>JASUUF010000146.1:7500-5497500 GCA_030449835.1 Clausena lansium | reverse complement strand
CAAATCCTTCAACACATAAGATTTTTACTCATTCTTTCTATTTTCTCTTCTTGGAATGATAACTACAATATACAGAAAGCCGAATTCTTTCATTGCAATCACCATAATGCAAAACTATCACAAATACTATCTAACTGAAGGTACTTTTGTGCAAAAATAAATGGCAAAAACAGAACAATCATTACCATAGGATGAAAAGAAATTACCTTCTCTATATTTTCTTCATTCAGCTCAAGCCCAGTTTCTTCATCTGCTACCGATTCCACTGCAACTATCTCGGGGATCTTCTCCATTAAGCGACGCTCAATACCCATTTTCATCGTCATAACAGAACTTGGACAAGACCCACATGCTCCCTGCAGCTTTAATCGTACAACATTGCCATCAATCTCATGTAATGCCACATTTCCCCCATCTGCTATAAGATATGGTCGAATTTCATCCAATACACTTTCAACATTCTGAGCGGTTAAAGGCAACTCAATAGCCGAATCAGGAGTAGCCACGGCCTTTACAACTGCATGATATTAAGAAGGAAGGAGTGTTTAACTTGAGCAAAAAAATCGCTTCACAAAACTGCTATTAATCAAATATGAAGCGATTTGGAAAAAGTGTTTTTAATAAAATCCCCTAAAATGCTTCTTGAAATAGCACTTGAAAGGTTCTCTAAAAGAACTTTCTAAATAAAGCACTTATGAACTGCTTCTCCCACAAGCAATAAGCGGTCTTTCAATCTCAAAAAGCACTACATATCTATTTCGAACAAACCATATAACAAATTAGAACATGAAAGATGCTTTTGACTATATTGAAGTGCTTTATGTCCAATTTTCTGGCAATTAATACAAATTTTAAACACGAAACAAAGTACAAAGCTTAAATAAATCTTAAACAAAAGAAACTAACCGTTCCTTCGCGCGGCATCACGCGTCCGAATCAGCAGTAACCGACACGAGCCGCGACGCACCGGATTCCGCCACCTCGTAAGCGAAACTCGAGCTCCAAAGAAACTTGTAGTACCCTGCGTGAGAGAAATATTGAATTTTTAAAAAATTAAATTAAACATTAATTGATTTAATACAAAATAAAAATTTAAAAAAAGAAATTCGACCTTAGAGGGAGGACGCGAACAAGAAGGAGGGTCTAGGGTTTGCTGAGGGCGACTGTAAGCTGGATTCAACACAACGCCTTGCATCTTTCTCTTTGTATTTCTTCTGTAAATAAGTTTTTTTATTATTATCTTTTGGGATTCGATTTGATAAAAATTGATGATTTAACGATTAATAGAATCGATCTGTGTTTCTGTTTTATTTTGATTTTGTTACGCGGGGCGGGGTCGCGGTTGGTTGGCGCAGTCTTTTTTTATTTTTTATTTTTTATTTTTTTTTCCTTTGTTAATTATTATTAATTGCTCGAATCTGTGAACGAATGTACAGTTTCTAAGCGCAGCAGCTGAGGTAATGATGTACACATATCGGGTGCTTCTGTGTTTGACAAATGGCAAGTTAGTGAAAAATATAGAAATTTACGGAAATGGCTCAATAATTTGATCAATTGACAAAAACATCCCAACCCAAATAGATGATCATGATTCATTACCCTCAATCAGAGGTGGTAAAATTTGACATTACTCATTAACTCCATCAATACAAATGTACAAACGGGTTTGGTTGGTCAAATTTGATAAGATTAGTTATTAGATGAGTTGAGCTTGCGTCAATTCGGTTAATAATTGTGTTGGGTTCGAGATTTAAAATTTCTAACACAACTATTCATTTACGACACAATTAATAATATATTATATTAACATTTATTTTAGTAATAGATTTGTGCTGTATTTTTTGTTGTAAAACCTTTTTATTTATGTTTAAAACAAAATTGATTAGAGTTTAAGTAGGTAATTCCTGAAAATTCAAAATTTTTAATAAAATGTAATAAAAACATGTTAAAATTTTGATTTTTTTAAAAAAATATTCAAATTTTGTGATGGTGACTTAGTGGCGTGAGCAACAATGATTATCATGAATTTTCAAAGTTAACATTACAAGATTATTTTGAATTTTGTCATGTACATAATAAAATTGATCGCATCAATTGAGGTTTTTAGGATCTTTTCAGGGGTGGCAGTCGTGAATGTTTGGTTTTGCCGCCTCAAAGAAAATTTGGAGCATATATACTGATTTGAGTTGTACTGACATAACAGCTCACGTAACATGCTGAAATTTTAAAAATCATCTGTCATATGTGCATTTATAATAATGTTTATCATACATGCATTTATCATAATGTATATAATTAAAATTTTACTCAGCACATGATTAAATCAACATGAAAGTCAAATCCCTCGAAGAAATACAACTGGTTAAATACTTATTATTGCCTTTTTGTTTCTTAGTTTTATTGCAAAAACTTTTTATAGGAAATTTATTTCATCTTGGGTAAGTAAACACATATCATTTTTTGTTTTCAATTTTTGCGTCTTCTATTAAACTAGCAAAATTTTAATTTATGATAGATTCTCTAACTCCATTAGGACAAGAAATTTTAGTTCATGAAATAGAACATGAAATCTAAAGCCTTGTTTGGCATGAGGTTGGGCAGTTATATCTTTTGAAGCTATAGTACTAAAGTATTTAGTAAATATTTGTTGCTATATATGGTTTGGAAGTTAGTTGATTCATTCACACACTTTATAATGAAAAACTTATAATATCTCTATAATTTTTGTCAATATTATTATCTAAAAAATTTACTATACACTATTAAATTTTATTTCATAATTATATATATATATATATTCACAGTAGCGCACCTCAATATCGGACAAACAGGGCCTAGCTTATTGCATGCATTTGTTGTGGAGTTTTAAATTTAAGCTCTCAATGGCACCACAAATCAATCTTCCATTAATCATATGAGGGAAAAAAAGCGAAACCTTCCTGTTGTTTGACTAAAATATTCAAAATCCCTTGATGTTTTAAAACACGTCCAAACTCCCAAGAGTACTGTCAACTTTTTTGTTGATCTTACCATTTTTCTTTTATTGGTTGTTAGATGTTAGGAATATAAATACCTTTAATTATTTAATTAATTGAATTATTTCTTTATTCATAATAAATTTTAAATGTAAATTATACATACATTCGTACATACATACGTGTGTGTGTATTGTTTCAACTTTTTATTCTTCAAAAAAAATAGTATTTATATACATACATGTGTATATTAAATTTACGGTTAATTTTTAATAAATTTTGATGTGTTTAAATTTTCAATAAATTTTTTTAAAAATTCAGAATTTATTAAAAAATTATGACAATTCCCTTGTATAATTTTAAATTCAAAATTTTAAATTAATTATGATTTAAAATTTTCAATTAATTAAATAATTAAAGGCACTCATATTCTCAATATCAAACAATTATCAAGGGTAAAATAGTAAGATCAGCAAAAAATTCCACAATCTTTAAGATTTGGACGTATTTTAAAGCATTAGAGAAGTTTCAATTAGTTTAGTAAACAAAAGATGAGTTTAACTTTTTATTTTATTTTTTCCCCTTCGTATGATGACAATGACAAATTATGTGTACAAAGGCTAGAAGCATTAATTATGAAGGGAAAAGAAGGGAAAACAAAAAGCTAAATAATTAAAGCAAAATCATTCTGTTAACAAATTTAAATCCAGCATTTATATACTAAATTTGAACACTGCAAAAACTCTCAAATTAAACTTTTGGGGAAGTATATTATAATTACTTAAAGATCAGATACAAACAAGTCTCTTAATTAGTTTACACATATATATGATGATCATGATGATCACAAATTTCAATCAACTAAAGAACACCACAATGCATATATATAGAGTATATATATTGACAATAACAAAAAACGACACCGCATGGTAAACTTCTCAATTGAAATAGTTGTTTGGAGATGCTGCATAGAGAGGATTTTGAAGAGTAGTGCTTGAAGCTCCTTTTTTCTTAAAGAAAAATTCGGTCACAATAGGAACAATTGGCTTCTTCTTCTTCACATAATTATTCATTATTCTCCTCTCTTTTTTATTACCTCCATAATTATAATATTTTCCATTTTCTCCAATACTTAAAATCTGAGCCAACGTTGTCGAATTCTCCATCCTTATCATCAGCTCTCTCTTCATCATCATCTCCTCTTCTTTACTACTCTCCTGCTGCTTGTCGAAGCTCGACGGCGACATCGTCCTCACCGCCGCTACAGCCTTTTTGGCAGCGGCGGCCGCCTCGGCCTCGGCCATCTTTGACATGTTCTTGTGAAGCTCAGCGTTCAAAGTTGCCAAAGCAATCTCATTTTCTGATTCCTTCTCCTTTAACAACTGCAGCTCCATCTTTGTCTCCTCGAGCTCCGCCTCGAGCTTCTTCAACGTGTCGAAAAGCTCAAGCTCGTGTTGTTGTTCTGCATTATCATCGTCTTCGTTAGGTTTTTTTAGTGGACTTGGAGATGGTGATGGTGATGATAATGGATGTTTCCATGCAGAAGTTATAATCTCCTTGCTAGGGTTTATGTTTGTGGAGTCGCCGAAGATGAGGCGCTCGCCGAAGATGGCGACGGCTTCTTTGACGGAGCGAAAAGGGCGGGAAGTGTCAACGTTGGAGCTGTAATCTTGATGAGCTAGGGTTTGTTGTTGTTGGGTATCCATTGGGGGTAGTTATGAGAAAGAAAGAATTAATGTAAGAGAATGGAGTTGTACAAGAGAAAGGGAAGTTATGATGACTAGGGTTTTGTTAATGGATATGGTTGTAAGGTTAGGGTTAGGGTTTCTTCGCTTTTACTACAAAAGATTACAGAGAGAGAGAAAGGGAAGATTGTTGATTGAAGGCTAAGTCAAGATCAAGAGTTTGGAGATGATGATGGAGAAATGTTAACTAATGGGTTGGTGGAGTGTCATCACGCGCAATGCACTTGTCTCATGCAAATAAGAAAATTTGTGGAGTGTCATCACGCGCAATGCACTTGTCTCATGCAAATAAGAAAATTTAAGTGCGCTTACTATGATTATTATAATATAAAACAAAATTTTTTAAAAAAATTTCATTACAAAAATTAAAAGAGAAATAAATAGACACCTAATTATTTAAAAATACTAAGGGTATGTTTGGTTGGTAGGAGGGGAGGGTGGAAAAGACGTGAATTTAGATTCTTTTATGATTTCTTTTGTTTGGTTAGTTATAGTTTATTGGAAATTAATTTATAAAAGAATTTAAAATCTAATAATTTGAGGAATTTTAATTCTTCATCAAGGGGTAAGGAGTCTAAATTCCTTATCAATTTTAAAACAAAACTTTCAATATTATCCCTTAAATAAGTTAAAATATCATATTAAATACTATGATATGAAAATAAAAAGACATAAATTAAAAATTGTTGGACCTTCGCCAGACTTTCACCAGACCATCGCCGGCCCTCGCTGGAACTTGCCGGACCGCCCCCAAATTATTTAAAAATAAATTATGTTAATTATAATTACTTAAATTAATAATAAAATTAAATTAAATATGAAAGGTTGGTTATTATGATTATAAAATAATAATGAATTAATAAAAATATAATATACAATTAAATATTTTGTTATTAATTTATTTTTTAAATTAAATTAATTCATAGTTTAATTATTTTTTATATTTACTAATAATATTAACATTTTAACACTAAAATCTAATGGGTATACTAGTCCAAATAAAAAATATGTAATTTCTTTTCCTTTCAAACTTAATGTAAAACCAAATAATAGAAATTAATTTTCACATTTCTCTCCTCTCATTGCCTCTCCACTCCTCTTATCTCTTTTCCTCTCCTCTCTTTCCCTTTCTCAAAACCAAACACCACCTAAGAGTCCAGGACCTGGAGCTGATTTTATTTTATTATTGTTGAATACAGATTCATTTATATTTTACCAAAATTATTAGTTTATTCCATCCAATATCTATTAAGTATGAACGATAGTCAATCATGTTTTTCTTTTTTTAACGCATTAAACAGTGAAACAAACTTCATTAAAAACACAACTTGGAATGAAATGTGCTTATAACGTTATATATATGACTTAAAGACACGAATGATTGGCTGCTAACACACAAAATTATTATTATTATAATAGTAATAATTATTTTCTTAATTGTAATTACTATTATAATTAATAATAATAATAATAATAATAATATTATTGTTATTACCATAATAAAATAGTAATAATTATTTTGACAATAATAATTACTAATAATAATAATAATATTATTATTATTAAATAAGGTAAAAAGGAATTTTTAATTTTCACTTTGGATAAAAATGTCTATTCACTTCTCATTCTCATTCTCACCTCTTCCCTTGGAATGAGATTCTCATTTCACATTCCTAAATCACTCAAATTTCATTCTCATTCCCCCTTCTTATTTTAGAAGTACAAGTTAATAAATCTGATTCCCGCATTTCTATTCCCATTCTCATTCCTAATTATTAAAACACACCCTAAAATGTGTGTGGTAAAAGAGGAATAGACCAATGGTGTTTGGCAAGATTTAAATGATTGATTAACAAATGGATATCGGAATTTTAAAAACCCCCCCCCCCCCCCCCCAAAACACCCCACTCCGTGCCCCAAAAAAACGTAACAATATAGAGTTACAATAAACTCTTGTATAAACTTGTTTCATATAAATTAATATAGATTAATTGGTTCGATTAAATATTTCCTAGTCCACATGATTTATTTTTATTATTCTATATTTCATCTAACCAATAAATTTATTTTATATCAGTTTGTGCAAAATAAGCTAGTACACCTACAAGAGATTGTAGTTCTATGACTATCGTAATTGTAAAACATACCATATAAAGTTTTTAGGGATATTATAATTTTATCTCTTAATGTTTTCTGACATATCACTTTACCATCAAAATTTTTTGAAAATTACTTTTTCCCACTTATTGTTTCAGTTTTTATCATTTTACCACTGAACTGTTAATTTCATTAATAAATTGCTGATGTCACAAAGTATTTTATAGGAATTTCAGTATATTTAGTATTTTAGAAATTTCACAAATTATACAATTCTATCAAGTAATTATTTTAGATATATAAAATAATCAATTGATAAAAATATTATTTCTTTGTATATAATTTATTTTGTATGGTTTTAATTTAGAGGGTTAAATTACACTTATGGATAAAATATATTTTTTACTATAATTTCTATTAAAAGTTATGTTAAATTTAACGGATTGATAGTAAAAACTGAAACATTAAATAAGAAAAAGTGAATATTTTGATAATAAAGTGATATATCAAAAAATATTTAATATTATGAAATAAAATAATAATATCCCAAATTTTTATTTTATTTTTAATTGGGCCCGCAACAAAAAAAAATGTATTCCACTTGCAAAGCCCATACATTAGTGGTGTGTTTACTTTTTGAATTGGGAAACTGAAATTCGAAATCGGAATAATTAACAGCGTTTATTTCGTAAAATAGAAGTGGGGAATCGAAATCTAAATTATGGGTCCAATTTAGGAATGAAGAATGAAAGATTGATTTTTAGATTTGGGGGGGGGGTGTGGGAATCAATCTCCTATGCTCAAGAATTCCCATTCCCCCTTTAATAAATTTTCATAATCCCCCGAATAACCCCAATCAAGTTCTGTCATTTTTGCATTTTAGTCCTTATAAAATTTTAAAAATAACTAAAAGTTTTGTATTATTTACAAATAGACCCTTCGGTAACAATAACAACAACAACCACCACCACCACAACAACAACTATTATTATTATAAAAATTTATTATTTTTATTAATATAATTATCATTAATGTCATTATTATCATTATTATTATTGTCATTTATTTAATAATTATTATCAAAATTTATTAATTTTTATTACTTCAACTGTTATTATTAGTGTCCTTAATGTCAATATTATTAATATTAATATTATTAAAATTTATTAATATTATTATTAAAATATATTAACTTTATTATTTTAATTATTATTATTAATGATAAAAGTATTATAATCAATTAATATATTAATATTAATAATAATTATGATAATAGTTAATTAAAGACTTTTTAATAATTTGTAACAATCTAACTAATTCCGATTCTAATTTTATGATAAAGTAAACATATCAATTACTATACAGCTCATTCCGATTCCGATTCCACAGCTCAAGTAAATAACTCGTTTTGATTGCAATTATTGTGATTCAAATCATTCTGATTCCAATCCTCTTTTGGTGTGTTTACTTGTAAGGAATGGGGATGGGAATTAAGGAATGAGAATGAATGATGTGTTTACTTGCTTAAATGAGAGATGAAATAGTTCTCATTCCCATGGAAGGGGTGGGGGTGAGATTTCATTCCTTGAAATAACCGTATTGTCCTCACTTAAATTTTGAAATTCTCATTTTATCCTTGCTTATTTTATTTATTTATTATTATTATTATCATGAAAAATTTGATAATGATGATGATGATAATAATAATAAGTGTCATTATTACTATTAATTATATTAATTAATTAATTAATAGTAATAATGACACTTATTATTATTATTATAGTAATTTATTATTAATATTAATTATAATGATTAATAATTGTACTCATAATAATAATAATAATATTATTATTATTATTATTATTATGAGTAGCAATAATAAGAAGTATCAATTATAATGCTTAATAGTTATAAAAGCAATAATAAGAAGTATTAATTATAATGATTAATAGTTATAATAGTAACTACTATTATGAAATAATAATAATAATAATAATAATAATCAAGTAACTTATAACAAATCATTTCAATTATAAGATAAAATAAACATATCATCAATAATACAGTGCATTTTTCATTTCTCATTCTCAATACAGCCATTCGGATTACTGATGCAAACCCACCTTCGATTCCAACCTATTACGTGATTTTCGTTTAGTAAACGCAAACTAAAGAACGAAAACAAAAAACGATGCGTTTTACAACTGAAGGAAAGAACGCTCAGGAGAGTACGACTGTACGAGAGTGATCACCAAGAGCGAGGGAGAAATCACTTGTCTCTCAGAAATGGCTCCCAAAAAGAAGCCACAAAAACAAACCAACAGTAATAAAAAAAAGAAATCAAATTCGAATTCTTCAACTTCGTCGTCGGCCGGTCCAAGATTACAAATTTCTGCCGAGAATGAGAACCGGCTGCGGCGGCTCCTGCTCAACACGGCCCGACCGGACCAGCCGGCGGCTGCACCGGCTCAAGATAATCTCTCAAAAGCTCAAAAGGCTAGGAAACTCAAAGCCGTATACGAGAAGCTCTCTTGCGAAGGGTTTGCTAATGATCAAATTGAACTAGCCCTCTCGTCTCTTAAGGTAGTTAAAACATTTTAAGTTCTATTTTATTTTTAAACCTAATATTTCGATTAGGTTTCTAGGCAATGCTATGTTTTGTCTTCCAATTGACTGTTGATAGTTTGATGCATTTGATTTTGATTTTGATGCATTTGATTGAATATTCTATTTTTGTAAGAATATTTTGGGGTCTTTTTGTAAGTAGTTCTATTTAATTGTGATTCTTTTGTTTGCTATATCAATTTATTTATTGATTTTTTTTATATGACTAAAACTAATTTTTTTTCCCTTGTATTGAGTAGGATGATACTACATTTGAGGATGCCCTTGACTGGTTATGCTTAAATTTGCCAGGGAATGAACTTCCTTTGAAATTCTCGAGTGGGACTTCTCAGCAAACAGACGGAGGTAATTTTTATTTTTTCTGAACATTGTGTTAGTATAATTTGGTTATGCTTTGTGTAGTAAGTAAGTGTAAAACCATGGCAAATTTGCCGTTTGTGTTAATCTTCCACTTGTGATTTCCATTAGGAGCTTCTGTTGGCGTCTTATCAGTTGCCAGGGATGATTGGACTCCTGCTGCCGTCTCGTCTACAAGTACTCATGAGGAAACACAAAAAGTTTCTGTAAGGATTAAGGGGCGACAAGATGACGACAATCTAGATTCATTCCAATGGTCTCAGGCAGATTGGATTCGACAATACATGGAACAGCAAGAAGAGGTCCATTGACATATTGTTTAGCTTTTTGTGTTTTTGACGTTATGATAATCAACTTTGATGAATATAGTTTGTTTTAGACATTATTAGTTAACTTGTTTGAATAAATATGTTTAATGGGCTTTTGGCCTGTATAGAAAGGCTTAGGTCTTTTGGAGATGTTGAGTTATGACAGTTTTTGGATAATTAGGATGGACAGTAAATAAAGAATATTTGAAGAGGAGACAAGCGGTTCTTGTCTTCTCTAGCGTCTATGGAAGAAAAAGACGATATCCTTGTCCCTACAAAACCTCACTACACTGCAGGAGTATATTCTAGGAAATAAATAAGAGCTGACAAGACATGTGAAAAAGCTTCTTTAAATTCGTAATTTCCTATTAATATGTGAGCAATTTTATCAATGTTTCTGAGAGCGTGAAAACCACTATGCATGTGTTTGTGAAATATTACATTGCTGAATTGCCTATGTTATAGGTCAAGGAAATTATCTTTAGTTTGATACATGGACCAATCCTTAGGGTATTGAATTTCAGATTATTTTTTTGGAAAATTTAGAATCTGAAGCTTGATACTGCTTCTTGGGAAAAAATTGCTTATTCATTTCCTTAACTTTCTGGTTTACTTGCCATTTTTGATGTTCAAAATTAAGCAGTCAATTGTCACGTGATATTCAATACTGACGATTAGGCTATGCGGGGACATGGTGGTCTTTTAATGTCTGTGAATATGTTTTAGGAGAAAAATGTTTATTGTTGTTAATGGTAGTTTCAATTTTTGCAGGATGAAGATGAAACTTGGGAAGATCATGCTACTGACAAGAGTTCCTCCAAGGAGGTTTGTTTATTACATTGGAGATAATAATTTCCTATTGCACATATCTCACTTTATATTCAAATTGGTAGCTTATTAAGAGGATGTGGAAAATGAGTTGAGAACAATGATGTTCAAAATTGAAAGACAAAAAGGCAAATTGTCAGTTAAATATCCATACGATGAAAACTATTCGGGTCTAAGATGGATGTGGTTAAGTGGTTATGTTGGTGATTTCTATGTATATTCACTGTTTGACGTACTTAGGGAGATGACTATTTCTAGGCTGGTAGTTAAATTAAAAATATTCCACATGGTTGTCACCAATATGCATAGCATACATTTGTGTTTCTGGACCATTGGTGATGCATGCCAGCTGCTAAAATCATCAAGAAGAAAGTGTCAAGTTGCTTTTTACTATTGTCAGATGGATTGATAGATGCATTGAAGAATGAACCATATGATCGTGTTCCTCCTTCAATCTAACTGTTTATTTCTTGGTTTGGGTGGTTGGATGGCTGAGTTTCAGACTAGTCATTTTTTGTTAATTGATGGTTTATTTAAGAGGAAAGAAATTCATGCATACAATCGAAACCTCATGTGCGCAAGACAGCTGGCATATTGGAAGAACAAATTAACTGGCCAAGCAAACCAAGTCAAAGGATCACCCCTATGATAGAAACGACATGACTGTTTTGTGGTAAGGACCTTCAGTCCAACCTTATTTGGGCACTATTGACCAGGCTTCGGCGTCCATCAACCTCACCTGCCTTGACAGAAGGGTTGATTGGTTGCCTGTAATCTACATTGAAAGTCAACTTTTTCATCCCATCCATGGGCAAAAGTTAGCAAGCTCAGTTCCAATTGGAAAGAGGGTCTGAAGATGGGATAAGTTCACCCACCCATGTGTAAAAATATTAACTTGAAAAAAGATTTAGCAAACTTATGTGGTTTGTTGGATATTATATAACCAACCTGGCAATATCTATAACTTGTGAGACACTTCGTTGCAGAAAATTTGGTGAGTTGGACACTTGGTTACACAATTCATGTGTTCATCTTTGTTTGATACTCATGCAAATAGTTACAGGAGAATGCATCTTCATAGTATTAGTAACATTTGGATGGCCCGACAAACTGTTTAGCATTTTTCACAGACCTCATTGACTGATATTGTGTTTATCTTAATAAGTTCTTAGATCTATGAAGAATTTATGGTTGTGACATTAATTCTTCTTGCTCAACCCCAAGGAATGGGGTTGATTTCCTTCAATATGTCTTCAGTTTAGATGATGATGTGCTGGCATCTGTTAAATCGTGCTAACCATGACTAGTCATTTTTCCTCAAAACAATGCATGTGTTAATTGTTTCATTGCTCGTTATTCCTTTCAGGATAGCAGATTTATTATTAGTTGCGTGAATAAGGTGGTCATAATGAATGAATTACCTACCATTGATAACCTTTTTTATGAAGCCTCCATTGTGTGCATTCTGAATTCTTGCTTCTTGAAGCTTGATCTGGCCTCCAGATGAACCATATAGCCAAGAGAAAGAATGTACCTGAATAGAAGAGCTTGCCTATCTATGAGTAAATATTTAGCCACATGAGACCACACTTCTTTCTTGGCATATACAGATAATAGGCAGGAGCAAAAATTGAAATGTTATGGAGCTACAAAGGCTGTTATTAAACCGTTAGTATTGCGTAGAAACATTCCTTGTAGACTAGATGTTAATACAAATAACAAAAACTATGTTATATCCATTTATGTGTTCATTCAATGAACTCTATGGATAGATGTATAAACTTCATTTTTTTTAAATTTTTAATTGATAACTTCATTTTTTTTTTTAATTTTTAATTGATAAGAAAGAGGAGTACATAGAGTTGAGCATATTAAAAATAGAAATCGTACCTTATAAACTGTATATGTTTCATAAATTTAGTCTTTTTGCTCTCTGTGCGTGTCTTTCTCTCTTTCTAAATGAAGACAATGGTCTGAACCTCTCTTTCTAAATGAAAGATGGTCTGAACCTGGGTATTTTATGGCTTCCAGTGTTAGGTGATGTATTAATTTTCAAGGTCATTATGTTCCTTTTGGTGCTGAAATAAGTTTACTTTGATTATTTTGATTTATCTTTTTTGTATTTTGATAGGTCTCTAAACCAAGGTCATATGATGTTATCGCCAGAGAATACCTTACAGCTCGGCTGGAAGCTACAAATGCTAAAGGAAAAGGAGACAAGAAAGGCCAGGAACAAGCTGGCAGTATCATCCGCAAACTCAAGCAAGAATTGTCTGCTTTAGGTCTGATTTGATTTTTTCCTTATATTTGTTAATATATGGTCACTTGCGCCTTTCCTCATAAGCTGTGTGGATGTATTGAGCAGGATTATCAGATGATACCTTGTCATTAGATTTTGAGAATGAACGTGCTTCCGGTTATGCTACTAAGGACACATGTACAAGCTCTGTGCCTGACGAAGACCCGGAGTTTGATGATGAACATGGTGGGTCAGATTTTGACATGCATTCAGATCACTTAGTACTTGGTGGAAAAAATACTGAGAGCTGCAGCTCCAAAGAATTTCCACTCCAACCTATTCCCTCCGTAGAACCTGTTCAGGAGAAAACCGAGGATGAACCTGCAGATGTGGAGCTTGGTGGTTTCTTTTCAGAAGATGCTCCATCTGGTGATACTTTACCTCCTGAAATTTTGGAATTAGAGAAGAAAGAAAAGATGAGAGAATTATGCAGTGACAAGAATATAGAGAAATTAGATGGCATCTGGAAGAAGGTAATGTCTGTGACGTAGTAATTTTTAGGTCAGTATCAAAAGTGCTGAATGATAATGTGATAGCCGATGTCGTCATGTGCTGCCTTATAGTTCTCATATTTCTCATTTGGAATTTTTGCAATTTGTGATTATGAGTTGTAAATTTAGTGATTGAGAATATCTGATGCACAGCTCGATTTGCTTTAGTGCCTTCAATTTGTTCTCCACCTCCATGATCATGATCATGATCCTCTATAAGTGATTTTTGTAAGTCCAGAGGTGGAAGACTGGCTCATTCTTCTCTTTTGTACTTTCCTTCTGTTCTAAAAGTATATACTGTTTCTTAATGGAAAAAAGACACTGAGCTTAGCTCATATTTTTGGTGGACACAACGAACTTGGAATCAAATTGGGCTTCTTTCCTGTATTTGCCTTCGTTATTGTTTGTCCAATTATATTTGTAGTATAAGAGCTATTTGTTTATTCTTTCACTTTCATGATGCGGTCCAACGATGACAGGGGGAGCCACATAAGATTCCGAAGGCTGTTCTTCATCAATTGTGTCAGCGATCAGGGTGGGATGCACCGAAATTCAATAAAGTTACTGGGCAAAATAATAATTTCTCATATGCTGTTAGTGTGTTACGTAAAGCTAGTGGAAGGGGCAAGAGCAGAAAAGCAGGAGGATTGATCACTCTTCAGCTTCCTGATCAGGGTGAAACCTTTGAGTCTGTGGAGGTACTTACTTATCTCTATGTCTTCAGATGCACAATTGAAGTCACAAAATACTAAATTGGCCTTAAAAGCCTTTATGAGGCTCATTATGTCAAAAGTGCCAGATATTGGAGTTTTATCCTCTTAGATTTTGCTTTATCAAGTAATATGGTGATCAGTGTTTTAGCATTTGTAATATGAGGTAGGACTAAATTGAAATGGTTTAAGATTAGTTTTTGTGCACCCTTGATAATTTTCAGCAGAATTCATGCCTACAACTGGATTTAATGAAAGCATGTTGCCATGTGGTATGTGATATTCTGCAGATGCTGGAAGTTATTGATATTAAACTTGAATTATCTTTGCTTATAGTTCTAAAATGGAACCTTATTTTTGAGCATTATGACAAATGAAAAGCTCTCAATCTCTAATCAATTTGATCTACAAGGCGATGGCCATAGTGGGCGTTGTAAAATTTGGTGGACTTTAAGTGGGAGTTCAGGTTGGTTTTGCGACTAATTACATTAGACTTTTTCACTAAAGCCGAGTCCATTGCAAACTAGTTAACCTTTGTTCATGCTATGTCCTTTCAAGGATATGGTAGACATCCCTTATTTTGTGCAATGGTTGCATAGTTGCGGTTTTACTATTTGTTAAATCAAATTCAAAATTTAAACAAAAGGATGCGATGAATGCTAATGTAGCGATTTAGAGATCTCAGTTATATATATGTATTTGGTTACAGGATGCACAGAATCAAGTTGCGGCATTTGCTCTTCATAACCTGTTTCCTGATCTTCCCATTCATCTTGCAATTACTGAACCTTATGCTTCACTCATTTTGAGGTGGAAGGAAGGTGATACCTTAAATCCTCTTGATTTTAAAACACTTACCAGCTTAAAACGACAGTGTTCTAAGGAATGTGAAGAGTCCTGTCATTGGGTTAGCTAACAATTGTCAAATTATTTGAGTGCTTGCAGGTGAATTGTCAATTAAAATAGAAGACAGTGAGGAGAATCGAAGGGCTGTTTTTGTGGATCAGTTGCTGAGGGCAGATAATTCTAGTTCCACTGCTTTTAATAATGTTCCTGAAAGTAATTTCTCAGATTCGGTTCAGACTAATGTTGAAGAGAATGATAATTTGAGAATTGCAGCTGCAGGTCCAAATGATGGAAGTATGTTTTTTCATTTTGCCTTGTTGTATTGTGACAAAAATGATGTAGCTTCTACTCTGTTTACTACGGAACCCATTTCTATGAGATTTGTTATTACATGTTGATGCCTATATTAGTCTTTCTTCTTTTGTCTACTGTTTTTCCTACCATTTAGTATTGTTTATTTCTTTCGGCCAACCCCTTCATGCAGCTAATGTTCTGTTATAGTGATGAAATTCTTTTATTATCAATTGAAAAAAAAAAAGGAATGAACTGCTTAATAGAATCATGAAGTTTTGCAGACTCGTGTGGGAGAGACATCATTCTGAAAAGAGCAACATATGGTTTTTGTTCAATTTGTTATGGTTTTTGTTCATGCTTTTCTGTGTGTCATTTTGCAGGAGTGAAATATATTAAAGAAGCTGAAAGTTCTCATCTGAAACAGGGACAGGAGAATAAGAAGAAAATGCAGAAGTACAAGGTTGGTTCTCCTCTTGTTTTGGTTTTCAGGAAAGAAAATTTATGTGGAGGCCAAGTGAGCTCTTGGCTGCAGTAAAGATTCCCTCAGATTTTATGTTATTTATTCTCTGAAACCTCTAGAAAGCCTTTTTTTGCAGTGCATATTCACTTGTCTAATTTATAAATAGCCTAATTTCATATTTTAATTTGAGGGTTCCATACTTTGATATTTAATTCAAAAATTTTATTGATAAGCCCATTGTGAGCATTTTAGTTTTTACAAGCTTATTCCCTGTGGCTCACAATGATGTCAAGACTTGGATATGTTGGAAGTGTGGTGCCTTTTCATTTCTTACTGAAGGCATTTTTAGTTCTTTCATATTAAGAATCAGAATAATTTTTGACTTTCAATACACTCACTGTGTTTGTTATTCTGGACTGTGGTATCCTTTAATTAATTTTGAGGTGTGTGCCAAGATTTAAGTAATTTTATCCGTCTGCCTCCAAACATCTGAATTTTTCTTGTTAAGAAGCTGATAATAGGAACTTCTCGTTTTTCTTATTAGGCAGTCATGGTGAATGATAATTCGTTTTTGGAGTTTGGTTTAACAACATGCATTAAGACAACGAAAAAAAGGAAGAAAAGACTGTTTTTCTCTCTTCAGTTATCCAATTTTTTTTATTATCTATTTTAAAAAAGATAGGAGGGTGGGCAAATCCGAAATCAATTTTTTAGCCAGCCTCCTACCTCCCTCAAGATTTGAACTTGGATGGCTAGCTAAAGAAAATTGCTTGAAAAACCACTCAATCAAGCCCCAGGGGGGCAAATTTTTCTTATTTTCTTCTTATTGATAAGAAGCTGATAATATGAATATCCCGTTTTTCTTATTAGGCGGTTCAGATGATTGATAATTCATTATTTGGTTTTCTGTTTAGAAACATGTGTCATGAAAAACAAGAAAAATGAAAAAAATGGACTGGTTCTACTTGCAAACTAATTGATGTACCCCAAGTCTTGCCACGTCATGGTTCCAGTTTCTCAATTGTCAGTACATTTAGAGTTGCAAATGTATATGTTTGTTAATTACGTATATATTTGTTTCCTTATAGGACATGTTGAAAACTAGGGCTGCTCTTCCAATTGCGACATTGAAAAGTGATATATTGCAACTACTGAAGGAGAAAGATGTCCTTGTTGTTTGTGGGGAAACAGGTTCTGGAAAGACTACTCAGGTCAAATTTCAATTTTATTTTTGAAGCAGATTCCCATAAACCCCTTACATCTTTCCTAGCCTTCTACGAATAACATTAGTGCTTTTTTTTTTATATTTGAATTTTAATGCAGGTTCCGCAATTTATATTGGATGATATGATTGAATCGGGACATGGTGGACATTGTAACATTATCTGCACACAACCAAGAAGAATTGCGGTGGGTGCATAAATTTTATTCTAATGTATTACTATTTGTGGCTGCATGCATTTTTGTAACAGAAAAACCTAATCTTGCTCATGACACTTGTTTATATTATAGCGCATGAGTTCTGGTAATATCAGATAAAAAGATTAAATATGATTTAAGTTTTGGTATTATTTCAGAATGTTTTTGCCTTTGTTTCAGATGTTGATACTGTTTAGCCCTTCCAAGATAGAAACTTTCTTTTCGGAGATACTTCTCTTGTTTGTATATTCTTAGTTTTTGAGGCTAGTGGACATCTTTGTTCACCTTTTGTAAATTTTTATATATTCAATCTACCTAACTTTTTTCTTGAAAAGATCAACTGCCTGTGTTGTTTAGTAAAATATAGTAAGGAAATGCAAATTATTCTTCTATCAGTCCTATACTGTAAATATTTTGGATAATTTCTACGTACTTGGTAATATTAGTTTTTGGTTTGCTGCATGTGTTCTAGGCTATTTCCGTGGCTGAAAGAGTTGCCGACGAGCGCTGTGAACCTTCTCCAGGTTCAGATGGTTCGCTGGTTGGTTATCAAGTTCGTCTTGATAGTGCAAGGTGTATACTTGTTTCCTTCTGGGTTTATTAATTTTGCAAAACTCCTATATGCATAAAATCTTAATGTGAATTACATTTTGATTGAATTAGGGGGTTGCTTGTTTTTAGTTTTATTTGTGCACGTGTGTTTCAACATTTGGCTGAGGTATACATAGGTTAGGACTGTACCAACTGTCCGTTGTATGTGCCATTAATTTGAGATCTATTTATGAAAATTGGCAACTAGGTTAAGAAAGAAATGTACTGTTTCTTAAAGATCTGGTAGGTTTTATGGTAGTGTCGTTAGGGTACACCAAATTTAAAACCTTACCAATAATATAAATAATTAGTATAGAGCAAGTAAGGATCGATTCCACGAAGACTAGTTAGTTTTATTTGTTATCAACTCTAAAATAAAGACTTAAATAAAATAATAATAATAATGATAAAGATGATGATGATGATGATGATGATGATAATAATAGTAATAGTAGATACCAACTATAAATAAAGGGAGGTTTTGTGAATTTTTAATTAAATTGCAAGAAATAAATAAACTAAAATACGAAAATAATAATTCAATAAAAACTCTAATTAAAGGAGAAATAAATAATAATAATGAAAACTTTGGTCAAAGCATCATTTGCCACCACCAAACATGTTCATTATGTCAATTCTATCATCAATTTCCATTGAAACTATCAACCGTAGACAGCAATAAGCTCTGTTAATTCTTATTTTTCCTTACTGAGTCGTTAGGCAAAACAAGCTCTTCACCTAATATCTAACCATTAAATAATTCAGAACAAGCTTTTCAAATTTAAGATAATGGAAGCATTAAGCAAGGAAAGATATTAGGTTGATCTAGGCAATAAGCACATAAGCTCGGATTATTTAATCTAGGTTATGTTCTCCAATTGAAATCACAGATTCCAATCTGCTACTAATGATTAAAATATCAAGACAATTACGGATCAAGAATTTTAATTTAGCAATAGAATTTATTCAAGTCCTATCTAATTGGCCACTTAAACAAGTCAAGAATAAAATCATGAACATTAATAATAGAAGAACATAAACAATCTCAATTAAATAAATTGAATGATAGAAATTAATTATTAATTAAATAGCATGTCTGGGGTTTTGAATTCACCTTCAACCAAATAGAAAATTCAGCCTAACATAATTAAATTGGGAATAAAAGAGTAGATAAAACCAGTCATGGGAATTAATTCAAGCTGTTGGCTCTGCTCTAATTTAATTCCTTCGGCTTCTCTTTATTATCTTCTTCCTGCTGCTGCTCCACCTAGCTCTCGGGTTTGTCTTTTTTTTTTTTTTTTATTGTGTGCGGCTGCCTCCTTCAATTCTTTTTTTCCGTTCTCTTAGTGCCGCAAGTCTTGTGCTTTTATAATAGCTTTAATTTTGCACCCTAAATCCTTGTATGGAAAGGATTAAAACAAAAGCACCACTATTTATTTTGCAAATCCAAAAGCCCAAATTCATGTGCATGCATGCATATTGGCCGCTTGAGTTTCCATTCCTTTCTTTTATTTCCATGCACATGCAATTTGTTTCCTATATATGCATATATTCAGCCAATTCCAATTTGAAGCAATTGATTTGCTTTCCATAATTGCCATGCATGATAATTAATTAAATCAAATATTCCTTGACATGTTTCAATTAAATCTCTTTATTTCTTTCCCCTTCTGATTATTTCGAGTAGATTTCTTCCCGAATATTCAGATCTAATTCCTCGTTAATCCCAGAATATACCTAAAATAACAAAATATAAAAATTAAGACAAAAATTAATATAATAAAATAACTAAATTAGAAATTAACTAAAATAATTATAATATTTAATATCAAAACAAGAAAAAGATGGAGAAATTAATAATAAAAATCTAGAGAAAATATGCGCTTATCATTTTATAAGATGCTTTGTTAAATTGCTTGCTTATGTACTGTATATGGTGATCGCAATTGCTTCTTTCCTTTGTATGAGATTAGATTAGAGAAATTGTTAGGCATTCAATGAAGTTGTAAAGGAATTGAGTTTAAATTTCATTTGATGAAATTGGAATAACCATATGTCAATTTCAATCGAAGGGTAATCTGGCATGTAGTTGATGCTTTTTGATGACAGCTTCTTTGTTGGCAGTTATTAGTTTGTACTTGTCATAAGCATGATATTGTTTTTCAGGATAGATCAAAGAAACTTATATATAAATATAAAAAAAGGGGATATGCGAACCGGAAGTCTAAAATATCGAAGGAATGATCCAACAATTGTATATTGATCAACTGCCCAAAGTAAAATGGATCTAATAGGAAACAAATACAAAGCTGACCCAAAATGCACAAAATTTACCACAGTTCCATTCCCTATTTGGATGTATGAAGAAGAAAGACGATTCTTGAAATTCTTTAGGAAGAGAGGCCCAAAGTGGAATTGTATGATAATTACTTAGCATTGGGCTTTGAATTTTAAGGAGCTTTGATAAAAATTACAATGACTTTTATTTCCATGTACATTTTCTGCATACATTAAAGCTGTTGAGAACTGTATTTGAATTTAAAGCATAAACAGTTGCTGAATTTCTTGAAATGCGAGATTATTACTTTTAAAACTGTAAATGCTTTTTCACTGGTCTCATTGGTATTATTCCATCCCAACCCCCGAGTTCTGTGACATATTTTTTGTTTTTGTGATGGCAACACTGCATGTTTATAATTGCCTATTTCTACTTCTATTCTTGTACTTCTTCTTCACATTTTCATTTCTTTCACAAAATTGTAATTATGTTTATTGGAGAGTATGTGTTTAATTATTGATGTGATTGTATCTAGGTCGTCTGCTTTGAAATCATATTCTGGTTCATTAACACATGATATGTCCTTTTGCTTCTTTTTAGGAATGAAAGAACAAAGCTCCTTTTTTGTACAACGGGGATTTTGTTAAGAAAAATTGCGGTATGCCCTACTAATTAATTGAGTAATTTAATTTGTTGTAATGAATTGAAGGCACGTCCTGAAAGGCACCTTCATTTTTAAATAAGAAAATTTCAATTTTATTTCTTTTCCTTTATGCATGACCTCAGTAAGGTGTCAGCTTAACAATTTTCCATGACGTAATCATGTCTCCATCACTTGCTGCAATATTGTAGCTGAACAACTATTTAAAAAGGATAAACTCGGGTCTTTGATCTCCCAACCATTAAATTGTATTGTTTAAATTAAGTACAATATTTCTATGGTTACAAAGGAGACTAGTCAGCAGAGACCTTGGATTTCCTACTTAAGTGTGTGCTATCACATATTTTTTAAGGTTGTGTGCCATCACGTTGACTTGCCCATTAGGTTGCTAGGAAAAACTTTCATTGATCTAAGTACTCTAGTTACCATTTTTGGCCTTAGGTTAAGATCCCTCTGCGCTAAAAATCTATCAAGATTGTTATGATAGGAGAAGATCTCAAAGCTATATCCATATAGATAATTGCCAAATTTCTGGGTCCCCAACTTTTAGTCATGAGTGGGAATAGTTGCCTGCTCTGGGTTAGGCTGACTTGTAGTATAAGCCTATACATGATTATTTTGCAATAGGAAACACCTTGTTTGACTTGTGAAGCTTCATGATGCACCACATAGCTTTGCCTTTGCTTAGGACTGTAAAGCTTGGATGTCAAAGTCAACCGCTTTTTCATTTTCATGAAGGCAACCTGCAATCATCAGTCTGCTTAAGATTTACCCCTTTTTTCGGTCAAGTGCGTTATTGAAGAAGTAATGCCAAGGAACTTGGTTTCCTGCCAAGCCCAATAAATTCCAAATCTCAATAGTGTCGCTGACTAAATATGTATTGTTTTGCTCTTTTAAAGGAAGATTTTTGACTCACCTTCATTTCTACTCTATTTTGATTGTTTTAAATAAATTCTGTTGGGTTTTTATAAAAGGATCTTCTTTTGGGGACACTTAACTGCTTAAGTTGGGGAAAGCATTACATGGGTGAACCCTAGTTGTGGAGATAAAGAGAAAGGGTCACTGTTCATTGAAAAAATTGTGGGAAGAATTAGGAAGCTTTAGGAAATTTATCCATGAAAATACTCTAAAACTCCTTTTATAAGTGAAATTAACTAGTATACTTGTGATATTTAGGGCTAGTTTAGTGTTGTAGCTTTTAAAATAACTATTGTTAGCTGTGCTGTATAAATAGTTAGTTGTGAATAGAATTAGTTAAACGTTTGCTAAAATTTATTTTAAAAACTGCTGTGGTTTTAAAAGTAGTCGTATGTATTTGGTAAATCTTACTGTTGAACTTAAAATGGACATAATGTTGAGTAAAATTTATTTACACATTTATAAACATGTATATATAATAATTGATAACTAAAATAAATAATTTATTTTATTAATTTTATTTTTTATTTTTTATCTCAACATAATTAGTAATACTAATAATCTTTTTA
This sequence comes from Clausena lansium, assembly GCA_030449835.1. NCBI lineage: Eukaryota > Viridiplantae > Streptophyta > Magnoliopsida > Sapindales > Rutaceae > Clausena > Clausena lansium. Next base: position 5,475,029 of record JASUUF010000146.1, on the reverse strand, counting down.
AATTTAATGAATTTATTTCCTAATTGATTAAGGACAATTTTGGGTTTTTATAATATATGTGAGGATATATATGGAGTTGCATTAAGTATAAAACTGATTCTCAAAATCAGGTTTTTTTAAAGCTATTCTTTTCGTGCTTTTCAAAATCTGCTATAGAATGGCGTGATTTTTAAAAAAATTTATCAAACACCAAAATTAGCTTTTAGCTTTTCAAAATTACTTTTAAGACTCTCAAAAGCAATCTCAAACGAGTGCTTAGTAAGTAAGATTAGAGGAGAGCTTGTAAACTTAATAAATGTATAGACCACTTTTTAATTCCTTCGGGCTATTCCTAGTTTTTGCCGGTCACTTTTTCACTCATTTTTAAAACTGCTACAATTATGTAAAAATTACATTGATATAAGATTAGGATATATCACTTTCAGCCTCAGTCTCAAAGGAATTTCAATATCCGTCTTTTTCTTTTCATGCACATTAATTGGGAAGGAGTTTAAGGTTGATTTGTCGTTTTGGAATGTCTCAGCCCATGCTTAAGTTTTTGATTCTGTTTAGTCCTATCAAGTTAGAAACTTCCTTTTTCGAGATGTTCTCTTAATTGTAAATTCTTCGGGTAGTCCGGGAGCTAGTGGACTACTTGTTCACCTTTTGTAAATCTTTTTTCTCTCAATGAAATCTACCTAGCTTTTATCTCAAAAAATAATATCATGATTTATTGGTTAGTTGAGGATAAGAGGAGTCCTGGTAATATATCACCTCTCTAAATTATACCTGGAAACTTTATTAGGTTGGATTTCCTTAACATTTATGATTTTCACTTTTTTTGTTAACTTTCAGTTAGTTTATATATCAGCATACAGTAAACAAGACATATATGCAAATTAATACTTATATGAATTTTTGTTATTTGCAGGGAGATAAGAACTTAACTGGTGTTACTCATGTCATAGTTGATGAAGTACATGAACGATCTCTATTGGTGAGTGAACCAAATTATGATAGTTCATTGGAATATCTCCATGTTTATTGTGACAAACTTCATTGGCTTTACTAGCTTTATAGTTCATAGTCAATAAATTTCATGCGTGGACCTCATTAATTACTTTATAAGTCTGATTACTTGAGGTTATGGTAAGTCGCTTTGTTTTCTCTACCAATTTACATTGGTAAAAAATTACTTTCAATTCACATGTTTGGATCTAGATTGCTATGGTTTATATGTTTATAACAATAAGGTAGTCTCATGCAAATTTTAAAAAATGAACCTTTATGTCTGTCTTCTTTACTCCCTATTTGACATTAGGCAGCCTTGTTATGCTAGCATACACATTGTGGAAAAAGTCTCACGTGGTGTGACAATTTTGAAGACTCCTCTAATAATCTTTTCTCCATTGCTTTGTGGCTTCCAATTTGCGCCCTACAATATGTAAGGAAACAATAATCAAACGGGCAGTTCTGGGTACATCAAGCTTTTTGCCCATGGAAAACTTTTATGCATCAAGGGGAAAACAGCTAATAAGATTTTGTAGGATTATGCTGTCCTCTTTTGTGGGATATTTGGAAAGAAAAAAGTGGCTATATTTTAAAAGACGTGATATGAGTATTCTACCTGAGTTGGTTTTATGCATCCTTATGGGCCTTTGTAACTAAGGAATTTCAAGATACTTTGTTCTTCTTCGTTGTTTGTAATTTTGGGTTAATCGTGTACGCCTTGTTATTTTATAATGGAGGCTTTTGGTAGAGGCCTTTGGAGTGGACTTTTGGTGCTTTTGGGAATCTTCTGTTTTTTGGGGCAGTTATAGGGTTTGTCTGTTGCATTCAGTCATAAATACTAGATTAGATTTGTCAGCCTGTTGACTTTCTGTCCATTTTTTTTAATTAATTATTTTCTTCCAATTTTTTTCTTACGGAAAGGGGGAAAAAAAGGAAGAAAAAGAAAATAAACGAAATGCTAGTGTACATCTAATGATCATGAACAGTGCATAATGCTCACTTGCACTCCCATTCTGGTCTGTACCCAGCTGTACCTTCTGGTGCTCTGCTGCAATTAGCAAGTTGGGAAGCTTTTTCCAATCGACTTTAGTTTCCATTTATAGCAACAGGAGGTCTACGTGCCATTTACCAATCAGCTAGCCTGTGGTTGCATGTGATCTTCTACTGCTGAGGCTATCTTTGTTTACCAATTGCATACAAATTTGAATTGATACCAGTATGTTACACTTGGAAATGAAAGATGACAGTTTTTTTTTCCACCCCCTCTCTCCCTTAACAGGGCGACTTTCTACTCATTGTTTTGAAGGATCTGCTTGAGAAGCAGTCTGCTCATGACACACCAAACCTGAAGGTTATTCTTATGTATGTTAACAAATTTACGAGTTTTCCTAGCTTGTAATAAATCAATGGATATTTATTTTTTTTCTATGTTGGTTTGTATTGATCTTGTCTATCTCCCTCTCTCTCTGAATGCTTAGGTCTGCGACAGTTGATTCAAATTTATTCTCAAGATACTTTGGAGATTGCCCTGTAATTACTGCAGAAGGTAGAACACATCCTGTGACAACTTACTTTCTTGAGGATCTATATGAGAGTATCAACTATCGCCTTGCGTCAGACTCAGCAGCTGCTATAAGATATGAAGCATCCACAAAGGTATTTTTTTTGTCTTTTTGTTACAATTATCCTTACTGTTAACTCTCCCTCCAACTTTCATTTGTTTTACTAAATTTTAACTATTTTCTCTTGTTCTTATGTATTCCCATCTATTTTCATATGTGTGTAGTGTGTATTTTTTGGTAGTCTAGAACATTATAATATTACATGGTTTCTGGACCCATTAAATGGCGTTAAAAAATGATTAAAATTTGTCAAGCATTTCAGGTGGCTAATATACTTGGGATGGCCATGTGTTTTTTTATTCCTTTCCCTTTCAAGGTCTTTATTTCTTTGTTCTTTATTTATCTTCTTGCATTATGGTCGATATACATTTACGGAGTAACTATAGTTGCAAATTAAAGAGTATTGGTAATGGTGAAAACATTGACCGTCTTTTATTGCATTGTTCTGTTGCTTGTAGTTAATTGAACAAAATAAATCAGGCAGCTAATGTTATGTGTGCTAGGCCAGCAATGTGTAGCTCTGTATTTGTGGGACAACTGCATGGTTTTGGTAACGGAATCCAGCAAAAGTTTTGTTGAAGTGTTCTGTTTTGGCACTTTTTTGGGTTAGGGAAGAAAGTAGTAGAAATTTTTTTTGAAAGCATGGCTGGTTTTGTAGTGTTTGCAATAACAATAGCTTGTGCCCCCCCCCCCCCCAACAAAAAAAACCTTACCGGGTCTGAATGCATGTGTCTGTTTGATTTTATTTATTAGGTTTAATATCTAATTTACTGTATATTGTTGTTGTAATTTTTTTTTTTAAACTAGTACTTTGACATTATTCCCTTTTAAATATTACATATGTTAGAAATTTTACAAATTAAATCGTTTGATATGAGCTAAAAGTATTATTTGATTATTTAAAGAATAAGGTGTATTATTGATCATTTTAAGTTAGTAATTATGAACAAACAATTGAAAAATTTGTGTGTGCCATCTAGTTGAGATGGTAAAATTTCTTGTGTTGAAAACATGAGGTTTAGGGTTCAAAGCCCACTCACATGGGTGGGGAGGAATTCGGTTGCAGTTAAGTTAAATAATAAAAAAAAAATTGAAAATAGAAATTTATCAACAAGAAATAAAGAAGTAAACGGCTTTAGGGTTTTACATTGCTTATGTAGACTGGCATGCTGAGTTCTCTTCCAACTTTTATTTCAATGAATTTTGTGTGGCTTAGAATTATGGAATGATCCTCTAATTAATGTCTTTTCATTGTGATAACTGCAGAGTGGTCCTGTCAATAATCGTAGGGGAAAGAAGAACCTTGTCTTATCTGGATGGGGTGATGATTCTCTGCTGTCAGAGGAGTATATTAACCCATATTATGATCCAAGTAATTATCAATCTTACAGCGAACAGACACGGCAGAATTTGGTATTTGCATTAAGATGCTAATTTATCTTTATAGTGGCGGTTTTGATCCTTCCATTTAACTTGCTGATTCTATAACACAATCATTATGTAATCTTTTGCCCAGAAAAGATTGAATGAAGATGTTATTGATTATGACCTTCTTGAAGACTTCATATGTTATGTAGATGAAACTTGCAGTGAGGGTGCCATACTTGTCTTTTTGCCCGTAAGTCCTTTCAAATTGTTCATTCATGTACTTTTTCTCTCTATGAGAAATGTTATTCATCTATAATACGGCTGCGTGACAGGGGGTGTCAGAAATCCACATCCTACTTGATAGGTTAGCTGGTTCTTATCGATTTGGTGGACCATCTTCAGATTGGCTTCTAGCTTTACATTCATCCGTAGCATCTGTTGATCAAAAAAAGGTGTTTCTACGGCCTCCTGAAAACGTACGCAAGGTAAATTTTGCTACTCATTGATATTGATCCTTTTACTCTTGATTCATGTAAAATATATATTTTTTTTCAGGTACTTATTGGTTTATTTATGCTTTTGCAACATACTTTCTTTTCCTTTCTGAAAGTTGCTGCATGTATGAAATTTAGAGTTCATTTTTCTTCTTTCCAATGAAATTTGTTACCTTCTAGATTCAAAATTTAAGCTAAAGATGGTATGCTTGATAACAGGCTCCATCTTCGTTTTTGTATTATATGTAGATGGACAAGATCTTCAAATAGAGTTTTTCATATTGATATTTGTTTTAATTCTTTGTTAAACTGTGTTATACTCTTCATGCATAAACTATTTCTTTTTCATTAGCCATATGTATAACACCAAGTATGTAAATACTCACAACTGGGACCCATCCCTCCCTAAAGAGGGGGAAAAGAGAAGTTATCTGTGTTTTCTGTGGCAAAACCATGGTTGAATTCCAACAGTTCTGGAATCAGCTCTTCCTAACTCTCTCTCTCTCTCTCATTATTTTTTTCCCCAAAACCTGTTTTCGATAACAAGGGCTTGTGTCAATGCCATACCAACAAGGTTTATATGGTGTCTTGGTTTGGGCATGAAGTGCTAGCGTGATTTTCATTATTAGATGAGAAACTGCAAATTAAAACTTTGTTGAAACTCAAATTTTTTATTTGTTTCGTAAAATGTATTGATATATATTGTTTGACAAGAAATCAAGTTAAACTGATATATTGGATGCCTAACATTGTCACGGTCTAGTTTATCATTGCTATGAAGTTACTAATTTCATTTGACTGATTGTGACAATTGTTATTAATGTTTGTCTCAACTTTTATTTATCATCCAGGTTATCATTGCTACAAATATTGCAGAGACGAGTATAACAATAGATGATGTGGTATATGTGATCGATTGTGGAAGGCATAAGGAAAACCGTTATAATCCGCAAAAGGTTTGGGTTACATTAATCGAAACCGAGTCTACATTTATTGAAAACATCTATTCTGAATGATCATCTTTGAGTCATTTCATACCAATCCCATTGTCTGGCAAAGGATTTAGATTAGAAGGGTGAAAGAGAGTTCATACACAGATTTAGTAGAATGGCCTGAAAACCTGGTCAATCAGTCACAACCGATAATCGAGTTTACACACACACACTCTTGATTGGGATTTGCCAAATCGTGACATTGTGATGCAATCTGGTTGAAATGATAATGCAAGAAAGTAACCGTGGGAGATATAACAAATAAGGACTTGAATTCTAGTGATCTGCATTACTACCTAAAGCTCAATCTAGCTCCTTACCAGTATGCATCTGTCACCTTCTTTAGTAGTTGCTAGAAATCTAGCATAAAAGCTTATGCTATTTGATTGGGAACCCATTAGGTGATAAGTATTCATACTAATCACTTTCTCTTTGATAGGAAGTAGTCATTGAATCTTAGTTGTTTTGGTTATGCTCACTCTTCTTCTTGTGTAAAACAAAACAAAATAACCAAATGGTCTCACTTATGAACTAAACCAAGCAGGAATTAGTATTCAAACAACACTGCACTTGGCTTTATATCATGTTGGGAAATCAACCCAAAAAATAAACTGTTCTGTAGAAGGTCCAGTTAGAGGATCAGTAGCATTTCCATATGCTAAGCATTAACAATTGGACTTGATAACGTTTGTTATAGATGGAACTTGCACTTGATATTTATGTGTGAATTGATTGTATCCCATTGATGGTGCATCACTTTAAGTGCTTTAAATGGTTGTTGTAGAAATTGTCAAGTATGGTTGAAGATTGGATATCCCAAGCAAATGCAAGGCAACGACGAGGAAGAGCTGGACGTGTAAAACCTGGAATTTGCTTTTCTTTGTACACACGTCATAGGTACGAAAAGCTCCTGCGTCCTTATCAGGTACTTTCTCATCCAATATGTTTCACTTCAAGTGCTTATATTTCTAAGGACCTGATATTCACACTAGTTGATAACTTGATATTTCTCCCATGTCTTTTGTTATTCTGTCTCTCCACAATGCCAAGGTTCCTGAGATGCAGCGGATGCCTCTGGTTGAGTTGTGTTTACAAATTAAGTTACTTTCTCTAGGACGTATAAAGCCATTTCTATCCAAGGTATATATTACTACATTCTGTTAAAGATTGTTTTTCGGTGATGGACATCAGTTGTTACGCTAAGGTTTTTTGGTTAAACTCTCTGTTTTCAGGCGTTAGAACCTCCTAGGGAAGAAGCTATTACTACTGCAATTTCAGTGTTGTATGAGGTATGTTAATCTTTTCATTTAGTATTTTAACCTGTGATCAATATTAATTTTGAATGTATTAAATTACCTTGAGATGGGTTAAACTCTGTTTTCTTGCATCTATTTGGCTTCATTCTCAAATAACTTTAAGATACTTTTGTCTTCGTCAATCTCATTGGTAGTTTTAAGTACTCTTGATTTATTAATTATCATCTATTTTTGCATTTTTATGTTTCGTTTTCTCTATTTCGGATACATCGGCTGGGTTCATACTTTTTGATGTTTTCAGAATGGTTCATCTTAAAAAAAAAAAAATAGTAAAGTGTTCAATCCAGTTTCACGTTACTCTTGCAATTTTCATTACTCAAAATTCAGAAATCAGAAAACTCTCTTTTCTGTTATTACTTTTCTTCTCTACTCTGTTGACAAATGTTAAAAATTCTTGTGGTCTCAGTTCTTTATATGTGAGAGCTTCAACCAACCATGAAATTGGTTTTCTTTTTATATGCTGTTCTCATTCTGCCTTTGTTCCTTCCTTTTCTGGAGAGAGTTGGGTGGAGTTAGAGGTAACAAATCTTTGCTGAATCGGGATGTCAGAGAGTAGTATTCTGTTACTTATCAAGGAAACAGGCAATATGATACTGGGAAGAGAGAGGGCCTTCCTGTGGACCAAATTTGTTCATTTGTCACCAAGTGAGGGGTTCTTAAAAACTGAATATAAGAAGATTAACGAACATTAAAAAGTTCATATGGAGTTCCTAGAGCCATGCGAATATAGACTATATGATACATATATATGAAGGGATGATCCAGCGAGTCTGCAGTGAAGCAAAAACTTGATATATCAGTTATATAAAGCACATTTTGCTAGCTATTGATAGTAAGGAACGGTAAAATTCAATTTTACATGACAGGAATCAACTAGAAGTTAGGTACGTGAACTTAGTACGTTGATTTTTTATTTTTTATTCTTTTGGGTTTGCTTTTGAGCTTCTTAAAAGTTAAAAACATAAAATGTGATTTAATTGCTGTTGCATCAAAATTATATAATAGCGGGGACTTGGTAGTGCTTTCTAAAACTTGCTGTATTGGAAACAAGAGATATATTAAGAGTTCGTGAATTATTGGTGTTTTCCTTCTGCATTATCAGCTATTAACTGATTATTGCCTTTAATGTGACTCTGTGGTAGTTCTTTATAGATCTTTTTGTGATTATTGCCTTTCTTCTTCATTCATCTAAACTGGGGGCTGTTGGCTTAATTCTGTGTTTTTGGGTTTGCATTTTGTCGTTAGATCATTTAGTCACATAGATTCTATACTTATTTGGACATTTGATCAGCATTCAACTGTATGGATCTTTTTGTGATCTGTAGGGGTTCTTTCTTTGTGGACTCCTTGTTTACTTTTGTGCATGTTTTTGTTCTAAATACAAGTTTATATGTCTCCTATTAAAAAAAAAAAAGTGACTTGTTGTAATTAGTAATCACTATCCTACTATGAATAGTTTCCTGAATTTCATCTAATTTTTATTTATTATTTATATTTTTGAAGAACCAAATTTCATATGCTTGATAAAACTTTTCCTATTCTAAAATGTTCGTTACCTTAACAACAAAATCATTGTTTCTGATGTCACAATTAGTTGCTGTTACTTCTTTTCCAGTTATTGTATTTTGTTAATCCAGCTTACTCTAATACCCTGCAACTGGGAATTATTTAGGTTGGTGCTGTTGAAGGGGATGAGGAATTGACACCTCTTGGCCATCATTTGTCCAAACTTCCTGTCGATGTATTGATTGGAAAGGTGTGCATCAGTTTCTTCCTTGAGTTTGGGTTTTTATTGGAATTAGAATGCTAATGTAATCCTTTTTCCTTGGATAAATTCAATGTTATTTCTCTTGGAAACTGTAGATGTTACTCTTTGGTGGAATATTTGGTTGCTTCTCTCCCATTCTCTCTATATCAGCTTTTCTTAGCTACAAATCACCATTTGTTTATCCCAAGGATGAGGTACCTTTTTAATTCTGGACGAATTATTTGTTGTCTCCCAAATTTCTGGAAAATTAAAGAAATAATGTTATGGGCGTAATTATTTTTTCTTCTTATAAACAATTCCAGAAGCAAAATGTTGAAAGAGCTAAATTGGCTCTATTAACTGATAAGCTAGAGGGATTAAGTGATTCGAATGATAGTTCAACGCAATCTGACCATCTGGTATTGATGGTTGCATACAAGAAATGGCAGAAGATATTGCTCAAGGTCAGTTGTTTTATTTGCTATAACTTTGAAAGCAGATGTATTCTCAAAGTGCTGTAATAGTAATAGTAATAATAATAATAATAATAAAAGATTGCGAAGTAATAAATCTTTTCCCACTTCATGTACTTTTAGAAAAAATCTACAAGCTAGATTATGCGTTGAAGCTAGTTTGATTGCTGTTTTACCGTGATGCATCATGCTAAACAGATTATTCATTGACTTTATTTGAGAGGATTCTGTGTTTTCTTAATTGCACGCTGAATTATTGCAAATTCTATTAGTACATTGTTCATTTAAATGTGAAGTTTGATTTTTGCAGAGAGGAACTAAGGCTGCCCAGCAGTTCTGCGGTAAATACTTTTTAAGCAGTTCTGTTATGTATATGATCAGGTCTGGTTTTCTTTTCTTTTGTGGGCCTGATAATTTGAATCATTTAGGGTTACTTAATGCATTATGCTTTTACTTGCATGTGATACGATAAGCTAGCTAATCTTGAAAAACTTCTGAATGTTGTGGCTTATGGCTCCTTTGCTTTGATGGATAACCCATCACTTGCAAGAAATTATGTTTCATATTCTTCACAGCGAAATGGTGGTTGTTGAGTGCTTGAAAATAGGCACCAGAACCTATGAGATTCTGTTTAATGGAGTCCGGTTTCCTAGTAGGAAATAGCTATGATGTCAAACGTGATTGGTTCATTAGTCTTTTCTTAAAATATCATGTCTGGTACTTATCAGCTTGATATGTTGCGTTAGTGCTTCGTCTCTTAGATATCTCATGTAAGAATTTTTAAAATTCTTGGTGGTGTAAATATGGATGTTATCAGTTGGCTTAAATGGATGTGATTTGGTACATTGTTAGTGACTGAATTATCACATCAAAGTCTGAAAATCATTCAATTTTTTGTTTATTGCAGATTTGCGTCCTTATAGAGATAATAGAACATTTGGTTGTCAAAAAGAAAGTTGGTCAATGCACTAGAAATTATTGCTTGTCAGTCAATTTATGTTCAGAGAATCATATCTAGGGATAACATGGCATGTGTTATTAAGAGTAATTTGATGAATGTGATTTGAATGTTCAATTAATCAGTTTGTTGTTTCAATTTTCAAATTAGTCAACCTTTTTCAGTTTTCTGACATTTCTCTAACATTCACAGAGATTTGAGGATACAGTTTGGAACATTGCTGGCAGACATTGGACTGATTAATCTTCCAAACAAAAATCAGGTGTAATGACTTTCTTCGTTGGTTTATGCATGAGTTTGTGCCACTCATGAATTCTACCAATTGTTACATTGTATCTGATCAATGGAACAGAATTTGGATCGACTTTGTTAAACCTGTCCTATCAAAATTGCATGGTTTATATCTGCATTTATATCTGCTTTTTATACTGTATTATTTTCTGTACAGAAAACTTTTGATAAGAGCCGAGTTTGAATTCATTCTATGGCTTATTTGTGGGCTAGGTTTGGATTATAGAAGAAAGTTTTAGGCTGTGGTTTATTGGGTTGCCCATTCTAGGGTTTGAAGATGCAGGAATTGGGATTGCACACAATAAAGCACCATGTTGGCATCTAAAATTCTTTCTGGCTTTGAAAGTGAAAAAGATTGTTCAGTCGTACATTTAAAAATGTTTATTTTTGAAACTTGTTGAAAGCATTCATGAATTTGCAACCTTTAGTAAGAAGTGCTATGAATATCTCTTCAGCTTTTAAGCTGGACCTTTGCAATGTTGTTTTTTCGAAACAGAAGATAAAGTGTAATGACAAGATTACTGAATGTACTATGTTGCAAAGGCAAAAAATCAGAAAAAGACTTTTGGAATAGTGAGTATAGAAACCAAAAAATGCCCAAGTTTATGGAAATCCAAGAAGTTTATTGGGCTTGCTTTAGGTCCTGGTTTTTAAATAATTCTAATATACATATTTTTTCTTTATACATCTTAAATGGGGTGGAGTTCCGGGTTTATCTGAAGTGTTTCCTTAGCTGTTTGCTTTTGGGTTGGAGTTGTTATGCCTCTTGTATTTTACAGAGAAGAGTATTGATTGTTTTCTTCTATTATTTTTGACATTTATTTTGTTCAAATTCTTAATCAACATATGCTTTCTTGGCTCAGAGTGGGGGTAAAAAGAAAGAGGACCTCGACGGTTGGTTTTCTGATGAATCACAAATGTTCAATATGTATGCAAATCATACCTCTATTGTGAAGGTAAGGCCAATATGGCTTTTGATTGTTATATGGTTGCTTACACAGGTTTCTCCATTTTATAAGTTAATTGTTCATGTTACTCATCAATTGATACGTTGTTATTCGGGTGTCTGTTGAGTTGTCATTACATATTTGGATTTTAGTTTCTCTTCATCAATTTTTAAATTTCTTGAGCGATCATGAAGGGCTATTTGTAGGAGGTTTGCTTATGTTTACATGTAAACCTTTGCAAAAGATCTTGGAACTTTTGTGCTTAATTATTGGTGGCCATTTTGCATAGATTGTGGAATCCCATGACATTAAGTAGTTGACGCGAGATGGAAGTGACTGAATGATAAGCAGTTTTGGAAATTTTATATGACTTGGATCTGTCAACTTGCTTGTAGATGTAGATTTTCATCTATGTTTCTTTCCAAAGGAATTAACTGGAGAATTGTTCGTTGTTACTTATCATGTCTTGCAGATAAATTATTCATTTCTTTTTGTATTTTATATCTTATGTTTTTGTGCAAGGCTCTCTAATGTGAAACATTTTTTTTATTTGGTATATTACGGTGCTGTATTACGAAATGTCAATTAAATTTGGGAATTGTTTCTGACATATATTTTCCAATTAATCATGGTGACCCTTGTGATAGACATAGTTCCTGAATGGCTCTTTTGTAGGCAATACTATGTGCCGGTCTGTACCCTAATGTGGCTGCCACCGAGCAAGGAGTTGCCGGAGCAGCTCTTAGCAACCTTAGAAAGTCCTCTAGTTCTGTAGCGAAAGCTCATCCAGTCTGGTATGATGGAAGAAGAGAGGTTCACATACACCCTTCTTCAATAAACAGTCAGTTGAAAGCATTGGAGCATCCATTCCTGGTCTTCCTGGAAAAGGTATGCACACTTTGGTCTATGGATATTCTATTTTATAGTCTCATTGTTCTTGTTCTGTTGACTGCAAGTTGTAAATTTGGACACTTGCATTATATTAAGTTGCTAGCCACTTACCAAGTTACCTTTGCTCTACATATGGGTTAAGCTTGCTGGCCGATGAATTGGCGCTCTTTAAGCTATCTATACCTGTTTATTTTCATTCTTTTTATAGAAATGTGGCTAGTCAAATTTACTGATAAGAAAAACAAGAACTGAACTTAGTAAATGATTGTTTAACAATTTGTTGGTTGGAGATATAATTTTTCAATATATGTGACCACTCTTTGTAATGATTTAAAATAATCATTTTACCAGCCATATGACATATGTTACCACTGCCATTCCATTTGGAACTATTGAGTTGGTTCTATGATGCAATATGATTCAGCATATTGGTATAAAGAAGTTGGAATTGGGAAAAATCAGGCATAGTTTTAGTAATGACTTCTTCCTGTCCTCGAAGAACATAGTATTGTAAGCAAATTACTTATGCTAAAAAGGGAAAAAATATGTAGACAAAATAAAATGCTGTCATGTTTAATTTATGTTTTTGATGTATTGTTATAATGAGCTGTGTATGATGGGCAAGATTACCTACTGTGAAGGTATCTAAGTATTTGCAAACTCTTCCATTTTAAAAATATAGAAATGATGGGAGATGATAGACTAGAATAAATAAATATGAAGTTTGTCTGTCCCATGCTAGAGCAGTGGTAGAACTAATTTAACTGCCGAATCCCATGATCACAGTTTTATATAATTCATGTGAAGTCTCTTCTTTCCCTTATGCAAGTTTTTTAGCAATAGGAATGGCCAATGGACGTTGAATATTGATTGTAAAATGATTACAGTTTACAAATATAAATCATCCTTGAATTTGTTTGCTTTCAGGTTGAAACCAATAAAGTATTTCTGCGAGATACTACCATTGTCTCTCCATTCTCTATTCTGTTGTTCGGAGGTTCCATTAATGTTCAGCACCAGGTTTATATTCTTTCTACTACCACCTATAAATTAAATGGTGTTATGCTATCGATTGCATATAAAAGTGTGTTCTGTAGACAGAAGTGTAAGCAATGTTGTTTTCCCATTTGGACCAATAATGCTGCCAATTCTTTCATGATTTCTTACATACTTGCGGTATCCACTTTGTCCAGTTTATGCTTTTAGAAGATTAGATTCTTGTGCTTAGTGTTTGTATAAGATCGTAGATTACTACTATTTTGACCTAACGAACAGATTAACACATTTTCAACAGCCTGGAGCTTTACAAAACATAACAAGCTCACAGTATAAAGTCTTCATATGCTTTAAGATGAATTTGGAGTCATCGAGTATGATTTGTTCTATTACTGTTTTCTACTCTGCGGTTCCTTCCCTAAAATCTTGAAGTTATTCTGGATAATGTGATGCATTTCAGGTTTTGCTTCCAATTATAAATTATTCATTCAACATTTTTTTATCATGATTCAACTATAAGGCCCAGAAAAACTGAGATGAGAGAAGAGTTTGTACAAATCTAATTCTCCAAATGTCTTTTACTTTTTGAAAATTTTATTTATGATTTGCTTTGCAGACTGGACAGGTCACAATAGATGGATGGTTAAAGGTTACAGCACCTGCCCAAACTGCTGTCTTGTTTAAGGAACTACGATTAACTCTTCATTCTATTTTGAGGAAAATGATTAGAAACCCACAGGTATCTTTCTAACACTTATTCTTATCTTCTTATCAATTTTTTTCTTTTTGCTGTTTCATTTGCAATTTATGGTGATAAAATACCTGGCATTGGGGCTTTGGCATTACCTAAATGTGTTTTAGATCATTATAACCATACCATGCCATATTTTGTTGAAATTCAAAAACTATCATCGAGTTGTTTCCATAATTATAGGCTTTCTATGGTTTTTCATTTATACAAGTCTTCCATTTCCCTAAAGTATGCTATACGAATATAAGTGCAGTAACTTTTTTCTGTTCTCTTTGCTTGACATTACAACCGTACGAGGAAAGATAAAGATAAATATTCTCTTTTTCTTTTTCCGTTTTTATCCAGAATTCGGCTGTTGCAAATAATGAGGTTGTCAAGTCTATGATCCAGCTGTTGTTAGAGGAAGACAAACCCCAAAAATAATTTATTAACACCAAGGTACGCATTCAAGTCTTTGTTTCAAATTATAGCTGAGCTGACATACTTTATGAGGGTACATACTTCCTGTTTTTCAGATTCATAGTGGTATAAATAATTCATTTTTAATTCATCTATTGTTTCTTTCGTTCTTGTTATGTGCCTAATATGAACTGCGTCCTAGCTTGGTCACGAATTAAAAAATAATCCTGAAGTCAGTTATCATGCATGACAGGAGATGAGTGGGTTAACGTGTAACTTACTTATAGGCGCGGCACAATTGATCTGTGTCAGCTCATGTTGGGTATGCAAAAACTAAGCAAATTACACAATCTGAGTACATGTATACACTCTTTGATGAAGCTCCGGTAGAAAAGAAATCAAGCAGTAGACTCTGTATTTGAGGTTAAGAGCACATTTTCTTGTTGGCTGGAGAATCCTTCATCGATAACATTCCTGTTCTATCATGTTCTCTAGGCTGATGCCATAATGGCCTTGTGTTTTCTAAGAGAAATTTGTTATGGTTCAATTATATGAACAGTTAAGTAGGAAGTAGGAACCCAATCTCCTCAATTTTAAGAGGTTAGGGTTTATATTACCAACAGTGAAACAATAATATTTGTATCTGCACCAAATATGACACAATAATCTCAAATTATAGATTAGAAAAGAAAACGCAAATTATAGAAATAAGATTGAGAAATGAAAACGGCCAACATTATGACATATCACTTGGCGTGCGTTTGGTATTAATTGTTTCTAATTAGTATTGTTAGAATAAAAAGAAAAAAAGAAATAATGAAAGTGGTGATTTCATTATGTTGTATTTTGAATTTGAATGTGTTTGTGTGGTATGATTTCATGTAGAAATTTTTAACGAGGGCTTCTGCATTTTAATAAAGTGTGGTATGGATTTTCACACTGTTGCGAAAGGCTTTTTACAATGGTGTAAACAATTCACAATGGTGCATTATGATAAAACGCAGAAATTCTCATTAGAAACATACCCTGAAATCATGTATCATGCATTTAAGTAATGAAAGTAGTACCATATTCGAAAACAATTTTTAAAAAATATATATGTGCAAATTATATATTAGTGCTTAAAAAGTTAAATAAGGCTGGTTGTTCAAACCCTTTAAATAATCGAAAAATTCAATTTTAGAAATGATTATAAATAAGTGCTACCGGTTTCATAAACTCAATTCTTCTAAATTTGTAAGTATGTGAGGAATAACAATAATTATATGGGTACAATATTCTTTTATATAATCTTTATTGTTCTTGTATAAACTAACGTGTCAATACACTCTTGGTTTGATGATTTTCGCGTCTACGTGCATATATATTTTGAGTATAGTCTGGAAATTTACTGAGATTAGCCCTTCTGCAAATGACATTCCTCTATTTTGTGAGGAGGAAAGAGTCCCACGAAGGCACGAACTTTGATAAAATTAAATGGCTGGTTGTTTAAGGCAATCCTCGTGTTGCTGTAAGTGCGGGTATTTATAGAGATCATTTTGGATATACTCTTGGTTGTTTTCCGGTTTAGGTACCAACTATTTGAAGTTGGAATAAATTTAACCCCAAAAATGGTCAGCTTACTGCTCCTTAGCATGCAGCTTCTCAATAGGTGGTTCGTACTGCTTGCTTCTCGTGTCTTTGATGATGCATGTGGCTTCAGATACATTTCTCAATAAGTTAAGGGAAAATCATAGTGCAATGGAGTTTTTGGGTATTATGAAAACAGTAAAATATAAGCGGTAGATATTGATTTCAGTAGGAGAAAAAACCGACAATCTCCCTTAACTTGTACGCTGCAAATAAATAGTGGCATAGATATGACCAATCAGCTAATAAATTCTCTGTTTAATTTAGCGTGAATTGTCCTCTTCCATTTTTACTATAATTAATTCTTCCCTTGCCCATTCTTCAGTTTGTGTTGGTCATACTTTGTGAGCCTAAACAAATGTTTTGAGGTTTCGAGCAAGCAAATATCTTTATGCTAAGAATTTTTATTTATTTTTTGGAACGGGGTAGCCGTTCTAATCCATGTCTTCAAACCTTTCTTATTCCATATATCGATTGTGATTGTTACCTTATTTCAGTTCAAATATAACAAATATGTCAATATTATTTTTAAAAATAAATCATAAATAAGTTAACACATTAATAAGTTTATAACACAATATATATATGATGCGAATAATTAATTTAGTGTATATATATGTAAGTTATTTTTCATTAATATATATATATATTTATGTCATAAACGTATAATCATGTTGAGGTAATATAATACGGATACAACACAATTATTTATCTTGTCCTGTTGTGTCAATCCTTTTATTAGTCATTTCAATATTTGTTAACACGGATACGAAAAAATTATGTTTGTATTGTGTAATCTTGTCGTGGCTCATTTTGCCACCCTTAGGTTGGACCATGCTTGCTTATTACTTTTTACCCGTACTTCAAAGCTGCAATACGGTTTTAATTTAAAGGAGATTCCTTTTGAAAAGAAGAAGAAGATTATCTTAGCATATCCTTCAACATTTATATTATCCTTATCACAAAAGATGTGCTGTTCATCACTTAGTTGATGAGGAAATATAATTATTTTACTTGGATATCGTAAAGAATTATCAACAAATTAATGAATGATATATCATTTAAGATAAAATTTGAGATAATTTATTTATAATAAGAGGGTTGATTTGGTGCTCGCCGTTGCGCTTCTTATGGTGTGTGACGGGATGTTACGTCATGATCTCACTGGTGGGACTTTGGGGTTCACAATACAGTCTCTCCAATGAGGTCATGACGCATGTCCTGTTAGGCACCATAAGATGCACAACAGCTCACATCCGGTCACAACAGCTCGCCGATGAGGTCATATCATAATTCGTTATGGTAATAACTTATGAATATATATCTAGTTATATCCGTTTTACAACACCATTATTATATCCTCATAACACAACAACACAAAAAAACAATTGAAGGAACAACTTATAAACCTAAGAAAAAGCACCAGAAAGACCAAATATAATTTACTAAAATTAAGCCCACAATAATCAAGTCATGCACATCACGCATAGGAATAATATTAGCTTGCTTTCATGCAACTGTAAAGTAATAAACGCAAATTCAATAAAAATACAATTAAGAAAGTGCAATCTATTTTTTTAATTAGGTTTTTTATCAGATTAATAAAATTAATTTAAATTTTGACTTTTATTATTGCAAATAGCAAAGGTTTTGAGAAGACAACGGTGAGGAAGACAACGACAAGATGAGGAAAGAAGACGATGGCGAGGAAGAAGAGAACAAGACAAGGAAATGCAATTTCACTCAATCAATTTCATAATGCGACGGCTAGTGCGCGAGGAAGATGACAGTGGAAAAGACATCATTGCCGAGGGTTTTTCATAGCTGTGCTTTCTCTTGGTGTGTTTAGCTTGTGTTGCTACAATGTGTTTTCTATTTCTTAGTTTTATTTATAACTAAACATTAACATTTTTAATTCGTGAGCAAAACGCTGTCGTTCAACTTAACTAAAATGGCTGTGTTACCTGATTCAATTAAAATTTTATTTCAAATACTACCTAAAATTTTGGTCAGACCAAAATAAAATCAATATTAAAATTTTGTCATGAATTCTTGATGTAATATGTTCTATCACAAAGTCGTTATAAAACTTTGACATTATTTATTTCTATCATGTCTCCCTCGTGAATACTTGATAGACACAAAATCTATCACGAGTTTATCATGCTTTTATGATATATGCTATTTTTCTTAAAATATGTCACAAAGTATTAGTTATCAATTGTTAGTTTTCTTGTAGTGGATCAAGCTGTCATCACTTCTTCTGGAAGTTCACTTTTCTAGTCTTTATTCTACATGTGTGAAAGTATTTCTAAATCTATAAATTCATTTGTACATTTTTTAGATTCAATAGTTCAATTGACAGTATATACTTAAATCTCATTTTTTTAAACCAAAATTAATTTAAGAGGAAATGTGAGCTACAACAATGAGCTAACTAATATATTGAGATTATTTCCAATTCATTCAATTCCTGGACTTTGAGAAGTAAGGCTTATTGTGTGTCCAGCCTGCAGCCTACTATATTCTTGTTTATTCTTCAATAAACTTCCTCATTCCGCCAAGGTTATTTAATAAATAATTCATACATACATACATACATACATACGTACATATATATATATATATATATATATATATATATATATATATATATATATATATATATATATATATATATATATATATATATAGAGTAAGAGAGAGATAGAGAGATCGTTTCACACCAAAAAAAGAAAAATTCAAGAAGAATGAGAGCATAGTTAATTAAATTGATTAGGAAAATAATTTTATCATTTCTAATGAACTAACTTGTCCAACATACAGAAACGAGACAGTTTTATTTCATAATTAAAGAAGACCAAGTACATGCACAAAAGTGAACCCAACTGACGCTTGCATTATTAACAAGTAATAACAGTACCCGTCCTTTTATTTAATTAAATATAACATAAAAGTGAAATATTGCATGTACTTAACTAGTGTGATTGGGGTTCCTCCTGTATTGAGGAACTTCAAGAAGATCAAGATTGTCATTCACAAACTCATAATCAACAACACTAGAATTAGGTGGATGACAACCCTAAAAAAAAGGTGCTGGGGTGAGTCCCTCGGACCAATTGTACTTACCTGAAAAATTCACATTAGAAAACTTAATTTTTCATGAATGGATAGATAAAAATAACAATAGTAAATGATATTCAATTGAACATGGCCTCTACATAAACCTGCACAATGAGTCTCCATAATCTTGAAATGACAAAGGGAAAAGATCTGCTAGCTTCGGGTGAACCGTAATTAAAACTCAAATATTGTTGAGCTTGAGTGAGTCCTTACTTCTGGTTTGACACTATATATATAGATTCAAGTAGCCGATGGAAAAGATAATTGATCAACTGCTTGGAGTTTAATTTACATAAATAGTGAAAATTTTGAAATGAGTAATTGGCCCAAATTTAGGGACTAAAGGAAATTTTTTTTAATTTTACCTTTTTTTTTTCTTTCAAAGATATGAAAGCATGTCAAAGCATAGCTGTGTCTCCATTGTTTCTTGTGTAGACGGTAGACTCAGGAGCAACAGAGCATATAGCTCGTGATCGAGATACATTTGTGGAGTATTGTTGAATCAGTTAGGGGACTGGATGGATATAAGTAGGCAACAACTTTAGACTTGAAGCAAAAGGAATAGGCACCTGCAAATTGACTTTACATGGTGGACGAATTCTTTTGTTACATGATGTCCTGTATGTACTAGAGATTCGACGAAACTTAATTTCTGTCCCTATTCTTCTTGAGTTAGGATATCACCTAAACTTTTATGGTGTTTGTTTAGAGATTTTCTTAAATTCAGTCCTTATTGGAACTGGGCATTTGATTAATGGTTTTATTGTATTAGATACAATACTTGATGGTTCAAATTATGATAATAGTTGTTTTTTACACATTAGTTCTTCTAGTAATAATGAGATAGATGCCATTACTTGGCATGCTAGATGAGGTCATGTAGGGCAAGAGAGAATGCATAGACTTGCAAGAGAGGTCATGTTGGGCCTACTCACTAAGGTTGAATTGCCCATATGTGAAATTTGTCTAGTTGGAAAAGCAACTAGAAAACCATTTAGCAAAAGAATTAGAGCAAAAAAACCATTGCAGTTAATCCACTCTGACATATGTGGTCTAATGAATGTAAGGGCTAAACATGAAGCCTTATATTTTATTACATTCATTGATGATTATTCACGTTTTGGTTATGTCTACTTGATTTCTCATAAATCAGAAGCATTTGATTGCTTTAGATTATATTTGAACATGGTAGAAAATCAACTAGACAGCAATGTTAAAGTCTTAAGGATGGACCAAGGACGTGAATGCCTTTCGGAACAGTTTAAGGAACTGTGTAATGAGAAAGGGATAAAAAGACAACTGACTATTCTTGGAACTTCGCAACAAAATAGTGCAGCAGAAAGAAAGAATAAAACTTTGTTGGAAATGGTTAGGTCGATGATGGCGCAATCAAATCTTTCAATATTGTATTGAGGAGATGCTTTGTTAACTGCTGCCTATGTACTTAATCGAGTTCCTTTAAAATTAGTTAGTTCCACTCCATATGAATTACGGATAGGTAGGAAACCTAACCTATCTCATCTGTGGCCATAGGGGTCTACAGTTTATGTTCACAACCCTAGTAATAAGTTTGGAAAATTAGGAGTTAGGGGTAAAAACTGTATCTTTATTAGACACTCAGAACACTCTAAAGGATATGTATTCATTGGTGAACATGCAGGTGGAACTGTGTCTGAACTAGAATCATGAGATGTTAGTTTTCTAGAAAATGAATTTCTTAACATTGGAGAAGTTAATAAGGATTTTCAATTCTATGAATTAGAAGGTCCAAATGAGATTATCACTTCTAATATCGGTGTTGGTGTTAGTACGGATCCTTTAGGGATTGCCACTCTAAGTGGGAGTGAAACACTAGACACTTTAGTTCTAGTGGGGGAATAAACTCAGAAGAGTAATCGTAGGTCAATTCCTCATCGTCGCTTTGAGATTGAGGGAGAATCTTTTACAATTGCTTCATATGATGGTGAGGAGCCAAATATTTATAACAAGGCTCTCATATCATATGCTAGGAATTTGTGGATGAAAGCAATGTAGGAAAAGATGGAGCTTATGAAAGTCGATCAGGTCTGGGTCTTAGTTGATCTTCCGCCTGACCGTAAACCTATCGGTAAAAAATGGATTTTTCAGATAAAGCGTAAGGCGGATGGGACAATTGAGAGATATAAATCAAGATTAGTTACTAAAGGCTATACCCAAAAGGAGGGTGTAGACTATAAAGTGACATTTTCTACTATAGTAAGGTTTACTTCTATACGATTAACCTTTGCTATCGTATAGAATTATATCAGATAGATGTAAAAACTGCATTTCTCAATGGAAAACTAGAGGGAGTAATTTATATGGAACAACCACAAGGTTTTATTACTAAAGGCCAAGAGCGCAAAGTATGCAAGCTCAAAAGATCTATCTATGGCTTTAAGCAATCTATAGGCAATAGAACCTTAAATTCCATTAGGTTGTAATTTCTTATGGTTTTAGGATGGTTGAGGAAGACCATTGTGTGTATATTAAAAGGTCTAAAGATGATTTTGCGATATTATCTTTATATATGGATGATATACTGTTGGCTGCAAACAGTAAAGAGTCAGTCAAAACTATCAAAGATTGGTTATACTCAAATTTTGACATGAAAGATATAAGCAAAGTAGCTTATATCTTGGGAGTCAAATTTTTTAGGGATCGTTTAAGAAAACTTCTGGCAATGTCACAAGAGCCTTACATTAAGAATATCCTTGAAAGATTCAATATGACTGATTGTAAGTCGATGGATACTCCAATAGCCAATGGATAATCTTATAATCTAGATATGTGCCCTAAGGCTCCTCAAGAAAAGAAAAGAATGGCTAGAGTTCATTATGCAAATGCCATTGGAAGTCTTATGTATGCCATGATGTGGACAAGGGCTGATATCAGTTATGCAGTAAGATTGGTGAGTAAATACCAGTTGAAACCCTGGATAGAAGCATTGGAGTGCTGTCAAGAGGATTTAGCATATCTCAAAGGCACTGCAAATTATTCTTTGTGCTATCAAGCAGGTGGTTTGAGACTTGTTGGATATTCAGATGTCGACTAGGGTGGCGATATGGATGAACACAAATCTACCTTAGGATATGCATTCTTGCTAAACAGAGGAGCAACAACATGGAGTAGCAAGAAGCAAATATGCACGACTTTATCGATAATGGAAGCCGAATAGGTTGCATTTTCTGCAGTAGTGCAAGAAGCTGTGTGGCTTAAGAGATTTATAGAGGACTTAGAGATTAACAATACGACAGCTGGTCTAGCAACTGTCCATTGTGACAATCAGTCTGCTATCTCTTTCTCTAAGGATGCCAAATACCACAGTAAGTCGAACCATATTGAGACTAAATACAATTTCATAAGAGACATTTTGGCAAAGAAAGAAGTAGCCATATAGTATATATCTGCACATAGCATGATAGCTGATTCACTTACAAAAGCTATAATGAGGGATGTATTTGCCTCTCATGCCAGATTGTTCAAGCTCCGTAGATTGTAATTTTGCATTAATAAGATGTTTTTATTTTGTGAACATCTTTGTTACATGAATTGTTTTGAAATGCAATGATATTTAAAGTTCTCTTATTTTAATTTAGTTTGAGAAAGGCATAATTACACATATAAGAGAGTATGTCATCAGGCCATGATCGGACAAGTAGAATAATGAGCCAAAGAACAAAGAGATATTCTACAAATTTTGTCACCTTGACTAGAGTCAAGTTGAGGTCATAAACGATATTTCTCGTGCATCGACCATGATGTACCCTACCATCATGGAGACCTGATTGAAGCTAGATGTGAGATCTTATTTTGATGGTAAAAGAGAGCGTTCATTTTAAAAGCTCAAGTCATGCGTTGTAGAAGAGCGAGTGGACTAAGATCTATACAGTGAATCAGAATAATGAGATACGCCCTGAAATGAAAGATTCACTGTAACGGTGCATCATACTGCACGTGCTTAGTGACCAAAATGGAAAATGAGAGAATCTCCCTTCTTTCTCATTGTGTAAGTTCCATATGACTTTCTATTAGTCAATCTTGTATCCCTTTGACTATCAACTATGTTTCTGAGATCTCAGACTAGTGTCTGCTACTTTAGCATGTTGTCTCTGACCTTGACATGATTCAGTCTATGAAAGATGACTACGAAAGCGACTATTCTGGATTAATGGACATGTGTGTGATCAAGACATTTAATTTTTCTTTTTACGTGATTCACTGGTCGACCAATTGTATAATTTATATGAGAGTTACAATTGTGAATACATAAAGAGATTGTGCAATTTTGGCATACCGAGGGAATTTAGTATGCTTGAGTATTAAAATGAATTAAATGTAGGATACAATGAGCATATGTTATAATTTTCTTGCATATGATTGCAATTGAGATATGTCTTTGGCTCCCCGAATGAGTTTTTGGATATGTTCATGGTCACACAGTATATCTGCTAGTATGACTGGAGATATGTGGTTGTTCATTGTTTTGTTGTTTACTACTTTGTTGTTTCGACGTCGTCCCATCATGTACGAGCGAGAGATATTGGACGGATGGGTAGCCTATGATGGGCCGACCTGATCCGACCCATATATGGCAACTA
Organism: Clausena lansium; assembly: GCA_030449835.1. Lineage (NCBI taxonomy): Eukaryota > Viridiplantae > Streptophyta > Magnoliopsida > Sapindales > Rutaceae > Clausena > Clausena lansium. The sequence goes on along the minus strand of JASUUF010000146.1, from coordinate 5,451,423 downwards.
CTTTGCAGTTGTCATACACATTTTTTGGAAGTGGGAAGTTGAATTTAAATCAACTTCCCAACTGCTGCTTATTCTCCAAAAACCGTTGATTATAGGTGTATGTGTGGGTTCAATTAATCAAACACAGAGAGAAAAAATAGAAGCTTTCATCTTATTCTCTTCTTTTTGTACAAGAACATTGAACAACTCAATATCCAAGGCATTTATACTGTGATTAGAGGAAGATTTCCGCTCGTGATTTCTTTTCGACTATTTACGTGATCCAACACCTGATTATTTTCGTTGCTTAATCTGAAAAAGGTAAGGCTTCTTAGACTTCCTTTTTAATTTCCTTCACGCATATTGATTTACTGTATTTGTATATATATTCAATATCTTCTATAATTGTTCTTGATGAGCTTTTCTGTTTCTAGACTATCTTAACTAATATTATTCAATTCTCTCTCTATAACTATTGGTTTTTTAATCTGTTGGTTTTTAAAGTTTCAAAAACGTTTTTTTTTTTTAAAATGCCAAGCACCCTCTCCCTGTGGGACTGTAATTTATTTCAGTTTATGGGTAATTATATATTTTGAGGGAACTTGTAATATAATATTAAAAAATTAGTAAAATAATAATTTATCAGTAACTATTTCTTAATTTAAACTAGTTTGATTTAGATCTCAAGAGTGGTTAATTTTGGTGGTGAGATCATTTAGGTGTCGTGAAGAAACTATAGCAGGGAAAATACGTGAGGACATAGAGGCTTGAGGCATTAGGATTTACATGAGAATTCCTTACAGGTGAGACGCTTGTTAAGTGAGTTAAATATTTTGTTAATTTCGTATTTCAGTTGTAAATTATTTTGGTGTACATGTAGATAAAATCATATGTTAAATATGTTACCTTGGATTGTGAGAATAAAAGGTTCCCTTGAAAAATTGTGGATGCTGTATTATTTTGCTCATTTATCTTTTATTGTCTACTTGTGATAGATTAACGGGCACTTGGTCTTATTTGTTGTGTGGAATTGATGGCGGAAGTTTGGAATTTGATACATTGATATATGTCAGTGTTTCTTATTTTATGAAATTGGTTTTCTTTAATTTTTGCAAGATAATTAGTTGGTGTAAGACTGACCAGAGAGTATTTCGGAATTTTCAGGTGATGGGATCTTTAAAATAATTAAGTTCAATTTACCGACTTAGACTTACTTTACTCTTGAGGTCGAACTGTCGAAGGTTCTAGTCTTTCGCTATGAATTGTGGAAGTTATTATTATTATTATTTTTTAAATCTTAAGAAGTAGATTATGTGTGTTATATTACTCCTAGTTAGCTAAATTGGTATAATAGCTCTTATAGCAGTACATCAAGTTTGAACTCCACTCAAATGAGTGGGGAAGGGAGAGTGAATTGTCATCATACTAATAAAACAAAAATTGGTCTGCCTTGTTCATGATTTTGATATTCGAACAACACCATCAAAAAGCTTATTTAAGAAATTTCAATAGATCAACTTTATTATAAATATTGATAGATTGTAATGTAATTAAAAAAATCAATTGACATGTATGATACATCGTTTTTCAGCGGCTTTTGACATCAAAGTTAGTACAAATGGAATCCTCAGTCATGGGCTCTATACAGCCATATCAATATTTTTGCAACAGATCTGCGATGAACCGAAGCTTTATTGCCGGCGATATTGGTACGATTGTGTAGCTGTGACAAGGATTCCATGGCACCAATTAAGACATCAACGGATAACATCGATAAATTGTCAGCGGTGGTTGGTGGCGGCTCCCTTATGTAGGAAGCATAAGGGATAGAATAAATTATGAATTTTAGATGTTAATTCAATTTAGCATTTAGTATTTTATCAGGATTTATCTTGTTTTATTAAGTTTATTTGAGTTGTATTTGTAATTCTAGTCCAATTAGAATTTTAGATTAATTCTCTTATTTGATGAGGATTAGGATTAAGTTAGCTACTAGTGTATATATGTTTGTTATTCATAGTTTATTGTAATACTTTTAAGCCTTTCATCAATAATATTTAGTATTTTCTCAATTGAGATATTTCCTCTCTTATGAGAACCTTCCTTATTGAGTTTTCAAGAGCGTATATTAGAACGACATCTAATATCACTTTTGCGCTGCGTCACTCTCAATAACTATTTCATTTTTAATTAATTTATTATAATATAGTCCATACAACATCAAATATGATACTACATTATACTATCACTCGTAATACAATATAATACAATTCAATCTTAATCCAGTTTAGTATAGTGTGGCACTCCAACCACACCCTTAAAAAATTCAGTAATGCTACATATCCCTAATTTTTTTGTCCCAAATAACTATCTCAAATGATTTGGCATTCATTAATTGGTTACTATTACTTCACTTGGATTTTATAAAGAACTATCAACCAATTAATGAATACCAAATCATTTGAGATAGCTATTTGAGACAAAAAATTTAGGATGTGTAGAATTACTCTAAAAAACTATGTATTTAATTGATATCTTCAAAGCCAGTAGTTGGCGGCGCACGTTTTCAAGAAATTTAAAGAGACGAACTTTTAGGAAAGTGCAATGGAAAGAGAATTGAGTGGCAACTAGGGTTGTCCAAGCTCGGCTCAGCCCAGCCCAAACCCCTGGAATTTAGGTCCAGCTTGCATGGTAAAGTCTTGGATATGGGCTCAAAAATTTGAAGCCTACTATGAACGGGCTCGATTAATATATTTTTATTTATTTATATATTTATATATATAGTACTTTGACATTAAATTATTGGATTAATTTTTAAGATTCAGTAGAATTAGATTATATTAAATTAGATTGAATTATATATAATATTATCTTTTCTTTGGTGTAATATTGAATAGGATTATATTAAAATTTAATTTAATGAATTAAAAAAATTATTTAAATAGTTCAATTATTTTTAAATTATTTTACTAATTGTTGAATTAAATAAATAATCTACAACAATATTGCAATGAATCAATTAATAATTTTTATGTTTAGTATTATTTAATAGTTTATGTAAATTATGGAATAAAATTTTATTATTAAATTAGTTTGTTTTTGATATTAACATTTGTGGTTTATTATGTTGTGTTGTTAATATCTTTTGTATTAGACTATTAGTTGTATTGGATAATCTATTTAATTTAATTTTTTTTACTTATATCTTTATTAAAATTTTATTTTAAAAATTAATTAAAGACCAAGCCCGGCCCAAGTCCGGCCTGTTTAAGTTTGGATGGATTTTTAAAGGACTTGGGCCTAAAATCAATTATATAGGCCTAAGTTTGGGCTTAAAAAAACTTGACTCAAGCTCGCAATTTGCCAACTCTAGTGACAGTCTTTTCAATTACAACTTATTAATATGAAGACGTAATCAACCTTACCCTTCGTAATAATCATACAACTTACATAAATTAAGAATGCAATGCATTATGTAAAACAAATTTACAATCAAAAGCAAAGAGTAGAAAATGAAAGGAATTGACAAGAACAAAAGTCCAATCCCATAAAAGCCAGAAAAAATAGAAACTAAGAAAAAGTTGTCTTTCAAAAAAACATCCCACAAAATAACGTGCAAGTAATGCAAGTCTTGAATGATCCAGAGCCATGGAAAAATAAATCGTTAACATCCACACGGCAATACAGATTCTTATCCACTAAAGCTGAAGGAAAGTCATCGATAGGACCCACCTTAGCATGGCAGGGTTTCTCGGGAATGAAAACCTGTAATGAATCGTAACTGTCATTAAAAATTAAAAAATTAAAAAATCTGTTGCCAAATTCGTATCACTTATTTAATGGTCCAGAGTATTTATTTAATTCATCTTGTAGTTAAGCTATACATTCCAACCACGTACATTCCACCCCTAACAAAAGCCAACTCAAATCACCATGAAAGCTGCCACTAATTCTGCAAATACAGAAAGCCGTATTATTGCCCAAAGCTATACCAAAATTCCAAATACCGAAGTCTTTCTAAGTTTATCTCACGGAACAAGATAAATATTATATATTAGTAAGGCTTTTTTTTTTCATCTCAAAATTTCAGCAAAGTCTCCTCTATTTTTTTTACATAATTAACCAACCCACAGTACGTCAATACAATAATTATTAAAAAAAGAAAAAAGAAAAAGAAAGAAAGTAGCTCCGATACACACTTTCTGAACCTCATGTTGAGTACTTTTAACGTACAACATAGACAGTAGAAGTTCCACTCTTATTGGTTCACCAACAAAAAGGCTTAATTTATATAAGCATTTAAAACATAGAAAGTGAAATAATACAATTAACATAATTTGAGAAGAATAATTTCCAACTACCGTGACCTTAATTCCAAAAATATATGGGTCCCACATATTTCATTCACATTCTCCTTTTTATTTTAATAAATAAATACTATCAATTATTCCAATTCCGAATTCCCATTCCCCAATTCACAAGCAAACACACCCGAAATTAGTAATATAAAAGTATATTTTTACCTCATACCCTATTGATATTAATTTTAATATATAGTGGAGTATTGATTTGGGGGTAAATTGTTGACATAAAACTTATTTCGAGTCTTATGGTGTATTTACCAATTGGTAATTGGAATGGATTTAAATTGAAATGAGCTGGAATGTGATCATAATAAGTCATTTACTTGAGCTACATAAATCAAAATTAGAAGGGCTGCATTCCCAATGATATATTTATTTTGTCTTAGAAATGGAATAAATTGTTTTAAGTTACTAAAATATTTTTAGTAACTAAAATTATTGTCATTATTATTATTTAAAATTTTTTTGTTATTAATAATCATAAAAATAATAATGACATTAACAACAACAATAACAATAACAACAACAATAATAATATAACATTGATGACGACGACGACGGCGATAATGATAATTTTAACAATAATAATAATGATAATGATTATTATTAAAATTATTATTACTATTTTCATTATTGTTATTATTATGATAATCATAATCATCATCATCGTTATTATTATATTATTATAATTATTATCACTATTATTATAATGATTATTGTTATTTTCATTATTATTATTATTATTATTATTATTATTAACAACAATGAAAAGAATAAGAATAATAACAATAACAATAATATAATAATATCTTAATTGAGGACAAAACTGGAATTATGAAATTCGGGTTGGGGTGGTGAATTTAAGAAATGGGAACTTCTTTCTAAATTAATCCCAAAAACATGTGGGTCCCTCATATTTCATTCTCGTAAACACTATCAATTATTCTAATTCGGATTCCGATTCTCCAATCTCATAATTCAACACATCATTAATGAAGATTCTTAATAAATGATGGGGCGGAGTGAATTTAATCAACTAAAACATGAAAATTAAACACTATAACTAAACTCTGAGCATTATACATGAAACATAGACGTCAAATATGAAACCAAGGAAAAAGTAAATATTTGGGAGGGCATTTAAAAGATGAAACACTGAACCGTAAAGATGAAACTTGTGTTGTTAATATGAAACATTTCATTTATACATGAAACATTAAAAACAAAATATACTAAAGTTAAACATGCAACTCTAGATGTCTAACATGAGTATGGGTAAATAATAACCATTAAACTCTGTATATGTAACTATGAATGTGATATATAAAACATGAACGTCAATTATGAAATCGAGAAATGAAATGGGAAAAAAGTAATTTTTTGGAGCATTTAGAACATGAAACAGTGAACTATTTACATGCAACAATGAAAGTTATATATGAAACAACAACATTAAACATGAAACATTCAAATGAAACATGAGAAAAATGTAAATCTTTGGATGGCAATTTGAAAATGCAATACTTAACTCCATACTTATAACAATGAATGTAATATATGAAACGTCAACATCAAACACGAAATCAGGAAAAAAGAAAGGTAAATATTTGGAGTATATTTAGAACATGAAACACTGAACCTCAAAGATGCAACTCAGTACATAATATGAAACATGACATTTATACATGAAAGAGTAGAAAATATGCAACACTTAATATAAAATATGCAACGATGGATATAACACGTGTACGTTGTAACATGAAACACATAATGCTAGTCATGAAACTTAAAATAATAGATATAAAACATGAACTCCAACATGACATGAGGGGAGAAATAAAATTTTAGGATACTTAGAATATACTACATTAAACAAAAAACAAAATATATGAACATTTTAATCTTATACAAAACATGAAATAAATTTTTGTCTTTTTTGGACGTACATTTTATTTTTTTCTCTTAATAGTTATAAGAAAAAAATATTTATTTCATTTTTAATTTATTTGTTTTTTTCTCATTATTATTATCATTTTTAAGAGTTATTTAATTGACCATATATTTATTTTATTTTAGAAAATAAATTAAATAGAGAAATTGGTTTAAAAAATCAGTTGCTCAATGATAGAAAAAAGAAAGGTGGCCTGCAGGGCAGCCAAACAATGAGGGGTTCCCAAAAGAGATTCTCTCTACCACGAAAAATTTTAAAGTACATCAGAAATATTATACCAAATTAATATATGTATAACATGCATAGTTTAATCATATAGGAAAATTATCTGGTGGCCACTATTTATTAAGTGAAACTTTTATAAACTACCAAATTTTAAGATTGTATCTGTAAACCACCTACTTTTCAAAGAAATATCTCTCACCCAACTTTCCATTAACGGAAACAAGACGTCAGCATGCTATCATCAGGGTAATATTATCATTTAGTTAAAAAATAAATATTAATTATATAAACAACATCGTTTTTGTTTATAAATAAAAAAATCAAACAATACAAAAATTAAACAATACAAAAATCAAACAATAAAAAATTGTAATTATTGTATTACAGGGGTAAAATAGTCTTTATGCAGAAAACCATTAACGGCAGTTAACTTTTTTAACGGAAAAGTGATTGGGAGATATTTCTTTGAAAAGTAGGTGGTTTACAGATACAATCTTAAAATTTGGTGGTTTACAGAAGTTTTACTTAATAAATGATGGCCACTAGATAATTCCCCAATTAAATATAACTATCAATTGAATGGTAATTTTTCAAAAATAAATACGCACATGGCATCCATGCATTAATTAGATGTAGTACATCTATTGAAATCTAAAATCTCTCCCTCCACCACACAAGGTATAGTAGCTACCCCTAATCATAAAGAAAGATTTCAATGAATGATATAAAACAAATTGACAATCAAAATGAAAGCAAATAAAAGGAATTGATAAGAACAAAAGTCCAAAATCATAAAAGCCAAAGAAAATAGTAACGGTCATATGCAAAATGCACCCACTGAAATGCTGTCGTGATCGGTCAAATCTAGAAAAATGAAATGCAACCAGCACCAATGAATCATTATCAATGAATCAATGAATCATTAGACTGATGGATCAATGAATGTAGTCAGAGAATGCTCAGTAGACAGGAAGAAAGTCATTTGCAGGGCCCACTTCTGTACAACACATCAACTGATAAAATTCATCTCACCCACTTCTGAGGAATAAAAACCCGTAATGAATCGTAACTTATCACGGCTGCTTTCTCTAGAAAGAATAAACATCAGTCATTTCAATACGAAGGGAGGGAAACGAATCAAGAACAGTGACATGCACAAAAAGGAAAAGGCCATGGAACTGAAACAGCTCAAATAAAATCGAAATCTGGGGAAGCCATTTGCATCTTGAGATAAAAATTTATGAATCTTCACAGATCCAGCCACGAAGTGAGCTTATGAATTCCACTCTTATTGATCCATGAGCACAAAAGCTCTATTTATACAAGTATTCGAAATATAAAAAATAAAATGATGCAATTATTATAATTTGGAAGTAATGATTGATTAGCAACGATTGAGTATTGATTGACTATCAATCTTTTTCAAACCAATAATCAAGATGAAGATAATTGATCATTTGATTTATTATTTTGTTTCCAATCATTGTTTGATTCTTATCATCCTTCCTCATGTTGGCAAAAGAACTTTGTGAACTCTTAACTCGCCTTCAAATGTGATAGATCATTTGATTTTTCTATATGCAAGGTTTCTTTTAAGTGTCATGCAATAAATTAGGAAGCTCATTTCTTTAAATCTTGTCAAGAAAAGCTTCCATTGCTTCTATGTAAACAATCTTCTACACAATATTTGTATAGATCTCTACTACTTGTAGAAGCGCCGAATAGTTTGTCACGGTCTCTCATATCATCCATGTTACCAAAGGTTTCATCGTCTGCTACTTTACCGCAGAGAGCAATCCTTATGTGTTTGTTCAAGTGAATAACACTTCTGGAACATTTTTAAAAAAGACTAGAGATGTCACAATGATCCCACTTGATGTTGAGGAGAATATCCTTCATTGGCTGAGAATGAATTTTATATAAGGCTTAAACACTTGAGCCAACTTATGAGTATGCGTTAGGTTTATAGGCTTCGATGTGATATTAAAGTTAGACTGATCATGCAGGAGTGAACCCCCTTACCGCATGACAGGACCAATACCGCATGACAGAAGCAGGTAAAATGATCGATCTGCATGTGACAAAAGTGTTGAGGAGAATTTCTGATATCCGTTGAGCACGAATTTTAGGTTAAGTATATAAGACTTAGGCAACTCTCAACTCTTCAGTTAGCTGAATTTTCTGATACCGCTGAGCACAAATGTTGGGTTAAGTATACAAGACTTAGGGGCCGTTTGTTTTTTTTATCTGTAATCTGAATAGACCTAAATTGGTCTGAATTATGAATAAATCTGAATATCTGGATATGAATATGTTTGTTTTTTAATCTGAATCTCTGAAAATAAGTATTAAGTTGTTTGTTTTCTTAACTTAAAAAATAAAAACATGTATTTTTTCATTTGCATCCTCATTAAATTTGAATTTCAAATAAATAATAAATATACCTCAAAGATCATAAATACCATAATATTTTCACATATATAAGCAAAATCACATTCAAGTGAATATATAATGATGTTGGAATTATAATGTACAAAATACCATAATTAAGTTTCAAATTTTATAAAAAATTCTCAATAATAATAGATAATATAAGATGAGATTATTAGTGGATAAACGTGTATGGGTTGGTTTTTTAGGATAGGCTTAAAAAGTAAATTATAAAATAGGGATATTTTTTATATTGAAAATTAGTTGACTTATTCAGATTCTTTCATTCAGTAAAAAGTCAAAAAAATTGGCTTATTTTATTAAGTCAAATTTTCTAAAAAGTCTCATTAAGTTATGAAAATAAATACCTCTAATTAACTTAATTAATTAAGTAAAATCACTTTAAGTCATTAAGTTAAAAAACAAACTCCCTTTTAGGCAACCCTCAACTCTTGAGTTAGCTAGGTTAAGAACTTAGATAGGTGAACAGCACATTAATCTATACAAATTAATTAATGACAATAACATGACGATATTAACAGGAATTCAGTAAAACTTGATGAAGAATTCCCTCTATAAAAGGCCAAAGGGCGCAAGGCATGATCAGTATATAGCACACAGAAGTAAATTTAAGAAAGTAGCCATGGTTGTGGTAAATGTTCCTTGCATGAATGGTGGAGATGGAGAAACTAGCTATGCAAAAAACTCCAACATTCAGGCATCCTTTTGCTTTAATACTTATTAGTAATTAATCTTAATATTGAAATAAACAATATTGAATTCCTTTAATCTTTAATTTTTTTATTACTACTTTCTCAGAGAACTGTGATATCGAAGGCGTGGCCATTCCTGGAGGAAACTATCAAAGATATGTTCAGTTCCTCTTTTCCTGCTTGTTTTAACGTTGCTGATTTAGGCTGCTCCTCAGGACCCAATACCCTCTTGGTTATATCTAAAATTATTGACACCGTTCATAAATTGTACGATCAAGTGAACGAAAAATTACCCGAGTTTCAAGTGTTTCTCAATGATCTTCCAGGAAATGATTTCAACAGCATCTTCAAGTCTCTTCCTGATTTTTATAAAAGGATCAAAAAGGACAACGTGGACAAATTTGGACCTTGTTTCATATCAGGAGTGGCAGGTTCCTTTTATGAGAGGCTTTTTCCAAGCAGTAGCATAAATTTCATACATTCTTCTTACAGTGTTCACTGGCTTTCCAAGGTACGCATTAATTTGACCTTTTTATTTTCATGTGCTAATTTAATTTTTAAGTCTCAAATATTAACTTAAATATGCACTGAATGTGTTTATGTGTAGGTTCCGGAGAATCTAGAGAATAACAAGAGGAATATATACATTACTAAGTCGAGCTCCCCCCGTCTGTGTCTAGCATTTTTAGAGCAATTCCAACGTGATTTCTCAGCATTTTTAAGCTTACGCTCTGAAGAAATTATTTGTGGAGGACGTATGTTTCTTACTTTCCTTGGCAGGAGCATTGCAGATCCCTCGAGCAAAGATTGCTGTTGCCTTTGGAAGCTGCTATCAAAATCTCTCATTCAACTGGTCAATGAGGTCTTAAATTAATTATTCATCACTTTAAAGTTTTCTCGTACACACACTCACACACACACACACACACACATATATATATATATATGGATTGCTAATATTTGAACAGAAAAATTTAACAGTGCTATCGAAACAATAGTAAGTCCGACCAGTTACGGTGTAAATTGAAAAATAATCAATTGATACAGTAACCTGACCCGATTTATCGTTTTTTCTGTCAGGGCTCTGTCAGCCTTTAGTTTCTTTAACATTTTAATATATATATGTTACAACTTACAAGCAGTAATTTTTGAGTTTCAGGGTCTTGTTGAAGAGGCTGACGTGGATTCATTCAATATGCCTTGCTATTTTCCCTACGAGAAAGAAGTCAAGTCAATTGTCAGGCAGCAAGGTTCATTCAATCTTGACATGTTCGAAAGTTTTGAGGTGAATTGGGATCCAAGTGACGATGTTAACAACAAAAGTTTTGTATTCAACAAGGACCGGTGCGGACAAAATGTTGCAAATTCTATTAGAGCTGTTACCGAGCCCATGCTTGAAAGTCATTTTGGAAAAGCCGTAATCGATCCTTTGTTTGCTCGATTTGCGATGCTTGTGGCTGAGCATTTGGCTGTGGAGAAGACGAAGCATATCACTTTAGTTATCTCCATGACAAAGAAGTAGCATGCACGGCCCTGATCAATGCTGCATGCATGTTGACGTTACACATCCAGATCCAGACATGCTTTAATAAATTGGGTTTGGAAACTACCAAGCGTTTCTTTCTATGTTTTTTTTTTTTTAATGTATGGCTATTATGGATAAGAATAAAACAATAATGATGAAAATAAAAAAAAAAGTCAAATGATTGATTGTCCTGTATTAATTATTGATTAAGAAAGATTGATCCACTCAATCTATTCTAATCAATCATTATTTCTAAATTATTTTAATTGTCATTTCTTTTTCTTTGTTTCAAACACTTTTATTGAGATTTTGTTCCTATGAATCAATAATAGTGAAATTTATCACTTTCTAAATAGTCAATTTAAACTTCAGTTTGGTATCAGAGCTTGGATCAATAATTTATCATGGCTTCTTCAAGCTTAAACATGAATGTGTCATCATCAATATCATCATTTACTTTCAAAACTCCAATTAAACTTGATCGATCAAATTACAAGATCTGGAAGTCTCAAATTCTTTCTTTAGTTCGAGCTAATGAACTTGAAAGTCTTCTTGATGGATCTGGAACTTGTCCAGATCAATTCCTCTCAAATGCCTCAGGAAGTTCTATTGCTGCTTCTCAAGGATATCCTTCATTTACTGTTTGGAAAAAGCATGATCAGATGTTGGCTGTTATCCTCCATTAATGTTGAAATTCTCAGTCTTGTAGGAACTTCTAAAACTTCTCATGATTTGTGGACTAGCTTAGAACAACAATTTGGCTCAAAAACTACTACTAAGAAAGTTCACTTGAAAATGATGTTGAATAATCTCAAGAAAGGTTCTATGACTATCACTAAATATTTTAGCAAATTGAGATATGTGACTGGTGAGTTGGCTGTTGCTAGAAGTCTTGTTAGTTCTTTAGATTTCATTACTCATCTGAATTCTGGACTAGGTAAGCGTGTTTATTGAAGAAAATGTTCTTAAGATGAGTATCAATGAGGCTTATTCTATGTTGTTGACACATGAGGCTTGATTAGAAAGTAATCAGTCTAATGCTACTAAAGAGGCTAAGTGTATATATGCAGCTAACTTAGCTCAGGCTGGAAATAAGAAAGCTGGTAACAGTGTAGGCAAGAATAATACTAATCAAGGAAACTGGAATGGAAACCTTAGAAATGGAAATAATAATTAGAGTGGAAAATTTAAATACATATGAGGTTTTAGCTTCGGAAGAGGTGGGTTTTTGGGACAAAACTCAGGGAGAGGACAATGGAATGGTAACTGGAATAACTGGAATGGGAGAGGAAGTTTTGCTGGTGGAAGTTTGGCTTTAATAGCTTTGGAAGAGAAGGAGGCAGAGGAAATATCACTTGTCAGATCTATTTCAAGCATAATCACTCAGCTGCTGATTGTAAGGACAGATTCAATAGAAACTTTGTTCCAAACTTTTCAGTGCAAGCAACTTTCCAAATCTCTAGAGCTACTTTCATGGTGACATCAGGATGAGTTGCTGATCAAAGATGGTATCTGGATAGTGGAGCATCACATCACCTCACTAATAATGTGCATAATTTAACTTAAGGTAAGCCTTATCTTGGATCTCATTTGCTTATGGTTGGTAATGGATAAGGTCTTGAGATTACACACACAGGCTGCACATGCCTTTATACCTCTTTAAGAAACAAATTGAATCTTACAAATGTTTTGTGTGTACCTAAAATCGCCAAAAATCTTATAAGTCTGTCTAAGCTTCTTTCAGATAATCATATAATCATTGAATTTGTTTCCAATCTCTATTTTATCAAGGACAAGATGTAGGGAACCTTGTTGGTACAGGGGATTGCTAAAGATGGACACTTCAAATTACTATCTCAAGATGAACCTCTCTTTGATTCTGAAGTCTCAATTTCCAAACTTATTTCATTGTTATCTGTTTTCTCTAATAATGAAGTTGTAAACTCTTTGCAAAAGTTGAATAATCAAGGTTTGGTCAGTTCTAATAAACATCTTGTAAGCTGTCTAACTTCAAGTAATGAATCAATGCAGCTGTTCCATAATAGGTTTGGTCATCCAAACAAATATATACTGCAAACAATAATGAAAACTCTCCCTTTGCATTCAGTTCATGCTCATCCTCTTAAATTTTGTGATGCATGTCAGTATGGTAAATTACATCAATTCCATTTTCCTATTACTGATATAAAATCAAAATTTCCTCTTCAACTTTTATATGCTAATTTATAGGGGCCAGCTTCTGGACCATCTACGGATGGTTATAAGTACTATGTTTTCTTTGTTGATGATTTCACAAGATATTGCTGGATTTTTCCTCTCACACTCAAATCAGTAGCACTTGATACCTTTCAGCATTTAAGCTCCTTTTTGAAAAATAGTTCTCTGCCCATCAAAATACTACAAACAGACATGGGAGGTGAATTTATAGCCTTTAATTCCTTTCTACAACAAGAGGGAATTCATTTTAGACATAGCTATCCTCATACTCACCATCAAAATGGTGTAGAGACAGGACTTACTCTTTAGAAATGTGTTCTCATTGGTTATAGTCCTCTTCATAAGGGTTACAAATGTCTAAATAAGTTAGGTAATGTCTTTGTTCCAAGACTTGTAAGCTTTAATGAGTCAGAATTCCCATACTCAGACTTGTTTCCAAAACAAAAGAGTTAAGTTCTCTTTAATTCTAATCTTTTACTCCTACAACTGTTCACTTCTCTTTCTCTCAAAACTTTATTCTTGCTAATCGTAGAAATGAAGTACCATCAGATGAAGTCTCTGCTCCTGCTTTGTCTTATATATCAGGTTCCCATTCATTTCATTAATCCTCCTCATCACCATCCACACACATACCTCATAATCCTTCCCAAACCGTAGTAGCTACTAATCCTATGATTACCAGAGCAAACGCTAGTATCTACAAGTCCAAAACTCATCTCCCAGCTTCTCAGGATCTTGAACCAACCAGTGTCAAAGTAGCATTAACTGACCCCAAGTGGTATTTAGCTATGAGAGAAGAATTTGAAGCCGTGCAAAAGAATCAAACCTGGTCATTAGTTCCTGTTGAATCAGCTAGCAAAATTGTTGGTAACAAGTGGATTTATAGAGTCAAATATTATCTTGATGAGAGTGTTTCCAAATATAAGGCACGCTTGGTTGCAAAGAGATATCTTCATACTCAAGAAGTTGACTACTTTGAGGCCTTTAGTCCAGTTATCAAGCCTTGTACAGTCAAAGTAGTTTGAGCTTGGCAGTATGCATTGGTCTATAAGGCAACTGGATGTAAATAATGCATTAGTCTAAAAGGATAAGTGGAGTGCTTACTGAAGATGTTTTCATGCATCAGCCAAAAAGTTTTATTGACTCCACTTATCGTTTTCATGTTTGTAAACTTAACAAGGCACTCTATGGACTTAAGCAAGCTCCAAGAGCTTGGTATGACAGGTTAAAGGGATCACATGTTCAGTGGGGTTTCCATGCCTCTAAGTCTGACACTTCTCTATTTATTCAGCATACAGGAAAGCATATACTGCTTATTCTTATCTATGTGGATTATATTTTTATCACAGGCTCCAGTTCCAAGCTTGTTGCAACAGTTATTCAACAACTAAATTTGGAATATGCATTAAAAGACTTGGGAGTGTTCAATTATTCTCTTGATATTGAAGTCACTCCATCTGTGCAAGGTGTAAATCTCTCTTAAACTAAATATACTGGTGATATTCTTAGGAAGGCAAATATGTTAGACAGTAAGGGTTGTATCACACCTATACGTACTTCAAACAAATTGCACAAGGACAGAGGTGCAGCTTTTGAAAATCCATTATTGTATAGGAGTATTGTGGGATCTCTTTAATAAGTTCTTTTAACCAGGCCTGACATAGCTTTCACTGTTAATAAGCTTTGTCAGTTCGTAGCAACTCCTACAGTCATTCACTAGCAAGCTTGCAGGAGAGTGTTACGATATCTTCAATGTACAACCAACAATGGCCTTCAATTTTTCCACTCGGGCGCAATGACTTTAATTGCTTATTCAGATGCTGGCAAAGGTTAGACCCTAATGATCAAAGACCCATTGGTGGCTATTGCATGTTAATGGGCTGCAATCTTATCTCTTGGTCTTCAAAGAAGCAGCATATAATCTCCAGATCTTCAGCTAAGCCTGAGTACAGAGCCTAGGCCTTAGCAACCTCAGAGGTTCTTTGGCTTACATACTTGTTTCAGTAACTTAAAATCTCTTTTGATCAAATTCCTGTTCTGCACTATGATAACAAAAGTATAGAAGCTTTGGCAAGCAACCCAAAGTATCATTCATGCACTAAGCACATTGAGTTGGATATCCATTTTTTCAGAGAACATATTAAACATAAGCAGCTTTTAGTTGATCATGTTTCCAGTTCAGAACAATTGGCTGACATTCTTTCAAAGCCTTTCTCTTTTGATCATTTTGTTTACTTATGCAGCAAGCTTAATGTCCTTCCCTGATCTTAAGCTTGAGTTGGGATGTTGAATATAATAGTTGGGTGAGTTTGTTAAGTTAGTTAACTAACTCTATTGATGTGGCAGCTGGCATCAGCAAAGTTGGTGAGGTTATTATAGTTAGCATACAAATATGTTTTAAGCTGTAACAGTTTGTTAATCATTCGCTAATCCTTAGCTCATTCTTTACACGTGCATTAACTAAGTGTAGAATGTTCTGGATACTAGTATAAATATGCATTATACTCATATTCCAAATCAATGAAAAAAGATGATCTAATTGCATTAAATTCCTCTCAAATTCTTTAAGTTTCTTTTCACTTTCTCAGTAACCAAACAGCACTAAACAGTCAAGTATAACTTCAGTTCTCTAAACCCACCTATTTAGAGTGGAGAAAATAATTATTACTGTAATTAGATGTTGAAAACTAATATAATGTCTTGTAAAAGAATAAATTTTTGTTTCATTCTTGCATTTGGAACCAGATACAATGTCAAGTTTAATTTTCCATTAAACAGAGAAGTGTTTCACATACCATAAAGAGAAGTATTTCACACATTGACGCCGGGAAGAAGGCATATCGTATTTCATATAAAAAAAGCAGCCAACGCAGAGACTGATAAGAAACCTGCCGCATATGATGTTTCATACATATCTATAGAATGTTTTAGTCTTCTTCATCATATCAAGTCTTTCATTATACATTCTTTATATTTGCTTTGGTCTCTTCAGGACAAAGAGATCATTTGTTGTGTTGAGGGGATCTCAAGGAAAGCAACAAACACAATTGAAGACAAGGGGTTCTTGCAACGCAAGGTTTACTAAGTTAGATACAATAAGGTGGCGACAAGAGTGAGAGGGTGTTTGAAATTGTGTAAGAATCTAATAGGTTGTAATCTTCTCATTACTTAGTGAATTCCTTATTATCTGGACATGTCCCATGGATGTATGATTGTGATCCGAACCACACGAAAATCCTCTGTTTGCTCTACTTTCTGCAATTTACTATTTTTAGTATATTCATGATGAATAAACAGTAATGTGAACAGCGCGGTAAATAATTATGGTGAACAGTATTCATATACTGTATGTATTAATTGTAATTATGAACAATGTTGTATGAATAATGAATCATAACAGTAATCACGTGAACAGTATTGGTAAACAGTGATTTCATGATTAATTAATTAGTTAAATTAATTTATCTGGTGTATCAATTTGCCGATAAAATAGATCGAAATTCTTTACACAAATTGACAGTCAAAATCAAAGCAAATAAAAGGAATTGATTTGAAGAACAGTCCAATCTTGTAAAAGCGTAAATAAACTACTAACGGTCATATGCAAAATGTACCCACTAAATGCTGTCATGATCGGCCAAATCTAGAAGCGTGAAATGCAATCTGCAGCCACAATCTTAGCAGTAACCATGGTCATAATTGAAAATGAATCATTATCAGATTGATCAATATGTAATCAGATAATTTAGTTAAATGATTCTTGCCCAATAGAGCTGAAGCACGTCATTTACAGGGGTCCGCTTATGTAGTCAGATAATGTCTTTTTTATTATTATTGTCATTTCTAAAAAGTTATTCAATTGACAGTATATTTCTTTTAATTTATTTTATTTTAGTAAGTAAATTAAATAGGGCAACTGGTTTCAAAAACCGATTGCTCATTTGCTCTAGGTTTAAAAAAAAGGTGGTCCAAATCGCAGCCAAACAATGAGGGGCACCCAAAAGGTATCCCCTCTATCACGAGAAATTTTAGAGTACATCAAAGGTATTATATTTAATAAATACATGTATGATATGTGTATTTTAATTAAATATAACTACTAATTAATGGTGGTTTTTAAAAATAAATACACATATAGAATATATTCATTAATTGAATGTAATACTTTTAATGTATTCTAAAATCTCCCCCTCTGGCCACAGGGATTTCAACTTCCTTTATAATAGCTAACACTAATTATAAAGTAAGATTGCAATGCATGATGTAAAACAAATTGGCAGTCAAAATCAAAGCAAACAAAAGGAAATGATAAGAAGATAAGTCCAATCTCATAAAAGCCAAAATAAAATAGTAACGGTCTTATGCAAAATGCATTCACCGAAATACGCCATGATCGGCCAAATCTGGAAACTTGTGAAAGGAATTTAGATCTATTTCTAATAGATATAAGTAATTTTAAAACCCTAAAATTAATTAATGACTTAATTAATTAAATAGCGAAGCCTGAGAAAATCTCTAATATAACTATCTTTATTATATTAAAAACACAATTAATTCAACTAAATTAATTTTTTGAAAACACTGTTCACAGTTACTGTACATGAGTTACTGTTCACTCATTACTGTTCATCCTAATAAAAAATATTATTTTTACTAAAAGCAATAAATTGCAGAAATTAAATGACACGGAGATTTTTATGTGGTTCGGATTAATTAATCCTACATCCACGAGACCACGCCTAGATGAAAAACAATTTACTAAGTTGAGATGTTGTAGCTTATAGATTTATTAAACTTAAGACTCTCACTTACAGTTGATCGCCATACATCTTACTCAACCTTAGACTAAATATGCTTTTCTTGAATAACTGCTACCCTTCTTGATCCACAATCCTTAAGGCACTTCGCAAAGTGATCAATAGCAATTCTTCAATTCTTCAATGTCTAGTGATTCAAGATCCACATGGACTCTCCACAGCGATTAAAAGAAACAGTCTCGTTACAAGACTTGAATGAAGAAGACAATAAAATAAATCAACACAACATCAGGTGCCAAATCCGGCTTCTTTGCTTAATGCTCTGTGTTGGGCTTGCCTTCAATTGTGAAATAGCTCTCTTCATACACTAGGGTTTCACAAAATCACAAGTCTTAAATGACTTGGATTCTTTCTAAATAAGAGTTACTTTCCTCTTATAATTCTTATAAATCTGAATAGGAATAAATATGATATTCTTGCCTTACTTGTCTTCCAAGGAATATCTAGAGCATTAGTAAATTTCCTGTTTGAACAAACTTCTTGCTCTAAATAAATCTTACGCTCCAATTATGGAATCCCGTCATTAATTGACCTGCTAAATTAGACACCTAATTAAACTAAAAAAATTCCTAATAAATTAGAATTTTACTAAATTAGGAAATTAATAAATTAATCCCTATTACAAGATATACTATAAATAAAATTCCTTTTTAATTAGACTTGTCATAAGATGCCAACTCTGTAAATAATGGTCACAACAATCTACCCCTTTGGCAAAAGCAATCCAACATAAGTCTTCAATAAAATCTTGGCGCTAAAACATGAATATGAAACAAGCACAAATAACAACAAAGAACTAAACAAAATAATTGGCAATTAGCATGTTAGTTCATCAAATAAACCGAGGCAAGAATTAAAATAAAATACTTATTTTATTAATTAATAAATTGCAAGGCAACATTAAGAATAAAATCAAGATCAATAAATAAAAAGATAAACTCCCCCTAGGAACTAGAAATCCTAAGATCTAAAAATTCTTTAATAAAAGCACTCCCTAAATTGAAGTAATACTCCCCCTAACTTATTGCATGATGCACTTGAAGACTTATTTTAAATCTCCCCTCTTTTGCCAAAAGGTTGCAAAATCAAAGAATCTTGGCATGCAAAGTTCCAAAACGAGTAGTGAGGGTAGCTATAGCACGACCTTGTTTCAAAATGTCAGCCGCAAGACGAACAAGGTCGGGAGCAAAATAATGAAGAGCATAATCAAGTGCAAATAAGTCATGAATATCAAGTAAAATGCAAAAAACCGAATGAGATGTAGGATAATTGTTCGAAACAAAAACACAGTGCAGATGAATGAACTTCGAAATTAAACTGGGAATGAAAGAAATGGAATCAGAATGCAATCCATATGCCTTTGGAAAGCTCATAAAGTCAGATTTACACAGAAGTTTACAGAACTGAATTTGGAGTTTTGTAAGCAAAGTTATGACCAAAAGAATGCAACCTGTTCAGTTTTGACGGGCTTGGTTTGTCGCTTCAAAACATGTGTAACTTTTAAACCCAAAATCAAACCAATATGTAAAAACATGATAATGCACATGCATCATGAAAAATGTGCACTTATAAAGATGAATTTTTATGCATGAATAACAAACATAAACAAGGAAAAATCAGTGAATCAAGGAATTTTCCACAACAAGCATTAAGTTATAAAAACAAGACTCTAATTTCCTCAAATAAGTAAAGATTAGAGAAATTTAAGCTTGTGTGTGTGTGTGTGTGAATGTGTGCAAGCAATTCAATCTAGACATTTTTCCCAAAAATTCATCAATATTCATATTCAAAGTCTCAAATATAAAACATAGAGTTGGTGAAACTAACATTGTCATCTTTATCTCCAAATTTGACCGTTTCAATTTTGACAGACTTTTTTTTTTTTTTTTTTTTTGTAGTATAGCATAAGCTTTTTGATAATAGAAAAGTATCTATGGCCATGAGCTTTCACTCTATCTCTTAAGGTAGCTTTCTTTTCATGGTAGTTCGTCCTCTGTCATATTTGTGATACACAGACTCAGATTACTCAAGATAGCTTCACTCTTAAGAGTTATAAGTAGCTATTTCTAATCATAGTGTCTTTATATATATGTGGTCTTACGACAAGATAAAAATCAAGGCAAACAGTCATAACTCAAGTTAAATATTCTCAACAAAGACCATGTCAATATCAAAACCTTGAGTCAAAGTAAAGACTGAATTGACATTCATGTGTTTTTGAAAAGAAGGTTAAATAGCTCTAATCAAAACTTATTTAAGGCTTTCAAGTCTTTAAAAACATGAAAAATTGCTTGTCGTTTATTAATCCAAGACTTACTAATTTTTCACAAACAAAACACAAAAAGACTTAAACTTAAAAATATGTAAATGCATGCCCTATACCTAATGCACAAATGCATGACTTAAATCTAAATGCAAAACCAGTGTGACTTACATAGAACACACACCCAAAGCTTTCCTTAAAGAATCAAATAGTTTGCAGATATTCACAAGCCATTTTTCAGTATCAATGTTTTCTAAGGATACAATCTTGTTTTCTACTAAATCTCTAATAAAATGATGACGAATATCAATATGCTTAATTCTAGAATGTTGAACAAGATTTTTAGAAATATTCATAGCATTACTATTATCACAAAGCACAGTCAAAGTATCCTGAAACATACCATAATCTACAAGCATTTGTTTCATCCAGGGTAATTGAGTGCAACAACTTCTAGCTGCAATATATTCAGCTTCAACGGTGGAGAGAGAAATTGAATTCTGTTTCTTGCTATGCCGCGACACTAAGTTGTTTCCAAGATAAAAACATCCTCTAGTGGTATCACCAACATTGCCAGCCCAATCTGCATCACTATATCCTGGAAGATTTGAATTAGTGTAATTAGTATACCAAATACCGTCATTGACTGTTGCACTAACAAAACAAATGATTCATTTAATAGTTGTTATTTGTGACTCCTTTGGATTTGCTTGGTACCTAGCACATATACCAATACTAAAACATATATTAGGTTTACTTGCTATCAAATAAATTAAACTACCAATCATGTTTCTGTAAAGACTAGGATCAACACTAGAACCACTATCATCAATAGTTAACTTGGTATTAGTACCCATGGAAGTTCTCATGTGTTTTGCTGAATCAAAACCAAACCTCTTAACTAAATTCCTTTCTCCATTTGTTTCACTTGTAAGCCTAAAAAGTCAGTCAATTCTCCAACCATGCTCATCTCAAACTCTTTTTTCATTTGACTTACAAATTCTTGCACATGATCAGAAGAAGTAGAACAAAAGCTATATCATCAACATAGATTTGAACAACTAAAATCACTGGATTAAGTTGCTTAACAAATAGAGTTCTATCTACTCCCCCTCGTTTATAGCCTTTTTCAAGCAAAAATCTAGTCAATCTTTCATACCAAGCTCGAGGAGCCTGTTTTAACCCATACAAAGCCTTTTTTTTAATTTAAAAACATTGTTTGGGAAATGAAGGTCTTCAAACCCTTTAGGTTGTTCAACATAGGCTTTTTCATTTAAGATGCCATTAAAAAAGAAACTCTTAACATCCATTTAAGGTAATCTGAAACCTATTAGAAATGCAATTGCAAGAAGCAAACGAATGGATTCTAGTCTAGCAATAGGTGCAAAGGTTTCATCAAAGTCAACCCCTTCGATTTGTGTAGCATTGTGCAACCAACCTAGCTTTATTTCTCACTATGTTCCCAAATTCATTAGTTTGTTCTTAAAAATACAGTTGATTCCTATAACATTAGTGTGACAAGGTCTAGGAACTAGCATCCATACGTCATTTCGTTGAAATTATTTTAACTCTTCTTGCATAGCTTTAATCTAAAATTCAACAAGTAAGGCCTCCTTAACATTCTTTAGTCTAGTCAACAAGATAAAGCAAATAAATCTTACCATATTTGCATACCTTTTCCTTGTGACCATTTGTTCATCAAGATTACCTATAATAAGGTCAGATGGGTGATTTTTCTTGACTCTTGATGATGGTTCTTTTCTTATTGGGTCATGCAGGTCCATGATTGCCTGAAGCTTTGAAATTTTCTCTTTTACATTCTCTGGAGTTTTTTTAGATGTGTCTTCTACAATTGGCTCTTTTTCTTTCAAAGAAGGTTCACTAGATTGACCTTTCTCAATGATTTGATCTATGGGAGCAACTGTATTTGAACTTTCTAAAAGACTGGTTATTTCTTCCTCAACTGAGTAATCTGAAAAATCTTGATAATCAGCAATAACTACATTCGCAGATTCAATAATGTTATAAGTTCTTATATTATTGACGTGAAATGCTCTGCTATTATTAGAATAACCAAGTGTTGTAAAATTTTAAGTAATGAGTTGTCAGTGTGCAAGTGGACACAACAAGTAATAAAATGATAACTTGCTGATCGTTCACCCTCATGGTTAGTTCCCCTTTTTCCACATCAATTAGAGTCTTGCTCGTGGCCAAGAAAGGTCTACCTAAAATGATAGGTACCTCTTTGTCTGCTTTAAAATCCAATACTATAAGGTCAAATGGAAAGATAAACTCATCCACTTTTACTAGTACATCTTTAATTTTGCCTTCAAGATAAGCATGAGATCTATTAGCAAGTTGTAAAGTGATTGTTGTTGGTCTGGCTTCTCCAATCCCCAACTTCTTGAACACATAATATGGCATGAGATTGATACTTGCTCCCAAATCACAAAGTGCTTTACCATTATATTTGTTGCCTGTAGAACATGGAATTGTAAAACTTCCTGGATCCTTCAACTTCTGATGCATTTTGTTCTGAAGCATGTGGCTGCTTTCTTGTATTAGAGCAACCGTTTCAAATTCCCCAGCCTTCTTTTCTTTGTTAAAACATCCTTTAAGATCTTCATATAATTAGGCATTTGCTTTGGAGCTTC
The DNA here is from genome assembly GCA_030449835.1 of Clausena lansium. Lineage (NCBI taxonomy): Eukaryota > Viridiplantae > Streptophyta > Magnoliopsida > Sapindales > Rutaceae > Clausena > Clausena lansium. The sequence goes on along the minus strand of JASUUF010000146.1, from coordinate 5,428,285 downwards.
AATAAAAAGGATGCTGATGTGCAACTACTTCAGCACTTCCAGGAATTTGCTGAATTGCTTTTCTTATTTATGTTTCTAGAACCTTTGAGGAAAGGGTGGTGGATACCTGAACTATTGAGCTGTAATAAGTTGTGCGGACTGCTTCTCTTTTGCCATGTTCTAGACTGGTGCTGCAACATATCTATTAACAGATGCTGGATCTTCAAATTCTGTAGTTGTTGTAGCATGGCTACTCTCACCAGTATACTGTATAGTGGAGGGTTGTGGCTCCTCTTTATCTCGAGTTTCTTCTTGGATTGAAGTAGGCTCAACTCTTCTTTTTGGTACCCTAACAAGGATGTAAACATCCTTTCCAAATCTTAAGTTAATCACATTGCAATGCCCTTTCCCATCTCATCTTAGGACCTTTGTATTGTTGGGTAGACTTCCTTGAGGTCCGTTACTTAATGCTAACAAGCTGTCTAATCTGATTTTTCTAATTTCTCAAGGATGCAGCGTGACTTTCGACAATTGCTTTATTCTTCACTATGTACTCCTTAATCAAAGTTTCAAGGTAGCTGAGTCGATCATTGCTGGTGTCTCTTTGCCCTTGATTACTGATAAAATTTGGGTGGTTGAGTAAGTCTGTTCTGTACACTGGTTGCTACAGCATGTTGATTCTGATTGCTCCATGAGAAGTTTAGGTGCTGCCTCCATCCAGAATTGTATGTGTTTGAATAAGGATTGTTCTGTATGTTGTAACTGCCTATATAATTAACTGAAGCAGGATTTCCAAGATTATTATCAAACAAATGCCTTTCTCTATAATATACACGTGTTACTTCAGCAACTTGATTAACTGCTGCTAGAGCAGTGGTCATAAGATTCACCATATTTGTTAATGAAGCCACTTGGGCTGACAGGGCTGTTAGAGCATCTACACTATGAACTCCTGCTGGTCCTCTTGCTGCAGTTTGTCTTGTAGATGGCCATTGATAATTATTATTGGCTATCCTTTCCAAAATCTCATAAGCTTTATTGTAAGACCTGGACAATAAAGCACCATTTATTGAAGAGTCAACCATTAATCTAATACTCGGATTCAGCCCATTATAAAAATTTTCTAACTGGATGTAGCAAGGAATCCCATGATGAGGACATTTTCGTAGCAACTCTTTAAATCTTTCCCCTGCATCATATAGACTTTCATCCTCCAATTGGTGGAAATATGTGATCTCATTCCTTAGCTTTGCATTCTTGGTTGGTGGGAAATACTTCATCAAAAACTTATCAGCCAAATCATTCCATGTGGTAATGGAATCTGGTGGTAAAGAATTGAGCCAAGCTCTTGCTCTATCCCTTAGAGAAAATGGAAAAAGTCTCATCCTCAATATCTCCTGTGATGCTCCAGCAGTCTTGATAGCATTACTCACCTTAAAAAATAGTTTAAGGTGGAGATGAAGATCCTCTGACGGCAATCCATTAAATTATCGCACAGTTTGTAGCATTTGAAACATCACGGATTTGAGCTCAAAATGATCAGTTAGAATTTCAGGTCTGACTATTTCCAGATTTACTGTTTGAGGCGTCAACACTACATAATCTCTCATAGCTCGGTCTCTATCATCAGCCATAACGATGATGTTATTTTTTTATGGTTGCCCATAACCATTCTGCCTATTCGGTCCCTCTTCAACTCCTTGAACATTGATTAGATTATCTCCCTTATTCTAGATACCAGTAATGTTTTCAACAGTTCTTATACCTCTATTCTCTCTTCTCAGCCTCCTTGCAGTTCAACAGGTTTGTACTTGCGCATGCAAAGGTTGCTAGAGCAATTCTGTCAATATAGCAAACAAACAAATTAAAAGAAACTAAAGTTGGCACCAAATAAAATTGAATTCACCAGATACAATAAACAATCAATCCCCGGCAACGGCGCCAAAAACTTGTTTATGATTTTATGCAATAGGTGTCAGTGCGCAAGTGTACACAACAAGTAATAAGTGATGAGTTTTAAGATCGTCTCCACAGGGATTAATGTTATCAGACTTGCTACAGTAATCTTATCAGTGCAATTTTATGGCTTTAATAAAACACAATTAAAATCAATTGGAGAACTTAATAATATAATGAAATTAATGGAATAATAAACCAAAAGAAAATAGAGAAAAACAGACGTCAAACACAAAGATATAATCAATGGCAAATAGGTATTTGGGTGTCTAAACTCAAGTATCTATTAACTTGTTTAACAAATTCCAGTTCAGTTGCTACAACAATGAACACAGCATTGGGCAGATTCCTAATGTGTCCTCATCTGTCGCCTGTTGGATATCTTATATCTAAATGCTACTTAACATAACTAGTTTTTAAGCCAACACTAGATATAGCATTATACGCTCTAGAATCTATTAATCCTATAAGGTGAATCCTTATGTCTAGTTATTCACTAATCTTAGATCAAGCATGGCCCTATTCAAGTTAAGAGTAAATTAGCTAAAGAAACATGATCTAAAACCATGTATTGTTCTGATTCGTTCCACTAAGTACTCCTTTTTGAGGATCTAACCTAGCTTGTATCCACTAAATGGTTAGTCAGCCGAAACAGGGAATTAAATTAAGCATAATCAAAACAAAATGCTGCAGCAGACACAGAGCAATGATAATAATTAAGTCAATAAATCATCAAGCTCATTTAAACTCCAACAACATTAAAATTTAGTTCATACTTAATAAAGAAATAGAAATCATAATCGATTCAGCCATTGAATTAAACATCCAGAAAAATAAAACAAGAAATTGGAAAATATAAAGGCAAGATCTATCCCAAGAAAACCCTCTTGTATGTATTGTAACCTGAGCTTCTTTCTTCGAACTAATCTGTTGCAGCCTCTAATTTTTCCTCTCTTCCTCTTGTTTCTTTAGTGCACAAAGAGTTTTTTTGTGTGCGTGGGAGCTCTTTTCTTTTTCTTTTTTGATGTGTATGTGTGGGAGCTCTTTTCTTTCTTTTTTTTTATGTGTAATCTTCTTTTTTATAGCGTGTGAACTAGGGTAACTCCTAAAAAGGATAGGAATCACAGTAGATCTACAATATACTTGAGTCACACGTTTATTGAACCGCTTGCCACATCAGCCCTTTTTTAATTGCACATGTCCGCACTTGTTCTGTATTTGCGTGCTCCAGGATTGCTACAGCATCGTCTCAACATCAAACTTGAATTATTTCTTCTACACTTCAGTTCTTTGTTATTTCTTGCAGTTCTGCTGTTGCAGCATTCATCCATAGAATTTGAACTATTTAAATCACCTACCATAATGCACTTAATAAGAACACATTATAATAAAAAAACACATGAATTTATTAAAACTAAACCTAATTAGATACTTATGCGAAATGCAACTAGAAATTACATAAAAATTCATCATTCACTCTCTAAGTAATGGTAATTTAAGCCTAAAAATACTAGGATAACTCTCATTTCATAGAGTTATCAGTTGCTGTAGATTATGTATCAAAATGGGTAGAAGCAATCCTATGCAGAACCAATGATCACAAGGTGATGACGGGATTCTTGATAAGCAATATTACTTTGTGCTTTGGATTTCCTCGGGCGATAATCAATGATTATGGTACCCACTTTTGCAAGAGGCCATTAAAAGCTTTTTTGGCAAAGTGCACCATCACACATAAAGTGGTGACCCCGTACATCCACAAACCAGTGGCTGAGTCGAGATCTCTAATAGAGAAATAAACCACATATTAGAAAAGACAGTGAGATCAAATAGAAAAGACTAGTCATTGAGACTCGATGATGCACTATGGGCATATTGAACGGCTTTCAAGACACCTATTGTGATGTCTCCCTATAGGTTGGTGTATGGGAAAGCTTGTCACTTATTGACGGAACTCGAGCATCATGCATGCTGGATATCAAGAAATTTAACTTTGACATGCAACAGGTTGGTTCGGAAAGGAGATTACAACTGGTAAAACTTGAGGAGATTCGTAGTGATGCCTATGAAAATGCTAAGAATTACAAAGAGCGGATGAAAGTCTTCCATGACAAGCATATCATGAGAAAATCTTCTAAATTAGAACGAAAAGTGTTTTTTTTTTCAATTCTCACTTGCATTTACTTTCAGGTAAATAACCCTCTCGAAGGATGTCCATTTATTTTTTGCATTATGTTTCCACATAGGGCCATTAAAATTAAGGATCTAAAGAACAATGTCATGTTTAATGACAATGGCAAAATATTAAAACCATATCTGGAATAGCAACCATATGAAGAAGACACAAAATAAATTTGACTAACCCACCAAATCGTCATTAAGTCTTTTTCGTATTTAATATGTGACTTAACTTTTTGTCCTGTTTTTACTATTACTTTGCCATTTGAAATTATTTGATTGTTTCTTTTTATGTCTCGAATGGTGCACACCGTACATTTTTTGAGCATTATGATGTATCTCGCTTAAGTGTGTTTGTTTGATGATTGTGTTTCCTTCCATCACTCTTAATATACGTCATCAGTACCTAAGCAAGAGAGACCCTCGTCGACCATCTAGAAGAACTTTTACATGTGAAATTTCATCTAAGAGGCCTGATACAAATTTGTAAATCACATCTTGTTTAAGATCTACGACCACTAACGTTAGTGTCCCGTGTTGAGGATCTAGAAAGTCAAATCTGGGAAATAGAGAGTGGTAAATATAACATCTAATTGGAACTTGAGGTTAATTCAATAAAAGGACGATGGTGATTTAAGTGATTGATGATATCCCATTTTTACATTGTGTGTTTTAATTTTGTTGCCTGTTTTCACATTTGTCATATTTTTGCTAGATTGATTATTTTCTCTGGTTTGTTGCAATTTGTTATGCGAATAAGTGGTGGAGAACGGTACTCTGTGACTACTAAAGTCGGTTCTTTCTATTTACCATAATAATTGGCAATCTCAAGCCAAGGTATGCATAGGAATGCAATTCTTGCTAAGCTTGAAAAGTGATTTCCCTCATTCCCTCGGAATGCACCCCTCACAATCTATAAAGCTTGGTCCAAACGGTTCTTATGTACAATTAGCAGGTGAGTTACCTTCTAAATTTTCTGCATACATACCTGGTTGCGGGAAAGGAAACTATTCAAGAAAACAAAGAACTAAAAGCCTTCAAGTTTCTTGTCATAGTGTGCCGAACAAACTGCGACAGACATCCTTGTACATTTTTGGAAGTAGTGTCTAACAACTGGTAAGACAAGATTCAATTCACCAGGGATGGCTTGAATAAAGAGTCATTGGATGATGTCCTTTCGTATCTTGAAACACATCCTAGTGGATACGTACATAATGCAATTGCCTAGTTATGGCCATTATTCCAAAAAGAACATACACGAAACAATATCAGGAATTTGACTATAAATGACCCTATTTGCTAGTTTATAAGAAAACTAGATGGGAAGCCTATCCTCGACTCATAGTGGGCATCAAGCCTTTTCTTTATGTAAAACTAGAGGAAGATGTGAGCCAGTCATAACTACCAGTAAATATTCTTTTACTTTACTGTTCTATTACTGTAACACCCCAAAATTTACCCATGAAAAACACAAGGGTAAAATTGAAATGAAACCTCATATCATTTATTCTTATTAATAAACCTTAAAATAGGCAATCATTATTTATAACCCAATTGAGTTCTTACATAAAACATCTGAAACATAGTCTTCAAATAAAATCTCAAAATTAAATAAAAGTCTAGCAAAATTTATTCCTTAAAGCAATTCCAAAGTTCCGCTTAAGTAATCTCTCCATCTAAGTACCCAAGCCGCATCTCTAATCAATCTGTAAAATATTGGAGACGAGGGGTGAGCCGTCAACTCGGTAAGCAAATCCATGCACAATATTTGAAACCCTTTGTCATTGTACCTTTAAACAATTTATATCATCATATAATAACATCTTCATTTAACATAAGGGATGGATTCATATAAAAACATTAAAAACATTAAAACATTCATAAAACCATTAAAACATAAACATTGGTAGCTCATGCCTCGTAGACATCATCGTTCAGGTACTATACCTCGCATTGTTCATAACATCATTGTGCATAAGATCATCATCATCATAGCAGCAAGCTGACCATAACATTGCATAACATCATAACATTAACATCGTATACATTATGATGGACAATGAGCCAAGACATTTTTGAATCCGTCATTGCATTCTTTCATAAATAGCATTTAAAGTCATTTAAAACAATTAAAAACCCTTCTTTGATCATTTAATTCTTTTAGAAAATTATTTAAGAAAATATTTTGTTTAAGAAAACTAATTTCTTAAGAAAATTCATTTTAAATGCATTTTTAGAAATTCATTTAAAAGAGTTTTTATTTTATAAAATTCATTTAATAACCTTTAAAATCATTTTTTGCATAAATTCTGTTTTAACATAATCGTTATAACATAAACAACATTTTTCATAAAACATTTCATGCATGAATTTACTTACCTTGATCCTTAGCAATCAACAATAAATACCTCAAGGACAAACCAACGAGCTTACCCACATCCTATAATCATCATAAAAAATATCCTTATCAATATTACCTCTGACCATAAACATAATCCCAATTATTCTTAATATCATATGCACTTGTAGTATCTCAACACCTAGATATATTCTAGAATAAACCTGAGCATCCTATACAAGCTGATTTTTAACAACCTATACACATGTCGGAAAGCATGAAAATTTACAGATGAACTGTGAACATACATAGCATTGCATACAAAAATTCATAAAAATAAGCACAAGTGAAAACCGGGTCAGAATATTGACCTTTCACCAAAGTAGCAAAACTGTGCAGAAAATTCCAAATTTGCAAACAGAAATCCAAAACTTCATATCTTTTATTTTACACCCCCAAAAATTGATATTCCAGTTCCTAAAGACAGAGGAAAGATTGAAATTTCATTATAAAATAATAATATGGCATTTAGTATTCATAAAATAGTCTAAACTGCTACATGTTTCAGCTTCCGTAATTCTGAAAACAGTTTTCCCAGATCTGCAGCAGCCGCATGTTATGAATTTTAATAATTTAACCATGATGAATAAAATTATGAAATTAAATATGAGAACATATGAGACATAGATCTGTTGATATAAAAATCGCCTTAATTTGTAAAGATGTTTAACCTTGTCGAAAAATTTGCAGAAGTCAGAACTAATGCTGAAAATCGAAATTTTCTAGTACCAATAACCCAAATTTGAAAAATCATATCAATTTGCATATTCAGAGTTTTCCAACATAAAATATATCAATGAAAAGCTTCGGATGTCTATGAAAACAAATTCATGTGATTCTAATTAAATAAAATGATTTAAAGCATAGAATTAAGACTGTTTATATCATCATAACATAACAAATACATGTATCTTACCCAAGTCATGTTACAAGTAATTAATGGCAATAAACAATCATATAATTTAAAGAAACACCTAATACCTTAAAGAACACCCAGCAAAGAAGTTATAAAACCTTATTTTTCTTCTCCAAAGACTTTATAAATTTTTTTTTTAGAACGGCGTAGAGAATAGAAAATCTTTTCCTCTTAAAAATCCTTAACAACTAAGAGATTTCTTTATTAGAAATACTTTAAAGGAATTTTAATAAGTACAGAAAATCGTAGGATTAGATAATAATGACATTAATTTTTTTAATTAAACTATTAATATATGTAACTTCTTTAAAACAAATTTGTGAGTTTTACTCAAACACAAACACCCATTATTATCAACTTAAATGGAAATAAAAGAGGAAAATAAATGACGGGTGTTACAATTACTGTTTTCACTATGGCTTTTAACGGTATGATTTTATACATACTATTTTTTTTACCATTTGCTTTTGAGTTTGGAGCCATAAGCTTCATGAGCTTTATGCATCGTTTAACAAACACATCACCCCAGCTACATTAGTGTATCACCATATTTGTCACCAAGACCTTTAAATACAATTTTTTTTTTTCAAACACTCACAAAATATTTTGGAGAATTGTTGTTGTGCAAATTTTATTAAACTCGCAAGCGCACGAATCTATTGCAGAATAGATTAATGGTGATGAATGTCAATCCCACGAGGTGGTGGATTTCAATTATGTACTGTTAATTTTCTAATTGGGTGATTAGATTTTGTGGTGAAGATGATTTAGTTTATCCTAAAATTTAAAATTGAAATGGCGGGAATAAATAAAGTTAAAACTATATGAATAAAGTGCTTGAGTCTTTGGATCCATACTCAATACTGTACCATGGGCTTAATATTCCTATTTGTTGCCAATCAAATCATGAGCCTCACTCTAATATATATGATTTCAAGTGCTCGTTATGCCAGAGAGTAACGATCCTTTGTTAATTGTGGTGTCAAGAACAAGTTGTGCCAGACGATAAAAATCCTTCTGTCGACAACGTGGTAAGACTGTCCATTAAATAACTTGGATTCACTCTCTGTTGACACTGAGTCAAGACGACCCACAAATAATAGAGGGGAGGCCTCTCTCTAATAAATATGGTGCTAAGTGGTCAATATGCCAAATAGTAATGATCTTTCACTAGAAGCTGGTATAACCAGTGCATACCTAGATAAGATACATTGTCTATTGACGACAAGGACAAATAGCCGCATAAATTAGAGAGGGAGAGAAAGTAAACTTACCCTAATTAAGCCCATGGAACATGTTGAGGCTTCACTTTCAACCCAAGCTTGAAAAAAATTTAGCTACTCATTTTTTAACTAAGGGTAAAATGATCATTTTATTAAAGTATATAGAAAACACAAGATGGAGCGGAAATTTGACAAAATGAAGCTCAAATTTGGATTCAGGGCTTCAAATTAGGGTTGAGGGGTGGGGGGAAGCCCTCTATTTATAGATACAACGAGTAAATCATGGCTATCGGATGAAAAGAGTTCAGACGCTCAGGATTGTGCCATATGGCAAGCTTTGATTAATTGGAACACGTCATTAGCAGCTGTGATTCGGTGTGTTGCATGTAACTTAAGCCCATTTTTCAGTCTAATACTATGCTGCCACGTCATCGATCAACATTAAAGTCAATTAATCTTAATTCAGTGCATTACTTGGATCGTAAGCTTATTTTTTAATTCAATAATATACTGCCACAGCATTGGTCAATGCCACGTCAGATTTTTTTGTCCAATAGGCTACTACTACATCATCAATCAATGCCAACTTAGCAGTTAATGCCACGTCAGCAACTGCATATGTGAATAGTGTCGTATACGTGGACAGTATTGTATGTGTGAATAATACCATTTACCCTTTTATGCTCCTCTTAAGGATTTCAGCTGTTCTCAAAATTAAAAATGTTATCCGTTTTTTCGTTCGACCTCTCGTTCATCGTGAAATGACTATAATACCTAAAATATATAAAATACTTAAATTATAATAAAACACACACAATTAAGGTACAAGAGACTTAAATACATAAAAGTAAAGATATTAGTGAGACTTGGAGTGTAGAATGATAATTTTACCCTTCATAAATACACGTTTTCCAGCACTCAATACAACCCCAAACCAGCGTATTGCTAGTCCCTAGCAAATTAAGCGATAACAAAATTCAAACCCAAAATGAATTTTTTTTCAAGGCAATTGTGTTTACTTCTTCAATCAGATTAATGACAGTAATCAAATAAAAGTATAAGCATTATCTCCAGCCTAAAGAAATATCACTCCACAACAACCATCCATATGAGTTAGTCAAGTAAACACATGAAAATGTCTCAATTATCAAAGCTACATTAATCAAGTCGTTTTCTAGAATGGCATGTCAAACCCCGAAATCTCAAAGGTAGAAATGACACTTCTAAAAGAAAAATGGACCCAATAAAAATGGACACTCTACAAATGATAAATTGAGAGAAATTAAAAAAAAAATTTATCACGCACTCTCGCCGAGAATAATGCCCATAGATTAGAAACAAAAAGTATGATCTCAAGTCACTCGAATTACTAGTCAAACCATTAATATTATATGTATTCATTTTTATACATCACTACATCTTTTTAGCCCATATTACTAGCTTCTACTTCAGACTATAGTTCCTTAAAATCAAGAAAGACTTTTATTAAGACGTAAAGTAGGTTTGGGACATGGCTGACAAAGAAGGGGTAATAGGAAAAACAAAATATATGTTTGAGAAAAAGTAGAGTTCTTTTAGAAATTACGAGGTGCATTTCACTTATTTATTTATTTATTATTTCTCTCTCTTTTTTTTTTTCAATCATACATCAATTTTTTTAAAATTTTTTAACTCTTTTTTTTACATTGCACCACTTTTCTAAATCTAAATTTTTCAAACATGAATGGGTGATGGAACACGTAAGACATAGGGTAATACACAAAATCGGAGTGGGAAAGGATCATAAGTTAACGAAGAAAAGTATTTTTTTTTTATAAAAGGCTCAAAAGGGTTAACTATGGATATTTCACAAAGGGGATAGGTAGAAAAGGCTCAAACGGGTCACAGATGGATTTTCCATCATCTTCTAGGGCTATAAATAATCTTTCATATCTACTAGTTCTATGGACCTTCAGGTGTAGCAACACAATTTTTTTTTTAAATGTTGACTTGAAGGAAAATATAGAGATCATGTACAAAAGAGTGTTACACAAAATGGTTACTCTCCAAGAAAAATGATACGCTCAAAAACTTATTTGGAATTTATTATGACATGTGCATTCATTCAAGTAACTGAATCAATTTCATTTGTCAGATGTCTGAATTCACATTTGTTCTCAACTCCAATATGCAGAGTAGCAAACATGGTGTAACATAACTCAAGGCCAAGGATAATACAAATATTAAAATTTGAAAGTCATCATGTCATCCAATGTCAAAAGATCACACAAAATGCTCTTTTATTTATTTATTTTTTTGTAACTAAATTCTAAGACCGAGAAAATGTGTTTCTAGAGTTACGACAATACATATTTAGCCATCTTCGACACAAAAATTTAGCGAAGGTTAGTAAAAATAAAACAACACTACTATCAATTATTCCACAACTGTCAACTATTTCCTCCCCCCAACTTGAATGAGACATTGTCCTCAATGTATTAAAGGAAAGAAGTTGGATTTAGAAGACATCACCTGGGTGCCGCAACATAGAACAAAATAAAATGTTTACAAGCAGAGAGTTAAATCTAATTTGCACTTCTTACTACGGCTACTGCTACCATAATTAGTTGGCCACTCTAATACAAAGGTCTTGGGATCTGGCTCTAGTTTATAAGCTTGTAACAAATCAAGTAGCTCATTAGCAATAGGAGCGCAAACAAAGTTTTTTTCACAGTGAAAGGGCACGGCTCAAAAGTTAAAAGTAAACAGTAAAAAGAAAAAGCAAACAATGATTAAAAATCACATTATTAAAGGCAATAATGCAAATGATAAAAGAAAATAAAAGGATATTTACTGGTAGTTGTGATTGTGGCTCACATCTTCCTTTGGTTTTACATCCAGAAACAGCTTGAACATCCTCTATGGGTGGATCATAGGCTTCCTATCCAGTTTTCTTATAAATTGGCAAACAGGGTCGTTTATAGTTAGATTCCGGAGACTGTATCATGCACGTTCTTCTTGGAATAATGACCATATCTAGGAAATTGCATGCTATACGTACCCATTGGGATGCGTTTCAAGAGACAAAAGGATATCATCCAATGACTCTTTATTCACTTCATCCGTAATGAATTTAATCTTCTCTTCCCTATTATCAGACACCATTCTCAAAGAGGTACATGGATTTCTATTGCATTACATTCGTTTTCTTGAAAAGTTTTCTTTGCCACAACCAGGCACATAGGCAATAAATTTAGGAGGTAGCTCATCTGCCAATCGTACTTTGGCTTCTATTAACCATCGGATGTTAGTAGGGATGTTATTCCTCACAAACAATTGCATGCGTTCGGATCGAGAGTTGTAGATTGTAAGGAGAGTATTATAAGGGAGTGAAGGAAATTATTTGTGAATTGTTTCAAGAGCTGCGTTTTTTTTTCCATACCTTACCTTGAAAATTTCAGTTATTGTGGGAAACTAAAGTAACAAACTTTAATTGTCACGAAGTACCGTTATCTGCCACTTAACCGGGGTAATAAATTAAAGCAAAAAAAGAAAATAAATTATGCAAAATCAAGTAAAATGTGAAAGTGAGCAAAACAAAATAAAAGCATACAATGTAAAAAAATGAGTATAATCAAACACTTACTTCACAGTAGTCCTCTTATTAAATTTACTCAAGTTCTAATTGGATTTCTTATATACCTCCCTTAACTCCTTTGACTTGCTATTCTAAATCCTGAACATGGGATACTTACTGACTCTGGTGGTTGTAAATCCCAAACAGGATGTGTTTTACAAAATCATATCTAGCCTTTGATGTGAGACTTTACATGTAGAAGTTCTTCAAGATGGTTCAAGAGGATATTGAGGCACTTATGATTAAAAGTGATAAAAGAAAGCGTAAAGGTTAAGCAAACACTCTTATACGAAAATAAAATTACATATCACACAATTAATAATAAAACAACAAAAAGCTAAGCCACTCAATTAATACGAAAAGACAACTTATTTAGGATTTGGTGGGTCACCCAATTTGATTCTAGTGTCTCCCTCATGTGGTTGATGTTCTAGATATAATCTTAATCTTTGACCATTAACTTTAAACATGACACCATCCTTTGGATCTTCAATTTTAATGGCCTTATATGGAAAAATAGTATGAACCATATATGGTCCAGACTATCGAGAGTGTAACTTACCTTTGGAAAGGTGCAGGTGGGAATTAAATAAAAGTAATTTTTGACCTATTGTAAAAGATTTTCTCGTGATTTGCTTGTTATAAAAGACTTTCATCTGCTTCTTGTAATCCTTATCTTTTTCGTCGTTGCGAATCTCCTAAAATTCTGCCAATTATAATCTCCTTTTTTAACAATAGATGGGGTAAATGATACCTTCACTCTTTTTTTTTTTTTGTCGTCAGAGGAGGATGAGATGATTTCTGGCAATTTGCTTTCTTTGACTGTATAATCCAAAGTGTTAGATGATGGTCTGAGCTCAACCTTTGGTGGTGATTCTGATGATGGGATGAGATTTTCCTTTGATGGTGCCAATTGCTCTTTCTTTGACTTCCATGAATCGAGAAAGGCATTGATCTCATCAAAAACAAATCCAAAGTGAGTTAAGCATTTTCATAACGGGTCAATATTAAGGTTAGAAGCTAGAATATGATCAACTGATTCTTTAATTACATCCACATCAATGACTCCCTCATCTCTATCAAGAGGTTTTTTTGGTAATGTTGAAGATATTCAACTCTATAGTCACATTGCCAAAAGACAACTGTATATTTTTGGTCCTGCAATGAATGTGAGCATCAGCAGTTGCCAAGAAAGGTTAGCCTAGGATTATGGGATCTGCTTCCTTGAATCTTACACTGGTTGAGTGTCAATTACAATGAAATTAGCATGAAAATAGAACTTGTCTACCTGGCTAAGCATGTCTTCCACAATTCCACGAGGTATTTGCATGGACCCATCTGCAAGCTGTAACACCACCGGAATTGAGTTTAATTCTTCTAATCCAAGTTTCAGAAACAATTAAAAAGGCAAAAGATTTACATTAGCTCCTAAGTCCAACAAAGCATTCTCAAATGTGTGGTTCCCCATGCTACATGAGATAGCGGGGGAGCCTGGGTCTTTATATTTTGAAAGAATCTTGTGTTGGATTAAAAAACTAATGTTTTCTATTAAAAAGGCCTTTTTATGAACGTAGGGCAAAGGTCTTTAAAAAACTTGGCATAAGAGGGCACTTATGTTATAGCATCAAGCAAGGGATGTTAACACGTACCTGTTTAAATATCTCTATAATCTCACCTGTGAAATTTCTTTTTTTCGCTTTAGCTAACTTTTAAGGGAATAGAGCTTTAGGGATGTACTCTCACAAGTTGCTTTCTTCTTTCTCCTTTATTGATGAATCCTCTCAGTCTAAGGGTACAACTTCGGTTCTCTTTTACAATGGCATCTCTACTTTGTTGTTGACTTCTTTGCCTTTTCTCAAGGACATGATAGCTTTGACCTCTTCATGCTGCTGTGGTGAACTCGTACTCACTTTATGTACTCTTTTAGGATTTGGCACTGGCTAGCTTGGGAATTTGTCTTTCTTAATAGTCATTGCCATGTTTTGAACTGAAGAGGCAAGTTGACTTACCATCTTTTCGAGGTTTGAGATTGATTGGGCTTTTAAATTAAAGCCAGCTCTCATTTCATTCCCCAGCTCGTCAATGTTGCAAGTTTCTTGCACTATTGGGGAGTGAGTAAAAGTTTTGGAATGTCTCCTCTCATGGTCTGAGTTGTGAGTAGTTCTTATTCTGATTGTATGGTCTGAATTGTGATTGAGAGACTTAAGGACCCTGAGGAACTGGTTGCAGTAGTAAAGCTAGAGCTACTATTCTGTTTTGTTGGAATCCTTGAGACTATGAAAAGTTAGGATGGTCTCTCTACCTAGGATTATAAGTGTTGGAGTAAGGGTTGTAGTTAAATTGCTTTCCCATCATTTTTATGGCATTGGCTTGATATGGGTATGAATCTTAGCCAAACTAGTTGTAGGCATGATAGCTTAGTTTATTTTACAGTCATTGATGATGCTATTTGGCTAGAAAGCCCTTCGATTATTGCTTTAACTTCTTTGATTTCTGATCTTAACTTGTCAATGTGAACCTCATTTAATCTCTTAGCTTTTTTCGCATTCCTGAATGATCGGCTTCGCTGTTGGGAATTATCTACTTGTCGTTGGAAGAAATCCCAAATCTTTGATATGCTTTTTGATGTTAGCTCTCCCCCACTTGTAGCCGTTAGCTATTCTTGCACATGTGGCAATAGTCCCTCCAAGAAATGTTGGCACTAGTGCCATTTTTCGTACCCATGGTGTGGACACTTTAAGAGTAGCCCATTAAATCGCTCCCATGCTTCTAAGAACTAGTCTTCTCTCTGAATAAACTCTGAGATTTCCCTATGAATATCATTGGTTTCATGCAATGGAAAGTATTTATTTAGAAATTTAGTTACGATTTGTTCCCATAATGTAATGCTGTTAGCAGGCAATGTATTAAACTATTTTATCCTTAGTTAAAAAATGAGTAGCTAATTTAGTTTCAAGCTTGGGCTGAAGGTGAACCCTCAACATTTTCCATGGACTTAATTAGGTAAGTTTACTTTCTCTTTCCCTCTGATTTATGTGGTTGCTTTGACTTGTCATCGACAGACAGTGTATCTTGTCTTGCTATGCACTGGTTATACTGGTTCCTAGTGAAAGATCATTACTGTCTGGTATGATGAGCACTTAGCACCATATTTATTAGAGAGAAGCCCCCTCTTGTATTTGTGGGTCGTCTTGACTCAGTGTCGATAGAGTGTGAATCCAAGTTATTTAGTGGACAGTCTTGCCACGTTGTCGACAAAAGGATTTTTATCATCTAGCACAACGTATTCTTGACACCACTCTTAACAGAGGATCGTTACCCTCTAGCACAATAAGTGCTTGATGCCATATTTATTGGAGTGAGGCTCATGAGGAGTGAAAATCCCCTCATGGTTTAATTGGCATTAAAAAGGAATATTGAGCCCACGGTACAGTGCTGAGTGTAGATCTAAAAACTCAAGTACTTTAGTCACATATTTTTATCTTTAATTTATTCCCGGATTTTTATTTTAAATTTTAGGATAGTGTAAATCACTTTCACCGCAAAATCTAATTACCCAATTAGAAAATTAACCCTACACAATTGAAATCCACCCCCTCGCGGGATAGACACTCGTCATCATTAATCTATTCTGTAATAGATTCGTGCACTTACGAGTTCAATAAAATTTGCACAACAAGCTTTAAGCGCCGTTGCCGGGGAGGTAAGTAATTTAATTTGTGTAGTTAATTTTCTTTGTAAATATTGTATAAATAACTTTGTGTGCGGGTATTAAGTGTGTTTTCGTAATAGTATGTAGTAGCGTACTAAGGTCAATATCATATTTCCCCTTTCTTTTATTTTCATTAGTTTTTTTTTTAATTTCATTTTTTTGTGTTCATTGCCTACATAGTCAAAGGTCACTTTCACATAATCTAGAATCTATAGATCTTGAATTAGAAAAGGCACTTCGCACACACAGACTCGTTGCATCAGATATTAAAATTGAGGACAAAATTGAAATGGATTTACAACAACCACATGCACCACAAGAGAGGCCATTTAGAGATTATTTCAGTCCATTAGCTAATTTAAGCACATCATGCATAAAATACCCAGATGTAGCTACTAGGAATTTCGAATTAAAACCTAGTGTGTTAAATTGTCTCCTATAATTCTGTGGCCTAGAAAATGAAGATCCATACAACAATCTAAATGATTTTCATGCTATTTGCCAAACATTTAAATATAAAAATTTTTCAGATGAAAATGTTAAACTTCGATTATTTTCATTTTCTTTAAAGGATAGAGCTTGTTCATGGTTCAATATATTGCCTGCTAACAGTATTACATCATGGGAACAAATGGTAACTAAATTTCTAAATAAAAACTTCCCAGTGCATGAAACCAATGCTATTCGCAGGGAAATCTCAGAGTTTACACAGAGAGAAGACGAGTAGTTCTTAAAAGCATGAGAGCGATTTAATGGGCTACTCTTGAAGTGTCCACACCATGGGTAAGAGAAATGGCACCAGTGCCAATATTTCTTGGAGACTATTGCCACATGTATAAGAATAGCTAACGGCTACAAGTGGAAGAGAGCTAATGTCAAAAAGCACATAAGAGATTTAGGATTTCTTCTTGTGACAAGTAGATAATTCCCAACAGTGAAGCCGATCATTCAAGAATGCGAAAAAAGTCAAGGGAGTAAATGAGGTTCACGTTGAGGAGTCAATATCGGAAATCAAAGAAGTTAAAGCAACAATCGAAGGGCTTTCTCGTTAAATAGCATCATCAACGACTGCAAAATCAACTGAGCTAACATGCCTACAACTACTTTAGCCAGCATTCATACCCAGATCAAGCCAATACCATAAATATGATGGAAAAGTAGTCAAACTACAACCCTTACTCCAACACTTATAATCCTAGGTAGAGAGACCATCCTAACTTTTCATGGTCTCAAGGATTCCAACAGAACAGAATAGCAGCTCCAGCTCCACCAATGCAACCAGTTCCTAAGGCTTCTTAAGTCTCTCAACCACTATTCAGACTATACAATCAGAATCAGAACTACTCACAACTTATACCATGGGAGGAGACACTCCAAAGTTTTAAAAATTGGACTAACTCTGTAATAGAACAACAAAATTACACCTCGATGAACTGCAGAATGAGAGCTGGCTTCAATTTACAAGCCCAATCAACTTCAAACCTTCAAAAGATAGTAAGACAACTTGCTTCATCAATTGAAAACTTAGCAATGACTATTGAGAAGGGAAACTTTCCAAGCCAGCTAGTGCCCAATCCCAAGGGCGTGCTTAACTGAGTACCAGTTCACCCCCAATAGCATAAAGAGGTCAAAGTTATCATGACCTTACAAAAAGTCAAAGAAGTCGACAACAAAGTGGAGATGTCGGTGACAAAAACAACTAATGGAGAAGTTTTACCTATAAATGCTAAGGAATAATCACTAATGGAGAAAGAAGAAAGTAACCATCTAGAGTATGCCCTTAATGTTTCATTCCCTCAGAGGTTAACTAAAGCAGAGATAATAGAGATATTTAAATAGGTACGTGTTAACATTCCTTTGCTTGATGCTATGAAACAAGTTCTCTCTTACGCCAAGTTTCTTAAACACCTTTGCACTAAAAAGGGAAGTATTCACGTTCAAAAGAAGGAATTTTAAATAGAAAATATTAATTCCATACTCCAACACAAGATTCCTCCAAAATATAAATACCCAAGCTCCTCCACTATCTCATGTAGTAGAGGGAACCATACATTTGAGAATGCTTTGTTGGACTTAGGTGCTAATGTCAATCTTTTTTCTTATTCAGTGATTATGAAACTTGGATTGGGAGTATTACACCCAACTCCAATGGTGTCATAGCTTTCAGATCGGTTCATGAAAATACATCATGGTATTGTGGAGGATATGCTTATCGAGGTAGAAAAATTCTATTTTCCTGTTGATTTCTGTTGTCTAAAAATCTAACTACGCACGTGTACGTATCAAACAAGTAATAAAATGATGAGTGAGAGTGTCATACCCACAGGGACTAGTAATATCCTATAACTATCTATCAATTTATATTTCCCAAATCTAATCCAAACAATTGAATTAAAAAGTCTTTAAGTAAAATTATAACAATAAATTAAATGCAAAATAAATAAAAAGATAATTAATGGATGATGAAACCTAGGTTTGTAATTTCCCCCAGCAATCCGCTTGTTAATCTTAGTCCAATTCTTCTAATTAACCTAATTCAATTATCACTCAAAACACTAAAGTCTCTACAAGCCTCTTCCGATGGTCAAGTAGATATATTACTCACAATCAACCCACATATATTCCTATGAGAATCAATTATAAGCAATTCATTAAGTTCAAGTTCCTTAACAATTGCATATGCAATCTAAGTATATTCCTATCTCAGATTAACACATGTTATTATATCTAGGTCTATAGATGCATGATTCTTCTGATATCTATGCAACTACACATATGCTATTTAATTTGTGATCAACCAATCAAATAGATTAAGCACAAAATATAATAAATAATCAATAGAAGGTAATTTTGAAGAACTAAAAGCATCAATCAACTAAGGTTCATCCTAGGTTCCATATTATGATGCTCATAATCGGGATGGACGACCGTCATATTATGATGAAGGACCCGATAACACTCAGCATGGTATAGATTCCAAGCCATCTGTGCTTATTGGTTGCCCAAGAGATATGTTAGTAGTATTGGTGGAGGGTAAAAGCCGTGCAGAAATGAAGAGAAACCAAACTCTCAGGACGTCCTTGAGGCAATTGTTAGGGAAGCGCAGACAATGATCACGACGATAGTCCCACTTAGTGCCAGAGATTGCAATTTCATCGGGTACTTGTGGAAGAAAGTCGTCGGAAGGATGAGTTGCAATATTCCGAGCATAGTCAAGATTATGTGGACGTTGTAAGCCCAAGAGTTCATTAATGGTCGTTGAGTCATACAAAACCTCTTTGCCTCGAACTGTCACCTCATATTCTGAGTCCTTGTGTAGTGAGGGTTCAGGAACATTTACATAGAATTCTTGAACAACAGATAGGATGGTAGGTTCTGATTTCGCGCAGAATTTCGTCCAATTTAAGTCTTGGATTGTGCTAAAAATCTCGCTCCCCGGTTCTGCCTCTAGACCCCTCTCTTTAATTGATGACTTTTCTTTAAGGCGAGCAAAACGTTCTTTAACTTGCTGGTTAGAAAACCGGCGCTTGTCAAATGAAGAAGTGTGAGTGGTGCGTGTACGCTTGGGGGCCATAACCTTCACTCAAAACAAGTCAAAAGTTTCGAAGTAGAACGGAAACACAAAGTCAAAAGCATGGGCCATTTGTCATCAAATCAAGGAAAGTGCTACAAGTGCATTCCAATTGAATCCTATAATGCTTCTCTAACACTTAATCGCATTAGTCGAGCAATCAATTAATCGCACAAGTTAGACAAAGATTTGAACATGAAGCATGTAGGGAACATTAATCAAACCTGAGTGCACACAAAATTTTCAACCAAATTATGCGTATAACATCCTCTAAGATATATTAACAATTTCACAATTCAGTGTGACTCAAATTTCATAGAAGGAAAGCAACTCGAGTTCATTGGGGAATTTCAACAAACACCTGGTGTGCACTAATTTTCGTCAAAAATAATCTAACACCAAATATTGAATCGTTCAATCAAAGTCTCAACAAGTTAAGTGTAAATTAAAGAGCATGAGAGATGAGAATAAAAACCAAGGTTGGAGTACTAATTTCCGTTGGTCGGATTTCGGTGGAGGTGGTGGCAATCGGTGGTGGCGCTGCTATTTCCGGTGGTGAAGTCAGCGCCGTGAAGGCTTGCTCCGGTAAGTTGTAATGGCGCCTAGGAAGCTTGGTGGGAGTTGTTGACAATAGAGGATTTGGTAAGGTTAGGATTTAGTTTAGAGAGGAAAGAAGAGATAAAGAGGAAGAAGAAAAAAAAACTGGAGAATAAAAAAAAAATTGTTTCGTTTTTTATTTTTATTTTTTTGCGGGGTAGCTGCGATTGTGCAGGTGCGCGCGCTCTTGCGCCTCTGTCTGAAAAGCAGCTGCGAATGGGCTCGAGGCAACTGCATCGCGTACGGGCGCACACTGGTCTTGGGCGTTGTCTGGAGGGCAGCTGCTCTGGATTTGGACGTAGCTGTGCTGGCACCCATAGCTTACGTCCTTGCCAGCAATATTTAAGGAGCAGCTGCCTCAATATTGAGGGCAGCTGCTTACGAGCCCTTTTTTTTTTTTTTGGAATAATTCCCTTTCCTTTGTCTGTATCACCAATCCTCCAAACTTGTAATTTGATACCTTACAAAAATAAATAAACAATTATTAGAAATAAGTAACAAACTAATTTTTAAGAAGTTAACAATAAAAATTTAAAGGAAATAATCAAAACAAATGGCAATAAAGTTAAATAGAATTGGGTTGCCTCCCAAAAAGCGCTGGATTTAAAGTCATCGGCTTGACTCGCTCTAGCTTTATGCAGAATTAGTCAAAGTGATAATGGATTTTTGTCGATCAAATCCACCACTGTTGTAATGCTTAAGACGCTGCCCATTAACCTTGAAAGTGATGTTCGTCTCTTCATTCTTCAATTCTACAGCACCATGTGGAAATATTTGGACAATGGTAAAGGGTCCCGACCATCTTGACTTGAGCTTACATGGAAAAAGCTTTAAACGTGAGTTAAATAGCAAAACTTGATGACCTATTTCAAAGCGTCGGACCATGATCTTTTTGTCATGCCACTTCATGGTTTGCTCCTTATAGAGTTTAGCATTCTTATAAGCTTGGAGACGAAACTCATCCATCTCATTTAATTACAACAAGCGTTTCTCGCCAACAGCATCTTGTTCAAAATTGAGCTTTTTGATTGCCCAATACACTTTATGCTCTAACTCCACTGGTAGATGGCATGCTTTCCCAAAGACCAAGCGATATGGTGACATCCCAATTGGTGTCTTATATGCAATCTGATATGCCCACAAGGCATCATCCAACCGTTTGGACCAATCCTTTCCCGATGGATTCACTGTTTTCTCTAAAATCCTCTTGATCTCCCTATTAGAGATCTCCACTTGCCCACTGGTGACCTTATATTTAACAAGAAGGGCTTCAAAGTATTTGTTGCAAAAGTGCTTCCCTCCATCGCTTATAATAGCTCTCGGTGTTCCAAAACGAGTGAAGATGTTGTTCTTCAAGAAATTCAGCACCAACTTTGCATAGTTGGTGGGTAAAGCAATAGCTTCAACCCATTTTGACACATAATCCACAGCCATCAAAATATAGAGATTATTGGAAGAAGATATGAACGGCCCCATAAAATCTATTCCCCGAACAATAAAAAATCTCTACTTCTAAAATATTATTGCGGGCATCTCATTCCTTCTTGAAATATTACCCACTCTTTGGCATCCATCACACCTAGAAACAATGTCATGTGCAGTCTTTAAAGAGTGTAGGCCAATAAAAACCAGATTGAAGTACCTTGGCTGCAGTCCTTTCTCCTCCAAAATGACCTCCATAGTCTGATGAATGACAATGTTTAAGTATATCCTCAACTTCCTCTATACGAACACACCTTCTTATAATCTGATCAGCACATCTCTTAAACAAGAATGGTTTATCCCAGAAATAATACTTGACATCATGAAAAAACTTCTTCCTTTGTTGGTAAGTGAAATCATGGGGAGTGATTGAACTTACAATGAAGTTCACATAGTTAGCATACAAAGGCACACTCTTATGATCAAAGGCAAGCAATTGCTCATCAGGGAATGATTCATTGATGCATATTTTATTATTTTTCGTGCTCCCATTCTCTAATCGTGAGAGGTGATCTGCCATTTGATTCTCTGAACCTTTCTTGTCTCTAATCTCCAAATCGAATTCTTGTAGCAGCAACACCCACCTAATTAATCGAGGCTTGGCATCTTTCTTCTCAATGAGGTACTTAATGGCTGCATGGTATGTGTAGACAAACACTGTAGTACCTATTAGATAACAATGAAATTTATAAAATGCAAATGTCACAGCTAGCAATTCTTTCTCGGTAGTAGCATAATTTAATTGAGCATCATTTAAAGTTTTGCTAGCATAATAAATGGTATGAAAAATTCAATTTTTTCGTTGTCCCAAAGCAGCTCCAACGGCAAAGTCACTTGCATCATACATGAGCTCGAATGGAAGGGTCCAATCTGGCGCCACAATGATAGGTGCTAACGTCAATTTGTCTTTCAAAATCTGAAAAGTCGATAGGCACTCCTCATCAAACTTGAATGCCACATCTTTCTCCAAGAGATTGCATAACGATTTTGAGATCTTTGAGAAATCTTTGATGAATCGTCTATAAAATCCTGTGTGGCCAAGAAAACTTCTTATTCCCTTCACAGGTGAGGGTGGTGGCAATTTCGCAATGGTCTCTATCTTTGCTCGATCCACCTCCAGGCCTTTGAATGACACCTTATGTCTAAGGACAATACCTTCTTATACCATAAAATGGCATTTCTCCCAATTAAGCACAAGGTTGGTTTCTTCACATCGTTTTAAGTACAATTGCAAGATTACTCAAACAAAGATCAAAAGAATTACCAAAGATAGAAAAATCATCCATAAATACCTCAATGAATTGTTCCACCATGTCAGAGAAGATGGCCATCATGCATCTTTGAAAGGTCACTGGTGCATTACATAATCCAAACGGCATCCTTCGAAATGCAAAAGTTCCCTAGGGACATGTGAAGGTTGTCTTTTCTTGATTCTCTGGCGCTATGGCGATCTGATTGTAACCTGAGTACCCATCCAAGAAGCAATAGAAAAAATGTCCAGCAAGTCTATCCAACATCTGATCAATGAAAGGTAATGGAAAATGGTCCTTTCTAGTAGCTTTGTTGAGCTTTCTATAATCCATGCACACCCGCCAACCAGTCACTGTCCTCATTGGAATCAATTCATTGTTTACATTAGTCACCACTGTCATTCCTCCCTTCTTGGGTACACATTGGACTGGACTCACCCAAGCACTATCTGAGATCGGATAAATGATGCCTGCATCTAGCCACTTCAAAACTTCTTTTCTTACTACATCCTTCATGATAGGGTTCAATCTACGTTGATGCTCTACAAATGGTCTATGATTTTCTTCCATAAGGATCTTGTGTATGCAAATTGAAGGGCTTATTCCCTTGATATCAGCTATAGTCCAACCCATAGCTCTTTTATGCTCTCTTAAAACCCTTAGTAACTTTTCTTCCTGCACAACATCTAAAGAAGAAGAAATAATGATAGGCAAAGTAGATGATTCTTCAAGAAAAGCGTACCTCAGATGGCTAGGAAGTGGCTTTAGCTCAAGAGATGGGGGTGCTTCAATTGAAGGTTGAAGCTTAGATTTTAAACATTGCATTTCTAAGGGCTCAAACTCTTGCTTAGTATGATTTAATCTGGGAGAAGCATTTAAATAATGTACAAGTTCAGAAGTATTAGGTTCATCATCATCAAATGAGTTTAAGAGTACCCTTTCAAGTGGATCTGTATGAATGCTCTATTCAAAGTAATCTTGAACAATTGTATCCATTACATCTACCCTGAAACATTTATCAATAGCAACATTATGATGTTTCATAGCCTTAAAAACATTAAAAGTTACCTCTTGATCTTGAATTCTCATAGTGAGTTCTCCTTTCTGCACATCAATGAGAGCTCCTCCTGTGGATAAGAATGGTCTTCCCAAAATTATTGGGACTTCTTTGTTCTCCTCCATATCTAGCACTATAAAATCTACTGGCAAGATGAACTTATCTACCTTGACAAAAACATCTTCAATGATCCCTCTTGGGTGTGTTAAAGATCTATCTGCTAGCTGTAATGTCACGTTGGTTGGGCTAGCGTCTCCTAGACGTAACTTCTCAAAAATAGACAACGGTATGAAATTTATACTAGCACCCAAATCACAAAGAGCTTTGCCAAAGATTTTGTTACCTATGGTGCACGGAATAGTAAAGCCTCTAGGATCCGTGACTTTGGTGGAAGCTTTCTTTGAATGATAGCACTGCACTCCTCTGTCAAGGCAACAGTCTCGAACCCACCCAACCTCCTCTTCTTAGTCAAGATGTCTTTCATGAATTTGACATAGCTAGGCATTTGTTCCAGAGCATCAGCAAATGGTATGTTGATTTGGAGCTTCTTGAATACCTCTAAGAACTTGGAGAATTGTTTGTCTAACTTCTGCTTCTGAAGAAGTTGAGGGAATGGTGGAGGTGGATTGGATAGTTCTTGCTTCTTGACAACTGGCTTTCTACCATCTTGATCATTAAACTTTTCTTCTTCTTCGCTTTCTTTCTCTATTTCCTTTGACTCCTCAATGGTTGGTTCCAAATCCTTAGCTTTCTTTGCAGGTTCCTTCACCACCTCTTTAAACCTTTTGCCACTTCTAATTGTGACAGCCTTGCATTATTCTGTACTCTCATCTCCTTTTGGGTTGATCTCTGTGTTACTAGGCAAAGTACCTTTGGGACGATTGTAGATAGCATTTGCAAGCTGCCCCATTAGTGTTTCAACATTCCTAACAGAAGCTACTTGGCTCTGAAGTTGAGTTCTAGTTTCTGTCATAAATTGAGCCGTATTGGTGCGCTTTGGATGAACCAATTCTTCCAAAGATGGCTTCTTCACTTGAGAAAGTGCTTGAGATTGGAAACTAGAAGGAACATAGGCTTGGCAGGCACTGAAGTAGTGTTATTGTTGTTTCAAGAGAAGTTTGGATGATTCCTCCGACTCGGATTATAAGAAGTTGAGTATGGGTTATTCCTATTAGCAATAAAGTTCATAGATGCAGGGTTGCTAGGACAAACCTTACTTTGATGGTTATCTCCACAGACCTCACACATTGCATTGAAGTTGTGAGCAGGTTGAATCCCCAATGTGTCGATCTTCTTAGATAAAGAGGCCACTTGTTCTGTTAAAGTAGTAAAAGCATCAATTTCATGCACTCCAGCCATCCTCTTGGGTTGTGCTCTGTCCATTGGCCACTGGTAATTATTGGAAGCCATCTTTTCCAATAAGTTGTAGGCTTCTTCATAAGATTTGGCCATCAATGTACCTTCTACTGTAGCATCTACTATAACTCTAGTTGAACAACTCAAACCGTTGTAGAAGGTTTGGATAATCAGCCAGTTTGGTAAAGCATGGTGAGGACATTTGCGAAGCAATTCCTTGAATGTTTCCTAAGACTCATACAAAGACTCTCCCAAAGTTGTTTCTCAATTTGGCAATCTTAACGAGTGGAAAATACTTAGCTAGAAACTTTTTTGCCAAAGCATCCCACGTAGCAATTGAATTCCTTGGTAATGAACGCAACCAATCCTTGGCACTGTCTCTAAGTGAGAAAGGGAACAGTCTTAGTTGAATAGTATCATCAGTCACCCCATTGTACTTAAAAGTAGCACAGATATCTAAGAAATTAGCCAGATGAGTATTTGGATCTTCAATTGCTGAACCCCCAAGCTGAGATAGTTGATCCATCTGAATAGTTGCTGGCTTGAGCTCGAAGTTATTAGCATGTATAGTTGGGCGCTGAATGCTTGTGTGGATCCCTCCAACCTCTGGAATTGCAAAGTCACGAAGTGTCCTATGTTCCTCTGCATTTTCTGCGTTAGCCATCATGAGATTCTGAAGAGTTTCTTCTCGCCTTTCCTTTCTATTCCTTCGACAAGTTGTCTCAATCTCTAGGTCAAAAGGAATGAGTGCTAGATTTCCTAGACTACGCATATACTAGTCAACAATCCCTATCAAACAAGAATAGTTTGGTCTGAGACTTAGTTAATTGTAATCAATAGTAGCAATAAAAGACAATGAATAGTCCCCGGTAACGGCACCAAAAGCTTGTAGTCTAAAAATCTAACTACGCAAGTGTACGTATCGAACAAGTAATAAAGTGATGAGTGAGAGTGTCGTACCCACAGGGACTGGTATTATCCTTTCACTATCTATCAATTTATATATCTCAAGTCTAATCCAAACAATTGAATTAAAAAGTCTTTAACTAAAATTATAACAATAAATTAAATGCAAAATAAATAAAAAGATAATTAATGGATAATGAAACCTAGGTTTGTAATTTCCCCTAGCAATCCCCTTATTAATCTTAGTCCAATTCTTCTAATTAACCTATTTCAATTATCACTCAAAACACTAAAGTCTCTACAAGTCTCTTCCGATGGTCAAGTAGATATATTACTCACAATCAACCCACATATATTCCTATGAGAATCAATTATAAGCAATTCATTAAGTTCAAGTTCCTTAACAAGTGCATATGCAATCTAAGTATATTCCTATCTCAGATTAACACATGTTATTATATCTAAGTCTATAGATGCATGATTCTTCCGATATCTATGCAACTACACATATGCTATTTAATTGGTGATCAACCAATCAAATAGATTAAGCACAAAATATAATAAATAATCCATAGAAGGTAATTTTGAAGAACTAAAAACATCAATCAACTAAGGTTTATACTAGGTTCCATTACAAACCTAGATAAAAATATTTAATTCATAACAAAGAAAAAAATAGCATCCATAATAAAATAAAACATCACCATAATTAAAATAAGAGAAGAGGAATTTAGTGGAAAAGACTCTTGACTAAAATCTTCAATTTGCTCTTCTCCCTTCTCCTTATTCAGCTGCAACTTCTCTTGATTTTTCTAAAATTCTATGCGGCTGCAACTCTCCTCTCTTCTCTTATTTTTTATTTTAATTCTGTACTGCTGTCTAATTCTGCTTCAAAGCCAATGCTTCGCTTTATATGGTGCTTGGCCGAATCCTTAAAGGATTTGGATTGCTTGGCCATCAATCAAAGCAAATCCCATGTGCATGCCAAATTCCAAATTCAAGTCAAACAAGGATTCCAACTAAAACAAGCCAAACCGCCACCTTTCTTTAATTCATGCATGCATGCAGCCCACTTCCATCAAAACCATGCACTCACGTGGCTTATATAATATAACAAAAAAAAAACTATAAAATTATATCATAATAAATCCAATAATTCTCCTTTAAGCATTAATTCTTCCTCTTTTGTTTCATAATCGGCAATTAATTCCATCAAATATGTTTCTTTGATTCAGCTCCGCTTTTCTGGATCAAATTTGCACCACATGCTTCCAATCATCAATGCCTACACAAACACACATATAACAAGTAAAACAACTCTAAAAATGATTAAACATAATGCAAATCTTATGCTAAATTTAATTATTAAAATGGTGTAAAACCACCCTATCAAATAACCTCAAACTTAGCATTTTGCTCGTCCTCGAGAAAAACAGAACAAAACTAAACATGCACACAAAGAATGGGACATAAGTAAAATGCAACAAATATTTATATATATATATATATATATATATATTATTTTGCTTGACTCACCAACATTGCCTTAAAGATCTCCCAAATCAAAGCTTAAAGGAAAGTCATTCGTGCTATACAAGTCCAAACTTTCAACTCAAAACATGATTCATCCTCATCTCAAATCCCAAAGTGTGTGTGTGAAAAACCCTTACATTCAATCATTTAACATCCGGATCAGGTTATGCACTCAAAAGCAAACAAAATGGATCTCCGAGTTAGACAAGACAAGAACTCCATAGGCCTACTTTTCATGTCACTCTCCACTAATGTAGACAAATGCTAAATCAAGGATTAATTTGGACTTGATTAAGCTTGTAATGTAAGGCTAGGGTTAAGGTATGTCGAAAGAATATTTAGGCTCAAATCACCCCTCAAGCATTTAAAACATACAAGCAATCTCCATTTGAGAGTAAATCACCATACAACATACTCTTCCTTGCATTTCATCACCTTTTCACCCATTTCATCATTCACCACCCACTTATTCACTTCTTTTTCTTTTCTTTTTTTTTTTTGTCTTTTGTTTCTTTTTTTTCTCTTCCTCGCTTTTTTTTTCGAAACAACTTTTCAATTTCACCACACATTTTTTTTTCTTCTCTTTTTTTTTTTAAATTCAATTTTGAAGCCTTTTCTCCCAAAACTTTCAATCATGTATGCTCAAAACTCCATCGTTCCATTCAAACTTAGCACCACAATAGATTTTGCACGTATGCTCATCATGCTTAAGAGGTGATGGGTAATATTTAGGGAAAAATCATTAATAAAGGCTATGGCACTTATGTGGGTAAAAACAATGAAAATGGATATCAAAGCTCAAATAAGGTAGCAACGGATATACAATAAGCATAAGGTAGGCTTGAAAAGGCTCAAACGGTCCAAAGACGACCTAAAATCAATTCCTTGACAAAGCAATGTCTTGGATTTCGCCTCAAGCTCCAATCAAGTAGGTTCTAGAGTTAATTGTGATCACTATAAATATTTGACATGCATAAACTTTCTGTAGACGTCGTAAACAATCAAACAATCAAGTTGTGTGCTTAGAGAATCAGGAATCCAAGACAAGTCTAAACCACGCAAGTGTCAATCATCCAAACTAATGCACACAATTTCTCTCTAAAGAGCTATTCTCGGTCAATCATTCTCATCATTGGCGGTGGTTTGTCATAAATTTTTTTTTTCGAAATATGCATATGCAAGACATAAATGAAAACATGCTATATATGAGATAAATGTATGCAAAACACAATCAAAACAGACACATGACAAAGTTCTCCACCCCCAAACTTAAAATCTACATTGTCCCTAATGTAAGTAAATAAAGCATAGAGAGGGAAAGAGTACTGCCTGGGCAAAGATGCAAAAATCAAGGGTCGTCCGCATCAATGTCAGCGTTGGGAATTGCAGATTCTAGATGAAGTGCCACAATTTCCGTTGATGGACGAGGTGGGAGAGGAAGAAGCTCATAATCAGGATGGATGACCGTCATATTATGATGAAGGACCCGATAATACTTAGCATGGTATAGATTCCAAGCCATCTGTGCTTATTGGTTGCTCAAGAGATACGTTAGTAGTATTGGTAGAGGGTAAAAGTCGTGCAGAAATGAAGATAAACCAAACTCTCGAGACGTCATTGAGGCAATTGTTAGGGAAGCGCAGATGATGATCGCGACGACAGTCCCACTGAGTGTCAGAGATTGCAATCTCATCGAGTACTTGTGGAAGAAAGTCGTTGGAAGGATGAGTTGCAATATTCCATAGTCAGGATTATGTGGACGTCGTAAGCCCAAGAGTTCATTGGTGGTGGTTTAGTTATACAAAACCTCTTTGCCTCGGACAGTCACCTCATATTCTGAGTCCTTGTGCAGTGAGGGTTCAGGAACATTTGAATAGAATTCTCACACAATAGACAGGATGGTAGGTGCTGGTTTCGCGCAGAATTTCTTCTAATTTAAGTCTTGGATTGTGTGCAAAATCTCGCTCCTCAGTTTTGCCTCTAAACCCCTCTCTTTAATTGATGACTTTTCTTTAAGGCGAGCAAAACGTTCTTTAGCTTGCCGGCTAGTAAACTGGCGCTTGTCAAATGAAGAAGTGTGAGTGGTGTGTGTGCGCTTAGGGGCCATAACCTTCACTCAAAACAAATCAAAAGTTTCGAAGCAAAACGAAAACACAAAGTCAAAAGCATGGGCCATTTGTCATCAAATCAAGGAAAGTGCTACAAGTGCATTCCAATTGAATCCTAGAATGCTTCTCTAACACTTAATCGCATTAGTCGAGCAATCAATTAATCGCACAAGTTAGACAAAGATTTGAACATTAAGCATGTAGGGAACATTAATCAAACCTGAGTGCACACAAAATTTTCAACCAAATTATGCGTATAACATCCTCTAAGATATATTAACAATTTCACAATTCAGTGTGACTCAAATTTCATAGAAGGAAAGCAACTCGAGTTCATTGGGGAATTTCAACAAACACCTGGTGTGCACTAATTTTTGTCAAAAATAATCTAACACCAAATATTGAATCATTCAATCAAAGTCTCAACAAGTTAAGTGTAAATTAAAGAGCATGAGAGATAAGAATAAAAACCAAGGTTGGAGTACTAATTTTCGTTGGTCGGATTTCGGTGGAGGTGGTGGTGGCAGCGCGGCTATTTCCGATGGTGAAGTCGGCGTGGTGAAGGCTTGCTCCGGTAAGTTGTAATGGTGCCTAGGAAGCTTGGTGGGAGGTGTTGACAATAGAGGATTTGGTAAGGTTAGGGTTTAGTTTAGAGAGGAAAGAAGAGATGAAGAGGAAGAAGAAGAAAAAAACTGGAGAACAAAAAAAAATAATGTTTCATTTTCGTTATTTTTTTTTTGCAAGGCAGCTGCCTACAACATGAGGCAGCTGCGATTGTGTAGGTGCGCGTGCTCTTGCGCCTCTGTCTGGAAACCAACTGCGAACGGGCTCGAGGCAGCTGCATCGCGTATGAGCGCACGTGGGTCTTAGGCGCTATCAGAGGGCAGCTGCACTGGATTTAGAGGCAGCTGCATTGGCGTGCGGGCGTGCTAGCTATGACGCTATCTCGAGGGCAGTTGCTCTAGATTTGGAGGCAGTTGCGCTGGTGCCCAAAGCTTGCATCCTTGCTAGCACTATTAGGGGAGCAGTTGCCTCAATATTGAAGGTAGCTACTTGCGGCCCTTTTTTTTTTTAGAATAATTCCCTTTCCTTTGTCTGTATCACCAATCCTCCAAACTTGCAATTTGATACCTTGCAAAAATAAATAAACAAGTATCAGAAATGACTAACAAACTAATTTTTAAGAAGTTTACGATAAAAATTTAAAGGAAATAATCAAAACAAATGGCAATAAAGTTAAATAGAATTGGGTTGCCTCCCAAAAAGCGCTTGATTTAAAGTCATCGACTTGACTCGCTCTAGATTTATGCTGCATTAGTCAGAGTGATAGTGGATTTTTATCAATCAAATCCACCACCGTTGTAATGCTTGAGACGCTGCCCATTAACATTGAAAGTGATGTTCGTCCCTTCATTCTTTAATTCTACAGCACCATTTGGAAATATTTGGACAATCGTAAAGGGTCCCGACCATCTTGACTTGAGCTTACCTGGGAAAAGCTTTAAACATGAGTTAAACAACAAAACTTGATGACCTATTTCAAAGCGCCAGACCATGATCTTTTTGTCATGCCACTTCTTGGTTTGCTCCTTATAGAGTTTAGCATTCTAAAAAACTTGGAGACGAAACTCATCTATCTTATTTAATTGCAACAAGCATTTCTCACCAACAGCATCTTCTTCAAAATTGAGCTTTTTGATTACCCAATATGCTTTATGCTCTAACTCTATTGGTAGATGGCATGCTTTCCCAAAGACCAAGCGATATGGTGACATGCCAATTGGTGTCTTGTATGCAGTCTGATAAGCCCACAAGGCATCATCTAACCGTTTGAACCAATCCTTCCTCGATGGATTCACCATTTTCTCTAAAATTCTCTTATCTCCCATTAGAGATCTCCACTTGCCCACTGGTTTGCGGATGGTATGCTGTAGCAATCTTGTGAGTGACCTCATATTTAGCAAGAAGGGCTTCAAAGTATTTGCAGCAAAAGTGCTTCCCTCTATTGCTTATAATAGCTCTCGGTGTTCCGAAACGAGTGAAGATGTTTTTCTTCAAGAAATTCAGCGCCACCTTTGCATTGTTGGTGGGTAAAGCTATAGGTTCAACCCATTTTGACATATAATCCATAGCCACTAAAATATAGAGATTGTTGGAAGAAGATATGAACGGCCCCATAAAATCTATTCCCCAAACATAAAAAATCTCTACTTTTAGAATATTATTGAGGGGCATCTCATTCCATCTTGAAATATTACCCACTCTTTGGCATCCATCACACCTAGAAACAATGTCATGTGCATCTTTAAAGAGTGTAGGCCAATAAAAACCAGATTGAAGTACCTTGGCTGCAGTCCTTTCTCCTCCAAAATGACCTCCATAGTCTGATGAATGACAATGTTTAAGTATATCCTCAACTTCCTCTATACGAACACACCTTCTTATAATCTGATCAGCACATCTCTTAAACAAGAATGGTTCATCCCAGAAATAATACTTGACATCACGCAAAACCTTCTTCCTTTGTTGGTAAGTGAAATCATGGGGAGTGATCCTCTTTCTTTTCTTTTCTTGATCCACTGGCGCTATGGCGATCCGATTGAAACCTGCGTATCCATCCAAGAAGCAATAGAAAGAATGTCCAGCAAGTCTATCCAACATCTGATCAATGAAAGGTAATGGAAAATGGTCCTTTCTAGTAGCTTTGTTAAGCTTTCTGTAATCCATGCACGCCCGCCACCCAGTTACTATCCTCATTGGAATCAATTCATTGTTTGCATTAGTCACCACTGTCATTCCTCCCTTCTTAGGTACACATTGGATTGGACTCACCCAAACACTATCTAAGATCGGATAAATGATGCCTGCATTTAGCCACTTCAAAACTTCTTTTCTTACCACATCCTTCATGATAGGGTTCAATCTACGTTGATGCTTTACAAATGGTCTATGATTTTCTTCCATAAGGATCTTATGCATGCAAATTGAAGGGCTTATTCCCTTGATATCATCTATAGTCCAACCCATAGCTCTTTTATGCTCTCTTAAAACCCTTAATAACTTTTCTTCCTGCACAACATCTAAAGAAGAAGAAATAAGGATAGGCAAAGTAGATGATTCTCCAAGAAAAGCGTACCTCAGATGGCTAAGAAGTGGCTTTAGCTCAAGAGATAGGGGTGCTTCAATTGAAGGTTGAAGCTTAGATTTTAAACATTGCATTTCTAAGGGCTCAAACTTTTGCTTAGTATGATTTAATCTTGGAGAAGGATTTAAATAATGTACAAGTTCAAAATCTTCAATTTGCTCTTCTCCCTTCTCCTTATTCGGCTGCAGCTTCTCTTGATTTTTTTAAAATTCTATGCGGCTGCAACTCTCCTCTCTTCTTTTATTTTTTATTTCAATTATGTGCTGCTGTCTAATTTTGCTTCAAAGCCAATGCTTCGCTTTATATGGTGCTTAGCCGAATCCTTAAAGGATTTGGATTGCTTGGCCATCAATCAAAGCAAATCCCATGTGCATGCCAAATTCGAAATTCAAGTCAAACAAGGATTACAACTAAAACAAGCCAAACCGCCACCTTTCTTTAATTCATGCAGCCCACTTCCATCAAAACCATGCACTCACGTGGCTTATATAATATAACAATAAAAAAACTATAAAATTATATGATAATAAATCCAATAATTCTCCTTTAAGCATTATTCTTCCTCTTTTGTTTCATAATCGGCAATTAATTCCGCAAATATGTTTCTTTGATTCAGCTATGCTTTTCTCGATCAAATTTGTACCACATGCTTCCAATCATCAATGCCTATACAAACACACATATAACAAGTACAACAACTCTGAAAATGATTAAACATAATGCAAATCTTATACTAAATTTAATAATTAAAATGGTGTAAAACCACCCTATCAATTTCATTGTAATTGACACTCAACTAGTGCATGATTTAAGAAAGTACATCCATAATATCATAGGTCATCCTTTTTTGGCAACTACCGATGCTCACAATCAATGCAGGACCAAAAATATGCAGCTTTCCTTTGGCAATATAACTATGGAGTTGACTATCGTTAA
The DNA here is from genome assembly GCA_030449835.1 of Clausena lansium. Taxonomy (NCBI): domain Eukaryota; kingdom Viridiplantae; phylum Streptophyta; class Magnoliopsida; order Sapindales; family Rutaceae; genus Clausena; species Clausena lansium. The sequence goes on along the minus strand of JASUUF010000146.1, from coordinate 5,394,366 downwards.
CATTGCCAAAAAGCCTCTTAATGTAGATGAGGGAGTCGTTGATATAAATTTAATTGAAGAATTAATTGATTATCCTTTTTCTTCTAACCTTAGTGATGACTCTTTACATGCATGTTTAACTCATTTTGGTTTGAATTTTGATATTGACAGATCTATTGATGAGTTCAATGCCTTACTTGATTGACTACCATCCATGGACACTAATAAATGGAAGTTAAGAATTGGGCAACTAGCACCGTTAGGGGACAATCTCATCCCATTATCAAAATCACCCCCAAAGCTTGAGCTTAAATCGTTACCTGACACTTTGGAGTATACATTCTTGGGAGAAGAAAGCACATTGCCAGAAATCATCTCATCCTCCCTTGACAACAAACAATGGAATGAAGACATCATTCACCCCATCTGTAGTTTAAAAAAGAGATTACAGCTACCAAAATGTAAGGAGATTCGCAATAATGAAAAGGCTAAGGATTACAAGAAGCGGATGAAAGTCTTTTATGACAAGCAATCATGAGAAAATCTTTTACATTAGGTCAGAAAATATTTTTATTTAATTCTTGTCAGCACTTTTCCCTAGGTAAGCCACACACTCGATGAACTGGACCATATATTACTCATTCTATTTTTCCATATAGGGCCAATAAAATTGAGGATCCAAAAGACGGGGTCATGTTAAAGTTAATGGTCAAAGATTAATATCATATCTAGAATACCAACCACATGAAGGAGACACCAAAATCAATTTGGGTGACCCATCAAATCCTGATTAAGTTGCGTTTTGTATTAATTTAGCTTTTTGTTGTTTTATTATTAATTGTGTGAATGTGATTTTATTTTCGCATAAGTGTGTTTGCTTAACCATTACATTTTTTTTTTATCATTTTTAATCATGAGTGTCTCAAATAGATAGATCCTCTTGAACCATCTTGGAGAACTTCTACTGTAAAATCTCACCTTAGAGGCATGATATGATTTTTTAAAACACGTCCTGCTTGGGATCTACGACCACCAGAGTTAGTATCCTATGTTGAGAATTTAGAAAGACAACTTAGAGAAATCAAGGATGGTATATATGAAATCTAATTGGAACTTGAGGTAAATTCAATAAGAGAAGGATTGTGAAGTAAGTGTTTGATTATACCTATATTTTTTTTTTACAATGTATGTTTTTATTTTGTTTTGTTCGCTTTCAAGTTTTATTTGATTTTGAAGAATTAATTTTCCTTGTGTGTGCATTAATTTTTTTTACCCCAGTTAAGCAGCGGATAACAATTCTCCTTGAGTATTAAAGTCGATTCCTTCAGTTTCTCACAATAACTAATACTCCGCAATCAAGGTATGGATAGGAACACAACTCTTGCAAAGATTCAAAGATGATTTCCTTCACCCCCTCAGAATGCTAGCCTTACAATCCACAAAACTCGATCCGAATGCATGCGATTACTTATGAGGAACAACATCCTTACTGACATCCGATGGTTAATAGAAGCCAAAGTATGATTGGCAGGTAAGTTACCTCCCAAATTTATTGCTTACATGCCTAGTTGTGGGAAAGGAAATCATGCAAGAAAATGAAGAGCTGTACGGCTTTCAATTTCTTGTCATAAGTGTGCCAAAATATAATACTATAGAAATCCATGTACTTCTTTGGGAATGGTTTTTGATAACAGGGAAGATAAGATTAAATTCATTAGGGATGGCTTGAATAAAGAGTCATTGGATGATATCCCTTTGTCTCTTGAAACACATCCCAGTGGATATGTACAACGGGCAATTACCCAGTTATGGTTATTATTCCAAAAAGAACGTGCACGATATAGTCTCGGGAATCTGACTATAAATGATCTTGTTTGCCAGTTTATAAGAAAATAAGATGGGAAGCCTATCTTCAACCCATAGAGGACGTTCAAACCATTTCTAGACGTAAAACCATAGGAAGATGTGAGCCACAGTCACAACTACTTGTAAATATCATTTTCTTTTCTTTTATAATTTGCATGATTTTTTTTAATAGTGTGATTTTATATTTAATTAATGTTTGCTTCTTTTTTTTTTTACTATTTACGTTTTGACTCCTGAAACATGTGCTTAATGCATCATTGACAAAGACACGCCACCTCATATATAGCAGTGTGTCATTATCGCCAAGGTCTTTAAATACGAGCATCCTTTTTAAGCGCTCACAAATTATTTTTGAGAATCGTTCCAATGGCAACAACTTTCAATAACATATCTACTTTTATAGTTTCCAAGTGCTAGAAAGCGTGTATTTATAAAGGGTAAAATTGTCATTTTACACTTCTAGTCTCGCTAACATACCTATTTTTATGTATTTAAGTCCCTTGTACTTTAATTGCGTATGTTTTATTATAATTTAAGTATTTTTTTTATTTCAGTGGTATTTTAGTCATTTCACAATTAAAGAGAAATCATACAACAAAACAAACATCATTTTTAAACTCAGGACAACTGAAAACCTTATAAGGAGTACAAAAGGGTAAATGATACTATTCATGTATACGATATTGTTCATATATACATACTGTTCACATATACGCTATGCTGACATGGCTTTGATCGATGATGTGGCAGTACCTTTTTGGACTAAGAAAGCTGACGTGTCATTGACCGATGACGTGGCAGTATACTATTGGACAAAAAAAATGAGCATATGATACAAGTAATGCACTGAATCAAGGTTGGTTGACTTTGACATTAATCGATGACGTGGTAGCATAGTATTGGACAAAAAAATGGGTTTAAGTTACATACGACACACTGAATCATAGCTGTTGTACAAATTTTATTGAACTTGCAAGCGCACGAATCTATTGTAGTATAGATTAATGGTGACAAGAGTCAATTCCACGAGGAGGTAGATTTTAATTTGGTGTAGGGTTAATTTTCTAATTGGGTAACTTGATTTGTTGTGAAGGTGATTTGGATTATTCTAAGATTTAAATTAAAATGGCGAGAGTAAACTAGAGATAAAACTATGTGAATAAAGTGCTTGGGTATCTAGATCTGCATCAACATGCATCATGGGCTTAATATTCTTTATTAGGGCCAATTAAATCATGAGGGGGATTTTCACACCTCATGAACCACACTCTAATAAATATGATGCTAAGCACTTATCGTGTCAGACAGTAATAACCTTGCACTAAGGAGACGGTAGTACCGGTGCAAAATCTAGATAAAATTATTACTATCTGTCGACGAAAAGTCAAAACAGCCACATAAATCAGAGGGGAAAAGAAATTCAATATACCAAATTAGCCCATGGAACATGTTGAGACTTCACTTTTAACCCAAGCTTGAAAGAAAATTAGCTACTCATAATTTAACTAGGGTTAAAATGGGTATTTATTAAAATACGTAAAAAATACAAGATGGAGAGGGAATTACATAAAATGGACTCCAAAAATGGATTCAGGGCTATCAAATTAGGGTGGAGAGCCCCCTTTTTATGGATACAATGAGTAAATTATGGCCATTGGGTGAAATCAATTCGGACGCTTAAGATTGCGCCACGTGGCAAGCTCTAATTACTTGGAGCACATCATCAGCGACTAGGATTCAGTGTGTCACATGTAACTTAAACCAATTTTGGCATCCAATAATTTACTGCCACATCATCGGTCAGCATCAAAGTCAACCAACCTTGATCAAGTGCATTGCTTCTATCGTAAGCTCATTTTTTCGATCCAATAATACACTGCCACGTCATTGGTCAGCACCACATCATCAATCAACGCCACATAAGCAGTCAATGCCACATCATTCGTCCAATCAAATGCTGCCACATCATCGGTCAATGACACATCATCGGTCAATGCCACGTCATCATTCGTATATGTGAATAGTACCATACATGATTAGTGAACAGTACCATATAAATTAACAATGCCACATATGTGAACAGTACCGTATACATGAACAATGCCATTTTTTCTTTTATGCTTCTCCTAAGGTTTTCGACTGTCCTGAGTTAAAAAATGCTATCCGTTTTGCAGTCCGATGTTTTGTTAATTGTGAAATGGCCAGATTTCCCCTGAAATACATAAAATACTTAAACACACACAATTAAAATGCAAAAGACTTAAATACATAAAAGTTGGGATGTTAGTGAGACTTAAAATGTAACATGACCATTTCATCCTTTATAAATACACACTTTCTATCACTCAACACACCCCCCCAACCAGCTTATTGCTAGTCCCTAGCAAATTAAGCGAAAACAAAATTCAAAACCAAAATGGTTTTTTTTTTTTAACAAACAGTTGTGTTTACTTCTTCAATCAGACTAATGACAACAATCAAATAAAAGTATAAGCATTATCACCAGCCTAAAGAAATATAACTCCCACATGAACTATCCACATAAATCAATCCAGTATGCTTTGTCAATGCCACATTAATAATGCCCCTTTCAACAATGACATGTCAATCCCAAAAATCTCATCAATAGGAGTGATACTCTCAAAAGAAAATTAATCCCAATAAAAATAGTCACTCCAATTAATGGTAAATTAAGAGAAAATAATAGAAAAATAGTTTCACACACTCTTACCAAGATGAAATAATGCCCACGGCTTTGAAATAAAATAATCTCAAGTCAAACAAAGTGCTAGTCAAACCAATGTAGTCATTTTATGTATTACTACATCTTTTCAACCCATCTCACTAGCTTCTACTTCTGACTATAGTACCCTAGAATCAGAAAGGACTTTTATTAAGATGTAACGTATGTTAGGGACATGGCTAACAAAGAAGGGGTAATAGGAAATACAAAATATATGTTTGAGAAAAATAGAAAACTTTTGGAAATTACAAGGTGCATTTCGCTTATTTGTTTGTTTGTTTGTTTTTTTTTGAATTGCAGATCATTTTTTTATTTTATCCTTTTTTTCTTTTTTTTATTCACCCGTCATTGTTTTATATATATATATGTATATTGTACCACTTTTCTGAATAAAATAGTCATCTAAATTTTTCTCAAACATGAAAGGGTGATGGAATACATAAAACATGGGGTAATACTCCAAATTAGAGTGGGACAGGATGATAAGTTAACATAAAAAATAAAATTTTTTTCTAATAAAAAGCTCAAAGGGGTTAACTATAGATGTTTCACTTAAGGGATGACTCGAAAATGCTCAAAATGGTCAAAGATGGCCTTTCCGTCATCTTCTAGGGCACTAAATAATCTTCCATATCTATTAATCAGATGGACCTTCAGATGTAGTAACATAAATTTTTTGAAGATTGACTCGAAGTAAAATATATAGATCATGTATAAAATGGTAAACTACTAAGCTGTATAAAGAATGGGAAAAAAGGATTACTCTCCAAGAAAAATAAAGACTCAAACTCTCACTTGGAATTTATTATGACATGTGCATTCCTTCAAGTAGCTCAATTAGTTTCACCCGTCATATTTCTCCAATCAGCATGCAGAGTAACAAACATGGTGTAACATAACTCAAGCCCAAAGATAATACAAATACTAAAATTTGAAAGTCATCATGTCATCCAATGTCACAAGATCACACAAAATACATCAAAAAAAAAATGTTTTATAAGACATAATAAAAAAAAGTCAAACAATTTTTTTTTTATTGAACTCTAAGATTGAGAAGATGCGTATCTAGAGTAACTTACTCTATATTTTGCCATCTTCTGACTCAACAAGGTTAGTAAAAATATAACAACACTGCTACTAATTATTCCACAGCATTCAACTATTCCCTCTCCCCAATTAGAACGAGACATTGTCATCAATATTTTAAAGGAAAGAAGTAGGGTTTAGAAGATATCACCTGGGTGCCACAACATAGAACAAAAGCAAATGCTCACAAGTGGAGAGCTAAATCTAATGTGCTCTTCTTACTGCAGCTACTGCTACCATTATCAGTCGGCCACTTCAACTCAAGGGTCTTGGGATATGGCTCTGGACTATAGAAGCACAAACAAAGATTTTTTTCGCTGTGAAAGGAATGAAATGGTTTTTTATTGCATGGTTAAGAAATGCGATAAAGCCATCATAAAAGTTATTGACATTTAACAAACCGATGGGTTTTTTATGTTTGTTAATATGGGCCCATGATGCTAATGTGATTAGTGCCTTAAGAGTTGCTAGATCTCCTGGTAAGAAAATGAAAGCATTAGCATGATTTATCATTTCAGTTATTCTCTCTTGCATACCTGAGACGACTAACTCCTCTCCAGTTGGTGGGCCAGGCAGACATCCTAAAGGTTTTAGAGCTTCTAGAATGATGCCTAACACTTAACTACCTCCAGTAAAAGCAGCTTGAGAGACAAGCTTTGATAACCCTCGGTCACCTCCTCCATATACCAAGTGCAATTTTCGCTCTGCTATGATTCGTTCAAGATCTATGGCTGCCTCAACGAACTCTTTGTATTTACCAAAGTTAAACCCAAAGAGCATAAAAATGTTCTTGAATTTTTTACTGGAAGTAGTTGCCATTGGAACACTTTTCAAAAATAATTTTGTGAGTGTTGAAACAGAAGTTCGTATTTAAGGATCTTGGTGACAATGATTTACAGCTGTATATGTGGTGGTGTGTCTTTGTCAAATGATGCGTAAAGCAGATGGCTCGAGAGTCAAAAGTAAATAGTAAAAAGAAAAAGCAAAAAAGTGGTAAAATAACAATCTTAAAGACAATAATGCAAATGATAAAACAACAGTGAAATAAAAGGATATCTACAGGTAGTTGTGACTGTGGCTAACATGACGGCTTGAACACCCTCTACGGGTCGAGGATAGGCTTCCTATCCAGTTTTCTTATAAATTAGCAAACATAGTTGTTTATAGTCAGATTCCTGAGACTATATCGTGCACATTCTTTCTAGAACAATGGCCATAACTGAAGAATTGCTCGCTATACGTATCCATTGGGATGCGTTTCAAGAAACAAAAGGGTATCATCCAATGACTCTTTATTCAAGCCATCCCTAATGAATTGAATCTTGTCTTCCCTATTATCAGACACCATTCCCAAAGAAGTACATGGATCTTTATCACAGTACATTCTAGCGCACTTATAACAAGAAACTAGAAGTCGTCGAACTCTTCGTTTTCTTGAATAGTTTCCTTTACCACAACCAGGCATGTAGGCAATAAATTTTGCAGGTAACTCATCTGCCAATCATACTTTGGCTTCGATTAGCCAATGAATGTCAGCAGGGATGTTGTTCCTCATAAGAAATTGCATGTGTTCGGACCGAGCTTTGTAGATGGTGAGGAGAGAATTATGAGGAAGTGAAGGAAATCGTTTGTGAAGCTTTGCCAAAATTATGTCTCTATCCATACCTTTGCCTCATAATATCAATTATTCTGGGAAAATAAAGTAACCGACTTTAATTGTCACGGAGTACCGTTATCCGCCACTTAAACGAGGTAACAAATTAAAGCATACAAAGAAAATTAATTCTGTAAAATCAAGTAGAAATTGAAAGTAAACAAAGCAAAATAAAAACTCAATGTGAAAAGAAAAGAGAAAAAAAAAAGTATAAACAAATACTTACTCACAATCGTCCTCATATTGAATTTACCTCAAGTTCCAATTGGATTTCATATATGCCTCTCTCAATTCCTCTGAGTTGTATTTCTAAATCTTCAACATAGGATACTGACTCTGGTGGTCGTCGTTCCCAAACAAGATGTGTTGTACAAAATCGTATCTGTCTTCTGAGACGAGATTTTACACGTAGAAGTCTTCCAAGATGGTTCAAGAGGATTTGTCTAATTGAGGTACGCATGATTAGAAATGATAAAAGAAAACACAGTGGTTAAACAAACATACTTATTCAAACATAAATAATTTCGATCGGCAAAAGAATAGTAAAAAGAAATGTCAAAAAGTTAAATCACCGTAAAGAAAAGAAAATTTTCATTTCAAATTTGGTGGATCACCCAAATCGATTTCGGTGTCCTCTACATGTGGTTGGTACTCTAGATGTGGCTTTGATCTTTGATCATTTATTTCAAAAGTGACACCGTTCTTTAGATCCTTAATTTTAGGCGCTTTCTATGTGGAAAAACGGTGTGAATAATAAAGGACCAAGACCATTGAGAGCATGACTTACACAGGGGAAAAGTGCGTGAGAATTGAATAAAAATACTTTCTGACCTATTGTGAAAGATTTTCTCGCGATTTACTTGTTATGAAAGACGTCCATCCGCTTCTTGCAGTCATTAGCTTTTCCATATTTGCGAATCTTCTCATGTTTTGCCAGCTGTAATTTTTTTTCAGAACTAGAGATGATCCTTTCATTTTTTTGTTTGTCGTCATGAGAGAATGAAATGATTTCTGGCAATGGATTTTCTTCTCCCGTGAATGTATACTCCAAAGTGTCTTGTGACGGTTTGAGCTAAACTTTTAGTGGTGATTCTGATGATGGGACAAGATTTTCCCATAATGGTGCTAGTTGCTCAATTCTTGACTTCTATTTATTAGTGTCCATGGATGGTGTTGAATCAAGCAAAGCATTGACCCCGTCGACTAACCTGTCAATATCAAAATCCAAACCAAAATGAGTTAAACATGTTTGTAAAGGGTCATCACTAAGGTTAGAAGGAAAAGTATAATAAACTAATTCTTCTATTAGATCTACTTCAACAACTCCATCATCTCCATCTTCATGTTTTTTGGCAATGTTGAAGATATTCAACTCCATGGTCATATTGCCAAAGGACAACTGCATATTTCCAGTCCTGCATTGAATGTGAGCATCAGTCGTTGCCAAGAAAGGTCGCCCTAGGATAATGGGGATGTGCTTCTTCGAATCCTGCATTGGTTGAGTGTCAATCACAATGAAATCAACAGGAAAATAAAATTTGTCTACCCGAATGAGCACGTCCTCAACAATACCGCGAGGTATTTTCATAAACCGATCTGCAAGCTGTAACACCACGGGGTTGGGTGTAATATTCCCAATCCAAGTTTCTTAAATACAAAACAAGGCAAAATATTCACACTAGCTCCTAAGTCTAACAAAGCATTCTCAAATGTATGGTTCCCTATACTACATGAGATAGTGGGGGAGCCTTGGTCATTGTATTTTGGAGGAATCTTGTTTTGGAGTATAGAGCTAACGTTTTCTGTTAAAAAGGCCTTCTTTTGAACATGAATATTTCTCTTTTTAGTGCAAAGGTCTTTAAGAAACTTGGCATAAGAGGGCACTTGTTTTATATCATCAAGCAAAGGAATGTTAACACTTACCTGTTTAAAGATTTCAAAAATCTCACCTATGAATTTTTCCTTTTTTACTTTAGCTAACCTCAGGGGAATTGGAGCTTTTGGAACGTATTCTCGTGGGTTGGTTTCTTCTTTCTCCTTTGATGATGAGTCCTCAGCATTTACAGGTCTAATTTGAGTTGCTTTTGTCACCGGCATCTCCACTTTGTTGTCGACTTCTTTTCCTTTTCACAAGGTCATGACGGTTTTAACCTCTTCATGGCTTGGAAATTTACCCTTCTCAACGGTCATTACCAAGTTTTGGACTGATGAGTCAAGTTGACCTACCATCTTTTCGAGATTCGAGATTGATTGGGCTTGTGAGTTAAATCCAGCTCTCATCTCGTTCCGCAACTCATCAATGGTGAGATTTTGTTGTTCTATTGTGTAGTGAGTCCAATTTTGAGACCTTTAATTGCCTCCTTCCATGGTTTGGGTTGTGAGTAGTTTTGGTTCTAATTGTATAGTCTGAATGGTAGTTGAGAAGGTTGAGGAGTTTGAGGAATTGGTTGTGTTGGTGGAGCTAGAGCTGCTGGTCCATTATGTTGAAATCCTTGAGGCCATGAAAAATTGGGATGGTCTCTCCCATCACATTTATGGCAGTTTGAAAAAGGGTTGTCATTCGACTGCTTTCCCATTACATTTATAGCATTGGCTTGATCTGGGTATGAATTTTGGTCAAATTTATTGTAGGCTTTGACTATTTCTTTAACTTCCTTGATTTCCAATCTTGACTCGCCAACATGGACCTCATTTACTAGAGTGAGCACTAGAGTGACGATAGTACCGGTGCAAAATCTAGAGAGGATTATTACTATCTGTCGACGAAAAGTCAAAACAGCCACATAAATTAGAGGGGAGAAGAAAGTAAATTTACCAAATTAACCCGTGGAACATGTTGAGACTTCATCTTCAACTCAAGCTTGAAAGAAAGTTAACTACTCGTAATTTAACTAGGGATAAAATGGGTATTTATTAAAATACGTAAAAAAAAACAAGATAGAGAGGGAATTACATAAAATAGACTCCAAAAATGGATTTAGGGCTATCAAATTAAGAGGGGAGAGCCCCTTTTTTGTAGATTGAGTAAATTATGGCAATTAGATGAAATCAATTCGGACGCTCAGGAATGCGCCATGTGGCAAGCTCAATTGCTTGGAACACATCATCAGCGGCTGTGATTCAGTGTGTCGCATGTAACTTAAGCCAATTTTTGCATCCAATAATTTTCTGCCACATCATCAGTCAACATCAAAGTCAACCAACCTTGATCAAGTGCATTGCTTCTATCGTAAGCTCATTTTTTTTGTCCAATAATACACTCCACGTCATCGGTCAGCGCCACATCATGGGAGGAGGCAATTAAAGGTCTAAAAAATTGGACTCATTCCGCAATAGAACAACAAAATCGCACCATTGACGAGTTGCGGAACGAGATGAGAGCTAGATTCAACTCACAAGCCCGTTCAATCTCAAATCTTGAAAAGATGGTAGGTCAACTTGCCTCCTCAGTTCAAAACTTAGCAATGACCGATGAGAAGGGTAAATTTCCAAGCCAGCCAGTGCCCAATCGCAAAACAGTGAAGTAAGTTCACCTCAGCAGCATGAAGAGGTCAAAGCTGTCATGACCTTGCGAAAAGGAAAAGAAGTCGACAACAAAGTGGAGATGCCGGTGACAAAAGCAACTCAAATTGTACCTATAAACGCTGAGGACTCATCATCAGAGGAGAAAGAAGAAACCAACCCACGAGAATATGTTCCAAAATTCCATTTCCCCAGAGGTTAGCAAAAGCAAAAAAGGGAAAATCCATTGGTGAGATTTTTGAAATCTTTAAGCAAGTAAGTGTTAACATCCCTTTACTTGAAGCTATAAAACAAGTGCCCTCTTATGCCAAGTTTCTTAAAGACCTTTGCACTAAAAAGAGAAACATTCATGTTCAAAAGAAGGCATTTCTAACGAAAAAATTAGTTCTATACTCCAACATAGAATTCCTCCAAAATTTAAAGACCCAGGCTCCCCCACTATCTTATGTAGTATAGGGAACTACACATTTGAGAATGCTTTGTTGGACTTAGGAGCTAGTATGAATATTTTTCCTTTTTCTATATTTGAGAAACTTGGATTAAGAGTATTACACCCAACCCTAGTGGTGTTACAGCTTACAGATCGGTCCACGAAAATACCCTGCGATATTGTGGAGGACGTACTCATCCAAGTAGATAAGTTTTATTTTCCTATTGATTTCATTGTGATTGACTCCCAACCAGTGCAGGATTCGAAGAAGAACATCTCCATTATCCTAGGCCGACCTTTTTTGGCAACTGCCGATGCTCACATTCAATGCAGGACCGGAAATATGCAGTTGTCATTTGGCAACATGATTATAGAGCTGAATATCTTTAACATTGCCAAACAAACTCACAATGCAGATGATGAAATTATTGAAGTAGATCTAATAGAAGAATTAGTTGATTATACTTTTCATTCTAACCTTAATGATGACCCTTTGCAAACATGTTTAACTCATTTTGGTTTGGATTTTGATATTGACAGGTCTATTGAGGTCAATGCCTTACTTGATTCAACATCATCCATGGACACTAATAAATGGAAGTCAAGAATTGAGCAACTGGCACCATCAGGGGAAAATCTTGTCCAATCATCAGAATCACCACTAAACCTTCAGCTTAAACTATTACAAGACATTTTGGAGTTTACAGTCATGGGAGAAGAAAATAAATTGCCAGAAATCATTTCATTATCCCATGACAACAAGCAAGAAAATTAAGACATCATCTCGAGTTCGGAAAAGAGATAACAGCTGGCAAAGCATGAGAAGACTCGCAAATATGGAAAAGCTAAAGACTATAGGAAGCGGATGAAAGTCTTTCATGACAAACGAATCACGAGAAAATCTTTTACACCAGGTCAGAAATTATTTTTATTCAATTCCTGCCAGCACTTTTCCCCAGGTAAATCACGCTCTCAATGGTCTGGACCCTTTATTATTCGCACTATTTTTCTACATGGAGCAGCTGAAATTAAGGATCTAAAAAACGGTGTCACTTTTGAAATAATTTGTCAAAAATCAAAGCCACATCTAGAGTACCAACCACCTGCAGAGGACACCAAAATCGATTTCGGTGACCCACCAAATTTGAAATGAGAATTTTCTTTTCTTTTCAGCGATTTAACTTTTTGACATTTCTTTTTACTATTTTTTTGCCGATAGGCATTATTTATGTTTGAATAAGTGTGTTTGTTTAACCACTATGTTTTCTTTTATCATTTTCAGTCATGAGAACCTCAATTAAACAGATCCACTTGAACCATCTTGGAAGACTTCTACGTGTAAAATCTAATCTCAGAAGCCAGATACGATTTTGTACAACACATCCTGTTTGGGAACGACGACCACCAGTGTTAGTATCCCATGTTGAGGATTTAGAAATACAACTCAGAGAAATTGAGAGAGGCATATATGAAATCCAATTAGAACTTGAGGTAAATTCAATAAGAGGACGATTGTGAGTAAGTATTTATTTATACTACTTTTTTTTTCATTTCACATCGTGTGTTTTTATTTTGCTTTGTTTGCTGTCACTTTCTACTTGATTTTGTAGAATTAATTTTCTTTCTGTGCTTTAATTTGTTACCCCGGTTAAGTGGCTGATAACGATACTCTGTGACAATTAAAGTCGATTACTTCAGTTACCTAGAATAACTGATATTCTAAGGTGAAGGTATGGATAGAGATGTAATTTTAGCAATGCTTCACAAACGATTTCCTTCACTCCCTCAGAATGTTCTCCTTACTATTTACAAAGCTCGGTTCGAACGCATGCGATTACTTATGAGGAACAACATCCCTGCTGACATCCGTTAGCTAATCAAAGCCAAGGTACGATTGGCAAGTGAGTTACCTCCCAAATTCATTGTCTACATGCCTGGTTGCTGTAAAGAAAACTATTCAAAAAAACAAAGAGCTCAACGGCTTCCAGTTTCGTGTCATAAGTGCACTAGAATGTACTGTGATAAAGATCCATGTACTTCTTTAGGAATGGTGTCTGATAACAGGAAGATAAGATTCAATTCATTAGGGATGGCTTGAACAAAGAGTCACTGGATAATATCCTTTTGTCTCTTGAAACGCATCCTAATGGATACGTACAGGGAGCAATTCTCCAGTTATGGCCATTATTCCAGAAAGAGTGTGCACGATATAGTCTTGGGAATCTGACTATAAACGACCCTATTTGCCAGTTTATAAGAAAACTGGATGGAAAGCCTATCCTCGACTGATAGAGGCCGTTCAAGCCGTTTCTAGACGTAAAACAAGAGGAAGATGTGAGCCACAGTCACAACTACCTGTAGATATCCTTTTATTTCACTGTTGTTTTATCATTTGCATTATTGTCTTTAATATTGTGATTTTATCACTGTTTGCTTTTTCTTTTTACTATTTCCTTTTTTACTCTCGAGCCATGTGCTTTACGCGTCATTTGACAAAGACACACCACCTCATATACAGCTGTCAATCATTGTTACCAAGATCTTTAAGGACGAACTTCTTTTTCAGCACTCACAAATTACTTTTGAAAATTGTTCCAATGGTAGCTACTTCCAATAAACAATTCAAGAACTTTGTGTGCTCTCTAGGTTTAACTTTGGTAAATACAAAGAGTTCGTTGAGGCAGCTATAGATCTTGGACGAATCATAGCAGAGCGAATATTACACTTGGTATATGGAGGAGGTGACCGAGTGTTATTAAAGCTTGTCTCTCAAGCTGCTTTTACTAGAGGCAGTCAAGTGTTAGGCATCATTCCAGAAGCCCTAAAACCTTTGGGATGTCTGCCTGGCCTACCAACTGGAGAAGAGTTAGTCGTCTCAGGTATGCAAGAGAGAATAACTGAAATGATAAATCATTCTGATGCTTACATTTTCTTACCAGGAGATCTTGCAACTCTAGAGGCACTAATCACATTAGCATCTTGGGCCCATCTGAACATTCATAAAAAACCCATCGGTTTGTTAAATGTCAATAATTTTTATGATGGCTTTATCTCATTTCCTAACCATGCAATAAAAAACTATTTCATTCCTTTCACAACGAAAAAATCTTTGTTTGTGCTTCTACTGCTAATGAGCTACTTGATCTTTTACAAGCCTATAGTCCAGAGCCAAATCCCAAGACCCTTGAGTTGAAGTGGCCGATTAATAATGGTAGTAGTAGCCACAATAAGAAGTACACATTAGATTTAACTCTCAACTTGTGAACATTTGCTTTTGTTTTATGTTACGGCACCCAGATGATATCTTCTTAACCCTATTTCTTTCCTTTAAGACATTGAGGACAATGTCTTGTTTTGGTTGGGGGAGGGAATAGTTGAATGCTGTGAAATATTTAGTAGTAGTGTTGTTATATTTTTTACTAACCTTGTTGAGTTAGAAGATGGCAGAATATGGAGTTAGTTACTCCAGACACACATCTTCTCAGTCTTGGAGTTCAATAAAAAAAATAGTTGCTTTTCTGATTTTTTTTATTATGTCTTATAAAAAAAACAAAAATTTTTAAGGTATTTTGTGTGATCTTATGACATTGGATGACATGAAGACTTTTAAATTTTAGTATTTGTATTATCTTTGGCCTTGAGTTATGTTACACCATGTTTGTTACTCTGCATGATGATTGGAGAAATCTGACGGGTGAAATTAATTGAGTTACTTGAAGGAATGCACATGTCACAATAAATTCCAAGTGAGTTTTTGAGCTTTTATTTTCTTAGAGAGTAACCCTTTTTGCCCATTCTTCATACAGCTTAGCAGTTTACCATTTTATACATGATCTCTATATTTTCCTTCGAGTCAATCTTCAAAAAAAAATTTTGTGTTATTACATCTAAAGGTCCATCTGATTAGTAGATATGGAAGATTATTTAGAGCCCTAGAAGATGATGGAAATGCCATTTTTGACCTGTTTGAGCCTTTTCTAGCCATCCCTTGAGTGAAATATCCATAGTTAACCCCTTTGAGCCTCTTATTATAAAAAAAACTTTATTTTTTTTTTTTTGGTGTTAACTTATCATCATGTCCCCCTCCAATTTGAAGTATTACGCCATATTTTATGTGTTCCATCACCCATTCATGTTTGAGAAAAATTTAGATGACTATTTTACTCAGAAAAGTGGATATATATATATATAATAACATGTGTATAAAAAATAAAAAAAAGGATACAAAAAATGATGTGCAATTCAAAAAAAAAGGAAAGAAAAAAGAAAGCTAAATAAGTGAAATGCACCTTGTAATTTCCAAAAAATCTCTATTTTTCTCATACATATATTTTATATTTCCTATCATCCTCTTCTTTGTTAGCCATGTCCCTAACCTACGTTACGTCCTAATAAAAGTCATTCTTGATTTTAAGGTACTATAGTCTGAAGTAGAAGCTACTGAGATGGGCTGAAAAGATGTAGTAATGCATAAAATGACTACATTGGTTTGACTAGCACTCTGTTTGACTTGAGATCAATTTATTTCTAAGCCGTGGGCATTATTTCATCTTGGTGAGAGTGTGTGAAACTGTCTTTATATTATTTTCTCTCAATTTACCATTCATTGGAGTGACTATTTTTATTGGGCTTAATTTTCTTTTGAGAGTGTCACTCCCACTGGTGAGATTTTGGGGATTGACATGTCATTCTTGAAAGTGGCTTGATTAATGTGGATGATTGATGTGGGAGTAGTATTTCTTTAGGTTGGAGATAATCCTTATTCTTTTATTGATTGCTATCATTAGTCTGATTGAAGAAGTAAACACAACTGTTTGTTAAAAAAAAAAAAGCATTTTGGTTTTGAATTTTGTTTTCTCTTAATTTGCTAGGGACTAGCAATAAGTTGGTTGGGGGGGTGTTGAGAGTTAGAAAGTGTGTATTTATAAATGATAAAATGGTCATGTTACACTTTAAGTCTCACTAACATCCCTACTTTTATGTATTTAAGTCCCTTACACTTTAATTGTGTGTGTTTAAGTATTTTATGTATTTCAAGGAAATTCTGGCGATTTCACAATTAACGAGACATCAGACAGCAAAACGGACAGCATTTTTGAACTCAAGACAATCGTAAACCTTAGGAGAAGCATAAAGGGAAAAATGACACTGCTCACATATACGGTACTGTTCACGTATACGGTATTGTTCATGTATGGTACTATTCAAATATACGTATGATGACGTGGCATTGACCGATGATGTGGCATTACCGGTGACGTGGTAGCATTTGATTGGATGAATGATGTGGCATTGACTGCTTATGTGGCGTTGACTGATTATGTGGCACTGACCGATGATGTGGCAGTGTATTTTTGGACCAAGAAAATGAGCTTACGATAGAAGCAATGCACTTGATCAAGGTTGGTTGACTTTGATGTTGACAGATGACGTGGCAGTAAATTATTGGACGTGAAAATTGGCTTAAGTTACATGCGACACGCTGAATCACAGTCGTTGATGATGTGTTCTAAGCAATTAGAGCTTGCCATGTGGCGCAATCCTAAGCGTCCGAATTGATTTCATCCAATGGCCTTGATTTACTCATTATATCTATAAAAGGGGGGCTCCCCTCCTAATTTGACACCCCTGAATCCATTTTTGGAGTCCATTTTCTGTAATTCCCTCTCCATCATGTTTTTTTTTTGTATTTTAATAAAATACCTATTTTACCCCTAGCTCAAATAATGAATAGCTAATTTTCTTTCAAGCTTGGGTTAAGGGTGAAGCCTCAACATGTTCCATGGGCTTAATTTGGTAAATTTACTTTCTCTTCCCTTATGATTTATGTGGCTGTTTTGACTTTTTGTCGATAAATAGTAATAATCTTGTCTAGATTTTTTATCGGTACTACCGTCTCCCTAGTACAAGATTATTACTGTCTGGCATGATAAGTGCTTAGAACCATATTTATTAGAGTGTGATTCATGAGGAGTGGAAACCCCTCTCATGATTTAATTGGCGCTAATAAGGAATATTAAGCCCATGGTACATATTGATGTAGATCTAGATGCCCAAGCGCTTTATTTACGTTGTTTTAATCTCCAATTTATTCATACCATTTAATTTAGGACAAGTTATACCAACACCTTCACCACAAATCCACCTACCTAATTAGAAAACTAACCCTACGCATAATTAAAATCCACCTCCTCGTTGGATCGACACTCGTCACCATTAATCTATACTATAATAGATTCGTGCGCTTGCGAGTTCAATAAAATTTGCACAACACGTGCCAACATAATACTAGAGCAAAAAAAATGCGTATATGTTAGATGCAAACACACCGAATCACAGCCTTATATACGTGTTTCATCCGATCAAAGTGCGCCACATGGCACAGTCCTGGGCATCTGAATTGTTTTCATCTGATGGCCATGATTTATACATTGTATCTATAAATAAAGGGGCTACCCTTCCTAATTGGGAAGCTGTGAATCTGATTTTCACCTCGATTTTGTATAATTCTTGCTCTATCTTGTATTTCTACAAATTTTAGTACAAAATTACCATTTTACTCTTATCTTAATATAAGTGATTAATTTAATTTTAAGCTTGTGTTGAAAGCGGAGACTTAACATGATCCATGGGCTTAATTTGATAAGTATAT
Organism: Clausena lansium; assembly: GCA_030449835.1. Lineage (NCBI taxonomy): Eukaryota > Viridiplantae > Streptophyta > Magnoliopsida > Sapindales > Rutaceae > Clausena > Clausena lansium. Next base: position 5,376,434 of record JASUUF010000146.1, on the reverse strand, counting down.
TCACTCTCCCTCTCTGATTTATGTGGGTTGTTTTAACTCATCGTCGGTAGACAGTGTATCTTGTCTAGTGTGTGCATGATAGACCTACACTTTACTCCCTATTTATTAGAGAAAGACTCTCATCTAGTATGTATGGGTCATCTTGACTTATTGTTGACAGAGAGTGAATCAAAGTTATTAGTGGACGATCTTGCCACGTTGTCGACAAAATGATTGTTATTGTCTGGCACAAAATGTACTTGACATCACATTTAGCGGAGGATCATTACCCTCTGGCATAATGAGTGCTTGATATCATATTTATTAGAGTCAGAATTATGAGGGGTGGAAAACTCCCCTCATGACTTAATTAGCACTAAAAACGATTGTTAAGCCCATGGTATAGTGTTGAGTGTGAATTCAAAAACTCAAGTGTTTCATTTGCATTGTCTCATCCTTAATTTATTCTTGTCATTTTATTTTAAATCTTAAGATAAATCAAATTACATTCCAATCAATTCAAGTACTAAATCAAAAAATTAATTCTACAAATAATTAAATCTACTTCCTTGTGGGATTGACACTAATTAATATTAATTTATATTACAATAAATTCATGTGCTTGTAAGTTCAATAAAATTGCACAACAATAAACATTTGAGAAATGCCAAAAAAACAAATGTTATGTTGCTGAAATCATAGAATTTATTAGTTTTATTATCTATATGAAGAAAATTAATGTAACAAATTCTAAAATTTAAAACATCCATTTATAGTATTTTTCGCAATTATTTAAGGCTTTGCTAATAGTAAATTTTTTTTTCAAACACAATTAAAATTCATCACCAAAAATTTAGTACAGTGTATACAATGCACTATGCAGTGTAATACCAAACAAAGTGTAATTAAAAATTAATATAGACTAATATAGCACCAAATCTTGCATAACATTATTATAATCCAGTGTTAATGCAATACAATATAAAACAATAACCTATATTAAAATAATATAATATAATATGTCAAACGCACCCTCAATATAAAAGATTTAGAGTAACAATGATACTGTGTTTATAAAGCTCCGAAGTAAATTTCGTAAGGCAAAGGTAAATAATATTTAAGCCTCTAATTAAAAATGATTTTGTGTCAACTTTTATCATATATACGCGTCCAACAAAATGCCCCGAAACATCAATTATTGTAATTAACATCAAGTGGAAAATAAAGATTATCGTTTCCAAACAACTTACCAAACAAATCTTTAACACATTTTTGTCTGAGAAAAAAGAAAACAATTTTTTTGCTTCAAGTAGATCTAATATTCCACCACTATATAAATTAAATCCCTCCAGTAGAAACAAAAATTAAAAAAAAAAAAGCAAAAAAACAAAACAAAACGAAAGCAATAACATTGGATTGATCGTTACTGAGAAGTTTGCATTGAAGAAAACACTCACACAGATCACGCTAAAAGAGAGCTTGCATACCTGTTTAACACGAGTAGACATATGAAATTGCTCATTGAGGGGCTTTCATCTTCTTCTTCGTCTTCTTCTCTCGCTTATGCTTGCCCATAAATTTTACGAAAGAAATTGTTAATGATTTTTTCCACTCATTTTTAACCAATATATATATATATATGTGTGTGTGTGTGTGTTTTGTGTATGAAAGTTTCACTAGAGGAAAGCATGTCTTCGGAGCAAGTCAACAGTATAAATTTCTTTTTATATCTTTATTTTAGTCTTCGTCAATGGATGGGGCCCATTTGTGTGCATGTGAAACTGTCTGTACAGCTATTGTTGCCTTACTGACACGCCATAAAAGAATACATGGCCGAAAGACATATGAAACTGTTTCGAATAGAAAAAGAAAAGGGTTTGGCAAACATACCGTGGCCCTTAAAAACGACTCTAGCCGAACCGCTGGTTTAACTTGGTTTTGATTTGATTAAATAAAAAAAAAAAAATCGATTGGTTTAATTAATTAAATAAAAAAATAATTTATGAGCTGAATAATTAAAAAAAAAATTGAATCTAAAGGTGAAGCTCAATTTAGTAAAAATCGAACCTAAATGCACCCATCCCAAGAAAAGAGTTGGAAATTAAAGCAAAGGGTTCCTTAGCTAAATGTGAAGCAAAGAATAAATAAATAAAACATTAAGGATGGGAATAAATCGGTAACTAAGTTGGTTGTCCTGATGTATGATAGTATATTTGCATAAAGATTTGTGCTGACATTTTCATAATTTTAGAAGGTGATTGCTTTAATTATTTTGGTAAATGATATTATACCTAGTAGATATGTTAAAATACAGAAGAGAGCCATTTCAAAAAAAAAAAAAAAGTATTTATGATGTCAATAAGTATCGGAACTAAAATCCTAAATATTTTATTTTTATAAAAAAATATATCATAGTTTTAATCAATTCTCTTTATAATTAATTACTTTATCATATAGCTAACATTAATTACTTTAAAAACCACATTAATAACAATCGGACTCAACATCTAATTTTTAATTTTGTTATTACTTAGCTGTTTTGTTACTGGCAGATATGCTTGTTATTTCTGCTCCTTGAATTTGATTGGAAAACTTATTGAGACAGAGAAGTTTTTGGACATTTTTCCCAAATTCTAGTGGAAATTAATTGATTTTATTATATAAATTGCCTTGTTGGAGACCTACAAATTGGTAGTTTTGTTGACTTATGTGACGGAAACTTTTGAACGACTCATTTTATTCCTTTCCGGTTGGGATGTGCAGCAAACTAGCCAAGAGTGGCGCTACTGGAACCCCTCAAAAGATATTAAAATGAACATAATTTTCCGCAATGACACCTACCTTTTTTTAAAAAATAATTATATATCGATCGGACACAGAGTGCCTTTGAAATATTGTTCATAGCTAGAAGAATAGTTGGGGCTGCCGCGACCGACACGCAAAACAAATTGAAGGAATCTCTTTAGAAAAGCACTGTGAATAAAACGGGTTGGTCAAAAGTTTCCGTCAGAAGCAGCACCATGGAAAACAAAAAAGGTGAATCCCAATCATGATAAACCAACACTATTCTAATGTATTACAGTATAAATCCCTCTTTAATGGTATTTTATAAATTTTATGTAGGAATAATTTTCATGCCGTCATAAAAAATTTTAATATCAATTCATGTTATTCATAAATTAGAATAAACTTCACATTGTAATCTCATCTTAAGTATCTCATCTCCACATAATAATAATACTTTATATGTTAAAAAAATGTATATGTAACATTAAAGATTTAACATGGAATAAAATATTTTTATAAAATTCTTGGAAACAGTAATTTATTCTTTAGATTATTTCCACATCTTTGAATTTACGGATATATAATAACTCATTAGTATAGACACTTTCTTGTACAAGTCAAAATATTTTTAGCTTCTCAAGCATATTTAGAGCTTCAAAGAATTGACATATTCCAGTAATTAATTATTAATATATTTATTACTATGTTATAACCTCTTTATATAAAAAAATAATTGGTTCTAACAATATTACTATAAAAAAATTGTACTTTGGAATTCTCTAAAATTAATTCCGCTACCAATTTGTATTTTCAATCCTCAATAATGGAAGCTATATTAATATGATTTTTTACTTGTATGATGAAAAATTTATTATATCTTTAATAATTTTATCAAAATTATTATTTAAAAAATATATTTACTACGTACTATTAACTTTTATTTTATAATAACAATTTTTTTTCCACAGCAACTATAGTTTAAAAGCTACAGCACCTCAATACCAAACAAGGCCAACATCTACAAATTCCAAACTTTATATTACGAACATTTGGTACCCACGTGTAGAATATCCTCTCTTTTTTTCAATAATAGAAGAAGTGTAAAGAACTTGTTGTTTCATATGTATTTACAAATTCTATTTTTATTTATTGTTTATTTGTAATTTGTTGTTACGTTTGTCAAAAACGTATGGGAAGAACAATAACTCATCATTGCCTTAGTTCCTTCAACTTACGTTTGTCAAAAACGTATGGGAAGAACAATAACTCATCATTGCCTTAGTTCCTTCAACTACAACTCTCATGATTTTCAAAATTTGTTAGTTGACTGTCGGTGCATTATTTGTGCCATTGCTGATAATTGCAACCACTTAGCTTTTTTTCTTCAATCATTCATCTTATTTTGAATTATTATTTTAACTTAATTTTTCTTAGTGTAAGTAATATAGAGGTAAATATATTAATAATTAATTAATAGAGCATGTTAATTCTGTGAAGCTCTAAACATGCTTCAGAAGCTAAAAATATTTTGGCTTGTACAAGAAAGTGTCCATACTTTCGAGTTATTATATACCCATAAGTTCAAAGAAGTGATAATTAACTCTAAAGAATAAATCACCATCATAAACAATTTTAGAAAAATATTTCATTTCATGTTAACCTATAATGTTACATATATATTTTTGTATTATAAAAATTATTATTATTATTATGTGTAGATAAGTTATTTAAGATAAGTTATTTCATAATTTTCTATATTTTGACAGTAGCTTTTAAAAGCAGGTAAGGGGTTACTTTTTATAAGCAGCTTATTAAATAAATTACCACACATTTTTACGGTTCCTATTATAACCTTAATATTTTTTAAAAAATGATTATGTCTTTTTTTTCATGCATCCTAATATATAAGCCATTAGATATTATATTACTACGACAATCAAATAAGTGTCACAACTACTGTACATTATCTATAGTATCAACGTTTTAATCCAATAAGTTCATATTTTATATATTTTACTTTTATTTTCTATTATAAGATTCAATAAGACTGGTATATGATTACGTAAATTTTGTTCACTTTATGTGTTTTAAAAAGATAAAAACATGTCTAAACATTATTAAACATACTCCAAACAATAAAAGACAAATTAAATTTATGTCTATTTTGGTTATTATATAATAAAACAACATGTTCGTAGTAAAATTTACCAAACTATGTACGTTGCTTTTTAAACTCACAGCAATCGCAAAAACACAATTTATTAAACACCAAACTGCTTTTTTAATTAGTACCTTATTCCATCTGCACGATAGCAACCACAATCCCAAACCAGCCCAAGGTATAAAAAGGAAACTAGTGAGTTCAAATAGTCCCACCTGTAAGTAATTACTCAGAACTCTTCAAAATTTCAAAAATAGCCCTAGATTAAATCGCTATTGTTACATTTTTCTAAAAATTAATATTAGTTTCTTCTTCTATTTTTTTTTCCTTGAAATCCACTTATATAACGATTCTCTCTCTAAACTCACCCATCACAATAGCCAAAATGGAAGAATCAAATCAATATTTTGACTAATAAAAAAAATTGATCAAATAAAGGAAAGTCAGATTAAGAATGATTAGACCACAATTCTATCCCAACTCATCTCTCCGATGTATTCTCTTATATACTCACTATTTGCAATTTCAATTGCTAAGTCAGTTGGGAAGAAGAACAGATCCAGAAAGAAGAGCAGAGAGAGTACCGGCGACGTGATGAGGAGGTGAGACAGAGTTTTTAAGATTAAGGGTGTGCTTGGGAGTGTAGTGATGTAACTTTTAAACTACAGCTGCTGTGAAAAAAAAGCGCTTTTAAACTACAACTGCTGTAAAAAAAAAGTTATAATTATGAAACAAAAATTAATTATATGTATTAAATATAATTTTTAAATAATAATTTTGACAAAATTATTAAAGATATAATAGATTTTTCATCATACAACTGAAAAATTATATCAGCATAAATTTTTACAAGTCTAACAACAAATTAGTGTTTGCAAAACACTTTAGTCTTTGTAGTTTTTAAAAATACAAATAATTGTCTAACCTCAATCCCAAGCGGATCCTAAAAAAAGAAAAGATTTATGTCACAAGATGGATGGTGAATGAGTAAGGTGATTGGGTGTCAAGAGAATCATAATATATTGTCCATAATAGTAAATTAAGTATGGTCATTAGGTGTCAAGACAATCATAATATATTGTCAATAATAGTAAATTAACGTACAAATATTATAGTAATAAAAAATTAATTAAAATATGAGTGTTTTGAATAAATTCGATGTAAATAGTCTTTTCCATTTATATTTGGAGGAATGAAATTTCTATTGGAGAGGAATTTGATATTAAAAAAAAAAAGTTACTAAAATAAGAGTGTTCTGAATCTTCAACCTTTGTTAATAGCCACATGCTCGAACCGACAGAGCTACTCCAAATTGCTACTCTTCATTAAAATGCTTTTTTAATTCTTGTTCTTTAATATGTAACACGCTAATATCAGTATTTAAGAAGACAACAACAATTAAGAAGCATCCAAAAGAAAGAGAAATAGCTCAGTGAATGGTCGTATAATTAGGACATGTCTCTTTCTAGTTGGACTCTTTATCTGGGATATCAAAAACTTGTATGAATCCTCGTATGCATTATTTTTTTAACACAAAAAACAGATATAGTAAACGGCTGGACGATGACTCCAAAGAAATTAACAACACTTTCAAGACCAGGTGTACACAATCACATATATTTCAACAATATGCAGGCTTAAAGTGTGACATTTGTCACAAGGACTCATGAGTTGTGGCTAATTGCATCTACAGTAAAATTTTTTCTTTTTTATTTAATATGTATTATTATAATCAGACATTTACCGAAATTTATTCTTAATTAAGTATATGCTACATAGGTTAAATTTTTATCCTCACTGATAATCGAAGTATATATGTTCGAACACATGAAAAGAACAATTGTCTACCTCCAACGATATTAATAATTAAGAGAGGAAATAGATTGTGGGGACTCGATTGTAAGAGCAACAGGCGGAGTGAGTGGCACATCTAGAGCAAATTTAATTGTATATTTCTTTCTTTCCGTTGCCAAAGTATCGATATTATACATATAGCCTCCCAAAGGAAGGAAGGCCCAAACTATCTATTTTAGTATAAAATGTCAAAAAAAAAAAAAAGTAAACTATATATCTTACATATATATATGTGATATCTTCCACAATAAAATTGCATGGACAAACATTCTCTCACTTTTAATCATATTATCATACCAATATTAATTCTCCAAACAAGGACATGCATACCAAGACAATTAATTAACCTAGAAACCATCGTTAGCATGGACATTATCCGTTTCGTAAAAAACTATCCTACCTCCAATTTCACTCTAATTAAATATTATTATAAAAGCCTGTAGCCTCGATTTCCGGCAATTGAATGCACTGAGAAATTAATTAAACACAGGAAATAGTGAGCATGCAATGTAGTATACATAAGAGAATGAAAAAGAATAATTTCTAACGACATTAAAAAATGGATAAGTTTTTGAAAGACTTCAGGGTCGATATCAAGAGTGCTACCAGAGGTGGTCGAAGGAAAATGAGAGCTGCCATTGCTGAAATGAAGAAACGACATGGCAGGCTTCTTAAAATGACTAAACTCAACAAGCGATCCCGATCTCAAGTAATCGAGGTTTCTATTTATCATAAATATATGATCATAAATATATGATTCTCGCACATCAATATATAAGCCCCAAACCCACTCAAGCTATTTTTTTTTTTAATTTGCATATAAAAAAAAATTTTTGTCCAAATTATTTTTGCTTGAGTTGGGTTCAAGTTAAGACGTTTAGCAGTGGGGTGAGTATATCATTATTCTCTATTTATTTGTATTGAGCATAGATGAGAATAGAGAAGTGATGAAATAATTGTCACATTAGGTCTTAATAGAAAATGACACAAATGGCATTAGTTAAGATACCAATTTAATTTGTCTCTCTTCAACTTTGTAAATCTAACATTATTGTATGACAATACAAGACCAAACTCAAGAAGGGATCCCCGATCCTGGCAATTGAGTTTCAATTTACTCATTTTTTCATACATATTACACATGTGGAATATTTCTTCTCTCTCTCTCTCTCTCTCTCTATATATATATATATATATGTGTATATGTATACATGCATCAATTGCAAAATGATTGATTCGCGGAATCTGTGTGAGAGTGGCATCTCTTAGTTAATTGCATTAATTTTTTCGTGATGAATTTCAGGGTAGTGGCTCAAGCACAAACGAGAGTGATGACAACCATTCTGATGTTGAGTCATCACCCTCTTCTATTTACCTGAGCATAAATACTGAAGAAGATGATGCTGTAGATCTCAAGCCTACGGAACCACATGCAGAAGATGACTTGAGTCCAGAGGTCAGTCAAACATCGTTCCTTTTAATTTATATATACTTAGCCCATTTTTCTTACAGTAGTTGTTTAATCAAATATAGGATGATTTTTATTTTTTCTTTTTCAAATAAACCGAGTAAGACGAATGTAGTATGAAATTTTAATTCATAATAATTGGCCTGCATTTGTATTTCGGAGTAGTAGAACAACTGAGGACGATGACCGTCATTCTCATGTTGATCCTCCTCCATTCTTACCTGAAGCAAATGGTGATAAATCCAAGTTTGTAGGAATTGAAGCAGAAAAAGAAAATGATACTGGCGATATTGAAGATCCGAAGGCAGATCTCAAGAGAGATCACTCAACTCAAAAGGTAAAAAATTTAAACTTAATCAAGAGAACATAATCAAACCCTCCATATTATTTTCCAAAAATTAATCGTTTGCCGCCTCATGTTTCAAAATCTATCAAAACTCTTGTGCCCTTTAAAAACAAATATTCTTATTTTCAACTTTCTTTTATCTCTTACTATTTTATCTATAGAAAATCTACGTATCTTCCGTATACATTTCAGAAATCCGTTTTAGGTGGGGAATTAAACTCCAAGATTAATATTTAGGAAGAGTGTATATAGTTTTAGATTACCTTTTTTAATATTTTACAGTTTTAATGTTGAAGTCCATTTATAATGTTATAAACTCATTCCAGACTTTAATCGCTATTTTTAATTTCGGATTGAAAAATTTTCATATATCTCAGTTCCTTGTTTAACTTGATGATTAATTTGTATTACAGCTTACTCCAGAGCAAATCTTTGTCATTACCAATTTCATCCTAGACGTTCCATCGGCTATTTTCGATCAACTTTCATCGGCGCATAAAATCGAGTACGCATTACTCAGCATGTTAATGTCTATGGCCAGCATGATCGTTTGCATTTCTGAGCTTGTTTACAAAGTAAGAAGTGAAAGAGTTGCATGGAAATGGAAGAAGGAGAAAATAATTATTCCTTGGCTATATCATCCACCTCCAAGCAACAAGCCTTTCGGTTCTGTCACTGTGTCTATTGGATTATTTTGTTCCATTTTCCAGTGTATTTTCACAATAACTACTTATGCTTGTTTCCTTAGACACAGTAATAATCCTATCAAAATTTCCATGTGGCCTATAATTTTTTCCTCTGGATTATTGTGTTCAAAACTTCAGCGGAAATCTCAAAGAGAGGATTAAAAAATAATAATTGCTTGGGGACGGTTTTCCAGTTGTACTATATCTAATGATTTTTTGATTAATTTATTGAAGATTACTCCCCTTTCAAATGACGCCACATTATGTAGAATACGAATTATTTATAAATATCCCAAATAATTTAGTTTAAAATTTCAAATGCACCCATTGGCCTGGACTTCTACCACAAACTCATTCGGGGATACTGGCTAGAGTGCGATGTAAGTGTTTTGAACACTCGGACAAATTCTACCTGCGATTACACAACTCAAGACTTCAGCTAGCAGCCTAGCACCAAATAGGATTTTTCTGGTCGGTCAAATATATGAGTTTTAGGTTGAATTCGGCTGGTAATAAATATGAACTGGATTGAAAACATAAATGTGCGGAGTGTTATCTCTAATAGAGTTACACACACTCTAATTGTTTGATTTGTTTGGAAAGCAGCATATATATCAGCGCGTATTTGAGGTTAATCAATCATAAATTGTTTGTTTTACTTATTATCTATTTTAACTGCTAATATATTATTATTATTTATTAATTAATTATTTAAATGTCAAGATCTATATTATATGTTTGTAATTATGCTCAATTGTCATGAAACCACGGGCTTTGTAGTTAAGTAGGAGAACCTGCACCCAGAAAGTTGAGGAGGACAGGTTCGAGTTCTACCACCAACAGAAGTTGGTGTTAGGATTTTAATTCCTCTCTAATTAATGGTTGGGGTAGTTTTGAAAATAGTTAAAAAAAAAAGAAAAAACACCTTTTAACCTTTTTGATTTGATGTCCCGAACTCACTGAGTGCAGTCGCCTATCTCGAAACTGCTTCTTTTAGTCTTTTTCATTTAAAGTGCCCAACTCACTGATTGTACTCGCCTATGTTTGAGCTGAACAAAAGTTGTACCATAATGGGCTTGATTTATGATGGTGTCGGTAAATTTTTTATTATAAATATATCAATATTGTCATATCCATGTCAATATTGAAAAATATATTGATTTGATATATGGTATTATCTGTCCACTATGATTTGTCATAAATTAATTCTTTTATATTTCTCAACTCAATCAACCCATTTCAAATTTGAAATTTTTGAAATTCAACCTAACTGCGGTGACAATTGTTAATAACAGATTAAATGTTAAATCAATTTCTCGCAAATCAGTAGACAAGAAGCCACAATGCAATGATCCAATGATGCAATGATGCAAGTTTGGTTTTACCATTATTACTTTGCACTACAAACAGAACACATAAGACATATTGAACTAATTCCCATGAACAAGTAAACTATTTCGTGTTAGTAAATTTATGGGTAAAGTAGGGCCACAATTAAAATAAAATTAGATAAAAATGAAGAACAAGCATACAAAGTGACACTAGAAATTACGTGGTTCGATTTTTAACCTACGTACACGGATGAAGACAAAAGAAAAATATTTTACTAGTGATGTGGAGTATACAAATATTGTAGTATGTTGTCTCACTACCCAAAATCCCAATACATCCAATGTCTCACTCGCTAACTAATTATACAAGAGTATTTATAATTTTAAGCTAAATTCTTTGCTCTTAGGAATTGCTTCTCACAAATGGGATGATTGAAATGAGGGGGGAAGTCCTCTTTATATAGCCAATAAAATCTTAGCTACTGTACATTTTAAATATATTTATATTTTTCTTTGTTCAAAGGCGGCAACCACCTCTTTTCTTCTTCTTTAGAAGTTGTTAAGAAATTTGGTGCCTACCCTTGGACTTCTTCATCTTCATCATCCTTTTTCAAAAGTAGTTGCAACAACTTCTTTTCCTTTTTGACATTTAATGGGCGGTGCCAATTTTGATATCTCCAACCCAAATCTTATAGCTTCAGCCTCTGACTACCGTACATCCCCACCAAAATTTGAGCTGTCTACAACATCAACCATGATATTTGCACAAATCTCTGACAATTCCAAGATCATCAGATTGACTTTGTAATATGGATGGCTGCATCTGCATTTTTTTTATGATAGCAATGAATGCATGCATGTATGACTAGTCGTTTGAGGAACATCAAAAGCAAAACTGACATTTTTATGTTTGTCATATGAAGCTTTAACTAACTCACGTGCTGAACACGTGACATGTAACTAAATAAGAAAGGCTGAAACGGTAGTGAAGATCGTCGTATTAAGCTTACTTATGTTAGCTCGTGACTTGCACATGTATAAGCTATTATGACAGCTAGCTTTGGCGGGAAAGTTTGTTACCAAAACAAACCCAGAAAAAAAAGTTTATAAGAAATTGCTTCTGGTGAGTTTAGGTGGTTATCATCTTCAAATAAGAGAGAGAGAGAGAGAGAAAAGGACTGAGAGAGAAAAGAGTTAATCTTTGTAATCTTGTAAAGCTTTGTAATCTCTGAAACCTTGATTCATTAATGGTGAAAGTTTCCATGCTTGATTCCTCAAGTGGATGTAAGCATCTTCACAGATGCTGAATCACTTTAAATACTTGGGTCGCTGTTTTTAAACTTTTCTATTTTCTTATTCTTATGTTGCTGGGTTGTGATATGTGTTTGGCGTTCTTGATACTTGAGTGCAGATCTTAGGTCTTGGGGAGGGTTTTGATTCAAATTATTAGGGTCAAATTCTCAAAAAATCTTTGGATCTATTACTCAAGATTCAAGAATGGTTGCCAAAATAAATCTGGAAAAATTCATTGGACAAAATGACTTCAACACGTGGAAGATCAAAATGGAGGCCCTTCTCATTACTCAAGGTCTGGGGGAAGCCATTGAACCATCTACAAAAGCTGAAGGAAAAGAAGCTTCATTTCAAAGACCTCTGAAAGTTGATATTGACAAAAAGGCAAGAAGCACAATCATCCTCAGTCTTGGAGACTTTGTGACAAGGGAGGTCGCAAAAAAAAAAAGATTGTTGCTGGATTGTGGGCCAAATTGGATCAGCTCTATATAACAAGATCTTTAGCAAACATGCTGTATATTAGGAAAAAGATGTTCTCATTAAAGATGATAGAAGGATCATCTCTTAATGAGCACATTGATGAATTTAACAAGGTCTATAATAAGTTGGAAACTATTGATGAAGGGCTAAATGATGAGAGTAAAGCTCTCTTGTTAATAAGCTCTTTACCAAATTCATATGAGCATTTTGTGGATGCCTTGTTGTATGGAAGGCAAACACTGACCTTGAAAGAGGTTAAGTCAGCACTTACTACAAAGAAGCTTAAAGATAAGCAAGATAATCCAGAAGGGGAGTCAAGTGAGGGTTTAATGGCAAGGGGTAGATCTGAGAAGAGGGAGAATAAAAAAAAGAAGCAGGGAAGATCAAAGTCAAAGTAGAAACATCTCAAATGTTTCCACTGTCACAAGGAAGGGCATTTCAAGAGAGATTGCCCTAAGAGGAAGTCTAAGCTAAAGGAATCAAAAGGAAAATCTGTAGATGCAGCTATAGCCACAGAGGAAATCAGTTATGAGAGTGCTGATGTTCTTATTGCCTCCAAATGTAAAACCTCTAGGTCAGTGGGTACTTGACTCTGGTTGTACATTTTATATGAGTCCTATTAGAAACTACTTTACTACTTACCAAGCACGTGATGGTTGCATGGTATTGATGGGAAATAATTCAGTTTGTAAAGTTCTTTGGTATTAGGATAGGAAGTCTTAAAATGTATGATGGCATGGTTAGAAAGTTAACTCAAGTCGGGCATGTTCTTGAACTAAAAAGAAATTTGATCTCTATTGGCATGCTAGATCAAATAGGCTGTACAATTAAGGTTGAGAAAGGAGTATTGAGGGTAATTAAAGGCTCAATGATAATAATGAAGGATATAAATGTGAATGGTCTCGTATGTATTGAATGGACAAACAAAGAGCTTGCGAGAGGCAAGTGTAATTGAAAACTCGAAAGATAAAACTAAGTCAGTAGCACCCGAGGTTAGGGTATATGAGTGAAAAAGGTTTAAAGGAACTTCAAAAACAAGGTGTGTTGGGAAATGACAAGTCGGGCTCTTTAGGGTTCTCGAAGACTGTACTAGGGAAGGCTTCTAGGCTTAAGTTTGAAACTGCAGCTCATTCTACCAAGGAGAAGCTTGTTTATATCCACTCGATATGTGAGGGCTCACACAGTGACTTCTTTAAGTGGTTGTAAGTATTTTCTATCCTTTGTAGATGATTTCTCATTGGATTTATGTACTCAAGAGCAAAGATGAGGTCTTTGGAAAGGTTTAAGAAATGAAAGATACTTGGTAGAAACACGTACAAATATGAAAGTAAAGACACTCATAATAGATAATGGTCCTGAGTACTATGCAATAAACAAATTTGAAGATTTTTGTGAAAAGAATGGCATTCTAAAGCACAAGACAAGTAATACATACTTCACAACAAAATGGCCTTGTTGAAAGGATGAATAGATTCTTGATGGAAAAAGTGAGATGTATGCTGATGTGCTCAAAATTGCCAAAGACACTATGGGCAGAAGCCTTAAAAATAACATGCTATCTGATGAATAAGAGTCCATCAACTGCCATAGACTGCAAAACACTAGTAGAGCTATGGTCTGGAAGGGTTACAGATTACTCTAGGCTTAGGATTTTAGGTTGTTTGGCCTATGCTCATGTAAAGCAAGGCAAACTACAACTAAGAGCCTTAAAATGTAGATTTCTAGGTTACCCTAATGGAGTTAAGGGTTATAGACCGTGGTGCATTGATTTTAAGCCACCAAAATGCATTGTTAATAGAGATGCTACCTTCCATGAAGCAGAGATTATGAATAAATCTAAAACCCCTGAGATTGTTGAACAAAAACCTGAAGCCAAATCCAGTAATATTCAGTTTGAGGTGGAGCCACATGAAGTTAAAGTGATTAAACCATATACTGAAGAAGGTACAAGAAGTGCAACTGATAGTCTGGATGATGATGAAAAGTCAGAGTCAACTAAAAGTGAAGGGGAGACTTATCACATGGCAAGGGATAGAAAAAGGAGAGTGTTGTTGATTTTATGCAAAATGTGTTAGTGCGCAAGTGTACACAACAAGTAATATAATAGTGAGTATTGAGACGTCTCTACATGAATTGATGTTGTAACTCTTGTTATAGCAAATCTATTCAGCACTAATACGGAAGAATAATTAAAAATACTTTAAACAAATTGTTTAACTAAAATGTAATTAATTTTAATATATTAATAAACTAAAAATTAAATGAATCAAACTCAGGCTAACTGCTAAGGGATATTCAATTGATTAATGTGTAGTTGGGAAATTTAAACTCACTTAATGACTATTGACTTATTAAACCATGTTAGACCTAGTTGTTACAGCATCTTCTACAGCACTGTGCAGATTCTTAATGTATCATTATCTTTCGCCTTTTGGATATATTATACCTATATGCAATTCAACAATGACCAGTCACTAAACCACATCTAGATATAGCATTAAGATCTTGGATCTAAAGTAAAATCCTACTAGATGAATCCCTATATCTAGTTCTTCACAAATTCTAGATTAAGCATGGGCCTATTCAAGTTGATAATAAATCAACAAAGGAAACTAACTTAATCTTCAAGTATCACTCTGATTTATTTCCACTAAGCCGTCCTTGTTGAGGATCAAACCTAGCTTGTATTTCTAAATGGGTGGTTAGCCGAAATAGAAAATATAATTAAGCACAATCAGAATAAAGTGCTGCAACAGGCACTGAAGTAACAATTTTAAATTCAAATTGTCTTTAAGATCATCGAAACCCCAACTATATATGAATTCAGCTCATGCTTAGCATAAAATAAAAAATAACAATGACAATCGGTTTAGCCATAAGAAACATCCTTCAAAAGAAATAAGAAAAGAAATAAAAAGACTCAAAAACTAAATCACCAAGGATGCACACTTGGAAAATCTATACTTGTAATGCTCTATCTCTCACATTTTCAGCAATTGAGATCTTCTTCTTCTTTTCTTTCCTTGATGCGCAAGGAATGAATTAATTAGTTATTATCACAACTCTCTCTCCCCTCTTCTTTTTTTGCATCATAATTTTCTCTTTTTTATTGTACGGGTTACTCCTTGTTGAAGTATGAATCAACCACGGATCTTCAGTAATCCTTGCCTCACACGCCAAGTCTTGTGCCACGTCAGCATTACTTAACTCCTAATCACCTCAAGTTTTCCATGTGTCTACGTGCTATAGCCTTGTTGCAGTAGCCCTGCATAATCTTTACTACTGTAACTTCATTTATTCCAACTGCTCCTTAAATTCTTACTACTTGGTTGTTGCAGTAGCTATTAACGGTGCTTGCATACTCTAATTCCCTACAAGACTATAAATGATTATGCATAACATGACCAAAAATTAATGCAAAAGATGAGTATAACTTTCTAAATAATAATAAATTAAGCCTAGAAATGCTATGATAACTCTCATTTCATAGAGTTATCAGCGAGTCATAAAACCACCAAGAAGGTATGTAGTGGCAGACCTGATTGCTTATGCTTTAATTGCTGCACATGAAGTAAATGATGATGAACCTAGAACCTATAAAGAGGCTATCAACAGTAACGACAAGTTGAAATGGCTTAACGCTATGGATGAAGAGATTGAATCACTTATGAAGAATAAAACTTGGAAACTAATTGAAAGACTAGAAAAAAGGAAGACTGTAAGCTGCAAGTGGATTTTCAAAGTGAAGGAGGGCATATCCAGTGTTGAACTCAAGAGATTTAAAGCTAGATTGGTGGCAAGGGCTTTACTCAAAGAGAGGGAATTGATTTTAGTGAAATTTTCTCCCCAACGGTAAAGCATGTCTCCATCAGAATCATATTAGCATTAGTTGCCATACAAGATATGCATCTTGAGCAAATGAATGTTAAAACAGCTTTTTTGCATGGGAAATTACAAAAAGAAATTGTAATGGAGCAGCCTGAAGGATATGTGGTACATGAGAAAGAAAGTCATGTTTTCTTGTTGAAGAAGTCCTTGTATAGGTTAAAACAGTCACCTAGGCAATGGTACCTAAGGTTTGACAATTTTATGAATAAAATGGGATACAATAGATCAAAACATGATTGCTGTGTGTATTTCAAGGATTTAGGTGATGGGAAAATGATTTATCTCTTGCTGTATATAGATGACATGCTGATAACATGTTATGACAGAGGTGAGATTGATAAATTAAAGAGTTTGCTGAGCAGTGCGTTTGAAATAAAAGATCTTGGAGCTGCAAGAAAGATTTTGGGCGTGGAGATATTCAGAGACAGAAGGAGGAAACTTATGTTTCTGAATCAGGAAGGTTATATAAAGAAGGTGTTATTCAAATTTGGAATGGATGAATGCAAACCAGTTCAAACACTAATGGCAAATCATTTCAGGTTGTCTACTGCACAATGTCCACAAACTGATGCAAAACAACAAAAAATGGCTAGCATTCCATACTCAAATGCTGTAAGGAGCCTCATGTATGCCATGGTACTTACTAGGCCAGATATTTCACATGCTGGGAGTGTGGTGAGCAGGTTCATAGCTAATCCAGGCTGTGAACATTGGAGGGCAGTTCAGTGGATAATGAGGTATTTAAAGGATATTGTGGTGTTTGGTCTACTGTATGGTGGTTTAAATAAGGAAGGAGGTCACGAGACGTGTTTCTTGTTCACTTTGAGAGGCTGCATTGTTAGTTGGAAGGCCACATTACGAATGTGGTTGCTTTGTCCACCACTAAAGCCGAATACACAAAGCAACTACGAAGCTTTCAAGGAAGCCATCCGGTTGAAGGGAATGGTTTCGTAATCGGGGGAAATCAGGAGTCAGTTGTAGTGTATTGTGACAGTCAAAGCGCAATACACCTGAGCAAAAGTCAGACTCATCATGAAAGGACAAAACATATTGATGTTAAGCTGCATTTTGCGAGACTTGAAGTATCAAGGGGAGTAGTGAAGTTGTTGAAGATTTCAACTGAACAAAATCCAGTTGATATGTTGACTAAGGTTGTGCCATCTACTAAGTTCAATCTCTGTTTGAGCTTATTAGGGATTTGTAGTTTTTGAAAATTACAAAGGTTGAGGAAGGAAGCTAGAAGAGTAGCTAGAGTTCTAAGTTCAAGGTGGAGAATGATAAAATATGAACTCAAAAAATCAAGTACGACTGGTCGATTAATGAATGCATGCATGTATGACTAGTCGTTTGAGGAACATCAGAAGCAAAACCAACATTTTTATGTTGTCATCTGAAGCTTTAAGTAACTCATGTGCTGAACATGTGACATGTAACTAAATAAGAAAGGCTGAAACGGCAGTGAAGATTGTCGTATTAAGCTTACTTATGTTAGCTCGTGAGTTGCACATGTATAAGTTGTTATGATAGCTAGCTTTGGCGGGAAAGTTTGTTACCAGAACAAACCCATAAAATAGAGCTTATAAGAAATTGCTTCGGGTGAGTTCAGGTGGTTATCATCTTCAAATAAGAGAGAGAGATAGAAAAGGGTTAATCTTTGTAATCTTGTAAAGCTTTATAATCTCTAAAACCTTGATTCATTAATGGTGAAAGTTTCCATGCTTGATTCCTCAAGTGGATGTAAGCATCTTCATAGATGCTGACCCACTTTAAATACTTGTGTCGCTATTTTTTAAACTTTTCTATTTTCTTGTTCTTGTGTTGCTGGTTGTGATCTGTGTTTGGCGTTCCTGATACTTGAGTGTAGATCCTAGGTCTTGGGGAGGGTTTTGATTCAGATTATAAGGGTCAAATTCTCAACAACAGCCTTAAGGAAGAGGATTCCGTTCATTAAAATATGTTGTTACAGTTGTGCTGCGGAAGCATCTTTTTTTGTGGTTTGATACCACTTGTGCGCAAATTCAGAATTAATACAAACCCAATATTCACAGAAAAATAAAGGACACAAGAATTGACGTAGTTAGGCAATAAAGCCTATGTCCATGGAGGCAAGAGAGAATAATTGTTTTACTAACAATTAATAGAGTACAAATTTGAGTAACAGAATCTCACTTCCCCATTATCCAAATACACCCAGTACTCTCACATGCTCTTGAAGGAAATAATTTTCCCAAGACACACAATCTCTCACATCTTCTCAAATAGTGTAGAACCCAACTAAGCACCCAAGGAAAGGCTCTCCCAATCTTTCTAAGAGCTCACTTGCAAATGCTCTCTTCCTCTGGACTCTCTCACAGAGAATTCTCTCTGCACTCCCTCAGAGAGCTCATCACCTAAGCTCTCACTCTACATTTTTGGGATGCTAAGGAATGAAGGAACTCATGCTATTTATAAGCAAAGCTCCTCCTCTTCAATCGGTTAAAGCATGTTCATTTTGCCATTTTTTTTCAAAGTTTGTTTGGCACCGTTCTTGACAGTCTCAACTTGCCATTTTCAATTTTTGTTTGGCACCGTTCTTGACAATATTGGCCAAATTTGCCAATTTGTCAAAAAGCCTTATTTGACTTTTGATTAATAGTTACAGAAACAGGAGGGCATGGTTCAGAGACAATTTTCTGATTTGATTCCAAAGTTGCATCTGCCATTGCTGAAAGTCTTTGGGAATCTTCTTTGTGTATCCCGAAAAGAACTCATTTCGCCACAGAGCTCATTTCCCCGAATTTGAATAGCGCTAGATATCTCCCCCAACTAGTGGGAGTGTCTAATTCTCAGACCTTTGGGCTGCCATACAAAGTGTATGTATCTTGAATCTTGGTAAATGCAAACAAGTTTCGATGATTCCAAACAACTGTACATGCATGATTTTATAAGAAAGACTGTTAGCAGATTAGTTATGCATAAATTATTTGTAGTTGTACCCTCTCTAATGAAATTGATGGTGAAATTGGCAACAACAATGAAGCCAGCAATGTACATGCATTCTAAACGATACTAGCTTGGTCATTATGTCTAGTGCTGAACCACACAAGTCCAAAGATAGCCAAGCTATACCTGCAAGTCCGAGGCTTAACTGGAGTACTTCTAAGAACACACAACAGTATTTAAAACACAAAATACAAAAAATAAAATAAGGAATACAACTATTTAAGTTTCTAGACAATACTGCAAAAATGGCCCCACTTATAGCAAATCCTTGAAATCTACTAAATAAAAACAATGCTCTGCCTCATGAGGACTCATTTTGTGAATAGACAGCTGAAAACGAAGTCTGAATCGATCAAAGCTGATTTACAGTTAAAATTGAAGGTTTGGCTGGTGAAGTTTCCCACTCTAATTTTGCCTACACAACAAGTAAAGGGAAATAAGAATCATAAATAAATATGTGCTTTTACTGTTCTTATTAGATAGATTATAGAGGGAAGGATCTTTCTTTAAGTGTTTGTTTGCTGTAATGTGTGGCAATCCCACTCTGTTTTGCTACTCAAGTTGAGTCTATGTGGAGTCCTAATTTTGAGATTGAAGCAACCACAATTAGTTGGCATTTGTATGACCCATTGAAGGTTTTAAAATAGATATAAATCTAATAAGGAAGTGTGAAAAAAAAAAAAGAAAAGAGCATACAAAAATTAGGCCGGTAACTAATGTTTGAGTTATCAGGTAAGAGTAAAACTCACCCCATTCAATCAATTAGATTCCATAAGGCAATATCTGGATATCATACCGCCACTCCATATCCTCAAAAGCCCGTAGCCTTTGTCTCAACTCTGGCTGAGGCCAATGTAACTCCAATTTGCATAAGCTCATTATGCACCATAGCTCCTCAGGAAGCTTTCTCAAGTATGCACAAGGCTTCAGAATTAAGCTTTCGAGCTTTGGCATCGCTCCTGCTCCCATCGTCCACTCTTCCAGCCATAACATTGATTTCAGATGCAAAATTTTGAGCTGTGGAAAACCACCTGAGCCAACACAAGTCAGCTTTCTTCCTGAATACGAGTTCTGCTTCAGTTTCAACACCTGAAGGTGAGGAAGCTTTTCTAGTGACGGCATAGGATCCTCCAATAGCTCAGTATTTGATAAGCTCAATTGGGTCAGACTTGGAGAAAATTGGTAATCGGACAGGAGCATTTGTGAGAGCTGCCACACCTTGCTTCTGTTCACCACCTTCAAGCATTCAAGTTTGAGTAGGTTGCATATGCTCTTGGAGCACCGAGATTGATAATAACTCAAATCTCCAAATATTCTAAGAGTTTGAACATTAGGGAGTCTGCCCAATATATCTGGAGTGCAACTACTAGGGTGTAAGGCTGATATGAAAGTGAGATTTTTCAGAGAGCTGCAATAATTTTTTGGAGGTTCAGGCAAAGTGATGCAACCAAAGTTTAGATGTATGAGCTTTTGCATCTTCCAAATATCCTCAGGTGTATGATCTATGTAGCTAGATGGCATATCCAGTGTTTGAAGGTTTAGAAGGGTACATACTGATAAAGGAAGGCTTTTAAGGGAAGGGATATTGAGCTTCAAGTATCTTAAATAGAATAAATTCTCTATTCCAGATGTACATTGGTCAAGAACTAGAGAACCCAAGTTCAATACTCTGAGGAGTTTGAACCTTTTACAAATTTTCTCGAAATCTATGAGGGCAAGATGATCACTTTCTGAAGTGAGTTTCAGCAAAGAATGTAGGTATGTGTCAGAATGCTCGAAAGAAACAAATGGAATCAGATTTGTAAGAATGGTGAACCGTTTAGTAGTTTTCCATGATTTCTCCTCCTGGTTTCTGAAAATCAACTTGGCAAAGTTTGTCCATTCTGCAACACGAATTAATATAGTACAGACATAAGTTGGAACATAACATGCCTTAATTGTGCCTCCAGCACTTCTCTTTGTCACTTGAATGAAGCCTCTGCTGATTAGTTCATTCAAGTACTCATTGGCAGTTTCCTTACTGTTGTGTGGTATCAAACCTTCAGCTATCCATAACTGATATAATTGCCTTGTATATATCTCAGTGCTTGGAGGGAAGATACACAAATAGAGGCAGCAGGCTTTCAAGTTGAAAAAACGTATATCCAGCATCGAAACAATTTTACTCCAAAATGGCTGAGTCAGTCTTCTGCTCATGTGATTCTCTAATGACTTACTTCCATAGTGTAGGATGAAAAAATGCCAGCTTTCATTCTTTATTCTAATCAACGGTCCTCCAACAAGTACTGAGTCAGCCCGAATCTTCTCTCCATTTTCCAATTCGAACGAGATAAGGATGTCAGGATCAGCAACCGTTATCAATACTCTGCTTCCATTTTGATAATCTGGAAGAACTTCTCCAAGATCATCCCATATATTATTGCACCAGACATCATCAAGGACAATAAAATACTTCTTGTTTGTTAGGTAATCATGAAGAATAATTTTCTTTGATTCATAATCTTTACCTATAATTTCACCCAATGATGAAGATGCTGGCATCACAGACTTCATTATGTCATCTAACATCCTTTCGGAATCATAGAATGGAGACACCCTTACCCAAGCATGACAATCAAAATAAAACTTGACATGACTATTGTTGAAAGTCTCAGCAGCAAATGCAGTCTTATCAAAGCCAATGCTCTCAAGAATTGCAACCACTGAAAGCCGAGGTTGTCCCTCAATCAATAAATCTAGCAACTCCTCTCTGCCCTTTTCTAATTCTCTGACATTAACAACCACTGAAAGCTGAGGTTGACCCTCAATCCATAAATCAAACAACTCCCCGGTGCCCCTTTCTAATTCACTGATATCCTTATCAACCACTGAAAACTGAGTATGACCCTTGATCAATAAATCAAACAACTCGTCTGAACGAGAAGAAAAACCAGCTTGAATGAGAAAGTCCCTTGCCGCTTTGATACCAGAATCATTGTCACTGGGTGGAATTTCTTGCATCCGATTTCCAATATTAATGATCTTTCTTTGAAGCCCAAGAAAAGCATCGTAGAGCTCCTTACAAGTACTGCTTTCATTTTCAACACTTTCACTGTTGTTCTGCTGCTGCATGATGGTGATGAAGAATTTGTCAATGGCTTTCCCAGATTCATGGACAAAGTAATTGATGTTCTTCAAAATTCCCAAAATATCCCGTCTATCAACGTCTGCTTCGACCCAGAGACGAATCAGAAGCCAAGCTATGTCACCTTCATAGTTGCACAGCAGAGTAGTAATATTTTCAGTCTCCGTAAGAATGTTCTTGAAAAGAGGCTTTAAATCTGTTGAATCCGGCAACGTCAACGTTCCTTCTTCACCTGCTAACACCCTTTTCAACCTCTCTGAAAATAATCGGACGTTCACGTCCATATCTCCTTTTGTCAAATTTGTTATTTGTTTACTCTTCAATCAATGATAAAATAAAAGGACTTGTTTTACCTGAAAATGGTGTAAAATTAAACACCATGAAGAGGAATTTGCTAAGGATTATGCCAAGGAAGTGGCCAAGTGGATTCTCAAAAACATGATAAACATGATACCTTTAAAACGGAATGCCTTTAAAAAAGAATTAGAATTTTCGGCCTTGGGAAATAATGTATTAAAACATCCGAAAGCATTGGTTGTTCTGTTAAAGAATTGATACCCACATAATTTTAATTTGCTTTTATAAAAAATATTATTTGTTGAAGATTTGAGGAATATTTGGATGATGATTTTTACACAATAATGTGCGTGTTGTATTAATGAGTTTTTATAAAAGTTTTGGGGGAATCCGATGAGGTTTTGATTGAAACTCAGCTCCCCTATTGCAATCTGGCCCATTTCTATTTTTTATTTTTATGGTCACTATAATCATAAATTTATTGCTACTAACAGAAATCAAGTCCATTATATTATAATTCGAATTTCTATTTTCACTAATGTTGGAAATGTTGTTGATAGGGAGTGAGGCGATTTAAACTAATTAATTTCTTCTTTAAATCTATTGAAAAAATATATTTATTATTAAGTGAAAATATTTGAATCCATCAAAATATTATTTGTACCTATATTTTGAAAAGTATTTTAGTTACTAATATACCCCATACTTAATAAATTGGTTTGTATTTGAAGGAAATCAATAGATGTATTGGTATATTTATGTGTTTAAAATAATCTAAGAGCATGTTTTGTATTAAGGTGGGTGAATATAGTAAAATCTTAATTTTCATATTTTAGGAGTATTTTTAGTGATTGGATTTATAGAGTATTTTAATAGGTTCAAATAGCATCACTCTTATTATTATTACTTTAATTTTTCTAAATTCCAAAGATAACATCATTAATCTCTTTCTTCTTCAATCTTAATGTAATGAAATTCTCTCTCTACCGCAGATGTTCGTAAACAGAACTCTAACTTTAGATAGAAATTAAAATGAAGGAGATATTTGTTAATTTATATCATTAACTTTAGATAGAAATTAGGTGGTGTTAGTTTTTCTTTATGGAAAAGTAGTTGAAAAAAATATCCTTTATTTTTATGGTAGGTGAAAATTGTACGTAGATAGTGGGTTTTATTCCTCTTTATTCTTAATAGTGTTAGCACATATATTTCTGTAATAATGACTTTGATGATAACAAACATGTTTTGAATTGATTAATTTTGAAGAAGTTTTAAAATTGAAACCAAATTCTTAAACTGAAAATGTTTTGAACAAAGAATAATTTTCTGGTAGTAAACGGCTTTCTGTTAACTTCCAAAGAGCTATGAAAATAAACAAAATAAATAGTTTCCTGTTAACTAATAAACGGCTTTCTGTTAAATAAATAGCTTCCTGTTAACTTTTAGAGAGCAATGTGTTTTTGCTCAATGATAATGGCGATCCAACAACTAGTAAACAGTTAACCAATTATTTGAAATATGCTCCAATGGTAACTTGCTCAAGTCAAAATGGCGATCCGACAACAAGTTAATGATGATCTGATAAGGCCCAGAAAATCAATAACGGCTAGTTTTCAACTCCATCTATAAAATGGCTCATTCAAACTCAAATCAAAGGACGAACACAACAATTATCGTTGAGCTATCTTCTACATCTTGAGCTTAAATTTGTTTATTTCTTTCATCTAATCACACATTTAGCTTTCATTTGTAAACACATACATTGTGTGGGAGAGATTCTTTGTAATCTTTATCTCATTATCAAAGTTGAGTGAGAAACACTTGGGTTAAGAGATTTGGGATAATCTCTTATTGTAAAGGTTGATTGACACCTTAGAAGTCAATTGTAAATTGTTGAAGCCTTGGGTTGAGGCTTGGATAGTGAAATCCTCAAGCGTGGGTTGCTTGGAGGCGTGGACGTAGGCGGGGTTTGCCGAACCACGTAAAAACTCTTGTGTTTATTCTCTCTATCCCTTATCTCTTTACTTATTTGTTTGCTTGAATTTACTTTTATCTATTTACTTAAGACATTAGTTTAAATTGTGGTATTGTTATTGAAGAAATTTTTAAATCCTAATTCACCACCCTTTTGGGTTGCCTAGTTAGAATTTCAAATAAATTATAGCAAAATCTAAGTGAATTATGAGCAGTTTGTCTCATCACTCAAAATCATTTGCAATATGTCACTAAAGAAAAATGTAAAAATTGGAGAGAAACTGAAGAAACGGGATAAAGAGATAATATACAGTGTTAGTTAGACAAAGAGAAAATGTGATTAGTTAGGTAATTTCATTAAAAAAAATGTTAATAATAAAAGATTAATTAAAAGAGAGTGTAAAGAGGAAATTAGTAGATTCAAATAACTACACCCTTGATAAAGTCATGGGGAGTATAAGCATATAAGCAACATCATTTGTTTGTTATTGGCAATTATGGATACTTTTTTTTTTCCATTAATTTGATTGGGGAAATTCAGACAGAGTATATGCTTTGGACCAATCTTTAGAATTGAAACTACAAATTGATTGATAAAATTGCTTTCAATTTGAATTTTGAAGTAGACCCAATGAGCGCTAGTGATAATTTTATCTGCAATAATACTCCAATTTTAATTGATGCAAGTCAAGTGACTTCTTTTCTCCTTTTAAGTTAAATTTTTGGACCAATCAGACGGTGCAAAATCAAGCATTTGCTGATCTGCAATTAGCTAAAGAATGCTGATTCAGAGTTTATAATATAAATTATGTGAATACAAAGAGATCTTTCTTTGTTTTTCTGTTGCAATGTGCTGCTATCTCCAAGAGATCTATAGAAATTTTATCTACACTTTAGGTTTACATACTCTTTATGCAGTTGGATTGAAAATGAATTCATACTTCTAAGTATGAATTCACTGGGCATTATTGAATCAATTGCAGCAAAGTAATATCTTGGATAAAATATCTTGGATAAAATAATGCCCTAGAGCTTAACTTTTCTAATAATGTTGAAAAATAAATAAAGGATAAGAGATCAGAGCTGGAGTGCTTAATAGGCAAATTAAAGAATGGTGGGCTTATTTGAACCCACCAATGTTCTCTCTAAAGCCGCTATTTAAATTAAGTTTTTATTTTAAAAATAATTTTTGATAATATTACTTAATTAACCCTATTTCTTTTTCACTCAGAAATCCTCGTTTTCACTATAGGTAATTCAAACTTTTATCTTTCAATTCAAATAAACATTGACACTTGCTTCTCAACTTTTCACAATCAGTTTTACAATGGATATTACAAATTAATTAGAAGATAAAAACCCCACTATAGAAGAAAGAATATTTATCAATTTTTACCAATTATAAAATCATAAAAGTTTCTTTGGATTTCATATTTATCCTTGAAATAGAAAATCTAAGATGAACAAAGGAAAAAGAATAGTAATAGAAAGTAGGAAATAAAGTTTGATTTACTATGAAAAGAAAAGAATCAATGACCAAAAGAATGAAGCTGATATTTCAAGTTGCATAATGTGATAATAGAGAGAGAAAATACAAATCTGAAAGAAGAGAGATAGAAAATAAGTGAAGGTTAATTTTGAAATTTAAAAATTTTAATTATAATAATTAATATATTTTTTTAGGTGGGCATAGAAAAAAATTTGATAGGTTCAAATAGTCTTATTCATTAAGGGATAATGTCACTTGGTCACAAGCACATTGACGCTAACACCCTCTGCCAGTGGACCGAGGCAAATTTGACACAAGAAACCATACACAAATGAAGAAACCTTAATTGGAGCTAATCACACAACGGTTAGTAGTAAAACACAAAAAATATGTTGGGGATATATATTTGTGGGGAATGGCAAATCTAAAGAATTGCAGTAATAATGGTGATACTTCATTATATAAAGTAATGTGTTTACAATTCCGTATGTAGAATGAAAATAATAGTAACAGGTAAACTACAAAAAAATAATATGTACTTTAAGGCAGGTTACAAATGTCGCTTTCCTTAAGACGTTATTGCCCCCACTAATTGAGTGATGCACATGGGTTAAGCAAATACTCTTGAAGGATACAATGAAGCACTTATTTGTTTTCTTGAGTTGTGCATCGATGAAAGCGAATCTGAATACTCTTGAACGTTGCAAGCTTACCAAGAATTAATATATTGCTCCTGTAGTAAACAACATATTGGATATTTGATGCATATAAAATAGATGTTATATGATGATATTCAATTTAGAAAAGAGGGTTGAGAAAAGAGTGGTGTAGGATCATTATTTGCATGTCTAAATGGCCTAAGCATGACCTCTATTTATAGATATCCTTATGCTCCTCTATTTGGGTTGTCATCTTTCATGATACCTCTTTATTCATGGCCATTATGGTTCAAATTGAATCATCACCATTTCAAATGAAATGTTACCATGAAAGGATGTGTCCTTCAAACGAAATGCCACCATGAAAGGATTTATCCTTAAGTGAAAAGATACATCTTCTATAAGGCACAATTAATTGAACATGTCTTTACAATAAGACATCATTTATTTTGAAATTGTTCCAACAAAACATAACAACAATTGCATAAATTAAATGAAAAGGAAGACCTTATTCAATTTTATAGACAATAACATAACTATGGCATCACCTATGGCAAATCTGATTAAAACAAATGTCCTCGAACGACAGTTGTAACTAGTTAGACTCGCCTCATGGGGTTTAGAGTGGGTTGTTTCAGTAGGCAACCACAATAAAGCCTTAATAACATATAGGGCCTTGGACAGCCAACTAGTTTCCCTCTACTTAAAGCTTATAGCCGCTCGAGGGTAATTCCCCTATGCTTAAAGCTGCCCCCAGGGTAATTTTGTTGATGAGGGTAATTTTGTTGTGGTTAATAATTTTGCTGCAATGGATAATTTTGTTGAGGCTGATAATTTTAATGAGCCCCATTAGGGGTGGGCATAAACCCACAACCTATGGGTTTTTACCTAAACCCAAACTAAATTAAATGGGTCGGGTTCGGTAAATCATGAAAACGCGTTGGATTTGGGTTTTAAGTAAAAATCATTTTATTATAGTTTGGGTATGGTTTATCCATGGCTAATTTCCAAAACTCAAGATGAATTGCCATTGAAAAATAAAATAAACAAAACATGATATAGTCAAACAAAAGAAGACATCGTGTCAGTGGACAAATTCATATCTTCACTCATTAACTTACACAGTGGAGGCTCCACTCATTTTTGTTTCTTTTATTTATTCATTTTTAAATTTCTCCTTTTTAGCTCCTTTCAGTTGAGAGTTTCTCTTTTTTGGATCTAAACACGCGGTTTTCATCTAGATCAATTTTGTTTAGAAGAAAAATAGTTTAAAATTCAAACCTTCAATATTGAAGGGAGAAAAGCACTATCTTATTTGACGAATCTCCTTTGAAGAACTTTTTGGAACCTTTAATTTAGCATTATATTCTTTTTTATATTATCATTCTTGAAGGGAGAGAAATATTATAATTGTTATTATTTTGGTAGAGGAAAAAAAATTGATCAAAATTATTATAAACTTATTTTTATTTGAAGAATTATTTGGTAATGCTCTTAGTGTGACCACCAACGCCAATATCAATTGTTTTCTAAAAAGGTTCTTTTTATTTTTAAATGAACGAAGTTAGAAATGTCGCTTCAAAAATATAATGGAGATAAAAATTTGAATATTGAAAAAAATTATTTATTTATTTTCAAACGTAAAATAAAAAATACTATTAAGTTTTTATTCAAATTTAATTATTATTTTCAAGGAAAAGCATAATTTCGTTCCAAAATTTATAGCCTCATTTATATTCACAAGCTATATGAAGTACAAAGGGCATATCTTAATGGGCCACATCTTAAAGTCTAATTTAGCAAGCTGCCAACATCGTGTCCAAAGATTAATTGTTAACAGATCAAAGCCTCTTATTAATCGATTATCTTGTTTTGATCTGTATGGATATTGTTAGAGTTTGTGTTGTAATAATGGTAATACTACTAGCTTTTTATTTTCTTTCTTTCAATTTACTTATTGATATTATGTTTGTGGAAGTTTATTATTAAAATTTAGTTCTCATTTATTGAAATAATAATTTTCATAATTAAACTTTATTTTAATTTTCTATTATTTTTTAATTTAAAGATGAAGTTATTGTAAAATTTATTATTTATAATTTTTTATCTACTATCTTTTTTCATATTTTAATATTAATTTAATAATAAATAACCATTAATAATTATTATAATTTTGATAAATTAAATTTATCAAAATTAAAAATATTTTGATCATCAAATTTAAAACAAACCCAAACCAAACCCAAATGATTTGGTTTGGGTTGGGTTAAAAATATATGGGTTAGTTTGGGTTGGGTCCAAACTTTTATAGTTTGGTTTGGGTTGATTTAAAACACAATTCAAACCAACCCATGTCTACCCTTGCACGACTGTACAATAACTTCTACCATCTCCTCGCATAGGTCGCCAAGAATTCTGTTGCGGACTTCCAAGTTGCTGATTTTGCATCTGACGTAAGGTTGGCAAAATCCGGATCTGGATCGGGATATAGGTGCATCCGAATCTGGATCCGGATTTACATTTCCATATTCGGATCCTCATCCGGATCCGCAAAAAAATATACAGATCTGGATGCAGGTAATATCTGCAACGGATGCGGGCGAATATTCAAGATATCCGGATCCGCATATTTAAAATTTAATAATTTAAAATATAATTTAAAAATTTAACAATTTACTTAATAATATCAAATAAAATTCAATCATAATTCATAATTAACAATTCAATATGTATAACATACAATAACATCATAAATTCACAATTAAAAATACCACAATATAAATCAAACAAAAAAAAATAACATAAATTCAACAATTTACCTAATAATTTCAAATAAAATCTAATAATAAATTTATAATTCAACAGCTAAGAATTCAATATGAATAATATACAACAATATCATAATCCACAATTAAAAATACCACAACATAAATTAAACATAAAAATAATATAAATTCAACAATTTACCTAATAATATCAAATAAATTCCAATCAACAATTAATAATTCAACATGTATAACATACAACAACATCATAATCCACAATTAAAAATACCACAACATAATTCAAACATAAAAAATAATATAAATTCAACAATTTACCTAATAATATCAAATAAAATCCAATCATAAATTCATAATTCAACAATTAACAATTCAACATGTATAACATATAACCATATCATAAATTCACAATTTTAGGCTTTTTAGTTTATATATTTTTCTATCGAAATTTGATTATATTAATAATTTAATTAAAAAAAATACGGATCTAGATATCCGCATTTTTGAATGCATGTGCATCCGCATCCACATTCACATCCGCATCCGCATCCGCATCCGAACGGATCTAATTCTTAGGATCTGATCCGAATCTTACGGATCTTTGCGGATCTGGGCCGGATCGAAATTTTTTAGCCATCTCTAATTGGACATCCTTGCTGACTGTGTGGGCCCCAAAACTAACATAACGTCTTCGATCAAAGTTCCTGTTTCAATCAAGGAATCTTCGTTATCTCCCCCTTTATAATGTTGAATAAGAGGTGCTCTTGGTATGATAGTTCCATTGATGTATTTGTCACCTGGTACGTACAGAATATTTAACAATCTGACTTGTATCAGATAATTACAGAAACTTACCTATTAACCACACTACATTAATGAAGCAACATTAAGCATCTCCCATCTCCACATCATTCGAACATTCTCTATACTTCTGAAACTAATGCTTTCATTTTCAATGATTAAAAAAAAAAAAGAAAAAAGAAAAAGCTATCTAGTTTTTAGTTTAAGTAGCATGATGGTAATGAACCTCAAACCACTTGTACCACTACAAGGGATTTAACCGGCTGAACCAATTTTATGATTGCTATTGGGAAAAAGTCACCTACACTCTTATAATTTACTTAAATAATCACACACACTCTTTTAGTTTCATAAATGGTCACACAAACTCTCTTAATTTCATAATGATTATTATACCCTTTATTTATTACAACCCAAATAAATATAAATATAGTAATAAGATAAAAAATAATAAATAAATATTATATGATACAAATAAAATATTACATAAAATAACTTATATTTATTATAGTAGTTTATTTAAATTCAATTATTTGGTTGTTGTAATTAAGGATATAATAATAAAAAAGAGATTTATGTGACTATTTATAAAAATAAGGGGGCGTGTGTGATCATTTAAACAAATCTTGATGGTGTGGATGGTTCCCATTGCTATTTGCATTAAAATTGGAAGCTCATGAAATAATTTTAGCTTTTAACAAAATTAAATTGCGTTTCAATATAAAATCTCTTTTTATTTCCTTCAATTCACTAATTAAACTAAGAAAAAAGAATAAAAAAATTGTACCTTGAACAGAAAGGGGATTAAAATTAAAATATAAAATAAATAAATAAATGCAGATAATAACCATAATAACTAATTTAATTAAAAATGTAAATAGAGATTATAGAGAAAGAGAAACTAGAGAGAGATCTAATGTTGAGTCCTTTGGCGCAAGTCTCTTCATAGGTCCGATCCATTTCTTCGGGCGTGGGTCTCGGGTCACCCTCGAACAGAATCGTGTCAGATGTGATCTCGTCGGTGTCTTTGTACAAGAGGTACGACTTGTTACCCGACGGCGTAGACGATCTGAATGACCGAGATTGGATGATGGAGGAGGAGGAGATCAACGATGACGACGACGACGGAATGGAAGGGTTTACGAGAGGAGCGGATGCGGAGAGTGCGGGGACTGCGGGAGAGATAGAACTGCGGAGAGCGGCGACGGTCGGTAGTGATCGGTGGAGGCGGAGGACAACGGTGTGGGCCATGGCTTGTGGGTCTTTGAGCCAGCGAGTGAATGGAGAAATTTTACGATACATCATATCATATCACATAGGTAATATAATTAATTAACACATTAATTTATTTATTATATGATTGATATTTTAATTCAAATGTACAGTAAAATTTCTTCCTTGTGAGAGTGAAGGATTATGCTTACGGTTTTGTCGATGTTTGATTCTACTGTTGTTGCCTTTTATTTATTGAAAATATAATAATAATAATAAATTATTAATTAAATAATTATCTTAAAAAATAATTTTTTCATATAAAATTTATATTAAATTAAATTATAAAAATGTAGAATAGGGTTAATTTCTCTTTAATATTAAATTAAATTATAAAAAATTCCGTTGTTTTTTATTTGTCACCCTCTATTGGTTCTCTTGACACGTATAGTCGCTCATTTCGTACACTTATATCTGGCGATTAGCATTAGCGTTAGCATGTCACCCTCTATTGTTGGCATGAGCATGTTCTCTGAGATTGGGATTCATTGAAAGCAATAGTTCAAATGAATGGATTTTTTTTCTTAAGAGATTGGTTTACTTCAATTTCTCAAGTACTTATATGATTTTGAGTATATTCGTGCACTTAAATAATCTCTACCAACATATGTATCTATGTATGAATTAATCATTGTAGAGTGCCCAAAGGCCGTTTAATATACTTTGCTTCTGCTAATCGTGTTCATTGTAACTCATTCTCAATTGACGAAACCTTTTCCTGTATCTACATCATGTGATCTCAAATATAGCTTCCTTCTGTTAATTATGTTCACTGTTGCTTGGTTATTCAGCTTTTGTCATCATGCATCAACTCTTTTGAAATATCGGCCCGCTGGTCTTGACAACACTTGGCAAACATTGCACCAACATTGATCCAAAACATCTTTTAATCATGATTTATTTCATTTTACTTTGACACCAAAGGACTGTTTTGAATCCCCGTTAGCAAATATACATTGCTTTTATTTTTTGGATCGGCAAAAGACGGAAAATAAAAGAAAAAAAAAATTAAACAAGATTGCAGGATATTAGCATCTTGTCTTTTTCTTGAACTGAGGGGGCATTTGTTTTTATGTTTGAAATGTTAGAGAATTTTGTAATTTCACCCAAGATCTAGTAAGCAAAAATATCAAACAAATAATAAACAGAAAATAGATGAAGAATAAAACCAATCACACAACACAAGAATTTACGTGGAAAACTCCTATAATGAAGAAAAACCACGGCCACCAAGGACGACAAGAGAAAAATCCACTATGTGAAAAATTGTTACAATCACTCTAGTAATTTCTTCACACTCAAATCCCAATAACACCCAATCTCTCAATAGACCTACTGTTTCTTTCACACTAGAAACTGTCTACTTGCAGAGAGCCTCATTGTTGTGTTATTCTGTCTGTGTATAATTAAGTGAACCCAATCTCCCTATATATAGTGCTTTATTACTTGTATGAGAAATATTCATTTTCTTATACTAGTAGTATTCCTCCTTGAATAAGAAGCCAAATCCTAAAGAGGAAAGTACTTATTTCTTAAACAGGAATCTTACTAAATAAGAAAATATCATAGGAAACCTTATTGAAAAAGGAGACATATTTCCTAATAATAAATTCAAATGGACTTGAATTAGTCTCAATTCGAGAATAGGTGCTAAATGTCTTACTATGAATAACATATTTGGTTTTTTTTTTTTAATCTATATATCGGATTGTAGTATTAAGTTGTTTGTTTTTTTCAAATTAAAAGTCTAAAAACTAGTACTTTCAACAAACATAAATCAGATAGTATTTTATAATAAGATAAATCATGTTCAAGTGAATACAACCCTTTTGATACTCTAAATTTGAATATGTTAATCAATTTTATTGTAATTTATGATATATTATATGAAAAATATTCATAAAAAATTGTAAAGATAAACAGTACTAATTTGAAGATTATAAAAAGATAAAAATAATAGTATTCTACTACTATATTATCACAAGTTATAGATATGATAATAACATTAATTAGTAAGTTTTATTTAGGTAAGGATAAAAATAAATTAATTGAATAGAGATATTTTAGAGAATATCTTTTAATGATGCCATTCAAACTTTTTAGATTAAGGAGTTATTTGTTTTTTTGACTGAATGCTTAAAAGAATTCAGTTTTAGCATTCAGCTGTTTTATAGGTGTTTGTTTTTTAACTAAACCTTCAAAATTAAGTAAAATTTTTTGACTTAATGCTCAATTAAAAAAAGCATTGAATGCATTAATTTTTATTATTCCAACAATACCCTAACAATATCCAATGATCCACTACCCAAATAATTCAAATCATCTACTTGTTTTGAGGAGCCACGAAGCATTTTGTTACAAACCAGACATCGGATAAAACACCACTTAAAGCAATTACATATTCCGACCCAAGCCAAGCACATAATTGCTCAACAAATGCATGGAGAGAGGCTGTTGGAGTGTGCTGATCGTCTTTCGCCATTAATCAAACCTTCTACAGAGTAAGAAACAATCAAATAAAGAGAGGAATAATAACCCACATAAAACAATGACTTGAGAGCTCAAAAGATATCTAGCAACTTTCTGTTCCAACTCATCACCCATGAAACATGGATTACAAAACAATTTACAACATATTGATAGAAATTCGTCATGTTTTGGAATCCACCATACTCTAAAACACAGAACTCCAAATTACTTACTCTAAAGCCATCAAAGTCAACCTTAACCTTAATGACCATTACAAATGAAAAAACGAAAGAGAAAAGAACAAAAAATGTGCGAACAACTTTTTTGTAACTTCAGATCAAGTATTCATATAACAATTGCGAGATTAAATTGCAAATCAACTTTTTATTGGATTTAGTTGTTTTTTTATTTATTAATGTTTCAATTTATTTTTGTTATTAAATAATAATTAAATAATAACTTTAGTTTCTTTTTTATTAAATATAATAGCTTATTTATTTTATCGTTGATTTTTTAATTGAATTATTAATATATAAGTGTAATAATATGGATAATATTTAATAAGGGTATATATGTAAAATAACAGTTTTCAGACATTTCTGTTATAAAAAAATAAACAACTTAATACATTTATTCAGACATTCAAAAATAAAAAACAAACATGTTATTCATCATTCAACATTCAGTTAAAAAAAAACAAATGACACTTAAGCAAAAAGTTATAAAAAATTAGCTTAATGACTTAATAATTTAATGACTAAAATTTTTTGTTAAATTGAAAAAAAGACTTAATAACTTAACTAATTTAAATTAAGTAAATTAAGTCATTAAGTTAAAAAAAGCAAACTCCCTAATCTTTATTTTTCTTTAGCTTTTGTCAAGATGCTTTCTTAACCTTCCTACTTTTAGTTTCCACTTGCAATCTCTTTCTTTCTTGAACCAATATATTTGCCTTTAATTACAAGTAAAGTTTAAATACTCCTTCCCCTTTTCTCTTAACTTGTGTTTTCTTATGCAATTATTTTCAATTCTTCCAAAACCATCCATTTTTCAATATCCAGTTTGAATCAAAATTCTACATTTTCATTTTTCTTGTTCCTTTCACGGAACAGTTTGATTGTGATATTTTCAATCAAAATAAGATATCGATGCAATATTGAAGTCGTTGATTACTCAAAGGAACAATAACAGGTACTTGTTATTTGAATTATCAACAAAATAACTTCATTTTCTTTATTTTTTATCTCATGAATATTAGATCTACTTGAAGTTAGCGATGGATTTTTATTCACAAGTTATTTTTTTGTTTTCATTTTCATATTTATCAAAATCATCAGTGCTCATGCACTTTTTTGTGTAATTATCACCCACATACTCCTCGTTTTTCAATTACAATTTCTTTTTAGAACAAAGTAGAATTTTTGTCATCATCAATTTTTTAACAGAACATCATCATCCATAACGTTAATTTCAGTCCTCAACATGGTCCAAAAACTTCTCTATCTAAATAATTTTCAAATCAAATTCAAGGAGCATTAAAACCTAGCATACCCATCTGCAAATAACACAACAGATAATGTAATTAACTTACACTCTCGGGACCTAATCAATAACAAAATCAGATATTGAGTGTATTTATTAATGTTATAGCTTTTAAAATAATTTATATTAGCTATGATGTAAAAATAATGAATTGTAAAGAAAATTCATTAGCTGTTTAAAAATTTGTTTATAAAAAAGTGCAGTGAATTTCATAATTGGTTTCATGTATTTGGTAACCCTTATTATTAAACAACTGTAAAAGTGCAAATAATTAAAATAAATATAATGCTGAATGAAATTTATTTACTCATATATAAAAATGGTACATATAATATTTTAGTAAAACCATTATTCTACGTTTTAGCTTATTATTATTTAGACATGAAATAAATGAATAAAAAGATAACTTGATGAAGTTTTGTGCGAATATGCATTATTTTTTCTTTAGTTTTGTGTTTCTGTATCACTCTTACCTTCTCTGTTATATTTGGTTTTAACAACTCAAACGTTTAAGATTTTAGTTGGCAATTATTATTTGACATCCCAAATACTCTGTTTTGTATCTTCTTTTTTAATGGCTATGCTTTGTACTTTTAACATATCTCCTAGGTCTATCATCAACTAAATAATCATAATTAAACCATCACCTTCCAAAATTTGAAAATGTCGGCATAAATCTTTGTATATGTGTGTGAGTTGACGAACAATTATGATATCATGAAGTTTAACTTCAGAAAATGTAAAATGTTCTAGTTTCAAACTTTTAACTTTACCTATTTTTTCCCCATCCATTATTTATTTATTCTTTGTGATAAACAGAAACTTAAACTAAAATGTAGAGACTATTCGAGCATTTAATCTATTCTTTGCTTCACTTCTAAATTAATTAATCAAGAACCTTGCTTTTCAGTAGAGCACTTTAGAAAGAAAATGGTCAATTAAATGATTAATTTAATTACAATAGGGCATAAATGAGTTAACAATTATAATTACCAGAAAAACCTCATCGGATTCCGACAAAACGAAAGTATATAACTTTTATTAGTTTTTTATTAAAATGACATCTACACGGTGCACGCAAGCGTTAGATCTTGTTTTTTCTTTTGCGCAAAAGAGTTCCTAGCAACTCAATTGAAGTTAGAAAATCATTGTTATGAAACATCAACTCTTACATGAAAATATGAAATTAATGATTAAGACGAAAGAAAAACTGATTATTTTCATTTTATTTTGAGACAAAAAGACTGTTTTTTTAATATCCATTTGGAAATATATACTGCTTTCGTTTTTGGATTGACAAAAACTGAAAGTAGAAGAAGAAAAAGAAATTAAAAAGAATACAGGAGGTTAGCATCTTATTCTTTCCTTGAACTACGTCTTTGTTTTCTTTAGCTTTTCGGAATATGCTTAACCTTCCTCCTTTTCCTTTCTTGAACCAAGATATGTGCCTTTACCTACAAGGAAAATGTGAAAAGAAAGTTTTGAATTTTTATTTTAAAATTTTGGATGGAGATAAGAAACCCAATTCACTAAAATAATTGATGGCAAGCCCAGCAAAACGCATTCCTCTTGGACACCAACAAAGAAGAATTTAGAACTTAATTAATTTGCGATTTGAACTTTGCAAAGAAAAAAAAAATTGAAACAAAAAGAGACAAAAGGAAATAGTTATATAAAAACATAACTTCTTGCAATATTGAATTTTACTCATAATGCCTATATTAATTTTGTCCGTTGCTCACATGATCTGAGGCCGGTCCGCCTGATTTGTCTGCTACAGGTGGTGCGGAAGTTCATCAATAATCATATTTAAATTTCCTGCAACAACTGTGCATTGAATCCTTCGCCCTTGGCGGTAATTTTCTTAGGCAATTAATTAATTAATTATCCTGGGTTCTCTTATATGCTTGCTGCACATCACTTTCCTTGCTTCTTCCTTTACTTGCTAGAACATCATTAGAAGATTTTAGAATTTTAATATTGAAGGATTTTTATTGTTTATAAACTTTTAATATATTATATTTTAATTTGTGTCTTAGTATGTGTTTAGGTCTTTTATTTCCAATTTAATTATAATTCAATTTTTCTAGTGAGTTCACTTCCGGAAGTAAGTTTATCATATTGTAAACAGAGAGGTCTTACCATTGTTTTCATAAGCTATTTTTTATTAATAAAAATCCATTTTTTATAATTTCTTCAGATTTATTTATCAAAATCTATCTTGTAAAATTGTTTGGATAATCATCTAATCTCGTTGTAAAACGGTAAGCAAAATCTCTTTTATAGAGTCGTTTGGATTAGAGCGTCAACTAATTTCACTGTAAAGCATTATTTTTAATCACCATGAGTTGTTTCGTATATTTTTACTCTGCTTCCACCCTTCTTGTCAATTGGCATCAAAGCGTTTTGTGTTAATCA
The DNA here is from genome assembly GCA_030449835.1 of Clausena lansium. Classification (NCBI taxonomy): domain Eukaryota; kingdom Viridiplantae; phylum Streptophyta; class Magnoliopsida; order Sapindales; family Rutaceae; genus Clausena; species Clausena lansium. The sequence continues at coordinate 5,338,351 of JASUUF010000146.1, read as the reverse complement.
TATAGCTTTCCTAGTTACTGCTCAATCATCCCCCATCTTTTTCGAGCATTGAAAAAAAACAAAAAAATTAGAAAAAATTCCCAAATCACAATTACTGCCACCACTCTACCTTTCAGCCAGCCACCACCACTACCATACTCGTCATTGTTCGAGACCAAACCCTCCCCCCCCCCCCCCCATCATCACCTCTAATAGGCCCTCTAATCACTGAACAAACTACCCACCCAAACCCGTAAACTCTCCACCCGCTCGTCATTGCTAAACCACTACCCTTTTTCAATCAATTGATACCACCTTCTAACTCGCTATGATTTGACGAACAGAACTCGATCATCCGCTCTCCTTAGCCTTCACCAGAACCACCATACCAAAGCACCCGATTGCCGCCGCCATTTGAAGCCAATTTTCCACCGCCACCATCGCTTGTTTGTCACCGCCACGTAATCGACTTAAAAGTGATTGATTATTCTCAAGTATAAGAGTACCTAGTTATAATAATGGAGCGACAAAGTGGAAGAGGATATGATAGGATATGAAAACATTAGATATCGTTCTAGGACCGGAACAAGCCAAAGCGATTAGATTACGCTCTAATCGAAACATGATTAGATCTCATTCTAATCCAAGCGACTCAATGAGATTTTTAATAACGCGTCAAGCAAGATTAGATGACACTCTAATCTAAATGACTCTACAAGAGATATTTTGATAGATATCCTAGAGGGAATTATAAGAAACGAGGGTTTATTAATTAATCAAAGATTGAAGTTATAATAATAAGAACTTTCTATTTATAATAGAGTAAACCTACTTCCCTAAGTTAACTTAAAAAATAAAACTAAATCACAATTATAATAGAAATAAAAGACTAAGACATATACATAATTGACTAAAATAGAAAATTGACACTAATTCAAATAGAAAATCCTAAATTAATAAAAGTTCAAGAATCTTAAAGTAATGTCTTACATTATTCTCCCTCTCTTAAAAGAAACTCTCTTCGAGTTTGGGTACAATTTAGAGGATCAAACTTGTAGTGTAAGAGCAAATCATGTCGTAACTCGAACTTGTTGTCCTTCTCTTCAGTCTTTCTTGAAACTTTGAAGAATCTATGCTTCATTAATTTCCTTCGCTTGTACATTCTTCGAGGTGATGAAAACTTCCAACAATAAACAATGATCAAATAACTCTTTCCCTTCCCCAATTGACATGCAATGCACTCTCTAATAAATTTCACCTTTTCAATCAAATCTTCTTTAAACAACATCTTTTTGTCTTTAATGTGAATGGGTAGAATCATTTCGATCATTTAGCTTCTTTATCTTGATTTTGCTACACAATCTTAATTGTACGATTACGCTCATTGCTCAAATCAAGAGTTTTTTGTACCTCTTCTTTGAAAATCTCAGATTGATCAAAAACCTCATCATCTTCAATTCTTGTCTTGTCTTCCAAGGAAATATCATGCACAAATTGTCAAATTGGAACTTTACATCAGTAATAGATTGTACCTCATCTTTTGGCATCTCAAGTGAGTCTTTTTCCTCAACAATAGGTGAATTCATTGATACATCTTTAGGAACTTTCATAGAGACACACCATTACTTAATTAAATCTTGGACTTTGTCAAGTCTTTTAATCACATCATTAAAGTTTCTATAAAGATGTGACTCGATTTGCGATTCAATTTGTGTGGGTGAATGAATTGCATGTTGTAAAGTGTAGATAGTGTATGTAGGCATCCTTTCTTCAATATGTAAACCGAGTCCCCTAAAAAATCTTGTAACTCTATCCTCTTCAGGTTCATAATAATAATTGCTCCATAAAATTGTCCAAACTCAAAAGCATAATTAGAAACTGATCTCGTGCCTTGATGTACCAAATAATAATCAAGAGAGATAAACTGAGATTGCATAATATGCTTCATATAGTTCCATAATTGAATTTTGCGTTTGCCTTTGTCAAGTCGAGAAACATGGAACTCTTCCCGCCATTCTAAAACACTGAAACTCAATTAACTAACAGCAAATGATACTTGCTTTTCTTTAGGAGTAAAGCTACAAACCAATGTTCAAACTTATCCAACTAATCAAGAAATTTCTTTAGATAAGTATATGCTAATAAGTCTGGCACATGATAAATAAGAGGGCATGGAGGGTAGTTTTCCATTTATTATCAAGTTTCTACACAATGGAAAAAGCTGTAAATAATGCTCAACTCTTGGGTTTGGTGTGGTCGATGGTGGTGGGTGTAATTCGAGAGGAGATGGTCAAAGTGGTAGATATAGTGGTCACGAGAGGAATGGTGGCGGCGACGAGAGTCAACTCAAGGTGTTTTGACTGAAAAAGTGACTTGAAGTGGCAGCTGTGGTGCTTGGTTCATAGAGTTGATTCCAACGACTAATCGGACCCAATGGTGGATGGGATTTGACGTGCCGCAATAGGGAAGTGTGTTAGTGGGTCGGTCGTCAGTAAAAGTGGCTGATTTCACGGCGGTAGCTAGTGGATAGCTTGCTGGTTTGGGTTGTTCACATGGTGGCTGCAAGGTGATCAAGGGTAGTGGACGGTCAGGTTTTCATTGGTGATCGATGGTGATTCTCAGTGGTGAGATGAACGGCGGTGATGGTGATTGAAGGTGGTAGCAAGCGGCTAGGGTTTTGAAATTTTTTTTAGTTTTTTTTTGTTTGGCAATGGATTTGGTGGAGATGGATATGGGTAGCTAGGAAAGATGTGCAATTCACATAGAATTGCTATGATACCAACTGACGGAGCAGGATAGTGGTAGTGGATCTGATAGGATAGGGAAACACTAGTATTGTTCTAATACCAGACCAAAGAAATGCAATTAGGTTACGCTCTAATTGAAACGTGATTAGATCTCATTCTAATCCAGATAACTTAATGAGATTAGATGACGCTCTAATCCAAATGACTTTACAAGAGAGAATTTGATAGATAATCACAGAGGAAATTATAAAAGCAGTGTTTGTTAATTGATCAAAGGTTGAAGTTACAATAATAAGACCTTTCTAGTTATAATAGAGTAAATCTACTTCCTTAAGTTAACTTAAATAGGGAAATTAAATTACAGTTATAACAGAACTAAAAGATTAAGACACATATTATAATTAACTCTAATTAAAATAGAAAAATGACTCGAATTCACATAGAAAATCCTAAATTGATAAAAATTCAAGAATCCTAAAATAACGCACTTCATTATATAATATAACCCGGCGAGTTCGGGGTCAAACCACAGAAACTTATTAAATAAAAATAATTATAGAAAAAAGAAGCAAAGATTGAATAGTCTAAATAGAAAAAAAAAAGTGCTAAGGTTATGGGATCTACTCTTGGTATTCAAATTATGGTTATAGTACTATCTCATATTTATATCTTAATTAACCACCTTGTGAAGAAATATGGGAATTAAGTACATAATGTGCCACAGTCGTATTGGAGGATTCTCTCTACCGCATTGTGCGTCAACACTAGGTCTAAACACGCATATAGATCCAAGGGGATCTAAATCTACACATACTAACCATTCTATGAATAAATATAGGGATTAAGTACTTATTCTGCCATAGATATAGTGGAGTGTTCGCACCATCTATTGGTGTGTCGACATTATGTTTAAACACCCAAATAGAGATATAAGAGGTTCTAGATCTAGAATTAAATCTAGAATGAAAATAACTGGGAAAAAATATAATTTATAAACATATTTAAAAACAATAAACTTAAAACTCATTTAAGAGGGTAATTAAACAATAACCGGGAAAAAATATAATTTATAAACATATAATTAAAAACAATAAATTTAAAACTCATTTAAGAGGGTAATTAAATCCACAATTTTAATCCGTAAGCTTCCTTCACTTTAGTTTAAAAAATTAGCCACTCATATGTCATACAAAACACTTATTTTATATAACAAATTTGTGAAGTACAATACAAAAAAATTGAAAACAAATGAGAGAAGAAGAAAAAAATCTCTTCTTATTAACTACACCTGTCCCTAAACTTCACTCTAGATTTATACTAAATTTCTCTAGAAAACTCATCTCAAAATTCAGTTTGTTCTTACTTTACAGTCGAGAAACGAAAGAAGACTTTCATCTCCAAGTTTAACTCAGGCGTAGCTAGCTTCTTTTTGGTTGTGAAGCGGGATCTTGGGTAGAGACCGGCAATATTTTAGTAGGTAAATTAATGCCTTAAGTGGTAAACGAATCTCGGACCGAACTAGCCGAACTGCTTGGCCTTGCATATTAGAACTCATTAAAGCCTGATTCGCATCATTATGCTCGATAAATATTCGAAAGAGAATCCAGTACTTCTTCTTCTTGGTCATGAATATCTAAATGGGGCGAACCACCCCATGGATATCTTTCCTTCGGAACAAAAGAATTCAAATTAGACTTGGTCAACTGGAATGTGTATTATCCATATAGGGGATCTTCCAATTGAGAAGATCCATCTTTCTGGATATTCCTCAATGTCCCCGCTATTCACGGAATGTGAAAGGTAGATGAATAAGCATTTGCCTCTGGAAGAAATCGAAGAATTTCTTCGGAATCCTACAAGTGTTTTTCGTAGCAGCACAAGAGGCTGGTTTACTTTTGGACATGCTTCATTTGCCTTGCTTAATTTTCTTCTTCGGACACATTTAGCATGGTGCTAGGACCTTGTTCAGATATGTTTTTGCTGGTATTGACCTGGATTTAGATGCTCAAGTGGAAACTAATCAAATCACACCATCTTTGCAATAGGTAAATGCCTCTTTTTCTCCTACAGTTGTCAGAATTATTCATAATAATATATTGGCTACAATCGAAAAGGTCTTATCAATAAAATTTCCGTTTATCCACGATCTAGGCATAGGTAAAAATCCATTCTATAATTTCTACACAAATTCTCCACTAATTCTCTAGACACATTTATGAAATCTCTTGACTTTATATAAAAGAAATTGTAAGTTGAGCAATTGTGGGCATTTTACATGATATTTTTTGTGAACTCTACAACCGCAACCTTTAGATAAGCTTTACTAATACAATCCAAGAGTCTCAAATTACAACCATTGTGATGCATCATGGATCATTGGATTCAACATAATCAATGGCTACAAATGAAGTCAAAGCAGGACCCTCCATTTGCTCTTTTGTGAAGGTGGTTGAACTACAAATTCATAAGTGTTAAATCTAGTGCAATGAAGTGCGTGTGAGTTCAGACGCCTTTCAGAATTAATATTTGATCAAAGGGTAGGCAATTCTTCCAAAGGCTTTTGATGTGGAATCTAAATTTCACGTCTATTTTTCAAATCTAAGCATTAGGAGCTTAAGGATTTACCTACAAAGCAAAAAAAAAAAAATCATACTAAAAAAAAATTAAAATAGACAATTCGTAAAATGGGTTAGGGATTTGTAAATGTGATGAAATTGTTAGTGTTATCAATATTGTAAGTGAAAAAATGATAGTTTTGACCTTTATTAAGTATATTTTCTAGTGTTAATCACATTGCATGATATGCAATGGTTTTTGGAGCACATCGTAAAACAAATTCATCAAAACCTCATTTGCCTTTTTTTTTTAATTCTTCACATTTCATTTTAAAGTCAATTACTTGAGCTACCTTCATCCAATTACTGCTAGTAGGACTTTAATTTAACTTTCATACTTTCTCATAATACTTTTTTTGGGTTTCACGTCCTTCATCCACTTATCTCATAACATAACATATAGGTTGCCTACTAAGTGAGTAACAAATTTAAGTATCTAAGGAAAACAAAAAACTTATTTACTTTCTTCAAAATCAGTTTGCTAAACATCACTCTCTCATTTCATAATGCATATTCATGCTTACGCTAATGAACTTTCACACATTACATATGCCACATACATAATCATGCTTAACAAACACATCATGTAAATATGAACAAAAACATATAAAACCTTATCTTTATCAAAATAGGCTTTTCAAACATGTCAATTGTCAAACATATATATGTTATTTATTGTGATTCATTTAGAAGTCTAGTTTATTTACCTCTTGGCATCTACAAGTAACAAAAGTGTATTGATATCATAGCCTAAAATTAACAAGAAAACTTGCATGAGATATAATCAGGTCATAAAAATAAGCTCCAATGTACTCAAATTTCTCATTTTAAACATATTCTAAACTCAACATAAAATAATCTCAATATTTGATCCCTTAAAATAGAACAACACATGTCCTCTGATTTTTAATATAATGACCTTATTGGAAAATCTCAAATTTTACAGAGCATATGATGACATACTGAAAATTCATTGGTAAAAATTTCATAGCCTAATTCCTTAAAAAACTATTAAAAATAATTTATGTTTTAGACATCATTAAATTTGTCAAACAATTTTTTCTTTGAATATACTCACTTTAAAAATATAAACTAATTTATCCAATAATCATAAAATCATGAAAATTTCTAAAATTGCACTAGACATATATACAAATCAGCGGTCAAAGTTTCAAAACTTTTTAAGAAGTCTAGCTATTTATGAATTTATTGGGAATTTGTGTTCTTCACAGAAATCAGAAATTTCCATGTTTTCATACTTGAGTTTAAAAAATCATAATAAATTGGATTATTATCCAATTAGTTTGAAACTGGTTTCAAAACATTTTGAAGGTGTCTAGTTTAAGATATCCAAAATCGATATCAAAATCAATTTGTACGAATTACTATGATTTTCAAAATAACTCACTGTCAGCATATTTTCTACAAAAATCTCAAACTCTTACTTCTATTACAATTATTTACTCATGCTTCTTTATAACAATAAACAAAGATCAAGAATCGAAATTTTCCTCCAATCTTCTCTCTTAGCACAACACCATCAAGAATTAAAATTTACCTACCCTCTCTCTTAGCACAATACCCACATTAGTTGAGATAACTTTGATCTCATGTGTTTTGCTCATGGCCAAACTAAGAAGAAGAGTTTCTTCTTCTATTCTTTTCTCTCTTTTTTCTGTTATTCTTCTTATTTCTTTCTTTGTTGTTCTCTCTCCCTCTCTCTTGTAGAGTGGATGACATCTTTTCTATTTATACTAGGGTGCAAGGGTTACTAAGGTATAAAAAGACTAAAATACCCTTACTTAATGAAATGATTAAATCCCCTAAAAGAATTGGAGGTATTACAACAAGAGAAGTATTGAAGAAACTAAGATGATCGATATGATTTTATGTATTCACATTGAAGACATGAAAGTTGCGCTTTAAGAAGATTTGTCTCAAAAGGTGAAGTATGTTGGAGAGTGCGTTAATTGACCAAAATTGGACAATGTCCGAGTTATTTGATCATTTTTTCATTCTTGTAAGACTTCATCGCTTGAAGATACAAATGAATAAAACTGATGAACTATGTAATCCTTAAGAGTTTCATGAAAGATTATTCATGACGAAGACTATGAGTTAATGATGTAGGATGCTATTAGAAGATTTTAGAATTTTAATATTTTAGGATTTTAATTATTTTAAAACATTTTGATATTTTTCATTTCAATTCATATCTTATTAGGTATGTGTTTAGATTTTTTTTTTAATTTTCAGTTTAACTGTAATTTAGTTTTCTTATTTGAGTTAACTTAAGAAAGTAAGTTTCCATGTCTTGTCATTGTTTTCATAAGCTATTTCTGATAATAAAAACCCTCTTTTATAATTCTTATGAATTTATTTGGATTAAAGCATCATATAATTTCCTTGTAAAGCATTGATCAAAATCTCTTTTGTAGAATCGTTTGGATTAGAGCATCATCTAATCACGTTGGAAAGCTTTATTATCTATATATTTTTCAGAAGGTGTTTTGTATATTTCTATTCGGCTTCCACTACCTACTGCGTCACTAGTTGTTTTTGAAAGTTTATCGTCTAAAAAATTAAGAAATTTTCAGCTTGAAGAAATAAGAAATTATTCCGCTAAAGAATTGATATGAAATAATTCTACTTTGATTTCGGGTAAAAATTTTATGTGTTGAGAAGCAATGAGTATTAACAGAATATCATATGATATAATTCATATAGGCTGGCTGTTAGAAAGATTTTGCTTGCATCTCTTCACTTCTTGCTTTACTTTTGGATTTTTTTTAAGCCTTGGCTGCAACAGCGCAGTAGTCCTATTTCCCAAAAAGATATATATTACCTGGCTGTCACAACGCTGAAGCAGTCCCAAATGAGCCTTTAGATTGTTTTGTCATTTCTCAATGCACATATATAATTCATGTATTGATTAGTTGTTTTTTTCCTCAAAATATTGTTCCCAGAAATGTGCTTGGAATGCTGTTTATCGAATATTGGAGGTTCTGCTGCAACATGTGCTTTCGAGACCATAAGAGATTGTATTACAAAGAAGATTGTTGATGTGTTAGATTATGGCAGAAATGTTAGAAATTTCAACAATCGAGCAAGCGAACTGAATGCTTGGAAACAACATGTAGAAAAATTGGTGAATGATGCCGAAGAAAAAGGAGAAGAGATCAAACCTCAAGTGCACAATTGGCAACAGGAACTTAGTCGGATTGAATGGGATGTGCATTCATTGGAAGCAAAACTTGAGAAGCAAAAGGATTGTTGCCACATATGGCATCTAGATTTGTGCTCGCGACGTGCATTGAGTAAAGATGCCAAAAATCAGACTGCTGTCATTGAGGCAATCAATCCTCAAGGAAAATTCGATGTCGACACTGTTTCTTATCCCGCAAGAGCTGCAGGTTTAGAAGACCTAGCCACTTCTGATTTTGTTCCATTGGAAACCTCATCAAAGGCACTGAATTCAATCATGGAACTACTCAAGGATGATAACATCAACATCATTGGGGTACATGGCCGTGGAGGAATCGGCAAAACAACATTGATGGAACAATTAGTGAAACAAGTGGACAGCATTATGCCCTTCGATAAAGCTCTTGTAACAGTTGCTGAATCTTCGGACTTGAGAAGAATTCAAGATGAAATTGCAAAGTTTCTCAAATTTGAAATCGATCAGGACAATGAACATCAAAGAAGAGCTACTTTGTCCAAGAGACTGAAGGAGAGGAGGAAGAAGGTACTAATAATCTTAGACGATCTCCGGGAAAAAATGAATTTGTCAGCGCTGGGAGTTCCCTATGGTGCAGAGCATAAGAATAGGAGTTGTAAAGTTATTGTGACAAGTCGACGTCTAGAAGTGTGCAGTGCAACGGGATCCAACAAAAATATAGAGATTGAAACACTGAATGTAGCAGATGGAGTGGAGCTGTTTAAGAAAAAAGCAGCACTTCCTGATTCGAATGCTTTTGATACAGCAGCCAAGGCAGTAGTCGAAGCTTGTAATGGACTACCTCTTGCAATTACGGTAGTTGGAGGAGCATTGCGGAATAAACCTGTCCGTGAATGGGATCAAGTCATCAAAAAAGTTGCGGAAGAAGTTCCCGAGACTGAGATTGAGGAAGTTCCTCGAGAAGAGTTCCAAAGTATAGAGTATGGTTATAATGAATTACAGTCTGTTGCCAAACTTAGCCTACAATTCTGCTGTCTGTTTCCTTCATATCATAATGTTTCCATGGAGGATTTTGTCATTTATGGTCTGGTGGACAGGCTATTTCCCGAAGTTGGCTCTTTTGGGGAAGTTTGGAACAAGATGCAATCAGTTATAGAGGACCTCAAGAGACGAAATCTGCTGATGGATAGAGATAAAGAAGGCCTGTTTAGAGTTCATGATAACGTTCGAGAAGTTGTCAAGTACTTTGCATCAAAAGAAGGGACCAATCTAGTAGCTGAAGCAGGTCAAAAAGAGGGGTGGCCGAAACAAGACTTGCAAAAGTGCAAGAAGATTTCCTTGATGAACTGCAACTTCACTGATAAGCTACCCAAAGATCCTAAATGCCCACAGCTGCTCACTTTGTTCCTGCCACACAATGCTCTCGGGGAGATTCCATCCAGTTTCTTTGAAAATATGAGGGCGATCAACTTTCTGGATTTGAGTTACACCAACTTTTCAAAACTGCCAGGGTCTCTTGAATGCTTAGAAGATCTTCGTGCGCTTCGTTTGGAGAACACTCAATTAAGAGAGGCATCATTGAACAAAGAATTTAGAGACCTTGAGGTTCTTATCCTTAAAGGCTCTAGCATTCAGCAGCTGCCAAAAGGACTAGAAACATGGAGCAAATTGAAGCTCTTAGATGTGTCAAATAATCTTCTCCTGGAAGGGATTCCACCTAATGTTATATCAAAACTCACTCTACTGGAGGAACTGTACGTTGGGAGTACGTTTGGTGATTGGGAAGTTGAAGGAGCAAGTAACGAAGAGAAAGCTAGATTCTCTGAAGTGGCATCCTTAAATAGCTTGACTGCTCTTTACATCCACGTGAAGAATACAAAGATTCTAGCTAAGGATTTTGATGGCCCGTGGAGAAACCTTAAAAAATTCCGCATTTGTGTCAATGACGATTACTGGGACATAGCATCCAAAAGGAGCATGCACTTGAAGAATTTATCAAACCAACTCGGAAATTGGGTAAAACACTTGCTTGAGAAGACAGAGCACTTGACTCTTACCCGTTCCAGGGATCTTGAAGATATGGGGAAAATCGAAGTGCAGGGCCTCAGTGGATTGACATTTATCAATCTTCGTGCCTGCAACATTCATCGTACCTTTAGTTCTAATATGTATCCAAGAGTGGAGAATTTGGAAGAGCTCCATGTTGAGTACTGTTATTCAACAAAGGAAGTGTTTAACTTGGAGACTAAAGAACAAGGAGCGGCTGGGCTTACAAGATTGAGGGTACTCATAGTGGAGGGTCTACCAAAACTTATTACTATATGGAAAGGGAACCATTCAGTTGTACACCTCGAGAATCTCAAATTGATGAAGGTAAAGGATTGTCAGAAATTGGAAAGCATCTTTTCTAAGACTTTGGCACAAAAACTTAACAACTTGGAGCAGCTATCTATTCTCAATTGTGATAGCTTGGAAGAAATTGTTTCAGACAGCAAAGATGAGCTGGAAATGAATTTTTTAAAAGTCCAATCGCCAATGTTGTTCCAGAACCTGCAAAAGCTTACAATTGCCAAATGCAACAAAATGGCGTGCGTTTTTCCTCTGACAATTTTTCGAGGTTTAGATCAGATGGAAGAACTGAAAATAGTTAAATGCAATGAAATGAAAGCAATTATAAGTGTATTAGATGAAGAAAGAGCAGCAGCAGAGAAGAAAGACTTGTTCCCAAAGCTGAAGATTCTGGCATTGGTAGATCTCCCGGGCCTTGAAACTCTCTTCAATCATGAAGTAATAGCTTTGAAGTGGAGTTCGCTGGAAGAGTTGCAAGTGTGGAACTGTTCGAAACTCACGATACTTCCTCTAGACTCACGCAGTGCACCAAACTTGAGGATACTCAGAGCACAATCATCATGGTTTGAGGAATTACAGTGCAAAGACACTTACAGCAAAGAACGTCTGCGGTCTCGTCTCGTCACTAAACAGAAAGTACAAGAAATTAATCTGGGCTCTTTTGAACAGTGACATCTATAACTATGGTAGGTATTACACAACACAAATTTATACTTGAACTTCTTTACCAAATTGATTAGACTAAAAGAGTTGTTATTTCATACGCAGGGAGGGAAAGTGTTACATTATTGTTGGCTTTTGGAGGCATCGATCACCACAGAGGAGTTCGGTGGATACTTCTTAATCTTTCTCCTTTTATTGCTTGTTGTTTATTTCCCAATACATCGCATAAAATTGCCCTCTACATAGCATATAATTTAAAATGTGTTGAATCTTTATATGTTTGCCATCTAGCATGTTTAGATTTTCATAAAAATAGTTCAGCGTATGTATGATTTATTCGGAAGAAGTAATATTGCACGATTATTATTAATGTATTGAGGCAATTTTCAATTAATTAATGTTGCTTGTGCAGTATTCCAGATAATTAAAACAAAAATACAGTTATTCATGTTTGCAGAGACAATAATCCAACTATGGCATCACCTGTAGCAGATCCTTGAAATCTAATAAACAAAAAAATGTCCTTATATAAAGGATACTGTTATTGTCACGAGGCCATATTTATGACTCATTAGCAGAAATGAAGGCTCAATGAATCGATGCAGGATTACATTTGAAACTGGAAGTCTGGCTGCGGTTGAAATAACAGTTACAACTGAAAATGGAGAAAAAGCTACTCTCACTCCCAATTTTCTTGGTTTAATCTTGAATGGCTCTTTAGTTAAAAAAATGGTCGCGCAAATCTTTTTTTATGATTATACCCTTTCATTAGTAAAACTTGCATAATAAATATTATTTTAACTGGACTTTTGGTGGACCCAATTAAAACAAATAGATTTTTATTAAAGAGTGTAGCTGCCTAATGAATCCGAGACGTTTCTCAGAGGGATGGGGAGTAGCTGGATGATTTTCAGTAGAGAAAGGGAGAGTGGGTGAGTGAGAAGTAGAGATGAAATCTCTAAACCTTCAAACTCCTCCAAACCTGTAAAAATGGAGCAAATTGTTAGCCCTGGATCAATTAAAGACCAATCTAGAACCACCAAGATCTGACTAAACTCTCTAATTAATGGTTTAGAAACGGCAATCAGTGACACACACAAATGAATCAAACAGAAACAATCAATATAGAGGCACAAATTTAAGTGGTTCGGCTTGGAGACAGCCTATATCCACTGAAGAACAGAGTAGCAATCTTTATTTCAATCACAGATCAGAAGCTACAAGACTCGAGAAGAAGTTACAAGCTTTCGATATTGATCAACCAAAGCCTCTAAAGACTATATATACAGATCTGGAGGACTTTAGAAAGATCTAAAGTTCGCCCACCGTGTTCTGGGTTTATTATATCAAACGCAGGGTTTTCCCGTCTTTGTAACAGCTTCTAACAACCTCGAACCCGCCTTAGCTCACATGCATAGCTCAAAGTGAACAAAACGATTTCCAAGCTTTGTTTTGAAGAAGTAAATCATGTGAATAGCATGTGATCTCACTGCAATTAGCCGACATTACGTGGATGTTATGCGCTGTATTTTAAAATACCAACCGACAAATTGGCTAAAAAAAGACTGCTGACCAGTTTCAAGCTCATACTTCAACATTCTCCACCTCGAGCTTGAAACTCTCTCAACCTTGCGACTCTTCTCTTCACTCTTCTGCAATTTATCTTTCATAGATCCTACTAAATCTAAGTACAGCTTAAATTTAGCACCCCGAATAGCCTTGTTTAGCATATCAGCTGCATTGTGACCTGTATGGATCTTCTTCATCTTCATAGTTGCCTTTGACACCTCTAGTCTAATGAAGTGCAGCATGATGTCAATATGCTTGGTCTTTTCATGCTTGGTCTTTTCATGGTGAGTCTGGTTTTTGCTTAAACATGTATAACCTTAACTATCACATTATATCACCACAACCTTCTGGTCAACTCCAAGATCTCTCAACATGCCTATTTGGGGAAGAATTAGCAGGCTAGATAGTGAAATGCCATGTGTCAATATGAAGCTTGAGGTAATAGAAAATCACCCAAATGACAATGGTTTAATCAGAGTACCCTGGGTACCCCAATATTCTAGCAAGTACCTGAGGTACCCCTTATAACAGGGAAGATCATCGAGACAATGCTAGTTCAGCCAGGGTACTCCAGGTACCTAGATATCCTAGTGGTACCTGAGGTGCCCCACTAAATGGAAAAGATGATCAAAATGCTAATGGTTCAATCCAGGTATCCGAGATGCTAGGGTACCCAATGTACCCCAGGCAATGACAAAAAGATTAAGAAAATGTCCAAAAAAAGGTGTCGACTGATGAAGAAGATATTGTCTCAAAAAGATTCACCAAATTAGTTGTAAAATGTAAAAAATCAATTAAAGAATATTATGTTGATAGGCAGGGGATAGTCGCCTACCACGCCTGCAAATATTCCAAAAGTTTACTGCTGTGACAATTGGGACCACCTGCCATACCCACAAATTCCTAATGGTAGTAGCAAAGGTACACGGGACCACTCCTCTACGCATAACATGTATATGATCTACAAACTTGCTCTCCACGCATATCCCAAATATTCTAACAATAATATGAATAAAAACAAGAGTATTTTTGCCACATCAGTAAGGTATGCCAGTTAAATGACGCCAGGTGGCCAGGTAACCCCAGTAATCTATATAAATATCTTCATAATTTATTTTCAAGGCATAACAACTCACATACACACCAAAGGGGTAGAGGTCATCTTCAACCTCGAGCCTCCATTATAGAAGGCTTGCAAGCTCTCAACTCTGAGATTACCCATCTCTGACTTGAGCATCGGAGTGTGGTTGCCGGCAACCCCCAGCTCCACCTCTGACCTCGTTTGTTGTTTCGCAGGCCCAAATCATCTTTTCAAGCTCTTCAATTTCAAGTCACGACCTCTCACCACCCTCACCATTTTCCTACTCCTCCTTCATCAAAACAAAGGCCAAAACAATTAGCACACCCTAGCTACGCGAGGCACCTTGCGTTTTATCCCAAAATAAATTTTATTGTTCTTAGTGGGTTTCCTTCTCTCTATTTACACACCCCAAAATCCACTAAAAATAATGCCTTTTAACCATATTGCTTCTTTGATTGCTTTAGTAGCAGTCGTACTCAGCTTCAATAGTTGACAGACCAACTACACTTTGCAATTAAGCTTTCCAGTTTACAGTTCAATTGTTGTGGATGAATAGATATCCGGTAAGAGATCTTCATTTATCCAGATCTTCTGTATAATATGAGCCCACATATTCAACTATCATACTATTATCTTATCTCTGACCCCATCTAGAAAACCAAGACTAGATGTTCCCCTTAGATACCTAAGAATCCATTTCACTGCCTTCCAATGCTGCTTCCTAAGATTTGTCATATATGTACTGACAACACTGACAGCATATGAGATATCAAGCCTGGTCAATACCATTGCATACATCAAACAACCTATAGCACTATAGAGGGAATCTTCATCATTTCTGACTTATTACACTTAGTTTGTGACACTGCTATTATGATATCTAAAGTGAGTTGTTAAAGTTGTTTGAAATAGCTTTGAATCAATCATTTCAAAATTATTAAGCACCTTATTGATGTATTCTTCCTTAATAAGAAACAAAGTACTAATCTTCTTATTCTTGAAAAATTATGATTCCCAAAACCTTTTTGGCTGGTCCAAGATCCTTCATTTTAAACTCTCTTATAAGTTGTTGCTTTAGAGCCACTATTTTATCTATATTCTTACTTGCAATCATCATATCATCCAAATACAGGACCAGATTAACTATCTTACCAGAATCCTCTAAAAAGAACACACAACAATCCAGATTACACATCTAAAAGTTTAGATTCATCAAGAAGTTATCAAATTTAAAGTACCACTGCCTTGGCGACTGTTTAAGCCCATAACTTGGTGACTGTTTAAGCCCATAAAGAGACTTCTTCAAGAGACACACCCAATCAGCTCTTGTTTTATACATAGAGCCTTCAGATTGAGTCATTATAATTTCTTCTTGCAGTTCACAATATAGAAATGTAATTTTTACATCCATCTACTCTAGATGCATGTCATTTACTACTACAAGTGATAGAATGATTCTTATAGAGGCATGTCTAACAACATAAGAGAAAATCTTAGTAAAATCAACACCCTCTCTTTGTATAAAGCCTTTGGCTACCAGCCTGGCTTTAAACCTTTTTGGCTTAACATCTGGTATGCCTTGTTTGATTATGTAAATCCATTTACAGTGTAACAATTTTTTTTTTCTTTGGTTTACGACGAGCTCTCGGTTACCATTCTTGTACAATGACTAAATTTCCTCCCTCATAGCTTCAATCCAGCGGTTTGCATCTCTACCTAAAATAGCTTCCTTATAGGTTTTTCCTCACGTTCTACCAATTGTAATCTCCTTTTTGTACTACAGATGGGGTGAATGATGCCTTCATTCCTTTATTTGTTGTTAAGGGAGGATGATATTTCTAGCAATATGCTTTCTTCTCGTAAAAATGTATCCTCCAAAGTGTCTGGTGACGATTTGAGCTCAAGCTTTGGTGATGATTCTGATGATAGGATGAGATTTTTCGCTGCCGATGCCAATTGTTCTTTCTTTGACTCATATGAATCAAGAAAGGCATTGATCTCGGAAAAATGAAACCAATGTGAGTTAACCTTCTTGTAAGGGGGTCATCACTAAGGTTAGAAGGTATAGTATGATAGATTGATTCTTTAATTGCATATACATCAACGAATCCCTCATCTCCATCAAGAGGCCTTTTTGGCAATGTTGAAGATATTCAACTCTATAGTCATATTGTCAGAGGACAACTGTATATTCCCGGTCTTGCATTGAATGTGAGCATCGGTAGTTGTCAAGAAAGGTCAGCCTAAGATAATGTGGATGTGTTTCTTTGAATCCTGCACTGTTTGAGTGTCAATCACAATAAAATCAATAGGAAAATAGAACTTGTCTAGCTGGATAAGCACGTCCTCTACAATACCACGAGGTACTTTCATAGATAGATCTGTAAGTTATAACACTACTGCAGTTGGGTGTAATTCTCCTAATCCAAGTTTCATGAATACTAAAAAAGGTAAAAGATTTACACTAGCTCTTAAGTTTAACAAAGCATTCTCAAATGTACGGTTCCATATGCTAAATAAAATAGTAGGGGAGCCTGAGTCATTGTATTTTGGAGGAATTTTAGGTTGGAGAATGAAACTAATGTTCTCTGTTAAAAAGGCATTCTTTTGAATATGAATGCTTCTCTTTTTAGTGCAAAGGTATTTTAGTGCACTTGTTTTATAGCATCAAGTAGAGGAATATTAACACGTACCTGTTAAAATATATCCAAAATATCACTTAGAGAGTTTCCCTTCTTTGCTTTAGCTAACCTCTGAGGGAATAGAGCTTTAAGGACATATTCTCGTGGCTTGGTTTCTTCTTTATTCTTTGGTGATGAGTCCTCGTTTTCTATAGGTACAACTTGGGTTGTCTTTTCCACTAACATCTCCACTTTGTTATCAACTTCTTTTCCTTTTTACAAGGTCATGAAAACTTTGACATCTTCATGCTGCTAGGTGAAATGCTACTCAGTTTATGTACTCCCTTAGGATTGAGCTCTGGCTGGCTTGGGAATTTGCCCTTCTCAATGGTCATTGTTAAGTTTTGAACTGATGAAGCAAGTTGTCTTACCATCTCTTCGAGGTTTGAAATCAATTGGGCTTGTGAATTGAAGCCAACTCTCATTTCATTTTACAGGCTATCAATGGAGTGATTTTGTTGTTCTATTGCAGAGTGAGTAAAATTTTGTAGATTTTGGAATGCCTAATCCCATGGTCTAACTTGTGAATAGTTTTTATTATGATTGTACTATCTGAAGGATAGCTGAGAGACTTGAGGAGCTTGATGAAATGGTTGCATTAGTGGAGCTAGGGCTACTATGTCGTTCTGTTAGGATCTTTGAGACCATGAAAAGTTGGGATGGTCTCTCCATCCAGGATTATAAGTTTTAAAGTAAGGGTTGCAATTTGACTACTGTTCCATCACACTTATGGCATTGGCTTGATCTGGGTATGAATCTTGATCAAGCTGGTTGTAGGCATGTGGCTTAGTTAATTTTGTAGTCGTTAATGATACTATTTGGCGAGAAAGTCCTTCAATTTTGCTTTAACTTCTTTGATTTCCAATCTTGACTCACCAACATGGACCTCATTTACTCCTTTGACCTTTTTCAAATTCCTGAATGACCTACTTCGCTGTTGGGAATTATCTACTTGGCACTAGAAGAAATCCCAATTCCCGATGTGCTTTTAGACATTAGCTTACCTATACTTGTTGCCATTAATCATTCTTGCACATGTGGTAATAGTTCCTCCAAGACATTAGCATTGATGCCGTTTTTCTTATCCATGATGTGGACACTTCATAAGTAGCCCATTAAATCGCTCCCATGCATCGTGAAATAGCTCATCTTCTCTTTGAGTGAATTATGAGATTTCCCTGTGAGTATCATTGGTTTTATGCACTTGGAAGTATTTATTAAAAAACTTAGCTACCATTTGTTCCTATGATGTAATGCTATTAGCAAGTAATGTATTGAACCTTGAACGACTTCTATCTTTTAATGTTTGGCAAATAGCATGCATGATATACTTATATTTTAATATATTTTAGCTTAATTTTATTATTAGTTTTTAGTTTATTATATTAATTATTATCTTAATTTATGTAGGTAAGATCCAAATAAAGAGAGCTAAAAGAGGAATTAAATCAGAATATTCGAGAAGAAATCTGCATGAAAGAATCAGAAAGGGAAATGAATAAAGAGATTTAATTGCAACAAATCAAGGGAGATTAGATTTAATTAATCATCATGCATGTATTAAAGTGGGAATTGGAGAATTTGGCATGGGCTTTGATTTTGGGCTTCACATGCTTGCATGCATTTTGGCTTTTGATGGAATCCTTTGAAGACAAGGATGTTTGATTTTAAAAAAGCATGCACGTGGGATTTGCTTTGATTGGTGGCCAAGTAATTTAAATTCAATAAGGATTAGCCATGCATTAAAAAAGGAGAGGCAGCGGCAATTGAAAGAGGAGGAATTTTGGGGAGCCAAACGCAGATTGGACGAGAAGAATTTAGAGCAGCCGCACACGAACAAAACAACGCGAATTGCAGAAGAGAAAAGAAGCAGCAGCCGCACATCTTCTTCAATAGTTTTTTTGTTCTAAATTTATCTTCTCTTGTTTTAATTATGATGATGTTTTATTTTATTATAGATGTTATTTTCTTCTTTATAATGAACTAAATAATTTTATCTAGGTTTGTAATGGAACCTAGTATGAACCTTAATTGATTTATGTCTTAGTTCTTCAAAATTGCCTTCTATTGATTATTTATTATATTTTGTGCTTAATCTATTTGATTGATTGATCACCAATTAAATAGCATATGTGTAGTTGCATAGATATCGATAGATATCGGAAGAGTCATGCATCTATGACCTAAATATGATAACATGTATTAGTCTGAGATAAGAATATACTTAGATTGCATATGCACTTGTTAAGGAACTTGGACTTAATTAATTGCTTATAATTAATCCTCATAGCAATATAGTAGGTTGATTGTGAGTAATATATTTACTTGACCATCGGAAGAGGCTTGTAGAGACTTCAGTGTTCTGAGTGATAATTGAATTAGGTTAATTAGAAGAGCTGGACTGGGATTACTAGGGGAAATTACAAGCCTAGGTTTCACCATCCATTGATTCTATTTTTCTTTATTTATTTTGCATTTAATTTACAGTCATAATTTTAGTTAAGACTTTTTATTTAATTGTTTGATTAGATTACAAGATACAAATTGATAGCTAGTGATAGGACAATAATAGTCCATGTGGGTTCGACATTCTCACTCATCACTTTATTACTTGTTCGATACGTACATTTGCGTGGTTAGATTTTTAGACAACAATGCAAATCATTTAGATGATTGTATGGATCTTCATTTTCTATGCCTTAGAATGATGGGAGACAATTTAGCACTCTAGGTTTTAATTCGAAATTCCTAGCAGCTACATCTAGGTATCTTATGCATGATGTGCCCAAATTAGCTAATGGACTTAAATAATCTTTAAATGGTCTCTCTTGTGGTGTTGGTGGTTGTTATTGCAAATCTATTTCAACTTTATCCTCAATTTTAACCTTAGATGCTATGTCTCTATGTGTGCGAAATGTCTTTTTTAATTGAAGGTCTATAGGCATAAGATTGAGTGATTATGACCTTCGACCATGCATGTAAAAAACAATAAATAAAATTAAAAACAACAACTAATGAAAATAAAAAGAAAGGAGAAATTGCAATACTGACCTTAGTACGCTGTTACACACGAATACGAAATCACACTTAATACTTGCTTATAAAGTTATTTACACAATATTTACAAAGCAAATTAACTCTACAAATTAAAATTACTTACCTCCCCAACAACGGCGCTAAAAATTTGATGTGCAAATTTTATTGAACTCGCAAGTGCACAAATCTATTGTAGAATAGATTAATAGTGATGAGTGTTGATCCTACGAGGAGGTGGATTTTTATTGTGTGTAGGGTTAATTTTCTGATTGGGTATTTGGATTTGTGGTAAAGGTATTGATATATTTTATTCTAAAATTTAAATTAAAATTGCATAAATAAATTAAAGATAGACTATATGAATAAAGTGCCTAAGTCTTTAGATCCACACTCAACATTATACCATGGGCTTAATATTCCTTTTTAGTACCAATTTAAATCATGAGAGGGATTTCCACTCCTCACGAGCCTCACTCTAATAAATATGGTGTCAAGTGCCCATTGTGCCACAGGATAAACAGTACTATATGCACAAACAGTACTATTTATATGAATAGTATTGTATACATGAACAGTGCCATTTACCCTTTTGTGCTCCTCCTAAGGTTTTCAGCTGTCCTGAGTTCAAAAACGCTTTCCGTTTTATTGTCCGATTCCTCGTTATTTATGAAATAACCAAAAGACCCCTGAAATACATAAAATATTTAAATTATAATAAAACATACACACAATTAAAGTACAAAGGACGTAAATACATAAAAGTAGAGATGCTAGTGAGACTTGGAGTGTAAAATGATAATTTTACCCTTTATAAATATATACTTTTTAACTCTCAACACTTTGTAAAACCTTTGCTTTTACTACTTTTCTGTTAGAATTATTAGTTTAATGCTGATGTCATTCTAACATTAAAGGGTCAAAATGACTTTACATACAAAAATAAAGATAAAAGTATATACAACTTATAATTAGAAGAGTAGTATTATCATTATAGATTAAAAAATATTTATTTAAAAGAAAAGAAGACAAAAGAGGAATAAGATATTAAAAGAAGTCCACTATCTTTGAAAAGCTTGGAGTAGTAGTTATTTGCAATGTGGTTGAACCTGCCATTTTTCCATACTTAAACGCTTCAAATGAACTCCTAGGTGGCTGTTGCTGAGACTTGCAGTGTTCCAAATTGTAGTTTGTCATTTGTTGTCGACGCCAAAAAATAAAAGTTGCTTAATGCTCAACAAATGAACTCAAGTACTATACTATTTATAGGATAATTTAACACTATTTTGATATATACATTGGCTTTATTGATCTTGTATTTATGATTTAATGAACAACAAAAAACCCTGGGTTTCATTTTTTTTTTTTTGTTTAATGTAAATGTGTCTTTTCCTTTCGGTACTTTTATTATAGCCCAAAATTGAGGAGATTTAATTAGGATTTTTTCATTTTTGCGAGCTGATTTCAAGTTTTAGACATGCATGTTATTTTACAAGAGCTGTAAAAACCTAGGCTAGTTTTATTTATGTTGTATAATATATTGGTTTGCTTTATTTATTTATTTATTGAGAGGAAGGGGTCACTTTTGATATATTCATGAAACTAGGTAGGTTTAATGGTGGTTTAAGATGATTTATATTGTAACTTGTTTCAATTTTATAGGTATTATGCTGCCTTTAGAACTATTTTTTCTGTACAAGGGTATATACTACCTTGTAGGTTTGATAAATCCAGACCAATATAAAATAAAAAATCTAAGAGTTCACGCAATTTGTATAACATCTGTTGATGGTTTGGCCAATCATGAAATGTTTAAGATGATCTGTAAAGAGCTAAGGACTAATAAGAAGAAGATTGTGACGAATAGTTTAGATATGTGGATGCAATGCCTTAGTTATGAGAATCAAGGGCTGAAAACAATAGAGGTTGAACTTATACCTTACTTTAGGACTGGAATGCCTTTTGTGATTAAGTCCTTTCTCACCAATCTACAAGATGCTTTCCCTGAACCTAACCTAGCGAACTCAATATTTGAAACCTTGCAAAATGCATCTTTGACTCACCAAAACCCCAACAATGTACCACTTGAAGTTGTTTCAAAGCTTTCTTAAACCTAAACTAAATCTGCCCTTATTCAGATTGCTGCAACTAAACCTACCCCAAATAAAAACTAGCCTAACCTTGATGATAATGATACAAGTAACGATGACTGGTCTGGATGTTCGGATGAGGGATATTCAAATGATAATGAGGTTGTGCTAGTGGTGATATTAGTGGCGATGATGTCAATAGTGATGATGGTAGAGGTGATCATGTTGCCTAACCTTGTGGAGAGCTTGTTACAATTGATGATAGTAAAGGAAATATATTCTGTCAAGGCCTAAAGAAGATGAAAAAAAACATTCCATTTAGTTCTGATGAGGAGTATCACACTGCCACAGCTAAGATTATGAGGTACATTAAAGCGAATGAGTATAAAACTCCAGAGAACGGGATAGATAAGCTTTTTTTGGGAGCTATTTTTTATAATGCAGAAGAATTTAGGGGAAAACTACACAACATTATGATCAAAGAGGGGTTTGATGTTGAGAAGATTTATAATGACAAGAATAGATATCATGTAAGGTGAAAGGTTAAAGATTGTCCATGGTCTGTCACATGGGGCTTGTTGGGTAACAATGGGGGGCTTTGTCATTAGAAAGCTGAATAATGTGCACACTTGTTTTGGAGCACAGAAAAATGCTCCTACCCATTGTAATTGGATTGTAGAGAAGATAAAAAACTTAATGAAGGAAACCCCTCAAATTAAGATTTCACAAATTAGGAGTCGCTTGAAGACTATCTATGGTGTTGGACCAAATAACTTAAGACATTACAGAGCTAAGAAGAAGGTAGAAGCTTTACTAGGTGGTAACCACTCTAAGGGTTATGAAAAATTATTCTAATACAAGGCAATGGCAGAGAAGCACAATGTAAGGTCTAAGTGCAAAGTCTTGTGTGATACAGAGAGTATTTTTGAATGGCTGCTCAGAGAATTTTTGAATGGCTGTAGGCCATATATTGGTATTGATGGGTGTCACTTGAGAGGTGAATTTGGGGGGATTTTGACAGCAATAGTGGGTGTGGATGCTAACAATGGTGTTGTTCCTTTGGCCTATGCTGTTTGTGAGATTGAAGAGCAATGGTCTTGGGGATGCTTCTTGTCACTCTTGCATGAGTACTTTGATGATGGTAGAAAAGTTACTTTTATGAGTGATAGACAGAAGGGATTAATAGTTGCTCTTCAACAAACATGGCCTATGGCTCACAATAGACATTGCTAGAGACATATATATTCTAATTTTAGAGGATAATTTTCTTGTTTAATTTAAAAAAAGCTATTCTGGAGAGCATGTAAGGCCAGCAACTGAACTGATATTTTTGCTGGTTTAGATAGAATAAGGTCTATTAAAGATGGTGCAAGAGAATGGTTTGATAACTTAGAAGACTATCAATGGTCAAGGTGGGCATTTGAAAAAAATAATAAATTATATCATACTACCAATAATACAACTAAGTACTTCAACAGTTGGATTGGTAAGTACAGAGACAAGCCTTATTTGACTATGTTAGAGGAGATTAGATTTAAGTTGATGAAAAAATTTACAAAGCAAAGAAACGAAGCACAAATATGGCCTTTGATATTTACTCTTAGGATCAAGAAACAAATTGATAAAACATCTGAAGAGTCATCCAAGTTGAGTGTAAAACCATCAGGTGATACTATGTTTCTAGGTTAACGACATTAACTACAACCCATTGAGATGGTTTATTGTGGATATTGAAAATAAAACATGTGACTATGGGTATTGGGAGATATATGGACTGCCATGTAGGCATGCATTGGCCTCTATTATGTACTGTAGACATAATGTTCACCGTAACTGAAAAATTATTTTATAGAAAAGAACCAAATTGTCGGTTCGGTTTTCGGTTCATTTAGGTGAACCGATAAATCGAATCGAAGAATAGGGATATTTTAACAATTTTATTAAAACTTGACACGTGTTATATTTTTATCAACTTCATCAAATGTTTATTACAGAGCTGCACATACATAATTAACATTTTCAGTGAAACAAACCCTAAAACCTAAATTCCAAATGAGGAAAAAATCAAAAACCCAAACGCCAAACTCATCAGGCTGACATCTAGTTGCTAGTGTTGCTCCCTCCTCATGGGGCCGATTGGCACCACCCAAACACAAACCCATAAGCTGCTCTCTGGCCATAGCTTCAGCTCACCGTGAGACAACCAACAGCTTCTGCTCTGCTCATCGGGATCACATGATAGCTTTTGCTTTGCTTAAGCAACCATGCGCGACAACTTTTGCTCCAGCTTTGTTCAAGCCACCGCCATGCGCCACCAGGTGTATTTGGCACTGACCAATCGCCCAAATACATTTGTTTTCTAATTACATATGTTTTTGAATCATTAATAAGATTTTTTGTTTGTTTTTATAATGTTAAAGAGTTGTAATTAAGTTAATAAACGATATTGAAAGGATTAGCTTCAAGTACATTAAATTTGAGAAATAACATTGAATTAATTCATGCTATGACAAGCCATGAATCAAAATTTATGTTGTGTTAATTTGCTGCCCACCAGCGTTAAATTTTATAATTTTTGGGCTGTTTTGATTTTTTTTGTTTATTACTTTATTTTGGGAAGTGACAGGGTCTTTTTTCTAAAGAAGGCTATAAGGGTAATCAGGGGTTAGATGCAAATATTATCAAAGCCTTATTATGTATGAAATAATTCATCAACAGCCTTATTATTTGTTTTTGTTTTTGATAATATTCTCAAGTCATGATTAATGTGCCAGAAGCTGCCACATCATCTAAAGCCATCTATCTAGTGAATGCTTTGATTAATATACTAATATTGCTACCTGGTTAGTTTTGAGATTTTAATTTGTGATATTGGCTATGTTTAGGTTTTAATTTGGCATTATGATTGTTGTGTTTGTGTAGGATGGAAGATAATGTTGATGAAGTACAAGAGGTTAATAATGAAGTGAAAGAGGTCAGTAATGAACTGCAAAAAGTCAAAAATGAAGAAGAAGAGATCAGTGGAAGTAAAAAAAGAAAAATTCATTTGAGATCATTTGTTTGGAAAGATTTTTCAAGGCTACCTAGAGGAGAAAGAGCTAAGTGTCATTATTGTGGCAAAACTAATGCAGCCAATAATACTAATGTTGGAACAACTTGTTTGAAGAATCATTTGAGTAGATGTAAAGTGTACATAAAAATGAAGCTTGAAAATGATGGGAAGCAACAAAAATTAATTTGTAAAAAGTGTAAGGTTAAAGGTGATGACACTGTTAAGATTATGCATGTAGGATTTAATAGTATCATGTTTATATAATTTGTTTATTTAATTATTTATTGTTGTTTTTATTCTTTTATAGATTTAAGAATTGAGCTGAAAAATGGCTAAAGCAGATGCTGATGAATTCTAGTATTCAAGATTACCAGCAATCCAAATATTGTTGATGTTTGATGTTTGTTTGTATTTTTTTTCCATTTTGTGTTGTTACTTTTATTTTTCCTAGCAACTTTATGTTTATTTAGATAGGACATTGGAGTTTAGATTTGTATTCCTAATATTTCATATTTTATTAGTGCTAGTTTTAGCAGTAGTTAGTAAGTAAACAATAGAGATGAATATTTTTGTTAATTTTTAGTATTTTTATTGACTTTATGAATTGTGATGAACTAATAACTATGCATGTTTTAAAATTGAGAAAAAATTCCATTAACGAGGCCTAAAGGACTATGAAAGTTTGAAAGTTTAAAATAGGCCCAATAAGCCTGGAACCGAAAAATTTGAATCGAACTGTTCGGTTTTTTTCTTATTTGGTTCCCATTTGATTCTTTTTATAAAATAACTAATTTCAATCGGTTCTGTACCATTTCAATCTGAACCGGACCAAGCAGAACCATGCCCACCCCTACTCACAAACTTCGTAAATGCAAGGAACCAAGACAAAGAGCCAAAAAGACAAGCACATGAGGTAAAATAAAGTCTGAATTTTGCTTTTGATTTTTTCTTTTAGGAGGTTACAAATTTTGATTTATATACAATTCCATGTGACTATATGTGTTACTCAATCACAACCTTGAGGATCATTGCACAACAGGTCACTTGCCTATTTGTTTAGTCAGGCATTACTTTATGGATAACAAGCATTAGAAAATGGATATTTAGGTTCTCCATTAGGTATTAGGAAGTTTTGGTTGCTATTTCTGTGGGTTTTTTTACTTTTCTTTTTGCTGGAAATATTATATATGGAATACAAATTTGTGTACTTAATGATTCTATTGTGGGTTTTTTGACTTTTCCTTTTGCTGGAATTATTATATACGAATTGCAAATTTGTGTAATTAATGATTCCATTTTGATATCCCAATGTTGGACATGAATGAATGAATTATCTCTTAGTTTTTGTTGTATACACAAATTTATGTTAAATGATGGCATTAATGAACAAGAAATTTGGATGATCGAATAACTGTGGAAGGGGTGATTTTGCAAATGAACTTCAAGTATTTTTCTTTTTCTTTTTTAATCATGAAGGGTACAATTGGTAGTTTGTTAGTTAACTAATTGGTCGACTAACGATTTTAATGGAAAAGAAATAAAATTAAAGGTTTTGCAAAGTTATAACAGTAAAATGATATAGAATAATACTTTGTAGTCATTGGATATTTTAAAATTCTTAAAGTAGTGAAATAATAATAACCATTATATTTATTTGGGTTATTATAATAAAAGAGTATAATAGTCAAAAGGGATGTGTGTGTGACTATATATAAAACTAAGAGGGTTTGTATAAATATTTAAGCAAATCTTTGAGGTGTAGATGACTTTTTTCTATATAATTCGTCTATTTACCTTTAATGTAATTTACATTTCACTTAAAACATACAAAAATAAATAACTAGTATGTGGGTTATATGGGACTAGGACCTTTTTTTGGCTTATTTTTTAATGGGCTGTAAATTATATTAAATATAACTTAGGGAGTCCCTCAATATATAGGTTCAGTGGACAATTATTAACATGCAAAGCACATAATATCATGATTAATCATATATGTAAACTAAGGCTTACATGTGAACATATTATAATGGCAATCAAACTTTGCATAAATTATTATTATTCATAAAGCGAAGTTAAACTAACGTTAAACAGTTTCAACATATACTTTGATCGATTTAAAAGCCAAGGAAGTAACCATAATAACTGACAGATTATACCCAAAACAAGAGAGTTATAAAATTCTTTAATCAAAAACATTAGTGCTACATTTCTAAATTTTTTGTTCCAAATAACTATCTCAAATGATTTAACATTCATTAATTGGTTCTAATTAATTCATTGGATCTTGTAAAAAACTATCAACCAATTAATGAATGTCAAATTATTTGGGATGTGTAGCATTACTTATTGGAAAACAATACTGCTACATTTCCCAAATTTTTTGTTCCAAATAACTATCCCAAATAATTTTGCATTTATAATTTCTCAAATTCATACAATTAACTGCATGCCAATGTGTTTCTCTCTCTTGATTTTACATTAATTTTATGTAATAGTTTTGGTGGTAATCCTGATTAATGAAATATGATTATCTTTTATAGGTAGAGAAAGGACCAACTTTTCTATTGAATTTATGATTCACTTTCCATCAAAGTTGAATTTAATAAAAAAATAAATTTCTTCATATAATTAATTATTTAATTCAGTAAAATATATATATATATATTTAATATGAGCTTTATAAGAAATCATTTAGGTTAATAAGAAGTCATTTGGGACATTAAAATCTTACAACATCAGCCTCTTGACGCAAACTGATATTATGTTTTCGATACGGTCCAAGGACAACCAAAGCATAAATGCATGAACAAAGCTAGACCCGAGTTCCAATTACATCAGAAATTAAAGCCCAAAGAAAGGAAAAAAAATGGAAAAATGAAAATAAAACTCAAAATACCAGCAAATGCAAAGACTTAAAGGAAGACCTCATTCAAATTTACCGATAACAACCCAACAAAGGCGCGCATCACTTGTGGCAAATCCCATTCAAAATAATTTAAAATTATAGAGCACATCATAAAAATTACATCTAATTAATGTATGGATGTCATGTGTAGTTTAATAAATATAATTATCAATTACATAGCGTACATGTGTTAATTGGAAGTAATACTTTTGACGTACTCTAAAATCTCTTTTCTAGAAAACAACTGAAATCAAGAGCAGTAAATGGATCAATGCTTAAATACTTTGAAATGGAAAATCTGGCTGTAGTTATGATGTTTTCCCACTGATTTTACCTACACAAGTAAAATAAGATTCATAAATGAAAATATGCATGCTTTAACAGTTCTTCTAAGATAGAATACATAATGATTTTTCTTTGTTTCTCTGCTGCAATGTGTGGCTATCCCACTCTGCTTTGCTACTTGAGTTGGGTATATGATTTTGACATTGGGAGCAAACACAACTGGACTGGCATTTTTATGACATACAAATTAGTAAAACTCATCCCAATAGAATACATTAGATACCATACGGATATATCTGGATGTCATACCGCCACTCCATATCGTCAAAAGCCCGTAGCCTTTGCCTCAACTCTGGCTGAGGCCAGTGTAACTCCAATTTGCACAAGCTCTCTATGTTGTATAGCTCGTCAGGAAGCTTTCTCAAGTAAGCACAAGGGTTGACCGTTAAGCTTTCGAGTTTTGGCATCACTCCTGCCCCCATCGTCCACTCATCCAGCCATAGCATCGACTTCAGGTGCAAAATCTGGAGCTGTGGAAAACCACCAAAGCCAACACATGCCAACTTTCTTCCTGAATACGAGTTCTGCTTCAGTTTCAGCACTTGAAGGTGTGGAAGCTTTTCTAGCGTTGGCATGGGATCCTCCATTAGCTCAGTATTTGATAAGCTCAATTGGGTCAGACTTGGAGGAAATTGGTATTCAGACAGGACCATCCTTGAGAGCTGCCACATCTTGGTATTCACCAGCTTCAAGCATTCAAGTTTGTGGAGTTCGCATAGGCTTTTGGAAACCCCAGAATGATAGTAACTCAAATCTCCACTTATTCTAAGAGACTGAAGATTAGGTAGTCTGCTCAATATATCTGGTGTACAACTACTAGGGTTTAAGGCTACTACGAAAATGAGATTTTTCAGAGAGCTGGAATAATTTTTTGGAGGTGCAGGCAGAGTGATGGAACCGAAGTTTAGATGCATGAGTTTTTGCATCATCCAAATATTTTCTGGTGAATGATCTATGTAGCTAGACGGCATTTCTATTGTTTGAAGGTTTAAAAGGGTGCATAGCAGTGAAGGAAGACATTTGAGCGAAGGGATATTCAATTTCAAATACTTCAAATAGAATAAATTTTCTAATCCGGGTGGATATTGGTCGAGAACTGCAGAACCCATGTTCAATACCCGAAGGTGTTTGAACATTTTACAAAAGTTTTCGCAATCTATCAGATCAAGTTCATCGCTTTCTGAACTGTGATTCAGAAAAGATTGGAGATATATGTCAGAATGTTCTAAAGAAAAGAACTCAACACTTAGATCTTCCCATACGAAATACCGTTTAGCATTTGCCAGCGATTTCCCTTTTATTCTAGGCGTCCCGACAAATCCCGTCTTCCCTGCCACCCAAAGTAACGCGGCAGATACAAAACTTGTAACATAACACGCTTTAATTGTGCCTCCGGCTCTTCTCTTACTCACTTGAATGAAGCCGCGATCGATCAGTTCTTTTAAGTAATGTTCGGCAGCTTCCTCACTGTTGTATGGTATCAAACCTTCAGCTAGCCACAACAAATATAATTGCCCGGTAGATATCTCAATGCTTGGACCGAAGACACACAAATAGATGCTGAAGGCTTTCAAGTGAAAAGGTAACTCCAACACAGAACAAATTCGACTAAAAAATGTCAGAAACGCATTTTCATTAACAAAATATTCTAATGGCGTACTTCCATAGTGTAGGATGAAAAATTGCCAGGCTTCATACTTTATACTAATCAATGGTCCTCCAACGAGAGCTGAATCATGACGAATCAGCCCTCCATTTTCCAACTCGAACGAGGTAAGGAGGAATGGATAACTGACCGTTATCAATATTCTGCTTCCATTCTGATTATCAGGAAGAACTTCTTCAAGATCATCCCATATCTCACTGTTATCGAATACATCATCAAGCACAATAAAGTACTTCTTGTTTGTTAGGTAATCTCGAAGAATAGTTTTCTTCAATTCATAATCTTCACCACCTATAATTACACTAACCCGAGAAGGAGGCATCACAGACTTGATTATGTCATCCAATATCTTGCCAAAATCGTAGAATGCAGAAACCCTGACCCAAGCATGACAGTCAAAATAAAATTTGACATGATTATTGTAGTACGTATGAGCTGCAAAAGCAGTCTTATCGAAGCCACTGCTGTCGAGAATTGCAACCACCGAAAGCCGAGGATGTCCCTCAATCAATAAATCCAACAATTCCTCTCTGCCCTTTTCAAATTCACTTATATCAAGCGGAGATTTTCCCTCAATCAATAAGTGATTGAGTTTCTCCCTTTGTTCGCTGATATAAAAATCTTTGTCGCTGGATGGAAGTTCTTGCATCCGATTTCTAATGTCAATGATTTTATCGTGGAGTCCAACAAGAAGAGTCTTGCAAGTAGTGCTTTTACTTTCACTTTCACTATTTTGCTGCTGCATGATGTTGATGAAGAATGTGTCAATGGCTTCCTCAGATTCATGGACTAAGTCATTGATGTCCTCCAGAATTTTCAAAATGTCTGGTCTTTTACCATTTTCTTCTAAGTCCAAGAGTCGCCAGAAAGGCAAAGGCCCTTCTTCTTCATCGAAATCTTGTTTAATGAGTTGAAACAAAAGAAAAGCTATGTCACCTTTATAGTCCCCCTGGAGAGTAGTAGTAATAATTTCAGACTCAGTGAGAAGGTTTTGAAAAAATGGGGTTAAATTTGTTGAATCAGGCAGCGTTAACGTGCCTTCTTCCCCTGCTAACACCCTTTTCAACCTCTCACAAAATAGTCGGAGGTGGACGTCCAGCATATCTCCTTCTCTCACTTGTACTGATTAGCGGAATTTGCAAAACAGAGACATTAAAAATGTATCAATATAAACAAAACAGGGGCTGTTTAGTAATGATTTTGGCAAGTCATTTCCTGTTTTTCAAAAATAAAAAAAATGAAAAATATGTTTGACAAAGCACTTTTCTAGCAGGTTCTTGAATTTGATGAAAATAAAATTGGGAAGTCTTTGGAGCTGGAGCACTGTTCTTTTCTATTCATTCCTTGTTACTTTTATGTTTCAACCAATCATTATAACATCTATACTAATGTAAAGGTGGGTCCCACATATAATTTATTTTTTAATTGTTCCAAAGAAATTACCAAACACATTTTTACCAATTTTATTTCCAAACACTATTTTAAAACAAGCTATAAACGAGTTTTCGTATTCACTAGAAACTAATCATATCTTTATTATAAAACAAATACAAAATCAAACATTTGAAAAACAATACCAAATGCACCCTAAAATCATATATACTTGAGTTATTAAAAGCAAATATAACAGAGAAGGTAAGAGTGATGCAGAAACACAAAACTAAAGAAATAGTAATTCATGTTCACAAACAATTCCATCAAGTTATATATCTATTTATTTATTTATTTTGTGTATTAAATAATTGTAAGCTCCAAGTGAGAATAATGGTTTTACAAAAATATTATCTATACATATTTTTTTAATGTGCAAGTGAATTTCATTTAATATTTTTTGCAATATTACAACTGTTTAATGGTAAAATTTACTAACCATGTACATGTAGCCACTTTTGAACTCACCGTATTTTTCTAAACAAAATTTTGGAACACTTACTGAATTCTCTTTATAATTAATTATTTTTATAGCACAACTAACATCAATTATTTTAAAAAATTGTAACACTAACAAACTAACTCAATATCTAATTTTGTTATCGATTAGGTACCGTGAGTGTAAGTTACATTATTTGTTTCATCAATTATTTTTAATAAATTGATACTGACAAGGTTTAAGAAAAATTTGTAAGCGAAAAATGAGGAGTATATGGATGGCGATTTTTACACAATAGAAGTGCATGCAATGTGTACGTAGTGATGATTTTGATACATATGAAAACGAAAACAAAAAATATAAATTGTGAAAGAGAAATCACAAATCTAAAGTGGATCTAACATTCATGATACAAAAATAAATAAAATGAAGTTATTTTAGGAACAACTGAGATAATAAAATACCTGTGATCGATCCTTTGAGTGATCAAAAACTTTTAATATCCCGATGATATCTTATTGTGACAAACAATTATGTGGAAGAAACAGAAAAATCAAAATTTAGAATTTTGTTCAAACTGGGTGTTGATAAATGGATGGATTTGGTAGAATTGAAAATGATTGCGTAAGAAAACACAGGTTAAGAGAAAAGGGAGAAAAGAGCATTTAAACTTTACTTGTAAGTAAAGGCAAATATCTTGGTTCAAGAAATGAAAGAGATACCAAAGTAGCAATACGAAAAAAGAGGAAGGTTAATAAAGCATCTTAACAAAAGCTAAAGAAAACAATGACTTAGGTCAAGAAAAGAATAAGATGCTAATGTCCTGTAGTCTTGTTTAAATCTTTAGTTTTCTGTTTTTGCCAATCCAAAAACGAAAGCAATGTACATTTGCTAACCAGAATTCAAAAGCAGTCCTTTTGTCCCAAAATAAAATGAAAATAAATCATGATGACAAGATTATAAGATGTCATTAATAAAAAAAAAAAAAATAGATAAACTCTGCAACTCTGCCTTATAGTGCCTAAGATATTTTCAACTTTCTAAAGTGTTATGCTGAAAAGCCAAATTTCCTGGGCCAATTAATTTGGAAGTGAAGCAAAGTAAAAATAACTAAAGATGAACGATGGGAATGAAAAAAGTTAGTCCTAGACGTCTTTTGAAACTAGAACATTTTATACTTCTTAAAGCGAAAATTTCATTATAATATAATTGTATGTCAATCTCCACACTCTTTTACAAAGATTTCTGCCGACATTTCCAAAATTTGGAATGTGATTGCTTTAATTTTGATTACTTTTTAATCAAGTGATGATTATAAGTGATTATAGACCTGTTACATCTATGTTTAAAGTACAAAACAGAGTATTTGTGACACCAGTTGGTAACTAAAATATATGCTGTGACAAAATTTGAAATTAGAAGCAGCGCAATTGAACTGACATTATTTATATCACCCTTGAAGGTTTAATTACCCCATTAACAAAATCGAAATTGCAACTTTAGACTAAGAAGTAGAATATGACGTATATGCTAGTGTGTGCCTGCGATAAGAAAATGTATATCATTGTTGGGTTTGAATCTGATATGGACAAACTTAACCCCCCAAAACCAAGATTACACTAGCAAGAATCGATTGAAGACACAGAAACCTTAATTGGAACAAAGAATTAAAGAAACAGATCAAACAAAGAAGATGAACACACAGAAGATTTTAATGGTTCCGCTACCAAGTGACTTACTACCATCGAAGAAACAAATCCATTGCCTCATTGATTTCACCATCCAAGATTACAAGACTGTTAAAAACTTAACAGAGATCATCTTCCAAGAGATATCTCAATTCTTTCTCTATAATCATGATGGGATCCTCCAAGTGTGCACGCTTATCAGCTTATAAAGCCAGGCCCAGAAACTGGACAAACAAAGCCGCCCTTACTGACAACTGTGGACTAGAATGCCAAATTCAAAACTTAAGCAGAGTAAACGGCATCGTTTAGGATTATAAGCTTGAGTTAAGAAGTCACGAGCAAAGCATGCGTTTCACGCGTCGGAGGCGTTTTGGGCTAAGGAATAAGTAATGCATGTGTGAAGCACGTGAGCCAAGGGAATCAAGTTCGTTAGAAGCAGTTATACATGTGGCAGATTCTGGTGCAATCCGGGTTTATAAACAGCTAATATAAGCTGGTTCCTGAGTTAGTTTTCATGCATGTAATTGAGGTGCTTTCTGAGAGATTTTAGAGAGGAGAAAGTGGCTATCTTGTTCCTTGTAGTTCTCTGTATAAGCTCTGTAAAGAAACTCATTTAATCATCAATAAATGCTCATTCTGGTGGCTTTTCCCGTGGATGTAAGTTGCTCTTCTTCTTTAGTTTCTTGTAATTCAATTCTTGGATCTTGGTTTGTTTCTGTAATCATTCTTTGATCAACTTAAGATTCATCAGTTGTTAAATGCAACTTGTTTAGCCTTGTTCATAAGGTCCTGGGCAGTGATTGATAGCTCAAGAATCAGAGGCAATATAATCACTACAACAAAGTTAACTGAAGTTTGATTAGGCCAGATAAGAATGAATGACTCACGTGCGCATCACATGGGAGGGCAATGGAATCAACAGTCAATAGTTCAAATTAATACAAATAAATAAAGAACTTCCCACTCTAAGGTTAAGGTTTGTGTGAAGAGAATCTATCTCTGAACCTCTGCTTGTTGCTTCTAGTGGCAGGCCCAAATCAAGTGAGTTATCTTTATTTTAAAGAGACTTGATCGTGTAATATTTAATTCAAATTAAGTTTCAGTGGCATTTGGAGGGATGGGGCTTCGATATGAAGCACATGCTCAGAAAGTGCTTTCAGGAGAATATATACACTATATATATTCCAGTGCTTGAAGAGATAGAGTTCTGGGTTGACTTTTTCTTTTTTTTTTAACACTTTCTTTTCAATGAGAAGTCTATTTATACATACAATCAGAAATCTACTAAGATAAACAAAAAGTAATTTTGTTCCACTAGCCGAGAATTCTACTTTTAATTTTCGGGAACATATCTACCCGCTATTCACATTTGTGAGAGAGAAAATCCACCTTTACCTAATTATGGGAGGGTCCATAATTAACTCCCTCAACTTTTGTTGAGAGGGTGGCTTACCAATAGGCTATAGCCTAAGTGACGAGATTTGGTTTCACCGAACATTATACAATTACTCCTCAAGAAATCCTCCAGCAATGAACTCATCTATGTAGAACAGGCTTTTGAGATTTTTATTCACCATCCTGGAACTGAACCCCGGATTTGATTTGACAATATTATGCTGATGTAGTAAATAGGTTAATGTGGCTGATTTTTAAGGGTGAATACCTTGGAAATCACTCAACTAAAGATATATAATGGAATCAATCTGTCTGCTACTTGTTAAAGAAACTGACAAATCAAGCCAAATTTTAAATTGCAGAGGAACAAATCCATGAGTTCTAGGATACAAGAACTCAGAAATTATGGATTACAAGTCTACTTCTAGCTATTACATGCAGGATATTACTTTGTATATGTAAACAAGATTGCTATCAGCTATACCAATACATCGTTATATAAATCATATAGCTAATGGCTACTGAATTAAATTGTCAATATCTCTCAATGGCAGTACTCTTTCCCTAAAGAAACTTTAACCTACGAAGCCGGTACAGTGGCCCACTTGTACAACCAATAATACATCTGAAAACAACTCCTACATTGAGGCCATAGCGAAGTTCCTTATTTGAAAATTCACTTGGTACAATGAGTCTGATCGTTCAATAATTTCTTCAATTTCTTAGCTTACTTTCAGGTATTGTCATTAAAGCCCCTATACAAGAGATTTTGTTGCAAGTCTTAGTCCACGTTTCACATGAAGAGACAACCTATTAAGACTTGTCTTAAATATTATTGTTGGGTCCTTACCCATCAACATAAGTTTTGAGTTGAGGAATTTCTCTAATAATAGCCTTTAAATGTGAATAAACTCTCTTTCTCAAAAAATTTGTCAAAGCTACAACCTTTGAGTTGAAGGTCAATGATTTCTTGAGTATTCTGATCTTGTAAAAGCAACTGTCCCGTATTAGATCTTATAAAAAAGGCATCATTCTTCCAAAACCCAATTGGAGTATCAACTTCGCGAATAGGGGTAGTGGTGAATTGTTTGGTCCATTGATATCTCTCCTTCATCGTCCATATGTCAAAACAACTCTCCCTTTCATCAAATACTAAAAAAGAAAGAGAATTGCTATATAATCCAAAAGCTGTATGTTCAGGTGGTGTTTCAAGAAGGCAATTAGGCCCTTGTATCTCTTCAAAAGCTTCATCGCTCATGTCAAATGGAAGGATCACATAATGAGGACAATAAGGATGAAAAGGTTCAAACGGTACCAACCAGTGACAAGCTCCATTATGATATGTGCAATCTATCACTTCATCAAAATCATAAGTACCAAACTCAAAACCTTGAAAATTTCTCCAGGAATTATTACTAAAGCTGTAAATAAAAACTTGCCTTGAATCTCTAAGAACTTTCTCAATTTTGCTATCATGGTAAGTCAGAATGTAAACTAACTTATAGTAATAACATTTTAGATCTAATCCCAGTCCAAACAGAATACTGTATATTAAGTCTGGATCGTCTCTGAGTGGATGGCCATCAACTTCGAAACTATGTTGGCTATTACAGTTATTATCAGATCGTTGTAATTAAATTAGCCACTTCTTTTCATTTTTTATTTACAACACTTTTAATTAAAAAATCTCCGCACCTATATATTTAAACATTTCTAATTTAAGAAAAAGTAACTAAAAAAAATGATGCAAATATAAAATCGAACAAAACTCGTGGTAGCTTATGAACTAAAACTCACGTTCCTACGAGGCTAAAGAATTTGATCCATCGGTTTTGTCTACAATTAAGGACAATCTCCGATTATATAAGTTTCGAAAACCAATCACACACGCACACACAAATAAATATAAATAAATAAATAGATGAAGGTGAAGGTGAAGGTGTTCAAAACTTCAAATGCTGTTGAATAAAAAATACTCCTTATCCAAGTTTGTTGACTTGAATTTGACCTCCAAGAAACGCGGGGGTAACAGAAAAGACACTCCAATGCTTAATTAATTAGATTTTATAAAATTCATATTCTAGTATGTATGTTGGCATTCCACTTGTAACATCTTTTACATGTTGACATGTATTGGTATCCTTATTGTCAACATAATCTAGTCTTTATTATCACGTAATTTTTTATGTAACATCTTTTGTTACAACGAGAGGTAGCTATCAACGAGAGTTGACTTAATCGAGAATTAGGGTTTGGTATTTCATTAAGTATATATGGACCACATGGATGCGTAGAGCTACAATGAGGGATGAAGATGATCGCACAAGAGATATTATAGATGAACGCGGCGTTCATCATATATGAACGAAATCTTCTGGTGGGGACTAAAAGAATTATCAAAATAGAGAATACCTGACAAGTATGGTGATATGTTTCCAAACTTGGCGTGATCCTTGGTTATATTAATCTTGAAGAGTTCTATTACTTCCTCATTAAGTAATAACGGTTCTTTAAGTAAGTACTATAGTTTGTGTGTGTTCCATCTCCTCCATATAAGTAGACAAAAAGTCGCAAACCTAAATATATTCTTGGTTGTTTCGCTTGTCCGCTTGGGATTCATTCATTCTGTTTTCCATGTTGGGCTTATGGCTGTAATTCTAGTAATTGAGAATGCCTTTGATCGTCAATGGTTCAAGATTTGGATTGAATGTGATTCAATTAATGCAGGCCATATATTCTCCATCTTAAGAATGGTCATCTTCCTCCTCCTTGGCCTTCGATAAATAGATGAAATAATTGTTTGCAGCTTATGAATCAGATAGAAGTGCGCTACTCACATATTTAGAGAAGGTAATGGGATAACTGATAAGTTAGCTAACGTTGGTGCAACAGTTTTAGGTTTTGTTGGTGGGCTGAGCCACCTTATGGGGTCTTGTCTTTTTTACACAAGAAAGCTCAAGGTCTTCATAATTATAGGTTTAAGTAGCTTTATAATTGTTGCTGTTTTTTAAAGGGACATGATGTGCCTTATCCCTAATACAAGCCATTATTTCTCTCATCGATCTAATTTTGAGATTCCCAATTCATTTCTCAAATTTGTAGGCAATCAAAATCTTCCCAACTCTATCTCGTAATTAAAATACTTTTCTATTCATCAAATGATCTGACTAGGAAACCTGCATTTTCATTTCACAAATTTGTATCGCATGCAAACTTCATTTTCATGAATTTTGTTATTTTTTATTTACATATATCTATATTTGGGTGTTTGAAATCTAAACAAAAAAAGGGTGGGTATTCGGTTCGGGTTTTGCCAAATTGAATTGAAATTATTCAGTTCGATTTAGATAGGTTCTGAGTTAAAAAAATCAAATGGTTCAAAAATTCAAGAATCAATTGCTTCTCAAATGATTCGGTTCAATATTTATTTATTATAAAATTATTTTACATTAATATTTTTGTATAAATCAAGAATTGTAGTGGTTAGAATTGAATTTAATTGAGAAAAAAGTTCAAATCTTGGTGAAAAGTCCAAAATTTTAGCTAATCAAAGAAAAATTATCAAAATTCTTAAATCAAATCATATTAAACCAAAGCGAGTTATAGAACCTAACCGAAATAATTTAGTTTTTTTCTGTGATATTCGGTTCATATATTTATGAACCAATTGGTTTCGATTCTGGTTTGAGGGCAAAACCGAACTGAATTGGTTTGCGCCCACCCCTAAAAATAATTTATAAAAGAAATTATGCATAATAAGATTTTTTTTCTATTTTCTTAACCCTATGACAACTATATATTAACCAAGTTTTGGGATCTTTTTTTGGTAGTCTCAACGTGACGTGGGAAACTTTATTTTAAATATAAAAATAAAGTACAACTAATTAGAGGGACATAACGAGCTTTAACTCTCATTAAATACATAAAGTTTAAACAAAATAAAATCCTAAAACAATATAAATTTCTATAACGGCTAGCATTCCATACTCAAATGCTGTAAGGAGCCTCATGTATGCCATGGTACTTACTAGGCCAGATATTTCACATGCTGGGAGTGTGGTGAGCAGGTTCATAGCTAATCCAGGCTGTGAACATTGGAGGGCAGTTCAGTGGATAATGAGGTATTTAAAGGATATTGTGGTGTTTGGTCTACTGTATGGTGGTTTAAATAAGGAAGGAGGTCACAGACAGGTTTCTTGTTCACTTTGGGAGGCTGCATTGTTAGTTGGAAGGCCACATTACAGAATGTGGTTGCTTTGTCCACCACTAAAGCTGAATACACAGCAACTACTGAAGCTTTCAAGGAAGCCATCTGGTTGAAGGGAATGGTTTCAGAATTGGGGGCAAATCAGGAGTCAGTTGTAGTGTATTGTGACAGTCAAAGCGCAATACACCTGAGCAAAAGTCAGACTCATCATGAAAGGACAAAACATATTGATGTTAAGCTGCATTTTGCGAGACTTGAAGTATCAAGGGGAGTAGTGAAGTTGTTGAAGATTTCAACTGAACAAAATCCAGTTGATATGTTGACTAAGGTTGTGCCATCTACTAAGTTCAATCTCTGTTTGAGCTTATTAGGGATTTGTAGTTTTTGAAAATTACAAAGGTTGAGGAAGGAAGCTAGAAGAGTAGCTAGAGTTCTAAGTTCAAGGTGGAGAATGATAAAATATGAACTCAAAAAATCAAGTACGACTGGTCGATTAATGAATGCATGCATGTATGACTAGTCGTTTGAGGAACATCAGAAGCAAAACCAACATTTTTATGTTGTCATCTGAAGCTTTAAGTAACTCATGTGCTGAACATGTGACATGTAACTAAATAAGAAAGGCTGAAACGGCAGTGAAGATTGTCGTATTAAGCTTACTTATGTTAGCTCGTGAGTTGCACATGTATAAGTTGTTATGATAGCTAGCTTTGGCGGGAAAGTTTGTTACCAGAACAAACCCATAAAATAGAGCTTATAAGAAATTGCTTCGGGTGAGTTCAGGTGGTTATCATCTTCAAATAAGAGAGAGAGATAGAAAAGGGTTAATCTTTGTAATCTTGTAAAGCTTTATAATCTCTAAAACCTTGATTCATTAATGGTGAAAGTTTCCATGCTTGATTCCTCAAGTGGATGTAAGCATCTTCATAGATGCTGACCCACTTTAAATACTTGTGTCGCTATTTTTTAAACTTTTCTATTTTCTTGTTCTTGTGTTGCTGGTTGTGATCTGTGTTTGGCGTTCCTGATACTTGAGTGTAGATCCTAGGTCTTGGGGAGGGTTTTGATTCAGATTATAAGGGTCAAATTCTCAACAACAGCCTTAAGGAAGAGGATTCCGTTCATTAAAATATGTTGTTACAGTTGTGCTGCGGAAGCATCTTTTTTTGTGGTTTGATACCACTTGTGCGCAAATTCAGAATTAATACAAACCCAATATTCACAGAAAAATAAAGGACACAAGAATTGACGTAGTTCGACAATAAAACCTATGTTCATGGAGGCAAAAGAGAATAATTGTTTTACTAACAATTAATAGAGTACAAATTTGAGTAACGAGAATCTCACTTCCCCATTATCCAAATACACCCAAACGCTCACATGCTCTTGAAGGAAATAATTGACACACATTCTCTCACATCTCCACAAATAGTGCGAACTCAACTAAGCACCCAAGGAAAGGCTCTCCCAATCTTTCTAAGAGCTCACTTGCAAATGCTCTCTTCCTCTGGACTCTCTCACAGAGAATTCTCTCTGCACTCCCTCAGAGAGCTCATCACCTAAGCTCTCACTCTACATTTTTGGGATGCTAAGGAATGAAGGAACTCATGCTATTTATAAGCAAAGCTCCTCCTCTTCAATCGGTTAAAGCATGTTCATTTTGCCATTTTTTTTCAAAGTTTGTTTGGCACCGTTCTTGACAGTCTCAACTTGCCATTTTCAATTTTTGTTTGGCACCGTTCTTGACAATATTGGCCAAATTTGCCAATTTGTCAAAAAGCCTTATTTGACTTTTGATTAATAGTTACAGAAACAGGAGGGCATGGTTCAGAGACAATTTTCTGATTTGATTCCAAAGTTGCATCTGCCATTGCTGAAAGTCTTTGGGAATCTTCTTTGTGTATCCCGAAAAGAACTCATTTCGCCACAGAGCTCATTTCCCCGAATTTGAATAGCGCTAGATATCTCCCCCAACTAGTGGGAGTGTCTAATTCTCAGACCTTTGGGCTGCCATACAAAGTGTATGTATCTTGAATCTTGGTAAATGCAAACAAGTTTCGATGATTCCAAACAACTGTACATGCATGATTTTATAAGAAAGACTGTTAGCAGATTAGTTATGCATAAATTATTTGTAGTTGTACCCTCTCTAATGAAATTGATGGTGAAATTGGCAACAACAATGAAGCCAGCAATGTACATGCATTCTAAACGATACTAGCTTGGTCATTATGTCTAGTGCTGAACCACACAAGTCCAAAGATAGCCAAGCTATACCTGCAAGTCCGAGGCTTAACTGGAGTACTTCTAAGAACACACAACAGTATTTAAAACACAAAATACAAAAAATAAAATAAGGAATACAACTATTTAAGTTTCTAGACAATACTGCAAAAATGGCCCCACTTATAGCAAATCCTTGAAATCTACTAAATAAAAACAATGCTCTGCCTCATGAGGACTCATTTTGTGAATAGACAGCTGAAAACGAAGTCTGAATCGATCAAAGCTGATTTACAGTTAAAATTGAAGGTTTGGCTGGTGAAGTTTCCCACTCTAATTTTGCCTACACAACAAGTAAAGGGAAATAAGAATCATAAATAAATATGTGCTTTTACTGTTCTTATTAGATAGATTATAGAGGGAAGGATCTTTCTTTAAGTGTTTGTTTGCTGTAATGTGTGGCAATCCCACTCTGTTTTGCTACTCAAGTTGAGTCTATGTGGAGTCCTAATTTTGAGATTGAAGCAACCACAATTAGTTGGCATTTGTATGACCCATTGAAGGTTTTAAAATAGATATAAATCTAATAAGGAAGTGTGAAAAAAAAAAAGAAAAGAGCATACAAAAATTAGGCCGGTAACTAATGTTTGAGTTATCAGGTAAGAGTAAAACTCACCCCATTCAATCAATTAGATTCCATAAGGCAATATCTGGATATCATACCGCCACTCCATATCCTCAAAAGCCCGTAGCCTTTGTCTCAACTCTGGCTGAGGCCAATGTAACTCCAATTTGCATAAGCTCATTATGCACCATAGCTCCTCAGGAAGCTTTCTCAAGTATGCACAAGGCTTCAGAATTAAGCTTTCGAGCTTTGGCATCGCTCCTGCTCCCATCGTCCACTCTTCCAGCCATAACATTGATTTCAGATGCAAAATTTTGAGCTGTGGAAAACCACCTGAGCCAACACAAGTCAGCTTTCTTCCTGAATACGAGTTCTGCTTCAGTTTCAACACCTGAAGGTGAGGAAGCTTTTCTAGTGACGGCATAGGATCCTCCAATAGCTCAGTATTTGATAAGCTCAATTGGGTCAGACTTGGAGAAAATTGGTAATCGGACAGGAGCATTTGTGAGAGCTGCCACACCTTGCTTCTGTTCACCACCTTCAAGCATTCAAGTTTGAGTAGGTTGCATATGCTCTTGGAGCACCGAGATTGATAATAACTCAAATCTCCAAATATTCTAAGAGTTTGAACATTAGGGAGTCTGCCCAATATATCTGGAGTGCAACTACTAGGGTGTAAGGCTGATATGAAAGTGAGATTTTTCAGAGAGCTGCAATAATTTTTTGGAGGTTCAGGCAAAGTGATGCAACCAAAGTTTAGACGTATGAGCTTTTCCATCTTCCAAATATCCTCAGGTGTATAATCTATGTAGCTAGATGGCATATCCAGTGTTTGAAGGTTTAGAACGGTACATACTGATGAAGGAAGGCTTTTAAGGGAAGGGATATTGAGCTTCAAGTATCATAAATAGAATAAATTTTCTATTCCAGATGTAACATTGGTCACGAACTAGAGAACCCAAGTTCAATACTCTAAGGAGTTTGAACCTTTTACAAATTTTCTCGAAATCTTTGAGGGCAAGATGATCACTTTCTGAAGTGAGT
This sequence comes from Clausena lansium, assembly GCA_030449835.1. Taxonomy (NCBI): domain Eukaryota; kingdom Viridiplantae; phylum Streptophyta; class Magnoliopsida; order Sapindales; family Rutaceae; genus Clausena; species Clausena lansium. Next base: position 5,295,340 of record JASUUF010000146.1, on the reverse strand, counting down.
TTCAGCAAAGAATGTAGGTATGTGTCAGAATGCTCGAACGAAACTAATGGAATCAGATTTGTAAGAATGGCGAACCGTTTAGTAGTTTTCCATGATTTCTCCTCCTGGTTTCTGAAAATCAACTTGGCAAAGTTTGTCCATTCTGCAACACGAATTAATATAGTACAGACATAAGTTGGAACATAACATGCCTTAATTGTGCCTCCAGCACTTCTCTTTGTCACTTGAATGAAGCCTCTGCTGATTAGTTCATTCAAGTACTCATTGGCAGTTTCCTTACTGTTGTGTGGTATCAAACCTTCAGCTATCCATAACTGATATAATTGCCTTGTATATATCTCAGTGCTTGGAGGGAAGATACACAAATAGAGGCAGCAGGCTTTCAAGTTGAAAAAACGTATATCCAGCATCGAAACAATTTTACTCCAAAATGGCTGAGTCAGTCTTCTGCTCATGTGATTCTCTAATGACTTACTTCCATAGTGTAGGATGAAAAAATGCCAGCTTTCATTCTTTATTCTAATCAACGGTCCTCCAACAAGTACTGAGTCAGCCCGAATCTTCTCTCCATTTTCCAATTCGAACGAGATAAGGATGTCAGGATCAGCAACCGTTATCAATACTCTGCTTCCATTTTGATAATCTGGAAGAACTTCTCCAAGATCATCCCATATATTATTGCACCAGACATCATCAAGGACAATAAAATACTTCTTGTTTGTTAGGTAATCATGAAGAATAATTTTCTTTGATTCCAAATCTTTACCAATAATTTCACCCAATGATGAAGATGCTGGCATCACAGACTTCATTATGTCATCTAACATCCTTTCGGAATCATAGAATGGAGACACCCTTACCCAAGCATGACAATCAAAATAAAACTTGACATGACTATTGTTGAAAGTCTCAGCAGCAAATGCAGTCTTATCAAAGCCAATGCTCTCAAGAATTGCAACCACTGAAAGCCGAGGTTGTCCCTCAATCAATAAATCTAGCAACTCCTCTCTGCCCTTTTCTAATTCTCTGACATTAACAACCACTGAAAGCTGAGGTTGACCCTCAATCCATAAATCAAACAACTCCCCGGTGCCCCTTTCTAATTTACTGATATCCTTATCAACCACTGAAAACTGAGTATGACCCTTGATCAATAAATCAAACAACTCCTCTGAACGAGAAGAAAAACCAGCTTGAATGAGAAAGTCCCTTGCCGCTTTCATACCAGAATCATTGTCACTGGGTGGAATTTCTTGCATCCGATTTCCAATATTAATGATCTTTCTTTGAAGCCCAAGAAAAGCATCGTAGAGCTCCTTACAAGTACTGCTTTCATTTTCAACACTTTCACTGTTGTTCTGCTGCTGCATGATGGTGATGAAGAATTTGTCAATGGTTTTCCCAGATTCATGGACAAAGTAATTGATGTTCTTCAAAATTCCCAAAATATCCCATCTATCAACGTCTGCTTCGACCCAGAGACGAATCAGAAGCCAAGCTATGTCACCTTCATAGTTGCACAGCAGAGTAGTAATATTTTCAGTCTCCGTAAGAATGTTCTTGAAAAGAGGCTTTAAATCTGTTGAATCCGGCAACGTCAACGTTCCTTCTTCACCTGCTAACACCCTTTTCAACCTCTCTGAAAATAATCGGACGTTCACGTCCATATCTCCTTTTGTCAAATTTGTTATTTGTTTACTCTTCAATCAATGATAAAATAAAAGGACTTGTTTTACCTGAAAATGGTGTAAAATTAAACACCATGAAGAGGAATTTGCTAAGGATTATGCCAAGGAAGTGGCCAAGTGGATTCTCAAAAACATGATAAACATGATACCTTTAAAACGGAATGCCTTTAAAAAAGAATTAGAATTTTCGGCCTTGGGAAATAATGTATTAAAACATCCGAAAGCATTGGTTGTTCTGTTAAAGAATTGATACCCACATAATTTTAATTTGCTTTTATAAAAAAAATTATTTGTTGAAGATTTGAGGAATATTTGGATGATGATTTTTACACAATAATGTGCGTGTTGTATTAATGAGTTTTTATAAAAGTTTTGGGGGAATCCGATGAGGTTTTGATTGAAACTCAGCTCCCCTATTGCAATCTGGCCCATTTCTATTTTTTATTTTTATGGTCACTATAATCATAAATTTATTGCTACTAACAGAAATCAAGTCCATTATATTATAATTCGAATTTCTATTTTCACTAATGTTGGAAATGTTGTTGATAGGGAGTGAGGCGATTTAAACTAATTAATTTCTTCTTTAAATCTATTGAAAAAATATATTTATTATTAAGTGAAAATATTTGAATCCATCAAAATATTATTTGTACCTATATTTTGAAAAGTATTTTAGTTACTAATATACCCCATACTTAATAAATTGGTTTGTATTTGAAGGAAATCAATAGATGTATTGGTATATTTATGTGTTTAAAATAATCTAAGAGCATGTTTTGTATTAAGGTGGGTGAATATAGTAAAATCTTAATTTTCATATTTTAGGAGTATTTTTAGTGATTGGATTTATAGAGTATTTTAATAGGTTCAAATAGCATCACTCTTATTATTATTACTTTAATTTTTCTAAATTCCAAAGATAACATCATTAATCTCTTTCTTCTTCAATCTTAATGTAATGAAATTCTCTCTCTACCGCAGATGTTCGTAAACAGAACTCTAACTTTAGATAGAAATTAAAATGAAGGAGATATTTGTTAATTTATATCATTAACTTTAGATAGAAATTAGGTGGTGTTAGTTTTTCTTTATGGAAAAGTAGTTGAAAAAAATATCCTTTATTTTTATGGTAGGTGAAAATTGTACGTAGATAGTGGGTTTTATTCCTCTTTATTCTTAATAGTGTTAGCACATATATTTCTGTAATAATGACTTTGATGATAACAAACATGTTTTGAATTGATTAATTTTGAAGAAGTTTTAAAATTGAAACCAAATTCTTAAACTGAAAATGTTTTGAACAAAGAATAATTTTCTGGTAGTAAACGGCTTTCTGTTAACTTCCAAAGAGCTATGAAAATAAACAAAATAAATAGTTTCCTGTTAACTAATAAACGGCTTTCTGTTAAATAAATAGCTTCCTGTTAACTTTTAGAGAGCAATGTGTTTTTGCTCAATGATAATGGCGATCCAACAACTAGTAAACAGTTAACCAATTATTTGAAATATGCTCCAATGGTAACTTGCTCAAGTCATAATGGCAATCTGACAAGGAGTTAACGGTGAAGGCCTAGAAAGACAATAACGGCTAGTTCTCAACTCCATCTATAAAAAGGCTCATTTAAACTCAAATCAAAGGACGAACATAACAATTATCGTTGAGCTATCTTTTACATTCTGAGCTTACACTTGTTTATCTCTTTCACCTAATCATACATTGAGCTTACATTTGTAATCATACACATTGGGTGGGAGAGATTCTTTGTAATCTTTATTTCATTATCAAAGTTGAGTAAGAAACACTTGGGTTAAGAGATTTGCGATAATTTCTTATTGTAAAGGTTGGTTGATTGACACCTTAAAAGTCAATTGTAAACTGTTGAAGCCTTGGGCTGTGGCTTGGATAATGAAATCCTCAAGCATAGGTTGATTGGAGGAGTGGATGTAGGCGGGATTTGTCGAACTACGTAAAACTCTTGTGTTTATTCTCTCTATCCCTTATCTCTTTACTTATTTGTTTGCTTGAATTTACTTTTATCTATTTACTTAAGACATTAGTTTAAATTGTGGTGTTGTTATTGAAGAAATTTTTAAATCCCAATTCACCACCCTTTTTGGGTTGCCTAATTAGAATTTCAAATAAATTATAGCAACATCATTATGAGCAGTTTTATCTTAAGATTAATTAAGATAAAACTCATAATCTAAGTGAATTATGAGCAGTTTGTCTCATCACTCAAAATCATTTGCAATATGTCACTAAAGAAAAATGTAAAAATTGGAGAGAAACTGAAGAAACGGGATAAAGAGAAAATATATAGTGTTAGTTAGAGAAAGAGAAAATGTGATTAGTTAGGTAATTTCATTAAAAAAAAAATGTTAATAATAAAAGATTAATTAAAAGAGAGTGTAAAGAGGAAATTAGTAGATTCAAATAACTACACCCTTGATAAAGTAATGGGGATTATAAGTATATAAGCAACATCATTTGTTTGTTGTTGGCAATTATGGATACTTTTTTTTTCCATTAATTTGATTGGAGAAAATTATTCAGACAGAGTATATACTTTGGACCAATTTTTAGAATTGAAACTACAAATTGATTGATACAATTGCTTTCAATTTGAATTTTGAAGTAGACCCAATGAGCGCTAGTGATAATTTTATCTGCAATAATACTCCAATTTTAATTGATGCAAGTCAAGTGACTTCTTTTCTCCTTTTAAGTTAAATTTTTGGACCAATCAGACGGTGCAAAATCAAGCATTTGCTGATCTGCAATTAGCTAAAGAATGCTGATTCAGAGTTTATAATATAAATTATGTGAATACAAAGAGATCTTTCTTTGTTTTTCTGTTGCAATGTGCTGCTATCTCCAAGAGATCTATAGAAATTTTATCTACACTTTAGGTTTACATACTCTTTATGCAGTTGGATTGAAAATGAATTCATACTTCTAAGTATGAATTCACTGGGCATTATTGAATCAATTGCAGCAAAGTAATATCTTGGATAAAATAATGCCCTAGAGCTTAACTTTTCTAATAATGTTGAAAAATAAATAAAGGATAAGAGATCAGAGCTGGAGTGCTTAATAGGCAAATTAAAGAATGGTGGGCTTATTTGAACCCACCAATGTTCTCTCTAAAGCCGCTATTTAAATTAAGTTTTTATTTTAAAAATAATTTTTGATAATATTACTTAATTAACCCTATTTCTTTTTCACTCAGAAATCCTCGTTTTCACTATAGGTAATTCAAACTTTTATCTTTCAATTCAAATAAACATTGACACTTGCTTCTCAACTTTTCACAATCAGTTTTACAATGGATATTACAAATTAATTAGAAGATAAAAACCCCACTATAGAAGAAAGAATATTTATCAATTTTTACCAATTATAAAATCATAAAAGTTTCTTTGGATTTCATATTTATCCTTGAAATAGAAAATCTAAGATGAACAAAGGAAAAAGAATAGTAATAGAAAGTAGGAAATAAAGTTTGATTTACTATGAAAAGAAAAGAATCAATGACCAAAAGAATGAAGCTGATATTTCAAGTTGCATAATGTGATAATAGAGAGAGAAAATACAAATCTGAAAGAAGAGAGATAGAAAATAAGTGAAGGTTAATTTTGAAATTTAAAAATTTTAATTATAATAATTAATATATTTTTTTAGGTGGGCATAGAAAAAAATTTGATAGGTTCAAATAGTCTTATTCATTAAGGGATAATGTCACTTGGTCACAAGCACATTGACGCTAACACCCTCTGCCAGTGGACCGAGGCAAATTTGACACAAGAAACCATACACAAATGAAGAAACCTTAATTGGAGCTAATCACACAACGGTTAGTAGTAAAACACAAAAAATATGTTGGGGATATATATTTGTGGGGAATGGCAAATCTAAAGAATTGCAGTAATAATGGTGATACTTCATTATATAAAGTAATGTGTTTACAATTCCGTATGTAGAATGAAAATAATAGTAACAGTAAAAAGCTGTAAAAAAATAATATGCACTTTAAAGCACATTACAAATGTCGCTTTCCTTAAGACGTTATTGCCCCCACTAATTGAGTGATGCACATGGGTTAAGCAAATACTCTTGAAGGATACAATGAAGCACTTATTTGTTTTCTTGAGTTGTGCATCGATGAAAGCGAATCTGAATACTCTTGAACGTTGCAAGCTTACCAAGAATTAATATATTGCTCCTGTAGTAAACAACATATTGGATATTTGATGCATATAAAATAGATGTTATATGATGATATTCAATTTAGAAAAGAGGGTTGAGAAAAGAGTGGTGTAGGATCATTATTTGCATGTCTAAATGGCCTAAGCATGACCTCTATTTATAGATATCCTTATGCTCCTCTATTTGGGTTGTCATCTTTCATGATACCTCTTTATTCATGGCCATTGGATCAAGATTTAATTTTAATCAATGGTTCAAATTGAATCATCACCATTTCAAATGAAATGTTACCATGAAAGGATGTGTCCTTCAAACGAAATGCCACCATGAAAGGATTTATCCTTAAGTGAAAAGATACATCTTCTATAAGGCACAATTAATTGAACATGTCTTTACAATAAGACATCATTTATTTTGAAATTGTTCCAACAAAACATAACAACAATTGCATAAATTAAATGAAAAGGAAGACCTTATTCAATTTTATAGACAATAACATAACTATGGCATCACCTATGGCAAATCTGATTAAAACAAATGTCCTCGAACGACAGTTGTAACTAGTTAGACTCGCCTCATGGGGTTTAGAGTGGGTTGTTTCAGTAGGCAACCACAATAAAGCCTTAATAACATATAGGGCCTTGGACAGCCAACTAGTTTCCCTCTACTTAAAGCTTATAGCCGCTCGAGGGTAATTCCCCTATGCTTAAAGCTGCCCCCAGGGTAATTTTGTTGATGAGGGTAATTTTGTTGTGGTTAATAATTTTGCTGCAATGGATAATTTTGTTGAGGCTGATAATTTTAATGAGCCCCATTAGGGGTGGGCATAAACCCACAACCTATGGGTTTTTACCTAAACCCAAACTAAATTAAATGGGTCGGGTTCGGTAAATCATGAAAAGGGGTTGGATAAATCATGAAAACGGGTTGGATTTGGGTTTTAAGTAAAAAATCATTTTATTATGGTTTGGGTATGGTTTACCCATAGCTAATTTCCAAAACTCAAGATGAATTGCCAGTGAAAAATAAAATAAACAAAATAAGATATAGTCAAACAAAAGAAGACACCATGTCGGTGGACAAATTTCATATCTTCACTCATTAACTTACATAATGGAGGCTCCACTTATTTTTGTTTCTTTTATTTATTTATTTTTAAATTTCTCCTTTTTAGCTCCTTTCAGTTGAGAGTTTCTCTTTTTTGGATCTAAGCACGCGGTTTTCATCTAGATCGATTTTGTTTACAAGAAAAATAGTTTATAATTCAAACCTTCAATATTGAAGGGAGAAAAGCACTATCTTATTTGACGAATCCCCTTTGAAGAACTTTTTGGAACCTTTAATTTAGCATTATATTCTTTTTTATATTATCATTCTTGAAGGGAGAGAAATATTATAATTGTTATTATTTTGGTAGAGGAAAAAAAATTGATCAAAATTATTATAAACTTATTTTTATTTGAAGAATTATTTGGTAATGCTCTTAGTGTGACCACCAACGCCAATATCAATTGTTTTCTAAAAAGGTTCTTTTTATTTTTAAATGAACGAAGTTAGAAATGTCGCTTCAAAAATATAATGGAGATAAAAATTTGAATATTGAAAAAAATTATTTATTTATTTTCAAACGTAAAATAAAAAATACTATTAAGTTTTTATTCAAATTTAATTATTATTTTCAAGGAAAAGCATAATTTCGTTCCAAAATTTATAGCCTCATTTATATTCACAAGCTATATGAAGTACAAAGGGCATATCTTAATGGGCCACATCTTAAAGTCTAATTTAGCAAGCTGCCAACATCGTGTCCAAAGATTAATTGTTAACAGATCAAAGCCTCTTATTAATCGATTATCTTGTTTTGATCTGTATGGATATTGTTAGAGTTTGTGTTGTAATAATGGTAATACTACTAGCTTTTTATTTTCTTTCTTTCAATTTACTTATTGATATTATGTTTGTGGAAGTTTATTATTAGAGATTTAGAGTTTACGTTCTCATTTATTGAAATAATAATTTCGTAATTAAACTTTATTTTAATTTTTTATTATTTTTAATTTAAAGATGAAGTTATTGTAAAATTTATTATTTATAATTTTTTATCCACTATCTTTTTTTTCATATTTTAATATTAATTTAATAATAAATAACCATTAATAATTATTATAATTTTGATAAATTAAATTTATCAAAATTAAAAATATTTTGATCATCAAATTTAAAACACGCTCATTTGGATTTGGTTTGGGTTGGGTTAAAAATATATGGCTTAGTTTGGGTTGGATCCAAATTTTTATAGTTTGGGTTGGGTTGACTTAAAACACAACTCAAACCAACCCATGCCTACCCTTGCACGACTGCACAATGACTTCTACCATCTCCTCGCATAGGTCGCTAAGAATTCTGTTGCGGATTTCCAAGTTGCTGATTTTGCATCGGACGTAAGGTTGGCAAAATCTGGATCCGGATTGGGATATAGGTGCATCCGGATCCGGATCCGGATTTACATTTCCATATTCGAATCCTCATCCGGATCCGCAAAAAAATATGCGAGATCTGGATGCGTAATTTCTACAACGAATGCGGGTGGATATTCGGGATATCCGGATCCACAAATTTAAAATTCAATAAGTTAAAATATAATTTAAAAATTTAACAATTTACTTAATAATATCAAATAAAATTCAATCATAATTCATAATTAACAATTCAACATGAATAACATACAATAACATCATAAATTCACAATTAAAAATACTACAATATAAATCAAACAAAAAAATTCAACAATTTACCTAATAATTTCAAATAAAATCTAATAATAAATTTATAATTCAACAGCTAAGAATTCAATATGAATAATATACAACAATATCATAATCCACAATTAAAAATACCACAACATAAATTAAACATAAAAATAATATAAATTCAACAATTTACCTAATAATATCAAATAAATTCCAATCATAAATTCATAATTCAACAATTAATAATTCAACATGTATAACATACAACAACATCATAATCCACAATTAAAAATACCACAACATAATTCAAACATAAAAAATAATATAAATTCAACAATTTACCTAATAATATCAAATAAAATCCAATCATAAATTCATAATTCAACAATTAACAATTCAACATGTATAACATATAACCATATCATAAATTCACAATTTTAGGCTTTTTAGTTTATATATTTTTCTATCGAAATTTGATTATATTAATAATTTAATTAAAAAAAATACGGATCTAGATATCCGCATTTTTGAATGCATGTGCATCCGCATCCACATTCACATCCGCATCCGCATCCGAACGGATCTAATTCTTAGGATCCCATCCGAATCTTACGGATCTAGGCCTGATCGAAATTTTTTAGCCATCTCTAATTGGACATCCTTGCTGACTGTGTGGGCCCCAAAACTAACATAACGTCTTCGATCAAAGTTCCTGTTTCAATCAAGGAATCTTCGTTATCTCCCCCTTTATAATGTTGAATAAGAGGTGCTCTTGGTATGATAGTTCCATTGATGTATTTGTCACCTGGTACGTACAGAATATAATCAATTCACTTTCTTTTTTTAAACTCTCACTTATATTAAAGAAATGTCTACTCCACTCACATTTCATAATGAAAAAGATTTTTATGGGGGCTCGATGCTCTCCTACTCAGCCAAAGGCTGATTGGTTATCATCAATTCATTTTCCAAATTGCAAAAATTAAATTTGTTGAAATCTTATGTTAGCACAAAATAGTTCACCATATTTAATTAACCTAGCTCCATAATCTTTGTTCTACGGATCGATGTAAGAATCTGGCAATACGTGAACAACTCCAGGAATGCCTGTTCACAAAATAATAGAAAAGTCAGCATCGTATCTTATTTGAGAATTATATGAACAACAACAATTACCTCGAAACTTATCGGACTCTTCTTCGTTCATTATAGGTTTTCTTGATAAGTCATCGTGCAACAAGCATAAATTCGTTTCTTTGCCTCCAAATTGACACCACAAAAAATGATTCAAATTAGCCACAAACTTTTCATTTTTTTTTTTTTGTTGAGAAAAATCAGCATTAACAATTCATGCCACGCGCCAAAATCAAGGCTCCCCATCAGAACAAATGAAAGAAATCATACAGCAACATACACATATGCTGTCTAACCATTGAACTAATAGTGACAGCTACATCCATTACATTGCTGCAACAACACAATGGCAAACCGCCAGTTGCAAATTGAGGATAGCTATCATGAACAAGAATGTCCAAAAACTCATACATAGACGTGTTCCTGTCATGTCATACTTTACAATAGGGGAAAATATTCTTATTTCATCAAAAGCAACACAAGACACTGTAACAATTGACCCCCAATTGGAAGATACAGAAAAGATTGAAACAGATAAATCTACTGAGCGTAGGATGCTATGAAACATAATCCAAGGACCAAATTAATAACAAAAGAAGCCAAAACCATTATTTAACAATCTGACTTGTATCAGATAATTACAGAACCTTAACTATTAACCACACTACATTAATGAAGCAACATTAAGCATCTCCCATCTCCACATCATTCGAACATTCTCTATACTTCTGAAACTAATGCTTTCATTTTCAATGATTAAAAAAAAAAAAGAAAAAAGAAAAAGCTATCTAGTTTTTAGTTTAAGTAGCATGATGGTAATGAACCTCAAACCACTTGTACCACTACAAGGGATTTAACCGGCTGAACCAATTTTATGATTGCTATTGGGAAAAAGTCACCTACACTCTTATAATTTACTTAAATAATCACACACACTCTTTTAGTTTCATAAATGGTCACACAAACTCTCTTAATTTCATAATGATTATTATACCCTTTATTTATTACAACCCAAATAAATATAAATATAGTAATAAGATAAAAAATAATAAATAAATATTATATGATACAAATAAAATATTACATAAAATAACTTATATTTATTATAGTAGTTTATTTAAATTCAATTATTTGGTTGTTGTAATTAAGGATATAATAATAAAAAAGAGATTTATGTGACTATTTATAAAAATAAGGGGGCGTGTGTGATCATTTAAACAAATCTTGATGGTGTGGATGGTTCCCATTGCTATTTGCATTAAAATTGGAAGCTCATGAAATAATTTTAGCTTTTAACAAAATTAAATTGCGTTTCAATATAAAATCTCTTTTTATTTCCTTCAATTCACTAATTAAACTAAGAAAAAAGAATAAAAAAATTGTACCTTGAACAGAAAGGGGATTAAAATTAAAATATAAAATAAATAAATGCAGATAATAACCATAATAACTAATTTAATTAAAAATGTAAATAGAGATTATAGAGAAAGAGAAACTAGAGAGAGATCTAATGTTGAGTCCTTTGGCGCAAGTCTCTTCATAGGTCCGATCCATTTCTTCGGGCGTGGGTCTCGGGTCACCCTCGAACAGAATCGTGTCAGATGTGATCTCGTCGGTGTCTTTGTACAAGAGGTACGACTTGTTACCCGACGGCGTAGACGATCTGAATGACCGAGATTGGATGATGGAGGAGGAGGAGATCAACGATGACGACGACGACGGAATGGAAGGGTTTACGAGAGGAGCGGATGCGGAGAGTGCGGGGACTGCGGGAGAGATAGAACTGCGGAGAGCGGCGACGGTCGGTAGTGATCGGTGGAGGCGGAGGACAACGGTGTGGGCCATGGCTTGTGGGTCTTTGAGCCAGCGAGTGAATGGAGAAATTTTACGATACATCATATCATATCACATAGGTAATATAATTAATTAACACATTAATTTATTTATTATATGATTGATATTTTAATTCAAATGTACAGTAAAATTTCTTCCTTGTGAGAGTGAAGGATTATGCTTACGGTTTTGTCGATGTTTGATTCTACTGTTGTTGCCTTTTATTTATTGAAAATATAATAATAATAATAAATTATTAATTAAATAATTATCTTAAAAAATAATTTTTTCATATAAAATTTATATTAAATTAAATTATAAAAATGTAGAATAGGGTTAATTTCTCTTTAATATTAAATTAAATTATAAAAAATTCCGTTGTTTTTTATTTGTCACCCTCTATTGGTTCTCTTGACACGTATAGTCGCTCATTTCGTACACTTATATCTGGCGATTAGCATTAGCGTTAGCATGTCACCCTCTATTGTTGGCATGAGCATGTTCTCTGAGATTGGGATTCATTGAAAGCAATAGTTCAAATGAATGGATTTTTTTTCTTAAGAGATTGGTTTACTTCAATTTCTCAAGTACTTATATGATTTTGAGTATATTCGTGCACTTAAATAATCTCTACCAACATATGTATCTATGTATGAATTAATCATTGTAGAGTGCCCAAAGGCCGTTTAATATACTTTGCTTCTGCTAATCGTGTTCATTGTAACTCATTCTCAATTGACGAAACCTTTTCCTGTATCTACATCATGTGATCTCAAATATAGCTTCCTTCTGTTAATTATGTTCACTGTTGCTTGGTTATTCAGCTTTTGTCATCATGCATCAACTCTTTTGAAATATCGGCCCGCTGGTCTTGACAACACTTGGCAAACATTGCACCAACATTGATCCAAAACATCTTTTAATCATGATTTATTTCATTTTACTTTGACACCAAAGGACTGTTTTGAATCCCCGTTAGCAAATATACATTGCTTTTATTTTTTGGATCGGCAAAAGACGGAAAATAAAAGAAAAAAAAAATTAAACAAGATTGCAGGATATTAGCATCTTGTCTTTTTCTTGAACTGAGGGGGCATTTGTTTTTATGTTTGAAATGTTAGAGAATTTTGTAATTTCACCCAAGATCTAGTAAGCAAAAATATCAAACAAATAATAAACAGAAAATAGATGAAGAATAAAACCAATCACACAACACAAGAATTTACGTGGAAAACTCCTATAATGAAGAAAAACCACGGCCACCAAGGACGACAAGAGAAAAATCCACTATGTGAAAAATTGTTACAATCACTCTAGTAATTTCTTCACACTCAAATCCCAATAACACCCAATCTCTCAATAGACCTACTGTTTCTTTCACACTAGAAACTGTCTACTTGCAGAGAGCCTCATTGTTGTGTTATTCTGTCTGTGTATAATTAAGTGAACCCAATCTCCCTATATATAGTGCTTTATTACTTGTATGAGAAATATTCATTTTCTTATACTAGTAGTATTCCTCCTTGAATAAGAAGCCAAATCCTAAAGAGGAAAGTACTTATTTCTTAAACAGGAATCTTACTAAATAAGAAAATATTATAAGAAAACCTTATTGAAAAATGAGACATATTTCCTAACAATAAATTCAAATGGACTTCAGTTAGTCTCAATTCAGAATAGGTGCTAAATGTCTTACTATGAATAACATATTTGGTTTTTTTTTTTAATCTAAATCTCGGATAGTAGTATTAAGTTGTTTGTTTTTTTCAACTTAAAAGTCTAAAAACTAGTACTTTCAACAAACATAAATCAGATAGTATTTTATAATAAGATAAATCATGTTCAAGTGAATACAACCCTTTTGATACTCTAAATTTGAATATGTTAATCAATTTTATTGTAATTTATGATATATTATATGAAAAATATTCATAAAAAATTGTAAAGATAAACAGTACTAATTTGAAGATTATAAAAAGATAAAAATAATAGTATTCTACTACTATATTATCACAAGTTATAGATATGATAATAACATTAATTAGTAAGTTTTATTTAGGTAAGGATAAAAATAAATTAATTGAATAGAGATATTTTAGAGAATATCTTTTAATGATGCCATTCAAACTTTTTAGATTAAGGAGTTATTTGTTTTTTTGACTGAATGCTTAAAAGAATTCAGTTTTAGCATTCAGCTGTTTTATAGGTGTTTGTTTTTTAACTAAACCTTCAAAATTAAGTAATTTTCACTTAATTTAATTAAGTAAAATTTTTTGACTTAATGCTCAATTAAAAAAAGCATTGAATGCATTAATTTTTATTATTCCAACAATACCCTAACAATATCCAATGATCCACTACCCAAATAATTCAAATCATCTACTTGTTTTGAGGAGCCACGAAGCATTTTGTTACAAACCAGACATCGGATAAAACACCACTTAAAGCAATTACATATTCCGACCCAAGCCAAGCACATAATTGCTCAACAAATGCATGGAGAGAGGCTGTTGGAGTGTGCTGATCGTCTTTCGCCATTAATCAAACCTTCTACAGAGTAAGAAACAATCAAATAAAGAGAGGAATAATAACCCACATAAAACAATGACTTGAGAGCTCAAAAGATATCTAGCAACTTTCTGTTCCAACTCATCACCCATGAAACATGGATTACAAAACAATTTACAACATATTGATAGAAATTCGTCATGTTTTGGAATCCACCATACTCTAAAACACAGAACTCCAAATTACTTACTCTAAAGCCATCAAAGTCAACCTTAACCTTAATGACCATTACAAATGAAAAAACGAAAGAGAAAAGAACAAAAAATGTGCGAACAACTTTTTTGTAACTTCAGATCAAGTATTCATATAACAATTGCGAGATTAAATTGCAAATCAACTTTTTATTGGATTTAGTTGTTTTTTTATTTATTAATGTTTCAATTTATTTTTGTTATTAAATAATAATTAAATAATAACTTTAGTTTCTTTTTTATTAAATATAATAGCTTATTTATTTTATCGTTGATTTTTTAATTGAATTATTAATATATAAGTGTAATAATATGGATAATATTTAATAAGGGTATATATGTAAAATAACAGTTTTCAGACATTTCTGTTATAAAAAAATAAACAACTTAATACATTTATTCAGACATTCAAAAATAAAAAACAAACATGTTATTCAGCATTCAACATTCAGTTAAAAAAAAACAAATGACACTTAAGTAAAAAGTTATAAAAAATTAGCTTAATAACTTAATAATTTAATGACAAAAATTTTTTGTTAAATTGAAAAAAAGACTTAATAACTTAACTAATTTAAATTAAGTAAATTAAGTCATTAAGTTAAAAAAAGCAAACTCCCTAATCTTTATTTTTCTTTAGCTTTTGTCAAGATGCTTTCTTAACCTTCCTACTTTTAGTTTCCACTTGCAATCTCTTTCTTTCTTGAACCAATATATTTGCCTTTAATTACAAGTAAAGTTTAAATACTCCTTCCCCTTTTCTCTTAACTTGTGTTTTCTTATGCAATTATTTTCAATTCTTCCAAAACCATCCATTTTTCAATATCCAGTTTGAATCAAAATTCTACATTTTCATTTTTCTTGTTCCTTTCACGGAACAGTTTGATTGTGATATTTTCAATCAAAATAAGATATCGATGCAATATTGAAGTCGTTGATTACTCAAAGGAACAATAACAGGTACTTGTTATTTGAATTATCAACAAAATAACTTCATTTTCTTTATTTTTTATCTCATGAATATTAGATCTACTTGAAGTTAGCGATGGATTTTTATTCACAAGTTATTTTTTTGTTTTCATTTTCATATTTATCAAAATCATCAGTGCTCATGCACTTTTTTGTGTAATTATCACCCACATACTCCTCGTTTTTCAATTACAATTTCTTTTTAGAACAAAGTAGAATTTTTGTCATCATCAATTTTTTAACAGAACATCATCATCCATAACGTTAATTTCAGTCCTCAACATGGTCCAAAAACTTCTCTATCTAAATAATTTTCAAATCAAATTCAAGGAGCATTAAAACCTAGCATACCCATCTGCAAATAACACAACAGATAATGTAATTAACTTACACTCTCGGGATCTAATCAATAACAAAATCAGATATTGAGTGTATTTATTAATGCTATAGCTTTTAAAATAATTGATATTAGCTATGATGTAAAAATAATGAATTGTAAAGAAAATTCATTAGCTGTTTAAAAATTTGTTTATAAAAAAGTGCAGTGAATTTCATAATTGGTTTCATGTATTTGGTAACCCTTATTATTAAACAACTGTAAAAGTGCAAATAATTAAAATAAATATAATGCTGAATGAAATTTATTTACTCATATATAAAAATGGTACATATAATATTTTAGTAAAACCATTATTCTACGTTGTAGCTTATTATTATTTAGACATGAAATAAATGAATAAAAAGATAACTTGATGAAGTTTTGTGCGAATATGCATTATTTTTTCTTTAGTTTTGTGTTTCTGTATCACTCTTACCTTCTCTGTTATATTTGGTTTTAACAACTCAAACGTTTAAGATTTTAGTTGGCAATTATTATTTGACATCCCAAATACTCTGTTTTGTATCTTCTTTTTTAATGGCTATGCTTTGTACTTTTAACATATCTCCTAGGTCTATCATCAACTAAATAATCATAATTAAACCATCACCTTCCAAAATTTGAAAATGTTCTAGTTTCAAACTTTTAACTTTACCTATTTTTTCCCCATCCATTATTTATTTATTCTTTGTGATAAACAGAAACTTAAACTAAAATGTAGAGACTATTCGAGCATTTAATCTATTCTTTGCTTCACTTCTAAATTAATTAATCAAGAACCTTGCTTTTCAGTAGAGCACTTTAGAAAGAAAATGGTCAATTAAATGATTAATTTAATTACAATAGGGCATAAATGAGTTAACAATTATAATTACCAGAAAAACCTCATCGGATTCCGACAAAACGAAAGTATATAACTTTTATTAGTTTTTTATTAAAATGACATCTACACGGTGCACGCAAGCGTTAGATCTTGTTTTTTCTTTTTTTTTTTTGCACAAAAGAGTTCCTAGCAACTCAATTGAAGTTAGAAAATCATTGTTATGAAACATCAACTCTTACATGAAAATATGAAATTAATGATTAAGACGAAAGAAAAACTGATTATTTTCATTTTATTTTGAGACAAAAAGACTGTTTTTTTAATATCCATTTGGAAATATATACTGCTTTCGTTTTTGGATTGACAAAAACTGAAAGTAGAAGAAGAAAAAGAAATTAAAAAGAATACAGGAGGTTAGCATCTTATTCTTTCCTTGAACTACGTCTTTGTTTTCTTTAGCTTTTCGGAATATGCTTAACCTTCCTCCTTTTCCTTTCTTGAACCAAGATATGTGCCTTTACCTACAAGGAAAATGTGAAAAGAAAGTTTTGAATTTTTATTTTAAAATTTTGGATGGAGATAAGAAACCCAATTCACTAAAATAATTGATGGCAAGCCCAGCAAAACGCATTCCTCTTGGACACCAACAAAGAAGAATTTAGAACTTAATTAATTTGCGATTTGAACTTTGCAAAGAAAAAAAAAATTGAAACAAAAAGAGACAAAAGGAAATAGTTATATAAAAACATAACTTCTTGCAATATTGAATTTTACTCATAATGCCTATATTAATTTTGTCCGTTGCTCACATGATCTGAGGCCGGTCCGCCTGATTTGTCTGCTACAGGTGGTGCGGAAGTTCATCAATAATCATATTTAAATTTCCTGCAACAACTGTGCATTGAATCCTTCGCCCTTGGCGGTAATTTTCTTAGGCAATTAATTAATTAATTATCCTGGGTTCTCTTATATGCTTGCTGCACATCACTTTCCTTGCTTCTTCCTTTACTTGCTAGAACATCATTAGAAGATTTTAGAATTTTAATATTGAAGGATTTTTATTGTTTATAAACTTTTAATATATTATATTTTAATTTGTGTCTTAGTATGTGTTTAGGTCTTTTATTTCCAATTTAATTATAATTCAATTTTTCTAGTGAGTTCACTTCCGGAAGTAAGTTTATCATATTGTAAACAGAGAGGTCTTACCATTGTTTTCATAAGCTATTTTTTATTAATAAAAATCCATTTTTTATAATTTCTTCAGATTTATTTATCAAAATCTATCTTGTAAAATTGTTTGGATAATCATCTAATCTCGTTGTAAAACGGTAAGCAAAATCTCTTTTATAGAGTCGTTTGGATTAGAGCGTCAACTAATTTCACTGTAAAGCATTATTTTTAATCACCATGAGTTGTTTCGTATATTTTTACTCTGCTTCCACCCTTCTTGTCAATTGGCATCAA
Organism: Clausena lansium; assembly: GCA_030449835.1. Classification (NCBI taxonomy): domain Eukaryota; kingdom Viridiplantae; phylum Streptophyta; class Magnoliopsida; order Sapindales; family Rutaceae; genus Clausena; species Clausena lansium. The sequence continues at coordinate 5,277,331 of JASUUF010000146.1, read as the reverse complement.
AGCGTTTTGTGTTAATCATATAGCTTTCCTAGTTACTGCTCAATCATCCCCCATCTTTTTCGAGCATTGAAAAAAAACAAAAAAATTAGAAAAAATTCCCAAATCACAATTACTGCCACCACTCTACCTTTCAGCCAGCCACCACCACTACCATACTCGTCATTGTTCGAGACCAAACCCTCCCCCCCCCCCCCCCCCCATCATCACCTCTAATAGGCCCTCTAATCACTGAACAAACTACCCACCCAAACCCGTAAACTCTCCACCCGCTCGTCATTGCTAAACCACTACCCTTTTTCAATCAATTGATACCACCTTCTAACTCGCTATGATTTGACGAACAGAACTCGATCATCCGCTCTCCTTAGCCTTCACCAGAACCACCATACCAAAGCACCAGGTGCTGCCGCCATTTGAAGCCAATTTTCCACCGCCACCATCGCTTGTTTGTCACTGCCACAGAATCGACCCAAAAGTGATTGATTATTCTCAAGTATAAGAGTACCTAGTTATAATAATGGAGCGACAAAGTGGAAGAGGATATGATAGGATATGAAAACATTAGATATCGTTCTAGGACCGGAACAAGCCAAAGCGATTAGATTACGCTCTAATCGAAACATGATTAGATCTCATTCTAATCCAAGCGACTCAATGAGATTTTTAATAACGCGTCAAGCAAGATTAGATGACACTCTAATCTAAATGACTCTACAAGAGATATTTTGATAGATATCCTAGAGGGAATTATAAGAAACGAGGGTTTATTAATTAATCAAAGATTGAAGTTATAATAATAAGAACTTTCTATTTATAATAGAGTAAACCTACTTCCCTAAGTTAACTTAAAAAATAAAACTAAATCACAATTATAATAGAAATAAAAGACTAAGACATATACATAATTGACTAAAATAGAAAATTGACACTAATTCAAATAGAAAATCCTAAATTAATAAAAGTTCAAGAATCTTAAAGTAATGTCTTACATTATTCTCCCTCTCTTAAAAGAAACTCTCTTCGAGTTTGGGTACAATTTAGAGGATCAAACTTGTAGTGTAAGAGCAAATCATGTCGTAACTCGAACTTGTTGTCCTTCTCTTCAGTCTTTCTTGAAACTTTGAAGAATCTATGCTTCATTAATTTCCTTCGCTTGTACATTCTTCGAGGTGATGAAAACTTCCAACAATAAACAATGATCAAATAACTCTTTCCCTTCCCCAATTGACATGCAATGCACTCTCTAATAAATTTCACCTTTTCAATCAAATCTTCTTTAAACAACATCTTTTTGTCTTTAATGTGAATGGGTAGAATCATTTCGATCATTTAGCTTCTTTATCTTGATTTTGCTACACAATCTTAATTGTACGATTACGCTCATTGCTCAAATCAAGAGTTTTTTGTACCTCTTCTTTGAAAATCTCAGATTGATCAAAAACCTCATCATCTTCAATTCTTGTCTTGTCTTCCAAGGAAATATCATGCACAAATTGTCAAATTGGAACTTTACATCAGTAATAGATTGTACCTCATCTTTTGGCATCTCAAGTGAGTCTTTTTCCTCAACAATAGGTGAATTCATTGATACATCTTTAGGAACTTTCATAGAGACACACCATTACTTAATTAAATCTTGGACTTTGTCAAGTCTTTTAATCACATCATTAAAGTTTCTATAAAGATGTGACTCGATTTGCGATTCAATTTGTGTGGGTGAATGAATTGCATGTTGTAAAGTGTAGATAGTGTATGTAGGCATCCTTTCTTCAATATGTAAACCGAGTCCCCTAAAAAATCTTGTAACTCTATCCTCTTCAGGTTCATAATAATAATTGCTCCATAAAATTGTCCAAACTCAAAAGCATAATTAGAAACTGATCTCGTGCCTTGATGTACCAAATAATAATCAAGAGAGATAAACTGAGATTGCATAATATGCTTCATATAGTTCCATAATTGAATTTTGCGTTTGCCTTTGTCAAGTCGAGAAACATGGAACTCTTCCCGCCATTCTAAAACACTGAAACTCAATTAACTAACAGCAAATGATACTTGCTTTTCTTTAGGAGTAAAGCTACAAACCAATGTTCAAACTTATCCAACTAATCAAGAAATTTCTTTAGATAAGTATATGCTAATAAGTCTGGCACATGATAAATAAGAGGGCATGGAGGGTAGTTTTCCATTTATTGTCAAGTTTCTACATAATGGAAAAACTATAAATAATGCTCAACTCTTGGGTTTGGTGTGGTCGATGGTTGGTAGGTGTAACTCGAGTGGAGATGGTCGAAGCTCGGTAGATATAGTGGTCACGAGAGGAATGGTGGCGGCGACGAGAGTCAACTCAAGGTGTTTTGACTGAAAAAGTGACTTGAAGTGGCAGCTGTGGTGCTTGGTTCATAGAGTTGATTCCAACGACTAATCGGACCCAATGGTGGATGGGATTTGACGTGCCGCAATAGGGAAGTGTGTTAGTGGGTCGGTCGTCAGTAAAAGTGGCTGATTTCACGGCGGTAGCTAGTGGATAGCTTGCTGGTTTGGGTTGTTCACATGGTGGCTGCAAGGTGATCAAGGGTAGTGGACGGTCAGGTTTTCATTGGTGACTGACAGTGATTTTGGTGGTGAGATGAACGGCGGTAATGGTGATTGAAGATGGTAGCGGCAGTGTTTAAATAGTGGCAGCTAGGGTTTTGAAATTTTTTTTAGTTTTTTTTTGTTTGGCAATGGATTTGGTGGAGATGGATATGGGTAGCTAGGAAAGATGTGCAATTCACATAGAATTGCTATGATACCAACTGACGGAGCAGGATAGTGGTAGTGGATCTGATAGGATAGGGAAACACTAGTATTGTTCTAATACCAGACCAAAGAAATGCAATTAGGTTACGCTCTAATTGAAACGTGATTAGATCTCATTCTAATCCAGATAACTTAATGAGATTAGATGACGCTCTAATCCAAATGACTTTACAAGAGAGAATTTGATAGATATTAGATGACGCTCTAATCCAAATGACTTTACAAGAGAGAATTTGATAGATAATCACAGAGGAAATTATAAAAGCAGTGTTTGTTAATTGATCAAAGGTTGAAGTTACAATAATAAGACCTTTCTAGTTATAATAGAGTAAATCTACTTCCTTAAGTTAACTTAAATAGGGAAATTAAATTACAGTTATAACAGAACTAAAAGATTAAGACACATATTATAATTAACTCTAATTAAAATAGAAAAATGACTCGAATTCACATAGAAAATCCTAAATTGATAAAAATTCAAGAATCCTAAAATAACGCACTTCATTATATAATATAACCCGGCGAGTTCGGGGTCAAACCACAGAAACTTATTAAATAAAAATAATTATAGAAAAAAGAAGCAAAGATTGAATAGTCTAAATAGAAAAAAAAAAGTGCTAAGGTTATGGGATCTACTCTTGGTATTCAAATTATGGTTATAGTACTATCTCATATTTATATCTTAATTAACCACCTTGTGAAGAAATATGGGAATTAAGTACATAATGTGCCACAGTCGTATTGGAGGATTCTCTCTACCGCATTGTGCGTCAACACTAGGTCTAAACACGCATATAGATCCAAGGGGATCTAAATCTACACATACTAACCATTCTATGAATAAATATAGGGATTAAGTACTTATTCTGCCATAGATATAGTGGAGTGTTCGCACCATCTATTGGTGTGTCGACATTATGTTTAAACACCCAAATAGAGATATAAGAGGTTCTAGATCTAGAATTAAATCTAGAATGAAAATAACTGGGAAAAAATATAATTTATAAACATATTTAAAAACAATAAACTTAAAACTCATTTAAGAGGGTAATTAAACAATAACCGGGAAAAAATATAATTTATAAACATATAATTAAAAACAATAAATTTAAAACTCATTTAAGAGGGTAATTAAATCCACAATTTTAATCCGTAAGCTTCCTTCACTTTAGTTTAAAAAATTAGCCACTCATATGTCATACAAAACACTTATTTTATATAACAAATTTGTGAAGTACAATACAAAAAAATTGAAAACAAATGAGAGAAGAAGAAAAAAATCTCTTCTTATTAACTACACCTGTCCCTAAACTTCACTCTAGATTTATACTAAATTTCTCTAGAAAACTCATCTCAAAATTCAGTTTGTTCTTACTTTACAGTCGAGAAACGAAAGAAGACTTTCATCTCCAAGTTTAACTCAGGCGTAGCTAGCTTCTTTTTGGTTGTGAAGCGGGATCTTGGGTAGAGACCGGCAATATTTTAGTAGGTAAATTAATGCCTTAAGTGGTAAACGAATCTCGGACCGAACTAGCCGAACTGCTTGGCCTTGCATATTAGAACTCATTAAAGCCTGATTCGCATCATTATGCTCGATAAATATTCGAAAGAGAATCCAGTACTTCTTCTTCTTGGTCATGAATATCTAAATGGGGCGAACCACCCCATGGATATCTTTCCTTCGGAACAAAAGAATTCAAATTAGACTTGGTCAACTGGAATGTGTATTATCCATATAGGGGATCTTCCAATTGAGAAGATCCATCTTTCTGGATATTCCTCAATGTCCCCGCTATTCACGGAATGTGAAAGGTAGATGAATAAGCATTTGCCTCTGGAAGAAATCGAAGAATTTCTTCGGAATCCTACAAGTGTTTTTCGTAGCAGCACAAGAGGCTGGTTTACTTTTGGACATGCTTCATTTGCCTTGCTTAATTTTCTTCTTCGGACACATTTAGCATGGTGCTAGGACCTTGTTCAGATATGTTTTTGCTGGTATTGACCTGGATTTAGATGCTCAAGTGGAAACTAATCAAATCACACCATCTTTGCAATAGGTAAATGCCTCTTTTTCTCCTACAGTTGTCAGAATTATTCATAATAATATATTGGCTACAATCGAAAAGGTCTTATCAATAAAATTTCCGTTTATCCACGATCTAGGCATAGGTAAAAATCCATTCTATAATTTCTACACAAATTCTCCACTAATTCTCTAGACACATTTATGAAATCTCTTGACTTTATATAAAAGAAATTGTAAGTTGAGCAATTGTGGGCATTTTACATGATATTTTTTGTGAACTCTACAACCGCAACCTTTAGATAAGCTTTACTAATACAATCCAAGAGTCTCAAATTACAACCATTGTGATGCATCATGGATCATTGGATTCAACATAATCAATGGCTACAAATGAAGTCAAAGCAGGACCCTCCATTTGCTCTTTTGTGAAGGTGGTTGAACTACAAATTCATAAGTGTTAAATCTAGTGCAATGAAGTGCGTGTGAGTTCAGACGCCTTTCAGAATTAATATTTGATCAAAGGGTAGGCAATTCTTCCAAAGGCTTTTGATGTGGAATCTAAATTTCACGTCTATTTTTCAAATCTAAGCATTAGGAGCTTAAGGATTTACCTACAAAGCAAAAAAAAAAAAATCATACTAAAAAAAAATTAAAATAGACAATTCGTAAAATGGGTTAGGGATTTGTAAATGTGATGAAATTGTTAGTGTTATCAATATTGTAAGTGAAAAAATGATAGTTTTGACCTTTATTAAGTATATTTTCTAGTGTTAATCACATTGCATGATATGCAATGGTTTTTGGAGCACATCGTAAAACAAATTCATCAAAACCTCATTTGCCTTTTTTTTTTAATTCTTCACATTTCATTTTAAAGTCAATTACTTGAGCTACCTTCATCCAATTACTGCTAGTAGGACTTTAATTTAACTTTCATACTTTCTCATAATACTTTTTTTGGGTTTCACGTCCTTCATCCACTTATCTCATAACATAACATATAGGTTGCCTACTAAGTGAGTAACAAATTTAAGTATCTAAGGAAAACAAAAAACTTATTTACTTTCTTCAAAATCAGTTTGCTAAACATCACTCTCTCATTTCATAATGCATATTCATGCTTACGCTAATGAACTTTCACACATTACATATGCCACATACATAATCATGCTTAACAAACACATCATGTAAATATGAACAAAAACATATAAAACCTTATCTTTATCAAAATAGGCTTTTCAAACATGTCAATTGTCAAACATATATATGTTATTTATTGTGATTCATTTAGAAGTCTAGTTTATTTACCTCTTGGCATCTACAAGTAACAAAAGTGTATTGATATCATAGCCTAAAATTAACAAGAAAACTTGCATGAGATATAATCAGGTCATAAAAATAAGCTCCAATGTACTCAAATTTCTCATTTTAAACATATTCTAAACTCAACATAAAATAATCTCAATATTTGATCCCTTAAAATAGAACAACACATGTCCTCTGATTTTTAATATAATGACCTTATTGGAAAATCTCAAATTTTACAGAGCATATGATGACATACTGAAAATTCATTGGTAAAAATTTCATAGCCTAATTCCTTAAAAAACTATTAAAAATAATTTATGTTTTAGACATCATTAAATTTGTCAAACAATTTTTTCTTTGAATATACTCACTTTAAAAATATAAACTAATTTATCCAATAATCATAAAATCATGAAAATTTCTAAAATTGCACTAGACATATATACAAATCAGCGGTCAAAGTTTCAAAACTTTTTAAGAAGTCTAGCTATTTATGAATTTATTGGGAATTTGTGTTCTTCACAGAAATCAGAAATTTCCATGTTTTCATACTTGAGTTTAAAAAATCATAATAAATTGGATTATTATCCAATTAGTTTGAAACTGGTTTCAAAACATTTTGAAGGTGTCTAGTTTAAGATATCCAAAATCGATATCAAAATCAATTTGTACGAATTACTATGATTTTCAAAATAACTCACTGTCAGCATATTTTCTACAAAAATCTCAAACTCTTACTTCTATTACAATTATTTACTCATGCTTCTTTATAACAATAAACAAAGATCAAGAATCGAAATTTTCCTCCAATCTTCTCTCTTAGCACAACACCATCAAGAATTAAAATTTACCTACCCTCTCTCTTAGCACAATACCCACATTAGTTGAGATAACTTTGATCTCATGTGTTTTGCTCATGGCCAAACTAAGAAGAAGAGTTTCTTCTTCTATTCTTTTCTCTCTTTTTTCTGTTATTCTTCTTTGTTCTTTCTTATTTCTTTCTTTGTTGTTCTCTCTCCCTCTCTCTTGTAGAGTGGATGACATCTTTTCTATTTATACTAGGGTGCAAGGGTTACTAAGGTATAAAAAGACTAAAATACCCTTACTTAATGAAATGATTAAATCCCCTAAAAGAATTGGAGGTATTACAACAAGAGAAGTATTGAAGAAACTAAGATGATCGATATGATTTTATGTATTCACATTGAAGACATGAAAGTTGCGCTTTAAGAAGATTTGTCTCAAAAGGTGAAGTATGTTGGAGAGTGCGTTAATTGACCAAAATTGGACAATGTCCGAGTTATTTGATCATTTTTTCATTCTTGTAAGACTTCATCGCTTGAAGATACAAATGAATAAAACTGATGAACTATGTAATCCTTAAGAGTTTCATGAAAGATTATTCATGACGAAGACTATGAGTTAATGATGTAGGATGCTATTAGAAGATTTTAGAATTTTAATATTTTAGGATTTTAATTATTTTAAAACATTTTGATATTTTTCATTTCAATTCATATCTTATTAGGTATGTGTTTAGATTTTTTTTTAATTTCCAGTTTAATTGTAATTTAGTTTTCTTATTTGAGTTAACTTAAGAAAGTAAGTTTACATGTCTTGTCATTGTTTTCATAAGCTATTTCTGATAATAAAAACCCTCTTTTATAATTCTTATGAATTTATTTGGATTAAAGCATCATATAATTTCCTTGTAAAGCATTGATCAAAATCTCTTTTGTAGAATCGTTTGGATTAGAGCATCATCTAATCACGTTGGAAAGCTTTATTATCTATATATTTTTCAGAAGGTGTTTTGTATATTTCTATTCGGCTTCCACTACCTACTGCGTCACTAGTTGTTTTTGAAAGTTTATCGTCTAAAAAATTAAGAAATTTTCAGCTTGAAGAAATAAGAAATTATTCCGCTAAAGAATTGATATGAAATAATTCTACTTTGATTTCGGGTAAAAATTTTATGTGTTGAGAAGCAATGAGTATTAACAGAATATCATATGATATAATTCATATAGGCTGGCTGTTAGAAAGATTTTGCTTGCATCTCTTCACTTCTTGCTTTACTTTTGGATTTTTTTTAAGCCTTGGCTGCAACAGCGCAGTAGTCCTATTTCCCAAAAAGATATATATTACCTGGCTGTCACAACGCTGAAGCAGTCCCAAATGAGCCTTTAGATTGTTTTGTCATTTCTCAATGCACATATATAATTCATGTATTGATTAGTTGTTTTTTTCCTCAAAATATTGTTCCCAGAAATGTGCTTGGAATGCTGTTTATCGAATATTGGAGGTTCTGCTGCAACATGTGCTTTCGAGACCATAAGAGATTGTATTACAAAGAAGATTGTTGATGTGTTAGATTATGGCAGAAATGTTAGAAATTTTAACAATCGAGCAAGCGAACTGAATGCTTGGAAACAACATGTAGAAAAATTGGTGAATGATGCCGAAGAAAAAGGAGAAGAGATCAAACCTCAAGTGCACAATTGGCAACAGGAACTTAGTCGGATTGAATGGGATGTGCATTCATTGGAAGCAAAACTTGAGAAGCAAAAGGATTGTTGCCACATATGGCATCTAGATTTGTGCTCGCGACGTGCATTGAGTAAAGACGCCAAAAATCAGACTGCTGTCATTGAGGCAATCAATCCTCAAGGAAAATTCGATGTCGACACTGTTTCGTATCCCGCAAGACCTGCAGGTTTAGAAGACCTAGCCACTTCTGATTTTGTTCCATTGGAAACCTCATCAAAGGCACTGAATTCAATCATGGAACTACTCAAGGATGATAACATCAACATCATTGGGGTACATGGCCGTGGAGGAATCGGCAAAACAACATTGATGGAACAATTAGTGAAACAAGTGGACAGCATTATGCCCTTCGATAAAGCTCTTGTAACAGTTGCTGAATCTTCGGACTTGAGAAGAATTCAAGATGAAATTGCAAAGTTTCTCAAATTTGAAATCGATCAGGACAATGAACATCAAAGAAGAGCTACTTTGTCCAAGAGACTGAAGGAGAGGAGGAAGAAGGTACTAATAATCTTAGACGATCTCCGGGAAAAAATGAATTTGTCAGCGCTGGGAGTTCCCTATGGTGCAGAGCATAAGAATAGGAGTTGTAAAGTTATTGTGACAAGTCGACGTCTAGAAGTGTGCAGTGCAACGGGATCCAACAAAAATATAGAGATTGAAACACTGAATGTAGCAGATGGAGTGGAGCTGTTTAAGAAAAAAGCAGCACTTCCTGATTCGAATGCTTTTGATACAGCAGCCAAGGCAGTAGTCGAAGCTTGTAATGGACTACCTCTTGCAATTACGGTAGTTGGAGGAGCATTGCGGAATAAACCTGTCCGTGAATGGGATCAAGTCATCAAAAAAGTTGCGGAAGAAGTTCCCGAGACTGAGATTGAGGAAGTTCCTCGAGAAGAGTTCCAAAGTATAGAGTATGGTTATAATGAATTACAGTCTGTTGCCAAACTTAGCCTACAATTCTGCTGTCTGTTTCCTTCATATCATAATGTTTCCATGGAGGATTTTGTCATTTATGGTCTGGTGGACAGGCTATTTCCCGAAGTTGGCTCTTTTGGGGAAGTTTGGAACAAGATGCAATCAGTTATAGAGGACCTCAAGAGACGAAATCTGCTGATGGATAGAGATAAAGAAGGCCTGTTTAGAGTTCATGATAACGTTCGAGAAGTTGTCAAGTACTTTGCATCAAAAGAAGGGACCAATCTAGTAGCTGAAGCAGGTCAAAAAGAGGGGTGGCCGAAACAAGACTTGCAAAAGTGCAAGAAGATTTCCTTGATGAACTGCAACTTCACTGATAAGCTACCCAAAGATCCTAAATGCCCACAGCTGCTCACTTTGTTCCTGCCACACAATGCTCTCGGGGAGATTCCATCCAGTTTCTTTGAAAATATGAGGGCGATCAACTTTCTGGATTTGAGTTACACCAACTTTTCAAAACTGCCAGGGTCTCTTGAATGCTTAGAAGATCTTCGTGCGCTTCGTTTGGAGAACACTCAATTAAGAGAGGCATCATTGAACAAAGAATTTAGAGACCTTGAGGTTCTTATCCTTAAAGGCTCTAGCATTCAGCAGCTGCCAAAAGGACTAGAAACATGGAGCAAATTGAAGCTCTTAGATGTGTCAAATAATCTTCTCCTGGAAGGGATTCCACCTAATGTTATATCAAAACTCACTCTACTGGAGGAACTGTACGTTGGGAGTACGTTTGGTGATTGGGAAGTTGAAGGAGCAAGTAACGAAGAGAAAGCTAGATTCTCTGAAGTGGCATCCTTAAATAGCTTGACTGCTCTTTACATCCACGTGAAGAATACAAAGATTCTAGCTAAGGATTTTGATGGCCCGTGGAGAAACCTTAAAAAATTCCGCATTTGTGTCAATGACGATTACTGGGACATAGCATCCAAAAGGAGCATGCACTTGAAGAATTTATCAAACCAACTCGGAAATTGGGTAAAACACTTGCTTGAGAAGACAGAGCACTTGACTCTTACCCGTTCCAGGGATCTTGAAGATATGGGGAAAATCGAAGTGCAGGGCCTCAGTGGATTGACATTTATCAATCTTCGTGCCTGCAACATTCATCGTACCAAAACTTGGAAGAGCTCCATGTTGAGTACTGTTATTCAACAAAGGAAGTGTTTAACTTGGAGACTAAAGAACAAGGAGCGGCTGGGCTTACAAGATTGAGGGTACTCATAGTGGAGGGTCTACCAAAACTTATTACTATATGGAAAGGGAACCATTCAGTTGTACACCTCGAGAATCTCAAATTGATGAAGGTAAAGGATTGTCAGAAATTGGAAAGCATCTTTTCTAAGACTTTGGCACAAAAACTTAACAACTTGGAGCAGCTATCTATTCTCAATTGTGATAGCTTGGAAGAAATTGTTTCAGACAGCAAAGATGAGCTGGAAATGAATTTTTTAAAAGTCCAATCGCCAATGTTGTTCCAGAACCTGCAAAAGCTTACAATTGCCAAATGCAACAAAATGGCGTGCGTTTTTCCTCTGACAATTTTTCGAGGTTTAGATCAGATGGAAGAACTGAAAATAGTTAAATGCAATGAAATGAAAGCAATTATAAGTGTATTAGATGAAGAAAGAGCAGCAGCAGAGAAGAAAGACTTGTTCCCAAAGCTGAAGATTCTGGCATTGGTAGATCTCCCGGGCCTTGAAACTCTCTTCAATCATGAAGTAATAGCTTTGAAGTGGAGTTCGCTGGAAGAGTTGCAAGTGTGGAACTGTTCGAAACTCACGATACTTCCTCTAGACTCACGCAGTGCACCAAACTTGAGGATACTCAGAGCACAATCATCATGGTTTGAGGAATTACAGTGCAAAGACACTTACAGCAAAGAACGTCTGCGGTCTCGTCTCGTCACTAAACAGAAAGTACAAGAAATTAATCTGGGCTCTTTTGAACAGTGACATCTATAACTATGGTAGGTATTACACAACACAAATTTATACTTGAACTTCTTTACCAAATTGATTAGACTAAAAGAGTTGTTATTTCATACGCAGGGAGGGAAAGTGTTACATTATTGTTGGCTTTTGGAGGCATCGATCACCACAGAGGAGTTCGGTGGATACTTCTTAATCTTTCTCCTTTTATTGCTTGTTGTTTATTTCCCAATACATCGCATATAATTGCCCTATACATAGCATATAATTTAAAATGTGTTGAATCTTTATATGTTTGCCATCTAGCATGTTTAGATTTTCATAAAAATAGTTCAGCGTATGTATGATTTATTCGGAAGAAGTAATATTGCACGATTATTATTAATGTATTGAGGCAATTTTCAATTAATTAATGTTGCTTGTGCAGTATTCCAGATAATTAAAACAAAAATACAGTTATTCATGTTTGCAGAGACAATAATCCAACTATGGCATCACCTGTAGCAGATCCTTGAAATCTAATAAACAAAAAAATGTCCTTATATAAAGGATACTGTTATTGTCACGAGGCCATATTTATGACTCATTAGCAGAAATGAAGGCTCAATGAATCGATGCAGGATTACATTTGAAACTGGAAGTCTGGCTGCGGTTGAAATAACAGTTACAACTGAAAATGGAGAAAAAGCTACTCTCACTCCCAATTTTCTTGGTTTAATCTTGAATGGCTCTTTAGTTAAAAAAATGGTCGCGCAAATCATTTTTTTACCATTATACCATCTGATTAGTGAAACTTTTATAATAAATATTCTTTTAACCGGACTTTTGGTGGACCCAATTAAAACAAATAGATTTTTATTAAAGAGTGTAACTGCCTGATGAGTCCGAGACGTGTTTCTCAGAGGGAAGGGGAGTAGTTGGATGACTTTCGGTAGAGAAAGGGAGAGTGAGTGAGAAATAGAGATGAAATCTCTAAACATTCAAACTCCTCAAAACCTGTAAAAATGGAGCAAATTGTTAGCCCTAGATCAATTAAAGACCAATCTAGAACCATCAAGATCTCACTAAACTCTCTAATTAATGATTTAGAAACGGCAATCAGTAACGCACACAAATGAATCAAACAGAAACAAGCAGTATAGAGGCACAAATTCAAGTGGTTCGGCTTGGAGATAGCCTAAATCCACTGAAGAGCAGAGCAGTAATCTTATTTCAATCACAGATAACAAGCTCCAAAACTCGAGAAGAAGTCACAAGCTTTCGATATTGATCAACCATAGCCTCTAAGGCTATGTATACAGATCTGAGGACTCTAGAAAGATCTAAAGTTCGCCAGCTGTGTTCTGGGTTTATTATATCAAACGCAGAGTTTTCCCGTCTTTTTACTGCAATAAGCCGACATTACGTGGATGTAATACGCTCTATTTTAAACTACCAACCGATAAGTCGGTTAAAAAAGACCGACACATCATACACGGCTTACCAGTTTCAAGCTCATACTTCAGCATTCTCCACCTGGAGCTTGAAACCCTCTCAACCTTGCGACTCTTTTCTTCACTCTTCTGTAATTTTTCTTTCATAGATCCTACTAAATCTAAGTACAGCTAAAATTTAGCACCTAGAATAGCCTTGGTTAGCATATCAGCCGCATTGTCACTTGTATGGATCTTCTTCATCTTCACAATTGCCTTTGACACCTTCAGTCTAATGAAGTGCAGCATGATGTCAATATGCTTGGTCTTTTCATGGTGAGTCTAGCTTTTGCTTAAACATGTAGCACCTTGGCTATCACAATATATCACCACAGTCTTTTGATCAACTCCAAGATCTCTCAACATGCTTTTCAACCATATTGCTTCTTTAATTGCTTTAGCAGCAGCCGTACTCAGCTTCAATAGTTGACAGTGCAACTATACTTTGTAGTTAAGCTTTCTAGTTTACAGTTCAATTGTTGCAGGTGAATAAATATCCAGCAAGAGATCTTCATTTATGCAGATCCCCCGCATAATCTGAGTCCACATTTGCAACTATCATACTGTTATCTTATCTCTAGTCCCTATACAGAAAACCAAGACTGGATGTTCCCTTTAGATACCTGAGAATCCATTTCGCTACCTTCCAATGCTCCTATCTACCGACAACACTAACAGCATATGAGATATTAGGCCTGGTCAATATCATTGCATACATCAAACAACCTATAGCACTACACAGGGAATCTTCATTATTTCAGACTTATCGCATTTAGTCTTGGGACACTGTTATTCTGATATCTGAAGTGAGCTGGTAATGGTATTTGAACTAGTTTTGAATTCGTCATTTCAAACTTATTAAGCACTTTATTAGTGTATTCTTCCTGAATAAGAATCAAAGTACTAACTTTCTTGTTCATGATCAATTGCGATTCCCAAAATCTTCTTGGCTGGTCCAAGATCCTTCATTTTAAAGTCCCCTCTAAGTTGTTGCTTTAGAGCTACTATCTGATCTATATTCTTACTTGCAATCAGCATATCATCCATATACAGAACCAGATTAACTGTGTCACCAAAATCCTCCTTAAAGTACATACAATAGTTGTAACACCCGTAATTTGTTTTATTATTATTATTATTATTATATTTTTATATTTATTAAATACCTTATTAAAAAAGGAAATAAATTCCTTATTGGGTAAGGGTATTAAAAGGCTTGGCCTATAAAGACTCCTTTTACGTTTTTTTTGTCTCTCAAAACCCTAGAGGCTAACAAAGAAATACAAACGGCAGCGAGCATAGGAGTAAAATCACTTTTTTCTTAATCAAAAGAGAAGAAGATTTTCATTGTGTTTCTGCTTTTTCATTAAAGAAGTTCTTCGTTGTTGCTTTTGTTTTTACAAGTAGGTAAAAATTTATAATCCTATGAACTTCTGGTTTTATTTGTGATTTTATGTGATTGATTGAATGATTTTGTGTGTGTTATATTGATAAAAATTAGGAAAGCTTGATTATGTATTGATTTATGATGCTATTGAGTGTAAGTAGTGCTATTATGTTATCTTGAAAACAATGAAAAAGTATAGATTGAATGTCATACTATTACTGTTTCATTGAGTCTCATGCATAAAACTTTATAGATTATTAAACTAAACATCTTTATCTTTCTATCCATATGTTTATTGTTCAAAAACGCATTGTCTATAAATTGATATGATTTTTCAAAGTTACGTTATCGGTGCTTTGGGAAATTCCGATTTTCAGCAGCAATTCGACTTCTGCAAATTTTTCCACAAGGTTAGACGTCTTCAAAACTTATGGTGATTTTTGTATCACTAGATGAATGTCTCATATAAAATCATAAGGTACGATCGTTGCAGATTTGGGAACTATTTTCTAGAATTACGTGTTTGAAACATGTAGCAGCTTTGGCCTATTTTATAAATACTAAATTCCATATTATGATTTTATAATGAAATTTCAATCTTTCCTCTGTCTTTAGAAACTGGAATGGCAATTTTTAGGCGTGTAAAATAAAATATATGAATTTTTGGAATTAAATCGCAAATCCGAAATTTTCCTGGACGCTTTTGTAACTTTGGTGAAAGGTCAATATTCGACTTGGTTTTCACTTGCGCTTATTTTTATAAATTTTTGATGCAATGCTATGTATGTTTACAGTACTTCTGTAAATTTTCATGACTTTCCGAATGAGTATAGGTTGTTAGAAATCAGCTTGTATAGGATGCTCGTGTTTATGTCTAGAATATATCTAAGTGTTGAGATAGTACAGTGCATATGATATTAAGGATGATTGAGATTATATTTAAAGTTAGAATTGATATTAATAAGGATATTTTTATGATGATTATAGGATGTGTGTGAGCTCGTTGGTTTGTTCTTAAGGTATTTGATAGTTGATTGCTAAGGATGAAGTGAGTAGATTCATGCATGAATAAATGTTATCTATGTTTTAAGAACTTATGTTAAAAGCGAATTTTTGCAAATTTGATTTTTAAGTTATTAAATGATTTTTTTAAAATAAAAACACTTTTAAATGAATTTACAAAAATGTATTTAAAATGAACTTTCTTAAGAAATTAGTTTTCATAAACAAAATGTTTTCTTAAATAATTTTCTAAATAATTAAATGATCAAAGAGGGCTTCTTAAATGTTTTAAAAGACTTTAAATGCTATTTATAAAATAATGTAAGATGGATTCAAAAATGTTTTGGCCCATTTTCTGTAGTAAGTTAATGTTATGATGTTATGCAATGTTATGGCTAGCTTGTTTGGTATGATGATGATCTTGTGCACAAGGATGTTATGTTATGAACAATGCGGGGTATAGTACCTTGAAAGACGAACAATGCGGGGTATAGTACCCCGAATGATAAATGATGATGACTACGACGCATGAGCTACAAATGTTTATGTTTTAACGTTTTTATGAATGTTTTTATGTTTTTAATATTTGTACATGAATCCATCCCTTATGTTAAATGAAGAGGTTATTTAAAATGTTTAAAGGTATAATGACAAAGGTTTTCAAATATTGTGCATGGATTTACTTACCGAGTTGATGGCTCACCTCTCATCTCTAATATTTTGCAGATTGATTAGAGATGTAGTTTGGGTACTTAGATGGAGATATTACTTTAGCGGAACTTTGGAATTGTTTTAAGGAATAAATTTTGCTAGACTTTCTATTTGGTTTTGAGACTTTTATTTGGAGACTTTATTTCATATGTTTTATGTAAGAACTCTATTGGGTTATGGATAATGATTGTCTATTTTGAGGTTTATTCAAAAGAATAAATGATGTGAGGTTTTATTCTAATTTTACCCTTGTGTTTTTCATGGGTAAATTTTGGGGTGTTACAATAGTCCAGATTACACATCTAAAAGTTTAGATTCATCATGAAGCTATCAAATCGAAGTACCACCGCCTTGGTGACTATTTAAGACCATAAAGAGACTTGTTCAAGAGGCACACCCAATCACCTCTTGTTTTATCCACAGAGCCTTCGATTGAGTCATTATAATTTCCTTTTATAGTTCACCATATAGAAATGTAGTTTTTACATCCATCTACTCTAGATGCATGTCATTTACTACCACAAGTGATCGAATGATTTTTTATAGAGGCATGCCTAACTACGGGAGAGAAAATCTTAATAAAATCAATACCCTCTCTTTGTATAAAGCCTTTGGCTACCACCTGCTTTAAACCTTTTTGGCTCAACATATAGTATGCCTTGTTTGATTCTCGTAAACACATTTACAAAGGCACCACTTTCTTCTTCTTTGGTTTTACTACAAGCCCCTAGGCACCATTCTTGTACAATGTCTCAATTTTCTCCCTCATAACTTTAATCTAGTGGTCCGCATCTCTACCTAAAACAGCTTTCCCTTATAGGTTTTTGCTTATTCCTAATCCAAATCATGAGTAGCTGTTAATGCATATGCAATAAAATCTGAATATACACACCTCTCGTGTGCCTTTATCACTCTTCTTTGTCTATCCCCGACAAGTTGTTAATCATGTATTGCGGTTTGATCATCGTAGGGCTCATTGGTACATCACCTTCATCCCTCTCATCTTTTAATACTTCATCTTAGATTGCATCGGTTATTTTACTAGCAAGCTATACCTTGAATTGATGTATTTCTCGAATCGATCCCTCTTCGTGTCTTCATGCTTCAAAACATGCCCTTTTTTAAGCATTTATGACTCATTAAAGATAGCATCTTTATTGATTATACGCCTTGGTGGCTTCAAGTCGAAGACAAAGAAATTCTATAACCATTCACATCTTCAGGATATCCTAAGAAAACACACTTCAAAGCTCTTAGCTTAAGTATTCCTTACTTAAAATGTGCAAATGCAAGATAGCCAAAAATCTTCAAATCTGAATAATTTAGAGCCTTCCCCGACCACATCTTTATAGGTGTTTTGAAATCTAAAGCACTAAAAAGACTTCTATCACTAGACAACAAGCTATCATTAAGGCGTTAACCCGTAAGGACCGAGAAAACTTAGAATGAAATAATAAACACCGACCTTGTCTATTAAAATTCTATTAATTCTTTCAAAGAATTCTAAGTACAAAATTTATCAAACTCGCTTGTTACATAATTCTATTCCATTGTTAGTTCTTAACTTTTTAACCTTTCTTTCAATTTATGTTTCAGCCAATGTTATTGATTGGTTGAACTTCTCAAAGACCTCATCCTTACACTTTAAGATATATACCCAAACCATCCTAGAATAGTCATCTATAAAGGAGAGAAAGTACTTTGCTCCACCTAGAGAAATTGTCTCATGAGTGTCCCCACAAATCGAGTGGATGTAATCTAGGGTCCTCTTAGTGTTATGCACCACAATTTTAAAGTTAGTTCTAGAGGATTTACCTAGGACACATATCTCACAAAACTCAAGAGAGGCCCCAACTTATCACCCTCTAAGACTCCTTGATGTTCTAAAGCTTTTAGCCCTTTTTCACTCATATGTCCCAATTTCAAGTGCCACATAAATGCCTTATCTAGACTCGACTTGTAGAGACACTAACATCACCAAATACAACAAAGCCTTGAAGCACATAAAAACTATTTTGCTTATTTCCCTTCATAATGATAATTGACCCCTTAATAACTTTCAAGATACCATAATTAACCTTAATGACACAACCTATTTGATCAATAACACCCAGATATCATATTTCTCTTAAGATCGTGTACATGTCCGACATTAATTAATTCTCTGATCATCCCATCAAAAATTTTGAGTCTTATGATTCCTAATCCAACTACTATACATATTGAGTTATTTCCCATCATTATCACTCCACCATCAAACTGTCTATAACTAGTAAAAAGGTCTGATTTGGGCACATTTGATAGGTACAACTAGAGTCAAGAACCCACTTACCATTAATTTGAGTTCGAGAAGCCAAAAGTACACCAGTTGAGTCATAGCCATCATTTTCTCTATCATTAGATGCAACATCAAGATCTCTTGATAAATTTATGAAATGAGAGTTATCCTAGTATTTTTAAGTTTAAATTACCATTACCGAAAGAGTGAATGATGATTTTTTATGTAATTTCTAGTTGTATTTCGCATAAGTATCTAATTAAGTTTAGTTTTAATAAATTCATGTGTTTTGGATTATTATGTGCTCTAACGAAGTGCATTATTGTAGGTGATTTAAATAGTTCAAACTCCATAAATGAATGCCGCAACAAAGAGATTTGTAAGAAATAACAAAGAACTCGAAGTGCGTAAGAAATAATTCAAGTCGATGTTTGAGACAATGTCAGTAGCAATGATTGCTGCAGAAATCTTGAGCACGTAAATGCAAAACAAGTGCGTACATGTGTAATTAAAATAGGGCTGACGTGGCAAGCGGTTCAATTAGCATGTGACTCAAGTATATTGCAGATCGAAACTATGATTCCTATCGTTTTTAGGAGTTGCCGTAGTTCACATGCTATAAAAAGAAGATTACACATCAAAAAGAGGAGAGCCATAGCCTTGTGCACTAAGGAAATAAGAGGAAGGGAGGAAAAATTAGAGGTCGCAACAGATTAGTTCTCGGATCACAATACATACAAGAGGGTTTTCTTGAGATAGATCTTGCCTTCATATTTTCCAATTTCTTGCGTTATTTTTCTGCATGTTTAATTCAAAGTGGCTTTAACCGATTATGATTTTTATTTCTTTATTCAAAGATGAACTAAATTTTAATGTAGTTGGGGTTTAAATGAGCTTGATTATTTATTGACATAATTATTATCGTTGCTCGTGTCTATTGCAGTATTCTATTTTGTTTATGCTTAATTTAATTCCCTACTTCGGTTGACTACCCATTTAGTGGATACAAGCTAGGTTAGATCTTAAAAAAGACTACTTAGTGGAACGAATCGAGCAATACATGGTTTTAGATCGGGTTTCCTTAATTCATTTAATGTTAATTTGAATAGGGCCATGCTTGATCTAAGATTAGTGAAGAACTAGACATAGGGATTCACCGTATAGGGTTAATTGACACAGTGCGATCTTCTATAATCCATGGAGACTGTTGCCAAGAAAGTTCCATTTTCCTACTTAAGTCAGTTTCTCTGCAGCAAGTGGAAGTAGCTTTTACAGTCATAAGTATACCAAGCCCATTGAGCTGTTACCATTTGGCAAAAGGCACTGTTTCTTTGCTTATGACCGAACCGGTGAACATCTCCTACTTGGGACCGATTTTCTCGACTTTGTTGCCCCATTTACCTTCCACCCTAAAGGTTTTACTTATACCGTTGTCAATCCCATTGATAACCAAGCTCATTTATACTTGTTGTCAATCCCATTGATAACCAAGCTCATTTATTCGTGATTCCTCGGGACGAACAACAATCCATCTTTAGTGAGGCGAGAAAAGAAGCAAATTCGAACAATCCAGTCTAAAAGTTTGAACTTTAGTACAAAGAACTCGTTAAAATACTCGTACCGATGTTCCAAATAAGTTCTCGTCCGTAGAAAAAGCACTTTGTTTCGTTGCCATACAATGAAGGATGGGTTATGCCACACCAAACCGCTTCTCATCTAGGAATGCTTTATGATGAAGAACTGTGTGGTGCTGGGCTTCCTTTTTCGAACTCATCTCTTGAAAAGAATAGCGTCTGCAAAGATCTATTCTAAGTTTGATATGAAGTCAGGATTTTGGCAAATTGGCATAAGAGATGAAGACAAACACAAGACAACATTCATAGTTCCTCATGTTACTATGAATGGAACGTTATACCATTTAGATTGAAGAATGCTTCATCAGAGTTTCAGCATAAAATGGATGATGTCCACAGATCTATATCAGATTTCTATCTACTATACATTGACGATCCTCTTATCTTCAGCAAAAATGAAGAAGAACATGCCGACACACCTTTTATTGTTCAAAGAACTCACATTCAAGCATGGTTTGGCATTATCTCAATCAACAATGAAGATAGGTCTCGAAGAAATTAATTTTCTCGGGATTGCACATCGTGATGGACACATCGGTCCTCACCACACATTGCTGAAAAAATATCTCGCTTCCTGCACAGTGTCAAGCGAAAAATAGATTCAACAGCTTCTTGGGAATCATCAATTATGCAGCAGATCACACCCGAATCTTGCAAGGATGACGAGTTAAATCTCCAAGCATTTAAAGAAAGGAGCAACATTGTGGTCGGTAGAAGCAACAAAAGCGAGAAAAGGAGTTGAAGACAAAATGTAAATCACTTCCTCCTTTAAAGATTCCCCGACGGTGGACACCTCATCCCGCAAAAAACAGATGCAAGTGATCATTACTAGGGTGCATTACTTATTGAAGAATCTGATGGAAACAGGAGAATCTGTGGCTATAAATCGTGGCAATTCAATGAAGCCCAAGCACCACTACCCTCTTCGAAAAAGGAAGCCCAAAGAGCACACACGCTTCTTCATCACGAGGCATTCTTGGATGAGAAGCAATTTGGTGTGGCATAACCCATCCTTCATTGTATGGCAATGAAACAAAGTACTTTTCTCTAGACCGAACTTGTTTGGAACATCAAGACAAAGATTGTAACAGCTTCTTTGTCTCGAAGTTCAAACTTTTGGACTGGAATGCGCTGAATTTGATTCTTTTCACCCCTCCCAAAGATGGATTGTTGTTCGACCCAAAGAATCATGAACAAATGAGCTTGGTTATCAATAGGATTGACAACAGTATAACTAAAACCTTCAGGATGGAAGGTAAATGGGGAAACAAGGTTGAGAAAATCAGTCCCAAGAGGAGATCCTCACCAGTCTGGTTGTAAGCAAAGAAACAGTGCCTTTTGCCAAATGGTAACAGCTCAATGGGCTTGGTATACTTATGACTGTAAAAGCTACTTCCACTTGCTGCAGAGAAACTGACTTAAGTAGGAAAATGGAACTTTCTTGGCAACAGTCTCCATGGATTATGGAAGATACTGCACCTGTGTCAATTAAAGCAGTAAGAGCAATCTGATTTTCTTCTGTGACTTTTAGTACAACCTTCACATAAGGTCGAAATGTTGGGCCAGGCTGCATTATCAAGTCTCCAATGAAAGCACTATCTTTCTGTGGGTTATCAGCTTCTTCAATCATATGAATTGGTTCTTCAAGAAAATCTGAATATCAGATTCAATAGATCCATCGAACTCCTGATCTTGAAGTTCTACCGCAAATATAGAACCTTCGCATTGTCGATCCATTTGTAGAACTCATCGTGGAAGTTTGGGTCGTCAATCATCTGCAAAAGCTTGGTCGGGATGCTTTTCTTAGACTTGCACCGCTTGGCGTAATGCCCTTTCTTGCCATAAATAAAGCATTTGCCGAATTCTTTTGGAATTTTCGTCTCTTTACGAATCTGTGTTTCCAAATTTCTTTAAATGGTTTCTAAGAGTTTTTCTTTTTGTGAAACTTTGGCTTGCATTGGCATGTTTTGCTGGATTCTTGGCATCCAAACTTGATAGGTTCACCATTGCAAAGTACTTTGTCGAGAGGTCTTTCCTATCTCTGTTTCATGTGTTTCTTCACTCTTGATTTCGCAATGGTTCTCGAATTAATTCTCTCGGCTATTTGGTATAGTCGTGCTAAACCGAAATTTGATAGTTTAGTTAATCCTTCGCTTTAAATTTTGCTTCAATCATTTCTCGCTACAGTCCCGGCATATTGAAGATAAACGCTCACTTTATTGTAAAAGGAGATTCCCTTGGTGCCTATAAAAGGGAACCCTCCGTGTTGTAGAAGGTCATCTCTGAATCCAATAACCAATTGAGTCTTGTAACATATTCAGAGAGCAATAAAACTTCTTTTGTTCTTAATTTTAACTTTTTGGTATCGTAACCAACCACTCCCAAAAGGAGTTCCTGAAAAGTTTCTATAACAAAGTATGCTCTGTGGTTGCCGCCTGGACGGATCCTCCACATCAGAAACCTTATAGAAGCCTATAGAAGTCTTTGCTTCATACAAGGATACTTTGGCCAAGTGATCTTCAGTGAAACCTCTAAGCAAGTATGGTGCCCCGTTGAAAAGGCCAGGATAGAGCCGTGTGTTTTGGGCTTATCACGAGTAAGGAGAAAATTTTGCTTTGAACATCCTCCTCGATACTAAGACCGGGTTAGGGCGCCGAGGACTATGGACAACCAGGAAGTAGCCAAGTCTCGAGCAAGCATTTCTATAATGGAAGTTCCTTCATCCTCATCTCCAACCATAAACTTCCACTTTGAAAATAAAAAAGAAACCCAAAAGTCCATCCAACCTTTCCACCTACATCCCTTAAACCCCTACAAGTTCTATAATATAAATGCCCTTGCTTCCTCTATCAAATCTATTGTCCCTTTCATACGCAGCCTAAGCGTAAATCGGTATATAAGTCTTCCGAAATCCTTGTACAATCTATCTCTTCTAGCTCTAAAGAAACCTACCTCCCCGTTCTATCTCCTAAAGACATCAAGAGGTACAGATCTCGAAGGCTACAATGGATTACACCCTGGAGCCATTAGAATTAGTCTCCAACCTCTATTCCTTGGCCGGCAAAAATGTCACCTGTTTTCTAGCAATCCTTGATACAAGATGGAAACCTTTGAGAAGGCATTAATCTCAATAGTAGAAGTAGGTCTCAACCAAGGGCATGTTGTTATCCAGGTAGAACCAAATTTTACTCGGATCTACACAAACCCACTCTCCCGTAAACTCGTCAAATTATCGATCCAGGTAAATGGGTTAGCAATGAATCCCGACGAATTAGCCCTTGCAAAGACATCACACCATGACCTATAAAGTCCAATCCCATATGTTGTCAATGAGCCACACCAACCTTCCTATCACCGAATGATTGGTGGTGAAGGAAGAATTATCCAACCTAAAATCTTCAAGCAAAATCGAGTTGATCATCCCCGGTCAATGGATTAGTGAGTATGAGCAAAACAATAGGCCCCTACAGATCCATGAAAATCCACAAGCACAAAAAATGGCCGAAGGAAGAGTATTAGTTTCTTTTCCCGCAGAAACAAAACCCTTGTATCCATGTGAGAAATGTCAATTGCTAAGCAAGCATCCAGAGTCATGTACTCACATGCCTAGAAGATCCAGATTAGTTAGACACATGGGATCGATTGGAGTAATTAATGCTTCAGTAGTAAGCGAGAAAACACTCAGGCAGATATCTGGAGAATTTACAAAGATCAATGGTTTAGTCCGAAAGACAGATCCAACAGAATTCGACCAATCGAGAAAGTCATTAACCTGAGCAACATAAATGCTTTGGAACAAAACAAAGAATTAGAGGAGATTTTAGCACAACAAAGAGTAGCTTGCGAGCAATGCATCCAAGAACTCCAAAACCGATAAAAAAAAAAATAAGAAAAGGAAGAGGTCGACTACACAAAGAATTGTCCGAATCACAAGAACCTCCTAAGAATTACCATGCTCGTATTCACGGGAGTAGATAGTGATGAAGAAAGGGTAAGAACCTTCCAATGCTACTAGGACCCTCCTCATCTCACCAAAAGAGTCACGATAAAAACCCGATCTTAAGCATATCGAACCATGCACTCGCCTTTATAAACAACTTGATTTCGTACTTCATTGGCACAAAAAATAATGAAGTTGAAATGGCAAAAAAATAATTCCTACAAAACAAATGTTTGTGATGTGAGAAAGCTTGAAGAATACTACATGTAGCAGAACATCTTTACTATGTCTTCAATAAACAAACAGACACGATAAAGAAAGCGTTTATCTTCAATATGCCAGGACCTACACAGCGAGAAATGATTGAAGCAAAATTCAAAGCAAAAGGATTAACCGAGCTATGAAATTTTAGTTTAGCATGACTATATCGTATAGCCGAGAGAATTAATTCGTAACCATTGCAGAAATCAAGAGTCAAGAAACACATGAAACAGATAGAAAAGACCTCTCTCGACAAAGAATTCAAGAAAACATGCCAATGCAAGCCTAAGTTTCACAAGAAGAAAATCTCTTGGAAGCCATTTAAAGGCCGGAAACACAGATTCGCAAAGAGGTGAAAATTTCAAAAGAATTCCTAGTAAATGTTTTATTTGTCGCAAGAAAGGGCATTATGCCAAGCAATGCAAGTCTAAGAAAAGCATCCCGACCAAGCTTTTGTAGATGATTGAAGACCCAAACTTCCACGATGAGTTCTACAAATGGACTGACAATGCTGAAGGTTCTATATTTGCAGTAGAACTTCAAGATCAGGAGTTCGATGCATCTATTGAATCTGATGATTCAGATTTTCTTGAAGAACCAATCCATATGATTGAAGAAGCTGATAACCCACAGAAAGATCGTGCTTTCATTGGAGACTTGACAATGCAACCTAGCCCGACATTTCGACCATATGTGAAGGTTGCACTAAAAGTCACGAAGAAAACCAGATTGCTCTTCTTGCTTTAATTAATTGACACAAAGCGATATCTTCTATAATCCATGGAGACTGTTTGCCAAGAAAGTTCCATATTCCTACTAAGGGCGAAGCATGGTTCTCGATCTCGCTTAAGATGTACTCCATTTGCATGCCATTATGAGAGTACCACCATCTTCGTAAAGAATAAATCCAAAGAATTATTCTCAATGTAAGAGCTCTTTTGGCGAGATGAGGAGCTCTTTGGCTTTCACTTTCGTACCATGCAATCATCTTTCTAAAGTATGTCGCCTCTGTCCTTTAGCTTGACATCATCAATGTTCCGAATGTTTTTGTTGATGGAGCATGTGGAATATGGACCAGTGTGTCCCATTCAATTTCTGGTGCTTGTGGTTCAGCCGGGTGTTGTAAAGGAGGGTCCTATTGTGGTGGTGGTTGTTCTTGTGATTCACCTGTTGATGTAAGTGACATGTGTGTGGAGTCACATGAGAAATGCTGGATATTAACTTCGAGATATTTACCATAAGAGAAATATAAGTCATAATATGAGTAGGTGTGATGTCTTTGCAAGAACCGGTGCATGGTTCCGGCAAATGTTTTATTTGTGGCAAGAAAGGGAATTATGCTATCGGGTATAGTCGTGCTAAACCGAAATTTGATAGCTCGCTTAATCCTTCGCTTTGAATTTGAACATCCTCCTAGATACTAAGACTCGAGTTAGGGCGCCGAGACTATGGACAACCGTGAAGTAGCCAAGTCCGGAGTAAGCATTTTTATGACTTGCTTTGCAAAGAAAACCGACTTGAGTAGAATACTCAAGTCGGTTTCTCTGCGGCAAGTGGAAGTAGCTTTTATCAAGAGTCAAAGAAACACATGAAAGAGATAGAAAAGACCTCTCTCGACAAAGTACCGCAATGTTGAACCCAATCTCTTCGAGGACCCACTTACTCGAAGTTAATTAATGGATATCGATATCTCGGACCACTTGTTGTCATATTAAAGTTAAGAGATATCTGGGGACGTGACAAACCACCACCTGGTTCGAGTTGTAGATCACGACCATAATCTTCGTCCATTATTTCTCGGTGCATGGCAGGTTCATGTCCAGCAAAGGTTCATCAATAACATCCATATACCATGCCAGAAAAGATGATTGCATGGTACAAAAGTGAAAGCCAAAGAGCTCCTCATCTCACCAAAAGAGCTCTTACATTGAGAATAATTGCTGGATTTATTGGATAAATTGGTGTACAAAATATAGCAAATCCGACCAAAAATAAATTCATCCCCATTATGAATTGTGCTCACTAGATTGCCACTGGTATGCCAAATTTATAAACCGATCATTTGATTTTTGAAGAGAAGCTACTGGACACAATTCGGATAACCGGTTGTGAAATTCGGTAAGCCAGATTTGCATTTTATCACTGCTCTTCTTCCTCCTTTGCCATTTGGTCACCCGCTTCTCTCTGTCTCTCTTTTTTACTTCAAAATCCATCATTTTTCCTTGTTCTTTAGCCAAATTAATCTATAAAAATTCTTTCTCATCACTCGACGAACAAAAAATCATCATCAAAATTCCTTTTCATTATCAATTTTGCGAAATCCCAAATCTAACCTAGGGTTTCAGCTAAACTTTCTCGCTCAAATTTGATCCCCTTTGACTCAATTTTTGAGCAAATTGAGGCCATACATCACTTCCACACATCATCTTCTCTATTTTAATCGATTTATTTCTTTTATTCACTCAAAATTTCATCATGTCTAGTTCAGACCATGCAAAAAAAGGGAAGGAACCCATTCTTCCACCAAAACGACCACTTCAGGAAGAGGACGCTTCAGACACGTCCACTTTTAAGTCACGCCATTTCAAGAAACAAAGTTTGATCAAGTGCTTTCACTAACTATTTATGTCCCGAATGGTACTCCCCACCTTTTGAATTTTATCTGATTGGCTTTGTAGTATTTCTATTAGCCATAGAAACATGTTAGAATTATTGGACGAAGTTGGGTGGATAAATGCTCTTAGGATTGAGGAAAATGTATATCCTGATCTTGTAAGAGTCTTTTACTCTAACATGGACACTTCCGCTCAAAAAGAAAACCGTATAATCACTAGTGTCGGAGGAATGACACTTGATTTTGATGTTTCAAACTTAAACTCTCTTCTAGGCTCCTCTGATGATGGGTTCGAATTTTTCTTTACTAGGAAAGTTTCGAAAATTTCAAATTTTGTTCACGTTGATGCTGTTCGTAACATATGCCAACGTATTGATCTTACGGATGATGTCTGCAATATTCATTTCTGTACTCAATGTCCGTGTCTACAATCTAGGCTCTTACTTCATCTTATCCAGTCCATTGTCCTTCTTAGGTTGGGACACTTAGATGAGGTTTCTCATATGGACGTTGCCCTGAGTGGTTCTATTCTTAGACATTGTCCAGTTAACCTTGGGTACATTATTATTCGTAACATGCCTACTATACCTAATTTGAAGTTCCGCACTCTTCTTTATGGTCATTTCATCACCCACCTCCTAAAATACTATAGAGTGCCCATAAATGAGCCTACGTGCAATATTACTAAAACTATTGGGGATGAGGCTATCCATGCTTTAGGGTTTGAGTGGCGCAATGGTGCTTGGAAGAAGATTCAGGAAAATAAGTATACTTTCCATGATTCGAGTGATGACTATCCTCTCAACTATTTGGTTCCAGTTGATGAGCTTCCTGATTTTTCACTTTCATTTCAAGCTCAGCAAAGAGGTCAAGCTCCTCCAGTTTCTGCCCCTGCTCCTGATACTTCTGCATCTGCTGTACCTCCTCCAAAGCCTGATGATTCTGAAGCAGTCACACTTCAGTAGCTTATGGATGAGGTAAGAGCACTCTCTGTAGAGCAGCAGCAGAACCTTTCTTAGCAGCAGCAGCACTTTCTTGACTCACAGCGGCTTGTCTTTGAGCACTTTAGCATCTCTTTTCCTCCTCCACCCCCACCTCAGTAGCTTTTATTTATGTTATGCATGTTCTATTTGCACACCAAACATCTCTATTTCATGACATTTCATATTTTGCTCATGCCTTTTGTTATTTGGATTTATTTTATGCTTTGGATGATATCGATGGATGTTAAAATTCTTATAGATATTATGTCTTATTTCTTTTGGATATTTATGACAATAGCATAATTTCTTCTTATGATGTTTTAGATGAATGTTAGATTTAAATGTTGGTGTCGATAGATGAATATAAGATGAGATGATTATGGAAGTGTTTAGAATTGGTGTTTGGATGGTTTATGAATATTTTCGAGTGTGTTTAATCTATTGTTTTTGGGATATAGTCATTTTTCAGGGGAGGCTCTGCCGAATTTTTTTTTTTCGTTTTTGAATTACTTAAGGGGAGTAAACTGATTTCTTTTTTATGATGAAGGGAGAAATATTCAACAAAACTTATATTTTGAAGTTATTTGACGTATTTTCTTGAGATAGTGCAAATCGGCAGGGGAGTTTCTTAAAACTAAAATGCATTTTATTTCAAATTATTTTCATCAAAAGAATTTTATTTTGCACACGTTTTTCAATATCTTCAAAATACTTGATGTGCATTGTCATCATAAAAAGGGGGAGATCGTTAATCTTTCTAGCTATAAAATGCAATTGATTTTGATGATAACAAATCACATATTTTGGATAAACAAAGAATTATCTTAAAATTTTTATAAAACAGATCAATCAGTGTGTTTGAAACAAAAATGAAGTTCAAGAAACAAACCGGAGAGCCGGATCACTAGAGCAAAGATACCTGAAGTCATGAAGAAGCATTTTGGAAAAATCCGGCTAACCGGATTATGAAAAGCGACATACGTAAAATATATGAGTTAAATTCTGGAAAAATTCGACTAACCGGATTATGAAAAGCGGCATATCGGAACGCATGAAGAAGCATTCTAGAAAAATCCAGCCAACCAGATTATGGAAAGCGGCATCCCGGGAATATAAGAATTACATTATGGAAAAATTCGGCTAATCGGATTTCGAAAGCGCAGATCTGGATTTTCGAAATTCAAATTTTGGCTCTAACAAGAACTCAAAGCGGTATACCGAATTTGTGAAGCGGTAAGCCGCTTTTCTCCATAATGTTAATAACAGTTAGTTTTTAGCTCCAACTATAAAAATGCTCAATTAAATTCAAGCAACAATGATTCTACTTGTGATTATTGAGCTAGCAACCGAGTTTGCAATCCTTTATTAAGCTTCAAACTTGTTATTTCTTAATTGAATCACACTTTGAGCATTCATTTGTAATTAAACATATTGTGTGAGATAAATCATTTTGTAATCCATTTTATAAAACACAAGTTGAGTGATTGTAAGTGTTGGGATACACTTGAGTTAAGAGATTGGGGATAATCCCTATTTGTAAAGGTCCATTGACACCTTGGAAGTCAATTGTAAGTGTTTTTAAAGCCTTAGAGGCGTGTCTAGTGAAATCCTCAAGCCCCGTGAGCTTGGAGGCGTGGACGTAGGCACGATTGGCTGAACCACGTAAAAATTATGTGTTTGCTTTTCTCTATCCCTTACTCTTTTACTCTACAACACTTTAATTTCGTTATTTCGAATTTGGTTGATTGCTTTGAGTTGTGTTTTGTATTATTATTGAAATATTTTTTAGAATCTCAATTCACCCCCTCTTGGGTTGCATAGCTTGTATTTCACTAGTATCTACTCACCGAGTTTTATACTCATCCATTTCACTATATTTTTTCTTCACATGAGGTTGCGGTACACTAGTAGACCCATTGACTCGTTGTTACTTAGAGATTTAGCCACGTGACGATGCTAGGTACCATAGATCATATTACTAGAGCACGTTGATCATCTTATGTTGGATTGTATAATTATAATATGATTATGATGGATGTTTAATGTATTAGATATAGTATATTATTTTTATACTAATGGAAATATTCGGTGATATTTGGATGAGTTATTTAAGCATATTATTTAAAATGATTTATGATGTTATGTATTTGAAGAGATTGATCAATGAAGTGGATTGAATGTTGGATTATTTGGTAGTGCTTATATAAAGATTTGCAGGTTAGATATGTCAAAAATAAGGGAGACTATTGAATTTTCAGCAAGATCCTTATTCATGATTTTATTTAGTCGTTTAAAGGAACAAGGCAGATTCGTCCTTAGAATTCGGGGCATATTATTTTGATTATTCAAGTACACGTTTGTGCCGACGATAAAAATCCTTCTCGTCGACTACGTGGCAAGATCGTCCACTAAATAACTTGGATTTACTCTCCGTCGACAATAAGTCAAGACGACCTACAAATACTAGAAGGAAGGCCTCTCTCTAATAAATGTGGTGCTAAGTGCTCATCGTGTCATACAATAAAGATATTTCACTAGAGTCGGTATAACCAGGTGCATACCCAAACAAGATACATTGTCTGTCGATGACAAGTCAAAACAGACAAATAAATCGAAAGGGAGAGAAACTAAACTTACCTAATTAAGCCCATGGAACATTTTGAGGCTTCACTTTTACCCCACTCAAACTAAATTAGTTACTCATTTATTTACTAGGGGTAAAATGGAAATTAATAAAATATTTAGAAATTAAAATACAAGATGGAGAGGAAATTTGACAAAATGTAGCTCACATTTAAATTTAGGTACGGTTGGAGCCTCATTTTTATAGATACAACGGGTAAATCATGGCCATCAAATGAAAATAGTTTGAACTCTCAAGATTGCGCCACGTGGCAAGATCTGATTGCTTGGAAAAGTCATTAGCGGTTGTGATTCGGTGTGTCACACGTAACTTAAGCCCATTGTACTGCCACATCATCGGTCAACGTCAAAGTCAACCAACTTTGATTCGAAGCATCGCTTGTATCGTAAGCTGATTTTTTTGATCCAATAGTATATTTGTCACATCATCGGTCAATGCCACTTTAGCCTTTTAAGTCTAATAAGATACTTGTCACATTAGCATACGTATATATGAACTGTAAGTATGCATGAACAATGTTGTATATGTGAACGATCTTCGTAGACGTGAACAATGCCATTTACCTTTTTATGCTCCTCTTAAGATTTTCAAATTATCCCGAGTTCAAAATGTTGTCTGCTTTATTGTCTCGATTTCTCGTTAATTTTAAAATAACCAAAATACCTCTGAAATACATAAAATGCTTAAATTATAATAAAACGCACACAATTAAAGTACAGGGAATTTTAATACATAAAAATAGATATGTTAGTGAAACTTGGAGTGTAATGATAATTTTACCCTTTATAAATATACATTTTCTAGCTCTCAACACTTTGCAAAACCTTTGCTTTTACTATTTTCCTGGTAACATTGTTAGTTTAATGCTAATGTCAAGGGGTAAAAATGACTTTACATACAAAAATAAAGATAAAAGTATATATAACTTATAATTAGAAAAGTAGTATTATCATTTTAATTAAAAAATATTTATTTAAAAGAAAAGAAGACAATAGAGGAATAAAATATTAAAAGAAATCCACCATCTTTGAAAAGCATAAAGTAGTAGTTATTTGCAAAGTGGCCGAACTCGCCATCTTTCCAACCTTAAATGCTTCAAATGAACTCACAGGTGGCTGTTGCTGAAGACTTACGGTGTTCCAAGCTGTAGTTTGCCATTTGCTGTCGGTGCCGAGAAATCAAAGTTGCTTAGTGCTCAACAAACGAACTCAAGTACTATACTATTTATAGGAAAATTTAACACTATTTTGATAAATTCATCAGTTTTATCGATCTTGTTTGTCTGATTTAATAAAGAGCAAAAAACCCTAGGTTTCATTTTTTTTTTTTTTGTTTTAATGTAAACATGTATGTTCTTTTTGGTACTTTTAGTACAGCCACGAAATTGAGGAGGTTTAATTAGGATTTTAGCATTTTTGCTGGCTGATTTCAAGTTTTAGACATGCATGTTATTTTACATGGGCTGCGAAAACCTAGGCTAGTTTTATTCGTGTTGTATATTAAATTGGTTTTCTTTATTTATTTATTTATTTGACATAATCATGAAATTAGGTAGGTTTAATGGTGGTTTAAGATGATTTATATTGTAACTTGTTTGAATTTTATAGATATCATGCTGCCTCTAGAACTAGTTTTATTGTACAAGGGTATATGCTACCTTGTAGGTTTGGTCAATCCATACCAATATAAAATTGAAAATCTGAGAGTTGACGCAGTTTGTATAACATCTGTTGAAGGTTTAGCCAATCATGAAATGTAAGGAGCCAAGGACTAATAAGAAGAAGCCTGTGACGAGTAGTTTGGATATGTGGATGCAGTGCCTTAGTCATGAGAATCAAGGGGTGAAAACAATAGAGATTGAGCTTAATCCTTACCTAGGACTGGAAAGCCTTTTGTGATTAAGTCCTTTCTCACTAATCTACAAGATGCTTTCCCTGAACTTAGCTAGCGAACTCAATAATTGAAACCTTGCAAAATGCATCTTTGACTCACCAAAACCCCAACAATGCACCACTTGAAGTTGTTTCAAAGCTTTCCTAAACCCAAACTGAATATACCCTTATTCAGATTGCTCCAACTAAACCTACCCCAAATGAAGACTTGCCTAACCTTGATCATAATGATACAAGTAATGATGACTGGTTTGAATATTCGGATGGGGGATATTCAAATGATAATGAGGTTGTGCTAGTGGTGATATTAGTGGTGATGATGTCAATAGTGATGATGTTCTCAATAGTGATGATGGTAGAGTTGATCATGTTAGCGGTGTTGGTGATGGTTAAGTAAATGATGTGCCTTGTGGAGAGCTTGTAACAGTTGATGACAGTGAAGGAAATGATATTCTGGCAAGGCTTGAAGAAGATGAAAAAAACATGGCATATAGTTCTTACGAGGAGGATCACACCACCATAGCTAAGATGACGAGGTACATTAAAGCTAATGAGTATAAAACTCCAGAGAACGGGATAGATAAGCTTTTTTCGGGAGCTGTTTTTTATAATGCAGCAGAATTTAAGGGAAACTGCATAACAGTATGGTCAAAGAGGGGTTTGATGTTGAGAAGATATATAATGACAAGCATAGATATCATGCAAGGTGCATGGTTAAAGATTGTCCATGGCCTGTCACATGTGGCTTGTTGGTAACACTTGGGGTTTTGTCATTAGAAAGCTAAAATATGTGCACACTTGCTTTAGAGCACAGAAAAATGTCCCTACCCCTTGTCAGTGGATTGAAGAGAAGATAAAAGACTTAGTGAAGGAAACCCCTAAAATCAAGATTTCATAAATCAGGAGCCACTTGAAGACTATTTACAGTGTTACACCAAATAACTTAAAACAATACAGAGCTAAGAAGATGGTAGAAGCTTTACTAGGTGGTAACCACTCAAAAGGTTATAAAAAATTATTCTAATACAAGGCAATGGCGGAGAAGCACAATTTAGGGTATAAGTACAAAGTCTTGTGTGATACAGAGAGTATTCCTAGCAAAATTGTGTTTAAGAGGTTCTTTATGTCATTACCTGCTCAGAGAAATGTATTTTTGAATGGGTGCAGGCCATAAATTGGTATTGATGGGTGTCATTTGAGAGGTGAATTTGGGGGATTTTGATGGCAGCAGTAGGTGTGGATGCTAATAATGATATTGTTCCTTTGGCCTATGCTGTTTGTGAGATTGAAGATCAATGGTCTTGGGGATGGTTGTTGTCACTCCTGCATGAGTACTTTAATAGCTGCTCTTCAACAAACATGGCCTATTGCTCATAGTAGGCATTGCGGGAGACATATATGCTAATTTTAGTGGATAATTTTCTAGTTTGGCATTAAATAAGCTATTCTGGAGAGCATGTAAGGCCAGGAATTGAACTGATTTCTTTGCTACTTTAGACAGAATGAGGTCTGTTAAAGATGGTGCAAGAGAGTGGTTCGATATCTTAGAGACTATCTATGGTCAAGGTGGGCATTTGACAAAAATACTAAAGTAGACCATACTACCAACAATACAACTAAGTGCTTCAACAGTTGGATTGGTAAGTACAGAGACAAGCCTTGTTTGACTATGTTAAAGGAGATTAGATTCAAGTTGATGAAAAAAATTACAAAGCGGAAAAACAAAGAAAAAATATGCCCTTTGATTCTTACTCCTAAGATCAAGAAACAAATTGATGAAACATCTGAAGAGTCATCCAAGCTAAGTGTAAAACCATCAGGTGATATCGTGTTCCAGGTTAAAGACATTAACTACACCCCATTAGATGGTTTATTGTGGATATTGAAAATAAAACATGTGATTGTGCATACTGGGAGATATCTGGACTGCCATGTACGCATGCATTGGCCTCTATTATGTACTGCAGACACAATGTTCACCATTACATTCCATACTATTTCAACAAGCAAGCATACCTAGACACTTATTCAGTTATGGTTTGCCCTATACCTTATCAAGTTACATGGAAGGTGGGAGATGAAGGTTCAATTGACCTCCAGTGAAGAGAAGACAAGCTGGAAGGCCTAAGAAGCTTAGAAGAAGCGAGCCAAATGAACCAGTAAAATCTAATAGGTAATTTGTGATTAGATGTAGTTTCTGCCACTCTACAACTCATAATGTAAGAACTTGTCAACTTGCTCCATCTAATGCTAAAAAGTCAAGGACAAGGCAAAATCAAGTATATGTCACTGTTACTTTGTTGGGTTTATGAATATTTGGCCTTGCATCTACGTTATTCCTTAATTGTGATTTTTTGAATTTTTGGCAGAGACTTGGAATGAGAACGCAAGAACAATTAAGTGAATCATCTCAACCCCCTGCGAAAAAGACTAGAAAGAATAAGGTACAATATATTTGAACATGATATATTTGAAACAAGTGTGTGGTGAAATTTTATTATGTTTCTGTTATGCTCTTTTCGTAACCTTTTAATCTACTTCTTGTTGTTATAGAGAACACAAGTGTTGAGAGCGGCCAAAAGGGTGAGAGTAGTCAAAGGATTCAGATCTATGAGAGGGTAAGAGCAGTCGGTTAAGACAAGGAGCTCAATCATCTACACAGCAAGCTTTTACTCAACCTTCTTCCAACAGCTGACAATCCATGGAAGAGGAAGATCCTTCAAGAGCCAATTTGCCAAAGATGTAAGAGAGAGGTGGAAACTACAAGTCATGCTCTGTTGGGGTGCAAAGCAACAAAGAAAATCTGGAATTACGCCCCTGCTGCAATTCAAATGTGTAATCTATCAACCCAAGATATCTCTTCTATTGTTCAAGAAATGAGTAGCAATCTGAGGAAATCTGACATTGAGATAATGGTGGCTTTTTGCTGGGTGGCGTGGTTTGCAAGAAACAAGTGTTTGTTTGAAGCAAAGGTGATAGAACCAAGAATCTCAGCTGCCAAGGCTGAATCAGTGGTGGAAGCATATCAGAGGGTGAGAAAAATTGGAGTTCACATTTAGACAATGCCAAAGACAGGAAGCAGCAGTCATGGAATCCTCCACCTAGGGGTGTCTTTAAAGTTAATTAGACGCAGCTATCAATAGTAAGGAGCGAACAGTTGGACTTGGAGCAGTGATAAGAAATTCAGAGGGCAAAGTGGTAGCCACAGGAATCCAACGAACTCAGCTGCAGAAGGATGTAAGTTTTGAAGAGGCAGAAGCAGTAGAATGGGGTCTAAAAGTCGCAAAAGCAGCTGCATTAACTTGCCTAATTCTGGAGACAGATTGTACACAGGTGGCTGAGTTAATTAACAACACTAAGGGCAGCAGAACAGAAATATTTTGGATCGTTTCAGAGATTCAAAATCAGAGGAAGGACTTTCAGCAAACCAAAGTCCCCCATGTACCTAGAGGCCGTAATGCTTATGCCCATTCCTTAGCAAAATTTGCTTTAGGAAAGAATACATTAGCTATCCGGTTGGAAACAATACCAGCAGAAGTTGTAAATGTATTTAACAAGTGTTGATTGATCAATGAAAGGTTTACTTTCCATTCAAAAAAAAAAAAAAAATTTCTTCATATAATTAAATTATTTAATTCAGTAAAATATATAAATATATTTTAAAATCTTAAAATCTTTTATATATAAATTATTTAATTCATATAAGAAGTCGTGTGGGACATTAAAATCTTACATGCTGTTGTCGTATTAAAGAAGAGCGTCACTTGATCTCATTCACATTGATGCAACAGCATAAGCCTCTTGACGCAAACTGACAATATGTTTTTGATACGGTCCAAGGACAACCAAAACATACATGCCTGAACAAAGCTAGACCGAGTTCCAATTACATCAGAAATTAAAACCCAAAGAAAGGAAAAAAAATGGAAAAATGAAAATAAAACTCAAAATACCAGCAAATGCAAAGACTTGAAGGAAGACCTTATTCAAATTTACAGATAACAACCCAACAAAGGCACGCATCACCTTTGGCAAATCCCATTCAAAATAATTTAAAATTATAGAGTACATTATAAATATTACATCTAACTAATGCATATATGCCTTGTGTAGTTTAATAAAATATAATTATCAATTACATGGCGTACATGTATTAATTGGATGTAATACTTCTGATGTACTCTAGAATCTCTCTCCCAGAAAACAACTGAAATCAAGAGCAGTGAATGGATCAATGCTTAAATACGTTGAAATGCGAAAGTCTGGCTGCAGTTATGATGTTTTCCCGCTGATTCTACCAACAAAAGTAAAAAAAGAATCATAAATGAAAATATGCATGCTTTAACAGTTCTTCTAAGATAGAATACATAATGATTTTTCTTTGTTTCTCTGCTGCAATGTGTGGCTATCCCACTCTGCTTTGCTACTTGATTTGAGTATATGATTTTGACATTGGGAGCAACCACAACTGGACAGGCATTTTTATGACATACAAATTAGTAAAACTCACCCTAATTGAATCCATCAGATACCATACGGATATATCTGGATGTCATACCGCCACTCTATATCGTCAAAAGCCCGCAGCCTTTGTCTCAACTCTGGCTGAGGCCAGTGTAACTCCAATTTGCACAAGCTCTCTATGTTGTATAGCTCGTCAGGAAGCTTTCTTAAGTAAGCACATGGGTTGACCATTAAGCTTCCGAGTTTTGGCATCACTCCTGACCCCATCGTCCACTCGTCCAGCCATAGCATTGATTTCAGGTGCAAAATCTTGAGCTGTGGAAAACCACCAGAGCCAACGCAAGCCAGCTTTCTTCCTGAATACGAGTTCTGCTTCAGTTTCAACACTTGAAGGTGTGGAAGCTTTTCTAGCGTTGGCATGGGATCCTCCATTAGCTCAGTATTTGATAAGGTCAGTTGGGTCAGACTTGGAGGAAATTGGTATTCAGACAGGACCATCCGTGAGAGCTGCCCCATCTTGGTATTCACCAGCTTCAAGCATTCAAGTTTGTGGAGTTCCCATAGGCTTTTGGAAACCCCAGAATGATAGTAACTCAAATCTCCACATATTCTAAGAGTTTGAACATTAGGGACTTTGCTCAATATATCTGGCGTACAACTACCAGGGTGTAAGGCTGATATGAAAATGAGGTGTTTCAGAGAGCTGGAATAATTTTTTGGAGGTGCAGGCAGAGTGATGGAACCGAAGTTTAGATGCATGAGTTTTTGCATCATCCAAATATCCTGTGGTGAATGATCTATGTAGCTGGATGGCATTTCTAGTGTTTGAAGGTTTAAAAGGGTGCATAGCAGGGAAGGAAGACATTTGAGCGAAGGGATATTCAATTTCAAATACTTCAAATAGAATAAATTTTCTAATCCGGGTGGATATTGGTCGAGAACTGCAGAACCCATGTTTAATACCCGAAGGTGTTTGAACTTTTTACACAAATTCTCGCAATCTATCAGATCAAGTTCATCGCTTTTTGAACTGTGATTCAGAAAAGATTGGAGATGCATGTCAGAATGTTCTAAAGAAATAAACTCATCAATCAGAATGAAGTACCGTTTAGCATCTGCGAGTGATTTCACTTGCATCTTAGGTTTCTTGACAAATCCCGTCTTCCCTGCCGCCCAAATTAACGTAACAAATACAGAACTTGTAACATAACACGCTTTAATTGTGCCTCCGGCTCTTTTCTTACTCACTTGAATGAAGCCGGATCAATTAGTACTTCCAAGTAATGTTCGGCAGCTTCCTCACTGTTGTATGGTATCAAACCTTCAGCTACCCACAACAAATATAATTGCCCGGTAGATATCTTAATGCTTGGGCCGAAGACACACAAATAGATGCAGCAGACTTTCAAGTGAAAAGGTAACTCCAACACAGAACAAATTCGACTAAAAAATGTCATAAACGCATTTTCATTAACATAATATTCTAATGGCGTACTTCCATAGTGTACGATGAAAAATTGCCAGGCTTCATACTTTATTCTAAGCAATGGTCCTCCAACGAGAGCTGAATCATAACGAATCTTCTCTCCATTTTCCAAATCGAATGAGATAAGGAGGTATGGATCAGTGACCGTGATCAATACTCTGCTTCCATTCTGATCATCAGGAAGAACTTCTTCAAGATCACCCCATATCTCACTGTAATGGAAGACATCATCAAGGAAAATAAAGTACTTCTTGTTTGTTAGGTAATCTCGAAGAATAGTTTTCTTCAATTTATAATCTTCACCGATAATTACACTAACCCGAGATGGAGGCATCACAGACTTGATTATGTCATCCAATATATTTCCAAAATCATATAATGCAGAAACCCTGACCCAAGCATGACAGTCAAAATAAAATTTGACATGATTATTGTTGTAAGTATCAGCAGCAAAAGCAGTCTTGTCGAAGCCACTGCTGTCAAGAATTGCAACCACTGAAAGTCCAAGTGGTCCCTCAATCAATAAATCAAACAACTCCTCTCTGCCCCTTTCAAATTCTTTGATATCAAGCCGAGGTTGTCCCTCAATCAAAAAGTTAATGAGTTTGTCCCTTTGTTCACTGATATCAAAATCATTGCCGCTGGGCGGAAGTTGTTGCATTCGATTTCTAATATCAATGATTTTACTGTGGAGTTCAACAAGAAGAGCCTTGCAAGTACTGCTTTCACTTTCCCTTTCACTGTTTGGCTGCATGATGTTGATGAAGAATGTGTCAATGGCTTCCTCAGATTCATGGACAAAGTAATTGATGTCCTCCAGAATTTCCCAAATGTCAGGTCTTTTAACATCTTCATCGCTTTCTTCTAACTCCAAGAGTTGCAAAAGGGGCGAAGATATTTCGACGTTTTCGACGACGTCTTCTTTAAAGAGTTGAATCAGACAATGAGCCATGTCACCTTCATAATTCCCGAGCAGAGTAGTAACAATTTCAGTCTCCGTAAAAAGGTTTTGAAAAAGTGGAGTTAATTTTGTTGAGTCAGGCAACGCTAACGTGCCCTCTTCACCTGCTAAAACCCTTTTCAACCTCTCATAAAATAGTCGGAGGTGGACGTCCAGCATATTTTCTTCTCTCACTTGTACTGATTAGTAGGAATTTGCAAAACAGAGCCATTAAAAATATATAAATATATGCAAAACAGGACAAATACAAAGTATTTGTGATGTGAAATAACTATCGGTAACTAAATCGTACATACTTGAGTTGTTAGAAGCAAATACAACAGAGAAACACAAAACTAAAGAAATAGTAATTCATGTTCGCAAACAACTCCATCAAGTTATATATCTATTGATTTATTTATTTCACGCACTAAATAATGTTTTTACAAAATTGCTATATATACATATTTATTAACGTCCAAGTAAATTTCATTTAATATTATTTGCAACATCACAATTGTTTAATAGTAAATTTACCAAATATGTACATGTAGCCACTTGTGAACTCACAGCATTTTTCTAAACAAAATTTTCCAACATTTACTGAATTCTCTTTATAATTAATTTTTTTTTTATAGCACAACTAACATCAATTATTTTAAAAATTATAATATTAACAAACTGAATCAATATCTAATTTTGTTATTGATTAGGTCCTGTGAGTGTAAGTTACGTTATATGTTTTGTTATTGGCAGATGGGTATGCTTGGTTCTTTTGCTCCTTGAATTTGAATAAAAAAAGTATTGTGCGGAGAAGTTTTTAGGAGTTTGGACCATTGTTGGCGACTGAAATTAACATGATGGATGATGATTGTTATGACATGATTCTTCTTTGGTTTAAGAAAAAATTGAAAGCGAAAAATGAAGAGTGCGTTGGTGATGATTTTTACACAATTAAAGTGCATGCAATGTGTACCTATTGATGATTTTGATACATCTGACAATTAAAACTAAAAAAAATATAACTTGTGAAAAAGAATTAATCACAAATCTAAATTGGATCTAACATCCATGAAATAAAAATAAATAAAATGAAGTTATTTTAGGAATAATTCAGATAATAAAATACCTGTGATAGATCTTTGAGTGATAAAATACTTTAATGTCCTGATGATATCTTATTGTGACAAACAATTTTGTGGATGAAATAATCAAAATGTAGAATTTGTTCGAACTGGGTGTTGATAAATGGATGTTTTTGGTAGAATTGAAAATGATTGCATAAGAAAACACAAGTTAATAGAAAAGGGAGGATAGAGCATTTAAAAGTTACTTGTAAATACTGGCAAATATCTTGGTTCATGAAAAGAAAGAGATACCAAACTAGCAATAGGAAAAAGGAGGAGGGTTAAGAAAAGCATCTTAACAAAAGCTAAAGAAACAAAGACTTAGTTCAAGAAACGAACAAGATGCTAATGTTCTGTAATCTTGTTTAATTATTTCATTTTCTGTTTTTGCCAATCCAAAAACGAAAGCAATGTACATTTGATAACGAAGATTCAAAAACAGTCCTTTTGTCTCATAATAAAATGAAAATAAGTCGTGATGATGACAAGATTGTAATATCGACATTCTTAAAATGAAAGCATTCATAAATGTTTGGGAGAGTTAAATTTCTTAAGAAATTAAAATAGCTAGACAGAGTTGTATTGGAAGAGTGATTTCTTGTTACCATATATTCTTTGTACTAGAGCTCTGCTATTTATATGCTGGGCAAGATACTCCACATGGTAAGGATCAGTACATAATTATACAATGATTTCATGAGATTATTCTTCTCATATTCTCAATCTTGTTGATTTCCTTCCTTGCATACAGATTCTTGCTTTGTATCCAAGGTTACGCTTGATAGTTTTAACCCGTTTGTGTGGCATCTGATTTGGATTCTTTTATAACTCCCCCTTCAAGCTTAACTATCTGTTTGAGACTTTAAACTTGTCTCAAAGAATTCTGAAATGATCACAGCTCAAGGGTTTTGTCAAAACATCTGCCACTTGTTCTTTTGTCTGTACATATCTCACCTCTTGCTCACCATTTGTAATTTTTCTCTGATGAAATATACATCAATTTTGATGTGTTTGGTTCGGGTATGGAATACTAGATTGCTGGCAAGAGATACTGCACTTATGTTATCACACCAAATTATTGGTCTTTGCTTTGGCCTCATTACAAGTTCTCCTAGGAAGGAACATATCCTGGTGACTTCAGCACTAGTATCGGTGAGGGACCTATACTCGGATTCAGTGCTAAAGCGTGCCACCACATTCAGTTTTTTGGATCTCCATGATATCATATTTCCACCAAGGAAGGTGCAATACCCACCAACAGATCGTCTGTCATCTTGATCACTGGCCCAATCTACATCGGTAAAGCACATAGTCCATAGTTCAAGGTCCCCTTTAGATATTTGAGAATTGTATTACACCCCTGCCAGTGAGATTATTTGGGTGCTTGTAGATATTGGCTCAACATATTCATTGCATATGCTATTTCAGGCCTAGTTAAGGCAGCATATTGTAGGCCTCCAATTACACTCTTGTACAAGGTATTATCACTGAAGGCTTTCTCTCCTTCCTTTCTTAACTTAATACTTGTTGATAACTCTATGAAATAAGAGTTATCATGGTATTTTTAGGCTTAAGTTAGTATTACTTAGAGAGTTAATGATGAGTTTTTATTTAATTTTTAGTTTTAATAATTTTATATGTTTTAGATTATTATGTGTTCTTATTAAGTACATTATTGTAGGTGACCAAATAGGTCAGATTTTATTGATGAATGCTGTAACAACAGACTTCAAAAATGACAAAGAGCTGATGTGCGTAAAAGATAAATCAAGTCTCGAAGTAGAGAAGATGCTACAAAGAAGGCGAAGTTACTATAGCAACGATTGCTGCAAAGAACGCATGAGCACGTAAAAACTGGACAGATGCAAATATATGCGGGCTAAGTAACTAAATTCTCTGCGGCTGATTATCATTTGATTGACAAAATAAGGCGGACGTGGCATGCATTAATCTAAAGAAAAAGATCTTTCGTGATTAGAAAAAGAAAAGGATATATACTCCTAGATACCTAATAATAGTCAAAGATTGTTTCCTAGAGTCCTAAGGATACATGAAGATCTCCTTGCCTTTTTTGAAAAACCCTAATTTTAAGATTTAAGAGGAGTACATTTTTACAAGCTAGAAAATGGGGGAGTCGCAACATAACTCAATTCTTCCATGTCTATCAAGGAAACAAAGAAGAGGAGAAGAACTTAAGGGCTGAAAACGTGAAATTCGAGAGAAGGAGAAGTTCATATCGTGATTCATCAAGAGTGCCTTTCAAGGATTTAATTCTTGAAATCTCTTCTTCCTTTCTTTTGAGAATGATTTTAATGGCTAAACCAAATTGTGCTTTTATTTATCTGTTTAGTATGAACTAAATTTATATGTAGTTGGGATCTAGACTAACTTAATGATGATTTGACTTTCCTAATTGTTGCTTCAGTGTCTACTGCATCATTTTGTTTTGATTGCACTTAATTAAATTCTTTATTTCGGCTGACCACCTATTTAGATATACAAGCTAGGTTTGATCCTCAACAAGGATGGCTTAGTGGAAATAAATCAAAGCAATACATGATTATAGATTGAATTTCCTTAATTGGTTTAATATCAATTTGAATAGGGCTATGTTTAATTTAGAATTAGTGAGGAACTAAACATAGGGATTCAGCTTGTAGGGTTTGTAGATCCAAGGACGTTTGATGCTATATCTAGGTGTGGTTTAGCAACTGGTCATTGTTGAATTGCATATAGGTATAAGATTCCAATAGGCGAAAGATAAGGATACATAAGGAATCTGCCCAGTGCAGTAAACGATGCTATAACAACTAGTTCTAACATTGGTTATAAGTCAATAGTTATTAAGTGAGTTTAGATTTCCCAACTACATATTAATCAATTAAATATCTTTTAGCGTTTAACATGTGTTTAATTCATTCGAATTTTAGTTTAATAATATTTTGATTAAATATAGTGCTTTGAATAGATTTGTTTGTAGCAAGGATAATAACATTAATCCCTGTGGAGACAATCTCAATATTCACTACTTTATTACTTGTTGTGTACACTTGCGCACTAACAACCTTTTGCATAAAATTAACAACACTTGTGCTCATTGGTGTAGGCAAGCTTTTGCAATTTTCCATTCCTATTCTTTTTAAGAGGTCCGTGATGTATTTCCCTTGTGATAGGTGCATTCCCACGGCATTCCTTTCTACTTCAACTCCTAAAAAGTATTTTAGCGAACCAAGATCCTTCGAGAGAAACTTTTGTCAAGTTTCGAATTACATCTTCAATTATCTTGTTGTTGCTTCTTGTAAGTAGTATGTCATCTACGTACACAAGCAACAATATTGTGTCTTTATCTTTCTGCATAAAGAACAACAACGTGTCTAAACTTTGAGTTTTTGAATCCCCAATCTTTGAGAGCTGAACTAAGTTTATTATACCAAGCCCTTGGAGCCTGTTTGAGCCCATAGAGTGCATTTTTTCCCATAGAGTGCATTTTTTAACTTGTAGATATATTGTGGCTTTCTTTTGTCCTTGAACCCTTCCGGGTTGATTCATAAAAACTTCTTCACATAGTTCACCATTTAAGAATGCGTTATTCACGTCCACTTGTTTTATATCCCAATTGTTTATAACAACTACGCTTAACACAATTCGATCGTTGGTGATTTGGCTACCGGATTGAAAGTCTCGGTAAAATCGATGCCTACTATTTAATGAAACCCCTTGGCCACAAGTCTTGCTTTGTACCTTGCCACAGTTCCATCTGGATTGTACTTCACCTTGTAGACCCATTTATTTCCTACTATCTTCTGATTTTGAGAAGGTGGAACCAATTCCTAAGTTCTGTTTTTCTAAAGTGCTTCAAACTGTTCTCACATGGCTGTCTCACATTTTTTATTTTTTAAAAGCCTCCTCTACACTTGAAAGAGTGTTAATTTCCCCTCTTGCTAGTCTTTTTGTTGTGTAAATCTTTGGTTTATATATCCCAGACTTGGCTCTTGTGATCGTCGGGTGACTGGGAAGTAGTGTATATGGTTAGCTATTTGTCTCTGTGGCTACAGTGTTTTGGGTACTTTTTGGTGTTGTTTCTAAGTCTAGCATGTTTTGTTATGGTGTTTCGTAGTCTGCAATATTGATGTCTTGGTTTGGCGAGGAGGTGTGGCGATCTCGTGTCGTGTCTACTTGGACAATGAAGATTAGGGCCTGCTTCTTGGACAGCTATTGGTGTAGATGTAGCCGAGTTGCATCCTAAAGTAGAAAATTGGGGCATAATTAAGATTTTTGATAGTATGAACTCATGGCTATATATTGGGTAATTACAAAGGGCTCAAAGGCTTTGTGATTTTGAAACAAAAATTTAGACTCGTTAAAAACCACATCTATTGTTGTATGGACTTTCCCGCTATTGTTTAAGCACATGTATCCTTTGTGTTGAGGGCTATATCCTATAAAGACACATTTAGCGATACGGAAGTCTAACTTATGTGGGTTGTATGGCCTAGGTGGGGAAAGCCACAATAGA
This sequence comes from Clausena lansium, assembly GCA_030449835.1. NCBI lineage: Eukaryota > Viridiplantae > Streptophyta > Magnoliopsida > Sapindales > Rutaceae > Clausena > Clausena lansium. The sequence goes on along the minus strand of JASUUF010000146.1, from coordinate 5,232,391 downwards.
AAACTTTCATGAAGTTGTAGTTAGACTTTTGATGATAGATTATCTCATACGGGGATTTTTTATTGAGTGCGACTTTGGCATCCCGTTTATCAAGAATGTGGTCTGTTTCAAACCAAAGATTTTAGGGCATTAAGACTAGTGGTTCTAGATTCAGGTGTCTTCCAGGATGTATTTAGCAAATGTAATCCTCTATCAACTGTTCCTTGAAGCGAACTCTCCTCCCCATCTTGACCTCTATAAGGCAAGAACTCTTTTTAAAACAATAGATAAGTCATTTTCGAGATAATAAAGTTAGAGATGTTGAGAAGATTTTTTGTAATATGAGGGACATGTAAAATATCTTTTAAAATAATTGGTTTATGATGTGGGACAGGTAAAGAGGATCTACCAATATAGTTTATTTTTAACTTATGGCTATTACCAACCATAAGTGTATCACTTCCTTTGTATTCATATTTCGTTTCAAGGTTTTTAAATTGATATGTGACATGGTTTATCGCACCACTATCCAAGTACCAACCTTGATCATTGTCCGAGTCTGCCTTTGTAACATTGGCTATGGCTTGACTATGGTTCTTCTTATTGCTTTGTGGCTCGTAGTGTTCTTTGAAGTGATGCCGGCAATTGAATGCAACATGTCCTACCTTTCCACAAATCGGCAAGATGGCTTTGATATTTCCTCTGTCGATGTTTAAGCAATTTGTAGTGTTCTTTCTTTGCCTCTTCCTCTCACATTATTCCTTCTCCCACCATTGTGCATTCTTTGGCTTTGACCGGACTAAGCATAGTTTGTTGATATATTTCCTTTAGAAGGTATGTTGACAACAAGTCGATCAAGTCTACTTTCATGGCTCGGAAGAAGTGAATACAATTCCCGAAAAGGTAGTGAGTCTGATCTTGCTGTTATATTAACCACTACTGGGGGTTATATTCGATCCCAGGCCTGCAAAAATATAGAGCATTAAGTCTTCTTCTATGATAGGGTTTCCCGAGGTATTGAGATTGTCGGCAAGATTTTTCATTTTGGCATAAAAGTCACTAACAAATCATGGAACCCTTTTTCTGAGTTTGGAGCCGCATCCTAAGTTGTAGGATCCTAGCTTTTGACTAAGAGAAGAAAAGTCTTTCCAAAGCATCCCAAACTTCATGAGAAGTGGTGCAACCGATGATTGAACTTAAGACACTTTCACTCATTGAGGACAAAGCACCAATTAAAAAAAGTTGGTCCTGTTTCCTCCAAAGTACATATTATGGATTTGCACTCGCTTCAACACTTTGATCATCTGCTATTGTTGTTAATTTAATGCTATAGATGTCAATGCGCAAGTGTACACAACAAGTAATATAGTACCGAGTATTAAGATCGTCTCCATAGGGATTGATGTTATTAACCTTGCTACAACAATCTATTCAATGCAATATTTAAAACATTAATAAAATTTAAATTAAACAAATAATTTAAGAATTCAATAAAATTAATTAAACAATAAATCAGAAGATAATAAAATAAAATAGACGTCAAACACAAGGAAATATTTTCAATGGCTAATAAGTGGTTGGGGATTTAAACTCGCTAATGACTCATTAAATTATTTAACAAATTTTAGTTCAAGACAAAGATCATCAACAAAGACTGGGTAGATTCCTAATGTATCCTCATCTGTCGTCTGTTGAATATCTTATAGCTATATGCAACCTAACAGTGACTAGTTGTTAAGCTAACATCTAAATATAGCATCATACGCTCTTGGATCTATTAACCCTACAAGGTGAATCTATATGTCTAGTTCTTTACTAATCTTAGATCAAGCATGGCCCTATTCAAGTTAACATAAAACCAACTAAGGAAAAACCAATCTAAAATCAAGTATTGCTTTGATTTGTTTCCACTAAGCCGTCCCTATTGAGGATCAAACCTAGCTTGTATCCTTAAATGCCGAAATAAAGAATAAAATTAAGCACAATCAAAACAAAATGCTGCAGCAGACACAAAACAACAATAATGTAAGTGAAATAATCATTTAGCTTGTTTAAAACCCAACTATATTAAAAATTCAGTTCATGCTTAATAAATAAATAAAAATAAAATTTTGTTCAGCCATTGAAAACATCCAGAAAAATAAAACAAGAAATTGAAATATAAATACAAGAGTTGTTGCACACGAGAAGCCTCTTGAAAGCGTTGTGATATGAACTTCTTCTCCTTCAAACTCCTCTTGCGTCTTCTCTTATTTGTTTAGGGTGTTTGTATTGTGTGACGGTTGCTTCCTTTTTATTGTAAAAACGTGCTCTTTTTATATCTTGAGAGTAGGGTTTTCCAAAAAAGGCAAGGAGATCTTCATGTATCCTTAGGATTCTAGGAAATGATCTTTGATTATTATTAGGATTCTAGGAATCCTTATCATGTTCTAATCATGGAAGATCTTTTCCTTTAGATTAATGCATGCCACGTCCGCCTCTATTTTATCCACCAAATAATAATCAGCCGTAGAGAATTTAGTTGCTTAACCCACACATATTCGCATCTACACAATTTTTGTGTGCTCCAGGATCTCGCCGTAGCAACTTCGCCTTGCTGTAATATCTTTTCTCGCTTGATTTAATTTATCTTTTCTGCATATTAGCTCTTTGTCATTCTCTCGCAACTCTATTATTGCAGCATCCATCAATAAAATCTGACCTATTTTGATCACCTACAATAATGCACATAATAAGAGCATATAATGATCTAAAACATATAAAATTAATCAAACTAAACTTAAATGAATACTCATGCAAAATGCAACTAAAAATTAAGTAAAAACTCACCATTAACTCTTTCGGTAATGGTAATATAAGCCTAAAAATGCCATGATAACTCTCATTTCATAGAGTTATCACCGTGATTACCAGATGTTTATTAAGACAAGGTTTTGTGCCGTTTATGAAGCCCTTAAGATCATTGCCACGGATTGAGGGTAGGACTTGAGACTTCCTGTTGACTGTTATAAAGTGTGTATTTATGGAGGATAAAATTGTTATGTTACACTTCAAGTCTCACTAACATCCTTACTTTTATGTATTTAAGTTATTTGCACTTTAATTGTGTGTGTTTTATTATAACTTATGTATTTTATGCATTTTATGGGAATTCAGGCCATTTCACAATTAACAAGACATCAGACAGTAAAACGGACAGTATTTTTAAACTCAGAACAGTTGAAAACCTTAGGAGGAGCATAAAAGGAAAAATGGCACTGTTCATATATACGGTACTGTTAACGTATACATCACTGATCATGTACGACACTATTCACATATACGACCGATGACGAGGCATTGACCGATGACGTGGCTTTGCCCGATGACGTGGTAGCATTTGATTAGACGAATGATGTGGCATTGACTGCTTATGTGACGTTGACTAATGATGTGGCACTGATCGATGACGTGGTAATGTATGATTAAACTAAAAAATGAGCTTACGATAGAGGCAATGCAGTTGATCAAGGTTGGTTGACTTTGATGTTAACCGATGACGTGGTAGTAAATTATTGAATGCGAAAATTGACTTAAGTTACATGCGACACACTGAATCACAGTTGCTGATGATGTGTTCCAAGCAATCCAAGCTTGTCACGTGGCGCAATCCTGAGCGTCCGAATTGATTTCATCCAATTGCCATAATTTACTCATTGTATCTATAAAAAGGAAGCTCTCCCCACATAATTTGAGACCCCTAAATACATTTTTGAACTTAATTTTTGTAAAATTCTCTCTCCTTCTTGTATTTCTACGTATTTTAGTATAATACCCATTTTATCCCTAGTTCAAATAATGAGTAGCTAATTTTCTTTCAAGCTTGGGTTGAAGGTGAAGTCTCAACATGTTCCATGGGCTAATTTGGTAATTTTACTTTCTTCTCCCCCCTGATTTATGTGGCTGTTTTGACTTTTCATCGACAGTTAGTAATAATCTTGTCTAGATTTTGCACCGGTACTACCGTCTCCCTAGTGCAAGGTTATTACTGTTTGGCACGATAAGCACTTAGCACCATATTTATTAGAGTGTGGTTCATAAGGAGTGAAAATCCCCCTCATAATTTAATTGGCACTAATAAGGAATATTAAGCCCATGGTACATGTTGATGCAGATCCAGATACCTAAGCACTTTATTTATATAGTTTCATCTCTAGCTTAATCCCGCCATTTCAATTTAAATTTTAAAGTAGTCCAAATCATCTTCACCACAAATCCAATTACCCAACTAGAAAATTAACCCTACACATTATTAAAATCCACCTCCTCGTGGGATCGACACTCGTCACCATTGGTCTTTCTACAATAGATTCGTACACTTGCAAGTTCAATAAAATTTGTACAACACTTCCACATTAGGTAATTTTGTCCATCTAGATGGTGGTATTAACAGAACTAGATGAAGCCATTATATTGATTTTCCTACTCGATACCAAATTAAAATTCTTAAGAAATTAAAATAGCTAGACAAAGTTGTATTGGAAGAGTGATTTCTTGTTACTATATATTCTTTGTACAAGAGCTCTGCTATTTATATGATGGGCAAGATAATTCACAATGTAAGGATCATTACATAATTACACAATGATTTCATGAGATTATTCTTATATTCTCAATCTTGTTGATTTCCTTCCTTGCACATAAATTCTTGCTTTGGATCGAAGATTACGCTTGACACTTTAACCCATTTGTGTGGCATCCGATTTGGATTCTTTTCTAACTGGGAGCAAATTTGGAAGGATATTTTGTACCAATAAATGAATGACATGTAGACTCTTACAAACAAAATGGGCACAATACTTGGAGCAATATAAAGATGCCATTGGGAAGAATTCACTACATTGGATAGGTTTGGAAATCAATAGTCAAAGTTCACACATCAAGATATTTATGAGAAATAATAAACCTAGTACAAAAGGATTATTCTTATCCTTTTTCCTAAATATAATTTATAGCACTAAAAGCATTCTCTCCTTTTAGCCTAAGGATGACATCTAGCCCTAACTTTTATGCACTCCCTTTACCACTAGTCTCTACTATATAAATGTATTATTCACCCATATTTGGGGTTAGAATCATGTCATCTCCTTGCCTTCTCTCATCTTTTGTCTCTCACACACACTCTCTTCTCTTCTCTCCATCTTTTAGATCATCACTCATTCCTCCGTTTTGGAGGCCATTTTTATTCTCCACCTTCATCATCTTCTCCACCATATTATCACTTTCCAAATCTTTATTCACCAAATCTTTCTACAACACCAAACATCTCTATATAGCTATCTAGCTTATGTTATTCATCTTCTACAATGTAAAATCTTATGTAACCTCTCATTTATATAGTGGATTGATGATTACTTGCTCCCATAGACGTAGGCCAAAGGCTGAACCATGTAAATATTGTGTATTCTTTATATTTATGTTTGTTTTGCTATATTTTCAATTTGAGATCCATATTGTGTTTCACATATGAGAATACATGGGCTACCCCAATTACACTAACTATTCTCGTAAGACCACCTAAGCTATTCTTGCGTACACCAGAACTACTCCTAAACCGACATTAGCCCCCATATCAACCGCCTAAGTTAACTCCTATGAGGCTCTACTAAGCTCTCTCTATTATTCCCATATGACCACATTAACTCACTATATATGCATATTACTTTAGCTTACCACCTAGATTACCTCACTTAAACTCTCTACCCAAACATTAAAAAAAAAAAAACACACTAAACCCAAACTTAGCACAAGCTCCCCTCAAATATAAATTTATTTATTCAAATAAGATTTGAGTGGCTCGATAAGAACCACCCAATTGGTTCGAATCGAATCCTAGTGAAAATTTGGTGAAGATACTAAATAAATTAAATAATTAAACTCGTATTTATAGTTTCTAATAGGATCATTTTCAACTTTCTAAAGTGTTGTGCCGAAAAGCCAAAGTTCTTAGGTAAATTATGTAATATTTCACATCGCTAGCGAATGAGTTCCTGGACTAGTTTATAAGCCTTGGGCTCTCCTAACTAAGTAGACGCATTTTTGGTTACAAAGCCCAATAACAAAACGTTGGCGAGTTTGTGTGCCCAAAGCGGACAATATCTAATTGGTTGTTGGGCACAGGGTCATTACAAAGGGTATCGAGAAGACTTGCGGCCCGATGTGCGGTGGATATGTTAATGATATGATATGATTTCCGATGACCCTCACAAGAACATGAGGTCCTCAGTGGGGAAGTATGTAATATCCCACATCGCTAGCGAGTGAGTTTCTGGACCAGTTTATAAGCCTTTGGCTCTCCTAACTAAGTAGACGCATTTTGGGTTACAAAGCCCAATAACAAAACCGTAACGGGCTGTGTGCTCAAAGCGGACAATATCTACTTGGTTGTTGGGCCCGGGCTGTTACAAATGGTATCGAGCGACCTCGCGACCCGACCCGATGTGAGGATTATGTAACACCTAGGCAAATCCCACATCGGCAAAGTACAAGAGAGATCTTTGGGTTTATAAGGTGATCCACACCTTAATTAGGAAAACGTGTTTTGGGGTGTATAGACGCCCTAGAAACAAAATTGTGCGGGCTTTCTTAAGGCCCAAAGTGGACAATATCTTGCTAGGTCTAGGTTGGGTCATGACGGATGGTATCGTAAACGACTTTGTGTGTCCTCTTAAGCCATGGTGGGGCAAACCCTACCGAGGACGCTGAGTCCCTAAGGGGAGTGTATGTAACACCCTAGGCAAATCCCACATCAGCAAAGTACGGGAGAGATGCTAGGTTTATAAGGGATGATCCACACCTTAATTGGCAGAGATGCATTTTGGGGTGTATGGGCGCCCCAGAAACAAAAAATGCGCGGGCTTTCTTAAGGCCCAAAGTGGACAATATCTTGCCAGGTCTAGGTTGGGTAATGACATATAACATCTTTTACATATTGATATGTGTTGGTACCCTTATTATTGACATAATCTAGTCTTTATTATCAGGTAACTTTTTTATGTAACATCTTTTGTTACAACAAGAGGTAGCTATCAACGAGAGTTGACTCAATCAAGAATTAGGGTTTTGTATTTCACTAAGTATATATGGACCACATGGATGCGTAGAGCTATATTGAGGCATGAAGATGACAGCACAAGAGATATTATAGCTGAACACGGCTTTCATCAAATATGAACGAAATCTTCAGGTGGGGACTAAAAGAGTCATCAAAATAGAGAATTCTTGACAAGTAAGGTGATATGTTTCCAAACTTGGTGTGATCCTTGGTTATATTAACCTTGAAGAGTTCTATTTAAAGATAATTACTAAGTAATAACAATTCTTTAAGTAAGTATTATAGTTTGTGTGTGTTCCATCTCCTCCATATAAGTAGACAAAAAAGCGCAAACCTAAATATATTCTTGGCTGTTTCGCTTGTCCGCTTGGGATTCTTTCATTCTGCTTTCCACGTTATCCTGATGGCTGTAATTCTAAAAATTGAGAATGCATTTGATCATCAATGGTTCAAGATTTGGATTGAATGTGATTCAATTAATGCATACCGTATATTCTCTATCTTAAGAACGGTCATCTTTCTCCTCCTTGGCCTTCGATAAATAGATGAAATAATTGTTTGCAGCTTATGAATCAGATGGAAGTGCGCTTTACTCACATATTTAGAGAAGGTAATGGGGCAACTGATAAGTTAGCTAACGTTGGTGCAACAGTTTTAGGTTTTGTTTGGTGGGCTAAGCCGCCTTTTGGGGTCTTGTCTTTTTACACAAGAAAGCTCAAGGTCTTTATAATTATAAGTTTAAGTAGCTTTCTAGTTGTTGTTGTTTTTTCAAAGGGACATAATGCGCCTTATCCCTAATACAAGTCATAATTTCTTTCATTGATTCAATTTTGAGATTCCCAATTCATTTCTAAATTTTGTAGGCAATCAAAATCTTCCCAACTCTATCTAGTAATTAAAATACTTTTCTATTCATCAAATGATCTGATTGAAAAACATACATATTCATTTCACCAATTTGTATCGCATGCAAAATTCTTTTTCATGAATTTTGTTTTTTTTAATTTACTTGTATCTATATTTGGGTGTATGAAATCTAAACAAACTAGGGTGGGCATTTGGTTCGGTTTTTGCCAAATTGAACTGAAATTACTCGATTCCATTCGGTTCGATTCTAAGGTAAAAAATCAAATGGTTCAAAAATTCAAGAATCAATTGCTTCTCAATCAATTCGGTTCAATATTTATTTATTATAAAATTATTTTACATTAATATTTTTTATAAATCATGAATTACAGTGTTTAGAATTGAATTTAATTGAGAAAAAAGTTCAAATCATGGTGAAAAGTCCAAAATTTTAGTTAATCAAAGAAAAATTTTCAAAATTCTTAAATCAAATCATATTAAACCAAAACCGAAATAATTTGGTTTTGTTCTGTGATATTTGGTTCTAGCTAAGTTTTTTTTAAAAAAAAATAAAGATTTATCGAGATTGTAATATAGGATAATATTTATTTCAATTAAAGGATTTTAAAGTTTTATTTTTTTAATACAAGTGTAGACTGGTCCCTGGATTGGAGCTCCATGTTGACAAAATGACGTGATGCTCCAGGAGCACTCATTTCCTTTTCTTTTTCAAGAACCTAATATTCCGCCCACAGCTTTCTTAATGGAATTCTTCAGGATTGCAATCAATGAAATTTCTCGCGTAGGAATCAACGCATAACATCACTTCCATTAATAGATGACCACGCTTAGAAGAAGAATAGCACTTTGGTATTGTTATGACCAGTTATACTTATTATCCCTTGTGTGTAATTTGATTTGCGATAAGTAGATCCCTTATACCTGGGCAGTATGCCTGCGTCTTTCAGTGCTTTGACAAGATCCACAAGCTTCCTCAGTTGGATGGTCCTCTAAAAATAATCAAGGGGAACTATTGGAGAATCACTACCATGGGCGAACCACTGATCTTTCCAAAGGATTAATTTCTCTTAGTGAGACCTGGCCAGTAATACTCCATATCCTTACGAAGATAGCACTTCTGATCTACAGCAGCAATATATATAATAATAAAATGTAGTTAGGAAAAGTGAAAATTTTTTCTCTCGAATCTTCTCTTCATATTTTCAAAAATTAATTCAAGAAATAATACTAACTTACAAAAGTTATTTCTCAGTTTTTCAATTCTAATAAACTATTATAAGTCTCCCCATGTAAGGATTGGTTTGTCATTATCGATAAACCACAGAAATCTACTAAGATTAACAAAAATTAATTTTGTTCCACTAGCCGAGAATTCTACTCAAGAGTTTTCGAGAACATTTCTACCCACTATTCACACTTGGGAGAGAGAATATCCACCTTTCCCTGATTACGGGAGGGTCCATAACCCACTCCCTCAAATTTTGTTGTGAGGGTGGGTTACCAATAGGCTATAGCCTGAGCGACGAGTTTTGGTTTGACCGAACATTATAAAATTACTCCTAAAGAAATCCTCCAGCAAGGAACTCATCCATGTAGAACAGGCTTTTGCATTTTTTATTACCATCCTGGAACTGAACCTTGGATTTGATTTGAAAATATTATGCTAATGGTGCAAATAGGTGAATGTGGTTGGTTTATAAGGGTGGATATCTTGGAAATCACTCAACTGAAGATATACGATGGAATCAGTCTGTCTGTAAATTGTTAAAGAAACTGACAAATCAAGCCAAAATTTTAATTGAAAAGGAACAAATCCATGAACTCTAGGATACAAGCACTCATAAATTATGGATTACAAGTCTATTTCTTGCTATTACATGGGTATTTTCAAGATGTTACTAGAGATGGCAAAAAAGCACGGGGTGGCCCAGCCTGTAAGAGACCCAGCCCAGGCCGACAGGCTTTATGCCCCGCCCACAGTGAATGGGCCTAGTCATGGACTGAAAATTAAAAAACCCACAGTGGACGAGTTTGGATATGGGCTCATACGAAAAGCCCGGACTTTATATTTTAAAAATTAAATTTTTTAATTTATATATTATGGGCTTTATATTTTATATTTGTATTTGATTATTAGTCTATTGTATATTGAATAATCATATTTAATTTAAGTATTTTTTTATTTTTTCCTATTTTAAACTTTATTTAAAATTCATATAAAAAATTTATCTAAGCCTAGCTCGCGGGCTATAGGCCTAGGCCTTGCCCGTCTATGTTCGGATGGGCTTTTGGTGGGCTTGGACCGGCCTGCTGTCAATAACTTGGAATTAAAAAAGCCTGCCCAGGCACGTAATTTGTCAACACTAGATATTACTTTGAATATGCAAAAAAAATTGCTATCAACTAAAGTAATACATCATTATAGAGATTCATATAGCTAATGGCAACAGCATTACATTGTCCATATCTCTCAATGGCAATACTCTTCCCTTAAACTCTGCAGAAACTTTAATCTACGAAGCCGATACAATAGCCCACTTGTAGAACCAATAATGTATCTGAAAACAGCTCCTACATTGAGGCCATAGCGAAGCTCTTTATTTGACAATTCACTTGGTACAGTGAGTCTGTTCGTTCAATTATTTCTTCAATTTCTTAGCTCACTTTCGGGTATTGTCTTTAAAACCCATGTACAAGAGATTTTGTTTCAAGTCTTAGTCCACGTTTCACATAAAGAGACAACCCATTAAGACTTGTCTTAAATATTATTGTTGAGTCCTTAGCAATCAACATAAGTTTTGAGTTAAGGAATTTCTCTAATAATAGCCTTTAAATGTGAATAAACTCTCTTTATCAAAAAAAAAATGTCAAAGCTACAACCTTTGTGTTGAAGGTCAATGATTTCTTGAGTATTCGGATTAAATAAAAGTAACTATCCCGTATTAGATCTTATAAAAAAGGCATCATTCTTCCAAAACGCAATTGGAGTATCAACTGCGAGAATAGGGGTAGTGGTGAATTGTTTTGTCCAATGATATCTCTCCGTCATCATCCATATATCAAAACAACTCTCCCTTGCATCAAATACTAAAAAAGAAAGAGATTCGCTATATAACCCAAAAGCTGTATGTTCAGGTGGTGTTTCAAGAAGGCAATTAGGCCCTTGTATCTCTTCAAAAACTTCACCACTCATGTCAAATGACAGGATCACATAATGATAACAATAAGGATGAAAAGATCCAAACGGTACCAACCAGTGACAAGCTCCATTATGATATGTGCAATTTATCACTTTATTAAGATTATACAAACCAAACTCAAAGCCTTGAAAATTTTTCCAAGAATTATCACTAAAGCTGTAAATGAGAACTTGCCTTGAATATCTAATAACTTTCCCAATTTCGCTATCACAGTCGGTCAGAATGTAAACCAACTTATAGTAATTACATTTTGGGTCTAATCCCAATCCAGACATGATACTGTAAATTGAGTCTGGATGGTCTGTGAGTGTAAGCTTTGGGAGAAATTTGTAATCTCTAGTAGCACGGTTGTAGAAAGCTATTTCATCTCTACGTACATATATACAATATAAACCTTCAAAAGGACCCCAAATAAGTCCATCTAAGGGTATTAGTGGAAGAAGATCCTCCTGTAAAGATATATTTGCCAGTGTTTCATCATGAATAAACAATGACGAAGTATTGGATATTCAGGATCAACACTGGAATCTGTGTAACTTAGAACGAGACGAGTATTACTGTGTCCAGTTTTTAGGTGTTTGGAAATGAAATTAGGGCTTCCAAATAATTCAGACCAATATTTACAAACGCATCTAAACCGCAATAATGATTTAACGGGCAACCTTGACATAATTTCAATCACCATGTCTTCAAATAAATTTTCATTTTTTGCCGGTGTTATCTTATCTGCCTCGAAATTTTCAGTCTTCAATTTTTTCGTCATTTTTGCCACCACATTTTTCTGTGAAAATTACACTTCTTAAAAGAGTAATTGTGGATGGCCATCAACTTCGAAACTAATTAAGTATTACATTTCTTAAAGGAGTAATTGTGGTTGGCCATCAACTTCGAAACTATGTTGGCTATTAATTAAGTATTAAATTTCTTAATTTAAGAACGAGAAAATGAAAAAAAATGATGCAAAGATAAAATCGAACAAAACTTGTGGTAGCTAATGAACTTAAACTCACCATGTTCCCACGGGGCTAAAGAATTTGATCCTTCCATTTGGTCTACAATTAAAGACAATCTCTCAGATTGTATAAGTTTCGAAAACCAATCACACACGCTGTGCTAATAATTTGTGTGTGTTCCATCTCCTCCATATAAGTAGACAAAAAGGCGCAAACCCAAATATATTCATTCATTCTGCTTTCCATGCTGTGCTGATGGCTGTAATTCTAATAATTGAGAATGCATTCAATCGTCAATGGTTCAAGATTTGGATTGAATGTGATTCAATTAATGCATGCAATATATTCTCCATCTCAAGATGGCCATCTTCCTTTTCCTTGATAAATAAATGAAAAAATTGTTTGCAGCTTATGAATCGGATAGAAGTACGCTTTACTCACATATTTAGAGAAGGTAATAGGACAACTGATAAGTTAGCTAACATTGGTGCAACAGTTTTAGGTTTTGTTTGGTGGGGTGAGCCGCCTTCTGAGGTCTTGTCTTTTTTACACAAGAAAGCTCAAGGTCTTCATAATTATACGTTTAAGTAGCTTTCTAGTTGTTTTTTCATAGGGACATGATGCGCCTTATCCCTAATACAAGCCATAATTTCTCTCATCGATCTAATTTTGAGATTCCCAATGCATTTCTCAAATTTGTAGGCAATCAAAATCTTCTCAACCCTATCTCGTAATTAAAATACTTTTCTATTCATCAAATGATCTGATTGGGAAACATACAAATTCATTTCACCAATTTGTATAGCACATAAATTTCTTTTTCATGAGTCTTTTTATTAACCTATATCTATTTTTGGGTGTATGAAATCTGAACAAACTAGGGTGGGCATTCGATTCGGTTTTTACCAAATTGAACCTAATTGAATTGAACTGAAATTACTCAATTCAGTTCGGTTCGATTTTGAGGTAAAAAATCAAATGGTTCAAAAATTCAGGAAAATTGCTTCTTAATCGGTTCAATTCAATATTTATTTATTATAAATTTATTTTACATTAATATTTTTGTAAAATTATGAATCCTACTGGTTAGAATTGAATTTAATTATGAAAAAAGTTCAAATTTAGGTGAAAAGTACAAAATTTTAGCTAATCAAAGAAAAATTATCAAAATTCTTAAATCAAATCATATTAAACCAAAGCGAGTTATAGAACTTAACCGAAATAATTTGGTTCTGTTTTGTGATATTCGATTGATATATTTATAAACCAATCGGTTTCGATTCTGGTTAGGGGCATAATCGAATTGAATTGGTTTAGCCCACCCCTAGAAAAGACTTATAAAAGAAATTATGCATAATAAGATTTTTTTATATTCCTATGACAACTATATATTAACCAAGTTTTGGGATCTTTTTTTGGTAATCTCAACATGACGAGGGAAACTTTATTTTAAATATAAAAATAAACGACAACTAATTAGAGGGACATAATGTGTAACACCCCAAATTCACCTAAGAATCTCAAGCAGAATTTAGAATGAAACCTCATGACATTAATCTTATTATTGTTCCCAAAAGAAAATCAATATTGTCTACAATCGAAAACATAGTCTCCCAAAAAATAAATATAACAATAATCCTCCAAAATAAAATTTAGTTCTAAACCATATCTAAAGTAGCGACAATTTAATCATTGACAAAACGCCCAAGTTTTTTGCTAACAAATCCTCTTCTCTAAACCCAAAAGCCCACATCTCTAAAATCAATCTGTAAAATGTTGTAGACAAGGGGTGAGCCGTCAACTCGGTAAGCAAACTCATGCATAACATTACTAAATACGATAAAATATATATAATAATCATTGTGAAGTACCATAAATTAGAAGATAGTAATCATTATATAATCGAATACATATATACGGTAAAACTCAAAATTAGATAAGTCATAACATAATAATCACTTTCAGTGAATAATTGTTTAAGAAATCAATTATCAATAAAACCTCTCAATTGTTCAATTTGCTCATGCAGTTCAGTATGTCACCTATATTCCTAGTGAACTGGCCAGTAGTTCAATTAAGGTACCACACCCTGCAATTATCATCAAAAGGTGCACATAATATACCTAGCTGTTCGGTCATATCAATAACAGTAGCTACGGACAATGAGCCAAAACCTTAAATACAGTTTTAAGTCTTTCAAAAATCAATCAATAAAACACTCTTAGAAGACATATGATTGGCAAAGCTTTACAAATACTTTTAAGGAAAACAATTTATGGAAAAACAAGTATTTTATAGTAATTTTAAAACATTTTAAATAACTTAAAAACCATAAATTGCCAATCCATTTGAACAACATTATTCTATTTATGAATATTTACATATATACTTATGATAAACATTATGCTTGAATTCACTTACCTTGATCTAAAGCAATCAACAATAACCTCAATCACACGAGCTCACTCTTGGCCTATAATTATCAAAACAAGACTCTTATCAATATTTAATTCAATTTTGATCTTGATAGGAAAACCCATAAATCCTTAAACCATTAATTCTAACATAAGCATATCAATTCACCAAACTACACTTGGCCATCTTACAGGAGCTGATTTGTAACAAGTTATAAATATGTCGGAAAAATCTCAAATTTGCAATGGGCTGCTATAAACATATTGGCATTCAAATTAAAATTTCACAAAATTAATCAAAGTTCATGAACATCTTCGAAAATTAATTTCCCACAAAAATATCAAAACTGTCCAATCTATATATATATATAAAACTAGGGACTAGAGGTGATGAGGTGGCATCACAATTTCTCATCTTTTTTATATTTTCTATTATCTAATTAAATCTTTTTATAACTAGTGAAAAAGTTATATATTAAATTCAAGAGATATCACATATTAAACTAAGTAAATGCTACCACTAATATTTCTCTCTTGTGAAATATGTTCAAATTCCTTCAGCTGTAACGGTTGAATGATGTTTTATATATATATAGATTAATTAATAGAACACAATTAACGAAATGTTTTTGAAGTGTTTAAATCCATCTTCTAAGTTATATATTGAATTTTGAGGGAAAAAAATGGAGACAACGAGACATACATGTCTAAAGCTAGAGATTCCTAACGCCACCGATGATCTCATTTTCGTGAAAGGCACATGGTTTCATAACCACTTCGAGCTTGCCATCACCAACGGTCTCAACACTTGGCTTTGCAATGATATTACAAATAAAACCCTGTAGCAAATTTTAATTTAAATTTATCATTTTTTTTTTTTTTGGGTGTGTCTAAAAGTTGCTGCGTTTTGCCTTTTCGACAGTGTCTGGGGAGCAGGTGCAAGAGAGGGTGGCGCAGTGGGACCAGCCTATGACCGAATATATCATGTTGGCCGAGCAGTATTTAGGATTTCAGCAGCCCGATTCTATTTACGGTTACTGATGCTGCTGATGGATGTAAAAGTGTAAATTTTTGTTATAATTTTTAAAAATTTTTAATTTAGTTTATGGAAATTGAAATTGGAAAATTTTGAAATTTAAAATTATGTGGGTGTATGTATGTGATTGTGATGTATTGTAGTTGTCATGGACATTTGAGAAGGAAGGGACTAAGCTTGAATGGCAGTGGAAATGCGGACCGTTACCTAATAGCAAGAAGGTTACTGCTGGAATTTTGGACTTTCTTATGGTTGCAAACATTAGGCTCAGTGTAAGATTCTTTTGCTCTTTTGTTGGCTGAAATTTTAAAGATTGTTAGTTGAAATAATTTTACTCTGTTCGTTAGATATCAATGATTTGGTAAATGTTGTAAGTTATGTTTAAAGGGCAATGAAAGAAAAGAGTTGGGATCTGCCTATATTGGGTTCTTTTATATTCAATAGAAGGAATTTATTTCTCTTGATGTTTGATTCAAATCTATCAATAGTTCTTTGTATTCTGTTTCATGAGGATGATACTAAGTATAATTTCCTCGATAGACATTTATATCTCTAGAAGTTCATTTCCTTTGTAGGTCGTCCAGAATTTAGGTTGGAAGAGCGAGTAGTGGTTACATGGAATGTAAATCAAACATGCTAATTCACTTTGACCTTTCTTCCTTATCAGTGACGAGTCCATGCTTCATGGGCTGCCAGCTTTATACATGTCTAATAATTTTGAATTGTTAACTAAATAATTTTGGGTTTAAATCTAACTTTTAAGCTAGGTTCACTATGATACAGAGAGCCAAAATGGAAAAGTCTGTTTAGAATACCATCACTTTTAGCGATTGCACTGCCTGTTTCTTGAATTTACTTGAAACTGATAATTATTAATGAATAATTATTAAAGATTAGTATTAATAATAAATAAAGTAATTATTAAATTATTAATGATTAATGATTAATAATTATGTCATTAGCGTGTAATAATGATTAATGATTAGTGTGTTGTTAAATTATGTGCACACTAATGACATAATTTTTGTTGTAATAATTATTAATGAATAATTCTTTTTCCAAATTCGTGTGAAATGCGGTTCTATTTTCTAGTGGTGATATAAGCAGAGGACTGTTAATTCAAAAATTCATAACCTTAGTTATACAAGTCCAAAAATAGTGATTCTAGTTTTGACGATAAGAGGAGACAATAAGAATCAAAATAAAATTTATAGGGCATTTAGTGATGAAAAAGTAACCCAAATTCGCTTCAATATTAGCCCTCGTAATTCTGGAAAATAGTTTCCAAGATTGCGACAGCCTAACTCTATAATTTTTAATAATTTTATACAATGCTAAAAATTACAAATTTATATATATACAGAAACTAAACATATATACGTATAGTAATAAAAATTCCCAAAATTTCGAGGAGTCGTTTGAATTACGAAATAAATTATAAATTTGAAAATTACTGCTGAAAATCGAAATTTTCCAGCACTAGCGTTCCAACTTCGAAAAATCATTACAATTAATATACATTGACTTTTGAACAATAAACATATGGATAGAAAGATAAAGATGTCTAGTCTAATAATCTATAAAGTTTTATGCATGAGACTCAATGAAAACAGCAGTCATATGACACTCAATTTATAATGTTCATAACTTTCAGGATAACACACACTACTACAAAATTGGTCTTTAATGACGGTTTTAAAAGACATAAGATGATAGTTTTAAAATCGTCATCTTAGGCAAAGACATTAAAAGGGGTCTACTTTTTATAGCGGTTCAAAAACCATCATTAAATGTATACTTATAATAACGATTATTTTAGTAAACCGTCATTATATGTGATATGTATTTGAGTTATAATGACGATTTTTAGTAAAAACCGTCATTAGATGTTACTTTTAATGACCCTTTTTTTTTTAAACCATCATTATATACAATATATACTTGAGTTTTAATGACGGTTTTTACCAAACCCAAAGTAACATTTAATGACACTTCTTTATATGATATATGTACTCGAGTTTTACCAAAACCGTCATTAAATGTACTATGTATGTTTTGATGACGGTTATTTCATATAATCATCATTAAATTACTTTTTCATTAATTTCTTTATGATGGTTTTTATAAAAAAACAGTCATTAAATGTGCCATTTATGTACTAAATATGTATGTTTTGGATGACAGTTATTTCATATAATCGTCATTTTATGATGGTTCTTAAAAAAAAGGGTCATTAAATGTGTCATTTTAATGGCAGTTTATTATAAGAACCATCATTAAATATTAAAACAACATTTAATGACCGTTCATTATAAGAACCGTCAGTTAATAACTATCGCTAAACCCTATATTTTATGACAGCTCTTTTTAAATAATTGTCATCTTTTTTGTTTATATTAAAAAAAACAAATATGGCAATTTTAATACCGTTTGAAGCCCCTATTTTAATTCTAATTTTCTAATAAATTCTTGACAATTTTT
Source organism: Clausena lansium (assembly GCA_030449835.1). Taxonomy (NCBI): domain Eukaryota; kingdom Viridiplantae; phylum Streptophyta; class Magnoliopsida; order Sapindales; family Rutaceae; genus Clausena; species Clausena lansium. The sequence goes on along the minus strand of JASUUF010000146.1, from coordinate 5,214,368 downwards.
TTTTCCTCAAATATTTCATATACAAAAGAAAGCTCACAAGAAGCTCTAACAATCATTAAATTTTAACAAAATGACAATTAGCTTTTACATCAAAATCCTCACAACTCTTTATGAATCTGCTAGCAACCAACAAAATTGGAATGTGTGAGTACATCTAATTTCTCATCAAGTCTTCAATTGCAAACAAATCTCACCACTGTTAGCAATGATAAATTAGAAATATATGTTGAGAATCTAATAAAAAATCATCAATGTTAATGAACTAATTTAAAAGTTAAAGGCCCGTTTAATATCCAAGCTATATATATATACACTTATATCACTGACTTTAAGAATTACATGTGATAGTCAAATACAAGAGTGAATTGTCATCTGTCCCAAAAATCTAATGAGCAAAAATTTTCAAGATCTGTAATAGCACCTAATCCAAACTCCAAATACTTAAGATATGAGATGCACCAATAGTAGCCAAAAAGATCAAGTGATGACCAATTCAAAAGACTAACAAGTTCAAGATACTCTAAAGACATCATTCAAATAAGTAATCATTGAGTAGCTGAATTTGTAAAGCGAAAAGATGTTCCTTGAGAAGATAAAATTTGCTGCATCATACCGTCAAATTGGGACAATCTAGACTCCAATTGATCAATAGTCTTCTTTTGCTCTTGAAGCTCAATATCTTGTGAATCCAATCTACTTTGTTGTGAAGATATGATAGCATGCAATCTGTCAGCCTCAGAAGTATCCACACCACGGGTTGAAGTTGGGCGTGGTCCATTGCCAAGTCCTCGAAAATAGCCTGATTTCTTTCCAAGTACTTCAGTACATATTTCCCTCTGAGTTAGTGTTTCTACTCCTTCAGGATCAGTTTGTTGCTGTTGTTGTAGTGTTACCATTTGATCCTATACATAAAGCTTTGTTAGTAAATGAAGAAAAAAATAATTTTATTAATTAAACTGAAGAAATTTAATACACTGGTCACTCCAATTAATTTCTTTTTATTAAGGGAGAAATAAAAAGATTAAAATAAACTTTGTTATTATACTTATAAATCTTATCATTTGATATTTCATATGATAAACTTAATTTGAGCATAAAGAAAAATTAAGAAAAAAACTCAATGAATAAACTTTCATCAATATTATGCAGTGACAAGAAATAACAAAAATAAAAATTTTATTTCCAATAAAGCATCTTACATGCTTTGACTGTGCCACCTCATTCACCCAACCTTTTGTCTTGCTGAAATGAGTGACACGAAATAACTCTATTTCACCATCAACCATGTCGTCCTCAAGATAATTAACAAAAGGTCACGATCCCCCACAATGGACATATGGGAGCTTAGCACGATTAGCTTTGTTTTTGGTAGATTGAGTCTACATTAAAAAAAACATAATACTAGAAAATAAGATACATATATAAGCATATTGACAAGAAGTTGAAAAATTTAAAGTTCATAATATAAATATCATTGGACCTGGAAACTTGTGGAATTGTAAACGTTATGACAAAGCCAATCCCAATCATCTTGACATATGCCTGGATATGGATGCTTAAGTGCCTCTTCAAAGGATGGATAATCCAAGTAATGATCATACATCGAATGTCTCATATCCCGATATCTCCCACCCATAATATTATTCACACATCGACGAACATGTGGCAAGTTCAAATCAATCTCAAACTTTGACTGAATTTAGAAAAGAAATCTATCTCAATTTATAATTTAAAAAAATGACACATGAAAAATATTAAGAACCATAAGTACTTACTAATAATCGATCAAACAAAACTTGCTTCTCTGATTTTGGAATCTTGGTCCATTTCTCATGTTGAAGAGGTACAAACATTCTAACCAAATAGCCACACTCCCTTGACAACATGGAAGAGTACTTACGACCTACAGGCCTATTAGTCTCGGGCGAGATATGTACCTTTATCTTCCCAGATAATTGCACAATGTCATCTGTTTTTTTCCCATGTGAGGGGCCACGTGTTCTTTTTTTTGTTGGCCGAATATCTATTAAAAATAATATTAAGCATGTATTAGTATAAGAAACAAAATATTGCATATTATATTAAACAATTCCTACCAATTAAACTCTTTACATACCAGATTCTGGAGTTGCAGCAGCACCTATTTGCACAAACTCTTGGCTAGGCATAACAGGCTGAGATGAGGAAATTGTCGATGTGACAACAGTTTTTGTTGTTACACGTTTGGTACCTCTACTTCCAGGACCCATCTAGTAATTATTAAAAATATATATTAGAATCAATTAACAGCCAATATAAAAATGAATCAAAATAACCATAATTATACCTGCAAATGATTACAACATGAAAGATATTTGAATAAAATTTTTAGATTCAATTAACAACAACCACTTTACTTGTATTCTTCACAATTTCTTACATGCACTTACCAAAATCTTAACCATTAATTCACATTGTTACACTTAAGAGAATACTAACTAAAACCTGAATAAGAGAAAATAAAATGAATTAAAAAATGATAAAAATAAGTTAAGAGACAACCGTGTATGAAAGACTGAAAGGACAAGTCAGGTTGATAGCTCAAGAATTCCTTAAGAATGCTTAACTGCATAAAAGAAAGATATAAGAGTTAGAATATAAAAGTTAGTAAAACAATAAATTAATTTCATACAAAATAATAATACAAGAGAGCTTACACAATATATATTATATATAATAAAGAAAAACATGAATGCTTAATAAAGAAAAACATGAATGCTTACATTTCAAGTTTGTAACAAAGAAAAACTACAGATGCGATTACAAGTCGATATCACTATCACCATCATCCTTATTTAACCCTTCTTCACTACCTGAGCAATATTCCTCCATTGTTTCATCTTCTTCTTCCCCTTCAACAAATTTGAAATCATCTGTATCATGATCTCTCGCCCTTACAACTATCATCATGTGTCATGAAGTCAGCATTCTCTTCAACATTTGACTCTGAAGGGAATGCACCCGTTAACATGGGCTCACACATATCATGAATCAAATTATATATTTCATCATCATCCTCTTCATTGTCAAGTGAAAAGGCACTCTTGTTGTTGGGCATAGATCCTACATTCATTTGACTATTGTCCATAAACTCAGGTTCTTCACCATGAAAAACCCATTTTGTATAGCTTGCTGCAATGCCATATCTTTTTAAGTGGGCTCTGACAGTATGCAATGACTTGAAGAATGCATTTTGACATTCTTTACATGGACAACGAACAAGATTATCCTCATTCACACATTGCTTAGCAGCCTTCATAAAGGACTTGATACCACCTAAGTATTCTTTACATAATTTATTTCGATCCAACTCCTATCCATTGTTCACTGCTAGATACTATAAATTAGTATATGTGGGGAACAAAAGCAAAACAAAACAAAAGAATTTTTACATGATAATGTGGGATAAATCTTAAAAAAAATTGAATTGTACTTGAAAGTTGAAGGTAATGATTAGAATTCAATTGCTTCTTTAAGTTTTTGTTCTCCGCAAAGACAAACTCCCAAATAAACTAACACGCCTCTGTTGAAACAGAGTGAATTATTCAAAAAATATTGAGAGAAGATTGAAAATAATATAAACCTCAAGTATTATTTTATTAGTACAGAATATAATAATTCTTTAGATGAAGTAACAGCAAAAAGATATCAAAACAATCCATTAACCTCAATTACAAATTAAAAAATTGAAACAAAGACTGACTTACTAAAAAATTAAAGCAAAACCCACTAACCAAATTCAAACTCACCAGGACAATATATAAAACAATACTAAATTTAATTGAAGATAAAAAAATTGCAAAGCTACAAAACAAACAAAACAGAGATATATTTATTTGAAGAAATCAAGACGGAAGAAACAATTATTTACCACCATAAGCAATGGGTTACAACTACCTCCAAATTGAACTTTTCTTGAGTGGAGCCCTCCAAGTGCAACTCTTTAGTGGCTTAAAGCTTGGGCAGAGTGAAGAAATCCATAGAGTGAAGAAATCCATGGCTGGGTAAAAGAAACAAGCGAGTGTAAAGCGGAAATTTTCTAGAAGCAATAATTTTTAACTAGGAAAAAATTGGAGACAGAAACTTGACTTTTGGTAAAGTGCGCGGTTCATTAAATAAAGCGCGCGGAAATAAAAAGCCTCCCGCTAAGTTTTATTGCCTTTTATATTGTCATTATATTTTTAACATGTTACTTTAGTAATTTTTTAATATATAGAAATCGCCCCAATTTTTATATATAGCTAGTTAAGTGTTGTGTTCAATCAATATTCAATAATACACTTTCAACATATTAATTGATTTTTTTAAAGAAATATTAGTTTAAGTTAATTGATTTTTTTAAAAAAAATATTAGTTTAAGTACTTTTCAATAATAATTTGGTGAAGACCTTTTGGATCCACTAATAAATTATAATTACTAGTAAAATTGAATTAATCCAACTTACCAATTTGCTGATAATAACTTAATCAAAATACATACATACATACATACATATATATATTATGTCACTTACCCACTAAAGTAATTTATGTTATTTAGTTGTCTAATAAAATTGATGTAATTAGTAATGAAGCGATTTTAATCTTCATTCATTTAATTTCCTCTTAGTAGTAGTTAATGATACTATAATGAAAAGAATTTTTGTTACAATGTATGTGAAGGGGTAAGTTATCATATTCCTTGAACTTCATGCCTATTGAATCAAATAGATCTATAATAATCATTCATTTTAAGAGTGAAAATTCAAATAATGTTAGGGATCTGACTAATTGTATCTCAATTAAAGTAGTATTCATCTGTGAACGGTATAATAAAAATTTTACTAATAATGAAATTTATCATCTAATGGATGAGTAATAAATATAGTCGAGATATAATTGAGATCCAAATTAATATTGGAATCTCTAGCATTATTTAATTTATATATATGTTTATATTGAAATTATTATCACCAACACTACTATGACTATTATTTATACTTCAATTCATTATTATGATCGATATTAGTACTAATCGTAATTTTTATACGATATTATCATCAGATCAATTTCTTTTTCAAAAAAGGAAGTCATCTTTTTCTTTGATTTTAATTTTCATCATTTTAAATTTTTTATAAATATTATTATAAACCTTATCTAAAAAGTAAAAATTTGTAATCATAATTAAATCAATATAACAATTTGTCGAGACTTGTCAAAAAACGAATATGGTTGCCTGACAACAAATATTATACTAATTATGGTGAAACATGAGGATACAATGTTGCCATGTAATAGTTATTAAACACCATATAGAACTTAGTGCAACGGTTTGCTATAATCAATGTTAAAAAATTTAATACTTTTGTTAACCTTTCCACAACAAAATTAATCTTGCTGCGGAAAACTCTAAAAGAGCACAAAAAAAATTTCCTCGCTAATCACAACTTTCCGCAATATTTTCATTTGTTGCAAATGATGCAAGTGTTTATTGCAGACAATCTATAGCAACAAAACTAGATTTTGCTGTCATTAAGCCTGTTAGGCAACAAGAACACTTTTCTCGCAAAAAATAGCATACGGCAACAAAATATTTTGTTGCCATATAATCTAATCTTCTCGCCTATTTCACATCATTAAAGAGAACAAAATCTATTTGACTATAGCAATAAAGACTAATTTTTGTTGCAAAACATCAATTTTAGCAATGAAGTAAGTTTTGTTGCAATAGAATTCGTAGCCAATAGTGTATTTTCTTGTAGTGATAAAAGAATGAATATATGTTTGATACGAAATGAGCAAAACCTAGGTTATGAGCAGCACAGAAGTGCAAAAAGAAAAGGGAATGCTTTCTCTGAAAATATATGTAGACAGATGTATATAGATGCATGCAAGGGAAAGTAGAATGTCTTTCCACATTCTCATCCACAGACTTCAACTAGCTTTTTTATTATCTGCAATTAAGTCCTAGACTTGAAAATGTTGGACCATTTAAACTCAAAAGATTTAATGAATCATCAATTTATAAGATTAATGAAAGAATACAATTTGGTCTTTTGTTTACCTATCATGAACAAATACAGCTATGTCACAGGCAGCCAAAGAATCTTTATTCAACATTAGTTTTGCAACTGATTCTTCAAGAATTTCTCACAACACAATAGTTTTGCTGTTGTTCTACAATGAAAACAGCCCCTGAAAATTACCAAGGTCTGCAGTGAAAACAACCCCTGTAAACTTCCAGTAACCATTTTGACAGCAGAATTACAGCAGAACAGCCCCTGGAATTATCCATTGCTGTGTTTAGTTTGATGGAAAATAACAGTAAATTCATTTTTTAATTTATGAACGTGGTCAATAGATGATTCAACGACCGTAGAAAATTATCAAAGCAGCCCCAAAAATAGAACATCAAATAGGAATAAGCAAAGTAGCGAAAAGAGCAAGAACAAAATAGACAAGCCTTATTATCAATTTCCTTTTTGAATTTTTGATATTAACAATCAGTAAAAACAATTTAGGGCAGAGCTTTCAATGATTTAGGCGAAAATTGAAAAGCCCAAAATAGAAAGAGGATAATTAAAACTTATATGATAGAGGGGTAATCCATAAAAATACATTGAAAAATAAAGAGTACACCAATCATGGAATTTCTTCAGCTATTCCTCATTAATCAGCTAAAACTTCCACTGAATCTTCAGTTAATTTCCTTGAAGGTTGGCTGTAAACAAAATAAATCCCAAATTTTTTCCTTTTTTCAGTTAATTTCCTAAAAGAAGGCACATAGATTTTAGTGGAATTCTTTCCTCAACAATCAGAAGTGTTTCAACAGAATTCTTTTCTCTATGAGAGTATAATTATATATTAACTTCGGACATTTTATATCAACACCACAGTGGAACTCCAACAGATAGTACATACAAAAGAACACATGTACATTCAATCTTTCATTGAAACCACACACCTATTCATGTGACTAACATCAAAGTTTGAGTTTGCAAGACAACTCACCGATATAATTATAGATATATGGCAGGCATGTGCATTAACTACAATTTTAAAATGACTTGAACAAAAATTTTACAACTTACATCCCAACTGGAAGGATTGAATTCTTTTGGATTTTGATAAATTTCAGGATCCCAAATGAACACTTCTGAACCAAACCAGAACTTTCCAACCTTTGGAATGGTGTACTCTGAAATGAAAACACATTTCAATTTGGTTAAGTAAATCATTAGCCTGTGAGCTGTTACTAGTAAAAATATTTCTTCATGTTCATCAAATATATATTGAAGAAAAAAATTCCATATATTAATATTTTTTATTTCAAAATCTAAAATCAAAACTAAAACCTTCACTAACCATGAATGAAAAGCAATAGCGAGCGACTCACCTGGTTTCTTCAACGACTGAGAGGATTGAACTTTAAACAACAGAAAGTGTTTTCTTCGATAAGCAAGCGGCACAGCTTCACTAACCATAAGTGAAATAGTGAATGATCGAAACGATTATGGTTTCTTTAACGCGACGGCGAGTGAAGGTTTTCATTTCATGTAGCTAGGATTTGGGTCTTCTCCAACGATTAGGGTTTGGGTTTTATTCGGTCAGAGAGGGTTTCGCAATGACTTAAGACTCCACCGCGACAGAGGGTAATGACGGCGAAGAATTTCACTTAAACATGCCCAAACGCTTAAATCAAACATAATCCCACCAAAATCAAAGAGTTTACCTGCAATGACCATGGAGAAGAGCGAATGAGCGATTTCGAGCGAGTCCAAGAGAGTAAATAGAGCGGAATAAGCCAGCGAACGGGTCTAAGGGAGTGAAGTGAGCAAAATGGCAAGCGAGAGTGATCGATTTCAAGCAAAATAAAGAGAGCTTTTAAGCAAAGGGAAGAGTCGCGAGAGATTGAAGATGTGAAGAGACTGCCTTTTCAAGTGTTTAAAAATAAGGAAAAATCGTGTTTTAACATGACTTTTAATAACAACCGTCATTAATTAATTAAAAAATGGATATTCATTAATGACAATTTTTTTTCCTAAACCGTCATAATATGTCATAATTTTTAATGAAGATTTTTATAAATGCGAGACAGGTTTTAACGACGATTTTGAATAAAAACGGCACTAATTATTTATTTTAATGATGGTTTTTATAAAAGCCATCATTAAATGTGATTTTTAATGTTCAAAACCGCTATTAATTGCACTTTTTAATGGTATTTAATGATAGTTTTAAACCGTCATTAAAAATTAAATTTTAAAAATTATTTTCATTAAAAATTAAATTATAAAAATTATCTTTTTTTAAGCAATACATTAAAATTAAATAAATTATGAAAATGAAATATTTAGGAATGATTATTTAATTATTTTTATTTTATATTATCATCGGATAAAATATAATATGATGTTAAAATAACTATATTTTTATTTATTATAAGTAGTAATACTAAATTTAAAAATTTAATTCTTTAATTAATAAATATTTATTTTATTTTTTTGAGATCGCGAATTTTTGTAGATTTATGCAAATCTACATCCAATCTATCGACTGTGGATTTTTAAAATTTAAATCCAATTAATTCAATCCACCAATCCATACATCGGATTTTCACGAGTTGGATATTTGTGGATTAGATGGATCAAGTGGATCAAATTGGATTGTAAACACTTCTACGAGCAAGCAAGGCATCATATCGATAGCGACCACCAAATTTGTTTCAGCGTCGAAAGTCTTCTCCTTTCTTTTCTTCTCCTTTTTTTTTTTGTGATAGAAGCATCTAACATTTAAAAAGCCTATCGCCAAATACGATATAAGTGGAAAAGCTGCTCAAAAAAATGGTTTCTTTTTCAATTTAATAAGATGAATGATTATAAGAAACCGTCATTCAAATATTAAATAATAATAAAAAATTATTTAAATATGAAATAACAAAGTCAAGTTAAAGATAATAATATATAATGACCGTTATTATAACAAAACCTTCATTGTAAATACAAACTTTTAATGACCGTTCTTATGCAGAACCGTCATTAAAAGAAAGTGTAATTTTAGACTAGTATTTAATGACGGTTGTGTAAACGAACCGTCATTAGAAGTATACATTTTTAATGACTGTTATTATATATGACTGTCATTAAAAAAAGAGTAATTTTAGGCTAGTTTTTAATGACAGTTGTATAACAGAATCATCATTATAATTATACATTTTTAATGACCGTTATTATATATAACCATCATTAAAAAAAGAGTAGATTTAGCCTAGCATTTAATGATGGTTTTATAAAATAACCGTCATTGTAAATACACACTTTTAATTACCGTTCATGTAATAACCATCATCAAATACTTTTAATGATGGTTTTTAATAAAAACCATCGTAACATATAGGTCATTGTTTTGCATTTTTGTAGTAGTGACAATTGAACTACTTCCACTCAATAACATCATAAATCAATACATAATCATACTTTCACAATTTTATCAATATAACATACACAAATCATTCAATCAATTGCACAAAATAACAAAATAATCAAAGGATTGTAAATTCTTACCTACCATCAAAACAAAATCAAAGCTCAAGAACTTCTTTAATGAGAAAGAGAAACGCAATCACAATCTTCTCCTCTTGTCATTAAAAACTTGAGTTTACTGATCTTGTCTTTGCTGTTGTATTTACAACACAATGAAAATAACGTAAGAGGAGTTTTTATAGGCCAAGCCTTTTAATATCCTTATCCAATAAGAAATTTATTTCCTTTCTTAACAAGGTATTTAACAAATATAAAAAAAATAATAATAAAATCAAACTTTGGGGTGTTACATAATGATCTTTATTCCTTATCAAATACATAAAGTTTAGACAAAATAAAATCCTAAAACAATATAAATTACTGTAACATATGCACTTTTTTTTTAATTAAGCGTTTTATTCTATCTTTTCCCTTTGACCTAAAGTTTTAAAAGCCATTAGATTTATTATAACTGTTTCTGACAAATTTGACGCTATTCGATTACTCAACATGAATAAATGGGTATGGGTTGTCAAATTAAACATGGTTATTGAATGGATTATGTTTGGATTAGTTTAAACTTGTCATGACACGAAAACTAGACAACACAAAAGCGATTCGATGACTCGGTTGCTAAGTTTTATTATAGTAATCTAGTCCACATTAACTTTATTTGTATTAAGCTTACAAAAAAAAAGGGAAGGTTAATTCTGTAAATTAGGGCTTATTTGAAACTAATGAGGAAATACGTGAAGCTTAGGGTGCCTTTGGTAATATTTTTTAACTAGTGTTTTTTGCTCTTATTTTAGAGAAGAAGAATGATTTTTTAATGTGATGTTTTTTAAAATAAAAATTTATTTGATAGTTTATTTTCAAAACAGCATATAAAAATGAAAATAGTAAAAATGTGTTTAGTTGTTTGTTTGAAAATTTGAAAAATAATAAAAACACGTTTAGTTGTTTATTTGAAGATATAGAATTTTTTACAAAATAATTTTATTCAATTTATTTAAACATTTTATCTATTATTATTATTATTTTAATCAAAATGTAATCAAATTTCATTTAGCAATAATAATTTTCAAACCCTTTGATAATTTATTAAGTTTATGAAATTAAAATAAAATAAAAAATAAAATAATAAATGTAGAATTAATTTGCATATAACAAAATAAAAATTCGTACTATAATTATATTTATTATAGACATTTAAGTAGTTTATTTGTACTGATTATATTTTACAACTCAAAATATAAAGAACAAAAGAGTACAAAATATTTGCATCCAAAACTTAAAAAGGATATATCTACATATATCCTTTTTAACATCAAGGGCGTCACCTACAAGGAAAGAAAAAAATTAGCTATAAGAACTGTAATCATAAAAAAATAAATAACTAATGCTTCCAGTATTACAACAAAGTATATGCTTAAAATGCAAAAAAAAAAAAAAACATAAGCACATATGAATTTAAATAAAATAATTTAAAATAAAGCACCATTATTCATTTTTATTCGGTAGAAATTATAAAAAAAAATAGGGATCTTCATCTTATATTTGATATAATATAAAATCATACAAAATGTTGTGAGTAATAAACAAAATCTTAGAATTAAAATAAACAAAAGTACCTAGATCTTATTAAGGGCTGTTGAGAGGTTAAAAAAAAGGGAAATTGTTGAGTGGTTAAAGAGATAAGGTGTTAAATGTATAAGAAAATTGAGGAGATAAGATGGAAATAAATAATAAAGAATTAATAAAATAATAAATTGAGTAAATGATAGTGGTGGGCCAGGCACAATTTTTTGCCTCCGCTTTTTTACATCGTTACGTAAAGACTTCTTTACAAATGTCGAAAAACGAAATTATTTTGTTTTCTAAATTTTTAACTTATTACTAGAAAACGTCTTAACCAAACATATTTTGTGTTTTTCGTTTTTAGAAAACAAAAAACACCCAATGGAAAACGTTGCAAACGCACCCGTTGGCCATTTGTTTTAAAGAAACGGAGACCGCGCAAGTAACAGTGAGAGAACTGTTGAAACCCGACCCCATTCATAACCGGACCCACCACCAATTTTCGTTTCCGGCCACCCCACCGACAATGGGAGGTATCGATCGAAACCCCTCAAGCTGGCCACCATTCTCCAATCGTCACTATCGTCTGAAAATGAACAGAAGACTGCCGAACGAAGCCGCAGTTCCCTGCGGCATAGCTGCCACGATCGGAGGCGATTTCACTGGAGAGTGGCCACGCCATCACTTTAGTTCTACTCCTCACGACACCCTCTTCAATTTCTGACCATCAACCGTCACTAGAAGCCGTTGTTTAACCACCGACCAGTCATTGCAGTGTTCACGGCTATCGAGCTCGATCTGGCGCCGCCACCGAGCATTGAAGCTCACCGCCACCTCCGTTGGACTCAGCGCAATCTGAAGTATCTATTCCGACCAGCTTGATCATCGTAAGTTGACTTCCGGTCACCATCGATGGGCAAGGGTATTTGGGTAATTTCACACTTTGGGGGTAATTTTGTAATTTCAGACTTGGCGGATACTTTAGTAATTTCAGAAATTGGGGATAGTTTGTTAATTCACGATTTTGAGGATAGTTCGGCATTTATGATTTCGAATTATTTTAGTAAATTACTGGTACAGGGTTATTTTAGTAATTTTATGGACACAGAGTTGTGTACTATGTTCTATTTACATTTATGGAAAGTAATTATGTCGTTTTTTTTTTTTTAATAGGAACTGCGAGTGAGAATCGATTTACAGACATGGACAATAAATGAGTTTGAGCATCGTCACTATAAGTAAAATATGCAAAACCTATTTTTATAGTTTAGTGATGGTCACGTATGTTTGTGAAATAAATATCTTAAATGATCGGATTTGATGATTTTCTCGAAATTGATTTTATTAACGTATTGATAAAAAGTATATGATTAATTATTTTTTATTTATCGATTTTGAGTATGAAAGTGTTAAAAAGAAAAGAAAAGTATGATTAAAATGTATATGAATTTAAGTATAATAGTTGTAAAAATCATAAGGCAAGTACCTTTTCTCTCTGAATACAGTAATAAAGATGAAATATGAGGCATTTGGGGACCATGTGAACACATAAAGGCTTTAGGCCATGTGCTTGGGCGCTTTTGCCTTCTAGGGGCATATGCATGTAATATGATGATAACAGAGATACAAATACTGAGATACATATGATATAAAGGTTTTTGGGACCTGTATGAGTACACGTAGAGGCTTTGACCGTATACTTGGGCTCATTTATCCTTTAGGGACTAGATTATGTATGCACAAATATGATAAGATATGAGATAACCCATGTAGCTCTGAACACGATGATACCTAGATAGTACATCATCGCATCGTCCGTGGAGATCTACGTATGAGATATGATGTGATATGAGATGACACTTTCCTGTTTATCCGTGTAGCTCTCTACATTATGGTACCCATATAGTATTTCATTGCACCGTTCGTAGAGGTCCGGAAATACGAGATTATTTCCCTGGGTACTTATTTAGTGACAGTTTTAGAATTCAGTATTTGAGAATATAATGTGATATGATTTCCTTGATTTCGTGGTATTATGTATTATGTTTATGTCAATGCATGTTTACAATTTATTAAAAGTTATTTAAGTTTATTTTCAAAACTATTATCCACTCACTGAGCTCACTAAGTTTTATACTCAACCCATTTTATAACATTTTTCTTCCTAACAGGAGGTCGCACGTATACCAGTCGATCTAGAAACTATAGTTATTTTGAATTTTTGGCCACGTGATGTGATTAATATTAGAAAGTGTATATTTCATAAAAGTTTAAATTATCATTTTATCACTTAATGTGCTGATAACTCATATTTTATCTTAATGCTTCCCAGATTTATTTTTATATAAATTATTTTTTATTATGTTAATTTTTATCTTAATTATTATATTTTGTTATTGTATAAATAATTTGAAAACGGTGAGTGATCAGAATTGAAAATGAGAGACAAAAAAGATGGATGAATTACATTATTAGTGCTGATAAAAATTATATATTATATATAATAAAAAAAGGGGGCCAACTGACAACTTTAAAACTTGTAAATGTTTGAAACTTGTACATGCATTATATATTGTAATGGTTGAAGCATGTGGACAAACATCACAAGTTACATGGCTATGAATTATTATCTGCATCGGCTACGTTGGCTCCATTCTCCATAACAAGTCAAATTGCTTTGGCTATATAATGAGGGAGTGAAGAGCTGAAAGGAAGCTTTTGGTTTTAGGTGGAAGAAAGAATTTTGGTAGGAGATTGCGTAGCTTAGCTCACTCTTTTTTTTATTTCTTCATTTCTCTATTTCGCTTTTCTTCTTTTGTTTCTCATTTTCTTTATTTCTTAAAATTTCCTTGTAATATATTTTTTAAGTTAATAAATAAAATGTATATTTTCTTTTTCGACATGAGTGGCTAATTTACTAAGCTAAGGTGAAAGGTGAAGCTTAATGATTCAAAATTATGGAATTAATCTCTCTCTCAAGTGAATCTAAATTTTATTATATTTATCATACATTTATAATTTGTATTTTTATTTATCGGTTATTTTTATGTTATGTTAATTAGTAGATCTAGATCACCTTGAAATTATATGATACTTTTGACATTATGTTGACACTTCAATTTAGTTGTGGCACGTGTTGTATTTTTTTCCTATAATTATTTATAAAATCGGCTATGTCATAATTAAATGGCATAATATTTGATTAGTAAATAAAATGCAAAATATAATTAAGGGAAAGAATTATGAACATAATTTAAATTTCAAGAGTGGATCCCATAACCTTAGCACTTTTTAATTTGTTAATTGTTTTCTAAAATTAATTTTTATTTAATAATTTGACCACTAAATTTAAAATTTATCGGGTTATATTATAACAAGATATTATTATATTTGAGAGTAAATCAAATACTTTTAAGTCATGTCAAATTTTTAACTCAGTTGCCGAAGAATTTTCTAAATTTAGTGTCATTTTATTCTTGTTTATTTCTTTTTTTTGTCTTTTTCTGTTTGTCTTTTTGTGTTTTGTTTTCTTACGTTTTCTTTTATTTAATTTATTTCCAAAAAAATTTTCGTGACCTTTGTTTTGTCTTTCATGTAAAATATTCAGTCATCCCTCTATTCCCATAAAATTATAAAATACCATAAAATTGTATTTCACCCAAAAAAATTAAAATATTGCAAATTAGATTTTAAACTCAATTTGGACTTAGAATTTGGACTTTGGAACTCCTTGAACTCTTGGACTTAATTTGGACATGGACTCGAATGTTTAAACTTGAATTTAATTAGCTGGTAATTTTCAAAATTTGAAAAAAATTTAATTTCTGCTATTTAATTTTCGCATTTATTTAATTGGGCCGGTCCAACCGCCCATTAAGTTATTTAATTTTCCTTGCAATTTTTCTTTTTCGCATTTTTTTAGTTGGGCCGGTTCAACCGCCCATTAATTATTTAATTTTTAGTTTATTTACTTTTCTTGTACATTAATTTTT
This sequence comes from Clausena lansium, assembly GCA_030449835.1. Taxonomy (NCBI): domain Eukaryota; kingdom Viridiplantae; phylum Streptophyta; class Magnoliopsida; order Sapindales; family Rutaceae; genus Clausena; species Clausena lansium. Next base: position 5,199,259 of record JASUUF010000146.1, on the reverse strand, counting down.
GTAATTCTTGTTTTGCATTTATCTTATTTTTATTTTATTGAGTCGGTTCAACCGCCTATTAATTTTATTTAATTTTCAATTTGTTTTTATTTTATTGTGTAATTTTTATTTTGCTCGATTGTTTATGTATCACATAATTTCGCAAACACACATCATCATCATCATTGCGTGAGACATTGGTTTTGAACTTTAAGTGGAAGATTAATTCATAGATTTGAATCACCACCACCAATCGTGGAAGAAATTCAAGGTGAAAACATGTTGAATCAACTTAATGCTCAAATTGATCAAGAAGACAACCATTTTCAACAAGATGAACATGATTAGAATCAACCAAGAGCTCTTAGAGACTACATGAGTCCAACTAGAACTGGAGCACCGTCGTGTTTAATATTTCCTCCCGAGACATCTCGATTCAGCTTCAAACAATGTATTATCCAACTTTTACCAATATTTCATGGTTTAGAATCTGAGAATCCATACTTGCATTTAAGAGATTTTGAGGAAGTTTGTAATACATATACAGACAAAAATTGTAGCATGAACATAATTCGATTAAAGCTTTTTTCCTTTTTCACTTAAAGATAAGGCTAAAACTTGGCTACAAAACCTTAGATTTGGATCAATAAGAACGTGGAATAACATGCAAGAATAGTTTTTGAAACAGATTTTTCCACCCCACAGAACAAATTCTTTCAAAATGCAAATCACGACTTTCACTCAAAAGCCAGGAGAAACTCTTTGCCCGAGTTAGGATAAGTATAAGGAATTACTTAACATTTGTCCACACCATGGTTTTAAAGAATAGAGATTAGTATATTATTTCTATGAGGGACTAACATCCCAAAGTAGATAGGTTGTTGAAATGATGTGTAATGGTGAGTTTAGGGATAAAAGTCCTAAAGATGCATTAGATTATCTTGCCCAACTAGCAAAACTGGGACACTATTGGTTCTTATGAATCATCAAGTAAACCACAGCCATCTCCATCTGGTAGAGGCATGTACAACCTTAGGGAAGATCATGACTGCATCTTTATCTAGAAAAGTCGAAGCATTAAAGCCGAAAAAGAATGATCACATTAAATCTATTCAAGATATATCATGTTATGTTTGTAGTATTACTGACCATTTTACGCAGGACTGTCTGACCTCACCAGTTCTTAAAGAAATTTGGCACGAACAAGCGAATGCCATTGACAATTTCAAAAGACTGAATCCCAATGCATATGCCTAGACATACAACTCTGGTTGGAGAAACCATCCAAATTTCAGTTGGAGGAATGAATTCATGCACAACATTCACAACCATCACCTCCACGTCAGAATTTTTAAAATACCCAGAGTTATCCACCATATGTCCCACCACCAAGAAAAACTCTTGAAGACACATTACATTCATTCATTGAAAAACAAGAGTCAATCAATAACCAAACCATGCAAACCTTGACCAATTTGACGGTTACCATTTCCAAACTTACATCTGCCCTTACCATTCATGAAAAAGGTAAGTTTCTTTCTCAACCAAAACTAAACCCCAAGAGTCAACAACATCCTCAAATGGGTAGTACTACTGAAAACCAAAACATGAGTGAAGTCAAATCGGTTATAACTCTTCGTGGCGGTAAAGTTGTCGAAAAACACATTCTTGATCCTCGTGAAATCAGTAAGGAGCCAATTTCAGAGAGTAAGGAAGTGTTCGATGAATCATTGGTCCATGAAGAAATAACCAATTCTCCTCCTGTACCCCTATTCCTTCAAGCACTGATCAAGCGAAAGAAATCAAACCACATCCATGATATTTATGAAGTCTTCAAACAGGTGAAAGTAAACATTCCTCTGCTAGACATCATTAAACAGGTACCATCCTATGCTAAATTTTTGAAAGACTTGTGCACTGTAAAAAGGAAACATAAGGTACAAAAGAAAGCCTTTCTAACAGAACAGGTGAGTTCCATTCTTTCAACTAATAATGCCTTGAAATACAAAGATCCTGGTTGTCCAACTATCTCTTGCATTATTGGGAATGATAAAATTGAACATGCCTTGCATGTTCTTGGAGCTAGTGTCAATTTGCTTCCATATTCAGTGTACCAACAGCTCAATCTTGGTGAGTTAAGACCTACCTCTACCACTCTTTTACTTGCTGATAGATCGGTTAAGGTACCGAAAGGGATAATTGAAGATGTATTGGTTCAAGTTGATAAATTCACATATCCTGTTGATTTTATTGTTTTGGAAACTGAACCAATTGCTAATGAATGTAAGCAAATTCCTGTCATATTAGGTCGACCATTTTTAGCATTGCTAATGCTTTAATTAATTATAGGAATGGAGTGATGAATTTATCCTTCGGTAACATAATGTTACAACTCAATGTGTTCAACATGTGTAAATGACCTCATGACATAGAAGATGATGAGGAAATTGAATTGATTGATTCAATCGTCGAATAACACATCCACGATGAGAAACTTATAAATTCTATGAAAAATTATTTTGCTGATTTGTTTAAATCAAGTTATGAATTAGAATGTAATACTGCTAACACATCATCTATTCTTGATTTTATGCAGGATTCTGAAGATGACAGTAACCAAGTAAGCCTTGGAGACACAGGACAACATGAATGGATAACTGAAATGACTAAACCAAAACCTGAGCATAAACCAATTTGAACAATTAAAGTTTTTAATTCAAATCTTGATGATACTAGTAATGTGTGTAAATTGCAATTGAATGAACCGGAAGAACCAAGGTATGACACATATGGGAATTTAAGAATTATTAAGGCAAGAACAAAGTTTTTCATGGTAAAAGAATTTTTCGTAAAACAATTGGTCAAAAAGTGTTTCTTTGTAATTCCCAATTGCATTTGTTTCCATGGAAATTAAAGTCAAGCTAGAGTGGCCCATTTGTTTTGAAAAATATGTATGCATATGGGGCCGTAAAAGTTAAGAATCCAAAGAATGGTGTCGCATATAAAGTTAAAGGTCAAAAATTAAAATCATATCTAAAACACCAACCATGTGAAAAAGACACCAAAATCAATTTGACTGACCCACCAAATTCTGATTAAATCTTGTTATTAATTTTTTTCCCTTTTCTTTTGTTTGTTGTTTTGTTTAACTGTTATTTTACCATTTGATTGTTTGATTGTTCTTTTTTTTTTATGTCTCGATTGATGTATACCTCACAATTTTTTTTAAGCATGTTTGTTCGTCAATTGTGTTTTTTCTCTATTTTTTTATGTCATGAGATCGTCAATAAGACAGATCACTTTCAGGCACCTGAGAAGCCTTTTACATGTGAAATATCACTTAAGAGGCCTACTACAAAGTTGTTAATCACATCTAATTTGGGAACGACGACCACCAGAGTTTGTGGCCTACATTGAGGATCTTGAAAGACAACTCTGGGAAATAGAAGGCGGTATATATAACTTTCAATTGCAGCTTGAGGTTAATGCAATCAGAGGACGAATGTAAGTTTCATTTCATTTTTTTTTGTGTTTTTCTTTTTTTGTTTTGTTCGCTTTTATGTTTGATTTGATTTTGTAGATTTGATTTTTTTTCATTTTTATTTTAATTACTACCCCGTATAAGTGGTGGGTAAAGGTACTCCGTGACTTCTTAAGTCGGTATTCTCAGTTTCCCACAATAACTAAAACCGCAAAACTAAACATGGAAGAAATACAACAAAAACTGTATAAATATTTTCCTTCTCTCCCTCAGAATGCTCTTAGAAAAATTTACAAAGCTGGTTGTGAACGACTGCGTTTGTTAATGATCCATGGCATTCCATGTTTTAGTAAAAACAATTATGCTAAAAAGAGAAGAGCTAAAGGACTTGGCTCTAAATGTCGTAATTGTGTAAGATTTCGTTGCAAGTGACTAGATTGTAAATCTTTTGGAATGGTTTCTGACACTCGTGAAGATAAAATTAAATTCTTTAAAGATGCCATGAGTAAAGAATCGTTAGATGATATCTTACGATCTCTTGAGATGCATCGAAGTGGATATGTACAATGTACAATTCATTAGTTATGGCCACTATTCCAAAAAGAAAGTGCACAGTTTAGTTTTAGGAATCTGACTAAAAAAGACCCTGTTTGCTAGTTGGGAAGCCTATCCCCGACCTATAAAGGGTGTTTAAGCCGTTAGTGGACATAAAACCAGAGGAAGATGTAAGCCACAATCACAACTACCTGTAAATATCCTTTTCTTTAATCTTTAATCTTTTGGATTATTACTTTTAATAGTGTAATTTTATTATTATTTGCTTTTTCTTTACTGTTTGTTTTTTTGTTTGCTTTTGAATAATGAGCCAAAGCTTCACGCGTCATTTGACAAATACACCACTTTATTTACAGCTGTGTATCATTATGTCTATCATCAAGATCTTTAAATATGTGCTTCTTTGTCAAATTCTCACAAATTATTTTTAAGATTGTTATAATGGCAGCAACTTCTAGCAGACAATTAAAAAATATTTGTGTGTTTTCTGGGTTTCGATATGGAAAGTACAAGGAGTTTGTTGAGGCTGCTGTAGATCTTGATCATGTTATAGTAGAGAGAAAACTACACCTTGTGTATGGAGGAGGTGACCGAAGGTTATCAAAACTTGTCTAAGAAGCTGTTTCTACTAAAGGAGGTAAAGTGTTAGGCATCATCCCAAAAGCCTTAAAACCCCTTGGATGCCTACCCGGCTCACCAATTGGAGAAGAGTTAGTTGTATCAGATATGCAAGAACAACTATCTGAAATACTAAATCATGCTGACGCTTTCGTCTTTTTGCCAGGAGATTTTGCAACTTTGAAGGCATTGATTACATTTGCAACTTTAGGCCCATTTGAATGTTCATCAAAAACCCATTGGTTTGTTAAATGTTAATAATTTTTATGATGGCTTGCTAACACAGTATAAAAACCCATCGGTATGCAATTAAAAACTATTTCATTTCTCCCACAGTATAAAAACTCTTTATCTGTGCTTCTATTGCTAATGAGTTAATTGATCTTTAACAAGCTTACAAATCAGAGCCAGATCCCATGACCATGGCGTTGGATTGGTCGACTGATGATGGTAGCAGTAGCAGTAGCAAGAAGCGCAAATTAGATTTAACTCTTTGTTTGTAAATATTTTCTATTCCAGTGTTCATGTGATGTCTTTAAAACTCTACTTCTTTCTTTTACGACATTGAGGACAATGTCTCGTTTAGGTTGGGGGGAGGGAATAGTTGATAATTATGGAATGTCTCAGTCCTGGTGATGTCTTTACTAATTTTTTTTTTGTAAAGACTGACTTTGGATAAATTTGAGTCGAAGATGGCTGAATATGGAGTGTCGTGACTCTAGAAATAGAGATGGCAATATAATCCGAATCCGGCCCGCATTTGGAAAGATTCAGAAGATTCGAATCTAGATGCCAAATAAGTAGATCCGCATGGATCCGGATCTGATATCCGGATGCTAGGGCATCCGAAAAATCAGATATCCGGATCTGGATAAATTATATAATATATATATTAAATTAAAAAAATATATTGCCATAAATTATATAATATATATATTAAATTAAAAAATATATTACTTATTTGTGGTATTATGGATTTATGATATTGTTATATATTATTCATGTTAAATTGTTAATTCTTGAATTATGAATTTATATTTGGATTTTATTTAATATTATTAGGTAAATTGTTGAGTTTATGTTATTGATTTTTTTAATTTTTAATTTATGTTGTAGTATTTTTAATTGTAGATTTATGATGTTGTCTGTAATTTTGAATTGTTAATTATTAATTGTTGAATTATAAATTTATGATTGGATTTTATTTATTATTATTAGTTAAAATGTTGAATTTTTAAATTATTTAATTTCAAAATTACAGATTTGGATATTCGAAAAATCCGCCTGCAATCCGGGCGGATACTATCCGCATCCGGATCTGCATATTATTTTACAGATCCAGATGCGGATCCGGATATAAAATAATTAATCCGAATCCGAATCCAGATGTACCTAAATCCGGATCCGGATAGGGATTGCCATCCCTATTTGGAAATGCATCTTCTTAGTCTTAAAGTTTTTATTAAAAAAAAAATCCAAAATTTTTTTAATGTTTAAAAAAAATTAAAAAAAAAACCGAAATTTTAATGTTTTCTTTTCCTTTGTCATCTCCTTTAAGCTTCTACAGTAGGTTCAGGTATGATTGTTCCTATTTCTTCGCTTATTATTTATATTTGCTTTATTTTTTTCTCATTTTTGCATGCATATCTTTAAATTATAGATTAATAATAATATAGTTTATATTAGGATGGGGGGTGGGGATAGTTGACGTAAATTGTAAATATGTGTGTTTTTTTTCAAAAAAAATCAAAAATTTTTATTGTCTAGGATGGCTGAGTAAAGAGTCACTACTTTTGAGACGCATACAAATAGTATGTTTTGTATTATATTTTGATTTTGAAGTTCATAGTAAGTTGTTTTTGTTCCATATTATTTGAATTACTCAAATTTGTGAATTTCCTATTTTGTTATCACTAATTAAGTCACTATGTCATTTATTCATTATATAAACATGTATTATTAAATCATTCTTCACACACACACTATGACGTATGCTAGTGGGTTGTAAGTTGAAATTTTTGCAATAATTTATTCTTTTGATTCATTGGAGATAATGTCAAGATAGTGGAAAATGTATATATTTCGAAAAAGAAAAGAAAAAAAAGAAGAAGAAAGAAGAAAAAAAGAAAAGAAAAAAGAGAGAAAAAAAAGATGAATGCGTTTAATTTTTCTATATCTGAAACCCGAACAATTAAGTCTGTAGGGGTGTTTCAACACTTAGTGCCTAAAGCCAACTGGCTTGGGAGTCACTGACCTAAAGCTTGCTACATGGATGAAATTATATATTGTTTATTTATTTATTTGAATCCCGAGTAATTAAGTCCGCATGGGTATTTCAACACTTAGTGCCCTAAGGCCAACTTGACAGATATGTCATTTGCATATTTATCATAAATAATCTGAGTAAGTAAGTCCGTTGGGGTGCTTCATCACCTAGTGCCCTAAGGCCAACTGGTCTGAGAGTCATTGGCCCAAAGCTCGCAATGTGGATTAATTGCTTTATATTTTGAATTTTGTGAATAATTTACTGTCTAGTAATGATAGTATCTCTGATGAAGCCCTATAGTATTGTGTTAATTTCTTGAGCACAAAAGAAGGTTTGGTGATATCTTAGATAATGGGTGAATATCAATAAATTAAAGTAAAGAAATTTGGGAGAATTCATTTATTTGGCAGTTTAGAGGATAGATGAACAATTATTAATTTGCATGTGAATTTTGTAAATCTCAATTTAATATGGCTCTTCAATTGATGGGACTAGCAATAAGCTGGTTGGGGGGCGTGATTAACACTAGAAAGTGTTTATTTCATAAAGCTTTAAATTATCATTTTATCACTTAATGTGCTCATAACTCATATTTTATCTTAATGCTCCGCAGATTTAATTTTATGCAACTTATATTTTATTATGTTAATTTTTATATTTTGTTATTGTAGGAATAATTTGAGAACGGGGAGTGATCAGAATTGAAAACGAGAGACAAAGAAGATGGATGAATTACATTATTGGTACTGCTTAGAATAAAAATTATATATTATATATAATAAAAAAAGGGGGCCAACCGACAACTTTGAAACTTGTAAATGTTTGAAACTTTTACATGCATCATATCGTTGTAATGGTTGAATCATGTGGACAAACATCACAAGTTACATGACTACGAATTATTATCTACATTTGCTACGTTGGCTCCATTCTCCATAACAAGCCAAATTGCTTTGGCTATATAATGAGGGAGTGAAGAGTTGAAAGGAAGCTTTTGGTTTTGGGTGGAAGAAAGAATTTTGGCGGGGGATTACATAGCTTAGCTCAGTCGTTCTTTTGTTTCTTCATTTCTCTCTTTTGCTTCTCATTTTCTTTGTTTCTCAAAATTTACATGTAATATTTTTTTAAGTTAATAAACAAAATGTGTTTTTTCTTTTTCAACATGAGTGGCTAATTTACTAAGCTAAGGTGAAAGGTGAAGTTTAATGATTCAAAATTATGGAATTAATCTCTCTCTCAAGTGAGTCTAAATTTTATTATATTTATCATACATTTATAATTTGTATTTTTATTTACCGGTTATTTTTATGTCATGTTAATTAGAAGATCTAGATCACCTTGAAATTATATGATAATTTTGACATTATGTTGACACTTCAATTTAGTTGTGGCACGTGTTGTACTTTATTCCTTTAATTATTTATAAAATTGGCTAGGTCATAATTAAATGGCATAATATTTGATTAGTAAATAAAATGCAAAATATAATTAAGAGAGAGAATTATGAACATAATTTAAATTCTAAGAGTGGATCCCATAACCTTAGCACTTTTTAAATTGTTAATTGTTTTCTAAAATTAATTTTTATTTAATAATTTGACCACTAAATTTAAAATTCCTTGTGGTTCGACCCCGGACTTACCAGGTTATATGATAACAAGATACTCTTATACTTGAGAGTAAATCAAACACTTTTAAGTTGTGTCATAATGGTGCTAGGAGGTATTGATGACATTGTTCGGGCATTTTTTATCATCTCATTTTGGGATTGTATAATTGTATTCTAATGTAATGATTACAAGAGTTTAATGCATGTTGGCAATGGCTGTAGTATAATATTCTTTTTGGATACTTCAAATATTTTTTAATTTGGTGATAATTAGTATTATGGTTAAGGAGGTTGCTCAATGAAGTTGGTTATATGTCAGACTATTTCTTGGAGTGTTTTTTTTCTTTAATAAATTTGCAAGTTTGGGAATGTTATATTTATAGGGGGAGTCTGCCGAATTTTCGGTAGAATCCTTATAAATTAATAAGGTTATTATCAGTTAAGTTACACGATATTAGATAGACTCACTATTGAAGGAGAGGAATCTCATCAAGTGAAGTGAGTACATTGAAGACTCAGCTTTGCTAGGACATCAGCTATGTCATTATTTTTACTGAAAGTATGAGCAACCCGAAAGTTCATTGGGAAGATCAATAGACTACAGTTTAACCAACGATTGTGAAAGGACCAAGAAGGACAAAAGGAAGGCTTCAGAATGAGTTGGACTGCCAGCATGAAATTAGACTCTAACCAATTATTGAACTAACCCCTATCAAAAGCATTTTCAATAACTAGAATAAAACCCATTACTTTAGCAAAGTAGGTTGTATTGTGCCCTAATTGAATATCAAAACCACCAACAAATCCCTATAAAGAATATCTAAAAATAGCACCACAAGCAGCTAAAATCATATTGCTTTTAGAGAAGCCATTTGAATTAATTAGCTTTGATCTAACCATGAAGAAGTGGCGTTCAAGTCAAAATAATAGATTTGGGGGCTTTAATGACAGAATGGCATAGGAAAAGCGGAATTGATAAGATAGGGAAAACTAAATATCATTCTAGGACTGGACCAAGCCAATGCGATTAAGATACGCTCTAATCGAAGTGTGATTAAATCTGTTCTAATCCAAACGACTTAATGAGATTTTTTAAAAACGCGTAAAGCAAGATTAAATGACGGTATAATCCAAATGACTCTACAAAGAGATTTTGATAGATAATCCCAGAGAAAATAATAAAAGAGGAATTTTATTGAATAATTGAATCTGAAGTTATGAAAACAATAATAAGATCTCTTTATTTATAATAAAGTAAACCTACTTTCCTAAGTCAACTTAAAGAACGAAATTAAATCACAATTATAATTCAAATAAAAGATTAAAATACATACCTTAATTGACTATAATTAAAATAGAAAATGAAATTTTAGAACCCTAAAATAACGTCTTACATCATTCTCCTCTTCTTAAAAGAAAACTCGTCATCGAGTTTATCTAGAGGATAGAATCATGCTTGAAACTCAAAATTTTCCATGCTTCATTTTTTTTTCTTGATCTTGCTAGTCACTCTATGAAAAGGTGAAGTCTTATAGGAGCAAACAACTTCCAAACCTCTTGAGTTTTTTTGCCAAATCTCGCTCAATTTTCTCGACAATTAATTTCGTATTTGTAGCCAAATCTTTTTCAAGAATAATCTTCTTGTCTTCAACATGGATAGGCATAATCATGTCAATCATTGTTGGAGTCTTCAACTTGATTTTGCTCATCTTTTGGCATCTTGAGCGAGTCGTCTTCTTTCAAATTGTTCCCTAACTTCTCATGTACATGCGGCACCACTCGTTACACGAGTTCTAAATTCGAAGGCATTATTTCGCAATTGATGCCCTAAGGAACTACTTCATGATTGATCCCCTAAAGTATCTCTTCATGGTGATAATCTCGAGGTTGTTCTTCACATTTGACTCCTTGAAATTCTCCTGACAATTAACTCTTTGCCGATGGTCTCTCTCTTTGTTTTTGTCTAAAGAAAGCCTAAGCCTCCTAATTGCGTGCTCAATCGCCACATATCTCAGATTAAGAGCTAAGACTACTTCTCTGACTGCCCGTCTGACAGCCTCCACAATCTATGCCTACATCCCTTGATTATCGTCTTCGGGATAGTTGTCTACAGATAAGTCTAGCACATGATAATTTGGTGGGTATGGATGGTAGTTTGCCATTTATTGTCAAGTTTCCATGCAATAACAAAACTGTAAATAATGATAAACTCTCAGGATTTGTGTGGTCGATGGCTAGTGGCAGTGATTTGGTAAGATGATGGTCGGATCTGATAGAGTTGGTGGTGAGGAACACGATGGTGATGGCATTGAGGGTCAACTCGTGGTGGTTTGACCGAAAAATCTACTTCAAGTGGCGGTGGCTTATAGCTCGGCGTTTGGTGGCAATTGGCGACTAGTTTTGGACGTGTGGCTAGTGGGGACCAATAGTGGTAGGTCTGACGGTTTTGGAATTTGGTGGTCGAAGGCCAGGGGTTTTCAGGTTTTCTGTACGACAGTTCTTGTGGTGATTAAGGACGGTGGTTGATTGGATTTTTTGGGCGGTGGCTAGGGATTGTAACAGCCGTGACAATTGATGGAAAAGGGAGATGATTTTGCTGCGGTGGCTAGTGGATCTGTTAGGGGTTTGGATGGTTTTAGTGGTGGTGAGATGATGGTCGAATCTGATAGAGTTGGTGGTGAGGAACACGATGGTGTGGCAATAGGGGTCAACTCATGGCGGTTTGACCAAAAAATCGTCTTAAAGTGGCGGCAGCTTATGGTGGTTTGTGGTTGTTTATGGCTAGCATTTGGTGGCGATTAGTGACTAGTTTTAGACATATGGCTAGAGGGAGTGTGTTGGTGGTGTCAATCGACAGTGATAAGGTCCGACGATTGCCGGATTTGGAGGTGGAAAGCAGCGGGTTTTGAGGTTTTGTGTGCAGCAGTTCTGGTGGTGTTTAGGGACGGTGGTTGTTTGGATTTTTGTGGGCTGTGGCTGGGGATCGTAATGGCAGTGACGATCAATGGAAAAGGGTGGTGATTTCATGGCGGTGGCTTATGGAGCTCTCGCGAGTTTGGATGGTATTAGCGATGGTTGTAGGGGACGTTGAGAGCTAGCCGGGCTGGAGTTTGGTCACCGAATTATGGCGAGTCTGATGGTGGTAGTGGTTAGTGGTAACGGTTATTGGATTGAGGCAGTGGCTGTGGTGCGATTGTAGTAGCGGCTGTGGGACGGTTGAGGCAGTGGCTATGGTTTTCAAATTTGGGGATTTTTTTTATTTTTTTAATGATGTAATTGGTGGAGATGGATGTGGGTGCCTGGGAAAGCTGTGCAATTCACACAGAACTACTCTAATACCAATTGACGTAGCGGTGTAGTGGAACCAGAATTGATAAGATAGGAAAAACTAGATATCATTTTAGTACTGGACTAAGATAATGCGATTAGGTTATGCTTTAATCGAAACATGATTAGATCCAATCTAATCCAAACGGCTCAATGAGATTTTTTTAATAACGCATAAAGTGAGATTAGATAATGTTCTAATCTAAACGACTCTGCAAGAGAGATTTTGATAGATAATCCCAAAGGAAATTATAAAAGAGAAATTTTATTGAATAATTGAATCTGAAGTTATGAAAGCAATAATAAGACCTCTCTATTTATAATAGCATAAACTTACTTTTCTAAGTTAAATTAAAATGGGAAACTAAGTCACAATTATAATCGAAATGAAAGACTAAAACACGTACCCTAATTGATTCTAATTAAAATAGAAAATAAAATTCTAAAACACTAAAATAACCTCCTACAAATAAGTGAACCAAGAACTCGAAGTTGGAGCAAAGGATCCCCGTTTCTACCGCCGAAATTGGCAAATCTGGGTAAAACTTTGAAAAATATTATAGACATGCTAAGCAATCCCCTTTAATACGATAAGAATGGGGTGTAATGTCTTGAAAACGAGATTCATTCCTGCACTTCCAAATTAAATAAAACATCTCAGCACAAGAAACCAATCATAAGTTAAATAGCTGAGGACTGAACGGCTTATTCAAAATTGAAGAGCTCGCATGGAAAGAGGTATCAAACTTTTTGGCTAGCCACTACCAAATAGAATTTGCAAATGAGCAATTAACAAACTTATGATTAACATCCTCAAGGTAAATAGGACTGTCACAGAGGCTGCAACATGATACCAACGTAATTTCTCTCACGTCAAATCAATCCGTGTTCTGCCTCAGTTTTTGGAAGAATAATAACATCAATAGAATTCTGTAAATGAGGAAATAAATCATAAAAAACTGATGGAATACTCTAGAAGCCATGATTAATAACTTCAGAAACAGTGCAAGATATATAAAGGAATAGGATCTTTATCTCCTTGTTAAGTGTTTTTTTTAGTGATAGTGTATGATAAAATTTAATTTCTTTATTTTTTTATTTATTAACTATCAATCAATATTTATGTTTTAAAGCCTAACCATAAAGAAGAATTGGTGAATGACTGATTTCAGCTCTTAAAAGAATATCTAGCTGTAAGTTATCTTGAACATACAGAATATTTTATAACAACATCCCACAAGAACTTTAAAAGACAAAATTTATTCAATAAATCAAGCCGTTGACAAGAAGAATATTTTTTTAACCAAGTTTTTTAAAAAAATCAAGATTTATTCAATAAATAAAGGAGTATATTGTAATATAGGATAATATTTATTTCAATTAAAGGATTTTATTTTTTTTTATACACGTGTAGACTGGTCACTGGATTGGAGCACCACGTTGACAAAATGACGTGATGCTCCAGGAGCACTCATATCGTTTAACTTCCGAAGAAAAAAAATCCGGCCCACAGCTTTTTTGACGGAATTCTTCAGGTTTGCAATCAATGAAATTTCTCGCGTAAGAATCAACGCATAACTTCACTTCCGTTAATAGATGACCACATTTAGAAGAATAGCACTTTAGTATGATATTGTTATGACCAGTTATACTCATTATTCCTTGTGTGTAAGTTGATTTGGGATAAGCAGATCCGTTATACATGGGCACTATGCCTACATCTTTCAGTGCTTTGACAAGATCCACAAGCTTCCACAGTTGGATAGTCCTCTGAAAATAATCTAGGGGTACAAGTGGAGAATCAATACCATGGGCCAACCACTGATCTTCCCAAAGTTTTAAATCTGCCTTAGTGAGACCCGGCCAGTAATACTCCATATCGTTAAGAAGATAACCACTTCCGATCTACAGCAGCAATATAATAAAAAAATTGTAGTTTGATGTGATCCGTAATGCTCGAGCATTAAAGATCCGTTGTTTGTTCCAAAAGGGCCAATTACGAGAGCACGAGCTAAGAAGATCAAGGAAGCCATGCGAGGATTTATTCAAGCTACTTTGGATGACTTCAATTCAAGTTTAATTTGCAAGAGTCCAATATTCAAGATGGGCTTGAATGAGGAGGAACCAACCTTGGTACACTTGATTCGGGCTAACGAGGTGGCGAGCATCGGGGAGGATGGTTTTTGAAATATAATAAGGGCCAGTCTGTAGATGCATTCCTTACGTCGAGAGCTTCGAAACGGTATATTGTGGGTTAAAATCCGACATCATATGACCAAGTTATGGCCTGTTTAAAATAAGAGGCTTTGCGAGGCCAATGCCCTAGGGGTCCAACAGGTCCAGGTTTTTAATTTTAGGGTTTTCTCTTATTTTTAAGTTAGATTAGGATTAGCCACCTTATATAAACACTCCTTTATGTTATTTTGAGGAGACTTTTGACATTATTGAGTTTAAATATCATTGAGAGGATTTTTCTCAACTTGTTCTAGAAAGAACTTTCGACTTATCAAAGGATTTGCTAACCTTTGTGGCGTCTTATCTAGCAATCTGGGTTCTTGAGACTTAGCTTCTCAAGGGTTTGGATCTTTTATCTGAATTCGATCATATTGGCTTTCTTGGGTTTTTGTCAATCTAGTTGTGGATTTTTCTAGCTTGATCTAGAAGGGTTCTCATCACCGGTATCGAGCTTAGGCACCAAGGTCGATTCATCTATCTTTATTGTTTTTTTTTTCTCATTCTTGTTTGAGATTTTTTATTCTTGTTCTAGCAAAAAAAAAAATCATGAACAAGTCTTAGCATGAAACAGTATCGCATGTATATTATTTTTAGGGTTTTCTTATATCAATTTTGCATCCTTGTGGTTTTTTTCCTTAAATCCATAAATTTTACCTTTTCCCCTAAATTCATTCAAATTTCAATTATTTAGGGATTACAAAAAAAAAAAAAAAAGGGCAAAAAAAAAAAAAAAAAAAAAAAATCACATTAATAATAATCATATTGGGTGATCTCCTTTATGTTCTTGGTTTTGTTATTCTTGTTTCCTATATTCTTATTCGTTTGTTTCTTTTTTCCTTTTTCTTGTTTCTTGAACTCGTGATTGTTAGAAGGATTATACTTTGGTACTTTCCCTTGATTGAGTTATTAGTTCCTAAAGAACTTGACTGATGAGAACCCTTCTAGATCAAGCTAGAAAAACCCACAACTAGATTGACAAAAACCCAAGAAAGCCAATATGATCGAATTCGATAAAAGATCCAAACCCTTGAGAAGCTAAGTCTTAAGAACCCGTATTGCTAGATAAGACGCCACAAAGGTTAGCAAATCCTTTGATAAGTCGAAAGTTCTTTCAAGAACAAGTTGAGAAAAATCCTCTCAATGATATTTAAACTCAATAATGTCAAAAGTCTCCTCAAAATAACATAAAGGAGTGTTTATATAAGGTGGCTAATCCTAATCTAACTTAAAAATAAGAGAAAACCCTAAAATTAAAAATCTGGACCCGCAGGGCCTTGGCCTGCAAAGCCTCTTATTTTAAACGGGCCATAACTTGGTCATATGATGTCGGATTTTAACCACAATATACCGTTTCGAAGCTCTCGACGTAAGGAATGCATCTACAGATTTAGAATTACTCTTCTGGCCCTTATTATATTTCAAAAACCATCCTCTCCGATGCTCGCCACCTCGTTAGCCCGAATCAAGTGTACCAAGGCTGGTTCCTCCTCATTCAAGCCCATCTTGAATATTGGACTCTTGCAAATTAAACTTGAATTGAAGTCATCCAAAGTAGCTTGAATAAATCCTTGCATGGCTTCCTTGATCTTCTTAGCTCGTGCTCTCGTAATTGGCCCTTCTGGAACAAGCAACGGATCTTTAATGCTCGAGCACTCTGGATCACATCATAGTTCGTGGAAAATTTTTTCTCTTCAAATTTTCTTTTCATATTTTCACTAACCAATTACTGATGAAGAAAAAGATGAATACATACCGTGTTAGAGATGTTAACATTCGTTAGACTACTGCGTTTGCGTTTGCCACTTAAAAAAGCTTTTCCCTTTGCAAGTGTGTGTGTTTATATAATTTCGAGTCCTTAATTTGATTGCTATAAAATGGAACAAAAAAATTGAGAGAGAATAATAAGATTATGAAATTAAGATTGTTTTCAAACCCAAGTTGAAAATATGTAAATCGGGGTAAAAAATTAATTTGAACTCCCCTCTTTTTTTGGTGAAATGGTTAGAGAAAGGATTTCACTGAAATGGAAATTTACCGCATAATAAAACTCATAAAAAGCTTAGAGAAACGATTTGACGATTTGAGAGAAGAAAGGACACAATGGAGAAAGAAAGTTATTCTAATGATATATTAAAATGATAAAACCTGTATTTTTATTTTAAAAGTGTTTTCAGGATTGAGTAATACTATGTATACGTAGTTGATAACTTTTTCAATTAGTGCTTGATAATTTTTTTAGAATAAATTCCTAATACAGTCATTGAAGTATTGTTGGAGTGGCAGTCCTTACTGTCCTCGCTTTTTATTCAATTCTACTCAACGCTTCCATGCCTTTATGTAACTTTTCCATGCTCAACAATTTGTAGCAAGTCACCTTATGAGTTACCGGATTAAGTCCTATTTTGCACCTTCCACATGCGTGACTTAAACCCACAACCCTGAATGAAGGATTTCAAATTTTTTAAATGAACGATTTGAGTACTCCTTACAAAGCTGAGAAGACTCTGACCCAAGTCAAGAGAAGAGAGCTCCATAAATTAATTAATTTAAACAAGAAATAATACGAATTTACGAATATCATTTTCTCATTTTATTCAATTCTATTAAACTATTATACGTCTCCCTATGCATGGATTGCCTTTTTTTTTTCTTCCCCTTTTTAACACTATATCTTTTCAGTGAGAGGTCAATTTATACATACAATCAGAAATCTACTAAGATTAACAAAAATTAATTTTGTTCCACTAGCCGAAAGTTCTACTCTCAATTTTAGGGAACGTTTCTACCCGCTATTCACATTTGGGAGAGAGAAAATCCACCTTTACCTGATTGAGAGGATGGGTTACCAAAAGGCTATAGCCTAAGCGACGAGTTTTGGTTTGACCGAACATTATACTATTACTTCTAATGAAATCCTCCGGCAACGAACTCATCACTGTAGAACAGGCTTTTGCATTTTTATTTACCATCCTGGAACTGAACCACTGATTAGATTTGAAAATACTATGCTGATGTTGGAAATAGGTGAATGTAGTTGGTTTAATATGGACAAATATCTCGGAAATCACCCGATCAACTGTATATATATAATGGAATCAGTCTGTCTGCTAATTGTTAAAGAAACTGACAAATCAAGCCAAATTTTAAATTGAAAGGAACAAATCCATTAACTCTAGGATACAAGAACTCAGAAACTATGGATTACAAGTCTGTTTCTTGCTATTACATGGGTATTTTCAGGATATTACTTTGAATACGTAAACGAGATTGCTATCAACTATACTAATACATCATTATAGAGATTCATATAGCTAATGGCTACTGCATTACATTGTCCATATCTCTCAATGGCAATACTCTTTCCCTAAAACTCCGCAGAAATTTTAACCTACGAAGCCGGTACAGTAGCCCACTTGTACAACCAATAATGCACCTGAAAACAGCTCCTACATTGAGGCCATAGCGAAGCTCCTTATTTGACGAACTCGGTACAGTGAGTCTGTTCGTTCAAATATTTCTTCAATTTCTTAGCTTGTTCGTTCAAATATTTCTTCAATTTCTTAGCTCACTTTTGGGTATTGTCTTTAAAACTCATGTACAAAAGATTTTGTTTCAAGTCTTAGTCCACGTTTCACATGAAGAGACAACCTATTAAGACTTGTCTTAAATATTTTTGTTGAGTCCTTGGTTATCAACATAAGTTTTGAGTCAAGGAATTTCTCTAATAATAGCCTTTAAATGTGAATAAGCTCTCTTTATCAAAAAAAATGTCAAAGCTACAACCTTTGCGTTGAAGGTCAATGATTTCTTGAGTATTCGGATCATATAAAAGTGAATGTCCCGTATTAGATCTTATAAAAAAGGCATCATTCTTCCAAAACCCAATTGGAGTATCAACTGCGAGAATAGGGGTAGTGGTGAACTGTTTGGTCCAATGATATCTCTCCCTCATCATCCATATGTCAAAACAACTCTCCCTTTCATCAAATACTAAAAAAGAAAAAGAATCGCTGTATATCCCAAAAGCTGTATGTTCAGGTGGTGTTTCAAGAAGGCAACTAGGCCCTTGTATCTCTTCAAAAACTTCATCACTCATGTCAAATGAAAGGATCACATAATGATCATAATGAGGATAAGATCCAAACCGTACCAACCAGTGACAAGCTCCATTATGATATGTGCAATTTACCACTCTATCAAGATCATACTTACGAAACTCAAACCCTTGAAAATTTCTCCAGGAATTGTCACTAAAGCTATAAATGAAAACTTGCCTTGAATATCTAAGAACATTCCCAATTTCGCTATCATTGTATGTCAGAATGTAAACTAACTTATAGTAATTACATTTTGGCTCTAATCCCAATCCAAACATAAAACTGCGAACTGAGTCTGGATGGTCTGTGGGTGTAAGTTTTGGGAGAAATTTGTAATCTCTGGTAGAACGGTTGTATAAAGCTATTTCATCTCTATGTACATATATACAGTATAAACCTTCAAAAGGACCCCTAATATATCCATCTAAGGGTATTAGTGGAAGAAGATCCTCCTGTAAAGATATATTTGCCAGTGTTTCATCATGGAACAAACAATAACGAAGTATTGGATATTCAGGATCAACATTGGAATCTGCATAACGTATAATGAGACGAGTATTACCGTGTCCAGTTTTTAGGTGTTTGGAAATGAAATTAGGGCTTTCAAATAATTCATACCATGATTTACAAACGCATCTGAACCGCAGTAATGATTTAACGAGCAACTTCGACATAATTTCAATCACCATGTCTTCATAAAAATTTCCATTTTTTGCCAGTGTTATCTTATCTGCCTCGAAGTTTCCAGTCTTTAATTTTTTCGTCATTTTTGTCACCATATTTTTCTATGAAAATTACACTTCTTAAAAGACTAATTGTGGATGGCCATCAACTTCGAAACTAATTAAGTATTACATTTCTTAAAAGAGTAATTGTGGATGGCCATCAACTTCGAAACTATGTTGGCTATTACTGTTATTATCATGTCATTGTATATTAACCACTTCTTTTTATTTTACAACACTTTTAATTAAAAAATCTCCGCGCCTATATAGTTTTGGAAGAATGATGCCTTTTTTATAAGATCTAATACGGGACATTCACTTTTGGAAGAATGATGCCTTTTTGAAAACAACATCTACTCCTTGACAATTGGGTTTTTTGCATTTTCTTTTTCTTAAATTAAGAAATGTGGTGTAAAATACAGTTTGAAATATAGTTTGAAAACAACATAATGACAATTTGCAGAAATCAATCAATTATCCTAAGTACATCTACTCCTTGACCTTCGCCTTTGCCTTCACTTTCTCTACCTACAAGTGCAACATATAGAATCAATTAGCTAGTATGCTACACAAATCAATTCTCAAATATTTACAAGAAAAATATGCTTATAATTTTACCTGATTATTGCATACTACAATTAACTTTGCAACATATGTGGGCCACTCATCGCGAAGTTGTGAAATGTCATCCATAGTGTAGTCATCACAACCCTTGAACTTAAAAAAAAAAAGCAACAAAATGTATAGATATATTTTTAAATCTATTCTAATTAACATAAAAAAATCTAGCTAACGCAAATAAAGAGCATCACTATAGTAAACAATAATTACCAAAGCTGCCGTACAAGTTGATACTTTATAATAATTATTTTACTTCAAATCAATATTATAATAGCATTTAACATTGGGCTTCATACACCTTCCATTTCTACATTCAACAACTGCAATAATTCTGGTTTGCACTAAAATGCCTTAAACATACAAAGAACTTCCTCTCTCATCCCTAGGTACTATATATACAGATTGCAAATTCCAAGCATCAAGCAGCAAACAATTCATCCATTAAACATCTTCATAATTCACATAATCTATGCTAGTTAATTTATCACCAACAGTGGCAATTGATTGATTAAACACTGTTCTGGATCATAATTCATCCCACAATGCATTCTTCAACAAAATTTCTAATAAAGTTATAGAGGAACTTACATTGTTTTCAAGAATGTACAAATCTCGAACAATCTGCTGGATGTACTTTATCACATAATAGCCACAGTAATTAGTTAAATCAAAAAAGTTTGTTTACCTTTTACTTCATTGGGCCATTTCTTGTCAATTAGCTGCCAAGCCGGCGAGTCTGCTGGGTGGCGAAGCTTGCCATCTCTAATTCTTTTATTTTCATGCCTTGTTAAGTTCTCAGCAGTTTGTGGTGATTAAAACATTCTTTTAAACCTAGGAATTATAGGAAAATACTACAACACCTTTTTTAGCACCCTATTCCTAATTTTTTTGGATCCATCTTTTCTTATTTCCCACCTAGATGCCCCATAACTTGGGCATTCACTAAGATTTTGGAACTGATTCCTATAAAGAATACAATCATTTGGACATGCATATATTTTCTCATAATCTAGGCCTAATAGCTTCATTGTTTTTTTGACCTCATACATAGACTTAGGCATACTATTATCATTTGGCAATGTCTCATTGTGCACTTCCAATAAAGCTGAAAACCCATTATTCGACCAACCATAAAGTCCTTTTATATTGTACAGTTTCATTAAACCATAGCTTTGAATGCTTTGAACTAAGATATAAGGGTTTTTCAGCATCTCCAAGCATATCCCTAAAAGAACTAGGATCTTCATCACAATGCTCAAAAGCATCATGAACCATGTGACCTAAATTACTGTAATCTAGACATTTAAAACACTGACTTTGTGCCTAGTCTTGGCACTTTGCAGAGGTAAGTTTTGGGTCCTCCTCACCATGCCAATTCCAAATTAAATATTTTTCTAGAAAACCTTTTTTATACCAATGTAGCCTCACTTGTTCAGAAGTAAGAAACTCTTTATTACAACAAGAGTTACAAGGACATCTAATTGACATTCTATCTTCAAAATTAATAATGGAAAACTCCGAAATCATCAACCCCATCATAATACTCATCTAACAATCTATCACAGAATATCTAAGTTTTGTCCATAACATGTATTTTTAACTGTTCATTTATTACAAGTTGTTAGCTTAATCAGTTTAATTAAATTGCAGAAATTACTTCAAACTTTGAGTATAAAAAAATAATCACGTGATAAAAAAATGAGTTTTATAAAGTGAATATGAGTTA
This sequence comes from Clausena lansium, assembly GCA_030449835.1. Taxonomy (NCBI): domain Eukaryota; kingdom Viridiplantae; phylum Streptophyta; class Magnoliopsida; order Sapindales; family Rutaceae; genus Clausena; species Clausena lansium. Next base: position 5,178,020 of record JASUUF010000146.1, on the reverse strand, counting down.
AATCAAATCGATTGTAAACCACAGAAAACCACAGAAATCAATAATCCAGCTAAAATTTAAGTTAAATCAGTTCAATAAAAAGAAGAAAAGAAAAGACTAACCTTTAAAAGAATAGTCCTACATATAATGAAAAAAGATTTATGCCTTTGGTACTTTATTCTACCACTGCAAGCCACAATCGACACATTTTGTTTTCCTAAAAAGTAATGCAAGTTAGCAGATTTATCACTAATAAGATTTTAATAGGAAGCATTGACAACTTGAATTTAAGATTTTCTCTAATTCAATACTATTCAGAATGTTATGAAACTTTCAGAATATAATAAGACATGTCAGTGCACCATATATAAAATTTCCAAGTCATTTGGATAGCTCTACAATAGATTATCACATTATAAAACTATGTAAGTCAAAACTGCATATGAAACTGCAACAGCATTAACAGGTATTTGAAAATTTATTAAATTTAAAATACTAAACATATCATAATGATACTTTCCAAATTTTAAGTGGACATGTAGTCAACAACATTTTAAAATTTGAGGCCATTCTGACATCGTTAGTCTATTGGTTGATCGGATCAAAATTAATGAACAGTTCTGTCAAAAGAAGTTAATGCAGAGGCAGCGGAGTTTGAAAATTCATAAAAAAAAATACAAGTTCAATCAAAATGAAAATTTTCATTTTGAAGTATGCATATAGAAGTTTAGTTTCTCCGAATTTCAGCTTGTTCTGACACTGTTAGACTATTCATTTGCAATATCAAAGATGATACATACATAATTTCTAATAAAATTGGATAGCAACCAACCATATTGAAAAATCCATTTAAAAATCAAATATAAACCCAATCCATTCCAAAAGTTCTAGAACTGAAATGTTTGCATTTAAATTTAGTTTCTCAAAGTTTCAAATCAATTAAAAGTCACTTAGTTATGTTTTGAAACAACCACATTTACAACAACAGTATATTAATCTTCAAATTTTTAGCAGAATTTCATAAATATTAATCAACTTTTCAACTCCAAATCAAGTTTCCATCAACTTGAATGTCATCAATCCCCACGTTTAAAGTAAAATTAGGTTTTGGGTTTCCATACACACCATTAAACGAAATATATAGTATACTAAACACATGATTGTCGATTGCCATTATCCTTTCAATTAACAACTTGCATTTAACCTAAACCTATAATTATTAATTGTAATTATAAGCAACAGAAACCCTAGATTTCCAAACAAGTGTAAGGTCTCATTCACACTCAATAAACATCATCCAATTAACACATAAACACTTAAACAATGGGAATAGAGAACGAGATAATTAAAGAGTTACCATAACGCTGATTCAAACTTTCAAACCCTAATTTTGTCCAAATTTTTCACGACACTTTCTAGGTTCTTTTTAGGGATATTTTAACTTAAGGATGGCTGCTTTCAAGGTGTTAATGAAGGCAACTTTCAAGGTACAGAAAGAGAGAGGGAGAAAGAGGGACAGAGAGGGACAGAGAGGGAGGGAGGGAGGGAGAAAGAAGAAAAAGAGCTTGGAGGCCGTGGGATAGATGTTTAACTTAAACAAAAATTTTTAGATTTTAGGTTTCATATACACCATCCATTAAAATGACATACTATCAATGGTTTCTAGGTAATTTACTTTAATTTTTAATATTTATTTACTAATTAATTTAAAATTTTAAAATGAAACTCCTAGCCTACTGGTTTAGCATTTAAAATTAAACAAGTTGTGGCTTAGAGCTCTTCGGTTCGATTCCTAATAGGTACAAAATTAAAATTTTATTTTTTAACTACTAATACCTTAGTGTCACGAATCTCTGATGTTTAATTTAAAGACACTATAGCATCAGTAATTTATTATACTTATCTATTAAACACAAAAAATAGCCTAAATGCATGAAATTATTGACACTTTTTAATAAAGTATCACAAGCCAAGTGTCAGTAAAGACCATTTTTCTAGTAGTGTTATAACAGCAAAGACACTCCAATGCTTAAATTAATTAGATTTTATAAAATCTATACTCTAGTATGTATGCTGGCATTCCATTAATAACATCTTTTACATATTGATATGTGTTGGTATCCTTATTGTCAACATAATCCAGTCTTTATTATCAGATAATTTTTATGTAACATCTTTTGTTACAATGGGAGGTAGCTATCAACGAGATTGGACTCAATCAAGAATTAGGGTTTTGTATTTCATTAAGTATATATGGACCACATGGATGCGTAGAGCTATATTGAGGCATGAAGAAAATCGCAAAAGCGATATTATAGCTGAACACGGTGTTTATCAAATATGAACGAAATCTTCAGGTAGGGACTAAAAGAATCATCAAAATAGAGAATACAAGACAATTAAGGTGATATGTTTCCAAACTTACGGTGATCCTTGGTTATATTAATCTTGAAGAGTTCTATTTAAAGATAATTACTTCCTTATTAAGTAATAACAATTCTTTTAGTAAGTACTATAGTTTGTGTGTGTTCCATCTCCTCCGTATAAGTAGACAAAAGGCGCAAACCTAAATATATGCTTGGTTGTTTCGCTTGTCCGCTTGGGATTCATTCAATCTGCTTTCCATGTTGTGCTGGTGGTTGTAATTCTAATAATTGAGAATGCATTTGATCTTCAATAGTTCAAGATTTGGATTAAATGTGATGCATGCCATATATTCTCCATCTTAAGAATGGTCATCTTCCTCCTCCTTGGCCTTTGATAAATAAATGAAATAATTGTTTGCAGCTTTTGAATTAGATAGAAGTGCGATATTTAGAAAAGGTAATGGGACAATTGATAAGTTAGCTAACACTGCTGTGACAGTTTTAGGTTTTGTTTGGTGGGCTGAGCCACCTTCTAAGGTCTTGTCTTTTTTACACAAGAAAGCTTAAGGTCATCATAATTATAGGTTTAAGTAGCTTTCTAGTTGTTGTTGTTTTTTCAAGGGGACATGATGCGCCTTATCCCTAGCTAATATGAGCCATAATTTCTCTCATCGATCTAACTTTGAGATTCCCAATTTTCCTCAAATTTGTAGGCAATCAAAATCTTCTTAACTCTATCTCATAATCAAAATACTTTTCTATTCATCAAATGATATGACTAGGAAACCTACATATTCATTTCACCAATTTATGTTGCATGTAAATTTCTTTTTCATAAATTGTTTTTTATTTTGTTATATCTATATTTGGGTGTATGAAATCTAAACAAGCTAGGCCGGCATTTGGCTCGGTTTTTACCAAACTGAACCTAACCGAATTGAACTGAAATTACTCAATTTGGTTTGGCTCTAAGGTAAAAACTCAAATGGTTTAAAAATTTAGGAGTCAATTGCTTCTCAATCAATTCAGATCAATATTTATTTATTAAAAATTATTTTTCATTAATATTTTTGTAAAATTATGAATTATAGTGGTTAAAATTGAATTTAATTAAGAAAAAAGTTCAAATTTAGGTGAAAAGTTTAAAATTTTAGCTAATCAAAGAAAAATTATCAAAATTCCTAAATCAAATCATATTAAACCAAAGCGAATTATAGAACCAAACTGAAATAATATGGTTCTGTTTTGTGATATTTGGTTCATATATTTATGAACCAATCGGTTTCGGTTCTGGTTAGGGGCAAAACCGAAATGAATCGGTTTGCGCCCACCCCTAAAAAAGACTTATAAAAGAAATTAGGCATAGTAAGATTTTTTTTCTATTTTCTTAACCCTATGACAACTATATATTAATGAAGTTTTGGGATTTTTTTTGGTAATCTCAATGTGATGTGGGAAACTTTATTTTTAAATATAAAATAAAGTACAACTAATTTAGAGGGACATAACATGTGACACCTCAAATTCACCCAAGAATCTCAAAAGGAATTTGAAATGAAACCTTATGACATTAATCTTATTATTGTTCCCAAAAGAAAATCAATATTGTCTATAATAAAAAACATGGTCTCCAAAATATTAAGTATAACAATAATTCTTCAAAATAAAATTTAGTTCTAAATCATATCTAATATTTCTACAATTTAGTCATTGACAAAACGCCCAAGTTTTCTGCTAACAAATCCGCTTCTCTAAGCCCACAAGCTTGCATCTCTAAAATCAATCTGTAAAATGTTGGAGACGAGGGATGAGCCGTTAACTCGGTAAGCAAACTCATGCACAACGTTAGTAAATACGATAAAATAAATATAATAATTATTATGAAGTACCATAAATTAGAAGACAGTAATCATTTTATAATCTATTACATATATACGTTATGACTTATCTATTACATATAGATAAGTCATAACGTAATAATCATTTTTAGTGAATAATCATTTAAGAAATCAATTATCAATAAAACCTCTCATTTTTTTAGTATTCTCATGCCACATAGTATTACCTATACTCCCGATGACCCGGCCAGTAGTTGATTATGTCAGCTGTATTCCTGGTGACCTAGCTAGTAGTTCAATCAGGGTAACACACCCCGTAATTATCGTCAATAGGTGTGCACAATATAGCTAGCTGTTTGGTTATATCAATAACAGTAACTACGGACAATGAGCCAAAACCTTAAATATAGGATTAAATCTTTCAATATCAATCATTCAATAATCGATCAATAAAACGCTCTTAGAAGACATTTGATTGGCAAAGCTTTACAAATACTTTTAAGGAAAACAATTTATGGAAAAGCAAGCATTTTAAAGTAATTTTGAATTTATTTTAAGAAAACATTTTAAATAACTTAAAAACCATAAATTGCCAATCCATCTTAACAACATTATTCTCTTTATAAATATTTACATAAATACTTATAATAAAAATTATGCATGAATTCACTTACCTCGATCCAAAGCAATCAATAATAACTCCAATCACTGGAGCTCACTCTTGGCTTATAATTATCAAGACAATATTCTTATCAATATTTTACTCAATTCTGACCATGATAGGAAACCCATAAATCCTTAAACCATTAATTCTAACTTAAGCATAGCAATTCACCAAACTACACTCGGCCATCTTATAGGAGCTAATTTCTAACAAGCTATAAATATGTAGAAAAAATCTCAAATTTGCAATCCTACTATAAACATATTGGCATTCAATATAAAATCTCAAAAAATTAATCGGAGTTCATGAACATCTCCGAAAACTAATTTCCAACAAAAACATAAAAACTATCCAATGGTGATATAAATAAAGGATTGTAAATTCAAAAATTCATAACCTTAGTTATGCAGTCCAAAAATAATGATTCAAGTTTTGACGATTAGAAGAGACAATAGGGAATCAGTGTAAAATTTATAAGGCTTTTAGTGATGAAAACGTAACCCAAATTTGCTTCAATATCAGCCCTCGTAATTCTAGAAAACAGTTTCTAGGATTACGGTAGCCAAACTCTATGATTGTTGATGATTTTTATATAAAGCCAAAATTATGAATTTAAATATATAGAAACTAGACATATATACGTACAGTAATAAATATTCCCAAAATTTTTAGAATTCGTTTGAATTACGAAATAAATTATATAATTGAGAATTGCTGTTGAAAATCATAATTTTCCAGCACCAGCCTTCCAAATTCGAAAAATCATTACAATTAATATACATTGAGTTTTTGAACAATAAACATATGGATAGAAAGAAAAAGATGTCTACCTTAATAATCTATAAAGTTTTATGCATGAGACTTAATGAAAACAGCAGTCGTATGACATTCAATCTATATTATTCATAGTTTTAGGATAACACAATAGAACTACCTCAACTCAATAACATCATAAATCAATACATAATCATGCTTTCACAATAAACAAGAAGTTTAGAGGATTATAACTTCTTATCTACCGTCAAAACAAAATAAAAAACTCAAGAACCTCTTTAATGAAAAAGAGAAAAACAATTAAAATCTTCCCCTCTTGTTATTAAAAACTTGAGCTCACTCTTGTGTTTGTTGCTGCATTGTTTTTCTTTATTAGCCTCTAGGGTTTTGAGAAACAAATAACGTAAGAGGAGTTTTTATAGGCCAAGCCTTTTAATACCCTCCACCACGCTTCTAGTTCACTGCCTCCAACGTTGGACTCAGCGCCATCTGTAGTATCTATTACGATCATCCCGATCAATGTCGGTTGACTTCTGATCATTATTGAATGGGTAATTTTATACTTCAAGGGTAATTTTATAATTTCAGATTTTGTGAATACTTTAGTAATTTCAAAAATTGGAGGATAGTTTGTTCATTTATGATTTTGAGAATTGTTCAGCATTTATGTTCTCAGATTATTTTAGTAAATTACGGGTACGAGGCTATTTTGGTAATTCTATGGACACAGGAGTTGTATATTGTGGATAGATGTTTGGTTCAAGTTACATCGCGTAAATTTAGTTCTATTTCACTTTTATAGAAAGTAATTATGTCGTTTCTTTGATTTAGGAGGAACCGTGAGCGAGAACCAATCTGCAGGCATGGACAGTAGCCGAGTTTTAGCATCGTCTTGGTAAGTGGAATATACAAAACCTATTTTTATAGTTTAGTGATAGTAAACCATGTTTGTGAAATAAATATTTTAAATGATCAAATTTAATTATTTTCTCAAAAATTGATTTTATTAATGTATTGACAAAAAGTATATGATTAATGATTTTTTATCTATCGATTTGAGTAAAGTATGAAAGTGTTGAAAAGAAAAGAAAAGAAAAGTATGATTAAAATGTAGATGAATTTGATTATAGTAGTTGTTGTAAAAATCATGAGGCAAGTACCCTTCCCTTCCAAATACAGTGATACAGATGAGATATAAGGCCTTTAGGGACCGTATGAACACACATAGAGGCTTTCGGCCTTGTGTTTCGACGCTTTTGCCTTTTGGGGGCATACGCATGCATTATGAGATACATGTGATATAGAGGCTTTTGGGGCCTGTCTAGGTACACACAGAGGCTTTGGGCCGTGTACTTTGGCCATTTTATCCTTTAGGGATTAGATTGCGTATGCACAGATATGATGAGATATGAGAAAACCCATGGAGCTCCGGACATGATGCTATCTAGATAGTACATCATTGCATCATCCGTAGAGATCCAGGTATGAGATATGATGTGATATGAGATGGCACTTCCCTATCTATCCGTGTAGTTCTGGACATGATGGTACCTAAATAGTACGTTGTTGCACCATCTATAGAGGTTCGGGTATGACAAGATTATTCTCCAAGGTGCCTATTTAGTGATAGTTTCAAAAATCAGTATTTGAGAATATAATGTGATATAAATTCCTTGATTTCGTGGTATTAATTATGTATTATGTTTATGTCAGTGCGTATTTACAATTTAATAAGTTATTTAAGTTTCTTATGATAATTTGATGAAATTATTTAGTGAAAGAATTAATTTATTTTAAAGTAAATGTGATATGATTTCCTTGATTTTGTGGTATTATGTATTATGTTTACGTCAGTGCATATTTACAATTTAATAAGTTATTTAAGTTTCTTATGATAATTTGGTGAAATTATTTAGTGAAAGAATTAATTTATTTTAAATTATTTAAAAATTTTTATCCACTCACTGAGTTTTATACTCACCCCATTTTATTACATATTTCTCCCCTACAGGACGTTGAAGGTACACCAATCGATCCAGCAACTATAGTGAATTTGAATTTTTGGCCACGTGATGGTGCTACGAGAGATAGATAACATTGTTAGGGCATTTTTTATCATCTCATTTGGGATTGTATAATTGTATTATGATATAACGATTATGAAAGTTTAATGTATGTTGACATTAGCTATAGTATAATATTCTTTTGATAATTTGGATATGTTTTAATTTAGTGATAATCAGTGTTATGGTTAAGGAGATTGCTCATTGAAGTTGGTTATATGTTAGACTATTTTTGGGAGTGCTTGTTTTATATATTTACAAGTTTGGGAATGTTATATTTATAAGGGAGAATCTGCCGAATTTTCAATAGAATCCTTATAAATAAGGTTATTATCAATCAAGTTACACGATATTAGATAGACTCACCCTGTGGAGTTCGGGGTGGATCATTTTAATTACGTACACTATTGAAGGAAAGGAATCTCATCAAGTGAAGTGAGTACATTGAAGACTCAGATTTGCTAGGCCGTTATCTATAGCATTATTTTCACTGAAAGTATTTGCAACCCGAAAGTTCATTTGGGAGATCAATAGACTACAGTTTAACCAACTGTTGTGAAAGGACTAAGAAGGATGAAGGCTTGAGAATGAGTTGGACTACTAGTATGGAATTAGACTCTAACCAATTATTGAACCTACTCTTATTAAAAACTTTTTCAATAAGTAGGATAAAACCCATTACTTCAGCAAAGTAAGTTGTATTTTGCCCTAATTGAATACCAAAACCACCAGAAAAATCAGATTGCCTTTAGAGAAGCCATATGAATTAATTAGCTTTGATCCAGCCATGAAGAGGTGGCATCCAAGTCAAAATAACAGATTTAGGAACTTTAATGATGGAGCGGCGCAGTGGAAACGGAATTGATAAGATAGAAAAAACTAGATTTCATTATAGTACTGGACCAAGCCAATGCAATTAGGATACACTCTAATCGAAGAGTGATTAGATCTGTTCAATCCAAACGACATAATGAGATTTTTTAATAACGTATAAATCAAGATTAGATACCGCTCTAATGTAAATGACTGTACAAGAGAGATTTTGATAGATAATCCCAGAGGGAATAATAAAAAAGGAATTTTATTGAACAATTGAATTTGAAGTTATGAAAATAATATTAAGACCTCTCTATTTATAATTAAGTAAACATACTTCCCTAAGTTAGCTTAAAAAAGTAAACTAAATCACAATTATAAGTGAAATAAAATATTACAACACATACCTTAATTGACTCCAGTTAAAATAAAAAATAAAATTCTAGAGCCCTAAAAGAAAGTCCTACATTAATCTCCCCTTCTTAAAAGAAAACTTGTCCTCGAGTTTATTTGGAGGATAAAATAGTGCTTGAAACTCAAAATTTTCCATGCTTCTTTTTTTTCTTGATCTTGCTAGGGACTTTGAAAAGGTGAAGTCTTGTACGAGCAAACAACTTCCAAACCTCTCAAGTCTTTCGCCAAGTCTCAATCACTGTTCTCGGTAATTAACTTCATTTTTGTAGCCAAATCTTCTTCAAGAACAATCTTCTTGTCTTCCACTTGGATAGGTATAATCTTGTCAATCATTGTTAGGGTCTCTTCAAATTGATTTTGCTCATCTTTTGGCATCTCGCGACTCGTTTTCTTCCGAATCTTCCCCAAACTTCTCATGTACATGCAACGACTTGTCTCATGGGTTCTAAATTCCGAGGCACTACTTAATGATTGATCCCCTGAAGTATCTCTTCATTATGATAATCTTGAGGTTGTTCTTCACGTTTGACTCCTTGAACTTCTCCTCGCGATTAACTCTTTGCTGATGGTCCTTCTCTTTGTTTTTGTCCAAAGAAAGCCTAAGCCTCTCGATTGCACGCTTAATCGCTACAAATCTTGAATTAAGAACTGTTTCTCTGACTACCCATTTGACAGCCTCCACAGTCCTTGCTTACATCCCTTGATCATTGTCTTCGAGATGGTTGTATACAGATAAGTCCATCACATGATAAATTGGTGGGTACGGACAGTAGTTTGCCATTTACTGTCAAGTTTCCATACAATGTAAAAATATAAATAATGGTAAACTCTTGGGTTTGGTGTGGTTGGCAGTTGGTGGCCGTGATTTGGTGAGATAATGGTCGAATCTGATAAAGTTGGTGGTGAGGAACACAATGGTGTGGCAATGGGGGTCAACTCACAGCGGTTTGACCGAAAAACTAGCTTGAAGTGGCAACGGATTATGGTCATTTGTGGTGGTTTATGGCTAGTGTTTGGTGGCTATTGGTGATTGGTTTCAGACGTATGGCTAGAGGAGAGTATGTTGGTAGTGCCAATCGATAGTGATAAGATTCGACGGTTGTTGGATTTGGAGGTGAAAGGCAGCGGGTTTTGAGGTGTTTTGTGCTGTGGTTCTGGTGGTATTTAAGGACGGTGGTTGATCGAATTTTTGTGGGTGGTGATTGGGGATCGTAACGACAATGATGATCAGCGAAAAATAGCGGTAATTTCGCAGCAGCTACTCGTGGAGCTCTTGCGGGTTTTGATGTTTATAGCGGTGGTTACAGGCGGCATTTAGAGCAGGCCGTGTTGGAGTTTAGTTGTCGAATTATGGTGAGTCTGATGGTGGCAGTGGTTGGTGGTAACGATTAATGGATTGAGGTAGCGGCTGTAGGGCAGTTGTGTTGGCAGCTATGATTTTCAAATTTGGGGATTTTTGATTTTTTTTTAATGATGTAATTGTTGGAGATGGATATGGATGCTCAGGAAAGTTGTTCAATTTCGTACAGAACTACTTTGATACCAATAGACGAAGTGGCATAACGGACGCAGAATTGATAGGATAAGGAAAACAAGATATTGTTCTATTATTTGACCAAGCTAATGCGATTAGGTTACACTCTAATCAAAGCTCTAATCCAAGCATGATTAGATCCGTTCTAATCTAAACAACTCAATGATATTTTTAATAACGTGTAAAATGAGATTAGATGACGCTCTAATCCAAACAACTCTACAAAAGAGATTTTGATAGATAATCCTATAGGGAATTATAAAAGAGGAATTTTATTGAATAATTGAATCTGAAGTTATGAAAATAATAATAAGACCTCTCTATTTATAATAGCGTAAACCTACTTTCCTAAGTTAACTTAAAAAAGAAACTAAATCACATTTATAATTGAAATAAAAGATTAAAACACTTTCTTTATTTACTCTAATTAAAATAGAAAATAATGGCAAAGTTGTAAATAATGATAAATTGGTACGGCGACTGGTGGCCGTGATTTGGTGAGATGATGGTAACATCTGGTAGAGTTCGTGGTGAGGAACATGATGGTGTGGCCGTGGGGGTTAACTCACAGCAGTTTGACAGAAAAATTGGCTTGAAGTGGCAGCAGCTTATGGTGGTTTGTGGCAGTTTATGGCCCGCGTTTGGTGGTGATTGGTGATTGTTTTTGGACGTGTGGCTCGAAGGGAGTGTGTTGGTGGTGTCAATCGACAATGATAAGGCCTGATGATTGCCGGATTTGGAGGTGGAAGGCCACAAATTTTGAGGTTTTGTGTGCAGTGGTTTTGGTGGTGTTTGAGGATGATGGTTGATCAGATTTTTGTGGGTAGTGGCTAGGGATCGTAATGGCAGTGATGATCGATGGAAAAGGGCATTGATTTCACCGCAGTGGCTAGTGGAGCTCTCGTAGGTTTGGATGGTTTTAGCTGTGGTTACAGGCGGCATTAAGAGCGGGCTGGGCAAGGGTTTGGTCGCCCAATTATGCCGAGGTTGATGGTGACAATGGTTGGTGGTAACGGATGTCGGATTGAGGCAGCTGTTGTGGGGTATTTGTGGCAGCGGCTATGGTTTTCAAATTTTGGGGTTTTCAGGTTTTTTCTTTTTTTAATTATGGAATTAGTGGAGATGGATGTGGGTACCCTGGAAAGCTGTGTAATTCGCACAGAACAGTTTTGATACCAACTAACGGAGCGATTTAGCAGAAGCAAAATTGATAGGATATGGAAAACTAGATATCGTTCTTGTACTAAACGAAGCCAACGCGAATAAGTTACGCTTTAAATAAAGCGTCATTAGATCCGTTTTAATCTAAACGATTCAATGAGATTTTTTAATAATGCAAAAACGAGATTAGATGACGCTTTAATCCAAACGACTCTACAAGAGAGATTTTGACAGATAATCCTAGAGGAAATTATAAAAGAGGAATTTTATTGAATAATTGAATATAATGTTATGAAAACAATAACAAGACTTCTCTATTTATAATAGCGTAAACCTAATTCCCTAAATTAACTTAAAAGGGAAACTAATTCACAATTATAAAAGATCAAAACACAAACCTTAGACTCTAATTAAAAAGAAAAATAAAATTTTTGAACCCTAGAATAACGTCCTACATCATTTAACAAGTGAACCAGGAACTCTAAGTCGGCACAAAAGATCCCTATCTTTGCCGCCAAAATTGACAAATCTGGGCAAAACTTAGAAAAATATTTTAGACATGCTAATATATCCCCTTTAATACAATAAGAATGGGGTGTAATGTCTTGAAAATGAGATTCATTCCTGCACTTCCAAATTAAATAAAACATATCAGCACAAGAAACCAACCATAAGTTAAATAGCTCAGGACTGAACGGCTTATTCAAGATTGCATCCCAAAAATTCAAAATTGAGGAATTCGTACGGAAGGAGGTATCAAACTTTTTAGCCAGCCATTGCCAAATAGAATTTGCAAATGAGCAATTAACAAACATATGATTAGCATCCTTAAGGTAAAAGGGGCTGTTATAGAGGCTGCAACATTAAACCAACGTAATTTCTCTCACGTCAAATCAATCCGTGTTCTGCCTCAGTTTTTGGAAGAATAATAACATCAATAGAATTCTGTAAATGAGGAAACAAATCATAAAAAACTGATGGAATATTCTAGGAGCCATGATTAATAACTTCAGAAACAGTGCAAGATATATAAAGGAAAGGATCTTTTTCTCCTTCTTACGTGTATTTTTAGTGATAGTGTATGATAAAATTTAATTTCTTTAATTTTTTATTTATTAACTATCAATCAATATTTGAGTTATTTGCTAAGTACATTATCATCTCTGGAAAGAATCTTGATCCCAAGATAAAACCACTGATATTCTGGGACAAAATTGGTTGGTCTAACCACTTGTGAAACCAAAAATTAATCTGAAGGCCATCACCAATTATCCAACGAACACCATTTTAAAACGTTGGAAGGACAGTTTTGAAGCCTAACCACAAAGAAGAATTGAGGAATGACTGATTCCAGCTCTTAAAAGAATATCTAGCTGTGAGTTATCTTGAACAGACAGTATTTTTTAACAGCATCCGACAAGAACTTTAAAAGACAAGATTTATTCAATAAATCAAGCCGTCGAAAAAAAGAAGTTTTTTTTAAAAAATCAAGATTTATTCAATAAATAAAGAAGGCGATTATAATATAGGATAATATTTATTTCAATTAAAGGATTTTAAAGTTTTATTTTTTTATACACGTGTAGACTGGTCACTGGATTGGAGCACCATGTTGACAAAATGACGTGATGCTCCAGGAGCACTCATATCGTTTTCCTTGCGAAGAAAAAAATATCTGGCCCACAGCTATCTTGATAGAATTCTTCAGGTTTGCAATCAATGAAATTTCTCGCGTAAGAATCAACGCATAACATCACTTCCGTTAATAGATGACCACGTTTAGAAGAATAGCACTTTAGTATGATATTGTTATGACCAGTTATACTCATTATTCCTTGTGTGTAAGTTGATTTGGGATAAGCAGATCCGTTATACATGGGCACTATGCCTACGTCTTTCAGTGCTTTCAAAAGATCCACAAGCTTCCTCAGTTGGATAGTCCTCCGAAAATAATTTTGGGGGGCTAGTGGAGAGTCAATACCATGGGCCAACCACTGATCTTCCCAAAGTTCTAAATCTGCCTTAGTGAGAGCTGGCCAGTAATGACTCATATTTTTAAGAAGATAGCCCCTTCCGATCTACAGCAGCAATATAATAAAAAACTGTAGTTAGAATAGTGGAAAATTTTTCTCTTCAAATATTCTTTTCATATTTTCACTAACCAAATACTGATGAAGAAAAAGAAGAATACATACCCTGTTAGAGATGTTAACTCTCTTTAGACTACTGCGTTTGCCACTTAAAAAGGCTTTTCCCTTAGCAGTCACTGGCCAGAGGCCATGTATGACGAAGTAATTGTGTAATGAGCATTTCCCCTGTATGCGCTCGCAATAGCCATGTGACCAAGTCTGAACTAGCAGAAAGTGGTCAAAAGTGTTTCGAGCAATGCAACAAGCCAAAAAAACGAAAATAATAAGGAAAGGGAGCTTCATTTTTCCTTGTCAGAAATGTGTTAGTCTATGTTTGCAATTGTGTGTGTGTATATAATTTCGAGTCCTTAATTTGATTGCTATAAAATGGAGCAAAAAAAATTGAGAGAGAATAATAACAAGAAAGAAAAACATTACGAATTTTATGCCTTCACTGCTTGTTGGTATTCAAACGATTTGAGAGAAGGAAGAACACAATGAAGAAAGAAAGTTATTGTGATGATATATTAAAATGATAAAACCTATATTTTTATTTCAAAAGTGTTTTTTAGGATTGAGTAATGCTATGTACATATAGTTGAAAACTTTTTCTGTTTGTGCTTGATAATTTTCTTAGAATAAATTTCTAATACTGTCATTGAAGTATTGTTGGAGTGGCACTCCTTGCTGTCCTCGCTTTTTATTCAATTCTACTCAACTCGTCCATGCTTTTATGTAACTTTTCCGTCCTCAACAATTTGTAGCAAGTCACCTTATGAATTACCTAATTAAGTCCAATTTTTGACCTTCCACATGCGTGGCTTAAACCCACAACCGTGAATGAAAGATTTCAAATTTTTTAAATGAACGATTTGAATACTCCTTGCAAAGCTAAGACTCTGACTCAAGTCAAGAGAAGAGAGCTCCATGAATTAATTAATTTAAACGAGAAATAATACTAACTTACCAACGTTATTTTCTCATTTTTTCAATTCTAATAAACAATTATAAGTCTCCCAATGTAAGGATTGGTTTGTCGTTATCGATAAACCAGATTCTCATTTCTTCATGTCTTTCACGTGCGAGTTAACACCAAGAATTTTACCTAATTAGCTTGCTGTTTAGAGTTCCATTTGGAATCAACAATCATTAGATCAAATTAATACAAAAAAAAAAAAACTACGAACTTCCCCCTCTTAGACTAAGAAAATTGGTGTGAAGAAATCTATCTCTGAACCTCTTGATAGTTGCTTCTACTGACAGGCCCAAATCAAGTGAGTTACCTTTATTTTTTAAGAGATTTGATCGAGTTACGTTTATTTTTTAAGAGATTTGATCATGTAATATTTGATTCAAATTAAGTTTCAGTGCTATTAGAGAGATGGGGTTACGACATGAAGCAATCACATGCTGAGAAAGTGCTATCTGGAAAATATATATACACACTATATTCCAGTGCTTGAGAAGATAGGGTTTTATATACACACTATATTTTCAGTCTTCGATTTTTTTGTCATATTTTTTTGTGAAAATTACACTTCTTAAAAGACTAATTGTGGATGGCCATCAACTTCGAAACTAATTCAGTATTACATTTCTTAAAGGAGTAATTGTAGATGGTCATCAACTTCGAAACTATGTTGGCTATTACAGTTATTATCAGATCATTGTAAAATAACCACTTCTTTTTATTTTTTATTTTACAACACTTTTAATTAAAAATCTCCGCGCCTGTATATTTACACATTTCTTAATTTAAGAAAAAGAAAACGAAAAAAAATGATGCACGGATAAAATCGAACAAAACTTGTGGTAGCTTATGAACTTACACCACGTTCCTACGGGTCTAAAGAATTTGATCCTTCCGTTTTGTCTACAATTGAAGACAATCTCTTAGATTATGTAAGTTTCGAAAACCAATCACACACCAACTCACAAATAAATAAAAATAAATAAATAGATGAAGGTGAAGGTGTTCAAAACTTCAAATGCTGTTGAATAAATTTCATATTTTCACTAACCAAATACTGATGAAGAAAAAGAAGAATACATACAGTGTTAAAAATGTTAACATTCGTTAAGACTACTGCGTTTGCGTTTGCCACTTAAATAAGCTTTTCCCTCGGCATTCACTTGCCACAGGCCATGTATGACGAAGTAATCCTTTACTGAGTCTCTCCCCTGTATGCTCTCGCAATAGCCATGTGGCCAAGTCTGGACTAAGCTGAAAGTGGTCAAAAGTGTTTCGAACAATGCAACAAACCAACAAAACGAAAATAATATGAAAAGGGAGCTTCATTTTTCCTTGTCAGATATGTGTTAGTCTATGTTTGCAAGTGTGTGTGTTTATATAATTTCGAGTCCTTAATTTGATTGCTATAAAATGGAACAAAAAAATTGAGAGAGAATAATAACAAGAAAGAAAAGCATTATGAATTTTATGTCTTCACTCCTAGGTGGTATTCAAACCCAAGTTGAGAGTATATAAGTGGGGGTGAAAAAATTAATTTGAACCCCCACAACCCGCCCCGCCCCCCCCCCCCCCCCCTCCTTTTTGGTGAAATGTTAGAGAAAAGATTTTACTGAAATGGAGATTTACCAGCTAATAAAACTCATAAAAGCTTAGAGAAAAGATTTCAGAGAAGAAAGGACACAATGGAGAAAGAAAGTTATTGTGATGATATATTAAAATGATAAAACCTGTATCTTTTTTTTTCAGAAAGAGTTTTTTAGGATTGAGCAATGCTATGTACATATAGTTGAAAACTTTTTCTGTTAGTGCTTGATAATTTTCTTATAATAAATTTCTAATACTGTCATTGAAGTATTGTTGGAGTGCCACTCCTTCCTGTCCTCGCTTTTTATTCAATTCTACTCAACTCTTCTATGCCTTTATGTAACTTTACCTGATTACGGGAGTGTCCATAACCCACTCCCTCAACTTTTGTTGAGAGGGTGGGTTTACCAATAGGCTATAGCCTAAGTGACGAGTTTTGGTTTGACAGAACATTATACAATTACTTCTAAAGAAATCCTCCAGCAATGAACTCATCACTGTAGAACAGGCTTTTGCATTTTTATTTACCATCCTGGAACTGAATCGCTGATTTGATTTGAAAATATTATGATGATGTTGCAAATAGGTGAACGTGGTTGGTTTAATAAGGACAAATATCTTGGAAATCACTCGATCAACTGAATATATATAATGAAATCAGTCTGTCTGCGAATTGTTAAAGAAACTGACAAATCAAGCCCAATTTTAAATTGAAAGGAACAAATCCATGAATTCTAGGATGCAAGAACTCAGAAACTATGGATTACAAGTATGTTTCTTGCTATTACATGGGTATTTTCAGGATATTACTTTGAATATGTAAACGAGATTGCTATCAACTATATATACTAATTCATCATTATAGAGATTCATATAGCTAATTGCTACTGCATTACATTGGCCATATCTCTCAAAGGCAATACTCTTTCCCTAAAACTCTGCAGAAACTTTAACCTACGAAGTCGGTACAGTAGCTTACTTGTAGAACCAATAATGCATCTGAAAACAGCTCCTACATTGAGGCCATAGCTCCTTATTTGACGATTCACTTGGTACAGTGAGTTTGTTCGTCGAAATATTTCTTCAATTTCTTAGCTCACTTTTGGGTATTGTCTTTAAAACCATGTACAAGAGATTTTGTTTCAAGTCTTAGTCCACATTTCACATGAAGAGACAATTTATTAAGACTTGTCTTAAATATTATTGTTGAGTCCTTACCTATCAACTTAAGTTTGGAGCCAAGGAATTTCTCTAATCATAGTCTTTAAATGTGAATAAACTCTCTTTATCAAAAAAAATCTCAAAGCTACAACCTTTCCGTTGAAGGTCAGTGATTTCTTGAGTATTCGGATCATATAAAAGAAACTGTCCTGCATTAGATCTTATAAAAAAGGCATCATTCTTCCAAAACCCAATTGGAGTATCAACTGCGAGAATAGGGGTAGTGGTGAATTGTTTGTCCAATGATATCTCTCCCTCATCATCCATATGTCAAAACAACTCTCCCTTTCATCAAATACTAAAAAAGAAGAGAATCGCTATATAACCCAAAAGCTGTATGTTTAGGTGGTGTTTCAAGAAGGCAATTTGGCCTTTGTATCTCTTCAAAAAACTTCATCACTCATGTCAAATGAAAGGATCACATAGTGATCACAATAAGTATGAAAAGATCCAAACAGTACCAACCAGTGACAAGCTCCGTTATGATATGTGCAATTTATCACTCTATCATGATCATACGTACCAAACTCAAGGCCTTGAAAATTTCTCCAGGAATTCTCACTAAAGCTGTAAATGAGAACTTGCCTTGAATATCTAAGAACATTCCCAATTTCGGTATCATTGTAAGTCAGAATGTAAACTAACTTATAGTAATTACATTTTGGCTCTAATCCCAATCCGAACATAAAACTGCAAACTGAGTCTGGATGGTCTGTGAGTGTAAATTTTGGGAGAAATTTGTAACCTATGGTAGCACAGTTGTATAAAGCTATTTCATCTCTATGTACATATATACAATATAAACCTTCAAAAGGACCCCTAATAAATCCATCTAACTCTAAGGGTATTAGTGGAAGAAGATCCTCCTGTAAAGATATATTTGCCGGTGTTTCATCATGGAACAAACAATAATGAAGTAATGGATATTCAGGATCAACACTATAATCTGAGTAACTTAGAATGAGACGAGTATTATCGTGTCTTGTTGTTAGGTGTTTGGAAATGAAATTAGGGCTTTCAAATATTTCATGCCAAGATTTACAAACACATCTGAACCGCAGTAATGATTTAACGGGCAACTTCGACATAATTTCAATCACCATCGCTTAAAAAATTTTCCAATTTTTGCCGGTGTCATCTTATGTGCCTCGAAATTTTCAATCTTCAATTTTTTTGTCATTTTTGTCACCATATTTTTCTGTGAAAATTACACTTCTTAAAAGAGTAATTGTGGATGGCCATCAACTTCGAAATTAATTAAGTATTACATTTCTTAAAGGAGTCATTGTAGATGGCCATCAACTTCGAAACTATGTTGGCTATTAATTAAGTATTACATTTCTTAATTTAAGAACAAGAAAATGAAAAAAATGATGCAAAGATAAAATCGAACAAAACTTGTGGTAGCGAATGAACTTAAACTCACCACGTTCCTGCGGGGCTAAAGAATTTGATCCTTCCGTTTGGTCTACAATTAAAGACAATCTCTCAGATTGTATAAGTTTCGAAAAGCAATCACACAACACAAATAAATATAAATAAATAAATAGATGAAGGTGAAGGTGTTCAAACTTCTAATGCTGTTGAATAAAAACATTTCCTTATCCAAATTTTGTTGAATTGAATTTGACCTCCAAGAAATGCCGGGAAACAGCAAAGACACACCAATGCTTAAATTAATTAGATTTTATAAAATCTATATTCTAGTATGTATGTTAGCATTCCATTGTTAACATCTTTTACATATTGATATGTGTTGATATCCTTATTGTCAACATAATCTAGTCTTTATTATCAGGTAATTTTTTATGTAATATCTTTTGTTACAACGAGAGGTAGCTATCAACGAGAGTTGACTCAATCAAGAATTAGGGTTTTGTATTTCATTAAGTATATATGGACCACATGGATGTGTAGAGCTATATTGAGGCATGAAGATGATCGCACAAGAGATATTATAGGTGAACACGGCGTTTATCAAATATGAACGAAATCTTCAGGTGGGGACTAAAAGAATCATCAAAATAGAGAATTCTTGACGAGTAAGGTGATATGTTTCCAAACTTGGCGTGATCCTAGGTTATATTAATCTTGAAGAGTTCTATTTAAAGATAATTACTTCCTCATTAAGTAATAACAATTCTTTAAGTAAATAGTATAGTTTGTGTGTTCCATCTCCTCGATATAAGTAGACAAAGGGAGCAAGCCTAAATATATTCTTGGTTGTTTCGCTTGTCCTCTTGGGATTCATTCAATCTGCTTTCCATGCTGTGCTGATGGCTGTAATTCTAATAATTGAGAATGCATTTGATCGTCAATCGTTCGAGATTTGGATTGAATGTGATTCAATTAATGCATGCCATATATTCTCCACCTTAAGAGTGGTCATCTTCCTCCTCCTTGGCCTTCGATAAATAAATGAAATAATTGTTTGCAGCTTTTGAATCAGATAGAAGTGCGATATTAGAGAAGGTGATGGGACAACTGATAAGTTAGCTAACATTGGTTTTGTTTGGTGGGCTGAGCTGCCTTTTGTCTTTTTAGCTTTCTAGTTGTAGTTTTTCATGGTTTAAAAACATTTTGCAGCAGAAATATTAAGATCGCATTTCTCATACAATATATAGAATTACTATAATTTAGAAATCGTACCTTTTCTTTTTCGTATAAGTAATCTGAGCTTCCAAGTCACGAACTGTCACCACCAATCTTGTTAGATCACGATCCGTCACCAATGATCTTCCAGGTTATAAGTCAAGTTTGATCTGTACTTGACGTGTGGGCGCCTTTTTCACTACTAAAAAGCAACTAGCAAGAGAAATATTTTCTCTGAAAGTTAGAGAAAAAAATTTCTTTAAAATTTCTTTTCTTTGTTCTGTATATTGTGGCTCTTTTTTTCTTTTGGAAAAGAAACAAACCTATTTATATCCTATTGGTGGAAACCCTAGGCTCCTTATTTTTTCTCCTTTTTTTTATATTCTATTAAATCAAAATATTTGTTTTAAATTAAAAGCAAAGTAGCGTTACTTGTTCTTTGTGATAGGGGCCCACCTTGTAAAATAATACAAGGCCCCTTCAACACAAGTATATTAAATAGAGCCTCCCACCAAATAATATATTTAGGCGTTTAACATAAATAGCTAGTTATCTTGCTTATTAATCCAGTAGTGGTGCAGTCAATTAAATAAGCTAACCTGGGGATCATATGGGTACATACAATAATGGCTACAATAATTAGGCTTGTAATTAAACTAGCCTAATTATTTAATTCCAAATCTACTCCACTAAAATATTGGAACTGACCTCCATAATTGTATGCTATCTAGGATAGTGTTCTCGAATAATAATTCGACCCATGCCAGATTGATTTCTTTACTGAACAATCCTTTGTACCACATCGATAATTAAATTGATATCTCAACTGTTCAACCAATTTAATACATCTTATTCCTTGACGCTTACTGGCTTTCTCTAATGATCATTTTCAACATATTAATTATGTTGACACATTCTGGCCAGATAATTCTATGATCAAGTACTGAAAACCCGTCAAGAGATGTGTTGTACAAATTCTATATTGTTAATCTATAATCTCACTGCTCATAATTGCTTCCACCAAAGTACCGGGTAATCTTGACAACAAATATATGTCGCGCCCATTGGTAACTCAAATGAAATGACAATCATAAACATGAAACTACAATTAACTCAAGATTGAGATGGCAATAAAATCAATGCATATGAGATTTAATAAGTTTGACAGTCATTTCAAGGTTAATTAAATCTCATATGTGATCTAGTTCAATGTAGCCAAACTACATTAGTAAATTCATTCATGATTAAGACAATCATTCAATGAATTTACTACAGTCTAAACATAAATAGAGTGCCCAACTTTATTTATCAACTGTGAACTCAATTTATTTAATCATAAGATAACATGTATTTTTGTCTTCTGTGAATCCGTATGATGATCACATAAATACATATAATATGATTAAACAGACCTTATTCAAAATATTTATGCAATTAAGATATCTAAATAAATACCTCAAATATTTTATTAATAAGAAAATAAATAAATCAATATGCTTTAAAGAGCATATAATTCCAACAGTTTTTTCAAGGGGACATGATGCGCCTTATCCCTAATACAAGCCATAATTTTTCTCATCGATCTAATTTTGAGATTCCAAATTCATTTCTCAAATTTGTAGGCAATCAAAATCTTCTCAACTTTATCTCGAAATTAAAATACTTTTCTATTCATCAAATGATCTGACTGGGAAACCTACATATTCAGTTCACCAATTTGTATTGCACGCAAATTTCTTTTTCATGAATTTTGTTTTTTCATTTACTTATATCTATATTTGGTTGGATGAAATCTAAACAAACTAGGGTGGCATTCAGTTCGATTTTTGCCAAACTAAACCTAACCGAATTGAACTGAAATTGCTCAATTCGGTTCGGCTCTGATGTAAAAAATCAAATGGTTTAAAAATTCAGGAATCAATTACTTCTCAATTAGTTCATATCAATATTTATTTATTACAAAATTATTTTACATTAATATTTTTGTAAAATTATGAATTGTAGTGGTTAGAATTGAATTTAATTAAGAAAAAACTTCAAATTTAGGTGAAAAGTCTAAAATTTTAGCTAATCAAAGAAAAATTATCAAAATTCTTAAATCAAATCATATTAAACCAAAGTGAGTTATAGAACCGAACCAAAATAATTTGGTTCTGCTTTGTGATATTCGGTTCATATGTTTATGAACCAATTGGTTTGGGTTCTGGTTAGGGGCAAAACCGAACTAAATCGGTTTGCGCCCACCCCTAAAAAAGACTTATAAAAGAAATTAAGTTATACAAGTCCAAAAATAATTATTCAAGTTTTGACAATTAGAAGGGAATCAGTAAAAAATTTATAAGGCTTTTAGTGATGAAAATGTAAACCAAATTTGCTTCAATATTAGCCCTCGTAATTTTGAAAAACAGTTTCCAGGATTGCAGCAGCCCAACTCTATGATTGTTAATGATTTTTATATAAAAGCCAAAATTACGAATTTAAATCTATAGAAACTAGACATATATACATATAGTAATAAAAATTCCCAAAATGTTCAGAAGTCGTTTGAATTATGAAATAAATAATAGAATTGAGAATTGTTGCTGAAAATCAGAATTTTCCAACACCAGCGTTCCAACTTCGAAAAATCATTACAATTAATATACATTGAGTTTTTTAACAACAAACATATGGATAGAAAGATAAAGATGTATAGTTTAATAATCTATAAAGTTTTATGCATTCAATCTATACTATTTAATCTATACTGTTAATAGTTTTTAGGATAACACAAAAGAACTACTTCAACTCAATAACATCATAAATCAATAGTAATCATGCTTTTACAATAAACCAGAAGTTCAAAGGATTATAAATTCTTACCAACCGTCAAAACAAAATAAAAAACTCAAGAACCTCATTAATGAAAAATAGAAACACAATCAAAATCTTCTCCTTATGTTATTAAAAATGTGAGCTTACTCTTGTGTTTGCTGCTGTATTCTTTTTCTTTATTAGTCTCTGGGGTTTTGAGAAACAAAATAACATAAGAGGAGTTTTTATAGGCCAAGCCTTTTAATACCGTTATCCAATAAGGAATTTATTTCCTTTCTTAATAAGGTATTTAATAAATATAAAAAATAATAATAATAAAAACAAACTTTCGGCTATTACATAGTGACTTTATTCCTCATTAAATACATAAAGTTTAGACAAAATAAAATCCTAAAACAATATAAATTACTGTAACATATGCACTTTTTAATTAAGTGTATTATTCTATCTTTCCCTTTTGACCTAAAGTTTTAAAAGCCATTAGACTCATTATAACTGAAAAATTTGACACTACTCAATTACTCGACAAAAATAAATGGGTGTGGGTCATCAAATTAAACATGTTTATTGAATGGATTGTGTTCGAATTAGTTTAAACTTGTCATGACACGAAAATCAGAAAACAAAAATGCGATTCAATGACCCAGTTGACAGGTTTTATTATAGTAATCTAGTCCACATTAACTTAATTTGTATTAAGCTTACAAAAAATACAAGGGGGAAGTTAATTCTGTAAATTGGGGCTTATTTGAAGCTAATGAGGAAATAAGTGAAGCTCAATTTGTATTAAAGAAATAGAGAGCACGTGAGAGAGAGTGAGAGAGCTGTTGAAACCCGACCCGCCACCAATTTTGGTTTCCGGCCACCTTACCGGCAAAGAAAGGTACAGATCGAAACCCTTCGAGCTGCCCACCATTCCCCAACTCTCATTACCGTCGAGAAATGTCCAGAAGACCGTCGAACGAAGCCGCAATTCACCATGGTAAAGCAGCCACGATTGGAGGCGATTTCACCGAAGAATGGTCACGCCATTACTTGGGCTCTGCTCCTCACGACACCCTATTCAATTTTTGACCATCAACTGTCACTAGAAGCTGTCATTTAACCACCGAGCAGTCATTGGAGTGTTCACGACTGTCGAACTTGATTCAGTGCCTCCACCGTTCAAGCTCACCACCACCACCGTAGGACTCAGCGCAAACTATAGTATCTATTCCGACCATCCCAATCAATGTCGATTGTCTTCCAAGCACCATTGATTGGGTAATTTCGAGGGTAATTTTGTAATTTCAAATTTTGTGGATACATTAGTAATTTCAGAAATTGGAGGATAGTTTGTTCATTTACGACTTTGAGGATAGTTCGGCATTTATGATTTTAGATTATTTTAGTAAATTACTGGTACGAGGCTATTTTGGTAATTCTATGGACACGGGAGTTGTGTATTGTGGATAGATGTTTGCTTGGAGCTATATCGCATAAATTTAGTTCTATTTCACTTTTATGGAAGGTAATTACGTCGTTTCTTTGATTTAGGAGGAACCGCGAGCGAGAACCAATTCGTGGACGTGTACGATAGCCGAGTTTGAGCATTGTCACGTTAAGTGGAATATACAAAACCAATTTTTATAGTTTAGTGATAGTAAACCATGTTTGTGAAATAAATATTTTAAATGATCAGATTTAATGATTTTCTCAAAATTGATTTTATTCACATTTTGATAAAAAGTATATGATTATTGTTTTTTTATCTATCGATTTTGAGTAAAGTATGAAAGTGTTGAAAAGAAAAGAAAAGTATGATTAAAATGTAGATGAATTTGAGTATAATAGTTGTTGTAAAAATCATGAGGCAAGTACCCTTCCCCTTCAAATACAGTGATACAAATGAGATATGAGGCCTTTAGGGACCATTTGAACACACATAGAGGCTTTGGGCCATGTGTTTGTACGCTTTTGCCTTTTGGGGGCATACGCATGCAGTATAATGATAACAGAGATACAGATACTGAGATACATATGATATAGAGGCTTTTGGGGCCCGTCTAAGTCTCACAGAGGCTTTGGGCCGTGTACTTGGGCGTATTTTATCCTTTAGGGATTAGATTATGTATGCACAGATATGATGAGATATGAGATAACCCATGTAGCTCCGAACACAATGGTACCCAGATAGTACATCATTAAATCATCTGTGGAGATCTAGGTATGAGATATGATGTGATATGAGATGGCACTTCACTGTCTATCCGTGTAGCTCTAGACATGACGGTACCTAGATAGTACGTCATTGCACTGTCCATAGAGGCTCGGGTATGACTAGATTATTCCCCAGGGTGCTTGTTTAGTGACAATTTCAGAAATCAGTATTTGAAAATATAATGTGATATGTTTTCCTTCATTTCGTGGTATTATGTATTATGTTTATGTCAGTGCATATTTACAATTTAATAAGTTATTTAAGTTTCTTATGATAATTTGATGAAATTATTTAGTGAAAGAATTAATTTATTTTAAAGAAAATGTGATATGACTTCCTTGATTTCGTGGTATTATGTATTATGTTTACGTCAGTGCATCTTTACAATTTAATAAGTTATTTAAGTTTCTTATGATAACTTGATGATATTATTTAGTGAATGAATTAATTTATTTTAAAGTAAGTTTATTTTGAAAAACTATTATCCACTCACTTAGCTCACTGAGTTTTATACCCACCCCATTTTATTACATTTTTCTCTCTTATAGGAGATTGCAGACACACCATTCGATCCAGCAACTGTAGTTAATTTGAATTTTTGGCCACGTGATGGTGCTAAGAGAGATAGATGACATTGTTAGGGCATTTTTATCATCTCATTTTGGGACTGTATAATTGTAATATGATATAATGATTATGAAAGTTTAATGTATGTTGACATTAGCTATAGTATAATATTCTTTTGATACTTTGGATATGTTTTAATTTGGTGATAATCAGTATTCACTACTAGAAAAATGGTCTTTACTGATACTTGTCTTGTGACACTTTATTAAAAAGTATCAATAAGTACATACATTTGGACTATTTTCTACTTTTAACAAATAAGTATCACTAATTACTAATACTAAGGCATCAGTAGTTTTAGTAATAGAGATCAATGACACTGAGGTATCAATAATAAAAAATTATCATTTTAATTTTGTTTCAATCCGAATTCGAACCCAAGACCTCTAAACCTAAAGCTTCTACATTGAATCAAAAGACTACCAGGCTATGAATTATTTTTAATTTGTTAAAATAGTGTTTTTTAATCGGATAAAAAAAACAAATGGAAAAATTTTATCCAAAATATAACAAAAAATTTTCAACTCCCTCTACCCAAATATTTGTTCCCTCCTAACCTCCCCAAATCTAAAAATTCCCTAACATCCAAATTGGTGAAAACTGCTTAGCCATTATCTTGTTCCTGTCAAATCGACGGCACAAGTCGGCCATTTGACTTCAAAATCCTAACTTCTTCTTTCTTTTCTTATTTTATGATTTTAGGTTTCTATTATTTTCACCAGATCTTGATTTTTTTTTTTAAATTATTCTTTTAGGTTTAAATAAGTGATTGGAAGAAGAGCCTCTATGTTCCTTTGGCTAGTGGGAAGAAACTAAAAGGTAAAGATTCAGTTTTTATTGTATTTTTTTCTCTTTATACTTATTTTTGGGTTTTTTTTTTACTTCAATATTGCTACTGTTCTTTCATATTCTTTGTTCCATTACTATATTTTCATCTTTTAATCTTCGTTAAAACTCAATACCCATATTCCAAAACTATTAAATTTGTGCTTTTAGACTAATTTCACGATATTCATCACAGAATGGGTAATTTCAGCATTTGGGTTTTGTTCCTTTTCGTGTTTTTTCAATCTGCTTGGTTTTCATTTTACTTGCACAGTAGCCATCCTCACAAAAATGTTGTCGGTGAATTCTATGACTTCCATATGTACATTAATATATAGTAATTAATTTTCTTAGATGTCATTCGTTGAAATGAATAACTATATTTTCAAATGTATGGCAGTGGTCATGTGAGGAGGAGGTTGTGTGTTGTGGGTTCACTTTTGCATTGCATTTTAGAAATTAGAATAGAATATTCCTGGCACCTCGACTTGATAGAAATAATAGAAAAATTGCGTTTTTATGTGTGTTTGTGTGTGTTGGTTCTAGGAGTGTGATTGTTGCTAGTGATAGTGGTGGACTCTGAAGAATCTGTACTAAGTTGCTGACATGCTCTAATAGAAGTTAATTTTGATTGATATTATAAAATCTGTTGAATATCATATAAATCATATTTTGTTTATTTTATGTGCAAGGGATTTTGACAACTCTCGCTCATAGTGATGGAGGATACAAGTATGACTATGTGACCGATCCATTTCTTGCTGAAGTTCTCATGGTAATTCTCATTCTGTGGCTTTGATTGGTGATCTTTTAGCTTAATGAGTTATTGCATTTTAAAACTTTAATGCTATTTAAAACCTCTATTTTGGCTGAGTGCACAGTTCTTTTACCTATTCGCTCTAGTCAATCATCTCTACATGTTTTAACAGATTTCTAGTTTTTTTTTCTCCTATGATAGTGTTAGCTTATTCATCTATAGATCTGCACTTGCATATTTTCTTAACCTGTGTTAGTTTACTATAAAATTCTGCCTTTTATATTTGAAGGTATATAGATAAGGTTTATTATGGTTTGGCCAACATCTTATTCTTATATCAAAAATAGCCATTTTGATTGCAGCTATGCTAGAGTTTATGGGAGCGTTATTGATGGGAACCCATGTGACAAGTACAGTGCAGAAGGGAATTCTTATTGCTAGTGTATTTCAGGAGGACACTTTGCTTTTTGTTGGCTTTCTCTCTTCTCTGGCTATTGCTGGTACTTGGTTGCAGGTTCATTATTTGAGCTTCCTTTGATAATTAATATTTTAATCTTAATACTTTAATCTTCATTATGATATTGTAGATTTTTTTTGGAGGATTTTATTGTAAATTTAGTTGAATATGCAATAATTCAGTTAATTTTTTTCTCTCTATGAATCTCCTCGACTCTCAAGCTCATTGTGATCTAATTTTTACAAAGTAAAAAAAAAAATCAATCAAAACATATTACAAGTCTTGGTATCTGCACATGCAAAACATATAATTTACATATATATGATTGGCCAACAGTTATCGAATATGGGTTCTTTCTAGTGACCAGAGACTTGTATCTTTAACTAGAGCAGTAATTTTAGATAAATGTGATTTTGAATAATTATTTGCATCTCATGGATTTGAATTTGGCCTTTTCTTATGGATTTTCTTCTAATTGATCTATATTCCAAATTAGTTGCTTGCTTTGTCTAAACTACATTTAAGTAGTTTCACTAATCCTATCTTAGTTGAATTAATTTTTATTAATCATAACACTTGTATTTTTCTTTTTTTTTTCTCTATCGGTTAATGTAAAATTAGTTTTTGAGATTTTTTTTAAATTATTGGGAGAATAAAAAAATTATTTTTAATAATATTTCACTGAATTAAGAAGAAAATTGTTTTTAAGTGTGAAAAGTGCTTGTAGTAATTTTCTTTTAAATAGGACATTGTGCTTGTAGTAATCACATAAAATTGTTTTTAGCAGTTTTCATTTATAGTTCTAACTTCTACATAATACATTTGTAGCATATAATAATCATGTAATGCATGAGTATATTTTTTTTTGTAAATGTCCAAGATTTAATTTGTGTAGCATACTAATTAATTCTATATTTTACCTAACAATATTTAAATATGAAATGAAAGATTTTGTAATATAAAATGAGTTTTTTTTTGTTATTTTGTAATGCCTTTTAATTTTACCAATAAATCAATAGGCAATGGGCCAATTTAAATTTTTATTTTAAATAAATTAAACAGTGATATCATGGTAATAGTAATCATAGACACGAATAAAATATCAACAACTACTAACACTATGGAGTCATAATATTGGTGATATACTATAGTAATAGTAATCACTGACACCATATTCGTGACACCACTTACAAGTGTCACTGTTTTTCTAACTGCCAGATTATTAACACTATTAATAAGTGTCACTAAAAGTAATTACTGACACTATTTTAGTATCAGTAAATACCATTTTTCTAGTAGTGATTATGGTTAAAGAGGTAGCTCAATGAAGTTGGTAATATGTTAGACTATTTTTGGAAGTGCTTGTTTTATAAATTTGCAAGTTTGGGAATGTCATAATTATAGGGGAGAATTGTTAAATTTTTGGTAGAATCCTTATAAATAAGGTTATTATCCGTCAAGTTACGCGATATTAGATAGACTCACCGTGTGGAGTTCGAGGTGGGTCGTTTCAATTACGTACACTATTGAAGGAAAGGAATCTCATCAAGTGAAGTGAGTACATTGAAAACTCAGCTTTGCTAGGATGTTAGCTATAGCATTATTTTTATTGAAAGTATGAGCAACCCGAAAGTTCATTTGGGAGATCAATAGACTACAGTTTAACCAATTGTTGTGAAAGGACTAAAAAGGATGAAGGGTAGGCTTAAGAATGAGCTGGACTGCTAGCATGGAATTGACTCTAACCAATTATTGAACTCAAAATTTTTCATGGTTCGTTTTTTTTTCTTGATCTTGCTGGGGACTCTGTGAAAAGGTGAAGTCTTATAGGAGAAAACAACTTCCAAACCTCTTAAGTCTTTTGCCAAGTCTCGCTCAATGTTCGTAGCAATTAACTTCGTTTTTGTAGCCAAATCTTCTTAAAAAATGATCTTTTTGTCTTTAACATGGATAGGTATAATCATGTCAATCATTGTTGGGGTCTCTTCAACTTGATTTTGCTTTCTTCCGGATCGCTCCCTAATTTCTCATGTACATGCAAAGGCACTCATCTCGTGGGTTCTAAATTCTGAGGCACTACTTCATGATTGATCCCCTGAAGTATCTATTTATGATGATAATCTCGAGGTTGTTTTTCACGTTTGACTCCTTGAACTTCTCCTCCCGATTAACTCTTTGCTGATGGTCCCTCTCTTTGTTTTTGTCCAAAGAAAGCCTAAGCCTCTCGATCGCACGCTTAATCGCCACAAATCTCAGATTAAGAGCTAAAATTATCTACTAGCCATCTGACAGCCTCCACAGTCCGTAGACAGTTGTATACAGATAAGTCCGGCATATGATAAAATGGTGGGTATAGATGATAGTTTGCTATTTACTGTCAAGTTTCCATACAATGCAAAAATGTAAATAATGATAAACTCTCGGGTTTGGTGTGGTCGGCGGCTGGTGGCCGTCATTTGGTGAGATGATGGTCGAATCTGATAGAGTTGGTGGTGAGGAACACGATGGTGTTGTTAGCTTAAATGGCTATAAAATTAATTGATTTTGATGATAACAAACCACATGTTTTGAATAAACAAAGAATAATACTTTATGATTTTATGAAACAAGAAATAAAAGTATTAGAAATATTTTTGGGACAAATTTTTCGTTTCTTGGTGAAAACGGCTTCCTGTTAACTTCTAGAGAGCTATGAAAAAAAAATAAACGGCTTTCTGTTAGCTCGTAAATGGCTTCCTGTTAACTTCCAAAGAGCAATATGTTTTTGCTCAACGATAACGCCGATCCGACAACGAGCAAACGGCTAACCAATTATTTGAAATAATGTCCAACGGTTACTTGCTCAAGTCAAACGGAGATCCGACAATGAGTTAACGGCGATCTGATAAGGCCCAGAAAGTCGATACGGGCTAGTTTTCAGCTCCATTTATAAAAAGGCTCATTCAAACTCAAATCAAAAGACGTCCACAACAATTATCATTGAGTAATCTTCTACATTCTAAGCTTACACTTGTTTATCTCTTTCATCTAATCACACA
This sequence comes from Clausena lansium, assembly GCA_030449835.1. NCBI lineage: Eukaryota > Viridiplantae > Streptophyta > Magnoliopsida > Sapindales > Rutaceae > Clausena > Clausena lansium. The sequence goes on along the minus strand of JASUUF010000146.1, from coordinate 5,147,194 downwards.
TTGAGCTTACATTTGTAATCATACATATTGTGTGAAGGAACAACTTTGCAAACTTCATTTTAAATCAAAGTTGAGTGATTGTAAGTGTGAGAAACACTTGGGTTAAGAGATTTGGGATAATCTCTTATTGCAAAGGTTGATTGACACCTTGGAAGTCAACTGTAAATTGTTAAAGCCTTGGGTTGAAGCTTGGATAGTGATTACTTAGAGCCGTGGATGTAGGCGAGGTTTGCCGAGCCACATAGAAAACTCTTGTGTTTGTTCTCTCTATCCCTTAACTCTTTATTTATTCATTGCTTAAATTTACATTTATTAATTTGCTTAAGAAATTAGTTGAAATTGTGGTATTTGTTGGTATTGAATTGTGGTGTTATTATTGAAGAATTTTTTTCAATCCCAATTCACCCCTCTCTTGGGTTGCTTAGCTATTATTTCAGGTGTGGCGATGGGGGTCAACTCACATCGATTTTATTGAAAAACTGGCTTGAAGTGGTGGCAGCTTATGGTGGTTTATGGCGGTTTATGGCTGGTGTTTGATGGCTATTAGTGACTGGTTTTAGATGTGTTGCTAGAGGGGAGCGTGTTGGTGGCACCAATCGACGGTGATAAGGTCCGACGGTTGCTGGATTTGGAGGTAGAAGACAGCGGGTTTTGAGGTTTTTTGTACGGTGGTTCTAATGGTATTTAAGGACGGTGGTTGATCAAATTTTTTTGGGCAGTGGCTATCATAACGGAAATGATGATCAATGAAAATAGGCAGTGATTTCACAGCGGCGGCTTGTGGAGCTCCCACGGGTTTTAATGGTTTTAGCGGTGGTTGCAAGCGGCGTTAAGAGCAAGCTGGGTTGGAGTTTGGTTGCCGAATTATGGCGAGTCTGATGGTGGTAATGGTTGGTGGTAGCAGTTGCCAGATTAAGGTATCGGCTGTGGGCGGTTGTGGCGGCGGCTATGATTTTCAAATTTGGGGATTTTTTATTTTTTTTTAATGATGTAATTGGTGGAGATGGATGTGGGTGCTAAGGAAAGCTGTGCAATTCACACATAATTGCCCTGATACCAACTGACACAGCGGCGTAGCGGAAGCAGAATTGAGAGGATAGGGAAAACTAGATATTGTTCTATTATTAGACCAAGCCAGTGCGATTAGGTTACGCGCATGACTAGATCCGTTTTAATCCAAACGACTCAATGAGATTTTTTAATAACACTTAAAGTGAGATTAGATGACGCTCTAATCCAAATGACTCAACAAGAGAGATTTTGATAGATAATCCCAAAGGGAATTATAAAAGAGAAATTTTATTGAATAATTGAATATGAAGTTATGAAAATAATAACAAAACCTCTCTATTTATAATAGCATAAACCTACTTCCCTAAGTTAAAAAAAGAAACTAAATCACAATTATGATTGAAATAAAAGACTAAAACACTTACCTTGACTCTAATTAAAATAAAAAATAAAATTCTAGAACCCTAAAATAACGCCTGACATCATTTAACAAGTGAACCAGGAACTCCAAATTGGCGCAAAAGATCACTATCTCTGCCACCGAAATTGACAAATCTGGGCAAAACTTTGACAAATATTATAGACATGCTAAGAAATCCCCTTTAATACGATAAGAATGGGGTGTAATGTCTTGAAAATGAGATTCATTCCTACACTTCCAAATTAAATAAAACATCTCAGCACAAGAAACCAACCATATGTTAAATAGCTGAGGACTGAAGGCTTATTCAAAATTGAGGAATTCGTATGGAAAGAGGTATTTTGGCCAGCCACTGCCTAATAAAAGTTGCAAATGAGCAATTAACAAATATATGATTAACATCCTCAAGGTAAAAAGGGTTGTCATAGAGGCTGCAACATAAAACCAACGTAATTTCTCTCACATCAAATCAATCAGTGTTCTGCCTCAGTTTTTGGAAGAATAATAACATTAATAGAATTCTATAAATGAGGAAATAAATCATAAAAATACTGATGACACTTCTGATGATGACCTTGATAATCTCAATGTGAAGGATACTGCTTCTACTCTTAAGTTCTGCAATAAGATGTTCGAAAAGTATAAAGAAGTATGCAAATAGAGTGAGATTTTGCTTACTCAGCTCACTAACCTCCTTGCAGACAAGTCCAAATTAGAAGGCGAGGTAAGTCATTTACAGTCCTTGATTTCTGATTAAGATAATGAGTTGTTTTCTGTGTCCGGAGAATTAGAAAATACCAATTCTGGAATTGAGAAACTGGATCACATATTATTCATTGGGAAGTCCAATTCAGATCATCATGGTCTTGGCTATCAAAATGAAAGCGTTTCCAACACTCAAGGAACCTTTATTAAAGCCACTCACTCAAATGCTTTGATATCAAAGGCATCTCCACAAGCAACTAAAGCAACCTTCCATTAGAAAGATAAAAGTGTTCAAGATGCTTCTTCTAGTCATCAAGGTAAGTATGAAAGGTTTGTACCTATTTGTCATTTCTGTAATTCTAAAGGACATGTAAGACCTAATTGTTATGAATTGATGAGATATATGAAAAATACCATGTTCGTTCATTACTCGGGGCAACCAAGAAACATATTTAGACCTAGAGTTGATTTGAATATCAGAAAATCTAGAACTTCATGGGTAAGAAAGTCAAACTTTAAAGCTTATGTTTCACTAACATCCTTGAGAGCTTGTGTTGCAGATTTTTGGTATTTTGATAGTGGATGTTCGAGACATATGACTGGTGTTAAGAGTGTATTGATTAACTATCGAGAAGTTGAAAGAGAAAATGTCACATTTGCTGATGGAGTAAGAAATCGTGTGCTTGGAAAAGGAACACTTAATGTTGAAGGATTTCCAAAGCTTGATGATATGCTTCATGTAGAAAATCTCAAAGCAAATCTTCTCAGCATTAGTCAGATTTGTGATCAGAATATGCATGTCAACTTTGACAAAGACAAGTGTCGTGTGATTGACACTCATGGGAATTGTGTTTTGGAAGGACTTCGATCCTCAGATCATTGCTATAAACTTCTGAATTATGTTGCTTGTAATAAGACCACTCTTCATGATACAGACTTGTGGCATCAAAAGCTTGGTCATTTGAATTATAAGCTTCTAACTAAAATTGTGAAAGTAGTTGTTGTAAAAGAAGTTCCTCTACTCAAAAGGAAGCAATCTGGTGTATGTGGACCATGTCAATCTAGAAAACAACAAAGAGCATCTCACAGAAGTATTCAAGATGAAGGTATGACAAAGGTTTTACAACTTCTGCATATAGACCTCATGGGACCTATGCCTGTAGAAAGTGTCTCAGGTAAAAGATATGTGTTTGTTTGTGTTAATGATTTTTCTAGATATACTTGGATAGACTTCATTAAAGAGAAATCAAATAACTTTAGTGCGTTTAGAAAGTTATGTTAAAAGATTAAGAATGAAAAAGATAACAATATTATTAGAATTAGGAGTGATCATGGAAAGAAATTTAAAAACTCTAAATTCAAGGAATATTGTGACACTTTTGGTATTTCACATGAATTCTCTTCACCCATTACACCTCAACAAAATGGTGCTGTAGAGAGAAAAAATAGAACTTTGCAAGAAATGGCTCGGGTTATGCTTAACTCAAAGAAACTCTCTAAAAGATTATGGGCTGAGACTGGCAACACTGCTTGTTACAACATTAATCGTGTCTAACTTCGACTAGGTACTAAGAAAACTCCCTATGAGCTATGGAAAGGTAAGAAACCTAATCTTTGTTACTTTCATATTTTTGGGAGCAAATGTTTTATTTTGAATGATAGAGAATATTTGAGTAAATTTGATTCTAAGAGTGATGATGGTGTTTTCCTTAGTTATTCTAATAATAATAAAGCTTATCGTGTTTATAATATAAGAACTCACACTGTCATTAAGTTTGCAAATGTAGTTATTGATGATTTTCAAGATTTTACATAATATTTTGTTGAAGAAGAGATAACCAGTCTTATTGAGACACCAAAAAACCTTGATGTTCCTTCTTCAAATCGAATCATTGTGTTATCTGATACAAGTAGTACCTTGAACAAGGAACTCGAAGTGGAAGGCAAATTTGATAGTGATTCTGAAAGTGAAAAAGATCAAGTTGCAAAACAGCAAGCTGTCAACATTTTGAATGACCCAGTAAGAAGGGAGCCTTCTTCAAGAATTAAAAAGAATCATCCTCAGGATCTCATGTTGAGCGGACTTGATGAACCTATGGTAACTCAGAAATGATTTGCTAATATGGTAAGATTTAATTGCTTTACCTCTTTGATTGAACCTAAGAATCCTAAGGAAGCTTTGTTAGATGAATTTTGGGTTAAAGCTATGCAAGAAGAATTGGAAAAATTGCAACGAAACAAGGTGCAAGAATTTGTTGAGCAAATGAAAAAGGAATTTAAAATGATTATGGTAGGTTATAGTGATGCTGATTGGGCAGGCAGCACTGATGATAGGAAAAGCACAACTGGTGAATGTTTCTATCTCGGAAACAATCTTGTGTCATGGCATAGCAAGAAACAAAACCCAATTTCCCTCTCCACTGCAAAGGCCGAATATATTGCTACAGGTAGTTGTTGCACTCAATTGCTTTGGATGAAGCAAATGCTTGAAGACTATGGTATGTATTTTCAGGATTCTTTGATTGTGTGCTATGACAACACAAGTGCTATTAACATATCTAAAATTCCTGTTCAACATTCTAGGACCAAGCACATTGATATTCGCCATCATTTCATTAGGGAACTAGCTGAGAGCAAGCATGTTACTTTAGAATACCTTGATACTGATAAACAACTTGCTGATATCTTCACTAAAGCTTTAGATTCTAAAAGATTTGATACGTTGAGAAAAGCCTTAGGCATATGCTCCATGTGATCTCATGTGTTTTTCATTGTATATTTGTGTTTGATTTTGCATTAGTTTTAAGAAATTTGCATGATTGTGTGTTTCATCATTTTTCTTCATATATTTCATTTTGAAAGATTTGATTTTCAATGATTTCGATTCGACAAGCAATTTTTCATGATTTTATAGATTTGAAAGCCTTGTTAAAGTTTTGATTAAGGTTATTTAACCTTGGCTTTATGCACGTTTAAATACGATCTTGATATCGATACGATCTTGCACTCAAGATTTTGATATCGATACGATCTTTGTTGAAAATATTTGGACTTGCGTTTTGACTGTTTGCCTTGATTCTTATCTTTTACAATGATCTCATATATGTGCAAACAACTATAGTCAGAAATAGCTACATATAACACTTAATAGTCAAGCTATCCTTGAGTAACTGAGACTATCGTAGCAATCACTATGCAGAGGACGATCTACCATGAGAAGAAGGCTACATTAAGAGGTAGAGTGAAAGCTCCTGACTATAGCATTCTTAAATATTCCATGTTTTTGTGCTAAACGTTAATTCTCCAATGAGAATAAGAAAAATGCTTGAGCTTCATGAGACAAATTCAAATAATGGCATTTTATTTATTTGCTACATAAGAAAATGGTCAAAATAGAGAATCAAGATGATAAGGTTAGTTTGACTAACTCTAGGTTCTATATTTGCGACTTTGGTTATGGAGATTGATTAATTTTTTAGAACAAGTCTTGTTTGAGTTGCATGCACACACACACATACAAGCTTAAATTTCTTTACTCTTTACTTTACTAAGGAAAGAGTTTCTTGATTTCATGAACTAATGCTTGTTGTGATCTAAATTTTTGAGAATCTATGTCTTCATATATCTTTAGATCATTGGTTTTTCACCATTTAATTATTGCATTAATTGTTCATTTTTGTGTGAATGCATGTGAGTCTTTATTTAATTATGCATTATTGATTTAATTGGGCTAGGAGAATATTTTTTTATCTTATTTTCGCAATTGGGTTTTAATTGATATCAATTGGACATTAAATTCAAAAAAATTTGAATCTTTTTATTTTTGGCAAGTGCTTATTTTTCCTGGCAGATTGACCTTTGCTCCGTGTTTTAGCTATAACTTTTGCGACAGACCTCCAAATCGAGCTCTGTAAATTTCTGCTGAAAGACATCCATAGCTTTCATTTGATATATGGATCACATTCTAATTCCAAGTGAATTATTCCTAGCAATTTTTTTAATTGCTGTGGTGGTAATTTTTGCATTAATTTTAAGGTGCACGTTTCTCTTGCCTAAATCTCGAATTGTTCGAATTGTATTGCTTTCTTTTGATAAGGTTCAGTTTAAATAGGATGTCTTAATGATGTTTGATATTCATTGGATTATGGGAATTCTATTTGGAATAAAATCAAAATCTCCTTGTTTGAGTAGGTTTATTGAATTTCTTTTAAACTACTCTTCCTTGCCTATAAAAGAATCCTAGGCGCCATCCTTGATATTTAATAAGCTTCTGTCTTCTTCATAGCCACCGGCCTTTCTTTGTTATTTTTTTTCAGTTTAAGTTTCAATCTTTCTTTGATCATGGATGCAAGAAACCTCTGTTGCTCAGTTTGTCACTTCAATCCTTATCATTCAAGTCTTTATATATGATCATAATGATAGCACTCCTATTGGTGATTATCTTAGAAATATGATGTTTCATATGCTTGAAGATCATACTTCTTGGGTTTCTATTGATAATCCATCTCTTTCAAAGACTGAAGAAAACAAGCAAGGGTTCTTTAACAAGTTTGATGATTGGTCACATGATGAGTATTTCACTGCCCAAGCTGCAACTCATGTTCCAGTCGACCCTCTTGATCATGACAACTTGAATTTTGAACTTTGTGAAGCCAAGAAGCCTAACCCTTAGGATTGCATTCCTTTTTATCACTTTGGTGATCAATCTGGTAATCCGGCTTTTTCATTGTCACCTTCTTTGGCTAAGAATTCTAAAGTTGTTTGAACTTTTGAAAAAATCTATGCTTACTTGAAATCCTTTGAAGACCATGTATCTCTAAAACTAACAAGCTTGTTGATCGTCTTATTGTCGCCTTATGGCCTCAACCATCTTTGTCATCACTCCCTGGACCTAAATTTGGTCAAATCCCTCTAGATGTTGTATCTAGTGATGAGGAACATGATGAACTATCATGATGATGATATTGAACCTCCAATTGGTGAATCCTCGACTGAAGTCACCCCAGTTTCTTCTCCCCTACATTCGGCTGAACCCATTCATGATGAAGACCTTCATGCTTCATGCTCGTTTCATGAGCCTACGCCATCTCCTTATATGTTTGATCATGTTTTTGATCGTTTGGGTTATTTGAATAAACGATTTGCAAAGATTAACATTATTCTTTCCAGTGAATTGGAATGGAAGGGTCTTTGAATTTTGTTGCAAAAGAGGGGGAGTAGCAATCTTCAAGTTTTCTTTCTTTAGGGGGAGTAGCATTTATTTCGTCTTTAGTTTAGGGGGAGTATTTTTTGTTTTAAGTGATATTTTGATTTCATAGAATAATTGCTTATGCATTTTATGTTTATGTCATTTATTTTTCTTTTGATTATTGTACTCATTGAATATCTTTTGATCTTTTGATCAATAAAGTATGAGTTTATTTGTGGTTTTCATTGATTTATTTCATAGATTGTAGCGATAATATGATATATAATGATTTATATATTAGGGTTTATGGATAAGTAAGATATAATTGTCTTTTTCTTAAAATACTAAGGTTATAATATGAACTTTAAAAAGATGTGGTAGCTTATTTAATAAACTGCTTATGAAAAGCAAACCCTACCTGCTTTTAAAAGCTGCTGTCAAAATGGAGAAAATTATGAAATAAACTACTTTTACAAAATTTACCAAACACTATTTTTATCAAAAATTTGGAAATAAAAGGCTTATTGAATTTCAATCGCAATCCTAAACAGGGCCGTAATGGGAAAGTCAAGACATCTTATTCTTTTTATACTAGGTTTACAAAGATGCTAAGGAGATGAAAAGACTAAAATACCCTTAATGAAATAACTAATGCCTAAGGAGAACTGGGGTATTACAATAAAAGTTTCGAAACCAAATCACACACACACACACAAATAAAAAATAAATGAAGATGAAGGTGTTCAAAATTTCAAAAGCTGTTGAATAAAAAACTTTCCTTATCGAAGTTTGTTGACTTGAATTTGACCTCCAAGGAATGCGGGGGTAACAGCAAACACACTCATATCCTTAAATTAATTAGATTTTATAAAATCTATATTCTAGTATGTATGTTGGCATTCTACTGATCACATCTTTTACATATTGATATGTGTTGGTATCCTTATTGCCAGCATAATCTACTCTTTATTATCGGGTAATTTTTTATGTAACATCTTTTGTTATAACGACAGCTAGCTATCAACGAGAGTTGACTCAATCAAGAATTAGGGTTTTGTATTATTTCATTAAGTATATATGGACCACACATGGATGCGTAGAGAAATATTGAGGCATGAAGATGATCGCACAAGAGATATTATAGCTGAAGATGGCATTCATCAAATATAAATAAAAAACTTGGGCGTAATCTTCATATGGGGACCAAATTAAAAGAATCATCAAAAGAGACAATATTTAGAAGCTTGTTGTGTATGATGATATGTTTCCAAACTTGGCGTCATCCTTGGTTATATTAATCTTGAAGAGTTCAATTTAAAGATGATTACTTCCTCGTTAAGTAATAACAACTCTTTAAATAGTAGTTAGTTCTATTTAAAGATGAGTACTTCCACATTAAGTAATAACAATTATTATAGTCTTACGTGTTCCATCTCCTCCATATAAATAAATAAAAAGGCGCAAGCCTAAACACATATTCTTGGTTGTTTTGCTTGTCCGCTTAGGATTCATTCAATGTTCTTTCTATATTGTGCTGATGGCTATAATTCTAATAATTCAGAATGCATTTGATCGTCAATGGTTCAAGATTTGGATTGAATGTGATTCAATGCTTGCCATACATTCTCCATCTTAAGAATGGTCATCTTCCTCCTCCTTGGCTTTTGATAAATAAATGAAATAATTGTTTGCATCTTATGAATTAGATAGAAGTGCGCTTTACTCACATATTTAGGGAAGGTAATGGGACGACTGATAAGTTAGCTAACATTGGTGCTACAATTTTAGAATTTATTTGGTGGGCTGAGCTGCCTTCTGAGATCTTCTCTTTTTTACACAAGGAAGCTCAAGGTCTTTATAATTATATGTATAAGTAGTGTTCTGGTTGTTGTTGTTTTTTTTTTAATTTTTTTGAAGGGACATGATGCACCTTATCCCAATCCCAAATACAAGCCATAGCATATCAAAAGAAGTGATACTCCGCAAAGCCATTAGAATCTTGAGACAAGAATTGTTGACTTTCCACGTGAGGATCACCGCACCAAAAATGCTTATCGTAACTAAGACCTATATTAGTTAGATAATCTGTAGCACTGTTGTTCTCCCTAAAAGTATGTGAGCAACGAAAATCTATGGAAGAAAGTCTATCCTATAATATTCTCCCATTTCTTCCTAAGACTCCAAGAGTTCCATAGAACCTTTTAATTAAAAGAAATTTACAACAGTTGCTTGATAATGAATTGAAAACATTTAAACCCTAATTGAAACAAAGAATTAAGGAAACAGCTCAAACAAAGAAGATGAACAGACAATATTTTAATGGTTCAACCACAAGTGACGTATTTCCATCCAAGAAGAATGTAAGGAAAAAATGAGGAGAACATGGGTGATATTTTTTACTCAATGAAAGTGCACGCAATGTGTATCTAGTAATGATTTGGATGCATAAGAAAATGAAAATAAAAAATGTAAATGGTGAAGAAGAATAAATCACAAACCTAAAGTGGATCTTACATTCATGAGTTAAAAAAAAGTTAACTGAAGTTATTTTGTGGATAATTCAGATGAATATTTTTTTTTTATTACAAACCACTAATGAGGTGGGGGGTTTAGGCCCCTACCTATAATATAAATCAGTAAATTAGAAAATACATGTGAAATAGGACATAGACCAAAACTTTCAAGTTAAGGAACAGAAATAATATAATAAAACAAGTCAAGGAAAAGCCTAACAAAAGAAAAACATAAAAGTAGAAGTGACTAGTGGATTCAGCTATAGTATTTCTTACGATACTTGCGGCCGGTGATTAATCTGATACCCTTCTTTTAATGTTGACCAGTAACTCCAAAATCAACGCTAGGTCCAAGTCTACCAGTATCTGCAGGCGTAGACAAGAAGTAATCATCACTGATCGGGTGCTCATCCGACCTAATATCCTCATCATTATGAGAATTATAGCTGACAGCATGCTGGCAGTCAATGTTCCCCTCAATACTGAACTCCTCATCAGACTGAGAGGGAATATCCGTAGAGTGGGACTTAAATCCCACAGCCATGGAGCAAATATCATCGATCGTAGATCGAAAAAAAGTAAAGCCCGCGAATGCCTTCAAATCACATAGAACATCCAAAATAGCCTCCGCGGTGCAATCATCTGCAACGCCAGAATCCCTCAAAATGACATCATTCTGTACTTGAGGCTCATAAATTGAATCAGCCTCAGTAGTACCTGGCCTTAACAGCCTAACCTCCTTAGTGGGGACAGGATTGTCAGTGCGGTAGGAAGTGAAGTTCACGACCAAATGCTGGATATCTTTCACGGTGGATCCTGTGGAAACCCTTTCAACATTTGGATCCTCAACCTGGACCATAGAATCCTGTACTCTAGCATCAGGGATCAGATCTTCAGCAACAAAACAACTCATATTACCAGTTCGGGTCCCCATGTGTGATCCCTGATGTACTTATATTTTATATATATTTTAATATCTTTTATCTTAATTTTATTCTTAGTTTTTATTTTATTATATTAATTATTGTCTTAATTTTATGTTTTTATTTATGTAGGTAATATCCAAATAAAGAGAGCTAAAAGAGGAATTAAATCGGAACATTCGGGAAAAAATCTGCGTGAAAGAATGCAAAGGGAAAGGATTAAAGAGATTTAATTGAAACAAATCAAGGAAGATTTATTTAATAAATTATTATGCATGCATTCCATGGAAAGCTTATTATAAAGAGTAATTTGAAGTTAATTAAGGAAACAAAATATGCATGGCTTGTAATTGTGCTTCACGTGCATGAATGAGACAAAGGAGGCGGCTTGGCTTGATTTGTTTGAATCCTTTTAAGCTAAGGATTTGAGGCCATGGTCACATGATATAAAGGAGCCAATTGAATTGGAAAAGAGGGGAGCAGCCGCACTTAGCAAACAAAAGGAGAAAAGCCGAGAGTAACGAGAGCAAAATCGAGAACAAGATTTTGGAGAAGCCAAACTGCAGAAAACGGAGAGAGACAGCTTCTTGAGTTTATTCTTTCTCTTTCTCTTTTAATTGTCTTGCTTCAATGTTCCCTACGATATTTATGAATTCTCTTTATTTTCCTATGAACTAATTTATTTTGCTAGGGCTACGATGTAACCTAACTATGAAGATTTAGTTCCATAAATCTGTGATATTTTTAGTTTATTATTCTATGATTGAGTGTTCATTATTGTTCTTAATGCTTTTAAATATCTGGCTAATATTTGAATGATTTGAGGTTAATAATGAGACCGAGAGAAGATTTATGTATTTTTGCTCTTTGTAATGGATGCCATGAATTGAGCGAAAGACAGAGATGTGCCAACGTGATTCGTGCAGCTTTATTTAAGAATTTTCATAAAGCTAAATGAATCTTTACGTATTTAAATTCACATAGAGATATAGTGGGTTAATATGTGAGGGTATTTTTGATATTACTCGAGAGAGGATATTAAATAGTTTAAGGAAATTCGCTGTCAACATGGGTAATAATTTTTATTAACACAGATGAAAGATTAAATTAGATTAGTTATGGTAAAATCGGATGTCTTACTGTCTTAATCTCTTGGTAATTTCATAACTTCTTGCATTATTATTTAATTTTAGTTGCTTTATTTTATTTTAATTTTAAATTTAAATTCTATTAATCGATTGTTCAAATAAATTAGGGTTAGAATAATTTCGGTAACTAATAAGATATACAATCTCTGTGGGATGATACTTTGCTCTACATTATATTACTTGTGCCGACTAGTACACTTGCTAATTTTTTCATCAAGTTTTTGGCGCTGTTGTTGGGGATTGTTTGGATTCGTATCGATACCAACTAGCCTTAGTTTAATTTGAATTTTATTTTTAATTTTTTTTATTTTTGTTTTCTTATTTAAATTTATGAGACGTTTGAGAAGCTTTGATTTATTGCCTTTTGATCCAGAGATTAAACATACGTGTAGAAGGCTCAACAGGGAAAGGAGAGAAGCTTTATAGGAGCAACAATTAGTCATGGCTGACGAAGCAGCACAAGGAAATGGGGGTGCAAGACCTTTAAGAGATTATGCTGTTCCTAATATTAATGGTACCCGTTCCAGCATTACGCGCCCTGCAGTTCAAGCTAATAATTTTGAGATCAAGCCTGCGATAATCCAGATGATTCAGACATCAGTGCAATTTGTTGGGACGCCGAATGATGATCCAAATGTTCACATTACAAATTTCTTGAAAATTTGTGACACATTTAAGCAAAATGAAGTCTCAGACAACGCTATCAGGCTAAGGCTTTTCCCATTCTCACTTTGGGATAAAGCGAAAGAGTGGTTGAACTCACTCCCTGCTGGGACAATCACTACATGGGATGGTTTAGCGCAGAAGTTTTTATCAAAGTTCTTTCCTCTAGCAAAAATAGCCAAGTTAAGGAATGACATCACAACCTTTGCACAATTTGAGATAGAGTCATTATATGAAGCATGGGAGAGATACAAAGACCTACTAAGAAAATGCCCACATCATGATTTACCAGTATGGCTTCAGGTACAGACATTTTACAATGGTTTGGGATCTACTACTAGAACAATGATCGATGCTGCAGGAGGAAGAACTTTGATGGGAAAAACACCAGAAGCAGCATATGAATTATTGGAAGAGATGGCTTCTAATAATTTCCAATGGTCTTCAGAGCGATCAACACCAAGGAAAGCTGTAGGAGTCCATAATGTTGATGTTGTCAATGCTTTATATGCACAGATAGCTGCTATTCATAACAAGCTGGACAATTTGAATATTCAAAATCAACTTCAAGTGTGCAAACTATGTGGAGGGAATCATACCAGTGTCAATTGTCAAGTTGGAAGTCCTTTTGCGCCATCATCTACTGAACAAGCTCATTATGTGTCTAACTTCCAAAGGCAGCAGAATAACCCATATTCTAATACCTACAATCTGAGCTGGAGAAACCACCCGAATTTGTCATGGAACAATACTCAGAATACATTTAAGCCACCCCCACGATTCCAACCACAAGGAAAGAAGTCAAATTTAAAAGATGCTCTTGCCCAACTTACAACAAACGTGTCTCAGTTCATGACCAAGGCTGAAACAACTTTTCAAAATCAAGCTGCATCAATTCGAAACCTTGAAGTACAGATGGGTCAGATGGCAAACTTATTATCCAACAGACCACAAGGTTCTCTACCAAGCAACATTGAGATAAATCCAAAGGAGCAAGTAAATGCAATTGTACTTCGGAGTGGTAAACAGCTTGAAGAGCCACAAAAAAAAGTAAAGAAAGTTGATGAAGAACAGACTAAAGACACTACTGTGGCTTCAAAGGCGGCAAGTTGAGAAATACCACAACCGCAACCAACAGCACTAGTCAAGGCTTATGTTCCTCTAATACCTTTTCCTCAGTGTCTTTAGAAAAATAAATTAGATAAGCAATTCTCTAAATTTCTTGATGTGTTTAAAAAGTTGCATATTAACATTCCTTTTGCAGAAGCATTGGAACAATGCTGAGCTATGCTAAATTTATGATAGAGATTTTATCTAACAAGAGGAAATTAGAAGAGCATGAAACAGTGTTGCTAACTGAAGAGTCCACAGCAATTTTACAAAATAAATTGCCACCGAAATTGGAAGATCCAGGGAGTTTTTCTATTCCATGCACTATTGGAAATTGTTATTTTGATAAAGCTCTTTGTGATTTAGGTGCAAGCATTAATTTGATGCCTCTCTCTGTTGTCAGGAAATTAGGACTTGGTGAACCAAAGGCAACAACTGTTTCCCTTCAATTAGCAGATAGGTCTATAAAGTATCCAAAAGGCATGATTGAAGATGTACTTGTTAAGGTCGACAAGTTTATATTCCCTGCAGATTTTATCGTTTTGGATATGATTGAAGAACGGGAGATACCAATTATTTTAGGCCGACCATTCCTGACCACGGGAAGAACTCTTATTGATGTCCAAGAAGGAAAACTAATCCTTAAGGTACAAGATGAGCAAGTCACTTTCAATGTGTTTGAAGCTATGAAATATCCATCTGAGACTGACATATGCCTTCAAATAGACACCATTGATAAAGTGGTAATTGAGAGCTTTCACAACACAATGCCGAATGACATATTAGAAGGATGCATCGTTCACTCCGGGACTACTGAATCTACAAACACAGACATTCAGGAGTATGCACGTTATTTGGAAGCTTCACCACTTTACTTACTTTCAAGGAAGCCAGAATTAAAGGAGCTTGAAAGAAGTTCTTCTCAACCAAAACCATCAATAGAAGAACCACCAACACTTGAGCTTAAGCCACTACCCTCTCATTTAAGGTACGCTTATTTAGATAATAATTCTCAATTAACAGTTATTATTTCTTCTGTCTTGACAGATCTTGAAGAGGAAAAACTACTCGGGTTTTGAGAGACCATAAAACTGCTCTAGGATGGACTATTGCCGACATCAAAAGAATAAGCCCTTCAATTTGCATGCACAAAATTCTAATGGAGGAGAGTTATAAACCTACAGTACAGCCACAAAGACGCCTAAATCCAAACATGCAAGAAGTGGTTAGGGCAAAGGTATTTAAATTATTGGATGTTGGGATAATCTACCTAATCTCTGATAGTTCATGGGTGAGTCCAGTGCAAGTGGTGCCAAAGAAGGCAGGAATGACAGTCGTGAAGAATGATAACAATAAACTTATCTCAACCAGGACCGTTACAGGTTGTCGGGTATGCATGGATTACAGAAAACTCAATGCTACTACCAGAAAAGACCACTTTCCGTTGCCTTTTATCGATCAGATGTTAGAGAGGGTTTCTGGCCATGGCTACTATTGCTTTTTAGATGGATATTCCGACTATAATCAAATCCATATAGCACCAGAAGATCAAGAGAAAACCACCTTCACATGTCCATATGGAAAATTTTCTTATAGAAGAATGCCATTCGACTTATGCATTGTACCAGCCACCTTTCAGCGGTGTATGATGGCTATATTTTCTGATATGGTGGAGAGATTCAATGAGGTGTTTATGGATGATTTCTCAGTTTTTGGAGCTTCATTTGATCATTGTTTGACTAATCTAGATCTAGTTTTACAGCGTTATGAGGAGACTAACTTGGTTCTAAATTGGGAAAAATGCCACTTTATGGTACAAGAAGGTATTGTATTGGGTCATCGTATTTTAGATAAGGGAATTGAAGTTGATAGAGTAAAGATCGAAGTTATTGAGAATCTGCCACCACTGACTTCCGTGAAAGCCATAAAAAGTTTTTTAGGGCATGTCAGGTTTATCGATGTTTTATTAAAGATTTTTCAAAGATAACAAAACCTTTATGCAACCTTTTACTAAAAGATGTGCCTTTTGATTTTACTGACGAATATTTGCAGGCTTTTAATACTCTAAATCAGCTCTAATTATTATGGCACCAGATTGGGATCTACCATTTGAGCTTATGTGTGATGCAAGTGACTATGCTATTGGAGCAGTTCTGGGGCAGCGAAAGAATAACAAGTTGCATGTCATTTACTATGCAAGTCGAACTCTGACGGATGCTCAATTGAATTATGCTACTTCTAAGAAAGAGTTTCTAGCCGTTGTGTTTGCACTTGAAAAATTCCATTCCTATTTGATTTGTTCAAAGGTGACAGTTTACACTGATCATTCAGCACTTAAGTATCTATTCACAAAGGCATATGCAAAACCAAGACTGATTCGGTGAGTGCTTTTACTACAAAATTTGATTTGGAGATTCGTGACAAGAAGGGATCTGAAAATCTAGTGGCGGATCACTTATCTCGATTAGAGCAAGGGGATAATGGAGTGGTTTTAATTACCGAAGAATTTCCTGATGAAAAGTTACTTACTCTTCAAACTTTCAATGCACCATGGTACACAGATTTTGTAAACTATTTGGCCAGCACCATTATTCCTTCTGATTTGTCATATCAACAGAAGAAGACTTTCAGATGTCAAGTATTATTTTGGGAAGATCCATTTTTGTATAAGTACTATTCAGACCAAATCATTCGACGATGTGTACCAGAAGAAGAGATGAGAAGCATTCTACAGCATTGTCATTCTCGTGAAGTTGGTGGACACTTTGGTGCAACCAAAACTGCGGCAAAGGTACTTCAATCAAGTTTTTATTGGCCAACCTTATTTAAAGACGCTTATGCTTTTGTTGCGGCTTGTGACCGATGTCAAAGAACTGGTAATATTTCAAGGAAGAATGAAATGCCGTTGAATAATATTCTTGAAGTAGAGTTGTTTGATGTTTGGGGAATTGACTTCATAGGTCCGTTTCCATCTTCTTTCAAGAATAAATATATTTTAGTAGCTGTTGATTATGTTTCCAAGTGGGTCGAAGCAGTTGCTTTGCCTTCCAATGATGCTCAGGTTGTTATGAAATTTTTAAAGAAAAATATTTTCACGCGATTTGGCACCCCAAGAGCAATTATAAGTGATGGTGGAAAACATTTCTGCAATCGGCAATTCGAAGCACTTTTGAGCAAATATGGAGTCACAAATAGAGTTGCTACACCTTATCATCCACAAACCAGTGGCCAAGTTGAAGTCTCTAATAAGGAATTAAAGAGAATTTTAGAGAGAAAAGTAAATGCATCACGGAAAGGATTGGTCGATAAGACTAGACGATGCGCTCTGGGCATATCGAACAGCTTTCAAAACTCCTATTGGTATGTCTCCTTATCATTTAGTATTTGGAAAGGCATGCCATCTACCTGTGGAACTTGAGCATAAGGCGTATTGGGCTATGAAGATTTTGAACTTTGACATGCAAGCGGCAGGAGAGAAGAGCTTGTTGCAACTTAATGAAATGGATGAATTTCGCAATGCAGCTTATGAGAATGCTTGAATGTACAAAGCCCGCACTAAACATTCGCATGACAAACACATACTCAGACATGAATTTTAGGCTGGTCAAAAGGTGTTATTATACAATTCTCAACTTCGACTCTTTCCAGGCAAGTTGCGTTCCCGTTGATCTGGACCTTTTACAATAACATAAGTTTTTCCGTCTGGCGTGGTAGAAGTTTCTCATGATACAATGGGCACGTTTAAGGTAAATGGTCATTGCTTGAAGCCTTATATGGAGGATTCATTTGACAAAGACAAGAGGCTATTGAGCTATTTAGTCCTGAATGATGACCAGAGACGGTCAGGCTAATGACTATAAACCAAGCGCTCCTTGGGAGGCAACCCAAGCTTTCTAAACTTTCTATTGTTATTTTTATTTTACATTTTGTCTTTACTTTTTCCTTCTTTTGTTATTCTTTTTCTTTTATTTGTTCTATTTTGTGTGATCTAGGTTTTTGCACAAGTTTGGTGGTCGTTGAAAATCAACTTTTCGCATGCCATCCAATGACTTCACTACAAGTTCACATCTTCCAGTGCAAAACTCGGGAAGTTTCTCTTTTCCATCTCCTTTTATTTACATTGAGGACAATGTTTATTTCAAGTTTGGGGGTGGGACTATTTGCTTTTCTTTAAATCAAAAAAATTTTGAATTTTTTTTATGCCAATGATATGGTTGAAAATGAATATGATTCTTAGAAAGGGATTAATATTGTCTTAGTTTATACTTGATTCTTGTGTTAGTTTCATCTTGATTGTGATTCTTTAAATGTCTGGAGCACTTATATCGATTCTTTCAGAATTTTGACTTGAGATTTGAGATTGATATAGCCTAAATTGAGAATTTTAGATTGAGAAAATGACTGTTTACCTTGATTCTATATTACTTAATTTTACACAGGCACCACAGTCAGAAATAGCTACCTACAACCCTTAAGAGTGAAGCTATCCTTAAGTAATTTGGGCTTATATACCACCAGTCTGTAGAGGATAATCTACCATGAGAAGAAGGCTCCCTTAAGGGGTAGAGTGAAAGCTCCTGACTATGCATTTATAAAAAAAAAAAAAAGAAAGAAAAAGAGAAGAAGAGAAAAATCATGTGCTTCAAGAACAATCAAAAGAAAATGCAAATTTATGCCTGTAGAAAAAAAAATTAAAAAATCAAGATGATGAGGTTAGTTTGACCTACTCTGTTTATTATTCAATACAAGGGCTGTTGATATTGAAGATTTTGGGAATGAGTTTTGGTTGAATTGATTCACACACACACAAGAATCAAATGTGAGATAAGGCTGAATATTGAATTAAAGTTAGAACTTTGCCAAAATTTTTAATTTCTTTGGGCTATATGCTTTATGCAATCTTTGAGGCATTCTTTGATGATGTTTGTGGGTATCATCGCTGGAAACCCTCACGAGACTATAACTCGTCCACTAGGGCCACCTAGGGGTTTAAAGGCTTATTGCATAAACTAAATGTAATCGCGATCACCTGCGAAAGTGGTTTAGTTAGAATTTTCTTTTTGTAGTTTTTATTTTAGTTTTTGCTCAAGGACTAGCAAAATATTAAGTTTGGGGGTATTTAATGTACTTATATTTTATATATATATTAATATCTTTTAGCTTAATTTTATTCTTAGTTTTTATTTTATTATATTAATTATTGTCTTAATTTTATGTTTTTATTTATGTAGGTAATATCCAAATAAAGAGAGCTAAAAGAGGAATTAAATCAGAACATTCGGGAAGAAATCTGCATGAAAGAATGTAAAGGGAAAGGATTAAAGAGATTTAATTAAAACAAATCAAGGAAGATTTATTTAATAAATTATTATGCATGAATTCCATGGAAAGCTTATTATAAAGAGTAATTTGAAGTTAATTAAGGAAACAAAATATGCATGGCTTGTAATTGTGCTTCACGTGCATGAATGAGACAAAGGAGGCGGCTTGGCTTGATTTGTTTGAATCCTTTTAAGCTAAGGATTTGAGGCCACGGTTACATGATATAAAGGAGCCAATTGAATTAATAAAGAGGGGAGCAGCCGCACTTAGCAAACAAAAAGAGAAAAGCCGAGAGTAACGAGAGCAAAACCGAGGGCAAGATTTTAGAGAAGCCGAACTGCAGAGAACGGAGAGAGACAGCTTCTTGAGTTTCATCTTTGTAGGTTATTTCATCTTTGTATCTTCTAATGGACAATGGAATGTGGCACTGTTTTTTTTTTTTAACTTTAGTCCCCCCAATTTTTTTTTACCATCCAATGTGATACATAGAAGGATGCTTTTGAGTTTTAAGTTGTAATTTGTAAATCATAGTCTTGAAAAACTTTGTTCTCATTACTGCCATTGTTAATAATTAGATCACATACACTCTGATTGACAATGCATTTTGTTTTGAATGTACTATGTCTTTAAGCCTCTTCTTCCTCCTGCGGTACGTATAACAAACATTGCATTACTAATGATACTCCTTCGTTTGGATGAGTCAACTCTTCTTCTTCTTCTTCATTGTCCTTATTTTTTTAATAAGGTTTTTCCTCAGGCTCTACACTCTCCCTTATATGAGTTGCCAAACTGACCATTTGGCGCCTTCACTCTAGACAATGTTTTGATGTATGGCCTAGTATTTAAACGAAAAAAACATTTATTGCCTCTAGGAACTGCATAAAGATTATTAGTACTTAGCAAATCATTTGTTGGCTATGTGTTTTGTCCATTACGATTCTATATTGGTTTCCTAGTGTTTTCCATAGAAGCTTTTACATTATTAACTTCATACCTCTAATTTTATTGCTAACCAAGAATAAATTAGCATAGGTTGGCTTGAAACGAGCCTTTCATTTATCAAGCTGCATTTCTACCTTTTTAACTATTCGAATAGTATTTTGTTATGTGTGTACTGGTTGTAACCTAACTTGATCTTCTATTTCAGGACGTAAACTATCCAAAAGTCTACCAACTATATAGGTCTTTGTCTTAGGGAGATTATTTCATTTCCTAAGCCTTTGAAATTCAAGGGCATAGTCATTGACTATCTTGGCTCCTTGACGACAATTATTATACTTGTAAAACAAGGTCTGCATATAGTCAAGAGGCAAAAAATGTTTCCTTTACAAGCATGCGATGCCATGTCTTGGCCTTTCCCTTTCCTTGTAGCACATGAGATGTTTCTAAGTTGTCACCACAAGAAATAAACTCTTTTGCGACCATATTTTTTGGGACGACTTAATTTTTGTCGCATAATATGACTTTCTGCGACCATAGGTGATCTCGTCGCTAAATGTTGTATTTTTTTGTGACTAAAATTAAATTCATCACAAAATTTTTTTTTTTGCAACCAAACATAATTTTCGTCACAAAAGCATTTAGCAAATATATTTATTTTTTGATTTATTTGTGACCAAATTGTTTTTGGTCGCAAATTATATACTTTCAACGACCACTTAAAGATTTCGTCACAAAAAAAAAGATAAAATTAATATGTAACTATTTTTTGGGACAAAACCGAAATTTTCGTCCCAAATATCTGCTTTTTGTGACCACTTTCAACTTGTTGCAAAAAGTCCAAGATTTTGGTGGGAAATCTACCGCCAAACAAATTGTGAAACATATTTTATAATAGGTTTTGCGACAAATCGTGATTTAGTCGCTAAAAGTAGACATTTTACGACCAATTTTAAAATGTCGTCGTAAAAAATGAAAAATTTTGGCGGAGATTCAACCGCCTTACATAATTTAAAAGCAATTTGAACAACATTTTGAGACCAAATTTAAGACTTACATGTTATATATATTTGTATTATTCTTCTCTCTTTCTTTTTTATCTCTAAGTTCTCTCACTCTTATAATTCTCATTCTCTTGTTCTCTCTCTATCTTCTTAGCTTATTTTTCTTACAATTTTTTTTTACACAATTTTATTTGATTATTGTGTGTAAAAGTTAACTAACCTTTGTGTTTTTTTTTTTGGTCGAAATTAAATATTGAAGATCATATACAAAGAGGTGAAGAGAATCAAGATGCAGGAGGTGAAGAAAATCAAGAAATTTATGAACAAATGTAATTGTTCCAAGTATTACATGTTATTTTAAGATCATTATGTAATTGTTCCAAATGTTACAATAATGTAATTGTTCTAAATAATATAATTTCATTTGCTAAAATTTTTGTGTATTTTTATCAATAATAAATTTTTTAATTTAATTCTTCTACTTTCGTGATGCTGGTTATAATTGTTTTATTTATTAAAGAAAAATTCAAAAAAATTAAACTAATTAAATTTTTATAAAATTATAATTAAAACATAATATTACATTTAAAAAAATATTTTTTACGATTAGTTTAAGTATGGTCACAAATATTGTAAATCTGCGATGAAATAATTGGTGGCAAAAAAGTAACGGAGACAAAGTGAAATTTTATTTTGCAACCATTGTTTTGGTCGCTAAAAGTTATTTTCTGCGACCAACTTACAAAATGGTCGCGGATACTTTTCCTCGACGGACCTAATGTGACCAACTTGCGCCCATAATTTTTGGTCGCAAATTATTTTTAGTGACGAATTTAATATTTTCTGCGACAAATTTATTGGTCGCAGATAACCATAATTCTAGTAGTGTGTCCTACCAAGCTGCAGCAGCTCTTTTGAGTTTATACTCTATTACTTGACTCTCCTTAATTCTGAAAAGTCTATTGTTTCAGAGAATCTTTCAACATCAGACAACCAATCAATGAACTCTTCAATGCTTAATTGTCCATTGAATAATGGCAGGTTAATTTTGATGCGGTAACCATTTTGATGCATTTCTCATTGTTCGTCTTCTATTTCATCTTCATCTGAATCATCTGAACTTAGAGCAGGTGGATTAGTTTTGGTATATTTAGTAAAGCTACTTATTTCTCTAGCTTCCTAGTTGCTTCTTTAAACAAGCAGTAGCACTTTTTAGTTCTTGTTGCATACTAAGTAATGTTTCTTTCATTGCCATAATTGAGGTTTGCTTTGACTACAAGGCTTTCATTTATTCTTGCAATGCTTCCATTGAATGGTCTTGTGATTGTTGAAGTTGCTCTATACTCCTTGTAATTCGATTTAAATTGAGTACTACTTTCTCCAAAAACCAATTTTTCCTTTTTTTTTAATTAATGGGTAAGCTTGTAATTAAAAGAAAGTACTGGAAAAAAATTATTAATAAGTAAAAGATGGTTATCGGAGATGATGATTGGGAAATTGTACAAGGATGGGTGGATTTGGAAAATTTAAGGTTGGTGAGTATGATGGTGGCAACGGTTTAACTTGGATCGTTGTCGATTGCTTGAAAAACTAAAGGAAAGAAGCTGTTGGAGGTTTGCTTTGATTCCTGCAAATGAGTCGGCGGCTGGCTGGTAGCGGGACTTGGCTAGAAAGAAAGGGTGATGATGGTGAACAATTTGATGTGAATGGTGATTAATGAATTACGGCGGAAGGCAAAGAATTGAGTGGCGATGTTGAACAGCGATTCGCGATTGTTTGGTGGATTTTGTTGTGTTTACAGTGACGGATTTGTGGTGTTAATGGCTGGGGTATGGTCAGTCATGTGTGGGTGTTTGGATGGTAGTGTGGATCAATAGAAAAGGGTGAAGCGCAGCTGTGTACCGCACCTGTGATGGTGGATTACGGTCTTATTCTTTTAAAATATATTTTAATTTATGGAAATTAGCGGAAGTAATGGATGATGGAGCAAGATTTTATATGTGGACGGTGGTAGGCAGGACAGATTTGGTTGACATAGTGAAAAGCTTTAATACCACTTGACATAGTGTCAAAGTAATACTAGACGTCGTTTTAGAATACATTCTTGAAAATTAAAAAAAGAGGCCTCCCACAAAAGAAGAAAATATCTCAATTAAAAAAATATTGAGCATTATTGATGAAAGCTTGTGTACAGAAACAAGCGTAACAAGCCAATTTATACTAGTTGGAATTGATCATAATCTAATAAACTTGTGATTCCTTATAAAAAAAAAAAACAAATATGACTTAAATAAGTAAATATAAAGAAAATTTTAATTAAATCACGAGAAAAATGTAAATGCAGTTAGACTTTTACTAGGACTCCACTTATCCTACATGAGAGAGAGACTCAATTAATTTCTTCACACTAAAGGGTTGTTTGTTTTTGACTTAATGCTTAAAAGGATTCAATTTCAGCATTCAGCTATTTTATAGGTGTTTGTTTATTATCTGAACGCTCAAAATTAAGCAATTATTGCTTAATTTAATTAAATAAAAAATTCTAACTTAACGTTGAATTAAAAAAAGTGCGGAAGAAATTAATTTTTATTTTTCTAGCAATACCCTAACAATATTCAATTATTTCCCATAAATAAAACTATATATTCCAATACCGTTCTTTTTAGTTTGATGCCATCTTCTTCCTCTTTTCTTTCAAGTTCTCGTATTATCAAATACTTTGAGTCAATAATTAGATTGCTAAAAGAAATTAATTCCAGATACTTATTTCTTGTTCATATTTTCTAATTAATTTTTAATTATATGCTTTCTTTTCTTTAATTTTTATAGCTCCCAAATATTGTAATCATTGAAATTTCATTGAACAACTGCGAGATCAATTATTCATGCAACAATTGTGAGATCAAATTGCAAATCAACTTTTTAATGGATTTAGTTGATTTTTTTTATTTATTAATGTTTCAATTTATTTTTGTTATTAAATAATAACTTTAGTTTCTTTTTAATTAAATATAATAGCTTATTTAACTTTAGTTTCTTTTTAATTAAATATAATAGCTTATTTATTTTATCTTTGATTTTTTTATTGAATTATTAATATATAATTGTAATAATATGCATAATATTTAATAAGGGTATATATGTAAAATAACAGTTTTCAAACATTTTTGTTATAAAAAAATAAACAACTTAATGCATTTATTTATATATTAAAAAATAAAAAAAACAAACATATTATTAAGCATTCAGCATTCAGCTCTATTCAGACTTAATTAAATTCAGTACTATTCAGCATTCAGTAAAAAAAAAAACGCCACCTAAATAATAAAGAGTCATAATACAGCCACAAACTCTTGTACAATCTTATTTTGTACAAAATGATTTGGCATTAACTCATTCGTTGAATGATAATACAAAATAATAAAAACAAATCATGTGGATCAAGGGATATTTAATCCAATTAATTTAATTATGCTACATCAGTTTGTACAAAATAAATTTATACGAGAGTTTATAGCTATATTATTACTCAATAATAAAAAAAAGAAGTAGATCTCTCCCTAAAAATATAAATGTAACCTTAAAAAATAAAAATGGTATGGACTCCATGATAGATATAAAAATGAATTAGCTAGGTTGGTTTTAGATTAAAATGTCAGTGTCTGAAAATTAAGGGGAAAAAATGTAAAAAGATTTCTGGTATTTAAATGCAATGTGAGTGGGGCCAAACGGGGCAGATCCGTTGATGAAGAATATTAAATTAAGTAATTTAAAAAAAAAAAAAAAGTTGACTTGCTTTATGAGTCGTCTAACTCCAGTTCCTCGTTTTTTCTTTTTTTTTTCAATTGCTGCCGTGTGCTCTTTATCGAGAAATTAACTTTCACATATATTAGTGTCAAAAAAAAAACTTTCACATATATTGGTTAAAAAGTGTGGAAATAAAATCATTAAATATAAGTTTCTCTTGTAAGAAATTATGGGCAAGAATAACAGACGGAGGAGGAAGAAGAAGTTGGAGGTGAAGAAAAATTATACAGAGGAAGAAGAGCAGAGTCCCCAAATTGAGCAATCTCATTCCACGACGTCTACTTCGATTAAACAGGTTGGCTAGTGATCTCTCTGTTTGAGTGATCTGTGTGAGTGCTTTAGCTTCCATGAAAGCAAAATTGTTTCTCATTTAAGATATTCAAATGTACTTGCTCTTGTTTTGTGTTGTTCAAATTTTTTCTTCATTTTTGTTTCTTCTGTAGGGATTTAGTGTATATATAGTGGTGGAATGTTAGATCTGCTTTAAAAAAATTGTTTTCCAAGAAACTACTGCTTTTTTTTTTTATATATTGGTTAATTTCCAAGAAACTACTGATTTCTTACACAGATTTATGGGGAAAAAAAAAAAAAAAGGAAAGGAGAGGGGAAGAGAGAAATAAGGAAGAAAAATGGATAAATTTCCTTTAGAGAGGAAACACAGAGTGCCACGAGAAAGAAAGAAAATACTCGTGGATGTGGTTATATACACTTTAAAATATACTTTAAAGTTTAAACACTCTACTTTTATCAAATAAAAAAACTTAGTTTACTAAAATAGCCTTAGGTTAAATTATTATTATTTACAATTTAGTATGATTGTATAAATATTCTTACTGTAAAGACCTATTTAAATCAATAATTAATTCAGCGTGCAATTAAACTCTTATATTTTTTTGTAATATCCCACATTGCTAACGAGTGAGTTCCTTGATTGAAATATAAGCCATTGGCGCTAAGTAGACTTGTTTTAAGTTGCAAAGCCCAATAATAAAACCGTGACGGGTCGTGTGCCCAAAGTAGATAGCCTAATGTTTACGTAGACTCACCTAACTGAGTAGACGTGTTTCGAGTTGCAAAGACCAATAACAATGTGTGCCTAAAGCAAAGAATATCTACTCGGTTGTTTGGCTTGGGTCGTTATATTTTTCTTCTCAATTTCAATCTACTTCATCAAAAAATATTCAACACGAACTGATATTCACTAACAGAGTTAGAAAAGTTATCTTACACCTGATGTAAATTAGTGGGACTAGTATGAAAAATTTTTAACTAACTTCTGTCTGATTAAACTCTTCCCAATTCATGAAGAAAGGTGAAAGTGAAAGCTGAAAAGCAAGAATTAATGACTAAATTGCGCCAATAAAATAGAACAAAAGAAAATATGACATTGCAATTTAAAATTGCTTTGATGTTAACCCCAACCAACAAGCATTCACGGCTGTGTGACAAAAGATAATATGACCAGTCATCCACACATATTCAAATACTATCGTAAGTTATTAGGCTGAAGCTGAAGAAAAATGGAAATTCAGAAAAACAGTAACAATGAGAAAAAAATGGAAAAGTTAAATGAAAAATAAAGAAAGTGAGATTCTTATTTTCATATGGGTGTAAAGAGATTTGATTGAGATCTATTTTGGTATTTATTAGTGTCCTAAGTAATAACTGATATTTAAAAGTCCTAAGTAAAAGGGTGTTTAAAGTATATTTTAGAGTGCAAGTAATCCCACCCAATACTCGTTTCACACTAGAATATGCTTAAGCTAATTTCTGAATCATATATACCCTCCAAATGGATATTTTTGAATCATCATTTGACTCAAATGTTAATGAAGAAAACAAAAACTACTCTCAGTTATCTTTTCCATCTAATTCTAATCTCGATCCTCCACAGTCTGATATGCAGAATCTGGACATTGAGGAACCAGAAGATCAGGTAGATTCAGATACAGAAGAGGAGGTGGAAAATGTTGATAAGAACAACAAAGAAATTGATGAGATCACTAGAAATCAAATGATTAGAAGAAGATTTCGCTATCCAGAAAGACTAGGTGTACAGGAATGTTCTTATTATCTTAGGACTGGCCACTATCCGGAAAGACCAGGTGTACAGGATTGTTCTTATTATCTTAGGACTGGCCGGTGCCGCTTTGGAATGTCTTGCAAATTTAATCATCCTGTTCCAATAGAGATCCAGGTGAGTTTTGGTTTTTGTGATACTTTTTTTCAGCCTGATTCGGTGATGTTATATCTTTGAGATATTTATCTCGTATTTCTGAGAGGATAACACAAAATATTGGCATAATAGATTATCATGACTTGACATACACGTTAATAAAGTTTAGTACTTACATATTTGCTTGGTTTTTGAGCATTTGGTCTAGTGGTCTGAATCTTGCTTAGGGGGTGCAAGAGGGTTCCGAGTTCAATTTTTGAAGTGCTCCAACATATTTAATTTTAATGATAAGACTTTTTCTCATATAAAATATTATAATTTGAATGACTATGTATGAAATTCTTATAGAATTCCAATCATTCTATTAACTTCACAGATGCTTTTGTCATATCTTTATAAGGAAGCTTGAAAGGGTTGTGTAATTAGGAGAATCTAACCTTAGAGAGAGAGAGAGAGAGAGAGAGAATCATACCTTGAAAGGTAGAATGGTGTAGCTCTTGTAGCCTCTGGAAATGAGAGTTCCCTTGTAGTTGTAAGTCCTTGGTTATTAATAAAAGCACAGAGCTATAAGTTTGACCCCATAGATATAGGCCTAACAAAGCCAAACCACATATATGTTGTTCATCTCTCTTTCTCTGTGTTCCTTGCTTATTTGCTGTGTGTGTGACCTTCACATAGTTTTCTTCGTGTTTCTTTGTTTATTCTGCTTCTTGGCTTGGGCTGAGCTGTTCTTGACAAGGATTGTGGTTCCGATGCTAACATCTATTGAAGTGGTATAGTACATGTCTATGTAATGTATGTGGTCATATTTGCTACAAGACTTATTCTGATATGAAGTATTACTGACGACAAGTTTTATGAAATTCTTACAGAGTGTCAATCAGTCAATTAACTCCAACACAGTGTCTATTCAAATGGCTAATGAAATGGTAAAGTATGTGTTTACATAAACAATGTATAAGTATAGCTATCCAACAAGACTTTTTTCTCATATAAATAATACTAACTGGAAGCTTTATGAAATTTTACAGAATCCCAATAATTCAGTCAATTCCAACTCAATGTCTACTGGAATGGTAAAGCATATGTCTTAGCAATGTCATATTTGATAAAAAAAGCTTATAAGTATTCTCATATAATGTATATTGATTTAACGTAGGCTTTATGACATTCTTACAGAATCTCAAGAATTCCAAGAACTCCAATAAGCTGGATGTTGGAATGGTAAAGTATATATGTTTACACAAATGTATCTGTTCACATTATTTTTCTTCCCCATCTCAAAAGGTCTATCGCTTACTGAAAACAGATTACTGTAGAACAGGCGTTGGCTGTAATCAACTTCGTCATAGAGGTTCCAACGCTAGTATTGGAGCAGCTGCT
This sequence comes from Clausena lansium, assembly GCA_030449835.1. NCBI lineage: Eukaryota > Viridiplantae > Streptophyta > Magnoliopsida > Sapindales > Rutaceae > Clausena > Clausena lansium. The sequence goes on along the minus strand of JASUUF010000146.1, from coordinate 5,118,881 downwards.
TTCTTCCAAGCATCAAATTTTGTATGCAATTTTGGCTATATCATTTTCTCTTATGACAATGGTTTTTAGCATAAGTGATTTTATATACAGGGGAAGAAAGGCAAGAGCTGTATGGAGATGGAGGAAGATACCATGGTTCTATTATCCATCGCCAAGTCCAAGTAAACCCAAATTATTTGGTTCTGCCATTGATTTTATTGGCTTACTTTGTGCCATTTTCCAATTTACGTTCACATTAATTGCGTTTAGTTTCTATGTCAAACACAAGTACAATCCAATCAAAATTTCCCTGTGGCCTCCTGTCTTTGCATTTTGTGTGATGTGGTCACAGTTTCTCGACAATTCTCCAGAGATGATGCTTCCACGGTATAGACCCATTGGAGAAATAAACCCTTAAAAGATGGTTTTTAGAACCTGTGTTTGGTTTGGAATGATGTACTCAAATTGTAAATTTGTAATACTTCTCCCATGCATGTATTTTTAATGTATGCTAGCTATTTAAATGATTTTTATTTTTTGAATTGGTTACAATTTACAAATATTATAATATGAAGTTTTATTGGGGAATTTGAATACATACACTTGTAGCACATAGCTTAGAAGTCTACTCATATACACCAATTAAAAAATTTATTCTCACTAATATTTGGTGAGATATTTACTCCCAACCAAAAATATGGAATAGAAAAATATTTGAGTCTTTATAACTTCACTCGAACAGGCCAAGGCCTTAATGGCTAAACTAAAATGATTTGAGCGGACAAAAACTTGATGATGTCATGCCTTTTGCCAAGATTTGGCATCCACTTCTTGTTTTCATATGTGGAGCTAAAGTAACACCCCCAAATTTTTTCATGGGATCTCATATAAATGTTTCAGACAATTAATTTTCATGTGAAAATTCAAATTTACCCTCCAACAATGTATCTTTTTGTTATTTCTTTTTACTTAAGAACAAAATGAGTAATTAAAAAATTATTAAAATCACGTAAGTGATGAATTAATATTAAATATTACTGACTTGGTGTTTTATGAAATTAATTCCTACAGTCACCGGTACAGGATCTTTTACCTATGATCGATGAGGTAAAGAATTCATTGGATAAGAACATAGATGAATTGCATACACTAATTTTTAAATTGAGAAATAATAAATTAATTTTATATTTAATGTTACTCCAGGTTTTTAGAAGCGTCGTTGAAAATACAAAAACCATCAAAAGTGCAAAAGTTGAGAACCACAAGATTTGTGTTTACGTACGTTATTGTAATTAATGTGCTCATAATTTATATATTATTTTAATAATTTCTTAACTTAATTTTATGTTAAATTATATTTTATTTTTATCTTAATTTTTATTGTTTTAATATTATAGGTCTATTTTGGAAATATTTAAGTAGAGAGACCTAAAATAGAGAATTAATTGGAGCTTAAGGAAAATAATTGAAGATTTATGGAAATCAAAAGGAAGCCAAGCCGAATTCAAAGATGTTCATTTCCGATTAAGCCTTAGAAAAAGAAATTGCCATATAGAATTAAGCATGCATGTGAATTGCTTATGCTAAAATCGGTGGCCAAATCCTAATATATTTAGGAATTTAACTTATGTATATGGACCGGGTTTTGAGCATTATAAAAGCATATGCTTGCTACAGTATTAAAAGGGGGGCCGAAGGAAGGAGAAAGAGAGGAAATGCAGCAGCCCCACGAGAGGAACCGAGGCAAGGAAGCCCAAATGAAGATGGAATTAAGTTTTTCTTTTCCTTCTCTATTGTTTTACTTGAATGTTCCTGCCATGTTTATGGATTCTCTTTATGTTGGGTGTGCTGTGAATACAAACGCCGAAAGTAATACGGCACCGTTTCAGCTTGCGATAACAACTTAATGATGTCACGTGGAGAGGCATATAACATTTAAAGCTCAAAACGGCAGCCATGAAGTCGTTTTGAGATTAACCAACTTGAAGCTATCACATGAGAGAGCACGTGATCACTCAAGTGAAGCTGAGCATAGTATAACGGTTTCTGTATACGTGGCACAATCCTGAACAATCTGGGTTTGTTAAACTGTCATGAAGGCTGTTGCATATGCTGAGAATCAGAGATGTTGCACGTCTAATTCTAGAAAATTCAGAGAGAGTTAGTAGAGAGAGAAAGTCTAAACTTTGTTCTCCGTAATCTTGTACTCAAAGCTCTGTATTTGTATCTTGAATCATCAATGGAAGCTTTCCTGGTGGATTCATCCGTGGATGTAGGTCTTTGAAGAACCGAACCACGTATCTCTGTGTGTGTTCTTGATTGTTTGATTGTTTTCTCTGTTCCTTGTCGTTCTTGAATTGATTACATTTCTTGGATCAATTGGTTTATGTTTTGAGTTACTCAAATTGGTTTATTCTATTAAGTACAACTTGAATTGAGGTATCAAAGGAATTAGGGTTATTCAACTGTCAACATGGATAATAATTTTTAATAGCATAAATGGAGGATTAAATTGGATTGATTATGGTAAAGTCAAATGTCCCAGTGTCTTAATCTCTTGGTAATTTCATAACTACTTACATCTTTATTTAATTTTTAGGTGCATTATTTTATTTTAATTTTTAATCTAACTTATCTTAATCGATTGTTTAAATAAATTAGGATTAAAATAATTTTAGTATCTAATCGGAAGTACACTCTCTATAGGACGATACTTTACTCTACGTTATATTATTTGTGCTAACTAATACACTTGTTAATTTACGCAATAGCAATGTTAATAAGAAGGTGATCATCACAATATATATACTTTTGTCTTTTGCCATGCACACATTACTGTTTTCTTGTGTTTAGATTTTCTCTATTCATTGTGACTTCAAAATTGGCCTACAATAGCACAATGTGTCCATGATCTCCTTAAAGGCTATCCACGTTTGAGATTAACTCATGGCCCGAAGGTATTTAATTGTTACCATCTGTACAAAATATGATCTAAAGTATTGGAATATAGATATATACATTTATAGTACAATCCTGAATTCTACTAATTAAGACTAGTTTAGAAGTGAAGATTTCTTAAAGTTAAAGTTTTATCATAATATAACTGTATGTCAATCTCCACACTCCTGTACAAAGATTTCTGCCGACAAGTCCAAAATTAGGAAGGTGATAGCTTTAATTATTATTATTTTATAATATAGTGATGATAGGCGTAGTAGATATGTTTAAAGTAAAAAACAGAGTATTTGCGACACCAATTAGTAACTAAAATCTATGCTGTGTTAAAATTTGAAATTAGGAGCAACCACAATTGAACTAACATTTAAATGACCCTTACAGGTTTAATTAGTTACCCCATTAACAAAGTTGAAATTGCAACTTTAGATATAGAAAGTAGATTATCATATGCTGGTGTGTGCTTGCGAAAAGAAATGTATATATTTGACAAATTTTTTTTTCTATATAGAAAGTAATGATAGAAAATCAAGTAAAGACGGATTTTTTTCAAGTAGTATTTTTTTGTGTAATGTAATATAGTAATTTTTTTTTTTAAATTTTTCACCCCCCAAGACCAAGACGACACTTGCAAGAATCGATTGAAGACACAGAAACCCTAATTGAAACAAAGAAAATGAAAACACACATAATTCTAATGGTTCAGCCACCAAAGTGACCTACTTCTACCCAAGAAACAAATCGATTGCTTTATTGATTTTCACTATCCAAGATTGCAAGACTATTAAAAGCTTTACAGAGAACAATTTTCAAGAGAAACATCAATCTAAATCCCTCTCTAGAGTGTCCAAGTATAGCAAGCTTGATGTCACGGGATGAGTTTAACGCGCAACAACCCGTGCGGTACTTAAAGAATTCTTGCCGAAAGTTGCTAAGTAAGCCTTTGAGCTTCTCGATTAACTAAGCTTTGAGGTTATTGAAAGAGCTAGAGAGAAGAGAGCAATTGGGCCAAAAGAGAGAATTGTATTACTCAAGAGAATGTTTACAAGAGAGCTTACAAGAGAGCTTGATTTGCTTGCTCAATGCTTGGATGCTCAAATGCTCAAATGCCTAATGCCATCCCATATTTATAGGGAGGCTTGACAAGCTCTAGAGAATTCTCTGGCCTAGAGAATTCTATGTACATATGCTCAAATTCTAGAGAAATTTGAAATATGTATAAGAGTGTGAAGTGTGTTAGAGATTTGTGGAATATTCCGAAACCGGGCCAAGCTAGCACATTTTGGCTTATGGCTTTGGGTCATTTTTGGGCTCAAAATTGAGCGGTCCGTAACATTGAGTATCACAAGCTTTCCCGCGCTCCTTGTAGTAGTAATAACTTTAGCTTGACTTTTAGTCAGAATAAGTGACTCACGTGCGCATCACATGGAAGGGCTAATCTGCATCAAATTCAAACTTGCTCGATCTGAACCCAAATGACTAAAGCGCAGAACTTTAATAAGCACACATGAAACATACATTTGTTATTGTTTTTATTTTGATTCATCTCCATTCTCCAACAGTAATTATAATTAATTGTCAACTTGAACTTTGTAATTATCTTGGTTAACGTTTCAACGAATCTCAAAGCTGGGACAACTTTGAGGCCTGTCGAAAGAGGACAGCTCCATATATCAATATTACTTTAAAAAAGAAATAAGACTGAATTATGAACATTCTTCTTCTTCTTTTATTCAATTAAAATAAGAGTAAATTTTGAATTACCCCCCCAAAAATGATAATCTTTAAAATATCTCTAGATTTTTGTAACTCTCAACTAATTTTTATTTTTATTCAAAAAAAATGAGAAATTTAGAGAATTGATGAAAATTTTTTTATTTTCTTACCATAAGTGAAGGGTAAGTTAAAATTTACAATTATTTAAAATATATTTTAAAAAGTGACATTTCATGAGGGGATAATAAAAAATTAACCCTTATAATAAATTATTGTAACAAGGATTAGTTTGTCATTATTGATTAGTTTGTCATTATCGAACAAATTAGATTCTCATTTTTCTCTCAAGTTATCGACGACCGAGTGAATTGCTAAAATCCAAAAGTCTTTCACATGACTAACAATTTTTCATCGTAAATGACTTGGCTAGTGATTTTTTACTATCACATTCCTTAAAGTCATTATCTATTATTTAACCTAGAACGATAATTAATTATCTCCATTTTCTGGTTAAAACATTTGGAAAGATGAAAAATAATCGCGTTGATGTTTTATCTTTGGAGATTGTTATTTTAAGTGGAAAGATAAATTAACCTTTTTTATCAATGTTTATTGATCAAACCACTTGCAATCTACACATTAATTAAAGGTCACAGATAATTTTCTATATTTCATGTCACATGGCAGCAATTGATTTATATTAAGCACCTGGAGCAATGTTTCCATGAAACCAATGAGTATTTGTGCTCGGGAGTCAAATCAAGCATCAAATGAAAAATTATTTTCGCAAACAGTTTCCAAGTACATGGAAATTTGTGATCACTGTTTTCATTTCATATTCTTTTTTAACTACATATTCATAGCATGAAATGATCATATATATGAACCTAAATTTGCAAGTTAATTTACAAGCTAGTTTCTGAATCATTTCCCTCAGATTTTCAATGGAAAATAATTCTGAATCATCCTTTGTCATAAACGTTAATTATGAAAGCTCAATAAAGTACTCATTACAGTTTGGACCCTAGATCCTCAATCGTTGAAGAACAAGGAGTTGGCAGTTGATGAAGAGCGGCAGAACCTGAGATCTAATAATCATCGTCGTCCTCCGCCGTTAGATATAAAGAGGAAGGCTGTGATTGTTGATGAAGGTCAATGGCTGGATCCGATGATTGAAAAGATAGATTCAGAATCAAATTTAGAAGAAGAGATCATGGAAAGTGAAGTTGATGAGAACGAGAATGAGAATGAAAATATCCAGAAGAAGATATCCAGAAAGAAAAACGAGTCCTAATGTACTTCCAACGGCTCTTTCAATCCCAGAGGCCGAGGTAAAATTGATTAAATTTCATGTGTAGAGTCTAAAGATTCTAAGTTGTGTTATGTGTTATTTATATATTTATTTTAGCTGTTTTTATTATTCTTATGAGAAAGGGAAAAAGTATAGCAACACCCCATGATTTATTTTACTACAATAAATTTTTACTACAATATTTTATTTTTTTTGGTGTTAAAATCATAATATGAAAAAGGAAGATTGCTAGTTTTTCTTCTATTGAAATCAATAGATACCATTTATTTTCTTACTGTTTTCATAATAATCAATAACACTCCCGACGATATAATTTTATAGTATTACCCTTATTATTAAATACATTTTTATTCATATTTATTATAAATTAAATAAATCATAGAAATGAAATTAAAGTGAAAAATTTTAAGTAATAAAAATGTGAAATATGTGTTTATTGTGTAAATAAAATTTTAATAATAAGATATTTTTCTTGTACTTTTATTATTTTTAAACATTTTTCTTATAATAAATATATATTTTATATTCTCAAGATAAAGTATCAACTATCAAGCAAATAATTTATTTATCCCTCTTTTCCTTTAGATTTTTCATGCTAGGTGGGGGGTTTGAATATTATGAAAATAGTATGACGATAAGTGGTATATATTAATTTCAATAGGAAAAAATTGACAATCTTCCCATAAAAAAAATACTTATTGAAGGATAAATGTAAAAAGAAAAAATTACTAATTAATTTATAAACGTCTCAGACAATTAATTTTCATGTAAAAATTCAAATTTATACTCCAACAATGTATCTTTTTGTTAATTTTTTTAACCCAAGAACAAAAATGAGTAATTAAAATATTATTAAAAAGACCTAAGGAGTATGATATACAAATCATAAGAGAAACCAAAGTGTCATTCTTCCTGTTTTCATCTAATAAATCACACTGACTTGGTGTTTTATGAAATTAATCCCTACAGTCACCGGCCGTGCAGGATCTTTTACGTATGATCGATGAGGAAAAGAATTTATTGGGTAAGATATATAGATGAATTGCATAAGCTAATTTATAAATTGAGAAATACTTGATTCTATATTTAATTAATTTTACTCCAGGTTTTTAGAAGCCTTGTTGAAAATACAAAAACCATCGAAGGTGCAAAAGTTGAGAACCAATAGATTTGTGATTATGTACATTATCGTAATGTTGATGAGAAGGTGATCATCCCAATATATATAGTTATATACTTTTGCCTTTTGGTATGCACATATTACTGTTTTCTCGTGCTCACTAATTGTAATTAGATTTTCTTTGTTCATTGTGACCTCAGTATTGGCCTACACTAGCACATTGTGTCCAAGATCTCCTTCGAGACTATCCTCGTTTGATATTAACTCAAGGCCCGAAGAAGGTATTTAATTGTTACCGTCTATACATATTATGATTTAAGTATTGGAATATAGATATATACATTTATAGTACAATACTGAATTCTACTAATTAAGACTATTTTGTAAATCTATTTTCATTAACAATGTATGCGAAGAAACTGTCCTCTCGAAATTGGTGCCCTCAACATTGGGTATTTAAAGGGTAAATGTTCTTTGAGTTCATATTTTTCGAGCCAAGTACACAGTTAGTCCGCGTATTTATAAAATTACTTAAAAGATCTTTGTTGTATATTTGTTTCCGTTAAAATCTATTTAATTATTCTTTATTTTTCAATTGTTACTTGTAAAAGTTTTTGAATTTTAAGTTATATGAATTATTTTATTCTTGAAATACTAGATCCAATATCTACGAAAGCAACGACATGGGTGTTTTAAATAATTTTATAAAATACGTGAACTAATTAACTGGAATTGACTTAAATTGTATGAGTAAAGTAGCATCTACCCTTAATTTAGATAAATTAAGTACCCTTTCTCCATGTTCTTCATTTCTTCTATACCTAATAACATGATACTACTTGTGGACTTTGTTTCCTTGTATGTGATAAAACTTTAGAGGTCCGTCCTGAAATTGACTGGAACAAGGGAAAAGCAATCGAATCCCTACTTGATTCTCTCTGTAAATTGTCTCTCTCGCCATTAACAAGCATCTCCTTTTAAAACTTGGCAGGATTTGATGATCATTATCACGTTAATCCTTTGATGCAGGGCTTATTGTTAGCTTAAATGCTATAAAATATATTGATTTTGATGATAACAAACCACATAAAATAAGGGTAATATAGTCAATGTATTTTATCTCATTTCATAAGCTTTTAAATGGCAAATTTTATTTAAGTGAAATCAAGATAAATGACTTAGCTCTTAAAAGGCTTATAATGATCTCTAAACAAATCATTGTTTTTCAAAAACTAAGGTTTTGATTTTATAAAGCAAATGAATTTATCAAAGTAGGTGTTTTTATATATTATAGATCACATTAAAAATATTTGAGTTTTGGAATCCATAAGTATCAATTTAAAATTCTGGAAATGGACTTATTTGAAAATTTTTATAAAGTTATTGGGCTATATTATAATTTTATACAGTTTTGGGGCCAAACTGTAATTTTTAGAAACAATGACTAAATTTCCAGAAAGTTTGAGGCTAGCCGGACTTTTCCTTGCGGCTAGCCGCAAGTTCGAAAATTCAAATTTTCTCTCTAACGGATACTTGTGCAGCCAACTGAAAAATTTGTGAGGCTAACTAGAACTTCTCCAAAAATGTGTCTAACAGATAGTTTTGAAGAATACACTATATAAACTCAAGTCAAGCTCGTTTTTAAAGATCTTTTGAATCTCCATTGAGCTCAAGAAAGTGCAAACTACTCTTTCAAAGCTTAAATTCGTAAAATCAAAACACTTTGTGCTATCATTTGCATGTCCACTTTTAAAGAGAGTAATTGTTGTAATCTTTGAATTCATTGTCAAATTTGTGAGTGTATAAGTGTGAGAAACACTTGGGTGAGGAGATTGGGAGTTAATCTTTTGTTGTAAAGGTTTATTGACACCTTGGAAGTCAATTATAAGAATTTGAAGCCTTGGGAGGCTTGGATAGTAAAATCCTCAAGCTTGGTGTGCTTGGAGGCGTGGACGTAGGCGGGGATTGTTGAACCACGTAAAAATCATTGTGTTTGCTCTCTCTTCCCTTACTCTTTTATTGTTTAGCATTGTTAAATTTATTGTTTTCAATTCCATTAATGCATTAAAATAAATTATTGTGTGATTTATTTGACTTAAGTTTTAAAAACCTAATTCACCCCCCTCTTGGATTGCTTAGTAATGGGACTGATGAAGATGCATTTAAAGTATTCTCCTTCTCATTTTTCTCATTTTTTAAGGTGGTCATATTTGGTAATTTACTCATTCTGATATAAAGTATACTGACTTTAAGCTTTATGAAATCTTTGCAGAATCCCATTAATTCCATGAACTCCAACAAGCTATACATTGAAAAGGTAAATTAGAATGTTCATACAAAAAATTCTGAAAATAATAAAGCTAAGTTAACTAATTAAAATAGCTTATATTGTATATAATAGGAGAGTGACACTTTTATTAGTCCTTTTAGATCTTTTTTTTTAATCACTTTAGTCCCTAATTTATTTTTAACAGTCTATTTTATCATTTGTTTTCAAATAGTCACAGAAATAACACACTGATAAAGAATAAATATAACTTTTTAACAAATAAATTAATTATTTTTAATTTTCAGAGGTGTCAAATGGTCAATTTGTATGTTAAGATGTCACATTTATGTGTCTATTTTTTTTAAATTTCGACACCAAATACCTTAGTACTTTTGAATTTGCCGCCCCACTTTTATAGTTTCTCTATAAATTATTTGTTTTCCCCGTATCAAAAAGTTAATAATATATGTACACTAATTGAGAGCAGATTAGTCAAGGGCAGATCTTCGCTGTGATCAACTTCATCATAGAGGTTCCAATGCTAGTGTTCGAGCAACAAATTTTGCATGCAATTTTAGTAAATCCAAATTATTTGGTTCTGCAATTGATATTATTGGCTTACGTTGTGCCATTTTCCAATTTATGTCCTCAGTAATTGAGTTTAGTTTCTGCATTAGACACAAGTATAATCCAATAAACTAGAGACAGAAGTAATTTTGTTTATCTTAGTTTTTTTTTTCTTTTTTGAAGTATTGGTCATATAAAATTCTTTTAAGACATAAGACTCATTTTTTTTAACAGAGATGAGTTTTTGTTTTATTAATTTATTTTAGGGAAATTATTTCTGTACCATCTTTCTTTTGTCGTATGTACATCTAACTACCACAAAATTATGACATGTTTTTTGCACCACCTTCATTTTTAAACTTGTATTAATCAACCACTTTGACACTAAAATGATCATTTTAGCCCTAAATGAATTAGAAGACTATTTTATTCTACAAAACTTAGAAAAATAAAAAAAAAATTATAATTACAAGAACACCCTTAAATTTAATAAAATAAATAAATCACAAAATCTAAGATGTTAATTTTTTATAATTGTAATTTCATCTAAAAATTATCATATTAATTTTTCTAATTTTTGTAATTATAATTTCATTTAATTCTTGTAATTAAATTATGTATAGGGAATTGTACAAAAATTAACATGAAGAGAAAAGCTCCTTATAATTATTATAAACTTTCCTATAATTAAAATTAAGAAACTTCCCCATAAAAATTAAATAAAATTATAATTATAAAAAATTAGCATGATAATTTTTAACAGAAATTATAATTATAAAAGATTAACATCTTGGATTTTGAGATTTATTTATTTTATTAAATTCAGGGGTAATCTTGTAATTATAATTGTTTTATTTTTTAAAATTTTGTAAAATAAAATAGTCTTTTAATTTATTTAGGGGTGAAATAGTCCACTAGTAGAAATACAGTCATTTGCGACGACAACATTGGTCACAGAATCTAAAATTTTAGCCGCTAAAACTTATCTACGACCAAAAAATGGTTGTCGTGAATTTGCCACATTATGTCTGTCGGTGAATCTTTTCCACGACCAATCGTAAATTTCGTCGCAGATAATTTCTTTCTGCGACAAATATACATCGCCACAGATTAATTTTTCTTTTGACGATTGTTGTTTTCTGCGACTACGTATATGGTCGTTGATAAGTTTTCTACGACCAATATTATTGGTCACGGTTTAATGTTTTCTACGACCAAAAATATTGGTCGCGGCTTTTATAGTTTCTACGACCAAAAATATTGGTCGCTGTTTGCATATTTTCTACAACAAAAAATATTGGTCGTGGTTTTCATATTTCCTACGGCCAATGATATTGGTAGCAGTTTTGATGTTTCCACGACTAATTAGTATTGGTCGTGATTTTGACGTTTCTGAGACAAAGTAATTTGTCACAGAATCATGTTTTCTACAATGACAAATAATTAGTCGTAGATTAATTGTTTTCAAAGGCAAAGTAATTCATTCACTTAGGATCCTTTTCTGTGGCCATTAACTTTGTGGCTGAATCTTTGGATATTTTATTTTCAGACCAACTATAGTGGTCGTAGAAAATTTGGCAAAGTAATTTTTTATTTTTTATTAATTTTTTTAACATAATGAAGCAGTATATTAAAATAAATGTAATCAAATATTTTAAATATTGCATAATTGAATTTGAAAAATTAATGAAATTTTGTAAAAGGTCTGACCAATTATGTAACTGAAATAATAAATACATAGATAATGTTGTATCCTGTTGTCAAATGATATACAAAAAAAAGAGTAGTATGACAACATATGACCAAAATGCAAAAGAAACCTAATGACAATGATCATTCACCAATTACTTCCACTTCTGAACACAAAAAGGATATGCCAAATAACTAGAATGAAAGTTATGGATCAAAAACATGGAGGCCAGTGCAATCAATCAAGGAGCAGCGAACAAGAATTTCTCAATACGATCCAAGCGTTCTTGTTGCTTATTCATGTGCTCCTGCTGCTTATCAACTATTGCACGTGTATCGGTTAACTTGGTTTGGCATTTTTTCAAGTCATCACATATCTTACTCAACTTAGTGCGAGTACTCTCTAATTCACTATGTGTGCTCTCTAACTCTTTTGCTTGACTATCAATGATCCCTCGCAGTTCATTTTCAACCTGTGGTGATGTTTTCGACAGAGGAGTAGGTAGTATAGGCCTAAATCCAAAACCTCTAAAGTTCTTGCCCACAACAAGTTTAACAATTTCTTTCGGTGACAAAGGTGCACCATCTTCGACAACAGGTTCTTGTTCCATTTCTTTCATCTTTTCCTACATAAGAAATTTCAATCAATCATATAGCAAAAGAAAATAAACATATGCAGTATAGATTTCTTAGGCTTTTTTTAATATTTATAAACAAAAAGAAAAAATAAATGAAAACTAGTGTAAAAACATTGGAACCATATTACAACTTATTAAACAAAGAAACTACGCCATAAAATTTTGCCAACAAAAGTTTTCGAAGCTTTTATTCTAATTCAACCTTCCTGGCTCACTTATAATTTGCACTCTTTTTTATCAAATAAACCTATCATTAAAATTTGATAACTAATTAGAATCTATTAAATATCTGATTACAATAATGTTATTTTCATTTTATATCTTTCCTTAGATTTTAGAAGAAAAATGGTTCTAGCATATGTATTGCAGAAAGAATAATACTTACACAGTCATTTTGTGCTTCTGCATTGCTCCAACCTTTCTTGATGCTAAAATGTGTGATATAAAAGAGCTCAATCTCATTAGGTTGCTCTCCAGTGGCTTTCCTCTAGTTCAGCATGCAACAAGATTCAATTAAAAAAAACAAGACAAATATCTATTCTTTAATAGAGGTAGAATAACAACATAAATCATTATTCAAGTAACGATCTAGATCAAACAACAAATACTAAACCATAGCTGATTATTTCAAAAAATTAATTTCAGCCCACTATAGTCTATCATCGATAATACCATCATAAAAAAAATTGTTTAAAGATTCATCAATTGCTCTCAGCTATTAACACATGATAAATCTTTTTAGAATCTATAACAATAGCCTACTATTATGTTAACATAAATAAGAAACTAGAAGTGTAAGGCCATTTATATTAGAGAGTAAATACAATCTTGAACTTACTTTTTTCTCACGATGGCCAAGAAATGATAATGATCCAGCTCGATGATTGTACTTGAGTTTTTGCGATTAGCAACATTTTTTCTCGCTCTTTCCTTCATGCAAGATTTTTCTCTTAAAAAAAACCATTTATGACTTCTACAAAATTAAAATTAATAATAAAAGAAAATTACCTTGAACTCTTCACTCTCAAAGCATTTACATAACCATTCCCAATCTTGTTGGGAGATATTTCTATATGCATGTCGACGTGCTTCAATTGATGTAGCATACTTTTTGAAATGTTTGTGACAATTAAATCTATGGTCTGAATATCTCTCAGCCATAGAACTATTCACATAGTTGAATATATGTGGCGCTGACATGTCGAATTCAAATTTTGTCTAAAAAAATCAAACAAGTCTCTCAGCCATCTAAAAAAAACAAAAAAAAAAACAATTCTCTCAGCCATTGACTATTCACTTATATAATCCTTAGATAAAAACAATTGGCTTACAAGTTTAATGCTCATTTATATCAAATAATATCTTTCAAACTTAGTTTCACTTACCAGCAATCGCTCAAACACAACCTTTTTTTCTTCATCAGGAATCGCACCTCAACTCTCATATTGTATTGGAGAAAACAATCTTACTGCAACACCAATCTCATTAACAAACCTAGAAGCGTGATTACATATGGGTCTCCCTTCTTCTTCTGTAAATGATATATGAATCCTTTCTCCAACTTGTAATAGTTGATCCAGCCCTACTCCTCAAGATGGGCCACGTCCTTTTCTTTTGGCTGTTAAACCAACTGCATTATAATATAAAAAAAAAAGGATGTATTTAGATGAAACAATTTCATCACAACATTCCTACTATTAAAATAACAATACCTTCCGGTAGGGCATTAGAAGATGAGTTAGAAGATGGAGGAATAATATCGGTGATGGTGTGATGCCTCCCAGGAGCCATGCAATCTGCGTACGCTACAAAATATTAAAATAATATTAATTTAAACATAAAAATGAAAGAATAAATTAATTTATTCATATAATTCAATAAAAGTAAAAATTACTTACCTTAACTTAGTGTCATATAACTAATCATCTAGATCAGTGTCATCATCACTATTTAAAATTAGTTCGTCATCATGATTGTCACTTAATATTTCATCTTCATCAATGCAATCATCTATGAATTCAGAATCGTCATTCTGTAAGATACATTTATGAGAAGGCACAAAATTTGCTTCTAAAACAGTTGGCTCTGCATCTTGCCTACTTAATTGTTGTGTCTCAAGATTAACATCCTCTACAATAGTATGAATTGGTGTTTCAATATTATTTATATCAGCTTCTCCATTCCCTTCTACCTCTGGGACATCCCATATATGTCTATGTTTTGATTTTTCTACCACTTTCCAATTAGATCCAAATTTTGGATCGTTCACATAAAAAACTTGTTGTGCTTGAGTTGCCAAAATAAAAGGGTCATTCTTATACCATTTATACAACACATTTATGCAAGTTAAGCTAAGATCTTTCTGAATTCTTTTCCTCTTTGTATTTGTGTCAAACCACTCACATTTAAACAATTTCACTCGATTTTGAAACAAATATTGCAACTCAAGCACATCAACTAAAACTCCATAAAATTCTACTTCTTTATTGTCATATTCCCCAACTACAACAATGCCACTATTTTGAGTTGTCAACCGATTATCACGGTCAAAGGTGTGATACTGAACTCCATTGACATCACAGCCTGAGTATAACCTAACACGGATATCAGGTCCACATGCTAGGGCATACAACTCATTACTAGCTGCAACTGACCTTTCATGATGCAATGATATCATCTACATGACAAGAGAAGACATAATCATATATATAAACTACCTTAAATTTTATTATTTGTTTAACTTAGGCATACTCACACGCTCTTTAAACCATCTAGGAAAGTGTTTCTGTTGCCTTTGTAATAAACTGGCATTACTTTCCCTTCTCAATTGGTTAATATGTTTAGTGATGGCAATTTTCAGATCCGGATCAGGATTTAGATACATCCGGATTAATTATTTTATATTTAGATCCGCAAAATAATATGCAGATCTGGATGCGAATAATATCCGCCCAGATTGCGGGCAAATATTCTGGATATCCGAATCCACAATTTTAAAATTAAATAATTTAAAATTTAATTTAAATTGTTGTTAAAGCCATTAAATATGGCAATGGTTATTTATATATATAATCTTGTGTGCTTCTGTGTAGTTATGATGTTGAGAGTAAATCAAGATCTTATTTCTTATTTACATCTTCCTGCAGTCGTATAATTTTCTTTGCATATATGACTTTCGAAATGCAAGAAGGCTGCTAACTGCTTTAATATGTGAGTACTTAGACTGGGCTAAGCTAAACCACACAATGAAAGTGTATCTGCCAGAGTATAATTTGGTAATCAATTAATTTTCAATCTATAGTCATAAGTATGCTTACTTTTTAACAATAAATTCTTGTTAAGTTGCTTATGTTTGGTTGATTCGTCACACTGCAGCAAAAAGATTTTTGGAAAGCTAAGTTGAAAGAGTTTAGTAGCAAGAATGGTTACGATCTTAACAAAAATCGAGATAGTGCTCATTTGGTGCTACCTTTGTTTTAGGTAATTGTCTAACTTGCTTTTATGTTTTTGGTATCTTTTTCTTTCTATGAAATGATGTAAGCCTGAAATTTCTTGTTACAGGGACTAAAGAATTTGCTGATCTGTGGGGCTGCCTTGGTTAATGGAGAGTAATGTGTATTCTTACTAATTTTTAGAATCGTTCCAAGTAATTAATGCAAAGTTTTAAATATAAACTCTTTTTGGGTAATGTTTAGAAATGCAATTTTTTTTTGCCTTTGAGGTCGTGCTATTAAAGAACCAAGCTTGCTGGGTTATGTACGTTTTAATGAAAAATGAACAAATTAAAAAGAAGTGATTTTCATCGTGTTAAAGATGTTGATCTTTGTGTTCTCGACAACATTTCCAAGGTTTTTGATCATCCAGAATTTCCAAATGTCATTTTAAGAGTTAGATAGCTATTTTAATTGTGGCTAATTTTCCAAGCCACTTCAATGTCTTGTGAAATATTAGTTACATTAATATATTTTAAGTGTGACCACCGCCTGCAATCATTGTAAATTGTAGTGGCGGAAGTTGATATTTACCCTATTATTTATGTGTTTGGCTTGATCTTAATGGATGCTTTATGTAACTCTTTTAAGTTATGATAAAGTACCCAACTAAATTGGTATATGATATTTGAGAATATTCATTATGTAGTAGTCTATTCATTTTGCTTGTAGTATGGTAGTAAATGAGAGAAAATATTTGAATTCCATTAAGTAATTAGCGCCCAATATACTGGCAACTCCCATCATATGAAAGGGTTAAGTTTTATATATACTATTGCATTTGACTCTTATCCTTTATTCATGATATTAATTTAAATGTGTACTTGCATTAGAGATGACTATTCTTCCTGTTCCATTCTGTTTTAGCTCAGGTATGCTATCAATGGCAATGGACATTTTGTTTTGTGATTTTTTTCTACATTTTCTCTACTACTAGATGGAGCTTGTTAATTATCTAATTGCTACAAAATGAATTGTAACAAATAAATTAACAAGATTTGTTTTCAATTCTGTAACTAATCAAGTGTAATTGGGAAAATATTCAGCTCATTCAAGTTTGGATGACCATCTGGCAATCAAATTGTCAATTAATGGGCGTTGGTTGATTATTGTGAGAGGGAACGATTGGGGAGAAGTAGTTGGGATTAGATGCTGGGGATGGTTCTCATGAGCAGAACTTTTATTAGGAAAATTTTCAGATTTTGGGTCGATGTAGTTTTTATGAATATTGAAGTTTGAATACATATTAAATTTCATCCGGATGTTAATTAATATTATTTGTTTTTAGTTTAGACGATATTCATTTTATTAATTAATTAATTTTGTAAATAGGAATTAAATAAATTATAATTATAATATAATTTTTTTTAAAAAAATGTAACTTTATGATGGGAAATACCCATCATAAATTTTGTCATAAACGATTTCCCCCCAAAATTAAATAATAAATTTACAAATGATAATTGAATATCCCGCCAAAATTAAAAAAAAAATGGTGTGAAAATTGAAAAAAATTTAAATTTAAATTTAATTATTTTTTACATTAAAATAATGTGTGACGGATATATAACTGTAAAGTATAGTCATGAATTTATGACAGAAAATATTCTATCATAAATTAATGATATGTACATAGATGACGGATGAAATGTCTGTTATAAATTTTTTTTATGACAGTTATTTTCCGTCATCTATTGTCTGTTTTTTTGTAGTGGGTTTGATGTTGAGAAGATTTATAACGACAAGAACAGATATCATGCAAGGTGCTAAGTTAAAGATTGTCCACGGTTTGTCACATGTGGCTTGGTGGTAACGGTTGGGGCTTTGTCATTAGAAAGCTGAATAATTTGCACACTTGCTTTAGAGCACAGAAAAATGCTCCTACCCCTTGTCATTGGATTGTAGAGAAGATAAAAGACTTAGCGAAGGAAACCCCTAAAATCAAGATTTCTTAAATCACGAGCACTTGAAGACTATTTATGGTGTTACACCAAATAACTTAAAACAATACAGAGCTTAGAAGAAGGTAGAAGCTTTACTATGTGGTAACCACTCTTAAGCGTTGTGAAAAATTATTCTAATAAAAGGCAATGGCAGAGAAGCACAATGTAGGGTCTAAGTGCAAAGTCTTAAATGATACAGAGAGTATTCCAAGCAAAATTGTTTAAGAAGTTCTGTGTCATTACCTACTCAGAGAAATGTATTTTTGAATGGGTGTAGGCCATATATTGGTATTAATGGGTGTCATTTGAGAGGTGAATTTAAGGGGATTTTGATGGCAGCAGTAGGTGTGGATGCTAATAATGGTATTGTTCCTTTCGCCTATGCTGTTTCTGAGATTGAAGATCAATGGTCTTAGGGATGGTTTTCGTCACTCTTGCATGAGTACTTTAATAGTTGCCCTTCAACAAACATAGCCTACTGCCCACAGTTGACATTGTGGGAGATATGTATATGCTAATTTTAGAGGAGAATTTCTTGGTTTGGCATTAAAGAAGCTATTATGGAGAGCATGTAAGGCCAAGAACCAAACTGATTTCTTTGCTGTTTTAACAGAATGAGGTCTGTTAAAGATGGTGTAAGAGAGTGGTTTGATAACTTAGAAGACTATTAGTGGTCAAGGTGGGCATTTGACAAATATGCTAAAGTAGATCGTACTACCAACAATACAACTAATGCTGTGTTTACTTTTCTTGAATGGGAATCATTACCATGTTTATTTTTTAAAATGGCACTAGGAATCAGAATGGGAATAGTGTGGGGCCCATAAATTCGGGAATCATTACTAGAGTTCTGATTTCTAAGCCCCCCCTAGGGAATCAGAACTCCATTCCCGAAAATGACTCTTTTACTCCCAATTAAATTTCCTAATACCCATTTTATCCTTAATTTAAATAATAATTAAAAAATAAAAAAATAATGAAATTAAATAATAATAATAAAATTAATAAACTATAATTACAATAATTTTTTAATTAATAATAATTATAATTATTACAAAAATATTTTAAATAATAATAAAAGTACTATTAATTTTAATTATTATTATTATTATTAATTGTTAATTGTTACTATTTTATTATTATTATTATTATTAATTGTTAATTGTTACTATCTTATTTATTATTATTATTAATTGTTAATTGTTACTATTTTATTTATTATTATTATTATTTATAAATTTAAAAATAGTAATTATAATTATAATAATATTTTAAATAATCATAAATTAATAAATTATAATTGTAATAATATTTGAATTAATAATAATATAATAAAACAATGAAATTAATAAATAATAATAAAATTAATAATAATAATAATAATAATAATAATAATAATAATTTGATAAATAATAATAAAATAATGAAATTTGTAAATAATAATAATAAAATAATATTTAAATTAATAAATAAATGATTATTAATTATTAATATTTTAATTATTATTTATTATTATTATTTATAAATTTAAAAAATAGTAATTATAATTATAATAATATTTTAAATAATAATAAATTAATAAATTATAATTGTAATAATATTTTAATTAATAATAATATAATAAAATAATAAAATTAATAAATAATAATTAATAATAAAAATAATAAATTATAATTATAATAATAAGAATTTGATGAATAATAAAATAATGAAATTTATAAATTATAATAATAATAAATAAAAATTAAATTAATAAATAATAATTATTAATTATTACTATTTTAATTTTTTATTATTATTATTATTATTATTATTATTATAAACTAAGGGCATTTTAGTAACTTGAAACAATTCATTTTACTCCGATTCCGATTCCGATTCCAAGATAAAGTAAACACATCAATGGAATTCCAGCCCATTCTGATTCCGATTCCTACAGCTCAAGTAAACAACTTATTCCCATTCCACCATTCTTACGATTCTCGATAAGTAAATGCAAAGATAAGTTCTTTAACAGTTGGATTGGAAAGTAAAGAGACAAGCCTTGTTTGACTATGTTAGAGGAGACTAGATTCAAGTTGATGAAAAAATTTACAAAGTAGAGAAACGAAGCAAAAATATGCCCTTTGATTCTTACTCCTAGGATCAAGAAACAAAGTGATGAAACATCTGAAGAGTATTCCAAGCTGAGTGTAAAACCACCAGGTGATACTATTTCCAGGTTAAAGATATTAGCAACACCCCATTGAGATGGTTTATTGTGGATATTTAACATAGGGGTGTTTGAAATATTTGGTATTCAAGTCATACCAAGTGCAGCTCAAGTTCTTACATTAATCAAGTGAGCAGAAATGCTGTGCAGAGGGGCATTTTTGGGAATTAAATTGTACTGCATGAGGTCGAATTAAATTTTGCGCCAATGATATTTCTGTTAGTTTTCCAATGAATTTTACTAATATAAATTTGGAGTTTTCTACAATAAGTTATGATCAGTTAAGTGTAGGTTATCTAGTTTTGAGTCAAGAAGAATATTTCTAGACTTAAGACTATTTTTAATGCTCTTTTGCTGTGTTTTGAGAATACTAATGTTTTATTAATATGTAGCTTTAATGTTGGTCTTCAAAGTCAAGTCATTTAAAAGGTTTTGTTTTTGTAGTAAACTTATGCTTGGAGGGTTGTTCCAAAAGTTATTTAAGCTTATGTAGTTGAAACCAAGAAAAAGGGATTGGAGGAACTGAAAAAGTATTGAACTTTTGAGTTATTATCAAACTCTGTATCTCTTTGGTGGATTCCATTAAGTGGTGAGTATTTTAAGCCCTGTATCTTTAGCTTAACAACATTAGGTGGTAAAGTGTTTCTGTATCCTTTTGTTGTTTGCTTTAGTGGTGAGCTTGTGATTTCTTGGGTGTGTGACTTTGTGTTTTCTCAACTATTGTGTCCGGTGTCAAATTTGGTATCAGAGCTTGGTTTTGACATTTATGGCTCAACGGCGTCGACGTAATGCAAGGGTTGTAGAGTTTCCTGTTCGTGAGAAGGACTTAGGTGATATAGAAAGGGATGATCTTATAAGATAAGTCAAACAGCTTCAGTAACATTTACAAAATCTCGAAGCAACTCGAGAAGCTGCTCCCAATGGTAGTTCGGAAGAAGAAGGCTCAATCAATGGCGGGTAGATTATAATCCCTTCTATCAGGAACAAAGCTCCAATAGTAATTTTTCTTCTCGTTCTCGAAATCATAGGCGTCGCAATTCTTATCATCCTTTTGACTTTAAGGTCGAAATACCTGAATTCGAAGGAAGAATGCAACCAGAAGAGTTCGTTGATTGGCTTAATTCTGTTGAACGCATTTTTGAATACAGAGATGTGCCTGAAGATCGCAAAGTGAAACTCATTGCCATTAAACTTAAAAAGTATGCTTCTTTATGGTGGGAAAATCTTAAGAGACAAAGGGAACGAGAGGGACAAAGGAAAATTGTTACTTGGGGAAAAAATGAAAAAAGAGCTTAAGAGGAAGTTTTTGCCCAATAACTATAGGCAAGATATCTACCTTAAGTTCCACAACTTCAAGCAAAAGGAATTGTTAGTGGAAGATTATACAGCAGAGTTTGACAACTTAATGATGAAGTGTGAATTGGTAAAGGCGGAAGAGCATACGATCGCATGCTATCTGGGTGGTTTAAAAACTGAGATTAGTAATGTGGTCCAACTCCAGCCATATTGGACTTATAATGATGTATGTAGACTTGCTCTTAAAGTGGAAAAGCAACAAAAAGATGCTCGTGGTGGGGCCTTTCTGTTCACAGTTTGTGATGTCAATCGAGGGAGTGGCTCAGCTTCTAAGCATATTTCTAGTTCGAGTTCTACCGCAAAGAAAATTGCGAAGAATGATGTTAGGGAAGGATCTGAACAGCAAGCAAGTGGTTCGAATGTTAGGTCTCGTCAATGTTTAAATGCCATGGTTATGGGCACATTGCTTCTGAGTGTCCTAATTGTAGGGTGGCTGCACTTGTTGAAGAGGAAAGCAATGACGAGAACGCAGAAGACGATCATGAGAGTCATAGTGTCGAAAAGGATGTTGAAGATGGGGAAGTTACATATGTTGATCATGGAAACTCTCTAATTATTCAAAAAAGCTTGAGTTTTGTTTGTGAAGACGGAGAAGATTGGCTGAGAAAGAATATCTTTCACACCAGATGCACTTGTCATGGAAAGGAATGTAATGTCATTATTGATAGTGGCAGCTTTGAGAATGTGGTAGCAACTGAAATGGTGAAGAAATTGAAACTCAAAACAGAGCAGCATCTTTAGCCTTATAAACTTTCTTGGCTTAAAAGGGGAAATGAGATTGAGGTAAACACACGTTGCCTTATTGCATTTTCTATTGGGAATAAATATAAAGATGAGGTTTGGTACGATGTTGTTCCTATGGATGCATGTCATTTGCTTTTGGGTCGTCGTTGGCAATACGATAGAAGTGTTGTTCATGATGGTTATAAGAATACTTATACTTTCATTAAATATGGAAGTAAAGTCATTTTGGGTTCTTCAAAGGTAGAGAAAAGTTCTAAAACTATCAAAGGAACAGTTTGCTGACTGTTTCAGATTATAAAAAGAATTGGAAATGGGTAGTGAAGTTTACGTTCTGGTGGTGTTTGAGGAAAATGAAGATAGTAATGAGTTGCCTTTAATTATGAAATATTTTCTTGAAGAATTCTCAAATGTTGTTTCAGAAGAATTACCACATAGCGTTCCTCCCATGAGGGACATTCAACATTGCATTGATCTTATTCCGGGTTCTGCACTACCAAATAAAACGGCTTATCGAATGAATCCAAAGGAGCATGAAGAATTACAGAGGCAAGTTGACGAGCTTATAAAGAAAGAGTTGGTGAGAGAAAGCAAAAGTCCTTGTGCCGTTCCTGCCTTATTGTTACCAAAGAAAGATGGGTCTTAGGGTATGTGCGTTGACAGCAGAGCAGTGAATAAGATAACGGATGATTATCGTTTCCCTATTCCACGCCTTGACGATCTTCTAGACCAGCTCTATGGTGCTACAATTTTTTCTAAGATCAATCTTCAAAGTGACTATCATCAAATCAGAATGAAACCTTGTGACGAATGGAAACAGCCTTCAACACGAGGAATGGACTTTATGAATGGATGGTTATGCCATTTGGTCTATCTAATGCTCTAAACACTTTCATGCGGCCGATGAATCATGTTTTTAAGCCTTTGATTGGTAAATCTGTTGTTGCATATTTTGATGACATCTTGTGTACAGCCAAGATGAAAAACAACACTTGGAGCATCTTCGCCAAGTCTTTGAGATTTTGAGAAATCAAAAGCTTTATGTCAACTTGAAAAAGTGCAGGTTCTCTACTGATAGCCTTGTCTTTTTGGGCTATGTTATATCGAAAGATGGAATTAAAATGGATCCAAGCAAGGTGGAGGCAATTTTGAGCTTGCCAATTCTTAAGTCGCTACATGATATCCGAAGTTTTCATGGTCTTGCTTCTTTTTATCAACGATTTATCAAAGGATTCAATACAATTGTTGCTTCGATAATTGAATGCTTGAAAGGAGAAGGTTTCAGATGGACCAAAGAGGCACAAAAGAGTTTTGAAATCATCAAGAGAAAGGTGACCGAAGCGCCTGTTCTTTTACTTCCAGATTTTAGCAAGGTTTTTGAAGTTGAGTGTGATGCCTCTAATATTGGAATTGTTGTTGTACTCAGCCAAGAAGGGAAACCAGTTGCTTTCTTTAGTGAAAAATTAAATGACTTACGTAGAAAGTACTGAACTTATGACAAAGAGTTGTGTGCTATTTGCCGTGCTTTGATCCATTAGAGTCAATATTTGCTTTCAAGGCCATTTGTTCTCTTCTCTGACCATGAGGCACTAAAGTTTATCAATAGTCAGCAGGAGCTTAGTAGAAAACATGTCGGATGGGTGGAGTTTCTTCAAGCTTACAATTTTACCCTAAAGCATAAATCGGGTGCTCAAAATGTTGTGGCTGATGCTTTAAGTCGAAAACATTCCTTGCTTTCCTCTATGCAAGTGAAGGTTGTAGGCTTTAAAATTTTAAAAGAGCTATACAAGGATGATTCCTTCTTTGGCTGAATTTGGAGAGAATGTGAGAATGGGTCATATGATCAGTACCAATTACATGATGGCTTTCTTTTCAAGGGGAATCGTTTATGTGTTCCTCAGTGTTCTTTGCGGGAATCTATTATCATGGAGGCACATGGCAGTGCTGTTGGAGGTCTCTTTGGAAGGGATAAAACGTTAGCTTGCTTGCAAGGTAATTTCTTTTGGCCAAAGATGGATAAAGATGTTGTGCATCATGTACAGAGGTGTAAAATTTGTCATATTGCCAAAGCTCATGGTCAAAACACAGGCCTATACCATCCTTTACCAGTCCTTGAAGCTTCTTGGGAAGATGTTAGTCTAGACTTTGTTGTTGGGTTGCCGAGGACTCAAAGAAACAAAGACTCTGTCACGGTGGTGGTTGATCGATTCTAAAAAATGGCTCATTTTGTTCCATGTAACAAGACATTGGATGCCTCTTATGTGGCTATTTTGTACTTCAAAGAGATTGTGAAGCTGCATGGAATTCCGAAGTCCATTGTCTATAATCGGGATTCAAAGTTTTTGAGTCACGTTTGGCGCACTCTTTGGAGGAAGTTGGGAACCACTCTTAAATTCAGCTCTTCTCTTCATCCTCAAATGATGGTCAGACTGAAGTTACGAATCGAAGCTTGGGAAATCTCTTGAGAAGTTATGTGGGCAAGAAGCCAAGAACATTAGTCAATGGGATCTTATTTTGCCTCAGATTGAATTTTCTTACAATCATTCCATACATCAAACTACTGGTTCAAGCCCTTTTGAAGTAGTTTATGGTAAGAATCCAATCAATCCTTTGGATTTGGCTCCGGTTTTGACTGATCATCAATTTAGTGGAGATGCTGAAGAACGCTCTAAAAGTATCAAGAAGATGCATGAACAGGTTCGAGACAGAATATTGAAGCAAAATGAGAAGTATAAAAAATCTGCAGACAAGTATCAAAAACATGCTAAGTTTTAGGAAGGAGATTTGGTTTGGGTTCATCTTAGAAAAGATCGTTTTCCACCTGGGAAGTATGCTAAGCTTAGACCAAGGGTTGATGGACCATTTAAAGTGTTGCAACGCATTGGTGTGATAATGCTTACAAGATTGAGCTATCGGATGACTATGGTATTTCGTCAACATTCAACATATCAAACTTGTCTCCTTATTATGAAGAAAATGATCAAAACTCGAGGTTAAGTTTTTTTCAACTAGGGGAGATTAACACAGAGGTGTTTGAAATATTTGGTATTCAAGTCGTACCAAGTGCAGCTCAAGTTCTTACATTAATCAAGTGAGCAGAAATGCTGTGCAGGAGGGGAAATTTTGGGAATTAAACTGTACTGCATGAGGTCGAATTAATTTTCGAGCCATACATCATTGGAAAGATATTTCTGTTAGTTTTCCAATGAATTTTACTAATCTAAATTTGGAGTTTTCTACAGTAAGTTATGATCAGTTAAGTGCAGGTTGTTCAGTTTTGAGTCAAGAAGAATATTTCTAGACTTGGACTGTTTTTAATGCTCTTTTTTGTGTTTTGAGAATACCAATGTTTTATTAATGTCTAGCTTTAATGTTTTTCTTTGAAGTCAAGTCATTTGAAGGGTTTTTTTTTGTAATAAACCTATGATTGGAGGGTTGTTCCAAGAAAGTTATTTAAGCTTATGTAGTTGTAACCTAGAAAAGAGGATTGGAGGAACTGAAAAAGTACTGAACTTTGGAGTTATTATCAAACTCTGTATCTCTTTGGTGGATTCCATTCAGTGGTGAGTGTTTTAAACCTTGTATCCTTAGCTTAACTCCTCTAGGTGGTGAAGTTTTTCTGTATCCTTTTGTTGTTTGTTTTGGTGGTGAGCTTGTGATTACTTGGGTGTGTGACTTTGTGTTTTCTCAACTATTGCCTCTGGTGTCAATATTGAAAATAAATCATGTGACTGTGCGTACTGGGAGATATCCAGACTGCCATATAGGCATGCATTGGTCTCTGTTATGTACTGCAGACACAATGTTCACCATTACATTCCATACTATTTCAGCAAGCAAGCATACCTAGACACTTATTCAGTTATGGTTCGCCCTATACCTTATCAAGTTACATGGAAGGCAGGAGATAGTGGTTTAATTGACCCTCCAGTGAAGAGAAGACAAGCTGGCTGGCCTAAGAAGCTTAGAAGAAGTGAGCCAAATAAGCCTGTAAAATATAATAGGTCATTTGTGATTAGATGTAGTTTCTGCTACCCGACAACTCATAATGTAAGAACTTATCAACTTGCTCCATCCAATACTAAAAAGTCAAGGACAAGGCAAAATCAAGTATGTGTCAGTGTTTGGGTTTATGAATATTTGCCCTTGCATCTACGTTATTCCTTAATTATGATTTTTTGAATTTTTTGGCAGAGAATTGGAATGAGAGCGCAAGAACAATTAAGTGAATCATCTCAACTCCCAGTGAAAAAGACTAGAAAGAATAAGGTACGATATATTTGAATATGATATATTAGAAACAAGTGTGTTGTGAAATTTTATTATGTTTCTGTTATGCTCTTTACGTAACCTTTGAATCTACTTCTTGTTGTTATGTAGAACATAAGTGTTGAGAGCGGCCAAAAGGGTGAGAGTAGTCAAAGGATTCAGATCTATGAGAGGGGTAAGTGCAGTTAGTTAAGACAAGGAGCTCAATCATCTACAAGCAAGCTTTTACTCAATCCTCCCAAACTTCGGCAAATGCAAGGAATCCAAGACAAAGAGGCAAAAAGACAAGCACATGGGTAAAAATAAAGTCTGAATTTTGCTTTTCATTTTTTCTTTTATATACAATTCCATGTGACTGAAGGTGTTACTCAATCACAGCCGTGAGGATCGTTGCACAATGGGTCACTTGCCTATTTGTTTAGTCAGGCATTACTTTATGGATAACAGCATTAGAAAATGGGCATTTAGATAATGGATATTTAGGTTCTCCATTACGGATTAGGAAGTTTTGGTTGGTATTGCTGTGGGTTTTTTTTACTTTTCTTTTTGCTGGAAATATTATATATGGATTACAAATTTGTGTACTTAATGATATTATTGTGGGTTTTTTGACTTTTCCTTTTGCTGGAATTATTATATATGAATTACAAATTTGTGTAATTAATGATTCCATTTTGATATCCCAACGTTGGACATGAATGAATGAATTATCTCTAATAAGTTTTTATTGGATACACAAATTTACGTTAAACGATGGAATTAATGGACAAGAAATTTGGATGATCGAATAACCGTGGAAGTGGTGATTTTGCAAATAAACTTCAAGTATTTTTCTTTTTTTTTTTTTTAATCATGAAGGGTACAATTGATATTTTGTTAGTCAACTAATTAGTTAACTAACGGTTTTAATGGAAAAGAAGTAAAATGAAAGATTTTACAAAATTATAGTAGTAAAATAATAAGAAATAATACTTGTTGTAGTTCATTTGATATTTTATAATTCTTGAAGTAGTGAAATGATAATAACTATTATATTATTTGGGCTATTATAATAAAAGGGTATAATAGTAAAAAAAAAGAGTGTGTGTGACTATATATAAAACTAAGGGGGTTTATATGAACATTTAAGTAAATCTTAGGGGTGTTGATGGCTTTTTCTTATATATATATATATATATATATATAGAATTTCCCTAACTTACCTTTAATGTAATCACATTTCACTTAAAACGTACAAAAATAAATAACTAGTATGTGGGTTATATGGGACTACGACCTTGTTTTGGCTTATTTTTAATGGGCTGTAAATTATATTAAATATAACTTAGGGAGTCCCCAAATATATAGGTTCAGTGAGACAATTATTAACATGCAAAGCACATAATATCATGATTAATCTTATATGTAAACTAAGGCTTACATGTGAACATACTATAATGGCAATCAAATTTTGCATAAATTATTATTATTCATAAAGCGGAATTAAACTAACGGTAAAGTAGTTTCAACCTATATTTTGATCGATTTAAAAGCCGAGGGAGTAACCATAATAACTGACAGATTATACCCAAAACAAGAGAGTAATGAAATTTTTATTGGAAAATCATGATTTCTCAAATTCATACAACTAACCGCATACAAAACGTGTTTCTCTCTCGATCTTACATTAATTTTATGTAAGAGTTTTGGTGGTAATCCTAATTAATGAAATATGATTATCTTTTATAAGTGGAGAAAGAATCCATCAGATACCATACGGATATATCTGGATGTCATACCGCCACTCCTTATCGTCAAAAGCCCGTAGCCTTTGTCTCAACCCTGGCTGAGGCCAGTGTAACTCCAATTTGCACAACCTCTCTATGTTGTATAGCTCGTCAGGAAGCTTTCTCAAGTAAGCACAAGGGTTGACCATTAAGCTTTCGAGTTTTGGCATCACTCCTGCCCCCATCGTCCACTCATCCAGCCACAGCATCGACTTCAGGTGCAAAATCTGGAGCTGCGGAAAACCACCAAAGCGAACACATGCCAACTTTCTTCCTGAATACGAGTTCCGTTTTAGTTTTAGCACTTGAAGGTGTGGAAGATTTTCTAGTGTCGGCATAGGATACTCTATTAACTCAGTATTTGATAAGCTCAGTTGGGTCAGACTTGGAGGAAATTGGTATTCAGACAGGACCATCCGTGAGATCTGCCCCATCATGGTATTAACTAGCTTCAAGCATTCATGTTTGTGGAGTTCGCATAGGCTTTTGGAAATCCCAGAATGATAGCAACTCAAATCTCCAGATATTCTAAAAGTTTGAACATTAGGGACTCCGCTCGGTATGTCTGGAGTACAAACATGAAAATGAGGTTTTTCAGAGAGCTGGAATAATTTTTTGGAGGTGCAGGCAGAATGATGGAACCAAAGTTTAGATGCATGAGTTTTTGCATCTTCCAAATATCCTCTGGCGAATGATCTATGTAACTAGATGGCATTTCTAGTGTTTGAAGGTTTAAAAGGGTGCATAGCAGTGAAGGAAGACATTTGAGCGAAGGGACATTCAATTTCAAATACTTCAAATAGAATAAATTTTCTAATCCGGGTGGATATTGGTCGAGAACTGCAGAACCCATGTTTAATACCCGAAGGTGTTTGAACTTTTTACACAAATTCTCGCAATCTATCAGATCAAGTTCATCGCTTTTTGAACTGTGATTCAGAAAAGATTGGAGATGCATGTCAGAATGTTCTAAAGAAATAAACTCATCAATCAGAATGAAGTACCGTTTAGCATCTGCGAGTGATTTCACTTGCATCTTAGGTTTCTTGACAAATCCCGTCTTCCCTGCCGCCCAAATTAACGTAACAAATACAGAACTTGTAACATAACACGCTTTAATTGTGCCTCCGGCTCTTTTCTTACTCACTTGAATGAAGCCGGATCAATTAGTACTTCCAAGTAATGTTCGGCAGCTTCCTCACTGTTGTATGGTATCAAACCTTCAGCTACCCACAACAAATATAATTGCCCGGTAGATATCTTAATGCTTGGGCCGAAGACACACAAATAGATGCAGCAGACTTTCAAGTGAAAAGGTAACTCCAACACAGAACAAATTCGACTAAAAAATGTCATAAACGCATTTTCATTAACATAATATTCTAATGGCGTACTTCCATAGTGTACGATGAAAAATTGCCAGGCTTCATACTTTATTCTAAGCAATGGTCCTCCAACGAGAGCTGAATCATAACGAATCTCCCCTCCATTTTCCAATTCGAACGAGGTAAGGAGCCCTGGATCACTGACATCAATACTCTGCGTCCATTCTGATTATCAGGAAGAACTTCTTCAGTATCATCCCATATCTCACTGTTATTGAAGACCTCATCAAGCACAATAAAGTACTTCTTGCTTGTTAGGTAATCTCGAAGAATAGTTTTCTTCAATTCATAATCTTCACCACCGATAATTACACTAAACCGGGATGGGGGCATCACAGACTTGATTATGTCATCCAATATCTTGCCAAAATCGTAGACTGCAGAAACCCTGACCCAAGCATGACAGTTAAAATAAAATTTGACATGATTATTGTGTTATATAAATTTATTCGTGAGATGACGAATTTAATTAAACAAACACGATACAGTAAACACAATACTATAGATCACGAATCTGTACGAAACATATTAATAACGTAACTAGCAAGTAATAAGATAAACAATAAAATAAATAAATTGCAGACAAACTGCAATTACAGCAAGCAGAACAATTTAAACAATTATTGAAATTTAATAGATATAAACAATTCGAAAATAGGGAGCAAAACAAGAAAGTTAGCAAACCAGAACAGTTTCGAAAACCAAAGGCTTGGTAACAGCGAACGATCTTGCGAAAGAGTTTCGGAAACCAAAGGCTTGGTAACAGCGAACGATCTCGCGAAACAAATTGACATTGACCCCCTACTAGGTGCTTTAGGATGATTCAGGAGTAAAAACCAATCCACGTGAGCCCGAACGATTTGGGCCGACATTCATGTACGCAGGACATGTGGGCGCACACGAGTTCAGCCAAATCGGTCCATGATTTAGACCCCGCGCAAGCACACGTGGAGAGAGCCTTTATCATTAGTATTTTTAAGTACTCATATATGTGTAAATATATATAAACCCAAATCCAAAGACTTATTTTTTCCATGTGGGATAAGTCCATTTTTTTTTAATTTTTCAACATCAAGGGTGCATATTATGAGGAAATTTCTCATTCACTTGACCATCATCTTGAGCATATGATATACCAAGTCGTAGTGTTCACGGAGTACTTTCTGAAACCACCATGACCTTTCACTTACACTAAGTGGATCCCACTCAAAATGTGAGCCAAATATAGCTTACTAAAAGCTATATTTTCCAACATATTGTTGTATGCATGAGCAGCAAAAGCAGTCTTATCGGAACCACTGCAGTCGAGAATTGCAACCACCGACAGCCGAGGATGTCCCTCAATCAATAAATCAAACAACTCCATTCTGCCCTTTCAAATTCACTTATACCAAACAGAGATTTTCCCTCAATCAATAAGTGATTGAGTTTGTCCCTTTGTTCGCTGATATAAAAATCATTGTCGCTGGATGGAAGTTCTTGCATCCGATTTCTAATGTCAATGATTTTATTGTGGAGTCCAACAAGAAGAGCCTTGCAAGTAGTGCTTTCACTTTCACTTTCACTGTTTTGCTGCTGCATGATGTTGATGAAGAATGTGTCAATGGCTTCCTCAGGTTCATGGACAAAGTAATTGATGTCCTCGAGAATTTTCAAAATGTCTGATCTTTTAACATTTTCTTTTAAGTCCAAGAGTGGCCAGAAAGGCAAAGGTATTTTTTTTTCAACGAATTCTTCTTTCATGAGTTGAAACAAAAGAGAAGCCATGTCACCTTCATAGTTCCCCTGGAGAGTAGTAGTAATAATTTGATTCTCCGTGAGAAGCTTTTGAAAAAGTGAAGTTAAATTTGTTGAATCAGGCAACGTTAACGTGCCTTCTTCACCTGCTAACACCCTTTTCAACCTCTCACAAAATAGTCGGAGGTGGACGTCCAGCATATCTCCTTCTCTCACTTGTACTGATTAGCAGGAATTTGCAAAACAGAGCCATAAAAATGTATCAATATATACAAAACAGGGGCTGTTTGGTAATGATTTTGGTAAGTCATTTTCTGTTTTTCAAAAAATAAAAAAAAATGAAAAAGATGTTTGACAAAGCACTCTTCTAGAGGGCTGTTCTTTTCCATTCATTCCTTGTTACATTTATGTTTCAACCAATCATATGACAATATCCATACTAATGTGACAACGAACGAATAGAAAAAAGATGGGTCCCACAGATAATTTATTTTTAATTTTTCCAAACAAATTACCAAACACATTTTTACCAATTTTATTTCCAAACACTATTTTAAAACAAGCTGCCAATGTGTTTTCATATTCTCTAGAAACTAATAATATCTTTATTATAAAACAAATACAAAAACAACATTTGAAAACGATACGAAATGCACCCTAAAATCCTGTATACTTGAATTATTAAAAGCAAATATAACAAAGAAGGTAAGAGTGATGCAGAAACACAAAACAAAAGAAATAGTAATTCATGTTCGCAAACAATTCCATCAAGTTATATATCTATTTATTTATTTATTTCGTGTATTAAATAATTGTAAACTCCAAGTGAGAATAATGGTTTTACAAAAATATGATATATACATATTTATTAATGTGCAAGTGAATTTCATTAAATATTTTTTGTAATATTACAACTGCTTAATAATAAAATTTACTAAACATGTTCATGTAGCCACTTTTGAACTCACTGCATTTTTCTAAACAAAAATTTGAAACAGTAACAGAATTCTCTTTACAATTAATTATTTTTATATCACAACTAACATCAATTATTTTGAAAAAATTATAACACTAACAAATTGACTCAATATCTAATTTTGTTATTGATTAGGTCCCGTGAGTGTAAGTTCATCAATTATTTTTAAGAAATTGACACTGACAAGGTTTAAGAAAAATTTGTAAGCGAAAAATGAGGAGTATATGGATGATGATTTTTACACAATAGAAGTGCATGCAATGTGTACGTAGTGATGATTTTGATACATATGAAAACGAAAACAAAAAATATAAATTGTGAAAGAGAAATCACAAATCTAAAGTGGATCTAACATTCATGAACAAAAATAAATAAAATGAAGTTATTTTAGGAACAATTGAGAAAATAAAATACCTGTGATCGATCCTTTGAGTGATCAAAAACTTTAATATCCCGATGAT
The DNA here is from genome assembly GCA_030449835.1 of Clausena lansium. Taxonomy (NCBI): domain Eukaryota; kingdom Viridiplantae; phylum Streptophyta; class Magnoliopsida; order Sapindales; family Rutaceae; genus Clausena; species Clausena lansium. Next base: position 5,086,299 of record JASUUF010000146.1, on the reverse strand, counting down.
AGCTTATTGTGACAAACAATTATGTGGAAAAAACAGAAAAATCAAAATTTAGAATTTTGTTCAAACTGGGTGTTGATAAATGGATGGATTTGGTAGAATTGAAAATGATTGCATAAGAAAACACAGGTTAAGAGAAAAGGGAGGAAAGAGCATTTAAAATTTACTTGTAAGTAAAGGCAAATATCTTGGTTCAAGAAATGAAAGAGATACCAAAGTAGCAACAGGAAAAAAGAGGAAGGTTAATAAACAAAAGCTAAAGAAAACAATGACTTAGCTCAAGAAAAGAATAAGATGCTGATGTCCTGTAGTCTTGTTTAAATCTTTTATTTTCTGTTTTTGCCAATCCAAAAACGAAAGCAATGTACATTTGCTAACGAGAATTCAAAAACAGTCCTTTTTTTTATCTTTTTGATAAGAAAAAAAACAGTCCTTTTGTCTCAAAATAAAATGAAATAAATCATGACGACAAGATTATCAGATGTCATTAATAAAAAAAAATAATAGATAAACTCTGCCTTATAGTGCCTAAGATATTTTCAACTTTCTAAAGTGTTATGCTGAAAGCCAAAGTTCTGGGCCAATTAATTTGGAAGTGAAGCAAATAAAAAATTACTAAAGATAAATGATGGGAATGAAAAAAGTTAGTCCTAGATGTCTTTTGAAACTAGAACGTTTTATACTTCTTAAGAGAAAATTTCATTATAATATAATTGTATGTCAATCTCCACAATCTTTTAATATAATTGTATGTCAATCTCCACACTCTTTTAAAAAGATTTCTGCCAACATTTCCAAAATTTGGAATGTGATTGCTTTAATTTTGATTACTTTTTAATCCAGTGATGATTATAAGTGATAATAGACCTGTTACATCCATGTTTAAAGTACAAAACAGAGTATTTGTGACACCAGTTGGTAACTAAAATATATACAGTGACAAAATTTGAAATTAGAAGCAGCACAATTGAACTGACATTATTTATATCACCCTTGAAGGTTTAATTACCCCATTAACAAAATCGAAATTGCAACTTTAGACTAAGAAAGTAGAATATGACATATATGCTAGTGTGTGCTTGCGATAAGAAAATGTATATCATTGTTGGGTTTCAATCTGATATTCACAAACTTAACCCCCCAAATTACACTAGCAAGAATCGATTGAAGACACAGAAACCTTAATTGAAACAAAGAATTAAAGAAACAATTCAAACAAAGAAGATGAACACATAGAAGATTTTAATGATTCCGCTACCAAGTGACTTACTTCCATCGAAGAAACAAATCCGTTGCCTCACTGATTTCACCATCCAAGATTACAAGATGTTAAAAACTTAACAGAGATCATCTTCCAAGAGATATTGATGAGCATAAATGATGTAGGAAGCATAGGGGATAGAATAAATTAGGAATTCTAGATTTTGAGTCAATTTAGTATTTAGTATTTTATTAGGATTTCTCTTATTTTATTAAGCTTATTTGAGTCATATTTGTAATTCTAGTCTAATTAGGATTTTAGATTATTTCTCTTATTTGAGAAGGATTAGGATTTAATAGCTACTAGTATAGGCCAGTTATCTTAATTTATCGTAACACCTTAGAAGCTTTTCATCAATAATATTTCAGATTATTTAGTTCTTCTACACTATTTAAAGATGCACACGAATTTGCTTCTAGGTGTGATAGATGCCAAAGAGTAGGTAATATCTCAAGAAGGAATGAGATGCCCCTCAATAATATTTTAGAAGTAGAGATTTTTTATGTATGGGGAATCGATTTTATGGGGCCGTTCATATCTTCTTACAATAATCTCTATATTTTGGTGGCTGTTGATTATGTGTCAAAATGGGTCGAAGCTATCGCTTTACCCACTAACGATGCAAAGGTGGTGCTAAATTTCTTGAAGAAAAACATCTTCACTCGTTTTGGAACACCGAGAGCCATCATAAGCGATGGGGGGAAGCACTTTTGCAACAAATACTTTGAAAAATTAAAGTATGAAGCATTAATAAAGTTTTATTAATACATAAACTTTAATTAAGCAGATTAAAGGATTTAGTATGAAGCATTTATTATTGATCTATCAAGTGTCAAAGTTGATGCTGCCGGTGACGGTGGTCGAACGAGAATGAAAGGGGTAGATCTGGAAGATTTGGTGGTGGTGAGTGTGATGGTGGTGGTGGTTTGACTCAAATAATTATGGATTGGTTGGAAATTTGAGGTGAAGTTGCAGTGTGAGGTGTTGTTTGTTTCCGGTGAATGGAGCGACGGCTGGCAGCAGGCATTAACTAGAAAGGAAGGGCTGACGATGGTGAACGGATTGGTGGTGGTGCCGGCTAGTGAATTGCAGTGGAGTGCAGCGATTTGAGTGGCGGTTTGCGGTTATTTTGGTGTGTTTTTGGTGGCTTACGGTGGCGGATCGGTGGTGATGTGGATCGGGTTTTGATGGCTGGCTTTGTCTGGCTCTAATGGCTGAGCGAATCGTTAGAAAAGGCAACAAAAATGATGGGTCGCGGTTGTGTACGGCGGCTGTAAAGGTGGTTTCGGGTGTTGATTTTTTTTTTTACTTGATGGAATTAATGGATAATGGAAAAAGGATTTGTGTATGGAAGGTGGTTGATAGTGGTCAGGAAAGCTCTGCTTGGCACAGAGAAAAGCTCTGATACCACTCAACGCAGTACGAAAGCGATACTAAATGTCATTCTAGTGTGCGTTCTTCAAACTCAAGGAAGAATAACTCTCAAAGAGAGAAAACGTCGAATTAACGATAAAGATAAACCCAAAGGGAATAATCTAAAATATTATTGATGAAAAGCTTGTAAGGTTGTTACAATAAACTAAGATAACTAGCCTATTTATACTAGTAGCTATTAAATCATAATCTTTCTCAAACAAGAGAAATAATCTAAAATCCTAATTAGACTAGAATTACATATATGACTCAAATAAGTTTAATAAAATAAGAGAAATCCTGATAAGATACTAAATACTAAATTAACTCAAACTCTAGAATTCTAATTTATTTTATCCCCTATGCAGGTACACCAGTCGATCCAGCAACTATAGTTATTTTAAATTCTTGGCCACATGATGGTGTTAGGAGATATAGATGACATTGTGAGGGTATTTTTCATCATCTCAGTTTGGGATTCTATAATTGTATTGTGATATAATGGTTATGAAAGTTTAATATATGTTGACATTAGCAATAGTATAATATTCTTTTGATACTTTGGATGTGTTTTGGTGATAATCAGTATTATGGTTGATGAGGTTGCTCAATAAAGTTGTTTATACGTTAGACTATTTTTGGGAGTGCTTGTTTTATAAATTTGAAGGTTTGGGAATGTTATATTTATAGGGGATAGTTTGTCGAATTTTCGGTAGAATCCTTATAAATAAGGTTATTATTAGTCAAGTTACATGATATTAGATCGACTCGCCCTGTGAAGTTTGGGGCTAGTCGTTTCAATTCCGTTTACTATTGAAGGAGAGGAAGCTTTGCTAGGATGTCAGTGTTGTTAAATTTTATGCAATAGGCTCTCAGTGTGCAAATTTACACAACAAGTAATAAAGTAGTGATTATTGAGATCGTCTCTACATGATTGGTGTTATCAATCTTGCTACAGCAAGTCTATTCAGTGCAATTGTGAAAAATCAAATAAAACCAATTTAAAATTAATTATTGAACTGAAACTCAATTAAACTTAAAAGACTAATAAACTAATATTGAATGATTTGAGCAAACGTCAGACACTAAGAAATATTCAATGATAAAGGCATAGTTGGGGATTTAAACTCACTTAATGATTATTGACATATTATTCAATGTTAGATCTAGTTGCTACAACATTGACTACAGCATTGGGTAGATTCCTTATACATCCTCATTTGTCGCCTATTGGATATCTTACACCTAAAATTACAACTGAACAGTGACCAATTGCTAAATCACAACTAGATATAGTATTATACGTTCTTGAATTTATTAACCCTACAAGGTGAATCCCTATGTCTAGTTCTTCACTAATTCTAGATTAAACAAGACCTTATTCAAATTGATATTAAATCAATTAAGGAAATTCAATTTAGAATCAAGTATCGCTCTGATTTATTCCATTAAGCCGTCTTTTTTAGGAACAAACCTAACTTGGGGTGGTCAGCCGAAATAGAGAATTAAATAAGCACAATCAAAACAATATGCTGCATTAAACACTGAGCAACAATTATAGACGTCAAATCATCATTAAGATCGTTTACACCCTAACTACACATAAATTCAGTTCATACTTAACAGAAAAGTAAAAATATAATTCGGTTCAGCTATTAAAATCATCCTTAAAAGGATAATAAAAGAGAATTAAGAAATTAAGGACAAGAGTTTAATCCTAAAGAAATTCTCTTGATTGAATTGCAATCTCTCCCCTCTTCTTAACTGAATTCCTCGTTTGCAGCCCTTGAATTTCTTTCTTTCTCTGTTTCCTTGAAGCACAAGGAATGGTTTTGTAGTGGTCATGGCTCTCCCTTCTTCCTTAAATCATAATCTCCTTTTTACATTATGAAACCTAAGGTTACTCCTCATTAGGTTAGGAATTTTCAGCAGATCTGTTTGTCTTACCTTACACGCCAAGGAAGTCTTGTGCCATATTACCCCTGCTTGACTCGTAATCACTTTAAGTCAGCCTCATGTCTTCGTGCTGTAACCTTGCTATAGCAAACCTGCAACAGCTTCACTACTGTAACTTGAATCATTCCATCTACTCTTTTATGTCTTTATCATTCCATCAATAGAACTTGCACATTTTAATTTCCTACACAAAATGCCATGCATGAAAATATATAATAAACTGAAATAATTTAAATTAACAAAACTTAACTTGAGCATATGCTTATGCATAACCTAACTAAAATTAATGCAAAAGATAAATACAACTCTCTAAGTAGTCATAAATTTAGCCTAAATGTGCCATGATTACTCTCATTTCATAGAGTTATCAGTCAGCTATAGCATTATTTTTACTGAAAGTATGAGCAACCCAAAAGTTCATTTGGGAGATTAATAGATGACAGTTTAACCAACTGTTGTGAAGGGACCAAGAAGGATGAAGGGAAGGCTTGAGAATGAGTTGGACTGCCAGCATGGAATTAGACTCTTAACCAATTATTGAACCAACCCCTATCAAAAGCATTTTCGATAACTTTGCTGAAGTAAGTTGTATTGTGCCCTAATTGAATACCAAAACCACCTAGAAATCCCTCTAAAGAATCTCTAAAAACAACACTGCAAGTAGCTAAAACAAGATTGCCTTTAGAGAAGCCATTTGAATTAATTAGCTTTGATCCAGCTATGAAGAGGTGGCGTCCAAGTCAAAATAATAGATTTGGGGGCTTTAATGACGAAGCAGCATAGCGGAAGCAGAATTGATTGGATAGGAAAAACTGCATATTGTTCTAATATTGGATCAAGCCAATGGGATTAGGTTACACTCTAATCGAAGCGTGATTAGATCCGTTCTAATCCGAAGACTCAATGAGATTTTTTTAATAATGCGTAAAGCAAGATTAGATAAGGCTCTAATCCAAACAACTCTACAAGAGTGATTTTTATAGATAACCCTAAGGGAATAATTAAAGAGGAATTTTATTGAACAATTGACTCTGAAGTTATGAAAACAATAACAAGACCTCTCTATTTATGATAAAGTAAACCTACTTCCCTAAGTTAACTTAAAAGCGGAAACTAAATCACAATTATAATTGAAATAAAAGACTAAAACACATAAATTAATTGACTCTAATTAAAATAGAAAATAAAATTTTAGAACTCTAAAATAGCATTCTACATCATTCATCCCTTCTTAAAGGAAAACTCATCCTCGATTTTATCTGGAGGATAGAATCGAGCTTGAAACTCAAAATTTTCCATGCTTCATTTTTTTCTTGATCTTGCTAGTCACTCTGCGAAAAGGTGAAGTCTTATGAGAGCAAACAACTTCCAAACCTCTCAAGTCTTTTGCCAAATCTCGCTTAATGTTCTTAGTAATTAACTTCGTTTTTGTAGCCAAATTTCTTCAAGAATAATCTTCTTGTCTTCAATATGGATAGGCATAATCATGTCAATCATTACTGGGTTCTCTTCGACTTGATTTTGCTCATCTTTTGGCATATCAAGCAAGTCTTCTTCTTCCAAATTGCTCCTTAACTTCTCATGTACATGTGATGGCACTCATCTCACGGGTTCTAAATTCTGAGGCACTACTTCGCGGTTGAAGCCCTAAGGCATTACTTCATGATTGATCCCCTGACGTATCTCTTTATGCTGATAATCTTGAGGTTGTTTTTCACGTTAGACTCCATGAACTTTTTCCTCACGATTAACTCTTTGTCGATGGTCTCTCTATCTTTTTATCCAAGGAAAGCCTAAGCCTCTCGATTGCATGCTCAATCACCACAAACCTCAAATTAAGAGATAAGACTGCTTCTCTGACTGCCTATCTGACAGCCTCCACAGTCCGTGCTTGCATCCTTTGATCATCGTCTTCGGGATGGTTGTATGCAGATAAGTCTGGTACATGATGATTTGGTGTGTATGGATGGTAGCTTGCCATTTATTATCAATTTTCCATGCAATAGCAAAACTATAAATAATAATAAACTCTCGGGATTTGTGTGGCCGGTGGCTAGTGGCAGTGATTTGGTGAGATGATGGTTGGATCTGATAGAGTTGGCAGTGAGGAACACGATGGTGATGGCATTGAGGGTCAACTCGCGGTGGTTTGACCGAAAAATCGGCTCCAAGTGGCAGTTGCTTATTGTGGTTTGTGGCAGCTTATAGCTCGGTGTTTGGTGGCGATTGGTGACTGGTTGTGGCTAGTGGGGACCAATAATGATAGGTCCAACGATTTTCGAATTTGTAGGTGGAAGGCCACGGGTTTTGAGATTTTGTGTACGGCAGTTCTGGTTGTGATTAAGGACGATGGTTGATTGGATTTTTGTGGGCGGTAGCTAGGGATTGTAACAGCAGTGACAATTGATGGAAAAGGGCAATGATTTCCCTGTGGTGGCTGGTGGAGCTGTCACGAGTTTGGATGGTTTTAGTGGTGGTTGCAGGTGGTGTTGAGAGCAGGCTGGGCTGGGGTTTGGTTGCATGATTATGGTGAGTCTGGTGGTGGCAATGATTGGTGGTAACAGTTATCAGATTGAGGAGGCGGCTGTGGGACAGTTGTGGCGGCGACTACGGTTTTCAAATTTAGGGATTTTAGGGTTTTTTTTTCTTACTGATGGAATTGGTGGAGATAGATGTGGGTACCAAGGAAAGCTGTGCAATTCGTACAAAACCGCTCTGATACCAACTAACGGAGTGGCGCAGCGGAAGTGGAATTGATAGGATGAGAAAAATCAGATATTGTTTAATACTGGACAAAACCTCTAATCGAAGTGTGATTAGATCCATTCTAATCCAAACAATTCAATGAGATTTTTTAATAACTCGTAAAGCAAGATTAGATGATGCTTTAATCCAAACAACTCTACAAGAGAGATTTTGATAGATAATCTTAGATGAAATTATAAAAGAGAAATTTTATTGAATAATTAAATCTGAAGTTCTGAAAACAATAACAAGACTTTTTTATTTATAATAGAGTAAACATACTTCCCTAACTTAACTTAAAAAGGGAAACTAAATCATAATTATAATTGAAATAAAAGACTTAAATACATACCTTAGTTGACTCTAATTAAAATAGAAAATAAAATTCTAGAACCCTAAAGTAACGTCGTACATCTTTTAACAAGTGAACTAGGAACTCCAAGTTGGCGTAAAAGATCCCCATCCCTGCCGCCGAAATTGACAAATCTAGGCGAAACTTTGAAAAATATTATAGACATGCTAAGCAGTCCCCTTTAATACGATAAGAATGGGGTGTAATGTCTTGAAAACGAGATTCATTCCTGCACTTCCAAAACAAATAAAACATCTCAGCACAAGAAATCAACCATAAGTTCCATAGCTGAGGACTGAGCAGCTTATTGAAGATTGCATCCCAAAAATTCAAAATTTGGGAATTCGTATGGAAAGAGGTATCCAACTTTTTGGCCAGCCACTGCCATATAGAATTTGCAAATGAGCAATTAGCAAACATGTGATTAACATCCTCAAGGTAAAAAGGGCTGTCATAGAGGCTGCAACATGAAACCAACGTAATTTCTCTCACGTCGAATCAATCCGTGTTCTGCCTCTGTTTTTGTAAGAATAATAACATCAATAGAATTCTGTAAATGAGGAAATAAATCATACAAAACTGATGGAATATTCTAGGAGCTATGATTAATAACTTCAGAAACAGTGCAAGATATTTAAAGGAATAGGATCTTTATCTAGGAGCCATGATTAATAATTTCAGAAACAGTGCAGGATATATAAAGGAATAGGATCTTTATCTCCTTCTTACATGTTTTTTTAGTGATAGTGTAGGATAAAATTTAAAATCTTGATTTTTTTATTTATTAACTATCAGTCAAAATTTGAGTTATTTGTTAAATACATGATAATATCATGAAAGAGTCTTGATTCCAAGATAAAACCACTGAGAGTCTGGGACAAACTTGGTTGGTCCAACCACTGGTCAAACCAAAAATTAATCTGAAGGCCATCACCAATTATTCAGCGAACACCATTTTGGAAGGTTGGAAGGACAGTTTTGAAGCATAACCATAAAGAAGAATTGATGAATGACTGATTCCAGCTCTTAAACGAATATGTTATCTTGAATAGACTGAATATTTTTTAACAACATCCCACAAGAACTTTAAAAGACAAGATTTATTCAATAAATCAAGCTGTTGACAAAAAGAATAACTTTTTAACCAAGTTTTTTTAAAAAATAAAGATTTATCGAGATTCTAATATAGGATAATATTTATTTCAATTAATGGATTTTAAAGGTCTATTTTTTTAATACAAGTGTAGACTGGTCCCTGGATTGGAGCTCCATGTTGACAAAATGACGTGATGCTCCAGGAGCACTCATTTCCTTTTCTTTTTCAAGAACCTAATATTCCGCCCACAGCTTTCTTAATGGAATTCTTCAGGATTGCAATCAATGAAATTTCTCGCGTAGGAATCAACGCATAACATCACTTCCATTAATAGATGACCACGCTTAGAAGAAGAATAGCACTTTGGTATTGTTATGACCAGTTATACTTATTATCCCTTGTGTGTAATTTGATTTGCGATAAGTAGATCCCTTATACCTGGGCAGTATGCCTGCGTCTTTCAGTGCTTTGACAAGATCCACAAGCTTCCTCAGTTAGATGGTCCTCTAAAAATAATCAAGGGGAACTAGCAGTGGAGAATCACTACCATATGCGAACCACTGATCTTTCCAAAGGATTAAATTTCTCTTAGTGAGACCTGGCCAGTAATACTCCATATCCTTACGAAGATAGCACTTCTGATCTACAGCAGCAATATATATAATAATATAATGTAGTTAGGAAAAGTGAAAAAATTTTCTCTCGAATCTTCTTTTCATATTTTCACAAAATTAATTCAAGAAATAATACTAACTTACAAACGTTATTTCTCGGTTTTTCAATTCTAATAAACTATTATAAGTCTCCTCATGTAAAGATTGGTTTGTCATTATCGATAAACCACAGAAATCTACTAACATTAACAAAAATTAATTTTGTTCCACTAGCCGAGAATTCTACTCAAGAGTTTTCGAGAACATTTCTACCCACTATTCACACTTGGGAGAGAGAAAATCCACCTTTACCTGATTACGGGAGGGTCCATAGCCCACTCCCTCAAATTTTGTTGTGAGGGTGGGTTACCAATAGGCTATAGCCTGAGCGACGAGTTTTGGTTTGACCGAACATTATACAATTACTCCTAAACAAATCCTCCAGCAATGAACTCATCTATGTAGAACAGGCTTTTGCATTTTTTATTACCATCCTGGAACTGAACCTTGGATTTGATTTGAAAATATTATGCTGATGTTGCAAATAGGTGAATGTGGTTGGTTTATAAGGGCGAATATCTTGGAAATCACTCAACTGAAGATATACAACGGAATCGGTCTGTCTGTAAATTGTTAAAGAAACTGACAAATGAAGCCAAAATTTTAATTGAAAAGGAACAAATCCATGAACTCTAGGATACAAGAACTCATAAATTATGGATTACAAGTCTATTTCTTTCTATTACATGGGTATTTTTAGGATATTACTAGAGATGGTAAAAAAGCCCAGGGCGGCCTGACCTGTAAGAGACCCAGCCTAGGCCTGCGGGCTTTATGCCCCGCCCGCAGTGAATGGGCCTGGTCATGGACTGAAAATTAAAAAATCCATAATAGATGGGCTTAGATATGGGCTCATAGGAAAATCCTAGGCTTTATATTTTAAAAATTAAATTTTTTTAATTTATATATTATGGGCTTTATATTTTATATTTTGTGTATTTAATTATTAGTCTATTATATATTGAATAATCATCTTTAATTTAAGTATTTTTTTATTTTTTCCTATTTTAAACTTTATTTAACATTCATATAAAAAAATTTATCTAAGTCTAGCTCGGGGGCTTTAGGCCCAGTCTCGACCCGTCTATGTTTGGACGGACTTTTGGTGGGCTTGAGCCGGCCTACTGTCAATAACTTGGGCTTAGAAAAGCTTGGCCCACGCATGTAATTTGCCAACCCTAGATATTACTTTGAATATGCAAAAAAGATTGCTATCAACTAAACTAATACATCATTATAGAGATTCATATAGCTAATGGCTACAGCATTACATTGTCTATATCTCTTAATGTCAATACTCTTTCCCTAAACTCTGCAGAAACTTTAATCTATGAAGCCGATGTAGTAGCCCACTTGTAGAACCAATAATGTACCTGAAAACAGCTCCTACATTGAGGCCATAGCGAACCTCTTTATTTGACAATTCACTTGGTATCGTGAATCTGTTCGTTCAATTATTTCCTCAATTTCTTAGCTCACTTTCGGGCATTGTCTTTAAAACCCATGTACAAGAGATTTTGTTCAAGTCTTAGTCCACTTTCACATGAAGAGAACCTATTAAGACTCGTCTTAAATATTATTGTTGAGTCCTTAGCTATCAACATAAGTTTTGAGTTAAGGAATTTCTCTAATAATAGCCTTTAAATGTGAATAAACTCTCTTTATCAAAAAAAATGTCAAAGCTACAACCTTTGTGTTGAAGGTCAATGATTTCTTGAGTATTCGGATCATATAAAAGTAACTGTCCTGTATTAGATCTTATAAAAAAGGCATCATTCTTCCAAAACCCAATTGGAGTATCAACTGCGAGAATAGGGGTAGCGGTGAATTGTTTTGTCCAATGATATCTCTCTGTCATCATCCATATGTCAAAACAACTCTCCCTTTGATCAAATACTAAAAAGAAAGAGAATCGCTATATAACCCAAAAGCTGTATGTTCAGGTGGTGTTTCAAGAAGGCAATTAGGCCCTTGTATCTCTTCAAAAACTTCATCACTCATATCAAATGATGTAAACTATATCTAATAAGGATGAAAAGATCCAAACGGTACCAACCAGTGACAAGCTTCATTATGATATGTGCAATTTATCACTTTATTAAGATTATACAAACCAAACTCAAAGCCTTGAAAATTTTTCCAAGAATTATCACTAAAGCTGTAAATGAGAACTTGCCTTGAATATCTAATAACTTTCCCAATTTCGCTATCATAGTAGGTCAGAATGTAAACTAACTTATAGTAATTACATTTTGGGTCTAATCCCAATCCAAACATAATACCGTAAATTGAGTCTGGATGGTCTGTGAGTATAAGTTTTGGGAGAAATTTGTAATCTCTAGTAGCACAATTGTATAAAGCTATTTCATCTCTACGTACATATATACAATATAAACCTTCAAAAGGACCCCAAATAAATCCATCTAACTCTAAGGGTATTAGTGGAAGAAGATCCTCCTGTAAAGATATATTTGCCAGTGTTTCATCATAGAACAAACAATAACGACATATTGGATTTTCAGGATCAACACTAGAATCTGTGTAACTTAGAATGAGACGAGTATTACCGTGTCCAGTTTTTAGGTGTTTGGAAATGAAATTAGGGCTTTCAAATAATTCAGACGAAGATTTACAAACGCATCTAAACCGCAATAATGATTTAACGGGCAACTTTGACATAATTTCAATCACCATGTCTTCAAAAAAAATTTCATTTTTTGCGGGTGTTATCTTATCTGCCTCGAAATTTTCAGTCTTCAATTTTTTCGTCATTTTTGCCACCACATTTTTCTGTGAAAATTACACTTCTTAAAAGAGTATTTGTGGATGGCCATCAACGTCGAAACTAATTAAGTATTATATTTCTTAAAGGAGTAATTGTGGTTGGCCATCAACTTCGAAACTATGTTGGTTATTAATTAAGTATTAAATTTCTTAATTTAAGAACAAGAAAATGAAAAAAAAAAATGATGCAAAGATAAAATCGAACAAAACTTGTGGTAGCTAATGAACTTAAACTCACCACGTTCCTTCGGGGCTAAAGAATTTGATCCTTCCGTTTGGTCTACAATTAAAGACAATCTCTCAGATTGTATAAGTTTCGAAAACCAATCACACACGCACACACAAATAAATAGATGAAGGTGAAGGTGTTGAAAACTTCAAATGCTGTTGAATAAAAACATTTCCTTATCCAAATTTGTTGACTTGAATTTGACCTCCAAGAAATGCCGGGTAACAGCAAAGACACACCAATGCTTAAATTAATTAGATTTCATAAAATCTATATTCTAGTATGTATATTGGCATTCCATTGTTAACATCTTTTACATATTGATATGTGTTGGTATCCTTATTGTCAACATAATCTAGTCTTTATTATCAGGTAATTTTTTACGTACTATCTTTTGTTACAACGAGAGGTAGCTATCAACGAGAGTTGACTCAATCAAGAATTAGGGTTTTGTATTTCATTAAGTATATATGTACCACATGGATGCGTAGAGCTATATTGAGGCATGAAGATGATCGCATAAGAGATATTATAGCTGAACACAGTGTTTATCAAATATGAACAAAATCTTCATGTGGGGACTAAAAGAATCATCAAAGTAGAGAATTCTTGACGAGTAAGGTGATATGTTTCCAAACTTGGCGTGATCCTTGGTTATATTAATCTTGAAGAGTTCTATTTAAAGATAATTACTTCCTCATTAAGTAATAGCAATTCTTTAAGTACGTACTATAGTTTGTATGTGTTCCATCTCCTCTATATAAGTAGACAAAAAGGCGCAAACCCAAATATATTCATTCATTCTGCTTTCCATGTTGTGCTGATTGCTGTAATTCTAATAATTAAGAATGCAGTCAATCGTCAATGGTTCAAGATTTGGATTGAATGTGATTCAATTAATGCATGCCATATTTTCTCCATCTCAAGATGGTCATCTTCCTCTTCCCTGATAAATAAATGAAATAATTGTTTGCAGCTTATGAATCAGATAGAAGTGCGCTTTACTCATATATTTAGAGAAGGTAATGGGACAACTGATAAGTTAGCTAACATTGGTGCAACAGTTTTAGGTTTTGTTTGGTGGGGTGAGCCGCCTTCTGAGGTCTTGTCTTTTTTACACCAGAAAGCTCAAGGTCTTCAAAATTATACGTTTAAGTAGCTTTCTAGTTGTTTTTTCATAGGGAGATGATGCGCCTTATCCCTAATACAAGCCATAATTTCTCTCATCGATCTAATTTTGAGATTCCCAATGCATTTCTCAAATTTGTAGGCAATCAAAATCTTCTCAACTCTATCTCGTAATTAAAATACTTTTCTATTATCAAATGATCTAACTGGGAAACATACATATTCATTTCACCAATTTGTATCGCATGCAAATTTCTTTTTCATGAATTTTTTATTAACGTATATCTATATTTGGGTGTATGAAATCTGAACAAACTAGGGTGGGCATTCGATTTGGTTTTTACCAAACTGAGCCACTACTAGAAAAAAGGGATTTACTGACACCAATTTAGTGTCAGTAATTATTTTTACTGACACTTGTTAATTGTGTCAGTATTGCTCCAGCCAGAACACACTGACACTAAAATTTAGTGTCAGTAATTTGGGTGTCAGTAATTCATGTCACTAGCGTATCATCATAATAGTGACACGGTGCTGTTAGTATATGTTGATACTTTTTAATGTCAGCATTTAGTGATATTATGCTGCTTTTGGTTAATAATATATTTTTATTTTAATTATATTTTTCTGGTTTATTTTACAACCAAAAGAAAGCTCAAAATATATCAACTATATAAAATCTCGCAACACAATTTACATAATAAACATCTCAACTACACTACAATTTGGAAAAGAAAAACATAAGTACTAAATTAAGGTTTTGACAATCTCTAAACAACAAAGTACTAATTACTACTAAATTAAGTTTCCAACAAAAGGAAGCACAAGAAGGTCACCCAATACCGATCCACGGCTTCATTTTTTTCCCCACCTGCAAGTACATAAAATCAGTTAGTATGGAAATAGATTATGGTAAACGAATTGATTGTGAGTGAGTAGTTAAACAAAGCAATTGAAAGATTCTTCAACAACCAATAAAACAATAAGAAATAATATTACAATAACACTAAAAGTTATAGAAAACGAAGGACCTTAGCTTAAGTTGTTTGACGAAGTCATGGTAGATAACCTGCTACACGTCACAGATCAAGTTAAAAAGAGATCAGCCCATGAAAAGGCCCGATCTCTAAGAAAACATGAAACAAAACAATTAAGTCAGTCTAATTAAAACCTGCCTATTTGCTCACTCAAACTTTTAGTCTCAACATAAACTTCTTTCACTTTAATTTTGTAAAACTTATCAAATATATCCAATCCATCACCAAGCCTTCTAAAAAACTATTGCACTCATTCCCTCATTCCTCAACAATCTTCAAAAATATTTTGAATGAAAAATAGACCAAAATTTTTTTTAGAGTTGTTTTGACATCAGAACAGCAAAAAAACAGCCCGTGGAATTTTGCAGTGAAAACAGCTACTAGAAATTTACAAGGGTTGTTTTGCTGCTGTTCTGAAAACAGCCCCTGCAAATTACCAAGGGCTGTTTTCACTGCAGAAAAGCAACAAAACAGCCCCTGTGAACTTCCAGCGACTATTTTGACAGCAGAACTACAGCAAAACAACTAAGGTTTGCACTAAGAATAGTTAAATGAACAATAGAGTATTTTAAGTTACATATATATTGTAACTTGAGATCAACCATTGATGTGCCCATAGTTTTAGTAAAGTACCTCATTTACTTCAGAAACTTCACTTTCCTCTATGCAAAGATTTTGAATCATATATTATACACAAGTGAATTTGTAGAAACTAGTTATACATTTATTAAACAAATAAACAACTTAAACGACAAAAGTTTACCAACTAAATAGAAATGCAACAAGGTCATTCTAAATTGGCACTACTTACTGAAATGATCAGTAGCATTAACACTAACACCTTATACATGAATTCAAATTTTAAGCATTTAAAGAATGTTCAAAAGAATAATTGCTTATACATCTTATAACATATTTTATAACCATAAAGTAGATAAATGGCAACTCTACCAGAGGTATGTTTCTAGTATAAGGAATCAGACGTAAGTAATAGAGCATGGCAGTACCTTATCATCCTCATAATCAATACACCATGATAGAAATCAAATCAAATAAATACTACCAATTTTGAATTAAAGAAAAAAATTAAAATATTTTCTGTAAAATTTATTAAATTACTTTTTTTAGAACTATATGGAAACATGAATTAAAGTAGATTCAGTATTTCTCAAAAAGAAAATTCAGAATTCAGTCTGCTCAACAAAAATTGAAAAAAAAATATTTTGCCAAACAAAAACAATGCAAAGAGTATCAAAACACCACCCAAATCTTTTACCCAGACGCACCAAAGTATATAATAAATCTACTAACAACGGGCCTTGAAACACAACTTTGAGACGAGACTAAAAATCAATGAAATCAGCTTCAGCTAAATAATAATAATAGAAATAAAATTGATAATAAAAGGACATAAAATACAAAGACCTAACTGTAACAAAACTTTAAATAAATATAAACACACCACAGTGCAGCTTGCAAATGTGCATGACCCATATGGTTAAATGGTCAGAAATGTTTGAGAACAACATTAATTTAAGACACTAGACGGGAAAAAAAAAGGGGAAAAGAAAAAAGAAACACCACATTTAAAAAAATAATAGCCAAGATTAAAGTTAATGAGGACATTCTTTCAAGCTTTAATTTATAAATAAATAAACTATATTACTTGGGTTTCCCTGCAACAAAGTTTCAGAACATGAATTAATGGCAGCATGCAATTCCTCAAGATGGCCCCATTTCGGCTGCCTCGCTAAACCTGTAATATATTTTAAGTAATTAAATATGAATGTATAAAAAAACCAAAAAAAAAATGGTTTGATTCGATTTATAAATATACCTATAAGTAATTATTTCATCATTACCATATTCATCTAATGGAGCTTGATCGTAATAACTTGTTATGATGTAGGCAGATGCTGTTCATCCAAAGTTTGTTCCTCCATGATACTATATATACATTAATCTAATTAAAGCATGGATAGTTTAAAATTAATTTAATTAAAGCATGGATACTGAGATTGCATATATACCATGTAGTAGTAGATATAGCTTCCATTTTTGGTTTTTTACTTATAGAACATTCTTGCTCCTACAAAGACCGACAAAAGCCAGAAATTAAAGAAAATCCAATTGATACTGTAATGAACTGAATAAAAATGAGTTTTTTTTTTGGTTTCTTAATTCTTACCAAGTTAAAGGTCAAAAGAGTCTCTTGAATCAAGCCCAGTTAGGGTTCCAAAAGGAGAAAACTCTCCTCTTTCAACTTGTTGCTGTTGCTTCCTGCAAAAAAAATAACAAAATATCTTCTTTTATTTTTTTAAATTAAAAAGAAAAAGAAAGAAACTCAAAGAATTTTAAACAACCAGAAATGAAATTCAAAGAGAAAATGAAAAGTCTAGAGATTGAAGAGAGCACGTGCTTATACTTGTTTGGAACTTTCCCTTCAACAGTTTTAGAGCCTGTAACGCCTCTTACCCAAGCCAAAAAGAAGATTGAATTACGCCTCTTACCTTGTATGACTGACGACGGCTAACGAAGCCGGAGGCAGCGAACGAGGCTGGAAGGAGAACGAAGTCGGAGGCAGTGAATGAAGCAAATCGAGAATGGCTAGAAGCTGCAGCATCGACACACTTGAATGGAAGTGTGGTCATGGTCGTGGGCGCCTGGTGGCGGCGGCGGCGGCGGCATCTTGGTCGTTCTCTCTCTTTGACGATAGATAAGAAGAAGTCAAGAAAGAAAAGGGAAATTAGGCAGCGACTGCAGCGTGGGTTCTTTCACGATGGAAAAGAAGGGGAATTAGGGTTTGGTTTATTGCCTTTTATATATCCATATATAATTCTACAGGGTCCAGTGGTTTGTGATTTAAATTTAGAAGCTTTGAGATTTAGAAATCCCAGGTTCTAGTTCAAATTAAAACAAAATACAATGATATTTTTTTAATTTTTGATACTTCGGTGTTAGTGATTTCCGATATTTAATTTACTGACACACCAGCATTAATAATTTATGATATTTGTTTGTTAAAAGCAGAAAGTAGTGCATATGTACGAATTATTGACACTTTTTATAAAGTGTCAGAAACAAAGTGTCAGGAAAGGTCATTTTTGTAGTAGTGAACCTAATTGAATTGAACTGAAATTACTCAATTCAGTTTGGTTCGGTTCTAAGGTAAAAAATCAAATGGTTCAAAAATTTAGGAATCAATTGCTTCTTAATCGGTTCAATTCAATATTTATTTATTATAAATTTATTTTACATAGTTTTGTAAAATTATGAATTTTAGTGGTTAGAATTGAATTTAATTATGAAAAAAGTTCAAATTCAGGTGAAAAGTACAAAATTTTATCTAATCAAAGAAAAATTATTAAAATTCTTAAATCTAATCATATTAAAAATTCTTAAATCAAATCATCTTAAACCGAAGTGAGTTATAGAACTGAACCGAAATAATTTGGTTTTGTTTTGTGATATTCGATTCATATATTTATAAACCAATTGGTTTCGATTCTGGTTAGGGGCATAATCGAACTGAATCGGTTTGCGCCCACCCCTGGAAAAGACTTATAAAAGAAATTATGCATAATAAGATTTTTTTTCTATTTTGTTAACCCTATGACAACTATATATTAACCATGTTTTGGGATTTTTTTGGGTAATCTCAACATGACGAGGGAAACTTTATTTTAAATATAAAAATAAACTACAACTAATTAGAGGGACATAATATGTAACACCCCAAATTCACCTAAGAATCTCAAGAGGAATTTAGAATGAAACTTCATGACATTAATCTTATTATTGTTCCCAAAAGAAAATCAATATTGTCGATAATAACATAGTCTCCGAAAAAATAAATATAACAATAATCCTCCAAAATAAAATTTAGTTCTAAACCATATCTAAAGTAGTGACAATTTAATCATTGACAAAACGCCCAAGTTTTTTGCTAACAAATCCTCTTCTCTAAACCCAAAAGCCCACATCTTTAAAATCAATCCGCAAAATGTTGTAGACAAGGGGTGAGTTGTCAACTTGCTAAGCAAACTCATGCACAACGTTACTAAATACAATAAAATATAGATAATAATTATTATGAAGTACCATAAATTAGAAGATAGTAATCATTATTTAATCTAATACATATATACGGTAAAACTCAAAATTAGATAAGTCATAACATAATAATCATTTTCAGTGAATAATTGTTTAAGAAATCAATTATCAATAAAACCTCTCAATTGTTCAATTTGCTCATGCCACAGTGTCACATGTACTCCTGGTGACCCGGCTAGGAGTTCAATTAGGGTACCACACCCCACAATTATCGTCAAAAGGTGCGCATAATATACCTAGCTGTTCGGTCATATCAATAACAGTAACTACGGACATTGAGCCAAAACCTTAAATACAGTTTTAAGTCTTTTGATAATCGATCAATAAAACACTCTTAGAAGACAATTTATGGAAAAACAAGTATATTATAGTAATTTTTAAAATAATTTTAAGAAAACATTTTAAATAACTTAAAAACCATAAATTGCCAATCCATTTGAACAGCATTATTCTATTTATGAATATTTACATATATACTCATAATAAACATTATGCTTGAATTCACTTACCTTGATCCAAAGCAATCAACAATAACCTCAATCACACGAGCTCACTCTTGGCCTATAATTATCAAGACAAGATTCTTATCAATATTTAATTCAATTTTGATCTTGATAGGAAAATCCATAAATCCTTAAACCATTAATTCTAACATAAGCATATCAATTCACCAAACTACACTTGGCCATCTTACAAGAGCTGATTTCTAACAAGTTATAAATATGTCGGAAAAATCTCAAATTTGCAATGAGCTACTATAAACATATTGGCATTCAAATTAAAATTTTACAAAATTAATCAAAGTTCATGAACATCTTTGAAAATTAATTTCCCACAAAAATATCAAAACTGTCCAATCAAATTATATGTATATATATATAAAGCTGGGAATAGAGGTGATGAGGTGGCATCACCATTGCTCATCTTTCTATATTTTCTATTATCTAATTAAATCTTTTTATAACTCGTGAAAAAGTTATATATTGAATTCAAGAGATATCACATATTGAACCAAGTAAATGCTACCACTAATATTTCTCTCTTGTGAAATATGTTCAAATTCCTTCAACTGTAACAGTTGAATGATGTTTTATATATATAGATTAATTGATAGAACACAATTAACGAAATATTTTTTAAGTGTTTAAATCCAACTTATAAGTTATATATTGAATTTTGAGGGAAAAAAATGGAGACGACAAGACATACATGTCTAAAGCTAGAGATTCCTAACGCCACTGATGATCACATTTTCGTGAAAGACACATGGTTTCATAACCACTTCGAGCTTGCCATCACTGACGGTCTCAACGGTTCGCTCTGCAACGATATTATAAATAAAACCCTTTAGCAAATTTTAATTTAAATTTATCATTTTTTTTATTTTTGGGTGTGTTTAAAAGTTACTGCTTTTTTGCCTTTTCGAAGCAGGTGAAAGAGAGGGCGGCGTAGTGGGACCAGCCCATGACCGAATAGATCATGTTGGTCGAACACTATTTAGGATTTCAGCAGCCCGATTCTATTTACGGTTACTCATGCTACTGATGGATGTAAAAGCGTAAATTTTTGTTATAATTTTTAAAAAATTTTAATTTAGTTTATCGAAATTGAAATTGGAAAATTTTGAAATTTAAAATTATGTGGTGTATATATGTGATTGTGATGTATTGTAGTTGTCATGGACATTTGAGAAGGAAGGGACTAAGCTTGAATGGCAGTGGAAATGCAGACCGTTACCTAATAGCAAGAAGGTTACTACTGGAATTTTGGACTTTCTTATGGATGCAAACATTAGGCTCAGTGTAAGATTCTTTTGCTCTTTTATTGGCTGAAATTTTAAAGATTGTTAGTTGAAATAGTTATACTCTGTTCGTTTGATATCAATGACTTGGTACATGTTGTAAGTTATGTTTAAAAGGCAATGAAAGAAAAGACTTGGGATCTGCCTATACTGGGTTCTTTTATATTCAATAGAAGGAATTTATTTCTCTTGATGTTTGATTCAAATCTATCAATGGTTCTTTATATTCTGTTTCATGAGGATGATACTAAATATAATTTCCTTGACAGACATTTATATCTCTAGAAGTTCATTTCCTTTATAGGTCGTCTAGAATTTAGGTTGGAAGAGTGAGTAGTGGTTACGTGGAATGTAAATCAAACATACTGATTCACTTTGACCTTTCTTCCTTATCAGTGATGAGTCCATGCTTCATGGGCTGTCAGCTTTATACATGTCTAATAATTTTGAATTGTTAGCTAAATAATTTTGTGTTTAAATCTAATTTTTAAGCTAAGTTCACTACGATGCAGACAACCAAAATGGAAAAGTCTGTCTAGAATACCATCACTTTTAGCGATTGCACTGCCTGTTTCTTGAATTTACTTGAAACACATAATTATTAATGAATAATTATTAAAGATTAGTATTAATAATTAATAAAGTAATTATTAAATTATTAATGATTAATGATTAATAGTTATGTCATTAGTGTGTAATAATGATTAATGATTAGTGTGTTGTTAAATTATGTGCACACTAATGACATAATTTTTGTTGTAATAATTATTAATGAATAAGTCTTTTTTCAAATTCGTGCGAAGATGATTCTATTTCCTAGTGGTGATATAAACAAAGGACTGTTAATTCAAAAATTCATAACCTTAGTTATACAAGTCCAAAAATAGTGATTCTAGTTTTGACAATAAGAGGAGACAATCGGAGTCAGAATAAAATTTATAGGGCTTTTAGTGATGAAAAAGTAACCCAAATTCGCTTCAATATCAGTCCTCGTAATTTTGGAAAGCAGTTTCCAAGATTACGACAGCCCAACTTAATTTTTAATAATTTTTATATAAAGCTAAAAATTACAAATTTAAATATACAGAAACTAAATATATATACGTATAGTAATAGAAATTCCCAAAATTTTCAAAAGTCGCTTGAATTATGAAATAAATTATAAATTTGAAAATGACTGGTGAAAATCGAAATATTCAAGAACTAGCATTCCAACTTCGAAAAATCATTACAATTAATATACATTGACTTTTGAACAGTAAACATATGGATAGAAAGATAAAGATGTCTAGTCTAATAATCTATAAAGTTTTATGCATGAGACCTAATGAAAACAACAGTCGTATGACATTCAATCTATAATGTTCATAGCTTTCAGGATAACACACACTACTACAAAATTGGTCTTTAATGACTGTTTTAAAAGACATAAGATGATAGTTTTAAAACCGTCATCTTAGGCAGAGACATTAAAAGGGATCTACTTTTTATGATGGTTCAAAAACCATCATCAAATGTATACTTATAATAACGATTAATTTAGTAAACCGCCATTATATGCGATATGTATTTGAGTTATAATGACGGCTTTTAGGTAAAAACCGTCATTAGATGTTACTTTTGATGACCCTTTTTTTTAAAAAAACCGTCATTAAATGTACTAACTATGTATGTTTTGAAATAACGACCGTCATTAAATGTACTAACTATGTATGTTTTTATGATAGTTATTTCATATAACCGTCATTAAATTACTTTTTCATTAATTTTTTTACGATGGTTCTTATAGAAAATGGTCATTAAATGTGTCATTTTAATGACAGTTTATTATAAGAACCGTCATTAAATATTAAAACAACATTTAATGACCGTTTATTGTAAGAACCGTCATTTAATAACTATTGCTAAACGCTATATTTAATGACGGTTCTTTTTAAATAATTGTCATCTTTTTTGTTGATATTAAAAAAAAATATATATGGCAATTCTAATACCATTTGAAGCCCCTATTTTAATTCTAATTTTCTAATAAATTCTTCACAATTTTTTTTCCACAAATATTTCATATACAAAAGAAAGCTCACAAAAAGATCTAACAATCATTAAACTTTAACAAAATGACAATTAGCTTTTACATCAAAATTCTCACAACTCTTTAATATCTACTGATGAATCTACTAGCAACCAACAAAATTGGAATGTGTGAGTACATCTAATTTCTCATCAAGTCTTCAACTGCAAACAAATCTCACTACCATTAGCAATCTATGTCATTCTTACAAAGAATAAAGAGAAACTAAGATAAATTCATATCATATATACCAGTATCTTCACCATCACCATGCCTTGCAACTTCCACAAGCAATTCAGTTGCTCTTTTCCATGAGGACTCATCAAAACTGAACAAGCAAACAACACCATCATAAAAGAATGAATATATGTTTGATACGAAATGAGCAAAACCTAGGTTATGACCAACACAGAAGTGCAAAAAGAAAAGTGAATGTCTTTTTCTGAAAATATATGTAGACAGATGTATATAGATGCATGCAAGGGAAAATAGAATGTCTTTCCACATTCTCATCCACAGACTTCAACTAGCTTTTTCATTATCTGCAGTTAAGTCGTAGACCTGAAAATGTTGAACCATTTAAACTCAAAAGATTTAATGAATCATCAATTTATAAGATTAATGAAAGAATACAATTTGGTCTTTTGTTTACCTATCATGAACAAATACAGCTATGTCACAGGTAGCCAACGAATCTTTATTCAACATTAGTTTTGCAACTGATTCTTTAAGAATTTCTCGCAACACAATAGTTTTACTGTTGTTCTACAGTGAAAACAGCCCTTGAAAGTTACCGAGGTCTACAGCAAAACCAACCCCTATAAACTTCCAGTAGCTATTTTGACAGTGGAATTACAACAGACAGCCCCTGGAATTATCCATTGCTGTTTTAGTTTGATGGAAAATAACAGTAAATTCATTTTTTAATTTATGAACATGGTCAATAGATGATTCAACAACCATAGAAAATTATCAAAGCAGCCCTAAAAATAGAACCTTAAATGGGAGTAAGCAAAGTAGTGAAAAGGGCAAGAACAAAAATAAGCCTTATTATCAATTTCCTTTTTGAATTTTTGATATTAACAATCAGTAAAAACAATTCAGGGCAAAGCTTTCAATGATTTAGGTGAAAATTGAAAAGCCCAAAGTAGAAAGCGGATAATTAAAACTTATATGATAGAGGGTTAATCCATAAACATACATTGAAAAATAAAGAGTATACCTATCATGGAATTTCTTTAGCTATTCCTCATTAATCAGCTAAAACTGCCACTGAATCTTCAGTTAATTTCCTAGAAGGTTGGCTGTAAACAAAATAAATCCTAAATTTTTTCCTTTTTTCAGTTAATTTCTGATAACTCTATGAAATGAGAGTTATCACGCTATATTTAGACATAAACTTACATTACTTAGAGAGTAAATGCTGATGTTTTAGTGTATTTTTAATTATGTTTTGCATATGCATGTATTTATTTTCAATTATAATAAAATGATGCGTGGAATATCAAGCAAAAATCAGAAGAATGATGGAGAAGTTGATGCAAAAATCCGAGAGCAAAACAGACAGCCTGCCATGTAGAAGCAACAGACAAAATATGTAGCTGTCGCTACTGCCACTGTCAGCAGTACAAAATATCATGTGGTCCTAGAATTTCAGAGGTTGCCAAGTGTCTCCATTTCCTCAAAAGAGGTGCTCTAATTCCAAGATATAAAAAGGCATTTTAAGGAAGCAACCTTTAACCATTGATACAACCATTCACGCAACCCTCATCCTTTATCATCCAACATCATCCACTTTCACCCCTTATCATAACCCACGAGCCTTCACTTAATCCACCATCATCCTCCAGCACTCACAGCCGTCACTCACAAAAATCAAGGGGATTTTCAGAGCTATAACATAAGACACACAATAAGAAGAGAGGGTGCACATCAAGATTAAAGAGTGACACTTCATCCTTGTTGTATCTAAACTCTATCTTTGTATTTATTTGTTTTAATTCTCCTTGATGATGTATTTGATGACAAACTCTTATGCTTTTACTGTTTTAAAGCTCATCATGAGCTAAACCTTTAAGTAGTTGGATTTTAAATGAACTTTATGGTTATTAGACTCATATATTGTGTTGCTGGGTGTATGCTGTAGCATTTTGCCTTGGTTGTATGTGTTGTAATTCTCTATTTCAGCTGATCACCCATTTAGTATACACAAGCTAGGAAAGAGCCTAAAAAAGGTCTGACCTAGTGGATCTAGCCAAGACAATACATGATTCTAGAGTGGGTTTCCCAAGTTGAGTTTATCTTGATTTGAATAGGGCCATGCCTAATCTAGAATTTGTGATGAACTAGATATAGGTAGTCACCTTATAGGGTAAAGGGAACCTAGAATGAGTAATGCTATATCTAGATGTTGGCTTAGCAACTGATCATTGTTAGGTCGCTTTTAGATATAAGATGTCCAACAGGCGACAGCTGAAGACGCATGAGGGATTCTACCCAATGCTGTAGTAGATGCTGTAGCAACAGAGCCTAAAGTGAAAAAGAGTCAAAACCATTAAGTAAGTTTAAGATCCAACTACCCGTTTGTCATTAAGTATACCCTTGTGTGTGACGTAGCTTTCTTTTATTGCATTTAGTTTATTGCACTTTTTAATTTCTTTAAGTCTTTAATCACAAAAATCTTTTCTTGTTTTAAGTACTTAGCTAAAATTTGCACTATAAGATTGCTGTAGCAAATTGCAATAGATCAATCTCTGTGGAGATGATCTGATTACTCATCACTTTACTACTTGTTGTGTCCGCTTGCATGTTGACATCGTTTGAATTTACCCAACAATTTCCTAAAAGAAGCCACATAGATTTTAGTGGAATTCTTTCCTCAACAATCAGAAGTGTTTCAACAGAATTCTTTTCTCTATGAGAGTATAATTATATATTAACTTCGGACATTTTATATCAACACCACAAGTGGAACTCCAACAGATGGTATATACAAAAGAACACATGTACATTCAATCTTTCATTGAAACCACACACCTATTCATGTGACTAACATCAAAGTTTGAGTTTGCAAGACAACTCACCGATATAATTATAGATATATGGTAGGCATGTGCATTAACTACAAATTTAAACTGACTAAAAAATAAATTTTACAACTTACATCCCATCTGGAAGGATTGAATTCCTTTGGATTTCGATAAATTTCAGGATCCCAAATGAATACTTCTGAGCCAAACTAGAACTTTCCAACCTTTGGAATGGTGTACTCTGAAATGAAAACACATTTCAATTTGGTTAAGTAAATCATTAGCCTATGAGCTGTGGCTAGTAAAAATATTTCTTCATGTTCATTAAATATATATTTAAGAAAAAA
This sequence comes from Clausena lansium, assembly GCA_030449835.1. Lineage (NCBI taxonomy): Eukaryota > Viridiplantae > Streptophyta > Magnoliopsida > Sapindales > Rutaceae > Clausena > Clausena lansium. The sequence goes on along the minus strand of JASUUF010000146.1, from coordinate 5,060,227 downwards.
ATTCCATATATTAATATTTTTTATTTCAAAATCAAAAATCAAAACTAAAACCTTCACGAACCATGAATGAAAAGCAATAGCGAGCGACAAACCTGGTTTCTTAAACGACTGAGAGGATTGAACTTTGAACAACAGAAAGTGTTTTCTTTGATAAGCAAGTGGCACAACTTCACTAAGCATAAGTGAAATAGTGAATGATTGCAACGATTATGGTTTCTTTAACGCAACGGCGAGTGAAGGTTTTCATTTCATGTAGCTAGGATTTGGGTTTCATCGATTAGGGTTTGGGTTTTATTCGGTCAGAGAGGGTTTCGTGATGACTTAAGACTCCAGCGTGACAGAGGGTAATGATGGCGAAGGATTTCATTTAAACATGCCCAAACCCTAACCCTAAACCTTATAATCAAACATAATCCCACCAAAATCAAAGAGTTTACCTGCAATGACTATGGAGAAGAGTGAATGAGCGATTTCGAGCGAGTCCAAGAGAGTAAATAGAGCGAAATAAGCCAGGGAACGGGTCTAAGGGAGTGAAGTGAGCAAAATGGCAAGCGAGAGTGATCGATTTCAAGCAAAATAAAAAGAGCTTTTAAGCAAAGGGAAGAGTCGCGAGAGATTGAAGATGTGAAGAGAGTGCCTTTTCAAGTGTTTAAAAATAAGGAAAAATCGTGTTTTAACATGACTTTTAGTAACAACTGTCATTAATTAATTAAAAAAATGGATATTCATTAATGACTATTTTTTGCCCTAAACCGCCATAATATGTCATAATTTTTAAATGCGAGACAGGTTTTAATGACGGTTTTGAATAAAATCGCCATTAATTGTTTATTTTTAATGATGATTTTTACAAAAGCCATCATTAAATGTGATTTTTAATGTTCAAAATCGTCATTGATTGTACTTTTGCAATGGTCTTTAATGACAGTTTTGAACAAGAACCGTCATTAAAAATTAAATTATAAAAATTATCTTTTTTTAATTAAATTATAAAAATTATCTTTTTTAATTAAATTATAAAAATTATCTTTTTTAATTAAATTATAAAAATTATCTTTTTTTAAGCAATACATTAAAATTAAATAAATTATGAAAATGAAGTATTTAGGAATGATTATTTAATTATTTTTATTTTATATTATCATCGGATAAAATATAATATGGTGTTAAAATAACTATATTTTTATTTATTAGTAAATAGAAATACCACATTTACAAGTTTAATTCTTTAATTAATAAATATTTATTTTATTTTTTTGGGATTGCGAATTTTTGTAGATTTAAGCAAATCTACATCCAATCTATCGATTGTGGATTTTCAAAATTTTAATCCAATTAATTGAATCCACCAATCCATACATCGGATTTTCACGAGTCGGATATTTGTGGATCAGATGGATCAGATTGGATTGTAAACGCTTCTATGAGCAAGCAAGGCATCAGATCGATAGCGGCCACCAAATTTGTTTCAGCGTCGAAAGTCTTTTCCTTTCTTTTCTTCTCCTTTTTTTTTTTTGTGATAGAAGCATCTAACATGTTAAAAAACCTGCCGCCAAATACGATATAAGTGGAAAAGCTGTTTGAAAAAATGGTTTCTTTTTCAATTTAATAAGATGAAGGATTATAAGAAACCATCATTCAAATATTAAATAACAATAAAAAATTATTTAAATATGAAATAATAAAGTCAAGTTAAAGATAATAATATATAATGACCGATATTATAGCAAAACCTTCATTGTAAATACAAACTTTTAATGACCGTTCTTATGTAGATCCGTCATTAAAAGGAAGTGTGATTTTAGGCTAGTATTTAATGACGGTTGTATAAAAGAACCTTCATTAGAAGTATACATTTTTAATGACCGTTATTATATATGACCGTCATTAAAAAAAGAGTAATTTTAGGCTAGTTTTTAATGACGGTTGTATAATAGAATCATCATTATAATTATACATTTTTAATGACCGTTATTATATATAACCATCATTAAAAAAAAAAAAAAGAGTAGATTTAACCTAGCTTTTAATAATGATTTTATAAAATAACCGTCATTGTAAATACACACTTTTAATGACCTGTCTTATATAGAACTGTCATTAAAAGTCATGCTACACATTTAATGACGGTTACAATTAAAGAACCATCATTGTAAAGCTAAGATATTATGACCGTTCATGTAATAACCGTCATCAAATACTTTTAATGACGGTTTTTAATAAAGACCATCATAACATATAGGTCATTGTTTTGCATTTTTGTAGTAGTGACAATTGAACTACTTCCACTCAATAACATCATAAATCAATACATAATCATGCTTTCACAATTTTATCAATATAACATACACAAAATCATTCAATCAATTGCACAAAATAACAAATAACCATAAGTTCAAAGAATTATAAATTCTTACTGACTATCAAAACAAAATCAAAGCTCAAGAACTTCTTTAATGAAAAAGAGAAACACAATCAAAATCTTCTCCTCTTGTTATTAAAAACTTGAGTTTACTGATCTTGTGTTTGCTGTTGTATTTACAACACAATGAAAATAAAGTAAGAGAAGTTTTTATAGGCCAAGCCTTTTAATACCCTTATCCAATAAGAAATTTATTTCCTTTCTTAACAAGGTATTTAATAAATATAAAAAATAATAATAATAAAATCAAACTTTGGGGTGTTACATAATGATCTTTATTCCTCATCAAATACATAAAGTTTAGACAAAATAAAATCCTAAAACAATATAAATTACTGTAACATATGCACTTTTTTTTTAATTAAGGGTATTATTCTATCTTTTCCCTTTGACCTAAAGTTTTTAAAGCCATTAGATTCATTATAACTGTTTCTGACAAATTTGACGCTATTCGATTACTCAACATAAATAAATGGGTGTGGGTTGTCAAATTGAACATGGTTATTGAATGGATTGTGTTCGGATTAGTTTAAACTTGTCATGACACGAAAACTAGACAACACAAAAGCAATTCGATGACTCGGTTACCAAGTTTTATTATAGTAATCTAGTCCACCTTAACTTTATTTGTATTAAGCTTACAAAAAAAAAGGGGGAAGGTTAATTCTGTAAATTAGGGCTTATTTGAAGCTAATGAGGAAATACGTGAAGCTTAGGGTGCCTTTGGTAATATTTTTTAACTAGTGTTTTTGGTTCTTATTTTAGAGAAGGAGAATCATTTTTTGATGTAATGTTTTTTAAAATGAAAATTTATTTAATAGTTTATTTTCAAAACAGCATATGAAAATGAAAACAGTAAAAATGCGTTTAGTTGTTTGTCTGAAAATGTGAAAAATAATAAAAACTCGTTTGGTTGTTTATCTAAAAATATAGAATTTTTACAAAATAATTTTATTCAATTTATTTAAACATTTTATCTATTATTATTATTATTATTTTAATCAAAATGTAATCAAATTTCATTTAGCAATAATAATTTTCAAACCCTTTGATAATTTATTAAGTTATGAAATTAAAATAAAATGAAAAATAAAATAATAAATGTAGAATTAGTTAGCATATAACAAAATAAAAATTCATACTACAATTATATTTATTATAGACATTTAAGTAGTTCATTTGTGCTAATTATATTTTACAACTCAAAATATAAAGAACAAAAGAGTAAAAAATATTTGCATCCAAAACATACCCAAATATCTACATATATCCTTTTTAACATCAAGGGCGTCACCTACAAATAAAGAAAAAAAATTAGCTATATGAACTGTAATCATCAAAAAATAAACAACTAATGCTTCCAGTATTACAACAAAGTATATGCTTAAAATGCAAAAAAAAAAACATAAGCACATATAAACTTAAATAAAATAATTTAAAATAAAGCACCATTATTCATTTTTACTAGGTAGAAATTAAAAAAAAAATAGGGATCTTCATCTTATATTTGATATAATATAAAATCATACAAAATTTTAATGAATAATAAACAAAATCATAGAATTCAAAAAAAAAAAGTACCTGGATCTTATTAGGGGCTGTTGAGAGGTTAGAAAAAAAGGAAATTGTTGAGTGGTTAAGAGATAAGGTGTTAATGTATAAGAAAATTCAGGAGATAAGATGGAAGTAAATAATAAAGAATTAATAAAATAATAAATTGAGTAAATAATAGTGCTGGGCCAGGCACAATTTTTTACCTCCGCTTCTGTACATTGTTCTGTAAAGACTTCTTTACAAATGTCAAAAAATGAAATTATTTTTGTTTTCTAACTTTTCAACTTATTACTAGAAAACGGCTTAACCAAACATACTTTGTGTTTTTCATTTTTAGAAAACAAAAAACACCCAATGGAAAACGTTACAAACGCACCCATTGGCCATTTGTTTTAAAGAAACAGAGCTGCGCAAGAAAGAGTGAGAGAGCTGTTGAAACCCGACCCCATTCATAACCCGGCCCACCACCAATTTTCGTTTTCGGCCACCCCACCAGCAACGAGAGGTATCGATCGAAACCCCTTGAGCTGGCCACCATTCTCCAATCGTCACTACCGTCTGAAAATGAACAGAAGACTGCCGAACTAAGCCGCAGTTCCCTGCGGTATAGCTACCACGATCAGAGGCGATTTCACTGGAGAATGGCCATGCCATCACTTTAGTTCTGCTCCTCACGACACCCTCTTCAATTTCTGACCATCAGCTGTCACTAGAAGCCATTGTTTAACCACCGACCAGTCATTGGAGTGTTCACGACTGTAGAGCTAGATCCGTCACCGCCACCGCGCATCGAAGCTCACCGCCACCAGCGTTGGACTCAGCGCAATCTGTAGTATCTATTTCGACCATCTTGGTCATCGTCGGTTGACTTCTGGCCACCATTATTCAGTAAGGGTATTTTGGTAATTTTATACTTTGGGGTAATTTTGTAATTTCAGACTTGGTGGATGCTTTAGTAATTTCAGAAATTGAGAATAGTTTGTTAATTTATGATTTTGAGGATAGTTCGGCATTTATGATTTCGAATTATTTTAGTAAATTACAGGTACAGGGCTATTTTGGTAATTTTATGGACACGGAGTTGTGTACTGTGTTCTATTCACATTTATGGAGAGTAATTATGTCGTTTTTTTTATTTCGGAGGAACCGCGAGTGAGAACCGATCCACGGTCATGGACGATAAATGAGTTTGAGCATTGTCACTGTAATCAGAATATGCAAAACCTATTTTTATAGTTTAGTGATGGTAATGCATGTTTGTGAAATAAATATTTTAAATGATCAGATTTAATGATTTTCTTGAAATTAATTTTATTAACGTATTGATAAAAAATATATGATTAATTATTTTTTATTAATCGATTTTGAGTAAAGTATGAAAGTTTTAAAAAGAAAAGTATGATTAAAATGTATATGAATTTGAATATAATAGCTGTAAAAATCATAAGGCAAGTACCTTTCCTTTCCAAATACAATGATACAGATGAGATATGAGGCATTTGGGGACCGTCTGAACACATAGAGGCTTTGGGCCGTGTGCTTGGACGCTTTTACCTTCTGGCGGCATGTGCATGCAATATGATGATAACAGAGATACAAATACTGAGATACAGATGATATAAGGGTTTTTGGGGCCCATATGAGTACACGCAGAGGCTTTGGCCGTGTACTTGGGCTCATTTATCCTTTAGGGACTAGATTATGTATGCACAGATATGATGAGATATGAGATAATCCATGTAGCTCTGAACACGATGGTAGCTAGATAGTACATCATCGCATCGTCCGTGGAGATCTGCGTATGAGATATGATGTGATATGAGATGACACTTCCTTGTTTATCCGCGTAGCTCTTTACATTATGGTACCCATATAGTACGTCATTGCACCGTTCGTAGAGGTCCGGAAATAACGAGATTATTCCCTTGGGTGCTTGTTTAGTGACAGTTATAGAATTCAGTATTTGAAAATATAATGTGATATGATTTCGTGGTATTATGTATTATGTTTATGTCAGTGCATCTTTACACTTTATTAAGTTATTAAAGTTCATTTTCAAAACTATTATCCACTTACTGAGCTCATTGAGTTTTATACTCACCCTATTTTATTATATTTTTCTTTCGCACAGGAGGTCGCAGGTATACCAATCGATCCAACAACTGTAGTTATTTTGAATTTTTGGCCACATGATAGTGCGAGAAGGTATTGATGACATTTTTCGGGCATTTTTTATCATCTCATTTTGGGATTGTATAATTGTATTATGATGTAATGATTACAAGAGTTTAATGCATGTTGACATTGGCTATAGTATAATATTCTTTTTTGATACTTAAAATATTTTTTAATTTGGTGATAATTAGTATCATGGTTGAAGAGGTTGCTCAATGAAGTTGGTTATATGTCAAACTATTTTTTGGAGTGCTTTTTTTTATAAATTTGCTGGTTTGGGAATGTTATATTTATGGGGGGAGTAATCCGAATTTTCGGTAGAATCCTTATAAATTAATAAGGTTATTATCAGTTAAGTTACACGATATTAGATAGACTCACTATTGAAAGAGAGGAATCTCATCAAGTGAAGTGAGTACATTGAAGACTCAACTTTGCTAGGACATTAGCTATGGCATTATTTTTACTGAAAGTATGAGCAACCCGAAAGTTCATTTGGAAGATCAATAGACTACAGTTTAACCAACTATTGTGAAAGGACCAAGAAGGATGAAAGGAAAGCTTCAGAATGAGTTGGACTGCCAGCATGAAATTAGACTCTAACCAATTATTGAACTAACCCCTATCAAAAGCATTTTCAATAACTAGAATAAAATCCATTACTTCAGCAAAGTAAGTTGTATTGTGTCCTAATTGAATATCAAAACCACCAACAAATCCTTGTGAAGAATATCTAAAAATAGCACCACAAGCAACTAAAATCAGATTGCTTTTAGAGAAGCCATTTGAATTAATTAGCTTTGATCTAGCCATGAAGAAGTGGCGTCCAAGTCAAAATAATTTGGGGGCTTTAAGGACATAACGACGTAGCGAAAGCAGAATTGATAAGATAGGGAAAACTAGATATCATTCTAGTACTGGACCAAGCCAATGCGATTAAGATACGCTCTAATCGAAGTGTGATTAAATTCGTTCTAATCCAAACGACTCAATGAGATTTTTTAATAACGTGTAAAGCAAGATTAAATGACGCTCTAATCCAAATGACTCTACAAAGAGATTTTGATAGATAATCCCAGAGAAAATAATACAAGAAGAATTTTATTGAACAATTAAATATGAAGTTATTAAAACAATAATAAGATCTCTCTATTTATAATAGAGTAAACCTACTTCCCTAAGTTAACTTAAAGAGAGAAATTACATCACAATTATAATTAAAATAAAAGATTAAAATACATACCTTAATTGACTATAATTAAAATAGAAAATGAAATTTTAGAACCCTAAAATAACATCTTACATCATTCTCCCCCTCTTAAAAGAAAACTCGTCATCGAGTTTATCTAGAGGATAGAATCACGCTTGAAACTCAAAATTTTCCATACTTTATTTTTTTTTTCTTGATCTTGCTAGTCACTCTGTGAAAAGGTGAAGTCTTATAAGAGCAAACAACTTTCAAACCTCTTAAGTCTTTTGCCAATTTCACTCAATTTTCTCGACAATTAACTTCGTATTTGTAGCCAAATCTTTGTCAAGAATAATCTTCTTGTCTTTAACATGGATAGGCATAATCATGTCAATCATTGTTGGGGTCTCTTCAACTTGATTTTGCTCATCTTTTGGCATCTTGAGTGAGTCGTCTTCTTCCGAACTGCTCCTTAACTTCTCATGTACATGCGACAGCACTCGTCACATGAGTTCTAAATTGTTAGGCACTATTTCGCATTTAACGCCTTGATGAACTACTTCATGATTGATCCCCTGAAATATCTCTTCAGTATCCCCTAAAGTTCTTCACATTTGACTCCTTGAACTTCTCCTGGCGATTAACTCTTTGCTGATGGTCTTTCTCTTTGTTTTTGTTTAAAGAAAGCCTAAGCCTCCTGATTGCATGCTAAATCGCCACATATCTCGGATTAAAAGCTAAGACTGCTTCTCTGACTGCCCGTCTGACAGCCTCCACAGTCTATGCCTACATCCCTTGATCATCGTCTTCGGGACAGTTGTATACAAATTAGTCCGACATATGATAAATTGGTGGGTACGGACGGTAGTTTGCCATTTATTGTCAATTTTCCATGCAATAGCAAAACTGTAAATAATGATAAACTCTCGGGATTTGTGTGGTCGGTGGCTAGTGGCAGTGATTTAGTGAGATGATGGTCGGATTTGATAGAGTTGGTTGTGAGGAACACAATGGTGATGGCATTGAGGGTCAACTCGTGGCGGTTTGACCAAAAAATTAGCTCCAAGTGGCGGCGGCTTATTATGGTTTGTGGTGGCTTATAGCCCAGCGTTTGGTGGCGATTGGTGATTGGTTTTGGACGTGTGGCTAGTGTGGACCAACAGTGATAGGTTCGACGGTTTTTGGATTTGGAGGTCGAAGGCCACGGGTTTTGAGATTTTGTGTACGACAGTTCTGGTGGTGATTAAGGACGGTGGTTGATTAGATTTTTGTGGGCGGTGGCTAAGGATTGTAACAGTAGTGACAATTGATGGAAAAGGGCGATGATTTCGCTGCGGTGGCTGGTGGAGCTGTCGCGAGTTTGGATGGTTTCAGTGGTGGTGAGATGATGGTCGGATCTGATAGAGTTGGTGGTGAGGAACACGATGGTGTGGTAATAGGGGTCAACTTATGGCGGTTTGGCTAAAAAAATCGTCTTGAATTGGTGGCAGCTTATGGTGGTTTGTGGTGGTTTATGGCCGACATATGGTGGTGATTAGTGACTAGTTTTAGACATATGGCTAAAGGGGAGTGTGTTGGTGGTGTCAATCGATGGTGATAAGGTTCGACGATTGCAGGATTTGGAGGTGAAAGGCAGCGGGTTTTGAGGTTTTGTGTATGACAGTTCTGGTAGTGTTTAGGGACGGTGGTTGTTCGGATTTTTGTGGGCTGTGGTTGGGGATCGTAACGGCAGTAACAATCAATGGAAAAGGGTGGTGATTTCGTGGCGGCGGCTTGTGGAGCTCTTGCGAGTTTGGATGGTATTAGCGGGAGTTGTAGGTGACGTTGAGAGCTGGCCATGCTGGAGTTTGGTTGCCGAATTATGGTGAGTCTAATGGTGGCAGTGGTTAGTGGTAACGGTTATAGAATTGAGGCGGTGACTGTTGCGCGATTGTAGTAATGGCTGTGGGACGGTTGTGGCAGTGGCTATGGTTTTCAAATTTGGGGATTTTTTTTATTTTTTAATGATGTAATTGGTGGAGATGGATGTGGTGCCCGAGAAAGTTGTGCAATTCGCACAAAGCTGCTCTAATACCAATTGACGTAGCGGTGTAGTGGAAGCAGAATTGATAAGATAGGAAAAACAAGATATCGTTCTAGTACTGGACAAAGCCAATGTGATTATGTTACGCTCTAGTCAAAACATGATTAAATCCAATCTAATCCAAACGACTCAATGAGATTTTTTTAATAACGCATAAAGCGAGATTAGATAACGCTCTAAACTAAACGACTCTGCAAGAGAAATTTTGATAGATAATCCCAGAGGAAATTATAAAAGAGAAATTTTATTGAATAATTGAATCTGAAGTTATGGAAGCAATAATAAGACCTCTCTATTTATAATAGCGTAAACTTACTTCTCTAAGTTAAATTAAAATGGGAAACTAAGTCACAATTATAATTGAAATTAAAGACTAAAACACGTACCCTAATTGACTCTAATTAAAATAGAAAATAAAATTCTAGAACACTAAAATAACGTCCTACAAATAAGTGAACCAAGAACTCCAAGTTGGCGCAAAGGATCCCCATTTATGCCGCCGAAATTGACAAATCTGGGCAAAACTTTGAAAAATATTATAGACATGCTAAGCAATCCCCTTTAATACAATAAGATTGGGGTGTAATGTCTTGAAAACGAGATTCATTCTTGCACTTCCAAATTAAATAAAACATCTCAGTATAAGAAACCAATCATAAGTTAAATAGCTGAGGACTGAACGGCTTATTCAAAATTGAGGAGCTCACATGGAAAGAGGTATCGAACTTTTTGGCTAGCCACTGCCAAATAGAATTTGCAAATGAGCAATTAACAAACTTATTATTAACATCCTCAAGGTAAAAAGGGCTGTCACAAAGGCTGCAACATAAAACCAACGTAATTTCTCTCACGTCAAATCAATTCGTGTTTTGCCTCAGAATAATAACATCAATAGAATTCCGTAAATGAGGAAATAAATCATAAAAAACTGATGGAATATTCTATGAGCCATGATTAATAACTTCAGAAACAGTGCAAGATATATAAAGGAATAGGATCTTTATCTCCTTGATAAGTGTTCTTTTTAGTGATAGTGTAGGATAAAACTTAATTTCTTTATTTTTTTATATATTAACCATCAATCAATATTTAAGTTATTTGTTAAGTACATGATCATCTCTGGAAAGAATCATGATCCCAAGATAAAACCATTGATAGTCTAGGACAAAATTGGTTGGTCTAACCACTGGTGAAACCAAAAATTAATCTGATGGCCATCCCAAATTATCCAGCTAGCGAACACCATTTTGGAAAGTTGGAAGGACTGTTTTGAAGCCTAACTGTTGTGAATTGAACCCTTAAAGATTGCGAGTTCAAATCACCCCAAGACCAATTTCTCTATCAAGAACAGAAATAAACCAAAGATCATGAAACGTTAATCACAACCAATCAAGAAAACAAAGAAACAAGATCAAAGACACTGAGAGTTATAGTGGTTCAGCTCTCTAGAAGAGAAGCTTGCATCCACTGTGAAGAAAAATAATGGAGCTTTCACTATATAAATCTCAGGTTACAAGAAACTCATAATGATCTATAAGATTGCAAGCAACTACTCTCTATCTTCCTGATACAAACTGATATTTTCTTCTCTTACTATAAAATCACCAGAACACCTTCTTTTATAAAGCTTTCTATTACTGATGTATTTCCCAACAAACCAAATTCGCGCCTAAACCAACTGCAATAACAAACTGCTCATGTGCCTGTCACAAGCTGTCACTTAAGTATTCTAAACGGCAAATACCCTTGACGTTTTGATTCTATTTTATATCAGCTTGTGCTCATGTGCCACGCACATGCTCAACTAATAATCCTGGATGACATTCCTTTTGCTGTCGGTTTGGTATTTAAGATCTGCTGTTGATATGTCGTATAAACTTCAATACAAAGTATGTCAAGTCAATCACACGAGTATGAGTTCATTCACATCAATCTCCACCTTGAACTCATGACTCTAGCTACCCTCCAGTTATCCTCCTCACTCTTTGCAGTCGTTAAAACCTGCAAATCCCTGCTCAGTTCACACAGAAAGTAAACTTAGCAGTTGGAACTACTTTGGTTAGCATATCAGCTGGATTTTCTGCTGTATGTATCTTCTGTAGCTTGACACTTCCTTTGGCTACTTCTAGCTTTACAAAATGCAGCTTTACATTTATATACTTGGTTTTTTCATGATGAGTCTGATTCTTGCTTAAATGTATTGCACTTTGGCTATCACAATACACTGTAATCGAATCTTGTTCTACCCCCAATTCTGAAACCATTTCCTTTAACTATATGGCTTTTTTGAATGCTTCTGCTGTAGCAATATACTCAGCCTCAGTTGTAGAAAGAACAACCACACTTTGAAGAGTTACCTTCCAGTTCACAGTACATCGTCTCAAAGTAAACAAATATCCTGTCTGTGATCTCCTTTTGTCAAGATCACCAGCAAAATCAGAATCTACATAACCAACTAAAGTGAGTTTCCTTTCCTCTGATGCACCATACATTAGGCCATATTCCATAGTGCCCTTAAGATACCTCATTATCCATTGAACAGCTCTGTAATGCTCATAACTAGGATCAGCCATGAATCTGCTTACAATGCTCACAACATGTGAGATATCTGGTCTTGTAAGCACCATGGCATACATAAGGCTCCCAACTGCACTTGAATAAGGAATACCAACCATTTTACTTTGTTCTGCATCAGTTTTAGGACACTGAGCTGCAGACAATCTGAAGTGGTTAGCTAATGGTGTCTGAACAGGTTTGGAATCATGCATTCCAAATCTGTGTAGCACCTTCTTGATATAGCCATATTGAGACAAAAACATTATGTTTTTCTTCCTATCTCCGATTATCTTCATCCCCAAAAATTTCCTTGCAGTACCTAAATCCTTCCTCTAATTCACTGCTGAAGAGTCCCTTTAACTGATCAATTTCTTCTCTATCATGGCATGCTATCAGCATATCATCAACATACAATATAAGATATGTGCCCTTTATTTTTTTTTCTTAAAGTGCACACAGCAATCATAACTATATTTGTTATAGGCATGTTTAATATGAAGCTATCGAATCTTAGATTCCATTGCCTAGGGGATTGCTTCAACCCATACAAAGACTTCTTAAGCAAGCAAACACAATCTTCTTTACCAGATTCTATATACCCTTTAGGCTGCTGTATTATAATTTTCTCTTGTAATTCACCATGCAAGAAAGCTGTTTTAACATCCATTTGCTCAAGATACAAATTTTGAATTGTAACTAGTGCTAAAATTATTCTGATGAAGGCATGCTTTACCACTGGAGAGAAAACTTCTGTGAAGTCTATTCCTTCTCTTTGTGTAAAGCCCCTTGCCACCAATCTAGCTTTAAATCTCTTTGGTTCAGCTCCAGGTATGCCATCTTTTATCTTAAAAATCCATTTGCAGCTTACTGTCTTCTTCTTGTCTGGTTTCTTAATTAGCTCCCAAGTACCATTCTTTCTCAGTGACTCGATCTCTTCATTCATTGCCTTGATCCATTGTAGCTTGCTTTTGCTGTTTACTGCTTCTTCATAAGTTCTAGGCTCATCATCATTCAACTCATGAGCAGCTGTTAATGCATAAGTAATTAAGTCTGCGATTACATACCTTTTAGGTGGTTTGATAGCTCTTCTCTTCTTGTCCCTTGCCAACTGATAAGTATCTCCCTCATTTTCAGTTGTTTAAGAATCTTCATAGGCATCTGATTCATTTCCAACACTCTCTGACTCAACTTCAGTTTCTGATTCAGCCCCTTTTATCTTATGAGGCTCCACCTCAAACTGAATTTTCTCTGGTTCAGAATCTGGTTTGAGATCAACATTTGAATAATTTCTGGACTGTTTCATCATTTCTGCTTCATTAAAGGTTACATCTTAACTTATTATGCATTGTGGTGGTTTTGAATTAATACACCACAACCTATAACCTTTAACCCCATCCGGATATCCTAGGAATCTGCACCTGAGCTCTAGGTTCTAATTTGCCTTGTTTAACATGTTCATAAGCTGGGCAGCCAAAGATCTTGAGTTTGGAATAATCAGCAACTTTTCCAGTCCATAACTCCATAGGCATTTTACAGTTTAAGGCTGTTGAAGGGCTCCTATTTATCAGATAGTATGCAGTATTCAAGGCTTCTGCTCAAAAGGTCTTTGGTAGCTTTGAATACAGCAGCATATACCTCACTTTCTCCATTAGAGTTCTGTTCATCCTCTCAGCAAGGCCATTCTGTTGAGGTGTATATGTGACTGTTTTGTGCCTTAAGATACCATAAAAAATTTTCCAATTTTTGCTGGTGTCATATGTGCCTCGAAATTTTCAATCTTCAATTTTTTTGTCATTTTTGTCACCATATTTTTCTGTGAAAATTACACTTCTTAAAGGAGTAATTGTGGATGGCCATCAACTTCGAAATTAATTAAGTATTACATTTCTTAAAGGAGTAATTGTAGATGGCCATTAACTTCGAAACTATGTTGGCTATCAATTAAGTATTACATTTCTTAATTTAAGAACAAGAAAATGAAAAAAATGATGCAAAGATAAAATCGAACAAAACTTGTGGTAGCGAATGAACTTAAACTCACCACGTTCCTACGAGGCTAAAGAATTTGATCCTTCCGTTTGGTCTACAATTAAAGACAATCTCTCAGATTGTATAAGTTTCGAAAAGCAATCACACATGCACACACAAATAAATATAAATAAATAAATAGATGAAGGTGAAGGTGTTCAAACTTCAAATGCTGTTGAATAAAAACATTTCCTTATCCAAATTTTGTTGACTTGAATTTGACCTCCAAGAAATGACGAGAAACAGCAAAGACACACCAATGCTTAAATTAATTAGATTTTATAAAATCTATATTCTAGTATGTATGTTAGCATTCCATTGTTAACATCTTTTACATATTGATATGTGTTGATATCCTTATTGTCAACATAATCTAGTCTTTATTATCAGGTAATTTTTTATGTAATATCTTTTGTTACAACGAGAGGTAGCTATCAACGAGAGTTGACTCAATCAAGAATTAGGGTTTTGTATTTCATTAGGTATATATGGACCACATGGATGTGTAGAGCTATATTGAGGCATGAAGATGATCGCACAAGAGATATTATAGGTGAACACGGCGTTTATCAAATATGAACGAAATCTTCAGGTGGGGACTAAAAGAATCATCAAAATAGAGAATTCTTGACCAGTAAGGTGATATGTTTCCAAACTTGGGGTGATCCTAGGTTATATTAATCTTGAAGAGTTCTATTTAAAGATAATTACTTCCTCATTAAGTAATAACAATTCTTTAAGTAAGTAGTACAGTTTGTGTGTGTTCCATCTCCTCGATATAAGTAGACAAAGGGAGCAAGCCTAAATATATTCATGGTTGTTTCGCTTGTCCGCTTGGGATTCATTCAATCTGCTTTCCATGCTGTGCTAATGGCTGTAATTCTAATAATTGAGAATGCATTTGATCGTCAATCATTCAAGATTTGGATTGAATGTGATTCAATTAATGCATGCCATACACCTTAAGAGTGGTCATCTTCCTCCTCCTTGGCCTTCGATAAATAAATGAAATAATTGTTTGCAGCTTTTGAATCAGATAGAAGTGTGATATTTAGAGAAGGTGATGGGACAACTGATAAGTTAGCTACCATTGGTTTTGTTTGGTGGGCTGAGCTGCCTTCTGAGGCCTTGTCTTTTTTACACAAGAAAGCTCAAGGTTTTCATAATTATAGGTTTAAGTAGCTTTCTAGTTGTAGTTTTTCATGGTTTAAAAACGTTTTGCAGCGGAAATATTAGGATCACGTTTTTCATATAATATATAGAATTACTGTAATTTAGAAATCATACCTTTTCCTTTTCGTAAAAGTAATCTAGGCTCCTAAGTCATGAACTGTCACCACCAATCCTGTTAGATCACAATCCGTCACCAATGATCTTCCAGGTTATAAGTCAAGTTTGATTTGTACTTGACGTGTGGGCGCCTTTTTCACTACTAAAAAGCAACTAGCAAGAGAAATATTTTCTCTGAAAGTTAGAGAAAAAATTTCTTTTCTCTGTTCTGTATATTGTGGCTCTTTTTTTCTTTTGGGAAAGAAACAAGCATGTTTATATCCTATTGGTGGAAACCCTAGGCTCTTTATTTTTTCTCCTTTTTTTTAAATTCTATTAAATCAAAAATATTTGTTTTAAATTAAAAGCAAAGTAGCGTTACTTGTTCTTTGTGATAGGGGCCCACCTTGTAAAATAATACAAGGCCCCTTACACACAAGTATATTAAATAGAGCCTCCCACCAAATAATATATTTAAGCTTTTAACATAAATAGCTAGTTATCTTGCTTATTAATCCAGTAGTGGTGCAGTCAATTAAATAAGCTAACCCGGGGATCATATGGGTACATACAATAGTGGCTACAATAATTGGGCTTGTAATTAAACTAACTTAATTATTTAATTCCAAATCTACTCCACTAAAATATTGGAACTGACCTCCATAATTGTATGCTATCTAGGATAGTGTTCTCGAATAATAATTCGACCCATGCCACATTGATTTCTTTACTGAACAATCCTTTGTACCACATCGATAATTAAATTGAAATCTCAACTGTTCAATCAATTTAATTACATCTTGTTCCTTGACACTTACTGGTTTCTCTAATGATCATTTTCAACATATTAATTATGTTGACACACTCTGGCCAGATAATTCTATGATCAAGTACCGAAAACCCGTCAAGAGATGTGTTGTACAAATTCTATATTGTTAATCTATAATCTCACTGCTCATAATTGCTTCCACCAAAATACCGGGTAATCTTGACAACAAATATATACCGCCCCCATTGGTAACTCAAATGAAATGACAATCATAAACATGAAACTATAATTAACTCAAGATTGATATTGCAATAAAATCAATGCCTATGAGATTTAATAAGTTTGATAGTCATTTCAAGGTTAATTAAATTCATATGTGATCTAGTTCAATGTAGACAAACTATATTAGTAAATTCATTCATGATTAAGACAATCATTCAATGAATTTATTACAGTCTAAACATAAATAGAGCGCCTAACTCTATTTATCAACTGTGAACTCAATTTATTTAATCATAAGATAACATGTATTTTTGTCTTCTGTGAATCCATATGATGATCACATAAATACATATAATATGATTAAACAGACCTTATTCAAAATATTTATGCAATTAAGATATCTCAATAAATACCTCAAATTTTTTATTAATCAGAAATAAATAAATCAATATGCTTTAAAGAGCATATAATTCCAGCAGTTTTTTCAAGGGGACATGATGCGCCTTAGCCATAATTTCTCTCATCGATCTAATTTTGAGATTCCAAATTCATTTCTCAAATTTGTAGGCAATCAAAATCTTCTCAACTCTATCTCGAAATCAAAATACTTTTCTATTCATCAAATGATTTGACTGGGAAACCTACATATTCAGTTCACTAATTTGTATTGCACGTAAATTTCTTTTTCATGAATTTTGTTTTTTCATTTACTTATATCTATATTTGGGTGGATGAAATCTAAACAAACTAGGGTGGCATTCGGTTCGATTTTTGCCAAACTAAACCTAACCGAATTGAACTGAAATTGCTCAATTCGACTCGGCTCTGATGTAAAAAATCAAATGGTTTAAAAATTCAGGAATCAATTAGTTCTCAATCAGTCCATATCAATATTTATTTATTACAAAATTATTTTACATTAATATTTTTGTAAAATTATGAATTTTAGTGGTTAGAATTAAATTTAATTAAGAAAAAATTTCAAATTTAGGTGAAAAGTCTAAAATTTTAGCTAATCAAAGAAAAATTATCAAAATTCTTAAATCAAATCATATTAAACCAAAGCGAGCTATAGAATCGAACCGAAATAATTTGGTTCTGTTTTGTGATATTCGGTTCATATATTTATGAACCAATTGGTTTTGGTTCTGGTTAGGGGCAAAACCGAACTAAATCGGTTTGCGCCCACCTCTAGAAAAGACTTACAAAAGAAATTAAGTTATACAAGTCCAAAAATAATTTTTCAAGTTTTGACAATTAGAAGGGAATCAGTAAAAAATTTATAAGGCTTTTAGTGATGAAAATGTAAACCAAATTCGCTTCAATATTAGCCCTCGTAATTTTCAAAAACAGTTTCCAGGATTGCAGCAGCCCAACTCTATGATTGTTAATGATTTTTATATAAAGCCAAAATTATGAATTTAAATCTATAGAAACTAGACATATATACATACAGTAATAAAAATTCCCAAAATTTTCAGAAGTCGTTTGAATTATGAAATAAATTATAGAATTGAGAATTGTTGCTGAAAATTAGAATTTTCCAGCACCAGTGTTTCAAATTCAAAAAATCATTACAATTAATATACATTGAGTTTTTTAACAATAAACATATGGATAGAAAGATAAAGATGTATAGTTTAATAATCTATAAAGTTTTATGCATTCAATCTATACTATTGAATCTATACTATTAATAGTTTTTAGGCTAACACAATAGAACTGCTTCGACTTAATAACACATAAATCAATAGTAATCATGCTTTCATAATAAACCAGAAGTTCAAAGGATTATAAATTCTTACCTACCGTCAAAACAATATAAAAAACTCAAGAACCTCATTAATGAAAAATAGAAACACAATCAAAATCTTCTCCTCATGTTATTAAAAATGTGAGCTTACTCTTGTGTTTGCTGCTATATTCTTTTTCTTTATTAGTCTCTGGGGTTTTGAGAAACAAAATAACGTAAGACGAGTTTTTATAGGCCAAGCCTTTTAATACCGTTATCCAATAAAGAATTTATTTCCTTTCTTAATAAGGTATTTAATAAATATAAAAAAAATAATAATAATAAAAACAAACTTTCGGCTATTACATAGTGAGCTTTATTCCTCATTAAATACATAAAGTTTAGACAAAAGAAAATCCTAAAACAATATAAATTACTGTAACATATGCACTTTTTTAATTAAGTGTATTATTCTATCTTTCCCCTTTGACCTAAAGTTTTAAAAGCCATTAGACTCATTATAACTGAAAAATTTGACGCTACTCGATTACTCGACAAGAATAAATGGGTGCGGGTCATCAAATTAAACATGTTTATTGAATGGATTGTGTTCGGATTAGTTTAAACTTGTCATGACACGAAAATCAGAAAACAAAAATGCGATTCAATGACCCAGTTGACAGGTTTTATTATAGTAATCTAGTCCACATTAACTTAATTTGTATTAAGCTTACAAAAAATACAAGAGGGAAGTTAATTCTGTAAATTGGGGCTTATTTGAAGCTAATGAAGAAATAAGTGAAGCTCAATTTGTATTAAAGAAATAGAGAGCACGCGAGAGAGAGTAAGAGAGCTGCTGAAACCCGACCCGCCACTAATTTTGGTTTTCGGCCACCTTATCGGCAACGAAAGGTATGGATCAAAACCCCTTGAGCTGCCTACCATTCCCCAACTGTCACTACAGTCAAGAAATGTCTAGAAGACCGTCGAACGAAGCCGCAATTCACCATGGTAATGCAGCCACGATTGGAGGCGATTTCACCGAAGAATGGTCACGCCATTACTTGGGTTTTGCTCCTCACGACACCCTATTCAATTTTTGACCATCAACCGTCACTAGAAGCTGTCATTTAACCACCGACTAGTCATTGGAGTGTTCACGACTGTTGAACTTGATTCAGTGCCTCCACAGTGCTTCAAGCTCACCGCCACCACCGTAGGACTCAGCGCAATCTATAGTATCTATTCCGACCATCCGATCAATGTCGATTGACTTCCAGTCACCATTGATTGGGTAATTTTATACTTCGAGGGTAATTTTGTAATTTCAAATTTTGTGGATACTTTAGTAATTTCAGAAATTGGAGGATAGTTTGTTCATTTACGACTTTGAGGATAGTTCGGCATTTATGATTTTAGATTATTTTAGTAAATTACTGGTACGAGGCTATTTTGGTAATTCTATGGACACGGGAGTTGTGTATTGTGGATAGATGTTTGCTTGGAGCTATATCGAGTAAATTTAGTTCTATTTCACTTTTATGGAAAGTAATTACATCGTTTCTTTGATTTAGGAGGAACCGCGAGCGAGAACCAATTCGCTAAGTGATAGTAAAGCATGTTTGTGAAATAAATATTTTAAATGATCAGATTTAATGATTTTCTCAAAATTAATTTTATTCACATTTTCATAAAAAGTATATGATTATTGTTTTTTTATCTATCGATTTTCAGTAAAGTATGAAAGTGTTAAAAAGAAAAGAAAAGTATGATTAAAATGTAGATGAATTTGAGTATAATAGTTGTTGTAAAAATCATGAGGCAAGTACCCTTCCCCTTCAAATACAGTGATACAAATGAGATATGAGGCCTTTAGGGACCATTTGAACACACATAGAGGCTGTGGGCCGTGTGTTTGGGCGCTTTTGCCTTTTGGGGGCATACGCATGCAGTATGATGATAACAGAGATACAGATACCGAGATACATATGATATAGAGGTTTTTGGGGCCCGTCTAAGTCACACAGAGGCTTTGGGCCGTGTACTTGGGCGTATTTTATCCTTTAGGAATTAGATTATGTATGCACAGATATGATAAGATATGAGATAACCCATGTAGCTCCGAACACAATGGTACCCAGATAGTACCTCATTGCATCATCTGTGGAGATCTAGGTATGAGATATGATGTGATATGAGATGGCACTTCGCTGTCTATTCGTGTAGCTCTAGACATGACGGTACCTAGATAGTACGTCATTGCACCGAGGCTCGGATATGACTAGATTATTCCCTAGGGTGCTTGTTTAGTGACAATTTCATAAATCAGTATTTGAAAATATAATGTGATATGATTTCCTTGATTTCGTGGTATTATGTATTATGTATTATGTTTATGTCAGTGCATATTTACAATTTAATAAGTTATTTAAGTTTCTTATGATAATTTGATGAAATTATTTAGTGAAAGAATTAATTTATTTTAAAGAAAATGTGATATGATTTCCTTGATTTCGTGGTATTATGTATTATGTTTACGTCAGTGCATCTTTACAATTTAATAAGTTATTTAAGTTTCTTATGATCACTTGATGATATTATTTAATGAAAGAATTAATTTATTTTAAAGTAAGTTTATTTTGAAAAACTATTATCCACTCACTTAGCTCACTGAGTTTTACACCCACCCATTTTATTACATTTTTCTCTCTTATAGGAGGTTGCAAACACACCATTCGATCCAGCAATTGTAGTTAATTTGAATTTTTGGCCACGTGATGGTGCTAGGAGAGATAGATGACATTGTTAGGGCATTTTTATCATCTCATTTTGGGACTGTATAATTGTAATATGATATAATGATTATAAAAGTTTAATGTATGTTGACATTAGCTATAGTATAATATTCTTTTGATACTTTGGATATGTTTTAATTTGGTGATAATCAGTATTCACTACTAGAAAAATGGTCTTTACTGATACTTGTCTTGTGACATTTTATTAAAAAGTATCAATAAGTACATACATTTGGACTATTTTCCGCTTTTAACAAATAAGTATCACTAATTACTAATACTAAGGCATCAGTAGTTTCAGTAATAGAGATCAATGACACTGAGGTATCAATAATAAAAAATTATCATTTTAATTTTGTTTCAATCCGAATTCGAACCCAAGACCTCTAAACCTAAAGCTTCTACATTGAATCAAAAGACTACCAGGCTATGAATTATTTTTAATTTGTTAAAATATTGTTTTTTAATTGGATAAAAAAAACAAATGGAAAAATTTTATCCAAAATATAACAAAAAATTTTCAACTCCCTCTACCCAAATATTTGTTCCCTCCTAACCTCCCCAAATCTAAAAAGTCCCTAACATCTAAATTGTCGAAAACTGCTCAGCCATGATCCTGTTCCTGTCAAATCGACGGCACAAGTCGGCCACTTGACTTCAAAATCCTAACTTCTTCTTTCTTTTCTTATTTTATGATTTTGGGTTTCTATTATTTTCACCAAATCTTGATTTTTTTTTTAAATTGTTCTTTTAGGCTTAAATGAGTGATTGGAAGAAGAGCCTCTATGTTCCTTTGGCTAGTGGGAAGAAACTAGAAGGTAAAGATTCAGTTTTTATTTATTTTTTTCTCTTCATACTTATTTTTGGGTTTTTTTTACTTCAATATTGCTACTGTTCTTTCATATTCTTTGTTCCATTACTATATTTTCATCTTTTAATCTTTGTTAAAACTCAATACCCATATTCCAAAACTATTAAATCTGTGCTTTTAGACTAATTTCACGATCTGGGTCACCCAGATCTGATGCAAATTCATCACAGAATGGGTAATTTCAGCATTTGGGTTTTGTTCCTTTTTGTGTTTTTTCAATCTGCTTGGTTTTCATTTTACTTGCACAGTAGCTATCCTCACAAATATGTTGTCGGTGACCCTTTGTCGGTGAGGTGAATTCTATGACTTCCATATTGTACACTAATATATAATAATTAATTTTCTTAGATGTCATTCGTTGAAATGAATAACTATATTTTCAAATGTATGGCAGTGGTCATGTGAGGAGGAGGTTGTGTGTTGTGGGGTTCACTTTTGCACTGCATTTTAGAAATTAGAATAGAATATTCTTGGCACCTCAACTTGTTAGAAGTAATAGAAAAATTGCGTTTTCATGTGTGTTTGTGTGTGTTGGTTCTGGGAGTGTGATTGTTGCTAGTGATAGTGGTGGACTCTGAAGAATCTGTACTAAGTTGCTGACATGCTCTAATAGAAGTTAATTTTGATTGATATTATAAAATTTGTTGAATATCATATAAATCATATTTTGTTTATTTTATGTGCAAGGGATTTTGACAACTCTCGCTCATAGTGATGGAGGATACAAGTATGACTATGTGACCAATCCATTTCTTGCTAAAGTTTTCATGGTAATTCTCATTCTATGGCTTTGATTGGTGATCTTTTAGCTTAATGAGTTATTGCATTTTAAAACTTTAATGCTATTTAAAACCTCTATTTTGGCTGAGTGTACACTTCTTTTACCTATTCGCTCTAGTCAATCATCTCTACATGTTTTAACAGATTTCTATTTTTTTTTTCTCCTATGATAGTGTTAGCTTATTCATCTATAGATATGCACTTGCATATTTTCTTAACCTGTGTTAGTTTACTATAAAATTTTGCCTTT
This sequence comes from Clausena lansium, assembly GCA_030449835.1. Classification (NCBI taxonomy): domain Eukaryota; kingdom Viridiplantae; phylum Streptophyta; class Magnoliopsida; order Sapindales; family Rutaceae; genus Clausena; species Clausena lansium. Next base: position 5,037,532 of record JASUUF010000146.1, on the reverse strand, counting down.
TATATTTGAAGGTATATATAGATAAGGTTTATTATGGTTTGGCCAACACCTTATTCTTATATCAAAAAAAGCCATTTTGATTGCAGCTATGCTAGAGTTTATGGGAACGTTATTGATGGGAACCCATGTGACAAGTACAGTGCAGAAGGGAATTCTTATTGCTAGTGTATTTCAGGAGGACACTTTGATTTTTGTTGGCTTTCTCTCTTCTTTGGCTATTGCTGGTACTTGGTTGCAGGTTCATTATTTGAGGTTCCTTTGATAATTAATATTTTAATCTTAATACTTTAATCTTCATTATGATATTGCAGATTTTTTTTGGAGGCTTTTATTGTAAATTTAGTTGAATATGCAATAATTCAGTTAATTTTTTTCTCTCTATGAATCTCCTCGGCTCTCAAGCTCATTGTGATCTAATTTTTACAAAGTAAAAAAAAAAATCAATCAAAACATATTACAAGTCTTGGTATCTGCACATGCAAAACATATAATTTACATATATACGATTGGCCAACAGTTATCGAATATGGGTTCTTCCTAGTGACCAGAGACTTGTATCTTTAACTAGAGCAGTAATTTTAGATAAATGTGATTTTGAATAATTATTTGCATCTCATGGATTTGAATTTGGCCTTTTCTTATGGATTTTCTTCTAATTGATCTATGTTCCAAATTAGTTGCTTGCTTTGTCTAAACTACATTTAAGTAGTTTGACTAATCCTATCTTAGTTGAATTAATTTTTATTAATCATAACTCTTGTATTTTTCTTTTTTTTTTCTCTATCGGTTAATGTAAAATTAGTTTTTGAGATTTTTTTTAAATTATTGGGAGAATAAAAAAATTATTTTTAATAATATTTCACTGAATTAAGAAGAAAATTGTTTTTAAGTGTGAAAAGTGCTTGTAGTAATTTTCTTTTAAATAGGACATTGTGCTTGTAGTAATCACATAAAATTGTTTTTAGTAGTTTTCATTTATAGTTCTAACTTCTACATAATACATTTGTAGCATACAATAATCATGTAATGCATGAGTATATTTTTTATTGTAAATGTCCAAGATTTAATTTGTGTCGCATACTAATTAATTCTATATTTTACCTAACAATATTTAAATATGAAATGAAAGATTTTGTAATATAAAATGAGTTTTTTTTTGTTATTTTGTAATTCCTTTTAATTTTACCAATAAATCAATAGGCAATGGACCAATTTAAATTTTTATTTTAAATAAATTAAACAGTAATATCATGGTAACAGTAATCATAGACACTAATATAATATCAACAACTACTAACACTATGGAGTCATAATATTGGTGATACTATAGTAATAGTAATCACAGACATTATATTCGTGACACCACTTACAAGTGTCAGTATTTTTCTAACTGCCAGATTATTGACACTATTAATAAGTGTCACTAAAAGTAATTACTGACACTATTTTAGTATCAATAAAGACCATTTTTCTAGTAGTGATTATGGTTAAGGAGGTAGCTCAATGAAGTTGGTAATATGTTAGACTATTTTTAGAAGTGCTTGTTTTATAAATTTGTAAGTTTGGGAATGTTATAATTATAGGGGAGAATTATCGAATTTTTGGTAGAATCCTTATAAATAAGGTTATTATCCGTCAAGTTACGCGATATTAGATAGACTCACCGTGTGGAGTTCGAGGTGGGTTGTTTCAATTACGTACACTATTGAAGGAAAGGAATCTCATCAAGTGAAGTAAGTACATTGAAAACTCAGCTTTGCTAGGATGTTAGCTATAGCATTATTTTTACTGAAAGTATGAGCAACCCGAAAGTTCATTTGGGAGATCAATAGACTACAGTTTAACCAACTGTTGTGAAAGGACTAAAAAGGATGAAGGGTAGGCTTAAGAATGAGCTAGACTGATAGCATGGAATTAGACTCTAACCAATTATTGAACTCAAAATTTTTCATGGTTCTTTTTTTTTTTCTTGATCTTGCTGAAGACTCTGTGAAAAGGTGAAGTCTTATAGGAGCAAACAACTTCCAAACCTCTCAAGTCTTTTGCCAAGTCTCGCTCAATGTTCTTAGCAATTAACTTCGTTTTTGTAGCCAAATCTTCTTCAAGAATAATCTTCTTGTCTTTAACATGGATAGGTATAATCATGCCAATCATTGTTGGGGTCTCTTCAACTTGATTTTGCTTTCTTCCGGATCGCTCCCTAATTTCTCATGTATATGCAAAGGCACTCATCTCGTGGGTTCTAAATTCTGAGGCACTACTTCGCGATTGACGCCCTAAGGCACTACTTCATGATTGATCCCCTGAAGTATCTCTTCATGATGATAATATCGAGGCTGTTTTTCACGTTTGACTCCTTGAACTTCTCCTCCCGATTAACTCTTTGTTGATGGTCCCTCTCTTTGGATTTTGTCCAAAGAAAGCCTAAGCCTCCCGATCGCACGCTCAATCGTCACAAATCTCGGATTAAGAGCTAAGATTGTTTACTAGCCATCTGACAGCCTCCACAGTCCGTAGATGGTTGTATACAAATAAGTCTGGCATATGATAAAATGGTGGGTATAGATGATAGTTTGCCATTTACTGTCAAGTTTCCATACAATGCAAAAATGTAAATAATGATAAACTTTCGGGTTTGGTGTGGTCGGCGGCTGGTGGCCGTCATTTGGTGAGATGATGGTCGAATCTGATAAAGTTGGTGGTGAGGAACACGATGGTGTTGTTAGCCTAAATGGCTATAAAAAATATTGATTTTGATGATAACAAACCACATGTTTTGAATAAACAAAGAATAATACTTTATGATTTTATAAAACAAGAAATAAAAGCATTAGAAATATTTTTGGGACAAATTTTTCGTTTCTTGATGAAAACGGCTTCCTGTTAACTTCCAGAGAGCTATGAAAAAAAAAATAAACGGCTTTCTGTTAACTAGTAAACGGCTTCCTGTTAACTTCCAAAGAGCAATATGTTTTTACTCAATGATAACGCCAATCCAACAACGAGCAAACGGCTAACCAATTATTTGAAATAATGTCCAACAGTTACTTGCTCAAGTCAAAACGAAGATCCGACAATGAGTTAACGGTGATCTGATAAGGCCCAAAAAGTCGATAGGGGCTAGTTTTCAGCTCCATTTATAAAAAGACTCATTCAAACTCAATTCAAAAGACGTCCACAACAATTATCATTGAGTAATCTTCTACATTCTAAGCTTACACTTGTTTATCTCTTTCATCTAATCACACATTGAGCTTACATTTGTAATCATACATATTGTGTGAAGGAACAATCTTTGCAAACTTCATTTTAAATCAAAGTTGAGTGATTGTAAGTGTGAGAAACACTTGGGTTAAGAAATTTGGAATAATCTCTTATTGTAAAGGTTGATTGACACCTTGGAAGTCAACTGTAAATTATTAAAGCATTGGGTTGAGGCTTGGATAGTGATTGCTTAGAGGCGTGGATGTAGGCGAGGTTTGCCAAACCACATAGAAAACTCTTGTGTTTGTTCTCTCTATCCCTTAAGTCTTTATTTATTCATTGCTTAAATTTACATTTATTAATTTGCTTAAGAAATTAGTTGAAATTGTGATATTTGTTGGTATTGAATTGTGGTGTTATTATTGAAGAATTTTTTTAAATCTCAATTCACCCTTCTCTTTGGTTGCTTAGTTATTATTTCAGGTGTAGCAATGGGGGCCAACTCACAGCGGTTTGATTGAAAAACTAGCTTGAAGTGGCGGCAGCTTATGGTGGTTTATGGCCGGTGTTTGGTGGCTATTGGTGACTGGTTTTAGACGTGTGGCTAGAGGGGATTGTGGTGGTGGCGCCAAGCGACGGTGATAAGGTCCGACGGTTGCTGGATTTGAAGGTAGAAGACAGCGGGTTTTGAAGTTTTTTGTACGGTGGTTTTAGTGGTATTTAAGGACGGTGGTTGATTAATTTTTTTTGGGCAGTGGCTAGGGATCATAACAGCAATGATGATCAATGTATTTAAGGACGGTGGTTGATTAAATTTTTTTGGGCAGTGGTTAGGGATCATAACGGCAATGATGATCAATGAAAATAGGCAGTGATTTCACAGCGGCGGCTTGTGGAGCTCTTGCGGGTTTTAATGGTTTTAGCGGTGGTTGCAAGCGGCGTTGAGAGCAAGCCGGGTTGGAGTTTGGTTGCCGAATTATGGCGAGTCTGATGGTGGTAGTGGTTGGTGGTAACAGCTGCCAGATTGAGGTATCGACTGTGGGCGGTTGTGGCGGCGGATATGATTTTCAAATTTGGGGATTTTTTATTTTTTTTAATGATGTAATTGGTGGAGATGGATGTGGGTGCTAAGGAAAGCTGTGCAATTCGCACAGAACTACCCTGATACCAACTGACGGAGCGGCGTAGCGGAAGCAGAATTGAGAGGATAGGGAAAACTAGATATTGTTCTATTATTAGACCAAGCCAGTGCGATTAAGTTACGCTCTAATCAAAGCATGACTAGATCTGTTCTAATCCAAACAACTCAATGAGATTTTTTAATAATGCTTAAAGCAAGATTAGATAAAGCTCTAATCCAAATGACTCTGCAAGAGAGATTTTGATAGATAATCCCAGAGGGAATTATAAAAGAGAAATTTTATTGAATAATTAAATCTAAAGTTATGAAAATAATAACAAAACCTCTCTATTTATAATAGCGTAAACCTACTTCCCTAAGTTAAAAAAGAAACTAAATCACAATTATGATTGAAATAAAAGACTAAAACACTTATCTTGACTCTAATTAAAATAGAAAATAAAATTCTAGAACCCTAAAATAACGCCCGACATCATTTAACAAGTAAACCAGGAACTCCAAGTTGGTGCAAAAGATCACTATCTCTACCACCGAAATTGACAAATCTGGGCAAAACTTTGAAAAATATTATAGACATGCTAAGCAATCCCCTTTAATACGATAAGAATGGGGAGTAATGTCTTGAAAACGAGATTCATTCCTGCACTTCCAAATTAAATAAAACATCTCAGCACAAGAAACCAACCATATGTTAAATAGTTGAGGACTGAACGACTTATTCAAAATTGAGGAATTCGTATGGAAAGAGGTATTTTGGCCAGCCACTACCAAATAGAATTTGCAAATGAGCAATTAACAAACATATGATTAACATCCTCAAGGTAAAAAGGGCTGTCATAGAGGCTGCAACATGAAACCAACGTAATTTCTCTCACATCAAATCAATCAGTGTTCTGCCTCAGTTTTTGGAAGAATAATAACATCGATAGAATTCTATAAATGAGGAAATAAATCATAAAAATACTGATGACACTTCTGATGATGACCTTGATAATCTCAATGTAAAGGATACTGCTTCTACTCTTAAGTTCTGCAATAAGATGTTCGAAAAGTATAAAGAAGCATGCAAATAGAATGAGATTCTGCTTACTCAGCTCACTAACCTCCTTCAAGATAAGTCCAAATTAGAAGGCGAGTTAAGTCATTTACAGTATTTGATTTCTGATAAAGATAATGAGTTGTTTTCTGTGTCCAGAGAATTGGAAAATACCAATTCTAGAATTGAGAAACTGGATCACATATTATTCATTGGGAAGTCCAATTCAGATCATCATGGTCTTGGCTATCAACATGAAAGTGTTTCTAACACCCAAGGAACCTTTATTAAAGCCACTCACTCAAATGCTTTGATATCAAAGGCATCTCTACAAGCAACTAAAGCAACCTTCCATCAGAAAGATAAAAGTGTTCAAGATGCTTCTTCTAGTCATCAAGGTAAGTATGAAAGATTTGTACCTATTTGTCATTTCTGTAATTCTAAAGGACATATAAGACCTAATTGTTATAAATTGATGAGATATATGAAAAAGGCCATGTTCTTTAATTACTCGGGGCAACCAAGAAACACATTTAGACCTAGAAATGATTTGAATATCAGAAAATCTAGAACTTCATGGGTAAGAAAGTCGAACTTTAAAGCTTATGTTTCACTAACATCCTTGAGAGCTTGTGTTGCAGATTTTTGGTATTTTGATAGTGGATGTTCGAGACATACGACTGGTGTTAAGAGTACACTGATTTACTATCGAGAAGTTGAAAGAGAAAATGTCACATTTGCTGATGGAGTAAGAAATCGTGTGCTTGGAAAAGGAACACTTAATGTTGAAGGATTTCCAAAGCTTGATGATATGCTTCATGTAGAGAACCTCAAAGCAAATCTTCTCAGCATTAGTCAGATTTGTGATCAGAATATGCATGTCAACTTTGACAAAGACAAGTGTCGTGTGATTGACACTCATGGGAATTGTGTTTTAGAAGGACTTCGATCCTCAGATCATTGCTATAAACTTCTGAATTATGTTGTTTGTAATAAGACCACTCTTCATGATACAGACTTGTGGCATCAAAAGCTTGGTCAATTGAATTATAAGCTTCTAACTAAAATTGTGAAAGTAGGTGCTGTAAAAGAAGTTCCTCTACTCAAAAGGAAGCAATTTGGTGTATGTGGACCATGTCAATCTAGAAAACAACAAAGAGCATCTCACAGAAGTATTCAAGATAAAGGTACGACAAAGGTTTTACACCGTCTGCATATAGACCTCATGGGACCTATGCTTGTAGAAAGTGTCTCAGCTAAAAGATATGTGTTTGTTTGTGTTAATGATTTTTCTAGATATACTTGGATAGACTTCATTAAAGAGAAATCAAATAACTTTAGTGCGTTTAGAAAGTTATGTGAAAAGATTAAGAATGAAAAAGATAACAATATTATTAGAATTAGGAGTGATCATGGAAAGAAATTTAAAAACTCTAAATTCAAGGAATATTGTGATACTTTTGGTATTTCACATGAATTCTCTTCACCCATTACACCTCAACAAAATGGCGCTGTAGAGAGAAAAAATAGAACTTTGCAGGAAATGGCTCGGGTTATGCTTTACTCAAAGAAACTCTCTAAGAGATTATGGGCTGAGACTATCAACACTACTTGTTACAACATTAATCGTGTCTAACTTCGACTAGGTACTAAGAAAACTCCCTATGAGCTATGGAAAGGTAAGAAAACCTAATCTTTGTTACTTTTATATTTTTTGGAGCAAATGTTTTATTCTGAATGATAGAGAATATTTAAGTAAATTTGATTCTAAGAGTGATGATGGTGTTTTCCTTGGTTATTCTAATAATAGTAGAGCTTATCGTGTTTATAATATGAGAACTCACACTGTCATTGAGTTTGCAAATGTAGTTATTGATGATTTTCAAGATTTTACATAATATTCTGTTGAAGAAAAGATAACCAGTCTTATTGAGACACCAGAAAACCTTGATGTTCCTTCTTCAGATTGAATCATTGTGTTATCTGATACAAGTAGTAGCTTGAACAAGGAACTCGAAGTGGAAGGCAAATTTGATAGTGATTCTGAAAGTGAAAAAGATCAAGTTGCTTGACAGCAAGCTGTCAACATTTTGAATGACCCAGTAAGAAGGGAGCCTTCTTCAAGAATTAAAAAGAATCATCCTCAGGATCTCATGTTGAGCGAACTTGATGAACCTATGGTAACTCAGAAACGATTTGCTAATATGGTAAGATTTAATTGCTTTACCTCTTTGAACCTAAGAATCCTAAGGAAGCTTTTTTAGATGAATTTTGGGTCAAAGCTATGCAAGAAGAATTGGAAGAATTGCAACGAAACAAGGTGCAAGAATTTGTTGAGCAAATGAAAAAGGAATTTGAAATGAGTATGGTAGGTTATAGTAATGCTGATTGGGCAGGCAGCATTGAGGATAGGAAAAGCACAACTGGTGAATGTTTCTATCTCGGAAACAATCTTGTGTCATAGGATAGCAAGAAATAGAACCCAATTTCCCTCTCCACTGCAAAGGCCGAATATATTGCTACAGGTAGTTGTTGCACTCAATTGCTTTGGATGAAGCAAATGCTTGAAGACTATGGTATGTAATTTCAGGATTCTTTGATTGTGTACTATGACAACACAAGTGCTATTAACATATCTAAAATTCCTGTTCAACATTCTAGGACCAAGCACATTGATATTCGCCATCATTTCATTAGGGAACTAGTTGAGAGCAAGCATGTTACTTTAGAATACCTTGATACTAAGAAACAACTTGCTGATATCTTCACTAAAGCTTTAGATTCTAAAAGATTTGATACGTTGAGAAAAGCCTTAGGCATATGTTCCATGTGATCTCATGTGTTTTTCATTGTATATTTGCGTTTGATTTTGCATTAGTTTTAAGAAATTTGCATGATTGTGTGTTTCATCATTTTTCTTCATATATTTCATTTTGAAAGATTTGATTTTCAATGATTTCGATTCGACAAGCAATTTTTCATGATTTTATAAATTTGAAAGCCTTATTAAAGTTTTGATTAAGGTTATTTAACCTTGGCTTTATGCACGTTTAAGTCATCTTGATTATTACTCGGACTCAAGATTTTGATATCGATATGATCTTTGTTGAAAATATTTGGACTTGCGTTTTGACTGTTTGCCTTGATTCTTATCTCTTACAATGATCTCATATATGTGCAAACAACTATAGTCAGAAATAGCTACCTATAACTCTTAATAATGAAGCTATCCTTGAGTAACTGAGACTATCGTAGCAATCACTATACAGAGGACAATCTACCATGAGAAGAAGGCTACATTAAGAGGTAGAGTGCAAGCTCCTGACTATAGCATTCTTAAATATTCCATGTTTTTGTGCTAAACGTTAATTCTCCAATGAGAATAAGAAAAATGCTTGAGCTTCATGAGACAAATTCAAAGAATAGCATTTTATTTATTTGCTACATGAGAAAATGGTCAAAATAGAGAATCAAGATGATAAGGTTAGTGTGACTAACTCTAGGTTCTATATTTGCGACTTTGGTTATGGAGATTGATTTATTTTTTAGAACAAGTCTTGGTTGAGTTGCATGTACACACACACATACAAGCTTAAATTTCTTTAATCTTTACTTTACTAAGGAAAGAGTTTCTTGATTTCATGAACTAATGCTTGTTGTGATCTAAATTTTTGAGAATCTATGTCTTCATATATCTTTAGATCATTGGTTTTTCACCATTTAATTATTGCATTAATTGTTCATTTTTGTGTGAATGACATTCTAATTCCTAGCAATTTTTTTTTATTCCTAGCAATTTTTTTAATTGCTGTTGTGGTAATTTTTGCATTAATTTTAAGGTGCACGTTTCTCTTGCCTAAATCTCAAATTGTTCGAATTGTATTGCTTTCTTTCGATTAGGTTCAGTTTAAATAGGATGTCTTAATGATGTTTGATATTCATTGGATTGTGGATATTCTATTTGGAATAAAATCAAAGAGTTTCCTCTTTGAATCTCCTTGTTTGAGTAAGTTTATTGAATTTCTTTTGAACTACTCTTCCTTGCCTATAAAAGAATCTTAGGCGCCATCCTTGATATTCAATAAGCTTCTGTCTTCTTCATAGCCACCGGCCTCTCTTTGTTATTTTTTTCAGTTTAAGTTTCAATCTTTCTTTGATCATGGATGCAAGAAACCTCTATTGCTCAGTTTGTCACTTCAATCCTTATCATTCAAGTCTTTATATATGATCATAATGATAGCACTCCTATTGGTGATTATCTTAGAAATATGATGTTTCATATGCTTGAAGATTATACTTCTTGGGTTTCTATTGATAATCCATCCCTTTCAAAGACTGAAGAAAACAAGCAAGGGTTCTTTAACAAGTTTGATGATTAGTCACATGATGAGTATTTCACTGCCCAGGCTGCAACTCATGTTCCAGTCAACCCTCTTGATCATGACAACTTGAATTTTGAACTTTGTGAAGCCAAGAAGACTAACCCTCAGGATTCCATTCCTTTTTATCACTTTGGTGATCAATCTGGTAATTCGGCTTTTTCATTGTCACCTTCTTTGGCTAAGAATTCTAAAGTTGTTGAAACTTTTGAAAAAATCTATGCTTACTTGAAATCCTTTGAAGACCATGTATCTCTAAAACTAACAAGCTTGTTGATCGTCTTATTGTCGCCTTATGGCCTCAACCATCTTTGTCATCACTCCCTAGACCTAAATTTGGTCAAATCCCTCTAGATGTTATATCTAGTGATGAGGAACATGATGAACTCGATCATGATGATGATATTGAACCTCCAATTGGTGAATCCTCGACTGAAGTCACCCCAGTTTCTTCTCCCCTACATTCGGCCGAACCCATTCATGATGAAGATCTCCATGCTTCATGCTCGTTTCATGAGCCTACGCCATCTCCTTATATGTTTGATCATGTTTTTGATCGTTTGGGTTATTTGAATAAACGATTTGTGAAGATTAACATTATTCTTTCCAGTGAATTGGAATGGAAGGGTCTTTGATTCTTGTTGCAAAAGAGGGGGAGTAGCAATCTTCAAGTTTTCTTTCTTTAGGGGGAGTAGCATTTATTTCATCTTTAGTTTGGGGGGAGTATTTTTTGTTTTAAGTGATATTTTGATTTCATAGAATAATTGCTTATGCATTTTATGTTTATGTCGTTTATTTTTCTTTTGATTATTGTACTCATTGAATATCTTTTAATCTTTTGATCAATTAAGTATGAGTTTATTTTAATTTAGTTTATTTGTGGTTTTCATTGATTTATTTCATAGATTGTAGTGATAATATGATATATAATGATTTATATATTAGGGTTTATGAATAAATAAGATATAATTATCTTTTTCTTAAAATACTAAAGTTATAATATGAACTTTAAAAAGATGTGGTAGCTTATTTAATAAACTGCTTATGAAAAACAAACCCTACTTGGTTTTAAAAGCTGCTGTCAAAATGGAGAAAATTATTAAATAAATTACTTTTACAAAATTTACCAAACACTATTTTTATCAAAAATTTTGAAATAAAAGACTTATTGAATTTCAATCGCAATCCCAAACAGGGCCGTAATGGGAAAGTCAAGACATCTTATTCTTTTTATACTAGGTTTACAAAGATGCTAAGGAGATGAAAAGACTAAAATACCTTAATGAAATAACTAATGCCTAAGGAGAATTGGGGTATTACAATAAAAGTTTCGAAACCAAATCACACACACACACAAATAAAAAACAAATGAAGATGAAGGTGTTCAAAATTTCAAAAGCTGTTGAATAAAAAACTTTCCTCATCGAAGTTTGTTGACTTGAATTTGACCTTCAAGGAATGCGGGGGTAACAGCAAACACACTCAAATCCTTAAATTAATTAGATTTTATAAATTCTATATTCTAGTATGTATGTTGGCATTCTGCTGATAACATCTTTTACATATTGATATGTGTTGGTATCCTTATTGCCAACATAATCTAGTCTTTATTATCGGGTAATTTTTTATGTAACATCTTTTGTTATAACGACAGCTAGCTATCAACGAGAGTTGACTCAATCAAGAATTAGGGTTTTGTATTATATCATTAAGTATATATGGACCACACATGGATGCGTAGAGAAATATTGAGGCATGAAGATGATCGCACAAGAGATATTATAGCTGAAGATGGCATTCATCAAATATAAATTAAAAACTTGGGCGGCGTAAACTTCATGTGGGGACCAAATTAAAAGAATCATCAAAAGAGACAATATTTAGAAGCTTGTTGTGTATGATGATATGTTTCCAAACTTGGCGTCGTCCTTGGTTATATTAATCTTGAAGAGTTCAATTTAAAGATGATTACTTCCTCGTTAAGTAATAACAACTCTTTAAATAGTAGTTAGTTCTATTTAAAGATGAGTACTTCCACATTAAGTAATAACAATTCTTATAGTCTTGCGTGTTCCATCTCCTCCATATAAATAAATAAAAAGGCGCAAGCCTAAACACATATTCTTGGTTGTTTTGCTTGTCCGCTTAGGATTCATTCAATGTGCTTTCTATGTTGTGCTGATGGCTATAATTCTAATATTTCAGAATGCATTTGATCGTCAATGGTTCAAGATTTGGATTGAATGTGATTCAATGCATGCCATACATTCTCCATCTTAAGAATGGTCATCTTCCTCCTCCTTGGCTTTTGATAAATAAATGAAATAATTGTTTGCAGCTTATGAATTAGATAGAAGTGCGCTTTACTCGCATATTTAGGGAAGGTAATGGGACGACTGATAAGTTAGCTAACATTGGTGCTACAATTTTAGACTTTGTTTGGTGGGCTGAGCCGCCTTCTGAGATCTTCTCTTTTTTACACAAGGAAGCTCAAGGTCTTCATAATTATATGTATAAGTAGTGTTCTGGTTGTTGTTGTTGTTTTTTTTTTTTTTTTGAAGGGACATGATGCACCTTATCCCAATCCCAAATACAAGCCATAGCATATCAAAAGAAGTGATACTCCGCAAAGCCATTAGAATCTTGAGACAAGAATTGTTGACTTTCCACGTGAGGATCACCGCACCAAAAAAGCTTATCGTAATTAAGACCTATATTAGTTAGATAATCTGTAGCACTGTTGTTCTCCCTAAAAGTATGTGAGCAACGAAAATCTATGGCAGAAAGTCTATCCTATAATACTCTCCCATTTCTTCCTAAGACTCCAAGAGAGTTCCATAGAACCTTTTAATTAAAAGAAATTAACAACAGTTACTTGATAATGGATTGAAAACATTTAAACCCTAATTGAAACAAAGAATTAAGGAAACAGATCAAACAAAGAAGATGAACAGACACAATATTTTAATGGTTCAACCACAAGTGAGTTATTTCCGTCCAAGAAGAATGTAAGGAAAAAATGAGGAGAACATTGGTGATGTTTTTTACTCAATGAAAGTGCACGCAATGTGTATCTAGTAATGATTTGGATGCATAAGAAAATGAAAATAAAAAATATAAATGGTGAAGAAGAATAAATCACAAACCTAAAGTGGATCTTACATTCATGAGTTAAAAAAAAGTTAACTGAAGTTATTTTGTGGATAATTCAGATGAATTTTTTTTTTATTACAAACCACTAATGAGGTGGGGGGGGGGGGGGGTTAGGCCCCTACCTATAATATAAATCAGTAAATTAAAAAATGCATGTGAAATGGGATATAGACCAAAACCTCAAAGTTAAGGAACAAAAATAATATAATAAAAGAAAAACATAAAAGTAGAAGTGACTAGTGCATTCAGCTATAGTATTTCTTACTATAGTTGCGGCCGGTGATTAATCTGATGCCCTTCTTTGAATGTTGACCAGTAACTCCAAAATCAGCGCTAGGTCCAAGTCTACCAGTATCTGCAGGCGCAGACAAGAAGAAATCATCACTGATCGGGTGCTCATCCGAACTAATATCCTCATCATTTTGAGAATTGTAGCTGACAGCATGGTGGCAGTCAATGTTCCCCTCAATACTGAACTCGTCATCGGACTGAGAGGGAATACCCGTAGAGTGGGACTTAAATCCCACAGCCATGGCGCAAATATCGTCGATCGTAGATCGAAAAAAAGTAGAGCCTGCGGATGCCTTCAAATCACATAGAACATCCAAAATAGCCTCCGCTGTGCAATCATCTGCAACGCCAGAATCCCTCAAAACGACATCATCCTGTACTTGAGGCTCAGAAATTGAATCAGCCTCAGTAGCACCTGGCCTTAACAGCCTAACCTCCTTAGTGGGGACAGGATTGTCAGTGCGGTAGGAAGTGAAGTCCACGACCAAATGCTGGATATCTTTCACGGTGGATCCCGTGGAAACCCTTTGAACATTTGGATCCTCAACCTGGACCTTAGAATCTTGTACTCTAGCATCATTGATCGGATCTTCAGCAACAAAACAACTCGCATTACCAGTTCGGGTCCCCATGTGTGATCCCTGATGTGCTTATATTTTATATATATTTTAATATCTTTTAGCTTAATTTTATTCTTATTTTTTATTTTATTATATTAATTATTGTCTTAATTTTATGTTTTTATTTATGTAGGTAATATCTAAATAAAGAGAGCTAAAAGAAGAATTAAATCGGAATATTCGGGAAGAAATCTGCATGAAAGAATATAAAGGGAAAGGATTAAAGAGATTTAATTGAAACAAATCAAGAAAGATTTATTTAATAAATTATTATGTATGCATTCCATGGAAAGCTTATTATAAAGAGTAATTTGAAGTTAATTAAGGAAACTAAATATGCATGGCTTGTAATTGTGCTTCACGTGCATGAATGAGACAAAGGAGGCGGCTTGGCTTGATTTGTTTGAATCCTTTTAAGCTAAGGATTTGAGGCCACGGTCACATGATATAAAGGAGCCAATTGAATTGGAAAAGAGGGGAGCAGCCGCACTTAGCAAACAAAAGGAGAAAAGCCGAGAGTAACGAGAGCAAAACCGAGAGCAAGATTTTGGAGAAGCCGAACTGCAGAGAACGGAGAGAGACAGCTTCTTGAGTTTATTCTTTCTCTTTCTCTTTTAATTGTCTTGCTTCAATGTTCCCTATGATGTTTACGTATTCTCTTTATTTTTCTATGAATTAATTTATTTTGCTAGGGCTACGATGTAGCCTAACTATGAAGAATTAATTCTATAAATCTGTGATATTTTTAGTTTATTATTCCATGATTGAGTGTTCATTATTGTTCTTAATGCTTTTAAATATCTGGCTAATATTTGAATGATTTGAGGATACATAATGAGACCGAGAGGAGATTTATGTATTTTTGCTCTGTGTAATGGATCCCATAAATTGAACGAAAGACAGAGATGTGCCAACGTGATTCGTGCAGTTTTATTCAAGAATTTTCATAGAGCTTAATGAATCTTTGCATATTTAAATTCACATAGAGATATAGTGGGTTAATATGTGAGGGTATTTTTGATATTACTCGAGAGAGAATATTAAATAGTTTAAGGAAATTCACTATCAACATGGGTAATAATTTTTATTAACACAGATGAAAGGATTAAATTAGATTAGTTATGGTGATATCGGATGTCCTAGTATCTTAATCTCTTGGTAATTTCATAACTTCTTGCATTATTATTTAATTTTAGTTGCTTTATTTTATTTTAATTGTAAATTTAAATTCTATTAATCGATTGTTCAAATAAATTAGGGTTAGAATAATTTTAGTAACTAATAAGATATACAATCTCTGTAGGACGATATTTTACTCTATATTATATTACTTGTGCCGACTAGTACACTTACTAATTTTCGCATCAATCCCCTAGTTATCGGAAACCCTTCGCTCATCGATTACTGAGCAATAGGAGGCTCCAAAGTCGAATTTGAAATCTGACCTGAAGCTGAAGGTTGAATCCTAGTCTCCCTGCGGGGCATCGCTCTGTTCTAACCCATCCCACTTGGCCTTTGGGGATGGAGCCCTGGATTGGTCACATAACATGCCTCAGCGGCGAGACCGAGGTACTCATAAAGTACAATAGAGTGGGATTTTATTAAAAATAACACCTGCCAAAATCCGGAATCGCCCATACCAATAAGAATCCGCTGCAACGGAGGGCGAGTTACATCATGCTCCACTAACACCCTAGCAACTGAAGGGCGATATCGAGATGTAGTGGCCAGGACTATTGGAGACTCCTCTGATCATCGAAAGTCGGTGGTCCATTTAAACATTCTCATAGCGCTGCCAGTAACGCACCATGACTGTTTTACCCATAAGTGGGAGTAATCTTCCTCAAAGTCAAGCTTAATTAAAATATGCCGATTATTGAGGAGGGACACTTGGGATTTTCCCTTTAATCGCAATGATGCAAAATATTACGAATAATTTCCATGCGAGGTCGGTTAAAAGAGAATTTACCGACCAACGATAGTTTGAATGGAGCGGCCATCGCTTGAACTTCCACTGCCGAAAACTGTAAGAATGGCTCACCCTCAAATGAAGAGACGGTCTTGATTGGAACTGTCGGGATAGTGGGCCCATTAATAATATCCACGAATGATTTTGTTGGACGATCGTGTTGATTCCGATTAGCCACGGAACTCAACACTGCGGCATAAGAGGCGGCCTTGGGTGTGTGAGGAGTTGTGCATGTGTTGCATGCACTTGGATGATTATACGTGGGGTCTTGCTAAGTTACAGGCAGCCGATAATCTGTGCTTAAGCACATGATAGACAAAAAGTCTTGAGCAGCCGAAAGGTGTTGTCGGCTTCCATGTGTGGGAACATCACATGTGGAAGCAGCCGAAAGTTGATGGCAGCTGTCAAGCATCTCAGTTTGACTTAGCCTTGGCCATGGACTTGCTTGCTGGGGACGGGTGTCTTTTTCCAGCGGTGGCAACGGCGGCAAAAGCTTGCCGCAGTCGTTGACGGTTGCATGAGTGTTTGCATGCATTAGTGACATGCGAATGTGATCCGAGGCTTGATTTCCGGGTTGGCCATAGGCAGGAGGTTGGATAGCATGATCGATGACGGTGACGGCAAGAGTGAGTTGCGGTGGCTCCAGTGGTGGTGACGGCGTGCAGCAGTTGTTGGTGGTTGCTTGGCGTTCATGCACACGGTTTGGTTCGTGTGAGGCTCGTACGAGTGGGATTGCTTGGTTTGATGGAGGATGTTGCAGACTCGGGGGCTGGCTGCAGGAGTGACGTGTTCGGTGGTTGCAGTGGTGGCCTGCAGAGGCTCATCGGACAGCGGCAGCGTGCGGCTTGTGTTGCGATTTTTAAGGATGACAAAACTGGCTTCTGTTTCTCCTTGTTGTTTTGTCCTTCGTTTGGGGGTGCGAGGATGGACGGAGATTGTTGCAGCCTCAAGGGAGTGGAGGCGGGGGTGGCTGAAGCTTCGGGTGGTGGCTGTGACGGTGGTCGATTGAAAGCACAGCTGCGCCTTTCATGGTCGGAAATGCAAGCATTTGTTTGTTTATGCATATGGTTTTTGCATGTGGGAGGAGCAGCACTCGTGGTTTGAGTCAAGGGTGCTTGAGGGAATTGCTGGATTTCTTCAGAGGGGTTGTGCTGCATTGAGTTTCGGTGGTGCGTGGTTGAATATGTGTTCCGGTGGTTTGGATCAAGGGTGTTTAGGGCAGTGGCTGGGAAGACATTTCGGAGGTTGCAGCTTCATGTGCCACACGAGAAGGTGGCAGCAATGGTGGAAAATCACCATGGTCGGCCAAATCAATGATGGCAGAAGAGCTCGGTTTTCTTCTGTTTCTGTTATTATTTTTCTTGTTTTTTCCTTGTTGGGTGGCTGGTTATCCAAATGAATGTGAGGAGGTTCCGGTGGTGGTCACCTTCCACCCCGGGTGGTGACCATGGCTATTAATCCTCTAGCATCATGTGACTGCTTGGTAATTTTACTTTAAACATGGGGATTGATGATATTTGAGTTACTGGAAACTTGATTTTTGAGGTGAAAAGTTGTTTAATAGTTCATGAATTCTAAATATTGTTGTTCTGTTATTATTCATTGATAATAATTCAGATAAAGTTATTCTGCAGATAATTCAGATAATAAAATACCTGCTATTGATCCTGTTAGTAATCAAAAACTTCAATATCCGAATAACATCTTATTGTGACAGAAAGCACCACAATCAAACAATTACGTGGAAGAAACTGAAAAATAAAAAAATAGACTTTTATTCAATCTGGAACTTGATAAATAGATGATTTTGGTAGAATTTAAATGAACTCTAGTTTTAAGTAAAGGCAAATATATACATCTTGGTTCAAAAAAAGAAAGAGATACCAAATTAGTAGGGGGAAAAGGAGGAAGGTTAAGAAAGCATCTTCACAAAAGGTAAAGAAAACAAGGATTTAGTTCAAGAAAAGAAAAGGTAATCTTGTTTAATACTTTTATTTTCTATTGTTTCCAATCCAAAAACGGGAGCAATATACATTTATTGATGGGATTCAAAATTTCACTCAAATGACTTGGAGGATTCACAAATTTAACCCCCCAAGACCAAGATTTCACTCGCAAGAATGGATTGAAGACATAGAAGTCCTATTTGAAACAAAGAATTAAAGAAACAAATCAACAAAGAAGTTGAACACACACAAGATTTTAATGGTTCAGCCACCAAGTGACCTACTTCCATCCACAAAACAAATCGATTGCTTCATTAAATTCACTATCCAAGATTATAAGACTGTTAAAAACTTTACAGAGAATAACTTTCAAAAAAACCTAAATCTATAAATTCTCTAAGTTTGCTGAGCTGGTGGGACAGCTCCAACACAAGTCCTTCTCCTTATGAAGATATCTTCAGTATATCTTTCGTGCACCTTTTAGTATGTCAATAGGAGAATAATGGCTATGTAATTATTACTGTGTAATCGGTAACCTCTATGCTTAATGTTTACTTATGTTCTTCTTATGATTATTATTATTAATGTAATGTTGTATTGTAGTTAATTAGTTATGCTTGAATGAATGGACGGAAGTTCTATAAAACCCAAAAGAAAATAACAATTATACTCCATGGTTACATGTACACTCTTCATTGTTTTAAAAAATAGTCACACAAATTCCTTTTTTATCGTTATATCATCTAAATAAGGTGATTAAGAAAATTGACTTCAAAGTTTTTTACTAAATTCATTTACATTTATTATTTATTTTAGTATATATTATATTTGTATTTAATATAATGATTTTAATTAAGTCTTTAGGATTTCTCAACAATAAAATCTTTAGGTTAAACAATTTTTAGGAGAGTGCGGAAAGTTTAAATTAATTTTTTAGCCCCTATCTCACCGAAGACTCGAATTCAGGTGACCAACCAAATGAATCTACTTAAAAACCACTCGGTCAAGCATCCTGAGGGCAAATAGTTTTTACTATTATTAAAACATATCTAACATAATAATATCAAACTAATTTTATTTTATATTTATTTATGTTGATATTATAATTCTATTTATTATAGAATATAAACTAAATCTTTGCATGAACAATTATTAATATTAATATTAATATTAAATGTATATATGATTACGTTTATTTTAATATTATATTTCTGTTTATTACATAACATTAGAGTCAATTTTTTGGGTTAGTAGAGTCGAAGACTAAAATAATCAAAAGAGTATTATGTGACCATTTTTTAAACTTTAAGAATCTTCGTATGTGTACATTTAAGTAAAACATGAGGCAAAGAGAAAAGGTAAACCTTTGAATGTATGCAATCCATTGAGCTTGCATTCTATTTGGTTTTAAAGAATTGTTAAGGAATTTGAGAGCTTCTAAATCGCTATTCAAAACAAATTCCATCTTAATTAAATAGGGCTCCCATTGTTATAAAACACGAACAATAGCATATAACTTTTGCTCATAAGTAGACCACTTCTATATAGATTCACTAAGCTTCTCGCTAAAGAATGCCAAAGGTCATCCTTCCTAAGATAGGACAACCCCAATTCCAATCCCAATCCCAATCCCAGAAGCATCATAGTTAACTTTAAATAACATATTACAATCTAGAAGTGCAAGGACTTGTGCATTAGTTAACCTTTCTTTCAACATTACTTCTCTACCTTGCCTTGTCTATCAAAACTAGCTACCTTTGCTTTAGAGAATCAGTGAGAGGAGTAGCGATGATACTGAAGTCTTTAACAAAACACCTATAGAATGTTGCAAGCCCATGAAAATTTTGTATTTCATTGATAATTGTAGGTGTTGGCCACTTTTGTATGGCCTTCACTTTCTCTTCATCTACCTTGATTCCTTCAGCACTCACAACATATCTTAAGAATATCAGACTATCAATTATAAAGCTACACTTTTTCAAGTTGACATATAGTCTATTCTCATGTAATTAAACAACAACAAATTTGCTTATAAAAATGTTGGAATACTTAATTCATAAACCTCATAAAGGTACTCAATGCATTGGATAGTCCAAAAGGCATGACCAACTTGAAACGACTCGCTAGTTTGGCTAATTTCGTCTAACTTGACTAAACTGAACTTATTAATAAGGATTTTTTTAGTCATGTTAGATGAAACTAGCCAGACTTGCCCTTAGAGTTTGGGGTAGCTGGTCGTTTTAATTAGCGTAAGAGTGTGGTTTTAAATTCTATAGACTTTATTATCTTAGTATAAAAAATTTTTATTTTGTTAAGTTAGAATTAATATTTTGTAAGCACCATCATGCCTCGACATAATAGTAATCGTGGCTGTGGCCGTGGTCGTACTACGCTAGTAATTGGGTTGGCTCTAGGTGTTGCACCTCAAAGGAAAAATAAACCTCTGAATGAAGGAGTAGTTGAATCTTCGGCATATGGGATTGCACAACAAGCACCAAGGAATGTCTTGAACATTGAGCAGTCATTTGATAGGCTAGCTCAAATTATAACTATAATTGTGCATAATTAAACTCAAGCGCATGCTAGTTATGGTTGGCAAAAAAGCCCCAGCCGGCCCGCTTGAAATGGGCCTGGACATGGGCCGAAAAACAAAAGGCCCGCATCAAGTGGGCTTGGACATGTGCCTTGGAAAAAATGTTTTTAATTTATAAATAAAATTAAAAAAAGGGTGAAAACTAAAAAATAATTAGATTAATATTTTTTTATTAGTATTTGAGATTTATTATGTTGTATTACTAATATTTTGTGTATTAGACTATTATTCTATTATGTATATATTGAATAATTTTTTTAATTTAAATGTTTTAAAATTAATGGAAGGCTCAGGCCCGGCCCATCCAAGTTAAAGGGCATGGGCTTGTTCATCATCATGCGAGCTCGGGCCTGGGCTTGCAAAAGCCCGACCTAGGCCCACAAATTGCCAACCCTAATGCTAGTAATGCAAACACTGTTGAGCAAGTGAGAAGTTTAGGGGCGAGGAGTGTTGAAGGTTCCAGAAAGCCTCCTAAGGCAGAGTCATGGCTTGTTAAACTAAAGCACATATTTAATATGATGAAGTGTTTAGAGGAGGACAAATTTTCTTTGCCATTTTCCTACTTAAAGACCGAGCTTACCATTGGTGGCAAACAGTAGAGCGACGACATCATGGGCATACTACAATTACTTGTGCCATTTTTCGTAAGGAATTTTTTTATCATTATTTCCCAATTATATATCAAGATGTATCTATAGTTGGAGATAAGAAAGAAAGATACAGGCAGTTTGAAGAGGGTTTTCATTTTGAAATGTAATTACATTGTGGTATACTGAGCTCACTGGGGTAGTTAAGGAAGCCAAGAGAGTAGAGCATAGTATTACAGAGGGATCCAGAGGTCAAGCATTGAAGCAGATGCATAGCTAGAAATAAACCGATGGTGGCTAAGCAGATGCATAGCTAGAACTAGGTCGATGATGGCTCTAGTAATAGGCCGTATAAGAGAGGCAGCATTCATACGAGTTACTCTGATAGCATTCAAAGGAGTCAGATTATATGTTAGAGAGGAGGCCAGGGATAAATTGTCAGTCAAGGCTCAATGTAGTAAATTGTCAGTCAAGGCTCAATGTAGTAATCAATATGAGTAAGGTCAGGAATATGGTCATTATGACATGAGTAGTGAAGGATATCAAGATGGTCATTCTAAAAGTGGGGAATAATCTCTTGATATGTATAGCTTGACTACATAAATAACAAGTGTTGCTTTCAGCACAACACTAATCCTGAGGATTTTTACTTCAAGGTGATAGTTCTACTCGAGGGACAGCCTCATAACATTAGCCTCACTTAGGGATACTCAAGGTCAGGGAAGCGTTTAGTTAGAGGGTTTTACATCTACTTTTGGCACTCAAACTATTACTCCAGGTTAGAAAGGTCAACTTGGTGGGCCTCATACTTAGGCTCAAGTTTTTGCTTTGACACAACAGAAGGCACATGCTACACTAGAGGTTATTATGGGTATAGTATATATCTTTGGCCGTGAGGCTCATATTCTAATCGATCATGGATCAACACAGTCTTTTGTTTTGCATACTTTTGCTATGCAAGTAGAACGAAAGCTTGAACCACTAGATTATAGTCTAATTGTTGGTGCACATATTTTGTAGTCACTACTTGCCAAGAGTGTGTAGTGTGAATGGAATGGATGAGCGTGTAATTTAAGGTGAATTTAAGGCGAACTTGATTCCTCTGTACATTCAAAACTTTGATGACATTTTGAGTATGGGTTGGCTTGAATCTCAGTACGCTTCTATAGATTATTTCAAAAAGAAAGTTGTGTTTAGAAAGCCAAGGAAAGCTAAAGTGAAATTCTATGGGGGAGTGCAATGTTTTACCGTCATATATCATATATGCCATTGGTTCTATAAGGTTGCAAAGAAAGGGGTGTTTATCTTAACACATGTGATAGATACAAAAGCTAAAATGTTAAGGTTGGATGATATTGCAATAGTACAAGAATTCCCAGATGTATTTCCAAATGATCTTTATGGGATGCCACCTAATACGAAGATTAAGTTTTCTATTGATGTTGTCCTTGGGACATTACCTATATCTATGACACAGTATAAGATGGCCAAGCAAAATTAAAGGATACAGGGTTTGTTTAGACCTAAAGTACCCTCATGGGGAGCTCTATTTTTGCTTTTTAAGAAAATAGGATACGATCTTTAGATCTGCATTGACTACAAGCAGTTGAACAAAGTCATGATACACAATAAGTATCCACTTCTGCATATTAATGACTTGTTTCATTAGCTCAAAGATGCGAAATTAGTTTCTAAAATTGATTTGCACTTGGGATATCATCAGCTAGGATTGAGCAGGCTGACGTACCTAAAACGACCTTTAGGACCTGTTATGGACATTATTGAGTTTTTGATTATGCCATTTAGGTTAACTAAAGCTCTAGTATCTTTTATGGATCTCATGAATAGGGTATTTCACTCTTATCTACATTAATTTGTAGTTATGTTCATTGATGATATTTTGGTGTATTCTCAAAATAAGGAGGAGCATGCAAGGCATTTGCAGAGTATTTAATAAACTTTAAGGTAAAAGCAGCTTTGTGCCAAGTTCAATAAGTATGAATTTTGGTTGGACAGAGTAGTATTTTTGGTCCATGTAATATGAACTCAGGGCATTTATGTGAACCCTTAAAATATTTAAGCAGTTGTGAAATGTGAATGGCCTACTAATGTCACAGAGGTTAGGAATTTCCTTGGATTGGCTGGTTATTATCATAGGTTTATGAAGAGATTCTCTAAGATAGTTTCCCCATTAACACAGTTGACTCGAAAGAATGCTAAGTTTCAGTAGGACGATGACTATGAAAAGAGTTTTTAAGAACTCAAGACACGATTGACCTCAGCACCAGTGCTTACAATCCCATTTATTAATAAAGGATTCATTGTGTGCAGTAATGTCTCTGGACAAGGATTGGGTTGCATGATAATACAATACGGGAAAGCAGTGGCTTATGTAACTAAAGAACTTAAGAAGCGTGAGCAAAATGGCTTATGCATCTAGGCAACTTAAAAAGCATGAGCAAAACTACCAAGCACATGACTTAAAGCTTGAAGCAATATTGTTTGCACTCAACACATTAAGGCATTGCTTATATAGAGTTACATGTCAAATTCTTACCAATTATAAGAATATCAAGTATTTGTTTACTCATAATAAGCTAAATTTGAGATAAAGAATGCTGATTAAGCTAATTAAGGATTACGAGTACATTATTGATTATCATCCAGGCAAAGCAAATATGATAGTCGATGCACTAAGTAGGAAATCCTCTAGCTCTATGGCTTACTTAAGAGTGACATATATGCCTTTGTTGTAGAGTTGAAATCATTAGGAGACAAGTTCAAAGCTAATGATTGTGTAGCTTTGATAGTTAATTTTTTAGTTAGACTGGCTTTGATTGACAAAGTGCACCAAAGGCAAGCTCAAGACCCGTAGTTAATGAAGTTGATGAAGGATGTGAAAAAATGTTTACAAACTGATTTTGTGAAAAGAGATGACAGAGTTTTAGTCATGGGTAGTAGATTTTGTATGCCTAATATTGAGGATATGAAAAGGAAGATCATGGAATAAGCTCATTGTTCAACTTATACAATGCATTCTAGTAGTACGAAGATGTACCGCACCTTGAGGGATCATTACTGATAGCAAAATTTGTTTCTCATTGTTTAGTTTGTCAGTCGATCAAGGCTAAATATCAAAGGCCAATAGGGTTTTCTCAACCACTTTCTACTCCTGAATGAAAGTGGGAGCATATCACTATAGACTTTGTAATGAGACTTCTACGTACCCGTAATGGACATCATAATGTTTGGGTGGTTGTTGATCGACTTATAAAATCTACTTAGTTTTTGCCATTCAAAACTACATATTCAATGGACAAGTTAAGGAGCATTTATATGGCTAAGATAGTTCATCTTCATGGAGTAACAATATCTATTTTCTCAAATATAGATTTTTAGTTCACTTTAAATTCTAGCCTAGCTTGCAAAATGCTTTAGGCACCAAGTTGAACTTTGATACATCTTTTCACCCACATACTGATGGTCAGTCATAGTATACTTTTCAAACCTCGTAAAATATGGTAGAGCTTGTGATATAGAGTTTTAAGGTAGTTGGAACATATATTTACCGTTGACAGAGTTTGCTTACAATAACAGTTATCAGGCTAATATCGAGATGGCACCATATGAGACTTTATATGTGGTAGAAAATACAGAACTCCAGGACGCTGGGTTGAAGTAGGTGAGCGGAGTTTGCTTTCTCCAAAATTAGTTCAGGATATTAATGAGAAGATATAAACTATCCAGGATAGATTAAAAGTTGCTCAAAATATAAAGAAGAGCTATGCAGACAAGCATAGGCCGGAACATGAATTCAAAGTTGGTGATAGAGTTTTAATACGAATATCTCCTCAGAGAGGGTTACTTCAATTTAGAAAGCACAAGAAGCTAAGCCCAGCTACAATGACCCGTATGAAATTGTAGAGCACATTGTTCCATTCACTTATCAACTAGCTCTACCACTCGAGATATCAAGAATCCATAATTTTCTCTTTCCATTTATTTTATTAGGCCTTAGGCTTTAAAGCCCATCAGCCTTTATTTGCTTATATATATTCCTTTTCTAGTGAGAGCATCCTTATTTTATTAAAGTGATGGTGCATACTAAAATACAAAAAACCCATATTTTAATATATTGAAAACTGTATTTCTTTTGTTTGTTAGTGACATCCTCGCTTTATTAAAATGAAGATATCCTCACCAAAAAATTATTATTATTATTATTATTATTATTATTATATAGGTAAAAAAAAAGAGAGAGAAATCACATCTATTTTTAGAAGATAAGTGACCGGAAAGAGGGGGAAAATGGGGAAAATTTTTAAAATTTGTGATTTGGCCAAAAATTGAGCTTAGATCTTGGAAAGCTTGGCTTGGAGAGTTATTCTAGAGTATTTCTATCCCTAAATTCATTTGAAGACATCCATTAGAGAGGAACTCAAATATATGAAGTGTAAAAAGAGGATTTGAATGAGAGGGAAGTGATTCAAGCTTTTAAATTTGTTTTCTCACCAAAGTGAGTAAGATTTCTATCATTTTATCTTTTTTTAATGTTAGATTGCATGGGAATGAAGTTAATTTTAAAGATCAGTATACTTTATTTATAATTACGGCTTCTAAAATAGGCAAAGTTGGTCCCAAGCTAATTTTTATAACTGGTGGATTATTTTAAGTACACAAGGCCACCAACAAGGCATCGTAGAGCTAGAGAAGCATAGCCAATACCATTTTCCCGATTTGGTATGGAATTAGCTTATAGTTCTATATTACGTTTAGGTAGTTTATGGTTAGTGATAAAATTGTTGATAATGTGGATGATTTATTAGTATTATAAGATATGGAACTTTAATTATTAAAGTAAAATATGGAACTTTGAGCGTATAAAGTTCCATATCAACACGTTTAAAGGTATTATGGTAAACTTACAATTATGGATGTGAGAGTTGTATATTGTGGGTTGAATATTCATTGCAAGCTATATTGTGTAAAGTTAGTTGTTTTTCACAAGTGTGGAGAGTAATTATGTCTTTTTCTTGATTTAGAAGAAGTCACGAACCTGAGTCAACCCACAGACATTGACGATAGCCAAGCTTGAGCATGTAAGAGGGATATACTAAACTTATCTTTTATATTTTTTATGATTTTAATTTAAGTAAAGTATGTTTATAAAGTAAGGGTTGATGCTCCGATTTAAGTTTTTCTTGTAATAGATTTTATTTACATATTTATAAGTTTATTAAACACGTTTGATGATTGGTTTTCCTGACCTATTTTGAGTATAAATACATGAGAGTATTTTAATGAAAAGGAATGTAGATTTAAAGTTTGTTTAAAAAGCTTATGTATATCTATATAAAAGCTAGTTTTCAAAATCAGTAGACAGTACCCTTCCCCTCCAAATACAGAGATGAGTATAGAGATTCAGTTACAGAAATACAATACAGAGATACAATTGAGATAGAAGCCTTTGGGGCCCATCTGAGTACACAAGGCTTTGGGCCATGTACTTGGGCACTTTTGCCTTTTAGGGGCTATTTTACGCTTGCAATATGATGAGATGTATGAGATGGCACATTATCAGTTACCCACTATAGTCCAGACATGACAGTACACTTTTTGTATGTCATTGCATCACCCATATGAGGTCCGGGTTTGACAAGATCATTCCTATGGCTACTTATTTAATGATAATTTTAGAATCATGTATATATATTCTTTCTTGATATGATTCTCAATTATTATTATATACAGCATCATGTATTCCTTTTTAATGTAGTTACTTGATTTAAAGTATAAATGTTTTACTTATATTTTTACACATAATTTGATGAAATTGTATATTGCAATAATATAATTATTCTAAAATAAGTTTACGTTTTAAACTTATTATCCACTCACTGAGTATTATACTTACCCTATTTTACTATATTTTCCCCCTAATAGGAGGCTGTAGGTACACTAGTTGACCTAGCGACTGTAGTTATTTTGAGTTTTGGCCATGTGATGTTGCTAGGAGACATAAATGATATTATTAGGGCATTTTGATCATCTCATTTTGGATTTTATAATTATATTATGATTAGATGATTGTGGATGTTTTATATATCTTGATATTAGCTATAATATAGTCTTTTAACACTTTGGAGATGTTATGGTGATATTTGGTATTATGGTTAAGGAGGTTGATCAATGAAGTTGATTGAATATTAGAATATTTTCGGTGTGTTTTTTTTATAGATTTTCAAGTTGGAAATGTCAAAAATATAGAATAGACTCTGCTAAATTTCTTGCAAAATCCTTATTAATAAGTTTATTTTAGTCATGTTAGATGAAACTAGCTAGACTCGCCCTTAGAATTCGGGGCGGTTTGTTTCATAACCACTCATATTCATATAAACCTTCCATTCATTACTAAGGCGAATATGAATTTGATGATACCCCCTCTTCAAATCTATCTTTGAGAATAGCTTTGATCTTCCCAATCCATTGAACATATCATCAAATCTAGGAATTAGGAATTGATATTTTATCGTAATTTTATTAATAGCTATGTTGTCAACACACATTCTCCAACTTTTATCTTTATTTAGAGCTACATGGGCTCATACTTTCACGGATTAGGCCTTTATAAAGTAATTGTTCAACTTACTCTTGTAGAATCTCATGCTCTTTTGGGCTCATACGGTAACGAGGTAAGTTAGTTAGGCTAGCTTTAGGGACAAGATCAATTTAGTGATGTATGTTCCTTATAAGAGGTAACTTATTAGGAATTTCTTTAGGCACAATATCCCAAAATTTTAAGAGTAGCGGCTTGATAAGTTCGGGCACAGGTTTTGCTTCAGCTAATTCTTTTGGTACTAAATGATAGGTTCCCTTGACTTTTGACTTTATTAAAGCAAAAATAACCTTCATATTGTGTTTGTAAGACCTATGTGTATTATCTTTCCCATTATATACTGTATTAAGTTCAAATTACCATGGTCTCCCAAGTAGAATATGACAAGCATTCATGTTGATAACATTGTAGGTTATTTCATCTTTGTATCTTCTAATGGACAAAGGAATGTGGCACTGTTTTTTTTTTTTTTACTTTAGTCCCCCCAATTTTTTTTCCATCCAATGTGATACATAAAAGGATGCTTTTGAGTTTTAAGTTGTAATTTGTAAACCATAGTCTTGAAAAGCTTTGTTCTCATTACTGCCACTGTTAATAATTAGATCACATACACTCTGATTGACAGTCCATTTTTTTTTTAATGTACTATGTCTTTAAGCCTCTTCTTCCTTCTTCAGTATATATAACAAACATTGTATTACTAATGATACTCCTTCGTTTGGATGAGTCAACTCTTCTTCTTCTTCTTCATTGTGCTTATTTTTTTAATAAGGTTTTTCCTCAGGCTCTACACTCTCCCCTATATGAGTTGCCAAACTGACCATTTGGCGCCTTTACTCTAGACAATGTTTTGATGTATGGCCTAGTATTTAAACGAAAAAAACATTTACTGCCTTTAGGAACTACATAAAGATTATTAGTACTTAGCAAATCCTTTGTTGGCTGTGTGTTTTGTCCATTTGCAATTCTGTATTGGTTTCCTAGTGTTTTCCATAGAAGCTTTTACATTATTAACTTCATACCTCTAATTTTATTGCTAACCAGGAATAAATGAGCATAAGTTGGCTTGAAACGAGCCTTTCATTTATCAAGCTGCATTTCTACCTTTTTAACTAATCGAATAGCATTTTGTTATGTGTGTATTGGTTGTAACCTGACTTGATCTTCTATTTCAGGACGTAAACTATCCAAAAGTCTACCAACTATCTAGGTCTTTGTCTTAGGGAGATTATTTCGTTTCCTAAGCCTTTGAAATTCAAGGGCATAGTCATTGATTATCTTGGCTCCTTAACGACAATTATTATACTTGTGAAACAAGGTCTGCATATAGTCAAGAGGCAAAAAATGTTCCCTTTACAAGCAAGCGATGCCATGTCTTGGCCTTTCCTTTTCCTTGTAGCACATGAGATGTTTTTAAGTTGTCACTACAAGAAATACACTTTTTTGCGACCATATTTTTTGCGACGACTTAATTTTTGTCATAGAATATGACTTTCTGCGACCATAGGTGATCTCGTTGCTAAATGTTGTATTTTTTTGCAACTAAAATTAAATTCATCACAAAATCTCACTTTTTGCAACCAAACATAATTTTCGTCACAAAAGCATTTAGTAAATATATTTATTTTTTTGATTTATTTGCGACCAAATTGTGTTTGGTCGCAAATTATATACTTTCAACGACCATTTAAAGATTATGTCACAAAAAAAATGATAAAATTAATATGTAACTATTTTTTGGGACAAAACCAAAATTTTTGTCCCAAATATCTACTTTTTGCGACCACTTTCAACTTGTCGTAAAAAGTCCAAGATTTTGGTGGGAAATCTACCGCCAAACAAATTGTGAAACATATTTTATAATAGTTTTTGCGACAAATCGTTATTTAGTCGCTAAAAGTAGACATTTTACGATCAATTTTAAAATGTCGTCGCAAAAAATGAAAAATTTTGGCGGAGATTCAACCGCCTTACATAATTTAAACGCAATTTGAACAACATTTTGCGACCAAATTCAAAATACTTACATGTTATATATATTTGTATTATTCTTCTCTCTTTCTTTTTTATCTCTAAGTTCTCTCACTCTTATAATTCTCATTCTTTTGTTCTCTCTCTATCTTCTTAGCTTATTTTTCTTACAATTTTTTTGTTACACAATTTTATTTGATTATTGTGTGTAAAAGCTAACTAACCTTTGCGTTTTTTTTTTTGGTAGAAATTAAATATTGAAGATCATATACAAAGAGGTGGAGAAAATCAAGATGCAAGGAGGTGAAGAAAATCAAGAAATTTATGAACAAATGTGATTGTTCCAAGTATTACATGTTATTTTAAGATCATTATGTAATTGTTCCAAATGTTACAATAATGTAATTGTTCTAAATAATATAAAATTTTTGTGTATTTTTATCAATAATAAATTTTTTAATAATTCTTCTACTTTTGTGATGCTGGTTACAATTGTTTTATTTATCAAAGAAAAATTCAAAAAAATTAAACTAATTAAATTTTTATAAAATTATAATTAAAACATAATATTACACTTTAAAAAATATTTTTTACGACTAGTTTAAGTATGGTCATAAATATTGTAAATCTACGATGAAATAATTGGTGGCAAAAAAGTAACGGAGACAAAATAAAATTTTATTTTGCGACCATTGTTTTGGTCGCTAAAAGTTATTTTCTACAACCAACTTACAAAATGGTCGCGGATACTTTTCCTCGACGGACCTAATGTGACCAACTTGCGACCATAATTTTTGGTCGCAAATTATTTTTAGTGACGAATTTAATATTTTCTGCGACAAATTTATTAGTCGCAGATGACCATAATTCTAGTAGTGTGTCCTACCAAGCTGCAGCAGCTCTTTTGAGTTTATACTCTACTACTTGACTTTCTTTGGTTCTGAAAAGTCTATTGTTTCAAAGAATCTTTCAACATCAGACAACCAATCAAGGAACTCTTCAATGCCTAATTGTCCATTGAATAATGGCAGGTCAATTTTGATGCAGTAACCATTCTGATGCATTTCTTATTGTTCCTCTTCTATTTCATCTTCATCTTAATCATCTGAACTTAGAGCAGGTATATTAGTTTTGGTATATTTAGTAAAGCTACCTATTTCTCTAGCTCTATTAGTTTTCTTTTGACCATTAGAATTGTTGTTTAGATTATTAGTACCTCTAGCTTCCTAGTTGCTTCTTTAAACAAGCAGTAGCACTTTTTAGTTCTTGTTGCATACTAAGTAATGTTTCTTTCATTGCCATAATTGAGGTTTGCATTGACTACAATGCTTTCATTTATTCTTGCAATGCTTCCATTGAATAGTCTTGTGATTGTTGAAGTTGCTCTATACTCCTTGTAATTCGATTTAAATTGAGTACTCCTTTCTCCAAAAATCAATTTTTCCTTTTTTTTAATTAATAGGTAAGCTTGTAATTAAAAGAAAGTACTGGAAAAAAATTATTAATAAGTAAAAGATAGTTATCGGAGATGATGATTGGGAAATTGTACAAGGATGGGTGGATTTGGAAGATTTAAGGTTGGTGAGTTCGATGGTGGCAATGGTTTAACTTGGATCATTGTCGATTGCTTGAAAAACTTAAGGAAAGAAGCTATTGGAGATTTGCTTTGATTCCTGTAAATGAGGCGGCGGCTGGCTGGTAGCGAGACTTGGCTAGAAAGAAAGGGTGATGATGGCGGTGTGAATGGTGATAAATGAATTACGGCGGAAGGCAAAGAATCGAGTGGCAATGTTGAACAGCGATTCGCGATTGTTTGGTGGATTTTGTTGTGTTTACAGTGACGGATTTATGGTGTTAATGGTTGGGGTATGGTCAGTCATGTGTGGGTGTTTGGATGGTAGTGTGGATCAATGGAAAAGGGTGAGGCGCGGCTGTGTACCGCACCTGTGATGGTGGATTACGGTCTTATTCTTTTAAAATATATTTTAATTTATGGAAATTAGTGGAGTTAATGGATGATGGAGCAAGATTTTATATGTGGATGGTGGTAGGCAGGAAAGATTTGGTTCACACAGTGAAAAGCTCTAATACCACTTGACATAGTGTCGAAGCAATACTAGACGTCGTTTTAGAATACATTCTTGAAAATTAAAAAAAGAGGCCTCCCATAAGAGAAGAAAATATCTCAATTGAGAAAATACTAAGTATTATTGATGAAAGCTTGTGCACAAGAAGAAGCGTAATAAGCCTATTTATAATAGTTGGAATTGATCCTAATCTAATAAACTTGTGATTCCTTATTAAAAAACAAATATGACTTAAATAAGTAAATATAAAGAAAATCTTAATTAAATTACGAAAAAAATGCAAATGCAATTAGACTTTTACTAGGACTCCACTTGTCCTACATAAGAGAGAGACTCAATTAATTTCTTCACACTAAGGGGTTGTTTGTTTTTTGATTGAATGCTTAAAAGGATTCAGTTTCAGCATTCAGCTATTTTATAGGTGTCTTTTTTTTATCTGAATGCTCAAAATTAAACAATTATCGCTTAATTTAATTAAGTAAAAAATTCTAACTTAACGCTGAATTAAAAAAAGTGCTGAAGAAGTTAATTTTTATTTTTCCAGCAATACCCTAACAATATTCAATTATTTCCCACAAATAAAACCCAATATTTCAACACTGTTCTTTTCAGTTTGATGCCATCTTCTTCCTCTTTTCTTTCAAGTTCTCGTATTACCAAAAACTTTTAGTCAATAATTAGATTGCTAAAGGAAATTAATTCCAGGTACTTATTTCTTGTTCATATTTCCTAATTAATTTTTAATTATATGCTTTCTTTTCGTTAACTTTTATAACTCCCATTTACTGTAGTCATTGAAATTTCATTGAACAACTGCGAGATCAACAATTGTGAGATCAAATTGCAAATCAACTTTTTAATGGATTTAGTTGATTTTTTTATTTATTAATGTTTCAATTTATTTTAGTTATTAAATAATAACTTTAGTTTCTTTTTAATTAAATATAATAGCTTATTTATTTTATCTTTGATTTTTTTCATTGAATTATTAATATATAATTGTAATAATATGCATAATATTTAATAAGGGTATATATGTAAAATAATAGTTTTCAAACATTTCTATTATAAAAAAATAAACAACTTAATGCATTTATTTATACATTCAAAAATAAAATAAAAACATATTATTAAGCATTTAGCATTCAGCTCTATTCAGACTTAATTAAATTCAGCGTTATTCAGCATTCAGTTCAAAAAAACAAACGCCACCTAAATAATAAAGAGTCATGATACAATCACAAACTCTTTTACAATCTTATTTTGTACAAACTGTGTTCGAAAATATAGCTTTTTGCTAGCTATATTTGGGCCACATTTTGAGTGAGATCCACTTAGCATAAGTGAAGGTCGTGGAGGTTTCGGAAAGTATTCCGTGAACACTTCGATTCGGTATATCATATGCTCAAAATGATGGTCATGTGAATGAGAAATTGTCTCACAAATATGTAACCTTGATGTTGGAAAAATTAAGAGGAAGTGGACTTATCCCACATGGGAAAATTAAGTCATTGGATTTGGGTTTATATATGCTTACACATATATGAGTATTCAAGAATACCAAGGATAAAGGCTCTCTCCACGCGCACCTGTGCAGAGGGGGTGAAAATCATGGACCCAACATCGGCCCGATTTGGCTGAATTTGTGTGCGCCCGCACGTCTTGCGTACACGAATGTCGGCCCAAATCACTAGGGCTCGTGTGAGTCGGTTTTCGCTCCTTTTAATTTTAATTGCGAAATTTATTTTTGGCAAGCTAGGATTACAGAATCCTTCACTATAAAAAGGCAGCTTTCCCATTTGTTTTAACAGAGAAAAATACACAGCCGCACGCGTATCATCTTTTCTCTCCTCTAGTCTAGTTGTCCTTTTGAGAGAGTTCAACACTGTTGTGGTTCGTCGGAATTTCACGTTCGTGCTAACGACGAAATTTGTTCTTGTTGTATCATGAGAAACAGAGACCAATTAATCCTAAAGCACCGAGTAGGCGGTTAATCTGTTTTAAGGACACTGCTGTCTCAGGCCTCGGATTCTTTTACTGTACGTAATTTGCTGGTCGCTGTTAGCCAATTTACTGGTTTACTGGGTTGTTGGGTTGCTGTGTGCTATTCGCAGTTACTGTTCACCGCACTGTTCATTGTTCGTGTCACTGTTCACCTGTCACTGTTCACCTATCACTGTTCACAGTACTGTTCGCTGACGCAATACTGTTCATCGATCACTGTTCTGACTTTCAATTGTTGTTCTTGGTTTGCTCGCCGTTTCCTTAATTGGTTAAATTTAATATATTTATTAAATTCCGTTTATTATTGAATTCTCTATTTTACTATAATTGTGGTTTGTCCGCAATTTATTTTATATTATTATTTATATATTATTTGCTGGTTGCGTTATTAATCTGTTTCGTACAGATTTGTGATATACAGTATTGTGTTTACTGTATTGAATTTATTTCATCTATATTTGCTATCTCATAATTAATTAAATATTTTAATATTCTTAAAACAGATTGATTGTTTTGTTGAGATGGCATTTGATGGACCTCCAACTGTACCTAGCACCGTCGTTGGCACCTCTGTGGTGACTCTGACTACTGCTGCTGTCACCTCTGTGGTGAATGGGGCAATAATGACCCCTGCTACTGTCACCTCTGTGGTGAGTGCGCCAATCCCTTTAAGTCATGAGGAAAGAGATGTTCTTCTGCCTCACTACGCTTAACCTTGCGAGATTCTTGAAAGAGAACGCTCCAAAACCCAATAAGGGAAACCCAATGAGGGTGAGGTTGACTTTCAGATAGCTACTGTAATTGATGCATGGAACCATTCAGATTTCTTGTGTAGAAATTATGTGTTGAATGGGTTAAGTGATACGCTTTATAGTGTATACCAAGAGAGGAAAACAGCCAAGGAGTTATGGGAGTCTTTAGAGCACAAATATAGAACTGAGGATGCTGGCACAAAGAAATTTATTGTTGGCCGCTTCCTAGACTATAAAATGGAGGACTCCAAGACTGTCATGAGTTAAGTTCAAGAATTTCAACTCATATTGTCTGAACTCCATGCTGAAGGAATGCTGCATCCTGAAACTTTCAAAGTGGCTGTTACTATTGAAAAACTGCCTCCTGGTTGGAAAGATTTCAAGAGCTATTTGAAGCATAAGTGCAAGGAAATGGACATGGAAGAGCTGATTCTTAAGCTTTGCATTGAGGAAGGTAACAGAACAGCTGAGAAAAAGGTGCAGTCTATGAGGCTATAGCACATGTTGTAGAGCATGGCCAGAATAATAAAAACAAAAAGAACAAAGGTTCTAATCTGGGTCCTAAAGGAGGAGTCTCCAAGAAGCAGACTAAGTGCCAAGGGAAGTGCTACAATTGTGGCAAATCTGGCTATAAAGCTTCAGACTGTAGATTGCCAAAGAAGAAGAGAGAGGCCAATACGGTGAAAAACATCACTCAAGATGTTTCTGATATAAGCCTCTCAGCTGTGGTATCGAAGGTGAATTTGGTGGGCTCAAATCCGAGGGAATGGTGGATTGACACAGGAGCTACCAGACATGTGTGCTCAGACAGAGAGATGTTCTCTTCATTTGAAGCTGCCAGTAATGGTGAGAAACTATTTATGGGGAATTCAGCAACGTCTGAGATTAAGGGTCAAGAAAAGGTGATTCTGAAGATGACTTCTTGCAAGGAGCTGACTCTGAACAATGTGCTATATGTACCTGAGATTCGAAAGAACTTGGTATCTGGATCACTCTTGAACAAGCATGGTTTCCAGATGGTGTTTGAGTCAGATAGGGTAGTTTTATCTAAGAATAGAATGTATGTGGGAAAAGGTTATGTCAGTGATGGGCTTTTTAAGCTTAATGTAATGACTGTTAAACCAAGGATTAATAAAGCTAGTTCTTCTTCTTATTTGCTTGAGTCTCCTGGACATGTTAATTATAATTCTTTGCGTAAATTGATTAACATGAAGCATATCCCTAAATTCCAAATCGATTCAAAACATAAGTGTGAAACTTGCGTTGAGGCAAAATTAACAAGGACGTCATTTCAGTCAATTGAAAGAGTCACCAAACTACTTGATTTAATCCATATAGATATATATGATTTTAAATCCATTCAAACAAGAAGTGGTAATAAATATTTTATTACCTTTATCGATGATTGCACAAAATATTGTTATGTATATTTATTGAAAAGTAAGGACGAAGCTATAGAAAAGTTTGTTCTCTATAAAAATGAAGTTGAGAATCAACTCAATAGAAAGATCAAAGAACTAAAGAGTGACCATGGTAGTGAGTATGTTGTTCCATTTGAAGCACTATGTGAACAAAATGGAATCATACATCAAATAACGGCTCCATATTCTCCTCAATCCAATAGGATTGCAGAGAGGAAAAATCGTACCTTAAAAGAAATGATGAATGCAATGCTAATAAATTCTGGGTTACCTCAGAATATGTGGGGAGGGGCTGTATTGTCAGCCAATTATCTTTTAAATAAGATACCCCAAAAGAAAGAAGGCAAAACCCCTTATGAATTGTGGAAAGGAAGAGTGCCTTCTTATAAATACTTACGAGTGTGGGGGTATCTTGCAAAAGTTGCGGTCCCTACACCTAAAAAGGTGAAAGTATGACCTAAAACTGCAGATTGCATTTTCATTGGATATGCATATAACAGTAGTGCTTATCGATTTCTTGTGCATGAGTCTAAAATACCAGATATTCATAAGAATATGGTAATAAAATCAAGGAATGTTTCATTCTTTGAGAATGTGTTTCCATGCAATTCTAATTCAAGTGCGTTGAAACGATCTCATGAGGCTATCAATGAAGATAGTCTAGATAACGTACAAGAAAAAGAACAAGAAAACGTACAAGAAAAAGAAATAGAAGCGCAAGAAGAAGAACAAGATGTTGAGGTCAGATGTAGTAAAAGAGCAAGAGTTGAAAAATATTTTGGTTCAGATTTTTTGACTTATTTACTAGAAGGTGAACCTCAAAGCTTCAAGGAAGCGATAACTTCACTAGAAGGAGCTTTATTGAAAGAAGCCATTAATAGTGAAGTTGAATCGATTTTGCAAAATCATACCTGGGAGTTAGTAGACCTTCCTCCAGGGTGTAAACCTTTAGGGTATAAATGGATTTTCAAAAGGAAAATGTAGGGTATAAATGGATTTTTAAAAGGAAAATGAAAGCGGATGGTACAGTAGATAAGTACAAGGCTAGACTCATAATTAAAGGTTACAGACAACGAGAAGGCCTTGATTACTTTGATACTTATTCTCTCGTCTTGAGAATAAATTTCATTCGCATGATAATAGCGATTGCTGCTTTGCGCAATCTTGAGATACATCAAATGGATGTAAAAACAGCCTTTCTTAATAGAGATTTAAATGAAGAAATCTATATGGAGCAGCCAGAGGGCTTTATAGCTCAAGGACAAGAAAAGAAAGTCTGTAAGTTGGTGAAGTCACTATATGGTTGAAACTTGAAACAAGCACCAAAGCAATGGCATGAAAAATTTGATCATACAATGATCTCATGTGGTTTTAAGATCAACGAGTGTGACAAATGTAATTATGTTAAAGAGACAGAAAATGGCTATGTCATTTTATGTCTATATGTGGATGACATACTTATTGTTGGAAGCCACAATAACATGATTAAATATACCAAGAATTTATTGAAGTCTAAATTTGACATGAAAGACATGGATCTTGCTGATGTCATTTTGGGAATTAA
The DNA here is from genome assembly GCA_030449835.1 of Clausena lansium. Lineage (NCBI taxonomy): Eukaryota > Viridiplantae > Streptophyta > Magnoliopsida > Sapindales > Rutaceae > Clausena > Clausena lansium. Next base: position 5,000,198 of record JASUUF010000146.1, on the reverse strand, counting down.
AATCTCAAAGACTTCAAAAGGACTTATTTTAAGTCAAGCTCATTATGTAGATAAAATTCTTAGGAAATTCAATAAAGAAGATACTGTTGAGTCAAAGACTCCTCTTGATATGAATTTACACCTATCGAAAAGTAGAGGAGATGGAATTTCTTAAGTAGAATATGCTAGAGTTATAGGTAGTCTAATGTACTTAACGAGTTGTACAAGACCAGACTTAGCCTATACAGATAGTAAACTCAGCAGATATACGAGTAATCCAGGAACTGATTACTGGAAAGCTATCGTAAGAGTACTTAGGTATCTTTATTACACTCGTAATTACGGACTGCACTACACAGGATATCCAGCAGTATTAGAAGGATACACTAATGCCAATTGGATATTAGAAGTGAAAGATTCTAAATCTACGAGTGGCTATGTGTTTACACTAGCAGGTGCAGCAATGTCATAGAAATCCTCTAAACAAACAGTAATCGCTAGATCTACAATGGAGTCTAAATTCATTGCTTTAGATAAATGCGGTGAAGAAGCAGAATGGCTTCAGAATTTCTTGGAGGGCATTCCAAAGTGGCCAAGGTCAGTGCCTACAATATGCATACATTGTGATAGTCAATCTGTTATTGGAAGAGCACAGAGCAACATGTACAATGGTAAGTCTAGACACATTTGTCGTAGACACAACACCATTAGACTACTAATCTCTACTGGAGTTATATCCATTGACTATATAAGGTCAAAAGATAATATTGCGGATCCGTTAACCAAAGGGTTAAATCGAGAATTAGTAGAGAAGTCATCGAAGGGAATGGGACTAATGCTCATGAATTAAAGGTTAATATAAAGGAAAACTCAACCTAGTTGACTGGAGATCTCAAGATCTAGGTTCAAAGGGACAACCTAATTGTATAATACCTAGTTTGGATCACTGTAGGGGTTACCCTTCTGTGGGGGTTTACCCTCAAGTCCATTCCTATAATAAAACAGTGATATTATAAAGGGTAAGGTTGAGCTAACCCTTCTGTGGGGGTTTACCCTCAAGTCCATTCCTATAATAAAACAGTGATATTATAAAGGGTAAGGTTGAGCTACGCTCTTAATGATTCTTTTGGGTCGGAAATCCAAGCGGAGTAATGTGGTTTACTCGTAATTAAGAAATCAACTATGTGAGAGAGAAGGGGCCGCTTCAAAGGGAATTGTTGATGGCACAATTCTTAGAAATTCTCACAGAACCAGGCAGATGTTCAAGGCTGAAATGAACATACCATGAGAACTCAACAGTGTTAGGAAAGATTCCTGTGTGTAATGTATTATCACTTACAGTAATGGCAGAATAGTTCAAAGACATCGCGTCTACGGATCAACCAGTAAGGTAAATATATTTTCACAATGGAATGTTCAAAGGGTAACACCTACCTATCCTATGCAGGTTTCGATTCGATGAACTCGATTACAGTCAAAAATGGTTTTGATGTCGAAACTTAGCGGTTTTCTGTTTTGCTGCCAATTTCATTCATGTATGGGATTGTTGGAAAATATAGCTTTTTGCTAGCTATATTTGGGCCACATTTTAGTGGGATCCACTTAGCATAAGTGAAAGGTCATGGAGGTTTCGGAAAGTATTCCGTGAACACTTCGATTCGGTATATCATATCTCAAAATGATGATCATGTGAATGAGAAATTGTCTCACAAATATGTACCCTTGATCTTGGAAAAATTAAGAGGAAGTAGACTTATCCTACATGGGAAAATTAAGTCATTGGATTTGGGTTTATATATGTTTACACATATATGGGTATTCAAGAATACCAAGGATAAAGGCTCTCTTCACGCGCGCCTGCGCAGGAGCGGTGCAAATCATGGACCCAAAATCGACCCGATTTGGCTGAACTCATGTGCACCCTCATGTCCTGCGTACACGAATGTCAGCCTAATTCACTCAGGCTCACGTGAGCCGGTTTTACTCCTTTTAATTTTTATTGCTAAATTTATTTTTGGCAAGCTAGGGTTACAAAATCCTTCACTATAAAAAGGCAGCTTTCCCATTCGTTTTAACAGAGAAAAATACACAGCCGCACACGCATAATCTTTTCTCTCCTCTGGTCTTGTCGTCCTTTTGAGAGAGTTCAACACTGTTGTGGTCTGCTGGAATTTCGCGTTCGTGCTAACTACGAAATTCGTTCCCATTGTATCTTGGGAAACAGAGACCAATTAATCCTAAAGCACCGAGTAGGCGGTCAATCTGCTTTAAAGACACTGCTGTCGCAAGCCTCGGATTCTTTTACTGTACGCAATTTGCTAGTCGCTGTTAGTTGGTTCGTTGGTTCGCTGGTTTGTTGTCTGCTTTTTACGCTGACTGTTTGCCGCACTGTTCACTGTTCACCGATCACTGTTCACCAATCACTGTTTCAACTTTCAATCGCTGTCCAGGTTTGCTAGTTGTTTCCTTAATTAGTTAAATTTAATATATTTATTAAAATCTATTTATTATTGAATTCTCTGTTTTACTGTAATTATAGCTTGTCCGTAATTTATTTTATATTATTATTTATATATTGTTTGTTGGTTGTATTATTAATCTGTTTCGTACAGATTTGTGATATACAGTATTGTGTTTACTGTATTGAATTTATTTCATCTATATTTGTTATCTCATAATTAATTAAATATTTTAACAAAATAATTTGGCATTAACTCATTGGTTGAATGATAATACAAAATAATAAAAACAAATTATATAGATCAATGAATATTTAATTTAATTAATTTAATCATACCATATTAATTTGTACAAAATAAATTTGTACAAAAATTTATAACTCTATTATTACTCAATAATAAAAAGCAGGAGTAGATCTCTCCCTAAAAATATAAATGTAACCTTAAAAATAAAAATGGTATGGACTCCATGATAGATATAAAAATGAATTAGTTAGGTTGGTTTTAGATTAAAATGTCAGTGTCTGAAAATTAAGGGAAAAACAAGTACAAAGATTTCTGGTATCTAAATGCAATGTGAGTGGGGCCAAACCGGGGCAGATCCGTCGATGAAGAATATTAAATTAAGTAATTTAAAAAAAAAAAAAAAGTTGACTTGCTTTATGAGTCGTCTAACTCCAGTTCCTCGTTTTTTCTTTTTTTTTTTAATTGCTGCCATGTGCTCTTTATAGAGAAATTAACTTTCACATATATTAGTGTCAAAAAAAAAACTTTCACATATATTGGTTAAAAAGTGTGGAAATAAAATCATTAAATATAAGTTTCTCTTGTAAGAAATTATGGGCAAGAATAACAGACGGAGGAGGAAGAAGAAGTTGGAGGTGAAGAAAAATTATACAGAGGAAGAAGAGCAGAGTCCCCAAATTGAGCAATCTCATTCCACGACGTCTACTTCTATTAAATAGGTTTGCTAGTGATCTCTCTGTTTGAGTGATCTGTGTGAGTGCTTTAGCTTCCATGAAAGCAAAATTGTTTCTCATTTAAGATATTCAAATGTACTTGCTCTTGCTTTGTGTTGTTCAATTTTTTTCTTCATTTTTGTTTCTTCTGTAGGGATTTAGTGTATATATAGTGGTGGAATGTTAGATCTGCTTTAAAAAAATTGTTTTCCAAGAAACTACTGCTCTTTTTTTTTTATACATATTGGTTAATTTCCAAGAAACTACTGATTTCTTACACAGATTTATGAAAAAAAAAAAGAAAAAGAAAAAGAGAGGTAGAGAGAGAAATAAGAAAGAAAATGGATAACTTTTCTTCGGAGAGGAAACATAGTGTGCCAAGAGAAAGAATAAAAATACTCATGGATGTGGTTATATACACTTTAAAATATACTTAAAAGTTTAACCACTCTACTGTTATCTAATAAAAAAATTATTTTACTAAAACAGCCTTAGGTTAAATTATTATTATTTATAATTTAGTATGATTATATAAATATTCTGACTGTTAACGCCCATTTAAATCAATAATTAATTCAACATACAATTTAAATCAATAATTAATTCAACATACAATTAAACTCTTATATATTTTGTAATATCTCACATCGATAATGAGTAAGTTCCTGGATTGATTTATAAGCCATGGTCTCTCTTATTTTAAGTTGCAAATCCAAACCGTGACCTCCTGTGTGCCCAAAGTAGATAATATTCACTTGGTGTTTGGTCCGGGCTATTACAATTGGTATCAAAACCAACTCGTGACCCGATATGTGGATGGATATGATTTCATTTTGATCAGTTTCCAATAAGCCTCACTAGAATGCGAGTCCTCAAGGGAGAAGTATGTAATTATCCCACATCACTAACGAGTGAGTTCGTGGACTAGTTTATAAGCCATAGACTCTCCTAACTAAGTAGACGCGTTTTAAGTTACAAAGCCCAATAACAAAATCATAACGGGCTGTGTGCTCAAGGCGAATAATATCTACTTAGCTGTTTGGCCGAGTTGTTACATTTTTCTTTACAATTTCAAATTTACTTCATCACATCATAAAATATTCACCACGAACTGATATTCACTAACAGAGTTAGAAAACTCGTTGTTACATTTTTCTTTACAATTTCAAATTTACTTCATCACATCATAAAATATTCACCACGAACTGATATTCACTAACAGAGTTAGAAAACTCTTCCCAAGTCACGAAGAAAGGTGAAAGTGAAAGCTGAAAAGCAAGAATTATTGACTAAATTGCCTCAATAAAATAGAACGAAAGAAAAAATGCATTGCAATTTAAAATTTCTTTGATGTTAACCTAACCAACAAGCATTCACGGCTGTGTGACAAAAGATAATATGACCAGTCATCCACACATATTCAAATACTATCGTTAGTTATTAGTCTGACGCTGAAGAAAAAAAGAAATTCAGAAAAACACTAACAATGAGGAAAGAAAATTGGAAAAGTTAAATGAAAAATAAAGAAAGTGAGATTCTTATTTTCATATGGGTGTAAAGAGATTTGATTGAGATCTATTTTTTTATTTATTAGTGTCCTAAGTAATAGCTGATATTTAAAATTCCTAAGTAAAAGAGTGTTCATAGTAAATTTTAGAGTGCAAGTAGTCCCACCTAATACTCGTTTCATAGAATATGCTTAAGCTAATTTCTGAATCATATATACCTTCCAAATGGATATTTTTGAATCATCCTTTGACTCAAATGTTAATGAAGAAAACAAAAACTACTCTCAATTATCTTTACCACCTAATTCTAATCTTGATCCTTCACCGTCCAATATGCAGAATCTGGACATTGAGGAACCAGAAGATCAGGTAGATTCAGATACAGAAGAAGAGGTGGAAAATGTTGATAAGAACAATGAAGAAGTTGATGAGATCACTAGAAATCAAATGATTAGAAGAAGATTTCGCTATCCGAAAAGACCAGGTGTGCAGGATTGCTCTTATTATCTTAGGACTGGCTGGTGCCGTTTCGGAATGTCTTGCAAATTTAATCATCCTGTTCCAAGAGAGATCCAGGTGAGTTTTGGTTTTTGTGATACTTTTTTTCAGCCTGATTCGGTGATGTTATATCTTTGAGAAATTTATATTATATATTTCTGAGAGGATAACACAGGGTTCTGAGATTGCAATAATCAAAATATTGGCATAATAGATTTTCATGACTTGACATATACGTTAACAAAGTTTAGGACTTTCATATTTGCTTGGTTTTTGAGCATTTGGTGTAGTGGTCTGATTCTTGCTTAGGGGGTGCGAGAGGGTACCGAGTTCAATTTTTGAAGTGCTCCAACATATTTAATTTTAATACAAGACTTATTCTCATATAAAATATTTTAACTTGAATGACTATGTATGAAATTCTTATAGAATTCCAATCATTCTGTTAACTCCACAGATGCTTTTGTCATATCTTTATAAGGAAGCTTGAAAGGCTTGCGTAATTAGGAGAATCTAACCTTAGAGAGAGAGAGAGAGAGAGAGAGAGGATCATACCTTGAAAGTTAGAATGGTGTAGCTCTTGTAACCTCTGGAAATGAGAGTTCCCTTTAAATCCTTGGTTATTAATAAAAGTACAGAGCTATAAGTTTGACCCATAGATATAGGCCTAACAAAGCCAATCCACATAAATGTTGTTCATCTCTCTTTCTCTGTGTTCCTTGCTTATTTGCTGTATGTGTGACCTTCACATAGTTTTCTTCGTGTTTCTTTGTTTATTCTGCTTCTTGGCTTGAGCTGAGCTGTTCTTGACAAGGATTTTGGTTCCGATGCTAACATCTATTGAAGTGGTATAGTACATGTTTACGTAATGTATGTGGTCATATTTGCTACAAGACTTATTCTGATGTGAAGTATTACTGAAGACAAGTTTTATGAAATTCTTACAGAGTGTCAATCAGTCAATTAACTCCAACACAGTGTCTATTCAAATGCCTAATGAAATGTTAAAGTATGTGTTTACATACGCAATGTATAAGTATAGCTATCTAACAAGACTTTTTTCTCATATAAATAATACTAACTGGAAGCTTTATGAAATTTTACAGAATCCCAATAATTCAGTCAATTCCAACTCAATGTCTTAGCAATGTCATATTTGATAAAAAAAGCTTATAAGTATTCTCATATAATGTATATTGATTTAACATAGGCTTTATGACATTCTTACAGAATCTCAAGAATTCCAAGAACTCCAATAAGCTGGATGTTGGAATGGTAAAGTATATATGTTTACACAAATGTATCTGTTCACATTATTTTTCTTCCCCATCTCAAAAGGTCTATCGCTTACTGAAAACAGATTACTGTAGAACAGGCGTTGGCTGTAATCAACTTCGTCATAGAGGTTCCAACGCTAGTATTGGAGCAGCTGCTTTCTTCCAAGCATCAAATTTTGTATGCAATTTTGGCTATATCATTTTCTCTTATGACCATGGTTTTTAGCATAAGTGATTTTATATACAGGGGAAGAAAGGCAAGAGCTGTATGGAGATGGAGGAAGATACCATGGTTCTATTATCCATCGCCAAGTCCAAGTAAACCCAAATTATTTGGTTCTGCCATTGATTTTATTGGCTTACTTTGTGCCATTTTCCAATTTACGTTCACATTAATTGCGTTTAGTTTCTATGTCAAACACAAGTACAATCCAATCAAAATTTCCCTGTGGCCTCCTGTCTTTGCATTTTGTGTGATGTGGTCACAGTTTCTCGACAATTCTCCAGAGATGATGCTTCCACGGTATAGACCCATTGGAGAAATAAACCCTTAAAAGATGGTTTTTAGAACCTGTGTTTGGTTTGGAATGATGTACTCAAATTGTAATACTTCTCCCATGTATGTATTTTTTATGTATGCTAGCCATTTAAATGATTTTTATATGGAAATCAAAAGGAAGCCAAGCCGAATTCAAAGATGTTCATTTCCGATTAAGCCTTAGAAAAAGAAATTGCCATATAGAATTAAGCATGCATGTGAATTGCTTATGCTAAAATCGGTGGCCAAATCCTAATATATTTAGGAATTTAACTTATGTATATGGACCGGGTTTTGAGCATTGTAAAAGCATAGGCTTGCTACATTATTGAAAGGGAGCCGAAGGAAGGAGAGAGAGAGGAAATGCAGCAGCAGCACGAGAGGAACCGAGGCAAGGAAGCCCAAATGAAGATGGAATTAAGTTTTTCTTTTCCTACTCTATTGTTTTACTTCAATGTTCCTGTCATGTTTATGGGCTCTCTTTATGTTGGGTGTGCTGTGAATACAAACAGCAAAAGTAATACGGCACCCTTTCAGCTTGTGATAACAACTTAATCAAGTCACGTGCTTTAAAGCTTAAAACGGCAGCCATGAAGTCGTTTTGAGCTAAACCAACTTGAAGCTATTACATGAGAGAGCACGTGATCACTCAAGCGAAGCTGAGCATAGTATAACGGTTTCTGTATACGTGGCACAATCCTGAAAAATCTGGGTTTGTTAAACTGTTATGAAGGCTGTTATATATGCTGAGAATCAGAGGTGTTGCACATCTAATTCTAGAAAATTCAGAGAGAGTTAGTAGAGAGAGAAAGTCTAAACTTGTTCTTTGTAATCATGTACTCAAAGCTCAGTAATTTTGTATCTTGAATCATCAATGGAAGCTTGCCTGGTGGATTCATCCCTGGATATAGGTCTTTGAAGGACCGAACCACGTATCTCTGTGTGTGTTCTTGATTGTTTGATTGTTTTCTCTGTTCCTTGTTGTTCTTGAATTGATTGCATTTCTTGGATTCAATTGGTTTATGTTTTGAGTTACTCAGATTGGTTTATTCTTAAGTACAACTTGAATTGAGGTATCAAAGGAATTAGGGTTATTCAACTGTCAACATGAATAATAATTTTTAATAGCATAGATGAAGGATTACTTGGATTGATTATGGTGAAGTCAAATGTCCTAGTGTCTCAATCTCTTAGTAATTTTATAACTGCTTTCATCTTTATTTTATTTTCAGGTGTTTTATTTTATTTTAAATTTTAATATAAATTATCTTAATCGATTGTTCAAATAAATTAGAATTAGAATAATTCGGTATCTAATAGGATGTTCAATTTTTGTGAGACAATACTCTATTCTACATTACATTATTTGTGCTGACTAATACACTTGCTAATTTATGCAACAGTAATGTTAATAAGAAGGCGATCATTGCAATATATATACCTTTGCCTTTTGCTATGCACACATTACTGTTTTCTTGTGTTCAGATTTTCTTTATTCATTGTGACTTCAGAATTGACCTACAATAGCACAATGAGTCCATGATCTCCTTAAAGGCTATCTAAGTTTGAGATTAACTCATGAACCGAAGGTATTTAATTGTTACCAACTATACAAATTATGATCTAAAGTACTGGAATATAGATATATGCATTTACAGTACAATCCTGAATTCTACTAATTAAGACTAGTTTAGAAGCAAAGATTTCTTAAAGTTTCGTTATAATATAATTGTATGTCAATCTCAACACTCTTGTACAAAGATTTCTGCCGACATGTCCAAAATTTGGAAGGTGACAGCTTTAATTATTATTATTTGATAATCTAGTGATGATAGGCGCAGTAGATATGTTTAAAGTGAAAAACAGAACATTTGCGACGCCAATTAGTAACTAAAATCTATGCAGTGATAAAATTTGAAATTAGGAGCAACCACAATTGAACTGACATTTATATGACCCTTAAAGGTTTAATTAGTTACCCCATTAACAAAGTTGAAATTGCAACTTTAGATATAGAAAGTAGATTATCATTTGCTAGTGTGTGCTTGCGAAAAGAAATGTATATAATTGACAAATTTTACTTCCTATATTCTCTTCAATGTAAAGATAGAAAATCAAGCCCTAATTAATAACTTTAGCTTGACTTTTAGTCAGAATAAGTGACTCACGTGTGCATCACATGGGAGGGCTAATCTGCATCAATTTCAAACTTGCTCGATCTGAACCTAAATGACTAAAGCGCGGAACTTTAGTAAGCAAACATGAAACATACATTTGTTTTGTTTTTATTTTGATTCATCTCCATTCTCCAACAATAGTTATAATTAATTGTCAACTTGAACGTTGTAATTATCTTGGTTAACGTTTCAACGAATCTAAAAGCTGGGGCAACTTTGAGGCAAGTCAAAAGAGGACAGCTCCATAAATCAATATTACTTCAAACAAGAAATAATCCTGATTTATGAACATGATTATTCTTCTTCTTTTATTCAATTAAAATAAGGGTAAAATTTAAATTACCCCTCCAAAAATAAAAATCTTTAACATATCTCTAAATTATTGTAAATCTCAACTTATTTTTATTTTTATTCAAAAAATATGAGAATTTTGGAGGATTGATGAAAATTTTTTTTATTTTCTTAGCATAAGTGAAGGGTAAGTTAAAATTTACAATAATTTAAAAGATATTTTAAAAACTGACATTTCATGATTGGATAACAAAAAATTAACCCTTATAATAAAGGATCAACTACGGTGCAACTGGTGCACAGTGCCCTTCTTTTTGTCTTTTTAGACTACACCCCTTACTCTCTTCTGTATTTATAATTTATTAAAGTAATTTCTTTTTCCTCTTTCTTCAACCCCTCACTTCTACCTTCATGTGGATTTTTTTCATTTTCAACTAAACATTTAATCAATCAATTGCAATAAATGACAGACAACTTGACATTTTCATTGAAACTACTTTGTTGCCTTAAGATGTATTTGCTCTATATCATATAAGCAATAATGAATCAAACATTTTATATAAAAGAAAATCACATAAATATATTTTTGTACCTACTTTTATTCATCATCTACAATGAAATTTAGGTGTAAGTTAACTAAAATTTTTTTATTTTTTATTATGTGTCCTCTTCACCTCTTCTTCTCCATGTGTCTTTTCATTTTCTCCTTGAACAATCTCTCCTTGAACAATCTAACTCTTGGGTTTTTCCAATAATTATTTTATTATTAATATTTTTATAAGTAAAATTCATCTCTATTATGTCAATAGCTCTATTTTTTAAATAAGAAATATTTTAGCAAATGATCAAAAGTGAGAGCTTTAAAAAAAATTCAAAATTCATATGAATTTCCATTGACTTTGTTGATGCATTTGGCACGTTTGGCCTATTGATTATAATTTGTGAGATTGGGCATTATAACACAATGATGATGAATTGATAATTAGTGATTCTTGCTGAGAAAATTAAAGAAGAAAGATCTTGGCAAAAATTTTTAAACTTTGACTTTTTTTAAATTTTCAGCAAACAACAAGGACTACATTGATAATAAATAAATAAACACATCCCTGCCCTTGAAACTACTTTCTTGTTAGACCTAATAGTGGTAGCACAAAAAGACAAAAAGAGGGGCACGGTGCACCGGTTGTACTGTAGCTAAATCTTATAATAAATTTTTGTAACAATGATTAGTCTGTCATTATTGACAAACTAGATTCTCATTTTTCTCGCAAGTGTTATCGAGTGAATTGCTAAAATCCAAAAGTCTTTCACATGACTAAGGGATTGTTTGTTTTTTTAACTGAATGCTTGAAAGAATTTAGTTTCAGCATTCAGGTATTTTATAGGTGTTTGTTTTTTTAACTGAACATTCAAAATTAAGCAATTATCGCTTAATTTAATTAAGTAAAAATTTTTAACTTAATGCTAAATCAAAAAAAGTGCTAAAGAAGTTAATTTTTATTTTTTCAATAATACCCTAACAATATCTAATTATAACACTTACTGCCCTTTTTTTCCTATTTCCTAAATTTCCATGGTGGCTTTGTTTCCACTCGGTCTTCCTTTGACTTCAGTTAATATTTGGGTGGCTTTGTTTCCACTCGGTCTTCCTTTGACTTCAGTTAATATTTGGTCGCTCATTAATCCTCATGATCATGTCCTCCACTTCGTACTCTAATTTGCAGACCATTTTTTTTAAAGCATTTAATGGCTGCTTGAATTTCGGACATGTGAAATGGGGTGATGATGAATAGAGGTTTTGGGTTTGTGGGGGTTGAGAAAATAAGATTATGTATTGAAGCCTTTAATACTAATGAATATGAAGAGTTGTTTTGGTGTAAATCACTTTAGAAATGTTGTTAGATTGTAGAGAGAGACATTTAAGAAAATTTTCGTGATTTTTCAATTTATTTTTGTTATTAAATAATAACTTCAGTTTTTTTTTTATTAAATATAATAGCTCATTTATTTTATCTTTAATTTTTTTCATTGAATTATTAATATATAAGTGTAATAATATGCATAATATTTAATAAGGATATATATGTAAAATAACAGGTTTCAGACAGTTCTATTATAAAAAAATAAATAACTTAATACATATATTCAGACATTCAAAAATAAAAAAAACAAACATGTTATTCACCATTCAGCTCTATTCAGACTTAATTAAATTCAGCGCTACTCAGCATTCAGTTAAAAAAAAACAAACGCCACCTAATAATTTTTCAACGTAAAAGACTTGGCTAGTGATTTTTTACTATCACATTCCTCAAAGTCATTATCTTTTATTTAACCTAGAACGATAATTAATTATCCCCATTTTCTGGTTAAAACATTTGGAAAGATGAAAAATAATCGCGTTGATGTTTTATCTTTGGAGATTGTTATTTTAAGTGGAAACATAAACAGAACTTTTTTTTTATTTACGAATATATTACAATCAGGAGTACAATAATATTATAATTAAAAGTATACTGATATTTACACTACAAGAAATAGTAGAATACTTGACATTTTTTATTTGTCAGTTTCTAAGAGATCAAATATATTTGACATTTTGTTAAAAAATGAAAAATTGTGAAATGTAAATGACAGTAGTTTTAAACGTAAAATATTAATGATGTTTTATCAAGTAAGTGACAAATATGTTATACATTTAAGGTCCGTTTGGTATGCAGGATTGGATTGGATGGGATGGGATGGGATGGGATGAGATTGGATTGGATGAGATGGGATAGAATAATAGTTAATATTATCTTGTGTTTGGTGTAATTCAAGATTATATTGAATTGTAACCATAATTTTATTATTAAAATTAAGTAAAAATAAATAAATATTTATTTAATTATAATTTACTTCAATTATTACAAATTAAATGAAAACTAACTTAATACTAAATAAAAAAAACATTTTTATGTTAATATTTTAATTTATAATAATTTATATTATAGTATTACGATTTATGTTATTAAAAAATAAAAAAATTGTATTATATAAGTCATTGTTATTTATAATATTATATTATAATTATTTAATCATTTTATAAAAAATTTAACTAAATATTTTGAATATTAATTAAATAGTTAATTTAATATATAAATTATAAAATTATTTAAGAATTATATAAGTTAAAAGTATTCTTATAATTTAATATGAAAAATTGAATTATAAATAGTACAAAATTATATAAATAAATTAATTAATTAATTATTATAAGAATTATATTTTATCCCAAGGGTCTCTTAAGGATAAGTTTTTCAACTCAACTACGGTAGCGTTTGTTTTTTTTGTCCTAAATCTGAATGGGTCCGAATATGGTGAAGTCCGAATAGGTCTGAATTACATATGTCTGAATGGCATGCTTGTTTTTTTATTTCAATATCTGAATATAAGTGGCATCTTGTTTGTTTTTATAAATTATAAACATCTGAAATATGATTATTTGACATCTATGTCCTTGTAAGAATTATTTACACTTATTAAAAATTTTAAGAGTTAAATACATGCAGATTACAATTAAAACCAAATATATGTAGAATTCAAATAGTAATTAAGCTTTAAATAAAAATATTGTTACATTACTCTAAATACAAAATTTAATTAATCTTATTATAATAAAAAAAAATTTTAAAAGATAAGAAAATCAATTACATCCTTGAGAAAGTTGATTTGCAAGTTGATCTCGTAGTTTGTTGCATGAAGACTTGATCGGATGGTCCAAAGAAGTTGCTTCCATTTGTTGGTTGATTCAAATTTGCACTGTTATTTTCCAACTCAACTTCTTCATTGCCATACTCTAAAAATAATGCATCAGTGATAGATAATCTTCGAAGAAAATTGTGTATCGCAATACATGCGATAACAATCTTTGTCTGAGCATTAAATGGATATGGCGGCATTCGCTTTAAAATTGGAAAACGAGCTTTTAGAACTCCAAAAGTACGCTCAATAACATTCCTTAATTTTGCATGACTATGGTTGAAAATCTCCTCTTTCCCTCTAGCTCGACCACCATTACGAAAATCATTCAACCAATAACGTACGTGACGATATGGCGCCATAAATCCTCTAGTATGTGTATATGCCGCATCAACTAAATAGTATTTTTCTGGGTTCAATAATTACCAAGAGTTAATTATTAGAAAAAAAATTGTCTAACAATTATATAAAAAGAAAAGATTACCTGGTGGTGGCATTGGAAAATTATGTCTTGAATCACGAATTGTTTCTGTCAAAACTCTTGAATCATGTGCTGTTCCTTCCCATCCAACAACAACATACCTAAATATCATGTTAAAGTCACAAATTGCCATGACATTTTGGAAACATTCCCCTCTTCCACGACCTCTATATGGCACTTGTTTATCTATTGGAATACATGCATGAATTAGGGTTCCATCTATTGCACCAACAAAGACCCTACAAAAGCAAATATTGTTAATATGAGAAATATTAATATTATATTACTATTTATCATTGACAAAAGATAATTTACCTTAAATATTTCCCGTAGCCTGTGATTAATTACGCCACTTAAATCATCATTAAATGAAGGAGGAGTAATCATTTCTTTCGAGAACTTCATCATGGCTACTAAAACCTCATGAAAGTATTTGTGCACTGTTTGAGTTGAGTGCTGAAAAATATTTCTTACAAGACGATTACGAAGATTGTGACTAATTGTCATCAAGAACATTGCCATTTTTTGTTCAACAGATACATGTTTACTAGGGTATAACCATCTTTTTACCTTAAAGAATTGACATAAATGAATAAACCCATTCTTCTCCATTCGCATTAATTCATAACATGTAGTAGATGGTCCATTTAAAAGCTTTTTAGTAAAATCTGAACCTGTAAGTTTTGATGCTGGTAGTCTTTCAATATTCAGCGGCTTTAATAAATCAGGCATCAACATAATCAATCGTTTTCGTAGCAATCTCTTAACCTTGTATTTATTATCATCATCTTCTTCACTTAAAGCCTCCATAGAAATATCTAAAAAAAGTTTTAAAAAAAAACCCACAATAATAACAATATCTAAAATTTTTTGTACTGCAATGTCATCCAACAGTTAAAGAAAATATGAAATTTATAAAGAAGTAATAACAAGCTTGTGAAGAAATAAAATAAAAATAACATAATCATTAAATCACGATATAATATTTTTCAATGAAAACACTATCAAAATTCAGCAAGTACAATAAAAAGACTTAACTCTTAAGGTTCAAGGCATTTTAATTTAAACAAAAGAGGTTCCCAGCCTATTTTACTAAACTTTGAATCCACCATATTCGTTCTTGATCACTTTCCATCTCCATCCACACCTCTCTCTGTACTCTTTCTTGCTACATAATGTGTTGATTGCCACATAATAAAGGGGATCCTGAATAGGTAAAATCTTTCGTAAAATTGTCATACAATCTTTCATTGAGGGTCCTCTATCATCAGTCTTCTCCAATACCTCTACTAACTTTTTGACTTCTTCACGAGTTTCATCAATTTTTCTTTTCTTTTGTTTTTTCTTAGAACCTTGCTCCTCATTTATACTTGGCTGATCTGAGTTGTAATCAGATGCAGGTGTTTTAGGTCCATTATCATCATCCTCTACTTCGATTGGAGTTTCATTAGGCACAGGTGTTTCAAATATCGATGACAAATTTCCCACTTCCGGTAATTCGTTCATGCCAGAACTCCAAGTATTAGATCCAGTAGCTAAAACTCCAGAGAATAGAGTCTCTAATTCATCGGCATTAGCTAAAGGCTTATAACGAAACTGTTTAGCTTCTGGATATTTCTGTTTAACAATGAAAAAATAGTTAACACCTATATATTATAACATTTTCTTATAAACTCATTCTAATAAATTAAATAATTAAAATGTCACCTTTATGTACTCTTCCCATCTTTCATCTGGCCAGTCAAATGTTTGGGTCACAGGATTGTAACCATGTCCTGTTACTGTTGTCATCTTAATCCATGTTGAATATTGTTTTTTCATATAGTCCCAACCATTTTTAATTTGTTTTTGTTTTAACCTTCTTCCGATGTCTTAAATATTTCTTCTCCAATTCGAGCCTAAGCACTTGGCTTTAAAGTTCCTCCTGATCTAAATCCATTATTCACCTCAATGAGACAAAGATCAATTAATTGCTTTCTTTGGACAGGATCACTCCAATTTGCTCTACAAACTCCAACATTTTCAGCCATCTATAATCGAATCAAATCATATACATGTTACAATTAGACACAACCATCTAACGTTTCAAATTTCTTAAACTTAAAACTAGCAAGACATGCTAAATGGAATCAAACAATACACGAATACAGTACATACATATGGATAGATAGATGTAGCTAGTTACTAGTTATGGTGCATTTTAATTTGTAATTGACAAGATATGTAAATAGGATTAGCTAAGGAAGAGGAGTAAGTTAATTAAATTACCAGAGCTGTGCAGAACTGGGTGGACAGCTGCATCCAAAGATAAAATAAAAATGAAATCAGACAAAAGAATTGAATGAAAATTTTTTAATATATATGAAAAAGCTGACAAGCACAAGTTGGTAATAAGAATGAAAAGAAAACGAAAACAAGATAAGTTGCATAAAAGCAAGTTGCAGAGGCAAGTAAATTGTAAACAAGGACCATCACCGCCAAGTCACCCTTGAAATATGGACTTTATTTCCCACCAAATACCAAATGACAGCCCCATGACAAATAGCATTTGTTTTTATTTTAACATCTGAAATTACGTACTTCACTAATTGGTGGGCCCAATTTTATTTATCCTAATATTATTTTTATCATCAAACATAAGATTAAAATTATTTTATTATAAGATAACATAATTCCAAATTTATATACTATCACCGATCAAAGCCTTGTAGGATAAATTTATTGACTTAAGTAAAAAAAAAATTCTCACTCCACGCCCTTTCCTCCTTTACGAAGTACACGAACTTGCCTCCTTTCTATGGCTTTGAAAGTTCTCTTCTAATTCACCCAAGCTCGAGGATTCCCCAATGTTTCAAAAGCAGGTAACATCAGATTGAATTCGCTTTAATTTCGTCTTGATCTCTGTTCAATCTGATTCTTTTTTTCCCCAATGTTTCAAAAAATTCTCACTTCATTTTCTATGGAAGATTCAGCTGCGAGTTAAAAGATCGTTGCCAAAGACTGTATAAAGGCTGCAAGAAGTATACGTATGTCACTCACTCACTGTGTTATTGTTAGGGAAATGCTTAGCCAAATTATTAATTTTTTGTTTGTTTGTTTATTTGTTTTTAAAGGGAAGCTCTTGGAGTAGCATGTAGCGGTGACATTTACAGTTTTTTTTTTTTAATTTGTTAGGTAACCTAATTCTCTTCAAGCAGTTATTTGTTTGAAATTACTTTAGATTCTAATCTTGTTCTATTATTTCAATGCACAGTACATGTTTGATGAAATGTCTCTTTAAAAGATTACTTATATTGTTACTTAATATAGTACTTCATCAATGGATTGTTTAAATAGTTAATTATTGTCTTGGACTAAATTTTATTTAATTAATTTTGTTTTCTGTAGCAGAAATCAAAAAACAAGTGTTGCTTCTGTTCTTCTCTAGTTTTAATCGCGATTCATTCTCTTAAGTTGTTACTAGCTCCACGATTCAATTTTGAAATAATTAATTTATTTTATCTTCAGTTACTACACTTTTCTTCAATTTTTGATTAGTTTATTGTTTAGGTAACTTAAGAAATTATTTTCTTTCTTCTCTTCAAGCAGATTGCATCTTGTTGAAATTACTTATTTTAATCTTGTTCTATTATTTGAATGCACATTACATGTTTGATGAAATGTCTATTTAAAAGATTATTTATATTGTTATATGTTCAATTGTTGCTATCTTAATAAGAAAGCTTTTGAACGTGGACACAATAATAATGGAGGTAATTAATAATTTATATTAATTTATAACTCAAAATTACAGAAGAGATGTTGATGCCAGTAATGTTCTGTTGTCAGCCGTTGAAATGGCTGAATATATAGCTGGTGAATGCACATTCTTGATGTTTATACATATTTTTGTCTATGTTTATTGATTGTCTTGACATGCTATCTAAGTAAATAAGCTTAATAAAGAAATTCAACTCCTTCATTATGTTTTTCATAACTTAATTGAGATATGTTCATTTGATATTGGTGCGAAGCTTCTGAAATGGCATCATCAGAACAACTAGTTATTAATGTCACATATATGCAATTTGATGCTTTTGCAGATTTCATACAGAGTTGCTTAAAAAGTTGAGTACGAGTTGCCTTATTACGCGAAGTCATATTGTAAGAAACTTATCTTTCTTTTACTGCTTATCTTGCTATAAATTGTTTGTTGTTATTTGAATAACATAGAAAGAGCTGATAAATAAATGAACATCTTGTATAAATATGTGCGAGTAAGGACTGGTTCTTCTCTTTCGGTTATGTGTATGATTTTATTACATTTAAACTTGTAGCTTTAATCTTGCTAGAATGCGCTTTTTTTTTAATTAAATTAACAAAAACGACCACGCATAGTATCCCTTCACATTCACCCCCTCCCTGCAGCAATTTTGCAATTTAAGTGTTATTTATTTCTTCAATACGTTACTTAATTAATTTTACCACATAATCAAAGTCCAACTAACAGTACTTGTTCTTTAATAATTAATTAATATTTTAACTTATATAAAAAGCACTCACTTGATGGCTTCCAAAAGATGCCAGAGATGCTCCTGATAGCATTTTAATTCTCAAATCATCCTCACGGGCCTGAGCCTGCTCTACATCCTTTGCATCAGCAACTCCTGCACATTTTATAATAATAAACATTTACAGTACATAATGCAATATATATATAAGAATAATAATAATTATAATTATGTAATAATTAGCTAGGAAAATGTATTTTTTCAAGCTTAACTTACCGTTCTCAGTGATATAAATTGCAGGATTGTTGTATTTACTCTTTATATATAGCATGAAATCTTTGATTCCCTTGGGGTAGAGGAAAATCCATGGCAAAGTTGTCTGTACAATTAAATTAACTGCTGTTTTTTTTTTTATTCTGTAATATTATTAGTTGTTCTTATGGTTGCAAACAATATCAAATTCCAATATTAATAAAACTGAATGAATAAAATGTGATGCATTTGCAAGAAAGTTAATAGTTTAAATATGGATAAATCTTGGATGTTGATGGGTAAAAGGTCTATAGAATATGAGAATGGGGTAAATGAATTTCTCAAGTATGCAATACTTCATGCTAGAAATCTTGAACTCTTGAGATGTCCATGCCAAGCATGCGGTAATTTGGTCTTTCATGTACCTTCTGAGATAAGAGATCATCTTTATTGGAAAGGTATTGACCAAAGCTATCAAACATGGACTTGGCATGGAGAGGGAGTTCCTAGT
The DNA here is from genome assembly GCA_030449835.1 of Clausena lansium. Taxonomy (NCBI): domain Eukaryota; kingdom Viridiplantae; phylum Streptophyta; class Magnoliopsida; order Sapindales; family Rutaceae; genus Clausena; species Clausena lansium. The sequence goes on along the minus strand of JASUUF010000146.1, from coordinate 4,981,037 downwards.
AATTTATAATTTATATCACGTGAAGCCTATGAAAGAGATTCTATTATTGTAATTTTATTTTAAAAAAAAAGAAATTAAAATTTGATACTTTTAACAAGTCATTGATAATTAACATTTTTTTTAAAGTCATAAATATATGACTATTATAAATTATCGTACTCATGATAATTTTATATTGTCACTAATATTTGACATTTAAAAGATGTAAAAAAAGATTTGATAATATTTAAATGACAAATGTAATTGATAGTTTGGGTAAATGTCATATAAGGATATTTGACACATGCATATTTGACACTTTTGACAGTTTTTAATTATCAATTATTTCATTTTTTCTTGTAGTGTTACAATCAGAGATCAGTCGATACTCTCTTTAATAATTCTATTATGACATAGCTTGAACGTTAACCCTCACTTAATACTGGAGGGAGACATTTAGACCTTTACTGAAGAGGGGACCCATACACCCAAGGTTATTGGGCGGATTGGTTACCAATGGGCTACGAGCCCATTGGCCTTGCTAGTTGCTATCTACACATTAATTAAAGGTCACAGATAATTATATATATTTCATGTCACATGGCAGCAATTGATTTATATTAAGCACAGGTTGCCTGTCGCACCAACAGACAGTTAATTTTTTTAAAATTTTAGTTAATCTATTTTTATTTTTTAATGTTAGTTGTTAATGAGGTATAAATGTATTATAATTTCAGGTTTAATGGATTTAATTGCGCTTGAAATGTGTTACGATGGTAGGTGGGAGATATTGGAGGGTGAATATATGGAGTATGTAAATGGTCAGCATTCAGCATTTTTTGTTCAAAAAAATTGTACGTTTGATGAATTTGTGGCAAGAGTATATGAGATTTTGGAGATAAACCCTAATGAATATAGTATCACATTGAAGAGAACTTTGAGGTCTAGTAACACAACCTATCGTATATGTTCACTACCCATGAACATACGTAATAATGAAATGGGGAAGGTTGTGTTACATCTGGCCTCTAATGGGTCGTACTAAGGATGCATCCCTATATTTGTTACCACATCTCCTCGAGCACCAAGCCAAGATATTATAGAACCTGAAACTTTCTTTAGAGCAAATGTCTCTGCTCCTGATATTGAAGAAGAGGTGTTACCAAAGACGATGTCGCCGCAACATTACTCTCCACTCCACAACAGTAATGACACAATTGATGGCAACAACATTACGTTAACGGATATTAGAGAAGAGGTGTTACCAAGGACATCATTAGATCAACGTTACTCTCCATTCCACAATAATGAGTTCCGTGACAATGATGATCCTGATAATGATGATCATATTGATGATGGGGGCATCGGTGCTCCTGATATTCCTATTAACGAAGAATATGAGCATCAGTATGATATGGCTACTACTAGCAAGGACAACCGATCTATTCCCTCAATGGCCCGTGCGAGGAGGAGGAGAGCAGTTGACCCCCTTGTAAGTCTTGCTCCAATTGAACCTTCAAACATGTTTGCTCCAGACTTTATTAGAAGTGGTATTTCTGATGATTTTGGTGTCGGTAAGTTGTTTACCGAGAAGAATGAGTTAATATTAGAACTACGTAAAGTTGCCGTCAGGGATAATTTTGATTTCAAGATTGCACGATCCACAACTACACGTTTCGAGGCCTACTGTTCTTCAGAATCATGTAAATGGCGTATTCGAGCAACGAGACCTTCGAACGAGCAGAATATTTATTGGGTAATGAGGAGAATAGACAATACACACACATATCATAATGAAGTGTTGCATCACGGTCGTCACCGAGTAAGGAGCTAAGTTGTTAGTCATATTATCGCGGAGAAATATATTTAAGAAAAAAGGATATATACTCTGAATGGCATCATAGCAGACATACAGCAGGAATACGGTGTCCAGTTAACATACCAGCAGGCATATCTGTCAAAAGAAGTTGGTCTTGCAATAGTCCGAGGAACTCCTACAGAGTCATACAACTTACTTTCGAGATACTCTCATGTTTTGACTGAAGCAGACAATGATACAATTACTCATCTCGAACGAGATGGAGATGACAATTTCCTATACTACTTTGTTGCTCTTGGATCTTTTGTCAAGGATTTTAAGCAGTACATTAGGCCGGTGATTGCTGTAGATGGTTCACATCTACAGGACTATATCAGGGGAGCACGTTTGTGGCAACATGTTTAGATGGAAACAATCAATTGTATCCATTAGCTATTGGGGTCTTGGATTCGGAAAACAACGATGCTTAGGAATGGTTTATGACGAAGTTACATGGAGTGATTGGTGATATGCCAGACTTAGTATTTATCTCTGACCGATGAGCTGCAAGCAGGAGAGCTGTTCTTAAAGTGTTTCGCAATGCTGGCCATGGAGTTTGCTTTTACCATGTAAAAGGTAATATCAAGGCAAAATTCAGAATGTCCGCTACTGTTTGGAATGATTTTGAGCTTATCTTTATAAATGCTGCAAAAGCATATGGGCACGAAGAATTTAAAAAACAACTTGAAGGGCTGTATATGCTCCACTCCCGTGCGGCTGACTACTTAGAGAATAATGTGGGTACGTGTAATTGGGCAGGGTCTGAGTTCGAAGGTAGGAGATACAGTATTCTTACAACCAATATCGCGAAGAGCATGAATTTTTTAATGAAGGAACTGTGGAAATTTTCGATTACTCATCTGGTTGATCGCTTTAGAAGCACAATGCAACAATGGTTTTATGATAAAAAAAACTTGCTGCTGAATCTATGAGTATTCGTTTAACAGCATGGGCAGATGAATTATCGCTGACCGGAGATCAAAAGCCGAAAAAATGATCGTTAAGCAGGTGTCTCCACATCGATATCAGGTTAAAGGTGGTGGTATGAAAGAGGAACTAGTTGACATACAAAACAAATCTTGCTCCTATAGAGTTCGTCAACTGGATCAGCTTGTCTGTGCGTATGCAATTGCCATTTGTCTAACTGCCCGAGTTGATTACATAAGACTATGTTCTGACTTTTATACCAAGGAATCATTAGTGATGGCTTATGCACAACCAGTGGAGTCGGTTGGTGAGGTGGATGATTGGGATATTCCAGATGATATCCAAGAGATGCAAGTTTATCCACCAGTAGAAACACCACCACCTAGCAGTTATAGAGAGCTCAGAATACCTTCTGTCGGTAAGGATGTAAACCGGAGGACTGTGAGATGTGGGCGGTGCAACGAACCGGGACATAACCGTAAGAGATGTAAGAATCCAATTGCATCGAATCGAAATTAGTTGGATTGTTCTAATTTTTTATGTATTATGAGATATTATTTTATGTGTATTACACAATTATATGTAATGAAGTATTTATTTAATTTATTACAATTGGATTAAATTAATCATAAACTTGAAGGATTATTACTTTATTTTATTTATTAAAATTAGATCAAATTCATCACAAACATGGATTGACATATATATTTAGGCCCAACAAAGTACAGAGTACAATGGCTTATAATCCAATATCGCTATTAAAAGTGTCCACCGCAATCTTCTTCCTAAAGTAATCTCCATGGCTATTGTTAAAAACAAATCTGGGTTCAAACATTAAATATACGATAAACGTCAACATAAAAATACCGCAATCATCATTACCAAGCTCTTGTTGTGGCATACCCTTAACTGCGATCACTCTCTATGAGTTAGCACTCTGCACATCATGTTGGATGTTGTAGAATCTAACATGTTGTAGCATTCAACATGTTGTAGCCATCGAGGGAAGATGAATCTAAATGACTTGATGTGATCTTTGTATGATTTATCGTCTCGAAATGCGAGCAACGAGTCATAAATCCAGACTTTATTAGACAGAAAGTCTGCTCGGGCAAGTACCCAATGAGCACCCCTCATGTTCATAGGGATTAATACCTACATATAAAAAATATCATTAATTTTCATCTTTGTTATACCCAAAATAGCATAGAAATAAGTTCAAAAAAATTTACAGTAGCTTATGTCAGAAATACCAAAACAAAGACCAATACTACGAGCGTCTGGAATAGAATGGGATCTTCATAAAGTTGATCATTATGAGTGTTATGACGAATTTGATTGGGAAGTCCAATGGCAAAAAGAAAGGGATTCCTTAGCTCTTTATTTAGTCCAAATCGGTGAAATGACGGAATCCGTAAAAATTATTCAACATGCTTTAAAAGGAATTCCGGGATCTGATGCTTTGATAGAGAAAGCGACCCAGAACGGAATGATTTTGAAGATCGATTCATTAGTAAAAAGCCTTCTCCTACCTTTGAATTGACAAAACAAGAACACACCTGGTCGACATCCGTCAGCTGTTTTGATATAATGTTCGGCAGCCTAGCAATATAGTTATTTAAGCTGTTGCTATATTATAATGAATCAAGTGCACTAGCCCCATTGTTCCATAACTCCCTCAAGAACACCTAGTGCAGATTTTACATAAACAATAAAAAATTAAGGAGATAATAAAAAAAAATACGATTACTCAAAAATAGGTGTTCGTATGCATGACACGCTGAGGTAAGGCATTCGGATACTGCAGTTGTTTTTTGCTAATTAAGCGAAGATAGTTATGAATATGCTACGAAAGAATATAAACATATCGACTTAGAACACAATTAGAATACAACGGCTCAACAAAACTCCAATAAATAGAAAAAAAGTATTATCTCATCACCTAACCATCCTATTTGAGTGTGATCCAAAAGAATTTGAAAGAACTCGTGTGACTGTAGGACTGTATGAGCGACAGTGATATTGCCAGCAAACCACTGCTCGAACTCATCATATAGACTTCGAACGTCCAAGCCTCGAAGTGGATTTATATCCACACTCGTTCTTTCATCGATCTCACGGTCCATTAGTTGGAGTGCAAGTACAGGCTTGCCGTTCAGTCCTCGCTTGAATCGAGGAATAAAGTACGAGCTATTCAAGACATAGGACAGTTTATACGGACGTCCAAACTTACTAATGCCCGGTGGTGCTTCCAATAGGATCTGAACGCTACCCCCGTTTACATCCCCATAAAAACTATACAATGACATTGGAGTATAAACATTGTGATCGCTATCATTAGTATACTCCACAATCAACTGGGGCCTGCCCATTCACCTAGATGAACATATTAAACAAATATCAAATTAAAAGCTAAAGGAACACAATTATTAAATGTAGAATTTGCTCACCGGATACGAACGTCCAGTCAGAGAAGCACCGTATGAGCGTTCAGTATACAAACCGATAAATCCCATCACCACTTCTCTAAATTCTTTATATTCTTTGCATTCTGCCTCAAATGCTGACTTGAGTTTCGAAATATTACGATCAATCTTATCAAGCCGTCAAACCATGTAATCGTGATGATTCTTTGTCCTAGACTGTTACCACGTAATAATTTATTTTCATATCGCCAAAAAATTTATATAATTAACAAATGAAATGGTTTATCACCTCTGAATCATATGTGTCATCATACTCGTGCGTCTCATCTGCATCAATCTCATCCTCGACGAGATTTTTCTGCTGTATTGTTGGGGTTGCGGTGTATTGTATGATGCATTAAAGGATACCTACATTACGGGCCCAACTTGGGATATAGGTCACATAAACCTACACGATCTGCCAAAATTGTTTAGCTTTTTCCTTTGCGTCAGGCTCGAAGGTTTGCAAAACGTTCCCCTGCCATAAATTCAACCCAAATTTTAGGTAACATTTAATTATTTAGTATTTAGTAATATGAAAAGTAGTAGTAAGCATCCACCAATAAATATTACTTACAAGACGGGAATTGTCATTAAATAACGAATAAACTCCTCTAAAGTTTATTTTAGAAGAAGCGATGAGCTTCCATTGCACAATACGGGGAATCTTCTTTTTGGTTTTCATGACCCACTTGGACGGCATCCCTCCGATTACTTTAAAAATCCAAGCCTGCAACAAGCAAAGTGCGTAAATCATAAAACTTATTGATATTAATCTAGTTTTAAAAAACTAATTACTCCAAAAACCACACCTAAACTCCGGACGTAAAGCCATAAACATTATACTTCTCAATTTTATGGTTTGGCTTTTCCAAGCGAGTCTTCTTAAATTTCTCATCTTTGCCGTACAATGAATTGTCAAGACTTTCATAAATCATTTCCCACGACAAACGACCCCATGGCTGACTTCAGAAGTAATCTATATCATCCACTTCGTTAAGCAATGAGAAATTAATTTGACTCTTCAGTTTTCTTCCATTTAGTACTCTGTCTGTAAAATAGAAGAGTGCGATCTTAAGTGTATCAGTGTCATCCACAGCATTGAAGTCTAATTCCTTAAATCTTGAGTCGAATTCGCCAAGGGTCAAATTACAAACCGTTAAAATACTTATTAAGGAGCCCATGCGTTCCTGTTTTTCTCAGTACGGGATCTTCACCATTACAAAGTCCGGTAACTAGGCACCACTCTCCAACTTATAAGCGTATCAGATGTTCTCCGATTTCAAACCACAACTGATCTTCGCATTCTCCATGCTCCACTTGCCTAAGCAACAAATTATGAAGAATCACGCCACTAAATGGAAAACATCGACACTCCAAGAAATGCCCAAATATATCTTTCTTGAACAATTTCAACTGCTGTTTTGTTAAGTTGGTCTAAATGGCTTTTACGACGGTCTCTAAACTACACATACTCGTGATACAACTAGGAAAGTGATCAGCATATGCTAACTTCATCATGCCTGATCTCGCCATTTATCTGTTACAATTATAATATTATTATATTAAATTTATAACAAATTAACATCAAAACACTAAAAAATAAAAATAAAAAATTTATAAAAAACATAATTGTGATTTGGTACGACAAGCACATAATTGGGGCGACAGGTCCCTTATTGTGACCCATCAGGTGCGACAGCGTGCCTGTCACAACCAAAATAAGGCGCGACTAGCGCTCTTGTCACTCCCATCAGGTACGACAGGCACCTGTCGCACCTGATTTGGTGCGACGCACACTTTGTCGCCCCTGTTTGGTGCAACGCACGCTCTGTCTCACCAAACCTTTGTGCAACGCAGTGCTCGCATGAGATTTGGTGCGACCGGTAGCACCGACCCCCAACGCCACCAACACACCCTCACCCACGCTAACAATATCACACAGTCTTCAATCCTCAACACCATCACCACCAACAACATAATAACAACAACTAAAACAAGACACAAAAAAAAATATGCAATAAAACTTTGAATTAACCTTAATAAATTTTGATCTTGTCTATTTAGGTGTCGTTGGCCAATGATGACTCAAGAAAAGCCCGCCGCCGATTGTGCTAGAAATCGGTGAGAGAGAGCTTGCTTGGAAAGAGAAAGCTTCGGTTTGGTGAGAGTGAAAATGAAGAGGGTATTTTCGAGAATATAAGATTTGTTTGGCTAATGTTGATAGAAAAAAGTTAGAGAGGTTAATTATAAATTCGCAAAACTTATTGGGTCATTCTTGTAAATTCCCCATTTACAAGCTACTTTCTAAATCATTTCCCTTAGCTTTTCAATGGAAAGAATTCTAAATCATCCTTTGTCATAAATGTTAATTATGAAAGCTCTGTAAACTACTCATTGCAGCTTGGACCCATAGATCCTCAATCGTTTGATCTAAAGAATTTCAGGACAGACCTCTAAAGTTAACTAATTAAAATAGCATATGTTGTAAATAATAGGAGAGTGACACTTTAATTAGTTCCTTTAGATAATTTTTTTTTTAAACGGAAAGGCCACCCACACCCCCAAAGTTTACTTGAATGGTCACACACACCTCTTATTTTCATAAATGGTCACATAGAACCCTTTTTTACTATTATACCCTTAATTACAACAACCAAATAATTGAATTTAAATAAACTACTATAATAAATATAAGCTATTTTGTTAATGTAATATTTTATTTGTATCATATGATATTTATTTATTATTTTTTATCTTATTACTATATTTATATTTATTTGGGTTGTAAGAATCAAAGGGTATAATAGTCATTTACAAAATTAAAGGGGTCTGTATGACTATTTATGAAACTAAGGGAGTGTGTGTGATCATTTAAGTAAACCATGGGAGTGTAAATGGCTTTTTCCCTTTTTTTAATCACTTTAGTCCCTAATGTATTTTTAACAGTCTATTTTATCCTTAGTTTTCAAACAATCACAGAAAAAAACACACTGATAAAGAATAAATATAGCTTTTTAACAAATAAATTAATTAGTTTTAATTTTCAGAGGTCTCGAATGGTCAATCTATATGTTAAGATGTCACATTTATGTGTTTTTTTTTTTTTTAATTTCGACATCAAATACCTTGGTGCTTTTGAATTTGCCGCCCCACTTTTATAGTTTCTCTTTAAATTATTTGTTTCCCCATCTCAAAAAGTTAATAATATATGTACACTATTGAGAGCAGGTTAGTCAAGGGCAGATCTTCGCTGTGATCAACTTCATTATAGAGGTTCCAATGCTAGTGTTCGAGCAGCTACTTTCTTCGAGTCATCAAATTTTGTATGCAATTTTGGCTATGTCGTCTTCTATTATGACAATGATTGTTAGCATTGGCGAGTTTATTTACAGGGGAAGAAAGGCAGGAGTTGCATGGAGATGGAGGAAGATACCTTCTTTCTATTATCCATCTCCAAGTAAATCCAAATTATTTGGTTCTGCAATTGCTATTATTGGCTTACTTTGTGCCATTTTCTAATTTATGTCTTCAGAAATTGAGTTTAGTTTCCGTATTAGACACAAGTATAATCCAATCAAAGTATCTATGTGGCCTCCTGTCTTCGCATTTTGTGTGATGTGGTCACAATTTCTTGACAATCTTCAGAAATGATGCTTCCCCGGCATAGATCCACTGGAGAATAAAACTCTTTAATTGAAGATGGTTTTTCGAACTTGTAGTATGGTACATATTGAAGGGCGTTTCTCGTTTGCTTCCATAAACCTATGATGTCAAATTAACCTGAGAAAGAATATGGCTTATTGAGGAGCCTTGGCCTCTGAAAAAAAATCTAATAGAACTTGTTAATTCTTCGCATAACCTTTATTATTACTGGCTTCGCTATTAAATAAACGAATTACAACTAGAACTCTAAATAATTAACAAGTAAATCGTAATAGAATAACAATATTAATGCTTATTAGACTCAACAACTCTTGACTTATTCAACTAGACTCTAACAACTCTTGACTTATTCAACTTAAAGGAAGTAAAACAAAGACACAAAAGAAGACACATAACATAGTATTTATTTGGAATTATGTTCAAAATTGTAATTAATATTCTTCTCCCATATATGTCTTTTTTTTTTTCTTTTTTCCTTTTTTTTTTTTATGTATGGTAGCTATTGAAATGATTTTTAATATTTTGATGGGTTACTAGAGACATTGTAATCAGAAATCTACGAGTGAAAACTAAATACATATATATAGAGTTCTACTTTAGCTTAGATATCGACCTCTATCCATATTTATGAAAAAAAAAAATTTGAGTACTTAAATTCGTGCCCATCATTAGGCCAAGGCCTCAGTGGCCAGCAATTGAAATGATTAGAGAGGACAAGTCTTAATGGCATTATGCCTTTTGCCAGGAGACATTGCATAGCAACAAACACATTTGTTGTTTTTTCCATCTACGGAGCTAAACACCCTCAAATTTTTTTCATGGGCTCTCTCTCTCTCTCTTATGCTCCATGAATAATTAGACATGTTGGCTAAATGGCTGCAACTTCCGAGTCCGGAGGTGTGCTAAACTAATTAAATTTACCCCGCAAACTAGAGACACAGGTAATTTTGTTTATCTTATTTTTTTATTTTTTTTTTCAGCTGTGCTTATTCTCATGTAAAAGGATGCTGACATACATGTTTTGAGGAAATGGTTATCCTTTTCTTCTTTTTTTTTTTTTTGAAGTATTGGTCGTATAAAATTCTTTTCAGACATAAGACTCATTTTTTGAACAAATATGAGTTTTTGCGTGACTACTTATTTTAGAAAAATTATTTCTGTATCATTTTTCTTTTGTCATATGTACATCTAACTACGAAAAAATTTTGACATGTTCTTCGCACCAACCTTATTTTTAAACTTGTATCAATCAACCACTTTGATACTAAAAATGATCATTTTAGCTCTAAATAAATTAAAGACTATTTTATTCTACAAAATTTTGAAAAATAAAAAAAATTATAATTACAAGAACACCCTTAACTTTAATAAAATAAATAAATCATAAAATCTAAGATGTTAATTTTTTATAATTATAATTTCATTTAAAAATTATCATATTAATTTTTTTAATTTTTTGTAATTATAATTTCATTTAATTCTTATAATTAAATTAAGTATAGGGAAGTTTACAAAAATTAAGATGAAGAGAAAAAGTCATTATAATTATTGTAAACTTCTCTATAATTAAAATTAAGAAACTTCCCCAAACAAATTAAATAAAATTATAATTATAAAAATTAACACCTTGGATTTTGAGATTTATTTATTTTATTAAATTTTGTAAAACAAAATGTCTTTTAATTTATTTAGGGATAAAATAGCCATTTTATAGTGTAAAAGTGGTTGATTGATACAAATTTAAAAATAAATGTGGTGTAATTAAAAAAAAAAGAAAGAAAGAAACAAAGGTGGTGCAAAGAACATATTAAAATTTTGTGATGGTTAGATGTAAATATGATAAAAAAAATATAATGCAGAGATAATTTCTCTTTATTTTATCACAAAAAGTGGTTTAAATATGTAATAGGTAGTCGTATTTTATTTCAAGGAAAACGAATTATTTTCATAGGAGCGTGGCATTTAGTCGCTCTCAAAAATCAAATTTAATTATCATTTAAGTTTTCGAAACTTGGGAACGAAATTCAAGGACTTGGCTAATTTTGGTGGATTAATATTTTTTTATTAATGTCTCCATGATTATGGCAAGCGTATTATTATAAAAGTCATATAAAAAATAAGTAAAAGACCATGATGTACTATAATTAACAATAAGAGTCTCTTATAATATTATCAAAATTAAGAACTATCCAATATTTACCTTTTATTTCAAGTACAAATTGATTATGCTGCAAATTAAAATTTAGTTAATATATTGTTAAAATGTCACATCTACTCTATGATGATGTATTTGTCTCTGTAACTGTCTTAACATAAGAGTTAATCTGAGGTCCCAAGAATTTATCAGGGGATCAAAATGATTAAACCAGACCAAAGTGTCCCCGTAATAAATATTTTGAGATTTGAGTATCAAGACTGATATTTCCAAGATACTATTACGAACTATAAGAACCACAGAATATTCAAGGAACCACAGTGTGCAATCTAATTCTAAAGAAAACAAAAACTACTCTCTGATCTTGATCATCGGCCGTCCGATCTGCAGAATCTGGCATGGAGGAAGGAGAAGATCAGTTAGATTCTACAGAAGAATTTGACATCAATGGGAATCAAATGAGAAGAAAATTTCGGTATCCTGAAAGACCAGATGAAGAGGATTGTTCTTATTATCTTAGGACTGGCCGCTGCCGTTTTGGAATGTCTTGCAAATTTAATCATCCTGTTCCTAGAAAGATTCAGGTGAAAGTTTTGGTTTTTGTGATACTTTTTTTCAGCCTTTTGATTTGGTGATGTCATATAATTGAGATATTTCTGTCATATTGTTAACAATATAAGCACAGGCTCAGTTAGAGACGTTAAGAAAATTTAATAGTTAAACAGTTGCTTACCCTGCCAGGCTACCACAGTGTCTACTATGGTATTGTGGTTAGAAATTCACCTCCCATGAGATTCCATGAGGTTACGTGAGAGGATGTTGATTTGCACAAGTGTGCTATGGTGAGCTTAGGTGTGCTATAGGGAAATGGTTAGGTGTACCGTGTACGGTATGCTGGTGTGGTATGGGGATCTAGGTTCACTTAGCGAAGAATGCTAAAGAATCTGAGGCTGATAGGGTGCTAACAGATTTAACGATAATCCCAGTTGAGAGAATCGTGATAATTAATTATTTTTCAATTAACACAGTAGCCCCATTCACTCTTATTTAGCAAACAGTACTGAATTTAAGATTACTGGTGCTGGGTCAATCTTGAGGCAGTTGGATTGCATTTACTGTTGTTATTGCTGCCCTAGGCACCTTTTGTCTAATTAAACAAGATGCTTTCTCATATCTTTTAAAAGGAAGCTTGAAAGACTTGTGCAATAAGGAGATACAATAGTCATTCAAATGTTGTGTCTGGTTATTGGTTGTTACCATTATTTAATGTCTAAGTTTAGTGTTGGTCGTCACATGTCTCCCATGGAGAGTCTAAGTAAATAGCTGTGAGTTTGGCCTAACAAAACCGAACCACGTAAATATGTCGTGTTCTTAATTTGCTCTGTGTATGTCCTTCATGTACGTTTCTTTGTGTTTTTTGGTTTATTCTGCATCTAGAGCTGCGCTGAGCTGTTCGGATTTTGGTCTCGATCCTAACAGCTATTGAAATAGTAAAGTACATGTTTGCTGACTTCCAAGTTTTATGAAATTCTTACAGAATCTTAATCATTCCATCTACTCCAACACAGTGTCTACTGAAATGGTAAAGTATGTGTTTACATACACAATGTATAGGTAGTTTTGCTACAAGACTTATTCTCATATAAGCATACTGACTCGAAGCTTTATGAATTTAAATTCTTACAGAATCCCAATAATTCAGTGCACCCCGACACAATGTCTATTGGAATGGTAAAGTATATGTCTTAACATTGTCATATTTGATATAAAGGTTATAAGTATTTTCATATAAATTAAGTATATTGACTTAACGTGGGCTATATGATATTCTTTCAGAATCTCAAGAACTCCATGAACTCCAATAAGCTGTATGTTGGAACGGTAAAGTGTTTGTATTTACACAAAAATATCTGTTCAAATTCTTTGTCTTCCCCATCTCAGAAGGTCCATTAATGACTGAAAACAGATTACTCGAGAACAGATCTTGGCTGTGATCAACTTCATCATAGAGGTTCCAACGCTAGTATTGGAGCAGCTGCTTTCTTCCAAGCATCAAATTTTGTATGCAATTTTAGCTATATCATTTTCTCTTATGACAATGATTTTAAGCATTAATGAGCATATATACAGGGGAAGAAAGGCAAGAGTTGAATGGAGATGGAGGAAGATACCTTGGTTCTATTATCCATCATCAAGTCCAAGTAAATCCAAAATATTTGGTTCTGCCATTGATTTTATTGGCTTACTTTGTGCCATTTGCAATTTATGTTCACAGTAATCGCGGTTAGTTTCTGTATTAGACACAAGGATAATCCAATCAAAATATCCATGTGGCCTCCTGTCTTTGCATTTTGTGTGATGTGGTCACAATTTCTTGACAATTCTTCGGAGTTGATGCTTCCCCGGTATAGATCCACTGGAGAATAAAACCCTTAATTGAAGATGGGTTTAGAACTTGTAGTATTTGTTTGGAATTGTATATGCAACAAAAATTGTAATATACTTCTCCCATATATGTATACTTTTTTTTTTATGTATGCTAGCCATTGAATTTTTTTTTTTAATAATTAGTTATTATCTATATATATATATATATATTTATATATATATATTTGAAGTCTATTTGCAATCTCTAATTAAACTACTTACACATGAGGATGATATTTACCCACCTACATTTTTGGGAGGGAAAATACTAGAGTTCCATAAGTCTCAAATTTGTGTCCTCAATTAGGCCAAGACCTTAGATGCAACTGGCATAAAATTCGCATGAAGTATAACCTAGGAGATGCTTTCACTAAGCCGATTAATGATGATCTTGATCAATTTGACAAATTTTGTCTTCAAACTTGTATCATCCCTTATAATTCATAAAAAAGTTAATTGAGAAATATCATTCATAAAAAAGGTAAATTTTTTTTTCTCAATTGGAACTAAATCCAAAAGTTAACAATATTCACAAATGCGTAGTACATGAAACTAACATAGAATCAAATTAAATCGATTACATTCCTTTATAATGGTAAAGTTGTTGAAAATCATATTCTTAATTCTTGTGAAAATTAGTGAGAATCAATTTCAAGGAGTAACGAAGTTTTGACACAGCAAATCATCCTACCATAGAACAGAAACTTCGGTAACATGATAATGGGAAAGTGGAATGGTTTGTGTGTAGATATGATTGCTTAGTCAAATCTCCAAGTGGGACTTTGAATTGAGTGGAGAAATTAATGTTGACATAGAGGTAGTGCCAACTTTGAATTGAGAGTGAAGAAGTGTCTTACCTTCGACGAAATGGAGAGAATTGTTAATTTTTTAGGTTCTAATAATTCATGCTTTAAGCATACATGAATAAATAAAAGTTAGAAACTTGGAATATATAGATTTTCACATTAATCATAAAGACATACCTTGATCCATACCTTTAAAAGTTGACGATGAAAATTGTGTTTCTCTCCCTTAGCCTCTCTTTCATGTTTATGTAATAATTTTGCGTGTGTAACCCTAATTTGATGGAATATGGCTTCTTTTATAGGCAGAGAGAGGACCAACTTTCTTTCCTATTTAAATAATGATACACTTTCCATCAAAGTTGAATCCAATAAGGAATGTAATATTCTCTCATAAATAAAGTATATTCAATAATATAAACCTAACAAATATATCTATATGGGCTAAAATAATTATATGGGCCATAAAATCTTACATTCTCCCACTTGGCCTATATGATTCATTTTCTTTAATGGTTTATAAATCATTTGATGTACAATTTTATTTTATTTTTAATCATAATTACCATAGTTAAACATACACCAATACGAGTCACGGCGGTCATATATCATTATATTCGATATACTTCCTTCAGTGTACTACAATATTAATATATAATCTAACCTGGTCTATAATTGAGAATATCAATCAAAGGTCCAACATTAATATTTATTAAAATTATTCCTGTTGTCACAATTCACTTTACACATGTATGCATACTAATAATTGAAATAGGAAATATCAAAAACACTTTAGTGAGCTCAAAGTGTCAAATTATAATTAAGCAAAATCATGAATTATAATTCAATAATCACACCTCTGACCCATTCTTTCCACGTGGTTCCCAAATGTCTTTGGTGGCAATCCTTTTGTCAAAGGATCTGCAATCATCATTTCCTTACGTATGTGCTCTGTTGACACTCTTTGTTTCTAAACCTCTTCTTTCACAATAAGATATTTTAGCTCTAAGTGTTTAGCACCCTTAGAATACTTGTCGTTCTTAGAGAAAAAGATAGCTGCAGAATTATCACAATGAATTTTCAGCGGCTTGGCTATAGAGTCGACAATCCCAAGTCCTGAAATAAAGTTTCGTAGCCATAACCCATGAACAGTGGCCTCGAAGCATGCCACAAACTCGGCTTTCATTGTGGATGATGCTATGATAGACTGTTTCGCACTTTTTCATGAGACTGTTCCTCCAGCTAATAGGAACAAGTAACCAAAAGTGGACCTTTTGCTATCAAGACACCTAACAAAATCTAAATCTAAATAGCCAATAACTTCCAAATCATCAGATCTATGGTAAGTGAGCATATGATCTTTTGTCCCTTGCAAGTATCTAAGTACTTTCTTGGCAGCTTTCCAATGATCCATTCCTGGGTTGCTTTGATATCTGCCCAACATCCCAACAGCAAAGCTGATATCTGGTCTTGTACAAACTTAGGCATGCATTAGGCTTCCAACAACAGATGCATAAGGAATATTTTCCATTTCCTTGCATTCCAATTCATTTATTGGACATTGCTTAAGACTAAACTTATCGCCCTTTTGGATGGGAACAACACTTCTAGAACAATTCTCCATTTTGAATCTTTCCAAAACTTTATTAATATATGCTTTCTGAGACAATCCTAACAATCCACGTGACCTATCATGGAATATTTCTATTCTTATCACATAGGATGCCCCTCTCATATCTTTCATTTCAAAGTTTTCAAAAATAAAACTTTTAGTCTCATGCAACATACCAAGATCATTAATAGCAAGCAAATTATCATCAACATACAGAATCAGAAAGATAAACTTGCTCCCACTGACCTTCATATAGATACATCGATCAACGATGTTTTCTTTAAATTCAAATGAAGTTACAGTACTATGAAAGTTAAGATACCATTGTCGAGAAGCTTGTTTAAGTCCGTATATTGATTTCTTGAGTTTACACACCATATGTTCCTTTCCTTTAATTGAGAAGCCTTTAGGTTGGTCCATATAAACTTCTTCTTTCAAATTCTCATTAAGAAAGGCAGTTTTCACATCCATTTGATGCAACTCTAAGTCAAAATGAGCTACTAGTGCCATGATGATTCTAAACGAATCCTTTTTAGAGATAGGAAAAAAGGTTTCTTTATAATCAATGCCTTCCTTTTGAGTGAAGCCTTTGGCAACGAGTCTAGCCTTATATCGTTTGATTTTGCCATTAGAGTCGCGTTTAGTCTTAAAGACCCATTTACACCAAACTCTTTTACATCCTTCAGGCAATTCAACAACATCCCAAACTTTATTTTGTTCCATAGATTTCATTTTATCATTCATGGCATCAATCCATTTAGTTGAATCTGCACTATCAATGGCTTGTGAAAACACAACCGGATCCTTATTGATTCCGATATCGAAATCTGATTCTTGAAGATAAACCACATAGTCATCTGAAATAGCTAATTTTCTTTCTCTTTGTGATCTTCTTAATACTATTTCTTGTGGTTCTTCTACAATTGGTTCATTTATGACAATTTCATTATGGGGTAAGTTGTCATTAATTTATTCTTGAACATTGTCATCTTGCACAATAGCTGCAGGAACAATATTTTGAGAAACTTTGAGTATTTGAACATTCACCCTTGTTTCTTGAATTACCACATTTCATGGTTTTTCACTCCCACTAACTTCGCCATTTTCAATAAATTTAGCATTACCGATATCTACAATTCTTGGATTATGATTAGGACAGTAAAATCTATACCCTTTGGATTTCTCTGGGTAACCAATGAAGTAACCACTAATTGTTCGAGAATCCAATTTCTTTTCATGCTGATTGTAGGCTCTTACTTCAGCCGGACAACCCCAAACATGCAGGTGCCTTAAACTAGGTTTCCTTCCTGTCCACAGCTCAAAAGGTGTTTTTGGAACTGCCTTACTAGGAACCCGGTTTAACAAATATGCGACAGTTTTAAGTGCATGCATCCACAACGATAAAGATAAAGATGTATTACTTAACATACTTCTAACCATCTCTATCAAGGTACGATTACGCCTTTCTGCTATGCCATTTTGTTGTGGCGTTCCTGGTATTGTGTACGGAGCACAAATGCCACACTTTTCTAAGAATTTAGCAAATGGACCTAGACATTGTCCTGATTCATTACACTTCCTATAGTATTCCCACCTCTATCTGACCTAATAATTTTCATCTTTTTATCTAATTATCTTTCAACCTCAGCGATGTATACTTCAAGAGCATTCAGCGCTTGAGATTTTTCATGCAACAAATAAATGTAACCATAACATGAAAAATCATCGATAAAGGTTATGAAATACTTTTCTCTACTTAGTAATGGAACATCAAAAGGCCCACAAATATCAGTGTGGACAATTTCAAGGAGCTGTAAGCTTCTTGTGGCACCCTTCTTAGTTTGTTTGGTTTGCTTTCCTTTAATGCAGTCCACACAAATCCCAAAATCAGTAAAATCTAGACTTGGTAAAATCTCATTCTTTACTAATCTTTCTAACCTTTCTTTGGATATGTGACCCAAACGCTTATGCCACAAAAAAGCTGAACTTTCATCAGTCTTACTATGTTTAGTTCCAACATTATGATGCATGGTAAGTAGGGTCTCAGCAAATAGGTTATCAAGTTTAAATTTGTACAAACCATCATATGAAAAACCAGAACTAATAAATCGAGAATTTTTAAGCAAACTAAAATATCCTTTCCCAAATTTAAAAGAGTAACCCATACTGTCAAGTTTAGACAAAGAAACCAAGTTGTGAGACATCAAAGGAACATAAAGAGTTTGAAGCAAATCTAATTGATAACCAGTCTCTAAAACTAAATGATAGGTTCCAACACCCTCCACTGGAACTTTAACCTGATTTCCCATAAATAAAAAATACTCATTTGGGCTTGTAGTTTGGATCGTAAGAAATCCCTGCATCGTATTTGAAACATGAGTAACAACACCAGAATCAATCCACCAAGTATTATAGGGAACTTCTATTAAATTTGATTCGAAACATACAAAAGCACAAGGCTTACCTTTCTTTTCGAACCATGCCTTACGTTTCAGGCAATCACTTTTATAATGGCCAGGCTTCTTACAGAAATGACATATATCTTTCTTATGTTCCCTTTTAACAAAGGCAACCTTAGAGGATTCATTCATCTAGAGTGAAGCTTGCTTCATGCCCTTTCTAGATTTATTCTTATGCTTCTTTCTAGCTCCTTGATTAGTGAGATGAATTATATTAGTTTCCTGACTCTTCAGTCTTGTCTCCTTCTTCTACAAGCCAAACAGTTAACTTATTAACATCCCATTTCTCATCAAGGCTGTTATAATTAATTTGGAAAGGCCCATACTGAGGAGGCAATGAGTTTAACATAAATCGAGCCATGAAACTGTCATTCACAGTCATGCCCAAAGTATTTAACTTTGCTGCTATATTAGTCATCTCAAGGAGGTGTTCGTGCATGCTACGTGAACCATCATATTTCATGGTGGTCAAGTTAGCCATTAATGTTCCAGCAAAAGACTTGTCTGCACTTTGGAAGCGCTCTTCCGCAAATTTCATATATTCCTTAGCATTGTCAGTTTTAGGAAGAGTTGTCTTAATGTTGCCTGCAATAGTCATTCGCATAAACTTAAGGCTTAATCTGTTCAATCTTTCCCAAGTTTTATGGAAAGATTTTTCATTAGCGCTGCTGTCATCAATAAGAGCAACTGGTTTCTCATATTCAAGTGCTGTATCAAGATCAAGCACACCTAGGTGAAACCTGACTTGTTCACACCAATCAGAGAAATTCAATCCATTAAATGTAGGAACAGATGAAGCAATCGAATAAAGAGCAACAGGAATAGATGCTGCAAAATATAATAACTTTTATACACATTAACGCTTTGAGATAAAGGCTATGCAATAAAACATTGTCTAGATTCAGATAAAATTCACATGAACTTTAATCGCATATTGAAATTCACCTTTGGGCAATATAACAATATACTACAATAAACATAATTGATGCTTAATTTTAATTTCACATAATTAGTAATCAAATACACATTAACTAGACATGTCTGCTATCTTTGGATGCACTAAACATATCTAATCATGTATACTAATTACCCACAATCATAATCATAGATTATTAAAATTAATTAATCAACCTTTGGGCGATTCCTAAATATTTTATAATCTATGAATTTTCAAGACTCATTTTTTTTATTAACATTATGTATAAATTATACAATCATTTATAAGCATCAATTAATGGGTAATTTGATAATTATTCAATTTGATAATTATATAGCATTCTCATTTGGCCACTTTGGTGACTAACAAACAAACATAATATAAGCTTTAAATTGAATAACTATAATAAAATAATTTTCTTAATAAAATAAATAAACTAAGACATTAATTGAAATTTCAAACTTTAAAATTGGCACATTAAGAAATTTCAGAAATCATTAATTAATTAGTAGAAGCAATCAAAATTATGAGAACAAAACTATAAGGCTTGATGCACATAAAGTCAGTGACTTTATCATACTAAACTCAATCAATCAGATCCATAATATAATAAAATAGAACATTAGGGACGAAACTAAAATTTCACATGCAATTATCCCACGAATTTCGTTTTGGTGAAGAATAACAGTTGCTGACCAAAATTAAAGAAGACAGATCAAAGAAAAGTAAAGACCCACGTTATAAAGCAAGCCAACTTTGACCTTTGAAGAGAATTCACGGAAATATCATCATAACCGCATGTGAATGGATTTACCATAAGGATTTAAACGCAAATCAGAGTCCCAGATTATTAAACATCATGCGGAAATAATATAAAAAAAAAAAAAAAAAAAACTTCAAACGGGAAATCATATATTCTCAACCTGGCTCTGATACCACATGTTAATTTTTTAGACTCTAATAATTCATGCTTTAAGCATACATGAATAAATAAAAGTCAGGAACTTAGAATATATAGATTTTCACATTAATCATAAAGACATATCTTGATCCATAGCTTTAAAAGTTGACAATGAAAATTGTGTTTTTCTCCCTTAGCCTCTCTTTCATGTTTACGTAATAATTTTGTGTGTGTAACCCTAATTTGATGGAATAAGATTTCTTTTATAGGCAGAGAGAAGACCAATTTTCTTTCCTATTTAAATAATGATTCACTTTTCATCAAGTTGAATCCAATAAGAAATGTAATATTCTCTCATAAATAAAGTATATTCAATAATATAAACCTAACAAATATATCTATATGGACTAAAATAATCATGTGGGCCATAAAATCTTACAAGAACATGCCTAACTTTTATTAGAATTTTTTTTGCATAACCTCCGCACTATAAAAGGAAGAGCATTGTGAGGGATTTGGCATCTCATTTTGCATCCGAGAAAAGTTGTGAGTTTGTAAAGGGAGTTTCTCCTTTAATAAGTGTTATTTTCTAATTTTGAGTGAGAAATTTTTTTTCTTCTGTTATAATAGAGAGCATAATTATTTTTTCTTTGTATTTAGAGAAAAGATGTAATCCTCAATTAACTACATGTCCAATTTATTTTAGTTGCGCGTCAATTTTGACTTATAATTTTATAACAAATGACACTTTTATTCTCTTAAATTTTATTTTTACCACTTGCATTCCTAAAAGATTTTTAATATCCCATTTCGTCATTGGCGTTAAAACATTAAAAAATTTGAGACTTCTCCAAATTAATGTTAGTTAATTAATTAATTTTTTTATGATACTGATACAAAAAAAAAAAAAAGATTTCAGGGATCTCAAATAAAAAAAAAAAAAAAATCAATTTCTGAGAGAATCAAAGTGTCCTTCTCCCAGAATAGAGACCATTATCTTAGAGTAGGGTACTTATATGTTTACATATTAAAACAGATTCCCGCAGAGCAGGTCTTTGTTGTCATCAACTTTGTCCTAGAGTTTCCATCACTCATATTCGAGCAGCTTTCTTCAAAGCATAACTCAGTATGCGGTTACAGCTATGTGATCAATGTCTATTTTAATAATACTTTTTTGCATCACCGAGCTTGTTTACAAGGGACGAAAAGGAAAGAGTTTCATGGGAGTGGAAGGAGAAAATGCCTTGGCTATAATATCCTTCTCCACCAAGTAATAGCAAGCCTTTTGGTACTGTAACTGATTTTATTGGGTTACTTTGTGCCAGTGTATTTTCACTGCAATTGCACTGCTTTCTATCTTAGTCTTAGACGCAAGGATAATCCTATGAAAATATTCTTTTGACCTCTCACCTTTGCCTTTTGCCTTATGTGTTCATAGATTCGAAAGAACTCTCCCGCAGGACGCAACGTCAGAGAGTTGGAGAATTAAATACTAATGAGAAGGAGGGTTCCTAGACAAAGCTGCATATTTTGGCACTACAACATTATGTTGAGTTCATGAGTTGGATAACATGGTGCGTATGACAATGAAAGTGGAGCAACAATTGAAGAGAAAGGGTTCCACGTGAATACTAAAATCACAGTAGATACCATAGGTCATGATAAACCATTGCACCTTTAACGTGAATATTGATAGCGCTCAAGTTAGGATCATATGGGTACTCTTCTTTTTTCCCACTCTTTAACAGTTTTCTGGATTTTGTATTCTTGATAATAATCTCCTTTCCCTCGCCCTTTTATTAGAGTTCCCATAATTTGACAAATTGAGCGCTACTTACTCATTTTCGTTCCATGCAGGTCAAAACCTTTTTAAAAAATTCCATAGTGTCGGGAATAGAATTGACATCAAGACCTATGGAACAGCTAACCACAATTATGTGAAATCGTACAACTCAAACTATCAGACAATTCTTGTTCGGTACGATCTTGCTCAAAAATTTTAACACTTTTCAGTGCTGTAGGATGTCCACTAGAAGGGTCCGTTTGGTTGTAGTTTCATATCATGGGATTGAATAATTTTAGTGTTAAATAATCTTTTTATCATGTTTGTTGTAAAAACAAATAGAGATAGGATAATAATAATGAGCCCACCATTTAATCCCAACCGTGGCAAAATTTCATGCCATAGGGACCCTTTGGATTACATTTTCTAAGCTAAATTTTATCCTCTCAACTGTTCATAGGATTAAAATCCCTAGCTTTTTTTTTTCATATATATAGTTAGTGATATAGTTATGTAATTTTTTTTATTTATGGACTGATATTCCTATATATATTTGTTAATGATACTCTTGTTATGTTTATGATGATATTATTTAGTATAATATAAGTTTAAAAACTATAACATGTTAAATATAAAAAAAAAAATAAGGGAAGATTTTGCATTTTTTTTAAATAAATAAAACAATAATTATTGATTTAAATTAGATTATATTACATGTCATTATAAAATAAATTTATTATTAATTTTGATAAATTAACATATAAGACATATTATTAATTACTAGTCAATTTCATGGCATACCAAACACAAGACATGATTATTTATAGTCCAAATTCAAAATTGCACCAAACACAACATAATATTACATATAATCAAGTGTTATCTAATCCAATCATATCTAATCTAATCCAATCCAATCTAATCCGATCTGGCATACCAAACAAGGCCTAAGGGTGTGTTTGGTGCATGGGAATAAGGGGTATTAGAACACTGTTTATATTATTTTAATACCAAACCAATGTTTGGCAGGGAATGGAAACGAATTATGGGGAATTGCTAATGTGGTAACAACTGCATTAGCGCTTTCCTCTTCTTTTTTTTTTTTATAAATTTAAATAATAAATAAATATTAATTTTTAATATAATATAATATTAATTTTTATTTTCTTTAATTTTTATATTATAGCTATTAATTATAAATTATAATAATTAATATATATAAATTAATGATTATTATTTTTACTTTATAATAATAATAATAATAATAAATAAATAAAACATTTTAATTTAATATAATATTAATTTTTGTTTTTCATTTTTACATTATAATTATTAATATAAATTAAAAAATTATAATTTATTATTCAATAATATTATATTATATTTTTATTTTTACATTATAATTTATTAATAAATTTATAATTTAATATAGCTAATAATAAATACTTAAATAGTATATAAAAATATAATATAATATAATATTGCATTAGTTAATTATATTATAAAAATTAATATATATAAATTAATGATTATTATTTTTACTTTATAATAATAATAATAAATAAATAAAACTTTTTAATGTAATATAATATTATATAATATTAATTTTTGTTTTTCATTTTTACATTATAATTATTAATATAAATTAAAAAATTATAATTTATTATTCAATAATATTATATTATATTATATTTTTTATTATAATTTATTAATAAATTTATAATTTAATTTAACTAATAATAAATACTTAAATAGTATATATAATACAGTATAATATAATATTACATTATTTAATTATATTATAATAATCAATATATAAAAATTAGTTATTTTTAAATAATTTAATATAACTAGAAAATATTATTTTCTAAATATATAATATAAACTAATCACAAAAAAATTAATATAATATAATTAAAAATTAATATAGTACAATATAACACTAAATACTGTACAGCATCATTATAATACAGTACTAATATAATATATTATAATACAATACACTTATATTAAAATAATGTAATACAATATAATATAATATAATATACCAAACGCACTCTATGTACATTATTGTTATCACAACCCATGATGGCACGTGAAGCTCGCATGGACATATATAAATGGACACTGCACTTGCGTGCTGCCCAGGGTCTAATTCAAGATAGGAACTACTTTAGCTAAAGTGCCCTTTTTCAACAATTCATTATCTGCCTTCGTGGGCTCACTCCCAGAATTGTCCCCGCCAACTCTTCTTTAAATTAGATTTATATGAAACTGCTTCTGTTCTTCTCACTAGTTTAAATGCAAGATCCTAGTCTCTCTCGGTAAACTAAAATTAATATTTTAACATTAAGCAAACATAGTTAATTAATTAAAAATTTAGTTTACTAAAATTTAATAATTTATATAGTGTATTTACCATCAAAGAACATGCATTTAAGGAATTAAAAATTTATTGTATTTTAAAGAATTAGTACAAAAAGCACAAAAGAAAAGTATTGCATTGTATGTAGGGTGGCAAAAATACCCGCCTAAATCATATCCGGACAATACGGACCGGGTAATATTCGAACTGGAGATGAGGTCGGGCCAGTCTCGATCATCACTTGAAAAGTCTGGGTCCGGCTCGAAACCCGAATTTTATAAAAAAAATTATTGTAAAATATATATTATTTTTAATAATTAGATTTATTTAATCTATTTATTATATATTTAAAATTTTAAACATTTAAAGTTCATATTTTCATGTTTAATTTTATTAAAATAAATTAAAATTAAAAAAATTATTAAATAAATTAAAAAATATACATATATAATATTATAAAATATAAAATCTGAATTTTAAAAACTCAGATTAAAAAACCCAGACCCGATGCCTGGCATTTTAAGCCCAGACTGAATAGAAAAAAAATATGTACATACCGAATCCGAATTTTGCCAATCCTAATTATATGTTTTTTGATCTTGTCTAGTAGTTAATTTTTTTGTTTTATATTGATGGTGTACTCGTTTTTATACTCATATCATTGCCAGGCATGAAAAAATGATTCGCGAATTTTTTTTCCCAAACTTTTTATACGGTATGATGGTGAGGTTGACACTACAGTCATATAATTAAATATATTTTTTTTTTTTCTGGTAACGGTGTACTTACGTTTATGTAAGTTTTAGTGTTGTCGTAAAAAATTACACGTGAATTTTTCTCAGCTTTTTGTACGATTTGACGACGAGGTTGACAGTTGGCCGGGGCCAATTAATTTAGGAGTGGTTGATATTGGTTCACTTAAGTCAAGTGTGAACCATTTTTAGCGAATATTCTTCAATCTTGTAGTATTATAGCAGTCGTAAAGTCCCGGCTGGACCCATATTTCATATAGTTTACCTCTTCAATCTTTTCGGTTTGTGTCTCTTATTTCCTTTAAAAGAAAATTTTGATGCATTTTTGTTTGAAGGCAGAAATATTTCAGTGAATTCCCTTCCTTGCTAATGTAATATAAAAGCCTAAAAAAATAATAAATAGATCTTTCATGTCATGATTTTTTTTCTTAAATATAAAATCATATTTCAAATTATATATATATATAACTGATCTGGTCTAAGATCTTATACTTTATTAAAGTTCAAAAAAACTATTAATTTATATGATTTAATAGTATAATATCATAATACTATTAAATTATATAATTTAATAATTTTTTCAGTCTTTAACAAAGTTTAAGATCTTAGATTGAAATATATATATAGGAAAAGTACACCTACACCCAGTGGCGGTGCCAGGAATTATTTTTAGTAGGGGTTAAGTTCAAACATTAATTTAATTTTACGAAAATTATCAACAAATAACATTCATTAAAATATTTAAATCAATATACTTATAATTGTCTTCGACACATAGTTTCATATATTGAAAATGTTGAAAAATAACCTCAATATCAAGACTACAAAATATAAATTTCTCTACGTATATAATAAAACTATCATTCAACCATTGATCTTTCATCCGATTTTATAGATAATTTTTCACAAAATTCATAAACGACAGGCTGATAGTGGCCAACAAAGTTTTTTTTTTTAGCAAAAGGATCGGTGAAGGGTTAGGATTGATTTCTATGAATTCAGAATGTTGTATAAAAATGTTAATATTTAGTTCTTTTTAAAATTTAGTAAAGGCTTTATTGTAAATCCATTTAAAATATAAAATGAATTAAAAAAAAATCCAGCAGGGGCTGAAGCCCTTGCTTACTCTCAAGTGGCGCCGCCACTACCTACACCTACAAGTTTAGGGAAATAGTCATGAAAATCCATAAGTTTTCAATAAGGGACTCTATGACTTCATTTTGATTATAATACTCTTTGACTCTATTAACCCAAAAAATTGACTTCAATGTTTTATAATAAATATAAAAAAAATATTAAAATAAATGTAATTATATTTACAATTTAAAATAGTTTCAATATTTAAAAATATTTTAATATTTAAAAACCTATTAGACTTATTTTATTATTTAAATAAAATTTATAATGAATATAAATGTAATATTAAAATAGATATATTAAAATTTAAATTATTTTGAATACAATGTAAAAAAATACTTTTAATATAATTTACATACTACATATTTCATAAATTATAAAATCTATTCAACCAAAGAGAATAATGACTTGTTATATATTCACACAAATTTATTGGTTTGAAAAAAAATTTTTTTGCCTTCTCATCAAAAGGATTTTATACACTAGTGTTAAACTTAAATTAAATATGTTCAATGTACGTATCATCACTTACTTAGGAGAAAGATGGTTCATCTGCATTTGGTTTCGAATTATGTAAACGAATTGAAATACAATTCTTAGTTAAAGAACAAGGTGTTTGATTGAAGTTCAAAAGTGTTTGATGAAATGCCTCAATGAGGCCGCCTTGGCGGGCTATGAAGATATTTGAATTAAGAAGGCAGCATCTATACATGCAATTGATGGATGGATCATCTTCTATTCTGGATGGGTACTCAATGCAAGGAAGGCTCTAGAATCATTAGGATAAGAGTTCGTACCTACCCTATAGTCCTTACCATCATTGTCTTGTTAAATCAGGATTAAATTATAGCCATTGCTTGAAAAGTTACAGGTATATAATATGGTACAATGATAGTGTATTATATATGCTCTTGTACTGAAAATGAAAAATTATGTTGAATGATGCTGAGAACATTTCTAGTCATCTTTAAATTTGTTTTGCTAAGCATTCTTTTTCACTTCTCCCCTATACGTGGTTCTTTTATATATATTTATTTATTTATCGGATTATCAATTATAATTGATTGGACCATATGTAAACGTAGATAGAGCTTCTTTCATGCAGGTGTCCACATCGATTTGCACTATGACCACGGTTTCAAGCCGACTTAAAATTATGGTCATAGTAAAAATTTGCACGCTATTATTTATACAGAAAGGCAAAGAAGTAGACAAAGAAAAGGGTTTATATATATTTAATCCGCTTAGTTAAAGGGGAGGTCTCCATCCCTACATGTAATACTCCCACTAATATTCAACCAGATATATTTACCCAGTCATATTTGTGAAAGAAAATTTATTATGGGATTCAAACTTATTCCCTCAACAAAGTTGGGGATAAAAGCCCTCAGCACTAAATTCTTAATGGCAAGAAAATGCAACATTGAAATTGAAAATGGCATCAATCTTTAAATAAAGTGAGCTCATGTCAACCAGTTACTCTCTTTTTTTTTTTTTCAATCCGGCGATACCTTACCGCAAATATAAGGTGGCAAGGCTCGTCCCTATTTTGACACAAATATAGAAAATATCTCCAAACTTGAGAAACCATAGAATATCAGGGACCTAGATGTTATATCACCCCTTCTTCAATATCACAATCATTGTACACTACTCATTTCCTTCTTTGCCACCATGCCCTTCTTTCTCTAATAAAACTCACCTCACAACCCCCAAAAACTGAATGCTCCAGCCGTCCAAAATGACGCACGTGCGCCTTTTCATTCTCTCTCTCTTACTTCTCTCTCTCTCCTTCACTCCCCTTCTCGCCGCCGTCACCACCGACTCCCACTTCGAAGGCTTCGACGCCGAAGACGACGTCGTCGAGGAGGACGAGGAGCAAACCCTAGATTTCCACAAACTCACCGATCTCCCCTTAACCCAATCCGATCCCTCATCATCACCACCCATCACAACAACCACTCCCGATCCGAGTCCAGATCCTAACCCGAACCCGACACCCTCCCACTCGGATCCCCAGTCCAAAACCCCTTCCTCCACGTCCTCCCAAACGACGTCGTTTGACTACTGGGACGAAGACGAGTTCGAAGGCGTACCTATCCAACACCCCCCTCCCGAAACCCACCCTACGTCAATTCCCGAAGATGCCCCCCCCGATCAAACCACCGCGGAAAGCAAAACGCCGGAGGAGTCCAAAAACGTCGCCGTTTCGAAGAAACCCTCGTCGTACAAGGTCGAAATTGCCTGCGTCACGTTTTTGATCATGTTTGTGATTAATTACTTCACCGGTAAGCGCGAGAATGAGAACCTGGCGCTTGCTTGGGCGGCGAAGTTTGCGACGAAAGATTCGATTTTCGAGAAGAATTTCAGCTTGTTAGGCGTGGGTGAAGGCGATGACTCGCCGTTGCTGTTGAAGGAAGGGCAGAACGTTTTCAAATTCTACGCGAGCGGGCGGAGGTACTGTTCGGGGCTGTTGGCCACGATGAAGCTGAAGAGCAGGCACGATTTGATATCGAGGTTGTATAACATGATCGTGCCTTGCAAGGACGAGATCAGTTTCGAGGTTTATATGACCGATGAGGCGATGGATCACGTGGTGTTTGCTGTTGCGAAGAAGAAGGTGGCGAAGGCAATGCAGAAGGAAGTGAGGGATTTGAATAGGTTTACTGGTGGGTTGATGGCGGCGCCGAGTGGTGGTGGGAAGAAGTGGGTGGCGGATGAATTGGGGGTTGTTTCGGAGAGTAAGGAGGTTGCTGGGGATTTGGTCACGGATGCTGTGCTTGAACAGGTTAGGTTTTGATGATTTGTTAACTTGTTTGTTGCTGTTTTATGTAGTAGCTTGATCAAGATAGAAAGCTAATGTGGTTTTGTGATGATTTATGTGAGTTAACTAAGCTTGTAGTGACTTGTGCTGTTTCCGTATCTGGATGTAGAAGTAAATTCATGAGAGAAAGGTGTCGTGGAAATGACATTAGCTGATAAAGAAAAATTAGACAAATGATCATTGCTAGTTTTTCAAATTATTTTGTACTAACAAGTAACAATCCAGCTTAGACATCCTTGAAAATTAGTGTAGCAGAGAGTTTTTTACAAGCTTATTATGGAAGAGGTTGTTATAATAGTGTCTGCTTTTAGGAAACAAAACGTTTCAGATACAAACAGTCTAAAATTGGCATCCAGTTAATTGTTTGAATTGAGATATTTGGACCTAAGAAGCTTTGCACATATATATAATATATGTGAGAATTCTCTGATGCAGACGCTTGGGATTTGGCCAAACGACAAAAATTCGTTAATTGCATTACATTGATTTTGCAATTATTCAAACAGAATGTTGTACAAATTTTTGTCTTGTCCGCTCAAGAGAATGGCTTTATATATACGTTCAATTTGTCTGCTTCAGTCTCCCAGATGTAGACTATAAAGCCCAGCCGTTGGATCATGTCAAGGGCTGAGATTTATGTTTAATTAAAATTTATATTTAAGAAGAATAGATTGTTCGGTAGCGTTAAATTTAGGAAAAGTTGCCCACTCTTCTAAGGAACTTCTCTCATTCTCTTTTTAAAACAATGATCTTCTTCTCAACCGTATTGTAAAAGTTACTTGATGCTTTCTCAATAACCATCAACGTAATTCCAATCTTCTTTTTTTAAGAAACCTTGGATTTCCAAAATATGCAATTTTAAGACAATCAACGCCTCGGTATCGTAACCATTTTTTTGGTGTTCTTGCCGAGAACACCTTTCATTTTTTTGACCACTATCCGAAATCTCATACTTCAAAAAAGGGGTAGCACACCGATCAATGAAAGCCATAAACATCATTGTCAACAGCTGCAAGAAAAAGATGTCCCAATCAAAGTAGTTGTTCCTTTTTCTTCCTTCAGGTCTGTTTGTTTTAGTAATCTGACATTTGCATCCTCAGAACTCATTGGCGACCGTCCGTCAACCATAGAACTCACTGGCAACCTTAGAATGCACTGGTGACCTTCAAGACATGCCACTGACTTGCTGAGTTAATCAAACCTCAGCGGAATCATCATTAATCAATACTTGCCAGAATTTCTATCAACATTTTTTTTTGGATTGGCAGAGTTATAATTAGAACAGGAGGCGATAGGAATGCTTTGTGCTAAGAGTTGATGTTGTCTTAAGTAGTACATAATTCTTAATCCCTTTTTTTCGGGTAGAAGATTAAGAAAACTGCTCAACCTTAAGGCAGAGTCCTTTTTGCGAAGTCTGTAATTTTATTTTGAATCCTTTTTTAGAGTATGATTAAATCTGATGTATTAAACTTGTGGGTCTGGCTTTAGTTCATAGATTGCTCTCTTTTTGTTTGATAATATTCCAATGAAACCAGAGTCCTTGAGGTTATTTTATATATTTTTCGTTAATTTATTCATTTAAGACTGATTTTACATAAAGTTGATAGAATTAAACAATTAACAGTTAAAAAAGTGATAATGCTGTGTTCTAAGGTCCAAGCTGGTTGGGACTTTTAAATTGAGCTGGGTAGCACCTGCAACAAGCTTTTCTGTTCTCTTGGAAAAAAATTTGATGGTTAAAGGTAGGGGGAAGGCTTCTGACTTATGGAATTGCGAAGTCTATGGATTGAAAGAAACTTAAGAATTTTTTAGATCAAAGTGATGGAGTATTACAGGTTTCTTTGGGACAGAGTTAAATTCTGGGCTTCTCTATGGACTTCTATCCCTCTGGAGGTTAAAGATTTGTCTTTTTTCTTTATTTTGATTAATTGGGAAGCAGCTATCTATGGTGTAATTTCATTAGTTACAATTTTTATCTTTTAGGATTTACAGTTCTTGGGCTTGGGGATTTATGTCTTTTGTCTTTATGGACTTCTTGTCACTCCTCTATGTACATTTCCAACATTGAATATACTTATTTTGTTTCTGGGGCAAAAAAAAAAAAAAAAATGCCTTGATGTTTCTATTTCAACAAATAGATTTCATGCTTTTACTTTCTAATGTGCATAAGCCAGTTGCTTGTACTTTATTTTCTGTTTCATTTATGACTCATTCTCAGATCGTCTATGATTGCTTTATGCTTATTAGGTAGGTTATTTGGCAGTATGTCTTCTTGAGTAGTCTGCATATATAAATTTTGCAATTTGTATTTTGCAGGTGTTTGGCGACAAAGCTTTTGAAAAACATGGGAAGGATTTCATATCAATGCATTTTTCTGATCAACACCCTGGCACACATAAGAAGATGCTGTTGTTTAAGTTTGCCCTACCTGATGCCAACAACATGGCTGATATGACTCGATTGGTTGCTCTTGTACCCTATTACATTGATTTGATCGGACGTTACAAGCTCAGCCCACAGGTCTGTTAACTTATATTACCTTTTTTTGGCATTTGAC
Organism: Clausena lansium; assembly: GCA_030449835.1. Taxonomy (NCBI): domain Eukaryota; kingdom Viridiplantae; phylum Streptophyta; class Magnoliopsida; order Sapindales; family Rutaceae; genus Clausena; species Clausena lansium. The sequence continues at coordinate 4,949,430 of JASUUF010000146.1, read as the reverse complement.
TAATATGCCATGTTTAGTCACATTATTAACATTGAATCAACTGCAGGCTCGATCTAAAACAGAGGCAGCCAGACAGAAGGCAGCCCAAGAGGCATACAAAGAACTTCAAAATGCTAGGCAGGAAGCCATTCAGAGAAAGAAGGCAGAGAGGAAGAAGATGATTGAGGAGGCAGATGCAAGGCTATCTGCAGAGGCTATTCGCAAGAAGGAAGCGAAAGAGCGTGCTCGTCAAATGAAGAAAGCTGTGCCAAAGATGAAGATGACCCGAGGTCACTAGTCGATTTCACGCTGTCACATGGCACTTTGGAATTTCCCTTATAGTTATTTCTTTATTTTCTCATGTCATACTTGGCCTACCTAGCCTTTACATAGGTTCTTGGCCTTAATGTATCCTCCCGGCAAATGTACTTTGTCAAATTGTAGTAGCTAGTCTCCAACGTTACCACATCTCTGTGGTTTTTGAAGTGCAACCAAGTTTAGTCCTTTAGAAGCCTTTATAAAGAATATCATGTTCATGGACACCTGTTTTACACAGTTTTGGTTTTGGAGCATTTTCTTAGCAATATTATGCTTTTCAGTGCTTTAATGTCTGATTTGTTTGTTGGAATACCTCTTCCAGTTAAGTGATTTTCTCGGTGTATAAATTTTTTTCATGTCAGGAAAATAATGAGCTGAAAGTTACAGAGTTCTTATTAGATTATTTTATTGAATGAGAACGGTTCTACAAAATGTGAAACTAGACAATTGTTGAGAGTGGAGCTATTGGCATCCCTCAAAACATCTTATAAAACCCCTCCTTCATATTTACCATTTTAGTCATAATTAAAAGTACATAAAAGAACAATAATCTCATTACTGCTGACTATATTCTTGCAGGACCCAAGAACATATAATGACTCACTATAAGATCAACAATTTTACTCGCTTAAATACTTAGCTCCTAGTTAATTGATTAATAATTTTCTTGTAACTACTCCACTTTTTATCATTAGGAAAATTACTCATCAAAATTTCATAAAATAATGTTTTTAAATAAAAAAAATCATATGGGTTTAAGCCGTGAAAAATATAGATGGAAAAAAATATAAATAGAAATGCAGGTTTTGTTTTCAAATTTTAATGAATATTATACTATGGAATTTTTTAGGGAAGAAGGTAGAATCAAAGGGTATTTAAGGAATAAAAATAGGTGTAAACAAAAAGTTTATTTTATTTTAATTATCTAATGTGGTGCTCATAGAGCTGCTAATAGTTCAACTCCAAATGTTATTGAATGAGAAATCAGTTGGGCAGTTTTTAAAGCTTCACACCTGAGGCATTTCTTAGGTTTCACTGTAATCAACAACTGGAAAGATTTTTATTTATAGTACATGGTAGGTAATATATTCAATTAATACATATTTACTGTGTATATATTTATTTTAAAAAATTAATCATACAATTAATAATTATATTTAATTAAATTACACATCGTATACTACCTTTAACGTACTTTAAAATTTCTCCAGCAACTACACTCACAAATTAAAATTTCTTCCTAATTTGTACAATTCTAACTTCAATAACAAGTATACTTCTTTTCCCCCTTTCATAATATAAACAAAACAATCATTTAAGAATACACGCTGAGAAGTTAAAAAATAAAAAAAAAAGGTATGCAGTTTGAAACAATCATTTACGAGGCTTTTTTAGATTGAACCGAGTGCAAAAATCCCGATATGGAGAGAAACCGTCTTGCCATCTCGAGAACTGCCTCTTAAGTACATTGAAAGTTTTCAGTTCAGGAGGTGTAATATTCGTAATACAATCATCATACTTCAGAGCAATGGGGCAAAGATCATCATACAGATCTGGTGCAATGCTATCCGCCTTGCCTTCAGGAAAGGACGGGCGCTCAGGCAATTTCGAAATCAAATTAGAAAATCTGACATCCTTAAAATCATGGTAATCATCCCTCGTGGAACACTCAAATGCAGTTGGATTGTATGAAATGAAAGGTTTCGACTTTTGAGAGTCAACCCACATATCATCCCTGTCATCGGCAAGAGAGACAGCATGATCATTATGAGACTTAGCGGCAGAATCTGACACAGCCATTTCACTAGCCACTTGCATAACTTCATCACACCAAATGTTAAGTTCCTCCTCTGATGAGAATTTGCCTACCTCTTGTGAATCTGGACAGCCATTGTGTAATTCGTGTAGCGTAATAAGAATAGGAAGAGGAAGAACAGGACCTACAATGGCATCATTACGTTGAAATTTCTGTGACCACTTGTTGCTACGGCAGAAATGCTTCCTTAAGAAGAAAGGTGGCAACTGGGGTAGGTCTGGGACGACTGAGAATTCCAATGATGCTTTCTGGTCCGAAAACACTTCAAGAATTTCAGTGTAGCTGGAAAATGCGAGTTGTAGTAGTTCCATCGGCAAGCATGCCCATATTCTCTTCAGAGCAACCTCACGAACACTCGATGGCAAGCTTATGTCACCAAAAACAATAGAAATGTCCGGTGATGTTCTAAATCGACTGAATCCACAAACATTCAACTTCTCGCACAAAATTTCATGAAATTCTATACTAAAAGAACCTTTCTGTTGAAGACCATTGAAAGAGTTTTTTATTTTGGAATCCATAAGTTCAGTAAGATTACCACCCAAATGTGCACAAAGATAGTCAAATTTAAGGTACTTGAATGTTTTACGAAATCTATAATCCATGTCTCCCATACAGCACAGTAAGTTATTTTCAAAATGCAGCAACGAAGCCCTATGTGCTGGTTCAGATTTTTTAATTGGATCCCATGAAGCACAATATCTCTGCGCTTCAAGTTTCCCTGATGACATGAGCCTAATCAGAGTAAACCCACCAAATTCATCTGCCTCATGGAAGAGGGCAGAAAGATTACTGTCTAATATGCCAAAACCAAGAACAATGTCTTTCTTCTGATGCCAATCAATCCATACAGGAAGAGCATCTTTTGAGAACTCTTCTCTCACGAGACAACTTCCACACTGACAACCACATCCTGACAATAATAAACCTGAAGGGAGCTCCCACGCATAAAGAGACTTGAAAATTTTTGAAATTTCTGAAGCAAAAGGACCTCCCTGACCAGGTAAAGAAGGTCCATAACAGAAAAGACTAAATTCACAATTCGAAAAGGACCCCAATATGATGCCAAAACCTGTTTCGTTAGCCCATTTATATGTATCATCCCTCGAGTTTGACCTTAGTTCAGACAACCGGAAAGAGTCAATATAGCTGGGTTTATCAAGACCATGAGCCCACTGCAATACTGGCATCAAAGGCCTACGCACATCACAGAGAACCAACAAACTGTCGGAAGCCAAAACAAAATGAAAACCATCAGAACCCACTTTACAAAATGCATGGAACAGCTCCTTTTCAACCGGTGCATACAAATTCAACATATCAATATTTGCTAACAAACTAACATTACAGTCATCACACCTAAAATCAACCAAAAAAACAGCATCCAACCGCGCAACAATCAGAATCCGAGGGTGCCAACTGAACTCAACACCCAACCATTTACAATTCCGAGAACTACTCAAATCATCATCGGCCCACGACACTCTCAATCTCTTCCCTTTCGATTCCGGATCATTCACATCAAACATAAACAAATCACCGCTTTGTAACAATACCACACTCTCCTCAGGCAAATGAGGGCTCCAGCAAGCACCCACAACGGAGCTAGTCTTAAACAACTTAAAACCCAAGTAACTCACAAAAGGCTTTATAGTGCTTTCACTAGCTTTACTAACCTTAACACTAAACCAATGAACAGAGTACATAGTAACAGCCAACAAATAACCAACATTGACCAAAGAATTACCTCGGAAACCCGAATAAAATTCCTCAACTGGGTTCACCAGAATCCTGCAAATTCGACCGTTGAGCCCGTTTACAACCGTGAAAACGTCGTCGTCTTCATCGGACAGGACATCAAAACGGGAGCCTTTGGCCGAAATTACCAAAAACCCCAGGTGGTCATTGTTGTCGCCAGCGGGGAAGAAGGCAATGGCAGTGTTATTAAGCGGGCAGTAAAGAAGCTGAAGGCGGTCGTATTTTTGATCGGAAATAGAGTCATTGGAGTGATGGTGGGTCCCACCATCGTCGAACTGGGAGGCGATGGAGGTGGAGGTGGAGGGAAGCACCGAAGAGGAGGAAGTGGAGAGGAATCTAGAGAGAGTGAGTTTGGGGGGCGGAGCAGAGAGAGAGTGGGGGCAAAGGGTCTTGGACGAGGAGAGGAGGGTTAGGGTTTCTGGGTTTGGATTGAAGAAGAGTGGGCCCAGTATTGATTCTGATGACTGGAGAAGTGGTGGCTTTAAGAACTTGCCGATTGGGAACAGGGATTTCAATTCCTCTGTGAAATCCATTCTTCAAAAGCTTAATTACAATCTACAGAAGGGATGCTGCTGGCCTGCTGCTCATATTCGCTCGTCTTTTTTGTTTCTATTTTGCCGCCCGAAAGATAAGTGGTGTCGAATTCCAACTTGTTTATTAATATGAACAATTACAGGAAAGAGCTCGCTGTCTGCTTAAAATTTGAAGGAATGTTTTTATTTTCCTATCAAAAGTTTTTCTGATTTTTTATTTTTTACAAATCAAGTAGTACTATAATTTGATAAAATTATATTTTATTATAAAAAATATGCGCTATTAGTACTTAAGCACCATTCTATTAATACAGTTAAAAATTTATTGAAATGATAAGAGTATTTAAGCAATCAATAATGCTACGTATTCTAAATTTTTTATCCCAAATAACTATCCTAAATGATTTGGTATTCATTAATTGGTTACAATTAATTCACTTAGATTTGATAAAGAACTATCAACCAATTAATGAATGCTAAAGTATTTGGGATTGTTATTTGGGATAAAAAATTTAAGATGTGTAGTATTACTCTTAAGAAATTTCACTTTAAAGCCAACATGAATCATTTAACTATAAAAGAGATATTGTTATTTGTCTACTAGAAATTTTCAAACATATTAATTCAATACTAAAGTTTCTTAAAAACATTACTTTACCGACAAAACATTAGCACAATAAAAAATTTACTAATATCATAAGGGCATTTAAAAAATTTTACGTTGAAGCCAAAACGTTAACATAATTGTTGAATGATGAAGCATTAACTTTGGAGTATTTGGTTGCCATTGTAGTGTTTAAAATGGCTTAGGGTTCCTGATGTTTAATGATATTATCAAAACTGAAGTGTTTGGTTTGTATTACTTGCAATTTGATATTTGAATGTACAAAAGCATGATTCTATAATAAAAAAAAGCAGCCATTTTTTTTAATATAACATCTACTTTTTTAGGATAATTTTTCTTCAGTAATTTCTTTCTTTTCAAATGACAAAATCATCTTTTACACCCCAAGTTAAATATTTAATTATTTTTTGTGGCAAAGTGATAACAACTTAAATATTATGTGGTAAAATATAATTTTTAAAAAATTTTGGTACTGAATTGATGCGTTAGAAAATTTTTGATAGACAAATGATAAATTTTCTTTATAATTTCTTTCTTTTCAAAGGAAAAAATCATCTTTTATGCTCTATGGGCAAAATCAACTTTTAACTCATATTCCGTTAAATATTAACTTATTTTTAACGGAACGGTGGTAAAGTGCTAGCAGCATAAACATTTAATGGTAAAATATAGTTTTCACTAAACCATGGTACTGGCTTGATTTGTCGGAAAAACTTTGGTGAGAAAATGATAATATCTCACAATTAAAACACTTAATAGTTTTGCATAATCATTAAAATTGAATCCTTTCTAATTTCTTTCTAGAGTTAATTTCGGATTACCTCTCGTGAAATGATAAATTTATAAAATATTTTCTAAATTGTTGTAATGCTCAATTTATCTCATTTTTGTTAAAAAAAAAGAAAAGAAAAATAAGGGCATACTTATGAAAATAATTTTATTTTCTTAAAAAATAGAAAATAAGTTGAAGGTTTATAATAATTTAAAAGGTACTTTGAAAATTACGATTTAACAAGTAAAATAATTTAAAATTAATATTTCTTTTTATTGCTTTGTGTGATTTGACAGTTAAAGTTTACTTATCAAAAAAAGTTAAAAATACCATTGGAGGCCAACAGTACTCATGCCATCAATATTTTTTCACCAAATATTAGCGGATTTAATTTTAAGTAAAATGCCACTACCGGCTAGTGGTTTTCAGGCCTTCGACATTTGTTTCACCAAATACTAGCAGACTGATTTTTGAGTTAATGTTCGATAGACGTCTTAATTGTACTATAAAATTATGTATTTAGAGTTTTTAAAAAAAATTAGATTGTAACAATTTTAAAAAAATAAAAGTTAATTTCATAATTTCACTTATAATGTACAGGGACCAAATTGTCTACAAAATTATCTCAACTAGCACAAAATAAAATTCTCATTTGGCAATAATAGATTTTCTTTTTTCCCTTCAAACCTTAACTTGAATGGTTGAATGTCCCTTCACTACATTTCGGGAAACAAAACTGTGAACAGATAAAATATAGAAACAGAGCTATTTCAAACTTTTCCCATCTCATGGGAATTCTTATTAGTAAAATTGTAGATCATTTGGGTTTACCACAAGCTTACATTGGTACAAAAATAGTGTTGATTATGGAATTGATCTATATCATATGCTGCTCTTACATCTTTATTATACTTTCTAAGATATAATTTAATCGTAAATCAATGATATTAAAATTTGTCCAAATAATTAAATACATTGATGTATAAATTATGATTACCTCAAAGGTATCTTCTAGTTTCTAAGCAATGCCATAGGTGTGAAGCTTTTGAACTTTCTTCTGAGGAACAATACAAGAGCAGAGCCTACCAGTGGCCAAGTGGTTGTGATGGCAATACATGCTAGTAACCAGATAGAAATCCTGCTGTGCCGCGAAAGTTGATCCATACGTCTTTTTATCGGAACAATTAGATCATCGACATTATGATTCGATGACTGCATGGGATCATTTCCGGGAAGGGTTTCCTGTGTCATGGAATCAGTCTTTCCGGTATCTAAATTAGTGTCCTCGTCTTTCTTAATTTGAGAAAGGGGCTCTCTTGGTGTGTCTTCTACTACTTTGTCCAAAGCCATAATTCCCACAGCGGCCACCATTCCATCTCCTGCAACATTTATGTAAGGCCCCTGATCAACTGAAGATTCTATTGGGATGGTTGATGAAGACTCTTGAACCTGCGATGAAAAATAAAGAAGTCATAATAGTTTGCCTCGAACTAACAATTATTAAAATCACTTAATTTGTTATTTATTGGAAAAATTATTCCATAAGCCTCTGAAAAAAAAAAAAAAAAAGTTACAGTGTGCTTAAGCACTTTCAAAGTTTTGCACCTTCTGTCTTCTATTTACATATGGGCTGGTGTTTAGTGCATCCAAAAACACATTAACAGCTCTCACCCACCTGCAAGTGAATGGAACAGACAGGACAATAAACATGCTTAATAAAAGATGCAATCCTGACAAAGTTGTTGGTAACTGATATAAAGAACTTGTGTGTAAACTCAATAAAATGTGAAAAGGCAATTTGGACAAACGAGATGCATGCAGCCATGTGTGGGTAACATGTCTTATTAGATAAATTCTTAATAAGCATGTGCGATGCCAGATTGAAAAGTTCTGAATATGAGAACTTCCAATGACATTTTGGAAAGAAATGTGTGGCTTTGTCACTGATGGATGTTTATTTCACTCATCACATGCTAACATAATCAATTTCAAGAATGAATTTTCCAATCTATTAAAGAAGTCTAGTAGACAAAATACCGGCATAGTTCACATCCTTTGATTACTGAGGATGATTGGCACTCAATTACACGACGAGATGAACCCAAAAAACACACATTCTTACAGACCCACAAACACAACTATGATGAAATGCTATAAAAGATTAAAAATAAAAAACAAACAGGGAGATAAAAGTGTCATTGGAAATTCCAACAGGGCAAAGGCAAAATTACCACAAGCTTTTAGCAGTTATCCCTTCATAAAAAGCAAGGTGTCCACCGTGCAGTGTGGTTGCAAGGATAATGTTTTGATTTGCCCTATAAATAAATCAAAAAGGTTAGTTTCTCATTGATTGACATGGTTGCCATTTTTTCCCCTTTTCAAAAACACACACTCCTATGAACAAATTCCTCTTTATAAATAACATGGATCAGTGGTCAATGACATCCCACAAGTGTGAAAGAAAACAATAGAGTAAACTACCTAGAAATGATTACTGCTTTCATTGACCCCCAAAAGATGGATTAAATAAATGGTGTTGTTCATATATTAAACATAATTTCCCCTTTCTCATAAATTCCATTAGGATATTTGGGGAACATAATTTTTTCTTTTTAATTTATTAGGCCATTTGGTGGATACTACAACAAGATTTGCATCTACATGATACTGCTCTGTGGTCAATAAAGCCTTCCGTGACTTGGAGTGCAAGAATAGAAGGAAAACCTCCATTTTTTTTTATTCTGAACAAGGCAATTGTTCAATTATGATACCAGGGCCTACCTGCATTCATCCCATGGAATGGCTTCCCTGGTACAAACTGGATCGTCTAAGGTACTGATACAAAGGAGAGGAACCGATACATTTCTCACAAAGTTAGTACTACTTGAATGCCTGTAATAGGTATCCACAGTCTGGGAAACAATATAATCTTAAAATTAGTTAATGCACGAAGATAAGGATCATCAAACACTTTTAAGGAACTTGAATGTTTGTAATAGCTATCCACAATCTGGTGAACAAGATTACCTCAAACTTCCCAAGAACACGAGTGGCATGGTTGTCAAAGTCTCGGATAGAACGCGACTAACAAGAAACAAGGGGAGACAGCCACGTAAACTGATTATGTTTGCTGATATGCTTATATCCAGGTGAAATTTAAAAACCAAAGAAGAAAGTACCTTTTTAATGCCTTCCCAATCAGCAAGGCGAGCCACAATAGATTGATGCCTACGAAGGACATGGATAACATTAGAGCTGTAGGGCAATTGAGACTTTTTTCCTCTCTCCCAATATAAGCATTTTACTCAAGATCAATAACATTAGAGAAATACAATTGTGCAAAACCTTGTAGGCACAATTGAGGTTTTTCTTTTTTCCCCTCACCCAATATAAGCGCATTACTCAAGATCAATAACATTAGAGTCTAGAGACATACAATTGAGCAAAACCTTGTAGGCCAACTGCTATCACTCTGTCGTAACATTTTTGAACAAGCCTGCGGTTAATGAACCTGTCACATATCTGCACAGAAGCCAAAGCCATAAGCAACTTTAAATGAGATTGCAAACAACAGAATTAGCAGCGACAATATGATTTACACATCCTTTTAACTTTGAATTGTTTGTGCCATAAATTAAGGAACTTGGCAACTATCAATGACAAATAAATGTTCGAACTAGTAAACAATTAGCAACAAGAAAATTCCAATAGTTTACAGGGTTAGTTCATCCTGTTTTCGAAAAAAAAAAAAAAAGGTAATAGAAACCAATATGTAGAGATTTAAAACTACTAACCAAGAGATCCCAAGGACTACAGATAGCTGCAGCTCCAACAATAGGAGTATTAACCCCATCCTCTCCAAGATATTTTACCTGGAAAAAGTATTCCCTGTCGTGAGTATACATATACACACCTATGAACTAATTAAATTATAGAGGCATAAATTTATTATACCAAAGAACTTAAAAAAAGACAACCGCTACAAAGAAAATTGTGCAATCGTGGTAACTAACTCTCAGGTAAAGAAATTTGGAATGTCTTAATAATTTCCTTCCCATTCATTTGTAACACCACAGTAAGCGATACAGTTGACATTTATAAGTAAATGAGCAACAGAGAAAAAATACATGACCATTAATGGAGGCATTACTTATATTAGAAATCTGGCAAGCTGTTAAAAAAGTAGTATGTATTTCCTAGTTCAACAACTAATGAACCCCAAAGCATCTGGTTTGCCTATGGGTTTCAAAGACATTCAAAGCCCTAAAAAATGCAAGAAATATCATCTTCGAGCAATATAGAGATTGAAAATGATAAAATAGATCATCTAAATCATCACGCCGTCAAACTTAAAAAATATGCTGAGCATAAGCTAATGAACAGGAAAAAGAAATACAGCCAGAAGTATATACCAGAATATTGGCACCAATGCTAGTTCCAACAGCATATATAGGAACTTCTGGATATTGACAATGTAAATAGTCAATGACTCTCCGGAGATCCTCTGTCCATCCACCATTATAGAAGCAATCAGACTGATCATGTATTTCTCCAAAGTTAACAAAGAAAAGTTGTTAGTCAATAATATATCAAGAATTTACACTGTTAGTTTCACAAAAGAGATTTCATGTGATATCATGACAAGCATTTGTGTTTACGTAAAATATACATGACATTCCATTATTTTACTTTTACTCACAACCTATCTCTTTCTATCTTACTCCCTATCACACCAGAAGCCATTTATGAATTTGAATATAAATTGATTAACATTAATAATAAGAGTTTTAAAAACTCTTTTTACTTTTGTGCTCTTTTTCTCTCAAGTAATGTGCATTTATAAACCCTAACAAAATGTAAAACAAAAGCAAGGAAATAAATGTTCTAAATGAAGAGCAAAATTGTGTGGAACTAGAAGGATAAATCCAACCCACTATCCAATATCATTTAGTGTAGTTCAAGGAAAAGAAATTCAACAGCAGACAAGAATACATTTCATAGGAACTCACAGTTAGTGAAATGCCTCCAAGCCCACGATGATTGCTTACAACAACATTCCAGCCGTGTACTGCCATCTTGAAGGCAAGATGCTTTATATACTGTTACATAATACAGTTCCATAAGATGTTAAAGGAAAAACAAAGGGAGCGAGTGGCTGATAGAAAAGTAGGTTCAGTTAGCATAGTATGCATAGAGACATCAGCCAACGCATTGGAAGCATGGTTCCAGTCACAAGCATAAGAAGAGGAAATCATTAATATAATTTAATTAATATTGCATAAAGTGACAGCTATAATGAAAGAGTCACATCTATAAAGTTAAGATATAAAAGAGAAGACCAGTAAGGCACTAAAATTGTATGTGAGTGTCTCTATTTGAACCTTAGTACAGGATAGCCTTATAATGGTAGGTTTTTTTTTTTTTTAAATAAGAGAAAATAGGGGGAAAAAGCAAGAAAGAAGAGAAAAGTGATTCGGGCACAGCTTTAGTGAATTGAATCCCAGTAGTGTTGCAATAACAGGTATCTATACAGTAATATATAGCTGTGAAAAAAAAAAAGTCTACAAAAAGAAATAAAACTAATTTTAACAAATGATCTTAATTTTAAAATTCAGGATATAGTCAGTTCATATCCTCTAAAAATTTCAGGATACTTCCTTTTTTCTTCATTCATCAGATAGGACTAATATTCTGGTTTAGATTTTTTTTTTTCCCCTTCCTTGTATTTTTAAGTTTGTTACGTGTAGTTCTGGTTTTATAAGTGGAGAATGGGTCCACTGTCAAATAACAAATTTTTCTTAATAATAAAATTCATAGAATTGGATTTCTGTTTCCATCCCAGAGTTGGACAACTAAAAACCTGAAAGAGGTATCCTAAGTTGTACAGTTAAAAAAAAAAAAATGAACTGGGTGAATCAACATTGATCTATGTAAAGGCTTATCTCATCTGAATTTACTAGGTAATAACGGTATCAAAGTTGGTTTATAATTTATACATTGGGAAACCAAAAATAAATAAATAAATAAAGAAGAACAGAACTTACGGCTGCAGCAGAATCACTGGTTAAGCCAGGAATCACAACCACAATTGGATTTTTCTCACAATTTAGAATGCCCTGATTCACATGAGTGGAACCTTGAATAACTGCAAATTAAAAATTCAGAAATTACAATAAAGTAGCAAATAACTTTACATGTCATGGAAAAAAAAAACGAGTGTTAATAACCTTGTTTTAATTTAAAAACGAAAAGAAAAACCAGCTTTAAATCAACCATACATTATCAGGCAGAGTAAGGTTAGCAATTACTAAAAGCCTAAGCTCATGTAGCACGCCTTGTTCAAAAATCTCAGATATTGTCATTAAGTAAAACCACAATGCAATTTAGCTCAACACAGTGACAATCTATCAGATGACAGAAGTGCTAATACTAAGGCAGCAGTGACATAAAATTCATGTGAAAGTACATCCTAATTATGGGGATTTATCATCAATACTAACCATCAGAATATGTTAGCCAATCCAAAGCGATTGTTCCACCATCAGGAGTTTGGAATAGGTGTCTGATCATAAGCAACACATCAGAACTTATTAAATTGTTATCACACAAAACAAAAAAAATAAAAAATAAAAAACAGCAATTAATACATCAATCTCCCCAAATTTCTTGAATTAGATATAATCTGCACATAGAAATTAGCCGCAGGTAGACCAATAAAGCTCTTCCTCTACTTCGTTATATTTGAGAGCCTTATTCAAGTATTCAAGTGCTTTTTTAACCATACAAATGCTGATACCAAATGTGTAAAATTAAATTACACCCTATCCTAACTTTTACATCCCCTTTGTAATTGTTGCACTTGAGCTTAGTTCTGAAAGTACAACAGCTGAAGAGTTTGAATACATGTATCGGTTGATTACATGTACCGTTTGATATATATATATATATATTTTTTTTTTTTGGGCACACTTTGAGTATCAAGCATTGCATTATCTTGTTTTAATAAAGTACATTATTCCTAAACCAGACATGTTACGCCTATGAACAAGATTATAATAGGTATTATTAATTCATAAATAACAAAAGCTAAAACAAAAATTACAAAAAAAAAAAAAAAAAAAAAAAAATCAACGCTAACCGTTTGTAAGCGATATCCGGGGCCCTCCCGAAAAAGGTTAAAAAAGCCGTCTGGAGATGAGGACTGGACAGCCATGGAGTTGGCAGGTACCTGCAGAAACCATTACCAAAAAAAGGGTTAATTGCATTGACGTCCTTAAGGTTCCATTGGCAGTCTGCTAGTTCCAAAATTCATCAAACACATCCCTTAATTTCCGGAGACGTCCCTAAATTTCACAAATTTTGTCAAATACGTCCCTGGGAGTTTCATGGATCAAACAGAAACCATAACACAAGTTAAAGTCTTGATACTGAAGTCGAAAAGTTTGACCTGCCGTGGAGGACATGACACTTGGCAGCGACGGATTGGTAGAGCTTGGAGGAGGCGCTGTAGGTCAAGTGGACGGGGTCGCCTTTAAATCCGGTGACCAAATCGCGAAGGAAATGAATCTCCAGGAAATTGTAGAGAAAAATAATAAAAATAACAAAAATAAATAAGAAATAGTGAGATAAAGGAATCAGTGAGAGTGATTTAAATAGAAGCTTATATGGAGAATCTACAGCGTCCGTGAAAATCACGTGATCCATGAAGAAGAAGAATAAGAAGAAAGCAAATGGAGAAGACGAGAGGATTCGTTTTTGTTTTGAATTTGATATTTCAGGTTTGAATTGAAAGTTGGAGGAAAACTTAAGCGGAGGATTTTGCCACGTCATCGAGTAATTTAAAACTGGGTTAAATTTCAGTGCGCCCCATTAGGTTTTGACAAACATGAAATTGCTCTGGATTGTTTTTGCTATTTCTGAAACTTACTAGGTGTTCGTATTATTTTTATAAAACTTTTGTACTTTTCAAAATGCAAGGTTTATAAAGGGGATTTAGGTTTAATGTTGAAGTGACTTTTCTACTAACTATTTTAGAAATATACAATTAGTATTTATTGAATAAAAATATAAAATTAATTAAATTTTAATTATATATTATTATAAATACACAAGTGACAAAAGATTATAAAAAATTAAACATAATTTAAGATAAAAAATTATGATGAACTATGCACAAATCAATTCGGTACTAAATCCAAATCCATTTATAAAATAATCAAGCTAAGAGTTGTGCCCAAGTAATTTAAGTGTTATTTAATTATTAACTTGTTGAGTTATTAAATACAAATTTTTGGATTGCACGTGATCGTAACTTAACCACACCCTTTATAAATTTAGGATAAAATTTTTTTTTATCACCAATAATTTAACACTTGACATGGATCTGATTGGCGGTTTATGCCACTGTCATACTATTACCAACCATGGTACAAAACACAATAAAAAGTTTGGGGTTAAAAAATTAATTTTTAGTAGATAAGACATTCCACTAAAACTTTGGCTTAAAATTATCAATGAAACAAGGAACAATTTTTTCAGGCGTCATTTTTTTTATCCAAATAATATTTCAAAGTGTTGGATTTGGATGAGAATGAAAGGGTAGTAGAAAGTCGACAAATCCTCAACTCATTTAGAATGAAGTTCGTAAAAGTTAATAATAAAATTCCCTGCGGTAATCAACCATCGAGTTTGCCACATCTATTTTGCAAAAGAGAGATAAAAACCACTTTGTTGAATTAACCATAATTAGTTGATGTATATGCATGGGAGCTGCAAAATCTAATCTCTAACATGGTAAGATGCGTAGAAGAAACAATACATGAAGCTCGTTAATTTCATAGCTTCCTGATTGAACTTGCAAAACTCGACCACCTGAAATCTTAGCATTTTGTTTAGTTTACGATGAGCAAACTTCATTAGCAATCAAAATCAGCAACAAAATGTCAATCTGATAATATAGATCAGCAGCTGGCCACATCCGGTAAGGCATATGCACTTAGAATGGCAAAGAAAATGAAAAATCATTTTTCTAGCACTTGCTTTCCATAGCGCTTGAGTTTGCTTCAACACCAGCTGATGATAGGCCACAAATGCTTCAAGTTTTAGGATTCTTGGGGGAGTTAGTATTCTCGGAGTCACCCTTGCGCTTTATCCCCAAGAAATGCTCAACCTGAAAGTTTGGAAATATTCCATTTAAGTCCAATGATAGTCAAAAGTATTGTCTCACAAAGGAAATGCACATAAAACAGCGAAATAGAACAAAGAGAGAGTGCCATAGCCCATGTGTATATCAGCTTGCTCTATGTCCTAGCCTTTAGAAATCTTGCATGCATAGAGATTTTTAGGTACAACAGGCTAGGCATACCATGCATTGATACGCCCATCCAAAAGAATCTTAACACGTCCACATTCATTTTGAAATTAACCAATCATAGCAAGATTATGATAATGAGAGTAAAATTTAAACAGGTGTACAGTTTTTTATAAATAGGATGGTCCCACCGGGACTCCCACCTAAGATTTTTTTTGTCTACAGGTATTGTCAAGCTCTCAAGTTAGCACAATGGCAAACCATCAGACTAAATAGAAGGGCAGAAGGAAACAAGCAAGATTAATCGAGTAAGACCCTCCCTTCTCCCCAAACAAAAAAAGAAAAAAAGGGTGGAAACTGAATATAATAGCAGTTCACACTTTTCTACATGCATATTAGTGTATTGATGCATTCCAACAAAAAGGAAGTTTCACTGACCTTTCGATTACCAAGCATTGGTGTTAAGCCCCCGGCCGGGAGATCCTTCTCAACGGTAGCAAAACCACTTCTAGGATCACTAGTTTGCCTACAATTAGAATGTAGAAAATAAAACTGATTAATCAAATTATTTCATGTAAAATATAAAATAAATCTATTCTATTTTTCAAAAATAAAATCAATAATATCTCATGACCGGCCATATTGATGTTTAATAAATAATAATCATATAAGAAGTTAGCAAGAAGTGATGAAAATCAGGCTTTTAAGAATTGTCTACAGGGTAGCGAGAAGTGATGCAATTCAAGCTTTAAAAAATTGTCCGCAGGGTCATTTCTCTATATAATGTTTTATAAATCAAAAGTTTCCTGCTAAGTAATTTATATAATCTATAAGAAGAGATGCTGCCAAAACGTCAAGAATGTCAAAAGACACAAAATAATGTCAAGGTAAAAAATTCATCAAATGCCATCAAGGTCATTTACTTTGTCGTAATTTGCAGCCAACAATGATGACAGAAAGTAAAGGATTAAAAATATAAAAAAATAAAACAGTGAGATGCATGTAGCATACCCCGGTTTAACATGACCGCTCAAGACAAGATAAGGTGTTTTTAGCCGAGCTTGAGCTTCCCTCATCCTTTCCACAGATTCCGTAGGCGTATCAGAATTCTTCATTTGCTTCAACTTCAATTCTTCTTGATATTGCTTCATGCGCTTTTCTTGCTTCATTTTTCCAGGTCCCTTCCCATGGAATTTATGAGAAATCATTCTAAAGGCTTCCTTGGGAGTAATCTGGTAGAAAAAACGAAATAACTCAACAAGTTAGTACATAAAAGAAATACTTAAATAATAAAAGCAGTAATCACAATTCATTGTCACATCCAACTTCAAATCCTGTCATCAATATTGTGAAAAAATTGAACACACTGTCTTAAAGTTAAGCTTGAACAGTAAGCTTCTGTTTCTATAATAAAGACATAAAGATGCGAGATGGCTTCCTGAAATCCAAATAGATCAAAATGCACCATAATCTACATAACCTGTCAAAGAACCATATGCATAGAAACATGACATACTATATTCATGTCAACAAGCTGATACAATTCAGAACTTATGGAATCCACTTATATTTGTAAGATTTATGTATAACATGTTTAGAAAAGTGTACTCCCAAAACACAAAAATACACAGCTTTGAACAACCAAAGTCCCAACCAGTTTAAGCCAAAAATCTGTTAGAGACTGCTTCTACCAGAAGCAATCTGTCTACAAGCCTGAAATTTAGCCATGAAACAAGCCTACACATGTTTTCGAACCATGCAGAAGGTACAGAATGATAAGGATCATAAACATACCAACAGTAAATATAAAACACAGAGAAAAAGGTGATTGATTGGAATATAACTCAACAAGAAATAGTTCAATCTATGCATTCATGATATAAACCGCAGATAACACATGAAATAAAACATGCCACAGAGACATATAATGTAATCAGTTGAACCAGTTAAGTACTTACAATTCTCCCAAATTCATCTGTTCTCTCAATGCGAATATCCTTAAATCTATTATCGGCATTTGGATTGTCATCAACAACGCCAACAAGCTTACTCTTTTTCTTGTCCATGTTTCTGCCACCCCAGTCGATACCTTCTTTGAGTGTTCCACGATCCTTAAGCAGAATGAGAGCTCCCGATAATCCTTTCCCAATTGCCAACTCATGAATTGTTTCATCTGGGACAATCTCCTCCTTATCCTCTTTAGAAGGGTTTTCTTCTTCACCAGTTTCTTTAACTTCAGTCCATCCACTGGTTTCATCTTTCATTTCATGGTCAGAATTTCTCGGGCCTTCATCTTCGTCCATGAAAACATCTTGTCGGTCCTGCTTCTGGACTTCTGAAAGTGCAAACCAGATTAAATGTTAAAAGCACTAATGCAAGCGAACTCAAGCATGAAAACTTGGCACACAAGAGGAAGAAAATAAGAGAGAATCCACAAACAAAAGCTGAGATAGCATAGGTTTTAAAAAAGTACATTGTAAATAGATTACCTTCACCAACTGGAAGACCCCAGACAAACTCTTGCAACTCAGTAATGACAACCTTCTTTTCTTGTGACTCATCATTTGTGGAGTTTTGCTCATTAGCAGTTTGACGAGTGGCAAGTCGTGCAATTGCTTCAGGACCAGATGATGCCTCCTCTTGCTTTTTAAGAGCTAATTTCCTTGCTCTTTCTAAGGATTTATACAAATCATCCTCATCATCAGCAGTTGGTTCTTCATTCTCCTCCAATTTAACTGGAAGAGTTTGTTCCATTCGCAGTGATTTAATTGCTTCATCTGCTTTAGCATAAGCTAATTGATATGCCTTATTCTTCATTTCAGCCTCAGATTTCTCTTGCTCCTCTCTGATAGCCTGCCTTCTCCCATCATTCCGAGAGCCAAGGTCCCCAGCACCCAACCCTGCAGAGAGCGCTTCTGCTTCAAGGGCATCTAAATCCAACTTCTCTTTCTTCCGTATGGATTTCTTCTTCTTCTTAGGCTTTTTAAATTGAAACATTTCTTCCTGGGTATAGTAATCTGATGTAATCTTTGCAGACAAGTTGAGATCATCGGTGCTATTATTTGCTGGAACACCCTGTATCCTTCTGCGGAGCTGGTATGAAGAAAGGAAACAAAATGCCTTCATCAGCAAAATAAAGCTAATTATATACATTAAATTGCTTTTGTATTCACAGTTGGCCAAGAGAAAATTACCTCCTCCAGTTTCTTCTCTGCTTCACCAGTGAAGCGCCCCCTTGCATCCAAAGTTAGTCCCTGAAAGTAAGCATTCAGTTTAAGAACAAAATCACAATAGGAATGGTTCAAATGACAAAAAGAATTAACAAAGCAAGGGAGAAAAACCTCCTCTGCAGCCGGGTCATCATATTGCGGAAGCATCTTCTTTTCTGAACTAGGGTCATCATTGAACCTGTGTGCCAGAACACGCCACAAAAGTTCATCCATTAGCATATATGTGTAAAACACTAATACAACAATAGTTGTTCATCTTACTTATCGTCATAGATTCCAGTTTTCTTCTTTGCAGCCTTGTAGGCCTCATCTCGTCTCTTCTGCTCTCCAATTTCAATATTTTCAAGCGTATCAACGTCTGTCACACCAGACAAAAAGTTCTGTTGTAAAAGAGTAGTCATTTAAGGAGATGGAGGCCGGAAAAAGTAAAAGCAATTACCAAACTAGATTTACCTTCATTGATGTCACCATCGGCAAG
The DNA here is from genome assembly GCA_030449835.1 of Clausena lansium. Taxonomy (NCBI): domain Eukaryota; kingdom Viridiplantae; phylum Streptophyta; class Magnoliopsida; order Sapindales; family Rutaceae; genus Clausena; species Clausena lansium. The sequence goes on along the minus strand of JASUUF010000146.1, from coordinate 4,930,611 downwards.
TATATGCTGATCCTTGAGAGTCAAAACAACTGCTCCACCTTCCATTACTTTGTCAAGACCATGAAGAACTTTTACCCCTGCTAGATCATCTGTTGACAAGAGTTGCAAAATATAATGAGACAAATCTGAGCAGAATAATTAGAAGTCCTCACCAAGACATGATCACATCAATCAGCGAGAACATCTAAGATCTAACCATGAAAATTAGAATGCAAAACATGCGAGAAAAAGTTAATAAGACAAATCACATCCCATGAACCAGAGCCACTGACCGACCGACCAATGTTCCAAAAATGGCCATAGAACAGTAACACATGCATGTATTCATCCAGAATAACAGAGCCCTACCATTATTCTACATTATGTGTTCATCTTATACTATTAAATGTCTTAGGATACTTTCAATGTTTAGGGTCTCACTCAAAAACTATATAGCAGTATTGCTTACAAGATCGATTGTTGTTAAGAGAAACAAGACCTCTTAAGTAAAAATAACATATGTACATATTATGCTGTTCTACATGCATACGTGCACATAATATCAGTTATTATCAGAAAACAAGATGTCGAGGTAAAATAGAACATACGGCTATTGTGCTGCCCTGCATCCTCATCTTCACTTTCTCCTTGAACAATATTGTCCTACAAAAATGCATACCATTGTATTGATTCTTAGCACCCCTTGATATGAACATATTTTTAATACATAATGCAAGGAAAGACAAATAAAAGATACTAACTTGCTCCTCAAAAATCTTGGAAAGCTGTAAGGCTTTCTTCTTTTCAACATTCTTTTTCTGCTCGATTTTTCGGCTCCGATTAACCCATGCTAAAACCTCTGATACACCTTCAGAATTTTTCTTCAGTCTTTCTTCTTTCATCCTGGGGAAATGATAAAAATACAAAGATCAATATATCTCAATATTATTTATATCATATGAAACTTTTCCATATGTCTTGAAGAGTTTGAATTAAATAATAACATAGGGACAATCATGCCTGCAACAAAATCAACACAAAAGCAACAATTCACAACAAAGTATGAATGGAAGGTCACAAACTCCAATAGCATATGTTATTTGGCACAAAGAAAAATATAACAAAATTCAGGAAATTTCATAAAGCTAATTTGACGCCCGGACACGTGGGAGATATGCATACATGCAGTGTAGAGAAAGCATGGTTACATTTCTTAAAACAGGAAAGAGAATAAAATTATTCAAATGAGAATGGAAATGCAGTTACCAAAAAAAAAAAAAAAAAGGAGAATCGATAATACTCAAAAGACCAGGCAGTAAGCCAATTGATCTGGAAAAAAGGCAAAAACAACATAATGCAGAAAATTGTTGCAAAGTCAGGGCATAACTGTTTTTCTGTTTACATTCAATTATTCATATGTAATCTCAAACCATCACTAACCAAAATATTCCTGAGAGCCTCTGTAACTTAAATATCAAAACAAAATCCAATGAATACATTAAACTTTGTGAAAATAAATGAAATTCAATGGAATTGCCGCTAAAAGAACATATTTAAAAAAACCCAGCAACAACAATATGCTATGATAAAAGTCAATTAAAATATCAGCACAAGAAAAGGATGCTTAAGCTTCAAGCAGAAAAAGAGACACGACACTTTTTCACAGTAACAGAAGACCAATCCCAATTGAGCTACAAACAAAACCAAAAACAAAAACACATGGGATCGAATACATAACCAAATGATAATTGACTACATTAAACGGATAAAAAACATGAAAATAAAAGAATGAATCAATAGTTATTCACTTACTTCAAAATGCGATCCCCGATATCCGATGATGACACGTGTGCATCCTCGTTATCTTGATCATCTATGTCATCATAAGAAACCTTCCCTTGCTTATTAATATCCCTATTCATATTATCCTCAGTATCCAATTTAAGCATATTATCATTGCTCCTAGCGTAATCCTCCTCATGTGCCTTCTTACTCACTCGATCTCTCTCTCTTGACCTCTCTTTATCTAATTCCATCTCCCTCCCCTTCTCTCTACTTTTCTCTCTTGCCTTATCTCTGTCCCTATCCTTCTCGTTTTCCCTTTCTTTCTCTCTATCCTTATGTTTCTCTCTCCCTCTCTCCCTTTCCTTGTCCTTGGTCTTGTCTCTTTCCTTTTCCCTGTCTCTACTCTTATCCTTTCCCCTCTCCTTCTCAGTTTCCCTGTCTCTACTTTTATCCTTTCCCCTCTCCTTCTCAATTTCCCTATCTCTCTCTGGTTCCTTTTCCTTCCTATCCTTGTCCCTGTCTCTATGTTTTTCTTTGCTTCTCTCCTTGTCACGCTCATCTCTGTCTTCCTTCCTCCTTTCCTTTCTATCTTTTTCCGAATCTCTTCTATCTTTACTTCTACGATCCTTTTCATCTCCTCGGCTCTTGCTCTTGTTCCTTTCCTTGCTCCGATGCTCAGTCTCATTTCGGTCCAAATTATCATCATATGCTCCTTCATCTGAGTATTCTCTCACTGGAGATTCATCTGGACCAAACCGATCCATATTGTCTACAAAATTTAAGGCTGTAACATAAAGAAAACAAAACTCAAGCATATAGCATGATTACATTTTAATTCCAAAAATGCCTTACAGCTAATTCATAATAAAAGCAGTAACTGTGGACAACCAATAAAAATAAGTTCTAGGGTTAATGACCTAAAGTAGAATCCAATCTCTTCTCAGTAAAACCACTAACTTGTCAAAAACTAAAAGCTAGTTTCTATTTGCTTTAACAAATTTCACTTCACAGATGAACCCTAAACCTCGTATCATTCAATAATTTTTAAATTTTGATAACCAGAAACCTAATTTCTCGATAATTCAATTTTATGCAAACAAAATTATTTTGTCAGTACATTATACAATTCTCGAAAGGAAATTGTCTCTCAATTATAAATAAATAAACAAATAAGTGACGTTAAAGAGGAGATGCTTGGTTGGCCAAAGGAACCTTATATAGAAGAAGCGGTGATTCGGGCAATTTCGAGAAGATATCGGACTTCGGGGCTCCGGCAGCCGGGTAACTGCTCGACTTCCACGGCTTTAAGCCTCACTGTGAAGAAAACTTTGTAATGGTGAAAAGTCTCGTCAAGAATCTGCGACAGAAAATATAGACGGTGAAGAAAAAAAAGGGGGGGAAATTATCCACCAAGTGCCTGATTTTTCACACTTTATCAAAAATACACAAATTTTGTTTTTTTGGCAACAATCCACCCGAAATTTATAAGTGTACCATTATTCCACTCCTTTTATAATTTTGTTAGGGTATTGCTGATATCAGAGGGTTAAATTTGTCATTTGAATTTAACACACAAAAACGACGGTGTAATCCATTAACGAAAACAACCACCCAACTGCTGGTACGTTGTGCTACCTCTAATACCCAAATCATCAAAAAAAAAAAAAAGAGATAAAAGCACGAATATACTCAAATCAAAATTTCAAAAACCCACATCATGTTATGGCTAATATTTAAGGATTACTGCTGTTGGGCATCATAGCAGCAATGCTAACAATTACAGGAATTGCTCAATATCACATTCTCAAAACTGCTCACCGACGCGTTTCGTATCTGTGTAGTGGCGATAGAGACAAGGGACAAGAACCTTAACGAACAACTTTCCGGCGCTTTCTCCAATTAGATGTTGACTCGCCTCTCTAAAAGTTTTGCCAGTGGACTAAATAAAGTGCTTTGCTTATGAAGACTCAAGCAGATGCAATATGTTCATTTTCTTATCCTTTGTCCGTGAATCTGCTTAAGCTTTTAAATTATTTTCTGGAAAAAGATAGTTTGCCCAAACATGAATTTAGGAAATTGGATAAGGCTAACAAGTTTAGTGAAGAGCCTACAATAGCGGTCGTAAACGTTTTAGGTAGAGAAGAAGATGGTGTTTTAGGACATTTGTTATCTAATTTATTTATTATTTATTTTAAAGATTTTTTATTTGATAATTATTTATTTTTATATGTAACTTCTACTGTCTAATTTATTTATTATTTATTTTAAAGATTTTTATTTGATAATTATTTATTATTTTAAATTTTTTTAATTACCCCTCCCTAACTAAAAAGTCCTATTTTTTGCTTAGACAAAATAACCATTTTATGTTTTATGAGTAAAATAGTCATTTGGCCAATATTTGGTTGAATACTTTAATGGTGTTATGACGGGAGTGAATTAGTGATATACTTTGAAAATTTTGGGTGGATTGTTGCAAAAAAAAAAAATTATACATTTTTAATAAAGTGTGAAAAATAAAGTGGTAGGTGGATAATTTCTTTAAAAAAAATGTTTTGGGTATATTTGTTTTTTTCTAATATTCTGGACTAAAACATAAATAAGTTAAAAGTTGAGGACAGATTTGAAATGATTAAAAAAGTAAAATAGTATTTGCAATGAAAAACGCCGTCTGTGGGGATCGAACCCACGACCACGTGGTTAAAAGCCACGCGCTCTACCACTGAGCTAAGACGGCCATGTACTTAAAAGGCCACAATATTTATATTAACATTAAATAATCACTTATATTTGGTCTCACATCCCATCTCCTTTTACCCAAAGACTCGAGACTCTTCTCATGGCTCCAAAGCCACTGCCACTGCTCGCCGCCAAGCTCCCACATCGCCACCACAGCTTGCGAACATTCATAAATGCCCGAGTCAAATGCGTACCCGACCCGTTTCTCGACGACGCCGTTTCGAAAGAAAAAAACTTAAAACAAATACTCTCCTTCAAAAACCAAATCGTCAATTCTCCTTTCAAATCCCTCCCTCTCTCTGAACTCTCTTTACTCAAACCCCAACTCGACCTCCCCACCACCACCGCCCTTAAATTCTTCCAAAAATACCCCTCATTCTTCACCCAATTCCAGCCCTGCCCCTCGCTTCCCCTCCACGTCAAACTCACCCCACAGGCTTTGACTCTCCACAAGGAAGAATCAGCCATTCACCGGCTGCCAGCTCAGCGTGATGACGCGGTTAGGAGGCTGGCTAAGTTGTTGATGTTCACCAATGCGAGGAAATTGCCTTTTTATGTGATTAACAGGTTTAAATTTGATCTAGGTTTGCCTTATGATTATGTAACTTCGCTTCTTGCTGATTATCCAGAGTACTTTCAGGTTTGTGAAACTGAAAGATTTGATTTTTAAGAGTGAAGAGTAGTCAGGGTATTTTTGTAATTGTACATTCTGGGTATTGCTGTATTTTCAGGTTTGTGAAGTAAAAGACTGTGTTGCTAACAAGGAAGTGCTTGCATTGGAGCTAGTTTCTTGGAGGAAAGAACTGGCGGTGTCGGAAATGGAAAGAAGATCGTGTGGTGGTGATTTGATAAATTTGAAAAAGGGAATGTGCTTGAGGTTTTCGATGAATTTCCCAAGAGGTTTTGATTTGGAGAAGAGAGTGATGAATTGGGTTGAGCAATGGCAGGATTTGCCGTACATTTCGCCTTATGAGGACGCGTTTCATTTGGCGCCGAGTGGTGACCTGGCGGAGAAGTGGGCGGTGGCCGTGCTTCATGAGTTGTTGTGGCTTTTGGTGTCAAAGAAGACAGAGAGGGATAATTTGTTTTGTTTGGGAGATTATTTGGGGTTTGGTGATAGGTTTAGGAAGGCTTTGAGGCATCATCCGGGGATCTTTTATGTGTCTAATAAGATTAGGACTCAAACTGTGGTGCTTAGGGAGGCGTATAGGAAAGATTTCTTGGTTGAGAGGCATCCGTTAATGGGAATGAGGCATAGGTACATTCATCTTATGAATAAATCAAACGATAGAAGGAAGCCAGTTGGTACTGTATCATTTGGATCACAAAGGAAAACGATGGTTAATTTATGTACTGACAATGATAAATAAGAAAAGAGGGCGAGAAATGTGGTTTAGGACATGAAGAGAACTCTAGCTGGTCGTATGGTTGGGAGCTTGAGATTGTTGTTCTTGATGAAGCAGTAAAGATGGAGATATGATAAGCAGAGATAAAATTTTGGGAAGCATAGCTTGATGTGAGGATACTTAATTTTCTGCCTAAGGAAGCTCAGAGGTTTCTTAGAAAATTTTGCTGCCACTCATCAATCAAATATGGAATTCGGAAATGCAATGAAGATCAATTTACTGGATAGAGGATGATGATATTTCTACCACACTTTCTCAGAAAACAAGAAAATTAAAATATGGTGTATACTAGAGAAAACACGATCCATTGATTAAACTATGTGAAAAGTGAGAGTTGATCGTTGAATAGTGGCAATAGCATCTACTCTGTAGCGGTATGGGTGCTGCTGACACTGTTTGTGACTATTTGGGTTGTGAGTTCCCCACTCTTTTTGCCTATAATTTATTTTTTTTAAATTGCATGTCTGTCATGACAATCAAGTTTAAGGTTCAGACTTAACAGCATTTGGCATTTGTAGTTTGTTAGCTTTTCAAAGAAGCCTGTAGGCATTATTCACCCTCATTTTTTAACAAATCTCAACTAGCTTGGGCTTGAAGAAGTTTAGTTATATATTGAGTCCGGCACAATTTAAGATTTCACATCATTACGAATTTGAGCTTTAAATCAGGTGAAGAGCTTTCCACTTTTGTTAAAAATTTTATATAGCCCTTTAAACTGATGCTTATTCATATTATTTGCTTAATATTTGGTTACTCCCATGTAGATCCATAATAGAATCACAAATATTGTACTGTAATTGTCACTATTAATTTGTTGTGCTTTAGGTCCTTGTTATTTTTATTATTTTTTTTAAAATACCCATTTATTTCCAGACGAATGCTACATATCACAAAATTTATCCTAAAAGATTCATTCCAAATGAGGTGATACTCATTATGTCGATAAAAAATATTGAAATAAATCACAGTAAGAACTGTGAAAAATTATTAACTCTTGGACGGGTATGTCATCTCATTTATGATGAATCTTTTGAAATAAGTTTTGAGATATCTAGTATTATTTTTATTTTCAATGGGTTTAATGCATTAGGTGTTTGGACTACGGGTTCAATAACATCACATTGGCTGAAAGGGTCGATTTTACTTGGATTGCTTATATAGAAATATTAAAACGTGCTTTAAATATTGTATAAACTGAAGTTACTAGAATTAGTGGGGAACATTCACTTTTAGACAATTTAATAGAAAAAAAATTAGGGAATATAAAGTTTCCAGTAGACTACACATCTCTTTGAGTTCCTGAAATCATGAAATAGAAAGAAAAATAAGTCTTGAAAATTATGCTTTTACAAATTTACCTATATTCGGATTTAGAAGATTAAATTTGCAATATTATAATATAAATAAGCAAATAAAATTATTAGACAAATACGAGAATTTAGCTTTAAAAATTAGAAATAGGTTAGAAGATTTAAAAAACTAGTATATGAATTTTCAGAGATTAGATTGTTTAACTTAGAAATTAGTAATCATAGAAAAGTAAAATTAAATTCGTTAGAAAGGATTAAAATTACTAGCAATAGTCAGCAAAATTTTATTGTAGATTTATTAATAAATATAGGACAACACCTAGAAGTCAATCTTGAAAAGCTAAAAGAACTCGCACTGGGATTTGGAAATTTTTTTGAAACTAGCAATATAATAAATACATTAAGAAGAAACTTAGACCATATTAGAGAGTTACTAGTTGATTTTAATAGTCATTAAAAGATTCCTTAATAAGAAAGAAATAGTAGAATAAATACAGTTATTAGACATAAAAATGCCTAAACCCATAGAATTAGAGATTAAAAATCTTGTAGAATCTTTAAAAATAGAAAATATTAAATTTACGCAAAGAAATTTACAAATACAATTAGACTCAATAAAATTAATAGTCAGTGAATTGAGTTCAGAAAAACAATTGATAGAATATTTGGTAGAATTAAATTGTGACATACCACATATTAATCCATTAAGTTATAACTATAAAGCATTTAGTCTGGAAAGTAACAATATACAGGAAGCTCTAGCATACACTATTATTAAATTATTAGTCAAAGTTTCTAATAAATTAGAAGACTTGGAAAATAGACTCATTAAATTAGAGTCAAGCTTCCACACCTTTAGAAAAAGTAAAGAATTAGTGTCACGTTCAGTGCTCAGCAATTCATTAGATAATTTAGACAAGGAGTTAGATATATTAGTAAATAGAGTTGAAAAATAAAATTTAAATGGATCAGTTCTAGTACCTAAAAAAGTAGACATAAAAGATATTTTAGGACCTAAAGCAATATTAAAAAGTAATGGACTTAGTAAGAAATAGTAGCGTTGATGTTACTATGGCAGAAAGAATTAGAAGATTGCTGTCATTTTTTAGTAAAGGTAAAGAAATCATAGAAAGGGCTGAAGATATAATAAATGAATAGGACCCAGATAAATTATTAGAAAAAGGGTTTGAACAAATTAGAAAGAAAAGACTATATAATGAAGGATTAATGTAAAAAATGGATAATAGTTTATATATTTACACAGATGAAACTAAATTAGCAGTAGTAAATAGAAGAGAAGAACTAACATTAATTAGTCCAGCAGGTAGATATTATCTTAGAAAACAAAATTATATAGACATTCACATGGGAATAATAGTAACAGGATTACTTAGTCAAGCAAGAGAAGACTTGGACATTAAAGCACGTTTATATTTATATGATAGTAGGTTTTATAATCATGAACAAGTACAAATAGCCAGTTAGAAATAGATTTAAAAAATAAAGTAGCAGTAGTAGGTTGGATAACCAATATATGGATACGCAATATAGACATAGACATAAATGAATTTTGTAAACATATTAAATTAATTGTATAAACTAAAGGATATAAAATGGATGCAGAATATAAAAGTCTTAGAATTAAAACATATTTTCTAGGGAAACTATATAATAAATACCATAAAAAATTTAGATTTGAAAGTAAAAATATAGTAGACTGTTTTAAAAGTCAATATGTAGAAATGATAGTATCTAAAAAATTAAATAGTAGTGAATTAAATGAATGGGAATGGACTGAAATGGACATTAGCTAAATTAGAACAAGATAATAAGCTAGAAGTACCAGAAACTAGTTATACTTATATAAACAGACAATATCAAGTTACACAGAGATTTAGTAATTATAGACATAGAACTAATCCTGAATTAAAAAAAAATGAAGAAGAAATAGAAATACATATGGCACTAATAGAAAATTTAAATATAGACCAGCATAAAACTTTACTTAATAATAGAGACAAAATTATAGATTTAATATTTAATGACGCTAAAAAATATTTAGATGAAGAATTATTTAAAGAATTATGTAATAATGATGAATTAATAGATGAAGATGTAGATAATAAACTTATAAAAAATTTAGATTTTAAAAATTTAGAAATTGATGAAATTTATTATTTAGAATAAGAAAATGAAATTTTAGTAGGAGAAGAAGATAGAAAACAAGAAGTTGAGCCATCAAATGTATAAAGTTACTTAAATAAACGAGGAATCCCATAAACTAATGAAAAATACACAGAAACAGGAAGAGTAATTTAAAGCAAAAACAAAATTAGAAAGTTAGAAAACAAGACCACATGCAAGAGATATATTAGTATTAGAATTAGAAAGACATAGACCTAGTGAATGGAGACAGATATTTAATCAATGGGAAGGTAATTTACTTAGACATTCCGTGGAAGCATTATGTCACAAGATGAGTATTTTGCACAGCAACCCGTGCGGCATTTCAACAATTTCTAGCTCAAAAGTTGCTAAGTAAGGCTATCGAACTTTTCGATCTAGCCAAGCAAAGATGTTTGTAGAAAAACTAGAGAGAAAAGAGAGCAATATGGTCAAAAAGAAATTATATTACTCGAAAGAGTGTGTAAAAGAGAGCTTTATAAAGTATGCTTGAGTTGCTTAAGACGTGTGTGTGTGTGCAAAATGGCAAGTGTCATGCCCTATTTATAGGAAGGCTTGCCTAGTTCTAGAGAATTTTTACAACTTGCCTAAATATCTAGATATTTCTAAGTGTACACAAGTGTTGAGAATTCTATATGTGTACAAGGAATGAGATGTGCTAGAGTGTGCTAGAATTTTCTAGAATTAGGCTAGGCTAGCACGCCTTGGCATGGATTTGGGCTATTGGGCTTGAAATCTTGGTCGCTTGGGCTGAATTTTTGGGTGGCTTGTTACTTAGCGCACTACGGTTCGCCAATTTAACCTCCTTTGCAGGAAAGGTTCGAGCGATGCGTGACAATTAGTAGTAATTGTAGATTCAAATTATAAATTAATATATTTAGAAATTACTTTAAGAGCAAAAGATAAACAAATATATTTAGGATGGAGAGAATGGACGAAAAAGAATAAAACAAAAGATTTAGATAATTTTGATACTAATATTACGGTAATAATTTCTATAGATTTAACGAGTAAATTAATATTAGGAGTAGATGAAAAAGATGATGTAATTAAACAAATTAAAGCTATTAGAAATTTAGAACAATTAAAAATTTGTGACTTAAGATATTTTGATGAATATGTTGATTATTTAAATATTGAAGTGATATAGAAAGGCTATTTGATGAAAATGTTGAGAAATTTGTAATGTTTTTTTCCATCTCCAAACAATACAATTCTGGGTTAATATATACATGTAGAGGACAATAGGAATGGAAACTAAATCAAATCCCTACAAATTAGAGACTGAATCAAATCCTACAAATTAGGGATTGACAACTATCCAGATCTTCTATTTAAGGCATCAAATATTTACAGTAAAATATATCTAGGTATTTTCCCACACTCCCCCTCAAGCTGGTGAATGGATATTGTCCATCCCCAGCTTGCCTATTATACTCTGAAACACCTTGTTACTCAAACCTTTGGTTAACACATCCGCTAGCTGGCCACTAGTAGATACAAATGGAGTGCAAATTAAGCCACTGTCCAGCTTTTCCTTTATGAAGTGCCGGTCAACTTCAATGTGCTTAGTGTGATCATGCTGAACTGGATTGTGTGCTATACTGATAGCTGATTTTTTGGTCACAATAAAGACTCATAGGTGTTTCCCATTGAATCTTCAAGTCTTGTAGGACGATTTTCAGCCACAATAGTTCACAGATCCCCATTGCCATTGCTCTAAACTCAGCCTCTACACTTGATCTGGCAACTATGTTTTGCTTCTTACTTCTCCAAGTCACAAGGTTGCCACTAAGGAAGGTACAATAACCTGATGTTGACCTCCTATCAACAATACACCCTGCATAGTCTGCGTCAGTATAGGCTTCAAGAGTCAGTCCTTGTCCTTTCTTGAACAAAATTCCCTTCCCTGGTGTTCCCTTAAAATATTGCAAGATCCTGTACATAGCTTGAAGATGAATTTCTTTAGGATTATGCATAAATTGACTCATAACGCTGACTGCATAAGCTATGTCAGGTCTAGTGTGAGAAAGACAAATAAGTTTGCCTACAAGCCTCTGATATGTCCCTTTATCCACTGCTGCATTTTCATGAGCTTCGCCAAGTCTATGATTTGGTTCTATGGGGCTCTCAGTTGGCTTACACCCTATTTTTCCTGTTTCCTTCAACAAATCCAGTATGTATTTTCGCTGTGATATGAAGATTCCATGCTTTGAGTGGGCAACTTCAATACCAAGAAAATACTTCAATCTACCGAGCTCCTTTATCTCAAATTCCTTAATTAAGCATCTCTTTAAAGCTTCCCTTCCTTCCAAATCATTTCCTGTTACCATAATGTCATCTACATATACCAATAATGTTGTTACTCCCCTTGAGGCTGAATGTTTGACAAACAAAGTATGGTCAGCTTGGCTCTGTTTATATCCCATGGCTGTCATAACCCAAGCAAAACGTCCAAACCAAGCTCTAGGGGATTGTTTTAGACCATACAAGGCCTTTTTAAGTTTGCACACTTTGTTTCCTTCTAAATTCAAACCAAAGCCAGGAGGAATTTCCATTTAAATCTCTTCATCAAGATCTCCATGTAAGAAGGCGTTCTTGACATCAAATTGTTGCAAACTCCACCCAAGATTAGCAGCTAAAGATAATAATACTCTCACAGTTTTCATTTTGGCAACTAGAGCAAATGTTTCCAAATAATCAATCTCATAAGTTTGAGTATACCCTTTGGCTACCAACCTAGCCTTATACCTTTCAAGGGATCCGTCTGCCTTGTATTTAACAGTGAACACCCATTTGCAACCTATTGGACTCTTCCCCTTTGGTAACTCCACTAAATCCCACGTCTTATTTTTTTCAAGGGCCTCCATTTCTATTTTCATAGCATTTCTCCACTCCGTATGACTTAATGCCTCAGATACTGTCTTAGGAATGGTTATGGTGTTTAGATGTGTGAGAAAAGTTTTGTGGCTGTGTGACAACTTATCATAAGACATAAAGTGAGACAAAGGGTATAAAGGATGTTGGGTACATTTTCGGGTGCCTTTTCTAATAGCAATAGGAAGATCATTGTTATTGTTTTCATTAGAACTAGAAATATTTTCTTGAGAAGGTACAGTGTGATTAATTACCTCATTACCAAGGGCTAGTTCCAATTCTTGGACTTGCATAAGTTGAACAATGGGTGCTTTTCTCCTTGAATAAGTCAGTACTGGGCGAGTAGAACTTTGAACTTGTTTATCCTGTCCAAAAAGCTTAGAGTTGGGAGTATAAGGGTTTTCAAGTTCCATTGAAACAGAACTAGGATTTGGAGGACTTTGAGAATCAACCAGGGTTAGATCTACAGGATTTTTTATGTTTGTAGATGAGGAAGGAGAATGAGAGTCAAGTTCCAGCAAAAATAATTCTTTGTCCTTATCTTCCATAAGTGATGTCTCTCCCTGAAGATAAGGTTGAGTGAAATAGCTTGCTTTTTCAACAAATGTAACATCAGCTGACACAAAGAATTTTCTTGTTGGAGGATGAAAACATTTGTATCCCTTTTGAGTTGAGGAATAACCGACAAATACACATTTAAGTGCTCGTGGATCTAGTTTTCCGTTATTATGAGAGTGAGTATGAACAAAAGATACACAACCAAAAATTTTGGGAACAAGATGATTAGTAGTATGGAAGTCTGGAAAATATTGTGAAAAAACTTGCACAGGACTTTTAAACCCAAGAACCCGAGAAGGCAACCTATTTATAAGATGGGCTGCAGTTAGAACGGCCTCTCCCTAATAGTTTTTAGGAACATTTCGTTGAAATAAACAGGCTCTGGTAATGGCTAAAAGGTGACCATTTTTTCTTTCTGAAACCCCATTTTGTTGGGGAGTATTAATACATGATGACTCATGAATTATACCATTTTTTTGGAAGTATGGTGATAGGGTTTGGTTGAAATAGTCCTTAGCATTATCTGATCTAAACCTTTTGATTCTAACTCCAAATTGATTTTTGACCATGTTGTGAAAAATGGAACTCACATCAGACTTAATTTTTAGAAGAAATATCAATGACATACGGGTGCGATCATCAATAAATGAAACAAACCAGCGAGCTCCTGAGACATTAGGAACTGTAGAGGGACCCTAAATATCACTATGAATTAGTGTAAAATGAGTAGATGTTCTTTTATTACTAATAGGAAAAGAAGCACGTTTATGCTTTGCAAGTTCACAAATATTACAATGAAGGTTTTCTATATCAATTCCTTTAAATAATAATGGAAACATTACTTTAAGAATGCTAAATGAAGGATGCCCAAGACGGAAGTGATAAAGCCATATTTTGTCTTTATTGGAAATAGAAGACTCAGAAAAAAATGACAGGGGTAAATAATTTCTAGTTCTAGTTTGCCCACTTGATTCTTCAAGATAGTAAAGCTCATTTTTCTCTCTAGCATGTCCAATCATCTTCCCCGTACCTGGGTCCTGAAATATGCAGTATGAAGGATAAAAAATCACATTACAATTCAAATCTTTTGTAAGTTTGTGAATGGACAGAAGGTTAGTTGCCAAATTAGGTACATGCAGGACAGTTTTTAAGTGTGAGAGTTTGATTTATTAAAACATTTCCTTGGCCAGCAATTGTTGGTGGGGAACCATCAGCTGTGGCTATCTTCCTATTGCTCGGACAAGGGTCATAGGAGATAAATTTATGTGAGGAGTGCGTCATATGATTAGTGGCACCTGAATCTATAACCCAAAAGTTGGAGAAGGTTGTATATGAGACATTTAGTGCATATAAAGAAGGAAACTTACTTTTGAATGCCAAAGAACAAGTACCTGTCTCTGGTGGCTTCTCCAGTGTTCCCAACAAACTCTTTAGCTTCTCAATTTCTTCTCTGTTGAACTGGCTATGTTCATGAGAATTACCTTCATCACCAGACTGTGTGGAGGCCGTATGAGCTTGCCCTTGTCCCCTCAGTTGTCTATTCTTCACAGTTGAATTTCTATTGGACATTGGTGGCTTTCCATGAAGTTTCCAACATTTTTCTTGGGTGTGTCGAGGCTTCTTGCAGTAGGTACACCACAAAGAATCCTTATTTGTTACTTTAGACAAATCAGTGTGTTCATTTTCACCAAGTGGTTGCTGATTTGGGCTAGAGTTCTTTATTACAGCATTTCTTGCGACCATGGCTGAGCTCTCCACTACTTGGGGTTCAACCATGACTCCTCTTCTACTTTCTTCACCCCGAATTGTAGCAATCGTCTCATCTAATGATGGCAGGTCTTACTTCCCCAATACTTGTACTCGAACAAGGTCAAATACCCCATTTAGCCCAGCTAAGAATTCATAAATCCTATCTTTTTCAACAAACATTTTCATCAATGCAACATCATCACTACACTTCATTTGAAAATGTTGATAATGGTCCATCTCTTGCCACAAAATTTTCAACAAATTAGCATATTCAGTAACAGAGCGATCTCCTTGTTTAGTTGCAGAAATCTTGGTTTTAATCTCATAAATTTGGGCAGCATCTCCCACCTTGGAATAGGTTTTTTCAACAACCTCCCATATTTCCTTGGCTGTGGTAAGAAACATACATGTGTCACTGATCTCTGGAACCATCGAACTCCACAGCCATGACATAACCATAGAGTCAGCTTCATCCCATGCATCAAATTTGGGATCCCCTGGTTTGGGTCCAGTACCAAGTAGGTGACTAATTTTGCCTTTTCCTTTTAGAAAGGTTCGAACAAACTAAGACTACTTTAAATAATTTTTTCCATTCAATCTATGGGCTGATGGAATGTTCTGCAAATCTCCTGTTGATGGAGTATTTATGCTGTCCATATTGCGGTTGTCACTCAATTGAATAGGGTTGGGTTCATCAACAATCTCAGACATGGTTGGACTTCAAAAGTAATCTCAAAAGGAGAAAAAATGGTAGAAAAAGAATTCAGCTATGAAGGTTGAAAATATTCCTAAAGGAACCTAAACAGGCTCTGATACCTTGTTGAGAAATTTGTAATGTTTTTTTCCATCTCCAAACAATACAATTCTGGGTTAATATATACATGTAGAGGACAATAGGAATGGAAACTAAATCAAATCCCTACAAATTAGAGACTGAATCAAATCCTACAAATTAGGGATTGACAACTATCAAGATCTTCTATCTAACGCATCAAATATTTACAGTAAAATATATCTGGGTGTTTTCCCACAGAAAATTTATTATTAAAATTTGTAGATAAATTACCTAGAAAAATAGGAGAAAGACTACATAATTAAGTAATTAATTGGTTTAAAATTAAAAGAACACAAGGAATTAATTATTATGCTACATTATTACCAGTAATAGAATATGTTAGAGGTAGAATAAGATAATATTGTGGAAAAAAAACATAGGCATCAAATAAAATTACAATTTAGAAGAATGTACGTAGATATGAACGAAGTACCAACCTTTGGGTGTAATTATCCTAGCTATTTTAGCACTAAGAAAAATAAAAAATATAGAAAACAGTATAAACATTATAAACAACCTCCTATTGATTAAATATCTGTCTTCATTCATTAGTTCTATGTCCTTCTAATTCTAATACTAATATATGTCTTGCTTGTGGTCTTGTTTTCCAACTTTCTAATTTTGTTTTAACTTTAAATTAGTTTTTCTGTTTCTCTGTATTTTTCATTAGTTTCTAGGATTACTTGTTTATTTAATTAACTTTATACATTTGATGGCTTAACTGCTGGTTCTAATATAGGTCTTTTGCTATTTTCTCCTATTTTTTGTTTTCTATCTTCTTCTCCTACTAAAATTTTATTTTCTTGTTCTAAATAATAAGTTTCATCAATTTCGAAATTTTTAAAGTCTAAATTTTTTATAAGTTTATTATCTACATCTTCATCTGTTAATTCATCATTATTACATAATTCTACAAATAAATCATCATCTAAATATTTTTTAGGGTCATTAAATATTAAATCTACAATTTTGTCTTTATTATTAAGAAAAGTTTTAGGCTTGTCTAAATTTAAATTTTCTATTAATGCCATATATATTTCTATTTCTTCTTTATTTTCTTTTAATTCTAGATTAGTTCTATGTCTATAATTACTAAATCTCTGGTGACTTGATTTTGTTTGTTTATATAGGTATAACAAGTTTCTGGTACTTTTAACATATCATCTTATTCTAATTTAGGTAATGTCCATTCTAGTTCATTTAATTCACCACTATTTAACTTTTTAGGTACTATCATTTCTACATATTGACTTTTAAGATAGTCTACTATATTTTTACTTTCAAATTTAATTTTTTTATGGTATTTATTATATAGTTTTCCTAGAAAAAATGTTTTAATTCTAAGATTTTTATATTATGCATCCATTTTATATCATTTAGTTTGTACAATTAATTTAATGTGCTTACAAAATTCATTTATGTCTATGTCTATATTTGGTATACAACCTACTACTGCTGCTTTATTTTTTAAATCTATTTCTGGACTGGCTATTTATGCTTGTTCATGATCATAAAACCTACCATCATGTAAACATAAATGTGTTTTAGTGTCTAAGCCTTCTTTTGCTTGACTAAGTACTCCTATTACTATTATTCCAATGTGTATGTCTGTATAATTTTGTTTTATAAGATAATCTCTACATGCCGGACTAATTAATGCTAGTTCATCTATTCTATTTACCATCGCTAATTTAGTTTTATTTGTATAAATATATAACTATTATTCATTTTTTACATTAATCCTTCGATATAGAATCATTTCTTGCTAATTTGTTCGAACCCTTTTTCTAACAATTTATCTAGGTCATGTTCAACTGTTATATCTTCAGTCTTTTCTATAATTTCTTTACCTTTACGAGAAAATGACATCGATCTTCTAATTCTTTCTACCACAGTAACATCTATTCAACTATTTCTTAGGTTCTAAAACATCTTTTATGTCTATTTTCCTAGGTACTTGAAATGATCCGTTTTAAATTTAATTTTTCAACTCTATTTGCTATTATATATACCTCATTGTCTAAATTATCTAATATATACCTCATTGTCTGAATTATCTAATGAATTGCTGAGCTCCACACTAATTCTTTACTTTTTCTAAAGGTATGAAAGCTTGACTCTAATTTAATGAGTCTATTGTCTAAGTATTCTAATTTATTACAAACTTTGACTAATAATTTAATAATAATGTTTCCTTGAGCTTGCTATATCTTGTTACTTTCTTGACTAAATTCTTTATAGTTATAACCTACTGGATTAATATGTGGTATCTCACGTTTTAATTGTGCCAAAGATTCTATCAATTGTTTTTCTGAATTCATTCACCGGTTATTAATTTTATTGAGTCTAATTCTATTTGTAAATTTCTTTGTGTAAATTTAATATTTTCTATTTCAACTTTTAAAGATTCTACGAGATTTTTAATCTCTAATTCTACTAGTTTAGCCGTTGTTATGTCTAATAATTGTATTAATTCTACTATTTCTTTCTTGCTAAGGAATCTTTTAATCTGACTATTAAAATCAGCTAGTTACTCTCTAATAGAGTCTAAGTATTTTCTTAATGTATTCAATATTACAACTAATTTTAATTCTTTCGGACAAATTTTATTTTATTTTTTTATGATTACTAATTTCTAAATCTAAATAATCTTATCTCTGAAAATTCATAAACTAATTTTTTAAATCTTCTAACCTATTTTTAATTTTCAAAACTAAATTCTCGTATTTGTTTAACAATTTTATTTGCTTATTTATATTATAATATTGCAAATTTAATCTTCTAAATCTGAATATGGGTAAATTTGTAAAAGCATAATGTTTCAGACTTATTTTTCTTTCTATTTCATGATTTCAAGAGCTAAAGGAGACTTATAGTATACTAGAAGCCTTATATTCTCTAATCTTTTTTCTATTAAATTGTCTAAAAGTGAATGTTCCCCACTAATTTTAGTACCTTCAGTTTCTACAATATTTAAAGCACGTTCTAATATTTCTATATAATGATTATTTTGTATCCAAGCATCAAAATCTTTTTCTAAAACAACAAAGGGATTTTTATAGATATGATCAAAATTATCAATTTTGAAAATATTTCATAAACTAAATGAAGTCTACCTTGTAACTAATATAAAAAAATATTCAAAATGAAAACCAAAGAGGTGCTACTAAAGAAGAGAAAATTCACTATGTATGGGGGTATTTATTTTTGTGACGACTCTACAACATATGTTTTGATTCTTATCATATTCTTATTAATAATTGATTTGTAGTGATCTTCTGTGAAAACATCATGCTTTCATAATCTTTAATAACTTGCTTTCTACGTAGAAATATAGCATAATTGAATAAAATAGAATTTGTGTAATTGCAAAATTTGGAGAATCTTAGGACGTTTGCATGATAGAAGGTGCCTTATTTACAAAAATGGATATATTTACAATCATCATGTCATTTTCTGAATTTTTTTGTTTCTCTAACTATTTAAATAATTTCCTCAATATGATTATGTTGTCGCACTTTGAAATTTGAATATTTTCATTTTCATACCCATTTTGTAAATTATTTTATTTTAATTTATTATACATTGATTATAGTAGGCTTTGTGTGCAGGATGGAAGAAAACCAAACTAGAGAATCGGGAACCAAACCATAATTCGAACCGTCAAGATAAACCGAAAAACCAATTGCTTAAGCCGAGCCATTAAGAGAACGGAAATCGAACCATTAAGGCGTATCGAAATTGAACTGAACTGAATCTATTGGTTTTGGTTCGGTTTTTATTTCCTTAAATGTCTAAAACTCGAACCGAATCGAAAATTTCGATTTATTCTAAAATCGAACCGAGCCCACCCCTACTCTTGAAGATGCTCTAAAGAACAAAAGAAACATAAATAAAACTGGCGGATTATCACAGCTTGTCAATTATCGAACTTCAAACGCACGGTTGATTTATTTTTTCATAGCTCCAAATGCACTGTTGTCCTCCTGAATTTTTACAGGTTTTATTCCATATCCTAATCAAATTTATGATTTCTTTGGCCCTCTATGAATCAAAATCCAGATTCCGCCACTGTCCAAAGCCAAACCTGCCCATCCTGGAGAGAAATTAAGTACGTGTCATATCTGTCTTTCTTTTTTTTTATTTTTATTTTTTGGTTCGGAATTATTTGTCCTCCTTAAATAATTTCTGTGACCGAACAAAACATATGTATTAATTAAAGAGAGATGGTGATTGGTTGTGGGCATTGACTCTCGTCTTATTTTTTTTTTTCAATCTTTTGTATTATTGTTATTACTTATTTCGGTAATTATTATATATGGTAATCATAATTTTACGAATTACAATTATTATACGTTGATTTATTGTTTTTAAATTAGTAGAACTTTTATAAATTAATATTCTTTATCATATAATAAATTTTACGATCCCGACTTGAGCCAATGGACTAAATTAATAATTTTAATAAAATAATAAGATAATATTTTTCTTTAGAAAAGAATTTATATAACTTTGTCGTGCCGTTCAAATTATAAATTAATAATTTGTTAAAATTACAAATGTAGTTGACTATATTTGTTTATATAAAGAGTATTTTTAATCAAATTTATTGAATATATGTAATTAAGTTAATTAACATGAATGCTATTTAATTAAGTACACATATAAGTACAAGTTAAATGATTAGTTAAATACATTGAATATAACATGAATTAAATTATTTTTAATCTAATTGATTGGATGTATTAATTAAGTTAATGTAACATAAATATTATTTAATTAATTAGATATGTACAATGTATTTATTATTTTGGTTAATTGAATGTAAAGTTTAATTTATATTCAATATTAGTTAAATAGTTACTAAATGTATGTTAATTGAATTGTAAATAATTCTGTAAATTAATAAATTATTAATTTATCGATTATTTAATTTCTCTTTTAACTAATAGGTTTTATATGGTCCAACCCTATTAATTTATAAGGGTTCTAGTGTATCTCATTTGATCCGATAATCAAATATCAAATTCACCTCATATTCTAGCTTTTTGTGCAAAAATGCTTTTTAAAGAGTAAAGTTATTTTATTCAATTGTATATATATATATATATAGAGAGAGAGAGAGAGAGAGAGAGAAAGGGAGACTTATTTCTACTAATATTTGAAAAAATGTAACATCGTAACTAAAATATAGATATTATTTTAGATTTCATTAAAATATATTTTAATACCAATAATTCGAAAAAGCTAAGTTCAAACATTTTCCTACCAATATTTTCAGTCTCACCTATGAGTCATTGCTTATCAACAATTCCTATCCCTTATCAATAATAATCACACAAATTTTTGATTGATAAATAGCATCAATGTTCATTCCAATGTGAATTACACGTGTAAAGCTTCTTCGTCTTATCACCACAAATCAAGACAATACAAAATTCCCAAATCCAAGGGGCCTACCATCACATGGACCGTCTCTTTCATGTCTTGGCTATTATTATCATCACGTGAATTGTAACAATAAAATGTGATCGGTATAGTATCCCATTGTTTAAGGATGATTAAATTTTATTAATTTTGTTGATTTTTTTTAACTATTTAATATAAAATTTATCAAGCACACATTTTTTTAATTTAACAAATTAATCTATCACTTGTGTACTCATTAACTTAATTAATAATTACAAACAAACCTTTGAAAGAAAAACATGTTTCTATACATTCTAAGAAACAAAAATGATTGATTTGTTTATAATTAAGTATTTTGTCTTATGTTTAAAAAAGAATTTTGATTGTCTTAAATTTTGAAAAATTTCCACATTACCTAGCAAACCGCGTAACCGACCACAACAAATGAATGAGAGCAAATTTTATCATGATATTCACGTGGATGTGTTATATATGTATATATAATACTGATCTGATTTAAAATTATATTATTAAATCATATAGTTTGATAATTTTTTTAAATTTTAACAAAGTCTAAATCTTAGATCGGACGAGTTGTTATTTTCTTTATTTTTTAAATTTATTTACTTTTGAAATTATTATGAAATGACAAAAAAAAAAGTTAATTAATGAATCAATATATTATTTGATCAATTTGCTGGAAAGTATATGAGCAGCATACACGCTGAAAAAGTTGCTTTGAATATGAAATTAAATATCATTAATTTATATTTAATTTGGTTGGTGAAAAGGCAAGAATTGAACTATTTCCAAAAAAATACTTCTCAAGTTATAATAAATAATTAAATATTGTTGAGTATCAACATGTGGTTCCACAAAGCTCACTCATTAATTATTGTAACCATACACATTGGAGCTTATGCTTCTCTGCTTTCCTTGCTATGATACAGTCTCTTCATTAAGCACCAAAAAAATTAAATCATGTTGAAGGTTTTCTTTTCTTTTCTTTTTCAAAATACGAATTTAGTGGTAATTTCATTTAAAGTTGCCTTACATTTATTTCCTTGTTCAATGGTAACTCCATATATTTAATGCTATGCATTTTAAAGAAGAAACTAATGTCAATATGCCACAAATGACTTGTTTTCATCACAACTTACCATGTGTTTGTTTATTAATTTTTAATATTTTACTATTAAAAGATGATTTGAATGAGAGTGGTGTATTTGTCATATCAATTAGAATATAAACTTTATATTTTATATAATTATTATCTTTCTACAGTTTTGATGAAATCATAAGAATACATGCCATCTATTTATATTTATATTTATATTTATTATTATTATTATTATTCAACAGTAGATTACGAATTACAAATAATAAATTATATATGGTAATCATAATTTTGCCTACCATCATCATCAGAATAATCTAAAGGACATTTTTATTAAATTCTTGCTGTTGGTTCAGTGAGTCACTTGGAATCTATTACGTATTATTATAATAAGATTTAATTTACTACAATATAAAAATATATGATAGTGATCATCACATTCTTTTGATTATTTAATTAATGGTCAGATGTGTTTTTATTGGTTGGATAAAAATATTTCAAAGTATAGATGTCTACTCTACCAAATTAGAGTCACATTATTTATGCAAGAATTGGTAGCTTAATCAAATCTCTTCAAAATTTCATTTAGTTAAGCTTTTAAATTAATGACATAAATTTGAAACAACTTACAAATTTAGGGACAAAAGTCAAATGGTTAAAAATTACAGAGGTTAAAACATAAAAAATGTATTTGGCAATGGTTAAAGTCAACTGGATATATTCCTTGACACCAAATGTGGTATGTATTGAGATAAGAGTTATTGAAATAGAATTTACATCAAGAGATTCAAATTTGAGACATTATTTATGGGATTTAAAAATATAAAACTTATTAAATTTTAATTATATATTACTATATATACACATGCGACAGATTATTATAAAGAGTTAAGCACAGATTAGCTCAGTACTAAATTTAATATAATAATAAATCAACTATCATACTCTCAATTCTCAACTTCTTGCCTACATAAATATAGCCATGTGGTTTTCATGAGCTATCTCAATATAGAAAGGGAGATAGCGATTTTAAGAGAGAAACAAAAGAGAGTAGCAGAAAGTGGGATCTTAGAGAAAAAGAGAGAGAGGGAGAGATGGGAAATATTGGAGAGAGAGAGGACATGGAGAGATTGTCATCAACAGTCTCTTATTCAAATACAATGCCAATATTGTCATTAAACCATGTGTCATTTGTGTGCAAGTCAGTGAAAAAATCTGTAATGTTTTATGAACAAGTCTTGGGATTTGTTATGATCAAAAGACCTTCTTCTTTCAACTTTGAAGGAGCTTGGTATGTCCATCTCTCTCTCTCTCTCTCTTAGTCCTTTTCTTTTAGTTTTATTTTCTTGTTCTTTCTTTATCTCCTTGGAATTTCCTCGGAAACCACTCAAACCAGTCTTAGGATCGTTAAGAATTATTGCTGAAACCATATCAATGTAGATAATCTTTGAGCTAAAATGCTTTATGGTTTGGTTAAGAAAGGCATGAAATTAATGAGGCCTTGTTTTGTTTTGGTTTTCTCTTTTCTTTCTCTTTCTCTCTCTCTTTTAAAAAAACAACAAAAAAGGATTAAATAGATGATGATTTTTATTTGAAAGTCCTTGATAAATTTTACCGGACTTGAGAGATTTTTTGACAGATAAAATTTGTTGGAAGTTTAATTATGACGATTTTCAAAATTTTAAAGGAATTTTTTGGTGGCTTCATTATTCAAGAGTTTTTTGGTAGACTGTGATGCTTATTAAAACAATTGTGATTAAACTAAAGAGTTTAAAAAAAATATGATCTGTTAAATTTACAGCTTAAAACATAAATTTAAAATTGTATTTCGATAACTTATTGTATAATTAATAGCAGTCAAACCCATAAACCTGTTCAAGATTGCATGCTTCATGCTTCTACTATTTAATGATAATGATGCTTCACCCAATAACCTGTATAGTAATAGTGTAGACAAATAGATGGCCAAAAAAGGGGGAAAAAAAAAAAAAGAGTTGCATCACCAGAAAATGCTTAATGCTTCTTTGAATTTTTCGTGGTATTTGGTGAAAAATGTGAAATTGAAAAAAGGGGGAAAAAAAAACCAACAGCAATACATACTCAGATACTCTCATTCATTTTCTCATTCTTTAATTTACTGTTATATCATTTTTCAAGGATTTTAGATTTTTTTAATATTTTCATTAAAGGAAAAGTATTTTAGATAGTTTAAAATCACTTTTTAGGGATCAAATTTAGTGTTTTATATGAAAGAGTTCTTTTATGGGAGACACCCTTATCAAACACTTTTCTTTCTGAATTCTTTTGGATAAAATATCCTCAATTGCATTCTAAATTTTATCCAAAGCTTTTAAGTTAAATACAGAATATTTTAACAACCAAAAGAAATCAATTAATGCCAGCAAAATAAAAGGCAACCATATGGAACATGCTGATTAAATTTGAATGGTGACAACCAAATCTTTGTTGTAAAAGTCTGTTTCCTTTTTTTAATTGGCCTCCCAACAAGCACTAATAATTAATTTGCTAATTAACATTAATTATAACACTTTCTTTTGAGCCTCTCTAATTACATTATTTTATTTCATTTTATTTTTCAGGTTATTTAATCATGGAATTGGCATACATTTGCTAGAATCTGATAAAACTCCAGAAAAGAAAGGCAAGATCAATCCAAAAGACAATCACATTTCATTTCAGTGCTCAGACATGAAACTTGTGATTAGAAAATTGGAGGAGATGAATATTGAGTATGAGACTGCTGTTGTTGAAGAAGGTGGCATACAAGTTGATCAACTTTTCTTCCATGATCCTGATGGCTACATGATTGAGATTTGCAATTGCCAAAATCTCCCTGTTCTTCCACTTTCTTCTTGCCCTCTGAAGCTCCCCAATGCCAATGCCAATGCCAATGCCAATGCAAGACATACAACATCAACAATTTATGGTAAAGTTCTTTTTTTTTTGCCATGTTTAAGTTCTTTTTCCGCCGTGTTATTATTTTTTCAAAGGTACAAACTGGGTTGTGTCGTGTTGTTGACGCTCGCATGAAATTGCACGCAGGCAAGCGGAGCTCAGAGACGGCATGCTCAGGAGAAGTTGTTGCAACTCTGATGATGGAGAGTTTGGTGGTTGACATGATGGACATTTTTATGTGACCAGTTTCTGGAGACATTCATGCGATTCTGTGGTTGAAACTATTTTGCAGATTGTTTTGGTGTACAATTTGTAAAGAGGGGGTGAAAGTTTTGTGTAGCTTTGGGAAAACAAAATTGTTTTTGTGAGGAGTTTCTTTTGCTGTTATAAATTTGCTCTGTTGATCTATTATTCTCTTTATCTCTAGCATTTATTTATTCATTTGTACTTCTGGTTTTCAGGCCGATTTCTTTAGGTAGTCATCCGAATCCGAATTCTTAAAAGTACAGAAGCTAAAAAATAAATTAAGCTTTCCTTACCTTAAATTTCCAAATATCCAAGCTATGTCACAACTCTTAATCTCTCATCTAGTAGGCTCCCTGTATACAGCTAGAGCAGCGAAAAAATAAAAAATAAAAAATAAAAAGGAGGTTTTCAGATAATCTTGCAGGTCTTCACATGTTCCCAACTACCAATATAAATTAATAGAATTAGAATTTATTAAAAATTATAAATAAAATCTACAAGGAAAGCATGTTGTATAAAGGTAAAAAGAAGATTGAAGCTAGGAAATGCTACATGGAAATACATTATTGAGGAATTTTTTTTTTTTCTAAGAACCTATCTGCTACATCTCACCAGAATCAGTTCATTCTTTCACAGCAATACTATAATACAATTTGTACAACATTGTCGGTGAGAAAGATTATTTCATAAGAAACCTATCCTATTATCCTGTGCTTGGATTAAATGGGGAATCAGAAGAACACCTGGAAGCCAAAATTTTGGTGAGGTTGTGATCAGAAGTAACTGTCTGAGTTACGTACTTGTCAATCACTACACAGTCGACTAAGCTAACCGAACCTGACAGATACCTTCTAATTTTCAGTCTCCTGATGAAATGACAACAAAAACATCATCAATAGACCATTTCCTAGTTTCTGACTTTTGTGAAGGGTTGATTATGGCGCGCTCGGTATTAGCAAGCCGATAGCCAATCACAATTTCCTGTCTTTGACGACCCCGAATCATTATATCAAAAAATGAAATCTCTTCCTGGTCAAATAAGTAGAACTCCGCCGGTTTGATGCACATTTCGTTCCCCTGGAAAGAAGAGACTGGTCAGACGCACGCAAATGTCTAATTCTGCAGCTCTGAATTTGATAACATTGTCAATATATAAACAATGTTATACTTTATTTAAGTATTATGCTTCAGAGTGGATTTGAAAGCGTACCTCTTCAGCAAAAAGTTCCTCAAGAACGCGATTGATTTGCTTGTCCTCAGCCACCATCGCCAGTGCCATACTCACAAGTTCATTGGATAGTACATAATCGCTGATTCTAGACACTGATACCAGGTTCCTAGTCCTGGAATCTAAGATTTCACTGATAATAATAGATTTGTCTGAAGCCTGCTGCATTTCACGAATCCAGGAGCTGTGAGAGAACCCAGATAACCGTAAGGAAGTAGGCTTTGTATCTCTGTAAGGGAGACGTTTTGACTGTAATCCATGGGGGAAAAGAAGCTTTTATCATTTCTCAGAAATCTAAACATATATTGCATGAAAATTAATCAAAAAGTTTTGGTTAAGTTACTACACACAGGAGAATAACAAACTTCTAATACATTATACAGGTTGTAACTGGAAAAAAATACAATGAAAAAAATACGAATATTATATTACCAGTGTAAAACAACCTCAGTAGTGAATACCAAAGTGATGGAAAAATTACAAAATTTAAAATATATTTTTTATAATATTGTACGTGTTCATTCAGTCAAATGAAAATTATAGTCGTTTTTTATGCAATAAACCATACATATCATACACTATAGCAAACTGACACCTATTAGTAGTTTTAACAAAGATTATCATATGAACCAAAACATTGCAAGTCATGTTCATTTCAGCAGATCCATAATCCTGATAAGAAGCTAATCATGCCCTCAAATTGATATAAAAGATTAGGGATCAATAAGCACAGTATACCAATTTTAAAACAAACAAACAGGCAAATCACCCGAAAAATGAGTCAGCAATCATGAAATTTGATTACCGCCCACCCAGTCAGAAGTAGTTACCTGTATGTCTCGAATCAGGAGAAGGGTGGCAAGAGATCGTGAGTCAGAATGCACAATGGAGTCTTCCAGTGACTCATCTGCAAGAATTAATATCTGTCCATGGAGTTAGTAATCAGTTAGAAATTAGAAAACTCCTAAAGGTTCTTGCATTCGTTCAGCGAAAGAAGAGAAATCCAAAAATCAACAGTTTGGCAAATTGTATGAGTAGCTTTTAACCAAGTCAGTATTGGGGATTTCATAAAGTTTTAAGATTTCAATGCTAACTTCAATAGTTCAGTGGCACATAGATAATATTTTAATTAATCAAGGTGTGGCACCGTGTCTTCCCTTGTGAGAAGTGTGACTGAGTCTCTGGATGACAATAATAAAATTTCCTTGAAAATGAAAAAGGAAATATCAACAATGGACCTGGATCATGGATATGTTATCACAAATTACATTTTGCAAAGCTTGACCTAATCCTTTTGGAAGTCCATCCTGAACCGGAATCCCACAGATAAGACTATAAATAGATAAATATGCATTTGTGTGTGTGAGTGACACACAGAAAGATCCATGCAGAAGGCAGTGCAACTTACAGAATCAAAAGTCTCCAAGGGTAGACTTTCTAAATGACGTCTAATAACGGCATTTCCTTCACGGTGCACAAGTTTTATATTCACCAATCCAGAAATGTCAAGACCACCATCAGTAAGTTTCTTCTCTCTTTCTTTTTCAGGTACCTCATTAAGCATCCACAGTTCTGAACCTGGAGCCAGGAATGCCTCGAGTACCTGAATCGTGAAAAGAAGCAATGCAGACAAGTAACAGCTAAGAACTCAGTTATGAAAGATTATTTGGAACTTGCAATTTTAAAAATTCTAGACCACCCATGTTCTTTCTAACATCATTTTATGCTTAATATGATTCTTCTTTTCCACATATACAAAACTGCAATGTGAACAAATCTAAACCAACATGTGAAGGTGAACTAAAGGCAATAGACAAAGCTATAATGCAAATTACCATAATCATATCATCGATGTCACGGCGCCAGCCACAGAACAATATCTTCTCTGGATATTTTGGAGGGTCAGGTATTTTTGGGAAAGACCGCTTGCGTATCTGCATGAAGCACACATGATAACTAAGATAAGAAAACACCAAGGAAAACCACTGTTCTGGTTGCAAGCGTCAATCTTAAAAGGAGGAAAACTAAATAACTTTTTCTTGTATGGATGAAATAACTATTGAATATATTTACTTTGCTGCTATATAGAGAATTAGAAGAAAGACCACCTCTGGAAGGGGACCAGGTGCATAAGTGTCATCATCCTCAGCTATAACAAGAACTTCATCTCCCTCTTTCAGAACATAGTTATCATCTGGATTTAAAATTATCTTGCCACCCTCAGCTGCAACCTTAATTCCACAGGGAATTGCATCAGGAAATGAAGTCAGCACTTCTTCGAAATGCAGATCATCCAATTGAGGCCAACTTTTAATGTAAAATTCAGCATTTTCAAATCCCAATATGTCCTCCCATATCTGTCCGAAACATGAAAATAAATACTTTCCTGATCAGTAACTGCAAGATACAGGAATTATGCTATTTAGGTCTAGGATGCTGCTAATAAGAGCAAGGTGGATAAAGGCATAGGTTGAAACAGTAAGAAATCATGTGTTGGCACACAATGAAGGTGTTTATGATTGCAGACGGATGAGAACCATAAAAAATTATCTACATAGCAAAAACTGAAGAGATTCTTTCGTAACTCCACTATGAATATTAGGTAATTTTGTCAGTAATGGCGATGTGAGAAAATATAAAGACATGCATATAAAACCAACGCATTCAGAATGTATGGTGAAGAAAAGCATATAATTGAGCCTAATGAGGTTCCACCTTTATACTATAACCATGCATACACCAAGTGCTCTAAGGATTGTAAAGTACAGTTGAAAAATGTAAAAAAGGTTCAATCAAGGGGAAAGGGTGAAAGAGGGCTTATAATTGAATTCATACAAAAACTGGAAAGAGTAATAAGCTCATTCTAGTAACCTGTGCAAGGCCAGGTTGCAGAGCACATTGGATCATCAACCGCCCAATCACATCATGTGCAACAACTGTTTCAATGAGCTCTCCTCCAACAAGCTTTACCAGGGGTTCATTGTCAAGGTCACTCATTTCCACAACAATGTGACCCCTTAAAACCTCTTTTACTCCTGTGAGACTAAGTACCACCCTTAAAGCACGTGCATCACTCTGGTAAATGGAAAAATGAATGTCAAATTACTGTTCCACAAGAAATAATACGAGTCATTGAGAAGCATAAGAAAATTGCAATTCTGTAAGACCTGATCTGCATTTTCATCAGATGCTAAAACAATGATAGCACGTGCCTTTGATACTGATACCTGTAAATAAAAGAAAAATTCAATCCCAATATCATTCATAGAAATCTTATTAGAGAAAAATGAACAAAATAAAACAGGTAAGAAGAAATAAAATGGAACAACAAAACTGAATGCTCCTCAATTTCAACAAATAAATACAAAAATTCAGAGATAACTAAATTACCTTCTTTAAGTCAGCCAGTATAAGAGGACTGCCGCTCCTGCAAATGACAGAAGTCCCCATAAAGTCAAACTCTAATTTTGCTATGTCCATCTCCATTTCTTCCTTGTCTCTTTCTGCTAGTACAACAATAACGCCTCCACCAATACTCTTGTTAGCAACTGCTAGCTGCTTCAGAAGCGAACCCTACAACCAAAACAACATTTCTCCATATCAAATCCTTTGTCGTAAAGTCTTAGACACTTTGGAATCCAAGGTTACTACAACAAAGATTTGCCAAATCAAGCAGTAAGATTACCAATTTGTCGCTCCAGCCAAGAATCAGTATGTGATTCTTTTCTATAACTTCACTCTTTCCTTTCCGCAGTGAATCTACCTTCTCCGAGATTGCATCTGAGACTAGTCCCAGCATCATTGCAAATATCAACATGCCTCCTGAACTAATAGAGACAGAAACAATCCTGGGCCCAGTGCCAACCCTATCAGCATGATTCCCCGAGTCAGCTACAAAAGTCCATGAAAGCCAAAGAGCTTCGACAAAGCTGCTGTCACTGACCGCATACAATGCCAAGCCACCAAATATTATGAGAAATATAGTCGCAAAGAGTAGTGCAAGCAGCTTTGCATAAGGATAAACAGAGAAACACACATCCACCCTATATGCAACTCTCTTCTTCAAGGGAACCTCCTCTTTGTTTTTCTCTGTTCTTTTGGAGAAATTCTTTATTTGGGGAAGATAATCAAGATATTTATACAATACAAATGGCATAAGAAGTGCGACTATCACACTATACAAAGCAACGGTTCTACCGTCAGCATTACCAAAATTGGAATCTGAGCTACTATCAGCATGCAAAACATCAATGCCGTTATTGCTAGCAATACTTTTATTGCTACAAAATCTACGAAGGCTACTGTTCTCTTCCTGCAAGAAAAGCAGACTGTAACTGAGAAATATGAACAGAAAATTACATAAACTTGTGTTTGAAAGACATATGTTAAGAGATAAGTATTTTATATGATCATAGTTGATTTTATTTATAGATTTTGAGCAGTAGAGCGATATACATGAAACAATCTTAACAAACTTATTAATTCAAAGAACACAAGCTTACCTCAAGTTTTCCAACCCTATTCCGCAAGTAAATCGCATAACATACACATAATATACAGTTTATAATTAGCTGCAAAAGAATAAAAAAATAAAACCAAAATATCAGCTTTACATTTCATTGATTTTTTTAAGTTCAATTTCTGAACGTTTTAAGCTAAAAAATAAATAAATTTACAGCATTTGAGCTCAACTCAAACTACTAACCAAGTAATATGTCATCAAGGAGCTCTTTAACCCACGAGTCCTTGCACTCAACTGACTCACTGAACTCGACTGAGCCACTGAGTTTAACTGAGTCAGAGCTAAACTCGCCACCTTCTTCTCTTCTTTCTTCGAACCCAACTCTTGAATCCTCTTCTTCTCCTCATTTCCTTTAAGTTCAAGCTTATTGGGTTTAACTTTGACCCGGCTCCGACCCATATGTGGGCCCAAAAACGACGGGTACATCCAGTCTCTCTCGTTAAACCCATTACTCGACGACGACGATGAAGACGACGGCGACGCATCGGAGTCAATGGACACGCGGAGATCGAACGGCTTGTCGGTTCGGCGAACGGCGGGAAAAAGTGGGCCGGGGAAGTGAGTGTCGTCGGAGATCGTCTTTGTTCGCTTCGGCAGCGGCGGCCTCTCCGTCGTCTTCGCCACCGAAGCTTCATCATGATTGCTCTTTTGCATTTTCTCTAAATTTTACAAATTTGATGATGAAGAGATCTGAAACAGCTTTTATTATTACCACTATTATTACTCGTTTTTTTCTATTTGAAATAGATGATGATGAAAGGCAGGGTGAATCTGGGCCGCTGAAAGTGGGGGGTTGGTGGGGTAGGGGGATGACGTGGACAGCTGTTTGCTTTTTATGATGAATGTAAACAGTTAATACAGTTTTTAGTTTACAGTTTTTTCAGTTGTTATTTTGACATGATAATTTTTCCTTGTCTGCAAAAATTGCGGCATTGGTCGGAGAGGACACGCAATTTTTTTTTTTTAAAAGGAACTTATAAAAATGAGAAATATGATTTTCCAAATTTCAAAATGTATCAAAAAGACAACCACTTTTTCCTTTTTGGAAAATATGCAACATAGTAAAATTTCAAAAATATGATAATATTCGAGACGTGTCCATTAGTTTCCAAGTAATTTTGTTTAATTAATCATTTAAATTTAAATATTAAAAAAGTAAGGAATGGGAAAGTAAATTTAATTTTGCCCAATTCCCACTCCCTTACCTTTTAAGAAAAAGAATAATATTTGAAAACATGAAAATTAAAAAAGCAGTTAAAAGTATATTTTAAAATAAATTTCTCAATAAAATATCAGATATTATTTTTTATCTAAAATTTTGAAGTAAAAAAAAGTTTTTAAAGATGATATCTTAGTATTAGCCTTTGCATGTATGTTGATATCCTGGGGTTTTTTATACATCCTTTTTTAGATATAATTTTAAATCTAGTAGAATATACCAATTAACATTGTGCATGTGCAAAAAAGGTAGAAAAGTACTTTGCAACTACCATGAATGAAAAGTTTCTGCATGTTTTGAAGAGGAAATTTCCTAGAAAGGAAAGGATTGAGATTCATAGACATTATTTTAGTATGATGATTTTTTTTTTCTTTATAATGTCTCTATCCCACAATCTATGCTTACTAACTTAGAAAAGAAAAAAAATATTCCACATCCATAATCATTATTGATTTAGCTCAACATTTTTCATATGATCATATCATCCATACTGTTCATAAATTCACTTTTTCTAAATTCAACATCAAATAATATTATTGGTTGAGCTCAACCTTGTCATTTCATATCATCCACATACTGGCCATGCCTGCACTTTTTCTAAATTCCAACTCCAAATTCAAATATCACTAAATATTGGTCTCTATAATAATGTTGAAAGATCATCTCAAGGTAAAATATAATACTAGTTAAATGTGAATAATGAATGATATACAGTGCAACAACGCTCATTTTATAATGAGTGACGGTGTCAAGTGGTGACTAATCCTAATAATTCAATTTTTTTTTAAAAATTTTTTCACAAGTTATCTCCACTTGTCAGAATTTAAATGCCATTGTCATTTTAATTTGAATAGGCTTTGCTAACCAAAGAGAAAGAATGACAAGAATAGACCAAGCTAACTCTCGCCAAAGACCAAGACCAGTGATCCACATAGCCAAACCAACCTTAAAATGCCAAGACATTACCAGAAAAAGTCAAATGACATAAACTCAATCTTATATAAATATCTTGTAGCTTTTAGACTAAATTGAATAAAATTAAAGAAAAATCTTATTATCTTGTTAACAAGAAAGAAGGGTTCATCCTTACTTATCAACAGTTTTAGGACTAGCCTTTGAATCAGACGGATCAATGTATCTCCAAAAGACACCCAAAGTGCTTCCCATGATGTTCATAATCACAGCTGACATTGCTGGAGGTAATGCAACCGTAGATGATGTGAAATGGGCTGTTGCTAAAACCACACCTAAGGAAGAGTTTTGCATGCCAACCTGTGAATAAATGACACAAAAAGAAAAATTATTTATTCATATAGTCATTCTCAAGTGCAGAGATTTGTGCTTTTCAAACATCCGGACTTAATTGCATGACATTTTAAGTCTTGTGTATTAAGAAATACAGACGTCCGCATCTAAATATTTTCGTATACTTCTACTGCTATGACATATGGCATTATTGCAAAATGAGACCACTGGCACACAGTATTCTTATATCTCACTCTCATTTCTACACAATTCTAATTCAAGGAATTTCAATATGAAGAAACACACTGAAACATATATGCATGAATTTGTTCTTGTATGATAAAATCTTAGAAAAAAAAAAAACACTTTCACTTTTGGCGTATAAAGAGAAATTTACAACATTAATAGAAATGATAAAAAATTTGTTTAAAAATCAAGAATTAAACGAATATACCAAAGACTCAACATGTTTAAAAATCACTTAAAATGTTCAATATAACTATACCTCGATTGATATTGCTCGCCTTTGTGGTTCTCTGAACCCACAAATAGCTGCAGATAGATACCTGCATATACATAGATCATTAGATTGTACATATTTGCAATAGTGAAAAAATAAATTTATAAAATAGGAATGAATAAAAGTAGCCAACTGCTTGCATTATATTTGTGAAACAATCCCAAAATCATATACATAGGATATGAAGATATTTTTGCTTGATTCTACTAATATTCCATGAAGATAACTCAAAAGACAAGCTCTTTGTTTTGAAATGCTCCATGATTATATCCAAGAAATGATACATCTCTTCAGCACCGTAAACAGTAACCAACTCATGTTTCAGTGCATTTATATGTAGTTTCCTTTAAAAATTTTTAATATTTTGCCTTCCAAAACCTCTTCTTCAAACAAAAAGCGAGAGAAACTCTTTCCGAATGAGAATAAAATAGTCATTATCAAAGTATGGAGTCATGATACCAAGAACAAATAAAAGTCAAAAATCAAACTCCTTATAACTACAAACTGAAAAAAAGAATATATCAACTTTAATAGAACTCTAGCATAACCAATGTAATTCATAAAAAGATAAAAATGAAGAGCTACAATAAATCTCTTACCCCACAAAGAAGCCAGCAAAATGCAACAGCAGCACAGAAAGTATTATAACTCCTAGTTCTCCAGACAATATTGATTTGATGCGTGCAATTAGAGAGAGATCAGATGCCAATGCAGCACCAACCACTGAGGATTTGAGACGAACCACATTTTCAGAGAATACACTGGATTAAACCAAACAAAAGAATGTGAAAAAAGGTAACACAAAATTCATCAATACCATCACCATGAAAATAAAATAAATAACAAGAATCAGAACCTGCATGCCAACAAGGATGAAGTTAAAACAGCAAACAGTGGTGCAAAAGGTGTCACAACCTTCACAGCAGCAGGAAATGCGCTCTGCATATATGAACCTAGCAGAACTGGAGCAACAACAACCTAGAGCAGAAGCAACAATAAGCATTCTACCCAAAAACTTGAATTGTGAATACTCTATTAATGGATATTTGAGTAAAGTAAAGTGCATATTTGTCACATACCTGCAGGGTGCTGACGGAAAGTTTAACAGCATCCACTGGAACATATGTTCCTGCCAGAGTTTTTGTCAGAAGAGGAGTAAAAAGTACAGCTCCAAGTGTAGTGCACATTGTCATTACAATAGATAGTGGAACATCCCCTCGAGCAATTAAGGTCACCTGTAACAATATCACTGAAATAAAAATGAATCGGTAGCCTATATACATCATAGCATGTATTCAGGAGCTTTATAGATTTATCAACTCTTCAAACTGTTGACATACACAATGAAAACTAGTTCTATTTTTTATTTTTTATTTGAGCAGATCAATATCGACTATTTCATTTGGATATGTGTTGGTGCAAAAAACTGCCTCAAAAGATCTCCTAATTTACTAACTTCCATTACCAAAATAAGTCTTCTTCAACTCGGAATTTTTTATTTATTTCTCAGGTTGCCTTCGATGACACCAGCTAAGTTGAATTAATTGTCAAAACAATGAAAGAATGGTTCCATCGATTCAGAAACAGAACACCCATTGTTTTGAATTGATGAAAGGTGGCCAAATGTGATTCCAGCTGAACTCAGAGTAAATATCAATTGAGAACAGGAACAACATAAATAAATAAGTCTTACCACATTGGACGCAGTACCACCAGGACAACAAGCTAGCAGAATTAAACCAACTGAAAGAGCTGGTGGAAGGCCCAAAAATTTGCTGACAATCACTCCAAAAGTTGGCATGATTGTATACTGAGCAGCACATCCAAACAGTATCTAACAAATGTTGAGAAATAGGGAACTCACCATCTTGGAAACCAGTACTCATTTGCAATTTATGTATGATAAATAAAATATAATCACATGCTTTCTACATTATGAAAATCATTCCAGCAAAAGAGATAATCCTCATCTCTCAAGACATTTAAACTAGTACATCAAACATGTATCAAGACTTACACTATATGTTCTGGGAAAAAGTAAAAAATATGGAAAAATGGAAGCCAAAACTTCAGACTACGACATGAATGACAAACGGCCAATGCAATTCATATATAGTTACGTCATAACCAATTCACCAAAAATGTACATGTCAAAACATAATTAGGTGTAAAGATGTTCTATAACAATCATATTTCCAATAGAATGGCCATAGTAAGTCTAAGTAGTCCACTTTCTCATGTTCAATCCAATATCCCAATTCATTATTTTCCAAATCAAATTCAATGATCTAAAAGCTGAGCATGCCCATTGGTCAATTTATACAGAAAAAACTTAACTTGACATTACAACACAAGAAAACACAATGTCTCACATAACAAAAATTGTAACTTTACAGTAAACTGCCCATAAAGCAATTTCAAGCAACAAAACCATTCTGGGAATTAACAAAAGCACTCACAGAGAGAGGCCTTTGCATGAACAAACTGATCAAGTCTTTAAGCTCCAAAGTGAGACCCATTGCCAACATAATCAACCCAAGTGACAAGCTATAACTAACTGGTCCTCTCTGCACAAACCAAGCAAAAGCAGAAGGTTTCAAGCAAGCAACAACTCCACCAACAGTCACATAGAGAGGATACAAGCTGGCAGCAGTAGATAAAAGATTTTCCCATCTGGGTTTTGCTTCAGTTACAGACAAAGGCTCAGAATTTTCATGCACACATCTAGTGATTTGCAAATTCTTGAAACTTGGTGGTGGTGGTGAAATTGTAAGAGGCGTTTTAGGTCTAAAGAGGGGGATTTTGAGGTGGGTTTTTGGTGGTGGTGGTGAAGTGAAGGCAGTGAGTGTGAGACTCAGAGAGAGGGACATTGTTAGTATGACTTGAATGATTGGAGTGGAAGAAGAATTTTGGAAGCAGTTTTGCTATTTACGCCGGGTCAAAATCCGAAATGGGTTTATTTGCAATATTTTCTAGACTTTGTTAAAAGTTTATAATTAACTTAAATATTTGCACCCTTAAACTTCTTCTACTAATCAAATAGGTCCTCTTTGTAATATTTTTTGAAATTCTTATAATTCGTTGCTAATTTTGAATAATCGGACAATTTGTCCTTCCATCTCTTGAACTTCTATTTTTAATAATAATTTTATATAAATTTACATGATTATCAAATTCATAAAGATCTATTGATTCTAAATTAGAACCTGCATTAATAACTATTTGTCTTTCTTAGGACAAGGACCAAATCTTTTCTTCTAACATATTTATGTATACTCCTAAGCTATTTTCCCAACTTAGGTACATTCCATCCATGCTTTCACACAAATGTTGTAATCTAAATTCTGCATTTTAAATTAAAAAGTTTATATTATTGTTATTCATTATGGGCGATTTTGAGTACTGTTATTAGTTCTACACCTATCTTGAATTACTTCAAGACTTGTTAAAATAGATTCTATTAATGCTATCCTATTTTCTTCTTCAAAGGCATCAAATATATCATATTCATCTTCAGTATCTATTCTAGTCATATTTCTATATTAAATTTTCATGAGATTTAAATGATCTTTAATCATAGTAATTGTATAAATAATTTGGTATTCTTGACTAAAGTCCAAATTATCTATAGCGTTTAAAAGCTTAATAACAGATCGTTCTATGTTTTAAGAATTTGAGCTAATTTTATCACTTCCAATCTTATATTATTCAAGAAAACAACCAAAGCCCAACATGCTTCCGTTTGTTGCTAAAATTTAAGAAGATAGTTCAGGACTACTAACCAGTGTACTATCTCACAGAATTATGAGACAGACTAGCTAATTGCCTCTAACCATAGAGAGGTCCATGGTCAGCATCGTCATAGCTCCACACGTCTAGCAAGATCACCTCAGCGACTGTTCCACACGACCTCACGCAACACACTGCTCTACGGCCTAAAAGGTGCTTTCCTTGCTAACGTCTCAGGAAGAGTGATTAGTAATAAGAAGTCTTCTTCGATTAGCACAAGTGTTGGCATGCAAAGTACTTGATTTATTTCTTAAAATATATAAGGTAGAAGATGATAATTTCACTCAAAATATTTATTTATTTCATCACTGGAAATGATTACAGAGAAAGGATTACAGAAGCTTTGAAGGTTAGAGATGGCTACAGAGTCAATTACCTCTCTCCTTCTTACATCGTTTTATTTATATCTTTCAAAAGATAAGATTACATGATAGATTACATGACATATGTTATATTTTTAAAGATCTTGGAGATTTCCTTCAGATAAGGTGACATCTGTTACAGACAGTTACTGTGCTGATAAGCTTTATCCTTTTGGCATTTTCTATGACATTATTGAAGCTTGTTAAGCTGGCATCTTTTACTTCTTTCGTGAACCCTTCACATGCCTATTATTAGCTCTTCATTTACAGACATGTCTTCATCACTAGATCCATCTTTGGATTTTCCATAACAATAGCCACAATTATTTTGGTGTTTTAACACCTTGCATATTTTATGGTGTGTTGGCAAACTAGATTCTATAAGCTTTTCGAATATTGCTTTTTTCTTCTTAATGATGGCCTGTCTGGCTAGGATATTTTCTCTTCTGCTCATAGAAAAGATGATATATTCTTTTGTGGTCTCGTAGAACCACACACATTTTTTACTTATCCTTTCAAACTGTTCATTAAGAACTTTCATTCCTATTGCCCTTTTGGTGGTGAGTGCTTTGGGCTCAAATAAGTCTGGGTCATAATCATTATAAACTTGGTCTAAATTAATTGTGGGACTAATCTTTTTGCAGCTGACTCCAACTTGTATCATGTGTTGAGCTGAATACTATTTGTTATCACAATATTCAGGACAAGCACTGAGGAATTTGATAAAAATTGCTTCTTTTGTACTGCTTATCTTTTTGAGTTCAATGGCGGCTTCTTTGATCTTTTCGGGGAGTAATTCTAATTCCCTGAAATTTTCATCAGTATAAATGAGATTAAGAAAACCATAATCAAACATATCTTTTATCATTTTAGGATCACCTCTTAAAATGAAATTAATCCTTGGGTATAACCCTGAATGATCTGGTATTATAGCCTGGCTAGGACGAATCCCATAGGCTATTTTACCAATTCTTTTATATTCATAAGTGTAGTCATTTTCACATGGGATTTTAGCCATTAAAAGTGACTGTCCACTTTTAAAATATTACGACTTTAAACTCTGTGAAGAGCTTTGGGAACCCTCTCCGTTCATGTACTGTTATTTGAGATCATGGATTGAGAGGAACTTCTCTGGCATTGGGATCTTTGTATTCTGTGAAGAACACTGAGTGATCTAACCCTCATTTTGATCCTTAAAATGGACTCTTTTTAGCATTTTGCTAATAAATTCTTCTGAAGTTTGTACTTCTGGATTATTTTGCAAACTTTTATCTGGGCAAAGTTTGCTCAATTTTTCTTGGGCAGCATCAATCATAGCAAGCCCATCATAAATCAATTCATTGCCTTTGAGAAGCAATTCTTGACCTTCGGAGCACATCATTATGCCCTTCATTATTTTGGAAAGACTTTTATCCATTATAGTCCCTGCTGAGAAAATCTGCAATACAATTGTTCGATCCTTTAATATACTCAATTTCAAAATCATATTCTGCAAATAATTGCTGCCATCTAATTAATCTCTTATATTGAGGGAGATTAAGCAATTTATTAAATATAAATCCTTTAACTTGTGTATTATCGGATCTGACTTTAAATTTCTTTGGTAATAAAAAGAAAGTAAATTTAGCGATTCCATTTTTAATCGCTAATAATTCTTTTCTGCGGGCTTAAATGTTTCGCTAGTATGTCTACAAATCTTTTCTAAATCTATTTTTAATACAGTACCCCAGTGAGTATCAGAAGCATCAGTTTCAAGAATTAAATTATCACTGGTAGTAGGAAATCCTAATCTTGGTAGATTTTTACATTTTTTTTAATCTTTTAATTATTGAGTATGAGATTCTTCCCAAGATTTTGTATTATTCTTTTTCAATAATCCTTGTAAAGGTTGTTTTTCTTTTGCTAAATTTTCTATGAAACCTTCAGCATAATTAAGACATCCTAAAAATCTTTGAATTTGCTCCTTTGATTCTAATTTATCTGGGAACAAATATATTTTTTCAGAAATTTGCGGTTGCATTTCTATTCTTGTTTCATCTATTATTAACCCTAGAAATTCAATCTTTGGTTTCATTATCTCAGATTTCTTTTTAGAAAGTAATATCCCATGTTTTTTACATTTTTCTGCAAAAGAAATTAAATGAGTAATATGATCAATTTTATTATTAGAGAATATTAATATATCATTCACATAAACAATGCAAAATTTATGAAATTCTTTAAAAATTTTATCCATTCTTCTTTGAAATATTTGCGGTGCATTTTTTAGTCCAAATGGCATTACAATCCATTCATACTGTCCCTGAGGTGTACTAAAGGCAGTAAGCGGTATACTATCTTCTTCAAGCTTAGTTTGCCAAAAGCCAGATTTCCAATCAAATTTGCTGAATATTCTTTTATTAATTACAGAGGTAATTAATGTATCTTTGTGAGGTAAAAAGTATCCATCAAATTTGGTATATTTAGTTAATTGTTTATAATTAATAACCATACGAGCTTTTCCTCATTTAATTTCCGCATGATTCCTAACCATAAAGGCAGGACTACTATGTGGACTTTTAGATTCTCGGATAAGTTTGAGATCTAAGAGTTCTTTAATTTGTTTATCAAATTCTATTCTATCTTCTTGCCCATATCTCATAGGTTTAACTTTTATGATAACATTTGGGTCTTTTAATTCTATCTTGGCATAAGTTTTATCAACTTCCCATAATTGACTTGGATTTTCACCAAAATTTTCATCAAGTTTTTCTAAGATTTTTTCATAATCAGACATAAGTTGATTGATTTTTATATTGAAATCACCACGCTGGCTGCGGCGAAAAGGGAATTTTTGGGTAGTGCGCCGGACGGGAGTATAAATCCTTGGTGTGATAAGTGTATGATTACAAGGGGTTTTAAGAGTAATTAGTTCGTTAGTCATTATATATATGAATTGATGAAGGAAATTAACTCCTAAAAGTATATCAGTACCCATATAATCATAAGACCATAATATTGGTATACTTAGTATATAATCGCTGATTTGGATTAAGGCTTTTATTCTACATGTTCCTAGAGAAATTTGTTCTCCATTAATTCATTTTCCCGTTAAGGGTTTATAATCTTTCCAATATGACCTTGAATAAATTCGGGAATTTGCTAGGCTAACTCATGAACCCGTATCAATTAAAGCATGGAACCATTCTGGTTTATGCTTATAATATGGTACTATCACTTTTATATATACTATAAAAGGATTAGACATATCTTGATAGGGTTTGTTTAATCTCTTCAATTGTTATTGATATCTATCTATCTCCTATGCAGTAAGGAGAGAAATTTTCAAGGAAGTTCATTCCTAACAATAAAGGACTTATATCTGTTTCATATTCGGGTTCTATAATGAAATGAAAGATAAATTCTATTCCTTTAATTTTTAATGGTATTTCACTGTATTGGGTTAATATTTTTCTTTCTCTATTATACCCTACATAAGTATGTGGTTCAATTAAATCTATCTATCTAAGTATTTAATCATTTTGATATCTACATAAGATTTTGCAGGTCCAGTATCTAGGATGGCAAAAGTCTCATGCCATGACTTTCCATTATTATATTCAATTTTGATTTTTAGATTTTGATTATTTTTTCTCACTGTTGTTAATATTTCTTGTAATGATGGTATCACAAGAGGGCTACATCTTGTAGAACTTTGCATTCCACTTAAATTTCTTGGCATGGAGACGAATTCTCCACTCCTCATTATTATTCTACCTTCCGGTGTATATTCTATAGTCCTAGAGGTATTCCCTCTAATTAAAGTAGGTTGACTCCTTAAATCCATATCCTATTCCTCGGGTAGATCAATTTCTCTTAATAATTCAGGGGGTTGTATTTTTCCAACTTTATTAAAGAGTTTGTCTATTTCTATGAATTCTTTATCAGCGAACATTTCACTGTTAGCTAAATTTGTTAATGTATATTCTATGGCATAGATTATGCTATATGGATATGATCCATCATGTATTGTATCAAAGTAATTAAAATCATGACATAAAGTTAAAGTTTTATTTATATTTATATCTCTTAGACTTATAGAATATTTAGGATATATCTTAAATATCAATTTCTTCTAATTAAGATTTCCTTGGATTACTCCAAGAAGAACATATTTTCTATCTTTTATTCTATTATCTAGTACAGCAAGATTTACTAGACTATCAATTCCTTCTCTGAAATGAGATTTTATCATAGTTTTGATTTCTCCAATATGAATATATCCAATTTTATGCCTATCACTAGGTCTAATTTTATTGATTTTTTCTTCAATGTCAAATTTCAATAACAATGGTATATTTGTATTTTCTCTTGCGTGCCTAATCTCAATTGGCTCTTCTCTGACAGTGGCACTAAAATACATTATATTTTTTCTTTTAACCATGTTAGCTATTCCTTGTGCTAACCTATTGACTAAAGTCATAGATGTTTCTAATCCATTTTTATTAATCTTGAGATATTATTTTTTTATCAAAGATCAATTCTTTATTAAAAGAACCTTATTCTTCTATTTCTTCATCCTGATATAAATCTTTATTATCGCTTTCTTCAATACTCATTCTGATTCTGAAGTATTTAAAATTTCATCAGATAGATAGTATATGCTATCATTTTCACTAACATCTTTACTATCAGTGATTAATTCTAATTCTTCAAAACTTTCAAATATTTTAATGTTTAATCTCTTTTTCTTAGGACACCCATTAGCATAATGTCCTTCTTCATTACATAACCAGTATTTACATTTTTTAGGCGTTTTTACCTTAGATTTTCCATATTTGTTTCTTTTAAAGAACTTTCTCTTACATTTATTTTTCTTATAATAATTTTTATTAGTCTTGAAAAGTTTCTTCTTTTTAAATCTTTTCCTATGTTTATAAACTTTTTCAGAACATCCAAATCTTGAAGGTTCTTCTAATCTTGAACAACATAATTCTCGATTTTATTTTTTCATTAATCGTCTATCTCTTATTTCGGAACACCACTGATTTACTCCATTTCGAGCAAACCTAATTCTACTTCCAAGGGTATCAATATTGGTAATATCATCATATTCTTGGCTATATTCTTCCATAAATTTTTTACCCCATAGTTCTGGTATTTTCATAAAATATAAACTATTGTAATACATTTTTGTATTATCTTCTTCTCTAAATTCACATTTATAATATAGTTCTTTGAAACTACATGTGTATGCTTCTAAGTAACATATATCACATATTTAAAGCCCAGTTAGCTTTCTCATATTTTCCATTCTTTTTCTTTCTAATTCTTGCTGATAATCGGCTTCCTAATCTTCTCCTAAAAATTCTCATCTTATTTCACTTTCAAATCTTGTTATGATTTGTTCTCAGGATTCATTTTCATTAGGGTTTTCCCCATATAATACCTTATTTTTATTATTAACACTTAATCCCATAAACCATTGTGCAGCTATTCCTACAAACGAAATTTTAAGGAATTCAATGCTATTATGTCTATTTAGATTATAAAATGCTAGTGCAATCTTCATGGATTTTACCTAAGCAGTGATCATTTTATCTCTATCTTTAACACAATCTAAGTCTAACCATATATCCTCATGACTGATGGGTCTTTCTTGATATTCTTCTGGTATTTTATATTCTCTCTTAGGTCTTCTACTTGGCCTAAAATATTGACTTTGTGATCTTTCATTTTTGTATGTTGGTATTTCTTCTCTAGCATAAGAAGCTCTATTACTAGATTCACCTCGTTCAAAGACTCGTGGTTTTGATTCATTCATTTTTAAATGTTCAATTCTTTTTTCAATATCTTCTAAATTTATGAAGACATTATCATCTTTTTCATCTGTTTCAGATTCTTTATTATAATTAGATAGTTCTTTTAATCCATTATCGACATCTGCGCTTAACATTCTTAAACTTATTAATTTTTCATTACTTTTTATCTTGTTAAATATTGGCCTTATCATAGGCTGAATTTCATTACTTTTCTTCTTATTAAAATAAATTATTGTATTTTGTAAAATTTTATTCTGTTCTTGAATTATCATAAGTAATTCTTTCATATTATTATTAATTCTTTGTACTTCAATTTTCTTGTAATTTTTCATGTATGTTTATAGTAAATTTATTACCAAGTTGTTCAATAATTTTTTCTATTTTATTTAGTTGGCATTCTGTCTTATTCAATC
Source organism: Clausena lansium (assembly GCA_030449835.1). Classification (NCBI taxonomy): domain Eukaryota; kingdom Viridiplantae; phylum Streptophyta; class Magnoliopsida; order Sapindales; family Rutaceae; genus Clausena; species Clausena lansium. The sequence continues at coordinate 4,886,402 of JASUUF010000146.1, read as the reverse complement.
TTAGTTCTATAGAATTCTTATTTATTATATCTATAATTTTTTGTTTCAATAATTCCAAATCTTCTATTTTGTATTCGTTTATTATTTGTTTAATATGTTCAAATTCTTGACTCATTTGATCTCCTAATCTTTTGATTTGATCTATATTTTCATCATTAACAATTTTTATTTCTAGTATTTCATTAGCACTTTCTATATCATTTATGCTTAAATTAGGGTTTCCTAATTTATTTAATAAATATAGAGAAATCAAATTTAACTGGTTATTTTCCCACATGTCGGAATCATTTATTAAATTAAAAGGTTGAAATCTTCCATATGTGTATCCTCTTTGCCTATAACTAGAAAGTGGAAATCTGCTGGTTTCTATATTTTGAGAGATTATTAATGGGTCAGGTAATTTATCCATTATACCATCTGCATAATATTTCATTACTTTCTATTAGATATTTGTGATATATAATTTCTTTTATTTCTTTTGGAATATAATTCTTCTCTAACCCTTTATTTATTAGGCAGATTTTATGCATAAATAAATCTTTATATCCTAGTAACATATTACTAGCAGAGTTGTATTTACTTCTAATTTTTTTATTATTCCAATTATATTCTTCTCTTTGCTTAATAGACAAAAGCCTATTATAATCTATTATAAGATCTTCATGATAATCTTCAATCAAATTAATATTCCACTGTTTCCAAGAAAAATTATTTCTTGAAACTTCTATCCTTATCCTATCTAATAAGAGTGGATTTGGATTTAAATTTCTTCTATTCATTATTATTAATTCTCCAATTCTATATTCTTGAACTTTTGATAAGTATAATTATATTAATTCTTTAATATCTAAATCTCTTCTTTCATGTGAATAATATTGATTATGTTGACCAATATTATATCTTATAGTGTTACTATCAATTAATAAATTATATCCCTCATGATTAATATTATAAATAATTAGATCATCTTCCATTTTTAATTATTTATACCAATTACTTGGCTCTGATACCAGTTTTACATAATTACTTCAAATTTCTTCAATTAATCAAATGTTCAAACTTTAATTTCTAAAGTTTAGAAATAAATTAATTAATTTTTAAATATAGGGGTGTTAATGAATAAAACATTCAAACTTTAAAATTTTTTAATTTAAGAGCCCTCAGGTCGACCGTGCTTCGGGGTTTTTAGCTTTTTCCTTTTGGAAAATTTAAAGGGTTTTTCATGGTTTTTTTTTTTGTTTTGTTCGTTAATTAATGGTGTAGTACCAACAAGATCCCTGAGATCTTATTATTTTTCCAACTATGGACATAGTTGTTATATTTGTGTCAGATAAGTCCTCAAGCTCAACTCCAAAATTGACTATGTGATGATACTTGCTGGTGCAAATTTAATACTCCTAATCCTAAACTGAATGGTCAAAGTTCAATAATTTTATCTATTATACCTGTAATTCAATTGTACGGACGCTCACAATTGTATTAGAGGGTGAGTTTAAGTCTCAAAAATAATTATCTCAATTTCTTTAAATAATGATAGAGATATATGTATAAATATTAAAAAAATAGAGTAAAATTTTAAGTTAATACATGTTATACAAGTTAATGCATGATATATAACTAGATTGTAAGATAAATATTTGCAAAGTCAAAATTGCATTATATATTTATATTGTTATAAATTAAAAAAAATTACTTAAGGGAGAATTTAGTAATTTCACTATAGATTGAGGACCTATTTAGTACAAATAGAGAAACTGTATCTATATCTGAGAAAAGTTAAGAGCTGGCGATCTAGCTTTATTATTCTGTAAATCAATTTTCACAAAATCTTTTGGGAATGCTGGTTGACGGTGACAACTGACAAGTGGGGTAGTGGCAGCAAAACAAATAAAAATTAAATTTGAATTGAACGGTAAATAAATTTGATAAAAAATGTATCGGATCTAGATTCGTTTATAAAATAATAATTAATAGAAAAAATAAAGCAAAACTAAAATAAACAAAACTATAAAATTAATATTCTACAACATATAAATGAATCCTAAATAAATAAACATATAAATGAATCCTAAATAAATAAAAAAATCAGTGATCTCGAACCTAGATTCGACTCGTTTATTTAATGAATCAAATTAAATTCATCTATTTATTAAATAAATCAATTTTTTCAAACTTAAACGCAATTAGTTTTAATCAAACCAAATAACAAATCTTGTCTCAAATTGTCACTTCTATTTATAATCATTGTGGTTTAATGACAATAATTTTATATAAAATATTCAGTAAAAACTATGTGGTTGCCAAATTCATAAGTAAACGGATAGGATTCTCATATAATTTTAATATTCTTGAGTTTTTAAAAAATATTATTATCATGTTTTTTTAATAATAATTTTAATGATAATATATGATTATAATTTAATTTTTATTTATTAACACTAATTATTACTTAAACTTTTATCAGTAATCAGAACAGAATTTTTCGTTCAATAATTAGTCTATATTTTTGGTAAATTTTAAATTATTAACTCATAAAATTGACTATCTTTAAATTATCTCTTTTATTTTTAAAAAATTCAAATTATTCCAATATTTAATCAAAAGATTAATAAATTTTTTTATCTTTTTAACAAAAATAAATAATAAATTAAAATTTTTAAAAATAAAGAAAGTAATTTAAAGTAGTTAATTCATGAAGGGCTAATCCGCAATTTACCTTCTTTTTTTCTGAGCTAATCATACAGCTGTCTACTTTTGACTTTGGCCAGTTAGTAGTCTTGCTTTTGATAATCAGCCATGGTTTCCATTTTCTAGATCTGAAGTTGATATTTCAATTTTGAATCTGAGTGATCATCGTACGTGATTATCACAAGCTTGAGCTCAAGCGTTTCCCTGCACTTCTTGACTTTGGTAAGGTGATTTCTTTTAAAATTCTTTTGAGTTTTGTTTAATACAGCATGAGTTTGATTTATTGATTTTCATGGTAACTTGTGAACTTTTTTGTTACGAAATTATAAGTTAACTTTAGATTGTTCCATGATTAATTATAGATAATATTTTCAGTAGTTTACGAGTTTTAATGTGATATAATCTCTTTGTTAATTTTAGATATTTTTATAACTGATGGATTGGATTTGGGCTGAGTTTAAGAACTATATATTTAGCTTGATCTGTTTAATTTTCAAAATTATTGACCATCATTAAGGATCTAGAGTTTAGAAATGTTAGGAAGTGAACCTGTTATAGAATGCTAATTATTCTGAAATTTGGAATGATTTATGTAGACATGTGTATGAATACCAATGAATAATTTTGGGATTTTAGGGGTCTTTAAAGATGTGTAATAATGTAGGCAATTAGACTGTAATGCTCAATATTAGAAATAATCCTTGGTCATTTATTGATGAATTAATAATAACAGAATGCTAACTGCAGGGAGAAGGAGAAATGGACATCAACCTCTCACTATTTTCTGAGAGGTTGAAAAGGGTGTCGACAGGTGAGGAAGGAATGTTACGGTATTCAACAAAGCCATATTTTCAGAACATTCTATCTGAAATTGAAGCTATTACTTCTTTGCTGCGGAACTATGAAGGCGAGATGACTTGGCTTCTAGACATGGCTTGGCTTCTAACTCAACTCTTAAATGAAGAAGATGTTAATAAACCGGACCTTTTGGGCATTTGGAGGAACATCAATTACTTCGCCAATGAATCTGAAAAAGCCTTGACGCATTCTTTATCAGCATCATGCAACAAAACAGTGAAAGCATCAGTACTTCTAATGAGTTGTGTAATGCTCTTGAAGGACTTCAAAGTAAAATCATTGATATTACAAATAGGATGCAACAACTTCCATCCAACCGGGAAAATGTTGATCTCGGTAAATAAAGGGACATATTCAATCAAACTTATCAAGTAAGTAATATATTCAAGGTATTGTTGTGAGTCTCTGCAGCAAAAATAGTCTTATCGAAACCACGGCTATCAAGAATCACAACTATTGAAAGCCGAGGTTGTCCCTCTATCAATAGATCTAACACCTCCATGTCTCCCTTCACAATAATCATGTCAAGTTTTATTTTGACTGTCATGCTTGGGTTAGGGTATCTATAGTCTACCATTTCAACAAGATATTGGACCGCATAATGATGACTGTGATGCTTGCATCTAGTCATTGATGATGTCTATCACAGTAGAATATGGGTTGAACTTAGATAAGTTCTTCCAGATTATCAAAATGGAAGTAGAGTACTGATAATGGTTACTAATGTTGACATCCTTACCTTGTTTAAATTGGAAAACGGAGAGAAGATTCCGCTTGATTTGTTGCCTGGTGGAGGACCATTAATCAGAATAAAGTACGAAGAGTGGCAGTTTGTTATCCTATACTATGGAAGTAAGTCATTAGAAACACATAAGATGAAAATGGTGTATAGACCATCTGGGCTTCTGATTTTTCTGTCTTGGAGTTATCTGTATACTTGAAATTGTGCTATTTTTATCTATCTGTCTTCCATGCATGCTTTTAGTTATCCACCAGGCAATTGTATCAGTTGTGGATAGCTGAAGGTTTCATACCCCACAACAGAGAGGAAACTGTGGAGGAGTACTTGAAAGAACTAATCAAGAGAAGCTTAATTAAGAGAAGAGTGGGAGGCACAATTGAAGCTTGCTCTGTTTCCAGTAATTCATGGGCAGTATAAATGAATCCTGCACATATGATGGAATTTGCCTGGCACATGAGGTAGATCTAGAAGAGAAATCATGGAAAACTATTAAGCAGTTCTCCATTTATAGAAATCCAACTCAGTTTGTTTCTTAGAATACTTTGACGTGTTCATCTGTTATTTCTTGTACACCACCTTAGAAAGCAACAATTGTGCCTCTATAGATTGCCAGAAGTCCAAACTCAGGATAATTTAACACAGGTTCTCTAGTTTTTGACCAATTTCCATCCAAAATAGAAAATTTATTCCTTTTGAGATATTTGAAGCTGAATATCCCTTCCCTCAAATGCCTGCCTTCATTTATATGCAACCTTCTAAACCTTTATACACTATATATGCCATCTAGCTAGCTGCATAGATTATACACCAGAGGAAATTTGGAAGATGATTCAACTCACGCAGCTAAATTTTGGTTACATCACTCTGCCTGCACCTCCAGAAAATTACTACAGCTCTCTAAAAATCTCATTTTCTTAACAGCCTTACACCCTAGTAGTTCTGCACCGGATATATTGGAAAGACTACCAAATATTCAAACTCCTACAAAATATTGAGATTTGGGTTATTTTCAATCTAGCTTGTCCAAAACCCTATGTAAACTACCCAAACTAGCAAGATGTGGAGCTCTCACAAACGGTCATTTTCCTCCATGGCTGACCCAATTGAGATTATCAAATACTGAACTCAAGGACGATCCCTTGCCAGCACCGGAAAAGTTTCTGCATCTTTAAGTGTTGAAACTGAAGCAGAGTTTAGGATGAAAGGTGGCTTGTGCTGGCTTTGGTTGTTTTCTGCAGCTCAAGATTTTGCACCTGAAATCAATGGTTTTGCTAAAAGAGTGGACAATGGTGGCAGGAGCCATGCCAAAACTTGAAAGGTTATTTATCAACCTTTGTGCGTACTTGAGAAGGCTTCCTGAAGAGCTATGGCGCATAAAGAGCTTGTACAAATTGGAGCGGCGTTATTACATCCAGATGTATCCTTATGGAATCTGATGGATTAAATGGGGGTGAGTTTAACTCTTATATGATAAATACTAATTTGGTATGCATTTTTCCACTTCCTCAGTTGATTTATATACACGCATGCATAGTAAAACCTTCAAGGGTCAAAAAAATGGCAGTCTAATTGTGGTTGCTTCTAATGTCAAAATTATGCCTCAACATAGACTCAACTCGAGTAGGAAAACAGAGGTACAAAGAAAAGATCCCTTTGTGTACTACAAATAATAACTGAAAAAGCAGATTTTAATTTATGATTTTTCTTTCCTTTTACTTGTGTAGGTAATAACAGAGGGGGAAGCATCGTAACTGCAGCGTGGCTCTCAGTTTCAACTGTAATTCAGCATTGATCCATTTAGTACTCATCATTTCAGCAGTTTTTGATGGGGACTTGCCACGGTGATGCCATGGTTCAGTTATAAGGTCTTCCTTTTTAGTTTTTGCATTTGGGTATGTAATTTGTGCAGTTTTAATAATTGTTGCGTGCTTAAAACTCCAGATAAGTTTGCTTCAAGGGACAGAGAGAGTTGCCGATTCAGCCCTCCAGCTCAGATCTGTTGTTATTCTTTACTTCGCTGACATTGAATCTAAGATTTTCCACTTGCACTCAAACAATCCCTGCTTCAATTTTTATATTCTCTCTCAATAGAAAAAAAATATTATATGGGGAATTTGATTAAACATGTTATATGGTAGAAGGAACGTATTGTGAGAAAAAATTTGGGAATCTTTTAAGTAATTAAGAATGTAACTTGACCATGAAGAATTTATGTTATTAGTAGATTCATAATTGCCAAAGTTGTTCCTTTAAAGATTGATTATGCGTCTCATTTTCATTATGAGAGATAGACTATTCCTAATTACACGAATTAATAAATAATTATTTGTGTTATCTTGAACTGGTGATTGTTAATTTGATTACCGAATTATTATTATTTTGATTAAAGGCTCAAAATTTGTATCAAAACTTTAATCCAAAACTTGTTGAAATAATTCCATGCAGCCCACCCATAATTCAAATCAATAATTTATTTTAATATTTCTCTGGCATAAATGAATAATTGTAATAGATAAGGGAGGAAATTTTGTGTAGGAATGACTTACCACCTAAGTATTTGGCACAACAGTGAATCCTGTAACTTTTAATATTAAACTTTAGGACAATATTTTAGCACTGAGTTGAATCCTAATTCTAAATTTTGTTGGGTCTTAAGGTGGGACACACTTTTGCTCCCATAATAAGATCACCCATTGCTCATTTGCTCTATCAAATGACAAAACATCAGTGACTACTTTCATATAAAATAACTAAATGAATTCAATAATAAGAATCTTGCAATCCCCTAGTTTGTTATAGAGGAAACTTTCATAAAATAATACTCAATAAATTAATTATTTCGATTAAATAATAGTTTTTATTGGTAGTGACTTGGAGTCATCGTGTAAATTAATAATTCGATAAATTTTTAAAATAATATATATTTTTTTAAAAAAAATTCCTATTTTCCTATATACGTACTTAGTTAATAATTACCTAATTTAAAATTAAATTCATATGATATGTCCATGTGACTTTTGTGAAATATGTTCTCATTGCTTACTTCTTTAAATTAATTTCAACTTAGATCTCAACTCTAACTTCTTGTAAAGCGAAACAAAATCTCAGTTCGTATTTGCTATTTCGTAACAAGAAACTATTCAATTTTATTATCTCTCTGAGGGCTTCTTCATGCAAATAGTTTTTATAGCGGAGCTATCATCTTTAGCATGAAAAAAATAAAACTATATAATAATCTTATGGGTGAGACACTGAGACTATTCGAGCCGTAATAATATTCTCCACCCATATTTTTATAAATTTTTTAATTACTTTAATAACCTTAAGCGAAATTACTCAAAAGTTAAAAGGACAAAATAATTTAAAATAACATATACACTTAGCCTATCACGATTCATAAATTTATTTATTATCTTTTCATAAATTTTTACTCAAAGTAAGAGAGAGAGTTTATTGTCTTAAACTTGTTAATTAATCATGTATTCAAAATATAATCATTGCATTTTCAGTATTAATTACTGATAATCAGTATCTCTAAGTGTGCATTTGGTGTAAACTGTAAAGATACCGATGCAGGGGGAAAGGCTATGTAAATAAAGTCGTTTGATCCTTTCATGCTTTTAAAGTTACAAAATTTAAACATGATTTGATAAAGAATGAATTTTCTCTTCCTCAGTGGTTATATCACTCTAGTTTCTTGTTCATAGCTTACCATTGTACAGCTGGACAAGAAATTTTTTCCTTTCTTTTTTTTTTTCTCTTCAATCAAATGATGACAAGTAAGTCAGAGCTCTATTGAATTTTCAGATCATATGAAAGAGTTTATATGTTCATTTTCACTTCTCACTTTTTGTCAACAGTTGTTTGTTTCAGTGGCAAGAAAAAAAAAAAAATCTTCAAGCGTAGGTTTGAGGAGAAAGAAGAAATATTAAATAAAGGAGAAAATTATAATTATATTTAAGATTTTTTTTTTTACACAGTGTGGAACCATTAGATTTGACAACCAAATGTCAATACTTTTAAAACGATTATGATCTTTTATTGATCTAAACTTCTTTTGTGTAAAAATTTATGTATTGATCCGTGATTAATAAAAGAAATATAAAAAGAATTAATTCTATCTGTACTACTATAATATGAAATAAGACATTAAAAACACATAAAAATTAGCTCAGCAGATCTTAATCCCTTTTTTTTTTTTTTTATTTTAACATTTTCTTCAGACGTGGGGCCCAACTAGAAATTAATGTTTGGAAACGTAATTTACTGGTTCTTAAGTTTTCTTCCTTACCATAATGGGTGGCTCATGGGGTTGGTAAAATCTGGATTCGGTTCGGGTATTGTCATACTTGAATTCAGTTCGGACTTATTTTTTAGTCATTTGATCTGAGTTTAAAAAATTCGGCATCGATTTGAATTTTTTAATTTGGATTTTTAAATCTGAATTTTATATTTTATAATATTATATATGAATATTTTTTAATTTATTTTATAATTTTTTTTAATTTATTTTAATGAAATTAGACATAAAAATAGGAACTTTAAATGATTAAAATTTTAAATATATATAATAAATTGATTAAATAAATATAATTATTGAAAATAATATATATTTTATAATAATTTTTTTTTATAAAATTCGGGTTCTGAGCCGAACCCGGGCTTTTCAAGTGATGCCCAGAATCGACCCGTCCTCATCTCTGGTTCGGTTGTTACCCGGTCGCATTGGCAAATCACTTGAGGAGGAAAATCACTTGTGATGCCACCTACATTTGATAAATTGCACACATCAAAAGTGGAGACCAGTTGCACACTTGCACCACAACACACCGCTTGATGATCAGTATAAACTCAACACACATGCAAGTCAAATTTGTATAAAGTAGGCAATGTTGTTTGTGATTTTGGAAGGCACACCGATTGATGATGGTCGGTGAAATTCAACTCTAAATATAACCTTTATAATCCAATTTTATGTACTCTTCACATTTTGAATAAGAAAGCCGCGAGAAAGGCACAACTCATTTGGCATATTTCACTTGGTTCCTTTCCATCTTAGTTTAATTGCTTTGTCCTTGTCCTTTAATACTTCCTGTCTAACCAATATTATAACAAATTCAATTAGGCTGAGGCACGTACACCAATTTTCTTTTTCTTTTTATTCATTCATTTATTTAATTTTTTTTTTAAATTTGCCTTAATGAACCAAACTTTCCTCATTCATTATTTTAAAATAGAAAAGATGACGCCTTCGGGTCAAGCTGGCTGGCCGTCCGAAAGCAATGTCGTCGTCGTTTTATATCTCCTTGATCAATAAATTAAGCAATCTTATTGGAACGCACTTCAATTATTGAAGTGCCAAAACACCAACTAGCCAAAAAGACTGACAAAGTTTTGTTTTTTATTTCCTTGATTTTACATCAATCTTCTCATCCTAGAATTAATTTTTGTTTGCATGGGTTATCTTTTCAATTAAAAAATGATAAAAAGAGTTTCTATAAGTTATATTTAGTATAATTTATAATTAAATAAAATTTATTCACTAGTCCACCTAATTCTACTGTTTTATTATTCATTTTCATATTGAAAAGCTTGATTGTGAATTACAATAAATATAACTTACGAAAACCCTAAATTAAAGATTGACACAACGTTAATAAATATAATAGTAAGACATGTATGTTTTACGGAGCTTATAATATTTTTCTATTTAGATAACAAGATAGGTTTATTTTACAATAATTTTTTTAGTGTTCAGATAAATTTCTTGTCTAATTAATTATTATTCATTCTAAACTAAATTATATTTAAAGGACACTATTATACGGGTCCCAATTTGAGTCCCAACTGATGTGGTATTCATTTATTGAATGGTGGTTAAGTAATTTTACTAATTATAAAATTCATCATCCAATAGATAAGCGATAGATAGTATTGAAACTCAAATATTGAGATTCCTCACATTATTGATTATATAGTATTAAAGTTCTCTCCCTCTCTTTTTCCCCTCGTAATCTCTCTTTGCTTTTCAAACGAAATTAAAAAAATTGGCTTAATCATAAATAAAGCAAAAAAAATTAATTTGATTGTCAACACTAGAGAAGGAAAAAAAAAGAAAAAAAGAAAACAAAAAGAAGATCATTGTCCTAACAATTATCTCCTAATTGGGTTGAGGGTCCTTGTCCTGATTGGGTTATCATACAGCTTATACATTTATTTGATCCAACTTCCTTCTGTAGAAGTACTGACATGGGTACCCATCTTCCTTTCACAACAAGTGTTGTTATTACTGGCTTTTTCACTTTCTTGTTGCTTGTTTACTCTCTATTATGGTTATCAAGACGGCACAGAAACTCAATCGACAATAAACCGGTGCCGGAGCCTGGTGGTGCATGGCCTTTGATTGGACACCTCCATCTCTTAGGAGCCCAAAAACCAGCTGCACATGTAACCTTGGGAAGCATTGCCGACAAGTACGGTCCGATCTTTATGATCAAGCTGGGTATGCATAGAGCTTTGATTGTTAGCAACTGGCAGATTGCTAAAGAATGCTTCACTACAAATGATAAAGTCTTTTGCAACCGTATAAAAGCTTTAGCGCCAGAGATCTTGGGCTACAACTACGCCATGTTTGGTTTCAGCCCTTATGGTCCTTACTGGCGCCAAATCCGCAAGATTGCCACACTGGAGATTCTCTCAAATCACCGCCTGGAAATGCTGAAACATGTCCGAGAATCTGAGGTGAGAACGTCCATGAAAGAACTATATGATGAATGGATGAAGCACAGAGATGATTCAGGCAAGGCGTTGGTTGAGATGAAGGAAAGATTTAACGCGGTGACCTTTAATGTCGCCATCAGAATGGTTGTGGGGAAAAGACTCGTGGGAGTAGGTACATCAAATCATCGAGAGATTGATGAAGAGAATAATCGATGTCGAAAGGCATTAAGAAAATTATCGGAATTAATCGGGGCTTTTGCAGTTGCTGATGCTGTTCCATTTTTGAGGTGGTTGGATTTAGATGGAATTGAGAAGAGCATGAAGGGGACAGCTAGAGAGCTTGACCAAATTCTTGAAGGCTGGTTAAAAGAGCATAAGCAGAAGAGGATGATTTCGAGCGATGATCAGGTGGTCATGGATGAAAATGACTTCATGGACGTGATGCTATCCGTTCTTGCTGACGCTGAAGAGCTTCCTAGTTTTGATGCCGATACAATCGCCAAAGCTACGTGCCTGGTATATATCTATGCACCTTTTAACCAAAATTAGTTTAATTAGTCACAATTAATAGTGTGCAATATATGCCTAAGAAATCAGTTCTCCGTTGAGTCAGGTGTGGACACACAGTGCCAACGTTGTAAAAGATTTTACAACGTTATGAAGGTTTTTATAACGTATGAAATCTTTAATAACATAATTTTTATGATGTTTTCAAAGTTCGTGTGGACGTCTGCACTTGAACATGATTTATTACATCTTCAACATTGAACAAGGGACCATCCACAGGTCATAGTCCATGCATATATAAATCTATAATACTAGATACATATAACAAAAAATTCATGAAGAAAACCGAATCAGCGAAGATTTTTCCAACTGTTCAATATTAGGTTTCATTCAAAAGACACATTAATTAATTAGTCACAGTATTATTTAGGTTGTGTTTCTACGTTTTATTGTATTTGCATTCACGATAATCATAGTGACTTTGGGTTGAGGCCGGATATGGTTCCTTCCTTTTGCATGCAGGCTCTTATATTGGGTGGCACAGACACCACCACGTTTACTTTGACATGGGCTCTCACTCTAACACTCAACCACCTTGACGTTTTGAAGAAAGTCCAAAAGGAATTAGATACCCACGTTGGCAGAGAAAGACAAGTGATGGAATCTGATATAAAAAATTTAGTTTACTTGCAAGCTATAGTAAAGGAAACTCTTCGTTTATGTCCTGCTGCACCACTTTCTATACCACATGAATCCATGGAAGATTGCACCATTGCCGACTACCATGTGCCAGCCGGCACACGTCTTTTTGTCAATATTGCAAAGATTCATCGAGATCCAAATGTGTGGGAAAATCCTAATGAGTTTCGTCCAGAAAGATTTCTGACGACACACAAAGACATTGATGTTAGAGGCCAAAGTTTTGAATTGATGCCCTTTGGCTCCGGAAGAAGAGGGTGCCCTGGAATCTCTTTTGCCCTTCAAGTGTTGCTCCTAAAACTCGCTAGTTTGTTGCATGGATTTGAATTTGCAACGCCAAGTCCGGGGGATACTGAAGCACTTGACATGAGTGAGGGAGTGGGGTTGACTAACCTAAAGGCCACTCCGCTTCAAGTTCTTCTCACTCCTCGACTTCATGCTCAATTATTTGAATAAATAATATGTATGTGTTGCCCCGAAGAGATTAGCCGAGTAATTTTCAAACATATTTATTTAGCTGAATATTCGAGTTTGAAGTCAGGGTAGGTAGTGGCAAACCTGTTACATCGGCTCCAATAGTTGTAGTATGCTACTATCTCAATAAATTTTTAATTACATTTTTCAAAATTTGAATAGATACATTGGTCTTCTTTTAATTTGTTTAAAGTAATTAATTAATTATGGAGCTATATATAAAATTATTCATTTGGCTTTGCGCTAGTCTCCCATGATTAGATTAGTTGAAACGTTGAATAAGATTGTTAATTACAACCTCCTAGTTGCAAATTAATTATGATTATGTACATTTTTATAGTGCAAGTTGCAAAAACACTGTGCATGATTTTTAAATCTAAAGTTGCTAATTCAATTCGTTAATCAAAGTACTGATCACCATGATTATCATCATAATTGACACACTGACTGAGAGAAAGAGATCAAGTGTTTCCCTGCATTTTTTTTGCTTTGGTAAGTGATTTATTTGTTTTAGAATCTTCTTAGTTTTGCTTTGTAAATAATGAGGATTGATCACTATTCATGCAATTGTTATCTTTGGAAATTTTTACGAAATCAGATGTTAAATTCAGATTATTACACAATGATTTTCATATTTCCATTTTGAATTTGATGTATCAGTCTCTTTGCTAATTTTAAATATTGTAAAACTGATGGATTTTGGGCACGAAATATTTGGAGTTAGATAAGTACATATTCAGCTTTGATCAGTTTAATTTTTTTATATTTGTTACCACATTAATTGATCTAGAATTAGAGAAAACATTAGGAAGAAAATCTGTTTAATAGGTAACAAAATATGGAGTTTGGATTTTAGCTAGTTCACATATAGGGTTAACAATATGAAAGATTTCTAGAATTTGATTATGTGCTGAATTTTCCTGTGAAGTATTATTTTTGGGATTTAATAGATGATAAAATTCATTTTATGATGCATGTTAGTGATAAATCCTTTGATGTTTCCAATCTTACGATAGGCTTGTAACACATAGGATTAATAGATGAAAACTTAAGAATTGTTTGAGATCAAGGTAAGTAGACTCATTCATGATGAACTCTATTTTCTAAAAAAGTTTTAGAATTAAGCCTTCATGAAAAAACCTTATTTGTATTGAATGATTCAAAAAAGCAATTGTCCATTAATTATCCTATGTATGCATTAGAAAGATTATATTTATAGGATGAATAATTTTCTAATTAGGCATACGTGATTTCAATAAAGTTAAGATCAAACTAAAAGGAGGAAAAAAAAAAACGCACACTCCAATGCATTGCATTTTATTCTGTTGTATATTGAAATTTATATTTTCAATAATTTTCTAATTGTTTGACCATATTGGAAGTTTTCTCTTTATTGGACTACTTAATATAAGAAGCATTAATTGTGGTGATTTATTCAGTTTCACAGGATTTTCAAAACAGATATCGTAAATTTGATCAACGGATCTCTCAACAGCAAGCTAGTTGCGAAAAATTAATTCTTGGTGAAAAATATGGATGTCTAATATTTCTGATATGTAAGACGTGCTTGCAATATTCAGGATGAGAGAAAATAATTAAGAATCTGGTTTATCAATAATGACAAATTGTTTATTATGTCTTCATTTGACTTTGGCTAGTCTCCCTTTATATTAGTTGAGATGTTAATTTTAGATAATCATTATTGACAGTGTCCTAGTTGCAAATAAATAATGATTAATTACTTTCTCATTATGCAAGTTGAAATTTCAAAGTTTGTTAATTTGAGTGATCCTGATGATTAACATAATGAATCATCATATTCATTGATGTTCATTGTTAATGCTCTAACAACAACAGATTGGTAATATCTGGGAGAAAGGAGATATGGAGGCGAACCTCATACTATTTTCTGAGAGGCTGAAAAGGGTGATAGCAGGTAAAGAAGGAACGTTAACTTTGCCTGATTCAACAAATTTAAAGCCACATTTCCAAGATGTTCTATCCGAAATTGAAATTATTACTACTTTGCTGGGAGACTATAAAGGTGACATCAATCGGCTTGTGATTCAACTCTGGAATGTTGAAGAAGATGTCGATAGACCCGACATTTTGAGCATTCTGAAGGACATCAATTACTTTGTCTATGAATCTGAGAAAGCCATGGACACACTCTTCATCACCATCATGCAGCAGCAGCAAAACTGTGAAAGTGAAAGCGAAAGCACTGCTTATAAGGATGCTCTTGCCAGACTTCAAAGTAAAATCATTGACATTAGAAATCGCATGCAACAACTTCCACCCAACCGGATAACTGTTGATCTCAGTAAAGAAAGGGACGTGTTCATTCAAATTCATCAAGAAAGTGAGTCTTATTCATCTCTTTCATCATCAGGGTTTGAGAAGAGGGACATGGAGGAGGAGTTGTTGGATCTATTGATAGAGGGACAACCTCAGCTTTCAGTAGTCGCAATTCTTGATAGCAGAGGTTTAAATAAGACTGCTTTTGCTGCAGAGGCTTTCAACAGTAATCATGTCAAGTTTTATTTTGATTGCCGAGCTTGGGTTAGGGTGTCTATACAATACAATTTCAAAAAGATATTGGACGACATAATAAAGTCTGTGATGCCTACATCTGGGCTGAGTGAAATTATTGGTAAAGACTATACATTGAAGAAGTCTATTCTTCGTGATTACCTAACAAACAAGAAGTATTTGATTGTCCTTGATGATATCTATCACGATATGATATGGGATGATCTTCAAGAAGCTCTTCCAGATTATCAGAATGGAAGCAGAGTACTGATAACGGTTGTTGATCCTGACATCCTTACTTCATTTGAGTTAGAAAACGGACAGAAGATTGGGAGTGATTCAGTGCTCCTTGGAGGACCATTGTTTATAATAAAATATGAAGGCTGGCAATTTTTCCTCTTATACTGCGGATGCAAGTCATTAAAAACACATATGATGGAAATGGTGAATGAACCAACAGCTCTTCTGTTTTGTTCTATCTTTGAGTTACCTTTTTACTTAAAATTTTGTTGTTTCTATTTGTCTGTCTTCTATGGAAACCTTGAGATATCAACCAGGCAATTGTATCAGTTATGGATAGCTGAAGGTTTCATTGCACACAACAGTAAGGAAACTGCAGAGGAGTATTTGAAGGAACTGATCAGTCGGGGCATAATTAAAGTGGAAAAGAGAAGAGCTGGAGGTACAATTAAAACATGCTCTGTTCCTAGTAGTGTATGGGCAGGATTAGTTGTTTTGGCAGCAAAAATGAAATTTGTCATGGTCCTTGATTTAGGTATAGTAGAGGAATTGAAAACTATTAAACGGTTCTCCATTCCTAAAAATCTGACTAAATTCGTTTCTTTAGAGCATTTCGACACATACCTCCATTCTTTGCAGAATTTTTCCTTAGAAAGTGATCATCCTGCCCTCTTAGATTGTGAGAATATTTGTAAAAAGTTCAAACTCCTCAGGGTATTGAACATGGGCGCTCTAGTTCTTGACCAATTTCCATCCGGAATAGAAAATTTATTCCTTTTGAGATATTTGAAGCTGAATGTCCCTTCTCTCAAAAGCCTTCCTTCATCACTATGCAGCCTTCTAAACCTTCAAACACTAGATATGCCATCTAGCTACATAGATCATACGCCAGAAGATATTTGGAAGATGCAAAAACTCATGCATCTGAACTTCGGTTGTATCACTCTCCCTGCGCCTCCAGAAAATTATTGCAGCCCTCTGAAAAATCTCATTTTCATATCAGCCTTGCACCCTAGTAGTTGCACTCTAGATATATTGGGTAGACTACCTAATGTTCAAACTCTAAAAATATATGGAGATTTGAGTTACTATCAATCTGGGTTGTCTAAGAGCCTACGGGAACTACTCAAACTTGAAAGCTTGAAGCTGGGGAATAAAAGCAAGGGGTGGCAGCTCTCACAAATGGTCCTGTCTGAATACCAACTTCCTCCAAGTCTGACCAAATTGAGCTTATCAGATACTGAACTCAAGGAGGATCCCATGCCAACACTGGAAAAGCTGCCACACCTTCTGGTCTTGAAACTGAAGCAGAACTCGTATTCAGGAAGAAAGCTGGCTTGTGTAGGCTCTGGTGGTTTTCCAAATCTCAAGATTCTGCACCTGAAATCAATGTTTTGGCTAGAGGAGTGGACAATGGGAGCAAGAGCCATGACAAAACTTGAAAGCTTGATTATCAACCCTTGTGCTTACTTGAAAAAGCTTCCTGAAGAGCTATGGCGCACAGAGAGCTTCCGCAAATTGCAATTGCATTGGCCTCAGCCGGAGTTGAGAAAAAAGCTTAGGGCTTTTGAGGATATGGAGAGGCGTTATGACATCCAAATGTATCCTTATGGAATCTGATGGACGTTATGAGGTGAGTTTTTACTCTTTGTCTGATAACTCAACCTTTGGTTGCCTAATTTGGTATGCCCTTTTCCACTTCCTCAATAGACTTGTGTAGTAAGTCCCTGAATTATAATTCAAATTCAAGGTTAATCTGAAGAAATACACTTGTAATGGTCATACAAATGGGAGTTTAATTGCGGTTGCTTGTAATGTCAAATTTATGTCTCTAATATAGACTCATTGATCAGTAGCTTGTAAGAAGAACTGTAATTAAAAGCAGATTTTCATTTCTAATTCTTATTTTCCTTTGCTTAATGTAGGTAAAATCAGAAGCATCATCCAGCATTGATCTTCATTTTTGGAAAACATCACAACTGCTCCCAGAGACTCAAATTTCAGATGTAATCCAGCGTTGATCTTCATTTTGGCTGTCTATCTCTATTCATAAATAAGTCCTCGTGAGGCAGGACATTTGTTTATTAGCTAGTTTTCAGGGGTTTCTACAAATGAACAATTAAGAGGCGACAATTGTCCATTCTTCTTATAAATAACATTTTATCTTCAATTTGAATAGAGAAGGTGCATAACTATTCTTATAATATTTGTCCTTGTAAAATCATTCGTGCTCCGTGTTGTACTAGAAAAGTCATTTCCTATCAGAAGTCTTGTGATTTTGATAATAAAAATTATTTTTAAACTCATTATACCAAACCTCATTTTTAGATTATTTTAATAAAAATTTTCAACTCTTAATCTTTCATCGAGAGTTTGTGCCAAATCTCATTGTTAAACTGATTATATCTTAAAGTTGTTCTATCGTATGTTTGAATTTTTTTTTAGATTATTTTCAAATTGAGATTAGCCACTAATTAAAAAATTATTTTCTTTCATTCATATGAGATGTTTGAACCATATGTTGAATAAGAGCTGTTAAAAGATCTCAAATTTTTATTTGACCACTCTAATTGTAAAACTACCTCAATGTATGTTAAAGAAAAGTGATAAATAAGAGTAATTCGGAAAATAAATAGGATTGATTGAGAAGTGAGTGTTATATATGACCAATTGAGATTAACTCAGCCTTGATAAAACCCCAAGAACAATCAACTATACATAAACAACTTGATCTTGATCAAGAGGAATCATAAAACCAAGAATTAGATCAAGCAAGAGCAAACAACAGAGCAAGAACTGCTAATGACAGGGAACGCACAAGCACAAACCAAGAAGATTTTCGAAGAACCCATAACACAAAGGGGTATTACAAGTTCTTAATTCAAGCTATGACTCACTAGTCACTTCCTAACTCATTCTAAATCACGAGAAACAAGCCCTTGAAGTTTGCCTAACACTCAGCTTATAAAACCCAGAAAGTCAACAAGTCAAGTACACTTAGTTAGCCACATCAGCCTCTACATAACTACTTTTCCCACCTAAACCCATAAGTCAGAGACTTAAGCATATACATCCCTGAGTATTTACAAAGTGAACCCATCAAGTTTACAAGTTAGATAATTACACCTCCAAACGTTAGAATATTGAATCACGCTCCAACATCATAAGGGCTTGTAAGATAAATTGAGGGGATCAAATATCACTACTTTATAGACAAATCGTTCAACGTCATTTTAATGCAGCGATTATTATTTTGATTAGTGAATATCTCATCAGCAAGCAATTTTTCTGCTGTGCAGGTTGTGCTTGTTGATAGCATGGACAAGACTTTTGGATTGTTGCAACTTGCAAGGCGGGCGATCAGAGAAAATGAGAATACTTTTTTGTAATATAATGACAATCTAATCCTTTCATCCTTTCATTAGGAGTTCAATAATCGTTTGTTAGATTTGAATATACAAATTAGAAAATGACATTCATAGATGAATTAGTCTTATTTCTTGTTTAAAGTAGTTAATCGTGTATCAATCTTCTTTTGACTTTGGCTAATGCCTAGTCTTGCTCGCTTCAGATTAGTTGAAACATTAATTCAGATGATTAATCAATTATAACATCCTTTTCGCTAATTAATTATGATTAGCATATACATTTTCATATAGCAAGTGGTAGACGGGGCATTTAATTGGAGATCTAAATTAAGTTGCTATTTCTGTTTGTTAATCTAAGTGATTCTCCTAATCATCAATAGCGTTATGCACTAGAGGAGATAGCTCAACTGTTTCCCTGCATTCATTGATCTTGGTAAGTAATTTCTTTCCAAATTCTTTCAAGTTTTGCTTATCAAAGCATGAGGTTTGATCATTAACATGATGATGAATTTCGATATTAATTATTTAGCTGTGGTCATAGTTTAACTTTCAGTACTATTTTTGTTTCCGATCATTAAGGGATTTATAGAATTGGACAGAAACGTTAGGAAGAGTATATGTTATAGGCTGCTGATTTTAGTTGATCCCTTAGCTCACTAATCTTTGAATTTTAGAAGTTTTATCCTTTGGATGTGTTCATTGAAGAGTAATGCTTTTATCATTTTTTTAATGACCACTACTATTTAGACAATGAACAGAGCGAAGACAAAATTAATTGTAAAATTATACGGTATTAAAGGAAAAAAAAATAAAATCATCAATTCACACAATAAAATCACATGGTGTTATAGTTCATTCCATCGTGTACTTCAATTCATTTAGAATGTGTGGGTCTTATAGACTATTTTTGTCGGCATTTTGTTCACTTAATATTTTCCTTATATATATTTTTTATATGGTTTGTCTGGTATTTTTGGACAGACTGCAGGTTTGCAACAGCTGGGAGAAAGAAATATGGACGTCCACCTCCGACTATTTTGTGAGATGTTGAAAAGGGTATTAGCGGATGAAGAAGGAACGTTGCCGGATTTAACAAAGCAACATTTTCAAAACATTCTTATGGAGACTAAAATTATTACTACTCTGCTTAGTAACTATGAAGCCGACATGAATTGGATTCTGATACAACTCTTCAACAACCACGTCAACTTTGACAGACCAGACCTATTGGGCATTCTGAGGGACATCAATTGCTTTGTCAATGAATCGGAGAGAGTCATTGACATTCTTTATCAGCATCATGCAGCAGCAGCGGCTAAACAGTGAAAGTGAGAGTGAAGGCACTACTTGTAAGGAGCTCTGTGATCCTCTTCTTGGAATCCAATGTAAAATCATTGATATTAGACATCGGATGCAACAACTTCCGCCCAGCGACATTAATTTTCATTTATTAGATGAATTAACGGGCTGGTTCATCCAAACTGGTAATTCTTCATGTTCGGAGTCTAATGATACGAGTGAATTAGGAAGGGGCAGAGAGGAGCTGTTAGATTTATTGATTGAGGGACAGCTTTGGCTTACAGTGGTTGCAATTCTTGATAGCAGTGGCTTCGATAAGACTGCTTTTGCAACTGAGACTTACAACAACAATCACGTCAAGTTTTATTTTGATTGTCTTGCTTGGGTTAGGGTGTCTGTGGCCTACAGTTTCGGAAGGATATTGGATAACATAATGAAGTCTGTGATGCCTCCATCATCATTGGGTGAAATTATGGGTGCTGATCATGAATCGTAGAAAAATTTTCTTCGTGATTACCTAAGAAACAAGAAGTATTTTATTGTTCTGGATGATGTCTGGCACAATGACATGTGGGATGATCTTAGAGAAGCTCTTCCGGACTATCAGAATGGAAGCAGAGTACTGATTACGGTTGCTAATCCCGACATCCTTATCTCATTGGAATTGGAAAACGGAGAGAAAATTTGGAGTGATTCAGTGCTCGTTGGAGGACCATTGATTAGAATTAAGAATGAAGGCTTGCAAATGTTCATCCTTCAGTATGGAAGTACAGCGTTAGAAAATGTTTTGAAGGAAACGCGGACTCTTCCATTTCAGTTTAAATCTTTGTCTATGATGGAGTTACCTTGTCACTTGAAAGTCTGCTGTTGTCTAAAAATCTAACTACGTAAGTGTACGTATCCAACAAGTAATAAAGTGATGAGTGAGAGTGTCGAACCCACAGGGACTAATATTATCCTATCACTATCTATCAATTTATATTTCCCAAGTCTAATTCAAACAATTGAATTAAAAAGTCTTTAACTAAAATTATGACAATAAATTAAATGCAAAATAATACGAAGATAATTAATGGATGATGAAACCTAGGTTTGTAACTTCCCTAGTAATCCCCTTATTAATTTTAGTCTAATTCTTTTAATTAACCTAATTCAATTATCACTCAGAACACTAAAATCTCTACAAGCCTCTTTCGATGGTCAAGTAGATATATTACTTAAAATCAACCCACTATATTCCTATGAGGATTAATTAGAAGCAATTCATTAAGTTCAAGTTCCTTAACAAATGCATATGCAATCTAAGTATATTCCTATCTCAGATTAACACATGTTATCATATTTAGGTCTATAGATGTATGACTCTTCCGATATCTATGCAACTACACATATGCTATTTAATTGGTGATCAAGCAATCAAATAGATTAAGCACAAGATATAATAAATAATCAATAGAAGGCAATTTTGAAAAACTAGAAATATTAATCAATTAAGGTTCATACTAAGTTCTATTATAAACCTAGATAAAAATATTAGTTCATAATAAAAAAGAAAATAACATCCATAAAATAAAACATTATCATAATATAAAATAAGGGAAGATAAGTTTGGAAAGAAAAACTAATGCAGCTTCTTATTTTTCTTCAATTCTTCCGCTGCTGCTGCTCTTCTTCTTTTTCTGTTGTGCGGCGGCTCTCCTATGTTGTCTCTTTGCCGAATTCTTTTCCTTTCCTTTTATGTTAAATTTGACCGCTTCGTTAGGCTTGGCTGCAAAATCCTTGACGAAAAAGGATTCCTTTACTTCACCACCGACTTTTATAAGCATGCAAGGAATATTTTGCTAGCCAAACCGCCACTTTTAAGCATGCAAACACATGCAGCCCACTTCAAAGCCCATGCCAAATTCTTTAATCTCCAACAATTCCAAATTCCCTCCAATTCACGTGAATGCATCCATGACTTTGATTTTGCAACCAATTAAATTTCGACCATTTAACCTTGAATTCCACTTGTAAATTGGCTCAATTGTTTTCAAAACCAATTAATCCTCAATGCTTCCCAATTTCTGATTCTCTTATGTAGATCTCTTTCCGAATATTCCAATTTAATTCCTCTTTTAGCTCTCTTTATTTAGATATTACCTACATAAATAAAAATATAAAATTAAGACAATAATTAATATAATAAACTAAAAACTAATAATAAAATTAAGCTAAAATATATTTAAAAATATATAAAATATAAGTATATCATCTGCTGCCTCTATTTGTGTGTCTTCCTTCCAGGAATTGAGATATCCACTGGGCAATTATATCAGTTGTGGATAGCTGAAGGTTTGATACCACAAAACAGTAAGGAGACTGCTGAAGAGTACTTGGAAGAACTAATCAATAGAGACTTCATTCAAGTGACTAAGAGAAGAGCTGGGGGAACAATTAAAGAATGCTATGTTCCTAGTTATGCATGTTTTCCATTACTTCGTGCAGTAGATGTAATAGAATTTGTGAAATTGATTGAAGGATACGAAGAAGAGAAGTCGAGGAAAACAGCTAAATGGTTCGCCATTTTTGGTAATCTGACTCAGTTCATTTCTTTAGAGCATTCTGACAAGTATCTCCATTCTTTGCTGAAACTCACTCCAGAAAGAGATCATCTTGCCCTCATAGATTGAGAGAAAATTTGTAAAAAGTTCAAACTCCTGAGGGTATTGAACTTGGGTTCTCTAGTTCTTGACCAGTTTCCTTCCGGAATAAAAAATTTATTGCTTTTGAAATATTTGAAGCTGAATATCCCTTCTCAACATTATGCAACCTTCTATGCCTTCAAACAATAGATATGCCATCTAGCTACATAGATCATACGCCAGAAGGTATTTGGAAGATGCATAGACTCATGCATTTAAACTTCGGTTGTATCACTCTGCCTCCATATCCAGGAAAGCATTGCAACTCTTTGAAAAATCTCAGTCTCTTATCAGCCTTGCACCCTAGTAGTTGTACCCCAGATATAATGGCTAGACTACCTAATGTTCAAACTCTCAGAATATATGGAGATATAAGTAACTATCAATGGGAGTTGTCCACAGCCCTATGCCAACTACTCAAACTTGAATGCTTGAAGATGGTGAATGAAAGCAAGTTGCGGCAGCTCTCACCAATGGTCTTGGATGAATACCAATCCCAATGGAGCTTATCAAATACTAAACTCAAGGAAGATCCCATGCCGATATTGGAAAAGCTTCCACGTCTTCAAGTGCTGAAACTGAAGCAGAACTCGTATTTGGGTAGAAAACTGGCTTGTGTTGGCTCTGGTGGTTTTCCACAGCTAAAGATTCTGCACCTGAAATCAATGTTTTGGCTAGAGGAGTGGACAATGGGAGGAGGAGCCATGCCAAAAATTGAAAGCTTAATTATCAACCCTTGTGCTTACCTGAAAAAGCTTCCTGAAGAGCTATGGCGGATAGAGAGGTTATGCAAATTGGAGTTACATTGGCCTGAACCGGAGTTGAGAAAAAGGCTGCGGGCTTTCAGGATATGGAGAGGAGTTATGACATCCAAATGTATCCCTATGGAATCTGATGCACTGAATGAGGTGAGTTTTTACTCTTTCTCTTATAACTCAACCATTAGTAGCCTAATTTGGTATGTGCTTTTCCACTTCCTCCATTCATTGCAGCGGAGAAACAAAGAAAGATCCCCCTGAATTCAATTAAGAGCTAGCCTAGTAGCCATCGTAGACTCATCGTTTATCAGTAGCAATTAAGAGGAGCTATAATTGAATGCAGACATTCATTTCTGATTGGTATATCTCTTTTCTTTTGTTGGTAGAATCAGAGGGTAAAACATCACAACTGCTGCCAGAGACTTCCAAATTTCAGATGCAATCCAGCATTGATCGTCATTTTTGCTGTCTACTCATAAATAAGTCCTCATGAGTCGGGACATTTGTTTATTAGGTGTTTGTATTTTGTGTTTTAATTACTGTTGTGTGATTGGAACTCCAGTTTAGCTTTGGACTTGCTTGTGTGGTTTGGCTTTCTTAATATTTGTATGCTTTGCTGCGTCAAAAATGAAAAAGCATTAACAGTCAAATTCTCCTCAAGGATTGAGGGAGTTGCAATGTTGCGTCAATGTGAATGTGATCCCTGTTCTTTAAAATGCCTATGCAGCACTGGGCACAGGTAGTTGGCTCAATGCCAGTCACATTCACATTGTAATATGGTTTACTTGTAATAATGACAACCTAATCCTTTCATTCGGAGTTTCTAATAATCGTTTGAGTATAAGAAGAAAATTACATTCATAATTAAATTAGTCTTATTTTTGTTTAAAGTACTCAATCCCGTGGCTGTCTTCTTTTGGCTTTGGCTAGTCTCTTTCTTGATTAGATGAAACCTTAAATCAGATAATCGATTTTTCTTCTTGCATAATTCGGCCTCGTCAAAGCGAGGAATTTATTGTAAAGGAAAAAAGAGATAGCAGAAGCACTAGCAGATAATCAATTACAATTACCTATTAAAAATTTTGGGAGTTTTAGGCAATTATTAGGCAGTGACCTCTGTAGAATTGGATATTTATTTCTTGGTACATATATATATATATATATAGTGTATAAATTCTTGAAATTTGGAGGTAATTAAATAGGCATGTTCACAATTCTCTCCGTGAAATTTTATCATTTTTCACGGCCAATTCAGGTGTCTTATTTTAAAGGTAATCTAAATCTGAAAGTAGATTCCTGAAAATCACTGATTTTTGTCTTTCAGTTAATATAAGTTATGTGAATTCAAGAATTGGTTTTGGTTTCCAAACTTTGTAGGCAATTTAGTTTTTGATTGGAAATTGTTAAAGCAAGAGTGACGGTTTAGTCCCTCCAGAACTTGTTTTAATTTCTTTGTACTGATAACAGTTGCCGATTTTGACATCCTTAATTATCTCGTTCGAATTGCAAAATGGAGAGAAGATTCGGACTGATTCAGTGCTCGTTGGAGGACCATTGACTAGAGTAAGGCATGAAGGCTGGCAATTTTTCATCCGACACTATAAGAGTATGCCATTAGAAAACCTTATTGAGGAATCACAAGGTTTTCCATTGGTGTTTCAATTTTTGTCAGTGTTAAGAGTTACCTTTTCACTTGAAAGTCTGTTGACTCTATTTTTGTGCCTTCCTTCCAAGAGTTGAGATAACAACTATGCCCTGGTTTTATTTTTAAATTTTTATCCATTTGTATTGGATAAAAATGTCTCATAGTTCCTACTAACGTTCATGTCAAAATAAAGTCATTTGTAAATGTATAAAAATTGGCCCTGCGCACTTAATCCATATTTTGAATATTTAAAGTTAGCATTTGGGTCCTATAGAGTTTTATTTGAGCTCCATCCTTGTATAAATGTGAATGTGATCTGTATCTCTGTTCTTTAATCTGCAACTAATCATGTCGTCAACATTGATAAAAAAAAGCTCAGGTTGAAAAATTACATTTTCATTGTTTTGTTTAGCCCCTGAAATTTATATTTTCTACTCTTATTTCTTTCCTCTCTTTCCGTCTACTTTTATTTTCTCAAACTAAACATAACAATTAAGTCCTTGAAATTATCAAATTGCCTACGTTATCAAATTAACATGGACTTTGGGATACAGGATAGCCTACATTCGTATTGTGCTTAATTTGTTCTGAACCTCTGGGCTACAATGGTAGGTTGGGCAAGATTTTTTTGGCCAATGCATTTTTCCAAAAATCCAATTACGTCGATATGATAATGAAAACTATTCATGCCCAGAACTTGTTATCACCTGTGCCAATACAAGTAGTTAAACTTGTAGCAAAAATGATGGTGATGGAAGTGGCAAAGTGCTATGCGATGATGTTACTTTCCTGGCTTCACAGCAGTTGCCGATTTCAGTGGCGTAGCCAGTTTTTAAAATCGCGCAAATTTAAATTACTTAAAAAGAATTTGATTTTTCTCAAGTATTTTTAAATAATTTTGCATTTAACATATTCTTTAAAATAATTTTGATAATGAAAATATAGTTTTGAACCGACCTTTTTGTAAATTATTCAAAGTCAACAGACAAATTACAAATTTTATTGAGATCAATATAATTTTTAGTTATCATTTAAAAAAGATTTCTTGAAAATTGTAAGCCCCGCTTGTCGTTACGTGACTCTGCCATCAACTAATTTAAGCTTGAATTTCATTAAGAAAGAACAGCTACAAATGACAATATAGCTAAATATTAATTCTTCCTGATAAAATCAGTCATGCACTGGTGTTGCGTTAAAAATCAATCATTTCATTTACATATCTTTCTTTTAAATAATGTACTTGCTATTTTGAAATTTGTTTAAAATCATTGTATAGTATTAACTACTATAAAGAGGAATGCTTCTAAATTAAATAACTAATCGCCCTTACTTTTACGGGAAATTGAGGATTGCATCCCTGTTGTTTAGAGAAATTAAGCAAAATCTCCCTCATATTTTAAAATAAGTCCAAATTTTTTTTACAGTTATAATGGTGTTAAATTTTTTATATTATTTTATTATTCTATCCCTATTTTTGATTTTAGCCGAAAAATTTAAATATTTTGAGAATATAAATCAAGTAAAATGACTTATATACCCTTAATGATTAAATTAATTCAATAATTTTTTTGATAAATAAATTAATTCAATAATAAATTGTAAGTTATGGAGAAATATTAGAAACCAAAATTTCAAAAACATCCTTGCTAGGCATCTGAGCTTAGTAACAACAGACATTAGCACCATTATTTTCTTTTTTTTTTTTTTAATAAGTGTATGTAATAACACTATTAACATCATTATTTCAAGAATACCTCGAATAAAACAAACTTAAACAGAAGTTTTTCAATTTTCTTTTGTTCAAAATCACTATACCAACAAAATCAAACCCCATTTAGCAATCTTTCACACAATTATGACAAAGAATAAAAAATAAAAAATAAAAAATAAAAAAGAACAAACAAAAAGCTCAGATTTTTACAGCCATAAACCCATGTGTCAAAAATATAACAAAACCAACAAATTTTTAAAGAAAATATCTCATGTTTTAATACTATAATTAATTATTATAAAAATAAAAAATTAAAAAGAAGCTACCTTTCCAAATCATCAGCCCCTTCTAGATTTCATCTTTGCTTTCCATGGGGATATTTTCTAGCATCTGGACAAAAAAGGAACAAAGTCTTTTAGGACCCAGACAATCTTCGTAACACCCAATATGTGAGATATCACTTAGTTTATCTGAATAATAGAAGTAAGAACATCTTCAAAATACTCTACTAATTTCACTCTTTAAATATTTATTTGTTTATTTATGTGATAAATAGAAGAGTGAAAAAATATGATATTCTCTAAAAAACTCTTCAAATAGAAATAAGTTAATATTATTTTAATCAAATAACTTTTTTAAAGGAAAAATAAATAGTAATTAAAGTGCTTCCATCTCTTTATCTAATAAAAAGTAATCAAATATAAATTGAAAAGGGAGAAAGCTACTCTATAAAATTGAAGAGAGAAAAATATTTTTTATTTAAAAAATCTTAATTAGAGTGTCTTTTGGAGTCTTAAATACTGATGTGGCTCTTTAAATAAGTAGTAAAATTTTATTTAAAAAACATTTTGGTGATGCTTTAATCCTCATTTTCCCTAGTTTTGATGTACAATTTACCATTCAAAAAACTCTAGAACATGAATCAACTCGCCTAAGGTTATGCAGCTGAAAGGAATTCAGCATCAAATTCACAATGTTGGAAAATATAGCTTTTAGTAAGTTATATTTGGGTCACATTTTCAGTGGGATCCACTTAGTGTAAGTGAAAGGTCATAGAGGTTTCGAAAAGTACTCCGTAAACACTTTGATTCAGTATATCATATGCTTAAAATAATGGTCATGTGAATGAAAAATTGTCTCACAAATATAGACCCTTGATATTGGAAAAATAAAAGGAAATGAACTTATCCTAAGTGGGAAAAATAAGTTATTGGATTTGGGTTTATATATGTTTACACACATATGAGTATTCAAGAATACCAAGGATAGAGGCTCTCTCCACGCGCGCCTGTGCAGGAGGGTGAGAATCATGGACCCAAATCGGCCCGATTTGGCTGAACTTGTGTGCGCCCGCACGTCACGATTGTCGGCCCAAATTTAATTGCAAACTATGATTACGAATATAAAGGGTAGCTTTCCATTCGTTTAAAAAACACAAAAAATATACACAAAAAACATATAATTTTTCCCTTTGGTCTTATTGTCCGTTTGAGAGAGTTTGGACACTGTTGTGGTTCGCCAGAATTTCACGTTCGTGCTACCTACGAAATTCGTTCTCGTTGTATTTTGGGAAACAGAGACCGATTCACCCTAAAGTACCGAGTAGGCAATCAATCTGTTTTAAGGACACTGTAGTCGCAGGCCTTGAGTTTCTCCAGTCCTATCATCTCCGATTGTTCGCTGTTCGTGGTTCTTCGAAATTGCTCACTGTTCTCGGTGTGCTCATTGTTTCCCGAATTGTTTAAGTTTGAAATATCTGTTAAATTTCGATTATTATTGTACTATTTTCGTTTGCTTTGCAGTAATTGCAGTTTGTTTGCAATTTACTTTATTTTATTGTTTATTTAATTACTCGCTGTTTACAGTATTAATCTATTTTGTACAGATTCGTTATATATCAATTGTTCTATAGTATTTTGTTTACTATATCAAACTTATTTGATTTATATTTGCCATCTCACGATTATATTTTATCTACACATAAAACTTAAGATTAAATGAAAGACAAACATACCAAGTATATTTCTTCCGGTTTCCACAGTAAATCTGCTTGTATAACAGAACCTTAGATTTTTCCAAGCACACAATGATCAGTTGGCTCTGTAGAAATCTACTTTTCAGCACATAAAGCATATTTTGGCTGCCTTTACAATTAGACACTCGCAAATGAAATCGGACAAAATTTCAGAATTTAATCCCTCTTAATCATTTCCTATGTTATTTAGCTTCTAATACTGAAGGGATGAAATAAAGTAGCTCACAAGTTAACATCAACAGTGACCAAGCGTCATGCTTAATTCAAGAAAAGCGCAAAATAATTTTAAAAGAAATCACTTGCCAGAGACAAGATAATTAGTTGAAACTTCAATTCAGATAATTACAACGTTCTAGTTGCAAACTGATTTCCATGGATTCAGTTATTTTGGAATCTTAATTTGATTACTATTTGATTTTTATTTCAATTAAAAACATTGTGTTTTATGATTATATTTCTTGGTGGGGATGGTGAATTGGTGATGAAGATCGGTTGAAGGGATGATTGTGATGTTTGTGAAGGATAATATAGAAATAGATGAGATAAATATAAAAGTGGGGCTGATGAGATTAATGGCCGAGACTTTCAAGCTCCTCTCTTGTGATATTAAATTATTAATGAGTTTCCTTATATCATTTCTCGTAAGCCATCTTGCTTAGTTAGCTGTCCTTTTTTTTATTGTTTATTATATCTGTTTTTTCAGCGATTGTTGGGTAGAATACTCATCATTTACCCTGACAAGGTGTTCCCTTTTTCAATATAATATATTGCCTATTAGTCGAGTTTCATTAATTTTTTTTTAAAAGGTGTCATTATGTGATTGGTTTGTCAAATGATAATCTTTAAATTAACTTTTTAAAAGATTAAAAAAAAATGGCTCCGTGGCGTTTATAATCTCATGATGATGATTTTAAATTTAGATTTTTTAGTGCTGCACAAATTTGACTATTTCTGGTATTAATTGCCTCGCTTTCATGCTAATCAAGTATATTAAGTGGAGATAAGTCTGTTCTTCCTTACTAGAATGTGAGTGGAGCAGGTGTCCTTCGAATATTAGTGAGGGTTAAAAATCTGGACAGTATCTTATATGATTAATGTAAACTCTCGTTCCAATAATAATCTGATTTGTACATATCAATTAATAGTCTAATGTAATATCAATTACAGTCTGATCATAATGTATCAGTGTAAAAAAAAAATATATTAATTATGATTCAAATTGAAATTAATTTTTTATAATTAAAATAATGGCCCTGTGGCATTTATAATCTCAAGATGATTTTAAAAATTAGATTTTTTTAGTGCTGCACAAATTTGACTATTTCTGGTATTAATTGCGTCTCTTCCATGCTAACGAAGTATATTAATTCTAATTAGCTGGAAATTGTTTTCCTATTCCATGTTTCACTCTCCAAAAACTATTGTGCATAGTGTATACTAGTTAATTAGAATTGAATATATAAATCGATCTTATTTTAATCTGTTATTTAAAGTAATTAATTAATTAGGAATCTGTGTTCTTTTGATTTTGTCTAATCTCCCATTATTCGTTACTGCAGATGGTTAAATACAAACCTCCTTGTTTGAAACGACCCGCCTCGCATGCAACCTCCTAGTTTGTTATATTTCAAATCCATCGTTGATTTTAATATTTGTTTAGTATCAGGGAATAATAATAGTACGAGTAGTAAAGTAGAAAAATTTGACCTCAGCATTTAGTAGAGCAATGGGTCTGAGTGTCTGACAGCTACTTTTGAAAATTATTTTTGATGGGTGTTAAGGTGTGGGGTTCACTTCTGATGATCCCCTGTGCAATAAAATAGACTCGTATGTTTATAAAATAGACTCATGTGCAATGAGTTTATTGCTGGTTCAGGGTCAATTTTTTTTTTTTTGAATTGGATATATATCATGTTATTAATTATACATCAGATATTTATAATTATTATTTTAGTAAAAAAAATATTAAAATTATAATATTACATTAAATTCTATGAAATAATTGTCCAGACAAATAATCCTCATAAATATTGGGGGGACGTATTAGCTCCACTCGTATTTTGTAAGGGAAAAAAATTATATACAAGTTAATTTCACTCAATCATGCCTAATTGAGGAAATTTTGAGCTCCAACCATAACTAAAACTTAAACTAAGGTGTTCAAAAAAATTTGAGTGATTTGATTACCAATGGGCTACAAGCCCATCGGCTTGAATGACCAATTTTTAAAGAGAATATAATAAATAGAAATTAATTGCCTTGAGGCACCTACACTGTTTATTTATTTATTTTTATATAAGGCTTTGCCTAAGGAATCACACTTCACACCTTCTTCATTCATGATGTCATTTTAAAATAGAAAAGATGCCTCGGGGTCAAGCTGGCAATCACGGGATCTTTTCATACATCTTTGATCAATAAATAATTAAGTATGCTTATCGGTAGGGGTGGGCAGAGAATCCATTGGTTCGGTTTAGTTTCAAATTAAATTGAATTGAATTGAATTGGTTTAGTTTTTGATTCAAATTTTGGATTGGTTCGATTTTTTAATTTAAAATAGCAAATTTTTTTATACTTTTTTATTTTTTCCAATTTTTGATTTTTATATAAATTAATTAATTTTTAAAATTTTTATAAACGAATCGAACCGAACCGAAACTATTAGTTTAATTTAATTTTTTTATGAGCAAAGACTTTTTTTTTTTTTTTTTTGTCTATCCTTACTTATTGAAATGCCAAAAACCAATAATACGAAATAAAAACTACCCAAGACCAAACAAAATTTAGCTATTGCTTAGGTCATTACCCATAACGTGGAAGTAACCTAGATGGTATTAAGAGGAAATAAAAAAAAAAAGCTAGCCTATTATCATTGGTCATAAATCACAGTACGGGCTGTTGAATAGAGAAATGATTAATTTCTAAAAACATCAATAATTTTTTTATTTTAGATGATTTTTTCGCTATAGAATCAATTTTTGGCTACGTCATTAGAGGTTCATCTTCTAAATGAAAAATGTTAAAGAAATCGAAGGCTGATAGAAAGTTGACAAAAATAAATGTAAAGCAAGCCTGTTTTAACCTGTTGATTAGTTATTTTCAATTTACATGGACCCTAGTAAAGCAAGTCTATTTTATAATTATTTTTGTCAGCTATCATATTTTTATAATTAATTAAATATCATTGCTCCTTCTAAATTAGGGTAGAGTAATTGCACATGACGTTACACACAAAATTTACACAACTACTAATGACAAGAAACATTTCACTGTAAAATAAACTTATTCACTTGTTTTTAGCTTAATTATTTATTTATCTTTCCACAAATATTGATGCTAGTATTGAATCTTAGAATCAGGAAGACATACATCATTGCTAGCCAGCGTTAATATATGGTAGAAACTAGAAAGAGACAAACCATTGCACTAAGAGATAAGCAAGCTGGCTAGAATGCGTGGATGATGAAAATCTTATCCGTTGTGTATGATCAAGACCACTTGGCATGGTCAATGTGGCACTAGACCATTTTTTAACACAACCGACATTTCTATAAACTAATAATTGAAGATTTCAATTTAATAATTCAACAAGTTGATCCAACATACTTTCTACCATTTGGAACCTCGGAGAAGTTTGGTTAATGGACACTCATCTTCCTTTCACTCCAACTGTTGTTATTACTGGCTTTTTCACTTTCTTTTTGCTTGTTTACTCTCTACTATGGTTATCAAGACGGCACAGAAACTCAATCGACAAGAAACCGGTACCGGAACCTGGTGGTGCAAGGCCTTTTATTGGTCACCTCCACCTGTTAGGAGGCCAAAAACCAGCTTATGTCACCTTGGGAAACATTGCCGACAAGTGCGGTCCGATCTTCATGATCAAGCTGGGTATGCATAGAGCTTTGATTGTTAGCAACTGGCAGATTGCTAAAGAGTGCTTCACTACAAATGATAAAGTCTTTTGCAACCGCATAAAAGCTCTAGCACCGGAGATCTTGGGCTACAACTACGCCATGTTTGGCTTCAGCTCTTACGGTCCTTACTGGCGTCAAATCCGAAAGATTGCCACACTGGAGATTCTCTCAAATCACCGCCTGGAAATGCTGAAACATGTGCGAGAATCTGAGGTGAGAACGTCTATGAAAGAACTATATGATGAATGGATGAAGCAAAGCGATGGTTCAGGCAAGGCGTTGGTTGAGATGAAGGAAATATTTAACGCAGTGACCTTAAACGTCGCTACAAGAATGGTTGTCGGGAAAAGATTATTTGTGCGAGGTACTGGTAAAACAAATCATCAAGAGATTGATGAAGAGAATGATCGGTGTCGAAAGGCAATAAGAAAATTTTCGGAACTAACTGGGGGTTTTGCGATTGCTGATGCTGTTCCATTTTTGAGGTGGTTGGATTTAGATGGATGTGAGAAGAGCATGAAGAGGACAGCGAAAGAGCTTGACCAAATTGTTGAAGGCTGGTTAAAAGAGCATAAGCAGAAGAGGATTTCAAGCGATGATCAGGTGATCAAGGACGAGAATGACTTCATGGACGTGATGATATCGGTTCTTGCCGACGCTGATGAAGAGCTTCCTAGTTTTGACGCCGATACGATCACCAAAGCAACGTGCCTGGTATGCACCTTAATTTTAACCAAATTTATTCAATTAGTCATAATTATCAATAGTGAGATATATCATTATCACCATACCGGAAAATTACTACTACTACTACTACTACTATTATTACACACACACACGCACACACAGACTCATTGTCTAGTAAGGAACTTTTGAGTTATATATTAAGTTGAGGGATAAACTAAAAGACAAGTAGAATACACACTGCAATACATTGTATTTTGGCCTATAGTATATTAGTGTGTGTGTGTTTTTTTTTTCTTTTAACTTATCACTTAATTTAATAACTTAAGTGAAACCTCATTATAAAAATACTATTTATGTATATATAGATAAAATAAGGGATTCCTTAATTTATTAAAGTAAGGACAGAGTGATCTTTCAATAAGGGATCTCTGCCTATATTAAAATTAAAGATAAGATAAAAAATAAAAAAACACATATTTTAATATATTATAGGATAAAATAGTATTTATTTTTTTAGTGATCTTGGCTTATCCCTAAATTTAATTTGGTCGGGGATTTCTAATTGAAAAATTATTTAGTAAGGGTATAAATTAAAAGATAAGCAAAAAAATATACTTCAATGCCGTATATTTTATTATGTAGTATATTAAAATGTGTGTTTTTCTTGTCTTTTAAATTATCCCTAACTTTAATAACTTAAGGGATCCCTTAATAGACACAACTATCTAATATATATATATAATGCTTGGTGTAGAGAAGGGTAAGAGAAGGATGAGAGAAATAAAGAAGAAAAGAGAAGAGAGAGAGTGGGTGGGTATAGAGGAGGAGGAGGAGGAGGAGGGGGGGGGGGGGGGTGCAAATTTTCTCACTCTTCTCTCACATTTCTCTAACCCAAGCATTGCTCTAAATATATAGACACCTAAGAAATTTTACAGTCGGAGTTAGGTGCGGACACGCACATTAACAGCGTTATAAAAGATTTTATAAGATTATGAAATATTTTACAACGTTATAAAGAAGTTTTGACAGCATTTAATTTCAAAGTTCGTGAGGATGTCCACCTGAGCATGATTTATCACATCCTTCAACATTAAATAAGGAATCATCCACAGTCCCTAGTAGATCCATACATATTCGGTATATATTTTTTAGAATAGAATGAACATTTTTATAACTGGTTGAAAGGCATGTATAACAAAAAATGTTAATGAAAAACACCGAATCACCCAAGATTTTTCGAACTATATATTCAATATCAGATTACATTCAGAAGACACATGAATTAATGATTAGTCGCAGTATTAATTAGGTTGTGCTTCTATATAGTTTATTGTATTTGCATTCACGGTAGTCTTGGTGATTTTGGCTTGGGGCCGGGTTTGGTTACGTTCCTTCCTTTGCATGCAGGCTCTTATACTGGGGGGTACAGACACCACCATGGTCACATTGACATGGGCTCTCACTTTAATACTCAACCACCGTGACGTTTTGAAGAAAGTCCAAAACGAATTAGATGCCCACATTGGGAGAGAAAGACAAGCGAATGAATCTGATATAAAAAATTTAGTTTACTTACAAGCTATAGTAAAGGAAACCCTTCGTTTATATCCTGCCACGCCACTCTCTGTACCACATGAATCCATGGAAGATTGCACCATAGCCGGCTACCATGTGCCTGCCGGCACACGTCTTTTTGTCAATATTCCAAAGATTCAACGAGATCCAAACGTGTGGGAAAATCCTAATGAGTTTCGACCGGAAAGATTTCGGACAACACACAAAGATATTGATGTTAGAGGCCAAAATTTTGAATTGATGCCCTTTGGCTCCGGAAGAAGAGGGTGCCCTGGAATCTCCTTTGCCCTTCAAGTGTTGCTCCTAACACTCGCTAGTTTGTTGCATGGATTTGAATTTGCAACTCCAGGGGATGAGCCACTTGACATGAGTGAGGGAGCTGGGTTGACAAACCTTAAGGCCACTCCGCTTCAAGTCCTTATTACTCCTCGACTTCATCCACAATTATTTGAGTAAATAGAACATGAATGTCTGTTGGTTGTATTCATAGTCATGCCTCTACCTCATGATTATCTTTTCATGCATATCTGTTTTGTGATTAACTACTAATAAGTAATTAATCATGTAACTGTCTTTTTGTTTACACTTATTTTCTAGGTTTCTTTCTCATGATGATAATGGATTTTCTAGTTATTGTTTTTCTTAAGTGTGCTTTTGTACCTTTTTCTTCTTTTTTTTTTTTTTACTGTCTATCTTTCCAATTTTTTATTTTTTTGTTTATGTTGCTTTTCTAACTATTTTGATAGTAAGGCCCAGCCACTATGTCCCTCGACTAGGAGAGTACATTGTTCTTTATTTTCTTTTGACTTTGCCCAGATAGTAGTCTCCATTTAGATAATTAGCTACCACTGGCCTTGATTTGTATAGCTCTGAAGTTGATACATTTCAATATTTTAGTTTCTCTGCACCTTTTGACTTTGGTAAGTGATTTCACTTAAGATTCTTTTGAGCTTTTCATAATATAAAGCATGAGGTTTGATTCGTTTAATTTTTAAAATTACTGAGCAAAGGATCTAAAATTTTATAGAATGTTAATTATGAAGTAAATTTGATTAACAAATTTATCAACATCAAGCTTATTTAAAAGTTCAAATTCCTCAGGATATTATTGTACGTAGGTTCTCTAGTTCTTTGGAATTCTGATAAATACGTCCATTCTTGGCATAACTTCAACTCAGAAAGCGATAATCCTGCATGATGCCACCACATTTTTTCCGGAAAATTTGTAAAAAATTCAAATTGAGCTTAGGTTTTCTAGTTCTCGAGTCTCAACTGATGTCCTTGTGCAATAAAAAATTTATTCTATATGAAATATTTTAATCTCATGAATTCAATTCCCTTCCCTCAAAAGCCTTCATTCATCATTATGCACCCTTATAAACCTTCAAACACTAGATAGGCCATGTACATCATTCACAAGAATATTTGGATGATGCAAACACTCATGCATCTAAACTTTGATTCCATCACTCTACCTGCACCTCTAAAATAATATTTCAACTCTCTGAGAAATCTCATTTTCATATCACCCTTACACCCTAGTAGTTGTACTCCAAATATTTATATGGAAAGACTACCTAATGTTTAAACTCTTAGAATATATATAAAAGCCTATGAGAACTACTCAAACTTATTTGCTTGAACAAACTTATAATAACTACTCAAATTATATATATAAGTTATAGATCTCAAGTAAAATTTCGATGGAAGAAAGAGGTAATTTATATAATTATATTTTAGTAAACTAAAAATAGAGGGATTTATAAGAAAATTTTCATGGACTATCCAGAACTGTAGCCCAGATTGGGCCTTTGCTAGCTTCGCCACTGGTTATAATATAATACAATAATAGACCTTCTGCCACGACCTGAACATGTACGTGTTCCATCCAGACAACGACAATTTAATGACATAGGTGAATTGAAACATGATGTTAAAAATGTGATATTTTATGAATAAAATTTAAAATTTTGTTAAATGGGTCAGGTCAAGATTTGAGATTCCTTACACAAATAATAATTGAATCAGATTGAATTAGTTCAAATTTAATACGACAAGAAAAAAAAATACGGCATAAACACAATCTACTAACCTGAATTGCCACCTTTATTTGTGAGTGTGGCAAAACTTTGGGTAAATGATACTATAACCGTTGTCTGAATTGACATTTCAATTAATCTAATGGGAGACTTGCCAAGGTCAATAGAAGACAGCTTTATAATTAATTACTTTAAACAAGAAATAGACTGATTTGTGGTTGTTATTTCTAAAACAACCACTTATACTAATTTTATCGGTTTTGTATAAGTCAAAACGAAGTGACGCTTTATTTTTTGGAATCATATTGTAGAGTCATGGAGTATTATATATGTGGGTGTTTTTACCTTTTGGTTTATAACCTTGATGTAAGTCTATTCAAATTAAGCTTGATGTTATTCAATTAAAAAAAAAAATCTTGAATATTACTATGGTAATTTGATTAGTTGTGTTTGAGAGGTACTGGACTCTCAAATAGCTAACAATATACCTATTGAGAGATTTAAGTCTCCTTGAATTAGCTTAAAACATGTTATAGTTTTGACATACATTTTACCATTAAAAATACTTTAGAACATGAATGAACTCGCCTAAGGAGATATGGACACAAATATCAAATTTACAAAACTTATATCAAATGAAAGAGAAACATACCAACCAGTTTCCAGAGTATATCTGCTTGTATAAAAGAATTTAAATTTTTCCATACACACAAATATCAGCTAGCTCAGCAGAAATCTACTTTCGGCGCATAACGCAGATTTTGATTGCCTTTACAATTAGATACCTCAAATGACCCTGTAAAATTAAGAAATTTTATGAAATTTCAGAATTTTAACACTCTTAATTATTTCTGATGTAATATTGAGGGGATCAACCAAAGTAGTTCACAAGTTAACGTCAATAGTGATCAAACGTCATGCTTTTTTAAAAAAAGCTCAAAAGAACTTTATAACAAATCACTTAATTACCAAAGTCAAGATAATTAGTTGAAACTTCAATTCGGATGATTATAAAATCCTAGCTGCAAATTAATCATGAGCATAAACATTTCCGTGAGAGGATTAATGGTAGACACATTGAGCATGATTTCTAGATCTAAAGTTGCGATTCCAATTTGTTAATCTAACTGATCATTGTGATTATCATAAGCTCGACGCACTGGGAGTAATAGCTTGTTCGTGTTCTCTGCACTTCTTGACTTTGGTAAGTGGTTAATTTCTTATAAAATTCTATTAATTTTTTCTAAAAAAATTATGCTTGATGTTTGATCATTTTTAAACTATTTTGTTACGAAATTAGAAGTTACGTTTAGATTATTACATGGCGAGTTTCATAAATCAGTTTCGTATTTAGTCACTTTTCTAATTTTGACCATTTAATAAAGAGATCTACCATCTAGAATTGGAGAGACCTTAGGAAGGAAATCATAGCTGATCTATTGAGTGCTTTGAATTCGTAATTTATTTATAGTCCTAGACACTTTTATCTTTATTTTGACACAAGTTTTATGAATTTTAGAATTCATTTTGGCTGCGAAATCTTGTAGAATTCGTAGAGATCTTGAATAATTTGTATGTGAAAAGGCTATGTTTACTCTTCAATGCCATAGAAATAATAGTGATATGTGTACAAAAAATTGCACGCCATCTGTATAAGATAAAAAAGGTTTATAAAACAAAAAAAAATTTACTAAGACATACTCTTTTTTTTTTTTTAATCTTCTATACCTCTAGTACTATTTTTTGTGTAATTTTTTTTTATTCCAATAAAACTATACACACACACACACACACATATTACTATTTTTTCAAAGAGTAATATTAGAGCCACAATCACTTTGTACAAACAAGTATGTCCAAACTGATGTGGCACAAGGAGACTGTTTATAAAAAACTATCTTGGGCCCACATAATTTAAAAAAAATAATTGTTATCACTTTTCAATCAATCTATTAATCCCACATCAGTTTGTACACACTAGTTTGTACAAAATAGTTTGTGGCTCTATCATTATTCTTTTTGAAATGCAGGGTTGGCAGTGGTTGATCTACATAAAGCCTAGTGTAGGCATTTGATCCCGTTCAACAAAAAAATTTCCCTAATTTTCATATTATTTTTTCAAAAATTTTGCTGGATAAATGTTCGTTTAGTTCTTGTATTTCTAAATAAGCACTTATTTAATTTCCATATTTTAAAAATATCTCAAAACACCTTTGTTGTTAAATATGTTACTCTCTTACGTACCCTTACTTTTTCTTTGTTTTTACAATAATATCCTTGCAACAATCTTTTCATTCATTGCACATTAATTTTTTATTCACATAATTTACCACACTAAGATCAAATTCACCTGAAAGTAAAATAATAACAAGAAATTTTACATTAGTTTTTGTTTATTTTTAAGGTTAATTGGATAAATTAACCTTTTTAAAATTAATATCCCCAAGATTATTGCAAGGATATTTTTGTAAAAGTAGAGAAAAAGTAAGGACAAAAATGTAACATATTTAATAGCAGGGTGTCTTGAGACATTTTTTTAAAATATAAGGACTAAACAAGTACTTAATTTAAAATTTAGATGCTAAATGAGCATTTACCAAATTTTGTGTCAGTGAAGATAGATTTATAAAGAAATTTTGATATTGGGGTGAATCTTATAAATTATTAATTTATATTATAATTTTGTCTCCAATAAAAACAAATCCTGAGAGCAATAATGAAAACGTCATTCCCCAATTTAATTATTTGTTGATGTAAATGATCGACTATCATATATTCATGTTAATGTTTGTGCTATCATTTCTTGAAGAATAATTAATAATGCTCTAATTACAATGCCAGAGTACTGAGAGAAGGAGATATGGACACCAACCTTCGACTATTCTCTGAGAGGTTGAAAAGGCTGTTAGCAGGTGAAGAAGGAATATTGCCGGATTCAACAAACTTAAAGCCACATATTCTAAACATCCTATTCGAGATTATTACTATCATTTCTTTGCTGCGGAACTATGAAGGTGACATGGCTTGTCTTATGATTCAAATCATTAATGAAGATCATGTTGATAGAGAAGATTTTTTGGGCATTCTGAAGGAGATCAATTGCTTTTTCCATGAATCTGGGAGAGCCATTGACACATTCACTATGAGCAATAATGAAAGCAGTACTACTACTACTACTAAAGAGTTCTGCAATGCTCTTATAAGAATCCAAAATAAGATCACCCATATTAGAAAGCGGATGCAACGACTTCCACCGAACCGTGAATGTATCAGTGAATTTAAGGAGGAGATTCAAACAGAAGCAAGTTATTCTTCTTCTTCTTCATATTCTTCGTGTTCAGAGTTTATTAAGAAGAGGGACATGGAGGAGTTGTTAGATGTATTGATAGAGGGACAGCCTCAGCTTTCTGTGGTTGCAATTCTTGATAGCACTGGCTTCGATAAGACTGCTTTTGCTTCTGAAACTTACAACAATAATCATGCCAAGTTTTATTTTGATTGTCGTGCTTGGGTTAGGGTGTCTGTAGTCTACAATTTCAACAGGATACTGGATGACGTGATGAAGTCTGTGATGCCTGCATCTGAGTTTAGTGCAATTATGGATCAAGATTGTAAACTGAAGAAAACCATTTGTCGTGATTTCCTGACAAATAAGAAGTACTTGATTGTCCTGGATGACGTCCATTCCAAGAAAATCTGGGATGATCTTAGAGATATACTTCCAGATTGTCAGAATGGAAGCAGGGTACTCTTAACGGTTGGTGTTCCTAACATCCTTACCTCGTTCCAATTGGAAAGCGGAGAGAAGATTCAGCTTGATTCAGTCCCCACCGGAGGACAATTGACTAGAATAAAGCATGAAGATTGGTTGTTTTTAATCCTGTACCATGGAAGTAAGTCACTGGAGATACTAATGGAGGAAACTTTTAATCGACCAAGTTTACTTCTCTTCTTGTCAGTTTTGGAGTTACCTTTCAACTTGAAAGTTTGCTGTCTCTCTATGTCTGTCTTCCATGAACACTGTGTGATATCCACCAGGCAATTGTATCAGTTGTGGATTGCTCAAGGTTTTATACCACACAACTGTGAGGAAACTGCTGAGAAGTACTTTAAAGAACTAATCGATAGAGGCTTCATTCAAGTGGAGAGGAGAAGAGCTGGAGGCACAATTAAAGCATGCTCCCTTAACAGTACTGTGTGGGATGTATTTGCGACTCAGGCTCATATGATGGAGTTTATCATGCTCTTGGATCAATCATTCAAGCCAGTTAATTGTTTCCCTAATAATAAAAGTCTGACCAAGTTCGTTTCTTTAGAGCTTTCTGACATGTACCACAATTCATTTCTCACAATCCCCCAAAGCGCCCATGTTGCCCTCTTAGATTGTGAGATGATCTGTAAAAATTTCAAATTCCTCAGGGTATTGAGCTTGGGTCATCTAGTTCTCAACCAATATCCTTCAGCAATAGAAAATTTATTCTATTTAAAGTATTTGAAGCTAAATATCCCTTCCCTGAAAAGCTTGCCTTTGTCATTATTCACCCTTGTAAATCTTTATACACTAGATATGCCATCTAGCTACGTAGATCATACACCTCAGGAAATTTGGAAGATGGATAAACTCATGCATCTAAATTTTGGTTGCATCACTCTGCCTGCACATCCCAGAAAGTACTGCAACTCCCTGAAAAATCTCAGTTTCCTCTCAGCCTTAAGTCCTAGTAGTTGTACACCAGATATATTGGCAAGGCTTCCTAATGTTCAAACTCTTAGAATATATGGAGATTTGAGTTATTATCGATCTGGGTCGTCCAAGAGCCTATGCAAACTACTCAAACTTAAATGCTTGAAGATGGAGAATGAAAGCAAGATGTGTCAGCTCTCCCAAATAGTCCTGGCCGAATACCAGTTTCCTTCAAGTCTGACCCAACTGAGTCTTTCAAATACGGAGCTGAAGGAGGATCCCATGCCAACACTGGAAAAGCTTCCTCACCTTCAAGTGCTAAAACTGAAGCAGAAATCATATTATGGAAGAAAGCTGTCTTGTGCCGGGGTTGGTAGTTTTCCACAGCTCAAGATTTTGCACCTGAGATCAATGTTTTGGCTAGATGAGTGGACAATGGGAGGAGGAGCCATGCCAAAACTTGAAAGCTTAATTATCAACCCTTGTGCGTACTTAAGAAGGCTTCCTGAAGAGCTGTGGCGCATAGAGAGCTTCCACAAATTGGAATTGCATTGGCCTCAGCCAGAGTTGAGAAAAAAGCTGAGGGCTTTTGAGGATATCGAGTCGCGGTATGAAATTCAGAAATTTCCTAATGGAATCTGATGGGTTGAGTAGGGTGAGTTCTTACTCTAATTTGGTGTGCATTTTCCACTTGCTCTGTAGATTTATATATGTATATCTATAGTATAACTTTCAAGGTGTCATAAAAATGCTGTTTAATTGTTAGTTGCTTCTAATGTCAAAACTATATCTCGACATAGACTCAACTGGAGTAGCAAAACAGAGGAGGCTATATAGCCACACGTTGCAGCAGAGGAACGGAAGGAAATAAAAAAAAAAAAAATGTTCCCTCTGTATTCTAACTGTAAAAGCAGATTTTCATTTATGATTCTTAATTACTTCCTTTTACTTGTGTGTAGGTAAAATCAGAGGGGCAAACATCAGAACTGCTATTCAATTTCAACTGTGATTCGGCATCGATCCATTATGTTTTCTTCATTTCGGCTGGGGACATTGTTTTAATCTGATTTGCCACAAGTGTTACCATGATTAGATTGTTGGCTATAACTTTAATAAGGTCTTCATTTTTAGTTTCGCTAATTTTGTTCATGACTGTGTCAAAATTGCATCAATGTGAATGTGATAAAGTGACACTCTTCGTTAATATGCCAATTCAAAGCATTTCATCACGGATCTCATATCCTTCATAGTTATTAATTCATGATTATTTTAGAGAATTTCAAGCTTCGGGAAATCTTGCAAAGCAAGGATCATCAACTAATTAGGAAGCCAGGTCTTTGTTCTCTGTTGCTCTTTCGTCATCTGTGCATTTGGAAATTATAAACTTTGAATGTTTAGAAGCATTTCTTTCCTGTTGATCAGCTTCGTTTATTGAAACAATTTCTTCTTTGCAGTCACACTCGAGAGTAGGTAGCTGCTCCAATTTATGAAGTTTGAGTGCCAAATTCTTCGAAAAGAGGTTTCCCAATTGCTGAGTTTTATGTGTTAGAGGTTTTTATAATATTATGATTGATTTAAAGGAAAACAAAAATTTAAAATTTAACCATATATTGTTATAAATAAACGGCATGCATGCTGGTGATAGAGGATTGTAAAAAGCTCACACATTTCAGCTTAGCATCGTATCTAAATTCTTCCCAATTTGTCCAGATAGGTGTCAAGAATTCATATCTTCTTATAGATATTTTAGAATAATATAGTATTTGAAAATAGAATATAAGAGTAATAAATTAATTTAGATTAATCATCCAATAGTACTTTTACTTATAATTCTATTCCCATCCCATATATAAATGTAACATATGTTATGATCCGTTTGTCAATAATGACACCTAATCCTTTCATTAGGATTTTAATAATTGTTTGCTAGTATTGAATATAAATGAAGAAAAAGACATTCACAAAATTAGTATTATTTTTTGTTTAAAGCAATTAATTATGCAAATATCTTCTTGTTTAAAGCAATTAATCATGCAAATATCTTCTTTGGACTTTGACCAATCGCCTTTAGGATGATTAGTTGAAACTTTAATTACTTAATTCAGATAATTAAAACGTCCTTATCGCTAATCAATTATTATTATATACCTTTTCAGATAGCACGGAGCATTGCATATACAAATTAAGTTGCTATTTCATTTTGTTAATCTAGTTGATTCGCCTAATTATCACTAGCGTTATACAAACTTGGAAATAGCTCAATTGTTTCTCTGCATTTATTGACCGTGGTCAGTAATTTCTTTTGAAATTCTTTTGAGCTTTGATCACTAATACTGATATTAACTTGTGAACTATTTGTTTATGAAATTAGAAGTTCAACAAGTATATTACATGATGAATTTCGTGTTTTTAACTTTTGA
Organism: Clausena lansium; assembly: GCA_030449835.1. Classification (NCBI taxonomy): domain Eukaryota; kingdom Viridiplantae; phylum Streptophyta; class Magnoliopsida; order Sapindales; family Rutaceae; genus Clausena; species Clausena lansium. Next base: position 4,842,120 of record JASUUF010000146.1, on the reverse strand, counting down.
TATAGTAAATTTACTAATTTTATGTATTTTCTAAATAATGGAAATATGACACGGAAATTTAGGGTGCATTTGGTATTGTTTTTTAATTGGTGTTTTCTATCTTTTTTTTAGAGAAGGAAAATAATGTTTTTGATTTGATGTTCCTAAAAATAAAAAGACGTTTGGTAGTTTGTTTTTAAAGTAGTATGTGAAAATAAAAACAATAAAATACGTTTGATTATTTGTCTGAAAATATAAAAAACAGTCAAAATGCTTTTGATAGATTTTTCTTATAAAAAGTTTTAATTCAATTATTTATAATTTGATGCATATGGTCTTTATTTTTTTTTAATTTGTCTATGATCATTATTAATTAAAAAATACCAATGAGATAGTATAAAAAATAGCATTTAATAACAATATTAAAAAATCATGTATGGTATAAAAAATAGCATTTAATAACAATATTAAAAAATCATGTATGGTATAAAAAATAGCATTTAATAACAATATTAAAAAATCATGTATGGTATAAAAAATAGCATTTAATAACAATATTAAAAAATCACATATTAAAAATAATGGATGTAACATAAATTGTAAACCTAATACACATAGAATTATGTTGATTCAAAACAATGCATTAATCTATTTATAAGTAAATTAACTCCATTTTTTATTAGAAAAATTAAAAGAGAGAGAGAGGAAGGGGGAGAGAGAGAAATTTGCCTTTTTTTTTTCTGAAACTAGAAATCTATATTTAGACATAAAGGACATTTATGTAAAAATTTAACCAAAAAAAAATAGAGGCTTCCAATAGATAAAGATGAGTGTATATCGATAAAATGAAGAAAAAGTTGAAAAATAAAAAAATTATTTGATGCGAGGCCAAGTCGGAGACATCCCCTGACAAGCCACTTGATCTCTTCAAATTCTCTCTCATATTCTCTAAAAAGCTGAGAACGTCAAATTAACGTTCTCAACTTTTCTTTATAAATTCTAAAGAATGAAAATATTTCATTTTTCATATTTTCATTTTACTATTATGAAACATGCCCACCAAACATATTTCCTTAATTTTCGTCCTCGCAAAACAAAAAACAACGGGTGGAAAACTATACCAAACACACTCTTAGTCTCTAGAAATTATATTTAGCTTTGATCAGTTTAAGTTTCGTAATTATATTTGATCATTAAGGGATTTACACTCTAATAGGAACAGCATATATAAGAGAATGATGGTTTTAATTGCAATTGAATAACTTCGGAAATAATTAAGGGGGACAAAATTCTGAAATTCGGCATGATTTCCGTAGACAAGTACCTATGAAGAATTTTGGGAGTTTGGAACCATTAGGCATTTGACCTCTGTAGAATTTGACATTTATTATTTACTAGATCTGTACATATATTGAAATAAGTTCCTGAAATTTGGGGGAAATTAAATAGACATCAAGTCTCTCTCTAAATTTCATAATTTTTTATGGCCATTTGAGGTGTCTTATTGTAAAGGCAAATTTTTTTTAGGCAAGTGGTTCAGGTTCTTAAATTCTTATGAGGTTGAGGAGCTTAAGGATGGATCTTTTTTGTTTAATAGGTAACAAAAAATGGAGTTTGGATTTTAATATCATTAATTCACATATTGGGCCAACAATATGAAAAATTTCTCTGGATCTTAAGCATACCCAATATATTGTAGAATTTGATTCAAGTGCTGAATTTTCCTGGGAAATACTAATTTTTTGATTTAGTGGATGATGAAATTCATTTTACGATGTATTAACAATAAATCCACTAATTTTTCCAATTTTATGATATGCTTGTGACATATCGGATTAGCAGGTGAAAAGTTAGGAATTGCTTCAGATTGAGGTAAGTACGAAGTTGACTCATTTATGATGATCTCCGTTATCTAGAATTGAATCTTCCATATTTATTTTTGTTTGAACCTCAACCAACGAGGCAACTTTATTGACGATAATTAATAATATATTCCTTCACAAGGAAAACATGGTGGGTCTTACCCCTTAAAATAGCTAGAAGGCTACAATAGCAAAATAAAATGTGAAAAGATAGACATTGAAATAAAAAAATGGTAGAAAGGAAACGATAACTAGTAAATTCATTAGCATCATTAGAAAGAAACCTAAAATTCTCGTGTAGCGGATTATTCCACCAAATGTAAGCAGAGCACTCTAATCCTAGGTTTACCAAACCATCTGCCACACATTTAACTTCTCAAAAAGAGTAACTAATTATGAAGTCCATCTGACTAAGGAGATGATAACCATTCAACCAACGGTTTTGTAAGGTCTGAGGAGGTTGAAGTTAAAAAAAATGTAAAGTTCATGTAAAATCACATTGTAGCCACAAACTTCTCCAGTCCTTACTGTATGTAAGCTCAATAGCAAGAATAGCTATAGAAATCTCAGCATAATGGGTTGTATGAACTCATAAAGGAATGCAATAACCCCTAGAGAGAGAACTGAATCTTTCGTGAAATAGCATTAATTATTTTTAACGAATGATTTAGAAAAGCTACCATTCATAAAGTATGTCTAATTGTCTATCATCTGTAAATTAATTATTAGGGAGACTTTTAGTATTAATTATTATGCATTAAATGTGGTGACTTTTTTAATGTTAAGGAGCAGTCTTATTACAACTTTGTTGTGGATTCAAGCTTCAATAATGCATGAGTTAATAATAGTGATTAAAAAAAGAAAAAAGAAAAAGAAAGGACTTTCGAAGGAGAGATTATAAATTTGATTAACGAATACCCTAACAGCAGGCTAATTAGTGTCAACATGGCGTTTAATATTTTCTGATAAGCAAGCTGTGTTCTGGCGATATTCAACATGAGAGAAAATAAGAATCAATGCGTTAGGAGCATAATAATTATTCATTAGCATTGAATATAAAATGATCACATGGAGCTGTCTCCTTTTAGATTAGTTAAGATTTTAATTTCAGATAATTAATGAATGACAATGTCCATTAGTTGCAAATTAATTATGATTAATTACATTTTCATAATGCAAAAAGTTGAAATTTCAAAGTTTGTTAATCTATGTGATCGTCGTGATTATTTAAGAATAATTAAAGTTCTAACAATAGCAGAGAGTGGTAGCTGCTGGTAGAAGGAAATATGCTGGACGTGAACCTCCGACTATTTTCTGAAAGGTTAAAGAGTGTGTTAGCAGGTGAAGAAGGGCAGAAGGCACGTTAACGTTGCCGGATTCAACAAATTTAACCCCGCTTTTTCAAAACCTTCTTACGGAGTCCGAAATTATTACCACTACTCTGCTGGGAAACTATGAAGCTGACATGGCTTGGCTTCTGGTTCAAAACTTGTCAGAAGAAGAAGATGTTGATAGACCAGACATTTTGGGGATTCTGAAGGACATCAATTACTTTGTCCATGAATTTGAGAAAACCATCGACACATTCTTCATCAGCATCATGCGGCCGCAAAACAGTGAAGCTGAAAGTGAAAGCACTACTTGTAAGGAGCTCTGCGATGCCCTTCTTGGACTTCAAAGTAAAATCATTGATATTAGAAATCACCTGCAACAACTTCCACCTGGGGACGATGATTTGGATCTCAATGCACTAAGGGACATCCAGATTGATTCTGATAATTCTTCAGGGTCAGCGTTTAATGATAACAGTGAATTTGAAAGGGGCAGAGAGGAGTTTTTAGATTTATTGATAGAAGGACATCCTCGGCTTTCGGTGGTTTCAATTCTTGATAGGAGAGGCTTCGATAAGACTTTTTAATAATAATATTATTAATAATATTTTTGAGGAAATTGGTGATACGTTGGCCTCAGCCGGAGTTGAGAAAAAGGCTACGGGCTTTTGAGGATTTGGAGCGGCGATATGACATCCAAATGTATCCTTATGGAATCTGATGGACTGAATGAGACGAGTTTTTACGCTTTCCTCTTCTAACTCAAATTTTAGTATTTGCCTAATTATTTGGTATGCTTTTTTCAACTTCTTCAATAGATTTGTGTAGTACCTCCCTGAATTATAAATCGAATTAAAAGTTTATCTGAATAAATACAAGTAAGATGGTTATACAATGCCAGTCTAGTTGTGGCTGCTTCTATTGTCAAAATTATGTCTCTACACAGAATAGACTCAACTTGAGTAGCAAAAGAGGGGATAGCCTTGCATTGCAGCAGAGAAGGAAAGATCCATCCTAATAGGAATTAAGGACTTTAATTAAAAGAAGATTTTCATTTCTGATCTTTATTTCCCTTTACTTTTCTGTAGGTAAAATGAGAGGGGGCCGGAAACATCGCAATTGCAGCCATACTTTCATTTTCAACAACATAATCCAGCATTAATTGGTCCATTCAGGCAGGATATTCAAGGATTTGCTACAAGCGATGCATGACTGGAGTGTTGCATACCTTGAATAACTGAATTCCTTTAATTTTAGAATTGTGGGACCCACCTAATTTAGGAATTGGGAATCAGTCTCCCATTCTTAAGAGTTTCAATTCTACCCCATTAACATTATAATATTCCTAAACTGCCCCCCTTTAAATGAAAAATATAAATATAAATATAAAAAATTTTAAAAAAAATGGCAAATCAGCCTAAATTCCTCGCACGAATCTCCATCCAGCCGAACGCCATTGCAGCCAAACCTTACCATTGCTACCAAAATCAACCACCCTCTTCGATCGTCGTTGGTCCATCGGTTGTGGAGCAACAGCTGGTTGCCGGTTTTGTCTTTGTTTGGGCCGTCTCGTTTTCATCTTCATTTGATCCATCTCGATTTTGTCTCTGGTTTCCTCTCCGATGGCCACAGTTCTGATTTGATGATCACGATGTCGACGATGATGATTTGTTGTTGTTGTTGATGATTTTTTATTCCGATAATTTTGTTGTTTTTTTGATTATTATTATTATTACTACTATTTTTAAATGGATTATTATTATTATTATTATTATTATTATTATTATTATGATAAAAAGTATTATAATTAATTAATATATTAATATTAATAATAATATTATTATGTTAATAATAACAATAATAAATTAACAAAATAATAATTATGACAATAATATTATTAGAAATTAGAAATTTATTATTATTATTATTAATGATAAAAAGTATTGTAATTAATTAATATATTAATTTTAATGATAATTATCATATTTTTATTTACAATAATTAATAATAATAATAATTTTTTAATAAAAATTATGACGATAGTTAATTAAGGACTTTTTGTAACAATCCAACTTATTCCGATTACGATTCCAATTTCAAGACAAAGTAAACACATTAATGGCAATACAACTCATTTTGATTCCAATTCCTACAGTTCAAGTAAGCAACTTATTCTGATTCCAATTCTTTATTCTGATTCCAGCCCATTTAGATGCTCACTTAGTAAATGCACTATTGATGTTACACCAAATATAAGAGGGTACAAAACTTAACGAAATCCAGTCTAGTTCAATTTTATCTTCATTAATTCTATCCACTTTAGTCCAATTATATTCTAACAAATTTGTTCTAATTAAATTAGTCCAATCCAATAGGACAACCAAACGTCCCAAAAAAATATAATACTAGTTATTGAATTGTATTTTAATATGTAAAACCATGTGAATTATCAAATTGCATGTGTAAGTGCTAAGCTGATGTAGGAAGCATATATGATAGAATAAGTTAACAATTCTAGATTTTGAGTCCATTTAGTATTTAGTATTTTATTAGGATTTATCTTGTTTTAGTAAAGCTTATTTGAGTCATATTTGTAATTCCAGTCTAATTAGGATTTTAGATTATTTTTCTTATTTGAGAAGGATTAGGATTAAGTTAGCTACTAGTATATATAGGCTTATTAATCGTAGTTTATGTTAACACATTTAAACTTTTCATTAATAATATTCAGTATTTTCTCAATTGAGATATTCTCTCTTGTGAGAGCCATTCTTCTTGAGTTTTCAAGAACGTACACTAGAACGATTTCATTTCCACGCTGCGTCATAAGCTTTCTGATGGACTTTGGGATGAGGGATCTAATTTGCCAACATTCACAAGGTCTAGCTTCATTTGCTTTTAGTCTCTAATTTAACAATCACACACTAAACTTTTAGCTGATTTCAAAATACCATAGCCTCCCCAAACTTATAATAGTACACGACATGTAACACCTCTCTATTAACGGCTGAATTTAAAGACTTTGGACTAGATGGCTACAATTAGGACATTTATAAAAAGCTCTCAATTACTTCTCAACTGATTTCAATGAAAAATTATAAATTGAGGCCAAAGTCTAGCTCCAACGGTAAGGAGTATGGCCTTCTTAAAACTATGAGTACTAGCTTTATTAGTATTAGAGATGGCCAATGGGTCGGGTGGCATGTGGTATGAGATGGGCATGGCACGTGTTCGTATGGTACTGTATGGCATAAGCATGTTTCAGTGGGACATGCCGCAAGGTACGGCACGCAGGTAGGTTGGGCCTAATTAACGTCAATTTTTGTTAATAACATTTACTTTGGTAAATGATTTCTTTCTTTTAAAATTCTCTTTGGTTTTGCTAAATAAAGCATGAGTTTTGATTATTATTGATCCTAATTAATGTTAATTTTTAAACCTTTTTGTTTCGAGATTAAAAGTTAATTTCAAATTACAACATAATGAATTTCATATTTTAAGTTTTAATTGGATATATATGTCTCCTTGCTGGCAGCTGCTAAATTAATTACAATAAAATATATCTTATAGTGGAGTAGTTCTACTTACCCCGGGTCAAGTCCCTAGTCAAACCCCGAAAAGGGTTTCTTTGCAATATTTCTTTAAATTTAAATGACTTGGAGCATAAAACTTCTCCTATTAAGCAAATGGGTCCTTTTGCAATATTTAAATTTATTAATTTTGAATAATTAGACAATTCGTCCTTCCATCTCTTATACATCTTTCTTTAAAATTTTTCAATGTTTTAACTATGATTTTATATAGATTTAAATGATTATCATGCTCATAAAGATCTATAGGCTCTAAATTAGGACCTGCATTAATAATTATTTGTCTCTCTTAGGACAGAGACCAAATCTTTTATTCTAACATATCTATGTATATTCCTAGGCTATCATTCCAACCTAGAGATATATTTCATCGAAGCTTTCACATAAATATTATAATCTAAATTCGGCATTGAATTAAAATGTTCATATTATTGCTATTATTGTTATCCATTATGGGTGATTTCGAGTCCTGTTATTAGTGCTACACCTATCTTGAATTACTTCAAAGCTTGTTAAAATAGTTCCATTAATGCTATCCTATTTTCTTCTTCAAAGGCATCAAATATCATATTCATCTTCGATATTTATTCTAGTAATATTTCTATATTAAATTTTCTTGAGATTTAAATGATCTTTAATCATAGTAATTGCATAAATAATTTGGTATTCTTGACTAAAATCCAGATTATCAATAGCAGTTAAAAACTTAATAACAGATCGTTCCATAATTTAAGAACTTGAGTTACTTTATCACTTTCAATCTTATATTATCCAAGAAAACAACCAAGGCCTAACATGCTTCCGTTTGTTGCTAAAATTTAAGAAAATAGTTCAGGATTACTAACAACTGTACTATCTCTCAGAATTCTGAGATAGACTAGCTAATTGCCTCCAACCATTGAGAGGTCTATGGTCAGCACCGTCATAGCTCCACACATCCAGCAAGATCACCTCGGCGATGTTCCACATTGCCTAACGCAACACATTGTTCCATGGCCTAAAAGGATCTGTCTGAGTGCTTTTCTTGCAAACGTCTTTGAGTGCTTATAAATAAGAAATCTTCTTCGATTAGCACAAGTGCTGGTATGTAAGGTATTTGATTTATTTCTTAAAATATATAAGGTAGAAAATGATAAGTTCACTCAAAATATTTATTTATTTCATAACTGGAAATGGTTACAGAAGCTTGTGAAGGAGAAGAGATGGCTACAAGACAATTGTCTCCTTCTTCTTACAGGGTTCTATTTATATCTTTGAAAAGATAAGATTACATGATGAGATTACGTTACACATGTTACATTCTTGGAGCACTTTTGAGATCCTCTTTAGATAAGGTGACCTTACTTCTTTATTTTTGTTGGCATCTGTTACAGACAACTACTGTGCTGATAAGCTTTATCCTTTTGGCATTATTGAAGCTTGTTAAGCTGGCATCTTTTAATTCTGTCGTGGACCCTTCACATGCCGATTATTAGCTCCTCATCTACTGACATGTCTTCATCACTAGATCCATCTTTGGATTTTCCATAGCAATAGCCACAATTATTTTACTGTTTAACACCTTGCATATTTCGTAGTGTGTTGGCAGACTGGACTCCACAAGATTTTTGAATATTGCTTTTTTCTTTTTAATGATGGCCTGTCTGGCTAGAATATTTTCTTTTCTACTCATAGAAAAAATGATATATTCTTTTGTGGTCTCGTAAAGCCACACACTTTCTTTCTTATCCTTTCAAGCTGTTCATTAAGGACTTTCATTCCTATAGCCTTTTTGGTGGTGAGTGCTTTGGGCTCAAATAATTCTGGGTCATAATCATTAGACACCTGGTCTAAATCAATTGTGGGACTAATCTTTTTGCTGCTAGCTCTAACCTGTATCATGTGTTGAGCTGGAAACCATTTATTATCACAATATTCAGGACAAGAACTGAGGAATTTGACAAAAATGGTTTCTTTTGTCCTGCTAATCTTTTTGAGTTCAATGGCTGCTTCTTTGATCTTTTCGGGGAGTAATTCTAATTCCCTGAAATTTTCATCAGTATAAATGAGATTAAGAAAACCATAATCAAACATATCTTTTATCTTTATAGTATCACCTCCTAAAACGAAATTAATCCTTGGGTATAACCCTGAATGATATGATATTATAGCCTGGCTAGGACGAATCTCATAGGCTATTTTACCAATTCTTTTATATTCATAAGCGTAGTCATTTTCACATGGGATTTTAGCCATTGAAATTGACTGTCCGCTTTTAGTATATTGGGGCTTTAAACTCTGTGATGAGCTTTGGGAACCCTCTCCCTTCATATACTGTTCTTTGAGATCATGGATTGAGAGGAAGCTATCTGGAATTGTATTCTGTGAAGAACACTGGGCGATCTGACCATTATGTTGGTCCTTAAAATGGACCATTTTTAGCATTTTGCTTATAAATTCTTCTGAGGTTTGTACTTCTGGATCATTTTACAAACTATTGTCGAGCCAAAGTTTGCTCAATTCTTCTTGGGCAGCATCAATCATAGCAAGCCCATCATAAATCATTTCATTGCCCTTGAGAAGCAATTCTTGACCTTCAAGCACATCATTATGCTTTTCATTATTCTGGAAAGGCTTTTATCCATTGTATTCTCTGTTGAGAAAATCTGCAATACAATTGTTAGCTTCTTTAATATATTCAATTTCAAAATCATATTCTGCAAAGAATTGCTGCCATCTAATTAATCTCTTATATTGAGGGAGATTAGGTAATCTATTGAATATAAATCCTTTAACCTAAGTATTATCAGATTTAACTTTAAATTTCTTTGATACAAAAAGAAAGTAAATTTAGCTATTCCATTTTTAATAGCTAATAACTCCTTTTCATTACTATGGTAATTCTTTTATGCGGGCTTAAATGTTGCGCTGGTATATCTACAAATCTTTTCTAGATCCGTTTTTAATACTGCACCCCACTGATTATCAGAAGTATCGTTTTCAAGGATTAAACTATCACTGGTCGTAGGAAATCCTAATCTTGGTAGATTTTTACATTTTTCTTTTAATTTTTTAATTACTTGAGTATGAAATTCTTCCCAAGATTTTGTATTATTCTTTTTTAATAAGCCTTGTAAGGGTTGCCTTTATTTTGCTAAGTTATCTATGAAACCTTCAGCATAATTATGACATCTTAAAAATCTTTGAATTTGCTCCTTAGATTCTAATTTATCTGGAAACAAATATATTTTTTTCAAAAATATGAGGTTGTATTTTTATTCCTGTTTCATCAATTGTTAATCCTAAAAATTCAATCCTAGGTTCCATTATTTTAGCTTTCTTTTTAGAAAGTAATATTCCATGTTTCTTAGATTTTTCTGCAAAAGAAACTAAATGATTAATATGGTTAATTTCATTATTAGAAAATATTAATATATCATCCACATAGACAATACAAAATTCATGAAATTCTTTAAAAAAATTATCCATTATTCTTTGAAATATTTGTGGTGCATTTTTTAATCCAAAAGGCAATTTTATCCATTCATATTGTCCTTGTGGTGTACTAAATGCAGTAAGTGGTATACTATCTTCTTCGAGCTTAATTTGCCAGAAGCCAGATTTACAATCAAATTTTCTAAATATCTTTTTATTAATTACAAAAGTAATTAATGTATCTTTGTGAGGTAAAAAGTATCCATCGAATTTAGTATATTTATTTAATTTTTTATAATTAATAACCATATGAGCTTTTCCTCGTTTAATTTCTGCATTATTCCTAACCATAAAGACAAGGCTGCTATGTGGGCTTTTAGACTCTTGAATAAGTTTGAGATCTAAGAGTTCTTTAATTTGTTTATCAAATTCTATTCTATCTTCTTGCCCATATCTCATAGGCTTAACCCTTATAATAATATTTGGATCTTTTAATTCTATCGTAGCATATGTTTTATCTATTTCCCATAATTGAATTGGATTTTCGCCAGAATTTTTATCCAGTTTTTATTTAGTTTTTCTAAGATTTTTTCATAATCAAATATAATTTGATTAATTTTTATATGAAAATCACCATACTGGCTACGACGAAAATGAAATGGTCGAGTGGTGCACTTAATGGGATTATAAATCCTTGGTGTGGTAAGGGTATGGTTACAGGGTGTTTTAAGAGTAATTATTTCGTTAGTCATTATATAAATGAATTGACGAAGGAAATTAACTCCTAAAAGTATATCTACTCCCATAGAATCATAAGACCATAAGATTGGTATGCTTAGTATATAATCTCCGATTTGTATTAAGGCTTTTATTCTACATGTTCCGAGAGAAATTTGTTCTCCATTGATTCCTTGTCCTGTTAAAGGTTTGTAATCTTTCCAATATGACATGGGATAAATTTTTGAATTAGCTAAGCTAACTCCGGAACCCGTATTAATTAAAGCATGAAACCATTCGGGTTTATGTTTATAATAGGGTACAATTACTTTTATATATACGATAAATGGATTAAACATATCTTGATAAAATTTGTTTAATCCCTTCAATTGTTATTGATATTTCACTATCTCCTATGATATTTCTCTATCTCCTATGTAGTAAGGAGAGAAATTTTCAAGGAAGTTCATTCCTAACAATAAAGGACTTATATCCGTTTCATATTCTGGTTCTATAATAAAAGGAAAGATAAATTCTATTCCTTTAATCTTTAATGGCATCTCACTGTATTAGGTTAATGTTTTTCTTTCTCTATTATACCCTACATATGTATGTGGTTCAATTAAAATCCTTTTATCTAAATATTTAATCATCTTGACTTCTACATAAGATTTTGCAGCTCCAATATTCAGAATAGCAAAAGTCTCATGCCATGACTTTCCATTATTATATTCAATTTTAATTTTTAGATTTTGATTATTTTTTCTAACAGTTGTTAATATTTCATGTGATGGTGGTATCACAGGATGGCTACATCTTGTAGATTTTTGCGTTCCACTTAAATTTAGATCTCTTCTAGGTATAGAGATGGATTTTCCACTTCTTATAATTCTTTTACCTTCCGGTGTGTATTCTGTAGTCCTAGAGGTATTTTCTTTAATTAAAGTAGGTTGACTCCTTAAATCCATTTCCCATTCTTCCAGTAGATCAATTTCTCTTAATAATTCAGGGGGTTGTATTTTTCCAACTTTAACTAAAAGTTTGTCTGTTTCTATGAATTCTTTATCAGCAAACATTTCACTGTTAGCTGAATTTGTTAATGCATATTCTATGGCATATGTTATGCTATATGGATATGATCCATCATGCATTATATCAAAGTATTTAAAATCATGACATAAAGTTAAAGTTTTGTTTATATTTCTATTTCTAAGACTTATAGAATATTTAGGATATATCTTAAATATTAATTTCTTATAATTAAGGTTTCCTTGGATTACTCCAAGAAGTGCATGTTTTTTTATCTTTTATTCTATTATCTAGTACAACAAGATTTACTGGACTATCAAATCCTTCTCTGAAATGAGATTTTATCATAATTTGGATTCCTCTAATATAAATATATCTAATTTTATACCTATCACTAGGTCTAATTTTATTTATTTTTTCTTTTATATCAGATTTTAATAAAAATGGTATATTTGTATTTCCTTTTGCGTGCCTAATGTCAATTGGTTCTTCTCTTACATAGCTCTTCCTTGTGCTAATCTATTAACTGAAGTCATAGATGTCTCTAATCCTTTTTTATTAATCTTTAGATATTGTTTTTTTTTTATATCAAAGATTAATTCTTTATTAAAAGAACGTTGTTCTTCTATTTCTTCATCCTGATATAAATCTTTATTATCTATTTCTTCTATACTCATTCTGATTCTGAAGTACGTAAAGTTTTATCAGACATATAGTATATGCTATCATTTTCACAAACATCTTCACTATTAGTGATTAATTCTAATTCTTCAAAACCTTCAAACATTTTACTGTTTAATTTCTTTTTCTTGGGACATTCATTTGCATAATGTCCTTCTTCATTACATAACCAACATTTACATTTTTTAGACGTTTTTGCCTTAGATTTTTCATATTTGTTCCTTTTAAAGAAGTTTTTCGTATATTTATTTTTCTTATGATATTTATTTTTTGGTCTTGAAGAATTTTTTCTTTTTAAATCTTCTCTTATATTTATAAATTTTTTTCTGAACATCCAAATCTTGGAAGTTCTTCAAATCTTGAACAACAAAATCCTATATTCTGTTTTTTCATTAATCTTTTATTTCTTATTTTAGAACACTGCTGATTTACTCTATTTCGAGCAAACCTAATTCTACTTCCAAGAGTATCAGTATTGGTAGTATCATCATATTCTTGGCTATATTCTTCCATAATCTTTTTTCCCCATGGGTCTGGTATTTTCATAAAATATAAATTAGTGTAATACATCTTCGTATTATCTTCTTCTCTAAATTTACATTTATAATATAGTTATTCGAAGCTACATGTATATACTTTTAAGTAACATATATCACATATTTCAAGCCTGGTTAACTTTCTCATATTTTCCATTCTTTTTCTTTCTAATTCTTGCCGATAATCGGCTTCCCAATCTTCTCCTAAGAATTCTTATTTCACTTTCAAACCTTGTTAGGATTTGTTCTTGGGATTCAGTTTCATTAGGGTTTTCCCTATATAATACCTTATTTTTATTATTTACACTTAATCCCATGAACCATTGTGCAACTATTCCTACAAACAAAGTTTTAAGGAATTCAATGCTATTATGTCTGTTTAAATTATAAAATGCTAATGCTATCTTCATGGATTTTACCCAAGCAGTTATTATTTTATCTCAATCTTTAACACAATCTAAATCTAACCATATACCTTCATGACTGATGGGTCTTTCTTGATATTCTCCTAGTGTTTTATATTCTCTCTTAGGTCTTCTATTTGACCTAAAATATTGACTTTGTGATCTTTCATTTTCATATGTTGGTATTTCTTCTCTAGCATATGAGGCTCTATTACTAGATTCTCCTTGTTCAAAGACTCTTAGCTTTGATTTATTCATTTTTAAATGCTCAATTTTTCTTTCAATATCTCCTAAATTTATGAAGATATTTTCATCTTCTTCATCTGTTTCAAATTTCTCATTATTATCAGATAATTCTTTTAATCCATTATTAGCATTTTCGCTTAACATTCTTAAACTTATCAATTTTTCATTTCCTTTTATTTTGGTAAATATTGGCCTTATAGTAGGCTGAATTTCATTACTTTTCTTTTCATTAAAGTAAATTATGGGGTCTTGTAAAATTTTATGTTGTTCTTGAATTATCATGAGTAATTCTTCCATGTTATTCTCAATTCTTTGTACTTCAATTTTCTTGAAGTTTTCCATGTATGTTTATGGCAAATTTATTACCAAGTTGTTCAACAATTTTTTCAATTTTATTTAATTGACATTTTATTGTATTTAATCTTGTTTCTATTGAATTTTTATTTATTATATCTATAATTTTTTGTTTCAATATTTCCAGATCTTCAATTTTGCATTCATTTATTATTTTTTTAATGTGTTCAAATTCTTGACTCATTTGATTTCCTAATCTTTTGATTTGATCTATATTTTTATCATTAAAATTTTTTATTTCTAGTATTTCATTTGCACTTTCTATATCATTTATGGTTAAATTAGGTTTTCCTAATTTATTTAATAAATACAGAGAAATCCAGTTTAACTGATTATTTCTCCACATGTCGAGATCATTTACTAAATCAAAAGGTTAAAATCTTCCATATATGTATCCTCTTTGCCTATAACTAGAAAGTGAAAACCTGCTAGTGTCTATATTTTGAGAAATAATTAATGGGTCAGGTAATTTATTTATTATACCATCTGCATAATATTTCGTTACTTTCTATTAAATATTTGTGACATATAATGTCTTTTATTTCTTTTGGAATATAATTCTTGTCTAACCCTTTATTTATTAGGTAGAGTTTATACATAAATAAATCTTTATATCCTAGTAACATATTACTAGAAGGGTAATATTTACTTCTAATTCGTTATCCCAATTATATTCTTCTCTTTGTTTAATAGACAAAAGTCTATTATAATCTATTATAAGATCTTTATAATAATCTTCAACATAATTAATATTCTATTGTTTCCAAAAAAAATTATTTTTAGAAACTTCTATTATTATCTTATCTAATAGGAGATGATCTATATTTAAGCTTCTTCTATTTATTATTATTAGTTCTCCAATTCTAAATTCTTGAGCTTTTGATAAATATAATTTTATTAATTCTTTAATATCTAAATCTCTTCTTTCATGTGAATAATATTGAATATGTTTACCAATATTATATTTTATAGCTCTACTATCTATTAATAAATTATAGCCAGTAGGATTAATATTATAAATAATTATCTCATCATCCATTTTTCAATTATTTATACCTATTACATGGCTCTGATACTATTTTATGGATTTTTATTTAAATTTATATAATTTTTTAAAATTTATTTAAATTTATTTAATTTGATTTACAACTATTTAAACCCAAGACAAAGTTAGGGGTGTAAATGAATAAATTGTTCAAATTTTTAAAATTTTAAATTTAAGGGCCATCTGGGCTAACTGTGCTTCGGGGCTTCTAGCCTTTTCCCTTGTAGTAACCCAAAAGTAGTCATCCAAATCCAAGAATATGATAACAGGTGAAACACTTGGGAGTTACCGATGATGTAACTTAAATTTTATTTGTTGCATAACTGAAGGATTTTGGGCACCAAATATTTAGAGTTTAATAAATGGAATATATTCAGCTTCGATAATGATAAGTATGAACTCAAAATTAAGTGCGACAAGTCATTTTGAGTATGTAGCATTATACGACTTGCCGTCTGAGGAATTTTCAGAGCTAAACCGACATTCCTTGCTCTGTCGTCTGAAGTTGGGTAATGTTGCACGTGCAAGACACGTGATATGTTTTAATTCAAATAAATTAAAACGGCGATGATAGGTGTCGTTTTACCCTTACTTAAGATAGCTTGTGAGATGCACGTGGAGAGGCCGTTGAATCGGTTAGTTTTGGCGGGAAAGGTTTGTTAGAAGGAAAATTCTATCTTAAGTAAATGGTATCAGTAGGGAATCAAATATTACCATCCGAGGTAGAATTGTGGAAAATTAAAACAAAATGAGAAATTTGGAAAGAAAGGAAGAAAGTTAAGGCATGAAAATACCTACTGTTGAAATTGATAATCACTTTTCTATTTTGTTAACTAATCGAACGGAAAACTGAACTGTAAACAATAAAATGTGTGGATTACGCTAGCTGGCTTGCAAGTCCATAATAATAATTGAGTGCATTTGATTCATTCTTCTAAGAATTTCTAGTCGTATTGATTCCACCGGAATTTTCACGAAATAAAAAAAAAAACTGAAATTTCCCACAGTATGCAAAATGCATGGAACTTAATTTTTGGCCATGTGAACCAAAATACAAATTAAAGAAAAGGAAAATTATCTCTATATCACATTTATTTTATTACATGTATGTCTAACTACTATAAAATTTTGACATGTTCTCTACACCACCTTTATTTTTTTTAACTTGTATCAAATATCAATCAACCACTTTGACACTAACAAATGACCATTTTACCCCTAAATGACTTAAAAAATTATTTTAATCCACGAAATTTTGAAAAATAAAAAATTATGATCACAAGAGTACCCCATAATTTAATAAGATAAATAAATCTCAAAATCTACAATTTTAATTTTTTTATAATTAGAATTTTATTTAAAAATTATCATATTAATTTTTTGTAATTAAATTAAATATAGGAAAAAATTAACATAAAGAGAAAAGCTATCTATGGTTATTATAAACGTGCCCATAATTAAAATCATGAAACTTTCCTATACAAAAATTAAATGAAATTATAATAATAAAAAAT
The DNA here is from genome assembly GCA_030449835.1 of Clausena lansium. Lineage (NCBI taxonomy): Eukaryota > Viridiplantae > Streptophyta > Magnoliopsida > Sapindales > Rutaceae > Clausena > Clausena lansium. Next base: position 4,825,418 of record JASUUF010000146.1, on the reverse strand, counting down.
TAACATGATAAGTTTTAAATAAAATTATAATTATAAAAAATTAACATCTTGGATTTTGAGATTTATTAAATTTTCATTATTAACTTATTGAATTTTTAAATGAAATTATAATTTCTAGCCATAAAAAAATAAATCTTGGATTTATTTAATTTCAAGCCATATTGACTGCACCAGATAAAATTTTGTAAAATAACAAGTTCTCATTAGTGGTTTTTAATTTTTTCAATTTTTTTTACAGCACAACTTATCAAGAATTCTTTCGTTTACTAATCAATTGCAAAGCATGAGTGTTGAACGGTACAGAAAATTAAAAAAAAAAAAAAAAAAACTTAAAACGCGTGGACTAAGGTAGCCACACCAGAAATCAACGATAATAATTACCTTTGATGTCTGGAGTCTTTTAATTTCCAGCTGTATTGACTCCAGTAGGTGAAGTTTTTAAAATAACAATTTCCCATTCTTGATTTAAGAAAAAAAAAAAAATGATGCTTATAATAATTTTAGAATAATGACTTCTTTATAGAAGAATTTATGATTTCTATTAGCGTTATTATTGAAGTGTGGGGTGGGTCAAACCTCAATTGCTTGAAGAATCTATTTATTATTAAAAAAAAAGCCGCCCACACCCACAAAATTGCTTAAATGGTCACATACACTCTCTTAGTTTGATAAATGATTACACAGATCTCTTTTTGACTATTATACCTTGGATTACAACAACCCAAAAAATGACTTTAAATAAACTTTTATAATAAATATAAATAAAAATAAAAACAATATAATATATAAAATAAGAAAAAAATTATAAATTATTTTGAATATTAGAAAATTATTTTAACACTATTAATCCGTCATATTCTTTTAATAATAATAAAATCTATTTGGCATATTAATAATATTAAAATACGTAACATTTAGAGTAATTTATAAAATTTGTATTATTTTATTTACAATATCTTTTTTAATTATGTCTATATTAGTGTAAATCTTAAAGTCAATTTTTGGATTAATAGATTTTAGTATTAATAAAATTGGGATAAACTAATAATAACTTAACATTAAAAATAATTTTTATTATATATTATTCTATTAATTATACTTATTGTAATATTTTATTTGTATCATATGATATTTATTTATTATTTTTATCTTACTACAATATTTATATTTATTTGGGTTATTATAATTAAAGGGTATAATAGTCATTTATGAAATTAAGGGGGTTTGTGTGGTCATTTATGAAACTAAGGGGGTGTGTATGACTATTTAAATAAAACTTGGGGGTGTGGGTGACTTTTTCCCTTATTATTATTAATATTGAAGTGGGGTGGGTAACGGTTCACTCAATTCGCGGGGAATAATCTAGGGTAGAATTGTAGAAAATTAAAGCAAAATGAGTAATATGGAAAGAAAGGAAGAAAGTTAAGGCATGAAAGACCTACCGTTGAAATTGGTAATTGTGTTTCTAATTTATTGTTAATTAATCAAACGGAAAACTGAACTGTAAACAAACATTAAAACGTATGGACTCTGTTAGCCGGCCTACAAGTCTACAATAATAATTGAGTACCTTTGATTCATCCTTCTATGAATTTCTAACCGTATTGACTCCACCGGAAGTTCGACAAAATAAAAAATATAACTGAAATTTCCACAAAATGCAAGACGCTTGGCACTTGATTTTTGATGTTTGAACCAAAGTGATAGATCTCTAATTTATGGAAAATTAAAACATTGATTCAATAATCGAGAAAATTTTATTTTCTCTATACATTTTCTAATTTGAGTCAATGAGATAGAAAAAAACTTTTGGTCTATACGTCTTCTCAATTTAACATTATTGGATAGCCATAAAACGAATATATATATATACACTACACAGGTATATTATACAAAACCAAAAACTAGCAAAAACTTTTTAAAGCAACTTCATTACATTTTAAGATTTGTTTCTGGAAGAAGAGAGCTTTCTGATTTGAAGAATATGGAGGCTACCTGCGCAGGTTTTAGTTCAATTAATTTCAGTTGAATATCATTCATAATTCTTATTTTAATATGTGTATATATGATTAAGTTTTTTTTATATGAATTTTTCAGGTAATAACGATTGGTTGGAGGGAGTCATCATCGTATTAGGTATTACTTTATTAAAAATTGCTGATGATGACATCGCAAATGACAATCTTGATCTACTTGTTGTCCCTCAATATGGGAGAAACCCTGACTACACTGGTTAATTACAGTGTTATTCCTTTGCGTTATGTTTAGTTGAATAAAAAGATGGGTATAATATTATTAGCTGCTAATTGTGTAAGTGTGACAAGGTCTCTTGAGATATATAAGAGATTTTCTTTGTTTATCTACATGTACCGTGTTTTCCTAAAAAAGGAAATAAATAAATAAAAATTGTTGTTGCCAAATAGTTTAATATTGATTAAGTTATTTTATCCATATTAGCTTATTTATACTCTCTTCTTGAATATTTTTTTCAAACAAACTCTACATACTAGTTAGCTAATTCTTGTAGCTAGCGAGTGATCCCTGGATTCTAATGTATTGAATATATAATATATGACAATGCGGAAACGTAAAATATTGATAACTAAGAGAAACAAAGTTTCTGAATAATGAAAATATTATTGAAAATTCTAAATAATCAAATCTACATTTTGGGCCCTTTTATACTAACCTAAATATTCCGAATTTACCAAAATAAGTAAATCTGAAAATTGAAATATTATTTTATAATAAAATTCTTCTAATCTAAATAAAGAAAGCAAAACAAACGACACCCAAATCCAATATCTTAAAAAAAGATTAAAAAATCCTGACAACAATAGGAATATCATTCATAATTCTTCAATAATAATTGAGTATCTTTGATTCATCCTTCTGTGAATTTATAACCATATTGACTCCACCGGAAGTTCCACAAAATTAACAAAAAAAAAAAAAAAAAAACATAGTTGAAATTTCCACAAAATGCAAAACGAGTGGAACTTAAGTTTTGACGTATGAGTAAGAGTTTGAATAAGTTATATTTGTGCTCAATGGCGCTCATGATCTTTTCTTTTATGCTTTTGTAGCATAATTCTTTTAAGGGGTAAGGTTTATTATATTTCTCTAATTAGGTGTAATTTATTTTTTAATTAATAAAATTTTCCTCGCTCCGAGAAAACTATAACTAGGTGTTTGGAAACAAAGAAAAATCAAAGAGAAAAGAAATTAAAAGAAAATTATAACTAGATTGTATATGATATTCAACCACGTGCAGAGTGAGCGTTTGAGCTCAATTTATAGTAGCTGCTGAGCTTCACTAACAAATAACAAACTAGATCTAGTACAGCCTGTCATCAGTTGCCACATGGCTGGCAGTTACAACAAATACACATGCCCAATATTTTACTTGACATCTCAGCTCAATGTTGCTGACTATTTGACACGTCAGCACTTAACACATCAGCTTACTGCTATATCCTTATCAGTTAACACGCTCCATCAAGGTTCGGGTTCGCCTAAAAATAAAAAAAATCTATGTAAAAATAAATAACAAACTGAATGAAATTACATTAATAACTTCTATATATCTCATTGTCGGATCACGAAATGGTGGCAGATTTTCCAAATTCCTCTTCCGTCAATATCATTAGGAGTATGTTGATCTCTCACAGGTTAACTTGAGAGGAGAGTTTCCAAATTGAGTGTTAGAAAACGACACAAAAACTAGACACTCTTGTTCTGTCTAATAATTCTCTTTCGGTAAAATTAATTAATTTTAGGGGAATATTCGACCAACCTATAGAATTTCAGATTGATCATTAATCAGACGATACAAATTGCTAAAGTGATTTTATTTTTGCTGACAATACAAGTTCATACTTGAAATTTGATCTCTGTCGATTGGTTTACAAATGGACGTACTTGTGAAGCTGTAAATATTTGGCAATAGTAAATTGTTATAAAAACATAAAGATAAGTTCTCATTATTATTATTTTTTTTAAAAACCTTTTTACAACACATTCACTTGGCCAAAAATTCTATTTTCTTAACTAACAATAATTGAGTACCGGGCCGTACTGACTCAATTTGCTTTCTAAAGTAAAAATATAGAAATGGAATTTCACAAAATGCCAAACGTGTGGAATTTAATTTTTGGCTATGTGGACCAAAATGTAAATGAAAGAAAGAGAAAAAAGAGGCCCAAAGACTTTTAAAACGTGTGGAAGTCTTTGGGCCTTTTTATAACGGTGGGTTTTTTAAAGATAAAAAAATAAAGACGCTTCTAAGGTTTGTTTTGATAATCATAAATATATTATTTAATTTTATAAATGGTCATACAAATATTTTTTTATAAATATATATTATTCATATTTTGTATTATTTTTAACATCATATTTTTATTTATCATAAATTTTTTAAAGTTAATTTTTAAGTTGATATATAATAAAAGGGTATAATCGTTCTCTTACTAAACACACATGCTCTTAGTTTCTATTCATTTGTCATCTCAATCTCCCTCAATCATCCTTTATTGATAGCTCAAAACACGTCATTGTAGAAAATTATAGTAAAATGACTAATATGGAAAGAAATGAAGAAAATTAATGCATGAAAGACTTGGTGAAGACAACCAAATAAGTCAACTATATGCTAGGTGGGTGTATAAATTGTTAGATGTGTTATAAATAAATAGCGTATAACATAGAGCCCTCTTGTTAGTTGCAGAGATAGCGAGAGGGTGTGCGTTTTTTAATAGTTAAAGATATAGAATGGGTGGTTCAAAATCAAAAGTGGTGATAATTTTTGTTCTGTTATTAATAATATTTGAAGGTGGGTGGAGTGAGGGATGTTTGGATCATGAGAGATTTGCCCTTTTGCGACATTACTTTTCTTCTATGATCCTTATTTTGTTTACGACTGGGTAGATGTTGAGGAAGGTACTAAGTATTGATTGTTATCAGTGGGGAAGGGTCGCGTGAAACAACACCACGGGCCAAGTGATAGCACTAGAACTTTCTGTACGTATTTGGGAGAGTACTAGTATCTGAATGCTTCTTTGTTTACTCCTTTTCAACAACTTGAGTCACTTTATTTAAGTTGGAACAAAATACTCGGTTGTGTTAAAAATGAAGGTGCTTTGTTTAATTTAATTAATTTGCTTTCTCCCTCCTAGTTAAAGTCGAATATCAAGATTGAGCAACTATATGCATATTCATTCAGTTGACAACTTTGACATATTTTTTTTGAAATGATTAATTTTGAAATTACACCAAATATATATGACTTGTTTTAATTTTACTTGCAGGTTTAGAGAGTCTATCAAGATTGAGCAACCTAAAGATACTTAATTTAAGTGGAAACTTGTTCAACAATAGCATCTTATCATTTCTAGCTCATCTTTCATCATTAAAATCATTATCTTTATATGCGAATAGATTGGGAGGAAGTATTGATGTTAAAGGTACGTAACTAAAACTTCTTCTCTTCTCCCAACTCTTTCATTAACTTTGCTAAAAATATGATTCAAGGCTTTGAATTCAATTTTTTTTATTCAATTTTTTTTTATGAGTAATATTAAAAAAATAGTTTTAAACAATTCAAAAATACAATTTTCTGTGTTTCTCATAATTTCATCTTGTACTTTCATATCTCCTGACTTTAAGATTAAGAAAATAAACAAAATTACTCTAATTGTGAAGCAAACACCCCATAACTAATTTATCCTTTTTTATTTAAAAATGATAAAATTTATCATTTTTTATTAATTAACTCTGTTTTAAGTCTTAAGTCTTGGCGTCTTGACATGTCTGCAGAATTTGATTCCTTGAGTGACTTAGAAGAGTTGGACATGAGCCATAATGAAATCGATGATCTTGTAGTTCCTCAAGGTAAACAATTAAAATATTATTCAACTACATTAATTTAATTCATTTGATTATGATCAGGGAAGGCCCAAAAGATACAAAAAAATAAAGAAACTGAGAATTTATATTTTTTAAAAACAAAACGTAAAAGTATTATTTCAAAAACATAATGTAGTAAAAATTTGATTCCAGTTCTTTAATCTTTAAAGCGATTGAAAAACGATGTTGCTCTTTTCCCAAAGCATAAAATACGAATTGACTCCTAATGAAATTAAATTAATCATTTATTTCGATTAGCTTTAAATTTAGACAATGAATTTTGATTTTCTTCTATCCTATCCTAAGTAGTATTATTATTATTATTAAACAGGTTTCAGAGGTTTGAAGAAGTTGAATTGGCTTGATCCATCGGGAGTTAGAATTAGAGATGGAAGCAAGTTGTTACAGTCAATGGGATCATTCCCATCCCTCAACACTCTTTACATTCAGTCTAATGATTTTACCGGTACAGTGACAACTACTCAAGGTAAGTAAAAAATACAGATGTGGCCAAATTTATAAATAAACTATTAAATAATTAATTAATCTTTCACATTAATCGCCAAATTTGTTGCTTCTTCCTCCTAAACAGAGTCGCGCAATTTCACTAACTTGGAATATTTGGTATTGGACGGTTCCTCTCTCCATATAAGCCTTCTGCAAAGCAATGCATCAATATTCCCTTCATTAAAAAATTTGTCGATGTCTTATTGTGAAGTCAATGGTGTCCTGCGTGGTCAAGGTAAAACAAAAGTGTTGATTGTGAACTCACTCATCAATGTTGCCCTACGTGTTCAACATTTTCATTTATTTTATTGTTTAAATTTTCTGTTAGGTTTTCTTCATTTCAAGAGTTTGGAACATTTGGACATGGACAACAGCCGTATTGCACTTAACGCCAGCTTTCTTCAAATCATCGGTGAATCGATGGCTTCTCTTAAGTACTTATCACTCTCAAATTCTAGTCTTAGCACTAACAGCAGGATTCTTGATCAAGGTTAATTAATGAGAGGCTCCTACCCTCCCCTTTTAATCTATAATATTAATTTTCGATTAAATATATAATTACACAAACCAATCACTTCTAAAAGAATACTATGCATTTGTTAATTTTTATATTGTACTGATGGATGAATTAATAAATTTTCAGGCCTCTGTTCGTTGGTGCATCTACAAGTGTTGTACATTAATAATAATGATTTAAGAGGTAGCTTGCCTTGGTGCTTGGCAAATATGACATCCCTCCGAATATTGGATGTTTCTTTCAATCAACTTACTGGAAGCATCCCCTCATCTCCCCTCGTTCATTTGACATCCATTGAAGAGCTGACGCTTTCAAACAATCACTTCCGAATCCCAATTTCACTTGAACCACTTTTCAATCTCTCAAGACTCAAGAGTTTCTATGCTGAAAACAACGAAATAAATGCAGAGATAACTAAGTCACATTCTTTGACCCCAAAATTCCAATTAAAAACTCTCTCATTGTCTTCCGGTTGCGGAGATGCTGTCACATTCCCCAAATTCCTTTACCATCAACATGGCCTGGAGCATGTTCTTCTCTCACACATATACATGAATGCAGAATTTCCAATTTGGTTGTTGGAAAACAACACAAAATTAGGATATCTTATTCTCGTCAACGATTCTCTTGCAGGACCTTTCCGATTGCCAATTCATTCACACAAGGGGTTAAGACAATTGGATGTCTCCAACAACAACTTCCAAGGTCACATTCCAATGGGAATTGGAGATATTTTACCAAGTTTATTTCATTTTAACATTTCCATGAATGCTTTGGACAGTAGCATTCCCTCTTCATTTGGTAATATGAACTTTCTCGAAATTCTAGACCTATCCAACAATCAATTTACTGGTGAAATCCCAGAGCACTTGGCTGTGAGTTGCGTCCACTTGCAGTTTCTTGCAATATCAAATAACGAGCTACAAGGTCATATGTTCTCTAAATATTTTAACCTGACAGTCTTGAGATGGTTACAATTGGAGGGCAATCGCTTCGTAGGAGAGATCCCACAAAGTTTGTCTAAATGCTCCTCACTAGAAGGATTGTATCTTAATGATAACAATCTCTCAGTAAAGATTCCACGATGGTTGGGTCATCTCACAAAGTTACAACATATTATAATGCCCAATAATCATCTTGAAGGTCCTATTCCAGTGGAGTTTTGTCAGCTTGATTCACTTCAGATTTTGGACATTTCAGACAACAACATAACTGGGAGTTTACCATCTTGTTTCCACCCTCTCTCTGTCGAACAAGTTCACCTATCGAAAAATATGTTACATGGACATCTAAAAGAAGGTACATTCTTTAATTGCTCTTCCCTTGTGACATTAGATCTTAGCTATAACCGCTTGAATGGCAGCATTCCAGATTGGGTTGATGGGCTTTCTTAGTTAAGCCACCTTATCTTGGCTCACAATAATCTTGAAGGTGAAGTGCCAGTTCAACTATGCGGATTGAACCAACTACAATTGTTAGATCTTTCTGATAATAATCTTCACGGTCGTATTCCTCCTTGCTTTGATAACACCACACTTCATGAAAGTTACAGCAATAGTTCTAGTCTTAAGCCATTTGAAACATCTTTTGTCATACCAGACATTCACGCAAATGCAGAAAAGAAAATCCCCGAAATTTTTGAGTTCACAACAAAGAACAATGCCTACACTTACCAAGGAAAAGTGCTTAGCCTTCTGTCAGGACTTGATCTTTCTTGTAACAAGCTAATCGGTCATATTCCTCCTCAAATTGGAAATTTGACTAGGATTCAAACATTGAATCTATCACACAACAACTTGATAGGATCAATCCCATCAACATTTTCAAACTTGAAGCATAGTGAAAGTTTAGATCTTTCCTATAACAAATTGAATGGGAAAATCCCTCCTCAACTTGTGCAGTTAAATACTTTGGCTGTTTTCATTGTGGCACACAATAACTTATCGGGCAAGCTCCCAGAGGGGACTGCACAATTTGCAACCTTCAACGCCAGTAGTTATGAAGGAAATACTTTTCTTTGTGGATTGCCATTGCCCATTTGCAATGACAATGGACCACCAACAACTGTACCGAAGGCCTCAACTAGCAATGGAGAAGATGATAATTTAATTGACCTGGACAGTTTCTTTATCACTTTTACAACATCATATATAATTGTGATATTCGGAATCGCCGTTGTTCTATATGTGAATCCTTATTGGCGATGTAGATGGTTTTATCTTGTTGAAACGTGGATAACTTCTTGTTACTATTTTGAAGTCGACAATATTATTCCAACAAGATTTTGTCATTAAAATTAATAAGTAGTTTAATTAATATCCTTTAAGTACTAATCAAGTTTGCTTAAGAAATATTTTTTTTAAAATTGAAATTGTAGTAGTATTGAGCATTATATAGCTTCCAATTTCCAATCATTTCACATTTGTCTCTATACTTAGAAAGCTGAGCCATCATATTTTGTAGATCTGGATTTATCTTGTTGAACTATGCATGACTTCTAGTTACTATATTGTTGTAGACAATCTTATTCTAGCAAAATTTTATCATTGAAAATTAACATATAGTTTCAATATATATGTGCTTTATTAAGATTCTCTATGTACCAATCAGGTTTGCCATCAAAAGAGTAGTAATATTTCCAAGCGCCTCGCATTTGTCTCGACACTTTGAAGGAACTTCGAGAAATACACGTGTCCAAAAGTCTAGTCATAATCATCCTTGCTATTCGAGTATTGGTATGATAATTAAGAATTTGAAAAGCCCTACGGTAAATACAGTTTGTAAGAGCATGGAGATGTTTACGGTTTACTGTTGCAATATAGAGTATGCACAAGGAGTTTTTCTATTGTTCTTTTGGTTTTGCAGCTGGTGGTACTTTCAATGTTTCCCTGAAACATAGGAAAACAGCTTACATATCCTTCATATGACTTGATTTTTAGTGATTATCTAATTGACTGAGGTGACAACAATTTTTTTTTTTTGGTCAATAGCACAATGAGGAATTCAATAATTAAATTCTCCTGTTTAATTTGTTTTAAGATAAATTATTAATTACTTAAACTCTTTAAGTCTTTAATTTTATGTGTTGGCGTATATGCAAAATTGGATTCTTGAGTGAGTTGGACATGACCTATAATAAAATTTACAGTAAACAAACATTAAAACGTGTGGAATCCGGTAGCTGCCCTTCAACTCTACAATAATAATTGAATACGCACCTTTGATTCTTGGGACCCTTCAATGAATTTCTAGCTCTGTTGACTCCACTAGCTAAAGTTTTGTAAAAAAGAAAAAAAAAATAGATTTTTCAAAAAATGCAAAATGTGTGGAATTTAAGTCTGCAACAATAATTGAGTACCCACCTTTGATTCTAGGGACCATTCGATAAATTTCTAGCTCTATTGACTCCACCAGCTAAAGTTTTGTAAAAAAAAAATGTAAATAGATATTCCACAAAATGCAAAACATGTGGAATTTAATTTTGGCTGTGTGGACCAAAATGCAAGTTAAAGAAAAAAAATTAAAGAAAAGGAGCAAGATTTCTAAAATGTGTGGAAGGTGATCCATGATTTACTGAAACGACCTACTTCGGACATCAAGATGATTGATTTTTCTTTTTTTAAAATAATATTAATTCTCATATATTTCCACATGCTCACATTCAAGTCCAACTTGATAATTTTAAAAAGAAAATCAAATTGAATCAACACCAAAGCAATGAAAAGTAAAACTTTCGAATTTTAACTCCAGCTAGCAAACGTATTCAGCATTTTCAAATTCTTCCCATTGAATATCTTTTTCCTCCATCAATGCAATATTAATTACTTTTTCTTTTTCATATTCTTTTCTTTGCATTTCTTCTTCCTCCATCAATGCAATATTAACTTTTTTTTTTAATTTGAAGAGCTAGGAAAGAGTTCAATAACATGAAAAAGCTCCTGGGTTTAAATGGAATAACAAATTTAACTTCTCAATTATAAATTAATAATAGATAATAATTAAATTTAAAATTATTTGTTTACATATTTTTGTAATTTCACCTAAGAATAACATTGTAAATACAAAATATCTAATAAGTGGGATGGTTTTATGCAAAATCAACTGAATATATATATGCAGATGTACATGCATATAATAATTTTAAATTCTTTTTCTTTTTAAAAGAAAATTGTATATTGAGATGGATAAGATGCTTAATTTAATTAATTTACTTACTTTCATATACATTGCCTTTCTATCTAAAGAAAGCTTGGTGGTGAGAACGACATGAAGTTGCGAGTTGCTGCCCGTAGCTGTTGATTAATAATAAAACGAGACAAATTAATTAAACTCAGGCCTATATGGTATATGTTATCCTAACTTTACTTGCGCTTGTTTGTTAAGAGTCATTCTTATAGAGGTAAATAAATTACGAATCTTTAATAACAAGGAGGAGTTTGCCTCTAACTTTACTTGGCTTCTTTAATCTCATTAATAATCAATCCCCCTGCAATTTCGGAAGCCAAGCGCAAAATCATAGAGCATCAATTATCCCTTGCGAAGCTTTAATTTTAATGATGCTAGCTATATTTATTTAATTTATAATCCGTCCAGCCACCACGTACTATCTTTTTATGATTTAACCATTTCCAAGAACATTTTCCTCAATTTTCTCCAAGAGGAGTTGGAGCTGTGTCTCTAATTAGCCAAAGAATTAGTCGCAATCTATTATTATTGCCCACCCAAGAAATATAAGTGAATTAAAAGTATTAGCAAGTCTTCCTTGAGAGGGCCAATCAGACCACTTCCTTATCAATTCCTGCAGCCGTCTATTAACTAAAATGTCAATTTGATACAAGAAGAAAGATCATGTACATAATTGGCAATTGTGTTCACTAAGAAGTATCATCACATTCAGGTGATGAGTTTACTTTTATTATCTTGCTAATAATTTTAGTCTAATTTTAGTTGTACTGTGACCACTACTCAAGGTAAGTGAAAGTTACAGATGTGGCAAATTAAATAGATAATTAAATTCATAAAATGTTAACTAAATAGAATTGCATAATTTCATCAATTTGGAAGAATTGACATTATGGACTGGTCTTCCCTCTATATAATTATGATCCTTCTAGAAAGCTTATTTTTATTAATTATTTGCTTTTAAGTTAATTTCATTTAAAAAAAAGAGATGTTTTAAGTTATATACACTCTACTGAGAGTTCCTACAGAACAATATTCCCCTATTCCAATAATACCGAAAAAGTGGTAAATTAGAAGTATAATAAACAGGTATTGATTATATATCCTAATTGAATTGATTATGCGAATAAATTGAGAATTTTGATTTATTTTTTGTTCAATGTTAATTTTTCAGGTTATCTTAATTTCAAGAATTTGGAATATTAATTTGGTCATGGATTTCAGCTATTGACGGTCATATTTTAAACCTAACAGTACCACTCTTGATTCAGGGCAATGACTCTCACTCCTCTTATAAAAAAATAATTTCAACTATTTTGGTGACAAACCTTTCTTATGGTTAATAGTCTCTAAAAATTGATAGATTTATTGTTGTCATGACCAAATTATTCATTTTAATAAAATATAATTAATGTATCAAAATTATCAGGTATACGTTCTATCATACTTTTTCAATACAGCACCATTTTTTTTTTCAAATTATCAACTATGCCTCTGAGGCATTTTCTAGAGTATAGCTTCTGCTTAGAGCATCACCAAAAGACTTTTCAAATAAGATTTTATTACTTATTTAAAGAGCCACATAAATATTTATGACTCCAAAAGATACTCTAATCAAGATTCTTCAAATAAGAAATGATTCTCTCTCTTCAATTTGTAAAGTAGCTTTCTCCCTCTTCAATTTATATTTTATCACTTTTGATTGGAGAGGATGAGATAATTGCTTTAATTACTATTTATTTTTCTTTTCAAAAAATAGTTATTGGATTAAAATAATATTAGTTTATTTTTATTTAAAGAATTTTTTGGAGGATAACATATTTTTCCACTCTTCTATTTGCCACATAGGTAAGCAAATAGATATTTGAAGAGTAAAATTAGCAGAACCTTTTGGAGATGCTCTTACCTCTGTTTCTCTTTTTTTCCGAGTCATGCATTATTTGACTTCCATCAATCAAGAAACCGACCAAATTAATTTCTCTCCATATGATTTTCAAAAGCTAGAAAATTTTGTTTTTTGAAAATAACATCATTAATTATAAAATGGATCAAACCGCGTTATTGTCATTCATGAAATTGATATTGATGTCGTTTGAGAGTAAAATTTTAACGTCCGCAAACCCGTCGACATCAGCTTGGCTTTCTTATTTTTGTTATTACTATGCTATTTATTTCAATGCCCCATTATTTGATCAGCAACTATCAAGAAACCGACCAAATTTATTTCTCCATGACTTCCAAAAACTAGAAAATTTTGCTATTTGATAATAACATCAATAATTGGTGTTGATCAAACCGCATTATTAGTGTCCTACTATATTTGTACAACTAAGTCAACGTCAATTTTTTTTTAATTTTATAAATTAAGAATATCATTGAATAACCTAAGTCCTAGGCCTTTGGGGATTCTGCGCTCTTACCGTTTGAGTTAGCCTTCACTTCAACTTGAACTTCATTATTTTTCTGAAACCCTAGTCGACATCAACTCTAACGTTATTACGTTAATTATTTCAATCCCCCATTATGCCTTTTTTTATAGCGCAAACCTAAAGAAATTGATTATCATTCTTGCCATTAGTTTTTCCCTTAAGTTTAACTATTTACTATTTTTAGCATTTTAAAATATTCATTTATTCCTTGATTATGTGATAAAATTATGAAAATATCTATTTTAGCTTAAAAAAACTAGAATGCCCATAAACATAACTTAAATTAATAGAACAAAATTATCAAGTGTATATTCTATCGTACTTTTTGAAGAATTTAACATATATAATACTATAATATTAATAAATTTACCATTTAATAGATATGTTCAAATATTTTATGCATTTATTAATTGTTATATAACTAAAGGATGTATGATTTTTTAGGCATATATGTGTTGGTGCATCTGCAAGTCTCATTTATTGACTATAATGATCTAAGGGGTAATTTACCTTGGTGCTTGGCAAATATAACCTCCGTTCAAGGTTTAGATGTCACTTTCAATCAAATTACTGTAAATATCTCCTCTCATTTTTATGATAACCCTTGAAGATCTCACATTTTCAAACAATCATGTTAGGGAAATTATTATTAGCATCATTGTGTCAATAATATTGTAACTTATTTATTCCTTTTATTAGGAATTTTTCTAGTCATGACTATTTATTAGATTATGTGGAATATTGGAGAATATTTTTAGATACATAAAGAAACAAATTGGCGTGTATTTGAGATTATATATCAAAGAGTTCCAAGTTTATTATTATTATTACTACATTGACAAGTATAACAAGTATTTATGGAATATTGGACGCTTAAGAAAGTATATCTTAGTACTCCTTCACTAGGGTTTGGGTAAAATACTAAACTTGTATGAAGCGAAATATTTCACACATTGAAGAGATAAAAGACACATCGTATTATATATAAAGAAGTTGCCAACACAGAGAACAAAAAGAAACCCTAGTTGGCCGCATACGATGTTTCATATCTCTAGGAAGTTTTAGTCTTCATGTCTTCTTCATATCAAGTCTTTCATTAGACATCTTTGATGATTAATTACTTTGGTCTCTTTGGGATGAAGGGGTCATTTGTTGTGTTGAGAAGATCTCAAGGAAGAAGTAAATACAATTAAAGACGAATGGTGTCACTAAGCAAGGTTGACTAAGTTATATTTAACAAGGTGGCAGCTAGAGTAAGAGAGAGTATGAAATTGTATAATATTCAAATAGGTTGTAGTGTTTTCATTACTCAGTAAATGGCTTAATGCCTAGACGTATTTAAGATTGTGATCCGAACCATGTAAAAATCCCCTGTGCGCTTTGCTATCTATAATTTACTATTTCTAGCATATTTGATAGATTTTGGGTGTATGAACAGTAACATAAACAATATTATGAATAGTGATGATAAAATAATATATGTCAATAGTGATTTATAAGCAGTAACTCATGAACAGTGATTATGAACAGAATAGTATGAATAGTATCTGTTAACAAAGATATCAAAGTTAGTTAATCAGGCTAATTAATTTTTGAAGATTTAATTTACCTATATTTTCAGCAGAGAAGCAATTCTTTTGTTAAAATCTTTTTAATTTTTTTATTATTAATGATGTCATAATTTTTATTACATTATTTTTTTAATTAAGTTAAGAATAAAATGTTTCAGTCCAGGCTACTGGATTTTGTTAAAATCTGAGAAAGCTATTAAGCCGTACAGTTTAATAGTGTAATATCTAGAAAGCTATTAAGTCATGTAGTTTAATAATTTAATAATTTTCCCAGATTTGAATAAAGTATAGGATCCTATACCAAATCGATACTATATAAAGGTTTATATATATATATATATATATATAGCCACAACCACTTTTTGAAAAGAAATTGTAGAAACTAGCGTCACATGAGAAGATTGGTTGTATAATACTATCATAGACCCACATAATTAAAAAAAATAACAATTATCACTTTTCAGCTAATATTTTTATGTCACATCAGTTTGTGTACACTAGTTTGTACAAAATTGTTTGTAGCTCTATTATTATTGATTGCAAAAATAATATTTTAATATTTTTGTCTCAAATAATGGGACAATTTTTGACATATTGGATGCGGATTTGACCCAATCCATTTCCAATCTACCATTTTACGGATTGGTTTGCGGATTAAAAAACTTTAATTATGTCCAATCCACGAACTAAGCAAATAAAAAATTGTAATATAAAAATAATTTTACTATAGATCAACTTCAAAATTAAACAAATCAAATCTAATCTAAAACTAATTTTGTTTATTTAATTCTTTTTTATTTTATATTATTATCGAATAAGATATAATATAATGTTAATATAAAGTTATATAACTTATAATGCCACATTTATAATTTTTATTTTTGAATTAAATAAATATTTTTTTTATTTGCAGATTCGTTGATTTTTTTGAATTTATAGACGTAAATCCATGTCTAATTCACTGACTGCGGATTTTTAAATTTTCAATCCAATCAAATTCATCAATCCACACATTGGACTTTTGCGGATCAGACAGATTGATTCCATCGGATTGGATTTTGAATACTCCTAAAAAATATCATGGATCTACATAATTAAAAAAAAAACGGATATCACTTTTCAGCTAATGTCTTCATGCCACATTAGTTTGTTCTCACTAATTTGTACAAAATTGCTTGTGACTCTATCTTTATTGACATTAAGTTTGAAACTTGTAAATTGACATTAAGTTTGAAATGAAACAAATAATTTGTAAACCACACATAGGACTTGTAAATTAAAGAAAAAATGAGCAAACTAACGGCGCAGTGGTAAATTAATCATTAGAATTGTAAAAAAACAAAAACATAGAAAAATAACATAAAACTTATAAATTGACATTAACTGTGAAATGAAACAAATAATTCGTAAACAACACATAGGACTAGTAAATTGAAGGAAAAATAAGTAAACTAACGGCGCAGTGGTAAATTGTTCATCCAAATTGTAAAAATAACAAAAACTTAGAAAAATAACATAAAACTTGTAAATTGACATTAAGTGTGAAATGAAACAAATAATTTGTAAAACACACATAAGACTAGTAAATTGAAGGAAAAATGAGTAAACTAACGACACAATGGTAAATTGGTCATTTAAATTGTAAAAAACCAAAAACCTGTAAATGTTACGTAAAGCTTGTAAATCAACATTAAGTGTCAAATGATACATTAATTTTGTAAATCACACATAAAACTAATAAATGTAACCTACAACTTGAACTAATATATATATATACACACACACCCCACCCACAACCGCCTTGTATAAAAAAATGTATACAAACTGACGTCGCATGAGAAGGTTAGTTGTATAAAACTTTCATGAACCCACATAATTAAGAAAAAAAATGTTTATCACTTTTTAGCTATTGTCTTTAAGCCACATCAGTTTGTCCACACTAGTTTATACAAAACTATTTGTGGCTCTATCGTTATTGATTTCAAAAATAATATTTTATTATATTTATCTCAAATGATGGGACATTTTTCGACATATTGGACTCTTTTGAATTTACTAATACTTTGGATTTAATTCATTCATTATTTCATCTAATATTGTTTGATGAGTAAAGATAGAGTTATAAACTCTTGAATAAACTTATTTTATATAAATTGATGCAGTCTAAACTTATTGGTTCAATGAAATTAAAAAATAATAAAAATAAATAATGTGGGCCAAGAGCTTGAATAAATTTTGTTACAATGAAATAAATTTTGTTACATCAATTTGTAAAAAACAAATTTATGAAAGAGTTTGTATGATATGATTTTTTTTACCCAAATCCATCATAGATTAATGTTTTTTACTATATATCCGAATTCCATTAAACAAAATAGCATGAATCATGCCTACTTTAGAAAAAATTCTTATAAAAATTAAAATGCAAACATATATACATTGCAAAAAGACTAGACTCGAATTTGGCCCAATTTACCCTAACAAAATTTCTCAGGCTTTACCTCGAATTCAAGGGTCAGGAATAGAACTCAAGCCTAAATATTTGGGCCTGATTAAAACTAGGTTAGGGTTCAGGCCCTACATGTCCCAACCCGACCTTACTCTACCCTAAAACTTAAAAAAAATTATGTTTATGTTTATTATTTATGTAATTACAAGGTTGAGACCTTGAGTAATTTTCATGTTTATGTTACTTTAAACAAGTTTTACAGCTTCTAAATTTTACAGCTATGTCCATTTTGTTTAAATTTAAAGTAATAAAATTTAAAAAACTTTAAAAAAAATATGGCCGGGCTCAGGCTTTTCGACCCGAAATCCAAAGAACATGGTTTTTTTCAGACTCGGACCTTTTATTTCAGTGATCCCTTAGCACATATTATAAATTTAAAGTAATAAAAAAATGTTTAAAAAATCAAAAATAAAAAATAAAAGTAATCAAAAATTAAAAAAGCTTTAAAAAAATTAATGCTGGAGTGGTAAATTAAATTTCAGAACAATAATAACCGCAAAAACATAGAAAAAGGACAAAAAACTGGTAAATTGACATGAAGTGTGAAAGGAAAAAAAATACTTTTAAACCACACATAGGGCTAGTAAATTGAATGAAGAAAGAGTAAATTAACGCCGGAGTGGTAAATTAAGCTTCAGAACAGTAAAAACAATAAAAACTTAGAAAAATGGCAAAAAAAACTTGTTAATTGACATGAAGGGTGAAATTAAACAATATACTTATAAACCACACATAGAACTAGTAAATTGTATGAAGAAAGAGTAAATTAATGCTGGAATGGTAAATTGAACTTCAAAACAGTAAAAATAACAAAAACCTAGAAATGAAGGGTGAAGGGTGAAAACAACAAAAACCTAGAAAAATTACAAAAAACTTGTAAATTGACATAAAGGGTGAAATTAAACAAAAAACTTGTAAACCACACATAGGACTAGTACATTGAATGAAGTAAGAATAAATTAACGCTAGAGTGGTAAATTGAATTTCAGAACTATAAAAACAACAAAAATTTAAAAAAATGACAAAAAATTTTAAATTGACATGAAGGGTGAAATTAAACAAAAAACTTGTTAACCACAGATATGACTAGTAAATTGAATGAAGAAAGAGTAAATTAATGCTGGAGTGGTAAATTGAATTTGAGAACAGTAATAACAACAAAAACATAGAAAAAGGACAAAAAACTTGTAAATTGACATGAAGTGTGAAAGGAAACAAAATACTTGTAAACCACACATAGGGCTAGTAAATTGATTGAAGAAAAAGTAAATTAACTCCGGAGTGGTGAATTGAACTTCAGAACAGTAAAAACAACCAAAACAAGAAAAATGACAAAAAAAAAACTTGTAAATTGACATGAAAGATGAAATTAAACAAAAAACTTGTAAACCAGACATAGGACTAGTAAATTGAATGAAGAAAGAGTAAATTAACACCGGAGTGGTAAATTGAACTTCAGAACTATAAAAACCACAAATACCTAGAAAAATAACAAAAACCTTATAAATTGACATGAAGGGTGAAATTAAACAAACAAACAACTTGTAAACCACACATAGGGCTAGTAAATTAAATGAAGAAAGAGTGAATTAACGTCGGAGTAGTAAATTGAACTTCAGAAATGTAAAAATAACAAAAACCTAGAAAAATGACAAAAAACTTATAAATTGACATGAAGAATGAAATTAAACAAAAAAACTTGTAAACCACACTTTGGGCTAGTAAATTGAATAAAGAAAGAGTAAATTTATGCTGAAGTGGTAAATTGAACTTCAGAACAGTAAAAACAACAAAAACCTAGAAAAATGACAAAAATCTTGTAAATTGATATGAATGGTGAAATTAAACAAAAAAACTTATAAACCACACATAGGGCTAGTAAATTAAATGAAGAAAGAGTAAATTAATGTTGGAGTTGTAAATTGAACTTCAGAACATTAAAACAACAAAAACTTAGAAAAATGACAAAAAACTAGTAAATTGGCATGAACGGTGTAATTAAACAAAAAACTTGTAAACACACATAGGACTAGTAAATTGAATGAAGAAAGAGTAAATTAATGCCGGAGTGGTAAATTGAACTTTAGACCTGTAAAAACAACAAAAACCTAGAAAAATAACAAAAAAACTCGTAAATTGACATGAACGGTGAAATTAAACAAAATACTTGTAAACCATACATAGGGCTAATAAATTGAATAAAGAAAGAGTAAATTAACGCCGGAGTAGTAAATTGAACTTTAGAACTGTAAAAACAACAAAAACAAAAAAAAATGTCAAAAAACTTGCAAATTGACATGAAGGATGAAATTAAACAAAATACCTGTAAATCGCACATAGGACTAGTAAATTGAATGAAGAAAGAGTGAATTAACGCCGGAGTGGTAAATTGAACTTCAGAACTGTAAAAACAACAAAAACAAAAACAAAATGACAAAAAACTTGTAAATTGACATGAAGGATGAAATTAAACAAAAAACTTGTAAACCACACATAGGACTAGTAAATTGAAGGAAAATTTGGTAAATTAATGTTTGAGTTGTAAATTGGTTTTCAAAATTATAAACAAAACAAAAACTTGTAAATGTTATGTAAAACTTGTAAATCAACATTAAGTGTTAAATAACACATTAATTTTGTAAATTATACATTAGAGTGGTAAATGTAACCTGTAACTTGAACAAAAAAGGATAATTACCTGTTATTTAGGTAACTGGTTACCTATTTATTTATAATTAATGGTGCAGATTTTTCATTTAAATCTAACGGTCCATGTCTATTATGACATTGACTCCGTAATTTTAATCACGGCATCATAGAAAAGGGCCCTTTTGTTAGAATAACAAACCCCGAAACAGAGCATATATATTAGCTGGTTCTGGTACATTCTAAATCAATCTTGTAGAGAGATCAGAGAGTTGAGTGGAGAGAAAAGAGTTGATCTTTGTAATCTTTGTACACAGCTTGTGATCTCTGTAAGCTTTGAACTGAGAATAGTGAAATCTCCATGGTTGATTCCTCAAGTGGATGTAAGCATCTCATTGATGCTGAATCACTTTAAAACTCTGTGTTCTTGTTCTCTTTTGCTTCTGATTTTGATTGTGTGTTCGGTTTTAGTGATTCTTGGGTTGTGTTCTTGAATCTTGGGAATAGTTCTTAGGTCTTGGGTGGATTTGATCCTAAACATAAGGGTTAAATTCTCAACAGATTACTCTAATATTGATAATTTTTAAGCTAGTTCACATATGGGGCTAAGAGCCCATTTGAGCAGCTGTGCTATAAAAAATTTCCAGTTTTTTTAAAGGATGTTAAGCATAATCAATCTGTTATAAAATCTGACTAAGTGCTAAATTTTTCTTGAAATATTGTTTTTTGGGATATTTAGTGGATGAAGAAATTTGTTTTATGGTGCATTAATGACAAAAGCCATTGATTTTTCCAATCTCAGGA
Source organism: Clausena lansium (assembly GCA_030449835.1). NCBI lineage: Eukaryota > Viridiplantae > Streptophyta > Magnoliopsida > Sapindales > Rutaceae > Clausena > Clausena lansium. Next base: position 4,804,349 of record JASUUF010000146.1, on the reverse strand, counting down.
TATGCTTGTGACATATCAGATCAGTAAGTGAAGGTGGAGAATTTTCTGGGATCAACTTTTTTAATGAATGATTCAGAAAAGCTATCATCCCTAAAATTATAGGCATGTTTGGTATTGGGGTTGGGTGGATGTGTCTTAAAAACTACCACTACTGTGGTGCCTTAGAAGTCAATTTGATCCCACCCTTATATGATGAAAAATATATAATATCTTTGATTTTTGTCAAAATTACTTTTTAATAATCATATTTACTATATACTGTCAGTATTTATTTCGTAGTTACTACATACTTTTATATATCAAGCTGGGCTAATGTCTATTTAATTATGTACTGGGAAGAATAATGCTCTAACAATAAGAGTGCTAGCTTGGAGAAGAAAATATGCTGGACTTGAACATCCGACTATTTTCTGTGAGGTTGAAAAGGATGTTAGCAGGTGAAGAAGGAATGTTAACGTTGCTGGATTCAACAAATTTTCAAAACACTCTTTCGCAGACTGAAATTATTACTGCTCGCGAACTATGAAGCCGATGTGGCTTGGCTTTTACTTAATGATAATGAAGGGGCAAAAAAAAAAAAAAAGGAGGTGCTCTCATTAGTACTACATATTAGGCAACACTCCCTTTGATACTTCCAAAGAAGGAGCTCTCCGATGCTCTTCTTGGACTCCAAAGTAAAATTGTTGATATTAGACATCGGATGCAACAGCTTCCTCCAAGCGACATTGATATATATTGATATCAATGCAGGAATGGAATACGTTATTCATACTGGTAATTCTTCATGTTCAGAGTTCAATCGTAACAGTGAATTACAAAGGGGCAGACAGGAGTTGTTTGATTTATTGATTGAGGGACATCCTCGGCTCTCAGTGGTTTCGCTAAGACTGCTTTCGCCATGGAGACTTAAAACAATAATCATGTCTAAGTTGTATTTTGATTGTCGTGCTTGGGTTAGGGTTTCTATAGCGTATGATTTTGGCAAGATATTGGATGACGTAATGAAGTCTGTGATAGCCACACATTGCAGCAGAGAAACGGAAAAGATCCCTCAGCATTCTAACTGTAAATTCATATTTTAATTTATGATTCTTAATTATTTCCTTTTACTTTCGTGTAGGTAAAATCAAAGGGGGAAAACATCAGAACTGCAAGTCATTTTTTACTGTGATACAGCATCGATCCATTATGTTCTCTTCATTTCAGCTCTCTTCGATCTGGGGACATTATTGTCATAAACTTTAATAAGGTGAAGATTTTTACTTAAGTTAATTTTGTTCACGCGTGTATGGTTCGGCTATCTATGGACTGTGTCAAAATTGCATCAATGTGATTATGTGAATGTGATGAACTCTCCTTTAGTACGCCAATTCGGAACTTCATCTCGGATCTCTTATATTTTCTTTATTTATTTTTCATCCAAAATTACTTCACTGATGTACTCTTCCAGGGAACTCCACTTCACAGTTATTAATTCATTGTTATTTTAGAGAATTTCAAGCTCCGTGAGAGCTTGCAAGTGCAAGCATCCTCAACTTTGGAAGCAAGTCTTTTTCCACTGCTAGTTGCTCTTTCATCATCTGATATACTGCATTTGGAAATTACAAGCTTTTGAAGGTTTTGGAACATTCATTTCCTGTTCAGCTGCTTCAATTTGTGAAGTTTCTGTGCCAAATTCTTTTAAAAGAGGTTTCACAATTGCTGAGTTTTGTGCTGAGGTTTTATAGATTGATAGTTGTAAGAAAATAAAATAAAAATAAAAATTAATTAAAAGCTTAATTTTATAAATCTAAATTCTTCCCAATTTCCCACTATTCTACGGAGAGGTATTTCACTAGTTTGTTAGTGGGTCCAACAGCTTATATTTTCTTGGACTAGGCTGAGGCTACTGCTTGAGGTTTTTTTTTTTTAAAAAAAACTATCTTCTTAATTTACCTAGTTGGACTCTGTGTGATGGACTGAGATTTAGCTTAATTCTTCAGTTGGATTATGGGTTTAGCTAATTTCCCAAAAATAACAGTAGTAATATAAATATTTGACTCATTCAATTTATCTCATCAGTTATCACTTCTCAATTAATTGTATTTTCAGAATTACTCGGATTCATCATTTTTTTAAAAAACCCTTTATTAAGTTCCTTGGGTTAAAAATGATTCATTATCATTTTTAAACTGAATTTTTTATAAATTGCATGCCAACATTGTTCTATCTAAATATAGTTTTATATCATTTTCAAATTGAGATTAGTCACGGAAATACATTTTCTTTCAACCACGTATAGGAAAATTAACCCGTATGTTGAACGAGGGCTGTTAAAAAATCACAAATTTTTTATTTGACATCTCTAATTACAAAATTACCTTCATTTGTATTGAAAATTGGACTTGAAAAGGACACGAGAAGAACTTGAGTAAGAGCTGTTTATTATTAAAAAAAAACTGATAATTAAGTTTAGATCTGAAAATAAATAAGGTTGGTTGAAAAGTGAGAGCTCATGATAAGATAAATTGAGGGGTGAAATATCACTATTTTGAAAACAAATCTTTGGATTAACGGATGTCTCAACAACAAAATTTTTTTTTGCTATATATGCAAATACGGCCTTGCCGGTCCATTATATTAAGAGTAATTGGATGCTAGAATTAATAGAGTTACATATAATTTTACATTCATGATCCTATAGTATATTTATTATTCTATTATACAATTTAATAGAAAAATGTCACAACATTTGAAACTCAAATGTGGATCTAACGTTACGCCATATTGCAAGGCAAGCCATGAGAGAAAATGAGAATCTGGTTTGTCAAATAATGAGAAACCAAATCGTTTCATTAGGAGTTTAATAATCGTAATTGAATATATACGAAGAAAATGACATTCACAAATTCGACATTTTTTTTTTAAGTCATTAATCATGCAACAATCTCCTTCTAGATTTGTTGTAACGTTAATTGCTTAATTCAGATAATTACAACATCCTTGTTGCTATTTAATTACATTTTCATTGTAGATCCAAATTAATCTAAGTGATTCTCTAAATCATCATTAGCGTTACACACTAGAGAAAATAAGTTCAATCGAAAATTTTCATAATTTAATTTTTAATTTTATTTTTTATTTTAGTGGTGACGACCCAACCAGATGGATTTAAAAAGCCGAGCAATACTTTGATTTCAAAATATTTGATTCCGAACAGCAAGTGAAATATATATTTCTTAAATCTCAGATTTATGAATGACAGAGTGTATAACTAACTTGCAGACTAAGCAAGCCACATCAGCATAATAACTAACTCCAGTAAGCACTGATGACTGTATTGCAGATTAGATTGTGAACTGCTGACTTGGCAACAAGCACAGTCAGCTTCGTTCACAGTTAATATTACTGATTTCGATTAACGGCGTCAAAACTTCCGCATATCAACTCATACCAAACACAGAAGATGAGAGCATTTTGATTATTTTCTAATTAGTAAAAGGAAAATACACAAAGGCAGAAACAAGGCTGCTAGTAGCTGAGCAGCTAATTATACTCCAACCAGAGAAACAAGAAGAAAATCCTAAAGAGTATTACAACATATATTATCAAGCTCACAATCAGCACATTAAAACACAAATATTGATCATCAACTTTCTATGGATACACTTCAATAAAGGACCTCAAACCAAGTATAGGCGTTATTTTGTATCGAGTGAAGCCAGCATCCAAGAAGAGCCTTTCCCATTCTTTCTCACTTCTCTCTATTCCCGGAATACAAGTCATCATTAACGCGTCAAACAGGAGCTTTGCTTCAGTAATTTCAGGTTCATCTTTCTTTTCATTGACCACGATGTCTACGATTATAACCTTTCCTCTCGCACCACTGCTAGCCATAGCTTCTCTGCAATTCTTCAGCAACTTCAAGCAAACCTCATCGTCATAATCATGGAAAATCAACTGCCAAATCACACATAATTTTCACCGTCTATTAGAAGATTTGAGAATATATAATATATGTTCATAGGGTTTTGATCGGGGGACGGCTCTACGTGTCCAGCTCTTATTGTGGAGAGCTGCGGGTCTGACTGCACAGCTCTCCCATTGAGAACTAGACGCGTCGGTTAGGCGAGCGACAGTGCCCACCAGATCAGTTCTCATATTTTATACGTACTAAAAAGTAAAATTGTTTCATTCTTCTACAGTACAGGTATTTTGCTATACATATGTTCTGTTTAAATCTAAATAAAAAAAGTATCAATAAACTAGCAATTGATGTTGAAGCTTATTATGTACCTTGAAGAGAAAGGCATCCGCAGGAGGGATAGACTGATTCATATCTCCTGCTATGAATTTCAAGTTGTCAGTATCTGGCAAGTCGGCAATAACGTGTGGGAGTTCAAGTACCGAGCATTTTATGCCAGGGAATGCCTCGGATATGATCCTGGTAAATGATCCTGTACCGCCCCCAACATCAACCATTGAACTCAACCCATCAAAAATGTGCTTACAGTCTTTAATAATCAATTTTGCCATTTGAGAATCACTGGCAAGTCCTTGATTGAAAAGGTTGTTGAATTCATGGTTTTGTTCTGCATAATCCCATATATTAATTCCATGGGCAGTTACAAATGGATCAGCGAGCTCATTTCCTCTAAGCCATCTACTCAAATAAAGGCCTGGAGTTATAACAGCGGCATCAGTCAATGATAAAACAAAAGGCGACAAACAATAGGACTTATCTTTAAGCAGCAGCTTGGAAGCAGATGTTAGAACATATGCTTCTTCTTCTTCTTCTCGATAGTTATTCACTTTTGTTGTGGAAAAGAAGCCTGAGTGAACTAAGAGCCGCATAATCCGGCTCAAACAATTTGTTTTGTTAGGCTGAAACTCAAGTGCTGAAACTAACTCAGGGAGAGTGATGGGTCGTCCGTGGTGGTGAATTATGTCAGTAATGCCAAGCTCAACTGCACACTTGAGAAATATTGAACTCATGTAGCTCAATATGTGCTTATACAGATGAGCTTGAGCTTGAAAAATCTCATTTGTGTCCTCAACTTCAATCGAACTCATACTTCTAAAAACGCTATTCCCTGCTTGGTTTCTATATAATATGATGGTCAATTTGATCCTACAAGTTTATTTAATGACTACCAGCAAACCCTTCCAAACAGGACACTGTGTATAACGCTAGTGATAATTAGGAGAATGACTTAATTCAGATTAACAAACTGAAATAGCAAACTTAATTTAGATCTACAATACCCAGTGCTATATAAAAATGTAATCAAATAGTGACAACGACGTTGTAATATTCTGAATTAAGTAATTAGCGTTTCAACAAATCTAAATGGAGATTGGCTAGAGTCAAAAGAACATAGTTGCATGATTAATTACTTTAATTAAAAAAAAATGTTGAATTTATGAGTGTCATTTTCTTCATATATATTCAACGTCGCCGTCTTCTTGTAAGAGTTGAAGCCGAGACAAGTAATGCAAGGAGGATTGAGAGAGAAATTTTTAAAATAAAAAAAGATAAAAACTGAGCATCTTATCTTATTAAATTTGGCCTCCAATTGAATTGTTTTTATTGAGAGAATCTTATCCTTTGGCCTCCAATTGAATTGTTTTTATTGAGAGAATCTTATCCTATTTAATTTCTATTAAATTTGTTGGCAGGGGCCATGTTTGGCATGACGCATTACATGGACCACACGAAGGCCACCTGACTGAACTTGATCTCTAATGAAATCAAAGTCAATGGCAACATGCTTCATCCGTGAGTGGAAAATGGGATTGGAACATAAATGAGTGGCACCAACATTGTCACAATAAATGACTGGAGCATGAGACAAAGTAAAACCAAGATCAGTTAACAGAAAGCACACCCAATTAAGCTCAGTAGCTGTTGCAGCAACAGAGCGATATTCAGCCTCTATAGAGGAACGAGCAACAGTTGTTTGTTTCTTTGAAGACCAAGAGATAGGATTGTGACCAAGATAAACCAGATAAGCACTTGTAGAAGTAAAATCATCCTTATTACCAGCCCAATCGGCATTAGAGAAGGCATGAAGAGAAAGTGGAGAATCCCGATAAAGAAGAATTCCATCATCTAAAGAACCACATAAATAGCACAGGAGACGCTTAACAAGAACCCAATGCTCAGTTGTTGGACGATGCATAAATTGGGATAATTTGTTAACGGCATACGGTATGTCAGGACGAGTGAGAGATAAATACTGGAGACTACCAACAACAGTTCTATATTCAGTAGGATCAGAGAGAGGAGTGCCCATGTATAAACTAAAGGATGATATCATCCACATAAACAAGAAAAAGAATGTGAGAACCATTATTGAGAACAAACAAGGAAGTATCAGCATGTGAGTTCTTGAACCCAAAAGCAAGAAGAAATTGGCGCAACTCCTGATACCAAGCCCGTAGGGCCTGTTTAAGGCCATAAATGGCTTTACGAAGTTTACAAACATAGGTAGGGTCATCAGGATCAACAAAGCCTGGGGGTTGAGTCATGTAAACATCTTCATAAAGTCTGCCCTGTAGGAAAGCATTGTTAACATCTAACTGACGAAGCGACCAGCCATGACTGACAGCAATGCTAAGAACAAGCTGCACAATGGTGGGTTTAACAACTGGACTAAAAGTATCATGATAGTCAACTCTGGGACGTTGATGGAACCCCTTGGCAACAAGGCGGGCCTTAAACCTATTAACAAAACCATCATAATGACGTTTAATACGATAAACCCACTTACAACCAACAATATTAGAGCTTGCAGCAGGTGGTACTAACTCCTATGTCCCATTTCAAACAAGAGCATCAAACTCTTCCGACATGGCTCAACGTTAGTTAGGATTCTTGATGGCTTGGGTCACAGATGTAGGTTCAAGGGTAGAAAAAGGAATAATTTGAGTTTGAAGGTTGAGTTTTTGTCGTGGTTTATTGATGTTATTTTGAGGTCGGGTTGTCATGCTATGGCGGTTGAAAGGTTGAATGACAGGAGGATTTGTTGATGGTTGGGGAATACGAGGAATAGGTTGAGTAGTAGATGGAACATGAGTGACGAGACGAGTGGAGGCCTGTTGGGTTGCAGCTGGAAGAGTTGAAGAGGAATTATTACACAATTGCAATTCTTGTGGCGAAGCACCAGATGAAGATGCAGATGGTGGCTGTGAAGGACTAGGAATAGAGACTTTGAGGACGGGAGGTGTCCAAGAGTCCATAGTGTTGGACTCAGAGCATGGTAGTTGTTCTTGTAAAGACTTATAAGGAAAAATGGACTCTATAAATTGGACATGATGTGAAACAAATAGTTTGGAGGTGGAAGTATCAAAACAGAAATAACCATGTTGAGATAGTGAATACCCAAGAAACACACATGGTCTAGAACGGGGTTCAAGTTTGTGAGATGAATATGGCCTAAGCCAAGGATAACACAAGCACCCAAAAGTCCTAAGTTCAGAATAATTTGGAGTTGTGCCAAAAATTGCTTCATAGGGAGAACAAAAATTAAGTGTAGGAGTAGGTAGTCTATTAATTAAATATACAGCAGTGGCAAAGGCATGAGACCAAAATATTAAGGGAAGAGAAGCATGAGAAAGTAATGTGAGTCCCGTTTCAGCAATGTGACGATGTCGTCGTTCGGAATAGCCATTATGCTCAGGTGTATGAGGTGGGGTAGTGAGATGAGAGATTCCATGTGTAGCAAGATAATCTTTGAGACCCAAATATTCACCACCAATATCAGAGTAAAGTGTACAAATCTTATTGTTAAAGAAATTTTCGACAAGAGCTTTAAATTGAATAAAAATCTCTTTAACCTCAAATTTTTTTCTTAAGGCATAAAACCATATATATTTAGTAAAATGGTCCACAAAAATAACATAATATTTGAAACCATCATTGGAAATAACAGGTGAAGTCCAGACATTTGAGAAAATAATTTCATGTGGGTGAGAAGAAACAAGAGTGGAAGTAGAGAAGGATAATTTATGACTTTTATTGCAACGACGTGCATTACAAGAAAATTCTTGACACTTAGGAGATGCTAAATCTAATTTATAATGGGAAATAATATGCTTCAAAATGGGAGAGGCTGGATGGCCTAATCTATTATGCCAATTTGAGGATCCTAAATCTAATTTATAATGGGAAATAATATGCTTCAAAATGGGAGAGGCTGGATGGCCTAATCTATTATGCCAATTTGAGGATGTGGTTTTGACACTGGAAAGCAAGAATTGGAAAAGACACTGTTTTCAAAGCCGGCCACTCATATACTCCATCTTTAGTTTCACCTGTCAGTAGAATTGCCCTCGTGCGAAGATCCTGCACATGAAAAGAAGATGGTAAGAACTCAACAGAAACATTATTAGTATTGCAAAATTGAGATATGGAAATTAAGTTCTTTTTATATTTGGGACACAAAGTATATTATTTAATAAAAAATGCTTAGTAGGAGTAGGTGGAGAGGTTGAACCAATGTGTGAAATTGAATGACCCGTGCAATCACCAATCATAACATCATCTAAACCAGTGTACGGAGCATGAAGAGACGGATTACTCAAGTCCGTTGCGACATGATGAGAAGCACCACTGTCTAGCAACCATGTTGGATTGTTGGGACTAACATTAGCAGTAAAATGAGCCCGTGGTTGCGAAGGGATAATTAGAATATTTGGTGGTTGGACAGGGCCTGTGTTGGAAGAATGAATTGGTACCACTTTGAAGGATTGGCATTTCTTCGCTGTGTGTCCTTGAATACCACAAACTTGACAGTACCCCAAATATGGGCGTGGCGATGGTCCACTGCCACGAGGGGGTGTGCTGGTGTTTGGAAACATTGGAGGACGGCTAGTGAGATTGAAAGTTGGACATCAAGCCGCGCCAATTGTTGTTGGGGTTCTGTGGACGCCAATTTTGGGTGTTCTTGTTTGTTGGATTTGCAGTGGCAGGAAAGTTGAGTGATTCTTTTATAGTGCCTTGAAGAGATGCTTCAAAAGTCAGGAGTTTTTCATGAAGCTCATCAAATGTAATGGGGTTGTCGCGGGCCTGAACTGCACGAATTAATTCTCTGTAATCATCTCCCAATCCATTAAGAATAGTTTTTGTGACATCTTCAGAATCTAGTGGTGCGCCTAGGAGAGCAAGTTCATCTGCACGAGCTTTAACAAATTGAAGAAAGTCAATAATATTCCAATTACCTTTAGTACAATTTTTAAGAAGATTTTTTATTTGTTTAATGTGGCCACAAGATGGTTTGGCATAGGTATTGGCAAGTATGGTCCATGCTTCTTGTGAGGTCTTGGCTCTTGCAACAAACGGAATAATGGTGGGAGAAAGAGAACCAATGATAGCATTCAGGAGGAGTTGATCTTGACAAACCCAAATATTATAGGCTAGATTTGGTGTTGCGACATCATTAATTGTTACAGCAACAGGAGGACAAGGTTTGGTGCCGTCTATATAACCAAGAAGATCATAACCTATAAAGAGGGTTTGGAACTGAAGTTTCCAAGAAATATAATTACTGGTGGTGAGTTTGAGTGGAGCTTGGGCTGATACGTTTATGGTGATGAGTTGAAATTCATTAGTTTGAAGAGAGGTTGAATTGGCTGGAAAGATGGTGGTGATTGATGGATAGGATGAGTTTGAATTTGAGGGATCGTTTTGATTTGTCATCCTGATCATAGGATATTTAGTTAGTGCAGGGATGCTCTGATACCATAATACAAATATTTACGGCAAAGAAATGCACTTGTTTTATTGACAAAAACCAAAATCTATAGTACAGTGTTTGAGAAGAACAAAATAACTGCAGCACCTATTTCTCTACATAAGAAATTCAAATATGCCTAAGATAATGCAGCAAAACCAGAATTACAAATTTATTCAAACATTCAAAACAGGAGCACCAGATATTATCCAATAAATCTAAGTGATTCTCCTAATCATCATTAGCGTTATACACTAGAGGAAATAAGCTCAATTGAAAATTTTCATCATTTTATTTTCAATTTTACTTTTGATTTATGGATATAAAAAGCCAAGCAATAGTTTGATTTCAAAAATATTGCTTCGGAACAGCAAGTGAAATATATATTTCTTAAATCTCAGATTTATGAATGACAATGTGTAACTAACTTGCTGACTAAGCAAGCCACATCAGCATAATAACTAACTCCAGTAAGCACTGATGACTGTATTGCTGATTAGATTGTGAACTGCTGACTTGACAACAAGCACAGTCAGCTTCGTTCACAGTTAATATTACTGATTTCGATTAACGGCATCAAAACTTCCGCATATCAACTCATACCAAACACAGAAGATGAGAGCATTTTGATTATTTTCTAATTAGTAAAAGGAAAATACACAAAGGCAGAAACAAGGCTGCTAGTAGCTGAGCAGCTAATTATACTCCAACCAGAGAAACAAGAAGAAAATCCAAAAGAGTATTACAACATATAATATCAAGCTCACAATCAGCACATTAAAACACAAATATTGATCATCAACTTTCTATGGATACACTTCAATAAAGGACCTCAAGCCAAGTATAGGCGTTATTTTGTATCGAGTGAAGCCAGCATCCAAGAATAGCCTTTCCCATTCTTTCTCACTTCTCTCTATTCCTGGAAGACAAGTCATCATTAACGCGTCATACAGGAGCTTTGCTTCAGTAATTTCAGGTTCATCTTTCTTTTCATTGACCACGATGTCTACGATTATTACTTTTCCTCTCGCACCACTGCTAGCCATAGCTTCTCTGCAGTTCTTCAGTAACTTCAAGCAAACCTCATCGTCATAATCATGGAAAATCAACTGCCAAATCACACATAATTTTCACCGTATATTAGAAGACTTGAGCATATATAATATATATTACATAGGGTTTTGATCCGGGGACGGCTCTACGTGTCCAGCTCTTATTGTGGAGAGCTGTGGGTCTCACTGCACAGCTCTCCCATTGAGAGCTAGACACGTGGGTGAGGCGAGCGACATTGCCCACCAGATCAGTTCTCATGTTATACATGTACTAAAAAATAAAATTGATTCATTCGTCTACAGTTTAGGTATTTTGCTATACATATGTTCTGTTTATATCTAAATATAAAAAGTTTCAATAAGCTAGCAATTGATGTTGAAGCTTATTATGTACCTTGAAGAGAAAGGCATCCGCAGGAGGGATAGACTGATTCATATCTCCTGCTATGAATTTCAAGTTGTCAGTCTCTGGCAAGTTGGCAATAACGTGTGGGAGTTCAAGTACCGAGCATTTTATGCCAGGGAATGCCTCCGATATGATACTGGCAAATGATCCTGTGCCGCCCCCTACATCAATCATTGAACTCAACCCATCAAAAATGTGCTTACAGTCTTTGATAATCAATTTTGCCATTTGAGAATCACTGGCAAATGCTTGATTGAAAAGGTTGTTGAATTCAGCGTTTTGTTCTGCATAACCCCATAAATTTGTTCCATGAGCAGTTACAAATGGATCAGGAAGCTCATTTCCTCTAAGCCATCTACTCAAATAATGGCCTGGAGTTATAACAGCGGCATCAGTCAATGATAAAACAAAAAGAGACAAACAATAGGATTTATCTTTAAGCAGCAGCTTAGAAGCAGATGTTAGAACATATGCTTCTTCTTCTTCTTCTCGAGAGTTATTCACTTTTGTTGTGGAAAAGAAGGCTGAGTGAACTAAGAGCCGCATAATCCGACTCAAACAATTTGTTTTGTTAGGCTGAAACTCAAGTGCTGAAACTAACTCAGGGAGAGTGATGGGTCGTCCGTGGTTGTGAATTATGTCAGGAATGCCAAGCTCAACTGCACACTTTAGAAATATTGAACTCATGTAGCTCAATATGTGCTTATACAGATGAGCTTGAGCTTGAAAAATCTCATTTGTTTCCTCAACTTCAATCGAACTCATACTTCTAAAATCGCTATTCTCTGCTTGGTTTCTATCTATGATAATTTGATGCTCAGTTTGATCCTGCAAGTTAATATAATGACTACCAGCAAACCCTTACGAACAGGACACTGCCGATAAATTTAACAGAAATAAGATAAGATTCTCTCAATAAAAACAATTCAATTGGAGGCCACACTTATTTGTTTTTTTTTTTTGGTGTCTGTTTTCAAGCTTTATTTGTTTATATATGAGAAGGATTTGCAAGCTTTATTTGTTTATGAAGAAGTATTAATTATAATGCATTACTTGTCTCGGCTTCAACTCTTACAAGAAGAAGGCGACGTTGAAAGCGAACTGATCATGGAGAGTGATGTAAATGACTTTGTAAATGAATCTGAGAAAGCCATTGACACATTCTTCATGCAGCTGCAAAACAGTGAAACTGAAAGCACTACATGTGAGGAGTTCTGTGATGCTTTTCTTGGACTCAAAAGTGAAGTAATTGATTTCAGAAATCGGATTCAACAACTTCCACCCAGCGAAATCGATTTTGATTTTGTCAGGAAAATTGGGGACGACCTCATTCGAACTGATTGTCCATATTTAAAAGATATCAGTGAATTACAAAGGGGCAGATTATCATAATGGGAGCAGAGTCCTGAGTTTCTGATTCCCACATCCTTACCTCATTCAAATTAAAAAAAGGAGAGAATACAGTAATAAATAATTTTACATTCATCGTTCTATAATATACTTATCGTTCAATTCTACCATCTAATAAAAAAAAATATCACAACATTTGAAATTGATCCCTAACATTTCTCTATATTAATAGCTTGGGAAATACTTTTGGATTGTTGCAACTAATTGCAAGGCAAGTCATGAGAGAATGAGAATCTGGACTGTCAAAAAATGACAAACCTAATAAAATCATTAGGAGTTTAATAATCGTAATTGAATATATATGAAGAAATTGACATTCATAAATTTGACTTATTTTTTAGTTAAAGTAATTAATCACGCAACTATATTCTTTTGACTTTAGCCAATCTCCATCGAGATTTGGTGAAACGTTAATTACTTAATTCAGATAATTACAACGTCCTTGTCGCTATTTGATTACATTTTCATATAGCAAGTGGTAGACTACCTAGACGCATTGGGCATTGTAGATCTAAATTAAGCTTTCTATTTCGGGTTTTTACTCTAAATTAAGTCATTCTCCGAATTATCACTAGCGTTATACACTAGGGCCATGTTTGGCAGGACGCATTGCATAGGGTAATTAGTGGGCCCAGCATTGATTGAAATGAATCCAATGTTTGGCGATAAAAGTGGCGCGCATTACTCCTCAATTGAAGACCTTTTTTTATTTTTGGGAATTAAATAAGTTGAAGAATTAACACTGCATTTGCCGCATTATCGAAACACACGACTCCCTTAGAATTAAGTTGCATGGGATTAATTTTTAACCATAAAATTTATTTAATCAAGGAAAAAGGACAACTACAATCATAAAGTTTAAAGAAATGGTTATATAGACCCCATATTTTTAATAAGGAACACATAATCTATTTTGACTAAAATATCTTATGACTTTATTAACTCAAAAAAATTAACTCCAATGTTTTATAATAAATAGAGATATAATATTAAAAATAAATATAAAAATATATACATGTTAAAATATTTTTAATATCTAAAAATTACTTTAGTACTTTACAATCTCATATTATATTAAACTAAATTTTATAATAATTAGAAAAATATAATATTAAAATAAATATATAAAATTAAATTATTTTCAATATTATATAAAATAATTTTAATATTATTAATTCATGAGATATATTTTATTAATTGTAAAATCTCTTTAACCCAAAGACTTATTTAAAATTTTTATAACAAATACAAATATATTATTAAAAAAACATAATAATTTACAATTTAAAATTATTTTATATGTTAAAAAATATTCTAATATTATTAGTCTATTAGACAAATTAAACTATTTAAATTACATTTATATTTATTTAAAAAATTTTAAAGTCAGTTTTTTTAGTTACTATCTACTAAGGGTATTATAGTGAAAAACGGGTCTTGATGTACCTTATTGAAAACTTGGGAGTTTACATGACTATTTTCTCGAACCTTGGAGTTATAGGAGTCCTTTTCCCTTTAATCAATTAAACTTATTTAATTTATTTATAATTAGTTAATAAATTAGTAAAGTTGAACAGCAACCATAATAATCACTGCCGACCATAACAACTCATCATCGGCAGCATAATTTTGGTACCTGTTGAGGTCAATTCTTGTATGATTGGAATCCTCATCTCCGGATCTATGTAATGGTGCATATATTGGCAAAAACAAAGCTTCTGTCCGTCATAGATCTATGGTCAAAATTTTAAATCCCAAAACTTTGATTGTATATTTACGGCTAAAGGAAGCTTCACTTCAAGGATACATGCATCATTGTATAGATTTGGCAATTATAATTCCAATTGTACCAAAAATAATGTCAATATATGCCAAAATGTGATCGAAGGCGGTGGTTTGGGGTGGCCGCCTGTGGGTAATTATATTTTTATTTATAAAATTTAAATAATAGATTTAAGAAAAATAAGCACAAAAACTTTTACGATATAATAATTATAAAAAAAATTATTTATATATAAATAATAATATAAAATATTATTATATATAATACTATACAATACATCATGCATTAAATAATGCAATACAATGTAATGCAATACAGTATGCCAAAAGGTGGCCAACGGGCCGGGTAGCACTTGGCACGGCATGGGCACGACACGTGTCTATACAGTACTGCACGGCACGACACAAGCACGTTTTAGTAGGGCTCGAGGCACAACATGGCACGCACATGGGCAGGGTCGACTTAGAATTTTAGGCACGTGAGCCTTAAAAGCACGACACGATTAGAGATGGGCCAAAGCACGACACGATTAGAGATGGGCCAAAGCACGACACGTGAAAATACACGTAATAAACACGCTTCTTTGATGGGCTAGCACGTGACCCGTGGCCCATCAATAGCATGTGGGCCAAAATATACTTGTAAAAGTTTTAATAAAAAGTAAACATAAAATGTTATGATTTTATAAATAACTTGAAATTAAATTTTTTGATATATTTTATTAGCAAAAAAATATTATAATTGTTTTATTTTATAATTTATTAAATGAATAAATGATTTCATGATCTTAATAAATAAAAGGGTTAATATCACCTGGGTGATTTATATTTCGACAAATTGTAAAAAGGTGATATATGTTTCAAAAATAAGCATCTAAGTGACACGCCGTTAATTTTTTCGTTAAATTTAATGGGAACAGTAAAATAATTATAATATGACATTTTTGCCCCATAATTAATTATAAAATGACGTTTCTACCTCTATAATAGTTATAAAATGATATTTCTACCCCTACAATTAGTTAGAAAATAATATTTATGCCCCTACTCAGTTATTTTTATTTTTTATATAAAAAAATATATAAAAATTACATCTAAGTTTAATTAACTGGCTTTTTGTTTGTTAAAAGTTAAAACAAACAATTTTTTAAAATTTTTTAAAAAAAATTCTTGTTGAATAAAAAATTTCTTGTTAAAAAAAATATAAAAAAATTGTTTGATTTAACCAAAAAAAAAGCCTATTAATTAAACTTAAATTAACTCAGAGGGACAAAAACGTCATTTCATCACAATTCAATTTTTTTCGTTAACTTTAACGAAAAAATTAATGGTGTGTCACCCAAATGCTTATTTTTGAAATATATATCACCCTTTTGTAATTTGTTGAAACATCAGTCACCCATATGATATTAACCCTAAATAAAATTATAAATATTATGATTTTATAAATCATAAATCTAAACTTTTATGACTTTAATATTTCATAAATTAGTCAAATGGGATATGTTTCATTTGTTAATGAAATATTTTTCACATTTACACAAAATTAATAATAATAATAATATGGGCTTGAAGAAAGGGCCCGTGGGCTTGAAAAGCACGCCAGGCAAGTAGGGTTTAAACAAAGCACGCCAGGCCCGTGGTTTTTTTCAAGCACGCCTACTAACAAAAAAAGGTTGCGGCCTTTTTTGGGCACGGCCCGAGCATGGCATGCATGGACTCGTCCCGTGAGTCATGCCGACACGATGGCCACCTTTAAGTATGCCAGACACAGTAGAGGAATAGCTCAAATGTTTCCCTGCACTTGTTGATGTTGGGAAGTAATTTCTTTACAAATTCTTTTGAATTTTGCTTATTAAAGAATGAGGTATAATCATTAACGTTGATCTTAGTTAACTTGTGAACTATTTTGTTACCAAATTAGAATTTAAATAAGATTAATACATGATGAATTTCATGTTTTGAGCTTTTAATAAAGTCAGTTTGCTAATTTTATATATTTTCTAATCAATGGAATTTGGGCACGGAAGTTTTAGACTCTAGTAATTATATATTTAGCTTTGATCTATTTAGCTTTCGCAATTTATTTTTCATCATTAAGGGATTTAGAATTTTAAAAACTTTAGGATGTTAGAGAATTGATTATTTTAGTTGAAATTCAATTACTTCGGAAATAATTAAGAGGGAAAAAATTCTAAAATTGTGTATTTATTGCACAGTATATGTGTAGGATTACTTATGAATGATTTTGGGAGTTTTAGGGAATTATTAAGGAATTGACCTATGTAGAATTGAATTGGAAATTTATTACTTAATCTATACCTTTTTACTCAATGCGATTAGAATACCTTAGAACAAACAGAAAAAAATAAAGGAAGAAGGATACCTATACCTTAAAATTTCGAGAAATAGTCATATGTAGACCCTAAGTTTTCATTAGGGGATACTAAGACTCCTTTTCACTATACTATGATTCTTAATTATTTCCTTTTCTTGTGTTGTGTGTAGGTAAAATCATAGGGGGAAACATCAGAACTGCAGCCAGACTTTCAATTTCAACTATGGTTCAGCATCAATCCATTAAACTCTCTTTATTTCAGCTGTCTTCTTGCGACATTGTTCTGAATCGGATTTGCCACAAGTGATACCATGGTTTGATTATCGTCTATAAACTTGAATGAGTTCTTCATTTTTAGTTATGTTAATTTTGATCATGCGTGTATGGTTTGGCCTTATTTGGAGTGCATCAGAAAGTATATAGTACTCCAATTTGCCTCAAGAGACTGAGGGAGTTGCATCAATGTGAATGTGATCAAGTGACACTCTTCTTTGATATCACTACAAGAAAATATAAAATATTTGACATTCTTCATTTGTCAGTTTCTAAAAAGTGCCAAATAAACTTGACATCTTATGACAAACGAGGTAAAGGTGAAATATATATGATAGTTTTTAAAAAATATCAAATATCAAAATAAAAAGGTAATCTATCGAGTAACCAATAAAAAATAAAAAATGAATTCATTTCTAATTTTTTCAATCAACTATTATTTTTATTTCAGATTTCTCATTATAAAATAAAGGAAATGTCTAAGTTAACGTTTTACGTAACTTACAACCTAAGAACAAAATATCAATTACTACCCCTAGAAAAATAATAAATGATGGAAACAATGTTAATAGAATTAAAAGAAATTCTAATACATCTAAGAGAAGAAATTAAAGAATTAAAACAAGAAATGCGAAAAATAAAAGTAGAAATGACGATTCTACAAGCAAGTAAAAAATAAATAAAAATTTTGAAAAATATAAAATAATAAAATCTGAATTGATTAAAAAACTTGCAGAAGATTTTTTACACAAACCACAACCAAGAAGTTATGATGAATGGTTTATGAATAATAAATACCCAAAAATAATAAAAGAAGCTAAAAGTCTAAGAGAAGAACTAGAAAAAGAAAAAAAATAAAAGATAATGGAAAAGAAAAAGTAGAAGTTGAAGAAGATAGTAATTCTTATTAATGGATTAAGAGGTAGAAGATAGTAATAAACTTAAGTGATTTAGAAGATTTAGAAAAAGAATACAAAATAAATATGAACACAAGTGGAGGACCAGAAATGAAACCAAATGTAGCATAACCCAGCAACCTTCATAAACATGAGAAACGGAAAAGAAAACCATTTTATGAATATTTACCACCTAAAAGAAATCAACTTTGGAAATCTGAATACATTCTAGTAGAAAATGAATTAAAACCCATAAATAATGGAGGAGTATTCTTAGACCTAGATTGTAGAATAAATCCACATAAAACTCTAGTAGAATGGAGATTACAAATGAGATTATTTTTTATGTATAATGGATTTAAAGATGATTGGAATGTAGAAACAAAAGATCAGAAAATAAATATATATACAGAAATCTTAATCGCAAGTTTTATAAATAATGTATATAATTGGTGGGAAGGATGAACCAATAATGTGAAAGAATTAATAATAAATGCTACTAAAGCAGTTTTCCTTAGAAGTAATGAACAAGGAATAGAAAAAATGATAGAATATATTGCAAACGAATTTTTAGGAGAAGATTAGGCAGAAAATAAAGACCAAGAAATAAAAAATGAAAAGTTAAATAATAGGATGAAATTAATTAACTTGAATATATGCAATATATGTTATGTAAAGGAATATACTTTTGAATTTAGCAAATATTATTATTCACAATTTTTTAGTAATGAAGACCAAAGTATATATATAAATTTATACTACTCAAAATTACCACCACCATGGAATACACATTTTATTAATGAATATGAAAAATATAAAGTTGTAAACCATATGCCAAAAACTTTAGGATCTAGAATTAAATTTTTAAATCTTAGATTAAGTGAAATATGTATGCAAAGAAATTTAATAAAAGGAAGTAGAATAATTGGAGATATATATTGTCAAAACTGAAATGCCAACACAATGGGATGTCAATTGCCCTATAAAAGGCATAAGAATTATGAAAAATTTAGCAAAAGAAAATAAAAAAATATAAACATATTAAGAAAAAATATATAAAACCTAATAGAAGGTATAACAAAAGAGGATATAAAAAACAAAAAAGAACTTTCGATAAAAATAAATATAAATGTTGGAATTGTGGAGAAATAGGACATTTAAGCATAGAATGTGCTAAAAAGAAAGTTAGAATTTTAAAAGAAGAATTTGATAATATAAGAAACGAATTAGAATTAATAGATAATTTGTCTAATCATGAAGGAGAAGAAATATATATTTCAGAAGATAACACAAAAGATGAATCAGAGTAAAGAGAAAGAATTGGATAACACAAGAGAAGAAAATAATGAAGAAATATGTGAAATAGAAAAAGAAGAAAATATAAATGGATATAGTCTAGTAGTAACATTTAATAAAGACAAATATAATAAACTTCTAAAAGCAAGATTAGAAAGGCCATATTATGGAATTTTACATAAATTAAGAGATGTATTTAAAAGAAAAAAGATAGTATTGCACGAATATTATGAACAAGAAAAAGCTATAACAATAAATCAAGCTGAGGGAAACATAAGATTAAGTTTAATAAAAAAAAGAACAATAGATTTAGCTCTTAGAAAAATAAAGAAAGAGTCAATAAAAGAAAAAATACAATACGTATATTTAGCAGAGATACAAATTTTGGTAAAATCTTTGTTTAAAGAAGGAATAGATAATCTAATAATCTTATCGTTACACGATCAAAGGTTCCATGATCCTATGATAGGACATTTAGGAACAATAGAAGGAAACTTATGATATACTAAACTATTATTTACATGTTACCCTAGATTTTGTGTTCATATAAAAGACAAAAATATAGACGAAACATTAAGCCTCCATTTTAAATTATTAAAAGATAATTTAATAAAAGAAGGAAATAGATCAATGACTTTTCATTATTCAGCCTTATATAGCTTCTGTAACTCTAATTATGGAGAAATATATAATGATAAGCCATTAATAGAAATAAATAAAGTATGTGAAGAGATTGCAACACTCATAGAGCCAATGGCACAAGAATTAAAAATACCAATAAATTACAGATTAAGTATTGGTGAAAAAAAGGAAATAATAAACTCAGAAAACAAAGAATCTTCAATAATTCCCATAAGCTTTAGAGGTAAAACTCTGATAAGAGGCGGTTCATCTAATAAAGATTATAAAAATATAGAAAATAATCGATTAACTCCTATTCAAACAACAAAAGTAATGAAAATAATAGGACAATATTTTAATGGATTAGATTATATAAAAGGTCCTTATATAAAAATAGACACTGGAGCTAGCCATAATCATATGAATCCACTTAAGAATAATGGATTAGTAATCAAAGAAAAAGACATTGTATATGAATATACAGATTTTAATGGTAACAAACATATATGTAAAGAAGAAGTAAAAGTACCTATTATAATTGAAGGAATCAGAATAATAGTAACTCATTTTATAGATTCAAATATGAATCATGATAATCACATATTATTAGGAAATAGCTTCTTAGAAGACTTAGAATATTATAAAATAGAAAAACATGGAATTACATTACAACTAGATGGACATGAAATCTTTTGTAGAAAATGGTAAACAAAGCATATATTAAATATCCCATGTCTGTCTATTTTTAGATTCATACCATAGAAAAAGATATACATACGTGTGTTTTAATAGATACTGGTAGTGAAATAACTATTTTTTATCCAATAAATAGATGCCTGATGGCCATATAAAAATTACTGGTATTACTGGAGAAAAACAACAAGTCACTCATCTTATTCATAACTATGAGATACTCCTAGGAAGTAAACAAGTAAATATAAAAGATATTTACCAATATAATAATATGGATTGTGATATCCTTCTTGGTAATGATTTTTTACAGCAATTCCAATATTACCAACAAATACTTTTTCTCATCACTTTAGAAACTCCTTGTAATCACATTCTCTGAATTCCTCATGAATTTTGACCTTTTAGAGTTTAGCCAGCCCAGCGTGGTGATATATTCTATTATGAAAAACATTATTTAATACAAAAAGGATAGATATATAATATAAATTTAGAAATATTAAACAACAATTAGAACAAGTATATAGTGAAAATCCTTAAGCATTATGGAAATCAGATCACCCTAGATCAAAAATAGAACTTATAGAAGAAAATACAATTAGAGTAAAACCTAAGATGTATACAATGGAAGACAAAGAAGAATTTAAAGTCCAAATAAAAGAATTATTAAATTTAAATTTAATACAACAAAGTAATAGCCCTCATAATAGTCCAGCATTTATGGTAACGAAAAGAGCTGAACAAACAAGAGGAAAAGCCAAAATGGTAATAAATTATAAAGAATTAAATAAATTCACAAAATTCGATGGATATTTTTTACCAAATAAAGAAGTATTAATAAACCTTGTAAAAGAAAAAATTATTATTCTAAGTTTGAATGTAAATCTAGATTTTGGCAAATAAAAATGGAAAAAAATAGTATATCATACACTGCTTTTAGTACACCACAAGGATATTATGAATGGTTAGTTATGCCTTTTGGATTAAAAAATGCACCACAAATATTTCAGAAGAAAATGGATAAAATATTTAAGGATAATAATCATATAGTAGTTTATGTAGATGATATGCTAATAGCTTCAAATACATTAGAAGAACATATAATACATTTAAAAGATTTTGCAAACAAGTGTATAAAAGAAGGAATTGTTTTATCAAAAAAGAAAGCAATGATAGAACATAAAAAGCTAGAATTTTTGGGAATGATCTTAGACAAGAATGGAATAAAATTACAAAGTCATATAGCAAGAAAAATAATAGATTTTCCAGATAAATTAGAAAATAAGCAACAAATACAAAAATTTTTAGGATGTTTAAATTATGCAAAAGGATTTATAGAAAATTTATCTAAGAAAAGAAATATCATTCAAAATTATTAAGAAAAAATAATACAAAAGGATGGAGTGATGAACATACGCAAGCAGTTAAAGAACTTAAAAGTCAATGTAAATATTTACCTGAACTAAGACTACCCGACGAAAATGATAATTTAATATTACAAACAGATGCTTCTGATTTATATTGGGGAGCAATACTTAAAACTGATTTAAACGAAATCTATAGATATACAAGTGAAACATTTAATAAAGCCCAAATAAACTATCCAGTCCATGAAAAAGAATTATTAGCAATTTACAAAGAAATAAAAAAGTTTTCCTTATTTTTGTTACAAAAGAAGTTTATTATTGAAACTGATAATACTTAAGTCAGTTCTTTAATATACAAAAACTTATCTAATGAACCACAATATAGAAGGTTACATAGATGGCAAGCATATTTGTCTTATTATAATTTTAAAATTGTACACATAAAAGGTGCTAACAATTTTTTGGCAGATTTTCTCAGCAGGAATATAGAATTTGGAACATGAATCCTGAGAGAAATAAATACATATCCGCGATTTTCATGGAAATAGATCGGCTTAAAGCTGAAGCATCTATTACACATGATGCAATAAACTATTTGAAGGAGACAATGGAAGCCCATGAAAAGGAAATAAACTTATTAGAATCCTATGTGAAGGATCTCATAAATGAGCAGTAGTGGACCCACAAAACCAGTTGATAAACCAGTAGCTCAATATCCAAGCTACGAACCAACAAATCAACCTTATTCTAAACCCCCTGCACGAGCAATAAATATAGCCGCCGAACCAGAAAGCCATTCTCCAAAGCAAACCATTACAATAAACAATTTTCCTTCAAAAGATGATGATAAACCTTTAAATCCAAAAGAAGAAGACTATAAACAGTTTACTACATGGGTATATTCTACTGTACAGTATAAAGATACTATCATAAAATCAGCCAGGAAAAATTTGTATCCTAGGATGCTTGTAATAAAAAGAGCAGATCCTTTTGTAATAGGCAAGTTAGCTCGATATGGGTATCTAGATATGATTTATCTAGGCATAGAATTGCAAGAACTGACAAGTTTTGATAACTTATTAATAAAAGAAGTCTCAAGGTTCGCTAGGAAAAAACCAATATACTTAAAGTTTTACACCATAAGCCCTGAATACACCAACGGGGTTGAATACCAAGCTTTTTACATGATCACAAAGAAATGTTCAAATGGAAGTTGCACGGAATACACCACTGTTCCTCATTTCAATAAAGCATGGATCAGAACTCGAAGAGCCCAAGGAATAAAGGCCATATGGAGTATTGCAAAAGACCTGTACAAAAGAAATTATAAGACTATTGTAAAATTCTAAAACTATATACTGCTCACGTCAGAGGATGCTGGAGCCCCCATCAACATTATTTCTAGACTTCATAAACGAGATAAGCACAATGAACTTTCCATCTAGCTACGCAACTCTACAACATACAGGCCAACTCATGGAAATAAAGTAAAAGAAAAGGAGAAAGAGACAGGCAATATTTCCACTTTAATAATTTACTTTGTTGGATTATTTAATCCAATAATGTTGGATCCTTAATCCAACGTTGGGCTTATATGTGAATAATTATGTATTGTGGACTGTCATATAAGATTAAGCCCAATTAAAAGTGATCTAATAAGGTTTTCAGTAATATGGGCTTTAATGTATCTAATAGGGTGTGGGCCTTTAATGTGTAGAGACCCAATGATATTCTAATTCTATGATGGGCAGAATTAGAAATACCTAGTGACAATAGGATAAGTTGTCTATATAAGTGGTTATGGTCCCCATGTCACACGTATCTTTTCTATTCTTTCTGACATCCCATTATCAGATAGAGTGCACAGACAGAATTAAAGGGCTCTCTAGGATATACGTGCTGATCTGGAAGGCCAACCACACAGATCTAGAGGATATTCAGCGTTATGGATTCAGGTACGCTTCCGCATATTCTGTTATTGATTCTTGGTGATTTAACATGAATGTTCCTGGATTTATATGTGATGGTTTTTACATAAAGATTTATTATATCATACTTTACTTTTATAAAGATGTAATTTACTTTACTTTTGAAAGTGCCTGCCACATGTCGACCGTGTAATTTGATTTACTTTGGAGAGTGTTGACAATAACAGCAGTCTGATGAATAGATGACATAGACAATGATGTAATCACATATTGTAAAGATCTATATAAAGAAATAAAATAAGCTGAGAAAGGAGCCTCAGAAAAATTAGATTTTTTTTCATATTCCGAATTAGTTCATTAAGCTAAAAGCATTCTCTCCAACTCTCTCATTCCAGAAATCATAAATCAATAAAAACCAAACCGTATAAGAAAGAGAAAAGAAACCCCTTAAGAAATTTTACTAAATAGAAGGGTAGAATACTCTTCAAAAGATCCATACAGTGATCCTGAACAGGTCCAATCATATCCATGAGCTGTGAGTGAAGGCGTTGAAGGATGAAGTAGGATGACAAGGGAAAAGGTTATTGGTTCAAAGGAGAAACCTATCTGACTATTTAAATACAAGAGCAGAATAAGGTAATAATTCTTAATCTCTTATCTTTGTTGGTGGAAGTTTTGTTGGATATATGATTGAAGGAAGAGTTAAGGAGGAGAATTGAAAATTATGGAGTGTATTAAAAGAACCTTTTGTATTGATAAAGAAAAATCTATAAATGATACTACAAAAATAACATATAACAACCAATATATGATAATAGAATATAATATAGATTCATTCAAACAATCTTCTTTTGTATTTACCAAAGGAGAATTGGTAAGTAAAGGACAATTATTAGTAGTTAAAAATATAAATATACCGAAAGAATTACAAAAAGAAATTATAAAGCACATAGAAATAGATGAATTAAAACAGAATATAATCATGTTATTAATTCAAGAACATCTGGATATTATAAAAGCAAAAGTAGAAATTGATACAATAGTAGAAACATATTAAATTCAGATAATCATGATTTTGATTTATAAATCTAATTATATTATCTGATAGCCTTTACAACAAATAAAAATGGACAAAGGATCATCTATAATTGAAGTATAGACAGAATAAATTTTTCTAATATAAGTGAATTAATTCAAATAAGGGAGCAAATAAATTCAGAAATTGTAAATTCATCAGACTCTAATAATATTAATCCATTATATATAATTCAATTGATAAAAAAAGAAACACGTGTTAATTGCAATTAAACAAATTTTAGAAAAAATAATATCTTTAGACAAGATCTTTAGAGCAAGTTGACTAGATCAAGACTCTCTTTGAAAGTATTTTAATTTTAAATTTGTTTTATAATCCTAATAGTGGTAAACTTAATTGAGTAACTAAATCTATTATCAAAGTTATAATAGTTATAAAATTTTAATTTAAGTTAATATAATATTTTTGTTTTGTTTAGTCTAATACAATTTTTAATAATAATTGTTTTTATAAAATTTTTAATAAAAGGCTAAGCGCCCCCAAAAAATGGTATCAAAGCCATAAATGAATCCTATAAGCCAAATAGTAGAATCTTTATATACCTTAAAAATAGAAAATAAAGATGAAATTAAAAACTTAATTAAGGAAATAAAAGGAAGTAAAAACCATATAAGAAATACTGATTTAGAACTAATGCAAGAAATGAGAGAAAGATTTAACACCAATACAAATGAAGATGAAATAATATTAGAAAAAAGAATGAAATTTATTGATGAATTTATAAATTTTTAATACACTGGTATAAAAAAGAAACATTATGAATAACCATCACCAACAATTTTTAGCCCAACAAGCATTAAATAGAATACAAGAATTATGTACATGCATAGATCATATGTTTCTAGGATGGGAAAATAGAATAGATATATATATAGAATTATTAAATTAAAAAATCCAGTTGGTAGAAAAAGAAAGAATAGCCTTAATAAATATGGGACAGCATATATACGGAGAATTTATTGATTTATATGAATTTGATAATCATTTATATTTATACAGGGAAATAATAAAAATCTTAGAAAGAATAAAAAATAGATGTAGATATGATAATAGAAGAAACGATCATCCATAAATTTTTAAAAATAAAAGGACTTTTATGAAATTTTCACCCATAAAAGACAAAATTGAAGTAACCTACGCAGATTGTAACTTAGAGGTCCTAAAATAAATAGTTAAAAACGTTACTTTTGTTTTCCACATTTCTAGAAAACAAAACCCTCGATTCCGCGAGAATCTTCGATGAGGGGAGGGTTTATGAAACGGCTCCTCATCAATGAAGACGAAGACGAGGAGCTGAAATTCGAGGCTCGCTCCCTCACTCCAACGATGATAACTCTCCGGCCTCTAAGGATGATGGCACCGCCGACAGCCGCGATGTTGAAGAGGTGATCTTTTGCTTCGGCGATTGCTTCGTGTTAGTTGTATTAGTTAATTTTCTAATGACCTGCCAATGTCTAGCCGTGTATAGGCTTGTGAATGGATGGATGACATTGTTTCTATCAAATTGCACAGATAAAGGAAGAGCAAAATTGTCATAATTAATGGTATGATTTGTTTTGTACTGCTAATGTACAATCTGATTCCCTATGTCAAATTTCAATTCCTAAGTAGTTTTGTTTAATATACTAAAAATCAAGTTTGGAATTGTTCCTTCAAATGTGGCTATGACAATGGCAAGAAAATAGACGTATAGTTATCTGGAAGGTCGGTTAAATTTGTTCTTCTCATAATTTACCATATACATTTGTTCATGAATTACACTGCATAACATGAACTCTTTGTTTGGACTTTGGACCTCGTTCAGCTGTGTGATTTATATGAAAATGATTCTATCTTCAACAAATTTGAGTGTTGTCTAAGTGGAGGCGGGGTCGGGTGGCTACCGGTTCCTACAGGTTTGCTACATAATTGATTGATCCTTATTGCCTTCATCATTCCTTCACCATAATGCTTGCATCTAGATGTATAATGTCATTCTTTATGTGATTCCAGCAATCTGTTTCGCGTGTTTGGTTGTTCTGAAGGCAGCACAGAATCAACAACACTGGAAGCCAGCAAAAATCCCATGAGGTACGTTCTGAGAGTATGTAATATTATTGACAGTGTTAAGGAAGTGGATATAAAAGTGGATTCCTTAACACGTTTCTAGGTTTACAGCATTTTGTATTGTACTGAGTGTAAGAAAAATTGTGCTAACTTTATTGCCTTCTTCCTAGTTTAATTTATTTATTCTTGCATTTCCAGGAGACAAGTTCAAACCCCATCAAGGCCTTCTAGACCTCTAGGAAGTCTTTCTGGTGTTGTGAGGCGAGGTATGTTTACTCATATTCAACTTTTGTGCGTTGTTATACAAGCACTCACGAAATTGACATCTATTTGGTGAATTCTCTCTACTAGTTATTATTTGATGAGTTACTTTATGATTAAATGGATACATTAATATAGGAATAAAAATTTAGTCAGATCTTTATGCAATCAGTTCATTATTTCCTCATAATATTGCCTTGTTAATTTGGTTTTGATTTCACTAATTTGTGATAAAGGCGATGTATTTACTTTTATGAGATAAAACATTTAGGTTGGAACGAATCTAAATCCGCCCAGAAAGTAGTCACTAGCTATTTTTTATTTTTCATGCCCAGTTTATACCTATTATAATATGTGTCTCTGCGCCTTCTTTTCATTTTGTCAGTAAAAGGAGCAGATAACTCTGGAGTTGATGCGAATGGAAATGCTTTTGATTTCTCCATGAAGTTGTTGCACTGAGCTTGTCATTTCTCATTGTAAGGTTTACATTCATCCAAACACTGTTGATATTTCTCATGCATAGATTTTTCCTTCTCCTTGTGCATAGATATCTTATGCTTTTATTACATAAGGCTCTCAGTTAATTCAATCAAAATTTGTCAATGCCCTGTTGGTAACCATGACTTGCTTTTTCAGCCTCTTCCTTGAACAATAACAGCAGTATATGGTAGTAATTTTAGTTTCTTGATGTGTAGGGCTGCACCGAGGAGTTATATAGATCTCATTAACCAAGCACATTTACAATCAGAGAAGGGATAAGGTTTATAAAGTATCAGACCTTTCATTAAGTATTGGGTTAATGGAAATTTGTTTAATAGTTTTTCTTTTTGTACGTACAAGGTTGCTATGAAAATTTTTTGGATCGATGGTGGAATGCCAACTGTAGGCTTAAATGTATAGTTTTAGAAATAAGATCTTATTTTGGATTTTATACTTGAGACATTTGATACATGTATATAAGTACAAGTTCGTGTTACAATGAATTCAGGTTTCCTATGCTTTGTTGTGATGTTTGATGCTTGTTGAAAATTTTTGAGTTTCATTAGGTTTTCAACGTTATAATATATATAACATGCAGCGCAAGACAAGGAATTTCACTATTGTAATTTTTTTTTAAAAAGAAAAAAGTAGAATATTTGATATTTTTATCAAGTCATTTGTATTTGACAATTTTGAACAATGTCATAGAATTTCACTATTGTAATTTTTTTTTAAAAAAAAAAAAGTAGAATATTTGATATTTTCATCAAGTCATTTGTATTTGACAATTTTGAACAATGTCACATGTATATGACTATTATTAAGTATCATACACATTTGACAATCTTATATTGTGAAAAATATTTGATTATTGTTAATTGACAAAAATAAATGACAATTTTGTTAAATGTGAAATAAGCATATTTGACACAAGTATAGCACTTTTTAACTGTCAAATATACCTTTATTTGACAGTTTTTAAATATCAATTATTCTCTTTTTTCTTGTAGTGTATGCCAATTCAGCACTTCACTGTTCTCTTGTCTTCTTCATTTTTTTTTCTTTCATAAAAAATTACGTAAATGAAGTTTTGCGTGCTTGATTTTTCCAGAACTTTGCATCGTAATCATTAATCCATGAAGAGAATTTCAAGCTCCGAGGAGATCTTGCAATCATGTTGCTTTTTCATAATCTGATAGATTAATAATATTCATTTTGTTGTATTTGGAAATTATAAGCTTTTGAAGGTCTTGGAATGACATTGGTGGTGGTGGAACTTTAGAATAGATAGCTGCTCCAACTTAGGAAGTTTCCGTGCCAAAGTCTTCGAGTAGAGGTTTCAAGATAGTTGCTGTTTTCATCTTCAAATTCATTAGAAAAGATACAACTAAAAAAATAGTGATACATGAATAAACATACAATATTTTTCTTTCTAAAATCATGCATGCACGCACGGTTATACTAAAAAATTCTTTCCTATCACAAGTCTAATATTGTAAAAATCTGCTGGGACTAATCAAGATCAATTCTATTATTACAGGGTGTAGATTTTTATTCAAAAATATACTTTTCTTAGTAATATAATGGAGGGATATACTTACTCTATTCACATTTGTAGGGAAGAGGTCTACGATATCTACTTCATTATTTAGAGTTGTTACCAAATTATTGTATAGTATTTATAGAATTTACATTGAGAGAAAAACATTAAAGAAAATGTAAATGTTTAAACATTTAAGATGACTTGCATATTCCGAATGCTGCATTAATATATGTACTGATTTTTTTGAAACTATGCCTATTTCTTTTATCAACATCTATACATTGGATTTGACATTAATTGTTAATGTAGTGCATACTTTACCTCTTTATTACTTGCATGAAGGATAATTTTAAAATAATAATTTTGTAACTACACCTCTATTGCGTTATAATTTCCTTATGGTAATAAAATTAATTAGTCCTAACATTATAATTATAGAGAAATTTTACCATATCATTTTCTTTATAGGAGATATATCAATTCTTCCCATCTCAGGGATGGGACTCAAACATGTGCCCTCAAAGAGTTCAGGGGCTTAGGGCACAACACAGGTAGCATATGGGATTGATTGCAACTTCTGGTCATCTTCAATAATGACAACCTAATCGTTTACTAAACTAATCGTTTGTTAGAATTGATTAAATATTATTAAATTAGTCTTATTTTTTGTTTAAAGTAATTAATCATGCAGCTGTCTTCTTTTGTCTTTGGCTAGTCTCTTTTAGATTAATTGAAGCGTTGATTCAGATAGTTACAAAGTCCTTGTCGCAAATTAATTATGATAAAATACATTTTCAAATAGGAAGTGGTAGAAGCACTGGCATTGTTGATCTAAAGTTGCTATTTCAATTTCTTAATTTAAGTGATTCTCTTAATTATCATTAGCTTTATACACTAGGACGTATCTCGATTGTTTCCGTTCACTTTTTGGTGTTGGTAAGTGATTTCTTTCAAAATAAGATTTTTTGCTTATAAGATTTCAAAATAAGATTTCAAAATAAGTGATTTCTTTCACTTACGAGTTTTGCTTATAAAAGTGTGAGGTTTGATCAATAATATTGATGTTAATTAATTTTTGAACTATGTTATGAAATTAGAGCTAATTAAATAAGATTTTTACATGATGAATTATATGTTATTAGTTTTTACTATAGTCAATTTGTTAATTTATCTATTGTTATTATAGTAGGTGAACAATAAAGGTTTGGAATTTGTTCATCCAGGTAAGCCTTCATGAAATAGCTTTATTTTCATCACTGAATGATTCAGGAAAGCTATCATTCGTAAATTTGAGAAGATTTCTAGTATTTATTATTATTTTATGAACTATGGTCCTAGGAGAGAGATATGGACGTCCAGTCCACCTCCGACTATTTTCGGAGAGGTTGAAAAGGGTGTTAACAGGTGAAGGAGCGTTAACGTTGCCGGATTCAACAAATTTAAAGCCAGTTTTTCAAAGCATTCATATGGAGGCTGAAATTATTACTACTCTGATGGGGGACCATGACATGACTTTGCGTCTGATGCAATGGTGGGATAAAGTGGACGTTGATAGACTGAACATTTTGAGCATTCTGAAGGAAATCAATTGCTTTGTCCATGAATCTGAGAAAGCCATTGACACAATCTTCATCAGCATCATACTGCAGAAGGGTGAAAGCAGTACTTATTATAAGGAGCTCTGGGATGCTCTTCTTGGACTCCAAAGTAAAACCATTGATATTAGAAATCAGATGCAACAACTTCAACCCAGCCACAATGATTTTAATTATATCAACGCAGTAAGGGAACACTACATTCAAACTCATAATTCTTCAAGTTCAGAGTTTAATGGTATCAGTAAAGAAAAGGGCAGAGAGCAACTTTTAGATCTATTGATTGAGGGACAACCTCAGCTTTCAGTAGTTGCAGTTCTTGATAGCATTGGCTTCGATAAGACTGCTTTTGCTGCTGATACTTTCAACAACAGTCATGCCAAGTTTTATTTGGATTGTTGTGCTTGGGTCAGGGTGTCTGGGGCCTACAATTTTGGCAAGATTCTGGATGACATAATGAAATCTGTGCTACCTAAGGTAGCGTTTAATTTTTTGTCTGAAATCTGAATACGTCTGAATGGGTCTGAATACGAAAATCTGAACGATATCTTTATTTTTCTTTTTCTAATATCTAAGATAAGTAGTATCTTGTTTGTTTTTATAATAAAAAAATCTTAAATTTGGTTATTTAACATTTATGTCCTTGTATATTAAAATAAAAAAAAGGGATTAGATTTTATAGTTTAGGAAATAAGTTATTTTATAGAGATATTTTTATAATAAAATATTTACTTATCATTCAGACCTTTTCTCATTCAGTTAAATGTCACAAAAGTTTACTTTTTCTATTCAGATGTAAATGTCTGAAAATTAGTCATAAGTTACAAAAAACAAACAAACATATTTTAAAAAAGGTCTGAAAATAATAAAATTTCATATTTCAGACATTTAATAAACAACTTCGAAGTCAAATTATGTGTAAAGATTATAAATCAAGGAAAATTATTCTTTGTAATTTCCTACGAAACAAGAAATATCTGGTTGTCCTTGATGATGTCTGTCACGATGATATATGGGATGATCTTAGAGAAGCTCTTCCAGATAATCGGAATGAGTTAAGAATTGAGTAATGTTTGGGAGCTGAGAAAACATGAGAGAAAATAGAAAGGAAAAAAAAAGATATTCCAGAAATAATTCTGTTTCTTTCAACTTGTAATCTCAATACAATCAGTTTACACTTGATTACACTTTATATACAAGTGAGACTTGCTTAACAATTTGCTAACTAACTGGAATTAATTAACAGCTAATTGTAACAAACTAAGCTAACTCTCACGTGAGCAACTAATTAAATAACCATCAGCCTCCAGCTGGCATGCCATGTCATCAATCTGTAACCGCTGACAGCTGCTGCTGCAATCCTCTGTTTTGCTGACCACTGTACACATATGTGCTTCCTTATCAGAATGGAATCAGAGTATTGATAACCCTTACTACTCCTGACATCCTTACCTCGTTCGAATTGGAAAATGGAGAGAAGATTCGGTGTGATTCAGTGCTCGTTGGAGGACAATTGATTTGAGTAAAGTACGAAGGCCGGCAATTTTTCATCCTACACTTTGGAAGTAAGCCCTTAAAAAGGATTTTGGTGGAAACTCTGAGCACTGGATTTTGGTTTCAAATTTTCTCTATGTTCGAGTTACCTCTTTACTTGAAAGTCTGCTGCCTCTATTTGTGTGTCTTCCGTCCAAGCATTGAGATATCTATAAGGGAATTATATCAGCTATGGATAGCTGAAGGTCTGATACCACAGAACAGTGAGGAAACTGCTGAAGAGTACTTAAAGAACTAGTCAATAGAGGCTTCATTCAAGTGACTAAGAGAAGAGCTGGAGGCACAATTAAGGCATGCTATGTTCGACCTTATGTATGTCCTTTATTATTTACTCTGGCAGAATCGACGGAATTTGTCATTTTTATTGGCAGACATCAGGAAGAAGAATCATGGAAAACTATTTAGCGGTTCTCTATTTTTGAAAATCTGACTGAGTTTGTTTCCTTGAAACACACTGATACGTACCTCCATTCTTTGCTGAATGTCACCACAGAAAGCAATCGTCTTACCCAGACAGATTGCGAGAAAATTTGTAAAAAGTTCAAACTTCTTAGGGTATTGAACATGGGTTCTCTAGTTCTTGACCAACTTCCGTCTGGAATTGAAAATTTATTCCTTCTGAAATATCTGAAGCTCAATATCCCTTCTCTCGAAAGCCTTTCTTCATCATTGTGCAGCCTTCTAAACCATTATACACTAGCTATGCCATCGAGCTACATAGATCATACGCCAGTAGATATTTGGAAGATGCATAAACTCATGCATCTAAACTTTGGTTACATCACTATGCCTGCACCTGCTGAAAAATATTGCAACTCTCTTAAAAATCTTATTTTCATATCAGCCTTACACCGTAGCTAGGGGTGGGCGTTTTGGTTCGGTTTTTCCGATATTCGGTTCGGTTTACAAACCGTTCGGTTTTGTGAATTCAACCCAAATGGTTTGTAAAATTATTTCAGTTTAGTTCGGTTCGGTTTCAAGTTCAGTTTGGTTCGGTTCGGGCTCCTAAATCGGTTCGGTTCGGGTTGTAAACTTCGGTTTGTAAAACGGTTTGGGTTACAAAATGGTTTTGGTTAATAATTTAGTTCGGGTTACTAATTCGGTCCAGATTAAAAATTTGGGTCAAAGCAAGAGTAGCAAAAAATAATCAAATTAAACAGCAAAATTCATCAAAATCAGGCTACCAAAACACCAAATTCAAAATATTCAACACCAAATTACAACAATAAAGAAAACAGCTTCCAACATCCAAGATTCCAAGTCATGAAGCTAATCCAAGTAAATAACTAAATAAGAACAAACATAAATTATTAAATAAAGCAAAACCATCTCCATTTCTCCATGACTCCTCCGACAAAACAGAAAATAATGAAACAAATCGGTCTGCAGAAATAAAAATAAATCAATCCATTAGTAAAAATTCCAAATAGAGTTAATTCTAAGTAAGCACAATCCAAAAGGAAAAAACCAAAATGAAGCATTATGAGCAAGAAAATAGGCATGCCGACAGAATTGAAGTGAAGGCACATCTAATTTGAACTTAACAAAACAATATGCACAAGATACACATGAAGATTAAAGTTAATGAATATGCAAATGTCTTTACTCTCTACAGACAAAGATGAAAGAATAAAGATACCAGCTAATTGAGTTAATTAATTAAAATAAATGAATAAAGCAACATTATTAATTAAAGTTAATTAAAGATATCCACCTAATTGAGTCAATTACAAGTTGTTGTGCAGAACTGCAGAAATATATACAAACATACATAAACTGTAAACATCCAATCAAATTTTAGTGAAATTTATCTTCAATTTAGGATAGTTGTATGACTTTACTAATTAAAAAAAGACAATACAGTACAGAATACACAAGCTTCAGAGAGAAAGGAAACAAATTCAAACAGAAATTTTTTAGCTACAGTTGTGCTGAGGGTGAGGAGAGATGAGGGCTGTGTTGACTTACCGTGAAGAGTCGAGCAGAGTTGCGAAAGCGAGATGAGACGGTAAGTTGAAGTCGACGGCAGATCTGTGAGAGGCTGTCAGGCTGAGAGGAGAGACGAGGGCTGTGCTGCTGTTGACGGCAAGCTCACGGTCGTGGCTCAGGGGGAATTGAGAGAGAAGAGTGCTGCTGCGATGACTGCTGACCTGACAGCTTGACGCGATCGGCGTGGAGCAGTGGAGGAACCGCCGGATTGGGTGTGGCTGAGTTTGGGACTTAGGGTTTGTTACTTTGCTTTGTGTTTGTAAATTGTAAACTGGAATTGGATGGGTTTGTTAATTCGTGAAAATAGAATTGGATATCATGTGTGTGGTTGAGAAATGTGTACTTGTGTGGTGTGTCACTGTATCTTTATTATTGTTTTTTTTTAAGCGGCAAAATCGAACGGTTTCGCAATTCAACCCAAATCGAATTACGAAACCGTTCGGTTTTGTGAATGTAACCCGTTTGATTTTCAGGGTCAACCCCAAACCGAATAAAAAACACGAATAAAAAATCGAATAAAATTTCGGTTTCGATTAACCTGAACTGAACGCCCACCCGTAACCGTAGCAGTTGCACTCTCGATATATTGGGAAGAATGCCTGTGGGTTAAAATGTAATGAATCCAAAACTGGAGAACTCAAAACGGTAGCGTTTTGAGTTAATGAATTCACTTAAAGTCACGAGCTTCACGCGTGGTGTTTCTTATTTCGAATTGCTTGAAAACGGCATCAATCCAAAGTCGTTTAGAGCAAGGTTTAAGTGAGTCACGTGATGATGCATGTGCCAAGGGAATCAAGTCAGTTAAATTCTGTTATCCACGTGTTACAATTCTGCGCATTCTGGGTTTCCATATCAGGGGTTTTAAGGCTGATTGTTGAGCTGTTTTTGCGTGTAATGTGTGAGCTTTAGAAAGAGAGTTAAGAGAGAGATAAACCATCTTCTTGTTCTCAGTAACTTCATCTTTATAAAGCTCACATGCTATTGAGAGTTATTTGGTCATTGGTGCTGGAAATTGGTTATTGGATTAATTGTGCAACTTGAGTTGATCTTGAACAAGGTTCATGGGCAGTGGTTAACTGCTGAGTGTTCTTTAAAGCAATTAAATCACTAAAATACCTAATATTCAAACTCTGAGAGTATATGGAGATTTGAGTTATTATCAATCTGGGTTGTCTAAAAGCCTGTGCGAACTACTCAAACTTGAAAGCTTGAAGCTGGTGAATAAAAGCAAAGGGTGGCAGCTCTCACAAGTGGTCCTGTCTGAATACCAGTTTCCTCCAAGTCTGACCCAATTGAGCTTATCAAATACTGAACTCAAGGAGGATTCCATGCCAATATTGGAAAAGCTGCCACAACTTCAAGAGTTGAAACTAAAGCAAAACTCGTATTCAGGAAGAAAGCTTTCGTGTGTTGGCTCTGGTGGTTTTCCACAGCTCAAGATTTTGCACCTGAAATCAATGTTTTGGCTAGAGGAGTGGAAAATGGGAGGAGGAGCCATGGTTAAACTTGAATGGTTAATTATCAACCCTTGTGCTTACTTAAAAAGGCTTCCTGAAGAGCTATGGCGCATAGAGAGCTCATGCAAATTGGAGTTACATTGGCCTCAGCCGGAGTTGAGAAAAAGACTACGGGCTTTCGAGGATATGGAGCAGCGGTATGACATCCAAATATATCCTTATGGAATCTGATGGATTGAATGAGGTGAGTTTTTACTCTTTCCTCTTATAACTCAACTTTTTAATTAGGCATGCCTTTTTCCACTTCCTCAATAGATTTGTGTAGTAACTCCCTGGATTATAATTTGAATTAAGATGGTTATACAAATGCCAGTCTAATTGTGTCAAAATGATTTCTCTAAAACAGACTCGAGTAGCAAAAGAGGGGATAGCCACATAGGTGCAGGTGAGAAAGAAAGATGCTCTGTATTCAAATAAGAGATAGCCTGATAGCAATCGTACTCTCGTTGTTGATCGGTTGCAATTAGAAGAAGAACTGTCTTCGGAAGCAGATTTTCATTTCTGATAGATATTTTCATTTTAATGTAGGTAAAATCAGAGGGGGGAGCATCACAACTGCAACCAGACTATCAGTTTCAACTATAATCCAGCATTGATCCTTTCAGTCTTCATATTTAAGTCCTCATGTATTTCGATTTCAAGGATTTGCTGGTATCTATGTCGTGTTTTAATTTC
Source organism: Clausena lansium (assembly GCA_030449835.1). NCBI lineage: Eukaryota > Viridiplantae > Streptophyta > Magnoliopsida > Sapindales > Rutaceae > Clausena > Clausena lansium. The sequence continues at coordinate 4,767,821 of JASUUF010000146.1, read as the reverse complement.
TGTTTTGTGATTAGAACTAACTTGAGTTAAGCTTTGGATATGTATTTATGCTTTGGCTATATATCTTTAGACTTGTATGCTTTACTATAACAAATTTGCCTCAAGGACTACATACTGTTCTTTAAATAATATGCCAATTTTGCTTTCTGCACTTCACATTATAACCGGGAGCTAGTTATTGCGAAAACTGCAGGAATAATTTAAATTAAAAATTGGTTTTGGTCTGACATATGCAGGCAAGCTTTCTCAACAACTTGGAATTGAATCAATATAATGCCTCATTAATACTTTGATAGTCCTTGTGATGATGTATAATCTGCACTCGACATACTTGTACCTTCCTGGTTTCATGTAATAGTTTCTGTTGCTGATTTCATCTTCTTTCTTCAATTTCATTAATCAGGGAAGGTACAACAAATGGTGATACATAAAAACTAATATTCTTCCTTACAAAATCAGGTGTGCACTGATATGAATTGTATTTTAATTTTTCAAAATTGCTTCCATGTCAATAATCATCAAATTGCCTAAGCTTTCCAATGGATTTTGGGATACAGGGGCTAAATAGCCTCCATTCATAATGGCCTTGATTTGTTTTCAGCCATAGGGTACAAGGCTTGGTTGGGGTAGATTCATAGGCCCAAGGCTTCAGAACAACCCAATTAAGCGGATAATGAGTTAATTTTAAAGTTGTATGAATTAGCTGTATATTTTGATTTGGACTCAATGTTGACTGTTGAGATGAAATAACTTTTAAGAAAATTTAATTGATATTATTCGATAATAATATATAGATAATTAAATACATTCATAAAAGCTTAACAAATATAATTCTAAATTTAGGTAGCGTTTGTTTTTTTGTCTCATATCTGAATTAGTCTGAATACGAATATCTGAATAACATGTTTATTTTTCCTTTTTAATATCTAAATACAAGTGGCATCTTATTTATTTTTTAAATAAAAAATATCTTAAACATAGTTACTTGACATGTATGTAATGTGCGTGCAAATCAAAACAAAAAAAGCATTAGATTTTATAGTTTAGGAAATAAAAATATTTTATAGAAATTTTTTTGGAATATAATATTTACTTCTCAAATCTTTTCTCATTTAAATAAAAGTCAGAAAAGTTTATTTTTTCTATTCAGTCGTAAATATTTGAAAATCATACATAAGTTACAAAATACAAAAAAAATAAATTTTGAAAAAGGTCTAAAATTAATAAAATTTCAGATTTCGCATTTAGCAAAAATCCCCTACACACAAAAATCTTTCCCAAAAAAAAAAAAAAAAAAGCACAGTCCAACTGAAAATTCCTAATAGAATTATTATATAGTAGCTTTTATCAATTGAATTTGAGCTGGTCCTTGAATAAAAAAATGCTTTCTTCCCCATAAGCCAGCCACGAAAATTTGAGCTGGCCCTTGAATCAAAGTCAATAATGCTTAAAAAAACTAATATTATAAACAAGGAAGTAGCTAGAACATATTTAAAGATGTTACCAAGAAAACAAACTGCAATTTTTTCTTGCTTAACGAAATCCATTAGTAACCTAACTATTGCCAGAAACAAATGCATGTTACTTACTACAATTTCCATGTGCAACAAATTATTAACAAAAGAATAAAGGAAATATTGAGAAAAAAAAGATAGAGATAAAAGAATGAACAATTAATATTTGCTTGGAGTAATCGGGTACCCAATTCCATGCCTCCTTGTAGGAAAAATCACAAATAACAAGCTGCAAATAAGCCCTATTCCGACAGGAACAATGTCCAAAACCTCTTGAGTTTCATGCTTTGGCGTGGGATAGAAGCAAGACAAAACGTTCTTGTCTCTCAAAGCCACAGCAGCAAACACAAAGACGGACAAAACTGCATGCACACCGTCAATGAATCTGATCCTGTACTTGCTCAAATCAGGCAGATCATGATATGGGTCATTAGGGTTTTGAATATAATCAAATAAAAACAACCCTTTGAAGGTGGCAAAACCGTAGTAGACTTGTCCACCGGATGATGACTTGACACTGTCGGTGAAGGAGGCGAGGAAGCAGGAGGCGGCAAGGAGGAGGAGGAGCAGCAGCGTTAAGGGGCTTGTGGCGGCGTCACAGGACCCGTTGTTGGTGAAGATGGGAGTGAGGAGTTGGAATGCTAAGAGGGTTCCTGTGGGGAGAAGGTTTGCCAGGTTTGCTGTGCTAGTTAGGGTTTGTGAGAGTGCTCGTCGCGATAGAGACGTTGATCGTGATGGTGGTTTTGGGGTTGCCGGGGTGGTGGCGGTGGGGGTGGTCGAGGTTCGTGAAGTTGATGCTTCCGCTGATGAGGTGGTTGTTGTAGGCCTTTGTCTTAGAGACATTTTTTTTGGAATATGAAAGTTCAAAATGTTTTTAAGTTTGGTGGTTTTGGTGGAATGTTTGTGAAGATTAAATTAAGGTTTTGGAGGAGGAGATCGAGAGATGGATAGAAGAATTTGATGTTGACGAAGTTATATATATAATACAGGTTGTAAAGTGTTGCTGAGAAAAAGTTAGAAGTCTTTATTAGGTCACTATAAACACTAACAAGTTATTATAGGAATCATCTAATCACAAAATAGAGTTAAACTACTTCACAACCGTTGTATATTTTAGCAGTCACAAATTATCCGTTAGGTCTTGAAAACTTATCGTAAACTAAGACATACGTTCATAAATTGATATAACAAAACTTAACATGACAAATTCGTCACTATTGTATTATATATAACGACTATAAGATGATCTCCGCAAGATAGTTAAGTGAAAATAAAAGTTTAAGTATTCAAATCTTATGTGATACATTTAATTTGGGGTTGGGAAGAGGTGGAGTGCAAGGTAACTCTAAAAAAAACTTAAAAACAAAAAAATTGTTTGGTATTTTTTTTAGTAAATATAAAGTGTTATTTAGTATACCTATCAATTTTTTATTCTTGTTTCTACTCTCTCCCTTCAGAAGAATTACAAATCAAAACTGGATTTTGAATGTGTGCAAAATGAGGCATTACATAGTCGGTGTTTGAATACACGAGATGATTTGGTGAGGACCGTGATCACCTATATCAAATGAGACTTCTAATTTGTGGCTACTAGTTTTAGAAGTTTTATATATATATTAAATATTTCAATGGAGTTTCTAGTTAGTTTGAATCTTTTTGACATCTTCCAATTCAACTGGAGAAATGAGTTGTCATTTTATAGTTACATTTACATTTGCGTGACGTTTTGCACCAACTTGTTAAATTGAGTATAGAGAAAATCCCAATTGCTTTCCATGTGTGATATGGCCAAAAATGCTGGACATATATAATGATTGTTACTTGTAGGAATAGTTATTTAGTGAATCATTTTGAATTAATATTAGAAGCTTAGGGAACCAAATTTTTATCTAAGTAGATGTGTTTTAATTTTTGAAGAAATGTTTGTATGAAAGCCGAAAACAAATCCAATTTAACGTGAAGCATGTGGATAATTAATTAATTTCAAGTTTGGCTATAAATGTTGCGATGGAAGATAAAGTACCCTTTATCGAATTATGATGCACAAAGATTTTACGTTTCTGTAAGTTGAAATTAGTTTCTTCTTCGATTATATATCACGACAAGTAATGTTTATTAATTCATGTATATGTCTCGAGATTAAATTAATTAATTACGGTAATTTTGCTGCAACAATTACTTATTGCATTATAACTTTTGTGTTGTAGCGAAGGGATTTCAATAACTGACATTTAATCATTACCGTATTATTAAGCAATTATCGTAATTCCCCTATTATTAAGTAATTACTGTAATCGTATAACTTTTGTATTGTGGCGAAGAGTTTTCAATAGTTGACATTTAATCATGACCGTATTATGGATCCCTATGCAACATTATTAAATAATTGTGCTCCACCCCATAATTTAAAAGCCCACGACCTCTTGTGGGCCTTAATTGGATCTGCCCATAATTTACGGCCATTGATCATTTCTTCTTGTGTTTCATCCAATCTTTTTTTTCCGTTGTCAACATGTGTTGCACCAACTCATATACGTGTGTGACATTGGTTAGATTTTTAGATTTTGGTATTTCCAAGATTTAAGATTTTGATTATTTTCAAGTCTCATGTGTCTTGACTTTTCCATTAGTTACTTTTGAAGCTTTCTTTTAAGATTCGAGGCCGGGATGCCGCCGCTGTTCGCGGCTTCGTGTGGCGGTTTTTGACAGCTTTCCAGCAGCGGAGATGGTGGCGGTTTTCTCGTCGGCGCTTGGGGGTTCGTTTAACGGCCACCGATGCCGGTGATGTGGTGGCTGCCTGCCTTGAACCCGCGGCTGGGTTATTCGGGTTTGGGTGCTTGCCGACCCATTTTGCCTCTTTTCTTTGGTAAGTTTCTGATTTGTTTTTTTTTTTTTTTGGTTTTGGTGCTTTCTTGACTTGAGCGGTATGCAATTCCGATTGTGTGCCTCTTAGTTGTTTATTTTTGTTTAAATTTTTTGTGCGTTCCACAGACAGTGCCAATTATTGATGCCAAAATTTAGATCGATAATAAGAGATGAGAAAGAATTCGTTTACTTGGAGAATGAGTAATGAGAAAGCTTGATGTCGTTGGAATTGCTATTATTGAGAGCAAAGAGTTCAGTGATCGGAATTCAGTAAAACAATAACTCATCAAGGGTTGCCGTGGTTGTTACCGAAGTAGACCCTCCGATGCTTAAATCAGAGATCGAGAGTAGTACGATAACAAGTAAATAAGAGATAGAAAAGAGAGTATGAGAAAAGGCTTAGAGGATATTGTACCCCCTCCTCTAATATGCATGTTTTCTCGTGCATTCCTTTGATTGTGATCTAATGATGATCATAATGATGATGATACCTGCATTGTTGAGTGATGACTTCTTTATATAAGGAAAAATAGTCATAAGTGTAGTTGAATTAGAAAAATTAATTCTTAGTCTTGTAGGAGTTGAATTTAATGAGGATTAGAACTTGTATTGTTTTATCCTATTCGAATTAGGACAAGTTATTGAATGTGGGTCTATGAGCTCGAGTTTGATAAGAATGGTTCATGAGCTCGGGTTTGATAAAATATGGGCATAACACCTCCTAAGATGAAAGTAAGGTGGCATAAGTTTTGACATTTGTCACATTCCCGGGGAGCGGTGTGCCAAAACTAGCCTCAGCTTGGTATTTGGTCATCATGGAGGAGAGTTCTTCCATGAAATCAGCCGTGGCAGCCGTGGTGGGGTTCAAAAAAGGTAAGAGATCAAAAAGAAGAACGAAAAACAAAGGGAAAATATCAACTATTAAAGAAAATAAATGATGATATTACAAGAAAGATTTACTATTTTCAGCAAAAAGAAAGTTGCTTAATAAAGCCTTGAGAGAAAACCCAAGGGAGCATTTCGAATCAATATTTTTATCTCCCCCTAATTAATTTGCTTTAATCGACCTTTATATTTTTGTCTGATTTGATACATTTATGGAACCATTTTACCACTCATATGTTATTTTACTTGTTTTATTTTATATTTACAAGTGTTATGTTTTATTTACTTAATTTATATTTTATTTTATACTTAATGTTGATTTACAAGTTTTATGTTTTATTGATAAGTTTTTGTTTTATTTACAGATGATATATCAATTTACCACTTCTATGTTAATTTACTTATTTTACCTTTTATTTACAAGTCTTATGTTCTATTTACATCATTTATGGTTTATTTTACACTTAATATTGATTTATAAATTTTATGTTAGATCTATAAGTTTTTTGTTTTATTTACCAATAATATATCAATTTACCACTTTTATGATGATTTACTTGTTTTAACTTCCATTTATAAGTCTTATGTGCCATTCACATCTGTTGAAAGTGAACCAGAATTGGAAATGAAGATCAACCGACAATGTCAGTCGAACTAGATTGCCAGTGCCGACTTGTCAGATGTAAGCTACAACTTACAGTGTACGACATCTAGCTAATGTCGTGAGGACATTAAGTTGTCACATGGTTAGCACGTGTTCAGCAATTAAACATGTATATTAAAAACGACAAAGCTAGATGCCGTTTCTTAAAGCACTAAAGTTACTCACATGCTCTGCACGTGTAAAAGGTTGTTAATGGCAGTTGGAAATGGCGAGAGGGTTTGTCTCACAGGCTGGACTCCTAACAGCCTTCTGGATTCAACTATAGCTTTATATAAGGGCATCAAATCTTATATAGAGCAATAATTTTCTTTTTCCAGCACTTGTAATTTTCTCTCTTGTAAAGCTTGTAACTTGAGTTGCTAATAAAAGCCATGTCTCTATTTTCTATTTTCTCAAGAGGACATAGGTCATTCAATAATGACTAAACCTCTATAATTCTCTTGGTGTCCTTTACTGTTTTCATCTCTGCAACATAGTGTGTGTGTGTTTGATATTAAGCTTGTATTGTTTGTTCTTGAAGGCTGTTGGTGATCAGTGTGTTGCTTTATTTTCTTGGGGTCAAGATTGTTTTTTCGTGATCTTTTCACAACAACATCAATTATGTTTTATTTTATACTTAACATTAATTTACAAGTTTTATGTTACATCCACAAGTTTTTGTATTATTCATCAATAATACACCAATTTACCACTCCTATATTAATTTACTTATTTTACCTACCATTTACAAGTTTTATATTCCATTGACATAATTTATGTTTTATTTTACACTTAATGTTAATTTACAAGTTTCATATTAAATTTACATGCCTTATGTTTTATTACCTAAATTATATTTAATTACGGTATGGATGACTTGATTTTAATCATGACATTATAAAATGACCCGTATGTTAGAGATCTTAATATTTGAGTCTCAATTAAAGTCCTATTATTATGTGTCACTTATTATTGGCCTCAATTAATGTTGAAAAAGGAGAAAAATTGAGACAAATCTTAATTATTGATTGCAATTAATGATTAATCATATTATAATGATTAGTAAATATAAATTATTTTATTATTTATTTTTTTAATCAATCAATTATATTTTGTCACATCAAATTTTACAAAATTAATTTTTCAGGTGCTTGTGGGTCGCCCCAATTTTATTCTTTATTGAATTGATGAAAAATTTAGAAGAAGAGGACTTAATTCTATGATTCCACTATTGATAAGAAGACGTTCAAATTTGATTTTAACAAAATATCGCTTCTCTAGAAAAGGAAAATAAATAAGGGAAAAAGTCACCCACACCCCCGAGATTTGTTTAAATGGTCACACAGACTCCCTTAATTTCATAAATGGTCACATAGACCCTTTTTTTTTACTATTATACCCTTAATTATAATAATCTAATATAATTGACTATAAATAAACTTCTATAATAAATATAAATATAAATTAAAATAATACAATATAATAGAGTACATAAAATAAGATAAAATTTATAAATTATTTTGAATATTAGAGAAGTTATTTTTAACATTATTAATATGTTATATTCTTTTAATAATAATAAAATATAGTTGACATATTAATAATATTAACATAATTATACCTAATCATTAACATTCACATAATTTATAAAATTTATATTATTTTATTTACAATATTTTTTTAATTATGTCTATATTAACATAAATGTCAAAGTCAATTTTTGGATTAATAGATTTTAGTATTAATAAAATCCATCAAGATAGACTAATAATCACTTAATATAAAAAATAATTTTCATTGTATACGTTGTTTTATTAATTATACTTTTTGTAATATTTTATTTGTATCATATGATATTTATTTATTATTTTTATCTTATTATTATATTTATATTTATATATATATATTTAGGTTGTTATAATCAAAAGATATAATAGTCATTTATCAAATTAAGGAGGTTTGTGTGACCATTTATGAAACTGAGGAAATTTAGGTGACAATTTAAACAAATCTTAGGGGTGTAGGTGCTTTTTTCCCAATGAATAATCTTTCTTTAAAAGGAAAAAAAATTATTAGAGTTGCCTTCATTTCACAGTGACGTATCTTTGTTAGAGCCCAATTTATATTTCTAATTGAAGCACTCAATAAACAGTAAGTTACTACTAATTTCTATTTTTCTTTTCAAAATTGTTGCTGCTTTTTTCTCCATAAATTCACAAGTATTTTTCAATTCTTGTGGTTGGCAGCTTGTTCAATATCTGTTAAATCTCAATTATTTTCTGTTTTCGATGAAGAAATAGATTTAATGTTAAGGAAATTTTAGGTTTATGATTATTGGATTGAATGGGTGTGCTATGGTGTTAACAAGTAATAGTATTCTATCAACTTAAATTAAATTGTCCTTATTCGTAAATTATATTAGGGATTTTTTTTGTAACAAAAAATTTTATTAGACTTGAGTGTTCTGAGTAGATTTTATAGTGTAAAATGGTTCTATCCTTAGAAAAAAGGTAAAATCCCGTTTAATCCATATATTTTCAGGTTAGTACCGTTTAGTGCCTGTATGTTTTAAAATGCCTGAACATATCATTGCCGTTAAACTGTTGACATCGCTTTTTGTAAAAGCTCACGTATGTCGAAAAAATTAATATTGTAAAAAAAATTAAATCACCATTTTTTTTGACATTAATAAAAAAATTAATATATTAACTTATCAATAGAGTGTTATACAAAAATTAATATATATTCTTTTTGTTTTTAATTTATTTCTTGTGGGACACTCTGCGAAGGAGTTAATATAATAATTTTTTTTATTAATGTCCAAAAAAGTTGGTAATTAATTTTTTTTGGACATACATGAGCTTTCACAAAAATTAAGATATATTCTTTTTATTTTTATTTTATATTTTGGGGTTAAATTGGGAATTTAATTTTTTTCCCTTTATTAATGTCCAAAAAAAAAAAAAGAACATTATTGTAAGAGGGTAACATTGTAATAGAAACCCGAAAGGAAAAAAAAATAATGGTAAGGGTGTAAATAATTTAACGGCATGGATGTTTTGAGTTTTTTTTTTTAATATAAGGACTAAGGATCCATTTGGAATTGAGGTCTTGTAGCTTTTAAGATATAGCTGCTGTGGAAAAAAATGTTGTAACTATGCAACAAAAGTTATTAATATATAGTAAATATAATTTTTAAATAATAATTTTGATAAAATTATTAAAGATAAAATAGATTTTTCATCATACAAGTAAAAAATTATATTAATATAGCTTCCAACCTACAGCAACTAGTGTTTACCAAACACTCTAGTGTTGTAGCTTTTAAGCTACAGTTGTCAAACCTCAATCCCAAACGCACCCTAAATAGGCAATAATCTTAAAATATAGGGACTAAACGGGTTTTTACCCTTTGAAAAATTATGGAAAGTAGATTAATACGGATAAAAATCAACTTCATATAATTAAGACGAGAAGGAAAAAAAAATAAATAGCAAGTGATTCTCTTGTTTCAAGGGAACGCGATGAGAAATACTGAGGAAAAAATAGTTCGTATAAATTAAATTGGACTCAATTAACTCTTAAAGAGAAGAAAAAAATAAAGAGACAAATCTTAATTATTGATTATAATTAATGATTAATCATATTATAATGATCAATAAATTAAGTATAAATAATTTTATTATTTATTTTTTTAATAGAGATTGTCAATTTCCCCCCTACTGTAATCAATATATACTATTTACCTCATGCTCTTTTTATAATGGTCAATAACCCACTGAGAGCATAATTTTATAATATTATCCTTATTTTCAAATACACCTTTATTCATATTTATTATAAATTAAAATAATCATATGAATGAAAATTTAAATTAAAATTACAAAAATAAATATTAAAAACAAGAAATAAATGTTTTGATGTGAATAAAAATTAATAATAAAATCTTTTTTTATACTTTTTTATTTTACAAACATTTTCTTATAATAAATATATAAAATGAAAAAGTACAAGAAAAATATCTTATTATTAATTTTATAATAATTTTACATTTATCATTTTATAATAATTTTCTTATATATATTATATGAAAATGTTTATAAAATAACAGAAGTACAAGAAAAAATTTTATTATTAATTTTTTATTCACATCAAAACATATATATTTTTATCAATACTTAATTTTTTTATTTTAATTTTTATTCATATGATTTATTTAATTTATAATAAATATAAATAAAAGTGTATTTGAAAATAAGAGTAATATTGTATAATTATGCTGTCAGGGAGTTATTGACTATTATAAAAACAGCAAGGGAGTAAATGGTATATATTGATTACAGTAGGGGGAATTTGACATTCACTCTTTTTTAATCAACCAATATATTATATCATATCAGTTTATACAAAATTAATTGTTCAAGTTTTTGTGTGACTTTAGATTTAGTTTTTAACATTTTAAAATTACTTTTGAGCCTTTAAAAAATAATTCCAAATGGACCCTATGACACCAAGGACAAGAAATTAATTAAAATGAAAATATTAACTTATAAACATTTTCCAAACGGACCATATGGGTTATGATCATAATACCTTTATGCTCTGTAATAAATTGATTCCAATGTTTTATAATAAGTAGAATTACTATATTAAAATAAATATAATACTAAATACATTTAAAAATATTTCATTATTTAAAAAATATTTTAATATTTTATGATCTATTAACCATCTTTGTACTAAATAATAAAAATAAATTATGTAGATCAAGAGATATTTAATTTAATTAATTAAATTATGTCACGTCAATTTGTAGGAGTGTTAGTAGCTCTATAATTATTGAATTTGTAATCATAATCTTGTTGATTTTGATGCTGATCTTGAATGATTTATGTTAGTTGTGCATGGTCCTGAGCCAGGGGACCCATCAAGCTCCCCCTTCATTCCCGCAAATTTAACTATAGCCGTTCACCTATTTTCTACTCATGTACAATTAAACATCAGCCGCTGATCCTTCGTATGTCTACCACGTGCTTGTCACTGTCGATCGGCTTGTTGAATTTTATGTATTTGCGGATAATGTACTGTTGCCAGCAAAAGGATAATATATCGAGTCATGCACAGGTGAGCCATCGCCAAAGCAGGCACTTCTGTCGGCAAGTTGAATCGATATATATGATCTCAAACCAGAAGCATGCACTTGCGAAAGATATCTATAATCTTGATTAGGTTCACCAAAAGCAAAGTAGAGATCTTTTCTGATTCGAAGAAAATGTAAACTCCTTTCACTGGTTTTTTACCACATTTCGTTGATTTTCATTTGTAAATCTTTTTTTAAATACAGGCATTTCTAATTAAGTTTTCTAATATGATTTTCTCAGGCAAGAATAATTGGTCATAGCGTTTTGATCCATTAATGATCAGCATTGCCATTGATGATGAGATTACGAATGACAATCTTGTGTTATATTAAATCCTTATGTGAAAACCATCACATATAAACCCAGGAACATTCATGTTAAATCACCAAGAATCAATAACAGAATATGCGGAAGCGTACCTGAATCCATAACGATGAATCCCCTCTGGATCTGTGTGGTTTGGCCTTCCAGATCAACACGTATATCCTAGAGAGCCCTTTAATTCTCTCTGTGCACTCTATCTGATAATGGGATGTCAGAAAGAATAGAAAGATACGTGTGACCTGTGGAGCATAACTACTTATATAGACAACTTATCCTGTTGTCACTAGGTATTCCTAATTCTGCCCATCATAGAATTAGAATATCATTAGGTCTCTACACATTAAAGGCCCACACCCTATTAGATACATTAAAGTCCATATTACTGAAAACCTTATTAGATCACTTTTAATTGGGCTTAACCTTATATGACAGTCCACAACACATAATTATTCACATATAAGCCCAACGTTGGATTAAGGATCCAACATTATTGGATTAAATAATCCAACAATCTCCCACTTGGGCTATATGTGTAACCTTATAATTATGTTTTGTAAAATTAACCGTATGAGCTCAACCTTACTGTCATTACAGAAATGTATCTACAACCAATCCCGTCCATTAATCATACCAACATAGGATCAAAGCGGTCTTCGTTACAACTGTCGTAACTCGACCCATCAATGGTCACAATGCCAATACAACTGAATGACATGGATCATGATGTGGATGTGTAGCATGGAAATTTCATGTAATGTGATCTTAACATGCCTATTTCCAATTGGTCCACCTTAAACCTTAGTGAGATCAAACTTTACCAAAATCAGAGTGTGTGAACAACCTAAAACCTTATTTCTGCAGAAAATAACCTTAAATAACCATAAACCGAAATAACCGAAAAATGTCTATATTACAAGAGCATCTAAAATCACAAACTCCCACTAAAACTGAATATCCTTTAACAACACGACACCCATGCGAGTAGTGTGCTCATGAAACATTTTGGGTGGCAATCCCTTAGTAAGCGGATCCGCAATCATGGAGTTTGTGCCAACGTGCTCTATAGACAACTGTCCACTCTGAACTCTTTCTTTAACAACTAGGAACTTGATCTCTATATGCTTCGACTTCGTCGAGCTCCTGTTGTTATTGGAATACATCACTGCTGACTTATTGTCACAAAATAATTTGAGTGGCCTATCAATGCCATCTACAATACGCGGCCCCATGACAAAATTCTGCAGCCATGTTCCATGATTGGATGCCTCATAACATACTATAAACTCTGCTGCCATCGTAGAAGAGGCTGTAAGAGACTGTTTAGCACTCTTCCAGGAAATAGCACCCCCAGCTAGTAGATAGATATAGCCCGTCGTGGACTTCATACTATCTTGGCATCCAGCAAAATCAGAGTCAGTATACCCAACGATCTCAAACTGATTTGACCTCTGATATGTGAGCATGTAGTCTTTTGTTCTCTGTAAATACCGTAAGACTCTCTTGGCTGCTTTCCAATGGTCTACTACTGGATTACTCAAATATCTGCCCAACATCCCAGTCACGTACGCAATATCCGGTCGCGTACAAACCTGAGCATACATTAGGCTTCCTACTACTGACGCATAAGGAATTTTCTGCACTTCCTTTTCCTCAAAATCATTCTTAGGGCACTGCTCGAGACTAAACTTGTCTCCCTTAGCAACTGGGGTATCACATGGTTTACAATCTTGCATGCCATATCTTTTGAGAACCTTTTCGATATAGCTCTTTTGTGATAATCCAAGAATACCTCGGGAGCGATCCCGATGTATCTGTATGCCTAATACAAAAGAGGCGTCACCAAGATCTTTCATCTCAAAATTCTTAGCTAGAAATCTCTTGGTTTCGTGCAATAAGCTTATATCGTTGCTGGCAAGCAAAATGTCATCGACATATAAAACCAGAAAGATGTACCTGCTTCCACAAAATTTATGGTATATGCAATCATCAACCAAATTCATCTCAAAACCGAACGAGATGATTACTTGATGAAACTTGAAATACCATTGTCGAGATGCTTGCTTGAGCCCATAGATGGATTTCTTAAGTTTGCAAACCATATTCTTTGGGTCTCCAGACACAAAGTTTTCTGGCTGCACCATATAGATCGTCTCATCAATGTTACCATTGAGAAACGCTGTCTTCACGTCCATCTGGTGTAACTTAAGATTGAAATGCGCCACCAATGCCATTATAATCCTGAAAGAGTCTTTCGAAGAAACCGGAGAGAAAGTCTCTTTATAATCAATGCCTTCTTTCTGTGTAAAGCCCTTTGTGACAAGACGTGCCTTGTACCTCTCCACATCGCCTTTCGAATCCCTCTTGGTCTTAAATATCCATTTGCAATCAATGGGTTTCGCACCTTCTGGCAATGGGACAAGTTCCCATACTTCATTGTCCTTCATTGACTTTATCTCCTTATTCATGGCATCAATCCACTTCTGAGAGTTAGAACTTTCCATAGCTTGACGGAAATTGATTGGATCATCTTCCATCACTCCAATGTCAACCTCATGTTCTTGGAGAAATACAATGTAGTCGTCTGGCACTGCACTTCTTCTTTCTCTAGTGGATCTCCTTAATGGCATAGGTTCTTGAGGTGGAAGAGTTTGTTCTTCTGGAATAATTTATGGTATAAGAGGTTCTTCATCATTGTCTTGATCTGTTGTGTCTTGAACAAAGCCAGGAATGAGACCCTGATCAATGCCCATAACACCTGTGGGAATATTAACACATTCCTCTTCAAAGACAATGTCTCTAACTGTATCTCCCCTCGCAAACTCAACATCCTCAAAGAATCGCGCATTTCCCGACTCGAAAATAGACTTAGTCGTGGGATCATAAAATTTGTACCCCCTTGATCTTTTAGAGTATCCAATGAAATAACAGCTCACCGTCCTTGAGTCCAGTTTCTTTTCATTAGGCCTATAAGGCCTTGCCTCCGCTGGACATCCCCAAACATGTAAGTGCTTTAGACTCGACTTCTTGCCCGTCCAAAGTTCGTAAGGGGTTTTGGCAGTCGTTTTAGTTGGAACCTTGTTAAGGATATATGCTGCAGTCTTAAGCGCTTCGCCCCAGAGTGATTCTGGTAAGGTAGAATGACAAATCATACTCCTTACCATGTCTTTAAGCGTTCTATTTCGTCTTTCAGCAACACCATTCATAGTAGGCGAACCCGGCATAGTGTACTGTGGGACGATACCGCATTCCTCTAGCAACTTAGCAAACGGTCTTGGACGTTGTTCACCTGAACCATCATATCTACCATAGTACTCACCACCACGGTCAGATCTGACGCTTTTAATTCTTTTGCTGAGTTGATTCTCAACTTCAGCCTTAAAATTTTTGAATATATCCAAGGACTGTGACTTTTCATTAAGGAGATATATGTAGCCATATCTAGAAAAATCATCTATGAACGTCATAAAATATTGTTGACCATTCCAAGAAGCCGTAGGGAATGACCCACAAATATCCGTATGTATGAGTTCTAAGACATCTGAAGTCCTGTTGGCTTCAAATCTCCTTTTGTTGGTTTGTTTCCCCTTAATACAATTAACACAAATATCAAAATTTGTAAAATCTAAGGGGTCGAGAATTTCGTCTGACACAAGTCTCTCTATTCTCCATCTGGAGATATGACCCAATCTCTTATGCCATAACGCAGCCGAATTCTCATTGGTTAATTTTCTTTTAATACTTCGTGTACATAATTGTAGGGATTCTCCAAATGAAGCAATTGTATCCAGCAAATAAAGATTATCATAATTTGATAAAGAACCGGAACCAACCAATTTTGAATCATGAAACAAACTAAATTTTCTATCCCCAAATGAACAAGAAAAACCAGATTTTTCCAAAGCAGGAATAGAAATCAAGTTCCGTCTAAAAGATGGAACAACAAATGTTTCATCGAGATCCAAATAAAATCCAGTCTTTAATAATAATCTGAATTTTCCAATTGCTTCAACTTCAACTGTTTTGCCATCGCCCACATAGATGTATCTTTAACCATCATTGGGCTTTCAACAATCTATGCAACCCTGCATAGACACACTGATGTGAGTTGTTGCTCCAAAATCTATCCACCATGTGTGTCTAGGCACCGAAGTTAAATTAACCTCAGAACAAACCAAACCGTGTCCTTTAACTCCACAAAAGAAATAACTAGTGCTTTCTAGATCATCCAGTTTCTTTTGTTGTTTCCTTTGAGGTTTTATATCTGCAGCTTCCTTATCCTTCTTCCTCATTTTGCCCTTATCCTTGGCCTTATTCCTCATTGAAATTAAATTTGTCAATAGCGTATCTGAATCTATCTTTTCGTTCTTGACAAACCTCTTTTCAATTTCTGCAAGGAATTCTTTAGTTGTAGTTGCCTTTTCAGACATTAAGCCTCTGAATGCTTCCAGAATGGCCCTCCTCATGATTGTGATACACATGCGATTTGATCTCTCCCACCTTTCTATTTTGCTTTTATAATCAGGGGTATTTTCATCCGTAAGAGGTGAGGTAGAATCATTCCTTAACGCAAGGTCAAAATCCATGACTCCGAGAACTATTAAGAGGTTCCCTCACCATGACTTGAAGTTAGAGCCATTTAGCATCGGAATTGAATTGATGTTGGCAGTAATATTTGTGGTAGACATAACTGAACAGAGAACAATTAAACAATCAAAACATGCTCCTATAAGTCTCAAAACAATAATAAATTCAAATAAAGGTAAACCCCATCTCAAGATACCAGGCACTCCATTAATATTTCATCTTTGGACAAATTATTAACTTGTAAGTGATATCTTGGTGTAGTAATCAAACACTGATAATAAGAACATGTCAAACAATAAACCTTCCTTTGGGCCGATTTATTATTCACACGTAAAACCGAATAATCATCACGTGTTTATTACCACAAGTGCACATGCAACTTTGTTAAATATGGACCTTCCTTTGAGCCGATCGATATTTACAGAAATTACATGTACAAAACCGTTTATATTCCAAAATAAATTAATTTCCACAATAGAGGTCACTTTGGCGACATGTTGTTTCAATTAATTTATCTCAAAATATATATAACAAAACACCAATATTTGAATTTAAAATTGTACCAAAATTACCCTTAAAAAAAATAAAAAAAAAAATTTTTTTTGGTCAAAAGTCAATGGCCAACAGTTGACCGTTGACCGGGTCGTTACTGTTCGGGTCGGGTTTGACCGACCCGTATCTAGAATCCAAATTTTTAATACGGGTTGGCTTGGATCGGTTCGGGTTGAACCGACCCGGATCCAAGCAAAAACCCTACCCGAAATTCCTTTTTTTTTTTTTTTCTTCTTGAGCAGCCGCGCAGGCCCTGTTTCTCTTCTCCTTCTGCCGGCGGGCTGCACCTCTTCAGCGCGGGGAGCGCTCTGCAGCAACCACGCCGCACCTGCAGCAGCCATCGCGCACCAGCAGTGCGGCTGTGCAGCTTGGGGCGTGAATCACGCCAGTAGCCGCGCAGGTCGCGCGCCACCAGCCGTGCTTCAACAGCCCACGTCGCGCGAGCCAGCAACAGCAGCAGACGAACGCCAGTAGCAGCAGCAGCAGTCAGCGCACGGATCGCGCGCGCTTGCGCGAGCCAGCAGTGTGAAATCGCGCAGCAGCAGCCTGGATCACGCGAGCTAGCGTACTGCTGCAGCTTAGATCGCGTGGCCAGCGCCGCGATGCTGCTTTTTTGCTCAAGATCTGCCGATCAAAATTTGATTTTCCAACAAATCTAATTTCCAGATCTTAAACAACCGAAAGCCAGTTTGTAAATTTCACAAACTTGCTTTACCAAAATTATTATTCTTAATATTAAAAACTGAATTTTTCAAATCTTAAAAAAACCGAATATATAAAGTTTAAACTTTAAATTCGATTTTACTAATTCTAAGAGACCATCCACAGATCTGAATCTAAATTCATCAAGAATATCCAAAAATTTAATCAAAATAAATTTGATTCTCAATAATTCAACATGAAGAGGCTCTGATACCACTTGTTATATTAAATCCTTATGTGAAAACCATCACATATAAACCCAGGAACATTCATGTTAAATCACCAAGAATCAATAACAGAATATGCGGAAGCGTACCTGAATCCATAACGCTGAATCCCCTCTGGATCTGTGTGGTTTGGCCTTCCAGATCAGCACGTATATCCTAGAGAGCCCTTTAATTCTCTCTGTGCACTCTATCTGATAATGGGATGTCAGAAAGAATAGAAAGATACGTGTGACTTGGGGACCATAACCACTTATATAGACAACTTATCCTGTTGTCACTAGGTATTCCTAATTCTGCCCATCATAGAATTAGAATATCATTAGGTCTCTACACATTAAAGGCCCACACCCTATTAGATACATTAAAGCCCATATTACTGAAAACCTTATTAGATCACTTTTAATTGGGCTTAACCTTATATGACAGTCCACAACACATAATTATTCACATATAAGCCCAACGTTGGATTAAGGATCCAACATTATTGGATTAAGGATCCAACATTATTGGATTAAATCATCCAACATCTTGATCTCCTAGTTGTCCCTTAATATAGAAGAAATCTCGACACATTGGTAAAGTGTAATAATGTTACTCTTTTCTGTCACGTTAATTAAATAAAAGGATGGGTATTGTTATTCTTACCTGTCAATTGTGTGAGTGTCGGCTTGAATTTAAGTTCTATTGGTAAGATATCTAGAGATATACTAAAAGATTTTTTTTTGTTTACTTATGTGTGTACCATGCCTTCCTAAAAAAGAAAATAAATAAATAAAATTGTTGTGTGACAATAGGTTGAATAACTGCAATTCTATAACCTTTGATGCTCGACTTGATCAGTACTAGCCTGTTACTTTTTTTTCAGGGGTTAATATTATCTAGGTGACTTATATTTCGACAAATTGTAAAAAAGTGGTATATGTTTAAAAATAAGCATCTAGGTGACACGCCGTTAATTTTTCCGTTAAATTTAATGGGAACAGTAAAATAATTATAAAATGACATTTTTGCCCCTACAATTAATTATAAAATGACGTTTCTACCTCTATAATCGTTATAAAATGATATTTCTACCCCTACAATTAGTTAGAACATAATATTTATGCCCCTACTCATTTATTTATGTTTTTAAAAAATATATATATATAAAATTACATCAAAGTTTAATTAACTGGCTTTTTATTTGTTAAAAGTTAAAACAAACAATTTTTTTTAAAAATTTTTTTAAAAAAAAATTTGATGTTGAATAAAAATTTTCTTGTTAAAAAAATATAAAAAAATTGTTTGATTTAACATGTTTGATTTAACATGTTTGATTTAACAAAAAAAAGCCTATTAATTAAACTTAAATTAACTAGAGGGACAAAAACGTCATTTCATCACAATTCAATTTTTTCCGTTAACTTTAATGAAAAAATTAACAGCGTGTCACCTAGATGCTTATTTTTGAAACATATATCATATTTTTACAATTTGTCGAAACATAAGTCACCCAGGTGATATTAACTCTTTTTTCAGTCGAAAATTCAAATCATGTGAAAATAAAAACTTATTATTGGTGGTTGTAACGCAAAAATATGAAAAATAATTTTGTCATAAGTGGTATCCCTATAATAAAATTCATTTGTTCATCCATAATCAATAATCAAGTTGCCTATATATATATATAGGGGAAGAATCAATGGACACTTAAAATTATACTTATTTTTATACTTATTAATAGGAGAGAGAAAGTATTTTGGTTGGGGTCCATATGTATATCACATCTATTGATTCACTCAAATCTAAGGCCTAATAAATAAGTGTAAAAATAAGTGTAAGTTTAAGGGTATATTGATCCTCCCCCATATATATATATGTATATGGACTATGCTAAGTTACATTATGATGCAACTTAGCAGCCCCCCTATATATATATATATATGCAGCTTTGAGACTGACTTTGAGACTTTTAAGTCTTTTATAATTCGCACGATCAGATAATAAGAATACTAACTTTGAGACTTTTAATAGATTTGTAAAAGAATGTGAAAGCGCTGATTAATTGTGAAAAGTTACTAGAAGACGAGAATTTGCCCAATCAGATAATATTAATACTGACATTGAGACTTTTAAGTCTTTTAATAGATTTGTAAAAGAATGTGTAAGCACGGACTAATTGTGAAGAGTTTAATAAACTTTAACATTCTCTTGGAGAAATGGAATTTTTTTAAAACTTTATTAATTAAAGAATTAACCCTGATAATTATTAAAGAAGATTTTTTCTCAATATAAATTCATAATTATAATTAATGACAATTGTTTTTTGGGAAATTATCAGTCAACTACCACTTGTTGAATAATGACATTAAGGTGGCAATATAGGTCATGAAAGGATACGACATAATTTTTTCCGAATTTGTATTGTCATTAATTGACAAGATTAATAAACGGATGAACACAATATCACACAAGTCATAATCGTGTCGTATCCATGTTGGACTACCTCAATATGTATTATTATTGGAAAAATAAGTAAAATGTATACTTAACACTCTTATTCGTGTCTTAGTCATTTAGTGTTAACCGATTTATGATCTATTTAAGAATAATATAGCTTATTTACCATATTTTAAATTAAATTTCAATTATTTTGAATTAAATGTGTTAAATGGGTCAACATGATTAATTAATGGATCATATCCTTATTTTGATGTATTGTCATAATTAATAAACTGGTCATATCCGAGTTAGCGTAAATTTAATATGACACAATTAAACATAACACTGACATGAATTGTTACACTAAGCTACTTTTCTATCCATACCCATTAAGCTCTATTGGAATGACTATGATGTCGGACGTTGTTTTAGGATTTTAGAATTTATTATGTTAGATATTTGGTGTTTTTCTATTTTAACTAGAGTCAATTTTCTATATTAATTGAGTCAATTATGGAATGTGTCTTAATCTTTTATTTTTATCATAATTGCGATTTAGTTTCTCTTTATAAGTTAACTTGGGGAAGTAGGTTTACTCTATTATAAATAGAGATGTCTTATTATTGTAACTTCAACGTTGATCAATTAATAAACACCACTCTTTTATAATTCCCTTTGGGATTATTCATCAAAATCTCACTTTTAGATTAGAGCATCATCTAATCTCACTTAATGCGTCATTAAAAATCTCATTGAGTCATTTGGATTAAAACAGATCTAATCACGCTTCGATTAAAGCATAACCTAATCGCGTTGGCTTAATCCAGTACTAGAGTGATATCTAGTGTTTTCTATTGTATCAATTCTGCTTTCGCTATCACACTCCATCATTGGTATTAGAGCAAGTTCGCTTATCATCATGGTATGACCACACGAACAAAGGAACAACTGTCCCGAAGACGTTGATCAAGGGATGCAGGTAATGTCTGTGGAGACTATCAGACGATA
This sequence comes from Clausena lansium, assembly GCA_030449835.1. Lineage (NCBI taxonomy): Eukaryota > Viridiplantae > Streptophyta > Magnoliopsida > Sapindales > Rutaceae > Clausena > Clausena lansium. The sequence goes on along the minus strand of JASUUF010000146.1, from coordinate 4,746,955 downwards.
GACGGTCACTGAAGCAGTCTTACAAGTCATGAAGGACGTATTTAACTAGAGAATAGCAGCAAAAAAGCAAGCAATCGTGGGTCCCACACTTTTTCGTGAACAATAACAGAAAGGGAGAACAACAGCAGAGAGTTAATCGCAAGCAAATAGTTGAAGGGGTCAATCATGAAGAACAACCTCGAGATTATCACCATGAAGAGATACCTCAGGGCATCAATCGTGAAATACAACCTCAAGGCATCCATCGTGAAGTAGTACCTCAGAATTTAGGCCCTGCGCAATGAATGCTAGTGTACGTACGTGAGAAGTTAGGGAGCAATTCGAAAAAAGACGACTCGCTTGAGATGCCAAAAGATGAGGTACAATTTATCATTGATTTAAAGTTTCAATCTAACAATTTGTGCGAGAATGTACATGATGTTTCCTTGGAGGAAAAGTGTGAGAAATGTGCATGATGTTTCCTTGGAGGACAAGACAAGTGTTGAAGATGATGAGCAAAATGAAGTTGAAGAAGTTGAAATGATCAAAATGGTTGTACGTATTCACATTGAAAACGAAAAGGTTGTGCTTGAAGAAGATTTGATTAAAAAGGTGAAATTTATTGGAGAGCACATTGAGCGACAATTAGAGCAGGATGAGAGTTATTTGATCATTGTTCATTCTTGGAAGTCTTCACTGCCTCGAAGAATGTATAAGCGAAGGAAATTGATGAAGTATGGATTCTTCAAAGTTTGGAGAAAGATTGATGAGAAAGACAACAAGTTCAAATTACAAGATGATTTCCTCTTACACTACAAGTTTCATTTTTCCAGACTATATCCAAACTCGAGAGCAAGTTTCTTTTAAGAGGGGGAGACTAATGTAGGGTGTTATTTTAGAATTTCAGAAATTTATTATGTTAGGACTTTGATGTTTTCTATTTTAATTAGAGTCAATTATGGAATGTGCCTTAGTCTTTTATTTATATCAAAATTGAGATTTAGTTTTATTTTTTAAGTTAACTTCAAAAAGTAAGTTTACTCTATTATAAATAGAGAGGCCTTATTATTGTAACTTCAACATTAATCAATTAATAAACACTCCTCTTTTATAATTCCTTTTGGGATTATCTATCAAAATCTCTCTTGTAGAGTCAATTAGATTAGAACGCCATCTAATCTTGCTTAACACGTTATTAAAAATCTCATTGAGTCGTTTAGATTAGAACGAATCTAATCACACTTCGATTAAAGTGTAACCTAATCGCGTTGGCTTGGTCCAATACTAGAATGATATATACTGTTTTCTATTCTATCAATTCCTTTTCCACTACCTCACTCCATCAAACTACGGGCTAATTTGGCTACAAATTATAAAATAATCCACCTCTACTAAGCTAATCAACTGGAAAAATAAGGTGCTATTGGTTTAGTAAACTGTGTTGCTGAGAATGTTGTTGGTTTTAAAAACAGAAAGTACTTGTTTAGTAAATTCTATTATAACTTTGTGGTTTTATGGTATAATATAATAACCAAAATAAACATAAGTTTAATTTATCTAAATGCATTTTTTCAGACACCAAAAGTTCCATAATGACACCAGCCTAATTATAAACTAATAAATATTTTATATAAAGTAAAACAAATACACATAAACAAGGCAAGAAGTAAAGTTTACCACTTAGGAGGATTATAATATGATACAAAAAATTCACCACCTAAAGTAAATGAAGCATCTATTGGTATAACATCATACTAAACTTCATCATTATCATTTTTGCCGATAGGAAATGAACAAGGCATCATTGATTAACCAAGGACTACGAAACCTAAAGCTTTGTATTAAGACAAAAGTTTGAATGGTGAAAGATGTAAATTGTATTACTAGACACTCAAGCTTTATACAAGTGAAATTATTGGTACAAGGAAAAATGAGCAACTAAAGCCTAAGATTATGGAGAATTACATTAGAGGCAATCAAGTACGTAACAATTCCTAAACTTTGTTATTTATATTTTATTTCTCTTGATTGCTGGGTGAGATGCCTATTATGCCCCCGCAAGATGGCACTTCCATCAGAAACACCAATGTTGGACCGAAGGTGAGTGAAGCGAACTTGGCAAGCGGTTTAGTAAGCACATCTACAAGTTGATTATGAGTAGAAACATGAGCTACTTGAAGTGAGCCATTAGAGACTTTTTCCCACACAAAGTGAAAATCCAGAGCAAAGTGTTTCATTCTTGAGTGAAAAACTAGATTGACATATAAGTGTGTAGCACCAATGTTATCACAAAGAAGACTAGGTGGCTTAGGGAGAGAGATATGTAACTCTTGAAGAAGATTGGTGAGCGATGTAGTTTCAGTAGCAGAATAATATTCAGCCTCTGTTGAGGAGCAAGCTACTGTCTGTTGCTTTTTAGAACACCAAGACACTGGGTTGCCACTAAGAAAAATGAAAAGGCTGATATAAAGGTACAATCATCACGATTTCCAGCCCAATCAACATTCGAAAAGGCTATCAAAGTTAGAGATTGTAAGTGACATATAAAGAGATCATATGTGAGAGTGTGTTTCAAGTACCGAAGTAAATGTTTAGCGGCTGTCCAATGCGTTTGATTTGGGGAATGCATAAATTGCAGCAATTTATTTACTGCATAGGCCACATCTGGTCGTGAAAGAGAGAGGTATTGTATGCCAGCCAATAAGACTTAAGTATTGAGAAGCACCAACTTTTGGGGAGCCATCATTAAGCATGAGGCATGTGGTATAACTGAGAGGAGTCACAGAATCTTTAATACCATCATTTTTAAATCTGGCTAAAAGATCACGGATATATTTCTGTTGGGAGAGGAATATCCCGTGAGGTGTAGGAATTACCTCCACACCAAGGAAATAATGGAGATGACCAAGGTCTTTAATGGAGAAATGTTAAGAACGAGAGACAATAACTTGACAAATGAAGCTTGAAGAATTTCCTATAGTCAACAAGTTATCCACATAAACTAAAAAATAGATTATTATAAACTTGTTAGTGTAGATAAATAATGAAGAGTCAGAGTGAGAGTTCACAAAGCCTAGAGATAAAAATAAAATTCTTAAGCTTAGTGAACTAGGCTCTAGGTGCTTGCTTCAAGCCATAAAGAGACTTGTACAAGCGACACACATGAAGTGGCTGAGAGTGCTAGGGGGCTGTGACGTATAAACTTTTTCAGTGAGCTGTCCATGAAGGAATGCGTTGTTGACATCTAACTGATTCACATTCCATCCTTCAAATATGACAATAGAGAGAACAACTCGAATTGTAGTTGGTTTCACCACAGGACTGAATGTCTCTTAGTAATCGAGACCTGGTCGTTGATGGAAACCTTTGGCAACAAAGCGTGTCTTATACCAGGCAATGCTACCATCAAGATGTCTTTTTATTCAAAAGACCCATTTACAGCTGATAACTTTTTGATGAGCTTCAGGAGGCACCAATTCCTATGTGCCATATTTTTTTGTAAGGCATCAAGCTCTTTACACATGGCATCTCTCCACTCTTTGTGTTTGAGGTCTTCAATGGTGGAAGTGGGTTCAAGTTAGGGAGAAATGAGATATTTAGTAACAGTGAGGGAGAAAATTTTTTTTGAGTTTGAAAATATTATTTTTTAATCGAGTTTGTATAGTTGTAGGATGGGGTAGCACTGTAGTAAGAATAGGTTTGTTGGTAGGGTATACCTCACTTGAAGAGGAGCTTGAGAATGTTGGTTGACTGGTATCTGATATGGGAGGATCAACCACAAGTTGAAGATTACAATCTTGCATGGAGTTGTAATTGGCATAAGAATTGGTCATTGAGGGGATAATAGACCGAGAAGGAGAGGAGTGTGGTGTGAGTTGACTAGATTCATGAGAAAAGAGGAAATCTCATGATTTGAGAAATTACCATTATTGGTGGAGAAAGAACTAGGTTCTAATAAAGTCAATGATTTGTTGTCATATCCTTGTGATCTTTTGGCACTAGGTGTACCACATTTGGAAGGAGATTAAATAGATTTATGGGACATGGATTTTGTTCCGGGATTTGTGAAGATTTTTGGATGAGGTGGTGGAATTAAAGTGGAAGAAGGTGTAACGAGTAAAAGGGTAGTTAATGGAGAGAGATTTTTGGTTGACAAAAGAATTAGGTTTGAGGAAGACTGATATGAAAAAGGAAGACCTAGTTGGAGAGATTTAAGGGAGGGAGATGTGGCTGACCATTTTAGTAAAGCGTAGGAATTAATTTTGTCACATTCATTAAACGTAGACAAGGATGGATACACACTTTCAACAAATTGGATGTGACAGAAAAAAAAAATTTATAATCTTGAGTCTAAAAAAAATGTAAGAATTATGGACATTAGAGTAACCAAAGAATAGACATGATTTGGAGCGTTGGTCAAGCTTATGTTTTGTATAAAGACACAACCATGGATAGCACAAACACCCAAAGATTTAGAGTTTAGAATAATTAGGCTTATGTTGGAAAAGAGACTCAAATGGAGATTTATCCCTAATAATAGGTGTAGGAAGCCTATTAATGAGATATATTGCAGTTTTAAAAGCAAATTACTAAAGTGACAAGGGTAAGGATGCCTTATGAAGAAGAGTTAAACTCGTTTCTACGACATGTCTATGACGAAGTTCAACAGAAGCAATATGATGAGGAGTGTATGGAGGAGATATGAGATGTTGGATTCCACATCTTTCAAATAAGGATTTTAAGCCATGATATTCCTTACCTTCATCAGAATAAAAAGTGTGAATGGGAATTGAAATATTTTTCTACCATTTTCTTGAATTTTAGGAATATTGCGAAGACCTTAGATTTGTAGGATAAAGGAAATAACCATGAGTATTTCGTAAAATGATCAACAAAGATGATGTAATAGGAATAACCATCCATTGAACTAATTGGAGACGGTCCCCATACATCAGTATAGACAAGATCTAATGGACAACGAATTTGCAAAGTTGATGTACCAAATGGTAACCTATGGCTTTTATTACATTGACAGGAATCACAAAAGAATGATTGATATGAACTAGGAAACACAAAAAGATCATTTTGGAAGACCACATGACGAAGTGTTTTGGTGGATGGGTGACCAAGTTGATTATGCCAATTCTCAAGAGAGGCTTTAACTCCCATGCAAGCTTGCTTCGTTGCTATAGATACTCCCATATTGGACCATTCATATTGGACCATGCGTGATGTGCTCCTGTGGAGAGATCCTTCACACGAAAGAAAGATGGAAAAAATTCAATGAAAGTATTATTTGTTTTACAAAATTGAGAGAGAGAGTAAATTTTGCTTCATCAAAGGAACGCACAACACATTAGAAAGAGTAAATGAGTTTGAGGGAGTGGACAGAGTGGAGTTGCCAACTTAAGTAATATTCAAACCTGTGCTGATTAACACTAGAAAGTGTGTATTTTATAAAGGTTTAAATTATCATTTTATCACTTATAGTGTTATTTAATGTACTCATAACTTATATTTTATCTTAATGCTCTATAGATTTAATTTTATGTAAATTATATTTTATTATGTTAATTTTTATCTTAATTATTATATTTTGTTATTGTAGGAATAATTTGAGAATGGGGAGTGATCAAAACTGAAAATGAGAGACAAATAAGATGGATGAATTAATATTGGTGCTGCTTAGAATAAAAATTATATATTATATATAATAAAAAAAAGGCCAAACGACAGCTTTGAAACTTGTAAATGTTTGAAACTTGTACATGCATTATATCATTGTAATGGTTGAAGCATGTGGACAAACATCACAAGTTACATGGCTATGAATTATTATCCACATTTGCTACGTTGGCTCCATTCTCCATAACAAGCCAAATTGCTTTGGCTATATAATGAGGGAGTGAAGAGTTGAAACAAAGCTTTTGGGTTTTGGTGGAAGAAAGAATTTTTGTGGGGGATTGCATAGCTTAGCTCACTCTTTCTTTCATTTCTCTCTTTCGCTTTTCTTTTTTTGCTTCTCATTTTCTTTGTTTCTCAAAATTTCCTTGTAATATATTTTTTAAGTTAATAAACAAAATATGTGTTTTCTTTTTCAACATGAGTGGCTAATTTACTAAGCTAAGGTGAAAGGTGAAGCTCAAGGATTTAAATTAGAGAATTAATCTCTCTCTCAAGCTAGTTTAAATTTTATTATATTTATCATACATTTATAATTTGTATTTTTATTTACCGGTTATTTTTATGTCATGTTAATTAGTAGATCTAGATCACCTTGAAATTATATGGTAATTTTGACATTATATTGACACTTTAATTTAGTTGTGGCACACGTTGTACTTTATTCCTATAATTAATTATAAATTTGGCTAGGTCATAATTAAATGGCATAATATTTGATTAGTAAATAAAATGCAAAATATAATTAAGGGAACATAATTTGAATTTCAAGAGTGGATCCCGTAACATTAGCACTTTTTAAATTGTTAATTGTTTTCTAAACTTAATTTTTATTTAATAATTTAATCACTAGATTTAAAATTTCCTGTGGTTCGACCTCGAACTCACCGGGTTATATTATAACAAAACACTCTTATTCTTGGGTGTAAATCAAATACTTTTAAGTCATGTCATGTGCCATCACCTATAACAATGTCATCAGGACCTTCATAAGGTTGACTGAGTGATAAATTTTGAGGTTAGATGTGACATGGTGAGATGCTCTTATATCTAAAAGACAATCGGTTGAGGAATTATTGGTGGTGGTGGCATTAGCAGTGGGTGCTGAAGAGTGGTAGAACAATTTCTTAACATAATGACATTGTCGAACAATATGACCCCGTTTCTTACAAAATTGACAAACTACATTGGAATTTTTGCCTGAGTGCTGGTTGCCTGAATTGTAGTTGTTAAAGTTGTTTCCTTGATTGGTGCCTAAATTAAAAGGGTGCTGGCCTTGATTTCCTTTATTATTATGGAATTTGTTTTTTTTGTTGGGTTGGTTTCCATTTTTTGAGGGAAAACAGGCAGCGTTGGCTATAATATTTCTAAGATTTCCACTAGAACGAAGCTCTTCACGTTTGAGGAAAGCCTTATATTCAACAAGCTTGTATGTAGTTCACTGAAGCTAATCACAGTATCTCGTGCTCGTACTGTAGCTGCAATTTCTTTGAATTCAATTCCCACACCAGTGAGAGTATGGGTGATAAGATATTGATTCAGAACTAGGCTCCAATTAAAGCCAATTCATTAGCAATGTCATAGATTGTGGTAGAATAGTTAGCAACAGGTTGGGAACCTCTGTTAATGAGAGTAAGTTGCTCTGCCAATCCCATAGTTTTGTGTTAGAATATTGATGGGTGAAGTAGTCATACAACTAAAGTGAAATTGAGAAATAATTATCACACAGGGACACCAAAATTTACATGGTTCGGCTTTTAGCCTACGTCCACAGGCGAAGACAGAAAGAAAATATTTTTACTAGTGATATGGAGTATACAAATATTATAGTATTTTGTCTCACTACCCAAAACCCCAATACACCTAATACTCTCACTCACTAAACACAAGAGTATCAAATACTTTTAACTTCTCACATAAACTCTTTCTCTCTCAAAACAGAGGAGAAACACTTGAAGATGGGATGCATCAAATGAAAGGAGAGGCCCTCTATTTATAGCCAATTCGTTGGCCACTGTTCACATTTTAAATAAATCTTTGTTTCAAAAGTTTCGGCCTACTCTTTTCAAATTTCTTCCTTTTCTTTATTTGAAAACGGTGGAGCCGCGTGCTTTGTATTCTTCATGTTGACTTTCTAGAAGTCATGACCATCTAGAAGCCAAGACATTTGACATTTCTCCCACTTGGAGATTTGATTGAAGATCAATCAATCTCCACACCATCCTTTCTGCTTTGCCATTATCATGTTGCTTACGTCTTCGCTAGGCCACTCGAGGATCTACTCCAAATAAACTTGTCAGTATTGATTGGCTTAGTCATAACATCTTTTAGGTTCTCCTTCGTGTAGATTTTCTGCAAATCTACACTTCCATCCTCCACTACTTCTCGAATGAAGTGATATTGTACGCCTATGTGGTTTGTCTTGGAATGAAAAGCTGGATTCCTTGCAATGTGCAAGGCGCTCTGACTGTCACAAAACATTGGAATTTTCTCTTATTTGTGCCCGAGCTCCTCCATTAACCTTTGTATCCAAATAGCTTCCTTGCAAGCTTGTGTAGCTGCCATGTATTCTGCTTCTATTGTAGATAAAGCCACAACAGTCTGTAGTTTTGAAACCCAGCTTACAGCTCCTCCTGCAAGTGTAAACACAAAGCCAGTAGTGGATTTTCTTTTATCAAGGTCACCTGCAAAATCTGAATTTACGTTGCCCTTAATAGTAAATTCTGATCCTCTATAACATAATGCAACATCCGAGGTTCCTCTGATGTATCTCAGAATCCTCTTCACTGTTTTCCAATGCTCTCTACCAGGATTTGCCATATATCGACTGACTGCTCCCACTGCTTGTGTAATGTGTGGTCTAGTACATATCATAGCGAGCATCAAACTTCCTACCGCTGATGCATACGGCACTCGAGACATATCGTTCCTCTCTGCTTCATTACTAGGACACATACTTGAGGACAACTTGAAATTAACAGGAAGTGGGGTAGAAATTAGCTTACAATCTTGCATGTTGAAGCACCACAAGATTTTCTTCAAGTAATTCCTTTGAGAAAGCCAAATCTTCATGTTATTTCTGTCTCGGTGAATTTGCATCCCTAGAATCTTGTTTGCTGGTCTCAAGTCCTTCATTTCAAACTCCCTAGCCAACTGTGCCTTTAATTCTTGGACACGAACTTTGTTGGGGCCTGCTACCAACATGTCATCCACATACAACAGCAAAATGTTGAAATCATTATCCTCAAACCTTTTGTAGTATGCACAATGGTCTGAACTGAGTCTATTGTATTGAAGGCTCATGATGAAGGAATCAAATCTCTTATACCAACACCTTGGCGCCTGTTTGAGATCGTATAGAGATTTGTTCAACCTGCAAACCAAGTTCTCCTTGCCTGTTTCAGCAAAACCTTCTGGTTAGAGCATATAAATTTCTTTTTCAAGTTCTCTATGAAGAAATGCAGTTTTCACATCTAACTGCTCTAGATGTAGGTCAAACATAGCACACATTGCTAAGCCTACTCTGACTGTCGTGAGTCGAACCACCAGAGAAAATATCCCATTGAAGTCAATGACTTCTTTCTGAACATAACCTTTCACCACCAATCTTGCACAATACCGCTCTACTTGATCATTGCCATCACATTTGATCTTGTAGACCCACTTGTTTCCAATGGCTTTTCTACCATCTGGTAGTGGTACAAGTTCCTAAGTCTTGTTTTTGTGTAGAGCTTCAATTTCTTCTTGCATTGCTGTCATCCACAAAGCAACATCTGAGCTATTTACAGCTTTATGGAAAGTTGATGGCTCTCCATTTTCTATTAGAAGACAGTATGCAACATTGATCTCTTTAACATACTCCGAGTGCCACACTGACAGTCGTCTCTCACGAGCTGACCGACGAACTTTTTGGGCTTCGAACTCGACTGGATCTTGTTCCTCGTGTTTTGGTACTGCTTCAGAAGAATCTGAATCTTCTTAATTATTTTCCACATATACCGGTACAGTCTCTGACTTTTCTTTTTCAGTGCTATCATCCCCATCTTTCCTTTGTAGTTGATCTTCTACAAAAATAACATCTCTGTTGATGACAATCTTGTAGGCAGTGGGATCCCACAGACAATACCCCTTTACTCCATCAGCATACCTCAAGAAGATACACCTCCTAGATTTTGAATCCAATTTTGTTCTTTCTTGGGCATTGTACATTACGTACACAGGACATCCAAATGCATGTAGGTGAGAGTAATCAGCTGGCTTACCAGTCCACATCTCTATTAGAGTCTTCAACCCAATTGCTGTGGATGGCGACCGATTTACCATATAACAGGCATTTTTGGCTACTTCTGCCTAAAATGAGTTGGGCAGACCAGCAGTCTTCAACATAGCTCTTATCATTTCTGTAAGAGTTCTGTTCATCCGCTCTGCCACTCCATTCTGTTGAGGAGTGTATACTACCGTGAACTGTCTTTGAATACCTTCTTGCTTACAGAATGCAAGAAACTTGCCATCTATATACTCTCTACCATTATCTGTCCTTAAACACTTGATCCTTTTCCCAGATTCAATTTCTACCCGCACTTTGTATTCCTTAAACACTGGAAACACATCTGACTTTTTCTTGATTGGGTACACCCAACATCTCCTGGAGTAATCATCAATGAAAGTCACGAAGTACTTTGCACCTCCTTGGGATAAATTTGGTGATTCCCAAACATCAGAATGAACTAGGTCTAAGATATTTTTGCTTCTGGCATTAGATCTGTTGAACTTCAATCTATGCTGCTTACTTGTAACACAATGCTCACAAAATGGTAAGTTCACCGATTTGAGCCCCGGAAGCAATTTTCGCTCAGAGAGAATCTTCAATCCTTGTTCTGAAATGTGGCCAAGTTTGAGATGCCACATCATTGCCGACTCTTCTCCATTTGACGCGACACACGCATCAACTTCCTGTAGTGTTTCCCCTTTAAGCATGAATAGATTAGCACTGATCTTTTCCGCCTTCATCAATACAAGCGCGCCTCTGACTATTTTCATGATCCCATTTTCAACATGAGTTTTGCAGCCAAGACTATCTATTTGTCCTAAAGACAACAGATTTTTCTTCAGGCCCTTGACATGTCGTACCTCCTGAATTGTGCGAACTGTACCATCACACATTTTTATTTTGACAGTACCAATACCACGATCTCCAAGGCATGGTCATCACCAATGTACACTGATCCTCCTGAGATAGGTTCATATGTGTGAAACCATTCTCTCCGAGAGGTCATGTGCCATGTTGCTCCTAAGTCTATAAGCCAGACATCAGCTAACCACTTCCTGCCTTCTGTAACAGTTGCTGCTTCACTGTATAAGACGTCACCATCATCTAAGGTACTTGCTACACACCCCTGAGCATTTGGCGACTCAGGATCTTTACCCTCTCTTCTCTTCTGGTTACTCCAACACTCTTTCTTGACATGCCCTAGTTTGCCACATTTGTAGCACCTGACTTTCTTCTTACTTCTTGACTTTGATCTATCATGATTGTGACTCCCATTGGGGCCACGTTTTGTTGATCTCCCTCTCATCATCGTTAGCGTTTCCGCTTGCTGCGAACTTACCTGCCTGTCTTCCATGTTCTTGTGCCTACTCTCTTCTTCTAATACAGAGGCTGCAACATCATCGAAGACTAGGTACTCCGTAAGGATATTGTTCGTCAAGTTGATGATGAGTTGATCATACGAGTCAGGTATACTTTGAAGTAGAAGTTCTGCACGTTCAGTTTCCTCTATTTTATGACCCAACGTTGTAAGTTGTGAAAATAGAGTTTTCAGAGTGTTGATATGATCGGTCACCGTTGTGGTTTCTGCCATACGAAGAGTATAGAGTCTCCTCTTCATGAAGATTTTATTGTGTAGCGATTTGGCCTCGTACAATTTTGTGAGACTATCTCAAATACCCTTCACTGTCTTTTCCTCCGCCACACTGGATAATACCACATCTGCTAGTGCCAAGTGTAGATCAGCAATTGCATTGCCATCCATTTCATTCCACTTGTCATCAGTGATTTCCACAGGCCTTTCTCCAATTGCTTCTAGGCAATTATTTTTCCTCAAGATTGCCCGCATCTTCATTTTCCACAATGAGAAATTACTTCCGTTGAACTTCTCAATTTCAAACTTTGCTGCCATCGTTTTTACCAAGGACTGCCTTGGCTAGGATCGGCTCCCACCGTTTCACGTGAACAGTAACCGTATACGTGAACAGTAGCCGTATATGAATAGTGATCGTACCGTATATGTAAACAGTACCCCGACTCTAAAAATGAAACCAAGCTCTGATACCACTGTTAGAATATTGATGGGTGAAGTAGGCATACAACTGAAGTGAAATTGAGAAATAATTATCACACAGGGACACTAAAATTTACGTGGTTCGGCTTTTAGCCTACGTCCACGGGCGAAGACAGAAAGAAAATATTTTTACTAGTGATATGGAGTATACAGATATTGTAGTATTTTGTCTCACTACCCAAAACCCCAATACACCCAATACTCTCACTCACTAAACACAAGAGTATCAAATACTCTTAACTTCTCACATAAACTCTTTCTCTCTCAAAACGGAGGAGAAACACTTGAAGATGGGATGCATCAAATGAGAGGAGAGGCCCTCTATTTATAGCCAATTCGTTGGCCACTGTTCACAATTTAAATAAATCTTTGTTTCAAAAGTTTCGGCCCACTCTTTTCAAATTTCTTCATTTTCTTTATTTGAAAATGGTGGAGCCGCGTGCTTTGTATTCTTCATGCTGACTTTCTAGAAGCCATGACCATCTAGAAGCCAAGACATTTGACATTTTAGAGGATAAAGGATTGGCATAAAGTTTGGCAAGGCAATTCCTGGCTTTAGCAAATGTTGTGCATGAATGAACTACAAATACAACTTTATGCCTAAGAGAGCAATGATACCGAGAAGAAGAAGCTTCTCTTTTGGCATAGAAAGGGTGAAATCTGGCTTTGGGACTGTCTTTTCATCAACTATTGTCCCTGGAGATGGACATGTTTTAGTGCCATCAATGTAGCCGAGCAAGTCATATCCATAGAGAAGTGCATCAAATTGCGTCTTCCACAAATAGTAGTTTGTTGGGGTTAATTTCAAAAAGAGTTGGTTGACTGCGTTTATAGCAATGATATTGTTGGAATTCATGTTGGTAAAAGTTTGGTTAAGGCTAGAGGTAGCTGAACTTTCATTGGCCATGGTGAAGGCTAATTCTGGACAATAATAATGAGAGTAAAGAAGGAAAAAAAATGAGTAGACCAAGGATCAAATGACTCGTGTGAGCTTGAAATTACTCTGATACCATATTAAGACAAAAGTTTGAATGGTGAAAGATGTAAATCGTATTACTAGACACTCTAGCTTTATACAAGTGATTAGATAGATATTGGTACAAGGAAAAATGAGCAACTACAGCCTAAGATTATGGAGAATTACATTAGAGGCAATCAAGTACATATTAGTTCCTAAACTTTAGTATTTACAATTAATTTCTCTTGATTGATGGGTGCGATTGGTTATTGCCTATTACTTTGATATCAAACTTGACACCGAACTAAAGATAAACTGAATTTTTATTATTAAAGTAAACCACAATACATGAATAAAAGCTCACCACTCTAGAGGATTACAATGAGATATAAAAAATTCACCACTTAAAGATTACCTGCACGACATACGGGGCTCTCTAGATCACCAAAGCTCATCATTCAAGAGGATTACAAAGGGATACATATATTCACCACCCTATATGATGTCCTACAAGGGATACAGGGCTTCCAAACTCACCACTCTAGGAAATCCACCAAAAAGATATAGAATTACATGAAGAAACTCTAAACACAAGAGCATTCTTCTAAGTTACATCTCAAAATCACAAACGCATCCTAAAATTACTACCTATTACCTTTATATAGACAACTTGGAGCATCCCTCCAAGCTTAGCATATGATCTCTATCATTTTAGAACTCAAATCAAACTTGAATTGAGGGTATAGTAATTGGTGGAAGATATCAAAGCAAAACACAATTTGACTTAAAAGTTGGTTTCAACAGCAAATCTTAGCAATCAACACTCATTTAATCATATCATGATGCAGAGAACTTCAAATCAAACACCGTAAAATTCATTAAACTCCTGATTCATAGAGTTTTCAAGTGATATATATGCAGCTTGATTATTGACTATGAATGAACTGGTGCCAGGTAATTCACAACTTTTGGCTTTTGTAGAATTCCTGATAGCTTTGACCTTTATTGACTAAATCTTGAATATGTATAAGAAAAGAAGTCCGAATTTGATTATGTAAAATTCTTTAAAAAAATAGTCATATGTAGCTTTCTAACAATATGTAATACATAATTTAATTACTTCTAGAACAAAATCAGTTAATTTGATCAAGTGAAATTATAATTGTGGGCTGTGCTTCCCTTTTTAACTAATTCTGAAAACACTCATGTGTCACATAAAGTGGAATATAAATTAATTATTCCTATGACTATATTCTTTTATGTAGTAAATATATTAAAAAAAGGAAAAGGATAGCTATACCCCAAGGTTTGGGAAAATGGTCAAACAGACCCTCAAGTATTTAACAAAGGATACCAAGGCTTGCTTATGACCATAATACCTTTTGACTATAATAAATTGACTCAAGTGTTTTACAATAAGTAAAAATATTATATTAAAATAATATAATAATAAATAAATTTAAAAACATTTCAAGATTATTTAAAAATTATTTTAATATTTTACAGTCTATTAGACATCTTTGTACAAAATAATAAAAATAAATCATGTGAACTTAAAGATATTTAATCCAACTAATTGAATTATGTTATGTCAATTTGTACCAGTAACAGATGCTCTAGCTCTGTAATTAATGAATTTGTAATCTTAATCTTGATGATTTTGATGCTAATCTTGAATGATTTGTGTTAGTTGTGCTTGTTCTTGATCCAAGGGACCCATCAAGCACCAATATTATTCTCGCAAATTGAACAATTGCCATTTATCCGTTTTCTAATCGTCTACAATTAAACATCAGCGGTTGATCCTTCATCCATTTACGGGAAAAAACCACTCGTACCCTCAAGGTTTGCTTAAATGATCACACAAATCTTTTTAGTTTCATAAATAGTCACACATAATCCTTTTTAATTATTTTACTCTTGATTACAACAACCCAATATAATTGATTTTAAATAAACTTCTAGAATAAATATAAATATAAATTATAATAATATAATATAATAAATAAAATAAAATAAAAATTATAAATTATTTTGAATATTAGAAAAGTTATTTTTAATATTATTAATCTGTCATATTATTTTACTAATAATAAAATGTATTTGACATATTAATAATATTAAAATAATTATACCTATCATTTCCTCGTGAAATGCAATTTTGCCCCTGTGGACCAGAGTGATTTTCAAGTTGCTTTATTTGGATGGACACTGAACTCGAATAAATTTATAATCAACATATGTGATCAAATACAAAAACTATTGCATTGCAAACTCCATGAACTTTACTACAACTTGTATTAACATTCCAAGCAGTCTGGCCTTGATAATTGAGGGACTGCCTGTCCGGAAGTATAAAAAAGCATCAGGTTATATAGATATAATATAAGAATTTGAATCACATCAATGTTAAAAGGAAAACATTTAGTTGATGTAATCCTATGAGGGAATTCTCACACTCAGCAACACTATTTTCGGTTAACCTTCCTGTCCGCGTTGCTTGTTGCTTCTGAATTCTTTCCTGTAATCACAAAAAATACAATAACAACAATAATAATTAGCCTTTTGGAATTAGGATCCTGGTTTTATGTCTTGTTCTTGGAATGTAATTTCACTGTGGAGCTTAATGTAAAATGTTCAGGAACACACCTGTTCATGGAACAATTGTTTCACGGTGTCATTAAGGTTACCGGTCCATCGGTTTCCATCTTGTAGTTCCACTCTGTTTAGCTTGGCAGTAACTTGGTCGCCATAACCAAAGGACATCATTTTCGGACATTCAGCTATTGTCAGCATCTCCATAGCAGGGAATTCAATCAGATACTGCCCTGAGCAAAAACAAGTGAGGCTGTCTAGATTCCGAAGTTCCATTTCGACCAAACTGGGAAACACAATCCTCTCAGCTGATGCTCCTTTTAAGCCTTCCTTGTCCGTGACAATTTCTTGCATTGCTGAGCAGGAGATTACTCTCAGTATCTTGAGCAGCACAAGGCTTTCCGCAATGGAGGCTGTGAGGAGGTTTACTAATTTATTACAACCCTGGAAATTTATAGTAGCCAAGTTTCGCAAACCTTGGGAGGTTGTGGTCTGGCCATTTCTCGTCATCATCTCCATCTTTCCGAATATCTGCTCTAAATTTATGCAACAAATTATTGTGACGTCTTCCAAAGAAACAAGGGTTTGCAGTAAATTATGTGAAAATAGTTTTGTCAATTTGTCACACGCCCATAAACATAACTTTTTAAGACTGCGGAGGCTTATGAGCCGAATGTCACCCTTCCAAATATGGGTCATCTCTGGCAGAGCAATCAATTCTATTCCTTTTAACGACGAAAGAAATTTGGTTTCTTGATTGACAATATCAAGCCCTTGAAGATCAAATACATGTAACAATGATGCACAGAAAAAAACAGAGCAGTATTCAAGGTTTTTTAATCTTCGTAGCAAATGAGTTGGTGCAATGTCTAAAATGTTGCGACACCATTTAACATCTAACCTTTTGAGTTTGTTGAAGGACCCAGCTGGAAGTACTTGACCGTGGCATATTTCAGCAAAACTGCTATTAGAATAGATTGTCAATTCCTCCAAGTTGCAGAAAGTTTCATGTGGTGCCGCCCTTTCCACTGTGTTGAGGAGATATTTTACATTGTCACAACTTTGGAGAGTTAGACATTTCAATTCTGTAAACCCTTCGCTAATTAGATCACCATCAACATCTTTTACTCCAATCAATTCATGTAAGAATATAAACTCACTTCTCTTCAACAAATCCTTAACCCAGTCAAGCAGTGGCGAAAACCTCATGTCATGCGAAAGAATCATCCTTGTTGAGTATTTGTTCACGCTCGAGGCCGACAATATGAAATCAGATGCTTCCCATGAAATACGCACTGCTATTGTAAAGTTTGGTAGGTTTTGGAAAGGCATATGGTTAGGCAAGATACTGTTTTGTGGGAAATGGAACATCAAGTTAGTTAATCGAGTCAAGGTTTGTAACTCAACAACCTTGGCATTGGTTTCACAATCCCAATTCTTAAAAGTATTCCACATGTAAAACTCTTCTAATTTATCAAGCTGTGATATGACACCAGTTGGTATTAGTGTTAGCTGGCGACAATGATCCAAATCTAACAACCATAGATGACTTAATTGGCGAAAACTTTTGGGGATCTCCTTGATACTAGAACGACATAGGCTAAGGATCTCTAGATTACTTAGCTCTCCAATTACTGATAGGTCACCCAAGTAGCAATCCTCAATGCACAGAGTTCTAAGGTTAACAAGAAATGAAAGTGAGGGAGGCAGTGATAAAGGTAAGATGTAACTCAAGTCTAAAACTTTTAGATCTTTCATTCCTTGGAAAAATTGACCAGGGATAACCAATGGAGAGTTTTGTTGCAGAAGTAAAACTTGCAGCTTTGGGCACTCCAACTCAGCAGGAACCTCTTGAATATAATTGGACATCAATGAGATTCCAGTGAGATCTTCAAATGTGTCTCGGATGGGCCACTCTCGTAGTCCATTGCAAGCTTTCACCATGAATGCTTTGTTATGTTTAGAGGATATTACTAAGGCAACATCACGGACAACATCATGCATTGTAACATATCCTTCGTCTTCAGCAATCAGCAAAAAAGAAGAGGTCAAGCTACTTACAATAGCATGAGTTCTAACTCTGGCTTCCTCCACTGTATCAGCATCCTTGAACCACCTCAGGCCCATTCCGTATCTCACTAACGCTTCAATCTTAATGTTATAATGCTCTGGAAATAAGCAACAAAATAGGAAGAGTTTTTTTGCCTCCTCGCTTTCTAGGTAATTGATGCTCAGCTCCAAACTTGAAATTACATTTTTGTGCATTCCTTCGATGTTTGTTGGTGTAGACCTTTTAAGCTGTTTAGCAGCGTCAATCCACACGTACTTATTGTTCTTGTTCTTCAATGCTCTTCCTACAGTGAGAATGGCAATTGGCAAGCCACTGCATTTAGCGGCTACCTCTCTTGCGATAGAGTTTAGATCAGATTTTTCAACAACTTTACCAGCCGCCTCCCTAAAAAGGATCCAAGATTCTTCTTCCAATAAAGTTCTAACTGTAAAGATCTTTTGAGCATCCATTTGATTGCAGACCCCTTGACTTCGAGAGGTGAGCAAAATGTTGCAGCCTTCATGATCTTCTCCAAAAGGAATACCAACTTTCTGCAAATCAATTCTTTCCCAAACATCATCCAATATTACAAGTATCCGCTTCTCCATCTTAATTCTTTCCCATAAGTAACCAGCTCTTGCTGACTCCTCGATGCCACAAATTGTCAAACCTAACATGGCAGCAATTTCCCCCTGAATCTTTACAATACTTAGGCTGTGGGATGCAACCGCCATCACTACAGTATCGTAGCGCCGGACTTCTCGAACTTGTTTGCCAATTTCCTTTGCTATTGTTGTCTTACCCACACCCCCCATCCCACATAATCCAATTATGCTAACATTTCCATCATTCAGAGCCTCAAATATTTGCTTCACAACTGATTTTCTTGACTCAAAAATTCCTTTTGATGAAGATATAATAATTCCCATTGGAGCAGGACGACGAGACACATCCTCAAATTTTCCCTCTTCCCGGAGATGAGAAATCGCCAGAGCCTTCTTATGTGCCTCCTTACCAAGTCTGTAACATGAGCGAACATTAATGCACCACCCTCCAAGACACTTCTTGTTTGCATTAACTTTATCTTCCAAGAACATTTCAACTTCTTCAGTGACATTTTCCACATCCGTTATCCACTTTTGAACATCATTTTCGATAATTTCACAGTTTCTCTTAGCAGAATCAATTTTGCCTTGCACCCTGTCTCTCATATCTGCCAGCTTCCCAGCTTGCTTTCTCAATGCTTCGATGTAGTCATTGTAGTTATACAAGTAACCAAAATGACGGCCTGCTGTATCAAATGGCTTGTCAACAATCTTTCCTGTAATGTTCCCTGTAATTGAAGAAACAATTTCCATGGCCAATTTCCAAAGATGTATGATATTATTGACTGATTAAGGTTTAATTAAGGAAGGATTTTTTTTTTCACCACTACACTTAAGAAAGTTTATCATTTAATCAGTTTGGATGCTAATTGTTGATAAATGTCAATATCTTTTTCAAATCTGTTGAAAATTTTACTTGTTTTCTCGTTGATTTATGAGTTTTGACATATATATTCATGCATAATTCAATAATAATGATATGACATTTTCAAAATTTAGAGGCATTTCAGTATCAAAAACCACCAAACGGTCCCCTGATTTGCTTTAATTGATCATTATATTTTTGTATTATTTGACACATTTACCCTTACGGAACAAATGTAAATTTCTGTATTCCCTTTTGTTTTAATTTTTCTGCTTAGTTGAGTTCAATGGTAAGCTAATCAACTAAATTGCAGCATATACATATATAGTACAAATTATTAGAATATATGTAATTGAGTTTTCTTTTTTTTTTTAGTTAAAAAGTATATGTTGGGAACCCAAATTGATTTTTCAGTTCCCTACCTACTTAAGATTCGAATGATGGTGGCCAGTAAATAAAGTTATTTAAAACCTACTCAGCTGAGCCATATGAATAATTGAATTTAATATGTTTTTGAAAATTGGGATTGTAGTCTTTGCATAGTGGATTTTTAATTCAACAAAGAAAATTTTGAAAGCAACAAACCAACAAACAGAAAACGACTCATTTGGTTGAGTTAATGATAACGTGGACTGATTCCCCTAGTGATTTTTTATGTCTGTACTAACGTGTTCAAGTCGGTCTTGCATTTACATATTGTTAAGAATCAGTAAGATTATGTTCCCTTAGCACTTACGATTTGTATATATGTACATGTATATATAGTGATGTTAATAAGGCATTATTCAAGTTGTTTTCTAAACCAGCAGTGTTCTCTAATTTTACAGTCTGACTTATAATTATTAGTTAAGAGGGAAGCAGTAAAAAAATTGTAGATTAGATATGATATGAAAGATTTGAAATCATTTTCATAATTTATTTATGTTTTAATTCAGAATCAACAACTCAAAACCAAGTCACTCAATAAAATCAATTTTAAACAAAAACCATTTTAAGTATTCCAGTAGACCCTTTGAGATAAAATCAGCTAATTATAGGACTTAGTTAGAGAAATAAATATAAAAATCAACTTCCTGCTTCAAGTGAACACAGAAAAGAGAATAAAGAAAAACAGCTCCAAATCAGTTTGCCGTAGTTCTATAAAACTTAATCCATTTACAAATCATCATTTAATAATTCACAAATGAAGTTAATCTCTTTCATTAATATTGTTGAATTGTGTCCCATATTGGCTAGTAAAAGGGAGTTACTTAGGTTTATAAGTAGGATAGATCACTCTATCCAATTGGCTAGTTTTTTGGGTTGGATACTTAGTAAAGTGGTATCAGAACCAGACCTTAGTAGCTAGAATGTGGTGGAACAACTCAGTTGTTTCGGAAGAAAGACCAGGAGTCCAGGGCTGGCTTCGTCTAAAGGGGGATTGTTGAGTTATGTCCTATAGTGGCTAATAAAGGAGAGCTATTTGGGTTTATACCTACGATAGGTCACTCCACTTAATAGACTAGTTTTTTTAGGTTGAATGCATAGAAATCCTAGGCCAAGCCTCTCCCCTAACAAATATTTACTTTTTCTTTCTTCAAAAGGCTCCTATATAAATTATATGAATAGGTGACGAAATTTTTTTAAGGATATGGAAGAGACGGAAAGGAAAAACTTAAAATCAAATAGCAAGTGATTCTGTTGTTAAAAGGGAAGGCGATGAGAAGAGAGGAAAATGAAAACAGTAAGTATAAATAAATTGGACTCAAATAACACTGAAAAGGGAAAAAGAAAATGAAAAGTTAAGATTTGGTGATGGCAATGACCGTTAGTCTTTCAAAAAATTAATTGTTGGGAAATTTTATGATGCCATGATTAAAATTACGACATCAATGTCGTGATAAACATAAATTTTATAAATTACACATAAGACTAATAAATAAATGGTAAAACAAGTAAATTAATATACGAATGGTAATTTGGTGTTTTAAAATTGCAAACAAAACAAACACTTGTAAAAATAACATAAAACTTATAAATCAACATTAAATTATAATTTAAAAAATAGATTATTTACTTAATTTATTTAAGCAAAGAAAAAAATTACTCATCAATTGAAAACAAAAAATTTGTATTGAAAAAAATTTAAATAAGTTTTATTAAATTGGTTTAACGATAAATTTTGTATTCATGCTAGGACATTTATAATTTTTTTTTATTTTCTATCATAGTATTTGTTTACTATACAAGTTAATTAATCAAAATTATTTTTCTTGATGTGTATCAAGCCAAAACAAAATAAAAAGATATTATATTCCTAGACATATGTGAAATATCAGTCAAATTGGATCTAATTTTTAATTTTATACATATTTCATGTAGTTTCAAACTTTGCTTCTTACTTATACTAAAAGATCATTTAGAGTTGCTGTCGCGGAGGTTTTGAAGAATGCAAAATCACTTATATTACAAACAATTTTAAAAAATATAGAAAAAAATAAAAGTTTTTCATAATTTGATTTTGAGAATAAGCTTTATCCTTAATAAAATTTCACATATATAATCACATGTATTACATAAACTCAAAATTATCATTATTCAATTTAGAAATAAAAATAGTAAATATATAAAGGTAATCATTATTTTAATGAGTTTTTATTTTTACATTTGTAAGTTTTTATTTTTTTCAATAACTCTTATAATATTTACTTGTTTTACATTTGATTTACAAGTCTTCTATTTCATTACATAATTTATATGTTATTTTACACTTAATGTTGATTTACAAGTTTTATATTATATTTGTAAGTTTATGTTTTGTTTACTAATAATACATTATTTTACCACTCCTATGTTAATTACTTGTTTTACATTCTATGTACATGTTTTATGTTCTATTTACACAATTTATGTTTATTTTACACTTAATATTAATTTACAAGTTTTATGTTACATATAAAAGTTTTTATTTTATTTATCAGTAATACACTAATTTATCATTTCTATATTAATTTACTTGTTTTACCTTCCATTTACAAGTCTTATGTTCCACTTACATAATTTATGTTTTGTTTTACAATTAATTTTGATTTACAAGTTTTATGCTAAATTAATATATCTTATGTTTCATTTACATAATTTATGTTTAATTACAGTATTGGTGCCGTGATTATAGAATGACCCTTAATTTTCTAGTTGGATATAAGAATTTTGCTATGTAGCAAAGAAGCAAGAAACCTTATAAGCCCAATCAGATTTTTTAAGGGGAAAGGCCACCCACACCCCCAAGGTGTACTTAAATGGTCACAGACGTCCCATTAGTTTCATAAATGGTCACACAGACCCTTTTTTTACTATTATACCCTTGATTACCACAACCCAATAATTGACTTTAAATAAACTTCTATAATAAATAAAAATAAAAATAAAAATAATATAATAGATAAAATAAGATAAAATTTATAAATTATTTTGAATATTAGAAAATTATTTTAACATTATTAATCTGTTATATTCTTTTAATAATAATAAAATCTATTTGACATATTAATAATATTAAAATAATTATACCTAACATTGAAAGCATTTTATAAAATTTATATTATTTTATTTACATTTTCATTTTAAATTATTTCTATATTAGTATAAATCTTAAAATCAAATTTTGGATTAATTGATTTTATCCGTTGGGATAGACTAATAATAACTTAATATTAAAAGCAATGTTCAGTATATACGTTAATTTATTAATTATACTTAAATTGTAATATTTTATTTGTATCATATGATATTTATTTATTATTTTTATCTTATTATTATTTTTTTATTTATTTATATTGTTATAATCAAATGATATAATAGTCATTTATGAAATTAAGAGAGTTTGTATGATCATTTATGAAGCTAAGGAAGTGTGTGACCATTTAAGCAAACTTTAGAGTGTAGGTGACCTTTTCGCTATTTTTAATACTGAATTTGAGATTTTTAAGGCTTTTAATAGATTTGCAATACAATCTGAAAGGTCTAATTAATTGTGAAAAGTTCAATCAATTCTAACGTCCTAGTCGAGAAAAGTAAAAGAAGTTTAGAATTTAGATTTTTTTTCGGAAAATTTTAATAATTAAAGAATTAATCTTGACTTTTATTAAGGTAGAAATCTTTGTCAATGTCAACAAAAATTTATAATTAATGACTTTTCGGGTAATTATCAGCCAACAGCCCACCGAACTTATTGAATAAGCATCACCAAAGGTCTTATCAACAGGGCTGCTAAGTTACAATACATGTAACTTACCCCCTCTCACATGAACAATATCTATGAATATTATTCATACACTGTTTATATGAGAGGAATAAATTACATGTATTATAACTTTGCATTTGCCCTAATCAATTCGAACGTTCTATTGGAGAAAAGGAAAAGAAGTTCTGATAATTTTTTTTTTCGGAAAAATTTAATAATTAAAGAATTAATCTTGACTTTTATCAAAAAAGAATTCTTTGTCAGTGTCACCACAAGTTTATAATCAATGACTCTCTGGGTAAGCCATCATAAAAAAACTTTTACTATTTAAGTACTTATTTACTTATCTATGTGATAAATAAAATAATAAAAAAATAAATCCCTTAAAAGACTCATTAAATAAAAATAAGTTTATATTATTTTAATCAAAATTTTTCATTACCAAAATAATAGCAATTCTCTCTATTCAACAAGGATGAGATAAAAAATAATAATATAATACTAAATTAAAGGCTCCATAAGCTCTCCAAATAAGAATTTTCAAATGAGATAATGTTTCTCACTCTTCAATATTAAAAAAAGAAAAAGACAATCAAATTTAAATAGTTTTTTGAAACCTTTATTACTATGTAATAAAGTGGTCATGAAAGGATATGGCATGATTTTTTCAGATTCATGTTGACATCAATTGACATGATAAATAAATAAATTCACATGACATGATATGAGTAATAATCGTGTCATATTCGTCTTGGAGCACTTCAACACATTTGTCCATTTATAACATGAATATAAATTAATATGTGATATTATTAGTGAAAAATAACTAAAATATATACTTAATATTAAATTAATTGTGTGAAAAACTTATTCATGTCCCATTCATTTTATGTTAACTGATTTATGAACTACTTAAGAATAATATAGACATACTTGACGTATTTTAAAATAAATTTTAATTTTTTATTAAATGTGTTAAATGAGTTAACACCATTAATAAAAGGGTCATATTTGTGTTAGCTTAAATTTGACACTACTTGAAGACAACACTAACACGAATTGTCACCCCTATACGAAGCTACTTTTTCATCTACTTTTCCATTTGGTTCTGGTACGTACTGTTTCTAATATTTTAGATCCAAAAGACAAATACTTAAAAAGCCACGCCATAGAAACAATTAAAAACTCACCTTACCGATATGGAATTAAATTGACATTTGAGATTAGTTTTAAGGTAATTTACCTTGACATATTTGGAGAAATTGGGGATTCCTTGGAATTTTCCCTTGCAAGAACATCCAGAAAGCCCACTTCTATCATTTCACAATGAGATGTTGATTTATATTTTCCAAAACATGAACTGGGAATCCTCCAATGACATGAACTAGCCTCCCATTTTGAACACATCTTTAGCACTTTTAAAGTTGCCTTCAAACCAATGCAATTTTGAAAAACCTATATTAATTTTACTAGTTTTGTTTAAATTATCTTTTAAGTCATATTTATTTTAAAGTTATAGCTTCTATTTCACATCAATTATAGTTTTAAAATTAAAAAACCACAATACCAACTGAAAGCTTAATTGACAAAACTAAGCTTGCTTTAAGAATCCAAACCTCTCATAAGCTGGCTCTAGTATCATTCATAAATTTTATACCCAAAATATACTAAAGGAACCTAAGCCATGGAAAGAATTGATGAGTATATTATTATTATTAGCAAGTGATACAAGGCCGCTTATTTTGTATGCAAAAATCCACTAGTTAGGTTTCTAGGAAACCCAGACTCTTTAGGTAATGTATTCAGTCTTAGTGACAGAACCTTTCTAGTTCACTTAAACTCACTAATAAACCTCTTACACACTTATCACAAGTTTATAATAATAAATAAAAATAGCAAAGATATAACATATAAATAATAATACAAAAATTAACCGCTAACTCGAGGCTTGTAAAGATACAGTGTTCTTAAAACAGATTCACCACTTTCACAATAGTGTTTGAATTATATTGGCGTCTATCTCCCATAATACAACGGACTCGAATAGTATTGGCAGCAACCCTAGTATTCCAATAAATTTTAAATAAATATTTGAATTATATCACTGTGAAGCCTAAAGCTAGAGAATATTTGCTTAAAGAGAGGAGTAAAATCACTTAGATTTTTGGTGTGTTTTGCAAGTGAGCATGCCAATATAAATAGATTTCATGGGAGGGTATTAGTTAGTTAAAAATTCCATGTGGGATTTTTCTCGTTTTTTCATACTAATGGGTGTTCTTTGAGATCTAATTTCTCATTCACCCACGTACCAGTTTGGTCATTCTATGATCCGTTACAAAGAGCTCACGAAGGAGATTCCGAATCATCTATGCATGTATCTTTTTCTAATATCTATCTTGCTCAAAATTGGCCTCAAAATAGCCCTTTATGCTATTATTCCAACAAGAATTTCCAAGTTCAGCTTAATTAAGCTAGAGTATAACTTAATAAAGAAATTTACCTTGACGTCCTTGGAGAAAATAAGGATTCCCATGGAATTTTTCCTTGCATGAACATCCAAAACGGCCACTTTCATCACCCTCACAATGAAATAAATTTTGGAGATACATCCCTTTCTAACTTGACAAATGATGAATTGGGAATCATCCAATCCAATATAACAGGAACTTGATTCCAAATTTCAAGACCGCACTCTTAAAATTGCTTTCAAACCAATTATTTTCTACCATAAATGCATATTTGCATTTCCCATCCTCCCGGTTACTGCTGCTACTTGTTGCATTATTTATGCTGCTTATAGAAAAATTAAATCTTTTGAGAGCCCAAGGGACCCCGTTTTGCAGCACTCAATTCCATTGCAGCTAACGTCTTCTGTCTTGTTTCTTGGATCGCAAATAGAGAAGCAACCGCCAAGAGTCTAAGTCATGATCAGCTGATAACAATGAGGCAAGGTCGTTGCAGCCGATGCCGGAGAATATATTGTCATAGTACGAGAAGTAAAAAGGGAGCTTCCCCAGGCTAAAAAAGCTTGATTCTGTAATGTTATCCTGACAAGAGCTGATAATTGTTTGATTTACTCTCATTATGCTCATTTCGATTAAGACTTCAAGCACTTCCAGGTTGATGCTTCTCAGGATTGGCTTATTGGATTTGCAATATATTGCATAACGCTGATGCAAGTAACAGTTTTCTCCAATTCCTAACGGAAATGGAATTGTAACATTGTTTCCACAGTTGGATGGACAGTTAGGCTTTGTTATTGTTGCCGCCGCCGCTGCTTCGGCCTCTGATTTTATTGGACATGGAAGCAGCAATATTCGGCAGGTTTGGATTCCTATATATCCACTCATGTGGTACTTCATTATATGATATTGTGGTACTCCAATATATGATATATAATAGATCCATCTATATGGATATCATCATATACATCCAGGAAGCCATATGCTTTGGAAGAAGCTTGTACGGGAAGCCTGAAACACCAACTGCAAAATCATTTTTCAATCTGTTACTCTTTTGCTATGTGTTAACTGCGAGATAGAAATCTAAAAAAGAGATGCCCAGCACTTTGAATTTAAAAGGAAAGACGACTGGTTATATTTCTATTCTTCTTCTTAATTTTTTAAATCCAAGTTCCGTAAATTATTATTTCTTTAAACTAAAAAACAAAAGTAAAAGAATCACCCACAGGGGATCGATGGATTTACCGGCTTGACATTCATTGTTTTGAATTTTCAACATTACATTTGTTGATGCCAAAAAACGACCTCAACAGCTAAATTTGTTTTCTGGGGAATAACAGCACGAATCCTCACCCAAACGTCGATCTGACCGCAACATCAATGCCTGCCAACCACAAAAACACGGTTAGGACATGCCAGTAGGGGTTCTAGCATAGACCCTCTGATGCTTAAAACAGATAAGTTTGTTTTCTGGGGAATAACAGCACGAATCCTCACCCAAACGTCGATCTGACCACAACTTCAACCCCTGCCAACCACAAAAACACGGTTAGGACACGCCAGTGGGGGTTCCAGCATAGACCCTTCGATGCTTAAAACAGCTAAATTTGTTTTCTGGGAAATAACAACACGAATCCTCACCCAAACGTCGATCTGACCGCAACTTCAACGCATGCCAACCACAAAAACACAGTTAGGACACGCTAGTGGGGGTTCTAGCATAGACCCTTCGATGCTTAAAACAGATAAGTTGTGTATAAGGAGAAAATAAATAGGAGAAGGGATTGCAGAAAAGTGAAAGTAAAGGAATTCTCAGGTGGTAGTATTATAAATCTTGTAGAAAGTAAAATAGACTTTAAGATTAGCAACTTGTA
The DNA here is from genome assembly GCA_030449835.1 of Clausena lansium. Taxonomy (NCBI): domain Eukaryota; kingdom Viridiplantae; phylum Streptophyta; class Magnoliopsida; order Sapindales; family Rutaceae; genus Clausena; species Clausena lansium. Next base: position 4,719,322 of record JASUUF010000146.1, on the reverse strand, counting down.
GTTCTTTGGTTAATTTTTCCAACCCCTTCATCTAATGCTCCCTTCACTTTAAATAGGTCTCATGTTGTGGGTGGTTACCTCAATTTCAGCCAACCTCTCAGATTGTGAGCAGTTACCTCAACTTCAGCCAACTTCCCAAGTTGTAGGCGGTTACCTGCCAATTGAGGGTGGTTGAGGGAGTAGTAGTACGAAACTTCCCTATAAGATAGGCCACGTTTATCAAGCATACTTCCTAGTCGAATTATTTCAGGTCGTACTTATAAAATCAGGCCGCCAACATAGACCCCAGGTCATGCTTATAAAACCAGATCGTTAACATAAGCTTCAGGTGTTGCTTATAAAATAAGGTCACCAACATTGGCTCTAGGTTGTACTTATGAGGTCGGCTCGACGACACTAAGTTCCTGGTGGATTAGGATCAACCATGCTTCTTGGTACTATCAGAAAAATCCAACCTAAACATCAGTCACCTAGTTTTCAATACCTGGAAGTCATTGTCGGTGTTAGAAACTAATAAAAAAACAGAAAAATTTTCACAAACTCAACACCAATCCGCTAGTTTTCAATACCAGGAAGTCATTGTTGGTGTTGGAAACTATTAAAACAAGTGTTTTAGGGTGATGAGGTCGGGGGTGAAGATCAGGAGAATGCTGCCTAAGTGAACTTGAGAAGTTATTATAATGCTCGCCTTTTGCTATAAGCTTGTGTACCCTTTGTTGAACTTTTAATTTATTTTCACACTTTGATAATTTTTATATAATCTCCTTGCTACCTTTTTGTTTGTTTCAGCAAAGCTAATTCCGACTACAACAAGGTTGAAAAATGTCGACCTTAAGCAAGTTTATGCCAAACAAGGCTAGCACTGACCTCAAAAGGGCTTAAAATATCAACCTCAATAAGAATAATGTCGACCTTAAGCTGAAATGTTGACCTCACTGTGGACCTCAAACTAGTCAACCTTAACCGCAAACCTCACTAAGCTAAAATGTCAACCTCAACCGTAGACCCACTAAGCTAAAATGTCGACCTCAACTGTAGCTCTCACTAAGCTAAAATGTCAACCTCAACCATAGATCAGACCAAGCTAAAAATGTTGACCTCAACCGTAAACCTCAACAATATTGAAAATGTTGACCTTAACCCTTAACAAGGTTAAAATTCAAGTTCGAAATGCGGGCATGAATAAAGCTAAGAATAACTAACCTCAATAAGGTGGCAAGTCAAATTAATGTCGACCTCAACAAGGCTAATGCCAACCTCAATAAAGCTAATGCCGATCTCAATAAGGCTAATGCCAATCTCAATAAGGTTAGTAAAATAAAATTAATCAGGCCTCAGTAAGGTTAAGATGATTGTAAAATAACCAATTTCAATCTCAACAAGACTCCAACAAATAAATTAAGATATCAAATAATCAAGTAATTAAATTAGGTTGGACATTGATAAGATCAAAATTTGACAATCTCGATGTCGACAAGATGAGAAAAATTTATTCACGTGGGACCTCAACAAGGCTCAAATGTCAGCCTTGATCTCAATAAGATCGAAAAAAATTTATTCACGTGGGACTTCAACAAGGCCCAAATGTCGACCTCGATCTCAATAAGATCGGATTGAATGAGTAGATAAGTTAGGAAGTATTAAAATTGAGTTTCTGAATAACCTCTTTGACATTGAAATAACTAAAATTACAGGAATTGAACATGAACTGAATTGAAATGATAAAGCAATAAACAAACTTACGAACTTTTTGAACATAGTTAAAAAGGAAACACAAATGAGAGTGATGCGAAAATTAGAAGTGTACTAGTCGGCACAAGTAATATAATGTAGAGTAAAGAATCGTCCCACAGAGATTGTATATCTTATTAGTTACCGAAATTATTCTAACCCTAATTTATTTGAACAATCGAATAATAGATTTTAGATTTAAAATTAAAATAAAATAAAGCAACTAAAATTTAATAATAATGCAAGAAGTTATGAAATTACCAAGAGATTAAGACACTAGGATATCCGATTTCACCATAACTAATCCAATTTAATCCTTCATCTGTGTTAATAAAAAAATTATTACCTATGTTGACAGTAAATTTCCTTAAACTATTTAATATCCTCTCTCGAGTAATATAAAAAATACCCTCACATATTAACCCACTATATCTCTATGTGAATTTAAATATGCAAAGATTCATTAAGCTCTATGGAAATTCTTAAATAAAACTGCACGAATCACATTGGCACATCTCTGTCTTTCGTTCAATTCATGGCATCCATTACACAGAGCAAAAATACATAAATCTCCTCTCAGTCTCATTATGTATCCTCAAATCATTCAAATATTGGCCAGATATTTAAAAACATTAAACACAATAATGAACACTCAATCATGGAATAATAAACTAAAAATATCACAGATTTATATAATTAAATCTTCATAGTTAGGCTACATCGTAGCCCTAGCAAAATAAATTAGTTCATAGGAAAATAAAGAGAATCCATAAATATTATAGGGAACATTGAAGTAAGATAATTAAAAGAAAAAGAGAAAGAATAAACTCAATAAACTGTCTCTCTCTGTTCTCTGTAGTTCGGCTTCTCCAAACTCTTGCTCTCGGTTTTGCTTTGTTACTCTCGGCTTTTCTCCTTTTGTTTGCTAAGTGCGGCTGCTCCTTTTTTCCACTTCAATTGGCTCCTTTATATCCTGTGACCGTGGCCTCAAATCCTTAGCTTAAAAAGGATTCAAACAAATCACGCCAAGCAGCCTCCTTTGTCTCATTCATGCACGTGAAGCCAATTACAAGCCATGCATATTTTGTTTCCTTAATTAACTTCAAATTACTCTTTATAATAAGCTTTCCATGGAATGCATGCATAATAATTTATTAAATAAATCTTCCTTGATTTGTTTCAATTAAATCTCTTTAATCCTTTCCCTTTACATTCTTTCATGCAGATTTCTTCCCGAATGTTCCGATTTAATTCCTCTTTTAGCTCTTTTTATTTGGATATTACCTACATAAATAAAAACATAAAATTAAGACAATAATTAATATAACAAAATAAAAACTAATAATAAAATTAAGCTAAAAGATATTAAAATATATAAAATATAAGTACATCAGAGAGCAATAGTGCTGAGGTCAGCCTATTGATAATATTTCTGCAAATGCTCTGCATTCCATGCCTTACTGACAATTTTGCCATTTGGGTAACCTAATTTATATGCACCATTGCCTAATAAGTGTAGAACTTTATACGGCCCTTCCTAGGTCGACCTTGGGACTTCATCACTTGGCTTTTTGGTCTACTGGTTGACTTTATGGATCATTAAGTCCTTCTCTTACTACCTTGCTCGGCTCGTCCTAACTCACTTGCACTTGTTTCATCTCTTTATTAGGTTGCTGCTACACAATCTATTCTCAACATGCGGATTAACGCTCGTGATCTGCATAGATTCTTTTGCAGCTGTAGCATAACAGCTTCGTACTATTTGTTGCTGACCCTTCATTACTCTAACCCTACCTTGGACTCTAAACTTTACGCATTGCATATGGGTTGAGCTCACTGCTTTTGCAATCCTATTGAATGGTCTGCCCAAAATAACTTGATAAGGACTTGGCTCATTAACCACCACCCATGTTATCATCACTGTTTTTTGTAGTGGGCTGGACCCTATGGTCAATTGTAGATCAATCACCCCGAGAGGAATCAGCTCTGCTCTTCCAAACCCTTTTAAAGACGTTCTGATAAGATCAAGCCTAAGGTCACCTATTTCTAGACCATCCAAAGTTTACTTAAGCAAAACATCGACCGAGCTACCCCCATCTACAAGAGCCCAATTCAACTCCTACCCTGCCAAGGTAACCTTCACTACCAGTGCGTCTTCATGTGGACAACCGCTTCCTCATTTTCGTCTGTGAACATGATTGACACCCTTTGGACCCACTGCTTCTTTGGTACTAGAACATTAAAATATACCTCATAACGTTTCAGAGAATATCTACTATTTTCCTCCTCGAACGATTTGAGTCCCCTGCTAGGGTCGGCCCTCCGATGATCATCATTGCCATATAATCCCTAGTGTCTCCTCTTTTCCCATCTCTTCCTTGGTCCCTCACATACTCCTTTAGATATTGATTTTGTACGAGCCAATCGATCTGCTCTTTCAGGTCTATACAATCTGTGGTTCCATGTCCAGACACCTTATGAAACTCGCAATACTTATGATGAGCATTTCTGCCCTGACCCCATACGATCGGCTTTGGTGGGATCAATAGCCCCTTATCTTTTATCACATCAAATATTTCTACCTTGCTCGTGTTCAAAGGTGTAAATCTCCCTCTCTGCTCTACCAAGTTCACCCTGTGATCTGATCGCGATCCTTTCCGATCTACCGGTGGCGTTTACAGGTCATACTTTCTTGTTCGAATCTCCCGTCGGCTCTTTGCGTAGATATCTCCTCCTTCTCAGCACCGACTAGTTAGAGAGACTTCTCTCTTTCACGATTCTCTTTCCAATCTTGGAGCGGCCTTTCTGGTCGTCTGTAATTAAACAAGTCTTTATCATAATAACGCCTGTTATCTGAGTCTCTCCTCATGCTATCCCCAAAGTTTTCTCCTTTTTTCTTGGTTCTTCTCTTTGAACTGGACCTATTCTCTGTTCTTCCATTCCCTTTTTTTCTTTCTCTGCATTTTTGATTTTTATAGCCAAGTTCGCCTGATCATACGCCTCAGCGTATGTTGCAATCTCTTTGCTATACAAACTATTCCACAACCGATTAATTCTCAACTCTTTTTTTAATCCTTCAAAAGCATCAAGATGATCAAAGGCCTTCAGGTCGGTAACTTCTTTATGGTATCTAGTCACAAAACTTCTCAAACTTTCAAACTCTCCTTGGACCAATTTTTTCAACCAGCTTGTATCATGCTCAGGTATGCATGAACCTCTCAAATGCATAGTAAAAAGCTCACATAACTCCTAAAAGTTTCCTATGCTCCCCTTCTTTAATCATCGATACCACTCCCGTGCCTGTCTCTTTAGGGTTAAGGGAAAAACACGGCACCGTTGCAAATCATTCAAGCCTTGAATCCAGGTAATCTCATTAAACTTCTCCATATTATGATTTGGGTCAGTTTTTCCTTCATACACCAAGGTCGAACCACATACTTCTATGGCAAAGTCACTGCCATCACCTCAGGTATTAGAGGAGATTCATCGTCGAGAAGCAATCTTCCTACTACTTTCTTACCTTCCGCCTTTGCCTCTAACACCTCAGAGTTTTTTTAAATTGGAGCATTCGCTGCTCAAGCTCACTTGCCCATTGGGAATTTCTTAGCTCTTCCCTCTCTCTTTCAGGATCCAGGTCGTCAATTTGCCCCCGCAACTCATTCGTCTGCTCTCCTGTACTTTTCTCTCTTGTTGTACCTTGATTTGAGGTAATCCCATTCCAGTTTATCGTTCACCCTCGAGCTCTTCTTTTTCTCTTGCTTTTCTGCTCTCTGGATCATCATTTTGAATTTGAGTTCCTCTGACTTAGGCATCAACCAGCCCTCTGATCATCACTTTAAATCTTGCCATTTGCCTCTCATCCCCTTCTCTCAATCTCTTATCTATAGTGGCATTCACTTCCTCTTCTATTTGGCACAAGGATTGCCTATCTCCTTCGTCACCGTCTATCGCCATTCCTGTAACCTCCTCCTGTCAAATCTTTAAATGTATGGCTTTTCGCACCATTCCCCACAGAAGGCGCCAAGATGTTGATGCCGAAAAATGAACTCAACAGTTAAATTTATTTTCTGTAAAATAACAGCATGAATCTGCACCCAAACATCGATTTGACTGCAACTCAATGCATGCCAACCATAAAAACAAGGTTAAGACACGCTGGTAAAGGTTCTGGCATAGTTAAGCAGATAAATATTGTATAGGGAGAAAATAAATAGGAGAAGGGATTGCAAAAAAGTGAAAGTAAAGGAATTCTCAGGGGGTAGTATTATAAATCTTGTAGATTGTAAAATAGACTTTAAGACTAGCAACTTGTAGTTCTTTGGTTAATTTTTCCAACCCTTTCATCAAATGCTCCCTTTACTTTTAATAGGTCTCTTGTTGTGGGCGGTTACCTCAATTTCAGCCAACCTCTCAGGTTGTGGGCGGTTACCTAAACTTCAGCCAACTTCCCAGGTTGTGGGCGGTTACCTGCCAGTTGAGGGTAGTTGAGGGAGTAGTAGTACGTAACTTCCCATAAGATAGGCCACGTTTATCAAGCATACTTCCTGGTCGAATTATTTTGAGATATGATGAGATATATGAGATGACACTTCATTGGTCTATCCATTGCAGCTCCAAGCATGATAGTACTCAAATAGTACTTCATTGCACCGCCCATATGAGGTCTGAATACAAACAGATCATTCCCTGGGTACTTGTTTTAATGACAGTTTTAACATCATGTAGCTATTTTATATTTTGATATGATTTTCATGAGTACTACGTACAATATCATTTATGCTTTTAATGAAAGTGGTTTGATTTAAAGTTTGAATAATATAATTATGTTTTTACCTATAGTTTAGTGAAAATGGTATATTGAAAGGATATAATCATTACAAAGTAAGTTTATTTTAAAAAACTATTATCCACTCACTAAGCTCAATGAGTTTTATACTCACCTTTTTTATTATATTCCCCCTCCACCCCACCCCCCCACCCCCCCTCGAAGGTTGCAATTGCACTAGTTGACCAAGCAACTGTAGATATTTTGAATTTTGGCCATGTAATGGTGCTATGAGATATAGAAGATTTTTGTTAGGGCATTTTGATCATCTCATTTTGGGATTGTATAATTGTATTATGATATAATGATTATAAAAGTTTAATGTATGTTGACATTAGCTATAGTATAATATTCTTTTGATACCTTGGAGATGTTTTTGTGATAATCAATATTTTATATGGTTGAGCAGAATTGGGAATCTTATATTTATAGGGGAGACTCTGCCAAATTTTTAGTAGAATCCTCGTTAATAAGATTATTATCAGTCAAGTTAGACGATTTTAGATAGACTCGCCTCGTGGGGTTCATGGCCGGTCATTTTAGTTGGTATCAAAGTGTGGTTTTAAATTTTATAGACTTTACTATCTTAGTAAGAATAAGTTTTATTATTATTAAAGTAGGAATTGATGCTTTGCAGGACCATCATGCTTCGTCATAGTAGTTGACGTGGCCATGGTTGTGGTTGTGGTTGCACTAGGTTAGTAGCTAAGCTAACTCTAGGTGTTGTACTTCCAGAGGAAAGTGAACTTGTGAACGAAGGAGTAATTAATCTTCGACAAATGAGATTGCACAGTAAGCACCCGTGAATGTCCCGAACATTGTGCAGTCATTTGATAGGCTAGCTTAGATTATGACTACAGTTGTGTAGAATAAGACTCAAGCGTATGCCGCTAATGCAAACACTATTGAGTTTGTGAGAATTTTAGGGATTATGAGCTTTAATGGTTCTAGAGAGCCACCTGAAGTGGAGTCATGATTTATGTGATGAGATTTTCAGAGATTGACAGACTCTCTTTTTCCACTTTTCTAATCGAGGATAAAGCTTACTAATGGTGGTAAGCAATGGAGAGATGATACCAGGGGCATACTATGATTAATTGGGCCATTTTTCGTAAGGAATTCTATGATCATTATTTTCTAGTTGTGTATTAAGATATTAAGTAGAGTGAATTCCTTCAATTGGTTCAGGGATCTATAACAGTTGAAGAGTATAAGAAGAAGTTTATGGACCTTAATAGATTTGCTATATCTGCAATTGGTGATGAGATAAAGATGTAGGTGGTTTAATGAGGGTCTTTGATTTAAGATTCGTACCACCGTAACTACATCACGATATACTGAGTTTGCAGAAATAGTTGAGGCAGCCAGGAGAGTAGAGCACAATATTGCAGATGGATGTAGAATTCAAGCATTAAAGTAGAAGCATAGCCAGAGCTGGACAAATGGTAGCTCGAGTAGTAGGCCGCTTAAGAGATACGGTATTTATGCGAATTACTCTGGTAACACTCAGAGGAGTCAAGGTATAGGCTTCATAGGAATTTGAGACAGGCTGTCAGTCATAGCTCAGTGCAGCAATCGGTGGGGAGTAATGTTTGGAATCAGGGACATTACGATAGGAGTAGAAGGGGACATCGTGATGATCGTTCTAAGAGTACCTAGCAGACTTCTTGCCCTTCGTGTGGCAAGAACCATCAGGGCCAGCACTGCTTTGGAGACAAAGTTTGTTATTTATGTGGTCAGTCTGGACAGATCAAGATTATGCCCTACTTAGTCTCAGAGTGACAGTTTTGAACGAGGGACAGCCTCACAGTACCAGTCTCACTCTAGACAGACTCAGGGTCAGATAGGAGTCCAGACAAGGGGTTTTACATCTACTTTTAGAAGTCAAACGATTGTTCCATGTCAGAAAGGTCAGCCTGGTTGACCTCATACTCAGGTTCGAGTCTTCGTTTTGACACAGCAAGAGGCACATGCTACACCATAAGTTGTTATGGGTATACTATCTATCTTTGGCCGCAAAGCTTATATTCTTATTGATCCTAGATCCACACATTCTTTTGTTTCCCATACTTTTGCTATGCATATATAGCAAGAGCTTGAACAACGATTGTGGTTTGGTTGTTAGTACACCTATTGAAGAGTCACTACTTGTAGAGAGTGTGTATCGGGATTGTGCGATTGGAATGGGTGAGCATGAACTTTAGCCAAATTTTTATTTTAGACAGTCGAAACTTATATGCTAGATTGTGGTTTGGTTGTTAGTACACCTATTGGAGTGTCACTACTTGCAGAGAGTGTGTATTAGGATTGTACGATTGCAATGGGTGAGCATGAACTTGAGCCGAATTTGATTATCGTAGACAGTCAAAACTTCGATGCTATTTTGGGCATGGATTGGCTTGAATCTCACCATGCTACTATCGATTGTTTCAAAAAGGAAGTTATGTTTAAAAAGCCAACGAAAAATGATGTGAAATTCTGTGGGGAGCACAAAGTTTTACCCTCGTGTGTCATATCTGCTATTGGTGCAAGATGGTTGTTAAGAAAAGGGTGTTCAGCTTATCTTGCACATGTGATAGGCACAGAAACTCAAAAGTTGAGGTTGGAGGATTTTGCAGTAGTGCAATATGCCACCTAACAGAGAGATTGAGTTTTCTATCGATTTGGTCCCTAAAACATATCCTATATTTAAGGCACCGTATAGGATGGCTCCAGCAGAATTGAAAGAACTTAAAGTTAAACTAAAAGGATTGGTGGATAAAGGGTTCGTTAGACCTAGTATGTCCCCGTGGGGAGCTCCAGTCCTATTTGTTAAGAATAACGATAGTACCTTTAACTCTGTATTGATTACTGGCAGTTGAACACAGAGGCTTTGGGCTGTGCACTTGTTGTCCGTCGAGGACTATTTAATGCATACAATATAATGAGATATGATGAGATATATGAGATGACACTTCATTGGTCTATCCATTGTAGCTCCAAGCATGACAGTACTCAGATATTACGTCATTATACTGCTCGAATGAGATCTAGATGCAACAAGATCATTCACATGGTTACTTATTTTAATGGCAGTTTTAACATCACGTAGCTATTTTATATTTTAATATGATTTTCATGAGTGATATGTACAGTATCGTTTATGCTTTTAATGAAAGTGGTTTGATTTAAAGTTTGAATAATATAATTATGTTTTTACCTATAGTTTGATGAAAATGGTATATTGAAAGGATATAATTATTTTAAAGTTTATTTTCAAAACCTATTATCCACTCACTAAGCTTAATGAGTTTTATACTCACCCCGTTTTATTATATCCCCTCCCCCCCCCCCCCCACCCCCCCACACAGGAGATTGTAGATATTTTTTATTTTGGCCACGTAATGGTCCTAAGAGATATAGATGATTTTTGTTAGGGCATTTTGATCATCTCATTTTGGGATTGTATAATTGTATTATGATATAATGATTATGAAAGTTTAATGTATGTTGACATTAGCTATAGTATAATATTCTTTTGATACGTTGGAGATGTTTTAGTGATAATCAGTATTATGGTTGAGGAGGTTGTTCAATGAAGCTGGTTATATGTTTCACTTATCTTTGGGAGTGCTTGTTTTATAAATTTACAGGTTTGATGTTATATTTGTGGGGGAGACTTTGCCGAATTTTTAGTAGAATTCTTGATAATAAGATTATTATCAGTCAAGTTAGATGATTTTAGATAGACTCGCCTCATGGGTTTCAGGGCATGTCGTTTCAATTTTAGAGCCAAATTATGCCGGTAGCTTGCCCTCAGTAATATAAGAGAAAAAATTTATAGTACAATCACTTGAGTCTTCTAAGGTGTTGAAAGCAGCAGGAGACCTTGAAGCCACATTATCATGTCAATTTAGCTATTGTTATCAGCAGCCAGCTGATGCGGGAAGTGAGTTAGATTTATTGAGCTAGCAAAATGGTTACGTTGAAGAATATCAGCACGTGAACATGAGTGGCATTTCTAGAAGCATTACTATGATTGGATGATAGTTGCTACAAACGTGGATAAATTTTTATTCATTTCCAAATGTTACCCTTGAGCCTAGCTGTCCTTTTCATCATTTTATGTATAAATAAGCAAGTGCTTTGTAATTCAAAATTCATTCTAGTTTCATTCATGTTAGTAATGCTTTTGATTCATGCTCTACTTGTCAATGTAAGCAATTCATTAAAAATTTAAGTTGGTATCAAAGCCATCTTTAAGCTATGGCAAGCAATAGCAATACACAAACAAATATGAATCAAGCACAAATGAATCCAGAAGAACAAATGGATGACTTGAATCAAAATCAAAATCCAACTCAAAATGTTGAATATCAAAGCTCAAGAATTAACCCCATAAATATGGTAGTAATGAACCCATCTTTTACTCAACACATTGATAACAATACGTCGTTTTCACAACACCTATCAAACTGAACTAAAATAAATTCATGCATTGGAGATCTCAAGTGATCTCCAGCATTAGAGCTAATGAACTTTAACCATTCATATATGGTAGCCATGTTTGTCCTCCTAAAGTCTTTATGAATCCTATACCAAATCAAATAACTGTAACCACACCTAATCCTGAATGTAAGATTTGGAAGAAAAAGGACCATATTCTCTTGAGTTGGTTACTGTCGTCACTTAATGAAGGGGTCTTGGGCATTGTGCTGGATTGCTTTACCTCGTGTGAGGTTTAGACAATTCTTGCCAATCAATTTGGTGCACGAACAAGGGCTAGGATATTGCATCTCAGAATTCAAATCCATACCACTAAAAAGGGCTCATTCACCATCCATGAGTATTACTCTAGGATGAAATCTATGTTGAATGCACTTAGAGGCTTAGAGCTGTAAGAAATAACATGAGTGATGATGATCTTATCATGCGTGTGTTAGTTGGTGTGCGGCCTGAGTCTGATTCAATGGTCACCAACATTACTTCAATGCAAGACAGTCCCTCACTTGTAAAAGTTTATGGCATGTTATTTGATAGGGTGGTTTTACACCATTTTAACAACTAAGTTTAGCATGAGATTTGCATCGTGTTTAATTATTTTAGAGTTGTTTTACTTGTTATAGGTGTGTTTGTGTAGGCAGTAATGATTGGAAGCATGTGGTGTGAGTTTGATCAAGAAAAGTGGAGCCGAAACAAAGAAATCGAAGAAATACGCTTCAATGGTATTTTCGTAATTTTTTGTAGTGCGCGAGCAGCTGCCACCACCTATTCAAAGATTGTGGCTCATAATTCATGGTAGCTGCCCCGAAGCTGCTTTAATGCGATGAATTTTATTTTTGTGCGGAAATTAAGACTTAAAACCATAGAAATTCTTAATTTTAATCAATTTCAAAGTGCTAAACTCTATTTAAAGGATCTTTCATTAGTTTTTAGAAGAGGAAAAGCCTTTAGAAAAGAAAATAACAAGAGAGCAACAAGCTCCCAAGGAGATTGAAGATTGAAGATTTATTCTAAGAGTTTTTCTTATTAAACCCATCTTCTCTTCTCTTGTTTTAGATTATGAGGATGCTTTATTTTATTATGGATGTTATTTTCTTCTTTATTATGAACTAAATATTTTTATCTAGGTTTGTAATGTAACCTAGTATGAACCTTAATTGATTGATGCTTTTAGTTCTTCAAAATTGCCTTCTATTGATTATTTATTATATTTTGTGCTTAATCTATTTGATTGCTTGATCACCAGTTATATAGCAAATGTGTAGTTGCATAGATATCAAAAGAGTCATGCATCTATAGACCTAAGTATGATAACATGTGTTAATCTGAGATAGGAATATACTTATATTGCATATGCACTTGATAAGGAACTTAAACTTAATGAATTGCTTATAGTTGATTCTCATAGAAATATAGTAGGTGGATTATGAGTAATATAACTACTTAACCATCGAAAGAGGCTTATAGAGATTTTAATGTTCTGAGTGATAATTGAATTAGGTTAATTAGAAGAACTGGACTAAGATTAATAAGGGGATTGCTGGGGCAAATTACAAACCTAGGTTTCATCATCCATTGATTATCTTATTATTTATTTTGCATTTAATTTACTGTTATAATCTTAGTTAAGGCTTTTTATTTAGTTGTTTGGATTAGACTTGGGAGATATATTAATTGATAGATAATGATAGGATAATACTAGTCTTTATGCGTTCGACACTCTCATTCATTACTTTATTACTTGTTCGATACGTACACTTGCGTGGTTAATTAGAAAATAGATGTGAGCAAAACCTTAGCTCAGGTGTTGTTGAGGCTAACTTTGAACAAGTGAGAAATGTGAGAAGAAACTGGGGTAATAATGACAGATTCACCAGTCAGCACCAACCTGGCATAGTGTTTAGAAACCCTAGAGGTAGATCTAGAAATGGTCATGGTAGCCAAAGCTCCTAAGTCAAAGGAAAGGCAAAGTTGTGGCTGATGATGAAGGCTCAGATCCTAAAGGGCCATGTCAAATTTGTCTAAAAATGGGACACACAGCTACTGAAGGTTGGCATAGATTCAAGAAGAACTATGTTCCACAACCAAACAAAAGAAGAGAGCCAAGAGGTGCATACATCATTGCTGCAGAATGCCAGAGTAGTGGAGCCACCAATCTTGTAACCGATGCTCTTAGAAACTTAAGCACGAACTCAGAGTATCAAGGTAATCATAAACTTGCTGTTGGAAATAGTGAGAAACTTCTAATCTCTCACATTGTTTGTTCTATTTTTCCCACTCATGATCCACACAAACACATTGCCTTGAACAATATATTATAGGGAAATTATCCACCGTCCACTTGATTTTTACCACTTTTTAAAAATATACACAATTCTCAAATTTTTTTGCTGAACTCCACCTAAAGTTATATTTTTTTTACCTTTCCACTTCCGTCTTCAAACCATTATAACTTTGCTGACGTCATAAGGGTAAAATGCTCATTTTGCTGATGTCATTTATCACAAATTTTGTTAGTTCTATTAACGGTTTGAAGACGGAAGTGGATAGATGAAAAAAAATATAACTTTAGGTAGAATTCAGCAAAAAAATTTAGGAATTGTGTATTTTTTAAAAAGTGGGAAAAATCTGGTGGACGGTGGATAATTGACATATATTATATATGCCTAACATAACTAAGAATCTTGTTAGTGTTTCAAAATTATTGCATGATAATGATATTGATGTTGAGTTTAAAAAATCTATTTGTTTTATTAAAGATAAGAAGCAAAAATTATATTAAAAAGAGTGGCTACAGATGGGCTGTTGTTTGCCTACTCATCTGAGTAACAACAAAATTCTATATGCTTCCATGTTATCTTCTTTTTCAGTGTCAGAGTTAATAAATTGCATTAGCAATCCAGTGTCTATGGTGTCTTTTAATTCAAATAATAGTGAGTCTATTGGTGTCATTGTTATAGAGTTCGGTAGAGCTGATAAATCAAGCAGTAGTGATCAGAAAGCCTCAAAAGAAATTGATCTTTGGCATCTTAAACTAGGGCATCCTAATGTAACTGCTCTCAAGAATACTCAACTGTCTTGTAATCAGTTCAAAATGAATAAAAGTGTTGTTTCTTCATTTTGCTTGCATGTCAGTATGGAAAACAATCAAAGCATAGTTTTAAAAGCACTAAGACCAAAACCAACACAGCTTTAGAATTGATTCACACTGACCTGTGGGGGCTAGCACCAATTCCCTCAACCCATGAACATAGATACTACATATCCTTTGTGCATGATAAAACCAGATACACTTGGTTTTTTCCTATAACGACAAAATCTCAAGCCTTTAATACATTCATTGCTTTCAAAAATTAGATAGAAAATCAATTGAACCTGAAAATCAAAACACTTCAGACAGACATGGGGGGTGAATTCAAAGCATTTGAACAATTTCTCATAAAAGAAGGAATAACTCTAAGACAATCATGACCTTATTGACATGAACAAAATGGTAAAGTTAAGAGAAAACATAGGCATATCGTAGAGACTGGTCTCACACTATTGGCCCAAGCTAAAATGCCACTGAAATATTGGCAAGAAGCCTTTAGTTATGTCACATATATTATTAACAGATTTGCCTCACCTACGCTTGAAAACAAGGTTTGGTCACAAGATCCAATGTTGAATCTGAATACAGAGCCATGGCTTTGTGCAGCATTGAAATTACATGAATCAGCTCTTTACTCAATGAGTTGAAGATAAAAGTTGAAAGGGTTCCTATGATTCTAAGTGACAGCACCAATGCAGCAGCAATAACTGCTTATCCTGTATATCACTCAAAGACAAAACACTTTGGGATAGATCTTCATTTCATTAGAGCTAAGATAACCAGAGGAGAATTGGAGATCAGCTATGCTGCTAGCAGAGATCAAATTGCAAACGTTTTAACCAACCCTTTACGTTATTGCAAATTCAGTCATTTTAGGAGCAAACTCAATATCGTTGATAAGACCTTGAATTTGAGAGAGGCTGTTGAAAGCAGTAGCTGTGGAAAGTCAGCAGGAGACCTTGAAGCCGCGTTAGTATGCCACCTTAGCTATTAATATTGCCAGTAGCCAGCTGATGTGGGTAGTGAGGTGGATTTATTGAGCTTGCAAAATGGTTACGTTGAAGAATCTTAGCACGTGAACATGAATCAGTGGCATTTCTAGAAGTAGTACTGTGATTGGATGTGATTGCTACAAACACAAATTAATTTTTATTTATTTCCAAAATGTTTCCCCTTAGGCTAGCTGTCCTTTTCATCATTTTGTGTATAAATAAGCAAGTCCTTTGTAATTCAAAATCCATTCAAGTTTCATTCATTTTAGTAATGCCTCTATTCTTGCTCTGCTTGTCAATGTAAGCAATTCATTAAGAATTTAAGTACACTCTGTCCAGTGATTCTAATGTAGGACTTTAAGTGAGTCCCATACTAAGACCCAAAAAAAAATGATGAATTCCACAATAAGACCCACTATTCTATTGAATGATAAAACATTAATAACTGATTTTACTACCTCAGCAGGAGGAAGAATCGGCCTACAAGTCTTTCTAACTATTAATGAATTTTTTTTAGGTCAACTAATTGCTTGTGTCCTTTCTCAGAGTGGTACCTATTTCTTAATTTCACTCGACCAAGTAAAATTTTCAAAAGTGATCGATTTGCCATGAGCACTATCCCTATAATAAAATGGATATGAAATTTTGACCAATAAATAATAACTTTTTTCATCCTTTGGCTGGGAAAAAGAGCCGGAGCGCTGTGTGAGAAAGTAAGGAAAGTTTTTTAAAAAATAGGATCAAAAGAAGACAGAAAGAAACTGGAAAAGAGAGACGTGAGATGTAAGTGCTATTGATATTGTGGTTGAAAAAATTACAGTTTTAAAGTATTTAATAAATATTTATTATCATGATTTAAAAGTAAAATTAATTTTATCTGCACTTGTGTGATAAAAAAAATATTTATTAATTAAAATCATATTTATGGTTATGGTATTAACTTTCATCTAATAACTATACTTTTTTCTTCTTTTTTTCCATAACTAACATATCTGTAGAAAGCAATTGAATCTATAAACTTTTAATAAGCTCGCGTTTATTCATTTATAACATGGTGGCTTAAGATAAAGAGTAAGTAGTGAAATCTACTGGTTAATTAAAATAAACTACACCTTTATTCATTTATAACGTGGGCGGCCAAAAGAAAAAAAATTAGTTTAAAACAAAAATATTCACATTGTTATTAAAAAAAAATTATCTCTGCAACTTTTTGGATCGATGTACTCATAACAAACTCCATTCAATTGTGCAGAATAAAATGTCAAAAATCTTTATATATAGTATTGTTTCAGAAAATTAATCATTTTCCCCTCGTGTTTCAAAATTCATTTAAATTTTTCTACCCTTAAAAAAAAGACTGTTAAATTTATTTATTTATTTATTTATTTTGGTTTCTATTAATATTTGCTCTTGATAATGCGGTAAAACCCTCCACTCATCAATATAAATTTCTAAGGGTCAACTTTTTTTTGAAAGAATAATTTTAATTTGATAAACAACAGGAGAATTTCTTTTTTCAATCATTTTCCCGATAGTACATATTGTAATGATCAATTTCATATTCTCTCCAACTATAGTTCTCAAGGTGTACACAGAAACAAGTGAAACCTTAGGTTAGGCTGAGGCTGAGGCCTTATGCTTTGGTTTATAGCTTGTTAGAGGTTGATTTATCACCACTAATAGTTGAGTTGGATTCACTTCATGTCGTTCAAATAGTTTTGGATCGACTTAGTACTCGTACTGAGTTGTTCTGGCTTATTTATAAAGTGAAGCACTTACTTTTTCCAAAGCATTGTTTTTGGGTTCGACATATCTCAAGAGTTTAATACAACAGAGGATGCATTAGTAAAATATTATGTCCGTTGTTTGGATTCCTATGTTTGATTGAAAAAATTTCCACCACATCTATGTTGTTATCTTTGAGACTTGAAATCCTAATTTTAGTGAAGCTTTTTCTTTAAAAAAAAAAGGTGTACAAACAGTGATGGTGCCACATTATGACTAGCAGGGGCTTCAGCCCCTGCTTGGCTTTCTAAAATTTACAATGGATTTTGATATTTGCTTCACTTTTAATTTGATTTATCATAAAAGCCCCTCTAAAATTTAACAATAACTAAATATATAATTATTTTTACACTTCCAACCTACAAAGAAACCTTGTTATTTTGAAACTCCTTCGGCCATAACACTCTTCACACTAAAAAACAGATACTAGTTCATCTTGTTGAGTTTATCCCAATGATTTTTCTTTAATGATCTTATGTCACTTGAAATTCAACTTGATGTTTACATTATAGATGTGAGTTATGATAACTAATTTTCAAAATTGAAAGAGATTGGTAAGCTAGCATGAAAAATAACCAATACTAAAACTAATAAATTGTATTCATTACAATTTTCTAATATTATCATTGATTTTACTAGTAGAAAGTGCATTTTCAGTTTCAGCTATCAATTTTATGAAAAATTGTCTGTGAAATCGGATGACAAATCAGTGATTAATTGGTAGTATTTTTGTATATATAGAAAAGAATATTTTATATTCTGGAAAATAAGGTTATTTTTCAGTATTTTGAATATATTAATAAATTTTTATTTTGGTATTTGTTACTTGTGTTGTGCGGAAACATGGGTTGATCAGTTAATAATTTATGATGACCGTCACTTTTGGAGAAATATGAATGTGGTGTAAACAAATGCAAAGAAAATTGGACACAATAATTTACGTGGTTCGGCGTAAAGCCTATGTCCACGGACAAAGACTAGAAGATAATTTCACTAACAAATGGGAATTTAAAAATTTAGGAAAAACTCTCAAAACCCAATACCCCAATACACCCAAATGGATCTCTACTAGAACACTCAAGCTAAAGCTCTCTTATATCTCTCAATTGCTTCACTTGCAATTGCTCTCGAAATGAGATTTTTTTAGGATGCATTTGCTCAATTAACAGGCATTTCACCCACCAACCATGCACATTTTTGTCAACTATCCACATGCCTTTTGTCAACAATCCACATGCCTCCGATTTTACCTTTGAAATTAGCAACCATTATCTTTGAAATTAGTGAGCCATGCAAGCCGTTATTTGACTTTCAACCATGTGCCAAGTTGGTTTAAGTGTAGATTTTTCAACAATTCTCCACCTCGGCGAAATTTTTAAATTTAAGCCTACTATCAACTAACCACCCTCCAATCTCTACCTTCCTCAATGTTTTCAAACTTGAAGAATATTGATCAAGTTTAGACAATGCTCAAACTTGATCGCCGTCACCACCTTGGTCAACATATCCGCAGGATTCTCTGCAGTCTTCATTTTCTGAAGAAGAATCTTTCCCTCACAACAATTTTCCGCACAAAGTGAAATCGTACGTCAATAAGTTTTGTATGTGCATGATAAACATGATTCTTTGCTAAGTGAATAGCACTTTGACTGTCGCAATACAGATTAACATGCTCCTGGACCAATCCCAAGTTTCCAAACAAGCCTTGTAACTAAACAGCCTCTTTAATAGCCTCCGTAACTGCCATATACTCGACCTCTGTGGTTGACAGTGCAACTGTAGACCATAATGTAGACTTCCAGCTAATTGGCCCTCTAACAAGAGTAAATACATATCCGGTGGTTGACCGTCGTTTGTCCAAATCACCGGTATAATCAGAATCAACGTACCCAATCACACCTTGACCAAGTGTTTCATCTTGCTCAAACAATAAACCAACATCTGCAGTCTTCTAAATATACCGTAGAATCTATTTCACAGCTTGCCAATGTCCTTTACCAGGATTATGCATATACCTACTCACCATGCCAATTGTTTGTGAAATGTCGGGCCTTGTACACACCATAGCATACTTCAAGCTACCAACTGCATTAGAATACGGAACATTCAACATGTATTCTTGTTCCGCATCTGTCGAAGGAGATAGTTGTGCAAAAAGCTTGAAATGAGAAGCCAACGGTGTACTTACAGGTTTTGTTTGCTCAGTCATGCCAAAATGTTGTAGCACCTTCTTCAAATATTGCTTCTGTGACAAGCTGACTGTGCCACGAGCTCTATCTCTACATATCTCCATGCTCAGAATCTATATTGCTTCAACCAAATCTTTCATCTCAAACTCTTGATTGAGTTGTGCTTTCAACTTTTCAATCCCATCTTTGCTCTTAGATGCTATTAGTATATCATCAACATACAAGAGAAAACGTATGAAAGATCCTTCTTGTAGCTTGCGACAATATATACAATGATCAAATTTATTTCTTGTGTACCTTAGCCCTTTCATAAACAGATCAAATCGCTTATACCACTGTCTCGGAGATTGTTTCAATCCATAAAGCGACTTTGTCAGTTTGCAAATCGAATTTTCTTTTCCAGCAACCTTGAATCCATATGGCTGAGCCATGTAGATTTCCTCTTCCAAATCACTGTGTAAGAATGCGGTTTTTACATTAAGTTGAACTAGTTCAAGATCATATTGCACAACAATGGCTAGCAAAATCTAAATAGACGAGTGTTTCATTACTGGAGAAAATACCTTATTGTAGTCTATTCCTTCTTTCTGAGCGTAACCCTTCACCACCAATCTAGCCTTGTATCGAATTTCATTTTTACAAGAGAATTCTTCCTTCTTTGCATATACCCATTTGCACCTAATTGCCTTCTTTTCCTTGGGCAGTTTAACTAACTCCCAGGTTCTATTTTTATGAAGAGACTGCATTTCTTCATCCATTACTTGCTTACACTGTACACTTTCAGGGCTACTTACTGCTTTTCTATAAGTGGAAGGAACATCACCATCTACAATTGGAAGTGCATAGGCCACCATATTAACAAAGCGAGCGGTTTACAAATCTCTCTTCGTGGCTTTCTATATACAATTGAATCAAGATCATGTACAAGCTCCTAGGTCAGAACCTCTTCTTCATCTTCAATCGATAGAGAATCATCCATCTCCTCAACTCCAACTAGATCATCTTTAACCCTTTTAAGCTCCACCTGCTATGAAGTACCACTGGTTTTGTCATCCTTTTGTGAATCCTTTTGTTTCAACATGGCTGATTCATCAAAAGTCACATCTCTGCTGAAAATGATCTTCTTCGTATCTGGACACCATAAACGGTATCCATTTACTCCACCAGTTATATCCATGAACAATGCTTTCTTTGCTCTTGGATCTAACTTAGATTCCTTTACATGATAATAAGCAGTGGAACCAAAAACATGTAAAGAATCATAATCAGTAGCAGGTTTACCAATCCACATCTCCATGGGTGTTTTGCCCTCAATTGCAGCTGATGGTAAATGGTTAATCAAATGGCACGCACATACAACTGCGTCAGCCTAAAATTCCTTGCCTAATCCAGCATTGGACAACATACACCGAACTTTCTCCAGTATAGTCCAGTTCATGCGTTCTGCCACCCCATTCTATTGTGGTGTATCTCGAATAGTAAAGTGTCGCACAATGCCCTTATCTCGGTATATTTGTAGAAATGGATCATTCTTGTACTCACCACTATTGTCTGAGCGAAGTCTTTTAACCTTTTAACCAGTTTGTGTCTCAATCATCTTCTTCCATTTCAGAAATATGCCCAAAACTTCATTCTTGTTCTTCATTAAATACACCCACACTTTTCTCAAATAATCATCAACAAAAGTAACAAAATAGTGCATACCTCCCAAAGAAGCTACTCTGGTAGGTCCCCACACATCACTGTGAACATAGTCCAGAATTCCTTTTGTATCGTCAATTGCCGAACCAAACTTTACCCTTGTCTGCTTGCCAAGAACATAATGTTCACAAAATTCCAAATTACAAGAATTGTACCTTTCAATAAGCCTTGTTTCACTAAAGTCTGCAAAGCTTTTTCACCAGCATGTCCCAAACGCATATGCCACAACTTGGTTGCCTCTGAATCTACATCCTTTCTAGAAACTATTGATGCTGATCCAATAACTGTACTCCCTAGGAAATAGTACAAGTTATTTCTTCTTGTGCCTTTTATCACCATCAGTGCACCAACTACTACCTTAAAAAATCTATCTCTCAGAGTGATTGTGAGCCCTTTGGATTCTAGGATTCCTAATGAGATGAGATTTTTCTTTAAGCATGGTACGTAGCGAAGATCTGTCAAAACTTGGATTGAACCGTCATGATTCTTCAATTGGATTAAACCTATTCCCATGGTTTTACAAGCATTATCATTGCCCATAAAAACAACTCCACCATCCAGATTTGAAGCTAGAAAACTAGCCCTTATTGGGACACATATGATAAGTACAACTCGAATCCAAAACCCACTCATCTGAGTGACATGTCAATGTCATGCCAACCAGATTAAAGTCTGACTCCTCATCATGCTCCGCTACACATGCATCAGAAATAGCCTTGCCTTTTTGTAACATAGGACAATTCTATTTCCAATGCCCTTTCTCACTACAAAAAGCACATTGTCTTTAGTAGGCCTCCCTTTAGACTTGCTCTTTTTTACAGGTTTGCGGCTTTGTGAATGACCTCTTGCTGTTAATACTTCTGCAACTATATCTCTGTGATCCTTTCTGTCTTTCTTTCTGGTCTCAGCATTATACAGTGCACTACACGCAGCATCAAATGCGACACTATCCTTCCCATGAAGCAAAGTAGTGGTGAGATTGTCATATTCATCAGGAAGTGAATTCAACAGCGATAACGCCTTATCTTCATCTTCAAATTTCTTATCCAAATTTAGCAAATCTGCTAATATTTTTTTGAATGAGTTTACATGATCATTCATCGACATACCAAGTGCATATGTAAATCGATAGAGTTTCTTCTTCCTATACAGCCTATTTCCAAGGCTTTTCTTCATGTACTTTTCTTCTAGTTTCTTCCATAATTTCTTTGTTGATGTCTCCCTCATAACATAGTACTTCTGATCTTTAGCCAGACATAGGTAAATAGTACCACATGCCTGTTTATTGATTTTTGTCCACTCTTTGTCATCCATCTTGTTAGGCTTTTCTTCTAGAGTAAGATCCAGCTCTTGCTGACATAAGACATCCAACACCTCACATTACCATATACCAAATTTATTGGTACCATCGAATTTCTCCACTTCAAACTTTGCATTAGTCACAGTAGTCCTCGTTGATGAAGATGACGATGATGCTTCTGCCATTCTTCTCAACCCTAAATGATCAATGCCTTTAACAACTATTCACACTTGAAAAACAGTCTTTATGATGTTTATTTCGCGTGAATAAAAGCACTAGAAAAGTTCCTAAGAGAATGGAGAGGTCACAACGGTCCCACTTAAAACCCAGACTCCTTAGACTCTTATCGTCTTATTGACAGAACTTTCCAAGACATGCAAAAATATACACTACTTACAATAGACTTTCTCCCAAGTACAAATGGCCGTATCCACCACTATGAATAATACCGTATCTGTGAATAGTACCGTATTTATAAATAGTATTCTATTTGAGAATAATGCCGTATACCCCAAGTATGAACCTTCGGCTCTGATACCAATTGTTGTGCGGAAGCGTGAGTTGAGCAATTAACAATTTATGATGACTGTGACTTTTGGAGAAATATGAATGTGGTGTAAACAAATGCAAAGAAAATTGGACACAATAATTTACGTGGTTCGGCGTAAAGCCTACGTTCACGGGCAAAGACTGGAAGATAATTTCATTAACAAATGGGAATTTACAAATTTGGGAAAAACTCTCAAAACCCAATATCCTAATACACTTAAATGGATCTCTACTAGAACACTCAAGCTAAAGCTCTCTTATATCTCTCAATTGCTTTACTTGCAATTGCTCTCAAAATGAGATTTTTTTAGATGCATTTGCTCAATGAATGATGCCTCTATTTATAGGCATTTCATCCACCAACCATGCACATTTTTGTCAACTATCCACATGCCTTTTCTCAACAATCCACATGCCTCCGATTTTACCTTTGAAATTAGCAACCATTATCTTTGAAATTAGTGAGCCATTCAAGTCGTTATTTGACTTTCAACCATGTGCCAAGTTGGTTTAGGTGCATATTTTTCAACAACTTGTTAACCATTTTTTGAATTATATTATCATTTGCACTTAGCCCCCGCTAAATTGTATTCCTGGCACAGCTATTTTGTACAAAGGAACAAGTGAAACCTTACCAGGTAATTATGAGCCTTATTTTATTCCGTAAGTTGTTATAACATCACTTGACCAGTTTTCAAATAATTAGTTGTCTCTCTCTTCATCATTATATGTTTCAAATGGAGTTCGACCTCATGTTTATATTGAAGAAAATACAAACTACAAAGATCTAAAAAAAATTCAAAATACCAAAATTTTATCATTCTATTTCTATTTTTTAGTTTGATGAAACTCAAAAAACTCTATGAAAAAAAAGGCGGGGGTAGGGGAGGAGAAGATGAGTGCAATCGAAGTGAAAACAGAAGAATTTTTGCAAATTATTGTTTATCTTGTCTGTTTCACTTTTTTTTTTTCAAGGAGGAAATATAAATTCCACTCCTTTTAAGATAGAGAGTATTATTATAAACAACTGGAGAACCACTGAACTCTTATTGACTGACAAGAACAAAAATTCTTGAATCAAGATATCAATAAAGAGGACTAGACTATGTTACATTATACAGCAAACTCAAGTTGTCACCATAATAACTCAATTATTTCACATACTACAACTTTTTAATTTTGAATAACAACTCAAGAGTTATTATATGTTACGATCTAACATACCATGATCCAAATAAAGATACCTCCACCCGACGTGCACATAACACATTATATCTCCATTAAGAATAATACTTCACTGCTCTTTTAAAAGACCCTAACGCCTCTCCTGCTGGCTAGGGTTGTGCATTTTCGGGTTTGGATCAACCCGATCGGATATCGGGTTAATCAAGTTGGCAAAGATTTCATCCGAACTCAACCTGAACTCTTAATCTGATCCGATCTGATCCAAATTAGCTCGGATCAGATCGAATCGAATCAAAAGTTTCGGTTGATTTCGATTCGGATCGAGTTCGGATAGTTAAAGCTTTGGATCGAATTTGGGTCATTTTGGGTTAATTTGGGTTTTATCGGGTCGAATAAAATCAATACATGAATAACAATTAACAAAAAAAAGCAATTATTCCAATTAAGAATAACAATTAACAAAAAAAACCAATACATGAATTTAGAATTTTCTTGATTTTATAATTAAAATTTAACAATACAATAATACATATTAGATATTACATATTATTAATTATTAAACTAATTAACAATATAACATATAATATATAATATATTACACAAACACAAATCACAATACACATTACAATTTACAAATTACAACTATATATATAGTTAACGGAAGCTTCAAATTTGGAAAGGGAAACTCGGGTTCAAGCTACAGCTAATCGGGTTAGGATGGAGCATAGAGGAGCTTAGCGATTTCAAGGCGAGGAGCTGTAGATCCGTAAGCGGTGGCAGCAGATCCGATCATGGTGGTAGCAGATCCGATCGCGGTGCTTTCTTTTTCGTTTCCGATGTGTGTGTGACAAACCAAAGAATGAAAGAAGTGTGTGTGTTTGTTGTTGTTGTCACTGTCAGGTTGGGTGTGTGGCTCTGTGGCTATGTGTGTGTTGACTGTTGAGTGAATGAAGAAGGATGAGTGTTAAGGACTGATGCAGGCTGCAGCCGTGCAGCGTGTGTGTGGTTCGTGACTGCGAGTTGGTGTTGAGCAATGAGTAGCTGCTGTGTTGATTGGCGTGTGTGCCATGTACGTGTGATGTGAGTCGAGTGAGAGTGAGCAAACGTTTTATAGTTTCTGATTTTTTTTTTTAGCAACCCGATTGGGTTTCATCCAATCGGGTTGGCAAAAAAAAATCGGATCGGATATTTGCTTTCATCCGATTCGATCCTAACCTAATATTTTTTGGATCAAATTGGATCGGGTCGGTTGAAATGCCCAGCCCACTGCTGGCCCTACTAACTGAAACAGTGTTAGATTTCCTATACAGACTCATATATAAACCTAATACTGCGTTTACTTGTCAGTAATCGGAATGGGAATGGGGAATAGGAATCAGAATAAGTTGTTTACTTGAGCTGTAGGAATCAGAATCGGAATGGGCTGAAATTCCATTGATGTGTTTACTTTATCTTGGAATTGGAATCGGAATAAGCTGAATTGTTTCAAGTTACTAAAATGCCTTTAGTTTATAATAATAATAATAATAATAATAATAATAATAATAATAGATTTTAATAAAATAATATTAAAATAATAATAATGACATTAATATTATTTTAATATTATTTGTGATTATTATTATTATAAAAATGATATTAATTAAAAATAAAATTAATAAAATTTAATAATAATAATAAATAAAATTAATAATAATAATAATAATAATAATAACAAATGTTAATAATGATAATAAAAATAAAAATAATAATAACAATAATAATAATAATATATTAAAATAATAATTATAATAATAATAATGACAATAATAATAATTAAAA
The DNA here is from genome assembly GCA_030449835.1 of Clausena lansium. Classification (NCBI taxonomy): domain Eukaryota; kingdom Viridiplantae; phylum Streptophyta; class Magnoliopsida; order Sapindales; family Rutaceae; genus Clausena; species Clausena lansium. The sequence continues at coordinate 4,693,671 of JASUUF010000146.1, read as the reverse complement.
TAATAAAATTAATAACAATAATAATGAAAATAATAAAGTTAAATAATATTAATAATAATATTATTATTATTATTATTATCAGAAGACCTATTTGCAAATAATACAAAATTTTAGGTTATTTTCACAATTCTACAGGAACTAAAATGTAAAAATGTCAAAACTTTAATGAGGGCATTTTGGGAATATTAAAATTTGAATGGGGGTAGAATCGGAAGTTCATGGAATGGGAGACTCATTCACAACTCCCCCCATGGGAATGAGATTTCTATTCCCCATTCCCAAATTATGGTGGGCCCCACGATTTCGATTTCGATTTCGATTTCGATTCACGCATCCATTTTGAGAAGTAAACGTTGTCAATTATTCCGATTTTCAATTTCGATTCCCAAATCCAGTAAGTAAATACAGCATAAATGTTTTCAAATTTGAAACTTTAGAAGCTTCAAATCCAAAGTAAAAAGAAAAATATATTTAACATGGCTTTAGTCGTTGGTAACAGGGAATTTATTTAATGACTAAAATCCTAGCATCGTAGGTCATTTTAGGATACTATATTTGGTACATTACCATTCTTGAACTATGTACAACTTTTATTTATTTTTTTAAATAAAAAACTAACATTTATTTACAACTATCATAAAATTTTAATGCTCTAAGATAAAAACATGATCCCAAACGAAACTACCATCAACCAAGACAAAGAAGCATCATTTAGAATAGCCTTTAAAAAAAATGCTAGTCTACGTTCACCCTTTAAAGACTTGAAAGCAGAAATGTTAGAAGGCTTACCTAGTATGAGAATTAAAGCTCGAATTTCCTCATCTTGTTCAAGTCCCATTGTTACAAGCTCATCAACAATTTCACTTCGATCTTCTCTATCATCCAAGATACGCTTAACCAGCATCACCATGGTTTGATCATATAAGTTAAACACTTGCTCGATTGTTGAACAAATCTCTACACACTTCTTTACGTGATTCCATCTAAATCCACTTGTCTTTAACATATTGAAAATTAGTCTATGCTATTTTTTCCATTTTCTTTGCATGGAATCAATGTGTGGGTTAGCCTTCAATCCAAAATTTGCTAATATCAAATTTAATTCCTTTTCAATTCGAGTCATAGTGCCGGCTTTACCATTGTCACAACGAGAACCCTCTGTAACTACTTTTTCCAATATGCTTAATAGTGCTTCTTCTTCCTTCGTAGTCCATACACGCCTAAGTCCTCTATTTTCAAAATCTGGTCCCTTCTTTGCACTAACAATTCCTGTTAGAATACACTGTTACAAATATGTTTTCGAGCTAAAAGATGTTAAATAAATGATTTATTTTATAGGAGTGTTAGATTTGGAAAAGCTTAGAACCACATCTAATATACGTTGCTTAATCAAAGAGTAATCAGCCAAAATAGGTTTAAAAAATAGGAATGCCGAAGCATAAAAGATTAAAAAGTAACTGGCTACACCATAAAAGTAACAACACAAAACCAAACTATGTTAGGAAATTGGTGGGTGAAGCAGACACACAACTAAAGTGAAATTGAGAAATAATAATCACACAGAGGCACCAAAATTTAAGTGGTTCGGCTTTTAGCCTACCTCCATAGGCAAAGACAGAAGGAAATATTTTACTAGTGAAAAGGAGTTACAAGCATTGTAGTATTTTGGCTCACTATCCAAAACCCCAATACACCCAAACTCTCAAAATACTAGAACAATATCTCAAAGCTCTCAGGACACTCTCACTTCAACTCTTGGCTTCTCTAACTTAACTCTTGAATGAGGTGCTTGGAGAAGGATATGAGGCCTCTATTTATAGGCCCCAGGTTCCCCATTTCTCCAATATTTAATTATTAAACAAAACTTAGTGGCCATCGAAAGTTCCACTAATAATTGTGCCACTAACTCATGTCTCCCACTCATGTCTCCTACTTTCTCAAAAGTATGTGCCAAACGTCAAAATTTGCAACTACCCAAATGCAATTGTTTAGCACTTACATGCACATGTTCAACAATTCTCCCACTTGGAGACTTGATTGAGAACCAATCATGTCTTCACGCCATCCATTCTTCTTCTCCATTATCATGTTACATACGTCTCTGCTAGGCCACACAAGGATCTACTCCATACAAACTTATCAGTATTGATTGGCTTGGTCAAAACATCTGCTAAGTTCTCTTTGGTATGGATTTCCACAAGTCTACACTTCCGTCTTCCACTACTTCTCGAACGAAGTGGTACTGAACCCTTATGTGCTTTGTCCTAGAATGAAAGGTTAGATTCCTTGTAATGTGCAAGGCACTCTGACTATCACGAAACACAAAAATTTTCTCTTGTTTGTGCCCGAGCTCCTCCAATAACCTTTGTATACAAATAGCTTCCTTACAAGCTTGCGTAGTTGCCATGTATTCTACTTATGTTGTAGATAGAGCCATAAAGGTCTGCAGTTTTGAAAACCAGCTTACAGCTCCTTCTGCCAATGTAAACACATAGCCAGTAGTGGATTTCCTTTTATCAATGTCTCCTACAAAATCTAAATCCACATAACTCCTGACAGTAAATTTCGATCCTCCATAACATAATGCAACATCTGAGGTTCCTTTGATGTATCTCAGAATCCTCTTCACTATTTTCCAATGCTCTCCACCAGAATTCACCATGTATCAACTTACAGTTTCCACTGCTTGTGCAATGTTTGGTGTATTACATATCACAGCGAACATAAAACTTCCCACTGTTGATGCATGCAGTACTCGAGTCATCTTCATCCTCTCTACTTCATTACTAGGATGCATACTTGAGCATAACTTGAAATTAACAGAAAGTGGGGTAGAAATTGGCTTACAATCTTGCATGTTGAAGGGCCGCAAGATTTTCTTCAAGTAATTCTTTTGAGAAAGCTAAATCTTCTTGTTATTTCTGTCTCGATGAATTTGCATCCCTAGAATCTTGTTCGTCGTCCCAAGTCCTTCATTTCAAATTCCCTAGCTAACTGTGCCTTTAATTCTTAGACTCAATCTTTGTTAGGGCCTGCTACTAACATGTCATCTACATACAACAGCAGAATGATGAAATCATTATCTTGAAACCTTTTGTCATATACACAATGGTTTGAACTAAGTATGTTGTATCCAAGGCTCATGATGAAGGAATCAAATTTCTTATACCAACACCTCCGCGCTTGTTTGAAATCGTATAGAAATTTGTTCAACCTGCAAACCAAGTTCTCCTTACTTGTTTTAGTAAAACCTTCTAGTTGGAGTATATCAATCTCTTCTTCAAGTTCTCCATGAAGAAACGCAGTTTTCACATCTAATTGCTCTAGATTTAGATCAAATGTAGCATACATTGCAAAGACTACTCTAACTGTCATGAGTCAAACCACATGAGAAAATATCTCGTTGAAGTCAATACCTTCTTTCTGAGCAGATCATTTTACCACCAATTTTGCACGATACTGCTCCACCTGGTCATTGCCATCACGTTTCATCTTACATACCCACTTGTTTCCAATGGCTTTTCTTCCATGTGGTAGTGGTACAAGTTATAAATTCTTGTTTTTGCGTAGAACTTCAATTTCTTCCTGCATTGCTGTCATCCACAAAGTAACATCTGAGCTATTTAAAGTTTCATGGAAAGTTGATGGCGCTCCATCCTCTGTTAGAAGACAGTATGCAACATTGATCTCTGTAACATACTCCAAGTACCACATTGGCAGTCGTCTCTCACGAGTTGACCGATGAATTTCTGAGGCCTCGGACTTGACTAGTATTTGTCCCTTGTGCTCCGATGCTATTTCAGAAGAATCTGAATCTTTTAGATTATTTTCCACATATACCAAATCTTTGACTTCTTTTTTACAGTTCTATCATTCCCATCTTTTCTTTGTAGTTGATCTTCTACAAAGATTACATCTCTACTGATGACAATCTTGTGGCAGTAGGATCCCACAAATAATACCCCTTCACTCTATCAGCATGCTCCAAAAAGATACATCACCTGGATTTTGGATCCAGCTTTATTCTTTCTTAGGCATTGTACATCACATACACAAGACATCCAAATGCATGCAAATGAGAGTAATTAGCTAGCTTCCCAGTCCACATTTCCATAAGAGTCTTCAACCCAATTATCGTGGATGGCGACCGATTTACCACATAACAGGCGGTTTTGGCTGCTTCTACCCAAAATGAGTTTAGTAGACCAACAGTCCTCAACATGGCTCTTATCCTTTATGTAAGAGTTCTGTTCGTACGCTATATCACTCTATTCTATTGAGAGTGTATGCCACCGTGAACTGTCTTTGAATACTTTCTTGCTTATAGAATGCAAGAAACTCGCCATCTGTATACTCTCCATCATTATCTGTCCTCAAATACTTTATTCTTTTCCCACATTCAAGTTCTACCCGCGCATTGTATTCCTTGAACACATGAAACACATCTGGCTTTTTCTTGATTGGATGCACCTAACATCTCCTGGAATAATAATCAACGAAAGTCATTAAATACTTTACACCTCCCAATGATATATCCGATGATTCCCAAACATCAGAATGAACCAAGTCTAGAATGCATTTTCTTCTAGCATCAGATCTGCTGAACTTCAATTTATGCTGCTTACTTGTTACACAATGCCTGCAAAATGGTAAGTTCACCGATTTGAACCCCATAAGCAACTTTCGTTCGAAGAGAATCTTCAAACCTTGTTCTAACATATGCCCAAGTTTGAGATGCCACATCATCGCCTACTCTTCTCCGTTTAATGGGACACGCACATCAGCTTCATGTAGCGTTTCTCCTTTAAGCATGAATAGATTAGCACCAATCTTTTCCATCTTCATCAATACAAGCGCATCTCTAACAATCTTCATGATCCGATTTTCCACAAGAATTTTACAGCCAATACTATATTTAACATGTTGTACCTTCTGAATTGTACAAACTATACCATCAAACATTTTTAGTTTGATAGGACCAATACCAGCAAAGGCATGATCATCACTGATATATACATATCCTCTTGAGATAGGTTCAAATTTGTGAAACCATTCTCTCTAAGATTCTCTCCAAGTGGCTTATGAGTCTACAAGCCATACGTTAGATAGCCGTTTTCTACCTTGTGCAACCAATGCTGCCTCGCTATATAAAATATCACCATTATCTGAGGTAGTTGCTACACACCTTTAAGCATTTGATGATTCAAGATCTTTACCCTCTCTTCTCTTCTGGTTACTTTTAACACTCGTTCTTTACGCGCCCTATTTTACCACATTTGTAACACCTAATTTTCTTCTTACTTTTTGACCTAGATCTATCATGACTGTGATTCCTACTGGAGCCACGTTCCGTTGATCTCTCTCTCATCATTTTTAGTGCTTTGGCTTGCTGTGAACTTGCCTGCTTGTCTTTCTTGTTCTTGCGCCTAATCTCTTTTTCTAATACAGAGGCTAAAACATCATCAAAGACTAGGTACTCCGTTAGGATATTTTTCATCAAGTTTATATGAGTTGATCATACGAGTCAAGCAGACTTTGAAGTAGAAGCTCTAGACATTCAGTTTCCTCTATTTTATGACCCAACGTTGTAAGTTGTGAAAATAGAGTTTTTAGAGTGTTGATATGGTTGGTCACCGTTGTTGTTTCTGCCATTCGAAGAGTATAGAGTCTCCTCTTCAAGAAGATCTTGTTATGTGGCGACTTGGCCTCATACAGTTTTTTTAGAGTATCCCAAATACCTTTAGCTGTCTTTTCCTTCGCCACACTAGATAACAACCCATCTGCAAGTGCCAAGTGCATATCAGCAATTGCATTCTCATCCATTTCATTCCATTTGTCATCAATAATTTCCGCAAGCCTTTCTCTAATTTCTTCTAAGAAATTATGTTTCCTCAAGATTGCCCGCATCTTTATTTTCTACATCGAGAAATTGCTCCCGTTGAACTTCTCTACAAAAATATTATATATATTTAAATAATATTATTATAGTATTTAATAACATTAAACTTATTAAATAAAATATTATTATATTTAGTCAAAAATAATAGTTTATGTAATCTAAGTTAAAATTATTTAAAAATAATATTATTATATTCATAGAGAATTAATAATATTACTATATACTATCTTTATTTGAAAATATAATATTATTATATTTATTTAATTTTAATATTATTATATTTATTTACTATTAATAATTAATAATAATAATAAACAGTTTATTCTAAGAAAAATATTAATTTTGTATTATATTATTAATAATAATGTTTCATTTATGTTGCTCTTATCAATAATTTTTAATTTACATAATTAAAATTAATAATTAATAAAAAAAACTATGATTTACATAATTAAGAATATTAATAATAATTATTAAGTTATATAATAAAAATTAATAATAAAATAAATAGTTTATTTTATAAATATATTTTTATTAACTTTGTAACTAAAAACTATAATTTTTTAAATAAAAGTAAAATTGTAATTTGAAACAATTCACTCTCAATCCAAGACAATGTAAACACATAAATAGGATTCTAATTTTTATTCCACACTCTCATTTTAGTGTAAGTAAATAACATACTCTCACTCCCACTCCACACTCCTAATCCTAAGATTCCCACTGCTCAGGACTCTCAATCCAATCCAAGAAGTAAATGCTAAAGTATTTAATAAAAATTTGTCGCCGATGATTTAAAAGTGAATTTAATTTTATCAACATTTGGGTGATAAAAAATACATTTATTAATTAAAAATTATATTTATCGGTATATTATTAATTTTTATCTATCAGCTTTTATTTCCATAACTAACATATCAGTATAAAGTAGTTGAACCTATGAAATTTTCTATTAATTAAGTTTATTCATTTATAACACAGGCGGCTTGAGGTAAAGAGGAAGCAGTGAAATCTACTGGTTAATTAAAATAAACTATACCTTTATTCATTTATAACGTAGGCGGCTAAAAGAAAAAATTAATTTAAAACAAAAATATTCACATTGTTATTAAAAAAAATGTCTCTGCAACTTTTTGTATCCACGTACACCTAACAAACTTCATTCAATTATGCAAAATAAAATGATAAAAATCTTTATTGTATTGTTTCAGAAAATTAATCATTTTTCCTCCTCATTGCGTTTACTAAACGGAAATTAAAATGGGCTGGAATTAGAATGAACTGGAATCATAATAAAAAATTGGAATTGGAACAAGTTGTTTACTTGAGCTATAAGACTCGGAATCAGAATGAGTTTTATTGCCACTTGTATGTTTTCTTTGCGTCAGAATCAGAATCGGAATGAATTAAATTATTGCAAAGTACTCAAAGGTCATTAATTAACTATTGTCATAATTATTATTAATATTAATATATTAATTGATTATAATACTTTTATCATTAATAATAATAGTAGTAGTAATAATAATAATGATGACAATAATAATAATAATAATCATAATCATAATCATAAACATAAATTTCTAATTTCTAATAATATTATTATTATTTATAGATTTAATAATGATAATATTACCTTTCAAAAAAATAATGATAATATTAATAAAAAATAATAATAATTAATAACAATTAAAATAATAAAGTTAATATCATAAAAAAATAATAAATTAATAGATTTGAATAATGATAATATTAATAAAATAATAATTAAAACAATTAAGTTAATATATTTTTTAATAATGATGATGATGAATAACAACATTAATTAATTTACAACAACAATAATAATAAATAATAGTAATAACTAAATTTTAATAATATTAATATTAATAATATTGACATTAATGACAATAATAATAACAATTAAAATAATAAAATTAATAAATTTTGATAATAATAATAATAATAATAATAATGAAATTAATATTAATACTAATAATAATAATAATAACGACATTAATGATAGTAATAATAATAAATTATAATAATTAAAATAATAAAATTAAATAAATTTTAATAATTGTAATGAAATTAATGACAATAATAATAATAATTAAAATAATAAACTTTAATAACAACAACAACAATAATAATAATAGTAGTATTATTAAAGGACCTATTTGGACTTATTTGAAAATAATACAAAACTTCTAGATATTTTTATAATTCTGTAGGGACTAAAATTTAAAAATGACAGAACTTGATTGAGGGCATTTTGAGGATTATGAAAATTTACTAGGGGTAAAATGGGTAGTTCTGGGATTCAGAGATTGATTCCCAACCCCCTTGGGAATCATTCCTCATTCCCAAATTAGGGTGGGCCCAACGATTCCGATTCTCACCTATATTTTGCGAAATAATCGCCGTCAATAATTTTTATTCTGGATTTCGATTCCCCAATCAAGGAAGTAAACGCTCTATTAAGAATTTCTCTATGTTTCTCTATGCATTTTTATAGGATTGATGGTGTGATTATTGTGAACCCTTATATTTAAATGTTTTAATCTCAGCCATTTATTTAATATAAGTTAATATAGTGATAATTAATTAATTAATTAAAAGATAAGCATTATGTAATGAAGATTACTTGCTTAATGTGTCAAGATTCAAATTTAATTAAAAGAACTTGAGATATTATATTTTATCATATCTCTTTTTATTTTTATTTTTAAATTTAAAATCACCATTTTAATTGGTTTGTTAATTGGCTATATTATTTTAATAATATTAATATTAATAATATTGACATTAATGACAATAATAATAACAATTAAAATAATAAAATTAATAAATTTTGATTATAATAATAATAATAATAATAATAATAATGAAATTAATAATAATAATAATGCATTAATGACAGTAATAATAATAAATTATAATAATTAAAATAATAAAATTAAATAGATTTTAATAATGTAATGAAATTAATGACAGTAATGATAATAATTAAAATAATAAACTTTAACAACAACAACAACAACAACAACAACAACAACAATAATAATAATAATAGTATTATTAAAGGACCTATTTGGACTTATTTGAAAATAATACAAAATTTCTAGATATTTTCATAATTCTATAAAGAATAAAAAGATTGAGGGCATTTTGGGGATTATGAAAATTTACTGGGGGTAAAATGGGTAGTTTTGGGATTTAGAGATTGATTCCCAACCTCCTTGGGAATCAATCTCTCATTCCTCATTCCCTAATTAGGCTCCACGATTCTGATTCTCACCTCTATTTTACGAAATAAACGCCGTCAATAATTTTTATTCTGGATTTCGATTTCCCAATCAAGGAAGTAAACGCTCCATTAAGGGTTTCTCTATGTTGCTCTATGCATTTTTACACTATTTATGATGTGATTAAATAGTGTGTCAAGATTACTTGCTTAATGTGTCAAGATTCAAATTAAATGAAGATTACTTGCTTAATGTGTCAAGATTCAAATTTAATTAAAAGAACTTGAGATATTGTATTTTATCATATCTCTTTTTGTTTTTATTTTTAAATTTAAAATCACCATTTTAATTGGTTTGTTAATTGGCTATATTATTTTTAAAATAAATAAAAATTTTTATTAATAAAGATAATGTATTCCATTGATTAGATCCAACGGTACTGATTGTGTAAAAAATTACAGCATCATAGAGAGACCCTTCGTTAAAATGTCTCTACTCTAAAAAAAGACTGTTAAATTTATTTATTTTGATTTCCATTAATATTTGCTCTTGATCATGAGGTAAAACCCTCCACTCATCAATATAAATTTAAGGGTAAATTTTTTTGAAAGATGAATTTTGATTTTATAAACTACAGGAAAATTTATTTTTTCAATCGTTTCCCCGACAGTATATTATTATGATCAATTTCATATTCTCTCCCACCTATATGTTCTCAATGTGTGCGCAGGAACAAATGAAACCTCACCTCACCTGGTAATTATGTCTCTTATTTTAACACACAAGTCGTTGTAACCTCAACTGATCAGTTTTCAAATAATTGGTTGTCTCTTAATTCATCATTATTTGTTTCAAATGGAGTTCGACCCCATGTTTATGTTGAAGAAAATACAAATTACACATATTTGGAGTCCGTTTGGAGGAGCTACTCCACAGTCTCCACTCCCTTTATTCTAGGAAAAAGGCAGCCGTCCCAACCAATTACCGAAATTTATCATTTTATTTCTATTTTTCAGTTCGATGAAACTCAAAAAACACTATTGAAAAAAAGGGGGATCGAAGTGAACACAGAAGAATTTTTGCATATTTTCTTGTTTATTTTTTCTGTTTCACATTTTCATTTTTTTAAGGAAGAAATATAAATTCCATTCCTTTTAAGATAGAGAGTATTATTATAAATAAGTCGACAACTGATGTTAACATTAATTATTAAATCTGTCACGGTATATAAATGGAGAACCATTTAACTCCTATCGACTGACGAGAACGAAAATTCTTGAATCAAGAAACCAAGAGTTGTCACCTGTAAATAACTCAATTATTTCACATGCTACTTTTTTTTTAATTTTAAATAACAACTCAAGAGTTATTGTATGTTACATATCATATAACATATCATGACCCAAATAAAGATGCCTCTACTCGACGTACATAAAACACATTAGAACTCCATTAAGAATAATACTTCATTGCTCTTTTAAAAGACCTTAACACTTCTTGTATTGGCTCTGCTAACTGAAATAGTGTTAGATTTCCTGTAAAGAATTGTATATAGCCCTAAAGTTTTTCGGATATGAAACTTTAGAAGCTTCAAGTCCAGAATAAAAAGAAAAATCTTATTAACATGGCTTTAGCTGTTGCTAACAGGGAAATTATATAATGACTAAAATTCTAGCATTGTAGGTCATTTTAAGATACTATGTTTGGTACATTACCATATTGGACTATATACAACTTTTATTTATTTTTTAATATAAAAAACTAATATTTATTTTACAACTATCATAAAAGTTTAATGCCCTAAGATGAGAACATGATCCTAAACGAAACTACCATCAACCGAGACAAAGAAACATCATCTAGAACAGCCTAGTAGTTTAACCACGAGCTAGTCTACCGTCAAGTAGCATTTTAACAAATGCTAGTCTACGTTCACCCTTTAAAGACTTGAAAGCAGAAATGTTAGAAGGCTTATCTAGTATGAGAATTAAAGCTTGAATTTCCTCCTCTTGTTCAAGTCCCATTGTCACAAGCTCATCAACAATGTCACTTCGATCTTCTCTATTGTCCAATATTCGCTTAACCAGCATCTCCATGTTCTGATTATATAAGGTAAACACGTGCTCGATTGTTGAACAAATCTTTTCAATACCATCTGTCAGACTGCTATCAGATCTCCTCTTCTCACTAGATGTTTTGGAGCCAGTTTGGGTTTTTCTCCTCTTTCTACTAGATGTTTCAGAGCTAGTTCGATCGATTTGATGAGAACTTGAGGGTTGGTGCACTGACAAGGGAGAACTCGGTTTTTCAACCACAATAATATCAACACCATTTTCCTCTCGAATCTCCTCTCGGTTTATTTCCTCAACCATATCGACTGGAGTTTCAGCCCCTTGTGTAGTTACATGGTCCCTTCCATAGATATTGACAAGCCTTTCATAAATTGGAAATGGCCTGTCTTTCCATCCTCTCGCCTCACTGTGGATCTACATTCGATTTCATAAGTCAATAATAATGAATTTGCTAATTTCTTGTCAAGACAAATAGTGTATAGAGTACACTAACCTGCACATACGACTGCCAAAATGCATCATCGTCAACCTCTACACACTTCTTTACGTGATTCCATCTAAATCCACTTGTCTTCAACATATTGAAAATTAATCTATGCTGCTTTTTCCATTTTCTTTGCTTAGAATCAATGTGTGGGTTAGCCTTCAATCCAGAATTTGGTAATAACAAATTTAATTCCTTTTCAATTCGAGTCATAGTACCGGCTTTGAAAGTACCATTATCACAACGAGAACCCTCTGCAACTGCTTTTTCCAATATGCTTAATAATGCTTCTTCTTCCTTTGTGGTCCATACACGCCTAAGTCCTCTATTTTTAGAATCGGTTCCTTTCTTTGCACTATCAATTCCTGTTAGAATACACACTGTTACGAATATGTTTTTGAGCTAAAAGAAGTAACTAAATGATTTATTATATAGGAGTGTTTGATTTAGCGAAGTATAGCACCACATCTAATATTTGTTGCCTAATCAAGGAGTAACCAGTGAGAACAGGTTTCAAAAACAGGAATGCTGAAGCATAAAAGATTAAAAAGTAACAGGCTATACCATTAAAGTAACAGATTAATACTCCCTCAAGAAAACTATAAATAACAACACAAAAACAAAAGAATCCTTAAACAGCAATATAAATATTATACCAAGTAGACAAATAGCATTGAATTCAAAAAACGATTTGGCATCTGTGAAATAAACTCACAAATTACTCAATTATTTGCCTTGTGAGCAGCTGCAGTCAGAGTATAAATACTCAATAGCCACAACTTTAAAATCCAGTAAACATCAGCAAGTAGGAAAAGGAAAATAACTCAACTACATCATCCTTCATACTCATAAAACTGTTTGAAATTTACAAAATTCCTTAAAATTAGCTTAAAGATACGAAAAAAGAAAAAGAATAATGACTCCTGTTTTAGGACCGTTCACTGCATCTCTTCATTGCCAAATCATACCTGCAGGCATTCCATTGATCTGATGATGCTCTCGTGCTGGTAATACCACCTTGTCCAATTTCATTAGCTTGCTCCTCGATTACTTGGCACAAAGCAAAATATATTTAAACTTTCACAAAGGTCAAATTCAAATATGATACAAAGGGTAAGTAATTATCAGAATAAGTAGACTCAACGAAGCAAACCTTTACTTAAACTATACTTAAGCTATATAGCATATACATATCATTCCTCTCGCTAATGCCCATACCCTGCCTCAAGGCATCATGCGAGATATTCAGCTAAAATTGTGGTCTATTACCCCGTTTCATTTTCTCCGTATGTGTGTGCCATGGGTTAGTGACTTAACTTGCATCCAAAACAATTGAATATAGTACTACTTGGATGTCTACTCTCCTGTACGGAATAATAATAAATAGGTGTTTAAGCGTGAACTTAGTTTTCAAAACCTCAATCACAACTGCCATGATGAAAAGTGAAAAATAAATCTAAGAAAATTCTAAACATAACTACCTGCATAATATAACTTACCTTATTAGCTATATACATAGATTATTTAAAAATAATCCTAAGGTCACAGTTTGTATCCCAAATTATATGGTAGATGACATCATCAACCTGCCATTATTACCAAGTACTGTTAGAGACAGGGGTAGTTAAGGGAAAGCAGGACAGATGTCCCCGCGTAATTTAAAAAAAAAAAATCCCTTGATCCCGAGGAACCTAATTAAGCTTCTGTCCCCAAGACTCATGATCACTGCCCTCATTAAGTCAAAGTCTTTGCCCTCTGCTCTTTTAAAAATTAAAGAATTCTATGGTTTCCAGTAATTTAAAAGGCCAAAACTCACCATCCCTAAAACTAATATACTTTGTTAAATTTTTTTTATCTATTTGTTGTTCAAAATTACCCTTCTAAATGAAATTTTCGGCTCCGTCCAAGTACTTTCACGGCAAATGATAAGGTTAATAACCACACCACCACGTCATCACCCACATTCCAAACACTATATCTCAACTTTTTAAGTGTGGTAATACGGATAATAGTTAAGATGATTCCTAACACACTTTAATGGATTCAATTACAAAAACTAAACAAACAATTACTCAAATTTAGTCACTATAATTTAAAGCGGAAGCAAAAATTACAATACACGCCAGAAAAAGATTAACTATTTACTAGATACAATAAAACGCCATGTGTCATATGCAAGATAACAAATTTAAGAAATACCCACAAAAATTAACTCACAAAATAAGAAATAAAAGCTGCATAATACCTATTAATATTCACAAAGTTAACATTTTTCCTGAAAATGAAGGGAAAAAAAATCAACTTTCATGGACTGACCTGAAGAGTAAACAAGATATTGTTTTATGTCGGAGATCGCATACCGATGACCGGCGATCGGATGTCTGGAAGATCGGAGAACTGGGAGACGAGAGATTTGAGTGGAGTGAGGATAGAAATGGGAGGATTACGATCGCTTGATGGAGAAAGTATTTACCAATATTTTATTGATTTGGGGTAGCAAGATGGGCCCCATGTTTTTATTGAATTCACAAGTAATTTCATATAGTTTGTATTTCTGTCATATAGGTCCCTGCTAGTTAATGTGTCCATTTGTGCATTCGTGTTGTGTGTTACTCGTATGGTATTAAATTTAAACAAACACAGATATGATCCATTTTTTTATTATATCAAAATATTAAAATGCGGATACAATTTATTTATTAATTGTGTTAATTTATATAACATATTTAATAAAAAAATTAAAAATTAATTTAAAAAACAATTAATATTTCAATATCATTCTTTAAAAATAGGTCATAAATAAGTTAGTATGACATAAATTTATAACATAATATAGATATGACACCAATGATTAATTTAGTGTTTAGTAGATTGAATCTTAGTTATTTTTTCAATAATATTACCACATATTAATTGATATTTGTATCATAAACGTATAATCATGTGAGGTGATCTAACATAGATTCAATAAGTTTATTTAATATGTCGTGTTGTATTAACCCATTTATTAATCATGTCAATATTTGTCAACATAAATATGAAAAAAATTCTTATAGTATAACCGTGTCATGACCTATTGTGCCACCTCTATTGTTACTGTTACAGTGCTAAACTACTAAATTACTAATGCTATTAAACTATTTTTTCTTTTTTAATAACATTAGATATCCTAAAACTTTTTTAGCTCATCAAATACCCATGGTTTTTTAGAATTTATAAATTATAAATTAATTTATAGATATTAACTTATCTCATTAAATTTAAAATATTTGAATTTTTGTTTTGACAGGAAGGCAACATTCGCAACAAACGGAGCATTCTTTTAAGGATGAGTTTTGTTTTGTTGATAAAATAAAAAATTGTTATTGAAAATAATCATTTGAATATTAATATTTTTAAAATTATCCAAAACTTTATTTATTTTTAAAGTCCTCTTCAAATAAGAGACTTCTCATTTTAGAAAAATGATACAAAACTGTAAAACATAGAAAAATACAAATTTTAAAAAGAGGGGTCAAGATGAAAAGTTATTCATTGTTTGAAATAAAAATTTAAATTAATTAATGAATTCATTTAAAAATTATTGATGAGGATCGGTATGAAATAGTTGAAGTCATCTCTTTGTCCTTTTAAGTTTGTGGAAGTTAACGATTCAAACGTGTTATTTATTATTATTTTTATTTTTATGAAACGTGTTATTATTCTGTTTTGACTTTGCCCAAAAGGTTATTTAAAACGGGTTCGATTACTCGAAAAAGCTCGGAGCAACACTATCGGGTTGATAAATGAAAAGGCAACGAATCTATCGGCCAGACAAAAATAAGACAGCGGAAATATCGGGTTGATAAATGATAAAATCGGGGAAATATCGGGTTGATATGGCGCGAAATGTCGGGTTGATAACGCAGGAAAGCCAAAGAAATGGGCCAGAATAACAAACGGATATTTTGGGCATGATTAAGCCCACATGCAATGCAAATGGGCCAAAATATTGGACAGGTTCCAAAAATAAAAAAAGAAAAAAAAAATTAGCTTAGTTGATTGGTAAATTGGCCATTCAGTTCCATCTTCATTCGTTCAAATGGTGTTCGAATTCCAAACAGCTATATGTAATGTATATCCTAAGAGCATTAATGAGAAATTTATTGATTTTTTCTTTTGATCAAGTGGTTTTCAAATATTTTTATTTAATTAGCTATCTGAGTAACTCTGTTATTGATTAATTAATCAATTAGCCCAACATAGGCCTTATTTAGGATTAAAGTTGGACAGCTGTAACTTAAAAGTTACAATACTTAAGTATTTGGTGAACACTAATTGTTGTAGTTTGTAAGTTAAATTGATTTGATTTTATACTTGTATAATAAAAAATATTATATTTTTACTAATTTTGTTTAAAATATCATTTAAAAATTATATTTAATATATAATATTAATTTTTATTTCAGTCATAACTTTTTTCCTTTCAGCAGCGGTAGCTTTTATAGTATCTCAATATTAATGGTACATATCTGAAATTTTTTTTCCCAAATAACCATCACAAATGATTTGGCATTCATTAATTGGTTGATATGTTATCTCCAAAATCTAAGTGAACTAATTGTAACCAATTAATGAATGCTAAATCATTTGGGATGGTTATTTGGGACAAAAAATTTAGGATGTGTAACATTACTCTTAAACTAGATCATAATTTTCATGTTTTGTGTTTTGTTCGGGAATTAGTATTTTCTATCCTGAATTTCAAAAGTACTGTTTATGCTTTTAAGAATTTTGAGCGACAAACAAAAACAATGAAAGTGTCAGTAGTTTCAATGTTTGGGATAATGAAAGGATTCTTATTGAAGGAAAGAGTTGGGAAACGGAAAGAAAATATTGTGCTTTAAGAAAGATAGTAATGGAAAAAAGAATGAATCTAAAGATTAATAAATAGGTCAAAATACAAAAAGAAAACTTAACTTTACAATTTTATTAATTAATGTCATGTATCCTTTGATCATTGAAATCTTAACTTTATATCATACATGAAATTTCTTGGAACATCAATACAATATTTCAAAACATAGTTGACGCACTAAAAGAGCTTCTTGAATTTGTTACTATATTGGAAATTATTTTTCAAAGCCAAGGTCTTTCCCAATAAATTTTGTAGAAGATATCACAGCGCAAGTGATCAGTTGCTCAACGGTGTACTGACGACGAAAAGAAGAAAAAGGAAAAGAAAAATTCAACAACACACATATCATTATTATATTTAAAATTTTAAATAAGAACGAAACTACCGAAATTAATAAAATTAACGTATTTCTTTAAAATCAAACAAATATTAAGAGATGGGCAACTTTCATCCGGGCGATGGGCCATAAATTCAATTTAACGAAATTACGGACCAAATACCATTTGTCTTTAAATTAATTGCTAGGGGGTGGGATTTGGTACCGATTTATTTATCAAATCCGCACCGGCCAAAAAAAAAATTTTACCAAAACTTGTTACGCTCATTGGGTTTATAGCTTAGTAGCCAACCTATTATATATCGGACCGGCTTTAGAGTTCTGGAGGCCTTAGACAAATCTTTTTTATGAGGCTTTCTTGTATTCAACAGTTTCAACATTTAAAGAAAACATAAAAAGGCTCATAATTCATTTAATTTTTAACTATATCTTAAATATTAACAATTAACAAAATATTTAGAAATTTTAAAAAAGAAAAATAGTCAAGAATATATCTTTTTTACTTCTTTCAGAACTATTATTTCAAGAAATTTTTTTTTTCCACTTCAAAAGTAAGCTAATAAATGTAACAATTTTTTTTATGGAGAAGAGCGCAGGAAATTTTGTAATGTTAAATAATTAAAAAAATTTTAAATAGATAGATAAAGTTCATTGAATGAATTAATGATTAGACAATATTATTAGTTATAGCTCTTGAACTTTAAGGCTATCAAATATAGAATCTGTATAAAAATTCTTAATTTTAGGATAATTATTAATTAAAGAGAGGCCTGAAAAATAGACTTTTATACTATAAGTAACATAAAAAATCTATTAATTAAAGAGTATCAAGGAAATACCAAAAAATAAAAAAAATGTAATAGAGCCTAGGCGGCCACAATGGGGCCTTCCTAATATATAGGGTCTTAGGTGATTGCCTAATTCGCTTATGTTTAAAGCCACCCCTGATTATATATGTATTCAATGGATTGTTAGAATTCTAATTCAAATACTAAAATATACATTCAATCATACCTAAAAACATAAATTAAAAAAAGAAAATGATTGGGCACCAGTGTCCACAATATGGAGAGAATCAGGATATGTTGTAGAATTTTATGACTCTTTGTGAAGAGTATTCAAGGTGTGGGTTAATTGGACTAGCCTCATGTGATACCGTCCGTCGCCCATTAAATCATTACTCATTTTATAATATAAAAAGCTATAGATTTATAAGTTAAATTTATCTATATATATGAAATATAAACAAATCAACACTATCCATTTAATAAACTATAGTCAAATACCTTCTTATTTTGTTTATTTTTTTTATAAGCAAAAATTCATTGCATAAAAATATAACTTGCTAATGCAAAATTGAGGTCAGCATAGAATCTGCTTAATACAAATACGAATAGTCTAAATTAAAAGAACTGATGAAAAAGTGTATATCTCAAGATAACTGAACAGGTCCTCTGTAACTGCAAGACAGGCTCATGAGGTTTCATGCCTAACTTGAGGGAAAATCGCAGAACTGTAGCATAAGTAAATGAACAAAATCAGAATAATTTTTGTCAGTTTGAATGCTTTCTAATGAACTATAGCACAATACTTAAATAAGAACACAAGTTAGGCTGATGAAGAAAATAAGAACACGAGGCTCGTTTTTTAGTCATTTTGATCCTTAAAGATTTCAAACTAAGTATTAAAAAATTAAAAAAATGCAGGTTCGGGTATTGGATGGATATTGACAATTACCCAACCCGCACTAAAAGGTTTTGATTTGTATTAAAAAACCTATATCAAACCTCCTAAGGGTGTGTTTGGGATTAAGGTGCTGTAGTTTTTAAGTTACAACTACCGTGGAAAAAAAACTGTAATTATGAAACAAAAGTTAATAATATGTAGTAAATACAAATTTTAAATATAATTTTGGTAAAATTATTAAAGATATAATATATTTTTTATCACACAAGTGAAAAATCATATCAAAATAACTTCCAAACTATAGCAGCTACTGTTTACCAAACATTTAAAAGCCACAACTGCCCAACCTCAATCCCAAACGCACCAAACAACCCTTACAATAATAAAGAAATGGATATTGACAAGTTCATAGTTTTGTCTTAAATGAGCACATTAGAATATTGAAATATGAAAACATCTTAAAGAAAACGATTTCTGCACTAGTTTAAATTATAAATGTCATTGATTGGCACTCTTAATTCGAAAATTTCCAAACAAAACAGTCTGAGACTAATTTGTCAAAGTCTATAAAGTAATCCCTTTGTTATTGTTTTTTTTTTTGAACTCTTCACTATCAAGGTTTAATAATTCACATTATTATACAAAACAATTTCCTTTTGTATATTAAAAAATTCTTTTTAACAATGAATAAGTTCTTTATCATGGAACGATATTGGCTGTATTGACTAAGTAACAAATGTATGACTACATAATGAATTGTGTTTATTTTTTATTTTTTTTGTTTTTTAATATGACCCATACTATTTCTAGAGGGCAGCTGCTAAGTTATATACAACGTAACTTATAGCAACCTAAAAGTAGTTTTCCAATATGAAAAAATGGTAGCATGTGAAGTAAGTGGAAGGTCATGAGAATTTATTTTTGGGTTTGATGTAAGTTACATTCTTACATATTATGCAACTTAACAAGACCCTTTCAAGAGATTTTATCATTTAAATTAATAATTCATAATACTTTACAAAACAATTTTCTTTAATACATTAAAAAATATTAACAATGAATAAGTTCTTTATCATAGAAATTTTTTTGCCGTACTAAGTAAACAACTTATGACTACAAAATAAATTGTGTCTATTTTTTCTTTTTTTATTATGACTCGTACATTTATTAGTTGTATGGAGCAAATACTTGCACTTAAATGCGTATTTGATTTAGGATTCAGATCCTCTCCTGATCTGATCACTATCTGAGCTTTTAAAGATCTATTGGCATATGGCATTATTAAATCTAATGGCCAAGATTTATTTCTAATTAATTTTTTTCACAGCCTCTTAAACGATGTGTTTTATAGAGATTTTTTCCAGCTACACTTACAATTCCTATCAATTTGTTTTCTCACCACTTACAATTCTCGCTCTATATATCAATTTGCTCTCTCACCATCACAAACTCTTCATCTCCTAAATAGTTAGCCATTGTAGTAAGAAAAGTTTGAGAAAACCCATTTACTCCATTAAACGTGAATGTCAACAACGATAATAATAATCCAATGAGGTTAGCATTTTTTTTTTGTAATTCTTCTTGATTTCATTATTGATTTATCCTTTGCATCTTGATATAATGTTAATAATTTTTATTAATGGTTGCGACATGTTTGTTGTTTGGGTTTCATTGATTTTTTAAATGGCCACAACCGATGTTGTTTCTGAAAATTTAAGCGAATTGTATTGGAAACTAAATATGGGATGGAGTTTGAATCTGATGAATCAGCATATGCTTTCTACAATGCATATGGGTCAAAAATGGGATTTAGTATTAGAAAAGAAACCTTTGGTAAGAATAAACGTACGGGTGAAATCACCTCTAGGCAGTTTGTTTGTGCTAAAGCGGGTTTGCGATCGAAGGATAAGCGAGATCATTTGACTGTAAAACCTAGAGCAGAGACAAGAATTGGTTGTGGTGCTCAATTATGTGTTAAATTAGATAGGAAGAAGAACAAATTCTTTGTTTATCATTTTGTGGAATCACACAATCATCCTCCTGTATTGGAAGACTGCAGTCACATGTTACCTTCTCAAAGAAGAATATCTAATTCACAAGCAATGGAAGTAGATTTGGCAAATGAATCTGGAATTTCACTTAAGTCTACTTTTCAGCTAATGGTAAAGCAAGCGGGTGACCGAGAGTCTATTGGATACACAAAACTTGATCAAAAGAATTACCTTAGAACGAGAAGACAAAAGCAAATGGCATATGAAGAAGTAGGGTATATTCTAAATTATTTCTCTGAACAACATTTAAGAAATCCTTCATTCTTTTCCTCTATACATTTAGATAACGAAGAGCAAATCACGAATATATTTTGGGCCGATGCTAAAATGATAATTGATTATGGTCAATTTGGTGATGTTGTAAGTTTTGATATGACTTACAAAATTAATAAAAAGAATCGACCATTTGCAGTGTTTGTTAGATTGAATCATCATCGAGAAATCATTACCTTTGGTGCAGCATTATTATATGATGAGATTGCTATTCCTTCATTTTGCTGTTTGAAACATTTTTGCAAGCTATGTCTAGAAAGGCTCCAATAATAATTTTCATTGATAAGGATGCTATAAATGGCCAAGGCTATTTTACATGTCATGCCTCATACATACAATAGGCTCTGCACATGGCATATATGCAAAATCCCTTAAAGCATATGAACGGTGTGTTTAAAGGTACTGGTACAATGGAAAGTGTCTTGTCAGTGTTTATGGATAGTATTGAGGATGAAAATAAGTTTCTAATTGCTTGGGATAACGTGCTTGATGAATATGATGCACACGCTAATAGTTGGCTGAAAAGTATATTTGAGTTGAGACATAAATGGGTCTACGCATATGTTAGGCAGGCATGGTCTGTTGGAATGAAGAGCACCTAACTTAGTGAGAGTTTTAATGCAACTTTGAAAGACTACTTGAAATCAAATCTTAACATGCCTCAGTTTTTTTTGCACTTTGAAAGGATGGTAAATGATAAACGATATAAGGAGTTAGAAGCAGAGTATGACTTATGTTATAGGTTGGTAAATATGAAAATGTCTGTTAAAACGTTGGCTCAAGCAAGAGAAATTTACACAAAGGTAATTTTTCAAGAGTTCCAAGATCAATTTGAAGAGTCTATTGATTTATTTGTTAAAAAAAAGACTATGTAAATGGTTAACGATTACTATGTACGGTTGGTGTGGATGATTTTGAAAAGAGATATGTGAAAATGGAGAATGATGACACATTGTCTTGTAGCTGTAGGAGGTTTGAGATAAGGGGGGTTTTATGTAGCCATATCATCAAGGTTCTTAGAGATGTTAAGGATGTTAAAGAAATTCATGCTCAATATATTTTAAAAAGGTGGACAAAACAAGCGAGAACATAATGTATCAAAGACATGCATGGGCGTGAAATCCAAGCAGATGCTAAGTTGCAGCAGACATGTCGATACAGGTCTTTATGTTCTATATTTACCAAGATATCTAGTAGGGCTTCTGAGAGTAAAAAAGCGTATGAGCTAGCAAATGCGCATGTGATGGATTTGGCAAAACTAGTTGAAGATATTTTACGTTTGGAAATAGATGGCAGTAAGCAAGAAAAAGTTCAAGAATCTCCTTCAGCTGAGCACACAAATGTTGTCAAGGCAAAAGGTCTAAAGAAGAAGGGGTCATCTCGTGGAAGACGTAGATTCAAGAGTAGTTTGGAGGTAGCCTTAACAAAAACTAAGAAAAAAAGGCTAACAAATCAGCTGTCTCAAATAGTCTAGGTGATTGTGTATTTTATTAATTAATTAGTTATACATAGATACAATATTATACATAGATACAATATTGAATAATTACTTTCATCTTGATTAATTTTTAATTTAAATTGCTCATTGTCACAGGCACATGTTCAATTGCTTCGGGTGATTAGTAATACTTCTCCTTTTTTAATAATTGATCATTCTTATTCTATAAGTGGTTTATAATTAGCTTTCATATGTGAAGCTAAATTTTTTTCTTTCTAGCTAGCATAACAGTTCTTTTTCATGCTTATTCTTGCAGCCACAATTAATGAGTCAAGTTCAACATGCAAGTTTTCATGATTTACTTCAACAAACAAATTTTTAGGCTTTGCTTCAACAAAATAGCATAGGATTCTCAAATGGATTTCAAGGCTCTCACTCTTCTAGTAGCACAAATTTAATGTAACAAAATGCTATTAATTTTAGTTTAGTTTTTTCCTTTTAATATTTAGTTAGTTTCCAGACACCAATGTTAATGTACTTTTTGTTAGTTTAGATTGATTTTTAAATTGTTGGTTTTTGTATTTTTGTGCTTTTGCCTTTCTAATCAAGAGCTTTATATCAATGCATAAGTGTTTTCTCTTGTTGGATATTTTAATGATCAGTGCTTAGATTTGTTTATGCTAATAACACATGCATAAACAAAAACGCATGCATAAACATAAACAAAACTTATACTATATGCAAATAGCTTTCATTCTATTGCTCATTTCTCCAAACTTACAACATTCTCTTACAAAATGAAAGCTATTTGCACTTTAAGCAAAGGCACATCATATTTGATAATGAAGAAACATAACTATAGTACGCAAAACCAGTAATCTATGCTCTAGGTAATTTATTCTCTGTAAGGCTAGTACATAGCAAGCCCAGAATTTTTGCAAAAGAAATTTTTGCATCATGCATTCTCAAATCTTCAAACTTAGTAGTGGGAAATTAAGTTTTGAATGTTTCACCAATTCAGTTTCTTTCATAAGTAGTTTGTAGAATTTCTTAAGCATCTTTTGCAAAGTCACATTTTGAGATCAACCGAAATTGGTTCCCATCTATTGCAAATTGCATTTAGAGCTTTGAAATTATAGCTAGCCACGGTGATTTCTTCTGTATTCCACATTTCTATAGATTTCATAGTAGACTCCTACAGCATCTTCAGTTGTGTACCGTGTGCATCTAGTTAAAATATAATGCCAAGCATTTCATCAATTGACTTTATGAAAGCACTCATCCTCGCCTTCCAACAAGAGTAGTTACTCTGATCATGTACTGGTGCACACAACATAGATCCTTCTATGAGTAAAATTCTCCTATGAATTTCCCCTCTCCTCAAATATCGATAGCAAGATTAATATTGCAGGAATTCATTTCTATAATTTCTGCATCATCTCATTTTTTTCATGTTGCACAAGAATATAAAAGA
Organism: Clausena lansium; assembly: GCA_030449835.1. Taxonomy (NCBI): domain Eukaryota; kingdom Viridiplantae; phylum Streptophyta; class Magnoliopsida; order Sapindales; family Rutaceae; genus Clausena; species Clausena lansium. The sequence goes on along the minus strand of JASUUF010000146.1, from coordinate 4,669,812 downwards.
TTCAATAAGTGAAATATAGTTGGAAAAAAAAGTACTTTCAACAGGTTTAGCATAAAACATATGATAGTACATTTTATCAAACAGGCAGTGGGCATAAAAAAATTGTTAACTTGTTTTAGAAAAAAATTGAACTATTCCTAATTTCTGTTTACTCTACAGCAACAACATCTCAACAAATCCATAAAAAAACAACGAAAAATCTATAAAAAAGTAACAACTCAAACGTTTGGCACAAGAATGTTAACAATCTCAACAATGAAGAGATTGATGCTGGATCAATACTACCCATGCAATTATCAATTTCTAGTTAACAGAACTTCAACTTCCTACCTTGATAATGTTAAGCGATTTTGATGGTTTTCATTTTTTGAAGATTTAGATTTCTTTTTTGAATCTGGCAAAGCCTTACTTTTGAGAGGGAGAGAGAGAAAGTTTCATCGGGTGTTGGAAAGTGAAGGATAAAACCGCGGGTTATGGGTAGTTAAATAAAAAATGAATTGGAAACAAATCTTGGCCATTGGATTTAATACTGTCACATGTCACTAGATCTTTAAAAGCTCAGATAGTGATCAGATCAGGAGAGGATCTGAATCCTTTGATTTTTATGTGTATTCACTAATCATCAGTGAATTGAACATCTAATATTTTGGTAATAGTAACATAGTCCTTTCATCCACAAATGGCTCTTCTTCTCCATTTATTTACAATCACGACATGGCTTTACCTTTTACTAATTCCATTATTCGCAAATGCATTATCCTTCAACTGTTCAAGTTTCAATCCTCTATCTAATGATAACATAACTTACCAGAGAGCATACCCTGAAAGCAATCGTGTTATTCAACTGCCGCCGAATCCTGTAACATGAGAGATCGTTGAAACCCAAACCCCCTCTAGCTTTAGCATGACTCAGGTGTTCCCACCTTGTCCCATGAATACTTCTCTTTGCCTCTGCTGAACCCCACCAAAACTTTGCTATAGCCCTTTGCATTTCATCACACAACCCCAGGGGGATCTTGAAGACACTTATGGCATAAGTTTGGACAGCTTGTGCCACTACTTTGATGAGGATCTCTTTCCACCACTTGAGAAAAACTTGTGCTGCCAGCTAGATATCTTTCTTAAAACCTTGAGCTTTATCTCATTGAAAAAACTTTTTGTCCTCCTCCCTATCATTGATGGTAAACCAAGATATTTTTCATGCTTAGAAAAAACATTAAGCTAAAAATTGTGTTTGATTGCTGCTACATGATCAGGTTTTATGTTGCTGTTAAAAAGCATAGATGATTTTTCTATGTTGAAAATCTATCCAGAGGACTTCTCATAACCTTTAAAAATCTTTTTAGGTTTGTACAGTCCTCAACAATTACTCTAGTAAATATTAGATTATCATATACAAACAACAAGTGGAAAATATACAAATCTCTGCCAAATTTGAGGCCATGGATAAGCTTTTATTGTTTAGCCTGTCTAATAGTTTTAGAGAAAGCTTCAGCAGACATAATAAAAAGATAAGGAGACAATGGACAGCCTTGTCTAAGCCTTCTTTATGAATGAAACAATCCTTTGCTACCTTATTCACAATAACAAAAAAAGAGACTGTTGTGATGCAATTCAAAATTAAGTCAACCTATCTACTCGAGAAACCCATCTTCAGCATAATTTGTCCAAGAAAAGACCATTCTAACCTATCATAACCTTTGCTAACATCTAGTTTGAGTGCCACCAGCCCATGTTTTTCTTATTGTTATGTCTTATTTTATGCAAGCACTCATAACTTATAATAGCATTATCAGAGATCAATCTATTTAGGATGAAAGCACTTTGGGTTGGGGATATAACATGGTGAAAGATGTGTTTGAGTCCATTTGCAATTGTTTTGGCGACAATTCTATAGATAACATTACAAAGGCTTATAGGTCTAAAATCTGTCACTTTTGAAGGTTTTGCTACCTTAGGGATCAATGCAATGTGTGTGTGGTTTAAAGGAGCAATAGAGCCTCTATCATTAAGGATATGAAGACACGTGTTTATGACTACTTCCTTGACCAAATGTCAATGCTTTTTGAAGAAAGCAGCTGGAAGGCCGTTAGGTCTAGGAGCTTTTGTAGGGCTCATTTGAGCGAGAGTTGTGTAAATTTCCTTAGCTGTAAAAGGGCTGTCCAGTTACTGATTCATCTCTGTGGTGACTGTTAGGGCCATATCAGCAAGGGCAGCTGAAATACAACCTGTTGTGGGGTTGGATGTGGTAAACAAGTCTGCAAAGTAATCACGAAATTGCTTCTCAACTTCTTCTTCATCTTTAGTCCATTTATTTTGCTGGTTCATCACTCCCCATATTCTATTCTTTTTATTCTTTGAAGAAGATTTGGAATGGAAATATTTGGTATTTCTAACTCCTTCTTTAAACCATTTAACTCTTGATTCTTGCCTCCAATAAATCTCTTCATCAATTAGCAAGTTTTTGATTTGCTTCTCTGTGCTCCTTTTTTTCATTTTCGACTTCATATTACACATGATTAAACTTTATTTCCGCAAGCTTACTCCTCAACTGCTTCAGTTTATGTTTTCTATCCCCAAACATCTATATGCTCTAACTCTATAAATGTGCCATTGAACTGTTTGCTGCCTTTTTGAAGCACTGAACAGGATCGTCTTTGACCCAGCAATCTTGTCTTCCCCACTCCTCATGCACAATGCGTTTACATTCATCAAAAGGGCTCCACATATCTTAATAATGAATTCTATATCTGGTTATTTGTTTGAAATTCACACCCTGTTTCTAGCTTGCATTTTCAACATAATAGGACTATGATAAAAGCACCACGTGTTTAAATTATATGCAATCAGCTCAGTAAACATGTATCCCAATCTTTGTCCTAAAAAATCTATCTAGTTTTTCTTTAACAAATTAGGGTCCAAACCTTCCCCTTCACTATATGAAGGGGTACCCTTTACACTCCAGATAAGTCAAGTTACATTCATTCACTATTTCTCTAAAATCAGCCACCATACTCAGGTTTCTCTCATTCCCTCCCATTTTTTTTTAAAGTTCAGGATTTCATTGAAGTCTCCAAAGCAAATCCACGAATAAGAGAACAAACCTGAGAGCCTTCCCAATAAAGTCCATCTATGTCTTTTCTGTCCCGCCTCATGGTGTCAATAAATCCCCGTGCACCTCCATTGCCTATCATTTACACCTCTGACTATGGCATCAATATAATGATTACTGTAAGAAACAATCTCCAACTTCAGGTCATCATTCCACAACATTGCCAAACCACCCCCCATGCCATTTCTACCTACTGCAAGACAGTTGTCAAACCCTAATCTTTTATGTGTATCCATCATTTGTCTAGGCATCAATTTCATTTCACAAAGGAAAAGAATTCGAGGCCTGTGCATTTAGAGAATGCCTTTCAATTCTTGGAATGTTCTAGTATTTCCAAAACCTCAAACATTCCAGCTGATGATATTCATTGCTTTCGACAGGGCTGGCCACCTGATTAGTGTTAAAAATTCTATGTTCATTGAGGGATAAAAATGTTATTTTGTGCTTATATTATGATTTACATTTGTAATTATGTAATGGATTATGAATTTCTAATTATGATTTTAAATATTTGATATTATGTATTTTTGTGTGTTTATTGGATAAAAATAATAATTTCACGCAATTCAAGGTCCAAACAGATAAACAAATCTCAAATTTAGATTCCAAAGGTCCGAAAAGTTAGATTATTGTCGAAGAGGATCCACGATTTTTGTTGTAAAATCATATGTTTTTTACTATATTAAGTGTGGTAATTGTGAAATTATAAGTTTTTACCATGTTAGGTGTGATAATTGTTACTGGAATAATTAAGTGTGCTTGAGTAGATAAGGTTAGGTTTATGTTTGATTAGTGGGACAAATGTAAGGCTATGAAATAATTAGGCTTTAATTAAGTGTATAGTGTGGATTAATCATGAATTAGTATACATAGAGTGGGGGGAACACATCTCTACACACATTTCTTCACTTCTTTCTCCCCCAATTCTTCTTCTCATCTCTCTTTGTAATATTTAGTAAATTAATTTCATAAATAAATTTAGTTTTATTTCAAATTTTAGTTGTTTTTATTTCTTTCAATTATGTGTAATTTAATTTCAAATACTACTTTTATTTGAATTATGTTTAGCTAAATAATAATAGTTAGAGTAAGGTGAAACTTTTAGTAGGAAAATATGATTTAATCATATTCTATTTTTAATTATATAAATTAAATTATTTTATGTCTAATTTTATTCATATTTTATATTTTGAAATTTTGATTTGTAGTAGACAAACAAGAGAGTTTGGCACAATAAATTCTTAATATCTTAGTATAAAATAAGGTAAAATGGTATTTTGACTTATTATAGACAAGTTAAATTTTAGCACACTAAGTACTTAATCCGTAATAAAATTAATAGAAAAATAATAGTAATTTATACAATTAATCTTTTGGCAATAAAGAAATATGATAAAAAGAATTTATTAAATTATATTTACTATTAAGAGTGGATTTATAGCCCTAACTAATTTAATTTCATAATTTCACTCAAATGAAATTGCATATATTTTAATTTTATTTTCACTGCTTAGGTAAAATAAAATAAACAAATTAAATCTTTTTTCTGTGGATCGACCTCGGACTCACCAAGTTATATTATAACTAGACACTCTTATACTTGGGAGTAAAATACTTTTGAGTTATGTCACCACCAGCCTCCGCTGATAAATCTTTCGTTACTGATTCGAACACTTCCATAATTTCCATAGATGTTGCTTCCCAACTGAGTTTGAATTTTGTTGAAGGGGAATTAAGTGGGCTAATAGTGGAAATTTCTTTAAAAGGCCTTGTTGTTTTGACTTCTTTCTTATCTGGACTGTTCCATTTAGCGTCACTGCTGGAGCGTTTTGAAGCTGAAACCCTAGCTTTATTGCTTGATTTTTTGTTTATGTCCCGGGCTCGGCTTTTCCATCTTTTCGATTTGGGCCTTGACTTCTTTGACTCCAGCTCGTTGTCAACAATTTCTTTGTCTGAACTCATTTGATCTGTGAGAGTTACGTAGGCCTGTTTTGTTTCATAGCCCATCAAAATTTCCTTCCCCTTTACTTTTCCCTCCAATTTTTCATTTTCTGTCAACTTTCCTGCTTTTTCTACCTAAATTCCGGCTGCTACAGAGTTGCCTGCTGTACTGTGCAGCTTTTGATCGTCAATTTGCTGATGCCTCTGTTTACTCCCTTTGGTCTTGTCAACGTTCACAGCACTTCTTTCCACGTCTCCCACTCCCATTAGCAATTAGCTTCCATGTTATCTTGGTTTGGCTTGGATCCGGTTTCGTGACCTAGATTCGGTGGAAGCGAAACCGGGTTGGGGGTCTCTACACTTTCCGAATCTGAGGATTCCCCTTTTGATTTCTCCTGCTCCTTACTCCATTTTTCCTTATGCCGATTCAATTTTGTTCTGTCTGCTAACGAGATTGCTTTTAGCCATGGCCCGAAAGGCAAATCTTCTTTCTGTTGTCTGCTGTAATCTTTATATTCCCTGAACTAATGGCCAATACACCCGCAACAAAATCAAAAGTCCGGTAGCCATTTGTACACCACCGGCATCGGAATATCTTCTTCACCTTCATGTTTAAGGACAATAATCTTCTTCAAAGGTTTAGTGATATCCACCGAGACTCGGATGCGTACAAATTCCCCAAAGCATTCAGCCTGAGCATCCGTTCCGATTTCCTCAACATTCCCCGCTCTTGAACCCAACTCACGGATTATACTAACATCCATACACATCAGTAGCACATTTTGAATTTGGATCTGGAATGAAGCATGAGAGAAAGATTGCTTTTTTATACTACCAATACCACTTAGTTCTTGGAGCACAATAAGGGCTTTATCAAAATGCCACAGTTCTCCATTTAGAACTCTCTTTTTGTCAGCTTCTAGAGAGAACTTGAACATAAAGATATTAGTTCCTGGACATTCAATCTTAAAATCTCTTATTGTATGCCAAGCTTGATGCAAAGCTATTTTGAGCCCTTCCGGCTGGCAAGAAGAATTTTCCCCACTAAACAGCCTGCTACAGCCCGAGATACCTTTACTTTCATTTGGCCTTTAAAATTAAATTGGTCGGCTTCCCCTTCTTTAAGTGTTATTGCCTTACACTTCCGTATCAGTTCTTCTATTTCCATAGTTTAACTAGAGCACCAGCTATTCATTCCAGCATTCAGTTAAGCCCTGCTTTAAAAGACACTAGCCAGTAACCAACCTCTCACTCAATCCTGTGTTTATGACCCCCTTAGTTTAAAGCTCTCACCTGCCACTAAAGATTAAATGAAAAATACTAACAAGAGAGAAAGATAAGAAGATTTGAAAAGTAGGCCAGCACTACTCCTTAAGAGTGGTTCTCAGAGCCCCATAGGCCCAGTAAAGCTACCATTCAGCATTTTCTCATACAGAGAAAAGGCTATTGAAGGAGAGACGCATTTACTTTTGACTTGTTAGATTGTCTTAATTATATTATTATTTAATCAGTAAACTCAAAATATTTTAGGCTAAAAATATATCCAAGAATTAAGAAGAAATTAAAATGATCAATTTCTTTTCCCAAAAGATAGCTAGTTCTTTTAGGCTACATTTGGGAGCTTGATAAATTGTAGGATTTGATAAGATTTTAGGACTGAAAAATTAATCCTATCCAATATCATGTTTGATTGTAGGGCTGGGCAAATCAATCGATCTGATCCGATCCGAAAAAAATCGGGTTTCGGATCGGATTAGTAGCTTAACCCGATCGGATGTATATATGTCAACCTGATCGGATTGTGATCGGATCAGATTAAACCCGATCCGATTTGCAAATCCGATCGGGTTCGGAAAGAAACAAATAACCCCAAACAATCACGCACCGACATGCACAGAGTCACAGCAAGCACCCACCATCACAAATTCACAATTCACACACCCCCTTCCTCTTTCACTTATCTCGACTCTTCTTCTTCATAATCACCACAGCCACAGCCTCTCGAACTTCACGAAGAACGGAAGAAGCAAGCCGACGGCCCAGCGCACACACATCCCAAAATGGCAAAAGGAAACCAACGCACTACCAATACAGACAAAGTCTCCAAACCAACAAGTGGATCTCGCTGTCACTGCCTTAGCAAGAACTCAATCTGACCCACCGGTGATCATTTGAAATTTTGATGGTAATTTTGATGTAAATTACGGGATCTAGGGTTTTGTGAGTTATTAGTGTGAACAGTGAACGGCTAATGCCGGTTGTTGTGAGGACAAAGATGGGTCGGGTTGGGTGGAGAGAGATGACAGCAATGGCTAGGTGGTGGTGGAGCCGGCCAAGGAGGTGGTGGCATCTTGGAGGGTGATGGGAGCACAAACCCGTGGCTATTGGCTATTTCGTGGCGATGATGGTGGAGGTTTCAAGGGCTGTCGTGACTGGTGCATGTCGCAGGCGATGGGAGGGATCTTCGGCGATGGCTGGTGACCACCACAGGCTGTCGGTGGTGCTATGGATGGCCGGTCAATGCTGGTCAAACAGAGAGCACGTTGAGGTATTTTAGAGAGAGTTTTTGAGCTTTTTAGATTGTAATTAAATAGTTTAATTATGTTTATGTTTAAATTTTGTGATTTTTGTATTTTGGAGACTAATAACTAGTAATAAGTTTGGATTTTGTGTGTTGCAGTAGTATACTAAGTTTGGATTTTGTGTGTGTTGCAGTAATATACTGGTAGTTTTATGTGTGTTGCAGTAGTATACTGGTAATTTTGTGTTTGTTGCAAACTTGCAGTAGTATACTGATAGTTTTTTATCTTTTTATTTATTTATTTTTTGGGATGGAATCGGAATCCCTGACCCGATTTGACCCGTACTCCAATTTAACTATATTGTGACCCGATTCGTGCCTAATCCGAACTCGAACCGATCCGAATTTTAAATCCGATATGATCCAATCCGATCCGATTCGATTTAAAATTCGGATTAAATTTTCTTCAACCCAAAATCCGATTGGGTTAATCTGAACCCAATCCAAATCTGATTTTGCCCAGCCCTATTTGATTGTTAGGACTTGTAGATTAGTTCAAATTTTAGTCCAAAACTGAGGCTATGTTTGGGAGCGGGATAAATTGTGGACTGGATTTGATTTTGGGACTAAAAAATTAATCCTATCCAATGTCATGTTTGGCTGTGTTAGGGCTAGCAGATTAGTCCAAAACTAATGGACTATTAATTCTTATTTTCATGTGGGTTTATGCAGGGTAAGACGAGGTGAAAAATCATTGCCCTATTTATCACTCTTTTCTTTCTCAATTAAACTAATATTTAAGATATTTAATTACAAAAGCTTATCTTCGTAATTGTTGTTATCCTAGAATTTTATATTATATTAAATATCAATAATTTATTTTAACTTGTATTTAATGTAAGATTAAAAATCAGAATTTAAATCAATTAAATTATTTGAACTAGTATTTAACATAAGATTAAATATCAAAATTTTATTCAATAATTTATTTAAACTAGTATTGAGTATTTAATATAAAAAAACATTCAATTATTTACTTACATTAATATTGAATATTAAATATTAAATTCAGCAATCACTAATATATTGTTTAAATAATTATTTTAGCTTCAATAGATTAAATATAACAAACCATTATTTTAAAACTGAGTTTTAGACAGAAAATTTAAGTAATTACTACGATTATGTAATACAATGAAACAATACTTTAATAATGAAACTTATGAAACGCATGCTTACTTTTGAAGCTTAAAACATTAATCTCAAACAATATAATTTACCATACACTAATATGTCTTTTCGTCCAACTGATTATTTCATCTATACAATTAAACTGAGTTTAATTTATAGGCCAAAACAATCTCAATTGGGTACCAGTGCTTTAAATTTTTTTGTGGCCAAAGTTAAAAAAAAAAAAGCTGAAAAAAAAAACGAAAAAGAATAAAAAGCCCCTATGCTTTTGTTCACTTACTTGGGTTCTTTCAAACTCAACCTCTTGATAATTTTACTGAACATTGCTCTCTTTTTTCTATTAAATCCTCGAATTCCATTTAACTCCATTGAAACTTCTTCCATTGTAGGTCTTTTCTTACCATTCAAGTCTAAGCATCTTTCTGCAAGGTTAGCAAATGCCATAATCTGATTTTTCTTTCCCAGCTTCCTCACTCGATCATCAAGAATATCGTACAGACGATTCTTTCTCATAGATTGAACAAAATATGCAGCCAAACTTACATTTTCTTGTGAAGTATTTCCTGTCGAAAATATTGGCTTCTTTCCTGCTAAAAGTTCAACAAGAACTACTCCAAAACTATAGACATCACTTTTATCCGTCAATTGGCTTGATTGATGGTACTCTGGGTCCAAGTACCCGAAGGTCCCTTGTATTTTTGTTGTCACATGAGTTTGATCAATAGCAATAAATTTTGAAGTCCCAAAGTCTGCAACTTTTGCTCTGTATCTTTCATCTAAGAGTATATTCGTTGACTTAATGTCTCGATGATAAATCGGAGAGGAAGCTGCCGAGTGCAAATAAGCAAGTGCTCCCGCAACTTCTGCGGCAATCCGCAAACGCATTTCCCACGTTAGCGGAAACTCTTCATTTTGATGATGATCATGAAGATATTGGTAAAGGGTTCCATTGGAGATAAATTCATAAACTAGTAAAGGAACTTCAGTCTCCAAACAACATCCTAAGAGCTTAACCACATTCCTGTGATTAATTTGCAAAAGAATGACAAGTTCGTTAATGAATTCTTCAAGCTTTAATAATTCTTCGTCATCTACTGCTAATTTGGATTTCTTTACTGCAATAATTCTTCCATCTTCAAGCATTCCCTTGTAAACAGTACCTTGGCCTCCTTGACCAATTATTCTGTTCACATTAAAATGGTTGGTTGCCTTATCTAACTCATTTGAACTGAACAATTTGCATCTGTCAATGATGCTGCCATCATATGAATTTAACATTTGTTGTAAAAGTAAACCCCCGTTTTGTTTGAAGAACTTCTCTTTGAGTTTGATATCCATCCCTTTCTTTCTTATGATCCACAGCAACATTCTGCCGATAACTTGAAAGAGAAATACAAGCGATGTGCTGATTGTAGCTACGAATAAAGAAAGGATCTATTATATAAAGATTGCATATCATCATGCAGTTTTGGTACATGATCAAAAAGTTTAAACTTTGCATTCGAACTTTGTAAATGTAATGCTACTAAATTATCAAAGTCTGTATGCAAACCGATGTGACAAATAATGTGGCATTATCTCGCAGGGTCATGTTGAATTTTTATTGATGCCACATGAATTGGGATTCAAACTTTGTTTCCCAACTTGTAAATATATTTCAACGGCTCTTTTATCATGCTTTGTATCCCAAATGATGTATTAACAACCATTACTTGCCATGTGTAGTGTGTTGGTTGACTTAAATTATCTATCATTAAGGTAATTATTAACAAGATTCATTTGGTTTAAAAACATTTAGAAGCCAAAATGTAATACCTATCAATATGAGTCCGCCATAACCGCTGCAGGCTAGTGAGTCTTGCGAACACGTTGATGAGCTGTAGATGCCAGGATAGCTGAAATTTCTTATAAAATAGTCTTCAGCAAAACGAAAAAAAGAATCGAAAAAAAGATCAAAACGAAGGAAGACAAAAAGTATTACGTCCACTTATTTCCATATAAATTAAATAAAAATGATAGAGCCCACAGTGGCGATAAAAATAACAGCAAAACTATGCTGTGTATTACAGTGTTAATTGCAAGATAGTACTAATTTTTACTTAACTCTATAACACAGTATGATTTTATTGTTATTTTATCGCCATTGTATCAGATTCTTCGGTTTAAATATCATCATTCTAAATTATTTGGGGACGTAACTTATTATTTATTTTTATTTTTTACCTCAACGTACACGAGAGACGTGAACCCAGCTTTATTATTCCTTTGCCAACTTGACTGCTATTTATCAGACTAAATCCTTCCCAATCTTGAGGATTCTCTAGGGCAAACTTGAATCCATCGACGGACGCAGGCAGTTGGCAGCAGCCACCGCTTATAATGAAATCAGGAGGATTATAGGCCATAAAGGCAAGGCTGTTGCAGGCGATTCTGCAGAAGTTTCTGGTTCGAGAGAAGACGAAATTTGGTTTTTGAAAGCCAACATGTCTGTTAACAATAGCTTCATCTTCATGTTGAAAATCTTCAAGAGATGTTTGTAGCATGTCCAACCCAGCCACCATTTCAAACCAAACTTCATCGTAATAGCAATCTGCTCTGTTACTGAAAGGCAGTGAAATAGTGACATTTCTGTAAGTGGATGAAGAATTAGACGCTGCTAATAACGGTGGCGGTTTTGCTACAACGTAATTTGGGGTAGATGATAACAAGAACATAATACGAAACAACAACAATTCGAGAATCATTCTTTATTCTCTCCGTAGAGTCAGCAACTACTTCCTTTCTCTTCTCTCTGTGTGTTTACTAAGTGAATTAATGTAGCGTTGAAGTCAGAACTCCAGAGCAATTTGTTTTGAATTTGTAAGGAAATATGAATAATTACTATTTCTTTCAACCCTTCTTACATTCTGCATATTCATTGAGTTGGGTTAATATTAAAATACAGATTTTTTTTTTTTAAATACAAAGTTGCCTCTTGTTTATGAATTAGATCATTTTCAGGGAAAGGTAGTTGCAATTTTAAAAAAAATAAATTGTCCCACACGTTGGCGATTCTGTCTATTGCTCTAAAACAAACATCATCTATTAATGGTTTGAACGAATGGCGACATTAAGGCAATGTGAAAGAAAGAACAAGGCCGGCCATCTATCCCAAAAATTATCTTAAATTAATTAAATATAAAGAGATGGTGACTTCAAAGAAAGAAGGAAAGAGAAGTTTTGGATAAAAATCCTGATACAATCTCTTCAAATAATTAAAATTACTTATTTTATTTACTTAATTTTATGGTGTTGGTTAATTTTGAATTAGTTAAAAGTAGTTGCACTTATTTTGTGGAACTATATGTAAGTAATGGAGCATTATGTGAAAACATGCTTAGTGTTACTAATTTTTAGGTTGTAATCTTAAATAAGCTTTATTATATAAAGCTTGATGTCATTCAACAAAAGGTGTCATGAGTATTATTATTTTTGCAACTTGAAAGTTGTATTTGGAAGTTTATTGGTTTCTCGAATAATCAATACTTATTCGAAGGTCCAGTTTCCCCGAATTAACCCTATTTATCATCTAATTTTTATGTTTCATTCAATTTCTCCTTACAAAATTTAGTGTTCGTATCATTTGGTATCATAGCGAGGTAACAAATAAGAAGATCAAATCCTTACAATGGAGAAGAAATTAGAGAGGATACAGAAATTGATGGAGGCTATGATTCTTGAACAGAAGGAAATTACCAAGAGACTATTGTGCAAAATGGATGAAATATCAAGAACATGGGATGCAAGGTTTAATTCACCTAGCCATTATATTAAACATATAGAAGAAAATTCTACATCTTTGGTTGAAGTTCAACGTCTCCAACAAAGTGACAATTTGGCAATTGCAATGCATGATGGACATGTTAAACAATGCAACAAAGTAGTGGCATCATTGAAGAAAATTCAACAAACCAACATTCAAAAGGTTAGAGTTTTCTATTACAAGTCAAAGGTGCAAAGTGTTTATTTTAAGGACAAAGCTAAAATGCCTAGCCACCATGTTGAGAAATCATTCATCAATAAAGTGCGAAAAATTGAGATGAAGAATATGATTGGATCAATGGAGATTGTTCAAGAGAGTTGCAAGGCATTGTTATATTATTAATTATGAATTGGAAAAGGAAGAAAAAGCAAATTATTTCATATTAATCTACCCTTGAGGACAATGGTGTTTTCAAGAGGGAAGGAATGATACAATCTCTTAAAATAATTAAAATTATTTATTTTATTTACTTAATTTTATGGTGTTGGTTAATTTTGAATTAGTTAAAAATAGTTGCACTTATTTTGTGGAACTATATATAAATAGTGGAGCATTGTGTGAAAACTTGCTTAGTGTTGCTAATTTTTAGGTTGTAATCTTAAATAAGCTTTTATTATATAAAGCTTGATGTCATTCAATAAAAGGTATCTTGAGTATTATTACTTTTGCAACTTGAAAGTTGTATTTGGGAGTTTATTGGTTTCTTGAATAACTAATACTTATTCGGAGGTCCGGGTTTTCTCGAATTAATCTTATTTATCATCTAATTTTTCTATTTCATTCAATTTCAACTTACAAACTTTAGTGTTCGTGTCAAATCCAAACGAAAGAAAAATGGATTTGAATCTCATGCTTAGCTAAACTTTTGCTAATTTTTTCGAAATCTTAAGACACGTATCATAATCAATTTAAGGATAAAAATTCAGTGTTGAGTTGAGTCAGTTCAGCACTTAATCATAATCTCAATTTTAATGGCTAATATTTGATTTTCTTTTCTCTCTACCTAAGTAGGAATATTTTTGTAACAGAATATCCATATGAATTTTAATGTCATAGATTTGATAACTAACTACATATACATTAATTCAACAATGTTAAAGGATAAAATATTAAAATGACAATAACAGTAAAAAAATGGAACTTTAATTGACTATTTTACTCTTTCCACCACTGTGGGTAAGACATTTTTTCAATATATAAGGAGGAAAAGTGGGCAATTACCCTTTTTTTTTTGGGTGGGGGTGGTTTGGTTCCCCCGTCTTCTGACCATGTGACAAATTGCATGTTCTATGACATTGCGATGTTCCTATCCATTATGTCAACTTTATTATTATTATTTTTTTAAATGCATTATGTCAACTTATAATTACCTTATACATTAAAATTTTGAAACAGATTTAGCACAATTTTTTTTTTCATTTATGCCCTTATTTTTTTTCTAACCGCCTGCATATTGCATGCTTTCATGACATTATTGCTATTTTTAATTCCTATCCAAGATGTCCGCTTTAGTTACCTTACACATTAAAATGTTGAAGCAGGCACAAGTTTTTTTGTTTTTTTAAATTTATGTCCTCATTTTTTTCTCACCGGGCGACAAATTGTATGATTTTACGACATTGCAATGTTCCTATCCACGATGTCAATTTTAATTACCTTATACAACAAGTCAATAAAAAGAAGCTTAATCTTGGCTACTTATTTTACTAGTAGAGGATCCTTGTCCATTTAAAGAAGTTCAAGCATTAAGCTTATATGCTTGTCGGTATCCCACATATAACTTCTGGTTTCCGAATTTTGTCGGAAGCTGCGTGCAACAATGCAAGGTATCATTTTCAACTTTCAGTAATGGTATTCTTACTGTGTTTTTATTTTATTTTTTTGAATACATTTAACTTCTTCTTTTTTAACCAAATTAATTTGTCCTGCTTGTTGGCCAGTTTTGGACACAAGTTGTAAGAAGGAATCAACTTACGTACGTGATGTTTCTTCCTTAGAAAATTCGAAGAGGGAGTTCATTTTTGCTTAGTTAGCTCTAAACTCTCGATAAAGAAAACAGAAAATGAAAAAGATTGCTGAGACAATGATTCTAAAATTGTTGATTCAGATTATCTTGCTACTATATATATTGCCAATCGATATCGCAATATTGGCACAAGAATCGCCATTAGCGAAGTCTAATTGTACATCCCTTTGCGGAAATGTTACCATTCCATTTCCGTTCGGAATTGAACCCAATTGTTTCATTGACGATTGGTTTCAAATAAATTGCAAATCTGATAAGCCATACCTCTCAAACTTTGACCCGCAACTTGAAGTTCTTGAAATTTAACACCAAGAAAGCTCAATGCTCCTAAGCCATCCCATAATCAATTCTTGTCTCTATGGAACCAATCCTCGACCCTTCTCTACATGTGGACTTTGGAAACAGCCTTTTTGTTTATTCTGAAACAAGAAACAGATTCACAGGCATAGGATGCAACAACCTTGCCTCTATCTCCACTATGGATTCCGTCGTTGGTGGCTGCTGGTCATACTATGATGATAAAAGCAGTAAAAATGAATATGGTTGCAATGATGTCAAATGTTGCCAGACTACAATCCCCTCGGATCTCAAGATTTACGATGCAACAATTGAAACAGTAAACGGTGAGGAAGATAGCCAGCAGGGGAAATGCAAGTATGCGTTCTTGGTAGAGCAACAATGATCCGAAACCAACCTAAGGAATAATATACAAGATATTCATAACTTTATACAAGTTCCTGTGGTATTTAATTGGTGAATATTCAGTACATTGTTTGAGGACTTTGCCATGAATAAATCATACAATTCAACATCTGATTGCCAAGGGAATGAAGTTGTTCAATGTAATTGCAATCTCTGTTGCAAGGATGTCGAGGTAAATTTCTCTCGTCAAACTTATGCACAAACTCTACTCCTACAAACTGATGTTACTGAATTTAAGATGCGTCTACAATAACATAACAATATTAATTACTACATCAAGTTATATATACAGTAGCTTTGGTATATTTTATTGTCTGCAGACATTTTATTTTGACAGGGTTATTGCTAATAACACCAATAAATATGGATTGCATGAGATTATGAACTGTACAAGTGAAAATTTAAAGTAATTTTGAAATTTTAATGTGAAAGATATATACCAAGAAAAAGTGAGGATATAAAGAGAGTACAAAAACATTGTATAAATGTAAAACATAAAAATAAATTTAAGAGTATTGACTGCTTCACCTTTTTTTAATATAATTTTGGGAAAATGACACTTACACCCCAAGGTTTGAAAGAGTGATCTTCTAGACACTTAAGTTTTCAAAAAAGGACATAAGGGACACTAAGACACCCTTTTGACTATAATATCCTTTGTAGACAAGTAACTAAAAAAATGACTTTAAAATTTTTTTAAAATGCAATTTTAATTTAAATAGTTTATTTTGTCTAGTAGATAAATAATATTAGAATATTTTTTTAATATATAGAATAATTTTTAAAATGTAAATTATTATATTTATTTTAATATTATATTTGTATTTATTGTATAAAATAAAGCGCAAGTCTATACAAGTGTGCTGAAATTAAATCATGCTCCCTAAAGCATGACATCATGCTCCCAAGAGAGCAAGGCATATGCTTGGAGAGCATAACATCATGCTCCCTAGAGCATGATATCATGCTCCCAAGAGAGCAAAGCATCATGTTGGAGAGCATGACATCGTGCTCCCTAGAGCATGATGTCGTGCTCCCTAAAGCATCATGCTTAGAGAGCATGACATCATGTTCCCTAGAGCATGATGTCATGCTCCCAAGAGAGCAAGGCATCATGCTCCTTAGAAGGCTTGACATTATGCTCGTGGAGAGGAGAAGCAAGGTACGGTCCTAGAAGCATGAACAACCTCTATGCCCTAGAGAGAGTAGAGTCCATGCAATCATGCTCCACTAATAGCAAAATAATCAGGGACCATGAGTCACTGGGACCGCTAAGCCAATTTCAAATAATAAACCGTAGGCCGAGTCCAAGAAAAGGGACAATAATCGAGCCTAGCCACAGGTCAGCAATGGAGATGCAACTTGGTCCAGAAGTAACTTACATAAAGTTTTATACGGATAAAATCATTAAAAGATAAATAATATTTTGTAATTCAAATCCTTTGGGAACTAGGAAAATTAGATGAATTTCAATTGTAGAGGGATTTTATCTGTGAAGCTATATAAGTAAGGGTCTGTCTTAGTTTGAGGGACAAGCACAAAAAAAGACAGAAGCACTAAAAAAAAAACAGAGAGAGCGAGAGTTTGTGGTTACGATCTTAATAAAAAGTCTATTTTCTATCCGTGGATGTAGGCCCAGTTAAAATTATTTCTCTAGTTGACCAAAATTCTGCGTCTACAGTATTTATTATAAAAATTCTAAATAAATCTTTGGGTTAAATAGATTTTACAATTAATAAAATATATCTCATGTATTAATACTATTACATTTTTTTATATAATATTGAAAGTAATTTAAATTTTTATATATTTATTTTAACATTGTGTTTCTATTTATTATAAAATTTAGTTTAGTATAATATAAGATTGTAAAGTACTAAAATATTTTTTAAATATTGAAATTATTTTAAAATGTATCTATTGCTACGTTTATTTTAATATTATATTTTTATTTATTATAAAATGTTGGAGTCAATTTTTTTGAGTTAATATAACCAAAGGGTATTATAGTTAAAAGGAGATCTTGGTGTCCCTTATTGAAAACTTAGGAGTCTATATGATCATTGCACTAAATCTTGGGGTGTGGGTGTCTTTCTTCCTATAATTTTAGAATTATTAAGAATAGTCATTTTCTGGAGTGTTATCTAAAAAAACTTTATTATTCAACTCAAATTAAAAAATAAAAATAAATCATTGTTAGCTCACAATATTTTTACAAGTGCTGCAAGGAGAATTTCTTTTTCTGGTCCCTAGGTGGGTCTGTCAATTTAGACTATTTTATATTAAATTTTTTAGGAAAATTATCTCTGCACTATCTTTATTTTTAAATTTATATCAATTAACCACTTTGACACTAACAAATGACCTTCTACCCCTAAATAAATTAAAAGACCACTTTATTCTATAAAATTTTAAAAAATAAAAAATATAATTACAAGAATACCTTGAATTTAATAAAACAAATAAAATTCAAAATCCAATATTTAAGTTTTTATAATTATAATTTCATTTAAAAATTATCATGTTAATTTTTTGTAATTATAATTTCATTTAGTTTTTGAAATTAAATTAAGTATAAGGAAGTTTACAAAAATTAACATGAAAAGAAAAACTCCTTACAATTATTGTAAACTCCCCTATAATTAAAATTAAGAGACTTCCCTATAAGAAATTTTTTTTGTAATTATAATTTCATTTAATTTTTGTAATTAAATTAAGTATAGGGAAGTTTACAAAAATTAACATGAAGAGAAAAGCTCCTTACAATTATTGTAAACTCCCCTATAATTAAAATTAAGAGACTTCCCTATAAGAAAATTAAATGAAATTATAATTACAAAAAAATTAATATGTTGGATTTTGAGATTTATTTGTTTTATTAAATTCAAGGGTATTTTGTGATTATAATTCTTTTATTTTTTAAAATTTTGTAGAATAAAATGGTATTTTAATTCTTTTAGGGATAAAATGGTCATTTGTTAGTGTCAAAGTGGTTGATTGATATAAGTTTAAAAATAAATATGGTGCAGAGAGCATGTCAAAATTTTGTTGTGGTTATATGTACATATGACAAAATAAAGGTGGCACAGAAATAATTTCCTAATATTTAATTATAATTTGATTTTAGATCATTGATATGAAGCAAACTAAATGATAGATTTTCAAAGTCAGAAATAACATTTTAATGACAACCATTCACCTACTGTTGAATGTATGATGATTAGTGACTCAAATTTTATATCAAAATTTTAAGTCAAATATTTAAATACCAATAGCCATACTCCAACGTTGTTAGAACCAAACTAAAAGATGTATATAACTCTAATATTCTAAAAAATAAAAAATTATATTAAATCTGTATTTTTTATTTGTCTTTTAACTTAGTCATTACTTTAATAAAATGAGTATTTAATTATTATTAAATGCTTCTTTAATCTTTATATTTTAACTTAAATGGCCATTTAGTCCCTACATTTTGAAAAATACCTCAAGACACACCTGCTCTTAAATATGTTACATTATTGTCATTATTTTATTTTCTTATCGTTTAAAACAATACCCTTGCTACAATATTCTTTGACATTAATTTATTTTTCTATAAAAAAAATTAATTAACAAATTAACTAATAAATATCATTCTAAAAGAACTAGTATTTTTTTTCCCTTGCAAAAATTTTGCTAATTATTATTTCATAAATTAATTAATACCAGCCAACTTTAAATAATTTTTATACACTTAATTACAACAATCTTACTAATAATTATTAATAAACAAACTAATTTACAAAATTAATTCTAAAAGTTAAATAATAACAAAAAAAGTTACACTAATTTTTATTTTACTTTTAAGGCTGATTTGGTAAATTAATATTTTTTTTCATTAATATCCCCAAGAATATTGTTTTAAGGATATTATTGTAAAAACAAAGAAAAAGTAAGGGTAAGAGTGTAACTAGGGGTGGACATCGGTTCGGTTCGGTTTCCGGATAAATTTTTCGGTTTCGGTTCGGATCTAAAATTAAAAAAAAACCGTTCGATTTTTTTAAAAAATAAAAATAAAAACAGATGGTTCGGTTCTTTTTTCCTGTTCGGTATCGGTTTTTCTTGTTGACTTGAAAAGTTTACAAAAAATATTAGGCCACGCAAATATTTCCTAAATATTGGGCCAAACACAAATTTTATTAAGGCCAGGGATCCAAACAATATTATCCTTTCACTTGGAGCATTTCATCTTCAACTTTCGTCTCACGCACAGTATCGCAAGAAATGGAAAATGAACGGTGGCAATAAATTTAAATTTAATGCTATTAATAATTTAATACAGTAAATAAATAACAATAAAATATGGCAAACATGAAATTAGAAAAAGCCATTTCAAAAAAAAAAATAGAGCCATTTAAAAAAAAAAAAGAAACAGAGCAAGTTGGCTGGAGAGTGGAGATGGCGAGACTAGGGTTTGGCGGCAACAGTAGCAGTTTAACAAACTCATTAAATTATAACCCATTAAAATAAGCCAAAGCTTGGTATTTAGGAGAGGTCACGAGAGAGGAGAGCGACGTTGACGGCGAAGCTTGAAGGTGTGGCATTCGGCGTTCCACGCAACGGCCGAGAAGGGGAAGTTCCATTTTAGAATTGGAGGTGTGGCGTCTGGGGTTTTGAGAGAGCTAGAGAGGTGAGCGATTTAGGGTTTCGGGTGTGCAGCTGTGGGTGCAATGTGTGCATGTATATATTGTATCATAAAGTTACAAAAATGCCATTGCAATCGGTTCGATTTTTTAATTTTTGATCCGAAAATCGAACCGAAAAATTCGGTTCGATTTGGTTTTAATTTATTCGGTTTTTTTATGTAAAAATACTAAATCGAACTGAATTTTTTCTGTTCCGGTTCGGTTCTGCCCACTCCAAAGTATAACATATTTAATACCAATAGTGTCTTGAGGTACTTTTTAAATAGGGAATAAACAAATACTTAAGTCAAAATATAAGGATTAAATGATCATTTATCCGAAAAATAACACTCATTTCTTAATGAAATTTATATTGCTTAACCGTCTAAAATCAAATTGTAATTTATTATACGTAAAAATTGATTGATTAATAAGCAGTTAATTGTTAACAACTGAACATCACCTTATTCATTTTTTTCCCCGAAAATATATAATAGATATTTATGAATGTAAAAAAAATAAAAAATAAAAAAATTTCCACGGTTTCTGCCATATGTGCCGAGTCAAATATGGTTTGCGAAAAACGTCCAAGGGCACTTTACTTGCCGCACTACTCATACTCTTACGCCAGCAGACACCACCACATGGACACATGCATAGAAAGTCAAAGATTAGTATGGTTACAATGGGTAAGCTTTGGTATTAATTATTCACAAAAATTTACAACAAGGTATTGACTTGATGAAAATATAAAATTTAATAATAATTAATGAAAATTAATTATGCGAGTTCATGTCGCAGTCATCCAAATCAACACTTAATGACAGATTAGTTTGTTTGATAAATAAATAGCTATTTTTGTGCGACCCTGTATTCAAATGATATATTTGCAATGGAAATAGAACATATTCTTATAAAAATTGTTTTTAACTTAAATTTTGAGTAATTAATCTCATTCAATCTAATGATAATTAAAAATGGGGAATGAATTGGCACTCTTCAGTCTTCTCCGCCGGCTACTCGTCCCCTCCGAGTGGGAGAGGGAGAAAATAATCATTTTTTATTTTTTCATGCTCATAACAAAATGATTATTCGTCATCCTCTAATGTGAGAGGTTTGACTTTTTTCATATTTAATTAGGATTGCTTAGGTTCAGCGGCAAAGCTAGCGGAGGGCTAACCTGAGCTGCACCTGCTAGTCCCTTCAAAATTTCATGTAGATCCTTTTATTTTTAGTTTATTAAATACAATCTATGAATTATTGCTTTCTGTCTTTATATTAATCGGATAAGGAAACAACAAATACACTCACTTAATGAAACAATTCGGTGACAAAGCAAGCAAAAGTTACATGAAAATCACTTAGGTAAGATTCAAGCTTTTTTCAGAATTTTGATGGCAAGAAAGATTTAGTCAAATATTGTATGCATATAGAAAATAATATTTTCTTTTGTTTACAAGCATTCATTTTTGCGATTAAAAAAAAAGAACTTATTTTTGTTTTTAGTTGTTTTAAGTTAATTAAAAACGATGCTATATTCATTTTATTATGTTCGGTGGAAGTGCTAGAGAAAAACACTTTTAATTATAGGGAGATTACCAATTTCCTCCTTACTGTAATTAATATATACCACTTACCCCCCTGCTGTTTTTATAATAGCCAATAACCCCCCTAACAGCATAAGTTTACAATATTACCCTTATTTTCAAATATACTTTTATTCATATTTATTATAAATTAAATAAATCATATGAATAGAAATTAAAACAAAAAATTAAGTATTAAAAAAATAAATATATGTTTTGATGTGAAAAAAATAATAAAAAAATATTTTTCTTGGACTTTTTAATTTTATAAATATTTGCTTATAATAAAAAAATAAGAAAATTATTATAAAATGATAAAAAAATTATTATAAGAAAACTTGAATGATAAATAAAAAATTATTATAAAATAAATCATAAAATATTTTTCTTAAATAATAAAATATTTTTTTGTACTTTTTACATTTAATTTTAAAATATTGTAAAATATTTATTATAAGAAAATGTTTATAAAATAAAAAATACAAGAAAAGTATTTTATTATTAATTTTTTGTTCACAATAAAACATGTTTTTCTTGTTTTTAATATTTAATTTTTTATTTTAATTTCTATTCATATGATTTATTTAATTTATAATAAATATGAATAATAGTGTATTTGAAATTAAGGGTAATATTGTAAACTTATACTGTCAGGGGGGTTATTGGGTATTATAAAAACAGTAGAGGGTTAAGTGGTATATATTAATTACAGAAGGGGGGAAATTGACAACCTTCCTTAATTATATTTGAAGTTAATAGTAGTGAAAGAACAAAATGCTTTATAATTTTTTTTTTTTGTAAATGCATTTTCTATAAAGCATTTCAATCTCAATATTCAATTTTATTTGTGCAAAAGGAAATTGTTTTGCTAGAAAGATATAGTAAATATTGCATGCAAGTCAAAAAATAATGATTTTAAATTTGTATTGCATGAATCACTGAGTTTTCATTCATTAACAGTATTATTATCTTTAAAGCATCGTTGAATAAATGTGAATTGAATAATGATTTTGAATTTGTTGGAAGATTCTAACAAAACGTGAATTAAATACGACAAAGTAATTCCATGTTGAATGAATGAATTGGACTTTTAACTTTCTATCTTTGGCGCAATTTAATTGAAGTTAAATTTATTTTTTGGAAATTTTAAGTGTTAGAATGTAGACAATATTGTATGTATGTAGTTGTCAAATTAAAGAAAGAAATTGCGGCACCCACTCTTTTGAATTTGCTTTGAGCGTGACTCCCACCCTTGTTGACTTATCGAAACAACGTTTGCAATTTTTTTTTTTTTTCTAATCAATTTTCAACAGTGTGCTCGTGCGTTTTCTTAATTTCTTTGTTCATAGTAATCTTTAAAATTTGCTAGCTAACTTAGTTTTTGTTAGGAATATGGATTGAGATGAAATGCAGCTTCATGATATTTGGCTTTAGCTATTATATTTTGCTGTATTAAAAGTAGAAAATTGCACTCAACAATTTTTTCAAGATTTAGTTTACTTATTTATACAATCAAATTTGAATCTTATAGGACTTTTTAGCAAATAAGCTTGTATTGGATTAACGCCTTTTTTTTTTTAAATAATGTTGTTTGCAGCCAAAAGCTTATTAGTTAAGACTAATGTCTTAATGGATTGATTAGCCTTGTTGACTGAAAGTGCTTTACGGATATCTGCAGGTTACACAAAGCTGAAAGTACTTTTTGTGGCTTCGGTAGTTCTTGGTAAGTAGCTATAATTAACCATGAGGCGGAAGTGTGTGGCTAAAGAAAATATTTCAAAAAAGCAGCAACCAAAAAGCTTCCGGCGGTGGATAGAAATCAAGAGAAATGTTTCTTGTAGGTGTGTTGAAAAGTAGATATAGTTAAACAATCTTTGACAGTTTTTGATTAATGAATGCTTGCTGACTTGATAGTGTCTTGTTTTGTATTGTTAATTTTGTTTGAAATGCACTTGAAGCGTAGCTGCATGCTGCTGATTGATTTTGTTTTACTTCAAAGTGTCTTGAGTGGGTGGCTTTAATGCGGATGCAGGATTCTTTTGGTGAAACAGAGTTGCCAATGGATTTTAGTTCAACATGCAGCAATCTTTTTTTTTGAAAGCGGTGTTAATGTATTTAACGATGCACAAGTCATTTGGGAGAATTGTTATATATATATAAGACCAAATTATGAAAGGCCCACTAAAAAAATAAGTTCAGTAGAAACTTTCTGCATGAGATAACCAAGGCCCATTATCTATGAGAATCGCCTAGGTACTTGGAATTTTTAGTAAAGCGTCTAAATACATGATATGAAAAAGCGCCAAAGGTGTGATGACCGAGATCCATTTTTTACAAATAATGACCTAGGTCCATTCTTTACAAAGAATGACCTAGGAATTTAGCAAATATTTCTAAGTAAAACGCTCAAACGACGAGTTTTTGACAAAGTGCCAAAGGCGTGATTCCACATAGAAAGACCTAAGTCAATTCTTTACAAAGAATGACTTAATTCCATTTTTTACAAAAAACGACCTAGGTCCATTCTTTACAAAGAACGACCTAGGTCTATTCTTTACAAAGAATTACTTAGACACTTAGAAAATATTTCTAAGTAAAACACCTAAAAAGGCAAGTCTTTTGATAAAGCGCCAAAGGTGTGATTTTACAAAGAAAGACCTAGGTCCATTCTTTACAAAAGAGCGACCTAGGTCCATTCTTTACAAAGAAAGACCTATATCCATTCTTTACAAAAAAAAAATGACCTAGGCACTTAGAAAATATTTCTAAGTAGAACACCCAAAAAGGCAAGTATTCGATAAAGCGTCAAAGACATGATTCTATAAAGAAAGTCCTAAGTCCATTCTTTACAAATAACGACCTAGGTCCATTCTTTATAACGAACAACCTAGATTTATTCTTTACAAAGAATGACCCAGGCACTTAGAAAATATTTCTACGTAGAATGCCCAAAGGACGAGTCTTCAACAAAGCGTCAAAGGCGTGATTTTACAAGGAAAGACCTAGGGCCATTGTTTGCAAAGAATGACGTAGGCCCACTTTTTACAAATAACAACCTAGGTCTATTCATTGCAAAGAATGACCTAGACACTTAGAAAATATTTCTAAGTAAGAGCTTACGGGCAAATATATATTCTATGGAATGTGCCTACGGGCAAATATACATACTACGGAATGAGCTTATAGGCAAATAAGCATTCTACGGAATGCGCCTATGGGCAAATATACATTCTATGGAATTAGCTTACGAGCAAATAAGCATTCTACCGAATGTGCCTACTGGCAGATATACATTCAATGGAATGAGCTTACGAGTAAATATACATTCTACGGAATGTACCTAGGGGCAAATATACATTATGTGAATGAGCTTATGGGCAAATGTTCACTCTATGGAATGCGCCTACAGGCAAATATACATTCTACGAAATGCACCTACAAGAAAATAAATATTCTATGGAATGCACCTACAGACCAATAAACATTCTATGGGATTAGCCTGCAAGCTAATAAACATTCTACAAAATGTGCTTGCTGGCAAAATATTGTAAAATCAATCCTGTTTATAAGGAACCAACATAAATGTCAAATTCAAGCTCAAGTCCATTGAAGGTCAAGAGCCTAAAAACATGACAAGTGTCCAAAGAATACTTGTCATGAACAAGAATTGGCACATAGGAATATCTGTTTCCATGCATGAGCTTAACTAACACTTGTCAAAAGAAAAGTGACACATAACTCCTCCAATTGACATAAGATGCCTATATAAAGGCCAAGACCCCCCATTTGAAGGTAAGAGGAAAAAGGCATAAAATTTGTTCAAAAACTCTGTCTATCTCACTCTAGATATCTCTCCCTAGGAATTGAGTAAAATGAATTGACTTGAGTATCGGAGGGTTATTGCCTGCATGCCGGCCCCCTTTGACAATTGTTTTTTTTTGTAGAACAATTAACTATAAGGAGATACGTGATTTGAGACACTCACCTCAAGGAGATACGTGATTTGAGACACTCACCTCAAGGAGAAAATATGCCACAAAGCTTGATTTAGAAGAAAGTCTAGAACACAAATCAATCATTGTACGTTGAGCCAAAATATGCATCAACAATATATATAAAAGGTTGAGTGCATTTTGATCCTTATGAAGCATGTAAAGAAGAAAGTTCATGAAGTACTGGATAGCAACAATATCGAAGTTTTCACATATTAAGTTCAACAATTTTTTTTTATTTTTTTATAAATATGGTAAATATTCGTTTAGTTTCGATATTTTAGATTAAGTAGTCATTTAGTCACTATCATTTGAAAGATACTTCAAGACATACCTAATGTTAATTACTCTACACTTCTACCCTTACTTTTCTTTGCTTTTATAATAATATTCTTGGGGTGTTTGGAACCTAGGATTATGTGGTATTATAACACTATAATGCACCACAATGAGCCATTTAGGCCACTCGGGTTTGTGTAATGCGGCGGTTTTTGCCTCAATTGAGGCAAATCTGTTTTATTATAATATTATAAAATAAATCATTTTATTTAAATAATAATTATTTTATTTAAATAAATTATTTTATTATTAAATTAATACCAATATAATAAATAAAATATAAAAATAAATTTTATGATAGTATTATTTAATTAATAATACTATATTTTATTATATTATTATATAATATTATATTTATATATTAATAATTAATATAAAAATTATTTAATAATTAATTTAATATAATTAATAATATAATGATAAATTTGAATAATATTAATTTAATATTAATATATAATTAATACAATACAGTATACTAAACATGCAACATTTTTGGGAATATTATTGAAAAGTAGAAAAATATTAATTTATCAAACTAACCCTAAAAGTATAATAAAAATTAATGTAATTTTTTTATTCAATCAATGCAATGGTAGATGGGTTCAGACATAAATGCTGATTTTAACTTTAATTTCTAACAATTGAATTGAGTGGATCTAATGGATGAGCAATTAAGTTATTTTTTTAAAGTCAAAATTTTAAATTTTATATAAATATATATATAAGGTCAGACTATTTTAACTTAAACTTTTGGCTTAAAGTTTTGACATAAATTTTAAAGTAATTTAAGTCATGATTTTAACAATCTAATAGTAGATGATGAAAGCTAAAATAGCATGTAATGATGACTATTCATTCACCATTGCATTGCTTGAAATAAATGGATCAAGATTTGTGTTAAAAATGGAACTCAACTAAAATACTTGTATCTGCACAGCAATGTGGATTTCCATCGATTCAGAACAAAAGTAATTAAGTTGAGCGACTTCACCGGTACATTGAGGGAAAATGATAAAATTCTTAAAAATGGAATTCAACTAAAATACTTGTATATCTGCGCAGCAGTTTGGATTTGCTTCGATTCAGAACACAAGTATTGCATGTGATGTTAAAAATCTTTTACATGATGATCTTGATCATTCTTGATTAAAACAATCAAGACAACTTTTAGTCAAAATGAAGATCATAATATCTTGCATACCAAGCAAGAAGATTAATTCTTGCCATTGTGTTCAATTATGTGATTGATTTGGATAAATTCAACTTTTAAACCACATTGAATCAATAATAGAGAAAAATTTATTTTCTCTTTACATTTTCTAATTTGAGTCAATGAGAGAGAAAAAAAACTATTTTTGTCTATACATCTCTCAATTTAACATATTAACACATCATTGGATAGCTATAAAACGAATAATTGCTATAAGTATAGCTTAGTTTATGAACAAACAGGAAATAAAAGAACGAATACATAAAGCAAATATGTATATACGGAAGTAATGGAGGGGTTGAATTAAACTTTTGCTTCAAAAGTAATTTCTTACGCTTAATCCAATTTACAAAGAAATATCCGCTTTCTTTCACAAATGAAAGAACACTTTCTAACTAATAGGACAAGTGGCATTTATTTATTGAATATCATCTCATTTAAGGTCTACAAAATTAAAATACTGTTAGGAAAGTGCAGAATTATTATTATTTTTTCCCAACAGTTAACATTGATTTTGAAAATATAGTGTTATTTAGTGGGAATCATATGTTTTGGTAATGGCGATGTCATAAATACGAAATTTAATAACATAAAATATTGTGATATTGACTTTGGATTACAATACCAAATATTAGAATCAGGTTTTAAAAATTGATCGTGCACTTTAATAATGTGCGAGGTTCCTTAATAAATCTCAATTTTCACATATTAGCACGATATTAGATAACTGTCAAACGAATAAATAAAAGCAAATATAATATAAAAGTAATGGAAGGTTTGGATTAAGCTTTTGCTGCAAAAGTAATTTTTCACTCTTAATTCAATTTACAAAGTAAATATGTACGGGCTATTTTCAAGCGGTTGAGTTAGCTTGTTTTTTAACAAATGGAAGAACACTTTTTAAGTATTATATATGACAAGTGGCATTTATATATATAACTTGTGGATTTATTTGTTGGCTCATGCCATTATCATGAATTTCATCTCATTTAATATGTATAAAATTAAAATACTATTTGAGAAGTGTAGAATTATTATTCTTTCTAATAGTTACCATTCACTTTAGAAAGAGAGTGTTATTTAGTGAGAATTATATATTTTGGTAATCAATGTGTGAAACTTGGTAACATAAAATATTATGATATTGACTTTGGATTGCAACACCCAATACGAGAGAATCACGCGATGTGATATTGAAAGAGATTGTATTTGACTATTTGCTTAATAGTTAACATAAAAGGATATTAAATCGGAATGAACGGATTATGTAGCATCTTAATTTATGATTGTAATCTTGTTTATTTTGATGCTGATCTTGAATAATGATTTGTGCTAGCTGTCCATGATCTTGAGCCATGGGACCACTGTAGTCGTTAATCCTTTTTCTACGACTAATCTACAATTAAAGGTCGGCCGTTGATCCGTCGTCTACTTGAATTCATGTATTTTTATAACTGTTATTGTTATACCCGATAAACTATTATTCCCAGCAAATTAAAGGAATATATTTATAGAGTCAAAGACTATATATTATCTTCAATTAAAAGTTATTGTATCCATGGGATGTGTGCGAGTCATTAAAAAATGTTTCAGAAAACAATACCACATTAATTTGTCAATTACATTTTTTAAATGAAATAATATTTGAAAGAAAGACTCTATTATTGCTATTAGTATTTCTTGTAATTAATTAATTACGCTCCCATCACCCACTTGGCACTATCGTCAGCCACTTCATTCTATATATACGCACACTGTACAGGTATGTTATACCAAACCAGAAGCTAGCAGATACTCGCAAAAGCAACTTGATTTGGTTTTTTGTTTCCGGAGGAAGAGAGCTTTCTGATTTGAACAGTATGGAAAGTGCCTGCGCAGGTTTTTAGGCCAATTAATTTCAGTGAATGTCAATTATAATTCTTATTTTAATATGTATCTATATGATTAATTTTTCTAATATGATTTTTTCAGGTAATAACGATTGGTCGGAGGGGCTCGTGATATTAGGTATTATGTTACTCAGTACTGCTGATTATGACATTGCCAATGACAATCTTGATTTTCTTGTTGTCCCTCAATATGGGAGAAATTCCGACTACACTGGTTAATTGAAGTTATACTCATATTTGTGTTTTGTTTAATTAAATAAGAAGATGGGTGTAGTATTACCTATTCATTGTGTAAGTGTGATAAGGTCTCTTGAGATATATAAGAGATTTTCTTTGTTTATCTACATGTGCCGTGTTTTCCTCAAAAAGAAAATAAATAAATAAGAATTGTTGTGTGCCAATTAATAGTTTAATATTGATTAAGTTTGTTTATCCATATTAGCTTATGTATACTCTCTCTTCTTGAATATTTTTCTGATCCACATATTAGTAAGCTAAGTCTTGTAGCTAGCAAGTGATCCCTGGATCCTAATTTATTGAATATATAATATCTGACATTGCAGAAACATAAAATATTGATAACTAAGAGAAACAAAGTTTCTAAATAATGAAAAAATTATTGAAAAGTCTGAATAATCAAAACTAGATTTTGTGCCCTTTTATACTAACATAAATATCCCAAATTTACCAAAATAGGTAAATCTGAAATCTAAAATACTATTTTATAATAAAATTCTTCTAATCTAAATAAGGAAAGCAAAACAAATGGCACCCAAATCTAATATCTAAAATAAAGATAAAAAAATCCTGACAACAATAGGAAAAGTAGGAAAATAACTTAAAATTACAAAATGACCAAGAAAAAAACTGAATTTTTTGCTCGACCATGAGGCAAAATGGCGATAGCACTAGTTCATCTCGTCGTGAGTTTTGAATCGATATACTATATGTCCAAATCGAACACCTGTAACCCAAGTTATGACCTCCGGAAAGTATCCTACTCATCCTACGCAACCATCCTACATTAATATAAATTTATAATTTCAATCTTTAAAATAGTCGTGTTGTTTAGTAGGTTTATCAACATACTTTTCAACCATAATCGCTATTGATTTAATAATTATTTTGCTAAATAATGTGAAGTTACAAGAATTTGATCTCCGAACAAGGAGTTAAAAACCTCTCCCTAAATATACCAGGTGTTGTACCTCATCATCTTAATATTATCTATTTATGCAGAAGGAGAAAACGTATTTTATTTATGCCGAAAGGGAAAACATATTCAAACACTAGATAATTTAATTTTCTTTTTATTAACAAGTTTTAATGCACTTCTACTCTATGTTTAGATCCCGCTCACATGTGTAAGAAGACAACAGAATTGTCATTAGACTAAATAATAAAAATTAAAATTAAAGCACTTTTGTCTTTTAAAAAAAGTTAAATTTAATTTATGTTAAAGCAACTTTAGTGGTAAAAAAAGTCAAGAGACTTAAGTCCTAAAAAAATTAATTAAGAACAATTTATATAATTAATTAATTGTACAAACTTCTTCTACATTTTAAATTTAAAGATAATGTGATTTTTATGTAATTACCTTCTTTTGTGAAGCGGACAGTAAATGCCATATATATGGTCTTGGAAGTCAGAAACGATGTTTAGATAAAGTTGTGAAACTCTAAACTCTAGAATATATAGTCAGAAACGATGTGTAAATAAAGTTGTGAAACTCTAAACTCTAGAATATATATTGTGTTTCATAGTCAATGCATTAGTAGTGAATGTTCTTTCAGGAACTCTGTATGCATGAAAAACTATACCGATTTGAATTTTGAAAATAATGAAACACTCACACACACCACAAATATATAAAATTACGTGATGGCCCATACAAGAGAACACTCTTATTCCTTAATTAAGGGTGTGTTTGACACCCAGCATTACACCTCATTAGAGCTCTACATTGTATTAAATTAATACGGTACCGGATGCATGGCCAATTAATGCAGGGTCAATTAATTTAATACAATGTAGAGCTCTAATGAGGTGTAATGCTGGGTGTCAAACACATCCTAGAATATTAATTGACCCTGCATTGCATTAACCGGATGCCTTTTTCTTTATTTTTTTTCTTTTATTTTTTTTCTTTTTTCATTATAATATTAAAAAATAAATATAACTTTTTAATTTAATTTAATATAATATTAAATTATTATTTTTATTTTTTATTTTTACATTATAATTATTTATTAATTTTAATATAAATAAATAATTTATTAATAAATTTATATTTTAATATAACTAATAATAAATACTTAAATAGTATATAAAAATATAATATTATATTATATTATTTAATTATATTATAATAATCAATATGTAAAAATTAATTATTATTATTTTTACTTTATAATACTAATAATTAAAAATAATAATAATAATAATAATAGTAATATAAATAAAACTTTTTAATTTAATATAATATTATATAATATTAATTTTTATTTTTTGTTTTTACATTATAATTATTAATATAAATTAAAAAATTAATAATTTATAATTAAATAATATTATATTATATTTTTTATTTTTATTATAATTTATTAATAAATTTATAATTTAATATAACTAATAATAAATACTTAAATAGTATATAAAAATATAATATAATATTACATTATTTAATTACATCATAATAATCAATATATAAAAATTAATTATTTTTAAATAATTTAATATAACTAATAAATATTATTTTCTAAATATATAGTATAAACTAATCACAAAAAAATTAATATAGTACAATATATCACCAAACATAGTATAACATAAAATTAATACAATACAATATAGCACCAAACATTGTACAGCATTATTATAATACAGTGCTAATGCAATACAACATAATACAATATACATGTATTAAAATAATATAATACAACATAATACAATATAATGTGTCAAATGCACCCTAAGAATACGTTTGGTAACCCGCATTGTATAGGATTAAAATGCTATTCCACATTAAATTAATTCTAACTCATGTTTGGCTTCAAATTCGATTAATCTGATATTGCATTATCTTACAAAATTAATGCGGTCAAACCCGAGGGAAGGGTCGGAATTATGCCGCGTCGCATTAGAAAAAATTTAAAATCTAAGAAATTTTTGTAACACTTTCACGCCAAAATTCATTCACGATGAACTTCACCGAATCCAGCACCGCCAATCACTTTGATCATCATTGCTCGATGCCATCACCGACGCCTTCATTGTGCAGCTCGACACCACAACCATTGCTCCACCGCCGCTGGCCTACCCTTTGCCGCATTAATCATCAAACAACAGGTTAGGGTTTGATTTTTGAATCTTAAATTAATTTATAAATCATCTTAGGGTTTGATTTGGATTGTTGATGATGCCGATTTGAGGCGGATTTATGAATCTTAAATCGATTTGGATTTAATTTATGTGTTATTGATTTCTTAATCTTAAATTGATTTATGTTCCATCATCACCATATCTACTTCTTGCTGCTACTGATCGGCTATGATGTGTGTTGTTGTATTTGTTAAGTTGAACTTTACAAACTTTCAACAGTGAATCTGTTGTGCTCGAACCTCATAATCAACTGCTTATACTTGACACAACCAACGATCAACATTTATTTTTTACTTATTTTATTCTTTCATCTTCAGAATCTAGTTCTGACTCTGAATTGCTTCTAATTTTATATTTTTTTTCGTTTTTTATTCTTATTTATTGTTTGCCCCTTTTTAATTATATTATTTGCCATTTTGAATCCATTCACTTGCTTGAGAATTTAAATCTTCAGTTCGATTTTTACTGATATTTCAGTTAAGTAACTGGATCTAAGCATTACTAAAGTTATTTCATTTCTTGAACTTCTTTCTTATAGCCTTCGTAGAGAAGTTAGAAGCCTTTATAGAGAAGTTCAAGAATTGAATTAGAGTAGATACATTTTGGTTGCTTAAGTAGTGCAATTTCTTTTAGCATTGTCAAATGTAGGGTTTGCCTATCCTCTATCCATGTATTTACCATACAAAGTAGAAATTGATGTAAGAAGAATTAAAGTTCAAAGTAGGTGTTTGAAGAAAACAGAGTAACTTTCACTGTGGAGCTACAACTTTGATGGCTTTAAAGTTCTATGCATTGTCTGCATGGCAGGCTTTTGTTTTGCATGTCGATAGTATTTCTTTGTTGGGGGAAAAAGTTTGTTCTTTTCAAATGAATCTAATGCCTGATTTTGGAAACTTTATATGGTTTATATTGTTGTATAATTTTATTTTTGGGGCAGGTTTCTGTCAATTTTAATGATTCTTCTTATTTCTTTTTTTTCCCCTATGATTTGCAGTGTTTGACTGTTGCTTCTTCCATTGATGTACTGGAAGAAGATGATTATAAGTCGTACATGGGACGGATTGGGGCGCAACTTCATCGGAACTAAATTTCAGACATATTGTCTTAGTATGACATGCTCTCATTTGCTTCATTTACTCCACTTGACGTTCCCCTTTCTTTGTCTTTGCACCCCTTTTTATAGTGTAATGTTAACCTTGACTTGCTGGGCTTATTCAAGACAAAGTCTTAGTAGCTTCCTAACAACCTACAACCTCAATATCTATTTGCTTTATAAAACCAGCATGCACAGCTCTTACTGAGTCATTCAAATGTGACTAGCCTTCGTATTTGCTCAAGTCATTTAGCTATTTCCTTTATTAAGGCTTTAGCATCTCTTCAAGTTGAAGCACCTGCCTATTAACAAAGCCTTAACCAAGCCTGTTAGCACCTGACTCGAGCCTCTTTTATCTATTTAATAAAGCTTGCACATGTAATATTTATTTATTGTATTTTAGTCCCCAACTGTGACTAATTTTTTACTATTATGCGCGCAGGTATATAAATGAAACTATCTTCCACTCAAGTTAATGTGTATTTTATTTTTTAAAGAAAAGACAAGGCTTTTGTAGAATGAGATGAATTTTGAAGTTCTCAAGAGATCAAGGGGAAAAAGAGGGATCCTTTGTTTATTGTAAATATATTTATAAAAAAAAAAAAAAAGAAAAGATTTTTCATTTCTTTGTGTGCTAATATATGTCCTGTAAGTAAATTGAGATGTTTGTTACATATTATTTATTTTATTTTATTAGAGCTTTATTTTAAATGATACGTATTGGAGAAATGTAGAAAAAAATAGATGTTATGTTGTTAAAAATTATAGAATTTTATAGTTTTATGTAAAAAGAAGAATGATATATTTTACGTACTATAATAAAAAATTGGATAATTAAGTAAGTTTTATATTAAGCATTTTTCTAAATTTTCCTAATAGTAAATATGTTTTCATAACATGTGGTTTCAATTATGTAACAAAAACTTTATACAATGCAGAGTAATACCAAACATAATATAACTAAAATACTACATAATACTTCTTATAATGTTGTGGAGTCCTAGATGATGAGCTTTCTTCGTCGTAACTCATTCTTGTCTTTATGTATTTTGTTATAATGACAACAAAGAATCAAATATTTATTGTGTATCAAGCCATAAGTTTCGATTTTTATGAAGAATTATGATTTTTTTAACATTTATACTAAAAACTAATATTAAATTTCTAAATATTATTTTTGTAAATGTTAATATATAATTTAAATTAATCACAAAAAAAATTAATACAGTACAGTGTAGCACCAAACGTTGTACAGTATTAGTAAAATACAATGTTAATGTAATACAATATAATACAATACACCTGCATAAAAATAATGCAATACAATATAATATAATACATTGTGTCAAATGCACCCTAAGTTAATTTCCCACCATCCACATTGCTGCAGATTACTGTTTTGTTGAAATCTTCCTCTTTGCAGTTCTCAAATTCTAGCATTTCATCGTCTTGGCGTCCTACTACATCTTCTTCTCCGCGCATTATTAGGATCAGAGTACGTAAATTGTTAGGTCCCAGTCAGATTTAGTTTCAATCACAGTTGCTTGTAGCAATGTTTTTCTGCTTATGGTGAGAAAATAACCAATGCTTTTGCTTATTTGAATCTGAATGTCTTTATTCATAGCTTTGAAGCTTATTTATAACAAGAGACTTTGATTCCCAACCCAATATCTCGGCTAGAATCAATCAACAATCAAAATAAAATATCAACTAACAACCTCACTATTATTTCAAAACTGAAAATAAAAAGTAAATAAAAAGCAAACTTCTAAGATCCGGGTCCTCCTTCAATCTCTGCTCGATCTTTGACAAAGTAAACCCAAATCATGCCTTCGATTATGGCAATCTGTTTATGTACCACATGTGATATTTTAAGCATAGATATTGCATGGCTCCTTTCACGTAGTGTATTTAGGATTAGGCTTTGGTAGCCGATTAGACCTTCTTGGCTCATGATTCTGCACTCTATCATTGCCTCCTCCATGAAGAATACCCTTGTCCTCAAGGGTTAGGTGTGGGAATTGCTGTTGCTGCATTGAGGCGTCCTCCCAAGTAGCATCTTCAGCTGATAATTTCTTCCAAAAGGCCAGATTTTGCTCGATCATTTTACCTCCTCTCTTCACCCAACGTGTGTCAGTGATAGTTTCGGGTTCCATAAGTACCACGCCTTCATCATCCACAGGTCGTAAATCGACACCGTTGCTCAGGAGATCACCCACAGCTTTTTTGAGTGTTGAAACGTGAAACACCGGGTGAATTCGAGCATTCTCAGGTAATTGTAGTTCGTAGGCGACAGCTCCAATTTTACGAAGAACCATATATGGCCCAAAGTATTTACAAGCTAGCTTTTGGTGTGCTCTTTTAAACACTAAAGATTGCCGATAAGGCTGCAAATTTAATAACACCATATCCCCCTTTTGGAACTCAACGTCGTGGCGTCTTTTATCAGCTATCTGCTTCATTCTGTTATCTGCTGTGGCTAAGTTTTGTTTTAATTGCGCCAGCAACTCATCACATGAAACTAAGGCATGATCAACCTCATGCACCGGTGAGGAACCAGATTGATACATAGGCACGTTTGGAGGTGGTCTTCCATACAAGCTTGGAATGGAGTCATTCCGGTAGAGACGTGGAATGTTGTTTTGTACCAAAACTCCGCCCATGGCAAAAAAGAATACCATTTTTGCGGCCACTGCTGCACAAAGCATCTTAAGTATTGTTCCAAGCATCGATTAATTACCTCCATTTGGCCGTCGGTTTGCGGATGGTAGGCTGAGCTCATTTTTAATTTGGTGCCTGACAAATTAAAAAATTCTTGCCAAAACTTGCTGATGAATATGGGGTCTCTGTCGCTAATGATTGACTTGGGCATGCCATGTAGTTTCACCACTCCCTCAATAAATTTTTCGGCGATTGTTTTTGCAAAGTAAGGATGAGAAAGAGCCACAAAGTGTGCAGATTTACTCAATCGATCTACTACCACCAGAATAGTGTTCTTTCCTTGAAAGCATGGCAATCCTTCAATAAAGTCTAATGTAGTGTCATCCCATACCTGACACGAGATTGGTAGAGGTTGGAGAAGCCCTGCTGGTTTGAGTGTCTCTGCTTTTACCTTTTGACAGGTAGTACATTTGTTCACATATTCACGTACAGGTGAACATGGATGGCCAGTAAAACTATTGTGACAAGCGTTTGAAGGTGCACAGAATTCCAGAGTGCCCCTTACCTTTGTGTCATGTGCTTCAAATAAGAGTGTGTCTCGTAAAGCTTGTGGAACTACTACTTTGTTT
Organism: Clausena lansium; assembly: GCA_030449835.1. Classification (NCBI taxonomy): domain Eukaryota; kingdom Viridiplantae; phylum Streptophyta; class Magnoliopsida; order Sapindales; family Rutaceae; genus Clausena; species Clausena lansium. The sequence goes on along the minus strand of JASUUF010000146.1, from coordinate 4,633,070 downwards.
TTGAAAAATATAAGCCCATTTCGCAGCGTATAAGGCCCCGAAGGTTGGTTTTGTGCAACTGTATTTATTTTCTTCATATAAATAAATATTGCCACCTGAGGAACAAAGACATGAAATAAAATTTGACTGTCAGGACGTCGGGACAAGGCATCAGCCGCTGAATTTTCACGACCCAGCCTATAAATGATTTCATAATCGTAGCCCATTAATTTTGTCATCCATTTTTGTTGCTCTGGTGTTGCGACTTTTTGTTCCAGGAAGAATTTGATGTTGCACTGGTCTGTTTGTATTTTGAAATGCTGGCCTAGCAAGTAAGGTCTCCATATACAAATAGCTTCCACAATGGCTAGCATCTCTTTGTGGTAAACTAACCAAGCTTTCTTTGTGATGCCGAGAGCTCTACTCATGAAAGATATTAGTTTTCCTTGCTGTTGTAGCACCGCACCAATTCCATCGCCGGAGGCGTCAGTTTCAATAATGAAAGTATCGTTGAAGTTGGGCATTGCGAGTGTGGGAGTGTTTGTCATTGCTCTCTTTAGATTGTCAAAAGCTTTCTCCGCTTCATCACTCCAGCTAAATTGCCTTTTCTTCAAGAGATTGGTAAGTGGCCGAGCAAGCAACCCATACCCATGCACGAATTTTCTGTAATACCTAGTGAGACCCAAAAATCCCTTTAGTTCAGAGATGTTTTGTGGCTGGGGCCAAGTTACCATTGCCACAATTTTCTTGTCATCCACCTTTACTCCGTGACAAGTGATGATGTATCCCAAATACTCTAACTCCTGCTGCCGAAACTGTACTTGTTTGCTTTAATAAAGAACTGCTGCGCTCTAAGGATTTCAAGTGCGTGTTTCACATGTTTCAAATGGCCATTCCATGTGGGGCTGTAAATTAATATATCATCAAAAAACATAAGTATAAATTTCCTGAGATAAGGATGAAAAATGGAATTTATTAAAGCCTGAAACGTTGATGGAGCATTGCACAATCCGAATGGCATTACTAGGTACTCGTAATGCCCGTTGTGAGTTCGGAATGCAGTTTTGTAGACATCTGCCATATCAACTTGCACCTGATGATACCCCGCTCTTAAATCCAACTTTGTGAAATATGTGGCACCATAGAGTTTATCTAACATGTTATCGACGGTTGGAATTGGGAAACAGTCTTTGATGGTGGCTTGATTTAGAGCTCTATAGTCAGTACAAAAGCGCCAGCTACCGTCCTTCTTTTTGACTAATAGCACCGGTGAGGAGAATGGACTGGTGCTTGGTCGGATTAACCCCGAGGTGAGCATCTCCTGTACTTGTTTCTCAATCTCTGCCTTTTGGAAATAAGCGTATCGGTAAGGTTTCACATTAATTAGCTCAGTACCATCTTTTAAAGGAATTCGGTGCTCAATGTCCCATGGAGGAGGAAGCTGTGTGGGCTCACGAAACAGTGCCTTATATTTTGTTAACAGTTGTTGCATATTTGGTGGTAATGTGCCCAAAGACTCTTCTAATTTTATTTGGAAGCAAATTGCGTACATCTCATGCCCTTGTTTAATTTCCTTTGCCACTTCTGTCACTGATGCCGACTGCACCGCTTGCGGATTGATTCCCTGCAGACATTGTTTCTTGTTGCCCCACTCAAACTCCATGGTCAACGTCTTCCAATTACATATGACTGCACCTAATAATTCAAGCCATTGCACACCTAGTACCATATCCAAGCCTGATATTGGTAGAGAATAAACCGTGAGTAAAAAAGGAATTTCTTGAATGAAAAGTTGTACATGTTCATACTTCCCTTGACATATCAAACTTTCACCATTGGCAACTCTCACTGTGAAAGCCGTTGTTGGTTTGATGGGTAATTGTAGTAAATTAGCAAGTTTAGTGCTAATAAAATTATGGGTGGACCCACTGTCTATTAAGACCACAATTTGGTACGGGCCAATCCTTGCCATTACACGTATTGTTTGAGGTGCAGCCCATCCTGTTAATGCATATAAAGAGATTTTGGGTTTTACCATTTCTAGTTCCTCCATTGTTAGCTCCTCTTCCATGACCTCTTCATAGATGACTTCTCTTGTTTGTGTCTCACCTTCGAGAATCAATAATGGAGCCTTGGTGTATTTGTGGCCAGCGGTGAATTTGTCATTACAATTGAAACACAACCTTTGTGCACGCCTTCTTTGTATCTCCTCCCATGATAACCTTTTCAAAGGTGTAGATGGTATGGCTCGGCTTGGAGTTGTTGGTGAACGATTAGCAATTGGTGAACGGATCAACTTACGTTGGCGTGCTATCTGGTCATCCTTCATACGTGCGAGACTGATTGCATCCTTCAAGGTGCGCGGCCTGAAAATGTGAATTTCCTCTGCAATCTCAGGTTTCAATCCCCCCATGAAAGTGCCTACCAATGCTTTTTGCGACCACCCTTGAACTCTGTTCCCTAGTCGTTCAAATTCCTTCTAATACTCCTCAACGATCCTGTTTGTTTGACCCGAGACAAAGCCTCGGTCAAAATCTTCACAGTCCGTCAGTCCAAATCGAGCCCATAATTCGTCAACAAAGATTTCCCACGTTACTATTTTTTCCTCCTCTTGGTATGCCTTGCGCATCCACTACCACCATTGATTTGCTTCGCCCTCCAAGTGGTATGCTGTTAATATTACCTTTTGCTCGTTACACGTCTCTTGATACTCAAAGTATTGGGATACTCTGTTGTGCCATTCAGTTGGATCATCGCCAGTGAAACGGGGAAATTCCAGCTTGGCAATTCTTGTAGGTAGTTGTGACCGCCCACTGCCACTCTCCTCTCGAGCTGGACGTGATGAGCCAATGTTTTCATTGGCACCTTGGCTGGTGCCTCCTCTAGTTGAACTGAATGATTCAGCCAATTTGCTCATGGTGTCCTCCTGGCGTTGCAGTTTTTCATTGATCCCAACTTCCATTTGTTCCATCTTGCTTTGTAAGCTTCCGAGATCAGTTTCAATTCGTTCGATTTGCTCTTTGTTGGTCGTTATTGAAACCTGCTCTGATACCACTGTTAGGTCCCAGTCAGATTTAGTTTCAATCACAGTTGCTTGTAGCAATGTTTTTCTGCTTATGGTGAGAAAAGAACCAATGCTTTTGCTTATTTGAATCTGAATGCCTTTATTCATAGCTTTGAAGCTTATTTATAAAAAGAGACTTTGATTCCCAACCCAATATCTCGGCTGGAATCAATTAACAATCAAAATAAAATATCAACTAACAACCTCACTATTATTTCGAAACTGAAAATAAAAAGTAAATAAAAAGCAAACTTCTAAGATCCGGGTCCTCCTTCAATCTCTGCTCGATCTTTGACAAAGTAAACCCAAATCATGGCTTCGATTTTGGCAATCTGCTCATGTACCACACGTGATATTTTAAGCATAGATATTGCATGGCTCCTTTCACGTAGCGTATTTAGGATTAAGCTTTGGTAGCCGATTAGACCTTCTTGGCTCATGATTCTGGACTCTATCATAAATTAATCAACATTTTTTTTCTTTTTATAGCTTAGTTTGGTCCAAATTATTCAAGTTATTTTAAAGCTTCGTTTGGTCCAGTAGGAAGTTTTCTTTTGTTGATGCTTCTTTTCCAATTTGGAAAACATGATGGGTGTAGGAAGTTACAAACGATAAAGAAAATTGTTATTATAGGTGTAAATTGGTATTGTACCAATAGTGGGGGTGGACATATCTCTACCAATCCCTAAACGGCAAATTAACCTTGAAAGTTTTGAGGGACTTAATTGATTATTTTGACATTATTTTATACTTAAGAATAATTGCTTAAACTTATTTCATTACAGTTTAAAATTGACCAAAATAGTGTAGATACCTCTAAGGGATAGCCCAATTGTTCGTGAAAAATATATAGTAGAACCTTGATAAATTAATACTCGATAAATTGATAATCTTGATTAAATAATAGTTTTTATTGGTCCTGACTTAGGATCAATGTGATAAATTAATAATTCAATAAATTTATAAGATAATAATTTTTTTAAAAAATTCATATTTTTCCATAGGACCCACATACTATATGAATTAATAATTATCTAATGTGGATCTAAATCCATATAAATTGTCATCTAAATCCATGTAAAATGTCTATGTGGCTTTCATAATATATGTTCCCAGTATTGCCTATTTCTTCTTAAAATTGATTTTGACAATGGTGGCGTTTGTTTTTGTGTCTGAAATATGAATAGACTTGAATTAGTATGAATTCTCAATAGAGTTGAATGTCTGAATTTGAATAATATGTTTGTTTTCTTTAATCTAAATTGCTAATGTTTTTTTGGTCTGAATTTGAATAATATGTTTGTTTTCTTTAATCTAAATTGCTAATGTTTTTTTGGTCTAAATTGCTAAAAATAAATAATATGTTGTTTTTTTTAACTTAAAAATTCTGAAAAATAGTAATTTTATATTTGTGCCCTTACAAAATATAAATGTTAAACAAATAATAAATATCTCAAAGAACATAAATAAGATAATATATTATCATAAACTAAACTATGTTCAGTTAAATACAACCTTTTAATATTCTAATTTAGTATATGTTATTCAATTTTATTGTAGATTATGATGTTTTTATATAAAATAAATTCATAAAAAATTATGAAGATAAATAATGCTAATTTGACGAAAATAAAAGGATGAAAATAATAATAGTCACTGGATTATCACAGTTTATAGAGATGGGTAATAATGCTAATTATTAAATTTTATTTAGATAAGAATGAAAATTAATTAATTAGATAGGGATATTTTAGAGAATATTTTTTAATAATATTATTTAGACATTTTATTTCATACACATTTATATGAAGTAGAAGCACAAAGAAAGCAGTTACGAGTCTGTCTCAATCAATTTCAAATTTAATGGATGGTATAAGTGAAGTAGCAAAATCAAAGCAACAACTGATAGTCGAAGAGTGGAATGGATCATCTTCAACCAAGCTCTTCAAAACCGCTACAATTATTGCATCTCCTTCTCTCTCCATTCACAGGTCCACAAATTTCACTCTCTTCTCTTCCTGTTCCATTTTCCATCATCAAAATCATTTTTCCCCCTTAATTTATATTTGTTTTTGTGATACGCGTATCTGGTAGTCGTTTTAACCATGTATGGAGACGAGTCCTCCAAGCTTTTGTACTTGAGGCATGTTAATTCAATCTCTGATTTTGTGTTTTTTTAGTTGCTTGATTTTAAGAGTCAATAATCTTTTTTAAAACCAAATTGCAGGGTGTTTCTGGCAGTGTGACTCTAGATTATGTCCCATTTCAAGTATGGGGTTCTTTACAGGTGGACACATTATATTTGTATAGATAAATATTTTTTTTATTATATTTGAATTGATTGTTGTACTCTCATTTATGTGTTTTATAGGGCCTTTATATTTGTATAGATAAATAATTTTTTTATTATATTCGAATTGATTGGTTTACTCTCATTTATGTGTTTTTTAGGGCCTTTTGACATACATTAGGACCATGCTTTCTACTCAAGTAAGATCCATTTTTAATTTTCTTTGTATCTAAATACATAAATCCCTTTGGCTGTTACTTCAATTTGTTATTATAAATTTATAATTTATAATATTAAAAAATTTCAAAGTGATTATTTTGTTTAGATCCCACTAATTAACATTGTCAAATGCAATGTGGCTATCTTAATATTATACACGAATTTGGATTTTATTCAAGTTTTGTTTTAGTTTACATTTACTCTAAACAGGTGAGGTTAGTTTTTCTGTCACAAGTGCAAATAAAATATATATAAATCTTCAAATAGATAATACTAAATTCTTTTTTCAAAGCCCCGCCGCGCGCGAAACGCGGTTTCTATTTCCTAGTATATATATATAAAGCTAAGGACTAAAAGAGGTGACGTGGCATCACCAATGCTCATCTTCTTATATTATCTATTATCTCAGCCCTCTTCCTCTTTCTATGTTTTTATATTTTTTATTTTTATTACCATCTCATGTCTCTTCCTTTTTCTATATATATTCAATTCAATAACTACCCATGACTCTTCCTCTTTCTATCTAACCAATAATAATTATTAATTATAAGAGAGTGGAAGAGTTAAAGCAGGTACGAGGAGAAAGTCAAAGCAACCAAAACTCGAGTGCCATGTTTTTCTTAGACTGGTTCTATGGCGTTCTTTCTCTTGGGTTACGGCAAAAAGAAGCCAAGATTCTCTTTTTAGGCCTCGATAACGCCGGCAAAACTACCCTTCTTCATATGTTAAAAGATGAGGTCAGGTTCCTTCTTGTTTTTTACTCTTTTTGTTTTATTTCTTTAATTTATTTTGTGATGTGGGATTTGTGTAATGTGGGATTTTGAAACTGGGCATTTTTGTCTTTTTCTTTTGTTTCTTTAATTGATTTCGTGATGTGGGATTTTGAAACTGGGCATTTTTGTTTTTGTAATCTGATTTGCAGAGATTGCGGCAGCATCAGCCAGTACAGCACCCCACGTCAGAGGAATTGAGCATTGGCAAAATCAAGTTCTAAGCTTTTGATTTGGGTGGTCACCAGATCGCTCTCCGTGTTTGGAAAGATTATTATGCTAAGGTATTTTTCTTTTTATTAATTCATTTATTTACTGTATCTATTTGATTGCATGTGATGTGATAGTAGTTGTCAAGTTTATGTGGTGTAGATGAAATTTTTTATTTACAATTTGAAAGCTGCTAGCGTGCTTAAGCCATTGGTTGGTTTATGTTTTAAAATGAAAAGATATGCTTTATATTTTTTTTAATTATTCTGTTGGGTTATGTTTCCAAAATCACTGCTTTCAAATAAGGCAACTTCTTCAAATCATCTTCTGTCACCTCTCTGATCTCTTCATCTCCAACAACTTCTTCAATCTCTTTGAATACTTTCTCTTGAATATCAGGATACTTCACCAAATTTGCCATCACCCATTTCAGTACTGTTGATGTTGTATCAGTGCCAGCAGAAAGAAACTCATAGCACAAACTCATGATTTCATTTTTTTCATTATATTGAAATTGATTGTTTTACTCTCATCTGTGTGTTTTATAGGACCTTTCGACATACATTAGGACCATCCTTTCTACTCAAGTAAGATCCATTTTTAATTTTCTTTGTATCTAAATACATAAATCCCTTTGGCTGTTACTTCAGTTTGTTATTATAAATTTATAATTTATACTATTAAAAAATTTCAAGGTGATTATTTTATTTAGATCTCACTAATTAACTATTTTATTTAGATCCCACTAATTAACATTGTCAAATGCAATGTGGCTATCTTAATATTATACACAAATTTAGATTTTGTTCAAGTTTTGTTTTAGTTTACACTATTGCTCATCTTTATATTTTTTCTATTATCTAATAAATTGGCTGATTTTTTTTGGTGTTTGGCTCCTCTTTTTGTTGGTGTTTATTGGTGACTTTTGGGAATTTATATATAAACGTTACTAGCCAGCCTCAACCCTTTGCTTTTCTCTCAGACACACACATCACACAACACATAGTCTTCGTGGTCTCCGTCGTCCCCTCCCTCCCCCCACGCTCTCTCTCTTTTCAACTTCAAATCTCAGATCTCTATTCAATGGCTTCAGTTACAGGAACTTTTGCCTGCATGACCTCTCTGTCTTGCTCTTTCAATCAGACCCAGGTCGTGTTTTTGTCTCTTGACGATCTGATTTCTCGATTCCTGTATTTGATTCATTGTATCATTTCGTGGGTTTGTTTTTATTTCTTTGTTGATTGATTTAGATCCTGAAAGTTTTTTTTTTCATATTTTTAATGTTTGAAATGTTAATGGGTTTAATTTTCAATTCACTGATGTTTATCTTAAATCAATTAAATGTTTCAATATGAAATTGAATGGTAATTAAAAAATTTATATTATGATTTATATTTTTTGATTCTTGTGATGGGTTGGGGATATAGAGCTGGATTATTTTTTATATCACCTCTACCGAAGTTACTCAGGTTTGTTTTCAATCTTATTTTTTCATTCTTTTGGTGGAATTTAAAGAATTTGAATTATTTGTAACTGAATTGAATTTACAGTACCCGTTGTTGAATTTAGCATTAGCTTGTGTTGTTATATATATATATTGCTGAGATTGTAATGGAAGCTCTGGCTGTCAAGGGAAAGTTGATGGGGCTCATAATATTTTGATTATGATAATATTCACAATGAAATTGAAACTCATACATTACTCATCAAAAATATAACAGGGAGAAATATTCTTATATTATCATTATGAATATTATCAACTTATGTAACAGAGACTTTAGATAGCGAAAAATATTAATATTATCAATCAGCGATAATATTCAACTTACACCAATCTGATAAAAACTATTTTATGTTGTTATAGGTCAACTTACGATGAAATCTTTTCTTTTACTAGGATTCATCCCAAGTTTCTTTTCCAAAACTAATTTTACAGTGCTGCAAGAAAAAATTTGATTATATATCTGAATCAGCAATATTTCTAATAACAATAAAAACGAGCACATTGGAAATGGTCATGTAACTCTCTACACTGTCTACTTTCTCATAGGTTAGAAGTATGCGGAATCATCCTGCAGCATTTTGCATCAGCTACTGCTGCTGCTATATATTTTTATTTTTTCACTGTGAGAACCATGTTATTCATACTCGGGCAAACAGCTTATTTCAGATTGTTTCTGCTGAAAATTTGCTGCAGCATATCGAATTTGAGGAACATTTTACTCGTGCAGATGATGCAAGAACATAGTAGATAATCGAGGATTAATAGGAAATCGTAAAAACTATTCATCATTGTGTTTATGAATGCAATGTTGAAGCTTATACGAACCTCATAATTCAAAGCTACTTAAAAAAGGTAAAAATTTGTTCGCCTTTTCTCCTATGTTTTGTTATGAATTGATGACAAGTGAAAACTGCTGACATGTCACAATTATGTATCTTTTTCCAAGTTAGTATTCAAGTGGATTCATTAGTTGTATGAGTAATTCAATATTGAATCATGTACCAATCCTCAATTTTATAGAAATTTGAAAGAGAACTAACAATTTTTTTTTTATAAATTAGTACTTTCTTAAAATAATTTTATCATTATAGACACAAGAATTCAGAAACACTAATTTTACAGAAATTAGAAATATATTTAGTTTAAAAAAATTAAAAAACTCACATTTTCTTCATGAGATCCTTCTCGGCGTAGCGTTTCTTAGCAAACATCTTGCCCTTAATACCCAAAACCCGCAATCGCAATTCAAAAAAATTAAAATTCAGCTCAGAAATAAACGCTTTATAAATAAACAGGAAAAAAATTAGTTTTTGGAAAAATTAATAAACCTTTTGGGTAATTTTGGATCGCTTATGGATTTCACGCGCCTCTTTCTTGCGCTTGCGCTGAAAATAATCGAGACGGTAGTCATTTCACTTCCTGTGAAGCTCTATGTAATCCTCTAGGGTTTACATATAGACACACAGTGATTCTCAATTGAAGCAACTCGACAATAAAATTTTTTAAATTGATAACAGAATATTACAGATTATTTTTATAAATAACGGAATAATTTCATAAATAATCTTTAATAATCAAATGCCAATATCACAAATCAAGCAATTAACAACATCTAACAACAAACTCATCCGCCAATTTAACCTCCCAAAGCCTAAAGAACAAATCCACATAATTGACAAACATCCCAGAAAAGAGAAAAAAAAAAAGAACAAAACTTTGGCATCTTGAAATACCGGAATGTATTTGAATTTCCGCCGAGTAGGCTCATCCGGCGTCGTAACGTCCTTAACAGAATCCTTCTCGCCACCGTTAGTGCAATCCACATCTGTGAGTGAAAAGTAAAATAGCAAGTTGAAAGGCCTGAAAGGAGAAGAATCAGATCCCTGGGATTTGTAATTTTTTATTCTTGTGATGGGTTGGAGATATAGAGCTGGATTATTTTTTATATCAGCTGTTGTTGTTATTTGGGTCACCTCTGCCGAAGTTACTCAAGTTTGTTTTCAATCTTATTTTTTCATTCTTTTGGTAGAATTTAAAGAATTTGAATTATTTGTAACTGAATTGAATTTACAGTACCCTGTTGTTGAATTTAGCATTAGCTTGTGTTGTTATATATATATATTGCTGAGATTGTAATGGAAGCTATAGCTGTCAAGGGAAAGTTGATGGGTACAAAGAATTACATTGCAGAGATAATGAACAGCTTTTCAAATATGGAGATACTAAGTCAGGTAGGGGTATAATGCTTGCTGAATTGAAAAAGTTGATAGAGGCTAACCCTCTTTTCCGTGATAAGCTCCAATTTCCTTCCTTGAAGAACTCAAGACTTCGGACTCTTATTAATCAGAGGTGCTTTATAAATTCTTTCCTTTCTTATGTCTGGACCCTATGCTTTAGTTATTGCTTTCAAACCAAGATATTCACATTTCTCAACATTTGAAATGCAGTTTAATTTGGCGGCATCAACTGTGCAAGAACCCGAGGTCCAATCATGACATAAAGACCCTATTTGTGGACCATTCCTGTGGACAGCAGATTTGTCAATGCAAGTTGCAGCATTGGATTGTGTTTGTGAAATTGCATATATTGGGAGATGGGAAGTGATTGAAGCTATGTTACAAGAAGGGTTGATTAGTAAGCTAATGGAGTTGCAAAGATCAGAACATGGAGACAATTTGATTAAATGAGATCAATGCATTAATGGTGATAGTGATAGTGAATTGATTTGTGATTGTGAAGAAGCTGGAAACGGACCATTTGCAAATTGTGTTGCAAGATTTGCAGTGCAGGTAGAAGTGGGAGAAGGGCTGAGTTCAACGGAGAAAGAAGTGAAGTTGGAAATACTAAAGAGAGTGAGAGAGGCATATGTTTCTGAGGTAGAGAGTGGTACCATTGTTGCTGAGGTATTATGGGGTTCTTCACCTTGAAAATTATATGTATATTCCATAATTTATTGTGTGACATTGTCAATGTGCATGTTGACGAGGCCAAACTGATTACTAGAGTCCTAATCATTGTTATTGATTAGTATTTACACAAAAGAAAACAAAATTTGGGTACTTGATCCCAGATAAGATCGGGGTCAAGCTCACAGAAAAAGAAAAAACTTAGATAAAATAATTTTCTTACATGTTAATTAAGCATGTACATATTCACATTTGAATTAAGAATACTGAGTGGATTATACATGGGCAAAAAACTGTGAAGTGAAAAATTAGTAATACTGGAGTACATAACCAACCGAAAAAAAAAAAAAGAAGAGATTAACATCGAATGCTTATAGTTATGATCAATTAATTTCAGCATACTGCAAAGACGTGAGATTGGATTTGGCTATTGAATTCTTGGATTGTATGATTTTTAATGCTTGCTTGCCAGATATTATAAACTACAAGACAATTCTCTCTGCTTTCTATAAACAAGATAATACTAAATTCTTTTTTTATTGCAGCGCGAAGCACGGTTCTATTTCCTAGTTATTTGATAAAACACATGCCACTGAAAGCCATACACATTTCCTTCTTCCGATAGCAATACTTGAGAAGCTAGGAATATTTTGGCTACAACAAGAAGGTGCATATGCTGACCAATTGATACATACCCGCAAGTTGAAAGATTTTGTTGCAACTTTAAAGAACAAATCATTGTCACAAGCAATTTTAGAAAAATATTTTGTTCCATCTTAAATATTTAATGTAACATGGCATATATTTTTTTATATATTATTACTATATGGAGGTAAGTTTATTAAGACGAGACTTACAAAAAATATAACTTATTACAATGTGGAATTTATTCTTAATTATAACTGGTCCCAAGTTGGGACTGCAATTTTTTATTATTATGAAGAGGTTATTCCTATATAAAGTATTTTTATTTAGAGGTTGTACTACATTATTATTCTTATATAGAGTATTTTTATTTGGAGTTTCTACTGTATTATCTTCGATTATCTTTTACTTAATTACAAATTATTGTATCCATGAGATGAGTGTGAGTCACTAAAAAATGTTTCAGAAAATAACATCACATTTTGTCAACTACATTTCCGAAATGAAATAATATTTTGAAAGAAAAGACTCTATTATTGCTATCTTGTAATTAATTAAGTACGCTCCAATCACCCACCTTTGCGCTATTGTCGGTTATATATATACCATACAGGTATATCATACACAAACCGGAAACTAGCAAAAACTCGCAAAAGCAACTTGATTACATTTTAAGTTTTGTTCCGGAAGAAGAGGGCTTTCTGATTTGAAGAACATGGAAAGTACCTGCGCAGGTTTTTAGGCCAATTATTTTCAGTTGAATATCGTTTATAATTCTTATTTTAATATGCATCTAAATGATTAAGCTTTCTAATATGAATTTTTCAGGTAATTACAATTGGTCGGAGGGGCTCGTCATATTAGTTATTTGTTTACACAGTGCTATTGATGATGACATTATGAATGACAATTTTGATCTTTTTGTTGTCCCTCAATACTCTCCCAACTGCACTGGTTAATTGTAGTGTTACTCTTTTATATTATATATAATTAAATAAAAAGATTGGTATATTGTTACTTATTAATTGTGTAAGCGTGATAAGATTTCTTGGAATATACGAGAGGTTTTCTTTATTTTTCTATATGTACAGTATTTTCCTGAAAAATGAAATATATAAATAAATATTATTGTGCGTCAATGTGTTAACATTCATTAAGTTAGTTTACCCATGTGATCATGTCAGCTTAATTATGCTCTTTCTTCTTGAATATTTTCCTAAAATACTCCACATACTAGTTAGCTAATTCTTGCAGCCATCACCACCAAGACAGAAACAACAGCACTATAGCATGAACACTGTCATCGTTTTGTGCGCTATAGTGATATTATAGCATTAACAGTAATCTCATTTCTGCCTTTGTTGTATATTCTTAGTGTTCAAATATCAGCACTATTAAATAAATGTTGTGAAACTCTAAACACTTCTTTACGTTATTCCATCTAAATCCACTTGTCTATAACATATTGAAAATTAATCTATGCTGCTTTTTCCATTTTCTTTGCTTAGAATCAATATGTGGGTTAGCCTTCAATCCAGGATTTGGTAATAACAAATTTAATTCCTTTTCAATTCGAGTCATAGTGCCGGCTTTGAAAGTACCATTATCACAACGAGAACCCTCCGCAACTGCTTTTTCCAATATGCTTAATAATGCTTCTTCTTTCTTCGTGGTCCATACACGCCTAAGTCCTCTATTTTTAGAATCCGTTCCTTTCTTTGCACTATCAGTTCCTGTAAGAATACACACTGTTATAATATGTTTTCGAGCTGAAAGAAGTAACTAAATGATTCATTATATAGGAGTGTTAGATTTAGAGAAGTGGTGCTAATATTTGTTGCTTTATCAAGGAGTAATCAGCTAGAACAGGTTCCGAAAACAGGAATGCTGAAGCATAAAAGATTAAAAAGTAGCATGCTATACCATTAAAGTAACAGATTAATACCCTCTCAAGAAAACTATAAATAACAACACAAAAACAAAAGAATCCTTAAGCAGCAATATAAATAAATATTATGCCAGGTAGACAAATAGCATTGAATTGGAAAAACCATTTGGCAACTGTGAAATAAACTCACAAATTACTCAATTTCTTGCCTTGTGAGCAGCGGCAGTCAAAGTAAAGATACTCAATAATTACAGTGGCCATATCTTTAAAATCCAGTAAACATCAGCAAGGAGGAAAAGGAAAACAACTCAACTACATCATCCTTCATACACATAAAACAGTTTGACATTTACAAAATTCCTTAAAATTAGCTTAACGATATGAAAAAAGAAAAAGAATAATGACTCCTGTTTGAGGACCTTTCAATGAACCTCTTCGTGGCCAAATCATACCTGCAGGCATTCCATTGATCTGATGATGCTCTCGTGCTGGTAATCCCACCTTGTCCAATTTCATTAGCTTGCTCCTCGATTATTTGGCAGTTGGCACGAAGCGATTTCTGAAAATATATTTAAACTTGCACAAAGGTCAAATTAAAAAATGATACAAAGGATAAGTAATTATCAGAATAAGTAGACTCAAGAAGCATAAACTTTTCTTAAACTATACTTATGCTATATGGTATATACATATATATTCTCTCACTAATGCCCATACCCTGCCTCAAGGCATTACGTGAGGTATTCAGCTAAAATTGTGGTCTATTATCCCATTTCATTTTCTCTATACGTGTGTGCCATTGGTTAGTGACTTGACTTGCATCCAAAACGATTGAATATAGTCCTACTTGGATGTCTACTCTCCTATACGGAATAATAATAAATGGGTGTTTAAGCATGAACATTGTTTTAAAAACCTTAATTACAACTGCATAAAAAGTTAAAAATAAATCTAAGAAAATTCTAAACATAAATACCTGCATAATATAACTTACCTTATTAGCTCTATACATAGATTATTTAAAAATAATCCTAAGGTCACAGTTTGTATCCCAACTTAGATGGTAGATGACATCATCGACATGCCATTATTACCAAGTAATGTTAGAGACAGATGTAGTTAAGGGAAAGCAGGGCAGATGTCCCTGCTGAATTAAAAAAGAAAAAATGAAAATCCCTTGAACCTGATGAACATAATTAAGCTTCTGTCCCCAAGACTCATGATCACTGCCCTCTGCTCTTTTAAAAATTAAAGAAATCTATGGTTTTCAGTAATTTGAAAGGCCAAAATTCACCATCCCTAAAACAAATATATTTTGTTAAAAACTATGTATCTATTGCTGTTCAAAATTAGCTCTCTAAGGGTCCATTTGAGATTAACGTTAGGTAGAAAGTACAGTACTAAAGTATTTGATAAATACTAACTGCTGTAATTTGAAAATTATATTGAAATGATTTTTTACTTGAATCGTAAAAAATCTATTAAATCATTAATAATTTTTCAAAATTATTATTTAAAAATTATATTTATTACATACTATTAACTTGAATTTTATAATTACAGCTTTTTTTCCACCTCAATCACAAATAGACTCTTAAATGAAATTTTTGGCTCCGTCCGAGAACTTTCATGGAAAATGATAAGGTTAATAACCGCATGGCCACGTCATCCGCCACATTCCAAACACTATATCTCAACTTTGTAAGTGTAGTAATACGGATAATAGTTAAGATGATTCCCAACACACTTTAATGGATTCAATTACAAAAACTAAACAGACAGTTACTCAAATTTAGTCACTATAATATAAAGCGGAAGCAAAAATTACAATACACGCCAGAAAAAGATTAACTATTTGCTAAATACAATAAAACGCCATGTGTCATATGCAGGATAAAAAACTTAAGAAATACCCACAAAAATTAACTGACAAATAAGAAATAAAAGCTGCGTAATACCCATTAAAATTTACAAAAGACAACATTTTTCATGAAAATGAAGGAAAAAAAATTTAATCAACTTTCATGTACTGACCTGAAGAGTAAACAAGATCTTGTTTTATGTCGGAGATCGCATACCGATGACCGGTGATCGGATATCTGGAAGATCTGAGAAATGGGAGACGAGAGACTTGAGTGGAGTGAGGATAGAAAGGGGAGGATTACGATCGATTGAGAGAGAAAGTATTTACCAATATTTTATTGATGAGTAATGCTACACATCCTAAATTTTTTTGTCCCAAATAACTATTCCAAATAACTAGCCCAAATGCTACACATCCAAGTGAATTAATTATAATCAATTAATAAATATCAAATTATTTGGGATAGTTATTTGAGATAAAAAATTTGGGATATGTAGCATTATTGTTTATTGATTTGTGGTAACAACTTGGGCCCATGATTTTATTGAAATCACAAGTAATTTTATATAGTTTATATTTCTGTCATATAGTTGCTTGCTAATTAGGGGTGTCAATACTTACACCCTCGTATTAAATTTAAATAAATACAGATATGATTTATTTATTAATTAAATTAAAATATTAAAATATTGATACGATTCATTTATTAATCATATTGATTGTATTAATTTATTTAATATATTTAATTAAAAAATTAAAAATTAGTTTAAAAAATAACAAATATGTCAATATTATTCTTAAAAAATATGTTTTAAATATGTTACCATGACATAAATATAAATTGAATAAGTTTGTAACATAAAATGAATTTGACATGAATAATTAATTTAGTGTTCAGCATATTGTGTATTAGTTATTTTTAATAATATTATCACATATTAGTTAATATTCGTGTAATAAACATGTAATCATATTGAGGTGATCCAACATAAATACAACACAATTATTTATCATATCATGTTGTATCAACCTATTTATTAATCGTGACAATAATTATCAATACACATACAAAAAGATCATGTCATATAGTCGTGCAACGCCCCTCTACTACTAGTGCTCTAGTGCTAAACTTCTAAATTACTAATGCTATTAGATTTTTTTTTTAATAACACAAGATATCCTAAAACTTTTCTGGCTCATCAAATACAGATGATTTTTCACAATTTATAAATTAATTTAGACATATTAAATGTATCTCTTTAAATTTAAAATATTTGAATTTTTGTATTAACTGTAGAGAGGCAACAAATTGAACATTCTGATAAGGATAAATTTTGCATTATTGATAAAAAAACGAAAACTGTTTTTGAAAACAATTATTTGAATATTAATAGTTTTAAAATTATCTAAAACTTTATTTATTTTTAGAGTCCTCTTCTACCAAGAGATTTCTCACTTGATGATACAAAATTGTAAAAGGTAGAAAAATAAAAATTTAAAGATGAGGGACCAAGATGAAAAGTTATTCATTGTTTGAAATAAAAATTTAAATTAATTAATGAATTCTTTAAAAAATTATTAATGAGGAACCGTATGAAATAGTTGAAATCATCTCTTTGTTTTTTATGTTTATAGAGGTTAACGATTCAAACGTGTTAGTTATTTATTTATTTATTCATTATATGAAGCGTGTTTATTCTGTTTGACTTTGGCCAAAGGGTTATATAAAACGGGTTCAGTTACTGGACCATAAGCTCGGAGCAAAACTATCGGGTTGACAACTGAAAAGCCCACGTATCTATCGGCCAGACAAAAGATAAGAGATCGCAGATATCGGGTTGATAAATGATAAGACACGAAACTATCGGGTTGATATGGCCAAGAATGTCGGGTTGATAAGGCGGCAAAGCCCAAGATATGGGCTGGAATAATTAACGGATATTTTAGGCATGATAAAGCCTACATGCAATGCAAATGGGCCAGAATATTAAACAATTTTTTTTAAAAAAAATGGAAAAGAAAAGAGAAAAAAAATTAGCTTGATTGGTAACTTGGCAATTCAGTTCCATCTTCATTCGCTCGAATGGTGTCAAATTCTAAACAGATAGATACATGTAATACATAAACTAAGAGCATTGATGAGCAATTTATCGAATTTTTTGCTTTCATGTGCCTGATCGAGTGGTTTTTAAATAGTTTTATTTAATTAGCTGCTTGAGTAATTCCGTTATTGATTAATTAATCAATTAGTCCAACATGGTCCTTGTTTAGGATTAAGGTAGGATAGTTGTAATTTAAAAGTTACAATACTAAAGTATTTGATAAATATTAATTACTATAATTTGCAAGCAGAAATTGATTTGATTTTACACTTATATAATAAAAAATATATTATAGTTTTACTAATTTTGTTAAAAATATTATTTAAAAATTATATTTACTACATACTATTAATTTTTATTTTCATAATTACATCTTTTTTCCTACGGTAGTTGTAGCTTTTATTTTCATATTTACTGTTCCTTTGGAAATTTAGTATTTTCTATCCTGGCTTTCAAATTATTATTTATGTTTTTAGAATTTTGAGAGACAAATATGATGAAAGTATTTAAGTAGTTTCAATGTTTTGGGATAATGAAAGCGTTATTTTTGAAGGAAAGAATTGGGAAACGGAAAGAAAATCTTGTGCTTTAAGAAAGATATTAATGGAGAAAAGAATGAATTTAAAGATTCATAAATAGGTCAAAATACAAAAACAAAACATAACTTCACAATTTTATTAATTAATGTCACGTGTCTTTTGATTATTGAAATCTTAACTTTATATCATACATGAAATTTCTTGGAACATCTATACCATATTTCAGAACATAGTTGACGCAATAAAAGAACTTCTAGAATTTGTTCCTCTTCTGGAAATTATTTTTCAAAGTCAAGGTCTTTTTCTATTATACTTTGTAGAAGATATCAAGGCGTAAGTGATCAGTTGCTCAACAGTGTACCGACGACCTATGAAAAGAAGATGAAGGAAAAGAAAAACTCAACAACACACATATCTGTTGTAAATTAATTGTGATGTGTATAAGAATGAATAGTATATTTAGAACCAGAGAAATTTAGACAAAACAAGAAGAGGAGCTTTTACCTTCTGTCTTCATTTCTTCTTATTTTATTTATTCATTTTCTTGTTTATATAGAAAAATACAGGGGCAATTTAGTACTTACACATAAATGGGTATAATGGTAAATCCACTATTTCACAACACTACCCCTTGGATTTACCATTCATTTACATATAAAGATATGATGTGCTTAATACTGCCTCGTTAAAACCTTGCCAGTAAAACCCGGTGGGACAAAACCTAGTCAAAAGAAAAAGAGTACAGTGCACATTTGTCTAATACAGTTGCAGGATCATTCATCTTTTAGATATGCTCCCCCTGATGATATTGTTTAACACAGCTACAAGAACTATTATCTTCGAAATATGCTCCCCCCGATGAATGCTCTCATAAAACCTCAATTTAATTTGTTGAGTCGACACAAGCCAATATTGTTGAGTAACTTCTTAAATGTCGCGGATAGCAAAGTTTGAGTATGATGAATAATAGACCACAAATAAACATACTCTCTGCTTGCTTCATGTAATGCAAGGATCTCTATATAATTAGAGGAAATGTCAATGAAAATCTACTTAATAGATTGCTGAAATTTTCTGTGCCATTGTACGTGAAACATATCCTATTTACGAATGGACTTTATGGGGTTCAGAGAGGTAGCCTGCGTCTGCATAACTAATGAGGCCAAGATTCTTTATTGGCTTATTTGAATAAAATAACCTCAAGTCCATCGTTCCGTATAGATATCGGAAGATATATACGAGGCCTTTCCACTATTGGCGTATTGACACAACTAAATCTTGCCAACAAATTTACAGAAAATGCAATGTCTGGTCTGAAGCATTGAGCTAGATACAATAAAGCACCAATGACATTTAGATATGATACTTCTGGACCAAGTATCTCATCATCACCTGCTTTAGGCCGAAATGAATCATTTTTAGAATTGAGAAACTGAACAATTATAAGAGTGCTTAGCGGATGAGTACTATCCATATTGAAAACGCTTTAAGAATTTTCAATATAATCTAATTAATGGATAAGCACTCCATTGTCCATTTATTTTATGATTGATCTGCAGGTCGAGACAATTCTCTATTTTTTTCGAAGAAATCTAAGACATCAATACGAGTCAGATCAACAGGATCTGAATTATTGATTAAATTAGTCTCAATTTTTCTTTTTCCTTTCTTAAATGCTAAGTTGAGGTCTACTAAATGTTTATCCGTACTATAGGTACGTGATCAATGTTCTTTCCCTCTACACCGATAACAAATCATATCTAGCATTTTACTTTCCTGCATCATTATCCTTACTATATTTCTCAAAGACGCTCCACTTTTGGTGGCGTCCATTTTGTTATTCGTTGTTATAAGTGCTTGTTTACAACGAGGGTAATAGTCACGCGCTCTCTTATTTATTCTATTATGTCTATTATTAGTACATGTATTTGCATTCACTTCTGGGAATGATTGAAAGCTAGTTGGACGTAATTCATAATTTTCATTTCAAATTCTTTCTTTGAATATTCAGCAGTTTTAGGAGCTCTTTAGGAGTTCCAATTAAGCTCATGTCATCAACATAAAACGCCGCAACTCCAAATTTAGATTACTTTATAAAAACACATGGATAGATAGGATCACTATCATTCGTTCGTCAGGAGTTTCATAAAAAGATCATTTGATTTATATGCTTCAGGCATATTTAATTCTCCAGGAATTTTCATTTAAATATTAATGTCAAGTGATCTATACAGATGGACTGTCATGACATCCATAGAACACAGTCAATTCTTATGTGCTTCAGGCATATTCAATCCTTCAGGGACTTCAACGTAAATATTAAATCTTTCTGAAACTACAATTAAAAATTCGAAAACGTAATAGTATCTATCACTGGAGAATACTTATTCTCATAATCAATACCAGATCTCTGCAGGAGATCTTATACAATTAGATGCGCGCACATTATATCCAGTGATTATGCTCATTATATTTCGAAAATACCCATTCACATCCAACGGGTTTGACAGTTTCAGATATCTGGACTGCGTGTCCAAAAATTTCACATTTCGCTAAAGAAACTAATTCTGCTGGATTGCTTCTTTCTATTTAGGTCAATCATGCCTCAATCTATATCATCAATGGTTTGCTGATCATGATCATTTACAAGGTTAGTAGCTACTGTGAACACAAACACAACATTGATAAATATATTATATTTCCAGCCACTTCAAGGGCCTTATGCCTCATCTTAGGCTTGTACCTCTTCAAGACGTCTTTCAGGATATTTGGTCTCATCAAGAACCATGCGCCTTTTAAAATATTACACTGAGTAAAGTCAACAGAAATCTAACTATTTCTAGATTCATTTGTCTCTTCATGAATTACTGTCACTTCAGGGACTACCAGTACATCTAGAACTGTGATGCAGATAAGATGAGAATATTTATTGCTCGGGCCTTTTATTTTTCAACAAGATCCTGATTTTTCATTCTCCTCTTCTGGGGAGCATTGTCACTGGAACCAAGTTATTTGCCACATTTTTGACATATAACAAATAATTCATTAGCTACTCACACACTTGATTGTTCAGCAGGAACAATCACCCTAGTTAGTGTATTAGTAGCTATAATATGTAACTTGGTTACTTTGTTATATCTACATCTGGTAATTGATTTGCAATCTACTGTAAGAATACCATCCTTCGTACTTCATTTTCACATTAACTAAAACGAGGATTTAACTGAGACAAAATGGAAAAATTTTTCATGATATTTCATGCCTTACTTCAGGAGGCTTTTCATTTCCCAATGATGGAAAAATTATCTCGTCAAAATAACAATCCGCAAACTATGCGATAAAAAGATCACCCATTAGGAATTCAATACATCTGATAATTGAAGGTGAATTGAAACAACATAAATCCCCAAATGTGATTAAGGTCCCATTTTTGTTTGCTGAAGGGATAATATAAGAACATAAATAGCACAACAAAAAATGTGTAGATGGGAGATCACAAACATTATCTAGATATATAATTTTGATTGGATAATATAGAAATTATGCCCTTAATCTGATAATTTGGGCAAACAATCTTGCACATGCAATATCATATGTGGACAATAAATATATATGTGACCACAGTGCAAATGCATCAATCAAAACCATCAAGCAATAAAATGGTCCACTAAGTAGATGATTGTTCCACATACATCTCCATTAACTCTTTACCAAAATGATGGAGATTCATGACCAACCTCTAGAAGTGAATGGTTTAACCTCTAATTATCTTTGTGAGCAAGCAAAACAAGGAATCGCATTATAGGTGTGCAAGGCAATCATGCCATAATGTATAATATTTTGAGGTAATAAACTTCTGGTTCATTATATCATAGCCTTTAAATATAATAAACCCGAATGAAAAGGCTTTAAAACTTCTTTTATATGTATTCAATGCCTTTATAGTACAACCAATCTCAACATGATATCCATTTCAACGGATATATTTAAAATGCAACATGTTTTCTGGATCTGATTGAAAAATAAGGCATTTGAAATACATAATACTTACTACTAAGATTATATTTCTTTTAAAATATTTAATGGATTACAAGAGTATTCAATCTGGCCTGCAGGACCAAATATAATGTATGCATTTTTACTTCAAACATTATTAACCAAATCATATTAACAGAATAAACTAATATAAGCGGTATTGTAAAACTAGCCAAATATAATAATAAAGCAATAACAATATAAATAGTATTATAGAACCAGTCAAATATAATAATAAAATGAAATAATATAAATACACACAAAATTAAATATTTACCTAAAAAAAATTCCACTTCAGGTAGCTGTCCCAATATTTTATGCTTATATTCACGTCAGGTAGTAATAAACTTTTCACAATTTTATTATTCATCATCACATTTTAGCTGTAATCGAATATTATCATGTCATACTCTTGTATGTATTTAGAACTTCAGGTTCCGATATTATGATTTTGAACTTCAGGTTCAAAATATTTGTGATCATAAATGCTTACTGCATAGTCTGAAACTTTTGGTTTAGATATTCACAAAACATAACACGGATCTTCAAGTCCGTAACTTGATTACTGTACATAATCTGAAACTCCTGGTTTAGATATTTACCAAACATAACTCGGAACTTCTGGTCCATAATGTTGAAGATTTCAAGCTCATATACATATATACAATTGTCTCAGATCCGCAGATCTTAAAATCAAAACTTCCAATTCATGTACACACAGCTGTAGAATTAGAACTTCGGGTACTAATCTAGAGACCCAAGACTTCTAGTCCCAATTCAAAAATTTCAAATTTAAGAATTCTTATTTCAAAATTTACATATAATAACTTCATGTTATTATACACACATTTGTTACAAACTTCGGATCGTAGCATAATTATTATATACGAAATTAAATATGTATAGGCTTAAATCATAATTTAAATAACTTTAAGGGATCTGGAAAAAATATTACCTCAAACTCGAATTTACCAAAATATCCTTACCCTTGCTTTGTGCCAGATACCGAAAAACAACGAATGGCGACCGAGAAACTCAGGTCTGACACTTTTGGCCGATTTGAGTTCAATAGTGCCGGTGGTGACCTCACACTCACGGCTACGATGCCGGAATCTAGCTCGGAACCGTGAACACACCCAAGGCCGATCAACGGCAAAACGATGTCCTCGAAAGCAGTGGATGGTCAGAAATAAAAGTTGGCGACGAGGGGAGTAAAACCCAGCCGGTGCCACAGCAAAAAAAAAACCGGCGGAATCATGGCAAATCTCGGTGGCTTTTTCGGCGTCTTTTTGCGACGAAGAGAGTATCGATACGTTGGACGGCTCACAAGCTTCGATTTGGTACCAAGCATCGACGGTGAGGTGGACGGAAGTGGGAGATCTATCGGGTCAAGAACGCGGTTCGCAGGTCGTGTTCAAGTTCAGATATACGGCTTTTCGGCTGGTTTCAGGCGACAAGAATGGAGGCGATACGACGGGCGGCCATAGATCTTCGATCTGCCACCTTCCAAGGCCGGTGATGTGGCCGGAAACGGGTTCTACATTCGAGTTGTATTTCGGATTGAATCAACCGATCGCCACCCGTTTCGTCTTTTTAAACCAGAATTTTTTCGACGGCGTTTTCCTACTCGTTCAATTTTCGATTGAGATGATTCTTGCGGCAGCGTGTTCAGCTCATTGAGATCTTCGTTTTGGTATATTATACTTATATATACGAGTATAATTCGTGCTGATAACGTGTTGTAAATTAACTGTGATGTGTATAAAAAGAATAGTTTATTTAGAATTAGAGAAATTTAGACAAAAGGAGTAGAGGAACTTCTAGCTTCTCTCTTCATTTCTTCTTATTTTATTTATTCATTTGCTAGTTTATATAAAAAAATATAGGGGTAATTTAATAATTACACATAAATGGGTATAATGATAAATCCACTATTTCACAACAATATCGTTATCATATTTAAAATTTCAAATTATAATATTGATTTTTAGCTCGAAATTCTAGGGAAATAGACAAAAGTGACCAAAATATTTTAGCCTCTTTCACAACTAACCACCCAAACTTTATTTTATCATAATTAGCCACAAAAATTTTTTTGCCCCAAAATACCCTCAGCGATCAACTCCCATAGCCGAAAATTTCCTCTGCAATCAACGGTGGACGAAACCCTAGGTAAGGTAACTTGATTTTTTCCATGATTTGAATGAATTTGATTGGGATTTTAGATTCTTATAGGCTGTTAGAGGGATTACTGAAACGAAACTTAGCAAAAATGATGAGTTACAACTAGTGCATATTATGTGTTTGATGAAATTTCTTATAGAAAATTTATGCTAGGCGTGGTGGGTTTGTATGCGTTGGGAATGGTGTTTTGGTGCGAGATGGTAGTGCGCACAGCCCGCGATGCTAGGCTGTCGCAAGCAAGGCGCGCGCGCGCGGGGCTGTGCATGCGACAGCCTAGCATAGCTCACGTTGTTCGTACGACAGCCTAGCGCGTGTGCGCCATGTGTGCGACAGCCTCTTTGAGCGCGCAAGCTAGTTTGTCGCACGCATAGCGCGCGCGCGCTCAAAGATGCGATAGGCAGCCTGTCGCACCATCTTTGGTGCGACATGCTGCCGGTCGCATCTTTGAGGCAGTGAGCTGCACCACTTCTTGCGAGTGCGACAGGCATCGGGTCGCACCATCTTTGGTGGGACACGGTTCCTGTCGCACTGAAAGGCAGTATTGATGCATACTTCCTCTAAGTGCGACAGGCGCCCTGTCGCAAGTGCCTGTTGCAACTTAAAGGCAGTGAGCAGAATCACTACTTGCGAGTGCGACAGGGTATGCGATAGGCACCCTGTCGCAAGTGCGACACGATTCCTGTCGTACTAGCAAGTAGTTATGCTGCTTGCTGTCTTTGAGTGCAACAGGGTGCCTGTCGCACTCAAAGGCAGTAGCGATGCACATTTTCTCTGCCTATCACACTCATGTGGTGCGACAGGCACCCTGTCGCACTTAATGCAGTATTCGTAGCTACTGTTTTTGTGTGCGACAGGGTACCTATCGCACCATCATGTGTGCGACAGGTAAGACAGTCTCATCTTAAGTTTTCTGTCCCTATATTTTTCTCTGTTCTTGTTAAATTTATTAGGCTATTACATTTAATTCTTTAAAATAACAATAATTATATGATTTGTATCAGATACATGGCAAAATTGAAAATAGCAGGAGATAATCCACCGAGACCGAGGATTAAACCGGGCATGATGAAGGTACCTTATGGCGATCACTTCCCTGGGCGCATCATGAGTATGTGCAAAGTAGAAACAATTGTGAAAGCCATCAGGGAAAAATTAACAAAACGGCAGTTGAAAATGTTTAAGGAAGACGTTTTTAGGCATTTCATGGAGTTGCAAAGCTTTCCGTTCAGTGGTGTTCTTGTGCATAATGTGTTGCTTAGGCAAGTGGCTCATGGACAAAGTAAAGAAAAAGATCAGCTGTGGTTTCAAGTTGGTGAGCATTTGATACGGTTATCAGTTGGAGAGTGGTGTCTGGTAACGGGACTTTCATATGGTCGAGATGCTGTACCCAAACACCAAAAAACCCCTAATAGGTTACTTAATAGGTATTTTGATGGTTTGTTTCGCAAGTTGAATCTTGGGCAATTTGAGTCAAGATTTACGGACTTGGACTTTGAGGCTATGGAAGACATTGATGCGATAAACATCGCGCTGTTTTATTTTGCAGACCGTGTAATATATGCAAGAAAAGGACATTATCAAATCAATTTCTCATTGCTTGACCAAGTAGATGACATAGATCACTTCCGAAGTCGTCCGTGGGGTTGTATGTCGTGGGAAATAATATACGACTGTCTTGACAATGCATTGAACCGTAAAAGCGAGAAATTTAAGAAGATTCGCTAGGAAAATCCGAAGCATAAGATTGAAAAGTACAATATTTATGGCTTTACGTCCGCTGTTCAGGTGTGTTGAATAATTTTTTATGATCACTTAGTTCTGTAATAATGAATAATACATAATGATTGGTTTTATGATATTGTAACTTCACGAGTATGTGCAGGCCTGGATTTTTGAGTCGATTGACGGGCTGCCGTCAGAGTGGGTCGGCAAAACGAAAAAGAAGATTCCCCGAATCGTTAAGTGGAAGCCCATCGCCTCTTTTAAAATAAACTTTGGTGAAGTTTATTCATTTTTCAGTGACAATTCTCGTCTTGTAAGTAATATATATATATATATATATATATGTGTGTGTGTGTGTGTGTGTGTGTGTGTATAATGCTACTTTCATATTACTAAATACTGGATGATTAGACTAACAACCGTTTTTGATTCTTTATGCAGGGGAACGTTTTACAAACTTTCCAGCCAAACTCAAAGAAGAAAGACAAAAAATATTAGAAGACTGTGGATAAATACGTGCCATATATCCCCTGTTGGGTCCGTAATGTGAGTATCGTTATCTCAGTATCATAACACTATGGTGATTGTGAATTTTTGAAACTCGAGATTTTTGGCTCATTAGTTTAATTTTACTTGGTACAGCATCAACTTTCAATCAACGAGGTACCCATTACAAGGAAAATAACAGTGCATCACGACATCGTGAGCCCTACACAAGAGAAGCAGACTTTCATTGAAGATGAGCCTGCTACAGATGACAATCACAAACAAGCACCCGATTCCGATGACGTGGAGGATTCAGAGGTTACTTGTAATTTAATTTATAATTCTGAGCTCTTTACGTATAAATCATTCTTATATATACGACTCATTTTATATTTTATATTTTTTGGTAATAGTCGAGGACAAAGTATCATTACGATTATATCATTCGACGGATAAATAGGATTGAGCAGTCCATTTCTAAACTGAAGTCGGATTTTGAGGCAGAGTGCAAAGAACAAAAAGATTTTAGACAAGCGGTCATGGGATTTATCTCAGCGTATACCGATGGTTCGTCGAAACACTCGTACAATGATTCTCCAAGTGGACACTCGTACCCGGTGAGCAAATTATGCTTTAACAGTTATGTTGAATTAGATTTAAGCTAATATTTGTTTAATATGTTCATCTTATCGTATTTTCAGGCACCAAATGACTGTGGAGTGTACCCTGATGTTGGCAATCAGAATGTGCACACTCCTATGTCATTGTATAGTTTCATTGGGGACGACAGTGGAGAGAGCGTGCAAATCCTCACAGAGGTGCCTCCGGGCATAAGTAAGTTTGGACATCATTACATACCGTCGTACGTCTTCAACAGTCCTTACTTAATTCCTCCATTCAAGCGAGTACGAAGCATAAAGCCATCTCCCGCCCTCGAAAGAATGGACCGTGAGATTGATGACAATACGAGTGTGGACATAAATCCACTTAGAGGACTGCAGGATCCACGTATACATGATAAGTTTGATCAATGGTTTGATGGCAAAATTACAGTGGACCGCTCAGTCCGACATTCGCACTCATTCTTTCAAGTACTTTTGGGCCACTCTTCAATGGGATGGCTAGAGGACGAGGTAATTATTGTATAGTGTTATATTTTGAAGTGTTGTTACTATTCTGTATAGTTTGCATATTTTAATCAACATGTTTCTGTTCATTACAGCATATTCATGAGTATTTTCGCTTGATCAGCGTTATCTCAGCGTGTCACTCATGCGGACACTTTTTTTTTGGTAATTACTTTAACAAATATAATAGATGACCTAGTTTCTCATCTCTTAATCATTCGACGGCTTATTAATTTCATATTTTTCATGTAATATATGTATAGGTGTTCTTGCTGCAGCTATGGAATAACGGTGATTGTGACATCGATTCATTCCAATATAGCAACAACTTCAATAGCTATATTGACGGGCGTCATGACATATTGTCAAAATCTTTCACGGATGTTGATAAGGTAAGTAAATTTTTTATATTTTTAACACGTAATGAGTTTACGATGTCATTCTATAACAACGAGACTAAAGTCACGATAATTTTTATATGCAGGTATTCATCCTTGTGAACATGGGCGGTGATCATCGGTTATTAGCCCGAGTGGACTTTCGTACTAAGAAGATCTGGCTTTATGACTCATTGGTAGAATTTTGCGATGATAAAACGTACAAGGAGCAATTCAAGCCATTTGAAGTCATATACCCTCGATGGCTAGAAGATGTTGGATTCTACAACATCCGACAAGACCTGCGGAGCGCCGACCCTTGGAAGCTAGTGGCAGTTAAGGGTGTGCCACAACAAGAGCCTGATAGTGGTGACTACGGTGTTTTTTTATTGATGTTTACGATGTATTTAATGTTCGGACTCAAATTTGATTTCAATAGTAGCCACGGCGAGTACTTTAGGAAAAAGATTGCCGTTGACATATTTAATGATGATATTGGCTTGTAAGCCATTGTAATCATTACAATTTTTTGCTATTATATTACATACTGGTTACATGCTGATAAGTTGAGTTATAAAAATAATTCTGGACTTATAAAATTAATTATAAGAGTTCTAAATGGAGTAAATACTATTTTATATATAATTGTGAAGTACGTCAAAAGCATAATTGCTCAAAACGATACAACTAATTTTGACTCGATGCAATGGGATTCTTACAACACTTGCGGTTATGGCCCGGTTGGTTGCACCGCCCACATTTCACAGTCCTCTGGTTTATATCTTCTCCGATCGAAGGTATTCTGAGCTCTTTGCGTCGACCTGGTTGAGGTGCTTGTACTGGTGGGTAAACGTTCAGCTCTTGAATTTCCTCTGGAACAATCCAATCCGCTACATCGCCAACCGGCTCCACTGGTTGTTCATAAGCCCTCACCAATGATTCCTTGGTGTAAAATTCTGAACAAAGGCTTATGTAATAAACTCGGATGGCGAGGCAAGCAGCAATTGCATGTCCAATGATAATTTATTGGATGTCCAATTTACTTATATCCATAAGTAATAATAATTTATATTTGCATCAATGATCAGTAATCGAATTAAAGCTGAGTTAATTCCTTCAACTAGAGTTTTCCCATTTTGAATTACCATTTTTAATTTGCATTCTTATTATTTTCAATTAATTTTCATTATCGTAAAAAATCCCCCAATTTTATATTTTCATTTTGAAAGGATTTAAATAATTACCAATCTCTGTGGACACGACCCTGCTCAATCACTATACACAAACTTGTTTAGAGTAGGTTTTTATATTTACTGGCTTCGATACCCATCATCCCCCTACAAACTCGACATCCACAAAGAATCGCGCATTTCCAGACTTGAAAATAGCCTTAGTCGTGGGATCATAAAACTTGTACTCCCTTGATCTTTTAAAGTATCCAATAAAGTAGCAACTCACCGTCTTTGAGTCCAGTTTCTTTTCATTAGGCCTATAAGGCCTTGCCTCAACTGGACATCCCCAATCATGCAAGTGCTTTAAACTAGGCTTCTTGCATGTCCAAAGTCCATAAGGGGTTTTGATAGTTGCTTTAGTTGGAACCCTATTAAGGATATATGTTGCAGTCTTAATGGATTCTCCCTAGAGTGATTCAGGTAAAGTAGAATGACAGATCGTACTCCTTACCATGTCTTTAAGTGTCTTATTTCGTCTTTCAGCAACACCATTCATAGTGGGCGAACCCGGCATAGTGTACTGTGGGACAATACTGCATTCCTCTGGGAACTTAGCAAATGGTCTTAGACATTGTTCACCTAAACCGTTATATCTACCATAGTACTCACCGCCACGATCAGATCTGATGCTTTTGATTCTTTTACTGAGTTGATTCTCAACTTCAGCCTTAAAATTTTTGAACATATCCAAGGACTGTGACTTTTCATGAAAAAGATAGATATAGCCATAACAAGAAAAATCGTCTATTAATGTCATAAAATATTGTTGACCATTCGAAGCAGCCGTAGGGAATGGCCCACAAATATCTGTATGTATGAGTTCTAAGACGTCCAAAGTCCTGTTGGCTTCAAATCTCCTTTTATTGGTTTGTTTCCCCTTAATATAGTTAACACATATATCAAAATTTGTAAAATCTAAGGGGTCGAGAATTTCATCTGACACTAGCCTCTCTATTCTCTGTCCGGAGATGTGACCTAATCTTTTGTGCCATGGCACAGCCAATTCTCATTGGATAATTTTCTCTTAACACCCCGTGTACTTAATTACGGTGATTCATTAAATGAAGCAATCGTATCAAGCAAATAAAGATTATCATAATCTGATAGAAATGGACAAGAAAAACTGGATTTGTCCAAAGCGAGAATAGAAATCAAATTTCATCTAAAAGATGGTATTATAAATGTTTCATCGAGATCCAAATAAAATCCAGTTTTTAATAATAATATGAACTTACATGTTGCTTTAACTTAACCGTCTTGCCATTGCCCACATAGATGTATCTTTCACCATCATTGGGTTTCGACAATCTATGCAACCCTGCATAGACACATTGATGTGAGTTTTTGAATCAAAATCTATCCACCACGCCTGTCTAGGCATCGAAGTTAAATTACTTCAGAATAAACCAAACGATGCCCTTCAGCTCTACAAAAGAAACAACTAGTGCTTTCTGGATCACCCAGTTTCTTTTGTTGTTTCCTTCGAGGTGCTGTATATACAGTTTCCTTATCCTTCTTCCTTATCCTTCTTCCTCATTTTCCCCTTGTCCTTGCCCTCATACTTCATTGAAAGTAGATTTGTCAAGAGTGTACCTATTTCTGCCTTTTCATTCTTGACAAATCTCTTTTCAATTTCTGCAAGGAACTCCTTAGCTGCAGTTGCCTTTTTAGACATTAAGCCCATGAATGCTTCTAAAATGGCCTTTTTCATGATCATTATACACATTTGATTTGATCTTTCCCACTTTTTTTTATTTCCTTTTTATCATTGGGGTACTGTCATCCGTAAGAGGTAGGGGAGAATCAATCCTTAACGCAAAGTCAATATTCATGACTCCGAAAACTATTAAGAGGTTATCTTGCCATGATTTAAAATTAGAGCCATTTATCATAAGAATGGAATTGATGTTGACAGTAATATTATCAGCAGACATAACTGAGTAGAGAACAACGTACAAACAAAACAAGCTCCTTTAAATCCCAAAAAAATAATAAATTCAAATAAAGATAAACTTGTAAGTGATATCCTGGTGTGGAAATCAAACACTGATAATAAGAACATGTCAAACAATAAACCTTTCTTTGGGCTGATTTATTGTTCACACGTAAAACCAAATAATCATCACATATTTATTACCCTAGGTGCACATATAACTCTATCATATACGGACCTTCATTTGGGTCGATGGATATTCACAGAAATTACATATACATAGTAGTTTATATTCCGAAATAAATTATTTTCCACAAGAGAGGTCACTTTGGCGACATGTTGCTTCAATTAATTCATCTCAAAATATATATTTCCATACACCAATATTTGAATTTAAAATTGTATAAAAAAAATTACCCTTAAAATTTTTTTTTTAAAATTTAGATTAAAAAAGTCAATGATCAAAGGTTGACAATTGACAGTCAGCCGTTGACCGGGTCAATACTATTTGGATCAAACTGACTCATATCCAAAAAACCAAATCCTTAAAATGGGTTTGGGTTGAATCGGGTCGGTTTGACCTGACTCGGTTCCAAATGAAACCCTACCTTTTTTTCTCCTTCTACAAGCAGTAGCCATGGTGGCCGCTTCTTGTTTCCTCATGCAGCAGCCAAGGCCGTCAATTCTTGTCCCATCTGCCCCGTCCTAGTGGCCGGGCTTGCTTCTCGCGATTGAAAGCTGCAGCTCTTCAGAGTGGTCAGTGCGCTGCAGCAGCACAAATCCCTCTCCAGCATCGTGGATTGCGCGCTCCAGCATTCTGCTGCAACACAGATTGTGCAGCTAGCGCCGCGATGATCATGTTTTGCTGTCGCTTCTCATCACCCTCACGATGGCCATGAAATCCCAAGATCTGGTTTTGCTTAAATTCTTTTCATGTATGCACATGTATATTTTTTAATCTAGCCACAATAATAACATAAAAAACAAGATACCAGATCTTGAAAAAATCGAAAGCCATGTTTTCAAATTCATGAATTTTAAATGTTCTTTAATTCCGAATTTGAGATTTGAATTCATGGCCATACGACTGAAAAAGCCGAACATCAAAAATTGATTTTCACAGGTTTCAAAAGTACTGAATTTCTGAGTAAAAAACCGAATAGATTTCCACCAATTATTTTTTAACTCAATAATACAAAATTATTAAATTCAAGAACACCAAAACTTTAATTATTAATTGAAAATAAATTCAATTCTCAATGATTCAACATGAAGAGGCTATGATACCACTTGTTGGAACCAAATTCTTTTGGTGAAATCCATCACCTATAATCCAGGAACAATCATGTTGTATCATCAAGAATCTATAATTAAATATGCCGAAGCGTACTTGAATCCATAATGCTAAATTGCCCTCTAGAGTTGTGTAGTTCTTCTTCCAGATCAACACGTATATCCTAGAGAACCCTTTAAATTTCTCACTGCTTCTCTCTGATGATGGGATGTCAAAAAGAATAGAACGATACGTGTGACCTAGGGACCATAACCACTTATATAGACAACTTTTCCTGTTGCCTTTAGGTATTCCTATTTCAGTCCATCATAGAAATAGAAATTACCCCTTTAGTCTCTACACATTAAAGGCCCACACCCTATTAGATACATTAAAGCCCATGTTACCTAAAACCTTACATATCACTTTTAATTGGGCTTAATCTTATATGACAGTCCGCAACGCATAATTATTCACATATAAGCCTAATGTTGGATTAAGGATCCAACAATATTGGATTAAAAATCCAACATATTGACAATAACCAAACTCGCACTAGAAGGTTATGATTTGTATTAACAAACCTATATCAAACCTGAATTTATAGAAAATATTCCTTCATGGAAGTAATTAGCATCAATTTTTAAAATTCCATAAGCTTTGTTAGAAAAGCTATTAGCCAGCAACACAAAATGAAGAAGTAACACAAGATGAAGAGCAAAATGAGAGAGCAAAATATTATAGAATAACTTTATTCATTTCAAGTGTGTACAAAACAAGGAGATGAGCTCTCCTTTTATAGTTACATCATCACTACATGAATTGAATGAAAACATTATGGATCATAATTTCTTGTGTGATAGTGGGAGTTATAGAGAAGTCAAAGGTTGCTAGTGGGAGATAGTGGGGAAACAAAAGGATGAATGCTTTGAACATCCACATTTATTTTAATAAATTCATAACACTCCCCCTTGGATGTTCATTACAAAAGAATATGCCTCATTAAAACCTTTACTAAAAAAAAAAAAAACCCTTATGGGGAAAAAATATTAGTAAAGGAAAAAAGAGTACATTATCTATTGATCTCCTCAAATAAATAATTTTGAAGATATAAAGTTGCCTCATTAAAACCTTACTAGGAAAAACCCAGTGGGATAAAAACCTAGTGAGGAAAAAGAGTACAACATATAAAATATTTTTCTAAAATAAATTATTTTCCCCAACAAGTGTACTCCCCCTCATCTTGACATAGATTCTTCAAGATTTGGACAAAAATCTTTGAGTCGACGCATCCCAATTTTGTGTACCAATTTTTTGAATGTTGCAGTTGGTAGGGATTTTGTAAATAAATCTGCCAGATTATCACTTGAGCGTATTTGCTGAATATCTATATCACCATTCTTTTGAAGCTCATGCGTATAAAAGAATTTTGGTGAAATATGCTTGGTCCTATCACCTTTTATATAACCACCTTTAATTTGGGCAATGCATGCTGCATTATCCTCATATAATATTGTGGGGTTATTTTTAATTGATGACAATCCACATGTTTCTCGAATATGTTGTATCATTGATCTTAACCAAATGCACTCTCTACTTGCTTCATGAATAGCAAGTAATTCTGAATGATTTGAGGATGTTGCAACCATTGTTTGTTTCATTGATCTCCATGATACAGCACTATCACCAGAGGTAAATAAATAACCCGTTTGAGATCTGGCTTTATGTGGATCAGAGAGATATCCAGCATCTGCATATCCAATTAGTGGTGATTTTAATCCATTTGGATAAAATAAACCCATGTCAATGGTTCCACGAAGGTAGCGTAATACGTGCTTTACACCATTCCAATGCCTACGAGTTGGTGCAGAACTATATCTTGCTAATAAATTAACTGAAAATGCAATATCAGGTCGAGTACAATTTGCAAGATACATGAGTGCACCAATTGCACTTAAATATGGTACTTCAGGACCAAGAATTGCTTCGCTATCTTCTTTAGGACGAAATGGATCTTTTCCCACATCAAGTGATCGTACCACCATTGGAGTACTTAATGGATGGGCTTCATCCATATAAAATCGCTTCAAAACTTTTTTAGTATATGTTGATTGATGTAAGAGTATTCCACTTGACAAATACTCAATTTGTAAGCCAAGACAAAATTTTGTTTTTCCAAGATCTTTCATTTCAAACTCATTTTTCAAATAAGATGCTGTTTTTGAAAGCTCTTCAGGAG
Source organism: Clausena lansium (assembly GCA_030449835.1). Taxonomy (NCBI): domain Eukaryota; kingdom Viridiplantae; phylum Streptophyta; class Magnoliopsida; order Sapindales; family Rutaceae; genus Clausena; species Clausena lansium. The sequence continues at coordinate 4,598,482 of JASUUF010000146.1, read as the reverse complement.
TTCCGATGAGATTTAAATCGTCAACATATACTGCAACTATTGCAAATCCAATTTCAGATTTTTTAATAAAAACACAAGGACAAATTGGATTATTTACATATCCTTCTTTCAATAAATAGTTGCTTAGGCGATTGTACCACATACGCCCAGACTGCTTTAATCCATACAAGGATCGTTGTAGTTTCAAAGAATATAAACTACGAGGTTTAAATTTGTTTGCTTCTGGCATTTTAAACCCTTCGGGGATTTTCATATAAATATCTGTATCAATAGAACCATACAGATAAGCAGTTACAACGTCCATAAGGTGCATGTCAAGCCCTTCTGAGGTGCGAGACTAACTAAAAATCGAAATGTAATTGCATCCATAACAGGAGAATATGTCTCCTCATAATCAATGCCAGGTCTTTGAGAAAAACCTTGTGCTACTAATCTTGCTTTATATCTCACAATTTCATTTCTCTCATTTCGTTTTCTAACAAACACCCACTTATATCCAACAGGTTTGACATCTTCAGGTGTCAGGACTACTGGTCCAAATACTTTACGTTTTGCAAGTGAATTTAGCTCTACTTGAATAGCATCTTTCCACTTTGGCCAATCATTTCTAAGTCGACATTCTTCCACAGTTTTTGGATCATGATCCTCATCATCATTTGTAATATTAAAAGCAACAGTGAATGAAAAAATATCATCAATAATTATTTCATTTCGATCCCAAGATTTTTCTATACCAACAAAACCAATCATTATTTCATTATTTTGTTTCTCTTCAGGAGAAATTGATACTTCTTCAGTAGTTGGTAAATTTTCTTCTTCTAGATCAACAGGATGAATACTATTTGATTGATCAATCTTCTGTTATTTGATTAGTAGTCAATGGCTCTTCAGAGTACTTATTTCATTTTTTAACCTTTCTTGTGTTTTCCTCTTCCTGGGGATTTCTGTCTTTTGAGCCAATTGGCCTTCCACGTTTCGACGTATTTTACTTCCGTCGTGTTGTCCTTCGAGGATCTCAACACGTCTTTGGGGCATTGTCGGTATTGGAATCTGTGATTCTATTATTTTTCTTGAATCGAGAAATGCATCAGGAATTTGATTTGCAATATTTTGCAAATAAATGATCCTTTGAACTTCAAGTTCACATTGATTTGAACCAAGATCAAGATGAGATAATGATGATGCATGCCATGTAATCTCACGTCGTTCATTAATTTTTGTCTTTTCTCCCCCTAACGACGGGAAAACTTGTTCATCAAAATGGCAATCCGTAAATCTTGCGGTAAAAAGATCTCCGCTTAAAGGCTCAAGATACCTAATGATTGATGGAGAATCAAAACCAACATAAATTCCAAGTCTTTGTTGTAAGCCCATTTTATTCCTTTGTGGGGGAGCAATCGGGACATAAACGGCACATCCAAAAATTTTCAAATGAGAAATATCTGGTTGTTGGCCAAAAACAAGTTGTGAAGGTGAATATGTATGATAAGAACTTGGTCGAATGCGAATTAATGATGCAGCATGTAGTATTGCATGTCCCCAACATGAAAAAGGTAAATTTGACCTAAGAATTAATGGTCTTGCAATTAATTGTAAACGCTTAATCAAAGATTCAGCTAAACCATTTTGTGTATGAGTGTGTGCAACAGAATGCTCAACATCAATTCCAATAGACATGCAATAATCATTAAAAGATTTAGATGTGAATTCACCAAATAAGTATCAAGTCTAATTCTTTTAATAGGAAAATCAGGAAATTGTGCTTTTAATTTAATAATTTGAGCAAGAAATCTAGCAAATGCAACACCACGACTAGAAAGTAAAGAGACATGTGACCATCTAGTTGATGCATCTATTAAGACCAAGAAATAACGAAATGGTCCACAATTTGGATGTATAGGGCCACATATATCCCCTTGGATTCTCTCTAAAAATTTAGGAGATTCAAAACTTACTTTCATCGGAGATGGTCGAATTATTAATTTCCCTTGAGAACAAGCAGAACATGGACTTTCGGTAGGCAAAAGAATCTTCTGGTTCTTTAATTGATGTCCATGTGAATTTTGTATAATACGACGCATCATAATTGATCCAGGATGCCCAAGTCTATCATGCCAAAGTTTAAAAATCTTTGGATCAGAGAACTTCTGGTTTATTGCAAAGTTTATTTCTATTGTTCTTATAATTGTATGATACAACCCAGAAGAAAGAGAAGGTAATTTTTCTAGTACATGCTTCTGGCATGAAATAGTTGAAGTAATACAAAGAAATTCACAATTACCTTCATTAGATGTTTCAATGTGATATCCATTTTGACGAATGTCCTTGAAACTAAGCGATTTCTGCTTTGGATCTCATTTGAGTATAAAGCATCGTTTATTTGTAATTTTGTACCATTTGGTAACATAATATTAGCTCTTCCGGAGCCTTCAATTAGGTTAGCAGAACCAGATATTGTATTAACATTAGCCTTAGCTAATATTAAATTATGAAAATATTTTTTATTTCGTAGAATTGTGTGCGTTGTCGCACTATCCACCAAACATCCATCTTCATTATTCACCAAGTGATTGTTCAAATTCATTGTATATCTTCACACATAGATATAAATAAATCAATTGAATATAAAAAAAAATTCAAATAGTATGAAGAAAACATTACAGAAAATATTTTATTAAGGAAATTGAAAAGTTACACCCAAAATTCTCATAAAACACTAAAAACAATAAACACTCTTACAATTTAAACTTAAACACACCATAACAGTAAAGAAACACACCAAACTTTAAACACACTAGTACTTATTTTAGAATTTAAACACATCAAACTTTAAAAATAACACACTTCAAACTATGGCACTCTTAATCGGTCTTCACATGTCCATCACCAATTAAATGGCCAATTTTGCCATTTGGATCTTCAAAAAAATCAGAAACATCCAAATGAGTTATATCAATTGGATTTTCATGATCTATGAAATTTGTCTCAATTTCTTTTCCTTTTGCATTTTTAGATGCTTGATAAAGATCAGCTAAATGTTTTGGTGTACGACAAATACGAGACCAATGTCCCTTCACACCACATCTGAAGCAAATATTTTCATGATCCTTTGGATATTTCTTTTGTGGATCTTTTTCTTGCTTCTCATTACTGTTATTCCACTTCGAGTGGTTTGATCGATATTTCTTGTTATAGCCACCGCGGCCTCGATTATTTTTGTAACCACGGCCTCGACCACGACCTCGATTAGCATTACGATTATTGGCTGAAGTACCATTCGCTTCAGGAAAAGGTACAGATCCAGTTGGATGAGACTGATGGTTTCTCAACAAAAGTTCATTATTTTTTTCAGCCACTAAAAGACATGAGATTAATTCAGAATACTTTCTAAATCTCCGCTCTCGATATTGCTGCTGCAGGAGCAAATTCGAAGCATGAAAAGTAGAGAATGTCTTTTCCAACAAATCTGCATCAGTAATCTCTACTCCACATAATTTTAATTGAGAAACAATTTTGAATAATGCAGAATTGTATTCACTAACAGATTTAAAATCTTGTAATCGTAAGTGCATCCAGTCATAACGAGCTTTTGGAAGTATAACAGTTTTTTGATGATTAAATCTTTCATTAAGACAATCCCAAAGGACATGTGGCTCTTTGACCGTAAGATACTCACTTTTCAATTGTTCATGAAGATGGTGGCGAAGAAAAATCATTGCCCTAGCACGGTCTTGGGTTGATGCATCATTATTTTCTTTAATAGTATCTCCAAGATTCATTGCATCAAGGTGGATTTCAGCATCCAAGACCCATGATAGATAATTATCACCAGAGATATCAAGTGCCACAAATTCAAGTTTCGCGAGATTCGACATTTTCAAACAACTATAAAACAATAAAGATAAATAATTAATTCATTATTAACAAGTAAATACTAGATATGTCATATACTCATAGAAATAAAATTTTGTAATCATCACATATACTATTCATGTTACAAAATTCATTTCAAATCTCATACCAACAATTATGCATATTTTAAGAGATATAGTAATATACATGCAATCATGGGAAAGCAATCTTATTTCAAACATCAATAGGATGATAATAACTAATATGACATAATTTGGTGATGAACAATTATAGGTATATAACAACTAAATTTGCTATATATAAGAAACAAAATAATTTATACCTGATCAACGTCTCGTGCTGATAACGTGTTAGAAAAGCTATTAGCCAGCAACACAAAATGAAGAAGTAACACAAGATGAAGAGCAAAATGAGAGAGCAAAATATTATAGAATAATTTTATTCATTTCAAGTGTGTACAAAACAAGGAGATGAGCTCTCCTTTTATAGTTACATCATCACTACATGAATTGAATGAAAACATTATGGATCATAATTTCTTGTGTGATAGTGGGAGTTATAGAGAAGTCAAAGGTTGCTAGTGGGAGATAGTAGGGAAACAAAAGGATGAATGCTTTGAACATCCACATTTATTTTAATAAATTCATAACAAGCTTATAGTTTTTTTCGTTTTTTTAAATGTAAAATATGGAAAAGTTAAAATTAATTTTTTAACTCTTTCTCTTTTAAGATTAGAAAATGGATGGCCAGCGAAAAATACTTAAAAACTAATAAGACACTTAGCTAAACCCCTTGGACTACAAGTACGTAGTTATGTCTTAAATGATCACATTAGAATATTGAAATATGAAAACTTCTTAAGAGAACGATCTCTAGACTAGTTTAAATTATTAATAGCATTGATTGGCACTTTTAATTCGAAAATTTCCAAGCAAAACAGTCGAGATTAATTTGTCAAATTCTATATAGTAATCTATTTTTTTTAATAACTTTTCACTATCAAGGTTTAATAATTTACATTACTTTACAAACAATTATTCTTTTTAACATTAAAAAATTCTTTTTAACAACGAATAAGTTCTTTATCATGAAAATGTATTGGCCGTATTGACTAAGTAAACAATGTATGAATTCATAATGAATTGTGTCGGTTAAATTTAATAATTCATAGTACTTTGCAAAACAATTGTCTTTTATACATTAAAAAAGAATAACAATGAATAAGTACTTTATCATGGAAAGATTTTTGCCGTATAGCATTAGGACTCAAGTTAGGACTCAAATATTGGGATCCTAAACATTATTGTTTTTTCTTTTTTATTATGACTCATAAAAGATTTTATTAGTTAAATGGAGCACAAACTTGTGCCTAATTGCATATTTAATTTATATGTGTATTCACAAAATATTGTGCAAATTTTATTGAACTCGCAAGCGTACGAATCTATTGTAGTATAGATTGATGGTGGCGATTGTTGATCCCACGAGGAGGTGGATTTTAATTATGCGTATGGTGTTGTGCAAATTTTATTGAACTCGCAAGCGTACGAATCTATTGTAATATAAATTAATGGTGACGAGTGTCAATCCCACGAGGAGGTGGATTTTAATTTGGTGTAGGGTTAATTTTCTAATTGGGTAACTTGAATTTGTTGTGGAGATGATTTGAAATATTATAAAATTTAAATTAAAATGGCGGAATTAAATTGGAGATTAAACTATGTGAATAAAATGCTTGGGTATTTGGATCTGCATCAACATGCACCATGGGCTTAATATTCCTTCTTATTGCCCATTAAATCATGAGGGGGGGTTTCCACTCCTCATGAGCCACACTCTAATAAATATGGTATCAAGCACTTATCGTGCCGGACAATAATAATCTTGCACTAGGGAGATGGTAGCACCGGTACAAAATCTAGAGAAGATTATTACTATCTGTCGATGAAAAGTCAAACAGCCACATAAATTAGAAGGGAGAAGAAAGTAAATTTACCAAATTAGCCCATGGAACATGTTGAGACTTCACCTTCAACCCAAGCCTGAAAGAAAATTAGTTACTCATTATTGAACTAGGGGTAAAATGGGTATTTTATTAAAATACGAAAAAAAATACAACATGGAGAGGGAATTGCAGAAAATAGACTCCAAAAATGGATTCAGGGCTGTCAAATTAGGAGGGGGAGCCCTCCTTTTATAGATACAATGAGTAAATCATGGCCATTGGATGAAATCATTTCGGACGCTCAGGATTGCGCCACGTGGCAAGCTCTGATTGCTTTGAACACATCATCAGCGACTGTGATTCAATGCGTCGCATGTAACTTAAGATAATTTTCGCATCCAATGATTTGCTGCCACGTCATCGGTCAACGGCAAAGTCAACCAATCTTGATCAAGTGCATTGCTTCTATTGTAAGCTCATTTTTTCGGTCCAATAATACACTGCCACGTCATCGGTCAGCGCCACATCATTAGTCAATGCCACATCATTAGTCAATGCCACATCATTCGTCCAATCAAATGCTGCCATGTCACCGGTCAATGACATGTCATCGATCAATGCCATGTCATCGTACGTATTTGTGAATAGTGCCGTACATGAACAGTGACATATAGGTGAACAGTATCGTAACGTGAACAGTGACATTTTTCTTTTTATGCTCCTCCTAAGGTTTTCGACTGTCCTGAGTTCAAAAATGTTGTTCGTTTTACTGTCCGATGTCTCGTTAATTGTGAAATGGCTAGAATTTTCCTGAAATACATAAAATACTTAAATTATAATAATACACAAACAATTAAAGTGCAAGGGACTTAAATACATAAAAGTTGGGATGTTAGTGAGACTTGAAGTGTAACTTGATAATTTTATCCTATATAAATACACACTTTCTAGTGCTCAACACACCCCCCAACCAGCTTATTGCTAGTCCCTAGCAAATTAAGCGAAAACAAAATTCAAAACCAAAATGTTTTTTTTTTTTAAACTAACAGTTGTGTTTACTTCTTCAATCGGGCTGATGACAGCAATCAAATAAAAGTATAAACATTATCTCTAGCCTAAAGGAATACTACTCCCACATTGACCATCCACATGAACTAGTCCAGTATACTATGTCAATGCCACATTAATCAAGTCACTTTAAAAAATGACATGTCAATCCCCAAAATCTCATCGATATGAGTGACACTCTCACAAGAAAATTAAACCCAATAAAAATAGTCACTCCAATAAATAGTAAATTGAGAAAAAATAGTACAAAGACAGTTTCACACACTCTCACCAAGATGAAATAATGCCCACAGCTTAGAAATAAAATGATCTCAAGTCAAACAATGTGCTAGCCAAACCAATGTAGTCATTTTATGCATTACTACATCTTTTCAACCCATCTCACTAGCTTCTACTTTAGACTATAGTACCCTAAAATCAATAAGGACTTTTATTAAGACGTAACGTAGGTTAGGGACATGGCTAACAAAGAAGGGGATGATAGGAAATACAAAATATATGTTTGAGAAAAATAGAGATTTTTTGGAAATTACAAGGTGTATTTCACTTATTAGGTTCTTTTTTTTTTTGAATTGCACATCCTTTTCTTTTTTTCTTTTTTTTTCACATGTCATTTAATTTTTTTTTTATAAATATATATAAATATTGCACCACTTTTCTGAATAAAATAGTCATCTAAATTTTTCTCAAACATGAATTGGTGATGGAACACATAAAATATGGAGTGATACTCCAAATTGGAGTGGAACATGATGATAAGTTAACAAAATTTTTTTTTTTTTTAATATTAAAAAGCTCAAAGGGGTTAACTATGGATATTTCACTCAAGGGATGGCTAGAAAAGGCTCAAACAGGTCAAAGATTGCCTTTTTGTCATCTTCTAGGGCTCTAAATAATCTTCCATATCTACTAATCAGATGGACCTTCAAATGTAGTAATACAAAATTGACTCGAAGGAAAATATAGAGATCATGTGTAAAATGGTAAACAACTAAGCTGTATGAAGAATGGACAAAAGGGTTATTCTCCAAGAAAAATAAAGGCTCAAAAACTCACTTGGAATTTATTATAACATGTGCATTCCTTCAAATAACTCAATTAATTCCACCCGTCAGATTTCTCCAATCAGCATGCAGAGTAGCAAACATGGTGTAACATAACTCAAGGCCAAAGATAATACAAATACTAAAATTTGAAAGTCATCATGTCATCCAATGTCACAAGATCACACAAAATACCTTAAAAGAAGTTTTTTTTTTCTTTTTTTTTAAGACATAATAAAAGAAAAGCAATTTTTTTTTGAACTACAAGACTAAAAAGATGCGTGTCTAGAGTAACTAACTCCATATTCTACCATCTTCTGACTCAACAAGGTTAGTAAATATAAAACAACACTACTACTAAATATTCCACATCATTTAACTATTCCCTCCCCCCAACCAGAAAGAGACATTGTCCTCAATGTCTTAAAGGAAAGAAGCAAGGTTAGGAAGATATCACCTGGGTGCCGCAACATAAAACAAAAGCAAATTTTTACAAACGGAGAGTTAAATCTAATGTGCACTTCTTACTGCAGCTACTGTTACCATTATTAGTAGGCCACTTCAACTCAAAGGTCTTGGGATCTGGTTCTGGACTATAAGCTTGTAAAAGATCAAGTAGCTCATTAGCAGTAGAAGCACAAACAAAGATTTTTTTCGCTGTGAAAGGAATGAAATGATTTTTTATTGCGTGGTTAAGAAATGCAAGAAAGCCATCATAAAAATTATTGACATTTAACAAACTGATGGGTTTTTAATGAATGTTCAGATGGGCCCAAGATGCTAATGTGATTAGTGCCTCCAGAGTTGCAAGATATCCTGGTAAGAAAATAAAAGCATCAGCATGATTTAGCATTTCAATTATTCTCTCTTGCATACCTGAGACGACTAACTCCTCTTCAGTTGGTGGGCCAGGTAGACATCTCAAAGGTTTTAGGGCTTCTGGAATGATGCCTAACACTTGACTACCTCTAGTAAAAGTAGCTTGAGAGACAAGCTTTGATAACCCTCGGTCACCTCCTCCAAATATCAGATGTAGTTTTCTCTCTGCTATGATTCGACCAAGATCTATGGCTGCTTCAACGAACTCTTTGTATTTACCAAAGTTAAACCCAGTGAGCACACAAATATTCTTGAATTGTTTATCAGAAGTACCTGCCATTGGAACACTTTTCAAAAATAATTTTGTGAGTGCTGAAAAAGAAGTTCGCATTTAAAGATCTTGGTGACAATGCTTGACAGCTGTATGTGAGGTGGTGTGTCTTTGTCAAATTACACATAAAGCACATGGCTCGAGAGTCAAAAAGTAAATAGTAAAAAGAAAAAAAAAGTAAATACTGATAAAATCACAATATTAAAGAAAATAATGCAAATGATAAAACAACAGTGAATAAAAGGATATTTACAGGTAGTTGTGACTGTGGCTCACATCTTCCTCTGGTTTTACGTTTAGAAACGGCTTGAACGCCCTCTATGGGTCGAGGATAGGCTTCCCATCCAGTTTTCTTATAAACTGGCAAACAAGGTCGTTTATAGTCAGATTCCTGAGACTATATCATACACACTCTTTCTGGAATAATGGCCATAACTGGAGAATTGCTCGCTGTACGTATCCACCGGGATGCGTTTCAAGAGACAAAAGGATATCATCCAATGACTCTTTATTCAAGCCATCTCTAATGAATTGAATTTTATCTTCCCTGTTATCAGACACCATTCCAGAAGAAGTGCATGGGTTTTTAACACATTTCATTCTAGCACACTTATGACACGAAACTGGGAGCCGTCGAGCTCTTCGTTTTCTTGAATAGTTTCCTTTACCACAACCAGGCATGTAGGCAATAAATTTCAGAGGTAACTCACCTGCCAATCGTACCTTGGCTTCAATTAACCAACAGACGTCAGCAGGGATGTTGTTCTTCATAAGCAATTGCATGCGTTCGGACTGAGCTTTGTAAATCGTGAGGAGAGCATTCTGAGGGAGTGAAGGAAATCGTTTGTGAAGCTTTGTAAGAATTGTGTTTCTGTCCATACCTTCGCCTCAGAATATCAGTTATTCTGGGAAACTGAAGTAACCGACTTTAAATGTCACGGAGTACCGTTATCCGCCACTTAACTGGGGTAACAAATTAAAGCACACAAAGAAAAATAAATCTGCAAAATCAAAACAAAGTGAAAGCGAACAAAACAACAAAAAGAAAACACACTAAAACTTACATCCGTCCTCTTATTGCATTAACCTCAAGTTGTAATTGGAAGTTATATATACCGCCTTCTATTTCCCAAAGTTGTTGTTCAAGATCCTCAACGTGGGCTACTAATTCTGGTGGTCGTCGTTCCCAATTGGGATGTGATTTATAACTTCGTATCAGGCCTCTTAAGTGATATTTCACACTTAAAAGGCTTCTAAGGTGTCAGAAGGTGATCTGTCTAATTGAATTATGCACGATCAAAAATGAGAAAAGAAAACACAATTGTTTAAGCAAACACACTTATTCAAACATAAATAATTTTGATCGGCAAAAGAATAGTAAAAAGAAATGTCAAAAAGTTAAATTGCTTAAAGGAAAAGAAAAATCTCATTTCAAATTTGGTGGAATCGATTTCGGTGTCCTCTGCATGTGGTTGGTACTTTAGATATGGCTTTAATCTTTGACCATTTACTTTAAAAGTAAAACCGTTCTTTGGATCCTTAATTTCAATTGCCCCATGTGGAAAAATAGTTTGAACAATAAAAGGTCCAGACCATCGAGAGCGTAACTTACCTGGGAATAGGTGCAAGCGAGAATTGAATAAAAGCACTTTCTGACCTGGGGTAAAAGATTTTCTCATAATTTGTTTGTCATGAAAGACTTTCATTCGGTGCTTGTAAATCTTGGCATTTTTGTATGCGTCATTGCGAATTTCCTCAAGTTCTGCCAGTTGTAATCTTCTCTCTGACCCAACCTGTTGCATGTCAAAGTTGAATTTCTTGATGGCCCAGTATGCACGATGCTCGATTTCCATAGGTAGGTGACAAGCTTTTCCATACACTAGCCTATAAGGTGACATCCCAATCGGTGTCTTGAAGGCTGTGCGATATGCCCATAATGCATCATCGAGTCTCAATGACCAATCTTTTCTGTTTGGTCTCATTGTCTTTTCTAAAATGTACTTTATTTCTCGATTGGAGATCTCAACTTGGTCGCTGGTCTGCGGATGATATGGGGTCGCCACTTTATGTGTGATGGAGTATTTTGCCAAGAGAGCTTTGAATGGTCTGTTGTAAAAATGGGTGCCTCCATCACTAATTATTGCCCAAGGGAATCCAAAGCGTGAAACAATGTTGCTTTTCAGAAATCCTATCAACACCTTGTGATCATTGGTTCTACATAGAATTGCTTCTACCCATTTTGATTTGTAGTCAACAGCAACCAATATGTATTGATGGCTAAAAGAAGGGGGAAAGGGTCCCATGAAATCGATACCTCATACATAAAAAATCTCAACCACTAAAATTGGGTTTAGTGACATCATATTCCTTTGCGTAATACTTCCCATACGCTGACACCTATCACATGAAGAACAAAAAGTGTAAACATTTCGAAATAAAGTTGGCCAATAAAAACCACATTGTAAAACTTTTGTAGCTGTCTTTTTGGCACTGAAATGACCACCACAAGCTTGCTCATGACAGAATGAGAGAATTTTTTGGAATTCATTTTCTGGGATGCATCGACTAACAATTTGATCTGCACAATACTTAAATAGATAAGGGTCGTCCTAAAAGAAATTCTTTATTTCCGCAAAAAATTTAGCTTTGTCCTACTTAGTCCAGTGCTCTGGAAGTTGACTTGTAACAAGATAGTTAACTATATCAGCATACCACGGTAGTACTTCCACACTCATTAATTGTTCATCTGGAAATAATTCATTCAATGGTAATGATTCTGGAACAGTGTCAAAAGTAAGGCGAGATAGATGATCTGCCACCACATTTTCTGAGCATTTCTTATCTTTGAACTCGAGGTCAAATTCCTGCAAAAGTAACACCCATCGAATTAGTCTTGCTTTGGCATCTTTCTTTGTTAGAAGGTATTTAAGAGCAACATGATATGTGAACACAATTATTTTACATCCAATGAGATAAGATTGAAATTTCTCTAGTGCAAACACTACTGCTAGCATTTCTTTTTCAGTGGTTGAGTAGTTCAACTGTGCATCATTCAATGTCATACTAGCATAGTAAATAACATGGAGAATTCGATCAACTCTTTGTCCTAATACTGCTCCTACTGCATAATCAGATGCATCACACATGAGTTCAAAAGGCAAGTTCCAGTTTGGGGGCTGAATGATAGGTGATAATGTCAGCAACTGCTTTAGTTTTTCAAATGCCTCAAGACATGAATCATCAAAGACAAAAGGTACATCCTTAGCAAGTAGATTGCATAAGGGTCTAGAGATTTGCTAAAGTCTTTAATGAAACATCTATAAAAACCAGCATGCTTAAGGAAAGATCTTACTCCTCTGACTATTTTCGGTGGAGAAAGATTGGCAATGAGATCTACCTTGGCTTTGTCAACCTCAATACCTTTGTTCGAAATGATGTGACCGAGAACAATACCCTGTTTTACCATAAAATGACACTTCTCCCAATTCAAGACCAAATTTTTCTCCATACATCTCTGCAGAACTAGTGTTAAATAATGCAAACACTGATCAAATGAATCACCAAAAACAGAAAAGTCATCCATAAAAACCTCAAGGAAACGTTCAACCATATCAGAAAAAATGCTTAACATACATCGTTGAAATGTAGCAGGTGCATTACATAATCCAAATGGCATACTCCTATATGCAAAAGTGCCAAAAGGGCAAGTGAAAGTGGTTTTCTTTTGATCTTTTGGTGCTATGAGAATCTGGTTATATCTAGAGTAGCCATCAAGAAAGTAATAGAATTCATGACTTGCTAATCTATCAAGCATTTGATCGATAAATGGCAAAGGAAAATGGTCTTTACGTGTGACAGAATTCAATTTTCTATAATCAATGCATACACGCCACCCCGTAGTTACTCTAGTGGGAATCAATTCATTATCGGCATTAGTAACTACTGTGACTCCTGACTGTTTTGGAACAACTTGCACAGGACTGACCCATGAACTATCAGAAATAGGATAAATGATACCTGCGTCTAATAGTTTAAGGACTTCAGTTCTAACAACTTCTTTCATGTTATGGTTCAACCGACGTTGCATATCTCTAGTAGGTTTAGCATTTTCATCAAGATGAATATAATGCATGCAATCTATTGGATATATACCTTTTATGTCGGCTATGGTCCATCCTAATGCTTCTTTATGCTCTCTTAAAACTTCCAACAACTTACCTTTTTATTTGTCATTTAGGGAAGATGAAATGATCACTGGAAGAGTGCTCTCTTCTCCCAAGTATGCATATTCCAAGGTGTTGGGTAACGGTTTGAGTTCGAGTTTTGGTGGTGATTCAGATGATAGGCTAAGACTTTCTCCTGATGGTGTCAGTTGCTCAATTCTCGACTTCCATTTATGAGTGTCCATGGATGGTGCTGAATCAAGTAAGGCATTGACCTCATCAATAGATCTGTCAACATCAAAATCCAAACCAAAGTGAGTTAAGCATGTATGTAAAGGGTCATCACTAAGGTTAGAAGGAAAAGTATAATAAACTAATTCTTCTATTAGATCCACATCAACAATTCCATCATCTGCATTGTGAGGTTGTTTGACAATGTTAAAGATGTTCAGCTCCATGGTCATATTGTCAAAAGACAACTGCATATTTCCAGTCCTACATTGAATGTGAGCATCAGCAGTTGCCAAGAAAGGTCGGCCTAGGATAATGGGGATGTGCTTCTTCGAATCCTGCACTGGCAGAGTGTCAATCACAATGAAATCAACAGGAAAATAAAACTTATCTACCTGGACGAGCACGTCCTCCACAATACCACGAGGTATTTTCAAGGACTAATCTGTAAGCTGTAACACCACTGGGGTTGAGTGTAATTCTCCCAATCCAAGTTTCATAAATACTAAGTAAGGCAACAGATTTACACTAGCTCTTAAATCCAACAAAGCATTCTCAATCGTATGGTTCTCTATACTACATGAGATAGTGGGGGAGCCTGGGTCTTTGTATTTTAGAGGAATTTTATGCTGGAGTATAGAGCTAACGTTTTCTGTTAAAAAGGCCTTCTTTTGAACATGAATGTTTCTCTTTTTAGTGTAAAGGTCTTTAAGAAACTTGGCATAAGAGGGCACTTGTTTTATAGCATCAAGTAAAAGAATGTTAATGCTTACCTGTTTTAAGATTTCAAAAATCTCACTTGTGAAATTTCCTTTCTTTGCTTTAGCTAACCTCTGAGGGAATGGAGCTTAGGGGACATATTCCCGTATGTTGCTGTCTTCTTTCTCCTTCGATGAGGAGTCTTCAGCATTTACAAGTGCATCTTGAGTCGTTTTTGTCACTAGCATTTCCACTTTGTTGTCGAATTCTTTTCCTTTTCGCAAGGTCATGACAGCTTTGACCTCTTCATGCTTGTGAGGTGAACTTACTTCATGCACTCCTTTGGGATTAGGCACTGGCTGGCTTGGAAATTTGCCCTTCTCGACGGTCATTGCCAAGTTTTGAACATGAGGCAAGTTGACCTACCATTTTTTCGAGATTCGAGATTGATTGGGCTTGTAAGTTGAATCCAGCTCTCATCTCGCTCCACAACTCATCAATGGTGTGGTTTTCTTGCTCGATTGTGGAGTGAGTAAGATTCTTGAGATTTTGCAATGCTTCCTCCCATGGTCTAGGTTGAGAGTAATTCTGGTTTTGATTGTATGGTCTAAATGGTGGCTGAGAGGCTTGAGGAGCCTGAGGAATTGGTTGCATTGGTGGAGTTGGAGCTGTTGGTCTATACTGTTGAAACCCTTGAGACCATGAAAAGTGTTTGGGTAAGGTTGTAGTTTGATGGCTTTCTCATTACACCTATGGCGTTGGCTTGATCTGGGTCTGAGTCATTGTCAAGTTGATTGTAGGTATGTGGCTCTGTTGTTTTGGTAGCCGTTAATGATGAAATTTGTCGGGAAAGACCTTCAACCATTTCTTTGACTTCCTTGATTTCTGATCTTGACTCGCCCACGTGAACCTCATTTACTCCTTTGACTTTTCTTACATTCCTGAATGATCGGCTTCGCTGTTGGGAATTATCTGCTTGGCGCTAGAAGAAATCTCAAATCTCTGATGCACTTTTCGATGTTAGTTCTCTTTCACTTGTTGCCATTAGCCATTCTTGCACATGTGGCAATAATCCCTCCAAAAAGTATTGGCATTAGTGCTACTTTTCGTACCCATGATGTGGACACTTCAAAAGTAGCCCATTAAATCGCTTCCATGCTTCAAAGAATTACTCGTCTTCTCTCTGGGTAAACTCTGAGATTTCCCTGCGAGTAGCATTGGTTTTATGCACTGGGAAGTATTTATTTAAAAATTTGGTAACCATTTGTTCCCATGATGTAATGCTATTAGCAGGCATTGCGTTAAACCATGAACGAGCTCTATCTTTTAAAGAAAATGGAAACAATCTAAGTTTAATATCGTCATCTGAAAAATTTTCATATTTAAATGTTTGACAAACAGCATGAAAATCATTCAAATGGTTGTATGGGTCTTCATTCTCTAGGCCATAAAATGTTGGGAGACAATTTAGCACACTGGGTTTTAATTCAAAACTCCTAGCAGCTATATTTGGGTATCTTATGCATGATGTGCTCAAATTAGCTAAGGGACTGAAGTAGTCCTTAAATGGCCTCTCCTGGGGTGCTGGTGGTTGTTGTTGCAAATCCATTTCAATTTTATTTTTAATTGCAACGTGTTTGTGTGTGCGAAGTGTTTTTTCTAGTTCAAGGTCTATAGGCTCAAGATTAGGTGATTGTGACCTTCGATCATGCATGCAAAAGAAAAAATAAAAATAAAAAATAAAAGAAATGAATAAAAATGAAGAGAAATGAGAAATTACAATACTAACCTTATCACGCTGTTACAACCTTACTACGAAAACACACCCAATTGCTATTATTGTACAAAAAGAAAGAAAAGGAATACGTGAAGTAAAATAAATTAACTTAAAATAAATTAAATTAAATTAAAATAAGTTAATAGGCGGTGGAACCGGCCAAATTAACAAGATAAAAAGAATTACAAAGAAAAATAAAATGAAAATTAAATTACAGAAACTTAAATAAGAGAAAAAGAAAAGAAATATTTACCTTAATATGTGGATTAACATTCTTCTTTATTATTCTATATTTTTTTAAATAATAACAAAAAAAAATTACAAGAAAATAATTATATAAAATTTATTTACACAAGAAAAATAACTCTACGAATTAAAATGACTTACCTCCCCGGCAATGGCGCCAAAAACTTGTTGCGCAAATTTTATTGAACTCGCAAGCGCACGAATTTATTGTAATATAGATTAATGGTGACGAGCGTCGATCCCACGAGGAGGTGGGTTTTAATTTGGTGTAGGGTTAATTTTCTAATTGGGTAACTTGGATTTGTTGTGGAGATGATTTGAAATATTATAAAATTTAAATTAAAATGGCGGAATTAAATTGGAGATTAAACTATGTGAATAAAATGCTTGGGTATCTGGATCTGCATCAACATGCACCATGGGCTTAATATTCCTTATTATTGTCAATTAAATCATGAGGGGGGGTTTCCACTCCTCATGAGCCACACTCTAATAAATATGGTATCAAGCACTTATCGTGCCAGACAATAATAATCTTGCACTAGGGAGACGGTAGCACCGGTACAAAATCTAGACAAGATTATTACTATCTGTCTACGAAAAGTCAAACAGCCACATAAATTAGAGGGGAGAAGAAAGTAAATTTACCAAATTAGCCCATGGAACATGTTGAGACTTCACCTTCAACCCAAGCTTGAAAGAAAATTAGCTACTCATTATTGAATTAGGGGTAAAATGGGTATTTTAATAAAATACAAAAAAAATAAAAGATGGAGAGGGAATTATAGAAAATGGACTCCAAAAATGGATTCAAGGCTGTCAAATTAGGGGGGAGGAGCCCTCCTTTTATAGATACAATGAGTAAATCATGGCCATTGGATGAAATCAATTTGGACGCTCAGGATTGCGCCACGTGGCAAGTTCTGATTGCTTTGAACACATCATCAGCGACTGTAATTCAGTGTGTTGCATGTAACTTAAGACAATTTTCACATCCAATGATTTGCTGCCACGTCATCGGTCAACGGCAAAGTCAACCAATTTTGATCAAGTGCATTGCTTCTATCGTAAGCTCATTTTTTCGGTCCAATAATACACTGCCACATAAGCAGTCAATGCCACATCATTAGTCAATGCCACATAAGCAGTCAATGCCACATCATTCGTCCAATCAAATGCTTCCATGTCATCGGTCAATGACACGTCATCGGTCAATGCCATGTCATCGTACGTATGTGTGAATAGTGCCGTACATGAATAGTGATGTATAGGTAACCGTACTGTAACGTGAACAGTGACATTTTTCTTTTTATGCTCCTCCTAAGGTTTTCGACTGTCCTGAGTTCAAAAATGTTGTTCGTTTTACTGTCCGATGTCTCGTTAATTGTGAAATGACCAGAATTTTTCTGAAATACATAAAATATTTAAATTATAATAACACACAAAAAATTAAAGTGCAAGGGACTTAAATACATAAAAGTAGGGATGTTAGTGAGACTTGAAGTGTAACATGATGATTTTATCCTATATAAATACACACTTTCTAGCACTCAACATATGGTTAATTTTCTAATTGGAGAGTTGGATTTGTTGTGAATGTGATTTGGATTTTTCTAAAATTTAAATTAAAAAGGCTGGATTAAATTGGAGATTAAACTACGTGAATAAAGCGGTTGGGTATCTGGATCTGCATCAACATGCACCATGGGCTTAATATTCCTTATTAATACCAATTAAATCATGAGGGGGATTTGCACTCCTCATGAGCCACACTCTAATAAATATGGTGCTAAGCACTTATCGTGCCAAACAGTAATAACTGTATTTATAAAGGATAAAATGGTCATGTTACACTTCCAGTCTCACTAACATCCCTACTTTTATGTATTTAAGTCCTTTGCTCTTTAATTGTGTGTGTTTTATAACAACTTATGTATTTTATGCATTTTCTGGGAATTCAGGCCATTTCACAAAAAACGGACAGCATTTTTGAACTCAAGACAGTCGAAAACCTTAGGAGGAGCATAAAAGAAAAAATGTCACTGTTCTCATATACGATACTGTTCACGAATACATCACTGATCATGTACGACATTATTCACATATACGTATGATGAGGTGGCATTGACTGCTTATGTGGCGTTGACTGATGACGTGATGCTGATCGATGACGTGGCAGTGTATGATTGGACCAAAAAAAATGAGCTTACGATAGAAGCAACGCACTTGATCAAGGTGGGTTGACTTTGAGTTGACCGATGATGTGGCAGCAAATTATTGAATGCAAAAATTGGCTTAAGTTACATGCGACACACTGAATCACAGTCGCTGATGATGTGTTCCAAGCAATCAGAGCTTGCCACGTGGCGCAATCCTGAGCGTCCGAATTGATTTCATCCAATGGCCATAATTTACTCATTGTATCTATAAAAAGGGGGTTCTCCCCCCTTAATTTGACACCCCTGAATCCATTTTTGGAGTCCATTTTCTGTAATTCCCTCTCTATCTTATATTATTTTACATATTATAATAAATACCCATTTTACCCCTAGTTAAATTATGAGTAGCTAATTTTCTTTGAAGCTTGGGTTGAAGGTGAAGTCTCAACATGTTCCGTGGGCTAATTTGGTAAATTTACTTTCTTATCCCCTTTGATTTATGTGTTATTTTGACTTTTCGTCGACAGATATTAATAATCTTGTCTAGATTTTGCACCAGTACTATCGTCTCTCTAGTTCATGGTTATTATTGTCTGGCACAATAAGTGCTTAATATCACATTTATTAGAGTGTGGCTCATAAGGAGTGAAAATCCTCCTCATGATTTAATTGGCACTAATAAGGAATATTAAGCCCATGGTGCATGTTGATGCAGATCTAGATACCCAAGCATTTTATTCGCATAGTTTAATCTCCAATTTAATCCTGCCATTTTAATTTAAATTTAGGATAAAATTATATCAACACCTTCACCATAAATCTAATTACCTACTTAAAAAATTAACCCTACACCCAATTAAAATTCACCTCCTCGTGGGATCGACACTCGTCACCATTAATCTATACTACAATAGATTCGTGCACTTGCGAGTCCAATAAAATTTGCACAACAAGTTTTTGGCGCCGTTGCCGGGGAGGTAAGTCATTTTATTTTGTAGAGTTGATTTTTTGTATTGTGTAAATAATTTTTTGTAATTTTCTTTTCTTTAAAAAAAATAACAAAAAAAAAAAAAATTAAAAAAAAGAAGAATGTTAATCCGCATATTAAGGTAAATATTTCATTTCTTATTCTCTTACTTAAATTTCTATAATTTAATTTTCATTTTATTTTTCTTTGTAATTTTTCTGTTTATCTAGTTAGTTTGGCTGGTTCCACCGCCTATTAATTTATTTTAATTTCAGTTAATTTATTTATTTTTGTACAATAATAGCACTTGAGTTTGTTTTCGTAATAAGGCTGTAACAGCGTACTAAGGTTAGTAACTTAATTTCTCCTTTCTCTTTATTTTTATTAGTTTTATTTTTATTTTATTTATTTATTTATTTTTATTTTATTTTAAATTTTTTTATGTGTTCTTTGCATGCATGGTCGAAGGTCACAATTACCCAATCTTGAGCCAATAGGCCTTGAATTAGAAAAAACACTTCGCACACACAAACACGTTGCAATTAAAGAAAAAATTGAAATGGATTTGCAACAATAACCACCAGCACCATAGGAGAGGTCATTTATGGACTACTTTAGTCCCTTAGCTAACTTGAGCACATCATGCATAAGATACCCAAATGTAGCTGCTAGGAGTTTTGAGTTAAAACTTAGTGTGCTAAATTGTCTCACAGCATTCTATGGCTTAGAAAATGAAGACCCATATAATCATTTGAATGATTTTCATGATGCTTGTCAAACATTTCAAATATGAAAATGATTCGTGTGCTTGATCCCACGAGGGATCAAGGTCTATTGGCGGAGTGCTTTTTCCAATTCAAGGTCTATTGGCTTAAGATTAGGAAATTGTGACCTTCGACCATGCATGCAAAGAACACAAAAATTGAAAACAAATCTAATAAAAATAAAGAGAAAGGAGAAATTATGATACTAACCTTATTACGCAGTTACAACATTACTATGACAACACACTCAAGTGCTATTAATGTACAAAAAGGAAAGAAGAGGAAAAAAAAATACGTGAAATAAAATAAATCAACTGAAATTAAAATAAATTAATAGGCAGTGGAACCGACTAAATTAACAAGATAAACAGAAAAATTACAAAGAAAAATAAAATGAAAATTAAATTATAGAAATTTAAGTAAGAGAAAAAGAAAAGAAATATTTAAGAGAAAAGAGAAAAAGAAAAGAAATATTTAAGAGAAAAAGAAAAGAAATATTTATCTTAATTTACGGATTAACATTCTTCTTTATTATTATTTTTTTATTTTTTTTAAGGAAAGGAAAATTACAAAAAATTATTTACACAATAAAGAAAATCAACTCTACAAATTAAAATGACTTACCTCTCTGGCAATAGCGCCAAAAACTTGTTGTGCAAATTTTATTGAACTCGCAAGCGCACGAATCTACTATAGTATAGATTGATGGTGGCGAGTGTTGATCCCACGAAGAGGTGGATTTTAATTATGCGTAGGGTCAATTTCTAATTTGAGAATTGGACTTTTTGTGAATGTGATTTGGATTTTTCTAAAATTTAAATTAAAATGGCCGGATTAAATTGGAGATTAAACTATGTGAATAAAGCGCTTGGGTATCTGGATCTGCATCAACATGCACCATGGGCTTAATATTCCTTATTAGTGCCAATTAAATCATGAAGGGAATTTCCACTCCTTATGAGCCACACTCTAATAAATATGGTACTAAGCACTTATCATGCCAAACAGTAATAACCTTGCATTAGGGAGACGGTAGTACCGGTACAAAATCTCGACAAGATTATTACTATCTGTCGACGAAAACTCAAAACAGCCATATAAATCAGAGGGGAGAAGAAAGTTAATTTACCAAATTAGCCCATGGAACATGTTGAGACTTCACCTTCAACCTAAGCTTGAAAGAAAATCAGCTACTCATAATTGAACTAGGGAATTTATTAAAATACGAAAAAAATACAAGATAGAAAGGGAATTACAGAAAATGGACTCCAAAAATAGATTCAAGGGTGTCAAATTAGGGGGGAGAGCCTCATTTTTATAGATACAATGATTAAATTATGGCTATTGGATGAAACTCGGACGCTCAGGATTGCGCCACGTGACAAGCTCTGATTGCTTGGAACACATCATCAGCGACTGTGATTCAGTGTGTCGCATGTAACTTAAGCCAATTTTTGCGTTCAATAATTTGTTGGCACGTCATCGGTCAATATCAAAGTCAACAAACCTTGATCAAGTGCGCCGCTTCTATCGTAAGCTCATTTTTTCGGTCCAATATACACTGCCACATCATCGGTCAGTGCCACATCATCAGTCAACGCCACATAGGCAGTCAATGCCACATCATTCCTCTAATCAAATGCTACCATTCACCGGTCAATGACATGTTATCGCTCAATGCCACATCAGTGTACGTAAGTGTAAATAGTGCCGTACATGATCAGTGATGTATACGTGAACAATACTATATACATGAACAATGCTATTTTTCCTTTTATGCTCTTCTTAAGGTTCTCAATTGTCTTGAGTTCAAATATACTGTCCGTTTTGATGTCCGATGTCTCATTAATTGTGAAATGGCCTGAATTCCCAGAAAATGCATAAAAGTAAAATAAGTATTTTACTTATAAAGTAAAATAAGTATAATATGTTATAATAAAACACACACAATTAAAGTGCAAACTTAAATATATAAAAGTAGGGATGTTAGTGAGACTTGAAGTGTAAGATGACTATTTTATCCTTTATAAATACACACTTTCTAACATTAGTGAACATCTAATATTTTGGTAATAGTAGCATAGTTCTTTCATTCACAAATGGCTCTTCTTCTTCTCCATTTATTTATAATCACCACATAGCTTTCTTTTTTAATAATTCCATTATTCGCAAGTGCATTATCCTTCAACTACTCAAGTTTCAGTCCTCTATCTTACGGTAACATAAGTTACCAGAGAGCTTACCCTGACAGCAACCGTGTGATTCAACTACCGCCGAATCCTACAACGGCTGGTCGTGCCAGATACAATAAACCCATGCATCTTTGGGACAAGGCCACGCGGAATCTCACAGATTTCACCACTCACTTTTCCTTTGTCATTGATTCTAAGAAAAGAACCATTTGTGCATATGGGATAGCCTTCTTTCTTGCTTCGCAAGGTACCTCAGCAATTGCTAACAATGACAAAGGTGGAGGCTCACTCACTTCCATTTGTTGCAGTGGAATTTGATGTCTTTAACGACACTTGGGATCCTTCTCCTACACATGTTGGTATTGATATCAATACGCTGGAATTTGTTAATACTGTAACATGGTGCAGTGATGTTGGAGGTACGAGAAAAAACGAGGCGTGGATTAGTTATAATGAAAGTACACATAATTTGAGAGTTGATTTCACAGGGTTTAGAGAAAATACAACTGTGATGCAATACTTGATTATCAAGTTGATTTAAGGCTTCATTTACCAGAGTATGTTTGTTACAATCTTGGGACGTGCCTGTTGCATGCAAAATTCTCTTTTAAATCTTCTTCTTCCCGTCTCCTTTATAAAGCATCAGTCACCAAGTCTTCTTGTCCCCTCTTGTACTCTATTGTGAAATCTAAACCAGCGAACTTGTATAAACAACGCTGTTGTGTAGTAGTGGTAATCTTTTGAGACTACAGATGTTTAAGGCTTTGATGATCTGTATGTACCACAAATTGTCTTCCCAAAAGGTATGGCCTCCATCTTTGCACTGCTAGCACCAATGTAAGAATTTCTTTTTCATATGTTGACAAAAGTAGATGCTTTCCATTAAGTGCATGACTAAAAAATGCAATTGGCCGTTCCTGCAATAGCACAACACCTATACCAGTACCAGAGGCATCACATTCAACAATAAATTTTTTAACAAAATATGGAAGGGCCAATACTGAAGCTTGGGTCATAGCAAGTTTTAGCCTTTGAAAAGCCTCTTCTACTAGAGCACTCCATTCAAATGAGTCCTTCTTCAACATTTGAGTGAGTGGAGATGCTATTTTACCATAATTTTGGATGAACTTTCGGTAGTATCCCATAAGACCAAGGAATCCTTGCATGGCCTTTGTTGATTTTGGTTTAGGCCAAGAAAGCATTGCCTCAATCTTATCAGGATCCATAGAAACCCCATTTTTTGAAATCACATGCCCCAAATATTTTACCTCTTTATGCCCGAAATGAATTTCTCAAGCTTTACATGCAGCTTGTTGGCCTCTAAAATCTTAAAAGTAATCTCCAAGTGCCCCAAGTGTTCATTCCAATTTTTACTATATATCAAAATATCATAAAAAAACACTAAAATAAATTTTCGTAAGTGTTCTTTGAATACCTTGTTCATAAGTGTTTGGAAGGTTGATGGTGCTTTAGTGGGCCCAAAAGGCATCACTAAAAATTCATAGTGACCCTGATGCGTTCGAAAAGTCGTCTTCTCCACATCTTCGAGATACATTAGAGCCTCGTGATATCTGGACCTAAGATCTAATTTTGAGAAATATTTGGCACCATGTAATTCATCTAAAAGCTCATCAATTACAGGTATAGGAAATTTATCTTTTACAGTGATTTTATTGAGAGCCCTATAGTCAACACACATGCTTCATGACCCATCTTGTTTTTTCACTAATATTATTGGAGATGAATAAGGGCTAGTACTAGGCCTGATTATTTCTGATGTAAGCATTTCATGAACAATTCTCTCAATCTCATTTTTCTAAAAATGAGATATGGCCTTACCGTAACTGGTCCTTGCCCTGGTAACAATGGTATTTTGTGGTCATGATTTCTGACAGGAGGCAAGCCCACTGGTTCTTTTATCACCGACTGGAATTTATCTAAAAGCTGCCGCACTTGAGGTGGTAGAGAAGTGCCTTGTAATAATTTCCCTTCCTCGGCCACGAGTTGAAGAAAGACACTTTGTTGGCTTTTTGTCATGTGAGTAGATTCTACAACTTTATCTTCAGATGTTGTAAGGCCCTTCAAGTAATTTGTTTGCCTCCCACTTGGAAAGTCATGTAGAGCTTTTCAAAATTCCATTCAATAAGTCCCAATGTCCTCAGCCATTGTGTCCCTAACACCACATCATAGCCTTCTATAGGTAAGATAAAAAATTAGAATTGAATGGTACCTTTTAAAGACGAATTTGCACTTTATTGCACCTTGCAGGACTCACTAGCTTCTCTCCAGAAGCCACCATTACCTCCAACTTTCCATTTTGATTTGGTTTCAAGCCAATTCTTTCTCCAGTTTGAGTGCTAATAAAATTGTGTGTGCTATCGGAATCTACAAGCACCACCACCAGTTGATAAAATAAACTTCCATATATCCTCATGGTCTCTGAGACTCTAGTGCTAGCTAGAGCATGCATGGAAATTGCTGGAGCTATTTCTTCTTGAGTTTTACCATCTGATTCCTCGATCTCCATTTCCACATCCTCATCATCCTCTTCCTAGCTTGCTTGAATCATGAATAGTCCTTTACACACATGCTTAGGCCCTTATTTTTCATTGCAATAAAAACAAAAGCCTTTCTTTCTTCTTTCTATCAAGTCTTCTGGAGTCATCTTTTTAATGGTTGTCGTTTGAGCTCGATTAGTCATTTCTTTAGGTGGAACAGTTGGTTTTGCAAAGGTCGGTACCATCTTTTTATGTGACATCTCTTTGGCTTCATACAGGCGAGCCAACCCTACTGCAACAGTGAAAGCCATCGGTCGATTGGCTTAAACATCTATACAAATGGGATCCCGAAGCCTGCTAATGAAACAACTAACTTGTCTAGGCTGAGGAAGTGATCCTACCTTGGCTAGAAAGGATTCAAATTGTGCTTGATACTCCTTCACAGTGCCTACCTGCCTTAGTTTGGTTAATTCTCCAAAATAATCAACAAATTGATTTGGCCCATAACTGACATACAAGCCATCCTTAAGGTCATCCCATGACACATATATAAACTTTTGCTTAAGTAACTGAAACCATACTTGAGCATCCCCTTCTAAATGAAATGAAGCTAGTGGGACATGATCTGACATTGGAATTCCATGTATTTCAAAGTATTGCTCTGCTTGACACACCCAACTCGTAGGATCCTTTCTGCCATCATACTAGGGAAAATCAAACTTTACAGTTTTTGGAAAAAACCCACTTAGAGGGTTAGTAGCTTGAGAGTAGTTGTAGCTTAGGGGTTTATTGTTGACATGTTGTTCGCCATTTCGAAAAGGAGAAGAAGTTTCACCCATTTCTTGTGCTTGGTGACCCTTGCCCCGCTCTCCTTGTTGAACACTTAATCGATCAAACATCTCTGTGAACTGGCATAATAACTCCTTTTGACTATTGGCTATAGATTCCAACGTCTTTTCTAAGGTATCAACCTTTTGCTGAATTTCTTCCATACCCGTCTCTGATACCAAAGTTATGATTAATTGCAAAATAAAGTTAAGAAAATTTGCTAGCTCTTCGAGGGTCCAGCTCCCCTCACAAACACTTGTTTGTTTAAAATAATTCCCCACACTTTATTCCATTCACTTAGTCCTTAAATACAATATTGACATAACAAATAAACGTAAAATAAGGACCATTATCTAATCTTAAAAATCAAAAGAAATAAAAAGCATGCATAAAATAAGGAACTACAAAACCATTATTTGACTCAATAACTGAACCTTGACTCATTCCGTGTTGACCCAGTAAATAGCCACCAACTCCACTCATTTTGCATGCAACAGCCACCTCCCAAGATTGTAACAATGTTACTTTTGATTTCTCCTTGGCGACTGGAAGTGCATATGCATTCTTTAGCATTTACTCGTAGGAGTTTAGTTTGAGTTTAGAAATGGATGATAATTTTAGTACAAATTGAGTCTTGCCACCAGGAAGAAGAGGGAAAAACAGAACAACAATGGTTGTTGGATTAAGTCTTAGCGCGGGTGTTTTGATTGGTGTGTTGGCTTTGATCATTTGGGTTACTGGCATTGGAAGGAAGAGATATGATGAGGATGATGAGGAAGGCGATAATGATGGATTCAATGAGTATATTAATGATGAATTTGAGCTGTCGGGACCGAAAAAGTATTCGTACAAGGAATTGGCTCAGGCAACAAATAATTTCAGTGATGAACATAAATTAGGACATGGAGGTTTTGGTACTATTTATAAAGGAATTTCAAGGGAAAAAACTGTTATGTTGCAGTGAAAAGAGTGTCAAAATGTTCAAAACAGGGGATAAAGGAGTATGCTTCTAAAGTGAAAATCGTTAGTAGACTGAGGCATAGGAATTTGGTACAACTTTTGGGTTAGTGCCATGAGAATAAGGAGCTGCTGCTTGTTTATGAATTGATGGCTAATGAGAGCTTGGATTATCATCTTTTCAAAGGAAACAGGTTTTTAACCTGGGAGTTGAGGTATAATATTGCTCAAGTCTTAGCTTCAGGATTGCTTTACTTGCAAGAAGAATGGGATCAACGTGTACTACATAGAGATATAAAATCAAGCAACATCATGTTAGATTCAAATTTCAAAGCCAAGATTGGAGATTTCGGCTTGGCAAGGCTTGTAGAACATAGCAAAGGGTCTCAAACAACTGTTTTGGTAAGAACATTGGGCTACATGGTGCATGATTGTGCCATATAAGGGAAAGCCAGTGAAGAACCTGATGTCTACAGCTTTGGCATTGTTGTTTTGGAAATCACTTGTGGGAGAAAATCCATCGACCAAACAATGGCCAAACTAGGAAATGTGTATTTGTTGCAGTGGGTTTGAGATCTCTATGGTGATGGAAAGCTGCTCGAAGGGGCTGATCCGAGACTATGCAGAGAGTTTGATGTGCAAGAGGTCGACCGTTTGATGATTGTAGGGCTGTGGTGTGCTCATCCAGATAAAAGTCTTAGGGGTTCCATAAGGGAGGCGGTTTGTGTGCTCAACTTTGAAGCTCCCTTGCCTATTCTCCCACCCAAGATGCCAGTGCCAACGTATCTCTATACGCTTGTGGATATGCTGATTATTGATGGTATTGATTCAAAAGGGAGGACAATGTGAAATCACTTTTATGTTGAAGAAAAACTTGGCAAGCAAAATTTGGCATGCATGAATTGATTAAGATTTTTGAAACTGAAAGTCGAGAATCATTTGGTTTATTGCATTCATGTTTATTTTTTTTAAGATTTTTGCATTCTTTTAGCTAATAAAACTTCCATCGAAGAGAAGCAAATGAAAGGCTTCATAAAAATTCTCATAGAATCGAGAATGAAGTTTTCATTCTGTACATGCCAGGTCATGAATTAGTAACTGCATCCAATCTCCAAAAAAATCCAAATTTTTATGACAATGCTCATTTGTCATTTATTTTTAATTGATAAAATTTTCCAGCACCGTTAAGGCTTTTACAAAAAAAAAAGGGCTGTAAAAATGAAAATGGGTGGTGTGATGTGAATGTGCATTAGCAATTTAGCATTCTCAATTTCTCCATTTGCTTCACAATAAAAGCTTTCCCAGTTAGGTTTTTGGATATATTCTTTCATTTTTGCCTTTCCTCTAGGAGAAAGAGGTTATTATATGTACTTTCCAACTTTTCAGATTAAAGACTGTAATCTTTTGTACTATATATTTGGTTTAATTGCTCTTACTACCCTCAAATGCGTAATGATTTTAAATCTTTTATTAATGTAAAACTTTAATAGTCGCTTAACATTATTTTTGTTTCCCTTATGTATATGTAGCATTGCTTAAATGAAATTATATATTTTTTGTATACATTTTTATTATTTGCATTTTTGTTGATGCAAATTCTATCCCAACTTATTATAAGTGATCCAACGAAGGACGGCCCCCTTAGGACAAGGCTTTCCTTTATTAGATCTGACGATCATGGATTTATCCTTTGGGCTGATCCTAATGGGCTTTTGAATCTCTTCTTAGGACTCCACTTCCTCAGGAGATGAGGATATTTTTGTCCAAAAATGCTCTGTAATCACAAGAAAACAATCAGAGGGTCGGGTTTACTGGCGTAAACCCTCCGACGATCAAGTCAGTCACCAGAATTTTAAAAATGAGAATTTATAGATAGAAAATTTAGAGAGAGAAAGTCAGCATTTTTTCCTCTTTAGTTCGTTTTTTTTCTTACCTTTTAGTGAGAATGGAGGGCATATTTATAGGCGTAATTGATTTGACTTGAGTCTTAGTTAGAATAATGACAAAATGACATCTGGCGACACTTGTCTTCTTATGTTCATGTTGATTGACACATGGATATGCAAGCTTGGTTACGGATTAAATGAAGAAACGTTTTAACCTTAGGTTGTTTTTACTAAGATTATGTGATCATAAGAACCTTGGAACCTAGGAGGTTTATCCTAGGTGGTTTGTCTTAGGATAAGAGCTTAGGACCTTTTGGGCTTTGAAGTCTTATCTTTAGGAGGATTATCCTAGGTAATTTGTCTTAGGATAAGATCCTAGGCCCTCGAAATCTTTTTATTTCTTGATGTCCTACTACGTAGGAGGATTATCCTAGGTAGTTTGTCTTAGGATAAGATCCTAGGCCCTTGAAACCTTTTTGGGCTTTAAAGTCCTACCACCTAGGAGGATTATCCTAGGTAGTTTGTCTTAGGATAAGATCCTAGACCCTTGGAACCTTTTGGGTCTCGAGCCTTACTACCTAGGAGAATTATCCTAGGTGGTTTGTTCACTACTTCATGAGATTTATAATAATTAAATTTATTTAGGCCCTAACTAGGCCTATTCTATTTTTGGTCCAACAATTTCTATATTTGAAATTGCATCACCGAATACGACGAGATTATTCTCCTAAATATACTTGTTTAATGAAGGATTTAAAATAGAGTTTTGTACATGTCATATGTTAATAGAAATGATTGGATATGATATTTTTTGTTTGTTGATACTGCTTATTATCTATTATATTCAAGTTTCTTTTGCAGTAATGCAAACTTTATAGAAATATTTAAAACATATTTATTTAAAGGTATAAATTTTTCAAAAGAGATATTTTATCCAGTTTCTGAGTTTATACTCACTTATTTTATCATTTTTCCCCCACTCAGGAATTGCAGCAGCTGCAAAGCTATATATAGTTTGACAAAGGGTATGCCACGTGATGATCTCAATATATATTCATTGATGGTGTTGCTTCTTAAAGAATTTAAGTTGTTGTATTAAATATTGACACATTATTCATGATTAGGGATTGAGACTTGGGGCTGACATGGATATCTTTAATAGTCACTTTAACAGTCATTTATGACAGTATTGCTCTATCAGCACTCCACGCGGATCGCTGCAGTATGGATATTTTTTGGTTTCATTCAACGTGGAGTACTGACAGAGCAATACTGTCCAAAGCAGAGGTATCTGTACCAAAATTAGAAGAAACGATATCACAAGCTGGGTCAATCTCCTCATAATTTTGCTGAACATTGCCATCTTTTTCTAATGCTTTAATTCCTTCCAGCTCCATTGTTACTTCTTTCATTGTAGGTCTTTTCTTTCCATTCAAGGACTACTCCAAAACTATAATTAAACATCATTTTTATCTGTGAATTGACTTTAGCGAAAGAATTCCAGATCCAAGTAGCCAAAGGCTCCTTGTACTTTTGTCGTCACATGAGTTTGATCGACGGCATGCAATCGATCTTGAAGTCCCAAAGTCTGCCACTTTTGCTCTATATTTCCCATGAGAGTATATTTGTTGACTTGATGTCTTGATAGTAGATGGTAAATTTCAACACTAAATTAATGATCAGCATTTATTTTTTATTTGTTTTTTATTATTCATTTCTCTTATATATTAATCATCGATTCCATGCTCAATTTATTTCCTCGTACTGGTACTTTTAGACAACACCACTTTTGCATTTATTGTTATAACTTGAGTTGCCTAGGTTTAAACAAATAATTAAAAATGAAAAATCCAAGAAAGCAGTAAACTTTGGTTCTTTTTTTACAGGGATCGAATTTAAAGATTCTATTTTAGAATAAAAAAATTATGACAATATTAGTATATTACATTATTAATTTAATATAATGTCTCTCTAGTAATGGTTTTATTTGGTAAGATAATTTCGACAATATTGATGGATGGGCTTCTTGAATCGATTCTATAGTATTCTTTGAGACTCATTCTTTAATCAAAATTTATATTCTTTAACCGTTTAAAAGCAAATTGTAATGAATTGATAGATTAATGAGTACAGTTTATTGTTAACATCACTGTGAAAGATGGTGGTGAATCAAACTCAGAATGTCAAAATGACAGCGTTTCATGTGTTATGTTATAAGCTTAGGTCACGTGATAAAGCACATGTCTCACTTATAGACATTCAAGCTCAAAACGACAGTCTCCATATGTCGTTTAAGGCATTACTTAAGTGATGCGCGTGAGAGTCATGTGAGCTAGCTTGAATTGAGTTAGTTAAATCTGTTATCCACGTGTCATCTATCTGTACATTCTTGGTTTGTAAAGTTTGTTACTGATGCTGTTATATAGCTGAATAACGAAGCATTTTGTGTGGTGATTTAGTTAGCAATTCAGAGAGAGGTATAGGAGAGAGTGGTTTCTAGACATTTCTCTGAAATCTCTTGTACTGCTTTGTAAACAAAATCTCCATTGTTAATCAACAAAAGCTCTACTAAAGCTTCTCCCGTTGATGTAAGTTGTGCCATTATTGGAACAACTGAACCACGTAAACCCTTCTTTGTTTCTTGTGTGATTGTGAGTTGTTTTCTTTTAAGACTGCTCTTTAAGTCTTGATTGTTGTTCTTGCAATTCATTAAAGGTTTCTGGGTTTATTCTTTTGAGTGAGCAACTTGGTTTAGAGTCAGTTTGGTAATGCTGTATCTTTTAAAATAATTGCTGTTAGCTGTGCTGTAGAAATAATCAACTGTGAAGAGAATTAGTTAAGTGTTTGATAAATTTTATTTTCAGAAGAACTGTGAGTTTTGAAAGTAGTTATGGGTGTTCGGTAAATATTACTGTTAAACTGCTGTAAAAAGCCAAATGACTAAAATGGACATAATTTAGAATGAAATTTACTTATACATATAAAAATATGTACATACAATATTTTTAATTGTGTATTATAATAATTTAATGAAAAATAAAATTTATACTATATTGATTTTATTTCTTTTATTTTTTATAATAAAAGTTTATTAAAATATTGACATTGTTTCCAATTTAAATAAGGATAATTTTTGGGTTTAGGTAATAATTGTAAGTATATTTATGCAATTGTATGAAAAGATAAAATTGATTCTCAAAATCAAAATCTAAAAGTTACTCCATCCCTACTATTCAAATTCAGCTGTAAGAGGAGTTGATTTTGACAAAAGTGATTTTCAATTTTTTTTTACCAAGCACTAAAATTAATTTTTAGATTCTTAAAATCACTTTTAAGCCTCTTAAAAGCAATCTCAAACGGGCCCTTAATCTTGTTTAAATTCCTGGGCAGTGAGTGATCTTGTGAAGTTGTAGAGCAGATCAATTCACTACAATCACCTTATTCAATTTCTTTTTTTTTTTTTTTTCCACATATTAGATATTGATAAATGTAAAGGAAATTCCACGGTTTCAGCAATATGGACCAATTAAGTAAATGATACGTGTGTAAACGTTAATCTCTAGTGAGTTGGATTGTATATATGATTTTTAACTTCAACTTATTGAAAAATAAATTAAATTTAGTAGGAAATATTTGATATTAATTCAAATTTAACTGTAAAAGAATATTAAAAATATTCTCATACAAATAAATTTATATTTACATATAATTTTGTTAATAACAAATTTACATTTGTAAGTTTAAAATTATATTATTATTTAATTGGTAAACAATTGAATTATATAATATTCAAAATATTTTGCGCTAAAAATTTAATTATCCAAGATATAAGAAAAAAGTTAAATGATCAATTTCTCTTCCCAAAAAAAAGCTAGTTCTTTTAGGCTATGCTTGGGAGCTTAAAAAATTGTGCGATTGATAAGAGTTTAGGACTAAAAGGTTAATCCTATCGAATGTCATGTTTGATTGTCAGGACTTGTAGATTAGTTTAAATTTTAATCCAAACCTAAGGCTATGTTTGGGAGTTGGATAAATTGTGGATTGGATTTGGTTTTAGGACAAAAAATTAATCATACCTAATGTAATGTTTGGCTGTTAGGACTATCAGATTAGTCCAAATTTCAGTCCAAAACTAATGACTACTAATTCTTATTTTCATGTGAGCTTAGGTCGGATAAGACGAGGTGAAAAATTGTTGCCCTATTTATCACTCTTTTCTTTCTCAATTAAAGTAATATTTAAGATTAAACTTATCTTCATAATTATTTTTATCCAAGAATTTTATTTTGTATTAAATATCAATATTTTAACTTCTATTTAATGTAAGATTAAATATCAAAATTTTATTCAATAATTTATTTAAACTTGTATTGAATATTAAACATAAAAAGCATAAAATTTATTTACTTACATTAATATTGAATATTAAATATTAAATTCAGCAATTACTAATATATTGTTTAAATAGTTATTTTAGCTTCATTAAATTAAATATAACAAGCCCTTATTTTAAAAAATGTCAACTATATTGAGTTTTAGACAAAGAAAATTTAAGTAATCTACTACGATTATGTAATACAATGAAACAATACTTTAATAATAAAACTTATGAAACGCATACTTTCTTTTGAACCTCAAAACATTAATCTCAAACAATATAATTTACCATTCACTAACATGTCTTTTCGTCCGACTGATTATTTCATCTACACAATTAAACTGAGTTTATTTTATAAGCCAAAACAATCTCAATTGGGTACCAGCGCTGTATATTTTATTGGCCAAAGTTTTTTTTTTTTTTCAAAAGGTGAAAAAAAAAAAAGGCGCTATGCTTTGGTTCACTTACTTGGGTTCTTTCAAACTCAACCTCTTGATAATTTTACTGAACATTGCTCTCTTTTTTTTATTGGATCCTCGAATTCTATTTAACTCCATTGAAACTTCTTCCATTGTAGGTCTTTTCTTACCATTCAAGTCTAAGCATCTTTCTGCAAGGTTAGCAAATGCCATGATCTAATTTTTCTTTCCCAGCTTCATCACTCGATCATCAAGAATATCGTACAGACGATTCTTTCTCATAGAATGAACAAATTATGCAGCCAAACTTACATTTTCTTGTGAAGTATTACTTGTCGAAAATATTGGCTTCTTTCCTGTTAAAAGTTCAACAAGAACTACTCCAAAACTATAGACATCACTTTTATCCGTCAATTGGCTTGATTGATGGTACTCTGGGTCCAAGTACCCGAAGGTCCCTTGTATTTTTGTTGTCACATGAGTTTGATCAAAAGCAATAAATTTTGAAGTCCCAAAGTCTGCAACTTTTGCTCTGTATCTTTCATCTAATAGTATATTCGTTGACTTGACGTCTCGATGATAAATCGGAGAGGAAGCCGCCGAATGCAAATAAGAAAGTGCTCCCGCAACTTCTGCGGCAATCCGCAAACGCATTTCCCACGTTAGCGGAAACTCTTCATTTTGATGATGACCATGAAGATGCTGGTAAAGGGTTCCGTTGGGGATAAATTCATAAACTAGTAATGGAACTTCAGTCTCCAAACAACAACCTAAGAGCTGAACCACATTCCTGTGATTAATTTGCGAAAGAATGACAAGCTCGTTAATGAATTCTTCAAGCTTTAATAATACTTCATCATCTACAGCTAATTTGGATTTCTTTACTGCAATGATTCTTCCATCTTGAAGCATTCCCTTGTAAACAGAACCTTGTCCTCCCTGGCCAAGTATTCTGTTCACATTAAAATGGTTAGTTGCCTTATCTAACTCGTTTGAACTGAGCAATTTGCATCTGTCAATGACGCTGCCATCATATGAATTTAACATTTGTTGTAAAAGTAAACCCCCGTTTTGTTTGGAGAACATCTCTTTGAGTTTGATATCCATTACTTTCTTTCTTATGATCCGCAGCAACATTCTCCCGATAACTTGAAAGAGTAATACAAGCGATGTGCAGATTATAGCTACGAATACAGAAGGGATCTATTAAATAAAGGTTGCATATCATCATGTAGTTTTGGTACATGATCAAAAAGTTAAAGCTTTACATTCAAACTTTGTAAATGCAATACGACTGGATTGTCAAATTCTGTATCCAAATTGATGTGAAAAATAATATGGCATTATCTCATAGGACCATGTGATAATTAGTTATTGAGCATATCACTTTCAATTCAAGCAGTGAATTTTTATTGATGCCAGATAAATTTGGATTCAAACATTGTTTCCCAACTTTTTAGGTATATTTCAACCGCTGTTTTATCACGCTTTGTATCCCAAATGATGTATTAGTAATCATTCCTTGCCATGTGTAGAGTAGTGGTTGACTTAAACTACATATCATTAAGTGAATATTTATATCACCAATAAATGAATGACATGTCAATGCCACATCACTTGGGATACAAATTATGTTATCCCAACTATGTAACTATAGCATTACTCAACATGCATATATGGCATCACGACTCTTATTTACATGTAAATTTTTATATATGGAAGTGAATACTTAAAATACACATATAGACATTTGAATTAGATGAATTAATTTCGTTTCTTGCCTCTCAAAACTTTTATTTGCTCTACTATTGCTTATTATTTCATCAGCATGGACCTTTTTTGCCTTACTATATATAGTTCCTAAGGTAGTTACCAAGACTCATTTGGTTTAAAAAACATTTAAAAGGTCAAAAGGTACATATACCTATCAATATGATTCCGCCATAACCACTGCAGGCTAGTGAGTCTTGTAGGGCCAGCTTTAGAGTATTTGAGGCCTTAGTTCAATTTTTTTATGAGGCCTCCTTGCAGCTTCCTCCGTACTGAAAAAAAATATACAAGAGCTCAAAATTTATTCTATCATCAATTCTTGAATTTTAACTGTAATCAAGAAAATCCTAAAAAGTTTAAAAAACAAAACCTGAAAAAAAAGCATCTTTTTTATTTTTATTAGAAGTGTTACAAAAACAAACAAACGAATAAGAACACTTAGAAAGTTGAGATGGTGAATTAATGAAAAGGTAATGGATATGGATTTTGTATTTTAAGAAACTAATTTTTTCTTTTTTAAATGAACCGATGAATATAATAATTTTCTTTGTAGAGGGGAGATAAAGAAATTTTTTTCATCTACTGATTTTTGAGATTATAAAGTTTTTAATAGAAATTAAAAGTAATACTAAAAGTCAAAGATTCTAAAGTTAAATGATTAAGTTTTTTTAGGAAAATGAAAAGGTAAAGATTTTATTTTTTATTTTTTGGAAAGACTAGTAATGAATGAATTAATAGTTAATTTAATATTAATAACTAGGAAATAAAACCGCGCTTCGCGCGGCAATGAAAAAAAATATAGTATTATTTTTTTTCTACAGAAAATGGAGAGAATTGTGTTATAACTTACATGCTTTGCGTGTGGATCATGAAACATTACTGACTTTAATAGCATGGGAGAATTTGGCACAAGACCACTTGCTCAACTTGGCTCTAATACCGTTTAAAGTTAACACTTGACCTCAAACTTTCAGCCTATAGGTAAGAGCGAAACCATGATATATAAGCTCTAATATTAATAACAAAATTACTGCAATCTCCCTATACATGGAATACATCCCCATAACAAAGTAAAAGGAAAAGTGACCTCCCAAATGACCGTCCAATATTGAAGCACAAGAGAAACCACAAAACATAGAGATTGAGTAGAAATAAACTCAAGCAAAACTAGGGATGGCAAATTGTCGGGTCGGGCTCGGGCTTGGCAGAGCCCGAGCCCGACCCGACCACCTCAAGCAAAGGCCCGACCTGACAAAAAGCCCGATCACTGTTGCTTCGGGTCGGGCCCGACCCGAGTCGGGTTACAATCGGGTCGGGCTAAGCCCGAACAATATTGTTTGATTCAACTTATAATTTTTTACTCTAATTGTTTGATTTATTTCCGATTAGCCTGCCACCCACTATTTTCTTTCCCAATTTCAAATTTAATACTTAAATAAAAATATAAATTTCACAACTCATATTCAAAATTTGATTTACACTTGTGTCATTTAAAAAAAAAAAAAGAAAAAAAGAAACTCATCCTATACAAATAAAAACACACAATTCCACAAATTAATTCCACAACCCAACGTTTAAAAAAAAAGTCATATCATATACAAATAAAAACATACAATTTCACAATTTAATTCCACAATTTAACATAAAAAAGACAAAGACGTGTGTGAGCACTTTTTTTTTTTTTTTTCAGTTTAGGGTCGGGTCGGGTCGGGCCGCCTATGGCCCGAGCCCAACCTGACAATTTAATCGGCCCTTAATTTTTGGCCCGAGTCCGACATTTGACCCGAAAATTCGGGCCAAAGCCCTAAAATTTCGGGCCGGGTCAGTCGGGCCAAAATTCGGGCCGGGTCATTTTGCCATCCCTAAGCAAAACACATAATAAGGTTCCATATGTGAAAAAATGTGTCCAACCTTTACTTTATTACCCAAAAAACATAGACAGGAGGAGAGAAATAGAAAGTTAGTTCTATGTTTTCAAATAATATAACATATTTTATAAGTGCTCTTCTGCTAATTGTTAAGCGCAAAAAAAAAAAAAATTATAACCAGATTTTAATGAGTCTTCAAACTTTCAAACCTCTGTGATGAAGAATTTCGAAATGTTAAGCTTCTAGAATGCGATTTTTTTTTTGTCCCCAAAACACAAACCTCTAGGGATATTTGTTTCTCATGTCAGCTTTAACTATTTAATATGGTGAATATGCATTATTCTTCCTAACTGATTACCTTATCTGATCATTTGTTTGGAGGAACCACGAAAACAGGATGTATAAAGCTACAAACTTTCAAAATAAACTGTAGAAAAAAATATAAACCATAAAATTACGGGCACACCTTATCGGTGGTGCTCTCATATCTCTGCCAAAGTGTATTTAGAGCAGCCTCATCACCTTCTTCACTGCAAAGTAAAGGAACAAAAGTACAAAAGATCGTATAATGTGCTGTCAGAAAGATAGGAGTTTTTTAACAAAACCTAAACTGAAATTACTTGGTCCATCAGCACCCAATGAATGTGTACCAGAACTTATGTCTTATCAGCAAAAGAAGCTCAGCAAGGTTCTCAAAAATTAATCATTAATGACCCTATATCTATAATGATGACAAATGGCAATGTCATTCATTCGCAAGCAAAACAATTAAACATAACCAGGTACTAAAAAGATCTTTAACATGGCAATAGAACATCTGAGGACAAAACAAGAAAATAAAAGAAAGGAAAAGTTCAGTCAAAAAATTTCCATGCAATTTAAATTTTCTTTTAGGTAAGAAACAAAGGAAAACTCATTAATTAGTGCACAATAAAGAAGGCCCCTTCAATTCACTTTCCTATATTAAAATACAATCAGTGTTGGTCTTCTTTCCGTAATACAATGTGAGACACCTTTTCAAATCACTCAGCACATTATCAAATTCAAACCAAAACATTATTGCCCTTCTACACACTAAGCTGTCTACAAGTCACTTTTTTAACACCTTCCACTCTAGCCATCATTTTTTTCTTTTTTCAAAAAAAAGGGCCATTTCACAAAGTTATTTTTTTTTTCTTTTTTAGGCAAGGAAGTAGACTGCATCTATCACACAATTCAAAAATTACTTTCATAACTCAATAGGAATATCTGATCCGAGATAAGGGATTACTCCGTTAGGTCTTTTCGGTTCGGAGCCGGCCAGTAATGGACCTAATTACCGTGTTTGAAGACCAGCTGAAGGGCCAACCCTTGTTCTATTAATTAGGTGGCAGCTACCAAGACAATTTCTTTATGCCCACCAAATTAGTACAATTGAGAAATATTTTGGTTTCTTTACTAACTCTACTTCAACAACTTCAACTCAACTAATGAAAATAATGAACTACAAACAAAAGAAGAATTCAGAATATTCTTAACCAGATGCAAGTACCTAAAGCAGATCTTTTGAGACGGAGGCGAGAACTTCTCATCTTGTACCCCTGAAGAAGAGTCTCCACTGGAACCACTGGAGGTTCTCCGAATGAGGTCAGCAACACCCTTGACGATGTTCATGCTTACGGCTAATACTTATCAAACTATCATGACTTCATAATCCGATAATTTTGATACAAATTAATACTTATTTTCATCACTCTAATCACCTACTTTCATCACATATAAAACACAGTCAATAATCAACATACTTTCAATCAATCAAACTAAAGGACAATGAAGAAAAATTGAATAAAACTATTATTAAAAGAAACAACACGGCAAATATAAAATAACTTTTACAACTGAAATATATGTCCCTAAATATAAAATTTTAGGTAAACAAATAAGCAGCAAGAAGCTTCAGGTGATCAAATGGAATGCAATACGCTAGCTATTAAAGAGTCAAAACAATGATAAAACGCGTCCTTTCAAACGCGATTACGCGATTGAAGACAGAATCTTGAAATAAAAAATAAAAAATAATGCAATAAATATCAAATAACTACGCACTGGAGGTAACCAAAAATCACTGCAACTTATCGTTGATTAAATGAATTGAGAATTGAAATGGCTTCTACCTGATCAGATGACGTGGCATTGATAATCTCTTCAATTTAAGGGTTTAAGATGTCAGAGATCTGAGTTTGAATATATAAATAGATTAGAGAATTCGAACCTGAAGGCCCACACGTGCGGATGGTCGATATTGCGGAAGGTTTCCTTGATGTGAAAGAGGCGGCGCTCGTACTCTCGAAGGTCGATGTAGTCGCCGCGCTTGAAATAGACCTTGACCAGGACCAAGCCTTCGTCGTGTTTGCAAAGAATGGACTTGAAGAATCGGCTGCCTCCTAAGACCTCCTTGAGGACGAGATTGTAAGAAGACGGCAAGTCGTGGAGGAAGCACTCCGTCGACGATGCTTGCGTCGTCTTTGCAATCTTGTTGCCCATTGATATCCATAGTACGCCCGTCTCTTTCAATTTACATCCGTAGTTTGTGTGCGAATTTCTTCTTCGTCTGTTAGAAGCAATGTTGTTTTCGCTTTTGTTTTTGTTTTGTCTTCTCCTGAGTTCTAAACAGTGATTGGATTTCAAAAGTTTCGAAATGGAAATATAATTCTTGCGCATTAAAATTGAAAAAGTAAGAGACATGGCTGAGATAATAAAAATAAAAAAATATGAAAAATAGAAAAAAGAAGGGACATTCGTTAAGAGAATAGATAATATGAAAAGAAGAATTTTGGTGATGCCACATCACCTCCCTCAATCCTCAGCTTTATATATATACTAGAAAATAGAACCGCGCTTTGCGCGGCTTTGAAAAAAAAATTTAAAAAAATTTTATGTACACCAAAAAAATTATATCATGAGCTCTTAATGCTATTATTGGAATGTGAACATCATATTGTTCTTCCTCTTTTCTTATCAAACGAAATAGCTTCGATGTTTAATAGTACTGAATAGCACAATTACACAAATTAAGACCGAGTAATTCAAATTTCAGTCCAATTAATCTAAACCAAAAAGGTATAAAGATTGACTTACGTTAAAGAAAATGAGAGCAACTGTAAAAAGAAACATGTATTAATTATAACTAAAAAAGAAGAAAATAATTGCAAAAGATTAAAAGAAAATAATTACAACATCCATAAGAATCATTCCTGTCATAGATCTTGCTTCCGCTTTCTTAGTTTCTTAATCGTTACTTCTTGAACAACATCCATAAGAAGCCTTCCTGTCACACATATTGCTTCAACTTTCTTAGTTTCTTAACGTAAAATTCTTTTTGTTTAAGATATCAACCTAATAATTGCTCTTACAATGTGGCGAGTGAAATGAGTATCAATTTATAGAAGCATGCATTTGAGACTATTGATGTTCTCTTCATTAAACTTTAATGCTGTGGAGTGGGGATAACATTAATTTTTATGATGAATCCCAGGCGTTGAAATTAAAGATTACTCGAGCCATATATATGCATGAACCTTTTAATAACTAAGTTCCAAGAACATTTTGATGAACCCTATCTGCCAGAATTAAAGATTGTATCTCTTTAAATGAGTACATATTATGATTACATAATATCAGCATATTATGAAAAGATATTAAAACAAAAGAATATTGATAATTCATATTGCTATGACTAATTTAATTGTACATCAAAAATATATTTAACCTAAATGATTAAATATTAATGGTGCATTTAAAAACTTGTACCCTCCAATATCACAATTAATTTATTATTGTAAATTTGTAACTAAAGAAAACAATTAAGGGTTTCTAAATCTTTTACTCTTACATTAAATTAATTAAGGGTTTCCATTCATTATGAATATTAATGTTTTTGTCGAGGGAAGATGAAGGAACTTCCTTTCTATATTGATTAAATAGTCCATTTTTTAATCTTATATTTGTCCTTTCACTATTAGAAACTCTTAGCTAGTTTAATGTGTTATTTAAGTTAAAACTTTGTTCAAACTTTAAAACATTTGATATTTCTAGAATTCTAAAAGTCAAGTGAAAACAAATAAATAGTCCATTCATTACATTATTAATTTAATATCACAACTATAAATGCTCACAACCCACCAAATTCGAAGAATAATAACTAATAAAGAAGTAAGCGTCAATTCAAAAAAATTAATGAAATATTTATTAAGAAACCTTTAAATGGATCATTCCATTAAATAATGAGAAACCGAAAGAAATAGTTTAAAATAATTATCAAGTTTAATTAACCATTAAAAAACAATGATTATTATTAATTGCTTCTAATAAAAGCTAAAAAATTAATATATAAACACTACATAATAAATTACATTATTCAAGTTAAATAAATAAATAGATCATAATAAATAAATTATTTAACTTTAATTTTGTGAATAAATAAAAAGATTATTTTATTTATCATAATAAATAAATCATTTAATATTAT
This sequence comes from Clausena lansium, assembly GCA_030449835.1. Lineage (NCBI taxonomy): Eukaryota > Viridiplantae > Streptophyta > Magnoliopsida > Sapindales > Rutaceae > Clausena > Clausena lansium. The sequence goes on along the minus strand of JASUUF010000146.1, from coordinate 4,557,094 downwards.
TCATTATTATTTATTAATAATTGGCACGTTCAATCCATATTTATGTTTGTGCAATTCTTCATATTTTTGGCTTATGTTAAAGTATTGCATGGGATTATGGCATTAAAATTAATATTAAATACTTAGTGGATACTTATCTATTGAATATAATGAGTAAGTAATAGTAGCAATAATGTCTAGAAGATCATGAGCCGTCTCATGGATAAAAAACCGGCCATGCATAAATGAATAAGTAAGTTTCACCATGCACTTAATATTTGATATTATTGTGAGAAATACAAAGACAATTTAGTGATTAATTAAAAGTTAATTAGGATAGATGTTGAATTGAAAACTTGAAAGTGGACTCATTTAATTCATGCACGTTTTCAGAAAAATATAAGATTTTTTTTTCTAATACTAAGAACAAAACTAATTAATAAGGTATTAAAATTTTATCATGAAATTTAAATTAATGAATTCTTCATCACTTTTCACCGTTTTGTATTCTATCAATTAATTTTGTTATATAAAAAATCATTCAACCGTTACAATTGAAGGAATTTGAACATATTTCACAAGAGAGAAATATTAGTTGTAGCATTTAATTAGTTTAATCTGTGATATCTCTTGAATGGAATATATAACTTTTTCACAAGTTATAAAAAGATTTAATTAGATAATGGAGATATAAAAAGATGATATACAAAAAATCATTCAACCGTTACAATTGAAGGAATTTGAATATTAATTACTTAATATAAACTCCAAGCACTAAAACAAAAAGGTTGCATAATTAAATATGGGATTATGACATTAAAATTAATATTAAATATTTAGTGGATACTTACCTATTAAATATAATGAGTAAGTAATAGTAGCAATAATGTCTATAAGATCATGAGCCGTCTCATGGATAAAAAACTTGCCATGCATCAATGAATAAGTAAGTTTCACCATGCACTTAATATTTGATATTATTGTGAAAAATATCAAAGACAGTTTAGGATAGAGGTTGAATTAAAAACTTAAAAGTGGACTCATTTAATTCATGCATGTTTTTAGAAAAATCTAAGATCTATTTTTCTAATACTAACAACAAAAATAATTAATAAGGTATTAAAATTTTATCATGAAACAAACAAATAACTTTACACAAATTTTAAAACAGATAACCCACACCCAGTTTGTTCAATTATTTGCTTAAAATACAAAATGGCGATATTGGATAACGTAATCATGCTTTCTGAACAATACCTAAATGTATTTGCATAGTTTGTTTTAATGAATGATGCAAAAATTAATTTATTTTTTTACATCATCTCAATAAGTCATTCTTTCAATTTCAAGAGCAATGAAGAGAGATAAATGCAAATATCATTTAAATATCAAATAAATCATTATGATACAGGCCACTAATTTTACTTGTATTACACTTGCTACACACATATAGAAGAATATTGTATATAATTATCAAACTGAATTTAATTTACTTCAAATCTTCCAAATCGCGTGTGCCCGATCACTGTGTGTAAATGATCATGTACTTTATACAACACTGTATGAAAGAGGAAAAGAAAAAGAAAAAAATAAAAATAAAAGAATTTGATAACACTTTCTTATTGTCCACACATTTATGTACAAGTTTATTAATAAAAAAAACAAATAAATTCAATGACTATCAAATATCAATAAGTTCAATTACGCTTTCTTCTTGGCTAATTGATGTTCCTTCTCCATATGTTCAAAGAGGCTTCCATCATAAACAGCTTTGACTGTGTAGGCAGCAACCCTGCAAATTGTTTCAAAATCTTAAAATTCTTATACAATGCTATCCTCACTATATGATATCGTTAAATTGATTGTTGAAAATTTGAAACAGCGTAAAAAGTCACCAATAAATAATGTTAAGAATTCCCAAAAGTCACCAAATTGAAACAATGAGAATACTTAAATGATAACTTCCTCTCTTCTTTAATAATTATATTATTTAATGGTAATAATAATAATAGAAAAATATTATTATTATTATTATTATTATTATTATTATGTGCATCATTAATTTGTTATAATAACATATATATTAATAATAATAATATATATGTTATTATTATTATCTAATATTTAAATATTATTTAAATTGGCTAGGTAAATAAACAATGAGTTGATATTTATATTTCAACAACTTTTAATTTGAAGAAAAAGAAAAAACAATGCTTAGTCAAAGTGAATCAAGTAATAAATAACATACCGTGTAAAGCAAATTCTCAATCATTCGTTCACATCTGTCAGTAACAATGGCCTGGAATTAACAACAAAAAAATTAAAAGAAAAATTGCATGGGTATAAAAAACGAACAAAAACGATTAAAAAATTTAAACGAAAGGGACTATGAATGAGAAATACCTATCGAAATTCAAAAGTGACTTTAGCAAAGAACATGCAAAAATACCTCGTGAATGATGGCGGCCAAATTGGCGGTAACTTTGTTATTAGCAATTGTGTTTTTGGCCGTTCGATCATCGAGGCTGATTTTTAAGAACAGCTCCAGGATTTCCAATTTGTCGTCTTTAGAAACCCCAACTATTGTTTAATTACTCTTTTTTTGCGCTTTGAAATGCTACAACGGGAGAGAGTCGAGGTTTCTGATTTTGCAGCGAATATTTGAAGGACCAAAGTGTTTCATTTTGAAAGTCGAGGGTGGAATTGCAGGGAGCAAAAACATAGTGCAGCCATAGATGGATATTTCTCTACAACAAATGAAGAAGACAAATAGAGGGATTATATAGTGAGAAAACGAAAGGAAATTGCACAAAAGAAGCTGAAAAAGGAAGAGGAAAAGACATGCGCTGAAATAATAGAAATAAAAAATATAAAAAGATAGAAGAAGGAAGAGAAAAATACATGAGCTAAGATAATAGATAATTAGGAAAGATGAACAATAGTGATGCCACCTCACCTCCCCAATATTCAGCTTTATATATATATATAGATATATATATAGATTATATAACTTTAACACTAAAGTTACCAAATATAGATTTTCTATAAAAAATAATTCCTAATTGTAAAATAATTACTAATTAGAGAGATATCTAATAGGCTTTCCCACAAAGCGTAATTTAAAAAAAAAAAAGATTTTTATTAGTTAGAGAATTATTAAGAAAATACTAAAAATAAGGCCAGCCCAAAATATGGGTTCTTAGGCAACCAGTTTATTGGCCTAGACACAAAGCTACCCACGGAGTCTTGCGAACCCGTTGATGAGCTGTAGATGCGAGGATAGCTGAAATTTCCTATAAAATAGTCTTCAGATGATGTATTGTATGGGGAAAGCCAGCTGCTAGGAATGAATCGAAAAATAGATCAGAACGCAGGAAGACACGAAAGTATTAGGTCCATTTATTTCTATATAAATTAAATAAAAATGATAAAGAGTCCTAATGGCGGCACAATGGTTGACAAAAATAACGGTAAAATTGTGCGGTATATTACAGTGTTAATTAAAAGATAGTGTTAATTTTTTACTTAACACTATATTACCGTATGATCTTACTGTTTTTCTATCGCCATTATGTCAGATTCCTTGGTTCAAATATCATCATCCTGATTATACGAGTATGTAACTTATTATTTATTTTTATTTTTACCTCAAATTATACAAGAGACGTGAAGCCTGCTTTATTATTCCTTTGCCAACTCGAAAGTCTCTGCTATTTATCCGATTCAATCCTTCCCCATCTTGAGGATTCTCTATGACAAACATGAATCCATTGAGAGTCGCAGTCAACTGGCAGCAGCTACCGTGAATAATGAAATCAGTAGGATTATAGGCCATAAAGGCAAGGCTGTTGCCGGTGATTCCGCAGAAGTTTCTGGTTCGAGTGAAGATGAAATTTGGTTTTTGCAAACCAACATATCTGTTAACAGTAACATCATCTTCATGTTGAAAATCTTCGAGAGATGACCAAACTTCATCGTAATAGTATTCTGCTCTGTGACTGAAAGGCAGCGAAATAGTGTCATTTCTGTAAGTGGATGAAGAATTAGACGCTACTAATAAAGGTCGCGGTGTTGCTAGAACGTAATTTGGTGGAGATGATATCAAGAACATAATATGAATCAACAGCAATTCGAGAATCATTCTTTACTATGTCCGTAGAGTCAGCAACTACTTCCTTTCTCTTCTTCCTGTGTGTTTACTATGTGAATTACTGTAGCGTTGAAGTCTGAACTCCAGAGCAATTTGTTTTGAATTTGTAAGGAAATACGAAAAATTAATATTTCTTTGAGCCCTTCTTATATTCTGCAATATTTGTGTTAATATTAAATTACAGATTTTTTTTTTAATACAAAGTTGCCTCTTATTTATGAACTAGAAAATAGAACCGCGCTTCGCGCGGCTCTGAAAAAAGAATTTAGAAAAACTTTGTTAGCTTTTGTTTGATATTTTGTTCATTCTACATTTCAATTGGATCTATAGTGATTTTCATTAATTTTTTCTTTTTCATTTATGCTTGTTTTCTCCTTTCTTGTTCTTTGATTAATTCACCAGCTAACAATTCTAATTTGTCCAAATTCATTCTTATTCGGTCAATGAAAAGCATTGGAATCACTTCTGCAAGTGAAAGATTACAGTTTGCTAAAGCTGATTCATAGATATAATGTCCGTAGGTACAGAATCACATCTGCTTCAGGATGTGAACATAACTTATCCAAATTTTATCAAAGTATATATCAAACAGAAACTTAAAAAAAATGAAAATAAAGAAAAAAGAAATCTATCAAAATGAAGTGAGTTTCCAATCACTCACCTCCGGTCAAAACTCAACCCGCCTAAGATCACAGGAGGAACATTTGGATAACTGGCAGGAACAAACAACCGCAAGGGTAGTGGCAGCTGCATGCGAGGGACCATATTTAATTATTAATTATTTTGAGAATTTCTATCCATATATTACATGTCATATTATGGCAAATTAATTTAAGAACTCACCATTTGCGATGGAAATTGCATCTTGGAATTTTCATCGAGAGCCACAGCACTGTAAACGCATCTGACTATTGTTCCTTCACCAGCATCAAGTGCAGAAAGATCTTCAGTTGAATCCAAATCAATCACAGTTTCTATCAACCACTGGTTTATGCGTTTGATTTCATCCAACAGAGTATTGCTGGGCTTTGAATAATCAATATGTATTAATTCGTTGAGAGAAAAATGTGGATGCAAATTAGATAATGAATGAGACAACAAAAGTAGAGAACAGAAGTAACGAAGTTGTGATTAAACTAAATCAGCAAAAAAAAAAAAAAAAAAAAAAAGAAGCAAGTTTTTCACATCTACAACAAAGAAGCAATACAGTCCAAGTTGATGGCGCTCTAAGGATGATAGAAAAGACCAAAGAAGCAGTATGTAGCTACAAAAATATTACAATATTCATATCTTTAGTAAATGGTTTTCTGTAGCAGACAATCTTCTATCATTTTCTCTACCAGCCAGTCATGAACATCTATGACTAATGTAAATCATGGTCATACCTCTGTTTCATGTACTAATTGATATAATGGATCTTCAATTTCCATATTTTCATGTTTCTATAGTTAAACTACTATCTTCTGAATTTTACAATGTAAATTTATTATGTTTTACATGCATCTCTCATGGTAGCCGCTGATATTGGCCATTTACAATTAATTTCACTTGGTAAAATGTAGGCTTCATAGGTTGACACCTGCAATAATGCAGAACACAATGGCTACTCCGCCATTAAAGCACATTCAAATATTAAAAATTTAGGATAGGAGCATATATCAGACCTCAATCCTTCGCCTCTTGATGATCCTGGATGTATCTATGTCCCATATTTGACCAGCTGATTGCTTGAGAATATCAGTTTCATCTAGAGCAATTGCATTTGATTTGTGCTTCATCGTCGCTTCAGAAGAGCACCCACATTGCAAGCGGAAGTTCCTTCCATGCATACAACACCTTGTTTCAGATGCCAAATTCTCATCTACATCAACTTATGAGTCATTACAAGCTGTTCCAGATATCGCATCAACTATTTTCAATGCTGAGCCAATTTTGCTGACGGAGGCACTTAATGATTTAGGTGACAGTGATTGTACCGAAAGAACATTAATATATCTAAGAATCCATCATATAACACTTACCAAAAGGAAAGTAGAGTGCTATTGTTGGGGCAACAACAAATTACTAATTGAAAAACTAAGATGACTAAATCCATATGTTATATTTGAAATTGAAAAACGAATAGATCTTGACACAGAATGGGGGTTTTACCTAAAACAAGAATATTAGAACTGCAGTACTTAAACAAAATTTATTAAGGTTAAAATATATTTTAACCTAGTATTTCTCATGTGAAGAACACCACTGTTCCACGAATCCACAATGTTTCTTGAGTATTAAATGACAATTAACAACCAGCATGAATATCGATCATATATCAATATACTTTGGAATTACAATCTTTGTATACAACATTTTAAAGAGACCGAGCTCATACCAAGTCTCTTGACAATCCAATTATTTATATGGTACATTAAAAAAAAGTTAAAAAAAAGGGAGTAAGTAGTCTAGCAAGCTAGTAAATATTATTCACAAATTGAAATAAACAACATTTCGCACTCTAAATAAAATCTAAAAAGACGAACAGAATACAGCTCTACCTGAGCATGTTTAGAAAGCGTTTCCAACTGAGCTATAGTGTCAGTTTTTATTTATGTTTTATTTCTTATTCCCACATCCCCACCCCCCAACTCACAAAAAGGCAATTTATGTTTCCCAAAGATAAAAGAAAAAGAAAAAGAAAAAAATTTCTATGTTAATCATCAGGGAGGGTTGACCGTAGATTTATATGTAAAGCTAGTTACCTTTCCAGTCTAGTTATGTATTTTTCATTTCTATGGCTTAATTTTTTGAAGTCATTCTGCCATCGTTCAGCTTACATATATAGAGGGGGGTGGGGGGGGGGGGGGGTGGAGAGAATGCATAAAGGTCATGAAATACACCTGAAAATTTATGTAACCAGTTTCAACAAGAATACATTAAGCTTCAACCTGGCTATCTTCAGGATAAGATGATCAACCTGGAGGCTACCGGATAGATTATAAGTAGCAAAATAGAATCTCTTTATCTTTCACTTGGACCATGTAGATGCCAAACAGAACATTATTCATGAGTCTAAAGTTACTAATATATACAGAGATCTATAGTTAAAAGAATTAAGAACCTGACAAGAACATCAGGTATCTATGGTAGATATGTGTTCTCTTGTAACAACTTGTTACATGGTTGCAGAAAAAGGGGTCAATAAGCAGAGGTTCAGTAAAATATCAAGAATGAGTTTCCAGGTTCTTGAAGATAGAAAAACTTATATTAGTAGTTTGTAGCAGAACCTTCAGTTCCCCAGCATTAATTTTGCTAAAAATTAAATATTATAAGGAGTTTCTTTGATATGAATAAAAGAAGATACGATTTATCGTTATCAAGCTGGCAAACCTACAATAAAACAAATACATAGGGTAAACATTCCGTGCAAAGTTAATACACCATCAGGAGGTTCAAATAATGTAACTAATAAACCTAGCACCAAAGAGATAGATAGCAGTAGTGTTTTACAAGTCAAGATTGATCACACATGAATTGAAACTATAAGGTAGTCTAACTATTGTACATGGTCAGCAAATGTATGCTTACACTGTTGTTTGTGTGTACAAACACCAAGGGATCTAAAATAGAAGCAGGAGCCCAAGAATGACAGCTAATAATGCAATGTATTTTTCTATTGTCGATGAAACCTCTCCATAGTCTCCCTCCAACCAGGCAAGCAGTCTAAAAGGCAGCCTAAAAAATAAATTAATTAATTACTTAATTAAAATTAGAATTTTTATGAGACCAAAATCATCTGCGTCATTTATTATTATTATTATTCTTCGATTTCATGAAATCAGTAAATTCAGTTACTCACCTAGTGCAGGCCAAACATTTGGGCTATAAAACGGCTTCTTCGAGTCAGGGTCACCTTCAGGTACTTCAACTCCTATATAATAACCCTCCTTGTAATCTCCTAAATAAGCACACCAACAAAACTATCTATTTTACTTAAAAATAAACAAACTTTATACAGCCAATCGAAAAATAATAATAATAATAATAATAAAGCAACTAACGGTGAACTTGAGTATCAGGATCAAGAAGCTCATCAAGAATAGGAGTGTAACCTCTGTGCTTTTCGTTCCTTAAAACCTTCATTTCCTCATTTAACGGCAGCTTAAAAAACCTCTTGCTTTGGCAAAAAACCTCGTCCATGAATTATTGACTTATCCTATGGTTTATTACATAGAAAAAACCACAACCTAAACATGCCTGAACAAACTAATTACACGCATCACGCCACGTGTCAAAGTAACACATCTACAAAATCACAAATGAATTAAAAAAAGCATAACAATCACAAATGAATTATCCCATGGTTTATTACATAGAAAAAACCACAATCTAAACATGCCTGAACAAACTAATTACACGCATCACGCCACGCGTCAAAGTAACACATTTACAAAATCACAAATGAATTAAAAGAAGCATAACAAATAACAAATTCATAACGACTTTGTTTTTTTTTTTTTTGGGTTGTTAATTGAAGTGAAGAGAACCTGTTTTAAAAGAGAAACGGATTGCTTAATGTCTGGGCTCGAGAGATCGATGCAATTGAGGACTATGTACGCTTCCGTGCCACTTTTACTCTGCTCATAATTTTCCATTTTTCCTTTTTTTTTTTTGGAAAACAGGAAATCATAATTTAATCGAATAAAAGTAAAATTAAGATAAAACATCTTAGTTGAAGGATAATGATGTTTGTAAGAAGATAGCAAGTCGTGGAAGTAGTACTTCGTCGCCGATGCTTGCGTCGTCTTTGCAATTTTGAAACCCATACAAGATTACAGCAAACATATTCATATCATATAGATCGTAATCATTTTCATAGCATGGCCATCTGCTGTTTACATCAATATTATTGAAAAAGGAAAAATAAAAAAAAGGAGATTTTATCTAAAAGCAAACAAATATCAGCCGCATTAGAAATACACAAGCTCAAACCAGAAAATTCAGAATTAAAACAAACCCGTATCAGAATAATCCAACAAAATTTAATAAGTAACAAACACAAAACGCAAACCTAAATCGACAGGTTGAAAAAGAAATACACAATCTTATCAAAATTCATAGAATTGGGTCAAACCCACATCAGAAATTTCAACAAAACGGACATAAACATAATCTACACAAATTAAGACAGACCCAGCAGCGAATTTCATCAAAGAACAATAATAAAAGAAGTCAAAGATAGAAATTGAGATGTTTTAAGATGAAAACTGACCAATTTAGCATTGATGTTTTTGTTTCCAGAAGTGATATCCGTAGTACGTCTGTCTCTTTCAATTTACATCTGTAGTTTGTGTGTGAATTTCTTCTTCGTCTGTTAGAAGCAATGTTGTTTTCGCTTTTGTTTTTGTTTTGTCTTCTCCTGAGTTCTGAACAGTGATTGATTTCAAAAGTTTCGAAACGGAAATATAATTCTCACGCATTAAAGTTGAAAAAGTAAGAGACATGGCTGAGATAATAAAAATAAAAAATCGAAAAAATAGAAAAAGAGGGACATTGGCTGAGAGAATAGATCATATGAAAAAGAAACCCTGGATTTGGTTTACGTGTTACTTCATTCCTGAATGTATGCTAGAATTCAGATCAATTACATGATAAATTAAAGACTAAAAGTGCTGAAACCAGAAGTTAACACAAAGAAACTAACTGAAAATTTACCCTAATCTTTTTTTGTTAATGGCATGTGAGTGAATGGTAGCTCGCAATATGTTTTGGTTGATAACAGATAAAGCCCTTCTAGGATTTTGAACCACCTCCATCATTTGTTGGAACCTCCCAATCTCACATTATCTTCAGAACAGAAATTATATATTCAAATTAAAATCACAACTTATTAATACTAAATAAAAAAAAAAGGGAGTTACATCAAATTCTTATGGAAGCTACCTTGAAAATTTGAAGCTCCTTCAATGAGACATGCATTAATGTTCTCCTTTAATCCACCCATTCTTGATTCTACGACACATCAACGATCAAAGTAATAAGAACAGAAAGCAAATATGATCACAAAAAAATTAATAATAAAAAATCAAACACCCTTTTGGATTTGAAAGTCATAAAACACCCACAAGCATAATAAGAAGCAAGCCCTTTTGCCATGTTATGATGAATCCCAAAACTCCCACAAATGAAGCTCTCTTCAAATTATTGCTTTTTGATTATTATGACAGATTAAAAGAGAGAAAAAGAAATGAAGCGGAATCAAAGGAAAATGAGAAGGACGAAGATGGAGAAAAGGCAAGGGCTTTGCAGTCTTCCTTATTTGAAATTTGAAATTGAAATTGAACTCCACATAATAAAAGAAAAACTCACATGTAAATTCGCCTTGTTCGGAAGCTTAATTCCTTCAAACTTCAGAAAACCTTCGCCATCTCCACAATCCGATTCCCAACTTCGCTTGCAGAAACCAGACTGAATCATCATGTCCCATTCCTTTTGAGACCGCGGCCTGAATCCTTGTAGTGAAGAGTGAGGAAATTAATTTTGATGGATGATGATGATGAAGATTGGAAGACAAATGGAAGGATTATACAGTGAGAAAACGAAAAGAAATTACACATCCGTTTCTTTGAGTTTTTGTCTTCTATTATTAATTATTAATGTTTTCAATTAATGTTTTGAATGCTTTAAATAATATCAGTAATTTCCAAGTGTCATGAACAAAAAAAGATAAAAAGAGGGAGAGGGCTGAGAAAATAGATAATATGATAAGAAGATCATTGGTGATGCCACGTCACCTCCCCAATCCTTAACTTTATATATAGATATAGATTATATCGTTGTCAAGTAAAGTTAATTGCAATTTAAAAAAAAAATGTATTAATGGTTTGAAGGAAATCACTGGTCTATTGCTATAAAACAAACATTGTCTATTAATGGTTTGAACGAATGGCAGCATTAATTAAGGCATAGTGAAAGAAAGAGAAAGGCCGGCCACCTATCCCAATGTTTTTTTAAACTAAATATAACGAGACGGTGACTTTAAAGAAAGAAAGATAAGTTTTGGACAAAAAAAATCCAATCGAAAGAGAAAAGCATTTGGACCCATGCTTAGCTAAACTTTTGCTAATTATTCAGCCTTCTTGTGATCTTAAGAACGATATCATAATCAATTTTAATGGCTGAGATTTGTTTTTCTTTTCTCTCTTCTTTAAGTAGTAGGGACTAGGCTCTGTTACAGCACGCCCATGTGGATTTCAATGTCATCAACTAGGTATACGACAACATTAAAGGATAAAATATTAAAATGGCAATAACATTAAACAAATCGAACTTTAATTGAATCTCTCTACCACTGTGGGTATGAAGACATTTTTTAAGTATAAGGAGGAAAAGTGGACAATTACCCATTTCAATCTTTTTTTTTTGGGGGGAGGGGGGGGGGTGGGTTGGTTTGGTTCCCTTTTTTCTCACTGCGTGACAAATTGCATGTTTTATGACATTTTCTATCCATTATTTCAACTTTTTTTTTTTTGATGAATCCTCAATAAAGTAAGGAGACTTTATTAAAAAAGAGTAAAAACGTAGTAAGAAAATCAACCAAATTAAAATTACAAAAGCTAGCTGAACCGATAGCTAGGCAGCCTAAAAACATCCTTATGCAAAAGAGAAGCAACATCAGGTGATGCCGAGTCCCACAAAGTAAAAGAATCTACCACAGCACCTAAATTAGCCGAACTATTAGGTACACCATTAGCCTCCTTGAAGACATGTGAAATCGTCATGGATTGAGCAATACAAATATTTCATCGATGACTAAGAAACCATGGGCATTAAAATATTAAAACAAATTAAGCAGCCAAATTTTATTTTTTCATTTATGCGCTCATTTTTTCTCACTCGTCCTGCATATTGCATGCTTTCATGACATTATTACTATGTATAATTCCTATCCAAGACGTCTACTTTAGTTACCTTGCATATTAAAATGTTGAAGCAGGTACAAGTTTTTTTTTTTTCATTTATGTCCTTATTTTTTTCTCACCATGTGACAAATTGTATTTTCACGACATTGCAATGTCACTATCGAGATTTATATTGTTGAACATGAGCATGCACGTGTCAAACAATTGCAGGTGGCTAGCATGCAACTTTTGACTTTTGGCACAATTTGTTGAGTAAGCGGGAGACATGAGTAAGTGTCACATTATTAGTGTAACTTTTGGTGCCACTTGGTTTTGTATAATAATAAAAATCACTACACAACAAGATCTTCTTGAAAAGGAGACTCTATACTCTTCAAATGATGGAAATCACATTGGTGACTGTTCATATCAACACTTTGAAAACTCTATTTTCACAGCTTACAACATTGGGTCATAAAATAAAGGAAACTGAACATACGGAGCTACTACTTCAATGTCTACCTGACTCGTATGATGAACTCATTATCAATTTGATGAACAATATCCTAACGAAGTACCTAGACTTTGGTGATGTTGCAGCCTCTGTAATAGAGGAAGAGAGTAGGTGCAAGAACAAAGAAGACAGGCAGACAAGTTCGCAGCAAGTGGAAGCATTAATGATGATGAGAGGGAGATTAATCGGATGTGGTCCCGTGGGAGTCACAGTCATGATAGATCAAAATCAAGAAGAAAGAAGAAAATTAAGTGCTACAGATGTGGCAAAATAAGGCACGTCAAGAAAGAGTGTTGGAGCAACCAAAAAAAGAAGAGAGGGTAAAGAACTTGAGTCATCAAATGCTCAGGGGTGTGTAGAAAGTACCTCAAATGATGGTGATGTTTTATACAGCGAGGCAGCAATGGTTGCAAAAGGTAGAAAACGGCCATCTGACGTTTGGCTTGTATACTCAGAAGCCACTTGGCACATGCCTATCGGAGAGAATGGTTTCACAAATATGAACCTATCTCAGGAGGATCTGTATATATTGGTGATGATGATGCCTTGGAGATCACTAGTATTGGTACTGTCAAAATAAAAATATTTGATAGTACAGTTACATAATTCAAGAGGTATGACATGTTAAAGGCTTAAAGAAAAATCTATTGTCTTTGGGACAAATTGATAGTCTTGGTAGCAAAACTCATGTGGAAAATGAGATCATGAAGATTGTTAGAGGCACGCTTGTATTGATAAAGGCGAAAAAAGATCAGTGCCAATCTATTCATACTTAAAAGGGAAATACTACATGAAACTAATGCATGTGTCACATCAAATGGAGAAGAGTTGGCAATATTATGGCATCTCAAACTTAGCTACATGTCTGAACAAGGTTTGAAGATTCTCTTTGAGTGAAAGTTGCTTCCGAGGCACAAATCGATGAATTTACTGTTTTCAGAGCATTGTGTTATAAGTAAGCACCATAGATTGAAGTTCAGCAGATTTGATGCCAAAAGTAAATGCATTCTAGACATAGTTCATATTGATGTTTGGCAATCATCGGATATATACATGGGAGGTGTAAAGCACTTAGTGACTTTCATTGATAATTATTCTAGGAGATATTAGGTGTATCCAATCAAGAAAATGTCAAATTTGTTCAAGGAATACAAAGCATGGGCAGATCTTGAATCCGGGAAAAGGATCAAGTGTTTGAGGACATATAATTATGGAGAGTATACAGACAATGAGTTTCTTGTATTTTGTAAGCAAGAAAGTATTCAGAGATAGTTTACAGTGGCATATGCTCTTCAATAGAATGGAGTGGCAGAGCGGATGAATAGAATTCTTACTGAAAGGATAAAGACTACTAGTCTATCAAACTCTTTTTGCGCAGAAGCAGCCAAAACTGCCTATTATGTGGTAAATCGGTCGCCATCCAAAATAATTGGGTTCAAAACTCCCATGGAGATGTGGTTTGCGAAGCTAGTCGATTACTCTCTTTTGCATGCATTTGAATATCCTGTTTATGTAATGTACAATGCCCAAGAATGGACAAAGTTGGATCCAAAATCCAAGAGATGTCATCTTCTTAGGGTATGATGATAGAGTGAAGGGGTATGGTCTGTGGGATCCCACTGCGCACAAGATTGTCATCAGCAGAGATGTTATCTTTGTAAAAGGTCAAGTACAAAGGAAAGATGTGGATGATAGCATAGTAAAAGACAAGTCAGAGACTATACCGGTATATGTGAAAAATAATATAGAAGATTCAGATTCTTCTGAAGCAGCACCAGAGCACGAAGAACAAGAATTAGTCAAGTCCAAGAATTGAAGGCACAATTGGCTAGAGAGTTTGAAAAGGACTTAAGACCAGCAAACAAGATTCTAAGGATGCAAATTCATCGATTCTTGTGCACTTCAACATGCAAGATTGTAAGCCAATTTATACCCCACTTCCTATTAGTTTTAAGTTACCTTCAAGTATGTGTGCTGGCAATAAAGCAGAGAGGAAGGAGATGTCTCGAGACCATATGCATCAACAATGGAAAGTTTGATGTTCGTTATGATATGTACTAGACCAGATATTGCACAAGCAGTGGGAATGGTCAATAGATATATGGCAAATCCTGGTGGTAAGCATTGGAAAACTGTGAAGAGGATTCTGAGATACATCAGAGGAACCTCGGATATTGCATTACATTATGAAGGATCAGAATTTACCATTAGGGGCTACATGGATTCAAATTTTGTAGAAGACCTTGATAAAAGGAAATCCACTACTAGCTATGTGTTTAGACTTGTGGGAGGAGTTATAGGCTAGGTTTTAAAACTACAGACTGTTGTGGCTTTATCTACGGTAGAAGCAGAATACATGGCAACTACACAAGCTTACAAGAAAGCTATTTGGATACAAAGGTTATTGGAAGAGCTCAGGCACAATTAAGTGAAAATTCTTGTGTTTTGTGGTAGTCAGAGTGCCTTGCACATTGCAAGGAATCCAGCCTTTTATTCCAAGACAAAGCCTCTAAGAGGGAGAATTGTTGAACATGTGCATGCAAGTAGCAAACAATTACATGTGGCTAGCAAGTAACTTTTTGACTTTTGATACAATTTGTTGAGTAAATAGGAGACATGAGTGGGAGATATGAGTAAGTGGCACATCATTAGTGTAACTTTTGGTGCCACTTGGTTTTGTATAATAATAAAAAATTAGAGAAAAGGGGAACCTGAAGCCTATAAATAAAGGCTTCATTTCCTTTCTTCAATCATCCCATTCTTCAGTAAAGTGAGAGAAGTCAAAAGTTAGTGAGAATGTCTTGAGAGCTTTAAGCTCTTGTTCTAGTGTTTTGAGAGTTTTGGTGTATTGGGATTTTGGGTTGTGTGACAAAATACTACAGTACTTGTAACTTTTTTTTACTAGTAAAATATTTCCTTCTGTCTTTGCATGTGGACGTAGGCTAAAAAGCCAAACCACGTAAATTCTGATGTCTCTATGTGATCATTGTTTCTCAGTTTCACTTTAGTTGTGTGTCTACTTCACCCATAAATTTCCCAACATATATCTCTCTCTTTAAATACCTTATACAACAAGTGAACAAAAAGAAATCATCTCTCTCTCTCTTTTAAATTATTTTTTTTATCACCAGTCAATGAATTAATTAACTAAAATTTTATATTTATATCAGATTAGGATCCTCTCTTAATATTTTTCTCTCCTATCTAATCTCTCCTAATCTTTCAAATTGTCTTCATTATCAATATCAAAATTCAAAATTCAATTTTGACCACTTATTTTACTAGAAGAGACTAAAAGAGAAAAAATATTTGGAGATAATCCTTGTCCATTTATATCACTGAAAGAAGTTCGAGCATTAAATTTATATGCTTGTTGGTATCCCATATAGAACTTCTGGTTTCCGAATTTCGTCGGAAGCTGCGTATAACAATGCAAGGTATTATTTTCGATTTTAGTAATGCTATTCTCACTTTGTTTTTTTTTTATTGTTTGAATACATTTAATACTGTATTTTACCCAGTTAATTTGTCCAGCTTGTTGGCAAGTTTTGGATGTAAGTTGTAAGAAGGAATCAACTTACTTACGTGATCTTTCTTCCTTATAAAATTCGAAGAGGGAGTTCATTTTTTCTTAGTTAAGCTCTAAGCTCTCGATAAAGGAAAAGAAGAAGAAAGAGATTGCTGAGAAAATGATTCTAAAATTGTTGTTTCAGATTATCTTGCCGCTATATACAACATTGCCAATCAATATTGCTTTGGCACAAGAACCGCCATTAGCAAAGCCTAATTGTACGTTCCTTTGCCAAATTTTACCATTCCATTTCCATTTGGAATTGAATCCGATTGTTTCATTGACAATTATTGGTCTCAGGTAAAATGCATATCTGATAAACCATGCCTCGCAAAGTTTAACCCTCGACTTGAAGTTCTTGAAATTTCGTATCAGTGCTCTTAAGTCATCCAATAATCAATTCTTGTCTCTATAAACCAATAATCCTTCTCTAAGTTTTGACTTTGGAAAAGTCGTTTTCTTTATTCTGAAACAAGAAACAGATTCACAGGCATGGGATGCAACAACCCTCTTGTTTATTCTGAAACAAGAAAAGCACTTTTGTCTATGCCTTTATCTCCACTGTGGATTCCATCGTTGGTGGCTGCTGGTCATACTGTGATGATAAAAGCAGTAAAAATGAATCTGGCTGCAATGGAGTCAAATGTTGCCAGACAACAATCCCCTCGACTCTCAAGATTTACAATGCAACTATTGAAACAGTAAACGGTGAGGAAGATAGCCAGCGGGGGAAATGCAAGTATGCATATTCTTGGTGGAACAACAATGGTTGGAAACCAACCCAAGGAACAATACTCAAGATATTCATAACTTTGTACAAGTTCCTGTGGTATTTAATTGCGGAAAATATTCAATACTTCAATTGAGGACTTTGCGACAAATAATCATACAAGTCAACATCTGATTGCCAGGGGTATGAAGTTGTTCAATGTAATTGCAGTCCGGGCTTCGAAGGAAATCCTAATCTGTCGCAAGGATGTCAAGGAAAATTTCTCTCGTCAAGCTCATGCACAAACTCTACCACTACAAATTGATGTTACTGAATTTAAGATGCGTCTACAATAACATAACAATATTACTACATCGAGTTATTGCATGTAGAGGTATATAGTTTTTGTATATATATAGTAGGTTTGGTATATTTTATTGTCAGGGAAAGACTACCCACGCCCCCAAGATTTGCTTAAATGGTCACACACACTCCCTTAGTTTCATAAATGGTTACATAGACCCTTTTTTACTATTATACCCTTGATTACAATAACCAAATAATTGAATTTAAATAAACTACTATAATAAATATAAGTTATTTTATTAATGTAATATTTTATTTGTATCAATGATATTTATTTATTATTTTTTTATCTTATTACTATATTTATATTTATTTGAGTTGTAATGATCAAAAAGTATAATAGTCATTTATAAAATTAAGGGGGTGCGTGTGACCATTTAAGCAAACTATGGGGTGTAGGTGGTTTTTTCCCTTTATTGTCTGCAGACATTTTATTCTGAGAGGGTTATTGCTAATAACACCAATAAATATAGATTATGAGATTGTGAACTGTAGAAGAGAAAATTTAAAGTAATTTTGATATTTTAATGTGAAAGATATATCAAGAATAAGTGAGTATAAAAATTAAAAAGAGAGTATAAAAACATTGTATAAATCTAAAACATAAAAATAAATTTAAGAGTATTGATTGCTTCACTTTTTTTAATATAATTTTGGGAAAATGATACCTACACCCTAAGTTTTCAATAAAGGATATTAAGACTCCTTTTTTTACTATAATACCCTTTGTAGATAAGTATTAAAAAAATACAAATATAATTTAAATAGTTTAAATTGTCTAGCAGACAAATAATATTAGAATATTTTTAATATATAAAATAATTTTTAAAATTTAATTTAGTATATTTATTTTAAAATATATTTTTATTTATTAGAAAAATTATAAAATAAATCTTTGAGTTAAATAGATTTTACAATTAATACAATATATCTTGTGTATTAATAGTATTAAAATTATTTTATATAATATTGAAAATATTTTAAAATTTGTATATATTATTTAAATATTATGTTTCAATTTATTATAAAATTTAGTTTGGAATAATATAAGATTGTAAAGTACTAAAATATTTTCTTGAATATTGAAGTTATTTTAAAATATATATATTGTTACATTTATTTTAATATTATATTTTTATTTATTATAAAATATTAGAGTCATTTTTTTTTTAGCTAATAGAGCCAAAATGTATTATAATTAAAAGGAGGTCTTGGTGTCGTTTGTTGAAAACTTAACTGTCCACATTATCATTTCCATAAATTTTGAGAATGTAAATATCTTTTCCCTTTAATTTTAGAATTATTAAGGATAGTCATTTTCTAGAGCGTTATCTCAAACAAAATCTCTTATTCAACTCAAATTATTGGTGGCTGAAACAATATTTTTACGAGGGCTGCAGGGAGAATTTCGTCCCCTAGGTGGGTTTGGGCTATTTTATATTAAGCTTTTTACATAAAATATTAAATTATTGATATAAAGTGATTAACACTTGAAAGTGTGTATTTCATAAAGGTTTAAATTATCATTTTATCACTTATAGTGTTCTTTAATGTGCTCATAACTCATATTTTTATAATGCTCCCCAAATTTAACTTTATATAAATTATATTTTATTATGTTAATTTTTATCTTAATTATTATATTTTGTTATTGTAGGAATAATTTGATAATGAAGAGTGATCAGAACTGAAAACAGGAGACAAAAAAGATGGATGAATTACAATATTGGTGCTGCTTAGAATAAAAATTATATATTATGTATATATAAAAAAAAGGGCCAACCGACCAACTTTGAAACTTGTACATGCATTATATCATTGTAATGGTTGAAGCATGTGGACAAACATCACAAGTTACATGGCTATGAATTATTATCCACATTCGCTACGTTGGCTCCATTCTCCATAACAAGCCAAATTGCTTTGGCTATATAATGAAGGAGTGAAGAGTTGAAAGGAAGCTTTTGGTTTTGGTGTGGAAGAAAGAATTTTGGTGGGGGATTGCATAGCTTAGCTCACTCTTTCTTTTGTCTCTTCATTTCTCCCTTTCGCTTTTCTTCTTTTGCTTCTCATTTTCTTTGTTTCTCAAAATTTCCTTGTAATATATTTTTTAATTTAATAAACAAAATGTTTGTTTTCTTTTTCAACATGAGTGGCTAATTTACTAAGCTAAGGTGAAAGGTGAAGCTTAAGGATTTAAAATTATGGAATTAATTTCTCTCTCAAGTGAGTTTAAATTTTTATCATATATTTATAATTTGTATTTTTATTTACCGGTTATTTTTATGTCATGTTAATTAGTAGATTTAGATCACCTTGAATTTATATAGTAATTTTGACATTACGTCGACACATCAATATAGTTGTGGCACATGTTATACTTTATTCCTATAATTATTCATAAAATTGGCTAGGTAATAATTAAATGACATAATATTTGATTAGTAAATGAAATGCAAAAAATATAATTAAGAGAGAGAATTATGAATATAATTTGAATTCCAAGAGTGGATCCCGTAACCTTAGCACTTTTTAAATTGTTATTCGTTTTCTAAAATTAATATTTATTTAATAATTTGACCACTAAATTTAAAATTCCATGTGGTTCGACCCCAGACTCACTGGGTTATATTATAACTAGACACTCTTATACTTGGGAGTAAAACACTTTTAAGTCGTGTCATGAAGCAATCTAAATGATAGATTTCCAAAGTTAGAAATAACATTTAATAATAGCCATTCATCTACCATTAAATGTATGCGATTAATGACTTAAATTTTATATCAAAATTTAGTTGAAATATTTAAATACAAATAGCCATACTCCTATGAAGTTAAAATCAAACTAAAAGATTAAAAAAAAAACTAATATGCTAAAAAAATAAAAAATTATATTCAATATGTATTTTTTATTTGTCTTTTAATTTGGTCATTACTTTAATAAAATAAGTATTTAATTATTAAATACTGGTTTAATCCTTAAATTTTGACTCAAATATCCATTTAATCCTTGTATTTTGAAAAATTCCTCAAGACACCCCTACACTTAAATATGTTACATTCTTGTCCTTATTTTTTTTTTTTTGTCTTTTAAAATAATACTCTTGCTACAATATTTTTTGTGTTATAAAATTTATCAATTAAGAGCATAACAATAGATCAAGAGAAAGAGAGAAAGCAAATAAGAGACACAATTGTCTAGAGAGGAATTTTATTCAATCTCAAGTGTGTACAAATAAGAAGCAAAGGCCTCATTTTATAGTGATACAATGATTATGAAGTAATAAAATAGATCATAATACAAGAAATAATGATCCCTAATTTAGGGAGATTACGGGAGTTATGGAAAGCTAAAAGGTTGATAGTGGGGAGATAAATAGTATGCTTGATGAACATCCACATAATTATAATTATTTCATAACACTCCCCCTTGGATGTTCATCTTACAAAGAATATACCTCATTAAAACCTTTGCTAGTAAAAACCCTATGGGGAAAAAGACTAGCGAAGGAAAAAGAGTACCTTTGCTAGTAAAAACCCTATGGGGAAAAAGACTAGCGAAGGAAAAAGAGTACACTATTCATTTGTTCTTAAGGAGGTGCAGACTGCCTCATTAAAACCTTACTAGGAAAAATCCAATGGGACAAAAACCTAGTGAAGGAAAAAGAGTACAGTGCATGTAGTCTTCTATATCAATGACTCCTTGTGTTAAATATGCCCCCCCTCAAAATGACATGGGTGCTTCAAATATTATTCATAATTTATTGTAACTAAATTAATTTGGTGAAACAATCTGCAGGATCAACGCCATTTTTTAAAAGCTTGAATATATAAAATAAATTGGAGATACTATCATTTTAATTGAAGAATATCGTCATGTATACATCTTCATAATTTTAATATTCTTCTTGAATAAAACAAAGCTTTAGCATCCATATCAAGGAAAAAGTATGATATGTTTTTCACTCTATTTTGATATTTTCAAGTTTGTGCTGAACATAATTTAATTTACAATTATGCAATTTTTCAAAGCCTTTATAGTAATAAGTTGCAATAAAATATGGTTCTTCGAGACCAAGACATATATTACAAATTTTAAATTATATCAATTTTTGAATAAGAAATACTTCTAGTATTTCAATAATATAAGCATTCCACTTGATAAATTTTAATTCATAAATTGAAAGGAATTCTTTCATTTTAAAATCTTTCATCTTGAATTTTATTCTTAAAAGAAATAAATTCATAAGCTCTTCAGGAGTCTTTTCGTGATGAAATCATTAACTCATTTTGCAAAGATTGCAAATTTAATTTCTAACTTTAATAAAATCACATAGCAAAGTGGATAATGACATTTGCCAGTTATAACAAATTTTCACTCAAGTGATTACACTTTGATAAGTTTAGATTACTATAATAGATACGAGTATAATTATAGCTTTATTAAGAATATATAAGGTGCAAGCTTTTTGATTTAGTATTTTAAGTACTTGTTTCAAGCATTTTATCCTTCAAGGATAAATACATAGATTCTTCCATTTTGACATACTATAGTTCAAAATTAAATTTTACGACTTTCGGCGTATGGACTACAAGTCCAAAATTCTTTAAATTTTGCTAATTAATTTCATGTTCTATAACGTATGGACTGCAGGTCCAAATATTTAAGAAAATTTGGCCAATCATATAATTTGATGATCTTCACATTTTGTGATTCAGGATCCTGAAAATTTTATCATAACAATTAAATTTTATTGACAAAAATATTATATCAATTTCAATTTTTTCTCTTACACCAAGTACCAACATTAATTAAATATTTCTTAGTTTCAATATCTATGCCCAATTGAATTTTTTTTTTAAGCTTCTAATACATATGCCTCTCCAAGGGCTAAAGATTTCTTCTTTTTTTTCAATGTGCATGCGTGTCTTTTATAGGGCAATTTGAATCTCTTTATTTCTCACCATTTACCTCTTCAAGGGTATTTGAGATTCATTTTCTAGTTAGTACATTATGTCTCTCCAGGGACAATATATTTAATAATTTAATATAGATCAAATAATATTTTGCTATACATGCAAATATGGTCTCTTCAGGAGCACCAAATGAATTAAATTTTTGCACCAATTGATCTATCACATGCTTCATGCATTCATATATTTATTTGTCTATCACCATTCGTTCTTCAAGAATATCATATATATCAAACCGCAATCATATTCTATTTGTGAAATTTCACTTTCACATATTAATAAATTCATCCAATAATTGATCAACAATGCACATAGTACAATAATTAGTTTGAACTTCAAGTTCAAACTAATTTACATCAATATTAAGATGAGATAAAGTGATACATAATAAAATCAAATCATCCATCACGTATAGCTTTCCTCCCCCTCGTGATGGGATGACTTCTTCATAAAATATGTCACAAAATATTTAAGCATAAATAACGGTGAATCATGACAAATAATAAATTATTTCTATAAATTCATCTTCACTTGATTTAAATAAAAATCAATAATCAAGAGAATCTTCTGGCTCTTTGATTAAAATTATTGTGAATTTTCTATAATTCGATACATAATATTAGCCTCATTTGTAAATTTTCCATTGCAAATTCATCATTTCAAACTATGTAAGAAACTCTAGACTTATTGAACTTCTAGTTCCTAACAAATTTTTTATTTTTAAATTTGTTCCACTTCGGGTGGTGCAATATATATATTGCAATCATTAATACTTAAATGGTGATCATTGTAATGTCGATAACTTTAGTCATGGCATGTCTAGTATTTATCCTACAATTATCAAATAAACATTTGCTTCAAGGAATGAAAATGTATCACTAGAAAGATGAGACCAATTATTTACATCAAAAGCTTAATATTTTATTCATATATAAAGAGAAACAATGGCTTCAATATATGTATTGACAATCCCAATTTGCCATTGCAGGAGTATAAATGAGCTATAAAATATTTACACATATCATATATTCTCTTTATATTTGTTCTTGATGATTTTCTCCTCATACACATAAAAAAAATAAGAAAATCATATATGAGCTTTTGTTTGATCTTTTGATTGTCTATTTCCTTTAAATTGTTTCAAAGAAACAAATTATCCATTTGGATATTCAATTTTCATTCCTTCAAGGAGATAAAATAAATCATCATGATAATTCAATCCTTGAACTTTTCCATATATTATGTTATTTTTCCTTCAAAATTTTCAAGGAAGCAATATGCCTTATAATATTCATTTTGTAACTCCTTCTAGGAGATATGGAGAAGGAAATTTGTATAGTCTTTCGGGGGCATATAGTGAATCCTTCATGAATAAGATATTGGTGAATAACATAATAATTTTGATATTAGTTCTTCAGGAATAGATATCGAAAGAAAATTTTCATTATATATATAATGCAATCCTTCAGGGATACATTCTTAATTTACTTTTATTGTTTATAATATTCAACCTCCAAGGATTTTAACATTCACACTTCAAGGTGAAATTTTTAATTCCAAGAATACAAAATATATAATAGCAATTGAATATTAGAGTAAGAAATATCAGACAATAACAATATAAGTAATGATACTAAAAGTATGAATACCTCGATGCATTATTCTAAACCATCAAAATGCATATATAAATATAAATATAATTTTAGACAAAATCAAGATAGTTCAATTCATACTTTTAAGAGTAAGATCAAATCAGAGATATTACCTTATTTTAAAGAGGACAAAAATAATCTCTTTTGGCTAGAGACTCGTGCTGATAACGTGTTATAAAATTTATTAATTAGGAGCACAACAATAGATCAAGAGAAAGAGAGGAAGCAAATAAGAGACACAATTGTCTAGAGAGGAATTTTATTCAATCTCAAGTGTGTACAAATAAGAAGCAAAGGCCTCCTTTTATAGTGATACAATGATTATGAAGTAATAAAATAGATCATAATACAAGAAATAATGATCCCTAATTTAGGGAGATCACAGGAGTTATGGAAAGCTAAAAGGTTGATAGTGGGGAGATAAATAGTATGCTTGATGAACATTCACATAATTATAATTATTTCATAACATTTTGACATTAGTTTATTTATCTATGAAAAAGTTAATTAGCCAATTAACCAATAATTATTTATTAGCAAATTAACCAATAAACATCATTCTAAAAGAATTGATGTTTTCTGTGCCCTTGCAATAAATTTGCTAATTATTATTTCATAAATTAATTAATACTATCCAACTTTGAACAATGTTTAATACTCTTACAACGATCTTGTTAATACTTATTAATAAAAAAAATTTATTTATAAAACTAATATTAAAAGTAAAATAATAAAAAAATTTACACTAATTTCTTTTTTACTTTTAAGGCTGATTTGGTAAATTAATATTTTTCTTTTCACTAATATGCCCAAGCACATTGTTGCAAGGGTATTACTTGTAAAAACAAAGAAAAAGTATGGTTAGGGGTGTAACATACTTAACACCAAGGTTGTCTTGAGGTACTTTTTAAAATATAGGGACTAAACATCCACTTAAGTAAAAATATAAATACTAAATGAACATTTATCGGGGAAAATAACACTCATTTCTTAAAGAAAATTATATTACTTAACCGTCTAAAATCAGATTGTAATTTGTTATACGTAAGTAATTGACTGAATAATAAGTAGTTTATTGTTAACATCACCTTATTCATTGTTTTTTTTTTTCACATATAATATATATCATATTGATGAATGTAAAAAATAATTCCACAGTTTCCGCCATATGTGCCGAGTTAGATACGGTTTGCCAAAACGTCCAAGGGCACTTTACTTGATGCACTACTCATACTCTTACGCTAGCCGGCACCACCACAATGGAAGTCAAAGATTAGTATGGTTACAATGGATAAGCTTTTTTATTAATTATTTACAAAAAATTTACAAAAAGGTATTGACGTGATGAAAATATAAAATATAATAAGAAATGGAAATTAATTATGTGAGTTCATGTGACAGTCATCCAAATTAACACTTTGTGACACATTAGTTTGTTTGATAAATAATTAGCTATATTTGTGGGACCTTGTATGCAAATGATATATTTGCAATGGAAATAGAACGTATTCTTTTAAAAATTGTTTTTAACTTAAAATTGAGTAATTAACCTCAGTCAATCTAATGGTTATTAACGGACACCTCTTCAGTCTTCTCCTCCGGCTTCCCCTCCCCTCCATGCAATGGAAATAGAAAATAATCTTTTTTTTTTTCAAGCTTATAACAAAATGATTATTTGTCATCGTCTTATGTGAGAGGTTTTGAATTGTTTCCATAATTTAATATCGAATCTTAGCTTCGGCACCGCTTTTCACAATAGCTCGAAGCCTCGAACGTGACCATATCATGTAACTTAGTGATGTAGGATGGTTGCGTGTCGCAAGCAAAGTATTTTTCGGCGAGCATAACTTTGGCTACAGGTGTCTGTTTTTGACGTATAATATAACTTTGGCTACAGGTGTCTGTTTTTGACGTATAATATACCGTTTCTAAGATTGCGATGAAATGAACAAAACTCATAACTACTTGCTCTGTTCTGGCCTATGCTCGAGCTGGAAGTTCCGTTTCTTTCCTGGTCATTTTTAGATTTTAAGATGTTTTCCTATTTTTCCTGATTCTTCTAGGATTTTTATCCTTTTTTTCTAGAACTAGGATTTTGAGTGCCGTTTGTTTTTCTTTTCTTATTTTGATTAGGATAATATAATTATCATATAATATTTCAAATTTGCATATTTTGGTAAATTCGCGAAATTTAGACTTGTTATAAAAGGGGCTCAAAACCCTTGTTTTTGTTCATTCGGTCTTTTAAATAAAATTATCATTATTTAGAAACCTTTGTTTCTTCTATCAACAACCCTTTTACATTTCCTCTTCGTCACTTGGATAGATTTTGGTGAAAAACAAAATGTGAGAAATGTCTCAATTTATTTCTAGTCCTCCCAAATCAAGTAAAATATGTATGTAGTAAGAAAGATTTAGTCAAATATTGTGTGCATATAAAAAATAATAATTTCTTTTGTTTACAAGCATTCACTTTTGCGATTAAAAAAAAAATTTATTTTTGTTTTTAGTTGTTTTAAGTTAATTAAAAACAACGTTGTATTCATTTTATTATGTTTGGTGGAAATGCTTGAGAAAAACACTTTTAATTATATTTGTAGTTAATACTAGTGAAAACAAAAAATGCTTTATAATTTTTTTTGTAAATGCATTTTCTATAAAGCATTTCAATCTCAATATTCAATTTTATTTGTACAAAAGGAAATTATTTTGCTAGAAAGATATAGTAAATATTGCATGCAAGTCGAAAATAATGATTTTGTTTTGGAAATTTTCTACAATTACCATAAAGCAAGTAAACCCTAATTTGCATAAACTTCAATCCCTAAGATCATAGAATATCATGATTTTCACATCATAATAATTGAGAGAAGACATACCTTGATCCATAGCAATTTTCGATTATGTTTCACTACAATAATTAAAGGTTAGCAAAATTGATTTCTTTCTTTTGACCCCTTTAGAGTGACTCACTTTATGATGGATAAAAAATTAGCATAACATCTCTTTTTTTTATATGGGTAGAGAGTGGACTAATTTTCATAAAACCTTAATTTTCACTTTCCATCAAAGTGGCAGTTACCTTTTCCCAATTGACCAATAAGATTTCATTCTATTAATTATTTTATTATTCAAACCCAATTATAACCCATTCAATAATGTTGGTTATATGTTCCTTGGTTCCTTATACGTATCTCAATGCTTTCTTTGCAACTTTCCAATGATCCAATCTAGGATTACTTTGATATCTACCCAACATTTTTATAGCAAAACTGATGTCTGGCTTGTACACATCTGAGAGTACATCAAGCTTCCAATAATGGATGCATAAGGGATCTTTTCCATTTGTTGGCGTTCCAATCATTCTTTGGGCACTACATAAGGCTGAGCTTATCCCCTTTCTGAATTGGAACAACACTTATAGAGCATTTTTCCATTTTGAATCTCTAAAAAAATATATTAATATATGCTTTTTGAGACAACCTTAACAATCCTTGTGCTCTATCATAGAATATTCCGATTCTGATAACATATGATGCCTCACCTATATTTTTCATTTTGAAGTTTTTAGAGAGAAACTCCTTGGTCTTATAAAATATGCCAAGATCATTAGTAGCAAGCAAAATGTCATTAATGTACAAAATCAAAAAGATAATCTTGCTCCCACTGGCCTTAAGATATATACAATGATCAATAATGTTTTCCTTAAATCCAAAGGAAGTGATGGTATCATTGAACTTAAGATACCACTATTGGGAGGCTTGCTTAAGTTTGTAAATTGATTTCTTTAATTTACACAGGAGATATTCCTTTCCTTCAGTTGAAAAGCCTTTAGGCTGGGCCATATAAATATCTTCCTCCAAAATCTCATTTAGAAGACAGTTTTTACATCAATTTGGAGTAAGTCTAAATCATAATAAGCTACCAAGGCCATAATAATTCTAAAGGAGCCCTTCTCAGAGACTGGTGAAAAGGTCTCTTTGTAGTCCACACTGTCTTTCTGAGTAAAACCTTTGGCAATGAGTCTCGCCACATATCATTTGACATTGCCATTTGAACCGTGGTTGGTCTTACATACCCATTTACACCCGATTCGTATACAACCTTCAGGCAATTCAACAAGGCCCTAAACATCATTGTGATTCATTGATTTCAACTCTTATTTCATGGCGTTTAATTATTTAGCAAAATTAGCACTTTCTATGGCTTGTGAAAACGAATATGGATCTTCATTAATTCCCAAATCAAATTTTGACTCTTGTAAATAAACCACATAATCATTAGCAATAACAGTTCTTCTTTGTCTTTGAGATCTTCTTAATGTTATTTCTTATGGTTCAGCTACATAGGTTCATTATTGATGACTTTATTATAGGCCACTGGGTCATTTATTTGTTGTTCTTGAGAGTTGTTAGTGTGTTCAACAACCATAGGAAAACAACTTTAGAAGAAGTCATAGGCAAAGAAATTTGCACTCTAACTTCTTGGATTTCCACTTTTCGTAGTTTCATACTACCACTAATTTTGCCATTTTTAATGAACATAGCATTTCCAGAGTCAACAATTCTCGTACTATGGATAAGACAATAAAATTTGTACCCTTTAGAATTTTCTGGATAACCAATAAAATATCCACTGGTTGTTCTTGAATCCAATTTCTTTTCATGTGGATTATAAATCTTTACTTCCACCTAATAGCCCAAACATGTAGCTGTCTTAACTGGGTTTCCTTCCCTCTACAGTTCAGAAGGAGTCTTTGGAATTGCCTTGCTAGGAACCCTGTTTAACAAATAAAAGGCATTCTTTAACGCTTCCATCCACAATGATAAGGGCAAAGATGAGTGACTTAACATACTCCTAGCCATATCCATTAAGGTACGGTTATGCCTTTCCACTACACCATTCTATTCTTATATACCTGATATTGTGTATTGAACATATATGCCACGTCTTTCAAGAAACTTAGCAAATGGGCCAGGGCATTGTCCATTCTCAGTATATCTTTCATAATATTCACCACCTTTATCAGACTTGACAATTTTCACCTTTTTATCTAATTGTCTTTCCACTTATTGAGATTTTTAATCACCTCATTGATAAGTACCTCAACGACATCCACTGATTGAGATTTTTCATGTAACAAATAGATATAACCATAACGTGAAAAATCATGAATAAAGGTGATGAAATACTTTTCTCCACCAAAAGTTAGAATGTCATAAGGCCCATATATACCAGTATGTATAATCTCAAGAAGCTATGTACTTCTTGTGGCTTCTTTCTTATTTATGTGTTTTGTTTGTTTTCCCTTAATACAACCCACACAAATCAAGATCAGTAAAATCAAATTTGGTAGTATTTCATTCTTTACTAATCTTTCTATTCTTACTTTGGATATGTGACCTAATCACTTATGCTACAAGTAAGCTAAACTTTCATTCACTAAACCACATTTAGTGCGAACATTATGATGCAAGGTTAACAGAGACTTAGCAAAATTATTATCAAGCTTTAATTTGTATAGACCATCATAAAGAATTCCACAACCAATAATATTATTATGTCTAAACAAACTGAAACATCTATTCCCGAATGTAAAAGAGTATCCAATAGAGTTAAGTTTGGACAAAGAAATTAAATTGCAAGAAAGAAAAAGGAATGTAAAAGGTTAAAAAAGATCTAAATGATGTCTAGTGTCTAAAATCAAATGGTAGTCTAAATGCCTTCAACTAGAGCTTTAGCTCAATTTCCTATGAACATAAACTTCAACTAGAGCTTTTAAGCTCTTTTATGACCCATGAGGTTAACGAAGTGAGTTCCTTGTTTTCTAATCTTGCCTCTTCTTGAATGAGCATGATCTAGTCCTTTTTCAATTGCAAAGCAATCATTACTATGCTATTGCGGGAAGGGCCTTCAGTTCAGCAGATATAGTGTTATCGATGCAGTCGGTCTAAGCGTAGAATCCCCACGACCAAGCCGCAATGCGCAGGCTGTGTAGGCCTACGTGCACAGGAGTTGAGTTTTCGGAGTTGATTTAGCGCCCTTTCGTTTTTGAGCCTTTTGATTCAAGGTCGGAATCCTCAAACCAATCAAAATCTGATTTCTATTTCACTATTTTTATGATAAGCAGTTATGTCTCATTCAAGTGATGAGAAATATAAGAACAAAAATTAGAAAAATTGAACATTTTCATCGAATTCGTCGACGTCGGTGAGATATTTAACTAAATTGACAACATTAGATAACCTAGAATTCATTCGTACTCCATTTGTTTTTAATAGTGTTATAATTTATCTGAAATTGAATATTCTCATAAGGCAGGGAGTTGATAATGAATAGCACAAGGAAGCTCTCCCTCACTTCCATTCCTATGGACCTTAATTTTGCTACTGTATCTATCATCTCAGTCACATGCCGATGCATGGTATGTGCACCATCAAACTTACAGACGATTAATGTACCTATTGATAACTCTATGGAAGGAGAGTTATCATGGTATTTTTATGCTTAAATTATTGTTACTTAGAGAGTTAATGATGAATTTTTATTGCACTTTTAGTTATATTTTGCATAAGTATTTATTTAAATTTAATTATAATAATTTAGTATGTTTTAGATCATGGTATGCACTGATTAAATGCATTTTTTTGTAGGTGTTCGAAAAGCTCATGTTTTATTAATGGATTCTGTAATAGCAAAGCTGCAGAGAAGGATAAAGAACTGAATTGAAGATGTTACAGAGTTGCTGTAGCAAAGCCTGAAGCACTCAAACATAAGGACGACATAAACAAATGCAGACAGAATAAGGCTGACGTGGCAATGAATAGCATGTGACTTAAGAATGCTAAAGATTTACTATGATTCGCAAGCCTTTTAGGAGTTGGCATAATTTGCACACTATAAAAGAGTGCACATTAAGAAAACAAGGAAGATGCCATCATACACAACAGACCCGAAGCAATAAGGAAAAGAAAAAAAAGGAAAATTTTGAGGGCTGTAACAAAGGAGTTCAGAGGAGGAGGAAGAAAGGATCGCAAAAGACATTAGAGTGACTTCTTGGCATTGCTACTCTCAATTTTCTAACTTTGTTTTCCTTGTTTTTATAGTTTTTAAGAATGTATTGGATGGTTAAACCAAATATTATTGCTCTTTCATTATTAAGCATGAACTAAACTTTAATGTAGTTCGGTTTTAAACGAGCTTGATGATTGATTGACTTATATTATTGTTGCTCTATGTCTGCTATATCATTTTGTTTTGATTTTAATTATTGTAATTCCATATTTCAGCTGACCACTCATTTAGTGGATACTAGCTAGGAAAGAGCCTAAAAAAGGTCTAACTTAGTGGAGCAAATCTAGACAATACATGATTTTATATTGGGTTTCCTAAATTGAGTTAATCTCAATTTGAATAGGGCCATGCTTGATCTAAAATTAATAAAGAACTAGACATAGGGATTGACCTTGTAAGGCTAATAGAATCCTGAACGTGTAATGCTATGTCTACTGTTGGCTTTACAATTGGTCACTGTTAAGTTGCATGTAGATATAAGATATCCAACAAGTGACAGTTGAGGACGTAAAAGGAATTCTGCCCAGTGCAGTAGTAAATGCTATAGCAACTATGCCTAATTTGTAGAATGGTCAATGATCATTAAGTGAGTCTAATCACCCAGCTACCTATTTGCCATTGAATATTTCCATGTGTTTGACGTTTGTTTTTATTCATTACCTTTTATTGATTGCTCATTTAGTTTCATTAGATTCTTTAGTTCAATTTAGTTTTCCATAATTAAAGCCTTTAAAATTGTACTGATAAGATTATTGTAGCAAGTCTGATAATATCATTCCCTGTAGAGACGATCTCGATATTCATCATTATATTACTTGTTGTGTCCACTTGCACATTGACATCCATTTCTTAAAACTAACAACACTTATTAATTCCTTGGCAAGGGACTTATCAACCGAAGACTGAGAGCACTCTTTTACAAAGTCCATATATTCCTTAGCACTTTCAGCTCTTGGAATTGTGGACTTGATGTTGTTGGCAACTGTCATATACATAAACATCAGGCTCAGTTTGTTTGATCTTTTCGAAGCCTTATAGAAAGATCTCTCTTCAGCGTTGCCTTCATCAGTAATAGCAGTTGGCCTTTCAATTAATAGTGCTAAGTCAAAATTCGAAACACCTAAGTGAAACTAGACCTACTCAGACCAATTTGGGTAATTAAGGCCATTGAAGCGAATGAAGAGCAACAAACACAAATGCTGCAAATATACATGAATGCTCACGCATTAATGCTTTGAACTTGAATACATGATATAGATTAAGATAAAATTCACATAAGCCTTAAGTGCATACTGAAGTTCACCTTTGGGCGACACAACAATACACTACAATTGATGCTTTACTTTAATTTCATATAATTTGTAATTGAATACACATTAACTAGACATGCCAGCTATCTTTGGGTATACTAAACATATCTAATCAAGCATACTAATTACCCACAATGATAATCATAGATTATAAAATTAATTAATCAACCTTTGGGCGATTCCTAAATATTTTATAATCTATGAATTTCAATATACCCATACAAGAAAATCATCATGTCATTCAATCATAAGCATCAAAATAATTATGAGTACTTGAAACTAAATTTAATTTGACATCTATAAAAAAACTTTTTAATTTGGCCGCTTTGAGTACTAACAAATTATATATGATATAGACATCAAAATTAAATAATAATGAATGTTGTAACAATAATAGGAATATAAATACTTACGGTAATATTCATATATTCAAGAAAAGGAACATAAGTGCCTTTAATTCATTAATATTGCATGTACATATAAGAATTCAAATATATATGTGCACATCACATAAATCACATAAAGTCAATCAATGCATCAAGCCATTTCCGTGAGATTCATAAGCCTATATAAAATATGCTTTTCATAGTCCATGAACAATTATCAACAGTTTTGAACAATTATCAACAGTTTTGATTGAATTTATAGTCACATGAATATGAACATACTTATCTTTGAAATAATACAATAACATGCAAAGCATACAATTTCATGATTTATCATATATACAATCACGAGTACTATTCACAGGTACTGTTCATAGTTGTTGTACATCCGTATCAAAAACATTAATTTTGCTAAATCGAAGTTATAAAATTCTTTAATGGAAAATCATGAATTATCAAACAAGGTTCTAATACCAATTTTTTGAAATTTTCTACAATTCCCATAATGCAAGTAAACTCTAATTTGCATAAATTTTAATCCCTAAGACCATAGAATATTTGATTTTCACATCACCATAATTGAGAGAAGACATACATTGATCCATAGCAATTTTCTTAATCAAGTTTCATTGTAAGAATTTAATGCTAGTAAAATTGATTTCTCTCTTGACCCCTTTAGAGTGACTTACTTTCTGATGGACAGAAAATTAATGTGATATCTCTTCTTTCAGATGGGGAGAGAGAGAACTAATTTTAATAAAACTCTAATTTCCACTTTCTATCAAAGTGGCAGTTACCTTTTCCCAGTTGACCAATAAGATTTTAGCATGTTATTTATTTTATTATTTAAACTCAATTATGACCCATTCAATAATGTGGCACGTGGACCACTAATAAAATATGTTAACATTTTGAATGCATTGCATGAATCACTAAGTTTTCATTCATTGACGGTATATTATATTTAAAGCAACTATTGGAAGATTTTACATATGTTAGAGAAAGAATAGAAAATCTATCTTTCACTCTTCTTGTATGTAAAATGCAATTTCTTTATATAGGCATTACAAAGAGCATTTATAGGAAGGAAATAATATAATTATAGGAAAGAAATCATATAAATAATAAATACAATTATGCACACAAATCTTGAGGATTCTAGAGTCGTGATCTTGGAGATTGACAAAAATCATGGAGATTGTTTCCTTTTCCTAACATGATTGTTTCCTTTTCATGACATCCCTTAAAACTCAAGCTGGTGGAATCGATGTACGCTGGAGTTTGAAAAGCAATTCACGAAATCAGCCATAAAGTGGAGGTTTGGTAAAAAGATCTATTGGTTGATCTTCAGATAGAATATCATGTACTTGGATAGTTCCTCGAGCAATATTTTGTCAAACAAAATAACAGTCAGTTTTAATATGTTTGGTGCGTTCATGAAAGACATCATTATGAGCAATGTTGATGGTACTTTTGTTATCATAATATAGTGGTGTCACACAAAATTATAAGACGTCCATGTCTCTAAGCAACCAGCGAAGTCAAATATTCTCTTGGGTAGTATCAGCAACAGCTCTATATTCAGACTCCATGGTGGATCTTGCTACAATAATTTATTTCTTACTATGCCAAGAAATAAGTCAATCTCCTAAAAAGATATATAGACATGTTGTAGAGCAGTGATCAATAAGATCATCAGAGCAACTGGCATCAGAATAAGCCTGAAGTTCGAGGGAAGAATGAGCTAGAAAATAAAGGCAAAGAAATAAAGTACCCTTGATAAAGCGGAGGAGGTGAAGAACAGCTTCGTAGTGAGTGGAGCGAGGTGTTGCCATGAATTGATTGACAATATGGACTAAATAGGCAATGTCAGGTCATGTCCTAATCAAGTAAACTAAGAAGCCAACTAACTGTCTATAGATAGTTACATTACTGAGTAGAGTCCTATCTGTTGGTGTGTGATAACTCTATGAAATGAGATTTATCATAGCATTTCTAGACTTAAACTAGTATTACTTAGAGAGTTAATGATGAATATTTATCTCATTTTTAGTTATATTTTGCATAAATATTTATTTAAGTTTAGTTATAATAATTTAATGTGTTTTAGGCCATTTTATGCTTTGATTTTGTGCATTATTGTAGGTAACCAAAAAGCTTAGTTTAAAGAAATCTAAAAAGGCAGCTGGAACTCCACTAATCAGTCCAAGCAAAAGAATAAAGAAAAAGATAGTAGCTCAACCAGGTTCACAGAAAAAGTGCTTAAGAAGTGGAACTAAGAAGATGTGAACCTACAAAACTAGTGCTACAGCAACGTCTTCAACATCAAGAGAGTCTCCCTTACTTGTTCAAGTTTATTATGCAATTTTTGAATTTTTTTTTTTAGTTTGTGTTACTTGTTTTTGCATGTTTTTAAATTTATGAATGATATGCATGAATATCTTTTATTTGTTTTGTGTTGAGTGCATGCGAGGACAAAACACCTCTCAACTTTAAGGGGGTTGTGTTATTTTGTAATATGTTTATGTTGAATGAATGTGTTTTGTTTAAAAAAAAAGAAAAAAAAATTTAGTTTTATGATTATTTATTTGAGAGTGATTGAGTGTGTAGCTCTGTTTATCTAGTATTTATTTTTGATTTAGGAAACCCAATGAAGATTATTTGAGTGATGAGATATAGGATGAGTTACCTTCAAGTAGAGACAGTTTATGGATAAAGGTTGAAATTCTGTCTTAACACTTAGACTTTGATTGAATTTTGTAAGTATGTTGTAGCAAACCAGATTGAGCAAATTAAAAAAAAAAAACAATGGATATGAATAGCTCAAATTTGGGGAAAATTAAAAAAAAAATTCAAAATTATTACAAATTGTGCTGGAATAAGAATAAATTTGCTCCAATGGCCTAGTTGCTGAGTAACCAGGGTTAAGTATTCACCCCATATGCAGACTTGAGCAAAAAGGCAGCCAAAGTTATGAGCATTATTACAGTAACTTAAACAGAAGAAAAAGTCCTATGTCTTAGAAACTGAGTAACTTAGGTCTGTGCATGAACCCCATGTTCAGCTTTGAGTCAAAGAAATCTAAAGATAAGACAATAAATGTAGCATATTTGATGCACTGCTATAGCAACTCTGATTTGTGCATTGATTAAGTAATTGGTTGTCAACAGTACCTCTGTTAGGCATTCACATGAACAATTAATGACACACTAGAGGGTTCCTTAAAAAAAACATATTAATAAGTAAATAATGACTGTTATAGCATAGTTTGTAAATCTTTATCTTTTATTCCCCTATGAATGAACATGGTTTTATTGTTTTATTTTTGAGATATATCTGATACTTGAGTCCTGCTGCAGCAACTCTGAATTTGATCAATGTAAACGCACACACTCTAGATAGAACAAAACTTAAATTTAGAACTGGAGATGCTATTGGTAAATTTGTATGTTTAAGAATGAAATCTAAGGGTTAATGAGTCAAAGCA
Organism: Clausena lansium; assembly: GCA_030449835.1. Taxonomy (NCBI): domain Eukaryota; kingdom Viridiplantae; phylum Streptophyta; class Magnoliopsida; order Sapindales; family Rutaceae; genus Clausena; species Clausena lansium. Next base: position 4,521,036 of record JASUUF010000146.1, on the reverse strand, counting down.
ATCTAGCTGACAGAGCTAAGTTATTTATTGCATGATTATGTGTGTTTGAAGTGTTAGTGTTGTTGTCATTACTTGAGGATAAATAATGGTTAAAGTTGTGTGTGTGATAACTCTACGACATGAGAGTTATCATAGCATTCCTAGGCTCAAACTAGTATTACTTAGAGAGTTAATGATGAATTTTTATCTCATTTTTTAGTTATATTTTGCATAAATATTTATTTAAGTTTGTTATAACAATTTAATGTGTTTTAGGCCATTTTATGCTTTAATTTGTGCATTACTGTAGGTAACCAAAAAGCTTAGGTTATGGAGATGGTTGCTGCGACAACAGAGCTGCAGAGAATGACAAAGAAATTAATTTCTGAAGAAATAAATCAAGTATAATGCAGAGATAATGTTGCAGAAATTGCTATAGCAGAAGTTGCTACAGCAACTCTGAGCACGCAAAGCCAAGACAGATACAACTTCATGCAGATTAAACAGTAAAATATTTTCTAGAGCTGATTATTTTATTGTCATTAATTTATGAATGTATATATGTGTGTGTGTGTGTGTGTGTGTGTGTGTGTGGCATGCAGCAAAAAGAAAGGAAAAGATCTTCATTGATTGATAAAATATAGGAATGTATATTCCTAGAATCCTAAGGATTGTAGAGGATCTCCTTACCTTTTTGGGAAATCCTAATTCAATGATTATAAAAGAGCAAGTTTTGAGGAAAAGGAAAGAGAGAGAGCCGTCATAGAACAGTCCAAAAATAATAAGGAAAAGATAGAAAAAAGGGATCTTGAGGGCTGTAATAGAGGAGTTCAGAGGAAAAGAAGAATAGATCGCATCATACACAAGAGACACTTTTTGAATCACAAGCCTCATCTATGTCTTGTTTTTGTTTTTATTAAGAATGAATTCAATGGCTGAATTGAATATTTTTTTATTTATTAAGTATGAACTAAATTTTAATGTAGTTGAGTTTTAAACAAGCTTGGTGATTGATTAAGTTATATTATCGTTGCTCTATGTTTGCTGTAGTACTTTGTTTTGATTATGCTTATTTCAATTCCCTATTTCGGTTGATCACCCATTTAGTGGATACAAGCTAAGAGAGATCCTCAAAAAGGACTACTTAGTGGAACAAATCAAAACAATACATGGTTTTAGATCGAGTTTCCTTAATTGATATATTATCAACTTGAATAGGGCCATGCTTGATCTAATATTAGTGCAGAACTAGACATAGGGATTCACCTTGTAGGGTTAATAGATTCTAGAGCGTATAAAGCTATGTGTAATGTTGGCTTAACAACTTATCGCTGTTAGGTTGCATATATATATATGATATCCGATCTGCGACAGCTGAGGATGTATTAGGAATTCTGCCTAGTGTTGTAGAAGATACTGTAGCAACTGTACCTAAATGGCAAAATAGTAATAATTATTAAGTGAGTTTAAGCACCCAACTACCTAATAGCCATTGATTATTTCCTTGTGTTTGACGTCTGTTTTATTTTATTATCTTTTGGTTTATTGTTTAATTAGTTTTATTAGATTTTTAAGTTATTTCATTGATTTTAATTTAATTTATTAGAGTATTAAAAATTGCACTGAATAGATTGCTGTAGCAAGCCTGATAACATCAATACCTATGGAGACGATCTCAATACTCATTATTATATTACTTGTTGTGTCAACTTATGCATTAACCCCCATTGCATAAAATTAACAACAGTGTGCATGTGGACTTAAGCTTTGGATCAAGATGAGTGGAGGCCATTTTATTATTAGTCAACCTAACTCGAGCTAGTAAATCAAAAGCATATTTTGCTTGAGAAATATACTAGCCATTGGAATAAGAAAGCACTTCAAGACCAAGAAAGTAACTCAGGTTGCCAAGATCTTTCATCTCAAAATGTTGTTGAAGAGAATTCTTGTGATCAGAGATACTAGCCATATCATCACTAGTGATAATTATATCATCAATGTAAGGCAAAAGAAAAATACATCCCTTATTTATCTTATGAAGAAAGAGTACAAAGTCATAAGAATTGGATATGAAGCCGAATAAATGAACAGAAGTGCTGAACTTAGCAAACTATGCACGTGGAGCTTGTTTAAGGCCATATAATGCACGACAAAGTTTACACACCTTATATGGAGGAAAAGGGTAGCCAGATGGGGGTCTCATTTAAACTTCTTCAAAATATCTTAATTAAAAAATGCATTATTCATAACCATCTGAAAAAGTGTCCAATGACGAGCAGCAATAACAAGTAAGCTTCGTACAGAGATAAGCTGAGCAATGGGAGCAAAGGTCTTTTCATAGCCAATGCCATATTCTTGAGAGAAGCCCTTTGCTACAAGGTAAGCTTTATATCGCTTGACTAACTCATCTAATTTGGTCTTGATTTTATAGATCCATTTACACCCAATGATGGATTTGTTCGGTGGAAGATCAACTAAATCCCAAGCACGAAACTTTTTAAGAGCCTGTAACTCTTCAGCTATTGCTTGCTACCAAATAGGGTTAAAACTAGCCTCAAAATAAAATTTAGGTTTATGTAAGGTGAGAGTAGTCGAAAAACAATGAAAATATCTAAGTTTAAAAAAAAAGTTCTCTCACACTAGTAGAACTATGAAGATGAGGAGGTTACTTGAAGAAGATTTAACTTTACTTTTAGAAGGCTTAAAACTAGTGGATGTGTCAGTAGCAAATCTATCAAATGGTCCAGATAAGTCAGGATGGGCAATAATAGTATCAGAATCACCTATTGAGTCTCAGAGAAAGTTCCTGTATGAACATCGTCAAGAAACAAACTTACAGAACTATCTGTAAATAATTTATTGACCAAATGAGGTACTAAATGTAAATTTGACACAGAGGAGAGCATTTTGTCTCCCAAAAGATGACTAGACAAGAGACATGTATATGGTTAGAGAAAGGATCCCAACACCTATAACCTTTATGTTCAATGCCATATCCTAAGAAACAACAAAATCGAGCCCGAGGTTCTAATTTTGTGCATTCATGATGTTAAAGGAGAACAAAACAAGGACAACTAAATACCTTGAGGATATTGTATGTAGAAGGGCTTCTATAAAGTCCCTTATAAGGTGATTGATTTTTAATTACTGGGGAGGGAACTCAATTAATCATATAGACCGCAGTCAGAGCAGCCTCGCTCCATAAACACCCAAGACAAGGGGAAGAAATGAGAAGAGCACAAATAGTGTCTAGGATAAATCTATCTTTGCATTTAGCTCTTACATTTTATCGGGATGTTCTGAGCAAAAGCAATGACATATAGATCCACTTTTCTATAGAAAGATTAAGAAATCAAAATCCTTATATTCCATGGTATTATCAGAATAAAAAACTTATATTTTGAGAGAATTATGTTTTAACCATATTAACAAATTTATGATAAATTGAACAAAACTCAAATATATTTTTCATGAGATATAACCATGTGCAGCGGGAATAATCATCAATGAAAATGACAAAATATTTAGAGCCACCCATAGTTAGAGTTGGAGATGGTCCCCATATATCAGAATGCACAAGATCAAAAGGAGTAGAAAAAACTGAAGCACTATTATTAAAAGACAAAGTAGTTTGTTTGTCTAAGTAGCTAGATATATGTTGAGTGTTATAAAGTGTGTATTTATAAAGGATAAAATGGTCATGTTATGCTTCAAGTCTCACTAACATCCCTAGTTTTATGTATTTAAGTTCTTTGCACTTGAATTGTGTGTGTTTTATTATAACTTATGTAATTTATACATTTTCTAGGAATTCAGGCCATTTCACAATTAAAGAGACATTGGACATCAAAACGGACATCATTTTTGAACTCAGGACAGTCGAGAACCTTAGGAGGAGTATAAAAGGAAAAATGGCACTGTTCACGTATACATCACTGATCATGTACGGCACTATTCACACATACGTACGATGACGTGGCATTGACCGATGACGTGGCATTGACCGATAACGTGGCATTGATCGGTAATGTGGCAGCATTTGATTGAATGAATGATGTGTCATTGACTGCTTATGTGGTGTTGACTGGTGATATGGCGCTGACCGATGATGTGGCAATGTATGATTGGACGGAAAATATGAGCTTACGATATAAGCAATGCACTTGATCAAGGTTGGTTGACTTTGATGTTGACCGATGACGTGGCAGCAAATTATTGAACTCAAAAATTGGCTTAAGTTACATGCAACACACTGAATCACAGTCGATGATGATGTGTTCCAAGCAATCAAAGCTTGCTATGTGGCGCAATCATGAGCATCCGAATTGATTTCATCCAATGGCCATAATTTACTCATTGTATCTATAAAAAGGGAGTTCTCCCCCCTAATTTGACATCCCTGAATCCGTTTTTGGAGTCTATTTTCTGTAATTCCCTCTCTATCTTGTATTTTTTTTGTATTTTAATAAAATACCCATTTTACCCCTATTTCAATTATGAGCAGCTAATTTTCTTTCAAGCTTGGGTTGAAGGTGAAGTCTCAACAGTTCCATAGGCTAATTTGGTAAATTTACTTTCTTCTCCCCTCTGATTTATATGGCTGTTTTGACTTTTTGTCGACAGATAGTAATAATCTTGTCTAGATTTTGTACCGATACTACCGTCTCCCTAGTGCAAGATTAGTGTTAGAAAGTGTGTATTTATAAAGGATAAAATGGTCATGTTACACTTCAATTCTCACTAACATCCCTACTTTTATGTATTTAAGTCCTTTGCACTTTAATTGTGTGAGTTTTATTATAACTTATGTATTTTATGCATTTTCTAGGAATTCAGGCCATTTCACAATTAACGAGACATTAGACATCAAAACGGACAACATTTTTGAGCTTAGGACAGTCAAGAACCTTAGGAGGAGCATAAAAGGAAAAATGGCACTGTTCACGTATACAGTACTGTTCACATATACATCACTGATCATGTACGGCACTATTCACACATACATACGATGATGTGGCATTGACCGATGGCGTGTCATTGACCGGTGATGTGGCTGCATTTGATTGGATGAATGATGTGGCATTGACTGCTTATGTGGCATTGACTGATGATATGGTGCTAACCGATGATGTGGCAATATATATTGGACCGAAAAAATGAGCTTACGATATAAGCAACTCACTTGATCAAGGTTGGTTGACTTTGATGTTGACCGATGACGTGGCAGCAAACTATTGAACTCAAAAATTGGCTTAAGTTACATACGACACACTGAATCACAGTCGCTGATGATGTGTTCCGAGCAATCAAAGCTTGCCACGTGGCACAATCCTGAGCGTCCGAATTGATTTCATCCAATGGCCATAATTTACTCATTGTATCTATATAAAAGGGGGTTCTCCCCCTTTAATTTGACATCCCTAAATCTATTTTTGGTATCCATTTTCTGTAATTCCCTCTCTATCTTATATTTTTTTTGTACTTTAATAAAATACCCATTTTACCCCTAGTTCAATTATGAGTAGCTAATTTTCTTTCAAGCTTGGGTTAAGGGTGAAGTCTCAACATGTCCCATGGGCTAATTTGGTAAATTTGCTTTCTTCTCCCCTCTGATTTATATGGCTGTTTTGACTTTTCGTCGACAGATAGTAATAATCTTGGCCAGATTTTGTACCGGTACTACCGTCTCCCTAGTGCAAAGTTATTACTATTTGGCACGATAAGCACTTAGCACCATATTGATTAGAGTGCGGCTCATGAGGAGTGGAAATCCCTCTTATGATTTAATTGGCATTAATAAGGAATATTAAGCCCATGGTGCATATTGATGCAGATCCAGATACCCAAGTGCTTTATTCACATAGTTTAATCTTTAATTTCATCCCGCCATTTTAATTTAAATTTAGGACAAAATTATATCAACACCTTCACCATAAATCCAATTACCTACTTAGAAAATTAACCCTACACACAATTAAAATCCACCTCCTCGTGGGATCGACACTCGTCACCATTAATCTGTGCTACAATAGATTCGTGCACTTGCGAGTTCAATAAAATTTGCACAACAATATATGATAACTCTATGAAATGAGAGTTATTATGGCACTTTTAGGCTTAAATTAGTATTGCTTAGAGAGTTAATGATGAGTTTTTATTTAATTTCTAGTTGCATTTTGCATAAATATTTATTTAAGTTTAGTTTTAATAATTTTATATATTTTAGATCATTATGTGCTCTACTTTTTATGCATTATTGTAGGTAATAAAAAAAGGCTTAGGTTATGGAAATGGTTGCTGCAACAACAGAGCCTCAGAGAATGACAAAGAGCTTATTTGCAGAAAAAATAAATCAAGTCTGAAGCAGAAAAGATGTTGTAGCACTTGTTGCTATAGCAAGGCATAAATTGCTATAGCACGCAAAAACAGGATAGATGCGAATGTATGCGGGTCAAACAATTAAATTTTCTGCGGATGATTATTATTTGATGGACAAAATAGGGCAGACATGGCATGCATTAATCTAAAGGAAAAGATCTTCCGTGATTAGAAATATATAAGGATATCTAATCCTAGAATCCTAATAAGAGTCAAAGATCCTTTCTTAGAATCCTAAGGGTACATAGTGATCTACTTGCCTTTTTGGAAAGCCTTAAAGATATAAAAGGAGCACGTTTTTACAAGCTAAGAGGGGAGGAGCCGTCACACACAAAAAAATCCTTGCGCATCAAGGAAACAAAGAAAAAAGAGAATTAAAGGGGCTGCAACCAAAAAGATCAAATGTTGACCAAGGGCAGATCGCCATCTAATCTAGAAAGCCACCACTTAATTCTTGTTCCCAGATTCTTTTAATCTTTGTTTTATTTCCCTTAAGGATGAGTTCAATGGCAAACTCTATTTAAGTTTTTAATGTTTTGTTAAATTTTTTGTTAAGTATGAACTAAATTTATATGTAATTGGGTTCTAAATGATGATTTGACTTCTATTATTGTTGCTCGGTTTTTACTGGAGCATTTTGTTTTTATGATGCTTAATTTAATTCTCTATTTCGGCTGACTACCCATTTATAGACATAAGCTAGGTTTGATCCTAAACAGGGACGAGTTAGTGGAAATAAATCAAAGCAATACATGATTTTAGATTGAATTTCCTTAATTGGTTTAATATCAATTTGAATAGGGCTATGTTTAATCTAAGATTAGTGATGAACTAAACATAGGGATTCATCTTGTTGGGTTAATAGATCCAAGAGTTGGGTTAATAGATCCAAGAGCGTATAATGCTATATTTAGATGTTGGCTGAACAACTAGTCACTATCAGGTTGCATATAGACATAAGATATCCAACAGGCGAAAGATGAGGATACATTAAGAATCTGCCCAGTGCTGTAGTCGATTCTATAGCAACTGAACCATAATTTATTAAACAAGCCAATAATCATTAAGTGAGTTTTCACACCCAACTACCTAATAGCCATTGATTATTTCTTTGTGTTTTGACGTCTATTTTACTTTATTGTTTTCTAGTTTGTTGTTCAATTAGCTTTATTGGATTCTTAATTTATTTCATTAATTTAATTTAATTTTATTAAAGTCTTAAATTTTGCACTGAATAAATTGCTATAGCAATTCTGATAACATCAATCCCTGTGGAGACGATCTGAATACTTATCACTTTATTACTTGTTGTGTACACTTGTACTCTAACATCTATTGTATAAAATTGACAACAAGTTTTTGGAGCTGTTTCGGGGGATTGATTGTTTATTGATTCTTGTGAATTTAATTTTATTTGGTGCTAATTTAGTTTGTTTAAATTATTGTGTTGACAGAATTGCTCAAGCATCCCTTGCATGCGCAAATATAAATCAATTAAATACCAATTTGATCTAGAGATAAGAAGAACAGCAAGGCGTTTGAGAAGAGAGCAAAGAAACTTAAAATATGTTGCGGAGATGGCTGAATTACAAAATTTAAGAGATTTAAACCAACAAGGGTTACTTGAACCTGTTAATGTTGATGGAATTCAAGAAGGTCAGAATGGTCAAGGGCAACCAGTAAATCATAATGTTGTTGTTTTGGCAGATGATAGAGATAGGGCTATTAGAGATTATGCAGTATTGACTCCTCAAGTTATAAACCCTAGAATAATGAGATGGAAGTGCAAGCTGCAAATTTTGAACTCAAACCCGAGATGTTTCAGATGTTGCAAATGGTGGGACAATTTAATGGATTGCCATCTAAAGATTCGCACCTTCATCTAAAGCTATTCTTGAAAGAGAGTGATGCTTTTCAGATTGTTGGAGCATCACATGAAGCATTAAGGTTAAGACTCTTCCCATTCTCTTTAAGGGATAGAGCAAAGGCTTGGCTGAATTCTTTACCACTAGACTCCATTACCACATGGAATGATTTGGCTAATAAGTTTTTAATGAAGTATTTTCCACCAACCAAGAATGCAAAGTTAAGGAATGAGATTACATCTTTCTACCAATTGGAAGATGATAGTCTATATGATGCATGGGAAAGATTTAAGGAATTGCTATGTAAATGTCCTCATTATGGGATTCCTTGCTGCATCCAGTTAGAAACTTTTTATAACGGGCTGAATCCAAGTACTAGATTAATGGTTGATGCTTCAACAAATGGTGCTTTATTGTCTAAGTCTTAGAATGGATAGCTAATAATAATTATCAATGGCCATCAACTAGAGAAGCTGCAGCAAGAGGTTCAGTAGGAGTTCATAGCGTAGATGATCTAAGAGCCCTATCCGCCCAAGTGGCTTCGTTAAATATGGTGAAAGTTATGACCATTGCTCTAGCAACAGTGAATCAAGTTGTTGAAGCAACGTGTGTTTATTGTAGAGAAGGCCATTTATTTGATAGTTGCCCTGGGAATCTGGCTTCAGTAAATTATGTGGGAAATTTTAACAAATCAAATCAAGGCAATCCATATTCAAATACATATAATCCAGGATGAAGGTAGCACCCAAACTTCTTATGGAGCAATCACCATCAGCATGCTGCAGTAACCAGTGGACTGAACAGATCTGCACCACCACTAGGATTTCAACAGCCGAACCAAGGGCAAAGCAACACCAGTAATGATCAACTCAACCACCTAGAAGCTTTGATTAAGGAATGCATAATGAAGAATGAAGTAGTTGTCTAAAGTCACACAGCATCCTTGAGAAATTTGGAAAATCAAATTTGACAGCTTGCTACAGCAATAAGTAGCATACCTCAAGGAAGTCTACTTAGTAATACAGAAGATCCAAGAAGAGAAAAGGAAGAGCATTGCAAAATGATTAATTTAAGATTGAGAAGAGATGTTCACATCCATATTGGTGTACCAATAATAAGAGCTGAGCCCACTTCAATCCAAAAAGAAATTTAAGATAAAGAAGAGCCACATCCCATCACTTCACAGACTGTTGGAGAAAACAGCCACGTTACAGTAGCCACAAAATATAAAGATCCAACACCTGTTGATGAAGATGCTATAGCATCAACCCATAAAATAGCAAAAGAGAAGTAGGCTGCATAACTTACTACAGCGCAGCAGTTCAGGCATCGACCACAATTTCCTCAAAGATTTCAGAATCTAAAGCAAGAAAAGCAGTTTAACAAATTCCTAGAAGTGTTGAAGCAGCAGCACATTAACATCCCTTTTGTTGAAGCTCTAGAGCAATTGCCAAATTATGTAAAGTTCTTAAAGGATGTTTTAACAAAGAAAAAAAGGCTTGGGGAATTTGAAACAGTTGCCTAACACAAGAAAGCAGCCACATGCTTAAGAACAAAATGCCTCAGAAACTGAAGGATCCAAGAAGCTTTACAATTCCATGTTCTATAAGTAATAGATATAATGGCAAGGCACTTTGTGATTTAGGAGCTAGCATCAATCTCATGCCATATTCCATGTTCCAGTAACTTGGGGTTGGAGAAGCCAAACCAGCAATAGTCACTTTACAACTTGCTGACAGATCTCATGCTTATCCAGAAGGTAAGATTGAAGATGTACTAGTAAAAGTGGATAAGTTTATTTTTCCAGTGGACTTTATAGTATTGGACTTTAAAGCAGACAATGATGTGCCTATCATCTTAGGCAGACCCTTTTTGGCCACTAGCAAGATTCTAATTGATGGGGGAAAAATGGGAACTAACCATGAGGGTGAATGATCAGCAAGTTACATTTAGTGTACTAGAGCCCATAAAAAGTCCTGATGCAATTGAAGATTATAATTTTGTCAGTGCTGTGGATGTTGCTATAGTAGAGAGATTAAACAGTTGCTTCAACAATGGTGAAATCAATGTTGCAACATCTAAAGAACTTGCGAAATTTAAAGTTAATGGGCAAAGAGTGAAACACTACATAGGAATTACTATAAACAATACAAGGGAGGATTTTTTCTTAAAAGATCCAGGTTGAGCATCAAGGAAGGTCAGGCTGAAAGACCTAAAACTAAGCGCTGATTGGGAGGCAACCCAATAAGGGAAGTTATTTTAAAGTACTTTAGTTTAATTTTGGTTGTTTAGTTATTTTCTTAATCTACGCAACTAATTTTATTTTTTCTATTGTTTTATAGTCATTACATTATCATGAATCAGAAATTGGGAGTTGGAAAATTTGAATGCAAGACTTGAATGGAGAGGAAAACCGCACAATGTTAATTGAGAGAAAAATACTACAACATTGCTTGCATCACCAGCAGAGCCAGAGCTAAAGAGAACAAAGTTAAATCTACCCAAATCTAAAGAAGTTACTGGAGCTCCACCAATCAATCAAAGCAAATTAACAGAGAAAAAGATAGCACTGTAACTAAGTTCACAGAAAAAGAGCTTATGAATTGGAACTAAGACGATGTGAACCTGCAGAACTAATGCTGCAGCAATGTTTTCAACGTCAGGGGAGTCTCCTTTGCTTGTTCAAGTTTGTTATGCAATTTCTTAAGAACTTCTTTTTATTTTGTGTTAATTGTTTTTGCATGTTTTTAAGTTTATCAACTATTTGCATAAGCATCTTTTATTTGTTTTTATGATTATGTGCATGTGTGAACACAACACCTTTCAAGTTTAGTAGGGTTGTGTTATTTTGTTTTATTTTTATGTTGAATGAATGTGTTTTGTTTTGTGAAAAAAATCAGTTTTATGAATGTTTATTTGAATATGATTGAGTGTGTAGCTTTGTTTATCTAGTATCTATTTCTTTTATAGGAAACTCAATGAAGATGATTTGTATGATGACATATAGGATGAGTTGCCTTCTAGTAGAGACAGTTATGGATGAAGGTTGAAATTTTGTCTTAACACTTAGAATTTAATTGAATTTTGTGAGTCCACTAGAGCAAACTAGTTTGCACAGATTGGAAAATTTTCATAAACAATGGATATGAATAGCTCAAGTTTAGGTTTCAGAATTGTTACAAAATGCACTGGAATAAGAACAAATTTTGCTCCAATAGTTTAGTTGCTGAGTAACTAGGGCTGAGTAGGCACCCCAAATGCAGACTTGAGTAAAAAGGCAGGCAAGTTATGGGCATTGCTGCAGCAACTTCAAAAAAAAAAGTCCTCTGTCTTAGAAATTGAGTACCTAGGTCTGTGCATAAACACCATGTTCAGCTCTGTGCCAAAGGTGTCTGAAGATAAGACCATCAAAGGAGCATCCTTGATGCACTGCTGCAGCGACTCTAATTTATGCATTGATGAAGTTTTTAGGTGTCAACACACTCCTGTTAGGCATTCACATGAAAAGTTGATGTTACACTGAATTGTGTTTTAACCACATTAGCAAACTTAGGATAAATTGAAGAAAACTCAAATCTTTTTGTGTGCGGGTCAAGCAGTTAAATTTTCTGCAAATGATTATTATTTGAAGGACAAAATAGGGCAGACGTGGCATGCATTAATCTAAAGAAAAAGATTAACCAAACACCCACACTGAAATAATTGCATTAACCATGGAAGTATAACAAGATTTTCCATCAGCAATCAATTTATCTTATAGAAATTGCTTTAGTCAGCAACAAGCACTCTAATCTTTGAAATTAATTTTTTGTTCTTTTGTAATTTTCTATGATTTTACATAAATCAATTAATATGCTGTGCCAAGATGAGGTTTTGTTTTTCAGACTAAATAATCAAGTAAGCAAACAAACAAATTCTTAAGTAAACTCGCTATATTCCAATTTGTACAGTGAACGAGAAGAAACTGAGAAAACAATGTATTTATAGCTTAATTAAATCATAAGAAAACAATGTAGTCATAGCTCGATATGAGATAATTTCGAAGAGGCATATTGTTTTCAAGTTAATTTGATCCATAAGAGATGAAGGGCCTGTTTGGGATTGCTTTTAGGAAGCTTAAAAGTGATTTTGAGAATCTAAAAGCTAATTTTAGTATTTGGTAAAAACAAAATCAAAATCACCCTCTCCTACAGCTGATTTTGAAAAGTAAGTAAGGAGTAGCTTTTAGATTCTGATTTTGAGAATCAATTTTATCCTTTAATACAATTCCATAAATATCCTTACAATTATTACCTAAACCCAAAACTATCCTTATTCAAATTAGAAACAAAATCAATATTTCAATAAATTTTTATTATAAAAAAATAAAAGAAACAAAATCAATATAATATAAATTTTATTTTTAGTTAAATTATTATAATATATAATTAAAAACATTGTATATACAATGTTTTTATATGTTTAAGTAAATTTTATCCTACATTATGTCCATTTTAGTCATTTACTTTTTTACAGCAATTTAACAGTATGATTTCCCAAACACCCACAACTACTTTCAAAACTCACAGTACTTCTGAAAATAAAATTTAACAAACACTTAACTGATTCTTTTCACAGCTGATTAATACAACAACACAGCTAACTGTAATTATTTTAAAAGCTAAAGCACTATCAAACTGGCTCGAAGTGTATTTAAATTGAGAGTTTAAATTGCAAATCCATGTTCTTGAGTTTTACGACGTCGTTACTCATTCAAATGGCCGATTACGCAAGTGAATTCAGAAACACAATTCATCACTCCCGGGGATGCTACATCAAAAGGCGGGATCATAGTCTATTAGTCTATGCCCACAGATTAACAATTTCACTCATATAGAAAATTTTTAACTTACTAATATAATTATAATCATTAACTTCTTGTTTTTGTTCAAATGATTTTTTATTTGTATGTTTATATAATAATCAACGCTAAATCCTAATAAATGAAGAAATATTTCAAAATTTTCTAATTTAATTTAGAAAATTGAATTATTAACATTAATATGCCTAATAAAAATTATTTTCCATTAGTATTCAAAATTTTCATTTATAGAAAATGTGTTTTACGTTAATACCACGTATGGTGTAAATTTGAATGATTATGAAAAATAATTTTTGTAATTATTGTAAAAATAATTAGCCATAACAAATCTCTTACTTAAATAATATTTATTTTTTAAAAGATAGAAAGATGGTTAGTGTAGAATCAAATTTTAACTTCCTACCTCCGCGGTCCAAGATTCAAACTCAGGTGGCTAGCAGAATAAACCTATTTCAAAACCATTCAGTCAAGCCCCTAGGGCTAAAATACAAGATGCTTATTTGCATAATTTATATTAACTAATGTCATTTATTTGAATTATCCAAACTCATCAGAGGTAAAACGGTAAAATAAACCCAAAAAAAATTAGAAGCAAGGGAATGTTGGGATATTTTACAAACTGTAGGAATCTGATGGGATATTGACCAAACTATAGGGAGTAGGAGGCATTTGCCCAGATATTTTTAGACGTACTCTGACAGCTATTCAAGATAAGTAAAAGGTACAGATGTGGCAAAATAAAAAAATTAAATTCATAAATTGTAAACTAATTTTCCTGACATGTATAGTAGATGAAGTTGTTGCTTCTTTCTTTGGATTATTTCAGGTCTGGTTGTTGGTGCCCGATGGTCTTATTTTAATTTTATTTAAACTCATCGTAAGATTCGTGTAGCACCCAAGCATTATCACTGGGTTTCTTTTTTACAAATTACATACGGTAAGTCCGTAACTAATCCTCATATATCCTAACTAATTAATTCATTCATTCAGGGGTCATCACAGATTCTGCAATTACTAGCGGTTGTGGTGACAGCTTCGTCCAAGTTCAGGAAATGAAGAAGAAAATTAAGATTGAAAGAAACTCATCATCAAGCTCAGCATGGTCCAATCTTCCGGATGATATCATATTCTTAACAATGAATGGTCTTTCTTAAGTCGATCAAATATGTCTTCGAGCAATATGCAAGAATTGGCGACAGCCAAAGATTCATCAAGGGGTTAAACACGCCGATCAATTGCTATGGATGATGGCCATCGATGATTCACATAATTTATGCCCTCTCTACGCCCTTTCACAAAACATGAATACACCATTGAAACTACAGGACTTTATGATAATAACAGAAGAAGGGCTCTTGCTTCAAAGAATGGTTGGATACCTTTTGTACAAGAAGATCCTTAACCTACTGTTCTTTGGGTCATAATAATGTGATCGGTGCTTTCACCGTTGCCTGAAACAGTGGAAAGTACTTCCATATCCTCCAAATGAGAACTGGTTTATATCTGATTTCCTAATTGACTCAGGGTCTGTTGGAAAATATAGCTATGCTATATTTGGGCCACATTTTGAGTGGGAGCCACTTAGCATAAGTGAAAGGTCGTGGAGGTTTCGGAAAATATTCCGTGAACACTTCGATTCGGTATATCATATGCTCAAAATGATGGTCATGTGAATGTTGTCTCACAAATATGCACCCTTGATGTTGGAAAAATTAAGAGGTAGACTTATCCCACCGGGAAAAATTATGTCATTGGATTTAGGTTTATATATGTTTACACATATATGGTTATTCAAGAATACTAAGGATAAATCGGCCCGATTTGGTTGAACTCGTGTGCGCCCGCACGTTTTGCGTACACGAATGTCTGCCAAATCACTCGAGCTCGCGTGGACCGATTTTTACTCCTTTTAATTTTAATTGCGAAATTTATTTTTGGCAAGCTAGGGTTACAGAATCCTTAACTATAAAAAGGCAGCTTTCCCATTCGTTTTAAAAAAAATACAGAGAAAAATACACAGCCACACACGCATCATCTTTTCTCTCTTCTGGTCTTGTCGTCCTTTTGAGAGAATTCAACACTGTTGTAGTTCGCCGGAATTTCGCGTTCGTGCTAACGACGAAATTCGTTCTCGTTGTATCTTGGGAAACAAAGACCAATTAATCCTAAAGCACCAAGTAGGCGGTCAATCTGTTTTAAGGACACTGCTGTCGCAGGCCTCGGGTTCTTTTACTGGTCGCTGTTCGCTGGTTGCTGGTTGCTGGTCGCTGTTCGCTGGTTTGCTGTCTGCTGTTCGCAATTACTGTTCACCGCACTGTTCACTATTTGCGGTTCACCTCCCTGTTCACAGAACACTGTTCACCATCGCGGTACTGTTCACCGATCGCTGTTCCGACTTTCAATTGCTGTTTCGGATTTGCTCGCTATTTCCTTAATTAGTTAAATTTAATATATTTATTAAATTCTATTTATTATTAAATTCTCTGTTTTACTGTAATTGTGGTTTGTCTGCAATTTAATTTATTTTATATTATTATTTATATATTGTTTGCTGGTTGCATTATTAATCTGTTTCATACAGATTTGTGATATACAGTATTGTGTTTATTGTATTGAATTTATATCATCTGTATTTGCTATCTCACAATTAATTAAATTAATTTAACAGGGTCAGCTGACAGCAACAGCTTATTAATAGTTACATCAAAACTAAAGAAGACGTATATGGTTTACAGGTTTGATCCATTGAGAATGAAGTGGTCTCAAGTTGAAAGTAATTTATTAAATAACAAATCATTGTTCTTGGGTTATACATAATTATGTCTTCAAGTAGAAGATGAAGATTATGTAAGTGAATTCACGAATACAATACATCATTTCCGGCTATCCCACGGCGATCGTGATATTAAATGCCCACAGATTTCGCAAGTTTATGATTGGATCAGTGTTTCGCAGCAGCAGCAACTCGACACATTCTGTATTCAGCCTCCTCCGATCCAACAAGGGGTTTCGATTGATGATTGAGTTACTTCGTGCTCAAGCAACTTCAAATCACAGTTTTGATTTTGCTGCTGCCAACTGCTACCACATTTTTTAGATATGTATTCATCACATAACACATAATAAATTTATTACTTTGTATAAGTCACATTTTATTTTATTTTATTTCATTTCATCACATCCATAAAAGGAAAAAAAAAGACACTGTAGCAGAGGCATTTATTATCACAACTAGGATGTACTAGTACTTAAATCAAAATTTTAATTTAATGTGAAAAGAATATGCTTAGCTATGGAAAATCAATTCCAGACTATTTGGTTACCAAAAGCTATAAGAGTCCCATACCAGTTGACTTCTGTTTCCGTTGAAGTCATAGTTCGAAACGTTGGGATATGTGTTCGAATAGGGGGTCTAAGACTCTCGGTGACCTTTTCTTTGCGTTTTTCTAATATGATAATTATTACATACAGGCCAAGAATTTTATTTTTATTATTAACGAATTAATCAACTGGAAATCCGAATGGGGAAAAACATTAACTTGTGGACTCCGCTATCTACTTGCCATACAAAATCCCTTTGTATTATGGAAACAGAGTCCTACTAACTTATCTGACTCGCTGACTGTGCACGCATAACGGCCTTGAGGTTTCCTAATGGGTATGTGAATCCTTTCAACAAACTTTGACGGGATCATAATCTATGCCACGGATTTCATAATTTTATAATTGGAGTGTTCGCCTGACGACAACTCCAGTAATTCAGGATTCAGCCCCCTCCACCAAGGGATTTCGATTGGTGTTAAGTTTATTATTGGAGTTAATTTGTAATCAACCTTTCAAATCTTATACCATATAAGGAATATGGTAATTGATCATTAGAAAGAAACCTATCATGCTAGATTTTATGATGTTAATTAACATATAATTAAGCATTTGTTATTATAGCAACGATTCATAGCATGAAAGTGAACAAATTTAACTAAATGAGTGATTAATCAATTAAGTTTCATGAGCTTTAATCAAGTTAAAACCAATTACGAACGTCGTTAACAAATACTGAAATTGGGTAAATGAAAAAAAAATTATAAATCAAGTACTACAACATTACACTTTGTCACTGACAATATTGAATTTGTTTATACATGGGCTTTTCCCCTGCTTAAGTACAAATAAATGAACGGCATTGAAGGCTTTATTATTGGCACCAAAAGGATTACTAATTGATAAAGATTTTACAGAGTTTCTCGCACACTTTCTTTCTCTGTATTTCATCCAGAAGCCCCTCTGAAAATATCCCCAAAACAGTTTAATCATCTTTTATACTCTCGAAACAGAGTCCTAACTAACTTAACTGACACAGAGCATGTCAACATAGCATATTTAACCGTTTTAACAGTAATTTTGAACCGTCTTCGCAGTTATTATCAACAAACCCATTCATATGGTCCAATCTTCCGGACGATATCATATGCTTAATATTGAATGAATAGTCTTGGATCGGCGTTTCGCAGCAAGAGCAACTCGACACAATCTGGATTCAACAACCTCCGATCCAACACGGGAATTCGATTAATGATTGCGTTACTTTGTGCTCAACCACCTTCAAATCATAGGAAAATTACAAGTGTCACAACTCACCATTATTCAAGTGATGGACGTAATAAGACTGCTTATGTTCAATCAAATTCCTCTGCCTCTAAGCAGAATTACTATTCAAAGGTCAAAAATAAAATGAAAACGTATGAACTCCAATAACCATTCCACAAATCCAATGGCGAAGCTCAGATAGGGCTAGGCTGGGCCTCTCACAAAAAATTTTTATTTACTTACAAAATACCCTTATTGAAACCTACGTAAAAATTTTATATCAATTAGTTATGTTACCTCTTTAGCTGTGATCAAATTCTTGTCTGATTTCATTATTTAATGAGTAAATGTGTATTTTAGTAATCTTAAATATTGTTTAGAATAAATATTTTGAGGAGTAAAGTTCAAAATATCTCCCGTTATTAGGTGTATCTTTAATTTCTTATTCACAAAATTATACTGTACATTAAAAATGTATTGAATTAGGAGAAAAATCAACTCACTCAAAATAATGCTGTTTATTTCGTCACTGCACAAATCTAGAATAATAAATATTCCTTATAATGCTGGGATCCTTTAATTTCTAGCCGTGTTGACCGCACTGGGTAAAGTTTTGTAAAATAATAAATTCTCATTAGTGGTTTTTATTTTTAATTTTTTTTACGACACACCTAATAAAAAATTCTATTTTGTTAACTAATCAATTGCAAAGCATAAGTGTTGAGTGGTACAGAAAATAAAAAAAATAAAAAAAACTTAAAACGTATGGACTTGGATAGCCACACTAGAAATCTACGAAAATAATTACCTTTGATTATTGGAATCTTTTAATTTCTAGCCGTATTGACTCCACTAGTTGAAGTTTTCAAAAATAACAAGCTCCCATTCTTGATTTAACAAAATAATAATAAATGTGCTTATAATAATTTTAGAATAATATAGAAGAATATATGATTTCCCATTAGCATAATTATTGAGGTGGGGTGGGTCAATTCATGGGGAATCAAATATTACCGGCCAAGGTAGAATTGTGGAAAATTAAAACAAAATGAGAAATATGGAAAGAAAGGAAGAATGTTAAGGCATGAAGAGACCTACTGTTGAAATTGATTATCATGTTTCTATTTTGTTAACTAATCAAATGGAAAACTAAACTGTAAACAATAGAATGTGTGGACTACGCTAGCTGGCTTACAAGTCTACAATAATAATTGAGTACATTTGATTCATCCTTCTATGAATTTCTAGCTGTATTGACTCCACCGGAATTTCTACGGAACAAAAAAAAAAAAAAACGAAAATTTCCACAAAATGCAAAACACGTGGAACTTAATTTTTGAAAAAACAAAACTTATCTCTATACCACATTTATTTTGTTATATGTATATCTAACCATTACAAAATTTTAACATGTTTTCTGTACTACCTTTTTTTTAAACTTGTATCAAATATCAATCAACCATTTTGACACTAGCAAATGATCATTTTACCCTTAAATGACTTAAAAAATCATTTTATTCTACAAAATTTTAAAAAATAAAAAAATTTATAATTGCAATAGTACCCCGTAATTTAATAAGATAAATAAATCTCAATACGATTTTAATTTTTTATAATTATAATTTTTATTTAAAAATTATCTTGTTAATTTTTTGTAACTAAATTAAATATAGGAAAAAATTAACATGATCAGAAAAGCTCCCTATAGTTTTTATAAACTTCCCCATAATTAAAGTCATGAAAATTCCGTATACAAAAATTAACATGATAATTTTTAAATGAAATTATAATTATAAAAAGTTAACATCTTGGATTTTGAGATTTATTAAATTTTGATTATTAATGTCTTGAATTTTGAAATGAAATTATAATTATAAAAAATTAACATCTTTGATTTATTTAATTTCTAGCCGTATTGACTGCACCAGGTAAAGTTTTGTAAAATAATAAGTTCTGATTAGTGGTTTTTTATTTTATTTTTTTATATTTATTTACAGGACACCTGATCAAGAATTCTATTTTGTTAACAAATCAATTGCAAAGCATGAGTGTTGAACGGTACAGAAAATTAACCAAAAAGAAAAAAAAAGAAAAACCTTAAAACGTGTGGGTTGAGGTAGCCCGTAGCCACACCAAAAATCAACGATAATAATTACCTTTGATGCCTGGTGTCTTTTAATTTCCAGCTATATTGACTCCACTACGTGAAGTTTTTAAAATAACTAGTCCCCATTCTTGATTTAAGGAAAAAAAATAAACGTGCTTATAATAATTTTAGAATAATGACTTATTTATAGAAGAATTTATGATTTCCATTAGCATCATTATTGAAGTGGGGTGGGTCAAATCTAAATTGCTTGAAGAATCTATTTATTATTATTAATATTGAGTGGGGTGGGTAACGGTTCACTCAATTCGCGGGGAATAATATATTACCATCTAGGGTAGAATTGTAGAAAATTAAAGCAAAATGAGTAATATGGAAAGAAAGGAAGAAAGTTAAGGCATGAAAGACCTACCGTTGAAATTGATAATCATGTTTCTTCATATATATATATACACACACTATACAGTTATATTATACCAAACCAGAAACTAACAAAAACTTTTTAAAGCAACTTGATTGCTTTTTAAGATTTGTTTTGGAAGAAGAGAGCTTTCTGATTTGAAGAATATGGAGACTACCTGTGCAGGTTTTTAGTTCAATTAATTTCAGTTGAATATCATTCATAATTCTTATTTTAATGTGTATATATGATTAAGTTTTTTTTATATGAATTTTTCAGGTAACAAAGATTGGTCGGAGGGAGTCATCGTTGTATTAAGTATTAATTTACTAAAAATTGCTGATGATGACATTGCAAATGACAATCTTGATCTACTTGTTGTCCCTCAATATGGGAGAAACCCTGACCACACTGGTTAATTACAGTGTTACTCCTTTGTGTTATGTTTAATTGAATAAAAAGATGGGTATAATATTATTACTTGTTAATTGTGTAACTGTGACAATGTCTCTTGAGATATATAAGAGATTTTCTTTATTTATCTACGTGTACCGTGTTTTCCTGAAAAAGGAAATAAATAAATAAAAATTGCTGTTTGCCAATTAATAGTTTAATATTGATTAAGTTATTTTATCCATATTAGCTTATTTATACTCTCTCTTCTTGAATATTTTTCTGAAACAAACTCCACATACTAGTTAGCTAATTCTTGTTGCTAGCAAGTGATCCATGGATCCTAATGTATTGAATATATAATATATGACAATGCAGAAAAGTAAAATATTGATAACTAAGAGAAACAAAGTTTCTAAATAATGAAAATATTATTGAAAAGTCTAAATAACCAAATCTATATTTTCGGCCACTTTATACTAATCTAAATATCCCGAATTTACCAAAATAGGTAAATCGGAAATCTGAAATATTATTTTATAATAAAATTCTTCTAATCTAAATAAGGAAAGCAAAACAAACGGCACCCAAATCCAATATCTAAAAAAAAGATTAAAAAATCCTGACAACAATAGGAAAAGTAGGAAAATAACTTAAAATTACAAAACGAACTCGAAAGAAACTGAATTTTTGGCTCGACGATGGGGCAAAATGGTGATAGTAGTGGTTCATCTCGTCGTAAGTTTCAAGTTATGACCTCCGGAAAGTACCTTACTCATCCTATGCAACCATCCTTCATCAATATAAATTTATAATTTCAATCTTTAAAATAGGCGTGTTGTTTAGTAGGTATATCAACATGCTTTTCAACGATAATCGCTATTAATTTAATAATTATTTTGCTAAATAATGTGAAGCTACAAAAATTTGATCTCTGAACAAGGAGTTAAGGACCTCTCCGAAAATATACCTGGTGTTGTGCCTCATCATCTTAATATTATCTATCTATGCAGAAGGGGAAAACGTATTCTATTTATGCCGAAAGGGAAAACATATCTAAACACTGTATAATTTAATTTTCTTTCTATTAACAAGTTTTAAAGCACTTCTACTCTAAGTTTAAATCCCGCTCACATGGGTAAGAAGAGAATAGAATTGTCATTAGGCTAAATAATAAAAATTAAAATTAAAGCACTTTTGTCCCTAAAAAAAGTTAAATTAAATTTTTTTTTTCAAAATAAAAAAAGCTTTATTCAATAAAATTTAGGTTAAAGCAACTTTAGTGGTAAAAAAGGTCAGGAGATTTAAGTCCTAAAAAAATTAATTAAGAATAATTTATATAATTAATTAATTGTACAAACTTCTTCTACGTTTTAAATTTAAAGATAATGTGATTTTTATGTAATTACCATTTTTGTGAAGCGCACAGTAAATGGCATATATATGGTCTTGGAAGTCAGAAACGATGTGTAAATAAAGTTGTGAAACTCTGAACATGATGAACAAAGCTCTTCTAATCAACGTCGGATGGAACCTTGTTTCGAAAGCCCACTAGCTTTTGGTCACAAGTTTTGCTTACTAAATATGGTTTGCAGCATGATAAGCTCCCTCATGTTTTACCTACGAAGCATGGCTCTCACCTTTGGAAGTCTGTTGGAAGGGTTTGGAGTGATACTTTGGTGGGTATGCGCTGGAATGTAGGCAATGGAAGAAAGGTCAGATTTTGGCGGGATTGTTGGGTTACGAGGGATAAACCACTGGCTGCCTATGCGATTGATACGATTCCTGCGAATATTCTGAACTTGCATGCAATTGACTTTGCCGATAATGTTGGTTGGAGGTGGAATATGTTTAGCCACTTACTCCCAAATAATATTTTACTTAGAATTGCTTCGTACCAACCGCCATAGGAGGAGCGAGGTGATGACCATGTTTTTGGGGCTGCTTCTAAAACAGGCAATTTCACGGTGAAATCGGCGTACTATGAGATCTCAAAGCATAGTTATGCTGTCGAGGATTGCGTTTGGCAGATTGCTTGGAGATGGAGGGGGCCTTAATGCATCCGTATTTTTGTTTGGTTGGTACAACATAACCATTTGAAGACTAAAGCGGAGCTGATCAGGAGACATATTCAAATGGGGAGTGGGTGTGATCGGTGTGGTGCCCCTTTGGAGGATACGTTGCATGTGTTACGTGATTGCATGGTTTCCAAAAGGGTTTGGAACCGTATTGTTCCTCTTGACCGAAGGCAAAATTTCTACTCCTTTAACTTGCGTGATTGGGTGAGTCAAAATTTGGCTAACAACTGCCCCTTCGATTTGGATTTGCAATGGAACACATTATTTGGGGTTACTATTTGGCGCCTTTGGTATTGGCGCAATCAATTCCAGTTTAATCAATTTACTTTGGATAGCGGGGAGATGGTTCATGATGTTAAAGCTAGGGCAGTGGAGATTCATCGTGTGAATAGCACAACTATGCTTTCAGGCCCTAGTAAGGTACAAAAATTGATTAGCTGGTCTCCTCCAATTTGGCCCTGGTGTAAGTTAAATTCTGATGGAGCTTGTAAACAAATGGGGGAAGCAAGCGCTGCTGGTTTGATTCGGGATCATAATGGTCGTTGGCTTGGTGGTTTTTGTATGAATATCAGCTGCTGTTCAATCACTGTTGCTGAGCTATGGGGATTATATCAAGGCTTGGAGCTAGCTTGGCAGAAAGGAATCCGCCGGCTGATGGTTGAGGTGGATAGTCTATGTGTTACTCAATTGGTTGCAAGGCCTTTTGTTCCTGTGTCTGAATTCTCCCCGCTTCTTCGGTCTATAAAGGATTTTCTCAAGCGGGATTGGAATGTTTGCCTCTGTCATGTTTATCGAGAGGTTAATTTTGCTGCAGACTTTATGGCAAATTATGTGGTTTCGCTTCCTCTTGGTGTCTATTTCTTCTCTAATCCATCTCCTGGTGCTAATGCTATAATCATGCATGATTTGTATGGGGTCTCTTACCCTCGTCTAGTTTTGCCTTAGTTTCGGCTTAAGGCCCCATTGTAACCAAAAAAAAAAAAGTAGTGAAACTCTAAACTCTAGAATATATATTGTGTTTCATAGTCAAGGAATTGAGTAATGAATGTTCTTTCAGTAACTCTGTATGCATGAAAAACTATACCGATATGAATTTTGAAAAAATGAAACACTCGTCATATAGAGATACAAACATACACACACCACAAACACACAAATATAGATATATATATTGATGGCCCATGCAAAAGAACACTCTTGTTCCTTAAGTTAATTTCCCACCATCCACTTTGCTGCAGATTTCTGTTTTGTTGAAATCTTACTCTTTGCAGTTCTCAGATTCTCCTTCATTAAAAAAATTCTAGTATTTCATCGTCTTGGCGTCCTACTACGTCTTCTTCTCCGCGCATTACTAGGATTAGAGTACCTAAATTAATAAACCTTTTTATTTTTTTTATTGCTTAGTTTGGTCCAAATTATTCAAGTTATTTTAAAGCTTCGTTTGGCTCCAGTGGGAAGTTTTCTTTTGTTGATGCTTCTTTTCAAATTTGAAAAACATGATGGGTGTTGGAAGATACAAACAATAAATAAAATTGTTATTATAGGTGCAAAATTGGTATTGTACAAATAGTGGGGGTGGACATACCTCTACCAATCCCTAAACGGCAAATTAACCTTGAAAGTTTTGAGGGACTTTATTGATGATTTTGACAGTATTTAATATTTATGAAAAATAATTGATTAAACTTATTTTCATTACAGTTTAAAATTGACCAAAATAGTTTAGATATCTCTAAGGGGATATTCTAGTTGGTTGGGTGAAATATATATAGTAGAACCTCGAAAAATTAACACTCGTTAAATTGATAATTAATCTCGATTAAATAATAGTTTTTGTTGGTCCTAAATTAGGTTCAACTTAGTAACTTAATAGTTCAGTAAATTTATAAGATAATAATTTTTTTAAAAATTGATATTTTTCCATAGGACCCACATACTATATGAATTAATAATTATCTAATGTGGATCTAAATCCATATAAAATGTCTATGTGGCTGTCATAAAATCTGTTCTCAGCATTGCTTGTTTCTTCTTGAAATTGATTTTGATTTAGGTGGCATTTGTCTTTCTGTCTGAACACTACAAGAAAACTGACAATAGATGACAGACACTTTGTGACGGATTTTGAGAAAAAAGGCATACGTCATAAAAGCATGATAGAGTTGTGATAGATTTTTTGTCTATCATGTATTCATGATGGACTCGTGACGGACTCGTGATAAAAATAAATTACATCAAGAATGTATGACGACTTTATGATAGAAAATATTACGTCAATAATGCATGATAGAATTTTAACATTGACTTGATTTTGGCCCGTTTTTTACTAAAATTTTTAGTATTATTTGAAACAAAATATTATGTGAATGATGAAACGCGGTCGTTGAAGGTAAGTTGAAATGATTACGTTTTGCTTCTAAATTTAAAATATAAAATTTATAAAAATTTTTTATTATAAACTAAAATTTAAAAATTAAAACGCATCGTTTTGGTGCTCTCTAATCCCTAATTTTTTTTTCTAAGTATCATATTCATACAACATAAACACAGAGGCTAAGAGGCTACTGAGTTCTCATCTCTCAAACCCCCGATTAAGACTTTTCTCAATCTCTCAAACCCTTGATTTTGTCTTCCTCATGCACTGGTTAACGCCATCATCTCAATCTCTCATCGTGGTCTCGCCATCGTCTCATTCTGAAATTGACTGAGTGAAGGTGCATTTCAAGGTCTCGCTATCGTCTTCTTCACTATCATCCTTCTCGAAATCGTGTTATGTCCTCATCTTGCCATCTTCCTCACCGCCATCTTTAAAAACCCTTGGTATGATTTTTATTCTATCCTCATTTTGCATGCTGTTTATTTTGCACAAATGTAAGTTAAATCAATTAATTGCATGCTTTTGGTTTTGGCATTTTTTGTTACAATGCTTGTGGTTGTTTGGATACATGTTGGTAAATTTTAAGAATTTATTTATTTGGGATATTTGATTGTTTATCTATTTATTGGTGTTAATGATATAAGATTTGGCCATAAGCTCGGTTTTTGAATTTACCTTTTTGGGTCATTGGCGAAATTTGTGTAATTCAGTTTTACTTAATGGAGGTTCTGGTGCGAATTCAATAGTACTTTTTTCAATTTTTAGAAGAAAAGTTTGATATTTAGAAGTTTGACTTCTTGGATTAATATCTTGGTTTTGAATATAACGTGTACTTTTGTTTGACTAGGATTTTTCATTTTTCACTATTCTAGTGCATTTCCTTGTCATGCTGAAGTTTCAACTAATGCGAGTTTAAGTTCGTCTTCCATTGACTTGTGTTGGTTCTTTCTCAACTTGCAAACTGTACTTTAGTTTATTGAAAATATGCCTTTTCTTTTTATTGCCAGCAAAAAGTGCATTTTAATTCATTTTCTTTAAAAAAATTTAAGAGCTGTGTCAGAAATGGTTGCTCCAAGAATTTGTTCCCAAGATCCTTGAAGTTTCCTTGGATGACCAAAAACTATTGTTGACGCTTATTTGACTTCAACTATGGTGTAAAAAGGTCAAGCAATATAAGCACATTTACTATGGGCCGTGAACTACTAAAATTAGCTGTTCTGAGTTTTATTTATTAGTATAATATCAAGAACTCTTGTGTTTCTTTTTTCTGCTATTGTTATTTTACTGTGAGAGATGCTTATAGATTAATGAGTTTCTTGTTTCTAGTCACATTGTCATTTTATGTTCGTTTTCTGAAACAGCTTAATCTAATTCCTAGTGATACAATTTGTTGTTGTGCAGGTTTGCATATTTTATTTGGTTCTTCGAGCCCTCGACACTGTTGGTATGTCTGTTATTATTAATCCTTTTGTTTTCTAATTGTTATATTTAACCAATTTGTTTCTAGCTGTTATAATGAACCATCCTATTTTCTATGTGACTTTCATCATATGCTGTTGAAAAGATTGAATATTAAATGTCTACTTTAAACTACTAGCTGTTGTTTGTTGATATATGTAAATTTGATGTGCCGTTTTCTAGAATTTCACTCATTCAGATGCCAGGTTGCATTTAGGTCGTGTTAGAGTAGCTTATTACTCTGAGTTTACAGAGGTGAAGAAAAACAAGCCCAAGCTTGCTCAGAATAACAATGCCATGTCATCAAAGTTAGTCAAGAAGAATGATGCTTCAGCTGACAGCTCAGCATTAGTTGGTTAGAGTATTGTATACACGAAATGAGTACGTAATAGATTTGTATTTAGTTTTTGTTATTAACAAAGTGAGTTAGTTACAAGTTGTTAAGGGTGTATAAATATGCAGCTGATGTAACTTATTAATTAATGAAAAGTTCTGGAATTTATCAGAAACATTTTATCAGAAACATTTTCTCAAGCCAAACAAACTTTCTTCAATTCTTTCATGGTATCAGAGCCAAAATGGCTAGCTCAAGCACTTCAATTTCGAATCAATCAATTGCTAATCCAAAGCAACCTTCACAAACATCATTCACTTTTGCTGCTACAGTAAAGCTCGATCAATCAAATTTTCTTCTATGGCGCAAACAAGTTTTAACTTCGATCAGAGGGAATCGTCTTGAGTCTCTGAGCCTCAGAATATTCCAGATCAACATCTCTCTCAGTCAAATGCTGATGGATCTGTTGAAAAGATTGAGAATCCAGCATATATTAATTGGCGAGCACAAGATCAAACACTTCTTGGCTGGTTACTCTCCACAATCAGTGAAGGTATTTTGAGTTCTGTTCTTAACTATGATATTTCTTTTGATGTTTGGCAATCAATTGCAAGACAATTTGGAGTTCAATCAGAGGCCAAAGTTATGCAACTTCGTTATGAAATGAATATCTTAAGAAAAGAGTCCATGTCTGTGGAAGAATACTGCACTAAGATGAAAATACTTACTAACAAACTTGCTTGTGCTAGAGATATCATAACTGAAAGAGATCAGTTAATGAGAATTCTAAATGGTTTAGGTCCTGGTTATATAGATCTGGCTTCAATTATTACTGCCAATAAGATGAACTATGATGATGCCTATGCTTTGCTCTTAACACATGAGGCTAGGTTAGAACAAAATCAGAGTGGTAAGACTGTGTTTAATGCAAATTATAGCAACATGAATGTCAATTACTCTCACATCAAAGGTAATCCTAGGAGAGGTTCATTTGGTAATCATCCTGGAAACAGAGGAGCTAGAGGCAGGTTCTTTAATTCTTTTCCTAGAGGTTATCCAACTCGAGGAGGTTATTTTGGTGGCTATGGCAGAGGACAAGCTATGCAATTTTTCAGGCCATCTATTAAGAACAATTTTCCTCATCCTAATGCTGTTCCTGTTACATAATCTGATGAATCTGATGAGTCCGTGCCTATTTGTCAAATCTATCACAAGTAATCACACACAAATAAAGCTTAAAGATATCTTGTTAGTACCTTCTATCACAAAGAATTTGCTAAGCATATCCAAATTAACCACTGACAATAATCTTTTTGTTGAATTTATTGGTAATGTTTGTTATGTGAAGGATTCTCTGAAGGGGCAAGTGCTTCTTCAAGGACTTGCTGAGAAAGGATTGTACAAACTGCTCTTGAAATCATCTCAGTCAGTTCCCTCTTCTTTTTATGTCAGTCTACTTCAATTAAGCCGCTGTCGATGTTGTCTACTTGTCATCTTAATATAGATGGTCAGAATAATGTTCGTAATCCTATTTCTACAAAAGTTCTTCCTACTGTTTCTAGTTGTAATTCTCATGTGTCAACAGATGCTCAAAATAATGTCTCATCTTGTAATGCATCTATTAATAAATTTGTTCTTTTTCATAGACGTTTTGGCCATCCAAATCATCAAACCTTAATGCATTTATTGAAGAATGAACACAAAATTAATCTCTCAAGTAATACAGTAAAGCAAGCACTTGAACATGTCTGTGAAGCATGTCAAATGGGTAAGGTTCATAGGCTTCATTTTCCAGTGACAGAAACTAGAACTGCTAAGGTTCTTCAACTCATTCATACAGATTTATGGGGTCCATCATCTGTTCCTTCCAGAGAGAGTTATGTCTATTACATAAGTTTTGTTGATGATTTCAGTAGGTACACTTGAATTTATCCTTTAAAACTGAAATCAGAAGCTTTAGATGTATTTAGGTTGTTCAAGTTGCAAGTTGAGAATCAATTCAATACCACTATCAAAGCCTTACAATCAGATTGGGGAGGAGAGTACAGGGTATATACTCAATTTCTAAATCAATGTGGTATCATTTTTAGGCACCCATGTCCTTATACACATCATCAAAATGGATTGGTTGAAAGAAAACATAGACATATTGTTGAGTTAGGCT
This sequence comes from Clausena lansium, assembly GCA_030449835.1. Classification (NCBI taxonomy): domain Eukaryota; kingdom Viridiplantae; phylum Streptophyta; class Magnoliopsida; order Sapindales; family Rutaceae; genus Clausena; species Clausena lansium. Next base: position 4,492,055 of record JASUUF010000146.1, on the reverse strand, counting down.
TAACTTTGTTGGCACAAGCTAAACTACCCTTCTCTTTCTGGTGGGATGCTTTCCGTACATCTGTGTATCACATAAATAGATTACCTTCTGTCATTTTACAGTTCTATACTCCATCTGAGAAGATTTTTAGTCACAAACCAGATTATGGAATGCTCAAGTGCTTTGGCTGTGCATGTTATCCTTACCTAAGAGATTATTATAAGCATAAATTTGCTTATCATTCAAGTAAATGCATTTTCATTGGTTATAGTCCTTCTCACAAAGGATATAAATGTCTTAATTCTTCAGGTCAAGTTTATGTTGTTAGACATGTTGTTTTTTATGAGAGTTCATTTCCTTATTCTACAGACTCTGCATTTTCTTCAAAACAGACTCTTTCTTCTTCCACAAATCAATTCTTTACTTCACAGCAAGTTTATAATCTATCTACTTTACCTGTCATTTCCTTTTCATCTGATAGTAGTTCACACAATCCTGACTTTGTGAGTTCTACTAGTAGCAGTTCACAACATTCAAAAGCTCTTTCTTCACATGACAATTTACATTCATCATCACAGCCCCTTCAAACAAACCTTCCCTCAAATCCTAATCCAACTACTTATCCAACAAACCAAATACTCTGAGTGCCAAGAGCAGCTCATCAGAATATAGTTGGCAATAAATGGGTGAATAGAGTGAAATACAATACTGATGGTAGTGTGGCTAAGTATAAAGCCAGATTAGTGGCTAAGGGGTTTCAACAAATTGAAGGGATTAACTACTTTGAAACTTTCAGTCCAGTTGTTAAATCAGCAACAGTCAGTGTTATCTTAACCTTAGCAGTGATGTGTGGATGGCATATAAGGCAAGTTGATGTCAACAATGCCTTTCTTAATGGGGAATTGACAGAAGAGGTATATATGTCTCAGCCAGAAGGCTTTATTGATAAACAGAAACCTGATTTTGTGTGTAAGTTGCATAAGTCTGGCCTTAAGCAAGCACCCTTAAGCAAGCTCCTAGAGCTTGGTATGAAAAATTGAAAAGTTGTTTGCTTCAATGGGGTTTTGTAACTACAAGTTCTGACACATCTCTATTCATCAGAAGAAAACAAGCTTCTGCAATCTTTGTTCTTATCTATGTTGATGACATCTTAATAACAGGTCCAAGTTGTACAGAGCTGGAGGAGTTTATAGCAAAGTTCAGCACTGCTTTTGCCTTAAAAGATCTTGGCACATTGTCTAACTTTCTTGGCATTGAAGTGTTATATGATACAGGTTGTTTATACTTTTCTCAGAGAAAGTATATCAGAGACTTATTGGCAAAAGTTAATATGCTTGATTGTAAAAGGATTGATACTCCAATGAGTACTGGATCAAAATTACAGAAAACTGCAGGATGGTGTAATGAGGTGTTTTCTTGATGATCCCACACATTACAGGAGTATAGTGGGGAGTATGCAGTATCTCATCCTAACTAGGCCTGAAATTGCCTTTGTTGTCAACAAGTTAAGCCAGTATGTATCAGCTCCTACATTTCAGCATCTGATGGCATGCAAAAGGGTGCTTAGGTATTTGAAAGCAACTCAAGATTATGGACTCAAGTTTGTTAGCAATGGAGAAATGAAAATCACAGGTTTTACTGATGCAGATTGGGCCTGTGATTTAGATGACAGAAAATATGTTGGTGCTTATTGTATCTATCTAGGCAACAACTTGATCTCTTGGTCATCCAAGAAACAATCAGTCGTCACTAGATCAAGTGCTGAAAGTGAGTACAGATCCTTAGCTTCAGCAAGTACAGAAATCAGCTGGTTGCAATCCTTATTTACTGAGTTGGGTTTAGAGTGTACAGAGAAGCCTATCATTTGGTGTGACAATGTGAGTGCAATTGAATTAGCTAGAATCCAGTCTATCACTCAAGAACAAAGCATATTGAGATTGATATGCATTTTATCAGAAACAAAGTAATTGCTGGTGAGCTCAATATTCATTACATTCCAAGTGAAGAACAAATTGCAGACATTATGACTAAACCACTGTCATTCACTCACTTCAATTATCTTAGAACTAAACTCAATGTTCTTCCTTGCCCCTTAAGTTTGAGGGGGGCTGTTAGAGTAGCTCATTACTCTGAGTTTACAGAGGTGAAGAAAAACAAGCTCAAGCTTGCTCAGAATAACAATGCCATGTCATCAAAGTTAGTAGGAAAGTATGATGCTTCAGCTGACAGCTCAGCATTAGTTGGTTAGAGTATTGTTTACACGAAATGAGTATGTAACAGATTTGTAATTAGTTTTTGTTATTAACAAAGTGAGTTAGTTACAAGTTGTTAAGGATGTATAAATATGCAACTGATTTAACTCATTAATTAATGAAAAGTTCTGGAATTTATCAGAAACATTTTCTCTGGGATTTTCTCTCTAGTCAAACAAACTTTCTTCAATTCTTTCAGGTCGCTTATAGCTTCTACATTCTGATATATGATGTTTATGTGGGCTATAACATAAAGAGTTTAGTTGAATAGATCCTGTTTTATTCCAAATCTTTCTTGATTATCTTATCTTCTTTTTCTGCTCTGTTATATATTGCATTTGAAATACTGCCAACTGCTCTTTCTCTGATGGTATTTGTCTTTTTTATAATTTCAGAGGATGACACCAGCATACCTATAGATGTCAAAGTGCCTATTCAGATAGCTTTTCATCGTCATGTGTATGATCGTGAATGGCATTTTTCTTGTGAGTGGACTGATATCTAGAATTGCTTTATCTTGTTTGTACTTATCCTAGATCAATCATACCAGAGAAGGATAAATATGCAAATCAAATTTCTATCATCTTCGCTAAATTTGTTTGTCACATGTTAGTTTAATATATCCTCTAGAGATTGGTTCAAGTGTCAGTTGAGTTCATCTGTAACAATTTAGAATCATGTGGTTACGGTTAATTATACATCATCCTTAAATTTTGTTTCACCCCGCTGATTTTGGAATTTGTTCAAGGCTGTAATAAAAGTTGGGTTGCATTACTACTGATTCTTCTCTTCCTTTTTTCCCCTTTCTAACTTGGGAAGTTACGGAAGCTTGGTCAGTTTTCTGTGAGTTGTATGCTATACGGCTAGTATCTACATGCAAATTGATCTGTTATTCGACATTCTTCTGGCTATTCAATAAGAATTTGAGTGTTCAACAAGGTTTTCTGTAATAGGCCGGAGACAAGAGATCATAGCTCAATGGATAAAGTCAATGAACCTTTTTTTCCCTAGAGTGTTTGTAATGTGGTGTGTGTTAATCCTTTTCTTAGAGTCTTAGCTTGCTTTGATCATTTTAATTCTTTGTCTATTTACTGTGGTACAAAGGAATACAAAGTGCTCATGGATCAATTTCATCACATTTCAAATGCTTTTCTAGAGCTTAGTTTATTATCCTTGCTTTTATTAATAGAATTGATTGAAAAGATGTTTTGTGAGTATGAGGCATTCATACCGATTCTTTTGTTGCCAGTCAAACTGTAAGCTGATCAGATACGATATCTTCGCTTCTTTTTACTCTCTTTCCCCTTCTTGTTAAACATATATCTACATGCTTTTTGCTTATTTCTGAAACATGTTAGATTTTGTGAAAGCTTCTGGCGTTGTAATTCAAATTTACCACATAGCAGTCACTGCAACTAAATATAAGTAATCGAAGGATAATCTTCTTATTGATCCCGTAAAGCAACGTATGAATCTCTTGAATATGAGTAAGTTTTATCTTGGGTGTTTGGATGCTATACTGTTTTGTAAATGACTATTCAGTTGGATAAATACCTACTCCTTGGATCAGGGTGGTGGTGGGGTTTCAATTGGGTGCTGTTTCTGGTTCAATTGGAGTTCTTTTGCTTTCTACGTTGATGAAATTATAAATCTGGTTCATAATTTCAGGTTCAAGCTAAAAATTAGAAGAATTAGTGAAAGATAACAAGAGAATTGTAGCTGAATTTTATTTTGGGGTTACCATATAGATTTCTTTGTGTGATTAATTACATTTAACAACTTGCTTATAACGCACTTATCATTTGCAGTTTTACTTTTTACAATCCGTTAAAGTCACATTTTAATTCATTGTGCAGTTATCAGGAGGTAATTGAGGATATAACCAAAAGAATGGGTGCTGGGATGGCAAAATTCATTTGCAAAGAGGTATGTGAATCATAATAATGTTCGATTAAGCAATCAATAAATTCTTGATATTTATTCTCTATTTATAATAGTGTAATCCTACTTTCCTAAGTTAACTCAAAAAGGAAAACTAATTCACAACTATAATAGAAATAAAAGACTAAGACACATACCATAATTGACTTTAATTAAAATAGAAAATAAAATTCTAGATTCCTAAAATAACGTCCTACATCAGCGTTGGTTATCCTCTTCAAACTTCGGCACCAATAAAATCTTTGGCACAATACAATTCAGCATCTCTCTTTCATCTCCTTCTAACTCCAAGGCTTTTTCGTCACCCCATTCTCAATGTCATTTACCTCTGCCTCGCTGACTTCAGCATCTACTAAATTCAAATTTTTTTTTTGACAGTCACTCAATCGATGCCCTTATTCCCCACACTTTAAACACCTATTCAACATAGGCTCTACGTATGGGTTATTATGTATCTGTGGCTAGTATTGTTGCTATCTAGGTCGCTTTTATTGTCTAAATGGCTGCTACCTTAGTTTGTGCTGCGGTGGTTGTTACATCTAGTTACTTTCAGGCCATGTTTTTTTCTTATTTTCTACCACAACACTACTTGGTTTATTCTGTCGACCAATAAGCTGTCGCTGTTGAGTTCTAGATTAGACACTACTTTCATTCTTCCAACTTCCCTAGTGACCGCCGTTCCCATGCCCCAAATTGCATTTACAATCTTATTTCAATCCCCAAGATACTTTGAAACCGTTTGAAACTCTGGCTCATCCAAATTATTTCTTGTGTGTAGATGATAAAATTCTTTTATATATTCATTGGCACTACGATTTCCTTATCTACATTTTTGATATTTTAAATACAACTGCTACTGATAATCTATTGGCAGGAAATATTTTTCATCATCCTCTGAATTTTAGGCCATGATTTGATCCATGGCTTTCCTGTAACTCTTCTTCGATTTTGTATGTGTTGCCACTATATGAATGCCGCCTTTCAACTTAATTGCCACAAGTTTAACTCGCTTATCTTGGGGAATCTCCAAATATTCAAAAAAATTATGTACTGCTGATATCCAGTCTAAAAATTCTTCAACATGCATCCCACCATAAAATCTGGAATATCAACATTAATCTTCTAATCAGAACTTTTTATGTGCCTCCTGTCATAATCCTCATATTCCTCTTCTTCCGAATCGCTTCCTAACTCCTCACGCACACACCGAGGCATTCGTCTCGCAGGCTCTAAATTTTGGGGTACTAATTCGTGATTGACGCCCTGAGGCACTACTTCACAATTGATGCCCTATTGTACTACATCGCGATTGATGCCCAAAGTTACTTTTTCATGGTGATAATCTTGAGGTTGTTCTTCACGATTGACTTCTTCAAGTTCTTTCTCAAGATTCACTCATTGCCGATGTTCTCTTTCACTGTTATTGTTCATGGGAAGCATGAGACCCGTGATTGTTTGCTTAATCGCTGCCATTCTCAGGTTATAAACTTCCTCCATGACTTGCAAGACTACTTCTCTGACTATCTATCTTATAGTCTCCATAGACATTGCCTGCATCCCTTGATCAACGTCTTCGGGACAATTGCTCCTTTCATCGTGTGGTTGTACCATAATGACAAGCGAACTAGCTCTAATACTAGTTAACGACGCAGAAACGTTAAAAGGTGATTGATAATAGAAGCTGGTTTATGAATAATGAAGTTTTATTGAAAATAGCTTGAATGAACAAAACTAGGATTTTGGGCCCTTTTTATAACAATCCTAAATATAATGAATTTACCAAAATAGGCAAATCTGAAATATGATATTATAATAAAATTCTCCTAATCCAAATAAGAAATCCAAAAAAAATGTCGCCCAAATCCGACATCTAACAAAAAAAAACCTAAAACAAACAGGAAAAATAAGAAAATATCTTAAAATTAGAAAATGACTAGGAAAGAAACAGAATCTCTAGCTTAACTAGGGGCCAAAACAGTACAATCTATTATGTTTGTCTCGTTGCAAGCTTCGAAATAGCATATTGTACTCCGAAAACGGACACATGTAGCCCAAGTTATGACCTCTAGAATTTACCTTGCTTGTCCCACGCAACCATCATACATCATCACTACTACAAAATTGGTCAACAACGATGGTATTAAACGACATAAATGATGGTTTTATGCAGCAACATTAAAAGAGGTATACCTTTTATGATGGTTCATTAACCATTATTAAATGTGAACTTATGATGACGGTTATTTTACTAAACAATCATTTTTTGTAGTATCTACATTAGTTTTGGTGATGATTTTTTGTATAAAATGGTCACCAAAAAGGTACATTTAATGATGGTTATTTAAATAATGGTCATTTATTACACTTTTTCATTAATTTTTATGACGGTTTTTATTCATAACTGTTATTAAATGAACATCTTTAATGATAGTTTTCCAATAAAATCATCATCTTATACTATATTTTTGCTATTTTTTACGACAATTTTTATTAAAGAACAGTCGTCAATTTCCATCCAATTTTAAAAAAATTTATTTTTAATGACTATTCTTTTTAGTAACCGTCATTAAATGTTGTGCTTTAATGACAATTTTATGTTACAACTGTCGTATTATTACGAATAGTATGAGCATTTTTAATGACAGTTCCAGTGAAAACGGTTATCATTTATTTGTTTTCATGGCGGTTTTTATATTATAACGGTCAATTATGTTCATTGGCTACCTTTAATGACAGTTCTAGTAAAAACTGTCATTGCATATTAAATATAATGACAATTTATACATAATAACAGTCATCTTACAAAAAATTAATAATAATAATTTGCAATTTAAGAACCATTTCAAGCCTCTGGCTCAAATGCAATTTCCTATTAAATTCACTTAAATGACTTGTATAAAAAAGATAGCTTTATAAAGAAACTTTAACAACCATTAACCTACAGCAGAATACAAATTAGCTTTTACATCAAAATTTCCATAACTTTGCCATTTCAAGCTTTAAATATATTTCCTTGTAACCAAAGATTTAACGTGCTTTAGATGTTGTCTTGCAAAAATCTGTTAATTACCAAAGGAAAAAAGAAAAAGAATTTGTATGTACATAGCAGAAAAGAAATATAGAAATAAAAAAACTAAGAGCAGTTTTAATTACAAAACAGCAGTAAAACAAACTTGGAAAGCTCCAGGTGTTGTTTTTCTGCATGAACGATAGTAAAATATCACCTAGAAACATCTAGGTGCTGCTTTTCTACATAAACAAAACTGCATAACAGAAGTTAAACAGTACCTGGACGTTTCAGGTGCTATTTTTACTGCATAATGGCAACTAAGCAGCACCTAGACACTTCCAGGTGCTTTGTTTATGGATAAATAACCGTCAAAATAGTTCTTGAAAGTTTCAGGTGCTGTTTTTACTATATAACAGCAGCTAAACAACACTTGGAGACTTCCAAGTGCTGTGTTTCTGTATAAACAGCAATAAAACAGCACCTAGGACTTTCAGGTGTTGTTTTTTCTGCATAACAGCAACTAAACAGCACTTGGACACTTCCAAGTGCTGTTTCTGCATAGCAGCAATAAAACAGACTCTTGTGCTGTTGCATAGTAGCAAATTACTGCAATTTAAATTGAAAAAACATATGTGAGGAAGGGTTAAGCAACCAAAAGTAAATCCATCTGCATAAGTACACAAAAAAATGTACAAATCACTTCCAAAAGCTTCAATAATTTTTTTTTTAAATGGAGGAAGGGTTATAAGTGCACAAAGACAATTTTTTGCTTAGTTGAACTAGTAACTCAAGAAATCAACCCATTGATAAATTTTTTGCTCTACTTAATTCAGCATAAAAAACATATGTACAAATTAATCCCTTGAATCTCCAAATCTATATTGACTACAATGAAGTTTGGTATAAAGTATTTCAATATTTTGAGATCCCGTTTGAAAATCATTACTACTTAAAAGAACTCAAGATAAATATTTAGAATGATATCCGCGAAAAAGACTCAGATTCCAACTACAATTTTATTATAACAAAAATATGAATAGAGTAAATGAAATAGTCCTAAAATATGAACTTAATCTTTACTGCCACGTATGAATATGAGCAAAGAGACAAAGACAATATTTTGACATGCCAAAGGATGATACTTGCTAGAATATAAAGTCAAACCAATGGATAGATATGTTGACCTATATGGTCATTCGGTATTTTGATTTTAATGGTAACAAATCACATGTCATGGGTAAAATAGAAAATGCATATATTTCACAATCTCACTAGCTCTTGAAAGACAATAATTGTTCATGTGAGATTAAGTTATTTTTCATGACATGTTAAATAAATCATTATTTTCATAATACAAAGATTTTATATTTAAAGGAAAAATGATTTTATGAAATTGGCTGTTTTCAAGTTTATGGACTAAATTGTAAAAGTTTTGAGAACTTTGAAATCAATAAGTATTGTTTGAAATTCTGAAAATTGACCTATTTGAAAGATTTTCAAAAGTTTAGGAGCATAGTATAGTTTCTGTAAGTATGGGGCAAATCTATAATTTTTGAAAAGTTTTCACTATAGCAGTCACTGTAGCAAATGGCTAACCGTTAATGAGATAACAGGTAACTGATAGTGTCCAGAGAGCAACTTATTTTCTAAACAATAACGGCGATCCGATATTTTGAATTTCTGTATAACGGCTAGTTTTGAAAGTCATAACGGTGATCTGACAAGAAGTTAACGGTGATCCGATAATGAGCAGAAAATCAATAACAGCTAGTTTTCAGCTCCAATTATAAAAAGTCTCAATTAAATTCAAATCATAACGAATTTTATAGTCATCATTTAGCTTGCTACTGAGTATACAATTATTCTTGAGCTTTAAGCTTGTCATTGTTTCATTGAATCACACTTTGAGCTTTTATTTGTAAACACATACATTGTGTGAAGAGAAATTATTTGTAATCATTTTTGTAAATCAAATTAAGTGGTTGTAAGTGTTGGGATACACTTAGTTGAAGAGAGTGGGAGATAATCTCTTGTTGTAAAGGTTTATTGACACCTTAGAAGTCATTAGAATAAATTGTTTTGTGGTTTCTTTAGCTTAAGTTTTAAAACCTCTTTGCATAGCTAGAATTTCAAGATAGGCATTTGAGGCTTTTAATCGAGCAGATTTGGCATGGGAAAAATGTTACTGTCAAATCCATTTATTTGAGGCTCACTTCCTTACCTTGGAAAAACAAATTGAAAAAGTTTTAATGGTTGTCAGTGAAGAAACAATAGTAGTTTTTAAATGACAAAGCTAGTATGTTTCGTAGTAACTATGATGTAGATGCACATGATCAACAAACTAGTAATATTAAGAATAAAATTATACTTAGGGTAAAATTCCAGACAGGCGCTATCATAACAATGGTCTCTAAACGAATTTTAAACTTGAGCAGCTATTCTCATTTATCAACATTCTTTATTTATTACAAATAATATTCTTCAAAACGGCAAATCATTTTGCCTATAACGAAAATAAGAGTTCATTTTGTAAATCTGCAGCCACTGCAATCATTTATAACCTACTGGCATGCCATTGAAGCTTGAGCATGCTAAAAATAAACTATTAAATTAGCAGAAACGCAAATACCTTCCACTACTAAAACTATGAGAAGTATCCAATCGCTAAAACAGAATCTCTTCCACTTTCATCTACATAATATTTATCTTTCCACAACTAAATATAGCTATGTAAACAATTTACACACTTGGGAATCTTGTCAAACACCTAACCTGCACTCAACAATTCACGTTAATTAACTTCTCCAAGTGGGATGCTGACAGGCTAAAATGTGAAATGAAGAGCTGAGATATATCTTCCTTCATATGTAAGTCTAGAAGAATGATTTCTAAAATTAATGGAAACAGAAACATATGTTAAATCCTAACCCCTAATTTAAAGCAATCCAAAGTCATGCCTTATAAATTTAGCCAAAAAAAAAAAATGAGAATATAACTTAAAGCAAAATTCTTTAAGAATAAATGGTAACCTGTGAGAAACTGAGCTGCAACACAACAGTTTCATAATCCTCACTCTATTGCCAATCAGAAAACTTCTCTTTCTTATCGTTATTATCCAGATCTGTACCCAGACCAGCCGTTTTAGCTCGTTTCGAGTTTATCACAGCCTCCTCTGTCTCTTCGGGCGTTTTGACACTGATTTCGACCTGAGTTTTACGGTTTTTGGGATTCTACAAGGCTTGTGGCTGTCGACTTATGATTAGCATCAAGTTCAGACTAGGACTCGGATATTGATCTAGAATCCTCAAAGTGAAAGGATTCGAACTGAGGGATAGCTGCGATAGTTTTAAGCTTTTTAAAGGCCAATCATTTTTAGGCTTATTGCAGTGGAGAAGACTATGGCTTTGAAAAGTACAGAGAATTAGTGGCTTACAATCAAATTTGAAAAGCAAAGATCAGGAGACAAAGTTTAGAGTTTCTAATTGAATCTTTCATTTATCCATTTTGAAATTAAGATTACAATTTTCTTTGACTTCTCATTTCAGCTATTGATCTTTGGCTTCAATTTGTCTTCGGATTCAATGCTTTGGTTTCAATGTTTGTGATTAAGGATTGAATGATAGGGAAAGATTTTTTGTGAATGAGAGGGAAAAGATTTTGGACTTATGATAAAGAGGGAAGATGAAAATTTCGTGAATGTGTTGTGAAGGAAGACAAACTTTTTATTTAATTGCAAATTCAGTGGTTGGCTGTTTAAACATAAAAATTTGATGTTTGGATTAGGGTGGGCATGGTTCGGTTCGGTTTGGTTAAGAATTAAAGAGAACCAAATACATTCGGTTATTTTTTAAAAAGAACCAAATGAAATAAAGAACCGAATATGAACCAAACTGAATAGTTCGATTCGGTTCGATTTTTTCGGTTATGGGCCTATTGGGTTTATTTTGAATTTGTAAATTTTTAGCCCATTGGCCTCATAAATGGAATAATTTTTCTCAATTTTAAAACCTGCAAAACACTCAATTCATCACAATTTCATTACAAATACAAAAATACTAACAATATTACAATAAACACAAAGTATTCAAAATAAATTTATCACAATTGTTTTGCTAACTACTAATAAGATACCAAGAAAATATGAAATATTAAGATTTAAGAATATAAATCTAGATTCCAAATCTCAATCTAAATAAACATAAAGTTGTAAAGACAAATAAAAATAACCAATTAAATTATGACATGTGTCAAATTTGGTAAAATTACCAAAATACTGCAGTTCTTCGGTTCAGCTTTATGAACCAAAAACCAAACTAGTATTTCGGTTTTTCTCCACAATCATATATTCGGTTATTTCTAAGAAAAAAACCAATCGTAATTGTCCCAAACCATCGGTTCGGTTCAGTTTTTCTTAGGCCACAGTTTTTTTGCCCACCCCTAGTTTGGATATCTTGGGTTCGAGTTAAAGCAGAAACAAAATTAAATGATAATTTTATTTTTAATGGCCGTTGTTTAATCTAACAGTGGTCATTAATAGTTTTTAGTTTTATTGACGGTTGTTTAAGAACTGTCATTAAAATTGAGACGATATTTTAATTAAACATATAATGGCTATTATGTCTAAAAACGGTCATTCTTTCTTTTTTACTTTTAACGACGGTTTTTATAATAAACCGTCATTAAAATTAAGAATTTATTTTTCACTTGACACTTAATGACCATTATATAATATGACGGTCATTAAATATATTTAAAGACGGTTTCTAAGAAGAACCGTTATAATAAATGGGTCATTATTTTATATTTTTGTAGTAATGTCTCCTAACTTATATGTTAAAACTCACGGTGCATTTACTTGAGGATTTAGGGAATGGGAATGAAGGAATGTGAATGAAACCCATGTTTACTTGGTAAAATGTAATTTAGGAATGGAAATAAAATGTGTGGATCTCACACAATTTGGGAATAAGGAATGGGAATCTCATTCCCATGGGGGGCCTTGGTAATGGGGATTCTCATTCCCTGAACTTCCAATTATACCACCACTTATATTTAAATATTCAAAAAATGCCCTCACTGAAGTTTTGACGTTTTTGCATTTTAGTTCCTGTAGAATTATGAAAATAACCTAAAATTTTGTATTATTTGCAAATGAGTCATTTGATAACAACAATAATAATAACAATAAAATTTATTTAATAATAATAATAATTTATTTAATAATAAAAATTATATTATTATTATTATTGTTATAAAAAATTTATTTAACTTAATATTTTAATTATTAATATTAATATTAATTTTATTATTTTAATTATTATTATGGTCATTAATTTCATTATTATTATTATGATGCTTATTATTATTATTATTATATTAACTTTATTATTTTAGTTATTATTAATTATTGTTATTATTATTTTTATTAATATTATCATTATTATCATTTATTATTATTATTAATTTTATTATTTTATTTATTATTTATATGTATCTAGTTAATGAAAATTACATTATTTAATACTATGGGTATTTTAGTAAATTGATTCTCATTCTCATTCCTCATTCTCATTTATTTTGCCAAGTAAACACATCAATGGCATTCCAGCACATGCCCATTCCCATTCCATGAAGTAAACGCACCATCAATCTATGTGATTAATTGTAATAAATTGCTTCCAAAATTTTATGTAGGTTTTCTCATAAAATTTATTTGTTTTTGGCAGGCTTCATGCACAAGGAACTTGCATTACTAACCTCTTCAACATTTATTTTAGGTACCTAATCATAAGATGTGTCCTAGCATGTTGATGTTGGAGTTATCTATCTCCCTCTTACACATCAGGCCTTGGGTCAAAAGGGTGGGACTATATGCACTCTAAAAATTATTCTGGACACTCATATTTTTATAAGAAAATTTATTACGAAAATACTCATGATATAAATTACTATTAAATACACTTTATCATGAGCATATATAATATTATTACTTTAAACACTCATTTAGGACACTGTAATAAATGTTAATTTTCTTATAGTTTTAAACCTTAAATTTTTTTCTTCCAAATACCTTAAACAAATATTTACAGAGAAAACTCAATATGTGAAGATTTTAACTTTAATGAGGTATGTATGATCTTTTTATTTTTCTAGTTTACAACACAAATAATTTTTACCATGTTCCTTATTCTTTCCCTTCCCAATGGTTTTTTTATCACTAAATTTATTTTGATAGAAAGAAGAAATAGTAGGGACTATTCACGTTCTCCAACATTAAAAACCCTTTGAGCAAAAATTGAGAGCAGGGGACCATTCATGTAAAATATTTCAGTGGCATGTGAAAAATTTCAGCTAGATTTGTTTGAGAATAAATAATATAGAAGCAAGCTCCCGTAGCAAGCCCTCCGCCTTAAAAAATTTAATTCAAGTCTTGAAATTCAGTTTTACAATCTGTTTGGATGAACAGGCGTAGTATTTACAATTTGCTTTAAAATATTTTACAATCTACTTTAAAATATTCTTTAATCCAGATGTAACTTATTTTGATTTGGCCAAAAGATACATTGGTTAATTGATTTATTTATTTGAGTGTATAAAGCATTTTCATGAGTGTGTAAAGTAAATAAATATAATTAATTTAAAAAGGATTGAGTAAGGACTTTTTTGGCATTTCAAAGAGTGTACAAAGTATAATTTATTTTTTTTAAATTAATAGATGAGTGTACATAGTAATAGATTGTCCAAAGTTATTTTTAGAGGACATATAGCCCCACCTGAGTAAAAAATATAAACACTCATACTTCCTATTAGACTATTGGGCTAGCTGAGATTCCTGTTAGATTGTTGGTCCGATGGAAATTGTTGGTGAACTTAGCTCTAAAACTAGTATTAGGTGGTCTTGAGCTTCTCTTAACCCAAAAAAAAAAAATAGCTTTAGAGATGAGATAACCCCAAAAAGTTGATGGTGATCAAAATCATTACATGTTTTTTCTTTTTGAGAATAGGATCCATCAATTTGGTCTTGATTGTTTTGTTTTCTTTTCGAAAATGGAAGATAGGATCCATTAATTTAGTCATGATTGTTGTTTTTTGGTTGGTTAATCTTGGGTCCTTGGGATTTATTATTTATTAGTTTGAATCTCAAATGATTTTGTATTTTTTTAAAAGTAGAGGTAGAGCCTAAATTAATTTTATAGCCCTTATTTTTTTTAAGATTTGTACTTAAGTGGTCAGACAAATAAAGTTATAATATCCCACCCCATAATTTTGACCAATTTTGACCGGCCCTATAAATTGAAAGAGAGAAACGAAGAGAGAGAAATGGTGAAAGAGAAAGAGAGAAAGAGAGTTTGAGAAACCAGATCGAACTGGGTGGACCGAACTCGAAACCCGACCCTACCACCGTTTTCATTTCCGGCTACCTCACCTACAATGGAAGGCACCAACAGAACCACCAGACAACGCCGTCATCCCCATGCCATCACAACCACCGTATAACGGCCGGAAAGCCATCGATCGAGCCTCGGAAAGTCGCGGCAGTCGTCACCTTGTTTCGATGCTATTTTGTCGACGTTGGGCTACGCCGTCGTTTGGGTTTTGTCCCTCACGGCTGCCACTTCAATTCCCACTAGCAATAACCACTAGAAGCTGCTAAATCACCGACAATTAGTCGCTAAAGCAAGCACGGCTGTTGAGCTCGATCTAGAGCCGCCACCGGCACCATTGAGTTCAACGCAGCCTAGAGCTTTTATCCCAACCTTCCTGGTCATTGTCGTATGAATTTCGGTCACTGTTGGTTAGCGAGGGTATTTTGGTAATTTTCAGACTTTAAGGGTAATTTTGTAATTTTTGGCTTTGTGAATATTTTATAGATTTATGAAATTGAGGATAGTTGGGTAATTTATGATTTGGTGTTTTGACGATGTTTTAGTAATTTATGATTTCAGGGATATTTTGGTAATTTATGATTTTGAGGGTGTTTTAGTAATTTATGATTTCAGGGATATTTTGGTAATTTATGATTTTGAGAGTATTTTGGTAATTTACGATGTAAATTGAGATTAATTGAGGTTAAGTTTAGAATATGTTTAAGTTGATAAATTTGAGGACATTCGAGTATATGATTATGATTGGATTATTTCTTATGAGAGTTTTTTTATTGATTTTAGGCCGATGATATCGATATGCACATGTTACATGTGGATGCGAAAAGGTAAGTAAACTAGATTTTTAAATGAATCACTATAAACAATATGTATATGTTTGACATGTTTGAAAAACCTATTTTGATATTATGGATATGTATTTATATGTTTTGCCCATGTGTTTATGTGACGTGTTGATATAATGTGTTATTATGTGATAAGTGTGATTTTGTACATGGGCATATGTATGCGTGAATGTTCATTGGCCTAAGCACGAAAATGCATTATATTTTGTAGAAAATAAGAGTGGATTTTTGCGAAATGATTTTGGAGAAAGGAAGTAAATTTTCTTTTTTAATTTGGATGCTTAAATTCGTTACTCGCTTAGTGGAGAACACTTCGAATGTTATGTTCAAGAGATAAGTGAGCGAGGGACGTGGTTGCGAGAAGCCTAAAGTATATGAAAGTTATGAAAGTTAAGTGAGGGTCAAACTAAGCGGTAATTGAATGAAGGTAGATCAAGAAAATGATTCCAAAAGAAAATGTGAAAGTTTGATAGTGATGGAAAGAGATTTTGATGATTTGTTTTATAATATTTTTAAAAGATCATAGCATGTCATTCATTTGTATTATATATAAGTATGTGTATATTTTTATATATGAAAAATTAGTTTACTTACTAAGTTTTGTACTCATTATAGTTTATTGTGATTCAGTTCCCAAAAATCAAGATCTGGTTTATGATGAGTCAAGAGAAGGACATGAATTAAGGACGGTAGATGGTTTGGCAAGATTTTAAATTCTTTCGCTGCAGATTAGTGATTGTATTTGAGGTTTGAATTTTTTGTCGATTGTAAAGAAATTTTTAAGTATAAATATATGAGTTGTAGTCAGATTCGCCCCATGGAGTTTAGGGCGGGTTGTTACAAAAGCTGCTTAAAAACCGCTTAGCCACACCCTTAGGGACAAATGATTTTGCATTTGATATGCCATTTATTTATCATTACTACGAAATTTAGTTAATTATTGTATTAAAAGTAAACTATTATCAAACACACAGTACATATTCATTGATTGATGACACATAATTTGGGATACAAAGTACTTAGTAAGCATATCATTACTCTGCTATAATTTTTATAAGATCCTTGAAACAAAATTACTCGAAGATTTGGGTACAAAAGAAGTAACATGTCGTTTACTACTAAGATTATATTCTGAGATCTAATTACCTACCATAGCTCACAGCTTTTAAAATTTTTCTTTTTCTTGCATAGGACGTTAAGCTTTGCTTGTTTTCTTGAACTAGGCTCCCAACAATGCTCTAGAAAATTTATCACAATCATGATCATCAAGTCTTGTGGTTCCATCCCAAGAGGTGATTAAACTTATCTCGTGAGAGCTACTCTTCAGCTAGTTTCATTGTGCCTTATTATCAATGGTGATACTGAAGCAATTAGTAACATTCAAAATCGCTAGCGAGTGAGTTTCTAGACTAGTTAATAAGCCATGGGCTTTCCTAGCTAAATAGACGCTTTTTGGGTTGCAAAACCTAATAACAAAATCATGACTGGCTATATGCCTAAAGCAAAAAATATCTACTTAGTTGTGGGCTCGGGCTATTAGGTATCATAGCCGACTCGCGACTTGATGTGTGGATGGATATGTTAATGATATGGATTCGTTCTATTGACCCTCGGGAGGATACAAGGTTTTCAAGGGGAGAAGTACGTAATATCCCACACTGCTAGTGAGAGAGTTTCTAGGCTAGTTTATAAGCCTTAGGCTCTAGTAACTAAGTAGATGCTTTTGGGTTGCAAAGCTCAATAACATAACCGCGATGAGCTGTGTGTCTAAAGCGGGCAATATCTGCTTGGTTGTTGGGTTTTTTTATATGACATCCCATATCACTAGCAAGAGAGTTCCTGGACTATTTTATAAGCCATGGGCTCTTCTAACTATATAGATGTGTTTTGGGTTGCAAAGCCCAATAATAAAATCGTGACGGCTGCGTGCCCAAAGTGGACAACAACTACTTGGTTGTTGGCCTTAGGCTATTTCAATTGGTATCAGAGCCAACTCACGACCTGATGTGCGTATGGATATGTTAATGATATGATTTCGTTCTATTCTGATTCTGTTGACCCTCACAAGGACACGAAGTCTTCGAGGAAAAAAGTATGTAATATTCCATATCTCTAGTGAGAGAGTTCCTAGACTAATTTATAAGCCTTAAGCTCTTCTGACTAGGTAGACGCGTTTTGGGTTGCAAAACCCAATAACAGTGTGTGGCCCAAGGGGACAATTAATATCTACTTGGTTGTTAGGCTCGGGCTGTTACAATTGGTATCAGAGCTGATTCGCAACCCGATGTGTGCATGGATTTGTTAATGATATTGTTTCGTTCTGTTATGTTTCCGTTGACCCTCACAAAGACACGAAGTGTTAAGGGGATAAGTATGCAACATCCCACGCACATCGCTCGTGAGAGAGTTCTTGGACTAGTTTATAAGTCTTAGGCTCTATTAACTAAGTTGACACATTTTAGGTTGCAATGCCCAATAACAAAATCATGACGGACTGTGTGCCCTAAGCAGACAATATCTACTTGGTTGTTAGGCCCGGACTATTACACAATTTGTTTGATTAGTCATACTAAATCCTAATTATCAATGAACCAAGTCTTTCAATAGATAGCTAATCAATTGATTTCAAAATGTTTTCTGCAAGAAATTGCTGACATTTTTATATGGGTTCTTATAAAATGTATTTATTTTTGGCAGGCTTTAAAAATGTACAACTTTTATTTTAGGTACGTAAGATGTGTCACACTCAATATGTTGATGGTGATCAAAATCATTAGTTGTTCTTTCCTTAATTCTGAAATTGGAAGATATGATCCATTAATTTGTTCGTGATTGCTTTTTTTTTTTTTTTTGGTTATCTTACATCCTTAGAATATATGGACACTAAAATATAGCCCAAAAAAAAAAAAGAGTTTTTCTATGACTTTATAAAAACTGCATAACTGTTTTGTTTTATATATAAAAAAATTCCAATGCGTAAAAACACTAATTTATACAAATTAATAATGATAAATTCTATATGTAAGAATAACAAAAACACTTAACTTTATGTGGTTGTTTCTTCTAAAAAACAGAAAGATTGCCAAAAAATAATATATCGTTAACAAAAACCAAGGTACCTCCTCTGTAGCCCATGCTAATGCCAAACTTCAGAAAGGTTGTCGAGTAGTTTCTATTTGGGAGCAGAGTAGGAAGGCAGTTAGAGAAGTGAAATAAAATGAAATCTCCCAGTTGAAGTATTAAGATCTTGGTTGTTTGTTTAATCCCAAAATTCTAGCAGTAGCTCTATATTTGCTCACAAGGAAAATTTTCATTTTTAATAAATTCATCTTTATCATCATTATTAAAACAAAATTAGTGTTTTTTTTTTTGTTAATTCTAGGAAAATTTTATTCAACATGAATTTTATACTAGAATTAACAATGAGCCACACAGTTATGGAATTTTTATGAAAGAATAAATAAATTCATAAAAACTGCATCCTTATTCATTCATAAGATCCAAATCAGCTAGTATGTATTTATAAATAAATTTTAATGGTTTTAATGAATAAAAACATTAATGTTATACAAATGGGTTTTAATAAGGGTATATTTAGTATTTAAGTGGGTTTGTTGGATAAAATTTAAAATTTTAATTTGAGTGTCGGTTTATCCAATAAATTAAAGAGTTTAGTGAACAGTTTTGTGGGTTCAAATAATTTAATCCTTTTTAAATTTAGTATATCAGTATATAAAGTAACAGAGTATACAAATAATAAAGTGATAAAAGTAATGTTTAGAGTGAAAATAGTCCCACCCATTATTTAATTTGGAAAATGTGGCCATTAACTGTCTAAATGTGATTGTTATTTGAAACCTTTTTTTTTTTAAATGGCTCACTTTCAATCAAAATAGAATGCCAATTTAAGACAGCATGGTAAATAAGTAGATAAAGGATTAACGGCCACATTTCAACTGTGCGAATTACGTGAGAGCATGCATGCTATAGCAATAATTCATTACAAGAAAAACTAAAGTAATTAACATGAAAAGTCTTTTCTTTCACCTCTCATGGCTCTAATAATTTGTAAACTACAAATGTTTCTTTTACTCTATTCTTAGACATTGCCGACGAAGGATAGTCATGGAAATAAAAATTTATAATTCTCAATTCAATTTTTTTATAAAAAAATCATTTCGAAGAAAAATTAAGTTTCTCACATAGAAAAGAAAAAAATAATTAAAAAAGCTTAAATTCAAAGTGATGAAATTTTGATTAGTATTTTTTAAGAGTGAATTTTGGATTATATATATCCCCATTTTTATCTAAAAGATAAGGTAATGTTGAGATAAGCTGTGAATGCAAACAATTAAAACGGCAACGTTTTCAGCTGATTCTGAAGCTTAATGAAATCACGTGACCAAAGCGTGATTACTTAAGAATAAAACGGCATGTGCACTCTACGTTTTGGCTATAACAGATTATAACTGAACTCACGTGCTCCAGCTCCTGACTATTTAAGTGAATCAAATATGTTATAACAAACAACACACATGGCACTATTCTGTACATTCTGCATTTGATGAAGAACAGAGCATCAAGCTATATAAGCTGGGTTTGCAGGCTATTTCAGGAATCGATTAAGAGAGTATGAGTGAGAGATTTTCATGTATGAGAGTTGTAATTTGTACTCTGTGATCTTGTAACCAAAACTTGAATCTTAATAAAGCTGCAGCTGGTGATTTCGTCCGTGGATGTAGGTCACTCTTGACCGAACCACGTAAATTTGATAGACTTCTATTTTTTTGATTCTTTGATTCTTGTTGTTTTCGATTTGATCTTCTGGGGTTATTCTAGTTCTGTTATCAAACATTGTGTTGATCTGATACAATTACTTGTATATATGCAACTTGTATATGATCTTGTGATAATCTTGGGCAGGGTTTGTTAATTTTGCTTGTGTTAAGTGGTGATCAAACTCTACAGGTAAAAATAGGGTGGGTTGATGAAATTTTTTTATCTTCTTAATAAAAATAGAGGGTAAATTGAGGTTTCCAAAAATGAAAAGGTGGTTCCTCTCAAAAAAAATAAAAATAAAAAGGTGGTTTGAGGATAGTCAATTCACGGGGTATATATACGAGTGTTTTGTGTCATTCTCGTTTAGCAATTAGAAATTAAGTTTGACAGTCAGAATCTCTGATTCAATATCCATGCATGGTTGTTTAATAACTTGTGTTTGTATGAACGAATGAGATTTGTAAGGCAGTTTTAAAAGACTTAACGACCACAACTATCTAGAATGGTAATTTAGCTTTCCAATATTCAAGATCAATACGAAACCAGAACCTAAGAACACCCTCAAGAACAGTGTGCACAAGCAACAATCTTTTTTGAACAAGAAGAAAGCCTCACGCTCTTTGTTGAAAAATAAACAGTAATACAAAAAAATTGAAACATAAACAGGAAATAAATTAATTGCATAGAGTACATATAATAAGGAATTTAAACTTAAATAAGTCATTAAGGTAAAAGTCAGAATTCTTAACTTTCGATTATGATGAAACGTATTAGAATCAGTGATATTTACTGAAAACAAACAACTGATAACATTTAGATGTCTTAGAATAAGTCATTTTCTGAATTCAAATTAAGGATCATGATAAAGTCACATATAATGTAACATACAGCAGCATAAGAGTAATATCCAATAAATTCAAGTTTTGTTTAATTATTAAATTATTTTAAATAATGTATCTCACATTATATATAATGTATCTCACATTATATGTAACTTAAGCCTTCAAATTAAAATCATGATGACATATAAAAAAAATTTAATAGCTGACACTGTATCGTATCTTTAAACTATGTATGAGAATATGCTTTTATTTAAGCTTGTTTTTTACGATGTCATCAGTAATTTTTCATACATATACACTATAGAGAGTTCCTGACTTAATTGCTCAATTCATTGGCTATGAATTATGGAACTCCATATATATTCTAGAGTTTAGGGTTTCACTACGTTTATTTACACAGTTTCTGACTCCCAAGACCATATATATGGCAATTACTACAAAATTCCGCATTATAAAAAAAAATTACTTGAAATTTCATATATTTTAAAAATTGAAATAAAAAAGTTGATTGACGATAATTAATTAATTAAATAATTAAATTCTTAATTAATATTTTTGTGACTTAAATCTCTTGACCTCTTTTTTTTTTTTTTTTTTTTTTTTACCGTTAATTCACTAAACTTGCTTTAACATATTTTTTATTTAATTATTTTATCTTTAAAACATAAAATTGTCAACATACCCAACCTCAACAAATGGTAAAAGGTGAAAAAAATAGTAAGACCCTACTAATTTAAAGAGAACACCCAACACACCAGATAGATCATATTTAACTCCACGTTCAGACTTCAGAGATCAAATTTTTGTAACTTTACATTCTTTAACAAAATAATTAACAAATTAGCGATTACGATTGAATAACATGTTGATAAACCTACTAAACAACATGACTATTTTAAAGGCTGAAATTATAAATTTTTTTCTGTATTCAATAAATTATGATCCAGGGATCACTTGCTAGTCACAAGAATTCGCTAACCACTATATGGATTTGTTTCAAAAAATTATTTAAGAGAGTGCATAATTAAGCTGACATGGTTAAACTCGCCTTAACCTCGCTTAATCAGTTTTATGACAATGACAAATAACAATTTTTACTTATTTATTTCCTTTTTTAAGGAAAACATGATACACTTAAATAAAAAAAAGAAAACCTTTTGTATATTTCAAGAGATCTTATTAATTGAACTAAACTAAGTCAAAACTTGCACAATTATCAAGTAATAATATACTTATCTTTTTATTTAATTAAACATAACATAAAAGAAGAACACTACAATTAACTTGTATGGTCGGGATTTCTCTTGTATTAAGAGACAACAAGAAGATCAAGATTGTCATTAGCAAATTTTATCATCAGCAGTACTAAGAAGAGGAAGTAGTACATAGGATAATTTCCTCCGACCAATTGTCATTACCTGACAAATTCATATTAGAAAACTTAATCACAAATACACATATTAAAATAAGAATTATAAATGAAATTCAACTAAAGTTAGCCTAAAACCTTGTGCCGGTAGTTTCCATAATCTTCAAATCAGAAAGATATCAGCTTCGGGAATCAAAATTTCGAAGTAATTAAGTTGCTTTTGCAAGTTCTTGCTTCTGGTTTGATATAATATACATGTATTGTATATGTTGCCGAGAGTGCCAAGGTGGGTGATGGAGAGTAGGTAATTACAAGATAATCTAATAGCAAAAATAGAGTCTTTTCTTTGAAAATATTATTATTCTAATTTGGAATTTGGGTTTGTCTGAAACATATTTCAATACAATAATTTGTAAATTAAAAGAAAATTGAAGATATTTAATCTTTGACTCGACAAATATATTCCATTAATTTGCCGGCAAAAACAGTATAAAATTTAAGTTTTTTTTTTAAATTGAAGTTATTTAATGTTTCAATCCATTAATTAATAGATCTTCTACATAATTATTAACAAATCATGTTCAGATGATGGGACCATGTATATGATGAGAGGTTTCTAACTCCACATTCAGAGACAAAATTTTGTAAGTTTGCATTATTTAACAAAATAATTAACAAATTGATAATGGTTATGGCTGAAGATCATGTTAATAAGCCTAAGCCTACTAAAACAGCATGACTATTTTAAAGGTTGAAATTGTAAATTTACATTCTATATTTTAATAAATTATGATCCAAGATCACTTGCTAGCTGCAAGAATTTGTTAACCATTATGCGGAGTTTGTTTTAGAAAAAATATTCAAGAAAAGAGAGCTTAATTAAGCTGACAAGGATAGACTAACTTAATCATTGTTAACACATTGACACGCAACAATATTTATTTATTTATTTCCTTTTTCAGGAAAACACGATACACATAAATAAACAAATAAAATCCCTTGTACATCTCAAGAGATCTTATCAGTTGAACTGAACCAAACTGACAGTCACATAATTGACAGATAATAGTACCCATCATTTTATTCAGCTAAACATAACGCAAAAGTGTAACACTATAGTTAACCAGTATGGTCCGCGTTTCTCCCGTATTGAGGGACAACAAGAAGATCAAGATTGTCATTCACATTGTCATCATTAGCCACACTAAGAAGAAGAAGTAACAAGATGAGCCCCTCTGACCAATTGTTGTTATCTGAAAAATTCATATTAGAAAAATTAATCATAAATATATTAAAATAAGAATTATAAATGATATTCAACTAAAATTGGCCTAAAAACCTGCACAAGTAGTTTCCATAATCTTCAAATCAGAAAAGATATCTACTTCCGGAATCAAAATTACAAAGTAATTAAGTTGCTTTTGCGAGTTCTTGATTCTGGTTTGATATAATACACATGTAATGTATATATAGAGAATGAAGTAGCCGAAAGTAACAAGATGGTTGATTGGGGCGGCGCAGATAATTCCAGGACAAACTATTAGCAATAATGAAGTCTTTTATTTCAAAATATTATTAATTTAATGTGGATAGTGCGGCTAGAACTGCCAAAATGTTGTTGTTTTCAGAAACAATTTTCAATGCCTCACATGATGGCTACACTAATCTGTAAATTAAAAGATAATAGAAGATATAGATACAATATATTCTTTGACCCGACATATATATTCCTTTTATTTGCGGGCAATAACAGTTTTAGGTGATTCTAATATTAGGTATTGAAAATATAAATATATATATATATATATATATATATATATATATATATATATATATATATAAGTGAATCCATTACCATATTAAAATAAGGGACATGCTAAAAGATAAAAAAAAATACATATTTCAATACAATGTAGATTATTTTTTCCTGTAGTGTATTAAAATATGTGTTTTTTGCTTTTTACCTTATTCCTTACTTTAATATGGTAAGAAGTTTCTTTATTTTAAAATTACTCTATATAGGAAAACGCTTAGTTGTAGATGCTTGCACAAATTTTCTTACGGATTTGGGACTTCACAGTGGTGTAAAAGCATTTCACAATAAATTTGCATGAAAATTTGTGCAAGTGTCCACGGGAGAGAAGGATTATATATATATAGTGAAAAATTCTTAGGCATAGACATCTGTATGAATTGTCGTGCGGATTTGAGACTTCATAATGGTTTAAAAGAGTTTCACACCATTTTTAAATCAATTCACAACGTTATGAAGTCCCTAAACTACATGAAGCATACAAGAAAAAAAGGATTCTATATATAGTATTGATCTGGTCCAAAATCTTGGACTTTTTTAAAGTCCAAGAAATGTATTAGGCCATACAGTTTAACAGTATAATCATTATGTATTATACCATGCTCGAACTTTAACAAAATTTAAAATCCCAATTATAACATATATATAAAGTGCTGAACTGATCAATTGATTTCAAAAGTAATATGTAAGAAATTGCTGACATTTTCCCCAGGACCTTCATATTGTATGAATTAATGATTATTTAAATTAGATCTAAGTCCATATAAAATGTCTATATGAATTTCATAAAATATGTTCTCAGGGCCAATTTGTAATGTAGTAGCTTTTAAAATGATTGATGTTAGCTGTATTGTAAAAATAATCAACTGTAAAGAAAATTGGTTAAACGTTCGGTAAAATTTATTTTTGAAAGTGCTATGAGTTTTAAAAGCTGTCGTATGTGTTTGGAAAATCTTAATATTAAACTATTGTAAGAATGTAAATGACTACATTGGATATAATGGTGAATAAAATTTATTTACACATTTATAAATGTGTATAAAATATTTTTTTATTGTATATATAATAATTGATAACTAAAATAAATATTTAATATTATTAATTTATTTTTTATTTGTTATCTCAATATAATTGGTAATAATCTTTTAAAAGTTAATGATTTTATTTCCTAATTAGTAATGATAATTTTGGAGTTTCGTGATATATATGGAATTTTATTAAGTACAAAACTGATTTTCAAGTATTCTAGAACGAACAGGTGAGGGACCCCATAAGTCTGTGTGGATTAGTTCAAGTATTATAGTAGTTTTGGTGTCTGTAGCAGGAAAGTGAAGTCTATGAGCTTTGCCTATCTGACATGATTCACAAATACGATCTAGTGCTTGCTTTACTGTATTACTTGAGAGATTGACACCTTTAATATTCTTTAGTAAATGCTTTAAAATTTGTTGATTTGGATGACCAAAACGTCTATGAAACAAAACAGTTGTATTGATTGGCTCATTACAAGAGGTGAGAACATTATTCTGAAATGAACTAAAAACATTATTTTGAGCATTAGGTGTAACATGAGAATGAAGATAACATGTAGATAACATGGACAGGATTGGAAGTAGATTGACACAAGAAAGATGAAGGATGAGTGTTAGATGATTTCAAAAGCAGCTTGTACAGTCCTTTCTTAGCAAGTCCCCGTAGAAGCACTTGCCCCTTCAGAGAATCCATCATATAACACACATTTCCAACAAATTCAACAAAAAAGGTTATTATTAGTTGTTAGTTTAGAAATGCTTAGCATATTCTTTGTAATGGATGGAACTAACAAAATGATTTTAAGCATAATCTGTTTATGATTATATGCAGCATTTGATCCTTTATAATGAAAGTAAGCATCACCAATATGAGTTATAGGCAAACCTTGTCCATTGCCAATGATCAACTAGTTTGATCCTTTGAACTCCTTTTTGACATTCATGTTGGCCATGTTGTTTGCTAAGTGACGTGTAGCACCACTGTTAAGGTACCACCCTTCATCAACTGGTCATTCATAGTTGGCAACATAAGCTTCATGTGCAGATAATGTTTCTGATGGATACTGCATATAGTCATAGCTTGAGACAAAGTACTAATCTTCAACAGATGGTGTAGAAAATTGATCATAACTTGTCAAATATGCAGTTCTAGGTCCCATTGATTTATTTTTACCAAAATGTTTGGATGAAGGTATAAGAGTTTCATCATATCTATACCAATAAGCATCAACAGTATGCCCTTGTTTATGGCAAATCTGACAAATAGTAATGGACTCATTAGATGCACTAGATTGCACAATAGGAATTGCAGAAAAACTGGCTCTTACAGATGGTCTCATAGATGGTGCTTTATAAAATTACATTGCCTGTCCTTTACCACAACCACCAAAGTGACTATTACCAGCTGGAAAACCTCTTGGATGTGAATTAAAGAACATGCATCGACAAATATGAGATCATCTGTTGTTATAATGACCATTTCCATATTAACCTCTTCAAAAATTACCTCTCATTTAAGATTGATTAACATCCATTGTACTGTAATTACCATTGAATATAGTTTTATCACTTTGATTCTCCTCAAGTCTGGCTTCATGTGTCAACAGCAAAGCATAGGCATCAGCATAACTTATTTTATTAGCAGTAATAATTGAGGCTAGATCTAGGAAACCAAGACCTAAGCCATTCAAAATTCTCATCAACAAATCTTTTTCAGTTAAGTGATCACTAGCACAAGCAACCTTGTTAGCAAGCATTTTCATCTTTGCACAATATTCTTCCATAGACATGGATTCTTTTCTTAAAATGTTCATTTCATATCGTAACTGCATGATTTTGGCTTCAGATTGAACTCCAAATTGCCTCTTAATAGATCTCTAAACATCTAAGGAAGTATCATAGCTAGAACAGAACTTAAGATACCGTCATTAATGGTGGATAGTAGCCATCTAAGAAGAGTTTGATCTTGTGCTCGCCAATTAACATATGCTGGATTTTCAATCCTTTTCACTGATCCATCAGCTGCTGAAGCATAAAGATATTGTTCTAGAATATTCTGAGGCTCTCTAATGAAATTTTCATGATGATTTTCTCTGATTGAAGTTAAGATCTGCTTATGCCAAAGTAGAAAATTTGATCAACCAAGTTTCACAGTAGCAGAAAATGGAAACGATGTTTGTGGTGATTGATTTTGATTCATGACGGGTTGATTTGAGATCGTGGTACTGGAGCTAGCCATTGTGGCTCTAATACCATGAAAGAATGAAGAAAGTTTTGTTTGGCAAGATAGAAAATTCTTAGAGGAAATTTTGTTAATGGATTTCCAGAGCTTTCATCATTAACTAATCATTCAGTACAGCTGTATATATATACATGCTCGTTCAGCAAACAACAACTTCTAACTAATTCTCTATTAGCTAATTACAAATTGATTACACACAAGTTACATGTTATTAACAATCCTAACAAACTTGTGCTAAATTGTCAACTAACTGTTATTCTTCTTTACTAACTTGATGACCTGGCATTGTTACTCTGCTCTGGCATTGTTCTCTTAACCTCTGTGAATTCTGAACAATGAGCTACCTTAACAGGAAGCAGAGATCTTTCTAATTTTAATAATATGGAAACTATCTTCACAGGTTTTAGGCCAATCAATTTCAGTTGAAAATCATTTGCAATTCTATTTTAATATGTTTATATATGATTAAATTTTCTAATACAAAATTTTCAAGTAATAATGATTGGTCAGAGGGGCTTGTTATATTAGTATTTATTTACTCAAAACTGTTGATGATGACATTGCCAATGGCAATCTTGATCTTCTTGTGTCCCTAAATATGGTAGAAATCTCGACCACACTGGTAATTGCAATGTAGCTCTTTTGTATTATATTTAATTAAATAACAAGATGGGTATATTGTTACTTATAAATTTTACAAGCGTGAGAAGATCTCTTGAGATATATAAGAGATTTTTTTTGTTTATCTATGTGTACCATATTTTCCTGAAAAAGGAAATAAATAAATACAAATTATTGTGTGTCAATGTGTTAACATTGATTAAGTTAGTTTATCCTTATCAGCTTAATTATGCTCTTTCTTCTTGAATATTTTCCTAAAATAAACTCCACAAACTAGTTAGCTAATTCTTCCAGCTAGCACCACTAAGACAGAAATGACAACACTGTAGCATGAACAATGCTATCGCTTTGTGTGCTATAATGTTATTGTAGTATGAAGAGTAACCTCATTTCTGTCATGCAAGTGTATTCTCAATGTTCAAATATCAGTACAAGTAAATAAGTGTTATGAAACGCTAAACTCCATAATATATATATACAAAATTTTATAGTCAATGAATTGAATAATGATTAAGGAACTCTATATGTAGGAAATATTGCTAATATGAATTTTGAAAAAAAAATGAAACACTCATCATATAGAGATATGCATGAAATTAAAAGAAATTTTAGGTGTGGAAGTTTAATTATTTATTTTGAACTAAGACAATGTTAAATAGGAAAATTTATCCAATATAATTAAGGCCCCATTTGATATTTCACTTAAAACATAACATACAGTTTATATCCATATTTTTGATAAAAAAATATGCTTTGTAAATTTTTTAAAATCTACTTATTTCATAACTTTTCTTATTTTGGAGCAACTTTTGAAAATATGTAGGATGCTATTTTATGAACTTTTTAAAAAGAATTACAATCTTTGTTTCTGTTTATTTAGATAATTTTTTTTTAAAAATCAACCACAACCCTTTACTGAACAACTAGAGACTTCTAACAAAGTTTGCAACGCGTACGTGCCATGACTGCACTTGTTTTAAAAAAAACAAAAAATAACCATGCTGCACTGGTAAAGAAAGAGAAAGATTATTTTTCCTCTAAACAAATTCTCTAAGTTTTATAAGGTGGAATGTGATAAAAATTACAATAAGAATAAAGTGTGATTAGATGGGCTATATTTAGAGGTAAACATTACTTTAAAATTTTAATTTTGAGAAGTAGGGGTTGATGAGATCAAATGAATGATGATAATGCTACCCCATTTTTTTATATGGTGCTATTTGAACACATCAAAATTGATGTAGGACGTTATTTAAGAATTTTATTTTCTATTTTAATTAGGGTCAATTAAGGTATGTGCCTTAGCCTTTTATTTCAATTATAATTGTGATTTAGTTTTCCTTTTTAAGTTAACTTAGGGAAATAGGTTTACTCTATTATAAATAGAGATGTCATATTATTGTAACTTCAACTTTGATCAATTAATAAACACCCCCTTTTATAATTCCCTCTGGGATTATCTATCAAAATCTCTCATAGAGTCATTTGGATTAGAACGGATCTAAATTATGCTTTGATTAGAGCATAACCAAATCGTGTTGGCTTGGTCCAGTACTAGAATAATATCTAGTTTTTCCTACCTTATCAATTCTGTTTCTGCTACCATGCTCTATCAGAACGATCTATGCCAATCGTACAACTTTCCTAGCCATTATATCCGTCCATTCAAATTACCAAAATCCTCCATTCCCGTTTATCCCAAAAAAATTTAAAAAAATAAAAAAATCCCAAATTGAAAACCCTAGCTACTCAACCACTATCGCTGTCGCCGCCACAATCCAACAACCATCACCACTCCCCGCTACTGCCACTAGACTTACCATCATCTAGTGCAAACTTACAAAATGTCGCTTATAGCCACCGAGTGACCACCTAAACCTGCGACCTTCCACCACTCAACCCATTGTCGTCAGCCACCTTGTCACCGATAATCCTCACCCCGTCTGAACACCCCAGCCTTCACTGACCAATACCTGACCATCCCCGTCACCAATCTGCTGCCGTAATTTTTGCCACGAACCAAGCACCACAATCGCCGCTTCAAGTTGGTTTTTCAGCCAAACCACCTCTAATCCAGCCAATCCATGGCTACCTTCATGCTCTGCACTACTATATCTTCTAGATCCGACCATCACCACACCAAATCACGCCCACCAGCTATCGGCCTCCCCAAACCTTGAAAGTCAGGTTATTTATAGTTTGGCATTGGTTATATTTTTAATTTGAGAAGAAAAAATGATACAAATAGAATGTCGGGGTTCATATTGCCTCATTGATTTGAAGATATACCAGATGTCGATGGTAATCCTGATGATATTTTTGACTGGATATGCATGATGTATGAGATTCTTCAAACTATCTTATCGAAAGTTACTATTTCTCATGCATCATTTAAGTTGGCATGTGATGCTTTAGATTGGTGTGAACAACTTTAAGAATCAAGGATTCAACAAGGGTAAGAAGAAATCAAAGAATGGTTTGATAAAAGCAAATTGATGGAAAACTAATTTGTTCATTGTGATGATGTCAAATTATCTCTTTTTACACCAATGAAAGTAGAAAACAATGAGATTATTAATTTATCTGAGATTTTTAAAGAAGAAGTACAACCAACTCTTGATTTACACATTGAGCCTAATAAAACAATCGAGTTTGTGCAGCAAAATCTAGTTGAAGAGACCCCAGCAATGAATCACGTTGAGGACAACTCGCAATGATTGACATGATTATGCCTATCCATGTTGAAGACAAGAAGATTATTCTTAAAGAAGATTTGGCTACAATGATGAAGTTAATCGGCAAGAACATTGAGCGAGATTTGGGAAAAGACTTAAAAGGCTTAGAAGTTGGTTGCTCCTACAAGGCTTCACCTTTTCCCAAAGTGACTAGCAAGATCAAGAAAAAGATGAAGCAAGGAGAATTTTGAGTTTCAAGCACAACTGATGAGCAAGGCTACAAGTTAAAGCTCCAAGATGCATTGATGCTCCACTACAAGTTCTATCCTCCAGATAAACTTAAGGACGAGTTTTCTTTTAAGAGGGGGAGAATGATGAAGGACATTATTTTAGGATTCTAGAATTTTATTTTCTATTTTAATTAGGGTCAATTATGGTATGTGTCTTAGTCTTCAATTATAATTGTGATTTAGTTTTCTTTCTTAAGTTAACATAGGGAAGTAGGTTTACTCTATTATAAATAGAGGTCTCTTATTACTGTAACTTCAACTGTTGATTAATTAATAAACACCCCTATTTTATAATTTCCTCTGGGATTATCTATCAAAATCTCTCTTGTAGAGTCCTTTGGATTAGAGCGTCATCTATTCTCGCTTTACGCATTATTAAAAATCTCATTGAGACATTTGGATTAGAATGGATCTAATCATGCTTTGATTAGAGCGTAACCTAATCGCGTTGGCTTGGTCTAGTATTAAAACAATATCTAGTTTTACCTACCCTATCAATTCCGCTTCTGCTACCCGCTCCGTAAAAAATACACTTTACGGAGTAAACCTACTTCCCTAAATATCCATTATAAAAAAATTTATTACCTAAATATCCATTATAACAATTGCTAGGAAATATGTCTTATTCTTCAATAATGATTTCCTAGGATACTTTTTTTTAATAGAATTCTTATTTAAGGAATAAGCAATTTTCCCTTTGGGACTTGACTTATTCAAGGAGGAATGCAACTAGTATAAGAAAAGCTACAAGAAATAATCACTATATATAGGGAGGTTGGGTTTCACTTGTTTAGAGAACATAACACAACAATCAGTTCTCCATATGTAGATAATTTCTAATGTGAGAGAACTGGTAGGTCTATTGAGAGATTGGGTGTAATTGGAGTTTTGCGTGCGATTGGAGTTTTGGGTGTGAGAAAAATACTAGAGTGATGGCAAAAATTTTTCACATTGTGGATTTTTCTCTAGTTGTCCTTGGCGGCAGTGGTTTTTCTCCGGTATAGGAGTTTTCCTCGTAAATTCTTGTGTTATGTGAATGGTTTTATTCTTCATCTATTTTTTATTTATTATTTGTTTAATATTCTTACTTGTAAGATCTTGGGTCAGACTCAAAATTCCCTAACTAGTGGTATAAGAGATAAAGGTTGTTTTGCAAAGCAATTATGTCAGTAATGAGGTTTTCAAAACCTATGAAGGTATAAATAGAAAAGTTTGATGGAAGAATCAATTTTGGCTTGTAGCAAGTTCAAATGAAGGATATATTGATCCAATCTAGTTATACAAGGAAAGCAAGGGCGATGTGAACCTTGTTCCCATTGGTGGAAACCCCTGAAGTGTGTAGACATTCAAGGCACTTTAAAAAAGATTGTTGGAATACAGCAAGTTTGGCAAATAGCTCTAAATCAGTAGATGGAGATAATAATAATGTCAGCTAGTGGTGTGTCTCTTTTCTCCATGAGAGACTGGTTTATCCTTTTTGGTGTGCCATGGAAGAGGATTTGTTACTGCTAGTGGGTCCACAAGATTTGTACACAAGGCATGCTTTGGCATTTATGCAAGGTGTGTGGGGGAACTTTTATGTTGATGGCTGAGGACTCTCAAGGAAGCCAAGCGCGAGAGTGGGTATTTTCAGCAAGGTGATCAACATGTGCTAAATATGTGTACTCTAGATAAGGTGGAATATGATAATTATTGGTGTAGAGAATTATGGCAGCTAGATAGAGGAAAAGATTTTACCTATGGTGGAGTGATTCTCATAAGCCCTATGTGAGTGTGGTTTTGATGGAGTAAAGAAGGTGGAGATGACATGGTTGTGTACACACACGGAGGATCATGTTTTGTTGCCTAATTGAAAAACTCTCTAAAGTGGAGATTGTTAGGAAATATGTCTTATTTTTCAATAAGGATTCCATATGATATTTTCTTTTTTTATTAGGATTTCTATTTAAGGAATAAGTAATTTTCCCTTTAGGACTTGACTTATTCAAGGTGGAATGCCACCAGTATAAGAAATGCTACAATAAATAATCACTATATATAGGGAGGCTGGGTTCACTTGTTTATAGAACGTAAAACAACAATCAGTTCTCTGTAAGTATACAGTTTCTAATGTGAGAGAAACGGTGAGTCTATTGAGAGATTGAGTGTTATTGGGGTTTTGGGTGCGAGAAAAATACTAGAGTGATTATAATAATTTTTCACATAGTGGATTTTTCTCTCGTTGTATTTGGTGACCGTGGTTTTTCTTCGGTATAGGAGTTTTCCACATAAATTCTTGTGTTATGTGATTGGATTTATTCGCCATCTATTTTCTATTTATTACTTGTTTGGTATTTTTACTTGCATGATCTTGAGTGGGATTCAAAATTCCCTAACAACAATAACATTTAAGGAGAAAAATAAAAATCTAGGGAAAACGAACTAATCCTACATAAATGAATAACAGATTTTTGGATCGTGCTCTTGGATCATGAGAATGGCTAAAACAATAAAGGATTAAAATCAAGTTAAAAATGAACTTGTTTTTCTTGTTCTTCTGGACAGTCACTAGTTTTGTACAATTGGCCTATTGAGTTTATTGTGAATTTCTTCTTTCGCTTTTGTTGTGATGCGAGCAATAAACATCTCTGCCCAGGCTATGTAATATGAAGCCTTGCTTGATTGATAACTAGTGCTCTATTCTTATCAAGACTTTGTATTACAATAGATTTACAATACTTTCAATACCATTATAGTTGCAAATACCAAATTGACAGTGGCTAATCTTATTACTATCTCTTTAAGCCATCCATAACTAAAAATGAAAGAATACAAAATACAGTAGAAGAAAAATGATGAAGACGAAGAGACCAAAATGGTTGGTTCACTTAAATTCGATTTAATAATAATTTTGCTTAATAAGGCTATATTGGGTATATAGGTAGGTACATAGAGTAAAAATAAAAAAGTTTAAATTTCAATAGCGAGTTAATTCAGTAAATGGGTTTAATAATGAATAGTTTAATGGCTCCAAATAATCACACCCCATTTCTTCTTTTTTTCTTTTTTTAATAACACCCCCATTTTATATTTTTTTAGCCGCAGTTACAGTTTTATCCTTAATTTTTATTTGAATTTTTCAGTAGTTGCTTCATGAAAAATAGAGTCCACCAATGGCATTTATTTCATACATGAAATGAATTATGTCATTTGGAGCTATAAGAAAATTGAAATCCATGGACTACATTTACACCTGCCAATATTGTCTTCCACTACGTGATGGCCCATACAACGAACACTCTTATTCCTTAAGTTAATTTCCCATCATCCACTTTGCTGCAGATTTCTGTTTTGTTCAAATCTTCCTCTTTGCAGTTCTCAAATTCTCCTTCATTAATCAAATTCTAGTATTTCATCGTCTTGGCGTCCAACTACTCTTCTTCTCCATACATTATTAGGAACAGAGTAACTAAATTAATCAATTTTCTTTTTCTTTATAGCTTATTTTGATCCAAATTCATCAAGTTTTTAAAGCTTAATTTGGTCCCGTGGGAAGTGTGCTTTTGTTAATGCTTCTTTTCTAACAAGAAAAACACGATGGGTGTAGGAAGATACACACAATGAAGAAAATTGCTTTTCTGGGTGTGACATTGGTATTGTACAAATAGTTGGGTGGGCACATCTCTATCAATCTCCAAACGACAAATTAACGTTGAAAATTTTTGGGGACTTAGTTGATGATTTTGACAATATTTTATATTTAAGAAAAATAAATGGTTAAATTATTTCCATTACAGTTTAAAATTAACCAAAATAGTTTAGATATCTATGGGGATAGCCTAGTCAGTCGAGTGAAATATATAGAGTAGAACCTTAATAAATTGGTAATCTCGATTAAATAATAGTTTTTGTGCTCCCACATAGATCAACATGGTAAATAAATAATTCAATAAATTTTTAAGATAATAATTTTTTTTAAATTCATATTTTCCAATATGGACCCACATACTATATGAATTAATAATTGTCTGATTTGGATCTAAATAAATATAAAATGTCTGTGTGGCTTTCAAAAAATACGTTCTCTGTATTGCTTGTTTCATCTTGAAATTGATTTTGAATTAGACCTCATATGTAACTTTTTGTAATGTGAAATTTTTTTTTAATGAGTATTGTCATTTATTATTAGTACCGCTTGAGTATTTATTTGCACGGATTTTGTCGTAGAATTATCTTTAATATGAAAAAATAAAATCTTTACAATAACCTTATAAAAAATAGTCTTTTCTCTCAAAATATTTTAATTTGGAAATTCTGGTTCTGAAACATTTTTAAATGCCCACGATAACTTGTAAATTAAAAGAAAAT
Source organism: Clausena lansium (assembly GCA_030449835.1). NCBI lineage: Eukaryota > Viridiplantae > Streptophyta > Magnoliopsida > Sapindales > Rutaceae > Clausena > Clausena lansium. The sequence goes on along the minus strand of JASUUF010000146.1, from coordinate 4,456,634 downwards.
TGAAGATATATAATCTTTTGCTCGATAAGAGTTTAAAATTGAAGTTTTTTAATGTTTCAATCCATTAATTAATAGATCTTCTACATAATTATTAAAAAAATAATGTTCAGATGATGGGACCATATATATGATGAGAGGTTTTAAACTCCGCATTCGGAGACAAAATTTTCTAACTTCGCATTATTTAACAAAATAATTAACAAATTAATAGTGACTATGGCTGAAGATCATGTTGATAAGCCTAAGCCCATTAAACAGCATGACTATTTTAAAGGTTGAAATTATAAAATTACATTGTGTAATCAATAATGTGATGAAAATTAATCAATTATTGAATTTTGATCATGGCTTATGTCGGTATTGTCATGTGTAGTTGCCCAATTCTGCAATTCTTAATCGTCTTATTCTGATAACGTAATCATTAATCAATGGAAATTTATTTGACAATCGATTCAACAACTAATCAAAGCTTATCAATTAATTTCACATCCTTGCTTATAGTTTTCAAATTAATAATCAATTAGTTCTAATTTGTTATTATCCTTATTTTAGAGTTTCTTTCTTGGAGAATAATCATATAGAGAATGACCACTATGTCTTTTGTAGCTTTTTTAACGAGAGGTTATTTGATAATACCATAAAAATACTTTTTACATCCATTATTTTAATAAAAATTATATTCCTAAATTATCCTTAAAGGAAATTACAGTTGAGGAAAAAATTAAATAATAATTCTCCTTACACTCACTTAAGGAAGTCATCCAACCCTAAGCCCTAATTCGTTTTCTTATCCATATTAGGGCTCCTGATTTATTTTTTTTTCCATGATTGAAATGAGTATTTCACAATATTTCAATAAACAAAACGAATGCGCATGAAACAAACTCAACAAGTGTCAACATAATAGAAATTGGACATTCTGATATCATATTTTCTTTCTCATCTATGAACCTCACACAAATCAAATAAAAGCAGAGGCAAGTGAGTTTGCTGCCCAAAAAATTTCAAGAAGTACCATGGCAGCGTTATAGCGGCACATAGAAGTTGAAAAGAGATTTTTTTACACTAGAATATTATCATACAATAATCTTAAATATTCTAATTATATCATGTTTCTTAAAATTTAAGTCTCATTCTCCTCATTAAAATGCATGGTCCCGTGGAGATTGAAAAGAGAACAACTTAAATATATTGTTGAGATGAAGAAAAAGTGAGAACAACAATAAAAGAGATGAGTGGCTGCGATGTAGAAACAATTTGCAAGAAGGAAAAGAAAAAGATAAGTGCATATCTTTAATTGTGGTCATTTTTGGAAATATCGAGGGTGTGTAGAGTAAAAACTAGATTTTTAAATTTTAATAATGGGTTTCTTAAGAAAATAGGTGATAAAGAAAAATTATGGCTTCAAATAGTCCCACCTCGCATTTTTACCCTGTGGATCTCTTATAAAATTTTCATCTAATTTTCTCTTGGTTAAAATGTTAATTGAAATTGACAAATAAAAGTCACAATTGTTATTAGGTAAAATTTTGATAGGTATCTAAATTATAATTAGTACAAATGTATGCTAAATGTCTCATTTAATTTTAAAAATGTGTCTTATAAACCTTATTCCATAGTGAATTTCAACTATATAAACACATGTAACCCTATTGGGAATTTCATATATGAGTTTATAATAATAGTGAGAGCTTTTCTCTTTGTTTCTTCAAAGAACTTATCAAGATTTCATCTTGTAGCGTTCTTTCTTGACTTATCACTCACAATCCTTCTCTTTTTTCTTTTTTGTGGCATCAACCCTTTATTTCTCATACCATTGGTTCTTATCTTTATTAATAAAGGCTCAAGGTCCTTATTTTGTGGTTGTCTGAATATGAATTAGAGCGATCCTTGGCAAAAGGAACCTCATTGAGTGTAGGATCTCACTTGTCTATGTGAGGTTCACATAAAAGCCTCATTGAGTGTAGGGTCTCACTTGTCTTTGTGAGGTTCACATAAGAGCTTAGGTTCAAAATCAGGTTTGATTTATTCTGAATTTATCTAGTTTCTCTAAATTCCGCATAATTTATCTAGTTTCTCTAAATTCCGCATACTCTTGTTTCTTAATTCTTTTTTAAAATCATAAACCTCTCTTCTTTAATTCTTTTTTTCCTCAACTGTGCCCCATTCGTTCAAGTTTTGTTCTTTCTCATTCAAAACAAAAAAAAAGTAAAAAAAAAAAAGAAAAGAAAATTTTGAAAATTAATTGAAGTTAAAGAATAGCTTGCTATTCAAGTCTTGCCGATTCCAATTTTCTGCAATACAACCAAAAAAAATAATCAATTGAATTTAAAGGGGCCAATCCTTATTGCATCAAGATTCATATTCTTCTCTATCTTTCTTTGTTTAAATTTTGACTTGTTGAGTTTGGATTGTTGCAGGTGGACTTTGATTGCATTCATTTACGTTCAACAAAGAACTAAAAGAGAAAATTGAAGAGCGGAAAAAGGCAGGAGAGGTGAGCTTATAATAGGGTAAAAGCCATAGTTGAGTAAAACACGAGTGTGAGTGCCATCATAGAATTTTTATCCCATTCTTTTAATTACATGATACTTGTAGACAAGTGATAACTCTGAAATGAGAGTTATCATAGAATTTCTAGGTTTAAACTAGTATTACATAGAGAGTAAATGATGAATTTTTATCCCATTCTTTTAATTACATTTTGCATAAGTATATATTTAAGTTTAGTTATAACAATTTGATGTGCTTCAGACCATTTTGTACTATAATTAAGTGCATTATTATAGGTGACTCAAAAGCTCATGCCTTGTTGATGGGTGCTGTAGAAGAGGGACTGCATTACAACAGCAACATGCTTGTAAAAAATGACAAAAGACTTATCTGCATATGAACAAAAACAAGTCTAAACCACAGAGGATGCTGTAACAACTGTTGTAGCAATCCAAGATCAAATACAGACAAGACTATCCAAAATGTACGTACTAACCAACAAAGTCTGCTCCAGTCGTTATAGCACTGTCACTGTCATTTACAGACAAAACAGTGGCAGGCGACACAAAAAGAAATGTGGTCCTAGGATGCCAAAAAGAGACAAGTATCCTCATGCTTTTTGGGTGCCCTAATCTCAAGATATAAAAGGGCGCAATTTAAGGAAATATATCATCTACAGCCGTTACACACAAAGAGAAAAAAAGGCAGAAATGTTAGAGCTGCAATATAGGCTTTTTTCATGGAGAAGAAAAAGAGATAACTAAAGATTAAAGCGTGACACTTTGGTTCTTTTGTATCTCAACTTTTATCTTATATTTTCTTGTTTTATTCTCTCTTTGATAATGTACTTAATGGAAAACACTTGTGTTGTTACTGTTTAAAAGCTCATAATAAGCTTAATCTCAATGTAGTTGGGTTTTGAATAAGCTTAATAGTTATTTGATTCACATGTGTATGTTGCTCAGAACCTGTCGTAGCATTTATTACAATTCCTTATTTTGGTTGACTACCCATTTAGTGGATACTACCTAAGAAGGAGCCTAAAAAAGGTTTGACTTTGTGGAACAAAATTAAGACAATACATGGTTTTAGATTAGGTTTCCCAAGTTGAATAGGGCCATGGTCAATCTAAGTTTAGTGAAGAACTAGACATATGGATTCACCTTGTAGGACAAATAGAGTCTAAAACGTATAATGCTATATCTAATGTTAGTTTAACAATTAGTCACCGTTAGATTGCATATAGATATAAGATATCCAAAGTGCGACAGCTGAGGATGCATTAGAGATTCTGTTCAGTGTTGTAGTAGATGTTGTAGCAACTGTACGTTAATTGAAAGATAGTCAATAACCATCAAGTGAGTTTAAAACGCAACTACCGATTTGCCATTAAGTATATCTTTGTGTTTGACTTTAGATTCTCTTGATTGCATTCTATTTATTACATATTTAATTTCATTATATCATTAATCTCATCATTTATTTTGTTTTTTTACTAAAATTGCACTGATAAGATTGCTGTAGCAAATCCTATAACATCAATCCCTGTAGAGATGATCTTGACGCTCATATTTTACTTGTTGTGTACTCTTACACATTGACACCTTCAACCCACACCAAGTTTTTGGGGTCGTTGCCGAGGACTGAGTGCATATTGTGAGTTGTGAAGTCAATTTTATTGGTGCAAATTTTAGTTTTCTTTTAATTTGTTTGTTGTGTTTACAGAATTGCTCTAGTAACCCTTGCATCCGCAAGTATAAACCTATTGATTTTTAGTTTGATCTAGAAATTGAAAAAACTACAATGAGGCTTAGAAAAGAACATAGAGGTTTAGGATCTGTTGCAGACATGGCTGGTTTGCAAAATGTAGGAGATTTGAATCCTCAAGGAGGAATGAATCCAATTAATGTTCAAAGAGATAATCCTCCTCCCATTATAGACCCAATCAATGTACAAGGAGTTCAAGAAGGTCAAAATGGGCAGAATGCTCAAGGATGACCAGAGAATAACAACATTATCTACATGGCAAACGATGGAGACATGGCCATTAGAGACTATGTAGTGTTGACCCCTTAAGCCATAAATCTTGGAATAGTTAGACCTGAAGTTCAAGCTGCTCATTTTGAGCTTAAACCAGTAATGTTTCAAATGCTGCAGACAGTGGGACAATTCAATGGATTGCCATCAGAATATCCTTATCTCCACCTTAAACTATTTTTGGAGGTGAGTGATGCTTTCAAAATGGCTAGATCATCACATGAAGCATTGAGGTTTAGACTCTTCCCATTTTCTCTGAAGGTTCGAGCAAGAGCTTGGTTAAACTCTTTACCACCTGATTCCATCTCTACATGGAATGACTTGGCTAACAAATTTCTGATGAAGAACTTTCCACCTACCAAGAATGCAAGTTGAGGAATGAAATCACATCTTTCCATCAACTTAAATATGAAAGCTTGTATGACGTATGAGAAAGATTTAAAGAGTTGCTTATGAAATGTCCTTATCATAGTATCCCTTACTATATACAGTTGGAAACTTTCTATAATAGTCTGAACTCATATAGTAGATTGATGGTAGATGCTTCTGCAAGTGGGGCCTTGTTATCTAAATCTTATAATGAGGCTTATGATACTTTGGAAAGATAGCCAATAAAAACTATCAATGGCAATCTACTAGACAAGCTACAACAAGAGGAACAGCAGGAGTTCACAATGTAAATGCCTTGACAGCTTTATCAGCACAAGTAACCTCATTGACAAACATGGCGAAGGCTATGTCCACTGCTTTAGCAACTTTGTTAGCAACTGTCAACAAAGTTGCTGAGGCATCCTATGTTTATTCTGGAGAAGGACAATTGTTTGATAGTTATCCTAAAAATCCTGCCTCAGTCAACTATATGGGCAACTACAACGGACAGAACAAGAATAACCCTTATTCAAACACTTACAACCCTAGAAGGAGGCAGTACCTAAACTTCTTATAGAGCAATCAGAATCAGAATCAATATGCTACAACATCCAGTGAATATAACAGACATGCTCAACCACCTGATTCCATAAGAAGAAAGCTGACTTTGTTAGGCACATCGATGAAAAGGCAAGGCAAAACATTAAGTAGAGAATCGAACAATATGTTAACCAAGCTAATAAGGGATGCAAGAAAGTTGTATTTGAACCTATAAATTGGGTTTGGTTGCATATGAGAAAGGAACGGTTTCCTATTCAAAGGCATTCAAAACTACTTCCAAGGGAAAATGGACCATTTCAAGTGATTGAAAGGATCAATGACAATGCTTGTAAGTTAGATCTTTCAGGTGAGCATAGTGTAAGTGCAAGCTTTAATGTTGCTGATTTATCTCCTTTTGATGTAGGTGATTATTTGAGGACAAATCCTTTTCAAGAGAGGGGTAATAATGAGGATCAGGTTGCCAAAGCTGCACAAGATCCATTGAACATCCATAGAGGTCCAATGACGAGGGCAAGAACCAAGAAAATGAAAGAAGCATTAAATAGATTAATTGAGCACAACTCAAATTCATTCCTTGTTCAAGACACTAATCTGCTTGAATTAAGTATTCACGATAGTCATTGCCTTTTCAATGTTATTCAAGCTTCTAAATATGATTTGGAGTGAGTATCATAAAGAAGAAACAAGGCCTTATCAAATTTGAAAGAAAATCAGGCATAATTTTTGTTTCCTAATCTATTTTGGAAACAAGATTTTTTATTTCCTTTTTACTTTAAGATCTTTTATTTCCTTTTTAATTACTCTAGGATAAATAAGACCTTTGATTTCTTTTTTAATTAAGGTCTTTTATTTCCGTTTTACTTTAGGTTATTTTAGCAAAAAGGAATACCTTATTCCATTAGTAAATTTCAACTATGGAATAGCTCCCCATGTAGAGATGAACAAATATCCTAAAAGGGATTTTCTAGAATAACATCTCCTATCACATTTGCATTTGTGCACACTTATAACACAGGTTTGTCACTAGCAACACATAAACATGCCCTAGAAGTGCCTCTAAGATATCTGGGGATCCATTTCACTGTTGTCCAATGTTTTTTTCTTGGATTGGAGAGACCGACTAACTACACCAGCTGCATGAGCAATATTTGGTCTTGCACATACCATGGCATACATCAAACTATCAATTGTTAAAGCATTAAGAACTCCATTCATCTCTTGCTTCTCTTTCTCAGTTGTAGGAGAATGCTTAGAGCTAAGCTTAAAATAGCTTGCAAGTGAAGAACAATCAAATTTCGCCATGCCCATGTTAAATCTTTTAAGAACCATTTCAACGTATGCTTCTTGAGATAACCATAACTTGCTTCTTGAGATAACCATAACTTCTCAATTTTTTTTTTGTCACGGGAAATCTTCATGCTAAGAATCTTTTTCGTCGGTCCCAAGTCCTTTATTGCAAAAGACTTTCCAAGTTCTTTATTTAGATTATCAATCTCACTAACATCTTGGCCAACAATCAACATGTCATCCACATAAAGCAAATGAATGATAAATTCATTATCACCAAGCTTCTTTACAAAAACACAATGGTCACACATAGTTTTACTGAATCCATGGTTCTCGATAAAAGAATTAAACTCTTCTACCACTGTCTTGGTGCCTATTTCAGCCCATATAAATTTTTTTTCAACTTGCACATAAGTTCATCATTGCCTTTGACATTGAACCCTTCAGGCTGCTCCATGTATCTTTCCTCCTCTAAGTCACCATGCAAGAATGTTATCTTCAATCAATCTGCTATCTTGCATCCTTAGGAATGTGAACATGCAACAAAACACTCTCAAGTTTTATAAGAAACATCTTCTCGGTCCAAACTCTCTCAGGTATATCACCATCTAATGGATTTGAAAGAGAACGGTTAATCAAATCAACTGCAGTATGCAAAGCCTCTGCCCAAAATGATTTAAGAAGGTTGGCATCAGAAAGCATACATTTGATCCCTTCTTTAATTGTTTTGTTTATCCTTTTTGTAACAGTACCATTTGGCTGAGGGGCTTTTGGTACAGTCTTCTTAAGTCTGGTTCCATGGGATCTACAATACTACTCAAATGTTCCTCTATACTCACCACCATTATCTACCCTGATACATTTAAATTTCTTTTTTGTCCCTCTCTCAACATAAGTATGGAAGAACTTAAATGTATCAAGCACCTGGTCTTTTGATTTCAAAGCGAAAGCCCATACTTTTTTTATAACAATCATCAATAAAAGTTACAAAGTAAAGTACACCTCCTATTGATCTACTTTGTATCATACAAACATCAATGTGAATGAAACCAAGGATATGCGACTTTCTAGATGGAGAAAAGTTCTTAAAAAAGCTACTCTATGTGTCTTTCTAGCTAAAGAATGAACACAAGTCTTCAGGGACAAACCTGTGAAGCTAGGTAGAAACCTTTTTTTGGCAAGAGTTTCCAATTCTCTCTCACCAATGTGACCAAGCCTTTTATGTCATGTCTCAATGTTAGAATCTTTTATAGCCATATTGACATCTTTTTTCTTGACCTTGGCTTCTGTTACATAGAGAGTGTTCACTTTCTTTCCTTTAGCTAACACTAAGTAGCCTTTGGTGAGCTTCCATTTTCCTTCACCAAATTAGTTAGTATAACAATCATCATCAATTTTGCCTGAGATCAAATTAAGACAAATATTTGGTACATGTCTGACATCTTTAATCAATAACATACAGCCAACATTGGTTTCCAAGCAAATATCTCCTATGCCCACAATTTTAGATGACCCATCATTTCTCATCCAAACATGGACATAATCACCATTAGTACAAGATGTGAAGTAATCACGATGAGCAGTAACATGAAATGAAGCACTCGAATAAATCACACAATCACTGGTATGGCAAGTGAGATTTACAGAGCTCTCAATATAAGCAATACCCATATCACTATAAACTATGGCTGCGGTGTTCTCTTTGTCATTTTTCTAACCATCGGCCTTTTCTTTTGCCTGTTCTCTTTTCCACAATCTACACTCCCTTTTTATATGACTCATTTTTTGACAGTGAAATCAAATCTTCCTTTGGGGATATCAATATTCTGCTGACGGGAATTTTTACCTTGGCTTTTCCTCTGCCTTTCTTGCTTTTCTAAAATAAGTGCATCTGACTCAGAGGGAACCATTTCAACACTCTTTCCTTTAGATTCTTCATTCTGTAGCCTATCTGTAACCATATCTAAAGTTAATTTCCCATTCAACGCTGAATTATACACAAACACCAATAATGTGTCTCAACTATTAGGCAAAGAACTAAGCAATAACAATGCTTGCAACTCATAATCTACATAGTGGTCAACTGATCAACCAAACCCTGAAACTCACTAGTTTGTTCAATTATACTTTGCCCTTCCTTATATTTCAAGTTAACATACCTTTTCAGCAAATTGGCTTTGTTCTGTGTTGGCGGATGCCCATAAATTGTTTTGAATTTCCACCAAAGAACATTAGCCCTGCATATGTTTGTGGCATGGTGGTACGCACTTTGATCAATCCATGACCTAATAGTACCCACTACCTTATGGTTCAATTAAGCCCATTTCTTAATCGGCAATTCTAGCATCTTCGCCTTCTATGGGTTCATGTAAATCTTTCATGTAAAGCACATCTTTTATCATTAGGAATAGGTTTACCACCAAAATCACCCTTTTTGCCACCAAAACCATCCTTAACCACTTTACAAACCGAGGGACCCACAATATGCCATTGAGATTGGTAAAAAATAGCATGGAAGCTATCCACTCCAGAGGCCTTCAAAGGGTGCATGCTAAAAATAGTTTGCTGAGCTTCTTCATCATGCACTGATTTCAACAAGTTAGCCATGATATTGCTATCCATCCTTGGAAAATTGTTTGGAACCGAATACACATAGTATTGTCCCTCATCCTTAGAGTAAAGTTTGGCAAAAAATGAGACAGGGTGTGCCCTAATCTCATCGCCATCGTGAAGCCAAACACCAGAGTCATCTTGAATAGTCACCACTTTATTCATTCTTCTTCGTTGGATGGTTTTTTGATGGAAAAAAATAACTTGTCTTCCAGTCTCCACACTTAATCCATTCCCTTATAGATTTTTGATACCATAGGATCTCTTCTTAAGTTAGAACCTCTTTTAATTCCTTCTTCAAATCAGTTTCTAAACGGAGAAGATTATTTGATTGATGGAACTCTAAAGCTTTTTGAATACCACCTATTCTTGCCAAGAGCCTTCTTTTCCATTTGAAAATATTGCCAAAAACTTCTCTGTTCCAAGTACAAAGATTGGTCTTAAAGTCTTCAATCATCTGTAGATAATTTTTAGAACCATCCCAATTACTTGTTATGAAGCTATCAAATCTATGATCTCTGACTCAAGAAGCAAGAAAACGAAATGGTCTTTGCCTCAGCTGATAAGCAACAATATGACAGTCATGGGCCAGGAGAGGACTGTGATATCAAAATGGATTTTAGGAAGATGATAAACAATTGTCTCAGGAGTTATCCGAAGTCAATCCTCATTAAACAAACATCTGTCCAACCGTTTATGAAGAGTCCCTCGAGACCAAGTAAAAGTAGGACCTCTAAAACCAAGATCACATAATTAATTCTTGTGAAACTACTCTGAAAAAATTGCACACACCATCCGTATTTCCAACACCCCCTTTTCTTTTTGCAGCATTCATAACGGTATTGAAACCCCCCCCCCCCCCAACAATCCAGGGGCCATGAGCAGTCATTGCAAGATTACTGAGCAGGGGTCAAAGGTGATGTCTCACCGTACGAATTGGACTTGCATAAACCGCCAGCACCCAAGAATAAAAATGCCCAGGTCTGGATACTCGGCAACGAATAAATTGTCGATTATTCACATTTTCCAATAAGGACCCAGATACAATGAATTAACAGTCGTCTAATTTGGATGTAAGTCCATATAAAATGTCAATGTGGCTTTCAAAAAATACATCCTCAGTGTTGCTTGTTTCTTCTTGAAATTGATTTTGATTTACACCTCATATGTAACTTTTTGTAATGTGAAAAGAAGTCTTTTCTTTCAAAATATTATTATTTTAATTTGGAAATTTTGGTATTTTTCTGAAACATTTTTCAATGCCTACAATAATTTGTAAATTAAAAGAAAATTGGAGATATATAATGTTTGACAGGATAAATATATTCCTTTAATTTGCGGGAAATAACAGTTTACAATTAAAGTTATTTAATGTTTCAATCCATTAATTAATAGATCTTCTACATAATTGTTAAAAAATAATGCTCAGATGATGAGAGGTTTATATATGATGACAGGTTTTCCACTCCACATTCAAAGACAAAATTTTGTAAATTCGCATTATTTAACAAAATAATTAATAAATTAATAGTGATTATGGCTGAAGATCATGTTGATAAGCCTAAGCCTACTAAACAGCATGACTTATTTTAAAGGCTGCAATTATAAATTTACATTGTGTAATCAATAATGTGATGCAAATTAATCAATTATTGAATTTTGATCTTGGGTTATGTCGGTATTTTCATATGTAGTTGCCCAACTCTGCAATTCTTAATCATCTTATTCTGATAACGTAATCATTAATCAATGGAAATTTATTTGACTATCGTTTCAACAATTAATTTCACATCCTTGCTTATAGTTTTCAAAATAGTAATCAATTAGTCTAATTTGTGATTATCCTTAGCTTCGAGTTTCTTTCTTGGAGAATAATTATATCGAGAATGACCTCTATGTCTTTTGTAGTTTTTTTAACTAGAGGTTATTTGATAATACCATAAAAATACTTTTACATCCATTATTTTATTAGAAATTACATTCCTAAATTATCCTTGAAGGAAATTACGAATGAGGAAAAAATAAAATAATAATTCTCCTTACGCTCACTTAAGGAAGTCATCCGACGTTAAACCCTAATTCGTTTTCTTATCCATATGAGGGCTCTTGATTTAATTTTTTTTTTCATGATTGAAACGAGTATTTCACAATATAATAATAAACAAAACGAATGCACATGATACGAACTCAACAAGTGTCAACATAATAGAAATTGGACCTTCTGATATCATATTTTCTTTTTCATCTATGAACCTGACACAAATCAAATACAACAGAGGCAAGTGAGTTTGCTACCCAAAAAATTTAAGAAGTACCGTGGCAGCGTTATATCATCCCATAGAAGTTGGAAAGAGATTTTTTTACACTAGAATATTATCCACTTTGCTGCAGATTTCTGTTTGGTTGAAATCTTCCTCTTTGCAGTTCTCAAATTCTCCTTCATTAAATAAATTCTAGTTTTTCATCGTCTTGGCGTCCAACTACTCTTCTTCTCAATACATTATTAGGAACAGAGTAACTAAATTAATCAATTTTCTTTTTCTTTATTGCATAGTTTGATCCAAACTAATCAGGTTTTTAAAGCTTAAATTGGTCCCGTGGGAAGTGTCTTCTGTTAATGCTTCTTTTTCAACATGAAAAACACAATGGGTGCAGGAAGATACAAACAATGAAGACAATTTTTATTCTAGGTGTAACATTGGTACTGTACAAATAGTACGGAGGACATATCTCTACCAATCTCTAAACGACAAATTAACCTTAAAAATTTTGCGGGACTTAATTGATGATTTTAAAATTATTTTATATATAAGTAAAATATTTGGTTAAACTTATTTTCATTAAAGTTTAAAAGTAACCAAAATAGTTTAGATATCACTGGGGGATAGCCCAGTCGGTCGGGTGAAATATATAGAGTAGAACCTTAATAAATTGGTAATCTCGATTAAATAATAGTTTGTGTCCCAAAATAGAATCAACATGCTAAATTAATAATTCAATAAATTTTTAAGATAATTATTTTTTTAAAATTTCATATTTTCCAATAAGGACCTACATACTGTATGAATTAATAATTGTCTGATTAGGATCTAAATCAATATAAAATGTGTATGTGGCTTTCAAAAAATATGTTCTCAGTGTTGCATGTTTTTTCTTGAAATATATTTTGAATTAGACCTCATATGTAACTTTTTGTAATGTGAAAAAAAAAATTAATGAGTATTGTCATTTAGTATTAGTACCGCTTTGAGTATTTATTTGCACAGATTTTATCGTAGAATTATCTTTAGTATGGAAAATAAAATCTTTATAATAATCTTATAAAAAATATAGTCTTTTCTTTCAAAATATTATTATTTTAATTTGCGATAAATATATTCATTTAATTTGCGGGCTATAAGAGTTTAAAAGTGAAGTTATTTGTGTTTCCCATAATCACTATTAATAGATCTTCTGCTTAAATATTAAAAAATAATGTTCAGATGATGGGACCATATATATGATGAGAGGTTTTAAACTCCGCATTCGGAGATAAAATTTTGTAACTTCGCATTATTTAACAAAATAATTAACAAATTAATAGTGATTATGGCTGAGGATCAAGTTGATAAGCCTAAGGGCCAGTTTGGTATTGCTGCAGCTTTTAAAATAATTGATGTTAGCTACTGTAGAAATAATCAGCTGTAAAGAGAATCAGTTAAGTGTTTGGTAAATTTTATTTTCAGAAGTACTGCGAGTTTTGAAAGTAGTTGTGGGTGTTTGGTAAATCTTACTGTTAAACTGCTGTAAAAAAGCTAATGACTGAAATGGACATAATATAGGATGGAATTTACTTGCACATATAAAAACATGCACATACAAAAATTTTAATTATGTATTATAATAACTTAATTAAAAATAAAATTTATACTATATTGATTTTATTTTTTTATTTTTTTATAATAAAATTTATTGAAATATTGATTTTGTTTCCAATTTGAATAAGGAGAGTTTTGGGTTTAGGTAATAATTGTAAGGATATGTATGGAATTGTATTATAGGATAAAATTGATTCTCAAAATTAGAATCTAAAAGTTACTCATTCCCTGCTTTTCAAAATCAACTGTAAGAGAGGCTGATTTTGACAAAAGTGATTTTGAATTTTTTTTACCAAACACTAAAATTAGCTTTTAGATTCTTAAAATCACTTTTAAGCCTCCCAAAAGTAATCCCAAACGGGCCCTAAGCCTACTAAACAACATGACTATTTTAAAGGTTGAAATTATAAATTTACATTGTGTAATCAATAATGTGATGAAAATTAATCAATTATTGAATTTTGATCTTGGCTTATGTCGGTATTGTCATATGTAGTTGCCCAATTCTGCAATTCTTAATCATCTTATTCTGATAACGTAATCATTAATCAATGGAAATTTATACGTAATCATTAATCAATGGAAATTTATTTGACAATCGATTCAACAACTTATCAAAGCTTATCAACTAATTTCACATCCTTGCTTGTAGTTTTCAAATTAGTAATCAATTAGTTCTAATTTGTTATTATCCTTATTTTAGAGTTTCTTTCTTAGAGAATAATTATATAGAGAATGACCTCTATGTCTTTTGTAGTTTTTTTAACGAGAGGTTATTTGATAATACCATAAAAATACTTTTTACATCCATTATTTTAATAAAAATTATATTCCTAAATTATCCTTAAAGGAAATTACAGTTGAGGAAAAAATAAAATAATAATTCTCCGTACACTCACTTGAGGAAGTCATCCAACCTTAAACCCTAATTCGTTTTCTTATCCATATTAGGGCTCCTGATTTATTTTTTTTTCCCATGATTGAAATGAGTATTTTACAATATATTAATAAACAAAACGAATGAACATTATACAAAACAACTGTCAACATAATAGAAATTGGACCTTCTGATATCATATTTTCTTTCTCATCTATGAACCTGACACAAATCAAATAAAAACAGGGGCAAGTGAGTTTACTACCCAAAAAATTTTAAGAAGTACCATGGCAGCATTATAGCAGCACATAGAAGTTGAAAAGAGATTTTTTTACACTATAATATTATCATTACAATAATCTTAAATATTATAATTATATCATGTTTCTTAAAATTTAAGTCTCATTCTCCCTATTAATATGCATGGTCTCGTGGAGATTGAAAAGATAACAGCTTAAATATATTCTTGAGATGAAGAAAACGTGAGAACAACAATAAAAGTGATGAGTGGCTATGTAGAAAAAATTTACAGAAAGGAAAAAAAAAAAGAGAAGTGCATATCTTTAATTGAGTTCATTTTTGGAAATATTGAGGGTGTGTAGAGTAAAAACTAGATTTTTAAATTTTAATAATGAGTTTCTTAAGAAAATGGGTATAAAAGAAAAATTATGGGTTCAAATAATCCCACCTTGCATTTTTACCCTGTGGATCTCTTATAAACTTTTTATTGAATTTTCTCTTGGGTTAAAATGTTAATTGAAATTGACAAATAAAAGTAACAATTGTTATTAGCTAAAATTTTGACAGGTATCTAAATTATAATTAGTACAAATGTATGCTAAATGTCTCATTAACATTTTAACATCGTAAAGGATAATAAAAACATTAAAAGAAATTTAACATGTGAAAATATTTCTACAAATTATGAAAGTGTTTGTCAAACATAATCGGTTGAGGACAAGGTTTCTAAAGCTTCACAAGATTCGTTGAACATCCATGGAGGTCCAATGACAAGGGCAAGAACCAAGAAAATGAAGAAAGCATTAAATGGATTAATTGAGCACACACAACTAGAAAAACACATTTTCTTGACGGTTTTTGACCGTCATCCGACCCCAAACATGACGGTTTTTATATGTCAAGGAAGCCCGTGTCAAGAAATTTTGGGATGACGTTTTCTGTCATGCATTTATGATCTATAGATGTCATAAATAGCTTTGGAAATCATTTATTTTATGACATATTTACGTCATAAATATTTCGAAACATGACGTTCTTCTGTCATACACTAATCACATATTTAATTTAAATTTATTTATATTATTAATTAAAATGATTATTAATTTATTTATTTTTATAAATAATTAATTTGGCACGAAAAATAAAATTATTTTTAAATTATTTATTTTAAAATTTTAGCGGGAAATTTTTAAAATTTTTGGCGAGAAATTAATATTTTAAAAAATTATTGTATTGAAATTTATAATTTTAGCGCCAATTTTTTTCACTATTTTGATTTTGGCGGGAATTTTATTTATATAAATTTTTAATTGGAAATTAAAAAAATAATTATGTTTATTTGAGAAAAATTAAAAATCAACATAATAGAAATTGAAAATTTGCAATTGGCATTTGAATTGAAATATACATTCAACAATAAATACATTGCATTGAACAATTCAAAAATTATTGCATTGTTTAAAACTTATTACATTGTAGTCCACTACAACAAAAATATACTTTGGGTAATAAGGATACAGAAACAACAGCCATCATTGGGTAGTCCACTACAACAAAAATAAAGAGAATTGATATTAATAACCATTCAAAATAGCAATGCAGGCAATGAAGCAACCAAAACCATAGAAAAATCAGTGTTGCTGGAAGTTCAAGGGAGATATTGCAATAGTGCTATTTTCATCAAATGTAAATGTTCCCTTGACAGTTGGCTCATTTCTTCTTGTCCTAAAATCAATCAACCAGCAGGTGAAAAACATTAAGTTTAATGTGTTCCAACTGAAATTATCAGAGCCCATAATGAAATACACACAAAATGAACTTACTTGTATTCTATTTTTCCCGTGGTTGGGTCTAAGCCACCCACCTTTCGTTCCATTTCCTCAGCTATTAAAGAAGTACAGATTAAAGTTATAATTGTCATGAAAATCAAATTTCCCTTTGCACAAAGTAACAAACTAATGCATAAAATTTTCCATCTTAATAATAATTTTTGCTAACATAATAACAACAATAAACCCAGCAAAATCAATCAACCTAGCAATAAACTAATACACCAATTTAAGTAATAAAATCAATCAACTGTCAACCCAGCAACCTTTGGAAATAAAAAATCCATCAATTGAAGAATATATATAAATCAAAACCAAGCAAATATATATAGTCTGAACATGCAGAACTAAAACACTAGTTATAACCAAATACAAAGATTTTCACAACATGCATAGGGGAGAAGATATTACAATAATCCAAGACACTCTCTGCATAGTGCCAAATGACTCCAAGAAAACTAATGTAGAACAAAAAACAACAGAATTTTGTGTTTCCCATAAGCACATGATTCAAAAATGCTTCTTGAACTATTTTCTTTTTACCAGCAAGCAAATAGGCAATTCACACTATAGTTTCATTTTTTTCTGAAAGAATAAATTGCATATTCAATAAAAGAGAATAAATTGCATATTCAATAAAAGAGAGACCTCCAAACTCAATGCTCCATCAAATATATTACAAGATGTGTTGGAAAACAAATTTCAAGGCATCAAATCTAGATATATAGAAAATGCACCACCACTATATGTAGATCAAACACATTCTGCTTAGTGCTCACATATATAGAAAACAAAAACCAAATTCTGAAATGAAAGCCAATAATTATGTCCCTCATATAGAGCATGACATAATATCCGCACTAATGTGAACCTGGTTGTACTGGAGCCTACGATAATAACAGTAGTTAAGAAACTAGAAACAATATTATAAGCGACGTATGAAAATAATCCTATATTAATTACCTGTAATTTTTTCAACTCGCGAGTTGATCTTCTTTTACTGGTGTGGACTGCAAACATGCTGATTCCACTAAAAATTTGAAACATATATAGTAATGTTTGAAGGCGAAACAACTTGTGAACAACAACACTAACCACTTTAATGCAAATATGAATGTGGATACAAAACCTCAGTTATAAAGAATACTAGAGACCTTGAATAAGTCAATACAAAATATGTTGGACTCAACAATTATAGTTCTAGAAAATAAAATGGATTCAATGCATCTACCAAGCAAAATTGAAATAAAATATTAGAAACTATACTATTACTCTTCCAGTTTAATGACAAACATATATAATATATTAATAACCCACTATATATAGGACTACTGGTGCATGTCGTTGAGCTACATAGAGGACAAGGACTACTGGTGCACTCGCATTCTAGCTCTATGGGTTCTATGGAATTCCTTTTCAGCGAAATTATATATGTGTTTGTGTGGACTACAAATCTCACCTTTTATTGACACATATTTTTAAGTCAAATATCTCCACAATATCAAAATGTACATTCTTAATAAAATTAACAAACTAAACTAAAATCACCATTCTCTTCGAGAGTAAAACTTTTAGTGATAATATAAATAACATCTTCATTGCAATTAATCATTATTTAAATGGGTGAAATGTATTGGGGCACTAGGGATCCTTGAAATGTATCAGTGAAACATTTTGGAGCACTAGCTCTGCAAGGGGATCTACCTATTTTCAACGAACAGCTAATAGAAATGACACAAAAGAAACCCCCGACAGTAAAAGCTTGCTTATGAAAATTCAATGCACCCAATGAAATCAATAAATTAAGGGAAGAAAGATAAAAGAGCATGACCAATAGAATGATGGTCTCAAGAACTCCATTCAAAGATATAGTATCTAGAATAATGGACTGTTGACACTAAAAGGGTTATTTTAATTTTATTCTTCAAAATCTTAAACTTTTATAACAATTGTTTTCCTCTTTTGTTAAGGTGGCTTCTTCTCTTAAATCGATTACTAACCAATTGATAGCTTACTTATTCTGGCTGAAGCATTCAGGATGATATACTTGGTTTCGATCTTTTATTTGCTTGCCACAAATTTTTTCTTTTCAATTTTACAAACACCCACGCCCAAAAGAAGAAGGCAAACGAATTACGCTTGTTACCTTGTGCGGCTGACGACGGCAAATGAATCAGGAAGGAAGCGAAGATAATAGAGAATGGCTAGAAGTTGCAGCGAACTCAGCGAAAGAAGCAAATCGAGAAAGCTGCAGTGGAGCCACCGAACGAAGCAAATCGAGAAAGCTACGGGTGTGCGCGGGCGTGGGTGTTTGGTAACGGCTGCAGCGTGGTCGTTCTCTCTCTTTCACACTCTGGGGAATCTCTTTCTAGGATACTTGGCCAAATTGTGATCCGTTATCCCATAAGTAAGTACTTTGTCGAAGCAGCTGTTGCTCACCCGACATGATCGTCCGAGGTGAACAAGAATTGGGGATCAGATGCGGATGATAAAGAAGAAGAAATCAAGAAAGAGTACGGGAATTGGCGGCAGCTGCAGCATGGGGTCTCGTTCACGATGAAGAAGAAGATGGGGAATTAGGGATTAGTTTTTTATCTTATAGAGGGTCATGTGGTTTGTGGTTTAAACGCAAAAGTTTTGAGTTTCATTAGTCTTAGGTTCGCGTTTAGAATTAAAACAAATTATTATGATATTCTTTCATACTTTTTTAATTTAAAAAAATAAGTGAGGTAAAACGACGGCGTATTCTAATGGCATTATTGTAATTAATTTTATTTTTAATAGTTATTAAATAAATTAGAAAATAAAAATGATATTCAACTATCATAATTTTATGACATAAATGTATGTGTCACGAAACTGACATAAAATGATGATATACACGTATGTGTCACGTATCTATCATTATTTAATGATATTTTCGTGACATATCGATATGTGTCAAGAAAATTGTGTCAAGAAAATGTGTTTTTCTAGTAGTGACATCTTAAATTCATGCCTTGTTCAAGACACTAATCTGCCCGAATTGAGTATTCCAGATAGCCAACGCTTTGTCAATGTTATTTAAGCTTTTAAATCTGATTTGGAAGTCAATGCTTTGTCAATGTTATTCAAGCTTCTAAATCTGATTTGGAGTTACTATTATAATGAAAAAACAAAGCCTTATCAAATTCAGAAGAAAATCAGGCACAATCTTTGTTTCCTAATCTGTTTTGGAAGCAAGATCTTTTATTTCCCTTTTACTTTAGGATCTTCTATTTCCTTTTCACTTTTGGATCTACAAGATCTTTTATTTCCTTTTTACTTTAAGTTATATTTAGCAACAAGGAAAACCTTATTCCATTAGTAGAATAATAATAATGACTCTATTGGGAATTTTGGATCTGAGTTTATAATAATAATGAGAGTTTTCACTACTAGAAAAACGCAGATTCATGACGGTTTTTGACCGTCATCTGACCCCTGGGATGACGGTTTTCATATATCAAGGAAGCCCATGTCAAGAAATTTTGGGATGACGGTTTTTTTTTCTGTTATGAATTATGATAAACAACTATCATAAATAATTTGGTAAATCATTGATTTTATGACATAAATATGTCATAAATATTTCGAAACATGACACTCTTCTGTCATTAACTAATGACATATTTATTTAAAATTTATTTATATTATTAATTAAAATGATTATTAATTTATTTATTTTTATAAATAATTAATTTAGCATGAAAAATATAATTATTTCTAAATTTTTTATTTTAAAATTTTAGCGGGAAATTATTAAAATTTAGCGCAAAAATTTAAAATATATTAAAATTTTTGGCGGGAAATTAATATTTTTTAAAATAATTGTTATTGAAATTTATAATTTTGGCTCCAATATTTTTCGCTATTTTGATTTTGGCGGGAATTTTACTTATATATATTTTTAATTAGAAATCAAAAAAATAATTATTTTTATTTGAGAAAAATTAAAAAAATAGAAATCAACATAATAGAAATTGAAAATTTGCAATTGGCATTTGAATTGAAATATACATTCAACAATATGAAAAATATTACATTGCATTGAACAATTTAAAAACTATTGTATTGTTTAAAACTTATTACATTGTAGTCCACAACAACAAAAACATACTTGGGTAATAAGGATATAGAAACAACAGCCATCATACTTGGGTAGTCCACTACAATGAAAACAAAGAGAATTGATATTAATAACCATTCAAAATACCAGTGCAAGCAATGAAGCAAGCAAAACCATAGAAAAATCAATCTTGCTGGAAGTTCACGGGAGATATTGCAATAGTGCTATTTTCATCAAATGTAATTGTTCCTTTGATAGTTGGCTCATTTCTTCTTGTCCGAAAATCAATCAACCAGCAAGTAAAAAACATTAAGTTTAATGTGTTCCAACTGAAATGATCAGAGCCCATAATGAAATTACACACAAAATGAACTTACTTGTATTCCATTTTTCCTATGGTTGGGTCTAAGATCACCCACCTTTCGTTCCATTTCCTCAGCTATTAAAGAAGTACAGATTAAAGTTATAATTGTCATGAAAATCAAATTTCATTCGCAAATTGAACTGAACAAACCTGAATCCATTCATTTCATTGATAAAAGGTAACTAGCTGACTTGCTAACTCTTATCCAATCACAAGTGAACATGTGTTTTCCAAATTAAAGCTAATTCACATAAAATTGTAAAAGAATCCATGCCTATTAAGGGAATTAGTGATTTCGACCTTAGAAATTATAATAACGTTAAAAAAAATTCTGATAAAATCGGACAAATACCAAACATTTTAGAAATTCCATCAAAAATCAATCATAAACAATTTAATCCAAAGTGTTCATAATTGGAATACAAACATTTAACTTTAATTTTTCAAAATTTTAAATCAATTGGACCTTATTTAGTCAAGTTTTGATGCGACCAAACATGCCCCAGCAGTCCATTGATACTCAAATTTTCTGCAGAATTCTCTTTATCATCTATCCTCTTTTTCTAGCAAAGATCAAATTTCAACATCTCAAACGAGGTCAATCAGCATGCTTATTGCAAATTCAAACATGCAAAACATGGTCAATATTGTTTTTTCCTTAGCATTTGTCATACAATAAATAAGCAAATTAAGCAAGTTAGAATAGTAAAATCAAACCTCATTATTGTAAGATAGCAGCTAACAAGTGTGTAACTACATCTCTATAATGAACTAGCAAACTTTTAGTAATTATCTATAGCTATCTAATGAAGCAGAACACTCCAATTCTTTATACAGAGCCTTATCAAATATCAAGAAAAGAAGATGCTATGCTAAACTGGGTTTCTCTCAACTATTGATGTAGGACGTTATTTTATTTATTTTAGGATTCCATAATTTAAATTATAGTCAATTTTCTATTTTAATTAGAGTCAAATAAGGAATGTGTTTTAGTCTTTTATTTCTATTATAATTGTGATTTAGCTTCCTTTTTGAAGTAGGTTTACTCTATTATAAATAGAGAGGTCTTGTTATTATTTTCATAACTTCAATTATTCAATAAAATATCTCTTTTATAATTCCCTCTGGGATTATGTATCAAAATCTCTCTTGTAGAGTCGTTATTAAAAATATAATTTTCATATATTGTTGCTTATTAACCAATATGTTTTTGGTTCTAATCCAAATGACTCATTGAGATTTTTTAATAACGCATAAAGCGAGATTAGATGACGCTCTAATCCAAACGACTCTGCAAGAGAGATTTTGATACATAATCCCAGAGGGAATTATAAAAGAGATATTTTATTGAATAATTGAGTTATGAAAATAATAACAAGACCTCTCTATTTATAATAGAGTAAACCTACTTCAAAAAGGAAAGCTAAATCACATTTATAATAGAAATAAAAGACTAAAACACATTCCTTATTTGACTCTAATTAAAATAGAAAATTGACTCTAATTTAAATTATAGAATCCTAAAATAAATAAAATAATGTCCTACACGCTTCGATTAGAGCGTAAGCTAATCGCGTGGGCTTGGTCCGTATAGAACGATATCTAGTGTTTTTCTATCCTATCAATTCTGCTTCCGCTACGCCGCTCCATCAACTATTTAGTTAAACATGTTGCAGGCATATATTAAACTAATATGTATATGCAATTATTGCAATATATTGCAAGGATAAACAAATGGCATGCACTAAAAGGCCTAGGAATATAATAAACAATACACTGATAGCTAATTTTGCACAATAAACAATATATTGCAAGGACAAACATATGGCATGCTCTACAAGGTCTAGGAATATATTAAACAATATATTGCAAGGACAAACATAAGCATGCTCTACAAGGTCTAGGAAGTTTAGTTCAATGAATAATGTGATGATCAATGAAAAAAGAAATTGAGAACAAGTTTATACTTAAGTGACCTCAGAAAGCTATGATAGTACTAAAGAGTTGGGCTGTATCTCACGTCTCCTGCACGAATCAAGGTACCTAGCACCAAAACCAGAACAATTTAGGAGTTACGAAACCTGAAACGGATCATGTGGGGAAAAAAAAAGAGAATCCTTGTTCATCTTTTGCATGTAGGAAACAGAGCATGCATCAAGAAATCAATTGTAACAAACATACACAATTTAAAGCTGCGGTTCCGTTATTTGACAATAGCAGCCTGTAGTTTCATGTAAAACATTTCTTCTACTTTATTATTATTATTTTGGAAAAACAATTCAGCCCACCATTTCACTTTCAAAAAAACCAAATTGCATAGCTTTGGCTTTGAATATATAAAAACAACAAAAATAGAAAGAGAGAGATAACGAGCTTTTAAGGTGAACATATCCAAGGCCATGATTCTTTCGAATCCCCAGACCTTATCACCTTCACAATATCAACAAAGACAAATCAATTTAAATTCTTAATTCAATTCATAAAGTATGCTCAGATAGCAGTTTCTGGTTAGTATTGGTACCTCAGTGACAGCATCCTTTGCGGGCTTTGCAATTTCTTTAACCAAACACTCAGTAATGGGGCTTTGTGCTCTTTGAGAATTACAACAGCCTTGTGTAGAAGCTCAACTCTCTTCCAAAGTAGAGTCTTTGCCCATTATTTTTTAGTAGCTTTTACTGCTTCCATTATCTTGTTCACCTCTTCTTGCATGCATGCCATTCATTCTTGACAATAAATCTAGTTGAAACTAACAAGTATAAAAATAAAATTCAAACACATAACAAGAATCATCTCAGAAAATACACACAAATAATTAATTTTTTTCATGCGTCGGGACTCGGGATTACCATGAACAAATTTCAGATCGGGTTACAAAAAAGTTCATATTACAAATACAATATAAAAAAGCTTAAATGAATATGAATATAACAATCTATTTAGAAGTCTCACCTTTGTGCTGCACAGCTACAATTAACACCTAATATTCATGGTTTTACATAAAAATCCAAGACTAATTTCTGACATTTTGGAGTATGATTTTCATTTTTCAACTTCTGAAAACAAAGCCCATTGCCTTCATTTTTTGTTTTAAACCTAAAAAATAAAACAAACTTGTAGTAACTAAGATTTTCATGTATTGAAGAATGATACAAAGCCTTTACTCATCAAATCTCTAAAAATCGATTGTTAATTGCTCTGGCCACTCAATATCGTTCAAAATTGTGAAATCAAAGTGAAAGAAATAATCAAAATAAATTCATATTACAAATCACGATCCTAATTCACCAAAACAACAGCAATAGATTAAAAAAATTTAGAAATTAAGAATTAAGATTAACTAAAATTGTAAAGAGCTAAGGTTACCATCGAGTGAAGAGCTGATGGCCGATGAGTCAAATGAGAGCTACCACAACCGACAGGTGTTACGGTGGGAGCTATGATGCCGATGAAGTATGTTACTATTGTTGTGTTGCGAGAGTGACAACTGATGTGATAAGGTGAAGGCACATGGTAATAGGCGGATGAGAGATACGAGTTAAGATATGTGGCAGCTGATGACTAAGAGAGGCGGATGAGAGAGGCGGCAACTGATGGCTGAGGCTGAGTTACTGGTGTATGGTGGCAGCAGTTGAGAGAGATGAGTTAGGTTTAGGATTTTTAGTTTTAGGGATTTAGATTTTGAAGGGATCGGGTTTTGTTTTAAATTTTAATTTCAATTTTTATTCTAATGGCATTATTGTAATTAATTTTACTTTTAATAATTAAATCCGAAAATAAAAATGACATTCAACTATCATTATTTTATGACATAAACGTATGTGTCACGAAACTGACATAAAATAATGACATACACGTATGTGTCACGTATCTATCATTATTTAATGACATTTTCGTGACCTATCGATATGTGTCAAGAAAACATGTTTTTCTATTAGTGTTTTCTCTTTGGTTCTTCAGAGAACGTTCAGAACTCATCAAGATTTCATCTTGTGGCGTTCTTTCTTGACTTATCACTCAAAATCCTTCTCTTTTTTCTTTTTTGTTACATCAACCTTTTATTTCTTATACCATTGATTCTTATCTTTATATATAAAGGGTCAACGTCCTTATTTTATGGTTGTTTGAATATGAATTAGAAGGTTCCTTGTCAAAAGGAACCTCATTGAGTGAAGGGTCTCTCCTATCTTCGTGAGGTTCACATCAATTAGTATCAGTGCTTAGGTTCTAAATCAGGTTTGATTTATTCTGAATTTATTTAGATTCTCTAAATTCTACATACTTTTGTTTCTTAATTCTTGTTTGAAATCATAAACCTCTCTTCTTTAATTCATTTTTCCCCAACTTTGCCTTATTCGTTCAAGTTCCATTATTTCTCATTCAAAATTAAGAAAAAAAGTAAAAAAAAAAGAAAAGAAAATTTCGAAAGTTAATTGAATTTAAAGAGTAGTTTCCTATTCAAGTCTTGCCTATTCTTATTTTCTACAATTCAACCAAAAAAAAAAATCAATTGAATTTAAAGGGGGCAGTCCTTATTGCATCAAGATTCATATATATATTCTTCTCTGTCTTTCTTTGTTTAAGTTCTGCCTTGTTGAGTTGGATTGTTGCAAGTGAATTTTGATTCAGTTCATTTAAGTTTAACAAAGAACTAAAAGAGAAAATTAAAGAATGGAAAAAGGCAAGAGAGGTGAGCTTATAAGAGGGTAAAAGCCATATTTGAGTAAAAAACGAGTGTGAGTGCTGTCAATCATGAGTGGAAACACGTGAGGGTGTGTTTGTGAGGTTTTTTAACTTTGTTTTGCAGGTTATTAAATATGTCTCAAGACAAAAATCAGACTACTTCTAATAATGCTCATGAAAATATAGACTTTAGACTATTCTTTAAGTCTTTAGAACAAAAGTATGAACACTTGGAATTGAGGTTTGATGAGGTGAAAATAAGAATGGATAAAGTTGAATCTAGTTCATGAAAGGGGCAGCAACATAAAGCCCCTCATATGCAACAAAGGGAAAGGAATCCATATGCTGATGAAGATGATTATGGGGAAGACCTAGATGAAGAAGATCATGCTCCTCATATTAATTTAAATAGTTATAGGTGAGGAAATAGAAATAAAGAGGTTAGATATAGAGATAGGGTTGATAATAATTTGGGAAACATTAAGTTAAAGATTTCATCTTTCCAAGGAAAAATGATCTTGAAGCTTATTTAGAGTGGGAAAAGAAGGTGAAATTGGTATTTGATTGTCACAACTACTCTAAATTGAAAAAGCTAAAGTTTGCCGCTGTTGAATTCACTGACTATGCTATTATTTGGTGGGAGCAACTTGTTTTGAATAGGAGACGAAATCATGAAAAGCCTATTGGAACATGGGAAGAGATGAAGGCTATTAGGAGGAAGAGATTTATTCTATGTTACTACTATAGAAACTTATTTAAGAAGTTACAAAGCCTTATTCAAGGGTCTAAGGCCATTGAAGACTACCACAAAGAGATGTAAATGGCCTTGATCTGAGCTAATGTAGAGGAGGACCAAGAAGTTACTATGGTAAGGTTCCTTTGTGGCTTGAATCGTGATATTACAAACGTGGTAGAATTACAATATTATATTGAACTGGATGACATGGTGCATATGGCCATAAAAGTGGAGCAACAATTAAAGAGGAAGGGTTCCACATGAATTGGGCAGAATTCTTGGGCATAATTCAGGGTCTTTTTGAACTTGGAAACCAAATTGGAGTAAAAAGGATGAAAAGCCTAATTTCAAACCTAAGACTGAAACCTCCAAAGACAAAAGAATGGAGGCACACCTAACCAAGGTAAATCTAATTCCCAGCCTACTAGAAATAGAGATATCAAATGTTTTAATTGTTTGGAAATAGGCCACATTAAATCTCAATGCCCAAACAAAAAAGTGATGATTTTGAAAGTTGATTGGGATATTGAGACTGAAATTAAATCTACTGATGAGTCCATGCCACATTGGAGGATTCAAGTGATGTTGAATATGTAGTTGATGGAGAGCTTTTGGTTGCAAGAAGAGCTCTCAGTGTGCAAATCAAGGAAGATGAGAAGGTACAACATGAAAACATCTTTCATACTAGATGCCATGTTCATAATAAGGTATGTAGCATGATTATTGATAGAAGGAGTTGTACTAATGTGGCTAGCACTAGTACAATTGAACAATTGAATTTGAAAACTTTGAAACATCCTAAACTGTATAAGCTAAAATGGCTAAATGATTATGGAGAAGTTAAGGTAAACAAACAAAGTCTTGTTTCATTCTCAATTGGGAAGTATAAAGATAAGGTTATGTGTGATGTAGTGCCAATGCATGCAGAACATATTCTTTTGGGATGACCATGACAATTTCATAGACATGTTATTTATGATGGTTATACTAATAGATACTCTTTTGTACTTAATGAAAATCCCATTACTCTTGTACCATTATCCTCAAGACAATTGTATGATGATCAAGTGAGGTTAAAAAAAAAAGAGTGACTTGAAAAAGGAGGTGGAGAGTTCAAAATTAAGAGGGGCTGAAAATAAAAAGAGAGAAAAAGGGCGTGAAAAAAGAAAGGAAGTTTCAATTAGTTAGGAAAGAAAAAAAAAAGAAAACAAGTAAACTTATATGTGAAGGAGAGTGACATTAGAAAAGCTTTAATTTTAAAAGAGTCTATGATTTTACTTATGTACAAAGAGGCTTGTTTAAGTACTAACAAACTTAATCCTTCTTCACATAGTGATATTGTTTCTCTTTTAAATGAATTTGAAGATGTATTTCTAGTAGAGATACCTAATGGTTTACCACCAATAAGGGGAAGTGAGCATCAAATAAACTTTATACCCAGAGCATTAATTCCAAATAGGCTAGCCAATAGAAGTAATCCTGAAGAGACAAACGAACTTCAAAGACAGGTGAGTGAGCATATGAAGAAGCGGTATATGCATGAAAGCATGAATCCTTGTACGGTTTCAGTGTCTCTAATGCCTCAAAAGGATGGGTCATGGAAGACGTGTGTTGATTGCCACGTCGTCAATAATATCACTGTAAAGTATAGACATCCCATTCCTAGATTAGATGACATGCTTGATGAATTATATGGTTCTTGTGTTTTTTTTCCAAAATTGATCTTAAGAGTGGATATCATCAAATTAGGATAAGAGAAGGAGATGAATGGAAAACAACATTTAAAATAAAATATATCTTATATGAATGGTTAGTTATGCCGTTTGGGTTAACCAATGCACGTAATACTTTCATGAGATTAATGAATCATGCTTTGCATGCTTTTATCGGTAAATTTGTGGTTGTATACTTTAATGATATTCTGATTTATAGCAAAAACTTAGATGAACATGTTGAACATTTAAAGCTTTTTTAGATGTTTTAAGAAAAGAAAAGTTGTTTGCTAACCTCAAAAAGTGTACATTTTGCATAGATAATATAGTATTTCTTGGTTTTATTATTAGTGCTAAAGGAATTGAGGTAGATGAAGAAAAGGTAAAGGCAATTCAAGATTGGCCAAAGCCTATAAGTGTGGGCAATGTTTGAAGTTTTCACGGATTGGCTAGTTTTTATATAAAATTTTTGAAAGATTTTAGTAGCTTAGTGTTGTTTATTTATGCAATAGGTGTCAGTGCGCAAGTGTACATAATAAGTAATAAAGTGATAAGTATTAAGATCGTCTTCACAGGGATTGATGTTATCAGACTTGCTACAGCAATTTATTTATCAGCAACTTTAAGGTTTGAACAAAATTAAAATTAAACAAATGATTTAATAAATTAATAAAACTAATTAAGGACTAAAAAAAGATAATAAAAGAAAATAGACATCTAATACAAGGAAATAATTAATAGCTAATAGGTAGTTGGGAATCTAAACTCACTTAATGATTATTGACTTGTCTAACAAATTCTGATTCAGTTGCTACAGCATCGACTACAGCACTGGGCAGATTCCGAATGTATCCTCATTTGTCGCCTATTGGATATCTTATATCTATATGCAACCTAACAGTGATCAATTGTTAAGCCTACATCTAAATATAGCATTATACACTATTAGAATCTATTAACCCTACAAGGTGAATCTCTATGTCTAGTTCTTCACTAATTCTAGATCAAGCATGGCCCTATTCA
This sequence comes from Clausena lansium, assembly GCA_030449835.1. NCBI lineage: Eukaryota > Viridiplantae > Streptophyta > Magnoliopsida > Sapindales > Rutaceae > Clausena > Clausena lansium. The sequence continues at coordinate 4,427,872 of JASUUF010000146.1, read as the reverse complement.
AGTTGATAATTAATCAACTAAGGAAACCCGATCTAAAACCATGTATTTCTTTGATTGTTTCCACTAAATAGTCCTTTTTGAGGATCTAACCTAACTTGTATCCACTAAATGGGTGCTTAGCCGAAATAGGGAATTAAATTAAGCATAATCAAAATAAAATGCTGTAGCATACGCATAACAACTATAATATAAGTCAATTTATCATTAAGTTTGTTTAAAGCCCAACTACATTAAAATTTAGTTCATGCTTAACAAAAAAATAACAATAATAAACGTTCTAGCCATCAAATACATTCCAAAGAAAGATGAAAATAAGCAAATAAAGGATAGAAGTAGAAATCCGCAAATATCAAGATGACTTTCCCTTATTGTTTTACGATTCTCTCTTCTTCTCCAATGAAATCTTTTGCTGCTGCCTTATTTTCTCTTCTTCTTCCTCTTTATTTTTCTTTTCGTGTATGTGATGGCTTCTCCCTTCATGTAAAAACGTGCTCCTTTTATATCTTAAATTAGGGTTTCCCAAAAAGCCAAGTAGCTCTCCATGTATCCTTAGGATTCTAGAAAAGGATCTTTGACTATTATTAGGATTCTAGGAAAGGATCTTTGACTATTATTAGGATTCTAGGAATATATATCCTTATCTTTTTCTAATCATGCAAGATCTTTTCCTTTAGATTAATGCATGCCACGTCTGCCCTATTTTGTCCACCAAATAATATTCAGCCATAGAAAATTTAGTTGCTTAACCCGCACACATTTGCATCTGTCCTGTTTTTGCATGCTACAGGAGTTACTGTAGTAATCGTTGCTACAGCAATGTCTACAACATATTTTCTGCTTCAAACTTGATTTATTTCTTTTGCAATTAAGCTCTTTGTCATTCTCTACAGCTTTGTTGTTGCAGCAACTATCTCTATAACGTAACCTTTTTTTTTTTTTTTACCTACAATAATGCACAAAATTGGAGCACAAAATGTTCTAAAACACTTTAAATTATTATAACTAAACTTAAATAAATATTTATGCAAAATATAACTAAACATGAGATAAAAATTCATCATTAACTCTCTAAGTAATCTTAGTTTGAGCCTAAAAATGCCATGAAAGCTCTCATTTCATAGAGTTATCACTTAGCAGCACCTTTGATTGAAGTAATTAAAAAGAATGTGGATTTTAAGTGGGGGGGAAGAATAAGAAAAAGCATTTAATTTGATTAAAGAGAAATTAACTAATGGACCTCTACTTGCTTTACCAAACTTTGTTAAAACTTTTGAAATTGAGTGTGATGCTTTAGGAATAAGTATTGGAGCTATTCTAATGCAAGAAGGACATCCAATGCGTATTTTAGTGAAAAGCTAAGTAGGGCAGCCTTAAATTACCATACATATTGTCGGTAATTTTATGCAATGGGGGTCAATGTGCAAGTCGACACAACAAGTAATATAATGATGAGTATTGAGATCGTCTCCACAGGGATTGATGTTATAGGACGTGCTGCAGCAATCTTATCAGTGCAATTTTAAAGCTTTAATAAAACAAAACTTGAAATCAATTAAAGAACTTAAGAATATAACAAAACTAATTAAAAAATAAACAAAAAGGCAATAAAGGAAAACAGATGTGAAACACAATAAAATATTCAATGGCAGTTAGGTAGTTGGGTGCTAAAACTCACTTAATGATTATTGACTGTTCTGTAATTTAGGTACAGTTGCTACAACATCTTCCATACCACTGGTAGAATTCCTAATACATTCTTAGCTGTCTTATGTCGGACATTTTATATCTATATGCAACCTAACAGTGACAAGTTATTAAGCCAACATTAGACATAGCATTATGCACTTTAGAATCTATTAACCCTACAACGTGAATCTCTATGTCTAGTTCTTCACTAATTTTAGATCAAGCATGACCCTATTCAAATTTAGACTAACTCAATTCAGGAAACCCAATCTAAAACTATGTATTGCTTTTATTTGTTCCACTAAGTAGTCCATTTTGAGGATCTCTCTTAGCTTGTATCCATTAAATGGGTGATCAATCGAAATAGGAAATTGCAATAAGTAAAATCAAAACAAAATGTTATAGCAAACATAGAGCAGCGATAATATAAGTCAATCAATCATCAAGCTTGTTCAAAACCCAATTACATTAAAATTTAGTTCATGATTAATGTTGAAACAACAATAATATTAGTTCTAGCCATCAAATACGTTCCCAAAGAGAGATGAAAACAAGCAAATATAGAATGGAAATAGAGAAAAGCAAAAATCAAAGTGTCACTCTTGTATCTTTGGCGATCTCTCCTTTTTCTCCACAAAATGCTCTGTTGCAGCCCTTAAATCTCTTCTTTTTCATTTATTTTTCTTTTTGTGTGACAGCTCCCCCTTTTTTTTTCTTGATGCGCAACCTTTTATAGCATGCAAACTAGGGTAACTCCAAAAAGGCTTGCAAATATTGGTAAATCTTTAGTATTCTTGAGTCCCACACTATTTACATTGCTTGCCACGTCAGCCTATTCTGTTTGCCTTTATTTATGTCAGCCTGACTTTTACGTGCTACAGGATTGCTGCGGCAACTCTACAGCATCTTCTTTGTTTCCGACTTGACTTCTTTATTCAACAATTATGTTCTTTTTCATTCTTTTCAGCTCTGTTGTTACATCATTCAACTATACAATCTGAGCTGTTTGATCTCCTACAATAATGCAATTAATAAGAGTGCATAATGATTTAAAATACATGAAATTATTAAAACTAAATCTAATTAGATACTCTTGTAAAATGCAACTAGAAATTAAACAAAAAATCATCATTAACTCTCTAAGTAATACTAATTTTAGCCTAAAAATGCCATGATAACTCTCATTTCATAGAGTTATCACATATGAAAAAGAAATGCATGCATTAATTAAGACTTTGGAAACTTGGTAGCACTATATTTGGCCAAAAGAGTTTGTCATTCATATAGATTATGAGTCTTTGAAGCATTTAAAAGGTAAACACAAGTTAGACAAACACCATGCCAAGTGGATAGAATTCATTGAAAGATTTACATGTTTTATGTTATATCTATAAGGTTTTGTTTTATTTTCCAAAAATATATTAATTTACCACTCATATGTTGATTTACTTGTTTTACCTTCCATTTATAAGTCTTATATTCCATTTATACAATTTATGTTTTATTTTACACTTAATATTGATTTACAAGTTTTATGTTACATCTACAAGTTTTTGTTTTGTTTACTAGTAATACACCAATTTACCACTTTTATGTTAATTAACTTGTTTTACCTTCCATTTACAAGTCTTATGTTCCATTTACATAATTTATGTTTTGTTTTACAGTTAACGTTGATTTACAAGTTTTATGTTAAATTTATGTTTTATTTACACAATTTATGTTTAATTAGGGTAAAATTAAGGCATTATAGAATGATATATATATATATATATATGTGTGTGTGTGTCAAATTAGACACAAGAACACGTTAAAGCAACTTAATTATTTTTTTGCTTTGATTACAGTTCCCCACAAGCTAGCAGAGATCTTTTCCTGTTACTTTCAAGAAAATGGAAACTCTTTGCGTACGTGTTTAGCCTAACGTCAATTGAAAATTATTTATATATAATTGGTATTTTAATATATGCATTTATAATTAATTTTTTTATTAGAATTTTTTAGGTAAGAATAATTGGTTGGCTGGGCTCATTCAAATGTGGCAGGTAAGTTCTGTTGATGAGGAGGACGTTATTGACAATCTTGATGTTTTTATTGTCTCTTAATATAGGAGAAAATTTGGCTATAGTGGTTAAGTGCATGCAATGTTATTCTTTTATTGTGTAATTAAATAAAAATATGGATATATTGTTACCTGTCGATCAAGTGAGTATAGGTTTAATTTAATTCAACTGATAAGTTCTCATGAGAGATGAAACATAAATTATTAAATAAATTTATTTTGTATGAATATATTGATGAAACGATCATTATTGCATATAAATATTTTATTTATTGTAATCTTATCTTTATTAGTTATTTTAATATTATAAAATATTATCTTGAAGTGGGTTAGTTTTTTGTGGTTTAGTAGGAGTTATTTGTGGGGCTTAGTAATTGGTTAGTTGCTTATTTTTAGGGAATTAAGATATTTTTGTGTAGGGTAAGGCTATTTGAATCCACTAAACTACTCAGTAAACCCATTTATAAAATAAACACACTCTTAAATTTTACTCAATAACCCCACTTAAGTACCCAATATATCCTTACTAAACCCAATTTTTATAATAATAGGGTTTTTACTCCTTAAACCCATTATATTCATTAAATAAATAAAAAAAGAATCTCTTTTTGGCAAAAATAAGAATCGGTTTATGGCTACCAACAACACTTGTTCTTGTAATCAGAATCTCTACTGTGCACGCAAGGGGAAGAAAATCCTCAACATTTTGTTGCTCTTATTTTGTAGGAAAATAATAGAAAAAATCAACAGACAGCAACACAGTATAAGGTAAAGATGACTTGAAACGCAAAATGATGAAGAACAAAAAACTTCAGCTTTGAAACAGAATAAAGTAAAGATGACTTGAAATTTTATAAAGGACCCAACTAAATATTACCCTCTTGGCCTCTTTCTGCCACTTCTCCTCTTCATTGCACATTGTTGCCCACTATCAAACACAAACAAAGATATAACCACCAATTTTGTTACCCTGAATTCAATCACATATGCGCAATTAACAAAATTATGTGGCTTAGAAGAACAATCAAGCCTTTAGTCAATTATGGTTTAAAGAAAATATGATTAGGGTTTGATAAAATTATGTTGAATGTAAAGATGGGTTCAAAGAGTAAAAATTATGCCTTTTTTTACTATATTTTAATGTCCATTCTTGTAATTTAATTTAGGGGTATTTTAGTCATAAAAAATTATTTTCAAGAGTTAGTTTAGTAAGTAATTTTGTGGGTTCAAATAGGCCCACCCTTTTGTGTATATATCTCTAATTCATTATGAAAATGGTGGGAATAATTATTATTTTACTGTAATTCAGTTGCATTTGGGAGTTTTTTGATTTTTTGAATAACCAATACTTTTTAGCGATCTGGAATTGATCTACTTCTTTTGATTTCTAATGTAGAATGCTCACGTGGAACGAGTAAGGTATCTTTTGGAGGTCATAACTTGAGCTACAGGTGTCCAATGTGGGTGTATAATATATTGTTTCGAAGTTTACGACCAGACAAACCAAACCCGGAACAACAAAAAATTTCACTTTTTTCCTTGTCATTTTTCAATTTTAAGATATTTTCCTATTTTTCTTGTTTCTTCTTGGATTTTTATCTTTTTTTTAGATGTTGAATTTGGATGCCCTTTGTTTTACTTTTCTTATTTGGATTAGGAGAATTTTATTATAAAATAATATTTCATATTTGCCAATTTTGGTAAATTTGCGATATTTAGGGTTATTATGTAAAGTGGCCCAAAACCCTAGTTTTGTTAATCCAGACTTATTTAGTAAATCTCATTATTCATAAACCTTTGTTTCTTGTATCAAACAAATTTAAATGTTTTTGCATTGTTAGTTGGCATAATACTTCATGATTGACGCTTTGTTATACTACTTCGCGATTAACACCTTGAGATACTTATTCATGGTGATAATCTCGAGATTGTTCTTTAGGATTGACTCCTTCACCTATGTCCTCGCAATTAACTCTTGCCGCTGTTCGCTCGGCCTCTCTGTTATTGCTCATAAAAACCGTGAGACCCGCGATTGTTTGCTCTATTCTCAGGTAACAAAGTTCCTCCATGACTTGCAAGACTGCTTCTCTGAATATCTGTATGATAGTCTCCGTAGACATTGGCTGAATCCCTTGATCAAGGTCATGGGACAGTTGCTCCTTTTATCGTGTGGTAATACCATGATGACAAGCAAACTTGCTCTGATACATACTAATGATGCGGAATAACCCATACACAAAGCCTATACTTAACAAGTGTTTGAAGCGTGTGGAGCTAGGCCATCGATTGAGTGACTATCGACCAAAAATTTAAATTTGGTAGAGGCTGAAGTTGGCGAGACAGTTGTGAATGACGTCGAAGATGAGGATGACAAAGAAGCTTTAGAGTTAGAGGCAAATGAAAGAGAGATGCTGAATTACATTGTCCAGAAGATTTAATTGGCGCCGAAATTTGAAGAGGATAACTGATAACTCTATGAAATGAGAGTTATCATGGAACTTTTAAGCTTAATTTTTGACTACTTAGAGAATTATATTCATTTTTTGTAGTACTTTCACTTAGGTTATGTATAAACATATGTTCAAGTTTAGTTTTGTTAATTTAAAGCATTTTAGTCTATATGTTCTCATTCATGTTATTTTATAGGAAATAAAAATGTGCAAATTTTTATTAAGCCAATATTTTATAGGAAATAAAAATGCTGCAACAGATAGTACGGAAAGAATAATAAAGAATCAAGGACAGACGGAATAATTCATGTTACAGCAGTAAAGTGCAAACTTGTTGCAGGGTTGCTATAGCATGGCTATAGCACGCAGACACAAGGCTGACTCAAAGCGATTATGGGTTAAGTAAGGCTAAGTGGCACGATATTTCCTTGGCGTGTGAGGCAAGACTAAAACAAAACAAATACATTAAAGAAACCTAACTTAATAAGGATTAACCTTAGGTCTTATAATATAAAAAGGAGATTATGATTGATGAAGAGAGAGAGCCGTGACAATAACTAAATCATCCCTTGCGCAACAAGGAAACAAAGAAAAAAGAAGAATTCATGGGCTGAAACCGTGAAGTTCAGATAAAAAAGAAGTGCAGCTTGCTATTCAAGAAGAGTGCTTCTTTGGGATTTAGTTCTCTGAATCTTTTATTTATTGTTTATTTCTTTTAAGGATGATTTCAATCGCTAAACGAAATTGTGTTTTTATTTTTTTGTTAAGTATAAACTAAATTTATATGTAGTTGGGTTCTTAACGATCTTAATGACGATTTGACTTCTATTAATGTTGCTCAATGTTGCTGCAGTATGTTGCTTTGATTGTGCTTAATTTAATTCTCTATTTCGACTGAACATCCATTTTGGGATGTAAGCTGGGTTTGATCCTAAAAAAGGATGGCTTAGTGGAATAAATCAAAGTAATACTTGATTCTAGATTGAATTTCCTTAATTGGCTTAATATCAATTTGAATAGGGCCATGTTTAATCTAGAATTAGTGGAGAACTAGACATAGGGATTAACCTTGTATGGTTAATAGAACCAAGAATGTTTAATGCTATATCTAGTTGTGGCTTGGCAATTGGTCACTATTAGGTTGCAATTTTAGATATAAGAGATCCAACAGGCAAAAAATGAGGATACATTAGGAATCTGCCCAATGCTGTTGTAAATGATGTAGCAACTGAACCATAAATTGTTAAATGAGTCAGCAGCCATTAAGTGAGTTTTGATTCCCAACTACGCCTTAATTCTTGATTACTTTCTAGTATTCGACATCTAGTAATTTTATTTTATTAAAACTTTGTTTATTAGTCTTTAAGTTTATTTAAATTTTAATTAATCAAGTGTAGTCATTTTTATTTAATTACTCGTGATTGCACTGAATAAATTGCTGTAGTAAGGTTGTTAACATTAATCCCTGTGGAAACGATCTCAGTACTCACTACTTTATTACTTGTTTTGTACACTTGCGCACTGACAACCTATTGCATAAATTTAACAGGAAGTTTTTGGCGTCGTTGCCGGGGATTGATTGTTTATTAATTTTTGTGAATTTAATTTTATTCGGTGCTAATTTAATTTGCTTGAATTGTGTCGACAGATTTGCTCTTGCAACTTTTGCATGCGCAAATATAAATCAATTGAATATCAATTTGATCTAGAGATAGAAAGAACAACAAGGCTATTGAGAAGAGAGCAAAGACAATCAAAATCTATTGCAGACATGGCTAAATTATAGAACATAGGAGATTTGAATCAACAAGGATTACTTGAACCTATTAATGTTGATGGAGGTCAAGAGGGTCAGAATAACCACAAGCAACCAAGGAACCATAACGTCATTGTTATGGCAGATGACAGAGACAGAGCTATAAGAGATTATGCAGTATTGACTCCTCAAGCTATAAATCTTGGAATAATCTAACCTGAAGTGCAAGCCAAAAATTTTGAACTCGAACCCATGATGTTTCAAATGTTGCAAACTGTGGGATAGTTTAATAGATTACCATCTGAAGATCCTCATCTTCATCTCAAGCTATTTTTGGAGGTAAGTGATGCTTTTAAGATTGCTGGAGCAACACCAGAAGCATTGAGGTTGAGACTTTTTCCATTTTCTTTAAGAGACAGAGCAAGAGCTTGGCCGAATTCTTTACTTCCAGATTCCATTACTACATGGAATGATTTGGCTAACAAATTCTTGATGAAGTACTTTCCACCAACTAAGAATGCAAAACTACGGAATGAGATTACATCTTTCCACCAATTGGAGGATGAAAGTCTATATGATGCGTGGGAAAGGTTCAAGGAGTTACTAATTAGATGTCCTCATCATAGTATACCTTGCTGCATTCAATTTTTAAAATTTTTATAACGGGCTGAATCCGAGTACTAGATTGATCGTGGATGCTTCAGTAAATAGTGTCTTATTGTCTAAGTCTTATAATGAGGCTTATGAGATTTTAGAAAGGATAACCAACAACAATGATCAATGGCCATCTACTAGACAAGTTATGGTAAGAGGACCAACAGGAGTTCAGAATGTGAATGCATTAACAGCCTTATCAGCCCAAGTATCTTCATTAACAAATATGGTGAAAGCTATGAATGTTGCTCCAGTAGCAGTAAATCAAGTTGCTGAAGCAACATGTGTATATTGTGGAGAAGGGCATATGTTTGATAATTGCCCTGGAAATCATGCTTTAGTAAATTATGTGGGTAACTTCAATAGAAAAAATTAAGGAAATCCATACTCAAATACATATAATCTGGGATGGAGTCAGTATCCAAACTTCTCGTGGGGTAATCAGCATCAGAATCAAAATACTGCAGCAACGAGTGGACAGAACAGAACTGCACCACCACTTGGATTCCAATAGCCAAGTCAAGGTCCAAGAAGCACAAGTAATGATCAGATCAGTTCTGTTAAAGCACTACTTAAGGAGTATATTTTGAAAAATGAAGCAGTTGTCCAAAGTCAAGCAGTATCATTACAGAATCTAGAAAATCAAGTAGGGCAGCCACAGCCTTAAGTAACAGACCTCAGGGTAGTCTACCAAGTAATAAAGAAAATCGGAGTAAAGAAGAAAAGGCGCAATGTAAAGTCATCAACTTAAGGTTAGGAAAATACATGTATAAACCAATTGGCTTGCCGAAAAGAAGAGTTGAAGTTACTTTGAACTAAGAAGAAATCCAAGTTGAGAAAGAACTAGTATTTTCTAAAGCACAGTAAAATGAAGAGAATAGCCATGCTACAGCAATGGTAGAATATACAGATCCAGCACAAGTTGACATAGATGTTATAACACGAACTCAGACCATGGCAACAGAAAAGAGGGCTGTACAACCTGCTGCAGAACAACAGTTCAGACATCCACCACTATTCCCATAAAAATTTCAGAAGTAGAAACAAGACAAACAATTTGTCAAATTCTTAGAAGTATTGAACCAACTATACATCAACATCCCTTTCGTGGAAGCATTGGAGCAGATGCTGAATTATGTCAAATTTTTTAAAGACATCTTGACAAAGAAAAGAAGATTGGGAGATTTTGAAATAGTGGCTTTAACACAAGAATGTAGCCATATGCTTAAAAGCAAGATGCCTAAAAAATTAAAGGATCTAGGGAGCTTCACAATTCTGTGTTCTATAGGTAATGGATATAGTGGCAAGGCATTATGTGATTTTGAAGCAAGCATAAATCTTATACGTTTGTCAATATTCAAGCAATTAGGAGTTGGTGAAGTTAGACCCATAACAGTCACTTTGCAATTAGCCGATAGATCGCATGCTTATCCAGAAGGAAAGATTGAAGATTTATTAGTAAAGGTGGATAAGTTTATATTTCCAGTGGATTTCATCGTGTTAGATTTTGAAGCAGATAAGGATGTTCCCATTATTTTGGGAAATCCTTTCTTAGCCACGAGAAAGACCTTAATTGATGTTCAAAAAGGAGAATTAACTTTGAGAGTCAATGATCAACAAGTTACATTCAATGTGCTTGAAGCTATAAAAAGTCCATTTGATGTAGAAGATTGTAACTTTGTCAATGTTGTAGACTTTGCTGTACCAGAAACATTCACTAAATGTTGCAGTAAAACAGAGGACAGTATATACATAATTGAAGAATTGAAAGATAAAGTCATTGAAGCACTTGACATCACATGGATAGGAAAAAATAACCTAGCAGAATCAGGCAATTCGAATCACTTGACCTTTCAAACAGGGAAGTAAAACCATCTAAACCATCAATTGAATCACCCCTTATTTTGGAATTAAAACCTTTACCATCACACTTAAAATATGTTTATCTTGGTGATAATAATACACTTCCAGTAATTATTTCATCTTCTTTGGATGCAGATTAAGAAAGAAGCTTGGCAGCAGTATTCGGTAAATACAAGAAAGCTATTGGATGGACGATGGCAGACATTAAAGGAATTAGCCCCTCAATTTGTATGCATAAGATTTTACTGGAAGATTGTTTCAGCAATTCAGTAGAGCAATAGAGAAGACTGAACCCGATCATGAAAGAAGTAGTAACAAAGGAGATTATTAAATTGCATGATGCTAGAATTATTTATCCAATATCTGATAGCTCATGGGTAAGTCCAGTACAATGTGTTAAAAAAAAAAAGAGGTGTGACAGTGGTGGCAAATGAGAAAAATGAACTCATTCCTTCAAGAACAGTGACGAGATGGAGAGTTTGTATGGATCATAGGAAGCTAAACAAGGCAACAAGGAAGGATCACTTCCCATTACCCTTCATAGATCAAATGTTAGATAGACTCGCAGGGCAGGAGTACTACTGTTTCTTGGATGGATATTCGGGTTATAACTAGATTGCTATAGCATCCGAAGATCAGGAAAAAAACTACATTCACCTATCGATATAGAACTTTTGCCTTTAGAAAGATGCCATTTGGCCTATGCAATGCTCCAGCAACATTCCAGAGGTGCATGATGTCCATTTTTTCAGATATGGTGGACCAAACCCTTGAAGTATTCATGGATGATTTCTTGGTGTTTGGAAAATCATTTGAAGATTGATGAAAAATTTAGAGAGTGTGCTTTAAAGATGTGAGGAAACTAATTTAGAACTTAATTGGGAGAAATGCCACTTTATGGTGCAATAAGGGATAGTTTTAGGACATAGAATTTCTAGAAAGGGAATAGAAGTGGATAAAGCAAAAGTTGAGGTAATTGATAAACTACCATCTCCCACTTCAATTAAAGGTATAAGAAGTTTTCTAGGACATGCAGGTTTCTATAGAAGATTCATTAAGGGCTTCTCAACAATTGCCAAACCTTTACTCACATTGCTGGAGCATGATAAACCATTCAATTTCAATGAAGACTGCTTACATGCATTTGTTGCACTTAAGAAAGCCCTTGTCACAGTACCCATTGTTGCAGCACCCGATTGGAACATGCCATTTGAGTTGATGTGTGATGCCAGTGATCATGCTGTTGGTACAGTGCTAGGACAACAAAAAGGTAAAATGTTCCATTCTATTTACTATGCTAGCAAGACTCTTAATGAAGCTCAAATTAATTATACAACAACTGAAAAAGAGTTATTCACTACAGCAAATGTAATTTTTCACGGTGAAGATTTTATGGCAGATTTTTAATAATGGCCATTAAAAGATAGTAATGACGGCATTGAGAAATATTTGCCGTTATTTATTACCATAACATGTGATATTACAGCAAGAGTTTATTACATGCTGTTAAAAAGGTATATAATTTATTCTTAACGGCATCATATTTTTAATTGCCATGAAAAACTTATTTATACAGCATAATATAATTGCCATGGAAAATAAACTTAAGACGACTTTAATTTCAAAGCCGTAAAAACGCTTATGTGAAAACTGTATATAGTAATTAGTAAAAGCCCTCATTTTACAAACCCTACAAAAGTTGTCTTCTTTATTTACAGACACTCCTTTGATATGAAAAATAAACAAACGGCCAAACTCAATTTCCTTTTCATTTAATATGAACTGGTAAATCAAATTGAATCGGTTCTTTAGTCTATTGGTGTTTTGATTGGTTATTCTCATCCTTTTCTCGAATCAATCAAGGTTGTGAGTTTCTCATTTTTTCTTAACTATTTCATTGATTATTCTTCTGGCTCAACTATTTAATTATTTTTTGTTATTCTTTTCTGTATTATAAGTTCTATGAACCCATTGATTTTCTATTAGTTGGGAATTTAAATTTTCCTTTGAGGCATATATTAAAGTTTATTTGATTGATAGCAGATTTTATTATTGCGGGATTGTGTTTTGGGTATATGGTGGCATTAACATGTATATGGAATATGGTAGCATATCAACTATTTGATTATTTGACCCAAAGGAATGCATTCAGTTTACTTACTTTGACATTGAAATCATTTGGTAGCACACATATAATTTAGATGTTTAGTTTAATTTTATTATCATTTTTTAATATAACGATTTTGTTTTTACATGTACAGGAGACATGAGTTCAAGAGAAAGAAGTTGAAGAAATTTTTTTTTTCCCAAAGAAGTTGAAATTGCTCTTCTTTTATCATTTTTCAATCAACTTGTTTTAGTTGTAAATTTTTCATTTTATCAAAGTATAACAACTTCATTCTTTGAGTGATATATATGTATATATTGGCTTCAAAATTGATTGTCACTTGACAATTTGATATTGTAAATTATCGTATTCGTAATTGTATTTGATGAATGGAAGAGATAATGCTTATGATATTTACATTTTGGAATGGTTTGACTTTTAAATTTTATTGATTGTGATTTGACTAAAAATTGTTTACTAAAATATTCATTTACAGAACATTTGTTAAAGCTATCAACTTACAATGTAATAGCAAATACAATATTTCGTATTTGATTACAACGGAAAAGTGGTAAAAGCTATTGAATTTATTAATGATGGAAAATATTTTCAGTTATATAATTTTTTCAATGACATAAATAAGCATCATATTAGTGCCGTAAAAACTACATGATTTTTCATGGCTTGTGGATCAATGGCATGTATTCTTAGCCGTTAAACGCCTTTTTTTGTTGTAGCGATTAGCTGTAGTGTTTGCATTTGATAGCTTTAGGTCATACTTGGTAGGTACAAAAGTTACTATTTATACTGATCACTCAGCTATAAAATACTTGATTTCAAAAAAAGATGTCAAGCCAAGGTTAATTAGATGGATCTTATTGCTATAAGAATTTGACTTAGAAATAAAAGATAGAGAAGGAACTGATAATCATGTAGCGGGTTATCTTTCAAGATTGGAAGTAGATGCAAGCACATTGACCAAGCATGATATTATAGAAACATTCCCTGATGAATAGATGCTAATGCTACAACATGTTCCGATGTTGCAGCAAGATGGACTCCCATGGTATGCCGATATTGCCACTTATTTAGTAAGTGAAACATTACCACCTGATTTAAATTTCCAGTAAAAAAAAAAATTTCTTCACGATGTTAAAAATTATCAATAGGGTGAACCATATTTATATAAATTATGTGCTGACCATCTAATAAGAAGATGTGTTCTAAACGAAGAAATTTCATGTATCTTGCAGGCATGTCATGCTACAACATACAGAGGACATTTTGGAAGGCACAGAATTGCAGCAAAGATTCTTCAGTCAAGTTACTACTGGCCATCCATTTTTAAAGATGCTCACGAGTTTGTTAAATGTTGAGACAGGTGTCAAAGAATTGGAAACATATCACAGAAGCACGAACTACCATTAACATAATGAGGAGTAACCCTAGGACGTGTACTATAAAAAGGAGATTATGACTCAAGAGAAGAGAGAGCCATGACAAGAACTCTATCATTCCTTGGACAACAAGGAAACAAAGAAAAGGAGACGAACTTGAGGGTTGAAACCGTGAAATTCAGAGGAAGAGAAGTTCAGATTGTGATTCATCAAGAGTGCCTCTCTAGGATTTAGTTCTGGAATTCTTTTCTCCTTTGTTTTATTTCTTTGAGTGATGTTTATTATAGCTAAACCGAATTGTGCTTTTATTTATTTGTTTAGCATGAACTAAATTTCTATGTAGTTGGGATTTTGACGATCTTAATGATGATTTGACTTCTATAATTATTACTTTAGTGTATGCTACAACATTTTGTTTTGATTATGCTTAATAAAATCTCTATTTCGGTTGACCACCCATTTAGAGATATAAGCTAAGTTTGATCCTCAACAGGGACGGCTTAGTGGAAATAAGTTAAAGCAATACATGATTCTAGATTGAATTTTCCTTAATTGGTTTAATATCAATTTGAATAGGGCCATATTTGATCTAGAATTAATGAGGAACTAGACATAGGGATTCACCTTGTAGGGTTTGTAGATCCAAAGACGTTTAATGCTATATTTAGATGTGGTTTAGCAACTGGTCATTGTTGAATTGCATATAGGTATAAGATATCCAACAGGCGAAAGATGAGGATACATAAGGAATCTGCCAAGTACTATAGACGATGCTGTAGCAACTAGATCTCACTTTGTTTAATAAATCAATAGTCATTAAGTGAGTTTAGATTTCCCATCTACACTTCAATCATTAATTACTTCTCAGTGTTTAAAGTTTGCTTGTTTTGTTACATCTTAGTTTATTCAATCTTTAATTTTGATTGCACCTTAGTTAATTAATTTTTATTATTTTTATTTGAATAATTCGTAATTGCACTAAATAGGCTTGTTATAGCAAGGTTGATAACACCAATCTCTTTGGAGACGATCTCCATACTCACTACTTTATTACTTGTTGTGTACACTTGCGCACTAACACCTATTGCATAAAATTAACAACAAGAACACACTCATATTAGATAGAATTTAACTTGAGCTTAGTGTTGGACCTGCTGTTATAATGACATTTTATGGTGTGTGTTATGGTGACATTTTATCTAAGGGTTGATGAGTTAAAGCAATATGGATGATAGAGCGTAGTCGTTAGTTTGCATGATTGTGTGTTGCATTACTTGAGGACAATTAATATTTTAAGTTTGGGGGTGTGATAACTGTATGAAATGAGAGTTATCATGGCACTTTTAAACTTCATTTAGGACTACTTAGAGAATTATAGTCAGTTTTTGCAGTACTTTTACTTAGGTTATGCATAAACATATGTTCAAGTTTAGTTTTGTTAATTTAAAGCATTTTAGTCTATTATATGTTCTCATTCATGGTATTTTGTAGGAAATTAAAATGTACAAATTGATGGCTGCTGCAACAAATAGTACGGAAAGAATAATAAAGAATCAAGGACAGATGGAATAATTCCTGTTACAGCAGTAAAGTGCAAACTCGTTGCAGGGTTGCTAAAGCATGGCTATAGCACACAGACACTAGGCTGACTCAAAGCGATTATAGGTTAAGTAAGGCTGAGTGGCACGATATTTCCTTGGCGTGTGAGGTATGACTAAAACAAAACAAATAAATTGAAGAATCCTAACTTAATAAGGAGTAATCCTAGGTCTTATAATATAAAAAGGAGATTATGATTGATAAAGAGAGAGAGCCGTGACAACAACTAAATCATTCCTTGCACAACAAGGAAACAATGAAAGAAGAAGAATTTAAAGGCTGAAACCGTGAATTTTAGACAAAACAAAAGTGCAACTCGCTATTCAATAAGAGTGCTTTTTTGGGATTTAGTTCTCTGAATCTTTTATTTATTGTTTATTTCTTTTAAGGATGGTTTCAATGGATAAACTGAATTATGTTTTTATTTTTCTGTTAAGTATGAACTAAATTTATATGTAGTTGGGTTCTTAACGATCTTAATGACGATTTGACTTCTATTAATGTTGCTCAATGTTGCTGCAGCATGTTGTTTTGATTGTGCTTAATTTAATTCTCTATTTCGACTGAACATCCATTTTGGGATGCAAGCTGGGTTTGATCCTCAAAAAGGACGGCTTAGTGGAATAAATCAAAGTAATACTTGATTCTAGATTGAATTTCCTTAATTGGCTTAATATCAATTTGAATAAGGTCATGTTTTATCTAGAATTAGTAGAGAACTAGACATAGGGATTCACCTTGTTGGGTTAATAGATCCAAGAATGTTTAATGCTATACCTAGTTGTGGCTTGGCAATTGGTAACGGTTAGGTTGCAATTTTAGATGTAACAAATCGAATAGGCAAAAGATGAGGATACATTAGGAATCTCCCAATACTGTAGTCGTTGCTGTAGCAACTGAACCATAAATTGTTAAATGAGTCAATAGTCATTAATGAGTTTTGATTCCCAACTACGCCTTAATTCTTGATTACTTTCTAGTATTCGACATCTAGTTATTTTATTTTATTATAACTTTGTTTATTAGTCTTTAAGTTTATTTAAATTTTAATTAATCAAGTTTAGTTATTTTTAATTAATTACTCGTGATTGCACTGAATAAATTGCTGTAGCAAGGTTGTTAACATTAATCCCTGTGGAGACAATCTCAGTACTCACTATTTTATTACTTGTTGTGTATACTTGCGCACTAACAACTTATTGCATAAAATTAAAAACAATAACCAGCATAATAAGATTTTCAGAACACGTGGCACTATCAACGATAAGGTGATGAGTGGAAGACAGGTTTTAAGACGAAGAAAGGGTTGTATGAGTGGTTTGTGATGCTGTTCGGGTTATCTAATGCATCAAGTACCTTTATTTTCTTAATGAATCAGGTACTGAAACCATTTTCTTGCAAATTTGTTGTGGTGTATTTTGATGATATCTTGGTTTATTCCGTTGATGTGGTGACGCATTTAGAGCATTTGTGAATGGTTATAGAGGTGTTGCAGGGAAATAAGCTTTACACTATTGTAAAGAAGTATAGTTTTCTACAGAGTAATTTTGAGGTTTTGGGTTTTAGGTTTTAAAGTTGATGTAGATGGGATTCGAGCTATTGAATCCAAGATACAAGCCATTAGAGAATGGCCTATGCCCATGAAAATGGGTACAGTTAGGAGTTTTCATAGGTTGGCAATGTTTTATAAGAGATTCGTATGCGGTTTTTGCACAATAGCCGCACCTATTATGGAGTGCTTGAAGAAAAGGAAGTTCAAATAGGGAGAAAAGCAAGAGGTGAGTTTTGCTTTAACCAAGGAGAAGTCATCTACCGCTCCTGTGTTAGCCTAGCCAAACCTCAAAAAGTTGTTTGAGGTCGAGTTTGATGCTTCTTATAAGGGTATTGGGGCTATTCTTTCCCAAAAAGGGCGACCAATTGAGTATATGAATGAGAAGTTGAACAAAGCACGGCATAAGCGGTCTACTTACGGCTAAGAGTTTTATGCAATCATTAGGGCATTGAAGTAGTGGGAGCATTACTTGATTCAAAAGGAGTTCGTGCTATACAGTGTGTTGACCTATATGGTGATACAATATTTTGATTTTGATGATAACAAATTACGTGTCATGGGTAAAATAGAAAATGCATATATTTCATAATCTCACTAGCTCTTGAAGGACAAGAATCGTTCATGTGAGATCAAGTTCAACGTACTCGATGGACAATGGCACAAAGATTATCAAATCAAGATCAAGCGTCAAGGGTACTAGCTTAGGTGATTTCTCTTGTCATATTTCTTGTAAAGCTAGTATGATTAAATGTATGCATGATTAAGCATTTAAAAGCTCAAGTTATTTTTCATGACATTTTAAATAAATTATTATTTTCATAATATAAAGGTTTTATTTTTAAAGGAAAAATGATTTTATTAATTTGTGTGTTTTTCAACTTATGGACTAAATGGAAAAGATTTGATTTTTGAATTCAACAAGTATTGTTCTTAAATTCTGAAAATGGACCTATTTGAAAAGTTTTATAAAGTTTTTGGGTCATAGTATTGTTTCAGAAAGTTTTAGGATAAAACTATAATTTCAAAAAATCTTCACTGTATCGGTACTTTAGCAACCAGTAAACCAATTATGAGTAGAAAGTGTTCTGGAGACAAAACGGCTAACCGAATTTAGAAGCGGCAGACTAGTTATCAAGTAGAAACTCTCTAGAATACAAACATCTAACCGGATTTCAACAAGCGGCAATCTGGATATTCAAATATTCAAATTTTAGCTACAACGCTAACATCAAACGGCAAGCCGGTTATGAGCAAAAAATCAATAACGACTAGTTTTAAGCTCCAACTATAAAAAGGCTCAATCATATTCAAACAATAAGTGATTTAACAATTGTTATTGAGCTTGCTACAGAGTATACAATCCTTCTTTGAGCTTTAAACTTGTTATTACTTAGTTCATTCACACATTGAGCTTTCATCTGTAATCAAACATATTGTATGAAGGGAAATCATTTGTAATCCTTTTTGTAAAATCAAGTTAAGTGGTTATAAGTGTTGGGATACACTTGGGTTAAAAGATTGGGGATAATCTCTTGTTGTAAAGGTTCATTGACACCTTCGAAGTCAAATGTAAGCGTCGTTGAAACCTTGGAGGCGAACTTAGTGAAATTCTCAAGCCCGTGAGATTGGAGGCGAGGATGTAGACGAGATTTGCCAAACCACGTAAAACCACTCGTGTTCATTCTTCTCTATCCCTTATCTCTTTATTTATTTTTTGCTTAAATTTACATTTATCAATTTGCTTAAGACATTAATTTAAATTGATTTGTGTTGTTGATTGAAGAATTTTTTAAATCCCAATTCGCCCCCCTTCTTGGGTTGCATAGTTAGTATTTCACAGTGACCATTAAGCATTGGAGCATTTTAACAGCTAACAAAATTTGAGCAAGATGCATGCGAGATGGGTGAGCTATATGCATAAGTTCACTTTCGTTCCAAAGCACAAATCTAGGCTACAAAATAAGGTGGCGGATGCGCTTAGTAGGCGAGCAACTTTACTAGTAACTCTAGTCAATGAAGTTACTAGTTTTGAGTGTTTGATGGAGTTGTATGTTGAGGATGAAGACTTTGCACATATTTGGGAATGCTATATCAATCATCAGAATGTGGAAGATTTTCTCATTCACAATTGGTATCTATTCAAGGCTAATCAGTTATGTGTGCCTCATAGTTCTTTAAAGGAGTAGATTATCCGAGAGTTGCTTGAAGGAGGATTGAGCTGTCATATTGGTTGAGATAAGACCAAAGCGCTTGTGGAGGAGCAATATTATTGGCCATAGTTGAATAGAGAAGTACGCAAGATTGTACAGAGGTGTCGAATTTGTCAAAAAGGCAAGGGACATGCGCAGAACATGGGATTGTACATGCCATTAGCTATTTCGAAGAATATTTGGTTGGATCTATCCATAGATTTTGTGTTAGGGTTGCCTCGCACAAGGACTTAATGAGATTCTATATTAGTTGTAGTGGATAGGTTTTCGAAGATGGAGCACTTTATCGCTTGTAAGAAGACTGAAGATGCTTCTTCAGTTGCGCATTTGTTATTTTACCCCTATTCTTCCTACATCATAAAACGAAGAAAATTTCAACAATGAAAAAGACTTGCTGCCATCTCTCCATTGATTTCTTTACTTTAATAAACCTAAATAAATAATAAAAATATGTTATGCATGCAAGCATAAACTCCGGCCCAACCACCCACCAAAATGGCAAACTGGGCAACCTCTAAATATACATCTATATATTTCAAACCATAAGCAAGAACTCGTAAAAGCATCTTAATTAATTACTTTTGAGTTTTGATTCTAGAAGCAGAGATCTTTTCTGAATTGAAGAACATAGAAACTACCTGCATAGGTTTTTAAGCCAACTTCATTTGAATATTAATTATAATTTCCATTTTAATAAACATATGCATTTATGATTAAGATTTCTATCAAATACGAATTTTTAGGCAAATTTGATTGGTTAGAGTGCCATCGTCTTAGGTGTCACAGTATTGCTAATGATGAGAACGAGAATGAAAATCTTTATCTTCTTGTTGTTCCTCAATACAAGAGAAATCCTAACCACACTGGTTAAGTGAGTACGTGCAATGTTACTCTTTTGTGTAATGTTTAATTAAATAAAAGAATAGGTATCTGTTGGAGTGCATTTTATGTACTAGTTTTGCGTTGTTTATTCCCCTTAATATCGATGTTTTGCACTTAATAATAGTGATTTACTTGTGCTTTATTTTTGTAGGTGCAATTCTATTGATTGGTGCTAAATTGAGCTAAAAGATGATGTTTGAGGAGGAATTGTCTTCATGGAGAAATTCTGAGCTTCAGAAGAAGTTTGTTGATAAGGCGTGGGCACGTGCTGTCAACTGAGAACCTGCAATTTTTATTTTGACATGTTTTATCTTTTTGGTTATTTTTATAATTTTGAATTAAATCTTTAGATAATATTTTAGATATTAGTATTTTTATTTTTTGGAAAACTATAAAAGAGGAAACACGTGAAATACAAAGGGGGGAGAATGCAATTGAAGAAAAAAATCGTAGAAAAATCTTTTCTCTCTTCTCCATGAGTAACTAAACTCATTTTTCTGGTTGAGGATTAATGAAGCTTTGATTCATCATTACCGTGAGATCTTTCTTATGCTTTAATTGTTTTATTGCTTTTTGGGTATTTGCTTATTCTCTGAATTACTGTCATGATTATGCTTGTTAATTAGATAATTGGCCACTATTTAATTATCAACTTAATCTATTGCCAATTGAAAGCTTCATTGTATGAAGATTTTGATGTTTGTGGCAAATAGCATAACAGTGCGTTGTGTTATGAGAAAAAACAATCTAATTTAAATGAATCATCATATATGTTGATTAGGATTTGGGTCTCTCTAGTTTTTTAGGCTGTCAATTGATTAAATCCTATGATTGTATCTAGGGTTGTCTATTGATTAGGGAAATAATCAATGGTAGTACCTTAATTATCGAATAGTTAAGGAGAGATTGACTATTAGAGGGTATCAATAGCTATAACCAGTCTATTAATAAGTAATAATGATTATTGAATTTGTATCAATGATCAGTAATCGAATCAAAGCTAAGTTAATTCCTTCAACCAGAGTTTTCCCATTTTGAATTACCATTTTTAATTTGCATTCTTATTATTTTCAATGAATTTTCATTATCGTAAAAAATCCCCCAATTTTATATTTTCATTTTGAAAGGTTTTAAATAATTACCAATCTCTGTGGACACGACCCTGCTCAATCACTATACACAATCTTGTTTAGAGTAGGTTTTTATATTTGTTGGCTTCGACACCCATCAGTATGTTATTACCTACCAATCGTGTAAGTGTCTGTATATCTCTTGAGATATACAAGAGATTTTCTATGTTTATTAACGTGTATTGTGTCTTCTTGAATAAGGAAATTAATAAATAAAATTGTTGGTTTTGTCAATTATTGATTAATTTATTTATTCTATACATGTTGGCTTAATTTTGTGCCCTCTATTTGGATCCGTTTCAAAACAAATGAACTCCATATATTAATGGAACAAAAAGACACAATCTTTTTCAATCATATAAGGTTACATTTTGTTAATTCACCCATAATGTCCTCCCATTCCTTGGAAAGGATAATATAGCCCCAAGATGGTTCAAATTGAAAGTGTAGCATTCTAACCCAAAACCATTAGGAAATTGCGCTTCCTTCAAGATCACTACAAGCAAATTTGTCAAATAACAAATTAATAGAAAAATTAAATGGAGAACAATGCCAATTTCACAACATAAGATTTACGTGGAAAACTCCAAATCCGGAGAAAAATCACACTCGTTGTCAAAAGACAACTAGAGAAAAATATTCACTATGATTAGAACCACACTCTTAAAATTAATTCTCTTACCCAAATCCCAAATACATGATCCCGAGAAATATTCCTTAACAACATTTCTTGCTTTACATGGAAATATTCCCAAATATTTACATGCTTAAAAGCATTTCTCTACTGGTAATTTGGATGCTCTCAATTCTTTTCTTGCATTCACCAATTGATTGCTCTCAATTAGAATTCCTTTCACCCAAAACCTTGATGTGGAGCTCTGAAGAGAACACTCGTTTTATAGCCAAGTGTTCTCAACAAATTATTACACAAAAGCAAGTGGGCACCAAAAGTAACCAACTCACCCACTCCGCATGTCTCCACTTAATTATGTCTCCCACTTTTGTTGACTTATCAAAATAACGTTTAATCTTTTTTATTTTTTAACCAATTTTCAACAACCTAAACCTTGATTAAAAAATAAAAAATAAAAAATAAATTAATAGCTATTGCTATAAAACACTGTCTTCACTGATAGTCATAATCCTCAACATAAAAAATTATCATACTCCGCCATAAAGAGTATACTCACTTAGAATTAATTACCAATTCCAAAAGTTTTACATCGGCACATGTCAAACATATCTGCTGAAAATTATGGTGTAATTCTCATGTTAGGTTTCCTTGAGAATTCTTCAGTCATGACATAACTTTTCCACCACACACCTTGCATTTATACCAAGTCAATGCCCGTGTGCAAACTTATGGACCCCGCAATTAGTAACATGTTCTCTTTCATGGCAACTTGGAGATCTACATGCCAAAAGAACTGGCCCAGTTTCTTATCAAAAGCAAATTTGTCAAATAAAAAATTAATAGAAAAATTAAATAGAGAACAATACCAATCTCACAACACAAGATTTACGTGGAAAACTCTAAATTCAGAGAAAAACCACGGTCGTTGTCAAGAGACAACCAGAGAAAAATATTCATAATGTGGAAAATTATTACAACCACACTCTTGCTGCTTTAATTTTTTTTGTTGACTTATTACAACAAACTTTAATTTTTTTTAATCAATTTTTAACAAAAACAACAATTACTTCCGACTGTTCGATATTCTGTATTGCTGCTTGTGGCTCCATAGGGCAAAAAGCATCATTAACGTAAACTAATTTTTAAAAGAAGTTGTATGATTTGTTCGTGTGACAACAAGTTTTGACTTTTGTTGTAGTTTTTAGCTACTGTTCATGGCTGGTTTCGCTTCAATAGGCAAATCGATTAGCATTTAGTTCATTTTTCTTACGGTATTAATTTTGTTTTTTTTTTTCCATTTATTGTTTATAAATTAATTTAAATAGATCCTGAGGAACCTACGGAGTAGTAGAATAACCCAACCTCTATTTGCCTCCAATCTATTTTTTTAATTAAAAATAAATACTATTGAAAATATAAAAGTGTACCAGTGATAAAATTATACATTTACAATAAAAATTAACACCCCAATATCTAGAATACATGTGATTGCTTTTTATCACGTAGTATTGGGGCACATAACAGCCAATCTCAATATAATTAATAATGCGATTTGGCAGGAAATACCACAATACATGTGATTACTTTAAAGTATCAAAATATTTCAACTTTGCGTTTTGTTTTCTTTAAGTCTATCATATATGGAGGGATTCAGCTACGGTGCAATGGGTGCACTATACCCCATTTTGTCTTTTTTGCTTCCACCATTGCATCTAACACAAAAATTGTTTCAAGGGAAGGGATGTGTTTATTTGATTATTAACACTATAGTCCCTGTTGTTTGCTGAAAATTCAAAAAAGCCAAAATTTACAAAATTTTGCACCAATGTCTTTCCCCCCAAATTCTCAAAACAAGAATAAATTATATTATAGTACCCACTCTCACAAGTTATAATGAAGAGACCAAACATGCCAAATGCATCAAAAACGACAACAAAAATCAAGATGGGTTTTGAACTTTTGTTAAAGCCCCTAAAAAAATTAAACCTATTGCCGTAATTAAAGATATGCACTAATACTAGGATATTGCAATCTTTGAGCAAAAGATTGTTGAAGGCAAACTGTTTATGGAAGTTTATGCAGTTGACGATATCGCCTACCTTAACCTTTGAAAATAAGAAAATAAAGATAGATATAAAAATTTTTTAGAAATAGTATAAAAATATAACTTCCACTCTTATTAATTAATGAGCAAAAAGGCTCAATTTATGTTAGAAGTCCTCTTATATGGCAATGTTCTGTGTGTTGGTCTTCATACTTTCCCCTCTATTTGTTTTGGAATGCTATGCCTCTTCAATCCTTCTCTTCAATCTTTCGGTTCTACTCTTTTGTTCTGTGCTTCTGTTCTGTTTTTCTTTGTGGGACCTGTCTTTTAAGGTGTATGACAGGCCAATACGCATATGTAGTTATTACAGCCAAGCTGCTTAAGGATTTCCCTAACATTACTCCCCCAAAAGGTTTTTAAACTTTTGATGAAAACACTCAAAATTTTTAATTAAATTAGCTTTGTTAAAATTGCTTCAGTCTTTGTTAACAAAAATAGGATGAACAAAAATAATTGCATAGAAATACTAGTTGATGAGCATCCTCAATGTTGCTTTCTTGATATTAGTGGATGAACAAAAATAATTGCATAGAAATAGGAGGCCTCGCAGCTCACAGCAATATTTTCCCATGCCTTCTCGGGCTGCAATGAAGATGTATTTTCACCATGCTTTATAATAAAACAAACTTGTTATTACTGTGCTTTGTAATTATCTTTTTATGGACTCTATTAATTATGTAGAGTCAATTCAATGAACTTCTTTCTGAGATACCTGAGGATCAACAAACTACTTCGATTAGAGAGGATATATTTGATGATGTGTTGGGGCTTGATGCACATGGACGGGAGTGCATGCAAACAAGTTCTTCAAGGAGTAATAGTATTAATGAGAGCAGAATACGTGATGAGATACGTGCAGAGGTACAAAAAGAGTATGGGGTTGTGATAAGTGAATTGAGGTCAAAGTATGATGAACTCTATTCAGAGCTTCGGTTGATTTGAACTCACTTCCAATCTTGTAAATGTGGATGTCAAATCAATTTAGCTAGAAGTGAACAGATATTACATATTTTGATAACTTAGTTTAGTTTATTTGTATATATTATTTATAATAATTTGTATTTATTGATGTAATAGGTTGCAGATGCCTCTAGTGCACACCATGATCATCATGCAACTTTTGGGACAGATGTTCAGGTTGATTCTCCAATATTGGAGGGTCGTTGATGACATACTTGGATTTGTCAATCAATTAACTTATATAGCTACCCTTGTTACTATTCAAATCAACTATTTTTTAATCTTTTATTCTACAATACTTCAGCTGTTACTTTCTCTTGTCTTTATTTGAAAATTGATTTGGAAGTGTTGGAAAATTAAAAATAAAAAATCATATATTTTTTTATTACTTTTCCTTATATTATTGGATTTTGTATATGGGTTTGTTTGTTGTTGTTAGTTGTAATAATGTGATTCGATCTGTTATAATCAAATAGTTGTTTAGTTTGTAATCTCTTCTTTTATTTTATTTTTTTGTTTTTCAGGATAAATGGATGATATTTCAATGGATTGCTGTGTTGCTATGTAGTAGTGGTGCTTTGCCATAATTGTGGGTTTGAGTTGAATTGTCAAAATCCATTATGATACTTGCTGTGGTGCCACTCTTTCATGTTTTCTTGGAGATGATACTTGTAATAAGATTGGATGATGCACTTGGTGTAATATACTACACTTTGATGCACTCTTAAGGATGATACTATATAGAAAATATTATGTTTGATACAGAAATAGTTAATTGATTAATTTCAATAAATTGTGTTTATTATCACTACTAAATAAATTGATGTAGCAAAATGAAAAATAAGCTTATAAAATTTGTAGGGGAATCAATGTGGGAATTAAAAATGGTTGCAAGATTATTAGCGGGGAAAATGTTGGCTATAAAAAGTGGCAGCAAAATTAAGAGTGATTTCGAATTTATTTGCGGGGAAATTTAGTGGCTGCAAAGTTCCTCGCAAATCCTTTTTGCAGGGGTTCAAATTGGCTATAAAAAGGCTTGGACCTTTTGCGAGGCCACTTATAAAAACACTTATAAAACTGTTTATTTACGGGGATTATTTTTGGCCGCAAAAGATCCTTTTTTTGGTAGTGACGCTGTGCGGCAGAGCGGCTCTGCTCTGCATCATGCGTTGTGGGGCGTATCAGTTCTTTGCTCTAGTTAGGGCGGCTTGGTGTTGCAACGGGATGTATATCATTTTCTTTAAAAACACTCGTATATGGTGGTGATGGTATTGGTGGTGCCTAAGTGAGAGAGTGAGTGCAAAGGAGATGAGAGTGAAAAGAAAGAAATGTTTATTTTAATAAGGGTAATTTTAGAAGGTATTAATTGAATGGTGGGGGATGGGAGGATTTGAGGGCTTAAATATCATTACTCTTTGTATAAAGTTTAATTATCTAAAATACCCATTAGTTAATTTTTACATTCATATTTCTTTTTTTTCTAATGACATAGCTTTTAAATTCTTGCTATTAAAGTAATTTTATAATTTTTAATAAAAGCTCTGATTAATAATAAAACAAATAGGATGAAATAATTTTTAATAAAAGTTACCGAGTTAGACCATCTACCATCACAACCCCAAACTCTTGAGAAGCAATAAAGCAACATTTCCTTAGACAGGTTTAGGCAAGAAAGCAGTCCGAAGTTTATAGGCTAAATCGTAAGGCCTATACACTTCTGGAAAAATCAAAGTCTCACATAAATCATAATTTCTTTATTTAAGATCTTGAGCTCTACGCATAAAAATCATAAATTTTATTCAAGGAAAATTCTCGAGTTCTTCAAATAAAATTCCTGAAGCGAAGTCATGAGTACCGAACAGAAATTTTCCAACGTGCGAACTTCCCTCGTATCTCTTATATTTAAAATCTCTAAACATACTTTCTGAAAATAGTGGTTAACAAAGACTGAAGCAACTTTAACACAGGTAATTTAATTTTAAACTTTTGATTATTTTCATCAAAAGTTTAAAAACTTTTCTGGGAGTAACGTTAGGGAAATCCTTAAGCAACTTGGCTTTAATAACTACATACGCCTATTGGGCTGTCATAAGAGTGGAATTTATATTCATTATACTATTTTTAAAAAAATTTCATATCTGTTTTTATTTTCTTATTTTCAAAGGTTAAGGGAGGCACTCTCGTCAACTGCATAAACTTCCATAAACAGTCTGCCTTCGACAATCTTTTGCTTAAAGATTACAATATCCTGGCATTAGTCCATATATTTTTAATTATGGCAATAGGTTTAATTTTTTTTTTTAGGTGAAAAACAATATAGAGATTGACTAAAAGTGGAGGCTTTGACAAAAGTTCAAAATCCGTCTTTATTTTTGTTGTCTTTGTTGATGCATCTGGCATGTTTGGCTCTTGATCATAACTTGTGAGAGTGGGTACTATAATACAATGATGATAATTTATTCTTGTTTAGAGAATTTGGGATGAAAGACATTGGTGCAAAATTCTGTAAATTTTGACTTTTCTGAATTTTCAGCAAACAACAGGGACTGCAATGTTAATAATCAAATAAACACATCCCTTCCCTTGAAACAATTTTTGTATTAGATCCAATGGTGGAAGCCAAAAAGACAAAATGGGGTATGGTGCACCCATTGCACCGTAGCTGAATCCCTCCATATATGATAGACTTGAAGAAAACAAAACCCAAAGTTGAAATATTTGGATGCTTTACAGCAATCACATGTATTGTGGTATTTCCTGCCAAATCGCATTATTAATTTTATTGACATTGGGAGTTATGTGCCCCAATACTACGTGATAAGAAGCAATCACATGTATTCTAGATTTTGGGATGTTCCTAATTTTTGTTCTATATATATATATAATTTTGGGATGTTCCTAGTTTGTGTTCTATATATATAATTTTATCAATCTGATGGAGATCAAGAAATTGAAAAATTCCTAATTAGATTGAAATTAGGCACATCTTTTATTTATTTATAGTTTTAGCCTAATACTTTCTTTAATTACAATATTACCCTTAGATTTTCTGATCTCATAAAATAACCTATACTAAAAAAAAAATCATGAAACCACAACATCGTCGTGAAGGTTTCATCTTCAAAGAAGATGTTTTAGTTCGAATGTTGCGGATTTTGCGTTCGATTGCTCAAGACTTAGAGAAACTTCGAAATAAAAAATCTTTACACAAACAGTAGAGGCCTTGATTACTTGTTATTGATTATGTCTTGGAATAGACTCTAGATTTGAGTTCAATAATATTTTTAGATTTCAAAGCTCTGTGTGAGTTTTTGAGTTTAGTTAATTCTCGGTATTCTACGGAATCAACGAGTCTTAACCCCCCTAGGTTCACGGTATTCTTTTAAATCAACGTAAATTTAGTTCATTTCTTTATTCCGGTATTCTCTAGAATCAACAGAATATAAGAACATAAAACTTCCGCTGCATCACAATCATACTCTTTTATATTTTCAATAGTATTTATTTTTAATTAAAAATATTAGATTGGATTGAAAAAGAAGTTGGGCTATTCCACTACTCCGTAGGTTCCTGAGATCTGTTTCAATTTGAACCATCTTGGGGCTATAATATAATTTTCAAGGACTAGGAGGATATTTTGGGTAAATTAAGAAAATGTAACCTTATATGATTGAAAAAGATTGTGTCTTTTTGTGCAATTAATATATGGAGTTAATTTGTTTTAGAAAAAGATCCAAGAAGAGAGCTTAAAATTAATCCAACATGTATACAATAATTAACTTAATCAATAAATTGACAAAACCAACAATTTTATTTATTGATTTCCTTATTCAGGAAGATACGGTACACATAAATAAATATAATTAAGTATGCAGTAGTTTACTTGGAATTATCTTGTTTAGTGCAAGTCTTTTTCATTGTTGGCATTTTCTTCGTAAGATTTATTTTGCAGTTGTGACCATCATACACTACCATTAGAAGACACATGACAACAGATTTTTAAAAGCTCCGCAGAGCTGAGATCAAGAGGGGATACAATTCCGTTGGCATGATAAAATTTAGAATAATGCTATATGTATTGAAAATAGTACAAAATTTAATTCAAAGTGCAGAAAAGACAAAAAAAAAGTTACTATCCTGCAATTATTTTTTTGGTTTTGTTGTTAATTTTTTTTTAATCTTTTAACGATAATGTGCTATTTTTTGTGCTCACATCATTATTATAAAACTTCATATCATTTTTTATAGGGATGTTAAAAATATAAAAATATCTAAGTTTTTTGAAATCTTAGTTATTGAAGTCTCTTTAGTGAAGATCTTTCTTTTTTACCGAACGTCATAAACTAATGGCGAAAACGATACACATATTATGAGTCATATTTTCCATAACCCATGGGTGTCAAACCTCATTATTTGTCAAGGCAGTACCTCATTACAAAATTTGAGAGCTCTTATAGGGATCGCTTTCGGGGCCTATGATCTTCAACCTTCTCAATCACGTCAATTATGAACTAAAGCCATTGTTATTATTTCACGTAAATAGGAAAAATATAATAATCATTTTATACAAAATTATTGTCGTATGTTCATTATAGAATAATAATAAAAACGAATATTTACATTTTCTGTATTGTTCAAATAGATTTTTATGCAAAATAAATTTTTTGCATCATAGTGCCTTTTTTGCAGAGTTACATGCTATTATCCAAGCTCTTGAGGTTGCCTTTCGTAATGGTTGGCGCCGAGTATGATCAGAGAGAGACTACTTCGTGTCTAGAACCCATACAAAATTAATAAACAAATCAGGTGGAATTCTTTATTACTGTTGACAAATAATTTTTTTTTTCAGTGGCAGGAAGGAAATTTTTTTGAATAATAAAAAATAAAAAGACATCTAATAGGATTTATAAAGTTCTTCCCTTTAGCCTTAGAATTCTTTTTTTTTTTTTTTGTTAAAGGAACCAAACGAACCTTTTTGCTATTCCCTCAAAACTCATACATATTATCCCTTCCTCTGTGAACTGCATCAACATCGAACTGCCAAGGTCTGGACAATAACAGATGGCATGCATCCATATCTAGCATGTCGCACACTACATCACTCTTATAAATCTTTCCAATGGAGAAGGGAAAGCGACACACCTCCGTTACTCGCATTTCTATCCCTTTCTTTATCCACCTTATTTTGTATGGTGCTGGATGTTTTTTTATTGAAAGCCCCATCACTTCGACCAGCACCTTTGAAACTATATTCTCGCTACTGCCACTATTAATTATCACGTTGCACACCTTATCATTGATAGTGCCATGTAATTTGAAAATCTTATTGCGCTGGTTATCCTCTTCAAATTTTGGTGCCAATAAAATCTTTTGCACAATGCAATTCAACATCTCTCTTTCATCTACCTCTAACTCCGAAGCTACTTCGTCATCTCCATCCTCGAAGACATTGATCATGGGATGCAAGCAATGTCTGCGGACACTATCAGACAATTGGTTAGAGAAGCAGTCTTGCAAGTCATGGAGGAAGTTTGTAACCCGAGAATGGCAGCGATGGAGCAAGCAATCGTGGGCCTCACGCTTTCCGTGAACAATAACAGAGAGAGAGAACAGCAGCAAAGAGTTAATCGTGAGCTTGTAGTTGAAGGAGTCAATCGTGAAGAACAACCTCGTGATTATCACCATGAATAAGGGGTTATTTTCAAAATCCTCCCCTAAGGTTTGGGGTAACTACACCTAGATTGCTAGTTTCCTTGTATCCCCACTTACCTCCTGATAACTCTATGAAATGAGAGTTATCATATCATTTTTTGACTTAAATAATGAGTACTTAAAGAGTAATATTTGTCTTTTATAGCAATTTTTGGTCATGTTTTGCATAAGCACTTATTTAAATTTAGTTATCGTAATTTAAACATTTTTAGCTTATTATATGTTTTCAATAATGATAGGGGATAGAATTTCTACATTTCTATAGATGGAGGCTGCAACAACAAAGCTAAAAGAAATAGCAAAGAACTGAAGAAAAGATGAAATAATTTAAGTTTCAGCAAAGGAGATGTTGCAGAGTTGCTACAAGCATACAAGGCTGATTCAGGACAAGTGCGAAAAAAGTAGGGCCGACGTGGCAAGTAAATTATTTAGCGTGAGATGCAAGCATAATAGAGATACACCACGATTCCTAACCTTTTAAGGAGTTACCCTAAGTTGCACGCAATATAAAAAGAAGAGTATACATCAAGAAAAAGTGAGCCGTCATATTCACACACAACCTGTCGCAAGAAGGAAAAGCCAGGAAGAAGGAAAATTGAAGGGCTGCAATAGTAGGAGTTTAGTGGAGAAAAAATGCAGATCGCAACATAATCAAGAGTGACACCTTGGGATTCAATTTTTGCCCTTAGATTATTCTATTTCTTGTTTTATTTTTCATGATGTTGAATTCAATGGCTGACCTGATTTTAGTTTTTATTTCTTTATTGAGTATGAACTAAATTTTTATGTAGTTGGGTTATAAACAAACTTAATGATGAATTGACTTACATTAGTGTTGCTATGTTTTTGCTATAGCATTCTATTTTGATTATGCTTAATTTAATTCCCTATTTCGGCTGACCACCCATTTAGTGGATACAAGCTAAGTTAGATCTCCAAAAATGACTATTTAGTGGAAAGAATCAAAGCAATCTATGGTTTTAGATTGGGTTTCCTTAATTGATTAATTATCAATTTGAATAGGGCCATGTTTGATCAAGAATTAGTGTTTTGCAAATTTTATTGAACTCGCAGGTACACGAATCTATTGTGGAATAGATTAATGGTGATGAGTGTAGGTCCCACGATGAGGTGAATTTTAATTGTGCGTAGGGTTAATTTTCTAATTGGGTAATTTGATTTGAGGTGAAGGTATTGAAATATTTTGTCTTAAAATTTAAAACAAAATGGAGGGAATAAACTACAGTTGAAACTATGTAAATAAAGCATTTGGGTCCCTAGATCTGCACTCAACACTGCACCATGGGCTTAATATTCCTTATTAGTGCCAATTAAATCATTAGGGGGAGTTTCCACTCTTCATGAACCTCTCTCTAATAAATATGGTGCTAAGTGCTTATCGTGTCAAATAGTAATAACCTTGCACTAGGGAGACAGTATACCGGCGCAAAATCTAGGCAAGATTATTACTATCTATCAACAAAAAGTCAAAACAACCACATAAATTAGAGGGTGGGAGAAAATTTACCAAATTAAGCCCATGGAACATGTTGAGGGTTCACCTTCAACCCAAGCTTGAAAAAAAATTAGCTACTCATAATTGAACTAGGGGTGAAATGGCTATTTTATTAAAATATGTAGAAAATGCAAGATAGAGAAGAAATTACAAAAAATAGACTTCAAAAATGGATTCAAGGGTGTCAAATTAGGGGGGAGCTCCCTTTTTATAGATACAATGAGTAAATCATGGCCATTGGATGAAAACAAATTGGACGCATAAGATTGCGCCACGTGACAAGCTCTAATTTCTTGGAACACATCATAGTCAACACCACATCAGCTTTTTGGTCCAATAGGATATTGCCACATCATCGGTCAACACCACATCAGTATTTCAATCTAATAGGATCTTGCCACATCATCAGTCAATGCCATGTAGTCAGTCAATGGCCACATCATTGGTCTAATAGAATACTATCACATCATCGGTCAATTTCACGTCATTGGTCAATGCCACATCATCGTACCGTATATATGAACTGTACAGTATATGTGAATAGTATTGTGAACAGTACCATGAACAGTACTATGAATAGTGTATATATAAACAGTGCCATTTATCTGTTTATGCTTCTCCTATGGCTTTTGACTGTCCTGAGTTCAAAAATGCTGTCCGTTTTGCTGTCTGACCTCTCGTTCAATGTGAAATAACCATAATGCCCCTGAAATACATAAAGTACTTAATTATAACAAAACACACACAATTAAAGTACAAGGGACTTAAATACATAAAAGTATGGATGTTAGTGAGACTTGTAGTGTAAAATGATTATTTTTCCCTTTATAAATACACACTTTCTAGCACTCAACACACCCCCCAACCAACTTATTGCTAGTCCTTAGCAAATTAAGCGTAAAAAAAACTCAAACCTAAAGTGATTTTTTTTTAAAACAATTGTGTTTGCTTCTTCAATCAGACTAATGACAACAATCAAATAAAAGTATAAGCATTATCTCCAGCCTAAAGAAATATTACTCCCACATAAACCATCCACATGAATCAGTCCAATATACTTTGTCAAAGCTACATTAATCAAGCCACTTTCAAGAATGACATGTCAAACCCCAAAATCTCATCAGTAGGAGTGACATTCTCAAAAAAAATTAAAACCCAATAAAAATTGTCACTCCAATGAATGGTAAATTGAGAAAAAATAATAGAAAAGTAGTATCACACACTCTCACCAAGATGAAATAATTATGCCAATAGTTTAGAAATTATATGATCTCAAGTCAAACAAAATGCTAGTCAAACCAATGTATTCATTTTTATGCATTACATCTTTTTAGCACATCTTACTAGCTTCTACTTCAGACTACAGTTTTCCAAAATCAAGAAGGACTTCTATTAGCGCGTAATGTAGGTTAGGGACATGGCTTATAAAGAAGGGGTAATACGAAATACAAAATATATGTTTAAGAAAAATAGAGATCTTTTGGAAATTACAAGTTGCATTTCACTTATTTTTATAAGTATTTTTTTCTCTTTTTTTCTGTGAATCATACATCATTTTTTTTAATTTTTTTCTTTCTTTTTTTCTCTTCTTCTTCTTTTTTTCTCTTCTTCTTCTTTTTTTTTATACTCCTGATATACTTATATTATATATATATATATTTTAAATATATTTTAGCTTAATTTTATTCTTAGTTTTTATTTTATTATATTATTTATTATCTTAATTTATGTTTTTATTTATGTAGGTAATATCTAAATAAAGAGAGCTAAAAGAAGAATTAAATTAGAATATTCGGGAAGAAATCTACATAAGAGAATCAGAAATTAGGAAGCACTGAAGATTAATTGGTTTTGAAAACAATTGGGCCAATTTACACGTGGAATTCAAGGCTAAATGACCGAAATTTAATTGGTTGCAAAATCAAAGTCGTGCATGCATTCACGTGAATTGGAAAGAATTTGGAATTATTGGAGATTAAAGAATTTGGCATGGGCTTTGAAGTGGGCTGCACGTGTTTGCATGCTTAAAAGTGGTGGTTTGGCTAGCAAAATATTCCTTGCATGCTTATAAAAGTCGGTGGTGATAAGTTTTGTGGAAAAAAGAATCCTTTTCGTCAAGGATTTTGCAGCCAAGCCTAAAGAGGCGGTCAAGTTTAATATAAAAGGAAGGGAAAAGAATTCGGCAGACACACAACATAAGAGAGGAGGGACGAATTGAAGAAGAACCGAAAAGAAGCAGCAGCCGCATATCTTCTTTTTCAATACTTTTTCTTTCTAAATTTATCTTCTCTTGTTTTAGTTATAAAGATGCTTTATTTTATTATGGATGTTATTTTCTTTATTATGAACTAATTATTTTTATCTAAGTTTGTAATGGAACCTAGTATCAATCTTATTTGACTAATATTTCTAGTTCTTCAAAATTGCCTTCTATTAATTATTTATTATATTTTGTGCTTAATCTGTTTGATTGCTTGATCACCAATTGAATATCATATGTGTAGTTGCATAGATATCGGAAGAGTCATGCATCTATAGACCTAAATATGATAACATGTGTTAATTTGAGATAGGAATATACTTAGATTGCATATGCACTTGTTAAGGAACTTGAACTTAATGAATTGCTTATAATTGATCCTCATAGGAATATAGTGGGTTGATTTTGAGTAATATATCTACTTGACCATCGGAAGAGGCTTGTAGAGAATTTAGTGTTCTGAGTGATAATTGAATTAGGTTAATTAGAAGAACTAGACTAAGATTAATAAGGGGATTATTAGGGAAAATTACAAACCTAGGTTTTCATCATCCATTGATATCTTTTTGTTTATTTTGCATTTAATTTACCGTTATAATTTTAGTTAAGGCTTTTTATTTAATTGTTTGGAGTAGATTTGGAAGATATAAATTAATAGATAGTGATAGGATAATACTAGTCCCTGTGGGTTCGACACTCTAATTCATCACTTTATTACTTGTTCGATACGTGCACTTGCATGATTAGATTATTAGACAACAACTGCACCATTTTTTACGTAAAATAATCATCTAAATTTTTTTGAACATGAATAGGTGATGGAACACGTAAGACATAGGGTAATACTCCAAATTAGAGTAGGACAGGATGAAAAGTTAGCAAAGAAAAGTTTTTTTTTTAATAAAAGGCTCAAAGCGGTTAACTATGGATATTTCACAGAAGGGATGGCTAGAAAAGGCTCAAACTGGTTAAAGATGGCCTTTCCGTCATCTTTTAGGGCTCTAAATAATCTTCCATATTTACTAATTCGATGGACCTTTAGATGCAGTAACACAAAATTTTTAAAAGGTTGACTCAAAAAAAAATATAGAGATTGTGTATAAAATAGTATATTGCTAAGCTGTATAAAGAATGGGTAAAAAGGGTTACTCTCCAAGAAAAATGAAGGCTAAAAAACTTACTTGGAATTTATTATGACATGCGCAATCCTTTAAGTAACTCAATCAATTTCACTCGTCAGATCTCTCCAACATCAGCATGTAGAGTAGCAAACATGGTGTAACATAACTCAAGGCCAAAAATAATACAAATACTAGAATTTGCAAGTCATCATGTCATCCAATGTCAAAAGATCACACAAAATACTCTTTTTTTTTAATTGAACTTCAAGACTAAGAAGATGCGTTTCTAGAGTAACAAAACTCTATATTCTGCCATCTTCTGACTCAACAAGGTTAGAAAAAGTTAGTAAAAAAATGACAACGCTGCTATCAATTATTCCACAGCTGTCGACTATTTCCTACCCCCAACCAGAATGAGACATTGTCCTCAATGTATTAAAGAAAAGAAGTAGGGTTTAGAAGATATCACCTGGGTGCCGCAACATAGAACAAAAGAAAATGTTTACAAGCGGAAAGTTAAATCTAATTTGCACTTCTTACTGCATCTACTGTGATCATCATTAGTCGGCCACTCCAACGCATGGGTCTTAGGATCTAACACTGGGCTATAAGCTTGTAAAAGATCAAGTAGCTCATTAGCATTACGAGCATAAATAAAAAAATTTTCGTTGTGAAAGGAACGAAGTGGTTTTTTATTGCATGGTTAAGAAATGCGATAAAGCCATCATAAAAATTATTGACATTTAACAAACCGATGGGCTTTTTATGAATGTTCAGATGGACCTAAGATGCTAATGTGATTAGTGCTTTTAGAGTTGCAAGATCTCCTAGTAAGAAAAAAAAAGCATCAACATGATTTAACATTTCATTTATTCTCTCTTGCACACCTGAGACGATTAACTCTTCTCCAGTTGGTGAGTCAGACAAACATCCCAAAGGTTTTAGGGTTTTTGGGATGATCCCTAACACTTGACTCCTGCTGATATAAACATCTTCTAAGACAAGCTTTGATAACCCTCGATCATCTCCTCCATATATTAGGTGCAGTTTTCTTTCTACTATGATTCGACCAAGATCTATAGCTGCTTCAACGAACTCTTTGTATTCACCAAAGTTAAATCTAGAGAGCACACAGATGTTCTTGAATTTTTTACTAGAAGTAGCTACTATTGGAACACTTCTAAAAAATAATTTGAGAGTACTTGAAAAAAAAGCTCGTATTTAAAGATCTTAGTGACTATGATTCACAGCTGTATATGAGGTGGTGTTTCTTTGTCAAATGACTCGTAAAGCACATGGCTCGAGAGTCAAAAAGTAAATAGTAAAAAAAAAAAGCAAACAATGGTAAAATCACAATATTGAAGACAATAATGCAAATGATAAAACAACATTGAAATAAAAGAATATTTACAGGTAGTTGTGACTGTGGCTCTCATCTTCCTCTGGTTTTACATTTAGAAATGGCTTGAATGCCTCTATGGGTCAAGGATAGGCTTCCTATCAAGTTTTCTTATAAATTGGAAAACAGTGTCGTTTATAGTCATATTCCCAAGACTATATCATGCACGCTCTTTCGGGAATAATGGCCATAATTGGAGAATTGCTCTTTTTACGTATCCACTAGGATGCATTTTAAGAGACAAAAGGATATCATCCAATGACTCTTTATTCGAGCCATCCCTAATGAATTGAAGCTTGTCTTCCCTGTTATCAGACACCATTTCTAAAGAAGTACATGGACTTTTATTACATTGCATTCTAGCACACTTATGACAAGAAATTGGAAGTCGTCGAGCTCTTCGTTTTCTTGAATAGTTTCCTTTACCACAACCAGGCATGTAGGCAATGAATTTGGGAGGTAACCTACCTGTCAATCGTATCTTGGCTTCGATTAACCAATAGATGTCAGTAGGGATATTATTCCTCATAAGCAATCACATGCGTTCAGACCGAGCTTTATAGATTGCAAGGAGAGCATTCCGAGGGAGTGAAGGAAATCGTTTGTAAAGCTTTGTAAGAATTGTGTTTCTATCCATACCTTCGCCTTAGAATATCAATTATTATGGGAAACTGAAGTAACCGATTTTAATTGTCACGGAGTACTGTTATCCGCCACTTATCCGGGGTAACAAAGTAAAGCACACAAAGAAAATCAATTCTGTAAAATCAAGTAGAAAGTGAAAGCAAAAAAAGCAAAATAAAAACACACAATGTAAAAAAATGAGTATAATCAAATACTTACTCACAATCATCCTCTTATTGAAGTTACCTTAACTTTCAATTGGATTCATATATACCTTCCTCAATTTCTTTGAGTTATTTTTCTAAATCCTCAACATGGGATACTAACTCTGGTGGTCGTAGATCCCAAGCATGATGTGTTTTACAACGTCATATCAGGCCTTTTGAGATGAGATTGTAAACGTAGAAGTTCTCTAAGATGGTTCAAGAGGATCTGAAGTAAAAGATTTTCTCATAATTTGCTTGTTATGAAAGGCTTTCATTTACTGCCTGTAAATTTTGGCATTTTCATACGCATCATTACGAATTTCCTCCAATTCTGCTAGCTGTAATCTTCTTCTAAGCTAGCTTGTTGCATGTCAAAGTTGAATTTCTTGATGGCCTAGTATGCACGATGCTTGAGTTCCACAGGTAGTTGACAAGCTTTTCCATACACTAGCCTATAAGGTGGCATCCCAATCAGGGTCTTAAAGGCCGTTCGATATGCCTATAATGCATCATTGAGTCTCAATGACCAATCTTTTCTGTCTGGTCTCACCATCTTTTCTAATATGTGCTTTATTTCTCGATTGGAGATCTCAACTTGGCCACTGGTTTGCAGATGATATGGAGTCGACGCTTTATGTGTGATGGAATATTTTGCCAAAAGAGCTTGGAATGGTCTGTTGCAAAAATGTTTGCTTCCATCACTAATTATTGCCCGAGGAAATCCAAAGCGCGAAATGATGTTTCTTTTCAAAAATCCTATCACCACCTTATGATCATTGGTTCTGCACCGAATTGCTTCTACCCATTTTGATACGTAGTCAACAGCAAGCAATATGTATTGATGGCCAAAAAAAGGGGGAAAAGGTCCCATGAAGTTGATATCCCATACATAAAAAATCTTAACCATTAAAATTAGGTTTAGTGTGATTATATTCTTTCATGTAATGCTTCCCATACGTTGACACCTATCACATGAAGAGCAAAAAGTGTAAGCATCTCGAAATAAAGTTGGCCAATAAAAACCACATTGTAAAACTTTTGCAGCCATCTCTTTTGTACTGAAATGGCCTCCACAAGCTTGCTCATGACAAAATGAGAGGATTTTCTAGAATTCACTCTCTGGGACGCATCGTCTAACAATTTGATCCGCACAATACTTGAATAGATAAGGGTCATCCCAAAAGAAATTCTTTATTTCTGTAAAAAAATTGGATTTGTCATGCTTAGTCTAATGCTCTTGAAGTTGACCGGTAACAAGATAGTTAACATATCAGCATACCATGGTAGTACTTCCACACTCATCAATTGTTCGTCTGGAAATGATTCATTCAGTGGTAATCGTTCTGTAATTGTGTCAAAATTGAGACGAGAGAGATGATCTGCCACGACATTTTCTGTGCCTTTCTTATCTTTGAACTTAAGGTCAAATTCTTCTCTGACTGTTTTAGGTGGAGGAAGATTGGAAATGAGATCCACCTTGGCTTTGTCAACCTCAATACCTTTGGTTGAAATGATGTGACCGAGAACAATACCTTGTTTTACCATAAAATGGAACTTCTACCAATTTAAGACCAAATTCTTCTCTATACATCTCTACAGAACTAGTGTTAGATGATGTAAACATTGATTGAATGAATCACCAAAAACAGAAAAGTCATCCATAAAGACTTCAAGGAAACGTTCAACCATATCAGAAAAAATGCTTAACATGCATCGTTGAAATGTAGTAAGTGCATTACATAATCCAAATAGCATTCTCTTATATGAAAAGTGCGAAAAGGGCAAGTGAAAGTTGTCTTCTCTTGATCTTTTGGTGTTATGGATATCCTGAATAGCCATCTAGAAGGCAACAAAATTCATGGCTTGCTATTCTATCAAGAATTTGATCGATAAATGATAGAGGAAAATGGTCTTTACGTATGACATAATTCAAGTTTCTATAATCAATGCATACGCGCCACCCTATAGTCACTCTAGTGGGTATCAATTCATTATTAGCATTGGCAACTACTGTGACTCCTGACTTTTTAGGGACAACTTGCATAGGACTAATCCACGAACTATCAGAAATAGGGTAAATGATACATACGTCTAATAGTTTAAAGACTTCAGTTCTAATAACTTCTTTTATGTTGGGCTTAACCGATGTTGCATTTCCTTAGTAGGTTTAGTATTTTCATTAAGATGAATGTAATGCATGCAATCTACTAGGTTTATACCTTTTATATCAGCTATGGTCCATCCTAATGCTTCTTTGTGCTAACTTAAAACTTCCAAAAACTTACTTTTCTATTTATCATTTAGGGAGGATAAAATGATTACTGGCAGAGTGCTTTCTTCTCTAGAGAATGCATATTCCAAAGTGTAGGGTAACAGTTTGAGCTTGAGTTTTGGTGGTGATTCTGATGATGGGCCGAGTTTCTTCCCTGATGGTGCTAGTTGTTTAACTCTTCAGTTCCATTTATTAGTGTCCATGGATAATGCTGAATCAAGTAAGGCGTTGACCTCATCGACTGATCTGTCAATATCAAAATCCAAACCAAAGTGAGTTAAACATGTTTATAAAGGGTCATCACAAAGGTTTGAAAAAAAAGTATAATCAATTAATTTTTCTATAAAATCAACATCCAAAATTCGATCATCTGCATTGTGAGGTTGTTTGGCAATGTTGGAAATATTTAGCTCTATAGTTATATTGCCAAAAGACAACTGCATATTTCCAATCCTGCATCGAATGTGAGTATCAGCAGTTGCCAAGAAAGGTCCGCCTAGGATAATGGGGATGTGCTTCTTCGAATCCTGCACTAGTTGAGTGTCAATTACAATGAAATCAACAGGAAAATAAAACTTATCTACCTGGATAAGCACGTCGAGGTATTTTCATGGACCGATCTGCAAGCTATAACAGCATTGGAGCTGGGTACAATTCTCCCAATCCAAATTTCATAAATATTGAGTAAGGCAATAGATTTACACTAGCTGGCAAGTCCAACAAAGCATTCTCAATTGTGTGGTTCCCTATACTACATGAGATAGTGGGGGAGCCTGGGTCTTTGTATTTTGGAGGAATTTTGTGTTCGAGTATAGAGCTAACGTTTTCTGTTAAAAAGGCCTTCTTTTGAATGTGAATGTTTGTCTTTTTAGTGCAAAGGTCTTTAAGAAATTTATAGCATCAAGCAAAGGAATGTTAACACTTACCTGTTTAAAGATTTAAAAAATCTCACTTGTGAAATTCCCTTCTTTGCTCTAGCTAACCTCTAGGGAAATGGAGCTTTGGGGACGTATTCTTGTGGGCTGATTTCTTCCTTCTTTTTTGATGATCAATCCTCAGAGTCTAAAGGTACAACTTGAATTGTCTCCAGCATCTTCACTTTGTTGTTGACTTCTTTGCCTTTTTGCAAGGTCTTGACAGCTTTGATCTCTTCATGCTGCTGAGGTGAACTCGTACTTACTTTATGTACTTCTTTAGGATTAGGCATTGGCTGACTCAGGAATTTGCCTTTCTCAACGGTCATTGCCAAGGTTTGAACTGAAGAGCCAAGCTGACCTCTCATCTATCCTGCAGTTTATCAATAGTATGGTTTTGTTTCTCCATCATGTAGTGAGTAAGATTCTTGAGATTTTGGGCTTCCTCCCATGGTCTGGGTTGAAAGTAGTTCTAGTTTTAATTGTATGGTTTAAATGGTAGCTGAGAGGCTTGAGGAGCCTAAGGAATTGGTTGCATTGGTTGAGCTGGAGCTGCTGGTCCGTTCTGTTGGAATCATTGACACCATGAAAAATTGGGATGGTCTCTCCATCTAGGATTATAAATGTTGGAGTACGGGTTATAGTTTGATGGCTTTCTTATTACACCTATGGCATTGGATTGATCTAGGCTTGAGTCATGGTCAAGTTGATTATAAGCATGTGGCTCTATTGATTTAGTAGCCATTAATGATGCTGTTTTTCGAGAAAGACCTTCAACCATTTCTTTGACTTCTTTAATTTTCAGTCTTGACTCGCTAACGTGTACCTCATTTACTCCTTTAATTCCTTTAGTATTCCTGAGTGACCGGCTTCGTTGTTGGGAATTCTCTGCTTGTCGTATGGAAGAAATATCAAATCTCTGATGCAGTTTTTGACATTAGCTCTCCTCCACTTGTTGCCATTAGCCATTCTTGCACATGCGGCAATAGTTCCTCCAAAAAGTATTGGCATTGGTGCCATTTCTAATACCCATGATGTGGACACTTTAAGAGTAGCCCATTGAATCGCTCCCATGCTTCGAAAAATTTCTCGTCTTCTCTCGGTAAACTCCGAGATTTCCCTACGAATAGCATTGGTTTTATGCACTGGGAAGTACTTATTTAAAAATTTAGTAACCATTTGTTCCCGTGATATAATACTATTAACAGGCAATGTATTGAACCAATAATGAGCTCTATCCTTTAAAGAAAATGGGAACAATCTAAGCTTAACTTCTTCATCTGAAAAATTTTTATATTTAAAAGTTTGACAAACGGCATGAAAATCATTCAAATGATTATATGGGTCTTCATTTTCAAAGCCATAGAATGTTGGGAGAAAATTTAGCACACTAGGTTTTAACTCAAAACTCCTTGCAACTACATTTAGGTATGATATGCATGATATGCTCAAATTAGCTAAGGGATTGAAGTAGTCCTTAAATGGCCTCTCTTGTGGTGCTGGTGGTTGTTGTTGCAAATTCATTTCAATTTTATCTTTAATTTCAACATAATTGTGTGTACAAAGTGTCTTTTCTAGTTCAAGTTCTATAGGCTCAAGATTAGATAATTGTGACCTTCGACTATGCATGCAAAGAACACAAAAAAAAATGAAAACAAAAAAAATAAAGAGAAATGAGAAATTATGATACTAACCTTATTACGCTGTTGCAACCTTACTATGAAAACACACTCAAGTGCTATGAATATACAAAAAGAAAGAAAAAGAATACGTGAAATAAAATCAATTATAAATTAATAGGCGGTCAAACCAGCCAAATTAACAAGATAAACAAAAAATTACAAAGAAAAATAAAATGAAAATTAAATTACAAAAATTTAAAGAAGAGAAAAAAATACTTACCTCAAAATGCAGATTCACTTTCTTCTTCTTCTTTTTTTTAAATAAGGAAAACAAAATCATAAGAAAACAATTGCAAAAAAAATTATTTACACAATAAAGAAAATTAACTCCACAAATTAAAATGACTTACCTCCT
This sequence comes from Clausena lansium, assembly GCA_030449835.1. NCBI lineage: Eukaryota > Viridiplantae > Streptophyta > Magnoliopsida > Sapindales > Rutaceae > Clausena > Clausena lansium. Next base: position 4,384,765 of record JASUUF010000146.1, on the reverse strand, counting down.
CGGCAACGGCACCAAAAACTTGTTGTGCAAATTTTATTAAACTCGCAAGCGCACGTATCTATTGCAGAATAAATTAATGGTGATGAGTGTCGATCCCATGGAGAGTTGGATTTTAATTCTGCGTATGGTTAATTTTCTAATTTGGTAATTTGATTTGAGGTGAAGGTATTGAAATATTTTGTCTTCAAATTTAAAATAAAATGGCAGGAATAAACTAGAGTTAAAAGTATGTAAATAAAGTGCTTGGGTCTCTGGATATGCACTCAACACTACACCATGAGCTTAATATTCTTTATTAGTGCCAATTAAATCATAAGGTGGGGTTTCCACCCCTCATGAACCTCTCTCTAATAAATATGGTGCTAAGTACTTATCGTGCCAAATAGTAATTACCTTGCACTAAGGAGACGATTTACTGGTAAAAAATTCTAGACAAGATTATTACTATCTATCGACGAAAGTCAAAACAACCACATAAATCAGAGGGTGAGAGAAAGTAAATTTACCAAATTAAGTCCATGGAACATGTTGAGGCTTCACCTTCAACCCAAGCTTGAAAGAAAATTAACTACTCATAATTGAACTAGGGGTGAAATGGGTATTTTATTAAAATACTTAGAAAATACAAGATAGAGAAGGAATTACAGAAAATGGACTTCAAAAATAGATTCAGGGGTGTCAAATTAAGGGGGCAGCCCGCTTTTTATAGATACAATGAGTAAATCATGGCCATTGGATGAAAACAAATTGGACTCACAGGATTGCGTCACATGGCAAGCTTTAATTTCTTGGAACACATCATAGTCAACACCACATCAGCTTTTTGGTCCAATAGAATACTGCCACATCATCAGTCAACACCACATTAGCAATTCAATCCAATAGCATCTTGCCACATCATCGGTCAACGTCATATCATAAGTAAATGCCATGTAGTCAGTCAATGCCACATTATTGGTCCAATAGAATGCTACTACATCATCGGTCAATTCGATGTCATTGGCCAATGCCATGTCATCGTACTATATATATGAACAGTATTGTATATGTGAAATGACCATACTGCCCCTGAAATACGTAAAATACTAAATTATAATAAAACACATACAATTAAAGTACAAGGGACTTAAATAAATAAAAGTCGGGATGTTAGTGAGTCTTGGAGTGTAAAAGGACGATTTATCCCTTTATAAATACACACTTTCTAGCACTCAAAAATTAGTGAAGAACTAGACATAGGGATTCACCTTGTAAGGTTAATAGATTCTAAGAATGTATGATGTTATATCTAGATGTTGGCTTAATAAATGGTCACTATTAGGTTGCATATAGATGTAAGATATCCAACAGTCGACAGCTGAGGATGCATAAGGATTCTGCCCAGTGCCGTGGTAGATGCTGTAGCAACTAAACTGGAAATTGTTAAATAAGTCAATAATCATTAAGTGAGTTTAGGCACTCAACTACTCAATAGTCATTGATATTTCCGTCTGTTCGATGTCTGTTTATTTTAACAATTTTTAGTTTGCTAGTTGCTTAGTTTTATTAGAATTTTAATTCATTAATTTTAATTTACTTTCATTGAAGCATTGATAATCGCATTAAATAAGATTGCTATAGCAAAGTCGATAACTTCAATCCCTGTGGAGACGATCTCTATACTCATCACTTTATTACTTGTTGTGTCCACCTGCACACTAACAACACCTCCCCTGCCGTTAGTATTAACACATGTTGACTGTCAGTGGACAGTCAAAATGACCAAAATACCTTTTTGGGTTAATAAGCTAAGTAGAAATACAATTTGGTACCTAAAATTTACCTACAAGCGACTTACAAGTGCAATAAAAAGTCTTGAATACCCCAATCAAATTACAAATTTACATTGACAAATAAAATCATGAGTTTTTGTTGAAAAAAACAAAGCTATCAATATTACCATTGAAAAATAATAATAATAATAATAATAATAATAATAATAATTAATGATTGGTAATTATAATAGTAATTATAATCATTATATTAATAATAGTAATTATTATTATAGCGGTATTTGTAATTTAATTTTGATTTCTCAACAAAATTTCATGATTTTAGTGGTCAATATATATACTTTTATAATTTGATAGAGCTATTAATACTTTTTATTACACTCGTAAGTTGCTTGCCGCTAAATTTTAGGTACCAAACTGTATTTCTGCTTAGCTATTAACCCAAAAAGGATATTTTGGTCATCTTGACAGTCCACTAACGGTCAATATATATTCTTACTAATGACAAGGGAGGTAAGTGGCGATATGAGGAAACTCGCCATCTAGATGTAATTACCCCAAACCTCAGGGGAGGTTTTTAAAAATAACCCTCATGAATAAGTACCTCATGGCGTTAATCGCGAAGTAGTACAACAGGGCATCAATTGTGAAGTAGTATACCAACTGATGATTTATAGTTGATATACAGAAGAAACAAAGGTTTCTGAGTAATGAAGTTTGTTGAATAAGTCTAAATTAACAAAACTCCACTTTATATAATAACCTTAAACATCGCGAATTTACAAAAATAGGCAAATCTAAAATATTATTTCATAATAAAATTCTCCAAAGCCAAATATGAAAAGCAAAACAAACGGCATCCAATTCAATATCTAAAAAAAAGATAAAAATCTTAGAAGAAACAGGAAAAATAGGAAAATATCTTAAAATTGAAAAATGACCAGGAAAGAAGTAGAATTTTTGGTTGTTCTAGGTTTAGTTTGTCTTGTTGTTAGCTTCGAAACTATATATTATACCCCCAAAATGAACATATGTAGCTCAAGTTATGATACCTTACTCGTTCCATGCAAGCATCGTACATTAGAAATCAAAAGAAGTAGATCAATTCTAGACTGCTAAAAAGTATTGGTTATTCGAAAAGGGAGAAAGGCCACCTACACCCCCAACGGTTGTTTAAATGGTCACACAGACCCTTTTTAACTATTATACCATTGATTACAACAACTCAATTATTAACTTTAATAAACTTCTGTAATAAGTATAAAATAAAATTAAAAAATATAATATATAAAATATTTTGAATATTAGAAAAATTATTTTAACAGTATTAATCTGTCACATTCTTTTAATAATAATAAAATAAATTTGACATATTAATAATATTAAAATACTTATACCTAAAATTAACAGTAATTTATAAAGTTTACAATAACTTTTTTAATTATGTCTATATTAGTATAAAACTTAAAGTCAATTTTTGAATTAATAGATTTTAGTATTAATAAAACTCGTTGGATATATTAATAATAACTTAATATTAAAAATAATTTCCTTATATACATTATTTTATTAATTATACTTATTGTGATGTTTTATTTGTATTATATGATATATATTTATTATTTTTATATTATTGCAACATTTATATTTATTTGGGTTGTTATAATAAAAGGGTGAAATAGTCATTTTTTTAAATTAAGAGGGTCTGTGTGATCATTTATTAAACTAAGAGGGCCTCTGTGATCATTTAAGGAAACCTTGAGGGTGTGGATGACTTTTTCCCTTCGAAAAATAAAAAAACTCCGGAATACAACTAAGTTACCGTAAAATAATAATCATTCCCACCATTTTTCATAATGAATTAGACTATTAGAGATGTATACACAAAATTATCTTAATTCCCTAAAAATAAGCAACTAACCAATCACCATGCCCCACAAATAACTCCCACTAAACCACAAAAAACTAACCCACTACTAGATAATATTTTATAATATTAAAATAACTAATACAAATAAGATTACAATAAATAAAATATTTATATGCAGTAATGATCGTTTTATCAACATATTAATACACAATAATTTTATTTAATAATTTATGTTTTTTGGAAGATACAATACACCAAAGTAAGCAAAGAAATTTTTAATTTTAATCTCTCAGGAGATTTTATCAGATGAAGTAAATTAAACCTATACTCACTTAATTGATAGGCAACATTATATCCATATTTTTAATTTAATTACACAATAAAAGAATAACATTGTATGTACGTAACCAGTGTAGTCTGATTTTCTCCAATATTAAGAGATAACAAGAATATCAAGATTGTCAATAATGTCCTCCTCATCAGCAGAACTTACCTGCCACATTTGAACGAGCCCCTCCGACCAATTATTCTTACCTCAAAAATTCTTATAAAAAAACTTAATTATAGATGCATATATATAAATACTAATTATATACAAATGATTTACAACTGATGTTAGACTAAATACGTACGCAAAGAGTTTCCATATTCTTCAAAGTAACAAGAAAAGATCTCTGCTAGCTTGTGGGGAACCGTAATCAAAGCACAAAAGTAATTAGGTTGCTTTAACGGGTTCTTCCGTCTAGTTTGACACACACACACAGGGGCGTAGCTAGCATAGCCCCAGCTGGCTTTTAAAATTTTTTTTGATAATTATCTTAAAAAAATATATTTTATTTGTTATTTATAAAAATGCCCCAGTTGAATTGCCAAATTATGAAAGTGCCCTAGTTATTTTAAAAAAATTCATATTACCCTTAGTTTGAATGTCTAATTATATTATAGTTCCAATTTTATGTATTGCAATATAAATTTCTAAAATTATATTATTTTTTAAATGTGCCCTGGCTCAATTAGTTTCCTGGCTACGTCCCTGCTGACATACACACATATATATTGTACGAAGTAGCTAGTGGACGTGTCAAGGTGGGTGATTGGGAAGATAACAATAATAAATCTTTGCAAATAGAGCCAACAAATTATTGAGTGCGACCAAATAATAATCTTGAATAGAAGTGATCCAGCTATGGTGCAAATGGTGTACCATACCCCTCTTTTTGTCCTTTTTTGATGAATGCCAGAAAAGATTGATCTATGATGGATTGGAAGAAAACAAAATGCGCAGTTGAAATATTTTGATGCTTTAAAACAATCTCATATATAAGCAGTGGTACACATTTCAAACTTTTTATTTTAAAAAATTATCCCAATATATCAAGCATTCATCAATTAGTTGGTGAGATAACACAATCAATTCAATTTCATCTTATAAAATATTACCAATCACTCATAAATGCTATATTCTTTGAGATAAAATTTAGGATAAAAAATTTAAATATCTATCATTACTCTATTGAGATTGGGAGCTACATGCTCCAAAACCATGTGGTGAAAAGCATTCCAATGTGTTCTGGATTCTTGGAGTGTTCCTTTATTACTCGTACACTTTTATCCTTTTCATAGTATTTTTTTTAATTTGAAAAAAAAAAGATTGGATGCAAATAGAGGTTGGATTATTCTAGTACTCAATAGGTTCCTCAGGATATATTTAAATTAATTTCACAACAAATGAAAAAAAAAATTTAAAACTGTAAGAAAAATGAGCTAAATGCTAAACGATTCGCCTTTGTTGAAGCGAATCCAACCATAAACAGTAGCCAAACCCTACAACAAAAGTCCAAATTTGTTGTCGCTCGAACTAATCATACAACTTTTTTTGAGAAATTAGCTCATGTTAATGATGCTTTTCGCTTCATGAAGCCGCAAGCTACAGTTTCAATTTTTATTGTTTCAAGCTACAGTTCACGTTATTGTTTTGGGTTCAGTGCTACAGTTTCAATTTGAACCTTCTTGGGGCTATAATATTCTGTTAGCGGACTAGAAGGGTATTATGGGTAAATTAATAAAATGTAATCTTATATGATTAAAAGAGAGTGTGTGGCTATTTGAACCCACTAATTTACTCTCTACACCCTCCTTTTAATTATGAATTTTATTATATAAATAATTTTTTAAAAATTACTTAATTTTCCCTTTCTTCTCTTTCTCTTCTCAATTTCACAAATTCCGATCAATTCATTCAAATATATTCTTTTGGCTACAAATAATTGGTATTACTAAATAAGATTAATAAAACCCACCATTTAAAAGTAGACATTAACAAATTTTTATCAATCTTGAAAGTTAACGAACATAGAAATTAATTTTTACCAAACACAAAATCTAATAAAAATCAAGAAAAAAATTCTTATATATAAAAACCATGAAATAGGGATCATGATATAATAAGAAAGACTGAAAAAATGAATTCAAAAGAAACTGAAATAGAAATAGTTGTAAGGTAGAGAGAGTAAAAGATTAGTGAAGGGTAAATTTCGAGATTTTCAAATTTTAAATTTTTAATAATGAATTTTTATTTTAAAATGGGTGTAGTAAAGAAATTGATGGGTTCAAATAGCCCCACCCAAAGGGAGATTGTGTCTTTTTGTACAATTAATGTATGGAGTTAATTTCTTTTAGAGGAAGATTCAAGAACAAAGTGCATAATTAAGCCAACATGTATAGGCTAATTAACTTAATCAGTACATTTATAAACACAGCAATTTTATTTATTAATTTCCTTTTTCTGGAAGATACGGAACACGTAAATAAAAAAAGAAAATCTCTTGTATATCTCAAGAGATCTTATCAATTATACAAAACCAAACTGACACTCACACGATAGGTGATAATATACCCATATTTTTATTTAATTAAACATAATACAAAAGAGTAATAACACTACATGCATGTGCTTAATCAGTGTGGTCAGGATTTCTTCCATATTGAGGGACAATAAGAAGATCAAAATTTTCATTCACGATGGCAACATCAGCAATACTATCCCAAAACGCTGTAAAACCCTCCGTCCAATCGGTTTTACCTGAAATTTTCTTTGTTATTAAAAGATCACAATTATTAATTATTATTTTTGAAATAATTGCTTTGAACTATTTAGTTGTGGCATATGCCTTACATATATTTTGTCAGTAAAATGTTCAAGAAGAAAGAGGGCATATACTGTAGTTAATTAAAGTGATATGGATAGTATCACACGATTTTTATTCTACTGACGAACTAATTAAATCAACCCATTGGCACATGATACTGTCATTTATTAAGGAACACCGACATGGACGCAATTGCAAATCTCTATTTTATCTTAGGTAAGTTATTTAAAGTTGGCAAGTTATTTAAAGTTATGTTATGAAAGGAATAAAATAAGACTATGAAATAAGTAAAGGATATTTTAGAGATTTTAAGATTTTAGAAAGTTTTTTCAACCTCTACTACCAAAAGTCCAAAATTTGAGCTTTTTCTAGTAGAGTCAAAATAGCTTATTTAATTTTCAAAAGATCTACTAAAAAAACCACCAAAACGACAAAAAAAAAATTGAAAAGAAATTATGGGATAAAATAAGTATTTATGACCATTAGATAAGTCATACTAAATAAGCAGTTACTAGCAAAAGTTTAAATTTTGGGCTTTTGGAGTAGAGGTTGGAGAGATTTTGTAAATGAGTAGTGATATTTCACCCCCTCATTTTATGTCACTAACTCCCATTTTTAAATTAATACAGTATATTACCAAAAATACGCTTACTTCAAAGGAAACTTTCTTTCTGTTTTTAAATTTCACTTTCCCTCAATTAGCTTCATTTCAAGTTTTCAATCATGCAAAAATTCTTTTTAGAAATATTAAAATCCTTATTAAGCTGCCAAAAAGATCAACAATTACTTTACAATAATTTATACAAATTAACATTTATTAATTATTAAAAAAAGATTATATTTGTACAAAGGAAACGGTGAAATGAAATTTTGCCCAAAATTCCAAAATGGGTTTTGCTTTAAGGCATGTGAACGATGGCTTCCTTGGTGAAATGGCATGACGCGGTGCGGCAGAGCGGCTCTGCTCTGCATCATGCGTTGTGGGGCGTGTCAGTTCTTTGCTGTAGTTAGGGCGGCTTGGTGTTGCAACGGGATGTATATGATTTTCTTTAAAAACACTCATATATGGTGGTAATGGTATTGGCGGTGCCTGAGTGAGAGAGTGAGTGCAAAGGAGATGAGAGTGAAATGAAGGAAAAAAATGTTTATTTTAATAAGGGTAATTTTAGAAATAGGTTTATTAATTGAATAGTGGGGGATGAGAGGATTTGAGGGGTTAAATATCATTACTCTTTGTATAAAGTTTAATTGTCTAAAATACCCATTAGTTTATTTTTGCATTCATATTTCATTCTTTTAATGACATAACTTTTAAAATCTTGTCTATTAAAGTAATTTTATAATTTCTGATAAAAACTCTCATTACCCATTAAACAAATAAAATAAAATAATTTTTAATAAAAGTTACCGAGTTACAACATCTACCATTTCAACCCCAAACTGTTGAGAAGCAATAAAGCAACATTTCCTTAGACAGGTTTAGGCAAGAAAAATGTCGGAAGTTTATTAGTCCTGACAGCCAACATTGAATTAATGTCTAGATTGAATTAATTTTTTTATCCTTTAAATTAAACTAATCCCACCTTTTATCCAACATTTTCTCAGACAGGTTTAGGCAAGAAAAAAGTCCGAAGTTTATAGGCTAAATCGTAAGGCCTATACACTTCTGGAAAAAACAAAGTCTCACATAAATCATAATTTCTTCATTTAAGATCTTGAGCTCTACGCATAAAAATCATAAAGTTTATTCAAGGAAAATTCTCGAGTTCTTCAAATAAAATTCCTGAAGCGAAGTCATGAGTACCAAACAGAAATTTTCCAATGTGCGAACTTTGCTCGTATCTCTTATATTTAAAATCTCTAAACATACTTTCTGAAAATAGTGATTAACAAAGACTGAAGAAACTTTAACACAGGTAATTTAATTTTAAACTTTTGATTATTTTCATCAAAAGTTTAAAAACTTTTCGGGGAGTAATGTTAGGGAAATCCTTAAGCAGCTTGGCTTTAATAACTACATACGCCTATTGGGCCGTCATAGACCTTAAAAGACAAGTCCCAAAGAGAAAAACAGAACAGAAGCGCAGAACAGAAAGACTGAAGTGGCACAACATTCCAAAACAAATGGAGGGGGAAGTATGATGACCAACAAACAGAACATTGCCATAAGAAGACTTCTAGCATAATCTCAATTTCTATAACTACAAGATGTATTAGTTAAATTAATTTCAAAATTCCTAATTATGGGTAATTAAAGTATGGTCTCATGAGAAAAAAAGAGGTACGAAAAAGCAAAGAGCCTTGTCATCAAGTCTGATTGAAGTCTATATCAATTAGCACATCTGCAAGCCTTCATCATCAAGAAAGTTATACAAGCTAGAGAAAGTAGCTTCAAGCGTAACTATATAAGATTAAAGGGAGTTTACAATTAAGTTGGAGGAGTCCTGGCAGCTGGCAGTGAGGAGTTAGCCAAAATATCCAAATCATTATATTTCAATCTTAACCACTCATTAAACAAGAAAAAGGAAAAAAGAAAAGGAAAAAAAAAAGGGAGAGAAGAGGATCCTTGTACTTTTCTTTTAGACTTAGGTTAAAATACACCAAATTAATTAAAACCCCTCCATATTTTTAAATTCATAATTATTCTCATTTAGATGTGTTTATTTTGATAAGAATCAAACAATCTTAATTATTGATTAAGAAAGACTGATTGTAAATTGACCTAAAGATTGTTTGATTAAATCTTTTTTAATTAATCAATATTCCCAAATTATGTTCATTGTATAATTTCCATTTTCATGAATCACATACTTATATAAATTGAGCCTTTGTGCTCATGAATTAATAAGAGTGGAATTTATATTCATTATACTATTTTTAAAAAAATTTCATATCTATTTTTATTTTCTTGTTTTTAAAGGTTAAGGGAGGCACTATTGTCAACTGCGTAAACTTCCATAAACAGTCTGCCTTCGACAATCTTTTTCTTAAAGATTACAATATCCTGGTATTAGTCCATATATCTTTAATTATGGCAACAGGTTTACTTTTTTTTTAGATGAAAAAAAATTATAGCGAATGACTAAAAGTGGAGGCTTTAACAAAAGTTCAAAATCCATCTTTATTTTTTTTGTCTTTGTTGATGCATGCGGCATGTTTGGCTCTTGATCATAACTTGTGAGAGTGGGTACTATAATACAATCACGATAATTTATTCTTGTTTAGAGAATTTGGGATGAAAGACATTGGTGCAAAATTCTGTAAATTTTGACTTTTCTCAATTTTCAGCAAATAACAGTGACAGCAGTGTTAATAATCAAATAAACACATCCCTTCCCTTGAAACAATTTTTGTGTTAGATCCAATGGTGGAAGCTAAAGAGACAAAATGGGGTATGGTGCACCCATTGCACCGTAGCTGAATCCCTCCATTTATGATAGGCTTGAAGAAAACAAAACCCAAAGTTGAAATATTTGGATGCCTTACAGCAATCACATAAATTGTGGTTGCTCCTGCCAAATCGCATTATTTATTTTATTGAGATTGGAAGTTATGTGCTCCAATACTACGTGATAAGAAGCAAGCACATGTATTCTAGATTTTTGGGGTGGTCTTAATTTTTGTTCTATATAAATAATTTTATCAATCGTACTCTTTTATATTTTCAGTAGTATTTATTTTTAATTAAAAAAATTAGATTAGATGCAGATAGATGTTGGGTTATTCTACTTAGGGGTGGCAATTTTTCATGTTGGATCCCATCCTGTTTGGGATGGGATTGAGACATATTTTTATATCTCAAATTAAAGTGGGATGAGACAAGAACAAAAAATAAGTCATGCCTTTATTTGTGGGACAGGAGAAGGACCAACTATAAATTTCCATCCTGTCTTATATATCCCATTAATATTATAATTTTAAAACTATTCTAAATTTTTAATTATTTTATTTTATAATTTATGAAGTGAGAACTAGAATTGAAGTCAACTTTTGGAAGTTTTTGTTAAATTTTGATTAAACTTTGGAACTTAGGTTAATTTGGTTTTATGTTGAAACTTTGAACTTTTGATATTTCTTTTGCTGATGACTTGATTTATTATTATATTGTTGAATTATTAGATATTTTAACATAATTGAAGTTGGTTACTGTCCAAATCCATAGCTTTTGAAGTATAAGTCTTAATATTAATTAATGTGCAATGGAAACAAACCGCAATTAAAAAAAATCTTAACATAAATTGTATTCGAACATGCATCAAGATTTTCATTCTCGATCTCATCATCAGTAATACTGTGATGCCTGGGACGATGACACTATGACCAATCGATTTTGCTTGAAAATTTTGTATTTGATAGAAATCTTAATCATAAATGCATGTGTTTATTAAAATGAAAATTATAAATGATATTCAAATGAAGTTGGCCTAAAAACCTGCGCAGGTAGTTTCCATGTTCTTCAATTAAGAAAAGGTCTCTGCTTCCGGAATCAAAAGTCAAAAGTAATTTAATTAAGATGCTTATGCGAGTTCTTGCTTCTGGTTTGAAAAAATATACATGTATATATAGAGATTGCCCACTCTGCCATTTTGGTGGGTAGTTGGGGCGTTGTTTATACTTGCATGCGTGGCAAATTTTATTATTTATTTACGTTTATTAAATTTAAGAAATCAATGGAGAGTTGGCAGCAAGTCTTTTTCATTGTTGACATTTTCTTCGTAGGTTTTATGATGTAGGAAGAATAGGAGTAAAATAAAGTAGGAAATACAGTATATGAGTCTAATTAGTCTTTAATATTTTATTAAAATTTATCTTGTTTTAATCTACTTATTTTAGTTGTATTTGTAATTGTAGTTTAGTCAAGATTTAAGAGTATTTTTCTTATTTGAGAAGGATTAAGATTAAGTTAACTACTAGCATAAATAGATTTATTATTTATAGCTATTATCATAATTTTCAAAACTTTCATTAATAATAATATTGACTTTATTTTTATGCAGGAAGTTAATAGAGGATGAAATATGTTAGGAATTATAGACTTTTAGCCAATTAAGTATGCAGTATTTTACAAGGAATTATCTTATTTAGTGCAAGTCTTTTTCATTGTTGGCATTTTCTTCGTAGAATTTATTTTGTAGTTGTGGCCGTCATATACTATCGCTAGAAGACACATGACAAGAGATCTTTGAAAACTCCATACAGCTCTGATCAAGAGGGGATACTATTCCGTTGGCATGATAAAATTTAGAATAATGCTATATGTATTGAAAATAGCACAAATTTTAATTCAAAATGCAGAAAAGACAAAAAAAATTATTATCCTGCAATAATTTTTTTGGTTTTGTTGTTAAATTTTCTTTTTTATCTTTTAATGATAATGTGCTATTTTTTGTGCACACATCATTATTATAAATTTCATATCATTTTTTATAGGGATGTTAAAAATATCTGAGTGTTTTGAAATCTTAGTTATTGAAATCTCTTTAGTGAAGATCTTTCTTTTTTACCGAACGTCATAAACTAATGGCGAAAACGATACACATATTATGAGTCATATTTTCCATAACCCATGGGTGTCAAACCTCAATATTTGTCAAGGCAGGACGTACAAAATTTGAGAGCTCTTATAGGGATCGCTTTCGGGGCCTATGATCTTCAACCTTCTCAATCACGTCAATTATGAACTAAAGCCATTGTTATTATTTCACGTAAATATGAAAAATATAATGATCATTTTCTACAAAATTATTGTCATATGTTCATTATAGAATAATAATAAGAACGAATATTTACATTTTCTGTATTGTTCAAATAAATTTTTTGCATCATCGTGCCTTTTTTACAGAGTTACATGCTATTATCCTAGCTCTTGAGGTTGCCTTCCGTAATGGTTAGCGCCGAGTATGGTTAGAGAGTAACTGCTCCGCGGCTAGAACCCAAACAAAATTAATAAACAAATCTGGTGGAATTCGTTATTACTGTTGACAAATATTCTTTTTTTTTTTAGTGGCACGAGGGAAATTTTCTTGAATAATAAAAAATAAAAAGACATCTAAAAGGGTTTATGAAGTTCTTCCCTTCAACCTTAGAATTCTTATTTTTGTTCATTAAAGGCACCAAACGAACTTTTTGCTATTCCACCAAAACTCATACATATTATCCCTTCCTTTGTGAACTTCATCAACATCAAACTGTCAAAGTCTGCCCAATAACAGACGGATGCCTCCATATCCACCACGCCGCACACTACATCTCTCTTATAAATCTTTCCAATGGAGAAGGGAAAGCGACATACCTCCGTTACTTGCGTTTCTATCCCTTTCTTTATCCATCTTATTTTGTATAGTGCTGGATGTTTTTCTATTAAAAGCCCCATCACTTCGACCAGCGTCATTGAAACTATATTCTCGCTACTGCCACTATCAATTATCCCGTTGCACACCTTATCGTTGATAGTGCCATGTTTTCTGAAAATCTTATTGCGCTAGTTATCCTCTTCAAATTTCAGCACCAATGAAATCTTCTGCACAATGCAATTCAACTTCTCTCCTTCATCTGCCTCTAACTCCAAAGCTACTTTGTCATCTCCATCCTTGAAGACATTGATCAAGGGATGCAAGCAATGTCTGCGGAGACTATCAGACAGATGGTCAGAGAAGCAGTCTTGCAAGTCATGGAGGAAGTTTGTAACCCGAGAATGGCAGCGATGGAGCAAGCAATCGCGGGTCTCACGCATTCCGTTAACGACAACAGAGAGAGAGAACAACAGCAAAGAGTTAATCGTGAATACGTAGTTGAAGGAGTCAATCGAGAAGAACAACCTCGAGATTATCACCATGAATAAGTGGTTGTTTTTAAAAACCTCCCCTGAGGTTTGGGGTAACCACACCTAGATGGCCAGTTTCCATGTATCCCCACTTACCTCCCCTATCGTTAGTATTAACACATGTTGACCGTTAGTGAACTGTCAAATTGACCAAAATACCCTTTGGGGTTACTAAGCTAAGGAGAAATATAGTTTGGTACCTAAAATTTAAGGACAAGCAACTTACAAGTGTAATGAAAGTCTTGAATACCCCTATCAAATTACAAATGTACATTGACCAATAAAGTCATGAGTACTTTTTGAAAAAAAAACAAAGCTACTGATATCACCATTAAAAAATAATAATTATAATAACAATAACAATAACAATAATAATAATAATAATAATTTATTATTATTATTATTATTATTATTGTTAATGATTAACAATCGTAATGGTAATTATAATCATTATATTAATAATAGTAATTATTTTTATAGGGGTATTTGTAATTTAATTTTGATTTTTTGAACAAAAATTCATGATTTTATTGGTCAATATATATAATTTTGTAATTTGGTAGAGCTATTAAGACTTTTTATTGCACTTGTAAGTTGCTTGCTGCCAAATTTTAGGCACCAAACTGTACTTCTCCTTAGTTTATTAACTCAAAAGGATATTTTGGTCATTTTGACAGTCCACTAACGGTCAATATATATTCATACTAACGACAAGGGAGGTAAGTGACGATATAAGGAAACTCGCCATCTAGGTATAATTACCCCAAACCTCAGGGGAGGTTTTTAAAAATATCCCCCATTAATAAATACCTCAGGACGTTAATCATGAAGTAGTACAACAAGGCATCAATCGTGAACTAGTATACCAACTGACGATGCGGAAACATTTAAAGTTGATATATAGAAGAAACAAAGGTTTATAAATAATGAAGTTTATTGAATAAGTCTGAATTAACAAAACTAGGGTTTTGGGCCCCCTTATATAATAACCTTAAATATCGCGAATTTATCAAAATAGGCAAATTTGAAATATTATTTATAATAAAATTCTCCAAATCCAAATAAGAAAAGCAAAACAAATGGAATCCAGATCCAACATTTAAAAAAAAGATAAAAATCCTAGAATAAACAGAAAAAATAGGAAAAAACGACTAAGAAATAAGTGGAATGTTCGGCTATTCTTGGTATGGTTTGTCTCATCGTAAGCTTCGAAACGGTATATTGTACTCCCATAACGAACACTTGTAGCTCAAGTAATGGCCTCCGGACGATACCCTAGCCGTTCCACGCTAGCATCGTACATTAGAAATCAATCAAAAGAAGTAGATCAATTCGGGACCGCTAAATATTGGTTATTCGAAAAAGGGGAAAGGCCACCTACACCCCCAACGTTTGTTTAAATGATCACACAGACCCCTTTAGTTTAAAAAATGGTCAGATAGCCCCTTTTTTAACTATTATATCATTGATTACAACAACCCAATTATTGACTTTAAATAAACTTCTATAATAAATATAAATTAAAATTAATAAATATAACACATAAAATAAGATAAAATTTATAAAATATTTTGAATATTAGAAAAGTTATTTTACATTAATAATATGTCATATTCTTTTAATAATAGTAAAATATATTTAGCATATTAATAATATTAAAATACTTATACCTAAAATTAACAGTAATTTATAAAATTTACAATATCTTTTTTAATTATGTCTATATTAGTATAAAACTGAAAGTTAATTTTTGAATTAATTGATTTTAGTATTAATAAAATTTGTCGGGATAGACTAATAATAACTTAATATTAAAAATAATTTCCTTATATATGTTATTTTATTAATTATACTTATTGTAATGTTTTATTTGTATTATATGATATTTATTTACTATTTTTATATTATTTGGGTTGTTATAATAAAAGGGTGAAATAGTCATTTTTTAAATTAAAAAAGTCAGCACGACCAATATAGTCAGATTTTTTCCTTTATTAAGAGATAATAAAAAGATCAAGATTGTCAATAACGTCCTCCTCATCAGCAGAACTTACCTGCCACATTTGAATGAGCCCCTCCAACCAATTATTCTTGCCTAAAAAATTCTTATAAAAAAATTTAATTATAGATGGATATATTTAAATACTAATTATATATAAATTATTTTCAACTGACGTTAGACAAAATACGTACGCAAAGATTTTCCATATTCTTCAAAGTAACAAGAAAAGGTCTCTGCTAGCTTGTGGGGAACCGTAATCAAAGCACAAAAGTAATTAAGTTGCTTTAACGGACCCGTTAAAGCAAACAACTGTTGACTGCTTGTCGTCTCCTGAAAATGTTACGAAGTTGGGAGGTTAATAGCCTCTAGAGATCGATGTGAAGTCTGTCTTACGAAAGTAATTGGGTTGCTTAACCAGTATAGTCAGATTTTCTCCTATATTAAGAGATAACAAGAAGATCAAGATTGTCAATAACGTCCTCCTTGTCAGCAGAATTAACCTGCTGCTTTTGAATGAGCCCCTCCAACCAATTATTGCTGCCTAAAAAATTCTTATAAAAAAACTAAATTATAGATGCATATATTTAAATACTAATTATATACAAATGATTTTCAACTGACGTTATACTAAATACGTACGCAAAGAGTTTCCATATTCTTCAAAGTAACAAGAATAGATCTCTGCTAGCTTGTGGGGAACCGTAATCAAAGCACAAAAGTAATTAAGTTGCTTGGTTCTTGCGTCTAGTTTGACACATATATACTTGCATATATATATATGCATACATATATATATAAACATATATATACATATATATATATATATATATGTATATATATGGTCGGAAACCCGAGTGTTCGGGATATTGATCAGTTCTAAGTCTGATCTGGTTCCAAAGACAGTATTAGCTACTGCATCGCTCTGGTCTAATGATTGCAATCAAAACTCTTCTTCATCATCTGAGGAAGCAGCAACTGAAGATGCAGATCGCGAGTCGAGGAGCTGTTTCATCATCTTGAAGTATTCTTCTTTACTCTTTGCACTGGCCAAAAGAGATTGGGCCTTGGACTTCTGAGTAAGGAAGGTACTTTGGGCTTTTATATCTTTAGTAGGGGGCTGCAGGAGGCCTTTTGAGGAAAGCCAAGCTTGAATAGTATCTTCAGAAAGCTTTGACTTTTCATCGAATTTGGACCACCATTTGACTTTAAAACTTCTCTTTAGAAAGAGTTGGGCTTCGTGGGTTTGATATTGGAAATCCCACATTCAAACCCAAGGAAGGAAGAAATTTATACAGAAACAAAGAAAAGGAGGAAACCTTTTCTCGGACTCTAAAGGAACATAATGGACTTTGAATAAGTTTAAACAGTGTGTGGCATTTGGGGTGAGTATTTTGCAAGATGGGCCGAAATAGTTCCACCACTGTTGGAACCAGTTTGGGAGGCTTTGGACAGCTATTTTTTAATTGAAGAAAAATAACCATGAATGGGTCGTTTTTGGGTTTTGTATGAAGAAAGTGTTAAACCAAGCTTGTTGGTAATCCCAATAAGAGAAATGCAAGCAATGGTTTAGACTTAAATGGAAATTAGCGGGGAAGGTTTTTAATTTATGGAGTTGGTAAGACTTTAAGAAAGGGATTCACTGTTTTGGAGATAAGACTTTAAGAATAGTAGCCGTTGAATAGGCCGGCTCAGAATGGGATTCACTGAGAAAGAAGTGTTTGAATTTTACAGACTTAGTGATCTCCAAAACACTTTGATAGAAAGACTGGGGTTTTGACAAATCCCAAGGTTTGAAAAACCAGCCTTTCGGAAAAATCTTTGAAATAGCTTGAAATGGATCAGTATGATAAAATCCATCTTCCATAGGTAAAATGTTTTAAAGATGAGTTTTATGAAACCAATCCGAAGATTTTTGTGAAGGCTTTGGTTGAGAAAGAACGATTTGAGAACCAGAGCTTTCACCAGAAAGAATGACATTTGTAGAAGATTTTGAAGAGGTTTTAGAAATAGTGTTTTCTTGTTCTTTTCAAGGATTTTTGGAAAGTGCTTTACTTTGAGAAAAACTTTGAAGTGCTAACAAAAGTTCAGGAGAACTAGAAATGGAGTTTATCCATTCTTTTACCTGTTCTTCCGAGGCAATAGCTTTAGACTGGGCTTCATGCTCTTCAACCATGTCAATCCAGGATTTGACTGGCATGGCAGAGGACAAGAGTTTTTCTTTAGTAGGGGTGGCCTGAGGGTCTTTAGGTTTTGTCTGGGGGATCTCAGGGTCTTTAAGAATGCCTTTTCCTTTGTCTTTCTTTTTAGGCGGCATTATCTGTTTTGGAGAAACTCCCTGGTTAGGAAATCAGGGATTGAATTTGTATCACCTTTAATAAATTGAATATCAAAATAAAAAACACTTAGAATAGCTTGCCATCAAAAAAAGATGAGACTCTTCTCTTGCAGACTGACCTGTCTAAAGCCAATACTATTATTCCAAAGCCTATTTAATGGAAAGATATCAACCTCCCAGAGGAATGGATTCTAGAAGGAGACACTGAGCTAGTGATTCCAAAACAACTAGAACCCAATACAGAGTTACAAAATGTGACTCAGTATTCTGATGGTAAAGTAAAATTGTCCTTTAGGAGATCTACATCGTCTAGATTTTTCGATAAAGATTCTACCTCTAGCATCCCTCTCTGGAAAGAAGATTTTCAAAAATACCTTCAGTGGTAAATCTTCCTTTCCAATCTACAAAAAGTCAACCTAGGTTTTTCACATCAGATATACCTAGTTCCTCAATACACTCGGTTGACTACACTACTAGTGTTCCACATCCTATTTACACTAGCAGTCAACACGAACAAAGACAGGAAGAGAAAGAACCTTCTCCTCCAACTTCTCCAATATTTTCTGCCATCACAGAAAATGTAATCAATGTCCTTGAGAAGAATTTTGAACTTGATAAAACTCTTCTTCATAATGATTTTTATTCTGAGAATAACAAAGAAAAAAGACTTTGGTTTTTCAAAAATTTCTTAAACCAAATAAATGAAATCCAAAAAGTCTATTATGAATTTGTTAATTCTCAGAAAGTTCATATTTTATTTTTTTATTGGTTTAAATTGTATGCCTCTAAAAATAGGATTCCTTACCCTTTTAAAGAAACAAATCCAATCACGGTCAGAAAAAAGATTACAGAATGGAATCTCTCTGACAGTGAACAAACCATTGAATCTAAACATCCACCACTTAAGAGTATTACTATAGATCATGGTAAACCTCCTATCCAGGTTAAAGCCTCACCTTACAAAATACACAAACCTAATGATTCAGAGACAAATTTAGGTAGCATTATTCAACAGAATAATTTATGTAATGCAAACCTAAATAAAATAGAAAAACAGTTGACTAGAATAGAGAGTCAATTCCAGAAGTCAACCATAGCCGTTTCCTGTAGTATCTCCTCAAAAGCTGACTCTGACAAAAAGCTTAA
Source organism: Clausena lansium (assembly GCA_030449835.1). Lineage (NCBI taxonomy): Eukaryota > Viridiplantae > Streptophyta > Magnoliopsida > Sapindales > Rutaceae > Clausena > Clausena lansium. Next base: position 4,365,668 of record JASUUF010000146.1, on the reverse strand, counting down.
GAAACCTATTTTCGAACCATTTTAGGTCTCGAAAAACAGTTAAAAGCTTGTTCAAGAATCAAAGTTAGATTTTGCTAAAGCCATTAGAGACCAACTAGATAGGATTGAAGCCTCTTCTTCCTCTAGTAAAGTCTAGATAGCCCCTGATAGTGCCCAATCTAGAACTATAGGTGTACTAGACCAAGACCAAATGTCTATTGCCTCTTCAGACATAAAAGCTTTCAAAGATAAGCCAATTCCTAGAGCCAATAAAGTCCACTGGGAATTAGCCCTTCCTGCTAGTTCTCCTCCTGACCTAACCATAGACAATAGGCCTAGTGCACTAAACCAATCCAGGTTTAATGCTTCTTTTGTCTATAAGTGGAATATAAATGGTATGTTTGAGTATAACATACTTGGACTTTTATAGCAAATGACCATGGCAGCTAATGCCTATAAAACCCAATCACGAACCTCTGACAAGGCTATTGCAGAGATCCTCATTGCAGGGTTTACTGGTCAACTTAAAGGATGGTGGGATCATCTTCTCACCAAGCAACAACAACTTGACATCTTGAATGCAATTTAAACAGATGAGGATAGAGTGCTCATCTGTGATGAGTTCAATAGCCCCATACAAGATGCTGTTGCTACTTTTTTTCTTACTATATCCCTTTATTTCATCGGTGATCCCTCACACCTTAGAGATAAAAATGCTGAGTTACTACACAATCTTAGGTGCAGAAAACTTAGTGAATTCTTTACTAGACTTTTTCTAAGAGATGATGCAAATCATGTAACCTGGAAAGAGAAATTCCTTGCAGGTTTACCTACCCTCTTATGAGAAAAAGTCAGAAATACCATTAAAGCCCAAAATGGGGATCGTATCCTTTAGGACGACCTCACTTATGGTGAATTAGTCAGTTTCGTCAATAAAGAAGGACTAAAGATTTGCCAGGATCTTAAACTTCAGAAACGTCAAAAATGGGAGCTTAGAAAGTCTAAGCAAGAGTTAGGCAGTTTCTGCAAACAATTTAATTATGATCCTTTTAATGCATCCACTTCCAATGATTGTAATGGTAAGTGTTCCTCGAAGACTTACAAAAAACATTACAAGTCAAGGAGTCATAAGTACAGACAACCTTCAAAAGATCTTAGAGAAACTTCCCATAAGAAAAATAAAACTTATAGGAAGTCACATTTCTCTAAAAGAAAAGATTCTAAAACCTCTTTCAACTACAAAGAAGCCACTTGTTATAAATGTGGCAAGAAAGGCCATACAAAAAATTATTGTAGGATGAATAGGAAGCTCTATGAGCTTAATTTAGATGATGAGACACTTTCTAAAGTCACTCCTCTTCTTATAGAGTCTTCAGACTCTGAGTCTTCCATGACGGGAGATAGTGAGCCCCTTTAGGTTGATGAGTTAGTAGACTCTGACTCTGAAACCTCTGTGTCTAGAGATAGTGATTCTGATACAGAATCCTATCTAAAGAAAATCAATGTGCTGACTAAAGATCAAGAAACCTTTCTTGAATTAGTTAAACACATCTCTGACCCTATCCTTAAAAAAGAATACCTTGATAAACTCTTAAAGACTTTAGAACACGGTGATAAAGCTGAAACCTCAAAGGCCCCTGTTATAAAGAAAAAGGCCTATGATCTTACCGAAATCTTAGGCAAAAAGAAGACTAAGCAAACAACGCCTAACATTCAAGATCTTCAAAAAGAAATAAAAGAAATGATCTTCAAAAAGAAATAAAACAAATCAAACTTGAGATAAAAGAGTTAAAAGAAAAACAAAAGACTGATTCTGAAACCATCCAACTACTACTACAAAAACAGTTGGAAGACAATTCTGACAAAGAATCAGAATTCGAAAATGAACACGAACCACAAAACCTTGACAACATTGAATCATTACCCAATGATTTCCTTTTTGTTTTAAAGCAAATCACAACAAGAAAATACCTTATAAAAATTACATTAGTTCTTTCCAAAGATTTTGAAATTGACACTATTGCCTTATTCGACACTGGTGCTGATTTAAATTGCATTAAAGAAGATATTGTCCCTAAAAGATTTCATGAAAAAACCAATGAAAGACTTTCTGCGGCCAATAATTCAAGACTCAAAATCAAATCTAAAGTCGATGCCTCTATTCCTAATAATGGTTTTGAATTCAGGACTTCCTTTATACTGACAAATGATATACATCATACTGTTATACTAGGAACTCCTTTCATAAACCTTATTACTCCTTATACTGTCAATTATGACAGTATATCTTTTAAAGCAAAAAACAAAAAGTTAAAGTTCCTTTTTATTGAAAAACCTAAAACCAGAAATCTAAATATTGTAAAAGCTTGTTCTGTTTATCAAAACCAAATTAATGTTTTACTAAAGTCAAAATAAAATAACTTAGTTTGCCTTCAAAAAGACTTGAACTTACATAGAATTGAAAATCAATTACAAAATGATTTTATAAAAAGAAAAATTTCTGATTTTAAAAGTCTGATTGAAAAAGAAATATGTGCCGATCTACCTTCTGCTTTTTGGAACAGAAAACAACATTTGGTTGATTTGCCTTATGAGAATTCTTTTAATGAACGACAAATTCCTACTAAACCTCGTCCTATCCAGATGAACATAGAATTAGAACAACACTGTAGGAATGAGATTAAAGATTTAGTAGCTAAAGGATTAATTACCAAATCTAGGTCTCCTTGGTCATGTGCTGCTTTATATGTGAACAAAAATTCAGAAATAGAAAGAGGGACACCTAGGTTAGTGATTAACTACAAACCTTTGAATAAAGTTTTAAAATGGATTAGGTACCCAATACCTAACAAAAAAGACTTACTTAAAAAATTGCACTCTGCCTTTATCTTTTCAAAATTCGATATGAAATCAGGTTTTTGGCAGATTCAAATCCACCCTAAAGGTAGATACAAAACCGCATTCACTGTTCCATTTGGACAGTATGAATGGACTGTTATGCCTTTTGGTTTAAAAAATGCACCTTCAGAATTCCAAAGAATAATGAATGACATATATAACCCCTATTCTGAATTCTGCATTGTGTATATTGATGATGTGCTGATTTTTTCACAATCAATTGATCAACATTTCAAACATCTAAAGAATTTTTATTTAGCAACTAGAAAAGTTGGTTTAGCCATTTCTAGTTCTAAAGTTTCCTTATTTCAGACTAAAATCAGGTTTCTTGGACATTATATTTCCAAAGGAACCATATCTCCTATAGAAAGATCTCTTGCATTTGCTGAAAAATTTCCTGATAAAATTCTTGATAAATAGGATTTCAAAACCCTTGCATGATAGATTAAAGAAAAATCCTATTGCCTGGACAGATGAACATACTAAAGTTGTTCAACAGATAAAAAACTTTGTTAAAGATATTCCCTGTTTATTTCTTGCAAACCCAACCTTACCTAAAATTGTTGAAACTGATGCTTCAGATATAGGTTGTGGTGGTATAATAAAAAAAGTAGATAAAGGTAAGGAACAAATAGTACTGTATGTTTCTGCACATTGGAATGAATGCCAGAAGAATTATTCTACTATTAAAAAATAAATTTTTTCCATTGTATTATGCAATTCTAAATTTCAAAGTGATTTATTAAATCAAAAATTTTTACTTAGAATTGATTGCAAAGCTGCAAAACATGTTTTAGAAAAAGATGGTCAAAACATTGCATCAAAACAAATTTTTGCACGATGGCAAGCTATTCTAAGTGTTTTTTATTTTGATATTCAATTTATTAAAGGTGATACAAATTCAATCCCTGATTTCCTAAACAGGGAGCTTCTCCAAAACAGATAATGCCGCCCAAAAAGAAAGACAAAGGAAAAGGCATTCTTAAAGACCCTGAGATCCCCCAAACAAAACCTAAAGACCCTCAAGCCACCCCTACTAAAGAAAAACTCTTGTCCTCTGTCATGCCAGTCAAATCCTGGATTGACATGGTTGAAGAGCATGAAGCCTAGTCTAAAGCTATTGCCTCGGAAGAACAGGTAAAAGAATGGATGAACTCCATTTCTAGTTCTCCTGAACTTTTGTTAGCACTTCAAAGTTTTTCTCAAAGTAAAGCACTTTCCAAAAATCCTTTAAAAGAACAAGAAAAAACTATTTCTAAAACCTCTTCAAAATCTTCTACAAATGTCGTTCTTTCTGGTGAAAGCTCTGGTTCTCAAATCGCTCTTTCTCAACCAAAGCCTTCACAAAAATCTTCGGATTGGTTTCATAAAACTCATCTTCAAAACATTTTACCTATGGAAGATGGATTTTATCATACTAATCCATTTTAAGCTATTTCAAAGATTTTTCCGAAAGGCTGGTTTTTCAAACCTTGGGACTTGTCAAAACCCCAGTCTTTCTATCAAAGTGTTTTGGAGATCACTAAGTCTGTAAAATTCAAACAATTCTTTCTTAATGAATCCCATTCTGAGCCGGCCTATTCAACGGCTGCTATTCTTAAAGTCTTATCTCCAAAACAGTAGGGAGACCAACTCCATAACTTAAAAACCTTCCCCACTAATTTCCATTTAAGTCTAAACCATTGCTTGCATTTCTCTTATTGGGATTACCAACAAGCTTAGTTTAACACTTTCTTCATACAAAACCCAAAAAAGACCCATTCATGGTTATTTTTCTTCAATTCAAAAATAACTGTCCAAAGCCTCCCAAACTGGTTCCAACAGTGGTGGAACTATTTCGACCCATCTCCCGAAATACTCACCCCAAATGCCACACACTGTTTAAACTTATTCAAAGCCCATTATGTTCCTTCAGAGTCCGAGAAAAGGTTTCCTCCTTTTCTTTGTTTCTAAGTTTTTTCCTTCCATGGGTTTGGATGTGGGATTTCCAATATCAAACCCATGAAGCCCAACTCTTTCTAAAGAGAAGTTTTAAAGTCAAATGGTGGTCCAAATTCGATGAAAATTCAAAGCTTTCTGAAGATACTATTCAAGCTTGGCTTTCCTCAAAAGGCCTCCTGCAGCCCCCTGCTAAAGATATAAAAGCCCAAAGTACCTTCCTTACTCAGAAGTCCAAGGCCCAATCTCTTTTGGCCAGTGCAAAGAGTGAAGAAGAATACTTCAAGATGAATAAACAGCTCCTCGACTCGCGATATACGTCTTCAGTTGCTGCTTTCTCAGATGATGAAGATGAACCCTTCATCTCTCTTGGAGATGATAACGAAGATGACTGCTTCGGTATTTTTTCTCCTGTAAAGCACTCTTAAAATTGTTTTCATTTCTGTATCTGTATAACGTTGTATATATTGTCTGAAAAAAAAAAAAAGTGTACCAGCTTTATTTTCCATAGTTGTAAATTTTGTATTTATACCTCTATATACCTACGAAATTTGTCTTCCTTCACTCACTATCCTTGTCATAAGGAAAAAGCTGTGAAGACATTTTTCTCCCTTCTTTTTCACCTAAAGCAAAGATGCTGCTCCCTTGGTGGTCCCGCATTTCAAAGATGTTGTCCCCCGCTTTTTGATTTCACATGCGAAATCTCACAAACGCCAAACTGACAGCAAAGATGCCCTTGTAAAGTTACAGTGAAAGCAAGCACATGTGAAGCTACAGCAAAAGCAAGCGCATGTGAAGCTACAGCGAAAGCAAGCACACTCTTCGATGATGGAAGGCTTCATCCATCCATATATTCTCTTCTCACCAAGCAACAACAACTTGACATCTTGAATGCAATTCAAACAGATGAGGATAGACATCTTGAATGCAATTCAAACAGATGAGGATGGAGTGCCCATCTATGATGAGTGCAATAGCCCTATACAAGATGCTATTGCTACTCTTATTCTTACTATATCCCTTCATTTCATAGGTGATCCCTCACATCTTAGAGATAAAAATGCTGAGTTACTACACAATCTTAGGTGTAGAAAACTTAGTGAATTCCAAAGCTATAAAACCACTTTCTTTACTAGACTTTTTCTAAGAGATGATGCAAATCATGTAACCTGGAAAGAGAAATTCCTTGCAGGTTTACCAAATACCAGTAAAGTTAGAAATAATATCAGAGCCAAGAAGAAAGAGAAAAAAGAATATAGAAGAAAAGAAGAAAATTTTCTCTGTAATTTTCTCTATTTGTAAAAGATCATATAAAGCAAGCTTTGTAATTTTATTTTCTTAAAAAACCATCATCCATTTGTAAGGCTCCTGCATCTTCTTGCATCAATGTATAAAGCAATAAAATCGGTATAATTTCTTATTTCCTATTTCTTATTTCATTTTTAAATTTCCTACAAACTGCTACGTTCCTCTAAGGCATAGAGACCAGATCTCTGCCCTTAGTTGTATTTCTCTCCTCCCTCCAATCAATCAGAATACTATTTATGGGATCCAGATCTAGCATTTTATATGAACCTTGTGTTGCTTAGGTTTGAATACTAAAAGATTTTTAAAACCTATTTTATATTTTTAGTATTTGGTTGGAAACCCGAGTGTGCGGGATATTGATCAGTTCTAAGTCTGATCTGGTTCCAAATGCAGTATTAACTATTGCATCGCTCTGGTCTAACAACACCATTTACTAGAATTATAAAATTTCTGTTGTTTTATTAAAGTTAAAACTTGAGTTTTCTGTTTTTTACACACACTCCACGATCCTAGGGTTACTGGTATCAGAGCCAAGGGAGAGTAGTTGTGATATAGACTAGAGACTTTGTGTACCTAAACCTTTAATTGGTTAAAACTTTTATTTGTGTGGTGAAGGAGTTACCTTAGGGTGCCTTGGTAGTATTTGGTCGTAAGTCCCGATTTGGTTGAAGGGCAGTAAAACCAACTCTTAGCCTTGGATTGTAGCCATACCTATAAAAACTAGATCACTTTTAGGTTTTGTACATGGATTCTCTACTCTGTAGAGCATCCTCTTTCTCTAGATCTTCTTCCGGGAAGACTAGTAATTTAAAGAATGTTGTTAATTCAGAAGAATTCATAGTTGAAGACTTCAATAAAGCAATAGATTGTTGGGAATTACCAAAAATCTCTAAAGACATGATTTACAAAACAAAAAAGCTTGATTTTTTAAAGACAGACTTTGTAATAAAGACCGAAGAAAGAGACATAACCCTTTCAAAGCCTTTTGAAACAATTCACTTGTTTTCAGAACAATCACTAAAGAGACTAAAAGATAAAAATTTTAATTATATTCACATCGGCTTAATACAAGTCGGAATAAAACCTTTAACAAAAGAAAGATTGGATACTTCCATCCTTGCTGTCCTCAGAGATGGAAGATTCATCTCTGTTGATGACTCTTTGCTAAGTAGTATCGAATCAAGTCTCTGTAAAGGACCTATTTCCTTCAGCTGTTATGCAAATATAACAGTTTCTTTAAAAGACAAAAACATTCTTAAAAGCATGATTCTACAAATTAAGACCCATAACTATAATATGATGGAAGGATCAGTTCCTGTAGCCCTAATCTTCAGAATCTCTTACAAAGCGATGAATTCTGCGTTCAATACGCAACATAAATTCCAGTCAAAAAGAGATGAGACTCTTCTCTTGCAGACTAGCCTGTCTAAAGACAATACTGTTATTCCAATGCTTATTCAATGGAAAGATGTCAACTTTCCAGGGGAATGAATTCTAGAAGGAGCCACTGAGCCAGTGATTCCAAAACAACTAGAACCCAATACAGAGTTACAAAATGTGACTGAGTAATTTGATGGTAAAGTAAAATTGTCCTTTAGGAGATCTACATCGTCTAGATTTTCCAATAAGGATTCTACCTCTAGCATCCCCTCTCTGGAAAGAAGATTTTCAAAAATACCTTTAATGGTAAATCTTCCTTTCCAATCTACAAAAAGTCAACCTAGGTTTTCCACATCAGATATACCTAGTTCCTCAATACACTCGGTTGACTACACTACTAGTGTTCCACATCCTATTTACACTAGCAGTCAACACGAACAAAGACAGGAAGAGAAGGAACCTTCTCCTCCAACTTCTCCAACATTTTCTGCCATCACAGAAAATGTAATCAATGTCCTTGAGAAGACCCTCAGGCCACCCCTACTAAAGAAAAACTCTTGTCCTCTGCCATGCTAGTCAAATCCTGGATTGACATGGTTGAAGAGCATGAAGCCCAGTCTAAAGCTATTGCCTCGGAAGAATGGGTAAAAGACAGATATAGGTTATGGTGGTATACTAAAGCAAGTAGATAATGGTAAGGAATAAATAGTACAGTATGTTTCTGCACATTGGAATGAATGCTAGAAGAATTATTCTACTATTAAAAAATAAATATTCAATTTTTTGATTGGTTTAAATTGTATGCCTCTAAAAATAGGATTCCTTACCCTTTTAAAGAAACAAATCCAATCACGGTCAGAAAAAAGATTACAGAATGGAATCTCTCTGACAGTGAACAAACCATTGAATCTGAACATCCACCACTTAGGAGTATTACTATAGATCATGGTAAACCTCCTATCCAGGTTAAAGCCTCACCTCACAAAATACACAAACCTAATTAATGCATTTCTAACTTATAAAACACTTAGAATTCTGAAGGTGCATTCTTTAAACCAAAAGGCATAACAGTCCATTCATACTGTCCAAATGGAACAGTGAATACGGTTTTGTATCTATCTTTAGGGTGGATTTGAATCTGCCAAAAACCTGATTTCATATCGAATTTTGAAAAGATGAAGGCAGAGTGTAATATATACATATATAGATATATATATATATAGTACGAAGTAGCCGATGACGTGCAAAGGTGGGTGATTGGGAAGATAACAATAATAAATCTTTCCAAATATTGCCAACAAATTATTGAGTGCGAACAAATAATAATCTGGATTAGAAGTGGTCCAACTATGGTGCCACTGGTGTACCATACCCCTCTTTTTGTCCCTTTTTGATGAATACTAGAAAAGGTTGATCTATGATGGATTGGAAGAAAACAACATGCACAGTTGAAATATTTTGATGCTTTAAAGCAATCACATATATAAGTAATGGTACACATTTCAAACTTTTTATTTTAAAAAATTACCTAATATATCTGGCGTTCATCAATTAGTTTGTGAGATAGCACAATTAATTCACTTTGATCTTATAAAATATTACCAGTCACTCATAAATGCTACATTATTTGAGACGAAATTTAGGATAAAAAATTTTAAATATCTATCATTAGTCTATTGAGATTGGGAGCTACATGCTTCAAAACCATTTGATGAAAAGCATTCCAATGTGTTCTAGATTCTTGGAGTGTTCCTTTATTACTCGTACACATTTATCTTTTTAATAGTATTTTTTAAATTTTTTTTAAAAAGAGGATTGGATGTAAATAGAGTTTGGATTATTCCAGTACTCAATAGGTTCCTTAAGATCTATTTAAATTAATTTAACAACAAATGAAAATAAAAAAAATTTTAAAACTGTAAGAAAAATGTGTTAAATGCCAAACGATTTGCCTTTATTGAAGTGAATCTAACCGTAAACAGTAGCCAAACCCTACAACAAAAGTCAAAACTTGTCGTCGCTCGAACTAAGGGTAATTTTTAAAAACTTCGCCTGAGGTTTGGGCTTGTGCAAGTAGATGGCGAAAATGGGTTTATTTGTAACAACCCCCCTACTTTTTTGCCCCGTTTTGTTGCCATTTGGCTAGGTGGAGGCATTGTTGACATTTCGCAATAAAGCAAAGGTTTTGCAACTTTCGTTGCATTGAGCACAGTAGCTAGTCATTTCAGTTACTGTATTCTAACACAAATGAAAACTAAAACTTGCAATAAATTTAGTTCCTTTAAATATTTATGAAATGTAGCTTATTTCAATGAAAATGCTCAGCTCTTCTCTCGTTGAAGCTCATTTCAGAGCCTAGTTCAACTTAATCCGATCCCAAAAGCTACTTGTTCTCTTTGCAAACAACCGTCCTCAAGCACGAACCTATAGTCCACGATGTATCGCACTGAGTTTCAATGGCGACCCACCAGTAACCTCTATGCCGAAGCGAATTAGAGGTGAGTTGTTCTTATCTGTTTTTTATTTGTAGGTAGCTCAAAAAATTGTTGTGATGTGGATATACTTGGATTAGGTAAAATGAGAACTAAAATAAGAAAAATTTAGCCTTTTTATTGAAGAAAAAATGGGTTTTGCTTTGTTCAGCTCAAATTTTATGGTTTAGTCTTTGTAATAGCAGTAAAACAGAGCATTATTTGTTTGATCCATGCATATCATAACATATAACATGTAGCTCTAGCATGTGACAGCCAATGAAAATGGTAACAGAGCATCACAGTGCTTAGGCCTTTGATTTTATGGAGATTTATGTTTGGAAGTTACTGGAAAATGGTCATGATGCAAATTGAATGGGTGATGATGGGGATTATTAGTAAATATTGTAATTTCTTCAATTTTTTGGCATGTGACAGAGCCAATTAGTTACAATGTGTAATAGCAGTAAAAAGGCACCTCATTTGATGTATGTTTCTATGTGCTTCTAATGTTTAAGACTTTGACTTTTATAAAGCTTAATTTAACAAAATCGCTGGTAAATGGTCATGATTCATTTTGAATTGGTAATGATGAAAATTCATAATAAAATTTGCTGAATAAAATCTCATGCATCTAAATTGTTTTTATTTAGTGAAAATGATGAAGATCATTTATGCACTAAAATATGCAAGTTTTAGGTATCATTTGTTATGCTCTTGAGACTGTTAAAAGGTATCAATTGCTAAATATGTTTTTATTTAGGTATCATTTGTTAAACCTGAACATACTTTGGCATGTATTTCAGACATGTTAAAAGCTGCTCAGTAATTGATTTAAATTAGAAGCTGCAATCAATATATGCTTACAATAGGAGCTGCAATTAATTGTTGTTATCTTTATTACATAAACTGCTGTCATTGTCTCTAATGCTTATATTGTTGATCACTTGCAATTCTGTTTTTTTTTTATGTTGAACCAGTTATTGATGGCTTAGTAATTGAGATAGGTAATGTCCTACTAATAACTACACTCTCACCAAGTTGTAGGAAGATATCATTAACATATGTTGGGATACACACATCAGATGTGCACCAATGAAAAAGTTTAAGGTGATTCTACCTGGGTTATCTAAGGACTAGAACCTGCTTACTGACAATGATATGCAAGATGCATTTCAGAAGTTAAGTGAAAAAGGAGATGGTTTGGGCATGATTTATTGTGAATACTTCAAATGGTCTAAAACCAACTTGTAGATCATCTAAACATCAAGTCAGCAACAATGATGCATCTACAGATTTCTCAACCACTGCAAATCAATTTCTTGTTAACTTGAATCTTGAACCTGACATTGATTGGTCTAGTTTCACTGAACAAGAAGTCTTGGCCAATTTATCAGTAACTGATACATATATGCATCCTGAAGCCTCAGTGCCAGTGCTGGAGAATGAGATTTCACCTTCAAGTAATGATGGTACATATTGTATAGAAAATACTGCAAATGAAATTGGTGAAGATGAGAGTGATGGGTTAGGTAATGATAGAAGTTACCATGGTCTTGATGACTATCGATCTGGTGATAAAAGTTGTGAAGATTATGATAATGAAATTGATGAGGCTGCTTGGGCTAGATACGAAGCAATATCTGGTGGATTCGAATTCACTGCTGATGGGGAGAACATAGTTGTTAGCCTGGACAACTATTCATAGATGTGTATGAGTTTATGAAAGTTTAAGGGTGTTTGCAATTAGAAATGGCTTTAGGCTCAATAGAATTAAGAATAAAAAGGCAAGGGTGAATGCTAGGTGTGCAAAACCAAGGTGTACTTGGAGAATTCATGCAAGCCCCAATTGGAACAGTAAATCATTTCAAGTGAAAACTATTAAGCAAGTGTAGCTTGGATTGCAGCCTAGTACTTGCATGTGTTCAAAACAACTCCTGATATTAATGTGAAGGTAATTGCTGCTGATATGTTTAGAAAATATGGGATTGAATGTAGTGTGCACAAGTTGTACAGAGCTAAAAATAAGGTAATGGAGCTACTGGGGCAAGACCACGAGAAGATTTATAGTAAACACTTTCGATATATGCATACTTTGTTGGAAATCAATCGTGGATCTACTGTCTCTTTGGAAAAGGATTGGCTTGGTAGTGCTGTTAATCATGTTTTTAAGAGATTTTTCATGTTTCTTGATCGTAGTAAAATGGGTTCTTTCGAAAGAAGTAGACAATTTGTAGGGGTCGATGGCTGTCACGTCAAAGATCCTTACAAAGGAGTACTTCTAATTGTTGTCAGCATTGATGCTAATTATGGGATATAGCCCTTTGCAATGTGCCATTATTGAAAATGAAAACATCAACTCTTGGGTGTATTTATGAAAAAATTGTATGAGCAGATTAGGGGTAATCAAGGAGAACGGCTGCATTTTATGATTGACAGGCAGAAAGGGATCCTTAATATAATTAACCAAGTTCTCCCACTTGCATTAAAGAGGTACTGCTGTAGGTATATATGCCAACTTCAAGATGAAGTTCCCTAGTTTATTATTGAAGAAGACATTCTGGAGGACTTGTAGAAGCCTAAACTTTGCTGAGTTCAATGAGAAAATGAAAAAATTGAACGTAATCAATGAGGCTGGACATAAATGGCTACTGGAGATACCTATCCAACATTGGGCCAAGCATACATTCCCACCCTTCATTAAATGTACACATGCGACCAACAATATGACCAAATCTTTCAACAACTAGATTAATGGTTACAGAACAATGCTTGTCGTGAGAATGTTAGAAGATATAAGGAGGAAGATTATGAGGCTGATACATACAAGGCATGAAGCTGCTAAAAGATGGAATGAGGAGTTGCCACCACTGGTGAGGAAAATCATTGTGGGGAGTGGTAGATATCGGGTTTGCCCTGTAAACATGCCATATGTTCTATTGATTCCAAAAGATTGAAAGTTGAAGATTATGTGCATAATTACTTGAAAATTACTGCTTTTCTAGGCACTTACCACACCAATTAAAGCCTGTACCTAATGAGACCAAATGGCCATTGGAGCTGACTGACAATCGGCAGCCACTACTTGTGATCAAATCTGCTAGGAGGCCACAGAACAAGAGAAGGAAGGAAGCTGATGAACCTGCTGCATTCATGTTGTTAATTATGCAAATAGTGTCAGTGTGCAAGTGGACACAACAAGTAATATAATGATGAGTATCTAGATCGTCTCCACAGGGATTGATGTTATCAGACTTGCTACAACAATCTTATCAGTGCAGCTTTAGAACTTTAATAAAACAAAAATAAAATTAATAATAAACTTAAAAATTTAATGAAACTAATTGTAAAGTAAACAAAATGCAATAAAGAGCAACTTACGTCAAACACAAAGAGATACTCAATGGCAATTAGGTAGTTGGGCGTTTAAACTCACTTAATGATTATTGATGATTCTGTAATTTAGGTACAATTGCTACAGTATCTACTACAGCACTGGGCAGAATTCCTCATACATCCTCAACTGTCGCATGTTGGATACCTTATATCTATATGCAACCTAACAGTGACTAGTTGTTAAGCCTACATTAGACTTAGCATTACACATTCTAGATTCCATTAGCCCTACAAGGTGAATCCCTATGTCTAGTTCTTCACTAATTTTAGATCAAGCATGACCCTATTCAAATTGAGATTAACTCAACTTAGGAAACCCAATCTAAAATCATGTATTGTCTTGATTTGTTCCACTCAGTCAGACATTTTTTAGGCTTTTTCTTATCTAGTATCCACTAAATGGTTGGTCAGTCGAAATAGGGAATTGTAATAACAAAATCAAAACAAAATGCTATAGCAAATTCTGAGCAACAATAATATATAAGTCAAATAGTCAATCAACCATCAAGCTTGTTCAAAACCCAACTACATTAAAGTTTAGTTCATGATTGATATAGAAATAGCAATAATACCTGTTCTAGCCTTCAAATACATTCCAAAAGAAAAATAAAAACAAGCAATCGTAGATTAGAAAATTCAGGATAATATATTCGCAATGTCACTCTTGTATATTTTGCGGTCTGTCCTTCTTCTCCGCTGAAATCATCTGCAGTAGCCCTTAAGTCTCTACTTTTCTTATCTTCTTTTTCTTTTCTTTTGTTGTTGTGTGTCGGCTCTTATCTTCTTTCTCTCACATATGCTCTTTTTATATCTTGGGATTAAGGAAACCAATAATATGTAGACACATGTTGCCTTTTAATAATCTAGGACCGCATAACTTTTTGTGCCATCTCATCATTTATTATGTTCTAGCGTGATGATGACAAATAATTAATTAACAACGAGCTTTGTCAGTTAACACATGCAATCTTGTGTTAGTCTTATATTTGCATGCTCCATGATTGCTGCAGCCCTTCTACAATATCTTCTCTACTTCGGACTTGGATTATTTATTCTACAATTAAGTTCTTTGCCATTCTCTGGAGCTCTACTGTTGCAGCAACCATTCCTACAGCCTGATCTTTTTGGTCACCTACAATGGTGCACTTAATTAGAGCACATAATGATTTAAAACACATGAATTTATTAAAATTAAACCTAAGTAGATATTCATGCAAAATGCAACTAGAAATTAAATAAAAATTCATCATTCACTCTCTAATCAATACTAGTTTAAGCTTAAAAATGCCATGATAACTCTCATTTAACAGAGTTATCAATTCAAGAAAATTTCTAGTGTGAGGTGCTCTAGATGCGACCACTAGGGGCACAATAAAAGGACTTGCCAAAGATATGCACAGTCAGGTAAAAAGGTAACTCAAATTTAAGTTATTTACATTTGATTTCAGACATAACTACAGTATAAAATACCTTACTACTGCTGTCATTGTCTGATTCAGGGAAAGAATGAATAAGGAAGCTCAAGGCCCTAACAGGCTGCCACTGAAGTAGCTATGTCGAAGTCCACTGTCTTTGGCAATGGTGAACTCAGTATCCCTTATTTGTTTGTTTCATCCCTTAACTTGATTGCTTAAGTATTGTTATAATTAATATTAACCCTTTGTATTTTTTCTTTTCATCATTTAGGACAGCTTACTAAAGAATGAAATCGTAGGAGCTACAGCATCCAGCATTTGGCAAATTAGTTATTGGCATAACGATAAAGATAGAAAGACCTACCTAATCCCGCTAACTAATTCTTTTGAGATAATAGATGATACAACACCTTTTGGAAGGGCCTGGCTTTTGAGATGGTGTATCATCTTTTGCTCAGATAGACTATAGGTTTGAGATTTTTGTTTTTTGTAAATTATCAATCCACTCTCTTTATGTAATCATGCCAAATACAAGTAACTTGGTGCCTGCTGTGTGAAGGCTACTCAAAGTGGCCAAAAATGATACTGCTACTATTATATTAATGTTGGAATGTCATTGATGGTTTCATTTCCCACTTGGATTTTAATGGATTTAGCTTTTGCATGTGTGTTATCTGTGATTATGTTAGGAAATGTTGTGTGTTATTTGTGATAATGTTGGGAAATGTTGTGTGTTATCTGTGATGATGTTGAGAAATGTTGTGTATTATCGGCGATGATAACTTATAAATACTAGTTATAATGCCGCTGCCATTACTCTAGAATTAATAAATGTTGTATAATGAACTTGACTTACTTTTACATGTGTTTAGCATAAATGTATTTTCCTATGTTAGTTATTTACACATGCATTTAGTACATGTGCATTGGCATTTCTATTAGATATAGGATGTATTTCATATGAGCTGCAGGCATATAATTACATGATGCTACAAAGTAAGCATTATTTTCATCTATCTCTTAGATACAAAAAAGTTGTCATCAGTTAAATAGTCATGACTTGCATTGCACCATCTTTACATACACACAACTTATTCATTTAAGGACACAGAAGAACACAGCAGCACATACAAATAAAAAAATGAAATTGGCACATATTATTACCTTCATTACATTACATTTCAGCCCTCTGGTTTCAGACTTGTTCACCATTTTCTTAACCTCAGCAACCTCTCTTATAATATCTTCAAGCATCACATGCATTTGCTGTTGATCATCCACATTGCCTCTATGGACTCTATCCACTCTAGGGACTACTTCAAGTAAGGCAATACTATTGAGATCAGTTGGTGATGGATACCACCACCTGAAATAGCCACACTCATTAAAAGGCCACCACTAGAATAACTTGTTAGGATTATCTTCAGACTCTGATATGCGCACAGCAGCACGAACTTTGCATCCACACTTCTTGTTTGTGAACTTAATTATATTTCCATTTAGCTCTGATCTCCACCTTGTGTTGCTTCTGTTGTTCCTGCTACTACTTGCTTCGTTTGAGCTTTCATAATCCATTAACAATATAAGGGAAGAAGAATGAGGAGTTGAGAAATGCAAATCGTCATGCAAGTGCTGTGTCTTTGTTGAGTTAAGTTATTGTCCAAGCTTTTAAATAAGTACCAACCTTGCAAAATGACCGTTGGTTTGCAACGGTCATAATGCAAAACCCCTCATTTTTTAGTTCGAGATTTTAATTTTTCTTTTCTTAGGATTTAAACGAAATATCAATAATTTGCATGGGGTAAAATAGTCATTTCACTTACCTATGCCATTGTAAATCTTTAGAATTGACAGGGGCAAAATTATAAAACAAGTAGAGTTGATATTTTCGCACCAACAATCTGAGCACCCTTTTCTAGCTGTTTCAGTCTACAAACTGTAACCAAGGCCAATATTGTCTTTTCAAAGTCAACTAACGGCCAATGTAAAAATTAACTGACAGTAGAGGGATTGTTACAAATAAACCCATTTTTGCCATCTTCTCACAACAAGCCCAAGCCCAAGCCCAAACCTTAGGGGAAGTTTTTTAAAATTACCCCTCGAACTAATCATACAACTTTTCTTGAGAAATTAGTTTACATTAATGATGCTTTTCGCCTCATGAAGCCACAAGCAACAATACGGAATATCGTACAGTTGGAAGTAATTATTGTTTCGGTTTACAATGCTACAGTTTCAATTTGAACCTTCTTGGGGTTATAATATTCTATTAGCGGACTAGAAGGGTATTAAGGGTAAATTAATAAAATGTAATCTAATATGATTAAAAGAGAGGGTCGGGCTATTTGAGCTCACCAATTTACTGTCTACAGCCTCCTAGAATTTTATTATCTAAATAATTTTTAAAAAATTACTTAATTTTTCCTTTCTTCTCTTTCTTTTCTTAATTTCACAAATTCCAATCAATTCATTCAGATATATTCTTTTAGCTTTAAATAATTGGTATCACTTACTGAGACGAATAAAACCCACCATTTAAATGTAGACATTCACAAATTTTTATCAGTCATGAAAGTTAATGAATATAGAAATGAATTTTTACCAAACACAAAAGCTAATTAAAATCAAGAAAAAAATTCTTTATATATAGAAAGCATGAAATAGGGATCATGATATAATAAGAAAGACCGAAAAAATAAATTAAAAAGAATGTGAAATTGAATATTTAGTTTATAGAATACGAGAGTAGAAAGAGAATATACAGTTATAACGTAGAAAGAGAAAAAGATCAGTGAAGGGTAAATTTTGAGATTTTCAAATTTTAAATTTTTAATAATGAATTTATATTTTTAAATGGGTGTAGGAAAGAATTTGATGGGTCCAAATAGCCCCACCCAAAAGGAGATTGTGTCTTTTCGTACAATTAATTTATAGAGTTAATTTCTTTTAGAGGAAGATTCAAGAACAAAGTTCATAATTAAGCCAACATGTATAGGCTAATTAACTTAATCAGTGCATTGATAAACACAGCAATTTTATTTATTAATTTCCTTTTTTAGGAAGATACGGTACATGTAAATAAACAAAGAAAATCTCTTGTATATCTCAAGAGATTTTATCAGTTATACAAAACTAAACTAACACGCACACGATTGATAGGTGATAATATACCCATATTTTTATTTAATTAAACATAATACAAAAGAGTAGTAATACTACATGCATGCACTTAACCAATGTGGTCAGGATTTCTTCCATATTGAGGGACAATAAGAAGATCAAGATTTTCATTCACGAAGGCAACATCAGCAATACTATCCCAAAACACTGTAAAACCCTCCTACCAATCCGTTTTACTGGAAATTTTCATATTAGAAAACTTAATATAAATGCATATGTTTATTAAAATGAAAATTATAAATGATATTCAAATCGAGTTGGCCTAAAAACTTGCGCAGGTAGTTTCCACGTTCTTCAATTCAGAAAAAATCTCTACTTCCGGAATCAAAACTCAAAATTAATTAATTTAGTTGCTTTTGCGAGTTCTTGCTTCTGGTTTGAAATAATATACATGTATATACAAAGATTGCCCTCTCTGCTAATTAGGTGGGTCGTTGGGGCGTAGTTAATGCATGCATGAATGGCATATTTTTATTATTTATGTAAGTCTTTTTCATTGTTGACAGTTTCTTCGTGCGTTTTATGATGTAGGAAGGATACAGGGGTGCTAATAGCAGCACTCTTTTTTTTTTTTTTAATGTTATACACAATTTAATAAAATCCATAACAATTGAAGCCCACTCCACATTACAGTTCATTAGAGTTAAGGAGAAGAGGTGCCAATGAACCCAACCAAAGGTTATTGGCTAATTGAATTGGACTTATTATTATTTTTATTGCCAAAACGCATGCAAATACAATTTTTTTTAATCTAATAAAATATTTATTTTACAACAATATTAAGCACACGCGCATGTCTCTTAACTCTTGTTTTGAAAATATGTGATTTAGGTACCGTACATTCTTTATTAATAAAATATCACAATTATTAATTACATGAGCATCTCATTAGACCTAGATCCATTTTAATATTACAAGTGGAACCTCAGTTTTCAGGAGAGCTTGCTTCGAATTTTTTTTTTTTTTAAATAATTGCTTTGAACTATTTAGTTGTGGCATATATCTTACATATATTTTGTCAGTAATATGCTCAATAAGAAAGAGAACATATAGTTAATTTTGATATGGATAGTATCACACGATTTTTATTCTATTGACGAACTAATTAAATCAACCCATTGGCACATGATACTTTCATTTGTTAAGGAACACAGACATGGACACAAATGAAAATCTCTTGCTTATCTTAGGCAAGTTATTTAAAGTTATGTTATGAAAGGAATAGAATAAGATTATAAAACAAGTAAATGATATTTTAGATATTTTAACATTTTAAAAAGGTCCTTCAACCTCTACTCCCAAAAGCCCAAAATTTGAGCTTTTTCTAATAAAGTCAAAATAGCTTATTTAATTTTCAAAAGCTCTACTAAAAAAACAACCAAACGACAACCCAAAAAAAAAAATGAAAAGAGCTTATGGGATTAAATAAGTATTTATGACCATAAGATAAGTCATACCAAATAGGCTGTTACTAGCAAAAGTTTAAATTTTGGGCTTTCGAAGGTAGAGGTTGGAGAGATTTTGTAAAAGAGTAGTAATATTTCACCCCCTCATTTTATCTCACTAGCCCTCACTTTGAAATTAATATACTATATTTCTAAAAAATACCCTTACTTCAAAGGAAACTTTTTTTTTTAAATTTCACTTTCTCTTTCTCAATTATTTTCATTTCAAGTTTTCAATTATGCAAAAATTCTTTTTGGAAATATTCAAATCCTTATTAGGCTGCCAAAAAGATCAACAATTTCTTTGCAATAATTTATACAAATTAAAATTTATTAATTATTCAAAAAAGATTGTATTTCTACGAAGGAAACGGTGAAATGAAATTTTGCCCAAAATTCCAAAATGGGTTTGCTTTAAGGCATGTGAACGGTGGCTTCCTTGGCGAAGGAACGGTGGCTTCCGTTTGGGATTGAGGTGCTGTAGCTTTTAAGCTACAGCTGTTGAGAAAAAAAGCTGTAATTATGAAACAAAAGTTAATTGTATGTCGTAAATATAATTTTTAAATAATAATTTTGATAAAATTATTAAAGATATAATACATTTTTCATCATACAATTGACAAATTATATCGACATAACTTTCATGCTACAACAGTTAGTGTTTACCAAATACTTTAGTACTGTAACTTTTAAACAACAGTTGTCCAACCTCAATCTCAAATGGACACAAAATGGCATGACGCGGTGCGGCAGAGCGGCTCTGCTCTGCATGATGCGTTGTGGGGTGTGACATTTCTTTACTCGAGTTAGGGCGGCTTGGTGTTGCAACGGGATGTATATCATTTTCTTTAAAAACACTCATATATGGTGGTGATGGTATTGGTGGTGTCTGAGTGAGTGCAAAGGAGATGAGAGTGAAAAGAAGGAAAAAATATATATTTATTTTAATAAGGGTGATTTTAGAAATAAGTGGTATTAATTGAATAGTGGGGGATGGGAGGAATTGAGGGGTTCCATAGCATTACGCTTGGCATAAAGTTTAATTGTCTAAAATGCCTATTAGTTATTTTTACATTCATATTTCATTCTTTTAATGACATAACTTTAAAATATTGTCTATTAAAGTAATTTTATAAATTTTAATAAAAGCTCTCATTAACAATTAAACAAATAAAATGAAATAATTTTTAATAAAAGTTGCCGAGTTACAACATCTACCATCACAACCCAAAACATTTGAGAAGCAATAAAGCAACATTTCCTTACACACATTTAGGCAAGAAAAAAGTCCGAAGTTTATTAGTCCTGACAGTTGAGTTAGTGTTTTTTTTCCGTTAAATTACTCTAATCCCACCTTTTATCCAACATTTCCTTAGGTTTAGGCAAGAAAATGTCCGAAGTTTATAGGCTAAATCGTAAGGCCTATACACTTCTGGAAAAATCAAACATAAATCATTTTCTTCGTTTAAAATCTTTAGCTCTACGCATAAAAATTATAAAGTTTATTTAAGGAAAATTCTCGAGTTCTTCAAATAAAATTCCTGAAGCGAAGTCATGAGTTACAAATAGAAATTTTCAAGTGTCCGAACTTTCCTCGTATCGCTTATATTTAAAATTTCTAAACATTCTTTCTGAAAATAGTGGTTAACAAAGACTGAAGCAACTTTAACACATGTAATTTAATTTTAAAGTTTTGATTATTTTCATCAAAAGTTTAAAAATTTTCAGGGAGTAATGTTTGGGAAATCCTTAAGCAGCTTGGCTTTAATAACTACATACGCCTATTGGGCTGCCACAGACCTTAAAAGCAAGCCCCAAAAAGTAAAACAGAACAGAAAGACTGAAGAGGCACAACATTCCAAAACAAATAGAGGGGGAAGTATAATCACCACAAGAAAACAGATAATAGATGACGGATAGTTTATGACAAATTTTAGGTATATCATAAAATTACGACGGATTCGTGATAGAATTTTTAATCTATCATAAATTAATAATGGTCTTGTGATAGAAATTTTTTTTATCATTAATTTTTTATGGCTTTACGATAGGATTATCGTTTATCATGATGAACTTATGATAGAATCGTGATAGAAATTTAATATGTAAAGAAATTGTGACAGAAAAATGACTTTGACGGTGTTTGACCCAAATTTTATGTATTATTTTATTTAAAAAACAAACGGGGTGTTTTAATAAGTAAAAAAAAGTTACCAAAATAAAAAAAAACAATAAATAAAATTAGAGTATTCTTATTCTAAACGATGTAGTTTTACTCTTAAAATTAGGGTACCTTAAATTCAACACTTGGCAAAATGTTTTGGCCTTTAACGAAAGAAAACTCTTCCCTCTCTTCCAAATCCTTCCCACTCGTTTCAAGAAACCCTAAATTGAAATAAAATAAATCACCTAGCCTCTTAACAAAACAAAAAACTCTCAATTTCTTAACAAAATAAAATCGTCCTCCTCTTCACCAGCACTTGCCTTTTCCTCTTTTCTCTAGTTTTACTTTATGAAGCATATGGGTCCTGATTCTCCTGTCACCATCGGATACAAACAAAAGATGAAGAAAGTCAAACAAGAAGAGGAGCAGGAAGAAGAAGAGGAAGAGCAAGTCAAAGAAACTGGCTTCACAAATCTAGACAAGAACCTTCTGTTCGAGGTGTCGAAACACGCGGATGCCAGGAGTTTGGCACCGGTGGCCTGCGCCAACAAGCTCTGGCATAAGACATCTCAAGACGAGCGCCTTTGGGAGTTGATCTGCACCCGCTACTTCGCTAACATTGGGTATGCTACCCAACAGCTCAGATCCGTGGTCCTGGCCCTTGGTGGCTTCCGTTGCCTTCACTCCCTCTACTAGCACTATATTCTTGATTAATCAGCAAAATCGTGCAAGAAATGGAGATACACGATTTATCAGACGACGCCAATTAAGCAGCGTCTATGAGACAAGTAAGCAGTTTCTTTTAATTCACATTCACGCACGGCAATCGCTTTCTCCTTTCTTGCTAGTTTCTATCGAATCACGTTTTATCAAAACTAGAATTTCACTTTGCTATGAATCGGACAGTCGATGAAATTTTTTTTATTTTTTATTTTTGGTTTTTGTTTATGAAAAGGGATCATCAAGCATGATGAGAAGTGATAGCAGCAAGAGAAGCTCGTCGAGCGAACCGGAAGGTGCTGAACTGGTTTATTCAAAAGATAACGTAACTATTCATCATACTCAGTTTGCATCTGAACGAATTAGCGGAAGATTAAAGCTAATTAAACAAGGATCCTCTCTCTTCATGGTAACAATTTTACAATTAACTACAATATTACTAACTTGTTGTTTATCTCTGATATCCTTATAATTTTGTTGTTCTTTTAATTTTTGTTTTTGTATGTCACAATAGACTTGGATTCTGTACAAAGGCCAAAACTCCAACTCTAGGCTATCCGAGAGAGGTATGTTCAGCTTTGGACTTGTTATAATTAAATTAATTAATCGAGTATGTAATTTTGGTGTAAATGTTTATAAATGCTGACTCTCATTGTTTTATTGCTTTGCCGCTCTTAAAGCTACTGATTTTGGCTTGTCTGTTTTCTACAAGCCCGGTTAGTGTATGTGTCTTGCTCTGCTTCTTGGAAACTGACTTTTGATTTATTTAGTTTTAAGATTTTGGTAATGCATTCTTATTTGGGTTTTAGTTTTCTTTCGATTTTGAGAGATGGGTTTTTTTTTATTTGTTTTTTCAATCAAAGAACTCAGCATTTATACCACAATGCGTGTAATCATCATATTGTAGAAATTGATAACTTCTGCATTCTCTGTTTGCAGACGCTTACGACAATTTTTTCTTTAATCCTTTAAATTTCTTTAGATCTTTATTATGTCAATGATGTTCTAATAAAATACTCTAGGTGAGTTTGATTGGCTTTTTCCTTGAGGTTAGAATGATTAAAGTATGATCTAGCTTCAAAAGGAGGTTAAAGAAGTACCGCATCATCCTTTACAGAATACCCTTTTTTTTCATGATTGATGTCTGTGTTACTTGGTCATGATAATGCTACTGTGGATGGAGATATCTGTTTGATATAGGAAAGAAGCAAGATAGTAATTAAGACTTGATGTTCTGGTTCCGAGTAAGCTTATTTATTATGAATTCCTGGGTTGTCAACATACTGTCTTGCGGTTCGCAAAATGTATGGAGATCACTAAATTTAGCTTTGTAGGTATTGAGACCAAATTTTTTTTTTATTTAGTTCTTCATACTGTTGGGCTCTCATATACCTAAGATGTACCTTCTCATGTTTTATAAGTTAGAGAGAGAGGAGAATTTACTTTCTGCCTTCTCATTCTTTGACAAGGACAGTAGTGGTTACTTAACCATTGATAAGCTTCAACACGCCTGCAAAGAGTTTGGTATAAGTGACCTCCACTTTGATGATATGATCAAAGAAATTGATCAAGATGATGTAAGCATATTCTTCTCTGCTTAACCTTTGCAAAACTAACACTAACAATGTCTGCTCATGATTTTCTATTTATGAAGTCTATGTCAAATTTTTCCAAAACAGTAATTTTTTCTCTAAAGCTTTATGTTGCCAAGAGATCCAAAAGCAGTCTTGCCTCATTGTGAAAATGATTCACAAAAGTTTTGGTAGAAGGTTCACTGATATGATTCTCTTCACATGACGTGTCAGCATGGCTGTAATTTAGAGTATTGAGAAACTTGGCTTGCTGGAATTAGAGGGCTGGAAGTCCTGGAAGTCTTGCATTAATCATTGGAAGATTTGTTGAGAAACTTGGTTTGGTGGCTGGAATTAGAGTGCTGGAAGTCCTAGAAGTCTTGCATTAATGTTTGGAAGTTTTGTTGAGAAACTTGGCTTGGTGGCTGGAATTTGAGTTACTTTTCTTGTAGTTTCATTGGAATTTAACAGTTGTTTTATATTTTGGGATGATTTCTTTTTCAATTTGGGATGTTTTATAATGTATCACATTGGATATTTTATGTATTTCTTTTGAAATTAATTTGTTGGATTGAATGAATGTATTCCAAAGAGAATACTTGTTTTCCGGATTCTTTTTTATGATATTCGTTTTATTAATAAACATGAATTCTTCAACAAATTATAATTATAATATATTTTTTTAAAAAATATATTATTTTATGACGGGAAATATCCATCATAAATTTTTTCATAAATAATATTTCTCTAAAATTGAATAATAAATTTTCAAATGAAAAACGAATTTCCCGCCAAAAGTTTAAAAAAATGGCGCGAAAATTTAATTTAAATTATTTTTCACATTAAAATATTGTATGATGGATATATGACTATAAAAATCCATCATGAATTCATAACGAAAAATATTCCGTCATAAATTAATGACATATACATATATGACGGATGAACTGTCTGTCATAAATTTTTTTTTATGACAGTTATTTCCCGTCATTTATTGCATGTTTTCTTATAGTAGTTGACCAACAAAAAGAACATTGCCATAAGAAGACTTCTAGCATAATCTCAATTTCTGTAACTACAAGATGTATTAGTTAAATTAATTTCAAAATTCCTAATTATGGGTAATTAAAGTATGGTCTCATGAGATAAAAAGAGGTATGAAAAAGCAAAGAGCCTTGTCATCAAGTCTGATTGAAGTCTATGTAATTCAGCACATCCGCAAGCCTCATCATCGAGCAAGTTATACAAGCTAGAGAAAGCAGCTTCAAGTATAACTATAACATTAAAGGGAGTTTACAATTAAGTTGGAGGAGTCCTGGCAAATGGCAGTGAGAAGTCAGCCAAAATATCCAAAGCATTATATTTCAATCTTAACCACCCATTAAGCAAGAAACAGCAAAAAGAAAAGGAAAAAAAAAAAGAGAGAAGAGGATCTTTGTACTTTTCTTTTAGTCTTAGTTCAAAATTTACACAAAATTAATTAAAACTCTCCATATTTCTAAATTCATAATTATTCTTGTTAAAATGTGTTTATCTTGATAAGAATCAGACAATCTTGATAAGAAAGATTGTTTGATTAAATCTTTGTTAATTAATCATTATTCCCAAATTATGTTCATTGTGTCATTTCCTTTTTCATGTATCAAATACTTATATAAATCGAGCCTTTGTGCTCATGAATCAATAAGAGTGGAATTTATATTCTTTATACTATTTCTGAAAAATTTTCAAATTTGTTTTTATTTTCTTATTTTTAAAGGTTAAGGGAGGCAATATCGTCAACTGCGTAAGCTTTCATGAACAGTCTACCTTCGATAATCTTTTGCTCAAAGATTACAATCTCCTGGTATTAGTGCATATCTTTAATTACGACAACAGGTTTAATTTTTTTTAGGTGAAAATAATTATAGCGAATGACTAAAAGTAGAGGCTTTAACAAAAGTTCAAAATCCATCGTTATTTTTGTTGTCTTTGTCTACCCATTTGGCATGTTTGGTCTCTTGATCATAACTTGTGAGAGTGGCCCACTACAAGAAAACTGGCAATACTTGGCGGATAGCTTATGATAGATTATTGGCAAAATGGCTTATATCATAAAAATATGATGGACATGTGATAGAATTTCGGTCTATCACAAATTAATGATGGTTTTGTGATAGAATTGTTGTCTATCAAGAATTTATGGTAGAGTTTGTGATAAATCTTTATTTTATCAAGAAATTTTGATAGAAATATGTTTTGACCATATTTGACCAAATAGTAAGATATTATTTTATTTAAAAAATCAAAACGTGCATTTTAAAACTTAATCAAAACATTGAAACAAAAAAACTAAAGACCAAAATTCAAAACGTTGTATTTTAAAAAATTTAAACAAAAAAATGCTCGTAACACTTCTACCAAAATTTTAGATACCTTTTATTTCATCACTTATCCAAAATTTCCCAAAATTTCCCACTCTCTCTTGCTCCCTCCCGAATTTTGCTCTCTCCTTTGCAATTCCTAAAATTTTCAATCCTCACTTTAAAACCCTAACTCCCAATCTCAGTAGCCACTTGAACTCTAATTTCACCATAATTTTAGTAACCACAAAATCATAACTCCCTCACTGTCCAATCGTGCCGTCAATGACGTTCACCTCACCAATGGTGAAATTTCTGGTGTCATCATCGGCAGAGAATGAGAAGAGACGGTGGATTTTGCATAAGAGTTGATGGAAAAAGGAACCATGCTTTCAGAGGAAGTTATTATAGCAATGCTATTGTGTGCTTTAGCCATGCTTTAGAGAGCAGGTTAGGGTTTGCACTCAAATTTTATGATTTTGCCAACTAGAAATTGAATTTGTTAGTGTTTTCAATTTTCACTATAAGCCATCAATTTTAAATATTTGTTCTTTTCTTTTTATTTTCTTCCTTTGTCCGTTGGCTTATTTGTTTCATTTACGTGCTTTGTGCTATTATTTAATTTATGAGGTTAGATTATGTTATAAGGATTTTTGCATTAGTTTGCAGTAGCTTTTCCTTTTTTTTTTTTTGGTTATAACATGGATTTCACTCACAAAAATAGTGTTATTAATTAGTGTCCAGGAATCATTTGGGGGCCGTTGGATTGCCAAATCCATTTTTTTTTTCACACATGATGGGCTTCACCGTGTGCAGCTAATGTTGGCCTTTGGTATTGCATCAAAAGGCCAACAGCACCCGTTCCGAATTGGAACTGATAGGATAGTTTTACACCACTTTAATAACTAATTTGAGCATGAGATTTGCATTATTTTTAATTATTTTAGAGTTATTTTACTTGTCGTATGTGTGTTTGTGTAGGCATTGATGATTGGAAGCATGTGGTGATCGAGAAAAGCGGGGCCGAAACGAAGAAATTAAAGAAATACGCTTCAATGGCATTTTTGTAATTCCAGCAAAACTCGTGGCAGCTGGCCCGAATTCGGTGCAGCTGTCTCCGAGACAGATTCTATCAAAAGTGGCCCAGGAATTCGTGGCAGCTGCCCCGAATTCGGTGCAGTTGCCCCAGTGTGATAAATTTTATTTTTGTGCAGAAATTAAGTCATAAAACTATATGGATTCTCAATTTTAATCAATTTTAAAGTGCTAAACTCTATTTAAAGGGTCTTTCATTAGTTTTTAAGGGAGGAGAAGTCTTTAGGAAAAGAAAATAATAAGAGAACAACAAGCACCCAAGGAAATTGAAGATCAAGAGATTGAAGATTGAAGATTTCTTCTAAGAGTTTTTCTTATTAAACCCATCTTCTTTTCTCTTGTTTTAGATTATGAGGATGCTTTATTTTATTATGGATGTTATTTTCTTCTTTATTATGAACTAAATATTTTTATCTAGGTGTGTAATAGAACCTAGTATGAACCTTAATTGATTGACGTTTTTAGTTCTTCAAAATTATCATCTATTGATTATTTATCATATTTTATGCTTAATCAATTTGATTGCTTGATCACCAATTGAATAGCACATGTGTAGTTGCATAGATATCGGAAGAGTCATGTATCTATAGACCTAAATATGATAACATGTGTCAATCTGAGATAGGAATATACTTAGATTGCTTATGCACTTGTTAAGGAACTTGAACTTAATGAATTGCTTATAATTGATCCTCATAGGAATATAGTGGGTTGATTTTGAGTAATATATCTACTTGACCATCAAAAGAGGCTTGTAGAGACTTTAGTGTTCTGAGTCATAATTGAATTAGGTTAATTAGAATAACTGGACTAAAATTAATAAGGGGATTGCAAGGGGAAATTACAAACCTAGGTTTCATCATCCATTAATTATCTTCTTGTTTATTTTGCATTTAATTTACCGTATAATCTTAGTTAAGACTTTTTATTCAATTGTTTGGATTAGACTTAGAAGATATATATTGATAGATAGTGATAGGATAATATTAGTCCTTTTGGGTTCGACACTCTAATTCATCACTTTATTACTTGTTCGATACGTACACTTGCGTAGTTAGATTTTTAGACAATAGGAACAGCGCCCTCTATATATATATATATATATTCCTTTAATTTGTGGACAACAACAGTATTAAGTGATTCAAGTATTAGGTGTTGTAATCTAAAGAAAGTCAATATATATATTCCTTTAATTTGCGGGTGATAACAGTTTATCAGCAATAGTTACAATGTATATAATAAATATATAAATCAAAGTAGCCGACAGTTACAAGTATGTGGGAAGTCGACACGGATCAACAGCTGATGTTTAATTTTGTTGATTTGTAGAAAACAGATTAACGTGTATGGTTCAATTGTGAGAATAACGAGGGAGCTTTGATTCATTCAGATTTGATATCCTTTTATATTAATTATTAAAGAGATACAATATCTTTCAATCACTTCACGGCAATGTCGTATTTGACATTGCCGGTAATATGATTCTCACTTAATTAATAACACTATTTTTTTTAAAATCAATGTTAACTGTTAGAAAAAGAATAAAATAATAATGTTACACTTTCCGAATAGTATTTTAATTTTGTACTTCTCAATTAAGGAAATCCTATCCTTTCCTCTCGAGGAGGTCTGTATTTTTTTTAAAATGTAGATTGGGATTAACACTATATGATGCTATAGTTAATTGCACAAATAATAATAATAAAATATCAACACTATGTGGTATTACAGTTGTAAAATTACATTAACACTGTGGTGTTATAGTTGTAAAATCACGAACCTACACTTTATTTCGTGCAGATGTCCACGGAAGAGAATTTTCATATATGTTTGTGTATGTGTGTGTGTGTTTCAATTTAGTATCATGTATTTGTTAAAATCCAAGAAAATTATTGAGTCATATAGTTTAATAATATAATGATCGGGATATATATATATATGAAAATTTTCAAGTGTAGATGTTCGCATAAATTTTTGTAAGAATTTAAGGTTTCACAATAGGCTCTATATATATCCAATGAATAAATGCCACTTGTCATACTATTTGGAAAGTGTTCTTGAAAAGAGCCGGTGCATATTAGCTTTGTAAATTGAATTGAACGTGCAAAATTGCTTTCGCAGCGAAAGCTTAATCCCACACCTGCATTACTTCTATATATATGCTTTATTTATTCATTCTTCTACTTCGTGTTTTGTTTGTTAGAAGTTTGAGTTGGTATTTCAAAATACCAATATCCCACATTGCTTAGACAAGATAGCATAGGTTGATTTTTTTATAAAAACCAAATATAGTGTGGTAACAAGCCTTTTATTTTTAATTTTATTTATTTTAATTCAAATTATATTGAGAATTCAATTCCTAATCGAATTTGGATTTATTTAAAATCCTTGTATAATTGTAATTCGGATTAAAAGAGGAAAAGTGGGCTAGGGCTTATATCTATTTAAAGAGCTGATTGTATCACACAATGGCATCTTAATTTAGTCTATCTTTCTCGTTGTTTATTTGATTTCTTTTCTTCATCATTGTACGTTTTGCTGCTCTAAATTATCGTGTTGAAGTGCAACATCACTATTGTAGTCATTGTATCATCACTATAATAGTTATTGTATCTTAGAGATCAAACCGTCTTTGTTTGTCATTCTTGCACCGAAATATCGAACTGTTTTTTCTTTCCAAACTGCTAAAGTGACCAATGCCATAAATAGTGTCGGAATGAACAGTACCCATAAACAATAATATAAATAGTAACGTGAACAATACCAACAACTACTAACATGTTTTGGACTTTCAAAGAAACAATATTGACTCATATTTCCAACATTGTTCATAAAACACAACCGACTGAAAATACTCAACTACTTTCAGAATATTCCTCTCCAAAAGCACCATTCCCTGTTCTAGATACCAAATCCTTTTCTGCCATTTTGGCAACCTCTCCGGACTTGATTTAACATCCGGCCCAAGTCCCTCCTCCCTCTCTGAAAGAGGACCAATTATTCATTAAAATTGATCAGGATGATTACCAACAGCGAATGAATTTGAACAAGAGCAACGATACTAGTCATGGAGAAAAAAGGGCCCCAAAAAATCACCTCAGTTGGCCCAAAAAATCACCTCACCAGGTCAACTGGGAATGTTATTCCCGATTCTACGGCTGTCATCAGTCACCGCAATACAGATAAAGAGGCTCTTGACAATAATACTCTGCCACCTTCTCCCTCTCGTGGATTTACCCGACATTCCATTGGTATATAGCTATGGAAAGGTTAAAGATACTTCATGATATGATCTCTTCCGCAACAAAATCAACTTAAGTTATTGGTGGTAAATAAATTAAAAATAAAAGTGATTTAGTTCTAATTTTACACTAGCACTACAGGATGGGTGGTACAAAATTTTTAAAAGCCCAAAACCCTCAAAACCCTAATTCTCAAATCAGTAGAAGATCTTAATTCTCTTACTCAAAACCCTCCACTAATGCCATAACTGATGGATTCAAGATTGTGATGTCAAAATTTCAGAAAAGGCGTTTAAGTGCTAAGGAAAAAGCCATTGAGGACATCCTTCGTCCTCAATGAATTTCTTAGTTTGGAATATTCGGGAAGTGGCTAACCCGAATCAAAAGAAGAATTAGCCAATGTTTGTTCTATTCATAATCCTGCATTTGTTGTTATTTCTGAACTGATGGAGGATTTTGATTCAATCCCAAGTGGTTTTTGGCGTTGCAAATCCTAGCGGTCATTTACTAGCGGTCACTGATAATCCTACTCCAAAACTTTGGGTTTTAATGGATGAACCTAATACCAATGCCCGTGATCTTTCCTGTACTGCTCAGCAGGTGACACTAAAGATTCAGCTTGAGAATTGTTGGTGTTGCTTATCATTTGTTGATGCAAGTGTTCTCTTCATAAATAGATGCTTCTTATGGGCTGACCTTCAGGAGATTCATGCTAACCTTGACTCGCATCTTATGGCTGACCTTCGGGAGATTCATGCTAACCTGGACTGTCCATGATTAATTTGTTTTTACTTTAATGCCATCTTGGGAGCTCATGAACAATAAGGCGGCAGCCTCCCTGGTTCTTTATTTTGCGCCGATTTTTTTGCTTTTATTGATCGTTGTAGTCCCACTGAACATTCCTCCTCAGGGCTTCAATATTCCTGGGCAAGGATCAGCTATAATATTCATATAGAGCGGAAACTTGAAAGAGCAACTATGTAATTCAGATTGGACGGATCTTTGTGGCTCTACTTGCTATCAAATTTTGCCCCGCTCAGTGTCTGATCACTCGCCATTGATTACTTCTTTCTTTTGCAATTCCAGCAACGGCCATAAACCGTTTAAATTTCATCCAATGTCGCTAAAGCATGCTGGTTTTCAAGCCTTTAGTTTCAGAGACTTGGAACTCTATTGGAGCTCATGGATATCTCATGTATATGGTTTCAGCCAAGCTAAAACGCCTTAGAGGGGTTTTACATACTTGGAATAACCCATCGGCTTGTTAGGATCCTACATTGACTAGTATCGTACTGGTTGGTGGTTTAATAACTCCAAGCACCCTCCCCTAACTACGATTGCTGGTTTCTGAGAGTGAGTTACAGTAACATGTTTTATTACAAAATTTCTCTATGGCTGAAAATTCAATACAATTATAAATAGCATTCACGATCTATCTTCAATAAAATTCACTAACCTTGCCCAAATTTTTTTTTTTTTCAGACTGTAATTTTCTTTGCAAAATGTGGCACACAAACTCATGGAAGTGTATTGATTGCCAAGGCCTGTTTCTCTTGACTTGAGAAATAAAAAAGAGATGATCCACGACATCTATTAGCCAATACTATCCATAATCTGCGGCAGATGAACACAATGCTTCATTTTCAGTATAGTGACAAGAACTTTGAATAATTGGAAAGACCTGCTGGAAGAGTGTAATCAACAATAGATAATCTAACGGCGAATAATTCATGATCATTTTTATTTTCATGGAATCACAAATTGCACTAAAGGGAATTTTGCTGCCAACTCAGAAGCAAGCTGTCTTTTGAATTTACACTCCTCTGTTTCCCCACAACAAGATTCCTTTGGAGTGCCCCGGCACTCACTGGACAAGAATCAATGGTCACCTTTCTCCAGAAGTTCAGCACACTCAATTAAATACATCATTAACTCAGCGTCAGCTAGTTCCTTGAATCCTACCAATTCCACAACCCTAACACTTAATTTCGTGAGGTTTAAATTTGGATAATGCTTGACTCTCTGTACTGCTTTGTACATAGGTGTTACACAAGGCTGAGATAGGAGAAAAGGCCGCACTAGTCATATCAGAAATTTGCATCAAGACACTTGAAACATAAATGCAAGCAATACTAGTAGTCTCAGCCATTAAGCAAATTGCATATCCAAAATAAAAATAACCACCTGCAATATTAAATATCAAAATCAAAAGTTGAACAAATAGAGCATTCGCCTTCTCCAGCTTTAATTTATTCAACGATGGGCATACTTTTAAGAAAAAAGCACAATGAATCAAGCATAAGGAACCACATATAGCAATTCCCAGTTCCAAATATTTGAGATTGGATAATTTAGTAAAATTATCAGGGACTTCATTAGGGACCTGAAACAATTCGATAAAACAGGATAAAAATAATAAGTCAATATCAATAAATATTTAAAACAAAAGAATTGATAACAACAGCGTTACTAAAAATAAATGATTATGTTTACCTGGGCAAGCAGTGGGCACAATTTTAGTGCATGTAGTTGCAAAAGAAAGCTATTAAGTCGGCACAGGTTATCCATGATGTAGTCGCTAAAAGCAGATCCAAAAGATATATCGACAAGATTTGGAACGTTTCTAAAGGACACAACTGCTTCCGACCAATTGTATTTAAAAGAAATGAGATTTGGCAAATAAATTTCAAGATCCTTCAATCCAGCCACGTACAACCTACGTACTTCAACGTGAGAGATGGACCAAAAAGTTCGAGAATTGTGAGACACAATCACTCGTTAACACTCAACACCTCAAAAGAGGACAGTAAGATAATAAACGTTTAAGAACTTCTCCAGTTCCACCCACATTCGCCAAACATAAGGATGTAAGAGACCTGAAGCTGGAATAACTACAAGGATGTGATTGAAAAGTTTATTGGCCAGCAGACCACAAATAACCCTTACCCTTAACTCCAGTAAAGTCCAACTCAATTTTTTGAACTTTCATTTCTACAGCAAATTTGACCCCACTTATTAGTATCGTCATTGGAGTACTCCACATCAAAACAAATCCTCAATCCTTCTATAAGTTGACCTTAATGAGGTCCCAAAACTCGATTGACCCAACTCATAAACTTAAGCCTTTTTATCGCTGGTGGCTCACCTTCCAAACCCAAGCGTGCTATAGCCTTCAATATATTGAGCCATTGTTAATGGGTTGTCAAAGTTTAAACAACCAGAAAACCAGTTCCACAAATATCTCCATCTACTTGATAGTATGGTTGTCCTTGCTGCTTCTTTCATGGTCAAGCGAGACAAGATATTCACGAAAATGTCAACGGGGAGTTGACTAATGCGATCATCAAGACAAGTAAAATTAAATCACTTTCTTTTTTCTCATTGCATGGCTGAAGCGGCATCCTATCTAAGAGAATTGCCCAAAATTCAGAAACTGTCATTAGCAAGAGAAAACGTGACAGCCATTCCCACTTCCAAGCAGATAACCTTGCAATGTGAAATACCTGTAGTGCGAGATGGAAACTCCATCTGGCTCCAACAAGAAAATTAGAACATTATGATTATCAGCTATAATTATTTGAATTCTAAAAACAAGCACAACTATAATCAATCAACCGTCATTCTCAGAGCCGGATTAAAATCATAAAACACCCCAAAATCAAAAGCTTGATCAGCCAATTCCTCCTTCCTAAA
Organism: Clausena lansium; assembly: GCA_030449835.1. Classification (NCBI taxonomy): domain Eukaryota; kingdom Viridiplantae; phylum Streptophyta; class Magnoliopsida; order Sapindales; family Rutaceae; genus Clausena; species Clausena lansium. Next base: position 4,331,431 of record JASUUF010000146.1, on the reverse strand, counting down.
TTTATGGGGCCCACTCAAATTTTATTCTAGATCTTTCATGTTTTACCAAATAAATATTATCAATTATTCTCATACCTTATTCTTATTTCTCAATCCTACAAGTAATAAACACACCATCAAATCCCCGTATGAGGATTTTAAGAGGACTTTAATGGCAAAAAATTAATGTTTTGTCACCTGTGTGAGGACTTTCAAACAAATATCATTGTGCGATGAATGTTGAAACAAATGTAGCTTGATTGAAATTAACCCAAAAACTATTCCTACCCCAGCCATTTTGGAGCCAATAATCAGTAGAAAAAACCAAAAAAAAAAAATCCTCTTATACTTTAAACACCATTCATCAAAACAATTATGCCACTATATGTATTTATATTAAAACTATCATGGGTCCAATTAATTGAAAAAAAATAACTACTATCACTCTTCAGCTAATCTCTTTGTGTCACATCAATTCTTATACACTAATTTGTATAAAACTGTTTATACCTCTATCATTATTACAATTTTATAGAGTGAGTTCCTTTCTACCTTTAAAACAATGTTATATAATATTTTACAATGTAAACCTAAGGCTAAAAACATCTATTCAGTACCAAATAGTTATTACCTTTCGTCAACAACGAGAGTGGGGTTGGAGACTCAACTCTTGTATAATTACAAGTGAGATTATATTGTATAGTGTATTACTTCTAAAAAAGAAAAATAAAGCACAATTATACACCTACCACTTATTTTTTTCTTTGAGATTTTAAAAAAATACACAATTTTTTTTCTGGTGCGGAATTCCACTTGAACTTGACATTGTCTTTCACTCGTCTGTTTCTATCTTCACTTTGTCAAAGACCTTACTAACGTCATGGGGTAAAATCATTTTACCTAAACAGCAGAAAATGACATCTTTTTTGCCACGGTAGTATTCGCTTCCGTGCCAGCTCACATGCCTCCTCATTCGTGATGACATCCCTTAAACAATCGCTGGCTAGAATGAGGCATTCGCCTTCTCTTGCCCTTGGAAGAAACATTGCTTCTGGTTCAGGAATACTATCTATCACCTTCAAACCACGGAAAATTTTTGGGTTATAAAGTTCACTAAATTACGTTTGAGATCTGAGCAGATTGCATATAAACTAATTTTATGCACCCATACTCTTAAGTGCATGCGCAAATCACAGTGTTGTGTTGAATTAGATAGTTGTGTTGTCTTATGGTCAGAGTTGTGATTGAATTCTTGTGGGAGTTGTATTATTGGTGGTTGCGTGAAGTTGTAAAGCTTGATTATAATTGTCAAAGGATTGGAGTTTAAGCGTCAGCTTTCGTCTAAACGAGTGGAAATATGTAATGTACTCCTCAAGTGTTTGATAAAATGCCGCAAAGAGTTATTTTACTTTCGGTTGCGTTTGATGGATTATACGGGCAGACATGGTATGGCAAAACAGTAATTTTACATTTGGGGTTGAAAATGCCATTTGACCAAAGTCAACTCCAAGTGAAATCCCAAAAAAAAAAAAAGTGTTTTTTCAAAAGAAAATAAAAAATGAGTTGCGGTGCATAATTGCCCAAAAATAAATATTCTTGTAAGTGAGGATTACTCGACTCTTGCTAATGACTTGATGGCAAAAAAAGCTGTTAGTGAAAACCCTGGAAGGTCCCTGGTACAACTCAGATTAGCCATGAATGCATTATGCAGTTTATAAAATTTCTCAATGTTTGAATAATAATTTTAGTTAGTGAAGTCTCTCATACCATCCAAAATTCAAATAAAATTTTCAAAAAGGAAGAAAAAAAAAGGGGCCTTGAGATACATAACCAGATCAGACTGTAATTTTGTTTGCAAAGAGTGATTCAGAAACTCATGCCACTGTATCAATATCACAAGGCCTATTTTTCCTGACATGAGAAATAAAAATGAAATGATCCACAACATCTATCAGCCAATATCCATAATCTGCTGAAAATGAACACACACAATTCTTCATTTTCAGTATGGTGACAAGCAACTTTGAATAATTAAAAGAACCTGGTGAAAGTGTGCCACCACAAATAGATAATCTAACAGCCAGTAATAAATTATTCATAATAATTTTTAATTTTATGCAATCACAAATTGTACTAAAGGGAATTTAGCTGCCAACTCCCAAGCAAGCTGTCTTTCAAATTTGCACTCCTCTGTTTCCCTCCAATGAGATTCCTTTAGAGTGCCCCGCCATTGCAGTGGACAAGGATCAATGGTTATCTTCTCCAAAAGATCAGCACTCTCAATAAAATACTTCATAAACTCAGCGTCAGCTAGTCCCTCGAATCCTTCCAATTCCACCACTTTAACACTTAATTTCGAGAGGCTTAAATATGGATGATGCTTGAGTGTCTGTGTTGCTTCATATATAGGTGCTCCAAAATGCTGAGATAGAAGAAAGGCAGCAATCATATCATAAATATGTATCAAGACACTTTTAAAACGTAAATGCAAACTATAGTAGTAGTCTCAACCATTAAACTAAATGCACATCCAAATTAAAGTTTCCACCTGCAATATTTAAATATCAAAATCACAAGCTGAATAATAAAGTATTCACCTTCTCCAGCTTTAATTTATGCAATGAGGGGCACACTTTCAAGAAAAAACCACATGGAAGCAAACACAAGGTGCTACACATTGAAATTTCTAACACCAGATATTGGAGTTTGGATAGTTTGGTAAAATTATAAGGTACTTTATTAGGGGCCTGAAACAATTCGATAAAACAGGAAAAGACAATGAGTCAATATTTATAAATATTAAGACACAAGAATCGAAAACAACAACACCCATAAAATAAACAATTATATTTACCAGGGCAAGCAGCGGGCGCATATTTAGTGCGTTTAATTGCACAAGAAAACCATTAAGTTGGCACAGGTTATTCATGATGTAGTCGCTAAAAGAATATCCAAAAGTTATATTGACAAGATTTGGAACATTTCTAAAAGACACAACTGTTCCTGAGCAATTATATTTAAAAGAAATGAGATTTGGTAAATGAATTTCAAGATCCTTCAATCCAGCCACGTACTACTCTAAGTACTTCAACTTGAGTGATGGACCAATAAGTTTAAGACTTGTCAGACACAATGACTTTTTAACACTCAACACCACAAGAGAGGGACAGTAAGATAATAAATGTTCAAGTACCTCTCCAGTTACACCTACATTTGCCAAACGTAAGGATGTAAGAGACCTAAAGTTGGAATAACTAAAAAGATGTGATGGAAAAGTGTATTGGCTAGAAGACTGCACATAGGGTCATTTTATGATGTCGTGATTAAAATTACAATATCAATGCCGTAATAGACGTGGACTGTTAGATTTAAATGAAAAATCTACACTATTAATTATAAATAAATAGATAACCATTTACCTAAGTAACAGGTAATTATCCTTTTTTGTTCAAGTTACAGGTTACATTTATTACTTTAATGTGTGATTTACAAAATTAATGTGTTATTTAACACGTAATATTGATTTACAAGTTTTACATAACATTTACAAGTTTTTGTTTTGTTTATAATTTTGAAAACCAATTTGCAACTTAAACGTTAATTTACCAAATTTTCCTTCATTTTACTAGTCTAATGTATGGTTTATAAGTTTTTTGTTTAATTACACCATTCATGTGAATTTACAAGTTTTTTGTCATTTTTCTTGGTTTTTGTTGTTTTTACAGTTCTGAAGTTCAATTTACCACTCCAGCGTTAATTTATTCTTTCTTCATTCAATTTACTAGTCCAATGTGTGGTTTACAAGTTTTTTGTTTAATTTCACCCTTCATGTCAATTTACAAGTTTTTCGTCGTTTTTCGCCATTTTTCTTAGTTTTTGTTGTTTTTACAGTTCTGAAGTTCAATTTACCATTCCCGCGTTAATTTACTCTTTATTCATTCAATTTACTAGTCCTATGTGTGGTTTATAAGCTTTTTGTTTCATTTCACCCTTCATGTCAATTTACAAGTTTTTTGACATTTTTCTTGGTTTTTATTGTTTTTACAGTTCTGAAGTTCAATTTACCACTCCGACATTAATTTACTCTTTGTTCATGCAATTTACTAGTCCTATGTGTGGTTTACAAGTTTTTTGTTTAATTTCACCCTTCATGTCAATTTACAAGTTTTTTGTAATTTTTCTTGGTTTTTGTTGATTTTACTGTTCTGAAGTTCAATTTACCACTCCGGCCTTAATTTACTCTTTATTCATTCAATTTACTAGTCCTATATGTGGTTTACAATTTTTTTGTTTAATTTCATCCTTCATGTCAATTTACAAGTTTTTTTGTTTAATTTCACCATTCATGTCAACTTACAAGTTTTTTGTAATTTTTCTTGGTTTTTGTTGTTTTTACTGTTCTGAAGTTCAATTTACTACTCCAGCATTAATTTACTCTTTCTTCATTCAATTTACTAGTCCTATGTATGGTTTACAAGTTTTTTGTTTAATTTCACCATTCATGTTAATTTACAAGTTTTTTGTCATATTTCTATGTTTTTTGTTGTTTTTACTGTTCTGAAGTTCAATTTACCACTCCAACATTAATTTACTATTTCTTCATTCAATTTACGAGTCCTATGTGTGGTTTACCAGTATTTTGTTTCTTTTCACACTTCATGTTAATTTACAAGTTTTTTGTCATATTTCTATGTTTTTCATTATTTTTACTGTTTTGAAGTTCAATTTACCACTGCAACATTAATTTACTTTTTCTTCATTCAATTTACTAGTCCTATGTGTGGTTTACAAGTTTTTTGTCATTCTTTTAGGTTTTTGTTGTTTTGATAGTTCTTAAGATCAATTTACAGTTCTGAAGATTTTTTTTTATGTTTTTTACAATTTAGATTGTATGAGATTTAAATGATAGTATACACATTTAGAGTGAGTATGAATTTAAATGATGAATTCGTAATGAATCTATAGTATTTCCGTAGGGATGGCTGTTCCGGCCCGATCTTTTCATGCCACATCAGTTTATACACATTTTTTTATAAAAATATTTTAAATGTGTAGATATATTTTTTAATAAAATCAAAAATCTATTAATTTTTCTATAAAATCATAAATCTATCAATTTTTTAAAATCAATAATGATAGAGCCACAAATATTTATATACAAACTATTGTGGACAAACTGATGTGGCATAAACACATTTGCTAAAAAGTGATAAGCCTCTTTTTTTAATTATGTGTGTCCATGATAGTTTTATATAACCAATCTTTCATACCATATCATTTTATTCACATTTTTTTTATACAAGATGGTTGTGTCTCTATATATATTTTAGATGTGCATATATATTTGATAATAAAATCATAAATCTATCAATTTTTTCTTTAAATTAATTTTTAAAAATAATGTTACAATAATTATGACATCATCAACAACAAAAAATGAATTTAGCAGAAAATTCACTAAAATAAAAGCTCCGAGTCCCCAAAAAAACTGAATATTTGAATTTTAGGTTGGAAAGCCTGGCCATATTTTTCTAAAGCTTTTTTAATTTTTGATTACTTTTATTTTTTATTTTTGATTTTTTAACGATTTTTTTATTACTTTAAATTTATAGTATGTGCTTAGGATGGCAGTCCCGACCCGATTACTGAAATAAAAAACCCGAGTCTGGAAAAACCCTTTTATTTGAATTTTGGGCCAGAAAGCTCGAGCCCTACCATATTTTTTTTTAAAGATTTTTATAATTTTGATTACCTTAAATTTAAACAAAATGGACATAGCTTCTCGATATACATTAAAATTTACAAGCTGTAAAACTTGTTTAAAGTGAAATAAACATGAAAATTAACACTAAGTTGAAAATTTACAAGCTGATTATAAGGGGATTTTTGGTATGGACCAGGCTTTCTCTTTCGGGAGCGCACATCTTTAACCTCAAATACACTAAGTTGATTTGATGATTCCTCTTCAACAGAACAATCTTGGTTTCGACTATTATCCTACAAAGGGGAAAAAATTGATGTTTTATGTTTAAATACTCATCGATGCACTATTGTATTACTTGGGAAAAACAAAGAGATCATAGTTTATTGATAAGTACCTGCACAACTGCATTGTTGAAATTTTGCATACGTTTCTCCTCATTTAGGTATGACTCACTCACCAAAGGTCTATCATCATGTTTCTCTTCAACATCCTCCTCATCTAGTAATTTCTTCTCAAAAATGTAATCTTCCTCTGCCCTTTCTTTGGCTCTCGTCATTAGTTCATCAAAATTAAAATCTTCTTGGCTTGATTCGTCACACTTTTGTCGCTTTCGAGAAGGAGAAGTAATTTCAACAGGAGTGCCATCATTCTCCTTGTGTTGCTCTACTTGCTTCTGGTCTAAGTTCTCTTTAATTGTTTCCATTACGTGTTGCATTTGCTGCATCCAAGCAACCATTGAATGCTTTAAACCATCAAGCTCTAATGCCATACGGCCAATATCTTTGTGAAGAAGTGATAATTCCTTCTGATGTTGACAATCATGCATGCATTCTTCATTCTTATGACTCCTTCCATCAAATGTTTCTTGGGTCGAGTTTTGTTTAGGATGGATTTCTTGCAAATTAACCTGATAAACACCATATAGGGTTAGATACATGTCATTTCAATATAATACGTTGATATTTAATTAATTAAAAGATGATGCCATACCTTTGAGCTCCCATAACCACCGTTTTTCTTAAGAAAACTCAAGAAGTTAGTTGCATCTTGATTTGTCCATGTTGTTATTGGACTCAAGGATTTATCAATAGTTTTCTTGCAAATGCTATAGTATCCGTGTAAAAAAACTACAATATAATTGACGAAATGATCAAGACAAATGAAAAAATAATAACATTTAAAATGATGAAATCATTTTTAAAAAAATTATTACCTCCAAAAATAGTACACAGCCATTAACAACTTTTTGTTGTCCTGCCTTAAACTTTTGTATGCCCTCAACGAGCCCTTTAAAAGCCCAGGTTGCCTAATTTTTTTTATTTATGACACTGGTGTCTTTCAAAAAAAGCCAGGTTAGAAGGGGCTAAATTCAACCTCGATTTAGGAAAAATAAGTGTAGCTATAGTAAATAAAACAAAGCTTCTTTTAAAGTCATCATTCACCTCCCTTTCATTCACCAATTTTGTCTCTAAAGTTTTCAGCTTAATGCATCCACTGTCATCACAATATTTATCCTTCAATATATCTATATCATCAATATCAACATCTGCATCAATGTCGACTCCACCATCTTTTATTCCCATAATGTACTCAAAATCTTCAGGTGAGAGATTGATACTCCTCACATGCAAAAAAATACATGAAGTAAATGGATCAAAATTTTGAACTAACCATGAACATAAATCTCGTTTCAGTCGACCATATTTTATGTGTAGAAGACTTTCAAATCCCAACTCCACAACAGCCTTTTCTTATTCTCTGACAATTTTGCAACCAGTTTTGCAAAACGATCTGGAGCGCATCTAGTTTCGATGGCTTTCTTAGCTCCATTTACGAAATCTTCTATGTCGTTATTCTGTGCTATATCACTACCATCCATTCTATATTCAGCCTTCTCTTCTGCACTCAAATTTTTGGAAAATTTCCCTAATTTAATTCTATCCTAAAAAAATAAAAAAAAAACTAACAATAAGTTATTGCTTGAAACATGTCCCAAATTTAATGGAAATTAATTGATTTCATAGCTGCACTTACCACTTTTTTTCCTTGTTCTCGTAATATTTTCGCTTCTTGCTTTCTGCAATTAATTAAATATTTTGAAAAAAAATATAATCAGTGCACTGTCACATTATTATGCTTCACTTTACTAAACATTCATAAAACTACCAACAATCAAATACATAATAAATAATGTAATAAGACTTACAAATACTCAATGAAAGGATGATTTTTTCTTAAAATTTCATTTTCCTGGTTCACGTTATAATTCTCCTTCAAATCATTCTTGTTGCACTTATCCACATTTTCAGCCATTTTCAAGTTTATCACAAGAACCTGTTCATCAAGATATTAGACATAGCAATGAAGGGAAAAAAAAAGCAAATAAGCAAAAGAGGTTTACATGAAACTACCATCATCAACTTTATTCAAGACATTTAGCCATTTCAACAAACAAGCTTCTGCAGTCATTTAAAAAAAAAAAACTCTAAACCAATCTAAAGAAATAAAGGGTATCAGTTAAATATCTTGACTTGTACTGAGATTTTAAAGATATGATAATCTTACTATTACTTGTTTTTTCCATTAGTTTTCTCAGGATCCAAATAGAAAGTTTGGTAATTTACATATACTATATAACAAAATTGAATTTCTAGCCAAATATAACCTGCTAACCAGCAATTGATATAATCAAATCAGCCAACTTCATTAACGCATCAAATAAATAAACATTTCAATCCAAAATTAAATTCCCCAAGCAAGAATTAGGAATACCTTTCCTGAAAAATTAAGCTAGTATTTGCTTCTAGAACAGTTACTAACAATAACCATTTACAGCATTAGTTATAATGAGGCTCTGGTAGTTAGCTAACCTCACAGTATTACACATTTATGATTTACTCATAGCAGTAACTCAAAAACGGTAACAACTCACATTGCTAATCTAAATATTGCAGCTACAAACTTCAAGCTATTGTGAGGGGGTAATGACCAAAACCCTTTGTTCTAGAGAAATTAGTAATTTCTAAACTATTCACTTTATGTTTCTTATGTTAAAATTAGTAAATTGTCATGCAATATTAAAAAAAAAACACCACTGTAATAGTTCTTAACTAATCTTTTAAGATTAATTGAATGAGGGTGCCATATTTCTGAAAAGCATGTATTGAATCCCTATCTTTCAAGCATGCTTTTATAGGCTAGCTATAGGCTTAATTTTCCCTTCATTATCTCACTAGAACTCATTCTAACATGTAATATTTATTTGTGTCATATAAATTTTATTTGTATTAGTTGTAAATTTAAGCTCATATTCATATAATTATGGGATAAAGTCTACTGGCTGATCTAGCTTTATAGAGGGCAGGATGGTTGTTCTTTTGTATAGTAATGTTCTGGGTTTCCCCATTTTTTTATCTTCATTTTTAATACAAGTTTCAATCTCTTATCAAGGAAAAGAAAAAAGAATGTAATGGTAATAACTTACAAAAATGTCATAAAAGATCTTGTATCTAAATTAGTTAATAATGTGTCCAAAGTTTTACAGCTATTTGAGTTTTGACACAAATTCTTGAATGATAAATTTAGAACAAAAGATCCAGGAAGATAAACTCACATCTTTCTTCACCAACTGCCATAAGGTATTCTCGTTTTAATAAGTTCGAACTGATGAATGGATCTTAACAAAAAGTTCTTTGCGAAAAAAATTGCAAAATTAAAACATATTGAAAGAAAATTTACACCTCAACCAGAGGATTTATACATTTTTCTTGGGTCAATAGTATATGACACTGTTATCCTTTACACATATCAAGATCTAAAGCTAGGTTAAAATTTGTAACAGATTGTGAAAAATTTCGTCCCATTAACCTAAACATTATAACATTTCGAGTATGCAAAGTAAAATTAACCGGTATATTAAATTCAAAAGTAGTATAGAACTCCCTAATCAACTTAACATAACCCAAACAATTAACATCAACAAAATTGCGCAAACCAATCTTATCTATCAAATAATCAAACTTCTCCTTGACATTCAACTTTTCAAGAGTCGGGTAATGAATATACCTGGCTGGAAGTATTTTTTGCTTGGAAATATCTTTGTACCTCTCTTTTTCTTGTTGAGTCGTGAATGTGAGGCAGCCTCCGAGATTGGATTCAGCAAACGGCAAAACACTTTTACCCTTTCTGTGTTTCTATTTTCGTCTTACAGCTTGGTGCGAATCTGAAACTGTGTTCCATGGCATCGTAATGGGAGGGGCAGTCATGGATTACTTTGCGACAAGTTTCTTTTTGGAAGCTGCTGCTTTCCTCTTCGGCATTGTTACTCGAGTTTTGCTTGAATGGGCTGCTATCGGCTGAAAGACTCACGGTTGGAGCTTCAAAAAGATGAGAGGAAGAGGAAGAGTGGCGCGCGCTGGAAGGAAGAAGTCTAGCGACGCACGCAGGTTGCGTTAGGTCCAGTGTTTAGAGAGACGGCGCAACGAGATGGTTGCAGTCGGGTGCAAGATCGTGCTGGAGACACAGAACGTGCAACTCGCTCGATTTGGTGGCTGGAATGGTGCTGTAGCGTCGCGCTGGGATGGGCGATTAGAGAGGTGCTGGGCTGGTGATGCCGCGTGGCTGGGATGGTGCTGGTGGGAGACGAATAGTGGTGCGCATACGTTGGTTAGAGATCGCGGATCGTCGTCGTGTTGGGTCCGGCGTGGAGAGGCGGTGGCTAATTACTGCTTTGGGTTTCTGAAATAGTGAAACCCAAATTAGTTTTTTTTTAAATGGTAATTAAATAAAGAAATTAAATGAAATAATAAAAATAAATAAAAAAAATTATAAACTAAAAGCTAAAAGAGACACTTGAGACACCAAAAATTATAGAAGAACTTTTTTAATAAGCATATGGGCAAGCCTAAAAACCATTGTGCTTTAATAAATTAAAGACATGAGTACTTTTTTAGTAAGAACGTGGGCACGCCTTAAAATCATTATGCTTTAATAAATTACAAAAAAATTTTAGAATAAGCATATGGGCACGCTTACCAAAAATTTTCTTCTAACCAAAATAAGCACAGATTTTATTTAAATAACTTAAATCAAAACCAAATACAAAAGATGCAATAAAAATTTAAAATAAACATCAAATCCTTTGGGTTGCCTCCCAAGAAGCGCCTTTGTTTTATGTCTTTGACTAGACACATTCATGCCTCAGTATCTATAAATGGGGCTCTCAAGAGCCACTTTCTCCATAATATTCACTGAAAAACCTTCATAAAAAGGTTTTAAGTGATGACCATTAACCTCAAAAAAATTTTTCAGAGGTCGGACTCCGAATCTCAACTGCACCATGAGGAAAAACATTAGTAATAATAAAAGGTCCAACCCATCGAGAGCATAATTTACTAGGAAAAAGTTTAAGTTTAGAATGAAAAAGAAGAACTTTTTTACCAACAGAGAACTCCTTTCTCAAAATCATTCTGTCATGAAATGTTTTCGTTCTTTCTTTGTAAAGTCGCGAACTTTCTTAGGATTCATTTCGAATCTCCTCCAACTCTTGTAGCTGCAACTTCCTCTGCTTCCCCGCCTCATCCATTCGTATATTACGTTGCTTAACCGCCCAGTATGCTCTGTGCTCAAGCTAAACAGGTAAATGACAAGGCTTACCAAATACTAAACGGTAAGGAGACATACATATAGGGGTTTTGTACGCAGTGCGATACGCCCACAATACATCATTAAGTCACAAGCTCCAATCCTTTCGATTTGGACTAACCGTCCTTTCAAGAATAGACTTGATTTCTCTGTTTGATATCTCAGCTTGTCTGCTTGTCTGTGGATGATAAACGGTAGACACTTGGTGGGTAACATGATATCTCTCGAACAAAGCCTCCACCATTCGGTTACAAAAATGAGTGCCTCTATCACTTATCACCGCTCTCGGTACACCAAACCTGGCAAAAATATAACACTTGACAAAATCTACAACAACTTTAGCATTGTCAGTCCGAGTGGCCTTAGCATCTGCCCATTTAGAAACTTAATCCACTGCTAAAAGAATGTAAACATTACCATAAGATGAGAGAAAAGGTCCCATAAAATCAATGCCCCACACATCGAATATTTCACACACAAGAATAGGAGTAAGTGGCATCTGATTCCTATGACTTGAATTGCCTGTCTTTTGACAATTCTCACACGACCTGCAAAACATGTATGAATCACGAAATAAAGTAGGCCAAAATAAGCTACATTCTAACACCTTAGATGCTGTCTTCTTGGGACCAAAATGACCTCCACATGCATATGAGTGACAAAATTGAAGAATAAAAGGAATTTCAGACTCAAATACGCACCTTCTAATGACTTGATCAGAGCAATGTTTCCACAAGTAGGGATCATCCCAAACATAGTATGTAGCATCGCTCTTAATCTTATCTTTTTGAGCCCTCGTCAAATTAATCACAAGGTAGTGCTTTTGTAACTAAATAATTGACAATGTCAGCGTACCAAGGAACCATACCTTGAGTTACAAAAAGATGCTCTTCTGGAAAATCATCTTTCAAAGGTGCTGCTTCTTCACTCGAGGTCAATCTACTATTGTGGTTTGCAACCAAGTTCTCTGCTTCCTTCTTATCTTAGATCTCCAAATTAAACTCCTGAAGTAGTATAATCCAGCGGATTAGTCTCGGTTTCGCTTCCTTCTTGGCGAGCAAATACCCAAGAACAGCACCAACAGCATAGTTACTGGCGTCGTACATTATGTCAAAAGGGATGCTCCAATAAGGTGGCCATATAATTGGAGTTGAAGTCAATAACTCCTTAAGCTTATCAAATGCTACCTTGCATGCTTCATCATAATCAAACGCCACATCTTTCTGAAGTAGCTTGCATAAAGGCCGAGCTATCTTCGAAAAATCCTTGATAAAGCATCGATAGAAACCTGCATGGCCAAGAAAATAACGAACTTCCCGCACACATGTGGGATAAGGTAAAGATTTAATGACATCTATCTTAGCTTTATCTACCTCAATTCCTCTAGCAGAGACTACATGACACAAAATAATGCCTTGATCTACCATAAAATGACATTTTTCATAATTCAAGACAAGATTTATTTCAATGCATCTTTCAGGCACTTTCTTTAGATTATATAGACAATCATCAAAAGAATCAGCATATACTGTAAAATCGTCCATAGATACCTCTATGATATTCTCTACATAATCTGAAAAAATACTGAACATACACCTCTGAAAAGTGGTGGAGGCGTTACAAAGACCAAATGGCATACATTGGTACCCAAAAGTTCCAAAAGGGCATGTGAAGGTAGTCTTCTCCTGATCCTCAGGAGCAACTGATATTTGATGAAAACCTGAATAGCCATCAAGACAACAAAAGTGAGATTTTCCTGCCAGCCTTTCAAGCATCTGATCAATAAAAGGAATGGGAAAATGATCCTTCCTAGTGAGTGAATTGAGCTTTCTAAAATCAATACAAACCCTCCACCCATTCTGAACTCGGGTGGATACTAACTCACCATCAGGACTCTCAACAACTATTATACCAGTTTTCTTTGGTACCACTTGTACCGGACTTACCCATTTGCTATCCGAAATTGGATAGATTATACCAGTATCAAGAAGTTTTAAAACTTCTTTCTTCACCACTTCCATCATGAGTAGATTCAAACAGCGTTGAGCTTGTATCGAAGGTTTGGCATCTTCCTCCAACAGTATTCTATGCATGCACGTGGATGGACTTATCCCATTGATATCAACAACTGTCCACCCAATAGCCTTTTTGTAATCCTTCAGCACTCTAATAAGCTTTGAAGAGATTATCACTGGAAGTGTCTTACTATCTCCTAAAAACATGTACTTTAGATGACTTGGCAAAGGTTTAAGCTCTATTTTCGGTGCCTGCAAAATAGATGGATGAAGTTTTGCATGAGATGAAGGTAATTCAATATAAGACATATTATGAGTTAAAGTTCTCAAAGAATTTAATTCAAAGATTATCTCTTGCAATGTAGAATTTAAAACAAACTCCCTTTCATCATTTTGCAATCTTTTGAGGCCCAAACTGTTGTTTAAAACAACTACCAATGAATCTCCAACATCCAAATCAAAAATCTCCTGCACTAAAGGGTTAATAACATCCACAGAAAATAACGAATGTTCATCACTACGATATTTCATGGCTTCATTCATATTGAACTCTATAACCTCTCCATCAAACTCTATAGTGAAAGTCCCTTTATGTATATCCATTTTAGTCCTAGCAGTCTTAAGAAAGGGTCTTCCTAACAAAATTGGGATAGAATTAGAGGAGTTATCCTCTTCCATATCAAGTACATTAAAATCTACAGAAAAAACTAACTCATTAACTTGTACTAAGACATCTTATAATACCCCATCAGGATATGCATTAGACCTATCAGCTAGTTGAATAATCACGCCAGTTTCTTTCAATGGACCAACATTCAAGGATGAATAAATGGAATGAGGCATGACATTAATGGAAGCTCCTAGATCTAACATAGCCTTCTCAACTCTAACACTACCAATTTTGCAAGGGATAGTAAACATACTGGATCCTTGCACTTAGGAGGTAGTTTCTTTTGGAGAACTACTGAAACATTCTCCCCCATGTGAACTCTTTCATCTCCTCTCAACTTCCTTTTGGAGGTGCACAATTCCTTAAGAAATTTAGCATAACGAGGTATTTGTTTTATAGCATCTAATAAAGGAATATTTACCTCAACCTTGCGAAATGTCTCAAGGATGTCTCTCTCTTGTTCCTCCTTCTTGTATTTTGCAAACCGGCTTAGAAAAGGAGGAGGTATCACCACAGATAGGGGTTTCGCTCTGCTGGGTAGTGCATCTTGAGATTCAGGCATCAATTCCTCCTTCTCAAACTCATCTTCTACACGCTTTGTCACTTTCTTGCTAGGCTCTTGCAACTCCTTCCCACTTCTAAGGATGACAGTACTAGTGTTTTGCTTTGGATTCACCTCAAGTTGTGAAGGCAATCTCCCTGATACTTGAGACTCCAAGCGGCTCATTGTAGTTGCTAGTTAGCTCACTTGGTTCTCTAAATTCTGAATGCTTGTTGTAGTTACCTGTTGAAATTGTTGAGTGTTAGTTGCAAGTGATTTAACAATTTCTTCAAGAGATATACCTAGCTTGGAGTTTGACTGTGGAGGGACTGGTTGTCTTGGTGGATATTGTTGTAGGAATCCAGACGGCCTAACTCCATAGCTGAAGTTGGGATGATCCTTCCATCCTAGGTTTTACGTTTGTGCATAAAGATCATATCTCCTCTAAGGCATGCTCGGAAATCCTCCAACTGCATTGGCTTGTTTAAAAGGTTCTTCTTAAAGTGTAGGACACATATCAATTGGATGACCCATATTGGAACAAATGCCACAAGTCTTAACCTGTTGTACATTACCTACAACAAACTATTCCACAAGAGAAGTAAGTTTATCTAAACGTTGATCAATAGAAGAAGTGCTTACCTCATTCACTTTCCTCGAAGTGGGATCTTGCTTGTTGCCAAACTACTGCGCATTAGCAGTCAAATGAGTAGGGGTCTTGTTCACCAACACACCTCCACTTGTAGCATCTATCATACTCCTATCCATCAATGACAATCCTTCGTAAAAGTATTAGATAAGAAGTAGTTCCGAAATCTGATACTGAGGACAGCTGGCACACAATTGTTTGAATCGTTCCCAATGTAACACCCCAAAATTTACCCATAAAAAATGCAAGGGTAAAATTGAAATGAAATCTCACATATTTATTCTTATTAATAAACCTCAAAATAGGCAATCATTTTCCATAACCCCAATCAGTTCGTACCTTTGTCAATGTACCTTTAAACATTTTATATCTTTATTTAACATAAGGGATGGATTCATGTAAAAATATTGAAAACATAAAAACATTCATAAAACCATTAAAACATAAACATTGGTAGCTCATGCCTCGTAGTCATCATCATTCATCATTCATCATATAGGGTACTATACCCCGCATAGTTCGCCATTCAGGGTACTATACCCCGCATTGTTCATAGCATCATTGTGCACAAGATCATCATTATCAAACCAGCAAGCCAGCCATAACATTGCATAACATCATAACATTAACATCATATACATTACTATGGACAATGAGCCAAAATATTTTTGAATCCATCATTACATTCTTTCATAAATAGCATTTAAAGTCTTTTAAAACATTTAAGAACCTTTCTTTGACCATTTAATTCTTTTAGAAAATTATTTAAGAAAACATTCTGTTTAAGAAAACTAATTTCTTAAGAAAATTCATTTTTATAAATTCATTTAAAAGTGTTTTCATTTTACAAAATTAATTTAATAACCTTTAAAATCAGTTTTGCATAAATTTCCTTTTAACATAATCGTTATAACATAAACAACATTTTTCATAAAAAAAATATCATGCATGAATCTACTTATCTCGATCCTTAGCAATCAACAGTAAATACCTCAAGAACAAACCAACGAGCTCACCCACGTCCTATAATCATCATAAAAAATATCCTTATCAATATCATCTCTGACCATAAACATAATCCCAATCATTCTTAATTCATAGGCAGTTTTACTAGCTCAATACTTGTACATATTCTAGACATAAACATAAGCATCCTATACATGCTAATTTTTAATGACCTATACACATGTCGGAAAGCCATGAAACTTTACAGAGGTACTGTGTGTTGGAAAATATAGTTTTTTGCTAGCTATATTTGGGCTACATTTTGAGTGGGACCCACTTAGCATAAGTAAAAGATCGTAGAGGTTTCGGAAAGTACTCCGTGAACACTTCGATTCGGTATATCATAGCTCGAAATGATGGTCATGTGAATGAGAAATTATCTCACAAATATGCACCCTTGATGTAAGTCATTGGATTTGGGTTTATATATGTTTACACATATATAGGTATTCAAGAATACCAACGATAAAGGCTCTCTCCACGAGCGCCTGCGCAGGGGGGTGCAAATCATGGACCCAAAATCGGCCCGATTTGGTTGAACTCATGTGCACCCGCACGTCCTGCATACACGAAAGTCGGCCCAAATCACTCGGGCTCGCGTGGGCCAGTTTTTACTCTTTTTAATTTTAATTGCGAAATTTATTTTTGGAAGCTAGGGTTACAGAATCCTTCACTATAAAAAGACATCTTTCCTATTCGTTTTAAAACATAGAGAAAAATAGACAGCCGCACACGCATAATCTTGTCTCTCCTCTGGTCTTGTCGTCCATTTGAGAGAGTTCGGGCACTGTTGTGGTTTGCCAGAATTTCGCGTTAGTGCTAACGACGAAATTAGTTCCCATTGTATCTTAGGAAACAGAGACTAATTAATCCTAAAGCACCAATTAGGTGGTCAATCTGTTTTAAGGACACTGGTGTCGCAGGCCTCGGGTTCTTTTACTTGTTGCTGTTGACTATTTTACTGGTCGCTGTTTGCTGGTTTGCTGATTTACTATCTACTGTTTGCTCTTTTTGTTCTCACTATTCACTATTCGTTTCATTGTTCACCGTACAGTTCACTGTCGCGGTACTGTTCACCTATCACTATTCTGACTTTCAACCGTTGTTTCGGGTTTGCTCGCTGTTTCCTTAATTGGTTAAATTTAATATATTTATTAAATTCTGTTTATTATTGAATTCTCTATTTTACTGTAATTGTGGTTTGTCCGCAATTTATTTTATATTATTATTTATATATTGTTTGCTGGTTACGTTATTAATCTATTTCATACAGATTTGTGATATACAGTATTATGTTTACTGTATTGAATTTATTTCATCTATATTTGCTATCTCATAATGAATTAAATATATTAACACTGTGAACATACATAGCATTGCATAAAAAAATTCATAAAAATAAGCACAGGTGAAAACCAAGTCAGAATATTGACTTTTTACCAAAGTAGCAAAACTGTTCAGAAAATTACAAATTTGCAGACATAAATCAAAAAATTCATATCTTTTATTTTACATGTCCAAAAATCGCGATTCCAGTTTCTAAAGACAGAGGAAAGATTGAAATTTCATTACAACATATAATAAGGCTTTTATGTTCATAAACTAGCCCAAACTATTACCTGTTTCAGCTTCTGCAACTCTAGAAAATGGTTTCCAGATCTGCTGTAGCCGCACCTTATGATTTATTATAATTTAACCGTAATGAATAAAATTACGAAATTAAATATGAAATCATATGAGACGTAGATCTGTTGATACAAAAATCGCCTTAATTTTTAAAGATGTTTAACTTCAAAAAAAATCATATCAATTTGCATATTCAGAGTTTTTCAACATAAAATATATCGTTGGAAAGCTTAGGATGTCTAGTTTAATAATATGAAAAAAAATTCATGTAATTATAAATAAGGAAGACGATTTAAAGCATAGAATACAGACTGTTCATATCATCATAGCATAACAAACACATATATCTTACCCAAATCATGTTACAAGTAATTAAAGGCAATAAATAATCATATAATTTAAAGAAACACCTAATAACTTAAGAAACACCAAGCAAAGAAGTTATAAAACCTTCTTTTTCTCCTCCAAAGACTTTATGAATTCTTCTTTTATTTTTTTAGAGTTTTTAGAACGGTGTAGAGAATAGAAAACCTTTTCCTCTTAAATATCTTTATCAACTAAGAAATTTATTTATTAAGTAAGGAAAACCGTAGGTTTAGATAATTATGATAATAATTTTTTTAAAAAATAAAACTATTAATATACGTAACTTATTTAAAACAAATTGGTGAGTTTTACTCAAACACAACACTCATTATTATCAACTTAAATAGAAATAAAAGAGGAAAATAAATAACGGGTGTTACACCCAATACTCATACAATAACTCTTCAAGAAGTTGTCTAATCCCACAAATGTCTTTTCTTATGCTGGCAACTCTTGAAGTAGAAAAGTACTTCTCGAGGAACTGCTTCTTCAAATCATTCCACATTGTAATCGATCCAGGAGGCAAGTAGTACAACCAATCTTTAGCTAGCCCATCTAAAGAGAAAGGAAAAGCACGTAGCTTAATCTGCTCTTCAATCACACCTTGAGGCCTCATGCTTGAACACACAACATGAAACTCCTTGAGATGTTTATGAGGATCTTCACTTGCAAAATCATGAAACTTGGGTAATAAATGAATAAGACCAGACTTTAATTCAAAATTTACCTCCAAGTCTGCATATTGAATGCAGAGTGGTTGCTTATTCAAGTCAGGTTCGGCTAACTCTCTAAGAGTTCTTTCTGCAGGTGGGAGCTCTAACCATCACTTATTCTTCTAATTCGCTAGATGATTCAACCAAATCAAGCACCGTATCTGTTTCCGAAAGCAAAGGTAACGAGGATCGTTGCTTGGCTCGCTTAGTCTGCTGTCTCAGTTGGCAAGCTGTCTTCTCAATTTCAAGACCAAACGAAAGTGTGCCTATATGAGAAGAGCGAACCATACACCAAGTAAAATGTGAAAAGGATTAAATAAATGACATCAATTCTCGGCAACGACGCCAAAATTTGATGGGTGTCGAAGCCAGTAAATATAGAAAACCTACTCTAAACAAAATTGTGTATAGTGATCGAGCAAGGTCGTGTCCATAGAGATATGTAATTATGTAAATTCTTTTAAAATGAAAATATAAAATTGGGGGATTGTTGACAATAATGAAAATAAATAGAATGCAAATTCAAAATGGTAATTCAAAATGACAAAACACTGGTTGAAGGAATTAACTCAGCTTTGATTCGACTACTGATCATTGATACAAATATAAATCATTATTACTTATGAATAGACCGGTTATAGCTATTGAGACACTCTAATAGCCAATCTCTCCTTAACTAGTCGATAACCAAGGTACGACCATTGGTTATTTCCCTAATCAATAGACAATTCTAGATATGATCATAGGATTTAATCAATTGAAAGCCTGAAAATTAGAGAGACCCAAATCCTAATCAACAAACACATACGATGGTTCATTTAAATTAGATTGCTTATTCTCATAACACAACGCACTGCTATGCTATTTGCCACAAACATCAAAATCTTCATACGATGAATCTTTCAATTGGCATTAGATTAAGTTGATAATTAAATAGTGGCCAATTATCTAATTAACAAACATAATCATGAAAATAATTTAGAGAATAAGCAAATACCCAAAAAGCAATAAAACAATTAAAGCATAAGAAAGATCTCACAGTAATGATGAATCAAAGCTTCATTAACCTTCAACCAGAAAATTTAGTTCAGTTCCTCATGGAGAAGAGAGAAACCCTAGAAAATATTTTTTTTTTTTCTATCTCAATCTGAATCTGATCAAAATTGGGCTCTCCCCCTTTTTCACGTGTTTTTCCCTCTTTTCTAGTTTCCCAAAAAACAATATATAAAAAAATACTAATATCTAAAATATTTTCTAAAGATTAAATTCAAAATTACAAAGATAACCAAAAAGATAAAAACACGTCAAAATAAAAACTTTAAGTCCTCAGTTGACAGCACGCGCCCATGCCTTATCAACAAACCTCTTCTGAAGCTTAGAATTTCTCCAGGAAGACAATTCATCCTCAAAAATCATCTTATAGCTCAATTTAGCACCAATCAATAGAATTACACCTATACAAATAAATCACCAGTAAATCACTATTAATAAGTGCAATGCATCGATATTAAGGGGAGTAAATAACACAAAACCAGTGCATAAAATGCACTCTAACACATGTTAATTTGTAGATCTAGATCATCTTGGATTTATATGGTAATTTTGACATTATGTCGACACATCAATATATTTGTGGCACATGCTGTACTTTATTCCTATTATTCATAAAATTTGCTAGATAATAGTTAAATGACATAATATTTGATTAGTAAATAAAATGGAAAAATATAATTAAGGGAGAGAATTATGAATATAATTTGAATTCCAAGAGTGGATCCCGTAACCTTAGCACTTTTTAAATCATTAATTTCATTTTCTACATTTAATTTTATTTAATATTTGATTACTAAATTTTAAAATTCCCTGTGGTTCGACCCCGGACTCACCGGGTTATATTATAACTAGACACTATTATATTTTGGAGTAAATCAAACACTTTTGAGTCGTGTCACCGATATTTGTGAGTATAATGGAGTCTTAACAAGAGGAGGAAAGAGATACTTTATCACTTTTATTGATGATTGTTCTACATACACCTATGTGTACTTGCTTAGAACAAAAGATGAAGCCTTTGCTAAATTTAAAATTTTCAAGGTTGAAGTTGAGAACCAAGAAGATAACAAAATCAAATAGTTAAAAGTGATAGAGGTGGTGAAAATTTCTCAAATGAATTTGACAATTAATGTGAAAAACATGGTATAATTCACTAAAGAATAGCCCCATTTACTTCTCATCAAAATGGATTGGCTGAAAAAAAGAATAGAATTTTTACAGATATAAGAAAATTCCATGATTCTTTATGCAAAATTAACAAAAAAAAATTGTGGGAGAAGCATTACTCATTGCAAACTCATGTGTCTCCTTATGAAATTTGGAAAGGAAGAAAACCGAACTTGATGTATTTAAGGATGTTGGGTTGTTTAGCCTTTTATAGAATGCATGACCCTAAATCCTCAAAGATAGGTGCAAGAAGTATTAAAAGTATTTTTGTAGGATATGCTGAAAATTCTAAGGCTTATAGATTGTTGAATTTAGATTTTAATACAATTGTGACATCAAGAGATGTTGAATTTATTGAAAATAAATTTAGTCATGATTTTACCATTGAATTAGAATCTATTATTGATCAACCATGTGATGATCCTCCTGTTACCTTCACTACTAATAATAAAAGGAAAGAGTCTTTGACATCTTTTCAACCAAGGAGAAGCAAACGTGAAAAAAAAGAAAAGGGTCTAGTACCGGATTTTATTTCATCACAAGCATTACTCTTTTTGGTTAAAGGGGATAGAAAGAATATACTTAACAAAGTGCCATTGTTGTTAAATGTTGAGAAAGATCCAAAGACATTTAACGAAGCTATGTCTTCTAGAGACGCCTCCTTTTGGAGAGAGATGGTAAATGATGAAATGGATTCAATTATGTCGAACCAAACATAGATCTTGGTTGATCTTCCCCCAGGATCTAAACCAATTAGCAACAAATGGGTGTTTAGAAGGAAGTACAACAGCGATGGTTCTTTGCAAACTTCTAAGGCTAGATTGTAGCCAAAAGGTTTAAACAAAGATGTGGCATTGATTACTTTGATACATATGCTCCAGTAACAAGATTAACATTTATTATAGTGTTATTTACAATTGTTTCTTTGAAAAATTTGCATGTTCATCAAATAGATGTGAAGATAGCTTTTCTTGATGATGGTCTTGATGAAGAGATCTACATGGAACAACCGGATGGATTTGTTTTGACAGGAAATGAGAAAAAGGTATGCAAGTTAGTCAAGTCGCTTTATGGTTTAAAGCGAGCGCCAAAACGATGGCATGATAAATTTGACTTGGTCATTTTATCTCATGGTTTTAAGCATAATAATGCAGATAAATGTATATGCTCTGAATTTACAAATGATTTTGTTATTTTTATATGCTTGTATGTTGACGACATGCTTATCTTTGGAACAAACATGCAAGGAGTGAATGATACAAAGAAGTATCTAGCATCACAATTTAAGATGAAAGATCTTGATGAAGTAGATACTATCTTGGGAATAAAAGTGAAGAAAAATAGTGGGGGTTACTCGTTACGTCAATCTCACTATATTGAAAAAGTGTTTCTTAAATTCAATCACTTGAAGTTTAAATGAGCTAATACCCCATATGATTCAAGTATTAAATTACTAGAGAATTAGGGCCAAGTATTAGCACAGCTTGAATATGCTAGTGCGATTGGTAGCTTGATGTATGCTATGCATTGTACAAGGCCGGATATAGCTTTTGCCATATGCAAAATGTCTAAGTTCACGATTAACCCAAGTGTTGAACACTGGAAGGCAATTGGAAGGATACTTGGTTATCTTAAAAGGACCATTAATTTGGATTTTTTTTATAATAATTATCCTGAAGTAATTGAAGGGTATTCGGATGCTAGTTAGATAACCAATACATGTGATAATAAATTCACGTTTGGTTGGATATTTACAATTGCTGGAGGAGTAGTTTCTTGGGCTTTAAAGAAACAAACGTACATAACTCACTCAACAATGGAAAGTGAATTTATAGCACTTGCAGCTGCAGGCAGAAGCAAAATGGCTGAGAAATTTGTTATTTGATATAGAGTTGTGGTCACAATCGATCCCATCTATTTCTTTGTACTGTGATAGTGAATCTACATTGTCTAGAGCTTATAACAAGGTGTATAATGGAAAATCTAGGCATATTAGCTTGAGACGTGAATATGTGAAACAATTAATAGCTGATGGTGTTATTAATGTTGTTTACATTAGGAAAAATAAGAACCTAGCAGATCTCTTGACAAAAGGCCTTTCAAGAGACTTAGTTAAAGATACATCTATTGGAATGGGACTGAAACCTTTCTTTGATAAAGTCACCAATGATGGTAACTCAACTATTTAATAGTTATACCGATATTCCATTGTTAAACTGATAAAAACAAGTTGTTGTTATGTTACTAGTTTGGCACCGAAAATAAATAGTCTCATTCAAGATGTTCAGTGCAAATAGCTGCGATGTTGATTAATTTGTTGTGCTTGTTTGGATTAGCTTAATTAAGCTCTTTTTTTGCTTTTAGAATTTAAAAAAAAAAGTCTTTTGGGGCTGTTTGGGTGTCAAACTAAAAGTCCTGTTTTTAATCCAAAAGGTCTTTTGGGAGAAGCCATGATTTTTAGCTTTTCCCAAAAGACCTTTTGAGAAGCTATTTTCTCATTTATTACACTTTTCATAATTCCTAAACTAACTTTAAATTAACAAAAGAACAAAAATATTACATCCATATCCAAACCCTTAAACCCTATTTCTTACGTATTTTTTCTTGTTTTGCCTCTTCATTGTTCAACCCAAAAAAAAAATAACAAAAGGAGCACAATCACCACACCAATCTTCTTTCAAGTAAGAATTTTTTTTTTTGTAATCTCATGCTTTGATTTGCATCTTATTTTAATTTTTTAATGTGTGTGTATATATATATATATATACCGAAATCTCATGCTTTGATTCTATGGAATTATTTTACACATTCATCATTGCACAGTGTTATTGAAAGTACCTTTGGAGTATGGAAGGCACGATGGAAAATTTTGCAACATATGCCTAATTTCAAATTTGACAAGCAAGTAGCTGTTGTTGCCACATCAATGGCTCTACACAACTTTATAAGGAGAAAGGCTATTGCAGATTTGGAGTTCGAGTCTTATAAAGGAAAAGAAGATTATATTCCAGATGATGAAGAATAATCAACTAACATTAATGTTTATGAAAATGAAGCAAGTGAAATGGGAGTGGTTCGTAAAAATATTGCTAGGGAACTTGTGCTTAGATACAAATTAATGTTTAATTTGTAGAAATTTAACCAGATTGATCAAATAATTATTTTGTTTGTCATTGATTTTTAAATTTGATAAGTATTTGTTAGACTCAAATATTTAAGGGTATTAATGACTTTATAATGATTAAAATGTATTTTTTAGATGGTCATCCAAACACTTCAAAAAGAGATTCTCATTAAAAAAAAAAGATCTTTTACTATGGTCATCGAAACAGTAAAAATAAGCTAAATCTTTTACTTATCTTTTACTTTTAAATAAAAGTAAAAGCAAAAGCAAAAGCTAACCCAAACAGGCCCTTTATGACTTTGATGCCATCTTGGGAGCTCATGATGTCGTCTGGTTTCATAATTATGTAGTGAGGAGTTAGAACTGAAAGAGTCCCTGTCCAGACCAGTTATATCAGTCTGCAATTACAAACAACAATACCCAGCGCTAAGGCGATAAACATGAGCATTCATTCAAGTGTCTAGTCCCAATAAGGCGGCAGCCTCCCTGGTTCTTTATTTTGCGCCAATTTTTTTGCTTTTATTGATGGTTGTAGTCTCATCGAACTTCCCTTCTCAGGGCTTCAATATTCTTGGGCAAGGATCAGCAATAATATTCATATAGAGCGGAAATTTGATAGAGCAACTATGTAATTCAGATTGGATGGATCTTTACGACTCTACTTGCTACCAAATTTTACCCCACTCAGTTTTGGATCACTCGCCATTGATTATTTCTTTCTTTTGCGATTCCAGCAGCGGCCATAAGCCGTTCAAATTTCATTCAATGTGGCTAAAGCATGCTGCATTCAAGTGCTCACATGCTAGTTGTTGCAAAATGGAGTTTGTAGGTGAATGTTTATGGACTAAAATATAGGTAAATGCATTTTATAAATTTTATAAATTTATAGGTAAAATTTATAGGTAAATTTTATAGGTAAATGCATTGAATTGCTATTTTGATTTGTGTAATGCAAAATCTATTATCTTTTTTCCTCTACATGTGAAGAGTGAGTAGATTGGTAGTTGTTGCATGCATGGGTTATTGAAGTCTCTTGAAGATGTTCTGTGTAATGTGAAGCAAGTGAGCACTTGGTTATATGATCATATGTTAGACATTAACAGTCTGGCTTACAAATGAGTGATAATTAATAACTGACTTAGCAGTGAGAAGACTTGTAAATTGTATATGTTATATTGGACATGAGTGATAATTAGACCAATCTTCTATCTTTATCTTTATTCTCCATCTTGTTGTTTTGTTCTTAAGTGTGGGTAATCACATGCATGTTGCCATATTGTTCACTGTCCTTGAATTGGGGATCTAGTTACAGTTTTTTATACCCTCCAAGTGTTTGATAAAAAGCTTGAATGAATTCTGGCACTTCATTTGTTCCAGGTCATTTCTACCTATGAGGAGCTAAGGAATATGGAGTTAAAGTGCTTGAGGAGATGCTTAGGGTTTCTACTTGAATCTATATCTATATTTTTTTATTTGAATTTGGCTTATTGAAATTATATTCCAATAGAATAATAAATAGATAATGAAATTTACTTTTATGATTTTAAAAGATGGATTGAGTAAAATCATGAATAGCTATCCTTTCGGTAAATAATTTTGTTTACAAAGGCATTACTTATATATATATATATATATATATATATATATATATATATATATATATATATATATATAAGGATCATATCATATATATTTTTATTTCGTATGAGGAGCTGTATAGTAGGCATAGGGATTGAGGCTTTGATTAATTTTATGTTGAATCAAGAGTAAAAACTTGAAAACTCTTGTTATGGGATGCCCAAAAACCATTGATGGTGACTTGAAGTGCAAAGAGGTCCCCAAAAGCTTTTGGTTTGATACCGCATGCAAGGTGAGTATAGCCTCACATATACTTAATTTTTTCCACATCAATTTCATTTCATTAGTAATTTAATCTTTGGCAATATCAAATATACAAAATTTCTAGGATGAATTTTTTTCTGTTTGTTGGGACACATGTTCGTAATTATTCTCTTTGTATCTAGCATTTTTTTCTTATTCGCTGCAGATATATGCAGAAATGATTTGAAATGTCATGATAGATGCACGGCCAACTGGAAAATATTACCATTTTAAGTATTTAAGACTTGATTTTCATTAATGAGATCCATTGTTGTGTTCTATGAATGTCTGATAACATGTAATCAATTTTCATCATCCTGTACTAAGAATATTTGTTTTAAGAAAAATACTTCATCAAAATGGGATCAAGAGAAAAAGATCATTCAGCACCAAGCATTGTTTTAGATGTCATGGCATATATGAATTTACAAGGACTAGGTTGAACTTTTTCCATTCTGTTGAGAGCCATTTGCTTCAATTCCTTTTTGGTTGTTAGTGGTTTTATAAATGTGCTAAGTATTATCTTTTCATGCATGTCTCCCCTTTCTAACTTACAATTCAACTATTGGAGTTTCTTGTGCAATTTTTCAGGCTTTTAAGCCCCGACTATATGCAATATAGGCAATAAGAAAACCATTTCACCACAGGCATGTTTTGATTTTACATTTAAATTGGGAATTTTTGTAACTTCATATTGATTGTAGTAAATTAGATCTAGTGTTCTCTTTTTGCTTCCCCTTCTCACTTTTACCTTGCGCTTTTTCAAGAAAAGTTGCAAGTAATATGTTATGCATCTGTGTCTATAGTTGTACGGCTTCTCATATTACTCTAGAGTGTGCTTTGCAAACTCACCCTAACCTTACCATTTTTGGTGAAGAGGTAACCATTTGTATTGTGCATTACTTTTCAAAAGTTGCATGCCACTTACAAATGAACTTAATCTAGTGCAAATCTACCAACAAGATCTGGTTAAAATGAAGTTAAAGGAAATAGGAAAAATTGTACTCTCCTGTCCTATGCAAAGAACACTTACACTCTGGTGACACTTGTCATGAATTTTGGGCTATTTTGCAAAGAACACTTACACTGGAAGTTAGAATTTTTTTGGGCTATTTTGCATTGAAAATATTTTTAAGAATTTTTGAGGAAGGAGGGGAATGAGAGCAGTAGTCTTTTAGAGGGCTTGATGATGGTTTGATAATTTTGACAAGTTTTATGGGATTAAAGTGAAAGAAGTTTATGCTAAGGCTGAAAGTATGAGTGAGCAAATGGATGTTTTGATTGCAGATTATTTTCACTTGTTTGATTGTCAAAAATAGGAAGGTTTTAATTAGATTGACTTAATTTTTTTGTTTTCTCCCTTTTTGTTTCAAGTTTCCTTGGATATTCGGTCTTTTTAGTTTAATCTCTAACTTGTAGCAGGTTATCTAACATGACTTCTTCAGACGACTTAAGCCAAGGTTCTTTATTTCTATAAATTTTAGTATTATTGTAAATATTATTTCTTATTGTTTTATTGGTTGTTGAAACGTCTTTCAATTGCTCTATTTAACTATTCACTCACAATCATTTAGTTTTCCATAGTCTATATCCATACTAATTGATTTTATGTACTGGTAGGTGGGAAAAAAAATGAAGCCACGGATGGATATTGAGTGGCCTTCTTGTGCTTCATTTTGTTGGAAACTTAATTTAGTAGTAATTAGTGCTTTGTGATTGTTGAAAACTTAATTTAATACTTATATTTTTCTTTTCCAAATAGTGTTGTAGTTGAATTATGTGAATTTAAATGATGTATTTTGGATGTTTATTATGTGAATTGTGTTTCTACATTTTATATATTTAATATATTTTGAGCTTTCTTTTAGTTGTAAAACAAATAGGAAAAATATAATTAGAATAAAAATATTTTATTATCTAAAAAAGCATAACATCACTAAATAATGGCACTAAATATTTAAATTGACATTAATAATTTTTTATATTATTGAGTCAATGTGCTCTTGATACGGTAGTCACATAAATCACCGACATGTAAATAGTATCATAAAATTCTAACACTACCGTGTCACTATTTTGGTGATACTATAGCGACATGAATTACTGACACCAAAATTTAGTGTCAGCGTGTTCTGGCGGGAGCATTACTGACACAATTAATAAGTGTCAGGAAAAGTAATTATTGATACTAAATTGGTGTCAATAAAACCCATTTTTCTAGTAGTGTATGTAATTCATATTGGATGGATCTTTGCGGCTCTACTTGCTATCAAATTTTACCCCGCTCAGTTTCGGATCACTAGCCATTGATTATTTTTTTTCTTTTGCGATTCCAGCAGCGGCCATAAGCCGTTCAAATTTCATTCAATGCGGCTAAAGCATGCTGCATTCAAGGTGGGTGATTGGGGTGTAGTGAATTCCTAATTAAATATACTCTATGCTTCTGGTTTGATATAGTATACATGTAATGTGTATGTAGAGAATTAAGTTGCCGAGAGTGCCAAGGTGGTTCATATGGGTGTAGGTAATTTAGGTTTTCTTTTTCTGAAACATTTTTCAATGCCTACAATAATTTGAAAATTAAAAGATAATTGAAGATATATAGCATCTGACTCGATAAATATATTCCTTTAATTTGCGGGCAATACAGTTTAAAATTGAAGTTTTTCCTTAAAAATTGAGGTTAATTAATGTTCAATCAATTAATTAACAGATCTTCCACATAATTATTAACAAATAATGTTCAGATGATGAGACCATATATATGATGAGAGGTTTTTAACTCCACATTCAGAGACAAAATTTTGTAACTTCGCATTATTTAACAATGTAATTAACAATTTAATAGTGACTATGGCTGGAGATCATGTTGATAAGCGTAAGCGTACTAAACAATATGACTATTTTAAAGGTTGAAATTATAAATTTACATTGTGTATTTTAATAAATTATGATCCAAGATCAATTGCTACTAGTAAGAATTAGTTAACCATTATGCGGAGTTTGTTTTAGAAAAAATATTCGAGAACAGAGCTTAATTAGGAGGACAATGATAGACTGAATCAATGTTAACACATTGACACACAACAATATTTATTTCTTTATTTCCTTTTTTAGGAAAACACGATACACACAAATAAACAAATAAAATCTCTTGTATATCTCAAGAGATCTTATCAGTTGAATTGAACCAAACTGACACTCACATAATTGACAGGTAACAGTACCCATCATTTTATTCAATTAAACATGACACAAAAGAGTAACAGTGTAATCAACCAGTGTAGTCAGGGTTTCTCCCGTATTGAGGGATAACGAGAAAATCAAGATTGTCGTTCGCAATATCATCGTCAGCAGCACTGAAGAAAAAAAAGAAGAAGAAGAAGAAGGCCTCCGACCAAATGTTATTACCTGAAAATTTCACATTAGAAAAATTAATCATAAGTACACGTATTAAAATAAGAATTATAAATGATATTCAACTGAAACTGGCCAAAAAAACCTGCGCAGGTAGTTTCCATAATCTTCGAATCAGAAAAGATATCTGCTTCCAGAATCAAAATTACAAAGTAATTAAGTTGCTTTTGCGAGTTCTTGCTTCTGGTTTGATATAATATACATGTAATGTATATATAGAGAATGAAGTAGCCGAGAGTGCCTAGCTAGGTGGGTGATTGGGGTGTAGGTAATTTCAAGACAAACTATTAGCAATAATAGAATCATTTCTTTCAAAATATTATTAATTTAATTTTGAACACTGCCAAAATGTGGTTGTTTTCAGAAACATTTTTCAATCGCTTACATGAATGGCTACAGTATTTTGTAAATTAAAAGATAATTGAAGATATATATACCGTATAGTTTTGAACCGACCTACATATTCCTTTAATTTGCGGGCAATAACAGTTTTACGTGATTCCAGTATATTAGGTGTTGTAAAATAATTTGCGGGCAATAACAGTTTTACGTGATTCCAGTATATTAGGTGTTGTAAAACACACACACACACACACAAAATAAGGGATAATGAAAAAGGCATAAAAACACACACTCCAATATAGTGTATTTTATCCTATAATGTATTGAAATTTTGGTTTTTTTTTTTATCTTTTTAGCTTGTCCCTTATATTAATATGGTAAAGAATTTTTTTATTAAAAAATTAGTCTATATAGAAAACTCGTAGGTGCAAAAGTTCACATGAAGTTTCTTGCGAATTTGGGACTTCACAAATGTGTAGAAGCCTTTCATGTCGTTGTAAAAGCATTTCACAATGTTGTGAAATCCCAAATCTTTATAAAAATTCATGCCAGCATCTGTGGGACGAAGGACTATATAAAGAGGAAAATTCTCAGGCGTGGACACCAGCACAAATTTTCATGCAGATTTGGTACTTGACAACGGTATAAAAACCTTTCAAATCATTGTTAAATCACTTCACAACGTTGTGAAGCCCCAAATCGGCATGAAGCCAGCAGAAAACAAGGACTATATGTATATATATTAGAAATATTCTAATTTAGAATCTTAGGCTTTGTTAAAGGCCGAGTATAGTCCCGATTTGGTCTGGGATTTTAAAGTACAGGAAAGTTCGGAAAAGTTTAAAACCTCATGGTTTTAAAACCTTAAAACTTAAAGTATTTAAACCACATCCCAAACTTTCCCGTACTTTAAAATTTCGAACCAGATCGATACTATATATATATATATAGTGTTATTCCAAACTGGGAATACCAAATTGGAACAGCGTCAGGGACTCATTTGAGGCCGTTGGATTGTCAAATCCTTTTTTTTTTTTTTTTGGCTGAAGATGGTGGGCTCCATCATGTGCATCCGATGTTGGCCTTTGGGTTTACATCAAAAGGCCAACGGTACTCCGTCCCGGATTGGAACAGTGCCCCCTCTCTCTCTCTCTATATATATATATATATTCCTTTAATTTGTGGGCAATAACAGTATTAAGTGATTCCATTATTAGGTGTTGTAATCTAATTAAAGTCAATATATATATTCCTTCAATTTTCGGGTGATAACAGTTTACCAGCAATAATTACAATGTATATAATAAATATATGAATTAAAGTAGGCGTCAGTTACAAATATTTGGGAAGTCGACACGGATCAACGCCTGATGTTTAATTGTACATTAGTGGAAAACGGATTAACGCCTATGGTTCAATTGTGAGAATAATGAGGGAGCTTTGATTCGTTCAGATTTGATATCCTTTTATATTAATTATTAAAGAAAAACAATATCTTTTAATCACTTCACGTGATTCCAGTATTTATGTTATCAAATTTCGTATTTGACATTGCCGGTAATATGATTCCCACTTTATTAATAACAATTTTTTTTTAAAAATCAATGGTAACTGTTAGAAAAAGAATAAAATTAATTGTGTACTTCTCAAATAAGGAAATCCTATCCTTTTCTCTCGAGGAGGTCTGTATTTTTTTAAAAATGCAGATTGGGATTAACACTGTATGATGTTATAGTTAATTGAACAAATAATAATAAAAGTATATCAACACTATGTGGTGTTACATTTGTAAAATTACATTAACACTATGTGGTGTTATAGTTGCAAAATCCCGAACTTGCACTCTATTTTGTGCAGACGTCCACAAGAGAGAATTTTCATATTTATATGTGTGTGAATGTGTTTTTCTAGTATAAAATTACTAGAGAATTCGGGCCGAGTAGTAGCACAGCTTTAATATGCTAGTGCGATTGGTAGCTTGAAGTATGCTATGCATTGTACAAGGTCGGATATAGCTTTTACGATATGTAAAATGTCTAAGTTCACGAGTAACCCAAGTGTTGAACACTGGAAGCTGGCAATTGGAAGGATACTTGGTTATCTTAAAAGAACCATTAATTTGGGTTTGTTTTATAATAATTATCCTGAAGTACTTGAAGTGTATTCGGATGCTAGTTGGATAGCCAATACAAGTGATAATAAATTCAAGTCTAGTTGGATAATTACAATTGCTGGAGGAGTAGTTTATTGGGCTTCAAAGAAACAAACGTGCATAACTCACTCAACAAAGGAAAGTGAATTTATAGCACTTGCAGCTACGGGCAAAGAAGCAAAATGGCTGAGAAATTTGTTATTTGATATAGAGTTGTGGCCACAATCGATGCCATCTATTTCTTTGTACTGCAATAGTGAATCTACATTGTCTAGAGCTTATAACAAGGTGTATAATGGAAAGTCTAGACATATTAGCTTGAGACATCACGAACGCACACCCTTGGCTAATTTGATTCGATGGAGAGATAAACCAGTGGCCCTTTCCATTGTGCAAGCAAGATTGGTTGGATTAGCCCACTTCTCTGTAGGTTATATATTCACTTATGTGGCTTTCTTGATTGCCTCTACATCGGGCAAATTTGGTTAATTCTTTCTGTCTTGTATCCGCGCGATAATATCATTTCTTTCGGTAGAGAAGGGGTATGCCTTCTTATATTTCTACAGCTATATTTGTACATCTAGGATCCGACTTGTATCATTGATAATAATAGGGACGGAACCGCTATGGCAAGGCAAAGTTTGATTCAGAGGGAAAAGAAAAGGCACAAATTGGAACAAAAATATCATTTGATTCTTCGATCCTCAAAAAAAGAAATAAACAAAGTTCCATCGTTGAGCGATAAATGGAAAATTCATGGAAAGTTACAATCCTCACCGCGTAATAGTGCAATATGTGAAACCATTAATAGCTTATGGTGTTATTAATGTTGTTTATATTAGGAAAAATAAGAACTTAGCAGATCTCTTGACAAAAGGTCTTTCAAGAGACTTAGATAAGGATACATCTATTGGAATGGGACTGAAACCTTTCTTTGATAAAGTCAGCAATGATGGTAACCCAACTATATAATAGTTATACTACTATTCCATGGTTAGATGGGTAAAAACAAGTTGTTATTATGTTACTGGTTTGGCACCGAAAATTAATAGTCCAATTCGAGATATTCAGTGCAAATAGCTACGAGGTTGAGGTTAAGTTTTTACTCATAATAAAGTTCAAGTCTTACAGTAGCTAAAGACATGATTTGAAACTTCATCTAAATGAACATAAGAAATGGTGCCGTTTCTAACAAGATCTTGGTTTAATCTTGTAAATGTTCATGAATTCAAGATAGAGCACAATGCCGGAGTAGTGCTAAATGATTGGAACATAATTTTGAAATCTGGAATAGCTTATATGTGATGTATTTTCAGTATTTACTTAAGAGACAAAGTTTAATGATTAGCACACTATTGGTTTATAAATGCTTTGAAGTATATTCACAAATTGAAGGTTAAAATCGAAATATACCTTCTTGTATGTATAAGTTTATCGTTGATGAATCTAGAGAAATATTACAATCTAGTGGGGGATTGTAAGAAAGATTGTAATATCTCTTTAATAATTAATTAGTTAATTTATTTTAATTTAATTAAATGAAAAGATATATCTACTTTAAAAGGTACCTTAATGTCGAGAGTTGTATTATGTATGAATAGATGTATTTTTTCATGAAAGGGCTGTGTCATTTTTGTTTAGATATGTCTCTTTATGAATAAACACTTTGTTTTCTATAAATACTCCACTTTATTATCGATTATATATATGTTCTAGAATACAATTTTATTGCTAGAGATTGTATTCAATGTTTGCTGTATCTTGGGGATAATTTACCATTCAACTCTATAGCAAACCAAGTGTGGTGAGGGCAAATAAAAGCTTAAAGGAAAGTGTCTATACAAACCTCAAACCTTTCTATTTTCTTTTCTTCTTTGCCTCTATATTCTTAAATACACCAACAGTTTATGCAACTGTTCTCTTCATAAATAAACGCATCTTATGGGCTGACCTTTCGGGAGATTCTTGCTAACCTGGACTGTCCATGATTAATTTGTTGTGACTTTGATGCCATCTTGGGAGCTCATGATGAACAATACGGCGGCAGCCTCCCTGATTCTTTATTTTGCGCCGATTTTTTTGCTTTTATTGATGGTTGTAGTCTCATCGAACTTCCCTTCTCAGGGCTTCAATATTCCTGGGCACGGATCAGCAATAATATTCAAATAGAGGCGAAGCTTGATAGAGCAACTATATGTAATTCAGATTGGATGGATCTTTGCGGCTCTACTTCCGATCAAATTTTACCCCGCTCAGTTTCGGATCACTAGCCATTGAATATTTCTTTCTTTTGCGATTCCAGCAGCGGCCATAAGCCGTTCAAATTTCATCCAATGCGGCTAAAGCATGCTGCATTATAGGTGGGTGATTGGGGTGTAGTGAATTCCTAATTAAATATACTCTATGCTTCTGGTTTGATATAATATACATGTAATGTGTTTGTAGAGAATTAAGTTGCCGAGAGTGCCAAGGTGGTTCATATGGGTGTAGGTAATTTGGGTTTTTTTTGTTCTGAAACATTTTTCAATGCCTACAATAATTTGTAAATTAAAAGATAATTGAAGATATATAGCCTCTGACTCGATAAATATATTCCTTTAATTTGCGGGCAATAACAGTTTAAAATTGAAGTTTTTCCTTAAAAATTGAGGTTAATTAATGTTTCAATCAATTAATTAACAGATCTTCCACATAATTATTAACAAATAATGTCAGATGATGAGACCATATATATGATGAGAGGTTTTTAACTCCACATTCAGAGACAAAATTTTGTAACTTCGCATTATTTAACAATGTAATTAACAAATTAATAGTGACTATGGCTGGAGATCATGTTGATAAGCGTAAGCGTACTAAACAATATGACTATTTTAAAGGTTGAAATTATAAATTTACATTGTGTATTTTAATAAATTATGATCCAAGATCAATTGCTACTAGTAAGAATTAGTTAACCATTATGCGGAGTTTGTTTTAGAAAAAATATTCGAGAACAGAGCTTAATTAAGAGGACAATGATAGACTGAATCAATGTTAACACATTGACACACAACAATATTTATTTCTTTATTTCCTTTTTTAGGAAAACACGATACACACAAATAAACAAATAAAATCTCTTGTATATCTCAAGAGATCTTATCAGTTGAATTGAACCAAACTGACACTCACATAATTGACAGGTAACAGTACCCATCATTTTATTCAATTAAACATGACACAAAAGAGTAACAGTGTAATCAACCAGTGTAGTCAGGGTTTCTCCCGTATTGAGGGATAACGAGAAAATCAAGATTGTCGTTCGCAATATCATCATCAGCAGCACTGAAGAAAAAAAAGAAGAAGAAGAAGAAGGCCTCCGACCAAATGTTATTACCTGAAAATTTCACATTAGAAAAATTAATCATAAGTACACGTATTAAAATAAGAATTATAAATGATATTCAACTGAAACTGGCCAAAAAAACCTGCGCAGGTAGTTTCCATAATCTTCAAATCAGAAAAGATATCTGCTTCCAGAATCAAAATTACAAAGTAATTAAGTTGCTTTTGCGAGTTCTTGCTTCTGGTTTGATATAATATACATGTAATGTATATATAGAGAATGAAGTAGCCGAGAGTGCCTAGCTAGGTGGGTGATTGGGGTGTAGGTAATTTCAAGACAAACTATTAGCAATAATAGAATCATTTCTTTCAAAATATTATTAATTTAATTTTGAACACTGCC
Source organism: Clausena lansium (assembly GCA_030449835.1). Classification (NCBI taxonomy): domain Eukaryota; kingdom Viridiplantae; phylum Streptophyta; class Magnoliopsida; order Sapindales; family Rutaceae; genus Clausena; species Clausena lansium. Next base: position 4,295,654 of record JASUUF010000146.1, on the reverse strand, counting down.
AAAATGTGGTTGTTTTCAGAAACATCTTTCAATCGCTTACATGAATGGCTACAGTATTTTGTAAATTAAAAGATAATTGAAGATATATATACCGTATAGTTTTGAACCGACCTACATATTCCTTTAATTTGCGGGCAATAACAGTTTTACGTGATTCCAATATATTAGGTGCTGTAAAATACACACACACACACAAAATAAGGGAACTGTTACCATATTAAAGTAAGGGATAATGAAAAAGACATAAAAACACACACTCCAATATAGTGTATTTTGTCCTATAATGTATTGAAATTTTTGTTTTTTTTTTTTTATCTTTTTAGCTTGTCCCTTACATTAATATGGTAAAGAATTTTGTTATTAAAAAATTACTCTATATAGAAAACTCGTAGGTGCAAAAGTGCACATGAAGTTTCTTGCGAATTTGGGACTTCACAAATGTGTAGAAGCCTTTCATGTCGTTGTAAAAGCATTTCACAATGTTGTGAAATCCCAAATCTTTATAAAAATTCATGCCAGCATCTGTGGGACGAAGGACTATATAAAGAGGAAAATTCTCAGGCGTGGACACCAGCACAAATTTTCATGCAGATTTGGTACTTGACAACGGTATAAAACCTTTCAGATCATTGTTAAATCACTTCACAACGTTGTGAAGCCCCTAATCAGCATGAAGCCAGCAGAAAACAAGGATTATATGTATATATATTAGAAATATTCTAATTTAGGATCTTAGGCTTTGTTAAAGGCCGAGTAGAGTCCCGATCTAGTCTGAGATTTTAAAGTGCAGGAAAGTTTGAAAAAGCTTTAAAACTACAATTTAAAGCCCTAAAACTTAAAGTACTTAAACAGCATCCCAAACTTTCCCGCACTTTAAAATCCCGAACCAAATTGGTACTATATATATATATATATATATATATATAGTGTTATTCTAATCTGAAAATACCAGATTGGAACAGCGTCCGTGAATCATTTGAGGCTGTTGGATTGTCAAATCCTTTTTTTTCCCTGTTGGCCCACCATGTTCAGCCGATGTTGGCCTTTGAATTTTCCTCAAAAGGCGAACGGCACCCCCTCCCGGATTAGAACAGTGCCCTCTCTCTCTCTCTCTCTCTCTCTCTCTATATATATATATATATATATATTCCTTTAATTTGTGGGCAATAACAGTATTAAGTGATTCCAGTATTTGGTGTTGTAATCTAGTTAAAGTCAATATATATATTCCTTTAATTTTCGGGTGATAACAGTTTATCAGCAATAATTACAATGTATATAATATGGGTCTTGCTAAGTTAACTTACCATACACACAAAATGATGTGGATCCCACTAAATTATTACTCCTTTTTACATCATTTTGTGTGTGTGGTAACTTAGGCAAACCCATTTAATATATATAAAAATTAAAGTAGCCGTCAGTTACAAGTATGTGGGAAGATCAACGCCTGATGTTTAATTGTACATTAGTAGAAAACGGATTAAAGCCTATGGTTCAATTGTCAGAATAACGAGGGAGCTTTGATTCGTTCAGATTTGATATCCTTTTATATTAATTATTAAAGAAATACAATATCTTACAATCACTTCCCGTGATTCTGTATTTATGTTATCAAATTTCGTATTTGACATTGCCGGTAATATGATTCCCGCTTTATTAATAACAATTTTTATTTTTTTAAATCAATGGTACCTGTTAGAAAAAGAATAAAATAATATAATGTCACACTTTCCATATAGTAATTTAATTTTGTACTTCTCAAATAAGGAAATCCTATCCTTTTCTCTAGAGGAGGTCTGTATTTTTTTCAAAATGCAGATTGAGATTAACACTGTATGATGCAATAGTTAATTGAACAAATAATAATAAAAGTATATCAACACTATGTGGTGTTACATTTGTAAAATTACATTACACTATGTGGTGTTATAGTTGTAAAACCCCGAACGTGCACTTTATTTCGTGGAGACGTCCACGGGAGAGAATTTTCATATTTATATGTGTGTGTGTTTTTCAATTTAGGATCCTAGATTTATTAAAATCCAAGAAAACTATTGAGCCTTATAGTTTAATAATATAATGATCGTGATATATATATATATGAAAATTTTTAAGTGCAGATATTCGCATAAATTTTCGTACGAATTTAAGGTTTCACAATAGACTCTATATATATCCAACAAATAAATGCCACTTGTCAAACTATTTGGAAAGTGTTCTTGAAAAGAGCCGGTGCATATTAGCTTTGTAAATTGAATTGAACATGCAAAATTGCTTTCGCAGTAAAAGCTTAATCCAACACCTACATTACTTCTATATATATGTTTTATTTATGCGTTCTTCTACTTCGTGTTTTGTTTGTTAGAAGTTTGAGTTGGTATTTCAAAATACCAATATCCCACATTGCTTAGACAAGATAGCATAGGTTGGTTTTTTTATAAAAACTAAATATAGTGTGGAAACAAGCCCTTTATTTTTAATTTTATTTATTTTAATTCAAATTATATTGAGAATTCAATTCCCAATCGAATTTGGATTTATTTAAAATTATAATTATAATTCAGATTAAAAGAGGAAAAATGAGCTAGGGCTTGTATCTATTTAAAGAGCCGGTTGTATCACACTATGGCATCCGAAATTTGCTCTCTGTTTCTCATTGTTTACTCGATTTCTTTTCCTCACCATTGTATGTTATAGTAGTCATTGTATACTGGAGATCAAAACGCCTTTGTTTATCCTTCTTGCACCGAGATATCGAAGTGTTTTTTTCTTTCCAAACTGCTGAAGTGACTAGTGCCATAAATAGAATTGGATGAATAGTAACGTGAATTGTGATGTAAACAGTACCAACAACTACTAATCATGTTTTGGACTTTCAAGAAATCAATATTGACTTATATTTCCAACACTGTTCATAAAACAAAACCGACTGAAAACACTCAACTACTTTCAGAATATTCCTCTTTAAAAGCACCATTCCCTGTTCTAGATACCAAATCCTTTTATGCCATTTTGGCAACCTCTCCGGACTTGACTTAACATCCGGCCCAACTCCCTCCTCCCTCTAAAAGAGGACCAATTATTCATTAAAATTGACCAGGCTGGTTACCAACAGCGAAAGAATTTGAACAAGAGCAGTGCTACTAGCCATGGAGAAAAAGGCCCAAAAATATCACCTAGTTGACCCGAAAAATCACCTTACTAGGTCTATAAACCAACTGGGAATGTTATTCCAGATTCTGCGGCTGTCATCATTCACCATAATATTGATAAAGAGGCTCTTGACAATAATACTCTACCACCTTCTTCCCTTGTGGATTTACGCGACATTCCATTGGTATATAGCTATGAAAAGGTTAAGGATACTCTCATGATCTCTTCCTTAACAAAATCAACTTAAGTTATTGGTGGTAAATAAATTAAAAATAAAAGTGATTAAGTTCTAATTTTACACTAGCACTGCAGGACGGGTGGTACAAAATTTTTTAAAAGCTCAAGAGAGCTTTAATCAGGAAAATATCCTAATTCTCTGACTCAAAACCCTCCACTAAAGCCATAACTGATTGATTCAAGATTGCGCTGTCAAAATTTCAGAAAACGTATTTAAGTGATAAGGAAAAAGCCATTGAGGACATCCTTCGTCCTCAATGAAATTCTTAGTTTGAAATTTTCGGTAAGTAACTAACCCGAGTTGAAAATAAGAATTAGCCAATGTTTGTTCTATTCATAATCTTGCATTTGTTGTTATTTCTAAACCTGATGAGATTGAGGATAAGGATGACACAAATGCAAGGAGTAAGGCTTATTCAGATCCTATTCAAGTCCCGTTGGACCCTTGACAAGAGCTCGTGCAAAGAAATTCAAAGAAGCACTTAATGGGCTGATTCAAGCAACTTGAGATCAATCAAATGTGTGGAGACCCATTGAAAGAATCTCACAAGATATTTAGACCAATAAATGTGTGATTCAAGCTCTTGACTTTTCTGAATAATCAAATCCATAAAATTAGCAAGTTGGCGTGCATAATATGGTGGGAAGATACGCTATTATCCTTTCTAGATACTTTTATGCTTTTAAAAGAGACAGCAAATCCGTAATTTTCATTTTATTTAGTCATTTAATTTATTTAGGATTCTTTCCTTATTTGTTTAAATTAAGATTCTGATTTAATTAGGATTATTTCCTTATTTATTTTAGATTGGGATTCTAATTTGATTTTAGATTAGGATTTGTTTTCGATTTTGGATTAGGGCAATTATGGCCTAAACGCACTATATATATTGTACCAAAATTTCAATAATGGAGGTTCAGTTTTGAAATTCTAGAGTGCAACCCAAGAGAGGGGTGATTTGGGTATTTAAAAATTAAGCTATTGAAACTTAATAAAATTTTAATAATGCAACCAAATTAGAAATAATAAAATTAAAGTGGAGCAAATTAAAAGAGTAAGGGATAGAGAATTGCAAACTCAAGAACTTTTGCGTGGTTCGGCAAACCTCGCCTACGTCCACGCTTCCAAGCTAACCATTCTTGAAGATTTCACTATCAAGCCTCCCAAGGTTTCAACTTCTTACAATTGACTTTCAAGGTGTCAATCAATATTTACAACAAGAGATCTCACCCAATCTCTTAACCCCAAGTGTTTCCCACACTTATACAAATACAATTTTGTCAAGGAATTTGATGTTTACAACAAATACTTCTTTTAGAGTTGATATACAAATTATAGCACAAAGTGTTTTGATTTTTGCGAAATTAAAGCTTTGAATGAGTAATATGCACTTTCTTAAGCTCAATATAGATTCAAAAGATCCTTAAAAACGAGCTTGACTCGAGTTTATATAGTGCACACTTCAAAACAAGCCGTTGGAGCCTTTTTTGGAAAAGTACTGGTTAGCCACTCGTTTCAGCCGGTTAGCCGCTTGTGTTATCGTTGCTCAGAAAATTTAAATTTTGAACGCAGTCGGTTGGCCGCTTGACTTTGGTCAGCTAGCTGCTACCTTTCTAGAATGCACATTTAAATTTTCTGGTTCAGTCGGCTGGCCACTTGCTCTTATCCGACTGGCCGCTATTTCTTTGGAATGTTTCTTCAGAATTTTTAAGCATCTGGCTGGCCGTTTGTTTTCATCCGATTAGCCGCTATGTTTCAGTTTCTATTTTTCAACTTCAGGCACCAGGCGATTAGCCATTACCTTTCTGTTTTATATACTCAATTTTCTGAATTTTGAAAAACTGGCCCAAACTATTTTCTAATATTTTATTAAGGCCTAAGTTATTTAAAAACCTTTCAAATAAACCCTTTTCCAGAAATTTAAAATTAGACTTATGAATTAAAAATTCAATTCGTTTCAATGTAATCCATAAGACATAAATTCATTCATTTGTTTTATAAAATCAAAACCTTGATTTATGAAGTTTAAGAGCTAAGTCATTTGACAAGAATTCACTTTGTATAAACTTTGCCATTTAAAAACTTGTGAAACAAAATAATATAAAATGACTATATTGGCCTTATTATTCGTAGTTTGTTATCATCAAAATCAAAGATCATATAGCTTTTCAGGCTAACAAGTTTTCATGCAATTTTCTTGAGAGTGTAATTCTTTGGGTTCTTAAACGAACTCTTTAAACTCATCGGATTTCCGTAGCGTTCAATCCTCAACTTATCAATCAGATTATCCATAACTGATTGTGGCATCTTCACATACCAAGGTTCATGCTTTTCCTTACGGGTTGCGGTTTCATTCAATTCCGGGTTTTAGAATCAATCTTGGAGACTAAATTGATTAAGGTCACGTCAATTCTTAGCGGGCTTAGTATCATTTGGTATCAGAGCGAGGTTCTGATCAGGTTTTGCTGATCATTTACTTTAGATATCATTTCTTGTTAATCCAATTCTTTTTTTATTTCGATTCATATTAAAAAAAATTATGAATAGTGCTACATGAACAGTGCCGCATGAACAGTTTTTTTAGGGTTTTCGTTTATCAATTTTCCATCCTTGTGGTTTATTTCCTTAAATCCACAAATTTTACCAATTCTTTTCCTTAAATTCATTCAAATTTCAGTTATTTAGGGTTAAAAAAAAGAAGGATAGTGACAGCAAAACAAAAAAAAAATTTGTTCATTTTCCATTATTGGTGTCTTATAGAATCCAAATTGATTTTTTGTCGTGTGAAAACTTTTGCCTGAAACTTTAGTATTTTGTGGTTTCGAAACCCGATCATACTTGTCCGTTATATTCTCGCTTTTGAAACCCGAATCTCTTTGGTGTAATCTTCGAATTATTGTTGGAATCTTGATAATGATTTGATTAGTTTTATAAGAACTAAGAGAGAATCACTATGAGTGGAAAAAGCCAAGAGAGTGTGAGCATATTATAGGGTAAAAGCCAATAAATTTGAGTAAAACATGAGTGGAATTGAGTGAATCATTCTCTCAAGTGAAACACATAAGTGTGTGTGGTGACGTCCTTTTCACATTACTACTAACCTTTTGCAGATTTCAGTCATGTCTTACAATCAAGAAAGCAGTGCAAAAGAAGGGGTTCAACAACCAGACATTCAAAATTTACAAATTCAAGCATTCATGGTGGAGATGAGACGAATGAATTAGAGCACATACATGAGCGTTTGGTTCGAGTAGAGAATGCACGTGTGGAGCAACCACAACCTATTCCCCAAGCACATAGTAGGGAAAGAGTTCCGGCTAAAGAAGAGATTGATGATTTATGGGGATGAGTATGGTAAAGGGGAGAAATCCATGGTTAATTACAGGAGAGATAGGAACTGGGAAGATGGTGTGAATGGCATAAAGATGAAGGTCTCATCTTTTCAAGGTAAATTTGATCTAGAAGCATACCTTGAATGGGCAAAGAAGAATTTGACTGCCACAACTATTCCGAGGCAAAGCAGGTAAAATTAACTGTGATTGAGTTTTCAGATTATGTTATTACTTAGTGGGATCAACTTGTTATAAATAGGAGGCGGAATAGGGAGCGTTCTATTGAGATTGGTATGAAATGAAGTCGTTGATGAGAATGCGCTTTGTACCTAGCCACTACTACCGAGACTTCAAAGCATGAAGGATTACTACAAAGAAATGGAGGTTGACATCATTAGAGTAAATGTAGAGGAGGATAGAGAAACTACCATGACACGATTCTTGAATGGCCTTAACCGGGAGATTGCAAATATGGTTGAGTTGCAACATTATGTGAAGGTTGAGGAAATGATCCACAGGCCATCAAGATTAAATAGCATCTCAAGAGAAGGGGTAACAACCTTACAACCCTAGGCTTGAGTTTCACTCCATAGAAGCCAAGCTATGTGAAGCGAGATGAGAGGCCACAAACATCTACTACACCTAAGTCAAGATCCAAGCCTTCCAAGCATAGTTCGCAAGGTAACACCGTGATTTTCTCTCTATTAGAAATCGTGACATTAAGTGTTTCAAATGTCAAGGCAGAGGACACATAACAAGTGAATGTGTGAATAAGAGAGTTATGGTGATGCGGGATCATGGTGAGATTGTAACCAATGATGAAGTGGAAGATAATAAGATGCCACCACTGGAGGACATTGAGATGAAGAGTATACAGCCCCTAGGGAATTATCTTTTGTAGCTAGGAGAGCTTTGAGTGTGCAAGTGAGGGAAGATGAAGCAGTGCAGGGGGAAAACCTTTTTCATACTAGGTTTTATGTTCAAGACAAAATATGTAGTATGATTATTGATGGGGGAATTTGTACCAATGTTGCTAGTACTATCATGGTGGAGAAGTTAGGGCTCTCGACACTTGAGCACCCACGACCAAACAAACTATAATGGTTGAATAATAGTAGTGAGGTGAGAGTGAACAAGTGTTAGTGCATTTTTGGATCAGCAAGTATGAAGATAAGGTGCTATATGATGTGGTACCAATGCAAGCTATGCAAGCTAAACATTTATTACTTGAGCATCTTTAGCAATTCAACAAACGTGTAAAGCATGATGGCTACACCAATAAGTATTCCTTTGAGTTTAATCAATGAAAAATCACTCTTGTTCCATTGACACCAGAGCAAGTTTATAAAGACCAAGTAAGCTTATAAAGAGAGAGTGAGCAAAAGAAAAAGAAAGAAAAAGAGAGTAAAAATCAGAGAGTGGCCGAGAAAAATGACAGAGAAAAGAAAAGAAAATTAAGGCCATTGAGAGAAAATCAAAGAGAAAACAAAAGAATTTTTATGCAAGAGCGAGTGAGATAAAAAAACAATTGTTTTCAAATCAGCCAACGATTGTACTTTTGTACAAAGAGGCGTTTTTAAGTATTAATGAACTTGACCATACTTTGCCCAGTTCTATTATTTTTTTTTTTTTGCAGGATTATGAGGATGTCTTTCCTTATGAAACACCACATGGTCTACCTCAAATTCGAGGGATTGAGCATCGAATTGATTTCGTGCCCAGGGCAACCATTCCAAACCGACCAGCCTATAGGAGTAACCGGGAGGAAACAAAGGAGCTTCAAAGGCAAGTTAATGAATTGATAGAAAAAGGGTACATGAGAGAAAGTATGAGTCCATATGTAGTTTCGGTTTTGCTAGTTCCTAAGAAGGATGGGACATGAAGGATGTGCATAGACTGTCGAGCCATCAACAACATAACAGTAAAGTATCGACATCACATTCCTAGGCTAGATGATATGCTTGATGAATTGCATAGTTCTTGTGTATTTTCAAAAATTGATCTAAAAAGTGGATATCATTAGATTAGAATGAAATAAGGAGATGAATGGAAAACTGCCTTTAAAATAAAATATAGTTTGTATGAATAGTTAGTCATGCCTTTTGGTTTGACTAATGCTCCTAGTACTTTTATGAGACTATGAATCATGTTTTGCGAGCTTTTATTGGCAAATTTATTGTTATTTATTTTGATGATATCCTCATATATAGCAAAAACTTATACGATCATGTAATATATTTGAAATCTATTTTAGATGTGCTTAAGAAAGAAAAGTTGTTTACTAACCTGAAGAAATGTACCTTTTGCACTGATAAACTTGTGTTTCTAGGATTTGTTGTGAGTGCACAGGATATACAAGTTGATGAGGAAAAGGTACGTACAATCCAAGAATGGCCAAGTCCCAAAAGCATAAGTAACTTGAGAAGTTTCCATGGACTTGCTAGCTTCTATCGGCGGTTTTTGAAAAAATTTAGTACACTGGCTGCACCACTTACCAAAGTAATTAAGAAAAATGTTGGATTCAAGTGAGGAGAAGAGAAGACGTTCTAAACGATTAAGCAAAAGCTAACCAACGCCTCCTTATTAGCCTTGCCTAACTTTAATAAAATGTTTAAAATTGAATGTGATGCTTCAGGTATTGGCATTGGTGCAGTGCTAATGCAGGAGGGATGACCAATTGTCTACTTTAGTGGCAAACTAAGTGGAGCAGCCTTAAACTACCCTACTTACAATAAGGAGTTGTATGCGTTAGTTCGAACATTGGAAACATGGCAGCACTACCTATGGCCTAAGGAGTTCGTGAATCACACTGATCATGAATCTTTAAAACACCTTAAAGACCAGCACAAGTTAAACAAGAGGCATGCTCATTTGGTGGAATTCATAGAAACGTTTCCATACGTCATTCAAGCAAGGTAAGGAAAACATTGTTGCAGATGCGTTTTCCCGCAGGTATGCCTTAATCTTAATACTTAATGCTAAATTGCTTAGTTTTAAACATATTAAGGAATTGTATGTTAATGAACATGATTTTAGTGTTAAATACCAAACTTGTGAAAAGATTGGTGTTGATAAATACTTTAGGCATGATGGTTACTTGTTTCGAGAGAATAAGTTATGTGTGCTTAATTGTTCCTTAAGAGATTTGTTGGTAAGAGAATCCCATAGAGGAGGATTAATGGGGCATTTTAGAGTTGTAAAGACTTTAGCCATTTTACAAGAACACTTTTATTGGCCACATATGAAATGAGATGTTAAGAGACTTTATGGTAGATGTGTCACTTATAGGCAAGCCAAACCGAAAGTGCAGCCCAATAGTTTATACACCCTGCTACCCATACCTAGTGCATCCTGGATTGATGTTCCAATGGATTTTGTGTTACGTTACCTAGGTCTAAATGAGAAAAAGACTCAATTTTTGTGGTTGTGGATAGATTTTCTAAGATGGCACATTTTATTTCATGCCATAAGACAAATGATCCTTCTAATATTGCTAATTTGGTTTTTTGGGAGATTGTAAGGTTACATAGTATACCCAGGACAATAATTTCTTATAGGGATACTAAGTTCTTGAGTTATTTCTGGAAGACTTTGTGGGCCAAGTTAGGGACTAAGTTATTATTTTCAACTACTTGTCACCCTCAAACTGATGGTCAAATAAAAGTTGTGAATATAACTTTATCTACTTGTTGCGGGCAATCATTAAGAAGAACATTAAAACTTGGGAGAATTATTTGCTACATGTTGAGTTAGCTTATAATCATTCTATTCCTTCAGCTATTAAATATTCACCATTTGAAATTGTTTATGATTTTAATCCTTTAACTCCACTAGATTTAACTCCATTACCTATTTCTGAGCATGTTAACTTAAATAGAAAGAAAAAGGCTAAAATTGTTAAGCAAATACATGAGACAGCAAAGCTCAACATCGAGCGGAGAACTGAGCAATATGCTAAACAAGCCAACAACGGGCGACATAAACTATTCTTTGAGTCAGTGATTGGGTATGGTTACACATGCGCAAGGAATGGTTTCTGAAACAAAGGAAATTCAAGTTATTACCTCGAGGCCATGGTCCTTTCCAAGTCTTGGAACGAATCAATGACAATGCATACAAGTTAGATTTGCCCGGTGAGTACGATGTAAGCTCTACTTTTAATGTTTCTTATTTGAGTTCTTTTGATGCGGGAAATGATTTGAGGATAAATACTCTTCAAGAGGAGGGGAATGATGAGATTGAGGATAAGGATGGCACAAATGCATGGAATAAGGCTTATTCAGATCCTATTCAAGTTCCCGTTGGACCCTTGACAAGAGCTCGTGAAAAAAAATTTAAAGAAGCTCTTAATGGGCTGATTCAAGCAACTTGGGATCAATCAAATGTGCGAAGGCCGCTGAAGGAATCTCACAAGAGATTTAGACCAATAAATGTGTGATTCAAGCTCTTGAGTTTTCTGAATAATCAATTCCATAAAATTAGCAAGTTGGCGGTGGGAAGATATGCTATTATCCTTTCTAGATACTTTCTTGTTTTTAAAAGAGGTAGTAAATACGCTATTTCCATTTTATTTAGTCATTTAAGATTCTTTCCTTACTTGTTTTAGATTGGGATTTTGATTTGATTTTGGATTATGATTTGTTTCCGATTTTGGATTAGGGCAATTATGGCCGAAAAACACTATATATATTATACCCGGATTTCAATAATTAAGGTTTAGTTTTCATGCAATTTTCTTGGGAGTGTAATTCTTAAACGAACTCTTTGAACTTATCGAATTTCCGTGGTGTTCAATCCTTGACTTATCAATCAGATCATCCATAACTAATTGTGTCGTCTTCATATATCAAGGTTCGTGCTTTTCCCTAAGCAACGAGTTGCGGTTCCATTCAATTTCGGGTTTTAGAATCAATCTTTAAGACTAAATTGATTAGGGTCGCGTCAATTCTTGGTGGGGTTCGTATCATTTGGTGGATTTTGATTCAATCCCAAGTGGTTTTTGGCATTGTAAATCCTAGCTGTTACTGATAATCCTACTCCAAAACTTTGGGTTTTAATGGATGAACCTAATACCAATGCCAGTGTTCTCTCTTGTACTGCTCAACAGGTGACAGTAAAGGTTCAGCTAGAGAATTGTTAGCTTTGCCTATCATTTGTCTATGCAAGTGTTCTATTCATAAATAGACACATCTTATGGGCTAACCTTCGGGAGATTTATGCTAACCTAGACTGTCCATGATTAATTTATTATGACTTTAATGCCATCTTGGGAGCTCATGAACAATAAGGCGGCAGCCTACTTGGTTCTTTGTTTTGGGCCAATATTTTTCCTTTTATTGATGGTTGTAGTCTCACCGAACTTCCCTTCTCAGGGCTTCAATATTCCTGGGCAAAGATCAACAACAACATTCATATAGAGCAGACACTAGATAGAGCAACTATGTAATTCAGATTGGATGGATCTTTGCAGCTCTACCTGCTATCAAATTTTACTTCGCTCAGTTTCTAATCGCTTGCCATTGATTATTATATTTCTTTCTTTTGCAATTCCAGCAACAGCCATAAGCCGTCTAAATTTCATTCAATGTGGCTAAAGCATGCTGGTTTTCAAGCCTTAGGGCCAGTTTGGTAATGTTGTACCTTTTAAAATAATTGATATTAGCTGTGCTGTAGAAATAATCAGTTATGAAGAAAATCAGTTAAACATTTGGTAAAATTTATTTTTAAAAGTACTGTGAATTTTAAAAGTAGCTGATTGTGTTTGGTAAATCTCATTGTTAAGCTGCTGCAATAATATAAATGACTGAATTAGATATACTGTTGAATAAAATTTATTTGTATTTTTATAAACATGTATATAAAATATTTTTAATTATGTATATATAATAATTGATAGCTAAAATAAATATTTTATGTTATTAATTTTTTTATTTGTTATCTTGATATAATTAGTAATAATAATAATTTCTTTAAAGTTAACATTTTTATTTCTTAATTAATAACGAAAATTTTGGGTTTTTTTTAGATATATATGAGGATATATATGAAATTGTGTTAAGTATAAAAGTGATTCTCAAAATCAGATTTTGAAAAGCTACTCCTTCCCTACTTTTCAAAATTTACTATAGGATGGGGTGATTTTACCAAAAGTGATTTTTAAAAAAATTTATTAAATACCAAAATTAACTTTTAGCTATTCAAAATCACTTTTGAGCCTCCCAAAAGTAATCCCAAACGGACCCTTAGTTTAAGAGACTTGGAACTCTATTGGGGCTCATGGATGTCCCATGTATATGGTTTTAGCCAAGTTGAAACGCCTTAGAGGGGTTTGATGGATTAGGATCCTCTCCTAGTCTTTTTTCTCTCCTATTTTATCCTAGTGAAAATAAGTGGTTAAGATTGAATTTTGAATTTTAACTTTTTTCACTTTATTTAGAATTAAGTCATTTTTTCATTAGATTTGAAAGACTAGAATAGAATAGGAGAGAAAAAAGACTAGAAGAGGATTCTTATCCTTTACATACATGGAATTTCACAACCTATCGGCTTGTTAGGATCCCACATTGACTAGTATGGTACTGGTTGGTGGTTTAATAACCCCAAAGCACCCTCCCCTAAACTACAAACGCCGGTTTTTGAGAGTGAGTTATCGTAACATGTTTTACTACAAAATTTCTCTTATAGCTGAAAAACTTCCATAAAATTCACTAACCCTGCTCTTTTTTTTTTTCAGACTGTAATTTTCTTTGCAAAAAGTGATCCAGAAACTCTCGGAACTGTATTAATTGCCAGGGCCTGTTTCTCTTGACTTGAAAAAAAAAAAAAAAAAAAGAGATGATCCACCCATAATCTGCGGAAGATGAACACAATGCTTCATTTTCAGTATAGTGACAAGAACTTTGAATAATTAAAAAGACCTGTTGAAAGTGCGTGAACAACAATGGATAATCTAACAGCTAATAATTCATGATAATTTTTATTTTCATGGAATCACAAATTGTACCAAAGGGAATTTTGCTGCCGACTCAGAAGCAAGCTGTCTTTCGAATTTACACTCCTCTGTTTCCCTCCAACAAGATTCCTTTGGAGTGCCCCGAGACGCAGTGGACAAGAATCAATGGTTATCTTCTCCAAAAGCTCAGCACCCACAATCAAATACATCATTAACTCAGCGTCAGCTAGTCCCTCGAATCCTTCCAATCACCACTCTAACACTTAATTTCGCGAGGCTTAAATTTGGATGATGCTTGACTGTCTGTACTGCTTCATACATAGGCGTTACACAAAGCTGAGATAGGAGAAAAGGCAGCAGTAGTCATATCAGAAATATGAATCAAGACACTTAAAACATAAATGCAAGCAATACTAGTAGTCTCAGCCATTAAACTAAATGCGAATCCAAAATAAAAATGTCCACCTGCAATATTAAATATCAAAATCAAAAGCTGAACAAATAAAGCCTTCACCTCCTCCAGCTTTAATTTATACATCGAGGGACATACTTTTAAGAAAAAAGCACAAGGAATCAAGCATAAGGAACCACATAAGGCAATTCCTACTTCCAAATATTTGAGATTGGATAATTTAGTAAAATTATTAGGGACTTCATTAAGGACCTGAATCAGTTCGATAAATCAGGATAAAAAAATGAGTCAATATCAATAAATATTTAAGACAAAAGAATTGATAACAAAAGCGTTACTAAAAAAAATGATTATGTTTGCTAGTAACAAAATATATGACTGTGGTAATTACTTTAATGGATAATATCAGCCAACACATAGGTGATGATAAGATTGGTGTGCTGGAAGTTGTGATGTTTGACAGGTGTATGAGGAAGTGACACCTGTGGTAAATTAACTCAAAGGTTGTCTATGAAAAGCCGTCTATAAAAAGCCAAAGGGGCAGAGACAAAAGGAGGGAGGCAGAACAAGAAAGAAGCCGAGCCAGTCAGTTGAGAAGTCACGGAATACAAGCAAAAGAAGAAAAGCCATCACAGAAGCAACTAGGAAGCAGCAGCCGCAAAGAACAGAGAACAGAGCACAGCAGCAAATTAAACAAAGAGAAGAAGTAAAGAAGTCAAAGAAGTCCAAAGGGGATTCAATTTACAGAAGCCAAGAGGATAAAGAATTCAAACAGAGAAGAACTAAGGAAGAATAATTATTTGTTTTAAACAACAATTGGTGCTTTCATTGAGAGTACTTGGAGTTGTACGTGGGATCTACTAATTCGAGCACAGAAGTATGTTACACTAGAAGAATAAAAAAAGAGTCTTGCATCAAAATTCAACAGAACCCACAATCGAGAGCAAAGGTTTTCTGAAAACCGACGTACAGAATCAGCAAGTCAAATGAAGAAAGAAGAAAAAGCTCAATCGAAGAAATATACACCACTGAAAATTCCGATTGGGCAGGTTTTGCATCAAATAAAAGATGAATCATGGTTAAAAAGACCAACACCAATGGCCAAGAACCAAAGCAGAGATACCACTAAATATTGTGCATTTCATAAAGATTGCGGACATTATACAAGAGATTGTTGAGCTTTAAAAACATACGTTGAAGAATTAATTTCAAAGGGCCAGCTGAAGGAGTTTGTAAAAATCGAAGACAAGCAGCCTCAAAGTCAAAACAATTTCTTGAAGAAAGATCAAATTGAAAATGCAACATCGGAACCAGAACAAATGGTTAATACTATCGCGGCTTTCTTACCTTTGGAAATGCACATGAGCAAAGAAAATGAGATATGCTGTAAAAAAAGAGTAATTGAAACTCCCGAAGAATTCTCAAACAAGTGTGTCAACATAGTCACACAGTTAGAGGTTAGTTTCTCGCCTCAAGATCTTGAACAAATTCAGACACCGCATGGTGATGCGTTGGTAATTTCAATCAAAATAGGAAATTGTCTCGTCAGAAGAATTTTGATTGATAATGAGAGTTCGGTCAACATACTCTATGTTGGAATCAAACTAGAAAAATGCCCAATTTGAATTCCTCCCAAGAACTACTCCAAGGCTAATAATCTCTGATAAAGATTTCAAGAAGAACGATCTTAATAAGATTTTACAGAATGCTTAATCAAAGAATCAAAGTTATTTAAGAATCAACACAGAAACACACACTCTGCAACCAAAGGTTTATAGTGGTTCGGCCATTATCTGACCTACATCCACTGTAGAAGGAGAAGCCATCTTTTACTAATTTCAGAGTTTCCAAGATAAAATCTCTAGAGAACGTGTAACTGAATATTAAGATACAAGTACCAGACTACTAAGCTTTTTATACACGAAGATAAAGACCTGAAATTATTCCCTGTTAGCCAGCTCATTTCTGGGTTTCCAAACCAAACAAACCCAGAATTTGATCCTGCGTGTGTAACTGATTCTAACAGCCTTTTAAATGGTCGAGCGACACATTTCAAAAGCTTATTTGATCTAATTCTTGAAACGCAGCAAACGCCTGCCGTTTAGTTAAGCTAGTCATAGTTGAATCACCTGACATACGACATGTCTCACCCTTCAAAAACATTGAACCGACATGTCATTTTAATTATCAAGTTCAGATTTGAGCATCATATCATCACACACTATGACACAACGGTAGAGAAAATGCGCGCGGAGCGAGATAAAATCAGACTATTTAAATAACCATTGGTAGGTTTTAGTGGAATAGTTACATATTCAAATGGCATTATCACACTTCCAGTCATTGCTAAACCATACAGGTTGTTAACGGACTTTCTAGTCGTGAAAGCAACTTCACCGTATAATGCAATATTAGGAAGACAATGGATACATAAAATGAAAGCTGTACCATCAACTTATCACCAGGTTTTGCGCTATCCGACGGTTTACGGGATGGGTGAAATTAGAAGAGATCAAGTTATGATTAGTGTTAAAATTTGTATGTTTATCTAGGGATTAAATGTTATTTTGTGCTTATGTTATAATTTATATTTGTAATTATGTAATATGTTATGAATTTCTAATTATAATTTTAAATATTTGATATTATATATTTTTGTGTGTTTATTAGGTAAAATAATACTTTGACGCAATTCGAGGCTCCAAACAGATAAATGGACGTCAAATTTGGATTCCGATGGTCTGAAAACCTTAGGAGAAACATAAAGGGTCATATGTACTGTTCACATATACGACACCATTCACGCATACAGTATACTGATATGGCATTGACTGATGATGTGACAGCATAATATTGGATCAGAAAGAATGAGTTTACAATAGATATGAGTGCACTGAATAATTGTTAATTTTGATCAAATCTCAACCGTTCATAATTCAATGGCTACGATCATGCCACGTGGCAATAGTTGGTGAGTTGGGTTAGAAGATCCAAACCTTTGTATTTGGGTTGACCCGATCCGCCCATTAACCCGCCAAATCTCAACCATTCTTTGACCAAATCGGACGCTTCAAATGATGCCACATGTCATGTTGATTTTTGAAGTTTGACCAGCCTTCAGATCTTGATCTAGTGGTTGTGTGGAGTGCATACATAAAGCTTATGATAGACCGCAAAGCACTGGATTATAAATGAATTTTCTTATAAATATAGCCTCATTTCATGTATTAGGAGATCCCTTCTTCTCCAAATTTCTCCTAAATTCTCTATAATTTATATTTATAAAATTTCAGTTGTGTTTTTTTTATATTTTTCATAAATAAATTTAGTTTTATTTCTAATTTTAGTTTCTTTTATTTCTTTTAATTATTTATAATTTAGTTTTAATACTTATTTTTATTATATCTAGCTAAAAAATTATAGTTAGGGTAAGGTGAAACTCTTAGAAAATAAATATGATTTAATCAAATTCTATTTTTAATTATATTAATTAAATTATTTTCTATTTAATTCTACCCATATTTTATATTTTGGAATTTTGATTTATTGTAGACAAACAATGGAGTTTGGCACAATAAATTCTTAATATCTTAGTATAAATTATGACAAAATTGTATTTTGACTTATTGTAGACAAATTGAATTTTGGCACATTAAGTACTTAATCTATGATAAAATTAATTGGAAAATAATGATAATTTATATAATGAATCTTTTGAGTAAATAAAAATATGATAAAAAGAATTTGTTAGATTGTATGTACTACTAAGAGTGGATCCATAGCCCTAACTAATTTAATTCCATATTTTCATTTAAAAAAGTGGATCCATAGCCCTAACTAATTTAATTCCATATTTTCACTTAAAATTAATTTACATATATTTTTATTTTCTTTTCTTTTCTTGGATTAATTAAAATAAACACTTTAAATCATTTCCCTGTGGATCGACCCCGAACTCACCGGGTTATATTATAACAAAACACTCTTATACTTAAGAGTAATACACTTTTTAGTCATGTCAAGCTACAGCTCGGACATGTGTGGTACTAGCATTAAAATAAACTAAGAGTAAAGATTCAATTCTTAAAAGTCAGACTAAAAAAGACACTAAATAGCAATTACAGACTCACGGCATGGGTCAACACAAGCTTCGGAATCGACAAAAAACCCAGCAATAGAAGATGTAAATATTGTACCTATAGATCCGAATAATCAAGAACTCGTTCGAATTGGCTCGTTTTTGCAACCAGATGAGAAAGACCAACTTCTAAATCTTCTCTAATCAAATCATGATGTTTTGCGTGAAAGCTCGAAGATATGACTGGAGTACAACCTGAAGTAATCTGCCATCATTTGAACATTAACCCAAGTATGAAGCCTATAAAACAAAAGAAAAGAAATTTCGCTTCATAACGAAATCAAGTCATTGAATCAGAGATAGAGAAAATGATTAAATTAGATTTTATTGGAGAAGTGCATTACCCAGAGTGGTTGGCCAATGTTGTTTTAATAAAAAAGAAGAATGGAAAATGGAGAATGTGTATAGATTTCACTAGCTTGAACAAAGCTTGTCCGAAAGATAGTTTTCCTCTTCCAAAAATTGATGCACTTGTAGACTCTACAGCAGGTCATCAACTCATAAGCTTCATGGATGCTTATTCAGGTTATAATCAGATCCGAATGTATGAGCCAGATCAAGAAAAGACTTCATTTATTACTGAAAATTTTTTATGCCTTTCGGATTAAAAAATGCATGTGCAACTTATCAAAGACTAGTCAATAAAATTTTCAAACCACTCATTGGAAAAACAATGGAAAACTACATCGATGATATGCTGGTAAAAAGTCTCAATCGATCTGACCATGTCAAAGATTTGGGAGAAGCTTTCTCTATACTGTAGAAATACGGCTTGAAATTGAATCCAAAAAAATGCACTTTTGGTGTTGAATCAGGAAAATTTTTAGGTTATTTGGTAAGTCAAAGAGAAATCGAAGTAAATCCAGATTAAATCCAAGCTATTATGAGAATGAATTCTCCAAGAACTATAAAGGAAGTGCAATCATTGACAGGAAGAATCGCTGCATTAAGTAGATTTATTTCTCGATCATCAGATAAATGTCAGCCTTTCTTTCAAACTTTGAAGAAAAACAAAAATTTTCAATGGACTGAGTCCTGTGAAGAAGCATTTGTTCAATTCAAGACGTGCTTAATGACACCACCGTTATTGTCGAAACCAAATACAGGAGAAAATCTATGCCTTTATCTTGCTGTATCGACATATGCGGTTAGTGCAGCTTTGATAAGAGAGGAAGCAAACATACAAAAACCAGTGTTTTATGTGAGCAAAACTTTAATTCAAACAGAAACACGGTATACAAAAATTGAGAAATTGATCCTATCATTAGTTGTAGCATCAAAGAAGCTTAGACCGTACTTTCAAGCCCACATTATAATAGTGGTGACTGAATTTCCTTTGCGCTCAATTCTGCACAATCCAGATTTATCAGGAAGAATATCAAAGTGGGCAGTGGAATTGGGACAATATGATATACGTTTCCAACAGCGAACAGCAATCCAGGCACAAATTTTGGCTGATTTTGCGGCAAAATTTACTCCAATGGATAGTCAAATGCAAATGATGGCATGATCGAGAATGAGGGATTCACCTGGAAATTGTATGTTGATGGATCATTAAATCGCAATAATGCCGGAGCAGGCTTAGTTTTAACTACTCCAGACCAAACCATGATTGAACAAGCTCTCACATTTGGTTTCAAAGCATCAAACAACGAAGCAGAATATAAAGCCATGATTGCAGGATTAAAGCTAGCGATTGAAATAGGCATCAAAAAGATAATTGTTTTTTCTGACTCACAATTAATAGTGAATCATATTCATGGAAAATTATTCAGCTAAAGAACCTCGTATGTCATCTTATTTGAAAATTGTTCAGGAACTAATGATAAAAATTCGTAGGATATTTTCTTATTTAGTAAGATTTCTATTTAAGGAATAAGTAATTTCATCTTTAGAATTTGACTTATTCAAGGAGAAATACTATTAGTATAAGAAAATGAATACTTCTCCTACAAGAAATAATCATTATATATAGAGAGGTTGGGTTCACTTATTTGCACACAGAATAACACAAATCAGGCTCTATGCAAGTAGACAGTTTCTAGTGTGAGAGAAACGGTAGATCTATTGAGAAATTGGGTGTTATTAGGGTTTTGGGTGTGAGAAAAAAATTAAAGTGATTGTAACAATTTTTCATATAGTTGATTTTTCTTTCGTCGTCCTTGGCAGCCTTGGTTTTTCTCTAGTATAGGAGTTTTCCACGTAAATTCTTGTGTTGTGTAAATGGTTTTATTCTTCATCTATTTTCTGTTTGTTATTTATTTGCTATTTTTGCTTGCAAGATCTTAGGTGGGATTAAAAATTCCCTAACAAGTGGTATCAGAGCTAAAGGTTCGCAATGCAGAGCAAATATGTCAGCAATAAGGTATAAATAGAAAAGTTTGATGGAAGAATCAATTTTGGCTTGTGGCAAATTCAAGTCAAGGATATGTTGGTTCAATCTGGTTACACAAGGAAAGCAAAGGTGATGTAAACCCTGGCAGAAACCCTAGAGGTGTGTAGATAATTAAGGCACCTTAAAAAAGATTATCGGAATAGAGCAAGTTCGACAAGTAGCTCTAAATCAGTAGATGGAGATACTGATAACGTTAGTTAATTGCGTGTCTCTTTTCTCCATGAGAGATTGGTTTATCCTTTTTGGCATGCCATGGAAAATGATGTGTTACTGCTAGCGAGTCCACAAGATTTGCACACAAGGCATGGTTTGGTATTTATGCAAGGTGTGTGGTGGAATTTTTTGTGTCGATGGCTGAAGACTCTCAAGGAAGCCAAATATAAGAGTGGGCATTTTCAGCAAGGTGATCCACATGTGTCGAATATGTATACTCAAGATAAGGTGGAGTATGATGATTCTCAGTATAGAGAATTATGGCTGCTGGATAGAGAACAAGATTTTACCCATGGTGGAGTGACTCTCATAAGCCCTACGTGAGTGTGTTCTTGGTGGAGTAAAGAAGGTGGAGACAACATGGTTGTGCGGATACACAGTGGATCATGTTTTGTCACATAATTGAAAAACTCGCCAAAGTAGAGATTGTTAGGAAATATGTCTCCTTTTTTCAATAAGGATTTCTTAGGATATTTTCTTATTTAGTAGGATTCCTATTTAAGAAATAAATAATTTTCTCTTTAAGATTTGACTTCCTATTCAACGAGCACTACGAGAAAATTAGGATAAGGCAACATATCTTTAACAACGTGCACAAAGAGAATGTTGTCAAATATACAATTTAGCAACAATCATAGGGTGCATGTTGTTAAAGATAAAGTTTTAGCAACACACAACAAGTAACTTTTGTGTAACATTCTATAACAACAAGCGACAATTTATTACTATATAGAAGTAATATAATGCAACATTCAAACTTTGCATGTTGTCATTAGTTATTTACGATAACATTCAAATGCATGCAGCAAAAAAAATTATTTAAACAACAACATACATAAATTGCGTGTTATTAAAAATTATTTTTTTAGTATTATTTTTTTATTAACTCAATTTTATATGAAATATTTAGATTACTGAAAATCAAAATATAAAAAATCATGCATAAAAATATTATAAACAAATAAATAATTTTGAGTATATCATTAAATATAATATCTTTAAAAAATAAAAAAATTGTTCTCACAAAAAAACGATGACGTTTTGCTTTGGATTTTCTTATTTTGATAATTTTAAATATAAAAAAGACAGGAAATAGGACAATTACGTGGGTATTTGTTTTTACACTACAACAAATACCACATTTCGCAGCACTTTACGGTAGCATTTTTTTTTAAATGTTATCAAATATCATGTTATTGTAGCATTTCATAAAAGAAAGCTATAATTAATCATTGAATAGTATTATTTTTCTTTTTATTGTATTTCACATTTAATTTGCAGCACTTTTTGGATGCTACGTTTAATTTTTAATATTGTAGCACTTAGAAGTGCTACAAAGCAATGTTATATTTAATAATATTAATACAGCAGCATATTTATATGTGCTACATATAATATTGGATATTATGGCATTATAGAAGTGCCACAAGTTAACAACAATTTTGTGACGCCAGAAAAATGCTACGAAAAGGGCAAAAATATTCGGCGGGAAAATTTTGTCTACCGCCAAACATCTAGAAAAAGCCTTCATATATTTCACCACGCCGGCCGACGCACCAAAAGCTCTCCTCACTTCATCTCTTGATGTCTGCTTTTCAAATTTCATTGTAAGGCACTAATTCTCTGTACTTTTCAAAGCCGTAGTCTCCTTCACTGCAATAAGCCCAAAAATCATTTTCTTTAAAAGCTTAAAACTATCGTAGCTGCCCCTCAGTTCGAATCCTTTCACTTTGACGATTCTAGGTCAATATCAGAGTCCTAGTCTGAACCCGATGCTAATCGAAAGTCGACACCCACAAGCCATGAAGAAACCCAAAAATCGTACAACCCAGGTCGAAATCTGTGTCAAAACGGCCGAAGAGACAGAGGAGGCTGTGAAAGACTTGAAACGAGCTAAAATGACGGGTCAGGGTGCAGATCGGGATAATGACGATAAGAAAAACAAGTTTTTTAACTGGCAATAGAGTGAGGATGATGAAACTTTTGTGTTACAGGTCAGTTTCTCACAGGTTACCATCTATTCTTAGAGAATTTTGCTTTAAGTTATATTCTCTTTTATTATTATTACTGTTTTGCTAAATTTGTAAGGCAAGCTTTGATTTGCTTTGAACTAGGGGTTAGGATTTAACATATGTGTTCTGTTTCCATTAATTTTAGAAATTATTCTTATAGACTTACATATGAAGGAAAATATATCTCAGCTCTTCATTTCACGTTTTAGCTTATAACAAAAATTTTAAATTTTATCATTGGATATAAACTATTAGCGTCCCACTTGGGGAAACTAATTAATGTGAATTGTTGAGTGCAGATTAGATGTTTGACAATATTCCCAAGTGAGTAAATTGTTTATATAGCTATATTTATCTGATTGTGGAAAGATAAATAATTTACACTATTTCAAATATTATGTAAATGGATAGAAAGGTATGATTGTCTTGCTGTTGGTCCAGGCCTCGGAAAGGATCTATATGTGCTGGTTTGTTGTTCTTGACCGACTTTACTTGATTGTGATTTGTGTCAGATTATTGACTTTGGCTATATGTATGGTTTGCTATGTCTGCTTATGAAATATGGATCACTTCTTAATATGTACTTTGTTCTTCATAAAGCTTGTCTACATCCAATTGCACTTTCAAATATTATGTCCATTAGTTGTGAGAGTCTAGATATGATCATGGTTTAGTCTCAGGATTCTACTTTCTTGATGTAAAATATCATTCATTCATGGACAAAATGATCGGCTACCTATAGGTTCAGACTAGTACAAGCATTCACACTAATAAGTTTGAGCCCATGAATTTCTTGCTTTTTCTTTGCTAGACCGACACCATCCACTTGTATATTTTCTAGTGCAGATATTGCGGAAATTTCAAACAATTGTTTGAAAATAATTTCAGAGGTGACACTTGCCTAGAATTTTAAATGATCAATGAATGAATGAATGCTACCAAATTGCAAGACTTTTTGTTGCATGGGCTAACTTAGCATTGCCTAAAATGCTACCATTTGCTTTCGGTAGCATTTTTCAGATGCTACCATACATCCTTTTTGTTGTAGTGTTAGTACTAATCTTGTCAATGATGAACTATTGAATTCAATTGGAATTTTGATTGTGTTGACATGTGAGGCTTTTGGATTGTTTTTCTTATGTTAATTTATTTTGTACTTAGTTTTTCATGTAATGAATTTAATGTGATAATCAAAGTAAAGAAAAATATAATGGTAATCATGTTATCACTAGTATTACAAATTGCTTCCTTTGAATAATTCATTTACTGAATCTCTAAGTGATTATGCAGTAGTTCATGGCTTAATGTCTTTGGCTTATTGGTTGCGTTGATGTTTGTGTTCCCTTGTATTTACGTGTTTTTTGAAAGATACGCTTGTATGCTAATTTTGGTTTTATGGGGGAAGTGGTGAGCCTTTTTTCAGTCTTTTTCACCACAATCATTGCACGTTGTCATAAGATATTTAACAACGTTCATGTCTTTTTTCAACAACATTCAATGCGCGTTGTTGAAAGTTACTTATTTTTAGCTACGTCAAGAACCACAACGTGCAAGTGCTTGCTGTGAAATCCCTTTCACAACAAGTTTTGTGTGTTGTTGCATGCTTTTTTTCTTGTAGTGGAGGAATATTATTAGTATAAGAAAAGAAATCTTTTCCTACAAAAAAATAATCACTATATATAGAAAGGTTGTGTTCACTTATTTGTACACAAAATAACACAATAATCAGGTTCTCTATAAGCAAACAGTTTCTAATGTGAGGGAAACGGTGGGTCTATCGAGAGTTTGGGTGTTATTGGAGTTTGGGTGTGAGAAAATTAATAGATTGATTGTAACAATTTTTCACATAGTAGATTTTTCTTTCGTCATCCTTGGTGGCTGTGGTTTTTCTCCGATATGGGAGTTTTTTACGTAAATCCTTGTGTTGTGTGATTGGATTTATTCTCCATCTATTTTCTGTTATTATTTACTTGATATTTTTACTTGTAAGATCTTGGGTGGGATACAAAAATTCCATCATGTACTGTTGAACAATTTCCTTTAAGGAGAAAATAGCCATGCAGATGCGCTAGCCAATTTAGGTTCAACAGTGAGATATTCTTTTAAGCGGACAATTACAACAGACTACATACAAAATCCCAGTTCGAATTCGGTAGAAGAAAAAGTTTATCAATCAATTGAATCTCCAAGCTGGAAGGATGTGATTTTTCAATATATTCAAAGCGGAATTTTGCCTAACGATATGAAAGAAGCAAGGAACATTCGACAAATTAAAGGGCGATCCGTTATGCAGTAATGGGAGGAAATCTTTATAATAGATCATATAACGGACTTCATTTGAGATGTTTAGCTCCTGAAGAAGCTCGTTATGTCATGGCCGAAATACACGAAGGAATTTGTGGCAATCATTTGGGAGGAAGAACTCTAACTCACAAGATTCTAAATGCAAGATATTATTGGCCCAAAATTCATGAAGATGCCAAAGAATATGTGAAAAATGCGATAAATGTCAACGTTTTGCCTTAATACCAAGACAACCTCCCGAAGATTTAAATCCAGTAAGTAGTCCATGGCCCTTTTATCAGTGGGGGCTAGATATTGTAGGTCCTCTTCCAACTACACCAAGGCAGAAACGATTTTTAATATTGGCCACAGATTATTTCACAAAATGGATAGAAGCTGAACCTTTGTCAAAAATTGGAGAACAAGAAGTCAAGAGTTTTATATGGAAACATATTGTATGTCGACTTGGAATTCCAAAAATTCTAGTTTCAGATAACGGTGCACAATTTACTGGCAAACAAGTTTCAGAGTTATGCAAAGAAAGAATGTTCTCTTCTCCACGATATCCACAGGGAAATGGACAAGCTGAAATTTCAAATCGAACGATTTTGAACGGGATAAAGAAAAGGCTAGAAACTGCAAAAGGCAATTGGGTGGAAGAACTTCCTGGAGTATTATGGGCATACCGAACTACAAAACGCAAAGCTACATGAGAAACACCATTCTCACTTGCATATGGTTCCGAAGCAATCATTCCAGTTGAAATTAGGGATGGCAAATTGTCGGGTCGGGCTCGAGCTTGGCCAAGCCCGAGCCCGACCCGACCACCTCAAGCAAAGGCCCGACCCGACAAAAAGCCCGATCACTGTTGATTCGGGTCGGGCCCGGCCCGACCCGAGTCGGGTCACAATCGGGTCGGGCCGGCCCGAACAATATTTTACTATTGATTTAGTTTATAATTTTTTGCTCTAATTGTTTGATTTATTTCCGATTAGCCCGCCACCCACTGTTTTCTTTCCCAATTTCAAATTTAATACTTAAATAAAACACAAATTTCACAACTCATATCCAAAATTTGATTTACACTTGTGTCATTTAAAAAAAAAAAGAAAAAAAGAAACTTATCCTATACAAATAAAAACACACAATTCCACAACTCAGTGTTTAAAAAAAAAGTCATATCATATACAAATAAAAACACACAATTTCACAATTTAATTCTACAATTTAACATAAAAAAGACAAAGTCATGTGTAAGTTTTTTTTTTTTTTTTTAATTTAGGGTCGAGTCAGGTCGGGCCGCCTATGGCCCGAGCCCGACCCGATAATTTAATCGGGCCTTAATTTTTGGCCCGAGCCCGATCTTTGACCCGAAAATTCGGACCAAAGTCCTAAAATCTCGGGCCGGGTCATTCGGGCCAAAATTCGGGCCGGGTCATTTTGCCATCCCTAGTTGAAATTGGACTGCCAACACTTCGAACCCAGCTTGGACTTTCATGTCTAATATAGAAGAACTCACCCATAATTTAGATTTGCTAGAAGAAAAAAGAGAGTAAGCGTTGATCCGTTTAGAGGCATATCATCAACAAACCAAGCTACACTTCAATAAAAAAGTCAAACACGGAAAATTTCATCTGGGAAATTTAGTCCCCAGGAAAATCTTCCACAACAACCAAGAATCTATTTCTGAAAAGGTATGTCCAAATTGGGAAGGTCCTTACAAAATTGTCGGAGCCGGATCAAAAGGCGCCTATTGGCTCTCGGACATGGAAGGGAAGAAACTACCAAGGCCCTGGAACGCTATCAATTTGCGCATCTACTATGTCTAAAATTCCCAATTAGTTTTTGACTAAATTGGAAGAGATGTGAATATATACGTTGATATCAATAAAATAATGATATTCCTCGTTGGGAAATGAATCTTTTTATATTTGCATGGTTAAAATGATAGATTTAATTTATTTTTTGAAATTAAATCTATCTACCAATTAATTCCTTGTTCATGGCCATTAAATTAAAAGGTTAAATCCTTGATTAACCTAACCTACAACTCCAGCAGTTGAAAAAGTTAATTAGAAAATTAACTTTTTAGGCTCGGGCCATACTTAAAATTAAAAGGTCGATCCTTGATCAACTTAAATGCTCAGGCTCAAAACTTAATAAAGTGGTACCTATATTTCAGCTCCAAATAAAAAATTGAGCTCAAGAAACAAGCCAGCAAGATCAACGAAGACGAACTTAAAGTTATTGATTTTACAAATTTTTAAGTTCATTTTACATTTTTGGATTAAAGCAAAGTGGGTTTATTTAAAAGCTTAGAACCATAACCACAACAAATGGCTTAGAGATATTGACACGGGTTTAGAGATATGGACACGTACATTAACAAATGTCAAAACATTGTATTATATTTTAATTTAAAATATAATACAATGGGGGGCTTACTGTTAGTGACAAAATATATGACGGTGGTAATTTACTTCTAAAAAGCCAAAGGGGCAGAGACAAAAGGAGGGAGGCAGAACAAGAAAGAAGCCGAGCCAGTCAGTTGAGAAGTCAAGGAACACAAGCAAAAGAAGAAAAGCCATCACAGAAGCAACTAGGAAGCAGCAGCCGCAAAGAACAGAGAACAGCCGCAAAGATCAGAGAACAGAGCACAGCAGCAAATTAAACAAAGCGAAGAAGTAAAGAAGTCAAAGAAGTCAAAAGGGGATTCAATTTATAGAAGCCAAGAGGTTAAAGAATTCAAACAGAGAAGAACTAAGGAAGAATAAGATAGCTATTTATTTGTTTGTAACAACAATGTTTACCTGGACAAGCAGTGGGCACAGTTTTAGTGCATGTAGTTGCACAAGAAAACTATTAAGTTGGCCCAGGTTATCCATGATTTAGTCGCTAAAAGCAGATTCAAAAGATAAATCGGCAGGATTTGGAACGTTCCTAAAGGACACAACTGCTTCTGATCAATTATACTTAAAAGAAATGAGATTTGGCAAATGAATTTCAAGATCCTTCAATCCAGCCACGTACAACTCCAAGTACTTCAACTTGAGAGATGGACCAAAAAGTTTTTAAGACTTGTGCGACACAATGACTCTTTAACACTCAACAACTCAGGAGAGAGACAGTTTCAAGAACCTTACATTCGCCAAACATAAGGATGTAAGAGACCTAAAGCTGGAATAACTATAAAGGTGTGATGGAAAAGTGTATTGGCCAGAAGACCGCAAATAACCGTCACCCTTAACTCCAGTAAAGTCCTACTCAACTTTTTGAACTTTCTTTTCTACGGTAAATTTGACCCACTTATTAATATCGACATTGGAGTACTCCACATCAAAACGAATCCTCAATCCTTTTATAAGTTCACCTTGATGAGATCCCAAAACTTGATTGACCCAACTCATCAACTTAAGCCTTTCTATCTCTAGTAGCTCACCTTCAAAACCCAAGCGTGCTTTTGCTTTCAAGTGAGCCACTGTTAATGGGTTGTCAAAGTTTAAACATCCAGAAAACCAGTTCCACTAATTGATAGCATGGTTGTCCTTGCGGCTTCGTTCATGGTCAAGCGAGACACGAATCTGTCATTAGCAAGAGAAATCACTTTCTCTTTTCTCATTGCATGGCTGATGCGGCATCCTATCTAAGAGAATTACCCAAAATTCAGAAACTGTCGTTAGCAAGAGAAAACATGACAGCCATTCCCACTTCCAAGCAGATAACCTAGCAATGTAAAATGCCTGTAGTGCGACTCCATCTGGTTCCTACAAGAAAAATAGAACATTATGATTATCAGCTATAATAATTTGAATTCTAAAAACAAGCAAAACTATAATCAATCAACCGTCATTCTCAGAGCCGGATTAAAATCATAAAACACCCCAAAATCAAAAGATCGATCAGCAAATTCCTCCTTCCTAAATTTATGGGATTCACTCAAATTTTATTCCGGTCTTTCATGTTTTAAAAAATAAATATTATCAGTTATTCTCATTTCTCATTCTCATTTTTCGATCCTATAAGTAATAGAGTAAACAAACCATCAAATCCCCATACGAGGATTTTAAGAGGACCGAAAAATTAATGTTTTGTCACCTGTGTGAGGACTTTCAAACATATATCATTGTGCGATGAATGTTGAAACAAATGTAACTTGATCGAAATTATCCCACAAACTATTCCTGCCCCAGCCATTTTGAGCCCATAATCAGTAGAAGAAAAAAATAGAAACAAAAAACGAAACAAAATCCACAATGTAAAACAATATAAAATTAACATTATTATAATTTTATAGAGCGAATTCCTTTTTATCTTTAAAACAATATTAAATAATATTTCACAATGTAAACCTAAGGCTAAAAACATCTATTCAATGCCAAATAGTCATTACCTGCCTTCAATAATGAGGGTGGGGTTGGAGACTCAACTCTTGTATAATTACAAGTGAAAATATATTGTATTGTATGATACTTTCCAAAAAAAAAAATAAAGGTCAATTATTCATCGACCACTAATTTTTTTGAAAATTTTTTTAAAATACACAAATAATTTTTTGTTTTGTACAATTTCACCTAATTTACAAACATTAGGTGAAACAATAGCTGGCTAGAATGAGGCATTCACCTTCTCTTGCCCTTAGAAGAAACATTACTTCTGGTTCGGGAATAATCCATGGTTTCAAGTATCTGTCACCTTCAAACCACGCAAAGTCTTGGGTTATAAAGGTCACTAAATTACATTTGAGATCTGAGCAGATTGCATATAAACTAATTTTATGCATCCATGCTCTTAAGTGAATGCACAAATCTCACAGTGCTGTGTTGAATTAGATAGCTGTGTTGTTTTATGGTCGGAATTATGATTGAATTGTTGTGGGAGTTGTATTATTGGTGGTTGCGTGAAGTTGCATTATAATTGTCAAAGGATTGGAGTTTAAAGTATTGCATCTGGTGAAAACGAGTGGAAATATCTAATGCACTCCAACTGTTTGATAAAATGCCGCAAGGAGCTATTTTGCTTCTCGTTGCTTTTGATGGATTATGTGAGCATATTTGACTGGCAAAACAGTAATTTTATGTTTGGGAGTAAAAATGTTGTTTGACCAATGTCTAACAAAAAATTGTATATTTTTGAAAAAAAATAAAAAAAAATAAATTGTCGGTGCATAATTGCCCGAAAATAAATAAAATTTCTTGTAAGAAAGGATTACTCTTGCTAATGACTTGGCGGCCAAAAAACTGCAGAGATTTCTGTTAATGAAAACCTCCGGGAGGTCCCTGGGACAACTCAGATTAGCATGAATGCATTATGCACTTTACGCCTAAAATTTCTCAAGTCTGAATAATAATATTAGTGAGTGACTTTTCTCATACTATCCAAACTTCAAATAAAATTTTCAAAAAAGGAGGAAAATAAAAGTGCTTTGAGATATATAACCAGCCTTCCAAGTTCAGATTGTAATTTTGTTTGCCAAGAGTGATTCAGAAACTCATGCCACTGTATTAATATCACAACTCCTAATTTTCTTGAGATGAGAAATAAAAACGAAATGATCCACAACATCTATCAGCCAATATCCATAATCTGCTGCAAATGAACGCACACAATGCTTCATTTTCAATATGGTGACTAGTAACTTTGAATAATTAAAAGAACCTGGTGAAAGTGTCCCACCACAAATAGATAATCTAACAGCCAGTAATAGATTATTCATAATAATTTTTAATTTTATGCAATCACAAATTGTACTAAAGGGAATTTAGCTGCCAACTCCCAAGCAAGCTGTCTTTCAAATTTGCACTCCTCTGTTTCCCTCCAATGAGATTCCTTTAAGAGTGCCCCGCTATTGCAGTGGACAAGGATCAATGGTTATCTTCTCCAAAAGATCAGCACTCTCAATAAAATACTTCATAAACTCAGCGTCAGCTAGTCCCTTGAATCCTTCCAATTCCACCACTTTAACACTTAATTTCGAGAGGCTTAAATACGGATGATGCTTGAGTGTCTGTGTTGCTTCATATATAGGTGCTCCAAAATGCTGAGATAGAAGAAAGGCAGCAATCATATCATAAATATGTATCAAGAAACTTTTAAAATGTAAATGCAAACTATAGTAGTAGTCTCAACCATTAAACTAAATGCACATCCAAACTAAAGTTTCCACCTGCAATATTTAAATATCAAAATCACAAGCTGAATAATAAAGTATTCACCTTCTCCAGCTTTAATTTATGCAATGAGGGGCACACTTTCAAGAAAAAACCACATGGAAGCAAACACAAGGAACTACACATTGGATAATTTGGTAAAATTATAAGGTACTTTATTAGGGGCCTGAAACAATTCGATAAAACAGGAAAAGACAATGAGTCAATATTTATAAATATTAAGACACAAGAATCGAAAACAACAGCACCCATAAAATAAACAATTAGATTTACCAGGGCAAGCAGCGGGCGCATATTTAGTGCGTTTAATTGCTGCACAAGAAAACCATTAAGTTGGCACAGGTTATTCATGATGTAGTCGCTAAAAGAATATCCAAAAGTTACATTGACAAGATTTGGAACATTTCTAAAAGACACAACTGTTCCTGAGCAATTATATTTAAAAGAAATGAGATTTGGTAAATGAATTTCAAGATCCTTCAATCCAGCCAAGTACTACTCTAAGTACTTCAACTTGAGTGATGGACCAATAAGTTTAAGACTTGTCAGACACAATGACTTTTTAACACTCAACACCACAAGAGAGGGACAGTAAGATAATAAATGTTCAAGAAAATCTCCAGTTACACCTACATTTGCCAAACGTAAGGATGTCAGAGACCTAAAGCTGGAATAACTAAAAAGATGTGATGGAAAAGTTGTATTGCACATAAAACTCATACTTAACTCCAGAAAAGTCCAACTCAAGATTTTGAACTTTCTTTTCCACCGCAAATTGGACCCACTTATCAATATCGTCATTGGTGTAATCCACATCAAAACAAATCCTCAATCCTTCCATAAGATGACCTTGATGAGATCCCAGTACTCGATTGACCCAACTCATAAACACAGGCCTTTCTATCGCTAGCGGCTCACTATCAAGCATCCTCAACATTTCATCAAGCCTTTTTAAAAATTACGATAAGTTTGATCATATATTGTTTACTTTCACTGCCTGGCTCCCATTGCGATTGTTTATATTTCAATTTTCATTCTGTAGATGTACTTGCCATGCCCGATTAAATTGCAAAATAAAAACAGCCAATGCCATTATACAAAAAATATATATGTTTTGCTTATGATCTTAGAAAACATACTGAATTTAATTAACAATATCTCCCCTGTCCTATTCATCATCAACGGCAGCTAGCCCGCGAGCTGAATTGGAACCGACAGCAATGAACCTGAACGGAACTGACAACGGCGGCGGTGTGTGGGTCTGTCTGTGATGCAGAACAAAAAATTGAAGAAATCCTAATTAAATTAAAATTTATAATATTTAAAATATTTTAATTAAATTATATTTTAGTTTAATTTGGTTTATTATTTAGAATTTTATTATTTAAGCATTTGTATTCCTAATTTAAGTATTAGTCTTATTAAAATAGATTTTTTAGTCAAATTAGGATAAGTCATTGTTAGTATAAATAAGTATTTTTTATAGCTTTTATAAGCAATCCTTGATTATTTATTATTAATTATTTCTTAAAATAAACTCTTGGTTTGAGTTATGTTCTTGTTATTTCTCAGTATTTGGTGGAATTAACAAGTTTTAATACCTAGATTCGCGGGTATTCTTAGAATCAATGTAGATTTAGCTTATTTCTTTATTATAGTATTCTCAACAATCAACGGAGTATTGAAAATACCCTTATCTATCAATCACCCTACATCTTTTCTCCTTCCGCAGCATTAGTTTATCCTTCCTCTACTTCAGTTTCGCTGCAGAGTGTTCTTTTGTAGAACTGCACTTCATCAGTTTAGTATTAGAGCTGAAAGCCTGGTTCTTAACTGTCCTCCAAACCTACCTTTTTTTTTTCTTAAACCCGTTTAGCTTTTAAAAAAAATAAAAAAACCAAAATAAAAAAATTCCACGGAGGCTAAGGTACAACATTCTCAATATCTTAAGCGCAAAATATAAATATAGCTTATATACATACATATGTATATATAAATTCTTCTTTAGAATCGTGCAATTTAATAAAATTAGTGTAAACATACTATTAAATCACACGATTTAATAGCGTGTTGCATTTAAAAAAATAAAAATACCCACACTTGAGAATAATTATATATATTCTTTTTTTTTAGTGACAATTTTATCAATTTTTTGTGATATTTATGGTTAAGAAAACGTTAACTAATTTGCACTTAATATAACCATTATCTTCCACCATTAAAAAAAAAAAACACAATAATAATCTTCTATCTGTGACATTTATTATTTAATTGATAGGTGATCTTCAATTTATTAACTAAAAAAATTTATTGCATCATAAACATCAAAATATTCTATTTCTCATTGAAAATCTATGACCTTTCATCAAATCATTATTTGTCTATTCCATTTCAAAAACATTCGGGCTAGGTTCGGAGCGAAGAAATTCCCGACTCCAGTCCGAATTAATTTTTTCCCCAAAAAAAAAAAAAGAAAAAGACAGAGACAGGTAACATTTAAAATTTCCCATCTTCAATTAAAAAATAAAAAGAAAAAGAAAAATGCAAAAATTGCCAGAGACAGTTAAATTTGCATCTTAAAAGTTAAAACGTTGTGCTCTCCGAAGCCTATTAACAGCACTTGCTTCACTTTCCCTCCTATTTTCGGATTCATCGAATTTCAAAGGTTCGTTTTCCGCATATCTTTCCTTATTTGTCTTAATTTTTTAATTAATTACTCTTTAAAAGTTGAAAATTATGTTTTATCTTTCAATTAATTTTTTTGTGTTTTAAAGAAAACTGTCTTTTTCTGATTCGATAACGGAAACAATCAAGTTAATTTCTTGTTTATGATCTCAAAATTGTACTCTTTTCTTGTAGATTGTTCTCTTGTTTCCAGTTGATTCTAGGGTTTTTTAAATTTTGTCGCTTAATTCCTTAAACCCCAGTTTTTTTAAAGCTCTGTTTGTTTTGGGATAATAAATTTGTGATTTAGGGTTTTTAATTGACTTAATTGATGAGTTATATTTTGAGGCTGAATCTGTAGGCCTGAAAAGTTTAAATTTTTCTAGGGGAATTTTGTTTACACAAGTATACTGAAGATTGGGTAATTGAATTGAGTTAAGCTGATATGAAAGCATAACGATTTCCTTTTCTTGAATAATTATTTATGTTGCTTGTAGTGGTCAAGGATAGACTAATTCTTGGAACTTAGAACATGAAGAGAAAGCGAGGGCACAAGAAAGGGAAGTCAAAAGGGCCTGCCAAGGCAGTTAAGAACGAGGCAATACCAGTTGTTAGTTTAACTAACACTGAGGACGATGATAATAATGTGGATGAGTATGGAAATGATGAATATGAGTCAACAATGGAGGTTGACACACCTTCTTCGACTGGGACTGATCAGCCATTGAATGTTGCGAGCATAAATCCTGATGGATCACTTGATAAGGCTTTGGGAAAACCAGTTGGGCGTGTGAAAGTGAAGTTGAAGACTCCAAAATTGTTGGAGTCATCGCATAGTGATACTGATAAGAGTAGCTCGCAACTGGGTTTTGAGAGACAAGGTGGGAGTAGTGAGAGAATTGAGGATAGTGCCATGTCATTGGCTGAAATGAGATTGGGTGTTTTGGGGAATGCATCAAAGAAAGCCGGGAGCATCAAGATTAAATCGTCGAGGGGCTTCGGCAGTTCAAGTCTTAGTAAAACCAGTGATACTGTGGTAGCACAAAGTGAGAGTTCCCATAAAAAACACCATAAGACAGCTCGTATGGATCATCAATATAACAAGGAAGAACTGGATGCTGCCTTGATGGTATGTTGGGAATTTTATGTGTAGATACATATTTCTGTTGAAGTTGGTTGATGGAACTGTTTTATGTGTTTTTGAAAATCAGCTGCCGATATCTGAATAAAACATGATTAATACGTATTTAATAGTTGCTTTCTTTCTGTATTCTCTTACAGGTGATTAAGAAGGTAATGAAAATGGATGCAGCTGAGCCCTTTAATGTCCCTGTGAATCCTGAAGCTTTGGGAATACCAGTAAGTGTAAAATTCTAAGTACAATGCTTTTGGAACTTATTAACTCCTGTTTTCCTTTTTCTCTAAATTGTAAATTTTGTATCAAGAGCTCTGTTGAGAGAGTTGTAAAGAAGGTTGAAGCTCTTTTACTTTCTCTGATTTTGGGTGTCATTCGTCTTTAAAGTTTAATTGGACAAGTAAATTGCATCATGTCTGAGAGTCAATTTGTTGTTTTTGGAAGTTTTTTCTTCATTACTAGCCTCATATATTCCTTGGTGCATGAAATTATAAGATATACCGGTTTGGAAAAATTTTAATTTATTTAATCATAGTACACACACAGTTGCACCTATTAGTTATTTTGCTTTAGGTGCACTAATGCTAGTCAAGCCTTTGGAGTTGTTTCCTTTTATTTCATTTCTTCTCCTTTCATTTTTTTCCGCTTGTTGAGGGGTGGGAGCATTGTGAATACTTTGATGTCCTTAAACTTCTCCATTATGGCACAACATATACTGAATAAGATTTTTCTTTCTTTAATTTTGATGGGATTCCTATTTGGCACCAGGATTACTTTGATGTTATAGATACCCCAATGGATTTTGGAACGATATGCAGCAATCTTGAAAATGGTGGTAAATATATGAATTCAGAGGATGTCTACAAGGATGTAGAATACATCTGGGAGAACTGTAACAAGTATAACAGCAAAGGTGACTATATCTTAGATCTTATGAAGCGGGTGAAGAAAAATTTTATGAAGCTTTGGATGGCAGCTGGGTTATACACTGAGCAATCAAGTGGGAGTGCAGGTGAGCGTTTCATATTTATACTTCTCCGAACTGAAATTCACAAGCAAAAAGACATGCTTTATCTGTTCCAACCTGAAGGGAGAGACGTTAATAGCATCATTTGGCAATTGGCATAAAAGCTTTCCTTAATTCTTTTGTGCATTGTTAGCTAGGACAAAGAAGCATATTGTCTTAAATTGATAGAAAACATGGAAAGCTTTTTGTTTTTTGTTTTTTGTTTTTTTTTTTTCGTTTTTTCTTTTCTCGGGTAGCTTCTCATGTTTGTAAGAATATACTTGATTACATCTTTTAAAATAGGGGCCAGGCATCTGAGAATGCAGGCTAGAATTATTAATATCATGTATTGTGGTTGACTAGTTCTTTGATATACGATAAGTTTGAAAGGTCTAAGAAGATGCCTGACAGATGTAGGGGAGGGAAAACATTATGATATTAAAGCTTCTCCAAATTTTATGATATTAAGTTCAAAAATCAAGAATCTAATTTAATTTTTAAAGGGCTTGATGCTGGAAGAATAATTCTCTTTGATGTCTAATTTAAAGGTTGATGTTCAACCTTATGCATTGCAAATGACTTAGCTGATTAGAGAGTTGGTGAGATAGTATTTTATGGCTGAATACAAGTGCTTGGTGAGGAGGCAATATTTCTATCACTGGGCATGCCTTAACAGCTGCTGTATATCATGTGTTTATGCATGATTTGCTTATATTTGGTTTAGGTGATAGGCTCTTTATTGTACCTTATCATTATTCATTTCCTTTGTGTCAGGTCTTGAAGGCATTCAAGATGTTGCTCAGTCCAGCCAGGGAAAAGCACAAGTGAAAGGTGGTCAACCGAAGCAAAAGTCAGGAAAGCGTCATGGGTAATTTAGGCTAAAACCTTATGCTTTTTCATAAACTTCTCTTACTGTTTTTATTACTCAGATATAGAAAATTATTTGATTTATTTCAAATTTCAGAGTGTCTTTGTGCATATGGATTAGAGGCTACATATCCTGCCAGAAAAATAAGGAAATAAATAGAATGAATTTACTTTTATTGTTTCTCTAGAGCTACCTTAGACAATTCTTCATTCAATTCTTTACTATTGCTTTCTGTACGTTGGATTTTACTACGAAGAAAAATAAGGAATTAAATTTCATTTATTTGTTTAAGCTCTGGCTCTTAATTTAACTTCGGTGATCCATGACTTTAAGTCTATGGGAGTTCATGGTGAGTTTCAAAACTATAGTACAGCACTAAGTTTTTCCTCCTTAAGAGTTCAACTGAAAAGTCTTCATATTCTTCTATTCTTTTCCCCCATCTGAATAATTTTCCCCATTTGCAGAAGGCGTCATAAACATGATTGTTTATGTGCAATTTGTGTTCTAAAGCGCCGCAAAAGGGAGCGTGAGGAGAATGCTCGAATTGCTCAAGGCCAGACTGGTATTGTTGAGGCTCAAGAACCAAACCAAGAGGTACATTAATTTTTTTGATTGATGGTTACACTCAGTCTTGTATTGATACAAAATAGTTGATTTTCACATTGTATTCTTGCGAGTCTTATAGTAATTATGATATTTGAGATTTGCTTATTACTGCAATAATTCTTTCTTGTTCCTCTCTCTTCTATTTTTCTATTCCTTATTTCTTTTCTGGGGCTCAAAGTAATGTGGGAGTTTCAAAGTCCTGGAGAAGAAGCAGACCATGTTATTGTTGTACTTTTAGAGTCTATTGGATATTAGATCTCTACAGTGATTTTATTTGTGTATTTTAATATAACTAAGTAATTATAATAATAATAATAAATCTATAAATTGATCACCCTTTGGAAATAAATGTTACTTTTGTTTCACCTTTCCTGTTTGATTGTGTGATAATATTTAGCAGTAAGAGCTTCCAAAGATGATATGTAGGTAACCGCCCTTTGCATAGGTTTACATATGATATGTACTGTGGCAGTTTAAAGGTATGTGATGTGTTGCATACCAAAGCTACATGAGTGTTTCAGATCTGTCTTAAATTGCAGAGAACAGGGATTGAGATAGTAAAATAAGACTTAATTGTACAGTTGTTAAAAGTGTTTCCATTCCTTTGTTAAAATTGTAATTTATATGTGTGCTTGCGGCAACAAGAGGATATGTTTAATAATTTCAAACTAAAAAGATGTGGGCTGTCCAATTCTTTGGCAAAATGCTACATAACAAAAACTTCCTAGAAAGCATTGGTCATGTGTAAATGTATTTGAGAGTTCAATATTGTCAAGGACAGTTGGTTTTTGCTTTTCTGCTTCTTTCACTGTTGTACAAAATATGACTTCTCTATTATATTCTGATTATTGATTCTTCTCTTTATTTGTTTTGAAGGAATCTTCTCCTGTAGAAAGCCCTCGTGGCGATGATTCATCATCAGTTATGGGTGAATCACAAGACCTTGATGCAGATGCTGAGGTGGAAGGGAAAAAAGAGGAGGTTAAAATGGAGAGTGCAAAGCAGGAGTACAGCCATATGGAGGTTAAGCATGAGGAAGAGCAGGAGGAGGAAGAAGATGATGAGGAGGATGAGGAGGAAGAGGACGAAGAAGGAGGAGAAGAGAATGAGATAGATATGCAAAAGAAAGGAGGAGAAGAAGGCCTAGCGCTGTCAAAAATAGGTGAAAGATTAGGGGAGGAGTCCATGAGACAATCTGAACCAGGAAGACCAGAGAACTCTGGTGGAATCCAAACTCATTCTGACAAGCACGATGGGGAAGCTGTGGCTGTTCAGAAACAAGCACACAAGGTATGTACATTTATTTATGACATACGCCTACGATAGTTAATCTTAATAATATTAGAACTTGCTGTCAATCCTTAACATTTGATGACACATAAATGCCCACATGGTTTTTGGGTTAAGATCAGTTTGCCTCTTGAATATGGGACAATTTAGTGAATATGATATCACGCCTTCTCTGATCTTGTCTGCTATTTTGATTCAATGGTTTGATGTGGTTACAGAATTTGCAAGAATGGGCAGAAAAGGCTAAATTGTACAGCAACTTCAATTCCGAAAACCCTGTTCTTCTGAGATTATGCGGAACTCTCTTCCCCAAAGATCATAAATCTGTCTGGAGTGGACCTCATTCTCTAGTTCAGCGTCCGGTTTCCACTCATACTAATTCCCTTCATACAGCTATAGAGAGTTTCATGCAGTAAGCTTTCAGCTAATTTGGCTAGTGGATAAGATGTAATTTAAATTCTGCTAACTCAAGTTACACAAGTTGATAGTAATTTCTTTCTGCTCGTAGGACACACGGTTTTTAGGCAGTTTTGTATCTAAATTATTGGAAGCAATAGAAAACACTTTATTTTGACAAATGTTTTAATCTAGTGAAGAAGCCCTTGCAATATATGGAATAAGCCCTTTCTTTTTTTCTCTTTTTGAAAATAATTTCATTATGACCTAGTAATTTACTATGGTGCTTTTATTATATTACAATCAATTATTCTGAGTTTAATGAGAATCTATATATATTTTAATTAAAGGTGAGCATTTTCTCCGAACCAAACTGTTTCTTCTGATTCAGAAAATTGTCAAACAATTGGATTTATAGTTCGGTTCTTAAAAAATGGACCAAAATCATAAAGTAAAATAAAATAAAGAAATCAACAAGAATGATCAGAGCTGCTTCTAAATATTTGAAAGGTTTAACTCAGTTTATGAGTAGTGTTATATATCTCAATCTCAAATGATTCAGGGCATATAATAATTCATCACATATGAAGTGATAGGATTGTTAAGTGGTAAATAATTTTTTATGAATTTTTTTGATAAGTTTTGAGGCATGTAACATTTTTTTTTTAATAATTTGTGTCTCAAGTTTGTACAAAAATTAAGAGACAAATTAAAATAAATCTTTTGCTGACATAAAGTTAAAAAATATAAAAACCCCCCAAATTTGTAACACTAAAATCCTTAAACCCTAAACCCTTGGAAAAGCAATCTAAAACCCTACAAACTCTCTCTCGCTTTAAAATCGATTGATAGATATTTACTCAATGGCCATTGCCGGTATTATCCGCTCTTTACAACGCCGAGAAGTGGCCTCCGCCCCTCTCTCAGCCTACAAATGCGTACGTCTGCAATTTTTAAACTCGCCCGTGTTTTGCAATTTGTGTTTTGCTTTGTTTTTTTCATTTAAATTTGGCTCCTTCTATTTATTTAGCCCGCCAAATTTTTTTTTTTTTTTAAAAGTTTAAATTTTAGCTTCTGGTAATTGTTAATTCAATCAGACTTTACTAAAGTCCAAAGCTAATGATGCTCATTTTCTGAAATTTGATGTTGGTTTCTGTGTTTGATTCTGAAAAATAGAAAAGGGTATAAAATTTGGTGAGGGGTTTTTTTTCAAAATTTGTTTAGAATGATGATTGATGACACTTACGCATCTATAATGTTTGGTTAGTGTATATGTTTCCTCAAATAATTGATTAATGTTATGCTACATTTTGCTTGGGGTGAAATTTCTTGTAACTCGTTAGTTGCAGGGATTGATTTCTGATAGTTAAAAGTTTTGGATTGAGTGGACTATGTACAGAAATTCTTGTTCTTATAAATTTGAATACTTTTGTAGTTGAAGGGCAATGTCAAGCCCTCCCGGGCTCCTTCAAATTGGGCAAGTTTGGCAAGACCTTTCAGGTACTGTGTTTGGCTGGTCGCATTTTATTTTGCTAAGCACCTGTGTTATGACTACTGTTTGTTTGGAACTCATGTGTATACTCTTTATTTCAGTGCAAGACCTGCAGGGAATGATGTTATTGGGGTTGATTTGGGAACCACCAATTCATGTGTTGCCGTCATGGAAGGAAAGGTGGGACTGTTCTGAACATTTTACCAACTGTTAGTTTAAAGTTTTCAGTGTATAAAGATCATTTCTGATGTATTTTGAAGTTTTATGTAGAATCCTAAAGTTATTGAGAATTCTGAAGGCACGAGGACCACGCCATCAGTGGTGGCTTTCAATCAGAAAGGTGAGCTGCTTGTGGGTACACCAGCAAAACGTCAGGCTGTGACTAACCCAGCTAACACACTTTTTGGAACTAAACGTCTGATTGGTAGGCGATTCAATGATCCCCAGACTCAAAAGGAAATGAAAATGGTTCCATTCAAGATAGTCAATGCTCCAAATGGAGATGCTTGGGTCGAGGCCAATGGGCAACAGTACTCCCCAAGCCAGATTGGAGCATTCGTTCTAACCAAGATGAAAGAAACTGCAGAGTCTTATCTTGGAAAGTCTGTTTCTAAAGCAGTGATCACTGTACCAGCTTATTTTAATGATGCTCAGAGGCAAGCAACGAAGGATGCTGGTAGAATTGCCGGTCTCGATGTTCAAAGAATTATTAATGAGCCCACTGCTGCTGCACTTTCCTATGGCATGAACAACAAGGAGGGTCTTATTGCTGTTTTTGATCTTGGTGGTGGAACGTTTGATGTTTCAATATTGGAGATCTCTAATGGTGTCTTTGAGGTACAAGTTTTTGTAATTTGGAAAACTATGTTTGTTTATTCATTGACTATGTCTTAATGCTTATAATTGTCTGCTTCAGGTGAAAGCAACAAATGGTGATACATTCTTGGGAGGAGAGGATTTTGATAATGCATTGTTGGAGTTCTTGGTGAGTGAATTCAAGAGGACTGAGAGAATTGATCTTTCACAAGACAAGCTTGCCTTGCAGAGGCTTCGTGAGTCAGCTGAGAAAGCGAAAATAGAACTTTCATCAACATCCCAGACTGAAATTAATCTTCCATTTATCACAGCCGATGCATCAGGGGCAAAGCATTTGAATATCACACTAACCAGATCTAAATTTGAAACTTTGGTGAATCAATTGATTGAGAGAACCAAGGCTCCTTGCAAGAACTGTTTAAAGGATGCAAATATCACTATCAAGGATGTCAATGAGGTTCTTCTTGTCGGCGGTATGACCCGTGTACCTAAGGTACAAGAAATCGTTACAGAGATCTTTGGAAAGAGCCCCAGCAAAGGAGTGAATCCTGACGAGGCAGTTGCCCTTGGGGCGGCAATTCAAGGCGGAATCCTTCGTGGAGATGTCAAAGAGTTGCTTCTCCTGGATGTTACACCACTATCACTTGGTATTGAGACACTTGGTGGTATTTTCACCAGGCTGATCAACCGAAACACAACAATTCCAACAAAGAAGAGTCAGGTGAGTGATTGTTTAGGGCATTGCAACATTTATATGAATCTTTACAATATGTTTATTGAAAATATGTAATGCTTGAATATTTTATTTTGACAAAATAGTACAATGGGTACGCATTTTGAGTACCCTTAGCCACTGATCATTATCCTACGGTGATATTTTTGCTTGAGACATTGGGGTTTGCAACTTTACATTTGCTCTATTTTTGAGGTTTTATCCACATGTGCAAGTGGCAGCTTAATTTTTATCTGACTTTTTATAGTGTTTCAATGTATTCATTTTGACTGATGATGCTTCTCATCACAGGTGTTCTCAACAGCAGCTGACAACCAGACTCAGGTTGGCATCAAGGTACTTCAAGGTGAGCGTGAAATGGCAGCCGACAACAAGGCGTTAGGAGAGTTTGAACTTATGGGCATTCCACCAGCACCTAGAGGCATACCTCAGATTGAGGTCACATTCGACATTGATGCTAATGGTATTGTCACTGTTTCTGCCAAGGACAAGGCCACTGGCAAGGAACAGCAGATCACCATCCGCTCATCCGGAGGACTGTCAGAATCTGAAATCGAAAAGATGGTTAAAGAAGCTGAGTTGCACACTCAAAGAGATCAAGAAAGAAAAGCTCTGATCGACATCAGAAACAATGCAGACACCACCATCTACAGCATTGAAAAGAGCTTGGGTGAATATAGGGAGAAAATTCCCAGTGTAGTTGCTAAAGAGATCGAGGATGCAGTGTCAGATTTGAGGAAAGCAATGGCTGGTGAGAACATTAATGAAATCAATGCCAAGCTTGATGCTGCAAACAAAGCTGTCTCGAAGATTGGACAACACATGGCTGGTGGTTCCAGTGATAGTTCTGCTTCTGGAGGTTCACAGGGTGGCGACCAGGCCCCAGAGGTCGAGTATGAGGAAGTAAAGAAGTGAGTTTAGTTATTTAGGCAGCAAATTACATGATTCAGCGAAAACTGCTAATGAGGACCAATGCGTCCATAAATTTTGATGCCATTCCTTATTATATGGGATAATCTCCCACATTAATCAAAAATAGAATAAAATAGCTGAGCAGTGTTTTATTAGACTGTTTATCTTCTTTGTAGTTGAATCTCACAATTTTTAAATGATTCCTATTTAGCTAATTTCCTCATTGTCATTTGGAGAGGAAACAATCCAACAGCTTCACTTTAGTAGCAATAAGTTGATTCTTAACTTATGAATTTAATCAATCATTAGATTTGACTTAAATTAAACAGAACACTCAGGCTTGTGCTTTATTAATATTAAAATCATACTGATAGTTGAGAGTTAAACAGGTTCTTCATTTGCTTCCTCCTCCTTAGCCTGCAATTTTGCCTTTGCTTCTGCCAATTGTTTCTTCACTTTTTCAAGCTTCTCCATCTCCTCCTTAATTGCCTCTTGCAATTCAGCACAAGTGCGGTTGTCGGTGATCTTTGCAAAAATCTCTTCCGAAAGCCTGAGGTTCCCTTGCCGCCGTTTCCTCAGGTGCATTATCCATGATGATAGCTACAACCAGAAGCACACTGCATAAAACAACAATACTTAACTCACATTTCTAACATATAGGCAATCAAGCATATAACGTGATAAACTAAAAGAACAAATAATTAATTAAGTAAATAAAAATAAAAATAACAGAGAACATAAAAATAAAACTGGGCTAACAATGGAAGAAGAGATGTGGTTGATTGGATCCCTGCTGGTTTGAGTTGCTATGAGAGATTGTAAAAAATAAGGTG
Organism: Clausena lansium; assembly: GCA_030449835.1. Lineage (NCBI taxonomy): Eukaryota > Viridiplantae > Streptophyta > Magnoliopsida > Sapindales > Rutaceae > Clausena > Clausena lansium. The sequence goes on along the minus strand of JASUUF010000146.1, from coordinate 4,251,605 downwards.
ATTGTTTCTCACTCTTTTATACTACATTTTCAAGCTATATCTCATGATCTTCCAATTTCATCATACAAAATTCATTCACTAACTAGTAACTACTTTACAGTAAAAAAAAATTCATTAGCTGTAAAGTTATTTTTTTATTTTCATTTTTCAAGTTACAATAGCATTTGGACAGCTATGCACTTGGACGTTGATTTTTTTTATTTATTCATTATGTATAAACAAACATGTGTGCACAATTTTTGTAGGCGTATTATATTGGGTGGTTTCTACAATGTCAGTATGGCTTGATTACTATAAACTTAATCAAATACAATAATCATGTATATTCATGGGATGGTGATACCTCAATTCTGCCACATCAATTTGAATATAAGCTCAATATACGTATTATTATTATTATTATTCTTATTAGTGCTGATAGTTTAATAGTTACAATGATTCACTAACATGCCTTGACAGATTCAAGAACTGAAAATAAGCAAAACAAATCTTCATATTTAACTTTTTTTATTAAAAAAAAAACAAAAGCAGAAACCAAAAACCTTAATTACATGCTAAGTATATGCATAATTGGCATATAAAAAGTTAAGCACATGCAAGAAAACAAATTTAATAAATACCCAGATAAATTAACCGAAAAATATGATATTAAAATTCTGCAAAAAAATTTCTTTTGCAAGAAAAATTAGGATAAAAAATAATGAACTTTCATGTACTGACCTGAAATATCAACAATGGAATTAAATAAGTGAAATTGCAAGAGAGGAGGATTAGGAATAAATAAGTGAATGAGAAGAAAAGTGTCATATAGATTTTGATTTAAAAGTTTGAGTAGTGATAGAGTTCCAAATAGCTTTGGTAAATACTAATTTTTATTGGCAACGACTCAATTTTTATTTTAAAATCCAAGAGAGAATGGTTTTTCAAAAAATTTAAACAAAATGGCAATAGAAAGAATTTAAAAACGGATAATTTTGTTGTTGTCTGTAATTGAAATTAAGTAATAAATAGAGGACAAATGTTTAGCGGATGACATTTTTTATAATCCAATGTATTTATAATAATCTTTGAGAAATGCTTTAAAATATATTTTAAAATTGTTTAAAAAAAGTTTTAAAAATGAAAATAAACCGCGAGGACAATATCAATATTCAACAATTTTGTGACTCTAGCATTAGTGTTTTTTTTTTTTTTTTAAAGTTTTAATTATCTTTTAAAGTAAATTTATTTTAGAATATTTTATAAACATATCAAGAGTATAAAGTAGATTCCTTCATAAATTTTAATGGATACCATCTCAAAATCATGTCAAACAATAAGACACAAATATCAAAGGCAATTTTGTAAGCAAAACTCTATTATATTGAGATCCATTCTCTTGATACATAAACATAACACAACCATCGCAAACTACATGGATAAGTAGCTCTCACCTCTCTAAATCCTAAAAGTCATTGGCCCTAGGGGAATGGCCAAGTAGTTTTCAATTAGCATTATTTGATTGGCTACTCGAGTTCGAATTCTAAAAGAGACAGGGAATTAAAAATTGAGCTGAGCTTGACCCACCTCGCCAGTCCCTACCTTTTAAAAAATAAATAAATAAATTCCTAAAAGTCATCACAAGCAGCATACATAAGATGCTTTTACTAAACTAACATACCCTTTTGCAACACTAAGAAAAAGCTGGCATATACTTGATTCAACTGAAACGGTTAGTACTATGATCCCCCCAACGGGCGACCAGTTACTGCAGACGTCTCTTTCTGCTCACTGGATCCGGAGATGTTTCTAAAGATTCCACGGCATCTGTTTGATCATCTTCTGGCAGATCATATTTCACAAAGCCAAGGTAGAGTCCGCATGCAGGGGCCATAGGACTTGCAGCAGTCACAGTCTTTGCTTTTAAGATTCTTTCAACTGAAATTAATCATTTCAAATAAGACGCAAAAAGATTAGCTTGCAATTACAAACACAGATATGCATGATAAATAAAGAGGCGGCCTCACCATCAGAAACAGTCAATTCTCCAGTGCCCACAGCTTTTAGAACCCCAACAATAAGTCTCACCTGTGCAACATTGACAAGAAATGAAAATGATCGCTTCCTTGAGTATCTTTTTCCTTTTCATAATGTTTTTGGTATCCCCTAAATTTGATACCGAGACCAGATCAACAGAAATCAAAAAGCACATATCCTGACCACCAGTATGGTAGCAAAATTAAAACAGGCAAGTAAAAATCAGACACGGAAAGGCATAATTCTAACCTGGTGGTAAAGAAAAGAGCGTGCACGGGCTCTAACCTCGTAGGAGCGATGTTTTTTCCTTATGCCAAATACATTACTTCCACCATTAGGCATCCCTAATTTACTGCTATTGTCAATGGAACTAATCACAGGCGAATCTTGATTAATTATACTGCTTAAGCCCCTATCCATAATCGATGGGAAAATTACAGTTGATACCACCTCAGAAACATGCAGCTCATCTAAAGTTCTGATTGGGGAGTTGGCCTGTAAGTAATCGAGAAATGGCTTTAATTTCATATTCATGCCAACTCTAAGCACTAGCAAAGCTACATGTTACCAATAAAATTCAGACATACAAACATCCATTCCAGGTAACAAAGTATAATTGTTTGGTTGATGTATCACAAATTGTCATTACTATAATTATTTCCTTTTTTGCTCCCAAAACAGGAAGAATTCTATACGGGTTTAATAGTCCATGGAAGTTTAGTTTAAATCTAGGAGCTTGGTAGCAATTTGGTGATTTTCAGGTCTGCTTATATGGGCTTAGCAGCTGCCTTTGTGATCAGAAAAAGACCCAACCAGAAGCAAAAACAGTTAAAATCAATGCCAAAGAATTGAAGGATGAGAAACAACCTGGCAACCTGATGCCCTGAAGGAACTAAAATCATGACATCCAACAAGAACTTTGCATGCTTCCTGCATCAGGAGTTTCACTAAATAAATATGTGTGCAAAGCTAAACATAGAACAAAATGATGACTAATAAATAAACAAAATAGTCAGCAAACCTGCATAGCACGAAGATCTAACTCCTCAGTTACATGCCAGGCCCTATCTTTCTCAAAAACAGACAAAGGCTCTGGCCCAGACAGTATGCGATACAAGTACCTAAAAACATAGATTAAAAGTCAGGGTAGACCTTTTCGACAACATATTTCAACATTTATTTTGGAGTTCAGGGTCCAATGATAATCATTTCATGCAGTGCATCATCCTATTCAACCTAAACCATGAACCTATAAGTGTATAACACAATGAGGATGCAATTTCTATGAGCATGTCTTAAATCATGATACCTACGTTCGTTCTTGAGCTCTAAATCTTGCATGGAAGTCAGATGGAACACATCGAACATCAGTAACCATGATATCCCCTTCAGACTTCCAACAAAAAACAAAAAATTTGTCAGAATCTGCAGAAGAGAGGTGGAGACATCCTAGCTGAATATGATTTGGCCAAATTCAAATTTCAAATTCAGCCAGAGTTCTAACAAGAAATCTGAACAATGTTAGATTGATAATAACAGACTAAAACATTTAAGCATTCAACGGTTTGTGAAAGAGAGAATGGAGGGGTAAACAGCTGTAATTTTTTATCTTGATTCCGAAACTTCTAAGATCGTTAGAAGAAATACCTGTAAAAAATGATTCACAGCTCTCCTAACCACAGTAGAGTCATGAGGTGGTAGCTGCATTCCAGAAAAGATGGAGATATAATTTAAGAGTATGTATTTAATATTTATTATCAATTATCAAAAGACATAAATATGTAAAAGAAGTGAAATTCCTCCTAGTAGAATGTTTTAACTAGAAATGCCAATATTGAGAGTTCCGATCAAGCTAGCTCTAGATAGAGAGCAGCATATGTTAGAACTTTTAAGAAGCAAACTGGCGCACTCTTTCATTAAGACATAGTAAAAGTAATTTGTAGCTCACTTACCACTTCCCCAGGCTTCCTTTTGCTTATGCGTTCAACGTCTACATGGCAAACATTTGATGCAGCATGTACTCCAGCATCCTACAGAAGTAAGGGAAAAAAATTCATGTCATGCCACAACATCCAAAGTCCAAAGAAGGGGCTGGAGAATCAATCTTCTAAGCTCTTGATGAACATAAATGAACATGCGTCAAAGAGGGACCAAGAGAACAAACAAAGATTTACGGGCCGCTGACACAAATTTAAGTTTTCTCCACCGAGCAAGTTAAGACTCTATTGTATACGAAATCTCACCAAATAACACCTAACTTTAAGAACAATCAAATGACACCAATAAGATGAAAAAGCTGTAATCCACTTAAGTAGCTATGTCTCAACAACATAACTCCACTTAAGCTGCTATGTCTCAACAATATTACTAACTCTGATGTAAACGCACATCCCAAATTGCAGTAAAATTTTATGGGAAGTACCAGAACATCTTCGCTCTGCACATTCATACAACTCAAAATTTATCGCACAAAACGATACAATCGTATCATAAGCATTTTTATTTCTTTTGAAAACCAGAAGTTTTCACTGTTGCATTGGATTTAAAAATGGGAACTACTGCTACATCCTACAAAAATAATCATGAAAGCTCTGGTATATAACATCTCAAGCAGGTGTCCCCTAGAGGAACTGAACCTATTGCCTCTCAGTTGGAAAACAATTCAACCGACCCCACCCAATGAGTTGTAATTACATCCTATGCTCAATCAAACAGTATCAAAACCAAAGCAGTAACTAGTAATCAGCAGAACAATATACTTACAGTTCGACTGGAGAGGGAGATTGAAACTGGCTGCCCAATAAATTTACGAAATGCCTCCTGCACGGACAAAAATATAAAATGAAGTAACTATTATGTTTTTGGTATTTTATTTTCTTTCTTTCTAAATCATCCGTGTGTAACATAACAACTCAAGTGCTTTTGTTTATTTCAACCAAACATTATAAAATATGGAACAACAAAAGTGATTCTCAATTCTTGAAATCATTTTCTTATTTCGAATATGAAATTAAGGGTGCATTTGGGAAAGCATTTATTTAATCCAAATGCTTCCATAGAAAGCATTTTTTTAAGTAAAAGCATTTCTACGAAGACTTAAAACCTTATATTAAAAACACATATGAACTGCATTTATATCCCAAAAAATGCTTTTACAAACATTCAAATCCGTTATAAATTGCATTTATATCCCAAAAACCACTTCTACTTATTTCAACCGAACGCAACCCCAACAAAAGCGATTTTAATCATTTCAAAAGCGCTTTTATTGGCACAAAAAAAAAAAAAGCACTTTCGTAACTAACACACCAAAGAAACAGAGCAAAATACCTCAAGCACACCAACAACAGTGCGGCAATTGAGCTGCTTCTGGGACCCCGAGAAGCGAGTCCCAATGTACTCAACGGCTATCAAGTAACGTTGAACTCGTTTATTCGTGTTCATGTCTTCAGTGACAGTTCTTGTTTCTGAAACTTCTTCTGGGTACGCTTCTTCTTCTTCCTCAACGCTGTCGTTTTGATGATCTTCTTCTTTTTCTTCTGGGATTTTCGAAGCTTGTTCAGAACATTCAGAAATGTGCTCTGCAAACTTGGTCATTGTTTGCTTGTTATTTTGCTTTCTCTCCGTTTCTCGGCTCCCAAAGAGCTGACTAATGTTATAACATTGGTGGGTTTAGGAGCGCCATCATTATACAGGACTTGAGGATTGTACGGATTCGGAATACATAACGTAAAAGCAACTCTCGTGTGACGGGATGAAGGCTAATTTAATCGACTTCTCTTCGAAAATAAAATAATGAGAAATAACCCGTCCCTCTAATCTCTTAAATTCTAACCCAAAATCATTGGGGAAGAATAGATTCAATCAAAATTTTGACAAAATTATAAATACCATCTTGGTTGTCAAAGAAAAACTAATAATTAAACGTAATTTTTTTAAATAATTCAATTAATTAATAATACAACATATCATCACTGAGCTAAAACTATGAATAAAAAATTACGAAAATCGAACTTTTTTTTTATTCAAATTCAATTTAGTTCATTTTGATTCTCATTTAAAGAGAACCGAATCCAACAAATTCAGCTCATTTTGTTAAAAAATTAAACCAAACCGTGGCCATGACCCCTTTGAAGAAAAGCTAACCAAAACCCATCAATTATTATCTATTATTTTAAGGAAATTTTCATACACTTAATTATATTACGTATTTTTCTTTGGGATATTAACAAATACCCACAAAATTTTTCTAATATTTTACTACTTAATATTTTGACTGCTATTATTTTACCATCAAAACCAAAACATTATTTAAAACATTACTAAAGTCACAAAGATATTTAAAGAATTTTAAACTAAAATTATTTTCATATTTTCCTAATTCAAGACAAAAAGTTTTACCATATCTCATCCGTGATCTCATTTTACTTTATTTTTTAAGATTTTCAAAGTAACCTAGGTGATTCATTGATATATTCTTTACCAAACATTATTTAATTTATGAAATAAATTAATAAACTACTTAGCTACTTTTAACGATTCACCCTCTCAATCCCAAGCCAAGCCTAAACATTAATAACTAATAAAATAAATTTACCATACAGGTTGCAAAGTTACAAATAAACTCCCAACTTATTAAATTTTTAATTTAAAAAAAAAAGCAACAAAAACTTGAAAAATAAAACAGTCCACGAACTACTGAACTTTTAAATCACGCTCAATGTGTTAAGCAGCAAAATAAATTAAACCAACCCAAAGGAGACCAATGGCCTCTACAAACCAAATTAGCACAAACAAGCGGAGGCAACAAAGAAGAAAAAAAGAGGGGGGAAAAAAGAAAAAAAAACAACTGGAGGAAGAAGCAACAACAATACAAAAGAAAAACTGGAACTACTGTATAATTTAAAGCTCGAAAAACTAAGGTGCAATGACCGAAGGAATTGCCTTTTCTACTGGACTCTTTACACCTTCGCTCTTCTTCTGGTTGCATGGCTTGAGGGAGAGATTTTTTGTAAGATTGATGATAGATATTGAGTCCTCGTCAAATTCCTTCTGGCCGGATTTTATTTGCTTCTGCACGAAAAGGGAAAAATGTGATTACTGACTGTGACAGATATATGAAGCAAATGCAACAGATATAGTAATGAATGATAATTATGCATGCAAGCAAATGATCTACTTTATGATAAAGGCCTTTAAAGATTTCCAATATTTTAAATAAGTTATAAAAGAAATAAAAATTACTTACTGTGAAATCATCATCATTAAATATATCCATTCGCAGAGTGGCTGGCTTACTGCTCTTCTTGCCATGGAAAGACTTCTCTTTATTTTCATAGAAGTTAAAATCATCTAACAATGATGTTTTTGCCGAGTAACTCTTAAATATCTTCAGCATTTCTAAGCCTTGCTTTAACCCAATCTGCCACAAAGATAAAATTTTAAAATCAGCACCCTAAAACAGCATGTGCATGCAACTAATTAACACTAGGAATTCTAGTTGATTTGTTTGGAGGGATCAAAGCTACGTTCAGTAACCATAAAGCATCAAGAAAAGATCTCAGTTACGCAGCAGAATAACTTGCAATACATAGAGTTTGTACTGTGAAAAATAATATGTAAATACCTCTTGGGTGTCCCTGCTATGAGTTACGGACTTGTTTTCATTATTTTCAAGGATAATATGCCGCAACAGAGTGTTAGGGACGTCTTTTATGACATGCCACTTAACAGGAAAGAACCCATTCCACTTGTCAAGTTGCCAGAAGTCCATGTCTTTGTTGAAGTCCACCTTACCCATCATCTCAGCTAGGCCGACAAATTGTCCACTTCCATTGACCTGAAATTAATTATAGTAGATGATTAATAATAAATTAAAAAACAAATTAATATGGAAGTAAACCACAAATTATGATGAGAAATTGATGAACAGGAGATCAAAAAATCCCCAGAAATTTCCAGAATACCATCTCCTTACATGTTAGCAACAATAAAAAGTGGAAAATAATAATTTGATTTATAACTTCTGGAATTTGTAGCTACAATAGAACACATAACAATGACAGCAAACTCGTAGTAAGTGGAAATATTGAGGCATAATCTGGCTAATAAAAAATTTATCAAGCAACCGAGGTCTCTGCCTATTCCAAACAAATGTCGACCTTCTGTAATCAGGCAAAACCTCCAGTTGGGTGTATTGAATTTACTCCAAAATATAGTTGCATGCGCCTTCTAAATGAGGTTTTATAATTAGTAAGAAGTTCAATATGAAATCAAAGTAAACACTAGCTAATTTATATGCGCTACAGCCAAGAACCATTTACATGACATCATTCACTCGGGTTCTGCCAAAAGAATAAAGTCTTCAGCTTACCGAAAAGAAAAGGAAGATTGGACATCTTGTGCCAGTCTCATCTGCCTTTGCTTCTGCCTCATTGAAAGTTGCATCTAGCTTCTTATTGCCATTTGGAGTACTTGACCATACATCATATTTAATGCACTTATGAATGTCGTCTTCACTGTAGGACTTGATGACATAAAACTTGGCCTTTTCATACTCGACTTGAAAATCTGGAAGGTTATATTGATCTCTAGATACTGTAGGACTCAGTACATCCTTTTTGTCTGAAGTCTCCAAAGGAGCACTCTTATTTTCTGCCCTTGGACCACGACTTAGTTCAGTTGGCATTCCCAAACCTCCAGCTCTACCAAATTTATCTCTTGATTTATATCTATCATTTCCATTCCAGATTCTCCCACTTGTTCTGTAGTTCACCACATTTGGGAAAAAGCCTTGTTTTTGGTTAGAAAATGCCGAGAAATTTCCTAGTGGGTTGTATCCCTTCAAAAAGCCTGCTGAAAAATCAGAACCCAGTTGAGGCACCTGCAAAATGAAAGTGGATGGTAGCGTAAGGGTTTTTGATCTCCAGGAACCTTATAACTGAAAGGAGTAGACTGGCTCTAACAAATAAGCAAAAAAACAGGGACAACATATACATATACGTTAATAAAAAGAATAGAATATATAAAAAAATAAGATATTTTCCAAATCCCCTTTTTTAATCACAAAGAAAATGGTTATCCAAGTTCTAGGTAAAGATTCATTAAAACAGTAAGCTTAAGAAAACATACAACATTAAACTGATTATGATATTCTGGTGAAACAGCTTCAATATAAGTCAGTACCTTGCTCACTGGTTTCGTAGATTGTGTGTATGAAGACTTGGAAACTTTGTTAGTAAAACTTCCATTTGTTTTCACACTGTTCAGGCCATTCGACTTGGCAAAAGCAGTAGAACCACCATATTTCTCATTTCCAAAACTAACAGCATTCCCATTTTGAATATCCGCCACATATGTTGAATCCCAAGAATAACACGGCATGACTTCCGAACCATAGGACACAGAGTGTTGAAGATATCCTGAGGAAGAGAAGTACGGTTGTTGGCCAACACATTGCCCATCAACACCAACAAGAGTAGAATATGGATCATAACCAGGCAGGTAATAGAGAAGTGAACCATTATCAGATTGGACATCCTGGAGCAAAAATCCATCCCAAAAAGCAATGGCCACCATATTAAATCAGTAAAGCCACAATACAAATGCAAGAATCAAATGGAGTCCAATTGCAAATCTCAAATGTAAATTAATCATAGTATGGTAGAATTTTGCAAACAAATTATTGAATGCCACTTACTGAGTGTGAGCCATCTGTATGAATATAACCATTATTATCCACTTGAGAAAAGGATCCATTAGATCCTGCAAAAGGGCAATCATAAATTCATAATTATAATGCAAATCAAGCTAAATCAGATGTGATAGAGAATCAAAATTCAATTATTAACGCAATAATACCCAAAAAGGAACAGTAATTCTGTAGAATTTTGCATCACACTAACACTCACAAACTAAAGATGCAAACTTTGAGTTTTAACACTAGCTTTCATAATAAGAGTAAATGAACCTAAAATTACCATCCAATCAACTTCCACACAGTTAAAAAATTCATTTCCCGGTTTTCTTTCATGATATAAATGTGAAAGGCTATTCCCAGAAAGCTGAACAATATCAACAGTATACATTCAGATCAATATTAAAGATGCATTAATTAATTTGAACAATTGTATCAAATGAGTTCAGCTAACTTTGAGACTGCTAATTTAGACCAAGATTTACAGGCAAAGAATTGTTTCAATATCTAACCTGGGTAGTAATAATTGTAATGGACAGTAGATGGATTTTGAGCACCATACTCTCCAACTGATTCTTGATCAATCTCACCTTTCATGCCAGAAGCAGCATGCCCTGAAGTGGCCATGGAGGCTGTTGAATCAGATGGTCCTTCATCTTTTCCAGAGGCCTGAAGCAAAACATTTTAAAAGGAAAAAAACCAAATCAACATAAAAGTTGAAAGATACAAAGGTACAAAATACAGATAGTAATTTGACAAATATCATGAGTTGCTATAAGCTAAAATCCTCAATAATGGTGGAAACATTTTTTTCATACAGTCATTGACATAAAAACAATAATGTAATAGTGAGCGATATAAAGACTATCTATTGCCATAATCAAATATATCCCTTACATTTGTGTACAAACTCGCAAATAGTGCCATTTTGATACAACATGGGCATATAGTTAACGTAAAAAGCATAAATTTCTACACAATGACTGATGCAACAAAGCTAATTCAATCAATCTATCCCTTAAATAAATGAATGGATGTTCTATAATCTTCATAAAGGATAGACATAGAGCTATTCATACTCAAATTCATAACAGACTATTACACGCATGGCAAAAAGTTCCAGCTTCCAAATAAACAGTTCGAGGAAAAACAATGAATGCATCGTCTACATAAAAGACAATGGCAATCAATCCAACCTGAAAACATTATCAGTTTTAGCAAAACTTCGTCCCACAATCCAAGAACATAACAGTACAAAACCACAAACAAGAAATTTATAAAGGACACGATTCGGAAATACCACATCATGCCCAGTTGATTTACTGATGGGATCTGCCTTCAATTCTGTTGCCACAGGCTCATCTACATTATGTAATCAAAGAAAAAAAAAACACATTAGATAATTGCACTGCAGTCAAACAACAGAAACCTTCAAGATACTCATGCCACTAGAAAGATTCAGATAACAAGGCCCAATGCAAACGGCAAAAGGACCTAACTTCTGATTACCGAGGCAAAACTACAATGTTTTTTCATATCAGAAGTATAATCGCGTAAATAAGGGAATTCATCCATTCAAAATCTATGCATTGCTCGGACAATTTGACATGATTCAATAACCCAGAAGCAAAATAAAGTCATCTAATCATACAAGCTACTAACTTTCAAACAAATAGCCAATAATGCTCAAACGGGTCAATTTCTTCAGTAGCTAGCAGCAAATTAAAAGGTTACCTTTTATGATATTCTTTTCCCCAGCCATTTATAAATATCTTCAACTTCAAGCACCTACTTACACTCCTATATAAACAAAACAGACAAAAAATAAATGCTTAGCTCTTAAGGCATCTCCCACAAAGGAAAATAACTAAATAAAATTCGGCAATATAAAACACACACGGCGCAAGTTAACGCGCGCGCCAAACGTGTGTCTGCAGTACCAAATATTATTTCTGACAATGAATTTTGAAAATTTAATATTAATTATCTCTAAAATATTCTCAAGAATTTAAAAAAATAAAATAAAAAATTCAGATATTTTGTTAAAGAAAAATCGAATATTTTGAATACACCGACAGACAAATACAAAAGTTTTGATTTTTTTTTTTAAAGAGAAAGCTACGATTAGTTGCTCAATATATTTTAAAAATACAAAAAGGAAAAAAATTTTAATAATACAGCTAGAAATTGACCTCCATGTTCATAAAAATAATTCCTTTGAGACTATTTAGCTAAAAGTTATCAATTTTACGACAGAATTGAAACTCAATTTTTAAATAAATAAATAAATTTTTTATTCAAAAATAAAAAAATTCAAAAAATGTATATTAATAATATCTAGCAAAAATAAAGCTTTTTTTTTTAACTTCAAATTTATATCTACAACAAAAAATTAAAAGTAAATGGAAAAATTGAAAGTCAAAAAATGGTTACTTCAGAGAGCGAATTTGACTTTTCCTTGACTTACGAACTTAAACGAAGAACAAAAACATTATTAAAACAAAGAAAAAAAAAGTTACAAACCGGAAATAAATCAACAGATCGAGGCAGCTCGGAACCGCGGGGGCCGAACCGGAAAAGGAAAAACCGGTCGGAAAACCGCTTCCGGTCCGACGAACAGCGGTTCCGGAGTGGAGTGAGAGGTGTTCAGAGTGTTAAGAGTCGAAAGGGAGATAAAAAGGGAGGGGGTGGAGCGGAAAGGGAAGAGGACAAGTGGGAGTGAAGATTTATAAAGGAGAGAATGGACGGAGAGGATTTGTTCATGCTTTTTGGAGGATGAGATCGAGACCGTTGGATCAGATAGGTCAAAAGCGTTTAGAAAAAGGCGGATGGCGAAATTGAAATTGAAATTGAGAGTGCTTACGAGGTTAGAACGTGTTGGAAAACGTGACCTTTTGTAAAATAACATTGGATCCCTATACGTTTAATTTTTTACACTTGAGTACATAGTTGGCCTATCTATTAATGTAGGTCCTTGAACCTCACTGATGATCTGTACTGACAGAGTGACAGGTTTCTCTTGTAAATTTTTAGTGAATTGGAAGGAAAACGAGGGTTTATGACTTTATGATTAGATGAAAAGTTGTCAAATTGAAGTAATTTTTTTTCCTTAAAATTAACAACCAAAAATTACTTTAATTTGATTTGTTTAAAATACATGAAATTATTAATGTTAACAGATTTAAATCAATGAAACTATTTTTGTATGTTTAAAACCCAGAGTCGACCTATTATAAGTAATGGATTTTTATAAATTTAATATTTACCCATTAATGATTTGAGTCAACAAAGTTAGGCTCACAAACTTTAATTATTTGTTAGTCATCTATCATTATATCAAATTTTTAATATTGAAGAAATTTTGACAATTAATAAATGAAATCTTCTTTTTTTTTTATTATTGTGTTCTCTTGATCATCTTTGATTATAAAAGTTGATTTAACGTAATTTTAATTTGAGTATTTTATCTTTATAAGATAAAAAAAACCAAATTGTTCAAAAAAACACATGCTATGTTTCATAATAACTTCAGTAATTTTTGAATTCTCGAATTATTCAAATGATGATCTCTAATAATCAAATTATTCTTAATTAGTAGTCAAATTGAGAATCATTCTAATAATGCGACTGTAAATTAGTTGGCTTTAGTTTTTCATGTGATATTTCCCATCTAATTTGTATGTTATTGAAAGATCATCATTTTCAAACTTAATTTATATATTTGAAATAGTGGTTTTATCCTCTAAATGTCTAATCCCATCAAAATGATTGAATAAAATGATAAATTGTTAAGAAATATGTCTTATTTTTTAAAAAAGATTTCCTATGATATTTTCTTATTTAGTATGATTCCTATTTAAGGAATAAGTAATTTTATCTTTAGGATTTGACTTATTTAAGGAGGAATATTTCTTCCACAAGAAATAATCTCTATATTTATGGAGATTGGTTCACTTATTTGCACATAGAATAACACAGTAATCAGTTATCTGCAAGTAGACAGTTTCTAGTGTGTGAAAAACGGTAGGTCTATTGAAAGATTGGGTGTGTTATTGGGGTTTTAGGTGTGAGAAAATTACTAGAGTAATTGTAACAATTTTTCACATAGTGAATTTTTCTCTCATCGTCCTTGGCGGCCGTGATTTTTCTCTGGCATATGAGTTTTCCACGTATATTCTTGTGTTATGTGATCGGTTTTATTCTCCATTATTATTTGTTTGATATTTTTGCATGCAAGATCTTGGGTGGAATTAAAAATTTCCTAACAAATGGTATCAGAGCTAAAAAGTTGTTTTACAAAACAATTATATAAGCAATGAGGTTTTCAAAACCTGTAAAGGTATAAATAGCAAAGTTGGATGGAAGAATCAACTTTTGGCTTGTGGCAGGTTCAGGTCAAGGATATGTGGATTCAATCTAGTTACACAAGGAAATTAAGAACGATTTAATCCATGTTCCCACTGGTGAAAACCCCTGGAGATGTATAGACAATCAAGGCACTTTAAAAAAGATTGTCAGATTAAAGCAAGTCGGTAAATAGCTCTAAATCAGTAGATAGAAATACTGATAATGTTAGCTAGTGGTGTGTCTTTTTTCTCCATGTGGGATTGATTTATCTTTTTTGGTGTGCCATGGAAGATGATGCGTTACTGCTAGCAGGTCCACAAGACTTGCACACAATGCATGGTTTGGCATTTATGCAAGGTGTGTAGTGGAATTTTTATGTCGATGGCTGAAGACTCTTAAGGAAGCCAAACATGAGAGTAGGTATTTTCAGCAAGGTGATCGACATGTGCCGAATAAGTATACACTGGATAAGGTGGAGTATGATTATTATTGGTGTAGAGAATTATGATTGCTGGATAGAGGAAAATATTTTACTCATAGTAGAGTGATTCTCATAAGCCCTATCTGAGTGTGTTTTGGTAGAGTAGAGAAGGTGGAGACAACGTGGTTGTGTGGACACGCGGTGGATCATGTTTTGTCGCCTAATTGAAAAACTCACAAAGGCAGAGATTGTTGAGAAATATGTCTCCTTTTTAAAAAAAAAAAGCAGATGTTTAGGGAAGAAATAGAAAAAGCAATAATGAAGCACCACGTGTCAAATAAGAAATTTTGTAGCTAAAGCGACATCCTCGAGTATTCGGGATACCTAACCTATCCCAAGCAACTTTGGTCATTAACGGTACCTGGGATACCCAGGGAGCATGATATATTTATATTTTAATATCTTTTAGCTTAATTTTATTCTTAGTTTTTATTTTATTATAATAATTATTATCTTAATTTTATGTTTTTATTTATGTAGGTAATATCTAAATAAAGAGAACGAAAAGAGAAATTAAATCCAAATATTCGAGAAGAAATCTATATGAAAGAATTAGAAAGAGAAATGAATAAAGAGATTTAATTAAAACAAATCAAGAGAGATTTGATTTAATTAATCGTCTTGCATGTATTCACGTGGAAAGATTGGTATAAAGAGCAATTTATGGTTAATTAAGGAAGCAAATATTCATTGAACGACTTAAAATGGCATGCACGTGAATTTGGGTTTTTTAGTAGGGATGGCAATGGGGGTGGGGTGGGGAGGCCTACCCTATTTTTCACTCCATTAAAAATTTTGGTCCCATTTTCCAATAAATTTAATGGGGGTGGGGATGGAAAATCTTCATGTGGGGAATGATTTTCTCATCCCCAACCCATTTCCCATTTATTATTTTATACTAGGCATGGATACATAATTTTAATAATTTAAAAATTAGAAACTTAAATAAAAAATCATCACGGTAGTCTAAAGTATTTAAATTATTAAAAAATCTCTAAAAATTTGAAACAATATCTTAAAATTATATCAAAACTATAAAATATTTGAATAAATAATAACTAAAATCTTAAAAACGTATAACAATGTTTCAAATAATTCTTTGTTAACAGCTTCATCTTCTCTTTATCACACTCATATAGCCTATGATCGTAAAGTTTATTATTCTTTTATAAATAATTTAATGTTTTAAGGTTGAATAAGACTTATACTGTATGGTTTTCTTTTAGTTATAACCTATTTATATTAGGTAAAAATAAAAAGGAAATTTATCAATGAACATTGCAATTAATAAACAAAAATTATTAAATAAAAATTAAAAAAATATTTATATATAATATGGATTGGGGTGGGGTGGGGGTGGGGTGAGGTGGGGGTGGGGTGGGGAGTACAAAACCAAACCCCATCTCATTAAGAGTTTGGGGATTATTTTTCCCCTATTCCCCACCTCATTCTCTAAAAATTATTTAAAATTCACCTCCATTTGGGGTGGTGTCCCATGGAGGATTTTGTCATCCCTATTTTTGAGTTTGCAAAATAAATGGCTACACGTGCATGGGCTCAAAAGTTGGCTAAGTCTGATTTGTTTTAAATCCCTTTGAGTTAAGGATTTGAGGCCAAGCAAATATAGAAGAAGCGGTCAGCATTATTAAAAGAGGAAGCCACCGATTGAAGCATTATAAAAAGGCAGGAGGTAGAAATGAATAGGAATTAATTGGAAAGTCGAGAGCATCAGCCAAGAGGAAGAAAAAATAAGAGAAACAGCAGTCGACGAGAGAAACCGAGAGCAAGGAAGGCCAAAGACAGAATTGAGTTTTTCTTTTATTTCTCTATTATTTAGCTTGAATGTTTCCAATTAAATTTATGGATCCTTTTTATATTTCCATGAGCTAATTTATTTTGCTAGGGCTACGATGTAGCCTAACTATGAAGATTTAATTTCATAAATCTGTGATATTTTTAGTTTATTATTCCATGATTGAGTGTTCATTATTGTGCTTAATGCTTTTAAATTTCTAGCCAATATTTGAATTATTTGAGGATACATAATGATGCCGAGAGGATACTTATGTATTTTTGCTCTATTTAATGGATGTCATGAACTGAACGAAAGACAGAGATGTGCCGACGTGATTCATGCAATATTATATTAGAATTTCTATAGAGCTTAATGAAATTTGCATATTTAAATTCACATAGAGATATACTGGATTAATATGTAAGGGTATTTTTGATATTACTAGAGAGAAGATATTAAAGATTAAGAAAAGTCACTGTCAACATGGGTAATAATTTTTATTAACACTGATGGAGAATTAAATTGAATTGGTTATAGTAAAATCGGATGTCCTAGTGTCTCAATTTCTTGGTGAAATCTGTTACTATTTACTTTCTTATTTAATTTTTAGTTGTTTTATTTTATTTTATTTTAATCTAAATTCGTTTAATCAATTATTCAAATAAATTAAGGTCAGAATTAGCTAATAAGATATACAATCTCTGTGGAACGATACTCTACTCTTTATTATATTACTTGTGCTGACTAGTACACTTGCTAATTTACTCAACAAGTTTTTGGCACTGTTGCCGGGGATTGTTTGTATTAGTATCGATACCAACTAACCTTAGTTTAATTTTAATTTTTTTTAATTTTTAATTTCTATTTTTTTTTCTTATTTAAATTTATGAGACGTTCGAGAAGCTTTGATTTATTACCTTTTGATCCAGAGATTGAACGTACGTGTAGAAGGCTCAACAGGGAAAGGAGAGAAGCTTTACAGGAGCAACAACTAATTATGGCTGATGAAGCAATACAAGGAAATGTGGGTGCAAGACCTTTAAGAGATTATGCAGTTCCTACAGTTAATGGTACCCGCTCAAGCATTGCGCGGCCTGCCGTTCAAGCCAATAATTTTAAGATCAAGCCGATGATAATCTAGATGATTCAGATGTCAGTGCAATTTGCTAGGATGCCGAATGATGATCCGAATACTCACATTGCAAATTTCTTGGAAATTTGTGATACATTTAAGCAAAATGGAGTCTCGGACAACGCTATCAAGTTAAGGCTTTTTTCGTTCTCACTCTGGGATAAAGCAAAAGAGTGGTTGAACTCACTTCCTGTTGGGACAATCACTACATGGGATGGTTTAGCACAGAAGTTTTTAGCAAAGTTATTTCCCTCAGCAAAAATAGCCAAGGTGAGGAATGACATCACAACATTTGCTCAGTTTGAGATGGAGTCAGTATATGAAGCATGGGAGAGATACAAAGACCAACTAAGAAAATGCCCACATCATGGCGTACCAATTTGGCTTTAGGTACAGACATTTTACAATGGTTTAGGATATAATACCAGAACAATGATTGATGCTGCAGCAGGAGAAACTTTAATGGGAAAAACACCAGAAGCAGTGATTAACACTAGAAAGTGTATATTTCATAAATGTTTAAATTATCATTTTATCACTTATGGTGTTAATTAATGTGCACATTACTTATATTTATCTTAATGCTCTCCATATATAATTTTATATAAATTATATTTTATTATGTTAATTTTTATTTTAATTATTAAATTTTATTATTGTAGGTAAATTTAAAGAATAATGAGGAATTGGAACCGAAAGCTGAAGACAAGAAGATAAATTACTGAATCCATTTAGAATACATTATTAGGGAGATGTAATTAATAAAAAATAAATAAATAAAACAAAACCAAAAAAATAAAAATAAAAAAATAAAATAAAAAAAGTGGTGGCTTCCTTATAATATATTTCAGAAGTCTATCAAATAAAATGAGTATTTTTCTTTACAAAATAAATAGCTAATTTTCTAAGTTAAGGTGAAAGGTGAAGCTCAAGGATTTAAAATTATGGAATTAATTTCTCTCTGAAGTGAGTCTAAATTTTATTATATTATATATTTATAATTTATATTTTTTATTTATAGATTATTTTTATATCATGTTAATTAGTAGATTTAGATCACCTTGGATTTATATGGTAATTTTGATATTATGTCGACACTTCAGTTTAGTTGTGGCACATGTTGTACTTTATTCATAAAATTATCCATAAAATTGACTAGGTAATAATTAAATGGTACAATATTTGATTAGTAAATAAAATACAAAATATAATTAAAAGAAAAAATTATGAACATAATTTGAATTCCAAGAGTGGATCTCGTAACCTTAACACTTTTTAAATCGCTAATTTTATTTTTTAAAATTAATTGTTATTAAATAATTAACTACTAGATTTAAATTTCTTGTGGATCGACTCCGAACTCACTGGATTATATTATAAATGGACACTCTTATACTTAGGAGTAATTCAAATATTTTTAAGTCGTGTCAAGTTTTTAACGTAGTTGCGGGGAAAATTTTCAAAATTTCAAGTTATTTTATTTCATTTTGTTTTGTCTTTTTATTTTATTTTATTTAAAAAAAAGAAAAAAAAACCGGCATTTTCCTTTTTGTCTTTTTCGTTTTTTTCGTTCAATTCAATTTTCGTCACTTTGGTTTCGGTGTTTTCATGTAAAATTTCTACTAGCCCCCTCTATTCTCTTTAAATTTTACAAATACCATAAAACTTATAAACATTTGTACTTTAACTCCAAAATAATTAAAATCTTGCAATTCAGGCTTTAAACTCAATTTGGACTTGGACTTTGGACTTTGGAATTCCTCAAACTATTGGACTCAATGTCAACATGGACATGGATTCAAACATTTAAACTTGAATTGAATTGGCTGATAATTTTTAAAATTTGAAAAAATTTTAATTTCTGTAATTTAATTTTTGCATTTATTTTTATTGGGCTGGTTCAACCGAAAATTTTATTTTTTTTATTTGCATTTATTTAGTTGGGTCGGTTCAACCGCCTATTATTTTTTTATTTTCCGTACAATTTTTCTTTTTCGCATTTATTTAATTGGGTCGATCTAACTGCATATTATTTTTTTAATTTATTTAATTTTGTATTTTTTTCTTTCTTTCTTCCTTCCGTGTTTATTTTATTGGGCTGGTTCAACCGCCCATTAAGTTATTTAATTTTCAGTTTATTTTTATTATTTTAGTTTGTGTGATTTTTTTTAGTGTTTCAAGGATTACTCATTTGTTTGTGCAACATTTTCTGAACCTAATAAGATACAAACTCACATCAGTAGAATTGCATGATACGTTGATCTCACACATATAGTCGCAGATTAATTAGGAGATCATCTTCACCACCTTTAGACATGGCTGAAATAGAAGTTGAAAATTTTTCAGAGCATGGAGACCAAGCCCTAGAAAATCTTCTTGACCAACCTATGACACATAGAAATTTCACGCATCCTACTAGAATAGGAGCACCATCATGCATAGTTTTTCCTCCGATGCATCATGTTTTAATTTCAAACCTAGTATTATTCAACTTCTACTTACTTTTCTTGGTTTGAGTCTGAAAATCCATACCTACATTTAAGAGAATTTGAAGAAATCTGTAACACATGTACTGATTAAAATTATAGCATGAACATAATCAGACTTAAGTTTTTCCCTTTTTCACTAAAGGATAAAGCTAAAACATGGCTACAAAATCTTAGGTCAGGATCCATCAGAAGTTGGGATGAAATGCAAGTACAATTTTTGAAAAAAAATTTTCCACCCCACAGAACAAATTCTTGTAAAAGGCTAATCACCACTTTCACTCAAAAGCCATGAGAAACCCTTTACCAAAGTTGGGATAGGTATAAAGAATTACTTAACATTTGCCCACACCATGGTTTTGAAGCATGGAGATTAGTGTCATACTTCTACGATGGACTAACATCCCAAAGTAGACAAGTCGTTGAAATGATGTATAATGGTGAATTTAGGGATAAAAGTTCTGAAGCTGTAATAGATTATCTTGACTATATAGCAAAGAATGCACAACACTGGGACACTGTTGATTCTTATGAGCCATCAAATAAATCTCAACCATCTCCATCTAGTGGAGGCATGTACAACCTTAGGGAAGATCATGACCTTCAAGCCAAATTTGCATCTTTAGCTAGAAAAGTTGAAGCATTAGAGTTAAAGAAGAATGATCATGTTAAATCTATTCAAGATGCATCATGTCATGTTTATAGTTCTACTGACCCTTTTATGTAGAATTGTCTAACTTTGCCAGCTTTGAAAGAAAGTTTGCACGAACAAGCAAATGTCATTGACAATTTCAAAAGTCTGAATCCCAACCCGTATTCACAGACATACAACTTTGGTTAGAGAAATCACCCAAATTTTAGTTGGAGAGATGACAATCATGCACAATCTTCACAGCAACCACCTCCACGTCAGAACTTTCAAAACACCCAGAGTTACCCACCTTATGTCCCACCACTAAGAAAAACTATTGAAGATACATTGCATTCATTCATTGAAAAACAAGAGTCAATCAATAACCAAACCATGCAAACCTTGATCAATTTGACAGATACAATTTCCAAACTTACATCTGCCATCACCATTGATGAAAAAGGTAAGTTTCATTCTCAACCAGAACCAAACCCTAAGAGTCAACAACATCTTCAAATGGGTAGTACTAGAAGCCAAACCATGAGCGAAGTCAAATCGGTTATAATCCTTTATGGCGGTAAAGTTGTCGAAAAACACATTTTGGATCCTCGTGAAATTAGTAAGGAGCCAATTTCAAAAAGTAAGAAAGTGTCCGATGAACCACTGGTCTAAGAAGAAATAACCAATTCTCCTCGTGTACCCTATTCCCCTCAAGCATTGATCAAGTAAAAGAAATCAATCTATAGCCCGAAGATTTATGAAGTCTTTAAATAGGTGAAAGTAAACATTCCTCTGCTAGATGTCATAAAACAGGTGCCATCCTATGCTAATTTTTTTAAACACTTGTGCACTGTAAAAAGGAAACATAAGGTACAAAAGAAAGTCTTTCTAGCAGAACAAGTGAGTTCCATTCTTTCAACTAATAATGCCTTGAAATACAAAGATCCTGGTTGTCCAACTATTTCTTCCCTTATTGGGGATTATAAAATTGAACATGCCTTACTTGATCTTGGTGTTAGTGTCAATTTGCTTCTATATTCAGTGTACCAATAGCTCAATCTTGGTGAGTTAAAACCTACTTCCACCACTCTTTTACTTGCTGATAGGTCAATTAAGGTACCAAAAGGAATAATTGAAGGTGTATCGGTCCGAGTCGATAAATTCATATATCCTGTGGATTTTATTGTTTTAAAAATTGAACCAATTGCTAATAAATGTAAGCAAATTCCTGTGATATTAGGTCGACTATTTTTAGCCACTGCTAATACTTTGATTAATTGTAGAAATGAAGTCATGAATTTATCCTTTGGCAAAATGACGTTACAACTCAATGTGTTCAACATGTGTAAACAACCTCGTGATAAGGAAGATGAAGACAATGAGAATGAGGAAATTGAACTAATTGAACCAATCATTAAGGAACACATTCAGGAGGAGAAATTTACAAACTTTATAGAAATTTATTTTGCTAGTTCATTTGAATCAAATAAAGAATTAGAATGTAATACTACTAATATATGTTCTATACTTGATTCTATGCAGGGTTCTGAAGATGACAGCAGCCAAATGAACCTTGGAGATACAAGACAACTTGAAGAGACGAAAGAAGAAGAAGCACCAGAGCTTGAATTAAAGCCTTTACCGGAAAAATTAAAATATGCATATCTTGGAGACCAGCAAACCTACCCAGTGGTAATTTCTTCTCAACTCACAAGCAATCAAGAAGGTAAGTTACTGTTCTAAAGAGGCATAAAACTACAATTGGTTGGACCTTAAAAGACATAAAGGGCATTAATCCTTTAATTTGCACACACAAAATACACTTAGAGGAAAATGCCAAAACAACCCGTCAACCACAAAGAAGATTAAACCCTCACATGAAGGAAGTGGTAAAGAATGAGGTCCTTAAACTGCTAGATGTAGGAATTATCTATCCTATCTCTGATAGTAAATAGGTAAGTCCAACAGAAGTAGTACCGAAGAAATCTGGAATAACAGTTGTAAAAAATGAAAAAGGTAAATTAATTCCAACACGCGTTCCATCTAGTTGAAGCATGTGTATTGATTATTGAAAATTAAATAATGCCACTAGAAAAGACCATTTTCCCTTCTATTTTTAGATAAGATTCTCAAAAGAGTAGCAGGACACCCCTACTACTGCTTTCTTGATGGGTACTCCGGCTATTATCAAATTCCTATAACTTTAGAAGACCAAGAAAAGACCATTTTCACATGCCCATTTGAAACATTTACATTTAAGAGAATGGCTTTTGGACTTTGTAATGCTCCTACAACATTTCAAAGATGCATGCTAAGTATTTTTAGTGACATGGTTGAAAATTGCTTAGAGGTTTTTATGGATGATTTGAATGTATTTGGAAATTCTTTTGATAATTATCTTCATAATCTGGAAAGAATTTTGAAAAGATGCAAAGAAAAAGGGCTTGTTTTAAATTGGGAAAAATGTCATTTCATGACTATTTCTGGAATTGTATTAGGCCATGTTATTTCTTCTGAAGGAATTGAAGTCGATAAAGCCAAAATTGAAGTCATCTCAAAATTACCTTCACCAAAGACAATTAGTGAAGTTTGTTCCTTTCTAGGACATGCCGGTTTTTATAGGAGGTTTATAAAAGACTTTAGTGCCATATCCAAAGCACTTTGTAACCTCCTGATAAAAGACACACCATTCGACCGGACCAAAGATTGCCAAAAAGCCTTTGAAAATATAATCAGTCTTTTGACATCGACCCCTATAATACAATCCCCTTATTGGTCTTTACCTTTTGGACTAATGTGTGATGCTAGCGATTATGCTGTTCGAGCTGTTCTGGGACAAATAAGAGAAGGTAAGCCAATTGTCATTTATCACGCAAGTAGAACTTTAAATAGTGCCCAAATGAATTACACCACAACTGAAAAAGAACTACTTGCTTTAATATTTGCATTGGATAAATTTCAATCGTATTTAATTAGATCATATACTATTGTTTATTTTGATCATGCTGCTGCTAGATATTTAATGTCTAAACAGGATGCCAAGCCAAGATTAATGCGTTGGATTTTGCTACTCCAAAATTCAACCTGACAATTAAGGACAAAAAGGATGCTGAAAATGTTGTTGCAGACTACCTATCAAGACTTATGAATGAGTCTTCAATTGATACAACACCAATCAATGATTATTTCTCTGATGAATTTTTATTTTCTATACACAATATGCCTTGGTATGCTAACATTGTTACTTATCTTGCAACAGGTGAAATGCCGTTTGATTGGAACTCCCAAGATAAGTGGAAATTCTTAACAGAGGTAAAAAGTTTTTACTGAGATGATCCTTACTTGTTCAAGTACTGTTCTGATCAAACTTTTCAGAGATGCATACCGGACAATAAGGTAAGTAGTGTAATTCAATTTTGCCATTGTAAAGCATGTGGTGGCCACTTTTCTTCAAAAAAAAAAAATAGCTGTAAAAATATTGCGGTGTGGATTTTATTGGCCTACATTATTTAAAGATTCACATGCATTTTGTAAAATGTGTAAGAATTGTCAAATGTTAGGATCCATCTCAAAGCGAAGCATGATCCCTTTAAATCCCATCACTGTCATTGAAATATTTGATTGTTGGGGAATTAATTTTATGGGCCTTTTTCCTTCGTCATTTGGTTTTGTATACATTTTGGTTGCTGTTGATTATGTTTCAAAATGGATTGAAGTAATTCCTTGTCGGCATAACGATCACAAAACTATGATCCACTTTTTAAAAGAAAATCTTTTGAGCAGATTTGGAATTCCTCGAGCCATTATTAGTGATTAAGGTAAGCATTTTTGTAATAAGTCATTTGAGTCATTAATGAAGAAATATGGTATTATACATAACGTTGCTACCCCCTATCACCCTTAAACAAGTGGTCAAGTTAAATTAGCCAATAGGAAAATAAAACAAATCCTAGAAAAGACAGTTAACCCAAGCCGCAATGACTGGTCTCTTTGACTGACTGATTTACTTTGGGCTTACCATACTGCATTTAAGACGACTTTAGGAATGCCTCCCTATCGGTTGGTTTATGGTAAACTTTGTCCCTTACCAGTTAAGCTTGAGCATAAATCATTTTGGACTGTTAAAGCTTTTAATTCAAATCTTGATGATGCTAGTAATGTATGTAAATTGCAATTGAATGAACTTGAGGAATTAAGAAATGATGCATATGAGAATACGAGAATTAATAAAGCAAAAACCAAAGTTTTTCACGATAAAAGAATTTTTCGAAAAACATTTGAAATTGGTTAAAAAGTTTTGCTTTATAATTCTCGTCTTCATTTGTTTCCAGGGAAGTAAAGTCAAAATGGAGTGGCCCATTTGTTGTAAAAATTATCCATATTGGGCTTAGAAATTGAGAATCCAAAGAATAGTTTCACATTTAAAGTTAATGGTCAAAGATTAAAACTATATCGGGAATACAATCATGTGAAGAAGATACCAAAATCAATTTGACTGACCCACCAAATCCTGATTAAATCATGTGATTCATTTTTTTTTCTTTTGTTTGTTGTTTTGTTTTACTGTTATTTTACCACTTAATTGTTTGATTGTTTCTTTCTCGATTGATGCACACTTCACATTTTTTTTAAGCATATTTGTTCGTTAATTGTGTTTTCTCTCTATATTTTCAATTTGTGTTATGAGACCGTCAATAAGACAAATCACCTTCAGGCACCTTAAAAGACTTTTACATGTGAAATATCACTTAAGAAGCCTGATACAAAGTTGTAAATCACATCCAATTTGGGAACGACGACCGCCAGGGTTAGTGGCCTACGTTAAAGATCTTGAAAGACAACTCTGGGAAATAGAAGGCGACATATATAACTTTCAATTGCAACTTGAGGTTAATGAAATAAAAGAAAGAATGTAAGTTTCATTTCATTTTTTTAGTGTGTTTTTCTTTTTGTTTTGTTCGCTTTTACGTTTGATTTGATTTTGCAGATTTGATTTTCTTCATTTTTTATTTTAATTACTACCCCATATAAATGGCGGATAACGGTACTCCGTGACTTCTAAGTCGGTATTCTCAGTTTTCCAGAATAACTGAAACCCTAAAACCAAACATGGAAGAAACACAACAAAAACTGCATAAGCATTTTACTTCTCTCCCTCAAAATGCCCTTAGAAAAATTTACAAAGCTCGCTGTGAACGACTATGTTTGTTAATGATTCATGGCATCCCTTTTGACATACATTGGTTAATTGAAGCAAAGGTCTGATTGCAGGTGAGTTTTCTGATCCATTATATCTTACATGCCTGGTTTTGGAAAAAGCTCATACGCTAAAAAGAGAAGAGCTAAACGACTTGGCTCTGAATGTCATATCTGTGTAAGACTTAATTGCAAAAGAAATCCTTGTAAATATTTTGGAATGGTTTCTAATACTCATGAAGATAAAATTAAATTCGTTAAAGATGGCATGAGTAAAGAATCGTTAGATGATATCTTACGATCTCTTGAGACGCATCGAAGCGGATATGTACAACGTACAATTCACCAGTTATTGCCATTATTCCAAAAAGAAAGTGCATAGTTTAGTCTTGGGAATCTGACTCAAAAAGACCATGTTTTCCAGTTTATAAGAAAACTGGATGGGAAGCCTATCCCCTACCTATAGAGGGCGTTCAAGCCATTACTGGACGTAAAACCAGAGGAATATGTGAGCCACAATCACAACTATCTGTAAATATCATTTCCTTTAAATTTTTTTTTATCTTTTGCATTAGTGCTTTTAATAGTGTAATTTCTTTACTGTTTGCTTTTGAATAATGTGCCTACATTTGATAAATACACCACTTCATTTATAGCTGTGTATCATTATATCTATCATCAAGATCTTTAAATATGTGCTTCTTTGTCAAATTCTCACAAATTATTTTTAAGATTGTTCTAATGGCAGCAACTTCTAGCAAACAATTAAAAAATATTTGTGTGCTTTCTGGGTTTCGATATGGAAAGTATAAGGAGTTCATTGAGGCTACTGTAGATCTTGATCATGTTATGGCAGGTGACCGAGGTTTATCAAAGCTTGTCTCAAAAGCTATGTCTATTAAAAGAGGCCAAGTGCTAGGCATCATTCCAAAAGCCTTAAAACCCCTTAGATGCCTAGCCGACCCACCAATTGGAGAAGAGTTAGTCGTCTTAGGTATGCATAAAAGAATATCTGAAATGCTAAGTCATGCTGATGCTTTCGTTTTTTTATGCCAGGTGATCTTGCAACTCTAGAGGCACTAATCACATTTGCATCTTGGGCCCATTTGAACATTCATCAAAAACCCATCGGTTCGTTAAATGTTAATAATTTTTATGATGGCTTGATGACTTTTCTTAATCATGCAATTAAAAACCATTTCATTTCTTCCACAATAAAAAAGCTCTTTATTTGTGCTCTTACTGCTAACAAGTTACTTGATATTTTACAAGCTTACAAACCAGAGCCAGATCCCATGACCTTGGCGTTAGATTGGTCGACTGATGATGGTAGCAATAACAGTAACAAGAAGCACAAATTAGATTTAACTCTCCGTTTGTAAATATTTTCTGTTGCAATGTTCAATGTCTTCTAAACTCTACTTCTTTCCTTTAAGACATTAAGGACAATGTCTAGTTTTGTTTGAAGGGAGGGAATAGTGATAGTTGTGGAATGTCCAAGTCCTAGTGATGATTTTACTAATTTTTTTTCTTGTAAAGACTAACTTTGGATAAATTTAAGTCGAAGATGATTGAATATGGAGTGTAGTGACTGTAAAAATGCATCTTTTTAGTCTTAAAGTTTTATTTTAAAAATGCTTCAAAAAAAAGGGTTTTAAATGTTTTCTTTCTTTTTTTTTTTCGTCATCTCCTTTAAGCTTCTATAGCAAGTTCAAGTATGATTGTTCTTACCTCTGCTCTTATAATTATATTTGCTTTATCTTTATCGTATTTTTGCATGCATATCATATAATAATAAGGATATAGTTTATATTAGGTTGGGGGTGGAGATAGTTGACATAATTTATAAACATGTGTGTTTGTTTTATTTCAAAAAAAAAATTCAATTTTTTTTTATTTGTCTAGGATAGCAGTGTAAAGTCACTACTTTTGAGACGCATCCTAATAGTCTAGTATGTATTAAATTTTGATTTTGCAATTCATGGTAAGTTACTTTTGTTCCTTATTATTTGAATTACTCAAATTTGTGAATTCTCCATTTGGTTATCACTAATTAAGTCAATTCTGTCATTTATTCATTAAACAGGTATTATTAAATCATTTTTCACACACACACTATGACACATGCTAGTGGGTTGTAAGTTAAAATTTTTGCAATAATTTTGTTCTTTTGATTCATTGGAGATAATATCAAGGTAGTGGAAAATGTATATATTCCAACAAAAAAAAGATAAAAATTGTTTTGTTATATCTGAAACCCAAGTAATTAAGCCCATAGAGGTGTTTCAATATCTAATGCCCTAAAGCCAACTGGTTTGGGAGTCATTGGCCCAAAGCTCGCTACATGGGTGAAGTTATGTATTGTTTATTTATTTATCTGGAACGCGAGTAATTAAGTCCGCAAGGGTGTTTTAACACTTAGTGCCCTAAGGCCAACTGGTCTAGGAGTCACTGACCCAAAGCTCGCTACATGGGTGACAGATATATTATCTGCTTATTTATCATAAACAATCCGAGTAAGTAAGTCCGTTGGGTGCTTCATCACCTAGTGCCCTAAGGCCAACTGGTCTGGGAGTCACTGGTCCAAAGCTCACTACGTGGATTAATTATTTCATATTTTAAATTTTGTAAATAATTTACTGTCTAATAATAATAGTATTTCTGATGAATCTTTGAAACAAAAGTGTTGTTTTCTTTTAATGAAGCTCCATAGTATTGTGTTAATTTCTTGAGCACAAAAGAAGGTTTGGTGATATCCTAGATAATGGGTGAATAACAATAAATTAAAGTAAAGAAATTTGGGAGAATTCATTTATTTGGTAGTTTAGAGGATAGATGAACAATTATTAATTTGCACGTGAATTTTTTAAATCTCAATTTAATATAGCACTTTAATTGTTAGGGACTAACAATAAGTTGGTTAAAGGGTGTGATTAATACTAGAAAGTGTATATTTCACAAAGGTTTAAATTATCATTTTATCACTCATAATGTTAATTAATGTGCGCATTACTCATATTTTATCTTAATGCTCTCCATATATAATTTTATGTAAATTATATTTTATTATGTTAATTTTTATTTTAATTATTATATTTTGTTATTGTAGGAAAATTTTAAGAATAATGAGGAATTGGAACCGAAAGCTGGAGATAAAAAGATAAATTACTGGATTCATTTAAAATACATTATTTGGGAGATGTAATTAATAAAAAAATAAAGAAATGACAAAAATAAAAATAAATAAAATAAAATAAGAGGTGGCTTATCTTTTTGAAAAGATGAGTCAAGTGGCAGGCAGTGCTACTTGACTCATCTCTTACATTATTAAAAAATAATATAAAAAAATGAAAATGAAGGAAAGCTGCTGCCTATATTAAAAAAGAGAAGGTGCAGACGAGGAAAAAAAAATTTTGGGGGTGCAAAGCTTGGCTCTCTTTCTTTCATTTCTTTCATTCCGATTTCCTTTAATTTCTATTTCCTTTGTTCTCCCAATTTCCTTCTAATATATTTCAGAAGTCTATCAAATAAAATGAGTATTTTTCTTTACAAGATAAGTAGCTAATTTTCTAAGCTAAGGTGAAAGGTGAAGCTCAAGATTCAAAGTTATGGAATTAATTTTTCTCTCAAGTGAGTCTAAATTTTATTATATTATATATTTATAATTTGTATTTTTTATTTACCAGTTATTTTTATGTCATGTTAATTAGTAGATCTAGATCACCTTGGATTTGTATGGTAATTTTGACATTATATCGACACTTCAATTTAGTTGTGGCATATGTTGTACTTTATTCTTATAATTATTTATAAAATTGGCTAGATAATAATTAAATGGCATTATATTTGATTAGTAAATAAAATGCAAAATATAATTAAAGGAAAGAATTATGAACATAATTTGAATTCCAAGAACAGAGCCCGTAACATTAGTACTTTTTAAATCGTTAATTTCATTTTCTAAAATCAATTGTTATTAAATAATTGACTACTAGATTTAAAATTTCCTGTGGATCGACCCCGGACTCACCAAGTTATATTATAACTAGACAGTCTTATACTTAGGAGTAATTCAAACACTTTTAAGCCGTGTCAAGTAGCATATGAATTATTAAAGGAGATGGCCTCTAATAATTACCAGTGGTCTTCAGAGAGATCAATACCAAGGAAAGCTGCAGGAGTCCATAATGTTGATGCTGTCACTGATTTATCTGCACAAATGACCACTCTTCATAATAAGTTGGAACAGCTGAATATCAGTGCTATTCAAACACAAGTATGCGAACTATGTGGAGGGAATCATGCCAATGTCAATTGCCAAGTTGGAAGTCCTTTTATACCATCATCTACTGAACATTATGTGTCTAACTTCCAAAGGCAGCAGAATAACCCATATTCCAATACCTACAATCCGAGCTAAAGAGACCACCCGAATTTGTCGTGGAACAATACTCAGAATACATTGATACCACCTCAAAGGTTCCAACCACAAGAAAAGAAATCAAATTTGAAAGACACTCTTACCCAACTTACAACAAACATGTATCAATTCATGACCAAGACTGAGATAACTTTCCAAATTCAAGATGCATCTATCAAGAACCTCGAGGTACAAGTGGGTCAGATTGTAAATTTATTATCCAACAGACCACAAGGCTCTCTGCTTAGCAATACTGAGACAAATCCAAAAGAGCAAGTGAATGCAATTGTACGTCAGAGTGGTAAACAATTTGACGAGCCACAAAAAGAAGTAAAGAAAGTTGATGAAGAGCAAACTGAAGACATTACCAAGGCTTCAAAGGCGGCAAGTCCAGAAATAGCACAACTTCAACCAGTAGTATCAGTCAAGGCTTGTGTTCCTCCAATATCATTTCCTCAGCATCTCCGAAAAAAAAACATAAATAAGCAATTTTTAAAATTTCTTAATGTGTTTAAGAAATTGCATATTAACATTCCTTTTGCAGATGCATTGGAACAAATGTCGCTTTATGCCAAATTTATGAAAGAAATGTTGTCCAACAAGAGGAAATTTAAGGAGTATCAAACTGTAATGCTAACTGAAGACTGCACTACCATCTTGTAATATAAGTTGCCACCAAAGCTTAAAGATCTAGGGAGTTTTAATATATCTTGCACTATTAGAAATTGTTATTTTGATAAAGCTTTATGTGATTTAGGTGCAAGTATTAATTTGATACCTCTCTCAATTTTCATAAAATTAGGACTGTGAGAACCTAAGGCAACAACAGTTACCCTCCAATTGGTAGATAGATCTATAAAGTATCCAAGAGGCATAGTTGATGATGTACTGGTAAAAGTTGATAAGTTTATATTCCCTACTGATTTTATTGTCTTGGATATGCCCGAAGACATAGAGTTATCTCTGATTCTGGGCCGACCTTTTTTAGCTACAAGAAGAGCTTTGATTGATGTTCAGGAAGGGAAATTGATTTTGAGAGTTTAAAAAGAGCAAGTCATTTTCAATGTGTTCACACCTATCAAGTATCCATCTGAACCTAAAGATTGTTTTCAAGTCTATATAGTGGATAGAAAAATGACCAAAGCATTTAATGATAAGCATCTATCTGACCCTTATGACATTCATACAATACATAGGCAGTCTATCAATAAAGATTCATCACTTTGTTTTCGTGGGAAGAGGCCTAATTGCAAGAAACTTGGGCAAAGTCCATCTAGATCATCTCCCTCCATCCATGAACGATCTCTTGAAAGACAGTCAGGCTAATGATTATAAATTAAATGCTTCTTAGGAAGCAACCCAAGCTTTTTAAACTTTTTATGTTTATTTTTATTTTTCTTTTTATCTTTACTTCTACTTTCTTTTATTTGTTTTTTTTTGTGTGATCTAAGTTTTTACCCAAGTTTGGGGGTCGATGAACATCAACTTTTCACATGCCCCTCAATAACTCAACTATAAGCTCATATCTTCAAGTGCAAAACCCGAAAAGTTTCTCTTTCCTTCTCCTTTTATTTACATTGAGGACAATGTTTATTTCAAGTTTGGGGTTGTGTCTATTTGCTTTTATTTTTAAAAAATAAAATAAAAAAGAACCTAAAAATAAAAAAAATAAAAAAAAAACTTTTGTTTTGATGCCGATAATGAGTATATGGTTGAAAATGAATATGGTTCTTAGAAAGAGATTAATATTGTCTTAGTTTATACTTGATTCTTGTGTTAGCTTCATCTTGATTGTGATTCTTTAAATATCTTGAGCACTTACATCGATTCTTTCAGAATTTTGAATTGAGATCTGATATTGATACAGCCTGAGTTGAGAATTTTAGATTGAGTAAATGTCTGTTTACCTTGATTCTATATTACTTAAGTTTATACAAGCACCATAGTCAGAAATAGCTACCTATAACCCTTAAGAGTGAAGCTATCCTTGAGTAATTTGGGCCTATGTACCATCAGTATGTAGAGGATAATCTACCATGAGAAAAAGGCTACCTTAAGGGGTAGAGTGAAAGCTCCTGACTATGATAGTAGAACAAAAAAAAGAAAAAAAAAAGAATGTGCTTAAAGAAAAAATCAAAAGAAAATGGAAAATTTATGCCTGTTAAAAAAAATCAAGATGATGAGGTTGGTTTGACCTACTCTGTTTATTATTCAATACAAAAGCTGTTGATATTGAAGATTTTGGGAATGAGTTTTGGTTGAATTGTTCACACACACAAGAATCCAATATGAGATGAGGCTGACTATTGAATTAAAGTTAGAACTTTGCCAATATTTTTAATTTTCTTTGAGCTATATGCTTTATGCAATATGGCATTTTTTGATGATGTTTGTGGGTATCATTGCTGGAAACCCTCATGAGACTATAACTCATCCACTAGGACAGCTTAGGGGTTTAAAGGCTTCTTGCATACTCTAAATGCAATCGCGATCACTTGCGAAAGTGGTTTAGTTAGAATTTTGTTTTCATAGTTTTTGTTTTAGTTTTTACTCAAGGACCAGCAAAATATTAAGTTTAGGGATATTTGATAAACTTATATTTTATATATATTTTAATATCTTTTAGCTTAATTTTATTCTTAGTTTTTATTTTATTATATTGATTATTATCTTAATTTTATGTAGGTAGGTAATATCCAAATAAAGAGAGCTAAAAGAGGAATTAAATCAGAATATTCGAGAAAAAATCTACATGAAAGAATCAGAAAGGGAAATGAATAGAGAGATTTAATTAAAAAAAATCAAGGGAGATATGATTTAATTAATCATTATGCATACATTCACGTGGAAACATTGGTATAAAGAGCAATTTATGGTTAATTAAGGAAGCAAATATTCCTTGAATAACTTAAAATGGCATGCACGTGAATTTGGGTTTTTGAGTTTGCAAATTAAATCCTTTTGAGTTAAGGATTTGAGGCCAAGCAAATATAGAAGAGGCGGTCAGCATTATTAAAAGAGGAAACCACCGATTGAAGCATTATAAAAAGGCAGGAGGCAGAAATGAATAGGAATTAATTGGATAGCCGAGAGCATCAGCCGAGAGGAAGAAAAAATAAGAGAAACAGCAGTCGCACGAGAGAAACCGAGAGCAAGGAAGGCCAAAGACAGAATTGAGTTTTTCTTTTATTTCTCTATTATTTAGCTTGAATGTTTCCAATTAAATTTATGGATCCTTTTTATATTTCCATGAGCTAATTTATTTTGCTAGGGCTACGATGTAGCCTAACTATGAAGATTTAATTTCATAAATCTGTGATATTTTTAGTTTATTATTCCATGATTGAGTGTTCATTATTGTGCTTAATGCTTTTAAATTTCTAGCCAATATTTGAATTATTTGAGGATACATAATGATGCCGAGAGGATACTTATGTATTTTTGCTCTATTTAATGGATGTCATGAACTGAACGAAAGACAGAGATGTGCCGACGTGATTCATGCAATATTATATTAGAATTTCTATAGAGCTTAATGAAATTTGCATATTTAAATTCACATAGAGATATACTGGATTAATATGTAAGGGTATTTTTGATATTACTAGAGAGAAGATATTAAAGATTAAGAAAAGTCACTGTCAACATGGGTAATAATTTTTATTAACACTGATGGAGAATTAAATTGAATTGGTTATGGTGAAATCGGATATCTTAGTGTTTCTATCTCTTGGTGATTTCTGTTACTACTTGCTTTCTTATTTAATTTTTAGTTGTTTTATTTTATTTTATTTTAGTCTAAATTCACTTAATCAATCATTTAAATAAATTAGGGTTAGAATAATTTTGGTTGCTAATAAAATATACAATCTCTGTGGGACGATACTCTACTCTTCATTATATTATTTGTGCCGACTAGTATACTTGCTAATTTACGCAACAGAGCAACCTAGGGTACCTTACCTGTCCCAACAACTTTGGTCATTAAAGGTACCTAGGATACCCAAGGAGTACTATAGGGTACCAGATCTATCCCAAGCAACTTTGGTCATTAAGGGTATATGAGATACTCAGAGGATACCCTAGGGTACCCGATCCATCCCAAATAACTTTGGCTATTAAGAGTACCTGGGGTACTCTAAGGGAAATGGGGTACCCCAGATACACCAAAGGAGTTAAGAGGTACATCGTACAAAAATCGAGATGGTCAGACAATCTCCAAAATGTCCTCCACATGAGCTGTCAATATCACCAACAAATAATATTTGATTTGGCAAAATCAAATGGGAAATATCTTGTCAATAAATAAGGGACCAACAGTTGCCCTTGGTTGCTCACTTACAGTTGTCCAAACAGCCTCTACTGGAACCTTCAGTACAGCCCTGCAGCGTATCTTGCATGTACAAAATGACAAAATCTGCTAATGACGACTTCACTATTCCCTATGCATGATTCTAACGGCCTAAAAAGTAAAAATGAGACAAAAGGACAAGGAATGTCTTGAAATTGATAGCAAAATCACCATTGAATAATGTGCCACATGATGGGGTACCCCAGTAGTATTATATGAGGGCAGCCAGGTTCATTCTTTCACACATTCACCAATATTCACACACATATTGCACATAAGGCTGAGGTCTTTTTCTTCAACCTTTTTCTTCTCCATATTTTCAAAGAGCTTGCAAGCTCTCCACTCTACAAAAAACTTGAGTTGTTGACTTGAGCGTCAGAGTGTGGTCGCCGGCTACTGCCGACTCCATCTCTAACCTCATTCTCTTTTTTTTTTTTTTACGAGTTTGAGGCATCTCTCTAAGCTTACTCTCTAAAATTTCAGCCTCACACCATTATCAGCCATCTCTCATCCTCCTCGCTCTATTTAAAAGCCCAAACAACCCACACTCTACAACTCAATGAGGTACCCCTCTAACCCAAAAATGAAATTCATTGTTTTTAGTGGGTTTGACACTTTCAATTTGCTCACCCAAAACCCATAAAAAAACAGGAGACATATTTCCTAACACAAATTATGTGCTTCATTAAACATGAAAATTCATATAATCATTCTAAAAACATGAGAGATATTTCGTAGTCATATGCATGATAAGATATTGTCGTATTGTACATTGATGATTATTTTTCAATAGAAAATATGTAATTTTTTAATAAGATAGATGTAATCAATCAAATAAATAAAAATAAATTCACTTTATTTTGCATCTAAAAATAATCATTTTTTAACTAGACTATGCTTGATTAACAAGAAGAAAAAGAAAAACCAGTATGTACATGTGAGTGAAATTCGAATTTTAAATTACTTGTACTATTTGAAAAGATTTTATTGGTTAAATAAACAATATTCACATTTCAATAAGAAAGTTCAGTCACAAAAATGAAAAAAAAAAAAAGAAATTTTCTTGTAAAATCAATTGCAAATTTTCATATTTATTAACAAACAATTGCTTTGCCAAGTTCAAAACACTCTAAATGAAAATACAGAACAAAATGAATTGTATATAAGGAAATTATCATTTGTATATCTTTAATTTGCTGCATTATCAAACATACTAAAACACTTTGAGGGTGTATCTGATATGATCCAGAGTGTTCATAGCGTTAAAGATCCATTTCTTGTTCTAAAAGGGCCAATTACAAGAGCACGAGCTAAGAAGATCAAGGAAGCAATGTAAGGATTTGTTCAAGCTACTTTGGATGACTTCAATTCAAATTCAATTTGCAAGAGACGAGTATTCAAGATTTGCTTGAAAGAAGAGGAACTAGCCTTGGTATACTTAATTCGAACTGATGAGGTGGCGAGCATTGGAGAGGATAATTTTTTAAGTTGAATAAGGACCATAAAAATTATTCTAAATCTATAGCTGCACTCCTTACATCGAGAGCTTCGAAACGGTATATTGTGCGTCCAAATCCGACATATGACCAAGTTATGGCCCGTTTAAAATCAATAGCTCTGCAGGTTAAGACCCTACAGGTCCGGGTTTTTAATTTTAGGGTTTTCCTTATTTTTAAGTTAAATTAGGGTTAGCCACCCTATATAAACACTCGTTTATATTATTTTGAACAGACTTTTGACATTATTGAATTTAATATCATTGAGAGGATTTTCTCAACTTGTTCTTCAAAGAACTTTCGACTTATCAAAGGAGTTGCTGACCTTCATGGCATCTTTTCTAGCAATCTGGGTTCTTGAGACTTAGCTTCTCCAAGTTTTGGATCTTTTATCTGAATTCTGATCATATTGGCTTTCTTAGATTCTTATCAATCTAGTTGTGGGTTTTTCTAGCTAGATCTAGAGGGGTTCTCATCAGTATCAGTCGTCCACTTTAAGTTGACAAAAGGTATCTACCGACCACTAATCCGTTAGCTGATGTATGCAAGTGCTGACGTCATAAAGGTAATCTGGTCTTTTAAGATAGAACAAGCTCTAACAACATATCATCCCATTCACTTGATAAAAAGGACATGTCGTTACATTATAAAAATGACATGTCGTATTATTTACCTGATAAAAATGACATGTCTTCTAATATATAATGACATGTCGTCTTATTTACCTGGTATAAAATGACATATCCTTACATTTACCTGATAAAAAATGACTTGTCTTCCCATTTATGGGATGATGACATCATTTCAATGGACGACAACTGTTGTTTCATCTATGTTAAATGGCTTTATTTCATCAGAACTTAAAAGGAAAAAAAAAAACAAAAGCTCACTATATTAGAACAAGAAACAAGAAACACACACAGCATACACATCGCGTCTCATCTCAGTATGTCATTGTCTCATTCTTGTCTTCTCTTCACACACACACAACACAAATGCAAACTGGCAGCTAGAAGCACACCAAGACACCAACAGCACTCACGATCGGAGATGGCAGACACAGAGTTAATACACAGCTAGTAGTCACCGCCGACTAGATCTACTGCTCTGTTACCGAATCTACTCCTCCAAGCTTTAACCTGAATTTTTTAGGATTTGCTCCTTTAAGCTCGAACCCAATTTTTTATGGTATAATAAGAATACATTTTTATGCTATAATTGTTAACAATATGTACTTTAAGAATTTATAGTTTCTTATAAAAAAAATATGTACCGTTAATAATAAAATCAGAAAATTTCGTGTATTGAAAATTTACCTTAATTTTTGGGGCAATTTCTGTCTTTTTACCTAATTTAAGTTTTAAGGGCAAAATCATTAATTGGCTACAATTCTGTTAACTGTTTAGTAGATGGCAGACACATTTTGTCAACTTAAGGTGGACGACTGATACACATTGAGAGTGTTATAGTATATTTGATAAAGATGTATCTTAAGGGTATACGAATTATAATTTCCCTTATATATATAATGAACTTCAATGCTCTTTTATGATTCTTGCATTTGATGGCTGGTGCAAATTAAGAACCACATCATTTAAATAAGAAAAGATATATGACATAATTGTGATGAAAGGCTGCTGCCCTCATTTTTTCTCATGCGAATATATTACAGTAAAACCTTAATAAATGAATGTTCGATAAATTAATAACCTCACTTAAATAATAAATTTTTCCGATCCCGACTTGGGCCAGTATACTAAAATAATAATTTCGCTAAATGCATAAGATAATAATTTTTTTTGAATCCTTTACGGCCTAACAAAAATATAAATTAATAATTGATCAAATATAAAAAAATATTAATAATTAACACCATATAAAATTCATATTATTAAGGATTTTTTTTTATAACTTACATTTCTCAATTCAACTCTTTTCTAAAAGATGGATATAAAGTTGTTTTTTCCTTTATTACTAAATTGAACTCAGCGTCATCCTTAATTTTTTGTAAAGCATGCACTACATGTAACATATTTTTTTCTTGCTGTCGAAAGTAGGGGTGGCAATTTGGGTTAGGATTCATTTATTCGATTCGATTCGATGCGAATTAAATGGGTTTGGGTTTGAAAAAATTGATTCGTTTAATAAATGGGTGAATTCGATTCGATTCGGTAATTAAACGAATCGAATCCGGGTTTGAGGACATTGATTCGTTTATTCGTTTAGGATTCGTTTAATAAATGGGTTATAAACGAATCAAATACGGTTTATTCGTTTATTATTCGTTTAATTAAATTACTTATTTGTCCTTAAATTTGTTTGAAAATTTTTTAAAACTTGAAGGTTAATATAGTAATTTTTGACGATAATAAGTCAAGCCATAGGTGAAGCAAGAATTAGGACAGCAAGCTCTAATTTTTTCATTTCATCGTTTCACTCTTTCTTTCTTCTCTTCATCTCTCAGGCTGCTATCTCAAGTCTCATCTTCATTCTTCCATCAAGAAGCCATACAAATTAAAATAGATTTGACAAAATAAAGGTGCTACTTATTTATTACTGAAGTGGAAAGGTTGATTGTTTGCAAATACTGGGGAATGGTCCGATTCTTTTTGTTTTTTTTTTTTTAATTTTTGAGCTATGGGTTTTGGGCTAAATGTTACTCTTGTAAACCAAAAAAAAAAAAGTGCCTGTAAATGATTTAATGTGGGAGTGTGTTTGATAAAGTTTTATCTTGCTTATTTTTTCTTGGCTTTGTAGATTTAATTATTTTTTCTTTAACAATTTTACAAGTTGGCTATATATTTGATATTTTGAAATATTACAATGAATATTTTTAGTGCTGTGGCAAGTTAATATCATTTTATTTATTTTTTAGTGTGGGATTCTTGTTTTCAAAGTGACAGACAAAATGAAGAGAATCAAAGAATTTGGTATTTAGTATTTGGATGACTATATATTTAATCTTAGAATATGGTTTGGATTATTTATATTTTGTATGATGTTAAATTTATTGCCTTTTTATATTTTGTTTTGATTAATTTTATTTATTAATTATATTTTTCTAAACGAATTGTAAACGAATCCAGATTCGATTCGTTATGGATTCGGATAAATGAATAGTAAATAAATTAAATGAATCGAACCGAATATTCATTTAATAAACGAATCGAATCCGAATCCTGAGATTTCAATTCGTTTAATAAACGAATCGAATCCGAATCGTAGAATTTTGAACTAATTCGTTTACGATTCGATTCGAATTCAATTCGTTTATTCGTTTTGCCACCCCTAGTCGAAAGTAGATATTTAACGTCACCATTGCTTAAAAGTCATCTTTTGTGGAAACATTTGGTAAACTATTACTATCGTATCGAGAGGTGAAATTTTTGTTGAACCCATTGTTGTAAATCTTTTTTACTTGAGGAGGGATGCTCATTTTTACATTCACATAGTGCTTTCCTCATCTCATCAATCAACGTAGATTTTTTTACTCATTTCAAATGAGAAGCCATGATTCTAATTATTTGAATCTAAAATTAAAAATAATGGATTATGTATTTATAGAATTTGTGTTCTATGAATAATAAAATTAAAAATAATGGATTATGTATTTATAGAATTTGTGTTCTATGTTCTATGTACTATGTACAATGAACTTACATTTAGGGGTGGGCATAATCGGGTTCGGGTCAACCCAATCGGATTTCGGGTTGATCTGATTGGAGAAAAATTCACCCGAATTTAACCCAAATTTTAGATCGGATCGGATTATATTCTGATCGGATCGGATTTAAAATTTGGGTTAATTCTACTGAACTCAGGTCAATCCGGGTCAAGGACAAGTTTGTGCTGCTTTTGTTAATTTTGGGATTTTTTGGTAATTATTTAATTATTACATGATTACTTTTATGTAATTAGTTCATTTTAGTCCATACCCACTAATTTTCTTTAAAAGGAAAAATTGAAATATTAATTGAAAAAATCGGGAACTTTCAACTTTGTATAATTGTGCGAGAGAGCAACGGTGACGGTGGCTCTAGGTCTCAGCCTCGATTGGAACCACAGTGGATGGCTTCGCGCGGATCAAGCGGCGGTGAGTTTCTACTTCGCGGGTTTCGTCAAAGTAAGCCTGCTGATTCGATCGTCGGTGCAGCAGATCCGATCGAAGTGTGCTGCCACTGCCCGCTGCTGTACTGACTTCTTATTGCTGCTTGTTACTTGTTAGCTGTTTGTTTGTGAGAGCTATAAAAAAGAAGAGAAAGAAGAGAGTGAACTGTGAAGTATTTGTAACTTTTTTTTTTTTGAAGTGGAGCTGTGGGCCTGTGGTGACTTCTTCTTCTTGTTGGCCGTTGCTGTAACTTTTGTTTGTGACTTGTTGTTGCTGCCTTGCTGGTGTTTGTTTGGAAATTGGAACCTAGAAAGTGCGCTGTGAAGTTCACAATTGTGTTTTACCATTTTTGTATCATCGTTTCTTTTTTTTTTTTTTAATTTCATGATCGATTCGATTGAAAATTCGATTGGATCGGGTTTAATCCGATCGGATCGCGGGTTTAATCCGATCGGATCGGGTTCGATCCGATCCAATCACGATTCGATCGGGTTAGGCAACCAATCCGATCCAATCCTAACCCTATTTTTTTCGGATCGTATCGGGTCGAATCTGTTTATTTGCCCACCCCTACTTACATTAATTTTAAGGGTTCTATGTACAATATACTTACATTAATTTTTTAATATCGTTTGTAAATACATGATAATTAAAATGTATTTAAATTAACTTCTTGGATTCTATGTACATGTACTTGTATTAATTTATTAATATTATTTATAAATACATAATAATTAAAATGTATTTACATTAACTTTTTTGCTTCTATGTACATGCATTTTTATTTATACCTCATACATAAATCTTACTTAAAAAAAATACATGTACCAAGAAAACTCTTTATAATTTAATAAATATTCATTCACCGATAGATTAATAAATTATTCATTTATCAATAAATAAATAACCTCACTAAAATAATATTTGTCAATGGTCCCAATAATATTATTTTATAAAATTTTTCTGTGTTAAGTTATATAATTTAATAAAATCAGTACAGACATGTTATTAAATCATATAACTTAATAGCGTGTACATATGAAAATAAATGAGGACGTCCACAACTAAAAATTTCTACATGTGTGTGTGTATGAGCGCGCCTGCACCTTTTAAAAGTTATTGGGAGATTGCCTTTTTAAGGGTAATCATTATTTAGCTGGAAAGCAACTCAACATCTACTTTAACAGTTTAACTTGTCATTAAACTTGTCGTTAGACTATAAACCCAATGGTGAGGCTAGTCCCGTAGCCGCCAGATGCTTTGCAAATGATTAAGTTAGTGTTTTTTTTTTTTAAGTCTAAATGGGTTAAATACGAATATTTTAATGATATTTTTTTTTAGTATTTGAATATAAATAGTATTTTATTTATTTTGTAATAAAAAAATATCTTAAATATAATTATTTGACATTTATATCCTTGTAAATCAAAATAGAAAAAGGAATTAAATTTTATAGTTTAGAAAATAAGTTACTTTGTTAAGATATTTTTGGATATAATATTTACTTCTCGTTTAAACTTTTTTTCATTCAGATAAAAATTACAAAATTTTTTTTTTTATTTAGATATAAATATCTGAAAAATCATACATACGTTACAAAAAATAAACAAACAAAAATTTTAAAAAAGATCTGAAATTAATAAAATTTCAGACTTTAGACTTCAGACGTTTAATAAACAAATCCTATGTCTCAGATAGTTGTAGATTTCTTTCTATTATTATTAGTAGAATTAGATTTCTGAGCTAATTTCATTACATTTCTAAGCTGTAATATTATTGTTAGTAATATATTGTAACCTTTTTTTAAAAAAAAATTACTTTACCTTGTCTCATAAGTCATGACTTCTGATTTTGCACCTCTGTAGGTCATGATATAAATTTTGATTAATTATTTTATTTAATTGTAATTATAAATGGAATATATAAGGAGTATTGATATTTGAACCTCTCAATTTATCTCATTAACCGCTACTTTCCACTTGACCACATTTATTTTCAAAATTTCCCTTGTTTATCAGTTTCTTCTTCCAAATCAATATTCAATTTATGGAGAATAAAACAATAGAAATTTGAGAACTAATTATTCATTCGCAATCCTTGTCTCACACTTAATCTCTTGAGTAATACTTTTTCCTTTATGGATTATTTATACAAATTCTTGTGTTCAAGCACAAATATCTAGTTATCTGTAAAGCCCTACAAATTATTCATCTGGCCAAGACAATCATCCATGGATGGCTGATGATTGATTCGGAAACTCAGCCTTTTACAGTGTGATTCTTTACAATCACAAAGTCATGGGTTAAGTTGGTTTGCTTATAACATTTCCATTTATGGTTGCAACTACATACTAGCTTAAGGAGATAATATGAGCAAATAATATACATATTATATAAATATCCCAGAAAATTTTGTCCAAACAAATTTATTTGGAAATCAGCTCATGATTTATGAACATAAAGATACGATGCAGTTGACCAAAAGGATGGCTTTAAATTGGAGTTACTTTCGATGAGCATAAACATATCTCGCTCTTAAAAACTTGATCCCTCGTAAGTGAAAAAATATTGGAAAAAATAAAAAAATTTATAAGGGTGAATTTGGAAATAATAAATGGGGTTAATTCAAAAATGGGGTTTGGTGAGATCAAATATGGGGTTTGAATATCACTACTCATATATAAGGCCTAATTTATAAATTCGGCCTTAGTCCTCAATTTTTTTACTAGGACCGCGCTGATCAATTGGGTTGTCGCTATTACAAGTTTTAAAGGAGAGGCGCTACTCAGGCCCACGTTTTACTTCACGGTCCTTATCAAACCCCTATATATACATATATCCATTTTAACTAGTTATAATTTTTTTTTCATTCTTACCAAAAGTGCATAAAAAGGGCCCGGGCAATTTGCTCTTAACATCCATAATTTAATTAAATTTTCTATTACTAAAATGACCACAACATAATAAAGAAGAAGAAGAAACTTCTGTAGACCCAGTAAATATTTTTATGGCTATAGAGAGAAAAATAAAATAGCTAATGTAAATATTTGCTTAAGGACTATTTTGGTATTTATAAGAGTGTATAAAATAAATATTTAAATTTTTTTGTAATAAAAGAAAATCATTCAACGAGTGTGTAGAAAAAAAAAAGTCCAAAATATAATTTAGAGTGTAAATAAGTTCACCCTTACTAACAATACATAAAACTCTTCTTCGATTATCACCAAGTGTGGCCCATAAATAAAAGAATATAGTAATATTAGCAACTGGTTGCGAATTTTCAAACAAAAGGGTGGAGGGGAAATTTACAAAAATGACCATAAAACTTTAGGATTTTTCACAACTAACTCTTAAATTTTTT
The DNA here is from genome assembly GCA_030449835.1 of Clausena lansium. NCBI lineage: Eukaryota > Viridiplantae > Streptophyta > Magnoliopsida > Sapindales > Rutaceae > Clausena > Clausena lansium. The sequence goes on along the minus strand of JASUUF010000146.1, from coordinate 4,208,090 downwards.
TCTATCATAACTAGCCAAATACAAATTTTTTGGACCAAATTACCCTCATCACTTTCATCAAATTTTCAAAGAAATGCCACTCTCAAAATCCAGCACAAAAAAGCCACACATTCAACACTCAAACATTCTCAACAAATCACCAAGCCTCATCATTATCAACAAATCACCAAATCCCATCAAACAAATATTATATAACTGAAGATATAATCATCAATGATAAAGTTTCTTAAAGTTTTGTAAGTTCTTCCACAATATAAAGCTTTAATGTATTAATGTTAGCGTTTAGGTTCGAAATTGATATGGTTTTGTTGCAAATATTGTTATTTTTCATTCATGAAATAATATAATTTCTTAAAACACTTAGTTTGAGTTGAAAAATCAAAAAATAATTGAAGAAAAGAGAAATTTGCAGAAAAAAAATGAAACCCAGATGTAGGGAGACAGACTGAGTTAGTGCGACAGGCAGTCTGTCTCACTAACTCAGCCTGTCTCAATAAGTTTCTGAAAACTTTACGAAGTTCATAACTTAGGCTACATGTGTCGGTTTTGGGCGTATAATATACCGTTTCGAAGCTTGCAACGAGACGAATTAAAGCATGTTAGTGCGACAAGCACATGTTGCACCAAAAGATAGTAACATTGAATCTGTCTTTTAGTGCGACAGGCACCTGCGCACCAACATCAGTCGTACTAAAAGACAGATTTAATTTTACTATATTTTGGTGCTATGAGAGCCTATTGTAATAATATACTTTAATTCGTCTCGTTGTAAGCTTCGAAATGGTATATTATACGCCCAAAACGGACACATGTAGCCTAAGTTATGAGCTTCGTAAAGTTTTCGGAAAGTTAGTGAGACAGGCTGAGTTAGTGCGACGAGCGATCGGACAGTGCTGTCGCACTAAAATGCGATGTTGATTCGATTACAACAGTAATCGTCCCACTACCTGTCGCACTAACTCAGCCTGCCTCACTTAGTTTCCGAAAACCTTACGAAGCTCATAACTTAGGTTACATGTATCCGTTTTGGGCATATAATATACCGTTTCGAAACTTACAACGAGGTGAATTAAAGTATATTATTAAAATGGTCTCTCATAGCACCAAAATATAGTAAAATTAAATCTGTCTTTTAGTACGACAGGTGCCTGTCGCACTAAAAGATAGATTCAATGTTACTATCTTTTGGTGCGACATGTGCTTATTGCACTAACATACTTTAATCCGTCTCGTTGCAAGCTTGGAAACGGTATATTATATACCCAAAACGGACACATGTAGCCTAAGTTATGAGCTTCGTAAAGTTTTCGAAAACTTAGTGAGACAGGCTGAGTTAGTGCGACAGGCAGTGGGACAGGTGCCTGTCACACTGAATCAACACTGCATTTCAGTGCGACAGGCACCTGTCTCACTGCCTGTCGCACTAACTCAGCTTGTCTCACTTAGTTTCCGAAAACCTTACGAAGCTCATAACTTAGGCTACATGTGTCCGTTTTGGGCGTATAATATACCGTTTCGAAGCTTACAACGAAACGAATTAAAGTATATTATTACAACAGGCTCTCATAACACTAAAATATAGTAAAATTAAATCTGTCTTTTAGTGCGACAGGTGCCTGTCGCACTAAATATTGGTACGACAGGTGCTTATCGCACTAAAAGATAGATTCAATGTTACTATCTTTTGGTATGACATGTGCTTGTCGTACTAACATGCTTTAATTCGTCTCGTTGCAAGCTTCGAAACGGTATATTATAAGTCCAAAACCGACACATGTAGCCTAAGTTATGAGCTTCGTAAAGTTTTCGGAAACTTAGTGAGACAGGCTGAGTTAGTGCGACAGGCAGTGGGACAGGTGCCTGTCGCACTGAATCAACACTGCATTTTAGTGCGACAAGCACCTGTCGCACTGTCTGTCTCACTAACTCAGCTTGTCTCACTAAATCTGGGTTTCGTTTTTTTTTTCTGCAAATTTCTCTTTTCTTCAATTATTTTTTGATTTTTCAACTCAAACTAAGTGTTTTAAGAAATTATATTGTTTCATGAATGAAAAATAACAACATTTGCAACAAAACCATATCAATTTCGAACCTAAACGCTAACATTAATACATTAAAATTTTATATTATGGAAGAACTTACAAAACCTTAAGAAGCTTTCTCATTGATGATTATATCTTCAGTTATATAATATTTGTTTGATGGGATTTGATGATTTGTTGATAATAATGAGGCTTGGTGATTTGTTGAGAGTGTTTGAGTGTTGAGCGTGTGGCTTTTTTGTGCTGGATTTTGAGAGTGGCATTTCCTTGAAAATTTGATGATAGTGATGAGGGTAATTTGGTCCAAAAAACTTGCATTTGGCTAGTTATGATAGAAAAAAGTTTGGGGGTTAATTGTGAAAAACCCTAAAGTTTTATGATTATTTTTGTAAATTTCCCGTGGAGTTTAGCTAGGTTCAATTTTGCCAGAAAGTTTACATAACTAGCTCAAAAGTTTTTGGGTTTTTTAAAGTTGGCCACTCTTAACTTTTTCTGTCATTGTTAACCAAAAACAAGTTTTTTAGACCAAATGCCCTTATCACTATCTCACTACTCTCTCTCTCTCTCTCTCTCAAACCCGTAACCCACGACGGCAATAGCTGAGATCCAACACTAGAAACACTAACACTACAACGATGTCTTCATAATGGCTCATTGGCTTATCTTGGCGGTAACATGTCTATCCTTTGTGGCGACGACGTGTCTACTTTTTGTTATTATAATTTTTTTTATAGTATTAGTTTAGTTAATCATTTATTTATTGGAGTTTTCTTGTGAAATCAGGCTATTGGTTAGTTTCAGGTTTGTATTAGTGAGTCTTTTAAATATGTGGTTAAAATAGTTAAACTTATTGTTGTGTTATTGTTGCTATAATTTGCTTTGTATTATATGTTTGAGCAAGGTTGGTTGGAATGAGCAATTTTTTTGTGTTGACTTGATCATGACTGGTTTGTGAATGCTGATAATGGTAGTATGAGAATGGCGGTAGGCATCCCCATTTTCGTGCGGAATAGTGTGTCTATGCTTGGTGCGATAGGTACACTTATTGCACCTGTACTTAGTATGAGAGATGCATGTCGCACCAAAATACAATATCCGTGTTTTTTTTTATTTTTTATTATAATTTTTCAAATGAATAAAATTTAGATTTAATCGTTTGAGTATGGTAGTTTTGTGTGATAAGTTGGTACATGCATTCCTTTGGTGCAATGGGCATCATGTATACTTTTATTTAGATACTTATCGCACGATCACTATCACACCCATGGACTGTGTTTTGGTGTAACAGACACTTGTGACGATTGAATCTTAATTACATTTCATTCAAAATACTAAACAAAGAAAGAGAATGACATAAACAAATCCTTGAATACACATGCGATTCTTCATCAATAAACTTAGTATTAATAATGAACTGCAAGCTTTCCATTCGCAATCTAAGAAGTTATCGATATCTTTGTTTTGTTTATTTTTTATTTTATCTCTGGCCTCTAGGCGCAGCCGTAACAAGAAGTCAACAACGAACAAAAGATAAAAATAATACACCCAACAAAAAAAAAGGGGAATATAAAGACTAAAACTTCAAAAAGAAAAAAGAAAATAAAATCATCAATGAAATTTTACCGGTGGTTTACGTTCTGCTTGCTCCAATATGCATGTTTGCCTTATGAGTTAATTATGTCTCAGGGATTAACATAAAATTAATAAAATTCCAAGCGTACGGTAAAAAACTAAAGCTGACACTCAAAAATGGGAAAAAAAAAATATTCGGTACTTTTATAAACTATCAGGATGTGATGGGAGCATTGAAGCAAACTAAATGGATATCCAAGGTATTTTATTTTTATCTTACAAAGTTAGTATTAACATAATGACGTCTCTTACACTATTTTTTTATTCACAAAATATTTTGATTTATAAAAAAAAAAAAATGATTTAAAGTTGCACTTGTGCCATACCATTTACTATTAAATTGTAGAGTTGCCCCCAATTTTCAACCCTCAAGCAAGTTCATGGGATCCTCAATGCCATATGTTTGACATTAATTAAATTAACACTATTGCAAAGATAAAATTGAACAAATAAAAAAAGTTCAGTTTTAATAGATTTTTTTCGATCAGCAGGGGGATACCAAGGCATTTCTAAATTGAGATTTATTCTCACAAGCGATAATATTATCCTGCTCCCTTTTCTCTTTACATTCTTCCTCTTTATACTTCCCGTTATAATTTATATTTACAACAGTAAAAATGTTTTCTTTTTCTTTTTTATTTAAAAATACTTGACTTAGCAGATATTTTATAATTTATTTACTCCATTTAATGAAGGAGAATATAGTAATAAGCCTCCTTACCCACAAAACGTTGTCCATGAACTAAGGGTCATAACTGAAAAAGAAAACGCATGTTAATTATTGATTAACAAACTCCCAACTTTACTCATAAAAGGTAAATGAAACACCAACCGTTGAAGAAAAGACAGAGAAAAGCAATACAAAGGAATTGGAAATGTAACAAGCTTAATGTCAGGCTTTGTAATTAATAAAGCTCTAAATATTCTTCTTCACGTCTACTCCCAACTTCTTGAATGAAGTCTTCTATAGTCTTACAATCAATAACCAAAACTCTTATAAGTTGCAACAGACTCGCCAAATTTATCAATCCAAGCTTGAATGCTTTCAGCCTCATGAGATTTTGGAAAGACGAGTAAATTTCAACTTCTGAAGGCTTGGAAAAGTACAACCTGCAAGCCACAACAATTTTTGTGCCTTCAACAACCATTTGATATCATTTTTTATGATTGAAAAACAAGATTATCAAAAATTATATACGAACACACACGGACACAATACCCAGAAGTCTTGTATAAGGAATTACTGAAATAAAAAGATTTCTCAACTCTTTTTACACAAAGAGCTGCAAAATATGAGTTAAAAGTTTTCTGTCTTTTAGTAATTTGTTATTTAAAAAAAATTCAGTGTCTACATTTTAACAAGATCCAGATGTTCATATACATATTAACCGGGCATGACTATGTTGCAGCATCTCTAAGTAACATCACCCATATTTCAGTTATTTGTAAGAACTTCTCCAATAACAAAATTTTCTTATAAACATATCTTGTGTAATCTGCAAGGTATGCTACAGAACATTAGTGGGAAGTGATGACAATATGTTTACAACAACAAAAATATTTGACATCAATAACCAAAAGGCCGTGACAACTGTTACTCACAAATGCTGCACAATTGAACCGGCATTAACCACATAACACAGAGAACATACCTTACTGTTGAGGAGTGTCTTAGGATCATCCTCTGCTACCATTTCACTTCTGTTTCTTGAAGAAGAAATTAAGTATGTGCTCCTAGATCAGAATTTTTGAGTTTTGGTAGCTTCGCTAATTCCAGCGAGATTGATTGAGAAAATACCTTTTTACAGACTGCATTTTCAATTATCTCTTTTACTGATTCACATTCAATTACCGACAAATGCTCCAGTTTCTTGAGCCCTCCCATCATATTAGAAGGAAAAATAATCAATAGTTCATCACAGTATTTTACATGCAAGACCTTCAAATTGCTGAAAGACCCTGAAGCAAGCTGGTGGTGCCATATTTTTCTCAAGTTTTCCATTGAGACAATGCTTAATTCCCACAAACTAGGGAGTCTTACCTGAAAAAATTTCATCAATTGCATTAACAATTGAATTCAAATAGCCCACAACAAACAATTCTAATAAGACACAATGAAAAGATGAGATTATATAATAGCTTAAACCCGGAGTCAATTCAAAGGCAAAAAGAAAAGAAAGCCAATATATACAGAGATAAGTTCATTGGTGTCCTCAAGGTGAGGCTTGCAAAATATAAATTTTATATTATTATTAACTAAAAAGTTTATATAACTAATTATTGAAATCAACTAAATATAAATTATAATAGGTATTTTAGTTTTTTATTTTAACAATTAAAAAGTATTTCTGTTAAAACATTTATCCCCCACATGTTGAGCTCCACAAACACAAGAGTTAGACAACTTTTAGTCAATTATCAAATTTACCATGTACACCAAACATCCTACAAGTAATATAGAAACAACAGAAACAAATATTTACCTTTTCATCAAAGAGAGCTTCTGTGTCAGTGTGATAGTTGCCTCCTGAGCTCACTTCTACTGCATGTGCACAGATGAATCTTTTCAATGCCGGGCAGAAATCAATTGACAGTTGACGTAAAGAAGGGAATTCAACAAGATTTCCAATGCCAAAACTTGATAGTTGTGGAAGATTTTTAAGCGACAGGTAGACTAGTTTAGGAAAAACCATTTCAATCAAGTTCTCCTCTCTTCCCAATCTGGTGTCAATTATCCCTTGCATTGATGCACAGTAACTTATCTCAAGTCGTTGGAGTTGCTTGAGACTATTAACCATAGAAGATGAAAACAAAAATTTCAGACAACCACATTTATCCACTGTCAATTCTGTTAAATTTTCACCAGAATAAGACGTTGTCGGAAACTGATCAGGCCATATCCTCTGAATGTTGATTGAGACCATTTTCAACTTCTTCAGCTCTGAAAAAGTAACCTGCACACCCTAACAACTAATTGATAAACCATTTTGATCAAAGCAAGATAAAGAGAGACTAACTATGTGTCTATGTATATCAATAGAAATGTAAGCTACCTTTTCATTGAAGAATGCCATTAAATCCTGAGTATCATCCTCTGAAGTGATTTCTTTGGATCCCGCTGTAGTTGGAGTCTCCAGGTAGAATCCTGAACTCCTCAGCTGCAGTAGCTGTCGTAGTGTGAGGGAATGCAAGTGATTGAAGTTAACCCCACTCATACTTCCATTCTGATGGTCATGGTTGTCAGTTTCCTCACCAACAATCATCCTTAGGATCTTGCAATCAGTCACTTCTAGTTCTTCGAGCTGCAAAAGATTTTTGGCCATGAAAAAGGGAAAGAGATGCTTCAATCGATGACATCGTTTGATATTAATGATTCTTAAGTTGCTGAAAGACTGATTATCTTCTGTGAGTCGTACTTGGCTGCCAAATACCTTCTCCAAGTGAATCAAATTACAAAGAAACAATGACCTAAGTGACTGAAAAGTAATCCGTTCCTCTGAGTTCACAAGACATAAAATCTTAGGATCATTTTGTACATGGAGATGCATCAATTGTTGGAATCCTTGCCCATCAACTAATTCTTGAATAATATTCTGAATACCATTCAGTTTATCAAGATAGAGATCTTCGGTTGTCTTCAGCAACTTTTTGATCCCATGCCCCAAGTAAATGCTATTATCAAGCTTGAGTTTCAGTGTTCTTGAGCATTCACATTTTTCTGACCAGTTCCATCCATCTCCTATAAATATTCTATATCGATTCAAGTCCACAGAGATCAAATCCTGCTGCAGAAGTTGGGCATCTGGAATATGTATATATAATTCATTTAATCGAGACAAGCGTGATATAACTTCCAGTTTGATTACTTTAAGCTTTGAACAGTTGCTCAAATCTAGCAACTTCAAACAAGTCAAGTTTCCAATTTGTTCAGGCAACTGCTCAATATGACAATTCTGAAAGCTAAGAATCACCAATTTCGCCAGATCTCCAACTATTGCCATATCTTCTAGTCGGCAGCAATCGAAAGACAATGTTCGAAGGTTGATTAAGCAACCAAGTGACCGAGGTAATGAAGGGAAATGGATTCCAGTTAAATGCAAAACTCGGAGTTCTGTCATCCCATCGAAAAATTGGCCTGGGATTCGTAAAGTGGGATTTTTCGAAAACAACAGAAAAAACTTGAGTTTTGTGCATTGAAGGCTATCTGGAAGCTCTGATATATCTCTAAAAGGTATAGAAATAGCAGTTGGATTTTTCCGTGCTGTCTTTTCAACCTCTTCCTTCACATCAGCGACGTTTTGGATATTAAACAGAAGCTCATCTGAGGCAATTGATACAGCCAACGCATGAAAGATCTGATGCATTTTAACATGATCTTCAATGTCATCATCCAACAATAAACATGACTGTTTGAGATGGTCCAACAATGTAAGCACCCTATCCCTTGCTGCTTCCAATGTGTCAAGATCAGGAAACAGATAGTCCAATCCAAAGACATATCTAATCAAGTCATCAATAGGTAATCTACTACCATCATTTAGTAAACCACAGAGTTGAAACAGAGATTGCGCTTCCCTTCCCGCTTCCTTTCCCAATTTCTTTTCCAAATTCTTGTAACTCAATTCTAATGAAGACATATCTTTATGCATTCCTTTGATTTTTCTTGGATTGGATTTTCTTAGCCAATTAATCGTATCCCTCCAATGGTGAGTTTCTTGGCCTTCCAGTTCCTTTGCAATTGTTGAAATTGCAATTGGCAAACCTCCACATTTTCCAACAATTTCAACTCCTATAGCCTGACAGTCAGGGTTTTTTGCTGAGTTACCCGCAATCTTTTCAAACAAAAACTTTGGTTCTCCATCAACTAAAAAACTGATGGAGAAAATCTTTGGATTACTCATATTTCTGCATAATACATGCTGATCTCTCGATGTCATTAACAACGCGCAGCGTCTTTGATTATCATCACTCTGTTTCTCACCATCCCAAAAAGGAATTCCAATGTCATCCAAGATATTTGTCCAAACATCATCCAATATTACAAGAACTCGCTTCTTCTTCTTCTTCAATGCTTGACGTAGTCGATTAGCTTTCGTAACTGGACTGTCAACATCGCCAATTTCCAGGCCTAAATCACCAGCAATATGGTCACATATTTCTTTCAAGTCTGGGTTACTCTTTACCTCAGCGCCCGCCAACTCATCAAATAAACCCTCTGCGTAGACTTGCCTTCCAATTTCATTGACCAGTGTGGTTTTGCCAATACCACCCACCCCATACAACCCAATCATGTTAACGTTAGCATCCCGCAGAGCCTCCATAATTTTATCGAAAACTGATTTTCTTGAAGGAAACTCCACATAGCCTCTGATAGGTAAGCGATCTGTAGTCCCCAGAGGAGAACGATAGCTAACACTCCCTTTTTTCAAGATATCATTCCCCTTCTTTGCTGCCTGCGCTGCTTCTTTGCTGTCCTTGTAACGAGTCATCAAATTAGAGCACAAATCCTTGAGAATGCAGAGCTTTTTGTTAGCTTCGTTTTCATCAACACCTTCAACCATGGGCTTTTCTACTCTTTCCGTTAATTCATTGTACTTAGTACGCCATTCCTCGACATCTGAAAAAATATTGTCCCCTTGATTGTTGGCATAGTCGACTGCTTGTTTCAGCCTTTCTGTTACATTTTTCAGCTCCACCACGTTGCTCTCGTACTTGCACACATAACATATCTCTTCGCAAATGGTATCGAACAATGATTTTCCAACATTTGATCCAGCGCCTGAAACAACAGCGCTGCCAAATACTGATGCCATCGCCCTGTTTTTTATGATTTTTTTTTTTTTGGTTTAACAAATTAAGGCAAAAAGGAAAACAAGAAACAACGACAACAACCAACTGTGTATATTAATGAGTTCTAGAATAAGCAAAGATCCAAAACAACTCAAGAAGAAATGTAAAGTTTTCACTAACAGATAATTTTTTAAAAAACGAAATTACGAATACCACTGGCTATTTAACATTTTAAGAAAAATCAAATCGGAAACAGGAATTACAGAAATAAAACAATTGATTGAAAATAATAGTAACTTCAAAAAGATTAAAGCAGGTGCACCTGGGCAATCAGATTGACTGCAGAACTGTTTAAAGATCAGAATGTTTCGCTTCTAAAAATTTGCTACTTTAGGACGCTGAAGAACAAGGGAGACTAATTTTTACAAGAGTCAACTCCCAGGTCTTTCTTATTCATTTCTCTCTCTGTCGGTCTGTCAGACTGTCAATAGTCACTAGCAAGTACCAACTTTTTTATTTATCTATTATTTTAGAGTAAATGGTTGAGTATAAGCAGTGTTTGTACAAACCAGAAACTGTTTGTACAAACCAGTGAGTATAAGCAGACGAGGCATGTATAAATTAGTTTTATAAAATTTTTATAGATTTATATAATTTTTAAAATATAATTATTATTATTTTTTAATTAATTTATTCATATCATATAGATTATACATATTAATTTGTATAAAATAATTTATTATTTTATTATTATTGATTATTTTATCACTTAATAATTTTCTTTTTAAATTTTATGAGAGGGAAAATTTTCTCTAATTTATGTCTATGCCATTCGCGTACAAAGGATATGGTTTAGCATTTTATATACACCTTTATTTATATTTATTATAAATTAAATAAAAAAATTTAAATACTAAAAATAATAAATATATGTTTTAATATAAACAAAAAATTAATAATAAAAGTTGATAAAATAGGCTAGTTCTACCATATCATCACAAATTTTTCATGTAAAAATTGATATGATAAAATGAGCCATCAACTATGACAGATTGTCATTTTCTCTCGTACTATATATATATATATATATATATATCACTTATCTCCCTATATTTTCATATTATCTAATAATTCTTCTACACAAAAAATTAAAGAAAAAAGGGAGAAATTGATTATTTGCTTGATATTTGTTCAGTGAGTCCTAAAAGACAAGAAATTGAAGAATATTTAATTAGATTGATTTTTATATTATTTATGAATATTTTAATTAATTTGTATTCTAATTTAATTTAGTTATCTATTTTAAATTTATTGTTTAGACATTATTTATTTGAGTTGTATTCCAGTTTAGGTGTGAACCTTATTAAAATAAATTTTTTAGTCATAAATAGATAAGTAATAGTTAGTATAAATAACTTTTGTAGCTTTTACATACAAGACTTGATATTTGTTATTAATTACTTCTTTGTAATAAACTGTTAGTATAAGTTCTATTATTATTCTTTCTTGGTATTTTATAAAATTGACAAATTTTAATACCTGATTCGTAAGTATTTTTATAATCAAGGTAAATTTAGGCTCTTTATTTTGATAATCTCAATAATCAGCGGAATATTGAAAACATTGCTGTCATTCTACATCTTTTATATTGTTATCATTCTACATCTTTTATCCTTACGCTAGATCAATGTCACTATAAAGCATTTTTTTTCTTATCGCGTCGCATCAATCGCCAATCATAGTGCAACGATCACAAACTTCACATTCTCTGATTGGTTTGCAATTACTTAATTGTTTGCATGTGAAAGAAGCTATTAAAAGAGATTTTATCTAAAAAAATGTGTGATCATTAACTTGAGAAATTAAAGTAGAAAGTCTTTGTTCTTTTATTGGATTCATTCATGTATAAAAATCTTAATTGATACATGTTCAACAAAAAGATTAGCACATGTCCAAACTACCAAAGATTTTAGTAAACTCAATCAAAAACTCATGGCACTCATTTGTAATGTTTAGAGACCATATTCTTGGGTGCAATGCACTTGGCTTGTTGTCTTTTCATTATTATTTTTTAACAAAACCTGCGCAATAGCAGCAAGCTTTTTCCAATCTAGGGAATAGTAGTGAGCTTGCTGCCATCACCCATAATTTTATTAGAGGGAAAATTTATTCTTCTGTATGTCTACTCTACTCACATAAATGGTCCAACATTTCGTATATATTTTTATTTATATTTATTGTAAATTAAATAAGTCATTTGAATTAAAATTAAATAAAAGATTTAAATACTAAAAATAATAGAAATAAGTTTTGATATGAATAAAAAGAATTAATAATAAGATATTTTTATTGTATTTTTTTAAAAAATTTCTTGTAATAAATATATATTTTATATTTCGAAGATCAAATATCAAGCAAATGACCTATTTCTCTTTTTTTCCTCTAAATTTTTTGTGTAGGGGGATTATTAGATATCATAAAAATAGTAGAAATATTAGTGAGATATATATTAATTTCAGTAGGAAAAAATTGACAATCTGTCATATTTGATGGCTCATTTTATCTCATCAAACTTTATGAGAAAAATTTGTGATGAGATGGTAGAACTGGCCTATGCTGCTTTGCCAAATGGCAGAGCAGTGGGTCTTATGGTTTGACCACTAGTGAATCCTATCTCAGGACTATCGAACTTAATATAAAAATAATGGTCCAATTTACGAATGGTAGAAATAATCGACCCCATCCAAGCCTGGCCTAATATCCCAAAAAATATTTTAAAATTTTTTAAAATATATTATTTTAATTAAAATATAACTTTAACATATTTTTAGCCCACCCATAATACACATTTTAAGTTTTAATTATTTAACCCAACTTTTAAAGCCTAATCTAACAAAAAACGAAATTTTATAAACTATAAATTTGTAAAACATAATGAAAAAAATTTTTAAAAATCAAAATTCAGGCTTTTTTCTCTAGCATGAACAAACATGACATAATAGTCTGCTAAATGATAGAGTGTCATAAGCCAACCCTACTTCAACTGGCCTACACAAGTTTTTCTTCAACCTACACTAATCACTTTTATGCTAATATTTACTTTATCTTTACATAAAATTACTTAAATTAAAATGATAAATAACTTTTATAATTAAAACGACAAATACATTTTAATTATACTCACATGATAACTAAATTCTATGAAATACAAATATTTAATTTAGGTAATCTAATTTTATAAACTCTAATTTCTTTGGGAAAATTACTAATTTAACCACTTGCCATTTTTCAATTTAAAAAAAAAATGACCACACTTCCAATTTTCTTACAATGTTAACCAAATACATGCTTTTTGCACCAAAATATCCTTAACCACACTAAACACAAAACAAAGAAGCATCTGTCCAATCACCTCTACTCATTGTCTACCATTGCTAACATCATTCATGAATAGCAAGAAATTGAAAAATTCTAAACTAGATTAATATTTATATTATTTAGAAATATTTTAATTAATTTGTATTCTAGTTTAATTTGGTTGTCTATTTGAGTTTGTTATTATTGGAAAATATGCTCTTTAAAGCATATTTGTTTATTTATTGTTATAAATATTTTTCTGATTAATAAAATGAATGAGGTATTTTATTCAAGTATCTCTATTGCATTAATATTTTGAGTAAAGTCCATTTAATCATATTATATATATTTATGTGACATTTAATCATATTATATGTATTTATGTGATCGCCATGTGGATTCACAGAAGACATAAACACATGTTATGTTATGATTAAATAAATTAAGATTCGCAGTTGATAAATAAAGTTGGGCGCTTTATTTAGGTATAGACTGTAATAAGTTCATTGAGTGATTTGTCTTAATCATATATGAATTTATTGATGTAGTGTGACTGCATTGAACTGGATCACATATGAGATATAATTAACTTTGTAATAATCATCGACTTATTAAATCTCATAGGCATTGATTTAATGTGATCTTAATCTTGAGTCAATTATAATTTCTTGATTGTAATTGTTATTTCATTTGAGTTACCAATGGGCACGACATACACTTGTAGTCAAGATTACCCGGTATCTTGGTGGGAGCAATTACAAGTATTGAATTTATAGATTGACAATATAGAATTTGTACGACACATCTCTTGATGGGTTTCAGTACTTGATCATAGAATTCTCTCAGCAGAGAGTGTATCAAAATATATATATAAGTATGTTGAAAATGATCATTAGAGAAAATCAGTAAGTATCAAGGAACAAGATGTAATTAAATTGATTGGACAGTTGAGATATCAATTTAATTAACGATGTGGTACAAAGGATTGTGCAGTAAAGAAATCAATGTGGCTTGGGCGAATTATTATTCGAGCATACAATTATGGAGGTCAGTTCCAATCTTATAGTGGAGTAGAATTGGAATTAAATAATTATATTTGTTTAATTACAAGCTTAATTATTGTAGCCACTATTGTATGTTCCAAAATGATCTCCGGGTTAGCTCATTTAATTGACAACACCATTACTGGACCCAAAAGCGAGAAAACTGGCATATAAGGTAAAAATCTTAATTATAATATTTGTTAAGGCCTAATGTGTTATATATAAGTGTGAATGGGGTCTTGTGATATTTTACAAGATAATACCCTAGTTGGTTACACATTCTCTCCACTTTTACGTAAGTTGAGAGATAAATGTTTGATTTAAAATATTTTAATATTTTAAATTAATGAGATATAATACATGCTAGGGTTTTTTCATAAGATATTATAAATATGAATTTTTCTCATAACAATTGAGAGAGAGAGATCTTTACAAAATTAAAAAAAAAAAACGTCAGTTGCAATTGGGAGTGGAGAAACGGACGCCCACACGTCCAGTGTTGATCAACTTTGAGTCATAGCCTGGAAGATTGTTTGGTGGTGGATCTAAAGCTTTTGATTATCCATCTTCTCATATAAACAAGGTACGAGTTTCTAGATTACTTAATTCTTATATATTATATGAGATCATTATTAAAAATGAGATTTTAATCTAACAATTGGTATCAGAGCCATCTCATAATAATATATAAGGATTTCGTAAGAAATCAATCTTGTTGATTATGTATTAGAGTGGCACAATTTATTTAGATATATATTATTTGTTAATATATGAATAAAGCATGCTTGGGATTGTCTCAATTCATGATTATAAATCTGTCTGTATTATTGTATTGAATCTGTAACAAGAGGGGTGGTTTATCATCACCATGTTTCCCTCTTGGTTTTAATTTTCTGTTTTAAAATTTTTGTAAGCCACTGGAGTTAGGAATCTGTAACAAAAAAAAGGGTTGTATTCTTGCCTAAGAACATCTGAAGAAATTCACCGGACAGAAACAGGACAAGAATCCAGCGTGCACAGAAGGCAGCACTAGCTGCAGTAGCGCACGCTGCGCGCGCAGCAGGCAGCGTGCACAAGTTGCTGTGGTCGTGGCTGGCGTCGGGTGAAGAAGGCTTTCCGGCGGGACAGCAGGGAGGTGCATCGGAGAAGACAATGAACAATTGCTGGTTTTTGGTGATGGCGGCTGAGGAGAAAAATACAGTTTTAGGGTTTTTTTGTGGTTATTATCACTTTAGTCCCTATAGTTCTGTAACTTTCTCGTTTGGGCAGAATTGTTTTACTATTTTGCATTTAAGTCCAAGATTTGTTTTGGGCTTGGTAAATCCTAGTTTTAGGTCCAATAAAATTTGGTCTTAATGGATTAAAATGCATGGATATAGTTTAACACATTAAGTTTATTTTTTGTCCAAAAATTTAAAAAAAAAATTTACTTAAAATTTTGTTTTATTTAAAAATTAGAATTGGACCAATAATAAATTTAAAGCCCATATTAGCCAAGTCCATTAACAAAGATAAGCCAATGGAAGATGGACATTGACAAAAAGCCCAATGAAGATTAGGCTTAGGATTAATGTATTTTTCATTTTAGGAAAATCATGAATTGAGATTATTTGATTATTTTTCTATATGTTATGTTTTGGATGTTAACATGTCATATAGAATAGGAAGTGCCACTCTATGCATAATGATACATGTCATTCATTTAACATGAATTTACGTATATTGAGTGAAATATTCAAATGCTTGATAATATGAGATATCACTTAAATAATATTATAGGAAGCATGCTATTAACAATATATGTATGTTTTTAAAACGAAAAACCAATTTTAAAATATTGAGTGGGAGAGGGAAAATTCAAGATAATTTTTCCCACGGGCTCCATTGTTAGTTCAATAATAAAATTATATATATACCTCAACTTCACGATACGGTGTTGCTCCCTACGGAGGGTATATATATTAGATATTTTATTTGATGAACTTCTTTAAAGATAAGATCGAAATATTTTTCAATCTGTTGATCATCCTAACAGTGGCTGCATGATATGGAGAATACGTAGATTGAAATAATCGTTACACACTCAACTAAAATTTGTTATTAATCTTCCCATCGAAGCTCTGTTAACAAATTTAGGCCTAAAAAGAAAACGATAGCTATTTATCATGTTTCGACATGAAAGTAAATAACCTAATGGATAATTGGATCTGGTAAGTGTAGACATGACTTCCCCAACGAATAGCTTGTCAAAGCGGTACTAGATTATCGTTACAATAAAATAAAATGCATTTATGGTTTTTTGCATTTTTATTATTTATTGTGAATGTTATATCAAAATATTTATGCATAGATGTTTTATTTTTCAGAAATGTCTTCCTTGAGCCCACTTACTATTATCCTGAATCAAAACAAACTCACTGGCGAGAACTATATAGATTGGAAAAGAAATCTATATATTGTCCTGACTGCTGAAAATTATAAATATGTCTTAACCTAGGCATGCCCCCCAGAACCACTAGACAATGCTCATAGAAATGAGAGGAGACTTTATGAGAAATGGCAAAAGGCTAATGAAATGGCTAAATGCTACATTTTAGCCTCAATTTCTAATATTCTGTAGACCAAACATCAGAATTTGGAGACAGCCACTGAAATAATGGATAGTCTCCAAGAGATGTTTGGGCAGAGCACTCGCTCTGCAAGGCAAGCAGCATTGAAGGGTATTATGAATAGCAAAATGGGGAAGGGCACAAGAGTTCGTGATCATGTCCTCAAAATGATAGACTATTTGAATGAGGCTGAGATTTAGGGCGCACAAATCGATGATAACTCAAAAATTGATATGGTGCTAGAATCTCTGCCAGATACATTCAAAGAGTTTAAGGTCAATTATAACATGAACAAAAGAAACATGACCTTAACAGAATTGATGAACGAACTCCATTCTGCTGAAGAGATCTATCGTGCTGAGAAGTCTCTGGGAAGCATAAATATTGCTGAAAAAAATTCTTCATCTGAGCCTAAGCCAAAAGGCAAAGGTAAGAAGAAGAAACCTGGGAAAATGAAATTGTCTACAAAACAAGATGACAAGCCTAAAGGTAAGTGCTTCAAGTGTGGACAGAAGGGTCATTGGAAAAAGGATTGCCCTAAGATTGCAAAATCAGGTATAGGAAATCTTTTTGTTATTGAGACTTGTTTAGTTCAGAATCCAGTTGACACATGGGTGTTGGATTCAGGAGCAACTAATCATATTTGTAATTCACTTTTTTGGTTTCAGGAAACTAAGTGAAGGGAGCGTTAGGCTGCAGCTTGGGACAAGACAGTTCGTGTCAGCAGTGAAGACTGGATCTGTTTTATTATCTTTTAATAATGAGACTTTGGCTTTGAATAATTGTCTTTATGTTCCAGACATTAGGAGGAATTTAATTTTAGTAGCTTGGTTGTCAAAACAAGGGTACACTGTAAATTTTGGATCCTCTGTTTCAATTTTTTATAATAATAGACTTATTTGTTCTGGTACATTGGAAGACAATTTATATCATTTAAGGCCTATGATCCTTTCTATGCATGACACAGTGATTAATAATGATGAGCATACACATTTATCTAAGAAAAGAAAGTTTTCTTCCAACCAGTGCTACCTTTGGCATTTACGCTTGGGTCATATAAACCAAAATAGGATACAGAGAATGATCAAAGATGGGCTCTTGGGTCCATTAGAAAATGAATCATTGCCACTCTGTGAATCTTGTTTAGAAGGAAAAATGACCAAAAGGCTGTTCTCGGCCAAAGGAGTGCGTGCTACAGTACCACTTGAATTGGTACATACAAATGTATGTGGACCAATTAATGTACAAGCTCGAGGGGGCTATGAGTACTTCATCACTTTCACTGATAATTACTCTAGATATGGTTATGTTTATCTGATGCGTCACAAGTCTGAAGCTCTTGAGAAATTTAAAGAGTATAAGGCTGAGACAGAAAAGCAATTAGATAAGAACATAAAGAAACTTCGATCTGATCGAGGTGGTGAATATCTCTCCGGAGATTTCAAAGAGTATCTGGTTGAAAATGGGATTATATCTCAGTTGACTGCCCTAGGAACACCACAACAAAATAGGGTAGCTGAAAGGAGAAATAGAACTCTATTGCATATGGTGAGATCTATGCTCAGCTATTCATCATTACCTATCTCTTTTTGGGGACTTGCACTAGAGACTGCAATTTACCTTTTAAATTTAGTTCCATCTAAGTCAGTGCCTAAAACCCCAATAGAATTATGGTCAGGTCGCAAACCAAGTTTACGACATGTTCGTATTTGGGGATCACCAGCACATGTGCTGAAACCAAAGGCAGACAAAATGGATTCACGTTCTGAGGTTTGCATGTTTGTGGGGTATCCCAAAGGAACAAAGGGAGGTTTATTTTATAGTCCTCAAGATAGGAAAGTAATTGTGAGCACACACTTTACTTCCCTCGAAGAAGGCTATATGAATGACTTCAAACCTAAGAGTAAGGTAGTATTTGAAGAACTGTCAGGTGATCAGACTGATACTCAACTTACAACGCCTGTTTTAGAACAGGATGAAGAGCAACAATTTGATCAGCAAAGGATTAGCCCTGAACAACCATCACTTTTAGAACCTCGTCGTAGTGGAAGGGTAACTAGGTTACCAGCAAGATACATGTTATTGGGAGAAACCTATACGGCTATCTCAGATGAACATGTACAAGATCCCATTAGTTACAATGAAGCTCTAATAGATAGAGATGTTGAATTTTGGAAAAAGGCTATGAATCAAGAAATGGAATCTATGTATTTAAATAAAGTCTGGAAACTTGTAGAGGCACCAAATAGGGTAAAACCTATTGGGTGCAAGTGGATCTACAAAAGGAAAAGAGGAGTAGACGGAAGGGTGGAAACATTTAAAGCAAGATTAGTAGCCAAAGGGTTCACTCAGAAAGAGGGAATCGACTATGAGGAAACCTTTTCTCCGGTTGCTATGCTTAAGCCCATCAGAATTCTGCTCTCCATTGCTGCAGTGCTAGATTATGAAATTTGGCAAATGGATGTTAAGACTGCCTTTCTAAATGGGCATCTTGAAGAAGACATCTATATGCAGCAACCGAATGGATTCATACAAAAAGGCCAAGAACACATGGTATGCAAGTTGCAGAGATCCATCTATGGATTGAAGCAAGCATCCCGGTCATGGAACATTAGATTTGATCAAGCGATAAAATCATTTGGATTCATTCAGAATATTGATGAACCATGTGTATATAAGAAAATTCAGGGAAAAACTGTAGCCTTTCTAATTCTTTATGTAGATGATATTCTCCTTATTGGAAATGATATAGGAATATTGACTACAATAAAGAGTTGGCTAGCAAAATAATTTGATATGAAAGACCTGGGAGAGGCTAGTTATATTCTTGGTATCAAGTTACTACGAGACCGGAAGAATAAAACTTTAGCCTTATCTCAAGCGGTCTATATCGATAAGATATTGGCTAGATTTAGCATGGAAAATTCCAAGACTGGCCTGTTACCATTCAGACATGGAATTGCATTCTCTAAGGATCAATCACCTAAAACATCTGATGAGATAGAGAAAATGAGACGAGTTCCCTATGCAGAAGCTGTGGGGAGTCTCATGTATGCCATGCTTTGCACTAGACCAGACATATGTTTTGCAGTTGGAATGGTTAGTAGATATCAATCTAATCCTGGACCTGAACACTGGACTGCTGTCAAGCATATAATGAAGTATTTGAAAAGAACTAAGCATTATATGCTTGTGTATTCTGGTGATGAACTTATTCTAGTGGGTTATACTGATTCTGACTTCATGTCAGATAAGGATTCTAGAAAGTCTACTTTAGGCTATGTGTTTACATTAGGAAGTGGAGCTATTAGTTGGAGGAGTGTGAAACAATCTTGTATCGCACTCCACAACGGAAGCTGAATATGTGGCTGCATCTGAAGCTGCAAAAGAAGCTGTATGGCTCTACAAGTTCCTTCAAGATCTTGAGGTGGTACCTGATGCAACTGCTCCACTTAAATTATTTTGTGATAATAGTGGCGCAGTAGCTCAATCAAAAGAACCAAGGAACCACAAGAAACAAAAACATATTGAGAGGAAGTATCATCTTATAAGGGATATAGTGCAGAGAAGTGATGTAAAAGTTACTCAGATTGCCTCATAGCAAAACTTGGCAGACCCTTTTACTTGCACTTAAAGTCCATGGGCATGCGTGAGATGCCAAATATGCTTTGAGAGCTAGTGGGAGATTATTGGAAAAATATGCTCTTTAAAGCATATTTGTTTATTTATTGTTATAAATATTTTTCTGATTAATAAAATGAATGAGGTATTTTATTCAAGTATCTCTATTGCATTAATATTTTGAGTAAAGTCCATTTAATCATATTATATATATTTATGTGACATTTAATCATATTATATGTATTTATGTGATCGCCATGTGGATTCACAGAAGACATAAACACATGTTATGTTATGATTAAATAAATTAAGATTCGCAGTTGATAAATAAAGTTGGGCGCTTTATTTAGGTATAGACTGTAATAAGTTCATTGAGTGATTTGTCTTAATCATATATGAATTTATTGATGTAGTGTGACTGCATTGAACTGGATCACATATGAGATATAATTAACTTTGTAATAACTGTCAGACTTATTAAATCTCATAGGCATTGATTTAATGTGATCTTAATCTTGAGTCAATTATAATTTCTTGATTGTAATTGTTATTTCATTTGAGTTACCAATGGGCACGACATACACTTGTAGTCAAGATTACCCGGTATCTTGGTGGGAGCAATTACAAGTATTGAATTTATAGATTGACAATATAGAATTTGTACGACACATCTCTTGATGGGTTTCAGTACTTGATCATAGAATTCTCTGGCCAGAGTGTATCAGCATATATATATAAGTATGTTGAAAATGATCATTAGAGAAAATCAGTAAGTATCAAGGAACAAGATGTAATTAAATTGATTGGACAGTTGAGATATCAATTTAATTAACGATGTGGTACAAAGGATTGTGCAGTAAAGAAATCAATGTGGCTTGGGCGAATTATTATTCGAGCATACAATTATGGAGGTCGGTTCAATCTTATAGTGGAGTAGAATTGGAATTAAATAATTATATTTGTTTAATTACAAGCTTAATTATTGTAGCCACTATTGTATGTTCCCAAATGATCTCCTAAGGTTAGCTCATTTAATTGACAACACCATTACTTTGGACCCAAAAGCGAGAAAAGCGGCATATAAGGTAAAAATCTTAATTATAATATTTGTTAAGGCCTAATGTGTTATATATAAGTGTGAATGGGGTCTTGTGATAGTTTACAAGGTGGTGCCCTAGTTGGTTACACATTCTCTCCACTTTTACGTAAGTTGAGAGATAAATGTTTGATTTAAAATATTTTAATATTTTAAATTAATGAGATATAATACATGCTAGGGTTTTTCATAAGATATTATAAATATGAATTTTTCTCATAACAATTGAGAGAGAGAGATCTTTACAAAATTAAAAAAAAAAAACGTCAGTTGCAATTGGGAGTGGAGAAACGGACGCCCACACGTCCAGTGTTGATCAACTTTGAGTCATAGCCTGGAAGATTGTTTGGTGGTGGATCTAAAGCTTTTGATTATCCATCTTCTCATATAAACAAGGTACGAGTTTCTAGATTACTTAATTCTTATATATTATATGAGATCATTATTAAAAATGAGATTTTAATCTAACAGTTATTTAGGCTTTGCTTATTTGAGTTATATTCCTAGTTTAAGTAAGAGCTTTATTAAAAAATGTTTAAGTAAGAGCCTTATTAAAAAATGTTTTCTAATTTCAATTGGATAAGTAATAGTTAGTATAAATATCTTTTGTAGCTTTTACAAACAAGACTTGATATTTGTTACTGATTATTTTTATTCTTGTTATTTCTTACTATTTTGGAGAATAAACAAGTTTTAATACCCTGATTTGTGGGTATTCTTAGAATCAATATGAATTTAGGTTATTTTTTTATTTTGGTATTCTTAAGGATGAACAAAATATTGAAAATATTGCTATCTATCCATCACTCTACATCTTTTACCCTTCTGTTGCATCAGTTTCAATGTAAAGTATTTTTTTTTTAGAGTCGTGCTACATCAATCACCAATCATAGTGCAACAGTCACAAACTTCACATTCACTATTTGGTTTGTAATTACTTAATTGATTGTTTGATTGTGAAAAAAGCTATTAAAAGAGATTTTAGCTAAAAAATGTGTGAACATTAATATGACAAATTAACGTAGAAAGTCATCATTCTTTTATTGGATTTATTCATGTATAAATCTTTATTGATATATGTTTGACAAAAAGATTAGCATATGTCCAAACTAGCAAAGATCTTAGTAAACTCAATCAATAACCCATGGCACTCGTTTGTAATGTTTGGAGACCATATTTTTTGGTGTAATGCACTTAGCTTGCTATCTTTTCATTATTATTCTTTAACAAAAATCTGGGCAATAGCAGGAAGCTCTTTCCTATCTAGGGAATGGTAGTGAGCTTGCTACCATCAGCCATAATTTATCTAGACGATGGGTATTATCACCTACGACGACATTCATCGCCCAAAATTTAGTTCTAGAGAATATGATGATGGATGCCATTGCCCTGGGCGATGCCCTGGTCGCCCAAGCAATGGATGCTGCGTTTGGGAGACGACGTCTATTACCCATGGGCAATGCCTTCCATTGCTCAATTGACAAGCCATTTTGCTAGGCCCATTGCCTGGGCGATAACCCTCATCCCACGGGCAACAACCAAATCCATCCAATCAAATATCCAACTCATGTTTAATAGCCATCGTCCATCCCATTTTGCTTGTAAGTTCAAAGAAAGTTGTTGCCATTAGTTTTCCAATACTGGCCTAATACTTTCAAATAATTATTAATCAAATTATATGGAATGGCAACAAACATACTAAAAAAATCAGAGAGGCAATTTATCAAATAACACTATTTTTGTGAACAATTGGTACTATTATTAAAAATGCATCAACAAACCTTTTGAAAAAAAACTTCAATTTTAAAGAAAAAATCATCAGTTAAAAAAAACTTCAATTTTATTCATCAGTTAAAAAAAAAAGAACAATTGGAAGAATATTTACAACTATGCCTTAATCCATTAAGTTCAAGTTTTCTAAACGCCACACACCATGCCATGCTTAAGAAGATGATAGGGATCCATCAATTGTTTACAGAAAAGCAGTTGAAATAAAGGGCAAGCGCTTATCAATATTCACATACCATAAATGGAACCTATGTCTGTAATGGTCAAAAAAAAGTGTCATGGCTACACTTGCATTGATGATAAACACTTAAAATGAATTATCAAGATTATCAGAGTCCTTTTTTGGGAAATTTGCAAAAATAACTATAAAATTTTAGAGTTTCTCAAATTTGACCCATCTAAATTTTTGTTATCCTAATTAGACAAACATAATTTTCTTGTACCAAATTACCCCTTTCTTTTACTAAATCAAAATGATTTTCTCTCTTCAATCATCAACAGCAATGGCGACAGTGACGAAAGATGGCAAATATTGATGGTAAAGGTAACGACAAACTCAAATCCACTCAAATCCATCCGAATCCAAAATGAATTAAATGAATTGAAAAGAACCCAAAAGCTAATTTCATCATTTTTAATGATTTGAATGAGATTATAGATGATTATAGGTTGTTAGAGGACAATAATGAAAAGAAATTTGATTAAAATGATGAATTACAACTTTCGCACATTAGATGTTTGATTAAATGACTCTTAAATATTGTTGGAAGAATAGGCTTAATTTTAGGTTGCAGGAGGTGATAGTACCTTGTTGCACCAAGAGATAGTTTTGATGCAACTATCTCATAGTGCCTGTCACACCATAAGACTTTTTTTTTTTCTAAATGTTTCAATGCAACTGTCTTATAGTGCTTGTCACACCGTGAGACCTTTTTTTTTAAGTTATTAACTCGTTATAAATGTAATATAACAATTTAATTGTGTAATTTGTAATAGATACATGGCGAAGTCCAAAATAGCAAAGCATTATCAACCCGAATCGAGGAAAGAACTAGGTAAGATAAATGAGCTTATAGCGGTCATTTCCTCTAGAGTATGATGAGTATGTGTAAATTAAATAAAGTTGTACATGCGATCCGGGGAAATTTAACAAAACGTTCCAACTATTCGAGAAAGATATATTTGGGCGTTTCATAAAATTGGTAAGCTTTCCGTTTAGTGGCGTAATCATGCATAACTTGTTGCATATACAAGTGGCCCATGGAAAATGCAGCAAAGATCAATTGTGGTTTCAAATTGGTGACCATTCGATACACTTACCAATTAGGGAGTAGTGCTTAGTTACGAAACAGTCCTAAGGTGAAGATGCTATACCCAAAAAACAAAAGACGGTGCATGGGTTGCTTGATAAGTACTTTGACTGTAAGCTATGTAACTTGACTCTTGATGAATTCGACCCAAGATTTGAGAGCTTGGACTTCAAGGCTATGGATGACACTTATGTGCTAAAAATCACGTTGTATCATTTTATAAACAGAGTACTATATGGAAGAAAAAATCATTTATCAAACAAATTTCTCATTGCTCGATTTATCTGCAAAACTTCATACACTCTTGTAAGAAATTGATCAAACGTACAATCTTTCCCAAAAAAAAAAAAGTGCTCTATTCTTGACATTCATGTCTTCCATATGACCATCCGCCAACATATCCCATGAGCTATCGTAACACATTTGAAGCACAAGTGCATCTACTAAGCATGAAAAATTAGAAAAAAAAAGAATGAATATAATTAAACACTACAAAATGTAATGTGGTGTATATACAACATATTTTACATGGTTGTCGCACATAATGTGATTATGTGTGACAGCCAAATTTATGCACGACAAGTACCTGTGGCACGTTAATATTACTATTTGGATTTCGTTTTTAACTCAAATTTCCATTGTTTGATTTCCCAACTCAAACTAAGTACTTTAAGAAATCACACTATTTTATGAATGGAAAGTAACAATATTTACAATAAAACCTACATCAATTTTGAACCTAAATCCTAAACTTAATACATTAAAATTCATATTAAGTAAAAATATACACTAACCTTAAAAAGTTCTCCTATTGATGATTATGTCTTCAGTTATGTAATACTATATTTATTTGATAAGATCTGGTTATTTGTTGAAAGTGATGATATTTGGTGATTTGTTGAGTGCGTTGAAGTAGTGAGATTTGATGAATTTATAAGAGTAATATTTGTTTGGTAAAAAAAACTTACCTAGTTATGATAAAAAAAAGTTAGAATGGCCAAATTTAAAAAATTCTAAAGTTTTGTGGTTATTTTCATAAATTTTCCTTTTTTTTAAAGAAATTTTTTTATAGTTTTATACAGTGGGGTGTACGGAAAAACAATAAAAATTATACCAAGGGTAAAGTAGGGATTAGATGGATTATATTGGAGAGACAAACATAATTTTAAAATTTTCAGTGAATTTAACTAAGAAGTAGGGGCTAATGAGATAAATTGAGGGAAACGCGTGACTTAGGGCCAAGGCTAGCACGGCTCATTTACCAGCCTCACTTTCAGTTTCTCTTATGTTTTAGGCTCTTTGTAGTAACAGTAACTAGATCGAGTATGGATTTTTTATTTAATTTAATACAATAAGTCAATATCTATTTGTGTTATAATATTTTAACACTAAAACAAATCATATCGAAATCCATTCGAATTTAGATATTAGTGTTCTTCAACTATATTTAATGGTAGGATCTATAATTTTCTCATTTTAGTCATAATTACTCCACCATACTTTTTTTTTAGACATTAATCGACCATACTTGACATTACTAATTTACTCTACCTTAACTAAACTTAATAATACTCAACTATTTACTAGACTTATTCAACCACCCAACACTTTGCTCTACTTGACTTATTCAACATGCTTGACCCAAGTCACCTTTTTTCGAACTTATTCATGAACAGCATAATATAGAGGTCCAGCTAAGTTACAATATTTGTAACTTACATCATACACAAAATACATGCAGGACCCACTATATATTACAATTTTGCATGTGTTTTGTGTGTGATGTAAGTTACAAATATTGTGACTTAGCAAAATCCTAATTTAGATCACTTTACTAAATTCTAATTTATTAAATTCAAACTTAAAATAATGGATTGGTGACAAAAGTGTTTTTATTATGACAAAAAGAACCTGTGGAGCAGTAGAGTATGTCTGCCCTTAAATGCTTATAAAACATTAGCAATTAATCTTGTAGTGCAATATATTATTAATTCAAACCATCTATCTCTAGCAGTCATGAACCAGTGACAATTATAGATGTGGATAATTAGTGTAAAGCCATGAAATCTAAGATAGATTCAATCTACTCTAATAAAGTTAGGAAGAAAGAGAGAGATAAATTGGAAGTTGAAAATTTTAAAAGTAAGAATTGTAGCGAAAAACTTTGCCAGTATCTATACTTAAAAATGATCAAGATTCTTTTAGTCGTACTTGGATGTTAAAACATCATATTTGATCAAGCAATCAAACCATTTGATTTTGATAAAAAAAATCTTGATGAATATTGTGCCTATAAGATTATAGAATTTGGTTGGTATTATTATAGATGATATTCTACTCATTGAGAATAATGTAGGGTGCTCTTACCATTTGGTTATCTAACCAATTTAATATGAAGGACGAAGACCTAAGAAAAGCTAATTATATCATTGGGATAGAATATAGTGATAGGCCTATCTCTAGCTACATAAGTTGACAATATTCCAATTAAGTTTATCCTATATGGATCCATGAAAGGATTACTTCTTTATAGACATTAAATGCTTCTATTTAGTTATTAGTCACCTATAACTCCTTAAGAGATAGATCGTATGAGATACTTTTCTTTTGCTTCTGTAATTGGAAGTCTCATGTATGCTATGTTGTATACTAGACTATATATTTGTAATATAGCAGGCATGGTCAGTAGATTTCAGCCAAATCCAAGTCCGAAACATTAAATTGCATTGACTCATATACTTAATTATCTTCGGAGGAGGAGAGATTATATGCTTGTGTATCATAGGGAAGATCTTATACCTATTAGGTATATAGATTCTTATTTTCATAAAGATATAAATGTTCAAAGATTAACTTCTAGGTATGTGTTCATTATAGGTGGTAGAGCTATAAGTTGGAGGAAAATGAAACAATCTTGTATTACAAACTCTACCATAGAAACTAAATATGTAATTACTTTAATGGCTGTAAAAGAGGTTATATGGCTCCACAAGTTTCTCATAAAACTTAAGGTATTCATAAAGCTTGGATGCCCATTGTCATTTATTGTGATAGTGATAAGGCAATAGCACAATTATAGAAATTAGGTACCTTAAGAAGAGATACATGTAGAGTGAAAATATTACCTCGTACAAAGAGTTTGAACAAACAAGAGAAGTGATGATTTTCATGATAGTGTTGACAGATAGTCTTTAAATTTTCATAGTGATATAAATGACATAAAGATTCATTAGATGTCTTGACATACATTTGGGGCAAATGAAAGATTGTTAGATTTATTGTTATTTTGTGCCTTAAAAGTATTTGATAAAATAATAATTTATGAATTAAAAAAATTATTTATTTTTTAGAGTATATTATTACTTGAATTTATGAAGTATTTGATTTATGTATTGGGCATAATGGTGTCAATATGAAAAGATATAAAATCACAAGTTATTTATAAATGAAAAAGATTGTTCAGAGCTGAAATGGACATTACATTATGTAAGGCTGTAGCTTTTCTACTTCTATAGTGAGTTATTTTATCTTGATCACTGAAGTAGAGGCTTCGAATGGAAAAGTTAGTATGTATATGAGATATACATATTGAATGGGAACTATAGGAATTATGATTTGGTTTGATAAATGTCATTGATAATAAAATCACACAAGCTTTAATAAGTTTAATTGATCTAAATCCTAAATGAGTAATGAACTTGCATTCATATATAAATTTTTTGAGTTATCACGAAGTGAGATTCATATAAACGATCAAAACTTCAATAGCTTAGAGATATGATTTTATGAATCGTAGAAATATATACTTAAAAGATAGATTCTATGCAAAGGATACTCACCTAAGCTACCTATAGTACTTCATCATTTAAATCTGTGGCCATAATTCATTTAATAAAATGGTCATTGAATGATAATATTATTTGTAATTTAATTAGAAATATAGATATATTAAAAATGATCAGTAGAATAAATAATAACTTAAGGGTAAATATATAATTATAAAGACATGACATTTATTATAGGCCCAGCTACAATTAAATTATTATTATTAGTCTAAGATCAAGCCTAATATTAATTAAAAGGGTCAATCACATAGGTTACTAGAATTCAGATTTAGTTTTTTAATGGAATAATCTAAAGTAAAGTTAATAGTTTTAGTGTGTCGTGACATGACTGGACCTTAACTATTAAGTTGGAGCTAAAAAGCCCATAAGTCTGTAATCCCTTTGCTAGCTTAATTCCTAATCAAACTTTGACTCTAATAAATATCTATATATAAGAGAGGAAATTACCAAAGACAAATCTTTAGTAGCACAGATTTTTCTATATAATTTCTATGAAAAAGAAAATATGATTTTTTAAGGTTTCCATTCCTTACACTAGAGTTAGAGTTTATTAAATTTCCACACATGTGAGAGAGACAATTGAAAATAACATAGAAGAGTCCAACCATATTTTGTAGATTCCAATAATGATGATAGAAAAGATTGTAATGGTCTTCTTTAAATCGTCAATAAAAAATCTAAAAGATTTATAAAACCTTATGTATATATACATAATCAATAAAAAAAAATATTGAATTCCCCTAATTTTATTAGATAGAAAAGTTATTTTTGTACACCTACATGGTTTCAGAGAGTACAGGTTCGGTCAAAATTTTCTGGTGCCCACAAAGGGCAACGACCTGGCCAAGCTCGTGTTGACTGGCCGGGGCATGGGTTTTGAAAAATTTACAAGAATGACCCAACAAATTTTATAAATTTTCAAACTAACCCTTTTAACTTTTTTCTATAAACATTAGCCAAACAAAATTTTTTTGCCCCATAGCCAAAACTCGTCTTCCTCTTCACCAAACCAGCTAACCATAACCAGTTTTTACCAAACATCAAACCGTAACCTACTCTTGCATGTTGAATCATCATCAGATTTGATTTTGTAATGAAATATATGTTGCACCTTGGTGTCGCACGTTGGTTGGTGTGAGAGAGGGTGGCTGTCGCACCATATAATATAGTATATATATTATATTATTATATATATAATATATGGTGCGACATATATGGTGCGACATCAAATACACTAAAAGTGCCTGTCGCACCAAAAGTATGGTGCGATAGGTTGCTTGTCGCACCAACAGATAATTTTTTTTTAAATTTTAGTTGTTAATTTATTTTTATTTTTTAATGTTAGTTGTTAATGAATTATAAATATATTATAATTTTAGGTTTAATAAATTTAGTTGTGCTTGAATTGTATTATAAAGCCCGCCGCAGATTGTCGCCGATTATACTGAAAATTGGTGAGAGCGAGTTTGTTTAGAGAGAGAAAGAGAGAGCTTCGGTTTGGTGAGAGTGAAGATGAAGGGAGTATTTTCGGGAGTGTAGAATTTATTTGGCTAATGTTAATAGAAAAATTTTATAGGAATTAGTTTTAAAATTTATAAAATTTATTGGGTTAGTATTGTAAATTTCCCATGGGTTTTACCGATGAAGCTTGCTTCTTCTCCAAGTTTCCTTTTTCTTGATCAATCAATACGACCTTAGAAATTTTATAATTCGAAAAAGAAAAAAGGACCTTAGAAATGAGGGTCTTGCTTCGTTACAGAATCTGTATGTAACAGAAATTGAAGTGACAAGCAAATGAATTAGACACTGCCACGTGTAGAGATGTGTGATAAATTTACCGGTAATTTTGCAGTTTGAAGAAAACCAACATACTTTTTGAGCTTCGGTAAGGATAATTTCATATTTACCCCATTATTATTATTAATCATCACCACACACCAACTTTAATCTAAGCCATCAACCTCACCCCCAAATGGTCGAATTGGTGTCAACAGCTGACTATTGTTGACTAGCACAAAGACATTATTGCCCTTAATTAAACATTAAGTCAATGTAAAAAAATAAACATAAATTAATTTTTAGAAAAACTAAGATTTATGTAAATAGACATAAATTTATTTTTCAAAAAATTAAAATTTAGACAAATTAGTAGTGTAATTAATGAATAAAATTATATTTTATGTTATATAAATATAGGGGTAAAATTCACTGCATCAAATATATGGATTACTGTTAATTAACTTTTGTTAAAGCATCTTTCGTTTTCATTACTATTTTTATGCTTCTTTTTTAATTTCTTCTTCAACTGCTCAAAGCTTTTTTTCCATTGAATCTCTCAAAAAGCCGCTCTAGTGTTTAGATCGAAAGAATACACTCATATCAGAGATTGTTGCATCAACTCGAATAGTTGTGCATAAAGGTTTCAATAGCCCTATAGCGGTGGTTTTTGTATAGGTTATGCAAGGAAAAATTTTGTAGGGTGACTTGTGGTTTTTCTTTTTTGTATTTTTATTTTTATTAGTATTTTTGTCCCTTCTGTACTTGTTTTTACCTTTTTGGTTGTTTTCGTGATGGCTTCAAGCATTTATAAGGGGAATTATTTGAATAATATTGATTTTGGTGAAGAAGTTGCCTCGCATTTTGGCTTACGGCTTGCTAGTGAAATTGATTTATCTCCATTGATTGTCAAGTCGGATTCATTATGTGTGGTGTGCCAAAGCAGGATTTTCAGATTCATCGTATCTTAAGGATTTAATAATCTACTTTGAGTTGTTAAAATTTTTTTGTAAGGATGAAAATTTTTTATTCCACTTGTAATCTTTAAGTTTTTGATAATATGAATTATAATAATTTCTATTAAAAAAAACTCTTGGTAATTCAAATAATCATTTCTCTAACTCCACGCAATTAGTTTTTCAGTTAGATTGGATGGTCGATAACAATTAATTAATGATTTTATATATTTGCCACCAATATTATTAAATGTCAATGAAAAGACAAATACCCTTTGTTGAATTTTTTTTTTTTTTTTTGCATAGATTTTGCAAGAGAAGAAGATATTCTTATGCCCAATTAATATATTTCAAATTCAGCCAGTAATTAAGAAAGGGTGGGGCTTTTTGAACCCCTCAAATTTCTCTCTAATCCCATTTTCTAAATAAACCAATCACTAAAATTTAAAAATTATTAAATTACTTTTTATGCATATAATAATTCAAAATAACCCTTAATAGAATTTCTATACATTGATATTTTTCTAATAGAATTTCTGTACATTGATATTTTTCTAATTGTTCTTGATTTTAATTAAAAATGAGACTTGACTTTATCAATTTGAAGAAAGTTTGCATCATGCAAAAATAAATTTCAATTAATCATCGTCAATCAAATCCTTTTTTAATTATGAAATCAAATTTTTAAGTTGGTATTTGCACTGTTTATTCTTTTTTAAAAAAAGAGGAACTTGTGTGTTCCTAAATATTCCTTTAAGAAATCACATGCCAACGACTTACTTTAAGGATCAACAAGTGTTCATTGTTTTACATAAACTCCATAACTTGAAAAATCAAGAAATAGTTTCATCTTGTGACACAAATTTTTGATATACCATGCATGCAAATTTTTGATATACCATGCATGCAAATACAAAAAACTATTTTATCTGTAAATTTGAATTAGATTTCTCTCATCAACTATCAAATTTTCAATATCAAACAAAAAAAATTCACTATAGTTTAAATAGATGGATTTTGAAATATAAAATAATTTTGATACTGACATGTCTCTATAAGTAATTCTATCAAATGATATTTTAGAGAAAAAATTAATTGACTAAAAATAAAATTTAGTTGGTTAGTAAACAAGTTCATTTTTTTTAAATAGTAAATAAGTTAAATTTGATTTTAGAACTTTTTTGTATAAAAAAAAATCTAATTACTAAATAAAAAATAAATTTGATTTTAAAATATTCGTATATTTTATTTTAAAAATTGACAAGTTATAAGAGGCATTTTACTTGGTTAATTTAATTCAATCGAGGGGCATGATGGTTTTATAACTCTAATAGTTACCGGGTTGGGTGTGTGGTTTTACGTAAAAAAAAAAAAGGATTGGGTGCATATTGATATTTGTCAAAAAATTTGGGTGTTGATAGAAATGAGCCATTCCAAATGTAAAATATCGGTTGTCCACAATTGATTTATATTTTATCCTTTAATCCCAACCATTCAATTTTAATCTTCAGATCCAACGAATCAAAATGCACGACTGTTAGTTACAGATTTCCGTAACATAGCAAGACCCTAGAAATGAAGCCTGGCTGGACCAGCCTTATGTTTTTTTTTTAATAATTTTATATTTAAAAGTTAAATATTAAATTAAAATCTAAAAAAATAGATAGAAAAATAAAAAAGTAAATCATTTTTTTCTTTACCATAATTCGCTAAATCACACACCCATCAATCAATTGAATCAGCTCACCACCGGCACCGATTGAACCAACTCACCAGCAGCAACAACAACAACAATGCCTAATGCATTTCACTTCACTTGAAGCAAAAATGGAGAAGAAACCAAACCCAGAAAAATCTTCATGTGTTTTTTTCGCAGCGAAAGAGACAGCCCAACTTTGACATATGCACACATAGAGTGAATTATTGAGTAAGTTTAATAATTAGTTGTTAAGGTTTCATTTGGTCGGCAAAAGAGGAGGGAGAGGAGGGGAAAAAATGGACAGTGATTAGCCAAGAAATAAGAACGAAAAAATGCCGAGATAACATAACCGAAAGGCCAAAACTCCGAAAAAAACAAAAAAAAAAAACCGAAAAGGGGATTATTGAAGTTGAACTTAATTTGAAGGGTGAAGGGCGGCTGCAGTTGTGCATTAGGTCTTGTGAGTTTAGATTTTAGGGTTTGTTTTGTTTTGTTTAATAAAATATTATATTTTCTGTGGATTTGGTTTTTAGCTTTTGTCCTATTTTATTAAATTATTAATTTTTAATATAAAAGCCGATGTTCGGACAGGATTGGGCCAGGACCTTGATGGGCTCCATCCAACCTAACCAGTCTGAACTTGGATAGGCCATAGAGGGCTTGAACCTTTTTAGTTACCAACCGTACCTTTTTAGGTAGGGCTAGCGGGCTTTAGGTCCTGTCCTCATGGTAAGTTTTTGATATGGGTTCAAAAATTGAAGCCTGCAATGAAAAGGCCCGGTTAAGAAGTTTTGTAAAAGTCCGGTCTTAGATTTATAAATTAAAAAATTATAAATATATATTTTTAATATACACACGCACACTCACCCGCGCTCTCACGCGCGCGTGCACTTACACACACACTTATAGTACTTTGACACTAAATTATTGGATTAATTTTGAAGATTAAGTAGAATTAGCTTGTATTGAATTACATATAATATTATCTTTTATTTGGTGTAATATTGAATAGGATTATATTAAATTTAATTTAATGAATTAAAAATAATTATTTTTAAATTATATTACTAATTGTTGAATTAAATAACTAATTTACAACAATATTGTAATGAATCAATTAATAATTTTTATATTTAGTATTATTTAATTATTTATATAAATTATTGAATAAAATTTTTTTATTGAATTAGTTTGTTTTCGATATTAACATTTGTGGTTTATTATCTTGTGTTTTTAATATTTTGTATATTAGATATCATATTTAATTTAATTTTTTTTACTTATAATCTTATTAAATTTTATTTAAAGCCCAAGCCCAACCCAAACCTACTCAAGTTTGGCCCAGCCCAAGCCCACTAGTGGCTGGATGAGCTTCCTGTGGACTTGTTTCTGCGTTCATGTGCGTGGGCTTGGGCTTGCAAAAGCTCGATCCAAGCCTGCAAATTGCCCACCCAATTTTTAGGTAACATGGACTGGAGCCTGGGCTTCACCAACCCGGCCCATTGGCTACTCTTAGTTGTGAAGCATACATTTATGGTGTGTTTTCTAATCAGTAATTGGAATGGGCTGACATCAAAATGAAGAATGAGAATTAGAATTAATTATTCACTTTAGCTGTGAAAATTAGAATCGGAATGAACAGTATTGTTATTAATGTATTTACTTTATCTTGAAATTGGAAATGATTATTACAAATTACTAAACTGACCTTAATTAATTATTATCTTTAATTATTATAATAATTGTAATAATAATTATTATTAATAATAAAAATAATTATTGTTAATAATAATAATAATAATAAGTCATTTTAGTTGTTGTTGGCTTCTGGCACTACTTACTATTAAGTCATTTTAGTTATAGTGATGTATCGACGAGTTTCATTTGCGATTTTGCATTCATCTTTGCTTAAATTTTAATGACAATATCGATTATGTGTTTTTTTCCCCTCGGGAATAGTAATCCGCGCAGAGATTTTAACAATACATAGTATTTTGCCATCCCGATTATATTTATGAGTAACGATATTTGACCTTTGTTTATCTCTTTAGCCCTCATTTTTAATTAATTCATTATATTTTTAAAATTACCCTTAAAAAAATAAAAATAAATACTTAAATAGTCTCTCTCTCTCTCTCCCTTTTGTTTGCCCCTTTTCTCTGTCATATCCACCCACTCTCTATTGTGGCTTCAAAACTCCGGACCATCAAGCCCAACACCATAGAATGAAAATATTTGGATGGTGCTAAATACGTGAGCTTAATGTATTCACTCCTGGAAGTCATTTATTTGATTGAATGAACATAAACATTCAGCCAGCAATATCATAAACCGGAAGAAATATAAAAATATTTGGAGCTTTTAAAGTTAAATAAA
The DNA here is from genome assembly GCA_030449835.1 of Clausena lansium. Taxonomy (NCBI): domain Eukaryota; kingdom Viridiplantae; phylum Streptophyta; class Magnoliopsida; order Sapindales; family Rutaceae; genus Clausena; species Clausena lansium. Next base: position 4,173,150 of record JASUUF010000146.1, on the reverse strand, counting down.
AGCACGCAAACCATGCGTTCACCTTTTGAAGGTTTTCCAGCTAAATATTTATCATTAATTCATGTAATTGCAACACCAGTGCCCCTCCACTTCTCATGGTAAACAGTATTGAAGGTTCCTAAACCCAATTCTCGCAGTTCTTCAAGATTAATATTTTTTATAATCTGCCAAATTAATGAAATGATGGTGATGGTGAGAATGGATTTGGTCGTAACAAAGATAAGTGGGTGGCAGTGGTAATGATAATTTGGTGATGGTGATGCTTGAGAGAGAGTAAAGAAAAAAAATTTAAAAAAATATTTTTATTTTTTAGTAAGGATAATTTTGAAAATAAAAGGAATTATATAGAAAATGGAGGTTGTTGAGATAAAATGAGGGGGTTACGTATCATTACTCCTTTTCTTTTGCCTTTGTAGTTAGGCTCAACTCAGCCCATTACATGCATGCCATGCCGACCATGGTTTGGGCTGTGCCTAAGAAAAAGCACGCCAATTTTTTGTAGCCTGTTTTTTGCAATACATGCCTTTTGCCTGCTTTTGTCTTTTTATTTCTTTTTTTTTTTTTTGAGTAAAATTTACTCAAGTGACTGTAGATAATAAATTAAAAATAAAAATAATTTAATCATAATTATACATCAACACTAAAGGACAAGTATTTAAAAAAAAAAAAGAACTCAAAAGAGTTCAAATTATGAGAGAATTCTAATCATTTTTTGAGACAGTGCCTTTTGCTTTGCCCCTTAGTCAATAACAATAAATTAATAATAATTCTAAGAAAGAATTGGTTAGCTGGTTAATAATAATTTCTTTGATTAATTGAATTAATTAATTCTATAACTTCTTTTAGAAATGCATTAAGTAATGGTATTGAAATATATTAAAACATTTACATAACATACAACCAACTTAATAAAAAAATATTACGCTAAATGATAACAAAAATTAAACCCAAATTTAATTAATGAATTATAATTGATTTTAACATAATTAATAATAAAAATTCAAATCAATTAAAATAGAATAAAACATTATTAGATTCAATGTTGTGCAATTCAAATTCATTGACAAGAGCCTCATGTTTAGTTATAAAATTTTAAAAAATTTTTGTTATATTGAAAATTAGGTAATAGAACCGCGCTTCGCGCGGCATTTAAAAATAAATTTAAAATATAATAAATGTTTGGGAATGAGAACCGGAGATAGACTCTTGAGTGAGTTGGTGCCAATGCTTTTGCAAACAAAGTTTTTTTGCCATTCTAATAATGCTAATTAATTGTAGAAACAAATGCAACAATTAAATCCTACTAACTCACATTACATTTATTTTCTCCGGTACCAATTAGTTCAAATCTTTTGCTTTTTTTTTTCAGCTGTTAGTTCAAATCTTTTTTTTTAGAATTATTAAATGAAACTTGAACTAATGTATTGGCTGATACAGACTGGCCGCTGCTTAAATTATCCTCTTGATCTCCACCAACAGCTGAAATAATCAATTAACAAAGAAAAACAATAAATTCAATAGAAATAAACTTCATGCAGATAAATACTCTAAATAAAAAGTGCATAAATTGGTCGTACCTAAATAAACAGGCTGAAGCAAGTTAGAATCAGACAAAGCATCCAATCCTTTATAGATTGCAATTATGTTTTCTAGAAAAGCCAAAGGCCTTAAATCTGTCACACAGTAACCATTACAACATTAAATGAGTTAACCAGTGTTTGCTATCTCTGTGGTTTCAAATAACTGTATTCTAATAAAGCAAAGCAATCCAGCAGCTAACTGTGATGAAATGAACATAAATTGAATAAAAAAAATGATCCATTCTTAAACTAACAACTAATTTTTATTGAAACATGATAGATAATGATCTAATCGCAAATAACTAACAATACCTGCATCAGTACACTGAGATTTACATAAAGGACACACTGAACCACTGTGTAGATCTGGGCATGCATGAACTGCAACAAATTTTGAAAATGAACAAAATCCAACTCAATAGTTTTAAAAAGGAGAAAAAAAAAATTATGAAAGTTGATGATACATGAAGATTTTAAAAAAAGAGAACATACTTACAAAATATGTGATCACATGGGAGCAACAACGGCCTACTGATCAAGTTTAAGTTGCAGACAAATTAGTAGAACACTCAATCAACATTTTTTTCTTCTTTTCGCGTTTACAACAACTATAAATATAAATTATAAGGAAAATTTTTATTTTTTCTTCCACATTTTTGCAAACATCACACTTTCTTATCATAACCAAAGAAGCATACAAATAAATGAAAGAGTAACAACTACAAACCAAAGAAGACATTTGAGCTAGAGAGCAAGTTTTTGAAGATGAAGAACCAACGGATTAAAAGATCGTTTACCGTTGGCAGTATTATTAAACATTATTAGAAAAAAATCATTCATCACTGTTTCTATTCTCTTTTCTTTGGATCCGAAGTGCAAGAGTATTGATTACTTTATGGTCATACATATATCTCAAGTGTTTTATGTACACAACCGTTTTTTAATTTTATACTAACACGAGGAAATAGAACCACGCGAAAAAAATTTAGTATTATCTTTTTTAAAAAATAAATAAATTCATTAAAAAGGAAAATTAAAAATTATATAATAACTAATAAAATTAGTAAAATCAAATTTTCGATTAATTCTTATGGTAAAACAATAACTAAAAAATAGTCTTTAAATATAGGATTATGGCGTTAAAATTAAGCCTTAGTAGTGGCATTGTTGAGAGAAAATGAAGGAACCTTCCTTCCTATATTAATTAGTTGATGTATTTTAAACCACGAAAGTTTAATTGTTGACTTAATAAAAGAAATGAATGTTTTAAAGCCTATAATGAATTATTATTAATGGTTACATATTGTTGAATTTAAATAGAAAAAGGAAGAGACATGTTTCAAGGCTTATAATTAATTATTATTAATGGTTACATATTTTTATTTTCTATTTTTAATCTTTTATAATGTAATTATTTTTTAATCCCAGCCAATATATTAGATAATAGAGAATATAAATATATGAGGAATAGTGATGTCACATCAGCTCTTCTAATCCCAGCTTTACATATATATAGATAGTAAAGTCAAACTATCGATTAATTCTTATGATAAAATAATAACTAAAAAAATAGTCTTTAAATATGGGATTATGGCGTTAAAATTAGGCCTTCGTAGTGGCACGAAGCAACTTTCCTTCCTATATTAATTAATTAATGTATTTTAAGCCACAAAAGTTTAATTGCTGACATAATAAAAGAAATGAATATTTCAAGTCTTATAATTAATTATTATTAATGGTTACATATTGTTGAATTTAAATAGAAAGAGTAAGAGACATGTTTTAAGGCTTATAATTAATTATTATTAATGATTACTCAAGCTCTTGTCTAGTGGGAAAAGTTGAAGAGAAAGGGCAAGAAAAATTGCTCAAAATTGTTTTAAGGCTATATCGGATTAATCATTGGGTGAGTTTTTCTTTGAAGTAAACAGCTAACGAACCATGCTTCCTAATGATCAACTCCCTGAAATTTCCTATCATTCAACTCCCAACTCAAACAAAATAAAGCTGAGAGTGGAAGAGACGATGAAAATCTAATTGAGAATCCAATGTGACCCATCTTTATAAATTTCAAGCCAATAAATAGCTTTAAAAGCTATTTGATTAGCCTCACTTCTTCCAAATAATTGCCCTCAGACGCCCACAATACAAAACTTATCCTGCGGAGCTTATCATCTTGATTTAACTCCCATTAGCAACCGTTAAACCCTCTCCAAACTTCTAAGTTAACCACATGGATCCCACTGTGACATCGCTACACTCGCCAGATCTCTTCTCCTCATCTCTCAATTAATATTCAGCTTCAAGTTGTCTATACCACATCAACCAACAACTAATGCTCAAGAATTTGAAACCCCTCTAAAAAGTATCATCTATTTCCAATAAATTCATTTACGTGAAAAAAAATAAATAAATAAAACTATAAAATCTTTACAGTTATCCAAAATGAGCTAGCAAGCACTGTTACTGCCACAAATGAATATCACACTGCACTCAATGAAAATTTACACATAAAAAGTCCTTAAAAGAAAGAGAATATTTATGAGTTGTTACAAGTTCACTGAATGCCAATTACATTTGTCACCAGAATAAAAATGAAAGATTTTTTTTTTTTTGATAGAAAAAGAAATAAAACCTCTTGGATCGCCTGTGTTGAGCTTGAGCATGAACATGTGTACGCGACCAAGAATCTCCCTTCTGTCTCTTCCCAGCCGCCTCTTCATCTTCCTCTACATTGAAGCCATTCATTTTACCATTCCTCATCAAAACAAGCGCTCATATCCTTTGTTAATTTCCAAAACAAAACACTATCAAATCAAAAGTTAATATTGATATATATTTTTATTTTATAAAGCACCCGACTGAGATTATAGAGCCAGTTAGTGAGATGGGCAGGAAATGGAGAGAGAACTCTCTTTATTCTTTTAATGGGTATATTATAATTGCATAGAAGCGTTGGATGCTCATATTTGAATAAGGATGTTTGTGAAGGAAATAGAATGTCAAGTAAATAACTTCACTTACTTCAAAGAATGGGACCATGTTGCTGGTGATGGGAGAATTGAATTTGATCACTTTTGGGTCGTTGAGTGCATTCAATGACATGATTTATTTCACATGATCAAAAGAGTAACGTTAAGACTTAGAGACCGCTCAGATTTATTTTTATTTTTCAAAATCAAAGTGGTAGCTGTTGGGTCCCTTTTTGTGTTTGTGAGCTTGCTCTAATGCTTGTCCTTTCCAGTTATTTACCCGGCATAAATTCTGTGTCCGATTTGCTTCAAAATTCTATCCAAAATCAGATATTGGTCTATTGGATTGAAAATAAAAAGATGAGTAAAATTGCAAATAGTTCAAATTACACTCACTAAAAGTTAAAATCCCATTTTGTATGTGCTAAAAATTGTCTGTATTCTTAACATGCTGTGTGTTTTCTTTAATGCAACAACCAGATCCAAAGATTTGTCATATTTGGACATACCTTCATGTAAGACTTCACACGTGGAAGTGAATCTGGAACTGGCCAATTTTTATAATGCCCCAGAGCAATTTCTAGATGATATAGCTTGGGTCCCAGGGACAAATCTGCAGGCAGAAACCTTTTCCCCGTTGATAAAAGGGATCCCTTCAAGAAGGGTGAAGAAAAGTTAGTGTAGGTCATGGGCACTACAGACCCTAGATGAAAAAAAATGCCAAGAATTTGTAACATTGCTTGAAACATACAGAAGAGATCATGGATGGACATATCCAGTGATTTTCATTTTCTTCACAAAAAATATTTTGAGATATCTTTTCAGCAAACACATTTTACTTTAAGTGCATATTTCTAGCATTATTTAATCTACAAATGCCTTATAGACATTTAGTAAGAGCCTATTATATGTGCTGTGTCCTCAAAGATATAAAAAATGCTTGAAGAGAATAATATCATATTTTACCAAGGAAAATTACATTTAAGAGATTAGAGGCTTAAACCATCATTAGAGAGAGTAACTAATAACATCCTATCACTGAACATAGAATTATGAAGCAGCATGGAAAGATTTAAGATAGAAGCCTCACATTTTCCTTGATATAATCGTTGAATGAATTTAGCTCATTCAGTAATGCCTGCTCAGTTCCATCACTGGGGTCTTTTCTTTTCAGAAAATCAATAAACTTAGAGAAGATCTTTGATCTAAGAAATCAAATAGCAGTCATAATTAATTCATATAATCTAATCCTACAACAATTTGGAACTGTTATTTTGGGGGGAGGGGATTATGCACAAGTGAAATTAAGAAAAAGCATTAGCAAGTCCTCAAAGATTACAATTAACATAAAACATACACTGAAGCCTTCTCAGGCGGGTTTCTTCCAGAGATTGTGTGATAACATCTGAATCTGGAAGCCACTTTTCATTCAGTTTTACAACAGGAACTTTACCTTCTGGGCTAATTTTTAAGAACCTACATGCCACTACAAATATTAGTAAAATTAAACCACAAATAAATAATGATGAGTATTACAAATGCTAGGTGAATTTAAAGGCATTAGATAACTTTTTATGTGTTTAGAAGAATTTTGTTTGATATTTTGTTCAGATGTTATTGTTTAAAGGCATTAGATAACTGCAATTGTATTTTGTTCGGAAAATATTTTAACTAAAGTCGAATTTACCCGTCTCTTTAAATCCTGGCAACAGAACTAAAACCTCATCTAAACAATAATGAGGCTTAGTAGGACAGGATTTAAAGGCGTAATTTGAATAAAAAGTTTTCAAGCCTTCTTTGAATTAGTATTACAAATGCTGGATGAGAAATGTTATTTCTTGCTTGTATCCAAAAGCCAGCCCTCTAATGAAAAGTTTTATCACTCTGACTGCAAAAATCCTACCAAGATATTATTACTACATGCATTCCTGGCTGCCAGTTTTTTCTTCATATAACACCTAATTATCAACTAAAATCATAAATAAAACACCCTTGCTTACAGTAGAAGCATATGAAAACATAAATACCTTGAATTGTGGCATAATATAAGATAATAATAATCCATATATTACATAAAGGTGATATCAATTATAAATATGTTATATAATAACTATTGTTCATATATATTATCATACCACTAAATGGTTATTCATATAAAAGATTCAAAACACCCTTGTTGCATCTGTTTGTGGGATGAAAAAGAAAGGGCGGAGGTTACATTCATTTCTCAGTTCAAAAGAAGTTTTTCTACGCTCACTAGAAATGATACATGCACCAACCATATCAAATATTATTACTATGAGAAAAACCATAAGTGTAGCTTGTTGCAATTTGCAGTCACAAGAAATTAGTAAAACACTGAATGTCCTACAGCTTGCGAACATTTGTTATTCTAGTAGGCATTAGAAGCTCATCACTGAAGTTGCTGGATGAGATGCTGTCATATACATTTCATTCTGCCTCTTTCATTATATTGGCTTTCTACAACTACTGTTTCCTTTTTATCAATATAATATGACATTACTATTAATATTTTAATTTTATAATAGTAAATTTAATAGTAAATAGTAGAATTTATTCTGAATAAATTAGTGCCTTATTTATTAGAATATATTATTAATATATTCAAATCTTATTAATATTACATATTAATATTCTTAATATATTAAACAGTAATAATTCAATTTATCTGATTAATAGGTATAAACTTATTTACATTGATATATTCTAATAAATAATGGTAATAATATTATTGATTATTTCCTCGTATTATTGAGTTTATTAGTAAAGAATTCAATGAATACTTCTTGTGCTTTTTATATGCTTGTGAAAAGAATGCAAGTTTTAAGGTGCTTTTTATGGTACGTGGTGGATTGCGATCAACAATCGAGCCGGATTCAAGTACTTCAAGAAGTCGACATTGTGCTCATAGCATCTAAAAATTTTGCAGTGAAGTAATTACGAAATTGGAGGTATATAATAGTGGTGAAGTTACCTTGAAAGATTTTGAATTGGATGATTTATAATTAATAATTCCCGCTGAGATTATTAATTCAAATAATTCCCAAACACCTATTATAGAATAAAACATTTATTAGATTCAATGTTGTGCAATTCAAATTCATTGACAAGAGCCTCATGTTTAGTTATAAAATTTTAAAAAATTTTTGTTATATTTATTTAAAATTTGAACTGAGCTTTTTCATATACCATGCCATATGCTTAAAAATCTAGACCATTCTGTGTGTGCGCGCCATACCACTTGCCTCGACAAAGCGTGCTCATATTGTGCCTCATGCCACGTGGCACTTTAGACAACCCTCTGAGAAAAAGACGTTTAGAGTTGTGTCCCACCAGTTCAATATGTTGAGCTAATGGGACATTCCAATGGTACTTTTATCATGTAAAGCCGTAGTTTCTACTTTAAGACTAACAATAAATTCTATTACAGGACCATTGGTAAATCCTTTAATAAGATTCCCTAAATTTAATATTAAAACATAAATAGATCCCACAATGCAACCCTTTAATGACAAAATACGTTTAGACAGCTCCGCACAAATTTGTCCCCTCATGAAGTTTTTGGTTGATTGTGAGCTCGAACGTCAGTTTGACTCGTGCAATTACCTTCTTAGTAAATAATATTATCTCTGTTGCCCCTAATTCGACTGCTTGCATGATTGTATCAGCAACATCTGTTCCCCTTTTTGTTTATTTATAGATTTATTTATTTATTTATTTTAATGAGCTGATATTAAGTGAAAATATTCAATAACAGACTAGTAATCCAAGACTGATAATACAAATAATCAGTTGAATAATTAACGAAGTTCAAACACATCAATCTCTTGCAGCGCTAGTAGTTCACATAAATTGTGTTTTGCATGCAATTTGAAAATATCAACCATTGTCCTCCACCATTTCTTCCATGCACAAGTTATTCTATACAAAACGAGAAAAAAATGCCTTCTTCAACTGCAGGCAAATGCCCCGGATTTGAATCATGGACTGCGTGCATATATACAAAAAGGACAAGTCTGATCCCAGATAGCTGCTTCATTGCGTGGGAAGGATGTGCCCAATCTTTAGGTTTAGAACTCTGCTCACTATATATGTATAAGCATGCCTATATGGCATAACAAATCTGAGAATTAGTATAAATAGAAAACTGCACAACTGAGATTTGGGAGGGATATGCATGACAAAATTTTGTGAATATTCAATAAAGACATACCATTTGCTTGAACAATCTTTAGATTGACAAAAATCAATCTTTGCAGATATGGTGTGTGTATGTCTTCCAGGGAAAAATTCACCATCTCTGGGCATTCTCTGACAATTAAATGTTCCATGGATGGGATAAGAGCATAATTCTCCAAAGAAAAGACTTAGCAAACAATACGATCCTTCTTTGCCTCTGCTCTATGACTACCAGACTTGCACAGTTGAAAGCGTCACCAAATTCATCAGCCCATCACACTTTGATCCTTCCATTGTTGTCAGATTCTGACGACGGCAATAACTCTGCTAACCTGCAACATTCTGATATTTCTAGTGTTTTCAAAATTTGGAAAATCCTGCTGGACTAAGAATTTACACAGATGCAACAACTTAGGCAATTCAGACAGCTTCAACTCTTCTAGACTAGGGAATACAAACTGGCAATCAACCTATGTATTAAATATAAAAGTATAGTGTGTGTTCAAGTCAGTATCCAATTCCCAGATTCAAAGTAAGCTTGAATCATATAGTTATTATATGAACATAGCAAATCATAAAAAGTTTGAATCATATAATTGTTATATCAACATAGCAAATCATAAATAAGTCAGAAAATGTCTAGTAGAGAATATTTTAAATCTGAAATGCGTCCAAGTCAGAATACGTATAGAACAATTTTTAGATCTGAGAATGATCTAGTTAAATATTTTGAAACCACTGCATATTCAGAACAAAATAAAAAAAATTGCATTTAGCATTTGCAAACAGAGAAGTAGAAGATGGATTTCGCATATTCATATTCTTCAACTATTTTACTGTCATTTTTCAGTTCAATGCTAGTTTTTCAAAAATGAGTTTTATACTCTCAATTAATCCTATAAAAAAAAAAAAGACAACAAACAAACGATAACAAAAACATGAATGCCACCGGCTCTCATCATGATCTTGTTGGTATGGTGCCTACATGTTCATCATGCCACCAATCAGGAGTTCGAGGAGAGCTGGTATCAAAACTGGAAGCAACGAACTCTATATATATATAAATTCTTGCCATATAATTTATTACAATATATATATATATATATGAAAAAAAAAAGACCAAACCAAACCCCTTTTCACATGTTTTCAAATATAAAAAATGAAAATTTTTCTGAAAACAAAACTATGTCATTCAAATGGGATTAACATGAATATTTGTGAAGCACCATTTCCTAAATTTGTGTAAAGAATTATGTTGAATTAAGGATTGGCAGTAATTTATGACACCGTGCTCAATCCTCTATAAGGTTTGAACTAGTTCAGCCAGAATGCAACTAATGGAGAAATAGTTTTTATTTCAGATTAATAATATAGGGAATTTTGATAGTAAGATTATCAAAAGAACTTCAATTATTTGGTATGTTGTTCAATCATGTTTGAACAATAACATTGTTGATTTGAATGCACTCACAATTTGCAGAGATGTGAACTTGGGATTTTACTATCAGCATTCATATGAATAATAAGGTCCTAAGGATATAGAATTACTTGTCATGATGCAATATTTTATCTTGGAGACCAACAGCTAGTACTTTTGAAAAAATATGTGTATCATTACCTAGTTTAAGTAAAATATATTGAGCAAGTCATTTAAATGCAAACACATGCTTCATTTGTAATACATGATGATATTTGGGGCATATTTAGAAGAGTATAACATGAGGTCGGACCTTATCCACTAAGAACAAGGAATATTGGCCCTCTTGGTGAAATCCCTGCAGCCTCAGAACTTCCGAATCAAATATTTCCAGTTTGTCACATCACCTCTTAACATTTTTAACACCGGCCACTGAGATATGCATTCCTGAGCAGAATTTTTTAAGTTTCGGTAGCCAATGTAGTTTCAGCAAGGTTAATTGAGGAAACACAACCCCAGGGAAATCCACTGGGTATTTAGGGCTTACTAAGTTATCTCTTCCAGTGAATCACACAAAATTACCAATAAATGCTCCAAACCTTCCAGATTTCTCAGCGTATTAGCTGGAAATATATTCTACAGTTTATCACAGTGTCTTATATCCAAGTCCTTCAATTTGCTGAAAGAATCCAAAGCAAGCTCCCGGTTGTCCCAAATATTTCTCAAGATTTTCACTGCTCTAAACATTTAGACCTCCAAACTAGGGAGTCCAACCTGGAGACAAGAATTCAATATTAATTGCCTTAGTTAATAATATAAGCATCACTAATGTATAACCGGCAAGAATAACTCAAGAAAGGCATTTAACAAGGAAAAGATGACATAATACATTAAAACCGGTCTGCAAGGATATCCACCTTTTCATCAAAGAGAGGTTGCATTTGGGTAGTGCAAATGTTGTCTTCCATGCTTACTTCTGCAAATGTACAACCGGACATGAATCTTCTAGATTAGGGCAATCATCAACAAAAAGTTCAACCAAAGAGGGGAATTGAACTGAATTTCCACAGCCAAATCTTGTTAGTTTTGGAAGACCTTTGAGCTCCAGGAATACTAGAGTAGGAAAAACCATTTCAGTCATCTTTGCCTCATTTCCTAACCCAGTGTCGTTGACTACCCCTTCCATTGACACACAGTCGCGTATCTTAAGTTCTTTGAGTTGCACCAGATTATTAACCATAGAAGACGAAAATAGAAATTTTAAACCACCACAGCAATCAACTATCAAATTTGTTAACTTTTCGCAGCCAGAAGGCATTGCCGGAAAACGATCTGGCCATATCTTTTCGATGTTTGTTGAGAACAATTCCAGCTTCTCCAGGCATGGAAATATGACCTGCATGCCAAAACAGTTCTTTTTTTCACTCAAAAGTTGATTTTTTTTTTTTTGTGATTTAAAAAAAAAAAGATAAGAAAAACAGAAGCTAATTGCGGATATATATAAACTTCCTGTAACCACAAAACATCAAGAACATACCTTATTATTGAAGAGTGCCTCATCACAATCATCATCCGCAACCGTTTCAGAAATAGTTGCTGCTGTCTCGAGGTTGAGTCCTAAACTAGTAAGCTTTGGAACTTCTCGTAGTGTAAGGGAATGCAATTGAGCAAAGCTAATACATCTAGCACTTCCATTATTGGGAAAATGCTTTTCACCTTCCACACCAACAAGCATTTCTAGGTTCTTGCAATCAGTCACTTCTATTTCTCGAAGATTCAATAGGTTTTTGGCAATAGAGAATGAGAAGAGATGCTTCAGTTTACCGCAATTTTGAACTTTAATGATACTTAAGGATCTGAAAGAACAATCTTCTGTGAGTGGTCCATGATATAACTTCTCCAAGTTGATTAAATTATGAAGAGACAATGATTCCAGCAAGGGAAAGGCATTACAAGCAGCCCCTTCAACTGAACTGACAATATATAAAATCTCAGAAGCATTTTGTACCAGGAGATGCTTCAATTGCGGGAAGCCTTCCCCATCTAGTTCATAAAGAACATTCTGAAAGCCATTCAGCTTATCTAGGTGGAGATCTTCAGTGCTCTTCAATAACATTTTAATCCCATGTTCCAAGTACCTGCGATTATCAAGTTTGAGCTTCAATGTTCTTGAGGTTTCATACTTTCCAGTCCAGCTCCACACATCTCCTAAAAATATTTTATATCTTTCCAACTCCACAGAGAACAATTCCTGTGGCATTACTTGGGCATCTAGAATATGCATCTCTACAGTGGTTAGTCTTGACAATTGCCTTAGCTCACCAAAACTGGCATTATTCTCTCCTTCAACCTCCCAGTGAGTGAAGCTATTACCCATGTATAGTTCTTCTAATCGAGGCAGGTTTGATATAACATTCGGTCTGATTACTTTGAGTTTTGAACAGTTGCTCAAGTCTAGCAGCTTCAAACGAGTTAATTGCCCAATTTCTCTAGGCAACTGCTCAACATCAGAATTGCGAAAGCTAAGAATCACCAATTTCTTCAGGCCTCCAACTGTTGCTACATCTCCCAGTACGCAACATTGAAAAGACAACATCTGAAGGTTAATTAAGCAACCAAGAGATGAAGGTAGTGAAGGGAAATGAATTTCATTAAATTCCAAAACTTGGAGTTCTGCCGTCTCTTCAAAAAAGAGGTCTGGTATCCGTAAAGAATGCTTGTTTGAAAACAACTGAAATAACTTGAGTTTTGGACATTCCAGCCTTTCAGGAAGCTCTTGAATATCTCTATAACAAAGAGAAATAGCAGTAGGATCTTTTTGAATTGTATCTTCTAGCACTTCCTTCAAGTCAGTAACATTTCGAATATTAAACATAACTTCATCTCTGGCAATAGATACAGCAACATCATGAACGACATCATGCATTGAAACATCATCTTTAGTCTCACCATCCAACAAAAGACACGAATCTTTTAGCACATGAATCAAACCATGCACCTTAGTTCTTGCTGCTTCCAACGTGTAAATAGTGGAAAATGAACCCAAACCCATACCATACCTCATCAAGTCATCCAAATGTATTTGATGACCATCATAGAGTAGACCACATAGTAGAAACATTGTCTTTGCTTCCTCATTATTTAAATATTTATAACTCAATTGAATGGAAGAGTAAATTTCGTCATTCACTCTGGAGTCTATGGATATGGAACGTCTGAGCTGATGCAAGGCATCCTTCCAAACAAAAGGACTCGTATGTTTCAGTGCTCTAGCAACTGTTGTAACTACCAAAGGTAAACCTCCACATTCTCGAGCTATCTCCTTTGCTAGAGGTTGAAGATCTGAAGTTTCTGGAAAATCACCCACCATCTTCTTAAACAAATGTAATGCTTCATGCTGACATAAAGCATCAATCAAGAAATTCTTCTGAGAATTCATCTCATTGCACAATAAATTTTGGTCTCTAGAAGTCAACAATATTGTGCATTGTCTCTGATCACCCTTTATTTCATTCTCATCGTCTCTATAAGGAATTCCAACAGCATCAAGATCAAGTTTATTCCAAATATCATCTAATATTACAAGAACCCTTGTTGCTTTCAACCTATGGCGTAGTAGATGAGCCCTCTCAGAAACATCCCAATGTTCGCCCAAAAACAGTCCTAATGCACCAGCAATTTCATTTTGAATTGCTTTATAGTCTGGGATCTGACTTACCACAGCCATAGCCACCTCATCAAACAACTTGTCTTCCACCACCTGCCTTGCAACTTGTTTGACAAGTGTGGTTTTGCCCACACCAGCCATCCCATAGACCCCAATCATGTCAATATTATCATCCTTCAACGCCTCCATAATACCCCGAAAAGTTGGCATTCTTGATTCAAACCGCTCGTAGCCTCTAACGTGAAGGGTTTCTGTCCACTCTGGAGCACGAATGTAGGAAGTCGTATTAAAGTTACCTTCCGCCATGAGATCAGAACCTTTTCTTGCTGCCTCCACCGCTCGCTTGCTGAGATTGTAACGCCAGAACAAATTTGGGCACAACCCTAAGAAACAGCCCTTCTCGGCTTCACCTTCATCGGCAAGAATGGCTTCTACTTTTTCAGTGAATCCACCCACGTCAATTAGCCAGCGATTAACATCCTCATAAATCACTTCACCTTTTGTCATAGCATAGTCAACGGCAGATTGCACATCTTCTTTTTCATTTTTCAGCCTCATAAGTACTTCACTCAGCTCTTCCACATGTCTCTGGTAATTGGACACATAAGATATATTGCTCCGAATAACACCGACCAATGCATCAGCAAAGGAACCAGCAATAATTTCGGCCATTTTTTAATTTGTTTTTGGGTTTAACAAACTAAGCCGGCAACAAGCAAACCAGATAGTGCTCTTGATTTGGCAAAGATCTAAAAGAAAAGTTAAATGACAAGTATTTCAGTATCAGACCACAGGTTGAGATAAATTGATATCAGAAACAATCCTAAGAAATTTTTATGAAAAGAAAAATTGAGAATAATACTGGGAAGAAAAATGATAATAAAATCAGAAACATGTATTTCAAACAACAAAAACAACAAAATTTTCCTAAAAGCTTACCTGATGAGAAAACAGATTGATTGCAGAGCTATTTACCGATCAGTAGATCAGGATTCAAAGAAGATTTTTGTTTACCTTCTCAAAGAAATGATGGTTGATGAGTAAGTGTGTACAGAGACGGATGAAAATGGGAGCGATTCAAAGAGTCAACACCAAGTCATTCTTTTACGTTTCTCTCTCTGTCGGTCCGTCTCTCTCCTCCTATCCACTCCACCTGTCCCCCACCATTTAAATTTAATAAAAATTAAAAAAAAATACATTTATAAATGTTATGTAATGCATAATAATTAAAAATTAAAAAATCCGGGAAATTTATAAAAATGGCCAAAATATTTTTGCCTCTTTCACAACTAACCACCCAAACTTTTTTTTATCATAATTAGCCAAACATCTGAATTTTGGACCAAAGTGTCCTCAGTACTGCACCAAATTTACAAACACAAGCCATTCTTGCAAAATCCAGGAGGAATTAATACTCAAAACACTCTCTACACCTTTAACACTAACAAATGATCAAACATTCATCACTCTCAACAAATCAACGAATCGCATCAACAAGTTTTACACAACTGAAGATATAATAATCAATTATAGAGCTTGAGGAGGTTAGTGTTTGTTTTTATAGTATAATATAATCTTTTAAGGCATTAAGTTTAGGATTTAAGTTAAAAATTTTTGTGTATTTTGTTGCAAATTTTGTTATTTTCCATTATAAAACCAATGTGACTTGTTAAAATACTTAGCTTAAGTTGAGAAATCCAATGAATACTAAACACTCGAGCAAAAAACGAAACCCATGATAAGTGGGACAGGCAGAGCTTAGTGCGACAGGTAGTGGGACAGGTGCCTGTCGCACATAAACAAAGTGTCTGCATGTCGCACATAAACAGCGTGGGACTTATGTGCGACAGGTGCCTGTCGCACATAAACACAGTAGGTGCCTGTCGCACATAAACACGGTGGGACTTATGTGCGACGAGCGCGGTGGGACAGTGCACTGTCGCACATAAACACGATGAGTGCTGTCGCACATAAACACGGTGGGACTTATGTGCGACGAGCGATGGGGACAGGTGCCTGTCGCACATAAACACAGTAGGTGCCTGTCGCACATAAACACGGTGGGACTTATGTGCGACAGGCAGTGGGACAGGTACCTGTCGCACATAAACACAGTGTCTGCATGTCGCACATAAACACGGTGGGACTTATGTGCGACAGGCAGTGGGACAGGTGCCTGTCGCACATAAACACAGTGTCTGCATGTCGCACTTAAACACGGTGGGATTTATGTGCGACAGGCAGTGGGACAGGTGCCTATCGCACATAAACACAGTGTCTGCATGTCGCACATAAACACGGTGGGAATTATGTGCGACAGGCACCGGTCCCACTGCCTGTCGCACATAAGTCGCTGCCTGTCCCACTTATTCAAAATTTGTCGGGTAAATTGCGGAGGTCATAACTTATGATACGTGCGTCCGTTTTAGATGTACCGTGTAATCATTATTTTGTGTTTTTAATATATTTCAGGCTTCAATGATACAGTTGTGCTTCAAATGTGTTACGATGGTTGGTGGGAGATGTTGGAGGATGGTCGTGTGGAGTATATGAATGCGAAGAATTCAGCTTTTATGATTCATAAAGATTTTACATTTGATCAGTTTCTTGCAAGAGTGTATGAGATTTTGGAGATTAATCGCGATGAATATATTATCTCTATGAAGACAACTTTAAGGTCTAGTAACACAACTTATCGTGCGTGTTCACTGCCTATGGACATATTTAATGATGAAATGGTCAAGGTTGTGTTACGTTTGGCCTCTGAGGTAAACTATGGGTGCATCCCTATATTTATTACAACATCTCCTCGAGTTCCGTCCGAAGATGTTGTGCCACCTGCAGAAACTGAAACTTCTTTTAGAGCAAATGACTCTGTACGACTGTTTGAAGAAGATGGCTTACCACAAATGGTGCCGTTGCAACAATATTACTCGTCAATTCGCAACAACAATGACACCATTTATGATGATGGCATTACATTAGCAGACGTTGGAGGAGAGGTATTACCAGTGACGACGTCAATACAACAACGTTACTCTCCATTCCACAACAACGACATCCGCAACAATGATGATCCTATTGATGACATAAGGAACACAGATGCGAACAATGTTTGTGCGGAACTGTATAATAGTACGAGGGTCACTCACTTCGATGGTCTAGTATTTGATGGAGGTGTCAGTAATTCCGATGTTCCTATTAATGATGAGGATGAGGGTCGATACGATATTCCTGGTAATAATAGAGACAGGCAACCTATTCCTCCAATGGTCCGTGCGACGAGTACGACAACAGTCGATCCCCTTACAAGTATTGCTCCAGTTTTGCCTTCAGACTTGGTTGCTCCAGACTTCCTTACAACTGGAAATTATGATTATATTGGTGTCGGTAAGTTATTCGCTGAGAAGAATAAGTTAATACTGGAACTCCGCAAAGTTGCCTTGCGGGATAAGTTTGATTTCAAGATTGCACGATCAACGACTACGCGTTTCGAGGCCCACTGTTCTTCAGAATCATGTAAATGGCGTATTCGAGCAACGAGAGCTTCGAATGAGCGGAATGTTCCTTGGGTTGTGAGGAGAGTCGATGATGCACACACATGTTCTAACGAGATGTTGCCTGGTGGTAGTCGTCAAGTAAGGAGCCGGGTTGTTGGTCATATTATCGCAGATATATTGATTCAAGAAAGACGGATATACACTGCGAATGACATACGAGCAGACATGCAGCAGGAATACGGTGTCCAGTTATCATACCAGCAAGCATATCGAGCCAAAGAAGTTGGTCTTGATATAGTTCGAGGGACCCCAGCAGAGTCATACAACTTACTTCCCAAATACTCCCACGTTTTGACTTTGAGAAATGAAGGCACAGTTACTCACATGGAACGGGATGCAAATGGTAATTTCTTATACTACTCCGTTGCCCTTGGATCTTCCATCAAGGGTTTTTTACAATGCATCAGGCCAGTGATTGCTGTAGATGGAGCTCATCTAAAGGGGTTATATCATGGAAGCATGTTTGTGGCAACATGCTTAGATGGAAACAATCAACTCTATCCGTTAGCCATTGGGGTGTTTGATTCGGAAAACATTGATGCTTGGGAATGGTTTATGGCGAAGTTACATGGCGTGATTGGCGATAGACCAGAGTTAGTATTTATCTCTGACCGATGCACTTCCATCAAGAGAGCCGTTATGAAAGTATTTCACAATGCAGGCCATGGTGTTTGCTTTTACCATATAAAGGGTAACATAAAGTCAAAATTTCGGATGTCCCAAGCTCTTTGGGAGCAATTTGAGCCAGCCTTTATAAACGCTGCGAAAGAGTGTGGACACGCAGAATTTAAAAAACAACTTGAGGGGTTGTGGATGCTACACTCGGGTGCCGCTGATTACTTAGAGAATAATGTGGGTACGTGTAATTGGGCAAGGTCAGAGTTTGATGGTAGGAGGTACAGTATTCTAACCACCAACATCGCGGAGAGTGTGAATTCTTTGATGAGGGAACCGCGAAAATTTCCTATTACTCATCTTGTTGATCACTTTAGAAAAACACTGCAGCAATGGTTTTTTGATAGGAAAATCGTGGCTGAATCGATGAGCACTCGCCTTACAACGTGGGCAGACGAAATAGTCACTGATAGGAGAAATAAGGCTGAAAGAATGACCGTTAAGCTTGTGACTGGGACCCGATTCCAAGTCTTCGGTGGTGGAATGAAGGAGGGGTTAGTTGATATACGTAACAAGAATTGCTCCTGTAGAGTATTCCAACTTGATCAACTTGTCTGTGCACATGCAATTGCTGCTTGCCTCGCCATCTGAGTTGATTACATAAGCCTTTGTTCAGAATTTTACACCAAGGAATCATTGGTGAGGGCTTACGAACAACCAGTGGAGCCAGTTGGCGACGTTGCGGATTGGAATGTTCCAGAGGAAATTCAATTAATGAACGTTTTCCCACCAGTACAAGCACCTCCACCAGGTCGGCGCAAAGAGCTCAGAATACCTTCGATCGGAGAAGATATAAACTGGAGGACTGTGAAATGTGGGCGGTGCAACCAATCGGACCATAACCGCAAGCGATGTAAGAATCCCATTGCATCGAGTCATAATTAGTTGTTAAATTCTTAGCAATTATGCTATGATACCTCTTATAATTGAGGTATTTCACAATTATATATAAAATAGTGGATCCTCCATTTGGAACTCATTTAATTATTTTTATATGTCCAGATTTTATAACTCAACGTATCAGCATGTAACCAGTATGTAATATAAAATCAAAAAATTGTACTGATTACAATTGCTTACAAGCCAATATCATCATTAAATATGTCAACGGCAATCTTCTTCCTAAAGTACTCGGCGTGGCTACTCGTGAAATCAAATTTTAGTCCGAACATTAAATACATCGTAAACATCAACAAAAAAACACCGCAGTCACCAGTACCGGGCTCTTGTTGTGGCACGCCCTTAACTGCCACTATCTCCCATGGGTCGGCGCTCCGCAGGTCTTGTCGGATGTTGTAGAATCCAACATCTTCTAGCCATCGAGGGAATATGGCTTCAAATGGCTTGAACTGCTTCTTGTACGTTTTATCATCACGAGATTGTACCAATGAGTCATAAAGTCAGATCTTCTTAGTACGAAAGTCCACTCGGGCTAATATCCAATGATCACCCCCTATGTTCATAGGGATTAATACCTGCATAAAAAAATTATCGTCACTTTAGTTGTTATGTTATAGAATGAAATCGTAAACAAATTACGTGTTAAAGGCCAATAAAAATTTACTTACCATATCAACATCCGAGAAAGATTTTGACAATGTGTCCTCACGCCCGTCAATATAGCTATTGAAGTTGTTGCTATATTGGAATGAATCGATGTCACAATCACCGTTATTCCATAGCTGCTGGATGAACACCTATACATATATAAAATTATCATACCAATTGTCGGGTAATCCGTCGAATGATTATCATAGTAAAAGAGACAATGTCAGCTATTATATTTGTTAAAGTAATCACCCAAAAAAAAGTGTCCGTATGAGTGACACGCTGAGATAACGCATTCGGAAATGGATGTTGCTTTTTGCTGAGCAAGCGAAAATACGCATGAATATGCTGTAATGAACAGAAACACGTTGATTATAATATGCAAATTATACAGAATAGTAACAACACTTAAGATTAAGTAAACACAGCACAATAATTACCTCGTCCTCTAGCCAGCCCATTGAAGAGTGGCCCAAAAGTACTTGAAAGAATGAGTTCGAATGACGGACTGAGCGGTCCACTGTAATTTTGCCAGCAAACCATTGATCAAACTCATCATGTACACGTGGATCCTGAAGTCCTCTAAGTGGATTTATGTCCACACTCGTACTGTCATCAATCTCACGGTCCATTTCGTCGAGGTTGCCTGATGGCTTTACGCTTCGTACTCGCTTGAATGGAGGAATCATGTAAGGACTGTTGAAGACGTACGACGGTATGTATGGACGTCCAAACTTACTCATTCCCGGAGGCGCCTCTGTGAGGATTTGCACGCTCTCTCCACTGCCGTCCCCAATGAAACTATACAATGACATAGGAGTGTGCACATTCTGATTGCCAAGATCAGGGTACACTCCACAGTCAGTCGGTGCCTGAAAAAACGATAAGATGAACATATTAAACAAATATTTACTTAAATCTAATTCAACATAAACTTCAAACCATAATTTGCTCACCGGGTACGAGCGTCCACTTGGATCATCATTGTACGAGTGTTTCGACGAACCATCGGTATACGCTGAGATAAATCTCATGAACGCTTGTCTAAAAGCTTTTTGCTCTTTACACTCTGCCTCAAAATCCGACTTCAGTTTAGAAATGGACCGATCAATCCTATTCATCCGTCGAATGATGTAATCGAAATGATACTTTGTCCTCGACTATTACCAAAAAATATAAAATATTATTTCAATGACATATAAGAATAATTTCAACGTAAACAGCTCAGAATAATAAATTAAATCACAAGTAACCTCTGAATCCTCCACGTCATCGGAATCGGGTGCTTGTTTGTGCTTGTCATCTGCAGGATGCTCATCTTCAACGGAAGTCTGCTTCTCTTCTGTAGGGATCGCGGGGTCGTGAGGTACCGCTATTTCCCTCGTAATGGGTATCTCGTTGATTGAGGGTTGATGCTGTGAAAGAGTAAAATTAAACTAATGAGCCAAAGAAACTCGACGAAATGTCTTTCACAATCACCATAGTGTTATGCTACTGAGATAACGATACTCACAGTACGGACCCAACTGGGGATAGATGGCACGTATTTCTCCATAGTCAGCCAATAGTTTTTGTCTTTCTCATTCGAGTTTGGCTGGATAGTTTGTAAAACGTTCCCCTGCATAAAGAATCAAAAACGGTTGTTAGTCTAATCATCCAGTATTTAGTAAGAAGTTTACGAATCAGCAATATACATACACAGACACACACACACACACAAAGGAGATACAGAAAGATATATATATATATATATATATATATATATATTACTTACAAGACGAGCATTGAAAAACGAATAAACTTCAGCAAAGTTTATTTTAGAAGAGGCGATGGGCTTCCACTTAACGATTCGGGGAATCTTCTTTTTCGTTTTGCAGACCCACTCTGACGGCAGCCCGTCAATCGACTCAAAAATCCAGGCCTACACGAACGAAAGTTACAATATCATAAAACCAATCATTATGTATTATTCATAATAAAATCCGAACTAAGTGATCGTAAAAAAATATGCAACACACCTGAACAGCGGACGTAAAGCCATAAATATTGTACTTTTCAATCTTATGCTTTGGATTTTCCTGGCGAGTCTGCTTAAATTTTTCGCTTTTACCGTTCAATGCATTGGCAAGACTGTCGTATATAATTTCCCACGACATACAACCCCACGGACGACTTCGGAAGTGATCTATGTCGTCTACTTGGTCAAGCAATAGGAAATTGATTTGATAGTGTTCCTTTCTTGCATATATTACACGGTCTGCAAAATAAAACAGCGCGATCTTTATCGCATCAATGTCGTCCATAGCCTCGAAGTCCAAGTCCGCAAATCTTGACTCAAATTGCCGAAGATTCAAATTGCGAAACAAACCATCAAAATACTGAATAAGTAACCTATTAGGGGTTTTGTGGTGTTTCGGTACAGCATCTCGACCATATGAAAGTCCAGTTACTAGACACCACTCACCAACTGATAACCGTATTAAATGCTCACCAACTTGAAACCACAGCTGATCTCTTTCTTTACTTTTTCCATGAGCCACTTGCCTAAGCACACATTATGCACAAGAACACCACTGAACGGAAAGCTTTGTAACTCCAAGAAATGCCCAAAAACGTCTTCCTTAAACATTTTCAACCGCCGTTTTGTTAATTTTTCCCTGATGGCTTTCACAACTGTTTCTACTTTGCACATACTCGTGATGCGCCCAGGGAAGTGATCGCCATAAGGTATCTTCATCATGCCCGGTTAAATCCTCGATCTAAGTGGATTATCGCCCGCTATTTTCAATTTTGCCATCTATCTGATACAAATCATATAATTAAATGGTTATGTCAAAGAATTAAATGTGATAGCCTAATAAATTTAACAAGAACACAGGAAAAATACAGAAAATTTACGTTGGGACTATCTTTGTGTGCGACAGGCACCCTGTCGCACTTGTGGGGTGCGACAGGTACCCTGTCGTACACAAAGACAGTAACTACGAATACTGCATTGAGTGCGACAGGGTGCCTGTCGCACCCCACGAGTGCGACTGGGTGCCTGTCGCACATAGTGGAAACGTGCAACGCTACTGCCTTTCAGTGCGACAGGCACCTGTCGCATGTGCGACACTGTTCCTGTCGCACTGAAAGGCAGTGAGCAGCACGAAAAACTGCGAGTGCGACAGGAACCGTGTCGCACAACGACAGGGTGCCTGTCGCACAAAGTGGAAATGTGCAACGCTACTGCCTTTCAGTGCGACAGGCACCATGTCTCACTTACGACACTGTTCCTGTCGCACTGAAAGGCAGTGAGCAGCACGACAACCTTCGAGTGCGACAGGAACCGTGTCGCACCATCTTAGTGCGACACGGCGCCTGTCGCACTCGCAGGTCAACGTGCTGCTCACTGCCTTTCAGTGCTACAGGAACAGTGTCGCACATGCGACAGGTACCTGTCGCACTCGCAAGAAGTGGTGAAGCTCACTGGCTCAAAGATGCGACAGGCAGCATGTCGCACCAAAGATGGTGCGACAGCCTGCCTGTCGCATCTTTGAGCGCGCGCGGTGTGCGTGCGACAGCCTAGAGTGCGCGCTCAAAGAGGCTGTCGCACGCACGGAGCGCGCGCTAGGCTGTTGCACGAACACCGCGCGCGCCCAGGTGCCTGTCGCACGTACAGCGCGCACTGCCATCTCGCACCAAAACACCATTCCCAATACATACAAACACACCACGCGTAGCATAAATTTTCTATAAGAAATTTCATCAAACACATAATACGCACTAGTTGTAACTCATCATTTTTGCTAAGTTTCGTTTCAGTAATCCCTCTAACAGCCTATAAGAATCTATAATCCCAATCAAATTCATTCAAATAATGGAAAAAATCAAGTTACCTTACCTAGGGTTTCGTCCGCCGTCGATTGCAGAGGGAATTTTCGTGTGTTTCGTTCGCTGTCGATTGCAGAGGAAATTTTCGGGTGTGTGAGTTGATCGCTCAGGGTATTTTCGGCCAAAACAAAATTTTTTGGCTAATTATGATAAAAAAAAGTTTGGGTGGTTAGTTGTGAAAAAGGCAAAAGTATTTTGGCCATTTTTGTAAATTTCCCGTTTTAATATGTGCATCTTAATTTATATCTTAATTATGTTTTATTTATTTATTAAATAATAATTTTTTTAATTAATAAAATTATATATATATATATATATATATATACTTTCCAACTAATATTCCATTATTTTCATTCCAATTGCTAAGTGGTTGTCTCTCAACCATTGAATGATAAATTTCATTACTCATAAAATTACTTATTACTCTATTTGACTATTTAATAAATGAATGTCCCGTCACTTGAGATGATAGTAATTGCAATACTAATTGGAAAATGCAATATTATTCTAATTTTAATTTGTCCAATAGATTAACGATATTAAAATAATTTTACTTAATATTTAATAGAATTTAAAAATTATATATTATTTTATATTGTATTTACTCTAAACTTCAACATCAATTTTTTTTGGGTTACTATAGTTAAATGATAAAATAATAATAAAAAAAAAGGACCTATGTGACAATTTTAATAAAACTATAGAGGTTTACATACACATTTAGATAAATCTTGGGATCTAGGTATCTTTTTGCCAAAATACTAATGTGACTGACAAATTTTAAACAGGGAGAACGACAATTTTTTTAGAGTTTATTTTTACTATTTTGATATTTGATAAAATTTTAATACCTCGGGATAAATAAAACTTTTAAAAAATAAATATATCTCTTGTCATATAATTTTTATTTTAGTTACCATTCATCCACTCAATCCCACTTCAAATTATTTCGAAATAATGTAGTTCAATGACACACTTTTGAGGCTTGACTCATTTATCAAAGAACTTTAAAAATTTTGAAACAACTCAATGTTACATAAGATCAAGATGACTTGGCTTCCATTTAAAATTGGAAATCACATATTTTATGAGTAATAATAGATTTACAAATTCTTGTATAAATTATTTTTATATAAATCAATGTAACATAACATGAATGGTTGAAGAAAACTACCACATGACCTACATGATTTATCTTACATAAAAATAATTTGTACAAGAATTTATAACTATTCCATTTTATTAAGAAATATAGATTTGTAAGAAACAAAAAAAAGTCAATTGATATCAAGGAAGAAATCAATAGATTGGTTTCCTCCCACAACTTTATTATTTATTTTGTTATTTGGGGATAATCATCCTAAAAGTTTTGGACTTATCTTGTTATTTATAAAAGACGGCTCATGTTTATTTAGCCCAAACAATTATATTTGTATTGAAACAAGAATATTAATACTTGATCTCGAATTATATCTCATCAGGCCCTATTTTTTAATTAATTTCATTAAAAATTTTAAAATAATTTTTATCTCTCTATATATCCAATCTAATCCCAAATTTATCCTTATTATAATTTTTATATCTTCTTTCCATACACCACTGCTGTTTTATTTCAAAAACTACTTAAATAAAATAAAATTTTAAAAAAAACTCCATAATCTCTCTCTTTCTTTTAAAGGTGGCATTAGCTTCTTGTCCTGTCTTGTGTCTTCCTCGATCTTTGCCGAGGTTGGTAGCAGTAGCTTTGTTCAAAGCAAACACTCGTCTTACAAAATTAACTTGTTGGTTTTTTAACAATGATGAGGTCAAGATTGCTGATGGAGAGCAGAGCAGGTGTAGGTTTGAGTGCATAGGCACGCCTTCGTATGTGTCACCAGAAGTCCAGAATCAATGAAGGGTTTATCCATTTCTCTTGCTAGTATTTTGTGCCCGCTCAATTAATTCTTACCTGTTATTAAAAACCTAATCAAACACAATTATAGTTCATATAGTTAGAAAATATAAATAGTATTAATTAATAATTAATAAAAACTTAAAAGAAATTAGAGTTTATGAATTTAAACTATCTAAATTATCATGTGAGTGTACTTAAAAGTTATTTATTTTTTTAAGTCATTTCATGTAAGGATAAAATATATATTATAAAAAAAGTTATTAATGAGGACTAGTGAGATAAAACGGGACAGTTACAATTGTGATGTTTAGCTTATATATTATATTAGTTGGGGGAGATTGTTAATTTCCACTCTATTAAAATTAATATATACCATTAACCTCATACTATTATAAGAATACATATTTCTTAACGCAATTTGGTTATTTTATATCATAGGGGTAAAGTAATTAAATAAAACTTATGCTAAAACAATCTTAATAGCTAAAGATGACTAAAGAAAACTACGCAAGAAAAAAAAATTATAAGAAGGATTTAATTAATTAATTGTACAAAGTTTTTGTTGCTTGTAATTATTAAAAATAATGGGAGCTTATTGTAAATATTTCTTAGAAGCAGGATGAAATTATAGAAATAGTGAGGTAGAAATACCTTTACCTAGGGGTGTTCGCAGATCGAATTTTACGGATTAGACATTAGTCCATATCCGATCCACGATTTTGCGGATTATAAATTTTTAATCCAATCTAATCCACGGATTGGTGAAATTCCATCCAAATCCAATCCATATTTTGCGGATCAGATGTGAATTTGACTCAATCCATATCCAATCCATTATTTAGCGGATTAAAATTTTTAATTCTGTCAAATCTATGAATTAATTAAATAAAAAATTTAATATAAAATAAATTTTACTACTGATCAAATTCAAAATTGAATAAGATTTAAATAAATTAATTGTTTAAATAAAGCTAGAATAATACATTCAACATTTTAAAATATAAAACATCGAAAAGGAAAAAAATCTCATTTATTTAGATCAATATATGAAAATTAACTAAAATTATGAATTTAAATCTATACAAAAGTTAAAACTTGAGAGCTTGGATAATCTATCAAAATGTCCACATTCAATCTATATTTTGTATTTTAACCTGAACAAAATAGACATAATTGAAATAAATAGTAAATAAAAATATTATATTTGATAAAATAATTAATAAATATTTATCCTTGCTTATTATTCCATCAAATGCTATCAAGTTTCATCAAATATATTCTTATCAGCTCCTTAAATCTTTGTAGTGTAAGAAAAAAGAAAAATGTCAATATTTTGAAAACATAATAACAATATAAAGTTAAATAATAATCAGTAAATACAATTAAAGTTAAGTTGTTACATTTACCTGTTTCAGTATGTTCGATCTCATCTATTGCTTCATCAAGGATTATCGGAATTGAACATAATTAGTGCCTTCACCATCGTTGTACATAGTGAGCATTAATATAGACCAAGAACGTGACCACTAATACTAAATGTTTGGCTTGGGTTTTTTTAATATTGTTTAGGAAGCTATATTTGTTTATTTAATTACTCAATTGTTTAATTATTTTATATTATCATCGTATAAAATATAATATGATGTTAATGTAACTATATTTTAACTTACTTATTTATTAGTAAGTAGTAATGCCACGTTTACAAGTTTTATTTTTTAATTAAATAAATATTTTTATTTTTTTTGCTGATTCGCGGATTTTTGCGGATTTACAGAAGTAAATCCATATCCAATCCACTAACTGTGGATTTTCAAAATTTCAATACAATCCAATCCATCAATCTACAGATCGAATTTTTGCGGATTGAATTTTTACGGATCAGACGGATTAAGCATATCGGATCGGATTCTGAACACTCCTGGCCTTACCCATAAAAATACTCAAATTGGAAGTCCTTTTTTTTTTAATCATAAAAAGGTAGGATAGGTAGTAGTCAAATTAATTTTTTAATTTACATCTCTTAGGATTTAAACTCGGATGAACAAACCAACAAAGTTATTTCAAAACCACTTGTTAAGTCCTTGGGGACAAATTCGAAGATATTTTTAAAATGACAAAACATTTGATATATTCATTTTATTATTGTACATAATAAGGATAAACAAATCTAGACCCTCAAGATTTACCCAAATATACATGTTGACTAAATGTTTCATAAATGATTACACTAGTCTTCTTTTACTATAATAATTACAAATGTACATTTGTAATGAATTAAATTTGTCTAACAAATTATATTAATGTTAATATAATTTTGTTTAATTTTTAAAATAATTAACAAAAGTATATTCTTTGAGTTATTTTAAGATTAATGCTAACTAGGGATCTCAACAATTGAGTCTCAACTAATATGACATTTCTCTAGTGGATAATAGAGTAGTAATTTTATCAATTATGAAATTTATTATCCAATAAATAAATTACACATAATAGTTGGGGCTCCATTATTATGATCCCCAATCATCATTGTTATTTTAATATTGTTTTTGTCTTTACTATAAAATTTCAAAATCAATCTATAATATTAATATTAAGAATAACACTATACTTTCCAACTAATATCCTAATATTTTCATTCCAACTGCTAAATGGATGTCTCTCACCAATTGGATGGTGAATTTCATTACTAATAAAATTACTTATTACTTTATTTGACTATATGATGAATGGATGTCACCTCACTTGAGATGATAGTAAATTAGTAATTGCAATACTACTTGGAAAATGCAATATTACTCTAATATCAATTTGTCCAATAGATTAATAATATTAAAATAATCTTAAAAATTTTATATTATTTTAATTGTATTTACCCCAAACTTTAACATCAAATTTTTTGGGTTACTATAGTTAAATGTTAAAATAATAAAAAACAAAATGATCTATGTGATTATTTATGAAATTTTAGAAGTTTACGCACACATTTACACAAATCTTGGGGTTTAGGTATCTTTTTGCATATATACTAATGTGATAGACAAATTTTACACGGGGAGAATGACAATTTTTTTAATTTTTAGATTTTATTTGTAATATTTTGGTCATTGATAAATTTTTAATATCTCAAGATAAAAAAACTTTTAAAAAATAAATATATCTCTTGTCATATAATTTTTCTTTTAGTTACTATTCACCCACTCAATCCCACTTCAAATTATTTCGAAATGACGTGGTTTAAGGAGACACTATTTAGGCTTGACTCATTTATCGAAGAACTTTAAAAAGTTTTGAAATAACTCAATGTTACATAACATCAAGATGACCTGGGCTTCCATTTAAAATTGGAAATCGCATTAATAGAATTAAATACGCTTGATGGCACCATAATTTTATGATTAATAACAGATTTACAAATTTTTATATAGATTATTTTTATATAAGTTGAAGTGACGTAACATGAATGATTGAAGAAAATCATCACACGACCCACATAATTTATCTCATATAAAAATAATTTATACAAGAATTTATAACATTCATTTTATTAAGGAATACAGATTTGTAATAAACAAAAAAAAGTCAATTGGTATCAAGAAAGAAATCAATAGATTGGTTTTCTCCATAACTTTATTATTTATTTTGTTCTTTGGGGGCAATTATCTTATTATTTATAAAATAAGACTCATGTTTATTTAGCCCAAACAATTATATTTTGTACTGAAATAAAGAGTAGTGATATTTGATCCCTTATTATATCTCATCACCCCTATTTCTCAATTAACATCATTAAAAAATTCAAAATAATTTTTATATATATCCTATCTAATCCGAAATTTATTCTTATTATAATTTTTTATCTTTTTTCCATACATCACTGCATAAAACTTACAAAATCTACTTTAAAAAAAAAATCTGCATATCCTCTATAATGTGTCTCTTTCTTTTTAAGGTGGCATTAGCTTCTTGTCCTGTCTTCCTTGATCTTTGCCGAGGTTGGTAGCAGTAGATTTCTCTTTCTTTTCAAAACGTGTTGGTTTTTTACAACGACGAGATGAAGATTGCTGATGGAGAACAGAGCAGGTGTAGGTTTCAGTGTAGAGGCACGCCTTTGTACATGTCACTAAAATCAATGAAGGGTTTATCCATTTCTCTTGCTAGCATTTTGTGCCCACTCACTTAATCCTCCCTGCTGTTGAAAACTTAATCAAACACAATTATAGTTCATCTAATTAGAAAATTTAAATAGTATTAATTAATAATTAATAAAAGAAATAAAAGAAATTATGCTTTATGAAATTAGATTATCTAAATTATCATGTGGGTGTACTTAAAAGTTTTTTATTTTTTAAAGTCATTTCATATGAGGACAAAATAAGTATTATAATAAAAGTTATTTATGACGACTAGCGAGATAAAATGAGGGGATCAGATATCACCACTCTAAAATAAAATTGTAATGTTTAACTTATATATTAATTGGGGGAGATTGCTAATTTTCACTCTACTGAAATTAATATATACCATTTACCCCATATTATTTTTTTTAATATGCAAAAATCCCCTTGACACCAAAAAATTTAAAGGAAAAGATGGTAAATAGGTCATTTGCTTAATAATTTATCTGGAGAATATAAAATATATATTTATTATGAGAAAAATGTTTAAAAAACAAAAAGTATAAGAGAAATATCTAATTATTAATTTTTTATTCACACCGAAATATATATATATTTTTATTTTTAGTACTTCAATTTATAATTTAATTTCTATTTTTTTTATTTGTTTAATTTATAATAAATATAAATAAAAGTATATTTAAAAATAACGGTTCTATTGGCTTTCTTATAACATATCATCAAACACTAGATTATCAAATAATCATGATTAGAGTTGTAGTATTGAAAACGTAAGCAATTTTCTAATTGTGAAAATATTTAACAACATTTGCAACCGGCAGGGATCTTTGTGCAATTGTCGAAGCTGCGTATATCAAATATTTTGATGAAACGTTGAAAGAAATCAAGGACCCACAACCACAAGTTATAGGTTTGTTGGTACGGAGGTGACGTGACTTTTAAATCAAAGGTGTGGTAAATAAAAAGATATAACTACAAAATAAAATTTAATTTAAATCTAACTTCTAAATAATATTATTGATAAAATTAGTCAATTGTGTTATTATTATAAAATAAATGAATAGATAGAATAGATTAACGTACTTTATTACGTAACTCAGTAGATAAAATTTTATACTAATGGAAACACTTGAAACAAGTACCTCACAATGAGCTTATAACAATTATATTATAAACTTTTTGTTTTCATTAATTTTTCAACTTACATACATTAACATATAATACACATATTTATAGGCTAATCAAAGGAAGAGGGGATGTTAAATTTTCAATGTGGGATTCCCCACCAAAATGGGAATTCAAACATTTACAACACTCCCCCTTTTGGATTCACCATTTTGTTGCATACATGTATTGGATGTGCTTAATACTGCCTCGTTAAAACCTTGCCAGTAAAACCCAGGGGGACAAAACTTGGTCGAAGGAAAAAGAGTACAGTGCACATTTGTCAAATATAGCTGTAAAAAACTTTTATCTTCAAAATATGCTCCCCCTGATGAAGTATTTGATCAAATGGCTTGTGTCAATTTGCTAAGTCGACGCATGCCAATATTATGGACTAATTTCTCAAACGTTGATGTGGGCAAAGCTTTAGTGAAAAGATCAGCAAAATTATCAGTGGAGCAAATCTGCTTGACATCAATTTTCTTGTCTTGCTGTAGCTTATGAGTGTAGAAAAACTTTGGTGAGATGTGCTTAGTTCTATCTCCCTTGATGTATCCTCCTCTAATTTGAGCAGTACAAGCAACATTATCTTCATAGATAATCGTCGGAATATCTATTGCGGAGGTCAAATTGCACGTGCTCTGAATATGATGAATAACAGACCTCAACCAAACACACTCTCTGCTTGCCTCATGCAGTGCAAGGATCTCCGAATGATTAGAAGAGGTGGCAACAAAAGTTTTCTTTGTAGATCGCCATGAAATTGCAGTACCATGATAATTAAAAACATAACCTGTTTGTGAACGAGCCTTGTGGGGATCAAACAGATAGCCAGCGTCAGCGTATCCAACAAGACCGGGATTATGTGTTGGTTCATTTGAATAGAATAATCCCAAATCAGTTGCTCCACGGAGCTATCAAAAGATATGCTTGATGCCATTCCAATGTCGTCTTGTTGGTGCTGAGCTATACCTCGCTAACAGGTTCACCGCGAATGCGATGTCTGGTCTAGTGCATTGAGCTAAATACAATAACGCACCTATTGCATTCAGATACGGTACTTCTGGACCAAGTGTTTCTTCATCCTCATCTTTGGGCCTGAATGGATCCTTTTTAGGATCAAGGGATCGTACAATCATGGGGGTACTTAAAGGATATGCCTTATCCATATTAAATCTTTTCAAGATTTTCTCAACATATGCAGACTGGTGGATAAGTATCCCATTTACCTTATGCTCGATCTGCAGGCCGAGGCAATATTTAGTTTTTCCCAAGTCTTTCATCTCAAATTCTTTTTTCAAATATTCAGCAGTCTTGAGGAGCTCTTCAGGAGTTCCTATCAAATTCATATCATCAACATAAACTGCTATAATTGCAAATTCGGATTCGGATTTTCTGATGAACACGCATGGACAAATAGGATCATTTTTGTATCCTTCTTTAATCAAATATCCACTCAAACGATTGTACCACATGCGTCCTAATTGTTTCAACCCATATAATGATCGTTGCAACTTGATCGAACATAAGTTACGATCTTTTACCTTTAATGCTTCAGGCATTTTGAATCCTTCAGGGACTCTCATAAAAATATCAGTGTCAAGTGACTCATATAAGTACGCAGTCACTACATTCATTAGGCGCATGTCTAGTCTTTCAGAGACTGCTAAACTGATCAAGAATCGAAACGTAATGGTATCCATCACGGGAGAATATGTATCCTCATAATCAATACCAGGTCTCTGTGAGAAACCTTGTGCGACTAGTCGTGCTTTGTATCTAGTGATTTCATTATGCTCATTACGTTTTCGTACAAATACCCATTTATATCCAACGGATTTGACATCTTCTGGTGTCTGGACTACAGGTCCAAATACTTGGCGTTTGGCCAAAGAATTCAATTCTGCTTGAATTGCTTCTTTCCATTGGGGCCAATCATGTCTTTGTCTACACTCATCGACAGTTTGAGGCTCAAACTCATTTGCAATTTCAGTAGCTACTGTAAAACAAAATACATTGTCGATGATGATTTTATTATGGTCCCACATTTCATTCGTATAAGTAAAATTTGTAGACTTTTCTTTATTTCTAAAATCTTGTGCTTCTTTAGGGGCTATTGTCTCTACAGGGACTTCCGTCGCTTCAGGGACATGTGTCTCTTTAGGGACTATCTGTTCTTCTGGAATTGATAATTCAATTAATGTGGGAACACCCAATGCTCGAGCTTCATTTTCAACAGGATCCTGATTTTTCGTTTTCCTCTTCCGGGGAATAGTATCTTTAGAACCAAGTGGTCTGCCACGCTTCTGGCGTGCAATACATAACTCATTAGCTGCCTTTACACTTGACTGTTCAGCAGGAACAATCACCCGGGCTGGTGTATTAGCAGCAAGTATATATGACTTGGTTACTTTTGACGCATCTACAAATGCATCTGGTAATTGATTTGCAATCTGTTGCAAATGTACTATCCTTCGCACTTCATTCTCACTTTGATTAGTACGAGGATCTAAGTGAGACATAGTGGGGACTTTCTAAATTAACTCATGCCTTACTTCAGGAGGCTTTTCTCCCCCTAATGATGGAAAAATTGTCTCATCAAAATGACAATCTATAAAACGTGCAGTGAAAAGATCACCCGTCAGGGGTTCTAAATACCTGATAATAGAAGGTGAGTTAAAACCAACATATATTCCCAAACGTCGTTGAGATCCCATCTTTGTGCGTTGAGGAGGTGGTATGGGCACAAACACAACATAACCAAAGGTGCGTAGATAGGAAATATCAGGCTGATGACCAAGTACAAGTTGGGATGGAGAATATTGATGATAAGCAGTGGGCCTGAGACGAATCAATGCTGCAGCATGCAAAACAGCATGACCCCACATAGATAATGGTAACTTTGTGCGCATGAGCAAAGTCCTTGCAATTATTTGCAATCGCTTAATCAATGATTCTACCAATCCATTTTGTGTATGTACATAAGGAACCAGATATTCAACATCGATTCCCACTGATGTACAGTAGTCGTCAAAAGTTTTAGATGTAAATTCACCAGCATTGTCTACACGTATGGTTTTGATTGGATGGTCTAGAAATTATGCTCTTAATCTTATAATTTGGGCCAATAATCTCGCAAAAGCAACATTGCGTGTAGATAGTAAACATACATGTGACCATCGTACAGATGCATCAATCAAAACCATAAAGTAGCGAAATGGTCCACTAGGTGGATGAATTGTTCCACAAAAATCTCCTTGAATCCTTTGTAAAAAGGATGGAGATTCAGTATCAACCTTTGATGGGGATGGCCTAATCACAAATTTTTCCTGTGAGCAAGCAGTGCAAACGATTTAGTTTGATGAAAGAATCTTCTGGTTCTTTAGTGGATGTCCATGAGAATTCTCAATTATTCTACGCATCATCGTAGATCCTGGATGTCCAAGACGATCATGCCATAGCATAAATAATTTTGGATCTTTGAACTTCTGGTTCATTACTGCATGGCTTTCTATGGCATTTATGATTGTGTAATACAATCTAGATGAGAAAGCTGGGAGTTTCTCTAAAATGTATTTCTTTCCTGAGACATTTTTAGTAATGCACAGATACTCTATATTATTCTCATTTAATGTCTCAATATGATATCCATTTCGGCGGATATCACTAAAACTCGCAGATTTCTTCTAGATCTTGCTGAAAATAAAGCTTTCTCAATTATCAATTTTGTTCCACTTGCTAACAGGATTATAGCTCTTCCAGAGCCTTCTATCAGGTCTGCAGGACCAGATATAGTGTTTACCTTTCCTTCAAATTCTTTTATCTCCAAGAAATACTTCTGGTCTTGAAGAATAGTGTGTGTGGTTGCACTATCAGCCAAACATACATCCCCAGTTTTCGCTCCCAAAATAGATAATTTATTTCTAAAATCCATAACCTTATAAAAGTTTAAATACATGCATATTATAAGATGGAAAAAAAAACACAAAAGGTAACACTAGTTTAAGATAATATAAGTCTAGGCACAAGATTATAAAATCTATTACAATATAATACAAGCATGATTATGATAACTTAATCCATATTCTCACTCCTATTTCCAGTCAAGAAGTCACTAGCATCGAGGTGAGTACTCAGATCAACAGGATCAGAATCATTAACCAAATTGGTTTCAATCTTCCCTTTGCCCTTCCTGGATGCTTGGTAGAGATCTACCAGATGTTTGTCCGCACGACAGGTATGCAACCAATGTCCTTTTCCTCCTCATCGATAACATATATTGTCATTGTCTCTCTTAGGAGATTCACGTCTGATGTCTTTCTTTTCTGGACTTTTATCGTCTTGTCTTTTATAGACATTCCACTTCTGGTAGCGTCTATTGTTGTTGTTTCGATGTCCAGAGTGTCTATGACCATCATGAGGATAATAACCACGACCACGTCTTCCTCTTCTATTGAGTCTATCACTATTATGAGCACTTGCATTTGCTTCAGAAAATGCTTGGGAACCAGTTGGTCGCATCTCATGATTTTTCAAAAGTAGCTCATTATTTTGTTCAGCCACTAAGAGACTGGATATTAATTTTAAATATTTCATGTATCGACGCTCTCGATACTGTTGCTGCAGAACTAGATTTGATGCATGGAAGGTCGAGAGCGTCTTTTCTAGCATAGCATTCTCGCTAATTTCCACACCACATAATTTCAGCTGTGAGGTGATACGATATAATTCAGAATTATAGTCATGTACTTTGGTGAAATCTTGTAGCCTCAATTGCGACCATTCATACTCAGCTCGTGGGAGGAATATATCCTTCTGATGGTCATATCTCTATTTCAGATTCTTCCATAGAACTAATGGATCTTCCTCAGTTAGATATTGAGCCTTCAGGCTCTCGTGTAAATGATGTCTAAGGAAAATCATTGCTTTTGTCTTATCTTGCCTTGATGCATTATTGCTTGCCTTTATGGTATCTTCTAGATTCATGGCTTGCAGATGCATCTTAACATCCAGGGCCCAGGTTAGATAGTTTCTTCTGGAAACTTCTAGGGCGGGAATTTGCAGATTTGTAAGGTTCGACATTTTCAAAGTACCTTATTATAAAGTAGAGGAAATCTATCAATTACTTTATAGTAGTTTAGAACTTTAGGTTCATACTACCATTTATGCAAGCAGTAATCTATATGTCATGCTTATCATGTGAAAAGATTAAGCATACTTCGTAAATATCTATTGTCTAACAATAATTAGATCTAATATGTAAATCTAACATATGACAAAGCAACTATAACAAGCATGCTTACAAACAAGACCTAAACTATTCATACGAAGGAAGCTATCGTGCTGATAACGTATTATAAAATAAATGAATAGATAGATAGATTAACGTACCTTATTACGTAACCTAGTAGATAAAATTTTATACTAATGGAGACACTTGAAACAAGTACCTCACAATGAGCTTATAACAATTATATTATAAACTCTTTGTTTCCATTAATTTTTCAACTTACATACATTAACATATAATACACATATTTATAGGCTAATCAAAGGGAGAGGGGTTGTTAATTTTTCAATGTGGGATTCCCCACCAAAATGGGAATTCAAACATTTACAACAGTTATAAATTTTTTATCAAACTACTTTTTTGAAAGACATAGCGACTAAAGTTTACCAAATTGACCTTTATTCTTAAGGTCTTATTAAGTTACATTTGATATGACTTACCTCCCTTGTAAAAACAATACAAAAGTTGTAACATTGTGAGGCCCACATTAGTTGACTAAACGGATAGAGAGTTGTTAATCTCTCTTTTCAGTTTTTAATCAAGTATTTGAAACTTTGTTCATCACTCAAATCAGTACTTATTTTGCCATTTGATGATATCCAGTTATCCACTCATTGCACACACCATCTACAAATCCTTTACTTCTTTTCATTCTATCCATTTGTTGTTTAATTTTGGTCATTTTTCTCCTTGCAATATCAATGAATCAAATATTTTGTTTATTAATAAGTAAATTTATAATTCATATCGCCAAAATTAAATTAATAAATGAATTTAAATATAATCATAAAAAATAAGGGTAAACAAGATTGAATTAGACTGAACCAAATTCACACATATATGTTTATATGTACAGGGAAGCCTTTACATGTTGACCATACTACTGCTTCTGTTAATAGGTCTTTTATTGCCAAAGTTTTGATAGCATATGATGTTTCGCGGCCTTTATTACTGCGCTTTTGGATTGATGAGAGTGATTTTGGTTTCTGGCAGAATATTATTTTGGAGCTGGTTCCTTCTTATTGTGCTTCTTGTAAGCACCTTAGCGATTTTGCGGATGGTTGCTATGCTGCTAATCTTGGGCTTTGGAAGTCTCAACAACCTATTAGTGAGCTTCAGGGTAGAGATACTAGAGATAAGGGTAAACAACCTATGTCTGTTGCAAATGTTCAGCCTTGGGTTCCCACTGTTCTACAGTATGTTCTTACAAATAATCGGCCTGGGGGCATATTGCTCAACCTTCTTTTTTTCAGGGGCAGTCTTCTTGTTTGTCTAAGCAATCTATGCCTGATGTGTTGGAGTTTTGAATTGTATTTCAAAATACCCATATCCTACATTGCTTAGACAAGAGAGAACAAGTTGGTTTATTTATGCAAACCTATTTATGGAAACCAAAATATGGTGTGGTAACAAGTCCATTAAGAGGAGGTCCACGTGCACGAAACCAAACCCAAGAGAGGAATCCGTTCTGGGAATTTGTTAACTAGGCGCTCACACCCAATAGCTCATGCACTGGGGGACCCACCTAATCGAATTGAGATTAAATCAATTCCTTCGGATTACAAAAAAGAACAAGGGCAAGGGCTTGTATTGGGATTAAATCAAATCCTTAGGATTAAATCAAATCCTTAGGATTAAAAGAGGAACAGGGGCTAGGGCTTCTATCTATTTAAGGAGTCCCGCCTAACCCTTGATGTCGAGGAAACCGCTTTTTCACTTCAAGCAGATTTTGAAGCGATAATTGAATTAAAAAAGAGTTTATTTATTTTAATTTGAATTAT
The DNA here is from genome assembly GCA_030449835.1 of Clausena lansium. Classification (NCBI taxonomy): domain Eukaryota; kingdom Viridiplantae; phylum Streptophyta; class Magnoliopsida; order Sapindales; family Rutaceae; genus Clausena; species Clausena lansium. Next base: position 4,135,393 of record JASUUF010000146.1, on the reverse strand, counting down.
ATCAAGAATTCGATTCCTAATAGAACTAACATTAAATCAAATCCTTCGGATTAAAAGAGAAACAGGGGCTAGGGCTTGTATTTATTTAGGGCTACAGACTCTGTCTGCTTTCGCGCTCGAAGCAGGAACCTCCTTAGAAGCGAAGCATCCTTTTTTTCATAGTTTCATATGCGAGTTATCCCTGTGAGAAACACTATGGTGGTTTTTAATAAAAAATATATATATATATATTTAGTGTCCAATTAGGAACGAAAATTATAAAGAGGATTTTACGTAAATAATAACTAGTAATTGATCACTTGTCTTTTTCCTCGAAGACGAAATTATAGAGATGCTTTGTTGACGTCTAGAGATTAAAATATTTGCGAAAACGAAGAGAAGAAAAAGCATTATATATATATATATATATATATTTTTTTTTTTTTTTTTTTGGTTTTTGCCGTGAGGTATCCTGGGTAGGCCCCAACTATGGGAGGCACCTTTAAGCCCGTACCATAATCCAGACTAAAAATCCCCACTCGAACCAGGAGCACAGGTTCTCCCAACAAAAGCGACTTCCTAAAAGGCCAGATGCACCTAGAATGAGCACCTTACTACAAAAACATGACAGAAATAGAAAGCAGAACTTATTTAGCATTTCACTAATCACATATATGTATCAGACCCTAGCCTGCACTACGTTTATTAACTAGCTAGGGAAGCTTTGGACTTGCTCACAGTTCATCTTTCGCCAAGTTGAAAGGGGGAATGCTTTGTTCATTTCTGAAGAAATTTTCAGGATCCACCATAGTTTTCACATGCACCAGCCTGTAGAAATTGTTCTTGAAATACTTTTTGCCCCAAACGCTTGCTTCCTGAACGCTTGTGGCGCCCAGTTTGTTGTTAGTTCCAACGTCAAGATCCCTGTAATTAATATAAGCTGTTCGAGGATTTTTGGCTACGTAAGGAGTCATATAATTGAACAAATTGTTGAGCATATTTTTGTGCCTTTGAAACGCCTCATCAGTTGCATCTTGCCAATCCGCATAGTATAAAAGTGTGTATATGTTGCCAGCTCTATGTGGGAATGGAATTTCAGACTCTGAAATCTCACTCATTTTTCCACCATAAGGGAAAAACACAAGAAGACCGTAGGTTCGTGGATCCTCCTCATAAAATAAATCATATAACCCTTCAAGAGCTTCTTCAGGAATTGGTTTTGTCACATAGTCAGCTTTTCCTTTGAAAAACCTTTTGATAAATCTATCATCGATCAATATATTCGCATTAACTGACTCTCTAATCTCGAATCCATCAATGTAAACGACGGATTCAATGAAGCTCATTTCTCTGCAGTCTTCTTTGGTCAATCCGAGCTCAGGGAAGCTCTCCTGCATCAATGGAAGTAGCCTATCAACCCCACCAAGAAACAGGGATGTGAATAAACAGACCATAGTGGAATTCGCTCTATATAAGAAGGGTGAGATCAATAAATCTTCATGGACGCTATCTGCAATGTACTGCCATTTGTGAAGCAGCTTTGTTGCATTTTGTTCCAAGGTTCTCGGGACAGCGAATACAGTCACAGTTGACGGAACATCGACTAGCTTTATTTTCCACGAAATAATGATTCCAAAGCTAGCACCTCCGCCGCCGCGAATAGCCCAAAATAGATCTTCGCCCATTGATTCTCTATTTAAAAATCTACCTGAAGACAATCGAAACAACAACGATGTAAATAAAGTGATTGATTATGCCCTCAAAGGCATGGATGGGTGATTCGCAAACAACTTTCTTTAGCTGGTCCCATGAATACAAATCCTGAAAAAGTAATTCGAATAATTTATTTATGTCTATCCAAATAATTTACAATAATTATGTTTATTATTGTATTATCTGTTTTGCTGTAATTGTGGTTTGTCCGTAATTTATTTTATTTTATTACTTATTTATTATTTGTTAGTTGCGTTATTATCTATTTTGTACAAATTTGTGATATACAACAATGTGTTTACTGTATCGAATTTTATTTGATTTATATTTGTCATCTCACGACTATATATTTTCAAAAAATAGCCCAAAATAGATCTTCTTCCATTGATTCTCTATTCAAAAATCTGCCTAAAAATAATCCAAAAAATAAATATGTAAATGAAGTCATTGATTATTGTTAGAACAATAAACCTTTGATGAAAAACATCACCTATATTCCAGGAACATTCATGTTGTATCACAAATAATCAATAACATAATATGCAGAAGCGTATTTGTATCCATAATACTTAATTGCTCTCTAGAGCCATGTGGTTAGCCATCTAGATCAAAATGTTCTCCTAGAGAGTCCTTTAAATTTTTCATTGTACTCTCTCTGATGATAAGTTGTTAGAAGATAATAGAACGATGATATGTGTGATCTAGAGACCGTATCCATTTATATAGACAATTCTTCATGTTGCCTTTAGATATTCTTATTTCAGCCCATCATAAAAATAGTAATTACCCTTTTAGTCTCTATACATTAAAAACCCACACCTTATTAAATACATTAAATAATCCCAAATTATCGAAAATCTTATGGATCACTTTTAATTGAGCTTAACCTTATATGACAGTTTGTAATACATAATTATTCACATATAACCACAGTGTTTGATTAAGTGTCTAACAATGGTGGAATAAAAAATCCAACAATTATGTCCTCAAAGGCTTGGACAGATTATTTTCATATAGCTTTCTTTAGCTGTTTATCTAAGTACAAATCCAGAAGAAGTAATTAAAGGGCCAAATTAAAACTAATCGGGGTTTTGCCCCCCTCCTATTTTGTTTGTAAAAGGTATATATGATTTATTATCTTAATATTTGTTAAATAAAAAATAATTTAATTCATTATTTATGTCTACCGATCATTCTAAAATTATACTATTATATTATTTCTCGACATCCTATAATTTAGTAAAATAATCACAAAGACTCATTGTTTTTTCATAAATAGTCACGTGGTCCTTTTTATTAAGACAATTACATCCTATGAGTGTACTGACCCAACTGCATTTTATCTATAATATTGCTTTTTAAAATTTCTCACCTTTGGCGTCAATGATGTGAGCATCAACTATGTGATCAGCAGCAGCGCCGTATTTACGCAACAAGGCACCATAGCCACCGCCACTAAAATGTCCACCGACAGCCACACCAGGGCAAGTTCCTACCGGGAATGCTAACAGATTTTGACTCTTCTCAGCAATTCTGTAATTAAGTTGCCCGACTGTGGCACCAGATTGAACCCATGCTGTTTTTGCTTCTGCATCAACACTGATTTCACTAAAATTTATCAAATCAACAATGATGAAGGGAATGTCAGAAATAGAGGAAAGACCCTCAAGATCATGACCTCCACTTCGTACTCTAATTTGCATCCCATTTTTTTTGGAGCATTTAATGGCTGCTTGAATTTCGGACACGTGGAATGGGGTGATGATGAATAGAGGTTTAGGGTTCGTGGGGGTTGAGAAAATGAGATTTTGTATTGAAGACTTCAATACTGATGAATATGAAGAGTTGTTTTGGGTGTAAATCACTTTAGAAATGGTGTCAGATTGTAGAGAAAGACATTTGAAAAAATTTTCATGACTTTCATCTGCTAAAGCCACTCCATTAAATAACAATAGAAGAGAAGAAATAAATGAGATAATGTTTGGGCAGCGCAAACCGTGAGGCTTCATGTCTTTTGATGTTACGTACTGATAGTTCCGCTGAGATGAGCAAAAGATATCAACATATATATACACAAATCAACAGTATTATTAAAAAAAAAAAGTTAAAGGGTGAATTCACGATTAGATTAGGAATCAACACTTCTCAAAAACTAATTAAAAAAAATGTGTTCATTTATATGTCGGGGAAGGGTCGATTAGATTAGGAATCAACACTTCTCAAAAACTAATTAAAAAAATGTGTTCATTTATATGTAGGGGAAGGGTCAATGTCTCTTTCAAATTATTTAATCGACTTAATCAAGTGATTTTTAAGTAAATTTCATTGACTGATCACTTTAGTCAACACTTTAATTCTAATTATGAAAAAGTAAGACACTAAAAATATTTCTTTTACTTTACCCGCCATCCCTACCTTTAAAAAAATGGCTCCTTCAAATTAAATAATTTTTTTACTCGTGTTCGTAATTACCTTTATATCAATGAATAATCAAGGGTGAGGATTAGGTGTAATTAATGCCAGATGTTTTTAAATAAATGATAAAATTATCTTACATTCCATCTTTCTTTTATACGTCACAAACAAGATACTATCCACGCATGCCATCTCTCCAATCATTTTAACAGTCTTTCTCTTTACTCTACTGTTCATATAATCTATTAAGTGGTCGGATGCTAATATTATATACTAACTTCTCTAAAGGTGGTGTTGGTAAGTCTTGTAAATATATCTGTAAAATCAGTTGTAGAGCATTTCTGTTTGACATTAATTTTATATTTTGTTAGAGCTCATGAATATAGAAGAATTTTGGTAAGATGTGTTGGTAAATCTCTCTTTATGTATCTTTATCTAATTTGAGCATTACAAATAGCATTATATTCATGTATTAAGACAACGTTTTTGGTGCTTGTTATTAAACACAGAAAGCATTCAAAATTGCGTTGTAATAAGGAGTTAGTAACTACATTAAAAACTAATTATATACAAACTAATTATACACCTCTAGAAAACTCAACAGTTATGAGATATAATAGACGAAGAAAATATTAAAAAAAAAATATGTGTTTTAAGAACTGCAATATTGATCTGTTCTTTCTTCTTTCTTCTTTTTCAAGTAAAAGTAGACTGTTGTTCTGAAAATAAGTTTTAGGTAGAAGACAGTTGTTGATCATAGGTTTGGAAGAAGTAGTTAAATTTAGATAAATTTTTATCGCAAGTTTAATGATTTTTCACTTAGTAGTAGTAATGTACTTCATAAACCAATCTAATTAACTGCATATATATATTTTGTAAATGACACATGTCAATAGATTTTTAAAAGTCTAATGTTCTGCTTGGCATATGGTAAAAAAAATTATAGCTCTAAAATAAAAGTTAATAGTATGGTAAATATGATTTTTAAATAATAATTTTGATAAAAATAAAAAAATGTTACAGGTTTTTCATTATTAAACTGTAAGATAAAATCTACCCTAATTTATAAACTACAACCGTAAGTATTCACCGAATAATTTAATGTTATAAATTAAAAGCTACAGCCTTTTCAACAATAATACTAAACGTGGGTTCAGATAAACAAGGATGAGTAAAGATAAAAATTCATGATTAAAACAATTAATCATGTGTTGATCATTATTAATTATTAGGACAATCAATCCGGAGTTCATTTGTCAATTCTCATCATATCTATTTTTGTTTCAATTCTTTTGAAGTGATTGAGTGATTATTAATTTTTAAACCTTGATTGAATACGTAACTCTAAGAAAACACTTGCTGCCTTTTGATTAAAAATCTTGATTGAATAGGTAAATCTAAGAAAAATACTTGGTGCATTTTGATTAGAACAGACAATGAGAGAAAAAAATACGTAACTCTAAGAAAACACTTGCTGCCTTTTGATTAAAAATCTTGATTGAATAGGTAAATCTAAGAAAATACTCGCTGCATTTTGATTAGAACAGACAATGAGAGAAAAAATAAAAAGACAAGTCACATCCAAGATTAAAACAATCAGTCATAGGTTGGTTATTAGGATAATCAATCCTAATTTATTATTATTATTACTTAGTTCAACGGTAATTTAATTCCCTCCCACTTATGTGATTAGGATTCGAACTCCCAGGCCTTCTCTTTTAAACCTGAGAGATTTTATTATCCAACTAAATTAAAATACTGGCTGCATTTTGATTAGAATTTGACCAACAGGAAAGAAAATCAAAAGAAAAAGTTATCCTAATATATCATTCCTCTAATTAAATGAAAATCAAATTAAAGCCTCAGGACCAGTATTAGTGTGGTGCAATGTATCGGACCACCGCAATTTGGAAGTATATTGGAAAGTCAAATAAATGATAATTATGAAGAATTGGCTGCAGCAAACCAGAGGTCAGGGCAAGAGGTACATTACTATATATCATGCAATAAATGTTTTTCTTTCATAATTCGTTCATTTCACGGCGACAATGATAGAAGTTTTATCAACTAGAAGAAAGTATAAATCTGATCACGTGAAAAAGGAGCAATTTTTGGGGCCGCTGGCTGCTGCGACAACATTTCATCAAAATATGCGTTCTTTTATGAATCAATTATCTCATCGGATTTGAATCTTCTTTGAATCTATTTTTTTTAATTTTATATAAAATCATACGGCTAAAATTTAATTTATTTTAGACTTTCTTTATTAAATCAAAACACATTATTTTCTTGGCTAAATAAACGTCTGAAACTTAACCAATCTTATCATAAAGCCTGCCAATGAGAGAAGCTTAGAAAAGATTAGATTCAGAAAGAATCCAAATTCAATTTCATCATTGGCAGGCTTTATGGCCCCATGGAAGAACCGAGAACGTGTGGCCAAAAAATTAAGGGACATATGTTCAAGTCCTACCACCAATAAAATATTAATGTTAAGACATTAATTCCCCTCCTATTAATAGGAGAGAATTAGGTGTTTAATTTTCTTCCTGTAAAAAAAAAAAAAATCTATCTAAGAATAGTCATGACTCAAATCTAGCTCACATAAAAAAAGAGGGAAAAATTTACCTGAGGTAACACCCCCTCAATAGAGCTTACTAGAATTTAAAAAAAAAAAATTATGATCCGACTTTAAGATCCACCAAACCCACCATATAGAATAAATCCTTATTGGTGAGATGGTGCATCCAACTCACTGGAATTTTTCTCTTAACCCAAATGCTCGAGACCATATCCACTAGCTTTCTTGATTATCAAATAATCATATGATTAAGGATTTAAAGGTATAATTGAAAGCATTGACAAAGGGATCTTCGTGCAACTGTTGGGAGTTGCCTATATCTACTACTTGATGAAATAACTGAAATAAATAGAAAAATAGAAAAAAAGAGCTGCCAACGAGACCATTACAAGGGGTGGTCCCACCCGGTCCTAAACTCTGCAACTCACAATATCCTTTATAACTCACAAATGTAAAAAATGATTGACGTTGGTAAATTTTATTTTTAATAAAAATAGTGAACGTGTTCTTTGTGAACTCAATTACAAAAATCCTTTAGGCTTTAGTTGTTTTTATTTTATGAACTCAATTAGAACACTTTATTTAGAGCTTACAGTTCTTTATGAGGAGTACCGATAATTTATTGTCTTGTTTTGGTCCCTTTTCTTCTTTCTTCATTCCTCAAATTTTTTTCAAGGTTTCATTTAAAGAACACTTTGCTTTGCTACGTATCGATATATCGAACATTGAATTTATTAATTCATAATAGACATAAATGAGATTGAATTCGAATGAAGCTGTTATGGCCTTATGGTGGATGTCTATCCATTTATCTCTAGTTAATTAAGCTAGTAAGGTGAGATCAAAGCTAATTAGCCAAGTGATTTGGAAGGCTAAGGCTCGTTGGCTCTAGTGTGGAAGATTTAGCTAAGCAAAGTTCCCTCACCGCTTGCCATGATTGGTTGGTGAGTAAAACAGCTCGCACGTGATGTCAAGCAAGCTATATAAGTCACATGCATATGAGAGCTTTGTAATTATGTCGAGTGGCTTAAATGGTGGCAATGTTTGATTGGTTAAGGAATTATAAATAGAGCCGTGAATTATAATTCATTTTGATAATACCATTATTCTTCCTTTCCCTTTATATTATTTACGTAAGATATAAGTCCATTTCTGAATTTATAACAGAATCAAGTTTATACATATATTTTTTACTTTTATTTTTATGTCCAATTAACAATGAAAATTATTAAGAGGGGACACTGTTACCTAACAATAATTTGCAATCATAGATATGCTTTATTGAAGTATAAAGATTAAAATTGAATTGCGAAAACTAAGGGGAGAAAAATAATTATTTAATTGGCTGACTGTTGACAAACCAAACCAGATGGTATTTCAAGCTGCAAGCCTGCATATCCTTACAAAGTAGAAATGGGCTAACAGTACAATCACTTGCATCAGGCCCAACAAAGTATGTATTAACAAAATTCAAGGCCAAAGCAGAAATTATTAATTTTTTTTAAGGCCAACCAGGACGGTGCGAGCAAATCTTTATTACTTACAGCAAGATAAGATAGACCTACAACGAGCACCTTACCACAAAAACATAAAAGAAATAGAAAGCTGAAACTATTTAGCAATATAACAATCAGAGACATGTATCTGACCTACAGTGTGTTAACAGGGGAAGCTTTGGGCTTATTGCTCACAATTCATCTTTCACCAAGTTGAAAGGCGGGATGCTTTGTTCATTTCTGAAGAAATTTTCAGGATCCACCATAGTTTTCACATGCACCAGCCTGTAGAAATTGTTCTTGAAATACTTTCTGCCCCAAACGCTTGCTTCCTGAACGCTTGTGTGGCCCAATTTGTTGTTTACTCCAATGTCAAGATCCCTGTTATTAATATAAGCTGCTCGAGGATTTTTTGTAACATAAGGGGTCATATAATTGAACAACTTTCTGACCATATTTATGTGCCTTTGATATGCTTCATCAGTTGCATCTTGCCATTCCGCATAGTATAAAAGAGTGTACATGTTGCCAGCTCTATGTGGGAATGGAATTTCGGACTCTGAAATCTCACTCATTTTTCCACCGTAAGGGAAAAACACAAGAAGACCGTAGGTTCGTGGATCCTCCTCATAAAATAAATCATATACCCCTTCAAGAGCTTCCTCAGGAATTGGCTCTGTCACAAAGTCTGCTTTTCCTATGAAAAACCTTTTGATAAATCTCTCATTAATCAACACATCTATATCGATTGACTCTCTAATCTTGAATCCATCAAGGTAAACAACGGATTCAATGAAGCTCATTTCTCTACAATCTTCTTTAGTCAATCCGAGCTCAGGAAAGCTCTCCTGCATCAATGGAAGTAGCCTATCAACCCCACCTAAAAACAAGGATGTGAATAAACAGACCATGGTGGAATTCACTCTGTATAACAAGGGTGAAATGAATAAATCTTCATGGGCCCTGTCTGCAATGTACTGCCACTTGTGAAGTAGCCTTGTTGCATTTTGTTCCAAGGTTCTTGGGACGGCGAATACAGTCACAGTTGACGGAACAGCAACTAGCTTTATCTTCCATGAAATAATGATTCCAAAGCTAGATCCTCCACTACCACGAATAGCCCAAAATAGATCTTCTCCCATTGATTCTCTATTCAAAAATCTGCCTGAAAATAATCAAAACAGTAAAGATGTAAATGAAGTGATTGATCGTATCCATAGAGGGTCGGAAGGGTGACTTTCGAATAGTCTTCTTTAGTTGATCAAATGAGTACAACTCCGGAAGAGGCAATTTAAGAGTAATTTTTAGGGGCTAAAAAAACTAAGAGTTGAGCGTCTCACACACCTCAAAAGTCTTGATGAGTTGATAACACTCCTATGTGAAGTTTACAATTTTAACCTTAATGGAAATTACAATAAAAGACAAAGGCAGGTGCCATTAAATTCACGCATAATTTCTTCTTAATTAATAAATTTTTACAACCTATATTTTCTTTACATGATGATGCTTATGCTCTCTACCAATTGTGCAAATAATTGACGAATCTCAGTTCTTCATTTTCCTTTTTTTTTTTTTTCAATTTCTTACACAAGAAGGGAAAGAAAGTAATATAACTTGGTTAGGCTGTGGTTTTGCCGGCAGCTGGTGGCTGTCGTAAGCTGGGGGCTGTCGTGTAAGTGCATTTTGTTGGGCTCCAAAACAAATGCCCAGTTCAGAAAGATAAAGCCTAGACCAATTTTAGGTAACTTTCAAATTTTAATAGAATTTTCCAAGTTAAAAAATTCACCTTGCAGCTAGGAGGAAAATGATGAAACATAATTAACAGAGAGAACTCAGCCATCTTCCAATTTAGATAATCAAAATTTTTCCGCAACGAAGTCTGTAAATCTAACAAGATCTTCAGGAGAAAAGATCAAAGAGCCATAATCCTCAAAATCAAGCATCAATACTTTCCTTATTTAAAAAAAAAAAAAATCAAGCAAAAAAAATCGAAGATTTTATAGAAGAAGAAAAAATCAACGTGGCAGATGAACAGAAAGCTCCTAAGAAATCTCTCTAAGATTTCTCACCTTTGGCGTCAATCATGTGAGCGTCGACTATGTGATCAGCAGCCATACCGTATTTACGCAACAAGGCACCATAGCCGCCGCCACTAAAATGTCCACCAACCCCCACACCAGGGCAAGTTCCTACCGGAAAGGCTAGCAGATTTTGACTCTTCTTAGCAATTCTATAATTAAGTTCCCCGAGGGTGGCACCAGATTGAACCCATGCTGTTTTTGCGTCTGCATCAATACTGATTTCACTAAAATTTATCAAATCAACAATGATGAAAGGAACGTCAGAAATAGAGGAAAGACCCTCGTGATCATGACCTCGACTTCGTACTCTAATTTGCAGACCATTTTTTTTGGAGCATTCAATGGCAGCTTGAATTTCTGACACATGAAATGGGGTGATGATGAATAGAGGTTTCGGGTTTGTGGGAGTTGAGAAAATAAGATTCTGTATTGAAGTCTTTAATACTGATGAATATGAAAAATTATTTTGGGTGTAAATCACTTTAAAAATCGTATCAGACTGTAGAGAGAGACATTCCAAAAAATTCTCGTGATTTTCAGCTGCAAAAGCCACGTCATGAACTTTCATTAAAAGAACAAAGACAAGTGAGACAATCTTTGGGTATAAAAACCTGTGAGGCTTCATTTCTTTTGATGCTACTGATAGTTCCGATGAAAGAAGCAAAGTAAATTAATCCTCTATATATACACAAATCAAGAGTACATTTAAGTGTTAAAAAAGTCAAAAGCTCATAAGAACTTATGGTGCCATTTGCTAGCCACAAAAATTGACAATTTGGAGGACCTGGAGCCCGCAAGCATGCATTTGTCAAAAATGAAGAAATTGATTGCTGATTTCTTAAGACTTTTTGTTGAGATAATTAAACCTAGTTTGGTGAAGTTCTCCCATAAATATCAAACAATTTCCTTTAAAGAAAGCATTTCAAAATATAGAGAGTTTAAGAAATTTAGTTACATGTGAGAGTGTGCAGATTTATAAGTGAGCTCTTAGAGAGATTTTTTTGGATGCTCAGTTGAAATATGTATTAATTTTTTTTTATGAGAAATATGTATTAATTTGAGAGATGTAAAAGGATATGTACCATAAGAAAATTAATTTTTTAAGACTGTACAAGAATACATGGTGTATTTATGTACTTAGTAAGTAAGATTTTGTTACCTAAATTTATACTCTAATAATTATCAGTAAAACAATTACCTTCTCTTATCTATGTGGATTAGCTTTATAACTTATTTAAATTACATTTGTGTGTCTTTATCTTTTGTAAATTATTTAGTGCATGTTGATTCTGTATTTATGTACAAATGATATCAAACCACAACAAATGATGCTCTATGCACAATATTAAGAATAAAAAGTTAATGGGGACGTGTCACTTCCTACCAACAACATAAGATTAGTCATCAACTCTTAAAATCTAATTAAAAAAATTGTGTTTATTTATATATAAGAGGAGGATTAATCTCATGGAGACACCGGTTTCATCAAGAAACAGTTTTCATTAATTAACCACTTAATTTTATTCTAGAAAAAGTATGAGACTAAAAAAATTTATTTAATTTTGCCCACCTACCTACCTTTAAAAGGATGCCTCCTTCAAATTACATATTTTTTAACAATATTCCCTAACCATTAGATCAATGAACAATCAAGGGTACGCCAGATATTTTAAATAAAAGATAAAGATGTCTTAAATTCTATTTTTCTCACCATGGACTGCATATTTCTTTTACACGTCACAAACAAGAAACACCCACGCAATATTGAGTGTTTTAAGAACTGCAATATTGATCAGTTCTTTTTTTATTTTTTATTTAAAAAAAAAAAGTTGACAATTTTTCTCAAAACAAGTGTTAGGTAGAAAGACAGTTGTTGAACATGGATGCGGAGAAGTCGTTCAATTTTATTTACTTAGATTTAGATAATCTTTATTGCAAGTTTAATGATTTTTTTACTTATTACTAATTAATTATATGCTTGATAAATTAATCTTGACCTCACATTTTTGTAAATGACGCATGTCAATAGATTTTAAAAAGTTAAGGCTCTGTTTAGTTGCGTTTTTAAGCCACAATTATTATAAAAAAATATAATTCTAAAATATAAATTGATAATGTGAAAAATATAATTTTTAAATAATAATATTAACAAAAATAATAAAGATGTTATAAATTTTTCATCGTAGATAAAATGAATTCTAACTTTAAACCATAAACGTTAGTATTTACTAAATATTTAATGTTTTAGCTTAAAAGCTACTGGACAATAAGAGAAAAAATAAAAATCCAAGATTCACTTTAGATAGACAATATCATAAAACAAAATGTCACATGGGTCCTCAATAGACATATCACTTGACTAGTATTAGTAGTCCAATGTATCTTGCCACCGCAATTTGGAAGTATCTTGAAAAATCAACTTTTAAATGATGATTATGGCGAATTGGCTGCAACGAACCATAGGCTAAGGCAGGCAGGAGTCAACAGCAAAGTGGTAATTAGATGATACAAATTCTTTCACTAGTTTTTGTGCCCAAGTGATCTAAAATTACATTGTTTCATATGAAAAATTACTATCTTTTTTTCGTATTTCCTTCGCTTATATTTTTAGACTTTTACTCATTATAGGGCAACAATGTTAAAAGTTTTATCGAGCAGAAGAAAGTATAAATCTGGCCTTTTACACGGATAGTTAAATACGACTCAAAGAATGTTGTTGATTAAGTAGGTAAATGGTAAATTCTGCAGAAGAAGAAAGGAATTTATTTGCATTATATCTGAAATCTAATAAAAGGTAGTCAACAAATTTGGGTTCAAAATCCGTTCATGTTGATGGAAAAGGAATATGTTATCATTAAGCAAAATAAATTTTTTTTTTTTAAATTAACAATTAATTTAATTCAAGTAATTATTCTAAGATAAATATTTGTATGATAAGACATACCACCACAACAATAATTTCTTCTTTTTTTTTGCGAGAAAGGAAGAAAAGCTTTAAATTAATATACTGAAAATTTGAAAACCAATAATAGACACACCAATGACACTTTTTCTATATATAACGGATGCCTAGTTAAATCTTCACAGCAGAAGATTGTACAGGGACCTTCAATTGTTGTATAATACCAGAAGGTTTTATAGCTTAAAAATCTGATAATTAAGTATACATGATAAGCACGACACTATAGATAGCAAAAAACTACTTAAGACAATCAACAAGGATGACAAATGACAGCTATTAGTTAGTGGATTTTGAAGATTCGTAGCCATAAGGGTTCTTGGTGGCCCAATTCCATTGATCCCTGCACATCTCGTCAATGCCATACTTTGCCTTCCAATTCAATTCGCGTTCTGCCTTTTCTGTTGATGCATAAACAATTTCAGCGTCCCCAGGTCGCCTGCCAGACTTTACAAGAGGAATTTTCTTTCCAGAGGCTTTTTCGAATGCTGCAACCATATCCAAAACTGATGCCCCTTTTCCTGTTCCCAAGTTGTACACCTCACAACCTATCTTAGGATCATCAAGCTTATGCAACGCAGCAACGTGCCCATCAGCTAAGTCAACAATATGAATGAAATCACGGACCACAGTACCATCCTTTGTTGAGTAATCAGTTCCAAATACTGTCAAGGCTGGACGCCTGCCAACAGCAACTTGAGTGACCAAGGGCATGAGATTGTTTGGAGTTCCACGGGGATCCTCACCAATTTTACCACTTGGATGTGCACCAACAGGATTGAAGTATCTCAGTAATATGATCTTCCATTCGGAGTCTGAGCGGTGGACATCACGACACATCTCTTCAATGAAAATCTTGGTACGCCCATATGGGTTCATTGCCTGTAAGGGGAACTCTTCTGTACATGGAACCACCTTTGGCCAGCCATAAACAGTAGCTGATGATGAAAAGACCAGATTTTTGCAGCCATGTGCTGCCATAACTTCCAAGAGAGTTATGGTTCCAATAAGATTGTTATCAAAATATAGCAACGGTTTCTGCACACTGTCACCAACTGCTTTCAGTCCAGCAAAATGGATGACAGCATCAAACTTTGTTTTGGCAAACACTTCTTCCAGCGCTGCTTTGTCCCGGCGATCCAACTTATGAAAGGTCAGGTTGTCGCCTTGATTGCCAGCGAGTTCTTTGACTTTTGCGACGGCGATTTCCGAGGCGTTATAGAGATTGTCAACGACTACAGTTTTGTAACCGCCTAACAGCAACTGAAGCACGGTGTGGCTTCCAATGTAACCGGCGCCACCGATCACCAAAATGTTCTTAGCCATGGTGTTCACCGAAGAGGCCAATCAGAAGAATTAAAAAAAAAAACAAAGGATACGAAAAATTGAAGAAACGAGAATTACGAAGGAAGTGATGAGACTTGGGCTTGACCTCGCTCAGGGAAATTAAAAGGAAAAGAAAAATGAAACTTGTTATTTTGGCAGATTTTTAGGTCACAGATGGAATCCACTGAGTTTAAATTAAAAATTCACTGCTACTGTGAGATAACGTGCTTTTAAAATACATGTACATTAAAAAAATAAAAAGAGAGATACAGAGGGCCGCCGCACGCCGGGCAAATCAATTCAAGGGCTGGTCCCCCCCGGTCTTATCCTTTGTGAATCGGTCTTATCTTATCCTTTGCAAATCACAAATGCAACCTAACCAAGGAATATATAAAATAAATTATATTAAAGTGTATTTTTCATACTTTTAGCTGTCCTTTGCTTTAACATGGGAAAGCCATCTCTAATTGACATTAAAATTAATACTGAATTATTTTTTACATTATTTTTATGTAAAATATTTTTTTTAATATAACACTAAAACTAATATTAAAATGATGTTATGAATAATATTGTACGAAATATAGTGTAATACTATTCATTTAACGTTAGGAAAAAAAATTCTAAATATCCTTATTACTTTTTCTTTTTTACATATATGTCTTATTTTATATAATATTTTAAGTTATTATTATTTTTATTTCATTTTTTAATTTTTGAATATTATACTAATATTTTAAATAAAAATATTCAACACAAAAATTAATAATAAAAATAAAATGCCAATAACATTAATTACTAGATTACATATTACAAAATTAAGAATACAAAATTAAATTAACACAAATTAAAAAAGCTACTACTAGTAGCATAAATTAGAACAATTATTTAATAATTTGGGAGATCATTATTAGATCCTCCAATATCATCAAAATATTGGCTAATATTATTGGAAGTATTTTGAGATGCTTGGCCTTGCTGAGATCTTTTCTGCAAAATCTTAATTTGTTCATTTTGAAAATATTGACGTAAGCTCAAATCACTTATCGAATTTAAATCTTTAAGTAGAATTTTGTTTTCTTCACGATATGTGACTATCTCCATTTTTTTTTTCTCTTTGGGCTCATATCATTTGAATTTGATAATTTTGTTGCCTATCTTCACTGTCTTTTTTGAGAATTTCATAAAGTCGTCGATTGTCTTCTTTAATAGTATCAATAACTAGTGAATTTTAATCTTCAACTTTCCTTTTTCCTTTTTGCCTTCTTTACTCCAATGGGTCGTTGAGTAGAACAATCATCAACATGCTCATCATTTATATTTAGTGAAAATGATGATAGACCAGGAGATGCTGATGTTGGAGACTCCGGAGCAGGAGAATCTGATTGTGATGACACAAATTCGCTGCTTTGCCTTTGAAAGTATGGTGTTGCAATGCTATGATCATCTCCAAATTTTTCAACATCTTTAAGGAGAGGCCATACATGATCAAATTTGAACCCTTTATTGTAATTCTTATCTTGTGCCAGTAACACCTTCACTCGAATTAGCTACAAAATAATGTAATTAGAATGTTATATATCAAATAAGTGTAAGATAAAAACAGTAAAGATGTAATATGAATTTACAATATCTTGTTCGGAAGCACCCCGTGGATTTTGATTTTCAATTTGTTGAACGCATCCCCTCAGTTTGCCAATTGCAGCTAGAATACTTTGCATTCATTCTTACAAAGATCTTCTTGGTCGAACTTGAGTGGTGAACTCTGGTTTAAAATTATTGTATTCAATTTCAACTCGAGACCAAAATGCATCTCGAGATTGAATTATACCAACAATGGGGTTTTGGGAAATATCAAGATATATATGACATAAGTATATATCTTCTTCATGGGCGTATGAAGTTCTTCTTGGAGTTGGAGCCATTTTATAGAATAAATAGTTGAAGAGATATGTTTGAGTGAAGTGAAGTTTACAATGGTATTTATAGATGAAAAAGAAACATATCTAATGGATGAAAATAAGTGAAATCCATCCTTCGGTTGGTATTAATTATGAGAGAATCCTTATCTTTAAATTTTGAATTATGTGTAAATATGATAAGTTTGGGTAAAAATAAACCTAATGGATGAAAATAAATGAAATCCATCCAACGGTTGGTATTGAATATGAGAGAATCCTTATCTTTAAATTTTGAATTCTGTGTAGATATGATAAGATTGGGTAAAAGTAAATCTAATGGATGAACATAAGTGAAATCCATTCAACGGTTGATATTAAATATGAGAGAATCCTTATCTTTAAATTTTGAATCATGTATAGATATGATAAGATTGGGTAAAAGAAAATCTATTATATATACCTATGTGTACTAAAGCTCATTCAATTTACATATCTTTGAAAATGAATTTCAATATTGGAAGTTCATCTCAGCACTTATCATATTCTTCATCTTCTTCAAATTCTGATGGTGAAAATGATGATGATGATGTAAACCTAATAAATGATATTGAGGCGATCAATGCAAATAAAGAAGCGATAATTAGCATGACTGCAAACAAAAATATTTGCATGGTTCATTATCTCAATCAACTAAACAACAAAGTGATCCATGGTGGCTCAGTTACTAGTTATATAACAATCAACCGCGATTGTGAAATGGCTTATTGTAATTTGTTCAACGACTACTTCTCAGAGAACCCACGTTTCAATGATTCAATGTTTTGCCGTCAATTCAGAATGTCTAGAAGTTTGTTCAATCGTATTACTAATGTCGTGCAAGGTCATGACAACTACTTTATACAGCAAAGAGATGGCGTCGGTAGACTTGGGTTATCTGGTCTTCAAAAAATCACTACCGTATTTTAGATGTTGGCATATGGCATGCCAACATATGCTACTGATGAGTATATTAAAATTGGAGAGTCTACAACAATTGAAAGTTTGAAGAGATTCTGTCGTGCAATTGTGGAAGTTTTTGCAAAGCAATATCTTAGATCACCCAACGCTAATGATGTCACTAGGCTACTCCATATTGGTAAAGAGCGTGATTTTCCAGGAATGTTAGGCAGCCTAGATTGCATGCACTGGAAGTGAAAAAATTGTCCAACAGCTTGGGCCGGACAATATGCTGGTCGTAGTGGAACCCCAACTATTATTCTGGAGGTTATAGCTGATTATGATCTTTGGATATGGCATGCACATTTTTGTTTGCCTAGTTCAAATAATGACATTAATGTGTTGGAGGCATCCCATCTTTTTGCCAACCTCGCTTCAGGTATTGCTCCTCCTGCTCATTATGTCATTAAAGGGAACGAATATAATATAGGTTATTATTTAGCTGATGGTATCTACCCAAAATGGTCTACTCTTGTACAAACTATCCATGATCCACGTAGTCCTAAAAAGAAATTATTTGCCATGAAACAAGAAGCATGTCGGAAAGACATAGAACGTGCATTTGGAGTCCTTCAATCATGTTTTGCAATTGCTGCTGGACCATCACGTTTTTGGAACAAACATGTGTTACATGATATAATGATTGCTTGCATTATTATGCACAATATGATAATCGAAGATGATCGTGATGTTAATGCAACAATTAATGATTGGATGCAAGCGCCAATACCAACCGTTGATATGAGGGTAGATGAGAATACTAGAGTTCAAGAATTTCTTGCTCGACACAAACAAATCAAGGATAAAGAGGCTCACATTGCACTCCGAAATGCACTAATTGATCATTTATGGGATGAATTTAGTAATTCAAATAACTAGAGTATTATTATTGTTATTGTATTTTTCTATATTAATGTAATGTTTAATTTTCATAGAGTACTAATTTAGTTAATTAAATGCAAATTTAATAATTTTCTATATTTTTTTTGTTAATCGATATAAAATTACTTATTACTTAATTATCTATATTAATAGTAATATTTATTATGTTAATTGAATTAATTCTTGAGAATTAAAAGAATAAAAAGAAGAATATTCTTTTTGGTGTAAATGGGTTGGAGATGAAATAGTAATTTGGTGTGAAAAATGTACATTTTTTGTGTTGGTGTTACACCAAAATGGTGTTAAGCATTGGAGATGCCCTAAGCGATTTTCTTATTGTAAAATTTCTGTCTCTCTCCATATTGTAATTTTTCCTTATCATAATAATTAAAATATGTATTTTTATTACTTTTAGCTTATTCGATTCCTTACTTTAACATGGTAAAGGATTCACTTATGGTAAAACTCTCTCTCTCTCTCTCTCTCTAGTCTATACACATACAGAGGATCCTGAACTTTATTAAAGTTCGAGAAAACTATTAAATTGTACGGTTTAATAATATAATGTTATTATATTATTAAACCATGTGGTTTAATAGCTTTTTAGGATCTTAAATTGGAACATTTATATATATATATATATATATATAGAGAGAGAGAGAGAGAGAGAGAGAGAGAGAGAGAGAGAGAGAGAGTGAGAGAAAGCAATTTTTCCTTACTAGATAATGATTTATGTATTGTATTTAAGAGTATGTGGTTTTTTTTTAACTTTTCACTTACTTTAATAACTTAAGGGATCTTTTATTGAATAATAACTTATATATATATGTGTGTGTGTGTGTTTTTTTTTCAATCTAGCATCTTGGATTTTGTTAAAACTCGAGAAAACTATCAAATCATATGATTTAATAGTATAATGATACTATACTATTAAACCATTTGGCTTAATAGTTTTTCCAAAATTTAATAGCATCTAAAATCCTATATATATATATATATATAGTCATTCTTAAGTAAAGGCATTCTTACTTTGCTAAAGTAAGGATGTCACTAAAATAAAATATAAAAAAAAACACATGTTTCAATACATTGAAAACTGTATTTTTTATCTGTTAGTGTATTGAAATATTTTTTTTTAAGTGGCATATTCGCTTTAATAATGTGAGGATGCTCTCACTAGAGAATGATTATACATATATATATAGTCCCAATCTGATCTGGGATTTTAAAGTGCGAGAAATTCTGTGAAAGTGTTAAAACCACAGGGTTTCAAAGGCTTAAAACTTAAAGCATTTAAACCGCAAGGTCTTAAAGCTTTCTAGGACTTTATCTCACTTTAAAATTCTGAATTTGAACATTTCTATATATATATCAAATAGATGTTGATTGTTTTTGGTAAATTTGACTTTTAAGTAATATTTTTTATAAAATCAATAAAGGTTTTAAAACTTTTTTATCAAACAGTTGTTTGATAAAATTAACTTAACTTAAAAGACACAACGCAAGTATTATTTACCGAATGCACCAATAGTCCCATCTTTTTATTTTTAATTTTAAGGAAAAAGCCCACCTATACCTCCAAGGTTTATTTAAATGGTCACATAGACCAATTGTAAACTTGTAATATCCTCAATTCTTATAGGGCATTTTAGCCATTTTAGTAGATTAAGGGTAATTTAGTCCTTTTATATTCCTTATAACCCTAGTACTCTAGTTTAAAAAGAAAAATATCTCATCATCATTATAAGAGAGAGAGAGATTGGTAAAATAAAGAAAAAAAGAATGAAATAGAGAAAAGAGAGAAAGAAGAAAAAAGGAAGAAGAAGAAATATTTCTCTTCCTAGCTTTGGCCACAAGTAAATCAAGAGAGATATTCATGAGATCAAAGTTGTGTCAAACTAGAGTAGATTTTGTGTTTAGAGAAAAGATTGAGATAAATTTCGATTCTTGATCCTTATTAATTGTTATAAATAAGCATGATTAGATAATAGTATTAGAAGTAGAAATACAAGATTTTGCAAGAAAATATGTTGAGAGTGTGTTGTTTCGAAAATCATAGTAATTAGGACAAATTGATTTTGATTTGGGTTTTGTATATGTTAAACTAGACATCTTCAAGATTGTTTTGAAAGATTTCAACTTATTATGAATTTTCAAACTCAAGTTTAAAAACCTGAAAAATTTTGTATCTAGGGAAAAATATGAATTGCAAAATTATTTTACCATATCTAGACTTCCTTAAAAACTATTGAAAATAATTTACATTTTAGACTTCATCAATTTAATATTTTTTTAGTGTCAAAATGCAGATTGATAGATTTGATGAAGTCTGAAACTTAAATCATTTTCAATAATTTTTTAAAAAGTCTAGAATGATGAAATAATTTCGCAATTCATGTTCTTCAATAGAAACAGAAATTTCTAGGTTTTCATATTTGTGTTTGAAAAATCATAATAAAATGAATTCTCATTCAATTAGCTTCAAACAAGTTTCAAAACATTCTCAAAGATGTCTAGTTTAACATATACAAAAGCTAGAATCAAAATCAATTTGTACTAATAACTATGATTTTCAAAACAATCCACAGTTAGCATAATTCCTTATAAAATCTTAGATTTCTACTTCTATTGCCATTATCTAATCATGCTTCTTTATAATAATTAACAAAATTAATAATCAAAATTTACCTCAACCTTCTCTCTTAGCACATGTACTTCATATTAACACAACTTTGATCTCATGAATCTCCCACTTGTTTTGCTCATAGCTGAACCTAGGAAGAGAAGTATATTTTCTTCTTCTCTTCTTCGTCTTTCTTTTTGCCGATCTCTCTCTCTCTTCTAATGGGTATAGAATATTTTTCTTTTTATCCTAAGGTATTAGGGTTACTAAGGATGCGAAAAGACTTAATTACCTTTAATCTAATGAAATGACTAAAATGCCCTAAAAGAATTGGGGTATTACAATGCTATGAAACTTTTATCTTTGAAAGTCCAGTATTTTAGCATGTGCTCTATAAAATTTGAGATTTTTTCTATGAGGGAATAATTTATTAAAAATCAGAGATCATGAGCTATTTTATTTTGGAAATGATTATTGAGATTATTTAAGATTAAGTTTAAGAGATGCTTGTAAAGAGAATTTTGAGGACTTAGAGTTTATCATTATGATTTGCTTTTTGCATCTTATTACAGTTTTGTTATTGATTTTAGGGCAAGGATATCGATACGCTTTTGTTACTTATAGATACTGAGAGGTAAGTAAACTAGACTTCTAAATAAATCACAATAAATATATGCATATGTTTGACATGTTTGAAAAAGCCTATTTTTTATATTTACAATTATGGATTTATATGAATTTTCCCAAGTATTTATGAGATGTGTTGTTATGTGTTAAGCGTGATTGTGTATATGGCCATATGTATGCGAGAAAAAGGATTTTGGCAAGCTGACTTTGAAAAATTTAAGTTAGTTTTCTAACTTTTCTTGGATAGTTAGATTCGTTACTCACTTGGTAGGCACTCTATATATTATGTTATGAGATAAATGGGTGAAAGACGCTTACATGAAGTTCAAACTGAGTGTTATATGAAAGTATGAATGTTTAGTGAGAATCTTACTAAGTTGCAATTAAATGAAGGTAGTTCAAGTGATTTGAAAGGAAATGTAAAGTTTGAAAGTGACAAAGGAGGTTTTGATAGATTTGTTTTACAATGTTCCGAAAGGCTATTGCTTATCATCCATTTGCATTGTATATAAATATTATATATTTTAGTATATGAAAAACTGGCTTGCTTACTGAGTTTTGTACTCATTATAGTTTATTATGGTTCTCAAATATCAAGATTGATTCATGATGAGTGATGAGAAGAACTTGAATTGAGGATAGTAGATAGTTTGGCAAAATTTTAAAATCTTTTGCTGTTTAATGATTGGATTTTTGTATATTATATAAATATTTTAAGTTTATTTATGAATTGTATTTAAAGACCACCCTTTGATTCCTTGCGGAGTTCGAGGCAGGTTGTTTCATCTATTTGGTTTCATAAATAGTCACACAAACCTTTTTTTTTTTTACTATTATACTCTTTGATTATAGTCAAAATAAATAAAAATATATTTTAATAAGATAAAAATAATTTATAAATATCATATATAATACAAAGAATATACTATAGTAGGTATTATTAATAAAATAACATATATGTAGTGAAAATTATTTTTAATATTAAGCAATTATTAGTCTATCCCGATCGATTTTATTAATACTAAAATCTAATAATCTAAAAATTTACTTTAAGATTTATACTGATACAGACATGATTAAAAATATTATAAATAAAATAATATAAAGTTTTTAAATTACTTTGTGTTAAGACCTAGAGTCTTATTTAAGTTGGCATCTTGTAATTATTTAGGGTTTGTCTGCTTGTTGAATTGTAATTCCCAAATTGAAAGTCTACATTATTTGGGAGACTTATATTTATTTTCCTAAAATTATGATTTAGTTCTTTGTTTTTCAGGGAGATTACTTAGTTCACAAGGAGAGTTATTTTGGAAGCAAATTAGTATTTAAAAGTAATATGGATTCTACTATGATTTGCTATATTATTTAAAAGTAATATGGATTCTACTATGATTTGCTATAGGAGTATATTATTTTCCTATAAATAGGGATGTATTCCATACACATTGAAGGTAGTTCACCATAAGCAGAGAAATAAAATATTTATGCTGATGAACAGTGCATGAATATTATTAGATGAACAGTACTATAAACAGTATCTACTGAATAGTATTGGTGAACATTGCCATAAACAATATTGGTGAACAATGACTGCCGAAATTATTCATGGAATTTTGATATTTATATTCATCTTAGTCTTAGACGTACTATTCGTTGATTAGTCTCTTTAGGATAAAGAACTCGTTTGCAGTAATGAAGGTTTTTCACATCAAAGTTGTAGACAAGAAAACGAATGGTGTTCACTAAGCAGATTCAAATAAGTAGATTCAACTGAAATGGCAGCAGGAGTAAGAAAGAGTCTGAAATTGCATAAGAATCTAATAGGTTGTAATCTTCCTATACTTACTAAATTGCTTAATATTTGGGTGTAGTAGGACTCTCACTAAATTAGGATAGTGATCCAAACTACGTAAAAATCTCTATATGATTTATTTTCCATAATTTTGTTATTTGTATTTAAATTAAATAGTTTAATTAATTTAGAATAATAATTGACCTACATCTATAAAATATATCTAAATTTTCCTTACACTCTAATGGCTGGTATGGGATTGCTTTAAAATGATCAAAAGTGATTTTAGAAAGCTAAAAGTTATTTTTAGTGTCTGATAAATTTTTTTAGAAATCAATTTTGGCAAAATCACTCCATCTTACAATAGATTTTGAAAAGTAAGGAAATAATAGCTTTTCAAAATCTGATTTTGTTAATTACTTTTATACTTAATACAATTTCATATATATCCTCATATATGTTATAAAAATTCAAAATTATCCTTATTAATTAGGAAATAAAACCATTAACTTCAAAGAGATAATTATTCTTACCAATTGTATTGGGATAACAAAATAATAAAATTAATAGTATAAAATAGTTATTTTAGTTATCAATTATTATAGGTACACAATAAAAAAATATTTTATATACATGTTTATAAATATTTAAACAAATTTTATTCAACATTATATCTAATTCAGTCATTTACATTATTACAGTATTTTAACAATAAGATATACCAAATACGTGTGATTACTTTTAAAACTCTCAGCACTTTTAAAAATAAATTTTACTAAATATTTAATTGATTCTCTTCATAGCTGATTATACAGCTAACAATAATTATTTTAAAAGCTACAGCATTACCAAACTAGCCTTAAATGTTGACTATAATTAATTTAATATATTAATTTGTCAAATAGATTTTATTATTATTAAAATATATATGATAAATTAATAATATTAAAATAATTTTTTAATATTAAAAATAATTTATAAAATTTATATTATTTTATATATTATATTACCTTACTTTTATTTATTATAGGTTTATTTAAAGCCAATTTTTTAATTTTATATTGTTAGAATCAAAGTGTATAATAGTTAAAAAAGAATCTGTGTGATTATTTATAAAATCAAAGAGATCCATATCACTATTTAAACAAATCTTAAGATTATGGATAACGTTTTCGATTAATTTTATCCATTGACGCAACCTTTAAGTCGTTGGTGACTTGTTTTGAATGTTTGTCGTTTTAGTTGACAAAATAAATAGATGGTCGTTGATCTCCTGTTAATCAAGTAATTGAAACTTTGTTCATCAACCTAATCATTTCTTATTTTGCCATTTGAACCTATCCACTCTTTTCATTTGTACACACCATCTATTAATCCTTTATTTGATTTCATTTTGTGAACTCATTTAGAACACTTTGTTTGAAGTGTACTGATCTTTGGGGACAGTGTACCGGTCATTTGTTGTTTAATTTTGATCCATTTTCTCCTTTCTTCATTCCTCATATTATTTTCAGGGTTTCATGTAAAGAACGCTTTGCTTTGCTACGTACCAATATATCAAACATTGTATTTATGAATAACAAATTTATTATTCACATTAAAAATAAATGAGATTGAATTAGAATGAATCAAATTTATACAAATATGTTTACTATTTTTTTTACGTCCAATTAACGATGAAAATTATTAAGAGGGGACTCTTTTACCTAACAATGGTCTAACAGCATAATCACATGCATCACGCCCGACAAAGAATGTATTAATACAATTCATGTCCGATAGCCTAAGTCAGAAATTATTAATTTTTTTAAGCGGATGGTGCTAGCAAATCTTTATTAATCAAAAAGAAAAAGGAAAAGATACAACTAGTCAAGAGCACCTTACTACAAAAACATTAAAGAAATAGAAAGCAGAAATCATTTAGCAATATAATAAATATTAATAATCAAATACGTGTATCTGACCCTGCATTGTGTTAACAGGGGAAGCATCGGACTTGCTCACAATTCATCTTTCACCAAGTTGAAAGGCGGGATGCTTTGTTCATGTCTGAAGAAATTTTCAGGATCCACCATAGTTTTCACATGTACCAGCCTGTAGAAATTGTTCTTAAAATACTTTTTGCCCCAGACGCTGGCTTCCTGGACGCTTGTGTGGCCAAATTTGTTATTTGTTCCGATGTCAAGATCCCTATAATTAATATATGCTGTTCTAGGATTTTTGGCAACATATGGAGTCATATAATTGAACATCGTTTTGAGCATATTGACATGCCTTTGATATGCGTCATCAGTTGCCTCTTGTCCCCATTCCGCATAGTATAAAAGTGTGTATATGTTGCCAGCTCTATGTGGGTACGGAATTTCGGACTCTGAAATCTCACTTATCTTCCCACCATAAGGAAAAAACACTAGAAGGCCGTTGGTTTTCTGATCCTGTTCAAAAAATATATCGTAAATTCCTTGAAAAGCTTCTTCAGGAATTGGCTCTGTCAAATAGTCTGCTTTTCCTATAAAAGACCTTTTGGAAAAATTCCCACCAAGCAATACATCCACATTAATCGACTCTCTAATCTCAAATCCATCCAGATAGACGATAGATTCAATGAAGGTCATTTCTTTGCAGTCTTCTTTAGTCAAACCGAGCTCAGGAAAGCTGTCCTGCATCAATGGAAGTAGCCTATCAACCCCACCAAGAAACAAGGATGTGAACAAAGAGACCATAGTGGAATTCACTCGGAATAAGAAGGGTGAGATGAATAAATCTTCGTGAAGCCTGTGTGCAATGTATTGCCATTTGTCAAGTAGTTTTGTTGCATTTTGTTCTAAGGTTCTCGAGACGGCGAATACAGTCACAGTTGGTGGAACAGCGACTAGATTTATTTTCCATGAAACAATGATTCCAAAGCTACCTCCTCCGCCTCCGCGAATGGCCCAAAATAGATCTTCTCCCATTGATTCTCTATTTAAAAATCTACCTGAAAAGAAACAAAACAAAGATGGAAAATGTAGATAAATCAACATGTGATTGAATGTGCCCTCAGAGGCTTGGCCGAGGTAAAATGCTGAAAATTGGATTTGAGCTTTATCGCCACTAATATTTTTTTAACTTTTGAATACGAAAATAATTGATTGAATAATTTTTTTCATTTATTTCTAACTTATGCTGATTATATCATATTGCGTCTCTCCGTTGTTTGAGAAAATGGTTATAGAGATCTTCAAATTCTATCACCTGCATAAATTCACGCATTATGCGTACTGTGAATGAATAAGAGTTATTACTATTTTCTCTGTATTTGTTATTTAAAATTTCTCACCTTTGGCGTCAATCATGTGAGCGTCGACTATGTGATCAGCAGCCATACCGTATTTACGCAACAAGGCACCGTAGCCGCCGCCACTAAAATGTCCACCAGCACCCACACTGGGGCAAGTTCCTACCGGAAAGGCTAGCAGATTTTGACTCTTCTTAGCAATTCTATAATTAAGTTCCCCGAGGGTGGCAGCAGATTGAACCCATGCTGTTTTTGCTTCTGCATCAACACTGATTTCACTAAAATTTATCAAATCAACAATGATGAAAGGAACGTCAGAAATGGAGGAAAGACCCTCGTGATCATGACCTCCACTTCGTACTCGAATTTGCAGACCATTTTTTTTTGAGCATTTAATGGCTGCTTGAATTTCGGACACGTGGAATGGGGTGATGATGAATAGCGGCTTGGGCTTCGTGGGGGTTGAGAAAATGAGATTTTGTATTGAAGACGTCAGTACTGATGAATAGGAAGAGTTGTTTTGGGTGTAAATCACATTAGAGATGGTGTCAGATTGTAGAGAGAGACATTTGAGAAAATTTTCATGATTTTCAGCTGCTAAAGCCACCCCATGAAATGACAACAAAATTACAAAAATAAATGAGAGAATGTTTGGGCAGGACAAACCGTGGGGATTCATTTCTTTTGATGTTACTGATAGATCCGCTGAAAGGAGCCTAAGACATTAACGTATATATAGAGAAATGATCAAAGCGTACATTTAAGAATATAAAGTCAAAAGCCAAGTGTGAATTCGCTAACAACAGCGGCGGACCCATCACTTTTTATCAGCGCCAACTAATTTTTTAAATTTACTGTAAATATTTTTTTTGTGAATATTGGTGCATATGAAGGAGTACAATATATATATATATATGCATATATACACACACATATATATTAAATAATAGCACATCAAAACTCTTAATAAAATAGATATATTTAACAAAATAGAAATTGTGACAATATCGTAACAAATAAGTTTATAATATAAATTATTAAAATTGTGCCATAAAAAATTATTTATGAAATCCTTTTTTATTTTATTGATAGAGAAGCTGAAATATTTAGATAATGTGAAAGAAATAAATCATAAAATTATAAAAATATTGTCAATTGTTACTATATACCATTTTGTAACTTCTTAATACCAGTGACGTTAATATTGTCAAATTTATCTTTCACTTGACCAAAGCATAATATTTTTTTATAATAAGTTAAGTAGTAATAACATTCTAACTCCTAATGATTTCATCACCTTATTCAATAAATATAATTTAATTATTTTATTAAAAAGGTGTCTAACTTCAATTAAAAAAAATAGGGTTGAATACTTGAATTGGGGACATATTTAAAAATAAAATAAAAATTCTATTGTAATATGAAATCTAAAAACTTAAGAGGTAATTAAGGAAATTTTCTAGTGCTATACCAGCTCGGTCTAGCCCACCTATTGGTCCGTCATTGCAATCACATTAGATTAGTAATTAAAAAAAAAACTAATTAAAAAAACACGAGTTATATATTTATCAATTTTACCACTCTAGTTTTAATCTTGCAATAAGTGATCGACTCAAAAAATTTATTTGGCTTTTCCTATCAACCCTACCTTTCAGAAAAACAATGCCACACTAGCTCCTAACCTATTTAGGTCAATGAATAATCAAGGGTGAGGATTAGGTGTAACTAATGCGTAAGTGACAAAAAAATACCATGGATTCTATCCATGGTATTTTTACTCGTCATGGGCTCCCCCCAGTTTTATACGTCACAAACAAGAAACAGTCAACAACCCATCTCTCCAAGCTTTATAACAGTCTTCCTCTTTACTCTTCTTATTCATATCATCTATCAATTTTATAATTTCATAATCTATTAAGTCGTGGCATGCTAATACTAGGTACTAGCCTCTCAAAAGGTGATGTTGGGTAAATTTTCCAAATATCTATATATCTGTAAAATTATTAGTAGAGCGTATTTATTTGACATTTATTTTTTATTTTGTTAGAACTTATGAATGCTGAAGAATTTTAGTAAAATGTGCTTATAACTCTCTTTATATTTTTTTATTTTTTAATTTGAACAATACAAGTAGCATTATCTTCTTGCATCAAGAAAACATGTTGACGCTAGTTAGAATTTTTATTGAACAAACAAAGCATGAAATTGAAATTGAATTATAAAGTTAGTAATGAAATAAAAAAAACTAAGCATTTTTATTTTTGTCTGAAATCTAAATAGATCTTAATTTTATTAAAATCTGAATGGGTTTGAATATGAATATCTGAATAACATGTTTGTTTTTCATTTTTAAATATTTGAATAAAATTGACATCTTATTTCTTTTTATAAATAAAAAACATCTTCAACATGGTTATTTGACATTAATGTCCTTATAAATAATAAAAAAAAAGTATTAGTTTTTATAGTCTAGGAAATGAGTATAATTTATAGAGACACTTCTAATTCAGATCTTTTTTCAATCAAATAAAATTAAAAAAAAAGTTTACTTTGTCTCTTCAGGTGTAAATGTCTAAAAATCAAACACAAGTTACAAAAAACAAACAAGTAAATTTTTAAAAAGATCTGAAATTAATTAAATTTCAGACTTCGGACATTTAATAAACAAGTCCTAAATATAGACCTCTAAAAAACTAAATAGTTATGATAGTCGAAAAAATAAAATTAAGATATAATAGTCGAAAAAAATCAAATTAAGCATTTTAAAATAAGATTGAGGTAGAAAATATATGTTGCTCACAGTTGTGGAAGAAGTAATTAAATTGTTTTATTTTTTAGATTTAGATCATTTTTATTGCAAGTTTAATCATTTTTTTACTTAGTAGTTGTTTTTAATGGATTTTGGGTGAGCCAAATGAAGGTATAAAACCCACTAAAAATAATGAATTTTATTTTTGGTTTGAGAGGTACCTCACTGAGTTATAGAGTTTAGGCTGTTTTGGGCTTTTTAATGGAGGTAAGTGGATGAAAGTTAGCTGCTAATAAAGGAAGGCTGAGATTTTAAGGGGAAAGCTTGGAAAGGTGCCTTAGACCTACAAAACCAAGAGCATGAGGTTAGAGGTGGAGCCGGCGACTACATTATGATGCTTAAGTCAACAACTCAAGCTTTTAAGGAGTGGAGAGCTTGCAAGCTCTCTAAAAATAGAGAAAGTGATTGAAGAAGAAGGATCTCAGCCTTGTGTGATATGTGTGTGTAATGGTGAAATCATGTGTAAGTATAAACCTGGCTGTCCTCATATAGTGCTGATGGGGTATCCCTCCACGTAGTGCATTTTCCAAGGGCGACCTTGCTGTCAATTTCAGAATATTCCTTATCCATTTGTCCCCTTTTACTTTTCAGGGCTGTTAAAATTAAGCATGGGGAATAGTGGAGCAGCCATTTGCAGAACCTTGTCATTTTGTACACGTGGGGTACGCTGCAGGGCTGTACTAAAGATTCTTGTAGGGGTTGTCTAGACAATTTGTGCCGGGACAAATTGTACCTAGGAGAACAGTATGCCGGGGACAACATGTGTACTAAGACACATTGCTTGCCCCCTCTTTATTGACATGATATTTCATATTTGATTTTGTCAACTTTGGTGATAAAAACAGCTCACGTGAAGAATATTTTGGAGATCGTTTGACCACCTCGACTTCATACGACATACCCCTTAACTTATTTGGCGCATATGAGGTAGCCTATATAGGATACCCCAGTACTCTTAAAAGTGAAAGTAACACGAGATAGATTGAGGTACCCTTGACAACCAGAATCACTTGGAACAAGTAGGGTACCCCAGGCATCCTATACACCCCAGGTCCCCATTTTAAGGAAAAATCTTATAAGTGCATACGCGGCACTCTATCATTTCTTTTTATATTTCTTCCCCAAACAGTAGTAATTATATATTTCATAAACCAAAATTGTCCGCACATTTTTTGTAAATGACACATGTTAATAAATTTTTAAAATCTAAGGCTCTGTTTGGCTATACCTATATGACTGGAGTACTGATCTTGTTCAAAATTCTAGACTTTAAAGCTATTAAATCATATGATTTAATAGTATAATGTCATTATACTATTAAACTATATGACTTAACAACTTTCCTGAACTTTAATAAAGTACATGATTTTGGACCAAATCAGTACTCTATATATATATATAATTAGAAATGTTCCAATCCAAGATCCTGGATTTGTTAGATTCCCGAAAAGTTACTAAACCACATGGTTTATTAGTATAATGATGTTATATTATTAAACCATATAGCTTATCGTTTTTCCAGACTTTGACAAGTCCAAAATCATGAACTAAATCAGTACTTTATATATATATATATACACATACATATATATATATATATATATATATACACATACATATATACACATATATATATACATATACATATTTTTGTTGTATATATGTATACA
Organism: Clausena lansium; assembly: GCA_030449835.1. NCBI lineage: Eukaryota > Viridiplantae > Streptophyta > Magnoliopsida > Sapindales > Rutaceae > Clausena > Clausena lansium. The sequence continues at coordinate 4,104,266 of JASUUF010000146.1, read as the reverse complement.
TATTTTTGTTGTATATGTATACATACCTATATATATATACATATGTATATGTATATGTATATGTGTATATATATATATGTATGTATACATATATATATACATATATGTATATGTATATACCTATGCGTATAGGTATAGGCATACATATACATATATGTATATATATATATACATATATACATATACATACATACACACACACACACACACATATATATATATATATATAGTTTTGTAATAACATATTAGTGTATATTAAATATGACTTTTAAATCATAATTTTAACAAATATAGTAAATATGTTATAAGGTTTTTATTATACAACTGTAGGATAAAATCAATCATAACTTTTCAAATCACTACACTACAGCGATTGTTTACCAAATAATTTAATGTTATAGCTTAAAAGTTACAACTATCCAACACTAAACAAAGATTTGTCAATCTCATCATTACTTATTAAGACAATCAATCCTAAGTTGATTTTTCAATTCTCATCATTTATATTTTTGTTGTAATTATTTTGAAGTGTTTGGGTGACTAGTTTTTTTAAAATCTTGATTGGATATGTAACTCCTGCAAGATACTTGCTGCATTTTGATTAAAAATTTACCAGCAGGGAAAAAATTTTAAAAGAAAAATATTATCCTAGTCTTCCTCGAAATGAAATTCAAAAGCTTGTATAGTCAAAAAAATTTATATAGAATTGTCTCACCAACTCAGTTTTCAGATGGTAGCAATACATCTAATTAAAAGGCCCATTAGCATTTTAGGTGGGACAGTTGCACAGGAGTGTTTATCTTTGAAAAGTATATTGGGAAGTCAACTTTTTGGTTAATTAATCATTTTTTGTGAAGGAGGCAGCCATCAAGTCTTCAACATTTTTTCACTGCAAAAATTTTTGACTTATACGTTCTAAACAAAATTAATTAAATATGTCATAATTATTATATTATTAAAAAAGACAAAAATTCTATTGAATTGTCCAGTATCTTCCTACCACAAATTGCAAGCAAATATTTTTTTTAATAAAAAATTGAAAGTGGTCAAGTTGGTGTTGCCCCCCATACAAGTCTTTTTACATTTTTTGACTTGCCACCTGTTTGACTAATGCATTTTATTTATTCACTAATTACATTATAGTTATTATTTTATTATGTTAAGTATTAATAAATTTAATAAAAGGTTTGTTAACAAAAGAAATTTCTGTAATCTTTTAGACTTGAGTGATAATATATGTATTCTTTAACCTCAAATTTTGACAAAGCCAAAACCCAATATGGCAATAACTAGTCAGTGTTCTTCCTTTGCTGCGCATGCTGTCCATGCATTTGCACGGTTGCTGAGAACGACATAGACCGAACAGCCTTGCTTGAATTCTTTATAGCGTGTATAATATATATGAACAAATTCAAACTATTTGTTTTTTTTAATCCACAACACTTGCTGACAAAAAAAGTTTCAAAATTGTTAACAAATTCATATTCTTTTTTTTTTTCCTCCACAACCACTTGTTGACAAAATAAGTTTCAAAATTGTTAACATCCAAACCCTAACAAACAAATAATAATTTTAAAATTCCAAATGTTTTTTTCTCCCTTTAGACTTCTTGATCCATCTCAATCTCCTGCTCCACGTTTCATTTGTTTTTAATCCTGATTCTTCTTCTTTATAATTAGATTTTCATAGATAATTACTTTTTAAGTTTTTAAAGATAATAAGATAGGTTTGTAGCAAATCAACCAATTGAATTTGCACAACCATGAAACATACTTTTTCACGCTGATACAACATCTGGAAACATCATCAAACAACCATTAATTTATTTTATTTGAGAAGAAAGAGAAGTTGTTTAAGCAGATCAGCTGTGCATACATACATATAATACATAGAAATGGTTACGGCCAATTCGTTTAATGACCAACTTTAGACAATACCCACAAAAAAATGTTCCAATTTTCATTATGCAAGATTTAAGAGAGAGAATGCCTATTTATGTGTGTGTGTGTGTGTATGAGATATATTGAAATCATTTACCTCGGTTGGCAATTGAAGAGAGATCTCTTTTTGAGTGCTATCGATTTATATAAGTAGATGAAGAAAGCAAGAAGGAATTAGATAAGCATAATTAAAGGGAGTTTGAAAAAAAAGACGACGACGAAACTGGAGAAGGGCTGAAGGAGAGCGGGGAAAAAGAGACAAATATGTGTCAAAACTTGAAATCATTGACTTATCTGATTTTTAACGAACAAAAAGGACTCCAATGTTATTAACTAAATAACTTTTCTTTTTTGTTTTATCATGGGTCAATGGTTTTTTTCGTGTAACAAAGAGTTACTGGTGTAAGTATAGATAATGTGACGATAGTTCTTAATAGCTCAAGAGCTCGTATGTATTTTATAAAATGAGAGAGAAACATTTTTTATGTTGATCTTTTTCTATTTTGTTTCTCCAATTAAATATGTATATGATTAGATGTTATAGTTTAATAACTTTTTGTTATCATAGTTTTTCATGCTCTTTATTGAAATCGTTCTTGAATGGTTTATTGAAAGGGTTCTTGATGGTTAATAAAAATGCTTATTGAATTTTGAGGATAGTTAAAATGTTCATTTTTTGGTTCCATTTTATTTTCTTTAACTACAGTATTACACTTGAATTTTCAAGTATATCTAAATAGATAACAGTGAGATACAAGGACGTAGTTAAAAATATTTTTCAACTAGGGCTTATTCAACATATAATAAAATTTCATCTCCTAAGCATAGCTCAGCTGATCGTGAATATATTTTGTACTCACAATCATCTGAGTGAATAATATAGGGTAAGGATTAGTGTTTAATGAGTGAGATTTCTCATTACTATCCAAACCTTCAAAAAAAAGGTACAATACAAATTCAAAAATTTCAAATAACAACATATGACACTGTAGGTATAATAGTCATTGCGTTTTTTCAAGAATTCATTTTCTGAACTAGGGGTAGAGATGGCTAAGGGAGCGTGCCCGCCAATAGGTCCATGGGCACGGCACATCCTGTGCCCATACAGCACTACGACACATAACAACCCATCAATGGGCTATGCCGAGCCAATCATTTTGGCCCATTGGCCCTGTCATGCTTAGGCATGACATGGGCCGTGCCTAGGCCCTGCAGGACAGAGCACGAGCCTATTACAAGCACATGGGCCCATTCCAATTTGTTTCAAATTTTTTTGTTAATTTCTGATTTTGTTTTTATAAAAAATAAAATACAAAATTAAATTTGAAATCCAAACTTTTAAAATTAAATTTAAAATTTACTTTGTATTCTAAATAAATCTATTAACTAAGTTAATTTAAATTTAATTGAATGATTTGAATCGTTGTTAATAATTTCATTTTTAAAGAATAAATAGAAATGTTACTCAATTAAATTAAAATAACAATATTTGAGAGACAAATAAAATAAAATTTATTTTTATGAAATGAAAACCTACAAATTACAAATAAAATAATTATATTGGGAAAAAACTTTTATTTACTTCTTGTTTTTATTTTAAGCTTAAGTTGTTAAGTATTTAACTCAGAACTTATTGAAAGTTGAAATCAAGGCAGAACTCCACTAGTTAGTCGGCAACTTTCGCAAGGCTTAGATATTTTAGGTTTGAGTCTTAATGTTTTATGTAGTATGTGTGTTTAATTAATAAAAATTTGGAAAAAAAAACTTCTATATTCATAATTTATTATTATTTATCGTTTATCAAACATCAATATTTATTGTTGTTGTTCAACACTTGAGAACTTAGTAGATAATTTGATATGGTTCAAGAGAATCATGACTCAACAAAAGCCAAAAGAATAATAATAATAAATTTGTAATTAAAATTGAGACCTGTGGGACAGCTCACGTGGCACGATGGGCTGACACGATCCATGCCTCACGTATGTTGTGCCCATGGGCCGTGTTGGGCATCGAATGGCCCAATGGCCTAGCTATGGGTAAATAAATTCAAATTTTTAACTAGGAGTAAGTATTAAACTTTTCTTAATCAACAAGGATTTTTTTTTTTTTATTTTAAAACGTAGATACAGATTAAACAACAAAATTGAAAATTTTGGGGGCTAAATATTCATTGCTTTGCATTGGCTAAGTTCATTTTTAAGGTATAGATAAATACATACAATTAAGAATCCAAAAAAGCTTACATTTTACTGATTTCTTCATTATATGTAATGTGTTGTAGGGTTTATTTTCAAAATAGTGCAATTGGATAAAAGATGATTTTGATGGGAACATTCTGCTCTTAAATGTTTGCTTTAACAAAATCTTTGTAACCACAGAAATATTATTGGAATGTTAGCGTTGGAGGTAACAAAAATCCACATTAACTAGAAAATCTCAACAGAATTATCTGTAATAAATTTTAGAATCTGACCATTCACTTCACTGTTCGACGGTGATAAAAGAAAATTTTTTTTTTAATTCCACTACTTTATTCCAAGTCCAAGGTCCCACCATTAGGATGTGGGCTGGACCTTCTTACCTACATGGGCCAATAAGCTATAATTTTTCGTATCTTTATATTTATTAAAAAATAATAATAATTTAAAAGGGTGCAAAATCTCTCAAACATTAAAAAATCAAATTTTATTGTTAATAAATGATAATTATTTTCTTATGCTAATATCACTTAAAATTAGTAATGAATTAGCAATAGGGGTAGGCATCGGATCGGATTCAGATAGATCTGATCTTATCCGAATTTAATTTGGCTTCAAATCCATTTTATTGTGCAATTCGATCGGATTTGATTTAGATGAAATGGATCGAATTGGATTCGGGTCAATCTGAATAATATGATCCGATTGCACTATAAAAGAAATAAAAAGCAAAATATAAAAGTGGAAGAAAAAAAAAACTAATTCCTAAATCTTAATTCCCTAAATCACAAAAACAAGTACCTAGTTGGCAGCCGCAACTAGGGGTAGGCATGAGTTGATTTAAGTTGGGTTTAAGATTAACCCAAGCCAAATAAAAAAAGTTTAGTTCCAACCAAACCCAGACTTTTTTAACCCAATCCAAACCAACTCATTTGGGTTTGGTTTGAATTTTATAATTTAAACGTCTTTTATTATATATATTAATTATAAAAATAAATATTATAAAATCAAATAATAAACTTTTAAGATACACTTGGTAAATTACTCATTTAATTGTGATGTATATGGAGATGACAAAAATTGATATTTATTTTTCTTTCTTAATTTAATAACACTTAAATTTTATTTCAAAATTGTTTAATACAAAAATTTATTGATTTTTTATTTTCTATTAATATCTTAGAAAAATTAGATAATATTTAATATGAAAAAAATATTTTTTATACCCATTTATTTGTAAAATTTAATATTACAAAAAGACGCATAAATAAAATTACTATTAAGTACAAAGTACAATATTATAATAATTATATTAAATTAAAAAAATTTTACATCCACTTCATAGATCACTCTACTAATTATCTGTTCCTCTTTTTTTTTTTTAAGTATCAAATTTAAATATCTTTTGAAGCATGATTAATATTAATATTAATATTTTTATCTTATCTCATGAATCATCAAGTATATAGCAAATTTATGAAATATCATGGTGACATAAAAAAAGAAAATTGAAATAAAATTTACTTATTTTTATCTGAGGGCCTGAGCCAATATTTTTTTCAAAGATACCTCTAAAATAAGGGTGATTGTTTATTTCTAATAGGTATATACTATTATACACCATAATTACCTTTATTTTATAGTATTCTTGTTGCAATACCAAATTTATGATGTTTTGAATATTAATAATGCTATATATGAGTTTACAGTTTCAAATAATTAGTGTTGAAGAAGAAAATGAGAATGAAGAAGAAGAAAAGAAAAATTATATTGAATATAAAATATTAGGCTATTTTTTATATTTCGAGAGATGTATAGAATAAAAAATTTTAAATTTTAAATTTTAATGTAATTTTATTAATTTAAATAGTTATACTGTTAAAAAAAATTGATTTAAAAAAATAATTAATTGTGTCAAATCATATTTGAAGGATTTAATATACCATAACCCAAACCCACCCGATGGGTTGTGGGTTTTGTGCCCACCCCTACCCGCAACCTACGACCACAAACCACACACAGCCGGCAGCCGCAACCAGACACAACACTCAGCCGACAGCCGTGACCAACGACTACAAAACAAACCAGACCCGTGATAACAAACCACACTCAGGCGGCAGCCGTGACCCGTGGCCACAAACCACACCCACGGGCCACGACCTGACGCACACGACGACCCACGCCGCTGACGACACAAACCAAAGGAACCCAACCGCGCTTGATCGACGTCCAGCAGCCACAGGGTTGAGAGTTGCCAGCAAAAGATGAGGCATTAAAGACGGTGAATTGGCCTGATTCCGGAAGCTTGAGAAATCACTAAAGGAAAAATTAGAAATGGTGTAGATTTTCATGGATCCTATTGATTTGGGTATGTTTTGATTCAAGTGTTTTCTTGAAAAATTCAAGTAATTGAGGATTCTGACATTGGAAATTTCACGTGGGATTGAACCAGAGAGGTTGTTTTGGCTCATGTCAAGCTAAGTGAGATGGTTACAGTTACTAATTTCCGGTGGAATTTCGCCCGAGACGAATTGTAGCGAAGATCAAGCTTTAAAACTTGCGGAAAATTATATGGAGAGAGAGAGTTCTGATACCGTGGAAAGTTTTTAAGCGAGGTGATTTGATGATCAGTGTTTGGTTTCGAGAAAGGGAAGGAGAGGAGGGGAAAAGAAAGAAGAGGAGTGAAGAGGCGATGAGAGAGGAGAGAAGTGTGAAAAATAATTTTTATTGTTTGATTTTATATTAAGTTTAAAAAGAAAAGAAATTACATATTTTTTATTTGGATAAATATACCCATTAAATTTTAGTGTTAAAATGTTAATATTATTGGTAAACATAAAAAATAATTAAACTATGAATTAATTTAATTTAAAAAATAAATTAATAATAAAATATTTAATTGTATATTATATTTTTATTAATTCATTATTATTTTATAATTATAATAACCAATCTTTCATTTTTAATTTTATTTTATTATTAATTTAAGTAATTATAATTAACATAATTTATTTTAAATAATTTGGGGGCGGTCCGACTGAGGTTTGGCGAAGGTCTGGCGGAGGTCCGGGGAGGTCCGGTGGTGGTCCGGCGAAGTCAAACGGTGGTCCAATAATTTTTAATTTATGTTTTTTTATTTTCATATTATAATATTTAATATAATTTTTTAACTTATTTAAAGGATAATATTAAAAATTTTGTTTTAAAATTAATAAGGAATTTAGACTCTTTATCCCTTGATGAAGAATTAAAATTCCTCAAATTATTAAATTTTAAATTCCTTTAAAAATTGATTTCCAATAAACTATAACTAACCAAACAAAAGAAATCATAAAAGAATCTAAATTCATGTTTTTTCCACCCCCTCTCCTACCAACCAAACATACCCTAACAGTGTTATGGCATTACAATATTAAATTATATTATTTAATAACTTTCTCGATCATTACAATATTAAATCAATTAACTTCATCATTTTTTTCAGACTAAACGATGATTGTCTTTGTTAAACTTATCTTCTAAGTAATATTTTTAATAAAATTAGTAAAGATATCATAACTTTTTTTATAAACAATGTTTGATAAAATTAACTTAACGGCACAATAGCAAGTACTCTTTACCAAAGGTATCTTATCCTCTTATCTTTAATTTTATCAAAAATATTAATCATATGTCCAAGATTTACCTAAATAACCACATAGATATATTGTAATACCTCCAATTATTTTAGGGTATTTTAATCATTTTATTAGATTAAGGGTAATTTAGTTTTTTCTTATTCTTTAGTATAAAAAGGAAAATATGTCATCCCCATTATAAGAGAGGGATTAGTAAAAAAAGAAAAGAAAAAAGAAAGAGAGAGAAGAAGAAACAATTCTCTTCCCAGGTGCAGTCATGAGTAAAATAAGAGGGAGATTCATGAGATGTGTCAATTGAAGTGAATTTTGTGCTGGGAGAGAAGATTGAGGCAAATTTTGATTCTTGATCTTTGTTAATTGTTATAGAGAAGCATGATTAGATAATAGTAGTAGAAGTAAAAATTTAAGATTTTGCAAGAAAACATACTAGCAGGGTGTTGTTTTGAAAATTATAATAATTAGTCAAATTTATTTTGATGCTGTTTTTTTATATGTTAAACCAGACATCTTCAAGAATGTTTTGAAACTTATTTCACCAATCGGATAAAAATTCAATTTATTATGATTTTTCAAATGCAATTCTGATAACTTAGAAGAGTTTATTTCTATAAATTGAAAAATTATTTTAACATACTTAAACTTCCTCTAAAATTATGAAATTTGGAACAGTGATTTCTATAATATGCCTCGTATGATTCTGGAAATTTTCATGATTTATGATAGATAAACACAACACCAATAACCTAGAGGATCAATATAATAAAGACCAGCGATCAGCCGAATCGGTATCAAGTCAATCATCTTCATAGCATCAATTCAGGCTTCATGACCAACGGCCATATTCCTTGATTAGAGATTGCAATAATAAACAAAATAAAGAACTTCCTTTTTAGTATTATAAATTTAGAAATTAAGGTTGACTTATAGAATCATTAGGATTTATTTTCATTACTGCAGGAACATCTTGCTTCCAGAAGTTTGTGTATATATTGTGGGAAACTCTCCCGTTCTAGTTATGCAATTCAATTATTATTTTTCAAATTTTCGTTATGGTATCAGAGCGCTCCGTGGCTCCTGGTGCAAAGCTCATCTTCTTCGTCATCTCATCCTAAAGAGCCAACCCTAAACACTCAGGCCTTTCACCAATGCTCAAGTCCGATTTTTCCATCAAATTAGACAAAACGAATTTTCTCTTACGGAGGTCCCAAGTCTTGCCTTTGATTCGATCACTTGGCATAACTCACCACATTCTCAACACGGAAATACCACCGAAGGGAATTCAGACCCAAGATGGAATCGAGACAGCAAATCCCGAGTATATACTTTGGGATGGAAAACAATGATGGTCTTTTCATTGCCTGGCTGTTGGTGCTTATGATTGAAATTATTATTATTATTTTTTTTTAAGCCAATCTGGACTGTGCGAGCAAATCTTTATTAATTAAAAAGAAAAAAGACGAGATACACCTAGAGTGAGCACCTTACTACAAAAACATGAAAGAAATAGAAAGCAGACCTTATTTAGCAATTCACTAATCACATATATCTATCTGACCCTGGCCTTCACCACGTTTATTAACTAGTTAGGGAAGCTTTGGACTTGCTCACAGTTCATCTTTCGCCAAGTTGAAAGGGGGAATGCTTTGTTCATTTCTGAAGAAATTTTCTGGATCCACCATAGTTTTCACATGCACCAGCCTGTAGAAATTGTTCTTGAAATACTTTTTGCCCCAAACGCTTGCTTCCTGAACGCTTGTGTGGCCAAATTTGTTGTTAGTTCCGACGTCAAGATCCCTGTAATTAATATAAGCTGTTCGAGGATTTTTGGCTACATAGGGAGTCATATAATCGAACAACTTGTCGAGCATATTTTTGTGCCTTTGATATGCGTCATCAGATTCTTGTTCCCAACCCGCATAGTATAAAAGTGTGTATATGTTGCCAGCTCTATGTGGGTACGGAATTTCGGACTCTGAAACCTCACTTATCTTCCCACCATAAGGAAAAAACATTAGAAGGCAGTTAGTTTTCTGATCCTGTTCAAAATATATATCATAAATTCCTTGAAAAGCCTCTTCAGGAATTGGCTCTGTCAAATAGTCTACTTTTCCTCTGAAAAACCTTACGTGAGAATTCCTACGAAGCAATACATCCACATTAATCGATTCTATAATCTCAAATCCATCAAGAAAGACTATAGATTCAACAAAGGTCATTTCTCTGCAGTCTTTTTTAGTCAAACCGAGCTCAGGAAAACTGTCCTGCATCAGTGGAAGTAGCCTATCTACCCCACCAAGAAACAAGGATGTGAATATGGAGACCATAGTGGAATTCAACCTTAATAAGAAGGGTGAGATGAATAAATCTTCATCAACTTTGTCTGCAATGTACTGCCATTTGTGAAGTAGCTTTGTTGCATTTTGTTCTAAGGTTCTTGGGACGTTGAATACAGTCACAGTTGATGGAACAGCAACTAGATTTATTTTCCATGAAACAATGATTCCAAAGCTAGCACCTCCGCCTCCGCGAATGGCCCAAAATAGATCTTCTCCCATTGATTCTCTATTTAGAAATCTACCTGAAAAGAAGCGAAACAAAGATGGAAAATGTAGACAAATCAACATATGATTGAATGTGCTCTAGGGACTTGGCCGAGGTAAATTACTGAAAATTTGATTTAAATTTTACCCATCATTAATATATATATATATATTTTTTGAACTTTTGGATAAAAAAATAATTGATTGATTAATTATTGGTCGTCCTTCATTCCCAAATTTTACTGATTATATTATTTTGCGACTCTCCATAGTTTGAGAACTGGTTATAGAAACCTTCATAATCTATCACCTGTATACATTCACCCATTAAACCTACTATGAATCTTATTAATACTATTTTCTCTGTATTTTTGCTCTAAAGTTTCCCACCTTTGACGTCAATCATGTGAGCATCAACTATGTGGTCAGCAGCAGCCCCGTACTTCCGCAACAAGACTCCATAGCCACCGCCACTAAAATGTCCACCAACGCCCACACCAGGGCAAGTTCCTACCGGAAAGGCTAGCAGATTCTGACTCTTCTCAGCAATTCTATAATTAAGTTGCCCAACGGTGGCACCAGATTGAACCCATGCTGTTTTTGCTTCTGCATCAACACTGATTTCACTAAAATTTATCAAATCAACAATGATGAAAGGAACGTCAGAAACAGAGGAACAACCCTCAAGATCATGACCTCCACTCCGAACTCTAATTTGCAGACCATTGTTTTTGGAGCATTTAATGGCTGCTTGAATTTCGGACACGTGAAATGGGGTGATAATGAATAGAGGTTTTGGGTTTGTGGGGGTTGAGAAAACGAGATTATTAATTGAAGCCTTCAATATTGATGGATATGAAGAGTTGTTTTGGGTGTAAATCACTTTAGAAATGGTGTCGGACTGTAGAAACAGACATTTGAGAAAATTTTCATGATTTTCGGCTGCTAAAGCCACCCCATGAAATGACAACAAAATTACAAAAATAGATGAGAGAATATTTGGGCAGAGCAAACTGTGAGGATTCATTTCTTTCGATGCTACTGATAGATCCGATGAAAGAAGCCAAAGATATTAACCTATATATATACACAAATGACCACGAGTACATTTAATAATTAAAAAGTCAACGGCAAAGGGGCTGATTATTTTTTTACTTAATTTTAATTAGTTGATTTATTAAATTTATTGTTTTTTAACTTATTGAAAATTTTCAATCATTATATCATTAAGTTATTAAGTCAATTTTTTTTAACTTTTTTTATTTAATTTAAAATGTTTGAATGATATCATTAAAATATATTCTTCAAAATATCTATATCTAATTAATTAATTTTCAACTTTACCTAAATAAAATTTATTAATTAGCGTTATTACCTATTTCTAGAACTTATGATAATATAGTGGCAGACTATTTTTATTTTCTTCAAATTAGTATTATTTATCTTTATAATTTTTATGAATATTTTTCACCAAAAAAAATTGATTAACATGTATTAAACTAGAATACTAAATGGTTATATTCAATTTAACATGATTTTTATTATGACAATATATTATATTATTTATGTTCTTTGAGATATTTATTATTTGTTTAACATTAATTATAAGGGCACAAATATAAAAATACTGGTTTTCAGATCTTTAAATTAAAAAAAGCAACTTAATACCTATTTTTATAGATTAAGAAAAAAATAAATATGTTATTTAGATTGAGACATTTAACTTTATTCAAAATTCAAAATAAATTAAATCTATTAAAATTTCAAATAAAAAAACAATTGCTAGATAAAGGACCAATGTCCCCTCCAAATTTTACCTCAAGAGTTTGATAGGATGTATTTAAATAGCTTTTATTAACTAGACACTCTAGTTCCACTCTTGAGAGAAGTAATAGACTAAAAAAATTTGTTGGACTTTACCTATCAGCTCTACCTTTAAAACGATGGCTCATTCAACTTACACAATTTCTTATAATAAATTCCTAACCTATTTAGGTCATTAAATAATTCAAGGGTAAGGATTACGTGTAACTACTAACTAATACCAGATATTTTAAATAAATGACAAAAAAATACCTTAGTTTATACTTTTTCTCAATTCTCACCATGGGCTCACCCAACCCCATCTTTCTTTTATACGTCACAAACAAGAAACAACCATGCATGCATCCCATCTCTCCAAGCTTTATAACAGTCTTCCTCTTTGCTCTTCTTATTCATATCGTCTATCAATTTCATAATTTCAAAATCTATTAAGTCGTGGCATGCTAATGCTATGCACTAGCCTCTCAAAAGGTGATGATGGGTAAGTTTGACAAATATATATATCAGCAAAATGATTAGTAGTGCGTATCTATTACATTTATTTTTTACTTTGTTAAAGCTGACGAGGGTAAAAGAATTTTGGTAAAATGTGCTTATATCTCTTTTTATGTATCTTTTTCTAATTTGAGCAATAGAAGTAGCATTATTTTCATACATCAAGAAAACATGTTGGTGCTAGTTAGAATTTTTAATGAACAAATACAGAGTTAGTAAATAAAAAAAATAAATATAGAACTCTAAAAAAACTAAGTAGTTATGAGATATAATAGTGAAAAATAAAATAAAATTAGGCGTTTGAAGAACTACAATAATAGTAAAAGTAGACAACTGTTCTCAAAATAAATTTGAGGTAGAAGACCGTTGTTGATCATAGTTGTGAGGAAGTAGTTAAATTTGTTTTAGTCTTTAGATTTGGATGATTTTAAGTTTAATCATTTTTTACTTGGTAGTAATTATATGCTTGAAAAACAAGGGGCAGACCTAGGACTTTTAATTAACTCAGGCTAATTTATAAATAGGTCGGTCTATTTGCATTCAAAAAATTATTTTAAACAGTCTATTACTTTGTACACTCATCTATTAAATTCAAAAATTTAAATTTTACTTTGTACACTTATTAAAATGTCAAACATATCCTAACTTAAACCATTTAAATTAATTTATTGAAAACAGTAAGAAAACTATTGTCAGCAACAAAATTAAAAATTAAAAATTAGTATATACTTACAACAAACAAAATCAAGTCAAGTTGTAGATAAATTCTTTAACACAATTTTAGTTATTAATTTTTGTTTACTGAATAATACATTTAATTATGTGAAAATTAATGACTACCCTTGGATTTTTTTCTAATTTTCACATAATTAATATAGTTTTTATTTTATTTACATGTATATCCCTAATTCATACATACATACATACGTGTACATATATATGTATAGCAATTAGTTAATAAGGGATCCCTTACTTTATTAAAGTAAAAGACGAGCTAAAGGGTAAGAAAAACATACACTCTAATGTATTATATTTTATCTTGTAATATATTGAAATACGTATTTTTTATGTTTTAGTTTGTCTCTTACCATATTAAAGTAAGAAAACCCTTACTAAAGGGAAAAAAAAAAATATATATATATATATATATATAGTCTCAATCTAATCTAGTATCATGGGCTTTATTAAAGTACGGGGGAAGCTATTAAATGTCATTTAAAAATTATAATTACAAAATTATAATTAATTACACATAATTAATAATTTTAACAAATTAAAATTAAAAATAATTTTAATTTGTTAATATGTAATTAAAATTATAATTACAAAATTATAATTTTAAAACATATAATTTTAAAATTATAATTTTAAAATTATAATTTAAAATTAACATATTTATTTATTTTATTAAATTCAGTGGTATTCTTATAATTATAATTTTTTATTTTTTAAAATTTTGTAAGATAAAATGATTATTTAATTCATTTAGGGGTGAAATGATCATTTTATTTAAATTCTTTAATAAATTCTAACTTTGTTAGTGTCAAAGTAATTAATTAATATAAATTTAAAAATATATATAATACAGATAATATATTAAAATTTTGTGATAGTTACATGTATATATAATAAATCTCCTCCTTTAAGTCTTGACGGGTTGTACAGCTCCAACCAAATACTTACCGCATTTTGATTAAAATTTGACCAGCAGGAAAAAGAAATTTCAAAAGAAAAAATATTATCCTAATCTTTCTCGTAATGAAGTGTGGCCGAAAAGCTGTCGCGTGGCAAATTAGTGGATTTTATTAGGCGACTCATTATCACTTTAGATTGTATTTGATCCTCTGAAGACTCTACATGCGAGGGAAACGAAATTAAAATAGGTCCCCGTAAAAAGCGGATCCTAATCAGCCGTCTCCTTGGACGTTGCATGTTAGATACGCGCTTAATATAAAATTTAATAGATTTACGGGTTCCATTTTTTTTTAATACAGTACTGAAATATTATAATTAAAAAAATACTGATATAATAATTAGAAATATAATAATATTATAATTAAAATTAAATTGAAATTCTCTTAATTTATATAATATTCTTTTAATATAACACAATTTGAAGACAAGACTCTTAGGTGATACTTAAAAAAAAATTATCCCTATTACAAAACGAAATCGAGTCGCAGCTAAAAACGGTGCTTGAGAGCATGGGTGTGCCAGTGGCCCATTGGCAAGAGTTCCATTCTTAAACCTACTATTCTGATTTATGCCACATAACATAATAATAATGTCGCCAGCACAATTTGGACGGATCTTGGAAAGTCAACTTTTAGGCTAATTAATAATCTGTGAAGTAGGTAGCCATCAATTCTTTAAGATTTTTTTTACTGGAAAAACTTTGACTCATTCTCTCTGAATAAAATTAGTTAAATACATCATAATTATTATATTATCGAAAAACCAAAAAATTCTACAGAATTGTCCGGTATCATGCGACCACAAATTGAAAGCACATATTTTTTCCACACAAGATTGAAAATTACTGGAAAGTAAACTCTGTGGATAATTGCGGTCAAGTTGGTGCTGCGCCATGCAAACCTTTTAACATTTTTTTTCTTGCCAATTGTTTGACTAATGTATTTTTATTTACATTATAGTAATTATTTTATTATTTTAAATATTAATAAAAGTTTTGTCAACGGAAGAAATTTCTGTAATCATTTAGACCTGAGTGATAGTATATTTGATTCTCTAACCTCAAATTTTGACAAAGCCAAAACCCAATGCCAGTGGTATTCCGTTGCCGCGCGTGTTGTCATTGTATTTTCTACAGTTGCTGAGAACGAGACATATCGAACAGCCTTGCTTAAACTCTTCGAGTCCACATTCATGTTTGTGTCGTACTCGCAAATGCATGAGTTTATTAAATTATTAATTAGCGATAAAAAGATCGACATATAAGAAATGCTAAAAATTAAAAAAAAAATCAGTAGTAGTAGTCTCATACAATATTAGAGAGTGATCTTTCTTTCTTACGAAATGTGAGCAGAGTAGGTATCCCTCGGATATTAAAGAGGATTAAAATATGGACAGTGTTATATAAAAATTAATGTTAAGTTGTCCCAGTAATTGTCTAATTGTAAATATCAGTAATAATCTCATATAATATGAGTTGTAATCTGAACAACAGTCTCATGTAATTTAAATATAGAAAAATAAAAAAATTAATAAATTAATTTGTAATTTTATTAATTTGAACAATAATTTGGGGAAGAATTAATAGAATCGTTGGCTTAGCTAAAGTGTATAGTGCGTGAAGCCGAGATTAATTTGCATTTGGAAGGAATTTCATTCGATTCTACTATTGGAAAACACGTGCAGAGCAATCAGAATAGGGAAACAAATTAAATGACTTGTGGCATTGACAAGTAATGGTGGCTTTTAGAAAGATTGATATTCAAATTGGAAAAGATTAAAGTTAGAATCCGAAATGTATTCGGCCAATGGTGGACGGTCTAGGGCAATTATATAAGGCCGAGAATTCAGCCACAGCAGATACAATTCAGAAGCTAGGTCGCAGACGGCAGAGAGGAAGAGGAGCAGCAGCATCAGTTCTTCAAAGCTTTGCATGGCTTGTTATATTAATTTCATTGCTCTCGATTCAAGTATGTATTGTTAATTTTCTTTTATATTGAGGTTACGGATGAAAATGAAATAATTATGTATTTTTTTTATAATAATAATTCGTATTTCAGATGATTGATCGAATATTAATTATTTTTCCATCTTTAATATATTATGTATTCTTAATAACGAATAGATTATTTAATTAAATTTAAGCTTGTTAAAATAATTATTTTTCAGATTATTAAATTTAAGCTTGATTATTTATTTTTTAATAAAAAAATATATAAAATGTTTAGGAAATTTTGACTCTGTTTTTCAATATGATACATATGATGTTTAGAAATTTTACCTTGAAACGAAAAAGAACCTACAGTAGATTTAATTACTTGAGTTTAATTATTATGTTTATGAGATAAAATAGATTGATTTCGAATTGTTATTTTAAAATTAGAAATTAATAATAATTAGATAATTATTAATTGAATAGTATTAGATTATGAAACCTTGATAACCTTTGTTTTATCGAAATCTCTTCGCTTTAATTGTTTTCTTACATTTAATTAGCTTAATTTCCCTTAAAACTAAATTTTCTCAATTAATTAAGGATTAATATTGATTTGAATTTAAATTAGACTTTTTAATTTTATAACAATTCATATTGTTCGACCTCGTTACTATTACTCTCTTTTTAAAAATTCGTGTACTTACAAATATATTAAAATTTTGCTTCAGGATTTGATTAAGTGATTTTTAAATAATTTTGGGCAAATTTAAAGAAAGGCTTGTTCGATGAAGTGCCGTAATGAGAGTTTATGGGCAGGAAAGAAGCATTCAAAGCCATCAATAGAGCTCATCACAGCCGTTTGATTGAATCACCATGAGGAAACCTCTGGAAGAGACTAGAATGAGTGAGGATAAACATTGAAAAGGCCAACCATGAGGTCAATGTGAGGATAAACATTGAAAAGGCCAACTATGAGGTCAATGTGATGATAAACATTGAAGGGGAATTGTTAAGGTACATTATTATGTACCATACATCAATCCCACAATTATTATCAATAACTCCAAAACTAGAATCAACGAAAATAATATTATTGTTATTTTGTTGTAAAAAATAAAAATATAAAATTAAAAGTTCAATTGCAAACTTTAAAAATTAAATTTGAAATTTTACTTTATATTTTGAATTTTTAATTTTACATTTATAAATCTATTAACTGGGTTAATTTATATTTTATTGAGTGATTTGAATCGTTACAAATAATTTTATTTTTAAAGAATAAATAGAAATATTGCTTAATTAAATTTAAAAAATTATTTGATAGAAAAATAAAATAATATTTATTTTTATGAAATGAAAAGCTACAAAATACAAATTAAATAAATACATTGGGAAGAAATATATTTACTTGTTTTTATTTTTAAGCTTAAGTTGTTAAGCATTTAACTTGTAAGTTATTGATTATTGAAATCAGGGCATATCTCCACTAATTTGTGGGCAACCTTCTCAAGCCTTAGATTTTAGGTTCAAGTATTAATGTTTTATGTAGTATGTGTGTCTTATTTTTAAAAATTAAAAAAAAAACTCTTTTAATTCATAATTTATTATTATTTATCGTTTATCAAATATCAATATTTATTATTATTGTTGAACTCTTGAACTTAGGTGATAACTTGATATGGTTCAAGAGAATCATCACTCAATAAAATAATAATAATAATAAATAAATAAATAATTTTGTTATTAAAATTGAGGCCCGTGGAACGACTCATGGTACGGCCGTGTGGCACGATAGGCCTACACAACCCACAGGTGTTGTGCCGATGGGCCATGCTGGGCCTCCAATTTAGCTCTTCTTGGCGTGATTTGGCCATTTTTTAATGGACCGGCACAACCCAATGGCCATCTCTAACCATGGATAAATAAATTCAACTTTTAAACTCTGGGTAAATATTGGACTTTTCACAATCAATGAAGATATTTTCATAATTTTGCACGCATAGATGGGGTACTTTCACAAATTCAAAAGCAATAAGGTCTAATTTAAAATTATTCCTAAAAAATTTTCCAAAACTGGCCGGGAGCATACCCAGCTAGTCCAATACCTGCTCCGCCAGTGCCCCCATTGAGAGGATGAGATATATAGATTGAAGAACTGAATTGAAAATTATATTTATAACAAAAATAATAATTTAAAAAGGGTGCAAATTCTCTCAAATCTAAAAAACCAAATTTGATTGTTCTCACACATTGCTTATAGTTCTATTTTCATATTGTTATAATAATTATTTTCCTACGTTAATATCAGTTACAATTAATATTGATTGAGAGAATAAAAATTTCAAATAAAAAATAAAAGAGGGAGATATGCATAGAGCAATGAAATAAAATTTTCATGTATGTTTCCACCCTAGTATAGTACAAAGAGCATGGAAGTAGCCATAAATTATTACTACTTCTCTGTGGCACCAAGTCCTTTCTCTCCCTACTAATCTAAAGCCCAAAAGAGGAAAAACAAAAAATGAAAAGGTATACTTTGAACATAAAAAGACTATAACAAAATCAAGCTAACTTAAATAAAACACCAGCAAATTATAGCCCTAAAACAAAAAATATATTTATAAATAAATTCAAGTTTCCTCAAACCGAAGGATCTTGTTTCAATTTATTATTAGGGCAACCCTTTTGATCTTTTTCAAGATTCTTCAATGAAGAAGATGAAGATTGGTTAAATTCGGGGGAATGACGAGGGAATTCCGATAGCATTTGAACTACTTCTCTCATTGTTGGTCTCTCAATGCTATTTTCTTGAATGCATAGCATTGCAATGAAGAGTAAGTGCATTGCTTCTTCTTTTGGTACCATTGTTAGCCTTGGATCAAGAATGCTCAAAAATTCTTCTTTTCTCCCATTTGTTGCTCTTTTGCTCCATTGTACAATATCAACACCATCGCCGAAGTCGCCTACCGGACGGCGTCCAGTGAGAAGTTCTAAGAGAACGACTCCAAAACTGTACACATCACTTTTCTCATCCACTCTCAATGTGTACGCATATTCTACAAAAATGAAATTAAAATAAAATTAACAAAACTTTCAATATTTATACCAAAATATTTAATTCAAAACACCATGCCCAAGAATTTAGTACTTTAAACAAATGTTAAACGATAAATAAACACATCTAATTTTAGGATTAAGATAATCTAGTGTATGTAATAGAGAAAATTAAAAAGAAATTATTAAGAAGAAGAGGGATTATTAAAAAGAGGTTAAAAAAATGCCCTTTACACGTAAGACCCAATAAGTTGTTGTTTAAAGGAAAAAAAATGGTTTAAGAATTGGTCCATTCGGATTCTGGGCCTTTAACTTTCAATTGACAGATGTGTGTGCATGATGTCGGTTAGCTTCCACGACGCTCCACGCACTGTCGTTTTAGACAACCGTATCTGACTGCCAGTGCCATTAGTCTGTCAGATTGACCTCTCAGGCCGTCCGATTTGTGGATCCCACAACATAAAATAAAGCGGCGGTGATTGATCTAGTAAATCTGACGTGGGTGCGATTACCTATATAATTCTCCTGTTACGTAAATCACGAGTGAAATCTAGAGCTGTCACTTTAGCAGATGGTTATTATCAAGTACTTTTGTACTATGCCATTGTATATTATACCGCTCTGTGAACCGTTGATATAGTCATGGGAAACTAGTACTAGGAATCAACGGTCATAAATCACTGAAAAATGGAAGAGAAAAGAAATCCTTTTCTAGTTATTATCTGATCACAAATTGCTTTTGATAATTTTTCCAAGAACATTGTAACCGTTAGATCTACTGTGTTTGTAACCGACAGCTATGATGATTTGATAGGCTTTGTTTGAAGTCCCTTGCCCCTAATCCTTTGATAGACTGACCTCATGACAATCTAACGACAGAGGAAATATCATGGCCCACAATTTTGACAGCATCATACACAAATTTAACTAACTTAACTAACCAAGTAGCTACCAGTCAACATCAGTACAATTCACACAAAAATAGAAAAAAATTAAGCATGTTAAAAAAAATCATTTGTAATCACCTGTATAAAATCATTTGTATGATATAATTATTAAATTTTACGTTATATTTATCACTTTTTGTTAAATTTTTGTTACTTAATTGAATCTTGAAGAATGCAACCCAAAAAAAAAAAAAAATTTAGTTCCAACGAAGAGAGAGTAAAATGTACATACCTGGTGCAATGTAGCCATACGACCCTGCAATTGCTGACATACATTCCGATGCACCGCCGTCGATCAAGAATTTGGCAAGGCCAAAGTCGGCGACGTGAGCTTCAAAGGCTGAATTTAGCAAAATGTTGTTTGATTTCACATCTCTATGAACAATCAAAGGTGAGCAATCATGGTGAAGGTAGCATAGGCCTTTAGCTGCTTCGATGGCGATTTTGTACCTCAAATTCCACCCAAGAAACGCCCCCTTTTTGCCATGCAATGCTTCCCCCAAGCTCCCATTTCTCATGTACTCATAAACAAGCAGATTTGTTTCTTTGTTGGAGCAAAATGCTAGTAACCTGACAATGTTCCTGTGCCTGATGTTGCCTAGTGTTTGAATCTCAGCTCTGAAGCCATGATCATGGCTGTGTGTGCCGAAACCGAGCAGCTTTTTCACGGCAATTTCGACCCCATTTGGCATTTTCCCATGATACACAATCCCAGCTCCTCCCCTGCCTATAACATTGCCATCCTTTACACATTCCAGGATGTCACTAACTGAGAACCCCAGCTTCTGGAATGCTGTCATTTTCCAGGAATCCGAGCCCGTTTTCTTGAATGATTTGGCCTTGATTATGGCAGCAGTAGCAAAAATCAATGAGCATATCAAGAGGCCTAATGCGAAAATCAGCTTGAAATCCCCGGGGGCTTTTCCGGGTTGGTGAGTGATTGGTGTCAAGTTGCAAGGATTGTTAAGGAGAGTGCCACAGAGTTGAGGGTTGCCAGCAAAAGATGAGGCATTAAAGACTGTGAATTGGCCTGATTCTGGAAGCTTACCGGAGAGATCATTGAAGGAAAAATCAGCGATGGTGAGGCTCTTCATGGATCCTATTGATTTGGGTATGTTTTGGTTCAAGTGGTTTCTTGATAAATTCAAGTAATTGAGGATTCTGACAAATGAAATTTCAGGTGGGATTGAACCGGAGAGGTTGTTTTGGCTCATGTCAAGGTAAGTGAGATGGTTACAGTTTCCAATTTCAGGTGGAATTTCGCCGGAGAGCAAGTTTCGGCTAAGATCAAGCTTTAAAACTTGCCTGAGTTCCCCAATAGAAGGAGGGATTGGGCCTGAAAATTGGTTTCCACTAAGGAGAAGAATTTGGAGGGAAGAGAAATTTGAAAGTGACAATGGCAAAGGACCTGAAAGAAGATTGTTTGATAAATTGAGCTGCCCTAATTTGACAGGATTTGAAGAGCTATTACCATTTTCAGGCAATGATCCTGACAGGTAATTGCTCTGCAACTCCGCCAAATTGAGCTCAGGCAAGTAAATGAACCCATTTGGTATGCTACCATTCAGGTAATTTTGGCCCAGCCTCACTCTAGTGAGACTATAACAGAACCCTAATCTTTCGGGAATTGGCCCGAAAAGGAAATTTTTTAACAGAATTAGGATCCTTAGCTGATTTGATGAACACAGATCAGGAGGGATAGTACCGGTGAGCTTATTGGACGACAAATCGAGGACTTTAAGCTTCCCATTCCTGCCAAGGTTTTCCGGTATCACTCCGGTGAAGTTGTTCTGCCACAACCCCAAGGTTTCCAAATTGGGCAATTCGGCGAGGTAGTCAGGAATTGAACCATGCAACCTGTTCATGAAGAGATTGAAAAGCTTGAGCTGCTTGAGATTGATGAATGAATATGGGATTTCTCCAGTGAGTGCATTGTTGGAGAGATCAAGATTCACCAGATTTGTTAAATTGCCAAGCTGCTTAGGAATTGAGCCTGAAAGAAGATTGATATGCAAGAAAAAGGTGTCAAGCAGCTTCAAGTTTCCAAGCTCATGAGGAATTTGACCATCCAATTCACAGCTTGAGAGATCCAAATGGACCAAATTCACCAATTTTCCAAATTCCCTCGGAATCCCACCTTCAAAAACATTGTAATAACCCAAATAAATCTCTCTCAAGTTTGTCAAATTGCCCAACTCTCCAGGAATTTTTCCAGTAAGATCATTTCCTGCAAGAGAAAGATACTCCAAGCCCTGAAACTTTCCATAGCTACTTGGGATTTTCCCAAAGAAATAATTGCCACCAAGATCCAAGTATTTGAGCTTCTCCAGGATCAGAATCCCAACAGGAACCAAAGCTGTGAAATTGTTGTTATAGGCATCAAAAACTTCCAGGTTTACAAGACTTGAGTAGTTCCAATCCAAGCCACCACTGAACTGATTGTTTGAGATGTTCAGGAATTGAAGACTACTCAAGTTTCCAATCTCAATGCTGCCTGTGAAATTATTTCCTGCAAGAGACAAATTTGTCAGCTTATCGAGTCTCAAAATTTGACCTGAAACAGAGCCACAGAGATTCAAATCTGTCAAGTCTAATGAGGCAACTCTGTCCCTGGAGCAATAAATTCCAGCCCAGGAACAAACTGAGCTTGGATTTGAAGAATTCCAGGAACTTAAAGCTGGTTCAGGATTTTCAAAACCTTGTTTAAGGGCCACCAGAACATGAAAATCATTAACCAAAGAAGCTGCTGAAGAAAGGGTAGTAGTGTTTAGGATAGAAAAAAACAGTGTAAAAACAATGAAAAAGACCATATTTTCCTAGAAAATTATTCTTTTTTGTTTCAAGAGGATTGAGTTTGGAAGGACTTGAAGCAAAGACAAAGGGATTTAAGCACTTGGGTGAGTAAAGATTTTCTGGAAAAAGAAGGAAAAGTTAAAGGAATCTCAGAAACTTCAAGTATGTATAGGCTTAAGGAATCAAACATCTTCACACCAAAAAAAAAAAAAAAAAAAAGAGTCTTCAAATACAAGGAAGAACTAAGCCTCTCCTTTTTGTGCGCTATTTTCTTTTAATTTCTCCTTAATTTTTTTCAGAATGAAGAACAGAATCAGCCTGAAATGGTAATGTTTAGTCTTTATGTGTTTAAGCAAAGAAAAACGAGAGTAGGGTTCTTGTTATTTATGAAATAAAAGAATGCAAATATATATGTATATATTTATTTATTTATTTCTTTTTATATAAACAAAAAAGAGTGAAAAAGCAGTTGGATAACAGAAATTTAAAGTGAAAATTAGAGGAAGAAAAAGTAAAGTTGATGCTCTCTTTTTTAGTTTCTTTATTTATTTGTTTCTTTATTTATATGACAAAAATACCCTCTAGCTTTAATCAAAGAGATGGCTAGCTCTTTATTGCTTTGAATGAGAGATGATGGAATTGCACTTTCAAGCATTTAAAATGGCTGAAATGTCTTGTTGCTTTTGATGAATGATAAGCATGTATCCGAATTTTTTCAATCAATATTGATATTCTAATTGCTTAAAAGTGGGAATAGTAATTGATATGCAAGGCATTAGATTAGTGCCATTGTGTTTCAAACTTTCAATGTCTCAAAATTGAAGCGAGCAAAATTTTCCAATAATCATATTTTTCTTTTATTCTTTTCCTTCATTTTTGGGAAAAACACACTCATCAAAATATTAAATCGAAGTTTTCCTCATCTTCTTGAAAGTTTCCAGCCATAAAATTTAGTTACAATTTTAAATTTATGTTCAATTATGTAGTTGGGTATTGTCAAAAATTACTAAAGTGACTTAGAACTAACACTGAAGTTAAAATATTTTACAATACCTAATTTATTGAGGATCAATTTGATATTTTATGTTTGAATGCAAAACATAATTAAGAACATTATCTGTTATCATATTTAAACTACGAAAATTCTTTGCTCTTATTGGTAAGATATAAGTGTATATTCAATTATTCATTACAAGATAAGTACCAAAATTAGGGTTAATTTTTACTTATCAGTCAATACAAATTATATTGAATAAATAAATTCCTTTGTACCTATAGTATCACTAGCCATTTTTGAATTGCCATGACATAAACAATATAGTATGCTTGTGGTGGGATAAAAAGCATATTAAGATCTTGATGATGCGTGATAAGAAGAGGTCCCATTAAAAAGTATACATAAAATAAAATCTAATTGTCATCTCATTTTTGACTGATCTTGATCACTGTCATAACATTGTCAGAATCATAAATCTAAGTAGCCATAGGTTGGAGCAAAATTAGATTTTAAAGAATTATACTAATGTTCCATATTTTTAATATTTGATTGAGTATTTTGATGCAGAATGTTCTGTTAAAAAAATGTTTAGTTTTATATTACCTATAGAGATTAGAGAGTGTAAATTTTCTTAACTTTGAGTTGGAAACATGTGCCTGCAAAAACAGCTGCTAGGTGTAAGAAGAAGTAAAAGATGATGATTATTAATATATGATTACAATGTTTGGTTGAATGATCAATATATAATTATAATGTTGTAAATATAGGCTGCATGAAAGAAGGTAACCAGTGGAAGCACTTTTTTTTTCAGCAACTTTTTTCCTTCTCTTGCTTCCTAGCTAGCTTGCCCTACAAGACTGGGACCAAGACCAACTCTTCTCTCTATGTTAAATGTGCTATCTAGCAGCTTACCTTGCTTTATTAGAAGATGGAATAGTCTTAAAGAGAGGGTGAAAAGTAAAAGCAAGGAGAAATATATATATTATGTATAAATAAGTGTTTTAAAAAAAAAATCCACTTCAAAAGAAAAAGAAAAAAGAAAAAAGGAAAATCGATGACCCCTCTTGTTCACATGGAAAAGACTCAAAAGAGTGCTCTTGTTCTATTAACTTGAACTCAATCTCTCTCTCTCTCTCTCTCTCTCTCTTTATTTCTCTAAAGAAAAATCCATGGCTTGCCATGCATGGGAAAGAGTGCTTTGGTATGAACATGAAAGAGAAAGGGGGGGAAGCACTTTTGAGGTGTCTCTATCTGACTTATTGAAGGGCAGGTGTGGTGTGGCCCTGTTGAAGTGTCATTGTCTTTGTGGTCTAGGCGTCTAGCTTTCTCTTATGCGCTAAAATTACAAAACCCTAAATTTTGTCTCTCAAATGTTTTGCATAACTGTAACATTTTTTTGAAGAGTCTGATGTTGTAGGTAAAGTCCAAGAGGGAATATATATATCTCAACTTCATCACTTTTGTCCAAAATCTTAATTAATTTCATGCCCAAATTAATATTAAAGCCAAGACAGCACTCAACTTTAGAATCTTTTTGCTTTATTGATTTATTTGAAATAACAAAGACAAGATATATAGTGAAATTCAGAAGAAGCTAAGTGAAGTGATTGGTGAACCTAGATTTGCCACAAGGAAAGCAAAAGAAAAGACTTTGCAACATATATTTGTTGATTATTAATAATCAAGGATAGAATATATATATATATATATATATATATATATATATAACAGGTCAAAATCTAACCGAGAAAAGATTTTAATTTCAAACCCAAAAAGAGTTTGTTTAATTATTGTCATTTAAATTACATGTTGATGTTCAACTTTTTGCCGAGGAAAATAGAAGCATGTGATGAGTGATTATTATATAAAAATATATAACTAAATGAATTTTAACCATACATTTTTATTTAAATAAAAATGAACACTTGACCCAACATATTTTAAAACAATAGTATGCTCGTTTCAAAAACGGATGCAATTTTTTCTTTTTAACTTCGGAAATATTTTGTCTCTAAATAGTTGTTGGTGACTAAGTGTATTTACTTCATTGTGAATGAATATTGATACGATATAAATATTGTTGATGTGGCATATATCACATCATATTGAATAGAACACCTTAAATTAATTATATGAAAATGTTGCCGAAAAGAAAACAGTATTCAAAATCATTTATTCCCTCACTATAAAGTGTGAAAGAAGAATCTCTTTTAAATGAGAAATTTTAGAATATATTGGAGATACCATGTAAACCATCCAAAAGTGTGCAGTTATTGGAGATACCTTAAACCATGTATACTATGATAAGTGTGCAGTTATTTTGAAAAATCATCATATAAGTGGTGGACTAATGGTTGTAGTAAATTCAAATACACATGTCATACATGTATTAAGTGGTTATATTATCTCTGTTATATTCTAGAATTTTTTAAAATGCAATATATAAACATCTGTGCAATTATTTTGAATTAATTATAAGATAATGTAGAAGCAAAGAACAATAGTAGACTTTCTGTTACACCATACAAAATCTAAAAGAATAGAGAATCAGGTTCTACAAATAGCTTTCATATTTATTGACTTTCACTGTACTATTCTTTCTTGGCTGGATGTATTATTGAAACAAAGCTGATAGAATATAAGAATCTCCAAGCGAAAAAACTTTGCAAAATTGCTTGATTCATGGGATAGAAGAAAAAATATATATTAATTAGTATAAACTTCCATAACTCTACTTTCTTTGCGTTTCTTGAACAATATTTAAAACTATACTTTCGTTTCCTCTTTTTTTTTTTTTCTTTTTGATTGCATATATTTAGATGCTCAATAAGGACCGTATGGTGTGCATTGAACGGCCTTCATTTATATGCCTAGAAAAGTGATATTTTTCTCATAAAGGCAGTAAGAGTGTGACAGAAACAGCACCCACTACTGTTGTTCTTATCGTCTATGTTTTGTGAAAATAATAATAATAATAATAACAAGTGGGAGAAGAAATAATGGACAGGAGGGGTTGCCGTTTCTGACGCCTCATGTTGCTTTTATGGGTGAATATCAGTGCTCATATACTCTATAAACAAAATTTCACATGATGTGACTCTAATTCGCGATGTATATGGGATGCGAGCACTGTGTTTGTACAATTTTGCAAGTATCTTATGAGATTAGTATGAAACATCGAACTTATAATACGAATGTAATTAATTTTTTTTTATTTTTTTTAAAAGGTAGAGGTGGGTAAATTTCAAATCAATTTTTTAGCCCCTACCTCCTCCAAATTTCTAATTTAGGTGACCAACCAAAGAAGACTGCTTAAAAACTCTATCAAGCCCTAGGACTGAATGTAATTATGCTTATGTAAGTGCAAAAAAAAGTAACCACTTACACTGTGCCACATGTCCAAAAAATATAGTAAAAACACATAATGAAACGTTTTCATATCACTATGGGTCCAACTTTAAGCGATAACGACACGTGATAATATGACAATCACATGATAACTTATGTTGAGCGCGTTGTTACTAACAAAATCACTTGTTAACAGTTCAGGTACATACAAAAGCGACTAACAAATCCAATGGCATAAAATGAAGTAAAAGGATGAATGACGAAGATTTAGATCTAAAACAAAATCTCCCGCCAAGTCTACTTTCTTTGGTCTATAAATACAGACCAAAAGGATTGAGAAATGATCTTTCAACTAAATTTTCACTTGAGCAAGAGAAATTCAGATCTCAGATTCATAACAATTCACAAAACAAATACCGACAAAAGCATTGAAATGTCTTCACAAGTACACAATCGAGTCTAATTTGTAAAGACTTTCAAGAACTAAAAAAGAAAAAGCTCGACCAAATAGCAGGAGCAGGTATAATCTCCAGATTGATCTTCTTTATTTAAATTTATCCGGACTATTGAAGGTTTTTTGAACCTTCAACTTATAACAACATAAATTGTAATAATAAACATTCACGTGGACGTTGAGGATTATATTAATCATTGATACAGTTATAACTTGGTTTTATAGCATTTATATAACATACATAACGCTCAACCAATGATGATACTGTATACATTTAAAAAAAAAATGTATGCATTTAGAATTTCAGATAAATAGTACTCATATAATGATGTAGGTGAGCTGCTGCTTATGGCCTGACCACAACCAATGATTTTGTATATATTATTGTATGAGAGGCTATTTTCATGCTCAATGCCATACAGAAAAGGAAGATTTTTGCCTATTCATTATGTTGATAGTGTTTTGTACAATAGATTCAGGACTCAGGTGCTGTCTTTTCAGCACTTAGCTAAATTCCAAGCCAAAAGTTTCCAAATGGAAAATCGTAAACATATTTCATACAAGTCACCATAATCTCACATGAAAAATGTGATGTTGGGCGTGAGATACACGGTCCAATCACATGGGTGGAAAATGCCCCAAAAGCAGGTGTGCCTGGCCTCTCCCTCCTTAACATTAATTGCATGTAATTCTTATATCTTCGTGAATTAATCAACCACGTTATGCAAATGATTTAAAGGGTAATTATACATTTGTTGCTTTTTTTTTTGAGAAAATTTTGAATATTACTAGTGTATTGGATTGAAAAATGTACTAATCTCATAATGTCACACATGTCAGATCAAGTTTTAACAAAATTCGCATATTTTTAAAGAGGGGTTTAAAATATGGATTGTTATAAACTATGATTGACAGCCACAACAAATTGCGATAATATGAAATGATTAAGCAACAAGCAAATGGGAATTATGCACAATAATTGACCATTAATCCCCTCCTGAAATTTCTTTTAAAATAAAAACATCAATTTGATTCCATTATTGAAAAAGTGTTCCAACATCATAACTTCGCATATTCTTTTATCAATAGAATCATCTTTTGTAAAATTAATTTTATATATATAGGTTGAAATTCTTCAACTTTAAAGTAAAAAATTACTGAATCCACAAAAATAATCTTCTAAAAAAAAAAGGAAATCAAGTATCAATCAAGTACATATCTTGAATTTTCAAAGTTCATTGGCTGAGCAATGATTATGGGAGGTAAAATCATTATTAATTATACTATATATACACATGTGTAAGTAGCCAGAGTACTATAATCTATATATGCTCTCAATAATATGTAGTCCTTCAATTAATAGGCCACATTGATGTGATTATTCAGTATTCCAGTTTACAATATGCAATCGTAAAAAGCCAAATTAAACATGTCATTTATCACATTCAAGAGCCCAAAACCAGTGGAGAAATGGTATGAATATTTTACCCTTTTTTTAATTTTAGGTTTCACTTTACAAAAATAATATTTCTATAATTTTGACAAAAAGGAATGGTATCAAAATTTTCAATTATATAAGTGAACTCAAGCTAGGAAGTATCCTAGAAGTCTAGAACCTTGTATGTTTTATATATTAAAATTAGTTTAGATATGATGGGTAATCAATTCACATTATGTAGATTGAAAAGTCAAAAATTCAAAAATTAAAATATGAAAAAGAATAAAAGCTGAAGGGGCACTAGTGAACATGGACGGCACTTGTTGTGTAATTAAGGGCACTAGACAATATATAATTATGATTAACACAAAAACATTATTATTGAATATTGAATATTGAATGTGGAAAGAACATAATTGTCCTTTGACTAGGGGACGCCCCAATATTTATGAAAAAGCAAAAGCATATGCATGCTCTAAAACCAAGTGCTTTCAGGCTTGAGCTCTTTGAACAACTTTGGCAATGCCTCCAAAGAGCTTTTGTCAAAAGAATGGCTTTGGCTTGTGAATTGTGTTTTACTTGAATAGCAAAGGAAGTATCTTTAATTCGGAAGATGATGCATTGCAAATTGGCAAGGGTCCTGTTTATTCGACCGTTGGGAAAGGAAAAAGAGAAAAGAAAAAGAAAAATTAGTAGGAAAGAAGAAAAAGAAAAGGAATGCTTCTAAAGCTTGTAATAAATCAAGGGTTTGATCTAGAAATTTTTCAATTTTTGTTATAAAAATAATAAAATCTAAGAGGATAAACAAATGAAAACTTTTTCAAAGAAAATTTAATTATTTTAAGGTGCTTTTTAAAATATATTTTAAATATAAATCAAATATGCAAAATTAAAAGTCTAGAACGCAAAGTTTAGGTCACAAAGTGTGATGTACGATTTATAGCATTTCTTTATAATTTTATCATGCCTAGCTAGCTACATTATACTTTTTTTCTCATAATCCCAAAAAAAAAAAATTAAAGGGAAATTATTAATTTTTAAATTCAAATGTAAAATAAGGTATTGAGGATACATTTTTTTTAATGTTATAATGTATATCTATCGATATTACAATTAGAAATCTACCACGTTTATGTCATTGTTATTATAACATTATAAGTAATATTTGGATTCATTTCCAAATATTTAAAAAAAATAAATCTTTCTTACTGGATAATAAGAGGACATTTTCTTATTATCTACTAGATTAAAATGTGCACAAGGCAGCAGTTCGAACCCCACAAATGTATTGTGAGGGTAATTCCTTCTTTAATTATAATTGAATAGATGTAGTCTTCTCCTTCGTGAAATGTGAGGAATAGACATTCCTTAAATATTAGTGAGGGTTAAAATCTGAACAGTGTTTCATAAAAATTAATGTAAACTAATCCCAGTTATAATTTAATTTATAAATATCTGTTATAATCTCGTATAATAAGAGTTAGTATAAGACTATAATAATAAAAAAAAATACCACTGAGCAAGATTACTGTTGCAAAAGAAAAAGGAAAAAATAAAAAAGCACTTCTCCCTATAACAATAGCAGTAACTTGTAATTCTAAATGGATCGCACACCCAAAAATTAGCAGTGACTTGCAGTTCCCAAAGTGCTTTCTTTGTTTTTTATTAATTCAATTTGATTCTTTGAATGTAATGGCACTTCCATGGACAGGCCTGTAGTAGTACAGCTTTGGAAGCTATTTGCCCAGTTGCAAAAGCACTTATGTTAGCAGCTGCAGGACCGAAAATGACATTCTCTCAGCCGAGAGTTAACCTTTTGCTTTGGCTTGGCCGGCCCCACGCATGACAAATTTTTTGAATACAAAAATTGCAAGAAAAATTATCAGAAATCTCAGTCATACAATAGAAGCCATCAGCCATGCACTCAATTCTGAAAAAGTTGACTGACATTTTTGGACGATCATGGATAATTTTTTGTGAATTTGTCATGCTGAAGCCGTGGCTTGACGTAATGGATACATAATGGAGAAAAGAATATATATATATATATATATATATATATATATGGAGAGAAAGAGAGAGAGAGATAAGTAGATTTTTAATTAAGCATCTCTCGCTGTATTAAAATTAAAGATGAGTAAAAATATAGATTTTAATACACAATAAAATAAGATACACTCTATTAGAGTCTCTATTTTTTGTCTGTTAATTTATTTCTGATTTTAATATAGTCAGGAATCCCTAATTGAAATATATATATATATAATCTTTCATTAGTGATGATGATTATTATTATTATTATTATTATTATTATATATATATATATATATATATATATATATATATATATATATATATATATATATATATATATATATATATATATATATATATATATATATATATATATATATATATATATATATAGATAGATATATGAATGAAAAGTAATTGAGGTTATAAAAAAAAGAGAGAGATATATTGCCCAAAAATGTAAATTTAGGAAGGACTCAAAAAATAAATTTTTTTCCAAAGGCTCAAGACGTTCTTGAGCAGCTCCGAATATTTGAATCCATTTTTACTTTTGAAATTCGTGGCATTTTTTACATCACAATTTACCAAAAATTAATTCTTTTTCACGATTATTTCTTCAAAATAATATAAATAGATTATTTAAATTTTGATATTGTTTAATGAATAGCACATTGAATGGGTATTCATTGAAAACCACTCCCAATAAAAATGTATATCGGAGCATGAGGTGCACTATACATGAAACAAAAGTTTTTTGCTCTTTTTTGTTGCTTTTTTTATTATGATAGATTTTTTATTAAAAATCTATACGAAACTCTAAAACAACGTCTTAAAAGTATAACCCCACGAATTTTCAGTAATAATAAGACAAAATATTAATATATATACGGACCGTCACTTTATCACTAACTTCCTTGAAATACATAATATTAACTAAAAATAAATTGAACTTTATTATATTAATTCTTCAAATAGTACTTCCAAAAACAATATCCCTTTGGAAGATCACCCGAATATATTTAATTTGCATGGCATCTTAATTAATCTAATCTCCATCAAAATACATGCAAAGGAAACTTTTATTCTGCAAAAATTTTGTCTTCATTGCTTTTTGTTCCATTATAAGCACTTTTGAGGCTAAAATTACTCGGAAGGAATTCATACATATTTCTTTTGGTATATGTATGCTTTGAATGCTTACAAATTGAACCTCTTAATTTGCAAAATTTTTGTCTTGATTTGGTTTATAAATTGCAAGTAGCTGCTTTTATCAGGGGAATCATAATTTGAGTATGGGCCCGTTATTATTATAGCTGGGCAATTGTAGTTTCTAAAGTATTTAGTAAATACTTATTATTATGATTTGAAAGTTAAATTAATTTTATGCTCCATTTGTATGATAAAGAAACTTATAATATTTTTATTATTTATATCACACTATTATTATTTTTTTATAATTACAATTTTTTCCGAGCAATTGTGACTTAAAAATCACAACACCTCAATACCAAATAAGATCTAAATAACAAAAGATGAGCAAATTATTAATGGAGGATTTCTTAATTATTTGGGAGGTTGTCCGATCATTGAAGCGATGGGGGCAAATTTAAATTATACCCAATGCTCTTGGGCTAAGTTGGTTTTGAAATAAGGTAAAAACATCCTTGTAACAAATATTTCTGATAAATTCTATAAAAATTGGAGAGATTTCTAACTATTTTATTTTATACTTATAATGATTAATTTTGAAAATCATAAGAGAGATTTTCCCATCATTTAAAAAACTAAAAGGATCTACCCATGTTTAATTAATCAAACCAGAAACACTCTTCCACTATGCATGAGCATGTTTCAATTGTTTTGGGACTTAAATAAGTGCCAATACTGGTATCTTTACATCTCTTATGCGTATGTATCCATATATATAAAATCCCACCCATGTGGGTATATATTCATTTCATGTCATGATAAGGCCAACAGCAAAAATATAATATGATGGAGTACTTGTGCATAGGAACAGAGAGTATGGGGCATTCCTATTTAAGGGACCCTAGTCCATTAGCTCATTGGTAATCAAGGCACTTAAGATTTTTTAGTACCTTGGTTCGAGTCTCAATTATAGTTAGGGCTCAAAATTTCATCAATTAAACATGATTGAGTGAAATTAACTTATAAATTGTCTTTTTCTTTCGTAAAATACGAGTAGAGACAATAAGTCCCTTCAATGTAAGAGTTAATTCATCTAGGTAAGTATTTCATAAAATTTAATATAATATTATAGTGCTAATATATTTATCTACTAAAATAATAATTATATATATTTAATGTATGATAAAAAATATGATGTATAACCAACCTGAAAAAAAAAAAAGACCCTATAATTCTAGGGCCTCTTTGCCCCTATGTTCATACTATTTCATGATGATTCTATGTCCCCATATTAAATGAAATCATGGCATTGACCTTACCAAGTGGGAGCTTTGGTGGAATTCCAAGTCATGCTCGAGTGGGTTTGTCCACTCTTTTTCTTTTAGATAGCATTGTCACTTAAGTCCCATCATAATATTTTATTTAAAAAAACAAAATTTGCTGTTTTTACACGATACTTTGATTAGGGTGTGTTTGTATTATTCTGTATTATATTATATTATATTAAAATATTATTTTTATATTAAAATTATGTTTGATTGAAATTTTTTATTATATTACATTGCATTAAAAAGATAGCTAATACAATAAAAGATGTATAAAATATTGTTTATATTTTAAATATAATTATTTAACTTTTATTGTTGAATAAATTGTAATAAGTTTAAATTTATTAAATATTAATTTTTATTTTTATTTTAAAAAACTTAATTTAAGTAATAATATAAGATAGTAATAAATCTAGATATTTAATAAATAAATGATAATACATTATTTTACTTTCATTACATCAAATCATTTTAATTATCTTACTTTAAGTACGTAAAAAGTATTTTAATTTTATTTAATCATTTATTATTTAATAAATAAAAATAAATTTATAAATTGTATCTAATCATTTACTATTTACTAAAATACTAAATTTAAAAATAAATTTAAATTAAACAGCTATATTCAACATTAATAAATAAAATAAATTTATAATTTAATATTATATTATTTTATAATATAATATAATTATATAGTATTATAATTTTACAATATAACATTATATTATAGTATGATTGTACTATATTATAATAACTAATTTATAGAAATAAATTATATTATAATATAATATAATATTATTAATAATGTAACATAATCTTGTAATATTTTGTTATTTAATTATAGCATTTTATTAAATCATTTTTATATTATAAAAATTAGTATGTTAAAATAACTATTTAATACTTAATTTAAAGATTAATAATAAAACCCTCTAAAATATTAATAAAATTTAATTTTGCATTATTATAAAATAATATTATTTTAGATGATATAGTTCATACTACACCACGCATAGTATTGTATCACAACTTAATGCAATACACCCTAATTCGATAAAATGTGTCAAATACACCCTAAATGAAGCACATTGTATATTTGTATTACTGACTCTACATGAAAGTTGTTTAATTTTTTAAATAATAATATGTGAAATAAAAGATAATAAGTTTTATTATTTAAATTATTCTCGATAAAGTAGACTGGGGTTTAAATCTCACAATAGTCTAGATTGGCAAGAGGTTCACATCCAAAAAATATTATAAAAAGAGTAAATTATTTTAAATTATTTTGATATTTAATATTTAATCTATATGTATCTCATCCTCAACTCTTTTTAAATATACATCGTCTCAAATTAATCTTATGAGAATATTTTCCATCGTTCATTCTTCTTTATTATTACTTCAATGAACATTATCATAGTTGTATATTTATATTTGTATTGTGCATCCCTTTGCCTAGTTTTTTTAATGCAATAAAATCTAAGGGCTAATCAAAAGCTTTTAAGTGATATCTTTGAAAGATTATTTAAGTGGAGCATATGCATTTAATTTTTACTATAGTCAATCAGGAATTAATTTTTATATTACACGTGTTTAAGAACTAATAATGATCATAATCTTTGATTAATCTTATCTTACAATAACTATTTTCTCTTTAACTTACAATAACACGACCATAATCATTATAGCCACCATTAAGTGTTCTCCACAAATGATATATCAACCTCGTGTATTTATTAAAAATTAAACTATTGAATATTAAAGTTGGCTAGTCATCAATGAAAAAAGGCCAAGAAAAATTCATTCAAAATTTTTAAGTATTATTCACTCAGTGCTAACGTCATTATTAGGTAAGAAATGAGTTAATTAAAATGAATAAGGATTTCCTCGTGATCAGATTATACATGAGTTTTAAAGGATTTTTTTGACACATGTACTTTTAATTATATATAATCAAGGTTTACTTTATAATTATATTATTATTTATTAACTACCAATTATGTAAATGTATTTGCTCATATAAAAGAAGGACTAGGATACTTTCATAGTATTTTTCTATCTTAGTCTCTCATAGTCTTTTGAATTTGATGAAAAAAATGACTTAATGATAAATAAGTGGCTTAATTATTCAATTTTAACTATTTATTTCACATTAGGAGAAACTATGATAAAAAAACAGTAGGAGAGAATTCTAATCCATAAAAAAATATATATTATGAGAGAATCATGATCTAATCGAAAGATTATTAAGTGTGAGCATGTAAAATAAAATAAATAATGGATAAAAAAAGGCAGGATGAATCTAAAGCTTGATGATGTATATTAATTAGAACCAACAAAACTTAGAAAAGACACAATGTGACATGTAATAAATGGAACGAAAACAGTAGTCATTCATCAACATAAAGATATAGGTCACCAAAATCTTAGCAGAATAGTTTTCGAATAATTTTATTTAATTTACTGCGGTGACCAACTGAGGTCGAATCCATTCAAAGATATACATGGCAAAAGAAAATAGCTGAAAAAGGGCCAAGATCAATTTTAGTTTTGGGACATTTTGTTTCAACCATGGGCTTAAAACCTTTTGGTAATCCTCGCACTTAACAATAAAATATGAAATGATTTCTATATAGCCTACAATTTTGTCTTTTCCACACCCACACGCCACTTACAACCAATATAGAATTTGGGCATCTGGGCATCCAACTTTCCACTAACTGGGTTGAAATCTAAATGCACTTCTACTTTTACGTAGTTCACTCACTTGGTTTGTTTGCTGCTTTGCTTTATTTGCTCTAAGTTTATTTTCATTTATAATTGCACCTTATTTATAAATACACTCCAATAAGATTTAAATATTATATTATTTGGGCCAATGGGATATAAGCTCATTAGTAACTAAGGCCTTGGTTCGAGTCTCAGCTACGGTTGAGGCTGAAAATTTACTCAATTAAGGATTAATTTGGTAATGCTGGAGTTTTTAAAATAATTACTGTTAGCTGTGCTGTAAAAATAATAAGCTGTGAAGAGAATCAGTTAAGTATGTGGTAAATTTTATTTTTAGAAATACTGTGAGTTTTGATAGTAGTTGTGGGTATTTGATAAATCTTACTGTTAAACTACTGTAAAAAAATAAATGACTAAAATAGACATAATGTAGGATAAAATTTACTTACACATATAAAAATATGTACATACAATATTTTTATTTGTGTATTATAATAATTTAATTAAAAATAAAATTTATACTATATTGATTTTATTTTTTTATAATAAAAAATTATTGAAATATTGATTTTTTATTTTCAATTTAAATAAGGATAGTTTTGGGTTTAGGTAATAATTGTAAAGATATTTATGTAATTATATTAAAGGATAAAATTGATTCTCAAAATCAGAATCTAAAAGCTACTCATTCCCTTCTTTTCAAAATCAGCTGTAAAAGGGGCTGATTTTGAAATTTTTTTACCAAACACTAAAATTAGTTTTTAAATTCTCAAAATCACTTTTAAGCCTTCCAAAAGCAATCCCAAATGGGCCCTAAGAATGATTGAGTGAAATTAACTTGTATATAATCTCTCTCCCTTACAAAAAATATGCAAGTAGAGCCAATACATCCCTCCAGTATGGAGGGTTATTTGTCTAGGCATGTGTTTCATATAATTTAATGTAATATTGTAGTTTCAGTGTATTTATCTGCTGAAATAACAGTTGTAAATATCTGATGTATGATCAATAATCTGATCTGTAATCAATATTAAAAAAAATTATATTATTTAGTAAATGAACTCCATTTAGTCATTTACTAATTAGTACCAAAACTACTCCCCCGTCTATATAACCTATCTTTATAATATTTACCATATTCATATATATATATTACACCACACAATCTATTTTGAAAGCGGATAAGAGAATTTTTTCTTTTTTTGATTTGATCGTTTTCTATTATAAATGAAGTTTTTTTTTACAGCAATTAGTTAATGCAAAGGCCGGAAAATTAAATCATGCATCGTCTTTTATACATAATGATGGTCACATATAATAATATCTTTTAAATTTCTCTTCTGAAAAATTCACCCTAATGATAGAATTGTAAGTTCAAAAAATCATTAAACTGATGTGTGATAACATAAAAACGGGGTGTGAAAGGAAATTAAAAGTGGAATAAAATGACTTCTTTTCTCTGGTTTGAAATCTGATTCAATTTCTTGACCTACCTTCATGGCCTGGCCTATGACTCAAATATTTAAAGTTCCACCCCTATTTTGAAGCCAAATTAATAAGCTTTCAAAAATTTAGTAAAAAGAATGGTTTCAAGTTCATATAATCACATTATTAAAAAAAAAAAAAAGAAAGGCAACATATAATCACAAAGCCTATTGATCCATTCTATACAATTCACTTAGCTACAATGGAGCCATAAGCAACATACAAAGGACAATCAATGGGGGGATAATATGTGAGGTTTACTTATTTCTGAAGAGGGATAATAACATATAAATTATCGAGTTTTAACAAACAAAGAAATAAGGATTCGGTTTGTAATTATTCAATAATTTGTTGATAAAATCATTATTTTGACTGTTATACTTTTTTCAAGCTTTTCTATAACTTATTTATTTCAATTTCAAAGGTATAGAGATTTGGGGTAATCAATAGAAGGCATCGCTGTTAGAATCAAGCTGCTAAAAGGAGTGGTCTCTCTCAAAGCTCGAGTTACACACACACACGCACACGCAAACTTTTATTGAGTTGACTCTCCCAAAGTTCAACGTCCTTGCCTGTACTTTGCTCTTGACATTTGCATTTTCAGGGACTAGCTGAGGGAGGAATGCTTTGGCAACTTATTTTCAACACCAAGGAAAGTATATATATATATATTACATATATATTCTCTAGTGAGAATGATATATGGTCTTTCAGGTCATTTTCACTTGTTAAAGTGATGATGCAAACTAAAATATAAAATACAAATTTTAATATTAGAGATTGTGCTTTTTTATATGTTAGTGACATATTCATTTTGTTAAAATATAGATGTCCTTACTAGAGAATTATTATTATTATTATTGTCACATAACAACAACAACAACAACAACAACCACAACCACAACCAAAATACCAAACCTTGAGATTGGAACAGAAGGATACAAGTTCTGCAAGAATCCCTATCCACTTGAATCGTCATGCAACCAATTGGTAGATCCTGAGAAGAATCCATGGAAAAAGATCAAACACAATATACAATCAAATCATTGATGGTAATGGGCAATCCTGAGCTATATGCTATTGGTGGTATTTTGTGTGGTCATCGAGTGTCATTTTAGTAGCTTTTGGCTATTTTCTTAGACACCAACTGATTCTTTATACTGAGCTGATGGCTGTTTGTGAGGGTTTGGAACTTGCTACTCAGCTTAGCTACTTTGTACTTGAGCTAGAGTCTAATTCAGCTATTAT
The DNA here is from genome assembly GCA_030449835.1 of Clausena lansium. NCBI lineage: Eukaryota > Viridiplantae > Streptophyta > Magnoliopsida > Sapindales > Rutaceae > Clausena > Clausena lansium. Next base: position 4,064,992 of record JASUUF010000146.1, on the reverse strand, counting down.
GGTTTCTTGGATTACTTCTCATAGTTATGTGCAGTAGGATTATGTTTATCTTCTTGGTCAAGTCCGAGCTATGTCTTGTTCTCCCTCTGTCGTCATCAGGCATGTTTTTCGCAAGGCTATTTCTACAGTTAATTTCATGGTTAATAGGGTTTGTACTCGTCGGTTTTATCAGTGTTTCTTAGGTTCTCGAGGTTTTTCTATTAATTTGTTTAGTATCATTTATCTGGATGCATAGGAGGCCCTCATGTTAGGAGGCAGTTTTTCTTTTCTTTTACTCTTTGCTAGTTTGCTTTTGATTTTTGCTCTTGGTGTGTTTTTTATGCTTTCTTGTATTTTCCTTAACTTAAAGGTTTTGGTTTATGTTTTCCTCCATTTGCATTTTTGCCATCCGATGATCTATATTATAGGTAGGGGTCCTTGTTTAATCCTCCACCATCATGGTTGGTCTTCCATTAAGGAAAAAAAATAAATGATAGTAATGGGCTCTTTTTATCCATCGTTGGGACCCTACTAAGAGGTTGTTTGTTAATTACTTGAAGTCTAAGATTTTATTACTTTCAGATCTTTTTTAAAATATACTTGTTTGTTTTTTGTAACTTATAACTAATTTTCAGATATTTACATCTAAATAGAAAAAGTAAACTTTTATGACTTTTATCTAAATGGAAAAAAGGTCTGAATGACAAGTAAATATTATATTCTAAAAATATCTCTATAAAATAACTTATTTCCTAAATTATAAAATCTAATCTCTTTTTTGTAGTTTTAATATACAAAGACATAAATGTCAAATAACCAAATTTAAGATGTTTTTCATTATAAAAACAAACAAGATGTCACTTATATTCAGATATTCAAAAAAAAAAAATAAACATATAATTCAGATTTTTATATTTAGATCCATTCAGACTTCAGAAAAATTCAGACTCATTCAGATTTCAGACAAAAAAAATAAATGCTACCTAAGCTTGATGGACTCGATACCACCTTTCCTAGCTCAGATCCGTCATTCTTGAAATACAGCAATATTATGGGACAAAGCCCATAACAAAGCGGGCCGGGCTTTGAATTATACATCTGAACGCCGACGTTCCTATAAAACCTACCAAAAATAAGTACATAAGAAACCCTAGCATCGCTCGAATCCAACGGATGAAATAAACCCGCAGAAGTAATCTAAGCCGTTCAATCAGCATAAAAAACACTATATAAAATACCACTGGGGTCATCATGACAAAATGAACACACAGCCGCTTTCATTTGTTAACACTTCTCTCCTTTAACAACGCAAGAGGTATTATCATGCAATACCCATTTCCATATACATGTTTGTTTTCATTGTTTTAATGGAAAATTTTTTTATTGTATTACTTTGAAAGCTTGTGTTTTTATTATCTGGTATAATGGTATGTTTGTTTATTAATATTTGTTTTATTTGACAATATATGGGATGTTATATGATGCTGATGTGCTTGTACATACTGTAGATTTGTTAATTTTGAAACTTTTTTAACCTTTATTTATTTCATGCTTTTAGCTATTTGTTTGCCATAAATTGATGATCTGTAAAAGCTTTTTGACACTAGTGGCTGCTTTTCTTTTTTGTTTTTTGGGGTTAAATTTATGCTGGTATTATTGATTTTTATTGTTTTGATAATGATATGATTCTGCTGATTTTTGTAAAATATTTTGTTAAAATATTTTGTGAAAGCATGTTGGTGTTTGGCATTTCTTGATGGATGATTGGCTGAATGAGATCCCCAAAACTGATGTGTGTATAGTAATCAAGGCTGGAGTCTCGGAAATGGGCTCTTTTGCCAGAAACTCTTATATGGGTTTCTGGAATGAAAGACCAATGAGCCCGAGAATTGGCATAATTCTAATTTGCCATAGGCCTTTGGTTGGGGACCATTTTCAATTGTCTTTCAGAAGTTGCATTTAGCATTGACTGTTTTTCACAGCAAAAATGTACCATTTCATTATTTGAAGTTTTTTTCCCTCATACATAGAATACATTGTTCTTATTTGGAAATTGCAAAATTTTTTTGTAATTTAAATGGTTTTCTTGTTTTGAAATAGGTCTACATTATTTTTTTATATGACTATATATGAAACTAGTTTGGTGGTCTAATTTCAATTTTCTTATTTAATGGCCTTACATGCCCCTTTGAGTTGCTGTTAAGTGTTCCGGAAAGGTATTTAAAATGTTGATGTTTTTTCAAATCATATGATTGGCTTTGCAAGGAGTGTCATGTTGATATTTTACCATAACCTCTAGATCCATTAAACTCTTTATTCATATAAATAGTTTTTTTGATATAATGTATGGCCAACAAATTTTTTAGAGTTTTGCTTATGAATGTCTTCAATGTTGTTTCAATTAATTTTATTTCTGAAACTTATTTAATGTGTTAAATTTTATTAACTTTAACTCAGTATTACTGCATATTTATGGTTTATGTGAACTTACCATAATTAGTTATCTCTTATCCAATTGGAGTGAACTAATCTTTTAGTTTTGCAGTTCTAAGTACTGAGAAGGATGTCTCATCGTAAGTTTGAACACCCAAGACATGGTTCTTTGGGATTTCTCCCAAGAAAGAGAGCATCCCGCCACAGAGGAAAAGGTTTCTAATGACTTTTTTTAGCGTTTTTAACTTATAAATTATTTGTATGTTCATATGGCAATATGGAAATTTAATGTGTGCCTAAGATGAAGACCACAGGACTATTCATTTTTATGTTCCATTTCATTATGTATCTAAATCCTTTATAATGTTGTTTAGGTGCTGGGTTACTTTCAGTTATATTGTTGTATATTTTCCTTAATGTCTATTTATTTTTTTCTAATTATTGTAAGAAGTGCATGTTTTACACTTGACGCTTTATTAATTTTTTGGGCAATGAAAATGAATATTTCCTTTTCTCTTTTATTTTATGATAGCTTTTTTGCATACATAATATCTCATTATCTCATTGTAATGTTAATGTCTTTCGGATAAGCCATACGATATAAAATACTTTGGTGTCTTCCTTTACTTTTAAACTGTGCATCTCCGTAAAATTTGAATAAATCATTTGTTCAGTTTGTCCCCCATACTTAATTAAAGAAGCGTAATGATAATTTTGCTTGTATTGCTTCTAAGGAAAATATCTTAATAAGTTAAGTTGAAGCTTCTCATAAAAGAGTACTTAAATATTTATTTTCATGAAACTTAGTAATATCTTTGTTGAATTCTATTCCAAATTATATAAATTTATTCCAATTGTGAGAGTTTGATGGATCTTTAGGCAATGAAATTATTCATATTCAAATAGATTCATTCCTACTTGTATTCTGTGATGGATGCTTTTTCTATGGCTGTGTCTGGGCTCATTTTAGAGACTGATTTGTCCTTATTTGATATTCACTTTTGCAGTGAAGGCCTTTCCAAAGGACGATCCATCAAAACCATGCAGATTAACTGCTTTCTTGGGTTACAAAGCTGGAATGACCCATATAGTCAGAGATGTTGAAAAGCCAGGATCAAGTGAGTCATTTGCTGCCATTGCTTTCATCTTTGTTTTTGGTTTGAGTATGATTTATACATTTCTTGCATATTCATATAAAAAGGTAAGCTAAATTATCTAAACTTAATCCTTTTCTTTCAGAGCTGCACAAGAAAGAAACATGTGAAGCAGTAACTATTATTGAAACACCACCCTTGGTGGTTGTTGGAGTCGTTGGTTATGTCAAGACACCGCGTGGGCTTCGTTCTCTCTGCACTGTTTGGGCTCAGCATCTCAATGAGGAGGTTAGGAGAAGGTTTTACAAGAACTGGTGCAAATCGAAGAAGAAGGCCTTCACCAAGTATACAAAGAAGTATGAAACTGATGATGGGAAGAAAGACATTCAGGCTCAGCTGGAGAAAATGAAGAAATACTGCACTGTGATTCGAGTTCTGGCCCATACCCAGGTATTTCCCTTCTCCGTAGATCTTTAATTAGTAGTGTTCTTTTTAATTTGATGGAAGAGTAATTACATATTTTTTATCTTTGGCTTTTTCTCTCTATGAATGTTAACATTTTGATGTTATGAGAATACTTATCTGGCAGTTATATTATTTTTAACCGTTATTTCACTCTACAGATAAGAAAAATGAAGGGACTGAAGCAGAAGAAGGCCCATCTGATGGAGATCCAGGTCAATGGTGGATCAGTTGCCCAGAAGGTTGACTTTGCTTATGGTTTCTTCGAGAAACAGATTCCTATTGATGCTGTGTTCCAGAAAGATGAGATGATTGACATTATTGGTGTGACCAAAGGTAAGGGATATGAGGGTGTTGTTACCCGTTGGGGTGTTACTCGTCTCCCTCGTAAGACTCACCGTGGTCTACGCAAGGTTGCTTGTATTGGTGCCTGGCATCCAGCAAGGGTCTCCTTTACTGTTGCTAGAGCTGGGCAGAACGGTTACCATCACCGTACAGAGATGAACAAGAAAATTTACAAGCTTGGGAAGGCTGGCCAGGAGTCTCACTCTGCCATGACTGAATTTGACAGGTTCGAATATCTGTTATCTTCTTTAATGGGTTCTTTTTCTTCTTGAGATCTATATTGTTTATTTTAGGTGTATGTGAGTTGTTAAGTTGGGTAAGGTTGAGTAAGGTTAAGGGAGGGTGAGAACTAGTTGATATTTTTCCTACCTTTTTTGACCTTTATCGGCCTTGCAACTTCAAAAACCATCAGTCTCTTGATTGGGCTCGATTGTTGTGGCTGACTATCACTTTTTTATTGTAATTATGACCATTCCATCTTTAAAGCAATGTGTACAGATGTGAAGATGCCCGAGTTATTCAATCCCTGTTGCTTTTCTATTTTTAGGTTAATGTTATATGATTGTTATAATTGTGTACTCATAGATCTTTATAATGATCAGGACGGAGAAGGATATCACCCCAATGGGAGGCTTCCCCCATTATGGTGTGGTCAACGAAGAGTACCTGCTGATCAAGGGCTGTTGTGTTGGGCCTAAGAAGCGTGTTGTGACCTTGCGGCAGTCCCTACTGAAGCAGACATCTAGGCTTGCACTGGAGGAGATTAAGCTCAAGTTCATCGACACATCCTCCAAGTTCGGCCACGGTCGGTTCCAGACAACACAGGAGAAGGCCAAGTACTATGGAAGGCTCAAGGCTTGATTTTGGCCAAGTGAAGAAGGAATTGCCTTTAGTTAAAGACTATTTTTGTCTGTTTCATGGTAGTACTGAACATCAAAGATTTTGGTGAATCATGTCTTAAACATTTTGGTCATTCTAGTCTCCATTTTGGATTAATATGGCTTTGGCTACATTGCAGTTCTTTGAAAACTTCATTTGTGTTTGGATTCTTGTTTGCACTTCAATACATCTTCTTACAGTTTTTTAAGCTTTAATTTGAAAATCTTAAGTGTGTACTTTAGTAATTTCTCCCTAAATTGGGCATGTCGCTAGATGGCAGCACAAACCTGGTAATCTTGAAGGCTTTGAGGAGCTTAATGATTTTGGCATTTTTTTTTAATTTAAGAAAAATTAATTTCACGGACATATTTAACAATTAGTTTAACATTAACCTAAATGTCCTCTAAAATTATATATATATGACCAAAAAAAAAAAAAACCCTTAAATTTCTCTCTTTCTACATAAATAATTAACGGGTTTTGTGACTTCAGTCATGCATTACGAATTAATATGGTCAAGCATAAAGCTTTCGGTGGGAATTTGACGCACGTGAATTATACTTTTATTCTTTAAAACACCACAAGAATCAACAATAAGAGCCTTCTTTTTCAAAGATACCCTTAAATCTCTTCAACTCTCATTATTATTGGAACAATTATTTATTATTATTATTATTATTTTAATTTTTCTAACAATAGGTCTTCAAATATCTTGGAAGATAATATATCTAAGTGATTTGAAATATTAGAGGAAATTAAAGAATATAATGATTCTAGCTGGAAGAATTAGATAGATATAGAAAAATGATTCTGTTTAATGAAGAATTTAGATTGTTTTTCTCCATTCGTAAGTTTTACATGTGAAAAGGACTATACAATGAAAGGCAATGGATGCCAGGATAGCAAAATTACCAGTTCGTCCGATGATATCAAGCACTTAAAATCAAATCAATCTAATTTCAAATAAAGTAATATTTCATATAAATAACTAAAAGAGATAAAGAGATGCATTTTGTTGGTTTGCCCTTTCTAACATTATTGTTTTGCAATTATTATTATTAATTTTTTAATGACTTTCTAATCTTGCTAAAAAAAGGGGGGAAATAGCCCTTGCGAGAGATGGGAAAATAAGCGAATTTTAATTTTTCCTTGAGACATTAGAAAAAAAAAATCTTTTGATTGCAATATCATATTTATTATGAATAATCTTATAATCTTCTATCGAGACAAAGTAAACGGATATTTACAGCTAAACAAAGATTGAAAAATCTCTACAAGCTCATACTATCATTTTAGATAATAGAAACCTAATGGCAGTTTAGAGTATGTTTGGCATACTGTATTGTATTGCATTAATTGTATTACATTAGGGTGTATCAAGCTATAATGCAATATCATATTTGTTGTAATATGAACTGTATTATATGTCATAATATTTTATATCATTATTAATCAAACTATTAATTTTAAATTAATATTATTTAAACTAATTATTATTTACTTTACTTATTTTAAATTGATTAATTTTTATATATTAATTATTGTATTATAATCAAATAATATAATATTTTATTATATTTTTATACTATTTAAGTATTTATTATTAGTTATATTAAACCTGAGTATAGTTTGGCTAATGAGGTAGTTTCCTGCATTATGGTGCATTACGCTGCGAGAGATTGCAAGTTTCCTGCTATTAAATTAATATATATCACTTACTCCCTTCTGTTTTCATAATAATCAATAACCCCCTTGGCAGCTTAATTTGATAGTATTACTTTTAATTTTAAATATATTTTTTAATATTCATTATAAATTAAATAAATTATATAAATTAAAATTAAAATAAAATTTAAGTACTAAAAAATAAAAAAAAAATGTTTCGATGTGAATAAAAGTTATTAATAAAATATTTTTGTACTTTTTGTTATTTTTATAATAAATATATATTCTATATTCTGAAGATAAATTATCAAATAGAAGACCATTTATCCCTCTTTTCCTTTAAATTATTGTGTCAAGGGAGTTTCTGAATATTATTAAGTGGCATATATAAATTTCAATAGAAGAAAAATTAGTAATTTCGTTTCCAATGCACCATAATGCAACAGCTACTGCAACCAAACATGAGATTGCACTGTTATGTGGGCACGCGAGGTGCTGAAAACACCCTTAGTCATATTTAATGCTAATGATAATCCTTACATGTTGAAATAATTGATGGATAGCGTTGCAAAAGGGGTAAAAATAAATTAATAGCCTAGTTATTTTTGAGTTTTAAAACTTTAACATACTATAGATTATAATAATTCAAAATTAATAATTCTTGTTTAATTTATCCAAAAATGTTTAACCAGTCCATAGTTTTTATTTTTTATTTTTTTATGTTTGTTATATACACACACCAAATATGATTAATAATTTTATACTAAATTATTGGTAGTAATTAAAATTATTCAAAATTTTTTTACGGATGTATACATGCCCTCTGTGCTATTTTTGAACTGTTGACTTTGCTCAAATTAGGGGTGTACGCGGATTGGATTTTGCGGATTGAACATCAATCCATATTCGATTCACGATTTTGCGGATTATAAATTTTCAATTTAATCCAATCCACAGATTGGTTAAATTCAATTCAAATCCAATCCATACATCTGTGGATCAGATGTGGATTTGACCCAATCCATATTCAATCCATCATTTTGCGGATTAAAAATTTTTAATTCTGCCAATTCAGGAACTAATGAAATAAAAAAAATCTAATATAAAAATAAATTTACTACCAATCAAATTCAAAATTGAATAAGATTTATATAAATCAATGAGTAATAATAGGTATCCCAACATTTAAGTCTCACTTTGAGTTCTAATTGATGTGTCATTAATCTATTTGAGGGTGCTTAAGTGATTTTATAAGCTATAAAATTCATCATCTAATAAATGAGTGACACATAGCATTGGGACTCAAGTTGGGACTCAAATGTTGGGATCCCAATCATTACTCTAAATTAATTGTTTAAATAAAGCTAGAATAATGCATTCAAAGTTTCAAAATACAATGATAATGATTAGTGATATTGTTCAGCCGGAAGGCAATGATTTTGAAGTGTTTTGACAATGGAACTCGGCGAAGAAGACGGCTAAGAAGTCACGCATCAAGGCCTTCGTCAAGTTCGTCAACTACCAGCAACTGACACCCACACGCTACACTCCCAATGCCGATTTGAAGGACGTCGTGGCGGCTGATTACCGCGAGAGCAAGGACAAGAAGGTGATCACTTGAAAGGAGAGCAAGAATCACTGGAGGAGAGGTTTAAGACTGGTAAGAATTTTTGGTTCTTTGCTAAGCTAATGGTTCTGTGCGTGCGGCGGACATGACCTAGGATTTTTGTTTCCTAATCGTTTGTGACTTGGCGTTATGTGATAAGTTTGGCTTAAGATTTTTTATTTTGTTTTAGAATTTTACAAGTTGTATTTTTATATTTAATTATTTAATATTTGTTATTTTATATTATTGGATAATGGATAAGATATATTATGGTCTAAATGTAACTATGTAAGTATGTAATTATATTTTAACTTACTTATTAGTAAGTAGTAATCCTTCATATATAATATTTTTTAATTAAAAATTATTTTTTATTTTTTACGAATTCACGGATTGTTGCGGATTTATAGAAGTAAATTCATATCCAATCCACTGACTGCGAATTTTTAAATTTTCAATCCAATCCAATCCACCAATCCAAGGATCGAATTTTTACGGATCAAATTTTTGCAGATTAGACGGATTGAGCGGATCTAATTGGATTTTGTACACCCCTAGCTCAAATGACTCTTTAACAAGTAACGATAACTATCAAACTAAACTCTATACAAACAATCTTAAGACACAGTGAGGATCAAAATTCAAGATATGTTATTTTTTAAGTGATTGATTACGAACTTGATCAACACTCACTATTTCTTAAGACTAATAATTCTTATTTTATTAACCGTGAGCAAAATCATCATTTGAGATGTGGGTCACCGATAAATAAGGCTAAATATGTGGCCTATCACAAATGAATCAAGCCAAAAGAAGAAAAGAATCAAACTTATGAAAGTGATAAAGAAGTAGTAAATTAAGGACAATATGTGTGTGCAATGGTACTCAATTTATGTACATATTTTATTCATATTCATGTCCATGCAATCTTATTTTTCTTGATTGTGTTTTGCTTGCAAGTAAAAAAATTGTTGAGAAAATGCCATGTCCTTTGGTAAATTGTAGGAAAAGGAATTAAAAGGTTGCTTGAGATGGAGACTTGGTGTTCCAAAAAGAAAAGAAAAAAGAAAAGAAAAGAAAATATTATGCTTCAATCTAATTTTCAACATTTGCTTTATGAGCTTTCTTGTCATGTCATGCATGGGACCCTTTCTCTTTTAGAAAATGTCTTACATGGAAATATGGAAGCAATGATCTTTTCTTGAAGAGACCTTTTTGCATGAAGTGGGTTTCTTTTCATTTATTTCAAAACTGGAATTATTGAATTCATGCTCTTGTTTTCACTTGGTTTGAATATTAAAAAATCTATGTGTATCCTGTGCTGTCGTTTCATGTCACATTTTCAATGGTGCGAGAACTGGAAATTAATTCATATGATTAACTAGATCTACACAGTAATAGTTTAATGTACAACATTAATTATTAATTACTACATTTATTATGTAATTTCATCAGTATTCACAAGAATTTACAAGGTGGTGTCCCGTGTGAAGTTACTCATTCTTAACAGTGATGTCGGGGATTCAACCTAATATGAGTTAAAGTTTAAATAAAAATATAATTTAAAAATGATCAATAAATAAAAAAAATTAATATATTTAATTCAATACATTTATGATTATCCTCGACGTGTTTTTATATGTTAAAAATATTGAAGAATTACCTCATCATCAAGACTACAAAAAGTATTTTTTTTTCTATGTATATAATTTGTTTCTTCTATTCGATTCACTGATGATTTTTCACAAAATTCATATCTAAAAATGCCATTTCTATTGTAGTTATGATAACTGATAAAATCAATAATAATGTCACTAATAGATAGACTTTCTTTACTAATTCATCAATCCCTTCAATCTTAAAAATTTATTATCAGGACCAACATCTATAATGTAAACATCAAGTTGAATTTTAAGTGCCATAAAATCCATTGAAGAAAAATTAATTGGATAAAACTCAGTAAGATGAATAGTTTCTGTTCTTCTGTGTGAGGAGAGTTAGGACTATAGGAATTTCAAAATAATAATATTCTTTGTGAGTTGGAGATGTAAAAACATATATCCAATATCTTAATTAATTTTAAAATTTAACAAAGGCTTTTATTGTAAATCAAATTAAAAATGGGACAATTTGTAACTTTTGAAAAATAAAGCAGGGGCTCTACGTACCTCTATTGTGGCACCGCCACTACAGTCATTCTGAAGGGTAAATAATTATTTACTAAATCATTGTTGTACTTGATGCGAATGTCGACATGTTTTAAAACTTGGATATGAGCTATATTTATATATCTCGCTTAAAAATTATTGTTAAACATCATTGTTCAACATTAATTTAACATGATATATGTATATTGCAACCAGACAATGTTGTCAAGCTTTAAATGTATATTTTTTTGAAGAACATGAAGATACCGACAAAGATAATAGAACAAACAAATTGAAAACATTAATAAATAAAAAGCATGACAAAACGTAATACAAAACCTAGTGATTGTATATTTATAGATTATAGTTGTTAAGCTGTAGACTGGCTTATCCTGAACAGAAGAATAATGACTGGAAGTTCTTTCCCAAATAAAAGCTTGAATAGAACAGCAAAAATATGTCACTGTAAAACGTCAGAAATTAAATTATTCTCTTTTGCAACAAAAGACAGACACAGGAGGTTTATTTTATCATCTAACTTTTTTTTTTTTTTAAATTTTAAGTTATTAATTTATTTTTAATTTATCTTTTATTGGGGGAGAATATGTAGGTCTCCATAGGCTTTCTTTTCATTATCAGACATTGTGATTGTGTTGTTGAAAAAAGGGGTTCTCACTCAGTGCACTTACTCACTCACTATAAGCAAGCAAAAAGAAGAAACCCCGCTCTCTCGTTCAAGTCTTTTTCTTCATAATTTATATTGCAATAATTACTTAAATATTTCATCATTTCTGAAATATATGTTTGATCAATTTCTCTAGCAAACAATCCTTAATTGCTTAATTATAATTATTTCTTTGTATGAATGCACACAACAGAAGTCGTCCAGAGTACTAATTGGTTCAACTAATAAGAATTTACAATCTCATATAAAAAGGTTAGAGTTTGAATCTTAACGAGTTCTTATTATATGTGCTTTGATGTTTATTGTTGTATATACAAATTTTTCTTTTTTTGGGGCTAATAATGTGTAACAATTTGTTTTAATGGTTTTTTCTGACAAAAGTGATCATTGCTTTCTCTCAACACCAGGTTGTTTTTTAATTAAAGGAAAAAAAGAAGAGGAATAATTGTGGTCTACATCACCATCTTTTCAAGCTCTCTCATCTCTTTTATTTTTTTTTATTTTTTTGGGTACACAAAACCATTTCTTTCTTCTCTTGAATCATGGCACTTCTGCTTCAGCATAGCTGTAAGGTACCCAAACATTAGATCTCTCTCTCTCTCTCTCTCTCACTCTTAGCTTTTTTATTTTTATTTTTGCTTGCGCTTTGATCTCCACTTGTTGCCATATGTGTAGCTAGCCAATAGCTTTGATCACATGCCTATTCAATCCCCAAACCTAATTCAGAATTTACATAAAGTTTTATTATATATAAAAAATTTAGTCTAATTTAATATTCTCTAGCAGCTTTTTCTTTATCAATCTTTATTTCTTTTGTTTGGTGGTAGCCTGGTGGATTATGCGTGATATTTTGTCACCTTTGCTATGATTACATCTAACTGCTTATGTTGGATTTGAATTTCTGCTACCAAATAAACTTTTATCATCCCTAAATTAATCTCATAAAGTTTAAAAAAAAAAAATTCTAGAACAAGTAATTTCAAGAAAATCAATTGCAATTAATCTTCGCCGCCGACCCGTGTGCAAACCATTTAATACCCTGAATTAGCTCTTAATCATCATTATAATTACCTTTCTTTTAAAAAATTGCTTACAATTAGGAATGATAACTCATAATTTTATTTTTCTAATCTCATCAAAATTTCATTTTTTTTTAAAATTCTAAAGGAGACAACTTCTGAAAAGGAGCAATACCACAGACAGGAAGGACCATTCTTTCTTTTTGAATTGTTTAAGTTTGTTTTCTTTGAGACAAGGTATAGTATTCATTAAGTTAGGCATCAAGATCATGAAGATATAAGGAAAAAAAATAAAAAATAAATAAAAAAAAGTGATAAGAAAAATTCATTTATTATGATATAACTTTGTCTTTACATTTTCTATTAGGGTATAAAGCTAGCTAGTGTGTTTAAAATAATTCATTGAGAATTGTGGGTGTCATGTTTTTGCAGGGCAGCATGAGCTTATAGGATATATAGCAAGACTAAGAATCTAAGATAATGTTTGTTCCTATTTCTTAGGACCAAAAGTAAAGAGGGCCTTAATTGCTTGATTCTCTCAAGAAGAGATTTGTTTTATATTTGCTTGCCTGCTTTTTCATTTACATTTCATCTTCAACTTCACCTGTTTCAACACAAGAGCATGCAATAAACAACAAGAGGGTCTTTGAGATTCTAGCTTCTTCTCTAAAATTTTGGTAAGTATAGTTCAGTTTGTGCCATTGTCATTGAGATTTTAAACATTTTAATTATTCTTTGCTTACTTCTCTTTGTTCAAGCAAAGAGAAATGGCCTCTGCAGTTTCTGAAATATCAAAGCTTAGCTAGTTATTTAACATCATGGCATTGATGAAAAAAAAGTTTTGCAAATCACTTAATTGGCTCAACCATGTTTGAACATTTATCTAAACTAAAAATTTGGTGGTTTTTATTTTTTATTTATTTTATTTTTCATCTTTCCCTGTTTGTGTCTTCATAATCATCCTTTTTCTTTTAGTTTCAAATGAATTTTGATTTAGGCAAGTAAAATTTTATTAAACATTGGAAGGAATTAGAAAGCTTGGATGGAATCACATTTTAACTATCATACAGCTCTTATTATAATGTTGACAATGCTCTTATGCATTTTCATTTTTCAGGGCATCAACAAATTACAAAAGTTGAAAGTTTGCTTGGAACAAAATTTGTAGCCAATGTTTGATCTCTAGCTCCAAGCATGTTTTGATCATCTGCAGCAAGTAGACCATTCTGCAAAATCAAGATTTCGACCTAAAAAAGGCGGTGTATAGGCATGAATCCAAACGAGTTTGGTTCCGAACGATCAAAGCCATGGAACATATACACAAGTTCAGATCCTAGTCCATCTCAAGCAGCTGCTATTGATCAGGAAGCAGCTCCGTGGAAAAGCTTTGGAACTTCCATGAATGCTATCTCTTTCGGGTTCGTTGCCACGGCTATTTTGATATCAATGTTTCTGATCATGGCCATTTTTGAGCATCTGTTTAGGCCTAGTCCTTCTTTTACTTCACCAGAAGTGATGATGAGTAATGGCTCTTCAGAATCAGAAGCAAAGAAGAAACATGGTAATGAACGAAGAGTAAGTCTCTTTAACTCATCAATTTCAATATATATATCACTATATACATAGATAGTATTAGTAATGATCTGGTGGAGAACATTATGTTATGATGAACGATACTGTTATATTGTATTATTTGGTTAATCCACACAATTTTTATCCCTATCATGAGGTATTAAAGGATTATGTTAATGCATAATTACTCACCTCACAGTGCTCATTTCTGATGAGTAAATTGATCTAGTGATGAGAAACTGCATACGTAACGCAATTCTGTAATTTTTTGTGAATGATGAGCAATGTGGTCAAGTAGGTCCTAATTCTATGCGTGTACGCACATGTACAACAAATTGATTAAAAATAAGTAAAATTAAGCTGAACAGTTTGTATTTGTGATTTTCTTCTGGTGACAGGTGTCGACACCATATGCATCCGATTTCTCGGTACTGATGCCGGGACAGCAGTATCCTACTTACATTGCTCAACCTGCTCCTCTTCCAAGGGAAGGAATAAATAGGCCGTTCCATGGACATAATTTTGTATAGGAATTTAGAAATAATATACTTGTTATTATTGAAATATATTTCAGGCTGTATTAATATATCCACGGAACTATAAATTTCAAGTCTGTGGAGCATGTTTTTGGTAAGGGGTCATTGTTCGTTTTTTAGCCAGAATTTTGAACATACCTCATTAATAATAATTCTACCTTTTTCGGATAGAATTCCAACCTTCTCTATTTTAAGTAAGGTGATATTTATTTATTATATTGTGTTATGGAGAAATGTATAATTAGGGACTCAATTTTATTTGGTGCCTAAGGCAAATTGTCTTAGTTAGGTTTTCTTATAATTATATTAAAAAAATTAATGATATTAAGTCATTCTCCCTAGTTGGACCTCTCTCTACTAAAAGATAATATCATAAATATTATTTGGAAAACAAAGTTCTTCTAGATCTTCAGTTTCATGTCTAGTTTCACTTTCAATCATATTTTTATTACAATCTCCTATAAGATTATTATCATTGTATTGATCGTTATAATCTTCATTGTAACTATTGTCATTATTTGTTTCATCATCTTTTAATTCAGTTTGAACTTATTCGATTAATGATTCTACCATGCATATTTTCTAGTAGACCATTTTTTTTTTTATTGAAATAGAATAAACAAGCAAACAATTATGTTGGATAATTAAGGAAAAAAAAGCTATGAACACAAGAATATTTTAAAAAGAATTAAGAAAAACGAAATAACACAACTAGTATAAGAAGAAAATAGGGAAAATAAGAACTGAAAATTTGAACTCGTATTGTGTCATCTATTAATAGATAACATGTATAGACTTATATAAAGATTTAAATGGAAATATACATTTTATTTATAATTCCTAATGTGAAAAAGGGATTTTTTGTAAGATCAAAAGAATTACTATTACTTAAGTGACTTTATAGGGACTTGGTAGTTTATTTAGAAAAAAAAAGATAATTATAAAATAATAATAAAATAAATTAATAAATATAATTCAACAATTTAATTAGCTGTAATTTAGGAATTCATGAAAACTTACAATAAATGTAGTCACCCATAAGTTCAAATATTTCATCGACTACTATATTCTTGAATTAAGTTATCATAATTGGAGACTTTCATATGTAGCGGTGACCTAAGGCAACTGACTAAGCTGCTTAAGGGAAGAGCCACAGCCACTGTATAATTTTTTAACTTTTAAAATTAATCACAACCTCATTATATAAGAAATAATAAGGATCTCTGTGTCATTATGCTAAAAAAAGTATGTGTAATACATATTCAAAAGTGAGAAATAATTAAATTCTTGATAAATTTTAAGAAAAATAATATATGGACAACCACCTTATAGAAAAATTGATATAGAATAAAAATATTTTTTTAATTAGGCATTCTACTGTTTGCATTAAAAGTATCCTTTTAGTTTATTAATAAGTGTTTTCAGTCAAGGGACTGTTCTAGCTTAACCAAGACCCTCGGTTTGAGTTTTGGGAATGCAGCTGAGATTAAATACTTTTTGGGAGAGCTTTGCATCCTTAATGGTCCTACCGGCTCGAATTTGGATTAATCAGGACCCAATACAATCACTGGATACCAGATGGTTTAGACAAAAAATAAAAAAATATTATTTTTAGGAAGAGTGTTAAAAATATATTTTATGGAGCAAATAGCACCATCTATATATTTATCCCATAGTATTAATTTTTCAAACTTAACACTTTTTTCAGACATAAAAATGAAAAACAAACATAATGTTCATATATATATATTAAGACATAATTCAAAGTTTAAATTTAAAAAAAAAAATACTACTTAGGCAACAACCTTTAAACACTCACGAGAGGAGAGGTTAATGAAATTTATATTTCCACTTTCCATATGCTCTTCCAACACTTATT
The DNA here is from genome assembly GCA_030449835.1 of Clausena lansium. Lineage (NCBI taxonomy): Eukaryota > Viridiplantae > Streptophyta > Magnoliopsida > Sapindales > Rutaceae > Clausena > Clausena lansium. The sequence goes on along the minus strand of JASUUF010000146.1, from coordinate 4,048,691 downwards.
TTCTATTAACTTTAAAAAAAAATGAAAAGAAATTATAAAATTGATTTTAATTTGGATATGTACACATTGTATCTAGATTGGAAGCCAACAAACCTCCACCAAATTAATTTATGAGATGGTACAAAATCATATGCATTTGGAGATGATGATAACAATTGACATTGACATGGAGATTATATACTTCAAGTGATAATGTGACAAAAATCACAGGGCATTTTTGGCAAATTGGCAGTGCTTTTCCACATGGAACTGTAATCACTCTTCCATGCTGTAAAGCTCTTCAAAGCATTTTTCTTTAAAAAGAAAACTTTAAGATCTTTTAGGTTTTATTTTGTTAGAAAAGTAAAGGGGTAAATAAAAACTAAATTAATTTTTTAATTCCCCATTTTTACATATTCAAACTCGACTGATGAGCAAAATTAAATTATTTAAAAATTACTCGGTTAGTCTCCAGATAAATATATATATATATACCCTTTTAGGTTTTTTTTAGTATGCAACAAACTGCTATAATAATAATTACTTCTGAGTTACAGTAAAAAAGTGCTTTTCAATAATTGATAATGTTAAGAACATCTGCTTTCCTTTTTCTTTTCTTTTTAAATGGGCCCTATGAAGATTGAAGAATTAGATGATTACGAGGGAAATTATCAGTTGTGTTACAATAATTATTACTGCAGTGATTTTCATTAATTCTATGAATCTAAGTGGACCTCACTAGGAAAGTTGATGAAATCACAAGTTCAAAACGGGCATGATAATGTACAACTGTTAGGTACACTGAATAATTATTGCTAGTGTTGTTATTTTCATTAGAAGAGTTGACAAATTTGATAAGACTATCAAGGTCAGTATAAGATTCACTCCTTTATTGGGTGAAAAAAAAAAAAAATTCTTAGTGAAATTAATTTGACCCGAGCACGTGGTAAAATTAACAAAGAGCTTAAAATAAATTTTGATAAATTGGTGAAAGTAATTTGTCTTTTCATCAAATAGCTAACCACATGGTAAAATTAATTTAATTTCTAAAACAAAATTAGAAGTGCTTGCTAGCCAATTTATTATGAGCTTTGTTGTGTGACAGCCCAACAGCTGAAAATTAAATACCAAACGATGCCTGATTTAAAATTGTTTGATGAAATTTCACTGCTAATATCAAGATCCAGATTAACAATTATTTTATAGTTTGATGAATAAGAATAATGATGCTATTTGCAAACTTGATACTCCATATTTAACATGATTTAAGTTATAGATATGATAAATATTGCATGGTTTTAATGTTCTGTTTTCTGTAAGATTGTTGTTAATAAAAATAATGTGCGATAAAATATATATTTGTTTAGTTTGAGATATTGGAGTAAATTAATAGGAGATAGGGCCTTAATATAATTTATATTCCTCTTTAATCTTTCATGATTTTACAGTTAAAGTTATCGATTGTGAAAAATTTAGTCAAGTATAAATCGGGTAATACTAGAGTCGTTGAAAAATTACTCGGCCTTTCTGGTCAAGGATTAGTATGAATTTAACAAGTAAAATAGTTAAATGGATGAGCAGAAAGAGTTAAGAGATGTTTTAGACTTTTTTTTTAATATGTATATAATATCATATATCTACTTGGACAATTTAAATTAAGGTAGAATTTATATTTTTATTTGAAATTTGAATACAAATGTTTGAATGACATATATATATATATATATATATTTTAATATTTGAACATAAGTGACATTATCTTTATTTTTATCAATAAAAAATATTTTAAACATATTTATTTGACATTTAGTCAAAATGAAAATATGAATTAAGTCTTATAGTTAAGAAATAGAGATGATTTAGAATATAATATTTACTTTCCATTCAGACCTTGTTTCATTCAGATATAAATATTTAAAAATCAGACATAAGTTACTAAAAAAAATTAAATAAAAACTAAAATTAATAAAATTTTAAATTTTAGACATTTAATAAATAAATCCTCAGTGTACTATCATACTTATGATATACAAATCAGAAATCTGTTTTTGTTGATCCCCTATTGTTTGCTATAATGCATATATTTGGAATAATAGTAACATAAACACACAAAGAATTAACACACTGAACAAGATTTTAGGATGAGAAATACTTTATAACCAAATTGCAATTCAGCACTATCAAGAATCTACATGAAAAAAAAAATTACAAAAAATTACATTACAACCGAAAATGGTGATAAACACAATAATACAACCACCATCCATCCATCCATCCATCCAAAGCACTTCCAATCCGAAGCACTTCTTCGCCAATTGAAACAGCTAAAGTCGTTTTGATTAACCACTAATGTATTTCTTCCAGTGCCCTTGGTGGCCTCTCTATCTTTCTTTCTTTGATTTATACATCGTTTCTTTAGCTAGCTTCTCTTTTTTGTTTTTCATTTATGACGTCTTTTTTAAAAGGCTGGAGAGAGGGAACAAAAAATTTCCTAATGTTATGATAATTCTTCTTCTTCTTCTTCATCGGGTAATACTACAGTAAGCAGAGAATACTTAACTCGTAGCGAGATCCTGCCCTTCTCGACAACTAATCTTGCCCCGGAAACAACCCAATATCCAGGAGAATCCTGTGGCCCTCTTGTCATCTCCGATGTATCAACAAATTTTAGAAGCTTCGGGGCTTGGACGGGAACGGGAGGGCCGCCAGGATACACGGCTGAGTTTATATTGACATCAGCTGGCCGTGGGGGCAGCTTCTGTACAGTTGTGAAGTGATGACTGATAAGTGTTGAAATGAGTCCAGATTTGGGTGCCAAGCCAGGTGATCCATCCCATTCAGAATGCTTGACGACTGTTGCTCCTAACACAGTGGAGAAGCGGAGTCGTAAGAAAAGAATGTTTTTGAACCCATGATTTTCGACATGTAATTGAGCCCCAGTAACAATAGAAAGATCCTCATAAGACTCAATAGGAGCTGTGCAGACATGAGAGTAGTTCTTCCACTGGACTTTCTCATAGTATCTACGGTCATGATTCTCTCGACGGAAGTTTCCATTTGGATCATCTATGAGTTGGAAGATTTTCGGAAGCGAGGAGAGATGCTGCAAGTGAATAGCTAAGCGATTGCTGCTTCTACCTTCTAGATAGAGCCGCAGGCCCGTCACTGGCCTATGACCCACATCAACCTGTAGTAGATAAACAAGGAAATAAGGACTGAAAAAAAATGATTTGAGAAGCAATGAATGTAATGAGAAAAATTAGAACCAGAACGTATTGACAATAATGAAAAAGGCACTGCAGAGACACATGCCGGTTCATGTTTCCTAATTTATTTATTTAAATATAATGGTACCACTACTTGGAAGTTGATGGCATACTAAAGTTCAATCCAAATGGTTCAGTTTACATGCACTACATCAACTAATCAAAAGCTAAACAGCATAAACATAACCCAATAAAATTACATGATACCAAGTTGTTTCCTTTGATTAAAAGAAAAGAACAGCTACTCAACACAAGCAAGGAAGATACGAATGATGGGAAAGAAAATGTCTTCCTAAAAGCTTCTATTTTGAATGAAGCTGACAAATGAGAGTCTTAAGGCCATTCTCAAAGAAAAGACAAAATCTAATCCAGTGAAAAGAAATACTAAAACTCGTGAAAGAGGTACTCAAGAAAAGATATATAAAATCATGAAACTTCAACCAATAGAAAAGCTTTACCGGATTAGTGTTCACAAAAAGCTTGGGACCCATGAGACTGAACTTCAACGATGCAGTACTTTGCTGCTTCCGTTGAGGACCAAGTGGAAGCTCACTGAACACTGGCGCCCACTGCCTAGGTAGCTGGAATTCCAGAAACTGGTGGAGTTCTTCTATTGGTGGTTTATCTGCAAGAACAAAAGCCAAGCATTTTAACTCTGCAAAGTTAACAAATTTTCTGCTCTAACCCATGCTTCTCTACTTATTGCAAATTTCTTTTTATTCAAGGCATTGCGACCAAAGTGTATAATTCTAAGAGAAAAAAAGATACGCATGAAAATATCCCATGAATCTCATGAACAACAAGGTACTTAATAGTTGTAATGCAAAATTAGATAACTTTAATATGCAAATAGAAGAACAGTTCTAGCTCACATCGTAAGTAGAGATTTATGGCATGACTTAAGAATCCACTCCCTGGGACTCCATTTAATAGTGATGTAATTGGGATGAAGGACATTGAGATCACATCAGGCTCAAATTGTACAGTATGTAACCATTCATTATGGGATAGGTTTCCATTATCACTTCCACCCCTCCTCTTGCAAATGCATACCATATCCTGCAGATAAAACAATAATGTAAGATCCATATTTTAAAATTAAAAGCTGTAAAACAAATTCTAAGATATTTTAAACCGTTGGGCAGAAGTGTTGAACTAGGTTATCATGTATATTGTCTGACAAAACAAACCTCTTTGTATGAATACGAACTTGAAGGACTTGTATCAGCAAACCTCAAACGCTGCTCCCTGACGTCAAACTGTCATGAATATGATTGGATAAGACACCGGGAAAAGATAAACACAAAACACACCCATGCTTTCCCAAGTGGCTCACAAGCAGTTTGCAGATACACCAAAATCAAACATGATGATTCTAACCAGATGACATATACGCGCACAAGTATAGACCAAAAAGAGGAAAAAAGGGGAGGAAATTTATATTTTGACTGATGAAAATGCATACAACTAGGCAATTTACTTTAGATGATCACATATTCATACATGTAAAAATTAACAGATGACACTTTCAATTCAAAAAGTAATATAAAAATATCCACATAGCACCACCTTTTAACCACTTCAAAACAGATACCAAAAAGGAAAATAACTAGAAAAGAGGTCATGAATCTTACAATTTTTTAATGTTTTCAACCATTGTAAAACCTTACAAACAACAAGAATAATTCTATCAGACAACAGAATTTTATGTAGCCAATCAGATATACATTGAGTGACATGCAACAGTCTGAAACCAGATCTATGACAAAGCATCAAATTGTAGAAAAGTTTATCACAAACCTTGTCATTTTGGTAGAGTTGTTCAGAGGACATGCTATATTGTCCATTTGCATCTAAAAACCTCTTATCTGCCATCTCTTTCAATCTTTTCTGTACATCAGCAGGTTGAAGAGTTGACGAATGCTTTTGTTTGACATATACTACATCTTTTCCTCCCATCTTCACACCAACAATAATATGTGTACCATATGTCTCGATAAATCTGAAATGATGAGCATGTCATCACAAGCTCATTGCAGTTTTATAGCTCAGGGGTAGAATAACAATGAACGTAAATCAGACTTTAGACTAAAAATAAAAATTGAATATAAATCATAGTACTGAATGTTAGATTTCAATATTTCAGACTGCTTTGTGTTACCATGTGCCATGATTTCAATATTTCAGACTGCTTTGTGTTACCATGTGCCATGAACAATAATTTATTGAATCAATATAAAGAACAATATAGATGTTAGTCCTTTGACTAGAAACAGTGTGAGCAACACTGTTTTGCAAGAGTGGTGAAAAATGTCAATCTTGGAAACAAGCCAAGTATATAATGCAAATAAAAGTGATATTGTACATTGATTTTGTTGTTCAAACTCACTACAAATTATTCTAACAGAGCTTCATCATCAAACAAAAAGTTCCCGCATTCTTCGTATATGAAAACATTTGGTAATAAACTGAAAGGTTTCTCTTCAGCAGTCATTGTATTCAAAGAATGGGCTAATACTTAAAATCAAAGATCTCGAGATAAGGAAATAATCAAATTTGAGAAGACTTAAACTTCACCTTGCTAATTCTGCCGGTTCCCATGTTGATGGGACGGCTTTCTTTACATGGTCACGAAGTACCATCTGAGATTTCTCCAGTGCAACAGAGTAGAGTGAGATAAACATCCCATCAAAAGCAAGGGTCTTGGTGTTCGCTGCATCTTTCTGCCAACAACCTGAGAATTCGAACATGGCATTGAAGAGGCCGGAAGGAATTTTGCCAGTCAATGATAGTTCCTGATTGAACTGCTCTGACATCTGAGGAAAATAGGAAAGAATGAAGGAAGCACGACAAAGACACCCAAAATTAATTTTTGCAGTCTACTCTATTATAATGATATTGATCAATAAACATTCAATTAACTACTCATATACTGATAAACATGTCACACAAACAACCCAATGTAGTTCACACTGAGCAACCCAACAATCCTCAGGTGTGCAAAAGCTTCTGTCTCAGTAAGGATCAAATCTTAAACTCAACCCCACTGTAGTCCCCAGGGTTTAAAAAAATCAGAAATTTATTCACCAATAGGATCTTCTACTAAGAATGATTGATAAGATAGCATTAACATCACTACCATCTAAAAACTGATAAGAATTTCTGCACTAATAGTCTAATACTATGAGCTACAAGCAGGCTAAGTGGAGTTCCAGTTTGAATTTTATACACACACACATGCGTGCTCCTGTGGTAAGCCACGACTGCAATACATACACAACCTAGTATCCATTGAAAGTATTCATGATTGAAATAATGCGACAGCGGACTTCTTTAACAAGCAAAAAGGAAAAATCATAGTACTGAAAACTATACGAATGAATCGTTAATTACACAATAAAGTTTAAACTATATAAGTGTATAAGGCAATCCAAAATTACCTGCTGGAAGGAGAGAACATCAGACCGAAACCGTATGCGCTCCCCTTTGTCACATTTTATGGATCTGGACACGTTTGGGATAGAAATCCCGCCAATGCCGCCTGGCAAAACAATTTCACGGCCCCCACCTTCATCAATCTCAATCAACCGTGAATCATTCAAGTCTCCTTTACAATACTTCAATCTCAGATCTATAGCTATATCGTATCCACGCCCAATTGACCCAATAGCAACCTCAGCAGCCTTTTGAGCTGAAACCTTAAGTGCCATTACTCACCACATAACTCGGGTTCAGCAAAATCACTACCAAAACTACATAAATTCAAAATAAACATATTCAGCTCTATGTTAATCAAAATTTAAACAAAATTCACGATAAATAACATCCAATCCTTATAATACGTAGTTGAAGAAATGCATATATAGCTCAGAAATCCACATAAAATTCAAAGTACATGTACTGCTTCAAAATAAACCCAAATTTCGGAAATGCCGCACACATAAACCAGACTCAAACCCCATAATTAGATCAAGATACACAAATTTAGCTCAACTATCACTAACTTGGCACAATTTTCAGAAATAAAGTTTAAACCCTGCCTCGGCAAAAAATACATATATTAAGCACAAATTAACCTGGATTTTCACTATTTTTTATTTTAATAATCAAAGCCGATGTGAACCCTACATGTAGCTCAAACTAAGCACATTCAGCTTAAACTGACACAACTTCCACAAATTTCGAACATTAAGCAGATCAGAATCTCCACAAATAGCTCAAACCAAGTACAATCAATACAATTAACCAATTATCACTTACTTCTCCACATGGACCAGATCTAATCTCAACAAATACTTAAATACAAACATAATGAATTCAAATTACAGCCGAGAGGAAGCTTTTTCAAGCTCAAATTAAACACATTTAGCTCGTTTTACACAAACAAACCAGATCTAAACTCTTTGCAAAATCAAATACAAGCATATTCAGCTCAAAATTCACAAAAACTCAATACATTTTTTCACACTGTTTTCAAATCTTCAGCTCGCCACACAGCTCGAGCTCCAGCTGGAAGTATTAAAATAAACGAAAGAATTCACACAAATTGAATCCAGAAGAGCAAGTCTCGTCGATCGAACACTTGACCAAATGCGAGAACTCGACTCTCGAGAGAGAAGTTGAGAGAGAGAAAGTGAAAAAAAAAAGACAAGTATTAAGAGAGAGAACGAAGAAACCCTAAAACGATGAGAGTAAATTATTTTATTGTAGAAAAAAAAAAAAACAGGAGACACAGGAAAGAACTTTTTTTTTTTTTTGAAAATTATGTGAAAAATAATTATGTGTTGAGTGTATTGATTTAGTTTGACTGAGCTTCCTGTTTTCAAGAAGAAATCTATTTGACATGTGAATTATGCTTCCGGTCTAAAATGGAGGATTTTCAACGATGGTGGACCGATAAAGTTACTGCCTGTTACATTACGTGAGAGACAACCAATTAAAGTGGGCGAAATGTTTTGAGGCTCTCTTGCACAATGTTTAATGATGTCCCTGTATTTTGTACAATTTTTACATATTTCTACTCTTTTTTTTTTAAATTATTAACTCATAAGCCATATCAACCCAATGCCCTTCCGTGCATTTGATCGAGATTGAACCAAATCTATTGTACGGTTATACAACTATAAAAGTGATGTATAGAAATTTAGTTTTCACGGACATTTAATAAAGTATCATGTCAAATATTACCTGATAAGATAGTAGCCTCAAGTGAGTTGCGGTCTTTCATGACTTGTTATGTTATATATGGTCCTCGACAACTTAGTAGAAAGTCATTAGTATTACTATTGAGATTTGTTGAAGAGTAAATTCTGTTTAGCCAATCAAATTTTTTCTCTAATAGTAAAAAAAATTTAGTTCTTAAAAGAAATTTGAGCGGATTGTGACATTAAGATCAAACCTTTTAGAGAAACTTTGTGAAAGGAGCTACTACGAAAGGGAGAGTGTTAGAGTATAGCCTATATGAGGAAGAGTTCCTTTTGTAAATTCGTTAGTTGATTTATAACGAAAAAATAAAGTTTTGGTAAAGGGTGGTCCCTTTGGTCTCTTATGGTCTGGTTTGCTGCTTAACTGGTCATAATTAATATTATTATTGTGATAGTCGAGGACAGATTCTATTTAACCATTTGTGTTTTTTTTAATATAATAAAAGGGTTAATTCTTAATTAAAGTTTGAAGGGTTATGATATTAGGATAAAACTAATATATATAAATAATTTATGGGAAAATGACACCTATTCTCCTAAGATTTGGAGAAATGATCACAAAGACTCTCAAATTTTTTTAAAAAATGACACTAAGATCCCTTTTTGACCATAATATCCTTTGAATATAGTAATTAAAAATTTGATTTTAAATTTTTTAAATAATACAAATTTAATATAAATAATATAATCTATCCAGTAGACTAATAATATTAAATTATTTTTAACATAAAATGATATTAATGTTTTAAATTATTATATTTACTATAAATATTTTAAATAAATCTTTGGGTTCAATAGATTTTACAATTAACAAAATATCTCCCTATTAATAAATTTTTTTTTACATAGTATTCAAAATAACTTTAATTTTAATTAATTTATTTTAATATTATGTTTCTATTTATTATTAAAAATTACTTTAATATAATAAAATTATAAATTATTTTTAAAATATTAAAATTATTTTTAATAGATTGCAAAATATTAAAATATTTTTAAATATTAAAATTATTTTAAAATATATATGCTATTACGTTTATTTTAATGCCATATTATTACATTTATTATAAAATTTTGGGCTCAATTTTTTTTGACTTTATAGAGTCGAAAAATATTATAGTTAAAAAGGAATTTTGATATTTCTTATTAAAAATTTAAGGGTCTTTGTGATCATTTTTCTAAACTTTGAAGTGTAGGTATCCTTTTTCCATGATTTATTTGTGGTATATTACAAATTGAGATATGAGCTTTGTAACTCGTTTGTAAACAAAACACTACTGACTATTATATCGAACTTAAATCTCACGTTAAAATTACAAATCTTAACAGGAATAAGATTAAATAAGTTCAGAATGCGAGAAGTTATTTTAATACTTTGAAATGCGGGGGGTGTGATGAAAATATCTACTAATATTAAACAAACAATTGGATGCCGTAGTGCACACTTAACCGTGTGAGAATCCCGGTGGACAGCCATTAGCATCATCATCATCCTTGTTCACATTTCTGATGATCTCATTTGTTTATTCATTGAACGGGAATTATGACTTTCAAAGTTGCTACGCTGTCGTTTTCAAGTAGTGCTCTCAAGATCAAGAAAGGAGATATCTCTCAGTGGTTCGTTGATGGCTTTTCTGATGCAATTGTAATTGCTCGGCACTCTCTCTATCTCTTTTTGAATACATTTCTTAAAAAAAATTTTATGTCTGAAAAATTTACTGAAGCTACTTTGGAATGTGTTTGTAGTTAGAAATTTAGGCCATTAATGTATTTATGTGAATCATAACCTGCTATTTCTTCTGGTATTTTCAGTTTTCTTTAATGGGTTCCTTTTAAATAGAGAGTTGTAATTGAATAGTGGAGTTTGATTGATCAGGGATTATGAATGCTTTCTGAGCTAAAGGGTGTTTTTGATAGTGCTTTTGTTGCTGTCAAAAGTGCTTTTAAGTAGCCAAGAACCATTGTGTCTATTGGTGCTTTCCTAGAGATCCTTTGGGATTAGAAAGTGCTTTTCGAACAAATAATTTTTTGGTATTTTTGCAAGAAGAACAATTGACTTGAAAGTGCTTTTTTGCAAAATCACTTGCAGCACACCTTATAATTAGTGATCACTTGATTGAATTGGAAGGTTGGTGTTGAAAAGGGAAACTGCATTAATTGAATGGTCGTTTGCTATAGGTTAATTCAGCCAATGAGAGAATGCTTGGAGGCGGTGGCGGCAATGGAGATACTTCCCCTCGAAATCTTACTTTTATATATTTCTATAAATGTTGCATAACAGGCCTGTACTAACTTTAGATTCATTGTACTAGCTATACATAGGGCTGCAGGACCGGAACTTCTAGAAGCTTGTTATAGAGTTCCAGAAGTTAGACTTGGAATCCGTTGTCCCACAGGAGAAGCAAGAATTACACCGTAGGTTATTTGATTTCTGTTTTGCTTGTTCTGTAATTCCAGTATCATGCATAGTCAGCATCCTAACATATTGAAACTATGCAGAGGTTTTAAATTGCCTGCATCTCATGTAATTCACACTGTTGGCCCAAACTATGGTGTTACTAGTAACCCTGAAGCTTCCCTTAGAAGTGCATACAAGTATGTTTATTGCTTTCTGAACTATACCCGTGGTAGTTTATTTTGTAATAACAAGATTGATTCACTTTTTACCTAAATTTGTTACAGGAACAGCTTGAGCTTGGCCAAAGCGAACAACATTTGGTACATTGCTTTTCCTGCCATATTGTGTGGCTTATATGGGTAAGTTGACAGGTAATAGACAGGAACCAGTTTCAATTTGTACGTTTTCTTCTTTTAGATGCATGTAAACTTTGCATCTACTTGTCAAGGTAAAAAAAATTAACATTATTGATTGCTTCACGCATACCTCATTATAACACAGTGAAAGCTTGACTTCCTAGACAGAGTGAGTTACATTGCTGCTTTTTATGCTTTATTTGAAGACGAGCTGTTTATATAAAGGTTTATATGTTTGTGATGCTGGCTTACTCGTGCAAATTCTTGACCTCCTTAGGCACAGAAACTTGTTCCAGGAAGTATTAGGTGTTAAGTTAGTTTACCCTAATTCGTTTGATAAATCTTTAACTTTGGGACAGAATTTACTGATGACTTAAGCAATGAATTTTAATGAGTTTGAAGACTAGTTTCATGTGTTTGGAGTGTAAAAAATGCCTGACAAGTTCATTTTTCTTTTCCTTTTAATAATTTATCAGGTATCCTCATGAGGAAGCCGCCACAATAGCTATATCTACAATCAAAGAATTTGCTAATGACTTTAAAGAGGTATCATAGATTAGTATTTTGCTTCATGATACTCCTTGCTTCCTGCACTTTTAAAGTCGATTCAAACAGTTTTACATTATTAGGTCCATTTTTACTTCATCTTATTGCACTATTTTCTGGCGTAAATGTTGATATGTGATCTACATGAGGACCATGAACGCTTAGGTAAGTTTAAGCTCTATAAAAACGGGAATCATTTCTTTACTTGAATGTGAAACAGAAATCCCAGTAACAAATTCAGAACAAAGGGGTTAATAACATCGAATGTCATAAAGTAGGACGTCATACTTGTAGGATTCAACAATAAGCGGCTTATATAACAGAATGTGCATTGTTACAAAAACATCTTTTTCCTGTAAGTTATAGCACGTACTTTGTAAATTTATCAGTCAGTTTTGCTGTAAAGTGATTGTTCTTTGCAGGTGCACTTTGTTCTGTTTACAGATGATCTCTAAAGTATTTGGTTGCAGAAGGCAAAGGAATTGCTGTCTTTTTCATTGGTGCAAGTTCAAAGTTGATCATCTGTTAAGAGGGATTTTACAAGAAATATTCTACACAACCCTCAAATTATGTCAATATGCCGATTTTCTAGAATGTCAAAATTACACTTCCCTGTTAAACTACTGTTGTAGGCTGCAAATATGCCCCTATTAGTCAATGAAGTTGGCCAGACAGCTAGATTCATAGTTTGCTCCAATGAAAGCACATGAATTTATCATAGGAGTGAGCATTTTATTTTTGCAAAAATTTGTACGATAAACTGTAGTCTCCATATTCACCTGTCTACTTGGGGAAATGCAAGATTCAATTTCTTATTTTAATTTTAAAAATTTGTTTTCAAGGAGAAATTTTGTAACAATAGCTTTTAAAATTCCCAAAAAAATACTTTTTATCAAACATTTTTAAAATTAATAATGAATCTAAAGTTAGAGTCATTATTTGTAAGGGATATTGGAATAAATTAGAAGACAAAAAAATACATATTTTAATTTTAATATATTAGAATATGTATTTTTATTGTCAAAATTTCATTACGAAGATTTATATACCGTGATTTAACTATTAAACTATCTTTGTAACTATCTTTGTCAATAAAGAGAGGAAAATCCACATTCCTCTCTTTAAATTATTTTAGTAAACATTTTTAATTTCAGATGATATTTTTATTAATATTTTAAAATTAGTTGTTATTATGAGAAATCTTAGGGGGTGTCAATAAAATTCTCCCAACACGGAAACAAAATACCTTTGACAAAATGAAACCAGTTGACAGCCCGGCCAGCGGCAACCACCCGACCAGCGGCTACATATGTCTCTCTTAAGCCGACGGAAACGGCATAAAGCAAGCTAGCTAAGCTTTTAAGCATGACTTTTAAAGTTCGAACGCTGTCGTTTTCGGCTAAGACCTCTCTCAAGATCAGTAAAGGAGACATCACTCGGTGGTGCGTTGATCGCTCTTCTGATGCAATTGTCAGTTGTCTTTCCCTCTCTCTCTTTTTTTTTTTCGTTTTTTGTTTCTTTATTTTATACATATATTATTTTGGTGGAAATTGGAAAAAGTTTAAGCAGTTAAGATTTAGAAAAATGCTAAAGAATCAGAGCACTGACAGAAACAATCATAAATCGGTGACAGTTTACTTCATTTTTCAATTAAATGAGTAAATGGACTCTGATTTATCACTGTTTCTGTTAGCCTTCTGTTAAATATTTCTGTCTGAATATGGTTGATAAATTTCTTGAGGTCATATCATACTTTAAAAAGAAATTTAAGGGATAAATCATAAATATTTATTTTGGCTTTTAGAAGCCACGTAGCTCTGTCCCTTGCTATAAATTTGGGATACAAAATTTATTTCCAAATCGGTGTGGTACGCATCAATAACTGCCATGTGTGAGGGCAGTTCTCGACTTTACCATGCAATTGTTGTCTTTGTTTTCTGATGTTAATATGTGTAATTAAGTAGCTGTGTCGTGTCATTATCAACTTTGTAATGTGAGGAAACCTTTTCTACGCTTTCTGTATAAAGCGCCTTAAAGATTTTATTAATCAGAGAGATTACCACTAGTTTGGTGAAATTTGAAATGTAAGAATTACTGTTATGGACTCTTGAACCTAGTAATTACTTGTTATAGCTCCATTGGTAGTTTTAATATTTTTGGTATTCTTTAATGGGGTCACTTTCCAGGTAGAATTGTAACTTCAAATTTGGAGCCATTGAATTTTTATGGATAATCTAGTTATTGAATGTTTGTTTTCTGCAGGTGAGTCTGACCAATGAGATTTTGCTTTTAGGCGGGTTTACTGCCTTAGGTACTCTTCCTTGAATTTATGTTGTAATTTTGTATTGTAAATGAATTCAAAATGGACTTGTAACAACATTTGGGTGAATCTTGTTAGCCATACATGAGGCTGCAGGACCAGATCTTCAAAAAGCTTGTTATCAAATCCCAGAATGCCAACCTCGAGTCCGCTGCCCACTGGGAGAAGCAAGAATTACACTGTGGGTTATTCCGGCTTAACTTCTGATGTACTGTTTTTCTCATTCCCATATCATGCTGAGGTTGGCACTAACATTTTGAGACAATGCAGAGGTTTTAAATTGCCGGTATCTCATGTCATTCACACAGTTGGCCCGGTGTTTAATTTTCATTGTGACCCTGAAGACATCTTAAGGAGCGCATACAAGTATGTCTAGCGTCTTTTCGAACTATAACTTTACTAATTTCATTTTGCAATTCTGAAGTTGATCTTCGTTTTTCTTAAATTTGTGACAGGAACTGCTTGAGTGTGGCCAAAGCAAACAACATTCAATACATTGCTTTTCCTGCCATAGCATGTGGTATGTCCCAGTAAGTTAACACTTAACTGGAAGGATTCATCAATTTTTTATATCCAGATAATGTAAGTGATCTATACTATGTGCTGTCTAATTACAAGTGGTTCTAAAAAAATATAAAAGTATCAAACACTCTCCTGCTATTGGTAAAGCTCTGTCAAAATTAGTGTTACAGGATCATGACTCATGACCTTTTATTGCAAACCATTTGTGGTTTTGTTGAGGCGGAACTTAGTGCAAAAATCACTACTCATGATATGGATTTGATAGAAACGGCTCCTTAAACTGCAATGATGAGTTGGGAGTCTCATCATCATTGAGAGATTATGTAAAATAAACTCTCGTGTTTATTCATATTGAGTAGGGTAAGAGAGTCATTCTTATTTGTCAAACCCAGTCTGTAGGGAAGTCAACGGGATTATCAACTTTTCACCTGCATGTCAGGGACAAAATTATGAGCTACTACGAAACTGTATTGTGCATCCTTATTGAAAATATGTTAAAATTTGATCTTTCAGGCGAATGGACTACATTATAGCTGTTTTGCTTCTTGAAGATGACTAGACTGTAGAATGTCTTTTGTATTTATGACACTGGCCGGGTTAGCAATTTTGGTCTTATAGGCACACATGCTTATTACAGAAGAATTAGACGATACTCTAATTTATCCTAATGCATTTGTCAGACCATCATATGTTGATGTAGTTCACTGATGATTTTTAATTTAAGCCATGAATCTCAACTGATTAGAATTCTGAATTTTTCTGCACTCCGTCTATAAAAAGTTCCTAACATTTTTTTTTACCTTCTTTGGTTGAATAATTCATCAGGTATCCTCCTGATGAAGCTGCCACAATAGCTATATCTACGGTCAAAGAATTTGCAAATGACTTTAAAGAGGTATCACATGAAAAATTTTGCTTAATTATGTGGTAGTACTGTTGCACCTTTTAGATTGAATCTAGCATTTCTAAATGATTCACTCTGCATTTCTCTTTATTGATTTATTTGTTTTCTTTCATCATTTCTGTTAAATATAACTCAAGCTCTTTCCTTAGTCTTCCCTTAGGCTGCAAATAGCCTGATAAAACCTACCAATATTGTTTTTAAACATATTTTTTTTTTGTTCATGAAGCTCAAAAACATATAGAAAATGTGTTTGTTGACTGCATTTGTGAAATAGTCCTGCAGAGACAGATGATCCGTTCTCTAAAAATTTCATTGAATTTGAAAAATGCATGTAGATGTTTTGATTTTCAAAAACACAATCCAATCTCCAAAGTTTGCAGAAACAATTGCATCAAGTTCTTTCTTAATAATCACATCATCTTCACTCAACTTTTCATCCAAAGTCAATAGTCTTCATCTCTCTCTCTTTCTATGGTTAGCTGCAAAGCGTCAACCTTTACTTTGATACTCTCCCACCAGGCCATAAACTTGTCGAAAGCGTCAACCTTTACTTTGATACTCTCCCACCAGGCCATAAACTTGTCGATTAAATTCGAGTTCACCTCCTTAGATGTTCTACTTCTATCCCAACGAAGTTCATGGTGCATTCTTCAGTTAACAGAGCCAAAATGAAGATTAGGATAATGCAAAAAGTGAGCTTCAGAAAGATATGATGAAGAAGAGAGAAAGAATTTCTCGGAATTGGAGGTAGTTAAAAGAGGATTAAAGAAATAAAGCTGAGTTAAGAAATGGCGCAGTAAAGTAAGAGGACTTGGAGAATACTGAATGGATTATTTGCCTTCAGAAGCGAATGAATTCCTTTTAAAATCTTAGTCCGGCGGCCTGCACTGATGCTACTGTTATATTTACAAGTTACCAAAACAAACCTCAACAAGAGCTTACGTAAAAGATTATATGAATTTTCACATTCATTTAGGTTTTATGTTATCTAATATGCATTATGAATCATCTGTATTAAGTTATATTAGGATATTCCAATATATAGTTAAACCCTACCATCAAATGCATTTTTGAAAAAACATTATCAAACAAGTCTTGAATCTTGAAATTTTCAAGTTCTTTTTTTTTTTTGTTTTTTGTTTACAAATTCATGTCTTGGCTTCTCGGAACCCTGTGGTTTCTGTTTGGACACAAATATTATCAGGCTGCTAGCAAAGCATTACTCCGTTGTGACAAATGATGCTAGGCCACAAGTAAAGTCTTTCGTACTCTCTCGGGGCATTTACATCCTTTCAATATATTATTGCTTTGTCTGCATTGACTTTGTCCTATATGTACATGGATATCTGGCAACAATTAATCTGTCTGCCATCTTTCGAAATATGAAATATCTCCGAATATGCCAATCAATGTGATTAATTCTGCGGGTTGCTCTTTGCAGGTGCATTTTATTCTGTTCACAGATGACATCTATAATCTTTGGTTAAAGAAAGCAAAGGAATTGCTCCAAGGTTAGTGTAAGTTGGCAGCTATACTCATTACCGATCTTATAATCTTTCGAGGAAACAAAAATCTCAGATTTCCTAGAGTTGAGGAGTTCAAGCAATTGTTGTATCATGATTCCATGTTCGATTTGTATATCATGCAAAATTTTTTTGTAAGATGGGTGTCCGAATGGGTCTGTGTTATCGTATGCATTGTATTGAAACTTGAAGTTAAATGTTTGAACATAAAAATGTTACTGCTGACATTTAATAGAGCTTTACCAAAAAATAATATAATCGACAGGGCGGAGACATTTTCACTTCACTATTTTTATAAATTCACCCCATCTCTAGACATTTGCATATTATTTTTAAAATATGCAAATCAATAAAATATTTTGACTAATAATCAATTAAATTCCTTTTATAATTTTTTTTACTTAAGTATATTTTACCATTAAAATTGTTTTAAGATAAGTTTTATTTGAATATTGTATCTTAAGAATTTGCAATGATTAAATTGCCCAAAAAACATGAGTTATTGTATTTAATAGTTTAAGTATTTAATTTTGTCTAATTAAATCTCCAATTTTTTTTTCTTTATTTGGGTTTTTAAAAATATTATGAACTTATTATAATTATTTTAAAAAATATAATGAATTTACAAGAATTGTGAGGTAATGTCCCCACCCTAATAGACTAAATTAGAGCAACCAAAATTCAAAGAACCGAGTAGAGAGGAGCCATCGAGCTATCCAATTTAAATAAGGCAAATAATTTGCCCAATTTTGACTTCAAACCTTGCAAAATCACGTGAATTTATTTAAAACAAAGCACATGGTTTGTCCATTTATGGCTTTAAACATTGATATTTAATTATTTTATGTACCATGAGAATGAGATGAAAGTGGCCCTTTGACTAAATGTTCAAAAGCCCCTTCCATATCTATAGATTAAAAACTAAGGAACCTTTGAAAAATCAACCCCAATAATTAAGTAATCACTTTTGCATTTACAAGATTTCTTGTAAGCTTCCATGAATCTACCGTATGTGTGTAAAAAACAAAAAATGAAAAAAATTCTTTTGCTTGCTTCTAAAGAAAGCATTTGGGAACAAATTACATAATTAAAAACCATTTAAAGTAAAATTTGGATTTAATCCTTAAATCTACTGTACGCATGTTAAATTATGGTCATGTTTAATATTGAAGTTAGGTAGCTGTAACTTAAAAATTATAATAATAAAATATTTGGTAAACACTAACTACTTAAAAGTTAGGTCAATTTGATTCATTATTTGTAAATTTTTTCTTTAATTTAATAATTAGATTTTTTTTTCTAATAAATTACAGTTATCCAACTTCAATACCAAACAGAACTTATGATACATATAATTTTTTTTTATAACAACTTATTGTATATCATTACTTTAACCCAATGTCAATTAATTTTAACCCTTAATAAATTGGCATTCTAAAATATTCAGATTTCAGACACCCTGATCCAACAATTATATATATTGTTGTTGTTGTTGTTATTATTATTGTGTACTTCAAATTTCCTTAATTAATTATATATTCTCTTAAGTACACTAACCATGTTATTCTACTGTAGCTCTTATTTTCTGACCTCAGATGGCGCATCATTGACGCTCATAATTTGACCCCATTTCCAAAACCTGCATTGTCTTTGCATCTCTACACATATAAATATATTCCTCCCCTACTCTTTTTTCCAAGCTCTCTATCTCTTTGAAAATCTTCCCATATCCTATATCCCTTCTGCCCTAAAAAGTTTTCTTTAAGACAAATCTAACAAGGAAGAGAAAAAGAAAAATGAATGGGTATTCTAAGATAAAAATCATCAGTGATACCAAATCAAGATCGATAGATTTTTCATCGGATCTTTTTTCATCTTCTCCATCACTTTCTGAAACCCGAAACCCTAAACCTGAAATCCCAGAAACCAATCTTGAGGAGTTGATCAAGAGCAATCCTCTCAGAAAAGCAAACACTACCACCACCACCAGCAACAACAAGAGTAGCAACAAAACACAAGATTCGTTTTCATTTTCAGAGCAAGAAGAAGAAGAAGAAGAAGATCAAGAATGCAACATCAATTACAATAACAATAATAATAATGGAGAGAAATTTGGTAGTCATATAAAGCTGAGCAGAAACAGCACAGTTTCTGCTTCATCAGCTGCTTCTCATGCACTTCAGTCTACAGTTAAGAGAGCTTTCTCCATGAGAAGATCTTCTTCTGTTTCTGAAAGATATAGCAGGATCCATGACCAGTCTGTGACTGTAGCATCACCCATTGAAGATGAAGATCTTGCTGACAAGAAAAAGAAGAAGAAGAGTAGCAGAAGCAAGATCATCAAAGCCTGTAAGAAACTTTTTGGACTCTAGTTATTTTTTCTTTTATTGATCTAAAGTTACTGAAAAGTGAAAACTCTGCTTTTTTATTTTATTTTTTCTTTTGTTTTTTTCAACCCAACTATTGGGTTTTTTTTTCTTTCTTTTTTTTTTTTTAAGTATATTTTTCAATTAAGTTGTTGAATTTGGTTAAGTTAAAGTCAAGCTTTGAATGTTTTTCAAAGTTAGAACATGGATGGAGAATATTAAAATAGATTTTGCCCATTAATTTGATGGATCTTAATTGTTTGTTATTCTGTGGCATGAAAGTCAGTTTTAGCTACTCAGGATCAATTTTTTTATTCTTTATTTCTTTTGTCTGGTGACGTTCATGCAGCTAGCGCTAGCTTTTTCAACATTGCATTCTGATTGGGGTGAAGTTAATTTTTGTACTTTCACTTCTGAAAAATATTTAGATTAAAGTTATGAATGATTTCCTTTCCAAAAAAAATGAAAAGTTATTAATGATTGAAAACTGAATATAGTATCAAACAAAATTATGAATTACTTCAATTTTTAATATATACGTTAATATATACATAGCATCTCAATTCTATTTCTTTACTTCGTATATTTGTATTTTTATTTTGCTCATTTCAATCGATCTGAAATAATTGAAATATTGCTCTTGCGATTTTTAAATTTATTTATTTTTTATTATTTTCAATATGAATCTCGGTATTCATTAAAAAAAAGAATCAAATCGATGAAAGAAAAAAAAATTAGGAATATATTATTAAAAGAAAATCAAATTAATAAAAGAAAATGAAATAAAAAAGAAATAAAGTAATCATTTTTTCTAGCATTTCGAAGAAGTCGTTGATTGAGCGGTTGCCAGATGGTTCAAAAAGTTCTATAACTTCTTCCGATTTGAAAAGGGGTACCCCAATTCATCCAACGATAACATTAAGATTATACTCTAATGTGTACAAATTACTCGTTATTATGACTGCGACAAATGTACATCTTATAAGATCGTCGGTACTTTTAGAATGTTATCTTAGAAAAAAATTTACAGTAATTTATTTGTGCTTATTGTAGTGGTAATATTAACTGTGGCAGTATGTGGAAGAGAGTTGGACACACCATTTCCCTAAAAATAAAATATATTGTACATTTTTTTATTGTCTAGATTTCTCAATAGTCCAAAACATGTCATGGTCACAAAGCTGTCATCAATCCCTTCTGCATATTTTTAGTTTTTTTGTTGGCATAAAGTCATCCAGCATTAGATTCTTTTTGTTTGGGTTCTCCAATTTTTGCTCATCATAAGACCATCAACATCCAATGATGGACCAGTACCTATGCAGTACTGTACATAAATATAACTAAAGAGAAAAAATTAATAATAATGACTTATGCCATAATTATAACCATAGCAAGCAAACACAAAGAAGAAATAACACACAATCATTTATCTTACGTGGTTCAATTTTTTTTTAGCTTACATCCACATGCGAACACATGAAGACACTTTTACTGAAAATACAAATGGGATACAAATATTGGTCAATAACACTCACAGCCCCAAATCACAATACAACCTGATTTCTCTCTTACTCTAAGCTTCCAAAGTAAACTCCCACAAAAAGCTGTCTTGGTATCCTTGGCAAAATACCAGTTTCTGGGGAGCAAAGTGAATTGTGGTGACATTTGCCAACCTAATTACATATACAACTGGAACAAAGTTTAATCTTAACTCTTTCAGAGTTTCAAAACAGTGATTGATAGTTGATTAAAAAAAACCTGAGTTATCCATAGCAACAGGTTCAGGTTCTGCAGCTTGTGCTACGAGGAAAGTCTTGGCAACAGCAGCTAAAATGTAACCATACTTGCAGCTTACTAGATAGCACCTAAATGCACAAAAAGAAAAAGAAGCTAACATGGTTCAACCATTAAACTTATTCAAACTTTTTTTTATATGAATTGACATATAGCCATTAGAATTGCTAGCCTTTTCAAATTCAATGCTCCTTTGGACCCACTGCATTCTTGGCAACCAACTTCATAAGGTAGCTCAGCTCAATGCCCTGAATTCACACAAATGTGACTTGCGGTTGACATCTTGCTTGCTCTGTTCCTGCTTGATATGCAACAGAAGATATATATCAGTGGAAGCATATGGAACTGAAATTTCATTAATTAGATAAATCGGCCAAATTAAAACTTACACATACCAGAGTTTTAGTCATTGCTCTTTGAACTGGCCTGTCTTACCAATGTTAACTCCATTCTCAATCTTGATCACTTGTACTGCAAAGTAGTAAAAAATGATTTAATTGAAGAGTTTTCATGAAAATTAATTATCGTACATTCGAAAACAGACAAAAGAGAGAAATTACAATCATTAAACACATATTGTATAAATACAAGTCAACATAATTATACTCACATTGAAAATCAACATTTTCTAGAATAAATTTTTGTCAAAGCAGCATTATTATTCATTGACATTGTATTTGGTTACAGCTGAAGCACTCCTTGATCAATGGCCTAGATGTACTGTTAATGCATCGATGTTAGCCCTTGATCTCGTGCTCCTAATAGGCTATTCTAGGAACCCCTCGAATGATCCACTGCGAATGAGAGCACTCCATTAAACCAATTGTTGATGGTGCTTAAATATTATTGAAAAGAAAAACTCAATCCAGTTTACATGGCTTGCTTTTTAGCCTACATCCACAGAGGAAGATAAGAAGATAATTTTACTAAAATGGAAATGAACTGCAAATGTTGGACGAAAAAAACTGAATTCTGACATAGAACCTTCGCCTCGTAAATTTTCAGGAAAGCTACAATGCCGGAAGAGGCACGGCCAAAATGATGTTGATCACTATCAATCCTTAACCTAATTACATAGACAACTGAAACAATTTTACTAAAGTTTAATCTTGAGAGTTTCAAAACAATGGAAAAGATGATGTAGTTGATGATAAAAACCTGAGTTATCCATAGTGACAGGTTCAGGCTAAGCAGCTTCAGATCAGATGTGATGAGGAAAGTCTGGTAGCTGTTTGCTCTTAGACAACAATATTGGCAGCCATCAAATCCTCAAATTTCCTAGCAGCAGCTTAGTGCAACCATACTTACGGCTGTCAATTGATAGCACCTAAATGCACGAAATGAATAAAAACAAGCTAACCATTGTTTAACCATTACACTCATTCTTCAAAATTAACCATATATATAAAGGAATTTACATATATCCACTAGAATCTCATGCCTTCTCAAATAAGATGCTTGCATTCTGGGCAAAAAACTTCATAGGGTGGTACAGTAGCTCAACGCCCTTTTAACAATATCACTTCAATTTTGACATCAAACTAAGTTGAGCCACCATGTCCACAGCTATATTTAATGGTTACTTGTTTGAACAATATCCAGTCTCAACAATCTAGCACCATTCTCAACCTTAGATCACTTGTCCTGCAATTTGTCAAAATAAAAAATTACTATCCCATCAAAGCAAAAGAATTACTCGCATTATATTGATTATCTTTTACAATAAAATTTTACAACCTTAACAATCAGAGTTGATACTGATTGTTTTACTCTCATGTGGATATTCAAAGGACATGAAATTCAGAAAATGAGAAAAAGTATATATATGGCATATTCCTGAAAACAGAATTTAATTCAAAATGCTTTATAGACAACCAAAACAATTTTAGTAAAGATTAATCTTGACTCTTGAGAATATCAAAACGGTGATTGAAAGTTGATAATAAAAACCTGAGATATCCATAGCAGCTGGTTCAGGTTCAGGAGCTTGTGATCTGAGGAAAGTCTTGGCAACAGAAGCTGCTTGCTCCAACAGAATAATCAAATTGCCAAATTTATTCAAACTTATATTTATGAATTGACATATAGCCACTGGAATTGCATACCTTCAAAAATCCAATGTTTCTTTAGATCCCCTGCATTCTTGGCAACTAACTTGATAGTTGCTGCCAAGTACTGCTGCCCGGAAATGGTTTCATAATCTAAATGAAAGCACAAACTCGCGCAATTATGAACTAGAGCTAACATTTTGCTTTCTCTGTTTCTGCTTGATATGCAACAAAGATATATATTTCAATGGAAACTTATGGGAATGAAGTTTGATGAATTAGATAAATCAGCCGAATTAAAACATGCACATATACTACAGACAAAACATGCAAATTGTCAAAAATGATTCAACTGAAGAGCTTTCATGGAAATTAATTATCTTACGTTCGACAACAGACAATAGAGAGAAATTACCATCATTAAACATATATTTTATAAATAAATACAAGTCTAACATAATTATGCTCACATTGAACATCAACATTTTCGAGAATTTGATTCAAAATGCTATTTATGCTTCTTAATTAGATTACAAACAACAACAAAGCAAATCAGAGTGAGAGAAGAAATTACTTACTCTCATGCGGCTGCTTGAGAATTTGTCAAGTGCCTCCTTTCACATCCTCTTAATTAGGAAATAAAGATGTTGGGAATGTGAGATATCTTAGGCCAGTCTTCTCCTTCCCCCTTGCGATAACGTTCTTCCAGAAGCTCACACCCCCAAATGTTCAATTCCTTCAATGTTGTGGTTTGATGAAAGTGGTCGGGCAGTGCCTTTAATCTGGGGCAACCACTAATGTTCAAGAAGGAAAGACATGGCATGATGTTGATGAAGGTGTTTCCCATACTTGAAATCCCATAATCCCACTCTTCCAATTCCTCCAGAAACCAAATTGTGAGTGACTTCAATTTGGAGAAGGCAATAACTGATGATGATGAAGAGGAGTCATGATTGTCACTTTCTATTCCCAAAAATTCACTACCCACTCTTTTCACACTCTTCATTTCGGCTATGTAGAGCTTTTCAAGGGATGGCAATTTTCCCAAAGGAGGCAACTGCTCACAGTTCCAGAACTCTATGAGAGTCAAATTCTTGAGATTGGTTAATGACGACATCCAGTTAAGGGAAACAGTGCTGCCTCTGTAGTAGACCATCACCAATTCCTGCAAATGCTGAGGTGGTTGTAAGGCTTCAAGAAGTTGTTCATCATCCTCATTGTTCCTCCTTCCTTTTTCTTCTCCTTCTTCCTCGTCAAAAAAAAGTGACAAACTAAGGAGGTTTTTCTTTTTGTCCAGTTGACATCTCTTAGACTCACCCACATCTAACACATTACCTAGCCCATCTATACGACATTCTCGAAGGTGTACAAGGCTTTTCAGAGATTCAATCCCACATGCTTTGCTACCATCAACACCTCTGCCCAAAATGAACTTTGTTAGTCTCCGAAGATTTGTTAATCTCGCTATCCCTATTGGCATGTACGTTAAAGATACAGTTCCACTATTCAGTAGATGCCTCAGGTTTACCAACTTCCCAATCCCTTGAGGTAATTCTCTAAGATTTAAACACCCACTAACATTTAAATATTGTAGATTATATAGCTCACACAACATCTCAGGTAATGTCTCCATAGATTGATCATGCAAATTAAGATATCTTAAATGCACCAATTTTTCTGCATTCGTTAGAATCTCTCTAATCATATCACAACTCCCTGGTGGATAACCAAAGTCCAATGCCCTTAAACATCTTGATTCACTAAACAACTCCTGTAGGAACTCAATACGCGATGAATAGTCAATATTATAACCATGAATTAAGAGGCTGTACAATCTTTTAAGTCTACCAGCGGAGATAGTTGGAAATGAAGCCACATTATACCCAAGATTGACCATTATATGACAAACCTTCTCGCCTAGAGAGTATATGGATGATTCTTCACTGCCATTAATTTCTATCGAGAGACATTCATTCTGACTTAGAAATTGGGCAAAATCATGTATTATATCATGCATCTTGCACCTTACAATATTATCATCATCATCTTTTTGGAACTCTTGAAAGAATGACCGTGAAGCTAAAATCCCAAAGTACTCTTCACCAATTATCTCCATCTCTTCCTCTTGTTCTAAATTAAGATAACCTTGAGCCATCCACAATGTTATTAGATACTCTTTCTCTATATTGTAGTCTTTTGGAAAGATAGCACAATAAGAGAAACATCTTTTTACTTTGGACGGCAAATCATTATAACTCAACAAAAAAGGGGCCAAAACACCTTTCTCAATCTCTTCTACTTTCCATAGCTCACTATTTAAGACTCTTTGCCACTCTCTTTCAGTTTGTTTAGAGCGCATAAGACCCCCTATTGTCTTTGCAGCAAGAGGTAAACCTTTGCATTTGCCTGCAATTTTTCGCCCAATTTGTTCTAATTTTTCACGTTCCCCAATGGACCGACCAAAAAAAGCCATCTTATTAAACAATAACCAACATTCTTCTTCTGCTAATTCCTTGACAGAGATAATATCTGTGGATCCCATCATGCACGCCACTGACTCCTTACGTGTGGTGACTAAAATTTTACTTCCATGGAGACCATTCTTTAGACAATTGTAGAATGGTTGCCATTTAATGTAATCTCCATCCCACACGTCATCTAAGACAAGAAGAAATCTATTCCCTCCAATAGATTCATAAGTATGTTTAAGAAGAGATTGGAATTCACCTAAATGAGATTCATGACCATCCAAAGCTTCAACCATTGCTTTGGCGACCCTAAACTCATCAAAACTGTCTGATACACATACCCATAAAATTTTGTCAAACTTACTTTTAACCTCATCATGATTACAAGCAAGTTGTGCAAGAGTAGTTTTCCCTATGCCTCCCATACCAACAATTGAGATGATATGAAGGCCTTTTTGTTGGTTACTACTCTCACACAACAGTTTGCTTAAGAGTTCATTCTTCTCATCAACTCTACCACAAATATCTTCCTCATCAATCAATGAGGCACTCTGCACTCGCCCTGGCTTCTCACTACTTTTACTTGCACTCTCAACAAATTTAAACCTATCTTTTTGAGTGGCAATATCGTCTAGCTCGTCATTGATTTCTTTGATCTTGACAGCAATGTCATGACGTATAAAGACTTGTTTGAAACCAAAGCAAGAGGCAGGAAAGCAGGAACATACCTTCTTCTTCTGAGGAGCAAGTACAAGAGCATTGTCATCAGCGCCGCCCTCAATTTGCAATTTGCGTCTTGCGGTGATCCACTCATCCAACACATCCTCAATGTCGTAGGATACGTCCTTGAGCCGACCTAGCCAAAGTCTGACGGACTCCTCCTTCACTTGCCTTTGCTCTGCGTCGTTGAGCACAGCTTGAATGGCTTGAAGATGGCTTGTAAGCTTTTTCACTTCTTGTTTGACACCCGCCACCAATTTCACCTGTTGTTTCACCTCTTCGACAGCAAAGGAAATTAGCTGCTCCAAAAGAGGGGAAACAATCGCATCAACCATGGTGAATGATTTTGGATTACAAAGTGGAGAGAAAGTTGTTGTTGCGAAAATGCTAGCTAAAGGGGAAATGATGTTGTGAAAATTGCATTCTTATACCGCATCTGTTTCAGCCTTTTGCTTATAGTAGAAGTATTATATGTCGTGCTTTTCTTCTCGACAACGTCAATAATTGGAGCATCTTCCCTCTACTTTCAATTTGATAATTTCACTTTTACTAAATCAAGATAAGTATCAGTACCAGCATGGTGGATGCAAGTCATCTCCATCCATTCTATTGTGAAAAAGATTTAAAAAAAAAGTTTGATAGATGTGGACGTACCTTTCGGCGCCAACTCATTTAATATTATAATAAAATAATAATAATTATTAAAAAAATTAAAAAAAGAGATGGCTTCATTTCCCCTCTTCATTGTCGCATTCTTCAATACTGAAATCCATTTCTAGCGAGAGTTAAGCGAGAGAATTAAATTCTATGAGTGAAAGATTGGGTGTATTAGAGTTTTAGTTAGTGAGTTAAAATATTTTAATACTTGTAATTTCATTTCATTAGTAAAATTTTATCCTTCTATTTTTAGCCTATATTCACCTTGTAAATTTTAGTGTTCTTTATGTAATCCTTATGTCTCAATTTTCTTAATTTTTCTCAGTTATAATTTAGTTGTGTATTTGCTTTACCCATCAATTTCTAACAATAGTATCAGAGCCATTGGTTTATTTTTTGAAGTCGAAATACTGTTTACATATATCACTTATATGGTATGGTACTATTCACGTGAAACAGTAGAACCGATTCAAGGATTTTGTGGTGAAAAGTAGGGAATAGTGGTGTGAGTGGAGTAATCGTATTGTTTTGCACTTATCTAGGAAAGTTTTATCACAATGGTGATAAAAGCCTAAGGAGTCTATATTTTAAGTAGGACCATTGTAATCCCTCTAGTCTTTTTTTAAAACTTTCTTAGTGTGCATTTTCGTGCATATAAGCACTTGCAACTATTCAAAGTGGTAAACTAGCTTGTGTACAGTATTTATCAACAGAAATGGTAGTCAAAGTTAGAAATTGAGAAGTTCAATGGAAGCAGTTTAGTTTTGAGATATTTCTTTATATGCAAAAGGATCGCAGGTTTGAGTGCCAGAGCTGTGCTAAGCTCAAATTGAT
The DNA here is from genome assembly GCA_030449835.1 of Clausena lansium. Taxonomy (NCBI): domain Eukaryota; kingdom Viridiplantae; phylum Streptophyta; class Magnoliopsida; order Sapindales; family Rutaceae; genus Clausena; species Clausena lansium. The sequence goes on along the minus strand of JASUUF010000146.1, from coordinate 4,020,786 downwards.
TCTTTTTTCTGATAGCCTCTTATCTCTCCTAAGATTTAAACTCGGGTGGTTAGTTAATTAAAACTGCTTGAGCTAATAATGGCGTAGCCCAGTGGTGTTTAAGATTTTTATTTATTAAGAAATTATTTTTATTATTCCATTGCATATTAATATTATATGCCTACAAGAAATCTTTTTTAACCAAATACAACTATTTAAGTTTACTACAGGGAGGAGTTGTGGATGGTCCAAAGGAATTAATCAGTGAAGCCATTGCTGATAAACTTGACTTGAAACTTTTGGGATTTGATGTTGATACTTCAAACTCATTTAAAATAGCAGATTTGGGTTGTTCTGTTGGACCTAATACCTTTTCAGCTGTGCAAAATATCTTAGAAGCCATAGAGCTGAAATTTCTACAAACCAGTGATATACACCTAAGCCCTTCAGCCTTAGAATTTCAAGTGTTCTTCAATGATCACTACGACAATGACTTTAACACACTGTTTAAATCACTTCCTCATACTGGTAAATATTTTATTGCCGGTGTGCCGGGTTCTTTTCACATTCGCTTGTTTCCCAAGTCAAGTATACATTTTGTGCACCCCTCCTATACCCTGCATTGGCTCTCTAAGGTTCCTAAAGAAATTGTGGATCCTAATTCTTCTGCATGGAATAAAGGAAGCATATAATGCAGTGAATCAAATATTGAAGTTGTTAGGGCATATTCAACACAGTACAAGAATGATATGGAGTCCTTTTTGAATGCAAGAGCAGGAGAGCTTGTGCCTGGAGCGTTGATGGTGTTGATTTTAGCAACTGTAGTTACAGATGGGGTACCTTTGTCAAACTCTTATGTGGGCGTATTCAATAATCTTTTGTGATCTTGCTTCAATGACTTGGCCAAAATGGTAAAGAATATTACTCTTAAGTGGAAGTTGATCCAGTGAAAGGCACACACAACATATGTTTACACATGATCTAGTGAAATCTGCCGCCTATTATATTAAGTGAGAATGACACTTTCATTCCCTGTAAATTCCTTTTATATAAATTTGTAATATCTCATTTAGTCAGGGTGTTTAAACATTAACGAGAAAGTAAAATATTGAAGAGTAAATATGAACTCTTAACATACACAAAATATAAATCCGGCACGTGCAGGTATAAATTAAAGCGAATCACTTTTTAACATTTAAAGGTCACATTTACCTTCCAACAGTTTACTTGCTTTTGTCATTATTTAAATGCCTAGACTAAATTCCAGATTTAAAGTGAATCCGCACATTATAAAATGCGGACATTTACATCTGAGAAAGGTTTTGTTGGACTAACTACATCTTTTTGGTAACGCAATTCTTATAAAATATTTCAGGGAGTACTTAGTGAAGAAAAAGTGGACTCATTCAACTTGCCGACAGACAATGCGGCCCCCAAAGAGTTGGAAGTAATTATTCAAACAAATGGAAATTTCACTATTGAGAAAATGGAGAAATTGAGTGAACCCAGGAGACTACTCACAGCCAATGAGTACGCCTCAGGAGTAAGAGCTGGGATTGATGGACTCATCAAGAGACATTTTGGGGATGAGTTTGTAGACGAGATATTCAACTTTTTGACCACTAAAGTTGAAGAGAATTACTCCATCATTGAGGAGAAAATATGTAACGGTAATAACTTGTTCATCTCACTCAAGCGAGTTGCTTAATTGCAGCTGATAGTATTATATGTATATATTATGCTTTCAGATTTTTAACAAAACTCAATCATAAGTAATGGTGAAGAAAAATCTTGTATTTTATTCATGAAGTGCTGAATTTTTATAGATAAGAGTCAAATCTTTGCAAGGAAATAGTTATGCATGTGAAATATTTTTAACATTCTTGTACATGGAAATTAATAAATGGATGTTCCCATGATTGACGCATAATGGTTTGTTCCTATGGAGAGGTTGTGTAAGTGAGGAGGAGAAGGAATGAATTAAGAGAAAAAAAAAAGTAGTTCAATCTAAAAATGATCTTGATATATAATTTATTAAAGAAATAAAAGGATATAAAATTTGAGTAGCAAATTAGTCAAAACCAAATTAATATTTTTTGTTTTGATTTAAAATTTCTTTAGTTAGGCACCAAATCTCCCTAAGCCTGTCATATATGCATAAGCGTGTAGTTTATTTTAAAATAGTAATGTTGCTACTTTAACCTTCTTTATCTAAAGTCCCTCATGTTTTGAAGGCCATTTTTGTTTTAATTGAAATATAATCATCTAAAGTCGTTCACATTTACAAGCAAATTTAAGTGAAATATACTCATCCCATGACTAAATTTGAAAGAAATGGCCAAGGTTATTTAAGCGGTCCGCTTATGTTACATATATATATTTTCAAGGTTAAGATGTAGATGTGAGAAATCTTATTCACTAAACCCTAATCTTTACCTTTTATTATTATTCGAATTCAAGTGATCATTATTTAAACTGTCTAGTTTATAAATGAATTAACACCGGTAGATTTCTCTAATTTTTCCTCTTTTTAGTGTCACTTATACAAATTTTTGTTGTTTATTTAAATTTAAAGCTTAGATATTTTTTTTTCTGAAATATAATTATGACATATATTTCCGAATTGGACGGGATTTTTGCAACTTTGCATTAAAAAAAAAAATTCCACCCAGAGTCAATAACAACAGCAGCTGGAAAAATATTAAAAATAGTAAAGCATCCAAGATTATTGAAAGATAATATATATAATATAAATCACTCCACCTGAAGAATTTATCAGCGGTTCAAAATTCTGTAGATGAGATGGCCATACCATTTGTTCAGTTTCTTGGAAAATGTTAGCGGTGTAACAGCTGCTCCAAAGCCAACCGCAAAACCAGTTGCCATGATAATGAAGAACCAATCCACTTCATCGCTTGAAGTTGGTGCTGAAGGTGGTAACTCGCTGGAATTTGTTTGGCAATTATTCGGCAAAGGAGGTCCGCATAATCCTTGGTTACCTTCAAAAGAAGTTGGCAGAAATGATTGGAGTTGAGTACCTGTTGGAATCTTGCCCACCAAGCGGTTATACGAGAGATTCAGGACAGAAAGGAAATTTAGGCTTGCAAGCTCTGAAGGGATTGCTCCACTCAGGTTGTTCATTGAGAGATCCAATGACTCGATCTCTTTCATGTTCTCAAAAGCTGATGGGATGGAGCCTGTGAGGGCATTATGCGACAAGTTCAGACCATAGAGCGAATCGAATAGTCCCATCTCCTCTGGTATTGGCCCTTCGAAATTGTTGCTTGAAAAGTCAATGCTGGTGAATATAGTCAGAATCTTCTGTAGCTTGATCTCTAGACCTTTTATTGTGACTGTTACGGTATCCTGGTATAATTGACTACTGCTTCCCATGAGCTCATATTGAAGGTGTTTGAACTCTGATCGGGATTTGGCTTTATTAACCATTATCTTCATCCCCTCCAAGTTTAGTAACCATCTCTCGGACACTCTTCCGTTAAATTTGTTGGAAGCTAAGTCGATAATTTGAAGCATCGGCCATGAGACATTATTATTTCCCGGACAACCAAGGCTTCCTGAAAAGTTGTTCGATCGCAAAACTAGAACGTGCAAATTTGATGCTTGCTGTAACCAACATGGGAATTTGTCTGTAAATCGGTTGTTACCGAGGTCTAAAACCTCCAGCATTTTGCAATTGGCAATAGATTTTGGGACCACTCCTTGTAGTTGATTTCCATTGAGATCTAGAGTTCTTAATGAACAGTTTCCAGTAAACGTAACAGAAGAAAAAGGGCCATTGAGGTTGTTTCTCCCTAAATTTAAAACAGCAAGAGAGTTACTGTTTTTTATTAAACACGTTGGAATTGGGCCAATCAAATTGTTGTTTGACAGGTCAAGAACTTCAAGAGATGATGCATTACACAGAGATTCAGGGATGACTCCTGTGAGGCTATTGTTTGCAGCAGAAAAGAAGACAGAGGAGGACAAGAAATTACCAATGTCAGCTGGGATGTAAGAAGTAAAATTATTGCTGGAATAATCAACATAGTGAACACGTGGCATCCGCAGGTGATGATGGATGTTTCCTTGGAGTTGGTTGGAGTGTAGGTCTAGGATGTCAACTTGATTTATATAATAAGGTTCTTGGAAACCAACCAGGAGGTTGTGTGAAAGATTTAGATAGCCAAGATAGGCACCAACGCTCCAAATCAAACTAGGTATCTTCCCTGAAATTTGGTTATTTGAAAGGTCTAAATTAAACAAATGGAATTGCCGACTGAGATCAGGAATCTCCCTCATCATGCAAGAAGCCAAACTCAAAGACTTAAGGATGGGAGGAAGGACAGAATTTCTATTGCTTGCAGTCACAGTCAATCTATTGTATGAAAGGGAGAGCTCTAGAAGGTTGATAGGACAGAGAATCTTGTCTAGCTGCACTGCGCCATTCAAACTGTTGAAAGAAAGATCGAGGGAGCTAAGGTTTCTGAGTTCAAAGACCCAAATCGGAAAAGGCCCCTCTAATTTGTTGCCTCTAAGATCAAGAGTGTCTATTGCAGATGAGGATGCATTTGAAAACTTGGGGATTTGGCCATCAAATTGGTTGTCGGAAAGCTGAAGCTGCTTCAGTATCGGAAGTTCAAACAGAGACAGTGGGATGCTTCCATTAAGGGAATTATTGCTCAAGTCAACAAAAACTAGATTCAAAAGCTGTTCCCAAGCAGTGGATGATATCACACCAGTCAAAAGATTATTAGAGAGGTCTAGATGGGTGAGATTTTTTAACGTGTGAAGATGTGGGATGGCACCAGAGAAAAGATTTTCTGAAAAGTCCAAGAAAACTAGTTGGTTGAGATTGGCAATTGAAGTGGGTATTGGTCCAGAGACATTTGTTTTCCTGAGAATCAGGCGGCGAAGAGAGAGATTCTGATGAAAATCCGGCAAACAATCTTGAAGTAATTCGTTATATGACAAGTCAAGGGTCTCAAGTGTTGGTACCTGGAATATCTTTTCGGGAAACTTCCCGTACAACCCACAATTGCTGAGATACAAGGAGGTCAAATTTGAGAAATCAGCTAAGAAATCTGGAACTGGAGACGACAGATTGTTGTTATCCAAACGAATTTCTGAGAGTGACCGAAGGTTTGCCAGGGAAGGATGGATAAGGCCTGACAGAAAACACCTGGACAGGCTCAAAACTTGCAGTTTAGGCAAGGATGATGATAAAGATTGACCCCATGCGTTTCCGTGGGCCGATATGTTTACACCATCAAGATAGAGTTCTCGGAGCTGTGTAAAGTTCTTCAGAAATGAGCTTAAATTTGGGTTCTCAAGTTTCAAGCAGAAACGTCCTCCACAATAAGGATCTGATAAATCAAGAGTAACCAACCTTGTCATGCTTGAAATCTCGATAGGAATTTGCCCGGAAAAGCTAGCTTGGGAAAGATTCAGATAAGTCAAATTTGTGAGATTGCCCAATCTGGGTGGTACTTGAACGAATTCATACATCCCATTGGAAGCCAAATTTAGGCTCCGCAGGTATTGAAGACTAAAAAGACCGGTGGCATTCTCGATTCCACCGGAGATTGATGCCATGCTCAAGTCAAGACCAATAACACGACCAGCCTCATCGCAGTCTACGCCGTTCCAATCACAGCAATCTGTGCTTTGATTCCACTGCATCAGTTTAGTAGAAGTTGGATAGAATCTGAGACTGTTCTTCATTTGAAGTAACAACAATTGCTGATCGCTCTGACATTGGCAAGAGACTAAGAACATATCGATACCAAGGAAATTTGCTAAAAAGGGTATCGAGAAAAGCCATGATAAGATTAAAATTCTCATTGCAGTGATAGCTAATCAAATCAAACTTGGAGAAGTGGTAACACCGGATGGTAAGTGTTCATGAACAGCTTTTTAGCTAATAGTTAATCTCAACTTTGGAAATAATATTGAAGTTTGGTAGACATGAACCGAATGAATAACATAGTACGTAGGAGATATAATAGAAATATTAAAAAGCAAAGGGCATAGAAATTCAGGTCTCCGGGTAAAAGCCGCAAAGTAAAAGCCGTGTACTGATAGTCAAAGCTCAAATATTGTTTAATATTATATAGTTAATTAATTAACTGAGTTATTTTAAAATCGTTACCAAACGCATTCTTGGATTTGCTTGAATGTCTATTGTGTTTATGGCTAATATTCTTTTTCTTATATTACTTGGTTTCTGCTTTATATGCTCTAACCAATTGTGCGCGTCAATTTCAATCTTTTAAGTTCTAATATTTGGGTGGAAATTCAGTCTTAAGTTTAATAGTATAATAGAATTGACTGATTATCCTATAAAGATATATAGCGACCAAAATGATCATTAATTTCTTCGAGAAAACTGAGCTTATTATATTATAATAGAGGTTGCGTACGTGACTTTTAGTTACACCACCGACTTTTGCAGTTCTTTATTTTTATTTTTTAAACAATAATGTTATATATCCCAAATTTTTTGTCCCAAATAACCATCCCAAATGATTTGACATTCATTAATTGGTTGATATGTTCTTTCCAAAATCCAAGTGAATTAATTGTAACTAATTAATGAATACCAAATCATTTGGAATGATTATTTGGGATAACAAATTTAGAATATATAGCATTACTCTTTTTTAAATTACTATATATGGTACAATGGCTACTAATATATATATAAGATATTTGCTGATACCACATAAATCAATAATATTAAAGATTATTTTAAATTTATACTCTCATAAATATTTACTAACCACCATTGTCTGTACTGTGTTCCGAAGTGTCAACCGATGTTTCTGGCATGACAAGCGCTGCACTGCCCTTGTGTCAAAGCGGGTCACCCCAGGAGGAGACTACTCACAGCCAATGAGTACGCCTCAGGAATAAGAGCTGGGATTGATGGACTCATCAAGAAACATTTTGGGGATGAGTTTGTAGACGAGATATTCAACTATTTTACCACTAAAGTTGAATAGAATAACTTCATCATTGAGGAGAAAGTATGTAACGTTAATAACTTGTCATCTCACTGAAGCAAGTTCCTTAATTTAATTACAGCATAGTATTATGGGCATGTTTGGTTCATTGTATTACATAATAATAAAATCCTGGGTTTTATTAATTTTATACAATATCATGTTAGGCATTAAATGGGCGCTGGATTCGAGGGGAAACTAATTTGGCTGTTACCGCACAGTCGGCATTAGCTAATGCGGTAACAGACCGCATTAGCTTGCCTCCTCCTCCTCTTTTTTATTTTTTTTTAACTTTACAATAATAATAAAAAATAAATAAATATAACTTTTTAATTTAATATAATATTAATATTAATTTTTTATTTTTACATTATAATTATAAATTAATAATTTATTATTCAATAATATTATATTATATTTTTATCTTAATATTATAATTTATAAATTATAAATTTAATATAATTAATAATAAATACTTAAATAGTATATAAAAATATAATATAATATTACATTATTTAATTATATTATAAAAATAATATATAAAAAATAATTATTTTTTACTTTATAATAATAATAATAATAAATATAACTTTTTAATTTAATATAATATTATATATTAATTTTTATTTGTTGTTTTTCCATTATAATTATTAATATAAATTAATAAATTTATTATTTATTATTCAATAATATTATATTATATTTTTTATTTTTATATTATAATTTATTATAACTAATAATAAATGCTTAAATAGTATATAAAAATATAATATAATATTACATTATTTAATTATATTATAATAATCAATATATAAAAATTAATTATTATGATTTTTACTGTATAATAATAATAAATACTTTTTAATTTAATATAATATTATATTATTTTTTTGTTTTTACATTATAATATCAATATAAATTAAAAATTTATTATTCCATAATATTATATTATATATTTTTTTATTTTTATATTATAATTTAGTTATAAATTTATAATTTAATATAACTAATAAATATTATTTTCTAAATATATAATATAAACTAATTACAAAAAAATTAATACAATACGGTGTAACACCAAACATAGTATAACATAAAATTAATATAATACAGTATAGAACTAAACACTGTAGAACATTATTATAATACAGTGCTAATGCAATACAATATAATACAATACATCTGTATTAAAATAATGTAATACAACATAATACAATACAATGTGCCAAACACATCCTATATATATATATTATGCTTTCGGATCTTTAACATCATTTAGTCCCTATTTGATATTAAAAAGTTAGGCAGCTATAGTATAAAAGCTACAACATTAAAATGTTGATAATTAGGGATGATAAATTAACTCAGACCCGGACAAACCCGGACAACCCGGGCCGAGTTTAACCCACACTGAAAATGAAAACAATGCGGATGAATTTAAACCCAGAACCTGACCCTGATATGTCCGGGTTCAAAACTTCGCTGCCAGATCCGCCAGTTCTGGGCAAGAAAGAAAAAAGAAACCCTAAAGGACTGGAGCCGCCAGTTCTCCTCTCCCGTAACCTTTTTAATGACTTAACCCCACAAAGTCCAAGTTCATCATCGCCAATTTTTATCAACTTCTCATCATCGTCAAGACCTCATCATCAAGCACTATCAATTCGTCTTCATTAAGCATCCCGTTCGTGACTTGCCACCATTCATCTTCATCTTCGTCGGTTCGGCTTTCTTTGAAGTTAGTGAGTTTCGGTTCCCTTTAGCGCAGCAGTACAGCACCAAACATTACTTTTCTCCCCAACATTAATTCATCATCAAGACACCGTAATTTTGTAAGCCCACTTCGCAGAGTTGCCGATCGTCATTAAAGTTCGCCATTCCCTGTTTTCTTTGTGAAAGCGATCCCTCTCCGTAACTTGATGGCTTGTAAGCATGATTACGTTTGAAAATTGAACTTGTATGCTCTGTTATGATTCGGTTTCTTGGGTTTTATTTTGATTTCGAATTATTTTACATTTATTGTTGTTAATAGATTACAGATCTAGAAAGGATTGACTGAAGAAAAAGATGAAAACTTGCATCTATTTAGCAACCATCCGGGTTTTAAACCCGGGATCTGGGTACCCGGTATTTTAAACCCGATCTGGATTCGGGTTTAAATCCAGTTCCAGTATTGCAAATTGTCGCCTGGGTCGAGAACCGACAAGGCCGAACTCGGATCCTGACTTGGATTTTGTCATCCTTATTAATAACTATTAGTCGATGCAATTTGGAAAAAGTTGAATTGATTACATACTTATACAATGAAAAACTTGTTATGGGTGAGGCTATTTACATTCTAAATATTATTTTGAACACTCTATTATTTTCCACACTCATACACTAATTATAATAAATTAAGTTTTATTTTGTACACTCTTTAAAATTTTAAAAATATCATTACTTAAATTATTTAAGTTGCTTAACTTTATTTACTTATAACACTGATAAAATTATTTAACTACTAATTTTAAGAGACTTAACATATATTTATAATAATATAATTAAGTCAAACGGTAAATAAATTATTTAAAATAATTTTAATTATTAATTTTTTTATTTATTTATGTTTAATATTAAATTTTGCACCCAAAATAACTTACAATGATAACATGATAATATTTCATAAGTAATGCCAAAAAAGAAAAGGTAAAGGAGGAGAAGAAGAAGACAAAGAGGCGAAGAAGATGAATAAGAAGGGTCAAAGCAAAAGAATAACAAAATTTATTTTGTAGAACTTTTATTTCATTTATTTTTGAAAAGAAAAGGTATCACACATATTTTGTAGTCAAAATGTTTTTCAAAATTGATTTCCTCATTGCTCATTTAAATATTAATTAAGATGTTAGAAATAAAAGTTTTAGTGTTTAAAGTATTAGTGTTTAAAGTAGGAGAATTATAAATTGAATAATGGGTATGAGTTGGAGTGTATTTTATGCACTAGTTTTGCATTATTTACTCTCTTTAATATCGATCTTTTGCACTTAATAATAGTGATTTACTTGTATTTTATTTTTGTAAGTGCAATTCTATTGATTGGTGCTAAATTGAGTTACAATATGATGTTTGAGGATAAATTATTTTCCTAGAGAAATTTTGAGCTTCAGAAGAAGTTTGTTGATAAGGCGTGGGCGCGTGCCGTCAACAGAAGACCTTAAGTTTTTATTTTGACGTGTTTTATCTTTTTATTTATTTTTGTAATTTTGAATTAAATCTTTAGATAATATTTTAGATATTAATATTTTTATTTTTTGAGAAACTATAAGAGAGGAAATACGTGAATTACAAAACAAGAGAGGATTGAAATTGATCTAGATTTGAAAAAAAAAATCCTAGAAAAATGTTTTTATTCTTCTCCATGAGTAACTAAACTCATTTTTCTGGTTGAAGGTTAATGAAGCATTGATTTATCATTACTGTGAAATCTATCTTATGCTTTAATTGTTTTATTACTTTTTGGGTATTTGTTTATTCTCTGAATTACTATCATGATTATGTTTGTTAATTAGATAATTGGCCACTATTTAATTATCAATTTAATCTATTGCCAATTGAAAGATTCATTGCATGAAGATTTTGATGTTTGTGGCAAATAGCATAGCTTGTGTTGTGTTATGAGAAGAGTAAAATAAATTTTGATGAACCATCGTATGTGTTGATTAGGATTTGGGTCTCTCTAGTTTTTCAGGCTGTCAATTGATTAAATCTTATGATCGTATCTAGGGTTGTCTATTAATTAGGAAAATAACCAACGGTCGTACCTTGGTTATCAACTAGTTTAGGAGAGATTGGTTATTAGAGTATCTCAGTAGCTATAACCAGTCTATCCATAAGTAATAATAATTTATATTTGTATCAATGATCAGTAATCGAATCAAAGCTGAGTTAATTCCTTCAACCAAAGTTTTCCCAATTTGAATTACACATTTAATTTGCATTCTTATTATTTACATTTGATTTTCATTATTATCAACAATCCCCAAATTTTACGTTTTCATTTTTAAAAGAATTTAAATAATTATTGATCTCTGTGGATACGACCCTACTCAATTACTATACACAATATTGTTTAAAGTAGGTTTTTATATTTGTTGACTTCGACACCCATCAGTATATTATATGGTGCTTAAAGCAATTATATAATATTGTCTTCTAATAAATTGTCCTTAATTGTAATTCACATTATGGATATTTTTGTAATAAATATTTTTATTAGAATTAGAGTGTTCAAAGTAATTTTTAGAGTTTAAATAATCAAATTATTTTTTAAAAATTAGATTTACTATACACTATAAATTTTTAAAATTTCCTTGACCTTGATACCAAACATCACCTCTACTCTTGTATTTTATTGATAATGATGCATGGTGCTGATTTTATACAAATAGAGTGGGGTCTTTACGAGGAAAGGATCATGTGAAATATACAATATAAATGACATTCTTCATGTACATGAATATTAATAATAAAGATGTTCCTCTGGTTTTGGCCCCGTTTGGGATTGCGGTTGAAATTTAATAAGCTGCTTATTTTATAATTTTTGATAAAATTAGTGTTTGGTAAATTTTGTAAAAGTAGTTTATTTCATAATTTTTTTCATTTTGTCAGTAGCTTTTAAAAGTCGGTATGGGGTTGCTTTTCATAAGCAGCTTATTAAATAAGCTACCACATCTATTATAACCTTAGTATTTTAAGAAAAAGATAATTATATCTTACTTATCCATAAATCATAATATATAAATTATTAGATATCATATTACCGCCACAATCTAGTGTGAATTTTTATCATATTTTATGTAATAGATCATGAAGTTCTTTATATTTTATTTAATCGAGTTTTTTTACTTTATGTAATTTTACGTATTTAGAAAAAAGTATGTTTAAACAATTTATTAAACATACTCTAAAAATAAAAGACAATTTAAGCATATGTCAATTTTGGTCATTATATAATAAAACAACACTTTCGTAATAAAATTTACCAAACGCATGTACACTTCTTTTTAAACTCACAGCAACCACAACAACACAGTTTACCAAACACCAAGCTGCAAGCTGCTTTTTTAATCAGCAGCTTATTTCATCCGCACAACACAAATAATTTATTTTATCAGCCTCCGCAATACCAAACTAGCCCTTTCTTGATAATTTATTGCAAGAAATAAAGGGACATAAATCTGAGTGACAAATTTGTCATAATTTGTTTTGATTTAATTTTTTTAAATTAAGCCACTGAATCTTTGAGCAATTCTTGTTATAAATGCATAAGCATGTAATAGATTTTAAGAATTTGGATGCTGAGTTGTGTTAGATTTTTTATGATTTTATGCTACGTGTGTAGTTATATGTAATAATGGTTGAACTGAATTTTAATTACACATTATTTTTCATAGAAAACTACCTTATCCTTCTTTTAATCACAATATTTTTCAATAACTACCTTATCCAATTGACAATCAGTCAATCACAATATTACCCAAATTTGGGTGAAACGTGCTCTTATTTTAGTTTTAGTAGACTAGATTCTGCTACCTTATCCTTCTTCTTTAGATTAAACTCGCTCAAGTTTTGGGTGGCCTTCTTTCTTCTTCTTTTTTTCTATTTTATATCATTTCAGACACAAATTTAGGTTAAATCTACTTTCATGGCTAAATTTAAAAGATATGTATTATCATTCATGTCGCACATGTAACAAATTGAAATCGTTTTAGTTAGTGGATTTCACTGATTTCTCCCCTCTCTCTCGACTCCTTGTTTCTACTTTCTTTTTGGCCCTTTTTTTTTAATTTTATATTCCAAAACTCACGTTCCTTATTTCACACGTGCGTAGGTTCTTCCTCCTTTTGATATTTTTAATTTATTTTTGACACTAAGGAGTAAACAATTATTTGATTGATCTGATTTTCCCACTAAGGAATAAAAAATGATTTGATTGGTTTCGAGTGCATTTGATTGGGCTGATGGCAAATGGCTTTTAACAAGCTCTAATTAATTAGATAAGTTGAGAATCAAGCATCCTGGCCTCTAGTGGAAGAGCATAAGGAATCATTAACCTGATTTAAAAACTCAGATTATTCTACATTTTTTTGGGCATGCCGCTGACATATGTGGTTTTAAATTCAACAGTTCTGTGAGTGCACTGGGGTCCAAAGATTTTTGATAAACTTGTTCAGAAGTTTCTCATTAATTTTGCTTTACTGAACTTACTTATGAAATTAGCTAGAATCTTCTCTTTACCTATGTTTTCTAAAAATATTATCACACATATGAGGGACATTAACTTGCATTGAATTTTAGGCTAATTATATAAGTTTTTCTTAAATCTTGAGAATTTGTTAAATTCATGAGTTTTCAGAGTCTAACACATGTACTAGTGGGATCATGCTACCCTTTCCACCGTTCCATGTGACAATGGACTATAAACCAAAGACCAATTTATATGGAATAAATTGTTAAGAACTTAACCCATATTGGACGCATATGTAATTAAAATTTTAATTTTTTGCATTTTCATCTAAGAATTAAGCTTAACCCTTAAGCTTCTAGCTTGATCTACTATATATTCTCTTAAGAGGTTCAAACTAATAGATAATCATTCTAAAAAATTATTTTTATAAGTTAATGAAAGGCTCTTTGCCGTCAAATTAATAAACTTGTTCAATGTAGGATTGAGGGTCCACTTGGGATTAAGGTTGGATAGTATTTGGTAAACACAAACTGCTGTAGGTTGGAAGCTATGTTGATATAATTTTTCACTTGTATACTAAAAAATCTATTATATCTTTAATAATTTTGTCAAAATTATTATTTAAAAATTATATTTAATACATACAATTAACTTTTGTTTCATAATTGTAGGTTATTTTTTCACAGCAGCTGTAACTTAAAAACTACAGCACCACACTCCCAAGCGCACCTCGAATGCATTAACTATACGTACATTGTTTTCATATAGTTTTCTACCGAATATGCCTATTACAAGTGGGACATTATAAATATTTGGAAAACTATTTTCACTATAAATAATTAAAAACAAGTGCAATCATCAATATTAATTTAACCCACTAATTTATAATCATCTCTCAGTGGGAAAAAGAGATAGAGCATTTGAAAAGTATGGAGGTAATGTTCCACTAATAGAAAAAATAAAATAAAATAACAGAAGAAAGTAAGTATGATCGAGTAGTGTTTCGTGAAATAAAGTAAGTAGGAAACAAGAAGTAGCTAAAGAAGAGAATTTTAAGAAATAAAGTGGGAAATACTGTGGGATCTACTAATTAAAATAATCTTATAGTAGTAACAGTATTATTGTTCGATTTGAATTTAATATAATGTCGATTATTTAAAGATAACTCAGTGTGTATTTATAGTTGCGTATATTTATATATATTCTATTTCAATAGCTATTAATCACAACTTATAATAAAAAGATTAGCACAAAAATATAACTTAGAAGTTTTAGGTCAGATTGAATTCCATGCTGATTTGAGTTGTGGAAAAAATACAATAACAAAGTTCTGAAATGATAATTGATTATTACAAAAAGTTGCTAACAAACTAGAGTTTTGATCCCTTTTATACATAGAATGTGAAATTGCCGAAAGGAACAAAACTCAATATAAGATAAATCTAATGTTTAAAATAAAAAAAATAAAAAATGGCAGGCAATTTTGACTTCTAGAAATAAAATTAAAAACTCCAGAAAGAAACCTAACAATTAGACAAAAGTCTTCACACTGTAATTATAGGCCCAAAGAAATGGAATTTCCACGTCATCGGACCTCACATGTGCCTTCATATATAGTAATATACAATTAATATCTGATTACATGTGTCTTAGTCAATAACTAACAATATTCACAATTGTAATTAAAAACATCAGTACTGAATTCAAATATAAGAGTCAATATCTTGTGTTTAATATACTTACGGGAAAAAAGCCACCCACACTCCTAAAGTTTGCTTAAATGGTCACCCAAACTCTCTCAGTTTCATAAATAGTCACATAAACCCCTTTAATTTCTTAAATAACTATTATACCCTTTGATTATAACAACTCAAATAAATATAAATATAATAATAAGATAAAAATAATAAATAAATATCATATGATATAAATAAAATATTATAATAAGTTTAATTAATAAAATAACATATATAATGAAAATTATTTTTAATATTAAGTGATTATTAGTCTATCATGATGGATTTTATTAATACTAAAACCTATTAATCCAAAAATTGACTTTAAGATTTATACTAATATAGACATAATTAAAAAAGATGTTGTAATTAAAATAATATAAATTTTTTAAATTATGTGAATGTTAGGTATAATTATTTTAATATTATTAATATGTAAAATATATATTTTTATTATTAAAAGAATATACATATTAATAATGTTAAAAATAACTTTTCTAATATTCAAAATAATCTATGAATTTTATCTTATTTTATATATTATATGATTTTAATTTATATTTATATTTATTATAGAAGTTTATTTAAAGTCAATTATATTGGGTTGTTGTAAGTAAGGGTATAATTGTTAAAAAAGGGTCTGTGTAACTATTTACGAAACTAAAAGAATCTGTGTGAACATTTAAGCAAACTTTGGGGGTGTGGGTGGCTTTTTCCCTTTCTTACATGTAAAGTCTGTCACTTTGGTCTTGATACACGTTCACATCATGAGGGAAACCATTCGTTTTTGGTGATGAGATTGCTTTTCTTTTTTAAATTTCAAGTGTTCTGCGCAACTTGGTTTTCATATTAAAGGACTGCTGCATCTAAGAAGCGGCAGAGAAACAGCTCTGTTTTGCTCTGATAAAATCTCTCTCTTTCTTACTAGCAAAAACAGTGACAGCAGATTGAAAAAATGAATCTACAGTTGCTGTTTCAAGTTATAATATTGCTACTTCCATGGCCAAAAAAATCTATAGCTAAAGCACCACCACCACCACCTTCTTTAACAAAGCCAAATTGTCCATCCAGTTGTGGAAACAATGTTACAATTCCGTTTCCATTCGGAATTGGAGAAAATTGTTACTTTGATCAAGGTTATGCAATAGATTGCAAATCCGATAAGCCAATCCTGAGAAGCATCAACCTGGAAGTGCTTAAATTCTTGCTTGAAAAGAATACAATGAGAGTAAATCAATCAGTGATCAGTTCTTGTCAGGATAAAACTACAGAAGCAAGTTTTGTAAACCTGGAGAATCTCCCTTTTTACTTCTCATATTATGACAATATATTCTCCGGCATCGGCTGCAACAACCTTGCCTCAATGTCATCAGCTGATCATGACTTGATTCTTGGTGGTTGCTTCTCTATTTGTGATCCAAGAAACAAGACAGAAGTTGATAGCTGCAATGGAATTGAGTGTTGCAAAACAGGGGTTCCTTGGGCTCTCAAAAGTTTTAATATTTCTATAAGCAGCATAAATAATGCAACAAGTAGCAGCAGCAGCCAGGAGGAGGGGAAATGCAAATATGCATTTATGGTAGAAAAAGAATGGTTTGAAAGCAATTTTAAGAGTGCTAAAGGTGTTCAAGACTGGAATCAAGTACCTGTTATATTGGATTGGAGGATTCCCAATACATCTTTTCGCAAGTTAGAAAGGGATGAATCTCTAAAATTTACATCAACATCTCATTGTGAAAGTGATGAAAGTGGGCTTTTTAGATGTTCATGCAAGGAAAAATACCATGGGAATCCCTATTTCCTCCACGGATGTCAAGGTGAATTTCTTAATTAAATTATATTCTAGCTTAATTAAGCTGAGCTTGGAATCTTTTCCGTGTCTTGGGTTCCTTAGTATATTTTGGGTATAAAATGTTATGAATGATACTAGAGCCAGCTTGTGACAGGTTTGGATTCTTAAATCAGGCTTAGTTTTTGTGAATTAAGACTCCCGTTGGTGTTTTAGCTTTCAAGCCATGATTGTTGTGAAATGAAAGTTATATTTGTAAAATAAAAGTCGACATTATTGAATAATTAAATATGAATTTTACATGATAATTTAAAAAAATTAATAAAAGTAATATAAATTTTTCATTGACAGATAGAATCATCATAACATGAAAACTAGATCGAGTTGCACGTGTTAATTAATCAAAACTTTAGGGTTGTGCCAGGCAGCAATATTAAACGAAGCCCCATTGAATTTCTTGTTAGGTCTATAGATATTTACCTTTTGTTATTTGGGTCTTCTTTTTCATGACAGATATTGATGAGTGTCGGGATGGAATTACTGCCAATTGCAGTGGAAATCTGCATTGTGAAAACTATGTTGGAGGCTACCGTTGCGTTAATCCCAAAAGACCAAAGGTTTACACGATCATCTTAGGTATGCCTTGCTTGGAGATATTGTTACAATCAAATTAGACATACATCGAGTCATTATTTGGTGAGGATTTCTGTACTTTAAATGTTAAAACGCTATTACACTATTAGGTATAATAATTAATAGATACCATGTAGTGTAATAACATTCTTGTACCTCAACAAAGAGCATGAAACCTTATTAAAAAATTCTTAAACATTCACTAGCCACTTCTACACAGATCAAGTTTCAAATTTTACTTTAAATGATTTGCGTTTTAATGTTACAGCTTTTATGTAAAGAGGTTTTAATTCTTCCATTAAAGTTCAAGTATTGTGATAGAAATGTATGCTTTTGTACAAGTTCGGAACCTTAGAAACTTTATGGCTATCCCCTTGGACAATATTTTTTTAATGCAAAACATGAGGTCTCTAATGGCTTATAAATTATAAAAAAACTAATATCTTGACGATAGCCTTAGGGGACGGAAAGTGAGTCGGGCCGGGCTTGACCAAGCCTAAGGTTTTCAGGGAATCTCCATGCTTTGAAAGTTCAGGCCGAATTTTGGCGGGCCAAATCTGAGCCATATAAAAACAACAGATTGCATATATATTATATATGATTTATTTTCATTACGATTTCTTTCTTTTTGCTACTTATTTTTGGAAGTATCAATAAAACCAATAAAATGGTTTAGATCAGTCTCAACATTAGAGAGTGATACATGTCTTAACAATTAATTAAAAAGAATGATACTGCAGGAATTGGCACAGGCCTTGGAGGTTTGTTTCTTTCTGTTGGAGCATTGTGGCTGTGCATCATAATAAGAAAAAGAATCAAGCAGAAAGAGAAGAATTTCAAAAAGAATGGCGGTTTGCTTTTAGAACAACAGTTGAGTTCACTTGATGGTAGCATTGATAGATGCAGAATATTCAACTCCAAGGAATTAGACAAGGCCACTGACCATTTCAATGTGAATAGAATTCTTGGCCAGGGAGGTCAAGGTACTGTTTACAAAGGAATGTTAGCAGATGGAAGAATCATTGCAGTGAAGAAATCCAAAGTAGTTGATGAATCGAAGCTTGAAGAATTCATTAATGAGGTTGTAATTCTTTCGCAAATTAGCCACAGAAATGTGGTTAAGCTTTTGGGATGTTGCTTAGAGATTGAGGTTCCTTTACTCGTATACGAGTTCATTAACAATGGAACCCTTTTTCAGTATCTTCATGATCCATCTGAAGAGCTTTCACTGACATGGGAAATGCGTTTACGGATTGCTACAGAAGTTGCTGAATCTCTTGCTTACTTGCATTCATCAGCTTACTTACCCATTTACCATCGCGACATCAAATCAACAAACATACTCTTGGATGAAAAATATAGAGCAAAGATAGCTGATTTTGGAACTTCAAGATCAATTGCCATTGACCAAACTCATGTGAGCACCAAAGTACAAGGAACTTTTGGATACTTAGATCCTGAGTACTTTCATTCAAGCCAATTCACTGACAAAAGCGATGTCTATAGCTTTGGAGTTGTGCTTGTTGAGCTTTTAACAGGACAAAAACCAATATGTTCAATTTGGGCAAATGAGGGTCGAAATTTGGCAACATATTTTGTTGAAAGTATAGAGAAGAATTGTTTGTTTGATATTCTTGATGATCAAGTAAGAAAATCAGGAAAGACAGAAGAGATTATGGCAGTTTCTAGCGTGGCGAAAAGATGCTTAAATCCGAAAGGGAGGAGCAGACCTACAATGAAAGAAGTTGCAATGGAATTAGAAAGAATAAAAGCGAACTCAGAAGATGATGAGAGTAATATTCAGAAATGTTATGAAGAGGTTGAATATGTAAGAACTGAAGTAATTGAGCCTTGGGATATCGTCTCTACCTCTACAAATTCTATTGTCATCTAGCTAAAACATATGCAATTTCATCGATATATAAATAAACAAAAGATATATTGCTGTGTACACTTTATTTGATTGTATAGAGTATAAATTATACTTTCTTGTTATTTCTGATTATCTTCTATACATTTCAGATACTTCTCTTAAATTCTCATCATTGGAAGTGACCTAGCCTGTTCTCTTTATCACGAAAAGATTTTGTTATCCTAAACGTAATTAAGGTTATCTCAAATTGGTATGACGTATACCGGCCAAAAGATTTTTTTTAACTCTAAACGTTCTCTCCATTTTTTATTTTTTTGTCCTTTGGTTGTGAGCCCGAGGATCAATACAACCGGATCAAATCTACAGACGATTAAAAAATAATGCAGAAGTTTTTTTTTTGCCCGGCCATAAGAAATAACTATTATTTGATTGGTTTCATGTGCATGCATTTGATTGCAGGGAAAGCTTACGGCCAATAAAAGATTATACTATATCACCATTTAAGTTAAGAAATAGGCAATAAGCGATATAATAGTCTGTTTGGTATTGAAATGTTGTAACTTTTAAGTTATAATTGCTATGAAAAAAATTGTAATCACAAAATAAAGGTCAATAATGTATAGTAAACATAACTTTTAAATAATAATTTTGACTAAAATAATAAAGATATTATAGACTTTTCATCATAAAAGTGATGGATCAATTTAATTTAGTTTTTTACGCTACAACAATTAGTGTTTGCTAAATACTTTAATGCTGTAGTTTAAAAGTTATAACTGTCTAACCTTAATATCAAATAGTACCTAAGATGATGATTTACCAACTCTAAGATTGTTATATATTTATGAAGGCAATCCGCTGACATATTTGGCTTTAAATTCAGCAATTCTGTGAATTTTCTCGAGTCTAAAGATTTTAAAGTAGCTTTTCACTAACTTTTGCTTTTGCTTTTGTCGTATTATTACTTTAAATTAGAATCTTTCTATTTACCATGTGTTTTTGATGGAGCGGCGTAGCGAAAGCGGAATTGATAGGATAGGAAAATATTAGATATCGTTCTAGCACGAACTAAGCCAACGCGATTTTCTTATGCTTTAATCGAAGCCAAATTAGATTTGTTCTAATCTAAATGACTCAATGAGATTTTAATAACGGATAAAGCGAGATTAGATGACGCTCTAATATAAAAGACTCTACAAGAGAGATTTTTGATAGGTAATCCCAGAGGGAATTATAAAATAGAGATTTTATTGAATAATTGAAGTTCTGAAAACAATAACAAGACTTCTCTATTTATAATAGAGTAAACCTACTTCCCTAAGTTAACTCAAAAAGAGAAACTAAATCATAATTATAATATAAATAAAAGACTAAAATACATTCCATATTAAACTCTAATTAAAATACAAATAAAATTCTAGAATCCTAAAATACCTAAAGTAACGTCCTACATTAGTCTCCCCCTCTTAAAAGAAACTCGTCATCGAGTTTGAATACAGTCTGGAGGATGAATCTTATAGTGTAAGAGCAAATCATCTTGTAATGTAAACTTGTTGTCTTCCTCATCAATCTTTCTTGAAACTTTGAAGTATCCATACTTCATAAATTTTCTTAGCTTATGCATTCTTTGAGGCGATAAAGACTTCCAGGAACAAACAACAAACAACAATCAAATAACTCTTGCCTTTTCCTAATTGTCGCTCAATGTGCTCTCTAACAAGTTTTACCTTCTCAATCAAATCTTCTTCAAGCACAAATTTCTTGTCTTTAATGTGAATAGGTAGAACCATTTCGATATTTTAACTTCTTCAACTCCATTTTTCTCACTATCTTCAATACTTTGTCTTGTCCTCCAAGGAAACAACATGCACATTCTGGCTATTTTCCTCCAAGGAAACATCATGCACATTCTCGCACAAATTGTCAGATTGAAACTTTAAATCAATAACAAATTGTACCTTTCCTTATGCAACATGAGGCACATCTTCATCATGCAGAAAGGCACAACCTTCTTTCATTTGGACGTCTTCCACTTTAGGTTGCTGACTTGTGATAGAATTAGAGATCTCAAATTGGTGTCTAGGATGAGGTTGTCTTAATTGCTTTAATGCTTGGCTTCTTTCTCTTATGATTTGTGATACATTTTGCGATATATTTTGCTTGGCTAAATGAATTGCATGCTGTAAAGTATAAATAGTGTATGTAGGCATCCTTTGTTGAATATGCAAACCAAGTCCTCTCACAAATCTTGTAACTTTATCCTCTATAAGTTCATAATAAAATTTGCATCCATAAAATTGTTCAAACTCATAAGCATAATCAGAAACTGATCTCGTACCTTGATGTACCAAACAATAATCAAGAGGAATAAATTCAGATCATAAAATATGCTTCATACAGTTCTATGATTGAACTTTGCATTTGCCTTGGTCAAGTCGAGAATCTTGCAACTCTTCCCACCATTCTGAAACACTTATGCTCAATCTACTGGTAGCAAACGATACTTGTTTTTTTTTAGGAGTGTGCCAAAATATAAACTAATACTCAATCTCGTCCAACCAATCAAGAAATCTCTTTGGACAAGTGTATGCAAATAATTGTGGCACATGATAAATAGGAGGGCAAGAATGATAGTTTACCATTTATTCTCAAATTTTCACATAATGGCAAAGCTGTAAATAATGTTTGACTCTTGGGTTTGGTGTGGCCGGCTGCCGTTGGCCGTGATTGGGGCCGAAGATGGTTGGGTTTTGATCAGTGAAGGTTAGTGAATCTTGTAGTGGTGGTGAACGGTGGTGATAAGGTTCGAAGGTTGCCGGATTTAGAGGTGGAATGCAGCGGGTTTTGAAGTTTTGTGTGCAACGGTTCTGGTGGTGTTTAAGGAAGGTGGTTGATCGGCTTTTTGTGGGCGGCGGCTGGGGATCCTAATGGCAGTGGCGATCCACGGAAAAGGGCAGTGATTTCGTAGCGGCGAGTGGTGGAGAGCCCGTGGGTTTTGAGAGTTTCGCGGCTGTTGAAGGCGGCGACGGCTGGGCTTTGGTCAATGGTGGCTGGCGATTTTGGTGATGATAGTGGCTGGTGGTGAAGGCAGCTGGATTGTGGTGGCAACTGGTGGTTAGGGCGGCGGCAAGGGTTTTCAATTTGGGGATTTTTGATTTTTTGATTTTTTTAAGGCTGGAATTTGTAGAGATGGATGTGGGTAGTCAGGAAAGTGGTGCAAATCGCACAGAACCACTCTAATACCAACTAACGGAGCGGCGTAGCAGAAGTAGAATTGATAGAATAGGAAAATACTAGATATTGTTATAGCACAGACTAAGCCGCAATTAGCTTACGCTCTAATCGAAGTGAGATTAGATCCGTTTTAATCCAAACGACTCAATGAGATTTTAATAACGCATAAAGCGAGATTAGATGACGCTTTAATCCAAACGACTCTACAAGAGATATTTTTGATAGGTAATCCCAAAGAAAATTATAAAACAATAACAAGATCTCTCTATTTATAATAGAGTAAACTTACTTCCTTAAGTTAACTCAAAAAGAGAAACTAAATCATAATTATAATAGAAATAAAAGACTAAAATACATTCCATATTAAATTCTAATTAAAATAGAAAAAAAATTCTAGACTCCTAAAATACCTAAAATAACGTCCTACATCAATTTTTCACTTTATTAATTAACAATTATTTATAAACATTTAAACACAAATCACATGTTTCCATTCTTCTGTGGTGAAGCTGATCAAAGTAGTAGATATATAATCCGAATTTTTTTTTTCTTTCCAACAAAGAAAGTTCTTTTTTAATATTATTCTCGCCCACGCCCCACGGTAGGTATGAGCGCATCCAAAACAAATTTAGTCAAGTCATTATCTTTTGCTTTGCCTTGTCATAAATTTACTATTTTACTTTAAATTAGTAGATAATCTTGATTTTTTTCAATAAAACAAGTGGTTTATTACATGCAATCGAAATACTTTTTAAATAAAAAGTAGAAAATGACTCGGAAAATTTCTTAAAGTAAGTGAAATGCTTACTTTTGTAGTAAAGAAACTCATTGAACATATGATTGAATGCATTACCTTAATTCGAACTTACATTTTTCTGCTATTGTAATCCAAAAACAACCGCAGCACTATTAATATATCCCACGTACTAACCCCTTAGAGGGGTTTAAAAAAAAAAAGGAGTTGATTTGAAAAGTAAGGAGATAATAAAGTTCCACTACTAAAAAAATTACAAAAGAAAAGGAAAGACAGCAAGTGTAATTGATTGTTTCCTCATGAAATAAAGTAAGAAACAGAAAAATAATAGTAGAAAAGTGAATTTTGTGAAATAATTGAGGAGGGGAAGTGGGATCTACTAATTAAAATAAAATTTTTTTTTGGGGGTAAAGTTTAACACAGAAAAGCAACGAAAATGATCCATCAATAATTTAATTGCACTGCAGTTCTGATTAAAAAAATTTACAGTAACTAATTAATTCAAGATAAGTTAAAAACTATAAACATTTCTACATTCATATTTTGAATTGAATGCCAACAGAATGTAAGATCTGCTTTATCAATTAGGCTAAATTTAATTACATTGATTACCAAAAGCAGCAAGAAAAAAAAGGAGACAAAAGATTTTTACTTGTGTCCTCGAGATCCCGCTCATCTATTAACAATTCACTAAGTAATTAAAGGATATTTTGTTTAACGAGCACCAGTCGTCTTTAATGTTTGTTGCATCTTAAAATACCTTTAACACTATATAATTCTTTACTGCTTCCTTAAAATCCCTATTAACTCAATAAATCAATAAAACTTCTTCCAAGGATCTTAAGCACAATAGTCTTAAGATAGACATAAGAAAGCTGAAGACTAAAGACTATTGTTGTTTGTGATATGCACCCACCTCCCTAGAATTTTAAGGTTTGCATCAATTACATGCCAACCTTAGGTTGAGATTCAATAGGAGTGTTTCCTTAAAGCCATACACACCAAATCACTTGATACTTGCCGCACATGCAACACGCCAAATCCTAGGTAAAATATATATCTTTTCTTTTAAAAAATTATTTCCAACTTCTTCATGCCCAAATAAATTACAAAATCTCCCCTCGCACGTACCTACAGCGTCAGCTTTGTATTACAACGAAACTTAAGCACTGTTACAATTAAATGCATAATTTATGTTAACTTTAGAGTTGAGGGTTACCACAAGTTTATGTTGTTAGTCTAAGAATTATTCTCAGTTGATGTGAGATTTTTTCCTCACCATTTGCCAAGAGATGCAAACACGAATGAACCTAACGTGGCTTACAAAGACTTTGATGTTCCCATAAGATGCCGACAAAAATATACCTAACATCAAGTGTTCAATGCAACTAAGTTATAAATAGGTTGTAATTGTGTCATTGTGACGGAAGAGCTAGCTAGCCTTTTCAGTTCTCTGATAAATTAATTTCTCTCTCACAGTTGCCAAAACAATGACAGCAGATTGAAAAATGATTCTGCAGTTGCTGTTTCAAGTTACATTGCTGCTTCCATGGCCAATAAAATCAATGGCAAAAGCAGCAGCACCACCATTAACAAAGCCAAATTGTCCATCTAGTAGCGCAAACAATGTAATAATTCCATTTCCATTCGGAATTGGAGAAAATTGTTACCTTGATCAAACTTACGCAATAGATTGCCAATCCAGTAAGCCAATCCTCATAATCATCAACCTGGAAGTTCTTGGATTCCAACTCCAAAACAGCACAATGCGAGTAAATCAATCAGTGATCAGTTCATGTAAGGACAAAACTGTAGAAGCAAGTTTTGTTAACCTGGAGAATCTCCCGTTTTACTTCTCTTATCAGGAAAATAAGTTCGCGAGCATCGGCTGCAACAATCTTGCCTCAATGTTATCAGCTTATGGAGACTTTATTCTTGGTGGTTGCGTATCCATTTGTGATCCAAGAAACAAGACAGAAGCTGATAGCTGCAATGGCATCCAATGTTGCAAGACCGGGGTCCCTTGGGGTCTCAAAAGTTTCAATATTTCTATAAGCGGCATAAATAATTCAACAATTAGCAGCAGCAACCAGGCAGGGGAATACAAATTTGCATTTATTGTAGAAAAAAGTTGGTTTGTTAGCAACTTTAAGAGGGCTCAAGGTGTTAAAAATTGGAAGCAAGTTCCTGTTATATTGGATTGGAGGATTCCCAATTCAACTGTTGGCAAGTTAGAAAGGGATGAATCTCCAATATTTACATCAACATCTCATTGTGAAAGTGATGAAAGTGGATTTTTTATTTGTTCTTGCAAAGAAAAATACCAAGGGAATCCCTATTTTCTCCAAGGATGTCGAGGTAACTTTACAGACTAAATTATATTCTAACTTAAAGCTATTTTCATGATCACTTTCTAAATTGCTAATTGACTAATCTGATCTTGGAATCTGTGTGGCTTGGGTTCTAAGTATTTGTCTTCTGGGTATAAAACGATAGGAACGATACTAGAGCCAGCTTTTGACAGGTGTAGATTATTAAAGTTAGCTTAGTTTCTGGGTTCTGTTTAATATTATGGTGTTGTAGATTTTAAGCCCAATGGTTATAAAATAGAAGCTTTAACTGTTAAAAAAAATGATAGAAATACATAATAAAATATTGGTTCATCAATTAAGTTACTTTAAGGTAAAAGTAACAAGTATTCATCAAGTACTTTAGATATGCTAGGACACAATTAATGTAGCCTAAATGAAGTTATTTCAGAATAGAAAATATTTACATGGTTGGACGACGAAACTCTTTCACCTAAGGAATTTTTTACTTTTGGTCTTCTTTTTCACGACAGATGTTGATGAGTGTAAAGATGGAACTGCCAAATGCAGTGGAAATATGCATTGTGAAAATTATGAAGGAGGCTACCGTTGCGTTAATCCCCGTAAACCAAAGGTTTACACGATCATCTTAGGCATGCCTTTGTTAAGTATACTTTCTATGCATTAAATTCGTCAATGATTCCAGAAATAAAGATAAATGCATGTTACTTGCTAGGAGATATATTTTTATATTCAAAATTTGGAATTTCATGTTAGAATTTTAAGTTTGGAACCTTACAAACCTGTATGGCTATTCCCTTGGACTGTATTTACGAATGCAAAACAGGGTGTTTAATGGCTTAAAACTCATATTTTTCACAATAATTTCTTTTTTCCTATTACTTGCATGAAAGTATTATCAATGACAATAATAAAATGGTTTTGATCGGCCTCAATATAGAGACTGATACATGTTCTAATAATTAATTTGAAAAGAAAGATATTGCAGGCATTGGCACTTGCATTGGAGGTTTGTTTCTTTCTATTGGAGCATTGTGGCTGTGCATCATAATAAGAAAAAGAATCAAACATAAAGAGAAGAATTTCAAAAAGAATGGTGGTTTGCTTTTAAAGCAACAATTGAATTCACTTGATGGAAGCATTGATAGGTGCAGAATATTCAGCTCCAAGGAATTAGAGAAGGCCACAGACCATTGCAATGTGAATAGAATTCTTGGCCAGGGAGGCCAAGGTACTGTTTACAAAGGAATGTTGGCAGATGGAAGAATCATTGCAGTGAAGAAATCCAAAGTAGTTGATGAATCAAAGCTTGAAGAATTCATTAACGAGGTTGTAATTCTTTCGCAAATTAGCCACAGAAATGTGGTTAAGCTTTTGGGATGTTGCTTAGAGGTTGAGGTTCCTTTAATCGTATACGAGTTCATTCCCAGTGGAACCCTTTTTCAGTATCTTCATGATCCATCTAAAGAGCTTTCACTGGCATGGGAAATGCGTTTACGGATTGCTACAGAAGTTGCTGAAGCTCTTGCTTACTTGCATTCATCAGCTTACTTACATATTTACCATCGCTACATACTCTTGGATGAAAAATATAGAGCAAAGATAGCTGATTTTGGAACTTCAAGATCAATTGCCATTGATCAAACTCATGTTAGCACCAAAGTACAAGGAACTTTTGGATACTTAGACCCTGAATACTTTCATTTAAGCCAATTCACTGATAAAAGCGATGTCTATAGCTTTGGAGTTGTGCTTGTTGAGCTTTTAACAGTACAAAGACCAATATGTTCAATTTGGGCAAAAGAGGGTCGAAATTTGGCAACATATTTTGTGGAATGTATGGAGGAGAACTGTTTATTTGATATTCTTGATGATCAAATAAAAAAATCAGGAAAGACACAAGAGATTATGGCAGTTTCATACATTGCGAAAAGATGCTTAAATTTGAATGGGAGGAACAGACCTACAATGAAAGAAGTTGCAATGGAATTGGCAAGAGTAAGAGCTTGTCATTTGCAAGATGGTGAGAATAATATTCAGAAATGTTATGAAGAGGTTGAATATGTAAGAACTGAAGTAATGGAGCCTTGGGATATCGTTTCTACCTCTACAAGTTCTACTGTTATCTAGTTAAGGATTAATGCATTTTGATCGCTAAATAAATAAACAAAAGATGCGTTGTTGTATGCAGTTTATTTGATTGTATTGCTTTCTTGTTATTTCTTACTACCTTCTGTTCTTTTAAGAAAACACTTTTCCAACTCTAACTATATCAAACATATAAACCAATAAGCCTTTGGCCTAGTGGGAGAGTACTTGTTCTTACAATGTGTGAGAACAAGTGTTCGAACCCCCATAAAAATAATTATAGGGGTTTAATTTCTTTCCTCAATTATGAAATAGTTGAGTGAAGGTAGTCTTCTCTCTTACGAAATGTGGTGGAGTAGGTGTCCCTCGAATATTAGAGGGGGTTAATGTTAATTTGTCTAAGTAATTGTCTTATTATAAAGATCAGTAGTAGTCTAATGTAATATGAGTTGTAATCTGAGCTATAGTCTCATGTAATTAAAAAAATTGCTTTTAAATTTCACTACACTTTAAATAACTAATTTTATCAAACACTTTATTGTTTTTCTTTATCTTTAGTTATTTCTCTAGCCTACTAACAGCAATGATTATTTTAGAAGTTACAATATTGTTAATCTGAGTAGGCATACTAGAATTGATGATCTTATGATCTTTTAAAAAATGATACTTTATTTTACATAGTTGAGATATATAACTTGATTTCTGATTAATATGATACATTGAATGTTATTTAAGTATTACAAGATTATATTGGGAATCAATATTAAAGCTAATCATCACATCAAGTATAGTCTATTATCTGGTTTGTAAATTTTCGGCTTTTCTAGATAGAACGGAGAGAAGAGAAGTTGACAGATATTTTTGGACGGTTGCCGCAATATATATAGTTTTAACAAACCCTGCATCTTTGTCTCGAAAATTACGGAAGTGGTGGAGCGGTGTAAATTGATTAAGTTTTTGGGTGAATGTGGTAGCCACTAGCCGGCTGGTGGGATCTACTTTATATATAAGAATAAACTTCATGTTTATCTCACGTATACATTATATATTATGTGAATTTTTTAATCGGCTGCTTAATAAGAGTCTCGATCAAGTGTTGACTGAATATTGGACACGAATTTATAAGAATGTATGTGCATCAATAATCATGGATCAGACACTTATATTGATCAGTTTTTTATAATCATGTATCGTGTAGGAATTTATTTTGTTGTTCATGGATCAGATTCTGCATAATTAACATAAATTTACATTCGATCTACTATTTTGTGGATTACAGAATTTTATCCAATTAGTGAATTGATGAAACTCAATTCAATCTAACTCACACGTCTCCAGATCAGATCCGAATTTAAACCTTACTAGTAAATACTAAAATAACCCTACACCTAAGGGGATTAATGGCCTACAAAATTGAACCGTCTAATGGCCCGTTTATTCTCTTCAAGACACATCTTTAAGCTCAAAACCCCACTAAAAACACTGTATAACACCTCTTTAGCACTATATAATTATGCTATGTCTGGAAGCTAGATTAAGTGTAGCTATAGACTAAATCTTGGAACAAAATATTTATTCTTTTTTTGACATGCATACTTGAGATTGGACTAAGTGAAATTCAAATTTGATCCTAAAATCATGGAATGAACAATCCCAATTTTTACATGGTTTTAATTGATATATTAGACCAAAATAAATAAATTTTTTCCATTTATCAGAATTTTCTTTTTTATTTAATTCTTAAAAATTTATTTATTTATTATTAGTTAACTAATTAAATTTTTAAGTATTTATTTATTTATATGTGAATTTATGACATCTTATTTTATTTTATTTATTTTGTTAATATTTGATGTTAAAATAATTAGTTAATATAAAATATTTTCAAAATAGTTGATATATAGTTAATTTAATATTTAAATATTTTTAATTATTGTATCTAATAATATATCTCATAACAATGTACAATCTAAATAAATTAAATTTGTATATTATAATTATAACTAACTAATATTTAATTTATTATATATTTATTTTTTTCTAATTAGTTGTATTCTAAAAATAATTTCTTTTTTTTTTTTAGAAGTATTCTAAAAATAATTTCAGTTGTTCTTATATATTACATATCCACGGATAGTTGATATTTATATTTAAATACCAGGTTGAATACTATTTAATTTGACTCAAATTTAATCTAATCTTGTTAATCAATCCAATCTAATCCAGTAACCCTACGTATCAATTATAGTCTTAGCTCATCTATATAACAAGCAGATAAGGATTATCCTTTAATGTTTTAGTTCATCCTTTCGTATGAAAAAAAAAAGGCTAAGACATGTAAAATCTTCATGCTTCAATCTAATTTATAAAATAAAAAATTAAGGGAAAATCGTAAAGAGTACCAAAATTTTGGGCTAAGAGTTAACTAATAAACAGCACGTTTAGGCAATCAATATTTTTCAATCTGTCAACAGAGAAAAATATTTTAAAAATAATTCGTGTGAAAAGTAAGGAGAGATTTCTACTATCAAATTAAATAATAATAATAATAATAATAATATATGTACGAAAAGAAAATCAAAACGAAGTCAAAGATACCGAGATGAAGATAGGGAAAAAAATTGAAAAATTAATTAGAAAAAGACAATTTCATGAAATTAAGTACAGAAAGCAGATGGATTGCATGGTGGGTTTTGCTAATTAAATAAAATAAATTACTGTTACAGTTCAAGTGTGCAACACGTTAAAAGAAGTGTGAATGTCCACAAGGTCAAGTTACTAGAACTATCTTTTTAGAAAATTGTAAGATTTCAATCAAATCTGTTATTTCTCCTAAAATTTTTTTTTGATTTTTCATTTGTCCCCACTGTCTTTGAATAAAATAAAAAGATTATATATACAATCGTTCAAAGAGCTAGGCAGCTCAGTTGACGAATTGAAAAGAAAGAGAAATGATTCTACAGTTGCTATTTCAAGTTATATTGCTGCTGCTGTCATGGCCAATTACAAAAACAAATGCAAAAGCAGCAACGCCATTATCAACAAAGCCAAATTGTCCATCTGGTTGCGGAAACAATGTTACAATTCCATATCCATTCGGAATCGGAGCAGACTGCTACTTTGATGAATTGTTTGCAATAGATTGCAAATCCAATAAGCCATTCCTTAGAAGCATTGGCTTGGAAGTGCTTAATTTCTCACTTAAATTAAGCACTTTGCGAGTAAATCAGCCAGTGAGCCGCTCTTGTCTTCAGAATGAGACTACTCATCAAGTACGTTATGTTAGCCTGGAGAAACTCCCTTTTTATTTCTCTTATTATGATAACAAATTCACCGGCATCGGATGCAATAATCTTGCCTCAATGTCATCTGCTGATTTGATTCTTGGTGGTTGCATTTCCATTTGTAATACTTATCAAGAAAATAAGACTGATGATGATAGCTGCAATGGCATCAAATGTTGCCAGATTGGAGTCCCTTGGTCTTTCAAAAGCTTTAATATTTCCTTAAGTAGAATAACTAAGGAAGCAAGAATTAGCGGCAGCCAGCAGGATGAATGCAAGTATGGATTTTTGGTCGAAACTGAATGGTTTAGCAATAATTTTCAGAGTCCTAAAGATGTTCGGAATTGGACACAAGTTCCTGTGGTTTTGGATTGGAGGATACCAAATTCTTCTTTTGATAAGTTTGCTATGAATCAATCTCCAACACATGAATCAAGCTCTGGCTGTGCAAATGATTCTAGTGGACTGATTAGATGTTATTGCAATCAAGGGTACCAAGGAAATCCTTATTTTCTCCAAGGATGTGAAGGTATATTTTTCTTAACTAAATCCTAATTTAAATAATTATATTCTAACAATGATACTATAAATTTTAATGCTTGCGTCCCAATTACTATGTATTATTCATTTATTGGTTGATAAATTTTATTTCTTATAAAATTATTATTTTATTATTTTATAGATAAACGCCATATTAATTAAGACTGAGACTTAAATATTAATATTCCTAACATTATACTTATCCTATATATCACCTCCTGTATTACAAGGCAGTATTGGGCTTGTTTATAAGGGTTTTTATATACAGGTAGACACGTTTTGGTAATGGCAGACGGCTAGCCATAAGTTTTATTTTAAATATATTAGATATTTATAAGTTTTTCCAATAAAATATAATTTTTTATTAATTGGCTCTGTACTTTCTCAGTTTTACATTTTTTTCTAACTTTACATATTTTTAAAAATTAGCACCTCTAAAGATTTACCTTAATGACTTTCGGGCTGCCAAAATTTTTTAATAATGGCTCTGCCACTGCCTTCTGGGGTCCTATAGACAAGTAGATAATTGTTAATTCTATGTATTTGAATTTTTTGGGGTTCATGACAGATATCGATGAGTGTGAGAATGGGACTGCCGACGATTGCGAGACAAATATGATTTGTCAAAATTATAAAGGAGGCTACCGTTGCATTCCTCCCGTTCGCAAAAGATCCGAAGTTTACATGATCATTTTAGGCATGTCTTCTAACTCTTGGACCTATTTTGAATTTGATAGCTCAAATTCTCAAGTAGAATGGATGAAAACTCTTCTAATTTAAGAAAAATGATGCTGCAGGTATTGGATCAGGATTTGGAGTTTTGCTTCTTCTCATTTTAGCATGGCAGCTGTCGATGCTAATAATAAAAAGAATCAAGCAAAAAGAGGAGAACTTCAAAAGGAATGGTGGTCTACTTCTACAGAAACAGTTGAGTTCATTTGATGGCAGTCTTGATAGATGCAAAATCTTCAATTCCAAGGAATTAGAAAAGGCCACTGACCATTTTAATGTGAATAGAATTCTTGGCCAGGGTGGTCAAGGAACTGTCTATAAAGGTATGTTGGCAGATGGGAGAATCACCGCAGTGAAGAAATCTGAAGTGGTTGATGAAGCAAAGCTTGGAGAATTCATTAACGAAGTTGTAATTCTTTCACAAATCAACCACAGAAATGTTGTTAAGCTTTTGGGTTGTTGCTTGGAGACCAAGGTTCCTCTGTTAGTTTACGAGTTCATTCCAAATGGAACCCTTTTTGGGTACCTTCATGATCATCAAAATGATCAAGAGCTTCCCTTCACTTGGGATATTCGTTTACGGATTGCCGCAGAAGTTGCTGAAGCACTTTCATACCTGCACTCGGCAGCTTACTTACCCGTTTATCATCGGGACATTAAGTCAACAAATATATTGTTAGATGAAAAATACAGGGCAAAAGTAGCTGATTTTGGAACTTCAAGATCAATAGCCATTGATCAAACCCATCTGAGCACGAAAGTGAAAGGAACGTTTGGGTACTTCGATCCAGAATACTTTCATTCAAGTCAATTCACTGATAAAAGCGATGTCTACAGCTTTGGAGTTGTGCTTGTTGAGCTTTTAACAGGACAAAAACCAATATCTTCAATATGGGCTGAACAGGGTAGAAATTTGGCAACATGTTTCGTGATTTCGATGGAGGAGAATCGTTTAGATGATGTTCTTGATGCTCAGGTGAGAGATATGGGAAAGAGTGAAGAGATAATGGCAGTTGCTAGCGTCGCGAAAAGATGCTTAAATCCGAAGGGGTGGAATAGACCAACAAGGAAAGAAGTTGCAAAGGACTTAGACGGAATCCGAGCTTCAGAAGGCAGCAGCAGTAATGTTCAGCAAAATTTTGAAAAGGTTGAGTTTGTGAGGACCCAAGTCATTGAGCCTTGGGATATTGTTTCTCCTTCAAGTACAAGTTTTGTACCAGTGTCTAGCTAACAAATCATGATTCGGGTCAATCTGCTAGGATTGCTCTTTTTAGACAATGCTCTGGTTGGATTTTTGGTGGCTTTGATACAGGGATAGCAAAATGTTGAACTCGGGCAGGACCTAAAAGTCCAAATTTTAAATAGAAGTAATGAGTAGATTAAATAAACAATGAAATATACATTTTAATTAAAATAAAATGGTAAGAATCAAGATTAGTATGTGAAGCATGCATAACAAAAACTAAGACCATTTTATCATATACATATGGTGACTGAAAGATGAATCCATCATCTATAATGTTCGATAATATTCTTTTTTGTGTGATTGAATTTCCTGTATAAATCATGATTGGAAAATAATAAGAGTATGTAATAAATTATAATAAGTACTGTACAATTTTTTCCCGAGAGGATAATGTACTGGAAGGAGAAAATTGACCTTTGTCAAAGGCAAGGATGTTCTTTATATCAATCTCTAGGGAGATTGATTGATCACGCAATTGCAATCATCTATATTCGTTGGATATGTAATAAATTATAGTAACTGTACAAATTCACTTGAAGTTGCTTAGAAAGCAATAAAAGCTTCATACTGATTTTGGCCCAAGCTCAGTGCTGTAAAATAAAAAAGCAGATCATATTTTTGTCGTGTCACTGAGGGCATATTTGTTTTAGATTCGAAATTCAAGGCTTCCATTTATATGCTTTATTCAGAGCAATGTCTCTTGAATTTGCATTAATTAAACCTTAAAACTCGAGGTCAGATTGTCAGAAGCTCCCAAATTAATGTTGTTGGTGGTACAATATGACAAGAGGTATTAAGGGCATAACACATGGGGAATATGACTCGAGACTGTGACGAAAAAAGAAAGGGAAGCTGAGAAGAGTAGGATGACCGTGAGAAAAAGTGAAGGAGAAGCTGAGAAGGGAGGATAAAAAGGGGAAGTTACTAAAGACTAGCCTCCCTTGCCTAACTTACCCAAGAGTGACGAGAATATGTCTCCTGCAAAATATCTAAGTTGCCATGTACACATATGGGACCACAGAACATTAACGACCTCTCCAATGCCACCAAGCCGTTCAACTGCTGTACGGTCCCCAGCTAGGCTGTCTCTAAAGTGTCTCCATGTGAGCCGCCAAAGTCAGGTCTAAGATAGGGGGACCAAGGACAAGCTGCCTGCACCATCCCCAGATAACTCAAGTGCTCCCCAGTCCAATTGGTTCATTCAAAATGAGCCAATTGGACTTAGAGACACACTGTCAGCACAGACAGTCTCCAAGAGGACAGCTGTCAATTCAAACAAGCTCAAAGCCCTCCATGAAATGAGCCAAATTACCCTTAACACCCTACCTGAGGAGGGTGACCATTAACATTAGCTTGCCACGTGTCCAAAAGGACACAAAGATGCCCTCAGGGGCACTCCAATATAAAAGGTCAGGTTAGTTTCATGAAGAAGCAAGTTGACTCTCTTAACCAAAAAACACTATCTTCTTCTTACTTTCTAGGGTTTCTTGGAAACCCATCACTTCTATCAACCCTTTACTGACTAGACCGTTAGAGTGCCGTCGCCGGTCACTACCAGCGTCACCTCTAACAGTTTCTTCTCGTGATTTCAGGTTCGCCTCGTCGTCGCCATCCCCAGATAATCGTCCCCAGCCAGTCATCTTTATCTTCTCCAGAAAACTACCCTCGGAGGAGAAGCTCTCATAGTGTGTTGGACTAAACCATTTTCAGGCCAAAACAAATGTTATAGTTATTCACTTCAGTAAAATAAGTAAATTTCATAAAGTACCAAATTGATGTTAATATCATCAAGACTCAATTATATAATAATTCTTAATTGCAGATCTTTGCATTTTTTAAAGTATAATGTCTCGTTTTACAATGTGACAAAATTTTTTTTATATAACATTAAAAAATCTTTAAAATAATATTGTGAAAAATTGAATCAACACTTATAATGTATAAATATTCACACAACAGAATAACTTCCCAGATAAATATACACGTAATGTTTGTACATATATATAAACAAACTCCTAAATCAGTAAAGACGGCCGCTGCAATTTGAAGACCGTTAATAGCTAGAGGAGCCGAAGTGGGCTACTAGAAGATTGCTAATAGGAAGCCAAAGACATCATGATAACGACAAGACATGAAAAATTCTATATAAAGTCGTTAATAAAATATATATATAGAAGGATTAATTATTTTATATGTGATGATTATTTGACTTTGATTTGTCTATCTTCTCACTTATCAGTGTGAATAACAAAATAATACATAATTTCATTTTCCGCATGATACATGAAAAAGGAGAAAAAGAAATGTATATTTCAATATACTAACAGACAGAAAATCAAAGTTTCCAATGTATTGAAATATGTATTTTTTTATATTTTAGTATGCACCCGCACTTTAACAAAGTAAGGATGCCACTAACGGATAAAGAAATACATATTTCAATATATTAACAGATTAAAAAACATAGACTCTAATATAATGTATTTTATCCGGTAGAGTATTGAAATCTGTGTATCTTTTATCTTTTAACTCATTCTGACTTTAATATAGTTAGAGATCTCTAATTAGAAAACCAACATATATATATATATATATATATTGAGAATATATCCACAGAATGAGAGTTGAGAATAAGCAAAGCAACAAGGGACCATAAGGGCTATGGAGACCGAGCAGGATTCTTGCAGTATGCTATCAAGGAATGGAAGGCGAGTGATACTTTTCCCTCTGCCATACCAAGGCCACATAAACCCAATGCTTCAGCTTGCAAGCATCCTCTATAGCAAAGGATTTTCAATCACCATTATTCACACCAAATATAACTCTCCAAACTCCTGTAACTACCCTCATTTTGATTTCCATTCATTCTCGGATGGCGTCTCGGAAACTGGAGCATCCACAGAGGATGTCCCAGCTTTTCTTGCTGCCCTTAATGACAATTGCATCGTGCCATTTCGGGATTGCTTGGCTAGGTTGTTGATGTCAAACACTCAGGAGGATTATTCTTTTGCTTGCTTAATCATAGATTCAGCCTGGCATTTCGCACATGCTGTTGCTAATGACTTTAAGCTACCCACGTTAGTGTTACAGACCAATAGTGTCTCAGCCCAACTTGCTTTTGCTGCCTATCCAATTCTACGGGAAAAGGGCTACCTTCCTATACAAGGTGCGATGCTGATAATGCTTTTGAGCAATAAGAACTAGAAAATATTTGGGTTTGGATATCTACACAAACTTTCATACATACTCCCTTTTTGAATTTACAACTATATAAATGGATCTGCAAGAAAGTTTGTATGGATGTCCGAATCTGAGCATGACCCAATGAATACTCCCTTACTTTTTTTCCGTTATTTTATTTGAAGAAAATCCTACTTGTTATTACAAATTTTCATTTGCTTTCTCCTCTTATTAGATTCTCAATTGGAAGCACCGGTGATAGAATTTCCACCGCTAAGGGTCAAAGACATTCCAATTTTAAAATCAGAAGATCCAGAATATTTTCATAAACTGCTATCAGACATCGATAGTCAGTTAAAGGTCTCCTCCGGAATAATATGGAACTCCTTTCAAGACCTCGAACAAGTTCAACTAACCACGATACACCAACAGAACTACAATTCCATCCCGGGGTTCCCAATAGGCCCATTTCATAAGTACTTTCCAGCTTCTTCAAGTAGCTTACTGTCACAAGATCAAAGCTCCATTTCTTGGTTAGAAAAACAAGCACCTAAATCTGTAATCTATGTAAGCCTTGGTAGTGTTGCTGCTATTAGCGAGGCAGAATTTTTGGAAATTGCTTGGGGACTAGCCAATAGTCTGGTGTCCTTTCTCTGGGTGGTTCGACCAGGATTAGTCCGCGGAGCCGAATGGCTTGAACCATTGCCAAAAGGATTCCTGGAAATAGTAGATGGAAGGGGATGCATAGTGAAATGGGCTCCTCAACAAGAAGTGCTAGCTCATCGAGCTATTGGATGTTTTTGGACACACAGTGGCTGGAATTCAACATTGGAGAGTATATGTGAAGGAGTCCCCATGATTTGTCAGCCTTGTCTTAGTGACCAAATGGTGACTGCAAGATATGTTAGTCATGTTTGGAGAGTTGGATTGCACCTAGAGGGGAAGCTAGAGAGAAAAGAGATTGAAAGAGCAATCAGAAGAGTAATGGTTGAAGCTACAGAGGGCCAGGAAATGAGAGAGAGGATTATGCAGTTGAAGGAGAAAGTGAATGTTTGTCTACGGAAAGGAGGTTCTTCATATCAATCCCTCCAGAGATTGGTTGATCACATACTGTCATTAACTTGAAGTTGCTCAAAGAATCAATAAAATTCTTTCTATTTATTGGTCCTACTGATCTTCTACCGCTTACTAATCATTTTACACACAATTATTGTTATTTCACTTATTTAAATATTAGTCCTCAAGGATTTGATCAAGTAATTTTCAGACAATTTAATTTTTTTTTTTAAATTTTCGTATTCAAATCTTGACAAGGTAGGATTTGGATTTGTCCGTCCCTTCCTTTAAAAAATTAATTATTATATATAAATATTCAAAGAAAAATTTTTTAAACCTTAGATAATCGATACAATGTCGTGCAATTTCTAAGAACCAACATACTTGGATACAAGTGCTGGCCCTTTTTGCTCGTTAGTCAATTATATGACGCATGCACTTGAAGATTTGTAGAGGCAGAAAAAAATAGTTTTTTTATTAACGAAATGATATTTATATAGAAAATTTTGACATAATGTTAATCAAAATAAGTTAAATTAGATAGAAATAAAGTAAAACTAATACCAATTTACTTAATTAATTGAAAATAATAGATAAAATAATCATTTTATTTTATTTTTGTTGGCACTCTATCGTGCCATGCCTATTTAGCAAATTTTTTTTTTTTGTTTTTAATTTGTAATGTGCAATTACAAGGAAGTCTACAATGCATCGGAGGTACTATATTGGTCATATAACAAGTAAATAATGGTATAACATACGTTTATTTTAAAAGATCAACACATAAGTGGTGGTTACAATAAATTTGATTACACATGTCATATATGCATCAATTGGTTGTGTTATCAGACCATGATGTACGGTAGAATTCGTACGGCAATAAGAATATAGGGATGCATTTGGTATACTGTATTGTATGATGTTGTATTGCATTATTTTTAATTCGGGTGTATTGTATTATATTGTATTGTATTAGCACTGTAATATAATAATGTTGTACAATATTTGGTGTTACACTGTACTGTATTAATTTTTTTGTGATTAATTTAAATTATATATTTAGAAAATAATATTTATTAGTAGTTTAGTACTTAGAAAAATACTAAATATAGAAGCCTTAAATATCATAATTTTTCATAAAGATCCAAGCTTGTAGCCTTACATTTTCGGCAGCATAACATTTATTTTTCAAGATTTTCTAAATATATAACCTGTGAAATAAAGATCGAAGTAAATAATTTTAATCAAATAATTTCTAAATAATAGAATGTAAATAAACAGTTAAAACCTACAAGATTAGTTTAAAAGTTATTTTAGGATGATATAATAAAAGTGTTTATACATATCACAAGATAATCGCAAAATAAAGTGATACAATAGTAATATCACAAGATAATCAATTTTTTTATATTAATTACTATACTATAATTAAATAATGTAATATTATGTTATATTTTTATTTTTATATATTATTTAAGTACTTATTATTGGTTATATTAACTTATTAAATATTAATCAATTTTATATATTAATTTTTATATAATTAAATAATACATTATTTACTTATATTTTTAATATAATAAAAATTAAAATAAGGATAATAAATTATAAATTAACTAATTTATATTAATAATTATAATGTAAAATAAAAATTAATATTATATAATATTACATTAACTTAAAAAGTTATATTTATTTATTATTATTAAAAAAACAAAAAAAAAATGAAACGCTTAGCACACCCCATTAATCCATTACAATTTTTTCCAAACATGGTATTGGCATTAAGTTAATGTAAAATATTATTTTAATACTCTATAATCATTTTAGGCTCTTTGTTCAATTCTTCTAATTTTATCGATATTATATGAAATTCCACAAATGCCCTTTTAGGTGCATATCCGACAGCAAAGCTTTCATGAGTTAACCAATCGTTGTTCCATTCTTATCATGAAAATTAGGTCGTATACATTCCAAACGGACCAAACCACATGTGATTAACATTCGTTTATATGCGACAATTGTTATTAATTTCCTAATTAAATAGAGTGTTTTCATATAAACGAAAAAAATTGTAAATTTCTTGCATCTAATTACACAAACATTTATTGTCATAGTTTTTAGGGGAAAAAAATTTCTTTGTTACTTTTGAATTACTGCATCTCGTCTATTAGATTCTGATTAAGTAATGATCTCTTGACCAACTCTAAAAAAAATCAACACACTCCCAACAAAAATTTTCTAAAAATAGTTCAAATACAAAAAAGTGCCCAAAACTTTCTTAAATTTTGATCTTCAGCTAAAATAAGATAAAATAACCTACTTGACAATTTAACTTTATGAATATCATTCTTTTATAAAATGTTATCACTTTTCATGGTTAGATGAATCAAACTCAAAATTTAGTTTTGTAAATTTCGGATCCTACTTATTGTATATATTACAAGTCCTTCAAATTCAATTAAATTAAACTCAATAAATTATTGGTCGTATTCTTATATACAACCAATCATCTTGTGATCCTAATTCTAAAGTAAGAACATGTCTAATTCACTTTTTATAAATAATAAAAGATTCACCTCTACCAAATTTTGATTAATTATACAAAATGAAGAACCGCTTTAATTTGATAACTAATTTATATCATATATCTACACACTAGCAATAATAATTGTTGATAATTTTATCTCTTATTCGGTTAAAAATTGCAACACTTCAATTTCAAACATATAGTTTTTTTTATCTTTAAAAGATTTATATTATTGTCAGTTTCGGCTTAACTTTGAAAGTATTTTTTCAAAGGAGAGGAGAAATTCTACAATACATCCATGTTCCATGTCATTAGATGATGTGAAACCACTAATCAATAAATTTTTGACATGTGTAAATATCTTTTAAACTTAAGAATTAATTAATTAAAAGTCAAACAACTCTCTCTCTTTCCACAAGTTTCAAAAATTCTTGTTCCCTCTGCCAAATTCCAAGAACAAAAAACCAATCAACATTAATTTATTAAGAATTATAAAAATAAAAAATTAAATAAAGTGTCTATTGTAATCTCGTTTTCATCCTCCTTCTCTTCCCATTCACAACTCCATTCCCCAACAGCAAAACTTACGCTAGAGACATGATTTTCCATGGGAATGGAGTTGTGAATAGGAAGCAAAAGGAGCATCAAAGCAATATTATTTTTGGATTTGCAAAGTGAATTAAGACCATGGGTTATACTTCAAACATTTGTAGAGTAAATTAAGACTATTCACCAATTTTTTTTTTTTTGGCCCACCACCTATTTGTTTAATGTACTGTGAAGCAAATTATGATATTGATGCTAAATATATTTTTTTAATTGTTTGATTCATTGTTTCTTGATGGACAAACATGTGTCATGATTATATAAATTTACTGTAAATTCTGAAATTATTGCAAGTAAGATATGTATGTTCTATCATATGGTAAACATGCCCTCATGAATGGAACTTTGTTTTGAATTTTCAATAATATTGTAAGGAAGTCATTTGAAAGAGATCATTTATAATAAACTTTGGTGAAAAATAGCCATATGTTCAATATTTTAAAATACCATAAATATAGTTTTTCACTGCTACTCAAAATTAATCTGCACATATTAAAATACCATTTTTTCATTAAATAACAAAATGCAGGCACTAGTGCTAAAAATAAACTATAACCTTTCAAATCGGTTGTTGAAAAATTTCCATTAACTTAATTAGAATGATTTACTGCGGGGAATGGAGTTGTGAATGGGAAGAGAAGGAGGATGAGAACTAGAGTGCAAAAGGCACTTTCTTAATAAATGAATGTTTATTGGTTTTTTGTTCTTGGAATTTGAAAGAGGGAACAGGAATTTTTTAAACTTGTGGAAAGAGAGAGTTGTTTGACTTTTAATAAATTAATTTTTCAGTTTAAAAGATATTGACACATGTTAAAATTTTATTGATTATGTGGAACATCAGATGTATTGTAGAATTTCTCTTTATCAAAGATGCTTCAAAAAGAACTGAAGAGGGACCGAAGAGCCGAAGAGCCGAAGAGTACAGCTACAAGATTGCTACCAGGAAGATAAAAAACTTGAACATTGCTACTAGAAGCCAAAGATATCATGACAACAACAAGACATGAAAATTTCTATATTTGTTGTTAATAAAATTTATACAAGGATTACTTATATTTGTGATGAACATTATTATTTGAATTTAATTTGTCTATCCTCTTAATTACGTGTGCACAATATATATATATCTCTATATATATATATATATATATATATATATATAT
Source organism: Clausena lansium (assembly GCA_030449835.1). Classification (NCBI taxonomy): domain Eukaryota; kingdom Viridiplantae; phylum Streptophyta; class Magnoliopsida; order Sapindales; family Rutaceae; genus Clausena; species Clausena lansium. The sequence continues at coordinate 3,978,809 of JASUUF010000146.1, read as the reverse complement.
AGAGAGAGAGAGAGAGAGAGAGAGAGAGAAGGTCTCAAATCAGGGATCCTTCACCATATTAAATTCAGGGATGAGCTAAAAGATAAAAAAATTCAGATTTCAATTCACTACATGATAAAATACACTGGATTAGAGTCTATGTTTTTTGGTTTGTTAGCTTATCCTTGACTTTAATAAAGTCAAAAAACCTTAATTGGGACACACACATATATATATAAAATTTCATTTTCCACGTTATGCATGCAAAAGAAGAAATACATATACATATAAGAGTGAAAATTGAGAATAAACAAAGCAAACAAAGCAACAAGAGACCATATGGAGACCCCGTAAGAAACTTGCAGTAAGCTACCAAGAAATGGAAAGCGAGTGATACTTTTCCGTCTGCCATTCCAAGGCCGCATAAACCCAATGCTTCAACTTGCAGGCATCCTCTATAATAAAAGGATTTTGAATCACCATTATTCACACCAAATAGAACTCTCCAAACTCTTGTAACTACCCATTTGATTTCCATTCGTTCTCGGATGGCTTCTCGGAAATTGAAGCATCCACAGAGGATATCCCAGCCTTTCTTGTGGCCCTCAATGCCAAGTGCATTGTACTATTTCGGGATTGCTTGGCTTAGTTGTTGATGTCAGACACTCAGAAGGATTATTCTTTTGCCTGTTTAATCACAGATTCGATCTGGCATTTCGCACATGCTGTTGCTAATGACTTTAAGCTTCCCACGTTAGTGTTACAGACCAGTAGTTGTTGGATTGTTTAATCCAATAATGTTGGATCCTTAATTCAACTTTGGGCTTATATGTGAATAATTATGTGTTGTGTACTGTCATATAAGGTTAAGCCCAATTAAAAGTGATCTAATAAGGTTTTCAGTAATATGGGCTTTAATGTGTAGAGACCTAATGATATTCTAATTCTATGATGGGTAGAATTAGGACTACCTAGTGACAACAGGATGAGTTGTCTATATAAGTGGTTATGGTCCCCAGGTCACACGTATCTTTCTATTCTTTCTGACATCCCATTATCAGATAGAGTGCACGGAGAGAATTAAAGGACTCTCTAGGATATACGTGCTGATCTGGAAGGCCAACCACACAGATCCAGAGGGGATTCGGCTGCGTTATGGATTCAGGTACGCTTCCGCATATTCTGTTATTGATTCTTGGTGATTTGACATGAATGTTCCTAGGTTTATATGTGATGGTTTTCACATAAGGACTTATTATAACAAGTGGTATCAGAGCCTCTTCATGTTGAATTATTGAGAATCAAATTTATTTTGATCAATACTGAAATCTATGGTGTTCTTGAATTTGATAATTATGGTATTGTTGAGTTTAAGAATAAATTTATAGTTATTACTACAATTCAGAAATTCAGAATGAAGGAAAATAAATAAAATTCATGAAATTAGAAAACTTGAAATTCGGTTTCAAAGGCATTCGGTTTCTAGGTTTTGGTGGCCGGATTAAGCAAGATATATATATATAGATATATGAAAAGAACTAAGCTTTGGATTAAGCTGCAAGGGATTCAATCGTCGGCACTAAGGATTCAGATTCCGACAGATTGGTCACTACGCAGCACAAACCGCGGCACCAAAGTCGCGCGATTTGGTCGCGTTGTTGCTGGACTCTGCTAGCGTTCGTGCCATGGCAACCAAGCTACAGCCGTCGGTTGAATCAGCATCCTGACTGCAGCCACCAGTACGCGCGATCTGCGCTGCTCCAGTGCACGCTCGATCTGCGCTGCTGCCGCGCGACTACAGGGCGCGATCGGTTAAGAACAACGACGGGTTCACCACGGCAGCTGGTCTTCTGGCCGGAAAGGGCTTGACCATCAGGCCGCGCCGTCGACGAAGTCGTGGCCATGAGGCCGCGCTCAGACAAGGTAGAAGTGGCGGCTGTAGCCGCTGCTCAAAGAAGACATGAAGAAGAAGAATGCCGCTGCTCAAGAAGAAGAAAAAAAAAATAAATAAATAAATTCAGGTAGGGTTTCTTGGGACCGGTTCGGGTCGATCCGAACTGGTCCAACCCGAACCGCTTTAAGATTTTAAGAATTTGGATTATGGATACGGGTCGGTCAAATCCGATCCAAACAGTAACGACTTGGTCAACGGTTGACCGGTTAACGGTCAATCGTTGACCGTTGACTTTTGACCAAAAAAATTTTTTTTAAATTATTTTTTTAAGGGTAATTTTTTGGTACAATTTTAAATTCAAATATTGGTGTTTGGTTATATGTATTTTGAGATAAATTAATTGAAGCAATATATCGCCAAAGTGACCTCTAACTTTTGAGTTCTAGAATTCATCATTTTAAGAGACTTTTGGTATTTTCCAATTCTCTGGACACAGAGAACAACTCATTATCTTTATTAGAAATCAAAGACTGTAAATGACTTACCTCGCCTTCTAATTTGACCTTGTCTGCAAGGAGGTTAGTGAGCTGAGTAAGCAAAATCTCATTCTCTCTGCATGTTTCTTTATACTTTTCAAACATCTTCTTGCAGAACTTAAGAGTAGAGGCAGTATCTTCACATTGAGATTATCAAGGTTATCATTAGAAGTGTCATCAGTATCTTCATCCTTTTCATCAGAATCAACAAGTGCAACGAGAGCATTAGAATGAGAAGCACATATCAACTGATCAACTAGAACAAATTTTCTTGATTGCAATTCATGATATTCTTCTGCCAGTTTATTGTGCACAACAAGTCCTCCAACAAGATCATCTTCATCAACACTAAATGAGTCATCATCACTCCAAGTAGTTTGCATGGCTTTCTTTTTCATGAGTGTATTCACACAATGGACTTGGATGTGTCCAATACAACCACATTCTCTGCATTTAACATCCTCATATTTATTAGCATAAGAAGATTTAAAACTAGGGTTAGACGTACCTTTCTGAATAGTTGGTGCAGCAGAGTTTATAGACTTCTTTGATTTGTTGAAATTCTTCTTCTTCATGAACTTCTTAAAGTTCTTTGCAATGAATGTAATTTCATCCTCATCATTATCATCACTATCAATCTCAGTAGGTTTATGAGTCTCAATCTAAAAAGCAACACTTTTTTCTTTTCTAGAATGTAAGTTCAGATAGTTAGTTTCACAAACCATAAATTTCCCTATCAATGAACTCCTGGTCATAGTAGAAATGTCAGTATGCTCTTCAATAGCTAAAACTTTAGGATGATATCTAGGATGCACATCTCTAAAAATTTTCTTACAAATTTCTTCTTCATTAAGAGGTTTTCCGAGAGCATAAAAATCATTTACTATAGCAAGCAATTTAGAATTAAATTCAGCAATATTTTCATGCTCCTTCATTTTTAAGTTTTCAAAATCAGTTGTAAGCTTTTGAAGTTTAGAACGTTTTACCGTATTGTCACCTTCAAATGTCTCTTGAAGAATATCCAATGCTTCCTTTGATGTTGTGCAAGTTGAGATCAGTTGATGCTGGTACATGTCAACACCATTAACAATAGCATTGAGTCCCTTGCTGTTGTAGCTTGCATTGTTAAGTTCATCAGCCGTCCATGTGTTGATTAGTTTAGGACTGACAACATCATTTACTACCGCAGTTGGTGCAGTGTATCCAGTAAGTACCATTCTCCAGACTCTCTCATCAATTGAGGCCAATAAGATCTGCATCCTCTGCTTTCAATAAGCATAATTTGTCCCATCAAGGAGTGGGGGACGGGAAAGAGAACCACCTTCTCTTTATAGATTCATTCCTACAAAACAAATAGATATAGGATCCCAAAAATCTCACTAAAGAATATTAGTGCCTGCTCTGATACCAATTGAAAAGAATTTAGATCTATTTTTAAATAGATGTAGGCAATATATATCACACAACCTGATGCTTTTTTGCTTTATACTCTGTGTTGTGCATCACCCTTCAATTGTGAATCACCACTCTTTATATAGGCACTAGGGTTTCACAAAAATAGCAAGTCTTAAAAGACTTGATTCTTTCCAAATAAGAATTTCTTTCCTCTTATAATTCCTATGATCCTGAATAGGAATAAATCTGATATTCCTGCCTTGCTTGTCTCCCAAGGAATATCTAGAGCATAAATAAATTTCCTGTATAAAGTTATTCCTGCCTTGCTTGTCTCTCAAGGAATATCTAGAGCATTAATAAATTTCCTGTTTGAACCAACTTCTGCTCTAAATAAATCCTACGCGCCAATTATAAAATTCCACCATTAATTGACTTGCTAAATTAGACACCTAATTAAACTAGGAAACAAATATTCCTAATAAGGAAACAAATATTCCTAATAAATTGGAATCTCACTAAATTAGGGAATTAATAAATTAATCCCTATTACAAGATATGCAATAAATAAATTTCCAATTTAACTAGACTTGCCATAAGATGCCAACTCTCTAAATAATGGACCTAACACTGCCTATCCAATTCTACTCGAAAAGGGTTACCTTCCTATACAAGGTGCGATGGTGATAATGCTTTTGAGTAACAAGTACATGACAAAGCTGAGGTTTGGATCTCTACGCTAATTTTCGTGCGTACTAATTTTTTTAATTTACAACAATGTAAATGAGTCCCCACCAAAATTCATATGTACGTCCGGATCTAACCATAACTCAATAAGTACCCCCTAAATTTTATTTTCACTATTTATTTTAAGAAAATCCTACATGTTGTTACAATGTTTCATTTGCTTTCTCCTTTTATTAGATTCCCAATTAGAAGCACCGGTGATATTCCAATTTTAAAATCACCAAATCCGAAAATTTTTTATGAACTGCTATCAGCCATGTTTAGTCAGATAAAGGCCTCTTCCGGAATGATTTTGAATTCCTTTCAAGACCTTGAACAAGTTCAACTAACCACAATGCACCAACAGTTCAATTCCATCTTGGTTTTCCCAATAGGCCCATTTCACAAGTACTTTTCAGCTTCTTCAAGTAGTTTACTATCACAAGATCAAAGCTCCATTTTTTGGTTAGAGAAACAAGCACCTATGCATGTAATCTATGTAAGCTTTGGTAGTGTTGCTGCTTATAGTGAGATAGATTTTTTGGAGATAGCTTGGGGACAATAGCCAATAGCATGGTGCCCTTCCTCTTGGTGGTTCGACCAAGACTAGTCTATGGAGCAGAATGGCTTGAATCATTGCCAAAAGGGGGATACATAGTGAAATGGGCTTCTCAACAAGAAGTGCTAGCTCATCCCGATGTTGGAGGGTTTTGGACTTGGAATTCAACATTGGAGAGTATATGTGAATGAGTCCCCATGATTTGCCAGCCTTGTCTTAGTGACCAAATGGTGAATGCAAGATATATATGTTAGTCATGTTTGGAGAGTTGGGTTGCACTTAAGAGGGGAGGCTAGAAAGAAATGAGATTGAAATAGCAATCAAAAGAGCAATGGTAGAAGCTACAGAGGGCCAAAAAATGAGAGAAAGGATTTTGTAGTTGAAGGAGAAAGTAGATGTTTGTTTAAGGAAAGGAGCTCCTTCATATCAATCCCTCCAGAGATTGATTGATCACATACTGTCATTCACTTAAAGTTGGTCAAAATATCAATAAAAATCTTCAATTTGGTCGCACGTATCTTCTCCTATTTACTATAGATGGTTTAGTAAATAATTATTGGTTATTTTAATATTAACTGATCGAATAATTTTCAAGTAATTTTTTTATTGGCTTTAATATTCGAATTTTGATAATGTAAGATTGGGATTTGTCCGCTCCTACTTTTAGAAATTGATTATTAAATATTAATGTACGTAAAAGCAAAAAAAAATCAAATCTTCGATAATATGCTCATTTTCATCATATTTTAGTCGATTATATGTGCTGTGATACCAAATAATAATAAATATCAATATAAGCCTTACATGTACTTCAAAATTGATACCAATTGTGAAGATAGTTGCAGTAGCTGAAGCTTAGTCTCTGATTCAGTCTTTTAAGCACGGTTGTTATAGTAGCTTAGCTCACACGCATGCTCAGATCATGCATCTTGATTTTGGAATATTCAATAGCATTGTATAAATACATCCTGTAATCAGTAACAAATTGAGCAATTCAGTAACTTATTCTTAATATCTCAAATAAAATTGTCTCTCTGTTTCTTCTTCATTTTCTCTGCATTTCTCAGCAACCAAACAACTTCTTTGACTTTAACTCCGATTTACTTATTTAATTTAAAATAATAAGTAAAGTATCTCTACAGCAAATTCTTTCTACTTTTTAAGATGTAATCTCAGCAATAGCCAATAAGAATATAAATTAGTGAGCTCCCTGTTTTCAACACTTCTACACGACATATGTGCTTTAGGCATCGTTTTAGGCACTACATTCATTCTAATTTTGTTGGTATTATACGAAATTGCACAAATGCCTTTTTAGGTGCATACGAGAGGTCTAATCAAGCTTTCATGAGTTAAACAGTTTTGAGAAGGTTCAATATGTTGAACATGTTCATACCAGTGGCAAACATTTGCATATGGGTGGTTGTAACTTTTGACTTTTGGCACACAGTTTTGAGAAAATGGCACACAGTTTTGGCACACAGTTGTAACATTTGCATATAGTGGAGCATTATTAGTGTAACTTTAGGTGCCACTTACTTGTGTTTAATATTAAATTATTGGAGAAAGGGAGAACCTGGAGGCTATAAATAGAGGTCTCATTTCCTTCTCCAATTATCCCATTCAAGAGTTACATGAGAAAAGTCAAGAGTATAGAGTGTTTTGAGAAGCTTTGAGCTCTTGTTCTAGTGTTTTGAGAGTTTGGTATATTAGGGTTTTGGGTAGAGAGCCAAAATACTACAATAATTGTAACTCCTTTTCCCTAGTAAAAATATGCCCTTCTATCTTCACCCGTGGATGTAGGGTAAAAGCTGAACCACGTAAATTTTGACATCCTTGTGTAATTATTATTTCTCAATTTCACTTTAAATGTGTGCCTACTTCACCCATCAATTTCCTAACAGTGTATCAGAGCTATTAGTTGCATTTTCTAGAGTTCGGGGTACTGTTCATGCGTACGATTATTGTTCACGTATACGGTCACTATTCATGTATACGATTACTATTTATATATACGGTTACTCTTCACGTGAAATAGTGGGAGCCGATCCTAGCCAAGGCAGTTCGTGGTGAAAGCGATGGCAGTAAAGTTTGAAATTGAGAAGTTCAACGGGAGTAATTTCTCGTTTTGGAAAATGAAGATGTAAGCAATCTTGACGAAAAATAATTGCTTAAAAGCAATTGGAGAATGGCCTACGGAAATCACTGATGACAAGTGGAATGAGATGGACAGCAATGCAATTGCTGATCTACACTTGGCACTTACAGATGGGGTATTATCGAGTGTGGCGGAGGAAAAGACAGCAAAGGGTATTTGGGAAACTCTCACAAAATTGTATGAGGCCAAATCGCTACACAATAAAATCCTCTTGAAGAAGAGACTCTCTACACTTCGTATGGCAGAAACTACAACGGTAACCGACCATAGCAACACTCTGAAAATTTTATTTTCGCAACTTACAACATTGGGTTATAAAATAGAGGAAACTGAACGTGCAGAACTTCTACTGCAAAGTCTACTTGACTCGTATGATCAACTCATCATCAACTTGATGAATAATATCCTTACGGAGTACCTAGTCTTCGATGATGTTGCAACCTCTGTATTAGAATAAGAGAGTAGGTGCAAGAACAAGGAAGACTGGCAGGCAAGTTCGCAGCAAGCGGAAGCACTAACGATGATGAGAGGGAGATCAACGGAACGTGGCCCCAGTGGGAGTCACAATCATGATAGATCAAAGTTAGGAAGTAAGAAGAAAGTCAGGTGCTACAAATGTGTCAAATTAGGACATGTCAAGAAAGAGTGTTGAAGTAATCAGAAGAGAAGAAACGGTAAAAATCCTGAGCCATCAAATGCTCAGGGGTGTGTAGCAAGTACCTCAGATGATAGTGAAATTCTATACAGCGAAGCAGCAACTGTTGTAGAAGGCAGGAAGCGGTTAGCTAACATCTGGCTTATAGACTCAGGAACAACATGGCATATGACCTCTCGAAGAGAATGGTTCCATACATATGAACCTATCTCATGAGGATTTGTATACATGGGTGATGACAATGCCTTGGAGATCGCTGGTATTGGTACTGTCAAAATAAAAATGCTTGATGGTACAGTTTGCACAATTCCAGAGGTATGGCATGTCAAGGGCCTGAAGAAAAATCTGTTGTCTTTGGGACAAATAGATAGTCTTGACTGAAAAACTCATGTTGAAAATGGTATTATGAAAATTGTCAGAGGCACGCTTGTTTTAATGAAGGCGAAAAGGATCGGTGCTAATCTGTTCATACTTAAAGGGGAAACACTACAGGAGGATCGGTGCTAATCTGTTTATGCTTAAAAAGGAAACACTACAGGAGGCTGATGCGTGTGTCGCGTCAAATAGGGAAGAGTCGGCAATGATGTGGTATCTCAAACTTGGCCACATGTCAGAATGAGGATTGAAGATTCTCTCTGAGCGAAAATTGCTTCCGGGGCTCAAATCGGTGAACTTACCATTTTGTGAGCAGTGTTACAAGTAAGCAGCATAGATTGAAGTTTAGTAGATCTAATGCCAGAAGCAAAAATATCTTAGAATTGGTTCATTTTGATGTTTGGGAATCACCGGATTTATCCTAAGGAGGTGCAAAGTACTTTGCGACTTTCATTGATGATTACTCTAGGAGATGTTGGGTGTACCCAATCAAGGAAAAGTCAGATGTGTTTCCAGTGTTTAAGGAATACAAAGCGTGGTAGAACTTGAATCTGGAAAAAGGATCAAGTGTTTGAGGACAGATAATAGTGGAGAGTATACAGATGACGAGTTTCTTGCATCTGTAAGCAAGAAGGCATTCAGAGACAGTTCACAGTAGCATACACTCCTCAACAAAATGAAGTGGCAGAGTGGATGAACAAAACTCTTACAGAGAGGATAAGAGCCAAGTTGAGGACTGTTGGTCTACCAAACTCATTTTTGGCAGAAACAGCCAAAATCGCCTGTTATGTGGTAAATCGGTCGCCATCCACGACAATTGGGTTGAAGACTCCGATAGAGATGTAGACTGGAAAGCCAGCTGATCACTCTCATCTACATGCATTTGGATGCCCTGTATACGTGATGTATAATGCCCAAAAAAGAACAAAGTTGGATATAAAATTCAGGAGATGTATCTTCTTGGGGTATGTTGATGGAGTAAAGGGATATCGTCAGTAGGATCCCACTGCCCAAATGATTGTCATCAACAGAGATGTTATCTTTGTAGAAATCAACTACAAAGGAAAGATGGGGATGATAGCACTGAAAATGAAAGTCAGAGACTGTGCTGGTATATGTGAAAAATAATCTGGAAGATTCAAATTCTTCTGAAGCAGCACCACAACACGAGGAACAATAACTAGTCGATTCCGAGGCTCCAGAATTTTGTTGGTCAACTCGTGAGAGACGACCGCCTGTGTGGCACTCAGAGTATGTTATAGAGATCAATGTTGCATACTGTCTTCTAATAGAGGATGGACAGCCATCAACTTTCCATGAAGCTTTAAATAGCTCAGATGTTGTTTTGTAGATGACGGCAATATAGGAAGAAATTGAAGCTCTACACAAGAACAAGACTTGGAAACTTGTACCACTACCTCATGGAAGAAAAGCCATTGGAAAAAAATGAGTCTATAAGATCAAACGTGATGGCAATGACCAAGTGGATCGGTATCGTGCAAGATTGGTGGTAAAAGGATATGCTAAAAAAGAAGGTATTGACTTCAACGAGATATTTTCTCCGGTGGTTCGACTCATGACAATCTTGGCAATGTGTGCTACATTTGACCTACATCTAGAGCAGTTAGATGTGAAAACTGGGTTTTTCACGGAGAACTTGAAGAAGAAATTAATATGCTCCAACTAGAAGGTTTTGCAGAAACAAGCAAGGAGAACTTGGTTTACAGGTTGAACAAATCTCTATACAGTCTCAAACAGGTGCCAAAGTGTTGGTATAAGAGATTTGATTCCTTCATCATGAGCCTTGGATACAACAGACTCAATTCAGACCACTGTGCATACTACAAGAGGTTTGAGGATAATGATTTCATCATTTTGCTGTTGTATATGGATGACATGTTAGTAGCAGGCCCTAACAAAGATCGAGTCCAAGAATTAAAGGCACAGTTAGCTAGGGAGTTTGAAATGAAGGACTTGGGACCTGCAAATAAGATTCTAGAGATGCAAATTCACCGAGAAAGAGATAACAGGAAGATTTGGCTTTCGTAGAAGAATTACTTGAAGAAAATCTTGCGACGCTTCAACATGCAAGATTGTAAGCCAATTTCTACCCCACTTCTTGTTAATTTCAAATTATCCTCAAGTATGTGTCCTAGCAATTAAACATAGAGGAAGGAGAAGTCTCGAGTATCGTATGCATCAGCAGTGGAAAGTTTGATGTTCGCTATGATTTGTACTAGACCAGACATTGCACAAGCAGTGGGAGCAGTCAGTCGTTACATGGTGAATCCTGGTGGAGAGCATTGGAAAACAATAAAAAGGATATTGAGATACATTAGAGGAACCTCAGATGTTGCATTATGTTACAGGGATCGGAATTTACTGTCAGGGGCTACGTGGATTCAGGTTTTGCATGAGACCTTGATAAAAGAAAATCCACTACTAGCTATGTATTTACACTTGCGGGAGGAGCTGTAAGCTGGGTTTCAAAACTGCAGACCGTTGTGGCTTTATCAACAACAGAAGCAGAATACATGGCAGCTACACAAGCTTGCAAAGAAGCTATTTGGATACAAAGGTTATTAGAGGAGCTCGGGCACAAACAAGAGAAAATTTCTGTGTTTTGTGACAGTCAAAGTGCGTTGCATATTGCAAGGAATCCAACATTTCATTCCAGGACAAAGCACATAGGGTTCAATACCACTTCCTTTGAGAAGTAGTGGAAGATGGGAGTGTGGATTTGCTAAAAATCCATCCTAAGGAAAACCTAGTAGATGTTTTGAACAAGCTAATCAATACTGACAAGTTTGTATATAGTAGATCCTCGTATGGCCTAGCAGAGATATAGGCAACATGATAATGGCGAAGAAGATGGTGTGGAGATACATGAGTGGGAGACATGAGTGGGAGACATGAGCTAGTAGAGCATTATTAGTGCAACTTTAGGTGCCACTTACGTATGTTTAATATTAAATTATTGAAGAAAGGGAGAACCTGGAGACTATAAATAAAAGTCTCATTTCCTTCTCTAAGTATCTCATTCAAGAGTTACGTGAGAGAAGTCAACAGTAGAGAGTGTTTTGAAAACTTTGAGCTCTTGTTCTAGTGTTTTGAGAGTTTGGGTGTATTGGAGTTTTGGGTAGAGAGCCAAAATACTACAATAATTGTAACTCCTTTTCACTAGTAAAAATATTTTTTTTCTATCTTCGCCTGTAGACGTAGGTTAAAAGCCGAATCACGTAAATTCTGGTGTCCCTATGTGGTTATTATTTCTCAATTTCACTTTAACTGTGTGCCTACTTTACCCATCAATTTCCTAACACAATATATGTCCCAAATGAATTTCTAGATCCTCGGATTTATTAGCATTAAGTTTGTAAAAAGAATAATTTTTTTTTGATAATTATATTATGTAGGAGCACAAAACTTACGAAAGGCCTTTTGCTTATTTCAATTCTTTTTCTACAGATCAAGTTTTCAAATTTTGTTTTAGAAATTTTAAGTTTTGAACCTTACAAACCTGTATGACTATCCCCTAGGCTAGACAATATTTATGAATGCAAGACAGGAGGTGCTTAATGACTAAAAAATTAATGTAAAAGGAATATTAAATATTAATGTAAAAGGAATGTTGGCAGATGGAAGAATCATTGCAGTGAAGAAATATATCCAAATTAAATAGTTGATGAATCAAAGCTTGAAGAAATTACTAAAGAGGTTGCTAATTTGCGCGGCAGAAATGTGGTTAAGCTTTTGGGATGTTGCTTAGAGGTTGAGTCCTTTACTTTTGTAACCATTTTTCAGTACCTTCATGATCCATCTGAAGAGCTTTCACTGACACGGGAAATGCATTTACGGATTGCTACAAAAGTTGCTGAAGCTCTTGCTTACTTGCATTCATCAGTTTACTTTCCCAATTACCATCGCAACATAAAGTCAACAAACGTACTTTTGAATGAAAAATATAAAGAAAAGATAGCTGATTTTGGAACTTCAAGATCAATTGCCATAGACCAACTCATGTGAGCACAAAAGTAGAAGGAACTTTTGGATACTTGGATCCTGAATATTTTCATTCAAGCCAATTCACTGATAAAAGCGATGTCTATAACTTTGAAGTTGTGCTTGTCGAGCTTTTAACAGGACAAAAACCAATATGTTCATTATGGGCAAAATAGGGTTGAAATTTGGCAACAAATATTTTGTGGAATGAATAGAGGAGAATTGTTTGTTTGATATTCTTGATGATCAAGTAAGAAAATCAGGAAAGACAAAAGAGATTATGGCTGTTTCTAACGTCACGGAAAGATGCTTAAATCAGGAAAGAAGTTGCAATGGAATTGGAAAGAGTAATGTTCAGAAATGTTATGAAGAGGTTGAATATGTGAGAACTGAAGTAACTGAGCCTTGGGATATCGTTTCTACTTTAACAAATTCTACCGTTATCTGGTTAAGGATTAATGCATTGTGATCGGTAAGTAAATAAACAAAAGTTGTGTTGCATGCAGTTTATTTGATTGTGTAGACTATTCGACTTTCTTGTTATTTCTGAGTATCCTGAGTAAATTTGAATAAACTGTTTTAATATTCCAACTCTAACTATATTATTATTGCCACAAAAATATAGAAACTCTCTTTAAAATTTACTGCAAATTTCTTTTTTTTTTTAATAGGTGAGAGGGTGGGTAAACTCCAAATTCATTTTTTAGTCCCTTACCTCACCCAAGATTGAATATCGAGCGGCTAGTCAGATAAAATTACTTGAAAACTACTTAACCATGCTCTTTGAACAAAATTTACTACATTTTAATAAGAAATTTTTCCAAACTACTAACTGCATCTCTTTACCTTTAATTATTTCTCCAGCATGTAACGATTATTTTAAACCAAATTAGCCTCAAGAGGGCATACCAGAAATTGATCTTATCTTTTTAAAAGTGATATTATATTTTACATATTTGAGATATATATAATTTGATTTCTGGTTAATATGATATTTTGAGTGTGTGATGGTGGCTGGTGAATCAAATCGGGAAGTTAGAAACGATAGCGTTTTGGCTTTGGAAATGTTTTAAAAGTCACGTGCAGCACACATTGTCATAACAGAAAACTAATTGCTCTAAACGACTTCATCCTTTGCGTTTTGAGTGATAGTTTAAGTAACTCACGTGAGGCATGTGCTAAAGCTGAAAAACAAAATTAGTTATAGTTTGTTAGCCACGTGTCAACAAACTGTACATTCTGAAAAATATATCTGTTATGGAAACAGATTATATAAGCTGATGTGTTAGGCTATTTCACGTGTGATTATGGGGCTTTGTAGAGAGATCTAAGAGAGAGGAGGAAGGTGATCTTGTTCTCTGTATCTTGTTGTATAACGCCAAAATTCCCTTAATTTTAAATTAAGGAAATTTTATTTTTTTATTAGAGATCATATGTGTCATTATTACCCTTATTAAATTAGGATTCATGGGAGTAATTATGGAAAATACTCATTCTTTCCTTAGTTAATAGGGTTTCCTAAGACTTCCTATAAATTCATTCTTTTCTTCATAACCCTAAGAGAATCTACAACGTATTTTGATCTTCTCTACTGCTCTTTGCCCTTTTTGCCCAAACTCTAGGATTTGAACTTCTATTTAAGGAAAAAAAGTCTTAACGATTGGTATGTATTGCCTATATTCTATTTCTATGCTCTATTTATAATTTATTTCGCATAATATTAGGATAATTACATACTTTCTGCATGATTTAGGACATGATTATGTTGGGTTTAGTACTTTAATTGATTTTTGGGTCATGGTGGTCAACCCTAGATGCAAAACACAACACTGAACAATTCTGGACAGCATGAATGTCTCCAAGTCGAACATATATTTTATAAACAATTTTTAAGGAGAGCCTTACTTTCTGAAAACTAGATATGTAGGGCTTACTGAATAAATTTTGTTTCATCAGATTTGGATTCGTTTTCAATTTTATAAGGATTTTCGAAACAGATACTGCTGCACTAGAAAATTGCGATTTTAGCAGAAAGGTGAATAAATGTGTCTAGCGTTTTCAGTTTTAATTTCGTAATTTTCTGATTTATTTCCGATTTTATAAAAAATCTCATAATCCATACTGTTCTGTTAAAGCACTGCAAGACAGTTTCGAATTTATTAAGAAGTAAATAGTTTTGAAAATGTTTTTGATATTGGATCTTCTTGAAAATTTTATGTGAGATACCCATGGATGTCCAGAATAGTTCTGCATAATATTGTGTCATTCTAGTTTTTAGATTAAGAGCTAAAATTCAGAGAATCAGACCTGTACGAGTAGGAATTAGGAAATCAGGATGTTGGAATAAGTTGTTAATGGGTTATTCTTGTACTTTTTTAAGGTGTTTGAGGCTGTTGGAGACTTAGGGAGGGATATTTTAGATCATTGCTTATCGAGGTAAGTACCTTCATTCCTAATGGACTGGATATGTATGCTATTATGATAATTATTATGAGTATATGTGTGTTTGTACGTCTTAAAAGATTAATCAGTTTTCATAACAAAAATTAGTTTATATAAACGTGTTAAAATCTGAAATTTTTTTTTACTTCATGGTTTTAATAAAATATAATAAATGTTTTTATGTATGTAAATTATTTTGTTATATGACTATCGATTATGAAGTTGTTTATTAAATATTGAAATGGAATTTATCTTGCAAGCCTAAAAAGTATTATGAAAAGTAATTTGACTGTTTTGGCTCATTGCCCGTGGTTATTCTGATTCTGACTCTGATCGTAATATACGATATACATATGTTCTAGACCAGTATTAGGTTTCTATTCTGAGTGTGCACACAATAATCTAATTCTGATTCTGATTCTGTTTGGCTGGGTCACCGGGACAATAGGTGACACTATGTGACATGAGCTACCCTTTCGTTTTCTAAGTATATGTGCTATATGATTTGTTTCATGAAGTATGATGTTTTTGATACTCTGAGTTACTTATCAATTTATCCCTTTTTGTTACAATATGAATTTTTATAAAACGTATGTTCTAATATATATATATATATATGTATATATGTTTTGGTAAGGAAGAAGGCTTGCAATATTTTTTTTGGTAGGTATTAGGCCTAGTGTGTTAGAATGGTTTTACTTACCGAGTTGACGGCTCACCCTTCGTCATTACTTTTTGCAGATTAAGTACCTAGTTGAGAGGTGTGCTTGCCTTGTTGGAAGTTAGAGATTCAATTAGTATTGCTAGAAGAATAAGAGTTGGATAAACTCATGTTACATTTAAGTTTTGTTAATTTTTCGAACTTGTATTTGGGAAGTTTGAGATTGTTATATTGTTAATGACTTTGGAGAATTTTTAGTATTAGACATATGGATTTTGTGAATTTAATAGAATAAGATTTGAGGTATTTCAGTTTGAGTTATATATATGTTTTAAGATTTCAATTTGTGAGTAACCTCCTTCCTCACGTGCTTCGCATGTGTGGGATTTGGGGTGTTACATGTTGTATAAAGCTCTGTAAATTTCTCCATTGTTGCATTAATAAGACTCATCTAAATACTTCTCCCATGGATGTAAGTTGAGGTATCAATCTCAACTGAACCTCGTTAAAATCTCTGTGTATTATTGGTTGTCTTTTGATCTTTCTTTTTCTTTGATTAATTCTTGTTGGGAAACACTTTTCTATGAGGTCTCTGATCAATCTTGTGTGTGTGCAACTTGTTAAGATTTGTATCATTGATCTTAGGCAGTGATCAATCTTGTGAGGTTATTAATAAGCAGATTGGTTACTTTAAAGTGCCATTTATTTATAAGTATATATTACAAGATAATACTGATTATCAATAATGTAGCTAATCATCACATCAATTATTTTCGGCCTTTCTAGATAATGGAGAGAAGAGAAGTTGACTGATATTTTTGGACGGTGGCCGCAATAAAAAATTTTAAAATGTGGAAAAGTCTGAAAAATCTCTAAAATCGTGTAGTTTAATAATATAATTTCATTATGCTCTTAAACCGTGGGGTTTAATAGCTTTTCCAGACTTTCTCGGACTATAAAATATCGGACTTGATATGGATTGTGGCCGCAACATATATATGTTAGTCCCGATCTGGTCCAGGATTTTAAACTGCAGGAAAGTCTGGAAAAAATTTAAAAGTACTGTATTTTACAGACTTAAAATTTAAAGCACTTAAACCGCATGGTTTTCAAATTTTTCAGACTTTTCCGTACTTTAAAATTCCAAATTAGAACATATATGTGTGTGTTTGTGTGTGTGTGTGCGTTCCAATTAAGAATTTTAAAGTCTGAAAAAGTCCGAAAAATCTCTAAAATCGTGCGGTTTAATAGTATAATTTCATAATACTCTTAAACCGTAGGGTTTAATAGATTTTTCAGACTTTCTCGGACTTTGAAATATCGGACCAGATATAGATTGTGGCCGCAATATATATATTATGTTACTCCCGATCTGGTTCGGGATTTTAAACTGCAGGAAAGTCCAAAAAAAATTTAAAACTGTGGTATTTTAAAGGCTTAAAACTTAAAGCACTTAAACAGCACGGTTTTAAAATTTTCCAAATTTTTTCGTACTTTAAAATTTCAAATTCGAACTTATATATATATTAGTTTTCACACCATATTTGACTATTTGTCTCGCAAAATTATGGAAGTAGGGGTGGGGTATATATTAATTAAATTTTAGGAGAAGGTGGTGGCCACTGGCTCGCCGATGGCCTTAGTTATACTATCAACATAATTTTAATATTATTAATATGTGAGATATATTTTATTAATTGTCAAATTTGTTCGACCCAAAGATTTATTTAAAATCTTTATAATAAATAAAAAATATATATATATATAATCAAAATAAATATAATAATTTATATTTTAAAATTATCTTAAATATTAAATTATTTTAATATTATTAATCTAATAGACAAATTAAATTATTTAAATTATATTTATTATATTTATCAAAATTGAACCTTCTAACACCGCTATTTAGTGCATCACCAAAAGACTATTTTAATTTTACTCTTCAAATTTTTATTTGCTAACCTATTTTGCAAATAGAAGGTGAAAAAATATTTTTTTCCCAAAACATACCTCAGAAAGGAACAAGTTAATGTTATTTTAATCAAATATTTCCCTCCACCAAATTTAATTATCCTCCATTTTTTCAACTTTAATTACTATCCATTTTATCACTCCAACTATTTTAATCAAATCTTAATTTCTCAATAATTTTGGGTTAATTTTAAATGTCATTATTATTATTATTATTATTATTATTATTATTATGATGATGATGATGATGATGATGACGATGATGACAATGATGATGTTTTAAATATGTTTACCTTTTAATAATTCTGCTAATGTGCTTTTAATATGTTTTTGTGATTATGTTTGTTCATTTTTAATTTAATGCATGCTAATTGAAAAACAACCAGTAATTAATAAATTAAACATATAATATTAAGGGTAATTATCTGGTGGTCAGTACCTATTAAGTGAAACTTCTGTAAACTACTAAATTTTAAGATTGTATTTGTAAATCACCTACTTTTCAAAGAAACATCTCCCATCCACCTTTTCGTTAACTCCGTTAACGGAAACATGACGTCAGCATGCCATCATAAGGGTAATATTGTTATTTAGTTAAAAATAAATATTTAATTAACTATATTCTATTTTTTAAAAATCAATATTTGTTTATATAAACAACATCATTTTTGTTTATAAATAAAAAAAATAAACAATACAAAATAATTCTTTGTAAAATACAAAATTATTGTATTACAGGGGTAAAATAGTTTTTATGCAGAAAACCGTTAACGGCAGTTAACTTTTTTAACGGAAAAGTGGTTGGGGGATATTTCTTTGAAAAGTAGGTGGTTTATAGATATAATCTTAAAATTTGGTGGTTTACAGAAGTTTCACTTAATAAGTGGTGGCCACCAGATAATTACTCTAATATTAATTATAAAATTACTTAAAAACCTAAAATAATTTGAAAAAAATGTTGTGAGACGTATATGATTTTAATGATATTATTTGGGTGAGAAAAATATCATTAAATAGCAGTTATTTTTTAAAGAAAAATAAATAGTAATTATAGGCTTTATAGTTGTTTTCTCTCTCCAATAAAAAATTATAAAATATTAATAGAAGAGGGAGAAAGCCACTCAACAATATTAAAAAGAAAGAAGCATATCTTATTTGAAGAATTCTAATTAAAGTGTTTTTTGGAGTATTTCATGCTGATGTGGTTCTTTAAATAAGAAATAAAATCTTATTTGAAAAATTTTTCGGTGATACTCTTAGAGCATCTCCAAAAGGCTATACTAATTTTACTCTTTAAATATCTATTTGCTTACCAACATGGCAAATAGAAGAGTAAAAAAATATGCTATCCTCCAAAAAACTCTTCAAATAAAAATAAATTAATATTATTTTAATCACATAATTATTTTTTTAAAAGAAAAATAAATAGTAATTAAAACACTTATCTCTTTCTCTCCAATTAAAAGTAATAAAATATAAATTAAAGAGGAAGAAAGCTACTCTACAAAATTGAAGGGAGAGAACCATTTCTTATTTAAAGAATCTTAATTGAAACATCTTTTAGAGTCATAAATATTATTGTGGCTCTTCAAATAAGTAGTAAAATCTTATTTAAAAAGTCTTTTGGTGATGTTCTTAATTCATCAACATAACACGCTAGGATTGTCGTTTAATGTTTTAATTTGCAACCAGATCAGTGGGCGTTTGGCGATTCTCATGTTTTTCCTGCAAATTTTTAATTCTATTGCATTTATCTCCCACAATTCTCGGATCGAATGCACCTTGCCATAAGCACTTTCACTATAATAAACAACATGAGTAAGCAATCGATATTTTGTAATCTCTCAACGGAGAAAAAAATATTTTAA
The DNA here is from genome assembly GCA_030449835.1 of Clausena lansium. Classification (NCBI taxonomy): domain Eukaryota; kingdom Viridiplantae; phylum Streptophyta; class Magnoliopsida; order Sapindales; family Rutaceae; genus Clausena; species Clausena lansium. The sequence continues at coordinate 3,959,588 of JASUUF010000146.1, read as the reverse complement.
AAAATCCTCGTGTTGAACGCAAGGAGAGATTTCCACAATTGAAAAATAGTAATAATAATAGTATGTACGAAATAAAATCACATAAATTCGAAGATTGCCAAGATAACTATCTCAAATAACTATCTATATTTTGTCCCAAATAACTATTTCAAATGATTTGGCATTCATTAATTGGTTACAATTAATTCACTAGAATTTTATAAATAACTATCAACCAATTAATGAATCCCAAATCATTGGGATAAAAAATTTGGGATGTATAGCATTATTGATAAAAGAAAACAAAATAATGTAAAAGTGAACTGGGAAAAAAAAATATATTGAAATTAAAATAAAGAAGGCAGAAGGTTTGCATATGGTGGGATTTGTTAATCATTAAAATAAACCACTGTTCTGGGTCAAGTTTGAACAACTCTTTAATTAAATAAGTACTCAAAAAAAAAAATCAACATATTTAGTGGAATGTATAGAGGAGAATTGTTTGTTTTATATTCTTGATGATCAAGTAAGAAAATGAGGAAAGACTTATAATGACAATTGCATCCACAGAGGATGTCCCAGCTTTTCTTGCGGCCCTTAATGACAATTGCATCGTGCCATTTCGGGATTGCTTGGCTAGGTTGTTGATGTCAAACACTCAGGAGGATTATTCTTTTGCTTGCTTAATCATAGATTTAGCCTGGCATTTCGCACATGCTGTTGCCAATGAATTTAAGCTACCCATGTTAGTGTTACAAACCAGTAGTGTCTCAGCCGAACTTGCTTTTGCCGCCTATCCAATTCTACGGGAAAAGGGTTACCTTCCTATACAAGGTGCGATGATGATAATGCCATTGAGTAATAAGTGCTTGAAAATGCTCAGGATTGGATGTTTATATAAATTTTCGTGCGTAGCAGCTTTTTTAATTTACATCGATGTAAATGCATTTGCACGATAATTCGTATAAACTTCCGGATTTGAGCATGACACAATAAATACTCCCTAACTTTTGTTCTCGTTATTTTACTTTAAGAAAATCTTACATGTTATTACAAGTTTTCATTTACTTCCTTCTGTAATTAGATTCCCAATTAGAAGCACCGGTGACAGAGTTTCCACCGTTAAGAGTCAAAGACATTCCAATTTTGAAATCAGAAGATCCAGAAATTTTTTATACACTGCTAGCAGCTATGGATAGTCAGTTGAAGGCCTCCTCCGGAATGATATGGAACTCCTTTCATGACCTTGAAAAGGTTCAACTGACCACAATACACGAACAGTGCTATAATTCCATCTCGGTGTTCCCAATAGGCCCATTTCGCAAGTACTTTCCAGCTTCCTCAAGTAGCTTACTATCACAAGATCAAAGCTCCATTTCTTGGTTAGAAAAACAAGCACATAAATCTGTAATCTATGTAAGCCTTGGTAGTGCTGCTTCTATTAGCGAGACACAGTTTTTGGAGATAGCTTGGGGACTAGCCAGTAGCATGGTGCCCTTTCTCTGGGTGGTTCGACCAGGACTAGTCCGCGGTGCAGCATGCCTAGAACCATTGCCAAAAGGGTTCCTGGAAATAGTAGATGGAAGGGGATACATAGTGAAATTGGCTCAACAAGAAGTGCTAGCTCATCCAGCTGTTGGATGTTTTTGGACACACAGTGGCTAGAATTCAACATTGGAGAGTATATGTGAAGGAGTCCCCATGATTTGTCAGCCTTGTTTTACTGACCAAACGGTGAACGCAAGATATGTTAGTCATGTTTGGAGAATTGGGTTGCACCTAGAGGGGAAGCTAGAGAGAAAAGAGATTGAAAGAGTAATAAGAAGAGTAATGGTGGAAGCTACTGAGGGCCAGGAAATGACAGAGAGGATTATGCAGTTGAAGGAGAAAGTGAATGTTTGTCTACGGAAAGGAGGTTCTTCATTCCAATCCCTCCAGAGATTGGTTGATCACATACTGTCACTCACTTGAAGTTGCTCAAAGAATCAATAAAAATCTTTCTATTTGGTCCTACTGATCTTCTACTGCTTATAATCGATCATTTAACACATAACTATTGTTATTTACTTATTTAAATATTAATCCTCAAGGATTTGATCAAGTAATTTTCAAACAATTTGTTTGTCCGTCCCTTCCTTTAAAAAAAAAAAATTATTAAGTATAAATATTCGAAGAAAAAACTGTTAAACCTTTGATAATCGATACAATGTGGTGTAATTTCTAAGAACCCGTCGTTGGATGCATGTGCTGGCCCTTTGCTGTAATTTTCCATTATATTGGAATAAGGAATGCAAATGAAAGAGAGAGTAAGGAGCTAACTGTAATTTGTCAATGATAACTCACAAAAGACAAAATTGGGGGTATAATGTCACGGGGCACCATTGCCGGACCGGAATGAAACCAAACTAAAAGTTTACTTATTATATATATTACAAGTCTTTCAAATTGAATTAAATAAAACTCAATAAATTATTGGTCGTATTCTTATATACAACCAATCATCTTGTGATGCAAATTCTAAAGCAAGAAAATGTCTAATTCACTTTTTATAAATTTTTTAAAGTAAGAAAATTTTGATTAATTATTCAAACTGAAGAACCACTTTAATTTGATAACTAATTTATATCATATATCCACACACTAGCAATAATAAGTGCTGATAATTCTATCTTTTATCGGATCAAAAATCGCAACACTACAAACTTAAACATATTGTTGCTTTTATCTTTAAAAGATTGATATTAATGTGAGTTTCAGCTTAACTTTGAAACTATCTTATCAAAGATGCTTCAACGAGAACCGAAGAGGGCTGCTAGAAGATTGTTACTGGAAGCCAGCTGCTTGAGCATATTGCTACTAGAAGCTAAAGATATCATGACAACAACAAGACATGAAAATTTCTAGAGGGGAAGCTAGAGAGAAAAGAGATTGAAAGAGCAATCAGAAGAGTGATGGTAGAAGCTACAGAGGGCCAGGAAATGAGAGAGAGAGGATTTTGCTGTTAAAGGAGAAAGTGGATCTTTGTTTGAGGAAAGAACGTTCTTCATGTAAATCCCTCCAGAGATTGACTGATCACAGACTGTCGTTCACTTGAAGTCGCTCAAAAAATCAATAAAATTCTTCAATTATTGGTTATTTAACTATTAGCGTCCAAGAGCTTGCTCGAATAACTTTCGAGTAGTTTTTTCAACTGGCTTTAATATTTGATTCTTGAGAATGTAAGATTTGGATTTGTCCGGCCCTACCTTTAAAAAATTAATTATTAAATTTTTTTTCGGTATATTAAATCATCTGGTATCCCGTATCCAATGACCACATTGATATATTAAATCATCTGGTATCCTGGTAGTCGATGACTACATTGGACCTCGACTAATTGAGATTCGAACCGGGTAGGACCACTAGAACATTCCCAAGCCTCGAACTGAGAACCTTGATTAAGCTAGAACAGCCTCAAGCCATCTGATCTACGCGCTTGTTGGTTAATTATTAAATATTAATGTTAAAAAAAATGTCAAATCTTAGATAATGGGCTGGCCGTTTGCTCATTTCCGTCATATTTTAGTCAGTTATGTGAGTTTGTGATACCATAATAAATAATAATAAATTGCAAATTGTGGCTTGTATGTGATAACGAGAAGGACAGACTTTCATATGATTATTATTGTATTTAGCCTTATATATAGTTGTAATTAATTATTTTGTAGCCAGTGTTTATACTTTAGCTTGTATATAAGTTATCTGATATTAACCTCAATAAAACTGAGGCTTACAAAATTTCTCTTTAAATCTTTATTGTTTTATGGTATCAGAGCATTAAAGTCTAACGACAACTCCAGTGTTTAATGCTTAGTTCCTTTTTCCTTAATCATGAGTTCTTCTTCAACTACCCTTGCTGGTTCTTAGTCTCTGACATCCAAACGAGTTGATTTTTTTAAAAAAAAAAATTCATGCTACCGAGGATAATCTCTCTCTCTCTGGGGCAGTCCTGTTTCTGAAATGGACTTGGTCCGATCTCTATACGGCCTTAAATAAACACCTAGGGCATGGTTTCAGTGTTTCTCCACTCATTTAGAATCACTAGTGGACTATTCTTTATTTATTTATTCACATGGTTCTGTACTTCTAGTTATGCTCATCTATATTGATGATATTTTAATTACAAGAAATTGTTCTTATCATATTCCTTAGATGAATGCTTATATGAGTCAGTTATTCTCTACGAAAGATCTTAGTCATGTACATAATTTTTCTGGGCATTGAAGCTACTTGAAAGGCCATGGGTACATTCTAAGCCTATTACAACACCTGCATGCCGTGAGTGGTCATGTGACTTGTTTTATAACCCTATCGAATATTGTAGTGTTGTCGGAGCTTTGCATCTTTCACTCACTCGTCCAGCTATTTCATCATTTGCTGTCAATCAAGCTTGTCAATACATACATCACCCAACAACAGTAATTACAACAACTCACTAGTGTGCAGTTAAACCCATCTTATCTTGCGGTATTTGAAGAGTACTGCCACTGATGGTTTGCTTTATTCATCTAGCTCTATGGTATTACATGCTTATGTTGATGCAGACTATATCGGTGATATCGGTCCAGTACAGAAGCTGAGTAACGATAGCTTGCATATACAGCTACTACTTTATCCAGTTCGATCTCATCCTAACAGTTTGCGGGGTTGCGATACTGATAAGGATCAGACTTCCCTCTGATAAAATAATTCCATATGACAATTATTGTATTCAGCTTTATAGTTGAAATTAACCTTGTAATTATCTTGTAGCTAGGGTTTATCATATGTATACTTTTTAACTTATTTGATATGAACCTCATTTACAAAGAAAAAAAATGAGGCTTACAAAACTTCTGTTTAAAGCTTTATTGTTTTATTAGTATGTACTTGAAATTTTTGGATTCAGGAGAAGCAGTTTTATATTAGTGAAAAGAAAATATTTAAATAAAAGTTTGACATAATGTGAATCGAAATAAGTTAAAATCAATAAAAATAAAGTAAAACCAATACCTATATTTACTTAATTAATTAAAAATAATCTGTTTTATCTTGTTTCTATTATTGTTCCATCAGTATATATTATGACTCTTTAGCGAAATTTTTTACTTTTTAATAAACAGGAAAATTAAACTGATAAAAGATATAATTAACTATAACATTATAACGTCACACGATATAAGAAGGAGAAAAACAATAAAACTAATTAATACTATAATATCAAATGCTGTTATATACAATTCATTGTGTGCTTTAGTATTTTCGCTGTTTAATTCGTAAATTGTAATGTCTGCAAGTAAAGAATATAAATGGGTCCCACATTCCAAAAAATGTGGTATAGATTGTGCCACGCTAGCTCACTGCTGCCAGATGAAAAGATTAGTGGACTCTCTGTGCCCGACACGTGTCTTCCAGGCTTAGGTGCTTTTTTTGGTCGTGATAACGACGTGAGGTCTAATCAATCGATGTGAGGACGACACGACGTATGTGCTCCATGCATCATTTAGGTTCTACATTGAAATTTTCTGCTTTTATTGATATTATCCGAAATTCCACAAATGCCCTTTTAGGTGCATACGACATCAAGCTTCATGAGTTGTCCAATTGTTCTATTTTTTTCTTAAAAGAGAAACATTCGTTAAATCGGGATGAGAACAAACCTCGTATGTAACAAGATAATTTTTGTGAAAAATCTTCAAGTAATACTAAAAAAATTACAAATATGAAGTGTAAATTTTACTAAATTATCCGCAATTTGATCGCAGTTCCATGAAATATGTCAAATCCTGAAGTCATGTTTTGATATAACAAATTGATGTATGTCAGCGATAATTCAAAAGAGATTAGTCCTCGTATTTTCCTGCCCTTAGATGAGTTGGGTAACATACAATGAATCTGACTCAATAATCAATGGAGATAAACCATCCTCTCTTGCGAGTCGTAAACCAAAGCGTAAGGCTTCTACCTTAACCACATTCACATCATCATAACAAAATCCAATATCAACCCCTGTTAGCATAACTAAACCTTCGTGATTGTGAATCACAACCTCATAACTAACCATACCTTGTTAAGCATTGACAGTTGCATCACATTCATGATTGTGGTTAACATTCTTTTAGTTATGACAATTCTTATTAATTTCCTAATTAATTAAAGTGTTTTCATATAAACAAAAAAATGTGAAGTTTACTAATCATATATCATTTTACTATTTTTATGTTAATTTAATTGTTTTATCTTCCATTTATAAGTCTTATATTTTGTTTACTTAATTTATGTTTTATTTGACACTTATTGTTAATTTACAAGTTTTATATTATATTTTTAAATTTTTATTTTATTTACCCTTGATATACCAATTTACCATTCTTATGTCAATTTACTTACTTTATTTTCTATTTACAAGTATTATATTCTATTTGCATAATTTATTAAATTACATTTAATATTAATCTATAAGTTTTATGCTAACTTTAAATGACTTATGTTTCATATATCCACACACTAGTGATAACAAGTATCAATAATTTTATCAACACTTCAATTTTAAACTTATCATTATTTTTATATTTAAAAAATTTGTTTTATTATGAGTTTCTACTTAACCTTGAAAGTATCTTATCAAAGATGCTTCAATTATAAAACATTCCCATTTTTTTCTCCATTATGCATATCCAAAAACCAAATCAAAAGTAACAAAATTAGCAAACAATTGTTTAAAAAAAAAAGGTATATGAATAATAATTGAGATCCAACATTTAAGTTTTATTTGGAATCCCAATTGATGTGTGCCACTCATTTATTAGATGATGAATTTTATAATTTATGAAATTACTTAAACACTTTTTAATGGATGAATGACGCATCAGTTGGGACTTAAATATTAAGATACCTATCATTACTCAGGGTATATTCCTCCATGAAGGGCATATTGGTAAATTTATCAGACACTGATCTTCCCTAGAAATAGCAATATAAATAAATAAACTGAAGAATATAAAATTTGAAAGAACAAAGAGACACAGTACCCCCAAGAAATAGCTAACAGCCAACAACAAACCTGTGTGGCCTCCTCAAATTTTCAGCTATTTTTAGAAAATACCCAGAAATTTTCCTCACATTCAATCACTCCCCATTTTTCCAATTTCCCATTTCATCTTTTATTCATCTGAATTCCAGAAAGCATCGTTTCGTTTCATCCCCTTTTGATAAGAATTTAAAAACAAAAAGTGGAAAAAAATAATCCTTTTTTTGTTTTGCTATTAATTAGTAGAATTTGATTTGATTGGGTTACAAAAAAAAATGTCTGAAGGTGGTGGGGATGAAACGTCGTCGTCTTTGAATTCGCCGAGGGGCAGGGTTAAGTTTTTGTGCAGTCATGGCGGGAAAATCTTGCCCAGAGCAGTTGATGGGAATCTTAAGTATGTGGGTGGCGAGACACGTGTCGTTGCTGTTCCCCGTGATATCAATTTTTCAGGTATAGAAATTAATCTTTTATATTTTACAGTTAAATGTGTGTGAATGTTATTACAATTTGCAAGAATCATTCAAGTTTCATTGTGGTTTGTGGAAAATGAACGGTTCAGATTCGATCATTTTATGAAATGTAGATTTCCAAATCGCTGAGGATATGCTTGTGATGAAAAAAATGATGAATGACGAATTTTTGGATCATGTATTGGAAATTTTTTATGTGCCATCCACACTGGTACTGGTTTGTTGTGAATCTTAGATAAAGATTAATGAAAATGAGGTAATCTCGTCAATAATTCTTGATGTTTGATTGATACTGTAGAATGACTCGTAAATTAATGATACATCATATGTCACGCATGACTATAAAATGCAGAATTGACATAGCCGGAAACCCATTTTGTTAAGTAATATTATTGTGAGCGACACCTTAGTCACCATTTTGTGCCACTGAAAAGCTACATAAAAGTTAATTGCAACGTATGCGACATTTTATGTTTAGAAAATTATGTAGGCTTATTAGTTTCGGTAAGAGTTATGGGTTTTGGTTAACAATAGAGAAAATTCCGGACGTAGGTTTTTGCTTCAGCAGTACTAGAATATCTGTTATTTATCTTTCATATGACATGCAATTTTCTCTGTGTGGAGTGCAGAGCTAATGAAGAAGCTTAGCACAATAGATGATGGTGACATGGTTCTCAAGTACCAGCTGATTCCTGAGGATCTTGATTCCTTGGTGTCTGTTAGAAACGATGAAGATGTGAAGCATATGCTGGAGGAATACGATCGTCATGAAAGCGAAGGCACTCCAAGACTCAGAGCCTTCTTGTTCCCCTCCACTCCTGTTGTAGTTGAAAGCCAAATAGCCCCTATGGATCCTCTAGCAGTTGAACAGCGTTACATTGATGCAATCAATGGCATAGTTCGTACAACTACAAATGGGAGACTCACCCCAATCAAAGCAACCCGTTCATCATGTCTTTCCTCTGCTTGCTCTTCCCCAAAATCAGGCTCCCCCGACAGCATGGCTGTTGAATCTATGCCTCATGAATTCGTATTGATGGATGGCTACCAGAATAGTAGGCTATCTATGCATAAAGTTCAAAGCTCTCCTAGCCTTTACAATCTCAGCAATCCTCACCTTCATAGCAGCAGTGTTAACCCTCATCATTTTTACCAGCATCCCCAGCATTACTACCAGAGCCACCATCAACTTCACCCTCCTTATCAAACTCACAGACCAGCACCACCGCCTGTTTCGTCAGGCCAGGTTGACTTGACAAGAGGTCCAATGGGACATGGTCAAGCCCTCTACCACTCCAGAAGTTACTCAGCAAGTAGAAACTATTTAGGACTTGGAACCCACAACAAATATGCAGGCTTTGATGAGTCGATGTATGGGTGTAGGAGGTCAGAGAGAGCAGGGAGTCTACCCCATAGTCCAAAAAAAAGCAATTTTCATGAAGGCAAGGGATCAGGGTGAAATCTTAAACAGTTGAATTAAACAACTGAAAAGTTGGTAAATATGATTCTGTTTTCTGTTCGGTACATTAAATTTTGCATCCTCTCTTTCCCCAGTTTTGCTGCTGTAAATTGTTGCCCTGCATCTTGATTAGGTTCTGTTAATGTTACTTGTGTAAAAACTATACAATCATAAGTAATGAAGAGCGTTGAAGACACAATTTTTAGCCGAAGCTTGGTATTAACTTCTCTATCCAGTTCTGAATCTTAAAATCACGCAATGCTCGTAAAATCTCTCACAGATACAAGCATCAAAATGGAGCATCAATAGATGAAACAGTCAATTAGAGGAGACACTTTCAAGAAATAAGAGAATTATAAGGATGGTTTCCCTTTCTTGCGCGCGCGTGTATATATATATATACACACACATGTATATATATATAAATTTTTATTTCAAAATTTTAAAATACGAAAAATTTTTAAAAAATGCATAAACCGTGTAAAATTCAAAAAAATTATTAAACTATATAATTTAATAATATAATTACCGTAAATATTATTAAATCAGACAATTTAATATTACAATAATATTATATTATTAAATCATACGTTCAACCTATTAAACCAGACAACTAATAACTTTTGCGAACTATAATAAAATCTAAAATTCTCAACTAAATCAGCACTCATACATTCTGAACGCATGGCAGTTCTCTTCCTGCTTAAAAGCAAATTATCAACGGCACAGCCTCTTGAATCTTGATGGGTAATGGAGAAGTAATCGATTACCCAGCAATCAAAATATAAATCTATAGAAAACAAACCGAATAGATTTGTAATGCATGCAAAGCTTTAGTGAGACAAACCATCATCATTCTGAATACAATTTAAATAAAAACAGCTTTGGCGTAGTGGCAAACTGGCAATGGTTCTGCTATTGGGGGTTCCTACTTAGTTTCTTTATCATCCTCTACATTCCTAAAATCAATTCAACTCTGTTTTGTTATCCATGCATCAAAAATGACTGGAAACAGAACCCAAGTTATATCACCTCCCGCCAAAATCAAATTCTTATACACATTTCCAATAAATTAGGAAGGCAAAAACCAGGCAGATTTTCACTTGCTGTCAGTGAAATCTGCATCAATCACATCACCATCCTGTCCTTTGTTAGATGAGTCTGAAGGTCCAGCCTCAGCACCAGGAGTAGGTCCAGCACCAGGCGCAGCCCCAGCTCCAGGTTGGTTGTAAAGGGACTGGCCAAGCTGCATAACTTCTTGGTTAAGGGCGGCCATAGTGTCCTTCATTGCTTGGGTCGAACCCTCTGCAATTGCATCCTTGAGCTCCTTAAGTTTTCCTTCAACCTTCCCCTTTACTTCAGCTGGAACCTTGTCTCCCAGCTCCTTCAGCTGCTTCTCCGTTTGGTATACGACAGAATCCGCCTGGTTCTTCGTGTCAATAGCATCTCTTTTCTCTTTATCCTCCTTGGCAAATCTCTCAGCTTCTTGCACCATTCTTTGCACCTGAATATCACCATCCAGACATTTTCAGCATGATTCCACCATAAAGATAATCATGACATCTAAAGAATGCAATTCATCAATTTATTTAAACAGTGCGAATGACTAATAGCTTCTGACTAAACCATCAAGCATAAAAATTATGGAGCCAAAAGCACGATTAATTCTACTGAAAACAAAAGCTTGTCAGAAAAATAAACTAGATTCAGTAACAAGAAGCTGTAGAGGCTAAAAGGTGGCCCCACATGAGGCATAAGTCAAAGACAAATAAGAACTGCTCAATTAGCAAACATCAAACATACCTCATCATTGGGTAAAGTGCTAGCACCAGTAATAGTGATGTCTTGCTTCTTTCCAGTGCCTTTGTCAACAGCAGAGACAGAAAGAATACCATTGGCATCGATGTCAAATTTAACCTCAATTTGAGGAACCCCACGCGGTGCTGGAGGGATGCCATCAAGACGGAAGCTGCCAAGAGATTTGTTGTCCCTCACGAATTCTCTTTCACCTTGAAGAACGTTGATCTCGACACTGGTCTGACCGTCAGCAGCCGTTGAGAACACCTCTGATTTGGAAGTGGGCAAAGTTGTATTTCTAGGAATAATTTTGGTCATCACACCACCCAGGGTTTCCAAACCAAGAGATAATGGGGTCACATCCAACAGAACAATGTCACTGACATCTCCAGCAAGAACACCAGCCTAAGATAAAAAAATATAAATCACGTCATAAGTTTATAGAGATAATGTTATCCACACATGATTCATTTCTCCAATTTAAGTTTAACCATATCCAAAATTTACAACATTAAGAAGCACTATTGCAATAGCATTGAACCCACCTGAACAGCAGCTCCTAGGGCAACAACTTCATCAGGATTGACTGTAACATTTGGTTCCCTTCCAGTCATCTTCTTCACCAGCTCCTGAACAGCTGGAATACGTGTTGATCCACCAACAAGAATCACCTCATCAAGATCCTTGAAGGAAAGTTTTGCATCCCTCAACGCAGTTTCAACAGGCGTCTTGAGCCTATTAAATACAAATTGAAAAGATTAGACTAAATAAGTATTATCACCCAAATTGAATAAAAATAGCCAAGAAGTAATAGGAGGAACATATAACTATTCAAACTAATACTTAACAATTAAACTCACAAGCACCAATACAACTCTCTTATCACGTAATGTATAGGCGTAGAAATAAAAAGATTTGTCAAGCAACATAAGGTACCTGTCAAGCAGGTCTGAACACAATTCCTCAAACTTAACCCTTGTAAGGGTGGTGTCAATATGCTTCGGCCCATCTGCAGTAGCAGTAATGAAAGGCAAACTGGACAAGCGAAAAATCATCAGTACAACGCACTGCCCAGTGGTGGGATGTGTCCATGTGCAAACAGAGTTACTTATATACATGCAACATACCTAATGTTTGTTTGAGTCAAAGATGACAGCTCCATCTTAGCCTTCTCAGCCGTCTCTGTTAGACGCTGAAGAGCTTGTTTGTCCTTCAAAAGATCTATGCCTTCATCTCTCTTGAAGTTAGCAGCAAGCCAATCAACAATCCTCTGCATACATTACGTGATAACTGTCAGTCCATTTAGCACCTAAACATTCGAAGCACATGCATTAAAATGTTAATCAAAGACACAAGAAGTAAAATTCAAACCTTATCAAAATCATCACCACCCAAATGTGTATCGCCTGAGGTGGAGAGCACCTCAAACACTCCATCACCGACCTCAAGGACTGCAATCAAAGTGAAATGAATGAGACAATGCTCATATATTCAAATATGGGCAGATTTCAATGAGACCATGCTCATATATTCAAATATGGGCAGATCTTTCAATTCAAAGTGCAACACATATAACTATCATAATAGATAAACCTCAAATACTTCTCAACAGTACCTGAAACATCAAAAGTACCACCACCAAGGTCAAACACTAGGATGGTCTCGTTGTTTTTCTTTTCGAATCCATATGCCAACGAAGCAGCAGTAGGCTCATTAATGATTCGCAGAACATCTAAGCCAGCAATGCGACCAGCATCCTTTGTTGCTGTTCTCTGGGAATCATTGAAGTAAGCAGGCACTGTGACCACAGCTTTAGTCACACTATCGTTTAAGAACTTGGACGCATCATCGACAAGCTTTCTCAAGACCTAAATCAGTAACACAGAATAAACAAATTAATGGCAAATATTCCACACCTGTGATATAAGGTGCCCTTCTAGTTCACCAACTAAGATGAATTAATTGTGTTGTTCATGAATTCATAGGCAGCACGCATATAGCTGAATACAAACGCATGCGAATACCAATTGTTCACACTTTTCACATGTATTCATGAACATATACGAACGTCTTCTGAAAACAATCTTCAGTATAACTGCATATGCTGCCAGACAAAATTCCCTAAAAATGTAAACAAAGTTTATGGAACCACACATTGACACACCCAACTAATAAACATAAAACCACTTGTCTCTTCAGCTTGCAAGGATATATTATTGTTCCATAAAGAAGCCAACATCAACCAAAACCTATTTCCCTAATCCAAAAACAAAAATTCAACAAAATGCAGACACCAACATTTTCTTTCACACAATCACTTAGCACCCAATCCAAACATTCAAACAAAATATCAAATTCCACATTCCAACATCTCAAATTCTCAATGCAAATAAAAATACCACGAGTAATTCCAAAGCAAGCTAAGCACAAATAAAAATTCAACCATACCCCTAGAAAACAACACATTTCATCACATATAAACTATATACCTGAGCCGAAATCTCTTCAGCAGCAAACTGCTTGCCGATAGCAGGACACTCCAACTTCACATTCCCATTCTCATCTCTCACAACTCTATACGAAACCTGCTTCGATTCCTCATCAACCTCCACCATCTTCCTCCCAATAAACCTCTTCACCGAAAAGAACGTATTCTCCGGATTCACAACCGCCTGCCTCTTCGCAATCTGACCCACCAACCTATCCCCATTCTTCGTATACGCCACCACAGACGGCGTCGTTCTTTGCCCCTCGGCATTCGTCACTATCGTCGGCTTCCCTCCTTCCATAGCCGCCACAGCCGAATTCGTAGTCCCCAAATCAATCCCCACCACCTTTTCGTTCACCACCCTCAAAGGCCCCACATACCTTCTCCCTCTGTTCTCACTCTTTAACCTCAAAAACGCAGCGCTTGGAACCGACCCGAATCGGTTCCCGCCAACCCTTTGCCCAAAAAACAAATTTCTTGACCCCGTCGTGTTTTCACGACCGTTTTTATAGTTTTTTCTCGAAGAAAACGAAATATTTCCGAGAAAATGAATTTGAGCGGCTGATGAACAAGCCATGCTTATATTTCAGAAAATTAAACAATCCCTTTTGTTATTTCAGTGAGATATGTGAGAATTTGAATGTAGGTTTATTTGTTTAAGTGCGAGTGTCTGTGTGAAGAGTCGAGTTTTGGTTTTTGAAGGCTCTGAAGAAGGAAGAAGATAAGTAGAGAAGGGTTTAGGGGTAGAGAGAGAGAGAGAGTGCGGGTGAGGGTTAGGTGGCGACACGTGGAAGGATTCTAGAATGGTCTTCGGGGGGCAGAGGGTGATTTGTGGCCGTTTGATCGGTGATGGAAAGATCGAGGACGTTCGCGTTCGGGTTTAGCTTTGTCCGTGTATTGAATTGAGTTTTCCAGAGTCGACGACCCCACCTATGGTATGCGCCAATTAGACCACCAGCAGCGTTTGTGGGCACACTGGTGGTACACACAAGTCATGGGTAATCATTAGTCCAATGGGTTGTTGGGCTGGGCTCGTTTAATTGATTCTTGGTCAACAAAATATAAAATTGATTAAAAAATCTTCACTTTTATTTATTATTATTATTTTTATTATTTTCAATCGTTACATCCTACTGATATTAAGATTTGGGATCACGGTATGAATCTGACACACTTATACAGTTTAAAGCACAGCTAAAAACGTAACCCGAATATTAACCCCAACTGGTGGCGAGACATATATTTACACTATTGCATATATAGGAAGATATTGACCTCTAACCACAATTATAACTGCCCTTAATATTACCACTAGGCGGATGCCATCTTGATGGCAATCTTAGTCTTTATTATTAAGAGAAAATGACATCGAGGCACTATGATGAAGTGAAATGATCATAGAGACTCCATTGTTCTTAAATATGATCACACAAATCTTTTTATAGGACATACTGATTCATAGTTTAATAAATGAACTATAGTTGATGTGCATTTATACACGAGAAATATAACTAGTTTTGATTGCAAATGGGGGGTTTCCTACCTTCTGTAATTGTCACCAATATCTTCTATATTTCTAAAAACAACTTGGATCCTTTGCCCATGCAACAAAAATGATAACAAGAATGAGAACAAACTATAAGATTCTCATTTGCTGTCAGAATAATCTGCATCAATAACATCACTATCAGGTCCCTTGTTGGATGAATCCGATGGCCCAGTGTCTGCACCAGAAGCAGGTCCGGGAACTGGTTGGTTGTACAGGGACTGGCCAAGCTGCGTGACTTCTTGGTTAAGCGCAGCCATGGCGTCTTTCATCTTTTGAGATGACTCTTCTGAAATAGCCTCCTTCAGCTCCTGAAGTTTTCCTTCAACCTTCTCCTTGACTAGTGCTGGAACCTTCTCTCCAAGCTCCTTCAGCTGTTTCTCTGTCTGGTACACAACGGAATCAGCTTGGTTCTTCGTGTCGATGGCATCCCTCCTTTCCTTGTACTCCTTTGCAAACTTCTCAGCTTCATTCACCATTCTCTCCACCTGCAGATTTTGATAGAGAAATTTAGTACAGCACAATTTGCTGAATAATATAGGTTTCAGCTTAATAAACAATTTCATTTACAAGACAATAATTGTAACAATCAAGCAATTTTTAAATTCGTATGAGCAAGTTCTATTAAAACAGCCAGCAGTCAAACACATTGCAAGACTGGTCATAAAAAATTCAGCAACAGAAAATGACTGGGTGTCTTGTAGCTTCTGCCTTCTGATTGGAGACACTAAAATATACAAAGGCTGCAACATTATTAGCTCTCAACTGTAGAGTGGTAATGAATGTGAGGAAAAGTATGAACAAATAAACTTAATACAGATATATTAAGCTACATTAATTGCACGACCACTCATGAAAGAGCAACATAAATTCTGAAACAATAAACTATTTTATCGAAGGCACTGCAAGATGAAGAAAAAGAGTAGTTTTAAACAAGCACCCAGTCAGTTAGAGAATATCAAACTGACCTCATCACTGGGCAAGGTGCTAGCACCGGTAATGGTGATGTCTTGTTTCTTCCCCGAGCCTTTGTCAACGGCAGTGACAAAGAGAATTCCATTGGCATCGATGTCAAATTTGACCTCAATTTGGGGAACCCCACGTGGTGCTGGTGGGATACCATCTAGACGGAAGCTGCCCAGAGATTTGTTATCCCTAACAAACTCTCTTTCACCTTGAAGGACATTGATCTCAACACTTGTTTGTCCATCTGCAGCAGTTGAGAACACCTCTGATTTGGAAGTAGGAAGTGTTGTGTTTCTCGGGATGATCTTTGTCATAACACCACCAAGGGTTTCTAAACCAAAAGATAGTGGTGTAACATCCAATAGGACAATGTCACTGACATCTCCAGCAAGAACACCTCCCTAGAGTCATAAAAAAATGTCGTAAGACTGTGTATCTAAATAGAGTAAGAAAAATAATTAATCCACAAATTCATTCTAAGATAGTTGTGAAATACTATCCAACACAAGATCAGGATTATAAAATTCTCCTTTACAAATTTAATCAACTCAAAAATGCATAAAGCAGAACATATTTTGGTAAGTATTGAACCTACCTGAACAGCAGCTCCTAAGGCAACCACTTCATCAGGATTGACAGTGACATTTGGATCCTTCCCAGTCATCTTTTTCACGAGCTCCTGAACAGCCGGAATACAAGTTGATCCACCAACAAGGATAATCTCATCTAGATCGTTGAATGAAAGTTTAGCATCCCTCAAGGCAGTTTCAACAGGTTTCTTTAGCCTATCAAGGCCAATCAAGTAGATGAGACTAAAAATGAAGCATTTAGGGGCCCCAATGGTAACAAAGAGGTGGCCACAAGATAATAGAAACATCTACCATTATAGAAAGGACTTAAAAAGCAAATATTCTGTTAAATGTCATGTTGAAAGAGCTAGTGTAAAATAAGCTAACCTGTCAAGCAGATCGGAACACAATTCCTCAAACTTGGCCCTTGTAAGGGTAGTCTCAATATGCTTAGGCCCATCTGCAGTAGCAGTAATGAAAGGCAAGCCGGAAAAAACAAAAAAAAATTAGTACAATAAACTGCCAGGAGGGGAATACGCACATCAAAAAAAAAAAGAAAAAAAAAGGGTTACATAGATACATATAACAAACCTGATGTTTGTCTGAGTCAAAGATGACAGCTCCATTTTAGCTTTCTCGCTGCTTCTGTTAGTCGCTGAAGAGCTTGTTTATCATTCAAAAGAACGACGCCTTCATCTCTTTTGAAGCTTTCAGCAAGCCAATCAACAACCCTCTGCACGTAGCATATGATAATTGTATGTCCATTAATCACATAAGTAAATCCAAATTTATTCTCTCTCACACATATTGAAGGTATACTATTATAAAATTATTCCAACCTTATCCAAGTCGTCCCCACCCAAATGCGTATCGCCTGAAGTTGAGAGAACTTCAAACACTCCATCTCCAACCTCAAGCACTGGAATAGAAAGAAATAAGATACTTAAGAATGAATAGACCTTTGCATTCAAAGTACTTTGATAGTCACTAAGATCAATTTCCAGTCGCATTACTTAATCTGCAATTGACATAAATGCCCTATGATAGCAGCAGAAGACAGAACAAAAATGAACTTCTGAAGAGTACCTGAAACATCAAAAGTACCACCACCAAGGTCAAACACTAGGATGGTCTCATTGTTTTTCCTTTCAAATCCATAGGCAAGTGAAGCAGCAGTAGGCTCATTGATGATACGCAGAACTTATAAGCCAGCAATACGACCAGCATCCTTTGTCACTGTCCTCTGGGAATCATTTAATTAAGCAGGCACTGTGACCACAGCTTTAGTCGCTTTATCATTTAAGAACTTGGATGCATCATCCACAAGTTTTCTCAAGACCTGATATAGAAAAACAGAATGAATTAACTATCAGCAAGTACTCTACATATGTGAAATGACTTAGTACACCTAAAAGGAAGACAGCTGCACAATGCCATTTCAAGTTTACCAATTAAAATAAGCTATTTCACTGTAATTCCCAAAAAAAAAAAATTCAAAGAATAACTACATTTGTTTGTTTGAGTAGACTTCCTCGCAGGCTGCAGGTATGCGCATCTTGCACATTGCAGAATAACCATATAGCCAGTACTATAAGATCATCCACAAGTGGGTTTATATGCATTATAACAATTTTCCTAGCAGAAGAAAATGCTGTTACAGAAATCAATGTGCGTACAAACAAAACATTTGAAAAAAATCTCATCAATCCCACCCAAAAACCTTAATTCATCCCCAAACAAAAATTAACTCATATGCAAATATCAACACTTTCTTTCAGTTTCCTATCACATTCTAGAAACTAAAAAGCTCCAACCCACCCTAAAACAAACAAATATTCAATTCAAAGATTCTCATATCCAAAATCCAAATCACAGTATCTCAATGTAATGCAAAAATACCATCATGAGCTCAAATTCCAACTTCAACTATAGGTCTACGGCCATAACAATAGGATACCAATAAATATGCGCATGTCAGTAACTGTTTTACTTCTGCTCAATTATAAATGCATGGCTATTTGGTGAATAGGCACATGTCAACAACATGACACAGATTCATCATTCCATCATAAACCAAACAACCCAAAAAAATTGAAACTTTCAACAAACCCACTACACAAAAACACCATAACACCTTTATACTTGAGCCGAAATCTCTTCAGCAGCAAACTGCTTACCGATAGTAAGGCACTCTAACCTCACATTCCCATTCTCATCTCTCACAACTCTATACCAAACCTGCTTCGACTGATCATCGACCTCCGTCATCTTCCTCCCAATAAACCTCTTCACCGAAAAGAAGGTGTTCTCCAAGTTCACAACTGCCTGCCTCTTCGCAATTTGACCCACCAACCTATCCCCATTTTTCGTATACGCCACCGCAGACGGCGTCGTCCTTTGCCCCTCGGCATTCGTCACCATCGTCAGCTTCCCTCCTTCCATCGCCGCCACCGCTGAATTCGTCGTCCCCAAATCAATCCCCACCACCTTCTCATTGACCACTCTCACCGAACCCACATTACACCTTCTTCTTCTAGCATTGTTATTGTCATTCTTTAGCTTCAAAAATGCCGCGTTTGGGAGGCCAAAGTGAGGCTTTCTGCCCAGTGCTTGGCCGAAAAAGACGGTTCTCGATACGGATGATTGGAAACTAGCGGCATTAATTTTTCTTGAAGATAAAGGAATGTTACCCAGAGAGTGAATTTGGGTTGTTGAAAACGTCGCCATGCTTGTGATTGTGGGTCTGTGAAAAAGTTGACTTTTTTTTTCGGTGGAGAAGATAAGGGTTTGTATTTGGTGGGCGTTGGAGTGGGTGAAAAGGAATTGGAAAACCTTAGGGTTTTATGTAGTACAACAGAAATCAATTATTTTATATTTCAAATAATTATTTTTTACTTTTATTCAATTAAAAATTTTTAATTTATTTTTTAGTTAGATATGTAAAATATAAATTTAAAATAATGTGTTCATGTCATTTTATTTTTATTGAATATTTTCCTTTTCAAAATTATTAATTAGAGTATACAAATCAATTATTCCAATTTTTCAAAAGATTAATACTAATGGTCCATTTGGTTGATGGATAAAAAGTTTGGGAAGGAATTATTTTTTAAAAAAAAAAATCATTCCCATCTCATTTTGAGTGCAAACAAAATTTAGTTGAAATAATAAAAATCTATTTGAAAATAAAAGATGTACGGATTTGAAGTCCCCTCATATGGTGGGATGATCCTGCTGCCATTTGATAAAAATAATAAAAAAAAGTTTATGATTGATGAATGTTTTAATATAATAAATATAAAAAAAATTGTATCACATGAAAATAATCTATCGTGAATGTACAAGCAACAAGTCATGTATTTAGTCTAGAGTAAACAACACATCTGCTAAATGATAAATTTATAAACAATAAGTCATTCATCATTTACTCCAAAATAAATATCGTGGAACATTTGTCATACATAAAATTTAAATTAAATTTTTATTTATTAATTATTATTATAAATAAAATAATTCAAATTATCTAATAATTATTAAATTACTATTAGTATATTTAATTATGAGATTTCTCTCATAAGTTAATTCAAATAGTCAAAAGTCTAATCATGTACCACACAAAACACAAGCATAAGGCAATAATAATCCAGTGAAAAAAGCAACTGATTAAGGGCATAAATTCACAGTCATAGCTGAACCAATTACAGCTAATGGATATACAATTCGTGCAACTGTAATTCTTAGTATTGCATTATTAAGAAATTGCTGAACATTTTTGTTTGTTTGATGTTAGTTAGAATATAAAAATGAAGACTTCTTGGGTAACAACATTGAGAACCTCATCAGGCTGCATTTTTCTTTGGTACATGATTTGGTAATACATGATCCATCTCAAACCTTAGAAACGGACAGGAAAAAAATGTGCTAATTTCTGGGATCTGGACATTAGTTTTACTCTCTTGTAGCAAATTGCTTTTGAGGAAGTGCTCTCCATCCAATATCTCGCCGGTAGAACCCTCCAGGCCAGTTGATTTCCTCCACTGCTAGATAAGCTCTCTCTCGTGCCTCTTCAACATCTTTTCCCTTTGCAGTAACACCAAGAACACGGCCACCAGTGGCAATGAAGTTGCCATCTGCGTCAAGTGCAGTCCCTGCATGAAATATCTTCACAGAAGGAGCAACTTGTTCTGCTTCTTCGAGGTTCTGGATCACAGATCCTTTCTCATAGGATCCAGGGTAACCTTTGCTCGCCATTACTACAACCATGGCAGATCCTGGGGACCAGTTTAGCGTTACCCCAGTTAGCTCTCCCCTACAAGCGGCAAGTAGAACTTCTGCCAGATCAGACTCTAACCTCACCATCAAAACCTGTGTATCATTATTAATGGGACAAGGCACAGGTTAAAGCAAAACCAATGTCAATTATGTCAAGGTTTAACAAAATTATACAAGCTGCTACATAAAAGTAAAATTTGCAACCAGTGGTAGCAAAAATCTAAGTTTGAGCATTAACACATAATCATGCATACGCACCCAAAAGATGGCCACAATTGCATTTTCGCATGATTACTTCATGAATCATATAAGATAGATAATGCTATTACTCTAATCACAAGGTTATGATTTACGTAGGACATACAAAATCTATGTACAGGAACCTATATCGTGCCGCCTTTTATAAGAAAACAGTTTAAAGGAAGTCCATTTCGTTGAGCCATCTACAATCAAAGCAGACATTTTCCCAAAGGTAAAGAAAGAGTCCGACTCGTATTTTTTGGGCAAGTACAAGCACAATAACAAATTCAAGCATATCAACATCTTTTAGAAGTCTAAAAGTTAATCCCTTTCCATTTCACAAACTCTCATCTCACTACCTTGTGTCAACATTTACATACTCCCTATACTTTCACAACCATAATCTAATATGAATAAAGATCAAGTAATGGCACAATTGTGAATAGTCTCTGGGATGGAATTCCATTCACGCTAATATTAAGGAGAAGTTTGATTTAAATCTGGGTGGGTTAAAAAAGTTAAGGGAAAAAAAAACTGCCTTGTGGTAGAGCCAATTCTTCGAACAAACATTACTTGAACCAAAATTTAAGATTAAGCTAGAACACAAGGAATTAATTATTATGCTACATTATTACCAGGAATAGAACATGTTAGGTAGAATAGGAGAATATTGTGAAGAAAAACATAGAGATCAAATAAAATTACAATTTAGAAAAATATGTGTAGATATGAGTTAAGTACCAACTTTTGGGTGTAATTATCCTAGTTATTCTAGCTATAAGAAAAATAGGGAGCATAGAAAACGATAAAAACACTATAAACAACCATATATGTATAATAGCAGAAAATTCTATAAGAAAAAGTTCTTTAAATATAATAAAAATTAAAAAAAGTTAAAAAAGCATTTAAAAAGGGAAAAAGAATTTATAAACGTAATAAAACTTGTAAATGTTTTTTTATGTGGAAAAGGACATATTAAACCAGACTGTCCAGAAAATAAAAAGGTCAACCAATTAGAAATAGATAATTATAATATAAATCACATAAGACAAATATGCCAAGATGATTTTTAACTCACCTGACATTCTGGATCTCCAAATCGTACATTGTACTCGATTAGCTTAGGTAAGCCAGACTTCCTCTCAATCATGAGCCCAGCATATAGGACCCCGACAAACTTGCATCCCTCTGCTGACATTCCTTTCACTGTGGGGAGAATTATAGATTCCATGACCGCAGACTGAAGTTCTTTTGTTAAGACAGGTGCTGGAGAGTAAGCCCCCATCCCACCAGTGTTAGGCCCAGTATCACCATCACCAACTCGTTTATGATCCTGAGCAGACTCTAGAGGTATGGCATTCTCTCCATCGACAAGGGCAAAAAAGGATGCTTCTTCTCCTTCAAGAAATTCTTCAATAATGACACGGCACCCAGCTGAACCAAAAGCATTTTTTACAAGCATTGAATCAACAGCTTCATATGCCTCCTCCAATGTCATAGCAACGATAACTCCTTTTCCAGCAGCCAATCCATCTGCTTTGACAACAATAGGTGCCCCTTCCTGTTGAATATACTGCTTTGCACCATTCGGGTCCGTAAATGTTTTATACTGCGGCAATAAATCAAAACATCAGCTAAGTATTTCTTTGGCACAGAAATGAGAAAGCTAAGAGACCAAGGACTTGAAAACATTAGCTGACGAGAAAAAAGTGAGGCAAAAAAAAAATGCAAAAACAATGATTTTCCTGCTAAATAATAGTTCAGCTTGTTCATAAAAGTAAAAAGAGAAAGAAAAAGAAACCAAGAGAATAAGGAATGGCAACATGGAATCAGCAGTGGTTATGGTCATTTCCCTGGTCTAGTAAAATCAAACTACTAATTGAGATCAAAGCCAGAAGCACAAACCTTCGCAGTAGGAATCCCATATTTGTCACACAAATTCTTCATAAAGTTTTTAGAGCCTTCCAAAGCAGCAGCTTCTGAAGATGGGCCAAAAGTAGGGATTCCAGCTTTTACTAGTTTGTTGGCAAGACCTGAAACCAGAGGAGCCTCTGGTCCAACAACAACTAGTCCCACACTCCATTTGCGACAGAAGGATATCACAGCATCGCCGTCCAAAATGTCTAGATCTGGGATACAAGTTGCATCACCTGAGTTGGATATCCCCGCATTGCCAGGCGCACAAAATACAGCATCACATGAGGGAGATCTCTTCAAAGCATAGCAAAGTGCATGTTCCCTTCCCCCTCCACCAATAACCAACACCACCACCCTCTGCCCTGCACCGTTAGCAAATTACAAAGACTTAATTTATCAATAAATACAAAAAACAAAAAATATCATTCATAATTCTCTTATTTTCATTAATTGATGCATCAACAAACTTGTTCAACTGAAGTAACACTTCCACATTTCAATCTCATCACAATAATTACAAAATTCAATGCTTTCAGTGTTCTTCCATGCTTCACCATAAAAATTGAAACAGATTCATCAATTATGTCATCAGACCAACACAGGAACTAGCAAATACTACAATCCTAGCGACTGTTATATCGAAAACTGTTTGTACAGCCTGCATCTAATCTCTTTCCCAATAATTTCACACTGGTAAAATTTGACATTTTTATCAATAAAACATTATACGATACAAACAAGCAATGACCCATTGACAAGATAACATTACAACCAAAATAAGCAAATAACATTATAACCAAAACAAACAAAACCCATAAATTTAACAAATATAAAAAAAAAAAAAAAAAAAGATATCACTAGAAAAGATTCTCATCAATTAACTTACTTACCGCTGTTGGTTGGCGTATTAACTGAAACGGACGGCTGTGATTTCTGGGCAAGGCACTTGACAGTGCTAAAGAAAGAACTTTTACTACACTGGTGATTAGAACTGATACTGAGATTGGGTCCCACATAGAAATTAAGATTGTTTGACGAAGCAAATGGCTTCTGAAACTGAAAGCACTTGCTGCTGCAAAGCTTCACACAAGGAGAAAGACCGTAACTTGTGCAAGTCATATTGTGAAACTGTTTTGGAACAAAATGGGTCCGATATTAGAATAAATTTCAGTTTTGTTCACTCTCTAACAAATGCTACGGTCATTGAACTCAACTGACAACTCAGTACTCACCTTCAACGGAGCGACAGCAACGACGGAGAGAGGCTGCAAAGGCTGGCGAGATGAATGAGGTGACGACTGACGAGCGGCGGCTGGACGGCAGGAGACGAGCGGCGGCTGACGGCTTGAATCGTTAGTGATGGGTGGTTGATGCTTCAGCGGCGGCTTGTGAAGATGACAGCAGAAGACGAGCGGCGGCAGACGGTGGTGACGACGCTTGAATCGTGTTTGGTGAGAGTGAGTCCGTCACCGTTGGTGTGAGAGTCTGAGAGAGATAGATTGCCGCCGATACAGGGTTGGGAAATAGACTGGGAATTAGGCATTGAATTTAATTTTTGCTTTTATATTTTTAAATTAAATAATATTTTTTAATTAAATGAAACCGAACCGATCGGTTTGTCGGTTCGATTCTGATCGGAAAAAATAAAACCGTATATCCACCCACTATCAGGAAGGGAAGAACTTGGATTTGTAAAAAATATTACTTAATTTAAAGAGAGGGTGCCAGGGCATACGGTCTGGTTTTCCGAACCGATAAAACCCTTCGGTTCGATTCAATTTAATTAAAACATATTATTTAATTTAAAATAAAGAGAACGTGGATTTGTTCACAGGGTTTAAGGATTTGTTCGTGGGGTTTTTAAACCTCTTCGAAAGAGGGACAAATTTCGTAATTTCGTTTGTTTAATAACATCTGGATCCCTGCTATTTTGATAAATCACAGTGAATGCTACAATTTAAATTATTTTTAATTATAGCTCAACAATAATATTAGTTATTTACTAGAATGGAGAGGATAGTGACACTAGTTTGTTAAAAAGATAACAGAAGTTGTTTCCGAATAAAAGATAAACGACGCTTCATCCTTTAGTTGCACTGGCGCATATTATTTATATTTGTCGGTTTTGAAAATCGAGACGGTCACCATGTCGTCTCTTTCTTTGGTAGGTGGATATCACGTCGTTTACCAAAAGAATGATAAACAATGCATCATCCGAATAATGCATCGAGTCATGAAGATTACACTTGTCAGTTTCGATAAATTTAGCTATAATTTATAATAATTAATTAATTAATTATTTAATATATTAAATTACATTAAACTTTTTTTTAATTTTACTTGATAATGAATATTGAAAGAACAACATTTAAGGGTGGAAATTGTCCAAATAAAAATTAAGTAATTTCCTTTCCAACTTTCTTTATAAAATTCTACAACAAACCAAACACCAGATTTACAACCAAACACCATCCAACGTTGTTAGTTATTATTACAATTCTTATTCCCTTTGTATTATAGAAAAATATAACAACACACCCGCAATTTCACGAAACTGTCAAAAAAATGCCCTCTATATTAATCTCTATTTCCATTAATGATCATATGTATATCTCTTTTTGGACAACTATACCCTTTGATTAGTGACTCAAGTGTATTTGTCCGGAAATAATTGTCCAAAAAGAGATCTATGTGGTAGTTTTTTAGTTAATCGTATAAATTAATTTTCTTAATACCATTTTATAATAACAATAAAAATAAATAAATAAATAATAACAACAACAACAACAACATTAATTTTTTTAAAGAAATTATTTTCAAAAGAAAATATAGTGGTAAAAATTTTATAAGAATTTAAAAAGGAAAACTTAATTCTTGATATGATTGATTTTCATGATAAATAAGTACAATTAATTAAAATGATAAAATGGACATAATATCAATAAATATTAAAAGGTTTTCAACATAAATGGCATGCCGTGTATTAAAAAAATAAATAAAAATAAAAAAGAAAACGGGATAAATGATGCATCATCTGTTAACTTAATTTAAAGACGATATATAAGGCCGACATGTTGTCGTCCCACATTCACATAGCCGACATGCGTACAAAGTATGCGCCGACGCATACTAGCATCATTTATGTTTTTAGACAAACGACGTTTTGTTTTTGTTATATTTTTATCAACGACATGACATATTGTCCTTTCCTATACAGGAGTCAATTGTTGTGTTTAATTTCACACAATTTTTTTTTAAGTAAGAGATTTTTTTTTCTAACAATTATAGTAATAATAATCTATTTTACTTGTTCGTATGTTTCTACATGTTTGTTTTTCTTCAACATTGAAAATATGTTATTTCCATATTTAGATAAAAATAAGATCAAAACTTAAATTTAAAGATTACGTTTAACTATGAATGTACCGTGCATATCAGTGCAAGGATTGCCACATAGTAGGAATCACTGTGATTCAGGTAATTCTCGTTAGCTTGCTTCTACAGAGTACGTGTTTTAGCTGATTTTTGTAATTTATGGAATTTCATTTTCATTGATGTCTTTGCTGCATATGTATAGGTTCAAGCACAAACAGAAATAGAGCTCAAAGAAAAGTTGGTAAATGCAAAATTGTAGACAATGGTGAGCAAAACGATGTGATTGTTGGAAAATATAGCTTTGTACTAGCTATATTTGGGCCACATTTTGAGTGGGACCCACTTAGCATAAGTGAAAGGTCGTGGAGGTTTCGGAAAGTACTCCGTTAACACTTCGATTCGGTATATCATATGCTCAAAATGATGGTCATGTGAATGAGAAATTGTCTCACAAATATACACCTTTGATGTTGAAAAAATTAAGAGGAAGTAGACTTATCACACATGAAAAAATTGAAGTCTTTAGATTTGGGTTTATATATGTTTACACATATATAGATATTCAAGAATACTAATGATAAAGGCTCTCGCCACGCGTGCCTGCGCAGGGGGGTGCAAATCATGGACCCAAAATCGGCTCAATTTGGCTAAACTCGTGTGCGCCCGCATGTCCTACGTACACGAATGTCGGCCCAAATCACTCGGGCTCGCCTGGGCTGATTTTTACTCCTTTTAATTTTAATTGCGAAATTTATTTATTTTTTTTAATTTTAATTACGAATTTTTTTTTTTTTCACAAGCTAGGGTTACAGAATCATTCACTATAAAAATGCAGCTTTCTCATTCGTTTTAAGAGAAGAAAAAAGAAAAAGACACGGCCGCACAACTCACAAATTTCTCCTCTGGTTTTGTCGTCTTTTTAGAGAGTTCAACACTGTTGTGGTTCGCCGAAATTTTCCGTTCGTGCTAACGACAGAATTCGTTCCCGTTGTATCGTGGGAAACAGAGACCAATTAATCCTAAAGCATCGAATAGGCGGTCAATCTGTTTTAAGGACACTGCTGTCGCAGGCCTCGGGTTCTTTTACTGGTTGTTGTTCATTGTTTTGCTGGTCGCTGGTTTGCTGATTTGCTGTCTGTTGTTCACAGCACCGTTCACGATTTGCGGCACTGTTCACGATCACTGTTCACCGTCGCGATACTGTTCATCGATCCCTATTTCAACTTTCAATTGTTGTTCCGTGTATGCTTACTGTTTCTTTAATTGGTTAAATTTAATAAATATATTAAATTTTTTGTTTATTATTGAATTATTTGTTTTACTGTAATTGTGGTTTGTCCGCAATTTAATTTATTTTATTATGATTTATATATTGTTTACTGGTTGTGTTATTAATCTGTTTCGTACAGATTTGTGATATACAGTATTGTGTTTACTGTATTGAATTTATATCATCTATATTTGCTATCTCATAATTAATTAAATATTTTAACTGTGATAAACTCATAAATTATGAATGCATAAACACCAAGTTTCCATTTTCCTCTTGTTTCAACTTGATTTGATATTGGACTTGGAGCAAGGAGATGTACATGTACTAAGATACCTCTCATTCCCCCCGTTAGCTTGTATTAAGTGGATTTGAAAAGAGCCATCGACAAAACTATCAAATGACAAAACAAGCTATCAAGTTCGGTCGCATTTGTGTCAATGCAAATTAAAGTAAATAGAAATGAACAAGCATGCATATGTTAATTAGCAAAGTAAAAATAAAAATAAGAATAAGAATTTGGGACATTAAATAGCTTGTACCCATAAATATTTGCCTAACATTGATGTTGACTGGTGCGCGCCCATGACCCGGGCCGACCCGACCCGACTCGACCCGCACATGGTAACCACTTGCATGGTTTATGGAGGTTGAGAGGAGAGTTGATTTTGAATCAACTTCCCACTTTGGCTAATAACTTCCCATATAAAAAGAAAATAAAACGCAGAGAGTGTGTGCGTGGAAAATACAAAGAACCTTCATCTTCTTCTCTTCTTCATCAAGATCAAACAAGAATATTGAACAACTCAAACTCAAAGGCATTTTTTTGATTTGAGAAAGATTTTCGTTCGTGATTTCTTTCTGACCATTCACGTGATCCAATACCAGATTATTTCTGCTGCTTAATCCGAAAAGGTATAGCTTGTACCCATAAATATTTGCCTAACATTGATAATGACCATTACAAAAGCAATATTATAGACTTATGTAGTATTTACTTATGGGATTTGGGAATCGGAATCCGGAATTGGAATGATTGAGTGTGTTTACTTCACAAAATGAAGGGAGAATGGGAATGGGAATCGTGGGCCCCATCACTATTTGGGAATGGGGAATGGGAATGAGTTGGGAATGAGTCTCCCATTCCCTAAGCTCCCCATTCTACCCCCATTCACATTTCAATATTCCCAAAATGCCCTCATAAAAGTTTTGATATTTTTACATTTTAGTCCCTTACAGAATTATGAAAATAACCTAAAATTTTGTATTATTTGCAAATAGGTCCTCTAATAAAAAACAAATAATAATAATAATAATGACCCTTAAATAATAATAAATAATAAATAAAATAATAAAAATTAATAGATTTTAATAAATAATATTAAAATAATAATAATGATATTATTATTATTATTATAAAAAAATAAAATTAATAAAATTTAATAATAATAATAATAAATGTTAATATTGATAATAGTAATAAAAATAATAATAATGTCATTATTATTATTATTTATTAAAATCACTTAATTTTTATTATTTTATTATTATTTATTATTATTTAAATGTCATTATTATTATTATTATTATTATTATTATAAACTAAGGGTATTTTAGTAACTGAAATAATTCAGCTTATTCCGATTCCAATTCCAAGATAAAGTAAACATATCAATGGAATTCCAGCCGATTCCGATTCCGATTCTTAAAGTTAAAGTAAACAACTTATTTTGATTTCCATTTTCCATCCCATTCCGATTACTGGAAAGTAAACGCAGCATTATAGTATTGTCTATAGGAATCCTTTATGAGAATTTCATCTGGTACGATGTATGGTTCAAACAAGACCACCCTAATACTGGAATGAAATAAAAAAATTGATAATTTTTTTTTCAACTCTTATCTAAGTACACGAAAAAGCAAAAATAAAAAAGTTGTGGTTAACTGATTAGAATGTTAAAAAAACAGCTGGACTGATGATCACTTATTTTTATGTTGATCATCACACAATTCATGAATCTTCTATTTACATATTTCATTTTTATAAATATAATATAATTATCTAATGAAAACTAAGTTTAATTGTCTAGTTTCTTTCTTTTTTTTTTTAAATTATCTTTAGGTTGCTAATGCTTTTTAAAAAAAAAAAGAAAAATATGTTTAATTAGCTCAACAATCTTTTATTCATACACGCATTATATATAGCCACTTAAAACTAACACAAATTATCATGGCAACTCATCATGGTTTAAATTTCAAATAGATGGCTAAATTGGTTAAGCCTAAATGCTAAATAAACCACAGTAAAGTAAAAAGAAAATTAGTGGAGATAAATGTTATTTATAGAGGAGAATTAAGAAAATTGGCAAACTTATGAATTAACATTAGTTTATATAACTTTAACTACAATCTACTTCAAAAACAAATTTAAATATAATTAGACATGGAGAATTTAGAAAATTAGCCCGTAGACGAATTAGTAGTGTAGCAGCTTAATTTGCAACCGACTTGGCCGGTCCTCCGTGTACACGCACGTGGCACGTCAATGTTTTAAGAAAGTCGGTCCAATGTTGAAGGCTCTATAAACTTTGGAGTGTTTTACAAGAATGTTCCTAATGCATCAATGAAAAGTTAAAAGCACCAAAAACATTCACCTAGTAGACCTAATATAGCTCACAAAAAGTTTATAGCGTTCTTATTCCTTATGGTGACCCATTTAAGATAAAAATGACAAAGGTTGAATTATGTCATAATATAAACAATATCATGAAATTAGTCACTTTGAATGACTTTGACGTACGCAATACTATGAAATTAGTCACTGTGATAGAATCAATGAATCAATCTAATGATCTAGAATTAAGTGCTTTAGGTGATGCCATCATCTTTGAAACAAGAATGTATTTTTATTTGTACTTCGTACATAGGTGATATATAAATCATGAAAGATGAATACCCTATACACAACAATCCCAAACAGGCCTACATTGGCAATAATTGTTGGTTGTTTCCTCCAAATCTATTCCAAAATTGCCAAAGCCTCTTGTTAGAAGAGGCAAGAAGAAGAACAAAAACCCATATAATGAAGCTGAAATGTGCATATGGGTGCGGCAGAATAATGGAGACCAATGAGACTGAGCAAAGAGAGCCTGAGGTCACAGCAATTGCCTTAAAGATTTGAAGCTCTGATTTCATGGTAGCAAAATATGCAAAGGTGTAGATGATTAGAGCCAACAGAAACGAGCACATACTCATCGGATGTGTTTCGATCAAGGATTTATTTTTGTCTTGAACATCATTAATTTCAATAACTCCGACAAGCAATGGAATTAGAAATACAAAGAGCGTGTGGTATGGTGCCGATGATGACGACGACAAATTTTGCACACTGCAAAACCATTAAAATAAGATATAGTTATACTGAATTTGCATAATAAAGTTTTACATAAAAGTAATATAAATGATCTATGCACATTACTCTAAGGCTTAACTTGTTATTCTTTCCCTTAAATATATATTTACAGCATGAAAGTAGATGCTTACCCAATAATAGTTGGTGGATGTACATGGGTTACATTGTTGGACATGTTGATCACAGTGTATGACCTGCAAAAAGTCATATTCTCTATTACGATGAATTAATACACTTATCTCTCCACTTGAAACCCAAACTTTGTACTAAAACCAAAAGGGTATTAATTATTGAAATTAAGCAAATGGTTTATATAAAACCTTTGACGAGGTTCACGCCTCAGCACTTCCATTTCTTAGCTTTCTCTTGCTGTTATAAATCTCCCTTCCACTAGCTAGAAAAGGCAAGTTAATAAGAGGGTAGCTAGCAAGACTTTTGAAAGAGTTGGGGACGTTACTTAATTTACTAAGTGCTAACTATTAATACAACGAATTGGATTAAGAAACAAGTTTGTGAATCAACAAAGAGTACAATGAGAGAGTTTATTATAATAAGAAAACGATATAAAAATTCCCATCTCAAATCCATTCGTACGGCTGCGATGCTGCCGTTGTCATTAGATAAAAAGAAAAAACAAATGTAATGGACCTAGCTAAAACCTTTACTTCTTCTGTAATATATATTTCAAGGGTTTATATACACAGAGCCTCCTCCTACTAATTAAAACAAATACGAACATGTGAGGGTCCTCATCGCTTGGAAGATTCCGCGGAGACAAGAAACACAAGTTAAATAATAAAAGAGACATTGAATGGCTTATATTAAGGTTTAGCACCAAACACTAGTGGAAAATCTTTAACACTCTTATCTTGCCCCCTAAATATAGTTGTATATGTATATTCGATCTGCTTGCCCAGTGCTAGCTAGCTAGCCAGTGGGCTCTTTTATATAATTTGTGTTTGTTAATTGGTATCATATTACTCGAGTCAAAACTTAATTATCCAACCCTAGAATCTGGCTGAGTAGCTTTGTAGTTACCAGAATAAAGTGTGTGCCAATTTTGGTGGGTCTAATTTTCAAATAACAAGAAGCCAAAAAGTATCAAAATTAGTGTGAAAACAAATACAGGAGGGTGACAAAAGAATATCAAAGGCGAAAATAAGTACAAATTTGTGATTGTTTTGTGGGTCTAATTTTCAACTTGGTGCCTTGAGTTGCAGAAACGAGATTTCTTATTTCTTTCTTCTTTCTTTCTGTTGTGAGGAGATGACGGCGACAAACGGCGTCGCTTCGTGGACGTTGATGTCTGATAAGATCGACGGCTTTGATTTGTGGCCGTCTGATACTGAAGAAGTTCATGTCCTGGCAGTTGATGATAGCTGATGATGGAGAGCTCTGCAATTCCTTCGATTAGATGGGGAACAGAGCGGTAATGGCTTTGTTGTGAGTGAATTTTGAACATTAGGCTCAAATTTCTGTGTTTTCAATTTTTTTTTTGTTTTAATCTTGAGCGGGAGTCAGAGAGATACCAGTTGTTATTATGTCATCAGAAAAAATGCTTATCCTAGTCAGCCAAGGATTCCCAAATCCATTTTCGTTTCCTGCTGGGAAACGGAAACAACACCAGCAAGTAACCAAACGGTGACGGTTTTCGAAAGCAACTATAAAAGCGAATCTCACACCATTTTAAACACACATTACAAAGTACAAACACTAATCCTCTTCCATAGCTTAAAACGATGTCGTCTTCGCCATTTAACAATCCAGAAACCAGAGAGGCTCTGTTTTCCAAGTTGGCAGACAAGGAAGCGGACGCCTGCAAACACATGGCAGAAGAATTATTCAAAGAAGATAAAATCGATTCCGCCCTCTGCGTCGCGGACAGAGCGTGGACAAAAAACCCGAACCATCGGGGGCTGAACAGCCACTTCGCGTGTTACGTGGTGCACAAGCTGGCGGCGGAGAAGAAGAGTTGGTACGGGGTGCTCGGGATCAGAGACCACGGCGCCGGAGTCGACGTAATCAGGAAACGTTACGAGGCTCTGGTGGAATTGTTTAAGCCGGATCGGTGTTCGTCCGCCGGGGCGGATGCTGCCAATAAATTAATTAACGAAGCGTGGGAAGTGCTTTCGGATCCGAAAAGAAGGGAGGCTTATGATTTGTTGATGGGTTTTGATAAAATTGTTCAGATTCAGGCCGAGAATCAAAGTCCTGAAATTAATAGAAACAATGTTGTTGTCAAATTGGAGAATGAAGATCCGGAAAATAATAATTATAATCAGCCTAAGCCTACGTTAGTGGAAAGGTTTAGGGAAAAGGCGGCAACCCCTGCTGCGTCGTCGACGGCGTCGTCGTCATCGCCGTCGAGTTTCCTTCATAAGACCAAGAAGGATCTGGTCGTGAGAAGGAATTCCGGTCAGTGTACAGGAAATTCCGGTAACAAAGTTATCATCATCACGAGGAAACCACCGATGAAGAATTAAGTGTTCAATGTAACTTTTGAACCTTCGTGGTTCAGAAGATTTGATTTCTAGTTGAATAAATAAAAGATTTGGTGTGGTTCTATTTATTTATTTATTTAGTATTTTTTAATTTTTTAAAATTATTTAGTATTTAGTATTATTGGCATGCCTAGCTAATTTGACCATTACCTGATTCATAAGTCTACATTAATTTTGATTTTGAGTTGAGTGATCACTTTTCAAGGTTTGCTTGCTTAACCGGGTGACCAAGTTCTTGTAACTAAATGTATGATATGATGCCGGAAGCAGGGCAGGATATGAAATGAGAAGCATAATGAGAAGCATATTAGTGAAAGGATTGCCAGTAACAGAACCCAATGAAAATGAAAACATTTGAACGCAGCAGTTGGCAGTGAATGGAGGCCCTTGACAAAATTCTCAAGCGGTTGCACCGCAATTACGATCATCCTCAGCCTCAGGTAATTTTTTCTTCTGCTTTGTTGTTATTTGATTAAGAAGCATAAAGAATTTTGAATCAATTTCTGTATCAGGAATATGTGCAACAGTTTCTAAAATTTTGATTTGAGTGTAATGATGGTAATTTTTGTTTTCTGTCTGTCATCGAATGTAAGACAATTGTCATTAAGACTCTTGAACTGAGTCATTTTTGACAATTGCAGAGCAAGTGCTGAAGCGTGAGAATGGTGCTAGATTGGGGTTAATGCAAAAGGAGGTAAATTACTGGCAGTTTCTTCAGCCTTGTTTTCTTTGAACCAGCGCCTGATTCACAAGTCTCCATTAATTTGGCTTTTGACCAGTTGATTGATAAATTTTCAATTTCTTTGGTACTAAATGTATACATGTGAAGCAGGCAGCAGAGTGGGACTATGGAAAAGAGAAGCATTTAGATGAAAGCTTAAAGCCTTAAACTCAGATAATTCTACAAAGTGTTGGCTGATTTATCTAAATCAGGAAATTTTATTTCCATCAGTTGCGAGATCAAACAGAAACAGAACTCAAAGAAAAGTGTTCTACTTCTCGTCGCAATCTTGCCTACATTCAGATTATGGAACCATTTCCAGGCAGCAAATTCATCCAAAAGTTTGAATAAGTTTCATGGTTGTACATTGTTAGCTTCTTTTTCTTTTGGTGCATTTAGGTGCTATCAAGTGACAGCACTAAGTATGATTGCATTAAGCTGCAGCTGGGAAATTTGAGGTTTTGATGGTTGCCCATGTTATTGCCAAGAAACTCCTCATGTTTCCATCAGCCTGAATCTGAACTTATCGCTATGGATAACTCAGGTTTTTGTTATCAACTATATCATCTTTTTCACGGTTTTGAAACTCTTAATATTAAACTTTAGTAAAGTTGTTTCAGTCATCCATGTGAGGATAATTAGCAGGCAAATGTCAGAATTCAGTTTGTTTACGGGAAACTGGTGCGGTGGCAAGGATACTGGCAAGGATAATAAGATGGTTTTTTCTGTGAGTGAATTTTGAGAGCTTGAGTGTATTAGGATTTGCAGTTACAATCATCCTTTGGCTCAGGTGATTTCTTCTTCTGCTCTGTCGTTGTTTGTTCTCTAATTCAAAAGCATAAAGTATTTCAATCAAATTCTATACCAGGAATATGCAAAAATTTTATTTCCATCTGTTTTCATTGATAACTTTCATGCATAAGAGAATGGTCGCTCTCATCCTTGTCTTTTATTCTACAGATTCCACGAAATGTAGAAAAGTTGGTATATTTATTATTTTTTTTTTTGAAAGGGAAAAGTTGGTATATTTAAGGTACCTTAATTTGTGTTGTCTGACACTTATAAGGAAACTTCCTGAGACGTTCTCGCGAGTTATATAATCTAGAAAAGTTAATTATTAGTTTGTGTCTTAATCTTAAAGTTAGATATAATTGTGCGAGTTAATAAACATGTAGTGTTTACTAAATGATAGAACTGATTCCTTAGGGCACATGCCGGCTGGGATTGCGAGATTAACGAGTCTTCTGACACTGAGTGAGTTCCATGTGAGTGTTGATGGTAGGAATGCATGTAGGCTTGAATCTCTTAAAAACTTGGAACTTCTCCAAGTAATTTAATTATGTACGAACACTGTCAGCATCAGGTAATTTCTACTCCTGTTCTGCTGTTTTTACTAATCTAATTAAGGATGCAATACTAGCTAATCATTTTTTTTTTCCAATTGAATATGTCAACTTTACTTCAACCATGAATACATTTTGATAATACTATGGTTGTTTTTGCCATATTTTGTAATGTTGAAAAATTAATTAAATGAAGAATTGGGAAAATTATTATACAGAAGGAGTGTAATTATGTTGACTTGGATTTATATACTATGAGATCAAATTATGGTAATTTCTCTCTTCTGTCATCGAATGTGAGATAATTATAGTGAAAACTATTCAACTGAGTCATTTGTTGACAACTTGCAGGACAAGTTAATGGTGCTAGATTGGTGAATTAAGCATGACTACAAAAAAGAGTAGCTTATTAGTGAAAGGATTGCCACAGATTAGGAGTCACTGTGATTCAGGTAATTCTCGTTAGCTTGCTTCTACAGAGTACGTGTTTTGGCTGATTTCTATAATTTATGGAATTTCATTTTCATTGATGTCTTTGCTGCATATGTAATTGTATAGGTTCAAGCACAAACAGAAACAAAGCTCAAGGAAAAGTTGGTAAATGCAAAATTGTAGACAATGATGAGCAGAACGATGTCATAACTGATCAATTATAAATGCATAAACACCAAGTTTCATTATTCTCTCATTTCAACTTGATCTGATATTGGACTTGGTGCAAGGAGATGTACTGAGGCAGCTCTTATTCCCTACATCAGCATGTATTAAGTGGATTTGAAAAGAGGCCCCTGACAAAACTATCAAATGGCTGTATTAATTTGAATCATCCTCAGCCTGTAATTTTTTCTCCTGCTCTCTCGTTATTTGTTATCTAATTCAGAAGCTTGAAGTATTTGAATCAAATTCTACACCAGGAATATACAACATTGTCTAATATTTTGATATGTGTTTGATTATTGTAATTTCTCTCTTCTGTATGTCGTTCAATGTAAGATATATATATATATATATATATTGTTTTTCCCAATTTGCAGAACTTGTGACAAGAATGAGAATCAATTTTGCTAGATTGGTGAATAAAGCTGTGTGGCTGAACTTAGGTGACATCAAAAGAGGTAAATTTGCATGTTTGAACCATTACTTAATATCTAATATATGTTCATTAATTTGGCTTTCAAGATGAGTGATAAATTTTCAGAGCCGGCTGACCAATTAATCTGGTAGTAATTGTATCATATGATTCAGGCAGTAGAGCGGGATTATGACCACAAGAAGCTTATTAGTGAAATGATTGTTAAAAAGGGCGTTGAGCTAATGCCAGGGGGGTCAAAATTAGCATGGAATTTGATAAGGCATGAGATTCTATTGCCAATTCTGATATGTTTCAGTTTAACTAAGTTTATTGGTTGAACACTGTTAGCTTCTTTTTCCTTTTGTGCATACAGGTGCTATCATGTGACAGCCGTAACTGTGGTTGCCAATGCTGTTTTCAAGACTTTCCTCACATCAGAAGCTGTGGAACCTGAACCTCTAGCTATGGATAACTCAGGGTTCTGTTATCAACTATATCATTTTTTTTTCAATGTTTTGAAAATCTCTAGATTAGATTTAAGTTGCCCTGAGTGTCTATGGTTGTCTATGTAATCAGGTTAAGGATACTGAGCAGGAAAATGTTATTACTCAGTTTGTTTGCCAGAAACTGGTTTGGCGCCATGATTGCAGGGGTCAAAAGAAGCATTGTATTCTAAAAGGCATGCCGTTCTTGTGACCATATGTTAATTCATATAAGTATGAATAAGTGTAATGGTTGAAAAATGTTAGCTGCTTTTTCTTTATGTGCAGCTGCATTTAGCTGCTGCTGGAAATATTTGAGGATTTGATAGCTGCAGCTTGGAGCAAGCAGCCTCTAAGGCCAGGACTTTCCTGACATCAGAAGCTGTGGTTCTTGGCATCAACACCTATACCTGAACAATAACTCTGGTTTTTATAATCAAAATTTTCACTGTTTCTCACAAGTTAAACTTATCAAAAGAAGTAGACATTCATACATCACCACAAACAATTTGATTCGAAAAAATTGATCAGCTCTCACATTTTACCAGAACTCCATGCACTTGTATAAAAAAATCAAGAGGCAGGTCTTCTATTTCTACAGAAAAATTTCACACGCATCAAAATATTAAACAGTATGGATCCACAGGATGGAAATTAATAATGAAATAAATTTTATGCTTTGAAAAATAGATTTTATGCAATGTTGATGCCATTCATAGATATTGAAGACAATGAGGAGCAAAAGGTGATAAATCATAAATGCATATAATGACCAAATCTCGATCGTTCTCTCATTGTAACTTGATACGCAATTTGATTGACAATGAATAATTTAGTGTCAGATTGGAGCAGATGATGTCAAAAGTGCATTAAGTTAGCTGAGAAATTAGTTGCCAAGAATGCAGGGGATCAAAAGCAGCAGCATATTTGAGAAGGCATGATATTCTAGTGGCTATATGTGTCAATTCATATAAGTTTGAATAAGTTTAATGGCTGAACTCTGTTAGCTTCTTTTTCTTTTTTCTTTACAGGTGCTATCAAGTGACAGCCGTACTTTTGGTTGCAATGCTGGGTTTGTAGCATCACTGGCTGTGGTTCCTGACTTCAGGTTTTTATTTATTAACTTGTACCATATTTTTCAGTGTTCTGAAAATCACAAGATTAAATTAATTTTATTAAAATTGTTTTGTTTTTTTACATTGTCAGGCTAAGGGTACTAAGCAGCATTTTCTGGACAAGTGATCAAGAGTGAGAATGGTGCTAGAATATTGAATAAAGCTGTCTTGACTGAACTTAGGTTGCCTGAGTCGGAAGTCTACATTAGTTTTGATTTTGATTTGACTGATTACTGTTCAAGGTTTGCTTACTTAACCGGGTGACCAATTTCTTGTAACTAATTGTATCTTAATGCAGGAAGCAGGGCAGGATGTGAAATGGGAAGCGTATTAGTGGAAGGATTGCCAGTAACAGAACCCAAAGAAAATGAAACCATTTCGAGGCAGCAGTTGGCAGTTGGCAGTGAATGGAGGCCCTGACAAAATTCTCAAGCGGTTGCACTGCAATTAGGATCATCCTAAGCCTCAGGTAATTTCTTCTCCTGCTTTGTTTTTATTTGTTATCTAATTAGGAACCATAAAGTATCTTGAATCAATTTCTGTATTAGGAATATATGCAACAGTTTCTAAAATTTTGATATGAGTGTAATTGATGGTAATTTCTCTTTTTTTGTCTGTCATCAAATGTAAGATAACATTTATTAAGACTCTTGAATCCAGTCATTTTTGACAATTGCAGGACAAGTGATGAAGAGTGAGAATGGTGCTAGATTGGTGAATAAAGCAAAAGGAGGTAAATTATTGGCAGTTTCTTCAACCTTGTTTGAACCAGTGCCTGATTCACAAGTCTCCACTAATTCGGCTTTTGACCAATTGATTGATAAATTTTCAATTTCTTTGGTGCTAAATGTACATGTGAAGCAGGCAGCAGAGCAGGACTACGGGAAATAGAAGCTTTTCAGTGAAAGCCTAAACTCGGACAATTCTACAAAGTACATGTTTTGGCTGATTTATCTAAATCATGAAATTTTATTTCCATCTGTTACAAGATCAAACAGAAACAGGCCACAAATAAAAGTATTCTACTTCTTGTGGCAATCTTGCCTTCATTCAGATTATGAAACCATTTCCAGGCAGCAAATTCATCCAAAAGTTTGAATAAGTTTCATGGTCGGACATTGTTAGCTTCTTTTTCTTTTGGTGCATTTAGGTGCTATCAAGTAACAGCCCTAAGTATGATTGCATTAAGCTGCTGCTGGGAAATTGGAAGTTTTGATGGCTGCCCATGTTATTGCCAAGAAACCCCTCATGTCCTAAGCTGTGGTTATTTTCATCAGCCTGAACCTGAACGTATCGCTATGGATAACTCAGGTTTTTGTTATCAACTATATCATCTTTTTCACTGTTTTGAAACTCTTAAGATTAAACTTTAGTAAAGTTGTTTCAGTTATCCATGTAATCAGGCTGAAAATACTTAGGCAAATGTCAGAATTCAGTTTATTTGCTGGAAACTGGTGTGGTGACAAGGATACTGGCAAGGATAATAATCATCCTTTTTTGTGTAAATGAATTTTCAGAGCTTGAGTGTATTGGGATTTGCAATTACAATCATCCTTTGCCTCAGGTGATTTCTTCTCCTGATCTGTCTTTGTTTATTCTCTAATTCAAAAGCATAAAGTATTTCAATCAAATTCTATACCAGGAATATGTAAAAGTTTCTAATATTTTATTTCCATCTGTTTGCATTGATCACTTTGCAGCGTATGTACTAGTTAAAGAACAAACAGAAACAGAGCTCGGGAAAAAGTTTCTTCTGCCATCATATTTGAAAAATGAAACCATTTCCAGGAAGCAGTTGGCAGCAAATTCATATAAAGTGTAGACAATGATGAGCAAAAAGGTGATTCGCAATTTCGGTTTTTTATGAAATTATTTGTTTGGTTGGAGTTGTTAAAAGGCCATTGAGCCAACCTATGCTATTACTTACCTAGGCCAATTAATCCTAAAGCACTGAATAGACGGTCAATCTGTTTTAAGGACACTGCTGTCACAGGCCTCGGATTCTTTTAGTGGTCGTTGTTCGCTATTTTGCTGGTCGCTGGTTTGCTGATTTGCTGTCTGTTGTTCACACGCACTGTTCACGGTTCGCAGCACTGTTCACCGATCACTGTTCACTTATCATTGTTCATCGATCACTGTTTACCGGTCACTGTTCACCGTCGTGGTACTGTTCACCGATCCCTATTCCGACTTTCAATTGCTGTTCCGGATTTGCTTACTATTTCCTTAATTGGTTAAATTTAATATATTAATTAAATTTTCTGTTTATTATTGAATTATCTGTTTTACTGTAATTGTGGTTTGTCCGCAATTTAATTTATTTTATTATGATTTATATATTGTTTACTGGTTGTGTTATTAATCTGTTTCATACAGATTTGTGATATACAGTATTGTGTTTACTGTATTGAATTTATATCATCTATATTTGCTATCTCATAATTAATTAAATATTTTAACAGTGATAAACTCATAAATTATGAATGCATAAACACCAAGTTTCCATTTTCCTCTTGTTTCAACTTGATTTGATATTGGACTTGGAGCAAGGAGATGTACATGTACTAAGATCCCTCTCATTCCCCCCGTTAGCTTGTATTAAGTGGATTTGAAAAGAGCCCTCGACAAAACTATCAAATGACAAAACAAGCTATCAAGTTCGGTCGCATTAGTGTCAATGCAAATTAAAGTAAATAGAAATGAACAGGCATGCATATGTTAATTAGCAAAGTAAAAATAAAAATAAATAAAAATAAGAATAAGAATTTGGGACATTAAATAGCTTGTACCCATAAATATTTGCCTAACATGGATGTTGGACTGCTGCACGCCCATGACCCGGGCTGACCCGCACATAGTGATCACTTGTACGGTTTATGGAGGTTGAGAGGAAAGTTGATTTTGAATCAACTTCCCACTTTGGCTAATAACTTCCCATATAAAAAGAAAATAAAACGCAGAGAGTGTGTGCGTGGAAAATACAGATAATCTTCATCTTCTTCTTCATCAAGATCAAACAAGAATATTGCACAACTCAAACTCAAAGGCATTTTTGTGATTTGAGAAAGATTTTCGTTCGTGATTTCTTTCTGACCATTCACGTGATCTAATACCAGATTATTTCTGCTGCTTAATCAGAAAAGGTATAGCTTGTACCCATAAATATTTGCCTAACATTGATATGACCATTACAAAAGCAATATTATAGACTTAGGTAGTATTTACTTATGGGATTTGGGAATCAGAATCCGGAATCGGAATGATTGAGTGTGTTTACTCCACAGAATGAAGGGGGAATGTGAATGAGAATCGTGGGCCCCACCACTATTTGGGAATGGGGAATGGGAATCCTATTTCGATGGAGAGAGTTGGGAATGAGTCTCCCATTCCCTAAGCTCCCCATTCTACCCCCATTCACATTTTAATATTCCTAAAATGCCCTCATAAAAGTTTTGACGTTTTTACATTTTAGTCTTTTACAGAATTATGAAAATAATCTAAAATTTTGTATTATTTGTAAATAGGTCCTCTAATAAAAAACAAATAATAATAATAATAATAATGACCCTAAAATAAAAATAAATAATAAATAAAATAATAAAAATTAATAGATTTTAATAAATAATATTAAAATAATAATAATGACATTATTATTATTATAAAAAAATAAAATTAATAAAATTTAATAATAATAATAAATAAAATAATAATAATAATAAATGCTAATATTGATAATATTAATAAAAATAATAATAACTATAATAATAATAATAATAATAATATTATTAGTATTATTATTATTATTATTATTTATTTAATTATTGTTATTATTCTTTTTATTAATATTATCATTATTAACATTTAAAATTATTTTTATTATTTTATTTATTATTATTATTGTTATTAAATTTTATTAATTTTATTTTCATTAATATCATTTTATAATAATAATAATAATAATAATAATAATAATCACAAATAATCTTAAGATAATAATAATGTATTAATATTTACTATTATTTAAATGTCAT
The DNA here is from genome assembly GCA_030449835.1 of Clausena lansium. Lineage (NCBI taxonomy): Eukaryota > Viridiplantae > Streptophyta > Magnoliopsida > Sapindales > Rutaceae > Clausena > Clausena lansium. The sequence goes on along the minus strand of JASUUF010000146.1, from coordinate 3,917,515 downwards.
TATCATTATTACTATTAATTTTATTATTTTATTTATTTATTATTATTATTATTAAATTTTGTTAATTTTATTTTTTATGCCCTTAGTTTATAATAATAATAATAATAATTACAAATAATATTAAAATAATAATGTCATTATTATTATTATTTTAATATTATTTATTAAAATCACTTAATTTTTATTATTTTATTATTATTTATTATTATTTAAATGTCATTATTATTATTATTATAAACTAAGGGTATTTTAGTAACTGAAATAATTGAGCTTATTCCGATTCCAATTCCAATTCTAAGATAAAGTAAGCATATCAATGAAATTTTAGCCCATTCCGATTTCGATTCTTAAAGTTAAAGTAAACAACTTATTTTTATTCCCATTTTCCATCTCCATTCCAGTCCATTCCGATTACTGACAAGTAAACGCAGCATTATAGTATTGTCCATAGGAATCCTTTATGAGAATTTCATCTGGTACGATGTATGGTTCAAAAAAGACCACCCTAATACTGGAATAAAATAAAAAAAATTGATAATTTTTTTTTCAACTCTTATCTAAGAACACGAAAAAGCAAAAATAAAAAAGTTGTGGTTAACTGAATAGAATGTTAAAAAAACAGCTGGACTGATGATCACTTATTTTTATGTTGATCATCGCACACTTCATGAATCTTCTATTTACATATTTCATTTTTATAAATATAATATAATTATCTAATGAAAACTAAGTTTAATTGTCTAGTTTCTTTCTTTTTTTTTTTAAATTATCTTTAGGTTGCTAATGCTTTTTAAAAGAAATAGAAAAATATGTTTAATTAGCTCAATAATCTTTTATTCATACACGCATTATATATAGCCACTTAAAACTAACACAAATTATCATGGCAACTCATCATGGTTTAAATTTCAAATAGATGGCTAAATTGGTTAAGCCTAAATGATAAATAAACCACAGTAAGGTAAAAAGAAAATTGGTGGAGATAAATGTTATTTATAGAGGAGAATTAAGAAAATTGGCAAACTTATGAATTAACATTAGTTTATACAACTTTAACTACAATCTACTTCAAAAACAAATTTAAATATAATTAGACATGGAGAATTTAGAAAATTAGCCCGTAGACGAATTAGTAGTGTAGCAGCTTAATTTGCAACCGACTTGGCCGGTCCTCCGTGTATACGCATGTGGCACGTCAATGTTTTAAGAAAGTCGGTCCAATGTTGAAGGCTCTATAAACTTTGAAGTGTTTTACAAGAATGTTCCTAATGCATCAATGACAAGTTAAATGACAAAGATTGAATAATGTTATAATATAAACAACATCATGAAATTAGTCACTTTGAAAGATTTTTATGTACGCAATACTATGAAATTAGTCACTGTGATAGAATCTTTGAAACAAGAACGCATGTGAATGGGGTTTGTCACAGCACCCCTGGCCCCATGCAGTAGACTGAGCTTATATCAGGTCCTCGGCAATATTATGTCTTTTTAGAACTAAACAATAATAACACTTAAAAGGACTTGCTTGGAAAAATTTTAAGTCCTCCACTCCTAGCTAGCCGGCGATCGGGCTACACTGGCAATAATTGTTGGTTGGTTCCTCCAAATTTATTGCAAAATTCCCCAAATCCTCTTACGAAGCCTCTTGTTATAAGCAACAAGAAGAGGAACAAAAGCCAATATAATGAAAAGCCAATATTTCTTTTCGCCTTGAACATTATTAATTTCAATAACTCCGACAAGTAATGGGATTAGAAATACAAAGATTGTGTGGTATGATGCCGATGATGATGAGAAATTTTGCACACTACAAGACCATCAAAATAAGATATAATTTCTTAATTTGCATAATAAAGTAAGTGTAACTTCCACGTACAGATGAATGAATAAGCATCCTGCAGCATCTCCCCATCGTTAACCCTGTGTGGAAGATTTCTCTTTGCCTTCTAATATTTTAAGAAATGATGTCCTCACCACAATAAAGACCACTTTAAGTACCGACTAGAGAGTTTTGTTAAAGCAAAATTACAGAAGTTAAGTCATAGAATTTTGATCGTTTACACCCCTAGAGCCTCTTTCTCCTTCGCACGAACTGCTATCAGAGCATGGTTTAATTAGTTAATTCTAATTAGAAGATCCAATAGTTTATGAAGAAAATAGAATATTTAGATTTAGAACTTAGTGCTTATCAGAATAAGAAGATCGCATTATACAGATATAACATACGCTATAGCATAGAAGGAAATTATAGACATGAGTTACATACTAATAATTCACAAATAAATAGTCTAGTGGATTTGTTGACTAATTTAGGTAGAAATTTAAAATGCCACTTGGGCATTTTACTTATAAAATTTTTCAAAGGATCTAGGTCACTTTTGTGAAGATGAATCTGAGTCATTCATGTATAATGAATTACGCATTGGCGTTTTGTCGACGACTCACCATTTGGGCATTTTACTAACATATTTTTTCTAAGGACCTAGGTCACTTTTGTGAAAATGGACCTAGGTCATTCATAGATAATGAATTATGCCTTGGCATTTTGTCGACGACTCGCCATTTGGGTATTTGACTTAGAATTTTTTTTTCTGAGGACAATAGTTATTTTTGTGAAAATGGACTTAGGTCATTCATGTATAATGAATTATGCCTTGGCATTTTGTCGACAACTTGCCACTTGGGTGTTTTACTCAGAAATTATTTTCTAAGTACCTAGGTTTTTCTTGTAAGAATTGACCTAGGTCATTTTTTATAAAGCTACGCCCTTGGCATTTTGTCGAAGGCTAGCCTTTTGGGCATTTTACTTAGAAAATTTTTCTAAGTACCTGGGCCACTCTTTTAAAGAAAGGACCTAGGTAATTTTTTTTAAAGCTATGCTCTCGATGTTTTGTCGAAGACTAGCCTTTTAGGCATTTAATTAGTAATTTTTTCTAAGTACCTAGGCCTTTCTTGTAAAGATTGTCCTAGATCACTTTTACAAAGTTACACCCTCAGCGTTTTGTCGATGTCTCGCCATTTGGGCATTTTAAATAAAAAAATTTTCTAAGGATATAGGTCATTTTTGTGAAAATGGACCTAGGTCATTCGTGTATAATGAATTATGCCTTCTCATTTTCTCGACGACTCGCCATTTGGCATTTGACTTAGAAATTTTTTACCTAGTCTTTTTTGTAAGAATTGACCTAGGTCATTTTTTGTAAAGCTATGCCCTTGGCGTTTTGTCGAAGCCTGGCTTTTTGGACGTTTTAGTTAGAAATTTTTTCTAAGTACCTAAGTCACTCTTGTAAAGAATAGGCCTAGTTCATTTTTTTATAAAATTATACCCTTGGCGATTTGTCAATGACTTGCCATTTAGGCAAAATTAGTTGCAAATCCTTTTTAAATTCTGTGGCCAACCTCTCCCTTCGTCTTTGGAGTTGGGCCACATGACTTTTCTTTTCACAGTGCGTAGAAGATTGGAGCTTTGCGACTGTCAATCTACTACTCGACTCAACCTATGACCATTTTCGTTGGAAATGGATCTATACATCACTTGCACTTTCATCATTAGCCTCAAGATTAGAGTAGTTGTAATTTTCATTCATACTTAACATAAAAAACTTTGGCTTTTTGTTCAGTCCCTACAGATGTCGCCAACTTTCGTTGCAAATTTTTGCTCGACACATAATAACTAATTTTTTTTTTCAAATATCCTTCTACATTAAGCTTTGTAGACTATTTTTCCTTTAGATTAGATTCACATTGTCAAAGGTTCTGTAAAAGAAAAGAAATTGTCAAAGGGTGCTAGGGTTACTGGCGATAAGCCTCCGACACTCAAGTCAACCTTTTGAATTTAATTTATAGAAAGGCAATCTAAAGAGAGAAAGACAACATTTCGTTACTCATTTTTTTCTTACCTTCAAATGCAAGGTCTTGGCCTTTGTATAGCATCTTGAGTCAATTGAAGAGGTTATATGGCATTTTTCTTGTGACAAGTATCAGCGAAAGCTCATGCATGGAGACACTTATTCACATGTGTCAATACTTGTTCATGACGAGTTCTCTTTGGACACTTGTCATATCTTTTAAGCTCTTGACATTTAATGGGCTTGGGCTTGATTTTGGCCCTTATGTTGGCTCTTCATAAAGAGGATTGAGTTTATTGGCCAATAGGCTTATTTCACAGAATGTATATTTGTTGTAGGCACATTTCGTAGAATGTATATCTGCTCGTAGACGCATTCTGCAAAATGTTTGCTAGCACGTAGGCTCATTCTATAGAATGTATGTTTGCTCGTAAGTACATTTTGTAAAATGCTTGTTTGCTTGCAGGCGCATTTGGCAGAGTGTTTGTTTGTTCATAGGCGCATTTTATAGAATGTTTGTTAGCACATAGACTCATTCCATAGAATTTATGTTTGCTCGTAAGCACATCCCGTAGAATGTTGTTTGCCTATAGACACATTCCATAAGATGCTCTTTTGGCCTGTAGGTGCATTCCATAGAATGTATATTTACATGTAGGCACATTTTGTAGAATTTTTATTTGCATGTACGCTTAATCTGTAGAATATTTGTTAGCCTTCAGGCGCATTTCATAGAATGTTGTTTGCCCATAGGCATACTCCATATAATATTTATTGGCCCGTACACTTTTATTTAGAAATATTTTCGAAGTGTCTAGATCATTTTTTTATAAAGAATGGGCCTAGGTTAAGGTCTTCTCTGTAAAGAATGACCTTTGTCTTTCTTTGTAGAATCACACTTTTGGCGCTTTATCGAAGGCTTGCCGTTTAGGCGTTTTACTTAGAAATATATTCTAAGTGCTTAGGTCATCCTTTGTAAAGAGTGGACCTAGATAATTCTTTGAAAATGATGGATCTAGATCTTTCTTTTTAGAATCACGCTTTTAACACTTTGTCAAAGACTTATCGTTTGGATTTTTTACTTAGAAATATATTCTAAGTGCCTAGGTAATTGTTTGTGAAGAACAGACCTAGGTCATCCTTTGTAAAGAGTTGACCTAGGTAGTGACGGACCCAGACAATTTTTTGAGAGGGGGCTATTCTTAATAATATTGTCAGTATCTAACAATGAGATAATAAAACTAGTATCTAACAATGAGATAATAAAACTAAATAAAAAATAATGACAATATTTATAATAATAGCCTTAATTTCAAGTTTTCAACAACTTTAATAGAAACAAAAATACAAGACTTGAAATTAATTTAATATATTATTACACTTGTCCTTTACGCGTTTTTATGTTTTGAAAACGTTGTAAGATAACTTCATTGTCAATACTATTAAAAATGCTTTTCTCTATGTATACAACCAAACTATCATTCATCCATTGATCTCCCATTCGATTTCGTCGTTGATTTTTCAAAATATTCATAACTGAAATGCCCTCTCTACACTAGCAGTGGCAATAGGTAGAATCAATGCTAATATCACTAACATATAAACCAATGGATATACCTTGACTTTTTTAGTCTCAACCATCCGCTTTGCTAGCTCATCAATCCCTTTTAAATTTGAAAACTCAACACTAGAGCACATATCTAAAATGTAAGTGTCAAGCTGAATTCCAAGCGCCATGAGATCTAAACAAGAAAATTCTTTTGGATAAAATTGAGCAAGACGTGCTAACCTTTGTTTATTGAAAGCAGAGAATGAATCATCCAGAGATAAGCATGCCAAACATAGAAGCAACTCAGTATTTGTCTCATTGAAACAAGAATTGAGCTCATGAAGTTTCAAGTCGAGGACAGTATAGAATATCTCAACACGATAATAATGCAAGTTTGTAATATCTTGAGCTTTACATCTTGATCGCCCACGATCTACAAACTTATCATCCATATTAGGCACATCAATACCATGCTCCACACAAAAAGAAGAAACTTCATCAACCAAGGAATTCCATCCATCCTCTCTCTTTAGTTGGAGTTGTTGTTTACATAACTTAACCAAGTTCACAGCATTCACAATATTTTGATCTTTCTTCAGTAATGCTTGTGACAATTCATTTGTGATTCCCAATATATCTCTAACCAAATGCAAGCAAAATACAAAATTGAATGACAACATCAACTCTAATAGATTATTTGCTTCACTTCTTTGTCCAGATCTTGGTCCATCATCAATAATCATTTGAAGTACACCAACTACTGATGAAAACAAGTTGATAATACTCGATAACGTACCATAATGTGACCCTCAACATTTATGCCCGAAACGTTTCAAAGTAATTTCTTGATTTAGGCCTTGACCACTTGAAAGATCCCCATTGCTTAGTGCTTGAATAACTTTCATAGCCTATTTCTCTCTAAGAGCATCACAACATTTAGCTGAAGCTCCAACGACATTCACCACATTAGCAACTGTAGTAAAAAAGCATTAGATTTGAACATGATTCTTTGCAACTGCAATAAGAGCTAGTTGAACTTGGTGAGCAAATCAATGAATGTAATATGCACACTCATTCTCCTTTAAAATAAGAGTTTTGAGACCATTAAACTCGCCTTGCATATTATTAGCCCCATCATAACCTTGCCCACTTAACCTATAAATACTTAATCCATGCCTAGAAAAAAAGTTTATCAATTGCTTCTTTAAGAGATAAAGTAGCTATACTAGTAACATGTTCAATACCCATAAATCGCTCAACCACATGTTCGTTGGTGTTGACATCGCGTAAAACTACAACCATTTGCTCTTTTGTTGATATATCACGAGATTCATCAACCAATATTGAAAACAATGCATCACCCATCTCTCTAATAATGGCATTAGTAGTCTCAATAGCAGCAACACTTACAATGTCTTTTTGAATTTTAGAAAATGTCATCTTTAGTGTTCTTGGGGCATTTTTCAATGTAACAACTTCTATATCACTATTATGATCAGCAAGAAATTTGAGAAGCTCAAGAAAGTTACCTTGATTAATTGAATCTTTAGATTCATCATTGCCATGAGATGCAAGGCCTTGTCTCAAAAGAAATCTAATACAATCAATTATTGCATTCAAGCAAGTTCGATAATCACTTCGATCTTGATCAGAAAACTTTTCAAAGAATGTTTGAATATGTTGCCTCTGATTCATCAATGCTACACAATTTTTCCAAGCTTTGTTATGGACATTGTTAGGACCTCCAATGTGCTCCCTAATTTTCTTTGGTTTCTTCCAATTTGAAAATCCTTTTGATTTAAAAACATCACTACCCCCTTGTTCACCACTGCTTGGATTAAAAAGATAACAACAAAGGCAAAATGTAGCATTCTTTGCTATACTATATTCTAGCCAAGTTTCATTTTGTTTAAACCAGGTAAGATTAAATCTTCGGGACTATTTTCCAAATTTGTTTTCTGAAAATCATGAAGTTTATATTGACAAGGTCCCTTTTGTAAGTACGCTCTTCTAACTTGATCTTGAACAGAAGGATCATAATCTGAAATTGGATGTCGTAAGCTAGGATCTATTGGAAGATCTGACAAATCAAGCTCAACTTTGTCCTGTTTTGAATTACCATTGTCTTCTTCTATAAGTGGTGTCATAACTGACTTTCTTTTGAAATACCTCTCCATGACCGTGCCTAGTTTAAAAAATTGAATGTGAGTAATTGAGTATATAATTGAAAATTAAAGGTAGCAATAAAATAATTTTTAGCAAATATAAAATTAGAACTATAGTACTGTTGAAACAGTTAAGAATCCAAGCTTTAACAAGGAATCTTTGAATTCTCATTCATGGATTCATTAATTTTTTTTAATTATATTTTTATACAATACTATACAACACTATACAATACACACAAATAAAAAAAAACCGATGAAGAATTAAGGATGAATAATGATATTTTTTTAGTATTTTATTTTATAAACAAACAAAAAAATTATTAATTAACTTATTGCTTGACGTAAGTGACCAGAAATAGTTATCTATAATGGCAATTATGAATAGAAGATTAAGAATTAAGAATACCTGTTGGAACTGAGTTGGAAGACGATTTGTTTTTGGAACTCAATTGGAATATGATTTGTATTTGTTAGTCTTCAACCTTAGAGATTTGTAAACGTGAAACCTCGTTGGATTCTTGTAGGCTTTAGGGATTCTAGATGTAGGATGTTGAATTGGAAAAAAAGTTAATGAGTTAAACTAATTTTTAGATTAAAAAAGAAAAATTAATTTGATTAAATTCAAAGTTGGCAACTTAATAATCATTTAAAGAAATTAGGTTTTTTTGACTTTTAATAGGAAAGAGTTTATATGGGCCTTTATGAAAAAATTACGGGGGGCTATAATGCATATTCTTAATATTAAATTAATTACATACGCTAAATCACTAATCTAATTTAGAAGGAAATTTCAGTTCAGGGGGGACTCTAGCCCCCTGTGGTCACTATTAGAGTCCGTCAATGGACCTAAGTCATTTTTTATGAAGAATGGACCTAACCCATCCTTTGTAAAGAGTTGACTTATGTCATTATTTGTAAAATATGGACTTAGGTTTTTCTTTGTATAATCATACTTTTGGCGTATCTTGCCCTTAGACAATTTATTTAGAATTCTGAGTACCTAAGACATTCTTTTATAGAATGGACCTAGGTTATTTTCTATAAAAAAAAAAAAAAATTCATTGGGTCTGTATTTTTTATGGGCTTCTGGGCCTTTTGTAATTTGGTCTAACACTATATATTATCTATAATTTTTTTTTTCATCAATGGAAATGAGTTGAATGATAGATTAATTATATGTTTATATAGTTTTGGTGATACTTATATTTAGATGGACAATATAGGTGAACATCTAATATTTAACCTTATACAATGCTACCAAAAGCAACTTAATAATATTATAAAATTGTAATCAAGATTACAATACATAGCATTTTCAAAAAGCTATAACTATAATTTAATAGCATTTTCTTAAAGCTATAAATGCAATTTGGTAGTATTTTCTGCGTGCTATGAGTAATCCAATGTTGGACTTACACAAAGCAATAATGGCTTTTCCTGAATGCTATATATTTACATAAGTCATAGCAACTGGTAAATACTACATTCTAGATGATATTATTGTCGTCTTTGTTGTAGTGTAAAATTCTATTTAAAGTATGATGTCATTCTGTCAAAAAAAAAAAAAAAAGGGTCTTGGATATTATTTTTTTGACAACTAAAAAATCGTATTTGAGAATTTGTTGATTTCTTAAATAACCTAGTTGGTTTGCTAAATAACCAAATCTTATTTTTGGAGGTCTGAGTTCTTCAAATTAACTTTATAAAATTTGAATTTGTAACATACATCCGTCTCTCGTCCAACAAAATTTGAGGATTTGGGCTATATATCTCAGCCAATTTTGATTCAAATTAAATTAGATCTTCCAACTTTGATTTCAGCTGGCCACTTGAATTAAAATCATGAGGAGAATATGCGCCTAAAAATTTAATTTGAATTTAAAATTTACTTTTGAAAGGTAAAAATTATTGTCCGGTGATTATTAGCTTGCATGTACTTTATTTAAATAATGCTTCCCTTGTTCTGTTGAGATTTCATTTAAAAGAAACTTACATAATTCCAACTCTCGCGAACTTGGATGGCCATCCAATGTTTATAAGCATATTTTTTTCATTCACGTGTAAGGTGTACAGTTTATGAACTTGGGATTTAGAATTTTTAAATAAAATAAATCTTTTTTTTGAAAGATAAATAAAATAAATCTAAAGAAACCTTCAATGGATACCACCGATAGTGGCCTGGCCCCATGCAGTAGACTCAGCTTATATCAGGTCTTCGGCAATATTATGCTATTATTGGTCTTCCCTTTCTATGATAGAGACTATCATATGATTTCTAATTTTGCATGATTTATAAATTTTTTTTTATTTAATATGTTTGAGTTTGACAGAAGTGACAAGCTAATTAAATAACCCATTTAATTGACAGCTTGCCATTCGAAAGGGAAATAACTTTGTTAACGTGTAGCATGTGAAGCAATAAAACCCAAGAAAATTTACTTGTAATAACAATTAGAAAAATTTACTTGTAACAAACAGTATTTAAAAAAAAAATCTTAACGAGAAGTTTGTTTTTTGGTTTTTGAGTTTTGAGTATGAGTGCTAATTAATTATTTGTTTATATGTATATAAAAGCATTTTTTTTATTAAAAATCACCATAGGGTGGGGTAGGCGAGACTCCCTACTCGTAGATTAAAAATAAAAATAAAAATATATAAATTTGGAGGGGAACATAGACCAAGACCTCTAAACCAAATAACAAAAACAGCCAACAAAAGTAAAATAACAAAAACAAATAAAAGAAACCAAAAAAAAAAAAAAACAAGAGAAGCCTAACAAAAGAACTAACTTGATGTTTTCGATCAATACAAAGCTTCTTCTGATCATTAAAATCATAGTTTGGTCAGGCTACATTGGCAATAATTGTTGGTTATTTCCTCCAAATCTATTCCAAAATTGCCAAATTTTCTTATGAAGCCTCTTGTTATAAGCAACAACAAGAAGAACAAAAGCCCATATAATTATGAAACTCAAATGTCTATATGGCTGTGGCAGAATGATAGAGACCAATGAGACAGAGCAAAGAGAACCTGAGATCATAGCAATTGCCTTGAAGATTTGAAACTTTGATATCATGGCAGCAAAATACGCAAAGGCGTAGATGAGTAGAGCCATCAGAAACATGCACATACTCATTGGGTGTGTTTCGATCAAGTTTTTCTTTTCGTCTTGAGCATTATTAATTTCAATAACCCCGACAAGTAATGGAATTAGAAATACAAAGAGTGTGTGGTATGGTGCCAATGATGATGAGAAATTTTGCACACTGCAAAACCATCAAAATAAGATATAATTACTTAATTTGCATATTAAAGTTTTACGTAAAAGTAATATAAATGATCTATGGACATTACTCTAAAGCTTAACTTCTTATTCTTTCCCTTACAGAAAGTATATACTTACCCAATAATAGTTGGTGGATGTATATGGGTTACATTGTTGGACATGTTAATCACAGTGTATGACCTGCAAAAAGTCATATTCTCTATTATGAATTAATACATTTATCTCTCCACGAGAAACCCAAATTTTGTAATGAAATCAAAAGGATATTATTGAAATTAAGCAAATTGTTTATATAGAATTGAGAGAAGAGAAGACCTTTGACGAGGGTCACGCCTTAGCAATTCCATTTTTATTGCTTTCTCTTTCTGTTATAAATCTCTCTTCCACTAGAAAATTAGGCAAGTAAATAAGAGGCAGCAAGACTTTTAAAAGAGTCGGGGAACGTTAATCAATTTACTAACTACTAATACACTGAATTGGATTAAGAAGCAAGTTTGTGAATCAACAAAGAGTACAATGAAAGAGTTTATTATATAGGCAAATTATACTGTTGCCTTTTCCAGGTAAGAGGAAAAAGGTGCGACAAATGGGGATATGAAAATGCAAAGAGGAATCTACAATTTGCGCGGTGCACACAGACTGAATCATTTATCATTTTCCTCGGAGACAAGAAACACAAATTAAAAAATAAAAGACACATTGGATGGCTTATATTTCCAACCCTAGAAATAGAATCTAGCTTAGTAGCTTTGTAGTTACCAGAATAAAGAATGTGCCAATTTTGGTCAAGACAGTCACAGTAGCCCTCCACCAATTTTTAAATAATATCAAAAGTGAAATAAATACAAAGAGGGTGACAAAAGAATATCAAAAGTGGAAAGTAAGTGCAAGTTTGTGATTGTGGGTCTAATTTTCAATTTGGTGCACTAAGTTATTTCTAGGTAACAACCCAAATATTATATGAGATAATGATGTCTTGCTTTGGAGGTCTCACTCTCACCAAATATTTGATTTGATAGAGAAAAGAAATAAATGTAATAGACAGATAAAGACATTACAGGTACAGGCAGCGTATAAAAGAAGAGGGCTTAGCAAACAGACCTGGTGTCATGTTTTTGCCTCTTGCTCAAAGAAAGTTACTGAAGTTACACTATTTCTTTTTTAATTAAGAATTCTTTCTTCTTTCTTTCTGTTGTGAGGAGATGACGACGACAAACGGCGTCGCTTCGTCGAGGTTGATGTCTGATAAGATCGACGGTTTTGATTCGTCGCCGTCGGATACTGAAGTTCATGTCCTGCAGTTGATGATAGCTGAAGGAGAGCTCTGCAATTTTGAATATAGGCTCAATTTTTTGTATTTTTAAATAAAAATTCGAGCTGAATTCTAATCAATCGTGCACTGGATTCAGAGTTTAAAGGTGGATTTGATAATCAAAGATTTCTGCATGCCTGGAAAGACCGGATGCGAGTGTGCTTAAGAAAATCAAGGTGACAACTCTGTTTAACTTTCTTTATTCAACACTTTTTTTTCTCCATTTACAAAATCTATTTTTGGTCATTTCTTAATCTGTTTTTTTTTCTTTTTTTATTTTTTTAAATTTTTTTAATCTTGAGCAGGAATCATCTACTCTCAGAGAGATACCAGTTGTTATTATGTCATCAGAAAATATTTTGGCGCCCATAGACAGGTAAAATAATATATATTAATTTAAAAAACTGAAACTAATTTGAAAGTTTAAACTAGTTTGCAGATTTATTATTGATTTATGTTTTAAATTTGAAAATTGCGACAGATGTTTAGAGGACGGAGGGTGAGGCTAAGAGATTAGAGCTTGACAAAATGGATTTATTATTGATTTGAGACTTAATTTTGTTGAGGAGGACGATCAACAACTTCTTGAAGCCTTGCAACAGAAGCTGGATGATCACATTAACCAATCTAAAGAGTGTGGCACTCACTGATGGCAAAAATTGTGAGCAGTTGCCTCCTTGGGAGAATTGCTATCCCTTGAAAAGCTCAGTATATGGGGATTTAAGAGTGTGAAAAGAGTTGGAAATGAATTTTTGGGAATAGAAAGTGATAATAACTCATCTTCATTCTCATCTTCATTCTCATCTTCATCATCAATTATTGCCTTCCTCAAATTGACATCATTCATGAATAATTATATGCAGGAATTGGAAGAGTGGGATTGTGGGATTACAGGAATGAGAAAGAATTGCGCATTTCTGACTCGTCGATTTCAAAAGTTGCCCTAAATTAAAGGCACTGCCCGACTACTTCCATCAAAGGACGACATTGAAAGAATTGTGCATTTCGTAGGGATGTCATATTCTGAATACTGGCCTAAGATTTCTCAAATTCCGAACATCAAAATATAGGTGACTTGATGTGGCCTCAGGTAATTTCATCTCTAGCTCTGTTGTAATTTATCACCCAATAAGAAGCATCAAGTATTTTGAATCTATTTGTCTCTAAGGAATGCACAATAGTTTCAACTATTTTATACAAGAGTAAATAAATGAATGAAGCTGTGGTGGCTCAACTTGTCAAAAGCAGTAAATTATTGACATGTCTGAACCATTACCTGATTCACAAGTCTACATTAATTTGGAACATTTGAGTTGAGCAAATTCTGAAGCAAGTGACCAATTACTTTTTTGCTAATTGTGTCATTTGATGCAGCAAATTCAAGCAAGGATGAGAATGTACAGTGAGTAGGTGCCATGATTCAGGTAATTGTTGTTTACTTGCTTCTAGCTTCTACAGAGTACACGCATGTATCGGCTAGCTGATTTATTTATTTCATGAAAGGAGGAAGGAGGAAGGAGAAGGACGATCAACAACTTCTTGAAGCCTTGCACCCACCTCTGAATTTGAAGTCATACAGAGGCAGTAGAGCATGATATGTAAAAGAGAAGCTTATTATTGAAAGGATTGCTACAGAGTACTTGTCATCATGATTTAGGTAATTCTCACTTTCTTGATTTGACAAAGTACATGTTTTGGTTAATTTATCTAATTCATGAAATTTTATTTCCATTTGTTTGTGTGAATTCATGCTTTCATTTGGAATATGAAACCATTTCCAGGAATCAGTTGGCAGTGAATTCATAGATATAAACTGTAGAAAATGAAGAGCAAAAGGTGATAAATAAAAAATGCTTAATGACCAATTCTCTATCGTTCTCTCATTTTAACTCGATTTGCAGTTCAATTTTTGATGATTAATTGTTGGGTTGGAGCTGAAATTTGTTAAAGGACCATTTGACCAGACTACCCCATGATGTTAGTTCCAAGGCTGCAGGGGGGGTCAAAAGATGCATTGAATTTAAAAAGGCATGAAATTCTTGTGTCCTTTTGTCAATCCATACAAGTTTGAATAAGGGTAATGGTTGAACAATGTTAGCCTCTCTTTCTTTTAATTTTGTGCAGTTGCATTTAGCCGCATCTGGAGAGTTTTGAGGATTTGATATCTGCAGCTTCGAAATTTGTATCTATCAAAATCTCCTAATATTTGGTTTTTGGATCCAAGAGATTAATCAAGACACTAAAAGCAACTCGATCTAACTAAAAAAAATGGATCAAAGATAAGTATACAAAATAGAGTAATGATAATAATTGTTAGACTAGTAAATGACTTGATATATATTATGATTGTAAATTCTGCGAATATACCGGCTCCCATCCTCAACAGGTCTTCACCTTTTGTAAATAGTCACTTTCTTAACTCTTTCAAAGAAATTCATGCACACATCAAAATGTCAAAACGGCACCGGTCCACAGGATGGAAATTAAGAATGAAATAGATTACATGCTTTGAAAAATTGGACATACCTTTTTCACATTGACCAGAAGTCTACTCAAGGCTCTGCATGTATGATTATGAATGTCAAGGTGCTGGTCTTTAATTTATCTAAAGTTTTTACTTCTTAAATTATGCAATTAGTAAAATGCATAGATAATTCATAAACCAGATTTTTTTGGCCATTATTAACCTTATATTTATGATTTTTAACCAATTTTTTTTTTTTTGCCATTATTAGCTATAAATTTATGACCATGATGCTATTCTTTAGCTGACATTCTAATCTTACATTGGGCCAGAAGATATCACCATCATTAAAATAAATTGCACCAAGGTTTTTCGTCTCAAAGTTCTTTATATAAAATTATAAGTACCCATACCATTACAGAGTCCTCTGTTACTATAAAATCAAAGCCCCAAGGCCATCATTCTGTAAACATGGATAAAACTTCTTCTTTCAAGACTTAGTCTTGATCATTCTGATCTCATGCACTCAATCTTGTTATTTATAACTTATAACCCCTCGTATTCTCTGATGAAAACTCTAAATTTTTTGTTATACTCTTTGCTTATGACATGTTACCTACAACATACCAAATTTTAAGAGTATATATAACTGATCATTTTGTTCCCTGAAATTAAGTCCGTTGTTAATATTCTTTGGATCCAAAGGTGTCAGCTGAAGCAGTAGTGAGGTCTGCAAAAGTTTTAGGTGCCAAGTAGTTGTTACCATGGTTATTGTAGATGCATTGATTTTCCTGGACCTTGTCAAAGCAAAGGTGGTTGCGCTAAAAAATATCCTCAAAAATGCCCTTAAAAAAGTGTGTATCTGGCAACTGCCATTGCATTTGTAATTAATGGTTTGAGCTTGAGAATAAAGATGCTAATTTTAGCCATCACATATATCCAAAAAAATTTCATCCGCGACTTTTTTTTTTTTTTTTAATTTTGGCCACGTTTTTTAGAAATGCTTTTGATATTTCGATTGAAAGTACGAACCTTTTCTGAGAAATTTAAATTGAAAGTAGAAAAAGAGGGGGGAAAAATAAGCGAAGAATCAATAGAGCAATAGTCTCCAGGAAAGAGCGATTATTTACTGTATAAAGTTGACGCAAGTCAATATAGAATAATTAGTTAACGCATGGAACCATTCTGGCTTATGCTTATAATATGGTATAATTACTTTTATATATACTATCAAATGATCAGACATATCTTGATAGGGTTTGTTTGATCCCTTCAATTGTTATGGATATTTCTCTATCTCTTATGCAGTAAGGAGAAAAATTTTCAAGAAAGTTCATTCCTAATAATAAAGGACTTATTTCTGTTTTATATTCAGGTTCTATAAAGAAAGAAAAGATAAATTCTATTCCCTTAATCCTTAATGGTATTTCATAATATTGACTTAGAATTTTTCTTTCTCCATTAAATCCTACATATGTATGAGGTTCTATAAGGATTTTTCTTTCTAAATATTTAATCATTTTGGAGTCTACATAAGATTTTGCAGTTCCTGTATCTAAAATGGCAAAAAGTTTCATCCCAAGACTTTCCATTATTATATTCAATTTTTATTTTTAGATTTTGATTTTTTTTCGAACTCTTGCTAGTATTTCATCTTAAGGTGGTATTACAAGACGACTGCATCTATTAAAACTTTGTGTTCTTAATTCTGAATATCTTTTGGGTATGGAGAATGATCTCCTTCCCCCTATAATTATTCTATATTCCGGTGTATATTCTATAGTTTAAGAAGTATTTCTTCTAATTAAAATATGTTGGCTACTTAAATCCATTTCCCATTCTTCTGGTAAATCTATTTCTCTCAATATCTCAGGAGATTGTATTTTTCCGACTTTACTAAAAAGTTTATCTATTTCTATGAAATCTTTATCAGCAAACATTTCACTGTTAGCTGAATTTGTCAATGCATATTCAATTGCATATGTTATGTGTTATGGGTAGGATCCATCATGCATTATATCAAAATATTTAAAATCATGACTTAGAGTTAATGTCATGACCCAACCCAAACCTGGCAAGATATTGTCCGCTTTGGGCCTTAACAAGGCCCGCACGGTTTTGTTTCTGGGGGGCCCATACGCCACAAAACGAGTTTTGCCAATTAAAGTATGGATCACCCCTTATAAACCCAGCATCTCTCTCATGCTTTACCGATGTGGGATTCGCCTAGGCTGTTACATACACCCCCCCTTAGGGACTCAGCGTCCTTGTTGAGGTTTGCCCCACCATCGCTCAAGAGGACACGTGGAGCTGCTCTGACCCGGCCTAGACCTAGCAAGATATTGTTTGCTTTGGGCCTAAACAAGGCCCGCACGATTTTGTTCCTGGGGAGCCCATATGTCCCAAAATGCATTTTGCCAATTAAGGTGTGGATCACCCGTTATAAACCCAGCATCTCTCCCGTGCTTTGTTGATGTGGGATTCGCCTAGGGTGTTACATAAAGGCGCGTTTTAGGGCGTATGGGTACCCTAGAAACAAAACCGCACGGGCCTTTTTAAAGCCCAAAAGCAGACATTATCTTACCAGGTCTGGGTTGGGTTGTCTCTAAGACTTATGGAATATTTAGGATATATTTTGAATATCAATTTTTTATAACTAAGATTTCCTTGTATTATTCCAAGGAGTGCATGTTTTCTATCTTTTATTCTAGGGAGATTGCCAATTTCCCCATACTATAGTCAATATATATCACTTATCCCCCTACTGTTTTTATAATAGTCAATAACCCCTATGACAATATAAGTTTACAATATTACACTTATTTTTAAGTACATTTTTATTCATATTTATTATAAATAAAATAAATCATATGAATAGAAATTAAAATAAAAAAATTAGTATTGCAAACGAGAAATATATGTTTTGATGTCAAAAAAATTAATAATAAAATATTTTTCTTGGACTTTTTTTTTATTTTATAAATATTTGCTTATAATAAATATATAAGAAAATTATTGTAAAATGATAAAAAAATTATTATAAGAAAACTTGAATGATAAATAAAAAATTATTATAAAATAAATAATAAAATATTTTTCTTGTACTTTTTACATTTAATTATTAGAAAATGTTTAAAAAATAAAAAAGTCCAAGAAAAAATTTTATTATTAATTTTTTGTTCACAACAAAACATATTTTTCTTATTTTCAATACTAATTTTTTTATTGTAATTTCTATTCATATGATTTATTTATTTTGTAATAAATATGAATAAAAGTGTATTTGAAAATGAGGGTAATATTGTAAACTTATGTTATGAAAGGGCTTATTGGCTATTATAAAAATAGCAGGTGGGTAAGTGGTAAATATTGATTACAGTAAGAGTGACATTGGCAATCTCCCCTTTATTCTATTATCAAGTACAGAAAGATTTATTGGACTATTTATTTCTTCTCTAAAATGAGCTTTTGTCATAATTTGGATTCCTCCAATGTGAACATATCCAATCTTAGGCCTATCACTAGATCTAATTTTGTTAATTTTTTCTTCTATATCAGATTTTAATAATAATGGTATATTTGTATATCCTCTAGCGTGCCTAATTTCAGTTGGTTCTTTTCTTACTGTGGCATTGAAATACATTATATTTTTTCTTTTAATCATATAGCAATTCCTTGTGTTAACTTATTGACTGAGGCCATAGATACTTCCAATCCCTTTTTGTTAATCTTAAGGTATTTCTTTTTATCAAAGATTAATTCTCTATTAAAAGAACATTGTTCTTCTAATTCTTCATCTTGATATAAATCTCTGTTTTCTATTTCTTCTATACTCATTCTGAATCTGAGCTGTAGTCTATGCTACTTGAGGTCTCATCAGATAAATAATATATGCTGTCATTTTCACTAATATCTTCACTATCAGTGATTAATTCAAATTCATTTAGATCTTCAAACATTTTAATTCTTTCATTTAGATCTTCAAACATTTTAATATTTTTTTTCTTTTTCTTAGGACATTCATTTGCATAATGTCCTTCTTCATTGCATATCCAGCATTTACATTTTTTAAGCACATTTGCCTTTGATCTTCTTTTAAATTTATTTTTCTTGAAAAACTTCTTTTTATATTTATTTTTCTTGTAATATTTTTTTATTTATTTTAAAGAATTTCTTCTTTTTAAATCTTTTCTTGTGTTTATAGATCTTATCAGAACAACCAAATCTTGAATTTCTTTGTTTATAGAATTTCTTCTTCTAATCTTGAACAACATAATCCTCGATTTTATTTTCTCATTAATCTTTTATATCCTATGTCAGCACACCACTGATTGAGTCTATTTCGTGCAAACCTAATTCTATTTTCAAGTGTATCAGTGTCTGTGGTATCTCCATATTCTTTACTATATTCTATCATAATCTTTTTTCCCCATGGGTCTGGTATTTTTATAAAATACAAATCATTATAATATCCTATAGTACTTTCATCTTTATCTAATTCGCATTTATAATATAATTCTTCGAAGCTACATGTGTATTCTTCTAAGTAACATATATCACATATTTTAAGTCTGGCTAGCTTCATCATATTTTCAGATCTTTTTCTTTTTAATTCTTCTTGAAATTCAGCATCCTAATCTTCTCCTAGAAATTCTTTTCTTATTTCACTTTCAAATATGTTTAAGATTTGTTCTTGTGTTTCATTTTCAATGGGATTTTCTCCATACAATGATTTACTTTTATTATTTTGTTTTAATCCCATAAACCAGTGGCTTACAATTCCTGCAAGTGAGGTTTTAAGATATTCGATGATATTATTTTGATCTAAATTATGAAATGCTAAAGCAATCTTCATAGATTTTGTCCATGCGGTTATCACTTTGTCTCTATCCTTAGCACAATCTAAATCTAACTATATGCCTTTATGGCTAATTGGTCTTTCTCTGTATTCCTAATGAGTTTTATATTCCTTTTTAATCTTAGACTTGCTAGGCTTAAAATATTGACTTTTTCATCTTTCATAAGTTGGTATCTCTTCTCTAGCATAAGATACCCTGTTGCTATATTCTTCTTGTTCAAAGATTCTTGGTTTTGATTCATTCATTTTTAGATGTTCTATTCTTTTTTCAATATCTTCCAAATTTATGAAAATATTTTCGTCTTCTTCATCTGTTTCAGATTCTTCATTATTATCAGATAATTCTTTTAATCCATTATTAGCATTTTTGCTTAACATCCTTAAACTTATCAATTTTTTGTTTCCTTTTATTTTGTTAAATATTGGCCTTACTGTAGGCTAAATTTCATCACTTTTCTTTTAATTGAAGTAGATTATTGTATCTTGTAAGATTTTATTATGTTCTTGGATTATCATGAGTAATTCTTCCTTATTGTTATTAATCCTTTGTACCTCGATTTTCTTAAAGCTTTCCATGTATGTTGATGGAAAATTTATTACCTAGTTGTTCAACAATTCTTTCAATCTTGTTTAATTGATCTTCAATCTTATCTAATCTTGTTTCTATAGAATTTTTATTCATTGTATTTATGATCTCTTATTTTAATATATCTTGATCTTCTATGTTAAAGTCTTTTATGTTTTGTTTTACGTGGTCAAATTCTTGACTCATTTAATCACCTAATTTTTTAATTTGATTTATATTTTCATTATTAAATTTTTTTTTCTCTAGTATTTCATTTGCATTTTCAATATCATTTATAGTTAAATTAAGGTTTCCTAATTTATTTAATAAATATAGAGAAATTCAGTTTAATTGATTATTTCCCCATATATCTGAATCATTTATTAAATCAAAAGGTTAAAATCTTCCATATATAAACCCTCTTTGTCTATAACTAGAATGTGGAAACCTACTAGTTTCTATATTCTGTAAAATTACTAATGGATCATGTAATTTATTCATTATACCATCTGCATAGTATTTCGTTACATTCTATTAAATATTTGTGACATATAATGTCTCTTATTTCTTTATAAATGTAATTCTTCTCTAAGTATTGTACAAATTTTAATGTACTCGCAAGCGCACGAATCTATTGTAATATAGACTAAGAATAATGAGGTCGAACCCACAGGGACTGTTAATTTATAGGAAAACCAAATTTAATATAAGCTAATTATAACTATACCCTAATTGAAAATAAAATATTTTGTTTGAAGAAATTAAAACAAAAGATGCAATTAAAATAAAAGCAAATAAATTGAAACGAGAATTCAAGAGATTGAAGCTACCAAGATTTCAGAATCCACCACTGTTCAACTTAACAATTATCTAATTACCAATCAATTCCCAATTTTGGAGTGACAACTCGAAATTAATCTATATCTACTCATGAATATAACAATTAAGCCCAATTAAAATCAATCTTATGTAGATTCTTTTCCTGCTTAATAGTATGACATCTAAGCATCCCATGTAAATATATTGAATAACAAAGAGTCAAAATTTTCCTAAGCACTCTGTGTAAACAATTTAATGAAAGATACAGAATTAAAGATAATCACATATAAACTTTATAAATCCAAGTATAGATTTAGTCAAATATTTATCCTAACAATCAATAATGCATGACAGAATTGGTGAAAAGATTTAATTATATTCAATCAAACATGTGAAACAAAATCCATAAACATTAAAGCACAAGTAGGGAATTAATTGAATAAAAAGTAATTTATTTCATTGAACAAGGCTTCATCCTTAACTCTAGTATAAAAAATTTAGTTAGACATAGAGAGATTGAGAATAATAAAACCGGTGGAATCCATTGTGCGGCTTCTGTTCCAATTCTCTTCTATCGGCGGCTTCTCTTGTCTGGCTGTGTCTGTCTCTCTTCCAAAGCCAAAGGCTTGGCTTATATATACATGCAAGCCACCGACTTCTTTTTCCTAAAGCCAAAAGGCTTTACAATTTAAAAGCCCATAATCTTTAATGCCACCGCACAAAGCCTAAGCTTATGATTTAATCTTTAATTGCTTTTCGGTCTTATTGTTCTTTCCAAAAATATTCGAACCAATAATCCTTTTCCCAAATTAAATCTTCTTGTCTTCACTTGTAAATTGAAGGAAGTTGCTCCCACGTGCAAGTTTTAATTGGAGAATAAATTTTAATCTTCAATTCTTTAATTCTTTTCTATTATTGCACTTTTGTTTCCTAATCTTCAATTATTTTCCTGTTAAATAAAAATAAATAAACTAATTAAAAATATAAATAAAAGAGACTAACTAATATATTATTAGAGAGAAAATATATCAATAAATTACACTCATCATTAAGTCTCTATTAATAAGGCAGAGTGTACATATAAATTAATCTTTATATCCTAATAGCAAAATACTAGAAGGATAATATTTACTTCTAATTCTTTTATCAATTATAATATTCTGTTTGTTTTATAGATAAAAGTCTATTATAATCTATTATAAGATCATTATGGTAATCTTCAATAGAATTGATATTCCATTGTTTCCAGGAAAAATTATTTCTAGAAACTTCTATTCTTAGGGGTTGTTTGTTTTTTTGACTGAATGCTTAAAAGAATTCAGTTTCAGCATTCAGCTATTTTATAGGTGTTTGTTTTTTAACTGAACACTCTAAATTAAGCAAATATCGCTTAATTTAATTAAGTAAAAAATTCCAACTTAATGCTGAATTAAAAAAAGTGCTGAATAAGTTAATTTTTATTTTTCCAACAATACCCTAACAATATCCAATAATTTCCCACAAATAAAACCATATATTCTAACACTGTTCTTTTTAGTTTGACGCCATCTTCTTCCTCTTTTCTTTTTTCCTTCAAGTTCTCATATTACCAATTATTTTGAGTCAATAATCAGATTGCTAAAGGAAATTAATTCCAAGTACTTGCTTTTTGTTCCTATTCCCTAATTAATTTTTAATTATATGCTTTCTTTTCTTTAATTTTTATAGCTCTCAAGTACTGTAGTCATTAAAATTTTATTGAAATCTCTGTGAGTTATTGTTATACTAGTTAGAAGATTGCGAAATTGCTAATGGCCACTTTTATTTACATGAAAACAGTGCACATTCATTGTTTTCTAAAATCTATAATTTGTTTAATTATTAATATATAAGTGTAATAATATGCATAATATTTAATAAGGGTATAAATGTAAAATAATAGTTTTCAAACATTTCTGTTAAAAAAAAACTTAATACATTTATTCAGATTTTCAAAAATAAAAAACAAATATGTTATTCAGCATTCAGCATTCAGGTCTATCTAGACTTAATTAAATTCAGCGCTATTCAGCATTCAGTTAAAAAAAACAAACGCCACCTTATTCTATCTAGCAGGAGAGGATCAATGTTTAAATTTCTTCTATTTATTATTATAAGTTCTCCAATCCTAAATTCTTGAGCTTTTGATAAATATAGTTGTATTAACTGTTTAATATCTAAAACTTGTCTTTCTGATAAATAATATTGTATATGTTTAATAATATTATATTGTATTGATTTATTATCTATCAATAAATTATATCCTCCATTATTAATAGAATAAATAATTATCTCATCATCCATTTTTAAATTTGAAATTAAATAATACATGAATTGTAATACCTTGAATTTCCAAATAATTTGTACCAAAAACTTGGCTCTGATACTATTTTTGTGGAATGAATTCAACCCAAGACAAACAAAGGGTGTAAATGATCATTTTTTTTTAGTATTTTAGGAAATTTTTATAATTTTGATAAATTAAAATGAACCGTTCGGTACTTAATGGTGTGCTATTTGTGGTGAGAGTTTCTTTTTCCTTCCATTTGCATTCACTTTCTTCCACAGCTACCATGTGGGGCACTACTTTGCATAATTGTAGCTTTCACATTGGTGTGGGGTTCAAATTAAATAAATACTTGATGATTTTTCTAAGTTATCAAGTAAGATAACAGTAAAATGATGTTATTCAATTAATTTTTATCTATATTTTGAATATCAACAATCAATAAGATAGTAAAATATTTAAAAAATCAAAAGTAGTTAATAAGATTTTTTTAACTTCTTTTAGAGCTATTATTTCAAAAAACTCTTTTTTAAATACAAAGAGTTTTATCTTTTTTCTTATAAAAATTAATAATGAATTAGCGATCAGACAATATTATGAATTATACCTCTTTAACATTAAAATTATTAAATATATAATTTGTCTAAAAATTCTTAATTGGAAGATAATTATTAATTAAAGGTATGATAATTATTAACTAAATGATAATTATTAACTAAAGGATACCTAAAAATAGGCTTATAAGTAACTTAAAAATCTATTAATTTTTTCAAACATTGGAGTATAGATATCTTTTTCCTAATTCAAAAAGAGCAAATCAAATAAGCTTTTGAAAACATCAATAAAAATCCTTGAACGTTTGAATATCATTGTTGATGAATAAAAGTCAGATATGTGAAAAGAAAAATATAATCACATTTTGATTTGAAAATGAAAAAGATAATTAATCAACTATGTAGGAAAATTAATAAATAAATCATCACCACAAACGAATAAAAATAAAATGCAACAAAGATTTACTATATTACAAAAGTGAGTTACTTACAACTGCTCTCGACCGATAACTTGCATCTAGTATTACAAACAAAAATTACTCTTTAATTTTCTATAAGCTTTGAAACTTCCCAGCAATTGCATGTCATATACATCCACTTAATTTCCCCATCAGCTTTAGCGTGTGGGGACTCCTTTGCATTATCGCAGATGCAGAAATGCAGCATATAAAAAGAACGCAAAAGGCTGGATGCATTCTCACAACGTAATTGCCTTTTAGCATTTTTGCAACATCAATTTCAATTCCCTCCTCTTTTGTCATCCCAAATTATTCACCAACACCATGGTTGATGCCATCGTTTCTCCTCTCTTACAGCAGCTGATTTCCTTTTCTGCTGAAGAGGTGACACAGCAGGTGAAGCTAGTTAAGGGGGTTGAACAGGATGTTGAAAAGCTTACAAGCCATCTTCAAACAATTCGTGCTGTGCTCATTAATGCAGAGCAGAGGCAAGTGAAGGAGAAGTCCGTCAGACTTTGGCTGGGTCGGCTGAAAGACGTATCCCATGACATTGAAGATGTGTTGGATGAGTGGATCACTGCACGACGCAAATTGCAAATGAACCAGAATGCTCATTCCCCTCAGAAGCAGGTATGTTCCTGCTTCCCTGCCTCTAGCATTGGTTTCAAAAATATCATTCTGCGTCATGACATTGCTGTCAAGTTCAAAGAAATCAATTCAAAAAGATATGTTTAAGTTTGTTGAGAGTGTTGGTTGTTGGATTATTTAATCCAATAATGTTGGATCCTTAATCTAACGTTGGGCTTATATGTGAATAATTATGTGTTGTGGACTGTCATATAAAGTTAAGCCCAATTAAAAGTGATCTAATAAGGTTTTCAGTAATATGGGCTTTAATGTATCTAATAGGGTGTGGGCCTTTAATGTGTAGAGACCTAATGATATTCTAATTCTATGATGGGAAGAATTAGGAATACCTAGTGACAATAGGATAAGTTGTCTATATAAGTGGTTATGGTCCCCAGGTCACACGTATCGTTCTATTCTTTCTGACATCCCATTATCAGATAGAGTGCACAGAGAGAATTAAAGGGCTCTCTAGGATATACGTGCTGATCTGGAAGGCCAACCACACAGATCCAGAGGGGATTCAGCGTTATGGATTCAGGTACGCTTCCGCATATTCTGTTATAGATTCTTGGTGATTTGACATGAATGTTCCTAGATTTATATGTGATGGTTTTCACATAAGGATTTATTATAACAAGTGGTATCAGAGCCTCTTCATGTTGAATTATTGAGAATCAAATTTATTTTGATTAATGTTTTGGTATTCTCAAATTTAGTAATCTCGGTATTATTAAGTTTGAGAATAAATTTGTATTGTTTCGATTAAAATTCAGAATTAAGGAAAATTTTTAATCTGAAAAAAATTTGGAATTTGGTATGCCGTTTGTTGGATTTCATGAACTGGCCGCATCAAATATGTATACACGTTTTTCATTGAGATCTTAAATTCATGAAATTAGCAAGCATGGCTTTCGGTTTTGTGAGATCTAGAAATTCGAATTTGTTGGAAAATCAAATCTTGATCGGCAGATCTTAAGCAAAACAGCAGCGTCGCGGCGCTGGCCACGTGATCTAAGCTGTAGCAGCGTGCTGGCTCGCGCGATCTGTGCTGCTGGGGAGCGATCGCTGCTATTGCAGCGTGTCTTGTGACCGCGCGGCAGAGGGAAAGCCACGCGATCTGCGCTGCTCCAGCGCGCGCGATCCGTGCGCTGCCTCTCTGCTGCTACTGGTGCTCGACTGCTGCTGCTGCTACTGGTGCTCGACTGCTGCTGCTGCTGGCTCGCGCGACACGGGCTGCTGGAGCACGGCTGGTGGCGCGCAACCTGCGCGGCTGCTGGCGTGATTCACTCCCCAAGCGCTCGATCTGCGCTGCAGGTCGCAATGGGAAAGAAAAGACGGAAGAGTGAGGGTCGACGGCGACCATGGCCGCCGCCTAAGGAAGAAGAAGCATTAAAAAAAAAAATTAGGGTTTTGGTTTTGGATTTGGGGCTGGTTCAGGATCCGGTTCGGGTCAACTCGATCCGATCCAACCCCAAACCGATTTAAGAATTTTGGGTTTGGATTTTGGATACAGGTCGGTTTGACCGACCCAAACAGTAACGACCCGGTCAACGGTTGATCGATCAACTGTCAACCATTGACCGTTGACTTTTGAAAAAAAAATTTTTAATTTTTTTTAAGGATAATTTTTGGTACAATTTTAAATTCAAATATCGGTGTTTAGTTATATGTATTTTGAGATAAATTAATTGAAACAACATATCGCCAAAGTGACGTCTCTTGTGGAAATTAATTTATTTTAGAATATAAACGGTTTTGTACATTTAATTTCTGTGAATATCGATCAGCCCAAAGGAAGGTCCATATTTAACAGAGTTACATGTGCACTTGTGGTAATAAACACGTGATGATTATTCGGTTTTATTTGTGAATAATAAATCGGCCCAAAGGAAGGTTTATTGTTTGACATGTTCTTATTATCAGTGTTTGATTGCTACAACAAGATATCACTTACAAGTTAATATTTTGTCCAAAGATGAAATATTAATGGAGTGTCCGATATCTTGAGATGGGGTTTATCTTTATTTGAATTTATTATTGTTGTTTTGAGACTTATAAGAGCATGTTTTGATTGTTTAATTGTTCTCTGTTCATATATGTCTGCTGCTAATATTACTGCCAACATTATTTCAATTCCTATGCTAAATGGCTCCAACTTCAAGTCATGGCAAGAGAACCTCTTAATAGTTCTCGCGGTCATGGATCTTGACCTTGCGTTAAGGATTGATTCTCTCCCGCCTCTTACGGATGAGAGTACTTCTGATGACAAGAAAGCTTTGGAAAGGTGGGAGAGATCAAATCGCATGTGTATAATGATCATAAAGAAGGCCATTCTGGAAACATTCAGAGGCTCAATGTCTGAAAAGACAACTACAGCTAAGGAGTTCCTGGAAGAAATTGAACAAAGGTTTGTCAAGAACGAAAAGGTTGAAATTGGTACGCTCTTGACAAACTTAATTTCAATGAGGTATACGGGTAAAGGCAATATCAGAGAGTATATTATGGAGATGTCTCATCTTGCTTCTAAGCTAAAAGCACTTAAGCTTGAACTCTCTCAAGACTTGCTAGTGCATCTGGTTCTAATATCCTTACCAATGCAGTTTAACCAGTTTAAGGTGAGCTATAACTGTCAGAAAGAGACTTGGTCTCTGAATGTGTTCAGGAAGAGGATAGGCTGAAGAAAGATAAGACAAAAAGTGCTCACCTAGACTCTACCTCTAAGGGCAAGGACAAGGGCAAGAAAAGATACAAGGATAAGAAAGCTGCAGTTACAGCACCTCAAAAGAAACAACAAAAAAAATCAGGTGTTTCAGAAGGTACTGGTTGTTTCTTTTGTGGAGCTGAAGGACATAAGAAGAAGCATTGCACCAATTATCACGCATGGCGTGCTAAGAAAGGTATGCTTCTTAATTTGGTTTGTTCTGAGGTTAATTTAACTCCAGTACCTAGACACACATGGTGGATAGATTATGGTGCAACCACTCACATCAGTGTGTCTATGCAGGGTTGCCTGAATTGCCGAAACCAAGTGATGGTGAAAGATACATCTATGTGGGTGATGGCAAGACAGTTGAAGTTGACGCAATAGGCAAATTTAGATTATTATTAAGAACTGGATTTTATTTGGATCTTGATGAAGCATTTGTTGTTCCATCTTTTAGACGGAATTTGATTTCTATTTCTGTTTTGGACAAATCTGGTTTCTCTTGTTCATTTGGGAATAGAAAATTTAGTTTGTTTCATGATTCAAAATTGGTTGGTTCTGGTTCTTTGTCAGATTATGATAATCTTTATTTGCTCGATACAATTGCTTCATTTGGAGAATCCCTGCAATTATGTACACGAGGTGTTAAAAGAAAATTAACTAATGAGAATTCGGCTGCTTTATGGCATAAGAGATTGGGTCATATCTCCAGACGGAGAATAGAGAGACTTGTGTCAGACGAAATTCTCGACCCCTTAGATTTTACAAATTTTGATATTTGTGTTAATTGTATTAAGGGGAAACAAACTAACAAAAGGAGATTTGAAGCCAACAGGATTTTAGACGTCTTAGAAGTCATACATACGGATATTTGTGGGCCATTCTCTACGGCTTCTTGGAATGGTCAACAATATTTTATGACGTTCATAGACGATTTTTCTAGATATGGCTACATATATCTCCTTCATGAAAAGTCACAGTCCTTGGATATGTTCAAAAATTTTAAGGCTGAAGTTGAGAATCAACTCAGCAAAAGAATCAAAAGCGTCAGATCTGACCGTGGTGGTGAGTACTATAGTAGATATGATGGTTCAGGTGAACAACGTCCAGGACCGTTTGCTAAGTTCCTAGAGGAATGCGGTATCGTCCCACAGTACACTATGCCGGGTTCGCCTACTATGAATAGTATTGCTGAAAGACGAAATAGAACGCTTAAAGACATGGTAAGGAGTATGATTTGTCATTCTACTTTACTAGAATCACTCTGGGGGGAAGCGCTTAAGACTGCAGCATATATCCTTAACAGGGTTCCAACTAAAGCGACTGCCAAAACCCCTTACGAACTTTGGACGGGCAAGAAGCCGAGTCTAAAACACTTACATGTTTCGGGATGTCCAAACATGTAACACTTACATGTTTGGATACACTTACATAGGCCTAATGAAAAGAAACTAGACTCAAGGACAGTGAGTTGTTACTTCATTGGATACTCTGAAAGATCAAGGGGGTACAAGTTTTATGATCCCACGACTAAGTCTATTTTCGAGTCGGGAAGAGTTAGAGACATTGTCTTTGAAGAGGAACATGTTGATATTCCCACAGGTGTTATTGGCATTGATCAGGGTCTTATTCCTGGCTTTGTTCGAGACACAACAGATCAAGACAATGATGAAGAACCCCCTATACCAGAAATTATTCCAGAAGAACAAACTCTTCCACCTCAAGAACCTATGCCATTAAGGAGATCCACCAGAGAAAGGAGAAGTGATGTGCTAGATGAGTACATTATATTTCTCCAAGAACATGAGGTTGACATTGGAGTGATGGAAGATGATCTAATTAATTTCCGTCAAGCCATGGAAAGTTCTAACTCTCAGAAGTGGATTGATGCCATGAATGAGGAGATAAAGTCAATGAAGGACAATGACATATGGGAACTTGTCCCATTGCCAGAAGGTGCGAAACTCATTGGTTGCAAATGGATATTTAAGACCAAGAGGGATTCGAAAGGTGATGTGGAGAGGTACAAGGCACGTCTTGTCGTAAAAGGCTTTACACAGAAAGAAAGCATTGATTATAAAGAGACTTTCTCTCCGGTTTCTTCGAAAGACTCTTTCAGGATTATAATGGCATTGGTAGCGCATTTCAATCTTGAGTTACACCAGATGGACGTGAAGACAGCGTTTCTCAATGGTAACATTGATGAGACGATCTATATGGTGCAGCCAAAAAACTTTGTGTCCGGAGACCCAAAGAATATGGTTTGCAAACTTAAGAAATCCATCTATGGGCTCAGGCAAGCATCTCGACAATGGTATTTCAAGTTTCATCAAGGAATCATCTCGTTCGGTTTTGAGATGAATTTGGTTGATGATTGCATATACCATAAGTTTTGTGGGAGCAAGTACGTCTTTCTGGTTTTATATGTCGATGACATTTTGCTTGCCAGCAACGATATAGGCTTATTGCATGAAACCAAGAGATTTCTAGCTAAGAATTTTGAGATGAAAGATCTTGGTGACGCCTCTTTTGTATTAGGTATACAGATACATCGGGATCGCTCCCGAGGTATTCTTGGATTATCACAAAAGAGCTATATCAAAAGGTTCTCAAAAGATATGGCATGCAAGATTGTAAACCATGTGATACCCCAGTTGCTAAGGGAGACAAGTTTAGTCTCGATCAGTGCCCTAAAAATGATTTTGAGGAAAAGGAAATGCAGAAGTTCCTTCTGCGTCAGTAGCAGGAAGTCTAATGTATGCTCAGGTTTGTACGCGACCGGATATTGCGTACGTTACTGGGATGTTGGGCAGATATTTGAGTAATCCAGGAGTAGACCATTGGAGAGCAGCCAAAAGAGTCTTACGATATTTACAGAGAACAAAAAACTATATGCTCACATATCAGAGGTCAGATCAGTTTGAGATCGTTGGGTATACTGACTCTGATTTTGATGGATGCCAAGATAGTATGAAGTCCACGACGGGCTATATCTATCTACTAGTTGGGGGTGCTGTTTCCTGGAAGAGTGCTAAACAGTCTCTTACAGCCTCTTCTACGATGGCAGCAGAGTTCATATCATGTTATGAGGTATCAAATCATAGAACATGGCTGCGGAATTTTGTCACGGGACTGCGTATTGTAGATGGCATTGATAGGCCACTTAAATTATTTTGTGACAATAAGTCAGCAGTGATGTATTCCAATAACAACAGGAGCTCAACGAAGTCGAAGCATATAGAGATCAAGTTCCTAGTTGTTAAAGAAAGAGTTCAGAGTGGACAGTTGTCTATAGAGCACGTTGTTACAAACTCCATGATTGCGGATCCGCTTACTAAGGGATTACCACCCAAAATGTTTCATGAGCACACTGCTCGTATGGGTGTCATGTTGTTAAAGGATATTCAGTTTTAGTGGGAGTTTATAATTTTAGATGCTCTTGTAATATAGACATTTTTTTTTCGGTTATTTCGGTTTATGGTTATTTAAGGTTATTTTCTGCAAAAATAAGGTTTTAGTTTGTTCACACACTCTGATTTTTGTAAAGTTTGATCTCACTAAGGTTTAAGGTAGACCAATTGGAAATAGGCATGTTAAGATCACATTACATGAAATTTCCATGCTACACATCCACATCATGATCCATGTCATTCGGTTGTATTGGCATTGTGACCATTGATGGGTAGAGTTACGACAGTTGTAACGAAGGCCGCTTTGATCCTATGTTGGTATGATTGATGGACGGGATTGGTTATAGATGCATTTCGGTAATGACAGTAAGGTTGAGCTCATACGGTTAATTTTACAAAACATAATTATAAGGTTACACATATAGCCCAAGTGGGAGATTGTTGGATTATTTAATCCAATAATGTTGGATCCTTAATCCAACGTTGGGCTTATATGTGAATAATTATGTGTTGTGGACTGTCATATAAGGTTAAGCCCAATTAAAAGTGATCTAATAAGGTTTTCAGTAATATTGACTTTAATGTATCTAATAGGATGTGGGCCTTTAATGTGTAGAGACCTAATGATATTCTAATTCTATGATGGGCAGAATTAGGAATACCTAGTGACAACATGATAAGTTGTCTATATAAGTGGTTATGGTCCCCAGGTCACACGTATCGTTCTATTCTTTCTAACATCCCATTATGAAATAGAGTGCACAGAGAGAATTAAAGGGCTCTCTAGGATATACGTGCTGATCTGGAAGGCCAACCACACAGATCCAGAGGGGATTCAGCATTATGGATTCAGGTACGCTTCCGCATCTTCTGTTATTGATTCTTGGTGATTTGACATGAATGTTCCTAGATTTATATGTGATGGTTTTCACATAAGGATTTATTATAACATTGGTGTCAGTAGTGAGAGACCAGGGCGAGTACAGAGTACCTCCTTCATTGATGAGGAGGAGATATGTGGTAGAGTTGGTGAGAAGAATGAACTCATAAGCAAGCTGCAGTGCGAGAGTAGTGAGCAACAAAATGGCCTTCATATCATCTCAATTGTTGGTATAGGAGGTATAGGGAAAACAACTCTTGCACAACTTGCATTTAATTATGTTGAGGTGAAGAGAAAGTTTGACAAAATTTTATGGGTGTGTGTATCAGACACTTTTGAGGAGTGTAGGGTTGCCAAAGCAATTGTTGAAGCTTTGGGTGGTTCTGCTTCTAATTTAGAAGCATTCCAATCTCTTCTTACAAGTATTCATGAATTTATTGCAGGAAAGATATTTCTTCTTGTCTTGGATGACGTGTGGGATGGAGATTACATTAAATGGGAACCATTCTACCGTTGCCTAAAGAATGGTCTCCATGATAGTAAAATTTTAGTTACCACACGTAAAGAGTCAATTGCGTGCACGATGGGATCCATAGATATTATCCCTATCAAGGAACTGGCCGAAGAAGAATGTTGGTCGTTGTTTAATAGGATAGCATTTTTTGGTCGGCCCATTGAGGAATGTGAAAAATTAAAACAAATTGGGCGAAAAATTGTAGGAAAGTGCAAAGGTTTACCTCTTACTACAAAGGCAATAGGGGGTCTCATGCGCTCTAAAAAAACTGAAGAAGAATGGCAAAAAATCTTAAATAGTGAGCTATGGAAAGTAGAAGAGGTGGAGAAAGGTGTTCTGTCCTCATTGTGGTTGAGTTACAATGATTTGCCATCCAAAGTAAAAAGATGTTTCTCATATTGTGCTGTCTTTCCAAAAGACTACAATATATAAAAAGACAAACTAATTACATTATGGATGGCTCAAGGTTATCTTAGTACAGAACAAGATGAAGAGGTGGAGACGATAGGTGAAGAGTATTTTGGCATCTTAGCTTCTCGTTTTTTCTTTCAAGAGTTTTCGAAAAGTTATGATAATCGTACTATACAGTGCAAGATGCATGATATGGTACATGATTTTGCCCAATTTATAAGTCAAAATGAATGTTTTCCAATGGAAATTAATGGTAGTGGAGAACCAAACGCCACAAACTCTCTTGATGAGAAGGTTCGTCATTTAATGGTAATCATTGGTGCGGGGGATTCATTTCCTGTCTCCATTTGCAAAGTTAATAGAATGTGTAGCCTCTTATTTCATGATAACAGATTTGCTTATTCGCCGTTAAATGGTGAGAGTAAGATCTTAGAAGAATTATTTAGGGAATTGACAAGTTTAAGGGCATTAGATTTTGGCGAGTTGCCCCACTCATTTTTGTTTCGGACTCTAGAGATTCCAAGAAACATAAAAAAAACAGGTACATTTAAGATACCTTAATTTGCCTTATCAGCCTATAGAAAAACTACCGGAGACATTGTGCGAGTTATATAATCTAGAAAAGTTAGATATTAGATATTGCATGAATCTTAAAGAATTACCAGAAGGGATTGGGATGTTAATAAACATGAAGTATTTACTAAATGATAATACTCGTTCTTTAAGGTACATGCCAGTGGGGATTGGGAAAGCAAGTAGGGTTGAATCTCTTAGAAACTTGGAACACCTTCAAGTATGTGGTATACTTGGACTGGGTGATGTATCAGATGTGGGCGACGCTAAGCGATTAGAGCTTGACAAAAAGAAATACCTCTTCAGTTTGACCCTTTGGTTTGATAGCAAAGAAGAAGAACGAGAAAGGAGGAAGAACGAGGACAATCAACTTCTTCTTGAAGCCCTGCAACCACCGCTGAATTTAAAGGAATTAGAGATAAGGTCATACAGAGGCAACACTGTTTTCCCTAACTGGATGATGTCATTAACCAATCTTAGGAGTTTAATTCTCTTTCAGTTCCAAAATTGTGAGCAGCTGCCTCCTTTGGGAAAATTGCCATCCCTTGAAAAGCTCAGCATATCAGGCATGTACGGTGTGAAAAGAGTGGGTAATGAATTTTTGGGGATAGAAAGTGATCATCATGACTCATCTTCATCTTCATTAGTTATTATTGCCTTCCCCAAATTGAAATCACTTTCATTTGAGGAATTATGGGAATTGGAGGAGTGGGATTATGGTGTTACAAGAACGGGAAACACCTTCATCAACATCATGCCATGTCTTTCTTCTTTGGAAATTCGGGTGTGCCCCAAATTAAAGGCATTGCCCGACCACTTTCATCAAACGACACCATTGAAGGAATTGCGCATTTTGCGGTGTGGGCTTATGGAAGAACGTTACCGCAAGGGGGAAGGAGAGTACTGGCCAAAGATATCTGACATTCCCGACCTTGAGATTGGGCTTTGACAAGTAATTTCTTCTCTTACTCTGATTTGCTTTGTTTTTGTTTTTAATGTAATTAAGAAGCATAAATAGCATTTTGAAACAAACTCTTATCAGAAATGTGCAATACATATTTTCTAATATTCTAATTTTCGTATCCTATGGATATACTACTTTTAATTTGTGATATGTGTAACGTTACTGTAAAAGATTATTAATGCAATATGAGTAATTCTTTTGCAGGACAAGTGACTTACATTTAGTTTGGTTTTGGAGCTGAGTAATAACCCTTCGAGGTCAGGACAATAAAAAAACGAAGCTTAATTTGCCACAGATTACATGTATTGCCATTATTTAAGATAATTCTCGTTTAATTGCTTTATACAATACGTGTTTTGGCTGATTAATCTAATTCATCAAATTTCATTTCCATATGTTTCCATTGATATCTTTGTTGCATATCAAGCAGAAACAGAACCCAAAGAAAAATGAAACCATTTCCAGGCAACGGTTGGCAGCAAATTCATCAAAAGATTGAACAAGTTTAATGGTTGAACACTGTTTCCTTCTTTTTTTGGCTGCATTTAGGTGCTATCATGTGACAGCCATATGTATGGTTGCATTTAGTTGCTGCTAGGAAATATGAGGATTTGATGGCTGCCCATGTGATTGCTATATATCTAAATGTAATCCATGATAATGTGAGACACCAAGATAGATGCAGAGGAAAATATTTGAACCAGAGGGAAGTAAGAAGCCAATAGGTACAATTTTCATTAAAACTTTAGTCATTTTTTGACAATTTTCTGGACAATTGATTAATTGATCAATATTGAATAAAGCTGTAGTGACTGAACTTAGGTTGATGTCAAAAGAGGTAAATTATTGGCTTGCCTAGATAATTTGACCATTTCCTAATTCATAAGTCTACATTAATTTTGATTTTGAGTTGAGTGATTACTTTTCAAGGTTTGCTTTCTTAACCGGGTGACAAATTTCTTTTAACTAAATGTATCATATGATGCAGGATCAAGAAGTAGGGCAGGATATGAAACAAGAAGCTCATTAATGGAAGGATTGCCAGTAACAGAACCCAAAGAAAATGAAAACATTTCAAGGCAGCAGTAGGCAGTGAACGGAGGCCCTTGACAAAATTCACAAGCGGTTGCACTGCAATTACGATCATCCTAAGCTCAAGTAATTTCTTCTCCAGCATTTTTGTTATTTGCTATCTAATTAAGGAGCATAAACTATTTTTAATCAAATTCTATATCCGGAATATATGCAACATTTTCTAAAATTTTGATATGAGTGTAATGATGGTAATTTCTCTTTTTTGTCTGCATCAAATGTAAGATAACATTCATTTTTGACAATTGCAGGACAAATGATGAAGAGTGAGATGGCGCTAGATTGGGGATAGAATTTCTTTAATATATGGAAAAGAGAAGCTTAAACTCAGGTAATTCTACAAAAGTACGTGTTTTGGCTGATTTGTCTAAATCAGGAAAGTTTATTTCCACCTGTTACAAGATCAAACAGAAACAGAACACAAAGAAAGGTATTCTACTTCATGTGGCAATCTTGCCTTCATTCAGATTATGAAACCATTTCCATGGAGAAAATTCATCTAAAAGTTTGAATAAGTTTCATGGTTGGATATTGTTAGCTTCTTTTTCTTTTGGTGCATTTAGGTATTGTTAAGTCCATTATTTATAGAGTTGGCATCTTATGACAAGTCCAGTTAAATTAGAAATTTATTTATTGCATATCTTGTAATAGGAATTAATTTATTAATTTCCTAATTTAGTGAGATTCCAATTTATTAGGAATATTTGTTTCCTAGTTTAATTAGGTGTCTAATTTAACAAGTCAATTAATAGTAGAATTTTATAATTGGCGCGTAGGATTTATTTATAGCAGAAGTTGGTTCAAACAGGAAATTTATTAATGCTCTAGATATTCCTTGGGAGACAAGCAATGCAAGAATAACTTTAAACATGAAATTTATTTATGCTCTAAATATTCTTTTAGAGACGAGTAAGGCAGGAATATCAGATTTATTCCTATTCTAATTCATAGGAATTATAAGAGGAAAGAAATTCTTATTTGGAAAGAATCCAAGTCTTTTAAGACTTGCTATTTTTGTGAAACCCTAATGCCTATATAAAGAGAGGTGATTCAATAAATTACTTCTTAGAATATTTTCTATCTCAACAATGAGAGGTGAATCATAAGCATTTTCCAAAATAATTCTACACAAAATTAAAGCATGCGTAACATACTAGATTTAATGTAATTTGAGTGGGCAACAAGATAATGAACTTGTTTTTGAAATGGTAAACTTAGAATTTTTAAAACGGTGAATAAATACTCGGCCAAAATTAAAAGAATTTAATGGAATCAGGGTATATCCATTAGCCAGAAAATTAATCGCAAGCACCAATTGCACCATCATGAATGCGTTGACAACAGGAGGGTTTGAACTTTGAGATTCTTAAATCATATAAAGATAATAATTTCTCACACAATAAAAATCTCAGAATTTCTTCAATAAAAAAATCATAGATTACTTGAGGTAGAGTTTGTGATGGTTTGCTGCTGGCTCGAGTCAGTGGGTTCGAGTGGCTGCTGCTGGGCTTGGTGCTGCTGTGTCGCATGAGTTTGAGTGGCTGGTGCTGGGTTCGGTGGCTGCTGCTGCGTCGCGACTCGCGTGGGTGAAAGCGCAGGCTGCTGGTGCTGCGTTCGCTTCTCTTCTGCTGCCTGCTGCGTTCACGTGGCTACTGCTGCGTCGCGACTCGCGTGGGTGAAACTTGAAAGTGCAAGCTGCTGGTGCTGCGTTCGCTTCGCTTCTGCTGCCTGCTGCGTTCGCGTGGCTGCTACTTGCTGCATCGCGTCATGTGGCTGCTGGGTTAGAGCTCGCTGGTGGTGTGACGATGGGTTCGATCGGCGAAGAATGGATCGATCGAAATCGGTGATGGCTGCTTGGGTTTTACTGTTGGGTGTCGGCTGTTGGTTTTAAATTTTAGGGATTGTGTGTGATCTCATCTGTGAAATACTGGGATTCGGCCCTTTTGCTATTCTTTTTTTCTTTCTTTTTTCAAAATTTGCTATTTATATTTTATATTTTTAAGCCCGGGCTTTTCTCCACAGGCCCTTATCCAGACCCATTGGCGGCGGGCTTTGAATTTCTTAGCCCATGTCCACAGTTTTGTGATGTGGGCTAGCCCTAAAATCCGCGGGCCTGGGTGCTGGACTGGGCTTAGGCCGGCTAAGACTTTTTTGCCCACTTTATTGCCTGACCACTTCCATCAAAGGACAACATTGAAAGAATTGTGCATTTCGTGGGGATGTCATATTCTGAATACTGGCCTAAGATTTCTCAAATTTCGAACATCAACATTTAGGTGACTTGATGTGGCCTCAGGTAATTTCATCTCTTGCTCTGTTGTAATTTATCACCCAATAAGAAGCATCAA
This sequence comes from Clausena lansium, assembly GCA_030449835.1. NCBI lineage: Eukaryota > Viridiplantae > Streptophyta > Magnoliopsida > Sapindales > Rutaceae > Clausena > Clausena lansium. Next base: position 3,879,797 of record JASUUF010000146.1, on the reverse strand, counting down.
GTATTTTGAATCTATTTGTCTCTAAGGAATGCACAATAGTTTCAACTTTTTTTATACAAGAGTAAATAAATGAATGAAGTTGTGGTGGCTCAACTTGTCAAAAGCAGTAAATTATTGACGTGTCTGAACCATTACCTGATTCACAAGTCTACATTAATTTGGAACATTTGAGTTGAGCAAAATCTGAAGCAAGTGACCAATTACTTTTTCGCTAAATGTGTCATTTGATGCAGCAAATTCAAGCAAGGATAAGAATGTACAGTGAGTAGGTGCCATGATTTAGGTAATTGTTGTTTACTTGCTTCTACAGAGTACACGCATGTATGGGCTAGCTGATTTATTTATTTCATGAAAGGAGGAAGGAGGAAGGAGAAGGACGATCAACAACTTCTTGAAGCCTTGCACCCACCTCTGTATTTGTAGTCATACAGAGGCAGTAGAGCAGGATATGTAAAAGAGAAGCTTATTATTGAAAGGATTGCTACAGAGTACTTGTCATCATGATTTAGGTAATTCTTACCTTCTTGCTTTGACAAAGTACATGTTTTGGTTAATTTATCTCATTCATGAAATTTTATTTCCATCTGTGTGTGAATTCATGCTTTCATTGTAATATGGAACCATTTCGAGGAATCAGTTGGCAGTGAATTCATAGATATAAAGTGTACACAATGATGAGTAAAAGGTGATAAATAAAAAATGCTTAATGACCAAGTCTCCATCGTTCTCTCATTATAACAGACTGCCAATCGTACACAGTCGTGTTAGAAAGGAGGTCAACTTTACTAGCCAAAGTCAGCATAGGGTACCTCAAGTACCTAAACATTATCTGCATAGGGTACCTCAAGTACTTGACCATTGTCTGTGTAGCACACCTTAGGTACCTGGCAATTTTTGTCTACGTAGCGTAACTCAGATACTCGGCCATTGTCAGTGTAGGGCACCTCAGGTACCCGGCTATCGTCAGCATAGTGTAACTTAGGTCCGAGGCCATCCCTTTCACTGTTGCAGAAAAGGATGCTGAGGGTATCTCATACACTCATGATGACGCCCTAGTCATAACCTTAAAAGTAACCACTGGAAAAGTAGCGAGAACGCTTGTAGATACCGGTAGTTCTGTTGACATTGTCTTCAAAAAATGCCTTGGATCAGTTATTGATTGAATCGCCAAGGATCACTACATATGACACACCGCTCATTGGGTTCACTGGGGATCTGGTCATCCCCAAAGGCATCATTACACTACTAGTGACTATTGGCAAGGTACCCCACCGGGTCGCCCACATGCTTGATTTTCCTTACTGTGGATCACCCAGATGACTATAATATCATTTTGGGCAGGCCTATCCTAGCGACAACTAACCTCCAAAGGGGTAATCACCATTAAGAGGGATTAACAGTCAGCTCGGGGATGCCATTCTGTTACCTCTAATTTGAGTTACTAGATTTTTTTAATACTCTGAAAAAAGGGTACCCCACCAGTCTAAGCATGACAGTTCACCTCACTAGACGGGCAATTGCTAGAAGACGACAGGCTACTCACCGAAAAGCTTTACAAAAAGCTTCTCCTATAAAAGGTGACGCTGTCACCCCTAGGGTACCCCATGAAAACCCATTAGAGACTATTGGTGAACATGAGGCACCCCTGGATCCCCGGGTACCGAAGGAAGAAAATCGAGGTACCCTAGTTGAAGCTCTTATTTTTATTCTCATTTGTGACAATGATCCAACCAAGATTGTCAATATCGGAGCCAGTCTAACAGCTCGTCAATTTTTTTTTTGAAAGAATATCATGATGTGGTTGCTTGGTCACACTCGGATATGTCGAGCATCCACCCTTTAAAGCTCCTGTCATAAGCTTAATATTGACCCTCACCACAAGTTCGTTAAGCAAAAGCGCCGAACCTTTAATCATGAGCGGTACGATGCAATCGAGGAGGTAGATCGCCTATTGGTTGCTGGATGCAACAGGAGTAGGCGAGTACACCTACCCATACAAGCAAAAGAGGGTAGGTGAGATACCTCTACCCGAAAAAAAAAAGAGTAGGTGAGGTACACCTGCCTAGACAAGCAAAAGCGGGTAGGTGATGTACCCTTACTCGAACAAGTAAAAGAGGGTATCCGAGGTAGTCCCATATGGCAGAGTAGGAGAGGGTAGGCAAGCTACCTCTACTCAATTAAGAAAACGAGGGAAGCCGAGGTACCTCACACAGAAGAATGGCAGAGGGTAAACGAGCTACCTCAACTTAATTAAGCAAATGAGGGAAGGTGAGGCATCTTTACGCGAAAAAGCAGGAACGGTAGGAGAGCTATCTTTATTCATACCTACAACAGAGGTAGGCGAGGTACCCCTATTTAGACAACTCTTTAAGAGTGAGAGCCTAATATCTCCACGCGTCATTCACCATTTTACAATGAATTTCTTTTGCCTCAACTACTTTCGCCATAAGAAACTAGGGGGATGTTGTTTGGGAAAGAATTAGCAAGTCCAATAGTGGAATGCCACGTGTTAATATGAAGCTTGCAGTAATAAAAATAACCAAGACGATGCTAGCACAGTCAGGGTACACCGGGTACCCAAATATCCTAGTCGTATCCGAGGTACCTCATGTAATGAAGAATTCATCAAGATTATATGGGATTAGTCAGGCTATCTCGGGTATCCAGGTATACTAGTACTTGAGGTACCCCGTGTAATGGAAGGAATGATCAAGATGAAGATGGTTCAGTCCAGGTACCTGAGGTACCCTAGTACCCTCGGGGTACCCGAGGTACCTCGGAAACTGCTAAAGATAAAAAAGATATCTAGAAAAACACATCACGTGATAAAGAAGATATTATCTTAAAAAGATTCGCAAAATCGGTTACAAAAAGTAGGGAATCAATTAAAAAATATTATGTTGATAAGCAGGGGACAGCCACCTGCCATGCCTGCAGATACTCCAAAAGTTTGCTGCTGTGACAATTGGGACCACCTGCCACCCCCACAAATTCCTAACGGCTATGGCAAGCGTACTTGGGACCACTCTTCTATGAATGACACGTATATGATCTTCCAAACTTGTCCTCCACGTATATCCCAAATATCCTAACAATAATATGAATAAAAACAAGAATATTCGCGCCACATCAGCGAAGTACGCCAATTAATTGACGGCAGGTGGCCAGGTAACCCAGGTAATCTATATAAATACACTCATAATTTATTTTCAAAAAGAGAACGACTGACGTACACATCAAAGGGGCAGAGGTCATCTTCAACCTTGAACCTCCATTACAGAGGGCTTGCAAGCTCTCAAACCCTAGATTACCAAACTCTGACTTGAGCGCCGGAGTGTGGTCGCCGGCCACCACCGGCTCCACCTCTGACCCTTGTTTGTTGTTTTGCAGGCCCAAACCCTCTCTTTCAAGCTTTCTAAGTCCAAGTCCCGACATCTCGCCACCCTTACCAGTCTCCCACTCTTCCTTCATCAAAATAGATTCAAAAACAGTAAAGCACACCCCAGCTACGCGAGGTACCTTGCGTTCCACACAAAACAAATTTTATTGTTCTTAATGGGTTTTCCCCTCTCAACTTTCACACTCCAAAATCCACCAAAAACAAGAACTATGATAAATGTGAATGCTCTTAATGCAAATGGCTTCACAGCATTGGATATACTAGCACAAAGCAAAAGAGACATGAAAGATTGGGAGATTGGGGAGTTGTTTCAACATGCTTGGGCATCTAGAGCAAAGGATGTTCAATTTGAACTTGGCACCAGTAACACACAGACCAACAGCTTAATATCCCTTGAAAATAATAACCTAAAGCAACATGATAAAGGATTAGAAAATTCAATTAAGAAGCTAGAAGATGATTGGTTGGAAAAAATGCGAAATGCCTTAATAGTGGTAGCATCATTGATTGCTACAATGGCTTTCCAAGCTGGTGTGAACCCTCCTCATAGTCCTTGGCAAGTCACATCTTCTTCTTCTTCCTCCCGAGATCATGCAACTGCACATCGTTACACTTGCTTTTTATTTTCAACACCACTAGTTTTCTGGCTTCTCTGAGCATTATACTACTGTTCACAAGTGGCTTACCACTACTGAAGCGTAGGATTTTTTTTGTGGGTTTTGATAGGGACAGTGTAGGTTGCTATCACTGCAATGGCAATGACTTACATCGTCTCTATAGATTTCCTACTAGACCATGTTTCATTGCTTCCATCTGCTCCATATATTTTATCTTACATATGGTTTTGCATTGGAGGGACTATATTTCTTGGGCACGTGATTCCCCTTACAGTCAAGATGATAATGTATTTTAGAAAATCAATTAGAAGACTTTCGCACATTCAGGCTCAAGAACCCATAGTTGCTTCAAATGTTTAAAACTCTATGGATTGTATATATAATTACATGCTTCTATATAGGTGTGTGTGATTTCAATGGATTTTGGGTAAGCCAAGTGAAGGTGTAAAACCCACTAAAAATAATTAAATTTATTTTCGGGTTAAGGGGTACCTCGCTGAGTTGTAGAGTGTATGCTGTTTTGGCTTTTTAATGGAGGTAAGTGGATGAAAGGTGGTTGTTAATGGAGGAAGTTTAAGAGTTTAAGGGGAAGGTTTGGAGAAGTGCGCTAGACCTCCAAAACCAAGAAAATGAGGTCAGAGGTGGAGCCGGTGATGGCCAGCGACCACACTCCAACGCTCAAGTTAACAACTCAAGCTTTTGAGGAGTAGAGAGCTTGCAAGCTCTCTGAAAATGAAGATGGAGGTAGAAGAAGAAGGACCTTAGCCTTTTGTGATATATGTGTGTAATGGTGAAATCCTAATCATGTGGAAGAATAAACCTGGCTGTTCTTTTATAATGTTGATGGAGTACCCCGCCACATGGTACATTTCCCAATGGTGATTTTGATGTCAATTTTAGAATACTCATTATCCTTTTGTCACCTTCTTACCTTTTTGGGCCGTTAGAAATGATCATGGGGAATAGTGCAGCCATTATTGATAGATTTTGTCATTTGGTACACGTGGCGTATACTAGCTGGGCAGTGCTGAATATTCATGCAGAGGTTGTCTAGATAACTGTAAGGGTGGCAGCCAAGGACAGTTGTTTGTCCCCTTCTTTATTGACAAGATATTCTCTATTTGATTTTGCAAATCAAATATTATCCTTTGGCGATAAGGACAGCCATGTGGAGGATTTTTTAGAGATCATTTTACCGTCCCATTTACTTATGGCATACCCCTTAACTCCTTAGATGTATCTGGGGTATCCCAAGTATGGTACCCTAGGTACCTTTATTGGCGAAAGTAACACGAAATAGATTGGGGTATCCTGAGGGATCCTTAGGTTATCCTAGGTACCCTTGACAATCAGAATCAATTAGGATAAGTAGGGTACCCCAGGCGTCCATACACCCAGGTCTTCATTTTAAGGAAAATCTCCACATTGACATGTGGCGTTCTATCATTGCTTTTTATATTTCTTCCCCAAACAACATCCCCCTAGATTCTTTTTGGCGAAAATAATTGAGGCAAAATAAACTCTCAGAAAAACTATGAGCGACACGTGGTGATTATTTAGCTCATTTGCTCCTTAGGCTGAAGAAAAGAGACAGTCTCTTAAAATTTCCTTGGGAGGCGGATAATTAATTTTTTCTCTCTCCCTCTTTTTTTTTAATTCAAAAGTTTAAATTGAAAGGAAAGTAAAGATATTACTGTATTTCTTTCCCTCCTTTCCTGACACGCAACCATTGATTTTATGAATTCAGCACGTTTCCATTGACTCTCTGTGCAAGGTTCAACACTGACAAGCATCTGACTCCAGAACTTCAAATTTTGAATTTCAAAATTGAACACCCTTTCCAATTCTGACATCCCATGTGATTTAATCTCACTTCTTTTTGTCTTGATTCCTGTAAAACCAAACACAAACTTTCTTGACCCTTTCCTATTCCTTTTTTCTCTTTCATTTTGCAATCCCCAAGAATTCTTAAAGCTTCCAAAGTTTCAATCACTTCTCTTTGCCTTTTCACTTTTTCTCTTTCATTTTGCAATCCCAAAAACTTTTTACAATCTCTTCACGTTTTCTTCTCTTTTCCATTGTTTTCTTCCAAATCACAGGCTTCTAAATCAGAAGCCCAATTCTTCATTTCCCACGGCACTACCAAGATACCCAAAAGAAATTTAAAGCTTTATCCATTTTTTCTCTTTTTTTAATCAAAAGAGATTGAAAGCAACTCTTTTGGCTTCCCACGGGTTCTCTGTCGTGCCCAAAGCATGGTGGCTTTTTTCTTTTTTCTTTTTTCTTCTTATTCTCATCTTTTCTTCTTTCTCTTCAATTGCTTATTATTTCTCTCTCTATAGCCAGCGGTTTTCACTCGCATCCACCAATTTTCGTCGCATTTTGTCAGATCTTGGAAGATTTTGGCCAGATCTCGAGGAGTGTTGGTGAGTTTCAGTAATTTCCGGCTAGGTTCCATGGGATTTGGTGACTTTCAATGTCATTTATGATTTTCGGTGAGAACTGACAGCCCTTGACGTCCTCTGGCAATTTTCGACATCGTTTGGTTGTTTTCGGCTAGGCTTGTTAGTCCTCGACATAGTCCGGTAATTTTCGACGCCCCCGGCGGCTTTCCGACGTCGTTCGGCCATCATCTAGTGAGATTTACTACTGCCAAAGTCGTTTAGCAACTTTCGACTTTGTTCTGTCATTTTTCGACGTTGTCTGGTCTCTCCGGCGCTATTTCAGCGAGGTTTGATCGGTTTTCATCTTCATTTGCTCCTTTTTTCTGGTGATTAGCTGCTGTTCATGGCGGTTTGTCATTATTTCCTCCTGATCTTGGTGACTAGCAGTGGTTTTTTGTAAAGCTTGGCGATTTGAGCATTTTTTTAATGAAACTTAGGGTTTGTGGTGGATTTATGTGATTTTTTGGTTGCGTTTGATGCTTTGTTGATCCACATTTGCTGTTTCGTGTTCATTGTCAGTGTTTGGTGATTTCTAGCACGATTTGGGTGCTTCTCAATGGCATTTAGTGCTGTCTGTTGGGGTTTGGTACTGTCTGGTAAAGTTGGTAATTTTGTTGGTGCTCGGTGATTTTTGGCGTATTTGGGTGATTTCTTGGAGGTTCTTGGCGACTCTCGGGGGTATTTGTTATTTTCCAGTGGTGATTCTCAGTGAGATATTCCATATCTTTTTCTTCTTATGCTCTTTTTTTTTACTAACTCCTTTTCTGGAATTATTTTTGGTGCCTGCAGACTTGCTCTTAATGGATTCATATCTTGGGTGATAAGGACAGCCACGTGGAGGATATTTTGGAGATTATTTGACCGTCCCATTTACTTATGGCATACCCCTTAACTCTTTTGGTGTATCTGCGGTATCCCAAGTAGGGTACCCCTGGTACCTTTACTGGCGAAAGTAACAAGAAAAAGATTAGGGTATCCTGAGGGGTCCTTGGGGTATCCTAGGTATCCTTGACAATCAGAATCACTTGGGACAAGTAGGGTACCCCAGGCATCCCATACACCTCAGGTCTCCATTTTAAGGAAAATCTCCTCACTGACATGTGGTGCTCTATCATTGATTTTTATATTTCTTCCCCAAACAGTGTGTTTGTTCTTTATGGTTGATAATGAGTATCAGTTAGTGCAAAGTATAACATTGATTCATTCTATTAGCAATTGCTTCATATGTCATAAAGTGTTTCAAGAACACAAATTCAGCTTGAAGATATGTACTCCAACAAGGACTAATTATCAGATATTAAAACAAAGAAATTAGCAAATTACATATGATAATTCATTTGAGACATAGAGATTTTTTTTTATCGAGGGCTAATAATGAGAAAAATAAAATAGTTATTAGAATGTGTACTGCAACAAGGAATACAAACTTGGATTTTCATACAAGACATTGTGCATTCAATAACCAGAGTTTTTGGCCATTATTAACCTAATTGTTTTTAATGGATTTTGGGTGAACCAAATGAAGGTGTAAAACCCACTAAAAATAATGAATTTATTTTCGGGTTAATGGGTATCTCGTTGAGTTGTAGAGTGTAGGGTATTTTGGGCTTTTTAAAGGAGGTAAGTGGATGAAAAGTGGCTGTTAATAGAGGAAGGCTGAGATTTTAAAGGGGAAGCTTTGAGAGGTGCCTTAAACCTGCAAAACCAAGAGAATGAGGCTAGACGTAGAGCTAGTGGCGGCCGACGACCACACTCCGATGCTCAAGTCAGCAACTTAAGCTTTTGAGGAGTGTAGAGCTTGCAAGCTCTCTGAAAATGGAGAAAGAGATTGAAGAAGAATGACCTCAGCCTTTTATGATATATGTGTGTAATATCATGCAGAAGAATAAATATGGCTGTCCTCATATAGTGCTGATGGGGTACCTCGCCACGTGGCACGTTTCCCAATGGTGATTTTACTGTTAATTCCATAATATTCCTTGTCATTTTGTTACCTTTTAACTATTTGGACAGTTAGAATCAAGCCTGGGGAATAGTGCAGTCATTATTGATAGATTTTGTCATTTGGTACATTTGGGGTGCACTGACTGGGCCATGCTGAATATTCCTGCAGAGGTACTTTCCTTTGTAAGGGTATCCCAAAACCCAATTAGAGAAAATTAACTTTATTAGTTGCAGGACGATCTTCTAAGGTACTTTCCTTGTACTCGGGGTACCCCCTGATGGGCTATCCTAGAAATCCAATTGGAGAAACTCAACTTTATTAGTTACATAGTGATCTTCTTAAGTACATTTCATGTACTTGGGGAACCCTTTGATGAGGTATCCCAACAACCCAATTCGAGAAAATTAACTTTATTAGTTGCATGAAGATCTTCTTAGATACCTTTCATGTACTGAGGGCATTCCCTGATGGAGTACTTTAGAAATCCGATTGCAGAAACCCAACTTTGTCAGTTTCAAGGCGATATTTTTAAGTACCTTTCATGTGCTTGGGGTACCTCTCCAATGGGGTACCCCAGAAATCCCATTGGAGAAACCTAACTTTATAAGTTATATGGCGATCTTCTTCGATATATCCATTGCATATCTTAATATAATTCATGGTGCATTTTGACAAATAATCATTAATGATGACAATAAAAACACATAATGGCGACAATAATAACTGACATAATGGAGAATAATAGAGGCGGCAACTAGCCTACCCCTTTTCTTTTAAGCACCTAACTCGGCCTATTTATTTTGAATTGTTCATTCCTTACTCTCTTGAGAGAATGGAGATGTGGGCAGATGTGTACCTTAAGGGGAACTCATGTCGCTATGGTACAGCGACTAGCCTACCCTCGGGCCTTCTCTGGCTCTCACTCTTTTGAGCAATTACAATTTCATTTGAGTGCTCAACTTGGCGTATTTATTTGGAGTTGTTCATTCCCTACTTTCTTAAGAGAATGGAGGTGTGGGTGGATGTGTACTCTAGCAGGAACTCATGTCGCTATGATACAGCGGTATACCCTGCCCTTGGGCCTTTTTTAACCTTCCTTTTCTTTAACAGCCGCAATTTTCATAATTACTTTGTTTTATGACTTCAATAAGTCTTTCTTGGCTGGATCTACTCTACAGTAGGTCATCATGATTGGGATAGGTGAGGTATCCCAGCATGTCCTACAATAAGTGGGATAGGTCAGGTACCCCATCATATTTTATAATAAGGCGATTTCAAGCGTAATTATGGAGCTAAATCAATGGCGATCACAAATCAAATAGCATCTCATACCAATTATTCATGATTGAAAAGACAAATGAAATGTGCATCATCACATTTTGAAAAAGAAAATGCATTCATACGTGACGGAAGCATAGGTCATTACAAGGCTTAGCTTTATTATTCTAATTAGAAAGGGGATCACCAAACCTCCTGTTTTTGTCATAGAAGACTTAGGAAATTGAAAATAACAATTGACCAAACTAGGGTACCTTGGGTACGCCACGTGCCCTTCCACACATTAAAAACATATAAACATTAAAGAAAATAAACAGAACAAACAAAATAAAAAGAATGAGGTAGAGTGTTATCCCTTAGGGGTAATACTTTTCTCTGTTGGGGCTGATGGTGATTACTTCTTCTTTCTTCGTTTGTTTGGCCTTGCTCGAGTACCCCAGGATTCCTTCACCCCCGGAGTCATTGGCGATTTCGGTCAAGAAATTGGCAATGGTTGGAGCTTTGATAGTCAAGTGAGGCTTGAAGACCAACTTATCTGAGGTGGGGCATCTTACGTGTTAACAATCTAGCTCTGGTGAGGTATGCCTTTAATTGGGTGTCAGAAGCAATCTGATAGCTTAGTACCCTTTGTTGTGATATCTCTGATTTTCTCTTTTTATGAGCTTTACTTTATCTTCTTGCCTTTTAAGGTGGCATTTCTCCTCCATTTCTATCTACTACAACGCTCGGAAGCTGGCTTCCCCATAAGAGAGAGGGCGGCTCTTTTGAAAGGAGTGCCTTAATTTCCCCAACTGTATGTTCTTTTTAAAATGGGTCAATGTTTGTTGGTGGCCAAACGTGCTCGTTCGCAATACTTCTTGATGGAAACGAGTTGCATATTCGGACAAACTCTCAGACTCCCATTGCTTGATGAAGGCAAGCTTAGAAATTGATTGAGAGGAGAAGTAGGAAAACTCATGCACAAACTCTGTGAGTAGCTGGTCGAGGGAGGATACGTTGCCAGCCTTCAATGATTTGAACCAGGCCTTAGCGGGGCCTGTGAGAGTGTGAGGAAACATTCGGCAATAGTCTTGTCGATGACGTCCTTAATGAGCATCTAGTCACATAATAGCTTGACGTGTTCTACTGGATCAGAGGTACTCCAATATTGGGGTACCTGAGGCACGGCAAAAGTGTCTGGGAGAACAGCTGTCTGGATGTCCATGGTGAATGGCAAGTTGTATCCCACTAGAGTCGGAGCACAGGTGACATGTTACCTTTCAGAGAGGAGCTTGACTTGAGCTTCTAAGTGTTCCATGTTTTCAATGAACTCGTGGGGTACCACAAGGTCGGGTACCCTTGAGGATGCCTCTGCCATTTGAGTAGCTGTTTTAATGTTCAGCTTTTTTCGAAGATCCTCTCTGGCTCATTTGTTACACCTCGTACCTTGGCTACTACGGGAGTAGCTAGAGGCTGTGTAGTGCTCAGTCGGTGTAGGTGCTAGCTGATGCTTGGATCGGATACTCTACTGCTCTTTCCGTGGCCTATTCCCCTCAGGTACCTCAATATGTGGGATGAGTAGCTTCTCGAGTCTCTTCGGAGGAGTGTCTTGAGCTGTGGGAGGATTCTCCAGTTCGGGGACTCGAGAACCCACAGCCCAAAGAATCGCATGGGTGAATTCTTCAAAGGACCGTTGTGAAATGGGTTCCTCTGCTGGGCGTACACCAGTGGACTGTTTGGTGGATTTGCCCTTGCTGAAACGGGCTGCCCTTCTTGCTGAATCATTGGTGCCATCACTGCTGGCGTCGCTCTCCCTTTCATGGTCGCACAAGATGGTGTCAGAGGGTACGTCAGGTGCCATGGCTATACTCAACAACTAAGCTTGGCAACCGCTGTGGAAGCTTTTTGTGCGTTCCCCACAAACAGTGCCAATTGTTTGTAATGGATTTTAGGTGAGCCAAATGAAGGTGCAAAACTCATTAAAGACAATGAATTTATTTTCGAGTTAAGGGATACCTCGCTGAGTTGTAGAGTGTAGGCTGTTTTGGCTTTTTAATAGAGGTAAGTGGATGAAAGGTGGCTACTAATAGAGAAAAGCTGAGATATTAAAGGGGAATCTTTGAGAGGTGCCTTAAACCTGTAAAACCAAGAGAATGAGGTTAGAGGTAGGGATGGCAATTTTTGGATCCGGATATGGATTTAGGTACATTTGGATCTGAATTCAGATTAATTATTTTATATCCGGATTCGCATCCGGATCCATAAAATAATATGCTCACCCAGATGCGGATAATATCCGCCCAGATTGCAGGCGGATATTCCGGATATCCGGATCCGCAATTTTGAAATTAAATAATTTAAAATTTTAATTTAAAAATTTAACATTTTAACTAATAATAATAAATAAAATCCAATCATAAATTTATAATTCAACAATTAATAATTCAACATAACAGACAACATCATAAATCTACAATTAAAAATACTACAACATAAATTAAAAATAAAAAAATCAATAACATAAATTTAACAATTTACCTAATAATATTAAATAAAATACAAATATAAATCATAATTTAAGAATTAACAATTTAACATGAATAACATACAACAATATCATAAATCCATAATATCACAATATAATTAATATATTTTTTTAATTTAATATATATATTATATAATTTATGGTAATATATTTTTTTAATTTAATATATATATTATATAATTTATCCGGATCCGGATATCTAATTTTTCGGATGCCGTAGCATCCGGACCTGGATCCGAATCCGGATGGATTTACTTATTTGGTATCCGGATCCGGATTATATTGCCATCTCTAATTAGAGGTGGAGCCGGTGGTGGCTGGCGACCACACTCCGACACTCAAGTCAGCAACTCAAGTTTCTGAGGAGTGGACAACTTGTAAGCTCTCCGAAAATGGAGAAAGATTGAAGAAGAAAGACTTCAGCCTTTTGCGATATGTGTGCGTAATGGTGAAATCATGTGGAAGAATAAATCTGGCTGTCCTCATATAGTGTTTATGGGGTACTCGGCCACGTGGCACGTTTCCCAATGGTGATTTTGCTGTCAATTCTAGAATATTTCTTGTCATTTTGTCACCTTTTAACTTTTTGGGCCGTTAGAATCAAGCATGGGAAATAATGCAGCCATTATTGACAGATTTTATCATTTGGCACACGTGGGGTACGCTAACTGGGCAGTGCTAAATATTCTTGGAGAGGTTATCTGAACAGATATAAGGGTGGCAGCCAAGGACAGTTGTTTGTCCCCTCTTTATTAACAAGATATTCTCTATTTGATTTTGTTAAATCAAATATTATCTTTTGGCGATAGGGACAGCTCACGTGGAGGATATTTTGGAGATCATTTGACCGTCCCATTTACGTATGGTGTACCTCTTATCTTCTTTGGTGTATCTGGGGTACCCCAGGTAGGATGCCCAAGTACCCTTAATGGCGAAAGTAGAACGAGATAGATTGGGATACCCTGAGGTGTCCTTGGGGTATCCCAAGTACCCTTGACAATCAGAATCACTTAGAACAAGTAGGGTACCCCAAGCATCCCAAACACCCCAGGTTCCCATTTTAAGTAAAAATCTTCTTAGTGGACACGTGGTGCTCTATCATTGCTTTTTATATTTCTTCCCAAAACACTAATATTTATGATTTTTAACCGAACTATTTTTTTTTTGCCATTATTAACTATTGTTTAGCTGAGATTCTAATCTCACATTGCGCAAGAAGATATCACCGATTCACCATCATTAAAACAAATTGCACGTAGCTTTTCATCGCAAAGTTTTGGATATAAAATTATAAGTCCCCATAGGCCACTAGCCCATTACCAAGTCCTCACTCCTCTCTTACTCTAAATCAAAGACCCAAGTAAAGGTGGCCAATGGGCTGGGCAGCATGTAGCACGACACCAGCACATTTTAGTAGGGCATGCAGCATGGCATGACACCCACATGGGCCGGGCCGAGTTTATAAGTTTTGGCACGGGGGCCTTAAAAGCACTGCACATGAAAGAACACGTGATAAGCACACTTCTTTGGTGGGCTAACACGTGGCCCATGGACCATTAATAACATGTGGGCCAAAATATATTGGTAAAATTTTTAATAAAAAGTAAAAATAAAATGTTATGATTTTATAAATAACTTGAAATTAAATTTTTTTATATATTTTATTAGCATAGGTCTTTCAAAACTAATTTAAGTCTTAGGTCTTTTAAATTTTTATTAGCATAGGTTTTTTAATATATTTTCTTAGCATCGGTCTTTTAAAACTAATTTAAGTCTTAGTTTCAAAAAAATATTGTAATTGTTCTATGTTTATAGTTTTATTAAATGAATAAATTATTTTGTGATTTTAATAAGTAAAATTATCATGATTTTATAAATCATAAATCTAAAGTTTTACAACTTTAATATTTCATTTATGAAATTATAAATTAGTCAAAAGAGATATGTTTCATTTGTGAATGAAATATTTTTCATATTTACACAAAAAATAAAATAAAATAATGAACAAAATATGCTTTATGATCAATTAAAAGTTGCATTTTCATTCAATGGAGTTTAAGTGCAAGTACAATATTAGTATTTTGAATAAAATTAGGTGTAATTTGTATCACTACAGTTAACAGTATTATTGTATTAAGTGTTATTATGATCTATAGATTTAGATTTATGTATTATTGTATTATAATTGATTATTGCGAAATTAGATAATATAATTGTCTAATTGTGTTAATGTCTTAATGAAATATTAATTGTTCATTTAATAAAAATCTATTATTATTATTAAGTATATGGGTGTGGGCTTGAAAAAAGGGCCTATGGGCTTGAAAAAGTATGCAGGGCCCATGGACTTGAAAAAGCATTATAAGCAAATGGGTTTTTTAACCACGCCCACTTAAAAAAAAAAAAAAAAGCTCGCAGGCTTTTTTAGGCACGGTCCGAGGCACAACCGAACATGGTATGCATGGGATCACGCCGCGGACCAGCCCGGCTTAAAAATAAAAATTATGTGAGTGGACCGTGCCGTGCCGTGCCGGCCCATGGACCCTCACGGGCCTAGCTTTGACGGCCGGCACAGCCCATTGAGCATCCTTAGACCCAAGGTCATTATTATGTAAACATGGATAAAACTTCTTCTTTCAAGACCTGAGTATGGACTCAATCTTGTTAGTCATTAGTCTCTTTCCCATCTCATAAAGTACATTAATTATTTGTTTTTATTATTATTATTATTATTTGTGTGTGTGAAAGTTTGTATATTTAAAAATGTGAATTTAAAACTGATCGATACAGACGTTCCTATTTAAAAAATTTTCATATGTACTTATTAAATTATATATTTTGTATACTTAATATAATTAGTGAGATTAAATATAGTATGGTCGCTGTTAGTTATAACCCCTGACATGCTCCATTGAAAACTCTAAATTTTTTTGTTATACTCTTGGCTTATGATATGTTACCTACAGCATAAAAAAATTTTAGGAGTATATATAAAACTGATTATTTGGGTTAATTCTGATAGCAGATGTACAGTAGATTCACCTATCATTTTGTTAACTAAAATTAACTCTATTGTTGATTATTCTTAGGACCCTTTTGACAGATTTTTCGGTTTCAAAGGTGTCGTGTGTGTAGACGCATATTTTATGCGTGTTGGCGATGAGGCCTGCAAAAGTTTTGGATGCTAAGTGGGCACCCGTCGTTGTTAAAGCAAAGGTGATTGCACTGAAAAATGTCCTAAAAAATGCCCTGAAAAAAATTGTGTATCTGGCAACTGCCATTGAATTTGAACTTAATGCTTTTGAAATTTCGATTGAAAGTACAAACCATTTGTGAGAAATTTCGATTGAAAGTACAAACCTGTTAACATTTACCTAATAAAGTTAGTTAATCGAAAAGAAATAGATAAAAAAAAGCGAAGAATTAATATAGCAATAATATCTAGAAAAGAGCGATTATTTGCTATATATAGGATCTGTTTGGAATTGAGGTAATATAGCTGTAAAAAAAAAATATTGTAATTATGAAACAAAAGTCAATAATGTATAGTAAATATAAATTTTAAATAATAATTTTGACAAAATTATTAATAATATAATAGATTTTTTATTACAAGTGAAAAATTATATCAACATAGTTTCCAAACTGTTACAGTTATTGTTTACCAAATACTTTAGTATTGTAGTTTTTAAGCTACAGTTGCCCAACCTCAATTCCAAACGGACCCATAGTTAACGCAAGTCAATACAAAATAATTATTGAATTAAATCAATGCATATATTTCCATTTGCATTTTCTCCAACAGCTACCATGTGGGAGACTCGGCAGCATAATTATAGCTTTCACATTGAGCGTGGGGTTCAAATTAAATAAGATATCACCGAGTGAAATGATGTTTATTATATGTTACAATGAGGGGTGGTAAAACAAATAAATGAATTGTATTTAAATCGAATCATAAATGAGTTAGGTCAAAATTCTGTTGATTCGGATTTGAGTCACTTATTAAATGAATTAAAATCTCAGCATTCAGATTTGATTTGTTTATTAAACAAATAAGATAACAGTAAAATGATGTTTATAAAATGTTATAGTAAAAACATTTGCTGAACAGTAAAAATTCAATAATGTTTGGGATCTCATCATTTGAGTCCAAACTTGAGTTCCAATGTTATGTGTCACTTATTTATTATATGATGAATTTTATAACTTATAAAATCACTAAAGCACCATTTAATGAATGAATGTCACATCAGTTAGGACTCAAATTGTGACTTACATGTCTATGTATACAAACTTAATAGTGCACTGGCATATTAATTGTTAAAATCTTCACCTATTACTTGTACACAATATGTTAGAGTGCCACCAAAATGATCAACAAAAATAAATAAAATTTTGAAAAAGCTCAAAATTTTCATATCTATATAGTAAATTGCACCTAGATTTGTTACTGTAGGAGCATATTAAGTTGAGCCACAACATGTAATGTTTTTAAAATGAGCAAATCGACATCGATTAATAATGATCATTAATCCTTGAGTGTTTTCATATCATTGTTGAAGAATAAGTATGGGAGATGGGAAAAGAAAAATATAATCACATTTTAATTTAAAAATGAAAAATATGATTAATAAACACATATAGGAAAATTCAGTCATAAATCATAACCACAATGAAACGAATAAAAATGAACAAACAATAAATAAAGACTTGCATTTATTACATACAAAATCTACGCTTACTTTGTTCGAATTGCATGTTCATTTGCATCCACTGTACTCAACAGCTTTAGCAGATGCAGATGCAGATGCAGCATTTTCAAAACATAATTTCTTGATCAATTTCAAAACAATCAATGTCAATGTCAAAGTTTGTTAAATTATTTTAACATGGGCTCCTAATTAAATTTTACATTCATTTTATTATTCTTATATTAAGATAATTAATTTTATTATTATTATTATTATTAAATTTTATTATTTTAATTAATTTATATTATTTTTAGTGCTGTCGCCCAGTCCAAAATTCATTTTTCAAGAGATTTTTCCCTTAACAAAATTCAGTAACGCATTATTTGAAAAGTATCATTTGCTTGAGCTCCAGAGCACGATCATGAAAGTTTCAAAAATATATATCTCCGTTAATAATTCCCTCTGCTTTGTTAATTTATTAGAAGATTTCATTTTTTTAAATTCTAATGCTGCCTTTTTTTTTTGGGAAGGAGCACTTTGGATGATATTGGGCATAGCCTCAACAACGCTATTATGTCCTCTTTTATTCTTAATGTTGGAAATTGCAGCACTTCACACAACTAATTGTCCTTTAACAACAATAATAAGTAGTAATAATAATAATTGTTAGACTAGTTAACGACATGACGAATATTATGATTGTAAATTCTGGGAATATGCATTGTCGCTTTCCTAAACTCTTTCAAAGAAATTCATACATCACCACAAACAATTTGATCCGAAAGAAATTCTTTCACATTTTACCAGAACTCCACGCATCAGGATCCTACATGTATTAAAAATTCAAGAGGCAGGTCTTTTATTTCTGAGTACTTCTACTTACCTAGGGTCAAGTCCCTAGTCAAACCCCAAAAAGGGTTTCTTTGCAATATTTCTTCAAACTTAAATGACTTGGACTACAAAACTTCTCCTATTATGCAAATGGGTCCTTTTATAGTATTTGTTGAATTTCTTATGTTATATATTAATTTTGAATAATTAGATAATTCTTCCTTCCATCTCTTTTACTTTTATCTTTAAATTTTTTTAAAGTTTTAACAATAATTTTATATAAATTTAGATGATTATCATATTCATAAAGATCTATTGGTTCCAAATTAGGAAGTGCATTAATAATTGTTTGTCTCTCTTGAGACAGAGACTAAATTTTTTCTTCTAACATGTCTATGTATATTCTTAAGCTATCTTCCTAACTTAGGTACATTCTATCCAAATTTTCACAAAAAGGTTGTAATCTAAATTCTGCATTTTGAATTAAAAAGTTCATATTATTGTTATTATTATTATCCATTATGAGCGATTCTGAGTTCTATTATTAGTTTTGCATCTGTCTTGAATTACTTTAAGACTCGTTAAAATTGATTCCATTAGTGCTATTCTGTTTTCTTCCTCAAAAGCATCAAATATATCATATTCGTCTTTGGCATTTATTCTAGTCATATTTTTGTACCAATGCTTTTTGAGATTCAAATGATCTTTAATTATAGTAATTGCATAAATGATTTGGTATTCTTAACTAAAATCCATATTATCTATAGCATCTATAAACTGGATGACAGAACTTTCCATGTTTTATGTATTTGAGTTACTCTTATCACTTCCTATCGTATAACATTCAAGAAAACAACCAAGGCCCAACATGCTTCCGTTTGTTACTAAAATATAAGAAGATAGTTCATGATTACTAACCAATGTATTATCTCTCGGAATTCTGAGATAAACACACTAATTGCCTCCAACCATAAAGAGGTCCATGGTCAGCATCGTCATAGTTCCACACGTCCAGCAAGATCACCTTGGCGACTGTTCCACATGGCCTAATGCTACATACTGCTCCACAGCCTAGAAGGATCTGTCTGAGTGCTTTTCTTGCAAAGGTCTTTGGAAGAGTGCTTAGTAATATGAAATCTTCTTCGATTAGCACAAGTGCTAGCATGTAAAGTACTTGATTTATTTCTAAGAATATATAAGATCTTTTGGAAAATGATAATTTCACTCAAATGATTTATTCATTTCATAACTGGAAATTTTACAAAGAAGAGATTACAAAGGCTAGAAGGAGTAGAGATGGCTATAAGACGATTGCCCCTTCTTTTTTCCTACATGATTACATTTATATCTTTCAAGAGATAAGATTTCATTACATCTGTTATATTCTTATGGAATCTTGGGGATTTCCTTCAGATCAGGTGACCCCTCTTCTTTTATTCTTGCTGACATCTGTTGCAAACAGCTACTGTGCTGATAATCTTTATCTTTTTGGCCTTTTCCTTTGAATTATTGAAGCTTGTTAAGCTAGCATCTTTTAACTTTGTCGCAGACCCTTCACATGCATATTATTAGCTCCTCATCTACTGACATGTCTTCTTCACTGGATCCATCTTTGGATTTTTCATAGCAATAGCCACAATTATTTTGGTGTTTTAACACCTTGCATATTTCGTGGTATGTTGGCAGACTGGACTCTACAAGATTTTCATATATTGTTTTTTTCTTTTTAATGATGGCCTGTTTGGCTAGGATATTTTCTTTTCTACTCATAGAAAAGATGATATATTCTTTTGTGATTTCATAAAGCCACACACATTCTTTGCTTATCATTTCAAACTGTTCATTAAAGACTTTCATTCCTATTGCCCTTTTGGTGGTGAGTGCTTTGGGTTCAAATAATTCTGGATCATAATCGTTATAAACCTTGTCTAAATCAATTGTGGGACTAATCTTTTTGCTGCTAACTCCAACCTGTATCATGTGTTGAGATGGATACCATTTGTTATCACAATATTCAGGACAAGCACTGAGGAATTTGACAAAAATCGCTTCTTTTGTCCTGCTTATATTTTTTAGTTTAATGGCAGCTTCTTTGATCTTTTCGGGGAGTAATTCTAATTCCCCGGAATTTTCATCAGTATAAATGAGATTAAAAAAATCATAATCAAACATATTTTTGTCATTTTTAGATCACCTCTTAAAATGAAATTAATCCTTGGGTATGACCCTGAATGATCTGGTATTATAGCTTGGTTAGGACGAATCCCATAGGCTATTTTACCAATTCTTTTATATTTATAAACGTAGTCATTTTCACATGGGATTTTAGTCATTGAAATTGACTATCCGCTGTTAGTATATTGGGGCTTGAAACTCTATGAAGAGCTTTGGGAACCCTCTCCCTTCATATATTGTTCTTTGAGATCATGGATTGAGAGGAACCTCTCTGGAATTGGAATCTTTGTATTTTGTAAAGAACACTGGGCGATCTAACCTTCATTTTGGTCCTTAAAATGGACCCTTTTTAGCATTTTGCTAATAAATTCTTCTGAAGTTTGTACTTCTGGATGATTTTGCAAACTTTTGTCTAGGCAAAGTTTGCTCAATTCTTCTTGGGCAGCATCAATCATAGCAAGCCCATTATAAATCATTTCATTGTCCTTGAGAAGCAATTCTTGACCTTTAGAGCACATCATTATGCCTTTCATTATTCTGAAAAGGCTTTTATCCATTGTATTCTTTGATGAGAAAATATGCAATATAATTGCTAGTCATATTCTATAAAAAATTGCTGCCATCTAATTAATCTCTTATATTGAGGGAGATTAGGTAATTTATTAAATATAAATCCTTTAACCTGAGTATTATCAGATCTGATTCTAAATTTCTTTGGTAATAAAAAGAAAGTAAATTTAGCTATTCCATTTTTAATAGCTAATAATTCCTTTTCATTACTATGATAATTCTTTTCTGCGGGCTTAAATGTTCCACTGGTATATCTACAAATCTTTTTTAGATCTGTTTTTAATACTGCGCCCCAGTGATTATTAGAAGCATCACTTTTAAGAATTAAATTATCACTGGCCGTAGGGAATCCTAATCTTAGTAGATTTTTACATTTTTCTTTTAATCTTTTAACTACTTGAGTATGAGATTCTTCCTAAGATTTTGTATTATTTTTTTTGAATAATCCTTGTAAGGGTTGACTTTCTTTTGCTAATTTTTTATGAAACCTTCAGCATAATTAAGACATCCTAAAAATCTTTGAAATTGCTCCTTAAATTCTACTTTATCTGAAAATAAATATATTTTTTTTCAGATATATGAGGTTGCATTTCTATTCTTGTTTCATTGATTATTAATCCTAGAAATTCAATCCTAGGTTTCATTATCTCAGCTTTCTTTTTAGAATGTAATATTCCGTGTTTCTTACATTTTTTTGCAAAAGAAACTAAATGAGTAATATGATCAACTTCATTATTACAGAATATTAATATATCATCCACATAAACAATGGAAAATTAATGTAATTCTTTAAAAATTTAATCAATTCTTCTTTGAAATATTTGCAGTGCATTTTTTAATCCAAATGGCATTATAATCCATTCATATTGTCCTTGAGGTGCACTAAAGGCAATAAGTGGTATACTGTTTTCTTCAAGCTTAATTTGCCAAAAGCCAGATTTAAAATCAAATTTGCTAAATATCTTTTTTTTAATTACAGAAGTAATTAATGTATCTTTGTAAGGTAAAAAGTATCTATCAAATTTGGTATATTTATTTAATTCTTTATAATTAATAACCATATGGGCTTTTCCTCGTTTAATTTCCGCATGAATCCTAACCATAAAGGCAGGGTTGCTATGTGGACTTTTAGATTCTCGAATAAGTTTAAGATCTAAGAGTTCTTTGATTTGTTTATCAAATTCTAATCTATCTTCTTGCCCATATCTCATAGACTTGACCCTTATGATAACATTTGGATCTTTTAATTCAATCTTGGCAAAAGTTTTATTAATTTCCCATAATTGAATTGGATTTTCTCCAAAATTTTTTTCAATTTTTCTAAGATCTTTTCATAATCAGATATGATTTGATTAATTTTTATATTTAAATCACCACGCTGGCGGCGGTGAAAGTGAAATTTTTGAGTGGTGTGCCTAATGGGATTATAAATCCTTGGTATTGTAAGTGCATGATCACAAGGGGTTTTAAGAGTAGTTACTTCATTAGTCATTATATAAATGAATTGACGAAGGAAATTAACTCCTAAAAGTATATCTGCTCCCATATAATCATAAGACCATAAGATTGGTATGCTGAGTATATAGTCATTGATTTGTATTAAGGTTTTTATTCTATATCGTCCTAGAGAAATTTGTTCTCCATTAATTCCTTGCCCTGTCAAAGGTTTATAATCTTTCTAATATGACTTTGGATAAATTCTTGAATTAGCTAAGCTAACTCCTGAACCCATATCAATTAAAGCATGAAACCATTCCGGGTTATGTTTATAATAGGGTACAATTAATTTGATATATACTATAAATGGATTAGACATATCTTGATAAAGTTTGTTTAATCCCTTCAATTATTATTGGTATTTCTCTATGTCCTATGCAGTAAGGAGAGAAATTTTCAAGGAAGTTCATTCATAATAATAAAGGACTTATGTCTTTTTTATATTCTTGTTCTATAAAGAAAGGAAAGATAAATTCTATTCCCTTAAATTTTCATAGTATTTCGTAGGGGTGGGCAAAACCGAACCGAAATCAGAAAAAAATCGGTTTGGTTCGATTTTTTCGGTTTCGGTTCAATTTTTTTAGAAAAAAACCGAATATATAATACCGAATCAAATTTTCAGTTCGGTTCAAATTTCGGTTCACTAATTATAAAATCCGAACCGAACCGAATTAAAGGCAATTTTGTAATTATGTATGATATATATAAAGTATAAACTCCCGCAGGCGCAGCACACCAACCCTCAACTCCTCACGCAAAGGAACTACTGCAATCCCTAAGCCCTAAAATTCAAACTAAACTAAACCCCACGTGCCGCCGCCGCCGCTGCCAGTATTGCAGCCTGCGAGCTTTGTGCGACACCACCAACTGCTCTATTTGCTTATCACTGCCGTTCACTGCAGCAGCTTTGCTTCTTCTGGTCGTCTGCGCTGCCGCGGTTCACGCAAAAGAGCTGCTGCAACCCTAAGCCCCAAAATTCAAACTAAACCAAACCCCACGTGTTGCCGTCGCTGCTGCTAGTGCTGCCGCCGCTACCAGTACTGCAGCCTGCGAGCTTTGTGCGACACCACCAGCTGCTCTATTTGCTTATCACTGCCGCAGTTCATTACAGTAGCTTTGCTTCTTCTGGTTGTCTGCGCTGCCGCTGCCGCTATCACATCTTTGCTTCTTCTCGTCATCTCCGCTGCCGCTGCCGCTGCCGTTACCCTTTCGTTTGTTTCCAGGCCAGCCAAGGTAATTTCACTCTCAATTTTCCATTTTGAGAGTGAAATGGGAAATGGGAAATGACTGCCGCTTATCAGTTATCACTGCCGCTACTGCTCGGTTTTATTGATCTTTTTTTTTAAATGGGAAATGACTTATGCCTCAGTTTGTGCTTTTGTTGAATTAATACATTTAATAATTGTTTGAACTTTGAATTAATACATTTAATAATAATGTGAGAAATTAGTTGGTAACTTGGTATGAAATATTTGAATTAAAATATTTAATAATTTTATTTTGGGTATGAAATATTTGAATTAAAATATTTAATAATTTTATTTAATAATTTTAATAATCGTCTATGTCTGCTGAGCTTGGTAGGCTTCGTTGCTGTGTTGCGCCATTTTTGTTTGCATATATAATTAAAAAAAATCAAATTTATGTAATTGCTAAAGATTAGATGATTATGTAATTGATTATACAACTACTTAAATAATTTGCTCAGTATGATTATGTCATTTGTATACCCACTTTATAAATTATTTTATTTTTGTTTATTATATATTGATTATAGTAGGCTTTGTACAGGATGGAAGAAAATAACAATGATGTAGAGGAGATTATGTAGGACGATTTTGAGGAGGATGTTGAGAACGAAAAAAAAGGGAGGCGTTTGAGATCAGATGTTTGGGAATCATTTTCGAAGCTACCTAGAGGAAAAAAAGCAAAGTGTCACTATTGTAAGAAGGAGTATGTATGTAAAAGTGCTAAAGGAACTTCTGGCTTAAGAACTCATTTGGAAAAAAGGTGTCCGGTGTACAAAAAAGTGAAGCCTAAAGTGGATGAAAATCAATGTACTTTAGCTCATGAAAAGGGTGTTAGTAATGCTAAGTTTGTTCTTGTAGGTTTTAGTAAAGAGGCTTGTAGGAAAGCACTTGTAAAGATGATTGTTAAAGATGAGTTACCCTTTAAGTTTGTGGAGACTGAGGGTTTTTTGGAGTTTATGGCTACTTGTTGTCCAAAGTTTGATGTGCCGTCACGGAGGACAATTACAAGGGATATTCTTAAATTATATGAGAATGAGAAGAAGATGTTGAAAAGTATGTTAAGTGCAAATCGTCAAAGGGTATGTATCACTACAGACACTTGGACATCAATTCAAATGTGTAATTACATGGTGATAACAGCCCATTTTATTGACAAAAAATGGAAGTTGCATAAAAGAATACTCAGTTTTGCACCCATTTCTAATCATAAAAGAGAGGCCATTGGGAAAATCATTGAGAAATGTATGATTGATTGGGGTATTGAAAGCTTGTTCACGATTACTGTGGACAATGCAAGTGCTAATGAAAAAGCAGTCAATTATTTAAAGAAGAAGTTAGGAAATTGGAGTCGAGATTCATTGGTTTTAAATGGTTTGTATTTACATATGAGATGTTCAGCACACATAACAAATTTGATTGTGAAGGATGGGTTGGATGTGGTGAAGGCATCAATAGATAGTATTCGTAATGCAGTGAAATATGTTAGATCTTCACCATCAAAGTTACAAAAATTCAAAACTTGTGTTGATGCAGAAAAAATCTCATATAATCGGTTTATGGTGTTAGATGTGCCGACAAGGTGGAATTCGACATTCTTGAAGTTGAGATCAGCATTGAAATTTTAAAAAGCATTTGATAGATTGAAAGATGAGCATGGGCATTATGTTAACTGGTTCGGAGCTGATGGAGAGGATGAGAATGAGAACGAGAAAAACAAAGTAGGGCCACCGATGGAAGAAGATTGGGACAATACAAGAAGGTTAGTCAAATTTCTATCAATCTTTTATGATGTGACCTTGAAATTTAGTAGTTCTAAGTTTGTGACTTCGAATAATTATTTGAATGAGATGTGGAAAATTCAAATTCATTTGAAGTCTCTTGATGATAGTGATGATATTTTGTTAAGTTACATGGCCAAGCCTATGAGAATAAAGTTTGTCAAATATTGGGGTAATAATTTGGAGAAGGTCAACATGTTGTTGATATTAGCAGCAGTACTTGATCCTCGATGTAAAATGGATTTTGTTACGTGGTGTTTTAGTAGTTTGTATGAAACCAAGAAGGTTGAGGAGTTGTGTAATGGCCTTAAAGAGTTGTTTATGAAGCTTTATCAAAGCTACCATTCTGGTGATCCAAACAGTGCTGTTAAGACTAGTTGCATGGTTCAAACTAGTGGGATTAGTGAGAGTGCTGGCTCTAGTTCTCTTGATCCTTTTGCACAATATAAAAAAATGAAAGCAAGTACACAAGATGGATACGGTGTGCAAAATGAGGTTGAAAGATACTTGTCGGACAAAACAAAGATGACAAATGACAACTTTGATATTTTGAATTGGTGGAGTTTGAATTGGCATAGGTATCCAATTTTGTCTCAGATTGCCAAAGACATATTGGCAATTCCAGTTTCCACCGTTGCTTCGGAGTCGGCATTTAGCACTGGGGGTCGCATTCTCGACCCATTTAGGAGTTCTTTGACTCCTAAAACAGTTGAGGCCTTGATTTGCCGTCAAAATTGACTTTGATCAACTCTTTTCCGAGATCACATAATCGAGCCAACCGAGGAAGATACTGAATTTTATGAAGTTGTTGAAGCAGGTAATAACATGATTTGTTAACTTTGGAATTTGGATAATTAATTTGTAGTGTTCAATATTATAAATAATGATTTTCATACATTTATTTTATTTTTTGTAGAATTTGTGAGGCCAATGCTAGCACAACAAGCACAAGCAAAAGAAGACCAGTTGGCAATTGAGTGATGTTTTAGAATAAAAGGTACCATTTATGTGAATTTTGATATATTATTTTTGTAGTTATATTTATGTTTATTTTACTCATTTCAACTTTATTTTTGTAGATTTAAGTTGGGAAGTGTATGGAGGGAGAAAGGAGAGCAAAGTAATGGCATTTCTTATGGTTGATTTTTAATTTTTATGTTATAATAGTTTCTTATGGTTATGGATGTTGTATGGTGCTTGAATATTTGACTATTTCCTAATTCTTATTTTGTTTTGTGTCATTGTTAGAATTGTTTTATTTTTCATGTTGTTATGGACTTATATTATGGATGATATTAAGTTAATTTTGTGTGATTGTTAGACTTGTTTTATTTTTTATGTTGTTATGGTCCTTATGGACTTGTGTTATGAATGAATAATGATATTAAGTTAATTTTGTGTGATTGTTAGAATTGTTTTATTTTTTATGTTGTTATGGACTTGTGTTATGGATGATATTAAGTTAATTTAGTGGTAATGATGAATGATTTGGTAGTAGTAGTAATTAATGGTATAATTTGATAAGTTTAGTTGTAATTCATAAACTTGCATATTGAATCGGATCAGATCGGTCCGAACCGAATCGGACCGGGACGAAATCTGAAATTAATTTGTTAAACCGAACCGTTAAGTAAACCGAAACCGAACTGAAAACCCGAAACCGAACCGAAACCGATCCGAACCGAACTATCGGTTTCGGTCCGGTTTTTTTTTTTCCAAAAATAACTGTCGGTTTTTTTTAAATATTCAATCCGAACCGAACCGATAAAAAAAAAACTGAAACGAAACCGAACCGAACCGAACCGTTGCCCACCCTTAGTATTTCGTAATATTGAGTTAATGTTTTTCTTTCTCCATTATACTCTACATATGTATGTGGTTCAATTAAAATCTTTCTTTCTAAATATTTTATCATCTTGGCATCTACATAAGATTTTGCAGCTTCTGTATCTAGAACAGCAAAAGTCTCATGCCCTGACTTTCCATTATTATACTTAATTTTGATTTTTAGATTTTGATTATTTTTTCTAACAGTTGCTAATATTTCATGTGATGGTGGTATCACAAGATGGCTACATCATGTAGAACTTTGCGTTCCTCTTAAATTTAGATCTCTTCTAGGTATAGAGATTGATTCTCCACTCCTTATAATTATTCTACCTTCCGGTGTGTATTCTATAGTCCTAGAGGTATTTCCTTTAATCAGAGTAGGTTGATTCCTTAAATCCATTTCCCATTCCTCTAGTAGATCAATTTCTTTTAATAATTCAGGGGGTTGTATTTTTCTAACTTTATTAAAAAGTTTGTCTATTTCTATGAATTCTTTATCAGTAAACATTTCATTGTTAGCTGAATTTGTTAATGTATATTCTATGGCATAAGTTATGCTATATGGATATGATCCATCATGCATTATATCAAAGTATTTGAAATCATGAAAGTTTTGTTTATATTTCTATTTCTAAGACTTATGGAATATTTAGGATATATCTTAAAAATTAATTTCTTATAATTAAGATTTCCTTGTATTATTCCAAGAAGTGCATGTTTTCTATCTTTTATTCTATTATCTAATACAGCAATATTTACTGGACAATCGATTCCTTCTCTGAAATGAGCTTTTATCATAATTTGGATTCCTCCAATATGAATATATCCAATTTTATGCTTATCATTAGGTCTAATTCTATTAATTTTTTCTTTTATATAAGCTTTTAATAACAATGGTATATTTGTATTTCCTCTTGCGTGCCTAATTTCAATTGGTTCTTCTTTTACAGTGGCACTGAAATATATTATATTTTTTTTAACCATGTTAGCTATTCCTTTTGCTAACCTATTGACTGAAGTCATAGATGTTTCTAATCCCTTTTTATTAATCCTTAGATATTGTTTTTTTATCAAAGATTAATTCTTGATTAAAAGAACCTTGTTCTTCTATTTCTTTATCTTGATATAAATCTTAACCTTGTTCTTTTATTTCTTCATCTTGATATAAATCTTTATTATCTATTTTTTCAAAACTTTTTTTGATTCTAAACTATTAGAAGTCTCTTCAGAAAGATAGTATATGCTATCATTTTCACTAATATGTTCACTATCAGTGATTAATTCTAATTCTTCATAATCTTCAAACATTTTAATGTTTAATTTCTTTTTCTTAGGACATTCATTTGCATAATGTCCTTCTTCACTACATAACCAGAATTTACATTTTTTAGGTGTTTTTGCCTTAGATTTTTTATATTTGTTCCTTTTAAAGAGCTTTTTCTTAAATTTATTTTTCTTGTAATATTTTTTATTAGTTTTCAAAAACTTTTTCTTTTTAAATCTTCTCTTATGTTTATGAATTTTTTCTAAATATCCAAATCTTGGAGGTTCTTATAATCTTGAACAACATAATCTTCGATTCTGTTTTTTCATTAATCTTCTATCTCTTATTTCAGAACACCACTGATTTACTATATTTCGAGGAAACCTAATTTTATTTCCAAGAGAATCAGTACTGGCATTATCTTCATAGTCGTAGCTATATTCAAACATAATCTTTTTACCCTATGGATCTGGTATTTTCATAAAGTATAGATTATTGTAATACATCTTTGTATTGTCCTCTTCTTGAAATTCACATTTGTAATATAATTCTTGAAAGCTACAAGTATATTCTTCTTAGTAACATATATCACATATTTCAAGCCTAGCTAGTTTTATCAAATTTTCCATTCTCTTTCTTTTTACTTCTTGCCTAAAATCAGCTTCCTAATCTTCTCTTAAGAATTCTTTTCTTATTTCGCATTCAAATCTCGTCAAAATTTGTTCTTGAGATTCATTTTCATTAGGATTTTCTTCATATAATATTTTATTTTTATAATTTTGGCTTAATCCCATGAACCATTGTGCTACAATTCCTATAAAAGAAGTTTTAAGGAATTCTATGCTATTATGTCTATTTAGATTATAAAATGCCAATGCAATTTTCATAGACTTTACCCAAGCAGTTATCATTTTATCTCTATCTTTGACACTGTCTAAATCTAACTAGATACCCTCATGGCTGATGGGTCTTTCTTTAAATTCTCCTGGAGTTTTATACTCTCTTTTAGGTCTTTTACTTGGCCTGAAATATTGACTTTGTGATCTTTCATTTTCATATGTGGGTATTTCTTCTCAAGCATAGGAAGCTCGATTACTAGATTCGCCTTATTCAAAGACTCTTTGCTTTGATTAATTCATTTTTAGATGTTCTATTCTTTTTACAATATCTTCTAAATTTATAAAGACATTTTCATCTTCTTCATCTATTTTAGTTTCTTCATTATTATCAGATAATTCTTTTAATCCATTATTAGCATTTTCACTTAACTTTCTTAAACTTATCAATTTTTCATTTTTATTTATTTTGTTAAATATTGGCCTTACCATAGGTTGAATTTCATTGCTTTTCTTTTCATCAAAATAAATTATTGTATCTTGTAAAATTTTATTCTGCTCTTGAATTATCATGACTAATTCTTCCATATTATTTCCAATTCTTTGTACTTCAATTTTCTTGAAATTTTTCATGTATGTTTATGGCAAATTTATTACCAAGTTGTTCAACAATTTTTCAATTTTATTTAATTGACATTCTATGTTATTCAATCTTGTTTCTACTGAATTCTTATTTATTATATCTATAATTTTTTTTCAGTATATCCTGATCTTCAATTTTACATTCATTTATTATTTGTTTAATATGTTCAAATTCTTGACTCATTTGTTTCCTAATTCTGTAATATGCTTTATATTTTCATTATTAAAATTTTTTATCTCAAGTATTTCATTTGTAATCTCTTTATCATTTATGGTTAAATTAGGATTTCCTAATTTATTTAATAAATACAGAGAAATCCAGTTTAACTGATTATTTCCCTACATATCAGAATCATTTATTAAATCAAAATGTTGAAATCTTCCATATATATATATCCTCTTTGCCTATAACTAGAAGATGAAAACCTACTAGTTTCAATATTTCGAAAAATTATTAATGGGTCAGGTAATTTATTCATTATACCATTTACATAGTACTTCATTACTTTCTATTAAATATTTGTAATTTATAATGTCTCTTATTTCTTTGGGAATATAATTCTTCTCTAATCCTTTATTTATAAGGCAGAGTTTATGTATAAATAAATCTTTATATCCTAATAGCATATTACTAAAAGGATAATATTTACTTCTAATTCTTTTATTAGTCCAATTATATTCTTCTCTTTGTTTAATAGTTAAAAGTCTATTATAATCTATTATGAGATCATCTTGATACTCTTTAATAGAATTGATATTCTATTGCTCCCAAGAAAAATTACATCTAAAAACTTCTATTCTTATCCTATCTAGTAGGAGAGGATCTATATTTAAACTTCTTCTATTTATTATTATTAATTCTCCAATTCTAAATTCTTGAGCTTTGGCTAAATATAGTTGTTCTAATTGTTTAATATCTAAATTTCTTCTTTCAGAAGAATAATATTGCATATGTTTAGTAGTGTTATATTTTATTGTTTTGCTATCTATTAATAAATTATATCCATCAGGATTAATATTATAAACAGTTATTTCATCCTCCATTTTTAAATAAATTATTTAAATCAAATACTTGGCTCTGATACTAGTTTTGTGGAAATTGAAATTCAATCAATCAATCAAGTCAATTAATCAATAAAATCAATTTAATTAATAAACATAAGGGTGTAAATGAATAAAATGTTTAAACTTTAAAATTTTTTAATTTTAGGCCCTTCGGTGTCCACTATTCTTCGGGGCATTTAGCTTTTTCCGATATTTCTACAAGCAAAATTTCACACTCATCAAAATGTCAAATAGTAGGAGTCCACAGGATGAAATTAAGAATGAAAAATTGGACACGCCTTTTATTGACCAGAAGTCTACACAAGGCTCTGCATTTATGATTATGAATTTCAAGATGCTGGTCTTTAATTCATCTATAGTTTTTACTTCTTAATTTATGCAGTTAGTTAAATACAATGATAATTCACCGACCAGATTTTTTGACCATTATTAACATTATATTTGTGATTTTTAACCAGAATTTTTTTGCCATTATTAGCTATAAATTTATTGTACAGTCTGGTTCAATCACAAGTCAATCAAAACCAATACTCTGCCCAGAATACTAACCAAGAACAGCTCCAGATGCAATTAAAGCAGAAGAATAATATGAACTAAATCAATGACAGACTAAACTAGGGTTTAATCAAACAAGAACTAATTAAGAAACATAATTGAAAACACAAATCGCAAGATAAAGACACTGGGTTATGTGGTTCAATCTTTGCAGACTTACATCCACGGGTGAAACATCTAAGCTAGCTTTTTGATTCAAGAAGAACAATTACAAGAACTCAATACAATGATTACAGAGCATAAGAAAAAAGCTTTTCTTTTACTCTAACTCGCTTTAACGAATCCTTTCAATCTCTCTCAACTCACTGGAGTGCTCAGCTTATAAAGCTCTGCTTCAACAATTTGCTAAGCCTAGAATGCGCAGATTTCTGCTACCTGTATAAGTTGTTATAATGAACTTGTTTTCATTAGCTTGTCATGAGCCAAGTCACGTGAGCCACTTAAATCTATTATAACCAAAACGAAACTTCTGCTGCCATTTTCATTTTAAGTAATCACGCTTGACTCATATGGTTCTATAACACATAAGCTTTAGCACAAAATGCCATCGTTTTCTGACTCCAGTGTTTGTATTCATCATACTTAACATTTCTCCACCTTGAATCAAATACCCAGCTCAAGGTCCCATCACCAAACGGAGAAAATTCATATACTGCAAATTCCAGCTAAGTCCTTACATTTCTTGAACTTAGCCATTGAAACCACTTTGGTAAGCATATCGAAAGGATTATCATCAGTATGCACCTTTTCCATCTTGATGACACCCTTTGAAACTTGATGCCTTATAAAATGGAGTTTGATATCTATATGCTTGGTCTTCTCATAATACATTGGATTTCTATAGAGATGTAAATCATTGGAACTGTCACAAGAGATTGGAATAGATTCTTGTTTAAGACCAAGCTCAGATAGCATCCCTTTAAGCCGTAGTGCATCTTTAACTAACTCTGCAGCTGCTGTGTACTCAGCTTCTGTAGTTGAGAGAGCCACTACATGCAGCAAGCTAGCTTTCTAGTTAATCAAGCAACCATGAAAGAAAAACATGTATCCAGATAATGATCTTCTCTTGTCCATATCACCAGCATAATCTGAGTCGACAAAACCTCTCAAACCAATGCTGCTGATAACCTTTCTTCCATACAGTAATCCAAGGTTCAAAGTGCCTTTGATATATACCTCATAATCCACTTTACTCCTTTGTAATGCTCTTTGCCCGGAACTGCCATGTATCCACTAACTATACTCATGGCATGTGAGATGTCAGGTCTAGTTAGAACCATACCATACATTAGGCAGCCTATAGCATTTGCATATGGCATCAGACTCATTTCATGCTTTTCTTCATCTATTTTTGGGCAACAGAATTTGCTAAGCTTGAAATGTACAGCAAGAGGTACCTGAACTGGTTTGTTGTCAAGCATATTAAAGGTTTCCAAAACCTTATTCAGATATCTTTCATGTGATAAAAATATCAACCCCTCCCTTCTGTTTCTGATGATTTCAACCCTAATATCTTCTTGGCTCTCCCCAAATCCTTCATGTCAAAAGCAATATTTAGGAGTTTCTTTAAAGCTTCTATCTCAGCCTTCTCTTTGCAAGCAATGAGAATGTCATCTACATATAGCAGTAGATCGATATGCAAATTAGAGTCCAGTGTTTTAATATACACACAACAGTCATAGCTACACCTATTAAAGCCATATGTAACCATGAACTCATCGAACTTGAGATACCATTGCCTAGGAGTTGCTTAAGCCCATAAAGAGATTTTTTCTGTAAGCAAACATGACCCTTTTTGCCTTGGAGTTCATACCCTTCAGGCTGGTTCATATAAATTTGTTCACTCAACGCACCATGTAGAAAAGCAGTCTTGACATCAAGCTGTTCAAGTTCCAAATCATTAACTGCTATAAGTGCTAACACTGTTCCGTTAAAGCATGTTTGACTAGTGGTGAGAATACTTCCTTAAAATCCACTCATTCTTTCTGAGTATATCCTTTAACAATAAGTCTAGCCTTAAACCTTTTTTGTTCTGATGCAGACAGCCCCTTTTTGATTCTGAAAATCCATTTGCATCCAACTATCCCTATCTTTTCAGGCTTCTTTACAAATTCCCAGGTGCAGTTCTTATGTAATGAATTGATCTCATCATCTATTGCTTTCTTCCATTCCTCCTTCTACTGACAGCTGACTACTTTTTCATAACTTTTTGGTTCTTCAACATCAACCATATGAGCAGAATGCAAGGAAAATGCTATTAAATCAGCATATCCATACCTCTTGGGAGCTTTAACTTGTCTTTTCTGTCTATCTCTCACAAGTTGATAATCCTGAGCATGATCATGAGTTGGAACTTCATCTTGAGATGCATTTAGTCTGTCTGACTCATCATTGCTCTCATCTGAGACTGGAACCTCATCAGAGTGGTTTTGAGCAGTTGACTTCACCTTAAATGAACCCCTGATGTGTTATTTTGTTTCTAGTCTCTATCTCTTTTAAACTTATCAGCCTCTTTTTCTTTATTAAACACAGCATCCCTACTGACTATGTATCTTGGTGGGTTTAAATCTATACACTATAGCTTATAACCCTTAACTCCCTGTGGATAACTAATAAACACACCCTTCAAAGCTCTTGGAGCTAACTTTCCTTCATTGACATGAGCATAGGCCTTACAACCAAACACTCTAAGGCTTCCATAGTTTGCTAGCTTCCGTGTCCATAGTTCATAGGGGGTTTTGAAACCAATTGCAGAGGAACGACTTAAGTTTATTAGGTAGCAAGTTGTGTTGAGAGTTTCTGCCCGCAAGCTTTTTGGTAGCTTGGCTTGTATCATCATACTTCTCACTCTTTCCATAAAAGTTCTATTCATTCTTTCTGCTAAGCCATTTTGCTGAGGTGTTAACCTTACTGTCTTGTGCCTTGAAATTTCCTCAGTTACACAAAAGTTGTCAAACACTTGATTGCAGAATTCCAGCCCATTATCGGTCCTCTACTTTTTAACTTTCTTTCCCATTTGATTCTCAACTAATGTCTTCCATTTTTTAAACTAGTCAAAAACTTGATCCTTCTGTTTAAGCACATAATCCAGGCTCGTCTTGAATAATCATCAATGATTGATAGAAGATTTTTGGCTCTACCTTGAGAGGCTTCCTGAGCTAGTCCCTATAGGTCAGAATGTATGTAATCCAAGGGTTCCTTGGATGTATGAACTGAAGGCTGGAAACTTGTTCTTGTAGATTTACCTAGGACACAATCTTCACAAAACACTAAGTCTTCAATCCTATCACCATTAAATAACCCTTGCTTTCACAGTTGTTTAAGTCCCTTGAGACTTATATGCCCAAGTCTCAAGTGCCATAGTCTAGGTTTGTCAACACTAGAGCTAAATGACATTAATGCCTCCCCTGTGACAGTCACACCATCTAGGACATAAAGACCATTCTTCTTAATTCCCTTGAGCAAAACCAGAGACCCTTTAAGAACACTCAATACACCATGTTGAACCTCGACAGTACATCCTACTTGATCCATCATGCCAAGTGAAATGAAGTTCCTCTTTAACTCAGGAGCATGTCTCACTTGTTTCAATTCAAAAATGGACCCATCATGTACTTTAAGTTTAATGTTGCTATCCCAACTACTCTACACATTGCATTGCAACCCATCATAACCTTTCCACGATCATATTCATGATATTCAGTGAAGTGATTAAAAAAGGGGCACATATGAAATGAGCATCTAGAGTCTAAAACCGATTTACCTTCTTGATTGACCTCTAAGGCAATAAGCACATCAGTTGACTCGTAACCCTCATTTTCAACCACTGTAGTATCTCCATTATGGCTCTTCTATTCCCTTTGTTTTGTTTTCCTCTCTGCACAATCTTTCTTGAAGTGACCCTCTTTATAGCAGGGGAAACACTCCAATACTTTATTCTTGTTCTTGGATTTGCCTTATTTCTTTTTCTTCTCATCTTTCCTGTCAACTTTGCCCCTTGCTGTTAAGCCTTCACTGGCCCTATTGTCAAGATTTGCTTATTTTTCTTGTAACTCCTTAGTGCTAAGTGCTGATTTGACTTCTTCCAGAGAGAGGGTTTATCTCCCATACATGAGAGTATCAACAAAATTCTTATAGGACTCAGGCAAAGAACTGATCAGTAGTAAAGCTTCCCACTCATCATCCAAGGCTTCATCAATTGTAGAAAGTGTGTCATACACTTGATTAAATTCATCAATGTGCTTGTCTAATGATGAGCCTTCAGCCATTTTGAGAGTAAACATTCTTTTCTTAATGTAAAACTTATTTGTAAGTGATTTCTTCATGTACAAGCTCTCAAGCTTCCCCATCAAGGCTGTCACAGATGCTTCTTTAGACATTTCCCTGATCATAGAACCTGCAAGGCTCAGAATAATAATGCTTCTGGCCTTCTTTTCTATGTCTGCCATTTATTCTGGAGTCTTTGATGATGATACCTCATTGCCTTCCTTCTTTGTGGATGATTCAAGTGCATCCCCTAAACCTTGGGTGATCAAGAGTGCTTCCATCTTTATTTTCCACATGTTGAAATCAGTTCTACCATTGAACTTCTCCAGATCAACCTTCTGTGTTGCCATACTTGGTTCTTGATTAAGCACCCTGCTCTGATACCACTTGTAGAGTATGGTTCGATCACAAGTGAATTAAAACTAATACTCTGCCCAGAATACTAACCAAGAACAGCTCCAGATGCAATTAAAGTAGAAGACTAATCTGAACTAAATTAATCACAGACTAAACTAAGGTTTAATCAAACAATAACTAACCAAGAAACGTAATTGGAAACACAAATCACAAGATAAAGACACTGGGTTACGTGGTTCAGTCTTTGCAGACTTACATCCACGGGTGAAACATCTGAGCTAGCTTTTATTGATTTAAGAAGAACAATTACAAGAACTTGATACAGTGATTACAAAACACAAGAAAAAAGCTTTTCTTTGACTCTAACTCGCTTTAAAGAATCCTTTCAATCTCTCTCAACTCACTGGAGTGCTTAGCTTAAAAAGTTCTACTTCAGCAATTTGCTAAGCCCAGAATGCGCAGATTTCTACCACATGTACAAGTTGTTATAACGAACTTGTTTTCATTATCTTGTCACGAGCCAAGTCATGTGAGCCACTTAAATCTGTTATAACCAAAATGAAACTTTTACCGCTATTTTGTGGTCTTATAACACATAAGCTCCAGGACAAAACGCCGTCGTTTTTTGACTCCAGTGTTTGTATTCATCATACTCAACATTTATGATAATGATGTTATTCTTTAGCTAACATTCTTATCTTACATTGGGCTAGAAGATATCATTATCATTAAAACAAATTGCACCTAATATTTTTCTTCTCCCAATTTTAGATATAAAATTATAAGTTCCCATAGGCCACTAGCCCATTACAGAGTCCTATGTTATTATAAAATCAAAACCTCAAGGCCATCTATGTTTCCAAAAAAAATGCCTTTGAAATTTCGATTGAAAGTAGAAACCTTTTAACATTTACCCAATAAAGTTAGTTAATCAAAAAGAAAAAGAGAAAAAAAAAGCGAAGAATTGATAGAGCAATAGTAGTCTCCAGGAAAGAGCAATTGTTTACTGTATAAAGTTGACGCAAGTCAATACAGAATAATTAATTAATTAATTAAATCAATGCATATATTTCCATTTGCATTCACTTTCTTCCACAGCTACCATGTAGGGCATTCCTTTGCATAATCGTAGCTTTCACATTGAGTGTGGGGTTCAAATTAAATAAATACTTGATGATTTTTCTAAGTTATCAAATAAGATAACAATAAATGATGTTATTGAAATAAGATAACAATAAAATGATGTTATTCAATTTAACTATATCTTGAATATCAATATAAGATAGTAAGATATTTTAAAAATGAAAAGTAGTCAATAAGATATATTTTTACTTCCTTTAGAATTATTATTTCAACAAACTATTTTTTTAATAGATAAAGAATTTTTTCTTTTTCTTAGAAAAACTAATAATGAATTAGTGATTACACAATATATTATTAATTATAACTCTTTAACATTAAGGTTATCAAATATACAAGAGTAATGACAGACATTCCAAATTTTTTATCCCAAAGAATTATCCCAAATGATGTGGCATTCATTAATTGGTTGATAATTCTTTACAAAATCCAAGTGAATTAATTGTATTATCTCACCAATATAATTTGTATAAAAATTCTTAATTATAAGATAATTACTAATTAAAGATAGGATAATTATTAACTAAAGGATGCTTAAAAAATAGGCTTTCCTATTATAAGCAACTTAAAAATCTATTAATTTTTTTAAACCTTACGGCATAGATATCTTTTTCCTAATTCAAAAAAAGAAAATCAAATAAGCTTTCGAAAACATCAATAATAATCCTTGAATGTTTCGATATCATTGTTGATGAATAAAAGTCAGATATGTGAAAAGAAAAATGTAATCACAGTTTATTTGAAAATGAAAAAGATAATCAACTATATTGGAAAATTAATAAATAAATCATCACCACAAATGAATACAAATGAACATGCAACAAAGATTTACTATATTACAAAAGTGAGTTATTTAAAACAGCTCTCGGCAGATTACTTGCATCTACTATTGCAACCATAAATCACTCTTTAATTTTCTATAAGCTTTGAAACTTCCCAGCCATTGCATGTCATTTAAATCCACTTAATTTCCCCATCAACTTTAGCGTGTGGGGACTCCTTTGCATTATTGCTTGCATCCAATACAAACAAAAATTACTTCTTAATTTTTTATAAGCTTTGAAACTTCCCTCCAATTGCATGTTATCTGCATCAGCTTAAGCGGGTGGGGACTACTTTGCATTATTGCAGATACAGAGATGCATCATATAAAAAGAACGCAAAAGTCTAGATGAATTCTCACAATGTAATTGCCTTTTAGAATTTTTACAACATCAATTTCAATTCTATCCTCTTTTGTCATCCCAAATTATTCACCAACACCATGGTTGATGCCATCGTTTCTCCTCTCTTACAGCATCTGATTTCCTTTGCTGCTGAAGAGGTGACACAGTAGGTGAAGCTAGTTAAGGGGGTTGAACAGAATGTTAAAAAGCTTAAAAGCTATCTTCAAACAATTCATGCCGTGCTCAATGATGCAGAGTAGAGGCAAGTGAAGGAGAAGTCCATCAGACGTCTGCATCGGCTCAAGGACGTATCCTACGACATTGAAGATGTGTTGGATGAGTGGATCACTGCACGACGCAAATTGCAAATGAAGCAGAATGCTCATTCCCCTCAGAAGCAGGTATGCTCCTGCTTCCCTACCTCTACATTGGTTTCAAAAAAATCATTCTGCGTCATGACATTGCTGTCAAGATCAAAGAAATCAATCAAAAGCTAGATGCTATTGCCACTCAAAACGATATGTTTAAGTTTGTTGAGAGTGTTGGTGTCAGTAGTGAGAGACCAGGGTGAGTACAAAGTACCTCCTTCATTGATGAGGAGGAGATATGTGGTAGAGTTGGTGAGAAGATTTAACTCATAAGCAAGCTGTTGTGTGAGAGTAGTGAGCAACAAAAAGGCCTTCATATCATCTCAATTGTTGGTATGGGAGGGATAGGGAAAACTGCTCTTGCACAACTAGCTTGTAATAATAATGAGGTAAAAAGAAAGTTTGACAAAATTTTATGGGTGTGTGTATCAGAAACTTTTGAGGTGTTTAGGGTTGCCAAAGCCATAGTTGAAGCTTTGGGTGGTTCTACTTCTAACTTAGAAGCATTCCAATCTCTTCTTACAAGTATTTATAAATCTATTGTGGGAAAGAAATTTCTTCTTGTCTTAGATGATGTGTGGGATGAAGATTACATAAAATGGGAACCATTCTACCATTATTTAAAGAATGGTCTCCATGGAAGTAAAATTTTAGTTACCACACGGAAGAAGTCAGTTGCATCCATTATAGGATCCATAAACATTATCCTCGTTAAGGAATTGACTGAAGAGGAATGTTGGTTATTTAACAAGATAGCATTTTTTGATTGGCCCATCGAGGAACGTGAAAAATTAGAACAAATTGGTAGAAGAATTGCAGGCAAGTGTAAAGGCTTACCTCTTGCGGCAAAAACAATTAGGAGTCTCATGCGCTCTAAACAAACTAAAGAAGAGTGGAAAAGAATTTTAAATAGTGATTTATGGAAAGTAGAAGAAATTGAGAAAGGTGTTCTATCCTCATTGTTGTTGAGTTATAACAATTTGCCGTATAAAGTAAAAAGATGGTTCTCATATTGTGCTGTCTTTCCAAAGGACTATAATATAAAGAAAGACAAACTAATTACATTATGGATCGCTCAAGGTTATCTTAGTGCAGAAAAAGATGAAGAGATAGAGATAATAGGTGAAGAGTATTTTGGCATCTTACCTTCTCGCTCTTTCTTTCAAGAGTTTTCCAAAAGTTATGATAGTCGTATTATAGAGTGCAAGATGCATGATATGGTACATGATTTTGCCCAATTTGTAAGGCAAAATGAATGTTTTTCAATGGTTATTAATGGTAGTGAGGAACCTAATGGCACAATCTCTGTTGATGAGAACGTACGTCATTGAATGTTAATCACTTTTCTAGCGGCTTCATTTCCTTGCTCCACTTGTAGAGTTAAAAGAATGCAAAGCCTCTTAATTCATGATAATAGATTTACTAATCCGTTGCTAAATGGTGCTATCCTAGAAGAATTATTTAAAGAATCAACAAGTTTAAGGGCATTAGATTTTGGCGAGCCGACCGACTTCGACCCAAGGCAGTCTTTTACTTTAGAGATTCTAGGAAACATAAAAAAACTGGTACATTTAAGATACTTTAATTTTTCTTTTCAGCGTATTAATAAACTACCGGAGACATTGTGCGAGTTATATAATCTAGAAAGGTTAGATATTAGTGGTTTAAGAGTCTTAATGTTGGATGGGTCAGCGCCCAAGATGGGCCGACCCGACCCGACCCACACATGGTTACCATGCATGTTTGGGAGAGAGAGAAGTGGCTTTGTGTTCAACTTCCCAACCGCTCGCAACCGCTGCTATATTAACTTCAAAAATCACTTGCCGTAAGAAGTGTGTGTGGGATTTTGAATTCTTTCAAAAACAGAGAGCCTGTGTGTGAACAAAAACATAAAGAAGCATTCATAATCTTCTTTCCTTCTTCATCAACATTGAACAACTCGTAAAAGGGCATCTATACTGTGAATTGAGAAGGATTTCCGCACGTGATTTCTTTTCGATCGGTGACGTGATCCAACACCTATTTATTTCACTGCATAATCTGTCAAGGTAAGGCATCTTGGCTGACTTATGAATTTTCTTTCATTAGTATTAGAGCCTAAATGTGTTGGATTCGTGCATTGGTTGGTTTTAATATGAAAAGCATGAATTTCATTTTTTAATTTCTTATGGGATGCATGAAATTAGATGGCTGTTGTTTTAAGTCTTCTGGAATGCTTGATTTGGATGGATATATTCTGGAATTGATGGAATTGAAACCGGCCTAGGGCGTAGATTGCATGAACCCTAAGAGATTATGAAACCGTAGCTTCATATGATCATATCTTTTGATCTATAAAACCTGACATTATGTGTAATATAACGTTGGAAAGATCTTTTTTAGAGCTTTCCAACGATATGTGATTTGTTAAAAACAGACTTAAGATGAGAAAGTTATGGCTAAAATACGATTCTAGCCGAATTAATGTTTAGAAACCCTAATTTGGAGAAGACGATAAACAGTACTGAAATTAGTTTTTAATGATTCCGGTTTATTCCAACCTCCGTTTGAAAATCCGAGGATACTGTTGGCTTCGGAATGAAAAATTGAGTCGGAAGGTACTGAACCCGACATCATCAAATTCCCGCAAGGTCGCGCGTGGGTCCCACACGCCATCTGTGCATGTGAAACATCTATAGCGCATGTGACTGTAGCATGCAGGGATCTCGTGCCACTGTAGCATACTGTATGTGCACTGTAGCATACTGTAGCACACGTGTGGTACGTGTCCAGACTTGTTAGTTTTACATATTTTGCTCTCCGGGACTCCAATTTGGGCGCGGTTTGCACCGTTTGATCTGAAATTTAATTTTCTACATTTTTATTATAAAATAATTATTTTCAATTATTTTTTTAAATAAAATTTTGGATCGAACATATATAGTTTCATGGATGAGCATTATATGTTAATTAATATTTCGCTCTAGTGGGAGCTTGAAATATTTTTCATGGAAATTGAGATGTGGAAGAGGCTAAGCGATTAGAACTTGACAAAAAGAAATACCTCTTCAATTTGAAACTTTTGTTTGATGCAAGGAAGGAGGAAAAAGGAGGAAAAATGAGGATGATCAACTTCTTCTTGGAGCCCTGCAACGACCTCTAAATTTAAAGGAATTAGAGGTAGTGTTCTACCGAGGCAATACTGTTTTCCCTAACTTGATGATGTCATTAAACAATCTAAGGAGATTAAACAATCTAAGGAGTTTAGATCTCGAGATGTACAAAAATTGTGAGCAGCTGCCTCTTTTGGGAAAGTTGCCATCCCTTGAAAAGCTCGGCATATCAAACATGGTGAGAGTGAAAAGAGTGGGTAATGAATTTTTGGGGATAGGAAGTGATCATCATGACTCATCTTCATCTTCATCAGCTATTATTGCCTTTCCCAAATTGAAATTACTTAAAATTTAGGGATTGAGGGAATTGGAAGAGTGGGATTATGGGATCACAAGAACAGGAAACACCTTCATCAACATCATGCCACGTCTTTCTTACTTGGAAATTAAGATGCGCTTCAAATTAAAGGCACTGCCCGACCACTTTCATCAAACAAGAACATTGAAGTACATGGACTTTGAGAGTTACGATATTCTATTTAAATGTTACAGAAAGGGGTAGGAGAAGACTGGCCTAAGATATCTCACGTTCCTAACATCGAGATTTGTCATTGACAAGTAATTTCTTCTCTGACTCTAATTTGCTTTGTTGTAGTTTTTAATCTAATTAAGAAGCATAAATAGCATTTTGAATCAAACTCTATATCATAAATCTGCAATACATATTTTCTAATATTACGATTTTCATATCCTATGGATATACGATTTTTAATTTGTGATATGGGTAATGTTACTGTAAACGATTATTAATGCAATTTGAGTAATTCTTTTGCAGGACGGGTGACCAACATTTAGTTTGGCTTCGGAGTTGAGTAATAACCTTCCCACGTCAGGACAGTAAAACAACAAAGCTTAATTGGCCACAGATTAAGGTTATCTGTTACCAAATTTCAAAGAATTCTGTTATAGTGTCAAGTTTAATTTACTGATATACTTCTTTATTGCAACAGACTTGGGTTTCCTACTGTTGCGTAAATTTAAATGATGTCAACGTGCAAGCGGACACAACAAGTAGTAATAGTGATGAGTAATCAGATCGTCTCCACAGGGATTGATCTATTGCAACTTGCTACAACAATCTTATGGTGCAAATTTTAGCTAAGAAAGTAAACAACAAATAATTTTTAAGAATAAAGACCTAAAGTAATTAAAAGATGCAATAAATTAAATGCAATAAAAGAAAGCTACGTCAAATACAAGGGTATACTCAATGACAAACAGGTAGTTGGATTCTAAACTCACTTAATTGTTTTAACTCTTTTTCACTTAAGGCTCTGTTGCTATAGCATTTGCTGCAGCACTGGGAAGAATCCCTCATGCGTCCTCAGCTGTCGCCTGTTGGACATCTT
Source organism: Clausena lansium (assembly GCA_030449835.1). Taxonomy (NCBI): domain Eukaryota; kingdom Viridiplantae; phylum Streptophyta; class Magnoliopsida; order Sapindales; family Rutaceae; genus Clausena; species Clausena lansium. The sequence goes on along the minus strand of JASUUF010000146.1, from coordinate 3,836,804 downwards.
ATATCTAAAAGAAACATAACAATGATCAGTAGCTAAGCCAACATCTAGATATAGCATTACTCGTTCTAGGTTCCCTTAACCCTACAAGGTGACTACCTACGTCTAGTTCATCATAAAATCTAGATTAGGCATGGCTCTATTCAAATCGAGATAAACTCAACTTGGGAAACCCACTCTAGAATCATGTATTGTCTTGGCTAGATCCATTAGGTTAGACCTTTTTTTGGCTCCTTGCTAGCTTGTATCTACTAAATGGGTGATCAGCCGAAATAGAGAATTACAACACATACAACCAAGGCAAAATGCTACAGTATACACCCAGCAACACAATATATGAGTCAAATAACCATAAAGTTCATTTAAAATCCAACTACTTAAAGGTTTAGCTCATGATGAGCTTTAAAACAGTAAAAGCATAAGAGTTTGTCATCAAATACATCATCAAGGAGAATTAAAACAAATAACTACAAAGATAGAGTTTAGATACAACAAGGATGAAGTGTCACTCTTCAATCTTGATGTGCACCCTCTCTTATTCTTGTGTGTTTTCTGTTATAGCTCTGAAAATCCCCTTGATTTTTGTGAGTGATGGCTGTGAGTGGTGGTGGATGATGGTTGATTAAGTGGAGGCTCATGGGTGATGATAATGGGTGAGAATGGATGTGTGAATGGTTCCTTAAAATGCCTTTTTATATCTTGGAATTAGGGCACCCCTTTTGAGGAAATGGGGACACTTGGCAACCTCTGAAATTCTAGGACCCCATGATATTTTGTGCTGCTGACAGTGACACTAGCGGCTGCTACAGATTTTGTCTACTGCTGCCACATGGCAGGCTGTCTGTTTTGCTTTCGGATTGGTGCAGCAATTTCTCAACATTCCCTTTGATTAAAGCTTGATATCATTCACATGTAGGCTGATCTTTTGTTGCTTTCTGCAGGTCTATCACTGTTTTGTTTGCACTAGACAATGACAGCTGAATATTCGGCTGCAGCAGATTCTGTCGGCTGGCATGTGAGCTGTCTTTTTTGTATTTGCTCCAGGAATGCTGTAGCATGTGCTACAGCATCTCATTTGATTCAGACTTGGTTTTGGTCATCTGCAGCTAAGTTTTTTGCCGTTTTCTGCAAGCCCATTGCTACAGTATGCGATCCCTTTTCTGTAGCATCCATTGTCAAACCATAACTCTTGAGGTCACCTACAATTATGCACAAAAAAGGCATGAAATGGTCTTCCACACATCATTTTATTATAATTGAAATTAAATACATGCATATGCATAACATAAGTAAAAATACACTAAAACACCACCATTTACTCTCTAAGTAATGCAAGTTTAGGTCTAAATATAGCATGATAACTCTCATTTCATAGAGTTATCACCTACAAGGAATGAAACTGGATTGGGGCAATACTATGTAATCTGGCTTGTTTGTTTTGGCAGGTATGCTTTGTTATCTCCTTCTAACTTACAGCATTGTTTCATCTGTGTTACTGTGTGATGTACAGAATTTCACATTTGCCATACTGAAAAAAGCTGTCCTGGCTGAACTTAGGTTGATGTCAAAAGAGGTAAATTATTGGCATGCCTAGCTAATTTGACCAATACCTGATTCATAAGTCTACATTAATTTTGATTTTGAGTTGAGTGATTAATTTTCAAGGTTTGCTTACTTAACCAGGTGACCAATTTCTTGTAACTAAATGTATCATATGACGCAGGAAGCAGGACAGGATATGAAACGAGAAGCTTATTAGTGGAAGGATTGCCAGTAACAGAACCCAAAGAAAATGAAACCATTTCAAGGCAGCAGTTGGCAGTGAATGGAGGCCCTTGACAAAATTCTCAAACGGTTGCACTAGAATCACCCTGGGCCTCAGGTAATTTCCTCCCTGCATTTTTCTTATTTGTTATCTAATTAAGGAGCATAAACTATTTTGAATCAAATTTTACATCAGGAACGTATGCAACAGTTCTAAAATTTTGATATGAGTGTAATGATAACATTCATTAAGACTCTTGAGCCGAGACATTTTTAACAATTGCAGGACAAGCGATGAAGAGTGAGAATGGTGCTAGATTGGGGAATAAAGCAAGAGGAGGTAAATTATTGGCAGTTTCTTCAGCCTTGTTTGGACCAGTGCCTGATTCACAAGTCTCCATTAATTTGGCTTTTAATCAGCTTGATTGATATATTTTCAATTTCTTTGGTGATAAATGTACATGTGAAGCAGGCAGCAGAGCAGGACTATGGAAAAGAGAAGCTTTTTAGTGAAAGCTGAAACTCAGGTAATTCTACAGAGTACGTGTTTTGGCTGATTTTTCTAAATCAGGGAATTTTATTTCCATCTGTTACAAGATCAAACAGAAACAGAACACAAAAAAAAGTATTCTACTTCTTGTGGTAATCTTGCCTTCATTCAGATTATGAAATCATTTTTAGACAGCAAATTCGTCCAAAAGTTTGAATAAGCTTCATGGTCGGACATTGTTGGCTTCTTTTTCTTTTGGTGCATTTAGGTGCTATCAAGTGACAGCCCCAAAGTATCAGCTGCTGCTGGGAAATTTGAGGATTTGATGGCTGCCCATGTTATTGCCAAGAAACTCCTTGTGTCAGAAGCTGCAGTTCTTTTCATCAGCCTGAACCTTAACCTGTCGATATGGATAACTCAGGTTTTTGTTATCAACCATATCATATTTTTCACTGTTTTGAAACTCTTAAGATTAAACTTTAGTAAAGTTGTTTCAGTTATCCATGTAATCAGGTTGAGGATACTTAGCAGCTTATTTAGGCAAATGTCAGAATTCAGTTTGTTTGCTAGAAACTGGTGTGGTGACAAGGATACTGGCAAGGATAACAAAATATATTTTTTGTGTGAGTGAATTTTGAGAGATTGAGAGAATTGGGATTTGCAATTACAATCATCGTCTGCCTCAGGTGATTTCTTCTCCTGCTTTGTCGTTGTTTGTTCTCTAGTTCAAAATCATAAAGTATTTCAATCAAATTCTATACCAGGATATGCTAAAGTTTCTAATATTTTATTTCCATCGGTTTGCATTGATAACTTTGCGGCGTATGTACTAGTTAAAGAACAAAGGAAACATAGCTCAGGAAAAAGTTTCTTCTGCCATCATATTTGAAAATGAAACCATTTCCAGGAAGCAGTTGGCAGCAAATTCATATAGAGTGTAGACAATGATGAGCAAAAAGGTGATTCGCAATTTCATTTTTTTATGAAATTAATTGTTAGGTTGGAGTTGTTATAAGGCCATTGAGCTAACCTATGCCGTTACTTACCTAGATTGCACGGGGTCAAAACTCAAAAGAAGTATTGAATTTTAAAAGGCATGCAATAATTCTTGTGGCCATATGTCAAGTCATGTAAGTTTGAATAAGTTAATGGTTGAACGCTGTTAGCTTCTTTTCCTTTCATGCATTTTGGTGTGCTATCAAGTGACAGCCGTATGTATGGTTGCATATAGCTGCTGCTGGGATATTTGAGGATTTGCTGGCTGCCCGTGTTATTGTCTTAAATCAGATGTGATAAGCTGTTGCTTGCAGATTCTGTTGCAAAGACTTTCCTCACATCAGAAGCTGTGGAACCTGAACCCTTTGCAATATATCATCTTTTTCATTGTTTTGAAACTCTCAGGATTAAACTTGATTAAATTTGTTTGGTTGTCTATACAACCAGGTCAAGGATACTGAGCAGGCAAATGTCATAGCTCGATTTGTTTGCCAAAAACTTGTTTAAGATTCTTGACAAAGCTGCATGGAGCGAATTTTGGGAGCTTGAGTGTGAGAGAAATTAAAGGGTTTATTGGGATTTGGGTTTATTAGGAAGTTATGTATTTCAGTTATAATTATGATTTTTTTTTTAATTTAAGAAAACCTTCCGTTGGTGCCAAATTACCAAACACCTGTCCGACACAAAACTTCGTATTCCAATCATATTCATAAGCTTAATTCTATAGTTATCTTCAAAAAAGATAAGCGGATGGCTTTGGGTGGCCATTAAAGTACCTTTTGGGGAAAAGAAGGAAGATTCTCAAGTATCATTGGCAAAAGCTGAAGCAATTGTGGAAGCTTATAAGAAAATTAAAGCACCACCACTGCCTTCCTCTCGAAGACAGTTGCCTCCCCCAATAGGATGGTTTAAAGTCAATGTGGATGCAGCAACTAAGAAGCAGAGTCAAGTGGCAGGGCTAGGAGTTGTGATCAGAGATTCTCAAGGAAAGTTTGTAGCAGCAGCCTAAAAACAGGAGATTTTCTATGGAGATGTTCTTGGGGCAGAAGCAAGAGCAATACAGCTTGGAATTGAAGTGGCAGAAACTGCAGGATGCATGCCTTTGATAATTGAATCAGATTGTCAAGAAGCTGTAGAGTTAGTGACAGGCAGAAAGTGCAGCAAATCTGAGGTAATCTGGACTATTTTAGACATTCAAGAAGGGTTAAAGAAATTGAACAGCACTATAGTTCAGCATATTTCCAGACTTTGAGATGGCACTGCTCATGTAATTGCAAAAATGGCTGTAAACAATGCAGAACCAGCTATGTGGACTGATAATTGTCCCTCCCATCTGTTGTTCTTATTCTCTAATTTGAATTAATGAAAGCTAAGCTTTTCTATAAAAAAAAAAAAAAAGGTACCTTTTGACATTATGATATTTTCATGATTTAAACCTTCTTTTTAAATCATTAAAAAAAAGTTCTTTTTAAAACCAAATTATCAAAAAAAAAAAGTAACTAACAAATATAATTTGTTAGTGCTTTTTACATCAAATATACATAAGAGAACTGTAATTTGTAGCAATCAGTTTTTGACTAAATACACCTACAACAAACTATTTATAAAAAAGTGATAGAAAATGCCTAATTTGTCATGCTTTCTAATTTCTTTTGGTCCTAAAATATGGGTATTTGTGTAATAATAAGCCCATGTGGATCTCAATGTGATGTGGGTATTTGAAACAAGAACGTACGTGAATGGGGTCGGGGACTTGGGGTCTTGTCCCAGCGCCTCTTCAAAAAACCGTTATTTAAAAATTAAAATTTTTACTCTATTTTTTTTTAATGTACACATTATGTCTTTTAGAGCACGTGTTCTTAATCGTATATAAATCACTGCTTCGAACAAATTTTGACATATTTTAGGTCAAGAAAAATCTATCAATATCGCGCATACTAATTAATTGATATGGTCCCTCACAATAAAAAGCCTGATTTCACATCTAGTGTTTTATAAACAAGTTTTCTTGTTTAAAAATTAAAAGAAAAAGATTAATTGATTTATGTATTTACTGGACAAGGGAGAAAAAGAAAAATTAATTGTCCTCGGCCAGTTGGTAGTTTTATTTTTTGAAGTGTTGTATTTTTATTTGTACTTCGCACACAGGTGATAAAGTCATGAAAAATTTGACTTTAGAAAATTTGGGTGGATTGCATATATTAAGAAAATTCGGGACAAAATTTTGACTGTGTTGATCGTCACACGGACAAAATTTTTGTCCCAAATTTTCTTAATATATGTGATCGACCCAAATTTTCTAAAGTTAAATTTTGTCCGTGTGACGTACAAAATTTTTGTCCCAAATTTTCTTGACTTCTTATTCTTTCCCTTAAATATATATATTTATAGAAAGAAAGAAATTATCTTAAGTTGAGGGATACTTTTAGGTTGAAGATTAAAAATAAAAACAAAGAAATTAATCTCGTAGTCCAAAATACATAAAAAAATAAAAAAAAAGAATTTGGGGCATTCAATAGCTTGTACCCATAATTATTTGCGTAGCATTGATAATGACTATTACAAAAGTAATATTATAGTATTGTCTCTAAGAACCCTTTATGAGAATTTCAACCTAAACCAGAACGATAACTCAGCTTTTTATTATCAACATTTTCATTTTATCAAAATTGTTTTGGTTTCTATGTTTGTTTGAAACTGGTATGGCGCCGCGCCAAGATGATGGCTGAATACTAGGAACATTATTTTTTTATTTTTTATTTTTTATTTTTTTATTTTAAGAGTTGTATGAGTGAACTTTAAGAGCTTGAGTGAGAGAGAAAACAGAGTAATGCAGCACTTCACCCAACTAATTGTCCTTTAACAACAATAATAAGTAATAATAATAATTGTTAGACTAATTAATGACATGATGAATATTATGACTGTAAATTCTGAGAATAAACATTGTCACTTTCCTAAACTTTTTAATTTATCTAAATTTTTTACTTTTTAATTTATGCAAGCAAACTTTCCCACACATCAAAGATCAATAGCACAGGATATGGAAACAATGAAAAGTATGCTTTACGAAGCAGCATTAAAAGGGAGTGTGCCTGCCTTGTTAGAATTGCTTCAACAGGATCCATTAATCATAGAGAGAGTTGGGACGAATTGTCTCTCTGAGTCTCCTTTGCATGAGGCAGCATTGCTTGGGCATATGGATTTTCTGAAGGAGATTATACGCCAAAAGCCAGAGCTTGCTGGAGAGTTAGACTCAAATCACTCTTCGCAATGCACATGGGTCATGTTGACATGGTAAAAGCACTTTTGCAAGTTAATCCTGGCATGTGAAGAGATGAAGAAACCCTCTTCATTTGGCAGCCATGAATGCACGGATTGATGTCTTGGAAGAGTTGTTCAGAAGCAGACCGCATGCAGCTTCAGCCACCATGAGACCATTTGTGTGAAACACAATCAGCTGGAGGCACCGAAATTTTTGTTGGATAATATGGATGATCCTCAATTTTTGAATGCTAAGGATGATTATGGCATGACCATCTTGCACCTTGCAGTTGCTGGTAAACAAATTGAGGTACTATTTCATTCACGTTATAAAGTACATAATCTGTTTGTGCTGCGAAAGAAATAAATATATACTTATAGGTGAAAAATCTTCAAGTGCAAATCAATCCCAATCTTATGAGTTTTTCTAATGAATTATAAATTGTCAATAATTTAATTTGTAGCAAGCAAGAGTTTCTTTAGAAGGTCAATTTTGGCTTGCTTTTCAAATAACAAGTTTAGAAATCAAATGCAGATCATGTTATAGGCATTCATTTATTTTAATGAACATTTCCGTTCAGGTATATTTTGATTTACCCCAACTAAAATGACAATCTTTAATTTACTTGCAAGATACAAAATTATCAATTTAATACCATTTTCATTTTAAAAGATGAGAGCAAAAGTGGTTGCGTTGATGAAAAACTTTTTATTTTCTTAACTATAAATGGAGTAAAGTTATGTTTTCAGAATCTCGTGGGGTTAATTGAATATTGTCATTCTAGGTGGATGTATATAAATTGAAATTTATGCTTTCTTTTACCATATACTAATAATCAATTATGCAGGTCATAAAGATTTTGACAACTAGAACTATGATAAATGTGAATGCTCTTAATGCAAATGGCTTCACAGCATTGGATATACTAGCACAAAGCAAAAGAGACATAAAGGATTAGGAGATTGGGGAGTTGCTTCGACGTGCTGGGGCATCTGGAGCAAAGGATGTTCAATTGTCAGCAAATGAACAGACCAACAGCTTAATATCCCTTGAAAATAATAACCAAAAGCAACAAGGTAAAGGATTTCAAAATTCAATTAAGAAGCTGGAAGATGATTGGTTGGAAAAAAAAATGCGAAATGCCTTAATGATGGTGGCATCACTAATTGCTACAATGGCTTTCCAAGCTGGTGTGAACCCTCCTCATAGTCATTGGCAAGACACTACTTCTTCTACTTCCCAGATCATGCAACTACACATCGTTACACTTGCTTTTTATTTTTCAACACCACTGCTTTTCTGGCTTCTCGGAGCGTTATACTACTGCTCATAAGCGGCTTACCATTACTGAAGCGTAGGATTTTTATGTGGGTTTTGATGGAGACCGTGTAGGTTGCAATCTCTGCAATGTGCCATGGTCTCTATAGATTTCCCGCTAGACCATGTTTTCATTGCGTCCATCTGCTCCATATATTTTATATAACATATGGTTTGGCATTGGAGGGACTCTATTTCTTGGGCACATGACTCCTCTTGCAGTCAAGATGATAATGTATTTTAGAAAATCAATTAGAAGACCTTGTCACATTCAGGCTCAAGATGGTCATGATTATGAATCCCCAAATGCTTCAAATGTTTAAAACTCTATGGAGTGAATATATAATTACTTGAGGATATCAAGCTACATTCTTTTATATAATAAGTGTGTGCGCTTGTTGTTTGTGTTTAATAACGAGTATCAGTTAGTGCAAAGTATAACATTAATTCATTTTGTTAGCACCTGCTTCATATCTCATAAAGTGTTTCAAGAAAAATCAATTAAGAGACAGAGGACAAATTCAGCCTGAAGATATATGCTAAGACTCGTATCTGCGCCGTTATTTTAATGAGATATTAAAACAAAGAAATTAGTAAAGTACATTGATAATTCAGTTGAGACCATAGAGATTTTTTTTTTCGAGGACTAATAATGAGAAAAAGAAAACAGTTATTAGAATACGTACTGCAACAACGAGTACAAACTTGGATTTTCATGCAAGATATTGTGCATTCATTAACCAGATTTTTTGGCCATTATTAACCTTATATTTATGATTTTCAACCAGACTTTTTTTGCCATTATTAACTTTATGATAATGATGCTATTCTTTAGCTGTCATTCTAATATCATATCGGGCCAGAAGATATCACCATCATTAAAAAAAATTGTACCTAGCTTTTTTGTCTCAAAGTTTTGGATATAAGAACCCATAGGCCACTATTCTGTAACTGTAAAATCAAAGCCCCAAGGCCATTGTTCTGCAAACATGGATAAAACTTCTTTCAAGACCTGTCTTGATCATTCTCATCTTGTGCAGTCAATCTTGTTAGCCTCTTTCCCATCTCATAAAATACATTAATCATTTTTTTTTGTGCAAAAGTTTGTATATTTTAAAATGCCAAATTAAATCTAAACAATAATGTAAAATGCACAGAACTTCGTATTTAATAATTTTCATATGTACTTATTAAATTATATATTTTGTATATTTAATATTATTAGTGAGATTAAATATAGTACAGTCGCTGTTAGTTATAACCCCTCACATTTTCTGATGAAAACTCTAAATTTGTTATTATACTCTTGGCTTATGACATGTTACCGACAGCATACAAAATTTTAGGTGCACATATAACTGATTAGCGGCTGTACTGAAGATACAGCTATCATTTTGTTACCTGAAATTAAGTCTGCTGTTGATCATTCTCACGACTCTTTCGACAGGTTTTTCGGTTCCAAAGGTGTCAACTGAAGCAGTAGGAGACGCATATATTATGTGTGTTGGGGATGAGGGTCCGCAAAAGTTTTAGACGCATATGTCCTAAAAAATGCCCTGATAAAAAGTGTGTTTCTGGCAACTGCCATTGCATTTGTAATTAATGCTTTGATCCTAAGAATAAAGATGCTAATTTAGCCATCTATATGTCCAAAAAATTTCATCCGTGATTTATTTATTTTTTTTTTATTTTGGCTACTTTTTTTAGATATGCTTTTTATAATTAAGAAGAAAAGAAGTATTGGTTACGTAAAAGTCTGTCAAAGTGAGTAATTATAATTTTATAATTTTGTTTAGATGTATACAACAAAATATATATCTAGGAAGTATTAGTTTTATAAATCTTGGAATAACTCATAAACCCATTTAATGATATCAACCACGTCCCGACCGAAGAAATTTGTTAAATGATAGTTTTAGTATATATATATATATATAAAGAGATCTTGTTATCATATGTGGCCTGGAATGACCGGATGCGAGTTGCTTAAGAAAATCAGGTAACAACTCTGTTTAACTTTCTTTATTCAACAATTTTTTTTTACTTAATTTACAAAATCTATTTTTTTTTTAATTTTTTTTATTCTTGAGCAGGAATACTCTCAGAGTCAGAGAGATACCTGTTGTTATTATGTCATCAGAAAATATTTTGGCGCACATAGACAGGCAATGTATATATATTAATTTTAAAAAGCTCAAATTAATTTTTAAAGTTTAAACTATTTTGCAGATTTATTATTGATTTATGTTTTAAATTCGAAAATTGCGACAGATGTTTAGAGGACGGAGCAGAGGATTTTGAAACGTGTCGGATGTGGGCGAGGCTAAGAGAATAGAGCGTGACAAAATGAAAAACCTCATTGATTTGTGTTAGAGATATCATATGATGCTGATGATGATGAGTGGATATGAAGTGCAGCTGCTGTGATGCTGATGATGATGTGTGGATCTGAAATGCAGCTGATTGGTAGCATAGAGTGTGTGTGCTGATTTGAGTAACAGAATGTGTGCTGATGTGTCAAGAGTTAAAGAAGCTACTATGTTTGTTTCCAGAGAAAAACAGAGAAAAATGCTAAGCTTTGAGAGAGGAAATTATTGAGTCAAATCTATTTTTATTAACTGTGAATTGAATCTGAGAATACAAATGCTTATATACACATGTACAGAATCATCCAGAAGCTACAAATGCATGTATGTAACGCCAGCTATTAATAACAATATTTTTAGCGGGAATATAACGAATTCTAAATCAAGTAACAGCTTGCATAACAACCTCTGCTGATGTGGCTTGCATGACAGATTCTTCTGATCTGGCTAACTGAGTGCCGATATGTATTGCTTATTCTTAACATTCTTTAAAAGCCATTATATGAAGAGCCAGCTGGCACATTATAATTGGATATAAGAATGAAGTTGTTAGCTAAGTTAGTTACAGATGTAGATTTAGTTTTCAATATACAAGCATATATAAATAGAGCATTGCATGCTCAGAATATGTAATCAGAAGAATTCAATAAAAGTTCTCGATTCTTCTAGATCTTTTCTCTGTTATTTTCTCTTTGCTTTTCTCAAGAAAAAAACAGATTCATCAACTTTAATAATTTGAGACTCAATTTTGACAACGAAGGAGGAGGACGATCAACAACTTCTTGAAGCCTTGCAACAGAGGCAATGCCGTTTTCCCCAGCTGGATGATCTCATTAACTAATCTAAAGAGTTTAGCATTCATTGATGGCAAAAATTGTGAGCAGTTGCCTCCTTCGGGAAAACCTCTATACCTTGAAAGGCTCAGTATATGGGGATTTAAGAGTGTGAAAAGAGTTGGAAATGAATTTTTGGGAATAGAAATATTGCCATTTTCATTTTCATTTTCAAATATTGCCTTCCCCAAGTTGACATCACTCATGATTAATTTTGGGCAGTTGCATTTAGCGGCAGCTGGAGAGTTTTGAGAATTTGATAGCTGCAGCTTGGACCGAGCAGCCTTTATTGCCAGGACTTGCCTCACATCCGCATCAACCTAAACCTGAACTATAATTCAGGTTTTTATCATCGACATTTCACTGTTTCTCATAAGTTAAACTTTATCAAAATTGTTTCTTTGTGGTTGATAATGAGTATCAGTCAGTGCAAATTATAACATTGATTCATTTTGTTAGCAATATTGGAAAATTACAGTGAGCAACAATTGAAATTACAAGGAAATTGTATTAGAAAGTAATTAAATACGGCAGAAATTAGCTTAATACAATATCCACTATTACATATGAATTACAGAATGTGAATCACAACAAGGTTCCTATAATCGGCACAAAATGCAAAAGCAAAGAAAACAAAATAAACAACAGAAAATTGTTAAAGCAGCAGAATGCAAAGAAAACAACCTGCAGAAGATTGTTAGAGCATAGCAAAATAACAATAGAAAATGCAAAAGCAAAGAAACCCGAGGCCTGTTAAAACCAGTTGCCATAAAATAGATTTACCACCTAGTACAGAGCTGTTAGGTTTGCTGGTATCTGTTTCACAGGATGCAACGTGGAATGAATTATCTGGCTAGCACAAATAGACAATTCTGACAAACAGCAACAGTGCCAGAACTTGATAAGAACAGAAACGTCAGAGGAAGAAAATATTTTTGAGTGCTTTGTGTGTTCATTGTGTGTCAAAAATAGAAATGGAAACTGCCTTTTTATAGTCATGAGGGTGTGTAAGAGCTGAACCAATTAAATAATAAATTGAATATTTGAATTCAATTTCTATAACAGCTGATTAATAGCTTTTGTAACAGTCCATTAATTCAGTATTTTGAATTTTTGTAACAGAAACAATTCAATTCTATAACAGCAACAATTGAATATTTGAATTCAATTTAGCTATAAGAACCAAAATTTATTCACAAACAAAACAACTTTTACTTATTTGATTTTAATTGTGAAAACTGTTACAAAAAAAAATTAAAAGGAAATAAAAAACATGACCATGCGTGCCTCGGTGATTTTGGGCCAACATTCGTGTAGGCACGACTCACGGGCGCTAGGGGTGGGCATTTAACCCGACCCAAACATATTCGAAAAAATTAGGTTTGGATCGGATTCGGATGATGCATATAACCAGATCGGATTGGTTTTGCTTCAACCTGATCCGATCCAAAAATTTGATGAAAACAAGCACAAATTTACTCGATCCGATCTGTACATATTCGGATCGGACCGGATATATATTCAGGTTTAATTCGGATTACATTTCCTCCAACCCGAATAACCTGAACTCGATCTAACCCGACCCGAACCCGGATTTGCACACCCCTAACGGGCACACAAGAGTTCAACCAAATTGGCCTGAGATTTGCACCCCTCCTGCACAGGCACGCGTGGAGAGAGCCTCTATCTATAATATTATTACTCAAATAAAGATGAGTATCTATATATAAACACAAATCTCTTAGCTTATTTTTCCTCTGTGCGATAAGCCCCAGTTCCTTTCAAATTTCCAACATCAAGGGTGCATTTTGAGAGTCAATTTATCATTCACCCAAGTATCATTTTGAGTATTTAAATATACCATCACAAAGTGTTCACGGAGTAAAATCCAAACATATCAAAATTCTCCATTTTCGTGAAGTGGGTCCCACTCAAAATGTGCCCTCAAAATAGCATAATAATAAGCTATTTTTCCCACAAGCAATTGCTTCATATATCATAAAGTGTTTCAAGAAATCAATTAAGAGACAAAGGGCAAATTCAGACTGAAGATGTGTACTGCAACAAGGACTAATTATCATATATTAAAACAAAGAAATTAGTAAAATGCATCAATAATTCAATTGAGACAATAGAGATTTTTTTGTTTTTTTTGTCAAGCACTAATAATGAGAAAAAGAAAACAGTTATTAGAATGTGTACTGCAACAAGGAGTGCAAACTTGGATTTTCATACAAGACATTGTGCATTCATTAACCAGATTTTTTGGCCATTATTGACCTTATATTTATGATTTTTAACCAGACTTTTTTTTTCCATTATTAACTATAAATTTATGATAATGATGCCATACTTTGGCTGATATTCTAATCTTAGATTGGCCCCGAAGATATCACCATCATTAAAACGAATTGCACCTAGCTTTTTCGTCTCATGGTTTTGGATATAAAATTATAAGTACCCATTGGCCACTGCCATTGCATTTGTAATTAATTAGTTTTATAAATCTTGGCATAACTCATAAAACCAATTTAATGATATCAATCGCGTCGCGTAGGAAGAAATTTGTTAAATGACAGTTTTAGTTTATTATTATTATTTTTTTAAAGCTAGAGTTTATAGAAAGGAAAAAGTAAAATGCATGAAGAGACACTAACAGAAGACAAAGGAAGAAGTATGTTTAATAGTACATAAGAAATTCTATCGACACAAACGAAGGAGAGAAGAAGGAAGATAAATTATATTGATTGAGATCTGGAAAATAACAAAACAAAAGAGTTCTTTAATCAAGGTTTGAAAAGAAAAAATTTTAAATTTTAAATTTTGGCTGTGGGTGAGTATAGAGTAGGTGGGTCTAGAGAGAAATTTGATAGATTTATATATCCTCGTCCATATATTAATTAGCTCAATACTTATTCTTAACTAATGTGAGATTTTTTATGATGTCCGCATTATATGCTGACTGGTTCTTTTTGTTAGTGCTGTCACCGGGTCCAAAAATTCATATTTCGAGAGATTTTTCCCTTAACAAAATTCAGTAACACATTAATTCCTTATGAACTTAATCCAAAGGTGAAGCAGACAAGAACCTACCACGTCTTTTGTTAGAAGACATTTGCCTAATAAGGTTAGTAAATCTAAAAGAAAAAGAAAAAGAAGAAGTGAAGAATTACTGTATAGAGTTGACGCAAGTCAATACGGAATAATTTAATTACTGTAACAGAAAAAGATAACCACTACTGGATATTCCATTTGCATCCACTTTCTCCAACAAACTAACGTGCTGGGGACTCCTTCACATTGAGAGTAGGGTCAAATTAAATAAAATGATGCTCATTACAAAGCTTACTAAGTGGAGAATAACAGTGCACTGGCATATTAACTTTTAATATATTCACCTAACTTACCCACAATATTAATTGCATCTATTTCACCTAACTTACCCACTATATTAATTGCATCTATTTCATACAAATATTGATTTGATACTCAGTAATAGTAAAATCTTCCCTAAAGTAATCGGGAAAATGCTCCAATTATTGATGTAGCGGAGAACAAACAACAAAGATTTATTATATTACAAAAGTGAGTTATTTACAACTGTTTAAAAAAAAAAGGTGACTTTTTAATTGTCTATAAGCTTTGAAATCTCCCTCCAGTTGCATCAGCTTTAGCGTGTGGGGACTCCTTAGCATTACTAAACAAAAATTACTTTTTAATTTTCTATAAGCTTTGAAACTTCCCAGCAATTGCATGTCATTTACATCCACTGTCCCCATCGGCTTTAGCGTATTACTTGCATCCATTAGAAACAAAAATTACTTCCTAATTTTCTAAACCTTTGAAACTTCCCACATCCACTTTCCCCATCGGCTTTAGCGTATTACTTGCATCCATTAGAAAAAAAATTACTTCCTAATTTTCTATAACCTTTGAAACTTCCCTCCAATTGCATGCCATTTGCATCGGCGTTAGCGTGTGGGGACTCCTATGCATTATTGCAGATGCAGAGATGCAGCATATAAACAGAACGCAAAAGGCTGGATGCATTTTCACAACGTAATTGTTTTTAGCATTTTTGCAACATCAATTTCAATTCTTTCCTCTTTTGTCGTCCCAAATTATTCACCAACACCATGGTTGATGCCATCGTTTCTACTCTCTTAGAGCAGCTGATTTCCTTTTCTGCTGAAGAGGTGACACAGCAGGTGAAGCTAGCAAAGGGGGTTGAACAGGAAGTTGCAAAGCTTACAAGCCATCTTCAAACGATTCATGCTGTGCTCAATGATGCAGAGCAGAGGCAAGTGAAGGAGAAGTCCGTCAGACTTTGGCTGGGTCGGCTCAAGGACATGTCCTACGACATTGAAGGTGTGTTGGATGAGTGGATCACTGCAAGATGCAAGTTAGAAATGAAGGAGATTGCCCATTCCCATCAGAAGCAGGTATGTTCCTGCTTCCCTGCCTCTAGCATTGGTTTCAAAAAAATCATTCTACGTCATGATATTGCTGTCAAGATCAGAGAAATCAATGAAAAGCTAGATGCTATTGCCACTCAAAAAGATATGTTTAAGTTTGTTGAGAGTGGAAGTAATAGTTCTAGTGAGAGATTAGGGCGAGTTCAGAGCACCTCCTTGATTGATGAGGAAGAGATTTGTGGTAGAGTTGGTGTGAAGAATGAACTCATAAGCAAGCTGTTGTGTGAGAGTAGTGAGCAACAAAATGGCCTTCGTACCATCTCAATTGTTGGTATGGGAGGCATAGGGAAAACTACTCTTGCACAACTAGCATGTAATCATGTTGAGGTGAAGAGAAAGTTCGACAAAATTTTATGGGTGTGTGTATCAGACAATTTTGAGGAGTTTAGGGTTGCCAAAGCAATCATTGAAGCTTTAGGTGGTTCTGCTTCTAATTTAGACACATTTCAATCTCTTCTTGAACTTATATCTGAATCTATTACAGGAAAGAGATTTCTTCTTGTTTTAGATGACGTGTGGCATGGAAATTATATCACATGGGAACCATTTTACCGTTGCCTTAAGAATGGTCTCCATGGAAGTAAAATTTTAGTTACCACACGTAAGGAGTCAGTTGCATCCATGATGGGATCCATAGATATTATTCCTGTTAAGGAATTAGCTGAAGAGGAATGTTGGTTGTTGTTTAATAGGATAGCATTTTTTGGTCGGCCCATTGAGGAATGTGAAAAATTAAAAAAAATAGGGCAAAAAATTGCAGGCAAGTGCAAAGGTTTACCTCTTGCTACAAAGGTAATAGGGGGTCTCATGCGCTCTAAAAAAACTAAAGAAGAGTGGCAAAGAATCTTAAATAGTGAGCTATGGAAAATAGAAGAGATTGAGGAAGGTGTTCTAACCCCTTTGTGGTTGAGTTATAATGATTTGCCATCCAAAGTACAAAGATGTTTTTCATATTGTGCTATCTTTCCAAAAGACTACAATATAAAAAAAGACAAACTAATTACATTATGGATGGCTCAAGGTTATCTTAGTGCAGAACAAGACGAAGAGATGGAAACAATAGGTGAAGAGTATTTTGGCATCTTAGCTTCTCGCTCTTTCTTTCAAGAGTTTACGAAAAGTGATGATAATCTTATTATAGAGTGCAAGATGCATGATATGGTACATGATTTTGCCCAATTTGTAAGTCAAAATGAATGTTTTTCGATGGAAATTAATCGTAGTAAGAAACCGAATGCTACAAAATCTCTTGATGAGAGGGTTCATCATTTAATGTTAATCATTGGTTGGGGGACTTCATTTCCTGTCTCCATTTGTAGAGTTAAAAGAATGCGTAGCCTCTTAATTGATAGCAACTATCATCCATCATTAAATGGTGAGATCCTAGAAAAATTATTTAGGGAATCGACAAGTTTAAGGGCATTAGATTTTGGCCGATTGTCTTCAACTTTAGAGATTCCAAGAAACATAGAAAAGCTGGTACATTTAAGATACCTTAATTTATCTTGTCTGTGTATGGAGAAACTACCGGAGACATTGTGCAAGTTATACAATCTTAAAAAGTTAGATATTAGTTATTGTCGGTATCTTAAAGAATTACCTGAAGGGATTTGGAAGTTAATAAACATGAAGCATTTAGTGAATGAGGGTACTCGTTCTTTAAGGTATATGCCAGTAGGGATTGGGAAATTAGCGAGTCTTAGGACCTTGGGTGAGTTCCATGTGAGTGGAGGAGGAGGAGGTGTTGATGCTAGGAAGGCATGTAGGCTTGAATCTCTTAAAAACTTTGAACACCTTCAAGTATGTGGTATATGTGGACTGGGTGATGTATCAGATGTGGGCGAGGCTAAGCGATTAGAACTTGACAAAAAGAAATGCCTCAGCAGTTTGAGACTTTGGTTTGATAAGAGGGAAGAAGAAGGAGAAAAGAGGAAGAACGAGGATGATCAATTTCTTCTTGAAGCCCTGCAACCACCTCTGAGTTTAAAGGAATTAGATATACGGTTCCACCGAGGCAGCACGGTTTTCCCTAACTGGATGATGGCATTAACCAATCTAAAGAGTTTGACACTCTTTGAGTGCGAAAATTGTGAGCAGCTGCCTCCTTTGGGGAAATTGCCATCCCTTGAAAAGCTCAGCATATCGTACATGAAGAGTGTGAAAAGAGTGGGTAATGAATTTTTGGGGATAGGAAGTGATCATCATGGCTCATCTTCAGCTTCATCAGTTATTATTGCTTTCCCCAAATTGAAATCACTTTCAATTCAGGGATTGGAGGAATTGGAGGAGTGGGATTGGGATTACGGGATTACAAGAATGGGAAAAACCTTCATCAACATCATGCCACGTCTTTGTTCCTTGTATATTTTCAATTGCCCCAAATTAAAGGCCCTGCCCGATCACCTTGAAGGTATTGCGCATCGTGGCATGTCACTCTAAAAGAAGGTTAAGATATCTCACATTCCCAGCTTCGAGATTTTCATGTCGTACTCTAAAAGAAAGTTAATTTCTTCTCTTACACTGATTTGCTTTGTTGTTGTTTTTAATCTAATTATGAAGCATAAATCATTTAAAAAAAAAATTATAAAGCATAAATAGTATTTTGAATCAAACTCTACATAAGATATCTGCAATACATATTTTCTAATACATAGCATGGAGGATATGAAATGAGAAGCTTATTAGTGAAAGGATTGCCTGTAACAGAACCCAAAGAAAATGAAACCATTTCAAGGCAGTGAACGGAGGCCCTTGACAAAATTCTTTCATCCTAAGCCTCAGGTAATTTCTTCTCCTGCTTTGTTGTTATTTGCCATCTAATTAAGGAGCATAAACTATTTTGAATCAAATTCTCTATCAGGAAAATATGAAACATTTTCTAAAATTTTGATATGAGTGTAATGATGGTAATTTCTCTTTTTTGTCTGTCATCGAATGTAGGATAACATTCATTAAAACTATTGAACCGAGTCATTTTTTGATAATTGCAGGACTGCCTTGTCTCTTGATTCAGAAGCCCCATTAATTCAGCTGTTGACGAGTTTATAGATAAATTTTCAATTTCTTTGGTGCTAAATGTACATATGAAGCAGCGGCAGAGCGGGACTCATCTTCAGCTTGTTAGTAAAAGCTTAAACTCAGGTAATTCTACAAAGTACGTGTTTTGGCTGATTTATCTAAATCAGGAAATTTTATTTCCATCTGTTACAAGATCAAACAGAAACAGAACACAAAGAGAAGTATTCTACTTCTTGTGGCAATCTTGCCTTCATTTAGATTATGAAACCATTTCCAGACAGCAAATTCATCCAAAAGTTTGAATAAGATTCATGGTTGGACATTGTTAGCTTCTTTTTCTTTTGGTGCATTTAGGTGCTATCGAGTGACAGCCCTAGGTATGATTGCATTAAGCTGCTGCTGGGAAATTTGAGGATTTGATGGCTGCCCATGTTATTGCCAAGAAACTCGTCATGTCAGAATCTGCGGTTCTTTTCATCAGCCTGAACCTTAACTGTCGCTATGGATAACTCAGGTTTTTGTTATCTACTATATCATCTTTTTCACTGTTTTGAAATTCTTAAGATTAAACTTTAGTAAAGTTGTTTCAGTTATCCATGTAATCAGGCTGAGGATACTTAGCAGCTTATTTAGGCAAATGTCAGAATTCGGTTTGTTTGCTGGAAACTGGTGTGGTGACAAGGATACTGGCAAGGATAATAAGATAGTGTTTTGTGTGAGTGAATTTTGAGAGCTTGAGTGTATTGGGATTTGCAATTACAATCATCCTCTGCCCCAGGTGATTTCTTCTCCTGCTCTGTCATTGTTTGTTCTCTAATTCAAAAGCATGAAGTCTTTCAATCAAATTCTATACCAGGAATATGCAAAAGTTTCTAATATTTTATTTCCATATGTTTGCATTGCGGCATCTGTACTAGTTAAAGAACAAACGGAAACAGAGCTTAGGAAAAAGTTTCTTCTGCAATAATATTTGAAAATGAAACGATTTCCAGGAAGCAGTTGGCAGCAAATTCATATGGAGTGTAGACAATGATAAGCAAAAAGGTGATTCGCAATTTCATTTTTTTATGAAATAAATTGTTTGGTTGGAGTTGTTAAAAGGCCATTCAGCTGTCCTATGTCGCTGCTTGCCTAGATTGGAGGGGATCAAAACTCAAAAGAAGCATTGAATTTTAAAAGGCATGCAATAATTCTTGTGGCCATATGTCAATTCATGTAAGTTTGAATAAGTTGAATGGTGGAACGCTGTTAGTTTCTTTTCCTTTCGTGCATTTTGGTGTGCTATCAAGTGACAGCCGTATGTATGGTTGCGTACAGCTGCTGCTGGGATATTTGAGGATTTGATGGCTGCCCGTGTTATTGTCTTAAATCAGATGTGATAAGCTGTTGCTTGGAGATTCTGTTGCCAAGACTTTCCTCACATCAGAAGCTGTGGAACCTGAACCCTTCGCCATATATCATCTTTCTCACTGTTTTGAAACTCTCAGGATTAATCTTGAGTGAGTTTGTTCGGTTGTCTATATAATCAGGTCAAGGATACCGAGCTGGCAAATGTCATAACTCCGTTTGTTTAAGATTCTTGGCAAAGCTGCATGGGGTGAATTTTGGGAGCTTGAGGGTGAGAGAAATTAGAGGGTGTATTGGGATTTGGGTTTATTAGGAAGTTATGTATTTCATTATCAGTTATCATTATTATTATTTTTTTTTTATCTTTGCACAGAAAACCTTGTGATAGTGCCGATACGAATCTTCATAAGATAAGTGGATGGCTTTGGTGGCTTGTGTTTGACGATTGTAGCTTGATTTATTTTGATTAAAGTACATTTTGACATTAAAATTCTTTCATGATTTAAACATTCTATATGTGGATTATATTAGGTCTACAGGTGAATGTTTTTGGTGCTTTTAACTAATGTTGCTAATGCCTGTTAATTATATCAATGAATCAACCTAATGGTCTAGAATTAAGTGCCTTAGGTGATGCCATCGTAGAATCTTTGAAACAAGAACGTATGTGAACGGGTTGGGGTTTGGTCGCGCCGCCAATTCAAAAAAGCGTTATTAAAAAATTAAAATTTTTACTCCATTTTTTTATGATTCATACCGATTTCAAATTAACTTCATACAATACATGTAACATACATCCAAGTCTCTCGTCCAACAAAATTTGAGGATTTGGGCTATATATCTCGGTCAATTTAGATTGAAATTAAATTAGATGTCCCAACTTTGAATTAAAATCATGAAGAGAATATGCGCCTAAAAATTTAATTTGAATTTTTTTTTTTGGTACTTAATTTACTTTAAAAATTAAAACTTATTGTCCGGTGATTAGTTGCACGTACATTTTTCTAATAATACTTCCCTTATTCTGTCGAGATTTCATTTTAAAAAAAACTTGGATAATTCCAACTCTTATCGTTTTTAACTATATTAATCTCAAAGAATATTAACATCAAATATGCTTAAAAACATTGGGAAATATTGACAAGCTCGATCCCAATAACTCTTACTGTTTTAATTAATTAACATCAAAGAAAAGTAAAAGGACTAAAGAACAACTAAAGCCTTCAGTAATTACAAAGAAAAGTAATTAACATCCCATGAGTAATTCAAGAACAACTAAAGCCTTCAGTAATTACAGTAAAAATATTAAAGGAATGTGCAACTGTTTAAGATAAAAAGTAGAAATTTATAATTGAAAGTCAAGAGAATTTTACACCAATTTTTGTTTTTCTATTCGCCACGAACTTACGGGCACATCAATGTTTTAAGAAAGTCGGTCTAATTAATGTTGAAGGCTCTATAAACTTTGGAGTGTTTTTCAAGAATGTTCATAACAACTATTAATTATATGGTAATGGCTATTGTAGAGTTGTTCGATCATAGAGCACGCATTAATAACTACACAATCACAATAATAACACTTAAAAGGACTTGCTTGAAAAATTTTAAGCCATGCACTCCTAGCCGGTGATCGGGCTACACTGACAATAATTGTTGGTTGTTTCCTCCAAATCAATTGCAAAATTGCCAAATCTTCTTGTGAAGCCTCTTGTTATAAGCAACAACGAGAAGAACAAAAGTCCATATAATGAAACTCAAATGCCCATATGGGTGTGGTAGAATAATGGAGACCAATGAGACTGGGAAAAGAGATCACAGAAATTGCCTAGAAGATTTGAAGCTCTGATATCATGGCAACAAAATATGCAAAGGTGTAGATGAGTAGAGCCAATGGAAACGGGCACATGCTTATCGGGTGTGTTTCGATCAACTTTTTCTTTTTGTCTTGGACATTATTAATTTCCATAACTCTCACAAGCAATGGAATTAGAAATACAAAGAGTGTGTGGCATGGTGCCGATGATTGCACACTACAAAACCATCAAAATAAGATATAATTACTTAGGGTCAGCTCGGTATTGTTTCTGAATTAGTATTTTTTTGAAACAAAAATGAGAATAACTATAGTGTTTTATAGTTGCTGTAATTCGAATTGAAGTATGCGTCTGGTATCATTTTCAGTATCCTGTATTTTAAAACTGAAAACAGTGACATGTGTTCAATAAACACAATTGAAAATAATAAAAATAGTGAATATGTTTTCGGTAGTATCATTTTCAAAAATAATTTTTACTAAATATTTAAGTCATACTTATAGTTAAAAAATAATTGTTTAACTAATACATACACAAACATACCATTAATAATTTAAACAAAATAATTGTGCACGCCATGGTATCTTTATCACTTTCGGTCACGCTTGCCTATGTTAAGGGTGTGTTTACGTTGTGGAGTGGAGTGGGAGTAGGAGTAATCAAGTGTTTACTTAATTAAAATATAAGGGGAGTGGAAGTCCCACTCTGTGAGCCCCACTCTTTTTTAGAGTGGGGAGTGGGAGTGGGACTCCCATGGGAGGAGGTGGGAGTGAATCCCTTTTTGCCCTTTTTTATTAATTTAATATAATTAATATTTAAAAAAATAAAATAAATAATATTATATTTATTTAAATATTATTAATATATTATTTTATAAAATTACATTTATTAAAAATAATAATATTTAAATATAATATTATTATATTATTTTATAAATTTAATAATAATAATAAATTTATTAAAAATAATAATAATATTATTAATATAATATTATTTTATAAATTTAATAATAATAATATATAATAATAATAACATTATTATTATTATCTTTATAATATTATTATAGATATTTAAAAATAATAGTATTACATTTATTTAATATTAATAATTAATAATAATACTATATTTATTTTTAATTTAGATAATTAAAATTAAAATTAAAAAAATTGTGATTTACATTTAATAATATTAAAAATTATTATTAATTTACAAGTATAATAAAATAAATATTTTATTATATTCAAATATATTTTTTAATTAATTTTATAATTAAAAACTACAATTTTTCAAATAAGGACAAAATTATAATTTGAAACTATTATTCCCAATCCAAGACAAAGTAAACATATTATTGGATTTTGATTCCCATTCCACACTCCCATTCCAGTGCAAGTAAACAACCATTTCTCACTCCTACTCCACACTCCCAATCCAGGATTCCCACTCCACTCCAAAAAGTAAACGCTACATAAGTTCTTTCCTACTGCTCAGAGCATTGTCAAGGGCCACTCTAGATTAGGGATGGTAAAATGACCCGGCCGAATTTTGGCCCGACTGACCCGGCCCGAAATTTTCGGGCTTTGGCCCGAATTTTCTAGCAAAGATCGGGCTCGGGCAAAAAATTAAGGCCCGATTAAGTTGTCGGGTCGGGCTCGGGCCATAGGCAGCCCGACCCGACCCTAAACTAAAAAAAAAAAAAAAGAGCTCACACATGGCTTTGTCTTTTTTATGTTAAGTTGTGGAATTAAATTGTGAAATTGTGTGTTTTTATTTGTATATGACATGACTTTTTTTTTTAAACGTTGGGTTATGGAATTGATTTGTGGAATTGTGTGTTTTTATTTATATATGATGAGTTTCTTTTTTTCTTTTTTTTTTAAATGACACAAGTGTAAATCAAATTTTAGATATGAGTTGTGAAATTTGTGTTTTTATTTAAGTGTTAAATTTGAAATTGGGAAAGAAAGCAATGAGTGGCAGGCTAATAGGAAACAAATCAAATAATTAGAGCAAAAAAATATAAGCTGAATCAACAATAAAATATTGTTCGGGCTTGACCCGACTCGATTGTGACCCGACTCGGGCCCAACTTGACCCGAATCAACAGTGATCGGATTTTTTGTCGGGTTGGACCTTTGCTTGGGGTGATCGGGTAGGGCTCGGGCTCGGCAATTTGCCATCCCTACGCTAGATTCACTGCATCTGCATTAAGAAGTTAAAACGTCGCTCCAGTGCATGTCATCTGATGTGATGTGATGTGATTACTTTTTGTTTTACCAGCATGTAACTTGAAATTTTCTGAAGCGAAATTACGCGCTAATAAATAAAAATTAGTCACGACTAAATTATTATTATTATTATTATTATTTTAGTAAAATTATTTCATGTATTTGTATGTACAGTTTTGAGCTTGTTACGTTGTTCCCCATTTGAGCAAGTTGTTGTCTTGCCAATTACAGCCCATTTTGCTTGAGTTGACTCGAAAATGTACGGCCCAAAACCGTCTCTGGTAGGAAAGTTGGGAATATTTACCCAAAAAAAAAAAAAAAGGCGGACTCCACGGTTCTTTTGGATACCTTCGTAAAACCAATCTATGGCGTGCCATTTTCATTCGCAGCTTAAATCCGACATGTAGTTTATACTATAACCAGAGAGGAAATGACATCCTCATAGGCCGTACAAAGAAATGGTGTGTCGTCGGCATTTTATGCTACATGTATTTATTGACATTTTCTTTCCATTTTAAAATGGCAAGTAGTAGTATTTACTAATATGATACAGTGGGTGCAAGTGCAACTTCAAATAAGTTTCTTCCATTTGCACGTGTGATTATCTCGCAATCATATAGATATAATATAATATAATATTAAATTAATTATTCTTTTTAAATTGAAGGTTAAAGTTTCTTGCATTTCGACCATTTTTACGTAAACAAATAATCACTTCAATCGCTGAGTTTTTGGTCATAGGCATCTGCTCCTACTCCTATAAAGAAAGTGGTCTATGCACAAATTATAAGCTTACAATAACTTTAAAAAAATGCATTAAGTGGTCGACAGTTTCAATGTCCATATCTCTACCCACATTTAAATGCCCAAATTAATTAAAGTTAGAAAGGATTTGGAATCGGCACATATATTTTGTAATAAATTCTTGACGTCCTTTTTTAATTCTGATGAAATTTTCGAACATATATATCTCCGCTCATAATTCCCTTGACTATAGATGGCAATGGACACCACCAGCAGCGGATTTGCTATTACTAAACCAGCACCCGCACAAAATTTAAATTACCAAACCCACACCCACTATGGGTTTTAATTTTTTTAAGAAAACCCACCCGCTGCGGATTTTGCCAATTACCAAACCAGCAATGGTACCCGACGGATTTTTTGCGGGTTCCCACATTAAGCACAATATTTTTATCACTTGTCCCAAATTCTCAATTCACTTGAACTAATTAATGAAATGAAACTACGAATGAAAGGACTTAAAATGGAACCATTATAAAAATGAATTATATAACCCAAATTGATTCCCTAAGAACTAGCATAATCGATCTTAAAACAACTAATGCAATCCCAAATCAATATTTAGAAACTAGAATTTTAACATATCCATACTAGTACATATAATATAGCAAATCCATAAAAAAAACCACAAAGTCTCAAATTTAATTAAGAAATACATAAATTCAATAAAAAAAAAAACCACAAATAATCCATGCATTAATTTAAACAAACAACATCTCAAAAAAAAAACAACAATTATCATTTCATGCTCCAAGAGTGAATATCTTCATTTTATTCACCACCATTTGCACCCATCTATCACGATTCCTACAATAATGATTAAGATTAAAAATATTAATCCAAAGAACAAATTATAATAATGATTAATGAAATAATATATGCATTAAGTTAAAAAATAATAGTCCATACAAAATTACCAAATATATATTTTTTAGTTATAAATATTATTTTAATTAAAATTAAAAAAAATAAATAAACAAAAAAAAGGACATGCGGGTTTTGCCGGATACCCATGTGGGTATTCATCGGATTTTTACTAAATACCAAACTCACCCGTAACCCACTGCAGGTTTGAATTAACAATACCAAACCTGCCCGGAACCCACAAAATTACCCGCGGCAGGCGGGTTTTGGCGGGTGGATTTGAACGGGTTTGTAGATTTGCGGGCGAAATTGCCATTGTTACAGCCTCTGCTTTGTTAATTAATTAGAAGATTTCATTTTTTTTTTCTAATTCTGACGCTCCTTTTTTTTTTTTTTTGGAAGTAGCACTTTGGATGATATTGGGCATAGCCTCAACAACTCTATTATGTCATTTTTTATTCTTAATGTTGGAAATTGCGGCTATATAATTTTATTTTCTTCCGAAAGTTTTTATTTGTTTCTCACAGAGTAATGCAGCACTTCACACAACTAATTGTCCTTTAACAACAATAATTAGTAATAATAATAATTGTTAGACTAGTTAACGACATGATGATTATTATGATTGTAAATTCCGGGAATATGCATTGTCGCTTTCCTAAACTCTTTCAAGGAAATTCATACACCACTACAAACAATTTCATTTGAAAAAATTGTTCAGCTCATTCACATTTTACCAGAACTTCATGCATCAGGATCCTACATGTATTAAAAATTCAAGAGGCAGGTCTCATATTTCTACAAGCAAAATTTCACACACATAAAAAATGTCAAACAGTAGGGGTCCACAGGATGGACATTGAGAATGAAAAATTGGACACACCTTTTTCACATTGACCAGAAGTCTACTCAAGGCTCTGCATGTATGATTATGAATGTCAAGCTTCTGGTCTTTAATTTATCTAAAATTTTTACTTTTTGAATTATGCAGTTAGTAAAAGGAAAAATCTAAATGCCCCGAAGAATAGTGGGCACCGAATGCCCCTAAATTAAAAAATTTTAAAGTTTGAATATTTTATTCGTTTACATCCCTATGTTAATTAATTGAATTGATTTTATTTTAAATTGATCTTATTAATTAATTGATTGGATTTGAGATTGATGACATTGAGATGAGATTGAGATTTCCACAAACTGGTATCAGAGCCAAGTAATTGGTTTAATTAATTTAAAAATGGATGATGAAATAATTATTTATAATATTAATCCTAATGGATATAATTTATTAATAGATAATAGAGCAATAAAATATAATATTATTAAACATATGCAATATTCTTCATATGAAAGAAGAGATTTAGATATTAAAAAATTAATACAATTATATTTATCAAAAGCTCAAGAATTTGGAATTGGAGAATTAATAATAATAAACAGACGAAGTTTAAACATAGATCCTCTCCTACTAGATAGGATAAGAATAGAAGTTTCCAGAAATAATTTTTCTTAGAAACAATGGAATATTAATTCTGTAGAAGATTATTAAGAAGATCTTATAATAGATTATAATAGACTGTTGCCTATTAAATAAAGAGAAGAATATAATTGGGTTAACAAAAGAATTAGGAGTAAATATTATCCTTCTAGTAATAAGCTATTAGGATATAAGGATTTATTTATGCATAAACTCTGCCTTATAAATAAAGGTTTAGAGAAGAATTACATTCCCAAAGAAATAAAAGACATTATATGTCAAAAATATTTGATAGAAAGTAATAAAATACTCTGCAGATGGTACAATGAATAAATTACCTGACCCATTAATAATTTCACAAAATATAGAAGCTAGTAGGTTTCCACCTTCTATTTTTAGACAAAGAGGATATACATATGGAAGATTTCAACCATTTGATTTAATAAATGATTCTGATATGTGAGGAAATAACCAGTTAAACTAGATTTCTCTATATTTATTAAATAAATTAGGAAACCCTAATTTAAGCATAAATGATATGGAAAGTGCAAATGAAATACTTGAGATAAAAAAATTTAATGATGAAAATATAGATCAAATCAAAATATTAGGAAGTCAACTGAGTCAAGAATTTGAACATATTAAACAGATAATAAATGGATTCAAAAAAAAGAAATCTGGAAATACTGAAACACAAAATTATAGATATAATAAAAAAAATTCAATAGAAACAAGATTAAATAAAATAGAATGTCAATTAAATAAAATTGAAAAAATAGTTGAACAACTTGGTAATAAATTTGCTATAAACATACATGGAAAATTTCAAGAAAATTGAAGTACGAAGAATTGATAATAATATGGAAGAATTACTAATGATAATTCAAGAACAGAATAAAATTTTACAAGATACAATAATTTATTTTAATGAAAAGAAAAGCAATGAAATCTAGCCTATGGTAAGGCCAATATTTAACAAAATAAAAGGAAATAAAGCATTGTTAAGTTTAAGAATATTAAGCGAAAATGATAATAATGGATTAAAAGAATTATCTAATACTAATAAGAAATATGAAACAGATGAAGAAAATGAAAATGTCTTCATAAATTTAGAAGATATTGAAAGAAGAATTGAACATTTAAAAATGAATGAATCAAAACCACGAGTCTTTGAATAAAGTGAATCTAGTAATAGAGTTTCCTATGCTAGAGAAGAAATACCAACATATGAAAATGAAAGATCACAAAGTCAATATTTTAGGCCAAGTAGAAGACCTAAGAGGGAATATAAAACACCAGGAGAATATCAAGAAAAACCCATCAATCATGAGAGTGTATGGTTAGATTTAGACTGTGTCTAAGATAGAGATAAAAATGATAACTGCTTGGGTAAAATCCATGAAGATAGCATTAGCATTTTATAATCTAAAGAGACATAATAGCATTGAATTCCTTAAAACCTCTTTTGTAGGAATAGCTGTACAATGGCTTATGGGATTAAGTGTAAATAATAAAAATAAAATATTATATGGGAAAAACCCTAATGAAACTGAATCCCAAGAATAAATTTTAACTAGATTTGAAAGTGAAATAAGGAGAGAATTCTAAGGAGATGATTTGGAAGCCGATTATCAGCAAGAATTAGATAGAAAAAGAATGGAAAATATGAGAAAGCTAACTAGGCTTGAAATATGTGATATATATTACTTAGAAGCATACACATGTAGTTTCGAAGAACTATATTATAAATGTGAATTTAGAGAAGAAGATAATACAAAGATGTATTACAATAATTTATATTTTATGAAAATACCAGACCAATGGGGTAAAAAAATCATGGAAGAATATAGCCAAGAATATGATAATACTACCAATACTGATACCCTTAGAAGTAGAATTAGGTTGGCTCGAAATAGAGTAAATCAATGGTGTTCTTAAATAAGAGATAGACGATTAATGAAAAAATAAAATCGATGATTATGTTGTTCAAGATTAGAAGAACCTCCAAGATTTGGATGTTCAGAAAAATTTATAAACAAAAGAGAAGATTTAGAAAGAAAAAATTTTTCAAGACTAATAAAAAATATTACAAGAAAAATAGATATAAGAGAAAGTTCTTTAAAAAGAACAAATATGAAAAATCTAAGGCAAAAACGCCTAAAAAATGTAAATATTGGTTATGTAATGAAGAAGGACATTATGCAAATGAATGTCCCAAAAAAAAGAAATTAAACTTTAAAATGTTTGAAGGTTTTGAAGAATTAGAATTAATCACTGATAGTGAAGATATTAGTGAAAATGATAGCATATACTATCTTTTTTAGGAAACTTCTAATATTTCAGAATTAGAATGAGTATTGATGAAATAGATAATAAAGATTTATATCAGGATGAAGAAATAGAAGAGCAAGGTTCTTTTAATAAAGAATTAATCTTTGATAAAAATCAATATCTAAAGATTAATAAAAAGGGATTAGAAACATCTATGACTTCAGTCAATAGCTTAGCACAAGGAATAGCTAACATGATTAAAAGAAAAAATATAATATATTTTGGTGCCACTGTAAAAGAAGAACCAATTGACATTAGGCATGCAGGAGGAAATACAAATATACCATTGTTATTAAAATCTGATATAGAAGAAAAAATCAATAAAATTAGACCTAGTGATAGGCATAAAATTAGATATATTCACATTGGAGGAATCCAAATTATGATAAAATCTCATTTCAGAGAAGGAATTGATAGTCCAGTAAATCTTGTTGTACTAGATAATAAAATAAAAGATAGAAAACATGCAGTTCTTGGTGTAATCTAAGGAAATCTTAATTATAAGAAATTGATATTTAAGATATATCTTAAATATTCTATAAGTCTTAGAGATAGAAATATAAACAAAATTTTAACTTTATGTCATGATTTCAAATACTTTAATATAATGCATGATGGATCATATCCATATAGCATAACCTATGCCATAGAATATGCATTAAGAAATTCAGCTAACAGTGAAATGTTGCTAATAAAGAATTCATACAAAATTTTTTATAAAGTTAGAAAAATACAACCCCTTAAATTATTAAGAGAAGTTGATCTACTGGAAGAATGGGAAATGGATTTAAGGAGTCAACCTACTTTGATTAGAAGAAATACCTCTAGAACTATAGAATACACACCCGAAGGTAAAATAATTATAAGAAGTGGAGAATCAATCTCTATACCTAAAAGAGATCTAAATTTAAGTGGAACGCAAAGTTCTACAAGATGTAGCCATCTTGTGATACCACTATCACATGAAATATTAGCAGTTGTTAGAAAAAATAATCAAAATCTAAAAATCAAAATTGAATATAATAATGAAAAGTCATGGCATGAGACTTTTGCTATCCTAGATATTGGAGCTGCAAAAATCTTATGTAGATAAATAGATGATTAAATACTTAGATAGAAAGATTCTAATTGAACCACATACTAATGTGGAGTATAATGGAGAAAGAAAAACATTAACCCAATATAGTGAAATACCATTAAAGATTAAAGGAGTAGAATTTATCTTTCCTTTCATTATAGAACCAGAATATGAAACAAATATAAGTCCTTTATTGTTAGGAATGAACTTCCTTGAAAATTTCTCTCCTTACTGCATAGGAGATAGAGAAACATCAATAACATTTGACGGGATTAAACAAACTTTATCAAGATATGTCTAATCCGTTTATAGTATATATAAAAGTAATTGTACTCTATTATAACCATAAACCCGAATGGTTTCATGCTTTAATTGATACAGGTTCAGGAGTTAGCTTAGCTAATTCAAAAATTTATCCAAAGTCTTACTGGAAAGATTATAAACCTTTAAAAGGACAAGGAAATAATGGAGAACAAATTTCTCTAGGAACATTTAGAATAAAAGCCTTAATACAAATAGACAATTATGTCTTAAGTATACCAATCTTATGGTCTTATGATTATATGGGTGCAGATATACTTTTATGAGTTAATTTCCTTCATCAGTTTATTTATATATTGACTAACGAAACAATTACTCTTAAAACACCATGTAATCATACCCTTACCACTCAAAGGATTTATAATCCCATTCAGTGCACCTTTCGAAAATTTAATCATACCCTTACCACTCAAAGGATTTATAATCCCATTCAGTGCACCTTTCGAAAATTTCATTTTCGCCGCAGCCAGCGTGGTGGTTTCAATATAATCTAATCATATCTGATTATGAAAATATTTTGGAAAAACTTGATAAAAATTTTGGTGAAAATCCAATTCAATTATGGGAAATTAATAAAATTTATGCCAAGACAGAATTAAAAGATCCAAATGTTATCATAAGAGTTAAGCCTATGAGATATGGGCAAGAAGATAAAATAGAATTTGATAAACAAATTAAAGAACTCTTAGATCTCAAACTTATTCGAGAATCTAAAAGTCCACATGGCAGCCATGCCTTTATGGTTAGGAATCATGCGGAAATTAAACGAGGAAAAGCTCATATGGTTATTAATTATAAAAAATTAAATAAATATACCAAATTTGATGGATACTTTTTACCTCACAAAAAAAAATTAATTACCTCTGTAATTAATAAAAAGATATATAGCGAATTTGATTGTAAATCTGGCTTTTGGCAATTAAGCTTGAAGAAGACAGTATACCACTTACTACCTTTAGTAGACCTCAAGGACAGTATGAATGGATTGTAATGCCATTTGAATTAAAAAATGCACCACAAATATCTCAAAAAAGAATGGATAAAATTTTTAAAGAATTTCATGAATTTTGCATTGTTTATGTGGATGATATATTAATATTCTTTGATAATGAAGTTGATCATATTACTCATTAAATTCTTTTGCAGAAAAATGCAAGAAACATGAGATATTACTTTCTAAAAAGAAAGCTGAGATAATGAAACCTAAAATTGAATTTTTAGGATTAATAGTAGATGAAACAGGAATAGAGATGCAACCTTATATTTCTGAAAAAATATATTTGTTTCTAGATAAATTAGAATCTAAGGAGCAAATTCAAAGATTTTTAGGATGTCTTAATTATGCTGAAGGTTTCATAGAAAATTTAGCAAAAGAAAGGCAACCTTTACAAGGATTATTGAAAAAGAATAATACAAAACATTGGGAAGAATCTCATACTCAAGTAGTTAAAAAATTAAAAGAAAAATGCAGAAATTTACTAAGACTAGGATTTCAACCGACCAGTGATAATTTAATTTTTGAAACTGATACTTCTAATAATCATTGGTATTAAAAACAGATCTAGAAAAGATTTGTAGATATACCAGCGGAACATTTGAGCCCGTAGAAAAGAATTATCATAGTAATAAAAAGGAATTATTAGCTATTAAAAATGGAATAACTAAATTTACTTTCTTTTTATTACCAAATAAATTTAAAGTAAGATCTGATAACACTCAAGTTAAAGGATTTATATTTAATAAATTATCTAATCTCCCTCAATTAATTAGACGGTAGAAATTCTTTGTAGAATATGATTTTAAAATTGAGTATATTAAAGGATTTAACAATTGTATTACAGATTTTCTCAGTAGGGAATACATTGGATATATGTCTTTCCAAACTAATAAAGGGCATAATGATGTGCTCTGAAGGTCAAGAATTGCTTCTCAAAGGCAATGAAATGATTTATGATGGGCTTACTATGATTGATGATGCCCAAGAAGAATTGAGCAAACTTTGCCTAGACAAAAGTTTGCAAAATCATCCAGAAGTCCAAACTTCAGAAGAATATATTAGCAAAATGCTAAAGAAGGTTCATTTCAAGGATTAAAATGAGGGTCAGATCGCCTAGTGTTCTTTACAAAATACAAAAATCCCAATACTAGAGAGGTTTCTTTCAATTCATGATCTTAAAGAACAGCATATGAAAGAGAGGGTTCCCAAATCTCTTCACAGAGTTTAAAGCCCCAATATACTAAAAGCGGGTAGTCAATTTCAATGGTTAAAATTCCATGCGAAAATGACTACGCTTATGAATATAAAAGAATTGGTAAAATAGCCTATGAAATTCGTCCTAGCCAGGCTATTGTGCCAGATCATTCAGGGTTATACCCAAGAATTAAATTCATCTTAGGAGGTGATCTTAAAATGATAAAAGATATGTTTGCTTATGGATTTCTTAATCTCATTTATACAGATGAATATTTTAGGGAGCTTGAATTTCTTCCTGAAAAGATCAAAGAAGCCGCCATTGAACTAAAAAAAACAAGCAGGACAAAAGAAGCCATTTTTGTCAAATTCCTTTCTACTTGCCCTGAGTATGATGATAACATATGATATCCAGCACAGTATATGATACAAGTTGCGGATAGCAGCAAAAAAATTTGTCCAACCATTGATCTAGATCAGGTCTATAATGATTATGATCCAAAATTATTTGAGCCTAGAGCACTCACCACCAAACGGGCCATAGGAATAAAAGTCCTCAACGAACAGCTCGAGAGGATAAGCAAAGGAAATGTGTGGCTCTATGAGGCCACCAAAGGGCATTTAATCTTTTCTATGAGCAGGAAGGACAATATTCTAGCCAAACAGGCCATTCTTAAAAAGAAAAAAGCAATATATGAAAATCACGTGGAGTCCAATTTACCAAAACACTACGAGATATGCAAGGTGTTAAAACAACAGAATGATTGTGGCTTTTGTTATGAAAAATCCAAAGATGGGTCCAGCGAAGAAAATATGTTAATAGATGAAGAGCTCATAATAGGCATGTAGCGGGTCCACTAGATTAATCAAAGATGCCAGCGTCACAAAACACAATAATTTGAAAGAAGAAGCCAAAAAGATAAAGCTGAGAATTCTTATCTTAGCCATACAGTAGCTGCCTACTACACAAGACAAATGTCAACTAAATAAAGAGGGGGGTCACTTTATCTAAAGAGAATCTCCAAAGCTCTGCAAGAATGTAACATGTGTAATGTAATCTCATCATGTAATTTTATCTTTTCAAAGATATAAATAGAATCATGTAAGAAAGAGAGGGGCAATCGCCCTTGTAGCCATGTCTAACCTTCAAAGCTTTGTATTTTTCCTTCTCTGTAACCATCTTCAGTTATGAAATAAATAAAACTTTTGAGTGAAATTATCATCTTCTTATACCTTATATATTTTAAGAAATAAATCAACTACTTTACATGCCAGCACTTGTGCTAATCGAAGAAGATTTCGTATTACTAAGCACTCTTCATGAGACGTTTGCAAGAAAAGCACTCAGACAAATCCTTCTAAGCTATAGAGCAGTGTGTTGCATTAGGCCATGTGGAACAGTCACCGAGGTGATCTTGCTGGACGTGTAGAGCTATGACAGTGCTGACCATGGACCTCTCTATGGTTGGAGGCAATTAGCTAGTTTATCTCAGAATTCCGAGAGATACACTGGTTAGTAATCCTGAACCATCTTCTTAAATTTTAGCAACAAACGGAAGCATGTTGGGCCTTGGTTGTTTTCTTGGATAATATAAGATTGGTAGTGATAAAAGTAGCTCAAATTCTTAACTCATGGAACAATCTGTTATCAAGTTTTTAAATGCTATAGATAATCTGGATTTTAGTCAAGAATACCAAATTATTTATGCACTATGATTAAAGAACATTTAAATCTTAAGAAAATTCAATATAAAAATATGACTAGAATAAATCAGAAGACGAATGTGATATATTTGATGCATTTGAAGAAGAAAATAAGATAGTATTAATGGAATCTATTTTAACAAGTCTTGAAGTAATTCAAGATAGGTGTAAAACTACTAACAGGACTCAAAATCGCACATAATGGATAACAATAATAACAATAATATGAACATTTTAATTCAAAATGCCGAGTTTAGATTACAATATTTATGTGAAAGCTTAAATGGAATGTATCTAAGTTGGAATGATAGCCTAGGAATATACATAAATATGTTAGAAGAAAAGGTTTGGTCTCTGTCCCAAGAGAGACAAATAATTATTAATGCAGGTCCTAATTTAGAACCAATAGATCTTTATGAATATGATAATCATCTAAACTTATATAAAATTATAGTTAAAAGTTTAAAAAATTTTAAAGATAGATGTGCAAGAAATAGAAGAACAAATTGTCCAATTATTCAAAATTAATAAATTCAAATACTGTAAAAGAACCCATCTGCTTAATAGGAAAAATTTTGTGGTCCAAGTCATTTAAGTTTGAAGAAATATTGCAGAAAAATCCTTTTCGGGGTTTGACTTGGGGTTTGACCCAGCACTCTTAGTAAAATACATTGATAATTCATTAACCAGATTTTTTTGCCCTTATTAACCTTGTATTTCTGATTTTTAACCAGAATTTTTTTGCCATGATTAGCTATAAATTTATGATAATGATGTTATTCTTTAGCTGACATTCTAATCTTACATTGGGCCATAAGATATCACCATTATTAAAACAAATTGTACCTAAGTTTTTCGTCTCAAAGTTTTGGATATAAAATTATAGTACCGATATACCATTACAGAGTCTTTTGTAATGGTATGAAATTTTAAAATGTTAAATAACTAAAGTTTTTTTAAATAGATAAAGAATTTAATATTTTTCTTAGAATAATAACGAATCAGCTATTAGACAATATTATTAATTATAACTTTTTAACATTAATGTTATTAAATATATAATTTATATAAAAATTATTAATTAGAAGATAATTATTAATTAAAGATGGGGTAATTATTAACTAAAGGGATGCCTAAAAAAAAGGCTTTCCTATTATAATCCTTGAACGTTTAAATATCATTGTTAATGAATAAAAGTCAGATATGTGAAAAGAAAAATATAATCACATTTTGATTTGAAAATGAAAAAGATAATTAATCAACTATGTAGGAAAATTAATAAATAAATCATCACCACAAATGAAGCTTCCCAGCAATTGGATGTCATTTATATCCACTTAATTTCCCCATCAGCTTTAGCGTGTGGGGACTCCTTTGCATTATTGCAGATGCAGGGATGTAGCATATAAAAAGAACGCAAAAGGCTGTAAGCGTTCTCACAACGTAATTGCCTTTTAGCGTTTTTGCAACATCAATTTCGATTCTCTCCTCTTTTGTCATCCCAAATTATTCACCAACACCACGGCTGATGCCATCGTTTCTTCTCTCTTAGAGCAGCTGATTTCCTTTTCTGCTGAAGAGGTGACACAACAGCTGAAGCTAGTTAAGGGGGTCGAACAGGATGTTGAAAAGCTTACAAGCCATCTTCAAATGATTCATGCTGTGCTTAATGATGCAGAGCAGAGGCAAGTGAAGGAGGAATCCGTCAGACTTTGGCTGGGTGGGCTCGAGGACGTATCCTACAACATTGAAGACGGGTTGGATGAGTGGATCACTGCACGACAAAAATTGCAAATGAACCAGAATGCTCATTCAGCTCAGAAGCAGGTATGTTCATGCTTCCCTGCCTCTAGCATTGGTTTTAAAAAAGTCATCCTACGTCATAACATTGCTGTCAAGATCAAAGAAATCAATAAAAAGCTAGATGCTATTGCCACTCAAAAAGATATGTTTAAGTTTGTTGAGAGTATTGGTGTCAATAGTGAGAGACCAGGGCGAGTACAGAGTACCTTCTTCTTTGATGAGGAGGAGATTTGCGGTAGAGTTGCTGAGAAGAATGAACTCATAAGCAAACTATTGTGTGAGAGTAGTGAGCAACAAAAAGGCCTCCATATCATCTCAATTGTTGGCATTGAAAGTTAAAATTCTGGTTTTTCAATTTTTAGATAAAACCATTTTAATATTGATCTCATATAATATATAAGAATTAAGTAATCTAGAAATTCGCACTTTGATGATATGAGAAGATAAACAATCGAAAGCTGTAGATACACCGCCAAACGATCTTTCTGGCTATCACTCAAGGTTGATCAACACTGGACGTGTGGCCGTTTCACCACTCTCAATTGCAACTGGCGTCTCTTGTTTGTCTACTGTATTTTTCTCTAAAGATATGGAATATCCCACTATTGTGTTTTGAGAAAAATACCTATTTATAATATCTTATAAGAAACCCTAGCATGTATTATAACTCATTAATTTAAAATATTAAAATATTTTAAATTAAACATTTATCTCTCCACTAACGTAAAAGTAGAGAAAATGTGTAACCAACTAGCAGACTACCTTGTAAAATATCACAAGAACCCATTTATACTTATATATAACACATTAGGCCTTAACAAGTATTATAATTAAGATTTTTACCTTATATGCCAGTTTTCTTGCTTTTGGGTCCAGTAATAGTGTTGTCAATTAAATGAGCTAACCTGGGGATCATTTGGGAACATACAATAGTGGCTACAATAATTAAGCTTGTAATTAAACAAACATAATTATTTAATTCCAATTCTACTCCACTATAAGATTGGAACTGACATCCATAATTGTATGCTCGAATAATAACTCGCCCAAGCCACATTGATTTCTTTAATGCACAATCCTTTGTACCACATCGTTAATAAAACTGATATCTCAACTGTCGAATCAATTTAATTAGATTTTGTTCCTTGATACTTACTGGTTTTCTCTAATGATCATTTTCAACATACTTATATATATATGTTGACACACTCTGGCTAGAGAATTCTATGATCAAGTACTGAAACCCATCAAGAGATGTGTCGTACAAATTCTATATTGTCAATTTATAAATTCAATACTTGTAATTGCTCCCACCAAGATACCGGATAATCTTGACTCCAAGTTTAAGTCGTGCCCATTGGTAACTCAAATGAAATAACAATTACAATCAAGAAATTATAATTGACTCAAGATTAAGATCACATTAAATCAATGCCCATGAGATTTAATAAGTCTGATAGTTATTACAAGGTTAATTAAATCTCATATGTGATCCAATTCATACATGATTAAGACAAATCACTCAATGAACTTATTACAGTCTATACCTAAATAAAGCTCCCAACTTTATTTATGAACTACGAACTTAATTTATTTAATCATAAGACAACTTATATTTATGTCTTCTGTGAATCCACATAGTGATCACATAAATATATATAATATGATTAAATGGACTTTACTCAAAATATTAATGCAATCAAGACACTTGAATAAAATACTTCATTTATTTTATTAATCAGTGTTACAAAATTTATCAATTAGGAGCACAATAATAGATCAAGAGAAATAGAGAAAGCTAATAAAAGATACAATGTATGTAGAGAGGAATTTTATTCATTCTAATGTGTATACAAATAAGGAGTAAAATGCCTCCTTTTATAGTGATACAACCATAAAGTGGTAAGTAATGCATCATAATTATAAGAGATAATAACCCTTAAATTAGAGAGATAATGGGAGTTATAAGAGATGAAAAGTTGCTTGTGAGGAGATCAATGAACATCCACATAAATTATAATTATTTCATAACACTCCCCCTTGGATGTTCATCATACAAAGAATATGCCTCATTAAAACCTTTGCTAGTAAAAATCCTATGGGAAAAAAAAAAAACTAGCGAAGGAAAAAGAGTACACTATTCTTTTATATCTTTAAAGAGGTGCAAGCTGCCTCGTTAAAATCTTACTAGGAAAAACCCAATGGGACAAAAACCTAGTGAAAGAAAAAGAATACAGTTCATATAGTTCTCCATATCAATAACTTCTCTTATGCTCCCCCTCAAGTTGACATGGATGCTTCAAAGATCAATCATAATTTGTTGTAACTAATATTACTTTGGTGAAACAATCTGCAGGGTCAACACCATCCTTTGAAAGCTGGAAAATATATAATAAATTGGAGAAACCATCATCTTGAATTAGAAGAATATTGTCATGTATGTAGCTTCATAATTTTGTTGACTTACTTGAATAAGATCAAGCTTTAGCATCCATATCAAAGAAAGAGTGTGATATACTTTTCACACTATTTTGATATTTTCAAGTTTATACGGAACATATTTCAATTTTCAATTATGCAATTTTCTAATGCCTTTCTAGGCACAAGTAGGAATAAAAATATGGTACTTCAGGACCAAGACATATGTACTATATTTTAAAATAGGAACAATTTTGAATATGAAATACTTCCAGTATTTCTATATTATTAGCATTTCACTTAATAAATTCCAATCCATAAATTGAAAGAAATTCTTTCATTTCAAGATCTTCATCATGAATTTTATTCTTAAAAGAAATAAATTCATAAGCTCTTCAGGAGTCTTTTTATGATGAAATTATTAACACATTTTGTAAAAATTACAAATTTAATATTTAGCTTCAATAAAATCGCATAGCAAAGTGGAACAACATATCCGACTTATAATAAATCACTCAAGTGATTATACTTTTAATTTATAATTCTAGATTGCTATACTATACACAAGTATGATTATAGCTTTATCAAGAATATATAAACTGTAAGCTTTTTGAATTTAGTACTTCAAATACTTATTTCAAGAATTTTATCCTTCAAGGACAAGTACATAGATTCTTCAATTTAATTTTGAAACATTATAGTTCAAATTCACATTTTATTCATAAATTTTACGACTTCTGGCGTATGGACTACAAGTCCAAAATTCTTCAAATTTTTTGCTAATTAATTTCACGTTCTACAACGTATGGATTTCAGGTCCAAATATTTAAGAAATTTTGGCCAATCATATAATTTGATGATCTTCACATTTTGTGATTCAGGATCCTGAAAATTTTATTATAACAATTAAATTTTATTGACAAAAATATTATGTCAATTTCAATTTTTTTTCTTGCACCAAGTACCAACATTAATTAAATATTTCTCTTTTTCAATATCTATGCCCAATTGAGATCTTTTGAAGCTTCTAATACATATGCCTCTCCAAGGGCTAAAGATTTCTTTTTTTTTTCAATGTGCACGCGTGTCTTTTACAAGGTAATTTGAATATCTTTATTTCTTACCATTTACCTCTTCTAGTTGGTACATTATATCTCTCCAAGGACAATATATTTAATATAGATCAAATAATATTTTGCTATACATGCAAATATGATATCTTCGAGAGCAGCAAATTATTTCATTTCAACTTCCCGGGAATTAAATTTTTGCACCAATTGATCTATCACATGCTTCAGGCATTCATATATTTATTTGTCTATCACCATTTTGTTCTTCAAGAATATTATATATATCAAACCACAATCATATTCTATTTGTGAAATTTCACTTTCATATATTAATAAATTCATCCAATAATTGATCAACAATGCACATAGTACAATATTAAGATGAGATAAAGTGATACATAATAAAATCAAATCATCCATCAAGTATAACTTTCCTCCCCCTCGTGATGAGATGACTTCTTCATAAAATATGTCACAAAATATTTAAGCATAAATAATGGTGAATCATGACAAATAATAAATTATTTCTATAAATTCATCTTCACTTGATTTAAACAAAAATCAATAATCAAGAGAATCTTCTAGCTCTTTGATTAAAATTATTGTGAATTTTCTATAATTTGATACATAATATTAGCCTCATTTGCAAACTTACCATTGCAAATTCATCATTTCAAACTATGCAAGAAACTCTAGACTTATTGAACTTCTAGTTCCTCACAAATTTGATCATTGTAATCATTAATACTTAAATGATGATCATTGTAATGTCAATTACTTTAGTCATGGCATGTCTAGCATTAATCCTACAATTATCAAATAAACATTTGCTTCAAGGAATGAAAATATATCACTAGAAAGATGAGACTAATTATTTATATCAGAAGCTTGATATTTTATTCATATATAAAGAGAAACAATGGCTTCAATATACATATTGACAATCTCAATTTGCCACTGCAGGAACATAAATAAGCTATAAAATATTTACACATATCACATATTCTCTTTATATTTGTTCTTGATGATTTTCTCCTCATATACATATAATAACAAGAATCATATATGAGCTTTTGTTCAATCTTTTGATAGTCTCATATTTCGTTTAAATTGTTTCAAAGAAACAAATTATCCATTTAGATATTTAATTTTCATTCCTTCAAGGAGATAAAATAAATCACTATGATAATTCAATCCTTGGACTTTTCCATATATTATGTTATTTTTCCTTCAAATTTTTCAAGGAAGCAATATGCCTTGTAATATTCATTTTATAACTCTTTCTGTGAGATATGGAGGAGGAAATTTGTATAGTATTACATAACATATACATGAACTTATAATATTTGTATAGTCCTTCGGGGACATATAATGAATCCTTCATGAATAAGATATTGGTGAATAACATAATATTTTTTATATTAGTTCTTCAGGAACAGATATCGAAAGAAAATTTTCATTATATATATAATGCAATCCTTCAGGGATACATTTTTAATTTACTTTCATTGTTTATAATATTCAACCTCCAAGGATTTTAATATTCACACTTAAAGATGAAATTTTTAATTCCAAGAATACAAAATATATAATAGCAATTGAATATTAAAGTAAGAAATATCAAACAATAACAATATAAGTAATGATAATAAAAGTATGAATACCTTGATGCATTATTCTAAATCATCAAAATGCATATATAAATATAAATATGATTTTAGACAAAATCAAGATAGTTCAACTCATATTTTTAAGAGTAAGATTAAAGGAGAGATATTACCTTATTTTAAAGAAGACAAAAATCAATCTCTTGTGGCTAGAGACTCGTGCTGATAACGTGTTATAAAATTTATCAATTATGAGCACAATAATAGATCAAGAGAAAGAGAGAAAGCTAAAAAGAGATACAATGTGTGTAGAGAGGAATTTTATTCAATCTCAAGTGTGTATACAAATAAGGAGTAAAATGCCTCTTTTTATAGTGATACAACCATAAAGTGGTAAGTAATGCATCATAATTATAAGAGATAATAACCCTTAAATTAGAGAGATAGTGGGAGTTATAAGAGATGAAAAGTTGCTTGTGAGGAGATCAATAGTCACTTTAATGAATATCCACATAAATTATAATAATTTCATAATAGAAAAATATTTATTACAATAAATAAACAAATATGTTTTCAAGAGCATATTTTTCCAAAAGGTATGGGAGGCATAGGGAAAGCTACTCTTGCACAACTAGCATGTAATAATGTTGAGGTGAACATAGAGATTCCCATTAACATAGAAAAGCTGATACATTTAAGATACCTTAATTTGACTTATATGAAAATAGAGAAACTACCGGAGACATTGTGCGAGTTACATAATCTAGAAAAGTTAGATATTAGTTGTTGTGGGTATCTTAAAGAATTACCTGAAGAGATTGGGAAGTTAATAAACATGAAGCATTTACTAAATAGAGATACTGATTCTTTAAGGTACATGCCAGTAGGGATTGTGAGATTAACGAGTCTTAGGACATTAGGTGAGTTCCATGTGAGTGGAGGAGGATGTGTTGATGGTAGGAAAGCATGTAGGCTTGAATCTGTTAAAAACTTGGAACTCCTCCAAGTATGCCGTATACGTAGACTAGGTGATGTATCAGATGTGGGCGAGGCTAAGCGATTAGAACTTGACAAAAAGAAATCCCTCTTCAGTTTGAAATTTCTGTTTGGCGGAGGAGGAGAAAGGAGGAAGAACGAGGACGATCAACTGCTTCTTGAAGCCGTGCAACCACGTCTGAATTTAAAGGAATTACTGATAGGGTCCTACGGTTTGGAGTCCTACCGAGGCAACACTGTTTTCCCTAACTGGATGATGTCATTAACCAATCTAAGGAGTTTAAATCTCTTATATTGCGAAAATTCTGAGCAGCTGCCTCCTTTGGGAAAATTGCCATCCCTTGAACTACTCGCCGTAAGTCAATTGAAGAGTGTGAAAAGAGTGGGTTATGAATTTTTGGGGATAGAAAGTGATCATCATGACTCATCTTCGTCTTCATCAGTTATTATTGCTTTT
This sequence comes from Clausena lansium, assembly GCA_030449835.1. NCBI lineage: Eukaryota > Viridiplantae > Streptophyta > Magnoliopsida > Sapindales > Rutaceae > Clausena > Clausena lansium. The sequence continues at coordinate 3,793,776 of JASUUF010000146.1, read as the reverse complement.
CCCAAATTAAAAGTACTTTCAATTGAGGGATTGATGGAATTGGAGGAGTGGGATTATGGGATTACAAGAACCGGAAACACCTTCACCAACATCATGCCACGTCTTTCTTCCTTGTCTATTTCTATATGCCCCAAATTGAAGGCGCCGCCCGACCACTTTCATCAAACGATAACATTGAAGTCATTTCACATTTTGACATGTGATAGTCTGAGTGAACGTTATAGAAAGGGGGAAGGAGAAGACTGGCCAAAGATATCTCACATTCCCAACATCTTTATTTTGTAATAAAGAGGATGTGAAAGGAGGCTGCCGTTGACAAAATTCTTAAGCGGCTGCAATTACGTATGATCACTCTCAGCCTCAGGTAATTTCTACTCCTGTTCTGCTGTTTTTAGTAATCTAATTAAGGATGCAATACTAGCTAATCATTTTTTTTTTAAATTGAATATGTCAACTTTACTTCAACCATCAATAAATTTTGTAATGTTAAAAATTAATTGAATAAAGAATATGGAAACTATTTAATTATGTTGACTTGGATTATATACTATGAGAGCAAATTATGGTAATTTCTCTCTTCTGTCATCGAATGTAAGATAATTATAGTGAAAACTATTCAACTGATTCATTTGTTGACAACTTGCAGGACAAGGGAATGGTGCTGGATTGGTGAATAAAGCAGGACTAAGAGGAAGAGTAGCTAATTAGTGAAAGGATTGCCACAGAGTAGGAGTCACTGTGATTCCGGTAATTCTCGTTAGCTTGCGTCTACAGAGTATGTGTTTTCGCTGATTTCTATAATTTATGGAATTTCATTCTCATTGAGATCTTTGCTGCATATGTATAGGTTCAAGCACAAACAAAAACAGAGCTCAAGGAAAAGTTGGTAAATGCAAAATTAAAGACAATGATGAGCAGAACAAGGTGACAACTGATAACCTATAAATGCATAAACACCAAGTTTTTGCCATATTCTCTCATTTCAACTTGATCTGATATTGGACTTGGAGCAAGGAGATGTACTAAGGCAGCTCTCATTCCCTACATCAGCATGTATTAAGTGGATTTGAAAAGAGGCCCTTGACAAAACTATCAAATGGCTGTTTTTGAATCATCCTCAGCCTCAGGTCATTTTTTCTCCTGCTTTCTCGTTATTTGTTATCTAATTCAGAAGCACGAAGTATCTGAATCAAATTCTACACCAGGAATATATAATATTTTCTAATATTTTGATATGAGTTCGATTATGGTAAGTTCTCTCTTCTGTATGTCTTCCAATGTAAGATATATACCTATACACACACACACACATACATATATTCTATATGCAGAACTCATGATCTAGAATGAGAATTAATTTTGTTAGATTGGTGAATAAAGCTGTGTGACTGAACTTAGGTGACATCAAAGGAGGTAAATTTGCATGTTTGAATCATTACTTAATTGACTAATATATGTTCAAGAATTTGGCTTTTGAGTTGAGTGATAAATTTTCTGAGCCGGCTGACCAATTAATCTGGCAGTAATTGTATCAAATGATTCAGGCAGTAGAGCGGGACTCTGACCACAAGAAGCTTATTAGTGAAATGATTGTTAAAAAGGGCGTTGAGCTAATGCCAGGGGGTCAAAATTAGCATTGAATTTGATAAGGCATGAGATTCTACTGCCAATTCTTGTAAGTTTCAGTTTCACTAAGTTTATTGGTTGAACACTGTTAGCTATCCTGTGACAGCCATAACGGTGGCTGCCAATGCTGATTTCAAGACTTTCCTCGCATCAGAAGCTGTGGAACCTGAACCTGTAGCTATGGATAACTCAGGTTTTTGTTATCAACTATATCATTTTTTTTAATCTCTAGATTAGATTTAAGTTGTCCTGAGTGCCTATGGTTGTCTATGTAATCAGGTTAATGATACTGAGCAGACAAATGTTATAACTCAGTTTGTTTACCAGAAACTGGTTTGGCGCCATGACTGCAGGGGTCAAAAGAAGCATTGTATTCTAAAAGGCATGCCGTTCTTGTGACCTTATGTTAATTCATATAAGTTTGAAAAAGTGTAATGGTTGTTGAACAAAATTTTAGCTTCTTTTTCTTTTTGTGCAGTGGCATATAGTTGCAGCTGGAAATATTTGAGGATTTGTTAGCTGCAGCTTGGAGCAAGCAGCCTCTAAGGCCAGGACTTTCCCCACATCAGAAGCTGTGGTTCTTGACATCAACCTAAACCTGAACAATAACTCAGGTTTTTATTATAAACATTTTCACTGTTTCTCACAAGTTAAACTTTATCAATATTGTTTCCACTTATCAAAAGAAGTAGACATTCATACAACACCACAAACAATTTGATTTGAAAAAATTGATCAGCTCTGTCACATTTTACCAGAACTCCATGCACATGTGTAAAAAATTCAGAGGCAGGTCTTATATTTCTACAAAAAAATTTCACACACATCAAAATATTAAACAGTACATGTCCACAGGATGGAAATTAATAATAAAATAAATTTTATGCTTTGAAAAATAGATTTTATGCAATGTTGATGCCATTCATAGATATTGAAGACTATGTTGATGCCATTCATAGATATTGAAGACTATGGAGCAAAAGGTAATAAATCATAAATGCATATAATGACCAAATCTCCATCGTTCTCTCATTGTAACTTGATACGCAATTTGACTGTCAATGAATAATTTAGTGTTAGATTGGAGCAGATGATATCAAAAGTGCATTGAGTTAGATGAGAAATTAGTTGCCAAGACTGCAGGGGAGGGGATCAAAAGAAGCAGCATATTTGAGAAGGCATGATATTCTAGTGGCTATATGTGTCAATTCATATAAGTTTGAATAAGTTTAATGGTTGATCTCTGTTAGCTTCTTTTTTCTTTTTTCTTTTTTCTTTACAGGTGCTATCAAGTGACAGCCGTAATTTTGGTTGCAATGCTGGGTTTGTAGCATCACTGGCTGTGGTTCCTGACTTCAGGTTTTTATTCATTAACTTATACCATATTTTTCAGTGTTCTGAAAATCACAAGCCTAAATTAATTTTATTAAAATTGCTTTGTTTTTTTACATTCTCAGGCTAAGGGTATTAAGCAGCATTTTCTGGACAAGTGATCAAGAGTGAAAATGGTGCTAGAATATTGAATGAAGCTGTCGTGACTGAACATAGGGTGCCTGAGTCAGAAGTCTATATTAGTTTTGATTTTGATTTGACTGATTACTTTTCAAGGTTTGCTTACTTAATCGGGTGACCAATTTCTTGTAACTAATTGTATCTTGATGCAGGAAGCAGGAAAGGATATGAAATGGGAAGCGTATTAGTGGAAGGATTGCCAGTAACAGAACCCAAAGAAAATGAAACCATTTCAAGGTCGGCAGTTGGCAGTGAATGGAGGCCCTTGACAAAATTCGCAAGCTGTTGCACTGCAGTTGCAATCATCCTCAGCCTCAGGTAATTTCTTCTCGTGCTTTGTTTTTATTTGTTATCTAATTAGGAAGCATAAAGTATCTTGAATCAATTTCTGTATTAGGAATATATGCAACAGTTTCTAAAATTTTGATATGAGTGTAATGATGGTAATTTCTCTTTTTTTGTCTGTCATCAAATGTAAGATAACATTTATTAAGACTCTTGAATCGAGTCATTTTTGCCAATTGCAGGACAAGTGATGAAGAGTGAGAATGGTGCTAGATTGGGGAATAAAGCAAAAGAAGGTAAATTATTTGCAGTTTCTTCAACCTTGTTCGAACCAGTGCCTGATTCACAAGTCTCCATTAATTTGGCTTTTGACCAATTGATTGATAAGTTTTCAATTTCTTTGGTACTAAATGTACATGTGAAGCAGGTAGCAGGGCAGGACTACGGGGAATAGAAGCTTTTCAGTGAAAGCCTAAACTTGGGTAATTCTACAAAGTACATGTTTAGGCTGATTTATCTAAATCAGGAAATTTTATTTCCATCTGTTACAGGATCAAACAGAAACAGAACACAAATAAAAGTATTCTGCTTCTTGTGGCAATCTTGCCTTCATTCAGATTATGAAACCATTTCCAGGCAGCAAATTCATCCAAAAGTTTGAATAAGTTTCATGGTCGGACATTGTTAGCTTCTTTTTCTTTTGTTGCATTTAGGTGCTATCAAGTAACAGCCCTAAGTATGATTGTATTAAGCTGCTGCTGGGAAATTTGAAGTTTTGACGGCTGCCCATGTTATTGCCAAGAAACCCCTCATGTCAGAAGCTGCGGTTATTTTCATCAGACTGAACCTGAACCTATCGCTATGAATAACTCAGGTTTTTGTTATCAACTATATCATCTTTTTCACTGTTTTGAAACTCTTAAGATTAAACTATAGTAAAGTAGTTTCAGTTATCCATGTAATCAGGCTGAGGATACTTAGCAGCTTATTTAGGAAAATATCAGAATTAAGTTTGTTTGCTGGAAACTGGTGTGGTTACAAGGATTCTGACAAGGATAATAAGATAGTTTTTGTGTGAGTGAATTTTGGGAGCTTGAGTGTATTGGGATTTGCAATTTCAATCATCCTTTGCCTCAGGTGATTTCTTCTCCTGCTCTGTCGTTGTTTGTTCAATTGAAAAGCATAAAGTATTTCAATCAAATTCTATGCCAGGAATATGTAAAAGTTTCTAATATTTTATTTCCATCTGTTTGCATTGATAAATTTGCGGCATATGTACTAGTTAAAGCACAAACAGAAACAGAACTCGGGAAAAAGTTTCTTCTGACATCATATTTGAAAAATGAAACCATTTCCAGGAGACAGTTGGCAGCAAATTCATATAAAGTGTAGACAATGATGAGCAAAGGTCATTCGCAATTTTGGTTTTTTATGAAATTATTTGTTAGGTTGGAGCTGATATTGTTAGAAGGGCATTGAGCTAACCTATGTCGCTACTTGCCTAGATTGCAGGGCGTCCAGACTCGAAAGAAGCATTGAATTTTAGAAGGCATGCAATAATTCTTGTGGCCATATGTCAATTCATGTAAGTCTGAATAAGTTTAACGGTTGAACGCTGTTAGCTTCTTTTCCTTTCGTGCAGTTTGGTGTGCTATCAAGTGACAGCCGTATGTATGGTTGCATATAGCTGCTGCTGGGATATTTGAGGATTTGATGGCTGCCCGTGTTATTGTCTTAAATCAGATGTGATAAGCTGTGGCGTGGAGATTCTGTTGCCAAGACTTTCCTCACCTCAGAAGCTGTGGAACCTGAACCCTTCGCCAAATAAAGTAACTCACAATGTATACTACCTTCAAACTTCAATGGATACCACCGAAGGAATATTAACGGCCTAGGCCCCATTAGTATTAGTCTTCTTTATTTGATATAAAGAAAAATCTGTCAATATCACGTATACTAATTAATTGATATGGTCCCTCTCAATAAAAAATCCTAATTTCACTTCTAGTGTTTAACAAACAAGATTTCTCGTTTGAAAAAAAAAAAGGCTTAATTGATTTATGTATTTAACTTAGTAAAGGTAGTTTATTGATTTATGTATCACCAGCCTGGACAAGGGAGAAAAAGAAAAATTGATCACCAACAGCATATATTCCTCAGTCCACAGCCAAATGGTAATTTTCTTTTCATTGTTTTATTTTTTGAACTGTTGCAAGGTGATAAATCATGAAAAATGAATAGCCTATACACTACTTGTTTTTGTCTGATTTTAGTTCGTGCCAAAAATATTATGAGAACTTCCTTTTATGTTTGTCGTAAAATATATAATTAGGTGACCAATTAATGGGTCCTAAAACAAATATTATTAGTTACAAAATATAACACGAGCTAAGACAAGATTATTGGCTACGGTTTTAAAAAATCATCACAATAAGTATTATTTTATGACAAAACCAACAAATATTGTAAAAAATCATCTCAAAAGTCAAACTTCAGTTGATGATAGCTGAAGGAGAGGTCTGCAATTCCTTGGATTAGATGAGGAGCAGAGCCCTAAGGGCTTTGATGCGGGTGAATTTTGAACTGGATTCAAAGTTCAAACATTAGGCTCAATTTTCTGTATTTTTAAATAAAATTTCGAGCTGAATTCTAATCAATCGTGCACTGGATTCAAGGTTTAAAGGTGGATTTGACCATCACATATTACTGTATGCCTGGAATGACCGGATGCGAGTTGCTTAGGAAAATCAAGACAACAACTCTTTAACTTTTTTTATTCAACAATTATTTTTCTTGATTTACAAAGTCTATTTTTGCTCCATTTCTCAATCTGTTTTTTTTTTAATTTTTTGTAAAAAATTTAACCAATCCAAAGAGTCTAGCACTCATTGATGGCAAAAATTGTGAGCAGTTGCCTCTTTTGGGAAAATTGCTATCTCTAGAAAGGCTCAGCATATGGGGATTTAAGAGTGAAAATAGTTGAAAATGAATTTTTGGGAACAGAAAGTGACAATAACTCATCTTCATTTTCATCTTCATCATCAAATATTGCCTTCCCCAAATTGACATCACTCATGATTAATTATATGCAGGTATGGAAGAGTGGGATTATGGGATTACAGGAGTGGGAAACTCCTTCATCATGCCACGTCTTTCTGACTTGTCAATTTCAAGTTGCCCCAAATTAAAGGCACTGCCTGACCACTTTCATCAAAGGACGACATTGAAAGAATTCTGCATTTCGTGGGGATGTCATATTCTGAATACTGGCCTAAGTTTCTCACATTCCGAACATCAACATATATGTGACTTGATGTGGCCTCAGGTAATTTCATCTCTTGCTCTGTTGTTATTTATCACCTGATAAGAAGCATCAAGTACTTTGAATCAATTTATCTCTAAAGAATACGCAATATTTTCTAATATTTTATACAAGTGTAAATAAACGAATGAAGCGGTGGTGGCTCAACTTGTCAAAAGCAGTAAATTATTGACATGTTTAAACCATTACCTGATTCACGAGTCTACATTAATTTGGAATATTTCAGTTGAACAAATTCTGAAGCAAGTGGCCAGTTATCATGATTTCAGTTAAATGTATCATTTGATGCGGGCAGTAGAGCAGGATATGTAAAAGAGAAGCTTATTATTGAAAGGATTGCTACGGAGTACTTGGCATCATGATTTAGGTAATTCTCGCTTTCTCGATTTGACAAAGTACATGTTTTGGATAATTTATCTAATTCATGAAGTTTTATTTCCATCAGTTTGTGTGAATTCATGCGTTCATTTGGAATATGAAATCATTTCCAGGAATTGGTTGGCAGTGAATTCATATACATATATATATATATATGTATGTATGTATGTATACTGTAGACAATGATGAGGAAAAGATGATAAATCAAAAATGCTCAATGACCAAGCCTCCATCGTTCTCTCATTTTAACTTGATTTGCAGATCAATTTTTGATGATTAATTGTTGGTTGGAGCTGAAATAGTTAAAAGGCCATTGACCAGAGCTGCCCTATGATGTTATTTCCAAGATTTCAGAGGGGCATGAAATTCTAGTGTCCTTATGTCAATTCATGCAAGTTTGAATAAGGGTAATGGTTGAACAATGTTAGCTTTTTTTTCTTTTAATTTTGTGCTGTTGCATTTAGCTGCAGCTGGAAAATTTTGAGGATCTGATAGCTGCAGTTTGAATCCATCAAAATCCCCTAATATTCGGTTTTTCGATCCAAGGGATTAATCAAGACTCAAAAAAGCAACTCGATCTAACTAAAGAAAATGGATCAAAGGTGAGTAGACAAAACAGAGTAATGATAATAATTGTTAGACTAGTAAATGACTTGAGGATCCTGTTGTAATTGTGACGCATGACTCGATATATATTATGATTGTAAATTCTGAGAATATAGCTGCTCCCATTCTCAACGGGTCTTCGCCATTTCAAAATAGTCACTTTCTTAACTCTTTCATAGAAATTCATACACACATCAAAATGTCAAACAGTACGGGTCCACAGGATGGAATTTAAGAATGAAATAGATTATATGCCTTGAAAAATTGGACACACCTTTTTTACATGGGTAATTTTTACTTTCCTCCCCAGTGGTTTGGGCTTTTTACACTTAGATGGTGAAGATCCATTTATTAGTGAAAACCCCCCTGCTGTCGGTTTTTTTTTTCCTCCTGCTGTCAGTTACTTTTGTGATTGACTATTAGTTGAAGTTAGAAAGACTGAAATGCCCCAGATTGGGTTTTTAAGAACTTACAGATATCAGACATTTGGGGCCAAGATTATATCAACCATAATATTACCATTATACCCCTTAAAGTTGGGTTGGGTTATTTACAATTGCATTGAACAAATAAAGGGATAATTGTAACCCTACCAATAAGTTACATTAGCCAAATAATAATAATAATAATGATAATGATTATGATGATAATGATAATAATTATGATGATCATAATAATAATAATAATAATAATAATAATGGTGGGGCTATTTGAACCCACCAAATTACTTAAGAAACCTATTTACGCCTCATATTTTCTTTAACTTAATTAATCAGCCCCAAGCCTATTTACTAAATAAACACATCCTTAATTTTGAAATTTTACATTTTACTCAATAAACCCACTTAAATGCCTAATATACCCTTATTAAACCCAATTTTTATAATACTAGTGAACCTATTAAATTCTTCTGAAAAAATCAGTTGAATTCTTTTCAATAACCGGTTTACCGCTTGTTGGTAACCGGCATACCATTTAATTCCAGAGAGAACTAATTTATGTATCCGATTTGCTGTTTGCTATTACCGGTTTGCCGGTTGTCTCCAAAAAGCTCATTTGATGTAACTGGTTTGTCGTTTAATGTTACTAGTTTGTCGGTTGTCTTTCGAAATGAATTTTATCTGAAAAACTTTTACGAAAACTCACTTATACTTAGAATTTGAAATCATATCCTCATGATAGAATTTTCCTTTAGAAAATACAAAGAAAATGTTTTTAGAATGTATCTTGAGTCTCCTTGGCATGTGGCATGTGGATTTTGTGAAGGAAATTATACGCCAAAAGCCAGAGCTTGCTGGAATGTTGGACACAAATCACTCTGCCATGTGCTTTGAGTGTGGGGTTCAAATAAAATAAATACTTGATGATTTTTCTAAGTTATCAAATAAGATAATAGTAAAATTATGTTTATTACATGTTATAGTAAAAAAATTTTGCTGAACAATTAAAATTTTACTGTCTGACTGGTGGATAACAAAGTGCACCCGCATATTAACCGTTAATATCTTCACCTATAACTTGTACACAATATATTAGAGTGCCCCCAAAACTATCAACGAAAATAAATAAAATTTTGAAAAATCTGTAAATAATTTTATCCATATTTGTAAATTGCATCTAGATTTGTTACTATGGGAGCATATTAAGGTAGTGTTTTTTTTTTTATTTGAAATTTGAATGGGTCTGAATATTACTGAAGTCTGAATCAGTCTGAATGTATATGTTAAAATAATATGTTTGTTTTTTATTTTTTGACGTCTGAATATAAGTGGTAAATTATTTATTTTTATAAGCTCAAAACATCTTAATTATAATATTTTTACACTTACGACCTTGAAAGTGTTATATATACTTAAAGTTTAAATAAGTATATATTTACAATATTTTCTAGTACAATAGTTTTTATATATTATAAATGTTTATAAGGTAAGCATTTGATATACAATTTATGAAAAATAATTTTGATAACATTATTTTTTTACAATTTAACATGATATTTATACATAAAAAAGTTAATATCTAATAATAAAAGAATTTGTTTAAAATTCAAATTGATTGTATGTTAAGTATTTAATACTAAGTAAAATTTAAGATCAAGGAAAATTATAATATGGCATCTAATAGATACGTTGGAAACAAATATATTTAATGAGGTTATTTATCAGAAAAAAATTAATTTTTCATTCAGACATTTTATCATTTAGATAAAAGTCAGAAAATTTTACTTTTTCTATTCAGATAAAAATGTCCTACAATAAGACTTTAGATACAAAAACAAACAAGACAAAATATCAAAACTTATTAAATTAAGCCAAATTAAGACTTCAAACATAAAAATAAACAACCCCAAAGTTGAGCCACAGCATGTAATGTTTTTAAAGCGAGCAAATCGAAATCAATTAATAATAATCTTTGAACGTTTCCATATAATTGCTGATGAATAAGTATTGGACAAACAAAAAGAAAAATATTATCACATTTTAATTTGAAAATGAAAAAGATGATTAATTAACATGTAGGAAAATTCATTCATAAATCATAACCACAATGAAACAAATAAAAATGAACAAACAAGAAAGATTTGCATCGATCCATGACATACAAAATTTACGCTTACTTTCTTCGAATTGCATGTTAATTTGCATCCACTGTACTCAACGGCTTTAGCGTGCGGCGACTCCTTTGTATTCTTTGTATTGCAGATGCAGATGGGGCATTTTCAAAACATAATTTCTTGGTCAATTTCAAAACAATCAATGTCAATGTCAAAGTTTGTTAAATTATATTAACATGGGCTACTAATTAAATCTTATATTCATATTATAATTCTTATTATTAAATTTTATTAATTTAATTTTATTATTGTCATTATCTCGTCGTTATTATTTTTATTATATTAATTAATTTATATTATTGTTAGTGTTGTCACCCAGTCCAAAATTCATTTTTCAAGAGATTTTTCCCTTAACAAAATTCAGTAACACATTATTTGAAAACTGCCATGTGCTTGAGATCTAGAACACGATCATGAAAGTTTTAAAAATATATATCACCGTTAATAATTCCCGCCACTTTGTTAATTAATTAGAAGATTTCATTTTTTTTTCAATTCTGATGATGCCTTTTTTTTTTTCCTCCCCCGGAAGTAGCACTAATTTGGATGATATTGGGCATAGCGTCAACAACTCTATTATGTGCTTTTTTATTCTTAATGTTGGAAATTGCAGCACTTCACACAATTAATTGTCCTTTAACAACAATAATAAGTAATAATAATAATTGTTAGACTAGTTAACGACCTGATGAATATTATGATTGTAAATTCTGGGAATATGCATTGTCTATTTCCTAAACTCTTTCAAAGAAATTCATACATCACCACAAACAATTTGATTTGAAAAAATTGCCCATCTCTTTCACATTTTACCAGAACTCCATGCAATAGGGTCCTGCCTATATAAAAAAATTAAGAGGCAGGTCTTATAATTCTACAAGCAAAATTTCACTCACATAAAAATGTCAAACGTTACGGGTCCACAGGATGGAAATTAAGAAATAAATAGATTATATGCTTTGAAATATTGCGGACTCCTTTTTCACATTCACCATAAGTCTACTCAAGGCTCTGCATGTATGATTATGAATGTCAAGGTGCCGGTCTTTAATTTTTACTTTTCAAATTATGCAGTTAGTAAAATACATTGTTTGTTCATGAAAAAGATAATTAATCAACTATGTAGGAAAATTAATAAATAAATCATCACCACAAATGAACATGCAACAAAGATTTAGTATATTACAAAAGTGAGTTATTTACAACTGCTCGACAGATTACTTGCATCTACTATTACAAACAAAAATTAGCTCGACAGATTACTTGCATCTGCTATTACAAACAAAAATTACTCTTTAATTTTCTATAAGCTTTGAAACGTCCCAGCAATTGCATGTCATATACATCCACTTAATTTCCCCATCAGCTTTAGCGTGTGGGGACTCAATTGCATTATTGCTTGCATCCAATACAAACAAAAATTACTTCTTAATTTTCTATAAGCTTTGAAACTTCCCTCCAATTGCATGTCATCTGCATCAGCTTTAGCGTGTAGGGACTCCTTTGCATTATTGCAGATGCAGAGATGCAGCATATAAAAAGAACGCAAAAGGCTGGAAGCATTCTCACAACGTAATTGCCTTTTAGCATTTTTGCAACATCAATTTCAATTCTCTCCTCTTTTGTCATCCCAAATTATTCACCAACACCATGGTTGATGCCATCGTTTCTCCTCTCTTAGAGCAGCTGATTTCCTTTTCTGCTGAAGAGGTGACACAGCAGGTGAAGCTAGTTAAGGGGGTTGAACAGGAAGTTGAAAAGCTTACAAGCCATCTTCAAACCATTCATGCCGTGCTCGATGATGCAGAGCAGAGACAAGTGAAGGAGAAGTCCGTCAGACTTTGGCTGGGTCGGCTGAAGGACGTATCCTACGACATTGAAGATGTGTTGGATGAGTGGATCACTGCACGACGCAAATTGCAAATGAAGCAGAATGCTCATTCCCCTCAGAAGCAGATATGTTTTTGCTTCCCTGCCTCTAGCATTGGTTTCAAAAAAATCGTTCAACGTCACGGCATTGCTGTCAAGATCAAAGAAATCAATCAAAAGCTAGAAGCTATTGCCTCTCAAAAAGATATGTTTAAGTTCGTTGAGAGTGGAAGTAACAGTTCTCGTGAGAGATCAGGGCGAGTTCAAAGCACCTCCATGATTGATGAGGAAGAGATTTGTGGTAGAGTTGGTGAGAAGAGTGACCTCATAAGCAAGCTGTTGTGTGAGAGTAGTGAGCAACAAAATGGCCTTCATATCATCTCAGTCGTTGGTATGGGAGGCATAGGGAAAACAACACTTGCACAACTAGCATGTAATTATGTTGAGGTGAAGAGAAAGTTTGACAAAATTTTATGGGTGTGTGTATCAGACACTTTTGACGAGTTTAGGGTTGCCAAAGCAATCATTGAAGCTTTGGGTGGTTCTGCTTCTAATTTAGAAGCATTTCAATCTCTTCTTATAAGTATTTATGAATCTATTGCGGGAAAGAGATTTCTTCTTGTCTTAGATGACGTGTGGGACGGAGATTACATTAAATGGGATCCATTCTATCATTGCCTAAAGAATGGTCTCCATGGAAGTAAAATTTTAGTTACCACACGCAAAGAGTCAATTGCGTCTATGATGGGATCTATTGATATTATCTCTATTAAGGAATTGACCAAAGAAGAATGTTGGTCGTTGTTTAAGCGATTAGCATTTTTTGGTCGATCCATTGAGGAAATGGAAAAATTGAAAAAAATTGGACAAAGAATTGCAGATAAGTGCAAAGGTTTACCCCTTGCTGCAAAGACAATGGGGAGTCTCATGCGCTCTAAAAAAACTGAAGAAGAGTGGCAAAGAATCTTAAATAGTGAGCTATGGAAAATAGAAGAGATTGAGAAAGGTGTTCTGTCCTCATTGTTGTTGAGTTATAATGATTTGCCGTCCAAAATAAAAAGATGTTTATCATATTGTGCTGTCTTTCCAAAAGACTACAATATAGAAAAAGAAAAACTAATTACACTATGGATGGCTCAAGGTTATCTTAGTTCAAAACAAGATGAAGATATGGAGACAATAGGTGAAGAGTATTTTGGCATCTTAGCTTCTCGCTCTTTCTTTCAAGATTTTATGAAAACTTATGATAATCGTATTATACGGTGCAAGATGCATGATATGGTACATGATTTTGCCCAATTTGTAAGTCAAAGTGAATGTTTTTCGATGGAAAACAATGGCAGTGAGGAACCAAACGCCACAAAGTCTCTTGATGAGAAGGTTCGTCATTTAATGTTAATCATTAGTAAAGCGGCTTCATTTCCTGTCTCCACTTATAGAGTTAAAAGAATGCGTAGCCTTTTAATTGATTATAGCAATGATAGGTCGTTAGATGGTGATATCCTAGAAGAAATATTTAGGGAATCGACAGGTTTAAGGGCACTAGAATTTCGCATCCACCGAACATTGTCTTTGACTTCAGAGATTCCAAGAAACATAGAAAAGCTGGTACACTTAAGATACCTTAATTTGTCTTTCCAGAACATAGAAAAACTACCGGAGACATTGTGCGAGTTATATAATCTTCAAAAGTTAGATATTAGTTCTTGTTCGAGTCTTAAAGAATTACCTGAAGGGATCGGGAAGTTAATAAACATGAAGTATTTACTGAATGATTATACTGATTCTTTAAGGTACATGTCAGTAGGGATTGGGAGATTAACGAGTCTTAGGACCTTGGGTGAGTTCCATGTGGGTGGTAGGAAAGCATGTAGGCTTGAATCTCTTAAAAACTTGGAGCTCCTCCAAGTATGTGGCATACGTAGACTGGGAAATGTGACAGATGCGGGTGAGGCTAAGAGATTAGAACTTGACAAAAAGAAATACCTCTACCGTTTGAAACTTTGTTTTGATAAGACACGAGGAGAAGAAGAAGTAGAAACGAGGAGGAACGAGGACGATCAACTTCTTCTTGAAGCCCTGCAACCCCCTCTGAATTTAAAGGAATTAGAGATATGGTCCTACCGAGGCAACACTGTTTTCCCTGACTGGATGATGTCATTAACTAATCTAAGGAGTTTAAATCTCGATTGGTGCGAAAATTGTGTGCAGCTGCCTCCTTTGGGAAAATTGCCATCCCTTGAAAAGCTCAGCATATCGTGGATGTATAGTGTGAAAAGAGTGGGTAATGAATTTTTGGGGATAGAAAGTGATCATCATGACTCATCTTCATCTTCATTAGTTATTATTGCCTTCCCCAAATTGATTTCACTCACAATTTATCGTATGATCGACTTGGAAGAGTGGGATTATGGGATTACAAGAACAGGAAACACCTTCATCAACATCATGCCACGTCTTTCTTCTTTGGAAATTGATAGTTGCCCCAAATTAAAGGCACTGCCCGACCACTTTCATCAAACGACAACATTGAAGGAATTGCGCATTTGGTGGTGTGCGCTTTTGGAAAAACGTTACCGCAAGGGGGAAGGAGAAGACTGGCCTAAGATATCTCACATTCCCAACCTCGTTATTTTGTAATTAAGAGGATGTGAAAGGAGGCTGCCCTTGACAAAATTCTTAAGCGGCTGCAATTACGTATGATCGCTCTCAGCCTCAGGTAATTTCCACTTCTGTTCTGCTGTTTTTAGTAATCTAATTAAGAATGCAATACTAGCTAATCATTTTTTTTTTAAATTGAATGTCAACTTTAATTAAACCATCAATACATTTTGTAATGTTAAAAATTAATTAAATAAAGAATATGGAAACTATTTAATTATGTTGATTATGGTAATTTCTCTCTTCTGTCATCGAATGTAAGATAATGAAAACTATTCAACTGAGTCGTTTGTTGACAAATTGCAGGACAAGGGAATGGGGCTGGATTGGTGAATAAAGCAGGACTAAGAAGAAGAGTAGCTTATTAGTGAAAGGATTGCCACAGAGTAGGAGTCACTGTGATTCCGGTAATTCTCGTTAGCTTGCTTCTACAGAGTACGTGTTTTCGCTGATTTATGGAATTTCATTTTCATTGATATCTTTGCTGCATATGTATAGGTTCAAGTACAAACAGAAACAGAGCTCAAGGAAAAGTTGGTAAATGCAAAATGAGGTGATAACTGATAAATTATAAATGCATAAACACCAAGTTTTTGCCATATTCTCTCATTTCAACTTGATCTGATATTGGACTTGGAGCAAGGAGATGTACTAAGACAGCTCTCATTCCCTACATCAGCATGTATTAAGTGGATTTGAAAAGAGGCCCTTGACAAAACTATTAAATGGCTGTATTTGAACCATCCTCAGCCTCAGGTCAGTTTTTCTCCTGCTTTCTCGTTATTTGTTATCTAATTCAGAAGCACGAAGTATTTGAATCAAATTCTACACCAGGAATATATAATCTAATATTTCGATATGAGTTTGATTATGGTAATTTCTCTCCTGTATGTCTTCCAATGTTATATATATATATATATATATTCAATATGCAGAACTCGTGATCAAGAATGAGAATTAATTTTGTTAGATTGGTCAATAAAGCTGTGTGGCTGAACTTAGGTGACATCAAAAGAGGTAAATTTGCATGTTCGAAACATTACTTAATTGACTAATATGTGTTCAATAATTTAAGCTGTCCTGAGTGTCTTGGTTGTCTATGTAATCAGGTTAAGGATACTGAGCAAGAAAATGTTATAACTCAGTTTGTTTGCCAGAAACTGGTTTGGCGCCATGATTGCAGGGGTCAAAAGAAGCATTGAATTCTAAAAGGCATGCTGTGCTTGTGACCACATGCCAATTCATAAAAGTTTGAATAAGTGTAATGGTTGAACAATGTTAGCTTCCTTTTCTTTTTGTGCAGTTGCATTTATCTTCAGTACTTGATGATTTGTTAGCTGCAGCTTGGAGCAAGCAGCCTCTAAGGGCAGGACTTTCCTCACATCAGAAGCTGTGGTTCTTGACATCAACCTAAACCTGAACAATAACTCAGGTTTTCATTATCAACATTTTCACCGTCTCTCACAAGTTAAACTTTATCAAAATTGTTTTGGATGTCTATTTTCAACATTTTCAAGGCGGTGACAGCAGGATACTACGAGCATTGTTTTTTTATTTTATTTTTTATAATTTTAAGAGTTGTATGAGTGAACTTTAAGAACTTGAGTGAGAGAGAAAGCAGAGTGTATTGGGATGTGGGCTATCAGTGTCAAAGCTGAGTAGACAAAACAGAGAAATGAAGCACTTCACACAACTAATTGTCATTTAACAACAATACATAAATAATAATAATTATTAGACTAGTTAATGAGATGATGAATATTATGATTGTAAATTCTGGGAATGTACATTGT
The DNA here is from genome assembly GCA_030449835.1 of Clausena lansium. NCBI lineage: Eukaryota > Viridiplantae > Streptophyta > Magnoliopsida > Sapindales > Rutaceae > Clausena > Clausena lansium. The sequence goes on along the minus strand of JASUUF010000146.1, from coordinate 3,777,110 downwards.
CACTTTCCTAAACTCTTTCCAAGAAATTCATACATTAGTAATTATTAATTAGAAGATTTTCCAAGAAATCCATTAATAATTCCCTCCGCTTTGTTAATTAATTAGAAGATTTCATTTTTTTCAATTCTGATGCTGCTTTTTTTTATGGCAGGAGCGCTTTGGGCATAGCCTCAACAACTCTATTATGTCCTTTTTTATTCTAAATATTGGAAATTGCGGCTATACAATTTTATTTTCTTCAGAAACATTTTATTTGTTTCTCACAGAGTAATGCATTGTCGCTTTCCTAAACTCTTTCAAAGAAATTCATACATCACCACGAACAATTTTATTTGAAAAAATTGATCAGCACTTCCACATTTCACCAGAACTCCATGCATTCGGGTCTTACATGTATAAAAAATTCAAGAGGCAGGTCTTATATTTCTACAAGCAAAATTTCACACACATCAAAATGTCAAAATAGTACGATTATGAATGTCCAGGTAATTATGCAGTTAGTGAAGTACATTGATAATTCATTAACCAGATTTTTTTGGCCATTATTAACCTTATATTTATGATATTTAACCAGAATTTTTTTTGCCATTATTAGCTATCAATTTATGATAATGCTGCTATTCTTTAGCTGACATTCTAATCTTACATTGGGCCAGAAGATATCACCATTATTAAAACAAATTGTACCCAGGTTTTTTGTCTCAAAGTTTTGGATATAAAATAATTACCCATACCATTGCAGAGTCCTCTGTTACAGTAAAATCAAAGCCCCAAGGCCATCATTCTGTAAACATGGATAAAACTTCTTCTTTGAAGACCTCAGAGTCTTGATGATTCTAATCTTGTGCACCCAATCTTGTCAGTCTCTTTCCCATCTCATAAAATACATTAATCATTTTTTTTTTGTGTGGAAAGTCTGTATATTTTAAAATGTGAATTTAAAATTAAACAACACTGTAAGATGTACAACATTCGTACTTAAAAACTTTCATATGTGCTTATTAAATTATATATTTTGTATATTTAAAATATTAGCGAGAATAAATATAGTACAGTACCTGCTATTTATAACTTAAAACCCCTCAAATTCTCTGATGAAAACTCTAAATTCTTTGTTACACTCTTCGCTTACGACGTGTTACCTACAACATACCAAATTTTAAGAGTATATATAACTGATCAACCGCTATATTATAGATACACCTATCATTTTGTTACCTGATATTAAGTTTGTTGTTAACATTCTTTGGATTCAAAGGTGTCCGCTGAAGCAGTAGTCGCTGTTATCATGGTTATTGTCGTATGCATTGATTTTCTTGGACCTTGTCATAGCAAAGGTGATTGCACTTAAAAATATCCTAAAAAATGCTCTTAAAAAAGTGTGTATCTGGCAACAGCCATTGCATTTGTAATTAATGCTTTGAGCTTGACAATAAAGATGCTAATTTTAGCCATCTTATATATCCAAAAAAAATTTCAGCCACGACTTTTTTTTTATTTTTTAATTTTGGCCACGTGTTTTTAGAAATGCTTTTGATATTTCGATTGAAAGTACAAACGTTCTCTGAGAAAGTTCGATTGAAAGTAGAAAAAGAGGGGAAAAAAAGCTTGTTAATTAATTTATCATTTAGGAGCATAACAATATATCAGGAGAAAGAGAGAAAGTAAATAAAAGATACAATGTCTAGAGAGAAATTTTATTCAATTTCAAGTGCATACAAATAAGGAGACAAGCCCTCTTTTTATAGTCTCATAACCATACAAATTAAGGAAATAATTATTAAATGGATACATCATTAGTCATAACTTTTGATGAGATAGTGGGAGTTATAGGAGATAATAAGTTGCTTATGAGGAGATAAAATGTTGTTTTGATGAACATTCACATAAATTATAATAATTTTATAACACTCCCCCTTGAATGTTCATCTTTTAAAGAATATGCCTCATTAAAATTTTTGCTGGTAAATGTTGATACCGAAAAACGACCTCAACAGCTGAATTTGTTTTCTTGGGGAATAACAGCACGAATCCGCACCAAACGTCGATATGACCGCAACTTCAACACCTGCTAACCACAAAAACACGGTTAGGACACGCCGGGGAGGGTTCCGGCGTAGACCCTCCAATGCTTAAGTCAGAAAATTTGAGAGTAGGGAGAAAAATAATGGGGACAAAGTACTAAAAACAAATTAGCGAAAGAAAATTCTCGGGTCGTGGTGTCATAAATCTTATAGAAGGTTGAAAACTTTAGGTCTAGTCGTTTTTGGTTCCCTTTGCCAACCCCTTCACTTGATACTCCCTTCAGTTTAAATAGACCTCTTGGTTGTGGGCGGTTTCCTCGTTTTCACCCATCTCCTTGGCAGTTACAAGTGGTTACTATCTATTGAGTGGTAGTTGAAAGGATAGTGGCACATAACTCCCCTAGAAAATAGGCCACGTTCTCTTGACAAATTACAAGTCAAGCTAGCACATTCTTGGGTCGGACAAATGAATTTTCAGGTCGACTTTCCTTATTTCTAGGTCAGATTGGTGAACTCTAGAGTGGTAGTGTAAATATGATCGTGTTCTCAAACCAGGTCGCCAATAGGCTTCAGGTCATATGCCTAAACTAGGTAGCTAACATAAGCTCCAGGTTGTCTACTTGGTGCCATTAGAAAAATCCAACCCAAACACCAGTCCCCTAGTTTTCAATATCGGGAAGTTATTACCGGTATTGGAAACTAATCGCTGAAAATTTTTTATCGACCTAACACCTGAATGGCTTAAGTCTATGCTTGCCTTTAGTGCTATGATCTTTTGTGGCTTTTGTTTGAACGTTTAATTTGTTTCTGTATTAGGATGATTATTATGTAGTTTGCACTCATTACTCTCTTTGCTTTAACAAGGCTAATGCCAACCTCAACCTAAAACCGGAAGAATGTTGAAAATGCCAACTTTAACAAGGTTGAGATGGCCTCATGACGAGCTTGTTGAAAATTCCAACTTCACCCGCAGAGTTCAATAATTCTCGATTGACCTCAACCGTGGAACTTCCCAATATTGAAAAACCGACCATAACAAGGCCGCAAGTCAAGTAATGCCAACCCTAATAATGCCATGCCGACCGCAATAAAGTATACCAACCTCAATAAGGCCATAACATCAAGGCTAGCTGACCTAAATAAGGTCCAAAAAGCTGACCTCAGTAGGGCTAATGCCAATCGCAATTAGATTAGCCAACCTCAATATGGATAAACCGACCTCAATAAGAGATAATGCTAACAAGGCCAACCTCAATAACCTTGAAAATTTTAACAAAGTTATGCCAACCTAAACACATTAGGCCAACCCTAACTAAGTTGTGCCAACCTCAATGAAAACTTGTAAGGATATGCTAACCTCAATAAGTTATGCCGACCTGAATAAGTTAATGCCAATCTCAATTAGGTTTTTGACCCCAATAAGACTATGCTGACCTCAACATAGTATGCCAACCTCAAGGTTGCAATCCAAAAATTTGATGCCAACCGCAATTAGGAATACCGGCCTCAACGAGACTAGCAAAATAAAAATGATGCAGACCTCAATGTGATGAAATAGGGTTGCAATAAGTCTTACCTCAACAAGGCTAAAGAGATTACGCCGTCCTCAATAGAATTAGGAAAATAAAATTAATGTCAATCTCAATAGAGCTAGTGTCGATTTCTACAAGGCTGACGATATCAAGGCTATGCGAACCTGAACAAGGTCCAAAAGTTGACCTAGGTAAATAATTCTAACAAGGCTTGCCTCAATTAGGTTTAAAATTTTAACAAGGACAATGCCAACGACAATATGGATAACAATGCTAACAAGAGTGATGTTGGCCTCAATACGGATAACACTGACCTCAATAAAATTTATAATGCTAACCAGGCCAACCTCAATAAGGTGGAAAATTTTAACAAGGATAATGCCAACCTTAATGAGGTTGAAAATATTCTTAAGGCTGCTAGGCAATGCCGACCTTAATAGGGTTAGCGCCGTCGTCGACAAGGCTGAATGTCAAGGTTAATGTTGATCTCAATAAAGCATATAATGCTAAAAAGTTGAACCGACCTCAGAAAGTATGAAATTGCCAATGCCGACCTCAATAATTTATCAACCAAAACCTCAATAAGGCTAGCAAAATATAATTAATTGGGCTTTAATAAGGTTAAGATGACAATAAGATAACCGATTTCAATCTCAACAAGACTCGAACAAATAAACAATAAATAATCAAATAATTAATTAAATAAAAATTTATTCGCATCGGACTTTAATAAGACGTCGATCTCTATCTAAATAAGATCGAAAGAATTTATTCACGTAGGACCTCAATATGGCCCATATTTCAACATTGATCTCACATGAGATCAAATAAAAATTCATGTAGAACCTCAACAAGGCCTGAATGTCGACCTCGATCTCACATAAGATCGGATAGAAGTTATTCACGTAGCACATCAACAAGGCCTAAATGTCGACCTCGATCTCACATAAGATTGGATAGAAGTTATTCACGTAGGACCTCAACATGGCCTAAATGTCGGCCTCGATCTCACATAAGATCGGATAGAAGTTATTCATGTAGGACCTCAACAAGGCTTAAATATCAACCATGATCTCACATAAGATCGGATAGAAGTTATTCACATAGGACCTCAACAAGGCCTAAATGTGGACTTCGATCTCACATAAGATCGAATAGAAGTTATTCACGTAGGACCTCAACAAGGCCTAAATATCAACCATGATCTCACATAAGATCGGATAGAAGTTATTCACGTAGGATCTCAACAAAGCCTAAATGTAGACCTCAACCTCACATAAGATCGAATAGAAGTTATTCACGTAGGACCTCAACAAGGCCTAAATGTCGACCTCGATCTCACATAAGATCGAATAGAAGTTATTCACGTATGACCTCAACAAGACCTAAATGTCGACCTCGATCTCACATAAGATCAGGTAGAAGTTATTCACGTAGGACCTCAACAAGGCCTAAATGTCGACCTCGATCTCACATAAGATCGGGTAGAAGTTTATTAACGTGGGACCTTAACAAGGCCCAAATGCCGATCTCGATATCAATAAAATCGGATCAAATGAGTAGATAAGAAGTATTAGGATTGTGCTTCTGAATAACCTCATTGATATTGAAATAACTAAAATTACAGGAATTGAACATGAACTAAGTTGAAATGACAAAGCAAGAAGCAAACTCACAAACTTTTCTAACATAGTTAAAAAAGAAACACAAATGAGAGCAATAGTGCTGAGGTCGGCCTATCGATAATAATTTCGCAGATGCTCTGCATTCTATGCCTTACCGACAACTTTGCCATCTGGGTAACCCAATTTATATGCACCATTACCTAATAAGTGTAGAACTTTATACAGCCTTTCCCAGCTCAGCCTTGGGACTCCATCACCTGGCTTTCTGGTCGACTAGTTGACTTTGTAGATCACCAAGTCCCCTTCTTACTACCCTGATTGGCTCATCCTGATTCACATGACTTGTTTCACCTCTTTATTATGTTGTTATTGACACAATCTATTCTCAGCATGCAAATTGACACTTGTGATCTGCATAGATTCTCTTGCAGCTATAGAGTAACAACTTCGTGCTATTTGCTGTTGACCCCTCATGACTCCAACCCCACCTTGGACTCTGAACTTCACGCATTGCATGTGGGTTAAGCTCACTACTGCAATCCTATTGAATGGTCTACCCAAAATAACTTGATAAGGACTTGGCTCATCAACCACCACCCACGTTATCATCACTGTTTTTTGTAGTGGGCTGGGCCCTATGGCCAATGGTAAATCAATCACCCCGAGAGGAATCAATTCTGCTCCTTTAAACCCTTTTAAAGATGTTCTGATAGGATCAAGCTTGAGGTCGCCTATTTGTAGACCATCTAAGGTTTGCTTAAACAAAACATCGACCGAGCTATCCCCATCTAAGAGAGCTCGATTCAACACCTGCCTTGCCAAAGCAACCTTCACAACTAGCGCGTCTTCATATGGATGCATGGCTGCTTCCTCATCTTTGTCTGTGAACATGATTGGCACTCTTTGAACCCGCTGTTTCTTTGGCATCGAAACATTAAAATTCACCTAATAGCTTTTCAGAGATACTATAATTCCTTCTCGAACGATTTGAGTCCCCTGCTAGGGTCAGCCCTCCCGTGATCATCATCGCCACATTATCCCTGATATCTCCTCTTTTACCATCTCTTCCTTGATTACTCACACACTCCTTTAAATATTGGTTTTGCACGAGCCACTCAATCTGCTCTTTCAAGTCTATACAATCTGCAGTTCCATGTCTGATTTTCTTATGAAACTCGCAATACTTGTGGTGAGCATTTCCACCCATACCTCCCACGATCGGCTTTGGTGGGCTTAACAACCCCTTATCTTTTATTGCAATAAATATTTTTGCTCTACTCACATTCAATGGTGTATATCTCCCGCTCTAATCTACCAAGTTCACCCTACGATCTGATCCTGGCCTTCTCCTGTCTACAAGCGATAGTAGTCTACTGTGCTCTCTTGCTCTATTCTCCCTTTGGTTATTCCCATAATCATTTCTTCTTTCTCGTCCACGACCCATTGGCGAGACTTCCCTTCTTTCACGATTTCTCTCTAAATCTCGAATTGGCCTATCTGGTCGTCTATAATTAAACAAGCCTCTGTCGTAAGGACGCCTATTATCCAAGTTCATCCTTGAGTTATACCCAAGGTTATCTCCCCTTCTTGGTTCTCCTCTTCGCATTGGTCTCATGCTCTGTTCTTCCATTTTCCTTTTTTCTTCCTCTGCATCTTCAGTTTTCATGTCTAATTTTGCTTGAACATACGCCTTAGCGTATGTTGCGATCTCCTTACTATACAAACTATTCCATAACCGATTGATTCTTAACCCCTTCTTTAATCCTTCCAAAGCATCTGGATGATCAAACGCCCCTAAATCAGTAAATTCTCTATGATATCTAGTCACAAAGCTTCTCAAACTTTCATAACTGCCCTTGGACAAGTTTTTTCAGCCTACTTGTATCTTGTTTGGGTATGCAAGAACCTCGGAAGTGCACAACAAAGAGCTTACACAACTCTTTGAAATTTCGTATGCTTCCCTTCTTTAGTTTTCGGTACCATTCCCGCACTTACTTTTCTAGAGTTAAGGGGAAAACATGACACTTTTGTAGATCATTCAAACCTTGAATTTCGGTCATCTCATTAAACCTCTCCACATGGTGGTTAAGGTCGGTTTTACCTTCATAGACAAAGGTTGGAACCACATACTTGGGCGGTATAATCACCGCCATCACTTCAAGTGTCAAGGGGGACTCATCATCGAGTAACAATCTTCCAACCACTTTCTTGCCCTTTGCCTTTGCTTCTAACGCCTCTAAGGTTTTTTGAAATTAGAGCATTCACTGTTCTAGTTCATGCGCCCGTTGGGGATTTCTCAGCTCTTCCCTATCTCTTTCATGATCCAAGTCATCTATTCGCCCCCTCAACTCATTCACCTGGTCTCCCACATTTCTGTTCTCCTATCGTACCTTATTTTAAGGTAGCCCCATTCCACTATGTCATTCACCATTGAACCCATCCCTTTCTCGTGCTCTACTATTCTCCAAATCATCACCCCAAATTCGAGTCCCTCTAACTTGGGCGTCAACCAACCCCCTGATCATCTATTCAAATCTTGCCATTTGCTTCTCAACCCCTTCTCTCCATCTTCTACTATTCTCCAACCCCTTCACTTGATACTCCCTTTAGTTTAAATAGACCTCTTGGTTGTGGGCGGTTTCCTCATTTTCAGCCATCTCCTTGGCAGTTACAAGTGGTTACTTATCTATTGAGGGGTAGTTGAAAGGATAGTGGCACATAACTCCCCTAAAAAATAAGCCACGTTCTCTTGACAAATTACAAGTCAAGCTAGCACATTCTTGGGTCGAACAAACGAATTTTCAGGTCGACTTTCCTTATTTTTAGGTCGGATTGGTGAACTCTAGAGTGGTAGTGTAAATATGATCGTATTCTCAAACCAGGTCGCCAATATAAGCTTTAGGTCGTATGCATAAACCAGGTAGCTAACATAAGCTCCAGGTTGTCTACTTGGTGCCATTAGAAAAATCCAACCCAAACAGTAAAAACCCTATGGAAAAAAAAAACTAGCGAAGAAAAAAGAGTACAATATTCGTTTGTATCTTAAGGAGGTGCAAGCGGCCTCGTTCAAACCTTTCTAGGAAAAACCTAATGGGACAAAAGGCTAGTGAAGGAAAAAGAGTACAGTGCATGTAGTCCGCTATATCAATAACTCCTCTAGTTAATATGCTTCCCCTTAAGATGACATGGGTGTTCGAAAGATCAATCATAATTTGTTATAACTAACAATACTTTGGTGAAGCAATCTGCAGGATCAACACCATCCTTTGAAAGCTTGAAAATATATAGTAAATTGGAGACACCATCATTTTGATTGAAGAATATCATCATGTATATGTCTTCATAATTTTGATATTCTTTTTTAATAAAACCAACCTTTAGCCTCCATATCGAGTAAAGAGTGTGATATACTTTTCACACTATTTTAATATTTTCAAGTTTATGCTGAACATATATCAATTTGCAATTATGCAATTTTTCAATGCCTTTGTAGGCACAAGTTGGAATATGGTTCTTCGAGACCAAGATATATTGATCAACATATTTTAAAGTAGATCAATTTTGAATGTGAAATACTTATGGTATTTCTATAATATCAACATTCCACTTGATAAATTTCAATTCATAAATTGAAAGTAATTCTTTTATTTTAAGATTTTTCATCTTGAATTTTATTCTTAAAAGAAATAAATTCATAAGCTCTTCAGGAGTCTTTTCATAATGAAATCATCAACACATTTTGTAAAGATTGCAAATTTAATTTCTAGCTTTAATAAAATCACATAGCAAAGTGGATAATGACATTTGCCACTTAAAATAAACTTTCACAAGTATGATTATAGCTTTATCAACAGTATAAGGTGCAAGCCTTTTGATTTAGTACTTCAAGTGCTTGTTTCAAGCTTTTTATCCTTCAAGGATAAGTACATGGATTCTTCTATTTTGACATACTATAGTTCAGATTCACATCTTATTCATAAATTTTACGACTTTGGTGTATGAACTACGTGTCCAAAATTCTTAATATTTTGCTAATTAATTTCATGTTCTATAACGTATGGACTACAAGGTTGAATATTTAAGAAAATTTGGCCAATCATATAATTTGAAGATCTTCACATTTTGTGATTCAAGATCCTGGAAATCATAAAAACTAAATTTTATTGACAAAAATCTTATGTCAATTTCAATTTTTGTATTGCACCAAGTACCAACATTAATTAAAAATTTATCATTTTCAATATATATATGCCCAATTGAGATCTTTCGAAGCTTCTAGTACATATGCCTCCGCAAGGGCTAAGATCTCTCTTTTCTAATGTGCATCTGTGTGTTTTATAGGGTAATTTCAATCTCTTTATTTCTCACCATTTACCTCTTCAAGGGTATTTGAGATTCATTTTCTAGTTGGTACATTATGCCTCTCTAGGGGCAATATGTTTAATAATTTAATTATAGATCAAATGTGTTTGCTATTTATACAAACATGGCCTCTTTAGGAGCACCAAATCATTTTCAAAGATTTTATCATCTTCCCGAGATTTAAATTATTTGTACCATTTGATCTATTATATACACGCTTCAGGTGTTCGTATATTCATTTTGTATATCCATTTCATTCTTCAAGGACATCAACCACATTAGGGTATTTTTTATATGTCATTTTTATCATTCTCTATATCAACGAGTTTATCTAGTAATTGATCAACAATGCACATTATACAATAATCATTTTGAACTTCAAGTTCAAACTAATTTACATCAATATTAAGATGAGATAAAGTGATACATAATAAAATCAAATCATCTATTACGTATAGCTTTCCTCCTCCTCATGATGGGATGACTTTTTCATAAAATATGTCACAAAATATATAAGCATAAATAATGGTGAATCATAACAAATAATAAATTATTTCTATAAATTCATCTTCACTTGATTTAAACAAAAATCAATAATCAAGAGAATCTTCTAGCTCTTTGATTAAAATTATTGTGAATTTTGTATAATTCGATACATAATCATTAGCCTTATTTGCAAATTTATCATTTCAAACTATGTAAGAAACTCTAAACTATTGAACTTCTAGTTCATCATAAATTATTTCGATTTTTGAATTTGTTCCACTTCGGGTGGTGCAATATATGTATTGCAATCATTAATACTTAAATGGTGATCATTGTAATGTCGATAACTTTAGTCATGGCATGTCTAGCACTAATCCCACAATTATCAAATAAACATTCGCTTCAAGGAATGAAAATATATCACTAGAAAGATGAGACCAACTATTTACATCAAAAGCTTAACATTTTATTCATATATAAAGAGAAAATATGGCTTCAATATACATATGGACAATCTCAATTTGCTACTACAGGAGCATAAATGAGCTATAAAATATTTACACATATCACATATTTTCTTTATATTTATTCTTGATGATTTTCTCCTCATACACATATAAAAACAAGAAAATCATATATGAGCTTTTGTTTGATTTTTTGATGGTCTATTTCCTTTATATTGTTTCAAAGAAACAAATTATCTATTTGGATATTCAATTTTCATTTCTTTGAGGAGATAAAATAAATCACTATGATAATTCAATCCTTAAACTTTTCCATATATTATGTTATTTTTCCTTCAAAATTTTCAAGGAAGCAATATGCCTTGTTTATATATTCATTTTGTAACTCATTCTGAGAGCTATGGAGAAGAAAATTTGTATAATCTTACATGACATATACATGAACTCATATTATTTATATAATCCTTCGGGGACATGTAAAATATACAGTTATATAATGAATCTTTCATAAATAAGATGTTGGTGAATAACATAATAATTTTGGAAGTAGTTCTTCAGGAACATATATCGAAAGAAAATTTTCATTACATATATAATGCAATCCTTCAGGGATACATTCTTAATTTTCTTTCATTGTACAATATTCAACCTACAAGGATTTTAATATTCACACTTCAGGGTGAAATTTTTAATTCCAAGAATACAAAATATATAATAGCAATTAAATATTAGAATAAGAAATATAAAAAAATAACAATATAAATAATGATAATAAAAGTATGAATACCTTGATGCATTATTCTAAATCATTAAAATGCTTATATAAATATAAATATGATTTTAGACAAAATCAAGATAGTTCAACTCATACTTTTAAGAGTAAGATCAAAGGAGAGATATTACAATATTTTAAAAAGGATACAAATCAATCTCTTGTGGCTAGAGACCCGTGCTGATAACGTGTTAAATAATTTATTATTTAGAAGCACAACAATAGATCAAGAGAAAGTGAGAAAGCATATAAGAGACACAATATCTAGAGAGAAATTTTATCCAATCTCAAGTGTATACAAATAGGAGATGAGCCCTCCTTTTATAGTCTCATAACTATACAAATTAAGTAAATGATTATTAAATGGATACATCATTAGTCATAACTTTTGATGAGATAATGGAAGTTATAGGAGATGATAAGTTGCTTATGAGGAGATAAAATATTATTTTGATGAACATCCACATAAATTATAATAATTTCATAACAAAGCGAAGAATTAATAGAGCAATAGTAGTCTCCAGGAAAGAACGATTATTTACCGTATAAAGTTGACGCAAGTCAATACAGGATAATTAATTAATTAATTAATTAAATCAATGCGGATATTTCCATTTGCATTGACTTTCTTCGACGGCTACCTTGTGGGGCACTGGTTTGCATAATTGTAGCTTTCAGATTGCGTGGGATTTTAATTAAATAAATACTTGATGATTTTTCTAAGTTATCAAATAAGATAATATTAAATGTTACAGTAAAAAAATTTGCTGAACAACAAAAAGTTTATTGACTGACTGGAGTAGTGCACTGGCATATTAACTGTTAATATCTTCACCTATTACGATCAACAAAAATAAATAAAATTTTGAAAAAACTTAAAATAATTACATCTACATTTGTAAATTGCATCTAGATTTGTTACTATGGGAGCATATTAAGTTGAGCCACAACATGTAATGTTTTGAAAACGAGCAAATCGACATCAATTAATAATAATCCTTGAACGTTTTCATATCATTGTTGATGAATAAGTATTGGAGATGCGAAAAGAAAAATATAAACACATTTTAATTTGAAAATGAAAAAGATGATTAATTAACACAAATAGGAAAATTCATTCATAAATCATAACCACAATACAAACAAAAAAAAATGAACAAACAAGAAAGACTAGGATCCATTACATACAAAATTTACGCTTACTCTCTTCCAATTGCATGTTCATGATTTGCGTCCACTTTACCCAACAGCTTTAGCGTGTGGGGACTCCATTGTATTATATATTGCAGATGCTGATGCAGCATTTTCAAAACATAATTTCTTGATCAATTTCAAAATTCTATGTCACTGTCAAAGTTTATTAAATTATATTAACATGGGCTACTAATTAAATCTTACATTCATGTTACTATTCTTGTTATTATTATTATTCAATTTTATTATGTTAATTATTATTTATTATTATTACGGTAAAAAGTTGACGCAAGTCAATACATAATAATTAATTAAATAAATCAGGGCTAACTCTAGTGTACTAGGGTCTTAGGCAAAATTTTATTATGAGACCTCCTTATATTCAATAGTTTTAACACTTAAAGAAACATAAAAGGGCTCAAAATTCAATCAATTTTTAACCATATTTTGATTATCAACAATTAAGAAGATAGTAAGATATTTCAAAAATGAAAAGTAATAAATAAGATATCTATTTTACTTCTTTTAGAACTATTATTTCAAAAAAATAGTGTTTTTTTTACTTCAAAAGTGAGATAATAAAAATAAATGTAATAATTTTCATTGTAGAGAAGAGCCTAAGAAATTTTATAATATCAAATAATTAAGTTTTTTTTAAATAGATAAAGAATTTAATCTTTTTCTTAGAAAAATTAATAATGAATTAGCGATTAGCCAATATTATTAATTATAGCTCTTTAACATTAACGTTATCAAATATATAATTTGTATAAAAATTATTAATTATAAGATAATTATTAGTTAAAGATAGGATAATTATTAACTAAAGAGATGCCTAAAAAATAGGCTTTCTATTGTAAGTAACTTAAGAATATATTAATTTTTCCACTCCTTGGAGGTATAGATATCTTTTTTCTAATTCAAAACAAGCAAATCAAATAAGCTTTCGAAAACATCAATAATAATCCTTGAACATTTCTATATCATTGTTGATGAGTAAAAGTCAGCTATGTGAAAAGAAAAATAAAATCTCATTTTGTTTTGAAAATGAAAAAGATAATTACTTAACTATGAAAAAGATAATTAATCAACTATGTAGGAAAATTAATATATAAATCATCACCACAAATGAATACAAATGAACATACAACAAAGATATACTATGTTACAAAAGTGAGTTATTTACAACTGCTCTCGACGGATTACTTGCATCTTCTATTGCAAACAAAGATTATTTTTCAATTTTCTGTAAGCTTTGAAACTTCCCAGCAATTGCATGTCATTTACATCCACTTGATTTCCCCATCAGCTTTAGCATGTGGGGACTCCTTTGCATTATTGCTTGCATCCATTACAAACAAAAATTTCTTCTTAATTTTCTATAAGCTTTGAAACGTCCCTCCAATTGCATGTCATTTGCACCAGCTTTAGCTTGTGGGGACTCCTTTGCATTATTGCATATGCAGAGATGCAGCATATAAAAAGAACGCAAAAGGCTGGATGCATTCTCACAACGTAATTGCCTTTTAGCATTTTTGAAGCATCAATTTCAATTCTCTCCTCTTTTGTCATCCCAAATTATTCACCAACACCATGGTTAATGCCATCGTTTCTACTCTCTTAGAGCAGCTGATTTCCTTTTCTGCTGAAGAGGTGACACAGCAGGTGAAGCTAGTTAAGGGGGTTGAACAGGAAGTTGAAAAGCTTACAAGCCATCTTCAAACGATTCATGCTGTGCTCAATGATGCAGAGCAGAGGCAAGTGAAGAAGAAGTCCGTCAGACTTTGGCTGAGTCGGCTGAAGGACGTATCCTACGATATTGAAGATGTGTTGGATGAGTGGATCACTGCACGGCGCAAATTGCAAATGAAGCAGAATGCTCATTTCCCTCAGAAGCAGGTATGTTCCTGCTTCCCTTCCTCTAGCATTGGTTTCAAAAAAATCATTCTACGTCACGACATTGCTGTCAAGATCAGAGAAATCAATGAAAAGCTAGATGCTATTGAAACTCAAAAAGATATGTTTAAGTTTGTTGAGAATGGGAGTAACAGTTCTCGTGACAGATCAGGGCGAGTTCAGAGCACCTCCTTGATTGATGAGGAAGAGATTTGTGGTAGAGTTGGTGAGAAGAGTGAACTCATAAGCAAGCTGTTGTGTGAGAGTAGTGAGCAACAAAATGGCCTTCATGTCATCTCAGTCGTTGGTATGGGAGGCATAGGGAAAACAACTCTTGCACAACTAGCATGTAATTATGTTGAGGTGAAGAGAAAGTTTGACAAAATTTTATGGGTGTGTGTATCAGAAACTTTTGAGGAGTTTAGGGTTGCCAAAGCGATTGTTGAAGCTTTGGATGGTCGCGAATCTCTTTTAGGTGATCAATTGCAATCTGTTGTCAAATATATTTATGAATCCATTGTAGGCAAGAGCTTTCTTATTGTCTTAGATGATGTGTGGGATGGAAATTGCATGAAATGGGCACCATTTTATCGTTGTCTAAAGAATGGTCTCCATGAAAGCAAAATTTTAGTTACCAAACGTAAGGAGTCAATTGCATCCATGATGGGTTCCATAGATATTATCCCCGTTAAGGAATTAGCTGAAGAGGAATGTTGGTTGTTATTTAACAAGATAGCATTTTTTGATCGATCCATCAAGGAATGTGAAAAATTAGAACAAATTGGGCGAAGAATCGCAGTCAAGTGCAAAGGTTTACCTCTTGCTGCAAAGACAATAGGGAGTCTCATACACTCTAAACAAACTGAAGAAGAGTGGAAAGGAATTTTAAATAGTGATTTATGGAAAGTAGAAGAGATTGAGAAAGGTGTTTTGTCCTCATTGTTGTTGAGTTACAACGATTTGCCGTCCAATGTAAAAAGATGTTTCTCATATTGTGCTGTCTTTCCAAAAGACTATGATATAAGAAAAGTCAGACTAAGTACATTATGGATGGCTCAAGGTTATCTTAGTGCAGAGCAAGATGAAGAGATGGACACAATAGGTGAAGAGTATTTTGGCATCTTGGCTTCTCACTCTTTCTTTCAAGAGTTTATGAAAAGCTCTGATAATCGTATTATACGGTGCAAGATGCATGATATGGTACATGATTTTTCCCAATTTGTAAGTCAAAATGAATGTTTTTCGATGGAAAATAATGGTAGTGAGGAACCAAATGCCACAAAGTCTCTTGATGAGAAGGTTCGTCATTTAATGTTAATCATTAGTAAAGGGGCTTCATTTCCTGTCTCCGCTTGTAGAGTTAAAAGAATGCGTAGCCTTTTAATTGATAATACCAGTGATAGGTTGTTAAATGGTAAGATCCTAGAAGAAATATTTAGGGAATCGACTAGTTCAAGGGCAGCCACCAAATGTCGTCTTTGACTTTAGAGATTCTGAGAAACATAGAAAAGCTGGTACATTTAAGATACCTTAACCTTAATTTGTATCGTCAGAACATTAAGAAACTACCGGAGACATTGTGCGAGTTATATAATCTAGAAAAGTTAGATATTAGATATTGTTGGTATCTTAAAGAATTACCTGAAGGGATTGGGAAGTTAATAAACATGAAGCATTTACTAAATGATGGCACTCGTTCTTTAAGGTACATGCCAGTAGGGATTGGGAGATTAACGAGTCTTAAGACCTTGAGTGACTTTCATGTGAGTGGAGGAGGTGGTGTTGATGATAGGAAATCATGTAGGCTTGAATCTCTTATAAACTTTGAACACCTTCAAGTATGTGGCATACGTAGACTGGGTGATGTATCAGATGTGGGCGACGCTAAGAGATTAGAGCTTGACAAAATGAAATTCCTCTTCAGTTTGAAACTTTCGTTTGATGAGAAGGAAGGAGGAGGAGAAAGGAGGAAGAACGAGGACGATCAACTTCTTCTTGAAGCCCTGCAACCACCTCTCAATTTAAAGGAATTAGAGATATGGTCATACAGAGGCAATACTGTTTTCCCAAAATGGATGATGTCATTAACCAATCCAAGGAGTTTAGATCTCCATGGTGCAAAAATTTTGAGCAGCTGCCTCCTTTGGGAAAATTGCCATCCCTTGAAAAGCTCTTCATATTGGGCATGACGAGTGTGAAAAGAGTGGGTAATGAATTTTTGAGGATAGAAAGTGATCATCATGACTCATCTTCATCTTCATCTTCATCAGTTATTATTGCCTTCCCCAAATTGAAATCACTTTCAATTGAGGAATTGTGGGAATTGGAGGAGTGGATTATGGTATTACAAGAACAGGAAACACCTTCATCAACATCATGCCATGTCTTTCTTCCTTGCTTATTTTCAATTGCCCCAAATTAAAGGCACTGCCTGACCACATTCATCAATCGACAACATTGAAGGAATTGAACATTTGGGGGTGTGGGCTTCTGGAAGAACGTTATCGCAAGGGGGAAGGAGAAGACTGGCCTAAGATATCTCACATTCCCAACCTCAAAATTGGGCCTTGACAACTAATTTGTTCTCTTACTCTGATTTGCTTTGTTATTGTTTTTAATCTAATTAAGAAGCATAAATAGCATTTTGAATCAGACTCTATATCAGAAATCTGCAATATATATTTTCTAATATTCAGATTTTCATATCCTATGAATACACGATTTTTAACTTGTGATATGGGTGACATTACTGTAAAGATTATTAATGCAATATGAGTAATTCTTTTGCAGGACGAGTGACCAACATTTAGTTTGGCTTTGGAGTTGAGTAATAACCTTTCGACATCAGGACAATAAAAAAACGAAGCTTAATTCGACATCAGGGCAGGATATGTAATGAGAAGCTTATCAGTGGAAGGATTGCAAGTAACAGAACCCAAAGAAAATGAAAACATTTCAAGGCAGCAGTTGGCAGTGAATGGAGATCCTTGACAAAATTCTCAAACGGTTGCACTGCAATTATAATCATCCTCAGCCTCAGGTAATTTCTTCCCCTGCATTTTTCTTATTTGCTATCTAATTAAGGAGCATAAACTATTTTGAATCAAATTTTATATCAGGAACATATGCAACAGTTTCTAAATTTTTTATATGAGTGTAATGATAACATTCATTAAGACTCTTGAACCGAGTCATTTTTAACAATTGCAGGACCAGTGATGAAGGTGCTAGATTCGGGAATAAAGCAAGAGGAGGTAAATTATTGGCAGTTTCTTCAGCCTTGTTTGAACCAGCGCCTGATTCACACGTCTCCGTTAATTTGGCTTTTGATCAGCTTGATTGATAAATTTTCTATTTCTTTGGTGCTAAATGTATATGTGAAGCAGGCAGCAGAGCAGTACTATGGAAAAGAGAAGCTTTTTAATGAAAGTTGAAACTCAGGTAATTCTTCGAAGTACGTGTTTTGGCTGATTTTTCTAAATCAGGAAATTTTATTTCCATCTGTTACAGAACGCAAAGAAAAGTATTCTACTTCTTGTGGCAATCTTGCCTTCATTCAGATTATGAAACCATTTCCAGGCAGCAAATTCATCCAAAAGTTTTAATAAGTTTCATGGTTGGACATTGTTAGCTTGTTTTTCTTTTGGTGCATTTAGGTGCTATCAATAGCCGTTAGTATGATTGCATTAAGCTGCTGCTGGGAAATTTGAGGTTTTGATGGCTGCCCATGTTATTGCCAAGAAACTCCTCAGGTCAGAAGCTGCGGTTCTTTTCTTCGGCCAGAACCCGAACCTGTCACTATGGATAACTCAGGTTTTTATTATCAACTATATCATCTTTTTCACTGTTTTGAAACTCTTACGATTAAACTTTAGTACAGTTATCCATGTAATCAGGCTAAGGATACTTAGCAGCTTATTTAGGCAAATGTCAGAATTCAGTTTGTTTGCTGGAAACTGGTGTGGTAACAAGGATACTGGCAAGGATAATAAGATAGTTTTTTGTGTGAGTGAATTTCGAGAGCTTGAATGTATTGGGATTTGCAATTACAATCATCCTCTGCCTCAGGTGATTTCTTCTCCTGCTCTGTCGTTGTTTGTTCTCTAATTGAACAGCATAAAATATTACAATCAAATTCTATACCAGGAATATACAAAAGTTTCTAACATTTTATTTCCATCTGTTTGCATTGATAACTTTGCGGCATATGTACTAGTTAAAGAACAAACGGAAACAGAGCTCAGGAAAAAGTTTTATCTGCCATCATATTTGAAAATAAAACCATTTCATTTTTTTCATGAAATTATTTGTTAGGTTGGAGCTGATATTGTTATAAGGCCATTAAGTTAACCTATGTCGCTGCTTGCCTAGATTGCAGGGGATCAAAACTGAAAAGAAGCATTGAATTTTAAAAGGCATGCAATAATTCTTGTGGCCATATGTCAATTCATGTAAGTTTGAATAAGTTGAATGGTGGAACGCTGTTAGCTTCTTTTCCTTTCGTGCATTTTGGTGTGCTATCAAGTGACAGCCGTATGTATGGTTGCATATAGCTGCTGCTGGGATATTTGAGGATTTGATGGCTGCCCGTGTTATTGTCTTAAATCAGATGTGATAAGCTGTTGCTTGGAGATTCTGTTGCAAAGACTTTCTTCACATCAGAAGCTGTGGAACCTGAACCCTTTGCCATATATCATCTTTTTCCTTGTTTTGAAACTCTCGGGATTAAACTTGAGTAAATTTGTTTGGTTGTCTATACAGTCAGGATACTGCGCAGGCAAATGTCATAACTCGGTTTGTTCGCCAAAAACTGGAGGGTGAGAGAAATTAGAGGGTGTATTGGGATTTGGGAGTTTTGTATTTCATTATCAGTTATATCATTATGGTTTTTATTTTTTATCTTTGAACAGAAAACCTTCTTATGGTGCCGATACGAAACTTCATATTCCAATTATATTCATAAGCTTCTATAGATGTCTTTAAAAACAAATAAGTGGATGTTTTTTTTTCCCCTTGAATTATATGAGACTACAAACAATTATTGGGACAAGTTAATATTAAGTCTTATATTCCAATCTGAATATAGCACTGTTCAGATTTTACCCCTCTCTGATAAAGGAGAAGATTACATTCACTCAATTATTTCTTAATTGAGAAAGGAATTAAACCTCCATAACTGCTTTTATAGGGGTTCGAACACTTACTCTCTCACACAGTACTCTCCCATTAGGCCAAAGGCCTATTGGTAATAAGTGGATGGCTTTGGGTGGCTTGTGTTTGAGAATTGTAGCTTGACTTATTTTGATGAAAGTACCTTTTGACATTATGATTTTTTCACGATTGAAACATTCTTTTTAAAACCAAATTATCCCAAAAAAAAAAAATGCAACTAATGAATATTATTTGTTAGTGCTTTTTACACGAAGTATACATAAGAGAACTAGTTTTTCACTAAATACACCTACAACAAACTATTAATAAAAAAGTGATAGAAAATGCCTAATTTTTCATACTTTCTAATTTCTTTTGGTCCTAATATATCGTTTGTTAGAGTGCATTTTATGCACTAGTTTTGCATTATTTACTCCCTTTAATATCAATGTTTTGCACTTAATAATAGTGATTTACTTGTGTTTTATTTTTGTAGGTGTAATTCTATTGATTGGTGCTAAATTGAGTTAAAAGATGATATTTGAGAAGGAATTGTTTTCATGGAGAAATTCTGAGCTTCAAAAAAAGTTTGTTGATAAAGCGTGAGCTCATGTTGTCAACTAAGAACCTGCAATTTTTATTTTGACGTGTTTTATCTTTTTGGTTATTTTTGTAATTTTAAATTAAATCTTTAGATAATATTTTAGATATTAGCATTTTTATTTTTTGGGAAACTATAAGAGAGAAAACACGTGAATTACAAAAAGGAGAGAACACAATTGAAGAAAAACCCTAGAAAAATCTTTTCTCTCTTCTCCATGAGTAACTAAACTCATTTTTCTGGTTGAGGATTAATGAAGCTTTGATTCATCATTACTGTGAGATTTTTCTTATGCTTTAATTGTTTTATTATTTCTTGGGTATTTGTTTATTCTCTGAATTACTGTCATGATTGTGATTGTTAATTAGATAATTGGCCACTATTTAATTAGCAACTTAATCTATTGCTAATTGAAAGATTCATGATATGAAGATTTTAATGTTTGTGGCAAATAGCATAGCAGTGCGTTGTGTTATGAAAATAAACAATCTAATTTAAATGAATCATCATATGTGTTGATTAGGATTTGCGTCTTTTTAATTTTTCAGGCTGTCAATTGATTAAATTGTATGATTGTATCTAGGGTTGTCTATTGATTAGAGAAATAATCAACGGTGGTACCTTGAATATCGACTAGTTAAGGAGAGATTGGCTATTAGAGGGTCTCAGTAACTATAACCAGTCTATTCATAAGTAATAATAATTTATATTTGTATCAATGATCAGTAATCGAATTAAAGCTGAGTTAATTCCTTCAACCAGAGTTTTTCCCATTTGGAATTACCATTTTTAATTTACATTCTTATTATTTTCATTATCGTAAAAAAAATCCCCTAATTTTACATTTTTATTTTAAAAGGATTTAAATAATTACCGATCTCTGTGGACACGACCCTGCTCAAGTACTATACACAAACTTGTTTAGAATAGATTTTTATATTTGCTGGTTTCGACACCCGTCATGTTTACGCATGTAATAATAAGCCCATGCGGATCTCAATGCGATGCGTGTATTTGAAACAAGAACGTACGTGAATGGGGTTGGGGTTTTGTCACAGCGCCTCTTCAAAAAACCGTTATTTAAAAATTAAAATTTTTCCTCTGTTTTTTTTTAAATGTACGTATTATATCTTTTAGAGCACGTGTTCTTAATCCCATATAAATCACAGCTTCCAATAAATTTTGACAAAATTTGAGATGAAGAAAAATCTATCATTATCGCGCGTACTAATTAGTTGATATGGTCCCTCTCAATGAAAGTCCTGATTTCACATCTAGTGTTTAATAAACAAGTTTTCTTGTTTAAAAATTAAAAGAAAAAGTTTAATTGATTTATGTATTTACTGGACAAGGGAGAAAAAGAAAAATTAATTGTCCTCAGCCAAATGGTAGTTACTTTTATTTTTTGAAGTGTTGTATTTTTACTTGTACTTTGCTCACGGGTGATAAATCATGAAAATTTTGCCTTTAGAAAATTTGACTATGTTTTGATCGGCAAACGGACAAAATTTTTGTCCCAAATTTTCTTGACTTCGTATTCTTTCCCTTAAATAAGTATTTGAGGGATACTTTAGGTTGAAGATTAAAAATTAAAAAAAGAAAAGAAATTAATCTCGTGGTCCAGAATACATTAAAAAAATAAAAATAAGAATAAGAATTTGGGGCATTAAATAACTTCTACCCATAAATATTTACCCATAAAAATAATGAGTATTACAAAAGTAATATTATAGTATCATCTCTAAGAACCTTTTATGAGAATTTCGTCTCGGATGAGGTTTGGTTCAAACAAAACCATCCTAATACGGAAATGAAATAAAAATTTAAAAATTAAGTTTAATTGGCTAGTTTCCTTTTTTATTTTTAACAAAATTATATTTAGGTCAATATTTAAAAAATAGGAAAATATGTTTAATTAGCTCAATAATTTTTTATTTATACTTTTTTATTTATACATGCATTATTGTTAGGAAATATGTCTCATTTTTCAATAAGAATTTCCTATAATATTTTCTTATTTAGTAGGATTCTTATTTAAGGAATAAATAATTTCCTCTTTAGGATTTGACTTCTTATTTAACGAGGAATACTACTAGTACAAGAAAAAAAATACTTCTCCTACAAGAAATAATCACTATATATAAGGAGGTTGTGTTCACTTATTTGCACACAAAATAACACAACAATCATGCTCTCTGTAAGTAGACAGTTTCTAGTGTGAGAGAAACAGTAGGTCTATTAAGAGATTGGGTGTTATTGGGGTTTTGGATGTGAGAAAAATTACTAGAGTGATTGCAATAATTTTTCACATAGTGGATTTTTCTCTGGTCGTCCTTGGTGGCCGTGGTTTTTCTCCAGTGTAAGAGTTTTTCACGTAAATTCTTGTGTTGTGTAATTAATTTTTTTTCTCCATCAATTTTCTGTTTATTATTTGTTTGATATTTTTACTTACAAGATCTTAGGTGGGATTCAAAATTCCCTAACAACTATATATAGCCACTCAAAACTAACATAAATTATTATTGCAACTCATGGTTTAAACTTCAATTATAGATAGCCAAATTGGTTAAGCCAATACTAAATACTAAATAATCAACAGCAAAGTAATAAGAAAATCGGAGATGATAATATGTTATTTACAGAGGAGAATTAAGAAAATTGCCAAACTTATGAACGTTAGTTTATATAACTTTAGCTACAGTCTACTTCAAAAACAAATTTAAATATAATTAGACATGGAGAAGTATAAATGAAAGAGTGAGTGTATTGAAAAGGAAGAAAAAAAAATTATATAACAAATAAAATTAAGATGGATTAATAGTTTCTTTTGCCCATTTCAGAAATCATCCAGAGATGAAAATAAAATGAAATGATAGATAGTGGGAGAGATGGAGGACAAAATTACTAAAGTCCATTGCAATCATAAGAGAATTCAGTGGCAAGAAATGATGATATTGGAGTATAAAAATACCACCTGTAACTGTGAACAAATCACTGAACAGTTTCTGAACTCTGATGCGTGGGTGGATATAAAAATTAAAATTAATATTTGCAAGAATCTCGCAATGTGAAGTGAATGTGGAGTAGCGAATATATGTATATAGTTAACTTTTTGTCCGAGACGTGTTTATAATATTGTAAAAATCTGGAAAATCTTGTATATATTTGTCAGATAAACACTCATTCCTCATCATGGAAATTACAGATTTTTTTTTGGGTTAAAAGGCAATCATCATCTTTGTCTGAAAAGACTCCATAATTTTTTTTCAATTCAGCCTGAATGTGTACTGCAACAAGGACTAATTATGAGATATTAAAACAAAGAAACTAGTAAAATACATTGATAATTCAAACAGTTGTTAGAATGTGTACTGCAACAAAAAGTACAAACGTGGATTTTCATACAAGATTTTGCATTCATTGACCAGATTTTTTTGGCCATTATTAAACTTATATTTATGATTTTCAACCAGACTATTTTTGCCATTATTAACTATAAATTTATGATAATGATGCTATTCTTTAACTGACATTCTAATCTCACATTGTGCCAGAAGATATCACCATCATTAAAACAAATTGCACCGAGTTTTTTCGTCTCAAAGTTCTGAATATAAAATTATAAGAACCCACAGGCCACTATTCTGTAACTGTAAAATCAAAGCCCCAAGTCCATTATTCTGTAAACATGGATAAAACTTCTTTCAAGACCTCAATCTTGATCATTCTCATCTTGTGCAGTCAATCTTGTTAGTCTCTTTCCCATCTCATAAAATAAATTAATCATTTTTTGTTTTGTGGGAAAGTTTGTATATTTTAAAATGTGAATTTAAATCTAAACAATAATGTAAAATGCACAGAAGTTCGTATTTAATAATTTTCATATGTACTTATTAAATTATATATTTTGTATATTTAATATTATGAGGGAGATTAGATACAGTACAGTCGCTGTTAGTTACTAAATTTTTTTCTATACTCTTGGCTTATGACATGTTACCTACAGCATACAAAATTTTAGGTGTACATTTAACTGATTAGCGGCTGTACTGAAGATACAGCTATCATTTTGTAACCTGAAATTAAGTCTGTTGTTGATCATTCTTAGGACTCTTTCTACAGGTTTTTTGGCTTCGAAGGTGTCAGCTGAAGCAGTAGGAGACGCATATATTATGTGTGTTGGCGATGAGGTCAGCAAAAGTTGGGCACCAGTCGTTGTTATCATGATTTTTCTGGAACTTGTCAAAGCAAATGTGATTGCGCTGAAAAATGTCCTAAAAAATGCCCTGAAAGAAAGTGTGTTTCTGGCAACTGCCATTGCATTTGTAATTAATGCTTTGAGCTTGAGAATAAAGATGCTAATTTAGCCATCTGTATATCCAAAAAAATTTCATCCGCGATTTATTTATTTTTTAAAATTTTGGCCACTTTTTTTAGATATGCTTTTGATAATTAAGAAGAAAAGAAGTATTGGTTACGGGGGAGAAGCTAAGTTAAAGTGACTAATTATAATTTCATAATTTTGTTTAGATGTATACAACAAAATATATATCTAGGAATTATTAGTTTTATAAATCTTGGAATAACTGATAAACCAATTTAATGTTATCAATCACGTCACGTCGGAAGAAATTTGTTAAATGATAGTTTTAGTTGAGATTTCATCTGGTTATTATTATTATTTTTTTTAAAGCTAGAGTTTATAGGAAGGAAAAAGTAAAATGCATGAAGAGACACAAACAGAAAACAAAGGAAGAAGTATGTTTAATAGTACATAAGAAATTCTATCGACATAAACGAAGAAGGAGAAAATAACAAAATAACAAAATAAAAGAGTTCTCTTTAATCAAGATTTCAAAAGAAAAAAATTTTGATTTTTAAATTTTATCTAAAAAATAAATCAATAAATATAAATTATTATATTTATTTTAATTATTTTTATGAATTACATAATTA
This sequence comes from Clausena lansium, assembly GCA_030449835.1. Lineage (NCBI taxonomy): Eukaryota > Viridiplantae > Streptophyta > Magnoliopsida > Sapindales > Rutaceae > Clausena > Clausena lansium. Next base: position 3,752,047 of record JASUUF010000146.1, on the reverse strand, counting down.
TTAATGAAGTACTAAAAATATGAGGCCTTCCCAAAATTTGAAGCCTTAGGCGACCGCCTTGTTCGCCAATACTTAAAGCAACCCCTTCACTACTCAGATCCGACTCTAGTGTATACAAATTCTTTTTATGAGGCCTCATTATATTTAGCAGTTTCAGCACTCAAAGAAACATAAAAGAGCTCAAAATTCAATCAATTTGAATAAAGAGTGATTGAAAAATAGGTTTTCTATTATACGTAGATTAAAAAAATTATTAATTTAAATATACCAAGGAAATATATATATATATATATATATATAGTTTCGATCTGGTCCGGGATTTTAAAGTGCAGGAAAGTCCGGAAAAGCTTTAAATATATATATATATATATAGTCTCAATCCAATCCAAGATTTTAAAGTATGGAAAAGTTCGGGAAAGCTTTAAAACCACACGGTTTTAAAGGTTTAAAACTTAAAGCACTTAAACCGTGCTGTTTTAAAGCTTTCCCTGACTTTCCCGCACTTTAAAATTCCGGATTGGAACATATATATATATAGTTTCATGCTAGATTATATGGGTTTAAATTATTGATTACAAGTTTTGCTTATAATATGGACATGCTAGATGACGAGCAGGAGTTTGAAAGCATCATATCCACTTTTATGATTGCCATTAATTATTAGTATAGGACGTATATTCATAAACAACCTTGCATGAATTCTTCAGAAATAGGTAATGTCTGGTTGATGCGAATATTAAAAGGAAATGAAACTCGGTGCCATAGGCTGTTTAGGATGGACAAAGATGTATTTTTCAGATTATGTAATGAATTGGAAATAAATTAAGGGCTTAAAGGCTCAAGAAGAGTGAGTGTTGCTGAGGTATTAGGAATGTTCTTGCATACTATAGGACATGGTGTGGGAAATAGATTGGCATAAGAATGATTCCAACACTTTGGCGAGACGGTGAGTAGATATTTTGGTGAAGCACTAGATGCTATTTGTCGCTTATTTGTAGATTTAATAAAGCCATTTGATCCTAAGTTTAAGGATATTCCTGAAGAAACATTGAGAGATTCTAGACATATGCCGCACTTTAAGGTAAACAATGTGTCAATTAAACTTTTACGCTTTATAAAGTTGTAATTAACATTGACATACATTCTTTTGTATTGTGGTTTTAGGATTGTATCGGTGCTATAAATGGCACACATGTTCATTGGTCGGAAAGGCATACCAACTCAGAACATAATGGATGCATGTAACTTTGATATGCAGTTTATATTTGCAATTATAGGTTGGGAAGGAAGCGCTCATGATACAAGGATATTTTTATCAACTCTACGTAACCTTACTTTGAATTTTCCTAAACCACCTAGAGGTTTGTCATTTTTACATAATTTTTCTTTTTCTTTTTTATCAAAATTTTCTCCAATAGTTTTTTTTTTTGTTTATTTTTATATAATATATTAAAATTATATATTAAATATTTAGGAAAATACTACCCGCACCCACAAATGAAGGGCTTTTTGGGGCCATATAAAGGTGAAAGATATCACCTTCCAGATTTTCATAGAGGCGGCCGACCAACAGGCCATCATGAGGTATTCAATCATACACACTCTTTACTTAGAAGTGTAAAAGAACACACTTTTGGTGTATGGAACAAAAGATGGAAGATTTTGAGGGACATGCCTAGCTATCCATTCAACAAACAAGTAAAGATAGTTACTGCAACCATGGCATTGCATAACTATATAAGAAGACATGCACAACGTTATAAACATTTTGAGAATGAAGAAAATGAGTACAATGATTACACCAATGAAGAGACAGGGAGAGAGGTCAACAACGGACAGGAGGGTAAGAAGAACATATTAACAATGGACCCGAAGCACGAGAAATGGAAGTTCTAAGAAATAATATTGCTCCAAGTTTAATGACATTATAATATTTCATGACAATCTATTATTCGTTTTCGTTTTAAGATTTTGTAGCTCATTACATTTTTTTTATGATTATTTTTTGGAGTACTCCTTATACTTTGGTTGATATTATTGAATGAAAATTGCAGTTGATTTTTTAATTATCAACTATTTTAATATAAAAAATAAAAAAAAAATAAAATCAATATAGTATAAATTTTATTTTTAGATAAAATTATTATAATATACAATTAAAAGTATTGTATGTGCATGTTTTTATATGTGTAACTAAATTTCATCTTACATTATGTTTATTTTAGTTATTTATTTTCTTACAACAGTTTAATAGTAAGATTTACCAAATATTTATAATTGCTTTCAAAATTCACAGTACTTCTGAAAATAAAATTTACTAAATACTTAACTGATTCTCTTCGCAGTTGATTATTTCTACAGCACAATTAACGATAATTATTTTAAAAACTACAGTATTATCAAACAGCCTCCAAGCCCTTTAGGTGATGCCATCAAATAATCTTTGAAACAATAACGTATGCGGATGGGGTTGGAGGTTTTGTCACATCGCCTCTTCAAAAAAGCGTTATTTAAAAATTAAACGTGTAAGGAATATGATGTACCACGTAACTGATAACTGAGCACATGGCCATAGAAAGATTATAAAATTGGTGATTTATAATTTTTAGATAAAACAAATCTAAAGAAAGAAACCTTCAAATTTCAATGGATATTACCGAATGAATATTAACGGCCTGGGCCTCAACATAATTGGTCCTTTTAGAGGTGTAGGTTTTTCTATATGAGGCAGCAATTTAGAGCATGTGTCACTCTCTTACTGGCGCATATGTAAATCACAGCTTCAAACAAATTTTGACAATTAACAAATTTGAAATGGGTCTCACTGAGTTATAACTTGTGTAATTTACAACTCATGTAATATGATAATGAGTCTTATTATCATGTTATTAGTTTTTACATGTTTTACAATGAATTATAAGTTACATAAGTTGTAACTTAACAAAACCTACTTGAGATTAAGAAAATCTGTCAACATCGGGTATAATAATTAATTGATATGGACCCCTCAATATAAATTCCTGATTTCACTTGTAGTGCTTAACAAACAAGTTTTCTTATTTGAAAAAAAAAAAGGCTTAATTGATTTATGTAGTATCAGTGTATTACCAGCCTAGACAAGGGAGAAAAAGAAAAATTGATCACGCAACAGCATATTCTCCTCAGGCAATTGGTAATTTTCTTTTCATCGTTTAATTTTTTGTAGTTTTTTTTTTTGGTACTTTATCCATGGGTAATAAATCATAAAACATGAAAAGCCTATACACTATAATCCCAAACAGGCCTACATAGGTAATAATTGTTGGTTGTTTCCTCCAAATCTATTCTAAAATTGCCAAATCTTCTATTAGGAAATTTTTAATCCCATTCAAGATTTTGCAAGTAAAAATATCAAAAAATAGATGGAGAATAAAACCAATCACACAACATAAGAATTTACGTAGAAAACTCCTATATCGGAGAAAAACCACGGCCGCCAAGGACGACGAGAGAAAAATTCACTATGTGAAAAATTATTACAATTACTCTAATATTTTTCTCACACCAAAAACTCTAATAACACCCAATCTCTCAATAGACCTACTGTTTCTCTTACGTTAGAAATTGCCTACTTGCATAGAACTGATTGTGATATAATGCAAACAAGTGAATCCAACCTCCCTATAAATGGTGATTATTTCTTGTAGGAGAAGTATTCATTTCCTTATACTAATTGTATTCTTCATTGAATAAGTCAAGTTTCAAAGGGAAAATTACTTATTCCTTAAATAGAAATCCTCCTAAATAAGAAAACTATTAAATAAAAAAATGTAGCAAATATCCTAATTTAGGATTTACAAATCCTCATTGAAAAATAAGACATATTTCCTAACATTTTCTTATGAAGCCTCTTGTTATAAGCAACAACAAGAAGAACAAAAGTCCATATAATGAAACTCAAATGTCCATATGAGTGTGGTAAAATTATAGAGACCAATGAGACTGAACAAAGAGAACATGAGATCACAACAATTGCCTTGAAGATTTGAAGCTTTGATATCATGGCAAGAAAATATGCAAAGGTGTAGATGAGTAGAGCCAACAGAAACTGGCACATACTCATCGGGTGTGTTTCGATCAACTTTTTCTTTTCGTCTTGAACATTATTAATTTCCATAACTCCCATAAGCATTGGAGTTAGAAACACAGAGTGTATGGTATGGCGCCATGATTGCACAGTGCAAAACCATCAAAATAAGATATAATTACTTAGGGTCTGGTTCGGTATTGTTTCTGAATTTTTTGAAAACAAAAATAAAATGTGCAGCCCATTTTACTATATTCCTTTCTTTACAGTTATATTTTGTATTCCTCATTGAATACTGGTTGTATTCCTCATTGAATAAAACTGAATGGGCCCATTTTGCTTGAGTTGCTTGAAAATTTGTGCGGCCCAAAACTTTCTTTGTTTAGGTAGTTGGGAATATTTACCCAAAAAAAAAAAAACGAGGCAGATTCCACGAGTTATATTTCAGATACCTTCGTGAAACCAATATACAACGTGTCATTTGTATTCGCAGCTTAAACCCGACATGTAGTTTATACTATGACCAGCAAGGAAATGTCATCCTCATAGGCCGTACTAAGAAATAGTATGTCGTCGGCATTTTATGGTACATGTAGATATTGACATTTTCTTTCCGTACTAAAAGTGGCTAATATTTCCTATCCTAATATGATATAGTGGGTGCAAGTGCAACTTCAAATGAGTTTCTTCCATTTGTATGTTTGATTATCTCACAATTTAATTGTTCTTGAGATTTATATTTTTAAATTGTTTGTATTTATTTAAATAAAAATCCTATTTTACCTTTAAAGAATTATTCAGTAAATTAAATATAAATTTATAGAAGGGTGTTTCGGATTATTGTTTAAAAAATAAGGATGATATGAGTTATTATTTAAACAACAATAATGAAATGGGTTATTGCATGAAACTCTGAGGATGAAAAGGGCTTTTTTCCAAGATAAATTATATTGATTGAGATCTAGAAAATAACAAAACAAAAGAGCTCTCTTCAATCATGGTTTAAAAAGAAAAAAATTAATTTTTAAATTTTGGCTGTAGGTGTGTATAGAGTAGGTGGTTCTAGAGAGAAATTTGATGGATTTAAATATCTTCATCCATGTGCTATTTAGCTCAATATTTATTCTCAACTAATGTGAGATTTTTCATAATGTCCGCATTATATGTTGGTTGGTTCTTTTTGTAAGTGAGTTACCCGGTCCAAAATTCATTTTTCAAGAGATTTTTCCCTTAAAAAAAAAATTGTAACACATTAATTTCTTATGAACTTGATCCAAAGGTCAAGAACCTACCAAATCTTTTGTGAGAAATTTCATTTGAAAGTAGGAACCTTTTGACATTTAGCTAATAAATTTAGTTAATTAATCGAAAAGAAAAAGGAAAAAAAAAGAAAAAAAGAAGCGAAGAATTAATAGAGCAATAGTCTCTAGGAAAGAGCAATATATACTCGCAAGTCAATTCAGAAAAATTAACTTCACACTGAGTGTGGGGCTCAAATTAAATAAAACTTGATGATTTTTCTAAATTATCAAATAAGATAACAGTGAAATTATGTTTATTACATGTTGGAGTAAAAAAATTTTGCTGAACAATTAAAATTTTACTGACTGACTGGTGGTTAACATAGTGCACTGTCATATTAACAGTTAATATCTTCACCTATAACTTGTACACAATAATATTAGACTGCCACCAAAACTATCAACAAAAATAAATAAAATTTTGAAAACTCTCAAAATCATATCTATGCTTGTAAATTGCATCTAGATTTTTTACTATGGGAGCATATTAAGTTGAGCCATATCATTGTTGATGAATAAGTATTGGAGATGCGAAAAGGAAAATATAATCACATTGTAATTTGAAAATGAAAAAGATGATTAATTAACACGTAGGAAAATTCATTCTTAAATCATAACCACAAACGAATAAAAACGAACAAACAATAAAGAAAGACTTGCTTTTATTACATACAAAATTTACGCTTACTTTCTTCCAATTGCAGGTTCATTTGCATCCACTTTCCCCAACAGCTATAGCGTGTGGGGACTCCTTTATATTATATATTGCAGATGCAGATGCAGCATTTTCAAAACATAATTTCCTTTCAGCACTTTTGCAACATCCATTTCTATACAAATCATTCACCAACACCATGGTTGATGCCATCGTTTCTCCTCTCTTAGAGCAGTTGATTTCCTTTTCTGCTGAAGAGGTGACACTGCAGGTGAAGCTAATTAAGGGGGTTGAACAGGAAGTTGAAAAGCTTACTAGCCATCTTCAAACGATTCAAGCTGTGCTCAATGATGCAGAGCAGAGGCAAGTGAAAGAAGAATCCGTCAGACTTTGGCTGGGTCGGCTCAAGGACGTATCCTACGACATTGAGGATGTGTTGGATACGTGGATCACTGCACGACGCAAATTTCAAATGAAGCAGAATGCTCATTCAGCTCAGACGCAGGTATGTTCATGCTTCCCTGCCTCTAGCATTGGCTTTAAAAAAGTCATCCTACGTCATGATATTGCTGTCAAGATCAAAGAAATCAATAAAAAGCTAGATGCTATTGCCACTCAAAAAGATGTGTTTAAGTTTGTTGAGAGTGTTGGCATCAGTAGTGAGAGACCAGGGCGAGTTCAGAGCACCTCCTTGATTGATGAGGAGGAGATATGTGGTAGAGTTGGTGAGAAGAATGAACTCACAAGCAAGCTGTTGTGTGAGAGTAGCGAGCAACAAAAAGGCCTTCATATCATCTCAATCGTTGGTATGGGAGGCATAGGGAAAACAACTCTTGCACAAATAGCATGTAATCGTGTTGAGGTAAAGAGGAAATTTGACAAAATTTTATGGGTGTGTGTATCAGACACTTTTGATGAGTTTAGGGTTGCCAAAGCCATAGTCGAAGCTTTGGGTGGTTCTGCTTCTAATTTAGAAGCATTCCAATCTCTTCTTACGAGTATTCATGAATCTATTGTGGGCAAGAGATTTCTTCTTGTCTTAGATGACGTGTGGGATGGAGATTTCATAAAATGGGAATCATTCTACCGTTATCTAAAGAATGGTCTCCATGGAAGTAAAATTTTAGTTACCACACGTAAGGAGTCAGTTGCATCCATGATGGGATCCATAGATATTATCCATGTTAAGGAATTAGCTGAAGAAGAATGTTGGTTGTTGTTTAAGCGGCTAGCATTTTTTGGTCGATCCATTGAGGAATGTGAAAATTTAGAACAAATTGGGCGAAGAATTGCAGGCAAGTGCAAAGGTTTACCTCTTGCTGCAAAGATAATAGGGAGTCTCATGCGCTCTAAACAAACTGAAGAAGAGTGGAAAAAAATTTTAAATAGTGATTTATGGAAAGTAGAAGAGATTGAGAAAGGTGTTCTGTCCTCGTTGTTGTTGAGTTACAACGATTTGCCATCCAAAGTAAAACGATGTTTCTCATATTGTGTTGTCTTTCCAAAAGACTACTATATAAAAAAAGACAAGCTAATTACATTGTGGATGGCTCAAGGTTATCTTAGAGCAGAACAAGATGAAGAGATGGAGGCAATAGGTGAAGAGTATTTTGGCATCTTAGCTTCTCGCTCTTTCTTTCAAGAGTTTACGAAAAGTTATGATAATCATATTATACAGTGCAGGATGCATGATTTGGTACATGATTTTGCCCAATATGTAAGTCAAAATGAATGTTTTTCGATGGATATTAATGGTAATGAGCAACCAAACGCCACAAACTCTCTTGATGAGAAGGTTCGTCATTTAATGTTAACCATTGGCCAAGGCGCTTCAATTCTTGTCTCCACTTGTAGAGTTAAAAGAATGCTTCCTGTCTCCACTTATAGAGTTAAAAGAATGCGAAGCCTCTTAATTGATGATTACATAAACTGTTATTCGTATTTAAATCGTAAGATCCTAGAACAATTATTTAGGGAATCGACAAGTTTAAGGGCATTAGATTTTGGCGATTGGGCCCAGTCATTAGGGTCTTTGAGACTGATTCCAGGAAACATAGAAAGATTGGTGCATTTAAGGTACCTTAATTTGTCTAATCAGTCTATAAAGAAACTTCCTGAGACGTTGTGTGAATTGTATAATCTTCAAAAGTTAGATATTAGTGATTGTCGTTATCTTAAAGGATTACCTCGAGGCATTGGAAAGTTAATAAACATGAAGCGTTTACTAAATGATAAAACTGATTCCTTAGGGGACATGCCAGTAGGGATTGGGGGATTAACCAGTCTTAAGACCTTGGGTGAGTTTCATGTGAGTGAAGGAGTACTTGTTGATGGTAGGAAAGCATGTAGGCTTGAATCTCTTAAAAACTTTGAACTCCTTCAGGTATGTGGTATACGTAGACTGGGAAATGTGACAGATGTGAGTGAGGCTAAGAGATTAGAACTTGACAAAAAGAAATATCTCTTTAGTTTGAAACTTTGGTTAGATATGAAGGAAGAAGAAGGAGAAAGGAGGAAGAACGAGGATGATCAACTTCTTCTTGAAGCCCTGCAACCACCCCTGAATTTAAAGGAATTATTGATAGGCTCATACAGAGGCAGCACTGTTGTCCCCAGCTGGATGATGCCATTAACCAACCTAAGGCGTTTAACACTTGATAAGTGCGAAAACTGTGAGCAGCTGCCTCCTTTGGGAAAATTGCCATCCCTTGAAATACTCGCCGTATGTAGATTGAAGAGTGTGAAAAGAGTTGGTAATGAATTTTTGGGGATAGAAAGCGATCATCATGACTCATCTTCATCTTCATCAGTTATTATTGCCTTTCCCAAATTAAAAGTACTTTCAATTGAGGGATTGATGGAATTGGAGGAGTGGGATTATGGGATTACAAGAACCGGAAACACCTTCATCAACATCATGCCACGTCTTTCTTCCTTGTCTATTTCTATATGCCACAAATTGAAGGCGCTGCCCGACCACTTTCATCAAACGATAACTTGAAGTCATTTCACATTTTGATATGTGATAGTCTGAGTGAACGTTATAGAAAGGGGGAAGGAGAAGACTGGCCAAAGATATCTCACATTCCCAACATCTTTATTTTGTAATAAAGAGGATGTGAAAGTAGGCTACCCTTGACAAAATTCTTAAGCAGCTGCAATTACGTATGATCACTCTCAGCCTCAGGTAATTTCTACTCCTGCTCTGCTGTTTTTAGTAATCTAATTAAGGATGCAATACCAGCTAATCATTTTTTTTTTAAATTGAATATGTCAACTTTACATCAACCATCAATATATTGTGATTATACTGTGGTTGTTTTTGCCATATTTTGTAATGTTGAAAATTAATTAAATAAGGAATAGGGAAACTATTTAATTATGTTGACTTGGATTTAAATACTATGAGAGCAAATTATGCTAATTTCTCTCTTCTGTCATCGAATGTAAGATAATTATAGTAAAAACTATTCAACCGAGTCATTTGTTGACAACTTGTAGGACAAGGGAATTGTGCTGGACTGGTGAATTAAGCAGGACTAAGAAAAAATGTAGCTTATTAGTGAAAGGATTGCCATAGAGTGGGAGTCACTGTGATTCAGGTAATTCTCATTAGCTTGTTTCTACAGATTACGTGTTTTGGCTGATTTTTGTAATTTATGGAATTTCGTTTTCGTTGATATCTTTGCTGTATATGTTTAGGTTCAAGCATTAACAGAAACAGAGCTCAAGGAAAATTGTAGACAATGATGAGCAGAACGAGGTGATAACTGATAAATTATAAATGCATAAATACCAAGTTTCCATTATTCTCTCATTTCAACTTGATTTGATGCTGGACTTGGAGCAAGGAGATGTGTTATGACACATCTCATTCCCCACATCAGCACGTATTAAGTGGATTTGAAAAGAGGCCCTTGACAAAGCTATCTAATGGCCGTATTTGAATCATCCTCAGCCTCAGGTCATTTTTTCTCCTGCTCACTCATTATTTGTTATCTAATTCAGAAGCATGAAGTATTTGAATCAAATTCTACGCCAGGAATATATAATATTTTATAATATTTTGATATGAGTTTGATTATGGTAATTTCTCTCTTCTGTACGTCGTCCAATGTAAGATATATAATTTTTTTTTTTCAATTTGCAGAACTTGTGATCAAGAATGAGAATTGACTTTCCTAGACTGGTGAACAAAGCTTTGAGGCTGAGCTTAGGTGACATCAAAAGAGGTAAATTTGCATGTTTGAACCATTAGTTAACTGACTATATATATGTTCATTAATTTGGCTTTCGAGATGAGTGACAAATTTTCTGAGCCGGTTGACCAATTTATCTGGTAGTAATTGTATCAAATGATTCAGGCAGTAGAGCGGGACTATGACCACAAAAAGCTTATTAGTGAAATGATTGTTAAAAAGGGCGTTGAGCTAATGATTGTTAAAAATGTAGCTTCTTTTTCCTTTTGTGCATACAGGTAATATCGTGTGACAGCCGTAACTGTGGTTGCCAATGCTGTCTTCAAGACTTTCCTTACTGTGGAACCTGAACCTGTAGCTATGAATAACTATATCATTTTTTTTTTCACTGTTTTGAAAATCTCTAGATTAGACTTAAGTTGTCCTGATCGTCTATGGTTGTCTATGTAATCAGGTTAAGAATGCTGAGCAGGCAAATGTTATAACCCAGTTCGTTTGCCAGAAACTGGTTTGGCGCCATGATTGCAGGGGTCAAAAGAAGCCTTATATTCTAAAAGGCATGCAATTCTTGCGGCCATATGTTAATTCATATAAGTTTGAATAAGTGTAATGGTTGAACAATGTTAGCTTCTTTTTCGTTTTGTGCGGTTGCATTTAGCTTCAGCTGGATATATTTGAGGATTTGTTAGCTGCAGCTTGGAGCAGGCAGCCTCTAAGACCAGGACTTTCCTCACGTCAGAAGCTGTGGTTCCTGACATCATCCTAAATCTGAACAATAAATAAGGTTTTTATTATTAACATTTTCACTGTTTCTCACAAGTTAAACTTTATCAATATTGTTTCCACTTATCAAAAGAAGTAGAAATTCATACATCACCACAAACAATTTGATTTACAAAAATTGATCCGTTCTTTCACATTTTACCAGAACTCCATGCATCAGGGTCCTACATGTATAAAAAATTCAAGAGGGCAGGTCTTATATTACACAAGCAAAATTTCACACACATCAAAATGTCAAACACTAGGGGTCCACAGGATGGAAATTAAGGGTGTGTTTACTTCGATTGGGAAATCAAAATTCGGAATCAAAATGATTGAAAACGTTAAATTAATTTTATTAAAACTATTTTTTTTTCACATTAGCAGGCTAAGGGTACTAATCAGCATATTATGGCAAACGTCAGAATTCTCTCTAGCGCCAAGGGCAAGGATACTAGTATTATTATTATTATTATTATTTGGTGAGAGTTACACTTGATCGACTGAATTTTGGGAGCTTGGGTGAGAGAATTTTAGTGTATTGGAATTTGGGTTGTGATATATTATCGTCCAATATTTGTATCCCACATTTTTTTTTATAGTAAAGTTTATCTTCATGTCTTCACCAATGGATGTAGGTTAAAAATCAAGCCACATAAAACTATTGTGATCTTTCTTTTGATTGTTTACAACAGTAAAACCTTTCTATAGTAATAATGTTCGGACCAAATGAATTTTGTTATTGTGAGGAGATTATAACTTAATAAAGATGTAATTACAAAACTTATGGTATGTTTACTTGTTGGAGTGAAAGTGAAGAGTGTGGATTTCTCTCACTCCAGTATTTATTTACTCATTTTAGGGGGGAGTGGGAATCCCACACCGTGGGTCTCACTCATTTTTGGAGTGGGGAGTGGGATTCCCAACTCCTATGGGGGAGGTGGGAGTGGGAATCAACTCGCCCCTCGTCTTTTTTTACTTCATTTTTTAATTAAATTTAATAAAATAAAATAAAATTATATTATATTTATTTAAATAATATTATTATATTATTTTATAAAATTACATTTATTAACAATAATAATATTAAACTTATTTAAATATAATATTATTATACTTAGTAAAAAATAATAATTTGTATTGATTCTAAGTTAAATAATAATAATAACAACAACAACAGTAGTATATTCATAGAAATATATTTATTTAAAAATAATAGGATTATAATTATTTAATATTAATAATTAATAATAATAAATAATTATTCTAAGAAAATATTAATTTTGTACTATTTTATTAATAATAATGTTTCATTTGCGTTGCTCTTATTAATAATTTTTAATTTACATAAAGAAAATTAAAATTAATAAAAAAATTGTGATTTACATAATTTAGAATATTAATAATTATTACAAATTTACAAATATAATAAAATAAATATTTTATTTTTCAAATATATTTTTTATTAATTTTATAATTAAATAATACAATTCTTTAAATAAGCGTAAAAATATAATTTGAAACTATTTACTCTTAATCCAAGACAAATAAAACATATTAATTGGATTCTGATTTCGATTCCGATTCCATACTTCCATTCAAGTGTAAATAAATAACCTACTCCCACTCTCACTCCACACTCCCAATCTCAGCTCCCAATCTTAGTATTTCCACTTCTCAAGATTCTCACTCCAATTTAAAAAGCAAACGCTACCTTATTGTTTTAGTTTAGCTATCCTTAGTGCATGTGATACAGAAAAAAACAAAAAAAAGTATGCACTATATTAATAATTAATTATTAGAGCATATTAAATCTAAAGTATAGATATTGATAAAAGAGAGAAAATTTTAAAAAATAGTATATATTTATTGTAATATACAAATAATTATTACTTGTACGGGCAAGTTCCTTAAGACAAGATTCAAAAAAATATAATTTATTATAATGTGTAGTTTATTTTTATTTATAAGTAACCCAAACTACGACCAGATTTTTAATGAATGTAAAGAAATTATTCCTATATAGAGTATTCTTATAAAAAAGCTTTTCTATATTATAATATTTCTACAAAATATAAGATTATAAGAACCCATATATAGGCCACCGGGGAGTCCATTGTTACAGTTAAATCAAATTCCGCCAACATTCTGTAAACATGGATAAAACTTCCTTTAAGACCTCATTAGTATATATTGATCATTTTCATCTTGTGCACTCAAACTTTGTTGAACTTAAAATGGATTATTCCCAAATCTAAACCCCAAGATTACTCCACACACTGATCTTTAAACCTAGAATGTCTTTAACTCAAATCAGAAACAAGAAACACAAGGAATTTGACAGACAGAAGAGTAAAGAAACTGCAAAAAGAATTATAGAGGTTCGGCTTGAAAGCCTATATCCTCTTGAGAAACAGAAGCCATAGCCATTTTATTGATTCTCAACAGATTACAAACATAATGAGAAAGTTACAATATATTGAACCACTCAAAGCTAAACCTCAATGGACTTATATACTGCTTAGGAAGAATCCAGGAAGTAGTTCTGCTTGCCAGCTCATGTTCTGGGTTTGTTGAAACCAGCCCAGAAAACTCCTGCCAAAAATAACTGTCGTCAACAGCTCTTCTTCACGTGATATACATGTGATGTGCTTAAGTAATTGAAACACCACTTGTAGCTGCCGTTTAAAGCTTACATGATTTAAGTAGAACACGTGCAGGGCCTATTAAGTATATATATATATATATAGTATGTTTTCTCATCAATTGGAAAAGAAAACATACTATATATATATATATATATATATATTCCACCGAAGGTTGCAAAATAAGTGAATGAATTTGGGGGAAATGAGAACCATATCTTACTTTTCCAAATGACCCCATGGGGTATCAAAAATTGACCCCATGGGAAAAAGTGGCTTTGGCCCACTTTTTGACCTTTCCTATTTAGTAGTATATGTGTGGGAAAATATCCACGATCGGCATAACGTTTCACTTTCTATAAAAATACACAAAATGTTTTGGGTTTTTCTGCTGTCCACTACTCCACTAGATATTTAAGAACTTTATCACATTTCCACTTCCATGTTCCATCCTAATAATGTTAAAAATTTTAAAGAATATTAACAAAATAATTATTTTGTCCTGAAGTTTAATGTAACGCAAAATCACATATTCATTTTTGTTACATAACAAAAAATAGATTCAATTTTATAGTTGCTGGGACCAATAATTACTATATTTTTTTATTAATAAACACAAAATATCCACTGTTGGAGTAATTGACTCACCCTATCGTTGTAAATTTTTAAAATTAATTGGGTGCATATAACGCTGAATTTTATACAAAATATTGACATTTATATTTATACTTGAGCCATTTTGATCTTGACCTAATTGAAATATTTTGCTCTAAATAATTCACCAGGTAATTGAAAAAGCATCAGGAAATCATTGGTTTTATTTATTCATTTGAATGAATGTGTGGTTCCAAAAAAGGGAAAAATTTACGGGAAGCATGAATATCTACAAATGTGGTTAGAAAAAAATTCAAAGGTTTCTGCAACCTGTGGCTTCTCTTGAACTTGACCACATGAGGAGAAAATAGCTGAAACCAATTTAAGAGAATCGATTGGCAGCTATAAGAAGAATTCAAAAAGCATAATATTTGAAGGGGTAATGTGGTAAAATTGAACGTGGCATAACAGTAGCTACTGTATTATTGGAAGATATTTAAGTTAAGGCCATGGCTATTTAAACCCACTAAAATATTTTTAAACCCATTTATTCTGTAAACCCATCATTAAATTTTGAATATTAAAATTTTACTCTACACACCCACCCAAATACCAAATATATCCTTAACAACCAAATTTTATTCTAATGTAATTGCTAAATAAACCCATCAAACATCATTAATCTAGAGATATCAACCAGTTGGGTTTTTCAATTTAACTTAACAAAAATATGAAAATAAAGCTTAATCTAAATCAATCAAACAAAATTTAAGTTTTGGAGCTTTTCAGCTAAACAAATATGTGCAGTTTATTATTAATTAATGAAATCAAGCATTGAGGATTGAATTAATTTTTTTCAAGAGGAAACAAGCCACAAATTCCATCAGCTTAGGAAATGAAACAACAACAATGCGTTTATAACAATTGGGGCATGAGCTTTTAGTGAACATCATGCTTATGCGAACTCAACCGATTCATAACATAGTATTCCATTAAAAATTAGGAAAAAAAAGGCGGCAAATACGAAATTACAGAGCATCCTTGTATTTGTTTTCTTTCAGCAACTCTTCTCTCACTAGCCTGATCTCCGCTTCGCTTTCCAACCTCTCTTGCTTTTCGTCTTGATGGAGGGTGATCTAGACATGGAGTTTGTCCATGGACTGCCAGAAGACGAAGGCCACCAATGACATTGTGAAGTATGTTGACACTTTCACCATCTTAAGGCTTCTTCTTCCTCTTTGCTACCGTTGAGTGTATCCATATCAGAAATTATGAGACTTTTGCTTTTAGTTGGGTGAGCAAAATCTGAAAGTCGAAGAGATTTAGGATTGAATTAATTTAAACAGATCAAATAAAAATTATGAAAAATAACTTTCTCTCTCTAGACCTCATTTTCAGATTTATCTCAAATAGCAAAATTAAAATAAGAATTGAAGTCATCATTTAAAACTAGAACTTAGATTAATTACATGGGATCAAAATCCATTTTTAGCTGCTGAACACTTGAAGCCATTGTTTTGCATTTAGCCACATAACTTGAAGTCCCTTACTCTTAAAAGTTTGACTTTTGCCAAACTGGAAAATCAAAGATAGGTTACAACAACTTATAAATCTCAATCCAAGAATTAGATTTATTTTATTTAATTGCATAGTTTAATTATTTGTAGAGATATTCGTAAAAAGAATTAGAGAAGTCTGCATAATTCTATAGTTCAAGAGATGAAGACGGATGATAAAGTGAAAGAGAGTTTAGAGATGGGTGTATAGAGTATATTATTTCATTTAATTACATAATTTTGTCCTTAATAGTAAATTCATTAATGGATATTTTAGTAATAAATATTTTCAGTTAAAGTAAGTTTTGAAGAGTATTTTGGTGGGTTCAAATAGTCCTACCCTTAAGTTAAAACAAGACATTGGAGTTGAAATTAAATATTCCGTGACTTTTTTAATAATTATATAAAATTATGAATTGAATTCTCTCATCGTTTGAGTTTTTGTGAGCTTTAAAAAAAATTATTATGTATTTTTTAATAATAATATTGAATAAAATATAAATAAAAAATTTATATTAATTTTTATTTAGTATTATAATATTATATAATTTTACAATAATTTTATCACTGTTATCTTAAATTATTCTGTTCAAATATCAATAAGCATTATAAAATCGTGTTGTAATAATAAAAACCACTTGTTGCTATTTATGTGGTCAAGAAGAAAAGCCAACGCCTGACTGCTTTGCGTAATTGCATATGCTGACGCAGTATATACACAAAGGAAAAAAAAAATGCAAAAGGCTGGAATGCATTTTCAAAACACATAACACAGCTCCTTTCCTTAGTATTAGCTATCAATTTATCTCCTATTTCGACATCCAAAATTATTCAGCAGGTGAAGCTATCATGGTTGATGCCATCGTTTCTCCTCTCCTGCAGCAGCTGATTTCCTTTACTGCTGAAGAGGTGACACAACCGGTGAAGCTGGCAATAAGTTAAAAAGCTTACCAGCCATCTTCAAGCCATTCAAGCTGATCGATGATGCAGAGGAAATGCAAGTGAGGGACAAAGCTGTTAAACTTTGGCTCGATCTGCTCAAGGAGGCTTCCTGCGACATTGAAGATGTGTTGGATGAGTGGGTCACCGCAAGACGCAAAGTGGAAATGAAGGAGAACGATCATGCTTCTCAGAAGCAGGCATGTTCCTGCTTCCCAGCCTCTAGCATTGATTTCAAAAAAATCATTTTACGTCATGACATTGCTGTCAAGATCAAAGAAATCAATAACCAGCTAGATGCTATTGCCACTCAAAAAGATATGTTTGAGTTTGTTGAGAATGGAAGTAACAGTACTCGGGGGAACCAGGGCGAGTTCAGAGCACCTCCTTGATTAATGAGGAAGTGATTTGTGGTAGAACTGATGAGAAGAATGAGCTATTAAGCAAGCTGTTGTGTGAGAGTAGTGACCGAGAAAAAGTCTTTCATATCATCTCGATCGTTGGTATGGGAGGCATAGGTAAAACTACGCTTGCTCAACTAGCTTGTAATCATGATGAGTTGAGTAGTTGGAGTCTGAGCGGTTCTGTGGATGCCTTTTGTTTTCTTTGTTCTCCAACTGATCCTGGCAGCTAAATTGCTCTGGTACTAAAATATATCATTTGATGCAGTCAACAGAGCTGAAATACAAACAGAGAAGCTTATTTGTGAATTGAAATATTGCCATAGAATATATATTGCCGTTTATTTCAGGTAATTGTAGGTGTTTCGACTGATATGTCTAATTCAACAAATTTCATTTCCACATGTTTTTATTGATATCTCAATCAGAAACAGGGCCTAAAGAAAAGTTTAGTCCATTTTTACACCTGTGCAAATTCATGCTTTTATTCAGAATATGAAACCATTTCCAGGCAGCAGTACATGGCTGTGAATTCATGCAAATGTTGAAGCCATTCATAGCTATTGAAGACAATGACGAGCAAAAGGTGTTCAATAATAAATGCATATTGACTACATCTACATCGTACGTCCTCTTATTTTAACTTGATACGCAATTTGATTTTCAATGAATTATTGTTAGATTGGAGCAGATATTGTTAAAAAAGGCATTGAGCTACCCTAGCTAAGAAATTAGTTGCCAAGAATGCAGGGGCTTAAAAGAAGCATTGAATTTGAAAAGGCATGCAATCCTAGCTGCCATTTGTCAATTCATACAAGTTTGAATAAGTTTAATGGTTGAACACAGTTGGCTTCTTTTGCTTGTTGTTCATTCAGGTCCTATCAAGTGTCAGCTGTAAGTATGGTTGCATTTAGCTGCTGCTGGGAAATTTGAGCTGCCCTGCTTGGGGCAAGCAGCTTCTCTGTTGCCAAGACTCTCCTCGCATCAGAAGTTGTGGTTCTTGACATCAACCTGAACCTGAACAATACCTCAGGTTTTATTATCAAATTTCAAACTGTTTTGAGACTCTCATGATTGAACTTTAGTTATAAACTTGTTTTGGTTGTCTGTGTAATCAGGTTAAGGATTTAAAAAGCAGCTTTTTAAGGCCTATGTCCCAATTCAGTTTGTCTGCCGGAAACTGGTAATGATGGGATTATGGCAAGGGAACTAAGATAGTTTTCGTTGTGACTGTTGCATGGGAGTGAATATTGGGTGTATTGGGAATTATGAGTATTATCGTTTAATATTTGTATCCCAGACTTTTGTTTCTAAGAAAAATTATCTTCATATTGATGAAGGTTAAAAACTGAACCACATAAAAGTATTGTGTTATTTCTTTGCGTTTGTTTGTCATTGTTATATTTCTACCGCAATACGCAGTATAACAAGTGCATATATATTGAGAGGCATAGAGAAAGTAAATATCAGTATTGCTCAAATTGCATTACCGCTACTTCTTCCCCAAGTCAAAAAATATAACATTAACTTCCTGGAGATTGTTTATATTTGAAGATGAAAATATTATTGAAAAGTAATAGACAACCTTACCTTTTCCCCTTCATCTTTTAAAACCCACCAGGACTCAATCAAGACTCAAGAGTACTCAATCTAACTAACTAAAGAACATGGATCAAAGATTAATGCACAAAACAGAGAAATGCAGCAGTTCACGCTCCATGGCAGTGCTTTCAACTACCAAAACACCAAAGGGTTTTATCCAACATGTTGTTAGTGAGAGTGAATTTCTGAACTGTTTTCGGTAGATAATACCATAAATATATATCAAGATTCCTAGTAGACCTAGAGGGTTTCAACTGGTCACTCCCAAACATTTGGTTTAAACCCATATGCAACCAAACCAAAGCAGGGCAGCTGCACTGAATCCCAAATCTCCAGTGTTTGCCACTGGATTAGCTCTTATGTTAGTCTGATCATGAAACTCGAAAATTCTGCACATCTCCGGCCAATTTTAACCATGATTATGTGGCTGATGTTCCAAACTCACTCTGTCCTGCTTGCAAGACAAAGATGATGGTGGATGCTTCTTGTTTTGCTTGAGAAGAACTGTATGTTTAATTTGGGTTTTTATTCAACTTTCCACGTCACGTTTCTTCACATTCACGTTCATGTTATCGTCTAAACTTTCCTTGATGTTAAACAGTAGTAAAATCTGATATGAACGCTCAGAAAATAACTGTATAAATATAGAGGAGCTGAGGATTAACTTAAATTTATACACACAGATGAGGCAGCCAGAGTTCGAGGATGTATTTGGAATTTGAAATAGGAAAATTATTGTAAATTTAATCCCAATAAATGGGAATATGAAAAAGGACACGTGTCCTCCTCGAATAATTTACATCCACACTAACCGCACACTCTTGATTTGTGGGGACTCATTTGCATAATTGCAGATGCAGTATAAGGAACACAAGAAGCTACAGTTCCTCAATATCCTTTTATCTCCTCTTTTGTCATCCAAAATTTTTCACCAATACCATGATTGACGCCATCGTTTCCCCTCTCTTGCACCTGCTGATTTCCTTTGCTGCTGAAGAGGTGACACAACCGGTGAGGCTAGTTACGGATGTTGAACAAGAAGTTAAAAAGCTTACCGGCCATCTTCAAGCCATTGAAGCTGTGCACGATGATGCAGAGGAAAGGCAAGTGAAGGAAAAAGCTGTTAGACTTTGGCTCGATCGGCTCAAGGACGCATCCTACGACATTGAAGATGTGTTGGATGAGTGGATCACTGCACGACGAAAATTGCAAATTGAGGGTCAGCTCAAGGTACGTTCCTGCTTTCCTGCCTCTTGCTTTGGTTTCAAACAAGTCTTTCTTCGTCATGACATTGCTGCCAAGATCAAAGAAATCACTAAAAAGCTAGATGATATTTCCACTCAAAAGGAAATGTTTAAATTTGTTGAGAATGGGAGAAACATTCGTGAGAGACCGGGGCGAGTACAGAGTACCTCCTTGATTGATGAGGAAGAGATTTGTGGTAGAGCTGGTGAGAAGAATCAACTCCTAAGCAAGCTACTGTGTGAGAGTAGTGACCAACAAAAAGGCCTTCATATCGTCTCAATTGTTGGTATGGGAGGCATTGGTAAAACAACTCTTGCACAACTTGCTTGTAATAATGCCAAGGTGAAAGAAAAGTTTGATAAAATTTTATGGGTGTGTGTATCCGACACTTTTGAAGAGTTTAGGGTTGCCAAAGCAATCGTTGAAGCTTTGGATGGTCATGCTCCTAATTTTGGTGAATTTCAGTCTCTTCTTAAACACATTTATGAATCTATTGCAGATAAGAGATTTCTTCTGGTCTTAGATGATGTGTGGGACGGAGATTATACTAAATGGGAACCATTTTACCGTTGTCTAAAAAATGGTCTTTGTGGGAGTAAAATTTTGGTTACCACACGTAAAGAGTCAGTGGCATTCACGATAAGATCAATAGATATTATCTTCATTAAAGAATTGGTTGAAGAGGAATGCTGGTTATTATTTAAGCGGTTTGCATTTTATGGTTGGTCCATCGATGAATGTGAAAAATTAGAGCAAATTGGGAGAAAATTTGCAAACAAGTGCAAAGGTTTACCTCTTGCTGCAAAGACAATAGGAAATCTAATGCGCTCTAAAAAAACTGAAGAGGAGTGGCAAAGAATCTTAAACAGTGAGCTATGGAAAGTAGAAGAGGTTGAGAAAGGTGTTCTGGCTCCTTTGTTTTTGAGTTATAACGATTTGCCTTCCAAAGTGAAAACGTGTTTCTCATATTGTGCTATCTTTCCAAAAGACTACAATATAAAGAAAGAAGAACTAATTACATTGTGGATGGCTCAAGGTTATCTTAGTGTAAAACAAGATGAAGAGATGGAGGCAATTGGTGAGAAGTATTTTAGCATCTTAGCTACACGCTCTTTCTTTCAGGAGTTTAAGAAAGATGATGAGAATCGTATTATAGAGTGCAAGATGCATGATATAGTACATGATTTTGCCAAGTTTGTAAGTCAAAATGAATGTTTTTCAATGGAAATTAATGGTCGTGAAGAATCAGCCATAAACTCTCTTGTTGAGAGGGTCTGTCATTCAATGTTAATTATTGGTGAAGGGGCTTCATTTCCTGTCTCCATTTGTAGAGTCAAAAGAATGCGTAGCCTCTTAATTCGTGGTGATAGATTTGACTACTCATTGTTAAATGGTAATATCCTAAAAGAATTATTTGAGGAATTGAGAAGTTTAAGGGCATTAGATTTGGGTAAATCATTCTACCAAAGGTCGTCTTTGACTCTGGAGATTCCAAAAAATGTAGAAAAGTTGGTACATTTACGATATCTTAATTTATCTCATCAGCCTATAGAGAATCTACCTGAAACATTGTGCGAGTTATATAATCTGCAAAAGTTAGATATTGGTGGTTGTTTAAATCTTAAAGAATTACCTCAAGGGATTGGGAAGTTAATTAATATGAAGCATTTGCTAAATGATAGGACTGATTCTTTAAGGTACATGCCAGCAGGGACCGTGAGGTTAATTAGTCTTTGGGCATTGGAAGAGTTCCATGTGAGTGTAGGAGGTATTGATGGTAACAAAGCATGTAGGCTTGAATCTCTTAAAATCTTTAAACTCCTTGAGGTATGTGGTTTATGTGGTCTGGGTAATGTGTTAGATGTGGGTGAGGCTGAGAGATTGGAGCTCGTAAAAATGGGAAACCTCTCTCGTTTAAGACTTTATTTTGACGAGGAAGAAGAAGGAGAAAGGAAGAAGAAGAAGAACGAGAACGATCAACTTCTTCTTGAGACCTTGCAACCGCCTCTGAATTTAAAGGAATTAACAATAGGGTTATACAGAGGCAATACTGTTTTCCCTAAGTGGATGATGTTATTAACCAATCTAAAGAGTTTAACTCTCGGTGAGTGCATAAATTGTAAGCAGTTGCCTCCTTTAGGAAAATTGCCATCTCTTGAAAAGCTATTCATATGGGAATTGAGGAGTGTGGAAAGGGTTGGTAATGAATTTTTGGGAATAGAAAGTGATTGTGACTCATCACCAGTTGTTTCCTTCCCCAAATTGAAATCACTCAGAATTTGGGGATTGATGGAATTGGAAGAGTGGGATTATGAGATTACAAGAAAGGGAAACACGTTCATTAACATCATGCCGCGTCTTTCTTACTTGGATATTTTCAGTTGCCCCAAATTGAAGGCACTGCCCGACCACATTCATCAAACGACAACATTGAAGGAATTGAGCATTTTGTGGTGTGAGCTTCTGAAAGAACGTTACAGCAAGGGAGAGGGAGAAGACTGGCCTAAGATATCTCACATTCCCAACCTCGAGATTTCGTAATTAAGAGGATGTGAAAGGAGGCCCTTGACAAAGCTCTCATGCGGCTGCACTTCTATATTAACGCACAAGTAATTACTTTCCTGACTCTGATTTGCTTTGTAGTTGTTTCTTTTCTAATTAAGAAGTATGAAGCATTTTCTGTCAAATTCTATATCAGAAGCATGCATTATATATTTTCTAATATTGTGAATTTCATATTATTTCATATGATGCAGGCAACAGAGCTGGACTATGAAAAAGAGAAGCTTATTTGTGAAGAATTGCCACGGAGTATGTTTTGGCATTTTTTTCAGGTAATTCTCGTTTACTTGCTTCTATAGAGAACATTGTTTTGGTTGACTTTTTCTAATTCATAAAATTCCATTTTGATATTTCAATTCATTTCCTGGCAGTAGATGGCAGCAAATTCAGGCAACTGTTGAGGCCATTCATAGATATTGAAGTCAATAATGAGCAAAAGGTGATGAATCATACATGCATAATTACCAAATCTCTATCATTGTCTCATTTTAATTGTTACGCAATGAATAATTGTTAAGTTGGATCAGATGTTGTTTAAGGGCATTGAGCTACCCTAGCTAAGAGGTTAGTCGCCAAGAATGCAGGGGATTAATAGAAGCAGCACATTTAAAAAGGCATGATATTCTAATCGCTATATGTGTCAATTCATATGAGTTTGAATAAGTTTAAAATGCTTCTTTTTCAATTTGTGCAAGACAAGCCTGTTTTTTGCTCCCAAAGAATTGCTGGAGCACGCACCAGGTCATTTTGTATCAACATGCTATTAATTACAAATGTACATGTGGCCTTTTGATGATTTGTTGCTACACCCAAAAAAGCTACTTTGCTCTGTTTGATATTGAAATTGGATAGCTATCACTTGGAAATTAAGTTAATTTGATCCCAAAGTTGTATGATAAAAAACTAATACCATTTTTACCAATTTTATCAAAATTATTATTTAAAAAACTTATTTTTTCACATATTAACTTTTATTTCATAGTTATAATTTTTTTCACAACAACTGTTGCATAAAAGCTACAACACATCAACACCTCTATATTAAATGAGACCCTTTACTTATTAATTGTGATGTTGTTGCAGCCTGAAGAGTTCTTTGGGATTTTGAGAGGCGGAGAGATGAGTAGTATTCGTATTTTACTAACTAAAAGTTCTTAATTTTTATGTTCTGCATTTTTCTTTAATAGATTTTGTGTTTATTAGGCTATGAATTTTTCAGAAATGAAGTGAGCATTTCTATGTTCTTCATTTCTATGTTCATGCAGGGTACCACTGCTCAAATTACATGACTGCTTCTCCCCGAAGTAATATATATATATATATATATATATTACACTAATAAGAATAATAATAATAATAAAGAAAGAGTACACATCAATTCTTTTTGGTTAAAAAATGATGAACACAAATTTCCATTAACATAACCAGAAATGCGATGACAGATTTAAAAACAGTATTAAAATGACAGATTTAAAAACAATATTACACTGACAATTACAAGAAAATAAAAACGAGTACACATAATATTTCTAACTCTTCAAAGAAAATGCTTCGTTACATTCAGTTTCCGCATCTCCTTTAACTCCACCTGCATAACCTATCAGAACGATTTTCCAATCAGATGTGCCTCTGAGCCTTCAATCTAATCTTGCTGGAGCTTTCCACACAATCCAGAGTTCACATCAAATGAACTATTGTCAAATATAGGAAACTGGTTTGCTTGTGAAATGGATCCCGTGAGATTGTTGTGTGAGACATTGAAGAATTCAAGAAACAGAGCAATGTTGATGCCATTCATAGATGTTTAAAGACGATGAGGACCAAAAGGTGATTAATTATAAATGCATAATGACCAAATCTCCATCGTTCTCTCATTGTAACTTCATACGCAATTTGATTGTCGACGAATAATTGTTAGGTTGGAGCAGATGATGTCAAAAGTGCATTGGGTTACCCGAGCTAAGAAATTAGTTGCCAACTGTTGAAATGTGAACCTGAATTGTCTGTTCCAGGCGAAACGACTTTGTCGGTTTCAATAAGGATTCTGAGACGACAAGTCATAAGAAGGTGTCTGTTACTCATATGACATTATTCATCTGTCATACAAGCAACTTAAGTAATGCATGTGATGGGAACTTTAAACGGCAGCCTCAAGTAACGTTTCAATCACTTAAGAATATCATGTGTTCATCACGTGTAGCGAGGCTGTTGGAGACGGTTACTTTTGGCGGGAGTTTTCTGGGTTTGTTGAAACGAACCCAGAACCTGAGCTGGCAAGCAGCACTACTTTCTGGAGCCTTCCTAAGCTGTATATAAGGTTTCCAAGGCTTAGTTTGGAACGATTCAGTTCATTGCATTTCACCCTTTAAGCTTGTAATCTGTTGAGCATCAATAAAAGAGACTATGGCTTCTGTTTCTCAGAGGATATAGGCTATTAGCCGAACCTCTATAAATCCTTTTGTGCAGGTTTTCTTTCTTCATCTTTCTGTCAAAGTTTCATTCTATTTCTTGTTTCTGATTTTATTAAAGAGTCATTCTTGGTACAAGATCAGTGTGTGATGAATTCTTGGGGTTTAGATTTGGGGAATAACCCATAATAACCCATTCTAAGTTTGACACCAAGAGTACAGGGGATCAAAAGAAGCAGCATATTTGACAAGGCATGATATTCTAGTGGCTATGTGTCAATTCATATAAGCTTGAATACTTTAATGGTTGAGCTCTATTAGCTTCTCTCTTTTTTTTTTTTTTTTCCCACTAATTTGTGCATTCAGATGCTATCAAGTGACAGCCGTAAGTTTGGTTTTGGAGCATCACTGGCTGTGGTTCTTGACTTCGGGTTTTTATTAGTTAAGCTATGTGTGTGTGTATATATCATATTTTTCGCAAGTTCTGAACTCACAAGATTAAATTTTTTAAAAATGTTTTGGTTGTCTGCAGTGGCGGACCCAGACTTAAATTAGGGGGGATTAGTTCAAAAAATTTTAATTTAATATAGGGTACCTATTATTTTTTTACTGTTCACTTAAATACATTTAAAATCTCAAAAATTTAAATTCTATTATTTTCACTATTAAATGAGACTCTTACCATTGAGCTACAAGTATTTTATAATATAAAAAATGCACCTAAATTTTTTTTATTTAACTCTTTTAGAAAGAACTTGAGGTATATTTAAAAAAAAAAATAATAGCTCAAGAGGGGCTTAATTGGGTCAGTCTATGGTTGTCTGCATTAGATAGTAAGCATTGTATTAAGGCAAATGTCAGAATTCTGTTTGTTTCCCAGAAACTAATCCTTGTATGGCGCCAAGGATACTAACTACTAAGATTATCTTTTTGTGAGAGTTGCTTTTGATCGAGTGAATTTTGGGAGCTTGGGTGAGAGAATTTTTGGGGTATTGGGATTTGGGTTGTGATATATTATCGTCCCACACTATTTTATAGTCAAATTATCTTAGATCTTCACCCCTAGATGTAGGCTCCACGTTAAACTATTGTCTTCTTTCTTTATAATTGTTTAAAATTATATATATTTCTACCGCAACATGCAGTATAACAAGTTAAATCCGACCGATTTATTTTTGTCCTTTTTCCTATATTATTGCTACAGTCAGGCCTGATTTTTGCTCCCAAAAAAAGATGCTTGTTAATTATTGGGTTGTTGTGACTAAGGGTGTAATAGTTAAAAATGAGTCTGCGTGATCATTTATAAAACTAAAGAATCTGTATGACCATTTAAATAAATTTTAGGGGAGTGGGTGGCCTTTCTCCACTCCATATATTCTAATTTACACATGATTTATATATTGGAGGGACTCTAATTCTTGGCCACATGATTCGCCTCATAGTCAAGGTAATAAAGTATTTTAGAAAATCAATTAGAAGACTAGGGTATCATTTATTTTTTTGTCTGAAATCCAAATGGGTCTAAATTTTTCTGAAGCCTGAATGAGTTTGAATACGAAAATCTGAATGACATGTTTGTTTTTCTTTTTCTAATGTCTGAATATAAGTGGCCTCTTGTTTGTTTTTATAATAAAAAAATCTTAAACTTAGTTATTATTAAAACCAAAGAAGGGATTAGATTTTATAATTTAGGAAATAAGTTATTTTATAGAAATATTTTTGGAATATAATATTTACTTGTCATTCAGACCTTTTTTCATTAAGATAAAAGTCACAAAAGTTTACTTTTTTTATTCAGATATAAATGTCTGAAAATCAGTCATAAGTTACAAAAAACAAACAAGCATATTTTAAAAAAGTTCTGAAAGTACTAAAATTTCAGACTTCAGACATTTAACAAACAACCTCTAGGTTACATTCAGGCTCAAGATGGTCATGATACCGCACCAGCAATTACTTGAAATGTGTAAAACTCGATGGAGTTGAGAGGATATCAAGTACTACAAAGATAACTACAAAGGATAACATTAATTTGTTATTTGCAATTACTTCATCAATCATAAAGTGTTTTAAGAAATCAATTAGGAGGAAAAGGCAAAAAGTCAGCTCAAGATATATGCTAAGACTAGTATTTGGGCCGTTATTTCAATCAGCTGAGACTCTCTTAAAATTATATTAAAAAAATTAGTAAAATAAATTGATAATACAATTAGCACATAAAGAATTTTTTTATTTTCAAGGACTACTACAATAATAAAAAACAAATAGTTATTAGAATGTGTACTAAAACAAGGAGTATAAACTTGGATTTTCTTACAAGATATTGTGCATTCATGAACCAGAATTTTTTAATATGCCATTATTATAACCAGACTTTTTCCCCATTATTAACTATAAAATTTATGATGATGTCGCTATTCTCTAGCTGACATTCTAATCTCACATTGGGCCAGAAGGTATCACCGAATTGCACCTAGCTTTTTCGTAGATGTGTTGATTTTCCTGGACCTTATCAAAGTAAAGGTAATCGTACTGAAAAATGACTTAGAAAAATGCCCTAAAAAAAAATGTGTTCTGGCAACTGCCATTGCGTTTGTAATTAATGCTTTGAGCTTGAGAATAAAGATGCTAATTTAATCATCTATAAATGCAATAAATTTCATCTACGATTCATTTTTTATTTTTTGGTTTCTTTTAAGCTTTAGCCCGGTTTTTTACGTAAGTCTTTCAAAGTGACTAATTTCATGAGTTGTTTATATAACATTATTCAACCTTTGTCATTTTTTATCTTAAATGTTGAAAAAAGATCACGATAAAAACAATCTTGACCCCAAGAAAATAAAGCAACGCACTGATCACCAGCAGCTTTTAAGAACAAACAATACAAGCTTAATATCAGACACACATACTTTATGTTGCAGAGATGAAAAACAGTACAGGACACCAAGAGAATTATAGAGGTTCAGTCATTATTGAATGACCTACGTCCTCTTGAGAAAACAGAGACATGGCTTTTATAAGCAATTCAAGTTACAAGCTTTATTAAAGAGAAAGTTACAGGTGCTGGAAAAAAAAATTCTCCCTTTATGTAAGATTTGATACCCTTATATAAAGCTATAGTTGAATTAAGAAGGCTGTTAGGAGTCCAGCCTGTGATCTGGGTTTGTTTCAACAAACCCAGGTAACTCCCGCCATTTGCAACTGCCATGAACAACCTTTTACACGTGCACAGCATGTGAGTAACTTAAGTGCTTTAAGAAACGGCATCTGGCCCTGTCGTTTCTAATATACATGTTTACTCTGAACACGTGCTAACCATGTGACAACTTAATGTCCTCACGACATTAGCTGGATGTCGTACACTTTAAGTTGTAGCTTGCATCTGACAAGTCGGTACTGGCAATCTGATTCGACTGACATTGTCGGTTGCTTCATTTCCAATTTTGGTTCACATTCGACAATCTCCACCTTGAACTTGAATTCATGTACTCCCAATGTCTCTTCTTTCTCATGTATCTGTAATTCTATCCTCTAAAAATACCAGCTAAGTCCAAGCAAAGCTCAAACTTAGCACTAGGAATGGATTTTGTTAACATATCAGCCATGTTGTCATTTGTATGGATTTTAGCAATGTTTACAGTGCCCTTAGAGACTTCAAGTTTGATGAAGTGGAGTTTGATATCTATGTGATTAGTCTTCTCATGATGGACTTGGTTCTTGCTTAGATTAATAGCACTTTTGACTGTCACAGAAGACTATAACTGTTGACTCCCAACTCACTTAGCATTTCTTTCAACCATATTGGTTCCTTACAAGCCTCTACTACAGCTATATATTCAGCCTCTATAGTTGATAGGGCTACCGCACTTTGAAGTATTGCTTTCCAGCTGATAGTGCAGTTGTTAAGTGTGAACACATATCCTGTCAGTGACCTTTTGTTGTTGAGATCTCCAGCATAATTTGAGTCCACATGTCCAACTATCAGTTTGTCATTCTGCCTTCCATCTCCATACATTAGGCCATAGCTAGATGTTCCCTTGAGATGCCTAAGTATCCATTTTACAGCCCTCCAATGCTCTTTGCCAGGATTTGCCATGAATCTACTGACAACATTGACAGCATATGACAAATCTGGCCTGGTCAATACCATTGCATACATTAGGCAACCAACAACACTTACATATGGTATATTTGACATTTCTGATTGTTCATCTTCTGTTTCTAGGCACTGCTAACTTGAAAGTCTAAAATGTGCAGCCAATGGTGTCTGAACAGGTTTGCTATTCAACACCCTAAACCTTTCCAAGACTTTAAGGACATATCTTTCTTGTGAGAGAAATAACATCTTAGATCTTCTATTTCTCTTTAACTCCATTCCCAATATTTTCTTGACTGAACCCAAATCCTTTATATCAAACTCATCCTTTAGCTGTGTCTTTAACAAATCAATCTGATTCATGTCTCTACATGCCAAAAGCATGTCATCAACATATAAGATGAGGTAGATCATGTCATCTTCACTGACCTTTCTGAAGCAAACACAACAATCATAGCTGCACCTCTAGAAATTCAGTTTCTACATATGACTGTCAAATTTCAAATACCACTGCCTTGGTGGTTGCTTAAGGCCATAAAGTGACTTTTTCAGCAAACAAACCCAGTTTAACTTTTTAGGATCTATGAAGCCTTCTGGTTGTGACATTACAATCTCCTCTTCTAGTTCTGCATGCAAGAAAGCAGTTTTGACATCCATTTGCTCAAGATGCATATCTTTGATAGCTACAAGTGATAAGGTAATCCTTATTGAGGTGTGCCTCACCACTAGATAGAAGACCTCAGTGAAATCTATCCCTTCCTTTTGTGTAAACCCCTTAGCAACTAATCTGGCTTTGAACCATTTTACTTCAGCACTAGGGATTCCTTTTTTTATCTTGAATATCCATTTGCAGCCCATTACCTTTTTACCTTCTGGTTTCTTGATTAATTCCCAGATTTTGTTCTTATTTAGAGGTTCCATTTCCTCCTTCATTGCCTTGAGCCATTGAGTTGAATTCTGACTTGAGACAGATTCAGTATAAGTTTTGGGTTCATCTTGATTCAGTTCACGTGCTCTGTTAGTGCATATGCTATTATATCAGTATATCCCAATCTATTAGGGGCTTTCACTTTCCTTTTTTGCCTATCCCTTATACGCTGATAGTCTTGTATGGAGACTTGACCTACTGTCTGATCAGCAGCTTCATGTAAGTCTTCAATTTCTGTAACATTCTGATCTCTATCATGTTGTCCATTAGTTCCAAACAGCTCCACCTCCAAATAAGATTCAACAGGTTTTGGAACTTATTGAATATCTAAATATGTTCTATCTTGTTCCTTTAATATTTCAGCCTCATTGAAAACTACATCTCTGCTTATGATACACGTTGGTGGCTGTAAATCAGTACACCAAAGCTTATAACCTTTGACCCGTTCAGGATACCCCAAAAATGCACATTTTAATGCTCTGGGTTCAAGCTTGCCTTGCTTTGAGTGTGCATATACAGTACACCCAAAAATTTTCAGATTAGAGTAATCTGCTAATTTCCCTGACCAAATTTCATATGGAGTTTTCAATTCTTTGGCTGTTGAAGGGCTTTTATTCACAAGATAATAGGCTGTACATAATGCTTCAGCCCACAGGGATTTTGGAAGTTTAGAATGAAACAACAAACATCTGACTTTCTCCATTAATGTCCTATTCATTCTTTCTGCCAAACCATTTTGTTGGGGTGTGTGTTTGACAGTCTTATGCCTGAGGATGCCATGATGAGTGCAGAAATCATTAAATTGCTTGTTACAGAACTCCAAGCCATTATCAGTTCTTAAAGCTTTAACCTTCCAGTTAGTTTGTGTTTTTGTCAACACTTTTCAGTTCTTAAAGCTTTCATAGGCTTGATCTTTACTCTTTAATGGATAAACCCAAACCATCATAGAGTAATCATCAATCAAGGACAGAAAATACTTAGCTCCACCTAGAGATTCAATCTGTGATGGTCCCCACAGATCTGCATGTATATAATCCAAAGTGCCTTTTTTTGAGTACACTGCAGTTTTAAACTTGGTTCTTGAGGACTTGCCTACGATACACTCCTCACAAAACCCCAAATTACTTATCTTGTCATTTCCTAGGGCTCCTTATTTTTCTAGTTCTTTCAGCCCCCTTTCACTCATGTGACCAAACCTCAAATGCCACAATAATATTTTATCTTGAACCTGGTTTACTGCAACTGATGCATCACCAATAATGGCTGTTCCTTGTAACACATATAAGCCATTTGACATATCACCCTTCATCAATACTAAAGACCCTTTAAGAACTTTCAAGACACTGGATTCCACTCTGATAATACAGCTGCCTTATCAAGCATGCTTAATGAAATTAAATTTCTTTTAAGTTCTGGTACATGCCTCACATTAGTTAACTCTCTAATTGTTCCATCAGACAATCTTAGCCTTATAAAGCCTATACCAATGACTTTACAAAATGCATTGTTTCCCATCATTACTTTACCCCCATCATATGAGAGATAACTAGTAAATAGATGTCTATTAGGACTCATATGATATGTGTAACCAGAGTCAAGAATCCATTTACCTTCCGTTTGATCACAAGAGGCCACAAGTACTCCAGCTGAGTCATACCCTTCTTCTAATTCATCAGAGACAACAGCAGCATCACCACTTTTCTCTTTAACTTCCTTGAACTTGTTCTTTCTATCAGGGCAATCCTTCTTGAAGTGACCTTCCGTATGGCAGTGGAAGCACTTCAAAGACTTGTTTCTAGACTTGGATCTTCCCTTCTTTTCGCCTTTCTAGCTATCTCTTTTTTCTGGTCTTTCTCTTACTGTCGATCCTTCACCATCTCTGGATTCAATCCTTCTTGAGCTTTCCTTAAAACTTAAGGCTTCTTTTACATCTTGCATTGTCAAGGTTTGTCTTCCATAAAGTAATATGTCAACGAAATGCTCATAAGAGGGTGCTAAAGAAGATAACAAAATGATTGCTTTATCTTCATCTTCTATTTTCACATTGATATGTCTTCCAGATCAAGAATAATCTTATTGAAAGCATCAACATAAGTAGACAGTGAATTACCTTCTTCCATCTGAAGAGTGTAAAGTCTCTTCTTTGTACTCAGCCTCTTGGAAAGAGACTTCTTGGTATAAAGATCTTCCAATTTCTTCCATAACCTAGCAACTGTCTTTTGATCCCCCACCTCTCTTAGAACTCCATCACCAAGGTAAATAATTAGAGTGCTGTGATCTTTGTCCATCGCATCTTGCAGATCTTCATCTTTGACTTTTCTTAGTTTCTTGGAGCTTTGAGCATCCTCTAAGACTTCTTCAATCCCTTGATGAACCAGTAAAGCCTTCATCTTTAACCTCCAAAGATGAAAATCATTCTCCCCAGTAAATTTTTCTACATCTAATTTCTGGGTAGCCATTTTTGAAGCAAGTGATCAGAGATGTAAGCTCTGATACCAATTTGTTGAAAAAAGATC
This sequence comes from Clausena lansium, assembly GCA_030449835.1. Taxonomy (NCBI): domain Eukaryota; kingdom Viridiplantae; phylum Streptophyta; class Magnoliopsida; order Sapindales; family Rutaceae; genus Clausena; species Clausena lansium. The sequence continues at coordinate 3,719,572 of JASUUF010000146.1, read as the reverse complement.
ATGATAAAAACAATCTTAACCCTAAGAAAATAAAGCAACACACTGATCACTAGTAGCTTTCAAGAACAAACAATACAAGCTTAATATCAGACATACATACACTATTTTGTAGAGATGAAAAATAGTAAAGGACACCAAAAGAATTATAGAGGTTCAGTCATTATTGAATGACCTACGTCCTCTTGAGAAAATAGAGACATGGCTTTTATTAGCAACTCAAGTTACATGCTTTACTAAAAAGAAAGTTACAAGTGCTGGGGAAAAAAAAAATTATCCCTTTATATAAGATTTGATACCCTTATATAAAGCTGTAGTTGAATTAAGAAGGCTGTTAGGAGTCCAGCCTGTGATCTGGGTTTGTTTCAACAAACCCAGGTAACTCCTGCCATTTGCAACCTTTTACACGTGCAGAGCATGTGAGTAACTCAAGTGCTTTAAGAAACGGCATTTGGTTCTGTCGTTTCTAATATACATGTTTACTCTGACACACGTGCTAACCATGTGACAACTTAATGTCCTCATGACATTAGCTGGATGTTGTACGCTTTAAGTTGTAGCTTGCATCTGACAAGTCGGTATTGGCAATCTAATTCAACTGACATTGTCGGTTGATCTTCATTTCCAATTCTGGTTCACATTCGACATTAAATGGGTCAACAAAAAGAATAAGAAAGCTATAAACTATTTGTGGACTATATTAAGTCTACTAGGTGAACGTTTGTGGTGCTTTTAACTCTGTTTTGAAAGCGAACTAGCACAAGACACCGAAAAACGTTCATTTTTATTTGGTAGTAATTAATGTTTTACCACTCATCCACACGCTTATACTTTACAACCAGTGATTGTGGATTAAAATATAACAAACATTCCGCTTTGAAGTTGAAATATAAAATTTGTATTTCGTAAATTGACTAATAAATGATACTATCAGCTTGTGTAATGCATTAGGTAAAACCTATATATATAAAAGATTTCTATGAAATGAAAGTGTGATGTGGTTTTTATATAGCGTAGACGTACGATCGATCATATGCCTAATAAAAAGTTCAATTGGAAAAGGAAAGATACGAAGAATAGTTTTTTTTTTTTTCTTTTGCATAATAATTGAATTTGAACCAAAAGAGAACAATTACTCCTCCATGGATATACATACACATATTATCATCATGAATTTTCTTACTACTCTAGTGTTGTTTTTTTGGTATTTAGAGCTGACTTAACCAATTTGGTAATCCGTTTGAAGTTCAAACCATTAATTGCCATGGTTTTATGTTAGTTTTGGGTGGCTTAATATAATGCATGTATGAATAAAAAATTATTGAGCTAATTAGACATTTTTCTTTTTTTTGAAAAGTAATATCGACTAAAGATTATTTTATTAAAATAAATAAACCAGCCATTTAAACCTAATTTTCATTAGATAGTTATATTATATTTATGAAAATGAAATAGGTAAATAGAAGATCCATGAGGTGTGCGATTATCAACATAAAAACAAGTGATCAGGTCGAGTTGATTTTTTTTTATCACATTTTAATTATAACCACAACTTATTAATTTTTACTCTTTTGTGCTTTTGATCAGTCGAGTTGATTTTTTTATCACATTCTAATTATAACCACAAATTATTGATTTTTACTCTTTTGTGCTTTTAGATAAAATTGAATTTTAAAAAAAAGTGTAAAATTTTTTTTTTCATTCCAATATTGGGGTGGTTTTGTTTGAACCATAGGTCATTTGAGATGAAATTCTCATTAAGGGCTCTTAGCGACGAGTCCCCTTGGTTTACCTTATCTTTACTTTTTTAATTAATATATGCATGCCTGTTCATTTTATGGAGCACTACTTTTGCAACTAAACTTGTGAAACATTTGCTGCAGATTATTGAGGAAATTAATATATGGCGTGGCTAATTATAATCCTTTTGAGTCTCTGTTGTCCAATGTCCCAAGGACAAATTACACAAAGAATTGATGTGATTGTGGCACAAGATGGCTCAGGCAACTACACAAGAATTTCAGATGCTATCTTGGCTGCTCCTTCATTCAGTCGAAAACCCTATTAAATAAAAATTACAGAAGGTTACTACACTGAATATGTTGTTGTTGGAAAAGAGAAAATGAATTTGGTGTTAGTTGGCAATGATTGAGGTTGGGCAGCTGTATTTGGTAAACACTAGCTGTTGTAGCTCAGAAGTTATGTTGATAAAATTTTTTACTTATATGACAAAAAATCTTTATATCTTTAGTAATTTTGTCAAAATTATTATTTAAAAATTACTATTATATCTTTAATAATTTTTTCATTTGTATTTACTATATATTATTAATTTTTATTTTGTAATTATAATTTTTTTTTCCAAAGCAGCCGTAGTGGTTCAAACAAAACCACCCAATATTGGAGTGAAATAAAAAATTGAAAACCTTTTTTTTCAATCTTATCTAAAAGCACAAAAGAGTAAAAAACAATAAGCTGTGATTCATACACACATTCCTCATCAAGCAAATTACAGATTTTTTTTCTGTATTAAAAGGCAATTATCATCTTTCTTTGACAAGACTTCCATAATTTCTTTTCACAACACAAATTTTTTTATTCAATAATTAAATTATCATTTTCTATTAAATTTAATTAATCAGTGTAATTTGTCCACTGCAGTATACTTAGCAATAACATATTTATGACTTTGCAATAATTTTAAAATTCAAATTTTGGACTAATAGAAAAAGAAGATTCCATATAATTCGAAAATATTATTAAAATTTTCTAATTACATTAGTATTTTTTAGGATTTTTATTCTTCAAATTAAAAAAATAATGTCGAACAAGAAGATAGCAAAGTTCCAATAAATGAATAGACTTGATAACATAATTTTCTTACAAAATATTAATAAATACTTTGAGCAAATAAAATAGAGTACTATAGATTTACAATAATTATAAAAAAGTAATATATTTTGCTAAAATAGTGGATAAGATTTTCTTCAAAGTGGTTGATTAATAAGTTCATTAAGTGAAGAGTTTTAAAAATTTCAAAATAAGATCATATAAAATTGGCAAAGGGAATGATTTTAAAAGTTTGAAATGTGTTTAAGAAAATATAAAATAAATAAATATCGGCATATTTTCTAATTTACTGGCTTCTGCGTCAGAGGAATTGAAGGTATGGAATCAAAGTAAAGTTAACCTATTTAGGGAATTCTAAAACTAAATTTTGAATAACTTGGGCACCCAAAACATCCTAACTTGCGCATTGCTTGCTTGAAGATATTTTAATGCATCAAAAAATACTTAAGAAAGGCATACCTATACGTATAATTACCTCATTATTAATATTAAAGGGTATGAGTTTCCTGAATGTGGTAACCTAGAGACGCTATCCTTCCGGTATTTATAATTAGAGAGGTGCTGATGCTTCTGTGAAATGGTTCAACATATAGACAAATGCTAATTATATATATATATATACACACTGAATGGTTCTCTCAACTTAGGCCTTGTTTGGTATTGAGATGTTATAACTTTTAAACCACAGCTACCGTAGAAAAATGTTGTAAATATAAATAAAAGTTAAGATTGTCTAGTGAATATTCCTTTTAAATAATAATGGTCACAAAATAGCAAGATATTATAAGTTTTTCATAGTATGAGTATGAAATTAAATTAACTTAGTTTTCATATCACAACAGCGAGTGTTTACCAAATATCAGTTTCGATCAGAAAATATCAACTTCGATCATAAAAATAAAGCTTATGTGTATTTATTAATATTTTGTAAGAAAATGTGTTTCAAAATTATGAATTTTATTATCTTCTTGTTCTACGTTATTTTTTTAATTAGAAAAATTTTAAAAAATAATAATGCAATTAGAAACTTTTAATAATTTTTTCTAATTTCAAGGAATCTTCTTTTTACTAGTAAAAAATTTGTCTTTCAAAATTATTGCAAAGTCATAAATATGTTATTTTTAAGTCAGAATGCTGTTGAAAAATCGCACGGATTAATTAAATTTAATAGAAAAAAGATAATTTAATTACTGAATAAAAATAAAAGAAAAATTTTGGGTTGTGGTAAGAAATTATGGAACTCTTGTAAGAGAAAGATGATAATTGCCTTTTAACCCAAAAAAAAAAATCTCTAATTTGCATGGTGAGGAATAAGTGCTTATCTGAATATATATATATATATATATATATAGAAGAATCTTTCAAATCGGGGAATGCCGGATTTTATAAACATGAGACTTGTATACAACTTTGTAAAATGATTTTTGCAATGTTGTAAACATATCCCGGACTGAAAGTTGACTTTGGGTCTGTTTGAGATTGAGGTGCTGTGACTTTTAAGCTACAACTGTTGTGGAAAAAAAGCTGTAACTATGCAACAAAAATTAATAATATATAGTACATATAATTTTTAAATAATAATTTGGATAAAATTATTAAAGATATAATATATTTTTTATCATACAAGTCAAAAATCATATCAATATAGCTTCCAAGCTACAGCAGCTAGTATTTACCAAATACTTTAGTGCTGTAGCTTTTAAACTATAATTGACCAACCTCAATCCCAAACGCACCTTTTATATATTTGGTGAACCTCGATGGTATGAGGATTTATCTAACAAAATATATAAACTAAATTATAAATAAAGATAAAAATAAAAGTAAAAATAGGGGTTAGATGAAGCTCAACTCTAGTCAACCTCAATCCCAAATGCACCTTTTATATATTTGATGAACCTCGATGGTACGAGGATTTATCTAACAAAATATATAAACTAAATTATAAATAAAAATAAAAATAAAAGTGAAAATAGGGGTTAGATGAAGCTCAACTCTTCTTTTGGTCTATAACTACATAAGCCTAAGTTGGACCAAGTTATATAATAAATCTGCTCTCCACTATTAGGCATATTAGCTACACCACATTCTCTTCAATAGTGAATTCAGAAACTGTTCAGTGATTTGCTCAGTCACAGGTGGTATCAATGTATTATATAACTCGGTGAATGCCCTTCGCCGTGAGCACTTATCTATGCGGTAGCTCCTCTTCTGAGTACCAAAACGGTTCAGTGCAAAGCAAAGTGACACATCAGCTTTATTTCTTTGATGGAAGTTGATATTTTAAAGCCATGTGAGCACTTATGTCAACTATTGGATTAAATAAAATAGAGTTTGATTTCATACTCGTATGATAAAAAAACTATAATATATTTGTTATTCTGTGATCATTATTATTTAAAATTCATATTTATTATATATTATTAATTTTTATTTCATATATACAATTTTTTTCGCACTAACTGTGGTTTAAAAGTCACAATATTTCATTACTAAACAGGGCCTAAGTTGAGAGAACCATTTAGCAGAGACACACACATATGCGCGCGCGCATATGTATATATATATTTTCTTCTTTTTTATCGTATGGTTAACATTTTTCTAAAATGCAACTGTATGTTGAACCATTTCAAAATTGAACCAGCACCTCTTTAATTATATATACCGAGAGGATAGCATCTATATTAGTAGTAAAGTAGTAAATATGACGTATACATTGAACGTATAATTACCTCATACTTAGGCAACGTACAATTAACTTTCTTTTTGGTCACTAGAAATATCATCTTAGGTTTGCCTTTCTAAAGTATTTTTCGATGCATTAATTTGGTTATAAAAATATTTCCAATCAAACAATGCACCCCTGATTAATTTAGGATGTTTTGTGTGTCCAAGTTATTCAAAAATTATTTTAGGTTAAAATTCCCTAAATAGGTTAACTTTGCTTTGATTCCATACCCTCAATATATCTGACGCAGAAGCCAATAAATTAGAAAATATGTGAATATTTGTTTATTTTGTATTTTCTTAAACACATTTCGAACTCTTAAAGTCATTCCTTTTGCCAAATTTATTTGATCTTGTTTTGAAATTTTTAAAACTCTTCACTTGGTATTTATTAAAACCAACCGCTTGGAAGAAAACCTTAATCCACTATTTTAGCAAAATATTTTACTTGTTATAATTATTGTATATCTATAGTTCTCTATTTTATTTACTCGAAGTATTTATTATGTTTTGTAAGAAAATTATGCTCATCAAGTATATTAATTTTTTGCAATTTTACTATCTTCCTGTTCTACATTATATTTTGAATGTGAAAAAATCCTAAAAAATATTAATGTAATTAGAAACTTTAATATTTTTTTTTCTAATTATACGGAATCTTCTTTTTCTTCTAAGTCATATTGCAATTGAAAAATTATACAGATTAATTAATTTAATTATTGAATAAAAGAAAAGAAAAATGTGTGTTGTGAAAAGAAATTATGGAAGTCTTGGCCAAGAAAGATGATAATTGCCTTTTAATAAACCAAAAAAAAGATCTGTAATTTGCTTGATGAGGAATGAGTGTTTGGTGAACCTCGATGAGGAATGAGTGATTGATTTGGTGAACCTCGATGAGGAATGAGTGATTGATTTATTTGCAAACTATGTAAATCTAAATTACAAATAGGGTTATTTGCATTTAAATTTTATTTTGAACAATCTATTACTCTACACACTCGTTCAATACATTACATTAAGGCTATTTCAGTAATATAAAATTTTATTAAAATTAGAGTGTGTAAAATATATGTTAGAGTGCAAATAGTCTCATCCAAAATAAAAATAGTGGTTGAATGGATATCTCAAACTCTTCTTTTGGTCTATAAATAAAGAAGCCTAAGTTAGAACTAGTTATATAAAACTTCTTCTCTCCAATATCAGGCATAGTAGCTACACGACATTCACTTCACAGAACGAGTTTCTTGCAAATTTTAATTTTAATTTTTGCATCCACCCAGGCATCATAATTAAGAAACTGTTCAGTGATTTGCTCACTGTCACAGGTGATATCTTTTATACACCCCACTCCATCTATCATTTCGTTTTATTTTCATTTTCGGATGGTTTTTGACATCAACAAAAGAAACTATTGATCCATCTTAATTTTAATTTTTATATAATTGTTTCTTTCATTTCTCTATTTTTTTTCTTTTCTATATGCTCACTCATTTATATATACTTCTCCGTATTTGCTTATATTTAAAGTTGTTTTTGAAGTAGATTGTAGTGGTTTTCTTTCTTTTCTATATTCTCCACCCTTTCTCTCTCTCATCGAAACCACCGCAAGTTCCTCCCTTTCTTTCCCACGCACCTCCCTCCTCCGTGTGCTTTGTCGTGCATTCTAGTTTTCTGATGATGGTGGTGGTCGGTGGGGGTGATGTTGTCTATGAATAAATTCATTTTGGTAACAAGTTGATTTTTTTTTTCTAGATTTGTATTATAAAATGATAGTGATGGGTTTTTTACTTTATATTATAGGAAAAAACAAGACCAAGCTATCGTGGAAGGTATTGAGGCCTGTGAGTTCTTGATCAAACCCGCTGGCAGATTTGGTAACACCACCTGGGTGATTATTAATTAGTTGGATTTTGATTATTTTTGTTCTTTTAATTTTATTTTATTATTTATGGTGAAAAGTTAAAAATACGCTTAAATTTAAGAGTTAAATAATTATTTTATGTATATTATGTTAAAAATTTGACAAAATGAAAAAAAAATAATGCACTGTACATATTATATATGGGTGTAGAATCCAAAAATTTAAAATTTTCTAATATTTTTAATAACAAGATAATTTTAAGATGTACTGCTTATAATTTTCGTTTGTTATAACATGAACCATGAACAAAGACTGGCTCTGTCAACTACAATATTTATGGGTATAAGCTATTTAATGCCCCAAATTCTTAATTCTTTTTATATATATTTTGGACCACGTAGTTCTTTTTTTTTAATTTTTATCTTTACTTTTTTAATTAATATATGCATGCCTGTTCATTTTATGTAGCACTACTTTTGCAACTAAACTTTTGAAACATTTGGTGCAGATTATCGAGGAGATTAAACTTCTGTACCTTTATCTTTCCTTTTGGTCACTAAAAATACCATCTTAGGTATGCATTTCTTAAGCATTTTTTGATGCATTAATTTGATTATAAAAATATCTCCAAGCAAGCAATGCACCTCTATCTTTTCTACTTAATTTAGGATGTCTTGGGTGCCCAAGTTATTCAAAATTTAGTTTTAGAATTCCCAAAATAGATTAACTTTACTTTGATTCCATACCCTCAATATCTCTGACGCAGAAGCCAGTAAATTAGAAAATATGCGAATATTTGTTTATTTTGTATCTTCTTAAGCACATTTCAAACTTTTAAAATCATTCCCTTTGCCAATTTAATATGATCTTATTATGATATTTTTAATACTCTTCACTTAAAGTATTTAGTAATAAACCACTTGGAAGAAAATCTTATCCACTATTTTAGCAAAACATATTACTTTTTATAATTATTGTATATCTATAGTACTCTATTTTATTTGCTCAAAGTATTTATTAATATTTTGTAAGAATATTATGTTATCAAGTCTATTCATTTTTTGGAATTTTACTCTACATTAATTTTTGAATTTGAAAAAATCCTGAAAAAACACTAATGTAATTAGAAACTTTTAATAATTTTTTCTAATTGTAAGGAATCTTCTTTTTCTACTAGTCCAAAATTTGTCTTTTAAAATTATTGCAAAGTCAGAAATACGTTATTGCTAAGTCATATTGCAGTTGAAAAATTACACTGATTAATTAAACCAATAGAAAATGATAATTTAATTATTGAATACAAATAAACGAAAAATTTGTGTTGTGAAAAGAAATTATGGAGTCTTGTCAAAGAAAGATGATATTTGCCTTTTAATAAACAGACAAAGATCTATAATTTGCTTGATGAGGAATGAGTGTTTGGTGAACCTCGATGTACAAGGATTTATCTGACAAAATATGTAAATCCAAATTAATTATAAATAAAAGGGTTGAATTATTTGCATCTAAAATTTATTTTTAATATTCTATTATTCTACACACTCGTTCAATAAATCACACTAAAATTAGAGTGTGCAAAGTATACGTTGAGTGCAAATAGTCCTCCCCTAAATAAAAATAGTGGTTGAATAAATAGCTCAACTCTTCTTTTGGCCTATAAATAAACAAGCCTAAGTTGCACCTAGTTATATAACATTTACTTCACAGAACGGGCTTCTCGTAAATTTTAATTTTAATTTTTGTATCCACCCACGCATCATAATTCAGAAATTGTTCAGTGATTTTCTCACAGTCACAGGTGGTATCTTTTATACCTCCAATGTTATTATTTCTCTTATGATTGCAATGGAGTTCAGAAATTTTGTTCCCGACTCTCCCGCTATCTATCATTTCGTTTTATTTTAATTTCCGGATAATTTTTGTCATGAACAAAAGAAAATATTCATCCATCTTAATTTTAGTTTTACTATAACTTTTTCTTTCATTTCTCTTTTTTTTTTCTTTCTTTTCAATATGCTCTCTCTTCTATATATACTTCTCCAGATTTGCTTATATTTAAAGTTGTTTTTGAAGTACATTGTAGTTGAAGTTATATAAAATAACGTTCATAAGTTTGCCAATTTTCTCAATTCTCCTCTATAGATATATATACATATATTGTCATCATGAATTTTCTTATTACTTTAGTGTTGTTTATTTAGTATTTAGTACTGACTTAACAATTTGGTGATCTATTTGAATTTTAAACCATTAATCACCATGATTTTATGTTAGTTTTGGGTGGCTAGATATAGAATAAAAAATTATTGAGCTAATTAGACATATTTTTATATATTTTTAAAAAAAGCAATATCTACTAAAGATTATTTTATTAAAATAAAGAAACTAGCCAATTAAACCTAATTTTTCATTAGATAGTTATATTATATTTATGAAAATGAAATAGGTAAATAGAAGATTCATGAGGTGTGCGATTATCAACATAACAATAAGTGATAAGTCAAATTGATTTTTTGATCGCATTCTATTTATAACCACAACTTATTGATCTTTACTCTTTTGTGCTTTTGGAAAAGATTGAATTAAAAAAAAAAGTTTTCAATTTTTTATTTCATTCCAATATTGGGATGGTTTTGTTTGAACCATACACCATTCGAGATGAAATTGTCATAAACGGTTCTTAAAGACGAGTCCCCTTGGCTTACCTTATCTAAATCCAAAAATACTATAATATTACTTTTGTAATGGCAATTGGAATAAACTCTTATTTAGTCATTATCAATGTTGCGGCAAATATTTATGGGTATAAGCTATTTAATGCCCCAAATTTTTAATTTTTTTTTATATATTTTGGACCACGTAGTTCTTTGTTTTTATTTTTATCTTTACTTTTTTAACAAACATATGCATGCCTGTTCATTTTATGAAGCACTACTTTAATTTGTATTGACAATAATGCAACTAAACTTGTGAAACATTTGCTGCAGATTATTGAGGAGATTAATGCATGGCGTGGCTAATTATAATCCTTTTAACTCTCTGTTGTCCTATGTCCCAAGGACAAATTACACAAAGATTTGATGTGATTGTGGCACAAGATGGCTCAGGCAACTACACGAGAATTTCAGATGCTATCTTGGCTGCTCCTTCATTCAGTCGAAAACCCTATTATATAAAAGTTAAAGAAGGTAACTACACTGAATATGTTGTTGTTGGAAGAGAGAAAATGAATTTGGTGTTAATTGGCAATGGAATCAACAGCACAATCATTTCCGGGAATAAAAGCCACGGAAAGGATCATTTATCTACTTACCAGACTGCTACAGTTGGTGAGTGATCAGCTATGCAGTTTTATTCTCTTCGTTTTCTCCCTATGAATTGCAGTATATAAGCATTAAATTAACAACAAATAAAAATAAGATCAGTAAACCTGGTCTTGTTATATTCTAACATCTATTAATCAGTTTTTTTTTTTTTCCAAAATAATGCAGCGATTAATGGGGCTGGATTTGTGGCAATGAATATAACATTTGAGAACACAGCCGGACCAGACCAGGAAACAGGCCAGGCAGTAGCATTAGTGAGTGAAATGGATTCTGCCTTCTACAGGTGCAAGTTTGTTGGGTATCAGGACACCCTTTATGCTAGATGGAATAAACAGTTCTATCGCGAGTGTGATATCTATGGTACAATTGATTTTATATTCGGAGATGCAAGTGCGGTGTTTCAAAATTGTAATATCTACGTTCGTTTCCTTGGTGGGAATGTAAAGACAATCACGGCCGAAGGAAGAGAAAGTCCTACAGGAAATGGAGGAATAATCATTCATAATTGCACCATAACTGCTGCAACAGATTTCCCTGAGAACAGAACATCAATCAAGACATACATGGGACGACCGTGGAGAAATTACTCAAGAACAGTGATCTTGCAAACTTTTCTTGACGAAATAATTGACCCTGAAGGTTGGCTTGAATGGCAAGGACAGAGCGTGGACACCATTTACTATGCTGAATACAATAACAGAGGACCTGGCTCTAATACCACTGGTAGAGTCAAATGGAAAGGTTTTAGAATAATCGAGCGCTTGGAAGCAGAAAACTTCACGGTTAAAAATTTCATTTCAGGCGATAAATGGATTCCTTCAACAGGAATTCCATTTTTTCCAGGTTTATTGTAAAATTTAAGATCGATTTATGTACATAATAAAAGTATATAAATTATGTGGATTATTAGAATGTTAATTTACTTAGAAATGCAAAAGTGATTCTTAAACATCTTCAATTAGTATCATACCAAAGTGATGGATAGCAAACCATTAACAAATAGCACTTCAAGATTTTTAAACCCCCAGATTAATGAAGAAATCATCAAACAACTGAATCAAATAATCTGAGTGCTAACTTTATGGTAACTTCTACAATTAGATATCTCAGGCATGCAGATCATATATTTTTTAATTCTACAGGAAACAAAATACGCATGAAAGTAAAGAACAAATTCAATCGTTAAATTTTGAAAGAAAAGGTACCATACTACCATTGACATATCACTCTACATGGTAATAGCATATTTTCACTTATACCCCTCGGGGAAATGTTCAAATATTAGAAATACTAAAATCTGTCAAGTTGGATGTTTGGCTAAATGGTCATCGATCCCTTTAGTTATTTAAATATTGATCACACTCCCACAGTCATATAGTCCCTTTTTAACTCTCATACCCTGTGGTTATAATTGATAAAATATAATGATTTAGTAATCGCACAAGAGCAAGGCTGTCTGGTGTAAAATTCTAAGAAATTATTGATCATTATTTCTTCATCACTCACTAGCTAGCTACTTGCTACTTCTATTTCCTACTTGTGGTCTAAGCTGTTTAACACAGTCAACTTAAATTGGGCAGCACTGTCAACTTGTTATTTTTGTTCTCTTCAAAAAAATTTCTGAGGCAGCAGATGCAACTTATTTTGTTGTTTTTTTTAATAAAGAAAACGTATAAAAAAATTAAAAAAAAATAAGTGAAAGGTCGATTAATCATGTGGAAACAATGACACAGGGTCTGTAATTTCAGTGAATTAATCAGTTTCCTCTCATGTTTCAAAAGTCATCAAAACATCCCAATTGTTAAAAAAATTCTGTTAAATTTTAAATTTATTTTATCTTTTACTAATTTTCCATTCTGTTGTGCATTTTCTATCAAATGAATATCCTTGGCTCTAATTGTTCCAACATGTCCATGTGTTTCCTCAATCATTCAATTTTTTATTGGCTGAAAAATAATAATTTTTTTTTTTCAATTATGTGGGCCTATGAAGATTTTATACAACTAATATCCTCATATTACAACAGTTTGTGCACACTAAGAGATTGTTTGTTAAATGTCTGAAGTCTGAAATTTTATTATTTTCAGACCTTTTTTAAAATATGCTTGTTTATTTTTTGTAACTTATGACTGATTTTCATATATATACATCTGAATAGAAAAAGTAAACTTTTGTGACTTTTATCTGGATAGGAAAAGGTTAGAATGATAAGTAAATATTATATTCCAAAAATATCTCTATAAATAACTTATTTTCAAAACTATAAAATCAAATCCCTTTTTTGGTTTTAATATACAAGGACATAAATGTCAAATAACTAAGTTTAAGATATTTTTTATTATAAAAACAAACAAGATGCCACTTATATTCAGATATTAGAAAAAGAAAAATAAACATGTCATTCAGATTTTCGTATTCAGACCCATTCAGACTTCAAAAAAATTCAGACCCATTCAGATTTCAGACAAAAAAACAAACGCTATCTTATTTGTACAAGATGGTTGTGGTTCTATCATCACTTATTAATAAATACATTAAGTGAAGAGTTTTAAAAAAATTAAAAATAAGATCATATAAATTTGGCAAAGGAAATGATATTAAAAGATCATATAAATTTGGCGAAGGGAGTGATATTAAAAGTTTGAAATGGTTTTAAGAAGATACAAAATAAACAAATATTCGCATATTTCTAATTTATTGGCTTCTGCGATAGAGATATTGAGGGTATGGAATCAAAGGAAAGTAAACCTATTTATGGAATTTTAACCTAAACTAAATTTTGAATAACTTGGGCACCCAAAACATCCTAAATTAATAAGTAAAGATAAAAGTGCATTGTTTGCTTGGAGATATTTTTATAATCAAATTAATGCATCAAAAAATACTTAATAAAGGCATACCTAAGATGATATTTATAGTAACCAAAATTAAAGATAAAAGGTACATTACTTAAGTAAAGTATATGCATAATTACCTCAAAATTAATATTAAAGAGTATGGGTTTCCTTAATGGTGGTAATACTATACTATACTACTAATATTCATGCTATCTTCTAGGTATTTATAATTAGAGAGGTGCTGGTGTTTCTTTCTGATGGTTCAATAGAGTTGCATTTTAGATGAATGCTAATTATACAATGAAAAAAAGAAATTATTCCCTCTTCTTAAAATGTTACTTAAAGCTAGATATCAATATCTATGATGCCGTAATTAAAATTATGACGTCAATGCCTTGACAAACATAAGTTTTTTAAATTAACTAGTAAATGGGAGGTAAAACAAATAAATTAATATAAGAGTGGTAAATTGATATTTCAAAATTACAAACAAAAAATACTTGTAAAAATAACATAAATTATAAATCAATATTAAACTTTAATTAAACAAAAAAAGTTTATTCATTTAATTTAATTAAACAAAAAAACTCATCAATTGAAAACAATAGTATTAAAAACAGTTGGCTTGAATAAGTTTTATTGAATTGGTTTAACCATAAATTCTATATTCATTCTAGGACATTTGTAAACTGTTTTTTTTTTTTCATTTTCTATCATAGGGCTTGTTTACTACATAGGTTAATTAAGCAAAATTATTTTTCTTGATGTGGATCAAGTTAAAACAAGATATAAAGATATTTTTATCTTGCTCAACATATATGATATATCAATAAAATTGGATCTAATTTTCAGTTTTATATATACTTAATGTTAGTTTAAAACTTTGTTTCTTACCTATACTTAAAGATCATTTGGAGTTTCTATATTGAGGAGATTTAGAAGGATGCAAAACCACCTCATCTTACAAACAACTTTGAAAAACATAAAAAAAAAATAGTTTTTCAAAACCTAATTTTAAAAATAAGTTTTATCCTTAATAAAATTTCGTATTTGTCATCACAAATATTACATAAACCCAAAACTATCATTAGTTAAATTAGAAATAAAATCAGAAAATATATAAGTTAATCATTTAATGAGTTTTTATTTTACATTTGTAAATTTTAATTTTTTCAATGACTCTCATTTTTATTTACTGGTTTTACCTACCATTTACAAGTGTTATGTTTCGTTTACATAATTTATATATTTTATTTTACACTTAATTTTATTTACAAGTTTTACGTTACATCTATAAGTTTTTGTTTTGTTTACCAATAATACCTCAATTTACACTTCTATGTTAATTTACTTATTTTACCTTTCATTTATAAGTTTTATGTTTTATTTACTTAATTTGTGTTTTATTTTACACTTAATATTGATTTATAAGCTTTATATAAAATTTATAAGTTATTGTTTCGTTTATCAATGATATGCCAATTTACCACTCCTATATTAATTTTACTTATTTTGCCCTCCATTTACAAGTCTCATGTTTCATTTACATAATTTATGTTCTATTTTACATACATGTTGTGCAAATTTTATTGAACTCGCAAGCGCACGAATCTATTATAATATAGATTAATGGTGACGAGTGTTGATCACACGAGGAGGTGGATTTTAATTATGCGTATGGTTAATTTTCTAATTGGGTAGTTGGATTTGTGGTGAAGGTATTGAAATATTTTGTCCTAAAATTTAAATTAAAATGGCGGGAATAAACTAGAGTTGAAATTATGTGAATAAAGCGCTTGAGTCTCTGGATCCGTACTCAACACTGTACCGTGAGCTTAATATTCCTTTTTAGTGCCAATTAAATCATGAGGGGGGATTTTCACTCCTCATGAGCCTCACTCTAATAAATATGGTGTCAAGCGCTCATTATGCTAGAGAGTAACGATCTTCTGTTAAGTGTGGTGTCAAGTACACATTGTGCCAGACGATAAAAATCCTTCAGTCGACAACGTGGCAAGACCATCCACTAAATAACTTAGATTCACTCTCTATCGACAATAAGTCAAGACGACCTACAAATACTACAGGGGGGCCTCTCTCTAATAAATATAGTGCTAAGTACTCATCGTGCCAGACAGCAATGATCTTTCACTAGGAGCCGGTATAACCAGTGTATACTTAGACAAGATACACTATTTGTCAACGATAAGATACACTATCTGTCAACGACAAGTCAAAAAAGCCACATAAATCAGAGAAGGAGAGAAAGTAAACTTACCAAATTAAGCCTATGGAACATGTTGAGGCTTCACCTTCAAACCAAGTTTGGAAAAAAATTAGCTACTCATAATTGAACTAGCAAGTAAAATGGGCATTTTATTAAAATACGTAGAAAATACAGGATGGAGAGGGAATCTGACAAAATGGAGCTCAAATTTGGATTCAGAGCAGTCAAATTAGGTGGGGATCCCCTTTTTTATAGATACAACGGGTAAATCATGGCCATCAGATGAAAACAATTTGGATGCTCAAGATTGAGCCATGTGGCAAGCTCTGATTGCTTGGAACACGTCATCAGTGGTTGTGATTCAGTGTGTCGCATGTAACTTAAGCCCATTTTTCAGTCCAATACTATGTCGCCACATCATCGATCAATGCCACATCATCAATCAATGCCACGTCAGCTTTTTTGGTCCAATAAGGTACTGCCACATCATCAGTCAATGCCACGTAAGCGGTCAATGTGACATCAGCATACAGTATATGTGAATAATGTCGTATACATGAACAGTACCGTATGTGTGAACAGCATCATATATGTGAACAGTATTGTATACGTGAACAATACCATTTACTCTTTATGCTCCTCTTAAGGTTTTCGGCTATTCTGAGCTAAAAAATTCTATCCGTTTTGCCGTTTGATCACTCATTAGTTGTAAATCTCCAAAATGCCCCTAAAACACATAAAATATTTAAATTATAAAAAAACACACATAAGTAAACACACACTCTCCAACACTTAACACACCTCCAACCAGATTATTGCTAGTCCCTAGCAAACTAAGTGATAAGCAAATTCAAACCAAAATGATTTTTTTTAGCCAAATAAATGAACTCTTCGAAAATTTTATTCTTCCCTTTCGCCACTCAACCATCAATCAATAATTCAGCAAACCTTCTTTTGTGCTTAATGATGTTTGACATAGTGATTATAGGTTTTGGTTAATATAAATCAATACTTTCGTTCTTACCATTTCTTCAGAGTTTTATTCCTTAGGTAGCAGCTTTATTTATAATGCATTTATAACCAACTCTAAATGTTTTATGCAAACACTCTCTGCACATTAAGGCAAGAGACCCGGTTACTAAGAAAGAGCTGGGTTAGACAAAAACAACTCTCATCATTTTACGCGAACACTCTCTACTTGCTGAGGCAGGAGGCCCGGTTACAAAGTAAGAGTTGGGTAGGGCAATTTGAACTTTTATCGTTTTATGCGTATACTCTCCGCTTGCTAAGACAGGAGACCCAGTTACTAAGAAAGAGTTCACACATAACACAAGCTTGATCAACTCACCATTTTACGAGAATACCCTCTACTTGCTATGGCAGGAGACCCGGTTACTAAGTGAGAGTCTCTCTTTTTTTTTTTTTTTTTAACTCAAAATAGAGGTAAAATTTCTACTGCCTCTGGTTTTTCCTCACGAATGAAACAGAAGGACTAGGTATTACAAATCTCAACTTACCACCACCATCACCTATCGTTTGTGTGTGAGTGTTTAGAATGGTTTGTTGAACCTCTCATGATGGGCAAGGTATATAAAAAGGGTTAGTTAATGTTATTGGAATGGACAATTCAAAATTTTGGTTTTTTTTTTTTAACCTGATAACTTCTTTTTTTTTTTAATTGAACTACAAGACTAAGAAGATTCGTTTCTAGAGTAATTGAACTCCATATTTTCTGACTCAACAATTTAGAAAAGGTTAGTAAAAATATAACAACACTATTATCAATTATTCAAGTAATGTCAACTATTCCCTCCCCTAACCAGAACCAAATATTGTTCTTGATATCTTAAAGAAAAGAAGTAGGGTTTAAAAGACATCACCTGGGTGCCGCAACATAGAGCAAAGAAAATGTTTACAAGCAGAGAGTTAAATCTAATTTTCACTTCTTACTGAGGTTATTGCTGCCATCATTAGTCGGCCACTCTAACGCAAGTGTCCGAGGATCTTGTAAAAGATCAAGTAGCTCATTAGTAATATGAGCACAAACATATTTTTTTCGCAGTGAAAAGGCGTGGCTCTAAAGTCAAAAGTAAACAGTAAAAAGAAAAAGCAAACAATGATTAAATATAAAATCACATCATTAAAGGCAATAATGCAAATGATAAAAGAAAATAAAGGATATTTATAGGTAGTTGTGACTGCGGCTTACATATTCCTCTGGTTTTACGTCCAAAAACGGCTTGAACGCCCTCAATGAGTTGAGGATAGGCTTCCTATTCAGTTTTCTTATAAACTGGCAAACAGAGTCATTTAGAGTCAAATTCTCGAGACTGTATCGTGTACATTCTTTCTGGAGTAATGGCCATAATTGGGTAATTACCCTTTGTACATATCCACTGGGATGCGTTTCAAAAGACAAAAGGATATATCTAATGACTCATTATTTAAGCCATCCCAAAAGAATTTAATCTTATCTTCCCTGTCATCAGACACTATTCCCAAAGAAGTATATGGATTTCTATAACATTGCATTCTGGCACACTTATGACAAGAAACTGAAAGCCGTTCAACTTTTCATTTTCTTGCAAAATTTCCTTTCCCGCAACTAGGCATGTAGATAATAAATTTGGGAGGTAACTCACCTTCTAATCGTACTTTGGCTTCTATTAACCATCAGATATCAGCATGGATGTTATTCTTCATAAGCAATCACATGTATTTGGACCGAGCTTTGTAGATTGTAAAGAGAGAATTCTGAGGGAGTAAAGGAAATCGTTTGTGAAGCTTTTTAAAAAGTGCACTTTTATCCATAATTTGCCTTGAGAATTTCAATTATTGTGGGAAATTGAAGTAAACGACTTTAATTTTCATGGAGTACCATTATCCGCCATTTAATCAGGGTAACAAATTAAATCACACAAAGAAAATCAATTCTGCAAAATCAAGTAAAACATGAAAGCGAACAAAATAAAATAAAAACACACAATATAAAAAATATGAGTATAATCAAACACTTACTTCACAGTCGTCCTCTTATTGAATTTACCTCAAGTTCCAATTGGATTTCATGTATACCTCCATTAATTTCTTTAAGTCTTTCTAAATCCTCAACATGGGATACTAACTCTAGTGGTCATAGATCCCAAACAGGATGTGTTTTACAAAATTTTATCAAGCCTCTGAGGTGAGATTTTACCCGTAAAAGTTCTCTAAGATGGTTCAAGAGGATCTATCTAATTGAGGCACTCATAACTAAAAGTGATAAAAGAAAACCTAATGGTTAAGCAAACACACTTATGCAAAAACAAAATTACTTATCACACAATTAATAATAAAACAACAAAAAGCTAAGTCACTCAATTAATACAAAAAGACAACTTAATCAGGATTTGATGGGTCACCTAAATTGATTTTGGTGTCTCCCTCATGTGGTTGGTATTCTATATATGATTTAATCTTTGACCATGAACTTTAAACGTGACACCGTCCTTTGGATCCTTAATTTTAAAGGCCCCATATAAAAAAATAGTGCGAACAATAAATGGACCAGACCATCAAGAGCGTGACATACCTAGGAAAATGTGCTGGCAGGAATTGAATAAAAGTACTTTCTAACCTGGTGTAAATGATTTTCTCATGATTTGCTTGTCATGAAAGACTTTCATCCACTTCTTGTAATCATTACCATTTTCATCGTTGCGAATCTCCTCAAGTTCTGCTAGCTGTAACTCTTTTTCGAACCGTAGATGGAGTAAATGATGCCTTCATTCTTTTGTTTGTCGTCTTGGAAGGAAGTGCTTTCTTTTCCCAATAATGTATATTCCAAAGTGTCGGGTGAAGGTTGAGCTCCAGCTTTGGTGATGATTCTGATGATGGGATGAAATTTTCCCTGATGGTGCCAATTGCTCTTTCTTTGACTTCCATGAATAGAGAAAGGCATTGATCTCGTCAAACACCAATCCAAAGTATGTTAACCATTCTTGTAAAGGGTCATCACTGAGGTTAAAAGGCAGAGTATGATCAATTGATTCTTCAATTACATCTACATCAACGACTTCCTCATTCCATCAAGAGATATTTTGGTAATGTTAAAGATATTCAGCTCCACAGTCATGTTGCCAAAGGACAACTGCATATTTCTGGTCTTGCACTGAATGTAAGCATTGGCAGTTGCTAAGAAAGGTCGGCTTAGGATAATGGGGATGTGCTTCTTTGAATCCTACACTGGTTGAGTGTCAATTACAATGGAATCAACAGGAAAATAGAACTTGTCTATTTAGATAAGCACGTCCTCCATAATACCACGAGGTATTTTCATGGACCAATCTACAAGCTGTAACACCACTAAAGTTGGATATAATTCTCCTAATCTAAGTTTCACAAACAATGAGTAAGGCAATAGATTTACACTAGCTCTTAAGTCCAACAAAGCATTCTCAAATGTGTGGCTCCCTATACTACATAAGATAGCGGGGGAGCTTAGGTCTTTACATTTTGGAGGAATTTTATATTGGAGTATAGAACTAATAATCTCTGTTAGAAATGCCTTCTTTTAAATATGAATGCTTCTCTTTTTAGTGCCAAGGTCTTTAAGAAACTTGGCATAAGAGGGAACTTATTTTATAGCATTAAGCAAAGGGATGTTAACACTTACCTGTTTAATGATTTCCACAATCTCACCTGTGGAACTTCTTTTTTTTGCTTTAGCAAACCTCTAAGGGAATGGAACTTTAAGGATGTATTCTCGTGGGTTGCTTTCTTCTTCTTTCTTTGGTGATGAGTGCTCAGCGTCTATAGGTACAACTTGAGTTGTCTTTTCTAATGGCATCTCCACTTTGTTGTCGACTTCTTTGCTTTTTTGCAAGGTCATGATAGCTTTAAACCCTTCATGCTGCTGGGGTGAACTGGTACTCACTTCATGTACTCCTTTAAGATTTTGCTCTAGCTGGCTTGGGAATTTGCCCTTCTCAACGGTCATTGCTAAGTTTTAAACTGAAGAAGCAAGTTAACCTACCATCTTTTCGAAGCTTGGGATTTATTGGGTTTATGAATTAAAGCTGGCTCTCACCCCATTCCACAACTCGTCAATGGTGCGATTTTATTGCTCTATCGTAGAGTGAGTAAAAGTTTTGAGACTGTGGAATGCCTCCTCTCATGGTCTAGGTTGTGAGTAGTTCTGATTGTGATTGTACTGTCTTGGTGGCTGAGAGACTTTAAGAGCATGAGGAACTAGTTGCATTAGTGAAGTTGGAGCTACTGTTCTGTTCTATTGGAATCCTTGAGACCATGAGAAATTAGGATGGTCTCTCCACCCCGGATTATAAGTGTTGGAGTAAGGGTTGTAGTTAGATTGCTTTCACATTACATTTATGGCATTGGCTTGATCTGAGTATGATTCTTGGTCTAACTGGTTGTAGGCATGTGGCTCAGTTGATTTGGCGAGAAAGACCTCCGATTTTTGCTTTAACCTCCTTGATTTTTTATCTTGTCTCGCCAACGTGAACCTCATTCATTCCCTTGACTGTTTTCACATTCCTGAATGATCGGCTTCGTTGTTGGGAATTATTCGCTTGTCGCTGAAAGAAATCCTAAATCTCTGATGCACTTTTAGACATCAGCTCACCTCCACTTGTCGCCATTAGTCATTCATGCACATGTGGCAGTAATCCCTCCAAGAAGTATTGGCATTGGTGCCATTTCTCGAACCCATAATGTGGACATTTCAAGAGTAGTCCAATGAATCACTTTCATGTTTCAAAAAATTGTTCGTCTTATCTCTGAGTAAATTCTAAGATTTCTCTGCGGATACCAATAATTTTAGTATTTATTTAAAAATTTAGTTTCCATTTGCTCCCATGATGTAATGCTGTTAGAAGGCTTGTATTGAACCATGAACGAGCTCTATGCTTTAAAGAAAATGGAAACAATCTGAATTTAACATCTTCAACTGAAAAATTTTCACATCTAAATGTTCGGCAAATGCATAAAAATCATTCAAATAGTTGTATGGGTCTTCATTTTCTAGGGCATATAATGATGGGAGACAATTTAGCACACTAGGTTTTAATTCGAAATTCCTAACAGCTATATGTGGGTATCTTATGCATGATGTGCTCAAATTAGCTAATGAATTGAAATAATCTTTAAATAGCCTCTCTTGTGGTGCTCGTGGTTGTTGTTGCAAATCCATTTCAATTTTATCCTCAATTTTAACCTTAGATGCTATGTGTCTATGTGTGCAAAGTGTCTTTTCTAGTTCAAGGTCTATAAGCTCAAGATTATAGACATGTGACCTTCGACCGTGCATGCAAAGGACACAAAAAATGAAATTAAAAACAAAATCTAATGAAAATAAAAAGAAAGGAGAAATTGCAATACTGACCTTAGTACGTTGCTACACACTACTATGAAAATACACTTAATACTTGCACAGAGAGTGATTTACACAATATTTACAAATTAAATTAACTCTACAAATTAAAATTACTTACCTCTACAGCAACGGCCCCAAAAACTTATTGTGCAAATTTTATTGAACTCGCAAGCACACGAATATATTGTAGTATAGATTAATGGTGATGAGTGTCTGATAACTCTGTGCAAGTTCTAGTGATGGCTGCCGCAACAAATAGCACATAAAGAATAATGAAGAATTAAGGAACATAATTCAAGCTATAACAGTGAAGTTGTTGCAATATTGCTATAGCAAGGTTGCAGCACGCAGACATAAGGCTGATTTAAAGTGATTATGAGTCAAGTAGGGCTAACATCGCATGAGATTTCCTTGGCGTGGGAGGCAAGACTAATACAGATTCATTGGAGATTCCTAACCTAATGAGGAGTAGCCCTAGGTTTCATAATATAAAAAGGAAATTATGACTCAAGAAAAGAGAGAGCCGTGACAACAACTAAGTCGTTCCTTGCACTTCAAGGAAAGACAAGAAGAGAGAAATTCAAGGGCTGAAAACGAGGAGTTCAAAGAAAAAAAAAAGAAAGGGAGATCGCATTTTCAATCAAGAGAACTTCTTCAGATAAAACTCTTGTATTTAATTTCTTGAGTTTTTTTTATTTCTTTTAAAGATGATTTCAATGGCAAACTGATTTGTGTTTTTATTTTTCTGTTAAGTATGAACTAAATTTATATGTAGTTGGGTTCTAAACGATCTTAATGATGATTTGACTTCTAGTGTTGTTGCTCAATGTTTGCTGCAATATGTTGTTTTGATTATGTGTTATTTAATTCTCTGTTTTGACTAACCACTCATTTAGGGATACAAGCTAAGGTTTGATCCTCAAAAAGGACGGCTTAATGGAGATAAATCAAAACAATACTTGATTTTAGATTAGGTTTCCTTAGTTGATTAATTATCAACTCGAATAGGGTCATGCTTGATCTAGAATTAGTAAAGAACTACACATAGAGATTCACCTTGTAGGGTTAATAGATCCAATAGGCGAAAGATGAGGATACATTAGGAATCTACCCAATGTTGTAGTCAATGATGTAGCAACTGAACTAGAAATTGTTAAATAAGTCAATAGACACTAAGTGAGTTTATATTCCCAACTACACCTTAATCTTTGATTACTTTCTAGTCTTTGACATTAGGTTATCTTATTAAATTTTCTGTTTATTAGTCTTTAAGTGTATTTAATTTTTAGTGAATCAAATTAGTTATTTTTACTGAATTACTCATAATTGCATTGAATAAACTTGCTGTAGCAAGGGTGTTAACATCATTCCTTGTGGAGATGATCTCAATATTCATTACTTTATTACTTGTTGTGTACACTTGCGCACTGACACCTATTTCACAAATTCATCAACAGTGTCGATCCCATAAGGAGGTGGATTTTAATTATGTGTATGGTTAATTTTCTAATTGAGTAATTGGATTTGTGGTAAAGGTATTGAAATATTTTGTCCTAAAATTTAAATTAAAATGGCAGGAATAAACTGGAGTTGAAACTATGTGAATAAAGCGCTTGAGTTTTTGAATCCGCACTTAACATTGTACCGTGAGCTTAATATTCCTTTTTAGCGCCAATAAATCATGAGGAGGATTTCCACTCCTCATAAGCCTCACTCTAATAACTATGGTGTCAAGCACTCATTGTGCCAGAGGGTAACTATTGTTAATTTTTTGCAATGGATGTCAGTGTGCAAGTGGACACAACAAGTATAAAGTGATAAGTATAAAGTGATAACTATTGTTAATTTTCTAATAAAACTAATTGACCAATAAAATAAAAGATAATAAAGTAAAACATACGTCAATTATCAGGGAATAATCAATGGTTATTAGGTAGTTGGGTGTCTAAACTCACTTAAGGATTATGACGGCTTAACAAATTAAGTACAGTTGCTACAACATGTACTACAGCAATGGGTAGAATTCCTTATACATCCTTAACTATCGCACGTTGGATATCTTGCACCTGTATGCAACTTAACAGTGACCAATTGTTAAGCCAACATTAGGCATAGCATTATACGCTCTAGAATCTATCAGCTCTAGAAGGTGAATCCCTATATCTAGTTCTTCACTAATCTTAGATCAAGCATGACCTTATTCAAATTGATAATAAATCAATTAAGGAACCCAATCTAAAACCATACATTGCTTTGATTCGTTCTACTAAGTAGTCCTTTTGAGGATCTATCTTAGCGTGTATCCACTAGATGAGTGGTAAGCCGAAATAGGGAATTGTAATAAGCATAATCAAAGCAAAATGCGATAGCAAACACATAGCAATAATCATATATAAGTCAATAAATCATTAAGCTCGTTTAAAACTCAACTACATGAAAATTTAGTTCATGCTTATTAAAGAAATAACAATAATATTCGGTTTAGCCATTGAATTCATCCTCAAGAAAATAAACAAGAAGTTGAAAAGTATATAAGCAAGATTTGTCCTGAGAAGTCCTTCTTGTAATGTGTTGCGACCTATACTTCTTCTTTTTCGAACTCTTCTATTATATCCTCTAATTATCTCCTCTTGCCTTATTTCCTTATTGTTTAGGGCTTCTTGTATGTAAGAAGGCTCCCCCTTCTTGATGTGCACTATTCCTTTTTTTTTTATAGCGTGCAATTTAGGGTAACTCCTAAAAAGGATAAGAATCTTGGTGGATCAGTAGTATGCTTGCATCAGACGCTAGTTGAACTGCTCGCCACATCAGCCCTATTCTTTCTGCGTGTGTCTTGAGTCAACCTTGTATTTGCATGCTACATGCTTACTGTAGCAACTCTGTAACATCTTCTCTGCTGTAACTTGAATTATTTCTTCCGCACTTCAGTTCTTTGTTATTCCTTTTAGCTTTATTGTTGCAGCATCCATCTATAGCAATTGACCAATTTGATCCCCTACAATAATGCACTAATTATGAATAAATAATGATCTAAAACATATTAAATTATTATTTTTACCTTAAATAATTATTTATGCAAAACATAACTAAAAATTTACATAAAAATTCATCATTACTTTCTAAGTAACTTTAATTCAAGCCTAAAATTGTCGTGATAACTCTCATTTCATAGAGTTATCAGTAACGATCCTCAATTAAGTGTGGTGTCAAGTACACGTTGTGCCAGACGATAAAAATCCTTCTGTCGATAACGTGGCTAGACCATCCATTAAATAACTTGGATTCACTCTCTGTCAACAATAAGTCACGGTGACCCACAAATACTAGACGGGAGACTCTCTCTAATAAATATGGTACTAAGTGCTCATCGTTCCAGACAGTAATGATCTTTCATAATGAGTCAGTATAACTAGTGATACTTAGACAAGATACACTGTCTGTCGACGACAAGTAAAAAAAACCACATAAATCAGAGAGGGAAAGAAAGCAAACTTACCAAATTAAGCCTATGAAACATGTTGAGGCTTCACCTTCAACCCATACTTGAAACTAAATTAACTACTCATAATTGAACTAGGGGTAAAATGGTCATTTTATTAAATTACATAGAAAATACAGGATAGAGAAGGAATTTAAAAAAATGGAACTCAAATTTGGATTCAAAGCTGTCAAATTAGGGGGGAGCCCCCTTTTTATAGATACAGCGGATAAATCATGACCATCGGATGAAAATAGTTCGAACGCTCAGGATTGCACCAAATGGCAAGCTCTGATTGCTTGAAACACGTCATCAGCGGCTGTAATTCGATGTGTCACATGTAACTTAAGCCCATTTTTTGGTCCAATACTATGCCGCCACATCATCGGTCAATATTAAAGTCAACTAACCTTGATTTAGTGCATCGATTGTATCGTAAGGTCATTTTTTTGGTCCAATAGTATGCTGCCACGTCATCAATCAAAGCCACATCATCGGTCAACGCCATGTCAGTGGTCAATGCCACATCAGCACACCGTATATGTGAACAGTATCGTATACGTTAACAGTACCATATGTGTGAACAGTACCGTATATGTGAACAGTTTCGTATGCGTAAACGGTACTAATTACCTTTTTATGCTCCTCCTAAGGTTCTCGGCTGTTCCGAGCTCAAAAATGCTGTCTGTTTTGTCATTTGATCTCTCGTTAGATGTAAAATAGCCAAAATGCCCCTGAAATATGTAAAATACTTAAATTATAATAAAACACACATAAGTAAAGTACAAGGGACTTAGATACATAAAAGTATAGATGTTAGTGAGAGCTAGAGTGTAAAATAATTATTTTACTCTTTATAAATACACACTCTCCAGCACTCAACAATACACTTATGTTGTGTTTACTTCCCGGATTGGGGAATCAAAATCCGAAATCAAAATCATTGACAGCGTTTATTTCGCAAAATAGAGGCAGGAATCGGAATCGGAATCAGAATCGTGGGGCCCACTCCAATTTGAGAATAAGGAATGGGATTGGGAATCAATCTCCCATTCCCTAGAGTTCTCATTCTACTCCCAAAAAATTTTTATATTCTTCAAAATGCCCTCAATCAAGTTTAAATATTTTTGTATTTTAGTCCCTACAAAATCATGAAAATACCCATAAATTTTGTATTATTTACAAACAGGTCCTTTGACAACAATAACAATAATAATAATAATAATTATTATTATTATTATTATTATTATTATTATTATTATTGTAGTTGTTGTTGTTGTTGATGTCATCATCATCAACAACAATTTTATTATTATTGTTATTATTGTCATTAATTTAATTATTATTATTATAATCAAAATTTATTAATTTTATTTTTTTCATTGTTATTATTACTGCCATTAATTTCAATATTATTAATTGTTATTATTACTGTCAATAATTTCAATATTATAATTATTAGTATTGTTAAAAATTTATTAATTATTATTATTTTATTATTTAATTATTATTATTGTCATTAATTTCATTATTATTATTATCATTAATGTCAATAACATTAATATTAATATGATTAAAATTTATTTATTTATTATTATTATTATGAAAATTTATTAATTATTATTATTTATTATTTTTGTTGTTGTTGTCGTCGTCGTCATCATCATCATTATTATTATATTTACTTTATTATTTTAATTGTTATTAATTATTTTTATTATTTTTTATTAACATTATCATTATCAAAATCTATTAATAATAATAATATCATTAGAAATTAGAAATTTAGTATTATTATTATTATTATTATTATTATTATTAATGTCATTATTATTATTTTAATATTATTTTATTAAAATTTATTAATTTTTACTATTTTGTTATTATTATTAAATTATATTAACTTTTTATTATTATTATTATTATTATTATTATTTATTTTATTATTTTATTTATTATAATTATTATTATTAAATTTTATTAACTTTATTGCTTTAATTAATATCATTTATAATTATAATAATCACAAATAATAATAATAATACTAATAATAATAATAGTAGTAGTAGTAGTTATTAATATAATTAATTAAGGGCATTTTAGTAACTTAAAACAATTCAAATTATTCTGATTACGATTCCAAGATAAAGTAAACACTATGAGTGGGCAATTTCGGGTTCGGGTCGGGTCAAGATCGGGTTTTGGGTCATTCGGGTTGGAAGGAATTCAACCTGAATTTGACCCGAATATAAAATCCGATCCGATCGGGTTAAACCCTTATCCGTATCTGATCCGAACCCGAATTCTTCGGGTCAGGCAATATGCCTACCCCTAGTAAACACATCAATGGGATTACAGCCCATTCCGATTTCGATTTTTGTAGCTCAAGTAAACAACTTGTTTTGATTCTCATTTCTCATTCACATTCCAACTCATTCTCATTCTAGGGGTGGCAAAAATAACCGCCCGGGCCGGATCCAGCCAATGCAGACCAAATAATACCCGGACCGGAGATGAGGACAGGCCGGTCCCGGTCATCACTTGAAAAGCCCAAGTCCGGCCGGGAACCAGGATTTTATAAAAGAAAATTATTATAAAATATATATTATTTTCAATAATTATATTTATTTAATTAATTTATTATATATACTTAAAATTTTAAGCATTTAAAGTTCCTATTTCCATGTCTAATTTCATTAAAATAAATTAAAAATATTCATATATAATATTATAAAATATAAAATCCAGGTTTAAAAACCCGGATTAAAAAACCCTCCCCAGTGCCAGGCTTTTTAAGCGCCGACCGAGTGGCCAAAAAATCCGGCCGAGGTCGGACCGGACCCGAATTTTGCCAACCCTATCTCATTCTAGCCTATTCCGATTAATGATAAATAAATGCAGCATTAATGTTGCATTACAAGTTTTATATTGCATTTGTAAGTTTTTGTTTTTTTTTTTTATGCGTAAGTTTTTGTTTTAGTTACTAATAATACACCAATTTACTATTTCTATGTTAATTTACTTGTTTTACCCTCCATTTATAAGTCTTATGTTTCATTTACTTAATTTGTGTTTTGTTTTACACTTATTGTTGATTCCCATGTTTTACGTTATATTTGTAAGTTTTTTTTTTTTGTTTGCCATGCATTGACACACCGATTAACCACTGCTATATTAATTTACTTGTTTTACCTTCCACCTACAAGGCTTATGTTTCATTTACATAATTTATGTTTTATTTTATACTAAATGTTGATATACAATTTTTATATTACATCTACAAGGTTTTGTTTTGTTTAACGATAATGCATAAATTTAACACTCCTTTGTTGATTTACTTTTTTTTGTTTTTGTTTTAAAAGAAAGTACATCTTCCATTAAGGACAAAAAAAAGTCCTACTATAAAATGACACAAGGGCATAAATACATGATCACTAAGCTTAAGTACTACATATGGGATAAGACCTATAACTCAAGCCTAGGTTAGGATAACTCCTAACCATAAATATAATTACAAAACGAAAGAAAAAAAATGAATTTCACCTATTAAACCTACTTATGACCAGAAGGAATTTTACCGACTGCTACCAACCTCAACTAATGCAAATAAAGACCATTTTCCCAATCGGAGAAGAAAAATAGTAATACACAACATAATACTAAGTACTAGTTATAAACACAACAAAACTACAAAAACTCAACAACGTAACCACCCAATCTAGAGTATCCCAGCAAATCTCTTGATGAGCCCTCAACCCAGGCCATCGGTAACTTGCACCAGACAATTGGAATAACGTTGCACCACTATTAGAGCCCTTCATCAACTCCAATACAGGCATACACCCCGATTCGAATGTTGACATGATTCCAATCCGAACTCTAAGTTGACACCATCGATGACCATAAAAGATATCAATAGGAGCATATAAACAACACCCAACAATTAACAATAAAAACAAATGCCAAGAAAATAACAAATAAAACTAGAAAAATTAAAACATAAAATAAGTAGGACTGAAAAAATAAAACAAAAAGAAAAGAAAAGGCCAAAATAAAAAACAATTACCCTCTCTGGCCAGAGAAACGCCCTTTTGTTGGCGGTTGTCAGTTGTTGGGTCAGTGGTTTGGTGACTAGGGACTGGTGATGGCTGGAGCGGTGGTGATGGCGGTGAGCTCCGATGGCAGTGACCCTAGCTTTGTGAAGTCACGTCGGTGGCATGAAGAGGGGGATGAAGTTAACGGTCGGTGGCTTCCGGGTTAAAGCTTGAAAGGATGGATCTAGATCTAGATCTAGAGGATTCGAGATTCAAGAAGCAGAAACCCCACGCTCGCACTCAGAGAAGAAGAAGGGACAGCTGGATTTGAAAATATTGTTGATTTACTTGTTTTACCTTCTACTTACAAGTCTCATGTTTCATTTACTTAATATATGTTTTATTTTACATTTATTGTTAATTTACAAGTTTTATATTATATTTGTAAATTTTTGTTTGTTTACCATTGATATACACCAATTGACTACTTCTATGTTAATTTATTTGTTTTACCTTCCATTTACAAGTCTTATGTTTCATTTACATAATTTATCTTTTATTTCACACATAATGTTGATTTACAAATTTTATGTTACATCTAAAGTTTTTGTTTTGTTTACTTATAATACATCAATTTATCAATCCTATGTTGATTTACTTGTTTTACCAATATAACAATCCTACTTTGAGTTTAACTATAAAAAAAATTAAATGAAAAATTAGAAGTGTATCTGAAAAAAAGAATAGATACATTTTCATAAACAAAATAAATATAACTGAAAAAGGGGTTTCAAAAGGAAATTAGAAGGGTGCCAAAGTCCAACTCAAAAATTAGGAGTGAACAAACTCAATCCAACCAAATGGATCCGATCCAACCCATTCCAATTTAGACAACTTGTGTGGGTTATTATGGATTAATTGGTAAATTTTCTCGAACCTGCTTAATAATTGGGTTGAGTTTGATTAATTAAGATGAACCCATATAACCCATCCCAACCTGTGTAAATAATTATAATATTAAAAATTATGTTAATTCTCAATTGCTAAAAGGGTGTCAATTCGTGTAATCGTGTAGTGGTAAATTTAAACAAAATGGATACGACCCATTTATTTTAATGCAATTTTTTTAATCCATCATATAATAGGAAAAACACAAATTTCAATTTTGTTTTATCATTTAGCAGATTAGAATTTGTGTTGGGGGAAGCCTAAATCAATTATTTTAACCCTCTATACCACCCAAGAATTTAAACTTGAGTGACTGATCAAATAAGACTACTTAAAAATCGCTAATAATTTATATACTCGACATGATAGAATAGCAATGAATAGTATTATTGATTTATTTATTTTATTTTGGATTACACCTGGGATTATTATTTACCCCCAAGTTGAACAACTATAATATCCAAAGCAATTGCACAAAGCTCAGTCAAACCATTATTTCTATCAGTAAGAGGCGATTTCGGAATTTCTGGAAATTCCGAAAAAGAACTTTCACAAGTATCACTTTCAATTATTCCATCATTTGCATATTGGGCGGCAGAATCATAATCACCGCTCTCCAGATAATTTATAGCCGTGGGGATTTCATAGATACCTTGATCATAAACATGAAAGCAAACATCGAGACAGTTTTTCATAGCCTTATCTTTGGTTTCATTAAGCAACTTCTTGACTTGTTCATACGTATCATTACAGTATGCTGATGCCGATTCAAGAATGATGTGAGCTAGACCTTTGACGTCCGCACCGGAGCTACCAGGACTTGACCTTAAAGTCTTGACACATACATCTGGATACGAGGTCTTTTTGCAAGTAGCCTCAATCAGATCATTTTCTTCTCCTCTAACCCCCACTGCTCCAGGTTTGTTTGATGAAAAACACAATATTATGAGCAAAAACATCATCACTGACGGAACGTTTATGTTCTCCATTTTTTTTCCCTAAATTTTTTACCGCAATCAAATCACATTTAAAGAGTTTGCTGGAGTGAAAATTTCATACAATCAAAAATCTTTTAATACATACTTAATTGAAGAATAAGTGAATCTGGATATTTTAGGAAAAGGAAGGAAAAATCCAAAAAGAATTTATGAGGATAGTGCAAAAAAGCTTGTAACGGTTTATGATTTCTGTAAAATTGTTGCATGCAATTAATGCAAGTTCACGCTTTTCTCTAAAGAATAAGCCTGGCAAAAATTGCCCCCTTGTAACTTGCATAGCCCAAGCCCAGTTTTATTATTATTAATGTAATAATTTTATATAAAGGATAATTATGTGAAAAGTTGCAACACCACTAAATTCATCTGAAATTCTTTTTTATTTTTTTTTTAATTGATTATACAATCAGATTATAACTCATATTTACATGAGAGTCTTACTAATATTATAATAAAACTATAACTCATATTTACATGATTTATTACAATCAGACTGTAATAACTGAGACTAATTACATTAATTCTTATTAAGCACTGCCAAGATTTTAACCTTCTCTAATATTCAAGAGACGTCTATTCTCTTACATTGGTAACGGAACAGACTACCTCTACTGAATTATTACAATAATTAAGGAATGACTATTTGCCCCCACAAAAGTATTGTGGGGGCTTGAACCGCTGTGAGGGAAGCAACCCAATTCTATTTTGGATAGGGTTATTTGAACCCACAAAAATACTCTTCTCACCTATTCGTAATAAAATATTTTATTATCGAAATGTCCATATACAAAATTACTAAAGGGACAAATACTTCAATTGAACTCTACTTTATGCACCCACCATAAACCCTAGCACTCTCCTTAATTTAAAACTTAACTCTCGTCCCTGTTTATTTTATTTTTTTATACTTTTATCTTTGAATTATTGGATAATTGGTTATTTGAACCCACAAAAATACTGTTCAATGGGTTATGGAAGATTAACAAGCAAAGCACCGAGTAAAGGGTTTTAGTTGAATTAATCTTACTAGATTCATCATATTTTGATTTGAATACTTTCGCTTTCTAACCACTTTTGGGAATTTGAACTTTTTAATTCATATCTGATTAGTGTTTCTTTAGAAAGAAAATTTTAATTCTTAATTTGCTTACACTACAAGAAAATTGACAATAAATGACAACTATTTTACAATAGAAATCATTTTATCATATAAGTATAATGGATTCGTGATAGAATTTTGATCTATCAAATAATTAACGATATACTTAGGATAGAATATCTGATTATCAAAAATTTATGATATGCGTGTGATAAAAATTAACTCAGTTACAAAAACTATGATAGAAAATTTATATTAACCGTGTTTGACCAAATTTAAAAGTATTATTTTCATTTTTTGAAAATCCAAAACACGGCGTTTAGTATGAACTGATTTTTGAAATAAAAAATATACAACTCACCAAACGGTGCGTTTAACTGAAATCTCAACAAAGCAAAAAATTTCCCAAGTCCTAAACACTACACAATTCACCATAGCGAACGTTACTCTCACTCTCGTCACAAAGGCAACTCAAACCGAAGGCAGACTCATCGTCACTCCGACTCCACAATCAGCACTGAAACCCTAGGCACAGTCATTGTCACACTCTCAATCAATCATCCTACAGTCACCATAGTCATCGTCACTCTCACTCTTACAAACAGCACTGAAACCCTAGGCACAATCATCGTAACTCTCACTCTCAGAATCACCACGCAAAACCTAGCCAAACTCATCGTCACACTCTCAATTGATCAGGTAGTACCACCACTCAAACCCTAGCTGGCCAACTGTTCTCAATCAATCACCCAAACATCATCGGCCACTACCAACCGAGTGAACGGCAAAGCACCACCCAAATCACAGACCCATTGATCGAATTCGAACCATCCACTCCCTTACGCCGTCATGCGAACTAGAGGATTGCAGCCCTAAATCTTCAATTCCAGGTTTTGTTCTTCTTCTTTATCTAATTTTGTTTAAGGCCCCAAGTGATTGAGTGAAATTTAGTATATTATGTACAAAATAGACCTATTTTTATTATGTAGAATATTAAAGTTCTATCAGATGAGGTTCTCACTGTTTGCAGATTTTAGGGGATGAGAATTGTGCAAAGTCCAAATGATTTTGTTGACTCTTTCTTGGGAGCACAACGTGAGGCTGCTGCTTCGTTTGGCATAAACACAATTTTGTTAGAAAAATATATTACTCAACCAAGACACATAGAAGTCCAGGTATTTGTTAGGTTTTCTTATTGCATTATTCGATTTTGTGTGCAATGTTGTAGATTTTTAGGGATAAGTATGGCAATGTGCTGCATTTGTACGAAAGAGATTGCAGCGTGCAGAGAAGACACCAGAAGATAATTGAAGAAGATCCAGCTGTAATCATCACTTTCTATGTTTCAGCCCGAGTTTTTTTTCCTTGTATATCCATAAAAGTTCTAATTGAAACTCCATTTGTGCAGCCAAATGCGACTCATGACTTCCGCTCCCTCTTGGGCCAAGCTGCTATATCTGCAGCCAAGGTAACATCATTTTCCAATTCAATCTGTTGATCAATGTGATAGATATGCTCAATTTGCTAACTATGCGAGTATGTAAGCAAATGATGATGGCTACCATTTTTATATTATAACAGTGGATCACTCTTAGGAGGATCAAGTAATGATTATTGCCAGCTTATTTGCATTCTGTGGATAATATGTACCTTATCTCGTTCAGGTGATAATACTAATATCTTTTCCTTTTTTAAATTTAAAGGCAGTTAGTTATCATAATGCTGGCACTGTAGAGTTCATTGTTGGCACTGCATCAGATCAATTTTATTTTGTGGAAATGAACACCCATCTTCAGGTCACCACTCTTCTTTACTTGCTATCTTTTATCCAAAAGCTTGACAAAGTACTTGTTTAGAGAATGCCTGTTTTATTGTAGGTTGAACATCCTGTGAGCGAGATGATTGTCGGTCAAGATCTTGTAGAGTGACAAATTCGTGTTGCAAATAGAGAACCTCTTCCCCCGAGTCAATCACAGGTGCCCTTATTAGGTGAACCTCTCCCCTATTAAAGAGCCATAGAATATGACTTAAAACTGCCAGCATGCCCTGTTTTAACCTCTAAATTGCAGGGAAATTCTGAAATATTATTGACATGTTTCAATTCTAATTCCTCAGTAATACATATACAAAGTAACTACATTTAAGCTTCTGGAACTGTGATTTTGGGATTTGTTTCTAAGGAATACCTTGTTTTCTTCCTTGTAGAATGAGCCACTCTTTTGACAGTATTTTTTTTTTATCATTTATTATTTTGACAGGTCATGCTTTTGAAGCCGGAATATATGCTGAAAATTTTATTAATGAGGAATTTTATTACATTGAGGAATTTTATTAATGTTCAGTTAATATTTGGCCGGCCCAATCATGGACCTCATGATAGTCACTGACATTGTGGAATTTCCTTAATTTAGTGCATTCTTCTGCATTGCAGGTAGCAGAATTCTTTGTAAAAATTTTGGATTTGGTGTCATTGGTATTTGCAGTTAGTAGACACACTCCACAACATTTGACCTTGCAACCAATTCTGTTTTTTGGGTAGATGCAGTCATCATAGAGAAGAAAGAAGCGAAATGTAGTAGCTCCATGTTGGTCACCATCAGGTAGCTGAGCATTCAAATGGCAGCTCCATGTTGGTCACCATCAGGTAGCTGAACATTCAAACAAGGATCAAATCCAAGTAAGACGTGATTTGAGTAAATTAACAAGTCCTCCACCCTATATTCACTGGCAGAAGTCAAATAGCAAACCCAATCACCCTTTTTGTTTCCACAGAGTGTCTTGGTTTCAAATTGGTACTCACATCTGACTCCAAAACTGTATCCACCATAAAGGACTTCCTCAAATTCAATAAGAACAGAAAGAGCTACTCCTATAAATCTTCTATTACACTGAGCCAGTTGAATATTATTGATGATCCTGAACTTTGATAGCTGACGTCAGGAATTCGACTTCCAGGTAAACAAATGCTGAATTAAGGAGGTACATCAAATACCTGCAACATGAAAATAAGTATTTCTAGAGTGATAGAGAGATGGTAGCGAGAGAGAATGTTACCTTTTCATAAAATAGTCTCAGTGATGCAGTTGCCATATATTGTACTCTGCTCTGAATCTGCCAAAATGATGTATGCTTTTCAATTTAATTTAAGGCAATTTGTAAATGTGAACATTATTCTGGGCTGTGCAAACACATCGGAGTGCTCAGATAGCATTTCCAGCTTGGATGCATCCAGTTTTTCAAAATATGACAAAAGCTCTGGCAAAGACTGGAGCTGCTTGCAATTCCTTGATTCTAACCATATTAGACTTGGTGGAAGCTCTGGTAATGACTGAAGCATATTACAATTGCTCAGGATAAGTTCTTCCATCCATGTAAACTGCTTGATACTTGCAGGCAAACTCTCAAAATTGTTTCCCCTTAGATCTAAAGATCGCAATGAGGATAGACAGCCAATATCCTTAGGGATTTCTGTTATATTACAGACGCTTAAGTTCAACCCCATTAGAGAAGATAAACCTGGTAAAGGAGGTAATATTAAACCTCTGCATCCATAACACCAATTTGCAGTGGAGGATGGTAGAATTCTGTCCTCAATTGAAGATGGCAGCTACGGAATTGTTGTTGTAGCCAAGGAAAAATATTCTAAACATTCCATTGTCTCCATGATTTCCAGGAATCTCTCAAGTCCCCAGCAGTCATCAAGGTTAAGCAAACGAAAAGATTTCAATTTACAAATGCTAGATGATATACTTTTCAGCCTTGTCCATTGCCTCATGTATAGCTCAGCAAGCTCAGTTAGGCACTCAATTGATGAAGGAACCTCTCTTATTGCTGTCCCACATAAATATAGCTGCTTCAAATTCCTGGAAAAAGGCAGGAAGTCTGTGAGGTTAAGACAATCTGAAAAATCAAGAGTAACAGGAGATCTAAAATGAATGTTGCTTGAAAAGTGCCTAAGACTCCCACAAGCCCGCAGACATAAGATACTAAGGTTGTTGAAATTCCATACATAAAAGTGATCTTATCTGCTCAATTCGAGTATCTAATCCAACTAAGCCTTTAGAATCATTTGAGAGTGATACATGTTCCAATTTCCTCAAAATATCTTTGACTAATTTCATCAACAAATTTTGGCCTCGGGCCTGCCAGTTGAAAGAATAAATGACAATGAGTCAAAACAAAATGGACTAGGATTAAAAATGTTAAAAACAAATCAGTGTTTTTACTTTCATTCTTCATAATACATAAATAGTTCCTCTGTAATTATTTATTTTTCTACTAATAGTAATGGACACATGAAAGAGTTACGAGTTACCTGATATTCATGGAATCCCATCCAGATAGATTGGAAGCTTCTGTGAGTACATCCCTCCATTTCTGAACCTTCTCTGGCTTCTCCCTGAAACGACTTTCATGCTCAGTAAAAGCATCACCAAAACATCCAGTCTGCTTCCGTATGCATGGTAGAAAGCCAGAATAACCATTTGCCCATTTGTTTTCTGAGATTGAGGAAGCTCAACAAGTTCATTGAGATACCATTTGGAAGAACGTAGTGCTTTGAGAAAATGATCACTGCAATCTTTGATGCATTGATTGCCGTCAACAAAGCAGGCGAAATCTCATCTCCTATCTCAAGTTCGTCTTCATCAATGAAAGTTTCTAATTTCTTTGGACACAAGGCGGCATAGAGACGGCTGATGAAGTTATCACGAGTATCCTCCCCTCAAAAACTGAGGAAGACATCATATTTGTTTTGAGTAGCAATTCAAAAAGAACACAAAGATACTGTTGAGGCCATAAACAAATTGTTGAGAGTAGGCGTTCTTTGCAAAGGGGATTCAATCTCTTCAATCATGCTCTTCAGAATACCATAAAATACAAACAGTCAATTCACCAAACAGTTGCTTGTCAATTGTTTTCAAAAAAAAAAAATTCAGTACCAGCTGCTTGCTAAAATCCAAAGCAACACACGTCAGCATCTCTGACTTTATATCCAGATCACCAAGACTGGCGTTTAATTATACATGTATCATTTGTAAAAGCACCATGAAAAATATTAACAAATTATCTATCTGATCTTGACTTACTAACTTTATTTTCCCACTCAGTCATATTGTCGAACATTTAGATGACTGTCTTTAAAACAATCACTTGCATTCAGCCACAACACAGCATATATTTAAATATATTCAAATTTCAGAAGTAACAAAACAAAGCCCATCTTTGCTATTACCTGCTTAATATATTAACCTGGGTTTCGCTGTTTAGGCAAGCGGGCCAAAAATAACTGTCATAACAAGTTGATATTTGACATGGACTTGACCTTTCCTTGGTGCACCCGACACGCATGTGACTGATTTACACAAAGCGAAATGCGATATACATAATCATCCTAATACTAAGCAAGTAATGATAATTTTAAGGCGAAAAGAAAAATGTAATAATACAGGTGGAATTGATACACCTCAAATAATAATCAGGGAGGTGCCTTAAATTAAATCAGGGGCATGAATGAAATGATAAAAATTTTAAATGTTCAAAAAATTTAATTCACTAAACCACATGGAAACTTCATTTCTATTATGGAAATTTGAGTGAAATAAAGAATGAATGAAGACTGAAGAGAAGAACAAATACAAATCTGTATAACACAATTTTCAGCCAGTGTAATGTTCAAATTTGTATAGGAGCATTTTAGACATACCTAAGGAAAAAGAAAACGTGAAAGCGGGGTGAATCATTTGTTAAGGAGTGTTGACTTGGCCGTCTCTGCAAATTCTCTTGGGACTCGGTTCCAATTCCTCTTCATCAGAAGTTCGACTTGTGCTTGCTACATCATCCAATTTCCAAATTTGGGTAGAAAAATTGAGAGTAAAATTGTTGGGCTTGGTCTCGTTAGGGTTTGCATATACTGGGGACACCCCACAACATTTCACCTTGTCCAATGCCGAAAGGAACTCAAAGGAGACAGTTATATGGTGGTTATGATCAGGAAACCCAACGTTCCCGCTGGGACTAAATCCAAGCACGACATGATCTGTTTTAGTCACCTGATGACCAGCCCATAGTGTCTTAAAGCAACAGAAACGAACATGTTTCCTTCCAGAGAGGGTCTTCATTTCAAAGCTGTATCCAAAGTCGACGTCAAACCCATTCCATTTCGAATCAAGCGATACAAGAACAGCACAAAGAGCAAACCCGATTAAGTTTTGGCAACAGTGCTGCGGCAGTTGAAGAGTTATTTCAGATCCTGAACTTTGATTGCTGAACCATTCTGGAATTTCGCTCCCAGGAAAAATTATGGTGGGACCACCGTGTTTAGGGTCTTTCTGTAAAATGAAATAATGATTTCAGATGTAACGAAGAATGGGAGAGCACCGGAGAAAAGAGAGAAAATCGCGTACCTTGTCTTCTAATTCATGTAGTCGTCTCAATGATGCAGTTGCCATATGCTGAATCCTTAGTTTTGAATCTGCTAAATTCTTGTTTGCTTCTTCAGCCAGTTTCAAGCAATTAATAAGCCAAAACTCACTGGACGAAGTGACTTCACTCCTCGAAAAATATAATTTATCTTCATTATGGGAGTGTTTGGATAGATTTTGGAGTACGGATGCATCTAGTTCTTCTAGACA
Source organism: Clausena lansium (assembly GCA_030449835.1). Lineage (NCBI taxonomy): Eukaryota > Viridiplantae > Streptophyta > Magnoliopsida > Sapindales > Rutaceae > Clausena > Clausena lansium. The sequence continues at coordinate 3,680,188 of JASUUF010000146.1, read as the reverse complement.
TGATGGAATCTCTGGCAAAGATTGTAGTCGCTGGCAATCACTTGCATATAACAATCCCAAACTTAGTGGGAGCTCCGGTAATGACTGAAGCATATTGCAATCCCTCAAGTCAAGATATTCCAGCCTTGAAAGTTGCTTGATACTTGCAGGTATACTGTTAAAGTTATTTCCACTTAGACGTAACCACTCCAATGAGGATAGATAGCCAATCTCTTGCGGAATAGCCGTTAAGGCACAGTTATTTAAATCTAGCGCATTCAAAGAAGATAAACCTGATAATAAGGGTGGTAGTTGACTAATGGCTGATCCGTGTGCACCGACGTACTCATGAGATTTTAAATTGCCAATGTTATCTAGTTCAGAGCAAACCTCTAAGCCCTGCGTTTCAAGCCCTTCTACATTTTCAAATGAAGATGGTAGCTGCTCTGTAATTGCAATCCTGCCTAAATTGATTTGATTTAAATGTTCCATTTTCTCTAAGCTTTCTGGGAAACTCTTGAGGTTTAAGCACCCATGAATAGAAAGGCAAATCAGAGATTTCAATTTACTAATGCTAGTTGAAACTCTCTTCAGCCTTCTGCAATTACCCATGAACAAGTATTGAAGATTAGTCAGGCACTCTATTGATGAGGGAACAACTTCTATTGCCGTCCCGAAAAAGTATAGCCTTTTTATATTCCCAGAAATCTGTGGAAACTCAGTGAGATTAACACAAGAGGTGAAATCAATACTTATTGGACACACAAAATGAAGGTTTCTTGGAAAGGACCTAAGACTTGTGCAGCCCTGGAAACACAACATGCTGAGGTTGTTGAAATTCTGGACTGATGAGGGAACACAAGCCAAGTTTGTACAATTCAAAAGATTTATTCTTCCAAGATTCGGCGTTTCTGATAGGTTTGGAATCCTAATGAGATATTGGGAATGACTGAGGTCAATAGATTTTAACTTGAAAGCTTTCTGTAACAAAAGATATACAAAGACTATATTAATTGAAAAAATAAAATGGAATTTGAAAATTTATTATATGTATATTTAAAGAACAAAAATTAATGTTTTGGTATAACATACCTTTTCTCCTTCCCAAATTTGCGCAATTTTACCGTAAGGCAAATTTAGTTCAACAAGGTTCTTTGGCTTGAAATCATTTGGCAGTGTTCTCAACGGATAATTGTGCCAATGAAGATATCGCAACTTCTCCGGAAGATAATCTAGGCCTTCTGGAAGCTGCACTTTAGTGCTCTTATCCAAATCTCGAAGACGCTTTGGTATATAAAATTTAAGCAGTCTAAGATTAGACATATTTGTAAAGGCTCTAGAGCCTAAATTGATTTCTTTTATTTTGGACAAATTCAGGAATATGCCTTCAATTGCATCGGTCCCCTTGTAAACAAAAACAAAGAATGAGTTAGCCTAAAACCCAAAAGAAATGAGTTAGCCTAAAACCCAAAAGAAACTTTCTTAAAATTTATTATTAAAAGCTCTTTAATTAAAGACAAATTCTGCCTTCTTGATTTTTTTTAACTGTTTGATAAAAGATTCGGACGCGAAGTTTTGTTTTTAAATATATATAAAGAATGCCAAAAGTTATTGTAAAACTCATTTAGGTAAAAAGTTATACAATTCTAAAATATTTGTTCAATACTAAAAACATAAAAGTCGTTTTTCGTGTTTTGTAGATAATTGCAACCAAGACAAATTCAAATACAATTTTCCTTTTTAGGTTAAACACATAATTATTTTTTAAAACTCGTATATTGCTTAATCGCTTGTATAGCATCTTTATAGATTATATTATCTCATTAAACAGTTTTGTCTAATAACGTTTTCACAAATTTTAAATTAAGAATTGTTTTCCGATAGGTTATCGAACGAATTTTTAACGATAAATTACTTAAATACAAATCCATGATTTGGAATTAAATGTATCCAATATTTTTTAGAATAATTTTTGAATCACGAATCAGACGGGCCCAAACTTTAAGATCATTGCTTCCTAATTGAAGATAAAAGGTGCATTTGTTTTTGTATCTTTTAATTGATTTGATGGGTCATTCTACAACACCGTAATTAAATGAAACATACTGTTGACCTATACGGTCATACAATATTTTGATTTTGATGATAACAAATCACGTGTCATGGGTAAAATAAAAAATGCATATATTTCACAATCTCAATAGTTCTTGAAACACAAGAATAGTTCATGTAAAATCAAGTTCAACGTACTCAATGAACAATGTCTCAAAACTTATCAAGTCAAGAACAAGCGTGAAGAGTACTAGCTTAGGTGATTTCTCTTGTCATATTTCTTGCAAAGCTAGTATGATTAAATGAATGCATGATTAAGCATTAAAAAAGATCAAGTTATTTTTCATGGTATTTTAAATAAATCATTATTTTCATAATATAAAGGTTTTATATTTAAAAGAAAAATGATTTTATCAATTTGGGTGTTTTTCAAAGTTATGGACTAAATTGAAAAGATTTGAGTTTTGAATTCAATAAGTATTGTTCTTAAATCTTTGAAATGGGCCTATATGAAATGTTTTATAAAGTTTCTAGGCTATAGTATAGTTTCTGAAAGATTTGAGGCAAAACTATAATTTTAAAAAGTTTTCACTATAGCAATCACTGCAGTAAGCGGCTAATCCCTTCCCATCAAACGGCTAACCAACTATGTTCTGATTTTTGAAAATCCATTCCAAAGAGTTAGCAGCTAGCCTACTACTTCCAAGTGGCTGACCACTTGTGTTCAAAAATTCAAATCCTTTCTAACGGCCACCCAAGCGGCTAACTGCCTAAAGCAAGCTGCTAACTGGCTATTTGTTAAAAATGTCTCCAACGACTATTTTGAAAGATTGAACTATATAAACTCAAACCAAACTCGTTTTTAATAACTTCTTAAATCTCATTTGAGCTAAAACTAGCCAATAAAACTTACCTTGAGCTTTCATTTTCCAAATCTACATACATTCAGTTATCATTGAGCTATCATTTATATAGTCAGTCCATAAGAGAGTATTTGTTGTAATCTTCAAATGCATTATCAAATTTGTGTGAGTGTAAGTGTTGGAAACACTTGGGGAAAAGTGTGTGTGAGTGAAGCACCAGTTGTAAAGATTTATTGACACCTTGGAAGTCATTGTAAGAACTTAAAGCCCCAAGAGGCTTAGATAGTGAAATACTCAAGCATGGTTTGCTTGGAGGCGTGGACGTAGGCAGGTTTGCCGAACCACGTACAAATATCGTTTTCGTTTTCTCTACCCTTAACTCTTTACATTTACTTGTAGTAAAAATTATTGTTGTTATTGGTTGTGGTAGTTATTGATATTGAATTGTGGTGTTGTTATTGAAGAAATTTTTAAATACTCAATTCACCCCCCTTCTTGGGTTGCACACTTGGAATTTCATATAAGACATGTAAATTTAACATAAAAGCTTGTAAATCAACATTAAATATAAAATAGAACATAAATTATGCAAATGGAACATTAGAGTTGTAAGTATAAGGTGAAACAAGTAAATTAACATAAAAATAGTAAAATAGTGTATTATTAGTGAACAAAACAAATCTTGAAAATGTAATATAAAACTTGTAAATCAACATTAAGTATAAACTAAAATATAAATTCTATAAATGAAACATAAGGCTTGTAAATCGAAGGTAAAATAAGTAAATCAACATAATAGTAGTAAATTGATATATTATTGGTAAACAAAACAAAAGCTTATTGATATAACATAAAACATGTAAATTAATATTAAGTGTAAAATAAAATATAAATGATATAAATGACATAAATGAAAGGTTTATTATGTAAATAAAACATAAAACTTGTAAATGGAGGGTAAAACAAGTAAATTAACATAAGAATTGTAAATTGGTGTATTGTTGGTAAACAAAACAAAAACTAATAAATATAACATAAATCTTGTAAAACAACATTTAGTGTAAAATAAAGCCTAAATTATGTAAATAGAATATAAGACTTGTAAATGGAAGGTAAAATAAGTAAATTAATATAGGAATAATAAATTAGTGTATCATTGGTAAACAAAAAAAAACTTACAAAATTGACATAAAACTTGTAAATCAATATTAAATAAAAAATAAAACATAAATTAAGTAAATGACATATAAGTTTATTGATTTTTTACAAGCATTAAGATTGTTTCTCTTTATTGATTTTTCCTTATTAATCTTTTTCTGTTCATCTATGCCTTATTATGTATGTTCTTTTGCTGTAGAAGGTTTTCGTTCATGTCACCCTCCTTATGTATTGTTTCATTTTATGATCTATGTTGTTGGTAGGGGGTCTCGACTAACCCCCCACCATCTTAGGGTGTTTTTTATTTTTTTAGGTCTGAAGTCTGAATTTTAGTTATTTTTAGACATTTGCAGTTTTTAATTTGTTTGTTTTCAATCACTTATGTCTGATTATAAGATACTTAGGTCCGAATGAAAAAAGTTAAATATTTTGACTTTTATCTAAATAGCAAAATATTTGAAAGGAACTTTAATATTCTCTCTCATAAATACCCTTATTAAATAAATTTATTTCTTATTATATATATATATGGGGGCGGATCAAGAGCCCTATAAAATTATACTTAATTTTACACTAATTTTAGGTCTTTATATTTAAAGCTTATCAATGGTCACGATTTAATAGATTAATGGCATTAATTTTTTAGTTTTTATCATTAATGCACGCTTTCTCTCTCCTCTCATCCATCTTCTTCCCCATCGTTTATCATTCTTCAATTTTTTTTCCTTTCTTCCCCTCCAATCTATTTTACTTCTTACTTTCTTTTTCTTCATCTCTTGTTTTTTATCAATTGATTTCTCTCCCTGTTTTGCCCAATTAAAAATGTACTTGAATTACAAAAAAATTAATTTATTCCCCACAAAACTGTAATAAAAAAAATTGGGGTGGATATGTGACCAATATAAACGGATTTAATGGAGGTACTGTCTGTTTGATGAAGGAAAATTGTAAAGGAATTCTTCAATTTTTTTTCCTTTCTCCCCCTCCCATCTATTTTACTTCTTACTCTCTTTTTCTTCATCTCTTGTTTTTTATCAATTGATTTCTCTTCCCGTTTTGCCCAATTAAAAATGTATTTGAATTACTAAAAATTAATTTATTCCCCACAAAACTATAATAAAAAAAATTTAGGTGGATATGTGCCCAATATAAACGGAGTTAATGGAGGTAATGTTCTGCTTGATGAAGCGAAATTGTCAAGGACCAAGTGATGAGAAAAAAAAAGCATGCATTAATTGATGAGGATGGATGAGAGGAGAGAGAAAGCGTGCATTAATGATAAAAACTAAAAAATTAATGCCATTAATCCATTAAATCCTTACTGTTGATAAGCTTTAAATCTAAAGGCCTAAAATTGAGGCTCTTGATCTGCCCCATATATATATAGATTTTGAAATTTTATTTAATACATTAATTTCAATTCAAATGATTAAACAATTCTTGATTGGTTTATGGAATTAACAAGAAAAAATATTAATATAATATATTAAAAATAACATTATAAGTATCATATATTAATGTTAGATATATATTTTATTTTTCATGCTTTGTGAAGGTAAACATTATCAAATTTCTATTACTAATTAAATAATTTATTTATAACTTATCATGTGTTTAACTAATAAAACATAAGTATTGTTAATATTTATGAGTTATGTATATGTCAAAATATTATATTTCAAATGTTTTATATTTAAAAAACAAACAACTTAATACTTATATTCATATATTAAAAAAAGAAAAGCAAACACGTCATTCAGATATATGTATTCAGACCTATTCAGACTTAAGCCAGATCAAGACCTATTAAGATTTCAGGCCAAAAAAAAAAGGCACCTTAGTGGATTTAAAAAAAATGAAATATAAGACTTGTAAATGAAAGGTAAAACAAGTAAATTAACATAAGAGTAGCAAGTTGGTGTATTATTGGTAAGCGAAACAAAAACTTACAGATGTAACATAAAACTTATAAATCAAGTGTTAAAAAAAATTATGTAAATGAAAAATGAGACTTGTAAATAAAAAGTAAAACAAATAAATTAATATTATAGTTACTAAAAAAATAAAAACATACAAATGTAAATTAAAAACTCATTATAATAAAGATTACATTATATATTTACTGATTTTATTCCTAAATTGAATAATAATAATTTTATGTTTATGTAATACATGTGATGATTTATGTGAAATTTTATTAAGGATAAATTTATCTCAAAATTAGATTTTGAAAAACTACTCCTTCATGTTTTTTAAAGTTGTTTGTAAGAAAAGATGACTTTGTATCATTCTAAATCTCCTAGACAGAAACTCCAAATGATCTTTAAGTACAAGTAAGAAGAAAAGTTTAAAACTATATGAAATATGTATAAAGCTAAAAACTATATCTAATTTTATTGAAATATCATATAGGTCTATAATATAAGAATATCTTTTTATTTTGTTTTGGCTTCATCCATATCAAGAAAAATAATTTTTCTTAATTAACATGTGTAGTAAACAAAGACTATAATAGAAAATGAAAAAAAATTTATAAATGTCATAGGATTAATATAGAATTCATGGTTAAACCAATTCAATAATACTTATTCCAATTATTTTCAATATAATTTTTTATTTTCAATTGATGATTGAATTTTTTCTTTGCTTAATTAAATTAAATGAATAAACTATTTTTTGTTTATTTAAAGTCTGATGTTGATTTATAAGTTTTATGTTATTTTTATCAGTGTTTGATTTATTTGTAGTTTTAAAACATTAATTTACCACTCTTATATTAATTTACTTGTTTTACCTTGTATTTACTAATTTTATGTGTAATTTATAAAATTTATATTTATCGCGGTATTGATACCGTAATCTTAATCACGATATTATAGAATTCACTTGATTAGACATATGTACATTTTTACGTTGTTGTAAAGCAAGTTTACAATGTTGTAACACACGTGTGACACATATAGAGACAGGAAAATTAGCGGTGCACATGGCCTCACATATTATAGAAGTCAAATAAATAGAATCTTACCTTATTTTTCTTCAGCACATGATAGACATCGCTGTGATTGTACAACCTACTCCGTTTGCCAGGCTCTTTGATAGATTCTTGGCGAATAATATTTTGACCCAGTTCTTGCAATAAATCATGCATTTGTATCCATTTCCCTGATGACAGGGTAATGAGCGACTTATCAACAAGAATATTCAGTACATTTCGCACAGACATAGGATCTTCAAGTATCATTGTCACGAATTCTATATCTTCTCCTTTGAAGAAACAAGCGATGTCAAGAAATGTTTCTTTCTCTTCTGAATTTAGCTCATCATAACTGACTTTCAACACCTTATAAATACTACTTTCAGAAATCAATTTCAAGTTCTGCAATTTATCTGTCCATTGTTGTTTGCTCTTTTGATAAAGGGAAGAACCCAAAACTTCAAGAGCCAACGGATTGCCATCGGTAAAATGCACTACTTCCTTTGAGAGCTCTAGAAGATCATGAGAACAATTGTTTTGCCTAAACGCTTTTCTACAAAAGAGCTCAAAAGCTTGACTGTGTTTCAATCTCTTGACCTTATATAAATTTTTCACTCCACATTTATTGAGTACTTGTTTATCTCTGGTAGTTATAATGATTCGACTTCCAGGGCTAAATCTATCTACCCCTCCAGCTAAACTTTCTAATTGTGTGAATTCATCATGAACATCATCAAGAACGATCAAAACTTTCATCCGCTGGAGTCGTTTGCTAATATTTGGGGGTATAGTGAGAGTTCCTATTTTGAGATTTTCTCCTAACACTTGAGAAATAACCTCATCTCGAACATGAATTACTCCCATTTTGTTTGATTCTTCTCTGATGTTTGCCATGAAGCACTTGCCTGGAAAGTGTCTAGAAATTTGGTGGAAAACAACACTAGCAATTGTTGTTTTCCCGATACCGCCCATGCCCCAAATTCCAACAATTCGAACATCATGAGACTCGAGACATAGCAATGATTTAATTTTCTCAATTTGTGACTTCAATCCGACGAAGCTATCTAAATCAGCTGAGTCTGACACATTTTCCAATTTCTTGGAAATATCAGTTGCAATCTTTTCCACAAGTTCTGCCTCATTCCTTGCAAGTGTTGTTAAGATGTAAAACAGTGATGAGTCAAACGAACCAAGTTTGGCTATAAAGCACTAATGTTTATCCATCGGTAAAAACAGAGACCGTAAATAGTTATTGGAAAAAACAAAAAGGTTCTAATAATATTGGACACAAAGAAGAAAGACTTAAGGAAAGTTACCTGGATTCCGTGGAATCATAGCCAGATAAATTTGATGCTTCTGTCAATGCATCTCTCCACTTTTTAACCTTATCTGGAAAGTTGTTTTCATGGTGAGCAAATGCTTCTCCAAAACTCCCACTCTGTTTTCGCACATCAGATGGATCTACTTGGTAAAAAACCGGTATCACAATTTGGCCATTCATTTTCTTGCAATCAAGAATCTTGACAAGTTCATTGAGGCACCATTTGGAAGAAGCATAGTCTTTTGAGAAGATAATTATTGAAATATCTGATGTTTCGATTGCATTCGACAGAGAAGGCGAAATCTCATCTCCTTTCTTAAGTTCTTCATCATCAATGAAGAATTGTATTTGTTTCCGGTGTAAAGCTGCAGCTAGATGGCTAGTGAAGCCATTACGAGTGTCCTCCCCTCGGAAACTGAGGAAGACATCATATTTGATTTGAACATTAAGGCTAGATGATGAAGCCATGGATTAAAGAAATTCTGTGACTGAAACAGAGAGTATTGAGAGCAGAGAGTAAATGTAAGAATCAAATTGAGATGCAAGTAAAATATTGATCCAGCTGCCTTGCAACAGTTGCAATGTATACAACTTTGTCCTTTTCCGAGTCAGCATCTCATGGAAAAGTAGATCAACGTCTAGAGATTTGTCCAATTGGTTATTAACATTACAGTCCTTATTGTTTTACACAAAATCATAAATACTAAAAGTTTTGAAATATTTGCACATATAAGTCATATTTTCTTAACTTTTTGAAGTTTGATCCATTGACTTAGTTTGACAAAAAATAAACAAACTTTTTGTTATTAACATACATTTAATATAGAATAAATAAATTAAATATGTAATTAAAATTATGAATTATAAAGAAAATGTGAAAAAAAAACATATTAAGCTATAACATTTTATTATTTTACTATTACAAAATTTTATTATATTTTTCTTTTAAGTATTAGTTTAAATGTTAGTTTATCCGGACACACAACTTGTTAGTTTATATATAAAATACAAAAATTTCATTTAAATTTTAAAAGAGCCATTTTGAATTTATGAATGGGATCCAATAAATTCATATAGAAAGACTAAGAAAAAATAATTTAAAAGGAAGCTAATTTAAAATTTTTTAAAAAATAATTCAAAAGCTTCTGAACTTTATGTTTCCTAAGAATTATCTATGTTTTTTTGTTTTAAAATTTTGGGCGTGTGAATCCTTGTAATAATATTTTAATTGAAAGTGAATAAATATTAAATTTATTAATTTCTACGTACTCTTCTAAATTTATTAATTTCTAAAGACTATATTTCTTGTAGTAATTAATTAGGTGATTGATGACTCATTGTTGCCTCCTCTGCATCCATCTCTGCTATCATCACTCAATAATCAACTGTTTACAGTAGTTAAAAAATTCTTTTCAAATGTCAATTTATCCTAAGTAAGACTTATGTTTAAAAATATTTAGACTTTTAATCCTTTCTTCAATTTTACAAAAAAATGGGACTGCCATATAATTAAATTATAAAAAGACAAAAGGTGGGGACATCATGTGGCAACTGTTGCAACATATGAATTTAACCGATAAAACTATGTTGCAAATATATTAAATTTTCTGCCTTGAGCTTTCTTGCCTGTTGCTTTCTCCTTTGTTCAGGAATTTCTCGGGGCTTTCCAAAAGGACCGTCAATGTCATTGGTTGAATATTAAATTTTCTCTCCCTTGAATTATGGTTTTTATTGAGCAGGATCTATTTCAGATTTGTTTTACCTCCAACAGTAAATTCATATTTTTCATTTTTTTTAAAATACTTTTAAATTTTAAGCCTCGAAAGTGCCTTCAAATTTTAAGCTCTTGCATAACTTTGAATGATTGAGTGTGTGACAGCTCTAACAAATTGAATCAACTGGTTTAATTACATACCCATTAGGTAGCAAATTTTGCTAGAGATGTGTCCTGATTCTAATTTATCTTGCTAGATATATATCTTAAATATGTAATAATTTTATGGTTTCTTTCCTCAATAATCATTTATGACATTATATTAATAAGGGAAAAAAACCACCTACACTCTTAAGATTTATTTAAATAGATAAGATTTATTTAAATGGTCACATATATCCTATTAAGTTCATAAATGATCACACATGTCCTCTTTTTTACTATACCCTTTGATTATAACAACTTAAAGATTGACTTTAAATAAATTTATATGATAAACACAAATAAAAAATTAAAATCATATAATATACAAAATAAGATAAAATTTATAAATTATTTCGAATAATAGAAAAAATATTTTAATAATTTAATCAATCATATTTGTTAATAATAATAAAATCTATTTGACAAATTAATAATATTAAAATAATTGAACTTAACATTCAAAATAATTCAAAATTTTATACTATTTTATTTACAATTTTTTTTAATTATGTCTATATTAGTATAAATCTTAAATTCAATTTTGGATAAATGGATTTTAATATTAATAAAATCAGTTGGGATAATATAATTTTCACTATATAAATGTTATTTTATCAATTATAATTATTATAATATTTATTTGTATCATATAGTGTTGTATTTATTATGTTTATCATATTACTATTTTGTATTTATTATGTCTATAATCAAAGCGTATAATAGTAAAAAAAATGTATGTGTGATCATTTATGAAACTAATGAGGGTACGGGGATGATTTTTACCCAATTTCTTACTCGAGGAAGAGATGGGGATGAGTTGAAATCCCCATCACTTCCCCATTCCTCATTTTAATTTTTAATTTTTATTTTATTTTTTAAAATTATTAATGAATAATTAATAAAATTTAAAATATTAAATATTAAATTTCAGTATAAGTAACAAATATCAAAATATTTATATAAATATACTATGAAACTTTCAGGCCTAGTTAATTAGTTGTAGTCTTGAATTATTATTTAGTTAGACCTTATTCAAAAGATCTTAACCTAAAATTTTTGTTTTAAACTTTTATATAATAAAAAAACTAAAGCAAAAAGCTAAAGCTAAAGCAAAACTGTTATTATAATATTTATTAAATATTTTAAACTTTTATTTAATAAAACAAAAGCCAAAGTTAATTCATAAAACCTAATTTCTAATGCAACCAACCACCAGCAATCCACCACAAAAATTCATGATCTTCAATTCATTTATTCATTATTGATATAAAAAAATTTCTTTTTTTTTTTTGGTTATAAGATTATGGAGATTCACGAGGATAATTATTCTGATGATTTATATTTTGTAGGGTGACTTTTGTAATGGATTAATGTTATAAGATATATTATCAAACTTTTTTTTATTTCAAATCCAAAAATTAAAAACGTATCAGTTATTCGAGGATGAGGGACCATCGGAGATCCTTGTTATTATACGAGAAGGGGACGAAGATCCCTTCAAGTAATTCTGACGGGAATGGGAGGAGACAAGGACATATGTAGAATATTGGGGATGGGTAGGGATGTCGGTCCCCTCCCCTCCCATCCCCATTGCCATCCCTACTTGTGGGGTATAGGTGGCTTTTTCTTTATTCATAAGATAGTAAGATACTTCTTTCGCTTGAAAAAGGATCATCTCTTAGTGTTTTTTCTCTCATAGTCTCTCTTAGTGATATAGTGGCGAAGATTGAATTTTAAATTTTGATGTTGACAATCAATTCAATTTTTTTTACTTTATTTATAATTAAGCCAATATTTTTGCTAGATTTGAAAGAATAGGGAAGAAAATCAATCCTAATCCCTTTTGCTTATACTTATTTTCATATTGTTGATCACATCCTGTCTCTTTTCCTCTAGGTTTCCTCTGATATTCATGGAGCTCTCCTATTCATTTAAACAATTATAAAATGCCAACAAGTCTTCGTTTAGATGATTTTTTTTTTTGAAACAAACCACCACTAGTTTGCCAGCTAATTTATCCTCTATTAGCTCTTAACTTTATATGTCTACCGAACTTCTAGAATAGCATTTATTTATTATACTTCTAAAAAAAAGCATTTATTTATTATAAAATTAAAAGTTGAAGATGCCACTGAGAATTAACAACAAATATGTGCTTGTCATAGGCCTTTTAACTGCAACTTCCTTTAATCCCAAATTGCAAAGCTTTTTAACCCTTTCAACCCTGCTAAGCATCTTCGATCCTTTCACTAAATTCAAGTTTTTTCAGTCGCCTTACCGACGTCGAAAAGACTAAAATATCATTCAGGCATCAAATTTTCCCAATAAGACATGAAGATGAAAAGAATTTATTCTCTGACCGTTCTAATGGTATATTGATGTTATGTCAAGACATTGCGTTGCAGGAAGAATAGGATGAATTAAAATGTAGGACACTCTTCTTTTTTAAATATTATAATTAGACCCATTTAATTTTTCTATTTTATTAGTATCACTAGATCTTGTGCTAAACATTATGTCTAATTAGTGTGTAACATAAAATAGAAATCTAACCTTAATAGATAATTTGGTACTCTGAAAATGTTCCTCTAATAGATTGATTATAAGCATCAATGATTTCTAGTAGCACTCGAAGACTTGAAAAAAATTCTTCTTTGAGTATCCAAATATCCCTCTCGTAGACGTTGTCTTCTTCACAATAATCGTTATCATTGAACAATACTTCTTTGATTGCGAATTCTTCTTGGACAGATCCCTCTTGGAATAGTTCTTCTAACACGCCTTATTGTAGGTCTCGGACACATTAGATTACTTCTAAAATAATTTCGATTTTGGCTTTTAAACTCAAAATAGAATATTAACCCTGCTTTGATACCACTGTTGGTCCCTGTAGAAGAAATCCTGAGAGAATTGTTGTTAAACTATAAATCTCTTCTAATTAAGAGTCACTGAGATAAAGGAGTTTCTAAGAACTCTCAACGTCTTAAAACTCATAATTATGGATGATGTGAAATACATATAACAGGGCCTATTTGTAGACTGTTGATGTCTGTTCATAAAACTTATACGTACATGATTTGTTAAGTTATAAGGAAAGTTGTATCTCTTCAAAATTAATCATATCCCTTAATAAAGTATTTATATTATATTTAAACTGTATTAGCTAACTTTAAGAGACATGTCCTTTATTAATAATTATGTCCATTAAACGTTATATATAAATAACATCCATCAGTTTGTAATCTTGCAAGAAAATAAAAAAAGGATGGGCTACAGCTGAAACAGTAAAGTTAATTACCAGCTGCTTAATTTAATATATTAACTAGCTAGTGTTTTAATGTGGATTTTGAATTGGGGAACCTTTTTTGTATTTATAGACACGGGCTATACCAGTTATGGCATTCTTTCATTCATTGGATAATTGCACCAAATACCAGTGAGAATGGCTAAATGCATAATCACTTGATCTAGAGATTTTAAAGTACATCAGAGGTACTACACCCAATTAATAATTATATTGAATTAAATTGCCCATGTCATACATACATTAATTGTCTAAAAACCTTTTACTCCGGACTAAAATTCGTAATACATGCATTAATGATCTAAAAACTGTTTACTTCATACTAAAATTCATAAGATGCATCATTTCTACGTAAATGATGGGTCATTTATTTGAAAAAAAAAATAAACGACGACTGTCCCATATAACTGATGAAACAAACGACTAGCCTAAAATGTTTACTCTGCAGAAAACATTTTACGGGCACGTCTTCTATATGTATACGACAGATCTTTTACTATATTTAAAATGATTCCGACAAGTTGTCTATATCTGTGAAGAGTAGTCAATAGCTCTGAAGAGTAAAACAACAAACTCTCAAGATGAAAATGAAGCAGAAGTGAAAAGTTGGTTCAATTTTCATACCAGAGTAGGAAGGTTAATTTTTTTTCGGCTGCATTAATTGTTCTTTTACTATGTATAGTCAATGATTTACAAGTTAGGAATTATGTCTCATTTTTCAATAAGGATTTCTCAGGATATTTTTGTATTTAGTAGGATTCCTATTTAAGGAATAAGTAATTTCTTCTTTAGGATTTGACTTCTTATTCAAGGAGGAATTCTATTAGTACAAGAAAAGAAATACTTCTCCTACAAGAAATAATCACTATATATAGAGAGGTTGGGTTCATTTATTTGTACATAGTATAACACAGCAATCAATTCTCGGTAAGCAGACAGTTTTTAGTGTGAAAGAAACGGTAGATCTATTGAGAAATTGGGTGTTATTAGAGTTTTGGGTGTGAAAAAAATACTAGAGTGATTGTAACAATTTTTCACATAGTAGATTTTTCTCTCATCATCCTTGGCGGCTGTGGTTTTTCTCAAGAATAGGAGTTTTCCACATAAATTCTTGTGTTGTGCGATTGGTTTTAATTTCCATTTATTTTGTGTTTATTATTTGTTTGATATTTTTTGTTTGCAAGATCTTGAGTGGGATTCAAAATTCCCTAACATCACATAATATCAAAATTTTGATATGATTTTTTTCCCTCATTAGGCCAGCAATTTCGTTTGTGTTTCAGTATGCAAAATTCTTTTTGAGAAGTATTTTTCCACAAATATCATTCTTCAAGGGCACTGCTGGTTTTGGTAAAGGTTTTTTTTTTTTTAAATTTCACTCCAAAGTAAATATGGTTTTTTTTTTATAATAAAAGAAAGTGTATTTAAGAATATCATTAAGAGTAAAATTATAGATTTCCAGACTGATCAGTGTAGATGTAAGGCTCATTATGTCCCCGGAGCTGCTGTAATCCTCTTTCTATTCTTCAATAATTTCCCCCGTTGCGCCAAGATTATTTAACAAAAAAAAATTTAAATGTAGAGTTTATTTCAATAAAAGATATTTTAAAAGAAATTGAGCAGAATCAATTAAATTGATTAGGATAATACTTTTATTTTTATTGACGGACTAAATTACCCAACAAGTAGAAACACGATAATTTTATTAATAGGATAATAAACTTATTAAATTAATTAAAAATATTCCTAATATCCTTTTATTTTTATTTTGTGACTTTGATGGTATAATTGGATGAATTGTATTCAGCAGAGATAAAGTTGTTAAGGACAGCCCATTTAAGGAAACACAAACATTATTAGTTAATTATAAAGATTTTGGTTCCACTACAAGCTGCAATAATTAGGAAGCTAATATGTAGAGCCTTTTTTAAATATATATATATATATATATATATATATATATATATATATATATATATATATATATATATATATATATATATATATATATATATATATATATATATTCAAGAAGAAAGAGAGCATAATTAATTAAAATGAATTGGACAAAACCACGTGATATTATCTTTACCGACAGACTAAAATAAATAATACATTGACACATGATAGCTTTATTTAGGGTAATTATCTAGTAACCACCACTTATTAAGTGAAACTTCTGAAAACCACTAATTTTTAAGATTGTATCTATAAACCACCTACTTTTCAAAGAAACATCTTTCACCCACCTTTCCGCTAACGGAGTTAACGGATACATGACTTCAGTATGCCATCATAAGGGTAATATTGTCTTTTAGTTAAAAAATAAATATTTAATTATATAAACAACATCATTTTTTTTTATAAATAAAAAAAATAAACAATACAAAATCTTATATTTAATTAATTATAAATTATTTTTGTAATTATTGTATTACAGAGGTAAAATAGTCTTTACATAGAAAACCACTGACGGCAGTTAACTTTTTAACGGAAAAGTGGTTGGGGGATATTTCTGTGAAAAGTAGGTGATTTACAGATACAATGTTAAAATTTGGTGGTTTACAGAAGTTTCACTTAATAAGTGATGGCTACCAGATAATTACCCTTTTATTTATTCAGAAAGACGAAGTACATGAACGCTAACAAAGATAATTTTTTGAACATCTCAAGAGATCTAAATAGTTGAACTGAACTAAATTGACACTCATATGATTAACAGATAATAACAGTACCCATTCTTTTATTTAATTAAACATAACACAAAAAGGTAATATGCCATGTACTTAACCAATATGGTCGAGATTTCTCCCATGCATATTGAGGGACAACAACAAGATCAACATTACCATTTTTCACATCCTCATCATCAGTAATACTAGAAAAAAACAGTACCACAGCCTTTGACCATTCATTCTTACCTAAAAAATTAATATTAGAGAATGTACTCATAAATGCATAGAGCTGGCAAAACGAGTCATCGGGTCGTGTTCTTGTCGTGTCAAATTTAGGTCGATCCAAACACGACTCATTTTATAATCGTATCAAAATATTGAGACCCAAACCCGACATGAAAAATAAACGAGTTACCCAATAACCAGCTTAATATCTAGATATTTAACAAAATTTACATTAGATATTTGTGTAAGTATGTATATATGTATGTATGTATGTAGAAATGTTCTAATCTTGAATTTTAAAGCACGGAAAAGTCTTGAAAAGCTTTAAAACCATGTGGTCTAAACGCTTTAAATATTAAGCATTTAAAACCGCACGATTCTAAAGTTTTCCCTAACTTTTCCGCACTTTAAAATTCCAGACCAGATTAGGATTATATATACACACAAACCAAAATATTAACCATTTACACTATCCAAGTTCTAAATCTATAAAAAAATTTATAAATGAAATATTATGTATATGTCCATCCTTCCAAAAAAAAAAGAGAGAATTATGTCCAATATTTGAGTTTCAAACGACCCGACCCGATCCAACTTGGAAAAAATCGGGTTAGGATCGGATCGGGTGGGGGTTGAAACCCGATCGGGTCTAAATGTTGCAACTCGATCGGATAAGGTCAAACCAACCCGATCGGGTTGCAGCAAAAAAAAAAAAAAATTTAAAATATAAAACCTAAGCTAACGCAGTAAGCCATGCGCCCTAAACACACACACCTCCCATTACATTTACACCAACACACACACACTGCACTGCTGCAGCCGCAGCAACCAGCAAGCAAGCACAACTGCACAAGCAATAGATCATGGCATCATGCACAAGCAGATCAACGCAGCCGAGGAGCAGCACAACTGCACAAGCAGATCACGCACACGCAGCTCAAGCAGCCGAGCAGCACCAACAGATCACGCACAAGTAGCCGAGCAGCAGAGCAGCACCAGCAAATCGCGCAGCGCGAGGCCCTGAGCAGCAGAAGCAGATCGTACGAGGCCCTGAGCAGTGAGCAGCGATCGAGCCGGACGAGCCCGCGAGCAGATTCGTTGCCACCGCCTTCGATCTGTTGCTCCACCACACCTCCACAAGATCCAAACCCAGCAAGTCAGCAGCAACTCGGACCCCAACCCGAACACTCCCATTCGTAATTTGAATCTTCAAGTTATACATGGTATATAAATAGTTAATACTTATTATCTACTGAAAGGCAATTTTGTAGCGAATGTCTTAGCTAATTTCGACTTTTCATATTAAGCTACACTTGGTGGTATTGTATACCTGTGATTCTACTAGGGAGATTTTTACTATTTTGTGTTATTCATTTTTTGGTTAATTAATAATAATTATTTCTGGACTTGCACCAAAAAAAAAAACTTACCATATAATGACCGGTCACGTACTCACATACTATTAATTAATAACTTGTCATGTTAATTGTAGTATTATGTAATTGTGAAATTGTGAGATTATGTATAACCGAATTAGTGGTGTGTGTAATTAATATATTATATATTATATGTTAAATTCATAAATTGTTAATTAATCATTAGTTTAATAATATGTATTGTTCAATTTTAATAATAAAAGGAAGAAAATTAGTGTATCATTTTTTTTGTTAATTGTTAATAATTGATTTTTTTGTATGAATACATTAAGTAAATTAAATATTAAAATTAAATATTGTGTTATATATTATATATCATATGTTAATTAGTTTAATAAAATGTAATATGTATTGTTAAATTTTAATCATAAAATCAAGAAAATTAGTGTATTATTTTTTTTAATTGTTAATAGTTGCCTTTTTTTTTTTTGTATGAATAGATTAAGTAGATTAATTGATTAAATATTAAAATTAAATATTGTGTTATATATGGTATGTGCCTATGTGGTATATGTGCTTGAGTAGCTTCAACTTTAACAAAAATTAACTAATTCAATCAATTAGTTGTATGTTAAGTCGTTAAGTGATAAATTGATGTAATGTGGGCATGAAATTTAAGGTTTTGTTTTTATAATAAGAATTAAGATATGGATATGCAAATAATATTCTATTACTTTGGGAAATGAATAATTGGATATTATAAATTAATTAATCATTCATTTCTTGCTTATCCATTGTGGAGTAATAGTATGAATAATTTTGAATTTTTGCTTTTGGAATATGGTTATACACACGATCACTTAATTATATAGAAATATAATGATGAAAATGTCGAATTAAATAAGTTGAATAAAATTAAATTCATATATATTTGAATTGATTTGTTGTCATAATTATATTATGTTAATAATATTTTTATGTTTTAATTTTTAAATTATTGATTACTAATTGTTGTTTTGTATGTTCAGATGTCTGGACACTCAAGATCGAATCCGATAAGTGATGATGAAGAACAAAGTATGGAAATGGAAGCAACTCGAAAGGGAAAGGAAAAAGCAAAGCAGAAAAGACCACCAATGCAGAAAAGATCCACGACTGGAATCATTTCACTTTACTTGAGGACAATTTAAACAAATGCAAGTGCAACTATTGTGGAAGACAATATCACTGTCATTCAAGGCATAAGGAGATTACAAATATGAGCAATCATATAAAAACTTGCAATGCATACCAGACATTTAAGCAACAACAAAGTGGAAGTCAACAGACAATGACATCTGAGGGTGGTGAAGGAAGCAATATGGTTTTGGCTAAAGGATGGAGTCAAGACGCTTGTAGAAAGGCACTCAATAAAATGATTATTATGGGTGAGTTGCCACTTAGTTTTGTGGATAACAGGGGGTTTAGGCAGTTCTGCAGTGTATCTATCCCGCAGTTCGTTATGCCATCTCGAAGAACTATTGGTAAGGATGTTATGGACTTGTTTTTTGAGGAAAAGACAATGTTGAAGAGTTTGATTTGTGACAACAACCAGCGAGTGTCTCTTACAACTGATATATGGACTTCCGTTCAAAACATGAGTTACATGGTGATCACAGCTCATTTTATTGATAATGATTGGTGTTTGAATAGGAGGATTATCAGTTTAGCTTGGTTGAAGATCATAGAGGGAAAACGATCGGCAAAAATATTGTAGCTTGTTTGCAGGACTGGGGGATAGACAGGTTGTTTTCGATAACTATTGATAATGCCACTGTAAATGATGTTGCTGTTAATTATGTCACTACGCAATTGCTTGCTTGGAGGAATGATGATGCAGTAGTATTGGCTGGAGAGTATATAGTGCATATTTTGAACTTGATTGTTGTTTTAGGGTTGAATGAGTTGCATGTTAGTGTTGCTGCTATTCGAAATGCTGTGAAGTATGTGAGATCCTCCACCACTAGGCTGCAGACATTTAAACAATGTATTGCACAGGTGAAAGAACCGAAAGGAATTGTCGTTTTAGATTGCCCTACTAGGTGGAATTCCACCTATTTAATGTTAACGATTGCGTTAAAGTTTCAAGCGGCTTTTGATAGAATGGCAGAAGTAGATAAGCCTTATGAGGCATACTTTCACGAGAAAGTTGATGGTGTTAAAAGGGTGGGCCCGCCTGGATCCGAGGATTGGGAGAATGCTGAAAGAATTATGAGATTTTTTAAGGTATTTTATTATGCCACATTATTGTTTTCTTCCTCTTTGAGTGTGACTTCTAATCTTGGTTATGATACAATTGGCTTGATTGAAAGTTCATTAGTTGCATTACAATCATGTGGTGATCTTTGTGTGATGACAATGGCTTACAATATGAGGGAGAAATTTGATAAATATTGGGAGTCCTCGGGGAAGATAAATAAAATGTTGATTGTTGCCTCCATTCTTGATCCTCGAGCTAAAATAGACTTTGCTAAACATATCTTTGAGCTCATTTTTGGCACTGGTAGTTACAGGATTGAAGAAATGACCAAAGCAGTAAAAGATTTGTTGAATGACCTTTATGATGCATATAGTGCATGGTACTCCACAGGATCGATGTGTACTGAGAGTGCTCCTAGTGGTAGTTATGGTGGTACAAGTTCTTCTCCACATGTTCCAACTGAGTTTAGTTTTACGGATGTTGTTGGCGGGGAAGGCTATGATGTCTTCCGAGTTGATCGCCTTTTCCTTGGATATGCTAAGAAGTTTTCTGACAGAATCAGGGTAAGATATTAGCATCTGAGGTGGAAAGATACTTAGCTAACCCTGTGGAAGATCCAGCAATCTTAAGCTCAATGTTTTGCTTTGGTGTAAAGTGAATGGATCGAAGTATCCAATATTAGAGAAAATTGCAAGGGATATCCTCGCTGTTCCTGTTTCCACAGTGGCACCTGAGTCTGCCTTTAGCACGGACGTCGTGCTATTGATGATTATAGGAGTTCTTTGACTCCTGCTATGGTTGAGGCGTTGATATGCACTGAAAATTGGTTGCAATCTAAACTTTTTGCCAATCTCGTCTACAACATTCACGATGAGATTAAGGAGCAGCTGTTTCATATGGAGCTACAAGAAGGTAACATTCTTCTCGAACATTAAATACATAATATATTTAAAATGTATTATAATTTTTACAAATAATATCTACATGTACTTAAGTTACAAAATTTAAATTTTTTTTTCTATTTTGTATTCTAAAGAATTTGAAAGAGCTCAAGCTTCAACGGTGGAAACGGTGAGCGTTGACATTGGCGATATTGACATCTGAAAGGTAACTCTCAATAGATATTATTATTCATAATTTTATATTATACTTTTAAGATGTAATTTAATCTATAATAACCATTGAATTAGAATTCAAATGGTAGTTATGATTTGGTCAGTTATAGATATATTCATATCATATAAATTTGGTTTATTTATTTGTGTTTATGTTTGATGTGCCTTTATTTGCAATGCGGCTTAAAGAAAGTAGTTACTGATTTACTGTTATATAATCTCTTCAATTCTTCTTTAAGAGATCGATATTCCAACTTGTCAAAGACTCAAAGTGCTTACTACCGGAAGCAGAGGAAGGAATTTTTCAGTGTTTATGTTTAACTTAAACTTTAAACTTTGGTGTGTTTTGGTCCTTTTCGACTCTGTCTTTGTGATTTGTGTTTCTGAAACTAGTTAATTATGTTTAAACTTGGACTTTGTGTTCAAGGACTAATATTTGAATATTGTGCTTTCAATTTTCATGCTTTGGATGGAAATTTTTATGTTTGGACTTTGTGGTAATTTTTATTAAGTTTGGACTTTATTTTAATTTTAATTTTTATTCATTTAATTTTATAATACTTTCTTTTTTATTTTAGTTGGTTGAAAACTAAGAAAAACAGCACAAAAGCCGTATAAAAAGCTAAAAAAAATAAATTAAAAAACAGCTCAAAAATCGCATGACCCGAACATGACCTGAACTTAACCCGAACCCGATATTATCCGATTCCACCTGACCCGATTAACCCGAACCTGATCCGATAGTTATCTTATCCGAAACCGATCCGATCCAAACTCAACTCGAATATTTGATCCGATCCAAACTAGTTCGGATCAGATTAGGGATTCAGGTTGAGTTCGGGTGAAAATTTCTGCCACCCGATCGGGTTGACCCGAACCCGAAAACGCCCAACCCTAGTTTTAATGATAATAACCTAAAAATTAATTTAAAATAGAAAATATAATCATGTCATTGGTTAGGTAAATGGGTTAAAGTTCTTAACCCTAACCCAACATAAAAAAAAAATCGTGTCGAACCGGACCAAACTCATTTAATAATCATGTCAAATTTGACGACCCATACCCATTTATTCATGTCGTGTTCGTGTCGGGTAATCAGGTCATGTCAAATTTTGCCAGCTTTATAAATGCATATATTAAAATAACAATTATAATTGACATTCAACTGAACATGGCTTAAAAGTTAACCTACACAAGGAGAACGAGTTTCTATATTCTTCAAATCAGAGAAGATATCTACTAGATGTAGTTGAGCTTGAGCGAGTTCATAAATATTTCTGCTTTGATCTTATTTATATATATTCAATAAAAATTCATCATTACTTTCTAAGTAACTTTAATTCAAGCCTAAAATTGTCATGATAACTCTCATTTCATAGAGTTATCACACCCCCAAACTTAAACTATTACTTATCGTCAAGTAATGACAATAACATTAACATCACAATCACACAATCATGCAAATAACAATTTAGCTCCGCTATCTAGATCACTCTGATTCCTCAACCCTTAGACAACATTATTAGACACAGAAAATTACCAACAGCAGCTCTTGCTCTAGACTTAGGTTCAATTCTATCCATAGTGTGTGTATGCTACTCTAACCAAGTTCAGAGTTGCTGCAACATCACTCAAGCATCAGATATTTATAGTTAAAGACAAAACAGCAAGAACATTGGCATCTGTAAGGGAACAAAGATTATAGAGAGTCACAACTGTGCTATAACAAAAATTATTCATGAAGATATATATTACATTTTTTTAAGTCATACTCTTTAATGTAACATCAATCTTTTATATGAATGCCTCACAAAGGTATTGCTGACACCCAATTACTCGACCAATGCACAAATCAGAGTTGCTGCAACAATGGCATCTAAGATGCTACAACATAGTCATACCCTTAGACCTTTTTTACTCAAGGCTGGACATAGGGCTCATGAACAGACCTGGCTGCTCAGGTTCCTAGATAGAAAACCTTCTTCCAATAGAGTTGCTACAGTAATGCTCAAAACTATTGCTGCCTTTTTACTTAAGTCTGCATATGGGGTATATACACAGCCCTAGTTACTCAACAACTAAGCCATAAGAGCAAAATTTATTCTAATTTTAACACAGTTGAAAAAGAAAATTCCCTCATTTTCCCCCAAACTTGATTTATTTATAATCTCAAAATGTTGAAAGTTTCTACATGGTTCAACCTAATATTGCTACAGCAGACTCACAAAACTCAACCAAAACTTTAAGTGTTAAAACATATTATAACCTTTCGTCCATCATTGTTTCTACTATAAGGTAACTCATTCTACTCTTCATCACACACTACATCCTCATTGGGTTTTCTAAATAGAAAACAAATACTATATAAACAGAGCTACACACTCAATCACACTCAAATAAAAAATCATAAAACTAAATTTTTTTTATAAGTCAAAACACATTCATTCAACATAAACATAACCCCCCAAAACTTGAGAGGTGTTGTGTCCCCACATGCACACAATAAAAAGCAAAGCATTCAAGCACACAACATAAAATAAAACAGGTAAGCACATAACATAAACTGGAACGAAACTACAAAATAAATGAGACACAAGAAAATAATGGAAACGAAAGAAAAGAAAAAGTTTAAAGATTGCAAACGGCTGGTAAGGGATATTCCTCTGTTGTTTGGGAGTATGCTGTAACACTGGTGGAGCAGGGTTACTTCTTTTGGGATCCACTTCTCAAACTCCTCCTGGGAGACCTGAGTGTTGCAGCAGATTGCTTCTTCTTTTGACTAGGGCTGGGCTGAGGCAATCCAGCAGCTGTGGGCAGTTTTGTCTTCGATTTCTTTGGCTCTAGGTTTTCTGGTGCATGCGATGTTGCTGTACCTCCAGAGGATGGTGCCCTTTTGCGTTTGTTGGAACCCTTGGGAGTTGTGGCTGGAAGTTTGGTTGGAGTTGCTTTGGTTGTTGGAGTATGAAAGGTTGCTGCAGCAAGCTTCTTAGCAGTAATTTCAGCAATTATTGCCACAGGCTCTGTCTTTGTCCTTCTGTTGTGGTACTTCTACAGATATCCTCCTAAATTTCTACTTCAAGATGCTCTTCTTCCTCTTCCTCTGACTCATTTTCTTCCCCGATTATATGCTTTCCTTTTAGTTTCAAAAGTACCACACTTGGTTCCTCACCCTTTCCTTCTTCAGGTCCCTCTACCTGCTCTTCCTCTTCGCTTCTGATTCGTCATCTTCACTTCCCTGTCCTTCTTTTTCTACTGATTGCTCCTCTTCAGAGTCTTCTCCACTCTCCTCTGTCTCGCTGGCTTCTGAGGTCTCTTTGGCCTGTGTGATGCTCTCTCTGTTGGAGCAACTACTTCTGGTAGGGCATTATGATCTACTGGTGCAGTCTACTCTGTTTCTTGGAAATTAAACTACTGTAGTAAGGAATGAAGAAAATATGCATACTTACTCTTTATAAACAATGCAAATTAATGCTTTTGGTTTTGTAGATGCATCAAGTATGCCCAAAATTTTTGATTTTCCTCCTTCTATACTTCTACACATTCATCAATGTTTTTTATCAGATTTTGCAGCAATTGATCAATCTCAGCTGTTGGTTCTGTTGCAGCCGCAGGATGCCATTTTGACGGTGCTGTAGTAGTGGATTCTCCAGCAATACGTTCAACTGTTCTAGCAGTCAGTGCCCCTTCATTCTTGACTCACTCATCACTTTGAGTAATTTCAACACCAGAAAGCTCACATATTCTAGTTAGTAGATATGGGAATAATAGAGCCACAGATTTTTACTTTCTAACGGAACACTCCCTCATTTCTCTTGCAATAACTTTTCCCACATCAATTTTCATGCTTATTATACCATACAAGAGTAAAAGTCGGTCTTGTGATACAATAGTCGTGCGTGTAGTGGGCATAAGCCAAGACTTCAAAAATTTGACCCACACCTTTGTAATAGGTTTGAGGTCAGTCCTATTCACAACTCAGGCTTCCTTATTAGCCCACACACTACCCTCGACAATTAATGTTTTAAAGACTTCCCCCCATTATTTAATAGTTATGTTTTCAATAAATTTTGTATATACACATTCAAAATCAACAGGTAATTCATAAAAAGTATTAATAACACGAGGCTCCAAGGTACCTGAACCGTTCTGACCCATATGTTGTGCTGGTCTTGCTGTAGCATGTTTGCATAGAATTCTTTTCCAATAGATATGATTGGTTCTTGGGGGTGCATGCAAAACTTGCTCCAACCCAATCTTGATGTAGCAACAAGTACATATTTAAGAGTTTCAGTGGGGCGCTACGGGATTTCGAACCCTTTTTCTTCTAACAACTTCCTAGGTGCTATAAACTCCTCATATTTATCTAATGCCTTATAGCTATAGAAATGGTTTGGGTCTTTTAACCTTTCCGCGAGTTTCTTAACACGAGTCATTGCTGTAGCACTGTGACAAAGTAAAAAATTTAGAAGAAGAGATGAAGATTCAATCGTAATAGTTGGTAAAGTGAGAGTTATGGTGAAAATAAAATAATTGGAACCCTTATTTATAGAAAGGGAAAGAGTAAAGAAATCTTGCTTAATGAGGAAACTGAATTAATTGAGGATATGTATTAATTTAAATTTTAAAATTAAAATCCTGTAGAGAGATAAGGGGCAAAATTTTTAGGGTTGATGATTGCTTGATTTGCGATATTTACTGCCCTGCTGACATCAGCGTGTCAGTTCCCCAAACGGCAAAAAAATGTAGAGGTGTCAGTCCAATATTAAAACTTTGTTTACTGTTAATGCATCTACATTATGAACTCCTGCTGGTCTTTTTGCTGCAGCTTGTCTGGTAGATGACCATTGATAGTTGTTATTAGCTATTCTCTCCAAAATCTCATAAGCCTCATTGTTAAACTTAGATAACAAGGCTCTATTTGTTGAAGCATCTACCATTAGTCTAGTACTCAAATTTAAACCATTGTAAAAGGTTTCTAACAGAATATAGCAAGGAATACCACGATGAGGACATTTCCGTAACAACTCCTTAAATTTTTCCCACGCATCATATAAACTTTCATCTTCTAATTGGTTGAAAGATGTGATTTCATTCCTCAATTTTGCATTCTTAGAAGTTGTGAAGTACTTTACCAGAAATTTGTCAGCCAAGTCATTACATGTAGAGATGGAATCAGGTGGTAATGAATTTAACTAAGCTCTTGCTCTGTCTCTTAGAGAAAATGGAAATAGTCTCAACCTCAATGCTTCATATGATGCTCCAACAATCTTGAAAGCATCACTCACTTCCAAAAATAATTTAAGGTAGAGATGAGGATCTTCTTATGGTAATTTATTAAATTTCCCCCCTGTTTGCAACATCTAGAACATTACAGGTTTAAGCTCGAAATTAGCAGCTTGCACTTCGGGTCTAATTATTCAAGGGTTTATGGCTTCATGAGTCAACACTGCATAGTCTTGAATAGCTCTATCTCTATTATCTTCCATAATAATAATGTTATTGTTCCATGGTTGCCCTTGAATATTCTGCCCATTCTGACCTTCTTGACCTTCATCTGCATTAACTAGTTCAATTAACCCTTGTTGATTTAAATCTCTTATATTTTACAACTCAGCTATATCTGCAGCAGATCTTAAGTTTCTATGCTCTCTTCTCAAACTCCTTGCAGTCCTTTCTATTTCTAGATCAAATTGATACTCAATAGTTTTATATTTGCACGTGCAAGGATTGTTAGAGCAATTCTGTTAACACAATAATAAATTAAAAGAAACTAAAAATTAGCACCAATTAAAATTGAATTCGCAAAACTCAATAAACAATCAATCCCCGGCAATGGAGCCAAAAACTTGTTGTTAATTTTATGCAATGGATGTCAGTGTGCAAGTGGACACAACAAGTAATAAAGTAATAGCATAGAAATCGTTTCCACAGAGATTGATGTTATCAGACTTGCTATAGCAATCTATTTAGTGCAATTTTTAAAACTTTACTAAAACCAAATTAAAATCAATGAAATAATTTGATTTTCTAATAAAACTAATTGACCAATAAAATAAAAGATAATAAAGTAAAACATACGTCAATTATCAGGAAATAATCAATGGTTATTATGCAATTGGGTGTCTAAACTTACTTAATGATTATGACGGCTTAACAAATTAAGTACAGTTGCTACAGCATGTACTACAGCAATGGGCAGAATTCCTCATACATCCTCAACTATCGCATGTTGGATATCTTACACCTGTATGCAACTTAACAGTGACCAATTGTTAAGCCAACATTAGGCATAACATTATACGCTCTAAAATCTATCAACGTTAGAAGGTGAATCCCTATGTCTAGTTCTTCACTAATCTTAGATCAAGCATGACCTTATTCAAATTGATAATAAATCAATTAAGGAACCCAATCTAAAACCATACATTACTTTGATTCATTCTACTAAGCAGTCCTTTTGGGGATCTATCTTAGCTTGTATCCACTAGATGAGTGGTAAGCCGAAATAGGGAATTATAATAAGCATAATCAAAGCAAAATGCGATAGCAAACACATAGCAATAATCATATATAAGTCAATAAATCATCAAGCTCGTTTAAAACCCAACTACATGAAAATTTAGTTCATGCTTATTAAAGAAATAACAATAATATTCGGTTTAGCCATTGAATTCATCCTCAAGAAAATAAACAAGAAGTTGAAAAGTATATAAGCAAGATTTGTCCTGAGAAGTCCTTCTTGTAATGTGTTGCGACCTATACTTCTTCTTTTTCGAACTCCTCTATTTTATCCTCTAATTTTCTCTTCTTGCCTTATTTCCTTATTGTTTAGGGCTTCTTGTATGTAAGAGGGCTCCCCCTTCTTGATGTGCACTATTCCTTTTTTTTTATAGCGAGCAACTTAGGGTAACTCCTAAAAAGGATAAGAATCTTGGTGGATCAGTAGTATGCTTGCATCACACGCTAGTTGAACTGCTCGCCACATCAGCCCTATTCTTTCTGCGCGTGTCTTGAGTCAACCTTGTATTTGCATGCTACAGGCTTGCTGTAGCAACTCTGCAACATCTTCTCTACTGTAACTTGAATTATTACTTCCGCACTTCAGTTCTTTGTTATTCCTTTTAGCTTTATTGTTGCAGCATCCATCTATAGCAATTGAGCAATTTGATCCCTTACAATAATGCACTAATTATGAATAAATAATGATCTAAAACATATTAAATTCTTATTTTTACCTTAAATAATTACTTATGCAAAACATAACTAAAAATTTACATAAAAATTCATCATTACTTTCTAAGTAACTTTAATTCAAGCCTAAAATTGTCGTGATAACTCTCATTTTATAGAGTTATCAGTAACGATCCTCAGTTAAGTGTGGTGTCAAGTACACGTTGTGCCAGACGATAAAAATCCTTCTGTCGATAACGTGGCTAGACCATCCATTAAATAACTTGGATTCACTCTCTGTCGACAATAAGTCATGGTGACCTACAAATACTAGAGGGGAGACTCTCTCTAATAAATATGATGCTAAGTGATTATCATTCCAAACAGTAATGATCTTTCATAATGAGTCAGTATAACCAGTGCATACTTAGACAAGATACACTGTCTGAGACAAGATACACTGTCTGTCGACGATAAGTCAAAAAAACCACATAAATTAGAGAGGGAAAGAAAGCAAACTTACCAAATTAAGCCCATGAAACATGTTGAGGCTTCACCTTCAACCCATGCTTGAAACTAAATTAACTACTCATAATTGAACTAGGGGTAAAATGGTCATTTTATTAAATTACATAGAAAATACAGGATGGATAAGGAATTTAAAAAAATGGAACTCAAATTTAGATTCAAAGTTGTCAAATTAGGGGGGAGCCCCCTTTTTATAGATACAACGGATAAATCATGACCATCGGATGAAAACAGTTCGGACGTTCAGGATTGCACCACACGGCAAGCTCTGATTGCTTGGAACACGTCATTAGCGGCTGTAATTCGATGTGTCACATGTAACTTAAGCCCATTTTTTGGTCCAATACTATGCCGCCACGTCATCGGTCAATATCAAAGTCAACTAACCTTGATTTAGTGCATCGATTGTATCATAAGGTCATTTTTTCGGTCCAATAGTATACTACCACATCATCAATCAAAGCCACATCATCGGTCAACGCCACATCAGCGGTCAATGCCACATCAGCACACCGTATATGTGAACAGTATCGTATACGTTAACAGTACCATATGTGTGAACAGTTCCGTATATGTGAACAGTTCCGTATACGTAAACGGTACTAATTACCCTTTTATGCTTCTCCTAAGGTTCTCGGCTGTTCCGAGCTCAAAAATGCTATCCGTTTTGTCATTTGATCTCTCGTTAGATGTAAAATAGCCAAAATGCTCCTGAAATATGTAAAATACTTAAATTATAATAAAACACACATAAGTAAAGTACAAGGGACTTAGATACATAAAAGTATAAATGTCAGTGAGAGCTAGAGTGTAAAATAATTATTTTATTCTTTATAAATACACACTCTCCAACACTCAACAATACACTTATGTTGTGTTTACTTCCCGGATTGGGGAATCGAAATCCGAAATCAGAATCATTGACAGCGTTTATTTCGCAAAATAGAGGTAGGAATCGGAATCGGAATCGTGGGGCCCACTCCAATTTGAGAACAAGGAATGGGATTGGGAATCAGTCTCCCATTCCCTAGAGTTCTCATTTTACTCCCAAAAAATTTTCATAATCTCCAAAATGCCCTCAATCAAGTTTAAATATTTTTGTATTTTAGTCCCTATAGAATTATAAAAATACCCAGAAATTTTGTATTATTTACAAATAGGTCCTTTGATAACAATAACAATTATTATTATTATTATTATTATTATTATTATTATTATTGTTGTTGTTGTTGTTGTTGTTGTTGTCATCATAAACAACAATTTTATTATTATTATTATTATTGTCATTAATTTAATTATTATTATTATAATCAAAATTTATTAATTTTATTTTTTTTCATTGTTATTATTACTGCGATTAATTTCAATATTATTAATTGTTATTATTACTGTCATTAATTTCAATATTATTAATTATTAGTATTATTAAAAATTTATTAATTATTATTATTTTATTATTTAATTATTATTATTGTCAATAATTTCATTATTATTATTATTATCAAAATTTATTCATTTTATTATTTTAATTGTTATTATTATTATCATTAATGTCAATAACATTAGTATTAATATGATTAAAATTTATTTATTTATTTATTTATTATTATTATTGTCATTAATTTTATTATTATTATTATAATCAAAATTTATAATTTTTATTATTTTAATTGTTATTATTACTTTCATTAATGCCAATATTATTAATATTAATATTATGAAAATTTATTAATTATTATTATTTATTATTTTTGTTGTTGTTGTCGTCCTCGTCGTCGTCATCATCATTATTATTATATTTACTTTATTATTTTAATTGTTATTAATTATTTTTATTATTTTTTATTAACATTATCATTATCAAAATCTATTAATAATAATAATATCATTAGAAATTAGAAATTTATTATTATTATTATTATTATTATTATTATTATTATTATTTTATTAAAATTTATTAATTTTTACTATTTTATTATTATTATTAAATTATATTAACTTTATTTTATTTTTATTTTTATTATTATTTATTTTATTATTTTATTTATTATAATTATTATTATTAAATTTTATTAACTTTATTGCTTTAATTAATATCATTTATAATTATAATAATCACAAATAATAATAATAATAATATTAGTAGTTATTAATATAATTAATTAAGGGCATTTTAATAACTTGAAACAATTCAAATTATTCCGATTACGATTCCAAGATAAAGTAAACACTATGATTGGGTAATTTCTGGTCCGGGTCGGGTTTTCGGGTCATTCGGGTTGGAAGGAATTCAACCCGAATATATAATCCAATCCAATCGGGTTTGATTTCAAAAAAATTTCGGATCGGATCGGGTTTGACTTGACTCAAACATGACCGACCCGATCGGGTTAAACCCTTATCCGAATCTGATCCGAACCCGAATTCTTCGGGTCAAGCAATATGCCCACCCCTAGTAAACACATCAATGGGATTACAGCCCATTCCGATTTCGATTCCTGTAGCTCAAGTAAACAACTTATTTTGATTCTCATTTCTCATTCACATTCCAACTCATTCTCATTCTAGGGGTGGCAAAAATAACTGCCCAGACCAGACCCAACCAATGCAGACCAAGTAATACCTGGACCGGAGATGAGGACAGGCCGGTCCCGATCATCACTTGAAAAGCTCAAGTCCGGTCGGGAACCAGGATTTTATAAAAGAAAATTACTATAAAATATATATTATTTTCAATAATTATATTTATTTAATTAATTTATTATATATATTTAAAATTTTAAGCATTTAAAGTTCCTATTTCCATGTCTAATTTCGTTAAAATAAATTATAAAAATTATAAAATAAATTAAAAATATTCATATATAATATTATAAAATATAAAATCCAGGTTTAAAAACCCGGATTAAAACCCTGCCCAGTGCCAGGCTTTTTAAGCCCGGACTGAGTGGCCAAAAAATAAGTCTGGGCTGAGGTCGGACCGGACCCGAATTTTGCCAACCCTATCTCATTCTAGCCCATTCCGATTAATGATAAATAAATGCAGCATTAATGTTGAATTACAAGTTTTATGTTGCATTTGTAAGTTTTTTGTTTTAGTTACTAATAATACACCAATTTACTATTTCTATATTAATTTACTTGTTTTACCCTCCATTTATAAGTCTTATGTTTCATTTACTTAATTTGTGTTTTGTTTTACACTTATTGTTGATTCCCATGTTTTATGTTATATTTGTAAGTTTTTTTTTTTGTTTGCCATGCATTGACACACCGATTAACCACTGCTATATCAATTTACTTGTTTTACCTTCCACCTACAAGTCTTATGTTCCATTTACATAATTTATGTTTTATTTTATACTAAATGTTGATATACAATTTTTATATTACATCTACAAGGTTTTGTTTTGTTTAACGATAATGCATTAATTTAACACTCCTTTGTTGATTTACTTTTTTTTTGTTTTTTTTTTAAAAGAAAGTACATGTCCAACTATAAAATGACACAAGGGCATAAATACATGATCACTAAGCTTAAGTACTACATATAGGATAAGACCTATGACTCAAGCCTGGGTTAGGATAACTCCTAACCATAAATATAATTACAAACCGAAAGAAAAAAAAATGAATTTCACCTATTAAACCTACTTATGACCAGAAGGAATTTTACCGACTGCTACCAACCTCAACTAATGCAGATAAAGACCATTTTCCCAATCGGAGAAGAAAAATAGTAATACACAACATAATACTAAGTACTAGTTATAAACACAATAAAACTACAAAAACTCAACAACGTAACCACCCAATCTAGAGTATCCTAGCAAGTCTCTTGATGAGCCCTCAACCCAGGCCATCGGTAACTTGCACCAGACAATCAGAATAACGTTGCACCACTATTAGAGCCCTTTATCAACTCCAATACAGGCATACACCCCAATTCGAATGTTGACATGATTCTAATCCAAACTCTGAGTTGACACCATCGACGACCATACAAGATATCAATAGGAGCATATAAACAACACCCAACAATTAACAATAAAAACAAATGCTAAGAAAATAACAAATAAAACTAGAAAAATTAAAACATAAAATAAGTAGGACTGAAAAAATAAAACAAAAAGAAAAGAAAAGGCCAAAATAAAAAACAGTTACCCTCTCTGGCCAAAGAAACGCCCTTTTGTTGGCGGTTGTCAGTTGTTGGGTTGGTGGTTTGGTGACTAAGGACTGGTGATGGCTGGAGCGGTGGTGATGGCGGTGAGCTCCGATGGCAGTTACCCTAGCTTTGTGAAGTCACGTCCGTGGCATGAAGAGGGGGATGAACTTAACGGTCGGTGGCTTCTGGGTTAAAGCTTGAAAGGATGGATCTAGATCTAGATGTAGAGGATTCGAGATTCAAGAAGCAGAAACCCCACGCTCGCACTCAGAGAAGAAGAAGGGACAGCTGGATTTGAAAATATTGTTGATTTACTTGTTTTACCTTCTACTTACAAGTCTCATGTTTCATTTACTTAATATATGTTTTATTTTATATTTATTGTTAATTTACAAGTTTTATGTTATATTTGTAAGTTTTTGTTTGTTTACCATTGATATACACCAATTGACTACTTCTATGTTAATTTATTTGTTTTACCTTCCATTTACAAGTCTTATGTTTCATTTACATAATATATCTTTTATTTCACACATAATGTTGATTTACAAATTTTATGTTACATCTAAAGTTTTTGTTTTGTTTACTTATAATACATCAATTTATCAATCTATGTTGATTTACTTGTTTTACCAATATAACAATCCTACTTTGAGTTTAACTATAAAAAAAATTTAATGAAAAATTAGAAGTGTATCTGAAAAAAAGAAAAGATACATTTTCATAGACAAAATAAATATAATTGAAAAAGGGGTTTCAAAAGGAGATTAGAAGGGTGCCAAAGTCCAACTCAAAAATTAGGAGTGAACAAACTCAATCCAACCAAATGGATCCGATCCAACCCATTCCAATTTAGACAAGTTGTGTGGGTTATTATGGATCAATTGGTAAATTTTCTCAAACCTGCTTAATAATTGGGTTGAGTTTGATTAATTAAGATGAACCCATATAACCCAACTCAACTTGTGTAAATAATTATAATATTAAAAATTATGTTAATCCTCAATTGCTAAAAGGGTGTCAATTCGTGTAATCGTGTAGTGGTAAATTAAACAAAATGGATACGACCCATTTATTTTAATGCAATTTTTTTAATCCATCATATAATAGGAAAAACACAAATATCACTTTTGTTTTATCATTTAGCAGATTAGAATTTGTGTTGGGGAAAGCCTAAATCAATTATTTTAACCCTCTATACTACCCCAGAATTTAAACTTGAGTGACTGATCAAATAAGACTACTTAAAAATCTCTAATAATTTATATACTCGACATGATAGAATAGCAATGATTAGAATTATTGATTTATTTATTTTATTTTGGATTACACCTGGGATTATTATTTACCCCCAAGTTGAACAACTGTAATATCCAAAGCAATTGTACAAAGCTCAGTCAAACCATTATTTCTATCAGTAAGAGGCGATTTCGGAATTTCTGGAAATTCCGAAAAAGAACTTTCACAAGTATCACTTTCAATTATTCCATCATTTGCATATTGGGTGGCAGAATCATAATCATCGCTCTCCAGATATTTTTATAGCCGTGGGGATTTCATAGATACCTAGATCATAAACATGAAAGCAAACATCGAGACAGTTTTTCATAGCCTTATCTTTGGTTTCATTAAGCAACTTCTTGACTTGTTCATACGTATCATTACAGTATGCTGATGCCGATTCAAGAATGATGTGAGCTAGACCTTTGACGTCCGCACCGGAGCTACCAGGACTTGACCTTAAAGTCTTGACCTCAATCAGATCATTTTCTTCTCCTCTAACCCCCACTGCTCCAGGTTTGTTTGATGAAAAACACAATATTATGAGCAAAAACATCATCACTGACGGAACGTTTATGTTCTCCATTTTTTTTCCCTAAATTTTTTACCGCAATCAAATCACATTTAAAGAGTTTGCTGGAGTGAAAATTTCATACAATCAAAAATCTTTTAATACATACTTAATTGAAGAATAAGTGAATCTGGATATTTTAGGAAAAGGAAGGAAAAATCCAAAAAGAATTTATGAGGATAGTGCAAAAAAGCTTGTAACGGTTTATGATTTCTGTAAAATTGTTGCATGCAATTAATGCAAGTTCACGCTTTTCTCTAAAGAATAAGCCTGGCAAAAATTGCCCCCTTGTAACTTGCATAGCCCAAGCCCAGTTTTATTATTATTAATGTAATAATTTTATATAAAGGATAATTATGTGAAAAGTTGCAACACCACTAAATTCATCTGAAATTCTTTTTTATTTTTTTTTTAATTGATTATACAATCAGATTATAACTCATATTTACATGAGAGTCTTACTAATATTATAATAAAACTATAACTCATATTTACATGATTTATTACAATCAGACTGTAATAACTGAGACTAATTACATTAATTCTTATTAAGCACTGCCAAGATTTTAACCTTCTCTAATATTCAAGAGACGTATATTCTCTTACATTGGTAATCTTAACAGACTACTCTCTTCTTGAATTATTACAATAATTAAGGAATGACTATTTGCCCCCACAAAAGTATTGTGGGGGCTTGAACCGCTGTGAGGGAAGCAACCCAATTCTATTTTGGATAGGGTTATTTGAACCCACAAAAATACTCTTCTCACCTATTCGTAATAAAATATTTTATTATCGAAATGTCCATATACAAAATTACTAAAGGGACAAATACTTCAATTGAACTCTACTTTATGCACCCACCATAAACCCTAGCACTCTCCTTAATTTAAAACTTAACTCTCGTCCCTGTTTATTTTATTTTTTTATACTTTTATCTTTGAATTATTGGATAATTGGTTATTTGAACCCACAAAAATACTGTTCAATGGGTTATGGAAGATTAACAAGCAAAGCACCGAGTAAAGGGTTTTAGTTGAATTAATCTTACTAGATTCATCATATTTTGATTTGAATACTTTCGCTTTCTAACCACTTTTGGGAATTTGAACTTTTTAATTCATATCTGATTAGTGTTTCTTTAGAAAGAAAATTTTAATTCTTAATTTGCTTACACTACAAGAAAATTGACAATAAATGACAACTATTTTACGATAGAAATCATTTTATCATATAAGTATAATGGATTCGTGATAGAATTTTGATCTATCAAATAATTAACGATATACTTAGGATAGAATATCTGATTATCAAAAATTTATGATATGCGTGCGATAAAAATTAACTCAGTCACAAAAACTATGATAGAAAATTTATATTAACCGTGTTTGACCAAATTTAAAAGTATTATTTTCATTTTTTGAAAATCCAAAACACGGCGTTTAGTATGAACTGATTTTTGAAATAAAAAATATACAACTCACCAAACGGTGCGTTTAACTGAAATCTCAACAAAGCAA
The DNA here is from genome assembly GCA_030449835.1 of Clausena lansium. Classification (NCBI taxonomy): domain Eukaryota; kingdom Viridiplantae; phylum Streptophyta; class Magnoliopsida; order Sapindales; family Rutaceae; genus Clausena; species Clausena lansium. The sequence continues at coordinate 3,643,751 of JASUUF010000146.1, read as the reverse complement.
AAAATTTCCCAAGTCCTAAACACTACACAATTCACCATAGCGAACGTTACTCTCACTCTCGTCACAAAGGCAACTCAAACCGAAGGCAGACTCATCGTCACTCCGACTCCACAATCAGCACTGAAACCCTAGGCACAGTCATTGTCACACTCTCAATCAATCATCCTACAGTCACCATAGTCATCGTCACTCTCACTCTTACAAACAGCACTGAAACCCTAGGCACAATCATCGTAACTCTCACTCTCAGAATCACCACGCAAAACCTAGCCAAACTCATCGTCACACTCTCAATTGATCAGGTAGTACCACCACTCAAACCCTAGCTGGCCAACTGTTCTCAATCAATCACCCAAACATCATCGGCCACTACCAACCGAGTGAACGGCAAAGCAGCACCCAAATCACAGACCCATTGATCGAATTCGAACCATCCACTCCCTTACGCCGTCATGCGAACTAGAGGATTGCAGCCCTAAATCTTCAATTCCAGGTTTTGTTCTTCTTCTTTATCTAATTTTGTTTAAGGCCCCAAGTGATTGAGTGAAATTTAGTATATTATGTACAAAATAGACCTATTTTTATTATGTAGAATATTAAAGTTCTATCAGATGAGGTTCTCACTGTTTGCAGATTTTAGGGGATGAGAATTGTGCAAAGTCCAAATGATTTTGTTGACTCTTTCTTGGGAGCACAACGTGAGGCTGCTGCTTCGTTTGGCATAAACACAATTTTGTTAGAAAAATATATTACTCAACCAAGACACATAGAAGTCCAGGTATTTGTTAGGTTTTCTTATTGCATTATTCGATTTTGTGTGCAATGTTGTAGATTTTTAGGGATAAGTATGGCAATGTGCTGCATTTGTACGAAAGAGATTGCAGCGTGCAGAGAAGACACCAGAAGATAATTGAAGAAGATCCAGCTGTAATCATCACTTTCTATGTTTCAGCCCGAGTTTTTTTTCCTTGTATATCCATAAAAGTTCTAATTGAAACTCCATTTGTGCAGCCAAATGCGACTCATGACTTCCGCTCCCTCTTGGGCCAAGCTGCTATATCTGCAGCCAAGGTAACATCATTTTCCAATTCAATCTGTTGATCAATGTGATAGATATGCTCAATTTGCTAACTATGCGAGTATGTAAGCAAATGATGATGGCTACCATTTTTATATTATAACAGTGGATCACTCTTAGGAGGATCAAGTAATGATTATTGCCAGCTTATTTGCATTCTGTGGATAATATGTACCTTATCTCGTTCAGGTGATAATACTAATATCTTTTCCTTTTTTAAATTTAAAGGCAGTTAGTTATCATAATGCTGGCACTGTAGAGTTCATTGTTGGCACTGCATCAGATCAATTTTATTTTGTGGAAATGAACTCCCATCTTCAGGTCACCACTCTTCTTTACTTGCTATCTTTTATCCACAAGCTTGACAAAGTACTTGTTTAGAGAATGCCTGTTTTATTGTAGGTTGAACATCCTGTGACCGAGATGATTGTCGGTCAAGATCTTGTAGAGTGACAAATTCGTGATGCAAATAGAGAACCTCTTCCCCTGAGTCAATCACAGGTGCCCTTATTAGGTGAACCTCACCCCTATTAAAGAGCCATAGAATAAGACTTAAAACTGCCAGCATGCCCTGTTTTAACCTCTAAATTGCAGGGAAATTCTGAAATATTATTGACATGTTTCAATTCTAATTCCTCAGTAATACATATACAAAGTAACTACATTTAAGCTTCTGGAACTGTGATTTTGGGATTTGTTTCTAAGGAATACCTTGTTTTCTTCCTTGTAGAATGAGCCACTCTTTTGACAGTATTTTTTTTTTATCATTTATTATTTTGACAGGTCATGCTTTTGAAGCCGGAATATATGCTGAAAACATTCCTAAAGAATTTCTTCCAGCAACTGGAGTTCTTCATCATTATCATCCTGTTCCAATCTCTTCCACGGGTGAAGTTTCATAAAGTACAAAGTCACTTATATACAGAAACAAATACCTCATCCTCGTTATTGACAAACTGTGCCAACCAAGTTGCTTCTTGCTGGGTCACTTCTTGGTAGATTAGGCCTTTAGTTTTTCTTATTCTAGGTGTTTATCAATTCACACCCTTAGTCTAATTTTTCAGCCTTTATTGCAGTGGAAAATTAGCATGTGAGATGAGATAATAGTTGTAACATCCAATTTCTCAAATCTCCATTTTTGTTGATTCAAGCAAACTGCAACTTCTGTCATTTTTCTTATGTCGATTTTGCCTTTAGCAGTTCGGGTTGAGACTGGAGTTGAACAAGGAGACATCATTGGCATGCACCATGATCCAATGATTGCAAAGCTTGTGGTATGGGGCGAAAACGGTGCTGCAGCACTATTCAAACTGAAGAATTGCCTATCTAACTTTGAGGTATGTCCTCTGTTAAATTATGTCTTCAACTGCAGTGTGAGAGGTCATATTATTTGCTGTGAGAATTTCCCACTTGAGAACTCAGCTCAAGTTGAGTTTTTGTTATAGATTATTTGATGGATGTCTCACCAGATACCTTGACTATCCTGGGTCAATTTGGAATGGTTCTAATTATGGAAGTCTTCTTACGTTTGTTTATACAAGTAAAATGTGTAAATGTGTAGTTGATTAACTTGAAAATAATGATGGTTCAGATTGGCAAGTGGTTCTGCATGTTTTAAAATTGGTAGTTCGATGCTGGTGAAAAATCTGTATATTTATTTAACTTATTGTTATGCTTCCTGGGTGTATAATCATAGATAGCCAACTTATTCATGAGTCATAATTTTATATTTTACCTTTAAGATGTTTGTTAGGGTTGATCATTGACAGTCATTTATTGTCAGGTTGCAGGTGTGCCAACTAATATTAATTTTCTCCAAAAACTTGCTAAACATTGGGCATTTGAAAGTGGGGATGTGGGAACCCATTTTATTGAGCAGCATAAAGATGACCTATTTGTTAAACCAAGTCAGTCCGTATCAGCAGAAATGAGCAGTGCCGCAAGACTCAGTGTAACCTTGGTAGCTGCATGTATTTGTGAGAAGGAAAAATCTACTTTAAAGGAAAGTGCCCCTGGTAAGTTGGAGGTCCCATTCTTATCTTTAGATCTATTTTAGCTGGTCATTAAGCATAAGGGTGTCTTAGTATCTTCATTTGGCAATGTTTCTAGGGAATCACTGCTTTCTCTCCATCTGGTATACTGATCCTCCTTTCAGAGTCCATCATATTGTCGCAGTCTATGTTGATGATTTGAATTTAGTAGGAACTCCTGAAGAACTCCAAAAGATTGTTGACTATTTGAAAAATGAATTTGAAATGAAAGATTTGAGAGAAGTAGGCATCGTCTCGGGCTGCAGACCGAGCACAAACCTAATGATATCTTTATCCATCATTCAACTTGTACTGAGAAAATTTTGAAACGTTTCAACATGGATAAGTTTTACCCATTGAATACCCAATGATAGTCCAGTCTCATATGTACTCAGAATAAAATGCTCATTTTATTTATTAAATTACATAAGTACATCATACATAAAAAAGGGAAAGGGAAAGAATTTAAAGTCATTATTTTCTTCCCCTTATCATCCTCTAATCTAAGTCGAGAAGTGGTTGGGTCGATCTCTAGCTAATATGCCTATAACAAATCTATTAACTTCTTGGCAGTGTGGGCATGAATAAAGATTCTCTGAGCCAATAAAGGGAGAAAACCTTGCAACACAGCGCCATCAAGAAAGAACAACAACAGGCTATAGAAATTATTTACATTTAGCAAACCATTGGGTTTCTGATACCTGTTTTGTTGTGCCCATAAAGCAATGGTGAAAATTTCTTCCAGGGTTTTAAATCTACCCGATGAAGCATGAAAGCATTAACATGATTATGCAAATCAAGAACTCTTTCATTTGTATTAGACTAATAGAGATACTCTCGTTTCCACATGTAGGTGTCCCTTCTGCAACAAACCCCATAAATCCAAGGTCAGTACTTCCAAACATTAAACATATTTTTTGTTTACCAAAAACCCTTGCAAGATCTCTTGAAGCATTCATAAAATCTGGAATATTTCCTAAACCACTCCTATAAAATACACAAATGTTTTTAGATTGTCGAACTGGAAATTATGCCATTATGTTTTTGTCGAAGTTTTAAATGTCTGAACTGAACTTCTGAAAGGCTTTACTGATGAATTATGCCACACAATTACTGACTAAACTGTTACATTATCCTTCTGATGTTTTAAGAAAAAGAAGATTGGACACTTGTCTATGGCTGCTTACAAGAGACAGAATTTATCTAAAAAAGCAGATTTTCTTGTTGGGTAATTTTTTAAAAACTGCATGATGGCTACTCTAAATACAGGTGCATCGATACCATATCTTAGTTCAGCTTTAAGCTAACCATACTTTTTTTTTTGTTTTCAGTGAGTATCTTTTTTGGCAGGTAATTAATTAGATTATGCGATGTGATCACTTGCCACCACAAATCTCACACAATTAAAGGAGATATGAGAAGAAAATTGATGTCAAATAGATACACTCCACTAATATAAAGATCCCACATCAATATTTTGAGAAGATATTTCATGAGAAGGAGCATATTTTAAATATAAGAGTTTTTGCAAATATTTTTGGATAAATGTATATTGTACTCTTTTTTCATTTGACTCAATTGTCCCACCGAGTTTATTGATAAGGGTTTTAACAAGACAGTATTAAGCACATCTACTAATACCTTTACATTATAAAATTATATGTAAATAAATGGTGAATCCGAAGGTGAGTGTTGTGAATAATATTGGATTCACCGCCTTGGGAAATTTTGCCCCCCCCCCCCCCCCCCCCCCAAAAAAGAATAAGAAGTGGAATTAATTTGGTTGCTTGGAATTTCATTTTTTTAACATAATATGTTCTTTTTTCTTCTTTTGTCTAGTGTTGTTATATGTAAATTTATAATAGTTTTCACTTTTAATGTGGTTTTAATTTTGTGATACTGATAAGAGAATTACACTTAATAACGATAATTAATAAGGATATTGGAGCTTTTGGACTTTATACTAATTAATAACGATAATTTTATTTTCTAATTAATAACGATAATAAATAAGGATACTAACAGCTCCTTAAATTCTCCTTCTAGCTATCAATTTATTTTCTAAAATTATTCATCAATACCATGGTTGATGCAATCATTTCCCCTCTCTTCCGGCTGCTGATTTATTTTGCTGCCGAAGAGGTGACGCAACCGATGAAGCTAGTGACTGGTGTAAAAAATGAAGTTAAAAAACTTACTAGCCATCTTCAAGCCCAAGGTCGGCTTTACAGTATTAGGGGTCTTAGACGAAATTTTTTATGAGACCTTCTTATATTTAGCAGTTTCACATTTAAAGAAACATAAAAGAACTCATAGTTCAATTAATTTTTCATTATATTTTGAACATCAACAATCAACATAATACTAAGAAATTTTCAAAAAAAAAATAATTAAGAAGATTTTTTTTTTATTTTCTTTAGAACTATTATTTTAAGAAATTATTTTTTTATTTAGTAATGATAGATATTCCAAAATTTTTATCCAAAAATTTATTCCAAATGATGTGTCATTCATTAAGTGGCTGATAAATTTTTCAAAATTCAAGTGATATAATTATATTATATCACTAACTAATTGATGAATATTATATCGTTTGAGATAATTTTTTGGAATAAAATTTGGGATGTATAGCACTACTCTTTTTTCTTTTTACTTTTTACTTCAAAAGTAAGCCACTAAATGTAATAATTTTCTTTATAGAGAAGTGCAAGAAATTTTATATTATTAAATAGTTTTTTTTTTTATAAAATCAAATATATAAAGAATTTAATCTTTGTCTTGAAAAAAATTAATAATGGATTAACGATTAGACAATAATATTAATTATAGCTCTTTAACATTAACGCTATAAAATATAGAATTTGTATAAAAAAATCTTAATTATAGGATAATTATTATTAAAGAGAGACCTAAAAAATAGATTTTCCTACTACAAGTAACTTAAAAAAAACCTATTAGGAAATACAAAAAAAAAAAAAAGTATGCTAATATAAGTGACCACAATGTGGCCTTAGGCGACTGCCTAATTCGTCTATGCTTAAAGCCGCCCCTATTCAACCCATACAAGCTGTGCTCAACGATGGAGGGCAAAGGCAAGTGACGGAGGAAACAAGTGGTTTTGTTGGTTGGATAATTCACAGGTATATACTTCCACTCCTACGACATTGAAAATGTGTTGGATGAGTGGATCGTTCATAACAATGATCCCTAAGAGTACCTTCAAAGAAATTTATACATCACAATTCTGAAAGATAAAAAACAGATATATCTTTTAGATTGACCAAAGTTTGATCAATGGTATAGCATGAAGAAATTTCCCAAACATCCAAGATTAAACACGCCATGGAAAGAATGGAAAGTGCAACCAAACTCCCCTAATAATTTACAGCTCTTTCACATGCATTAATCGAAGGGTTGCACTCAATTCTTGCAAGTATAAATACCAGCAGGCAGGTCTTTTAAAATCTGTAAGATAAATTTGAAACACACAGGATGGAGAAAATGGAAAGCAAGCTTTATGAAGCAGCGCTGGCAGGGAGTGTAACTACCTTGTTAGAATTGCTTCAACAAGACCGATTAATCCTTGAGAGAGCCGAAATGAATTGTCCCTCTGAGACTCCTCTGCATGTAGCAGCATTGCTTGGGCACGAGGACTTTGTGAAGGAGATTTTACGCCAAAAGCCTGGGATTGCTGGAGAGTTAGACTTGCGGAAATCATCAGCTCTTCACATAGCATCACAGAAAGGTTATGTCGGCATAGTCAAGGCACTGTTAGAAGTCGACCCAGACATGTGTTCGGCAAAGGATGTAGATGGAAGAAACCCTCTTCATCTAGCAGCCATGAAAGGCCGGATTGATGTCCTGGAAGAGTTGGTCAGAGCAAGACCACTTGCTGCTTCTGCCCCTCTGATCTGGGGTGAGACCATCTTACATTTGTGTGTGAAACACAATCAGTTGGAAGCGCTGAAGTTTTTGTTGAAAAATACGGATGACTCCGAATTTTTGAATGCCAAGGATGATTATGGCATAACCATCTTGCACCTTGCAGTTGCTGATAAACAAATTGAGGTATGGAATCACTCATATCACATATAAAAGTAGGGTTCAAAAATACACACAGAAAAAAATTGTTTCTCTAGGAATTGATTAATATTAACATCCATGCAGGCCATCAAGTTTTTGACAACCAGTACTACAATCAAAGTGAATGTTATTAATGCAAATGGCTTCACGGCATGGGATATCCTAGCGCAAAGCAAAAGGGACATAAAAGATTGGGAGATTGGGGAATTACTTCGACGTGCTGGATCAATTAGTGCAAAGGATATGCAGCTGCCAGCGAATGAATTTGCCATCACACAGACGAACAGCTTAACATCCCATGAAAATAATCAAAAGCATGAAGGCAAAAAAGGTTTGAAAAAAAATCTTAAGAATGAAGATGATTGGTTGGAAAAAAAGCGGAATGCAATAATGGTGGTAGCATCACTGATTGCTACCATGGCTTTCCAAGCAGGGATGAACCCTCCCCAAAGTCGTTGGCTAGACAATTCTTCATTTGTTGAGTATAACACTACAGGTTTTCTTGCATCTCTTAGTATTATACTTTTGCTTATAAGTGGCTTACCACTTAAAAGTAGACTGTATATGTGGATTTTAATGGTGATCATGTGGGCGGCAATTACTGCAATGGCAATGACTTATGCGGTCTCTATGGAATTCCCTGCAGACCATGATGAACCGTATCCTACTTCAGCCATCGTAGTTTTTGTATGGATAGCTGTTGGGGGTGTTCTTCTCCTCGGACACAGCACTCGCCTTATGGTCAAGATGATAAAGCGTATAAGAAAATCAATTAGAATACAATGTCACATTCAGGCTCAAGATGGTCATGATTATGAACTACCAATTGTTTCTATTGTGTAAAACTCTACAGGTGAATATATATATATATATATATATATATATAGACAAATACATATAGATCCTCTTTAACGTTGATATCTTTACTTTGTTTTAAAATTTATGTTTTTTTATTTTAATGGTATCCTCATTTTGTTAAAATGAGAATGTCCTTATCAGATAAAAATTATCCTTATATTTCTGAAAAAATAATAATGCATTGGTTGTAGAAACTTCCTAGCAGCAATCAATTTTTTTATCTATAATAGCAACATATCTAAATTTCAACGAAGCATCAATAGTTCTGAATATAAAAATTTCTAAATAACTTGTATGTTCATTTTCAATTTAGATTAATTATTTAAACAAAGTCAAAGAGAACGCACAAAGAATTAAGAAAGAGGAGACAAAGAAATTACCTAATAATGATGTTAGGATAAGTTTGTCCTAAGAAAAAAAAAATCTGTACCATTAATTATTTCGGAAAACAAAAGTGTCCATAATTGTTTCGTCAAACCATCAGATGTTGTCATCCTTTTTCACATCAGAACGTACCATTAACCATTGAATTTTTAACTCAGGAGTTTCTTTCAACTTCTGAAAAGTTCTATAATGCTCTTAAAATTCTGTAGGCTATGCAACGATATGTGAAATTCACATCAATTATGCCAATTCTGATGCAAGTGATGAATCAAGCTGAATAAAACATCTCAACAGAGTAATATTTTACAGACATTCTCATATTTTTCATCTCACTAAACTCAGCCCATGAAACAGGGATACAACAAATTACAGGATAAGTTAAAAAAAAAAATGGTCTTCATTCAAGTCGTAACAACAAATACACAAACTCAAAGCCTCAGTCAGGTCTCCCAAATTTTCCTAAACATTCCTTCTGCAACACTCTTCCCTCACCGGAACTAAAGGGAATGATAAATGAAAAAACGGTGATGGATTTTTACAAGTGTCGATACAAAGATCGATACAAGGATCAAAATGGCACGCGATGGGCAGCAGAAGTGATAAACTTATGGAGGAGAATTGTAACAGATGCTAAGAGTGCAAAGCCATGAATAAGTTCTGCTTACGAGCGTGCTCCGGGATAAGTCTGTTGATGGTTTCAGGTGGGATGCCCGAAAGCTCTGACATATAGTATAGGAGCAAACATAGGGAAACTATGTAAATAAATAAATGAAAATGCTCAAACCGAAATGCCGAAACATATAAACCTCTTAGAAAGATTTATGTCAGTGTCTTAGAAGGCTGCTTCAAAATAAACAGTCGTTGTGCAGTATACAATCAAAAGAAACTTCATGCAGACAATAATTTCTACAAACGTAACCGCTACTATATTGAAGAAACTTTTGTACAATTTTTTTTTCAGTTTTTTGTATGGTTTTTATCATCTGAGTACTAAAGCTTTTTCAAGATATCAATCAGTTACAAGAAATATGGATTGTCAAAATGCACTATTAAAGGTTTGAGTAATGTTGTGGATCCCCCCATTTAAATCACATCTTGACTCCCAAATGATGTGGCAGCACCAAATCATGTTTGTTTTTAATGCTTGACATGATGTAGCAGTTACGAATAAACTGTCACATCAGTTGAGACTCCAGTTAAGACTCACATATTAGGTTCCCTATCATTATTGTTAAAGATTTAAAAAACGTAAAAACCCACTACTATTTAGTTGGCTTCGTTATTTTATAGTTCAAGATTTACATTTTGTTCAGAATGTCCTATTTTGTCATAACAATTAGTAGAACCACTTAGAGCCACCGATAATGAATTCAAACTGATACAAGAATGCATGAAGTGGACCAAGGAAAATGTCAAAGAAGGTAAAAGCAAAAGAAAATAAGTCATATGCTAAATTGTGTATAACTTTCTATTCTAGTAATTAAATCATTATATTCTTCCGATTTCATTTGGTGATTATGTTACTGTCACAATGCTAATATCTTGAATCATTGCCGATTAAGTGCTGCTGCAAAATCAAGTTATTTTCTTGCTGTAACAGAATTAATGAAATATAAAGCTCGAAAACAACAAAGAGGCTATACTATCAGAAACTGAGTCAAAACTAACCTGGAGGTTTAAAATTAAACAGAGGTGGAAGGGGCCGGCCATTAGGAAGGCGAGTGTTTGGGTCCCTTAATTCATCAAAGAAAGGGTGAACACAAGCTTCCAGCTGCAGTGATACCATAAAAAAGGATGACTATTACTCAGGTTCATAACAACTGAGGATGCAAAAAATATGAAAGATGAACTTACAGCAGTGCATCGCAAATTGGGGGAGTACTGGAAAAATCTACAGACGAGGTCCACAGCCTCTGGGGGTAAACGCTTTTGGAAGACCTGGCAGACAAATAATATTAGAAGAAATCTCATCTGTACATATTATTATTAATCAATTAAGGCTTCTAACCAAAACAATGCTCAATCTAGGCAAGGAATTGTTAAAATTGATTTCAAAAGTATTTAATTGAATGCAAATGCAGAAAATAGAGAAATAATACCTTGTGCCATGGATGAGGCTTTATCTGTGGGAACTTAAATTCTGTATAGTTTGGATTCATGCACTTTATCTCCTCCCTGGTTGGTGTTCCCAAAACCTGAAATTTAAGAATCATAAGCTAATCTGTGATGTTGAGATGTATCTGTTGAAGATTTAATGGCAGGTAATTGATGACTTAAAAAGATTTTCTAGGAGTAAAGGTTGAATTTTAAGTTTCCAAAATCAAGAATTGTTTTTCTTGCCCTCCCTTTATTGTTTACGTTTCCCCAGAAACAACGAAAGACATCAGCTAATTTTACAAGATTATGACCTTAGGGCAAGCTGATGCTTTTTTATTGAAATTCATACCATTTCACAAACCGTTTTCCTACTCCTAACGATGACTAATTAACTCCGTGGAAGAGAGAATATGATAAAGTGTGAGAGTTCATATATAACATTACCTTGATAATCTCAACTAGTTGGTCAACTCCACTTTCACCAGGAAACAAAGGCTGTCATAGTGAAAGAGTGATTACAATTAATGGCAGAAAATAATTCAAAAAATGGTGAAAAAATAGGTTATATCACAATGCAAATTAGTGTGTCAAGCTACCTGTCCAAGAAGCAACTCAGCCATCACACAACCTGTAGACCATATGTCTATAGCAGTAGTATACTCAGTGGCACCAAATATTAGTTCTGGAGCACGGTAATATCTTGAACAGATGTACGAAACATTGGGTTCTCCTTTTACCTGATGATAAAAGGAATCAAGCTGAAGAAAGCAACGAAACGTGATCCAACAACAGAAATTAGTATAGCATATAGACTTACCAGTACTTTTGCACTCCCAAAATCACAAAGTTTCAGCTGATGCGTATGTGGATTAACCTGGACATGAACGTTTAAAAACTAAGTCTGACCACAAGTAAAATATGAAAGCTACTTGGAAATGTATTGCAGTGACAATGAACAAGTGCATTACAACCACTGCTTATTTCTTCACATTAGAAAAATAGATAAAATCAATCACAAAAAAGAACTTGAAAATGTTATGAAAATGTGCAAAACATTACGGCAAACCGATGCACTTTACCCAGGGAACATAAAAACATCACAATCCACTTAGTTAACTTCAGTTGTTTTAGTTGAATACCTAACCACTCAGAATAACAAGTACCATATGCTTAAATGCAATTCAATCATAAGCAGGGGGCAAGGAGTCTCATGTAACAGAGTTTTTCAAGCGTTTTTTTAAGAAAATCTTACCAGTAAGTTCTGAGGCTTGATGTCACGGTGACAAATACCAATGCAATTATGTATATAAGCAAGTGCCCTACAGATCTGCACCAAAGGAGGGACAAGAAAAATGAAATTAACTAACTATAAGTTCGAGAAATGGCGAGAAATCAATATGTACTCAACACGGGTTCAGCGGGAATAATCAGAAAATCAGAAAATCAACACGGGTTCAGCGGGAATAATCAGAAAATCACACATGGATTTGACTAGCTATCTTTGGACATACAAGGGACAATCATCCATCCCATTTCAACTACTCAAATTAAATTATTTTCATTTTGAAAAAGAAAAATCAAAGAAAATCATACAGATCTAATCTTTGTTACGCCCTCATGCAACTCCCAAGTACTCTCATCAGCCACCAAAGGCATAATGAATACGCAATAACACTAGCAGTAGTTCTACCACTCGATCGAACATCAGTAACAAGTTTCACTCTTAGGAATATAGGCCAAGGGGCTATTTACAATCTGGTTATTTAAAAACAATCGTAAATGAAAATTAAAAAATAGATTTTAGATTAATGATGATATTTTGTGCTAAATAGTATATTCATTAAAGATTCATATTTGATGCCACATAGAACAAATTGTCATTCAATTACCCAGTGAAAGGCAATCACCACAATCAAGTACTAAGTAAAAGTTAATTTTTTTAGAAGTCATTGTTATTCCTTCAAACAAATAATCAAACAAATTACTACCAACCTGATAAGTATAGAGTTTAACATATATTAAGGGCATCCGCTGGTGGATCCTGCTGTAGTTCCTTGCAATTCGATTAACGGTTTCAGGAACATATTCAAGTACAAGATTTAAGTAAAGCTCTTCCTTGTCTGTTGTTGAAAAGAAACAATGCTTAAGGGCAACAATATTTGGATGATCCAACATCTGCATAATCTGTAACTCCCTATTCTTATAGCGCTTGTCTTGGAGAACCTTTTTGATAGCAACAATCTCTCCAGTTTCTCTACATTTTGCCTGCATAAAGCAGATATATTAATTCAATAATGAAGTTTTTAAGGGAAGAAGGTATAACATAAAAAGTTGAAATAGGACGCAATAAAATAGCACTACTTACTTGAAAAACAACACCAAAAGAACCAGTTCCAACCACATGCTCAGCTATATAACTAACTTTCTGCCAATCCAAAGAAACATCCATGGAAAAACATGCAAGTTACGTAAATCACCAGTTATGATCACATAAGCATATAAAATTTGTATATTCTACAAGTAGATTCTCTTTCTACCTGCTTAGAATTGCCATTTCGACCACCAATCGTTGTTCTTATGACGTGTCCGGTTTCAGCACCCACACCATCAATGATATCGGGTTCGCTATCCTGCAACAGATGACATTGTACAAGACATCATAAATGACTGGAAATGTACTAAAGAAGTTTAAAGAATGTTCAAGCTGGAAGAAATCGATTTCAACTGGGCAAAATGCCCTCAAGACGTCACACTACTTGCAATACTACACAATTCTATTTCCAATTACAGCATATAATTGGAGAGACAAGCTAATCGTATTTGTGACAGAAGAAAAAGGAAACCACAAGAAATATAAACATCCTTGAAAGAAAGATAAACAGCTTACTCTGTCTTCATCATTGTCCACCTGGTCCCGCAATCTCATTTCAAGCATTTCTCTCCCCAACCAGTCAACCGAACTCGATGAACTCTTGAAGCCATTAACAGACCTGGAACTGCCCACTCCCCCATTCCCTAGGCTGGCAGATGCCATTTATACAACTCGAGAGTATTCCAGATATTAGTATTCGCTGCCCTCCTGATGCTTTGAGATTGTGCCTTCTCTACCATCCAAACACCTATCTTCCTAATAGGAATAACAAAATTCATACATCAGAAACATATTTTGTGTTACCAACACTCATCGAACATTCAGAACTTTTGCGCTTCCATTTAACTTTGAAAGCACAGCAACTAAAATGTTAGCTAATCACCCACTTTTATTAGTTAGATAATATTTACCACCATTCATACACTTAATATTTGAGAACTGGTAAATTCCTTTTGGATTAAAAAGCAATCCCAAACATACCCTGAAAAGTTTGAACCAAAGTTCTGACACGTACAAAAGCAAAATTGCATAGATGTGTGTTTCAAGATTGAATGTTAAAAATTTACATAAAATGCTAAAAATAGCAATTTTCCATTAATGAAGAAGCAGTACTCACATATTGCACTAAATTTTAACTGGAAAAACTTAATTCCAGTAGATTCCATTAAATATTTCAATCACACTACAGGTTCAAACTTTTTCATTTCACACAAAAATATTTAAAGGTGAAATAAAAAACAAATAAAATTAGTTGAAAGAAAAGACGTGACGGATAATTTATATGAGCAGTATTATTATTCCAAATATTTACTCAATACCCAAAAATAACAAAAAATAATAATTTTTTTATAAATTACTTATTAGACAACTCCAAATTATTTTATTTAGATTCCATTTCCTAAAATTAGCAATTTATAATTACCAAAATTTAGATAAATAAATAAAAAATTCCTAAAACTTCCTTTTCTTTTTCTTTTACTTTTCCTAGCATAATAAAGCTGTAAAAAAAAATTAAAAATAATCAAAAAGAAAAATTACCATAAACAATCATGATCAGATCTAGAACTAAACCAGTCTAACTTTTTCAAGTGTATAAACAAAAAATGACCAGAGAAAATAAATAAACAAACAAATTCTAAGCTACAAAATTACTTCAAAGCCAAAAATTATTATGCGAAATTTTCAGATATTGATACGGATCGTTTTTTTAGAAACCTCACCTGGAAGTGCTTCAACGAGAAGTGGAAGCAAATCCCACGCATTCTGCAGCTTTCAGCTTCACAAAATTTGAACGCTTATGAGCTGAAAATCGGAGCAATCAAAACAAAACAGGTAAAAGTATCAAACTGTTCGCTGATCTGATTCTTCGCTTTTATTTTTTGCTGTTTTATTTTTTTTTTAATTTTGATTTTTTTTTTATAATCTTATTTTGTTGATCGAAGAGAGAGAGTGTGTGAGGTGTGTGGAGAGAGTGAGTGAAAGAAGTGTGTTGAATAAGTGTGCACTGACAATTACCTGACAAGGTTTGTTCACCTCTTATTCTGACTTTTTTATCTTTTTATCTAATAACATTTGACTCCCTTGGGTTTTATGTAATTATAAATAAAGCCACAACTTGACAAGGTTAGTACTTTCATTGACAAAAGGTCAAAAACGGCCATTCATAATCCGGTTATCATAAATTCATAATATAAATGAATCATTTTATTACTGAACTTCAGATATTAAAGGTTTTATACTACATTAAATTTAAGTGATACTATAATAGATAAAATTCACTAAAGAAAGGAGTCTCTTTGTATTTACATTTTTAAATACTGAGAGTTTAGTTGTTTATTTCTATAATTAGGGTTTAGATATTTGTGGAGAGACAAATCTTTGGGTGTATTTATTTCTTATCAATGGTCAATGATTTACTTTTTTTCTATAAAAAAAAAAAAAAACAATTGTGAGTCGAAAAGAGACAAGATATATTTTGAATATTTACAATCTCTTCTTTGATGAATGAAATTTGAAGTGATTTAGCATATGACTATTTGGTGGCTCCCAACAATTTAATTGTTATATTATTATAAACTTTAAAACAAATATGCCCTTAGAATAAACTACCATTGGGGTATATAATAGTCAATTTATCAATGTTATTGATGAGTTCCATTTTATTTTTAAATATGAGTTACAAAAGTGATCATCATAAAACAAAATTACAATTTATATTCTTATTTGTAATTTGATAAAATGGATGATACTAGTAAAATACCTAAACGATTATCCAAAAAATTTTAATGGAAAATATTATAATTTTAGTTTTGATATCATTTGTAATTATCAATTCTTTGATTTAAAAATTAATTGTTTAGCTAAGACTGAATTGAATCTAAATAAGTGGCTGTTTAGGATTGCTTTTGGGAAGCTTAAAAGTAATTTTATGAATCTAAAAGTTAATTTTAGTGTTTGGTAAAAAAAATTCAAAATTATTTTTGTCAAAATCAGCCCCTCCTACAGCTGATTTTGAAAAGAAAGGAATGAATAGCTTTTAGATTATGATTTTGAGAATCAATGTTATCATTTAATACAATTTCATAAATAAACTTAAAATTATTACATAAACCAAAAACTATCCTTATTTAAATTGAAAAAAAATTAATATTTCAATAAATTTTTATTATAAAAAATAAAAGAAATAAAATCAATATAATATAAATTTTATTTTTAATTAAATTATTATAATATACAATTAAAAATATTATATGTATATGTTTTTATATGTGTAAATAAATTTCATTTTACATTATGTTCATTTTAGTCATTTACTTTTTTACAGCAGTTTAACAATAATATTTACCAAACACCCACAACTACTTTCAAAACCACAATACTTCTGAAAACAAAATTTATCATACACTTAACTGATTCTCTTCACAGCTAATTATTTCTACAGCACAACTAACGGCAATTATTTTAAAAACTACAGTATTACCAAACTAGCCTTAAGTATTTTACAACTTAAACCAAAAAGAAACAAAAAAATAAAATTAAAATAATTAAAAACAGAAGAAGAAGAAGACCGTTATATATAATCTAGAAGTATGTTGATGGGTTAGTTTAACAAAAATCACATCTTTAATAATTGCTTATTTAAGTGAAGCCTAAAAACTAATTGTATATTGGTTAAAAAATAATAAAGCAGAAAATAATACAAAGTTGCATACAAAATAAATTCCCAAATTTAATGATTACTTTGTTCTAAAGTTTTAGGTATATACATGCATACCGAATTCAATCAAATTTTGAGGGTTATTTTACTAATGTTTTAAGTCATACATTAAAAAAAATATGTTAGGAGCATGTTGACATATTATGGCAATTATTATATTAATAGCTGAGGTATATGTTATAAAACTACGGTAAACAATGACGTTTGTAAAACGACGTTGAATAAAATTGTATTTGCAGTACTTTATACACAATATATTTATATGTATGCGGTCTTTTTTAGTGAGGGTATCTTCATTTTATTAAAGTGAGGATGCATACTAAAATATAAAAAAAAATACTTATTTCAATACATTGGACACTGTATTTTTTTCTTTGTCAGTGGCATCTTCACTTTATTAAAATAAGGATGCCCTTACTAAAGAATTATATTATATTATATTATATATGTTTGTGTATGTAATTCAGTATCTTGGATTTGTTAAAGTTTGAGAAAACTATTAAGCTATATAGTTTAATAGTGCAATGTCTGTGAAAGTTATTAAGTTATATGGTTTAATAGTATAATGACATAATGGCTATTAAATTATATGGCTTAATAATTTTTCCAAATTTATTAAAGTCTAAGATATGGACAATCTTACTTTATTAAAGTGGAGATGCACATTAAAATACAAAAAATATAAATATTTTAATATATTAGAGATTGTTTTTTTCTACTAATATATTAAAATTTATATTTTTTTTTATCTGTTAGTGGCACTTCACTTTGTTATAATGAGGATGTTCTCACTAGATTATTATTATTATTATTATTATTATTATTATTATAACATATATGTGTGTGTGTGTGGAAATATGGAGAAAATGAAATCCAATTGAGTCTATAATTTATTTAAGAGAAGAAAGTATGTGATATTATTGACAAAAACAACCTTGTTACAAATGAAAAAAAAAAAATTAAGCTAGAAGGAATCGTAGAAAACCATCAATATCTTACAAACCATAATCAATATTCTTCTTTAATTCCACTCAAAACGAAAATAAATCATTCACTTAAAATAATGAGTCATTGATACAATGAACTCATGAATCATGACAATTTTTTAAGTGGGGTTTACAAATTACAACGAACGAAACAATTCGCTTAAAATATAGGATACAATAATAAACAAGTTGCTTAGAATTATGTAACATTAATTAATTGTAGGACCAATACTATACAACTAATTTAAATATCATAAAAATCAATAATAGTGTGCCGTTTTTTTCAAGATTATGATGAGAGAGAGTATCCGTTTATTCAATTAATAGGTGCATGAAATTGACCCCTCATTCCTTTGTATTTAAGTGGCTATCTTGATGAAGCAAAATGACAAGCACTTAAAATCAATCATGTTTATGTGCACACCAATAATTGATGGGATAAAAATATCCTCTTTCTTGGAAGTGCATGTCAATTTTTTTTTTCATTTTTTTTTCCTCAAATAATCAACGATAAGGAAAAAGGAAAATAAGACCTTGTCTTTAATAGATTTAGCACGAAACTCGTGTTGATTGAGGATTTTTTTAAAAGAAAAACAAGATAAGATAAATTCCCATTTTTCGAAAGATTTTTATTGTGGTTGAGAATAAGAGCTCTTTTCTTCTTTTGTGGATTTTGTTTCGCTTCAAAGCCAATTTGGAAATATTTTCATTCTGATGGCTGATAATAAAAAGAAAAATGTCAAAGATGTAATCCCTCGTACAATTGCCAAAATCATTTTTTTTTATTTTGAAAGACAATAAAATTTTTTAAAATTGTTGACTAGATCGAACACTGAATAAAATTTAAAAATTAGTATCGAACTCCTTTGCATTACTCATTCGCCAAAATAGAGATCATTCAGACGCCAAACTAATCACTTATAATTTTTATTAAAAAAATACTGTGGTATTTGATTT
This sequence comes from Clausena lansium, assembly GCA_030449835.1. NCBI lineage: Eukaryota > Viridiplantae > Streptophyta > Magnoliopsida > Sapindales > Rutaceae > Clausena > Clausena lansium. Next base: position 3,625,189 of record JASUUF010000146.1, on the reverse strand, counting down.
TATTAAATATGAAATCTTCAATAGTTGAAATATAGATTACTATTTTTTCTTTATTTTATAACTACTCAAAGTGATGAATACTAAACAAATTATGGTCATAAATTTGACATGATGGATACCACAAATATTGATGGTTTTCTAAGCAAATTGGATCAAAAGAAAATGATAAGAAAGGTAATCATCGTATTCACGTTAGGGCTCAATTCTTTTTTGAATTTTGAATAGAACAATCATATTTAGAAAGAAAAGTTTAATAGAATGTTGATATGCTCGGCTCGATTTACCTTGTTAATTGAAAAATAATTAATTGATATAATAATTTCAGCCGAATATATTTATGAGTGAGGCTATATGCACTTTAAAATCTGCTTTGGACACTCTAAATTTGATTTTAAAAAATTATTACATAAATAACCTTATGTCAAATTATCGTTAAGGATTTTTTTAAGTTACATTTATTGTAACTTATAACCGGGCTTTTCAATGCAAAAATGAGTAACAAAACAGTTGGATTAGGCAGGCCAAATAGAGAATTTTATGTGGCTGTAAGTTACATTAAATATAACTTAAAGAGATCGTTTATTAAACCCCCTCTTAAATAATAAGAGAGAAGCATAAACATACAACAAGACAATTTTGTCCTCATCCTTCTTGGCAACGTGATCTTCTACAAACCATTAAAACTCAAAATCACGTTTTACTGTTTTAGGAATCCATCGATAAATCTATTTTGATGGGTATTTTTATTCTTGAAAAATGATTGGATATTAGTAAAGTTGTCAAGGAATTTGTGAGTTTCAATGTGTTTGCAATGAGATTACTTATATGGGCAATACACAGAAAAATCAGGGCAATGGACAGACTCTAATACTTATTAAAGAATTAACCCTTTGCTCGAGATGCAATAACGATATGACTTGAGTAGATCATTAATTATTCAAGTCATTAACCCATGAATTTTTTTGGACCACTGTAGAAAAAATAGTTGGAGGAAAAAAAAGGTGAGAAAAAGAGATAATGGGTCTTTCTTGGAATTTTACAAATTGAAAACAGAATTAAGTTTGGAATTATAAACAGTGCCAACAATAAAATTTTAATTTACAATTTTTAATTGTGAGTGTAACGAGAAAACGAGTGTTCAAAAATAATAATAAGAGTGCATATAATAATATGACATTATAACCCTATCCCATTGTCTCAAATCTAAAATAGGCGGTGTCACATGACAATCACACCACAAAAGCTAATTTTTTTTTTTTTGAGTGATTATCTGGTGACCACCACTTATTAAGTGAAGAGTTCTGTTACTTATCCTGGGACAAACCCCGAGTCAAACCCCAAAACTAATGCAAATGACGTCATTTCGTCTTGGGAAAAAAGCGCCCCCGTTTCATTTCAACACACACTGAATCACTGCTGCCCTTTGTTTTTTCTTCATCGTTCCTCTTTCACGTACCATCACGCTCACATCACGCACCAACACAGCCACCATTCGATTCCCATTTCACAGCCACTTACAAGCCAGCTAGCCAACTGCGAGACAACCCCACAGCCCTTACAAAGTGAAACAGCCAACTGCCCAACTCAATCCACAGAGCACGATCTGTTTTGGAACCACAGAGCACGAATCCACAGCCAACGTCACACTTCTACACCTGAGGTAATGCTTCGATATTTGCTAATTCAAGTCTTGGGTGGTTTAGTTTTTGGATTTAGGGATTATTTTCAGTCAAAATTGGGGACGATTCAATTTTAATTTCATAAGCTGTTTGTGTAATCAAATTTATTTATTTCTTATTGGATGTTTATTTTGTGATAAGATGGAGTTGATCTCGGGTGTGTTTTAAGAGAAGTGAGTATGGATTATTGATGTGTTTATTGCTGCGGGTGTGTTTGTTTTATGAGAAAACGAGGAAGTGTTAAGGGTGTGAAAATTTTCAAAAAAGGTTTTTGTTTAAATTTTTACTTGTTTTATATTTGTTTTTATCTTCTAATTTTTATGCACCTCAGTTTATATGAGAATAATCAGTGCATTTTCTTTTTAATATTTTAGGAAAGTAAAAAGGAATTCCCTTCTCAGCAGCATTTTGTTCATAAAATGCCTGAACTGCAATGTTATTGAGTTCCTTCTTGGTAAAAGATATGTGAGATTAATTCATCGGTACTATCTGATCTTAATCTGCAGCTTTCCAAACATTTGTTTTTTGATATTATGAAGATGAAAGTGACTTGTAGATGTTTTGGAACTATTATGTGTTGATAAAAAACTACACTTCACAAACAATTACTATTGTTGGGTCCAAGCAGTATGGTCACTGATGGTGATTCACTTGGTGAGCTAGAGTGCCCGAGTAGCTATGTGTTTGACTTGCGTTGGTTTGGTTTCTGCATGAAAAGTATAATAATAAAATTCACAATGCATGTAAGCGGCCAGCTTATAGTTTAGACAGAATTTTCGGGTCATTTTTTTTAACTTTAAGCCTTTTGGATCAATGCTTCCTTAGCAGTAGTAAATTTTTGTTTACTGCAGCAGTCTCTTTTTATATGTCTCGGATTCATGTTTGCTGCAGTAGTCTCTACAAGATTGGTAATGGGGTATGATAATTCATCCTTGATAGTTCTTCATGTGATTACATTATGACTTTGCTTGTCTCGTGTCTGTATTACCAGAGAATTGAGTTCCTTGCTTATTTCCTTTTCTTAGTAGATATTAGTTTTTATGCGGACAAAATTGTCTTTGTGGTTGGGTTCAAAATGACTGATGGTGAGAGAATCGCTAGTTTGAATTGTGCGTGATTGATTTGCTATGCACACCTGAGTTTTGATCCTTAATAACCTGCAACTATTTGTTTAGCCGATTTCTTTTATATATATATATACAGCTTGATATTCAGGTTTCTAAACATAATTTTATTCATCCTGTACAGTTAAAATTAGTCTCACACTGGAATAACATAATAAAGAAATTGGTTTTAAGATATAAACAGTCTAGACATTTTGTCTGAACGCTTCAGCTTTACTCATTATTAAGACTTTTCTTATAATAGCAACATGCTATGCCTACCAATGTAACATCATGTACAGATTTAACAAGAGAGAGTGCTGAAAGTTATAATTATGCAAATTTGATATCTAGAATCAAAGTGGCCTTGCCAGATAAAATTTGTTATTTCTTTTAATCAGCCAATGAACATAATTTATGACAAGATTCAATAGCGAAATGAATTACATTACTGAAACAGAGTTTATTTTTAAATTATTACATGTAAAAGTAAACCAAGACTTGTGATTGAAATGAAAAAACCTTTGCACTGCAAGGCAGGTAAAATTATCGTATGGAATATGGTAAACAAAACCCCAGACAACCTTGAGAGATCCATACATATTATTCTGAAAGCAACTGCAGCAGCAGATAGTTCATACTTCATAGATAAGATTCAGAAAACATATTGCAAGAGCTATACCAAAAACACTGGCACACATTTATTATTGTAATGCAAGTCTTTGGCAATGTGCTACTTAATAAAGTTGAATAAAAATATTTTTGCTGCAACACATGCCAAACTATCTCACATTAGAGTATTTTTCTTCACACACTTGCAATTTGCACATAAAAGGATGCAATTTCCTGCCCAAGTTAAAGAATGCTCTACTTTCCCCAAGCTCCTTGATCCTGCAAAGAAACTTCCTTCACAGCAAAAAAAATCCATCACTGCAAACAAAATCAGAAAGCATGAGAGAAGTTGCTAAAAAAAAAAAAAAAGATTATATACTCATGGATGCTTGCACATAAACATGCATATCAAACATAGTCAACAAGGCCAAGTTAATCATTTTAAGTTTGACCACATAAATATAATCCTAACCACTTTCAGAATATGGATTCATTGCAAAACAAATAAAATACACCTCAAAATCTTAGAAATATTCTGAAAGCAACGACGCCGTTTTGCGAATTGTTTCCTTCGTTTCAGTTTTCCTTAAAATGACGCCGTTTTGCTTAAGCATTACAGCTCGGCTTTCTCTTTCAATTTTCGCTTCAAACAAACAATGATTTCTGCTTTATATTTTCTAAGGCAAACTATATCCCATACATTAATCAATCAAACAAAGTTCAAAATTGTATAATTAACATCAGTAATAACAAAACATGCATTTGATTAACAAATATATCAAATTTTCTTCAAATTATGCTGGCCTCCATCTTCTCAGTTTCCTTACAACTTCTCATAATTTTGCCGCCTCATCTATCAATCCCACTAATGATCAACAACAGCACACAAAGAAACTCGTTATACCCACACCAAATTTCAATCCCGAAAAGGTTCCCCTCCAAAGAACCAATAATTAGGTTACCAACTAACCCCAAATATAACTGGATGAAATTGCAAATAAAATCACATGAACTTACAAATTATCATTCAAATCACGAACACTTTTACATCTTATTACATTACATAAACCAAAGCATATCCAGATGCAAATTAAGATGGTATATGACCACATAATATCACAATTCCACATCTAAATTTATGAAAGAAAAAAAGAGTAAATGGAATGCATGAATTAAAAAAACAGGAGAACTTCTTATTCTTTTGCTCTACGGATTATTTTAATAGAGAAAATAATAAAATCATAAATAAAATAGAAAGACCCATCGGAGCAAAATCAATATTTTTACCTTTAAAGATTTAACTTCGATCTCAAGGGTTCAATAGGGTAACTAAGAAACACAAAATCTCATCGTCTGTTGTTCGAGTAGCTACCGCTTTGTGAGTGGTTGTGGCTATCGCGTGATGGCTATCGGTGGTGGCAGTGGCGGTGGCTGGGTACGCATGATGGCTGTAAGTTATGCCCAATTTCAAGAGTTGTGGGTGGTTTCTGTACCGATCGATGAAGGAAGGGGAAAACTCAATCGATAAAGGAAAAGGAAAGTTTGTCAAACGGTGCGTTTTTTGGCTCAAGTAAAACGGTGCGTTTTGAATTCAGGGTTTGACCCGGGGTTTGATCTGGTGTAAATAACTTTTTCCTTAAGTAAAACTTCTATAAACCACTAATTTTTAAGATTGTATCTGTAAAACATATACTTTTCAAAGAAACATCTCCCACCTACCTTTCCGTTAACTCCGTTAACGAAAACATGACGTCGGTATGCCATCATAAAGGTAATATTATCATTTAGTTAAAAAATAAATATTTAATTAATTATATTCTATTTTAAAAATAAATATTTAATTATATAAACAATATTATTTTTTATAAATAAAAAAAATCAAATAATACAAAATTTTATATTTAATTAATTATAAATAATTTTCATAATTATTATATTACATAATTAAAATAGTCTTTACACAAAAATTACTAACAGTAGTTAACTTTTTTAACAAAAAAATGATTGGAGGATATTTCTTTAAAAAAATAAGTGATTTATAGATACAATCTTAAAATTTATTGATTTATAAAAATTTTATTTAATAAATGGCAGCTATAAGATAATTATTATTATTTTTTAACAGGCACAAAAGCTAAATTCTAAAACAGCAGTTATTGACCTTACAATCTATCATCATCACCCACAAGAGCACCGACGCTTAACACGTGTCCATCTTTCACTGTTCCAAGACCATGCGAGGTGGGCCCCAAGTGACAGATCGTCAAGGGCGACATCTCCGTGTCCTTCATGGAGCGATCTCTCAAATATCTCTGTTTGTTGACTTCTTTGTCACTTTGCTTTAGAGAAAATCAAAAATAAAATAAATGAACGAAAAAGGGATAATAACATGTAGATCTTTGAGATTTTACATTTTATCAAATAAAAGTATATTTTATCCATTTGTATCAACTAGTCTAATAGATCCCTAATTTTTATTTTTAAAAATCAAAATATATATCCTTATCATATGAATTTTTTACCTTTTCTATTCAATTACGAAAATTTAGTTTGATAGGTTAATTTTCAATTTCTAGGTTAGATTATTCATATTTTACCATAGTGCTAATATTGTATCACCAAATTCCATGGGAATAAATCATGAGTCTGTTAACCATAAGTTTCAAATATTTGTTTTAAGTTGCAATGGGTAGATGTTAACTAAAAATGAATGAATTTAAATGCTTTCCAAAGTAAGAGCATATTATTATAAGTTCTTTTTTACATATTTTTTTTTTATCTTTAGCATGAAATGGAAAAATGTGGTAAAATATATTTTCAGCTATTTAAATTAATTTCACGTTGGTTTCCCCATCTTTTGTAGGCATGGCATGCATGCTTGCCAAAAATCAAAGGGCTTTTAATTTCTTTTAATTGTTTTATGAAAAATAATAAAAATGAATAGTTTTGTTTAAGTCATGAATAAGAAGACCATTTGGTGGTCCTTCCACTTTGATGAATTCATAGCTTATAACGCAAGATCTAGCACAAGATTATATAAATGTATGAAATTTGTGGTCCAAAAATGGAAAAGAGGGAAAGAAAAAAGTTAAAAGAATACACAGATTTAGATATAATGATAAAATAAAAAAAGGCATTTTTTAAAAAAAATTGTTGGACAACCCTACATAAAGGAACCAATTTTAAATTCTAAAAGACCTAATTTATTCATCTTTCTTTTAGGTTATGAATCTCTATATATTGTTTTAAATAAAAAGAATTAATCTAATATCTTTTTTTTTTTTAAATTCTCACAAGTCACATGCATGTAATCACTCATTAGTATTTTCAACGTAATTTTAACTATATTATTTCGTTTAGCTTGTACCCCACTCCATTCCACTCTACTCCCTACGAGTAATGTTGAAGTTGTGGATGAATTAGACAAAACTACGTGGTAGTGTCTAATATCATAAGGAGAGCGGCGTCACCCACTGAATCAACTTTTTATATATATAGAGTCCTTCTTTAGTGCGAGCGCCCTCATTTTTTTTTTTCATGCGGACACACTTTAAAACCGCGGGGTTTAAAAGAGTTAAGTTCTAACTCTCTTAAGCCGCACGGTTTTAGAGTTCATTAAAAATTAACTCTCTTAAATCATGTGGTTTTAAAGTGTGTCTGCATTAAAAAAAAATGAAGACGCCCGCATCTAAGAATGATTATATATATATAGGGATTCATGACCATATTAAAATCAGGGACAAGTTAAAAGATAAAATAAGATATGCTTTAATGTAATATATTTTGTCTTATAATATATTGAAAATTGTGTTTTTTAATTTTTAACTTATCCCTGACATTAATATAGCAGGATCCATGAATGAAAACTCTGTGTGTGTGTGTGTGTGTGTGTGTGTAAAAGGGTAATTATCTGGTGGCCATCACTTATTAAGTAAAACTTCCGTAAACTACTAAATTTTAAGATTGTATCTATAAACTACCTATTTTTCAAAGAAACATCTCCCACCCCCTTTTTCGTTAATGGAGTTAACGGAAACATGACGTCAGCATGCCATCATAAGGGTAATATTATCATTTAGTTAAAAAATAAATATTTAATTAATTATATTCTATTTTTAAAAAATAAATATTTAATTTTATAAACAAAATCGTTTTTTTTATAAATAAAAAAATCAAACAATACAAAACAATTATTTGTAAAATACAAAATTATTGTATTACAGAGGTAAAATAATTTTTACGTAGAAAACCACTAATGGCAGTTAACTTTTTTAACAGAAAAGTAGTTGGGGGATATTTATTTGAAAAGTAGGTGGTTTACAAATATAATCTTAAAATTTGGTGGTTGATAGAAGTTTCACTTAATAAGTGGTGGCCACCAGATAATTACCCTATGTAAAATGAGGGTGCTCACACTTGATATTATATATATATATATTATGGACACGCTATTAAGCCTTATGATTTTATAATGAATTAAACACCGACTCTATTAAATTATATGACTTAATAACGCATCCGTATAAAAAAAAAATTAGAGCTCCTGCACATGAGAATATATATATATATATAGTTCTTCTCTAGTGGAGGTATCATTATTTTGTTAAAGTGATGATGCATACTAAAATATAAAACAAAATAGATTTCAATATATTAAAGAGCGTATTTTTTTATCTGTTAGTATATTAAAATTTATATTTTTTATTTGGATCCTATCTTGCCACAGAAGTACGTTGCCACATTGTTTGTCTTTTTCTGATCTAACCTTTGGTCCAAGCAAGAACGTACTTGCAATGGCTGGATGCATTTTACTTGGGTTGTTAACATTGCAATCCCTCTTGTTTTCTAAAAACTCAAAAACAAATATAATTATTATTATTTTACTCTCTCACCCCCAGTAATAATAATACTCCTCTTTCCTACTCACGAAATCCATTAATATTTTTATTTTTTTCTCTTTTGTCTAAGTTTTTTATCTTATTTTTTAAATAAATATTTTTATTTATTGGCTAAGTTGTTAAATGATATGAATAAGGAAGAAGTAGAAAATTTTGAGAGGATTTTTCTTATTGATATTGGATAATTACAATACATGATTCAATACTCATTTATAAGAGCCACAACCCTTTAAATACAAAATAAAACTTATGATTATTCCCTAGCTTCAGAAAGACAAACCCCTTGATTTATTCCATAAATTCATAGATATTTCATAGTTCTCCAATTATCACTATCATTTTTAGATCTGCTCTCGCTATTTAAACTTATTATTAATCATATTAAAATATTATTTTTATATTAATTATTAATATATAAAAATAATATGATATAATAACATATTATTATAATATAATTTATTTTTATATTTCAATTATTATAATAAAAATAAAAATATAATTAAAGTATATTTAATATTTCAATTAAGGCAAAAGTTGGCGCATTGTAGTGAATTATATAATGCACCACAATCCAACTTTCAAAACTTCCAAACATAGGTAAGTAATAATTAATGTGAATAATATTATAATACTATATAATACTATGTTCGAACACACCCTAATGGTGCGTTTACTAAATGAGAATGAGCTAGAATTGGAAATAGTAAATTTTAATCATAATAAGCTGTTTACTTGAGCTGTAAAAATCAGAATTAGAATTAACTGTATTCCCATTGGTATGTTTACTTTATTTTGGAATCGAAATTGATTGTTGCAAGTTACTAAATGGCCTTTGTTAATTGTGTTCCAATATTATTTGTATGTATTATAATTAAAACAATAGTAAGAATAAAAATAATAATAAAATTGAAAATAATAACAATAATGACAATAATATTAATTAAGAAAAAATAATAAAATCTAATAATAATAATAATTAAAATAATAATAATTAAAATAATAAAGTTAATATATTTTAATAATAATAATAATTAATAAAATTTTAATAATAACAATAATATTAATAATAAAAATATTAATATTAACAATAATGACTTAATTACAGTAATAATAACAATTAAAATAATAAAATTAAGAAATTTTGATGATGATGGTGACGACGACAATAATAAAAAATAATAATTAGAATAGTAAAGTTAATAAATGTTAATAATAATATTCAATGACAGTAATAATAATAAATAATAATAATTACAATAATAAAATTAATAAATTTTAATAATAATAATAATGAAATTAATGACATTAATAATAATAACAACAACAAAAGTTAAAATTCTTTTCAATGCTATTTTATCCAAAAAAAAAGGGACTTACATGTAAAAATTTGTAACTTCTAGTGCCTACTTAATTTTATAAAAAATTTAAGGCAGTGTGATATAATTAGTATCATACTACTGTAGTAAGATAGGTGGAGGATATTTTTATCTATTAATGATATTTTTATTTTGTTAAAATAAAAATATTTTTACGAGAGAATTGTATATATAATGAAAGAAATACGAGTATACGACCCCTCGGGGCCCACGCCCTACAGAGAACTCTGAATCATCTCTACTGGGCCACTGTTAAGAGCATCCCTCATCTCTCTCAATTTGATTTTGACCACAATCCAAAAATGGGCTTGAAAACGACACCACACATTTCTAGTTTCTAGGCTCCTATTATTCTCTAACAAACATGGCCTAGATTAAAATTATGGGACAAGATTTGACAATAATTAACATGCAATTGTAATAATGAGAAAGAGACATTACCAGCTCCTAGCTAGCCACTGAAAGAATTTTGTACTTGAGAGAGTTTTTGATGCTTTTAAGAAGCCGTTTGCAATGGTTGATATTACAAAATAGAATCATGAAGGAATTGTTTGTATTTATGATTTAACGCTTAATTTGATTTGTTTACAATTATTAGATGTTTTAACTTCTTTTTTTTTTTTTTTTTAACTTGGTACTTAAAATAAGTGATTCTTAAGGCAGAAATTTAGACTTCGAAAAATATCCAAATGACTGAAAATAAATCATATTAAGTGTTTTGTGCTAAAAACAAATAATTCTTAACAATTCAATTTCTCAACATGTCCATAATTGTGAATTTGATGTTACTAACACCCCAATTTCTAACTTCTAATGGCCCTTAGTAATAAAAAGATTTTTTGTATCTATTTTACAAGATTTGAAAATATCCAAGCTAATAGCAATATATTTCTTGTAATTGCATCATCATTTTTGAAGAAAAAAACAATGCAACAGCCTCAAAGTCTCAAAGGTGCAAAAAGGAATAAGCACACACAAACAAACCCCAATTATTATCTCTTCTTTACATGCTCTAAAAAGAATCAAATGCTTGGGCATTATTTTAAACCTTTAATATCCACTATAAACACACCTCCTCAAGACATCAAATCTAAAATGCAGTCAATCTTTTCATGCTCAAAGCATTATATTTCAACACCACATGCTGTGTGGCTGAGTGACTGCAATTATAGGGCCATATCTATCCAATATAAAAAGCAACAACAGAAAGATTTAGTGAGATATACACACAAGAGCATATTCCACAGAGGCACAATATCTTAGCTAAGTCAAAAGAAAAATGATTGTCTCACAACATGAAAATGAAATTATGGCCATAATTTCAGAGTGCAGCGCAATCATGCTTACAACTTCTTAATGGGATAATGGATTAATTTCTTCAGTGTTCATATTTTGAATATTCAGTATTCGACTAGGAGACTACATATAAAAACAACCCATTATTGGGATGGTAAATGGTAAATCACTTTCTAAACTACTTTTTTTTTAATTTTTTTTTTCATATTATCTAGGCTGAATTATAAAAGAGTCTATCTACGCTCTCATCAGATTTCTAATAAGAATATTGGTTAATTAAAATATAATATATATAAAAAATTACAATACTTACAATATATTTCTTTTTTTCTTTTTTCAAAACCTATATATCTTTAAAGAAATATATGTATATATATATATATATATATTAGAAATGTTTCAATACAGGATCTTAGACTTTGTTAAAGTCCGAAAAAATTATTAAACCGCATAATTTAATAGATTTTTTAGATTTAAATAAAGCTAAAATATATATTAATTTCCTTAATCTATTAAAGCTATTATTTAATTTCCTTAAATAAAGCTAAAATATATATATATGCGGTTTAAATACATCTTAAGGAAATTAATTAATTATGATCGGTTTTTACATTGTATTTTGATTAAGGAAATTATATATATAGCTAAAAACTTATTAAACCGCATAATTAATTAAGGAAATTAATTAATACATCGCAAAAATACATTGTATTTTGATCGGTCTTTACATCTTAAGGAAATTAATTGTTCGCTTCTATATATGGAATCTCCACTACATAATAAAAATTTTGGACTGTTGCCTATTGGGCCTTAAGGTGGCCCATGGGTGAAATAAGCCTTTTACTATTGTCGGTATTACAATGTCGTAAGGAAGTAATTAAACTATATATATATAATTCCAATCTAGTCCGAAATTTTAAAATTCAAAAAAGTTTGAAAAAGCTATTAAACGATGGGATTTAATAGGCTTAAAACTTAGAGTACATAAATTATACAGGTTATATGTTTTTTCAGACTTTCCCACACTTTAAAATCCTGAATTGAAATATATATATATATATATATATATATATATATATATATATATATATATATATATATATATATATATTGTCCTTCTCTCATGAGGACACCCTTATTTTTTTTTTTTTATGTGAACACGCTGTTAAACCGTGCAGTTTAATAGTCACTGCAGACACGCTATTAAACCGTATAGTTTAACAGCATGTCCGCATTAAAGAAAATGAAAGCGCCTGCATCTGAGAATGATTATATACATTAGTGCATCAGGATCCTAGACGAGTTTAAAGTCCGAAAAAACTATTTAAACCGCATAATTTAATAGATTTTTAGATTTAAATAAAACTATTAAACTATATATATAATTTCCTTAATCAAAATACAATGTAAAGACCGATCATAATTAATTAATTTCCTTAAGATGTATTTAAACCGCATATATATATATTCGAAGAGTTCCATTAAGCAATAAAAATTGATCCGTAATGCACTGGGACTCTAAATCTAGACATTTATTTTAGCACAATCCAAGAGATCTGTTGAGCTTTGTTAAGAAATCTGCTCCTACTATTTATGCCAAAAAAGAAAAAAATCTCTATTTATGTCAAAAAAAGAAAAAAAATCTGTCATTGTTTAAAGGGAATGGACTTATAAGGTTAATACTCATTCACCCAAGGTACGTTGAAGGATAAATTCTAAAATACGTCAGAAGTATAATATTATTTATAAAACAAGCAAATGATGTTATAACAAGTATGTATTTATTTTAAAAAATTATCATATAAATAATAGTTATATTAAATTTAATTACATATGTCGTACATACAATAATTAGCTATATTACACTAATGAATTCCAAAGGCATGGGTAACACTGAGCTAGAACCGCTGATGGCAACGGAAGTGATGAATTTATATGTTATAATGGTTGTTTGAATTTGTGTGCATATTTATTTGCCTTCTCGTCTAATGCACATCTAATGCAAGTATCTGAACTATCTTGATTCCTTTGCATTATCCCAGGCTCCATTTTGGCACTATCCACCACACGAATATAATATTACAATTGTTTGGCCCCTTCCAAAAAGGTGAAAGCCAAAAGGGAATCCTGTAAAACACTTATCAAAAACAGAAAGCACCAACATGGCGACGGCCCATAATTTGCTTATCTGTCTTTGTCATATGACAGATCAATTCTACTTGTACTTTATTTAGCTAAATGTTTCTTCAAAATATAACATTCCAATTCAACAATCCATGTGCGTATATGATAACAAATACTCGAGTGATTCCTTGAGCATCTCTATCCATAGAATCTTGGACTTCTTTTCACTTTCTTTCAGTATAAAAAAGAAAAAACAATGGCCACCAAAGAGTACATCATTCAAGCATTTCAAGCAGTACCCTTTGCCACCTCCATTGCTCTTGGTACTCTCTCTGTGTTTTTCTTCTTGTTCTTCATCAGAAGGTTCATCTCCAGGCAGAGGATGGAATTAGCTGTTAATCTTCCACATGTTCCAGGTGGGTGTGTGTGTGTGTGTGTGTGTGTGTGTGTCAATTTATATTTATGTATAGCATTTTTCTCTTCAATTCTTTGTTCTTGATTGATTAATTTAAATGATCAATGGGTTGTTGTTGGGGGGTTGGTGCAGAGGTTCCAGGAAGGCTGCCACTCATAGGAAATTTGTTACAGTTGAAAGAGAAGAAACCACACATGACCTTCACAAGGTGGGCAGAGGTGTATGGGCCAATTTATTCTATCAAAACTGGAGCTTCTACTATGATTGTTCTCAATTCCTCTGATGTTGCTAAAGAGGTAAGCATTCTGGTTACATTCTTATTCAATTTTGTCATCAGGTGAAATTGTTAATGTAACATCAAAAATCGCTAGCAAGTGACTGGTTTATAAGCCGTCAGCTCTCTTAACCAAATAGACGTGTTTTAAGTAAAAAATGCTCAAACAGAACCGTGACTAACTATGTGGCCAAAGCAAACAATATCTATTTGGTTGTTGGGTTCGGGCTGTTACAATTAATAGTGTAAGTCATGTTTAAGCAGATGGATAATGTTTGGTAACTTTACTACTCGTGTGTAAGTTTGAGTGGGCTGCATACTTAATCCCTTTAGTTAGGTCGTTAGGTTGACAATAAAGATGTCTCATTCTCTAAAATGTTCAGTTTACTCGTCGTTAATTAATTTATATATTCATGTGGCTTTAGTTAATTATTGATATAGGGACACATAGAAGAGAAATCAATCAATCACTCAATGATTATAAGTTTTAATTTCTTGTTTGTCCTTCCAGGCCATGGTGACCAGATATCCATCCATTTCAACAAGGAAGCTGTCAAATGCCCTGAAGATGCTCACTTCTAATAAATGTATGGTTGCAACAAGTGACTACGATGAATTTCACAAAATGGCTAAACGATGTTTACTCACAAATGTTTTGGGTGGAAATGCTCAGGTTAATCTACTACTGCAACTTTTTCTTGCTTTTGCTGTGTCAGTTTACATGTTGTATGAATATATTGTAATGCCAAAACTAATGATGTGTACTCTCTGTCTGTGTTATTCAGAAGCGACATCGAATCCATAGAGACACCATGATGGAAAATATATCAACCCAATTTCATGCTCACATCAAGGACAATCCTCTACAACTTGTGAATTTCAGGAAAATATTTGAATCTGAACTTTTTGGTGTGTCAATGAAACAGGTGAGCCAGCTGTGATCTTTTGTTGGAATTCATCTCTTATCTTTGACTAAACACATAGATAATTAAAGCATTTTGCATTTTCAGGCTGTAGGAAAGGTTGTGGAATCAATTTATGTGAAGGAGCTTGGTACCACATTGTCAAAATATGAGATATTTAGAATTTTAGTACTTGACATAATGGAGGGAGCAATTGAGGTGGACTGGAGAGACTTCTTCCCTTATCTAAGATGGGTTCCTAATGAGGGTGTGGAAATGAAAATTCAGAGATTGTGTACCCGCAGGCAAGCAGTAATGAATGCTCTCATCAGCGAGGCCAAAAACAGAGTTGCTTCAGGACAGGAACTGAATTGTTATGTTGATTACTTGTTATCAGAAGTAAAGTCACTTACAGAGCAGCAAATAAGCATGCTGCTCTGGGAGACCATCATAGAGACATCAGATACTACTTTGGTTACAACAGAATGGGCCATGTATGAGCTCGCTAAGGATGCAATGCGACAGGTTAATTAATCAATCACTAGTCTCTCCATACACTTTGATCTTTGCTACATTGTCAGAATTTTGCGTATGTTGAAATGTTTCTTCTATATATATGCTGCAGGATCGTCTGTTCCAGGAGATTCAATCAGTTTGTGGGTCAAACAAGTTTATGGAGGAAAACATAGCACAGGTTCCTTACTTGGGAGCTGTTTTCCATGAAACTCTGAGAAAGCACAGTCCAGCTCCAATAGTTCCTTTGAGATTTGCACATGAAGATACCGAAATAGGAGGATACTTCATTCCTGCCGGAAGTGAGGTTGTTGTTTCGCATAATTTCCTTTGAAATCTTTGTGGTTCCAACTAATAATATCTGCAATGTTAGGTGTTAACTTTAATTTATGTTGCATACATAGATTGCAATAAACGTATACGGATGCAACATGGACAAGAAACAATGGGAAAACCCAAAGGAGTGGAAACCTGAGAGATTTCTTGATAAGCAATACGATCCTGCGGATTTGTACAAGACAATGGCCTTTGGAGCAGGAAAGAGGGTGTGTGCGGGTTCTCTTCAGGCGAGTTTGATAGCTTGCGCGGCAATAGGTAGGCTGGTGCAGGAATTCAAGTGGAGTTTGAGAGACGGTGAGGAAGAAAGTGTTGATACTGTTGGCTTCACTACTCACAAGCTACATCCTTTGCATGCAAACATAAGGCCTAGGCCTAGGAGTTAATGTAGGCAAGACCCTGACGCGATCATCACTTTTCCTTATCATCTCCACTACTTACAAAAACTGAAGATCTGAAGCCTCTTTTTCTTCATAATGTGTGACATCAATAAGAGTTATTACATTTTTAATGTTCTAGTATATGTATTATCTGAAGAGCAACAATAACAAGGCTTATGTCCTCTATGATATCTGCATTTCAATCATGCTACCTTCTTCTTTGAAATGGAAACTTTCTTCAGCATTTGTGTTTTGAATGTTTAGTACACGTACGACAACATTTAAAAGTATGGAACCACCTAGTATTTAAATGGTAAATGGTAAACTACTTCCTTTCACTCATATTATCTTGGCTGCACTATAAAAGAGTCTTAAGTACGCTCTCAACAAATTGAAGAATTTTAAAGTCTCTGTTCAAAGCTTTAGCAAAAATTAATTTATCTTAAAGCCACTAACAGACTTGTGATTATGACTGGACAATAGTAAAAGGCTTATTGCACCCACGGGCCATGGCCCTTAAGGTCCAATAGGCAAGTCCAAATGTCTTTTTGAAAATATTTTCCGTCTATATAATTATGCAAACAATTAATTTCCTTCAGATGTGAGATTGATCAAAATATAGCGTATTTTTGTACATACTTACTAGCAATTTTGAGTTCCATTAAGTACCAAACTCATGCCGGTCCATAATTTATTGGAAAGAAATTTCCGTTTTTGAATAAAATTCTTATTGTCATAAATGAGTAGCCGTCCCTCATTTACAGTACTAGTCAATGTATATGAATCCTATATTATTATTACAGTTAATTTGTTATATCATCTAGTTTTCTTTTCCTAATTATTGTTGTAGTTGTCATTACAACCTTACACTTCATATATAATGCAGATAAAAATAATGATTGAGAGTTTCACTATTATTTTTATTTTAATTTCCGTAAACAAAAAATTTAGTAAATTGTTAGATGAAATTTCACTACTAATATTTTAACATCGAGTGTTAAAAAAAATTATTGTGGTTATTAACAAAAATGTTGCCATAATATTGGTACAAACTTAACCCGTTACCTTTAATTCCAATGAGTATGGTGGGTTTATTATTATTACTTATTTTCTCTATCCCTCCTTATGGAGTTATGGGTCTAAAAAGTGTCCCTATTTTACCAGTTTTAAGGTGTTTGAAGTTTTCTTTGTTTTTGGAAGAATTTTGTTTCTTGCCTAGTGTTTTGACCCTTTTAATTGTAATTTTTTGTGGCATGAAACAAACGTGGATGTAATTCTTATTCTTATTGAGTTTTATTATAGCTTTCCGTCCATTTTATTTTAAATAATAATAATGTTGCTATATGCAAACATGAATCTATGTGGATGAGTTAGGTTCAAAATTTTCAATTCGCATTGTATGTTTTTATTAAAGGTGTATTTTCTGCATGATCGGTGTTTCTAAGGACAAGTAAAGATATTTGTTTATGTTTAACATGAGGTATTGGAGTAAATTAATAGATATAATTTATATTTTAATTATCTCTCGTGAAATATCATGAGTTTGATAAGTTTTGTTCAATGTGAGTATGTGAGTTTCACAGCTTCTACATCTTTGATATGTTGATGTATCACGACTCACACGAACAGCTTATAATGGGATTTCGCTAAGTTGATTTTAGGGATTGGGAATAAGAAGAGGTTCCAGTGATGAAAAGATTTAGGTGCTTACCGAAGGGAATTTGTTGGAAAGATTTTTGGGATCTTCAACTAGTAGCTTTCAATTTATTATTTTTTAATGTTTTGTTGAAATTTATTCTTATTTATTTAAAAAAATGTTCTTTTAATCCATAGTTTAAGTCAATTATTCCATTAGTTTCTATATTTTTAAAAATTACTTAAAACACACTTATCATCACTTTCGTAGTTATTGGATTTAATTTTATAAAGTAGTATTTTTTTATATTATTTTCAAATATACATGATAATGAATTATGGATTTTATTAAAAAAATAATATATATATATAGGCACACACATATATGTATGTATTTATAGTTAGTTTTTAACTTAGTGTTGAGAGCCATGTAAAATTAGTATTCTATTAATGTAATATTTTTGAACTAGTTGCCGACTGCCAAAGTGAAAATTAAAATGCAAGCATTTTGCATAATTTCCCATTAGCATCAAATACATGATTTATCTATATATCTAAATAAATCTCCAATGTGATAAAAAAAAGTATTCTAGCATATGTGAGATTTTTTTTCTTTAAAATTTTATTTGTAGCAAAGAAATAACTTTCTTTGTGAAAAAATTATATATGAATTTGATATTTATGACTAATTTTGTGTTGACACGTTTGTTATATAAATATGTTATTTTAGCAATTCTAAAATGATATTTAGACTAAAATTGACGAGAGATTTAATATATAGGACTATCAATTTCTCATAATGTATTTAGGGCTAATTTGATAATAGTGTAACTTTTAAAATAATTATTGTTAGATATTAGTTATGTTATAGAAATAATCAGTTGTGAATAGAATTAATTAAATATTTGGTAAAATTTATTTTAAAAGTGCTCTGAATTTTAAAAACAATTATATATATTAGGTAAATCTTACTGTTAGATTACAATAAGAATGCAAATAACTAACATAGACATAATGTTGAATAAAATTTATTTACACATTTATAAACATATATATATGGTATTTTTTCCATTGTGTATATATAATAATTGATCACTAAAAAAAATACTTTATATTCTATTTTGTTTTCTCAATATAATTGGTAATGATAATAACTTTATAAATTTAATAATTTTATTTCCTAATTGAATAAGAAAAATTTTAGATTTTATAATATATGTAATGATATATAGATAATTACATTAAGTATAAAACTACTCCTTTCCTACTTTAGCTTTTAAAAATATGTTATAGGATGAGATGATTTTACTAAACATAATTTTTTTAAAAACATACCAAACATCAAAATTAAATTTTATCTTTTAGAAACCACTTTTGAGCTATTCAAAATATGTAAATGGATGACATGATTCAGGTTAGTGTTTAAGATTTTCGAAACAATTAACAATCTAATCGCATTAATAAAAATTAACAATATTGTTACATATTTCTTGAACATGATACACCAATCCAAATCATCACACATACAAATTATGAGATCACGACAAACAAGAAAGATTAATATAAGGGGTGCCTGGACAGGATTAAGATCCTTTCCTAGTGTTTTTTTATCCTAGCCTCTCTTAATTTCTTAAATCTAGTGAAAAAAGTGGCTTAATTATAAATAAGTGGTTTGATTATTTAATATTAACTACTTATTTCACACTAGGAAAGACTAAGATAGAAAAATACTAGTAGAGGATCCTAGTCCATTTCTTCAAATTTTTTGAATTATGTTATTAATAAATCGAAATACATGCACTTCTATGTTATTATTGACAAATTTTAAATAAATTAAACAGTATATAGTTGAATTCCCTCTCAAGTGTCGCAAGCAAAGTTTACCAGCTCCACATATAAAAATTTAAAAAATAAATAAAACAAACCAATAAAACACAGAATAAAACTCTGACCTTTCCAGCAGTATTCTCCTTCTTCTTCTAATCTGATAAAAACTTATATCAAAGATTGTTTGATATTCTCAATATTTTGTTCTTTCATGGCTGGAAGGTTAAAGAAAAATTATTATGAGGTGTTGGGTTTGTGCTGTTCATCAGAGAGGTTCCACTTGTTGAGAGGATTCTGAATTCACTTGATGGAGTCGAAGAGATTTCGGTGATCGTGCTGTGCCTGTGCATGCCATAGATAAGAACTAATTAAAAATACTGCAAAATGAAACAATATTAACACAAATGAATGCTTTCTTAATCTTTTCAATTATTGATTTACTTTTTTTGGATTTTTCTATTGCATAAGAATTGAAGTTTATATGTCTTGGGCTATGTTTAGGATTAAGATGTTCATTAGTTGTCAGTAGAGGTCTCTCAGTACTTCGGGTGGACTATTATATTATATTGTGATTGGTAGTTAAGTATAAAAAATATTATGTAATTAAATATTAACCATATAGGATTACAAATGCAGTGCACACCTGACAAAATATTATTAAATAGATGGCCACGACTCTGATATAATTCATCAACCCACTACTATGGGCAATTTTATTATTTATTTTACACTTTGGCTTCTTTAATTTTCTACATGACTAAAATTACTAAGAATCTATTAATTAGTTTCTACATAACTATTATCAAGGGTATTGATGAATTTTTCAAAAAAATTAATTATATGTGCTTCTGTTTTAGTCTATTGCACTTTTACGCCAAGTGTGAGCACAACATGCGTGCATATGGACTTTAATGTACTCCTGATCTGATATAGGGACTCTTCCATGTCTTTCTCATGCTGTATGAAATTAAATAACTCTGTTAATTAATTTGCAGGAGAAACAAAACACTCCACCCAATAAAGAGCTTTTTTTTTTTCAAACTATTGTATGTACTATATGTGACGGCTTAAATGTGCTCCTCTAATGGGAACCAGAAATTATTGTTAGATATTTCCAAGCCAAATTTAATTATTTACAAGGTTAACAACTTGGGGATATGTCTGTAGTATTGGGCATGAGTGTACTAATTAGGAGGAAGGACAATCAAGTTCCAATGAATATCAAAGTGTCCCCCATGTATAGTATTTGCCACCTCTCTATGCCTAAAAGTACTTGAGTCTAAAGTGATGTTATTATGAGTATTGAAACGAGATCCTTTGTGGTTTAATGCCAGTTTCAGCACTGAATAAGGCAAGGCTGGAGGCTACTGTTAGACCAGAGGGGGAAATGGAATCTCAAAACAAGTGGTCCGCCCCGTCAATCATGGCTTCTGGATTGTTACTTGTACTATCATTTCTAAGATATATTTATCACCCATTGCAATATTTGGCTGTCGTTGCAGTTGTTGTTGGACTCGCCTGCAATATTGATGAGAAGCGTAGCATCAATGAAGAGCCCCATTCTTAATAAAAATGTTCTCGTTCTGATGGCAGGTAATGCTTTAGCGAAAATTAATTAATCTTAAAGCCACTAACGGACTTGTGATTACTACTGACAGCACCCATGGGCCATGG
This sequence comes from Clausena lansium, assembly GCA_030449835.1. Lineage (NCBI taxonomy): Eukaryota > Viridiplantae > Streptophyta > Magnoliopsida > Sapindales > Rutaceae > Clausena > Clausena lansium. The sequence continues at coordinate 3,604,145 of JASUUF010000146.1, read as the reverse complement.
CCTTTAAAGTCCAATAGAGAAGTCCAAAATTTTTTGTAAATATTTTCCATGTACAGGAGCAAACAATTAATTTCCTTATTGTTAGATGAAATTTCACTACTAATATTTTAAGATTGAGTTAAAAAAAAAATTTATCGTGGCTATGAATAAAAACGTTGCCATATTGGTACAAATATACCCTGTTGCCTTCTAGTGATGGCAATGGGGAGCGGAGGGGAGTGGAGGGGACTGATCTCTCCGTACCCATTTCCGATATTTTGCATATGTCACAGTCTCTTTTCCGTCCTCGTCAAAATTACTTGATAGAATCTCAATTCCCTCCCTGAATAATAATAGGATTTTTCCAAGGGTCCTCAATCTCCGAATAACTGATATATTTTTAATTTTTAATTTTAATTTAATCATATTAAAAAAATTTAAATAAAAATAAATAATTCTAAGATTATACAATAAATCGATTCCTTAATATTTCCTTAATCCTCATGGTTTGCATTTAATCAATAATTTTCCAACACATAACACCCATGAAATCATGCAAAATCCTTAGGAATCATAACCCAAAAATTTAATCATAGAGATCAAACTCAATAGTTCTAAGATTATACAAGAAATCGAGTACTTAAATGTTAAAAAAATATACATACCTTAATCACCACCACAACTCCAAACAATTTTTTTTGCAGTTAAATCATAAAACCAAGAAAACTTGGCCACTTTGTTTAATTGTTTCAAAGCTCAATTTCCGACCATGAGAAGAAGAAGCTAATCCCTATTTTCTCTCTTAATTATTAATTTATACTTAGGATTTTTAGCTAATAGGCTTAGGTAAAATGACTAAAATGGGCTTGGTAAAATACTAGGCCCAAAAACAAATAAGTCCAAATACCCATATAATGTTAGTATTAAATTAATAATTAAAAAAATAAAATACATTTCATTATCTATTTACTAATAATTTAAAAAATAAAAAATAAATTAAAATGGGGAAATGGGGAGGGGAATCCCATCCCCTCCCTTCCTTGAATAAAAAATTGGGTAAAAACATTATATTAAAAAAATAATATTCTTTTAAATAATATTCATCTTTGATTGCTATTTTTGAACCTACCATATACACTGGTGTAGCACAATACAGAGAACAATATCTAGTGGGATTTTGCTTAGTTGTTTTTAGGGATTGGGAATGAAAGGAGGTTCCAGTGACGAAATGATCTTGGGATTTTACATAAGGGAATTTGCTGGAAAGATTTTTAGGATCGGTCTTTCAACCATTAGCTTACAATTTTTTATTTTTTAATGTTGGAAAATTATCTGTCATATACTCTTAAGAGACATTTTTATCAAATGTGTTGCAACACTTTCTACATTTATCACTCGTACACCCTAAGTTGTCAAAATATTTTTTGCGTCCACCAATCCGTTACATGCCTTTAGAATATGCTGACGTCATAGAAGTAATGTGGTCTTTTACTACAGGAGAAGCTATGATAAAAAACGACATGTCATTTTGTTTAATTGGTGACAACATTTTACAGATTGACATGTCGTTTTAGAGTAATATTATTGGATGACATGGCGTTTAAGTGTAATATTAATGGATGACACGTCATTTGTAATTAAAAAAAAAGAAAAACAAGAGAAAACACGCACAACACACACGATTGGATCTTTTTTTCTCTTCACACACTCACAATACAAAAGCAAAGGGGAAGTTAGTAGCACACCACTGCAGCGACGACACTCATGATCGGAGACGGCACGACAGACACAAAGGCAACCCCTTAATTTTTATGATTAAGAAACTCTTTAAGGGAAATTACTTTGTGTGTGAGGGTGCTACTGGGTTCTCCTTTCCTTTTGTGTTGTTTGTGTGTGATGAGAATAAGAGAATGAGAGATCCGGTCATGTGTGTTGTGCTTGTTTCTTCTTGTTTAACTGTTTTTTTTTTTAAGTTAAAAAACGACATGTCATCCGATAACACAAGCGTTCAACGACATATCATCCTTTAATATTACCATAAAACGACAAGTTGTCTGATAAAACATTGTCATTTCACTTAAACAAAATGACATGTCGTTTTTTTATCATAGCTTTTCCTATAGTAAAATACTACACTACCCCTATGACGTCAGCATATTCTAACAGCAGGTAACAGATTGGTGGACGTAAAAAATGTTTTGACAATTTAGGGTATACGAGTGATAGATGTGGAAAGTATTGTGTCATGTCTGATGTCACTTAAGGGTCTATGACTGATAATTTTCCTTTAATGTTTTATTCAAATTTTTTCTTATTTATTTAAAAAAAACATTTTTTTAAACCCACAATTTTAATTAATTATTTACGTAGTTTCTATAATTTTTAAAACTACCTAAAACACGTCTGTCATCACTTTCATAGCTATTGGATCTAACTTTTCAAGGGTAAAATAATATTTTTGTGTTATAATTTTTAAAGAAAAATATATGACAATCAATTATGGTTATTATTAAAAAAGAAAAAAGAATGATATATTTTGGCTTAAACGGTAGGATTCAATATTTTACCTTTTATCCAATGATAGTTTTAACATAGTATTGAGAGCCACAAAAACTAGTATTCTATTTATCTAATTTATTTTTGAACCAGTTGCCCACTGCGAAAGTGAAAATTAAAATGCAAGCATTTTGTATAATTTCCCATTAGTATCAACAAAATGATTTATCTATACATCTAAATAAATCTCCAATGTGATAGAAAAATATAGTGCTTGTTTCTTAAACATTTGAAATCTAATATTTAGAAAAATATAGTGCTTGTTTCTTAAACATTTGAAGTCTAATATTTTTATTAATATCAGACTTTTTTTTTAAATTTACTTGTTTGTTTTTTGTTACTTATATCTGATTTCCAGACATTTACATCTGAATAGAAAAAGTAAACTTTTTTTACTTTTATTGAAACAAGAAAAAGTATGAATAAGAATTAAATATTATGTTTAAAAAATATTTCTATAAAATACTCTTATTTCCTAAACTATAAAATATAATTCCTTTTTTCTCTTTGTTTTGATTTATAAGGACATAAATGTCAAATAACTATATGTAAGATTTTTTTATTTAATAAAAAAATAGATGACACTTATATTCAGTTTTTTTTTTTAAAAATCAAACATATTATTCAAATATTCGTATTAAAGCTTACTCAAACTTCAGAAAAATTTAGACTTATTTAGATTTCAGATAAAAAAAATAACCGCTGCCGTATTCCAGCATATGTAAGATTTTTTTCTTTAAATTTTTATTTGTAGCAAGGAAATAACTTTGTGATTTAAATCTAAATATGATATATATGACTGTGTTGACATGTTTTTTTAATATTTTTTCTATTTTAACAATTATGCAATGATATTTGAACTAAAATTGACAAGAGTTTGAATATATAGTACTATAAATTTTTCAAAATGTATTTAGGGCTGATTTGTTAATATTATAAATTTTAAAATAATTGCCGTTAGTTGTGCTATTGAAATAATCAGCTATGAAGAAAATCATTTAAATGCTTGATAAAATTTATTTTTAAAAGTACTGTGAATTTTAAAAATAATCATACGTATTAGGTAAATTGTATTGTTAAACTACAGTAAGAATATAAATGACTGAAATGGACATAATATTAAAATTATACATTTATAAACATGTATATTGTTGATGCCAAAAAACGATCTCAACAGCTAAATTTATTTTTTGGGAAATAACAGCATGAATTCAAGCTCAAACGTCGATCTGATCTATGCCTGCCAACCATAAAAATAAGGTTAGGACATGCCGGTGGGGGTTCCGGTGCAGACCCTTCGATGCTTGAGTCAGATATTTGATGTATAAGGAGAAAAAATAATAAAAAGGAGGGACTGAAAATGAATTAAAGTTAAAGGATGCGTAAGTGGTGGTATTGTCAATCTTGTAGAAAGCAGAAGAGACTTTTTAAGACTAGTAGTTTTTGTTTCAATTTGCTAACCCCTTCACTTGATGACCAATAGGCCCTTAGTTGTGAGTGGTTTCCTTAATTTCAGTCAGCTCCCTGGCAGTTAAGGGCGGTTACCTATCTATTGAGGGGTGGTTGAAAGGATAGTGGCACATAACTTCCCTAGAAAATAGGCCACGTTATCCTGACAGATAACGTGTCAAGCTAGCACATTCTTGGGGGGGACAAATGAATTTCCAGGTCGAATTGATGAATTTTCAAGTCGCTCGCATAGACAAGGTCGTATTCATAAACCAGGTTGCCAACATAGGCTCCAGGTTGTGTTTATAAACCAAGTTGCCAACATAGGCCCCGGGTTTACTTATGAGGTCGGCCCAATGGCAATAGTTCTACACGGGTTAGGGTCAGCCGCATTTCTCGATGATATTAGAAAAATCCTACCCGAACACCAGTCCCCTAGTTTTCAATATCGGAAAGTTATTACCGGTGTTGAAAACTAATTGTCGAAAAAGAACGAAAAATTTTCACAAACCTAACACTAGTCCCCTAGTTTTCGACGTCGAGAAGTAATGATCGATGGTCGAAACTTAAACAATAAACAATAAATAATAACATACAACATTGAGCTGCACTTATAAAACAATAGTAAAGTAATAACCATAAAAGTTTAGAATTGATTACAAAATTAAGTTTGACGTTAATTAAAATAATAATTTGAAAGTTAAAGCATTAACCACGATTTAATGGCTCGTGAATTAAATAATAACCACCTATTTAATTAAAATGATAAGTGGGAGGCATGGTTATCCCACGTGTGGTTTTGGCTTGTGCATAAAATAAGACAAAATAAAGGGAATTTGAAATTTGAATTGCAAATACCGTACTGACCGCATCCATTTAACAAAGGGGCATATTGCACGCCATCCTAGCCGTCCATTCTCAATGCCCACGATTTAGTTGGCTTATTTACTCTTGTTCCTCTTATGTTTTATGGTGGTTGTTTTCATTTTGCGTTACCCGTATTTGCTCTCTTTTAGAACTTGTGGCAGCTGCTTTCGGTGAGCTTTCCACCATAATCACAAACGTTGCACTTCAGAATGGTAGATCGTTTTATTCAGGGCTCTCGATGAGTTCTTTTTTTTATTTTTTTCGGATACCAAGCTAATGGTTTTAGGCTTATTGTTGATGTAGAATCAATATTGGGCTGCTAGTTTTTGCCGTTCCTCAACATTACTGAAAACTCCCCCCTTTTTCAAGAAAATGAAACTTGGATCTGTTCAGGCTTGCTAAAATCTGGTGAGTTGTCTCAGGCACCATTGTTTCCCGCATTCTTGCATTTCTAAATGTAGATTTTGCTTGGGTTTGTTCTGCTTTATTGTATTTTGTATGTTGCCACTGAAAAAAGAAAAAAAAGGGGCTTGATGTTGAGTGAGGTTAGAGGTTGTTGTCATTTTGCTTTGCTGATGCGTTGTATATGGGTAGTGAATGAAAAGTTGAGGTTTGAAATGTGTTGATTAGGCAGCAATGGAGTTTAGGGGTGACGAGGATTTACTTTGTAGTGATTCGCAAAATGTGGATAGAGAATCGTTGGATGAGTTCAGTGATGTTAAATCAGGCGTGAATGATAATGGAGAAATCGGAGGAGACAACGAAGTAGAGTCAAATGACAGTGCGGCAGAAAATAATTTCGAAAAAACAAGAAGTATAATATAGGGTAGGCCAATGATTAGTTTGATGGTGCACAGCTTGAAGATGAGGGAAATGAGCATGAGGAATATAGCATTAACAATATGAAATTTGACACGGCAGATAAAGAGATTGAGGAATTAAGGGAAGAGTATTAGATTCCAAACGATGTTACACTTAGGTTATTGAGGGAAGAGGAAACAACCATCAAATTGGATGATGGAGAAAGTTGATAAAAAAATAATTGCTTCCAATCATATTACACATGATTGTGTAACATATTACACAAGAGAGATTGGAAGTAGGTGTAATATGATTGGAAGCAGTTATTTTTTTTACCAACTTTCTCCATCATCCAATTTGCTGGCTGTTTCCTCTTCCCTCAATAACCTAAGTGTAGTATCGTCTGGAATCTGATACTCTTCCCTCAATTCCTCAATCTCTTTATCTGCTGTGTCAAATTTCATTTTGTTTATGCTATATTTCTCATGCTCATCTCCCTCATCTTCAAGCTGTGCACCATCAAACTCATCATTGACCTACCCCTGTATTGCACTTCTTGTTTTTTCGGAATCATTTTCTGCCGCACTGTCATTTGACTCTACTTCGTTGTCTCCTCCGATTTCTCCATTATCATTCACGCTCGATTCAACATCACTGAACCCATCTAACGAATCTCTATCCACATTTTGCAAATCACTACAAAGTGAATCCTCGTCACCCCTAAACTCCATTGCTGCCCAATCAACACATTTCAAACCTCAACTTTCCATTCACTCCCTATATACAATGCATCAGCAAAGCAAAATGACAACAACCAGTAACCTCACTCAACACCAAGTTTTTTTTTCTCTTTTTTCAGTGGCAACATACAAAATACAATAAAGCATAACAAACCCAAGCAAAATCTACATTTAGAAATGCAAGAGCGCGGGAAACAACGGTGCCTAAAACAACTCACCAGATTTTAGCAAGCCTGAATAGATCCAAGTTTAATTTTCTTGAAAAAGGGGGGAGTTTTTAGTAATGTTGAGGAACGACAAAAACTAGCAGCCCAATATTGATTCTACATCAACAATAAGGAAAACCATTAGCTTGGTATCTGGAAAAAAAAAAAAAAGAAGAGGGCACCAAAAAAAACTCACCGAGAGCCTTGAATAAGATGGTCTACCATTCTGAAGTGCAACATTAAACATTAAAATTAATTTTTAACTTTCAAAATCACTTTTGAGTCTCCCAAAAACAATCACGAACAGGCCCCTAGTATCATTGCCAATTTTATTGAGATAAAAAATAGAAAATAAAGATATTTAATTTAATTATCAATTATTATATATACACAATAAAAAAAATACAATATATATTGTTGCTACCAAAAAACGACCTCAACAGCTAAATTTATTTTTTGGGAAATAACAGCACGAATCCAAGTTCAAACGTCGATTTGACCACAACGTTCTATGCCTACCAACCACAAAAACACATTTAGGACATGCCGGTGGGCGTTCCAGCATAAACCCGCCGATGCTTAAGTTAGATATTTGATGTATAAGAAGAAAAAAATAATGAAAAGGAGGGACTGGAAATGAATTAAAGTTAAAGGATTCTCAGGTGGTGGTATTGTCAATCTTGTAGAAAGTAGAAGAGACTTTTTAAGACTAGTAGTTTTTGTTTCAATTTGCTAACCCCTTCACTTGACGCCCAATAGGCCCTTATTTGTGAGTGGTTTCCTTGATTTCAACCAACTCCCTGGTAGTTAAGGGCGGTTACCTATCTATTGAAGGGTGGTTGAAAGGATAGTGGCACATAACTTCCCTAGAAAATAGGCCACGTTATCCTGATAGATAATGTGTCAAGCTAGCACATTCTTGGGGGGGACAAATGAATTTCCAGGTCGAATTGATGAATTTTCAGGTCGCTCGCATAGACAAAGTCGTATTCATAAACCAGGTCGTGTTTATAAACCAAGTTGCCAACATAGGTCCTGGGTTGTAATTATGAGGTTGGCTCAACGGCAATAGTTTTGAACGGGTTAGGGTCGATCGCATTTCTCGATGATATTAGAAAAATCCTACCTGAACACTGGTCCCCTAATTTTTAATATCGAAAAGCTATTACCGGTGTTGGAAACTAACTGTCGAAAAAGAATAAAAAATTTTCACAAACCCAACACCAGTCTCCTATTTTTCGACATCGAAAAGATATGATCGATGGTGGAAACTTAATCAATAAACAATAAATAATAATATACAACATTAAGCTGCACCTATATAACAATAGTAAAGTAATAACCATAAAAGTTTAGAGTTGTATTATAAAATTAAGTTTGACGTTAATTAAAATAATAATTAAAAAGTTAAAGCATTAAACACGATTTAATGGCTCGTGAGTTAAATAATAACCACTTATTTAATTAAAATGATAAGTGGGAGGCAATGGTTATCCCACGTGTGGTTTTGGCTTGTGCATAAAATAAGACAAAATAAAGGGAATTTGAAATTTGAATTGCAAATACCGTACCTGACCGCATCCATTTAACAAAGGGGCATATTGCACGCCATCCTGGCCGTCCATTCTCAATGCCCACAATTTAATTGGCTTATTTACTCTTGTTCCTCTCATGTTTTATGGTTGTCGTTTTCATTTTGCGGTACCCATATTTGCTCTCTTTCGGAACTTGTGTCGACTGGTTTCGGTGAGCTTTTCACCATAATCTTTTATGCAACAGTACTAAACTTTTCTCATGCCTCCTCGATTATGTAATCTAAAATACAAATGACATGCGATCATTTTGTATAAATTCATGCATAACTATTTGTCATTTGAACCGTGTATTGGTTTGGTCTTTTACCGTGCAAGTAAGAAGTTAAAACGATGGATTTGTCTGCACACCAATTTCAGAGGAAATTTCGTTATTTTTCCTACGTAGTGATGACAATGGGGCGAGAAGGAGGTAGGGAGGTCTCCTCCATTCCCCACGCCATTTGAAATTTGGCACCAATTCCGCCATTAAATTTAGTGGGAGTGGGGATAGAAAATCCTCACATGTGATCAGTTTACTTTTTAAAAGATGAAAAAAAAGTTCACACTTGTACCCATATTAAAGTTTATTTTTTTCTTGGCGCGAAATCTGAATATGGATTGCAGTTTGCAAATCTTTCCGAAAAGAGAAAAAAAGAGTGCTGTTACCTACTCTTTAGTTTTTATTTTGATTAATCTAGAATTTTTTTAACTTGAATAAAGACACGTCAACTTTATTTTTCTGAAATTGATATTTTAATGCCATGTGAGCACTTATCTCAACTCTTGGATTAAGTCATTCAATGATGCCGTGATTTCAATATCTTAATTAAATATGAATTATGTAAATAGAACATAAGACGTGTAAATTTAATATACAATTTATAAATCAACAATAAGTATAAAATAAAATATAAACTATTTAAATAGAATATAAGACTTATAAATATAAGATAAAACAAGTAAATTAACATAATAGTGGTAAATTAGTGCATTATTGGTAAACAAAACAAAAACTTATAAATGTGATATAAAACTTATAAATCAACATTAAATTTTAAATATAACATAAATAATAATAAATGAAATATAAGACTTGTCAATAAAAGATAAAACAAGTAACTCAACATAGGAGTGCTAAAGTAATATATTATTGATAAACAAAACAAAAACATACAAATGTAATATAAAACTTGGGAATCAACAATAAGTGTAACATAAAACATAAATTAAGTAAATGAAATGTAAGACCTATAATAAATGGAGGGTAAACCAAATAAATTGACATAGGAATAGTAAATTAGTTTATTATTAGTACACAAAACAAAAACTTACAAATGTAACATAAAACTTGTAAATCAATATTAAGTTAAAATAAAATATAATTTATATAAATGGAGGGGAAAACAAGCAAATTAATATAGGAATGATAACTTGGTGTATCATTGGTAAATGAAATAAAAACTTACAAATTTTATATAAAACTTGTAAATCAACATTAAGTGTAAAGTAAAACATAAATTAAGTAATTGAAATATAAGACTTGTAATGAAAGATAAAACAAGTACATTAATATGAAAGTGGTACATTGAGGTATTATTGGTAAACAAAAGAAAAACTTATAGATGTAACATAAAACTTGTAAATCAACATTAAGTGTAAAATAAAACATAAATTATGTAAATGAAATATAAGACTTGTAAATAGAAAGTAAAACAAGTAAATAAAAATTAGAGTTATTGAAAAAATAAAAATTTACAAATGTAAAATAAAAATTCATTAAATGATTGCCTTATATATTTTTTGATTTTATTTCTAATTTGAATAATGATTGTTTGGGTTTATGTAATATGACACGGCTTAAAAGTGTTTGATTTACCTCTAAGTATAAGAGTGTCTTGTTATATAACCCGGTGAGTTCGGGGTTGAGCCACAGGAAATTTTAAATTTAGTAGTAAAATATTAAAAGAAAATTAATTATTGAAAACAAAATAATAATTTAAAAAGTGCTAAGGTTATAGGATTCACTCTTGGAATTCAAATTATGTTCATAATATTCTCTCTTAATTATATTTGTATTTCATTTAATAGTTAAATATTACGCCATTTAATTCTTAACTAACCAATTTTATGGATAAATATGGGAATAAAGTACATGATGTGTCATTGCTATATTAGAGTGTTGACATAATGTCAAAATTTCATATAAATCCAAGGAAGTCTAGGTCTACAAATTAATATGACATAAAATTATCCAATAAATAAAAATACAAATAAGAAAAAAATGTAATAAATAAAATAAACTTTAAACTCACTTGAAAGAGAAATTAATTCCAAGATTGAATCCTTGAGTTTCACCTTTCACTTTAGCTTAGAAAATTAGCCACTCGTATTGAAAAGGAAAACACACATTTTATTTATTGACTTCTGAAATATATTACAAGAAAATTTGAGAACAAAGGAAATGAAAAACAAAGGAAATAGAAATGTAGAAATGAAAGAAAGAGTGAGCTAAGCTTTGCACCCCAAATTCTTCACCGGCTGATTTCTCCCCCAATTCCAAGCATACCATTCTTCCTTCACGCCTTCTTTAGATAGGCAAATGCTTTCCCTCCTTATAATCATATTTTGTTTTCTTTCATTTGTATTTTGATTATTATTATGAATAGGGAAGGGGAAAGTCTTGTGGTGGCTGGCGGCAACACATGACTTATCTTGGCAAGTGGTGCCATTTCTTTCCTTTTTTTTTTTTTAATTATTATATATATAATCTATTTTTAATTCCAAACAGCTTCAATAATGTAATATGCTCATCTTCTTTGTCTCCCGTTTCCAACTTTAACTCCCCTTTATTATCAAAATATACCTACAATAACAAAATATAATAATTAAGATAAAAATAAATATAAGAAAATATAAATTATATAAAATTACATCTGGCTAGCATTAAGATAAAATATAAGTTACAAGCACCTTAATTAACACTATAAGTGAGAAAAATGATAAGTTAAACCTTTATAAAAATATACAGTTTCTAGTGTTAATCATAATATATGTGATGATAAATATGAAATTTTATTAAGGATAAAACTTGTTCTCAAAATTAGGTTTTGAAAAACTATTCTTTTCATGTTTTTCTAAGTTGTTTGTAAGATGAGGTAATTTTGCATCCTTTTAAATCTCCTCGACAGCAACCCCAAATGATTTTTAAGTAAAAGTAAGAAACAAAGTTTAAAACTATATGAAACATGTATAAAACTAAAAATTAGATCCAAATTTATTGATGTATCATATATGTTTAGTAATATAAAAATATCTCCTTATTTTGTTTTGGCTTGATCCACATCTAGAAAAATGATCTTTCTTAATTAACCTATGTAGTAAACAAGCACTATACAGAAAATGAAAAAAAAAGTTTCCAAATGTCCTAGAATGAATAGAATTTATGGCAAAACCAATTCAATAAAATTTATTCCAATTGTTTTCAATTCATGAGTGTTTTTTCTTTGTTTAGTTAAATTAAATGAATAAGCTATTTTTGTTTAATTATAGTGTAATACTAATTTACTAATTTTATGTTATTTTTACAAGTGTTTGTTTTGTTTATAATTTTAAAACATCAATTTACTACTCTCATATTAATTTACTTATTTTACCTTCTATTTACCAATTAATTTAAAAAACTTATGTTTATCAAGGCATTGATGTCTAGTTTTAAGTAACATTTAATTTGAGGGAACATTCCAATAGGCCCTTATTTGTGAGTGGTTTCCTTGATTTCAGCCAACTCCCTGGTAGTTAAGGGCGGTTACCTATCTATTGAAGGGTGGTTGAAAGGATAGTGGCACATAACTTCCCTAAAAAATAGGCCACATTATCCTGATAGATAATGTGTCAAGCTAGCACATTCTTGGGGGGGACAAATGAATTTCCAGGTCAAATTGATGAATTTTCAAATCGCTCGCATAGACAAGGTCGTATTCATAAACCAGGTTGCCAACATAGGCTCCAAGTCGTGTTTATAAACCAAGTTGCCAACATAGGCCCCGGGTTTACTTATGAGGTCGGCCCAATGGCAATAGTTCTAAACGGGTTAGGGTCAGCCGCATTTCTCGATGATATTAGAAAAATTCTACCCGAACACCAGTCCCCTAGTTTTCAATATCAGGAAGTTATTATCGGTGTTGAAAACTAACTGTCGAAAAAGAACGAAAAATTTTCACAAACCTAACACCAATCCCCTAGTTTTCGACGTCGAGAAGGTATGATCGATGGTCGAAACTTAAACAATAAACAATAAATAATAACATACAACATTGAGCTGCACTTATAAAACAATAGTAAAGTAATAACCATAAAAGTTTAGAATTGATTACAAAGTTAAGTTTGACGTTAATTAAAATAATAATTAGAAAGTTAAAGCATTAACCACGATTTAATGGCTCGTGAATTAAATAATAACCACCTATTTAATTAAAATGATAAGTGGGAGGCATGGTTATCCCACGTGTGGTTTTGGCTTGTGCATAAAATAACACTATAAGTGAGAAAAATGATAAGTTAAACCTTTATAAAAATATACAATTTCTAGTGTTAATCATAATATATGTGATGATAAATATGAAATTTTATTAAGGATAAAACTTGTTCTCAAAATTAGGTTTTGAAAAACTATTCTTTTCATGTTTTTCTAAGTTGTTTGTAAGTTGAGGTAATTTTGCATCCTTTTAAATCTCCTCGACAGCAATCCCAAATGATTTTTAAGTAAAAGTAAGAAGCAATGTTTAAAACTATATGAAACATGTATAAAACTGAAAATTAGATCCAAATTTATTGATGTATCATATATGTTTAGTAATATAAAAATATCTCCTTATTTTGTTTTGGCTTGATCCACATCTAGAAAAATGATCTTTCTTAATTAACCTATGTAGTAAACAAGCACTATGACAGAAAATGAAAAAAAAAGTTTCCAAATGTCCTAGAATGAATAGAATTTATGGCAAAAGCAATTCAATAAAATTTATTCCAATTGTTTTCAATACTTTTGTTTTCAATTCATGAGTGTTTTTTCTTTGTTTAGTTAAATTAAATGAATAAGCTATTTTTGTTTAATTATAGTGTAATACTAATTTACAAATTTTATGTTATTTTTACAAGTGTTTGTTTTGATTATAATTTTAAAACATCAATTTACTACTCTCATATTAATTTACTTGTTTTACCTTCTATTTACCAATTAATTTAAAAAACTTATGTTTATCAAGGCATTGATGTCTAATTTTAAGTAACATTTAATTTGAGGGAACATTCCTATATATATATATATATATATATAATATTAGTCATTCTCTAGCGCGAACGCCCTTATTTTTTTTCTCATGCGGATACACTTTAAAACCACGTGGTTTAAAAAAGTTAAGTTTTAACTCTCTTAAACCGTACGGTTTTAGAGTTTTAAAATGTGTTCGCATTAAAAAAAATGAGGACGCCACCTGATAATGATTATTATATATATATATATATATATATTTATAATTTCTTTTTTATTGTATAATTAGCATTTGTCTTAAATGCAACTCTACGTTGAACCATCACAAAGAAACACCAGCACCTCTCTAATTATAAATACCATCAATATTAGTAGTATAGTATAGTATTACCACCATTCAGGAAACTCATCTAATTACGAGGTAATTATACGTATACGTTACTTAAGTAATGTACTTTTATCTTTATTTTTGGTCACTAAAAATACCATTGCAAATAAAATAGTGCCATATGTAAACTTTTATCTTTATTTTCGATGCATTAATTTGATTATAAAAATATCACGAAGCAAACAATGCACTTTTATGTTTGCTTATTAATTTAGGATGCTTTGGGTGCCCAAGTCATTCAAAATTTAGTTTAGGTTAAAATTCCCTAAATGGGTTAACTTTACTTTGATTCCATACAGTCGCAAAGCTGTGTGTTGGCTGGGATGGACTGCAGTCCGTTCAAATTTTTGAAAAAATTACAAAAATGCCATATGCAAAGTTTACAAAATTGCCACTATTTTATTTGCAATGGTACTACTCTATTAATTTATTTTGACATTGATATAAATAAATAAAAGAAAAGGAGATTTCTTTCTTGTCTTCATTAATTCTTCCTCTTCTTGGTAACAATAGATAATAAATTTATTTTTGGTTCAATCAATTACAATATATTTGTTAATTATAAGGTAGTAAGGACTAAAGATTATATTCTTTAATGCTTGTTCCAATTTCATTGTGCAAGATTATAATTTAGCCAATGAATTCTAGCATTCAAATTTTTAAATTGAGTATTGATAGATTAGAGATAGAGCATTTGATATTGATTATTGATAAAGATAGATCATAGATTCGATCAAGTATATTATATACAATGTTAATTTGTTAATTAAACTTATTAGTTGGCTTTTGGATAGTGTCAATGTGTTATAGTGATGGACTGATGGTTCTATGACTTTATTAGTGAATCTATGATTGCTTTTTTTAACTTCTTTTATGTTTTGACTGTAACAACTGAATGAGCATAGACACCATTTCAAAATAAAATTGAGAAAGAGTTTTTAAGATTGTATTGTTATCTTCATTGAAAGAGAATTTATAGACACCCTTGATTCAAATTCGATAATAAATGAGTTTAATTCTCGAAAGCATGGTAAGTCACAACTTAAATAGTGTTTAATTATAATTAAATTGCTTATTGGATATGATATATTTTCTTATGTATTAATGAATTTTCTTAAATTTTATATTTTTAATTGAGATAATATTTGAGTTTGCAAAAATTTTAGCCCACACAAAATATTTTTTCTAGCTTCGCCCCTTCATACCCTCAATATCTCTGTCGCATAAGCCAGTAAATTAGAAAGTATGCGAATATTTGTTTATTTTGTATCTTCTTCAAATCATTTCAAGCTTTTAATATCAATACCTTTGCCAAATTTACATGATCTTATTTTTAATTTTTTTAAAAACTCTTCACATAATGTATTTATTAATGAGTAATGATAGAACCACATTTGCCTTGTATAAATCAGTGTATAAACTGATATGATATAAGGAGATTAGTTATATAAAATCTTCATATATAAGCCCACAAAATTAAAAAAAAAATTATTATCACTTTTCGACCAATAAAAAATTTGGAGAATGGGGAACACATGGACATGTTCGATCTATTACAGCAAAGGATACTCATTTGATAGAAAATGCACAACATAATGGAAAATTAGTAAAAGATAAAATAAATTTAAAATTTAACAGAATTTTTTTTAACTATTGGGATGTTTTGATGACTTTTGAAACATGAGAGGAAAATGATTAATTCACTGAAATTACAGACCCTGCGTCACTGCTTCCACATATGATTAATCCACCTTTCAGGCTTTCACTTATTTTTTAATTTCCGTATACGTTTTTTTTATTAATAAAAAATAACAAAAAAATGAGTTGCATCTGCTGCTACAGAATTTTTAAGAAGAGAACAAAATAACAAGTTCACAGTGCTGCCCAATTTAAGTTGACTGTGTTAAACAGATTAGACCACGAGTAGGAAGTAGTAGTAGACACTAGCTAGCTAGTGAGTGATGAAGAAATAAATTATCAACAATTTCTTAGACATTTTACACCAGATAGCCTTGATTTTGTGTGACTACTAAATAATTATATTTTTTTCAACTTTTATCAATTGACTTTATGACTGTGAGAGTGTGATTAATATTTAAGTAACTAAAGGGGTCGATATGCCCTTTATTCAAACATCAAACTTAACAGATTTTAGTATTCTAATATTAGAACATTTCCCCAAGGGGTATCATTGAAAATATCCTATTACCATGTAGATTGTATATATCGATCGTAGTATGGTACCTTTGCTTTTAAAATTTAACAATTGAGTTTGATTTTGTGTACTTGAATGTGTTCTTTACCTTCTTACGAATTTTGTATCCTATAAATTTAAAAAATATATATTTTTGAATAGTTATTGACTTATTCTTATTTTTATTCAATATATGTTAATTTTTGTGTACCATATCCATAAATTAGCCAAGCCAAATATATATATAAATACATGGTACTTGCATCCTTGATTGTAGCTGTCTTTTCTTGCGTTGTAAGAATATCTATTTTCTCACCTCTCCCTACTAATGTTAATTGTCGTGTCTCTTCTCTTCTCAAATTCTTTCTTTTTTCTTCAAAATCTCAATACATACATACATATATATATATATATTGTCATTCTCTAATGCGGACGCTCTAATTTTTTTTTTTTTTTATGCAGACATACTTTGAAACTACGAGTTTAAAGAGTTAAGTTTTAACTCTTTTAAACCGAATGATTTTAGAATTCATTAAAAATTGACTCTCTTAAACCACGTGACTTTAAAGTGTGTTCGCATTAAAAAAAATGAGGACGTCCACACATGAGAATGATTATATACACACACATGCATATATTGAGAAATAAATTCTTAGTCTGTTTCTCTTATTTATGATGTGGTTATATATATGATCTGCATGCGCTGAGATATCTAATTAAAAATTGAAGTGCTATTTGTGAATGGATTGGTATTCACTTTGGTATGATACTAATTGAAGATTTAAGAATCCATAAAAATATTTGTGCAGTTCTAAGTAAATTAACATTCTAATAAATTCCAAACTTTACTTTTATTCATGTACATAAATATGATCTTCAAGAGATTACAATAAACCTGGAAAAAATGGAATTCCTGTTGAAGGAATCCATTTATCGCCTGAAATGAAATTTTTAACCGTGAAGTTTTCTGCTTCCAAGCGCTCGATTATTCTAAAACCTTTCCATTTGACTCTACCAGTGGTATTAGAGCCAGGTCCTCTGTTATTGTATTCAGCATAGTAAATGGTGTCCACGCTCTGTCCTTGCCATTCAAGCCAACCTTCAGGGTCAATTATTTCGTCAAGAAAAGTTTGCAAGATCACTGTTCTTGAGTAATTTCTCCACGGTCGTCCCATGTATGTCTTGATTGATGTTCTGTTCTCAGGGAAATCTGCTGCAGCAGTTATGGTGCAATTATGAATGATTATTCCTCCATTTCCTGTAGGACTTTCTCTTCCTTCGGCCGTGATTGTCTTTACATTCCCACCAAGGAAACGAACGTAGATATTACAATTTTGGAACACCGCACTCGCATCTCCGAATATAAAATCAATTGTACCATAGACATCACACTCTCGATAGAACTGTTTATTGCTTTTAGCATATAGGGTGTCCTGATACCCAACAAACTTGCACCTGTAGAAGGTAGAGTTCACTTCACTCACTAAGGCTACTGCCTGGCCTGTTTCCTGGTCTGGTCCGGCTGTGTTCTCAAATGTTATATTCATTGCCACAAATCCAGCCCCATTAATCGCTGCATTATTTTGGAAAAAAAAAACTGATTAATAGATGTTAGAATATAACAAGACCAGGTTTACTGATCTTATTTTTATTTGTTGTTAATTTAATGCTTATATACTACAATTCAAAGGGAGAAAACGAAGAGAATAAAACTGCATAGCTGATCACTCACCAACTGTAGCAGTCTGGTAAGTAGATAAATGATCCTTTCCGTGGCTTTTATTCCCGGAAATGATTGTGCTGTTGATTCCATTGCCAATTAACACCAAATTCATTTTCTCTGTTCCAACAACAACATATTCAGTGCAGTTACCTTCTTTAACTTTTATATAATAGGGTTTTCGACTGAATGAAGGAGCAGCCAAGATAGCATCTGAAATTCTCGTGTAGTTGCCTGAGCCATCTTGTGCTACAATCACATCAATTCTTTGTGTAATTTGTCCTTGGGACATAGGACAACAGAGAGTTAAAAGGGTTATAATTAACCACGCCATATATTAATCTCCTCAATAATCTGCAGCAAATGTTTCCAAGTTTAGTTGCATTATTAACAATACAAATTAAAGAAGTGCTACATAAAATAAACAGGCATGCATATGTTTATTAAAAAAGTAAAGATAAAAATTAAAACAAAGAACTAGGTGGTCCAAATATATAAAAAATAAAATTAAAAATTTGGGGCATTAAATAGCTTATACCCATAAATATCTGCCGCAACATTGATAATGACTAAATAGGAGTTCATTCCAATTGCCATTACAAAAGTAATATTAATAGTATTTTTGGATTGAGATAAGGTAAATCAAGAGGACTAGTCTCTAAGAACCATTTATGAGAATTTCATCTCGAATGACGTATGGTTCAAACAAAACCACCCCAATATTGGAATGAAATAAAAAATTGAAAATTCTTTTTTTTTTTAATTCAATTTTTCCAAAAGCATAAAAGAGTAAAGATCAATAAGTTGTGGTTATAAATAGAATGTGATCAAAAAATCAACTTGACTTGTCACTTATTGTTATGTTGATAATCGCACACCTCATGAATCTTCTATTTACCTATTTCATTTTCATAAATATAATATAACTATCAAATGAAAACTAGGTTCAATTGGCTAGTTTCTTTATTTTAAAAAAATAATCTTTAGTCGATATTGCTTTTTAAAAAAAAATAAGAAAAACACGTCTAATTAGCTCAATAATTTTTTATTCATACATGCATTATATTTAGCCACCTAAAACTAACATAAAATCACGGCGATTAATGGTTTAAAATTCAAATAGATTACCAAATTGTTAAGTCAGTACTAAATACTAAATAAACAACACTAAAGTAATAAGAAAATTCATGATGATAATATATGTATATATATCCATAGAGGAGAATTAAGAAAATTGGCAAACTTATGAACGTTTTTTTATATAACTTCAACTACAATGTACTTCAAAAACAAGTTTAAATATAAGCAAATCTGGAGAAGTATCTATAAAAGAGAGAGCATATTTAAAAGAAAGAAAAAAAATAGAGAAATGAAAGAAAAAGTTATGGTAAAGTTAAATTATTTAAGATGGATGAATAGTTTCTTTTGTTCATGACACAAATTATCCGGAAATTAAAATAAAACGAAATGATAGATAGCGGGAGAGTGGGGAACAAAATTTCTGAACTCCATTGCAATCATAAGAGAAATAATAACATTGGAGGTATAAAAGATACCACCTTTGACTGTGAGCAAATCACTAAACAATTTCGGAATTATGATGCGTGGGTGGATACAAAAATTAAAATTAACAGAGTTAAAAGGATTATAATTAGCCGCACCATATATTTATCTCCTCAAAAATCTGCAGCAAATGCTTCACAAGTTTAGTTCGCAAAAAGTAGTGCTACATAAAATGAACAGGCATGCATATATTAATTAAAAAAGTAAAGATAAAAATAAAACCAAAGAACTACGTGGTCCAAAATATATTAAAAAAAAATAAAAATTTGGGGCATTAAATAGCTTATACCCATAAATATTTGCCGCAACATTGATAATGACTAAATAAGAGTTTATTCCAATTGCCATTACAAAAAGTAATATTAGTAGTATTTTTGGATTGAGATAAGGTAAACTAAGGGGACTCGTTTCTAAGAACAGTTTATGACAATTTCATCTCGAATGGCATATGGTTCAAACAAAACCATCCCAATATTGGAATGAAATAAAAAATTGAAAGCTCTTTTTTTTAATTCAATCTTTTCCAAAAGAACAAAACAGTAAAGATCAATAAGTTGCGGTTATAAATAGAATGCGATCAAAAAATCAACTTGACTCATCACTTATTGTTACGTTGATAATTGCAATTCGCACACCTCATGAATCTTCTATTTACCTATTTCATTTTCATAAATATAATATAACTATCTAACGAAAATTAGGTTTAATTGGCTAGTTTCTTTATTTTAATAAAATAATCTTTAGTCGATATTGCTTTTTAAAAAAAATAGAAAAATATGTCTAATTAGCTCAATAATTTTTTATTCATACATGCATTATATTTAGCCATCCAAAACTAACATCAAATCATGGCGATTAATGGTTTAAAATTCAAATAGCTTACCAAATTGTTAAGTCAGTACTAAATACTAAATAAACAACACTTAAGTAATAAGAAAATTCATGATGACAATATATGTATATATATCTATAGAGGAGAATTAAGAAATTGGCAAACTTATGAACGTTATTTTATATAACTTCAACTACAATGTACTTCAAAACAACTTTAAATATGAGCAAATATGGAGAAGTATATATAAAAGAGAGAGCATATTGAAAAGAAAGAAAAGAAAAATAGATCAAAAACTTTTCACCATAAATAATAAAATAAAATTGACAGATAAAAAATAATCAAAATCCAACTAATTAATAATCACCCAGGTGGTGTCACGAAATCTGCCAGCGGGTTTGATCAAGAACTCACAGGCCTCAATACCTTCCACTATAGCCTTGTCTTGTTTTTTCCTATAATATAAAGTAAAAAACCCATCACTATCATTTTATAATACAAATCTAGAAAAAAAAATTTCTTGAATGGAAAAAAAAAAATCAACTTGTTACCAAAATGCATTTATTCACGGACAACATCACCCCCACAGGCCACCACCATCATCAGAAAACTAGAATGCACGACAAATCACGCAGAGGAGGGAGGTGCGTGGAGAAGAAAGGGAGGAACTTGCGGTGGTTTCGATAAGAGAGAGAAAGGGCGGAGAATATAGAAAAGAAAGAAAACCACTGCAATCTACTTCAAAAACAACTTTAAATATAAGCAAATACGGGGACGTATATATAAATGAGTAAGCATATAGAAAAGAAATAACAAAAAATAGAGAAATGAAAGAAAAAATTATATAAAAATTAAAATTAAGATGGATCAATAGTTTCTTTGTTGATGGCAAAAATCATCCGAAAATGAAAATAAAACGAAATGATAGATGGAGTGGGGGGTATAAAAGATACCACCTGTGACTGTGAGCAAATCACTGAACAGTTTCTGAATTATGATGCGTGGGTGGATACAAAAATTAAAATTAAAATTTGCAAGAAACTCGTTCTGTGAAGTGAATGTGGTGTAGCTAATATGCCTGATATTGGAGAGAAGAATTATTATAACTAGGTCCAACTTAGGCTTCTTTATTTATAGACCAAAAGAAGAGTTTGAGCTATATCCATTCAACCACTATTTTTATTTTGGGTGTGGCTATTTGCACTCTAACATATACTTTGCACACTCTAATCTTAATAAAATTTTATATTAATTTATTGAACAAGTGTGTAGAGTAATAAATTGTTCAAAATAAAATTTAGATGCAAATAACCCTACCCTTTTATTTATAATTTAAATTTGCATAGTTTGTCAAATAAATCAATCACTCATTCCTCATCGAGGTTCACCAAACACTCATTCCTCATCAAGCAAATTACAGATCTTTTTTTTTTTTTGGTTTATTAAAAGGCAATTATTATCTTTCTTTGACAAGACTTCCATAATTTCTTTTCACAACACACAATTTTCTTTTATTTTATTCAATAATTAAATTTAATTAATCAGTATAATTTTTCAATTGCAATATGACTTAGCAGAAAAAGAAGATTCCGTATAATTAGAAAAAATTATTAGAAGTTTCTAATTACATTAATATTTTTTAGGATTTCTTCAAATTCAAAATATAATGTAGAACATGAAGATAGTAAAATTGCAAAAAATTAATATACTTGATAACATAATTTTCTTACAAAACATAATAAATACTTCGAGCAAAAAAAACAGAATACTATAGATATACAATAATTATAAGAAGTAAAATATTTTGCTAAAATAGTGGATAAGAATTTCTTCCCAGCGGTCGGTTTTAATAAATACTATGTGAAGAGTTTTAAAATTTCAAAACATGATCAAATAAATTTGGCAAAGGGAATGACTTTAGGAGTTTGAAACGTGCTTAAGAAAATACAAAATAAACAAATATTCACATATTTTCTAATTTATTGGCTTCTGCGTCAGATATATTGGGGGTATGGAATCAAAGCAAAGTTAACCTATTTAGGGAATTTTAACCTAAAATAATTTTTGAATAACCTGCACACCCGAAACATCCTAAATTAATCAGGGTGCATTGTTTGCGTGGAGATATTTTTATAACCAAATTAATTATGCATCGAAAAATACTTTAGAAAGGCAAACCTAAGATGATATTTCTAGTGACCAAAAAGAAAGTTAATGGTACATTGCTTAAGTAGGAGGTAATTATACGTTCAATGTATACGTCATAATTAATATTAAAGAGTATGAGTTTTCAGAATGTTGGTAATTTTGCTACTTTACTGCTAATGTAGATGCTATCCTCTCGGTATTTATAATTAGAGAGGTGCTGGTGCATCTTTGAAATGGTTCAGCATGGAGTTTCATTTTAGAAAAATGCTAACTATGCTATAAAAAATAAATTATATATATGTGTGTGTGTATGCGCACGCGTGCGCATGTGTGTGGTGTGTGTGTCTCTCTGCTAAGTGGTTCTCTAAACTTGGGCCCTATTTGTTATTGAGATATTATGACTTTTAAACCACAGTTAGTGTGAAAAAAATCGTATGTATAAAATAAAAGTTAATAATATATAATAAATATGAATTTTAAATAATAATGATCACAGAATAATAAATGTATTATAAGTTTTTCATCATACGAGTATGAAATCAAACTCTATTTTATTTTATCCAATAGTTGACATAAGTGCTTACATGGCTTTAAAATATCAACTTCGATCCGAGAAATAAAGCTGATGTGTCACTTTGCTTTGCACTGAACCGTTTTGGTAATTAGTAGAGGAGCTACTGCATAGATAAGTGCTCACGGTGAAGGGCATTCACCTAGTTATATAATTCATTGATACCACCTGTGACTGAGCAAATCACTGAACGGTTTCTGAATTCACTGTCGAAGAGAATGTGGTGTAGCAGATTTATTATATAACTAGGTCCAACTTAGGCTGCTGTATTTATAGACCAAAAGAAGAGTTGAGCTTCATCAAACCCCTATTTTTACTTTTATTTTTATAATTTAGTTTACATATTTTGTTAGATAAATCCTTGTACCATCGAGGTTCATCAAATATATAAAGTCAACTTTCAGTCCGGGATATGTTTACAAAATTGTAAAAATCATTTTACAAAGTTGTATGCAAGTCTCATGTTTATAAAATCCGGCATTCCCAGATTTGAAAGATTCTTCTATATATATAATATATATAGTCAGATAAGCACTCATTCCTCACCATGCAAATTAGAGATTTTTTGTTTTTTTGGGTTAAAAGGCAATTACGATCTTTCTCTGACAAGAGTTCCATAATTTCTTTCCACAACCCAAAATTTTCTTTTATTCTTATTCAATAATTAAATTATATTTTTTCTATTAAATGTAATTAATCCGTGCAGTTTTTCAACTGCATTATGACTTAGCAAGAACATATTTATGACTTTGCAATAATTTTGAAAGACAAATTTTATGTTGAACATGTGCATGCATGTGGCTAGCATGCAGCTTTTAATTTTTGGGACAAACTTTTGAGTAAGTGGGAGACATGAGTAGGAGAAATGCGTTAGTGACACATTATTAGTGTAATTTTCGGTAGTTACTAAGTTTTGTGTAATAATTAAAAATTAAAGAAGGGGAGTCCGGAGCCTATAAACAAAGGCTTCATTTCCCCTCTTCAATTATCCCATTCTTCAGTTAAGTGAGAGAAGTCAAGAATTAAGTGAGAGTGTCTTGAGTTAAACTTTAAGCTTTTGTGCTGGTAAGTTTTCAAACTCAAAGCCGATGGTCCATTTAATGTATTATAAGAAAATTGACCAAGGACTCAAATGCCTAAAATTGATTTCCCCTTAAAATCCCTACTAGAAAAATAGGTTATTATGACAGAATTTTTGTGATAAATATTAAAAAATTAATTATTTATCATAAGAAGTCAAAAATATGATAAATACATGATAAAATTTTTGTTTATCATAAAAACATGATAGATTTATGATAATTTATTATTATGTATCACATGCACATCATTGCATATTAATATTTAAGGGAACGGTGAGTTTGAGATGGACAAATTTGGACATGAAACGACACCGTATCTTAAAAACACAAAAAAAATTCGAAGTGTTGTACTATATTCTAACATCACATGGCAAACCCTAATTTCTAAATCACACACAAAAACAGAATCACGGTGCCGACAAAAAATTTGGTCCTCTGCTCCGCTACTTGCCGACAATAAAGTGCTGCTCTTCCTTTCATCTTCGTCCTCACTCTTGGATCTGCTGCTGCTGCTGCCGACCTTCGAGTTGCCGCTGCTATCGATCTTCTTCATGATACGGAGTATTGTTTGGGTCTTAGGATGGGCCTCAGGCTGGACAGACATTAGAATGTGGTTTAGCTGTTAAATTGGTATTTATTGCTAGCCATTAGAATGTGGTTCTGTTCACGGATTCTGATTATTGTGATCAGGAGAGTCCCATTCATGTTACAAATCCTGATCTGGACAAGCTAGCATATGGGATCACCAGCTGTACATGGTTGTTGACTCCAAATTAAATATGGTATCATGTTTTTCAACTTGTTATTTCCTATAGTGCTTCCATTGAATGGTCACAAGAAAATGTAAAAACACCCTCTGTCTAGCTCTCTCTTAATAACCCGTCACTTTAGAAGCTAATGAATTAGTTGCAGCTTGTCACTTTATTAGTGATTGATTTTCATTTGTGCTTTGATTTACAACATATTTCATCCTTGCTGTACTCTTCGCATATTTACCTTTGGCAGCTGCTAGTATGTATAATAAAAAAAAAACATACATAATTAAATTGGAAGCTTTTTTATTTAAATTGTTGTAAACTTACAGTGTATGTCTCTCCTGTGAAATGATTTATTCTCCATGCTGCTAGGGCCGAGGCTTATTTTTCTTATGGAATCAGACCTGCTGTGAGCATACTTGGATTGCAAAATCTCTTGTTCCTTGTCAAGATTCCTTAGGAAGCAAAACCAGTGGTCTAGCCTGTGGATATTTTGCTAAGAAAATTTGAATGAAACTGATTATCATAAATGTCTTTCCAGATCCACGTGCATGGGCTAATATGTAGCCACCATGGTTATATGTTACCAAGTTTCTACGAAGAAAGTTAAAGCGTTCCACCTGATGAGGTTTCATGACCTTCGTGGGCCTTGGATGAGCAGTGCTCTGAGTCACCGTTAACTCATACTTAGACAGCTTAACTCTGACATCACTTGATTCTTTGTCTTTAGCACTCTGGTAATCAGATAGGTAAGTTCTGTTGCTCCTTTGCACCTGAATTTAATGAAAATCAAAACCAAGGTAATACCATTTCAAGCAAGGAATTAGCTAGGCTCAAGCAAAACTGTTAAGTTGGTGTGACTACAGAAAAACTAAGAACCAAGCATACTCCGTATCTTGAAGAAGAGTGGCAGAAAAACTAAGCTGTTAAATTGGTATGTATTGCTAGCCATTAGAATGTGGTTTTGCCGTTTTTGGTTGCGTTATGGCATGATTGGTCATATAATGTGATTGCACTCATCATTCATTAATAGTTTTCCATAGTGTGTGGGCTTAAAAATGGAACATCTAAGGATTTCTCAGAGCTTGGTACTGGTCATAATTTTAACAGTGAGCTCAACTGGCGGAGATACTCATGAATATATCTCTGGTCATGTTTGTTTTTAATAGTCATCTTCAATATATCTGTATCATCTAGTGTGAAGTTAGCAACATGCTAGTATTTTGTTTGAAATTGATTTCCATTTCGTTGAACCTTATATTAGAGCCTATAAACATAAGTGTTAGCTCGTTCCAAGCAATGTATATGAATTCACCATTTTGTCTAGTGATATCTCTGTATGAAAAAGTAGAAATTTTATGTCAATTGAAAATTTATCTAGTTCCAGACTTTCTAAAGACCTACTACTAGCTGACCAAGTTTAATATAGAACATCAAATTTGTCATCTTGCTTTGTAACTACATTGTCTGCTGTTGGTTATAGCCCCACCGCACTTTTATTTTGCTATAGGATTCACATGAAACGCAGTTATTTGTAATTGATACTGCTCCATGTCGATTTCACTTTTTCTGAATGTAATTATGCAAATTAATCATGCCATTGGAGCTTCTGGTGTTGTAAGCCAAGAATGCAAGACTCCGGTTGACCAATATAGAAAACCTATATTGGAAATGCTGATGCTGAGGTAAATTGATGGATGTTTGATTTTCCTTTTGCAATTGGTTTACCTATCAGTGCTCTTCCATCTGAGACAATCATACAAATAAACATGGCTAAGATATGATCCTACTTGCCAGTTTTGTCATTTGCATATAAATTTTCAGTTTCTTATCAAAAAAAAAAAAATTGAAAATTCCTTGTGAATTGATTAGTGCTTTATACCCAATTGTTTATTAGACATAACCACAAAAGATCTGCTTTCAAATGGGTCTATGTACTTTTGATGGGACTCAAGGTGCTAGGTTGGTCTAAACCTACCTTCATATACTTGTTATAATAGATAGTAGTTTTCATGTTATTGGGGTTATCTGCTAGTTAGTAAATTACTAAGCTACTTTATTTGCCAATGTGAACAAAAAAACTGCCTTGCAGCATGGGAATTGAGAGTGTCGTAGATAAGAGCTCAGACAAGTCATCTGATGGTGTGCATGACTCTGCTATGTGCACTGCTTGTGAGATAGCAGTAATATGGATGCAGAACCAGCTGAGGAGAAATGAGACAGCAGATCAATTCTTGAATTATGTGAATCAGGTATATATTGTCATTCTTAGTCATATTTCTAGGAGAAATTGCCTTGCGACAAAGGAATGGAAGAGTTTAAAAACAAAGTTACATTGATTTTTGTTAGTAATTATGGGTTTTTGTTTCTGAAATTCTTCATCATTCTTGATTATTGAATTGTGTAATGACCCCTTTTCAGGGGTTATGAATTTGATTTATTGTAAGTGCACAATATATTAATCTATATTTTTTTAGTACTCATCTTAATGTTATCTATTTTTCAGGTGATGTTGGTGGCATTTGGAAATTTTCATTTTTTAATGGATTGATTGTTTTTCTAGTGATGGGATATTGGGAAGGATTTATGAGATATCATTACGGGTTTGATTCCCCATGTATTTTGATGATGCTATTTGTTGGAAGTTTCAAGTAATTGAAATTTTTAGTGTACGATGTTTGGTATTTGATAGTTTTTATGAATTTGAACGTAATTTTTATTTCAGTTAATTCAAGTTTTAAAATGTAGTCTTTGTTATTTCTATTTCAAAATTCAAGAATTTAAATAATAATAATAATTAGTATTATTATAATTTCAAAATTAATAATTATAATTTTATTTTTTTAAACCTTAAATCTCATGACAGAGAATGCAAATCATTGATATATGACATATTTTAAAGAAACCCACCAAATTCAAAACAATTTAAATTACTTGCTAAATTTTCAATAGTTTTCGAAAGCCTTGCAAAACGACGTCGCTTGGTTCGAGATATCTGTGTGATAAATATACAGAGTCATGGGAACATGTGATAAATAAAATTTTAATACGAATTTGTGATTTGGGTTATAATGATAGATAGAAACTTTGTAATAAAGGGGATTGGATGACAGATATTTTCTATCGTAGTAGTTAATTTTTCTAGTAGTGAATTATGGTGATTTGTCGGGGAAAAAGTGTGAAATCCTCCTTTGTTTGATTTAATTAATCGAAACCCTCCTAATATTTTATAACACATCCAACTCTTTTTGAATGTCAATTTGTTTTGCTGATATTACCATTTCACCCTTAGTGGTTGAGCTAATTTCACAAATCTAATCCAGCCTAATCTATGCCCATCGGTAGAAACATAAATTTTAATATTCTTTTAGTTTTTTAGCATATTAAAATTTGTGTTGGACAAAACCTAAATCAATTTTTTTAACCTCTTACCTCTCAAAATTTGAACTCAAGTCGCCTATCAACATAAAAATCGCTAATAAATTATATACTCGACATGATAGAATCACACTTTGAGCTGAATTGAACTTGGATTTATGGACTATGACTTATAACCTTTGGACATAATTTGGACATTTGAATTGAATGGATATGGATATGGACTTGGACTTTTAAATTTGAATTTAATTGGCTGGTAATTTTAAAAATTTGAAAAAAAATTAATTTCTGCAATTTAATTTTTGTATTTATTTTCTTTTGCAATTTTTTTCTTTTCGTATTTATTTTATTGGGCCATTTTAATCGCATATTAATTTTTAGTTTATTTACTTTTCTTGTGCATTAATTTGTGTAATTTTTATTTTATATTTTTTTATTTTATATGGCTGCCTATTAATTTTATTTATTTTCTGTTTATTTATTTTATTTCTCATTTTTTTCCTCTCTTGCATATATATATTACTTGCTTATTTAATTTTCAGTTTGTTTTTATTATTTTAGTTTATGTGATTTTTATTTTTCATGCATTACTCATTTGTTTGTGCAACATTTTCTTAACTTAATTAAACACACACACACACACATCATCATCAACATTGCATGATACGTTGGTCTCGCACAGATAGTGGTAGATTGATTAAGAGATCACCTTCACCACCTTTAGACATGGCCTAAATAGAAGTTGAAAATTTTTCAGAGCATGGAGACAACTATGTTGGATTTTTTAATCCAGCATTGTTGGATCCTTAATCCAATGTTGCGCTTATATGTGAATAATTATGTGTTGCAGATTATAATGTAAGGTTAAGCCCAATTAAAAGTGATCCATAAGGTTTTCTGTAATATGGGCTTTAATGTATCTAATAGGGTATAGGCCTTTTAATGTGTAGAGACCTAATGGTATTCTAACTCTATGATGGGCAGAATTAGGAATACCAAAAGGCAACAGGAAAAGTTGTATATATAAGTGGTTATGGTCCCTAGGTCACACTGATAACTCTATGAAATGAGAGTTATCAGGCTATATTTAGACTCAAAACTTACATTATTTAGAGAGTAAATGATTAAGTTTTATTATATTTTTATTACATTTAGCATAAGCATGTATTTAATCTTAGTTATAGTAAAATGATGTGTAAAGACCATCTTATGCCCTTATTTTGTGCATAATTGTAGGTAACCCCAAATTCTTATAGTTGATAAAGGATACTGTAGAAGAAGGATCGCATGTTACCGCAGTGGGATTACAGAACACAACAAAAGACTTGTCTGATGCACAAGATCGAATCAGAGGAAATGCTGTGGAGACTACTGTAGCAATCCAGGAGCTAAGACAGATGAAGACAGCTCACATGCCATCCAATAAAATAGCCTGTTGATTATTTAGCTGTCACTGCGGACTCAGACAAAACAATAGCAAACCTGCAGAAAGATACCAAAAGATCAGCCTGCACGTGAGAGAATATCAAGTAAAAATTAGGAAGAATGCTGGAGAAGTTGCTGCAGCAATCTGAGAGCAATAAGAGAGACTAGAAGGACTGTCCAACTGTCACATGACAGCAGTAGACAAAATCTGCTGCAGCCTGCAGTTGTCACTGCCACTATCAGCAGCAGACAAATAGTGGCTGGCAGCACAAATTGTCATGTGGTCTTAGGTTATCAAATGGTGACAAGTGTCCTCCATTCTTTTTAGGGTTACCAAAATTCTAAGATAAAAAGGGTTATCTTAAGGAAATCAAAAACTTACAATCATCATCCAACGCACATCTTTCATTCATTATCATCACCCATAAGCAGCCACCTTACCACACCATCATCCATCATCATTCTCAGCTGTGACTCACGAAGTTCTTGGTTGAATTTCAAAGCTATAATAGAGGAGCATTCAAGAAGGAGAGAGTGTGCATCAAGATTGAAGAGTGACACTTCATCCTTATTGTATTTAAACTCTATCTTTGTATTTATTTGTTTTAATTCTCCTTGATGATGTATTTAATGACAAACACTTATGCTTTTATGGTTTTAAAGTTCATTATAAGCTAAACTTCTAAGTAGTTGGATTTTAAATGAACTTAATGGTTGTTTGACTCATACTTTGTGTTGCTGAGTATATTGTTGTAGCATTTTGTCTTGGTTGTATGTGTTGCAAATCACTATTTCGGCTAACCACTCATTTAGTAGATACAAGCTAAGAAAAAGCCTAAAAAAAGTCTAACCTAGTGAATCTAGCCAAGATAATACATGATTCTAGGTTGAGTTTCCCAAGTCGAGTTTAACTCGATTTGAATAGGGCCATGCCTAATCTAGAATTTGTGATGAAATAGACTTAGGTAGTCACCTTGTAGGGTTAAGGGAACCTAGAACGAGTAATGCTATATCTAGAGGTTGGCTTAATAACTAGTCATTATTAGGTTGCTTTTGGATATGAGATGTCCAACATGCGACAGCTAAGGACGCATGAAGGATTCTGCTCAATGCTGCAGTAGATGCTGTAGCAACAGAACCTTAAGTGAAAAAGAGTCAAAACCATTAAGTGAGTTTAGGATCCAACTACCCCTTGTCATTGAGTATATCTTTGTGTGTGACCTAGCTTTACTTTTATTGCATTTAGTTTATTGCACTTTTTAAATTCCTTAGGTTTTAAATCTTTTAAATTTAATCTTGTTTAATTACTTAGCTAAGATTTGCACCTTAAGATTGCTGTAGCAAGTTGCAATAGATCAATCCCTGTGGAGACAATCTGATTACTCATTACTATTACTACTTGTTGTGTCCGCTTACACGTTGACATCATTTAAATCCGCAACACACACATATCATTCTATTTTTTCTAACATCTCATCATCAGAAAGAGTGCATAGAGAAATTAATGGGTTCTCTAGGATATACATGTTGATCTGGAAGACGAACCACACAACTTTGAAGAGCAATTCAAGGTTATGGATTCTGGTACGCTTTCGCATATTCTATTATTGATTCTTGATGATACAATATGAATGTTCCTGGGTTATAGGTGTTGGATTTCACTAAAAGGATTTGGTTCTAAAAACCAAGCCCTACAAAATCTTCCTGACCAACCTAAGACGCTTAAAGATCTCGTGCACCCTACTAGAATAGGAGAACTATCATGCATAGTGCATAGTTTTTCTTCCTGATGCATCACGTTTTAATTTTAAACCTAGTATTATTCAACTTTTTCTTATTTTTCATGGTCTTGAGTTTGATAATCCATATCTACATTTAATAAAATTTGAAGAAGTCTGTAACACATGTATTGATAAAAATTGTAGCATGAACATAATTAGACTTAAGTTTTTCCCTTTTTCACTAAATGATAAAGCTAAAATATGGGTACAAAATCTTATGTTAGGATCCATCAAAACTTGGGATGAAATGCAATCACAAGTTTTTTTTTAAAAAAATTTCCACCCCACAGAACAAATTCCTTCAAAAAGCAAATCATCACTTTCACTCAAAAGACATGAGAAACCCTTTACTAGTGTTGGGATAAATATAAGGAATTACTTAACATTTGCCCACACTATGGTTTTGAAGCATGGAGGTCAGTGTCATATTTTTACGAGGGACTAACATCCCAAAGTTGATAGGTTGTTGAAATGATGTGTAATGGAGAATTTAAGGATAAAAGTCCTGAAGCTGCATTAGATTATCTTGACTATATAGCAGAGAATGTACAACACTGGGACACTGTTGGTTCTTATGAGTCATCAAGTAAACCCCAGCCCTCTCCATCTAAAGGAGGCATGTACAACCTTAGGGAAGATCATAACGTTTAAGCCAAATTTTCATCTTTAGCTAGAAAATTCAAAGCATTAGAGTCAAAGAAAAGTGATCATGTTAAGTTTGTTCAAGATACTTCATGTCATGTTTGTAGTTCTACTGACCATTTTATGCAGGATTGTCCGATCTTGCTTGCTTTAAAAGAAAGTTTGTATGAACAAGCAAATGTCATAGGCAGTTTCAAAAGGTCGAATTCCAATCCATATTCACAGACATACAACTCTGGTTAGAGAAATCAACTAAATTTCAGTTGAAGAAATGATAATCATGCACAACCTTCACAACCACCTCCTCCACATTAAAATTTTCAAGACCCCCAGAGTTACCCACCTTATGTCCTACCACTAAGAAAAACTCTTGAAGATACATTGCATTCATTCATTGCAAAACAAGAGTCATCAATAACTAAACCATGCAAACCTTGACCAATTTGACAGATACCATCTCCAAACTTATATTAGCCCTTACCATTCATGAAAAATATAAGTTTCCTTCTCAACCTGAACCAAACCCCAGGAGTTAACAACGTTCTTAAGTGGATATTATAGGAGACCAAAACATGAGTCAAGTCAAATCGATTATAACTCCTCTTTGTGGCGGTATAAATGTTGAAAAACAATTCTCATATCCTCATGAAATTAGTAAGGAGTTAATTTCATAAAGTAAGGGCGTTTTCGATGAGCCATTGGTCCATGAAGAAATAACCAACTCTCCTCCTGTACCCTAATTCCCTCAAGCATTAATCAAGCCAAAGAAATCAAACCACAGTCTAGAGATTTATAGAGTCTTCAAATAGGTAAAAGTCAACATTCCTTTGTTAGACGTCATTAAACAAGTACCATCTTATACCAAATTTCTAAAAGATTTGAGTACTGTAAAAAGAAAACAAAAAGTGCAAAAGAAAGCCTTTTTAGCAGAGCAAACAAGTTCTATTTTTCAACTAATAATGCCTTGAAATATAAAGATAATGGTTGTTTAACTATTTCTTGCATTATTGGGGACCATAAAATTGAACATGCCTTACTTGATCTTGGTGCTAGTATCAATTTACTTCCATATTTAGTGTACTAACAGCTCAATCTTAGTGAATTTAAACCTACCTCTACCACTCTTTTACTTGCTGATAAGTCAATTAAGGTACCAAAAAGAATAATTGAAGATGTATTAGTTCAAGTTGATAAATTCATATATCCCATGGATTTTATTAGTTTGGAAATTGAAGCAATTGCAGGAATGAAGTAATGAATTTATCCTTCGGTAACATGACATTACAACTCAATTTGTTCAACATGTGTAAGTAACCTTGTGACAACGAAGATGATGATAATAAGAATGAAGAAACTGAACTCATTAAATCACTCATTGAGGAACACATTCAATATAAGAAACTCACAAACTCTATGGGAACTTATTTTGCTAATTCATTTGAATAAGTAATGAATTGGAATGTAATTCTACTAATATATGTTCTATACTTGATTCTATGTAGGGTTCTGAAGATAACAGTAGCCAAGTGAAACATGGAGACACAGGACAACTTAAAAAGACGACAGAAATGACTGAACCGAATCTTGAGTATAAACCAATTTGTGCTATTAAAACTTTTAATTTAAATTTTGATGATGTTGGTAGTGTGCGTAAACTACAATTAAATAAACTTGAGGAATTAAGGAATAATGCATATGAAAATTGGAGAATTATTAAGGTAAAAACTAAAGCTTTTCATGATAAAAGAATTTTTCGTAAAACAATTGGTCAAATAGTGTTTCTTTGTAATTCTTGACTTCATTTGTTTCCATGGAAGTTAAAGTCAATATGGAGTAGCCTATTTGTTGTGAAAAATATGTATCCACATAAGGCCATAAAAATTAAGAATCCAAAGAATGGTGTCACATTTAAAGCTAATAGTCAAAGATTAAAATCAAATCTGGAACACTAACCATGTGATGAAGACACCAAAATCAATTTGACTGACCTATCAAATCCTGATTAAATCTTTAATGGGTGACTTAATTTTTCTTTTGTTTATTGTTTTGTTGTTGTTTTTCCATTTGATTGATTAATTGTTTCTTTTTAAGTCTTGATTGATGTGCATCGGACGTTTTCTTTAGCATTATAATGTTTCTTGCTTAAGTGTGTTTTTTCGATAATTGTGTTTTATCTCTTTATTTTTAATATATTTCATGAGTACATCAGTAAGACGAATCCTCTTCAAGCATCTTAGAAGAGTTTTACATGTTAAATTTCACTTACGAGGCCTGATACAAAGTTGTAAATCACATCCAATTTGGGAACAACGACCACCAACATTGGTGTCTTACATTGAGGATCTTGAAAGACAACTCTGGGAAATAGATGGCGGTAAATATAACTTTCAGTTGGAACTTGAGGTTAATGCAATAAGAGGACGAATGTAAGTTTCATTTTTTTAATGTGTTTTCTTTTTATTATTTGTTCGCATTCATGTTTGATTTAATTTTGCAGATTTAATTCTCTTTATTTTGTTATTTTAATTTACTTTCCCATATAAATGGTGGATAACGGTACTTCGTATCTTCTTAAGTCGGTATTTTCAGTTCCCTACCATAACTGAAACTCCAAGACCAAACATGGAAGAAATACAACACAAATTACATAAGCATTTTCATTCTCTTCCTCAAAATGCCCTCAGAAAAATTTACAAAGCTCGTTGTGAGAACTGCGTTTGCTAATGATCCATGGTATTCCTTATGACATTCGTTAGTTAATTGAAGCAAAGGTCCAATTGGCTAGTGAGTTTTCTGATCCATTTATTTCTTACATTCCTGATTTTGGTAAAAGCACATACTCTAAAAGGAGAAGAGCTAAATGACTTGGCTCAAAATGTCATAACTGTGTAAGGCTTGATTGTAAGTGACCGAAATGTAAATCTTTAGGAATGGTTTCTGATAATTGTGAAGATAAAATTAAATTTGCTAAAGATAGCCTAAGTAAAGAATCATTAGATGATATCTTACAATCTCTTGAGACGTACGAAGCGGATATGTACAACGTGCAATTTTACGGTTATGGACACAAATCTAAAAAGAAAATGCATTGTTTAGTCTTCAGAAATTGACTCAGAAAAACCCTGTTTGCTAGTTTATAAGAAAACTGGATGGGAAGCCTATCCTCGACCTATAGAGGCGTTTAAGTTGTTACTAATTGTAAAACTAGAGGAAGATGCGAGCCACAGTCACAACTACTAGTAAAAATTCTTTTCTTTTAATAACCTTTTATCCTATGCATTATTGCTTTTAAAAGTGTGATTTTATGTCTAATTATTGTTTTCTTTTCCTTTTTCTCTGTCTACTTTTTTCTATTTGCTTTTGAATAAAGAGCCAAAACTTCATGCGTCATTTGACACTTACACCACCTCATTTACAGCTGTGTATCATTATGTCTATCATCAAATTATTTTTGAAGATTGTTTCAATGGCAGCAACTTCAAGTAAACAATTCAAGAATATTTGTGTGCTTTCTGGGTTTCGCTATGGAAAGTATAAGGAGTTCGTTCAAGCAGCTATAGATCTTCGTGTTATAGGAGAGAGAAAAACACACACCTGGTATATGGAGAAGGTGATCGAGGGTTATCAAAGCTTGTTTTAGAAGCTGTTTTCACTAGAAGAAGCCTAGTGCTAGGCATCATCCCAAAAGCCCTAAAACCTCTGGGATGCCTACCCGGCCCACCAACTAAAGAAGAGTTAGTTGTCTTAAATAAGCAGGAGAGAATATCTGAATTGCTAAATAGTGTTGACACTTTCATCTTCTTGCTAAGAGATCTTGCAACTCTAAAGACACTAATTACATTTGCATCTTTGGCCCATTTGAATATCTATAAAAATCCCATCAGTTTGTTAAATGTTAATAATTTTTTTGAATGCTTGCTAACGTTTCTTAACCATGCAATTAAAAATCATTTTATTTCATCCATAGTTAAAAAGTTCTTTATTTGTGCTCCTACTGCTAATGAGTTACTTGATCTTCTATAAGCTTATAAACCAAAGGTAGATCCCATGATATTGGCATTGGATTGGTCGACCGATAATAACGGTAGCAGTAGCAGTAATAAGAAGCGCAAATTAAATTTAACTCTCCGTTTGTAAATATTTTATGTCGTAGTGTTCAGTTGATGCCTTCTAAACTCTACTTCTTTCCTTTAAGACATTGAGGAAAATGTCTCGTTCTGGTTGGGGGGGGGGGGGGAGGGGGAATAGATGATAGTTTTGGAATGTTTGAGTCCTGGTGATATTTTTACTAATTTTTGTTGTAAAGACTAATTTTGTATAAATTTAAGTCGAAGATGGCCGAATATGGAGTACAGTGACTCTAGAAACGCATCTTTTAAGTTTTAGAGTTATATTTTCACCAAAAAAATAAATAAAAGTTTTTAATGTTTTCTTTTTCTTTGTCATCTTCTTTGAGCTTCTACAGTAAGTTCAGGTATGATCTTTCCTACTTCTTCTTTTATTATTTATTTTTTCTTTATTTTTTTTGTCTTTTGCATGCATATCTTTAAATTATGTAATAATAAGGATAATGTTTATATTAGGTTGGGGGGTGGGGATAGTTGACGTAAATTATAAATATGTGCGTTTGCTAAAAAAAAACAACAAATTTTCTTTTATTGTTTAGGATGGTTGTGCAAAGAGTGACTACTTTTGAGAGGCATCCTAATAGTCCGGTTTGTATTATATTTTGATTTTCAAATTCATACTAAGTTGTTTTTGTTCCATGTTCTTTGAATTACTCAAATTTTTGAATTTTCCATTTTGTTATCACTAATTAAGTCATTTTGTCATTTATTCATTAAACAAGTATTATTAAATTATTCTTCACACACACTATGACGCATGCTAGTGGGTTGTAAGTTAAAATTTTTTGCAATAATTTTGTTGTTTTGATTAATTGGAGATAATATAAAGGTAGTGGGAAATGTATGTATTTCAAAAAAATAATAAAAAAAAGAGAAAAAAATTACTTAATTTCGCTATATCTGAAACCCGAGTTATTAAGTCCTTTGGGGTGTTTCAACACCTAGTGCCCTAAGGCCAACTTGTTTGGGAGTCACTGGCCCAAAGCTCGCTACATGAGTTAAAGATATATTATTTGTTTATTTTTCTGAAACCCAAGTAATTAAGTCCCTAGGGGTATTTCAACACTTAGCACCCTAAGGACAACTGGTCAGGGAGTCATTGGTTCAAAGCTCGATACATGGGTTACAGATATGTTGTTTGTTTGTTTTTATCATAAATAATCCAAGTAAGTCCTTAGGGGTGTTTCAACACCTAGTACCCCAAGGCCAACTGGTTTGGGAGTTACTGGTCCAAAGCTCGCTACATGGATTAAAATTGTAATATTTTAAATTGTGTGAATAATCTACTACCTAATAAAAGAAGATTTGGTGATAATTTCTTGAGCACGATAGAAGATTTGGTGATATTCTAGATAATGAGTGAATGACAAAAAGTGAAAGTAAAAAAATTTGGGCGAATTTATTTATTTGGTAGTTTAGAGGATAAATGAACAACTATTAACTTGCACGTGTAATTGTAAATCTTAATTTAATATAATGCTTTAATTGCTAGGAACTAGCAATAAGCTAGTTGGGGGTGTGATTAACACTAGAAAGTGTATATTTTATAAAAGTTTAAATTATCATTTTTCTCGCTTATAGTGTTAATTAAGATGCTCATAACTCATATTTTATTTTAATGCTCTCCAGATGTAATTTTATGTAAATTATATTTTATTATATTAATTTTTATCTTAATTATTATGTTTTGTTATTATAGGTATATTTTAGGAATGAAGGGAAATTAGAGTTGGAAATGGGAGACAAAGAAGATGGGCAGATTACATTATTGAAGCTGTTTGGAATTAAAAATAAAATATATATATAATAATTGAAAAAAAGAGAGGACCACTTGCCAAGATAAATCATTAATTAAGAAAAAAAGAAATTTGAACTCAAGTGACATATCAACATAAAAATTGCTAATAATTTATATACTCGACATGATAGAATAGCAATTAATAGAATTATTGATTTATTTATTTTATTTTGCATTTTACCAGGATTATCATTTAAACAAGTTTATCATATCCAAAGCAATTGTACAAAGGTTAATCAAACCGTTATTTCTATCAGTCAGTGGCGACTTCGGAATTTCTGGAAATTCTGAAAATGAACTTTCACAAGTATCACTGTCAATTATTCCATCATTTGCATACTCGGTGGCAGAGTCATAATCACCACTCTCCAGATATTTTATAGCCCTGGGGATGTCATGGATAGTTAGATCGTAAACTTGAAAGCAAACATCGAGACAGTTTTTCATAGCCTTATCTTTGGTTTCATTAAGCAACTTCTTTATTTGTTCATACGTATCATTACTGTATGTTGATGCCGATTCAATAATGATGTGCGCTAGACCTTTGACGTTAAAGTCTTGATACATAGATCTGGATACGAGGTCTTTTTACAAGTAGCCTCAATCAGATCATTTTCTTCTCCTCTAACCCCCACTACTCCAGGTTTGTTTGATGAAAAACATAATATAATAAGCAAAAACATCATCGCTGATGCAATGTTTATGTTCTCCATTTTTTTTTTCTAAAATTTGGACTGTAATCAAATCACAAACAAAAATACAGAGAGTTAACATATATGAGAAAGTATTTAAAGAGTTTGTTAGATAGAAAATTTCGAATAATGTGAAACCTTTTAATAACATACTTAATTGAGACGTCAGTGAATATGGTTATGTTAGCAAAAGAAAGGAAAAATCCAAAAAGAATTTATTAAGGTAGTGCAAAATATCTAGTAACGTTTTGTGATGTTCTGTCAAAATTGTTGTATGCAATTAATGCAAGTAATTTACACTTTCTCTAAAGAATAAGCCCGGCCGAAATTAACCGCTTGTATTTGCATAGCCTAAGACCAAGCCCATTTTTGTGCCACTATTAATATAATAATTTTACACTATCAAATTAATCCTGAGAAATTTTTTATATATTCCAATCCAAAAGTACAATGGCAAAACCTTCTATGAGTTTGGGGCTCTACGGAATCCACCTTTAATGGGATGAGTTTTTAGGATTGGAATGAGGAATGAAAGAAAAAGAATTCTAATAATGAGAAAAAGCAAACAGTCGTTAGTAATTACAACCCCTCACATTCACCGTTAGAAACTCCAAGTTTTTAGTTATACCCCAAATTTTGCGTTATGTATGTTGGCGATGAGGTGTGCAAAAGTATTAGGTGCCAAGTGGCCAGTGGGCACCAGTCGTTGTTATCATGGACTTTGTAGATGCGTTGATTTTCTTGGACCTTGACAAAGCAAATGTGATTGCACTGAAAGATGTCCTAAAAAATGCCCGGAAAAAAAGTATGTTTCTGGCAACTGCCATTGCATTTGTAATTAATGATTTCAGCTTGAGAATAATTTAAGATGCTAATTTAGCCATCTATAAATGCAATAAATTTCATCTCTACGATTCATTTTTTTTCTTTTTTAACTTTAGCCCCGATTTTTAGAAATATTGCTTTTGATAATTAAGAGAAAAGAAGTATTGACGTTTATAGTTTACAACTAGTGACGGTGGATTAAAATACAGCACTTTAATTCCTAACATATCGTTTTGAAGTTGAAATATAAAATTTGTATTTCACAAAATAGAACTAATAAATAAAAACGATTTTTATGAAATGAAAGTGTGATATTGCTTTTATAGAACGTAGACGATCGATCATATGCCTAATAAAGAGTTCATTAATTGGAAAAGGAAAGATAGTAAGAATAGTTTCTTTTTTCCCCTCCAAATTAAGGAAATATTTATTTTCTTTTGCATAATAATTGAATTTGATCCAAAAGAGAACAATTACTTTTCCAAATGACCGCATGAGAGAAAATGAGGTTACACAAATTGAGTGGAGGAAATTGTTAGATTATATAAGTTATAAAACTAAATTATTAAATTATTATGGCACGATTTTTTAGACAATTTAGTCGTCCTATGTTATAAGAGTAAAACAGTTAAATTAGAATTAAGTAGAAGCGACCTTAGTAGCCAAAGATGGTCAATAGATTCAAGTCTAAAAAAAATTATTTTATTCATTACTTGTCTAAACTTTTTCTCTATTTGAATTTTTTAAAAATAATATGAATTTTCTATAATTATTTTTTGAAATGGGCGGATCTACACAAATTGTGGGTAGAAATATCCCAATTGCAATACAAATATGTTAAAATTGGTAATGATGAGGCCAAATTTCGTATAGTCCAACTAAAACTCAGTCCAAAAATTTATAACAAAATAATGCAGAGCCCAACTTCAAAAATAGAGATGGCCAACGGCACAGCCCATCAAAAGAAGGTCGATGAAGGTCCATGGGTCAGCATGGCACGACCTACCATGTGAACTGAACAGGTTCTGCAGTGCCATGCCTTTTTCTTTTTCCTTTTTTTTTTTGGGTCAGCATAGCACACGGCACGAGCTCACGCATATCATGCTAGCCTGTTAGGCCATGCTGTGGATTGTGCCCAAGAAAAAGCACGATAAGCTTTTTTCATATTTTTTAAGAGGATACGTTAAGTTGTTGGTGTGCTTTTTTCAAGCCCATATACATTTTTCAGGCCCACAAGCCTTTAGTTAAATTCAATAAAATCAAAAGTCCAAAACTCTAAGGGTGCGTTTGACACACTGTATTGTATTGCATTATTTTAATATAGATGTATTGTATTATACTGTATTGCATTAACACTGTATTATATTAATGTTGTGCAGTGTCTGGTACTACACTGTATTGTATTGTTTGTAATTATACTATATTTGGTGCTGCAATGTATGATACTATATTAATTTTTTGGTAATTATAAAAATTAAATTTTTGGAAAATAAATATTTACTTTTTTGATAACTTGAAAAAATATGTAATATAATAATCAGTCCCTTAAATAATCGGTGTAAACCATCTTACTATCTATTTTCTGCCACGAAAATAAAATTAAAGAAGAATCATATCTATTGGTCTAATTAGAATACAAAATATTTTCATAATTTATTGATATTTAAGTTGCCTTCAAGAATATTACCTCGAAGCTAGTAACGTATGCATTTTTTTTGGTTGGCCAATTACTATATGCTTAGTGTGTTGTATGTAATTACAAATAATCAAATGCTTAAACTAAATTTATCTGGCATATATATCACAAAACTATAACAATTTAATTTTCATCGAGCTAAAAGCTGTACAATCCAAATTGTGCTTATCATGCTAGAGCTGGTAGCTGATCTATCAGTACTTGTGGACAAACGATACAACGATGGAGAAGCTCATTAAGATTCATAGTTAAGCGGCAAATGCCTGTCTGGCAATTTTGGTATATCAATATCACCTTCAAGCATCTTCAAAGCATCTGCAATTTTGCCATATTTTGCCAACATTACACGAGGACACAATATTCCAACTAGCACAAACCTCTCTATCACTACTCTTGCCCTTTCCACTCGTATAAACTAATCAAAGATTTCATCCACCTTCCCAGATTTTGTCAGCACATAAGCGCAGTCAGTGATCAACTGAAATGGTGAAGTTCAAGAATCACACTGTAACCAGCTTCAACACATGAACTGCACTGATTAAATACAGAAAAATTCTTGCAAGTTAGACCTAATGCACTTGTCAAACCGACCAACTTTTTCCAATCTTCAGTAGTTACAATCTAGCACAAAATTGATAAAAGGGAAAAAGTGAAATATTGAAAAAAAAAAAAGGAAAAAAAAGTAATCGACTCTGTCCTACAACAATCATCTTCTTCTTGCAAGAACAGCCATGATTTTTTTTTTTTGAAAAATTCAAATCACCAATCTTTTTACATTCTTCTTTAAATTCTTAACATTCATCTCACATTCTCACTACAATTGCTTGAAAACAGAACACAAAAATTCAAACCAACCAAAAAAGAAAAAAAAGCCCCATCTACTAAATTGGACAATTCAACGCCACAATCTCTACTAACCTCTTAATCACTCTCTCTCACATCAACTCTTCTACACTTCCAGATTTCATGAAAATGATTTCAATAGATAATTATATTACTATTATTTTTGGCTTTATAGGGCCATCAACTCAAACACTTAAACTCGAATACCTAAAAGGAAAAATGAAAT
The DNA here is from genome assembly GCA_030449835.1 of Clausena lansium. Taxonomy (NCBI): domain Eukaryota; kingdom Viridiplantae; phylum Streptophyta; class Magnoliopsida; order Sapindales; family Rutaceae; genus Clausena; species Clausena lansium. The sequence continues at coordinate 3,562,018 of JASUUF010000146.1, read as the reverse complement.
CTACAAGTGAATCCGTTCGAATCTCGCTGTAGCACCACCGCCACACGATGCTGTTTTTCAAAATTCAAATGTTGCCTTCACCAATTAGAGATTCAGATGCTGCGGCTGCACCACTCAGTGATTCACAGTGCATGACGGGTGGGCTTGGTCGCACTGACAAGTCATTTGCTATGTTTGGCTATTGAGAAGTTAAAGGAGAAGGGAGAAAAATCTTTGATTGAAAGGAGTTTGAGGGAAAAGTTTTGTTTTGGTCATTGTTAAGGATCGTGTTTTTCAAGAAGAAAATATAATAAGGCCTAATTCCGACTCCCCTGCAGGTTTATTTTATGCGGCGTTTAGTGTATTATAATGTGGTCTAATACAAAGTTAATTTTTTGCCAAACATAGTATTGTATTAGTTTAATGCAATACAAGGAAATAACGTTGTGTAATGCTGACTGCCAAACACACCCTAAGTTAATATTCAATAATAATATACTAATAATAAGAAGAAAATGTAATATTAACTACTAAGTTAGAGCATACGGTATTAGAATTATTTCTTAAAAATAATAATAATAATAATAATAATAATAATAAATTTCTTAAGAGTTAACATTTAATTGTTAACTTGGACTTACACAGAGTCATAGATCATAATTTATAATAACATCAATGCTTACAAGTTTCAAATTAAAATATAACAATTAACATTACATTAACGCAAACATATTATCTAATTTCACAATAACCAATTATAATACAAGGATAAATAAATCTAATTCTTGAGACCATGGTAATGATTAATGAAAATTAAAATTTCAACTCTAGAATACCGATTACAATAGGTCACAACAATGAAATATCAATTATAAGCTTATTTTTCATTTAAAAAAATTTATTTTGATATACTTTGGCCCACATGCAATTAATGGCCCATAGGCTTTTTATGGCCCGCTGGTCGCGTGATAGCTAACTAGCGAAACGTGCTTATTACGGGCTTTTTCACGTGCCATGCTTTCGCCCATCTTTAATCTTGACGTGCTTTTAAAGCCTACGTGCCTAAAATCCTCAGTCCAACCTAGTCCGCATGCGTGCCATACTAGGCCCCTTGCCCTACCAAAATGTACTCATGTCGTAGTGTGCCACATGCTACCCGACCGTTGGCCATCTTTACCTCAAAATTAGGAGAAACTCCACTTTTAGATCATAAGACTAGAGACGACCAACAAGCTAGGCCAGCAAAAGAAGGCCCATGCGGACTAGTACTCTTGCCATGTTGTGCCTAGCATAATTTTTTTGGCTTATTAGACATGGCTTGGCATACATGACGTGCCTAAGAAAAAAGCTCGATAAGCTTTTTTTTTTTTAAAGAAGACCTGCCAAGCTATTGGCGTATTTTTTTTGGGTCCATGTACCTTTAGTCAAATTCAATAAAATCAAAAGTTCAAAATGCAAGTCTATATTCAATACTAATAATAGTAAGAGAATGTAATACTAACTACTAAGTTAGATACTACGATATTATAATTTTTTTAAATATTTAACAACAACAACAACAATAAACGTTTTTTAAGGGTTAACTTAATTGTTAACTTGGATTTATATAGAGTCATATATCATAATCCATTATAACGTTAATACATATTTTAGAAAATCATAATATTTATAATTTTATTTATTAAAACCATGATATTATCTATTCATTTAATAAATTATTAACATAAAACAATTCGAGTATTTTTTTAAACTAAGAATTAAATGAATTTTAAAAACTATGAATTTTAAAAAAATTACACTAATAAAATATATAAAAAGATTCAATTTCAAATTATTTATAAAATCGTAAAATTTTAAATTTACTTTCATTAATAAGTGAAACGTACTTATTGTGGGCCTCTTCGCGTGCCGTGCTTTAGTCAATCTCTAATCGTGTTTTACTTTTAAGGCCACGTGCTTAAAATTCTCAGCCCAGCCCAGCCCAGCCCACGTGCATGCCATTCCACTTGCCTACCAAAACATGTTCGCACCATACTGTGCTGTACGGACACGTGCCATGCGACATGCCACTCGGTCCGTTGGCCATCTCTACATAAGACTCAAACCATGGAATTAAAAAATACAATAAACACGTATTAACCATTTCGCCAAAAAGTGGTTGACGAAAGTGACTTAATACTTCTCTCTAAGAGATAACTTGCATCCATATACAATTACTATACAAAACCATGCTATATATCTGGCAATGCATTGATCTTATCTTGGGTATTGACTTATTCTTATTTTTATTTAATATGTTAATTTTTGTGTACCATATCAAGAAATTAGCCCAACCCGGTGTGTGTGTGTGTATAATTATTCTCAGGTGCGGACGTCCTCATTTTTTATAATGCGGATACACTTTAAAACCGCACGGTTTAAAAGAGTTAATTTTTAATGAACTATAAAACCGTACAGTTTAAGACAGTTAAAACTTAACTCTTCTAAACCCTGCGATTTTAAAGTGTATTCGCATGAGAAAAAATGAGGGCGCCGCACTAGAGAAGGACTCTATATATATATATATATATGAAAGGTACTTGCATCCATGATTGTAGAATATGCGTTGTAAGAATATCTATTTTCTCTCCCCTCCCTTCTAATGTTGAAATATCTATCGTGTCTCTTCTCTTCTCAAATTCTTTCTTTTTGCTTAAAAATCTCTCCACATATTTTGTGAACTTTTGTAGCAATTATTTTAGTGATATATATATATATAATACTGATCTAGTCTAGGATTTAGACTTTATTAAAGTCTGGGAAAGCTATTAGACCATGCGGTTTAATAGCTTTCCCAGTGTTTAGCACAGGGCCGACTTTAGAATATTTGGGACCTTAGGCGAATTTTTTTATGAGGCCTCTTTTTATTTTGTAATTTCAATATTCAAAGAAATATAAAAAGGCTTAAAATTCATTCTATCTTTAATTCTTGAATTTCAACAATAATAAAAAAAAATCCAAAAAAATTTCAAAAATAAAACAATAAAAAATAATCAAGAAGATATCTTTTTAATTTCCATTAAAACCATTACAAAATAAACAAACAAATAAATAAGAACAATATTATTTTTAAATAGAATATTTAGAAGATAGAACATAGAAAGTTAAGATGATAAATTGATAACCAGATGATAGATATGGACTTTGTATTTCAAGAAACTAAATATTTTCATCGTCAAATGAACCATAATGATTCTCTTTATAGAGAAGAGAGCGAGAAATATTTTTCATCTACTGATTTTTGAGATTATAAGGTTTTTAATAGAAATTAAAAGAAATTCTAAAAGCTAAAAATTCTAACATTAAATAATTAATTTTTTTAGAAAATTGAAAAGGTAAAAAATTTATTTATTTTTTTGAAAATACTAATAATGAATGAATTAATTGTTAGATAATATTATTAATTATATCTCTTTAACAATAAAGTTTCCAAATATAAATTTTCTATAAAAAAAATAATTCTTAATTGCAAGATAATTATTAATTAGAGAGATATCTAATAGGCTTTCCTATTTCCTACAATACGCAATTTTTTTTAAAAAATCTTTATTAATTAGAAAATTATTAAGGAAATACTTAAAAATAAGGCATTCCTAAAATATTGGTCCTTGTTCGCCTATACCTAAAGCCAGCCCTGATTTAACAAAATCTGAGATCTTGGATTGGGACATATATATATATATATATATATATATATATTAAGAAATAACTTCTTAGGCTGTTTCTACAGTGAGTTTGAAAGCAAAAACTTTCAAGAATACCTTATTAATTATGGAATCAATTTGCAAAAATCATGCACAGGAACACTTCAGCAAAATGGTATAGCCGAGAGAAAACATAAGAACATCACTAAGCTTGGACTTACTATGTTGTTTCATGCTAGAGTTCCTAAATGCCCCTGGGTGGAAGCCTTCTCCACTGTAACATGGCTAATCAACAGACTTCCTTCATCCATACTTGCCATGAAAAGTCCTATTGAGAAGCTAACAGGTAAGAAACCTAATTACTCTTCCTTAAGAGTGTTTGGTTCTAGACGTTTTCCATGTCTTCGAAGAATAGCTCAAAATAAATTTGACCCAAAATCTCTTCCATGTGTGTTCGTTGGGTATAGTGAATTTTACAAAGGTTATAGATGTTTTCACCTACCTACTGGAGAAGTGTATTTGTCAAGAGATGTAGTCTTTGATGAAAAGACCCTTCCATAGATGAAGTTAGGTATACTTTATAGTAGTTGTGATGAACATACAAATTTAACAAGCTTCAATGAGTGGATTGTAGGAACTCTTGCCACTGCAGGAATTGGAAACAACTATAATCAATCATCTCCTCGAACAAATATGGAAGTGCCTACATTGGAACATAGCCACAAGGCAAAAGATATCGACTGAAATGAACATGCAGACCTTGATATCTCTACCGCAAACAATGAAGGATATCGAGGCCCAGAACATAGTAATGTCAATATGTCAGAGATCCCTCACGAACTTGATCCAACCAAAATAGATTTTGAGACTACAAACATCTCAACATCAATCTGATCAAGACACAATGGCCTCTCAACAAAAGACTGAAGTTCCTCACGAGTTTGATTTGGCCAGCAACCAATTTGACAAAAATTCAGAGGCAGCAAATGTCTTAGTACCTCAGCATGAAATTGATCAAGACACAGTAGTCCCTTTACTACAGATAAAAAGTGCTTCTGAACCAACAAAAAAAGAGGCAAAAACTACCATTGATTCTAAGTATACAACCATCTCAAAACATGACAACACGTGCAAAAGTAGGTATTCATAAATGCAGCACCAGGTATAGCCCTACTGAATTTGCATTAGTTATAATGTGCCAGCAGAACCTAAGGCATCAAAGATGCCTTGTACCATCCAGGATGGTTGCATACTATGAAAGAAGAAATTTCTGCCTTACATCAGAATAAGACATGGACGTTATTCCCAAGAACCAATAACATGAATGTCATAGGATGTAAATGGGTATACAAAATAAAACTAAAAGCTGATGGCACTCTAGAAAGGCTAAAAGCTAGGCTAGTTGCCAAAGGCTTTAATCAAATTCCTGGTATTGACTTTTTAGAAACATTTTCACTTGTTGTAAAACTTGCAACCATCAGGATAATCTTATCAATTGCAATATCCCATAATTGGGACATTCGACAACTAGATGTCAAAAATGCAATCCTACATGGTAAGCTCGATAAACCGGTTTTCATGGAGCAACCTCGTGGATTTGTTGATGAAAAACATCCGCACCATCTCTGTAAGCTTGAAAAAGCGTTATATAGGCTAAAACAAGCCCCAAGAGCTTGGTTTGACAGGTTTAGCAAATTCCTGGTATTGACTCTTCATTATTTATTTTCCAAAAAAATCATAGCATTATGCTTTTACTTGTCTATGTTGATGATTTAAATCTGACCGGAAGCAATCCTATTCTTCTAAATCAATTTCTCTGCTCACTTGGAAAGGAGTTTGCTATGAAATATCTTGGTTGCCTTCATTATTTTCTAGGTGTAGAAGTAGTTAAATTTTCCCATGGTTTTATTTTGAATCAAAGAAAATATGCTGCTGCTTTGCTTAAAAAGGCAAAAATGCATACTAGTAAGCCATTATCTACTCATATGGTGCCTCACAATTAGCCCCATGATAGGAACTTATTTTCTGATCTTACCTTTTATGGAAGCATTGTAGAAGGACTACAATACTTGACATTTACTAGACCAGATATTGCTTATAGTGTTCATTTTATTTGTCAGCATATGCATCAACCAAGCAATTTCCATTTTCAACTAGTCAAAAGAATTCTGAGATATGTCCAAGGAACTTTAGATTATGGTATTCGATTACTTTCTAAAACTATAACTAATTTGTATGCATTTTCATATTCAGATTGGGGAGGTTTCACTCTAACAAGAAGATCCACCACAGAATTTTGTACTTTGTTGGGTCCCAATTGTGTATCCTGGTCAGCCAAGAAACAACCTATAGTTGCACGATCAAGCACGGAAGCTGAGTATCGTGCGATGGCCTCAGCTGCTGCAGAACTCACATAGATCACCTACCTTCTCAGAGACATTGGCTTTCATCTTCCTCAACCTCCAACACTATTTAGTGATAACATGTCAGCTCTCCACTTAACAGTTAATCCAGTTCTTCATGCTCGCACAAAACATATTGAGATTGATTATCACTTTGTCCGAGAAAAAGTTGCTCAAGAAAAACTAATCACTCAATTTGTGAGTTCCAAGGATCAACTTGCTGATATATTCACAAAGCCTCTCTACAGAACTACGTTTCATAATTTATGCACCAAACTTGGTCTTTGGACTCTACCACGGCCAAGTTTGAGGGAGGATGTTAAAGGAAAGTGATAGGGTGATTTTACATCACTTTAATAATTAAAATTAGCATGAGGGTTGCATCACGTTTAATTATTTTTAGAGTTGTTTTACTTGTTATATGTGTGTTTGTGTAGGCATTGATGATTGGAAGCATGTGGAGCAAGTTTTGATCAAGAAAAGAAGAGCTGAAACGAAGAAACAAATTTGATGGAATTAAATGCCGACTGAGAGGAAAAATGGAAGAATAATGTTTTAACGGAATTATTGGATTTATTGATTAATTAATTCTACAAGTCACTTTATGCATGCATGCACGTAGATTTGTAAGAATTTGGAATTGTTTGGAATCAAAAGAATTTGGCTTAATGTCACGGGCCGCTCAAACCTCCCGCAAACGGGGGCTAACTTTACGCGCACGGGCACGCTCAGCAAAAGTCCATGTATAGGTGGGATGCACTTAGAAGGGGTTCGCTCAGCAATCACATGGGATGCGCTTAGCAAGGTGCACTCAGCACTGGGCCACCTCACATAACTAACCCACCGGGGTGCACTTAGCGTGGATGCACTTAGCAATTGGGCTTAACCAAGGCGTGTGCGCTTAGCAATCCGGCCCGCATTCTAGAATTCTCTACAATTGTAAATATCCTAGAATTCTCTAGACTTTAGCATTTAAGTCCTAGGAGATATTTGTGCAAGTTGCCAACTTGTATGAATGTTCTACACAAAAGACCCCAACATCTATAAATACGGGTGCCCACCACTATTTTGGACAACACATTATCCAGCACACACAACACATCTCCCACACACACAACACACCACACACAACACATCTCCCACACACACAACACACCACACACAACACACAAGCTCTTGTAAAGCTCTCTTGTAATCCTTTCTTTCAAGTAATAAAATCATATTGGCTATATTGCTCTCTTTTCTCTCTAGCATTCTTACAAGCATCTTAGCTTGGCTAGCTTGAGAAGTTCTTATGGCTTACTTAGCGACTTGTGTACTAGAAAGTTGTCTAAGTGCCGCACGGGTTGCTGCGCGCTAAAACTCATCCCGTGACAAGTGGTATCAGAGCGAAGGTTTGCACCCACGCAATCTAGCTCACGAGCAATGGCCAATTTGCCAATTTCTAGTACTACACAAGAGGGCGTAGTTGGTGTGGAGATTCCGGAGCAAACACGTGGCCGTGAGGAGGGACGTGCTGCAAAGTCCCGTGGAAAGTCCAAGGCCGCCTCCGTTGATGCCTTGGAGCCTCGAGTGGCCACGCTCGAAACATCCATGTCCGCTGTCCAGGACACCCTCGACAATTTGGAGGCAAGGGTGGAAGGTCTTGAGGGCAAATACGCCGACTTCACTGTCGCAAGCAAAGCCCTCATCCACGACCAAGCCAACACCCTACGAGGAGAATTTCGACCATTCGGAGATGAGCTGCTCCAATTGCGTAGCTTTGTACAAAGCGAGCTACGAGCAATCCGTGCGGAGGTGGAGGAAGTCCACTCGGATTGGGCTAGGCACCAGCGCACACTCATATCTAGCCCGACTTCCTCAAGCTCGAGTGATGCGCGACGCATTGATGTGCCAAAGCCCGACACCTACGACAGCACTCGTAATGCCACTGTTGTGGACAGCTTCCTCTTTGGGCTAGAGCAATACTTTGATGCCATGGGCGTACGAGATGAGGCATCAAAGGTGGGCACTGCACCGACTTACCTACGAGGCGCCGTAAAACTATGGTGGCGGCGGAAGCATGGCGAGATAGGCAAGGGCATCTGCACCATTGACACATGGGCAGATTTTAAACAAGAGCTCCGCAAGCACTTTGCCCCAAGCAATACGAAAAAGGAAGCACGAGCGCGCTTACGTCGTCTCAAGCAAACGAGTAGCGTTCGCGATTACATCAACGAGTTCACTACCCTCATGCTTGAGATAAGCGACATGTCCGATAAGGACTCCCTCTTCTACTTCCAAGATGGCCTTAAAGATTGGGCCAAGGAGGAACTAGATCGGCGGGGCGTTCAATCCCTCGATAACGCCATCGCCGTTGCGGAATCACTTGCCAATTATTCCGCCCAGCCCAAAGACAAGAGGCCTAACCACAGCAAAGGTGGGGGAGAGGGTCGGAAGGACAAAGGCCACCATCGTAAGAATTGGGGGCAGAAAAAACCTCCTAGCGGCAAGTCGGGGCAAATTAAAGTGGAAGGAAAAAGCCAGCTACCTAAGCCTCGAAGCCCATGCTTCATATGCAATGGTCCACATTAGGTTCGCGACTGTCCGGAAAAGAAGTCGCTCAATGCCCTCGCTGCCCAGCTCAAGGGCACTTCCACACCAACGACGGAGGAACCCCGGCCCAACATGGGTTCTCTCCAACGCCTCGGCGCACTCAAGAGCCAGCCACAGTACCCACGAGAAAAGGGCTCATGTATGTAAGTGCGCTCATCAACGGCCAAGCCATGCGTGCGTTGCTAGACACCGGAGCGACGCATAACTTCATTTTTCTGAAGACGAGGCCAAGCGCTTAGGCCTCAAGGCAACCAAAGAAGGAGGCACCATAAAGGCGGTGAACTCACCCGCCAAGCCCATTGCGGGCACCGCGCAAAGCGTGCACACAACGCTCGGGACATGGAGCGGAAAGCTTGACTACTCCATCGTGCCAATGGACGACTTCAAGATGGTCCTCGGCATGGAATTCTTCGACCGAGTCCATGCCTTCCCGCTACCAGCCACGAATTCCCTAAGCATCCTCGATGGGAGTACGGCGTGCATGGTTCCTACGAAGCGTACTAAGTCCGAAGAGAAGACGCTTTCGGCCATGCAATTAAAGAAGGCATTCAAGAAGGACCCAAGTTTCTTGGTCTCCATCCGCGAGCTGAACGAGGGAGAAGATTGCGGAGATGCTCCAAGCCAAGTCCCGCCGCTCATACAAGGAGTCCTCGATGAGTTCAAGGACGTCATGCCTCCAAAACTTCCAAAGAAGCTCCCACCTAGACGAGAGGTAGATCATGAGATCGAGTTGGAGCAAGGCGCGAAACCTCCAACCTTGGCGCCCTACCGCATGGCGCCACCCAAACTTAAGGAGTTGCGGAGACAACTCAAAGACTTGCTGGACGCAGGCTACATCCGCCCATCCAAGGCTCCATTTAGTGCACCCGTCCTTTTCCAAAAGAAGAAGGATGGTTCGCTACGGATGTGCATCGACTATAGGGCGCTCAACAAGATCACCATCAAGAACAAGTATCCCATTCCCTTGATAGCGGATCTTTTCGGCCAGCTTGGCAAGGCACGGTACTTCACCAAGCTTGACTTGCGATCCGGGTACTACCAAGTGCGCATCGCCAAGGGAGATGAGCCAAAGACAGCGTGCGTGACCAGGTACGGTTCCTTTGAATTCCTTGTCATGCCTTTTGGCCTCACCAATGCACCAGCCACATTTTGCACTCTTATGAACAAAGTTCTCCAACCGTTCCTCGACTGCTTTATCGTGGTATACTTGGATGACATAGTGGTGTATAGTGCCACACTTGAGGAGCATGCCCAACATTTACGACAAGTCTTCCAAGTACTCCAAGAGAATGAACTCTACCTCAAGTTGGAGAAGTGCTCATTCGCCCAACGAGAAGTAGAATTCCTTGGACACAAGATAGCGGACGGGAAACTCATGATGGAGAACGACAAAGTAAAGGCCATTCTTGAGTGGGAACCTCCCACCAAGGTACCCGAACTACGGTCATTCCTAGGATTGATGAATTACTACCGTCGCTTCATCAAAGGCTACTCAGCCAAGGCGGCACCCTTGACGGATTTACTAAAAAAGAATCGGACGTGGCATTGGTCCGAAAAGTGCCAACTTGTATTTGAAGAGTTGAAGAAGGCAATCTCCGAGGAACCCGTCCTCGCCCTTCCGGACCACACCAAGCCATTCGAAGTCCACACGGATGCCTCCGACTTTGCCATTGGCGGAGTACTTATGCAAGAAGACCACCCTATAGCGTTCGAGAGTCGAAAGCTTAATAACACGGAGCGCCGCTACACCTTACAAGAAAAGGAGATGACTGCCATCATCCATTGTTTACAAGTGTGGCGACACTACTTGCTTGGCTCACACTTCGTGATCCTAACCGACAACGTAGCGACAAGCTACTTCCAAACACAAAAGAAGTTGAGCCCCAAGCAAGCAAGGTGGCAAGACTTTCTTACGGAATTCGACTATCAGCTCGAGTACAAGCCTAAAAAAGCCAACGTCGTTGCGGATGCACTAAGCCGTAAAGCGGAGTTGGCGACGCTAAGCATGAGCCTACCGAAGTCCAACCTTGTGTCACGCATAAAGGAAGGTCTCCAACAAGACCCTCTTGCGAAAGACTTGTTGGAGAAGGTACTCGAAGGCAAGACAAGGCGATTTTGGCAAGAGGAAGGCATCCTCTTCACCAAAGGAGATCGGCTATTCGTGCCTAGGTGAGGAAACTTACGCAAAGAAGTAATCAAGGAATGCCACGACTCAAAGTGGGCTGGTCACCCCAGAGTAGAGCGCACCACCGCACTCGTCCAAGCCTCATACTTTTAGCCACACATGCGGGATGACATCGAGGCGTATGTGCGGACATGTCTTGTGTGCCAACAAGACAAAATAGATCACCAACTTCCGGCAGGATTGTTGGAGCCCCTGCCACTAGCAACAAGGCCATGGGAGAGTGTCTCCATGGACTTCATAACGGCCTTACCCAAGTCCGAAGGTTACGGAAGCATCATGGTCGTGGTCGACCGCTACAACAAGTACGCGACATTCATTGCCACACCACCCAACTGTAAAGCCGACGAAGCTGCCCATCTTTTCATCAAGCACATAGTAAAACTTTGGGGAGTTCCAAGGAGCATTGTGAGCGATCGTAACCCACGATTCACCGGCCGCTTTTGGACGGAGCTCTTCAAGATGTTGGGAACCGACCTCAAGTTCTCAACAAGCTTCCACCCACAGACAGATGGGCAGACCGAGCGCATTAATAGCCTTCTCGAGATGTATCTAAGGCACTACGTAAGCGCTCACCAGCGAGATTGGGCTAAGTTGCTGGATGTCGCCTAATTCTCATACAATCTACAGTGAAGCGAGGCCACGGGCAAGAGTCCATTCGAGTCATTATAGGATTCCAGCCCATGACGCCCAACGCCATAGCCTCGACATATGGTAGAAAAAGCCCAGCGGCTCACAAGCTCGCCCGCGAATGGCACGAGCAAGCGGACATCACGCGAGCATATCTCGACAAAGCCGCACGCAAGATGAAAAAGTGGACTGACACAAGATGACGCCACGTCGAATACAAGGAAAGCGATCAAGTCATGATCAAACTCCTACCCCAACAATTCAAGACTTTGCGGAAGGTCCACAAGGGGTTAGTGCGGAGATACGAAGGGCCATTCCGAATACTACGACATGTGGGCAACGTCTCATACCAACTCCAACTTCCACCAAGGCTCAAGATTCATCCAGTCTTCCACGTGAGCCTTCTCAAGCCATATAACGAAGACAAGGGAGACCCAAGTCGCGGAGAATCAAGCCGTGCCCCAACAGCCGTTGTCACCGCATTTGACAAAGACGTGGAATACATCATCACCGATCGAGTTAAGCGAAGAAGGGGCGTACCGGCATACAACGAGTACTTGCTGAAGTGGAAGAACTTCCCCGAAAGCGAAGCAACTTGGGAACGCAAAGAAGACCTATGGCAGTTCGCGAAACACCTTCAAAGCTACAAACACGAGAGCGCGACGAGGACGCCGCGAGCATAGGTGGGGGAGGATTGTCACGGGCCGCTCAAACCTCCCGCAAACGGGGGCTAACTTTACGCGCACAGGCACGCTTAGTAAAAGTCCATGTATAGGTGGGATGCACTTAGAAGAGGTTCGCTCAGCAATCACATGGGATGCGCTTAGCAAGGTGCACTCAGCACTGGGCCACCTCACATAACTAACCCACCTGGGTGCACTTAGCGTGGATGCACTTAGCAATTGGGCTTAACCAAGGCGTGTGCGCTTAGCAATCCGACCCGCATTCTAGAATTCTCTACAATTGTAAATATCCTAGAATTCTCTAGACTTTAGCATTTAAGTCCTAGGAGATATTTGTGCAAGTTGCCAATTTGAATGAATGTTCTACACAAAGGCCCCCAACATCTATAAATAGGGGTGCCCACCACTATTTTGGACAACACATTTTCCAGCACACACAATACATCTCCCACACACACAACACACCACACACAACACACAAGCTCTTGTAAAGCTCTATTGTAATCCTTTCTTTCAGGTAATAAAATCATATTTGCCATATTGCTCTCTCTTCTCTCTAGCATTCTTACAAGCATCTTAGCTTGGCTAGCTTGAGAAGTTCTTAAGGCTTACTTAGCGACTTGTGTACTGGAAAGTTGTCTAAGTACCGCACGGGTTGCTGTGCGCTAAAACTCATCCCGTGACATTAAGCTTGGATGATGGGCTTCACGTGAATATGGGCTATTTAGTTTGTAAAAATTGAATGGCTTCACATGCATGCATAATTGGCGTCTTGGCTTAGCTTGATTTGAAATCCTTTTGAGTTAAAGATTTGAGCCAAGGTTTTAGCATATAAAAAAAAAGGCATGCATGTGGGATTTGCGTTGATTGGTGGCCAAGTAATATAAATCCAATAAGGATTAGCCATGCACTATAAAAAAGGAAAGGCAGCGGCAATTGAAAAAAGAGGAGAGGGGGAATTGGATAAAAAAAATGAAAATAAGAGAAGAGAGGAGCTGCAGCCGCACAAAAATAAAAGAAGAAAAAAAGAGAAGAGGAGCAGCAGCGCATAAAGAGAAGAAAGAAGATTTATTTCAAGAGTTTTTCTTATTAAATCTCTCTTCTCTTGTTTTAATTATAAAGATATTTTATTTTATTATGAATGTTAGTTTCCTCTTCATTATGAACTAAATATGTTCATCTAGGTTAGTAATGGAACCTAGTATGAATCTTGATTGATTGATGTTTTTAGTTCTTCAAAATTGCCTTCTATTGATTATTTATCATATTTTGTGCTTAATCTATTTAATTGTTTGATCACCAATTAAATAGCATATGTGTAGTTGCATAGATATTGGAAGAGTCATGCATCTATAGACCTAAATATGATAACATATATTAATCTAAGATAGGAATATACTTAGATTACATATGCACTTGTTAAGGAACTTGAACTTAATGAATTGCTTATAATTGAATCTCATAGGAATATAGTGGGTTGATTTTGAGTAATATATCTACTTGACCATCGAAAAAGGCTTGTAGAGAATTTAGTGTTTTAAGTGATAATTGAAATAGGTTAATTAAAAGAACTGGACTAAGATTAATAAGGAGATTGCTATGGGAAATTACAAACCTAGGTTTCATCATCCATTGATTATCTTATTATTCATTTTGCATTTAATTTACCGTTATAATTTTAGTTAAAACTTTTTATTCAATTGTTTGGATTAGACTTGGGAGGTATAAATTGATAGATGGTGATAGGATAAAAATTGTCCCTGTGGGTTCGACACTCTTATTCATCACTTTATTATTTGTTCTAAACATGCACTAGCGTGATTAGATTTTTAGACAATAGAAAGAATCAAGCTATAGAAGAGGCAATCAATGAGTCAAATAACAAGGAAAGAAATCAAGAAATTCAGCCAAAAGATCAGCCTTGACTGCAAGATAACAAAGCCGAGATTTCCTCTGTCAATAGTAAATCACAATTTCCTCAATTGCGGCCTATTCCATTATATTTTAGGAATGCTTTTTAATTTCAACGGCTATAATTTGTACTATATAAAGACCTCAATATGTTTCATTGTAAATATAGTTCCAATACATAATATATAATACAATTTTCCAGCTACCTGTATTTTCCTCACATAGAATCACTTACGCATTTCTAAGTAAATAAACATTCTAATAATCCACAAATGTATATACAATTATTTATGAACATAAATATGATCTTAAATTTTACAATAAACCTGGAAAAAGTGGAATTCCTGTTGAAGGATTCCATTTATCGTCTGAAATGAATTTTTTTTATTGTGATATTTTTAGCTTCCAAGCGCTTGATTATTTTATATCCTTTCCAACAGATCCTACTAGGAGTATTAGAGCCATGTCCTCTGTTATTGTATTCGGCATAGTAAATGGTGTCCACGCCCTGTCCTTGTCATTCAAGCCAACCTTCAGGATCAATTATTTCATCAAGAAAAGTTTGCAAGATCACCGTTCTTGAGTAATTTCTCCATGGTCATCCTATGTATGTCTTAATTGATGTTCTGTTTTCAGAGAAGTCTTCTGCAGCAGTTATAGTGCAATTATGAATGATTATTCCTCTATTTCGCTCAGGTTTTTCTCTTCCTTCGACTGTGATTGTCTTTACATTCCCACCAAGGTAACGAACGTAGATATTACAATTTTGGAGCACCGCACTTGCATCTTCGAGTATAAAATCAATTGTACCATTGATGTCACACTCTCGATAGAACTGTTTATCCCTTCTAGCATTAATGCTACTGTCTGGCCTGTTTCCTTGTCTGGTCGAGTAGTGTTTTCAAATGTTATATTCATTGCCACAAATCCAGCCCTTTATTTTAATCGCTGCGTTAATTTGAAAATAAAGAAAGATTAATAAATGTTAGAATATAACAAGACCAGTTTTACTGATCTTATGTTTATTTGTTGTTGATTTAGTGCACATATACTACAATTCATAAAGAGAAAAAGGAGGGAATAAAATTGCATAGCTGATAGCAGTCTTGTAAATAGATAAATGATCCTTTCTGTGGCTTTTATTCTCGAAAATGATTGCATTGTTGATCGCATTGCCAATTAATTCTAAATTCATTTTCTTTTTTCTAAAACATATTCAGTAGAGATGGCCAACGATCAGACGACATGTGGCACGACACGTGCACAGCATAATATGAGCACGTTTTGGTAGGACAAGCCGCACAACACGGTATATACATAGGTTGTGCTGGGCTGAGAATTTTAGACTTATGGGCTTTAAAAGCACAACATGAGTAGAAATGGGCTAAAGCACGACACGTACAAAATCCACAATAAGCACACTTCATTGGTGGACTAGCACGTGGTTCGTATATCAAAATAAAATTTTTTAATAAAAAGTACACTTAAAATTTTATGATTTTACAAATAACTTGAAATTGGTTCTTTTAATGTATTTATTAATGTAGGTTTTTTAAATTCATTTAAGGCATAAGCTTATTCATTTAGCCTAGTTGTGATTAATAATCGATATTTTGTAGTTGTGATTTGTTGTAATTGGTATTGCAATCATAAGAGAATTCATTGGCAAGAAATAATGACATTGGAGGTATAAAAGATACCACCTGTCACTGTGAGCAAATCACTGAACAGTTTCTGAATTCTGATGCGTGGGTGGATATGAAAATTAAAATTAAAATTTACAAGAAACTCGTTCTGTGAAGTGAATGTGGTGTAGCTAAAATGCCTGATATTAGAGAGAAGATGTGTTATATAACTAGGTCCAACTAGAGATGGCCAACAGGCCGTGCCGGCAAAAGAAGGCCCATGCGGGCTCATGCTCATGTCATGCTGTACCCACCATGCGCTTCCTGTCGTACCATGCCGTGCCTAAGAAAAAAGTACGGCAAGCTTATTGTTAGCTTATCTGGCTATAAATTATATTGATTTTGATGATAACAAATCACATGCTTTGCTAAATAAAGAATTGTCTTAAAAGAATTTATAAGACAAGTGTATTTGCAACAAAAATGAAGCTCTAAAATAAACTGGATAACCGAATCAAGAAAACGGTATATCGGAACCAAGAAAAAAGCTTTCTAGAAAAAAACGGATAGCCGGATATATAAAGCGGCCTACCGGAAGTCATGAAGAAGCATTCTGGAACAAAACCGGATAACCAGATTGTAAAAGTGGCAAACTGAATGTACAAAACTACATTCTGGAAACAATCTGGCTAGTCGGATTTTGAAAAGCAGCCAATCGAAACAATCCAGCTAACTAGATTTTGGAAAGTGGTAGACCAAATTTTCAGAAATTCAAATTTTGACTCTAACAGTAACTCGAAACGGTATACCAAATTTGTGTTTTTTCCAAAAAGTCAACAACGGCTAGTTTTCAGCTCCTTCTATAAAATGACTCTTTCTAATTCAAGTAGAGTACGACAATCATTGTTATCATTAAGCATTCTTCCACAATCTGAGCTTGAAATTGTGTATTCATTTCATTCATTCACACATTACGCTTTCATTTGTAATCAAATAAATTGTGTGAAGGAAATTCATTTGTAACCCTTTTTGTAAAAATCAAATTGAGTAGTTGTAAGTGTTGGGATACCTTGGGGTAAGTAACTGGGGATAATCTCTTATTGTAAAGGTCCATTGACACCTTAAAAGTCAAGTGTAAGCTTTGTTGAAGCCTTGGAGGGGAGCTTAGTGAAATCCTTAAGCCTTGGAGGCGTGAACATAAGCAAGGTTGGCCGAACCACGTAAAAATTTCATGTTTGCATTTCTCTATCCCTTATTCTCTTACATTATTGCACTTTGATTTATTATTTCAAATTTCATTACATTATTTGAATTGCATTAAGTTTAAGTTGCTTAATTTTTTAGAATCCCAATGCACCCCCCTTAGGTTGCTTAATTAGTATTTCAAGCTTATGTACTTTTTTAGCTCCATGTGTCTTTAGTTAAATTCAATAAAATCAAACATTCGAAACTCAAGTCCATATTCAATAATAATAAACTAATGCTAGTAACAGAATGTAATACTAACTACTCAGTTAAACCCTATGGTATTTAATTTTTTTTAATACTTAACAACAACAACAACAACAACAACAATACTAATAATAATTTTTCCATAAAGGTTGACTTAATTGTTAAGTTGGGCTTACATAGAGTCATAGATCATAGTTCATAATAATATTAATACATACATTTTATAAAATCATGATATTTATAATTTTATTTATTAAAATCATGATATCAATTATTCAATTAATAAATTTTAAACATAAAACAATTAGAGTATTTTTTTTAAACTAAGAATCAAATGAATTTAAAAACTTAAGCAAAAAAAAATATATTAAAAGATTCAATATCAAGTTATTTATAAAATCATATAATTTTAAGTTTATTTTCATTAAAAAGTGAAACGTTCTTATTTTAGACTTTTTCACATGTCGTGCTTTTGCCCATCTCTAATTGTACCGTGCTTTTAAAGCTCACGTGCCTAAAATTCTCAGCCCGACCCAGCCCATGTGTGTGCCACGTGCCCTACTAAAATGTGCTCATGTCGTGCCATGTGTACGGACACGTGCCGTTCCCATGCCATACCCCATACCGCCCAGCCCGTTGGCCATCTCTTGGTCCAACTTAGCCTTCTTTATTTATAGAACAAAAAAAGAGTTGATCTAATAAATTACTATAATAACTTTAATGTAATTTATTAAATGAGTATGTAAAGTAATAGTTCAAAGTAAATTTTAGATGCAAATAGCCCTACCCTTTTATTTATAATTTAGATTTACATATTTTGTTAGATAAATCCTCGTACCATCGAGGTTGCCCAAATATATATAGTCAACTTCTAGTCCGAGCTGTGTTTACAATGTTGACTTTAATAAAATTCGAGATTCTCAGATTAAAAAATTTCTCAGACACACACACACATATTGTCAAATAAACACTCATTCCTTATTAAGCAAATATCAGATTCTTTTTTGTTTATTAAAAGGAAATTATCATCTTTCTTTGACAAGACTTCCATAATTTCTTTTCACAACACAAATTTTTATTTTATTTTTATTCAATAATTAAATTATCAATTTCTATTAAATTTAATTGATCGCTATAATTTGTCAATTGTAATATGAATTAGCAATAACATATTGATGACTTTGCAATAATTTTAAAAGAAAAATTTTGGATTAAAAAGAAGATTCCTTATAATTAGAAAATCTATTAAAAGTTTCTAATTACATTAGTATTTCTTAGAATTTTTTCTATTTAAAAAAATAATGCAGAAAAAGAAGATAGTAAATTTCCAAAAAATGAATAGACTTGATAACATAATTTTCTTACTTTGAGCAAATAAAACAGAAATGCTATAGACATACAATAATTATAAAAAAGTAATATATTTTGCTAAAATAGTGCATAAGATTTTCTTCCAAGTGGCTAATTAATAAATACTTTAGTGAAGAGTATTAAAAGTTTCAAAATAAGTTAAGATGAACCCATGAAACCTAAACCCAACTCATGTAAAAATTTATAATATTAAAAATTGGGAAAAGGAAATATACACCCTTAGGTTTAAAGAAATTATCATGTAGACCTCAAGTTTTTAAAAATAACACTAAGACTCCCTTTTGATTATAAAACCTGTAACAGTTCAGGCCCAACAACTAAATAAATATTGTCTGCTTTAGGCATAGAGTCTGTCACGATTTTTTTATTGGACTTTGTAACCCAAAACATGTCTACTTAGTTAGGAGGGCCCATGGCTTATAATTATTATAAACTAGTACATGAACTCGCTCGCTAACGATGTGGCATGTTACATATGTTTCCCCTTGAAGACCTCGCGTCCTCGTGAGAATCATAAGAAACAGAGCGAAATAAAATCATATTTCATCATTAACATATCCATCCATACATCGGATCGCGAGTCGGCTCCGATACCAATTGTAACAGCCCCAACCCAACAACAAAGTAGATATTGATCTCTTTAGGCAAAGAGCCTGTCATGGTTTTATTATTGAGCTTTGTAACCCAAAATGCATCTACTTAGTTAGGAGACCTCATGGCTTATAAATTAGTCCAGGAACTCTCTCTCTATCGATGTGAGATGTTACAAGACCCTTTGGTTCTATTAAGTCAAAAAAGAAATCGACATTAAAATTTTTAATAAATACAAATATAATTTAAATAGTTTAATTTGTGTAGTAACTAAAAATATTAGAATATTTTCAATACATGAAATAATTTTTAAAATGTAAATTATTATATTTATTTCAATAATATATTTGTATTTATTACAAAAATTTTAAATAAATCTCTCAGTTAAATAGATTTTACAATTAATAAAATATTAATAATATTAAAATTATTTCATATAGTATTGAAAATAATTTAAATTGATATATTAATATTATGTTTCTATTAATTATAAAATTTAGTTTAATATAATATAAGATTGTAAAGTATTAAAATATTTTTAAAATATTATATTTTTATTTATTATAAAACATTGGAGTCAATTTTTTAAGTTAATAGAGTCAAATGATACTATAATCAAAAGGAGGTCTTGGTGCCCCTTATTAAAAAACCACATGACTATTTCTCCAAACCTTAGGGATGTAAGTGTCTTTTTTCCTTAAAAATATATATTAATCCTTAATTACTAACCATAAAGGCCTAAACAGCAAATTGGCAGGCATTACCATTATCATCACTCTCCAGTATATATATATATATATATATATATTTGAGATTTTGGACCGTAATCAAATCACATTTTGAGTTTTTTGGAGTGAAAATTTCATACATTGAAAAATCTTTTAATAACAACATGAAAAGGAGGGCAAAGCCAAAAAAATTTTATGAAGATAGTGCAAAAAAGCTAGTGACGTTTGCATGTTATGTAAAACTGTTGCATGCAATTAATCCAAGTTCACACTTTCTTTAAAGAATAAGGCTGGCCAAAATTACCCACTCGTACTTGCATATCCCAAGCCCATTTCTAAATAATTAAGATAATAATTTTATATAAAGGACAATTATGTCAAAAGTTAAACCACTAAATTAATCCGATATTTTTGCACAAATAAATACAACGAAATTTCCTCTCCAAAATTGGTGTGTAGAGAAATCCAGCATTTAACTTCTTAGTTCTAAGGCAAAAGATCAAACCAATGCACACTTCAATTGACAAATAATTATGCGTGAATATACATACCCAATAAGTGCATGTCACTTACATTTGACTACACAATCGTAAAGACATGAGAAAATTTTAGTACTGTCTCATAAAACAAAGGTTCCCCCAAAGTAAATTTTCCAACCTCAAACCTAGAGCTGATAGTTCATTAACACAAGTACGAGTTTTCCCTTTAAACTTAAGGACGAGTTTTAATAACACATTTAACACAAGTTCCTGATATTATTAGTTATTGTACCTGTAGCCTTTTTTGAGATGTTGGTGTTGAAATTTTTGTTATTCATAATTGGATTTTGAGAAGCATAGATACCAGTAATATTACATTGTTCGAATTTATTAGGACGTTATTTACCTTAATTATCAATCACCATTACGATAGTGATATTAAAATCAAATTAATTCTATGATAATATCAAAATCAAAGAAATTCTATGATAACTGTCCATTAAATAATTTAAATTTCATCATTCTTGTTACATGTATGGGTAAAAGCATCTATTGAGGGGTGCTTTTGTAATTACCTAGCTGACGTGTACTAACAGCCAAAGCAGGGTTTGGTTAGAGTGAGCGGGAAAAAGGGAAGGAAAAACAGCTGATAAATACAGCTGCTTTGTGAATCAATTCAGTGTGAACTATATAATAAAGGAATAAAGGTGAAGTGTTGATTTTTCTTCAAGAACTTGGGTTCTCAATCAAGTTCAGAATCATTTGTTTCTTGTTTTGATCTTCTGCTTCTTCATTCTTTTTGGATTCTTGCTTTGATCAAAATCATTCTTGATGCTGTGGTGATCTGCGAATTGATAGTGAATTAGCTAGGATCGATCAGAACCTAACAATTCTAATGATCATCTTAATGCATTAAGACCATCATATCTAAAATATTAGATAAATAATACCAATAATTTTGTTGCAAAAAATGGATGACCCTGAATTTTTCAATTTACGCTAAGATGAGTTCAAATCTCAAATCTCTTGTACGTTCTCATAATAGATTTTAGGGCGAACCACATTTTGTTAGATTAACATATATAGGATGTATTTAACAGAAAAATACAACCCATAAATTTAAAAGAAATTGAAAATAAGAAATTTTATATTAAAAAAAAAAGAAAAGAAATTTCCATATATGAATACTAGCTAGCTTTATTAAAAAGGACAAGAATCTACCAAATTTTTCCTAGTAGTGGTGTGGATACTTATCTTGAGTTTATAAAAGTTAAAAGTCCCCCATTGAAAGCAAATTGAAGATGCTGACGTGATCGAGAAGAAAAGCAGATGCTGTAAGTATAAGAATGCAAAAAGCTGGAATTAATTCATTTTCACAACATAATTTGCTTATACAATTAATATGTTTCTATGCTCTTTTTTGTCATCCAAAAAATTATTCACCATGGTTGATGCCATCGTTTCCCCTCTATTGGAGATGCTGATTTCCTTTGCTTCTGAAGAGATGAAACAACAGGTGCAGCTTGTGACCGGTGTTAAAAAAGAAGTAGACAAGCTTACCAGCAATCTTCAAGCCATTCAAGCTGTGCTCAATGATGCAGAGGAAAGGCTAGTGAAGGACAAAGCTGTCAGACTGTGGCTGAGTCTGCTCAAGTACGTACGCATCCTACGATATTGAAGATGTGTTAGTGGATCACAGCAAGACGCAAATTGCAAATTGAGGGTGGCGTTAATGACAATGTTCTTGTTGCTCCTCAAAAGAAAAAGAAGGTATATTTCTGCTTTGCTACCTCTTGCTTTGGTTTCAAACAAGAAAATTTTGGTTTCTTTCTACGTCATGACATTGCTGTCAAGATCAAAGAAATCAATGAAAAGTTAGATGATATTGCCACTCAAAATGATAGGAAATTTCTTGAGAGTGGGAGTAAAAGGAGTGAGAAACCAGGGTGAGTACAAAGTGCCTCCTTCATTGATGAGGAGGAGAAATGTGGTAGAGTTAGTGAGAAGAATGAACTCATAAGCAAGTTGTTGTGTGAGAGTAGTGAGCAACAAAAAGGCCTTCATATCATCTCAATTGTTGGTATATATGGGGGCATAGGCAAAACTGCTCTTGCACAACTAGCTTGTAATAATGATCAGGTGAAAAGAAAGTTTGACAAGATTTTATGGGTGTGTGGATCAGAAACTTTCGAGGAGTTTAGGGTTGCCAAAGCGATAGTTGAAGCTTTACACGTTTCTTCTTCTGGTCTAGGTGAATTCCAATCTCTTCTTAAACTTATATCTAAATCTATTACAGGAAAAAAAAATATTTCTTGTCTTGGATGACGTGTGGGATGGAGATTATATGAAATGGGAACCATTCTACCGTTGCCTAGAAAATGGTCTCCATGGAAGTAAAATTTTAGTTACCACACATAAGGAGTCAGTTGCATTCATGATGGGATCCATAGATATAATCCCCGTTAAGGAATTAGCTGAAGAGGAATGTTGGTTGTTGTTTAATAGGATAGCATTTTTTGGTCGGCCCATTAAGGAATGTGTAAAATTAGAAAATAGAAGAGATTGAGAAAGGTATTGGTGGTAAATTATAGACCAAGGGTATTAAGGGCATGACACATGGGGAACATGACTCTAGGCCATGATAAAGAGTGAAGGAGAAGCTAAGGAGGGGAGGATGACCTTGACAAAAAGATAAGGGGAAGTCGACCAAGGGAGGATGACAGTGTTAAGAAATCAAGGAGAAGTTAACTAGCGGAAGATGGAATGAGAGGATTCCAAGGGGATGGCGACAAGTGGTGGACAATGACCCCAAAACCGTACCCGCAACGCCAGACGACGATGCGAGACCACGAAACCCTGGCAATCACGTGAGCACCACCAAACCATGCAGCTACCGTACAGTCCCCACCTGAACTGCCTCTGACACATCTCTTTAAAGGCCACCAAAGTCAGGTTGGAAGAGGGGGGACCACAGACAAGCCGCCTACACCATCCCTAGAAAGCTCAGGTGCTCCGTAACTCAATTGGTCCATTCAAAATGAATCAATTCAACCTGGAGACACACTGTCACCACATATTGTCCCCAAGAGGACCACTTTCAACTCAAGAAAAGCTCAAAGCCACTAATAAAATGAGTCAAATTACTTAAAAGCCCTACCTGAGGAGGGATATCTCCAATTACGGCTTGCCACGTGTCCCAAAGAGACACAAAGACGTCCTCAGGGGCACTCCACCATAAAAGGTGAAGTTAGTTACACAATAGAGGCAAGCTGACTCTCTGACAAAAAAACTCACTTATCTCTGGTTCTAGGGTTTCTACTGAAACCTATCACTTATTTGGGCCTCCCACTTACTTGACCGTTAGAGTGCCGTCGCCGGCGCAGCCTCTAACGGCCGTTCTCTGTGATTTAAGGTTCTTCCTTGTCGCTACCTCAACATCCTTAGCGAGCTACCTCTAAACATCTCTGCCTCCATCTCCACCTAAAAACCAGTCCCCATAAGAGAAGCTCTCATAATGTTTGGGCTGAACTAGATTTTGGCCAAAATAAAAGGTAATAGAGGGTCTCATGCACTCTAAAAAAACTTAAGAAGAGTGGCAAAGAGTCTTAAATAGGTAGCTATGGAAAATAGAAGAGATTGAGAAAGGTGTTCTAGCCCCTTTGTGGTTGAGTTATAACGATTGGCCATCCAGAGTAAAAAGATGTTTTTCATATTGTGCTGTCTTTCCAAAAGACTTCAATATAGAGAAAGAGAGTCTAATTATATTATGGACGGCTCAAGGTTATCTTAGTGTGGAACAGGATGAAGAGACAAACATAATTGGTGAAGAGTATTTTAACATCTTAGCCACTCGCTCTTTCTTTCACGAGTTTAAGAAAGATGTTTGTAATTGTATTATAGAATGCAAGATGCATGATATAGTACACGGTTTTGCCCAATTTGTAAGTCAAAATGAATGTTTTTCGATAGAAATTACTGGTCTTGAAGAATCAGCTGCCATAAACTCTCTTGGTGAGAAGATTTGTCATTTAATGTTAATTATTCACAAAGGGGGCTTCATTTTCTATCTCCACTTGTAGAGTTAAAAGAATGCATAGCGTCTTAATTCGTGATGTTGTTTTAAACCATTCATTGTTAAATGGTAATATCCTAGAAGAATTATTCGAGGAATTGACAAGTTTAAGGGCACTAGATGTAAGTAACTTATTCTACATACGGTCTAAGATTCTAGAGATTCCTCCAAATGTCAAAAAGTTTGTACATTTAAGGTACCTTAACTTGTCTCATCAGTCAATAGAGAAACTTCTTGAGACGTTGTGTGAGTTGTATAATCTTCAAGAGTTAGATATTAGTGACTGTTATGGTCTTAGAGAATTACCTCAAGGGATTGGGAAGCTAAAAAAATCAATTTTGGTAAAATCATCTCATCCAATAGTAGATTTTGAAAAGCAGGGAAGGCGTAGTTTTTTAAAATCTGATTTTGAGAATCACTTTTAAATTTAATACAATTCTATATATATCCTCGCACATATTATAAAAATCCAAAATTATCCTTATTTATTAAGAAAAAAATCATTAACTTTAAATAGATTATTATTATTATTACCAATTATATTGAGATAACAAAATAAAAATAAAATTAATAATATAAAATATTTATTTTAATTATATGCACTTAATAAAAAATATTTTATATACTTATTTATAAAAGTTTAAATAAATTTTATTCAATATTATGCCCAATTCAGCCATTTACCAAACACATATGATTGTTTTTAAAATTTACAGCGCTTTTAAAAATAAATTTTATCAAATTTTTATCTAATTCTCTTTACAACTGATTATTTGTATAGCACAACTAATAGTAGTTATTTTATAAACTACAACATTATCAATCCTGCACAATTATATTTTACTTAACCTGCAGTTTAATAATTGTATAAGATAAGATAGTGTTTAGGATTCCTGACACAATTAATAAGCAAGTCGCGTTCATAACAATTAAAAATATTGTTACATATTTCTTTAACACGACGCACCAATCCATTGTGTTGGGCACGAGTGTAGTAATTAGGAGGTAGGGCAATTAAGCTCCAATGAATCTCAAAGTGTCCCCCATATATAGTATTTGGGTGATGTTATTATGCGCCTAAGGTGATGTTATTATGAGCATTGATACGAAATCTTTTGTGGTTTAATGCCAGTTGCAGCACTGAATAAGGCAAGGCCGGAGGCTACTGTTAGACCAGAGGGGGAAATGAAATCTCAAAACAAGTGGCCCGGCCCCATCAATCATGGCTTCTGTATTGTTACTTGCACTATCATTTCTAAGATACATTTATCATCCATCGCAATATTTGGCTGTCGTTGCAGTTGTTGTTGGACACCCTCCAATATTAATTAGAAACGTAGCATCAATTAAGAGCCTCACTCTTTATATAAATGTTCCTGTTCTGATGGCGGGTAATCCTCCTGAATTTCTTCAAATATTGAATTGAAATAAATAAAATTGAAAAAAGAGTTACTTGCTTTACATATTTTGTTTGGTAATGTGCAGTGGTAGAGACTCTTGCTCTTGGAGATTATGTGGAAGCTGGTCCTATTGCCTTCTTATTCTCTATTTCTCAGCGGCTTCAGTCAGTAACAAGTTAAAGCAAGTGAGCTAGCTGTGATTTTTCGTTGGTAATTCATCTCTTATATTTGACTAAGCACATAGATAGGTAAAGCATTACGCATATTCAGGCTGTAGGAAAGGTTGTGGAATCAATTTATGTGAAGGAGCTTGGTATCACATTGTCAAAAGATGAGATATTTAGAATTTTAGTACTTGACATAATGGAGGGAGCAATTGAGGTGGACTGGAGAGACTTCTTCCTTTATCTAAGATGGGTTCCTAATAAGGGCGTGGAAATGAAAATTCGGAGATTGTGTACCCGCAGGCAAGCAGTAATGAATGCCCTCATCAGTGTGGCTAAAAACAGAATTGCTTCAGGACAGGAACTGAATTGTTATGTTGATTACTTTTTATCAGAAGCAAAGTCACTTACAGAGCAACAAATAAGCATGCTGCTCTGGGAGACCATCATCGAGACATCAGATACTACTTTGGTCACAATAGAATGGGCCATGTATGAGCTCGCTAGGGATCCAAAGTGACAGGTTAATTAATCAATCAATAGGCCCTCCATGCACTTTGATCTTTGCTATATCGTCAGAATTTTGCATTACATTGAAATGTTCTATATATATATACACACACACTGCAGGATCGCCTATTTCAGGAGATTCAATCAGTTTGTGGGTCAAACAAGTCTACGGAGGAAAACATAGCACAGGTTCCTTACCTGGGAGCTGTTTTCCATGAAACTCTGAGAAGGCACAGTCCAGCTCCAATAGTCCCTTTGCGATTTACACATAAAGATACCGAAATAGGAGGATACTTCATTCCTGCCGGAAGTGAGGTTGTTGTTTAGCTTAATTTGCTTTGAAATCTCTGTAGTTCCGACTAATAATAACTGCAATGTTAGGTGTTAACTTTAATTGATGTTACATACATAGATTGCAATAAACATATACGGGTGCAACATGGACAAGAAACAATGGGAAAACCGAGAGGAGTAAAAGTCTTTCTGGATGGCCAATACGATCCTGCGGATTTGTACAAGACAATGGCCTTTGGAGCAGGAAAGAGGGTGTGTGCAGGTTCTCTTCAGGCCAGTTTGATAGCTTGCACAGCTATAGGTAGGCTGGTGCAGGAATTCAGGTGGAGTCTTAAGAGATGGTGAGGAAGAAAGTGTTGATACTGTTGGCCTGACTACTCACAAGCTACATCCTTTGCATGCAAACATAAGGCCTAGGCCTAGGAATTAATATAGGCAACACCCTCACGTGATCATCACTTTTCCTTATCATCTCCACTGCTTACCAAAATCTGAGACCCTGAAGCCTCTTTTTCTTTATAATGTATGAAAGTGTTCATACAAGACATTTAAACTATTCTAGTACAAGTACAATCCGAGGGGCAACAATAACAATGCTTATTATGTCTTGTATGATATCTGCCAATAGTTGTGTTATTCTCAAATAAATCTCAGTTCTATAATACTGTTTATCTTTTGTTTAATTTTGACTATAATTGCGACAGCCTCAAAGGTGCAAGAGGGGACTAAGCACACAACCAAACCCCAAGTACTACTCTCTTCTTTACATAAACTTTGATATCCACTAAACAAACTTCACAACATCAAATCTAAAATGCAGTCAATCTTAGCATTCTCAAAGCCCAAATGTTTACAATAATAACATCAAACCCCAAAACCAACGTACAAATCTCATTTACAACAATATTATTCCCACAATGATGAAACCCAAGATTGACAAGAATAACAGAGAACCTAGTTCTAAAACATTGTTCCCACAATTATGAGTAAACCATCAGATTTACAAGAATAACACCGAACCTAGTTCCAACAAACAAATTAATCAACAAGTTTTACAGGAAACAGAATTTATAGAAACAAAGTGGTGGACAACTAAAACACTGGCTCACCCTAACGTTCTATCTGTACTGTAATATGATTGATGTTATACTCCCTTCTAATATAGTCAATCACATTGTTTAGCACCATATCTGCATTGGCTTCTGGCTGAATTTTGACATGGCATGCCAGCAGAACCTTCCCTACTGTGATGGCCCATATATGTAGTTCATGAATGGTCACCACTTCGTCCATCTCCAAAAGCCGTCTTTCAAGCTTCGTAGCATCAACCTCACTTGGTGTGCTCTCCATTAAAACTTCAAGTATGTTCCGTAACATATTAAATGTAGTACCCAAAACAATAACTGAAAAGATAAGGGTGCAAATCAAATCAACAATCTTCCATTCAGGCTTATACCAGATGATTGCCCCTCCAATCATTACGCCAATGCTCTGAATGGAATCTCCGAGTACATGGAGATAAGCTCCTTTCACATTAATGTTTTGTTGCTTCTTTAATTCAGGTCCAACTTTTGGTTTATGTAACAGCGGCTCAGCAGGACCTTCACTAGTACGATGGTGTTCATTGTGGGAGTGCTGCTCCTCATCATGATGATGGTGGTGGTGCTCAGTTTCCAGATTTTCTCCATCATGATGATGATCTGTGGTGAATGTCAATCCATGACTGTGATCACCATGACCATGACCATGGCCATGATCATGGCCTAAGACGAGAGCCATGATGATGTTCACCACAAGACCAAAAGCAGCAACAAGAAACATTAGAAAGCCATTAACCTCACTTGTGTCATAAATGAGTCTAACAATGGCTTCATATACTAAAATCCCAGCAAGCAACCATATGAGCTGAATGGAAACCAAAGCACCAAGAATCTCAACCCTGAAAAATCCATAAGATTGACGAGGATTTGATTCCCATCCTGCTGCCCATAAAGAGAACAAAGAGATAGCAAAAGCCACAACATCTGAAAGCAAATGTGCTGCATCAGTCATTATTGATAGACTATTGGCCTTGATGCCACCAGCTACTTCAATGCTCATGAACAAAACACAGAGTGCAACTGCTATTAGAAGCTTCCGCATGGAAACTGATCGTTCTTTGGCATCCTTAGAGTTGGTTGCAGCATCTGAAAATCCACAAGGTGCTTCCCCACAGATCTTATTTCCTCCAAGGCTCCTTTCCCTCTCAGGAATATCTACATTTATTTCAATAACTTGCCCATGTTGATCATAAGTTTCTCCTTCCATCTGAAAATTCACCATGACACAATTACTATCACATAAATAAATTAATACTTCATCGAAAGATGTATGCACAGAAGTTACATAAGAGTTTCAGTTGCTCCAGTACATCACAAGCAAAAGTGTACTCACAAACTCAAATATATATATAGAGCACTGATATTTGAACCAAAAAAAAAAAAAGAGACAAGATCGCAATAAAAACAACTTTAACCCCAGATGGGTTTAATCACTTTATATAAACCCCACTCTGTGGTTACTCATATTTTGTAGACATCTTATCACCCATGTGTCCGTGTTTCATTTTCTTATATAAACATATGAATAATCAAGAAAAGTGTTAGTGGAAAGTGAAAGCGATCGTCGGCATTTATTTTTTCAAGTAAAAAGCTCGTAAACAGTTATAGCAACGAATCCGTAAGCTCGTAAAAGAATCATATAACAAGCCCACATGATCATCCGTCTAAACAGAGAGCGTAATAAATTGAAAGTTCGATAACAAGTAAAAAAAAAGTTTGAAGGTAAATTTAAATCTACCAATAAGAAGAAAGGCTTGTATTGTACCCTTTTGACTTGAGACGTTTGCTGTTCTGCTATGAGTAGGGGTTGCTCTTCACAAACGAGTCTGGTTGATATCAAGAAAAAAATATGAGCTGGTTTGGCCTTGATTAGCTTATATACTAAAAAGATCTGAGAAACTACAAAAATACCCTTATTCAAAATCAAATATATTTAGAATTTCTATCAAATTCTTTACTTATTTAAATAAAATTGAGAATTTTCAAGGGAAATTTACAAGAATAACCCAAAAGTTTTTACAAATTTCCAAACTAATCCCCCTAACTTTTTTCTGTCAACATTAGCTAAACAAAAATATTTTGCCCCAAATTACCCTCGATAGCCAAAACTCGTCTTCCTCTTCACCAAACCAGCAAACCGTAACCAGCTTTCACCAAACACCAAACCATAACATGCTATTGCATGTTGAATCATGATCGGCATTGGTGAGCGGTAACGAAAAACGGCAAGGTCACGAGAATCTATTTGAAGAGCTAAAAGTCTAAGTAAGTTAATTAAAAACATATATGTTGCAACTGTGCATGGGTCATTTATTAAGTTGGGATGTGTTTTTGTGTGTTGGAGTGGCTGCAAGACAGACAACCAGTGCTGGTACGAGATAGGGTGGCTGTCGCACGTCGGGAAAGGATGGCTGTCGCAGGTGAGACAGGCAGCCGGTCGCACCAAGGTTGGTGCGACATGCACCCTGTGGCACCAAAAGTTGTCTGCCGCACCAAAAGACACTGGCATTGAGATTGTCTTTTGATGCGACAGGCACCCTATCATACAAACAGACAGTTATTTTTTTTAACTTTAGTTGTTAATCTGTTTTTTTATTTTTTATGTTTGTTGTTAATGGGTTATAAACGTATTATAATTTCAGATTTAATGGATTTAGTTGCACTTGAATTGTGTTACAATGGTTGGTGGGAGACATTGGAGGGTGGATATATGGAGTATGTGAATGGTCAGCATTCAGAAATTTTGGTTTAGAAAAATTGCACATTTGATGAGTTTGTGGCAAGAGTATATGAGATTTTGGAGATAAATCCTAATGAATATAGTATCACATTAAAGACAACTTTGAGGTCTAGTAACACAACCTATCGTATATGCTCACTACCCACGAACATACATAATGATGAAATTGTGAAGGTTGTGTTACATCTTGCCTATAATGGGTCGTACCAAGGATGCATCCCTATATTTGTTACCACATCTCCTTGAGCACCGAGCCAAGATATTGTAGAACTTGAAACTTTCTTTAGAGCAAATGTCTCTGCTCCCAATATTGAAGAAGAGGTGTTACCAAGGACGGTGTCGCTACAACATTACTCTCCACTCCACGACAATAATGACATAATTGATGGCAACGGCATTACATTAGCAGATATTGGAGAAGAGGTGTTACCAATGAGTTCTGCGATAATGATGATTATGTTAATGACATCCGCGACATTGTTAGGGCATCGGTGAACCTGTCATTCCTATTAACAACGAAGATGAGCGTTAGTATGATATTGATACTACTAGTAGGGACAGCTGATCTATGAAAAGTAGTAGTAAACATCTACCAATAAATATTACTTACAAGACGGGAATTGTCATTAAATAACGAATATACTCCTCTAAAGTTTATTTTAGAAAAAGTGATGGGCTTCCATTGCAAAATGCGGGGAATCTTATTTTTTGTTTTCACGACCCACTCAGACGGTATCCCTCCGATCACTTCAAAAATCCAAGCCTACAATAAACAAAGTACGTAAATAATAAAACTTATTGATATTAATCCAATTTTAAAAAACTAATTACTCCAAAAACCAACTTGAACTTCGGACGTAAAGCCATAAACATTGTACTTCTCAATTTTATGGTTTGGCTTTTCCAAGCGAGTCTTCTTAAATTTTTCACTTTTGCAGTCCAATACATTGTCAAGACTTTCATAAATCGTTTTCCACGACAAACGACCCCATAGCCGACTTCGGAAGTAAGTTATATCATCCACTTCGTTAAGCAATGAGAAATTAATTTGACTCTTCAGTTTTCTTCCATTTAGTACTCTGTCTGCAAAATAGAATAGCGCAATCTTAAGTGCATCAGTGTCATCCATAGCATTGAAGTCCAATTCCTCAAATCTTGAGTCGAATTCGCCAATGGTCAAATTATGAAACAAACCACTAAAATACTTATTAAGGAGCCTATGCATTCTTATTTTTCTCAGTACAGAATCTTCACCATAACAAAGTCCCGTAACTAGGCACCATTCTCCGACTGATAAGCGTATCAGATGTTCTCTGATTTCAAACCATAACTGATCTTTGCATTCTCCATGCTTAACTTGCCTAAGCAACAAATTATGAAAAATCACGCCGCTAAACGGAAAACTTCGACACTCCAAAAAATGCCCAAATATATCTTTCTTGAACAGTTTCAACTGCTGTTTTGTTAAGTTGGTCTGGATTGCTTTTACGACGGTCTTTAAACTACACAGACTCGTGATGCGGAGGGAAAGTAATCAGCATATGCTAACTTCATCATGCCCGGTTTCGCCATGTATCTGTTACAATTATAATATTATTATATTAAATTTATAACAAATTAACAATCAAAACATGAAAAAATAAAAAAAAATTCAGAACTGTGATTTGGTGCGACAGGAGCCCTTGTCGCCCCCCATCAGGTGCGACAGCGTGCTTGATATCAAGTACGACAGAGTGCTGATCGCACCAAACCTTGGTATGACGCAATGCTCGCATAAGGTTTGGTGCGACCGGCAGCACGGACCCCCAACCCCATCAACACACCCTCACCCACGCCAACAATATCACACAGTCTTCAATCCTCAACACAATCACCAACAACAACACAATAACAACCAGTACAATAATACACAAAAAAAAATTTGCAATAAAACTTTGAACTAACCTTAAATTTATTTAGATCTGGCTATTTAGGTGTTGTTGGCAACTCGTGATGACTCAAGAAAAGCCCGCCGCTGATTGTGCTGGAAATCGGTGAGAGAGAGCTTCAGTTTCGGTTTGGTGGGAGTGAAAATGAAGGGTATTTTCAGGAGTGTATGGTTTGTTTGGCTAATGTTGATAGAAAAAATTAGGGGGGTTAGTTTGAAAATTAGTAAAAAATTTTAGGTTATTCTTGTAAATTTCCCATTTTTCAACTTAACGGGTTATTTTTTATCTTTAACATTTTCGTCTTTGTCACCTTCTTAACATTATATTCATGTAGGCATCTTATTGACATTTTCCAAAGATTCGGGTATATTAAAATAGTGATGATATTTAAATAGAATAAATAAACAGAAAGAAAATAAAATTAATTATAAAATTATTTGACTTAAAAAAAAAAAGATAAAATAATCAATTAATACTATAAAACCATACAATTCAATAATTTATTTTGTATTCCTTCTATCTTCCTTCAGTTTCTTTATCATTTTTCATTTAGAAGAAAAATTCGCCCAATACAAATGCAACAGTGCAGACCAGCACGGCAGCGTCTGGTTTGCCAAACATGCCGGCCATGTGCTGCTAATCACTAACATAGCTAATTTCAGTTTAGTCCTTACTTTTCAACATTTTCAATAATATTTAATTTATTTATTTTCGTGTTTTATTAATAAAACACAAAAATAAGATAAATTTTGTAAAATAAAATATAATTAATTATAAAGATATGCAAATAATGTATAGCTATAGATATATCAATATGAATAACAATTTGAAAAATAATATTATGCTGACAAGGTTATGTTCCAATAAAATTATGTTGTATTTAATCTATATTAATTAATATTAAACGATATTTAGTTAAAAATGGATGAGAGTTTTGAATATACAGGACTGAAAATATTTCAAAACTTGCTAGTCCTTCTTCCAGTCTAGTGGGGATGGAAGCGAGGATCTGAAGAATCAGACTATGATCTCACGAACCTGACTGACTGTATATTTAATATATTTAATCTATTGAAATGTGTGAAATAGCTACATAATTTATAATTACAACATGCTTGCTTACTTAACTAGTTTAATTTAATCTTGACATAATTATTAAACAAATCACAAATGTATCAATTAAAAATATAGTTAAAATTTCTTTAACATAGTACACCAATCTAAATTATCTAGAGGTGGCAAAACGAATAAACGAATTGAATTCAAATTTAATCAGAAATAAACTGGATCAAAATTCAATGGATTCGAATTTGATTCGTTTATTAAACGAATCGTAATCTTTGGATTCGGATTCAATTTGTTTATTAAATGAATATCCATTTAATTTATTTAATTCATTTAATGTATAAAATTAAACGAATCGAATCAAAATTTGGATTTGTTTACAATCTGTTTAATTCATTTATGCAGAATTAATAACAAATCAATCGATTCTGGATTTGTTTACAAAAATAATAATTAATAAACAAAAATCAAGCAAAATAAAATAAAATAAACCATTAAATTTAAATCATGTAAATTACAAACAAAACCTAAACGAAATAAACGAATCAGTTACCTCAAACCTTGATTCAATTTGTTTATTTAATGAATCAAATCGAATTCACTTATTTATTAATCAAATCAATTTCTTCATATCCAAACACATTTAATTTGAATCAAATCGAATCGAATCGAATAAACGAACTTCTAACTTAGATTGTCACCCTTAAAAGATACGACAAACGAGAAAAATTAATATAAAACACAAACTAAATTAATAAAGCGAAATACATGGATTTCCATGTAATTATCCACAAATTTGAATAAACTAAGGTGAATTCCCCTCTCAAGTGTCGCAAGCAGCGTTTACCTGCTCCATTCAAAAAATTTAAAAATAAATGAAATAAAACCAATTATTGAACTCTGAATTTTCCATCAGTCTGATTCTTATAATCTGATAAAACTCATATCAAAGATTGTTTGGCATTTTGAATCTTGTATTCATTAATTCATGGCTGAAAGGTTAAAGAAAAATTATTATGAGGTGTTGGGTTTGTGTTGTTCATCAGAGGTTCCACTTGTTGAGAGGATTCTGAATTCACTTGATGGAGTCGCTGAGATTTCGGTGATTGTGCCGACGAAAACGGTGATCGTAGTTCATGATACTCGACGCATCTCCGAGACCAAAATTGGTATGTGCTGTGCATGCCATAAATAAGATCTAATTTATATGCTTCAAATATATTGGTACAAACATATAATATCTTAAATCCTATCAAATCATTTTGTTTTTCCTCTTTTTTTCAGAAGTTGATGTTGAGTTGGCTATGTTTGGGATTCTGGTTGTTTTTTTTTCTTTTTTTAACGAAGTCAATAGATTATATTAAAAGGGCCGAAAATAACATACACTACATAGTCATATCGGACACAAATATAAGGACTCGATACAAATTCTTACGGGTAATACTTAAGATTGAATCCTCAGTTATTAGGGCAATATCCAACAACAAAAATACAAACTTGTACATATTACGAATTCCTTTAAACCGAAAGAGAAAAAGTTGTGGCATCCCTCATCACTTGGGAAGGATGTTGGGAATGATCTTGTAAGGGGTGACCTCCCTTAGGATAGCAAGAGGCCTTTTGAGTGGACTTAAACCCATATCAAGAACAAAACCGAAGTTCTATGAGGTATTGTGGAATTATGAGTTTGGCCTAATTTATTATACTGGAGAAATTTTACGAGATTTGAGGTTGTTCGAACTTTGTTTTGTTTTTGTTTTTTTTTTTGGAAATAAAAAAAAAATAGTTGTCACATGCCAATAGTGGTCTCGTGCCAAGCCCAATTTATTGAAGTTCTAAAGGAGGGAGATGACCTATTGATTCATTACTTTTGTTTTGTTATCTTTTTTTTTTTAATTGTTATAATCAATATATTATAGCCTGAAACCCACACGAGTCTAAGGACTCATTTGGGATTTCTTTAAGAGGTTTAAAAGTGATTTTAAAAAGTTAAAATTTAATTTTAGTGTCTAATAAATTTTTTAAAAAATCACTTTTAGCAAAATCACTATATCCTGCAATAGATTTTAAAAAGTAAAGAATGAGTTACTTTTTAAAATCTGATTTTAAAAATCAGTTTTATACTTAATACAGTTTCATTTATATCCTCACATATATTATAAAAATCTAAAATTCTCTGTATTCAATTAAGAAATAAAATTATTAAACTTTATTATTATTACTAATTACATTGAGATAACAAAATAAAAAAATCAATTTAATAAAATAAAATAATTTATTTTAGTTACAATTATTATATACACACTATAAAAAATAATTACATGTTTATAAATGTGTAAATAAATTTTATTCAAATTTTATCCATTTTAGTCATTTACATTATTACAGCAACTCAACAGTCAGATTTACCACTACATATATGACTATTTTTAAACTCACAGTATTTTTAAAAATAATTTTTACTAAATGATTAACTGATTCTCTTCACAGCTGATTATTTCTACAATACAGCTAACATCAATAATTAACTTAAAAATCTACTCTCACTAATGTTCAGAAGGATATATTTATATAAACTTTACTAACTTACATAATTATGTATCTTGCATCAACTTAAGAGTTTTTTTTTTCAAACAAGTCATGAATAGTTTAGTTGCCAAACACTCTTAAGTTATTGGGCACAACTCTTGAGTTAATGCAAGTTACATTATTATATAACTTAACCACACAATATTTACCCTTTCATCACAAAGGAGTTGAAATGAATACTATAAAGACGAACTCACACTCTTAACATATGTTGATCACATGAATACCACCGAGCTTGTGAGCTTATTGGTTTGTGTTTGGCTTCCACCCCCCTCAATTTTTTGTGTTGGGTTCATGTCGTATCATGCCTACTATTTCACACCTCTACTTGTCAATATAAATGGGTGGCTACATTGTAAACATATAGTTGTCATGAGAAAATGGGCGTTTTCGAAAAAGCGTAGATGTAGTTTACGAGAAACACAATAGTTCGAAACATACCTTATTCTAGTAGGTTTATGTCTTCTTTCTTGTTTGTCCTCTCTGAGTTGCCCCATCTGCTTATTGCTTTTGTTTAATCTATTGGCTCTAGTTTATGCCTCTCTATTGTTGAGTGGAATAACTTGGAAATGAGCAATGGATCAACGGTCAGCAATTACTGGAAAACACAAAACACTCTATACCATAAAGATATCTTTTTTAAATTAATGTGCTTGCTGTAACTTATAATGTACTTAGGTGATGGCTTAAGCTTATACCTTTATATACAAACAAGTTATTGTAAGATATTGCTTTGTAAAATTTAATATTTTTTAGGTTAACTTGAGGAAATACCTATAGTATTGGACATGAATTTAGTAATTAGGAGTTAGGAGAATTTAAATCCAATTAATCCGAAGGTTTTTTTTTAATTCTTTTTTTATATATGAACTAATTGGTTATTGTTTTGCCCCAGAGGTGCGACATAGTGGTTTTCAAATAATTTTATTTAGTTGGCCACTTGAGTTCAAATCTTAGGAGAGATAAGGGATAAAAAATGAATTTGAGCTTGCCCACCCCTTAAAAGTTGGTTTCACAAAGCTTTATGAATGAGCCAACTGCATGTGCATATGTTGCTGTTTCTATATGCTTCCAAGTATTTGAGTTTAAGGTGATTAAATTTTGAGTATTAATACGAAATCTTTTGTGGTTAATGCCAGTTGAGGCACTGAATAAAGCAAGGTTGGAGGCTACTGTTAGACCAGAGGGGGAAATGAAATCTCAAAACAAGTGGCCCGCCCCATCAATCATGACTTCTGGATTGTTACTTGCACTATCATTTCTAAGATATATTTACCATCCATTGCAATATTTGGCTGTCGCTGCAGTTGTTGTTGGACTCCCTGCAATATTAATAAGAAGCGTAGCATCAATTAAGAGCCTCACTCTTAATATAAATGTTCTTGTACTGATGGCAGGCAATCCTCCTGAAATTCTTCAAATATTGAATTGAAATAAATGAGATTGAGGAAAGGGTTAATTGTTTTACATATTTTGTTTGGTAATGTGCAGTTGTAGGGACTCTTGCTCTTGGAGATTATGTGGAAGCTGGTTCAATTGTCTTTTTATTCTCTATTTCTCAGTGGCTTGAGTCAGTAGCAAGTTACAAGGTCTGGTTCCATCTTTCTGTTTCTTGAGATTGAAGCAGCAGAAAAACGCAAAGTGCCTGTTGGGTATCGTTTGAGTTTCTGTTTTGGATAAAAAAAATGATAGAAAATGTTTGGTATTGTTGTCGGAAATAACTTATATCTAGAAAATGGATCTTTCCTTTTTCAGTTTTTCTCCTCTCTAATTCTGGTTCTACATTACCATTCCTATCTTCAACAACTGTGCTAAAATTTGAATGTTGTATGTAATTCATAGGCTATGGCCGCCATGTCATCTTTGACAAGCATGGCTCCTCAGAAGGCCATCATAGCCGAAACTGGAAAGCAAGTTGATGTGAATACAGTGAAAGTGAACACAGTCCTTGCTGTCCGGGCTGGCGAAGTAATTCCTATTGATGGAATTGTTGTTGAAGGTAAATGTGATGTGGATGAGAAAACATTGACTGGAGAGTCGTTCCCTGTTGTCAAAGAACAAGACTCACCTGTTTGGGCTGGCACCATCAATTTGGATGGTTAGTTCTTTCACTCTTTAATATCTACATCTATGTTACAATCAAGAGATTTGACTGCTTATGCATGTATCTCCTCTATCTCAGGCTATATCAGTATAAAAACTACTGCATTAGCAAAAGACTGTGTGGTCTCAAGAATGGCAGCACTAGTAGAAGAGTCTCACAAAAAGAAATCACAAGCTCAAACATTTATAGAAAACTTTGCAAAGTACTACATCCCAGGTTAGTTTCCTTTTCTGTATCCTTGCCGTGTTCATTTTAAAGCTAGAAAAGTAACTCCGGAACCCTAATGGATAAGATGACATGATCTTTAAACTGCATAGCCATGATTAGGAAATTTTTCCAAGTAAACTGAAGCTTCTTCAGGAACTTTTCACACTTTTTTTTATCCTCTTTTTTAGCGGTCTTGTTGATATCAGTAGCTTTTGCTGTGATTCCTGCTGCTCTGGGAGTCCCCAATGAAAGGCACTGGTTGTACTTGGCAATAGTTGTTCTCGTTAGTACATGTCCGTGTGCACTTGTTCTCTCAACACCAGTTGTGATTTTCTGTGCACTTTCCAAAGCTGCAACTACAGGGCTTCTGGTTAAGGGTGGCAATTATCTTGAAATTCTTGCGAAAGTTAAGATGATGGCGTTCGATAAAACTGGGACAATAACAAGGGGAGAATTTACTGTGACAGATTTTCAATCTATCTGCGATGATGTTAGCCTCGGCACATTGTTATATTGGTACGCTTAGCTGTCACAATTAACAGTAGATAAATTTCTGTGTTTCTTCAAAGCTAGAATAGAATCACTAATATTGGGATTATTTACAGGGTTTCAAGTATTGAGAGCAAATCTAGTCATCCAATGGCAGCTGCATTAGTTGATTATGCAAGGTCATTAGCTATTGAGCCAATGCCTGAAAATGTTGAGGATTTCCAAAATTTCCCAGGAGAAGGAATATGTGGGAAAATCCATGGAAATAAAATTTATATTGGAAACAGGAGAATTGGTCTGAGAACTGATTGTGGTAAAGGTAAGAGGCTTCAATAGTTCTATTTTACTTGCTTTAGAAAAAAAAATATTTTCTTGTTTCATAGCACTCAAGGTTGAAATTTCAGATTCAATTGTAGAAGCCAATTATACAGGAGGAAAGGCAAGAGGGTATGTGTACTTAGGAGCAACTCCAGTTGGAACGTTTAGCCTCTCAGATTCTTGTCGGTCTGGGGCTCTGGAAGCGATTAAAGATCTGAAATCATTAGGCATTAAAAGTTTCATCCTCACCGGTGATAGCCATGCTGCAGCGTTGTATGCACAAGATCAGGTGTGCATGGCTTACAATATCCATGATATTATTTACACAATCTAATCTTGCACTAAAAATTAAATTAACAAGAGAGGAATTTCCTTTTTTGGTAGTTGGATCATGCATTCGACATGGTCTATGCAGAGCTTTTACCTCAACACAAGGCAGAATTAGTTGAGTTGTTGAAGAAAGATGGACCAACAGCCATGGTTGGAGATGGGATCAATGATGCCCCTGCTTTAGCAGCAGCCGATATTGGCATCTCAATGGGGATTTCAGGTTCAGCACTAGCCATGGAGACAGGACATGTAATACTAATGTCAAATGACATTCGAAAAATACCAAAAGCCATCAAGCTAGCCAGAAAAGCTTCAACAAAACTCATTCAGAATGTCATTCTTTCAGTCACTGTTAAAGGGGCTGTCCTCGCTTTGGCAATTGCAGGCTACCCGTTAGTATGGGCAGCAGTTCTCACTGATGTTGGGACATGCTTGATTGTGATCTTGAACAGCATGTTGCTTCTGAAAAATAACCCAGAGGAGGAAGGAGGGTTTTCGAAATCCAAATACGGGACCTTTTCCTTGTCATGCAAGAAAGATGAAGCTAAAGAAGCAGTTAATGTGAAGAACTGCAGAAGCAGATGCTGTGAGGCAAAGTCTGCCAAAGATATGGCATCAACAAGTTTGCACAGCCAGAACGGTTCCAATCCTTGTTGTCTGAGCTCGAGCTCATTTAGGAAAGATAGAAGCACAAGTTCAATTGGAAGCCAAGGAGAAAATGAAAGAGTTGCAAGGGGCTGTAAGGTAAAGAAATGCGGTGATCAATGTTGTGATATAGAGGCTGGTATTACCACCTAGGAAACTTGGGTATTTTTTTACTTTTCAATTCTGAATAATTTGTTTCTTAAAACTATTTTATTCCTATAATATTATTGGTAATAAGGAAACATAATGTTCTAAGAAAATAAAATTTATGGTTAATTATCGAAATAAGTTTAAAGTAACAATATGTTGATCCAACATAATTGTGTCAAAATATTCATTTGAAGCCAAAAATTTTTTCTATTTTTAAGAAATTTATTGGATTTAACCCCAGCCCGTCGGTTGCTAAGGGCCGGATAAGGATCTAATTTTCATACTTGTTTGACTTTTGAGAATTTATATATATTTTTTTTTTTTAAGTTAATAGCTTATTAAAAAAGTAAAACCCAAATAAATAACAAAAGAAAAAATATAAAACTTAGACTAGAAATATTAGCCCTGGTAAAACTTCATACAACCCACTAACACAATACGAATCCACATGACAAAAATGATTGTTGGGTCGACATTGATTGGATTGGGTCGTTAATGGATCAATCCATTAAAACCCATTCAATAAAGGACCCGATTTGGGTTTCAACATAAAAATTCATTTCATATGACCCATTAACACTTAATATTGAAATTTTAATAATTTAATAATTTTAAATTATAAAATTTTAAAGAAAAAGTAAATTAACTTTTTTATTTTAATTTTGGAAAACTATTCTTATTTAAATAATTATATAAATTTGTGTACTATATTATTCGATCATGTTAAACATGATGAATATTAAGTTTTTTTTTTCCGTTTGGTGTTATATTTTTAAAGGGTCTATTTTGTAATTTTTATTTGTGTTTTAAAATTAAAAATATAACAATATTTTGAATAATTTATATGGATTGGTTTGAGTGACACAATAAGAGTAACGAATGGTTTTGAATTTGTGTTTTTTGACCCAAATAAGTTAATGAATGAATTTGGGTATATGTAATTTAACACGACATGAAACCGCTCAAACATGACCTATGGCTAGGCCTAAGAAATATGAAGGCTGATTTTTTAGTTTTTATTTTTTTTATTCCATCACATTAGTTTTAATATTTTCCTAAATTATATCATCAATTAGTAATTCTTTTTTTAAAAAAAAATTATAGGGGACAGGAATGAGTATCTCCATTTCTCCACTTATAACAGCCGGTGATGAGAATATACTCCGGGAGTATAGTTACATACATTGACATCTTGCACCATATCTAACCTGTTACCATCCTCACTTAAAATAAAAATTTAAAGTTATTTAGAAAATAGTAAAAATTTTGATGATTTTAACATTAGCAATACTTAGTCCAGCCGAACTGAATGAAAGAACTAGAGATAAATATTTACGATTGGGGAGTATATTACATCTCGTACAATTTCCTATTAATTTACTCCAATATCTCAAACGAAACACAAATGTATAATCGTGCTTTTATTTTTATAAACAACAATCATACAGAAAATAGAATCTAAAACCATGACAATATTCACCATACCCGTACACCGTCATGTTAATTATGTGAATTTTAAAGGTGTGAATAGAATGAATACTTTTCTATGTAGTTTCAAGTTTGCAAATAGCATTATATTTTTAATTCTCTGATCTTAATATTAAGAACAGAAAATGTAACTGCTTCACTCAAAAGTTTGATGGGCTCCGACGCGTGGATTCAAGAGACGTGGAGGAATTTGAACTTGACAGAGCCAGAAATTTACTTTATAGGGATTAATTTTAAAAAAGAATAATAAATACAATGGGATATATCTTTTATTCATAATATATACATTCATGTCAACATCATTTATAATTGTCCATGGCACATTTTCATAAGTTGATAACACTGTTCAATAGTTTTATCATCAATCTTCTGTAAAATGTCTCTCTCAGCATACCAGAATTTCGTCGTTGAGCATTTAATTTCAAGTTATTGAGTTATTCAAATAATTTTAAAGGCTAAAAGGTCAGAACAATTAAATATTTTTTTCAATTAAGCGGAAGGTCTCCATTCTGCCTCCATCCTTGTTTTGATATCATATTAGAAAAGGGGAGGATTAATGAATCTTTAAAATTACACTTATTTTTACACTCATTAATAGGAAAGAGAAAATATAAGAGGAAAAATATTTTGGATGGGGTCCTATGTATATCACATCTATTAATTCACTCAAATCTAAGGACTAATCAATGAGTGTAAAAATAAGTGTAATTTTAAGAGTCTATTAATCCTTCCCCATTAGAAAAAATGTTGGACCCAAAATTCAACCTAATAAGAGCTCAAAAGTAGTATTAAAGACAAATGAGATTCAAGGGGAGATAAGAAGAAAGATAAAAAGAACTTCCATTAGAGCATATATTCCATTGTGGCACCTCTCAGCTGGGCAAAAGAAAAGTGAAATACTGTCATAAATATGAAATTAAAACACTATGAGATCACAAACTGAAGCATTGATAATCAATTAGATAACTTCTTAATAAGGTAATAGCAACTTCTTCCAGCACTTGTACATGAAAGTAAAATACATGTAATCAGATTGTTAAAAAATAAATGACGTTATATATCTCAGAGAACAAAAAATCAACTGCATTTACGCAGATGCAAAGTTGAGAATGGCGTCTCTAGAAATGGAGGCATCGAGAGCCAACCACGAATAGTATGAACTCACCTATGTATTTCAAATTCCAATGGCGTCAAGCAGTTCCGAGTGTTGAGAAACCGAAACCAGTGAGTTAGCAACAATGGCGCCACTAGCAGCAACTGCAGGGACTCCGATGCCCGGGAAAGTAGAATCACCACAACAATAGAGCTGTGGAATGGGAGTTGAATGCCCAGGAAACGGTTCTTTACCAGCTTGTATCGCCGGCCCATAAGTTCCTCTATTCCTTCGAAGAAACCTTCGATGTGTCAATGGAGTTCCTACCAATTTCACATCACACTTGTCCCGACTAAAACCTGGACCAAGTGCACGCTCCACGGCTCTCCAAATGACCTGGGTTATAAAATATTTCGAGAAATGCCTTGCTTAAGGAAGTAATAGGATCAAACAGTTTTCCAGGCAAAAGTTTGATTAATTTGAGAATAAATAAGTGATGGAGATTACACAATATTTCAAAGCACTTAATATTTTCGTAAGTCCGAATATTTACTAAAATTACAGAGATTTAATAATCTTTACAGTAGATGAGACTTTCCTTTTGATATAGTATGTTAAAGCAAATGCTTGTCACAACCAAAAGGCCCAAGTGTTTTCCCCAACGCATTACAAGTTAGTAGATAAATCAGTCATATTCATTTTAATGAGTACAATATCTAGATACTTGAGCTTTGAGAATCATTGGAGTCACTGGTTACTTTCAGCAAAATTGAGTTTTCAAAATTTTGAAGTTTTATTTTACTACAAAAAGCAAAATGAGAAAGGCCAATATCAACAAGCTATATAAGTACCTCAGATCTTTCAGCTTTGAGTTTTTTGTACTCAGCACTTCTACGATCAAGCCCTTCCCACAATTCAAACGGTTCAGTTCCTGGTGTATAAGCATGTAACACATGTTTTCCAGGAGGAGCCAGATCTGGACTTAGCACACTTGGTACAGAAATTAAAACAACATTTTGATCAGCATCAACTCCGCGGTCCCAGTCATTCACAACTATATGATGAATCCCCAAGTCCTCTCGTAAACCCTGGTCAGTAAGACATTTTGACTATAAATATAAGATGTTGGACACAAAAATGGGTTAATGCATAGGACAAGAAACTACAAAGACAAAAAGGAGAATAAAGAACTATTACTTTGGCACAATAAATGGTAAAAGAAGAGATGAACCGAAACATTATTCAGGT
The DNA here is from genome assembly GCA_030449835.1 of Clausena lansium. Taxonomy (NCBI): domain Eukaryota; kingdom Viridiplantae; phylum Streptophyta; class Magnoliopsida; order Sapindales; family Rutaceae; genus Clausena; species Clausena lansium. The sequence goes on along the minus strand of JASUUF010000146.1, from coordinate 3,517,773 downwards.
TGAAGGAGCCCTAAAGAGGCAGAGACACAGAAGGCACTGAAAACTTTTGAGTTGTCTCAAATCATACCTAATAATATGGTGTGTTTATGCTAACCAGTAATGGTGCGTTTACTAAACGGGAATTGGTATGAGCTGGAATCGAAATGAGTTGGATTCCATTAATGTGTTTACTTTGTCTTGGAATCGGAATGGGAATGAGTTAAATGGTAGCAAATTACTAAAAAGTCCTTAATAATAATAATAATAATAATAATAATAATAATAATAAAAAAAATTATTGTTAATATATTAATTAATTATAATAATTTTTATCATAATCATAATAATATTGTTAATAATAATAATTAATAATAATTATTGTTAATATATTAATTAATTATAATTTATCATTAATAATAATAATAATAATAGTAATAATAAAATAACAATAAATAATAAAAATAACAATAATAATGATAACAATAAAATAATAATAATAATAATAATAATCAATAAATAATAAAAATAATAATAAAAATAATATTATTAATAATATTAATAATAAACAATAAATAATAATAACAATAATAATAATAATAACAATAAAATAATAATAATAATGATAACAATAAAATAATAAAAATAAAATAATAATAATAATAATAATAAATAATAATAATAATAAATAACAATAATAACAATAATAATAATAATAATGATAATAATAACAATAATAATAATAATAAATAACAATAATAATAATGATAATAATAACAATAATAATAATAATAATAATAATAATAATAAATAACAATAAATAATAACAATAACAATAATAATAAATAATAAATAACAATAATAAGAATAATAATAAATAATAAACAACAACAACAACAATAATAATAATAATAAAAATAACAACAACAATTAATAAGACAAAGGGGCGTTTTTTAAAAACAACAAAAGTAGTGGGGGCATTTTGGTCATGGGAGGGAATGGGATTGTGATTCCCATGGGGGGCTTGGGAATCACAATCTAAGGAATGAATCCCAAATTTTCGTGGGACCCACACTCTGGATTCCCATTCCCAACTTTATTTTAGCAAGTAAATAAAGTTTTAATTCCCACTCCCATGGGAATCACAATCCAAGGAATGAATCCCAAATTTTTGTGGGGCCCACACTCTTGATTCACATTCCCAACTTTATTTTAGCAAGTAAATAAGGTTTTGATTCCTATTCTCCCATTCCTATTCCCATTTCCATTATGTAAACACACCACAAGTGTCTTTCCCTTCTTTTTTCCTTTAATAAAAAAAATGAAGCTGTTTAAACATTTATGTTAACAGAGGGCCTGCATCATGGTCCTACATCTAAGACCCCATCTCCCTAATTTGGAATTTTGAGACGTTCATCATGGTCCTGGACATTGATACCAGTTATCTTGCAGGGCTCTTTAAATCAGTTTATGCATTCCTGAAGGCTTGTTAATGACAAAAGGATACTTGAGCAAATGTCAATAGTTAACACATGGTTTTGCTTAGTTCGCTATATGACAAATATGTGTGGCATAGACTTGAAGCATACTTAGATTTACTAAGATCAGCTGCAGAGATCAATCACTCACCTCTGCATCAAACCCCAAATGAAGATGCATAAACGATTCACATTGTGGAGTCATATCAACCCTACCTCGGTAGGACTTTGGAACAACTTCCTTAGGTAACAGCTTTAATGTGTCCCACATAGATGCATTACTGACAACAGCCTTTCTAGCACGTATAAACTGCAGCATTTCAAAATGTCTCTCCATTAATGACACAAAAAACGGATAATTCAGTTGAGATCAATCCTAGAACTCCTTTTTACCATAGAAAAATCGACTCACTTGACCGCTGCTTAGCTTGACTCCGGTGGCTCTATCATTTTCAACTACTATCTTTTCCACATGACTGCTCAATGAAAGCCGTCCGCCAAACTTCTCTATTCCCCGGACAAGAGCATTAACAAGAGCCCCACTTCCATGAAGGGGGTACTCCAGAGAGCAACCTGGCTTGTACCACTCTGCAAACATGTAAACCTGAAAAGGATTGGAAAAAGAAAGATGAGGTCAGATATACACAAGCATCATCTATAGATATAAATTACTATGATTTAGTAAACAAGAACATGAATAGAGATATCATGTTATCAGTATACCAGACTTAAAAGCGCAATACATGACGAGATTATCATATCGGTGAATGAAATTATAATAAATTAATTCTCACATTGTAAAACACGCATGAGGCGCTATCATATAGATTCTATTTGAAAATTTAAAAGGAAATTGTTTTACAGTACATAATGTGTTGACCACTATAGTCATTTTCTCTTTGCACAAGTGACCAGCAGCATACTCGTGCAGACAACTTTAAACATGCTAAGGAAAGAGCAGTTAAAATCATTTAATACATAATAGTTCCTTTCAGGAAAAAAACAATTACATAATAGTTACCATCTCTGCTGAGAGTATACCATTAGATTTCACCCCTGCAAGCAGGAAAGCCAGAAGATCTATCCAGTTCCGTATAAATGGGTCTTTAAGTTCCAATGAATCAATGATTTCTGAGAATGGTCTGAGAAGTTTCGTAGCACCCAAAGCCCCCTGAGGTCCCATTTGAATAAACGATTTCAGCAGAGATGGTGCATATCTGGCTGCAACAGTTGAAAGAACACCCAGATCACCTCGGATAGACAAAGGAGGTAGAGCCATTGCTGTTGCAGACAATGGAAGTATCGCATCCTGAAGAAGGGTTGCATTTTAAATTGGGAAATAATTAGAGAATCAATTCAAGCATTGTTAATACATTAAATTGTTGATGAATTGCCAAATTGCTAGAACAATAATCACATATGAAGAAACTCCCGGGATGCGTTAATTTTTATCACTATTCAGAGGAAGCATTTAAAGAGTTTTTACATTTATTTAAGGAAAAAATACCTTAGTCATTATGTATTTTAATTCCTCAAACAAAGAAGGCAGAAAACCTTTTGGCTAGCTTTTAAGGTCTCCAATGCAAAAACAAAAAGATATAATTTGAAAATTTGGATGTGAATGTGATTATCAAACATGAGAGAAACAGAAATAATGGGTGGTACCCACAAGAAGTTTTTTCCACTCTTGCACGGCATTCTTGCCAGCATATTTCTCCAGGTCCTGACGAAAAAATTAAAAATTCTTCTGAGCTCTATACTGCAGCATAATTAAACCCAAAACTTTCAAAGGCATAAAGAATTCAAAAACAAAGGTGCAGCAGATGCTATATTGGATGGAATAAATATAGCTAACATGCAAGTATATTAATGAGTAGTTGCAGTTCCTCACAATTCCATGCTACTCAAGTGTAAGAGCAATGCTTGTATCCCTTTTTTTTTTTGCTTGTATCCTACGGGTCTTTCTGTTTTAGAACACATGCTACCACGACTTATGAGACATTAAACAGATAAAGAGAAGGCACCTTATAAAATTCTGTGGGACCAATACGCGACAAGAATTCACCTTCAGGTATGTAAACCATCCAAGAGTCATATTTGGCACATGGAAGTGACTCCCCCAATGCATCCAAAACCTGAAAATCATATAAGTTGCTACCCTTTTAATAGGATTATGTAGCTCTATGGCTCCATAAAGAGCCTAATCAACATCACTTTGTAAAGACAAAGATCCCTTGTATATAAATCAACAGAAAAATTATATATAGTTTCTGATTGTTCTATTTAGGATCTTGAACATCTAAGAAAAGATTGATAGAATTATTATTTTATCAACCTGTGCAAGAGGATTCGCCTGAGGACCCCTCGACTGGAAACCAGAGAATAAAGATGGCCCTGAATCAAACTCGTAGTCTTTAATCTTGAAAGAATGAGCAGCCCCTCCGGGTTGATCATGACTTTCTAGTACAAGAACTTCTTGCCCATACCGAGCTAAAAGCCCTCCGCAGCACAGCCCACCAATACCACTACCGATAACAACAACATCAGCCTCTGGCTTCCCTGCACATCATGCCACAATTACATAACAAAATGCCAATTCAAGACCCTACATAAAATGAATTATAAAATAATGCAATGGCATTACCATCACGGAACCAGAAACTAAGGACAGAATATACACAACTGATAGTTTGATTCACGCGACAAAAACCAGTAAGGAAAACAACTAACTAAGCAATCCCACTAAAACATCTAGCCTATATTCAACCTAAGTACCTAACTTATCTAACTAGAAAATTGATTCAAATTAAGAGTCTTCAAATTACATTAACTGGGATTCGTTTATTTCTTTCAATTGCATTATTCAGCCACGTAACCAAAATTTAGACTTCATTTTTGTTCATTATAAGCTCTTATATGTGCATAAATACATAAAATGGCACACGCATAAATTAAAATGCATGCATAACTCAATGGGTGCTATTAAGAAGAAATAGGGACCTGGGAAGCTATTCTTTTCCTGGAGAAGGAGAGAGCCGCTAGAGGAAGTGTCCTGACCGTTGGAGCTTCGCGCCAAAACGGATTTTCTGACCGTTGAGGATTTAAAATTGGGGGGGAGGAAACGGAGAAGGTGAGGATGATTTGGCAAACAACTCAATGCCATGAAATGTGTCTGAAAGAAATTGAATTCTGAGAGTGAGAGCTGCCGAGAAATTGAACGACGATTCAAAGAATCGTTTAATTATTTGGTTCACCGTTTCTCTTATTAAATGATAATGACTTCTTGTTTTGTAGTTCTGAAACTGGCCACGTCAGTGCCCACTCTCTGGTTCCCTCTTTTTGCATTTTTTAAACATTTTTTTTTTAAACTTAATCCCAAAAAACATAATGATAAAATAAAGTAATAGGTGTGGGGATGGCAAGCGATACCGTCATAGCAATAATAGACCATTTTGGACCAACACAGCTCTTTTTCTTTTTTTTTCTAATTACATTAATATATTTATTATCATAAATTTTTTTACCTCCTACACAGAATGAATATTTAGCCCCAACACCCAAACCTCCTTCAAAACTAACCGACCACTTTCTTTCAAATATTTTTTTAATATTTGAAAAAAAATATTTCAACTAATGTACGTGGACGCAAACTTAAAAAACAACAATTTAATAAATATATATGTAATTTTTATAAATTAATACTCGATGAATTTATAATTTCTGTAATATAATAATTTTTTGCGGTCCCGACTTAGACCCTGAAGCTAAATTAATAATTTCGATGAATTAATAAGATAATGATTTTTCTGAGAACTCCTATATAACTATATGGTCTCATTTATATCATAAATTAATAATTGTAGAAATTACAAATACTGTAAAATGTAACTGACTATATCAGTTTATTAAAATATGAATCTATTGTAACTTATTTTTTCTTGAAGTTTAAATCTAATTGAATCTCATCTTTAATTTTTCTTATTGCATCTAAAAATTCTAACGTTGAATTCTCGTACTGTAATAAAAAATTATGAAATGTTGTTGATGACTTGAGTGCTTCAATGCGCGAAATAGCCTTTAAAAGTACTATGTCATCCTCAACTTCATCTTCAGCATGATCTTCAGTGATGTTAGCAACAATTTCTTCTAAACTTTATACTTCTAAATTTTCATTATTTAAATTCTATTAATTATATTTGTAAAATACAATAAATTTTTAATCAATTAAATATTAATTCTTTGTACTGTCAACACACTCTATAAATTAATAAATTATTAATTTATCGATTAATTAATCTCTTTCTAAATTAATAAATTTCTATAATCCTAACATTATTAATTTATAGAAATTATATTGTACTAGGTATTACTGTAGTTATGAGCTTAAATTTATGAAAGTCACTTCTTTATTATTTTTCTTAAAATTATTATTTAAAAATCATATTTACCACAAACTATTAATTTTATTTTTATTTTTCGACTAAAAATTTTTCCACAATAAACTTTCGACTTAAAAGCATAAGACCACAATCCCTTAATATCAAATAATGCCTCAGCCCCCAACCAAACTTTCAAAATTAAGCAAAAACAAAAGGACTGGTATTACTGCTATACCAACACGCCCATACATACTACACACTGCAGAGAAGGAAATTCAGCACCATCATCATCTGTATAAATAGCACCAATATCATGTTTAATATTTCAGCCACACTGTAAAATACAAACAAGACAAGACAGACCCAATTAGCAGCTTCTACTAAACTCCACCCCTTTTTACTTTTTTTCTCCAAGGTCACTCCAATGCCTATCAGTGAAACAAACTCAAAACATGCAGCTGGTTTTGGAAAAGGCCCCAGCTTTTAATCTACTTTAAGCACAAAACCATTTATAGAGAACCCTATGAATGTCAAGGAGAGCTATAGACAAATGCTCCCCAGTCACACACATATGGCAGACCAATACTGCTAAACTAGAACGCGTTTTTGGTCTGCAATTTATATTTACAGTTCCAGCTAATGGAAGAATCCACCTACCAAAAGCAGAATATCCTGGCACCTACACAGAGTCAATGGCAAGAATGAGGATGTCCGTAGCTCCTCCAGCAGAACACCTCCTAAAGGTCACCATGGTGATAACTGTGGTATTATATACGACTGTAAAAGATGATCTCACTTTTCTGTCTTTTTCCTCCTATCCGAGCCATTTGTTACCAAGATCGGGATTCTTCAACCCACAATGTATTTAATTACATTGGTATCTGAACCATTCAGGTTGACTAAACCTTTCCCCTTTATCACCGCTGAAACATTGTCTACAACTCATCAAGTGTGAAGCAAACCAAGACAGTCTCCACAAAACAGCAAGTGCATGCTCCAAATTTTCAAAATGGATAAGCAGTTCACTGCAAAACAACAATAAATAAAAAAAAGAAAAATCAACCATGTTAATTGGGTGGGGCCATTTGCACTCTAAAATCTACTTTGAATACTCTTTTACTCTACACACTCATTCAATACATTTCCCAAAATATTTTTTTACTCTGCACACTCTTTTAAATGTCAAAATTATCCTTCTTTAAAATTATTCCATTAACTAATTATTTTCTTTTTGCACCCATAAAATATTCAACATTCTTATGTCATATTGTGTTAACTAATAATTCCCAGCGCTTATTATCAAGATTCAAGACTGGAGTTGAAACTCCTCAAGTTCGGATTTGGTCGTAGGCCTAGCTATATACATACAAATTCCTTCAAGATCGAAGGAATGTGTATATAAACAGATTCTTTTCAAATTTTTGGTTAAACTAATTTCTCTTTTTCCCTTTGTTTTGTTTTCCTTTGATTTTCTTTTATATGAATGTGAATGGACTATTTATTAATCCTGATCAGATTTGTTCATCCTCTACCTTATCTTCCTTTCTTCACGATTATAATTACTCTTAAAAGAAATGTTTCCAGCTTGCATTGACACAGAAGAAATTAACCATAAACTAAAAACTGTGTGGCTTCATGATTTTCAAATCAAGGTGCTCGGGTGGGGGAAAAAACAAAGTATTTTTCTTCTATAATGGATTAGATTAGACTATAAAGAGAAATATATTCAAAATTATTAGTTTTGTCAGAGTATCCAAAGTATAAATTAGAGTACGAATAGCCCGACCCCTCATCATCCATATCAACTTTAACAAAATGCAAGGTATGACAAGACAAGTCATCAGTGAAATAGTATGTATATTCATTTTAGGGGTGTTCAGTGGTTCAAATCCATTGATTTTGTCAAACCCAAATCAAATCCATTATGTATTGAATTTTATATTTTGATTCAATCCGATCCAATCACTCATTGAAATCCAATAGAATCCAAAGCAATCAAAAGCCAAATCCAATTCAATCTGATCCCATCAATCCAATTAAAATAAAAATTTACAAATAAAAATCATCAATTGCCCTCCAGAGTTGTAATTATTAACAACTAAAAAAAAATATCAACTCCTTTAATATTTCATGATTCATGTGCTTTATTATCATATGGTTGAAGAAAAAAACAATTAAAATTTGAATATTGAAAGCAAACACTGGCTGCAGCTTGCAGCTTACGCTCTCTATTAAAATTGTGTATTTATACTCATACAAAATTATATACATATATATATATATAAAATCCAATTTTGTCTTTAGCAAGTCAAATATAAAAGTGACATGTAGCTTTTTTAAAAAAATAAATAAAGAAAATAAAAATTAATCAATTGGATTGCTTTATATTGGATTTTAACACAGATCCTCAAACTAATCCAATAACATTGGATTTTCCATTTTGCAATCCATTCAAATCCAATCAAAAGGTCAATCTGACAAAAAATTGGATCAGTTTGGATTGGATCGATTGGTTTCCTTGGATTGAATCTTGAACACCTCTAATTCATTTATCAAGAAATTGGTTAAGGATGTAGTGAACAGTGACCAAGGAGACATCATGGAAAGGCGCAAACGAGTTACCATATTTTTATGATTAGTTAAATTTCAATAAAGAGCCGGTAAAATTTCTGCATTTGTTTAGCATGGCCAAATTGGTGAGATACTTGAAAAAAGAAAGAAATCATTCTTAACAAATGAAGACTTACCATTTTAGATATGCTAAGAACCAGAACTTGACTTCTGAACCCAGACTTGTTTCTGCAAAATTAGTAAAAAAACATCAAAATAGTTGTCACACATTTAGAAAAGAAAGAAACAAAAAGACGGCAGAAAACCAATATCCTAAAAAAATATCTGATTACCTCATGGGAACCATATCCAGAAGCACCACCTCTTCTTAAAGGCTTTCCCTCACTCATAACAGGCGAACCGTCATCCTTAACATGGGTTGGCCCTCGACGACCAGTATGTCTATGGGATCCTGCATAAAATCAAAACACGCAAGTTGTCTCATTCCAATTCAAAATGCTCATGAAATTTATAGAGTGAATAAACACGAGATCATGTACCAGCAACCTCTAAAACTACCAGGCTTCAAACATCAAAACTATCCATTATCTACAGAACCAAAAACTAACCGTTGTCTAAAGAAGAATGACTGCTACGTCCACCCCCAACAGTTTTAACTTCTCCACTCCTCATATTTGACAAGTCAATTTTCCCATCTCCAAGACTCCCTGGAAATCATATACAGAAATACTGAATAAATTAAAAAAGTTTGACAAAAGATGCCGCATTTCTATTCTTCCCACAAGATAATATAAACATATTTCAGATACAGTGGGTGCACGTCTAAATTATATACATATTTCAGATACAGTGGATGCACATCTCCCTGCATATGTGTTTTGACGGTGCAGCAGTAACCAATTAGCACTGTAGTATAATCACCAAGCAATATTACCGTACTAACTAATCCCAACAGATTCACTGAAACTAGTGGCCCTACCTTCTGAAGTATCCACTGCTGACAGTGAAAGTTGAGATACAGATGATGACAGAGACTCATCACTTGCATACGATCCATCTGAACGTCGAAGTGTCCACACACCACGATCAGGTCTATCCTTATTTCTGGTACGTCTTTCCTGCTTCTCACTAAGCAAATCATTCACAATAACCTTATCATCAGAAACCCCATTTATGTCCTTCCTAACCAACTGTACATGCAATGGCCGAGGAGGTCGTTTGTCCTTCTCTAGATTTGAGATTTGCGGCTCAGAATGAAGCCCAGAAGCCTGACTTTGACGAGCGTCCTTATTCAAAAGTATGCCTCTAATTATTCTCCCGCTATTTTCACGTCGCTGGTTCTGCTTCAGAGCAGGTGAACTGAGTATGTTTTTAACTGAAGCATTATGCTGATGTGGCACACTGCTAGACACCTGTACAAGGAAAATAGTTAAGTGAAACAAAGTTGCAACTTGAAAAATTACAAGCACAATGGATATATTATGCAGTCTACAAAATACAAGCATGAAGATTCACATAGAGGTTTATTAAAGATTCCAATTCCAAGACAGACATGGATTTTGACCAAGTGCCATCAAAGGAATTAAGTATTATAATAGTCAAATGAATACAAACAAGAAATTCCAGGTTAAAATTCTCTAATTTTCCTCCATTGATTTCTCAAACCCCATTTTCTCTCACATAAACCTTAAAGACATAATTTTCGCAGCTTTATGCCATTGCTACTCACAAAATTCCTAGATGCTCAAGAAATGTGAAAAAAAAAATGATAATAACAATAACAAAACAATTACAAATGAGAAACACACTAGAGCATTGGGGATATGTAATATACGAGTCCATGCTGGTTCAATGGATGGTTAGGTATTCTAAAAATGTAGAATTAATAAAATAACTGATAGAGTGAAAATGCAATTCATCATGGCAACTAGCATTACAAGGATCAGTAAGGTAAATAGGAAAAGAAATTAAGAGTAGAAGGGAATTAATCTCAGCTAATACTAATCACTATATCCAATGCAAAACTCCCTTCTCTCACATCCTTTCCTTTATCTTCACCTTCCTTTTTCTTTTTCAGTACATATAAACTGCAAACCAATTACATCCATTGCAAAAAGAAAATAAGCCCTGAGCACCATATATGCTGGAAAGGCAACCCAAGTAATGAGGCCCTGAAAGATATAAGTAGCAAAAAGCTTACCTCAGAAATTTCTCGTTCTTTCCCTTTAAGAAGCAGCACCTTTTTTTTCCCGCCATCGCTATTAGCCGGAACTCCTGAAACAAAAACCATTAAAAGATTAACCATACTTGAAAAAGATTATGGTGCATAAATAAACTTATCCGCAGGAAGATTCACATGAATTAACAAACTGTATAAAGTGTATATGTGTGAAGCGGACAATTGACAGAAACAGTTCCTGAGAGGAGTCTGAAACTCACAAACTACTACTAAAAACAACATACAAAAAAAGGTACTTAGTCATAGGAAGACGACCAAGGAACATATACATATGAAAAGAAAAACTAACTAAACCACTCCAAACACAGATGTCCAAATACGTGAAAGCAGAACAGTGGAATATAGACAATGGGAGTACACATTGCACATTAACTCTTGAGAAAGAAGCCACAGCTTCAAGGATATTTTGGCTTCTTGATAGTAGTAAATTATTATTTTCTCTCTCAGCAACAAATTTTAAAAGAAATATCAGCTTACAGCAAAAAATTCAAGAACAAACTGGCACTCCAGTTATAAAAAATTAAAAAAAAAAAAAAGATAAAGATCAAAAATTCAATCACCTAACTTCAATATCAGGTACTTAGATATGCTATTGTCTGGTGGGAGGCCACTGAAGAGTAATTAAGGAAGTTTTAAATTGATGTTAAAAATACTTCATTAAGCATGCATATAAAAAAATCACAAATAACTCTCTTAATAAAAAAATAAATGACCAATGTGTGACCATACACATCAAAACAATCCAAAATTCAGGCACGTGTTTTCATATGTCCTAATATTTTGCAGTACCAACGATGACATTTACAAAGACTATTAAACTTAAGTCTCCCATTCATACCACTTTCCTCCAAAACTAATTCACTTCCAGTTGCTGATGATGAACTAACAGGCTTATCAAAACCCTGATCATCTCGCTTGGGAACCAGAATATAAGTAGACTTGTCTTTCCCACTACTGTTTTTTGCAGTGTCCCTTAAAACATACTGCCCATCAGACAAGAAAAAGATATCAATAATATGGAGAATCTCAACATTACGCCTGAGGATCAAGTATAAATGTAAAAAATGGTCAGGCACAACCAAAAACTAAATAATAACAAAAGAATCTATCTACAAAACATTGGCCATACTCCAAAAATCTATAAGACAGCAAAAATAAATATTCTGCTTCCCACCCGTTTGATCATAAAAAGTACACGCATGGGTCAATAAATTAAAAGGAATGAAATAAGTTAACATAACCTGATTTACACTACAAACTAAAGAAAACAATAAACCAGATTTGAATTTATTCCATGCTAAGCATGCCAAACACACGGACAAAACAACACACAATAATTTCCTAGTGAACCACAAGGCTGTGGTGTCATTCTTGTGCTTGGACTTTCTTTGTTGTGGCAAAAAAGCCACTTCATCCAAATAAGGAGTTATTCAAGCTTGACCCAACAACCTAAATTCAATGCTTGAGCTCGATTTGTGACTGAATCAAGCTCGTAGAGAGCAGCCCGTGCCTGAGTATGTCCAAGCCCATGAAACCTAAGATTGAGTATCAAAATCAAATCATGCTTGAAAAAATGTTTTTCTTCATTCTACACTTCTAAATTTGTACAAGCTTAATACCAATTTAACATGTACTAAACAAAGGGCCCACTAAGACAAGCAAGTTTCGATCTGATTTTCAAAAACGGACAATTCCTATGCTTTGACAAAGAATTTAAACCCAAAAAAAGGGATCATTCAGGATAACAATTTTGATTGGGTGCAATCCTATAACCGATACTCGTTTAAGATAAAAAGAAAGTGTAAATGTAATCCTTTAGACATAAATACCATTGTGGTGGAAGCCCTTTTCTTGTCAGAACCTCGTTTGGACGAGCCTGAGGCAGGACTTCCGCTTGATGATCCACTAGCTCTTCTACTCAGTTTCCCATTAGACAATAACCTCTGTCATCAACACAAAAGTAAAGTCAGTAGATATGGACAAAGTAATCAATTCTTATACATATTGTTATTTCCCTATGAATTCAAATCAAGGTACAATAACAATAACATTCAAGATTGTAAATAAGGTATCTCTCCACAAAGACTGAAATTCTTTGCATACTAAACAAAAGAGAAGTTATATAGAGCAAAACATTAACTGCCCACCGGAAATCATTGCAAACTCGTAAGTGAAGGGAAAAGAGGGAAAATTTCATCAGCAAAATCATATCCACAAAACACAAATTACATATCCAAAGTTCTTGTTACGTAAGTGATGATGTGATCAAAATTGAAAAAATAGAAGGTGGCAACTAGAGAACCTAAGAGGAACTAGGAGACAACCAACAAGAAACCAAACAAGGGAACAATGATCTAAATTTTGATACAAAAAACACTTGCATTTGACATAATCGCATATAAATACAAATCATGTTCATTTTTCTTATATCTTGCTCAAATAAACTAGCAAATATATACCCGAGGTCCAGCCTTTGCAGCCCTTTTCTGTCGTACAAAATCCATCAAAGGTGTAACTATAAGAGCTTCTTTAGCAGCACCTACAAAGGTGTAACAAACAAATATTACTTAAAAACACACACTATATTGCTTTCTAATTATAACCATGTAACTGGGTTTTTCTTCATTTTACTACAATAACTTATCTAAGATAAAAATGTCTAGGATCATTGTGACTAACCAGCTCTTTCTGCTTCTCTTCTCTCCAGTTGTATCTCTGCACTAGGAAGATTCTCAACCGGCTTCGAAATAAATTCAAGGAACTCCAAATACTCAGGATCTAGATGTGCATCAAGAAACACTTGTATTCATACAAACAGCAAAGGGATTGCATAAACAAGTCCACATGCAACCAATATACCTATAGGGCTTTACTTAAAAAGGATCAGTAAGTACCCTTTAATAAGGTCCCTTCACGACCGTCCTTTTTAGACCATTGCTTTGGAACGCGTTGTGAGGGAGCATACTCAACAATAGTTTTAAACTGAGCACCTGCAAAAGTAGAGCAATATTACTTCATGAAATCCTGCACCTCACGTGTTCCTATAAAGATCATTGTCCAAAGAAGATGAAAAATTAAAAACAAAAGATTAAAAATGAAAATAAACATGAGAAACCCCTGATTTATATATTCCAAAAACTGCCAGCAAATTATAATCAAGCGAAAAACAGAATCATCACAGTCTGAATTTAAAATTGCAGGTTGAATAAGAAGGTAGTCACAATGTTTATGGTGACACAGTTGAGCATAATAAATCTCTTCAAAACTTTTGTCATGAATTACCCTTCTCATTAACAAAGACGTGTCCATTAAAGAACTCAGCGAATTCCAGAACGTCTTCTGGCTTCTTGAAGTCAAGGTAGGCTCTTGCACAGGATTGATGCTTCTGACTGCAAAATAATTTTAACAAAAATGAGTATAAGAGAATATCCTCACCACACTATTTGCAAGCACGAGTATTAAATTATGACCTTTGTACATATGTCCTAATTTGATAACAGAGGTAACTAAAATAAAAGAAAATGCCCACATGAAAAACACCTATAGCACCCTACAACCAAAAAGAAAAATATGCTAAACATTCTACTCTATTACTAATAAAAAGGATAAAGTCAGGTCAAAAGATAATTCAGTGTTCGAGGAGTAAAAATAAAAGAAAAATAAAATGTAATCAAACAGAAGCCATCTACGAGCACCTGGTTAGTATCCAAGCATATAACAAAATAATACAATGATGTCATGAATACCTTATTTTTCCCCGAAAAGTGAATACTTTCATTAAAAAATAGACAATGATGCCATGCATAACAACAAAAGTTCGAGCAATAACAACTGTGAGTTCATCTTATATAATTTTTGTCAAAATTTCAAAATTCCGACAGCACATTAAATAGCAAAAAAAAAAAACACCAATAAACTAAACAAACTCATTGGCAAATAACCACCACGAACCCATAATTATCTAAATTGCAGTAAAATCAAGTTGGTGATTAACAAAGAACACATAAAATTACTAGAAACCCACTAATAAACAGCCATCAAGAACTTAAAATGAAACCCACCCACCCCCCCAAAAAATGGCGTTAATGAAAAAAATAATCAGAAAAGTAAAAACTTTATAAGAAAAGAAAAACCCTAACCTGGTCTTTCCTTGACGAAAGGACACCCAATTGTAGCGTCCACCGAAGGCACCGTCGATTTGTTCCGTAAACGCCGGCTGCGTAATTGCCGGCGGCAAGTTTCGCACCACCACCTTGGTTCGATCCAACGGCCCCTTCATTATCACGACGCCGTTTTCTGAAACCCCCCCGAAAATAAAACCCTTTAAAAAGAAAAAGAAAACCCTAGACTTTGGCGCGTTTAATGCGTTTTGCTTTGATAATTGAGTTTGAAAAGCAAAATCGGCGCGAGATTACATCTTTGTTTGAGTGTTAATGCATCGATCGAGTGAAATTTCGTGCCCTAATTTTGAATTTGGAAACGAATCGGGCCATGCATCGAAGTTAAAATAGAGTGTGTGTGATGCGATGAAAGGGATTGAGTGTTTGATTCAATATATATACCTTTTGGGAAAATAACATTTCAATCCCTATGTTTATGAATTATCTCAAATAAGAACTTCTTTGTTCATTTGTATGGAATAAGTCTCTATTTCCTACGAAAATAACTTAAGCATTTTTTTACACTAATATTATTATAATTAAATTATAACTGATATTACATCAAATTATTAATTAATATTTATAAATCAGATTATTACTAAGATTATAACTTATAATTTTACATTAATCATATTAAGTACTAGCTAAATTTTTATCCTTACTAATATTCAAAAAATGTATATTCTACTCATATTTTTGTAAGGGATAATACTGCCTCCACTCAATTAATAAAAGAACTAAGTCCCCAAACATCTTTGAAAGTAAAGATAAATAGCCTTGGTCTAATTTGAAAAATAATAATTTATTCTGCCAATAAATTTTAACTAGGTAAATTTTTTTACATTAACTTTTTTCATTTTTTTAACTATAATGAGCTTCAAGTAGAGTTCATTGGTAAGCTATGTATAATTACTTGTATAATTCGATATACTCATATAGGGACTTTTGGTCATTAATAATAGTAAGAGTAATTTGGTCATTGCAATAGGGCCAGGTCACTAAGTCAAAGTCAAGGACCTATTAAGTGCAAAATGATAAAAACAGAAATTTTATGCTAAATTTTGGGTGATTTATTAATTAAGTTTTCTATATTTTCTATTAATTACCTTTTTTTAATCAAACTCCCATCATAATGCAATATTTGAAAAAAAAAATTCATTATCATTGTGGGTCAATATCAATAATTGAATCTTGAAGTTAATTTGTGTGGGTATGTTTTAGTCTGGTAGAATTGTTTTCAAACAAAAATATATATATTAAAAGTCAAAAGAACCTTCTGTATATAATACATTAGAATAATATATACTATACAAAAAAAATTAATTTTAAAATGAAAAAATATTTCGAAGATTTTATCAATTGAATCAATTAATTACAATATTAAAAGGGTTAGGTAATTTGAACTTAAGTTTTTCACTTAAAATTTTGACATAAATTTTTAGTCACTAATCTTATGTAATGATATGATAAAATCAATAGTAGCATTTTATGATGTGAAATAATCCACAATTAAATTACATGAGATCAATTTTAGTATAAAAAAAAAAAGTAGGTGATGTAATTAAATTAAGGACTAATACGAATATAATATTTACTCAAAATCACATGAAAGGTCTTTTTCACTTATAAAGAAGAATGTTCCCACTCATAGAGGTATGTTCTATCAATTGAATTGTATTGTTGGTCCTTGTTATTTTAATATTTTTCTAGATTTTTCATTTCTTTTGAAAGAATCAAAATATCAGTAGATATTCCCAGAGTCCCACATAAATATCGATTGCAACTATTATTAGGTTTTACTTACAAATATGTAAAGTTGAAAAAGTTAAAAAAAAGTAAACTATATTCCACAATGTAATTGTAATCTACAAATTCAATGAATTTTTAACGTTTTCTTTTTAGGGTATAATTTTCTTTTATTAAAAAAATATATATATATATATATATATATTGAAAAACGAAGTTAATTGATTATTGTTCTCGGTGGCAACTGGCAAACCAAGAAAGCATTTATGAATAATGGCATTGTCATCATTTAAGGCAATATCAACCACAATGGCACCTAATTGATATTCAATTTAAGCTTAACCAACATTTTATTTACACGAGAAAAGAAAATCCCTATAGTTTATAATTTGAAAGATTCAAGTAAACTATTTATTGGTCGAGTGATGGTGAATAAACTATCGATCTCAAAAAAATTCTTCTCGTGTAAATATTGAAAATTGATTTTTTTCCCAAAAAATTTATAAGTATATCAAATTTTTTTAAGTCCAAATATCTCGTAAATATTGTTGATGTTAATTTCTCTTCAATATCTTAAGAGATTTTAGATTAAAAATATAGACTACAGTAGGGGTTAAAAAATATATAAATATGCTGAAACACTATAATCTATAACAAAGTAAAAAGGGGATGATAATGATCCATGCAATACTTCATATTGATTACAAAATTTATATTTAAAATGCCAATTTTTTTTTTTGCAACACAGGTTTCACAACTATCATTATAAAATATTCTTATGAGATGCAAATTTTTGGTTTTAATTCACAAAATATTTGTCAATCAACTCACCACTGTACAATGGACACAGTTTATCTCATTTTTTTCATTTTTCAAGTTGGGAAGTTAAGTGTACCCCACTCTCACCTCAAGGTTGAAGTCTAGATGAATTTAACCTAGACAACTACTAGAAAGTCACGACAAGATCTCTAGAAATCTTTATCCTAATGAAATAAATTCAATTCAAATCAATTTTACAATAAAAATTGCAATATGTATCATAATTTTTTTTTTCAACTTCATTACCAACTCTTTGTGGTACGTATTTTTTATTTTTTTAACTATATTTTAATGGCAACTTAATTTTCACTCTACATATATTAGTGGGGTTTAAATTATTCTACATCTCATGTTCTATACCAAAAATTTTATCAACTAAACTAGTTGGTATCAGCACTATTTAAGTCGTAGCTGAAATAGATTAAACTGAGCGGAATCTCGATAAGATCTCAAAATTTAATCTAGACCGGTCTCAAAAAGATCTCTAGTAGTCATTGTCATGGAAAAAAAATGAGGGAATAAAATTAATTTTCAAATTATTTTTTAAAAAATTAAAACAATAAAGAAAACCATTAAAAAAAAAAAAAAAGTAGGGCTTTTGTGCATCTGCACAAAACAAGCAAGCAAACACACAAACGCGCACACACACTCCCTCACCATACACACTTGCACAACCCCAATAAAAAAGAGAGACCAAAAACAAAGACAGCCAGACAACAGACAGTGACTCAAAACACAACACAACTCTTTCATCCCCATCTCCACCTCCACCTCCACCTCCACCTTCACCGCCTCTCTCTCCTTCCCATTCCGACCGCCATCATCATCATCATCAGTAAGTCTTTTTCTCTTCTTCTTCTTGTTCAGATGTGTTTATAATCATGTTCTTTCCATCTGGGTAGTTAGTTTTTGTGTTGTTTTTATGGTTGTTGATGTTGTGTGTTGACTTGTACAGTAATCAAATGGGAGAGAGACTCACCCCTGGAAGTTACTTCCAGTACCCTCCTTCAGGAGTTCATGCTTCTCCTCATAGGTCTTCTTCTTTGCCTTTAGATCGTGAAAGGTCAGTTTTTTTTTTCTTTTTTTTCTACTTCAAGCTTACCCCTTTTGTTTTATTGAATCTAGTAAATGTTTCCTTTTTACTTATTTGCTCATTTGGGTATCTGGGTAGTGCTTTGTTGAGGTTTCTATTGATTACTGTATTAATTGATGTATCAACAATTGTGTGTTTACTTCGATTCGTGGTTTATTGATTGGTGGGCTTAGTTGGAAGCTTAGCAACTGCTAAAATACCCACTTGTATTTGACACAGCTGCTGTGGACCTATCCCGAACATACCCTGAGTGTGCATATGTTTATGTATGTTCTTTTTTTAATGTTTGGTTTTTTTGCTTTGTTGTGTGTGTGTGGCGGCTGTACTCTGTATAATATTATGATTCAGTTCCCTAATAGAAGGATGTATTAATGGGCACTTGGCATTGTTAAAACATTTTTGTGTTCGTTTCATTTCTGCTTCACTAGCTAGTAAAATTGACTAACATAACATATTTGGTATCCATATCAGAGTTTGAAAGACCATATAATTGGAAATTAAACACACCATTATTTTAGTTTATCTGATATCTTAAGATGGTGAACTTATGAGTGGATCTGAGTAGTTTATAAGAGATTTGCAAACATATGGACCGTCTCTTACTGTAATTATACTACTAATTATTAGAATGTTCACTTTGCTAGGCATGCTCACATATTTGCTATCTTGTTATAACTATAACTTTAATTTAGCACTAGAGGTTCTGCTGTTGCTAATATTTGGATTGACCTTAAGAGTGCTAATTCCATGTTGGAAGAGAAGTTGCCCTTTCTTGAAAATAGGGAAGAGGCATTTTCTTCATTTTCTGACATGGCTACTTGCCTTGTTGACTGTGGGGTCAGCAGTGGAAGGAAGATTCTCACGCATTTGGGAAGTTTTAAACATCAAGCTTAATTGTTGCTGTATTTTAATTGTTGAGTTTCTTTGGGAATGGACGTTTATGGCAACCTAGGCCAAATAGTAGTGTAACGCATAGTTAAGTTGGCATTTTAATGTTTGGGATCAAATAATTAAGTCTAAAGCTGCCATATGATTTTATTTATTTATTTTTCCTTTTATGCTGAGGAACCAAGTGGAATATATAATGGAGGAAACCTAAAGTGTTTTCGTAAACAATACCCAATTCTCAGCGACAGATACTCTAAATTCAGCAAAGTGTTATTTCTTTTGTTCAAAATGTATATGTTTATGGGGAATAACTGCAAAAACACTGATCTGCAGCTAGTTTTATGACTGGAATTAGTGTAATAAGTTTGTCTAATGTGTCTGACTTGTTTATTGAATGCAGGTATTTGGCTGAATTATTGGCAGAAAGGCAAAAGTTAGGACCATTTGTGCAAGTTTTGCCCCTATGCAGTAGGCTTCTGAGTCAAGGTTTGAATGTTCAATCTTTCTTTTCCTGCAGTACATAGGAAGAAAGCAAAGAGTTTCAGAGACAGATACATATCTTTAATTCTTAGATCCATCATTTAGATGTTGGTTTCAATTCTAAAATGGACGTTTTAGAGCTGAGTTTTGCTTATGTATGAACCATTTCATATGTCCTCTCATGTCGCCTGGATTTTTGTTACCGTCTGATGTATCCTGAACTGGATGTTTTGGCTTTCCATATGACAATTTTTGGATGATATCTATATCTTGAGTGATTTCGTGAACTGCCAAAATTTCTGAACGTGTTATAGCTATTGTCACCGAATGCGAAGCTGTAACGTAATTGGCTGATATCTCATAACTATTTGCAATGTTGGGTGATAATTGATCTACTATTAAATATTGGGTTGATAATATTGGATATCTTTATAAAAGAAGATCTCAGATATTGGTAACTGTTTTTCCTGGGTGATGGTGATATGTATTAGAGATCACTGGTGCTGCTCCTTTATACTGATTCTGTTAATTTGTGATTCATACTTGTATTAACCTTCTTGTATCACTGCAGAAATCAGAAGAGTAACAGGTTACAATCCAAGTTTTGTTGATCATGAAAGGTTTGAGCATGATAGTCCATTTAGGTCATTAGGTCAGCCAAATGGAAGACCAATGGATTTGGAGGGTTTGTCTGCAATGCAAACTGAGGTAATAATGCCTGTTCCTGGTTCTATCCTTGCCATGTATTATTATCCTGTAATTGTGAATTTGATGCCACAAAATTTTGTATTGTAATTTCTTGGAATTCTGACTGTATACTTTTCTCCTATTGCTATGTTTCTGTTAATGATGGGATGATCATCTTTTAGTGAAATAAAGGTTGGAATCATATGGTATACCTAAAATAAATTGTTACACTAGATTGATATATTCATTCTCTAATCAACTCAGAGTATCTTCTAGTTCAGCTATTTCTTTTTCCGGTATAAAAGAGAAATGTTCTTTGAACTTGTCTCATATGTTAACCTGCCACCTATACGATCTACCGTACATATGTCTAGAAGTCAGGTGAATATAAGTTATAGTTACATCCATGTCTAAGATTAAGTTCTTATTGTTGCTCATAGCTGAATGCTGTGGTTTAAATGACTGAGCTTTTGGTTTTGGTTCTTGCACATCACTTTTTAGAGGGCTCTTGATGGCTTCATAGAGTTTGAGCTTCATGTGCTGCTTTGTATTTGATGATAAGTTTTCAAGTATAAAAGAAAGGAATCCTTCTAATATTAGATGCCTTGATTCAGGAAAATGGGCATCTTCAAAGAATGGCCCCTTTTCAAACTCCTCCTTCAATGGGCTGGCAAGGTGTTCCTGGAATTCCAACCACACCTGTTGTAAAGAGAGTTATTAGACTTGATGTTCCTGTGGATAAATATCCAAATGTAAGTTTAAACTCTGCTTTTCGATTTAAAAAGTTAGTCATATTCGTGTATTTAATTTCCTTATAACAATATTTTCTATAGTTATATTCATTTATTCAATTTCCTAATAATAATAGTTTTTAACTTAAAACACACAGCAGTTTAATTTTGTTGGCCGGATTTTGGGACCGCGTGGGAACTCCCTCAAAAGAGTTGAAGCCATGACAGAATGTAGGGTGTTCATTAGAGGCCGGGGTTCAGTCAAGGATTCTATAAAGGTATGATCTATCATAATATGGTGAAGCTGTGCATTTTGGAATAAGTTGCTGATTGAATTTAATCAAGCTAACGTGGACATGAACTCTTAAAGTATGAGAATATGAAATTTTAATAGCTAAAGCTGCTTTTTGCTTATGAATCCTAAAATTTGATGTTTCCGATTGGAGTTATTTTACTTGCAACTAAATTGTAGGATTTATAGATTAAGTAAATTATTTCCTCTTATTTTTAATATGGTTCTTCCTATTTGAACCTTGCTAAAGGAGGACCATGTTAACTTGTAGGACAGCATTAGCTCTTGCTCAATTTTATCAGTTGCCAATGTACATCTCTGATAAAAAAAATTGTATTTCAACTTTTTTTGTTATGTTTGTTTGATTAGGGAAGATACAATTTGAGTTATTTGATTAGCATTCTAATTATCATGGTTTTATGTAACAATTCATCAGATGCTTTAATTTTTAGTTTAGTACTGATTTTGGTCATGGTATGACTAGATTTGCTTATGATCATGCATGATGTAGTTCTACGATATTCAATGGAGGATCGTGACATTTAGCTGATTGATTTAGCTAGAGAAAGATGTACTAATCATGAAATTACACATATAAATTATGTTGCTTATGAATAATGACTTCCAGATGATTATAGCCTTTTTTTTTTCCCCTCATAATTCTTTTCATGTAAACAGCTGGTATGATTATATGCTGCTTTTCCTTCATTGTGGTAGGAGTATATATATTTTTTTAGTAGTTTTGTTTTTCATTGATGGCATATGTACTGGAAATGAATTTATACTGTTACTAGTTTATATGTTAAGTGGAAATCAAGACTTTTTTCATGTTCTACATGTTCTACAAATGGGAAAGTGCATCTTGCAGTTGCAAACTATTTCTTCGTATTTCCTAGTATTCAATGTTGCTTGACAATAGTATGCCATCTCGGTTTCTCTTGATAATTCTTTACTTGTTGGTTCTTTAGGAAGAAAAGCTTAAAGATAAACCTGGATATGAGCATCTTAACGAGCCACTGCACGTGTTAGTGGAGGCTGAATTTCCAGAAGATATAATAAATTCCCGCTTGGATCATGCTGTGGCGATACTAGAGAACCTTTTGAAGCCTGTGGTATGATCAGGAAAACTCTTGTATTTTCTCTGAACTTTGTTGATATTCTTTACTTTAGCATCTCTCCTAATTCCTGCCTGTTCAAACTCATCTCTGTATGCAGGATGAATCCTTGGATCATTACAAGAAGCAACAACTGCGGGAATTAGCTATGCTGAATGGTACTCTAAGAGAAGAAAGCCCAAGCATGAGTCCGAGTATGAGTCCTAGTATGTCACCCTTCAACACTGCTGGAATGAAACGCGCCAAGACTGGAAGATAATCTGTTATACATATAAATGACGAAATGAACCATCGTTGAACTACTGGGTCACTGCAGCTGATGGATTGCTGTCCTGACAAACTTCATTGGTTTTGTTCTTCAGAACCTTGGGGAGAGACTTGATTCGAGTAACAGTTGGTTGAAATCCTGAGTTAGTTTTGCGCTCAATTGTTGGCATCTCAGACGGGTATCTGCTTCCGATGTTTGTGTTCTATATAGCTAACATGTGTGTCAATGATCATGATTCTTTGGTGTATTATTCCTTTTGAGTATGGAATTTGTTAAGAGAAACTCATTCCCTAATTAATTTTTATTTGTTATTCCAGCCTGCAGCTGAAGTGATATGACCTTTGAACGTACTTTGCTAGATACTTTGCTTGCTATTGACTTGAAACAGATGACCAATAATTAATAATTGCATTGTAATTTCAGTTTATTTAGCATATTCTCTTGTTGTATGTAGCCTTAGTGGATCAGCTCTTGTTCTTTTGTTGCACGATTCTATTATTTTGTTATCGTTGTAAGCTGCCTCAAGAATATGATCATCCAATCGTATGTTAATTAAATTAACATACGATTAGTTGGTTTTGGCATGGTTAAAATTCTGTTTAATCCTTCAGAGGATTCATACATGTGTGTTAGCATTAGAAGCAGATTTTGAAGTCACTCTTCTGAGTTCTGGCATACATACCCTCTTAACTCAGATTGAGAAGTATTTAGGTGGAAGAGTGGTATGCTCATCTATTGATATCTTTACAGCTGAGCATATATATTTTTTCAAATTGGCCTGTCATATAAATCCAGTAGCATGACTGGCACTGTCCTAAGTTTGTTTTTCTCCCGGCCTCCTTGGCTTCTGCCCATCCAGGACAGCAAACAAGATGACAGTTTGGGGAAGTGGGTTGCAAAAACTACAGGACTCGCTGCTGTGACAACACAACACTAGTAACATCCCAGTTTTGCTCATGAACCCACAAGGAATTAAAATAAATATTTATTAAAAGTCTGCCACGAATAAGGCAAAAATGCCATCATCTGCCTCATCATACATTCCAACCAATATGGCCTCAAGGCCCTCAACAGATCAATGGTGGGAGGCAACGACCTGTTTGGTATTAAGGTTGAATTTCCACTGGGGCCCTTAAGTTAAGCTACCCTTGAACTTGATGGGTACGGCTTTACAGGTTTATTAGGTTTTTTTCAACGTTCTTCTTGTAACAGTGGGGTCGTTTAAATATATTTTTTTAAATAAAATTTATTTAAGTAGAGTTTTTATTAATAATATTTTTTTAAATAGAGTTTTTATTCAAAAGATTTTAGTAGTGTGATTGTTAATAAAATTTTTTTACTAAAAATTATAAAATTACTTTAATAAAAATTTTTTTTAAAGTTATGTTATAAAAAAATAAAATAAGATTGTCAAATAAATAAATGACATAAGTTCTTTTTAATAGAATTTTTTTTAAAAATTATAGTATAAAAAAATGATATAAGATTGTCAAATAAGTAAATAATATTTTAGGTATTTTAATATTTAAAAAAAATTTCAACCTCTACTTTTAAAATCTTAAAATTTAAACTTTTGTTAGTACAAATAAAATAATTTATTTAATTTTTAAAAATTCTGCTAAAAGAAAAAAAAAACAATAGAAACATATGTGAGCTTGTTTCCATATGCATAAATTATACAAAATATGCGTCTCGTCATCACATTGTATGGCGTGGATAGGACTTGTCTCCGATTCTTACTTGATTAGAATTCAGCCTGGGGCACAGTCCATGAACTTGATTTTGATCTTGACAAGCATAATTTTTTTTTTCTTTTGCTGTTTTGCATAACCTGTCCAGATTCTACGAAACCCTCTTCTCCTCGTTGCGGACTCGCGGCCTCAGTTTGAACTTTCAACTCGCGTCTCGCGGCATCATCACAAGCACTTGAAAATATAAATACCCAAGCCACGAGATAATTGTTTTAAGCAGAGATAATTGAGATGTTCTTGAAGTGAGAGTGTTTTTTTTTTTTTTACTTTTCCCTCACAAGTTTCAAGCTGATCAGTTTACCTTATTTGCGGTGAAAAAGAAAACTCAATATTCCAGGGTTTGCTGAGATATCTACATGCAGATGCAAAGCTGCCACTGCATTCTGCATCATCCAAATCCAAACCCTTCAGTGTATGTTCATTTTCTTTACCATTATTGATTCTAAATTGTATATTATTTTTTAATATATATATGCAGTCCACTTCAATGTGTTTTTGTTCTCCTAATTTAATTTCCGTGAAAAAATTGGCTAAGTCCCGGCTGAAAATTTTGTTAAGCCTGCTATAGAAGAGATTTGTTTTCTGTTTTCTTTCTTTCTCTTATTAAAGCTTATCCCCACGGAAAATGATCATCTTCAATTTATTTATATTTATCAAATACCACTAAGAGGTTAAAAAGTTTGTCATCATTAACGTGTCTCCAATTATTTTAATCTTTTGACTGATAAATAGAAATAAATTGATGTTTTTAAAATTTCAAAGTGGGTTATTTGAAGATTTTCGTTATAGAAACATGTAACTTTGAATATCGGTTTATTTAGGGTCTCAAGAATTAAATTTTTTAAAAGCAAAAACTAAACTTTATGAAGAAATTTGGCTGTTTGATTGAGTAGGATTGGATTTCTTGCTTTTTCAACTTTATTAGATTGTTATCAAGAGTACGATGATTATGGATGATGGTAGAGGGGATATTTTGATTCCCATAACAAAACATTTTTACCTTTTTTCTAACCTTTAAGAAATTTTAATATCCACACAGGTCAATTGGATTTTGAAACTAGTGTTGTGGTTTTTTGTTAATTTTACACTTAAAATTTCAAATAAGAGTAAAATTGTCTTTTAAGGTAAAAAATGTCAAGATTAACGGCAATAACAATATTTAATAGAAAGGGTGAGCCGTGATAGTTGTTGAAACAAATGTGTATACAATAAAATTTTGATGAAACATTTGGGTGCAGATGAAAAGTGCTCCCTCAAATTTTTAGAGGAGAATTGCATCGGTTGAAAGCAAATAATTGACAAACAATTTGAGAGGAAATTAATACATGATCTTTTTAATTTTAATTTTATTTCAAAGGAAATGGAATATACATAAGATGATTAATCATTTTAATGATTTTGCAGTGGGCGAAATCTCTTTTTCTCGATGTCATATCCTAATATTTTTGAATATTTGATTCCGACTCTTATCGGTATTGTGAGTGCAAATGTGCAAGGTAAAACTAAGCCCTTGCTTGAAACACACTCAATAAATATATGGTCTTTTCTCATAGCCACAACCATATATTGTTACGCACATTCAACTAATCTCAAGTCTTGACTTTATTTAGAAAATTCTTCTCAATTTTGGGGCATTGTTGCTGTTGTCTTAAGATCTACTTCTGCAATCTCTTTGGTCTCCACATTTATTCTACGTTCTAATATTGACCATATCATTTTGTACACTGCATGGATTAGCACTGCCATTATTATTGTTGTGTATCAATATGGTACGTTGTTTTCAGAAGCTTGTTGTCAGCTCTACAACGAAACCTTAAAGCCATTTTGCATCCATATTTGCAATAGGTTTCAAGCTAATAACACTTCCTCGACCGGGCAGCAATGACCAACACTACCAGTCTAGAAGGAATTTTCTACAAATTAAAAATTTCACCTTGCACAGTAACAAGCAATCATCACATGTACACGTAGCCATTTTAAAAAATAATTGAAAAAATTTCACAAAATAGAGTAATGTTCACATTTCTATTTTCGGAGTAGAAATAATTAATTTGATAATAGTCAAACTCATACCTTCACTCTTTTTGTTCCCTCATATGCATTCTTTTATTAGGCTTTGATCAATATTGTTGAAAGGCTTTTTTTGACATAATTTAAACTTTATCCTGGATTGAGCATTGTCAAGCGGAAAAATATTAAAATATCTTTAAAATATTATGTTAGTTGTAAATTAAGTAGATGATGTTGTGACAAGTGTATAATTATTTTAAAGAATCTACATGTGATTGATAGTTATCGCTACAACAAATAATTGTATTATTGATTAAATTTTTTCAAGTGTGTTATTTACCTTTGAAAATATGTGTTTTTGCAGAGCAATCTGCCCTCGGAGATGATGGGATTTTTTTATCGAGTCCATAGACTAGGTAAAATTACTCTTAGGGCCCGATCTTTTTTTCTTGCCCATATAAAAACAAAATCAAAATGCGGAAACTGAAAAACAAAGCAAGCAAAAATGCTAAAAAAAAGGGAAAATTACAGAGAAGAAGAATCAGTCTCCATTGTTCTCTCGGTGTCAACTCTAACTTCCAATCTAATCTTACTTCTCGATCGCACGAAGAAGGATTAGTATCCATTGCTCGTTTTCACTCAGAAGTAATAATTTTAGCAGAATATTTTTTTTTTGAATTAATTTAGGTATGGGTTATGTTTTCCTTCACTGTTGATATTTTATAATTACTATTATGTTTATGCCTGTTTCCTTTGCAAATTGTTTTGTTTATTCCTTTCTCTGCTGTCCTAATGTACTCTTATGAAATTTCAGAGTGATATAATTACTCTTACGTTTATGGATGCTTCCTCTGCTGGCCTAATTTGCAGGTGAAATTTCACTTGATCCTTAGCTATTGATTCATAATATTGTTTCGTTATTAACATTTACTCTTCTTATTGTATATTTCATTAACTATTGATTCTACAGTTGATGAAGGTAACAATTGAACTTTTTAATCGATAATTAAATTCAATTTAAAATGACTAATTTACTTTTCATTTGGCTACGTATTAGCTTCAAGCAGTTAAAAGTAGAAAAAATGTGCGAAGAAATCCAAAAGAGTTGCTCGAGGGCATGATTTGACATTGGAGAGACATGACACAGGTAAAAAAATAATAAGATTTGATCTTTTTAGTATATTTTGAGCAAATTTTTAATAAGTCCTGACATTTCTGGTTAATTGTTATTCTCTCAATTTAATGTGGAAACATGACACCTGAAGTTGATTTATTAATTAAATTCAAACTATAGATCAATGGATGCCTATCTATGTACTAGGTATCTTGGAAGGTACCATTGTTTGGTTGAGTGATCTTGATTTTTTTCCCTCTGTTCATGATATATATATATATATGGGGGTTATTCTTGTCATATGCTGTGTTTTGATGATGTTTACTGGAAATCAATTCCTCTATTGATTAAACTGTGATATAAATTTTGAATTTTGCAATGCTTGTGGTTGAAAATGGGAATGGAGCCTGCTTTCCTATCATTAGACTCCGGTCTAAATAGACGGACTCATATGTATTCAATTCAAGATGCAATGCTTGCGATATAAATTTTAAGCTAGAAGCTCTATTAATGGAATGTATACAAATTAATCTCTCTCTCTCTATATATATTTCTCATCTACCTCACTAATTAGGAGAAAAGAACAGCTACATCCCCAAGATTTGGGGAAATAGTTATGCAGACCCCGAGTTTTCAATATATATTGAGTAATAATTTTATGTCATTGCAAAGTTCTGAAAGCATAATTTTAGTTGTTTCACCTTGTACTGGGACAAGACCTGCCGACTCATGAGTTTTTGTTGTTACTATAATGTTCTTTGGCCCGAGAACTTCTGAATCTGCACAAAATCATATCTCATAGTACATTTACTTGATATTTTTTAATAATGGGAATGCTTTGAGATAAATTTCTCTTTTGCTTTTTTCTTTTTTTTACTTTTTGCAATGATTTTCATATTTATGCTATTCAGATACATTTAAAATTTGGCTGATACTTCTCTTGTATTGTTCAGTGGCATTTGGTGTTAATATTTGAATAATAATTCAGGTGGAGATGATGTAGTTCTTGCTGAAACTTTACTGCACCATCCATGGTTATTGCAAGTTATTGGGGTAGCCTCTACGATAATACAAGAGGTTTTATTTGTCAACAACTTTAATCATTAACTAGATATTTGCTTCCAGTTCCAAATATTTGAAAATTTGATGTCACTACTTACTAGTTATGCTGATGCTATGGTATAGCAGATATATGCATGATTTTAATTGGGAATGGGAATTCAAAATGTCTTCAAAATAATAGCTTAGTTGATTTGTCTTTTTTTTTCCTTTTTTTTTTTAAAGGACTAGAAGTTGATTTGTCTTTTAAATTTAAGAAATCTAAATAGACATTCTTGAAAAAAAAAAAAATCTAAATAGGTATATAATGGGACCAGTATGGGCATGTCCTGAGCTTGAATGGTCTGGACCTGTGACTGTGAGTAATATAAATCGACTAAGATAAACGGTTAGGCTATAAAGGTCATAGGTGGTATTCATAATGCAGGCCATATAGCTAGGCCATGACTGGTTCATGATTGATGTTGATGATGAGCTCTTTCAATGCGTAGTGGAAAAAAACATTGATTATTATTTGGGAAAAAATGTAAAAAGAGTTTCTTGGCGAATATTTGACATTTGCTCAAATAATTTATGTCAACTAGATTTTTTTTTCATTACTGTCCTAATTAATATGGTGTGCTTAAGTTCCTTTTTTTTTTTTTTACCCCCTCAAATAACTTATGTCAACTATATTAAAAATGGAGATGTTATAACTTATAGGTGAAAAGTGGCTGAATTAACTACTCAATGGTGTTTCATAATTCATCATAACAAATCCATGTACAATGACACGTCAAACTCATTATAATAATGTAGTTGTTGTCATTTCGTGAATCCATTGTGATCACTAAACAATTTTATCATTTTTTTTATTACAATATTTTTTATGTGATAATGTATAAAATATTTGATTTATAATCTGATTTTGCCAGTCAATACAAATTATATATGAAACTATTTTGTCTATTTGATTATGTGGTATGATGTTGAAAGTAGTTCAAGCAAGTTGTAGATTGTAGGTTCTCTGTTATTGGCCTAAGATTTTATTCTTTTTTACTCTTATATTTACTGTAGTAACTTTAAGAAAAATACTTACTGCAGATAAATTATAATAAATTAATACTAATGCACATGTTTCAGGTTTTGATTGTTCTGCTACTATACGAAGATTCTTCTGTGTTTTGTGGTGGCTGCCTTCTTGAAAAGAATAGTGAAGCTCGTGCTTGGAAAGTTAAGGGCACAAGAATCATCTCTGAAGGTACAAGTTGTTAAGTTTCATTTTATTAATAGATTATTATTTGATTAAGTTACTCTCTCATTAATGTCAATACTTTTATTATGTGAATGGGTATGTGCTGTGTTATGAGTTCTCATGAAAAACTAATTGGTGTGTTGTCATTGCTCTGTTGGTTAGTTGATGGATTATGGGTGAGGAAATGATCTCAAGTGATTATCGATTAGCTTACACTATAGGGAATGATTGTTGGATTTTCTGAAATGGAGACTTTATGCATATATTGTTATAACGGATATATATATAAAATTCAACTATATAAAATATATATTCATTAATTGGTTGTATTACATCTGATGTATTCTAGAATTCCTCTTGCTAGAGACTCCAGTTCCTTCAACAATGAGAAAACCCTGTAATAGGGAGTTTTTTTTTTTTCTTTTTGAAAGAAAAAACAGGTTGGCCTAATTTCAAATTTTATTCCATGTGATATAGAAAGCAGACTAGTTCAAAGTATATGAATGCACCTTAAATCTTAATAATTTTGGGTTTGACGGTTTTATGTACTACCTTAAGAGATCTTACTAGTTGAACCAACTAAGGGTATGTTTACTACCTCAAGAGATCTTACTTGTTGAACCAACTAACTCTTAACACATAGATGATCAGAATTCAGAGGTAAGAACCGGCATAGCTACTTGCATCTTTAGGCACGAACAACTCGAGAAAAAAGATCACATGATCGAGACACCTGATCCTATGATGACTATAGCATGCAGCAAGCTTATCTAGAATAGGATGGGTTTAAAGAACAAATTCACCTGCCTTCAAAAAATAAAAAAAATCACATTGCAAGAAAAGTTCACTATTCAGAATGGTTTAAGTGGATGTAAAATTCTGATAATCAACATACCTTTTTCTTTGAGATTAGTCAATTAGATAGTTGAACTCCACCAAAGTTCTTAACTAACTTGCTTTTTTCAGGTAGCCTGGTGAGCTTCAAAACAGTGGTGTTTGTACCCTTCTGGATTTAAAACCCCTGCTAACTATGTGATTTGCTCTGCTATGGCATTAAGGTAAATCTTCTTCATTCACAGAGAGATTAATTAACTCAGCATGATCAGCAAGTTCTATCCAAATTGTTTTTGTGTATATATGTTGTCGGTTTCGCTCTTACGCCTAGGCTTTATACCTCTTGTGCCACAGTTTGATGTGAAGAAATGGTTTATCAAGGCCATTGGTAAGAGTCAGCAGTAGCAATACGGCCTTTCTTCAATCACAGCAGTGTTTGTAGGCCATTGTTTATGTGTTTGGTATTGAGGATTACAAGCATTGTACTCACTAGATCTCAAACATAAGGACATGCATATCCATCTGTTGGGTACATCTTGTACTTTGACCTGATTTGATGATGGGGAACTTGCTGGAACCCTTGCATGTTCAACTTCCTCCTACTTCAGATACTTGTAACATCCCAATTCGAACACTCTCAGGCCAAATAGAATGGTATGAGTATTAAATATTAATACTGCACTAAGAATTTGAAAATGAAAATTGACAAACAAAGACAGAGATATGGATATAAGCAGGCAGAACAAGATCAATTAAAGATAAAATGTTTTTGATTATCTTATAGTTATGGTTTTTTTTTTAAATAAAAATAAAGTAATGGATGTGTGACTATTGGCGACTTATCTTGGGTGTCCCTTATTTAAATGAGAACACATATTGGGTATGTGTTATGAATTATTGAAATCTGCAAAAAGTCTTAGGTGAAATTTCAAAATAAAGATTAAATGCCTACAATTACACCGTTGGCCGTTGCTACAGCTTTGTCGTTGAAGGGATGTTGCTATTATTATTAGTTTGAAACCAATTAAAGATTTTGCCTCAAAATTGCCTCAAAATTTTTGACAAGCATCCATAAACATGATGCCATATGTCTATATTAACATAAATGTTGAAAGTAAGTTTTGGATTAATGGATATAAGTATTAATAAATTCTGTTACGACATATTGAAAATAATCTTTGAGGACATATTGAAAATAACTTAAGAAATGGAAAGTGCATTTTGCAGTTGCAAACTATTTCTTCGTATTTCCTAATATTCGATGTTGCTTGACAATATTATGCCATCTCGGTTTCTCTTGATAATTCTTTACTTCTTGGTTCTCGAGGAAGAAAAGCTTAAAGATAAACCTGGACATGAGCATCTTAACGAGCCACTGCACCTGTTAGTGGAGGCTGAATTTCCAGAAGATATAATAAATTCCCGCTTGGATCATGCTGTAGCGATACTGGAGAAACTTTTCAAGCCTGTGGTATGAACTGGAAAACTCTTGTATTTTCTCTGAACTTTGTCGATATTCTTTCCTTTAGCATCTCTCCTAATTCCTGCCTGTTCAAACTCATCTCTGTATGCAGGATGAATCCTTGGATCATTACAAGAAGCAACAACCGCGGGAATTAGCTATGCTGAATGGTACCCTAGGAGAAGAAAGCCCAAGCATGAGTCCGAGTATGAGTCCTAGTATGTCACCCTTCAACACTGCTGGAATGAAACGCACCAAGACCGGAAGATAATCTGTTATAAATATAAAAGACGAAATGAACAATCGTTGAACTACTGGGTCACTGCAGCTGATGGATTGCTGTCGTGACAAACTTCATTGGTTTTGTTCTTCAGAACCTTGGGGAGAGACTTGATTTGTGTAACTGTTGGTTGAAATCCTGAGTTAGTTTTACGCTCAACTGTTGGCATCTCAGATGGGTATCTGCTTCCGATGTTTGTGTTCAATATAGCTAACATGTTTGTCAATGATCATGATTCTTTGGTGTATTATTCCTTTTGAGTATGGAATTTGTTACTTAAGGTCTGTTTGGAATTTAGGTGTTGTCGAAAAAAAACTGTAACTATGAAATAAAAATTAATAGTATGTAGTAAATATAATTTTTAAATAATAGTTTTAACAAAATTATTAAAGATATAATATATTTTTCATCATACAAGTGAAAAATCATATCAACATAGCTTTCAAGTTACAACAGTTAGTGTTTACCAAACACTTTAGTACTGTAGCTTAAAAGCTATAGCTGTCCAACCTCAATCCCAAACGCACCCTTTATTAGTTAAAAGAAACTCATTCCCTAATTAATTTTTATTTGTTATTCCCTAATAAATATTTATTAAATGTCTGCCACAAATAATCTACTTCATTCTGAAGCCTCAACTCGTCAATCGTGGAAGGTGAAGGTATCTTTTGGTATTAAGGTTAGTTACAACATCAAGTATTTGGTGAAAACTAACACTGTGGTTTGAAAAGTAAGTTGTTTTAATTAACCATGTGTATGATGAAAATTCTATAATATCTTTATTTTTTTATCAAAATTATTAATTGAAAGTCATATTTATTACAAATTATTAATTTTTATTTTATAATTATAACTTTTTTTTCTAACTTTTAAACTACACTACCTCAATACATAACATGACCTAAGATCACCCAATTTCTCATAAACTAGGACAAAAGTCAGTCAGCTAAATACCATTTAGTTAATTAATGAGTGAATGAAAAAAATAAATTACAATTATTTTCTATTTCAAATCCATTATCAACTACGAACCGCGAAAACAAGGAAAAAAGAGCAAAACTCTCTTGCTGTTTAACAAAATTAATTGAAAATCTCTTGGTATTTTAAAAACACATCCAAACCCCTTTGAGTATCAATTTTTTTTAACTAATCTTACTATTTTACCCTTAGTGATTGTTTGATATTGAGAACATGAATACCTTTAATTATTTATTTAATTAAATAAAATTTTTAAATCATAATTAATTGAAAAATTATGGGAAAAATTAAGGGAATATCATAATTTTTCAATTAATTCTTAATAAAATTAATATATTTTTTCCAATTAATTCTTAGTAATAACACAAAGTTAGGGACCTATTTGAGACAATTACCAAATTGATGTCCTGATTGGAAAATTCATGCTGTTTGATAAATGTGTCACATTTTGATTGGGATCGTACCTCTTCAATTTCCCACTAAGGCCCTTTAAGTTCAACTACTAGGCGCTTTGCTCCTTGAACTTGATAGGCACATAAGGATGGCAATTTCCGGGTCCGGGTCTGGGTCTGGGTTCAACCTTTTCAGATCCAGACCTGGACACTATTTTGGCTTTACCGGACCTGGATTAAAACCCGGTTTTTTCAATCCGGGTCCGAGCCGAGTTCAATTCGAACAAATCCTGGTTCCGAATTTTCGGGTTTTGAACCCGGATTGCTTATTGGAAATTGCGATTCAAAATTCCTGTTTGCAGTTCAAACTTCAAAATAAAAATAAACTTATTCTGGACAAAATCAAATACAAATTATATGACATCCAGGTTCTAAAACAAATACAATACAAATATAAAATCTATAATTCAAAGTTTCAAAGCAATAAACATCTACAAATACAAATCAAAGCAATAAACATCCAAAAATACAAATCCATAACATAAATCTACAATTCAAGCTTCAAACCACTAGTCTAAAGACTAAACTCTCAATCATCTATTTCATTTGACTATTGCTCGCTGATCAAACTTTCATCAATCAAATGCTCCGCAGAAAGTATTGCTTCCTTTGGAATTCCATCTAAAAGAAATGCATAAATCATAAACATAATGAACAAGACTAATTAGTCCCATAATTAACAATTGTTCCATAATCACATAATCATAATGAACAAGACTAATTAGTCCCATAATCACACTTTCCAATTGTTCATTTTCCATCATGAATTTCTCACTCTACAAAAATTAAGTCAAGACTAATTAGTCCCATAATTAACAACAAATCCAACAACTTCTTCTAATTTATATGCTATTTTTAACTGTAAAACTATACATATTTCAAAGATACCATTTCTATTCTAATAACAGCATTACAGCAACAATAAAAAAAATCCAAAAATAAATCAACTATAAATGATAGAATGGAAGCATAATAGAGCATAAAAAATTAAAATCACAGAGCATAGATATCAAAATCAGGGCAAAACAGACTAATAGAGTATTCAACAACAATAAAAAATAATTAAAAAATAAATAAACTGTACATGATAAAATGGAAGCATAATAGAGCACACATATTAAAATCATAGAGCATAGATATTAAAATCAAAGCATAATAGAGCATTCAGCAACAATAAAAAATAATTCAAAAATAAATAAATTATAAATAATAAAACGGAAGCAGAGCGTTATTAAAATCAAAGCATAACAGAGAATAAATTGCAAAGAGGAAAGCCAAGACTCACGAGTATTCACAACGGCGGCTTCTGATGATGCAAAATCCAGCGCAATCGAGACGGCTTTCAACTTGCTTATTGGTCGCGACAGAGAAAGTTACTACCTGGTGATGTTGACGAGATGAAAACAGCCGCACTACGAAGATAGTGATCGGTGAGGTGATGACAATGGTGATTAATGTGATTTGAAGAAGAGAGTTAAAGGAGAGCTGAAGAAAGAAAGCGAGAGACTGAGAGAAGAACTGGCAGCCACAGGGAGTGCGTGTGAACTATGAACGCAGTTAGGGTTTCTTTTTTTTTTTTCATCTTTCTATTTATATTAAATAATTTCTAAAAAATTATTATTGAAAAAACATTGGGTCCAGCTTTCGGATCTCTGGATTCACCTGAACCTGGACCCAGACATATGCTGGTTCACAATATTGTATCCGAATTCCATATAACAATTAATCCAGTGCGGGATAAACTCGGATCTGATTTCCCGGGTTCAATTGGGGTTCGGGCCGGATCCGAGTTTACCTGCCATCCCTATGGGCACACCTTTACTATTTTAGTTATTGAGTGGTGATATTTGACTCACTTAGTTGATTTCATTGGCCCCACTTTTCATTTCACTTCACTATCTCCAAATTTAGCTTTATGAAAAATTTAAAATAATTTTTTTATTTCCTCTCTCTCTTTTGTCTCTGAAACGTCACCACTTATTTTCTCCATTACTATCAATTAGAATTGCAAAATTCAATATTTTTGATAAAGTTGCCCACTGGTACATTGATTTCTAAAGATTTATTTGTACCTGTGAATATTTTTACTTTGCAATGAGACTATTTAAATTCAATTAGATGATTATAGTCATTTTGATTGTCCACACACAAAGTCAGAAAGAACTTTAACACAGCATAATCTAAATGCAAGGCAAGCTAGAAATTAGACCAATGACATTGGCCAATTTTGCATTTTGGATCTTGTAGACTTTGGATCGTGGGTTATGATTTTAGAATATATGATTTAGTTTTATTATAATTGTCAAATCTGGTTTTTTTGGATTTAAATATTTTGTAATCTTAATTTGATAATTTGATTTTTATTTCAATGAAAAATATTGTGTTTTGTAATTATATTTTTTGGCGGCAATGGTGAATTGGTCATGAAGATTGATGGAAGAGATGATGGTGATGTTTGAGAGAGAAAGAAAATTTAACAATAATAATATTTTTTATAAGGATAATTTAGGAAATAATTGCGATACATTTAAAAGTAGAGAATGGTGAGATAAAATGAGGGGTCATAAGTCACTACTCTTATGATGCGTTTATTTACTGGAGTGGGAGTGGGGAGCATGAAGTCCTCCCACTCCAGTGTTTACTCACTTATTAATTTAAGTTTGGGAGTGAGAGTCTCACTCCGTAGGCCTCACCCAATTTTAAAGTGGGGAGTGGGAGTGGGATTCCCATGGATTCCCACTCCCATCTCTTCCTCTTTTACCTTTTTTTTAAAATTAATTTAATATAATTATATTATATTAAATAAAATAAAATAAATAATATCATATTTATTTAAATAATTTTATTATATTATTTTATGAAATTCATTTGTAAAAATAATAATTTTAAATTTATTTAAATATAATATTATTATATTTAGTTAAAAATAATAATTTACATTGATTCTAAGTTAAAAATGATGATGATGATGATGATGTTGATAATAATAATAATAATAATAATAATAGTATATACTATCTTTATTTAAAAATATAATATTATTATAGTTATTAAAAATAATAGTATTATATTAATTTAATAATAATAATAATAATAATAATAATAATAAATAGTTTATTCTAAGAAAATATTAATTTTGTACTATATTATTAATAAAAATGTTTCATTTGTGTTGCTCTTATAAATAATTTTTAATTTACATAATTAAAATTAAAATTAATAAAAAATTGTGATTTACATAATTAAGAATATTAATAATTATTATTATTTACAAATATAATAAAATAAGTATTTTATTTTTCAAATATATTTTTTATTAGTTTTATAATTAAAAACTACAATTCTTTAAATAAGAGTAAAACTGTAATTTGAAACCATTTATTCCCAATCCAAGACAAAGTAAACATATTAATTGGATTCTGATTTCGATTTCATACTCTCATTCTAGTATAAGTAAACAACTTACTCCCACTCTCACTCCATACTCCAAATTCTAAAATTCTCACTTTTCAAGATTCCCACTGCAATACAAAAAATAAACACTATCTTAATTATTTTCAACACTCTTTTATCCTGTACCAATGTGGTGCGGATCTTAATCTCGTCATCACATTGTATGACGTTGATTGACTCCGATTTTATTAAATTTCCCCCTAGGCGCTCAAGGCCCTTTGGGCCTTGAAATAGAGGCGAACCCAATTGCATTTTCAACAACTTTAATTGGTTTATACTTTCTACGAAGCTGGTCATTTTTTTAAAAAAAGAAAGTATGCCTTTCATTAAAGTCCAAGAATAGTCCAACTATAAAATGTCATCGGGCGTAAATACATGATTAAGCACTAAGCTTAAGTACAATATATAGGATAAGACCTATGATTCAAGCTTAGTTTAGGACAATTCCTGACAACAAATATAATTACAAACCAAAAGAAAAAAGAATTTCACCTATTAAGCCTACTTACGACCAGAAGGAGTTTTACGGACTGCTGCCAACCTCAATTAATACAGATGAAACCCTTTTCCCAAGTTGGAGATGGAAAATAATAATACAAAATTAGCACAATACACCATAACACAATACTAAATACTAACTAAAAGCACAACAAAACTACAAACACTCAACAACATAACCACCCCATCCAAAATATCCTAGTAAGTCTCTTGATAAGTCCTTAACCCAGGCCATCGATACCTCGCATCAAGTCATCATAATATTGATGCACTACTATTAGAGCCATTCATCAACTCCAATACAGGCATACCCTCCCAATTTGAACATTAACACGATTCCAATCCGAACTCTGAGTTGACACAATCGTCGACCATACAAGATATTAAGTAGAGCAGATAAACAACACCAAACAATCAACAATAAAACCAACAGCCATAAAAATAAAATAAAAACTAAAAAAAATTAAAACATAAAATATGCAGAACTGAAAAATAAAATAAAATAAAGAAAAAAAACTAAATAAAAAGCAAATCCCTCTCTGGCCAGAGAAAAGCCCTTTTTGTTGACGGCTGTCAACTGTTGAGTCGGTGGTTTGGTGACTAGGGACTGGTGGTGACTGGATCGATAATGGTGGCGGTGATCTCAGGTGGCAAGGACCTAACTAGCTTTGTGATGTCACGTCGTCGGCATGCACAGCGAGATGAAGTTAACGGCCGGTGGCTTCCGGGTCAAAACTTGGAAGGATGGGTCTAGATCTAGATCTAGAGGATTCGGTAAAATAGCTTGCTCGGATGGAAACGGCAGTGGTCTTTGGACGGCAATATATATTATTTAGATGGTAGACAGAAGGATGTTGGAGACGAGAAACAAGACGGCTTTCTGGCTGTGGTTTTTAGGGCCGGTTTAAAGCTAATGAGTGTCATGCATTCTGTAGTTTCTGTAATCTAAATCCCCACTTTGAGGAATAAGGAGATGGAAAATAAAAATGTTTTTGTTTTGTGCGTCTGGATTCTGGAAAGTGACATGCATATAAACAAGCCTCTCCCCCAGAGCTATCTTCACTGTGTCGAGTGGATGACATGCAAAAGTTCTACGAAGCTGATCATAAAACTCCCATTCAACCATTTTATATATAACTTATACAAAATGTAAAGCTACAATGATATTCTTACCAAGCTTTGTAAAAAGCTTTGCACAAATAGGACCTTTTTGTAAATTTTGTCAAAAGTTTGTGATATTATTAATTTTAGATAACTAGACAGTTTGTCATTCCATCTCTTGTACATCTTTCTTTACAAGTTTTTAAACTTTTAACTATAATTTTATACAAGTTTAGATGATTATCATATTCATAAAGATTTATTGGTTCTAAATTAGGACTTGCATTAATTATTATTTGTCTCTCTTGAGACAGAGACCAAATCTTTTCTTCTAACATGTCATGTATATTCCTAGGCTATCATTCCAACTTAGATACATTCCATCCAAACTTTCACATAAATATTGTAACCTAAATTCTGCATTTTAAATTAAAAAGTTCATATGATTATTATTATTCATTAAGGACGATTTTAAGTCTGTTATTAGTTCTATACCTATCATGAATTACTTCAAGACTTGTTAAAATTGATTCCATTAATGCTATTCTGTTTTGTTCTTCAAAAGCATCAAATATATCATTTTCTCCTTCATCATTTATTCTATTCATATTTCTATACCAAAGTTTTTTGAGATTTAAATGATCTTTAATCATAGTTTTGCATAAATGATTTGATATTCCTAACTAAAATCCAAATTGTCAATAGCACCAATAAACTTAAAGACAGACCTTTCCAAGTTTTAAATA
Source organism: Clausena lansium (assembly GCA_030449835.1). Classification (NCBI taxonomy): domain Eukaryota; kingdom Viridiplantae; phylum Streptophyta; class Magnoliopsida; order Sapindales; family Rutaceae; genus Clausena; species Clausena lansium. The sequence goes on along the minus strand of JASUUF010000146.1, from coordinate 3,477,879 downwards.
TCTAAGTTACTTTTATCACTTCCTATCTTATAACATTCAAGAAAATAACCAAGGTCCAACATGCTTTCGTTTGTTGCTAAAATATAAGAAGATGGTTCGGGATTACCAACCAACGTACTATCTCTCGGAATTTTGAGATAGATTCGCTAATTGCCTCCAACCATAGAGAGGTCCATGGTCAGTACCATCATAGCTCCATATGTCCAGCAAGATCACCTCAGCGACTGTTCCACACGACCTTATGCAACACACTGCTCTACGGCCTAAAAGGATCTATCTGAGCTCGTTTCTTGTAAACGTCTTTGGAAGAGTGCTTAGTAATAAGAAATCTTCTTCGATTAGCACAAGTGCTAGCATGTAAGGTTCTTAATTTATTTCTTAAAATATATAAGATATTTAGAAGATGATAATTTTACTCAATGATTTATTTATTTCATGACTGGAAATTTTTACAAATGAGAGAATTACATAAGCTTTGAAGGTTAGAGATGGCTCCAAGGACGATTGCCTCTTTCCTCCTTACGTGCTTTAATTTATACATTAAAAGAGATAGGATTACATCACACGTGTTATATCTTTGAGACAGATTACAGATTACAGATTTTCTATTGTCTTTTTTTCTTCTGTAGTAGACAGCTACTGAGATAAGGATGAGATTTATCTTGTTGGCTTTTTCATTTTGAATTGTTGAAGCTTGTTAAGCTGGCATCCTTTAATTGTTCGAATGTACCCGTCACATGCCTATTATAAGTTCTTCATCTATTGACATGTTTTCTTCACTAGACTCATCTTTGGATTTTTCATAGCAAAAGCCACAATCATTCTGGTGTTTTAACACCTTACATATCTCGTGGTGTGCTGACAAGCTTGACTCTACATAATTCTTATATATTGCCTTTTTCTTTTTAATAATGGCTTGTTTGGCTAGTATATTTTCTTTTCTGCCCATAGAAAAGATTATATGCTCTTTGATGGACTCGTAAAGCCACACATTTTCTTTGCTTATCCTCTCGAGCTGCTCGTTGAGGACTTTCATCCCTATTGCCCGTTTGGTGGTGAGTGCTTTGGGCTCAAATAATTCTGGATCATAATCATTATAGACTTGATCTAGATCAATTGTTGGACTAACTTTTTTATTGCTAACCCCAACTTGTATTATATGTTGTGCTGGATACCATTTGTTATCATCATACTCCGGAAAAGCAAAGAGGAATTTGAAGAAAATGACTTCTTTTGTCTTGCTTATCCTTTTAAGTTCAATGGCGGCTTCTTTGATCTTTTCTGGAAGCAATTTTAGTTCCTTGAAATTTTCATCTGTATAAATGAGATTAAGGAATCCATAATCAAACATATCTTTTATCATTTTAGGATCACCTCCTAAAATGAAATTAATCATTGGGTATAAATTTGAATGATCTGGTATTATAGCCTGACTATGACGCACCCTATAGGCTTATTTACCAATTCTTTTATACTCATAAGCGTAGTCATTTTCACATGGGATTTTAGCCATAGAAATTGATTGTTCGCTTTTAGTATATTGGAGCTTTAAACTATGTGAAGAGCTTTGAGGACCCTCTCCCTTAAAATATCAGTTTTTAATATCATGAATTATGAGAAATTTCTCTGAAATTGTGGTCTTTGAGTTCTATGAAGAACTTTGGGTAACCTAACCCTCATTTTGATCCTTGAAATGAACATTTTTTAGTATATTGCTAATATATTCTTCTAAAGTTTGAACTTCTGGATGATTTTGCAAACTTCTATATGGGCAAAGTTTGCTTAATTATTCTTGGGCTTCATCAATTATTGTAAGCCCATCATATATCATTTCATTGCCTTTGAGAAGCAATTCTTGACCTTCAGAGCACATCATAATGCTTTTTATTATTTTGGAAAGACTTTTATCCATTGTATTTTCTGCATAGAAAATCTGCAATACAATTGTTAGATCCTTTAATATACTTAATTTCAAAATCATATTCTGCAAAGAATTGCTGCCATCTTATTAATCTCTTATATTGAGGGAGATTGGGCAATTTATTAAATATAAATCCTTTAACTTACGTATTATCAGATCTTACTTTAAATTTAATTGGTAATAAAAAGAAAGTAAATTTAGTTATCCCATTTTTAATAGCTAATAATTCTTTTTCATTACTATGATAATTCTTTTTTGCGGGCTTAAATGTTTCGCTGGTATATCTACAAATCTTTTCTAAATCTATTTTTAATACTGCATTCCAGTGATTATCAGAAGCATCATATTCGAGAATTAAATTATCACTAGTCGTTGAAAATCCTAATCTTGGTAGATTTTTACATTTTTCTTTTAATTTTTTAACTACTTGAGTATGAGATTCTTCCCAAGATTTTGTATTATTCTTTTTCAATAATCCTTGTAAGGGTTGTCTTTATTTTGCTAAGTTTTCTATGAAACCTTCAGCATAATTTAGACATCCTAAAAATATTTAAATTTACTCCTTAGGTTCTAATTTATCTGGGAATAAATATATTTTTTCAGAAATATAAGGTTACATCTCTATTCCTATTTCATATATTATTAACCCTAAAAATTCAATCTTTAGTTTCATTATCTCAGCTTTCTTTTTAGAAAGTAATATCTTGTGTTTCTTACATTTTTCTGCAAAAGAAACTAAACGATTAATATGATCAACTTCATTGTTAGAAAATATTAATATATCATCCATATAAATAATGTAAAATTCATGAAATTCTTTAAAAATTTTATCTATTATTCTCTGAAATATTTGTGATGTATTTTTTAATTTAAAAGGCATCACTATCCATTCATACTGTCATTGTGGTGTACTAAAGGCAGTAAGAGGTATAGTATCTTCTTCAAGCTTGATTTGCCAAAAGCCAGATTTACAATCAAATTTACTAAATATCTTTTTATTAATCACAGAAGTAATCGATGTATCTTTGTGAGGTAAAAAGTATCCATTAAATTTAATATATTTATTTAATTCTTTATAATTAATGACACTCATTTACATAATGTCCTTCTTCATTACATAACCAACATCTATATTTTTTAGGCGTTTTTGCCTTAGATTTTTCATATTTGTTCTTTTTAAAGAACTTTCTCTTATATTTATTTTTTTTATAATATTTTTTGTTAGTCTTGAAAAATTTCTTTTTTTTTTTTAATTTTTTCTTATGTTTATAAATTTTTTTTAAACATTCAAATCTTGGAGGTTCTTCTAATCTTGAGCAACATAAAAAATTATATTTTTTTTTAGAAGTAAAAAAAAATTATATATTAATAATAAAATACAGGTGAAATAATACCTTTCCGTCATGCTTTATTTTTTTCAATTAGGATATGATATTGATGATAAAGTATAATCTCAAAGACAGGTTTACAAATAAAATATTATCATAACTCGATAGCCTGACTCATTTCAATTCTCTTAACAAACGACACGTGGCACTCCACATTAATCTCAAATAATTTAAAACAATTATACGCTTCTGGTTGCTCTATATGTCCCTCCTCACCAACCGAGTCAGCAGCTGGTTACATTTTACGAGCAGTTCCGACTGAGAGAGAGACCATAATCTTTGTACACGTGTCCACCCTACCTTATCACAGCATTTTCATCAAGCGTTATTAACGCGTCGTTCAAATTTTCATAACTCAGAAACCGCGTTTTTTGTTTATTCACACTATATTTTTGGACTCCAAAGACACAAAAAGGCTAATAAAAAGTTTTTAAAAAAATCAAAGAAAGAAGTAAAAAATAATAATAACCGATATTAGGAATATTCTACCATTGTATTCTTCTTCTTCTTCTTCTCATGAGTCAATCCAATCAGTCATGACCTTTTCCAAAAAATTCAAAAATAAAGTAAAAAAGAAAAAATAGTGTTTATGGCATAAAGTAAATAGTGTCCCTCCCCGTTCCTAATAACTTGCTCCGCTATGGCATTAAGGTGAATCTCCTTCGTTCCCAGAGAGATTAATTATCACCATGATCAGCAAGGTCTATCTAAATTGTGTTTATGTATATATGTTGTGGTTTTCTTTCCTACACCTAGGCTTTGTACTTCTTGTGTCTCAGAGTCAGTTTGGTAATGCTGTAATTTTTAAAATAATCAGTTAAGTGTCTGGTAAATTTTATTTTCAGAAGTACTGTGAGTTTTGAAGTTGTGAGTGTTTGATAAATCCTATTATTAAACTGCTGTAAAAAAATAAATGACTAAAAATCTAAAATGATCATAATGTAGGATGAAATTTACTTACACATATAAATGTAACTATTTTTAATTGTGTATTATAATAATTTAATTAAAAATATTATAATAATTTCATTAAACATAAAATTTATACTATTTATTTTATTTTTTATAATAAAAATTTATTGAAATATTAATTTTATTTTTAATTTGAATAAGAATACTTCTGGATTTAAGTAATAATTATAAAAATATTTATAAAATTATATTAAAAGATAAAATTAATTTTTAAAATCAGAATTTAAAAATTACTCATTTCTTACTTTTTAAAATTAGCTAGAAGTGGGTTGTTCGCGAAACTCTAATTAAATAAATAAATGTATTAATGAAACGGGGCTGTCGAAGTATTCGTGGTTGTTTTTGCGTTTTGCCTGCTCGAAACTTTAATCCAGGCTCCAGCTGTCAGAATATAATTTATAAAAGTAAAATAGAACGTATGAATACGAAGCTTCGTGGACACTGCGTGACCGCCAGCCACAACAACGATGCAGAGAATGTGAAGAACCACGTGGCATGATTATGTAGAGAAATGATAACTTTCTTTTTAACTAATTAAACTCAAAAAATTTCCAGACGCTGATGATCATCGCGAAATCCCCTGATTTCTCCGTTAAATCTAACAGAGGCATTTACGGTCATAACAGCCGTCAATTCGCTTGAAAAAGTTTGGTTAAGCCGCTATGAAAGACACGTACTTGTTTTTCTGTTTTCTTTCTTTCTATTACTAAAAATAATACATGTATAATACAAGATACAATTAATCTTTTCCACTTCAAAAATTTGGTTAAACTGAACAAGATTATTAGAAATTTCTTAATGTCAAGCATTTTACTTAAATTAATCTTTGTAAATTTATAAATTATTCATTGTGTTTATACCCCTAATTGCAAAATATAAATGACTTCCATAATTAATATAATTAACCAACAAAAAGGCATGAAACCATCTATTAAGTTGGAGATATTATATAGTATATTACCAAATAAACTAAAACTCCAATGCAAATAAAGCACACCCAAGTTCATTATTCAAACAAATTACTTATCATGTGGATCACATATTAAAAATTCTTACATCAAATGCTCCCGCAAACAATCGATCGACAACAATAACCACAGTCGCGGCTGCTAATGGCATCACAACAAACGCATGCGTGAGATGCAGTTGCCATATAATTGAGTGAGTTATGCTTGGAAACGCTTTAATCAAGAGACAAGAGGCTGGGTCTAGGGATGGCAATGGTACCCGTAAGCCCGCAGACCCGCTCAAACTCGCTCTCCAAAACTTGCCCGCTGAGGGTAATTTTGTGGGTTGCGGGCGGATTTGATATCATAAATTACAACCCGCACTAGGTTGTAGGTGGGTTCAATATATGTCAAATATTCAGCGGATACTCAACGTGCACTTTTGTTTTCAAATATTTTTTAAAAATTTAATTAAAATTATTTAAACCTAAAAATATATAAATTGAATAAATGTAATGTGCATGTGGCGTTTCTTAAATTTAATGAATGGATTATTATATACTTATTATAATTTTGTATGGATTATTTTTCTTTAACTTAATGCATGGATTATTATAATTTTGTTCTTCGGATTAGTGTTTAGAAAGTATTACTCTTTATAAAATATTGATCTTAATCATTATTGTAGGAATCATATTGGATGGGTGCTAATTGTAGTGAATGAAATGAAGATCTTAACTCTTAGATACTATGTTGAATGAGAATATGAGATGATAATTGTTGCTGGTGCAGTGGTGATACTTTTGTATAATTGTGTTGTTACTTTTGGATACTAGTTTGTGGTTCTTTTTTTTTTTAAATTGAAAACACTTTTAAGTTTTGATGAATTTGTGTATTTCATACTTAAATTTGAGAATTTGTTTTGGATTGATGATTTTAATGTTTCATTTATTTTGATTAGGTTTAGAATTAAGTGATTAAGTTTAGAATTAAGTGTTTTATGTGGAATTTTAGATTATTGTTATAAATTTACATATTGAACATTTGTAATTTTAAATGTGGGAACACGCAAAAAAACCATTGGATACCATTGCGGGTTTAGTGATCATCAAAAGTTGTAGCGGGTGGATTTTCTTAAAAAAATTAAAATCCGTACTGAGTTGCGGATGGGTTTAGTAATTAAAATTTTGTGCGGGTACAGGTTTGGTAATGACAAACTTACAGCGAGCGGTGTCTATTGCCATCCCTAGCTTGGTCATTAGGATCCTGTTAAAACGCGGTCAACTTTTTTAGTCATGCCCCTTTTATCTTTTATCAGTATGATGTGGAAACTTTATTTTTAGGGGTTTTTAATTAAATACCCCAAAATAGTTCTTAATTTATTTAAATACCCCCATCCTTTTTTATTTTAATGGATACCCTAAGATATGTGTGTAAAGACTGAAATATCCTTAATGAAACTAACAAATTCACTCTTCCTCACTCTCTCTTGCACTCTACCGAAATTTCATCTCTCAAGCTCTCAAACTCTCAAAATCTCTCAAAATCTCTTATAATCTTTTACACAAATACAACCACCTATTAACATCTTTAAGACCTATACTTTTTTGAATTTAAAGGAGGTGCATTAATCACTAAACAACCTAATAAGGTATGTTAATGCTGTTGAGCTTTAATTATGTAGATGGGTTTTAAGTTTGACATTTTCTAGAATAATTTAGATAATTTCCTCACATTTTTATGTTCTATTTTCAATATTTTTTTACTAGTTTTTGTTATATGTCCAAATATATGCAATGTAGGTTGTTTACTTAATTTTTTTTGGCAAGAAATGTTGTTGACAAACATGTGTTTATGGCAAGAATGTTTTGGGTCGTGTATTTAGTCATGGAAGTCGTGTAAGAAATATAATCGGGTAGGTCGTGTAATACATAAAGGTCATGTAGGTCGTGTAATACATGAAGGTCGTGTAAGTCGTGTAGTACATGAAGGTCGTGTAAGTCGTGTAGGTCGTGAATACATGAAGGTCGTGTAAGTCGTGTAGTATATGAAGGTTGTGTAAGAAATATAGTTGTGTAAGTTGTGTAAGTCGTGTTGTTATTAGCTATGAAAATTGATATTATTGTTTTTATTGTGTCAACAGATATAGTTTTGATACGTGTGTCTATTCTGTTCAATAGTGTATGGATTGAACAAAATGACGAGTATATGTTCAAAGGTTCTGAGGCTAAAGGGAAAATGATACCACGATTGACAATATATGCAGAATTGGTGGAAAAGGTCTCTCGAGTTATTGGTATAGATACTTCATAATTTGAAATCATAATGAAGTTCAAGCTTAAGACATGTGATCCTATGCCACCAGTTACAATTAAAACCAATGATGATGTGGAGTTTTTCTTAGAGGAAATAGCTAGTGGAATGGAGTTTAGAAACCCACTTAACTAGTGATTTTAATTTTTAAGTCAGCCGTTTATGTATTGGTAATGGAGTATTGTACATCATAATTTTTTTCAGAAATGATATTTATTGGCTAAGAAGGCAATAGTAGAAATGCACTCCCAAAGAAGCTAAGATTTTGTTTAATCTTAGTAGGCCTACAAAAAGCAAAAGCATGCCAAAGTTACCCATAGAATTTGATCTGATCACATGCTCTATAATCTTTATTATATTGGGTGCATGCAAGAGGAATCTTAAGAGCCATAGTGTCAGAATCCAAAATCACTTTGATTTTGTACACAAATCAACATGGAATCACTGCCGAGAGAATTAGTGAGAGCCAACATCAAAGGACAACAATAATTATAGTTTCTATAAGAATGCTGGAGAGAAAAATTACATTTTTTTTCTCATTGATAAAAAAGAAATACTACTATACAACAAAACTGTAATTTTTCTCATTGATAAAAAGGAAATACTACTATACAACAAAACCAGAAGAAAGGTTGTTGTTGATTTTTTGCTCTTTTATATTCCCTTAACAAGCACTAATAAACAACTCAAATACAACAAATAAAAAAAAATTTCCACTAGAAAGTGTTTTTGCTGCTACATCACATCTTTCATTCTAAATCCCTTTCCATGCTTCCCATGGCCTTTAATCCTCTTGTTCTCTGTATTATTTGCCAATAGAGAAAAAAATATGCCATTATGCATAGGTTAAAAGACATACTTACGAATTTGCAGCAAAAGTAATTATGTTAAAATGTTTAGTCCTTGTACAAATCAAATCTCTCTCTTCCAAGCTCAATCAAATCTCTCTCTAAATGAAAGTCGTGTAGGTGCAATTCATAAAGGTTGTGTAGGTGAAGGTCGTGTAAGTACAATACATGAAGGTCGTGTAGTGTAATACGTGAAGGTCGTGTAGTGTAATACGTGAAGGTCGTGTAATAGATAAAGGTGGTCGTGTAATACATGAAGGTCGTGTAATACATGAAAGTAGTGTAATTAAAGGTCGTGTATTACACGACCTTGAATTGTTTTGAATATGTGTTATACGACTGAATAAATCTGCAAAATCCATCAGGTTTTCACCATTTTCATGAACCAAAATAGTTGTAACGTTTGTTTTTCAATATGTTATGAGAGACCCATTGTCAATTTAATCAATTTTTTTCAACATAAAATTCATTTTTTTCCTTAAACATCAAAACTCTATTAGCTATCAACTAAAAAGAATGAGTTACTTACTCAAATTCCAGCGATTCTGCCGGCAACTCCCGCTTTAGATGCAGAGAATGCAAGCTCCTATTGAATAGCCAAGAAGGACGGGAAGGCACTTGCGACAGCCCCTCTGCAGTAACAATCTATATGAGGAAAATTGGTTGTGTTAGAGAAAGATTTGTGAAAGAAAATGTTGCAAAGATGCTGGTTGATACTGCTAATGTGCTATTTGTTTATGTGTTTATCTATTTCTTTGTCCTTCGTTTGAGAGAGAGAGTTGAGACAAGCCTAAGCATGGTAAAGCCTCACGCAGTGGAGTTTGTTTCTGTTGATTGGGTTTAGGCATTTAACTTAGGGATAATTTAGTCATTTCCTGTTGCTTTTAAAAGGACATGAATTAAAATTTTGGGAATTTTAGTTTTTAGGGTATTGAGATAATTTTTGAAGTTTCAAGGTGTATCGGGCGCAATTGCCTCTTATTTTTAAGAATAAAAAATATTTGTGCCAAAATAACATAAGCCAAAAACAACAAAAGGTCTTGCACGCATAAAGAAAAACTAGTGAGAAAAGGCAAAAACTCTCACAAAACACATATCTTCCTATTCTATTATGACATCATAATTCAGGTTTCTTAGTTTGGTAAATTCGTGTTTTAGGATTTACTATAAAAGGGTGTTAAAATCCTAATTCATCATTATCTTTTTATAGTAAAATTGGTAAGTCAACAATTTCCACTCCTGTCATATTACTTTGGGGTAGATCTAACTTGTCTTGACGTTATTATTTTTTAGTAAACACTCCAACCATGTCTAAACCATGTTAACCATTGATTGTAATGTCAATATAAGGTTAAACCAACAGAAATAAAAAAAAATCAGTGTGTATGCGTGTTTGATGTTGTCGTAAAACGAATTGGGAACCTGTTGTCCATTTGTTCGAACCAAAAGGATAGGGCGAGTAAGTGACTATTTTCAAAAGTTATGATTTGTGGGGCCCACAAGCTCATGTTATTTTGTCCCACTTAAGCACAAAGGAATAACGGAATAAGGTTGCCCCTCTATCAATTGAGTAGATGTAATCTTTTTTCTTACGAAATATAAGTAGAGTAAATAGATCATTTTATAATACTGTGATTAAAATTATGGTATTAATATCGTCATTAAACATTAATTGTATAAATAAAATATAATACATATAAATATAAAATAAAATAAGTAAATTAATATAGGAGTGGTAATTTGATATATTATTAATAAACAAAATAAAAATTTATAGATGTAACATAAATCTTATAAATCAATATTAAGGGTAAAATAAAACATAAACTGTGTAAATGGAACATAAAACTTGTAAATCAACATAAGAATGGTAACTTGATGTATTATTGATAAATAAAATAAAAAATATATATATATATAATATAAAACTTATAAATCAGCATTATGTGTGAAATAAAATATAAATGATGCAAATGTAACATAAGAATTGTAAATTGATATATCATTGGTAAATAAAACAGAAACTCATCAATATAACATAAAACTTGTAAATCAACATAAAGTGTAAAGTAAAATATAAGATTTGTAAATAGAAGATAAAGCAAATAAACTAACATAGGAGTGGTAAAATGATATATTATTGTTAAACAAGATAAAAACTTATAGATGTAACATAAAGCTTGTAAATCAACATTAAGTGTAAAATAAAAAATAAATTATGTAAAGGAAACGGAAGACTTTGAAAATAACATGTAAAGCAAGTAAATATTATAAGAATTATTGAAAAAGTAAAAACTTAAAAATGTAAAATAAAACTCATTATAAAAATGATTACCTTGTATATTTATTGTTTTTATTTCTAAATTGAATAATGATAATTTTGGGTTTATGTAATGCATGTGATGTTATATGTAAAATTTTATTAATGATAAAACTTATTCTCAAAATCGAATTTTGAAAAACTTTTTTCATATTTTTTAAAATTATTTGTAAGATAAGTGATTTTGTATCATGCTAAACCTCCTCAATAGTAACCCCAAATGATCTTTTAGTTTAAGCAAGAAGCAAAGTTTGAAACTATATGAAATATGTATAAAACTAAAAATTAGATATAATTTTATTGATATTTCAATATGTTTAGTAATATAAGAATATCCTTTTATTTTGTTTTAGCTCGATCCACATCAAGAAAAATAATTTTACTTAATTTACCTATATACTTATTTCAATTGTTTTTAATACAAATTTTTGGTTTTCACATGATGAATGATTTTTTGCTTAAATAAAGTATTTTTTAAAAATTAAAATTTAATATTGATTTACAAGTTTTATGTTTTATTTGTAATTTTAAAACATCAATTTACTACTCGTATATTAATTTACTTAATTTATCTTCTATTTACTTGTCTTATGTATAATTTATAAAATTTATGTTTATCACTATATTAATACCATAATTTTAATTATGGCATCATAAAATTTTTTAGAGCATACATTCTTTAAATATTAGTAATGATAGAAAATTTGGATAGTGTTTCATAGGAGTTCATGTAAACTAGTATCATAATTATTTAATTGTAAATATTAATAATTATATGATGTTATATTTTATAATAATTTGATTGTAATATCTGTATAAATAAACAAAAAATCAAAAGAACGAATTTCCCTTTTTTTTTTTTTTGGTAAAATGTAGACCAATTCAATTTTCAATCGTTGAAGACAACCTTGAGATTTGAAACACTCAACACTAATATAATTATCCGAAGCAAATCACGAAAACGGCCAGCAAAAGACACCAGTCAAAGAAACAGAATTCCGCCAACCCAATCGTACAATCGTTTGATGCACGCACGAGTGACAAGAGGTTTCGCACAATTAATATAGGTTTTTTTTTTAAAAATAAAATTATTTACTGATACATGACCGTAAGATCATAAGTTAGATGCTGATGATCATCCCATAATCCCGTGACTTCTCGTTAAATCTAACAGAGGCATTTGCGGTAATAACGGCGTCAAGTTGCCCTAATCCCTCCGTTTTTATTTTAGTGGTAAATTTCATTGTACCCCTCATAAGGATACAAAAATATCATTCAACCCCCTCAAATGTCGTTGGTTGGTTTTTTTATTTTAGTGGTAAATTTCATTGTACCCCTACTAGAGGGACAATCTTCACAATTTTCAAAATACTTCTAAGAATACGAAAATATCATTCCACCCTGAATTGCCTTTGGTTGTGTGACAGTTGACTAATGATAACTTAGAAAAGAGTAGTTCTACTTACCCCCGGTCAAGCCCTTAGTCAAGTCCCGAAAAGGGTTTCTTTGCAATATTTTTCTATAGTTATATGATTTGGACTACAAAACTTCTCCCATTAAGCAAATGGGTCCTGTTGCAATAGATAAATTTATTAATTTTGAATAATTGAACAATTTGTCCTTCCATCTCTTGTACATCTATTCTTAAAATTTTTTATACTTTTAACTATAATTTTATATAAGTTTAGATGATTATCATATTCATAAAGATCTATTAGTTCTAAATTAGGACCTGCATTAATTATTATTTGTCTCTCCTGTGACAGAGACCATATTTTTTCTTCTAACATATTTATGTATATTTCTAAGCTATCATTCCAACTTAAATACATTCCATCTAAGCTTTCACATAAATATTGTAATCTAAATTCGGCATTTTGAATTAAAAAGTTCATATTATTGTTATCCTTATTCATTATGGACGTTCTTGAATCTTGTTATTAACTCTGCACCTGTCTTGAATTACTTCAAGACTTGTTAAAATTGATTCCATTAATGCTATCCTATTTTCTTCTTCAAAAGCATCAAATATATCATATTCATCTTCGGCATTTATTCTAGTCATATTTCTATATTGAATTTTCTTGAGATTTAAATGATTTTTAATCATAGTAATTGCATAAATAATTTGATATTCTTGACTAAAATCCAAATTATCTATAGCATGTAAAAACGTAATAACAGAACGTTCTATGATTTTAAGAATTTGAGCTAATTTTATCACTTCCAATCTTATATTATCCAAGAAAACAATCAAGGCCCAACATGCTTCCGTTTGTTGCTAAAATTTAAGAAGAGAGTTCAGGACTACTAACCAGTGTACTATCTCGCGGAATTCTGAGACAGACTAGCTAATTGCCTCCAACCATAGAGAGGTCCATGGTCAGCACCGTCATAGCTCCACACGTCCAGCAAGATCACCTCAGTGACTGTTCCATACGGCCTCACGCAACACACTGCTCTACGGCCTCAAAGGATCTGTCTGAGTGCTTTCCTTGTTAACGTCTCTGGAAGAATGCTTAGTAATAAGAAGTCTTCTTCGATTAGCACAAGTGCTGGCATGTAAAGTACTTGATTTATTTCTTAAGATATATAAGGTAGAAGATGATAATTTCACTCAAAATATTTATTTATTTCATAATTGGAGATGGTTACAGAGAAAGGATTATAGAAGCTTTGAAGGTTAGAGATGGCTACAGGGTCGATTGCCCCTTTTCTTCATACATGATTCTATTTATATCTTACATAAGATAAGATTACATGATTGGATTACATTATACGTGTTACATTTTTAGGAAGCTTTGGGGATTCTCCTCAGATAAGGTGATCTCTCTTCCACATCCTTTCTTGACATCTGTCTTTTGTAGCAGACAGCTATTGTATGGCTAAGATAAGAATTCTAAGTTTTATCCTTTTGGCTTCTTATTTAGAATTAGTGAGCTTTGTCAAGCTGGCATCTTTGAACTTTGTAGTGGACCCGTCACATGCCTATTATGAGTTCTTCATCTATTGACATATTTTCTTCACTGGACCCATCTTTAGATTTTTCGTAACAAAAGTCACAATCATTTTGATGTTTTAACACCTTGCATATCTCGTGGTGTGTTGGCAAACTGGATTCCACGTGATTTTCATATATTGTTTTTTTCTTTTTAACAATGGCCTATTTAGCTAGAATATTGTCCTTTTTGCTCATTGAAAAGATTAAATGTTCTTTGGTGGTCTCATAGAGCCACACATTTGCTTTGCTTATCCTCTCAAGCTGCTCGTTAAGGACTTTCATCCCTATGGCCCGTTTGGTGGTGAGTGCTCTGGGCTCGAATAATTCTGGATCATAATCATTGTAGACCTGATCTAGATCAATTGTTGGGCAAACGTTTTTGCTACTAACCCCAACTTGTAGCATATGTTGTGCCGAAAACCATATGTTATCATCATACTCAGGGCAAGCAGAGAGGAATTTGACAAAAATGACTTCTTTTGTTCTGCTTATCTTTTTGAGTTCAATGGCGGCTTCTTTGATCTTTTCAGGAAGAAATTCAAGTTCCCTGAAATTTTCATCTGTATAAATAAGATTAAGAAATTCATAATCAAACATATCTTTTATCATTTTAGGATCACCTCCTAAAATGAAATTAGTCCTAGGGTACAACCCTGAATGATCTGGTATTATAGCCTGCCTAGGACGAATCCCATAGGCTATTTTACCAATTCTTTTATATTCATAAGCGTAGTCATTTTCACATGGGATTTTAGCCATTGAAAGTACCTGTCCACTTTTAACATATTGGGGCTTTAAACTCTGTGAAGAGCTTTGGGAACCCTCTCCCTTCATATACTATTCTTTGAGATCATGAATTGAGAGGAACCTCTCTGGAATTGGGATCTTTGTATTCTGTGAAGAACACTGGGCGATCTGACCCTCATTTTGGTCCTTAAAATGAACCATTTTTAGCATTTTACTAATAAATTCTTCTGAAGTTTGTACTTCTGGATTATTTTGCAAACTTTTATCTGGGCAAAGTTTGCTCAATTCTTCTTGGGCAGCATCAATCATAGCAAGCCCATCATAAATCAATTCATTGCCCTTGAGAAGCAATTCTTGACCTTCGGAGCACATCATTATGCCTTTCATTATTTTGGAAAGACTTTTATCCATTATATTCCCTGTTGAGAAAATCTGCAATACAATTGTTATATCAAAGTATTTAAAATCATGACATAAAGTTAAAGTTTTATTTATGTTTCTATCTCTTAGACTTATAGAATATTTATGATATATTTTAAATATTAATTTTTTATAATTAAGATTTCCTTGGATTACTCCAATAAGTGCATATTTCCTATCTTTTATTCTATTATCTAGTACAGTAAGATTTACTAGACTATCAATTCCTTCTCTGAAATGAGATTTTATCATAATTTGGATTCCTCCAATATGAATATATCCAATTTTATGCTTATCACTAGGTCTAATTTTATTAATTTTTTCTTCTATATCAGATTTTAACGACAATGGTATATTTGTATTTCCTCTTGCATACCTAATGTCAATTGGCTCCTCTCTTACAGTGGCACCAAAATACATTACATTTTTTCTTTTAACCATGTTAGTTATTCCTTGTGCTAACCTATTGACTGAAGTCATAGATGTTTCTAATCCCTTTTTATTAATCTTGAGATATTGTTTTTTTTATCAAAGATTAACTTTTTATTAAAAGAACCTTGTTATTCTATTTCTTTATTCTGATATAAATCTTTATTATCTATTTCTTCAATACTCATTCTGCTTCTGAAGTACTTAAACTTACATCAGTCAGATAGTATATACTATCATTTTCACTAACATTTGCACTATCAGTGATTAACTCTAATTCTTCAAAACCTTCAAATATTTTAATGTTTAATCTCTTTTTCTTAGGACACTCATTTGCATAATGCCCTTCTTCATTGCATAACCAGCATTTACATTTTTTAGGCATTTTTGCCTTAGATTTTCTATATTTGTTCTTTTTAAAGAACTTTCTTTTATATTTATTTTTCTTGTAATAATTTTTATTAGTCTTGAAAAATTTCTTCTTTTTAAATCTTTTCTTATGTTTATAAACTTTTTCAGAACATCCAAATCTTGGAGGTTCTTCTAACCTTGAACAACATAATCCTCGATTTTATTTTTTCATTAATCGTTTATCTCTTATTTCGGAACACCACTGATTTACTCTATTTTGAGCAAACCTAGTTCTACTTCCAAGGGTATCAGTATTGGTAGTATCATCATACTCATGGCTATATTCTTCTATAATCTTTTTACCCCATGGGTCTGGTATTTTCATAAAATATAAATTATTGTAATACATTTTTGTATTATCTTCTTCTCTAAATTCACATTTGTAATATAGTTCTTCGAAGCTACATGTGTATGCTTCTAAGTAGCATATATCACATATTTCAAGCCTAGTTAGCTTTCTCATATTTTCCATTCTTTTTCTTTCTAATTCTTGCTGATAATCGGCTTCCCAATCTTCTCCTAAGAATTCTCTTCTTATTTCACTTTCAAATCTTGTTAGGATTTGTTCTTGGGATTCATTTTCATTAGGGTTTTCCCCATATAGTACTTTATTTTTATTATAAACACTTAATCCCATAAACCATTGTGCAGCTATTCCTACAAAAGAAGTTTTAAGGAATCCAATGTTATTATGTCTATTTAGATTATAAAATGCTAAGGCAATCTTCATGAATTTTACCCAAGCAGTTATCATTTTATCTCTATCTTTGACACAATCTAAGTCTAACCATATACCCTCATGACTGATGGGTCTTTCTTGATATTCTCCAGGTGCTTTATATTCTCTTTTAGGTCTTCTACTTGGCCTAAAATATTGACTTTGTGATCTTTCATTTTCGTATGTTAGTATTTCTTCTCTAGCATAGGAAGCTCTATTACTAGATTCACCTCGTTCAAAGATTCGTGGTTTTGATTCATTCATTTTTAAATGTTCAATTCTTTTTTCAATATCTTCCAAATTTATGAAGACATTATCATCTTCTTCATCTGTTTCAGATTCTTCATTATTATTAGATAATTCTTTTAATCCATTATCTGCATCTGCACTTAACATTCTTAAACTTATTAATTTTTCATTTCCTTTTATTTTGTTAAATATTGGCCTTACCATAGGTTGGATTTCACTGCTTTTCTTTTCATTAAAATAAATTATTGTATCTTGTAAAATTTTATTCTGTTCTTGAATTATCATAAGTAATTCTTCCATATTATTATCAATTTTTTGTACTTCAATTTTCTTATAATTTTTCATGTATGTTTATGGCAAATTTATTACCAAGTTGTTCAATAATTTTTTCTATTTTACCTAGTTGGCATTCTATCTTATTCAATCTTAGTTCTATAGAATTCTTATTCATTATATCTATAATTTTTTGTTTCAATAATTCTAAGTCTTCAATTTTGTATTCGTTTATTATTTGTTTAATATGTTCAAATTCTTGACTCATTTGACTTCCTAATCTTTTGATTTGATCTATATTTTCATCATTAATATTTTTTATTTCTAGTATTTCATTAGCACTTTCTATATCATTTATGCTTAAATTAGGGTTTCCTAATTTATTTAATGAATATAGAGAAATCCAGTTTAACTGGTTATTTCCCCACATGTCGGAATCATTTACTAAATCAAAAGGTTGAAATCTTCCATATGTGTACCCTCTTTACCTATAACTAGAAGGTGGAAACCTGTTAGTTTCTATATTTTGAGAAATTATTAATGGGTCAGGTAATTTATCCATTATACCATCTGCATAATATTTCATTACTTTCGTTTAGAAATTTGTGACATATAATATCTTTTATTTCTTTTGGAATATAATTCTTCTCTAACCCTTTATTTATTAGGTAGAGTTTATGCATAAATAAGTCTTTATATCCTAGTAACATATTACTAGAAGGGTAATATTTACTTCTAATTCTTTTATTATTCCAATTATATTCTTCTCTTTGCTTAATAGACAAAAATCTATTACTAATCTATTATAAGATCTTCATGATAATCTTCAACAGAATTAATATTCCACTGTTTCCAAGAAAAATTATTTCTAGAAACTTCTATCCTTATTCTATCTAATAAGAGAGGATCTATATTTAAATCTCTTCTACTTATTATTATTAATTCTCCAATTCTATATTCTTGAGCTTTTGATAAATATAATTGCATTAACTGTTTAATTTCTAAATCTCTTCTTTCTTGTGAATAATATTGCATATGTTGACCAATATTATATCTTATAGTGTTACTATCAATTAATAAATTATATCCCTCATGATTAATATTATAAATAATTAGATCATCTTCTATTTTTAATTATTTATATCAATTACTTGGCTCTGATACCAATTTACAGAAAAATCAATTAAATTAATCAATATCAATTAAATTAATAAATATAAATTAATCAATATCAATTAAATTAATAAATATAGGGATGTAAATGAATAAAATATTTAAATTTTAAAATTTTTTAATTTAGGGGCCTTCGGTGCCCACTATTCTTCGGGGGAAGGGGGGGAAATAACCTAGAACGGGGCATGTTACTGTCCCTCGCCTCTTACTTGTTTTTGCGCGGGGGGCATGCGACAATTGACTAATGATGATACCACCTTTGAAAAATATGAAAATGGCCAGCGGCAGTTCCGCAAATCCCTCTTATAAATACCTAAGGATCCTTTTTCCTTCTGTAAGAGCAACTCTCCTCTTCTTTCTTCTCTCTTCTCCTCTTCGATCGCATACAAGACATATACAACACAGCTTCGATCTTGCGGCTTTCTCTCTTATAAAGGTTTCATTTCGATTTGGATTTAGACTTGTTGTTCCTTTTATTTGATGTCGCATTTCGAGTAGATTTGTTTCGAATAGTGCGTGTTGGTGGATTTAAAGTTGGGTTTGAAATTGAAATGTTGGTTGTTAATTTGTTGTTGCGTTGAGTTTTGCAGGTACTGGTTCCTCTTCGGTCGTTGTGGATTGGGCCCGTCACTTTGTACTTGCGGCTGCCTCTCTTATAAAGGTTTCCTTTCGATTTTGATTTGGACTTTCTTGTTCCTTTTATTTGCTGTTGCATTTCAGGTATATTTGTTTTAAATAGTGCCTGTTGCAGGTAATGATTGCTCTTCGATCATTTTTGGATTGGACCCGTCTCTTTATACTTGCGGCTGTCTCTCTTATAAAGGTTTCATTTCAATTTTGATTTAGACTTGCTGTTCCTTTTGTTTGATGTCGCATTTCAAGTAGATTTGTTTCTCATGGTGCTGGATTTGAGGTATTGAAATTTGGTTGTTAACTGGGTGTTGTGTTGAGTTTTGAAGGTAATGATTGCTCTGTTCAATCTATACAAGACATATACAACACAGCCTTTGATCGTTGTGGGTCGCACTTGTCTCTTTATACTTGCAGCTTCGATCCTTTAGGATCGCTCTTGTCTCTTCACACTTGCGTCTTTCTCTCTTATAAAGGTTTTATTTCAATTTTGATTCTGACTTCTTGTTCCTTTTATTTGATGTCGCATTTCAAGTAGATTTGTTTCGCATGGTGTCCATTGGCGGATTTAAGGTTGGATTTGAAATTGAAACGTTGGTTGTTGGGTGTTGAATTTTGCCGTAATGATAGCAATTAAGTTTTGCCACTCAGTATTGCAGCAATCGTTTTTGGGCTGGATTTTTTATTTAAAATTATAGTGAAATTTTAATAGAAGTTGAAAGGGGAAAATTGATTCCGGATGATTTTAGTTTAATAATTTTAATAATGTTTGAATGTTGAAATAGAAAGTGAACTGTGTTATATTTGGAATATTGAGAGTTACTCCACCTCAAGAGTTAGACCCTAAGGGTGCGTTTAACATATTCTATTATATTATGATGTATTGTACTATTTTAAGTCAAATTCTATTGTATTATGATGTATTGTTATATTTTAAGTCAAAATTCTATTGTATTATGATGTATTGTATTATTTTAATACAGTTGTATTATATTATATTGTATTGTATTAGCACTCTATCATATTGTACAACAATTGGTGCTATATTATATTATATTAATTAATTTTTTGAAATTAATACCGTACAATGCTCGATGGAATCTTATATTTAGAACCAAATTGTTTAAACGGTAAAGAAATAATATAGTATAATATATTAAGGAAAGTGGCAACTCCCACGAATTCATCATAAAGGAAAAAATAATTTTCTAAGAATAATTTTCTCCCACGTAAATTCATATCTATTATATGGATAAATTAATGATCAAAGCTCATTCAAAAGCAAATTATTGTAAAATTGAGCGGATATTAATGTCTTGCTCGGTATTGTAGATTTGTAGTTAGCAATTGTTGTTCAATTGTTTAAAAAGTTACAGTAATTGAAGTATTTATTAAATACATGGAAGCTATGTTGATTTTATTTCATATTAATATTATGAAAAGTTTATAATATTTTATTATTTTTTAAAAAATTATTATTTATATTTACCATAAAAAATTATTTATATATATCACATATTATTAATTTTTATTTCAAAACCATAATTATTTTTTACTTACCTTAAAAATAACAATACCTTAATATCAATAAGAGTTTAATACATAACCATATTTAAAATTCCTTTTTCTGACTGAGTGGGTCCAAAGGGATCTGCATAAGTTGACTAACAATTTTACCTTTTTTTTTTTCTTTTTTTTTTTTTTATTCAATGAAAGGACTAAGTATTTCAACTTTAAGGCGGTTGCTAACCTACGGACAGCCCTCTAACAAAACAGGCCCTCCTCCGGACATTAAGCGGCTCACCTGCAAGATGCAAGTACAATCGACAATGAGAACGAGAGTCACAGCTGCTACTGGCATCACAACAAACGAGTGCGTGAGATGCAGATGCCATACAGTCGAGTGAGTTATCTTATTCTTTTGAACTTAAAAACGCTTTAATCAAATTGTCATTATTTATGATCCTGCCAAATCACTTTCAACTTTTTTAGTCATTTTCAAATAGGCCCTTTTGTCTTTTATCAGTGTATCAGTACATGTGGATAGGCTTTTTTTATTTTCGCTTTTTCCCTCCCAAGTTTCAATTAATTTTATTTTATTTTATTACTATCACTATTAATTATTATTCAAATAATAGTAAGAAATACTATTATTTTACTACTTTTCATTTTATTATTAAAATTTTTCTGACAATTATTTTTTATTTAATATTTCAAGTTTTATCATTTTACCACCAAATTATTAAAATTAACAAAATTTTTAATGAAAGTAATAGTAAAAATCTATTTTATTCTTAAACTGTGTAAGTGTAATTTAATCCTCTAAATTTAAAAAATTAATTATACATAAAGAAATAATATTTTTATTAATTGATTATTTATATACCTAAAATAATTAATTGATAAAATTATAAATATTGTACCTTGTAAAATTCTTAAAATACCTAATATATTAAAATTTCTAAAATACCCTTGTGACATTAGCAATTTATTAATACAGTTAACAATTTGATGGTTAAAAAAGAAACCCTGAAACATAAAATAAAAAAATTAATTGTCAAAAAATTTTAGTGAAAAAATGATATATTTCGAAAATATTAAGCAGTAAAATGATAATCTGCCTTGTTCAAACACATCGGGTTCGCTATTCCCTACCTCGTTGGCCGTGAAAAATGAAAATTAATCGAAGGCTTGGCGAGATATATAGCAAATGCAAAGCTGCTAGTGCATTCATCATCATCGAAACCTAAACCAAGTTTGTAAATTATTTTCAAAAAATAATATTCTTTTCCACCTAATTTCGTATAGATTAATTAATGGTCAAAACTGAGTCAAAAGCAATGTAATTGTTAATTTGAGAAGATATTAATGCAGGGTCTTCTAAATTCCTTCTTCCAAGGTAATGGGATATACATAATTAAATTATTTTAATTGTTTTGCAGCAGGCAAAATCTCTTCTCAATGTCTTATCCCAACATTTTTTGGTATCTTAATGCGGCTCTCATCGGCATCATGGGTGCGAATGTTCAAGGCCAAATTAAGCCCGTGCTTGAAACACACTCAATAAACATATGGTCTTTCCTGATAGCCACAACTATGTTCTGTTATGCATATTTAGCTGATCTCAAGTCTCGACTTCACCAAGAAAATTCTTCCCATTCTTGGACCCTTGTGGCAATTGTCTCCGGAACTGTTTCTTCAGTCTCCTTGATCTCCACATTTGTTCCGCACCCTAATATTGATCATATCATTTTGTACACTGCATGGATTTGCGCTTCCATTATCATTGTTGTGCATCAATATGGGGCGCTGTTCACAAAAGCTTGTTGTCAGCTCTACAACGAAACCTTGAAGCCATTTTGCATCGATATTTGCAACAGGTTTCAAGCTAACGACACTTCCTCGACAGGACAACAACGACCAACACTACCAGTTTAGAAGGATTCTTCTTCAAATGTTTCACCTTACACAGTAGCAAGCAATCATCACATGTACGTTCAGTAATTTTAAATTATTCTACAGATTTCATTGTTTGAAATAGTAGTGGGTCAAATTTTATCTTATTCTTTGCGCTGTTCAATATTATTGAAAGATTTTTTTTTACAAATAGCTTAAAATTTAAAGATCTCAATGAAATATAATTTAAGGATTGCCCTTGAGCATAGTCGGCTGCGACTCCAGTTCCTTGAGTATTAATTAGATAGTTGGTCAGTGGTAAGAAACAGCCTACTAGCATCTTTAGGCACAAAGAACTCAAGATAAAAACTCACATGAGACACGAGACCCTATGCTTAGCATGCAGCACGCTTATCTAGATGCAGATGGTTTAAAGATCAAATTCACATTACATGAAAAGTCCACTATTCAGAATAAAAGTTCACTATTCAGAATGGCACTCTGTGCGACAGCAGAGAGATAAGTAGAAGAAAATTTCTGATAATCAACATACCTTTTTCTTCGTGATTAGGTAGCCGAACCCCACTAACTCACTTATCTCAAGTAGCCGGATCAGCTTCAACACAGTTATCTTATATCCTTCAAGATGCAAAACCTCTGTGACATTTCCATCCTAGTTCCTACTAATTTGCTCCACAATGGCATTGCCCAATCTATTTAGGTGAATCTTCATTCACAGGGATCAACTCAGCATCAGCAAGGTCCATACATATTGTTTGTGTATGTTGTAGCTTTCACTCCTATACCTTTACACCTCTTATGCCTCAGTTTGATGTGAAAAAATGGTTTGTCAAGGCCATTGGTAAGAGTCAGTCAGTCAGTCAGTCAGCAATAGTAATATCCGCCTTTCTTCAATCACAGCAGTGTGTATAGGGCACACAGGATTAATAACCTTCTTATTAGTATAGTAGTTCCAAAAGGTTGAGACCGTTTGAAGCCGCCAGAAAAAGTAAAGATACAAAAGTTAGTCTTCCACTTAAGTGATAGCAAATACCATATGAAATATGAAAAATTACTTCAGCTACATTGTCTTAACAGTTCAATGATAAACTGGATCAGAGATTCGATTTTCAGTCCCCTACAATAATTCTTTAGATGGCAAAAAAAAAGAGGATTATCTAATCCATTATGTATAAACCGCAAAAGCTTGCTGAGATGCATATTACACCATTTTCAACCAGCTAAACTCATAAATTTGAACCTTTCGTACTCCCACATCCTCTTGAACCATATGGCATTGAGCATTAAGAGCATTGTACTCACTAGATCTCAAACTAAAAGACATGAAAATTAATCCATAAGTTAGGTATATCCTGTAATTTGACCTGATTTGATGGGGGGAACTGGGCAGCAATGACTGGACTGGATCTCAAAGGGACTTGCTGGAATCTAACATGTTGAACTTCCTGCTATGACAACACTACTAAAATCCCAATTTTGCTTATGAAACCACAGGGAGATATTAGAATGACATCTCAATACTTCAAGCCCTTCACAAACATTTTCCATTTAATTGGTTGCAATATCAGACGAGCTTAAGCCTGCCACCAATAATCTGCTTCACCCTGAAGCACGAATAAGGCAAAAACGCCATCCTCCGCTCATCATTCAGCCTCAACAGATCACTAGTGGGAGGCTAAAGCTCGTGTGATACCAAGATGAAAATACCCTCGTTGATAATTTATGCCAAGATGAAAATCACTATAGTCAAAGGGTATAATTATCCTAAAACAGGGTCTAACTGATCATTTCTGAAACCACGCGGAGGTGTCGGTGTCCTTT
The DNA here is from genome assembly GCA_030449835.1 of Clausena lansium. NCBI lineage: Eukaryota > Viridiplantae > Streptophyta > Magnoliopsida > Sapindales > Rutaceae > Clausena > Clausena lansium. The sequence continues at coordinate 3,453,881 of JASUUF010000146.1, read as the reverse complement.
CCCCAGAAAAATAATAGAAATCACCATACTTCTCAATCATCCAACGAGCACGAACCCTGGTACATCATAAAAACTATTATAAATCTATTTACAGAGTTTCACCAAATCACGAATAAACTTGACTGAACGCAGGCATCGTGTGATATTTGCACCCCCGCAATTTCTTATCAGATTCAATTCATAAAACAAATAGGAAAGCATATAAATTTAAATAAAATTCTTTCAATTTTTTTTTTTTGGTGTAAGCCAAAAAATTGGAATTTTGCAGGTTAAATTGCTTCTAGATGATGAAGTACAAAAGAAAAATCATCTTCATATTCTGATAATAACACATAATAGAAAACCAAAAAAACTCGAAACTTACGTCGTTATTCAAAGCTTTGATCCAATCTGAGCATCCTGAAACGGCGTTATTCTTACTCATTCTGAACGTTTTCTTTATGAAGTGTGCTTTTATAGGTTCCAGAAAGTAGGTCACTTATTGTTAATGATCAAAATACCCTTGACATTTAAGTGTAAATGAGCTGACGCTTAAGGGTATCGTCGACATTGTATGGGGCCAGGCACCTGTTTGTGAGGAATACAAAACTAATGTCCTTATTTGAGAAATCATATTCATGCTTTTTGACCCAGAACTATAAATATGTTCTCATCTTCCTCGGTTCCTCGGTTCCTCCCGTTTCCGCGGAAAATTTATTTTCAGTGCAGTGGAATTGAATTAATCTGAAGGGGGGAAAAATGGTTGGTATGTGGATATTATGGTTGAAACGTTGTCGTGTTCTTGCAAAATTGCTGTGATTAATTTTTTTTCCTGGGTTTTAGTGTGACAATTAGAGAGAGAAGGACGCGGTCTCGTTGGAACTCTCTGAAGAAATTCTTCAGAGCACGGAAGTGGGCATGTCTTCAAAAGTTTCTGTTTGAGAAACATACTTGATTTGCGTTTTAATTGTATATGTTTGTTAATTCAGTATCGCTTTGTATTGGTTTGTGTTTCAACAGAATGGGAGAATTAGTTCCATGGATTTTCATAAATCGTCTAGTTATTTGGTGACTGCTAGTGACGATGAATCTATACGTCTGTATGATGTCACTGCTGCCACGTAAGTTGATCCCCCTGTTTCTTAGGATTTTATGTTGCGTCTTTGGAAGTGCTCTTAACTAAGAAAAGGGCTTTTGAATAAGTATAAATAGCCGGTTTCAGTTTTGCAATGGTTGTTTGAATTTGCAGAAAAAATGAAGTGTCTTTTGAAATCAAAGGAACCCTTGAAGTGGTTTTCTGGGAAAGTGCTTGATATCTGCTTTCATAGATAGAACTTTTTGGATTAGGAAATCACTTGTAGTGCTGTTTGAAGGAGTGCTTCATATATGTTTCAAAGTGATTTTACTCGAGGGTACTTTCTGGTAAAGCACTGCTGAACGTATGCTCTGTGTGTTTGATGAGCTCATGAAAGTTGTTGTTTCTCTAAGATGGACAAAAATGCTTTCTAAGATGGAAAAAAAGAACCTTGGAGTGGTTTTTGGGGAAGTAGTTTAGGGAAATGTAATTCATATGTTTTTCAAGTACTTTTGTAAACAGGGCTTTTTTTTTATTATTTTTTGGTTTGTTTGTTTGTTAGTTTATTTGCATAAGCTCTTTCTATAAGAGCACTCCCAAATGCATGTCAGTTGTCTTAGCTGAGCTCATGATAGTTGGTATTACAATTGTTACTGAGAGTGAATTTCAGATGTTTGAAGACAGTTAATAGCAAAAAATATGGCGTGGATCTTTTCAATTGTATTTATGATCTCTGTTGGCAAATCAGGGTCTTTTGCATGTTCAAGGAAGGCCGGCTACAGCATACGATGATCAAGGGCTTGTCTTTGCAATTGCCTTGGAGGATACATAAGAATGTTTGATGCTCGCATGTATGAGAAGGTTAAAATTAATATCTAAGGATATCTTGGAAGTTTATATGTCATAGCACTTTTAGCATGCACTAATTTGGTTAAGTTTGAACACCGTTAGGGTCCTTTTGACATCTTCTCTGTTGGTGGAGATGTATCAGATGCTAATGTCGTAAAGTACAGCAATGATGGGAGACTTATGCTTCTGACCACTATGGAAGGACATTCATGTGCTTGACTCGTTCTGAGGCACACTTGTGAGTTTACTTTTTCTTTCTTCATCTCCTAAATGTAACATATCGTACATATTTATCTCTCTATACACTGGAATATCTGTTAATTAGATTCTGTTTACTGTTGTTTTTAGTTATCCACTAATAATGTGAAGCCAGTTTCTCGCAATTCCACATTGGAGGCATCTTTCAGCCCTGACGGAATGTTTGTTGTATCAGGTAGAGTTTCTCCTTTCAGTTCTTGGGGCATAGTGACTTGGATATTTTATTCATATTTGCTTTTGGCTGTTTTGATATTTTATATTAAGGTTCTTGCACTTGTGCTGTATATAATTCTCAAAAAAATTTCTTACCACCCTGTTGGTATTGTGAAATACACGACTTGAAATGTTGGGCATCAAGCTTGTTTCCACAGAATTCTTTGCAATAAATTCATGTTCTCTTTTTCCTTGATTTGCTGTGAAACCCACTCCTATCCATGCAAATCCAAAGGCATACATATTTTCATCTGGGTGTGCTTGTTAATGAAAATAAATTAACGAAATGCTGAAATAATGAGTGCACCCACACATGCGGAACCAGCCTAGTGTGGCCAAGCACCTCTCATTAGTTTTATGTGATACAATTGGCTTGTTGCACTCTTTATGCTAATTTTACTTTCTTAGTTTTGGAAGGTTCTGGTGATGGTAGTGTATACGCTTGGAGTGTACAGAGTGGAAAAGATGCATGATAAGCGAAATTCCTTGATTCTCATGCCTTTTAAACGCTTAGAATTCAAAGGGATGTTATTGCCACTACATGGACCCAGTCATATTATTCATCATTTTCTAGGGAAACCAACAATGCTTTTGATTCTACGTTTGAGCATGTACCTTAAGCAGCAGATTGCATAATGAGTTATATTCTTTTGACGCTGGTATTGTTGTTATATAAACCTTGTTTGGTTTTGTTTATTTTTCTTGTCGAGATTGCAAGTTGGTTGAGTTTTGATACGGAGCCTCCTGTCATAAAATGGGCCCCTGGAAGTCTCATGTTTGTTATGGTGTCATCTGAGCTATCATTTTGGATTCCTAATTTGTCTAAACTGGGAGCTTACGTTGGAAGGATGTAAAGTTCTAACATTCAACACTAATATTGATGTCTATCTATTGCTGGGAAGGGAACTTGTTTATATCAGAGGTACACCGATTATATAAAGAGCTGCTCAATTTCCGGTCCTAGTATGTATACGCATCTAACTTACTAGCTAGTAACCTTTCCTAACAAGTTCTGAAGAAACAACAGTAGATCTAGTATCAATATGTTATTCAGAAGAGCGTTTCTTCTTACATGTATAGCTAGGTGTGCATGAATTGAGTTACTGAGATGTTACACTCTATTGAAGCACTTCCTAACCAACCCGGCAAGGGTTCCTTGCAGTTTGCTTCTTCATAGTTCTTGGCAGGCAACAATGTGAGCAATTACCTGGACTATGAGGCCTCGCATGGTGGCGTGGCCACTGCCTAGGCAGTCTTTTGAAAAAACTAGGAACTTTATTTATCATTGGCATTTGTAACACGACTAGTTATTAACTGGATTATGTTGTATATATTACATGGTATACCTAATCAGAATAATAACAGGTTACTATCCAAGTTTTGTTGATCATGAAAGGTTTGACCACGATAGTCCATTTAGGTCATTAGGTCAGCCAAATGGAAAACCAATGGAATTGGGGAGTTTGTCTACAATGCAAACTGAGGTGATAGTGCCTATTCATGGTTTTATCCTTGCCATGTATTTTTATCCTGTAATTGTGAATTTGATGCCACAGAACTTTGTATTGTAATTTCTTGGATTTCTGATTGTATACTTTTCTCCTTTTGCTATGTTTCTGTTAATGATGGGATGACCATCTTTTAGTGTAATAAAGATTGGAATCATATGTTATACCTAAAATAAATTGTCACACTAGATTAATATATTGATTCTCTAATCAACTAAGAGTATCTTCTATTCAGCTATTTCTTTTTCTGGTATAAAAGAGAAATGTTCTTTGAACTTGCCTCAGATGTTAACCTGCCACCAATATCAATATGATCTACCGTACATATGACCAGCAGTCAGGTGACGATAAATTTGAGTTGCATCCATGTTTAAGATTAAGTTCTTATTGTAGCTCATAGCTGAATGCTGTGGCTTAAATGACTGAGCTTTTGGTTTTGGTTCTTGCACATCACTTTTTAGAGGGCTCTTGATTGTTTCATAGAGTTTGAGCTTCGTGTGCTGCTTTGTATTTGATGATAAGTTTTCAAGTATAAAAGAAAGGAATCTTTATAATATTAGAAAGGAAAATGCCTTGATTCAGGAAAATCCGGGTAGCTACAATTTGAGTTATTTGATTAGCATTCTAATTATCCTGGTTTTATGTAACAATTCATCAGATGCTTTAATTTTTAGTTTAGTGCTGATTTTATTTGCTTATGATCATGCATGATGTCGTTCTATGATATTCAATGGAGAATCATGACATTTTGCTGATTGATTCAGCTAGAGAAAGATGTACTAATCATGAAATTACACATATAAATTATGTTGCTTATGAATAATGACTTCCAGATGATTATAGCCCTTTTTTTCCCCTCAATTCTTTTCATGGAGCGGGCTGGTATGATTATGCTGCTTTTCCTTCGTTGCGGTATGAGTGTGCATATATTTTTAGTAGTTTTCTTTTTCATTGATGGCACATGTACCATTCCCTAATTAATTTTTATTTGTTAATCCAACCGGCAGCTGAAGTGATGTGACCTTTGAACGTACTTTGCTAGATGATTTGCTTGCTATTGACTTGAAACAGATGACCAATAATTAATATTTGCAACATTGCATTGTAATTTCAGTTTGTTCACCATATTCTCTTGTTGTATGTAGCCTTAGTGGATCAGCTCTTGTTCTTTTGTTGCACCATTCTATTATTTTGTTGTCCTTGTAATAAGAAATTAAAATATAAAATAAACGAATTAAGAAACAGTACTACGAAGCATCATGTTCCTGAATTCTTCAAAATCAAGAACCCCATCACAATTGGTAGCATCATGTTCTTGATTTTGAAGAATTCAGGATAATTCTTTGCCACTTTTCTCATCCCACAATCCAAGTCTTGCCAGCACACTCTGAAGCCCTTCGCTTGTAACGAATCCATCGCCATTCACACCGAACACATTGAAGGCTTTGTAAAGATCACTGATATGTTCATTATTCATTTTTACCTTTAGTGATGGTTGTTTGATGTTTGGAACATAAATACTTTTAATTATTTAATTAATTGAATAAATTTTTAAAATCATAATTAATTGAAAAATTAAGGGAATTCATAATTTTTCAATTAATTCTTAAAAAAATTAAAAAAAATTAAATACAAAATTAATATATATTTTTCAATTAACTCTTAGTCATTACGCCAAGTTAAGAATACAAAACTTACGTCATTGGAAAAATTTTGCTGTTTGATAAATTTGCCACATTTTAATTGGGACCGTACCACTTAAATTGAGGATCCCCACAGAAGAATTCCCCATCTCCGCTCCCACTATATTTATGGAGAGCGGGGGCAAAATTATAAATTGCGTGGAAAATAAAGTAAACCTCCCCGTCCCATCCCATTACTATCCTTAAAATCGCTCTATTTAGTATATTTTTTAAAATAAATTTATTTAAGTAAAACTTTTATTAAAAGAGTTCTTACAAATAGAATTTTTATTTAAAAAATTTTAGTAGCTTCGTTGTCAACAGGGGCGGATCTTGAAAAATAATTTACGGAGGGCTAAATTAGATAATAGTAAAATTTAAAAATTAAAAATTTGAATATATAAAATATATACTAATACATTTATAATTGTTCTCGAGGCATTTTCATATTTTGAAAATGTTATGAATAGATTCATTATCAATATTTTTTTTTACATTGATTATACAATCCTACTATAACTCATATTTACATGAGATTCTTATTGATATTACAATCATAATATAACTCATATTTACATGAAACTCTTACTAATATTACAATAAAACTGTAATAACTAGGACTGATTACATTAATTCTTATTAAATATTGCTCAGATTTTAACCCTCTCTAATATTTGAGGGACATCTACTCTATTTACATTGATAACGGAACAGACTGTCTTATATACGTAATTGAGGAAGGACTCTTAGCCCCACAATTCTTTTGTGGGGGCTTAAACACCAACCGGCCAAAGGCCGAGTGGCCATTATCAATATTATTAAATGTATTATTTCCTACATAAATAACTAAACTATCATTCATCTCATTTGATTTTAAATATGATTCTTCATGAATATCGTTATTGAAAATGTTCGCTCTAATATTACTATAAAAACTAAAAGAATTAATCATATTTTTTGAAATAGAAAAATATTTTGGGTGGTGGACTATTATTATTTTTAATTAAAGTATAGCTTTTATAATTTTTAAAGTTTAAATTTTATGAATTTATAAATTTATAGGGGCTATTTTAATATATCTAATGGGGGTTAATTACAAACCAAAAATATTTTTTCTTTTATTCTTATAATTTTTTTTTTGGCCGGTGGGAGCTCATGCCCCCTCTAGTCACAAGGTGGATCCGTGCCTGGTTGTCAATAAGAGTTTTTATTAAAAATTATATAAATTTAGTTTTATTAAAAATTATATAAATTTACTTTAAAAGATAAATTTTTTAAAATTATGTTATAAAAAATGACATAAGCTTAGTAAATAAATAAATAATATTTTAGACATTTTAACATTTAAAAAAAATTTTAACCTTTACTTCTGAAAACGTAAAATTTGAGCTTTAGTAGAGATAAAATAATTTTTTTAATTTTCAAAAGTTTAATAAAAAAAAATCAAATAATAATAAAAATTTTAATAAGAACTTATAAAATTAAATAAATAATCATTAAATAAATCATAACAATACATATATATATTCGTCATCACGCTCTTATTTTATAGGGTAAATCAGTCATTTTCGTTTTTCAACATCTTTCTGTCTTGGAGCTCAAAAACAAAGCCAAAGGAAGAAAACAAAAGGGTGGGGAAAGCAAGAGTTTGATGTTGACAAATTCTTTTCTAAAACGAAAGTGGACAAGTTTCAACCCGCGTCTCGCGGCACCAACACACGCACTTAAGAATATAAATACCCACGCCACGAGATAATTTTTTTAAGCAGAGATAATTGAGATGTTCTTTAAGTGAGAGTGTTTTTTCATTTTTTTTTTCTTTTTCCTTTTGCTTTTCCCTCCCAAGTTTCAAGCTGAGTTTACAATTTTTTAGTTTGACTGGGTTTGCGGTTCCCTACCTTACTTGCCGTGAAAAAGAAAAAGAAAACTCAATATTCCAGGGTTTGCTGAGATATATAAATACAAATGCAAAGCTGTCAGTGCATTCTTCATCAACCAAATCCAAACCCTTCTGTGTATGTTCATTTTCTTTACCAGTATTGACTCTAAATTGTATATTATTTTTTAATATATATATATATATGCAGTCCACTTCAAAGTGTTTTTGTTCTCCTAATTTAATTTCCGTGAAAAAATTGGCTAAGTCCCAAGCTGAAAATTTTGCTAAGCCTCCTATATAAGAGATTTGTTGTCTGTTTTCTTTCTTCCTTTCTCTTATTAAAGCACAATAACCATAGAGTAAAATTTTAACTTATCCCCACTTAAAATAATAATCTTCAATTTATTTATATTTATCCAATACCATTAAGAAGTTAAAAAGTTTGTCATCAACGTGTCTCCATTTATTTTAATCTTTTGACTGATAAATAGAAGTAAACTGATGTTTTCAAAATTTTTAAGTGGGTAAATTGAAGATTTTCGTTATAGAAAAATGTTACTTTGAATATTGGTTTATTTAGGGTCTCAAGAATTAAAATTTTTAAAAGCAAAAACTAAACTTTAAGCAGAAATTTGGGTGTTTGATTGACTGGGATTGGGTTTCTTGCTTTTTCAAGTTTATTAGATTGTTATCAAGAGTAGATGATTATGGATCCCATAACAAAACATTTTTACCTTTTTTCTACACTTTAAGAAATTTTAGTATCCACACAGGTCAATTGGAATTTGAAACTAGTGTTGTGGTTTTCTGATAATTTTACACTTAAAAATTCAAAGAAGGGCAAAATTATCTTTTTACTATCAAAACTGTCAAAATTAATGGCAGCAGCAATATTTAACAGAGAGTGCCTATCAAAAGAAGGAAAAAAAAAAAAGAAAGAAAGAGTGAGCCGTGATAGTTGTTGAAACAAGTGTGTATATAATAAAATTTTGATGAAATATTTGGGTGTAGATGAAAAGTGCTCCCTCAAATTTTTAAAGGAGAATTGCATCGGTGGAAAGCAAATAATAGATAAAAAATTTGAGAGGAAATTAGTACAAGATTTTTTTAATTTTAATTTTTTTCAAATGAAATGGGAAATTAAATACCGAAGATGATTAATCATTTTAATGATTTTGCAGTGGGCGAAATCTCTTCTGCTCGATGTCATATCCCAACATATTTGGATATCTGATTCCAGTTCTCATTGGCATTGTGGGTGCAAATGCACAAGGCAAAACTAAGCCCTTGCTTGAAACACACTCAATAAATATATGGTCTTTTCTCATTGCCACAGGCATATATTGTTATGCACATTCAGCTGACCTAATGTCTCGACTTCGTCAAGAAAACTCTTCCCAATTCTGGGGCCTTGTTGCTATTGTTTCAGGATCTACTTCTACAATCTCTTTAGTCTCCACATTTATTCCACATTCTAATATTGGTCATATCATTTTATACACTGCATGGATTGGCACTGCCATTATTGTTGTTGTATATCAATATGGCACGTTGTTTTCAGAAGCTTGTCATCAGCTTTACAATGAAACCTTGAGGCCATTTTGCATCCGAATTTGCAATAGGTTTCAAGCTAATAAGACTTCCTCGTCAGGGCAGCATCGACCAACACTACCAATCTAGAAGGAATTTTCTCCAAATTAAATATTTTGCCTTGCACAGTAACAAAGAATCATCACATGTACATTAGTAATTTAAAAAAGAAAATAACGGAGAAAATTCTACAAAATATATTGATGTTCACATTCCTATTTTTGGAATATAAATAATTACTGGGATAATAGTCAAACTCATACCTTCACTCTTTTTGTCCCCCATATGCATTCTTTTATCATACAAGTAAACGCTTTGTTCAATATTATTCAAAGATTTTTTAAGGCATAATTTAAACTTTAAGATTGAGCATTGTCAAGAGAAATTTTTTTAAAAATATCTCTAAAATATTATGTCAGTTATAAAATAAATGAATGATGTTATGATAAGTATGTAATTATTTTGAAGAATTAACATGTAATTGATAGTTATCACTACAACAAACAACTGTATTATTGAATAAACATTTCCGAGGTTATTATTTACCTTTGAAAATAAGTTCTTTTTCCGGATAATGAAATATTTTTCTCGAATGAGTAAAATTACTCTTAGGGCCCATTTTTTTCTTTTCTTTTGAAATAGGGGCCCATTTTTTTTTTCTTACCCATTTAAAAATAAAATCGAAAAATGGAAACTAAAACACAGCGCAAAGCAAAGATGCAGAGTAGCATTTAAAAAAGAAAGGGAAATTTACGGAGAAGAAGAATCAGTCTCCATTGTTCTTTCGATGTCAACTCTCACTTCCAATCTAATCTCACTTCTCGATCGCACGAAGAAGGACCAGTATCCATTGCTTGCTCGTTCTCACTCACCGGTAATAATAATTTTAGCAGATTTTTTTTGTTTTTCAAATTAATTTAGGGATTGGTTCAAATTAACTTATAAGGCTATATTATGTTTTCCTTCACCGTTGATTTTTAAGGTTTGCATTGTATTTCCAATGAGTTTGTAATTATTTAATTGGTCGATCCAAATTTGTTTTCTTCGATTGCCATAGACGAAGATTTACAATCACAACTCTTCTTGCTTCTCACTTTGTTTTTGATTTGTTTGTGTTGCTTCTTTTGAAATTTTCACTTGTTTCTTACAGTTTGATATTTTATAATTACTATTATGTTTATGCCTGTTTCCTTTGCAAATTGCTTTGTTTATTCCTTTCTATGCTGTCCTAATTTACTCTTATGAAATTTCAGGGTGATATAATTACTCTTACGTTTATGGATGCTTCCTCTGCTGTCCTAATTTGCAGGTGAAATTTCCCTTGATCCTTAGCTATTGAACCAAAATATTGGTTCGTTATTAATATTTACTCTTCTTTTTGTTTATTTCATTAACTATTGATTCTACAGTTGATGAAGGTAACAATTGAACTTTTTAATTGACAATTAAATTCAATTTAAAATAACAAAATTACTTTTCATTTGGCTATGTATTAGCTTCAAGCAGTTAAAAGAAGAAAAATATGCGAAGAAAGCCAAAAGAGTTGCTCGAGGGCATGATTGACATTGGAGAGACATGACAGCAGGTAAAAAATAATAAGATTTGATCTTTTTAGTATATTTTGAGCTAATTTTTAATAAGTCCTGACATTTCTGGTTAATTGTTATTTTCTCTATTTAATGTGGAAACATGACACCTGAAGTTGATTTATTAATTAAATTCAAACTATCGATCAATGGATGCCTATATATACACGCTAGGTGTCTTGGAAGGTACCATTGTTTGGTTGAGTGATCTTGATTTTCAGATAGAAAGAATTTTTTCCCTCTGTTCATGATATATATATATATATATATATATGGGTCATTCTTGTCACATGCTATGTTTTGATGATGTTTATTGGAAATCAATTCCTCTATTGATTAAACTGTGATATTAATTTTGAATTTTGTAATGCTTGTGGTTGAAAATGGGAATGGAGCCTGCTTTGATGCTTTACTATCAGTAGACACCGCACTAAATAGACGGACTCATATGTAATTCAAGATTTGCTTATGATAATGCATGATGTAGTTCCATGATATTCAATGTAGGATATTGACATTTTGCTGATTGGTTTAACTGGAGAAAGATGTACTAAGCATGAAATTACACGCATAAATTATGTTGCTTCAGAATAATGACTTCCAGATAAATTATGGCTTTTTTCTCATAATTCTTTTCACGGAAACAGCTGGTATGATTATGGTTCTTTTCCTTCATTGTGGTGGGAGTAGATATATATTTTGAGTAGTTTTGTTTTTCATTGATGGCATATGTACTGGAAATGAATGTATATTGTTGCTAGTTTATCTATTAAGTGGAAATCAAGACTCATTTGATGTTTACATGTTCTGCAAATGGGAAAGTGCATCTTGCAGTTGCAAAATATTTCTTTGTATTTCCTAATATTGGATGTTGCTTGACAATATTATGCCATCTCAGTTTCCCTTGATAATTCTTTACTTGTTGGTTCTTTAGGAAGAAAAGCTTAAAGATAAACCTGGATATGAGCATCTTAACGAGCCACTGCACGTGTTAGTGGAGGCTGAATTTCCAGAAGATATAATAAATTCCCGCTTGGATCATGCTGTGGCGATACTAGAGAACCTTTTGAAGCCTGTGGTATGATCAGGAAAACTCTTGTATTTTCTCTGAACTTTGTCAATATTCTTTCCTTTAGCATCTCTCCTAATTCCTGCCTGTTCAAACTCATCTCTGTATGCAGGATGAATCCTTGGATCATTACAAGAATCAACAACTGCGGGAATTAGCTATGCTGAATGGTACTCTAAGAGAAGAAAGCCCAAGCATGAGTCCGAGTATGAGTCCTAGTATGTCACCCTTCAACACTGCTGGAATGAAACGCGCCAAGACCGGAAGATAATCTGTTATACATAGAAATGACGAAATGAACAATCGTTGAACTACTGGGTCACTGCAGCTGATGGATTGCTGTCCTGACAAACTTCATTGGTTTTGTTCTGCAGAACCTTGGGGAGAGACTTGATTCGAGTAACAGTTGGTTGAAATCCTGAGTTAGTTTTGCGCTCAATTGTTGGCATCTCAGACGGGTATCTGCTTCCGATGTTTCTGTTCTATATAGCTAACATGTTTGTCAATGATCATGATTCTCTATAGCTAACATGATTAGCTGGTTTTGGCATGGATAAAATTCTGTTTAATCCTTCAGAGGATTCATACATGTGTATTTGCATATAAGTAGCAGAGTTTGGAATCACTCTTCTGAGTTCTGACATACCCTCTTAACTCAGATTGAGAAGTATTTAGGTGGGAAGAGTGGTTACGCTCATCTATTGATATTTTTACAGCTGCGCATATATATATTTTTTTCAAATTGGCCAGTCATAAATCTGAGTAGCATGACTGGGACTATCCTAAGTTTTTCTCCCGACCATCCAGGACAGCAAACAAGATGACAGTTTGGGGAAGTGGGTTGCAAAAACTACAGGACTCGCTACTATGACAACACAACACTAGTGACGTCCCAATTTTGCTTATGAAACCACAGGAAATAAATATTTATTAAAAGTCTGCCACGAATAATCTGCTTCATTCTGCAGCACCAATAAGGCAAAAATGCTCTCATCGTACGTTCCAACCAATACGGCTTCAACAGATCAACGGTGGGAAGCGAAGGTACTGTTTGGTAATCAACGATGGGAGGCAAAGGTCTTGTTTGGTATTAAAGTTAGTTACATCACTAAGTATTTGATAAATACTACCTATTGTGGTTTGGAAGTTAAGTTATTTTCATCCACTAGTGTTTAATGGAAAGCCTATAATATTTTTAATTTTTTGTCAAAATTATTAATTGAAAGTCATATTCATTACAAACTATTAATTTTTATTTCATAATTACGATTTTTTTCTTACTTTTAAGTTACACTACCTCAATGCAAAATATGGCCTAGGATCACCCAATTGCTCATAAATTGGAACAAACGTTAGCTAAGCACCATTGAATTAATTAATGAGTGAATGAAAAAATAAATTAAAATTATTTGTCTATTTTAAATCTGTTATCGAATGTGAATTACGAAAAAAAGGAAAAAAGTGCGAAACTCCCTTACTGTTTAACAAAACTAATTCAAACCCCCTGATATTTTAAAACACATCCAAACTTCTTTCAATATTATTTTTTTTCACTAATCTTACTATTTTACCTTTAGTGATTGTTTGACGTTGGGAACATAAATACGTTTAATTATTTAATTAATTGAATAAATTTTTAAAATCATAATTAATTAAAAATTAAGGGAATTCATAAATTTGTCATTTCACCAAGTTAGGAATACAAAACTAATGTCCGTATTGGAAAAATCTTCCTGTTTGATAAATTTGTCACATTTTGACTGGGACCGACCAGTTAAATTTTCCACTGGGGCCCTTTGCCCCTTGCACTTGATGGGTACGCCTTTACGGATTTAAAAAGGTGTTTTTCAACTCTCTTTTGTCTTGTAACAGTATTGTCTTCTACTAGTGAGGAGGTTATCCCTAGAATAATTTTTTAAATAAAATTTATTTAAGTAAAATTTTTATTAATAATATTTTTATAAATAGAGTTTTTATTTAAAAAATTTAATAGTATAGTTGTCAATAAGAGTTTTTATTATTTTTAAAAATTACTTTAATATAAAGGTTTTTTAAAGTTATGCTATAAAAAAATAACATAAGATTATCAAATAGGTAAATAATATTTTAAAAATTTTAACATTTAAAAAAAACTTTTCAGCCTCTACTTCTAAAAGCTTAAGGTTCCGTTTGGTACAACTTTTTAAATAGAACTTATGAAAATAGAGTTTTCACTAAAAAATATTTAATTATTTGGTTGTCAATGAGAGTTTTTATAAAAAATTATAAAATTACTTTAATAGGTAAGTTATGTAAAATTACATTATGAAATGAATGAAATAAGATTATTAAATAAATAAATGATATTTTAAATAATTTAATATTTTAAAAAAAAAATTTCAACCTCTACTTTCAAAAGGCTAAATTTTGAACTTTTACTAGTAAAGACAAAATAATTTATTTAATCTTCAAAAGTTCTACTTAAAAAACAACCAAACAATAACAAAAAATTTGAAAAGAACATATAAAATTAAATAAACACTTATAACCATTCGATAAGCCGTACCAAGCATACTATAAAATTTGAACTTTTGTTAGTATAGATAAAAAACTTATTTAATTTTTAAAAGTTATGGTAAAAAAATAACCAAAGACAAACCCATCTCGTCACCACATTGTATTACGTGGATTGAATTTGACTCCAATTTTATTATATTCACCCTGGGCACAGTTCATGAACTTGATTTTGATCTTGACAAGCATAATTTTTTTTTTTCTTTTGCTGTTTTGCATAACCTGTCCAGATTCTACGAAACCCTCTTCTCCTCGTTGCGGACTCGCGGCCTCAGTTTGAACTTTCAACTCGCGTCTCGCGGCATCATCACAAGCACTTGAAAATATAAATACCCAAGCCACGAGATAATTTTTTTAAGCAGAGATAATTGAGATGTTCTTAAAGTGAGAGGTTTTTTTTTTTTTTTACTTTTCCCTCACAAGTTTCAAGCTGATCAGTTTACCTTATTTGCGGTGAAAAAGAAAACTCAATATTCCAGGGTTTGCTGAGATATCTACATGCAGATGCAAAGCTGCCACTGCATTCTGCATCATCCAAATCCAAACCCTTCAGTGTATGTTCATTTTCTTTACCATTATTGATTCTAAATTGTATATTATTTTTTAATATATATATGCAGTCCACTTCAATGTGTTTTTGTTCTCCTAATTTAATTTCCGTGAAAAAATTGGCTAAGTCCCGGCTGAAAATTTTGTTAAGCCTGCTATAGAAGAGATTTGTTTTCTGTTTTCTTTCTTTCTCTTATTAAAGCACAATAAATATAGTGTAAAATTTTAACTTATCCCCACATAAAATAATAATCTTCAATTTACTTATATTTACTAAATCAACAATGCTACATATTCCAAATTTTTTATCCCAAATAACCATCCCAAATGATTTAGCATTTATTAATTAGTTGATATATTCTTTCCAAAATCCAAGTGAATTAACTGTAACTAATTAATGAATACCAAATCATTTGGAATGATTATTTGGGACAAAAAATTTAGGATGTGTAGCATTACCAAAAAAGAGTAATGCTACACATACTAAATTTTTAATCCCAAAAATCATCCTAAATAATGTGGCATTCATCAATTGGCTAGTGAGATAATACAATTAATTCACTTGAATTTTGTAAAAAACTATCAATCAATTGATGAATGCCACATCATTTGAGATGGTTTTTTGGGACAAAAAATTTGAGATGTGTAACATTATTCTTTCAGAAAAAATAAATAAAAATCACCATTACTTTTAGAAGTGTCAGCCTCCGGTTCGAGAATCTCGAACTATTAAAGTGAGGGACGTGTTTACAACATTGTAAACTATTTTTTCAAATCTCGGACTATTAAAGTGGGGGGCGTGTTTGCAGCATTGTAAACTATTTTTTTCATTAGTTTACAACGTTGTAAACTATATTTTTAACCATCTTATAACATTGTAATATAAAAGTTAGTATACAATGTTGTAAACAATAATATATTTTTTTAAGCTTATATGTTGTAAACAATAATACTTTCGAATAATATTTTTTTTTTAATTTTGGGAAAGTGAATAAGAACTTAATTTTACAAGAATTAAGACCTATGATTACTACTGACATTTGATAATAGCTAAATATACAAATAAATCAACTACGTAAACCTTCTATTTATTTACTTCACTGACAAATGAATATTATATATTACAATACATTTCAATTTGATGGCGAAATTTTTTAATTCTTAGCCATGCATGCAGCAACACAACACTCACATCAACTCCTCTTGGTCTTCAAGTGTCCTTTGCGGAACAAAACAGCAGGACTATATAAATGTTATAAGGGTAGTTTTTAAGAACCTCCCCTGAGGTTTGGTGTATTAACACTTAGATAGAATGTATTGATATAATTACAAATACCACCCCTGCCGTTAAATACCAGTTAGATTGACTGTTAGTAAATTGTCTAAATTACTAAAATACCCTTCATGCCAAAATAATAAATTATTAAATACAACTTTGGGAACCGATGGGCAATAAGATTAACTGAAATCACAATATATTTAAAAGACCAAAATACCCCTCAATATAAAGTAATTGACTTGCTTATTATTAAAAAACAAATTCCTAAATCGCATTTATTTCACTTCACATAAGAGAATTTCACAACAAGCAATCACACAATTCACAAATCAGTAAAGAACCAACAAGTCAATTTTAAAATCATATTTCATTTTTATTTTCTAAATGAACATGCACATCACCTAGATCATATCCCAATTTCAAGTACATCCAACACACCCTAAAAATCCACCCAAAACAAAAAAAATAAAATAAAATAAAAACGTCTTCATCTAGGAAAATCAAAAGCCTAAACTACTAACTACACAAATCACGACACCCAAATCCACAGACCGATGCAACAAACTTCATTCAAGAAGAAGTAAAAACTTAGTAACAGCCTTGGTACCCTTAGAAACAGCGTGCTTGGCCAGCTCACAAGGAAGTACAAGTCTCACAACAGTCTAAATTTCCTGAGATGTAATCGTCGGCTTCTTCTTGTACCTCACCAGCCTTCAAGCTTCCTCAGCAAGTTTCTCAAAAATATCGTTGATGAAACTGACATCAACAAGTTTCTCAAAAAGATTCCCACGGCCTTGCTCGAGATTCTAACATCGGTATGGACTTGCTTCAGGACATTGAAGATGTAGATCTTGTGCGTCATGATGCTCTTCTTCGCGCCCTTCTTCTTCTTGTCGCAAGAGGTGGCTTCCCTCGGAAGTTTCTTCCTGGCCTTCAGCTTCTTCTCCATCGGCACCTTCGTGGAAGACTTGAGCCCAACACTGGCCGCTTCTTCACAGCTTTAGAAAAAATGATGAAATTGGTGTCGGGGTTTTGCTTATATGAAAGAGAAAGTAAGTGGATGTTTTGTTTCGTGGAAAATTGATTTTCTTTGTCCATTGGTTATTGCCAAGCTCTGGTTAATAGGGTGTAGTAGTCAAGATTTCTCAGACGAGCTTATCTTTGAATTATTTTGAAATTTAAATGTGTTTTTACACATATACCCTTTATACTAACGCCATACGAAGTTTTATACTAACGACAGGGGAGGTATCTGTAATTACATCAATACATTCTATCTAAGTGTTAATACGCCAAACCTCAGGGGAGGTCACTAAAAATTACCCAGTTTCTTTACTGATTTGTGAATTGTGTGATTGCTTGTTGTGAAATTCTCTTATGTGAAGTGAAATAAATGCGATTTAGGAATTTGTTTTTTAATAATAAGCAAGTCAATTACTTTATATTGAGGGGTATTTTGGTCTTTTAAATATATTGTGATTTCATTTAATCTTATTGCCCATCGGTTCCCAAAGTTGTATTTAATAATTTATTATTTTGGCATGAAGGGTATTTTAGTAATTTAGACAATTTACTAACAGTCAATCTAACTGGTATTTAACGGTAGGGGTGGTATTTGTAATTACATCAATACATTCTATCTAAGTGTTAATACACCAAACTTCAGGGGAGGTTCTTAAAAACTACCCGAGAGGTCTATGCAATTACGTTCAATATGGGCATAGTTTGGGGGGAGGTAGGTCCCTAAAAATAACCCCTTTGAATTTTCAATTTTGTCCCTTTCCATCTCCATCCCATCAGACCAAAAACTTTCAGAAGTTTGTCACATTCTGATTAAATCACGGCTTGTTTGGCCCATAAATACCGAAGGCACGAGATAATTTTTTTAAGCAGAGATAAGTGAGAATAAGATGTGTTTTTTTTTCAAGTGTGTAATTTTTTGTTTACTCCCAAGTTCAAGTTGCAGTGAGTTTACAGTTTAATTTTATTTTATTTAATAAGAAAACTCAAGGTTTTCCTGAGATATATATGCAAATGCAAAGCTGCCAGTGCGCTCTTCATCGTCCAAATCCAAACCCTTCTTCTGTGTACAGTCTTTTTCTTTTCCACTCAAGTTGTAAAATATTTTTTAGTACTAAAACGATATATTTATAATAGAGATACCATTAATCTTTTACACTTTAAAAATTTGGTTAAACCGGACAAGATTATTAGTTGTTAATGTCAAGCATTTTACTTAAATTAACTTTACAGTAGATTTATAAATTATTCTTTATATTTATACCCCGAATTGCAAAATATAAGTGGCTTCCATAATTTACTTTTTTGTTGTTTTTTTTCCAACCGTTTCAAACCCTAACAAGTAGTTTATGCCCACAGTTTAATAGCTTTTTCAAATTTTCCTATACTTTAAAATTTCGGACCACATTAGGACTATATATATATATATATATATATATATATATGTTTAGGATTCTAGATTTTATTAAAGTTCGGAAAAGCTATTAAACCATGGGGTTTAATAGTATCATGGCATTATACTATTAAATCATGTGGTTTAATTACTTTCCAAATCATTACACTATTAGGACACACGGTTTAATAGTTTTTCTGAACTTTAACAAAGTCCTAGATCCTAGATTGAAACATTTCTGCATATAAATGTTCCAATCAGGAATCCCTGACTATACTAAAATCAAGGATAAACTAAAAAATAAAAAAATTATAGACTCCAATACACTATATTTTGTCTTGTAATGTATTGAAATATGTGTTTTTTTTTTTTTTTTTGTCTTTTAGCTTGTTCTTGACTTTAATAAAGTTAGGAATCCCTAATTAGAAACTCACTCACTCACACACACACACACTCTCTCTCTCTCTCTCTATATATATATATAGTGAGTTTCCAATCAGAGTTCCCTGACCATATTAAAGTCAGAAATGAGCTAAAAGACAAAAAATTACAGATTTTAATGCACTTTAGGATAAAATACATTGTATTGGAGTATATGTTTTTTTTGTCTTTTAGCTTATCTCTAACTTTAACATAGTTAAGGATCCCTGAT
Organism: Clausena lansium; assembly: GCA_030449835.1. Classification (NCBI taxonomy): domain Eukaryota; kingdom Viridiplantae; phylum Streptophyta; class Magnoliopsida; order Sapindales; family Rutaceae; genus Clausena; species Clausena lansium. The sequence continues at coordinate 3,434,747 of JASUUF010000146.1, read as the reverse complement.
TGGAATATTTCTAATATATATATATAGTGCTGATCTGGTCTAGAATCCTGCACTTTGTTAAAGTTCAAGATAATTATTTAACTGTGCAGCTTAATAGTATATTGTTGTTAGTAATAGTTGTTTAAAAAATTACAATAATAAAAGTATTTGTTATTTTTTTCCACAATGACTGTGGTTTAAAAACAATATTTCCTTAATATTAACTAGGGTAAAATACATAATAATCTTTTTAAATTTCCTTTTTCCTAACGAAATGGGTCCATTGGGATATACGTAAGTTGATTAATTATTTTAATGGATTTGAAGAGAATAAAATTTAGTTATCTGCGATGTCAAATGCATACCATAATGTGTTTGGATATCTCATTCCAGCTCTCATCAGCATTGTAGGAGCAAATATGCAAGGCATAACTGAGCGCTTGCTTGAAACACACACAATAAATACATGGTTTTTTATTGTAACCACAACCATTTATTGTTATGCACATTTAGCTCATCAAGAGAAATCTTCCCAATCTTGGGCCCTTGCAGCAGTTGTCTGCAGATCTATTTCTGCAACATCTTTGTTCTCCGTATTGGTCATATCTTTTTCTACACGACATGGATTCGCGCTTCCACTATCATTGTTGTGCATCAATATGGGACGTTGTTAATTTACAAAAGCGCGTCTGCCCTTTAACGAAACCTTGAAGCCATTTTGCATTGACATTTGCAATGGGTTTCAAGCTAATAACACTGCCTCGACAGGAAAACAACGAACAACACTACCAGTTTAGTAGGCATCTTCTTCAAGGATAAATTGGATCGGAGATTCGATTTTCAGTACACTATGAATAATTTTTTGGACGGTTAAAAAAAATAGGATTACCTAATCCATTATGTACAAACCACAAAATCTTGCTGAGAGGCATACTACACCATTTTCAACCAGCTAATCTCATAAATTTGAACCTTTCATACTCCCATATCCTCTTGAACCCTATGGTATTGAGCATTACGAGCATTGTACTCACTAAATCTCCAACTAAAAGACATGAAAAGTAATCCATAAGTTAGGTATGTCTTGTACTCAGACCTAGTTTGATGGTGGGGAACTAGGTTGCAACGACTGGAGTGGATCTCAAAGGGACTCGCTGGAATCTTGCATGTTCAACTTCTTGTTACGACAATACTATTAACATCCCAATTTTTGCTTATGAAACCACAGAGATATATTAGAATGATATCTTAATATTTCAAGCCATGCACAAACATTTTCCATGTAATTGGTTGCAATATCGGAAGAGCTTAAGCCTGCCACCAATAATATGCTTCAACCCGAAGCACGAATAAGGCAAAAATGCCATCCTCTGCTCATCAAAGCCGCTTGATGAGCAGTTAAAGGGAAAATATCCGTTTTGATAATTATGCCAAGATGAAAGTCACTATAGTCAAAGGGTATATATAATTATCCTAAAACAGGGCCTATGTGATCATTTCTGAAACCATGCGGAGGTGTCGGTGTCCGTCCCCCAGAAAAATAAATAGAAATCACCATACTTCCACAATTATCCAAAGAGCTCGAACCCTGCCGCATCATAAAAAATATTATAAATCTATTTACAGAATTTCACCAAATCACGAATAAACTTGACAGAACGCAAGCATCGTGTGATATTTGCACCCCCACAATTTCTTATCAGATTCAATTCATAAAACAAATAGGAACACATAAAATTTAAATAAAATTCTTTCAATTTTTTTTTTTCGGTTGCTCCAAAAATTGGAATTTTACAGATTAAATTACTATCCGAAACCATCACACGTGGGTGCGTAGAGAATACCTAAGGGCACAAGACAACTCTCTCGAAGGAACTCGGCAAAATAGCCCCACGGGAGAAGGGGTGCCTCCTCACAAAGGGGGTCGCAGTAGATGAAGTACAAAAGAAAAAATCATCATCATATTCTGACAATAACACATAATAGAAAACAAAAAAACTCGTTTATTGTTACTGGAAATGAATGTATATTGTTACTAGTTTATCTATAAAGTGGAAATCAAGACTCATTTCATGTTCTACAAATGGGAAAGTGCATCTTGCAGTTGCAAACTATTTCTTCGTCTTTCCTAATATTCGATGTTGCATTACAATATTATGCGATCTCGGTTTCTCTTGATAATTGTTTACATGTTGGTTCTTTAGGAAGAAAAGCTTAAAGATAAACCTAGATATGAGCATCTTAACGAGCCACTGCACGTGTTAGTGGAGGCTGAATTTCCAGAAGATATAATAAATTCCCGCTTGGATCATGCTGTAGCGATACTGGAGAAACTTTTGAAGCCTGTGGTATGAACTGGAAAACTCTGTATTTTCTCTGAACTTTGTCGCTATTCTTTCCTTTAGCATCTCTCCTAATTCCCGCTTGTTCAAACTCATCTCTGTATGCAGGATGAATCCTTGGATCATTACAAGAAGCAACAACTACGGGAATCAGCTGCGCTGAATGGTACTCTTAGAGAAGAAAGCCCAAGCATGAGTCGGGAGTATAAGTCCTAGTATGTCACCCTTCAACACTGCTGGAATGAAACGAGCCAAGACCGGAACATAATCTGTTATACATATAAATGATGACATGAACCATCGTTGAACCACTGGGTCACTGCAGCTGATGGATTGCTGTCCTGACAAACTTCATTGGCTTTGTTCTTCAGAACCTTGGGGAGAGACTCGATTCGAGTCACAGTTGGTTGAAATCCTGAGTTAGTTTTGCGCTCAACTGTTGGCATCTCAAGACGGGTATCTGCTTCAGATGTTTGTATTCTATATAACAAACATGTTTGTCAACGATCATGATTCTTTGGTGTAATTAATAATTGCATTGTGATTTCAGTTTATTTACCATATTCGCTTAATCAGCCCTTGTACTTTTGTTGCACCATTCCATTATTTTGTTATCGTTGTAAGCTGTCTCAAGAATATGATCCATCCAACCTTATGTTAATAAATTTTATATATGATTAGTTGGTTTTGGCATGGATAGAATTCTGTTTAATCATTCAGAGGATTCATACATGTGTATTAGCATAAGAAGCAGATTTTGGAGTCACTCTTCTGACATACCCTCCAACTCAGATTGAGAAGTGTTTAGTGTTGGTTTTAAAACGTTTTTGCAGCGGAAATATTAGGATCGCATTTCTCATACAATATATAGAATTACTATAATCTAGAAATTGTACCTTTGCTTTTTCGTAAAAGTAATCTAGGCTCCCAAGTCACGAACTGTCACCACCAATTCTGTTAGATCACGATCCGTCACCAATGATCTTCCAGGTTATGACTCAAGTTTGATCTGCACTTGACGTGTGGGCGCCTTTTTTTATTACTGGAAAGCAACTAGCAAGAGAAAATTTTTCTCTTAAAGTTAGAGAGAAAAATTTCTTTTCTCTGTATATTGTGGCTCCTCCTTCTTTTGGGAAATAATAAACCTTTTTATATTCTATTGGTGGAAACCCTAGGCTCCTTTTTAATTCTATTAAATAAAAAATATTTTATTTAAATTAAAAAGGCAAAGTGGCGTTACTTGTTCTTTGTGATAGGGGCCCACCTTGTAAAATAACACAAGGCCCCTTACACAAGTATATTAAATAGAGCCTCCCACCAAATAATATATTTAGGCTTTTAACCCAAATAGCTAGTTATCTTGCTTATCAACCCAGTAATGGTGCAGTCAATTAAATGAGCTAACCCGGAGATCATATGGGTACATACAATAGTGGCTACAATAATTAGGCTTATAATTAAATTAGCCCAATTATTTAATTCCAAATCTACTCCACTAAAAGATTGGAATTGACCTCCATAATTGTATGCTATCTAGGATAGTATTCTCGAATAATAATTCGACCCATGCCACATTGATTTCTTTACTGAACAATCCTTTGTACCACATCGCTAATTAAATTGATATCTCAACTGTCCAATCAATTTCATTACATCTTTTTCCTTGACACTTACTGGCTTTCTCTAATGATCATTTTCAACATACTAATTATGTTGACACACTCTGGCCAGAGAATTCTATGATCAAGTACCGAAAACCCGTCAAGAGATGTGTTGTACAAATTCTATTTTGTTAATCTATAATCTCACTGCTTATAATTACTTCCACCAAGATACCGGGTAATCTTGACTACAAATGTATGTCGTGCCCATTGGTAACTCAAATGAAATGACAATCATAAACATGAAACTATAATTAACTCAAGATTGAGATTGCAATAAAATCAATGCCTATGAGATTTAATAAGTCTGACAGTCATTTCAAGGTTAATTAAATCTCATATGTGATCCAGTTCAATGTAGTCAAACTACATCAATAAATTCATACATGATCAAGACAAATCATTCGATGAATTTACTACATTCTAAACATAAATAGAGCGCCCAACTCTATTTATCAACTGCGAACTCAATTTATTTAATCATAAGATAACTTGTATTTATGTCTTCTGTGAATCCATATGATGATCACATAAATATATATAATATGATTAAATGGACCTTTTTCAAAATATTTATGCAATTAAGATATCTGAATAAATACCTCAAATATTTTATTAATCAGAAAATCAATATGCTTTAAAGAGTACATAATCCCAACAATCTCCCACTAGCTCTCAAAGCATATCTGGCGTATTGCACATGCTTTAGGACTCTAAGTGCTGGTTATAACATTTCTACACTATTCCCTTAAAGAGATAGTATTCCCTTTCAATGTGTTTTTCTTTCTTGTGATTTCCTGGCTCCTATAGTTGATCAATTGCACCATCATTATACTACTAAAGTTAAACAGACACAGTTACTATAGGTACCATTATGGTTCCTATGACTTTTCATTGTTATACTGTTACACTACCAAAGTTTAATAAATGCAATTGGTATAGGTATCATATCAAGAATCTACAGGGACTTGTGGAGTTAAATAGCTTCTTTAGTAGCTTCAAATAGAGCCACATTTTTAGCTTTAGTTACGGAGTCTATGACACTAAATAGTTTCATACTCCCTTAACTCATATCTCCACTTCCCAATAAAAACACAATTTACAAATAAATTTCCTTGTATCCTTTTCTGACATGAAGTCAGATTCTTTTATAAAATTCACTAGCATGAGATCACTACCAAAATACATAAGCATATAATTCTTAGTTCTTTTCAGAATCTATATTAAATGCTTTACAATATTTTGATGTTTAAGGTTTGAATGATATCTATTGACCATTCAACTGCAATATAAGAGTTTGTCATGACATAAATGAGACCTTCTTTTCATCTCATTTTATCTATCTCCTCAAGTGTACAAGAACACTGATGCTTGGAGAATATATAATTCCAATTCTGAATGATAAAAATCATTCTTGGAATTTAAAATATTTAATCAAGACATTATCTCATCAATATAAGCAGTTTGAGATAGAGTTTTATTCTTCTGGTATCACCAAAGGTTAGTACCAAGAATATAACTATATACCTTTTGGTCACTTTTATCAAACCTCGTTTCTGCTAACCAACTCTTTATTACAGATGATGCTCCTCTATCTTTTTCAATTAAAAGGATGTCATCATCATAAAGAATTAGTAATGCTATAGTCTTTCCCTGAATTTGTTTTACAATCATGGCTCATCAATATTCTATAAGAATCCAAACGATTTAACTGCTTGATCAAATATGATGTTCCATGACCGGGATGCTTGCATTAATCCATAAATGGATCTTTGCAACTTACATACCATGTGTTCTTGGCCTTTTGTGCAAACCTATCTGGTTACTACTTATAGATGTCTTCTTCAAGATGTCCGTTAAGAAACGTAGTCTTGACATCTATTTGCCAAATGTCATAATCCAGCATTGTAGCAATGAAAAGCAGAATCCTGGTGGATTTAAGCATAGTAACCGGTGAAAAGGTCTCCTCATAATTGATTTCTCTTTCTAAGTCTACCTTTTGGCTACTAATCTTGCTTTAAATGTTTCCACCCTTCTATCTACTCCTCTTTTTCTCTTGTAGATCCACTTACACCCTATAGGCTTTACCCTATTTGGTGCCTCTACAAGTTCCCAGACCTTATTGGAATACATAGATTCCATTTCTTGGTTCATAGCATTTTTCCATAGTTCAGCATCTCCATCCAATAGAGCTTCGTTGTAACTAGTGGGATCTTGTACATGTCCATCTAAGATAGCTGTATAAGTTTCTCCCAGTAACATGTACCGTGCTGGTAATCTAGTTACACTCCCACTACGACGAGCCTCTATAGGTGGTTGCTGTTTAGGGATAGTCATTTTTAAATCATTGTTGCTCTTTTCTATGTTATTAGACATAAATAGAAAACTGAGCATCAACTTGATCTCTTAATAATTTCTCTAGTTTTACCTTACTCTTAAGTTATAAGTCATTTATATAGTCTTCCTCAAGGAAACTAAAGTGTATGTCTACAAATACATTCATCTCTTGAGGCCTATAAATTAGACTTTCCCTTATTCCTTTAGGATACATAAAACATGCAAACTTCTGAACATGCAGTTTTAAATACTGGTATCTGGAATCAAAAGGGTTAATGATAAATTACTTAGTATATATCTTGTCTTATCCAAAAGAATTATGTTTCTTCGTATAATGACACTATTATGTCATAATGTTCATTATATATGGGAGTTTATCCCATTTTACAACCAAATGAACTTTGAATTCTCTAATGAGATATTCTTTGCTTCGATCAGATCAAAGTTCTTTTATGTTCTTGTCTAATCGCTTCTCTATCTTATCCATGTACTCTTTTGAATTTCAAAAGCCACGGAATCATGATGCATTTAGACAAAGCGATGAATATTCATCAATAAGATTGATAGAATACTCATAACCTCTTCTAACATGTAAACTAATTAGTCCGCATATGCACTAATTTATACAATACAATATTACGCTTTCTTTTAGCTCAAAAAGAGCTTCCTTGTCATATTACTTTTCTAAATAAGATTGTAACGTGACAATGATCAATCTTAATAGGCCAACAAGCCTATCATTAATCATTCTCTTAAAATCTTATTACAGTTCATATGACATAAGCGCAAATATCAGAGGTGATATTGTTTAGAAGAAACATTTCTTTTCTTAGATAAATGCATATACTCTTTACCATTATATCTTGCTTTGAATAGATCAATGGACTTATATGATATAAATTGTCTTTGTAAAGTACCAAAACAAGTAATTATAATAAATAGAGGATCCAAAAATAACAGTGTACTCATGTTTATTAAAAAACAGGCCACCGAAATTAAATTCCTCTAATGTTTGGAAACATAAAGACAAATATCAAAAACTAAAGTCTCATAATACTGATCTAGTCTTCTCAGCTGATATAAACTAGTATCTCCTCAATTGCAGTTTAAAGCTTTATTCACTTAATCTCTTGGTTTTCTGAAAACCAAATAAATGAATTACAAATAAGATTAGTTATCTCAGAATTTACTATTGCATGAATCAATAGAAATCTGAACTAATTAAGAAGCTTAAAGATTTCCTATACCTGATTTTAATAATCTTAGGACAATCTTTCTTCCAATGACCCTTCTGTCCACACTTGAAGCACTTGCCTTTCAGCTTGCCATCATTTTTAGTAGACAGTTTTCTCATCCCAACTCTCTTTTGCCTATCCTTGTCTTTCGACTTAGGCCTTGAAGAGAATCCTTTTCCAGGAAGTTATTTGCTATGGTAAAATTCTTCTATAGCATGCAGTTCGTGCATCAATTCAATTAAGGTCATATCTTTATTGCTGAAGATATAGCTGACTTTAAACTCTTTGAATGTATCAGGCAAAGATTCAATCACCATGTTAATCTTTGTTTTATTATCGATTTGAACACCATGAATCTCAATTTCATTCAAATAGTCCATCATTTTGAGGACACTGATCACGAACTCTTGTGCCCTCTTCCATCTTGGTGTCAGTGACACGTTTTAACGCTGCTTCTCTGGCAGAATTAGTATTCTGCCCAAACATCTGATGGAGACCAGCCAATATTATAGTGGTTGTTTCCATGTTCCGATGTTTGTTCTGCAGCTCCATAGAAATCGAAGCCAATATATAGCGATTAGCCATTCTGTTAGCTTCACACCATTTCTCATAAGGCTCCCTCTGATTTCTATAATCGTATAACGTATAGGGCATGGCTGGGTCAGAACATATTTACAGCTTTAGCAGTGAGAATATTAAATAGATTGCGTTTCCAATCTAAGTAATTTTCACCAGTGAGTTCATTTTTTAACCAGGATAATTTATAATGGGTTGATGGGAGATATTTTTCTGAGAAATAAAACACACATGCATAACTACATTGAAACAAATAATATTCACAATAAAAATCTAAAATGCAAAAAAAATCATAAATGCATTTTATTTTATTGTAACGATAATCTAGTACCGCTTTAGCAAGCTATCCGTTGGGGAAGTCATGCCTCCACTTACTAGACCCAATTAACCATTAGATTATTTACTTTCATGTCGTAACATGATAAATAATTATCGTTATCTTTTAGGGCCAAAATTTGTTAACAGAGCTTCGTTGGGAGGGTTAATAACAAATTTTGTTGAGTGTATAACCAATGTTTCAATCTACGTATCATTCATATCATGCAGCCACCGTTAGGGTGATCAACAGATTGAAAAATATTTCGATCTTATCCTTAAAGAAGTTCATCAAATAAAATATCTAATATATATACCCTCCGTAGGGAGCATCACCGTATCATGAAGTTGAGGTATATATATAATTTTATTATTGAACTAACAATGGAGCCCGTGGGAAAAATTATCTTGAATTTTCCCTCTCCTACTCAATATTTTAAAGTTGGTTTTTCCTTTTGAACGATATACAGATTATATCGTATATTGTTAATTGCATGCTTCCTAAAATAATATTATCTAGATGAAATCTAATATTATTAAGCGCACGCAAACATCAAACAATATATATCTAGATTTATAATCTATAGATGTCATGTATTATTATGCATAGAGTGGCACTACCTATTCTATATGACATGTTGTCATGGCATGTTATCAACCAAACATGGCATATATATAAAAGCAATTAAACAATTTCAATTCATGGTTTTCTTAAAGAAAATTTGACTTAATCTACTAGCCTAATTTCTATTGGGCTTTAAGTCAACGTCCATTTTCTTTCTTTCTCTTCCTTGTACTTGCTCTTGTCCATATCCATTGGCTTAGGTACTCTTAGGCTTTTAAATTTATCCTTGGTTCAATTTTTAAAATTAAATTTGGGCATCAATAAAATACTATTGGATCCCCTTTTTTTTTTTTTTTTAAAATAAAATTTTATAAAAACTAGATCCAATTAATTTGATAAAATAAGCCCAAATTCATTTAAAAAATTCTTGAGCCAAATAAATTTTATTATTGATCTTACCAAATTTTTATTTATATGATCCAGTTTTGAAATCCCAAAATGAGCTTGGGACCATATAAATAAATTTAGACCAATAATTATTATTGGACTTATCAAATTTCCATTTATATTATCCAATTATCAACCACAATTGGGCTTGGATCCAATATAAATAAATTTGAATTTTTCTGTCCAAAACCCAAATACTTTGGCTGAACTGTAAAGTAATGAGACTATAGGGTGCCATAGGATATAAACCCAAAACCCTAAATCTCACACTTTCTTTACAGCCGCCGCCGCCTCCAAAACATATTACACGTTTGTGGACTTATATCCAGAAAACTTTCAATATTTGGCCAAAAACATAAATAAATGAAACCATGGGATATGAATGAAAACATCCAAATCCCAACTTCATCTTCTTCGTTTTTCTTGGCGAAATTCCAGAAAGCTTCTATAGGCCCCGTTTTTGCTTCGTTCTTGCCCACTTTTGCTTCATTCTTGCCGTCAGCCACAACCATCACACAAGGCATCATCGTCGCACCAGCAACCTACCAAGGACGCGCGCCGCCGCCGACAGCCCACGACATCAGTCACACTGCCGGCAGCAACTTGCTTCTTGTCGCTTGTTGCTTGTGCCACCGCGATGCCTCTAACATGAATACAGCCGTCTTTTTCTTTTCATGCTTCCATAATTGTGTTACATGAACATATAATTTCCAGTACCGATTACATGAAAAATTCACAGTTTACAAAAATCTAATTTTGCAAAATAAATCAAAAGAGAAACATGACGACATTAGGCCATCCCTCTTGTTACAAATCCAAAAAATTAATACAAAGAAATTTCTAACCATGAATTGAGACAACCATACATATGCTCAATAATATATTCATCGTATAATGAAATACATAATATATAAAATTAGTGCCACTCATCTAATACATATAATACAAGAGATTGATTTCATACAGTAACTCTATATATTAGTATGAGATCGCTCTGATACCAATTGTTGGTTTTAAAACGTTTTTGCAGCGGAAATATTAGGATCGCATTTCTCATACAATATATAGAATTACTATAATCTAGAAATTGTACCTTTGCTTTTTCGTAAAAGTAATCTAGGCTCCCAAGTCACGAACTGTCACCACCAATTCTGTTAGATCACGATCCGTCACCAATGATCTTCCAGGTTATGACTCAAGTTTGATCTGCACTTGACGTGTGGGCGCCTTTTTTTATTACTGGAAAGCAACTAGCAAGAGAAAATTTTTCTCTTAAAGTTAGAGAGAAAAATTTCTTTTCTCTGTATATTGTGGCTCCTCCTTCTTTTGGGAAATAATAAACCTTTTTATATTCTATTGGTGGAAACCCTAGGCTCCTTTTTAATTCTATTAAATAAAAAATATTTTATTTAAATTAAAAAGGCAAAGTGGCGTTACTTGTTCTTTGTGATAGGGGCCCACCTTGTAAAATAACACAAGGCCCCTTACACAAGTATATTAAATAGAGCCTCCCACCAAATAATATATTTAGGCTTTTAACCCAAATAGCTAGTTATCTTGCTTATCAACCCAGTAATGGTGCAGTCAATTAAATGAGCTAACCCGGGGATCATATGGGTACATACAATAGTGGCTACAATAATTAGGCTTATAATTAAATTAGCCCAATTATTTAATTTCAAATCTACTCCACTAAAAGATTGGAATTGACCTCCATAATTGTATGCTATCTAGGATAGTATTCTCGAATAATAATTCGACCCATGCCACATTGATTTCTTTACTGAACAATCCTTTGTACCACATCGCTAATTAAATTGATATCTCAACTGTCCAATCAATTTCATTACATCTTTTTCCTTGACACTTACTGGCTTTCTCTAATGATCATTTTCAACATACTAATTATGTTGACACACTCTGGCCAGAGAATTCTATGATCAAGTACCGAAAACCCGTCAAGAGATGTGTTGTACAAATTCTATTTTGTTAATCTATAATCTCACTGCTTATAATTACTTCCACCAAGATACCGGGTAATCTTGACTACAAATGTATGTCGTGCCCATTGGTAACTCAAATGAAATGACAATCATAAACATGAAACTATAATTAACTCAAGATTAAGATTGCAATAAAATCAATGCCTATGAGATTTAATAAATTCTGATACCATTTCAAGGTTAATTAAATCTCATATGTGATCCAGTTCAATGTAGTCAAACTACATCAATAAATTCATACATGATCAAGACAAATCATTCGATGAATTTACTACAGTCTAAATATAAATAGAGCGCCCAACTCTATTTATCAACTGCGAACTCAATTTATTTAATCATAAGATAACTTGTATTTATGTCTTCTGTGAATCCATATGATGATCACATAAATATATATAATATGATTAAATGGACCTTTTTCAAAATATTTATGCAATTAAGATATCTGAATAAATACCTCAAATATTTTATTAATCAGAAAATCAATATACTTTAAAGAGTACATAATCCCAACATTTAGGTGGGACGAACCTACGTTTCACGATTCGCGTGGTATGCTCGTCATTAATATTTTGACAGCTGGGCATATATATGTTTTCAAATTTGCCATTCATATAAATCGAGTAGCATGATAGGGACTGTCCCAAGTATGTTTTTCTTCCGGCTTTCTTTAGAAGTCACCGTACGTCAAGCCCCTCGCCTACTACGCCCTTGGCTTCTGCCCATAGAGGACAGCAAATAAGATGACAGTTGGGGAACTAACTGGGTTGCAAAAACTACAGGACTTAATGAGTGAAGTATTTGTCTATTTCAAATCTGTTATGGACTATGAACCGCAAAAAAAAAAAAAGGGAAAAAAGAATGAAATCTCCTTGTTGTTTGACAAAACTAATCGAAATTTCCTGATATTTTAAAATACATCCAACGAGACTGGCAGGTTGTTATTAATCATGTTTATAGGGAGAAAAATTTTGCTGCTGATTTTCTTGCTATTCATGCTATTACCCTTCCTATCGGGGTCCATGTTTTCAACTCGGCTCCTCCTGGCCTAGACTTTTGGTTGCGGTATGATGGTTTTGAGACTGCGCTCCCTGTTTCGTTAGGCTCTAGCTTTTGTTAGGCCTCGTTTTTGTATCAAAAATAAAATAAAATACATCCAAACCCCTTTCCATGTTAACTTTTTTTTTAATTATTAATCTTACCATTTTACTCTTAATGATTGTTTGATATTAAGAACATGAATACTTATTATTTAATTAATTGAATAAATTTTTAAAATCATAATTAGTTGAAAATTTATGGGAAAAATTAAGGGAATATAATAGTTTTTCAATTAATTCTTAATGAAAAAATGAAAAAAAAATTAAATGCAGAATTAATATATATATTTCAATTAATTTTTAGGTAGCGTTTGTTTTTTTGTCTGAAATCTAAATGGGTCTGAATATGTCCGAATATGAAAATCTAAGTGACATGTTTTTTTTTTTTTTCTAATATCTGAATATAAGTGGTATCTTGTTTGTTTTTATAATAAAAAATATTTTAAATTTGGTTATTTGACATTTATGTCCTTGTTTATTAAAACCAAAAAAGGGGATTATATTTTATAGTTTAGGAAATAAGTTATTTTATAGAGATATTTTTGGAATATAATATTTACTTGTCATTCAGACCTTTTTTCATTCAGATAAAAGTCACAAAAGTTTACTTTTTCTATTCAGATGTAAATATCTGAAAATCAATCATAAGTTACAAAAAACAAACGAATATATTTTAAAAAATGTCTGAAAGTAAAAAAATTTCAGATTTCAGACATTTAACAAATAACCTCTTAGTATTTACACCAAGTTAGGGATCTATTGAGACGAATACAAAACAAGTGTCCTTATTGGAAAAATCTTGTTGTTTGATAAATGTGTTATCACATTTTGATTAGGACCGTACCACTTAAATTTCGGTGGGGGCCGTTTACATTCAGCTACAATGAACTTGATGGGTACGCCTTCACTACTTTAGTTATTTTCAACTCTCTTTTCAGATGTAAATATATGAAAATTAGTCATAAGTTACAAAAAACAAACGAACATATTTTAAAAAATGTCTGAAAGTAATAAAATTTCAGACTTCAGACATTCAACAAATAACCTCTTAGTCTTTACACCAAGTTAGAGTTCTATTGAGACGAATACAAAACTAGTGTCCTTATTGAAAAAATCTTGTTGTTTGATATATATTTTATCATATTTTGATTGGGACCGTACCACTTAAATTTCGGCGGGGGCGTTTACATTCAGTTACAATGAACTTGATGGGTACGCTTTCACTACTTTAGTTATTTTCAAGGGTAATTTTTAAATACCTCCCTTAAAGTTTGGTCCTATTACACTTAAAGAGAAACTATTGATATATTAACAAAAAACCCCCTGAACGTGTATGATAGTTAGGCAACAGTGTTAATTGACAGTAAGAATACAAAAATACCCTTCGCTACTTATTCCAAGAACTGACACATTTTTTGCACTATAGACACTCTTTATTTTTTGCGCTAGTTGTGAAAATGCTTTATTTTGCGCTAGCAGTGAAAAGGCTTTATTTTGACTTTTATTATAAATTATTAAGATATTGCACAATCTTATAATAATCATATAATAAGATAAAAAGTATTTGAATGGTGAAAAGAACAGTATACCTTCAAAATTGTTTGCGTGGTGCACAATCACATAATAACACAAATATTTTATATTTTAAAATAAGAAAAAAAAACAACTCCAATATAAAAATTTAGAAACAGTCACAAAATACACTCAAAAAATGAAAAATTTTCCCCTCTACCGGTTCATCTCTTGTACTTCATCACCAACATTGTCTTCCATTCTTGATTCTACACAAACATTATACAACAATTAAATTCACGGCAGCATCATAAATAATTAAAGAGAAATTGAATTGTTATTATTATTTTTTTTTTTGTTAAAACAAAAAATAACATTGCTGCTTGAGCCGGATTATAGCCTTAAAAATAAAAAATTAAAGAATTGTCTTTTTTTTTTATTTATCAAAATAATTGGATGTTGACATTGTCAAATTAAGAGCAGATTCTACAAAGTAAAGGACACCCTTTTCCCAGCTTTTTCGAAAGCAAATTTTAAAATATTGATATTAACTTCACAGCCATTAAGTGAATCTTTTCAACTGAATTGGAATTTACCATACCTGGAAAAGAAGCAAGCAAGCTGCGGGCATTCGAATGGTTGCCACCAAGCACAAGTAACAGTTGTCAGGCTGCAGCGTCGCGAATGGTGTTTGATTTAGTGGGGTTGGCAGCGGCGGTAGTTGAATCAGTTGAGCCTGGCAATGGTGGTGGTTAAGAATAAATTGATTTATATATATATTTATGTGTGCGCGAGAGTGTGATAATGTTGTAAGCCCATAAATCAAAATGCTACACGTGCATAATTTTTTTACTTTTGTGCATTAGCTTTTAAGATTTGAAAAAATACAAATTGCTGCAATTACGATAGTGCCCTCAACACCAAATGATTTCTTAACAGTGATACACGATTAGGAGGTGATATGATAATATATCAATAGTTTCTCTTTGAGTGTAGCAGGATCAAACCTCGGGGGAGGTATCTAAAAATTACCCTTATTTTCAACTCTCTCTTCAACAATCGTCAGGGTGCCATACGGTATGATGATCGCGAGGTAAAATAACGCGGGGCCGTTTACATTGTCACTTAAACTTCCTCTGGGGCACTGTTTGCTCATTGGATAGGAATCCTTAAGAGTCAATTTCATTTTTTCAACATTCTTTTGTCTGAAGCTCAAAAAATTTAAAAAAACAAAACCAGTATTCTGTCTGTTCTTGAAACCCTCCCCTCTCCCCAGCCAATTTCACTTGAGCATATATAAATACCCAAGCCACGAGATAATGTTCTTAAGCAGAGATAATTGAGATAACAATTTCAAGCTGAGTTTACATTTTAGTTTTAGTTTTTTTTTTCCCCTCCAAATCGATCAGCTTTGCTGTTCCCTACCTTATTTGCCGTGAAAAAGAAAACTCAATCCATGGTTTGCTGATATACATGTGCAAATGCAAAGCTGCCAGTGCATTCTTCAACATCCAAATCCAAACCCTTCTGTGTATGTTCGTTTTCTTTACCATTACTGACTCATGTTTTATATTATTTTTGAGTATATATATGCAGTCCACTTCTAATTGTTTTTGTTCTCCTAATTTAATTTCCGTGAAAAAAGATTGGTTAAGTCCCTGCTGAAAATTTTGTTAAGCCTCCTATCAAAGAGGTTTGTTTTATGTTTTCTTTCTTTCTCTTGTTAAAGCACAATAAATATAGAGTAAAATTCTAATTTATCCTCAATTATAAAATGATAATCTTCAATTTATTTATATTTATCAAATACCATTAAGAAGTTAAAAAGTCTGTCATCAAAGTGCCTCCATTTATTCTAATCTTTTGACTGATAAATAGAAGTAAATTGATGTTTTCAAAATATTAAAGTGGGTAAATTGAAGATTTTCGTTATAGAAACGTGTAACTTTGAATATCGGTTTATTTAGGATCTCAAGATTTAAAAATTTTAAAAGCAAAAGCTAAACTTTATGAAGAAATTTGGCTGTTTGATCGACTGGGATTGGATTTCTTGCTTTTTCAAGTTTATTAGATTGTCATCAAGAGTGGATGATTATGGATGATGGTAGAGGGGATATTTTGATTCCCATACCAAAACATTTTTACTTTTTTTCTAACCTTTAAGAAATTTTAATATCAACCCAAGTCAATTGGAATTTGAAACTAGTGTTGTGGTTTTCCAGTAATTTTACACTTAAAAATTCAAATAAGGGCAAAATTATCTTTTATCTTCAAAACTGTGAAAATTAACGCAACAACAATATTAAACAAAAAGGGTGACCATGATAGTTGTTGAAACAAGTGTGCATATAATATAATTTTGATGAAATATTTGGGTGCAGATGAAAAGTACTCGCTCAAATTTTTAGAGGAGAATTGCATCAGTCCAATGCAAATAATTGACAGACAATTTGAGAGGAAATTAATATATGGTCTTTTTAATTTTAATTTTTTCAAAGGAAATGGCATATACAGAAGATGATTAATCATTTTAATGATTTTACAGTGGGCAAAATTCTTCTCGATGTCATATTCCGGCTCTCATCGGCATTGTGGGTGCAAATGTGTAATGCAAAACTAAGCCCTTGCTTGAAACACATTCAATAAATATATGGTCTTTTCTCATAGACACAGTCATATATTGTTATGCACATTTAATTGATCTCAAGTCTCGACTTCATCAAAAAAATTCTTTCCAGTTTTGGGGCATTGTTGCTGTTGTCTCATGATCTACTTCTGCAATCTCTTTGGTCTCCACATTTATTTTACGTTCTAATATTGGCCATTTTATTTTATACACTGCATGGATTGGCACTGCCATTATCGTTGTTGTGTATCAATATTGCACCTTGTTTTTAGAAGCTTGTCGTCAGCTCTACAACAAAACCTTGAAGCCATTTTGCATCCAGATTTGCAATAGGTTTCAAGCTAACAACACTTCCTCGATAGGGTAGCAACGGCCAACACTACCAGTATAGAAGGAATTTTCTCCAAATTAAATATTTTGTCCTGCACAATAACAAGCAATCATAACATGTACACGTAGTAATTTTAAAAAATAACGGAGGGAATTTCACAAAATATATTAATGTTCACATTCCTATTTCTGGAATAGAAATAATTACTATGATAATAGTCAAACTCATACCTTCACTCTTTTTGTCCCCTCGTATGCATTCTTTTATTATATAAGTAAATGTTTTGTTCAATATTGTTAAAAGACTTTTTCTACGTAATTTTTAATGTTAAAATAAGTAAATGATGTTATGACAAGTGTATAATTACTTTGAAGAATCAACATGTAATTAGTAGTTATCACTACAACAAACAACTGTGTTATTGATTAAACATTTCCAAGAGTGTTATTTACCTTTGAAAATAAGTGCTTTTTTACAAAAATATTATATATATTTTTTGGGTGGTGATATTTCCACCAAATAAATTATGTAGATCCACCCCATTTCTAAAAAATAATTACAAAAAGCTTGCATTATTTTAAAAATTTTTCTTGTCAAAGTATCAATCAATGGATGCCTATATATAAACTAGGCCTCTTGGAAGGTACCATTGTTTGGTTGAGTGATCTTGATTTTCAGATAGAAATAATTTTCTTCCTCTGTTCATGATATATACGGGGGTCATTCTTGTCACATGCTATGTTTTGATGATATTTACTGGAAATCAATTCCTCTATTGATTAAACTGTGATATAAATTTTGAATTTTGCAATGCTTGTGGTTAAAAATGGGAATGGAGCCTGTTTTCCTATCATTAGACTTTGCACTAAATAGACAGACTCATATGTATTCAATTCAAGATGCAATGCTTGTGATATAAATTTTAAGCTAGAAACTATATCAATGGAATGTATACAAATTAATCTCTCTCTATATATATTTCTCATTACTTCACTAAGTAGGAGAAAAGAACAGCTACAACCCCAAGATTTGGGAAAATAGTTATGCAGACCCCAAATTCCTCAATATATATTGAGGAATTTTAGTCATTGCAAAGTTCTTAAGGCATAATTTTAGTTGTTTCACCTTATACAGGGACAAGACCTGCTGACTCATGAGTTTTTGTAGTTCCTATAATGTTCTTTGGCCTGAGAACTGATGAATCTGCGCAAAGTTATATTTCATAGGAAGTTATATTTCATAGCACATTTAGTTGATATTTTTAAGAATGGGAGTGCGTTGAGCACTTTTACATTTTGCAATGATTTTCATATTTATGCTATTAAGATACATTTGAAATATGGATGATGCTTCTCTTGTATATTTCAGTGGCATTGGGTGTTAATATTTGAATAATAATCCAGGTGGAGATGACGTAGTTCTTGCTGCAACTGATAATTCTCTTTTGCTTTTTAGTTTATTCATCTATCCTGAAACTTTACTGCACTATCCATAGTTATTGCAAGTTATTGGGGTATCCTCTACGATAATACAATAGGTTTTATTTGTCAACAACTTTAATTATTAACTAGATATTTGCTTCCAGTTCCAAATATTTGAAAATTTGAAGTCACTACTTACTGGTTATGCTGGTCCTAGGATAGAGCTGATATATGCATGATTTTAATTGGGAATTGAATTCAAAATGTCTTCAAAATAAGAGCTTTGTTGATTTTAGAATTTTTTTTTTTTGAAGGACTAGAAGTTGGTTTGTCTCTTATATTTAAGAAATCTAAATAGACATTCTTAAAAAAAAACCTATTATATATATATATATTGGGAGCAGTATGGGCATGTCCTGAACTTGAATGGTCTGGACCTGTGACTGTGAGTAATATAAATAGACTAAGATAAACAGTTAGTCTATATCGGTCATAGGTGGTATTCATAATGCAGGCTATATACCTAGGCCATGACTGGTTCATGATTGGTGTAGATGCAAGCTCTTTCAAGTTTCAATGCGTAGTGGAAAAAAAACATTGATTATTATTTGGGAAAAAATGAATAAGAGTTTCTTAGTAAATATTTGTCATTTGCTTATATAATTTATGTAAACTAGATTTTTTTTTTTAATTACTTTCCTATTTATTATGGTGTTTAAGTTATTTTTTTCCTCAAATAACTTCTGTCAACTATATTAAAAATGGAGATGTTATAATTTTTGTGCTTAATCTTTCATCAATAAAATTATTCTTTCCCACAAAAATTCTCTAAACTTATCTTTATAACCATGTTGTGTATTCAAAATAAGCCATCAAATTTATAGGTGAAAAGTGGCTGAATTAACTACTCATTGGTGTTTCATAATTCATCATAACAAATCCATATACAATGACATGTCAAACTCATTATAATAATGTAGTTGTCATTTCCAGGATCCATTGTGATCACTAAACAATTTTATGATTTGTTTTTATCACAATATTTTTTATGTGATAATATGCCGTTCAATACAAATTATATATTAAACTATTTTGTCTATTTGATTATGTGGTATGATGTTGAAAGCAGTTCAAGCAAGTTGTAGAGTTTAGGTTCTCTGTTGTTGGCCTAAGATTTTATTCTTTTTACTCTTATATTTACTGCAGATAACTTTAAAATATATATATATATATATATATATATACAGCAGATAAATTATTATAACTTAATAATAATGCATATGTTTCAGGTTTTGATTGTTGTACTACTATACGAAGAAGCTTCTGTACTTTCTGGTGGCTGCCTTCTTGAAAAGAATAGTGAAGCTCGTAGCTTGGAAAGTCAAGTGCACAAGAATCATCTATGAAGGTACAAGTTAAATTTTCATTTTATTAATGGATTATTATTTGATTAAGTTACTCTTTCATTATTGTCGATACTTTTATTATGTGAATGGGTATGTGCTGTGTTATGAGTTCTCATTAAAAACTAATTGGTGAGTTGTCATTGCTCTGTTAGTTAGTTGATGGATTATGGGTGAGCAAATGATCTCAAGTGATTATGGACTAGCTTACATTATTATAGGTGGCTGGGGGAATGATTGATGGATTTGCTGAAATTATGCATATATTGTTATAACGGTTCCTGTCTTTAGTTGTATGAATTCTCAATTTCGCATTAGTCTCAGCTTCTTTATTATATTGTTATAACGGTTCTTATTTTGTAACAATAATAATTAAAATTTCTTCTTTTGCATAGGACCTTATTTTGACGGATGAAGATGATGACGGGGATGAGGATGATGAGGTTGAGTTAAACTATTAAGAAAATTTATTCTTTTCCCTCGTCCAGCTTCTACACCTTGATACAACTTTATAAATATACCTTTTTTTTCTTATAATTTTTTTCCCCTGAAAGCCTTCTAATTTGCAGGTTGTTAAAAGGCCGTCAAAGGTGTTTTCTCTTTTTCCTGTTGGGGGAAATTAAAAATATTATATTCCTCCTAAATTTTCTCTCTTGACTTAATTTGAAGCTTATTCTTTAGTTAGGGTTTGGTTGCTTCTGCTTGCCTATTGTATGATATCTTCTTGATTAGCTTTGATAGTTCCAAACTTTGAGTCTGTTGCATTTCATTATTTAATTATCTGTCAAATGGCTTATCATAATTCAGCCATTAATTAACAATTTCATAGCAACCAGATTATAAACATAAGTAAACGTTTAAGTTTTTTTTTCAGATAGTTTTTTTTTCTTAGTGTACGTTGTTTTGAATGAGGGCTCTGTTTATATTTATATATATATATATATATAAAATAAAATACAGGTGGAATAAAATCTTTCCATCTTGCTTTATTTCAAGTGATTAAGGGAAATTAGAGCACATGCTTGGGTTCCTACTTTTTCAATTAGGATATGATATTCATGATAATGTATCATCCTAACACGTGTTTACAAATTTTATCATAACTTGAATCTTGACTCATTTTAGTTCTCTAGACAAACGACACGTCGCACTCCACAAAAATCTCAAATAATTTAAAACAGTTATGCAGTTCTGGTTGCTCTATATATCCCCCTCACCGACCAAGTCAGCAGTTGTTTACAATTTACGAACACAGCCGACAGAGAGAGAGATCATAAGATCTGCACACCTGTCCACCCTACCTGATCACAACATTTTCATCGAGCGTTATCATCGCGTCGTTTAATTGTTATAGCTCAGAAACCGCGTTATTTGTTTATGCACAATATTTTTGGACTCCAAAGACACAAAAAGGATAATAAAAAAAAATTTAAAAATCAAAGAAAGAAGTAAAAACTAATAAAAAAATCGATATTACAAGTATTCTTCTTCTTCTTCTTCTCATGAGTCATCACTTTTTCTAAAAAATCTAAAAATAAAGTAAAAAGAAAAAATATTATGTGCACTTATTTCTATTTAAATGGTGTACAATTAAGGAAAAAGAACGGTTAGTCCTAACATTTGGAGAAAGAGACATAAAATTCTTTAATATTTAAGGAAGACATTTAACTCCTAAATCTTGTTAGTTTTTATAGTAGTAGCAGCCGCAATTTTCTTGAAGAAAATGATTTTGAAAATTTTACAAATCATTTCTTGTAAATAAAAGTGTATTTTTTTGTAAATATACAATACTACCCTTTTCTCAATTAAAATAAACTCAAAATTAACAGGATTTTGGGGTTATATGAATTCCAAATAACAAATTTTATGAAATAATATGTATATGTCTTATATACATTTTTTCTTTTTACCCTCTGTTTTGTATGAGAATGAACTTGAGACTGATAAAGACAGTACGACGTATCTCTTATTTATTTTTTAAATTCCTCTCTCTTTATTCTTTCGCAATAACCCCATTTATAACCCTATTTCTTTGATCTTTTTATAATCTTTTATCACGCCACATTTCTTGTAGCCTGCGGTTAAAATTTAGCAATAGGGTTATTTAGAGATTTGACAAGCACCTCACATTTTTTTTTTTCAAAAATTATATGTTAAGTGGATGTAACACCTCTGTTAATTAACTATGGGTGTGTTTGGGATTGAGGTTGGGTAGCTGTAGCTTAAAAGCTACAGCACTAAAGTGTTTGGTAAACACTAGCTGCTGTAGCTTGGAAGCTATATTGATATAATTTTTTACTTGTATGATGAAAAATCTATCATATCTTTAATATTTTTATCAAAATTATTATTTAAAATTATATTTACTATATACTATTAATTTTTGTTACATAGTTATAACTTTTTTTCCACAGTAACAGTAGCTTAAAAACTACAGTACCTCAATTCCAAACAAACCCTATGTGCCTGATCCATCCTAGTTCCTAATGATTTGCTTTCCTATGGCATTAAGGTGAATCTTCTTCGTCCACCGAGAGAGATTAATTAACCCAGCGTGATCAGCAGGGTTCATCCAAATTGTGTTTGTATGTATATGTTGTGGCTTTCTCTCCTACACTTTCCTCTTATGCGTCAAGAAATGGTCCATCAAGGCCATTAGTAAGAGTCAGCAATAGCAATTACATGCTAGAATAAGTATATACAAAACAATTACATGCTATTTGTGTAATTTTATTTGCTATTCGTGCAATCGAAAAAAGTAAGGGTCATTCCTATAAAATTTCCATCAACGTTTCTCGTCAAACTCTAATTAATTAAATGTAGAAGTGAAAAGAGGTTGTTGAAATATTCGTGGTAGTTTCTGTGTTTTGCCCACTCGAAACGTTGATCCAGCTGTCAGATTATAATTCATAAAAAATAAAATAGAGGGTAAAATAGAATGTAGGAGCATGAAGCTTCGCGGACACTGCATGCCCGCTACCCACAACAACAATGCAGCGACTGTGAAAGAACCACGTGGCATGCTTCTGTAGTGATACTTTAAAAAATTTGGTCGAACTGAACAAGATTATTAGAAATTTCTTAATGTCAAGCATTTTAGTTAAATTAAGCTTTATGTTTATACCCCCAGTTGCAAAATATAAATGACTTCCATAATTTACTTTTTTTTTTTCTAATCCTTTTCAAACCCAAACATTAAGTATAATATATATTATCTACATATAAAGTATATATTTTTCCAATGAAGCATTAAGAATTAGTTTTAAGTATATACATTTATTCCATTTATTAAAAAAATATATGTATCTTATAATATTTTATTATTTTATTTAGCCCGCTTTGACCAACCTTTATTTAGGGTCTCAAAAATTAAATTTTTTTAAAAAGCAAGATAAAGGTGGAGGGGATTTTTGGATTCATCCGTTATTGGATCAAATCATAACATTTTTTTTATTTTTTTTAACATTTGAGAAAACAAATGGGTTTTGTAGACAAGTGGATGCACCCTAAAAGTGGAGGGGCGCAGGTTTGACATGTATAAATAATGTCTAACCATAAAATAAATGGAAGACATAAATTAATATCCAAATCTTAAAAGAAAAGATCTAATTATAATCACATGCATAAATTCATATCCGAATGGGAGATTATCAATTTTCCCTCTACTGCAATCAATATATACCACTTACCTTCCTGTTGTTTTTATAATAGCTAATAACTTCCTTGACAGCATAAGTTTACAATATTATCCTTATTTTCAAATACACTTTTATTCATATTTATTATAAAATAAATAAATCCTATGAATAGAAATTAAAATAAAAAATTAAGTATCAAAAACAAGAAATATATGTTTTATTGTGATCAAAATATCAAAAATAAAATATTTTTCTTGTATTTTTTATTTTATAAACATTTTCTTATAATAAATATTTTAAAAATAAATGTAAAAAGTACGAGAAAAATATTTCATTATTTATTTTACAATAATTTTTTATTTATCATTCAAATTTTCTTATAATAATAATTTTCTTATATAAATAATTATATTTGTAGCTCCAATTTGTAACATCTTTATGTGAGTAAATCATGCCATGGCTTCAATTGGATGACCCTAAGCACCCATCTCTGTTAATGTGATCACTTCTGGATTTAGAGGCCCTAATAGAATTACCTTTATTTTATGCTCTCAACAAAAATGCCAAATTAGGCACGTAGACCATTTTATATATTTTGTGGTATGCATAATCAAAGTATTGTAAAATATATAATTAGATGGTTTCATGCCTTTTTGTTGGTTAATTATATTAATTATCATATAGATGCCATATAATCGAGTGAGTTATGCTTGGAAACGCTTTAATCAAGAGACTGGTATGAAATAAAAAATAAATTATGTAAATGAAACAGAAGACTTTGTAAATGGAATGTAAAACAAGTAAATATAAGAATTATTGAAAAATAAAAACTTACAAATATAAAATAAAAGCTCATTATAATAATGATTACCTTTTTATTTATAAATTGAATAATGATAATTTTGGTTTTATGTAATACATGTGATGATATATATGAAATTTTATTAAGGATAAAACTTATTTTCAAAATCGAATTTTGAAAAACTTTTTTTTTTTCATATTTTTCAAAATTATTTGTAAGATAAGTGATATTGCATCTTTATAAACCTTCACGATAGTAACCCCAAATGATCTTTTAGTATAAGTAAAAAGTAAAGTTTGAAATTATATAAAGTATGTATAAAATTAAAAATTAGATCCAATTTTATTGATATTTCAATACGTCTAGTAATATAAGAATATCTTTTTATTTTGTTTTGGCTTGATCCACATCAAGAAAATTAATTTTACTTAAACAAATACTATGATAGAAAATGAAAAAAAAATAGTTTATAAATGTTCTAGCATGAATATAGAATTTATGGTTAAACCAATTCAATAAAACCAATTCAATAAAACTTATTCCAATTGTTTTCAATACAAATTATTTGTTATCAATTGATAAGTGATTTTTTTTCTTTGCTTAAACAAATAAAATAAATACAGTATTTTTCAAATTAAAGTTTAATATTGATTTACAAGTTTTATGTTATTTTTACAAGTGTTTGTTTTATTTGCAATTTTAAAACGCCAATTTACTACTCTTATACTAATTTATTTGTTTTACCTTCCATTTACTTATCTTATGCGTAATTTACAAAATTTATGTTTATCACAGCATTGATATCGTAATTTTAATCATGACATCATAGAATTTTCTAGACATTCTTTGAATATCATTGAGAGTAAAAAATTTGGACAGTACTTTATAAGAGTTCATGTAAATTAGTCTCATAATTATCTTTTATCTAATTGTAAATATCAATAATTATTTGATCTAATAGTTTGATTATATTATTAATATAAATAAAAAAATTCCAAGAGAACGAATTTCCTTTTTTTTTTTCTTTTAGGAAAAATCTAGAACATTTCAACCGTTTGATGACAACCTTCCAGTGAGAACACTCAACCCTCAACACTCAACCCTCAACCCTCATCACTCAAACACTCAACACTAACAACTTTACTCAGACCAATAAATAAAAAAACAATAATAATTATCAGAATATAGCGCCGTGCTTCAGGGTTGTACCAAATTAGGAAAACGGTCAAAAAAGACTCCAGTCAAGAACCAAAATTCCACCAATCGTACAATCCTATGATGCACGAACGACTGACGACTGACCAGAAGTTTCTCACAATTAATATAGTGTTTTTTTTTTTAATAAAACTATTTAGTGATGTGTTACTTTATCATGTACCGTGACTTCTCCGTTAAATCGGTCATAACGGCCGTCAAGTTGCCCTAATTTCTCTATAAATTCAGGATCTTTGCTCTTTTGTAGGCATTGAATGATTGCAGGGGAAGAGCCAAGGATATTGAACGAGTCCCCTGAAATGGGTTATCGCAGAGTACGTTGAGGCTGAGATCCATCTCAACGGCAACGCATCCCTCAATCTCGATTGAGTATTGAAGGTTGTTGGGTATTTAATTTTGCAGCGGAAATTATTTTATTTAAAATAATAAGTTTTGCAGCAAAACTTAATTTGCCACTGTGATAGCAGCGGAAATTATTTTATTTTAAAATATAGTTAAATTTTAATAGGAGTTGAAAAGGGTGATGCTGATGATCGGTGAAATGATGGCAGCGGCAATCGCTTTTGGGCTGTGTTTTTTATTTTCCCTTTACTTTAAAAGGGAAAAGCCACCTACCCTCCCAAATTTATTTAAATGATCATAAATACTTATTTAATTTTATAAATGGTTACATAAATTTTTTTTATTATTATATTTTTAATTATAATAATTAAATAATTAAATTTAAATAAATAATATAATAAATATAAATTATTTTATTAATATAATATTTTGTTTGTATTATATGATTCTTATTAATTATTTATTTTTATTATTATTTTTATATTTATTTGAATTGTAATAATAAAAAGATATAATAATTATTTATAAAATTAAGAGAGTTTATGTGATTATTTATGAAATTAAAAAGATGTGTGTGATTATTTAAACAAACTATGAAAAAGTAGGTGGCTTTTTTCTTATTTTATATCTTAAATTATAGTTAATTTTTCACAGGAGTTGAAAAGGGGAAATTAAAAGTTTTGCCACTGATGTCCTTTCCTGGAAAAACAAAAAAAGAGTTTTGCCACTGATGATCGGTGAAATGATAGCAGCGACAATCGTTTTTGGGCTGGATTTTTAAATTATGGTTAAATTTTATTAGGATAACAAGTGCTTATGAAAGGTGACCAAAATATTTTTTTTTTCTGGGAAAAAAAAAAGGAGTCTGGGAAACTTATTTAATTTAAAACGAGAGAATATGAAAAAAAAAAAAAAAACAATGGCTGAAGGGAAAAGGAAATCAACCGAGCAAGATGCACAGAAAATAATTTGTTTTCTTGAAGTCTTTGTCAAGATTTTACGGCACTTCAAAAGCAGATAGAAACCCATTGTATCTTAAAAATAAAAGAAAAGCTGAAAAACATATTTGAACTTGAAATTAATTTGAATTCAATAAGAGTTTAATGAATCAAATTGTTTAAAACGGTAAAGAAATGTAATATATATGTATCGGCAAACGAATGAGCTCTATTTGATTAAAAAAAAAATGTCAAATATAATATATTGAGGAAAGTGGCACCTCCCACGAATTCATAAAGGAAAGTTATTTTCAAAGAGTAATTTTCTCCCACGTAATTTCATATCTGTTATAACTTCGTGTATAGATTAATTAAAAATCAAAGCTCATTTTCAAGAGCAAATAATTGTAAAATTGAGTGGAAAACTGGAAATTAAAGTCTTATTTAGTATTGTGGTTAGTAATAGTTGTATAAAAAACTGCAGTTATTAAAGAATTTGACTTTTTTTTTTATAATAACTGTGGTTTAAAAACAACATTACTTATTTACCTTAACAGAATGGGTCCAATGGGACATACATAAGTTGATTAATTACTTTTGTGGTTTTGCAGTGAACAAAATTTATTTGTCCTCGATGTCAAACGCATACCATAACACGTTTGGATATCTCATTCCAGCTCTCATTGGTATTGTGGGAGCAAACATGCAAGGCACAACAATGCGCTTGCTTGAAACACACACAACAAATATATGGTCTTTTCTTGTAACCACAGCCATTTATTGTTATGCACATTTAGCTCATCAAGAGAATTCTTCCCAATCTTGGGCCCTTGTAGCAGTTGTCTCTGGAAACGTTTCTGCAGTCTCCTTAGTCTCCACACTTGTTCCACGCCCTGATATTGGTCATATCATATTGTACACTGCATGGATTTGCGCTTCCATTATCATTGTTGTGCATCAATATAGGGCGTTGTTTACAAAAGCTTGTTGTCAGCTCTACAACGAAACCTTGAAGCCATTTTGCATCGATATTTGCAATAGGTTTCAAGCTAACGACACTTCCTCGACAGGACAACAACGACCAACACTACCAGTTTAGAAGGATTCTTCTTCAAATGTTTCACCTTACACAGTTCTACAGTAGCGAGCAATCATCACATGTACATGCAGTAATTTTGAAAAGTACTAATTACTGTCGTCAAATTTTATCTTATCCTTTTTATTCCCTTGAGCACTGTCAGCTGCGACTCCAGTTTCCTGCAACAATGAAAAATTTTGTAATAGGTAAAAAGTTTTTCTTTTTTGGCAATATTAAGTCAATAATTTGGAAGGCAGATTTAACAATAGGTTGGCCTAATTTCAAATTTTAATCCATGTCATATAGAAAGCCAACTAGTTCAAGGTATATGAATCCACCAAAAAGTATTAGAAATTTAGGGTTAACACTTGGAAACGGCTATTAGGCACTACCTCAAGAGATCTTAATGGTGGAACCAACCAAGGGGTATAAATAGATAGTTGGTCAGTGGTAAGAACCAGCCTATCAGCATCTTTAGGCACAAAGAACTCCAAAAAAAAGCCCACATGAGACACAAGACCCTATGCTCAGCATGCAGCAAGCTTATCTACATTCAGATGCTTTAAGGATCAAATTCACGTTACATGAAAATTTCACTATTAGAATGGCACTCAGAGATAAGTGGAAGAAAATTTCTGAAAATCAATATACCTTTTTCTTTGTGATTAGGTCCCCACTAACTCACTTATTTCAAGTAGCCGAGTCAGCTTCAACAGAGTCATATTGTATCCTTCAAAATGCAAAACCCCTGTGACTTTTCCATCCTAGTTCCTACTAATTTGCTCCACAATGGCATTCCCCAATCTACTTAGGTGAATCTTCATTCACAGAGATCAACTCAGCATCAGCAAGGTCCATCTATATTGTTTTTGTGTATGTTGTAGCTTTCACTCCTATACCTTTACACCTCTTATACCTCAGTTTGATGCGAACAAATGGTTTGTCAAGGCAATTGGTAAGGGTCAGTCAGTTAGCAATGGTAATATCCGCCTTTCTTCAATCACAGCATCGTGTATAGGGCACAAAGGATTAATAATCTTCTTATTAATATAGTAGTTCAAAGTTTGTCCCATTCCAAGAGGTTGAGACTGTTTGAAGCCGCCAGAAAAAGTAAAGATAAAAATGTTAGTCTTCCACTTAAGTGATAGCAAATACTACATGACATATGAAAAATTACTTTAGCTACATTGTCTTACCAGTTCAAGGATAGACTGCATCAGAGATTCGATTTTCAGTCCCCTACGAATAATTCTTTGGATGGTAAAAAAAAAGAGGATTATCTAGTCCATTATGTACAAACCACAAAAGCTTTGCTAAGAGGCATATTACACCATTTTCAACCAGCTAAACTCATAAATTTGAACCTTTCATACACCATATCCTCTTGAACCATATGGTATTGAGCATTACGAGCATTGTACTTTGACCTGATTTGATGGTGGGAACTGGGTTGCAACGAATGCACTTACGACAACACTATTAACATCCCAATTTTGCTTATGAAACCACAGGGAGATATTAGAATGACATCTCAATACTTCAAGTCATTCACAAACATTTTCCATGTAATTGGTTGCAATATCAGACGAGCTTAAGCCTGCCACCAATAATCTGCTTCACCCTGAAGCACGGATAAGGCAAAAACGCCATTCTCTGCTCATCATTCAGCCTCAACAGATCACTGGTGGGAGGCTAAAGCTCGTATGATGAGTGGTTAAAGAGAAAATACCCTTGCTGATAGTTTATGCCAAGATGAAAGTCACTATAGTCAAAGGGTATAATTATCCTAAAACAGGGTCTAGCTGATCATTTCTGAAACCACGCGGAGGTGTCGGTGTCCTTTTCCCAGAAAAATAAATAAAAATCACCATACTTCCACAATTATCCAAAGAGCTCGAACCCTGCCGCATTATAAAAAACTATTATAAATCTATTTACAGAATTTCACCAAATCACGAATAAACTTGACTGAACGCAGGCATCGTGTGATATTTGCACCCCCACAATTTCTTATCAGATTCAATTCTTAAAACAAATAGGAACACATATAAAATTTAAATAAAATTCTTTCATTATTATTTTTTTTTTTTGCGTGTGTGCGCCAAAAATTGGAATTTTGCAGATTAAATTACTACTCGATGATGAAGTACAAAAGAAAAAAATCATCATCGTATTCTGACAATAACCCATAATAGAAAACCAAAAAAACTCGAAGCTTACGTTGTCATTCAAAGCTTTGATCCAATTTGAGCATCCTGAAACGGCGTTTTTCTTACTCATTCTTAACGTTTTCTTTATTAAGTGTGCTCTTATATGTATCAGAAAGTAAGTCACTAATTATTAATGATCAAAATACCCTTGACAATTAAGTGTAATGGCATGTTCGGGCTAGGCTTTGCTTTTACTTTTACTTAAGTGTAAAAGTGTAAAAGATAAGTCAAAGCCTGAGTTTATTTTTACTGTTTGAATGATCATAATAAAATTTTTTTTTTTTAATGAGAAATTCTTTTTGAAGTGTTTGTATGACTATATACAAAAGACTTTTTAATTATTATAAAGTTATTAATACTTTTAACTAATTTCGTATAATCAAAGCATGAGATTTCTGTATAATTTCATATAATTAAAGTATGAGATTTCGTGTATATATATACACATTAAAAAATTAAAAAAAATAAAATATAAATCAAAGCATGAGATTATAAAAAAAATTCTTATTTGAAAAGAAGATTAGTGTGCTGATTGTGTTCCTTTTATTTTTTTTTAATTGAGTAACAAAGAGGTAAAACAAAAAAAATACGTAAGAAATAAGATTTAAGAATTTAGATATGAATATAATATTTTTTTATTCTTTTATTAATTTAATATTAGTATATGAATTATAAAAATTATAATAAATGAAAAATTAACTTAAACAAAAATTTATTGAAAAAAGTGAGAAATCTTGATTTCTTCCCAAAGGTATTTTAAATTAAAAAAATGGCTTTTAATTTATACTCAAACAGCCTCAAAAAAACTTTTTTTTTTTAATTATAAAAGCAAAAAAAACTTAATTAAGCTAACGAAACAGGCACCGAATGAGCTGACGTTTAAGGGCATCGTAGTCACTGTGTGGGCTAGGCACCTATTTGAGGCGAATAGATAACTAGTGTCCTTATTTGATAAATCATGTTATTTGACACAGAAGTATGAATAAATTCTCATCTTCCTCCCGTTTCCGCGGGAAATTTATTTTCAGTGCAGCGGAATTGAAAAAATCTGAAGGGAAAAAAAAATGGTTGGTATGTGGAAATTATACTTGAAACGTTGTCGTTTTCTCGCACAATTCCTGTGATTTATTTATGCTGTGTATTTTTACTGGGCTTTTAGGGTCATAATCAGAGAGAGAAGACAAGGTCACGTTGGAACTCTCTGAAGAAATTCTTCAGAGCATGGAAGTGGGCATGTTTTTTAGAGATTATGTGAGAGAACCTTCTAATAAGTTTCTGTTTGAGAAACATACTTGATTTGCGTTTTAAGTGTATCTCAGTATCTGTTTGTTAATTCAGTGTCGTTTTGTATTGATTTGTGTTTCAACAGAATGGTAGAATTAGTTCCATGGATTTTCATAAATCGTCGAGTTATTTGGTGACGGCTAGTGATGATGAATCTATACGTGTGTATGATGTCACTGCTGCCACATAAGTTGATCCTCTGTTTCTTAGGATTTTATGTTGTCTTTGGGAATGCATTTAACTAAGAAAAGGGCTTTTGAATAAGTTAAAACAGCTGGTTTCAGTTTCGTAATTTTCTCTAAGATGGACAAAAATGCTTTATAAGATGAGAGGGGAAAAAAAAAGAAAAGAAAAAAGAACCTTGGAGTGGTTTTTGGGGAAGTGCTTGAGGGAAATGTAATTCATATGATTTTCAAGGACTTTTGTGAAAAGGGCTTTTTTTTTTTTTTGACATAAGCTTTTTCTATAAGAGCACTCCCAAATGCACTCCAGTTGTCTTAGCTGAGCTCATGATAGTTGGTATTACAATTACTACTGAGACCCTTAATTGAATTTCAGATGTTTGAAGACAATTATTAGCAAAAAGTATGGCGTGGATCTTGTTTGTTTTACTTCTCATCCTCAAAGAATGGTTGGGATGGTATGATTATTGGAACATGGGTTTTTTGTCTGTTAATGGATTACTTTATTAGGCACTTATTTGAAACGTTCTTTCATTTAGAATCTCTATGGCTTCTTTCCTTGCACGATAACAAGTACTTGCATTACTTCAAAGGTCACCATGACAGGTTTGATTTATGACATGTGGTGATATATTCTCAAATCACTGATTCTTGTAAATATTTTGTAATTATTATTATCTGTATATATGTTTTACTGCTTCTAGGATTGTTTTACTTAGCCTGTGCTCATCCAAAGATTGCTTTATTTCTGGTTCTCTTGATCGAACTGTTCTGCTCTGGGATCAACGGGCTGAGAAATGCCAGGTGGATATCATGCCATGCATGGTCACATCCAAACCTTTTTTTTTTAACCCCAATTTTCAATTGTATTTATGATCTCTGTTGGCAAATCAGGGTCTTTTGCGTGTCCAAGGAAGGCCAGCTACAGCATATGATGATCAAGGGCTTGTCTTTGCAGTTGCCTTTGGAGAATACATAAGAATGTTTGATGCTTGTAAGTATGAGACGGTTAAAATTAATATCTAAGAATATCTTGGAAGTTTATATGTCGTAGTGCTTTTAGCATGCATTAATTTGGTTCTTTTAGCATGCATTAATTTGGTTAAGTTTGAATACTGTTAGGGTCCTTTCAACATCTTCTCTGATGGTGGGGATGTATCAGGTGCTAACGTCGTAAAGTTCAGCAATGATGGGAGACTTATGCTTCTGACCACCATGGAAGGACATTCATGTGCTTGACTCATTCTGAGGCACACTTGTGAGTTTACTTTTTCTTTCTTCATCTCCGAAATGTAACATATCGTACATATTTATCCCTCTATACACTGGAATATCTGTTAATTAGCTTATGTTTACTGTTGTTTTTAGTTATCCACTTATAATGTGAAGCCAGTTTCTTGCAATTCCACATTGGAGGCATCTTTCAGCCCTGAGGGAATGTTTGTTATATCAGGTAGAGTTTCTGCTTTCAGTTCTTAAGGCACAGTGACTTGGATATTTTATTAATATTTGCTTTTGGCTGTTTTGATATGTTATATCAGGGTTCTTGCAATTGTTTTGTATATAATTCTCAAATAAATTTCTTACCACCTTGTTGGTAAGAAATTTCTTCGGACAGAAGAAGATTATGGAAACACTTACTCGAAATCTCACTTATCAGATTCCATTGTGGAAGACACCATTTTTTCTGAAGAATTCAAATAAATTTCTTACCACCTTGTTGGTATTTTGAAATACACAACTTGAAATGTTGGGCATCAAGCTTGTTTCTACAGAATTCTTTAAATTCATGTTCTCTTTTTCCTTGACTTGCTTTGAAACCCACTCCTATCCATGCAAATCCAAATGCATACATATTTTCATCTGGTTGTGCTTGTTAATGAAAATAAATCAATGAAATGCTGAAATAATGAGTGCTCCCACACATGCGGAAGCAACCTAGTGTGGCCAAGCACCTCTCATTAGTTTTATGTGATACAATTGGCTTGATGCGCTCTTTATGCTAATTTTACTTTCTTGGTTTTGGAAGGTTCTGGTGATGATAGTGTATACGCTTGGGTGTACAGAGTGGGAAAGAGGTATGATAAGCAAAATTCCTTGATTCTCATGCCTTTTGAATGCTTATAATTCAAAGGGATGTTATTTCCCCTGCATGGACCCAGTCATAGTATTCATTGTCTTCTAGGCAAACCAACAATGCTTTTGATGTTGGTATTGTTATTATATAAACATTGTTTGGTTTTGTTTATTTTTCTTGTCAAGGTTGCAAGTTCGATGAGTTTTGATACGGAGCCTCCTGTCATAAAATGGGCCCCTGGAAGTCTCATGTTTGTTACGGGGTCATCTGAGCTATCGTTTTGGATTCCTGATATGTCTAAAAAGAGAGCTTACGTTGGAAGGATGTAAAGTTTCTAACATTCAACACACTTATAATTTCCGGTCGTAGTATGTATACGCATCTAACTTACCTGCTCGTAACCTTTTCTAATGAGTTCTGAATAAGCAACAGTAGATCTGGTATCAATATGCTATTCGGAAGAGCATTTCTTCTTACATGTATGGCTAGGGGTGCATGAGTTGAGCTACTGAGATGTTACACTCTATTGAAGCGCTTCCTAACCAACCTGGCTAAGGTTCCTTGCAGTTTGCCCTTTTCATAGTTCTTTGGCTGGCAACAATGTGAGCAATTACCTGGACTATGAGGCCTCGTGGGCACTGCCTAGGCAGTTTTTTGAAAAACTAGGAACTTTATTTGTCATTGGCATCTGTAACACAATTAGTTATTAACTGGATTACTTTATATATATGACATGGTATACCTAATCGGACGAATAACTGGTTACAATCCAAGTTTTGTTGATCACGAAAGGTTTGGGCATGATAGTCCATTTAGGTCATTAGGTCAGCCAAATGGAAGACCAATGGATTTGGGGAGTTTGTCTACAATGCAAACTGAGGTGATAATGCATGTTCATGGTTTTATCCTTGCCATGTATTTTTATCCTGTTATTCTGAATTTGATGCCACAAAACTTTGTATTGTAATTTCTTGGAATTCTCACTGTATTCTTTTCTCCTTTTGCTATGTTTTTGTTGATGATGGGGTGACCATCTTTTAGTGTGATAAAGGTTGGATTCATATGTTATACCTAAAATAAATTGTCACACTAGATTGATATATTGATTCTCTAATCAACTGAGAGTATCTTCTAGTCCAGCTATTTCTTTTTCCGGTATAAACGATAAATGTTCTTTGAACTTGCCTCATATGTTAACCTGCCAACAATATGATATACTGTACATATGTCAAGCAGTCAGGTGAAGATAAATTTGAGTTAGATACATGTTTAAGATTAAGTTCTTATTGTTGCTCATAGCTGAATGCTGTGGTTTAAATGACTGAGCTTTTGGTTTTGGTTCTTGCACATCACTTTTTAGAGGGTTCTTCATTGTTTCATTGAGTTTGAGCTTCATATGCTGTTTTGGATTTGATGATAAGTTTTCAAGAATAAAAGAAAGGAATCCTTATAACATTAGATGCCTTGATTCAGGAAAATGGGCATGTTCCTTGATTCAGGAAAATGGGCCCTTTTCAAACTCCTCTGGTAAGGTGTTCCTGGAATTCCAACTACACCTGTTGTAAAGAGGGTTATTAGACTTGATGTTCCTGTGGATAAATATCCAAATGTAAGTTTAAACTTTGCTTTTCGATTTAAAAGTTAGTTATGTTCTTGCATTTAATTTCCTTATAGTAGTAGTTTCTAACTTAAACACACAGCAGTTTAATTTTGTTGGCCGGATTTTGGGACCACGTGGGAACTCCCTCAAAAGAGTTGCAGCCATGGCAGAATGTAGGGTGTTCATTAGAGGCCAGGGTTCAGTCAAGGATTCTATGAAGGTATGATCTATCATAATATGGTGAAGCTATGCATTTTGGAATAAGTTGCTGATTCAATTTAATCAAGCTAAACTGGACTTGAACTCTTAAAGCATGAGAATATGAAATTATAATAGCTAAAGCTGCTTCTTGCTTATGAATATTATACATTTGATGTTTCAGATTGGAGTTATTTTACTTGCAGCTAAATTGTAGGATTTATAGATTAAGTAAATTATTTCCTCTTATTTTTACTATGGTCCTTCCTATGTGAACCTTGCTAAAGGAGGACCATGTTAACTTGTAGGACAGCATTAGCTCTTGTCCAATTTTATCTGGTGCCGATGTGCATCTCCAATAAAAAAATTGTATTTCAAATTCTTTGTTATGTTTGTTTGATTAGGGAAGCTGCAATTTGAGTTCTTTGATTAGCACCCTAATTATCCTGGTTTTATGTAACAATTCGTCAGGTGCTTTAATTTTTAATTTAGTACTGATATTGGTCATGGTATGACTGGATTTGCTTATGATAATGCATGATGTAGTTCCATGATATTCAATGGAGGATCGTGACATTTTGCTGATTGATTTAACTGGAGAAAGATGTACTAAGCATGAAATTACATGCATAAAGTATGTTGCTTCAGAATAATGATGTTGCTTCAGAATAATGACTTCCAGATAAATTATAGCTTTTTTTCTCATAATTCTTTTCACGGAAACAGCTGGTATGTTATGGTGCTTTTCCTTCATTGTGGTAGGAGTAGATATATATTTTGAGTAGTTTTGTTTTTCATTGATGGCATATGTGCTGGAAATGAATGTATATTGTTACTAGTTTATCCATTAAGTGGAAATCAAGACTCATTTCATGTTCTTCATGTTCTACAAATGGGAAAGTGCGTTTTGCTGTTGCAAACTATTTCTTCGTATTTCCTAAAATTGGATGTTGCTTGACATTATTATACCATCTCGGTTTCTCTTGATAATTCTTTACTTTTTGGTTCCTTGGGAAGAAAAACTTAAAGATAAACCTGGATATGAGCATCTTAATGAGCCAATGCACGTGTTAGTGGAGGCTGAATTTCCAGAGGATATAATAAATTCCCGCTTGGATCATGCTGTAGAGATACTAGAGATTCTTTTGAAGCCCGTGGTATGAGCAGAAAAGCTCTTGTATTTTATCTGAACTTTGTCGATATTCTTTCCTTTAGCATCTCTCCTAATTCCCGCTTGTTCAAACTCATCTGCGGGAATTAGCTATGCTAAATGGTACACTAAGAGAAGAAAGCCCAAGCATGAGTCCTAGTATGTCACCCTTCAACACTGCTGGAATGAAACGCGCCAAGACCGGAATATAATCTGTTATACATATAAATGATGAAATGAACCATCGTTGAACCACCGGGTCACCACAGCTGATGGATTGCTGTCCTTATAACTTCACTGGTTTTGTTCTTCAGAACCTTGGGGAGAGACTTGATTCAAGAACAGTTGGTTGAGATCCTGAGTTAGTTTTGCGCTCAACTGTTGGCATCTCAAGACGGGTATCTGCTTCCGATGTTTGTGTTCTATATAGTTAACATGTTTGTCAATGATCATGATTCTTTGGTGTATTATTCCTTTTGAGTATGGAATTTGTTACTTAATTGATTAAAGAAACTCATTCCATAATTAATTTTTATTTGTTATTCCAGCCAGCAGCTGAAGTAATGTGACCTTTGAACGTACTTTGCTAGATACTTTGCTTGCTATTGACTTGAAACAGAGGACCAATAATTAATAATTGCATTGTAATTTCAGTTTACATAGCATATTCTCTTGTTGTATTTTGCCTCAGTGGATCAGCTCTTGTTCTTTTGCTGCACCATTCTATTATTTTGTTATCCTTGTAAGCTGCCTCAAGAATCTGATCCATCCAATCGTATGTTAATTAATTTGACATATGATTAGTTGTTTTTGGCATGGATAAAATTCTGTTTAATCATTCGGAGGATTCATACATGTGTGTTGGCATAAAAAGCAGATTTCGGTGGGAAGAGCGTACGGTTCACGTGGTATGCTCATCCACTGATATTTTGACAGCTGGGCATATATATGTTTTCAAATTGGCCAGTCATATAAATCGAGTAGCATGATTGGGACTGTCGCAGTGTCGCTGTCCCAAGTAAGTTTTTCTTCCGGCTCTCTTTAGAGGTCATTGTCAAGCCCTTTGCCTGCCGCAGGAAACAAATATTTATTAAAAGTCTGCCACGAATAATATGCTTCATTCTGCAGCACTAATAAGGCAAAAATGCCATCATCTGCCTTATCATACATTCCAACCAAAACGGCCTCAACAGAGGAGGCAAAGGTCTTGTTTAATATTAGGGTTAGTTGGTTATTAAGGCTAGATACAGCACCAAGTATTTGATAATTAAATACTAATTGTTGTAGTTTAAAAATTAAGTTATTTTGATCAACGACGTATATGATAAAAAAATTTATAATTTTTTTAATTTTTTTTTATCAAAATTACTAATTAAAAATTATATTTATTACAAATTATTCATTTTTATTTCATAAATATAATTTTTTTTAATTTTTAAGTTACACCACCTTAATACAAAACATGGCTTAAAATCACTCAATTGCTCATAAACTGAAACAAAAGTCAGCTAAGCACCATTGAAATAATTAATGAGTGAATGAAAAAAAAATTACAATTATTTGTCTATTTCAAATCCTTTATGGACTATGAACAGCGAAAAAAAGGAAAAAAGAGCGAAATTCTCTTAATGTTTAACAGGGGTGGCTTTAAATAGAGGCGAACAAGGCGATCGCCTAAAGTCCCATATTTTGAGAAGGTCTCATTTGTTGAGAATTTCCATAATAATTTCTCTAATAATAAAGATTTTTAAAAAAAAATTACCGATTGTAGGAAATATGAAAACCTATTAGACATCTCTCTAATTAATAATTACCTTGCAATTAAGAATTATTATTTTTATAGAAAATCTTATTTGGTAACCTTTTTGTTAAAGAGATATAATTAATAATATTATCTAACTATTAATTCATTCATTATTAGTCTTTCCAAGAAAACAAATTAGATTTTTTTGTTTTCAATTTCCTAAAAAAATGAATTATATAACGTTACAATATTTGACTTTTCGTATTCTTTTTAATTTATATTATAAACCTTATAATCTCAAAAATCAGTTAGATTAAAAAAAATTTCTTACTCTCTTTTCTACAAAGAAAAGTATTATATTAATTGGATCCATATTTATTATCTTATCATCAATTCATCATTTCAACTTCCTATGTTCTATCATTCAAAGTTCTTATTTATTTGTTTGTTATTTTGTAATGAAAGTAAAAAGATATTTTCTTGACTATTTTTTTAGGTTTTGTTTTTAAAATATTTTGAGATCTTTTTTTATTATTATTGAAATTTAAGAATTAAAGATGAAATGAATTTAAGTCCTTTTATATTTGTTTGAGTATTGAAATTACAAAATAAAAAAGAGACCTTATAAGAAAAGTTCACTTAAAACCTTAAATACTCTAAAGCCGATTCTGCTGTTTGACAAAACTAATCAAAACCCCTTGGTATTGTAAAATATATCCAAACCCCTTTGGGTATTAATTTTTTTTAAACTAATCTTACTATTTTATCCTTAGTGATTGTATGGTGTTGACAACGTGAATACCTTTAATTATTTAATTAATTGAATAAATTTTTAAAATCATAATTAATTGAAAATTTATGGGAAAATTAAGGGAATAAAATATTTTTTAATTAATTCTTAATAAAAATTGAAAAAAAAATTAAACGCAAAATTAATATATATATTTCAATTAATTCTTAGTCGTTACACCAAGTCAGGGACTTAAATTTCCGAGTGGGGCCCTTTACGTTCAGCTGCTGGCTTTGCCCTTACGCCTTTACTTCTTTAGTTATTTTCAACACTCTTTTGAATTGCACCAGTATGATCAATGATGCGAAGTTAAATCTCGTCTTCAAATTGTATGACACTATGACGATTGTATTAAATTTCCCCTGGGGCACTGAGGCCCTTTGCCCCGTTTGCCCCTTGAACTTGATGGGAACCCCAGTCATTTTCATTTTTCAACATTCTAAGAAAAAATGAAGAAAAAAATGGATACGAAACCGCAAACCCCTGTCATTTTCATTTTTTAATATTCTAAAAAAAAGAAGAAAAAATGGATACGAAACCGCAAACCCCTGTCATTTTCATTTTTTAATATTCTAAAAAAAAGAAGAAAAAATGGATACCAAACCGCAAACCCTGTCATTTTCATTTTTCAACATTCTAAAATGGATTATTTTTCACCAGCCTCAAATGTTTCAACAAAAGTTGGCTTGCACCCTAATGTTTCAACAACCATCACCACACTCCCAAATCAGTAAATTCTATCGTTATCTTTGACGGTAGAAGGATAAAAGTGACATTCGACACAAACGACTGGAAAAATCAGTGAACCCAATATACATGGTACCCCTCGATCATTGGGAGTTCGAATGATCCTATTTAACACCTCCATATCAAAATCAATTGGAATCCCAGCCACATTGGTAATTATCTTATTAGTAGTGTTCGAAGCAATCAACATATTTGAATAGAACACTTTCACTAAAGTAGGATATAACGGTTCCCTAAGAGTTAAGACATTTTTCCAACCCATGTCAACTACTAGAGTCCTAAGAGTTTTACCACAAATAGACAAGTGATCTAAAAAATTAAGCGTAACAAAGTTAGTTTGAATAATTTACCTAGTCATGAACTTGTCAGCGTAACGTTTCCACAAAGCTTGGTTTGAGAAATGAGTTTGGAAGAACTCTGGAGCATCCTTATTTGGTTCCTTTCGCTTCTTGGAGGTTTGCTTGCTCCTCATTGTGAAATGACAAGTATTGCCCAAAAACACACAAATTTGGGTTCACTGATTTTTGAGAAAAATGATGAATTTGAATCGATTAAAGAGTTCTTAGGAATGATTAGAGGGAAAATATGGGTTTGAAATGGTAACTTAGGTTTAGAGGATTTGGGATTTTTGAAAAATGTGGATTAAATGAGTTTTTTGGAGTTGATAATTGAGGTAAAATGGATGGGTAATGGTTTTGGAGAGTGAATTTGGAGAGAAAATATGTAAAAAATTGAGTATTTAGGAGAGAGAGAGTGACGAATTAGAGAGAGAGATAGAAAACGCTGAAGAAAATGAGGAGGAAGATGATGAATAGCGCTTAAAATCAAGCACTCGGCTCGTCGCTTGAAGCAAGCAGTTAACCGTATCCTTTTCAGAGATATAGCGGTTAGCCTTGTGAAAGATAACTGTCACTTTTACCCTTCTACTGTCAAAGATAACGGTTGAATTTACTGATTTGGGGGCGTGGTAATAGTTATTGAAATATTAGGGTGAAAGCCAACTTTTGTTGAAACATATGGGGGCTGACGAAAAATAACTCTTCTAAAAAAATAAAAGTAGAAAAAAAATGAATACTAAACCGCAAACCCCTGTCATTTTCATTTTCCAACATTCTAAAAAGAAAAGAAGAAGAAAAATGGATACCAAACCGCAAACCCGTGTCATTTTCTTTTGAGTTTTGTCTGTCTTGCAAATTTCTACGAAACTCTCCCCACTCCCCAGCCGCGCTAGGGATGGCAAACCTCAGAATCCCGAAGCTGATATCAAACCTGCTACCATATTATCTAGGATTGGTGGCAACTTGGTCAACACCGTTCTTTTACGTCTTATAAAAATACGACAAGAAAAATTTGCATTTTTGACTGGTAGCAAGCAACATCGCTTTTTCGTTTTTTTTTTTTCTAGATTGGGGTTACTTCGGACGTAAGCATGACGAAATCACAATAAAACAGATGAATTGCAGCCTTCACTTGAACATATATGAATACCCAAGCCACGAGATAATGTTTTTAAGCAGAGATAATTGAGATAAATTTTTGTTTTCCTTTCCCTCCCAAGTTTCAAGCTGAGTTTCCATTTTGGTTTTTGTTGTTTTTTTTTTTTTAAATCGATCAGCTTTGCTGTTCCCAACCTTATTTGCCGTGAAAGAGAAAATCCAGGGTTTGTGCAAAGCTGCCAGTGCATTCTTCATCATCCAAATCCAAGCCCTTCTGTGTATGGTCATTTTCTTTACCATTATTGACTCAAGTTTTGTATTATTTTTGAGTATTTATGCAATCCACTTCAAATTGTTTTTGTTCTGCTAATTTAATTTCCATGAAAAAAATTGGTTAAGTCCCTGATGAAAATTTTGTTAAGCCTACTATAAAAGAGGTTTGTTTTTATGTTTTCTTTCTTTCTCTTGTTAAAGCACAATAAATATTAGGGGTGCGCATCGGTTCGGTTTTGTAAAATACTAAATTTTTGGTTCGGTTTTGTTTATGAATTTCAAAAATTGGTTTAGAAATTTTTATTCGGTTCGGTTTTGGTTTTAATCTATTCGGTTTTTTTAGTTATATAAAACCAAACCAAAATAAAAAAAACCGAATTGAAATCAGAAAACCGCTCCAAAACCAAAAAACTAGCCAATCCCTAAACGCCACATGGCATTTTTATTTTAAAAATTAATTTTCCAGTTTTTCGATTTTATACCGAATTGAAATATTTGGTTTTTTCTAAGAAAAAATACTAAACCGAACAATAATTTTTCGGGTTTTATTCGGTTTTGTCCACCCCTAATAAATATAGAGTAAAATTTGAATTTATCGTCACTTAAAATGATAATCTTCAATTT
The DNA here is from genome assembly GCA_030449835.1 of Clausena lansium. NCBI lineage: Eukaryota > Viridiplantae > Streptophyta > Magnoliopsida > Sapindales > Rutaceae > Clausena > Clausena lansium. Next base: position 3,392,566 of record JASUUF010000146.1, on the reverse strand, counting down.
ATTTATATTTATCAAATACCATTTAGAAGTTAAAAAGTTTGTCATCAAAGTGCCTCCATTTATTCTAATCTTTTGATTGAAATAGAAGTAAATCGATGTTTTCAAAATTTTAAAGGGGTAAGCTGAAGATTTTCGTTATAGATACATATAACTTTGAATATTGGTTTATTTAGTGTCTCAAGAATTAAAATTTCTAAAACAAAAGCTAAACTTTATGGAGAAATTTGGCTGATTGATTGACTGGGATTGGATTTCTTGCTTTTTCAAATTTATTAGATTGTAATCAAGAATAGATGATTATGGATGATGGCAGAGGGGATATTTTGATTCCCATAGCAAAACATTTTTACTTTCTTTTTTCTAATCTTTAAGAAATTTTAATATCCACGTAGGTCAATTGGATTTTGAAACTAGAGTTGTGGTTTTTTGGTAATTTTACACTTAAAAGTTCAAATAAGGGCAAAATTATCTTTTAAAATAAAAAATGTCAAGGTTAATGGCAACAACAATATTTAACGAAAAGGGTGAGCTTTAATAATTGTTGAAACAAGTGTGTATACAATAAAATTTTGATGAAATATTTGGGTACAGATGAAAAGTGCTCCATCAAATTTTTAGAGGAGAATTGCATTGGTTGAAAGTAAATAATTGACAAACAATTTGAGAGGAAATTAATACAGGGTATTTTTTATTTATTTTTTTTTAAAGGAAATGGAATATACCAAAGATGATTAATTATTTTAATGATTTTGCAGTGAACGAAATCTCTTCTTCTCAATGTCATATCCCAACATTTTTGAATATCTGATTCCGATTCTCATCGGTATTGTGGGTGCAAATGTGCAAGGCAAAACAAAGCCTTTGCTTGAAACACACTCAATAAATATATGGTCTTTTCTCATTGCCACAGCCATATATTGTTATGCACATTCAGCTGACCTCAAGTCTCGACCTCACCGAGAAAATTCTTCTCAGTTCTGGGGTCTTGTTGCTGTTGTCTCATGATCTACTTCTGCAATCTCTTTGGTCTCCACATTTATTCCATGTTCTAATATTGGCCTTATCATTTTGTATACTGCGTGGATTGGCAATGCCATTATTGTTGTTGTGAATCAATATGGCACGTCGTTTTTAGAAGCTTGTCGTCAGCTCTACAACGAAACCTTGAAGCCATCTTGCAATGCCATTTGCAGTAGGTTTCAAGCTAATAATACTTCCTCGACCGGGCAGCCACGACCAACACTACCAGTCTAGAGGGAATTATCTTTAAATTAAATGTTTCGCCTTGTGCACAACAGCAAGCAATCATCACATGTACATGTAGTAATTTTAAAAAGTAAGGGAGAAAATTCCACAAAATATATTAGTGTTCACACAAAAGTAACGGAGAAAATTCCACAAAAGTAACGGAGAAAATTTTCTCCAAATTAAACGTTTTAGGAGCACTAGAAATCTTTTTCTTATGTAAGGATAATGGTGGTAGAAATATGTGTGGATGGGCTTGTAAGTGATCACACGGCATCATGTGATAACATACGATCTTTCCATCGTTATTTCAAGTGAAATTGAAAGCACATGCTCGGGCGCGGCGGGCCCTCGCAATCCTGATATGATATTGATGAAAATGTATCATCTCAAAGACATGTTTATCATAGCTTATTTCTATAATCTTGACTCATTTTCAGAACCCACGTCAGCGACTCAACAATTTGGAACTCATTACATTGGTCAAGAAGCACAAATGTACATAAGACATATTTATATTATTTAATTAAACTTGTTACTTATCCAATAGGCTTGTAGCCCATTGGTAAGTGTTTTGGTTCCAGTCCCAACTATGGTTAGGGTTTAAAATTTTTTTAATTAAGCATGATTGAAGAAATTAACTTGTAAATAGTATTTTTACGAGTGAAGACAATAAGTCCCTTTAATGTAAGGGTTAATTCGTCTAGGCAAGTGTTTCATAGAATTAAATGTAATTGTCTCCTTCAATATAAGGGTTAATTCGTCTGGACAAATATTATGATCAGTAACCTGATATATAATCAACCTAAACAAAAAAAAAGTTAAACTTAATACTTGGAACTCATTACGTTGGTCCCTTTACAGGGTTTATTTAGCCAAACAAGGCTAACGCGGTGTAAAATAGGTTTGCGAGGGCCCGCCGCGCTCAAGCATGTGCTTTCATTTCCCTTGGAAGCTCTCTTGGCCTCTACACACATTTCCAGCACTATTATCCTTAATTTTTTTTTATTTTAAAATAATTGGCCTCGATAATTGCGTAAGAAAAATTCACAAAAATATGCATTGAGTCTAATGAATGTTGATTGTTGGGATTGGCTGCATTGGCACGGCCTTTTGACTACTGAGTGACGATGCCGCGAGAGGGAGAGAGAATTATTATTTACAGTTGAATTTGTGTGATTTGATATGATATGGTATGATATTTAAATAAAATGAAATAATAGATAAATATTGATGATAAGAGCCATTCAAATTATTTTTAAAATAAGATTTTACTACTCATTTAAAAAGTTAAGTCAATAAACAAAATTTTTAAAGATTTTTTAAATGAGATTCTCTAAATGAAATAATATTTTTTCTTTTAATTTTAATAGTATATTATTTTTTTTATCTCATAATTCATGAAAAAAAAGTGTTATAATTATTATTTCTTTTGTAGAGAAATTTTTTTATTAAAATAATATAAATTTATTTTTATTCGAAGAGTCTTTCAAGAGATGACTTATTTTTTTATTCTTTTATTTATTATATAAATAAATAAACAAGCATATGAAAAATTAAATTAAAAGTACCATGCTATAAGAGCATCCCAAAAGGCTCTTCAAATAAGATTTTATTTTTTATTTGAAGAGTCATGTCAATATAAAATATTTTAAAAAACACATTAATTTAGTTTTTTCAAATAAGATTTTGTTTCTCACTCTTCAATATTATTTAGTGAGTTTCTCACTCTTCTATTAATATTTTATTATTATTATTGAAAAGATAAGAATGCTATAATTATTATTTATTTTAAAAAAAATAACAACTATCCAACAACCTTTTTAATTAAAATAATATTAATTTTTTCTTATTTAATAAATTTTTTGAAGAAAATTTTATTTTTTTAATTTTTTATTTATCACATAAAAAAATAAATATGTATTTAAAAAAATAAAATTTAAATAATTTTTTTAGAGATGCTCCGAGTCCTCGTCGTCAAATCGCTGAGCATGAGAACAAATTGACGGAACGTGTTTTCTGTTTCAGTACCTCTCCCCATTCTATTTGCTTGGCTATACAGTATACAATATAATATGCCTATATTATGACTCATCATCGTCATTTTACACACTTTTTCACTTGTTGTATCACAAAATTAACCACAACAATAAAACCAGTCCTCGTACGTTCAAAAAAGTTACTTTTTTTTTCTTTTATAAATTTGACCCTACAATTAGAGCTATTATGTTTTGACCACTATAAGTTCTCATTTACGAATATATTACCCTATACACTTTTTTAATTAAAGACGAATGGTGAAGTTTATTTTTATTTTTGTTTGAAATTTGAATAATTATGATTTAAATAAAATCTTGAGTATGCAGTTTTTAATGTAAATGCCATAATGACTTATTTAATTCTTTTCAATATTTGAAAAAGAATCATATGTCTATCCATACTATCTCTATCCACACGTGACAAAAAAGTGATTTACGTACTATAAGACCCTTGAATGATTCCATAGGCCGTGCCATATGATGCCCGGTAGGAATTGAAGCTCCTGATGACTTAAAAAATAAATTTAAATTACTTTTGTTTAAATAATTTATATATCATTAATTGCCCTAAAAGCCCCTTTTAAGTTTATATAATTTTTAATATATAGAAGTTATCTCTTCTTAGTTCCTTCTTCACTATTTTCTCCTCTAAAAAAAAAAAATTAGGATTTATCAGTTAACACAGCTCAACTTAACACTGAATTTAAATTTGTAAGTAAAATTATGCTACTTAAAGGTGTTTTAATTATCAAATTTTTATATATAAGAAAAGTGAGATGCTTACCAATATCATGCTTAACAAATTTATAACCCTATTGTGAAATCTTAATTGTACAGTACAATAAATATATGTGTGATGAAAAATTATAAAATATCAAAGAAATAGGGTTATAAATGAGGTTATTGCGAAAGAATAAAAAGAGAGGGATTCAAGTAGTAAATAAGAGATATGTCATACTGTTCTTATCTGTGTCAAATTCATTCTCATTCAACACAGAGGGTCAAGAAGCAAAAATATATATAAGACATATGCATATTATTTAATTAAACTTGTTATTTCATCCCAAAAAAAAAAATTGTTATTTGAAAGTTGAAACTCGTTGAATTGGTCCCTTGTAGGCCCTTGTGGACTCCAAACTAACTGTACATCGTTTACGTAGAAAAGTGCATTAAGTATTTTTTCTTTTTTACTTTATTTTTGGGGAAAAAGTCGACTAATAGTAGAATACCTATAATATCGGTTTTTATTACTTTTTACTTTTTTCTTTGATTTTTTTAAAAATTTTTTATTATCCTTTTTGGGTCTTGATGAGTCAGTCCAAAAATAGTGTAAAAACAAACAACGCGGTTTCGGAGTTATGACAATTTAACGACGCTTTGATGAAAAAATGAAAATGTTGTGATCATTTGTTCCGGGTATCATTTCATTATTTGAAGTTCTCATTTCTAATTTTTAAAATTCTTTTCAGATTTTAATTTTTTCTTTAGACTGGTAACATTATTAAGACATAATAATTAGGGTTACCTAATTTGGTAAATTTATGTTTCATGATTTAGTATAAAAGAGAGTTGAAATCCTAACTTTTCATTTTCTTTTTACAGTAAAATTGATAGTTCAAAAACTTCAAGTCGTCCTATAGTTTGGGGTAGATCTAACTTATTTTGATATTAAATGTTTAAGTGATGATACAATCACAAACTCTTGTATAAATTTATTTTGTATAAACTGATTTAACATTACTTCATTGGTTGAATAAAAATATAAAATAATAAAAATAAATTATGCAGACGAATAGATATTTAATTCAACTAATTTCATCACACTATATCAGTTTGTACAAAATAAATTTATACAAGAATTTATAACTATATTATTACTCTAAATATTTATTTAGATAACCATTGACCGTAAAGTCAATATAAGTTCTTAAAAAAAAAAAAATCAATTAGTGGATGCTTTAGCATGCATGTTTGATGTTCAAGGTTAATTGTGAGTCGTTTGATATGAAGCTAAGCTTAATTCTTTTTATCTAATTAATTAAACTCATAAAATTCCCAGACGCTGGTGATCATCACTTAAACGACTCACAATTAACCTTGAACATCAAGTTGCTTCTTGACCATCAAACGACTAACAGAGGCATTTGCGGTCATAACGGCCGTCAAGTTGCCCTAAATCCCTAATCCCTTCCTATAAATTCCGAGTCTTTTGCTCTCTTCAAGGCGCCGCTGTCTTCTCTCTTCTCCTCGATCTCTCTATACAGCATAGCATTCGATCGTTCTGTTCAAAACATCTTCCGACTTCCGATCGTGGTCACAGTCTCCGATCGTTCTGTTCTTCAGCAGTGAACGTGAAACCACAGTCTTCGATCGTTGTTTTATCGCTATACAACACAGCCTTCGATCGTGCTATTCTCTTTGTACAAGGAAGCCTTCTTTCTTCGATCTCTCTTATAAAGGTTTCATTTCGATTTTGATTTAGACTTGTTGTTCCTTTTATTTGATGTCGCATTTCAAGCAGATTTGTTTCGCATAGTGTCTGTTGGTGGATTTAAGGTTGGGTGTTGAATTTTGATGTATTCATAGCAATTAAGGGCGCATTTGGTAATTCAAAAAAAAAAAAAAAAAAAGATGGGCGCGTTTTAATGCAAAAAAAAAAAAAGGAAAAAAGAAAAAAAAAGAAGGGCGCGTTTGGTAACTTTTTTTGTTTGTAATTTTTTGTTTTTTAATTGTACTCCTGTGGTTGTTGTAAAATATAATCAGCACAAATGACTTATTTAAATGTCTATAATAAATATAATTGTAGTACGGATTTTTATTTTGTTATATATTAATTAATTTTAAATTTTTTATTTTATTTTAATTTTTAAATTTAATAAATTATGAGAAGGTTTTTTGAAATTATTATTGTGGTATGAAATTTGATTTTATTTTGATTAAAATTATAGTAATAAAAGATAAAAATGTATAAATAAATTAAATTATAAAAAATTTTATATTTTTAGATAAATAATTAAATATATTTTTATTATTTTTATATTTTGAGACAAATAACTAAATGTGTTTTTATTTTCATACAATATTTTGAAAATAAACTACTAAATTAATTTACATGTTTAAAAAAAAAGAAGAAAAAATACTCGTCAAACAAATGAGCTCTATTAAAAAAAGTTCAAAACTTCAAATATAATATATTAAGGAAAGTTGCATTAAAAAAAAAAAGAGAGTGGCAACTCCCACGAATTCATCATAAAGGTAAAAATAATTCTTTTCCCACGTAAATGACGTAATTTCATGGATCCAACTATCTTGTAACAGTTGTAAGGTACCACTAATTTTGTCCCATATTAAATTTCATTTAACTCTTTAATTTTTATTTTTATTTTATTTATAAATTTATGTGTTTTAGCTTGTGACTTTTTAAAATATAATTTTATTTTTTATAATATTTATTTACTTTCCCTTTTATTTACAGTTTCTTTATGAGTTTATGTGTTTTGGCCGGTAACCTTCTAAAATCTAATTTTATTTTATTTATTATTATTTAGTTTTTTAAAAGAATAAATATTATAATAAGCCTATTACTAAATAATATAAAATATATAATTTTTAATAATATTTATTTTTAATAAAATAAATATTATTAAAAAATAAATATTATTTTTTTAAGACTCGCGGTTGATTATTTTATTTTATTTAATATTATTTAGCTTTTAAAAGAATAAATATAATAATAAGCCTATGACTAAATAATGTAAAATAAAATAAAATAATTAATATTTAAATAATATTTTTAATAAAATAGATAATATTAAAAAATAAATATTATTTTTAAGACTCATTACTGATTATTTTATTTTATTTTATATTATTTATGTTTAAAAGAACAAATATAATAAAAAGTCTATGACTAAATAATATTAAATGAAATAAAATAAATAATATTAAAAATTCATTCTTTTAATAAAATAAATAATATTAAAAATTCATTCTTTTAAATAAAATAAATAATATTAACAAATAATATCTATTTTTTAAGACTGATTAAACAATATAAATTTGAAATAATTTGAACTTATATGTTAAAAATTTTAACTCTTAAACTTTTTTGAGTTTTCAATAAATATCAGGGAGTGTATTGTTAATAAACAAATAGATAAATCTCTATCATTAAAACTATTTTTTCATTAAATCCAATGGTGAAGGATTAAAATCACAAAAAAATAAAATTGGTGCTACCTTGCAACTGTTGCAAGGTAGCCAGATCCTAATTTCATATCTATTTCATAGATGAATTAATGATCAAAGCTCATTCAAAAGCAAATAATTGTAAAATTGAGAGGAAATTAAGGTATTGTTTCTGTAGATTTGTAGTAACCAATTGTTGTACAATTGTTTAAAAAGTTACAGCAACTAAAGTATTTAGTTATTTACTAAATAGTTAGAAGTTATGTTGATTTTATTTCATATTTATATTATGAAAAAAATTTATAAAATTTTTATTATATTTATTAAAATTTTTATTTATATTTACCGCAGACTATTTATATTTATCACTTACTATTAATTTTTATTTTATAACCATAATCATTTTTCACATACCTTAAAAATAACAATAAAAGAGAGTCTAATACATAATTATCTTTTAAATTTTCTTTTTCCTAACGGAATGGGTCCAAAGGGGTATACCGTAAGTTGACTAATTATTTTAACTTAAAAAAAAGTTTTTATGTGGGCAAAAAATCTCAGGTCAGCCCAAGCCGGCGGACTTTGTTGGACAAAGGCCTAAGGAAAAAAGTCCAAATTAGGCCTAAGCCTGCTAATTTTTAAAAAATTAATTTATAAATTAGTATAATAAATTAAAATTTAAAAATAATAGGAAAAAAACTTAAATCCCTAATACATAAATCAATAATGATTCAAAAAACTTAAAATTATAATGTTAAACTCTTTCTTAAGCATTAATTAATTAAGAGTGTACTTGAATTAGAGAATCCGATATTAAAATATTAAACCTCTAAAATTTTATTTGCTTTATTTTTTATTTATTATTTTATTTTAAAATATTTATTTTTTTTATTTATTGTTGATTATTAAATTATTTCAAGTTTACTACATTTAAAAATTTTAAAAAAATAAATGAAAGTCCAAGTCCAGCCCAGGCCCGGCCCTTATACTTCCTCTACACCCATACTTTGCCATCCCTAAGGGTTTTACGGTGAACAAAATTGATTTGTCCCTCTCCTCGATGTCAAACGCATACCATGACATGTTTGGACAATCGCAAACTAATTTTAAAAAGAAAGAAAATTGAAAATCCGGATCTCCACGATCATTTCTGGATCTCTGCTATCATTTCAGCTCTTGCTTGAGATTGATTGATTAGTTATAGTTTAAAAGTTATATTACTAAAGTAAATAGTAAACACTAACTGCTGTAGCTGGAAAATTAAGTTAATTTAATTTTATATTTATATGATAAAAAATATATTTACTAATTTTATTAAAATTAATTTTAAAAATTATTTTTATTATATGCTATTAACTTAATTATTTTCACAACAACTGTTACAGCACAAGAGGACATTAAGCTCTCCTGTAAAATGCAAATGCAATCGACAACGACAACCACAGTCACAGCTGCCACTGGCATCCCAACAAACGCGCTCGCGAGATGCAGGTGCCATATAATCGAGTGAGTTATCTTATTCTTTTGAACTTGAAAAAGCTTTAATCAAATTCAAGAGACGAGGAGGGGCTATGTCATTAGGATCCTGGCAAATCACTTTCAACTTCTTTGGTCATTTTCAGATAGGCTTTTTCTATTTTCCGCGTTTTTGCCACCCAAGTTTCAATTAGTTTTATTTTATTTTATTACTATTATTATTAATTATTATTAAAAAAATATTATCATTTTACTAATTTTTATTTTTGACATTTCACTTTATTATTAAAATTTTATGACAATTTTTTTCATTTAATATTTCAAGTTTTATTATTTTACCACCAAGTTGTTAAAATTAATGGAACTTCTAATATAAGTTATAGTGAAAATCTATTTTACTCTTATGCTATGTTTACTTGATTCAGTAATGGGAATCCAGAATCATTCCAATTCATTGTGTTTACTTGTATTTTAAAAGAAGGAATGTGATTGATTAGGGTGGACCCCACATAGTATTGGCAATCAGGAATGAGAGCCTGATTCCCAAGGGAGCGCTTGGGAATCAGACTCCTGTTCTCTGCACTTCCCAACATACCCCCATTAGTATTTTATTATTTCGAAAATGCCCTCGCTTTAAATAAAAATAAAAATAGCAAAAAAAAAGAAAACACTGCTTCTTTTTCCCCATCTCGTTTCTGCATTTCATCTTTGTTGATCCATCGCTGCTGCTTCCATCATCATTGTCGCGGCCAAAATCGACCACCATCTTCATCGTCGCTGTTTCATCGGCTGTGGAGCATCAGATGATTGCCGAGAACGTCTTCGTTGGGTTGCCTCGATTTTGTCTCCTTCTCGGTTTTGTCCCATCTCATTTCATCTCCGATCTGATGATGATGATGCTAATGGTGATGATCTATCGTTGCCGCTGTTGTTGAAAAAGATGATGATTCTGATTTTGATTTTTTTTTGGAAATTGATTATTTCGACGATGGTGATTGTTTTCGATTTCGATTTTGATTGTTTGAGATTGTTTCGGATTTTGATTATTATTTTTTGGGAAATGGTTGATTATTTTGTTTCACCACCGATTTCGTCTCGGATTTGATGAAGATGATGATGTCGACGATGATGCTTTTGCCATTGTTGTTGATTAAGATGATGTTTGTTGATGTCGACGAAGATGGCGATGTTGTTGCCGTCGTTGTTGATGGAATTGGCGATGAAATTTTGATGTTGATGAAGAAGAAGAAATGAAATTGACAGGAGGAAGAAGAAGATATTTGTGATGATAATGATGATGGTGACGAAGAAGATGAAATTGGCAATGGAGAAGTAACGAAGAAATTGCAGAAAAGAGAGAAAGAAAGTAACCAAATTTCTGAATACCCGTTCTAGAGAGATAGCGGCTAGCCGGCTTCTTCCAAGCGGCTAGCCGCTCTCTCTTGTAATAGTAATAATAATGTAGCGGCTAGCCGGTTTCTTCCAAGCTACTAGCCGCTACTTGTTATTATTATTATTATTATTATATTAATAATAATTTTTTAATATTATTATTATAATTAATAAAAATTGTAGGAAGAAAGTGTTCCAGGAACATGAATTTATGTGATTCTTTGAATGTAAAAAATTAGACTTTTACAAGACTGATTGATGAGTTTAATAAATTTTTATAGGTCTTAATAAATGGTGTTGTTAGACCAGAATGATGCAGTAGCAAGTACTGCCTTTGGAACCAGATCAGACTTAGAACTGATCAATATTCCGCACACTCAGGTTTCCAACCAAATACTAGAATATAAAATTTTAAAATCTTAAAAATGTTTAAGCAAACCTAAGCAACACAGGGTTTATCAGAATTAATCATGCATTAGGGTTGGCTTTTCTAAGCATACACAGTACCAGATCTGGATCCCAGAAATAGTGCTCTGAGTGTGGAGGAAGAAGAGAAGTTACAACTGAGGGGAGAGATCAGGTCTCTATGTCTCAGAGGATAAGTAGCAGTTTTATGGTAGATCTGATATTGACTATCAGTCTGCGATCATACAATCTTTAGATCTAAAACATTCACCCTTAGATCTATGCTTTAAAATATAAAACTTAAAAATTTAAAATTACATAAACATGCTTTGAATATTAAAATGGATCAAAAGCTTACATTGAATTCCTTCGAACTTTAAAATAAAAGTTTTTAGAGGAAGAAGAAGGAGGAAAGATCAGAGAACAGGAATAATTTCCTCAGAGTTCTCAGGTCACTTCTTTCCAACCAGGGAGAATAGGAGAAAGAAAAATTAAGAGAGAATGCTCGGATGCCTCATCTGAAGGTTAATGGGAACTATATACCCAATCATCTGAAATTTTCAAATAGTAAAATGCTACAGCTTCGCTACAGTTGGTCTTCACATGTGCTAGAGGAAAGTAAATCCAAAAGCCGGTAATCACGGGAGACAAACATGATTGAGCATCTTTACTTTCTTTATCACATGGGATGCTTTGAATGTCACATGGGATGCTTTGAATGCATGGGACCCGAAGGAAAATGGAATCTTATCCCACAGCTTTTTTCTCATGTTGAGAATAGTGAGTGAAGGGGAAAGATGTCCAAAGATGACAAGTGACAAAAGAAAATAAATACAGGGAAAGAAACAGGAAAAGTAAAAATTACTCTTTTTTTTTTTTTTTACATAAACATGTATATATACAAATACTACTTATTATGCTTTATAGGGGAGAAAATACCGAAGCAGTCATCTTCGTTGTCATCTCCAAGGGATATGAATGGCTCTTCATCATCACCGGAAGAGCTGGCAACAGAGGATGTTAACCGTGAGGCAAGGAGTTGTTGCATGACTTTGAAATATTCCTCTTCTGTCTTGGCACTGGCTAAGAGAGATTGGGCCTTAGACTTTTGGGAGAGGAAAGTGCTTTGAGTCTTTATATCTTTAATGTTGGGCTTTATGTGGCCTTTTGCACAAAGCCATTGTTGAACCATGTGCAGAGAGAGTTTTGATTGCTCATCGAATTTTGACCATCATTTGACTTTGAAGGTTCTTTGAATAAGCAGTTGGGCTTCTTGAGTGTGGAATTGGAGATTCCACATCCAAACCCATGGTAAGAAAAAGTTTGTACAGAAACAGAGGAAAGGAGGAAATCTTTTCTCCGAATCAGAGGGAACATAATGGGCTTTAAAAAGATTTAAACAGTTCTTTGCATTAGGGGTAAGGATATTTGGGCTTGGCCCAAAATAATTCCACCATTGTTGGAACCAATTTGGGAGGCTTTGTACGGTTATTTTTGAGTTAAAGAAAAATAACCATGAATGGGATTTCTTTGGATTTTGGATAAAGAAGGTATTAGACCAGGCCTGCTGGTAATCCCAGTAAGAAAAAGATAGGCAATGGTTTAAACGATTTTGGAAATTGGCGGGAAAACTTTTTGAATTATGGAGTGGCTCACCCCATTGTTTTGAGTAAGGACTTTAAGGATTGTGGCTGTAGAATAGGCAGGCTCAGAATGGGATTCAGAAAGAAAGAAATGTTTGAATTTCACTGATTCAGTGAATTCAAGAATGCTTTGATAGAAGGATTGGGGTTTTGATAAATCCCATGGTTTGAAAAACCAACCCTTCGGGAAAATCTTTGAAAGTGTAATAAATGGATCAGAATTATAAAATCCATCCTCAACACACAAAATATTTGTTAATGGGTTTTATTAAACCAATCCGATTTTTGAGAAGGTTTTTGTTGGGAAATAACAATTTGGGAAGAAGAACTTCCACTTGAAATGATTTCTTTAGAAGATGTTGGTTTTTAAATTTCTTTTGAAGTAATCTTTTGAACTCCTTTGACGAGTTTTGGATTTTGAGAAAAACTTTGTAAAGCAAGTATAAGTTCAGGGGATTTAGAAATGGATTCTATCCATTCATTTACTTGTTCTTGGGAATTAATGGCTTTAGACTGTGATTCTTCTTCTTGGATTGTATCAATCCAGGACTTTGTAGGCATTGCAGAGGACAGTAATTTTTCTTTTGGAGAAGAAGGAGGAGAGGCTTCAGAAGGTGTTTTGGGCACAGGGTCATTGAGGACTCCTTTGCCTTTGTCTTTTTTCTTGGGCGGCATCGATCTGTTTTGGAGAAATTCTCTGGTTAGGAAGTTTGGAACAGAGTTTTTATCTCCTTTAATAAACTCAATTTCAAAATCAAAAACACTCAAAATTGCTTGCCATCGTGCAAAAATTTGTTTAGATGCAATGTTCTGAACATCTTTTTCTAAAACGTGTTTTGCAGCTTTACAATCAATTCTAAGTAAAAATTTTTGATTTAATAGATCACTTTGAAATTTAGAGATGCATAGAACAATGGATAAAATTTCTTTTTTAATAGTAGAGTAGTTTCTTTGGCAATCATTCCAATGTGCAGAAACATATTGTACTATTTGTTCTTTACCATTATTAGCTTGTTTCAGGATACCACCGTAATCCAAGTCAGATGCATCAGTTTCAACTATCTTAGGAAGTGCAGGGTTTGCTAAAAACAAGCAAGGAATATTTTTGACCGAATTCTTTATTAACCTAACAGCTTTAGTATGCTCATTCGACCATGCAACAGGATTTTTCTTTAGTCTATCATGCAGGGGCTTTGAGATCCTATTGATGTTGGGACAAAAATCAAGAACATAATTTAAACTGCCAAGAAATCTTTGTAGTTGGGTTTTATCTAGAATCTTGTCAGGAAATTTATCTGCAAATGCAAGAGATCTTTCAATAGGAGTAATTGTTCCTTTAGAAATGTAATGTCCAAGAAATCGGACCTTTGTTTGGAAAAGAGATATTTTAGAACTAGAAATGGCTAGACCAGCTTTTCTAGTAGCAAAATAGAAAGTCTTTAAATGCTTGAAATGTTGATCAATTGTATTGGAAAAGATCAATACATCATCAATATAAACTATACAAAACTCTGAGTAAGGATTATAAATGTCATTCATAATCCTTTGAAATTCAAAAGGTGCATTCTTTAAACCAAATGGCATAACAGTCCACTCATATTGTCCAAACGGAACAGTAAAAGCAGTTTTATAACGGTCTTTAGGATGAATTTGAATTTGCCAAAATCCTGATTTCATATCGAATTTTGAAAATATGAATGCAGAATGGAGCTTTTGAAGCAAATCCTTTTTGTTAGGTATGGGATACCTGATCCATTTTAAGGCTTTATTTAAAGGTTTATAATTGATCACCAATCTAGGTGTCCCTCTTTCTATTTCAGAGTTTTTATTGACATAAAAAGCGGCACAAGACCAAGGAGACCTTGATTTTACAATTAAACCTTTCGACTCTAAATCTTTAATCTCATTTCTACAATGTTGTTCTAGATCCATATTCATTTGAATAGGTCTAGCCTTTGTAGGGATTTGTTTTTCATCAAAAGAAGACTCATATGGTAAATCGACCAAATGTTGTTTTCTTTCCCAAAAAGCAGAAGGTAAATCAGCACAAATCTCTTTTTTAATCAAAGCTTTGTAATCGAAAATCTTTCTTTTTATATAATTGATTTTCAATTCTTTGTAGATAGAATAAATCATTCTGTTTTTTCTTTATCAAAACATTGATTTGGTTCTGATAAATAGAACAAGCTTTTACAATATTTAAATCTCGAGTTTTAGGTCTTTCAATAAAAGGGAATTTTAGTTTCTTGTTTTTTATTTTACAGGTTATACCATCGTAGTTGACAGTATAAGGGGTAATGAGATTTATGAAAGGAGTTCCAAGTATGACAACATGGTGTATGTCATTTGTCAAAAGAAAGGAAGTTTTAAATTCAAAACCATCATTAGGAATTGAAGCATAAACTTTAGAGGTGATTTTTAATTTTGAATTGTTTGCTGCAGAAAGTCGTTCTTTAGTTTTTTCATGGAATCTTTTGGGGATGATATCTGCTTTAATGCAATTTAAATCAGCACCAGTGTAAAACAAGGCAATGGTGTCAATTTCAAATTCTTTAGAAAGAATTAGCGTAATCTTTATTAGGTATTTTCTTGTTGTAATCTGCTTTAAAACAAAAAGGAAGTCATTTGGTAATAATTCTATGTTGTCGATGTTTTGATTTTCAGGTTCAGTTTCATCATTTTCAGATTCTGATTCCTTATCCGAATTATTCTTCAATTGTTTTTGTAATAAAAGTTGGATAATATCAGAATCATTCTTCTGTTTTTCTTTCAATTCTTTTATTTCAAATCTGATTTCTTTTATTTCCTTTTGTAAGTCTTGGATAGTTAGTGCATTTTTCTTACTTTTCTTCTTACCAAGGATTTCAGTAAGATCATAAGCATTTTTCTTTAAAACAGGAGTTTTAGAAGATTCTATTTTGTCATTTTGCTCAAGAGTTCTTAAGAGTTTATCAAGATATTCTTTTTGTAAGACAATGTTTTAAAACATTGTTTTAAAGAAAGTCAATGTTTTAACTAAAGAACAAGAAACTTTCCTTGAATTAGTCAAACATATTTCGAATCACTGTCGCTTGGGTCAGAAGTATCAGAGTCAACTAACTCATCAACTTGTAGAGGCTCACTGTCTCCTGTCATGGAAGACTCGGAATCAGAAAATTCTATTAATAAAGAAGCGACTTTTGAAAGTGTTTCATCATAAAGGCCAAGTTCATGGAGTTTTTTGTTTACTCTGCAAAATTTTGTTATATGGCCTTTTCTTCCACACTTAAAACATGTGGCTTCTTTATAACTAAAAGGAGTTTTAGAAATGGCTTTAGAATCTTTTCTTTTAGAAAAATGAGTTTTCTTATAAGGCCTTGAAGGCTTCTTATAAGAAGAATCTTTGGGCTCAGGCAAAGATTTTCTATACTTATTTGATTTGTAATATTTTTTGTAAGGTTTTGAAGAACACTTACCATTACAATCTTTAGAAGTAGAGGTTTTAAAGGGGTCATAGTTAAATTGTTTACAGAAACTTCTTAATTCTTGTTTGGATTTTCTAAGTTCCCATTTTAGGCGTTTCTGTAATTTTAAATCTTGGCAAATCTTTAATCCCTCCTTATTGATGAAGCTGACTAATTCACCATAGGTTAGCTCATCATAAGGAATACGATTGTCATATAAAGCTTTAATAGAATTCCTTACCTTTTCTCCCAAGAGAGTCGGTAGTCCAGCAAGGAATTTTTCCTTCCAAGTAATATGATTTGCATCATCTCTTAGAAAGAGTCTAGTAAAAAAGGTGGTTCTATAGCTTTGGAAATCACTAAGTTTTCTACATCTTAAATTGTGTAGTAACTCAGCATTTTTATCTCGTAAGTGAGAAGGATCACCTATGAAGTGGAGGGAGATGGTCAAAATTAAAGTCGCAACTGCATCTTGAATGGGACTATTATATTCATCCAGAATGGGGGTTTTGTCCTCATCTGTTTGAATAGCATTCAAAATGTCAGATTGCTGCTGTTTAGTGAGAAGATGATCCCACCCACCTTTAAGTTGACCTGTGAAACCCGCAATAAGGATTTCTGCAATGGCTTTATCAGAAGTTCCTGATTGAGTTTTATAGGCATTGGCTGCCATAGTCATTTGTTGTAATAGGCCAAGTATATTATACTCAGACATTCCATCTATGTTCCACTCATAGACAGAAGATGCATTAAACCGGGACTAGTTTATTGCACTGGGCCTATTGTCAATGGCTAGATCAGGAGGGGAATGAGAGGTAGCAGGAAGTGCTAATTCCCAGTGGATTTTATTGGTTTTAGGTATAGACTCAGTCTCTTCTTTAAATGCTTCTATATCTGAAGAGGCTATAGAAAACTGGTCTTGTTCTAATACTCCAATCCTACTACTGGATTGGGGAGTTTCAGGGGCAATTTCAACTTTTTTGGAGGAAGAAGAGGATTCTATTCTATCTAGTTGTTCTTTAATGGCTTTAGCAAATTCTGATTTTGATTCATGAACAAGCTTTTGACTATTCTTCGAAACCTGGAAGGGTTCGAAAATAGGGTTTTTAAGCTTTTTGTCATCAGACTTTGTTGACTTTGAAGTAGAAATAGGAGAAACAGTTATGATTGACTGTTGGATTTGACTCTCTATTCTTGTTAACTGTTTTCCTATAGTATTTAGATTAGCATTACAGAAATTATTCTGTTGAATAATACTATCTAAATCTTTATCTGGGTCATTAACTCTATGAATTTTATAAGGCGAGGCTTTAATCTGAACAGGAGGCTCACCATGATCAATGGTTATATTTCTCATAGGAGGGTGTTCAACTTCAATGATTCTGTCACTATCAGAAAGATTCCACTCAGGAATTTTCTTTCTGGTAGTAATGGGGTTTGACTCTTTAAAAGGGTAAAAAATATGATTATTAGAAGCATAAATTTCAAACCAATCAAAAAATAAAATATGAACTTTATGCAAGTTAACAAATTCATAATATGTTTCTTGAATTTGTTTTCTTTGGTCTAAAAATTGTTTGAAAAACCAAAGTCTTTTTTCTTTATTTAAATCGGAATAAAAATCTTTGTGCAGAAGAGTTTTATCCAATTCGAAATTCTCTTCTAGGACACCAATTACGTTTTCTGTAACAGCAGAAAATGTAGGGGAAGTTGGGGGAGAAGGTTCCTTCTCTTCCTTTCTCTGTTCATGTTGATTACTAGTGTAGATAGGATGAGGAACACTAGTAGTATAGTCAACAGAACGAATAGAAGAACTAGGAATATCCGATGTCGAAAACCTAGGTTGATCTTTGCATGGGAGATTTATAACAGAGGGAACTTTGGAAAATTTTCTCTCTATGGAAGGAATACTAGAAACAGACTCTCTGTCGGAGAACCTAGACAAAGTAGACCTTTTGAAAGACAGTTTGACTTTATCATCAGAATACTGAGTTACATTTTGCAACTCTGTATTGGGTTCAAGTTGTTTTGGAATCACTGGTTCAGTGGCTCCATCCAGGATCCATTCGTCTGGAAGATGAACATCCTTCCATTGGATTGGCCTTGGGACAACAGTATTGGCTCTGGACATATCAGTCTGGAAGAGAATTGTCTCATCCTTTTTAGACTGGAATTTTTGTTGTGTATTGAACGCAGAATGCATTGCCTTATAGGAAATTTTATATATTAATGCAACAGGAATTGACCCTTCAATCATGTGGTAACTGTGAGTCTTTATTTGAAGTATCATGCTTTTGAGAATATTTTTATCTTTAAGGGAGACTGTAATGTTTGGGTAACAGTCAAACGAAATAGGGCCTTTACAGAGACTTGATTCAATACTACTGAGTAAAGAATCATCAAAAGAGATGAATCTGCCATCTCTTAAAACAGTTAAGATAGAAGTATCTAAGCCTTCTTTGGTAAGGGGGTTTAATTCCGACTTGGATTAAACCAATATGCACATAATTAAATTTCTTTTCTTTTAAATGCTTTAAAGAGTGTTCTGAAAACAATTGAATTGTTTCAAAAGGCTTTGAAAGAGTAATATCTCGTTCTTCAGTCTTTATAACATAATCTGTTTTCAGAAAATCAAGCTTTTTGGTTTTATAAATCATATCTTTAGAAATCTTTGGTAATTCCCAACAATCAATGGCTTTATCAAAGTCTGCAATTATGAATTCCTCAGAATTCACAATATTCTTTGAAACACTAGTCCTCCCAGAGGAAGAGCTAGAGTAGGAGGATGCTCTACAGAGTAGAGAATCCATGCAGTTCAAGAACTTTTTAATTAAAACCTATATGAATGTCTACAGGTATGGTTTTAATGCCCTAAGCGGAAACTCTTATCATAAAACGAGACTTACTACCAGTAAAGATTCAACAAACACACTGACATTAATAAAAAAGGATGAACAACACAAATTCTTTTCACTATATTACACCTACCCCCTAAGCGGAAACTCTTATCCTAAAACGAGACTTACTACCAGTAAAGATTCAACAAACACACTGACGTTAATAAAAAAGGATGAACAACACAAATTCTTTACACTATATTACACCTACCCCCTGGCTCTAATACACTTTACACTATATTACACTATAATATTTTAATAATGAAAATATTAAAAATATTATTATTATTATAATTAATAAAAATATTATTATTATATTATTTTATTAAAATTAATACATTTTTATTATTTTATTTATTATTATTATTATTATTATTTTTACTAATATTATCATTATTACAATTTATTATTATTATTGTTGTTATAAAAAATTTATTTAATTTTATTTTTTTAATTAATACCATTTTTATAATAATAATAATCACAAATAATATTAAAATAATAATGTCATTATTATTTTAATATTATTTTATTAAAATCTATTAATTTTTATTATTTTTATTTATTATTATTTAAATGTCATTATTATTATTATATTAACTTTATTATTTTAATTATTTATTTTATTATTATTATTATTATTATAAACTAAGGGCATTTTAGTAACTTCAAACAATTAAGCTTATTCCTATTCCGATTCCGATTCCGATTCCACAATAAAGTAAACACATCAATGGAATTCCAGCTTATTTCGATTCCGATTCATACAGCTCAAGTAAGCAATTTATTCTAATTCTTATTTTTTATTCTCATTCTAGCTCAATCTCATTTCAACCCATTCCAATTATTGCCAAGTAATCGCAGCATTAAACTAGGCAAGTCAAACACATCAGGTTCGCTGTTCCCTACCTTATTTGCCATGAAAATGAAAATTAGTCGAGGGCTTGGCGAAATATACAGCAAATCCAAAGCTGCCTGTGCATTCATCATCCTCTGTGTATGGTATTTTTCTTTACCACTTAAGGTTTGTAAATTATTTTCAAAAAATAATATTCTTTTCCACCTAATTTCGTATAGATTCATTAATGCTCAAAACTCAGTCAAAAGCAAATAATTGCCAATTTGAGAAGATATTAATGCAGGGTCTTCAAAATTCCTTCTTCCAAGGGAATGGGATATACATAATTAAGTTATTTAATTGTTTTGCTGCAGGCAAAATCTCTTCTCAATGTCTTATCCCAACATTTTTGGGTATCTTATTGCGGCTCTCATCGGCATTGTGGGTGCGAATGTTCAAGGACAAACTAAGCCCTTGCTTGAAACACATTCAATAAATATATGGTCTTTCCTGATAGCCACAGCTATATACTGTTATGCACATTCAGCTGACCTCAAGTCTCGACTTCATCAAGAAAATTCTTCCCAATCCTGGACCCTTGTAGCAGTTGTCTCCGGATCAGTTTCTGCGTTCTCCTTAGTCTCCACATTTGTTCCAAGCTCTGATATTGGTTATATCATTTTGTACACTGCATGGATTTGCGCTTCCATTATCATTATTGTGCATCAATATGGGGCGTTGTTTACAAAAGCTTGTTGTCAGCTCTACAAGGAAACCTTGAAGCCATTTTGCATCGATATTTGCAACAGGTTTCAAGCTAATGACACTTCCTCGACAGGACAACAACGACCAACACTACCAGTTTAGAAGGATTCTTCTTCAAATGTTTCACCTTACACAGAACTACAGTAGCAAGCAATCATCACACGTACATGCAGTAAGTTTGAAAACTAACAGAGAAATTCCATAAAATATGTTAGTGTTCAGATTTCTTTGAGCACTGTCGTCAAATTTTTGTTTTTATTCCCTCGAGCACTTGCAGCTGCGACTCCAGTTTCCTTCAACAATGGAAAATTCTGTAATGGGTAAAAAGTTTTTCTTTTTTGGCAATATTAAGTCAATAATTTGAAAGGCAGATTTAACAATAGGTTGGCCTAATTTCAAAATTTAATCCATGTGATATAGAAAGCAGACTAGTTCAAGGTATATGAATCCACCAATAAGTATTAAAAACTTAGGGTTAACACATGGAAACGGCTATTAGGCACTACCTCAAGAGATCTTACTGGTTGAACCAACCAAGGGGTATGTTTGCGATTGCTGTGACTAAGTATAAATAGATAGTTGGTCAGTGGTAAGAACCAGCCTATTAGCATCTTAGGCACAAAGAACTCCAGAAAAAAAGCCCACATGAGACACAAGACCCTGTGCTCAGCATGCAGCAAGCTTATCTACATTCAGATGCTTTAAGGATCAAATTCACGTTATATGAAAATTTAACTATTCAGAATGACACTCAGAGATAAGTGGAAGAAAAATCCTGAAAATCAACATACCTTTTTCTTTGTGATTAGGTAGTCGAACCCCACTAACTCACTTATTTCAAGTAGCCAGGTCAGCTTCAACACAGTCATCTTGTATCCTTCAAGATGCAAAACCCCTGTGACATTTCCATCCTGGTTCCCACTAATTTGCTCCACAATGGCATTCTCCAATCTATTTAGGTGAATCTTCATTCACAGAGATCAACTCAGCATCGGCAAGGTCCATCCATATTGTTTTTGTGTATGTTGTAGCTTTCACCCCTATACCTTTACACCCCTTATGCCTCAGTTTGATGTGAACAAATGGTTTGTCAAGGCCATTGGTAAGAGTCAGTCAGTCAGCAATGGTAATATCCGCCTTTCTTCAATCACAGAAGCATGTAATCTTCTTACAAATATAGTTGTTCAAAGTTTGTCCCATTCGAAAAGGTTGAGACTGTTTGAAGCCGCCAGAAAAAGTAGAGATACAAAAGTTAGTCTTCCACTTAAGTGATAGCAAATACTATATGAGATATGGAAAATTACTTTAGCTACATTGTCTTACCAGTTCAAGGATAGATTGGATCAGAGATTCGATTTTCAGTCCCTACGAATAATTCTTTGGACGGTAAAAAGAAAAAAAGAGGATTATCTAATCCACTATGTAGAGACCACAAAAGCTCGCTAAGAGGCATATTACACCATTTTCATTTTTCAACCAGCAAAACTCATAAAATCGAACCTTTCATACTCCCATATCCTCTTGAACCATATGGTATTGAGCATTACAAGCATTGTCCTTACGGCAACACTATTAACATCCCAATTTTGGTTATGAAACCACAGGGAGATATTAGAATGATATCTCAATACGTCAACTCTTCAAGCCATTCACAATAATAAATTTTTCCATGTAATTGGTTGCAGTATCAGATGAGCTTAAGCTTGCCACCAATAATCTGCTTCACCCTGAAGCACGAATAAGGCAAAAACGCCATCCTCTGCTCATCATTCAGCCTCAACAGATCACTGGTGGGAGGCTGAAGCTCGTGTGATGAGTAGTTAAAGGGAAAATACCCTTTTTGATAATCATGCCAAGATGAAAGTCATTATAGTCCCTGTGTAGTTAGTTATACTAAAACAGGGTCTATGGGATCATTTCTGAAACCACGCGGAGGTGTCGGTGTCCTTTCCCCAGAAAAATAAATAGAAATCACCGTACTTCCACAATTATCCAAAGAGCAAGAACCCTGCAACATCATAAATATTATTATAAATCTATTTACAGAATTTCACCAAATCACAAATAAAGTTGACCGAACGCAGGCATCGCGTGATATTTGCAACCCCATAATTTCTTATCAGATTCAATTCATAAAACAAATAGGAACACATATAACATTTAAATAAGCTATTTATACTTATTCAATTCATTCAAAGCTTTGATCCAATTTGAGCATCCTGAAACGGCGCTATTCTCACTCGTTCTGAACGTTTTCTTTATGAAGTGTGCTTTTATAGGCATCAGAAAGCGGGTCATTAATTATTAAATGATCAAAATACCCCTGACGTTTAATTTGATGCTAAAGTGTAAAAGAGCTGACGCATAAGGGTATCGTAGTCATTGTAGGTGGCTAGGAACCTATGCGAGACGAATACAAAACTAATGTCCTTATTTGAGAAATCATGCTCTTTGGCAGAGAAGTATAAATAAATTCTCATCTTCCTCCCGTTTACGCGGGAAATTTATTTTCAGTTCTGTGGAATTAAATTAATCTGAAGGGAAAAAATAAAAAATGGTGGGTATGTGGAAATTATACTTGAAACGTTGTCGTTTTCTCGCATAATTGTTTTGTTTATTTATTTATTTATTTTATTTATGTAGTGCATTTTTACTGGGTTTTTAGGGTCACAATCGGAGAGAGAAGACAAGGTCTCGTTGGAACTCTCTGAAGAGATTCTTCAGAGCATGGAAGTGGGTTATGTAAGAGAATCATCTAATAATTTTCTGTTTGAGAAAAATACTTGATTTGCGTTTTAAGTGTATCTGTTTGTTAATTCAGTGTCGTTTTGTATTGATTTGTGTTTCAACAGAATGGGAGACATAGTTCCATACTTCAATGGATTTTCGTAAATCGTCGATTATTTGGTGACGGCTAGTGATGATGAATCTATACGTTCGTATGATGTCAATGCTGCCATGTAAGTTGATCCCTCTGTTTCTTAGGATTTTATGCTCTGTCTTTGGAAGTGCTTTGACTAAGAAAGGGCTTTTGAATAGGTATAAATAGTTGGTTTCAATTTTGCAATGGTTGTTTGAAATTGCAGAAATAATAAAGTGTCTTTTCAAATCAAAGGAACCCTTGAAGTGTTTTTCTGGGAAAGTGCTTGATAGCTGCTTTCATAGATAGAACTTTTTGGATTAGGAAATCACTTGTAGTGCTGTTTGAAGAAGTGCTTCATATATGTATCACAGTGATTTTACTCAAGGGTACTTTCCATTAAAGCACTGTTGAATCTATGCTCTACGTGTTTGATGAGCTCCTGAAAGTTGCTGTTTCTCTAAGATGGACAGAAATGCTTTTTAAGATGGGGAAAAAAAAAGGAACCTTGGAATGGTTTTTGGGGAAGTGCTTAAGGGAAATGTAATTCATATGTTTTTCAATTACTTCTGTAACAGGCCTTTTCTTTTTCTTTTTTTTTTTGTTTGCATTAGCTCTTTCTATAAGAGCACTCTCAAATGCACTTCAGTTGTCTTAGCTGAGCTCATGATAGTTGGTATTACAATTGTTACTGAGTGAATTTCAGATGTTTGAAGACAATCAATAGCAAAAAATATGGCGTGGATCTTTTCAATTGTATTTATGATCTCTGTTGGCAAATCAGGGTCTTTTGCATGTTCAAGGAAGGCCTGCTACAGCATATGATGATCAAGGGCTTGTCTTTGCAGTTGCCTTTGGAGGATACATAAGAATGTTTGATGCTCTCAAGTATGAGAAGGTTGAAATTAATATATAAGAATATCTTGGAAGTTTATATGTCGTAGTACTTTTAGCATGCATTAATTTGGTTAAGTTTGAATACTGCTAGGGTCCTTTTGACATCTTCTCTGTTGGTGGAGATGTATCAGATGCTAATGTCGTAAAGTTCAGCAATGATGGGAGACTTATGCTTCTGACCACTATGGAAGGACATTCATGTGCTTGACTCATTCCGAGGCACACTTGTGATTTTGCTTGTTCTTTCTTCATCTCCTAAATTTAACATATCGTACATATTTATCCCTCTATACACTGGAATATCTGTTAATTAGCTTCTGTTTACTGTTGTGTTTAGTTATCCACTTATAATGTGAAGCCAGTTTCTCGCAATTCCACATTGGAGGCATCTTTCAGCCCTGAGGGAATGTTTGTTATATCAGGTAGAGTTTCTCCTTTCAGTTCTAGGGCACAGTGACTTGGATATTTTATTCGTATTTGCTTTTGGCTGTTTTGATATTTTATATTAAGGTTCTTGCACTTGTGCTGTATATAATTCTCAAATAAATTTCTTACCACCTTGTTGGTGTTTTGAAATGCACGACTTGAAATGTTGGGCATCAAGCTTGTTTCCACAGAATTCTTTGCAATAAATTCATGTTCTCTTTTTCCTTGACTTGCTGTGAAACTCACTCCTTTCCATGCAATCCAAATGCATACATATTTTCATCTGGTTGTGCTTCTTAATGAAAATAAATCAAAGAAATGCTGAAATAGTGAGTGCACCCAATATTCAGATACTCCAGAAATTATAAGGGTGTTGAATGTTAGAAACTTTACATCCTTCCAACGTAAGCTCCCAGTTTAGACAGATCAGGAATCCAAAATGATAGCTCAGATGACCCGGTAACAAAAATGAGACTTCCAGGGGCCCATTTTATGATAGGAGGCTCTGTATCAAAACTCATCCAACTTGCAGCCTTGACAAGAAAAAAAAACAAAACCATACAATGTTTATATAATAACAATATCAACGTCAAAAGAATATAGTATTTGGATATAGGACTCATTATGCAAACTGCTGCTTAAGGTACATGCTCAAACGTAGAATCAAAAGCATTGTTGGTTTGCCTAGAAGACAATGAATACTATGACTGGGTCCATGTAGGGGAAATAACATCCCTTTGAATTCTAAGCATTCAAAAGGCATGAGAATCAAGGAATTTTGCTTATCATACCTCTTTCCCACTCTGTACACTCCAAGCGTATACACTACCATCACCAGAACCTTCCAAAACCAAGAAAGTAAAATTAGCATAAAAAGTGCAACAAGCCAATTGTATCACATAAAACTAATGAGAGGTGCTAGGCCACACTAGGCTGCTTCCGCATGTCTATCTATTGCTGGCTAGGGAACCTTTTTGTATCAGACACCGATTATATAAGGAGCTTCTCAATTTCCGGTCGTAGTATGTATACGCATCTAACTTACCTGCTAGTAACCTTTCCTAACAAGTTCTGAAGAAACAACTCTAGATCTGGTATCAATATGTTATTCAGAAGAGCATTTCTTCTTTCATGTATAGCTAGGGGTGCATGAATTGAGCTACTAAGATGTTACACTCTATTGAAGCACTTCCTAACCAACCTGGTAAAGGTTCCTTGCAGTTTTCCCTCTTCATAGTTCTTTGTTAGGAAACAGTGTGCACAATTACCTGGACTATGAGGCTTTGCATGGCGGCGTGGGCACTGCCTAGGCAGTTTTTTTGAAAAAAACTAGGAACTTTTTTTGTCATTGGCATATGTAACACAATTAGTTATTAACTGGATTACGTTGTATATATTACATGGCATACCTAATCAAATGAATAACAGGTTACAATCCAAGCTTTGTTGATCATTAAAGGTTTGAGCGTGATAGTCCATTTAGGTCAGCCAAATGGAAGACCAATGGATTTGGGGAGTTTGTCTACAATGCAAACTGAGGTGATCATGCCTGTTCTTGGTTTTATCCTGCTATTCTGAATTTGATGCCACAAAACTTTGTATTGTAATTTCTTGGAATTCTCACTGTATACTTTTCTCCTTTTGCTATGTTTCTGTTGATGATGGGGTGACCATCTTTTAGTGTGATAAAGGTTGATTCATATGATATACCTAAAATAAATTGTCACACTAGATTGATATATTGATTCTCTAATCAACTGAGAGTATCTTCTAGTCCAGCTATTTCTTTTTCCGGTATAAACGAGAAATGTTCTTTGAACTTGCCTCATATGTTAACCTGCCACCAATATGATCTACTGTACATATGTCTAGCAGTCAGGTGAAGATAAATTTGAGTTACATCCATGTTTAAGATTAAGTTCTTATTGTTGCTCATAGCTGAATGCTGTGGTTTAAATGACTGAGCTTTTGGTTTTGGCTCTTGCACATTACTTTTTAGAGGGCTCTTCATTGTTTCATTGAGTTTGAGCTTCATATGCTGTTTTGGATTTGATGATAAGTTTTCAAGAATAAAAAAAAGGAATCCTTATAACATTAGATGCCTTGATTCAGGAAAATGGGCATATTCAAAGAATGGCCCCTTTTCAAACTCCTCCTTCAATGGGCTGGTAAGGTGTTCCTGGAATTCCAACCACACCTGTTGTAAAGAGAGTTTTTAGACTTGATGTTCCTGTGGATAAATATCCAAATGTAAGTTTAAACTTTGCTTTTTGATTTCAAAGTTAGTTATGTTCTTGCATTTAATTTCCTTATAATAGTAGTTTCTAACTTAAACACACAGTAGTTTAATTTTGTTGGCCGGATTTTGGGACCACGTGGGAACTCCCTCAAAAGAGCTGCAGCCATGGCAGAATGTAGGGTGCTCATTAGAGGCCAGGGTTCAGTCAAGGATTCTATGAAGGTATGATCTATCATAATATGGTGAAGCTATGCATTTTGGAATAAGTTGCTGATTCAATTTAATCAAGCTAAACTGGACTTAAACTCTTAAAGCATGAGAATATGAAATTATAATAGCTAAAGCTGCTTCTTGCTTATGAATATTATACATTTGATGTTTCAGATTGGAGTTATTTTACTTGCAGCTAAATTGTAGGATTTATAGATTAAGTAAATTATTTCCTCTTATTTTTACTATGGTCCTTCCTATGTGAACCTTGCTAAAGGAGGACCATTTTAACTTGTAGGACAGCATTAGCTCTTGTCCAATTTTATCTGGTGCCGATGTGCATCTCCGATAAAAAAATTGTATTTCAAATTCTTTGTTATGTTTGTTTGATTAGGGAAGCTACAATTTGAGTTCTTTGATTAGCACCGCACCCTAATTATCCTGGTTTTATGTATCAATTCGTCAGGTGCTTTAATTTTTAATTTAGTACTGATATTGCTTATGGTATGATTGGATTTGCTTATGATAATGCATGATGTAGTTCCATGATATTCAATGGAGGTTCGTGACATTTTGCTGATTGATTTAACTGGAGAAAGATGTACTAAGCATGAGATTACATGCATAAAGTATGTTGCTTCAGAATAATGACTTCCAGATAAATTACAGCTTTTTTTTTCATAATTCTTTTCACGGAAACAGCTGGTATGATTATGGCGCTTTTCCTTCATTTTGGTAGGAGTAGATATATATTTTGAGTAGTTTTGTTTTTCACTGATGGCATATGTACTGGAAATGAATGTATATTGTTACTAGTTTATCTATTAAGTGGAAATCAAGACTCATTTCATGTTCTACAAATAGGAAAGTGCGTCTTACTGTTGCAAACTATTTCTTCGTATTTCCTAAATTTGGATGTTGCTTGCTTGACATTATTATACCATCTCGGTTTCTCTTGATAATTCTTTACTTTTTGGTTCCTGAGGAAGAAAAACTTAAAGATAAACCTGGATATGAGCATCTTAAGGAGCCACTGCACGTGTTAGTGGAGGCTGAATTTCCAGAGGATATAATAAATTCCCGCTTGGATCATGCTGTAGAGATACTAGAGATTCTTTTGAAGCCTGTGGTATGAGCAGAAAAACTCTTGTATTTTATCTGAACTTTGTTTATATTCTTTCCTTTAGCATCTCTCCTAATTCCCGCTTGTTCAAACTCATCTACAGGAATTAGTTATGTTGAATGGTACACTAAGAGAAGAAAGCCCAAGCATGAGTCCGAGTATGAGTCCTACTGGCCTAGTTCATCACCCTTCAACACT
Source organism: Clausena lansium (assembly GCA_030449835.1). Taxonomy (NCBI): domain Eukaryota; kingdom Viridiplantae; phylum Streptophyta; class Magnoliopsida; order Sapindales; family Rutaceae; genus Clausena; species Clausena lansium. The sequence continues at coordinate 3,364,282 of JASUUF010000146.1, read as the reverse complement.
GCTGAAATGAAACGCGCCAAGACCGGAAGTTAACCTGTTATACATATAAATGATGAAATGAACCATCGTTGAACCACTGGGTAACTGCAGCTGATGGATTGCTGTCCTGATAAACTACACTGGTTTTGTTCTTCAGAACCTTGGGGAGAGACTTGATTTAAGAGCAGTTGGTTGAAATCCTGAGTTAGTTTTGCGCTCAACTGTTGGCATCTCAGACGGGTATCTGCTTCCGATAATTGTGTTCTATATTATATTGCTAACATGTTTGTCAATGATCATATGATTCTTTGGTGGTATTATTCCTTTTGAGTATTGAATTTGTTAGTTAATTGGTTGAAAGAAACTCATTCCGTAATTAATTTTATTTGCCATCCCAGCCTGCAGCTGAAATGATATGACCTTTGAATGTACTTTGCTAGAAACTTTGCTTGCTATTGACTTGAAACAGATGAGCAAGAATTAATAATTGCATTGTAATTTCAGTTTATTTACCATATTCTCTTGTTCTATGTAGCCTTAATGAATCAGCTCCTGCACTTTTGTAGCACCATTCTATTATTTTGTTATCCTTGTAAGCTGCCTTATGAGTGTGATCCATCCAATCATATGTTAATAAATTTTACATATGATTAGTTGGTTTTGGCATGGATAGAATTATCTTTAATCATTCGGAGGATTCATACATGTGTATTAGCATAAGAAGCAGATTTTGGAGTCACTCTTCTGACATACCCTCCAACTCAGATTGAGAAGTATTTAAGTAGGAAGAGCGAACGGTTCACGTGATATGCTCCTCATTGATATTTTTACAGCTCCCCATATATATGTTTTCAAATTGGCCAGTCATATAGATCGAGTAGCATGAATATTGGGACTGTCCCCAGTAAGTTTTTTCTCCCGGATCTCTTTAGATGTCACTGTCAAGCCCTTTGCATACTTCGCCCTTGGCTTCCGCCCATCCAGGACAGCAAACGAGATGACAGTTGGGGAACTGGGTTGCAGAAATGCCGTCATCTACCTCATCGTACATTCCAAACAATATGGCCTCAACATATCGATGGTGGGAGGCAAAGACCCTGTTTGGTAAATACCAACGGTTGTAATTTGGAAGTTAAGTTATTTTGATTAACTACGTGTAAAATAAAAAGTTTATAATATTTTTATTTTTTGTCAAAATTATTAATTAAAAGTCATTTTTATTACAAATTATTAATTTTTATTTCATGGTTACAATTTTTTTTCTACTTTTAAGTTACAGCATCTCAATACAAAATATGGCCTAAGATCACCAAATTGCTCATAAACTAGAACAAAATTCAACTAAGCACCATTGAATTAATTAATGAATGAATAAGAAAACAAATTACAATTATTTGTTTGTTTAAAATCCGTTGTCGACTATGAATCGCAAAAAGAAAAGGAAAAAAAAAGAGCGAAATTCCCTTGTTGCTTGACAAAACTAATCGAAATCCTCTAATATTTTAAAACACATCCAATCCCCTTTGAGTATTATCCTTTTTTTTTTTTTAACTAATCTTATCATTTTATCCTTGGTGATTGTTTAATGTCGAGAACATGAATACCTATTGTTTAATGTCGAGAATATGAATACCTATTATTTAATTAATTGAATAATTTTTTAAAATCATAGTTAGTTGAAAATTTATGGAAAAAATTAAGGGAATATAGTAATTTTTCAAATAATTCAAAATAAAAAATGAAAAAAATTAAATGCAGAATTAAAAAATATATTTTTCAATTAATTCTTAGTCATTACACCAAGTTAGGGACCTATTTGAGAAGAATACAAAACTAATGTCCTTATTGGAAAAATCCTGCTGTTTGATAAATGTGTCACATTTTGATTGGGACCGTACCACTTAAATTTCCACGGGGGCCCTTTACATTCAGCTGCAATGAACTTGATGGGTATGCCTTCACTACTTTGGTTGTTGCTGATACGATTTCTTGAGTCAATTTCATTTTTTCAACATTCTTTTGTCAGGAGCTCAAAAAATGAAGTAAGAAACAGTATTCTACCTTTGTTTTTGCCAATTACTATTTTCTACGAAAACCCTCCAATTTCACTTGAGCTTATATAAGTACCCAAGCCATGATATAATGTTCTTAAGCAGAGATAATTGAGAAATTTGGCTGTTTGATTGACTGGGACTGGATTTCTTGCTTTTTTCAAGTTTATTAGATTGTTATCAAGAATAGATGATTATGGATGACGGTAGCGGGGATATTTTGATTCCCATAACAAAATATTTTTATTTTTATTTTTTTAACTTTTAAGAAATTTTAATATCCACATAGGTCAATTGGAATTTGAACTAGTGTTGTGGTTTTTTGATAGTTTTACACTTAAAAATTCAAATAAGGGCAAAATTCTCTCTTAACGTAAAAAATGTCAAGGTTAACGGCAACAACAATATTTAACAAAAAGAGTGAGCTGTGATAGTTGTTGAAATAAATTTGTATAAAATAAAATTTTGATGAAACATTTGGGTACAGATGAAAAGTGCTCCCTTAAATTTTTAGAGGAGAATTGCATCAGTTGAAACCAAATAATTGACAGACAATTTGAGATGAAATTAATACAGGGTCGCTTTGATTTATTTTTTTTCAAAGGAAATGGAATATATAGAAGCTGATTAATTATTTTAATGATTTTGCAGTGAGCGGAATCTCTTCTTCTCGACGTCATATCCCAACATTTTTAGATATTTGATTCCATTTCTCATCGGCACTATGGGTGCAAATGTGCAAGACAAAACTAAGCCCTTGCTTGAAACTCACTCAATAAATATATGGTCTTTTCTCATTGCCACAGCCATATATTGTTATGCACATTCAGCTGACCTCAAGTCTCGACTTCATCGAGGAAATTCTTCCCAATTCTGGGGCATTGTTGCTGTTATCTCATAATCTACTTCTGCAATCTCTTTAGTCTCCACATTTATTCCACGTTCTAATATTGGCCATACACTGCGTGGATTAGCACTGCCAATATTGTTGTTGTGTATCAATATGGCACGTTGTTTTTAGAAGCTTGTTATCAGCTCTACAACGAAACCTTGAAGCCATTTTGCAATAGGTTTCAAGCTAATAGCACTTCCTCGACAGGGCAGCTACGACCAACACTACCATTCTAGAAGGAATTTTCTCCAAATTAAATGTTTTGCATTTCACAATAGCAAGTAATCATCACATGTACACGTAGTAATTTTAAAAAGTAATGGACAAAATTCCACAAAATATATTAGTGTTCACATTTCTATGTTTGAAATATAAATAATTACTGTGATAATAGCCAAACTCATACCAGAGTGCTTGGTAATGTTTCCTAAATTACACTGTCCCTATTTGGTATTAAGATGATGCGACTTTTAAGCTATAACCGTTGTGGAAAAAAAAAAAACTGTAGATGTGAAATAAAAGTTGGTAATGTATTGTAATTAGGACATTTAAATAATAATTTTGACAAAAAGAGTAAAGGCCCATTTGGTAATGCTGTAACTTTTAGAACGATTGATGACAAAAAGAGTAAACATTTAGTAAACTTACTTTTAAAAGTGCTGTGAGTTTTAAAAGTAGTCGCATATGCTTGATAAATCTTTCTGTTAAACTGTTGTAAGAACATAAATGACTGAATTGAACATAATGTTGAATAAAAATTATTTACATATTTATAAACATATACATAAAATATTTTTTTATTGTGTGTATAATAATAATAATTAATAACTAAAATAAATATTTTATATTATTAATTTTATTTTTTATTTTTATTATCTCAATACAACTGGTAAAAACAATAGTATTTTAAAAATTGATGATTTTATTGCCAAATTAATAAGAATAATTTTGAATTTTTATAATATGTATGAGGATATGAAAATATAAAATTGATTTTTGAAATCAGATTTAAAAAAGCTACTTATTCTCTATTTTTTAACTTATTTGAGGCATAAGTATGTAAATGAGACAATAAATATTATATAGATTTGATATTTTGGTTCAAATAGGGTATATTTAATTTTTAAAAAAACACAAATGTGGTTCTTCATAGTCACAACATTATTGTGGTGGCGACCGCGAAGCTTTATATTCTTGTCTATAATCTGTTTTATTTTTATCAATTATAATCCTCACCTTCAGAAAGCTGGATTAAAGTTTCGAGTAGGCACACTACAAGAAAACAGGGCTTTAGCGAGTAGGCACACTAAAATATCGCTAAAACTAACAAATGTCGTCGCTAATGGTTTTAGCAACGAAAACATTTTCGTCGCCAAGTCGTCGCAATAGCACAGTCGCACTAGGTATTTGGCGACAAATAACATAATTTGTCACCAAAATGCTCAAGGGTGACGACGAAATTTGCCGCTAAGTTTGTCGCCAAAAGGAGCTTTCATCGCTGAAAATGAATTTTAGCAATGAAGATATGGGCTTTAGCGACGACAAATTTCGTCTCAAAATGTCTTTTCAGCGAGAAAATTAATTTCGTTGCTAAATGTTACTTTTAGCGATGAATAAGTGTCATCGCTAAAAATTATTTTTGAGCGATGGCATAATTTTGTCGCTAAAGACTTCTTTAGCAACGCAAACTTTCGTTGCTAAAGATGGTCTTTAGCGATGACATAATTTTGACATAAAACTATTTATAGAGACGACATAATTTTGCTAAATCTCTTTAGTGACGAAAGTATTTCGTCGCGGAATTTGTTTTAGGCAATGAAATTTATTTTTTCGTCTACAAAATTTGTTTTAGCCACCATTCTTTTTTGTCGCTAAAAATCTTTTTTTTTTTTACATATAAAAATGGTCACCAAATGTGCTTGGAAATTATTTTTTGTATATTATTATCCTGTTATTTTTATATTGGAATAAATATTTTTATATTTTACTATTAATCAAATCAATTAAATTTTCAAAATACAGGATTATTAATCAAATAAATATAAGATTTAAAAAAGATAATGTTAATTGTATTAACTTTCATAAACCAAAATACAAGTTGTAAGTTTAAAGCCACAAAAGTACCTCACAAACAAACTATGAGGAGGATAGGTCAAATTGGTTTGGCGCCAATGTTGTTAAAAATGAGGTAACATTTTTCAACTGCTTAGATAAGTCATCAATCTTGAATTGTTGTGATTGTAACTGATCTTTTGTATTCTCCAACTTAAGCTCGAGTTGTCTGTAGCTCAGATCGAGTGGTTTCTAACTCATTGCGCAATGCCTCCTCATTGGATGATGGAATTTGAGAATTAAGACGAGCCCGCCTTCATTTTGTAAGTCCCTTATAATATCTTGACTGCTCTCCAAACACTTGCCGAGACATCTCCTCATCATTAATTGGTTGAGATTCTTCAGTTTGAGACACTTGATGTAACTCGATCATTTTTTCCTATAAAGAAAAATTGTCACTTCAAAATAAATTAAATTATGTAAACAATCTTGAATTCAATGAGAATAAAAATCTTACATGTGTAGATTGTACCTCAAAACTTATCCACCCATTTTTTTCTTTTGTAATGAGTAGAACGAAAAAAATCTGGAAAACTCTGCACTTTACCTGACTCAGAAGACTGTGAACAAAAGTATTTATAATATTAGAATGTTAAAACTATAAAACTATGCAGTAACATAAATTAAAAGATATTATACCTTCTCACGATGAACCTTAAATGGTTTTGATCCTCCATGGTGATTGAAAGGAAGTTTACTCCTATTTTTTGCATTTGTTTTGCACTTTTTCTAAAAATAACAGCACAAAATAACATTTTTCATGTTAAATAAGTGAAAATTAAAATATAAATAGTATCTTTTATAAAATAAAATTTTAACAAAATATTTCCTATTTTGCTAGATGTATTAAACCTGTATATCAACAAATGCATCACAAACAACTATAGAAATATATTAGATCAAAATTAACAAGTAAATGAATTACTGAGGCTGATATGCATGATGTCATGAATTTCTTAAAAAATTTTGGCATGACCTCCTATAAAATATGATAAGCTCCAATTTATCAAAACCTAATAGAATACAATATACGCTTCCTGCACTTCAAATGAAAAATTTCCAAATCGATTGCTTCACCTCAATTTCACAAAATCATATTTGGGGCCTCAGGCACCCTTTCACTCTTTCAATAATCAATTAAGTATTAATTAGTATTAAAAAAAATCACTTAACTTACTAGTAACATGTCGTAACACAAGCTTTGTCCCTGACTTTTATTCTATATAATAAGCAGCTACTGATATACATACAAATTTATACTTTTAAAATATCATGAAAACTACAAGATGACTCATAATTAAGTTGATCATGTATATAGGATTGCTCACGATGGCTAAACTTTGTAACACAAGTTTTCATTTCCATGGCTAAATTTGGTTTGGCTTATTATGCTATTGTTAGGGTTGCTTATGGTGAGTGGCCTAAAAACTATAAGTATTTTCCTTTTTTCCTTTTTCATAAGATACTCCAAAATAATGAATAATGTCACAAAAATTATAGGTGCTCATTTGCTTAATTTGGCACTGAATGACATACCTCATGAGTCTTATTCTCCTAAAGATCACATAATTTGTCCCAATCCTCTTGCTCGACATCTTTTGTTGGATGTCTACGTGCCTCACTTGGTGGATGTTTTTAATATCCCTCCCTCAATGTCTTGCATCGATAATCAACATATTGGTCACCCATTATTTTTTTCAAATAATGCAAAACATGTGGTTGATCTAGGTTTAAATCAAACCACTCCTGCATCAAAGCAAGCCAAAATTTATTAATCTGTGATTGTAACAAACATGTCAATTGTAATATTTTTGTTAAGAAAGTTTGCATACCAGCAAACATTTGAATAAATCCACCCTCTCATCCTAAGGAATCTTTGACCATGACACTGCACCAAGTGGAGCGCAGGTTTGAACAATTGTACCACAGTTGCTTATCAATTCTTTACAATATGTTCCTTTTTGTTCATTCGTAATTGGAGAGATGGTGATAACTATTTGTCCCTTTAACCTCACCCTAACCATTGTATTAAGACCTCGTGTAGGGCCTCGAGAACTTCGCACCTCTGAAGTTGAACCTGTATAAAAGAAAAAGTCACACAATAAAACCGAATTATAATCACACAAATATATTAGTTAAAGAAATATTAACAATAATGTGAGTTGAACTCAAATGGCCAGTAGAACATTAATCAATTAAAACAACTGCATCAATTAACCAATAGAATATGTTAGATAGCCTATATTTGAAGTTTATAATTTGTTACCTACACTACTTCGAACATCCTGCGAATCCTCCATAGTGTGAGGACTTGTGTCATCACGCAAAGCTGGAGCACTGTGTGCAGAGGAAGTAGACGCAACAGGCCGTTTCCATAAACCTGGAGCCATCTGCAAGATAAGAGTATGTCAGTTAAAAATAAATTAGATTGTAATAAATTAGAAGAGAAGAGTAAACTAAAAAATGCTATCAAAAAATAATTAATTAACCACATTAGATTAATTCAACAATTAAAATAAGTATGAAGTTATATACCATACATGATTTTCATTTGTTTTAGTCCAAATCAGAGTCATCTAAATCTTGTACAAGTTCACAATTCACAATAATGTCATCATCATCATCCGAAATGACTTGAACAAATTCATCATTATGTAGAGATTTTTGCATAAGTTGGGCATCAATTAAATCTGGAGCAACATCATCCCTATTGAATGATTGTTCACCAAAACTATCTTGTTATGACATTGAGACAACATAAGCATCTGAGTTAGTACATTGGTCATCATCTTTTTCAACGCATCATCATCAATATTGTCATCCTTCCTTTCATTTTTCTCTTGGATATCCCACAATCCTCTTTGATTTTTGTTTTTGCACTACTTTCCACCCTTTACCAAGTGCAAGATCATTAATATACATTACCAATAATGTTTGCATTGCTAGTACAAAGGCATCTTCATCATACCATGTTCGAGTAACATTGATTGATGTAAGATGATAATCTTTGTGTACTCTTTTCTTCTTCGGATCGACATCAAACCATTTACATTTAAATAAAACAACCCAGCGTCGGGACAAATATACTAACTCAATGACATCAATTAAAAATCCAAAGAAATCAATGGTGTCATCATTGTGTTTACCAGATACAAGTACTCTACTATTTTAGGTTGTACGACAGTCATCCCTTTCATTTATAAGAAAACGTACACCATTGACATTACAACCCGAATATTAATAAATTTTTTATTATTACAATAAAAATTATATTACTTAGTAATTAATAAAAAATTAATCATGATCACTAATTCAAATAATTGAAAATGCACTCTAAATTTATAAAATTGTTTAATTTACTTGATTTAGATGAAACAATAATTTTGCTGCAAAAATGATTATTGGTGACAAAATTATTGGCGCTAAATATTTTTTTATATTTTACAATAAGGCACCATTATATTTGTTCCCGCCAAAATATTGGCGCATTGTAATATATTTAGCAATGAAATTGATTTCGTCGCCAAAACCACTTATAGCGACGAAAACTATTTTTAGCGACGATAAAATTAGTCGCTAAAACCATCTTTTGCGACGAAAAATATTTTTCATTGCTAAAAAGCACTTTCTGCCATGAAAATATATTTTCCTTGCTAAAAACTTTATTTAGCCATGGGTTAGAAAAACAACCATTTTGCGACAACAATTTGTCGTTGCTAAAACAATACTTTGGCAACGACCATTTTTTCGTAGCGAAAAATAACTTTCGGCCGCGAAAATAAGTTGTCGCTAAAGTTAGTTTTTAGCGACCAATATTTTCGTTGCTAAAAGCTACAGTATTTGTCGCTAAATCCCATATACCGTGACGAAATAGTATGTCGTCGCTAAAAAATATCTTTAGCCATAGGAATAATTTTGGTCGTCACTAAAACAATACTTCGGCGATGCAATATCTTTTCGTCACTAAAAAGAACTTTCGGACATGACAATGTTGGTGCCGCTAAAGCTGGCGTTTAGCGATGAAGAAAAATTGTTGTAAAAAGATATTTTTGGCGACGAATTACAAATCATTGCCAAAGATACTTTTAGCGATGATATGTGTCGTCGCTAAAAGTCTCTATTGCGACGAGTTTATTTTTGTCGCAATACACATCTATAGCGAGGAAAAATACCTTCGCTAGATGTTACCATTCGTTGCTGAAAGTTTTCATCGCCAAATATTAAAATTTGGTCTCTAAATATTTGCAGGCCAGCATGTTTTTTTACCGCCAAAATTTTTTGGCAATGAAAATAATTTTTTGTCACAATATCTGACATATAGCGACATACGCATGCGTAAGCAGTGCCGCTGCACACTTCCTGTGAGTGCAATAGGCACCTTGTCACACTTAAGACAATGTGCATAGCTACTGCCTTTGTGTAAGATTTGGTGTGACAGGCGCCCTATCGCACACAAAGGCAATCGCACACTTAACTTTTTGGTCCCCATTTTTTCCTGTGTTCTTGTTAAATTTATTAAGTTATTACATTTAATTCTTTAATATAATAATTTAATTATGTAACTTGTATCAGATACATGGCAAAATAAAAAATAGCAAGACATAATCCACCCGAACCGGGCATGATGGAGGTACCTTATGGCGATCACTTCCTTAGGCGCATCACGAGTATGTGCAAAGTAGAAACAGTTGTGAAAGCCATTAGGAAAAAATTAACAAAACGACAGTTGAAAATGTTTAAGGAAGACATATTTGGGAATTTCATAGAGTTACAAAGCTTTCCGTTCAATGGTGTAATTGTGCATAATGTGCTGCTTAGGCAAGTGGTTTATGGACAAAGGAAAAGATCAGCTGTGGTTTCAAGTTGGTGAGCATTTGATACCGTTATCAGTTGGAGAGTGGTGCCTAGTAATGGAACTTTCCTATGGTTGAGATGCCGTACCCAAACACCAAAAAACCCCTTATAGGTTACTTAATAAGTATTTTGATGGTTTGTTTGGCAAGTTGAATCTTGGCCAATTCAAGTCAAGATTTGCAGACTTGGACTTTGAGGCTATGGACAACAATGATGAGCTGAAGATCGCGCTATTTTATTTTGCAGACCGTATACTATATGGAAGAAAAGATTATTATCAAATCAATTTCTCATTGCTTCACCAAGTAGATCACATAGATCATTTCTGAAGTCGTCCGTGGGATTGTATGTCGTGAGAAATAATATATGACAATCTTTTCAATGCATTGAATGGTAAAACCGAGAAATTTAAGAAACTCGCCAGGAAAATCCGAAGCATAAAATTGAAAAGTACAATGTTTATGACTTTATGTCCGCGGTTCAGGTGTATTGAATAAATTTTTAGATTACTTAGTTCTGTAATAATGAATAATACTTAACGATAGGTTTTAATTTATTGTAACTTTGCTTCGTGTAGGCTTAGATTTTTGAAGCGATTGACAGGCTACCATCAGAGTGGGTCGTGAAAATGAAAAAGAAGATTCCCCACATCGGAAAGTGGAAGCCCATTGCTTCTTCTAAAATAAACTTTGGTGAAGTTTATTCATTTTTCAATGACAATTCTCGTCATGTAAGTAATATGTGTGTGTGTGTATAGTACTACTTTCATATTACCAAATACTAAATGATTAGATTAATGGGTCGTTTCGGCTTCTTCATGCAGGGGAACGTTTCACAAACCATCCAGCCGAACATGAAGTAAAAAATATTGGAAGACTATAGAGAAATACGTGCCATATATCCCAGTTGGGTCCGTAATATGGGCATCGTTTAGTGCATCATTACACTATTACGATTTGCTTAATCAAAACTCAAGATTTTTGCCTTATTAGTTTAATGTTACTTGGTACAGCATCAACCTTCAATCAATGCGCCGCCCATTACAAGGGAAATAGAGGTGCATCATGACACCGCGAGCCTAACACAAGAGAAGCAGACTCCCATTAACGATGAGCCTGCTGCAGATGACCATCACGAACATGCACCCGAGTCTGATGATGTGGAGGATTTAGAGGTTACTTGAATTTAATTAATTATTTTCTTTCCTCATATATAAATCATTCTTACACTATCTTTTCATAATTATATATATATATATATGACTTGTTTTCTTCTTTTTTTTTTTTTGGTAATAGTCGATGATAAAGCATCATTATGATTATATCATTCGACGGATGAAAAGAATTGATCGTTCCATTTCCAAACTGAAGTCAGATTTTGAGGTAGAGCACAAAGAACAGAAATAATTTAGACAAGCGGTCATGGGATTCATCGGTTCATATACTGATGGTTCATCAAAATGCTCATACAGTGATTCTCCGACTGGACGCTCGTATCCAGTGAGAAAATTTAACTTTAACAATTATGTTCTTTTAGCTTTTAATCCAATATTTGTTTAATATAACATCTTGGCGTATTATCAGGCTTCGAATGACTGTGGAGTGTACACTAATGCTGCCAATCAAAATGTGCACACTCCTATATCATTGTATAGTTTCATTGGGGACGGCAGCGGGAAGAGCGTGCAAATCCTTACGAAGGTGCCTTCGGGCATAAGTAAGTTTGGACGTCCTTATAGACCATCGTATGTCTTCAACAGTCCTTACTTGATTCCTCCATTCAAGTGAGTACGAAACGTAAAGCCTCTTCCCGACCTCGAAATAATGGACCGTGAGATTGATTAAAGCACGAGTGTGGACATAAATCCACTTAGAGAATTGAAGGATCCAAGTCTACATGATGAGTTTGATCAGTGGTTTACTGGCAAAATCACAGTGGATCGCACCGTCCAACATTTGCACTCGTTCTTTCAAGTACTTTTAGGCCACTCTTCAATGGGATGGCTAGATGATGAGGTAATTATTGTATAGCATTATTTTTTGAAGTGTTGTTAATAGTCTATACAGTTTTTATATCTAAATCAACATGTTTCTACTCCTCCACAGCATATTCATGAGTATCTTTGCTTGATCAACAAAAAGCAACGGTAGTATCCGAATTCCTTATCTCAGCGTGTCACTTATACGGACACTTTTTTTTGGAATATCGTCATTAAATATGTCCACGGTAATCTTCTTCCTAAAGTACTCCCCGTGTCTACTATTAAAATCAATTTTGAGCATGAACATTAAATACATAGTAAACATCAACAAAAAAACGCCGCAATCACCACTACCAAGCTCTTGTTGTGGAACACCTTTAACTACCACTAGCTTCCAGGGGTTGGCACTTCGTAGCTCATGTCGGATGTTATAGAATCCAACATCTTCTAGCCATCGAGGGAAGATAACTTCAAATGGCTTGAATTGATCCATGTACATTTTATCATCCCGCAAAAAAATAAAGAAAAATGATAAAGCTCCATAACAATAACGCAAAGGTAACAGAAATAAGAATAAATTGTGCGGTATTACAATGTTAATTGAAAAACACTGTCGATTTTTTTTTACTTAAACATTAAACACCGTATAATTTTATAATCATTTTATCGTATAATTTTATAATTATTTTATCGTCATTGTGTTAGATTCTTCGGTTCAAATATTAGTACTAAAAAAATTACAATTTCATCTATAATCACAAAAAAATAAATTACAATTAATTGTCTATTTTAAATCCGAGTCATGAATATTAATATTCAAGGTAAGAATTGAGTTTAAGCATACCTTTTTTGCTATCTCTTCCAATTAACTAATTAAAATCATCATGTATATGCAGTGTAGGTGGTGTAGTTGCACTCCACTAAAAAGTAGTAAGTAACTAGCTTGTTTCAAGTATAGCCAAGCTAGCTTCAACATTGCGGTCTTGACTCAATTGACTGATCCTTCATGATGCACAAATCCCTCTGTGACATGTTAATCCTTGTTAGCCAGTAATTTGTTTCACTATGGCATTCGCCCAATCCATTAAGGTAGCGTTTACTTTTTGGATTGGAGTGAGAATTCGGAGGAGTGGGAATCCTGGGATTGGGAGTGTGGAGTGGGAGTGGAAGTATGTTGTTTACTTACACTTGAATAGGAGTATGGAATCGGAATCAAAATTCAATTAATATGTTTACTTTGTCTTGGATTTAGAGTACATAGTTCTAAATTACAGTTTTACCCTTATTTAAAGAATTGTAGTTTTTAATTATAAAATTAATAAAAAAATATATTTGAAAAAATAAAATATTTATTTTATTATATTTGTAAATTAATAATAATTAATAATATTTTTAATTATGTAAATCACAATATTTTATTAATTCTAATTTTATTTATGTAAATTAAAAATTATTGATAAGAGCAATACAAAAGAAACAGTATTATTAATAATATAGTACAAAATTAATATTTTCTTAGAATAAATTATTAATTATTAATATTAAATAATATTATTATTTTTTAAATAAATATATTTCTATGAATATATTATTATTATTATTATTTAACTTAGAATCAATGTAAATTATTATTTTTAACTAAGTATAATGATATTATATTTAAATAAGTTTAATGTTATTATTATTAATAAATGTAATTTTATAAAATAATAAAATAATATTATTTAAAAAAATATGATATTATTTATTTTATTTTATTAAATTTCATTATATTAAATTTAATTTAAAAAAAAGGGTAAAAAGGGAAGAGGGGGGAGTGGACATTTAAATATAAATTATTATTTTTAACTAATATAATAATATGACATTTAAATAAATTTAATATTATTTTTAAATAAATGTAAAATTATTTTATTTTAATAAATATAATTATAATTATTTTTTTTAATAAGGGAATGGTAAAATGTAAAGAGGTTGGAGTGGGTCACCTCTCCCCATGGGAGTCTCACTCTCACTCTCCACTCTAAAAATAAAGGGAACCTACGGAATGAGACTCTTACTCTCCTCCTTAAATAAGTAAGTAAGCATTAGATCCCCACTCTCAGTCTAATTCAATAAATAAACACACCATAAGGCGAGTGTTCATTCGCATCCCCATTCTCATTCCAATCCAATAAGTAAACACACCGTAAGGCGAGTGTTCATTCGCACAGAGATCCACTCAACATTAGCATGACCTATCCATATTATATTTCTTTTGTGTATGTTTTAGCTTTCTCTAGATCTACTACACCTTTATACCCGTTATGCCTCAATTTGATGTGAACAAAATGGGAGAATTAGTTCAATGGAATTTCATAAATCGTCGAGTTATTTGGTGACCGCTAGTGATGATGAATCTATTCTTCTGCACGATGTTACCGCTGCCACGTAAGTTGATCCCTCTGTTTCTTGGGATTTTATATTGCGTCTTTGGAAGTGCTTTTTATCTAAGAAAAGGGCTTTTGAATAAGTGTAAATCACTCTTTTACATTTTGCAGTAGTTGTTTGAAATGGGATGTGAAATCAAAGAAACGCTTGAAGTGGGCTTTTAGATTTTGCCTGATTGATTTATCTGGAGAAAGATATATTAAGCATGAAATTGCACTTGAACATAAATTATGTTGCTTGCGAATAATGACTTCCAGATAAATTATAGCTTTTCTTTTTTTTTTTTAATCAAAATTCCTTACTTTTCACAGAAACAGATGGTATGATTATGGTGCTTTACCTTCATTGTGGTAGGAGTAGATACATATTTTGAGTAGTTTTGTTTCTTATTGATGGCTTATTGATGGCATATGTGCTGGAAATGAATTTATGTTGTTACTAGATTAGTGTCCTCTGACTTTGAAAATGATTATTAACTGGATATCGCCACGACGCCACCCGCTTAATGTTCTACAAATGGGAAAGGGCATCGTGCACTTGCAAACTATTCTTTGTATTACCTAAAGTTAGATGTTGCTTGACATTATCTCCATCTTGGATTCTCCTGATAATTCTTTATCTTTTGGTTCTTTAGGAAGAAAAACTTAAAGACAAACCCGGATATGAGCATCTTAATGAGCCACTGCACGTGTTGGTGGAGGCTGAATGTCCAGAGGATATAATAAATTCCTGCTTCGATCATGTTGTAGCAACAGTGGAGAACCTTTTGAAGCCTGTGGTATGAACATAAATACTTTTGTACTCTTGTATTTTATCTGAACTGTGTCGTTGTTTTTTTCCCTTAGCATCTCTCCTAATTCCCGCTTGTTTAAATTCATCTCCCTGTGCAAGACGAATCCTTGGATCATTACAATAAAGAACAACTGCGGGAATTGTCTATACTGAATGTTACACTTAAGGCCATGTTTGGTTGGCAGCAGAGAAGGCGGGAGGGGAGAGGATTTCAGTATCCTGCTAGTTTTCCACTGTTTGGTTGGCAAAATTTGACCGCAAATTAAATTCCAATTTTACTCCAATTTTTGTAAGTTGAGGAATTCACTTTCCTCTATAATGAGTGAGGAAATCTAGATTCCAACCTATTAAAATGTTCATTTTCTCTATTTAGCCTTAATTAAATATTAATTTCCAATTTTACTCTTCAACAAATTTAAATCAAACAACCCTAATTCTCATTCTCTTCTTCAATTTTGTAACTTACCGAATGTCAAAATCTGTATCTCAAAATCGTTGACGATCCTTCCTGAACTTCTAGCGTTCACCGGCGATAAAGAGCATTGCCGATGGCTTTTGAGCATAAGACAACGTTTGGAGTTTGAATGGTGTCTCATCCATCTTCCTTTGACGAAATCGTTCAGAGTTTGAAAAATAAGACCATTCGCGGCGAGCTTCATCAGTTCTGGGCTAGTGACAGCTACCTTTACTGCTATCTTAGTAATTTCTGACGCTTTAGCTTCACACTTTCTCTCACCTTAGGTATTATTTTTCATCTCTTTCATTATTTTGTTATTTTGGTTGTTTCGATGTTCTTGGTGATTTCTTATTGATGGCTGTTGCAGTTGTTGTTGTGTGGCTATTGTAATTATTTTGTGAGCTTTAATGAGCTTGTTGTAATTGTTCTTGTTGATTTGAAGATTCATTGAATAACTGATTCCTGCTTATGAGAGGAATTATTATTAACTTGTGATAAAAAGTGCGTGTGATGTTCTGAGTTGTGGGCTATGGTCCTTTTTCATGTTTGTGTTTGCTTCTAAGTTGCCCATGAATGGTAGTAGGTAGATTCAATTGTTGATTTGATTAAAAATGTTGTTAGGATTGCTAACATGTGTATATTAAAATGTGTATAGTAGAAATGGTGTAGGAAATATTAAAATGATACTTGATACAACTGTAGTAGAAATGGTGTCTTGTAATTCATTGTTAATAGGCTTGTTGGTGCAAATTAAGCATCACTGGGCGTCTGGGCCTGTTATTTATCGGACAAGAGAACTTTTATTTGGCTGATGATCAGTTGGATCACAGTGGTAAAGCAAGGTGTTCTCTTGATCAAGAGCAGTTGTTCAGATTTGTTATTTAAACCCTGACTAGGATTGAGATTGGCTGCCGAAGTTTAAAAGATATAGCATTAAAATATTTGATAAACACTAATTATTGTAGCTTGAAAATTAAGTTGATTTAATCTAATATTTGTACGATGAAAAATTTATTATGTCTCATTAATTTTGTCAGAATTATAATTTAAAATTTATATTTATTATGTACTGTTAATTTTTATTTTATAATTATAATTTTTTTTTACCCACTAACAACCTTAATTTGTTAAAAGAAACTCAATCCCTAATTAATTTATTTGTTTTTACTGCTAGCAGCTGAAAGTGGATTGACCTTTGAATGTTCTGAGCAACATTGCCTGATATTGACTTGAAATGGACGACTAATTATAGGAATGTGTGTGACACGTGATAAGCGGCGAGCAACTTCTCAGGCGACAGCTGCTTAAATAAAATCAATTGGTGACTTTATTTTGTCTTGGCAGTAAACCGTGTCCTTGAAAGTAGTCGGCGGAAAATGAGTGGGGGTTGGTGAGAACAATCGGGTGAAGTCCACTGAGGAGAAGAAAGTCCCACCATTTTTTTTCATCTTTTTTAAATTTTGTATTTTTTTGGGTAATGAGGAGAACAAAGGTCTTTAAAATTAAAAAAATGAAGAGTTGGACTATTGCCACTCTTCCGCTAATATCATAACCCTTGTGTTTTATTGTAATCATATTTAAAGACAAAATATAAATAAAATTAATTCTACTTGTAGTTGTGCGCTCAACGATGGGTTACTGCTTCTGAAGTTTGTGTTTGCTAACATGTTTATCTACTGTCATGATTCTTTAGTGTATTGTTCCTCTTGTTGTATATCGAATTTGTTATTTAAATGGTTAAAAAAACTTATTTCCTCGTAATTTTTTTTTTGTTTTTATAATAATTTCTTTATAATTTCTGTTTATCTATATATTCTCATTCCGTAAAGAGTATCATTAAATGATTTTTTAAATGAGATTTTATTATTCATTTAAAGAGCAACATTTGCAATAAAAATTCCAAAAGACTTTTCAAATGAGTTTGCATTTCTCTCTTTCTTCAATATTAAAGAGCAAGAATCATTTGGAGAGCTTTTTGAAGTCTTTGATTTAGTATTATACTATTTTTATCTCATCATTATTGAAAAGAGGGAAATTTTATAATTTTTATTGTTTTGGTGGAAGAAAAAATTTGATTAAAATAATATAAACTTACTTTATTTGAAGAATTTTATGGGAAAGGGCTTTTTTTTTTTTTTTTTTCTAACACCACATAAATAAGTAAAAAAGCATTTGAAAAGTAAAACTAGAAAAGTTTTTTTTTTGGGTGATATTGTTCTAATACTTTAATGCTCATATACAATTTTGAAATCGAGTTGATCCTTACTATCAACTCCACCAAGACGCCTACGTAGCTCATTAATTCTTTTTGTACTTTGGCTTTCCTTGTATAGCTTCATTCAATTCCCAACAAGAGAATTTTTATATTTTTTAACGATTGTGCTTTACTAGTGTTTAGAGTAATTATAAAATATTGGTTTATAATAGATTGTTCTTAATAGAAATTCATATTATATTACAATTATTTTTATAATAAATTATTTAATTTAAATAAGAGTGCTCATAGTAGTTTTTAAAATACAAATATCTCCACCCTAGTATAAATTATTATTATTATTATTATTTGACATGGTATATAAACTATTAAATCTGGGGGTGTCAGCAAGCAATCGTGTCATGTCAAATTTAAGCATACAGATACGACATATTTATTAATTTGTGTCAAAACATGAAAATATGGATACAATCTGTTTATTAATCATGTTGACCTGTTTAATATATTTAATACAAAAAATTAAAAATAATTTAAAAATAATAAGAATATCGATATTAATTTTAAGACTAGGTCATAAATAAGTTATCATGACATAAACATAACATGATAAATTTATAATACAATATGAATATGACACGAATAATTAATTTAGTGTTTAATATAGATATATATATATATATATATATATATATTGTTGTTTTTTCAATAATATTACCATATATTAATTGATATTCGTATTACAAACATGTAATCATGTTGAAATAGTACAACAAGGATATGATACGGTTATTTATCATGTCATATTAATCTATTTATTAATTGTGTCAAAATTTGTTAGCACAAATACGAAAAATTGTACCGTATCCATGTCATGATCCATTTTACCACTTATAATTTAAATATAATGAAAGTAGTGCGGCTTTCTATCTAACATTCCAATGTCAACTAAAATAAGGTAGGGGTGGAAGACTTTTTAATTATTACCCCAAGCTAATGTATAAATTTATGATAAAATTTGTGTGAATATTGCTTCATGTAAAGGAGTAAAAAAAGCATATATATCAAGCAACGCCACATCAAAACTCTTAAGAAAATACATACATTTAATAAAAGAATGATAACAATATAATAAATATGCTTATAATATAGATTGTTAAAATTGTACATTAAAAATTTTTATGAATTTTTTATTTTTTCAGTGATAGAGAATGAGATATATTTGAATAATTTTATTTAATGAAGGGAAAAAGAATAGGTATGACTGTAAAGAAAATAAATCATGAAATTATGAAAATATTGTTAATTGTTACTACATCATTGAGCAATTCTAGGGATTCCAAAAATTGAGTCCCGATTTGAGTCCCAATTAATGTAGCATTCATCAATTGGATAGTAGAATAGAGTAATTAATAAACAATTTTACATTTATCATCCAATAGATGAGTGACACATAATATTATGACTTAAAAATATTATGATCTCTAACATTATTACTTTGCTTAATATAAGAGATTCTCTTATTGCAAAATTATTTATAGTGACAATGTTATAATAAATTGACATTTTTTTTCAATTAGATCAAACTATAAAATTTTTTAAAATAAGTCAAAGCAGTACCAACATCTTAGCTTCCTAATGATTTTAAGATAATTCAATAAATATATACTTGAATTATTTTATAAAATAATTCCATAACTCTAACTAAAAAAAATTGAATTGAGGAAACATTTTAAAATGAAATAAAAATTCTAATATTTTATAAAAACTTAAATGGTATAAACGAAATTTTCCGTGGCATAGATTCGCCTCTAAAATAAGGTGGTGTTGTTTGTACTTTTTATTTTATGTGTCCATAACTTGAATTATATGGTGTAAAACAAAGAAAGTGGTATTGTAGGAATGATCGAAATTTTTATGAAGCTATCATTTTTCACTAACAAAACAGCATACATACGGTTGGGGAGGTTTTTGTAATTACGTTCAATTTGGCATAGTTGAGGGGGAGGTAGGTCCCTAAAAAACCCTTTGGAATTTTCAATTTTGTCCCTTTCCATCCCCGTTCCATCAAACCAAAAACTTTCTGAAGTTTGAACATTCTGATTAAATCATGGCTCGTTTAGCCCTTAAATACCGAAGCCACGAGGTAATTTTTTAAGCAGATCAGATAAGAGAGAATGAGATTTTTTTTTTTCAAGTGTGCAATTTTTCTTTTTCCTCCCAAGTTCAAGTTGCAGTGAGTTTACATTTAGTTTTATTTTATCTAGTAAGAAAACTCAAGGTTCTCCTGAGATGAATATGCAAATGCAAAGCTGCCAGTGCGCTCTTCATCATCCAAATCCATACCCTTCTTCTGTGTATGGTCATTTTCTTTACCACTCAAGTTGTAAAATATTTTTAGTTTGCACTCCACTTCAAATTATTTTTCTTCTCCCAAATTTGCGTGAAAAAATTGGTTAAGCCCCTATGAAAGAGATTTGTTTTCTGTTTTCTTTCATTCTCTTACTAAAATAATAATACAAGATACCATTAATCTTTTCACTTTAAAAATTTGGTTATGAGTCTTTATCATTTTATAAACAGAAAAAGATTATTAGAAATTTCTTAATCTCAATCATTTTACTTAAATTAAGCTTAGTAGATGTGTTTATTATGCTTTATGTTTATATCCCCAATTTGAAAAAAAAAATTGCTCCCATAATTTACTTTTTTTTTCCCCAACCCTTTTCAAAACCTAACAATTAAGTATAGTATAATTTTTCCAATAAAGCATTAAAAAAATTAGTTTTAAGACCATAAATTTATTCATTTTATTAAAAGGAAAATATGTATCTTATATTATTTTATTATTATGTTTAGTCCCTTTTGACCAACCTTTATTTAGGTTCTCAAAAATTGGTATATATATATTAAAACGCAAGATGAAGGTAGAGGGATTTTTTGGATTCCGGAACTGGGATCCGATATTAGAGTAATCCAAATCAAAACATTTTTATTGTTTTAACCTTTGAGAAAACCAACGGCTTATGTAGCCAAGTGAGTCAACCTGCGCCCTAAAAGTTTAGGGGTGCAAGTTTGAGTCGGGGTAGTTAGAAATATTTTTAAAAAATACTTTGTAAAAATTTTTATTTCTATTTATATCCACACAGATCAAATGGTTTTATAGTAGTAACAATTAAAGATTCAAATGAGCGGCGAAATTATCTTTCAGTCAAGTAATTGCCAAAACTGTTAAAATTAGTGGCAACAACAATATGTAAAAGAAGAACGAAAAGTGGGCGGCTATAGTTGTTGAAACAAGTGTATATACAGTAAAATTTGATGAAATATTTGGGGGTAGACGAAAAATTAAATAACCCATATATTTTAAGGAAACTGCCACTCGAATGTACAGAGAAAAATTCTGTATCTATTGCGATTTTATTATTATATAGATTAGTTATATCTACCTTATTGCGATTTCATTATTGTATAGATTAGCTCTATCTATGTTGTAAAGATTAATTAATGGTCAAAACTCAGTCAAAAACAAATGATTGACAATTTGAGAGGAAATTAATACAAGGTCTTTTAATTTTTTTTTTCCAATGGAACGAGATATACAGAATAAGATTAATCATTTTTTATGATTTTGCAGTGGGCGAATTCTCTTCTACTCGATGTCATATCCTAATATTTTTGGATATCTCATTCCGACTCTCATCGGCATTGTGGGAGCAAATGTGCAAGGCAACACTAAGCCCCTGCTTGAAACACACTCAACAAATATATGGTCTTTTCTCATAGCCACAGCCATATATTGTTATGCATATTCAACTGATTTGAAGTCTCAACTTCATCGAGAAAATTCTCTCCAGTTATGGTGCCTTGTTGCTGTTGCCTCAGGGATTGTTTCTGCAGTCTCTTTGGTCTCCATATTTGTTCCGCGTTCTAATATTAGTCATATCATTTTGTACACTGCATGGACCAGTACTGTCCTTATTGTTGTTGTGTATCAATATGGCACCTTATTTACTGATGCCTGTTGTCAGCTCTACCGCCAATTCTTGAATCCATTTTGCTCTGACATTTGCAATAGGTTTCAGGCTAATAACAGTTCCTCGACAGAGCAGCAACGATCACCAGTCTAGAAGGAATTTTTTATTATCATCAATGTACCTTTTTGTGATTATGAGGTTGTTGAACTCCAGTGAAGTTAACTAACTTGCTTGTTTGAGGTAGTCGGGCGAGCTTTAACGTTGTGGCCTTGACTGATCATTTGAGATGTGCAAAATCTCCAATGTTAACTCTGTGACATGTTAATCCTTGTCAGCTGCTAATTTGTTTCACTATGGCATTCCCCCAATCCATTAAGATGAATCTTCAAGGATGTACAAGGGTTGTGTAGGATGAGCAAGGTATTTTTTTGGGTCAAAATTTTTACTATAATTGTCCGTTTTGGGCTCCATAATATACAATTTCAAAACTAAGAAAAAAGACAGATGTAGGAGTTTAGGACAACGTTGTAAAATGTTAGAGTATCATTCCGAAATCCTAATGTTTTGGGCCATATTAGCAAGCAAAAGATATTTTCCTTTTTTCCTAGTTTCTTGTTAGATTTTTTTTCCCTATAAACATCAGATTTAAGTGTAATTTTTTAATTTGAAATAATAATATTTTATGATGTTAAAATATTATGGAATTGTCTATTATGATAAATTCACTTATTTAAAGTTAGTATAAAAGACCCTTAAAATTTTAATTTTGTCATAAATTTTTATCTCGATCTTTTACCTTCTTTATGTTTCTGTTTCATCATTTAGTCACGGGTTTGGTTTGGTTTAAATATTTTGTTTGGTTCTGTTCGGATTAAAATTTAGCTTGTGTTTGGGTTAAATTCACCAACTGGAATTGGTTCTAACATTCTTGGTTTGCATTTTAAGTGTATCTGTATGTTAGCTGAGTGTCGTTTTGTATTGATTTGTTTTTCAACTGAATAGAAGAACTAGTTCAGTGGATTTTCATAAATCATCAAGCTGTTTGGTGATTGCTATTTGCTAGTGGTGATGAGTATATACGTCCGTATGATGTCACCAGTGCCATGTAAGTTGATTCCTCTGTTAATTTTTTGGGATTTTATATTATCTTTGGAATTTTTTTTTTAACTAAAGTCCTGTTTTATCAAAAAATAAAATAAAATAAAACTATGTTTCGTATTAAGGTCGGATAGTTGTTACTTAAAAACTAAGTTACAACACTTACGTATTTAATAATCACTAGTTATTATAGTTTGTAAGTTAAATTGATTTAATCTATTACATTTATTATTAAAAAACTTAATTATATTTATTATTTTTATCAAGATATTTATTTAAATATTATATTTATTATACAATATTAACTTTTATTTTTCCTCTGCATCTTAATATTAAATAGAACTTGAGAAAGGGCTTTTGAATAAGCGTAAATCACTCTTTTAAATTTTGCAGTGGTTGTTTGAAATGGGATTGAAAAAAAAGGTAAAAGTGCCTTTGGAAGTCAAAGAAAAGCTTGAAGTGGGCTTCTAAATTTTGCTGATTGAGTTCACTGGAGAAAGATGAACTAAGCATGAAATTATACTTAAAACATAAAATATAATGCTTGCGAATATTTTTTCTCAAAACTCTTTTCACGTAAACAGCTGGTATGATTATGGTGCTTTTTGCTCCATTGTGGTATACATATCGAGTAGTTTTGTTTCCCAAATGATGCATATGTACTGGCATTAATTAATTTATAACAGAATTTAACAGTTTAGTGGTAAAATAATAAAAGTTGAAATATTAAGTGAAAAGAAGTGATTGACATAAAATTTTAATGATAAAATGATATATAAAAAAAATATTAAGCGATCTCTCTCATTGTTCATAATTCTAAATTTAATGTTACGTATGAACGATAATATAACAAATACAATTATTGACCTCTATGATTAGTCTAAACTTTCAAACCTAATCAATCGAGGCTTGGCCCCACGTAAATCTTTCCTCCGCAGGTAATAAAATCAATGATTAAGGCTTGTGCGGCCACCTAACACACAAGCATTATTCTTTTACTGTTCAAAACTCATACTAAATTGCCTATCACAATCTTGACTAGCTTTCTTGATTGATGGGAAAAATTATATATTAATGTGCCACGTAACGCATATCATTGGCCGCCAAGGTACAAAATTCTGCAACTGAGTAACTGGCTGTTAATCTGATTGGTCAAGAATTGGACGAATGTTAATCAATTTAAATATATTTGCTTTTATTTTTTAATAAGCAGCTTTTTTTCTAGTGACTTTAAAGTGATATTGTACTTGGACATAAATAGTTTTGGGTTCAAAGATTAAGATAGGGTTAGTGGTTGTGGCTGTTCATTTGTTCTCGGACTGGAAGCTAGAAATTTGAGAAGCTCTGTAATTCATGTTTGTTCAGTTTACTTGATATGGTCAAAGTTCTCTGTAAATATCAAGTGTTATAATAAATCTTTATATGAAAACCATCACATATAAACTCAGGAACATTCATGTTAAATTACCAAGAATCAATAACAGAATATGTGGAAGCGTACCTGAATCCATAACGCTGAATCTCCTCTGGATCTGTGTGGTTGGCCTTCCAGATCAGCACGTATATCCTAGAGAGCTCTTTAATTCTCTCTGTGCACTCTATCTGATAATGGGATATCAGAAAAAATAGAAAGATACGTGTGACCTAGGGACCATAACCACTTTTATAGACAACTTATCCTGTTGTCACTAAATATTCTTAATTTTGCCCATCATTGAATTAGAATATTATTAGGTCTCTACACATTAAAGGCTCACACCCTATTAGATACATTAAAGCCCATATTACTGAAAACCTTATTAGATCACTTTTAATTGGGCTTAACCTTATATGACAGTCCACAACACATAATTATTCACATATAAGCCTAACGTTGGATTAAGGATCCAACATTATTGGATCAAATAATCCAACAATCTCCCACTTGGGCTATATGTGTAACCTTATAATTATGTTTTGTAAAATTAATCGTATGAGCTCAACCTTACTGTCATTACCGAAATGTATCTACAACCAATCCCGTCCATCAATCATACCAACATAGGATCAAAGCGGCCTTCATTACAACTGTCGTAACTCGACCCATCAATGGTCACAATGCCAATACAACTGAATGACATGGATCATGATGTGGATGTGTAGCATGGAAATTTCATGTAATGTGATCTTAACATGCCTATTTCCAATTGGTCCACCTTAAACCTTAGTGAGATCAAACTTTACAAAAATCAAAGTGTGTGAATAAACTAAAACCTTATTTCTGCAGAAAATAACCTTAAATAACCATAAACCGAAATAACCAAAAATGTCTATATTACAAGGGCATCCAAAATTACAAACTCCCACTAAAACTGAATATCCTTTAACAACATGACACCCATACGAGCAGTGTGCTCATGAAACATTTTGGGTGGCAATCCCTTAGTAAGCGGATCCGCAATCATGGAGTTTGTGCCAATGTGCTCTATAGACAACTGTCCACTCTGAACTCTTTCTTTAACAACTAGGAACTTGATCTCTATATGCTTCGACTTCGTCGAGCTCCTGTTGTTATTGGAATACATCACTGCTAACTTATTGTCACAAAATAATTTGAGTGGCCTATCAATGCCATCTACAATACGCAGCCCCGTGACAAAATTCCGCAGCCATGTTCCATGATTTGATGCCTCATAACATGCTATGAACTCTGCTGCCATCGTAGAAGAGGCTGTAAGAGACTGTTTAGCACTCTTCTAGGAAACAGCACCCCCAGCTAGTAGATAGATATAGCCCGTCGTGGACTTCATACTATCTTGGCATCCAGCAAAATCAGAGTCAGTATACCCAACGATCTCAAACTGATCTGACCTCTGATATGTGAGCATGTAATCTTTTGTTCTCTGTAAATACCGTAAGATTCTTTTGGCTGCTCTCCAATGGTCTACTCTTGGATTACTCAAATATCTGCCCAACATCCCAGTAACGTACGTAATATCCGGTCGCGTACAAACCTGAGCATACATCAGACTTCCTACTGCTGACGCATAAGGAATCTTCTGCATTTCCTTTTCCTCAAAATCATATTTAGGGCACTGATCGAGACTAAACTTGTCTCCCTTAGCCACTGGGGCATCACATGGTTTACAATCTTGCATGCCATATCTTTTGAGAACCTTTTCGATATAGCTCTTTTGTGATAATCCAAGAATACTTCGGAAGCGATCCCGATGTATCTGTATGCCTAATACAAAAGAGGCGTCACCAAGATCTTTCATCTCAAAATTCTTAGCTAGAAATCTCTTGGTTTCGTGCAATAAGCCTATATCGTTGCTGGCAAGCAAAATGTCATCGACATATAAAACCAGAAAGATGTACCTGCTCCCACAGAATTTATGGTATATGCAATCATCAACCAAATTCATCTCAAAACCAAATTCACAGAAAGAGTTCTCTCTGTGCACTCTATCTGATAATGGGATGTCAGAAAGAATAGAAAGATACGTGTGACCTGGGGACCATAACCACTTATATAGACAACTTATCATGTTGTCACTAGGTATTTCTAATTCTGCCCATCATAGAATTAAAATATTATTAGGTCTCTAAACATTAAAGGCCCACACCCTATTAGATACATTAAAGCCCATATTACTGAAAACCTTGTTAGATCACTTTTAATTGAGCTTAACCTTATATGACAGTCCACAATACATAATTATTCACATAT
This sequence comes from Clausena lansium, assembly GCA_030449835.1. Classification (NCBI taxonomy): domain Eukaryota; kingdom Viridiplantae; phylum Streptophyta; class Magnoliopsida; order Sapindales; family Rutaceae; genus Clausena; species Clausena lansium. The sequence continues at coordinate 3,337,738 of JASUUF010000146.1, read as the reverse complement.
AAGTCCAACGTTGGATTAAGGATCCAACATTATTGGATTAAATAATCCAACATCAAGATGTATGAAGCAAGGATCCAATTGCAGAAAGGGAATAGAAGCTTCTCATGAGGATTTATGGAAAGATTACAAAGAAAGCATGCTTCTCATGGCGGATTGCTTTTAACTTCTTCATAGCAGCATAAATGTATGTCCTTTTCACATTCAATTGAAACCGAATTTGGGTTAAAAGTTTTTTTGTTTTTTTTTTGGTTTCATTTTAATTTGCAACTTTTGTTTTTCTACCATCACCTAACCAAAATTTGTCTTTACCGGCTTTTAGTTGGTCACTAATAAATTTTCCCAAAATGGTGTCGGTGCTTATAAAGTAACTCATTCCCTAATTAATTTATTTGATTTTCTGAGTAGAGGAAGTCATGTGTGTCACACGTGTGAGAACGGCCGACCGGCTGCTCAGGTAATCGCCAGTTACATAACCAAAGCAATTAAATAAAAGCAATTGCTGACTTTTGTTATGTTGGCGGTAACTAGTGGTTAAAATAACTTAAAAGGGTTTGGGAGAAAGGATCATGATCTGTTCTTCTCTCAAATAAAATTTATTTAAGTAATTGGTAATTAATAAATTAATAAATAAAAAAGTAATTCAATCTTAATTATTCACCAATATTTAAGGATGGGTGACATAAGATTTTTAAATACTCAAGAGGGTTCATGTCATAAAAAGATTCTAATCTAAAAAGAAAATATGTAGGGATAAGAACAAATAGGCAAATAAAAGAAATGGCCTTTAAAATGATAGAAATAAAGACTTAGACTATCGGCACCATTTCATTGATATCATAAAACTCTTATTTTATTGTAATTATATTTAAGAACAAATCCAAATATAATTAGCCCCACTAATAATTTATAGTGTCCATGGTAATTATCTACCGTCGGTTTATAATAAATTATCCTTAGTAATAATTAATATTATAAGTATTATAACTATTTTTGTAATAAATTATTTTTTTAAAAATAAAAGTGTTCATAATAAATTTTAAAATACAAATATCTCCACCCTCATATAATTTATTATTACCATTTTTTTAGGCATAGTATATAAACTATTAAATCTAATGAAAGCAGTGTGGCACATTCCAACATCCACCACCTTTTTACTTTGACAGGATCATAACTTGAGGTATACGTGTCTATTTTATGTCCATAATATACTGCATCGAATCTCTCAGAAACAGGAATGTACAGTACTCTACAATGGATTAGTGGATTGTTCCCAAATTTATTTATTTTTTTACTTTTTTTACTTTTTAGAGCTCAGATCATAGTTAGAAGATTGTTTTTTCTTTTAATTAAAAAAAATTAGATTTAAAAGTCGTTTTTTATTTATTTATTTCAGATTTTAGAATTGTGTTTTTTTTTTTTTTGAAAAAGGATGTTAGAATTTTGTTAAAATAACTTAGTTTTGCCATTTTTAGTAAAACGGTGTGCTAGGATTCTAGTATAAAAAATGATCAAATCCTAATTTGTCATTATATTTTCATTAATAAAAGCGAACTTTTCAAAACTTTATTCTTTTATCTTTTAGAAACGAATCCGGTGCTGAGCTTTGCATGCTGAGCACCGAATCCAAAGGTCAGCAATTGCTCTCATGTGAGCCCAAATAATTGCTGACCGTTGGATTCAGTGCTCAGCACGCAAAGCTCAGCACCTAATCATGTTTATCCTTTTCCGCTTCGACTCCCAGCTACTGATGGCCCTTTTGTGCTTTTATCATTTATCACTTTGAACTTGGAAACCCTTTCTACGATTCTGTGTCTTCGACTCACATCCATGACCCAACTAAGCAAACCTTTTTTTTTTTTTTTTTGACAAACCTTTCCATCCCATCCAACTTTCCCAATTTGGGTTATTTTTAAGGACCATTATTTATGGCATAGTTGATGATGGGAGGTCCGTAAAAGGTAAAATACAGCCTTTTGAATTTTGTCCCTTTCCCCATTCCATCAAACAAAAACTTTTTGAAGTTTGTTTTCTCACATTTTTTATTAAATCGTGGCTGGTTTAGCCCATAGATAAATTTTTAAGCAGAGATAAATGAGATATTTTTATTTTTTTATTCTTTCAAGCGAGAGAGAGAGAGAGATTTTTCATTCCTTTTTTTCTCCCAAGCTCAAGCTGAGTGAGTTAGCAGCTCAGATCTATTTTATTTAATATGAAAACTCAAGGCTTCCTAAGATGTATATGCAAATGCAAAACTGCCAGTGCATTCTTCATCGTCCAATTCCAAACTCAAACCCTTCTTCTGCATATGGTCATTCTTTTTTCCACTCTAGTTGTAAATTATTTTTGAGTATGCAATCCACTTCAAATAACTTTGTTCTCCCAATTTTGCGTGAATAAATTAGTTAAGGCCATGCTCAGGAGATATAATTTTATACACAAACTTTCAGCTATTAGATTTCTATCCAAAAAAAAAAAACTTTTAGCTATTAGATCACAATCGTTTTAATAGCTTAGATTGAGCCTGACATGAATTTCCTTTCAAAGCAAAATTAATTAGTAACTATTAATTATTTTTCTCTCAATTTCCCTTTTATATTTAATTTAATTTTCTTATTTTTCTCTCCCTTCGTATTCTTCTCTCAAAAATCCTATCGTTCAAGGTTTCAACTTCTACGAACTCAAAAAAAATTACAATTTCAAAAAGAAGCAAAACTAATTTAGGCCATTTACAAATAAGAATAAACTCCATATTGTAATAAGTTATAATTTTTAATATTCCCTTTTAAGAGACTTGCCTTCACATAGTAATAATTAATTGTATATTGCAAAAGATATATGTTATGTTATATTAAAAGTTTAAGATAGAATATAATATTTTTCTTTGTTACAATATATGGTATTTTATAGAATTTACATTAAGAGAGAAACACATTAAAAAAAAAGTGTAAACTTTTCGACTTTTAAGATGATTTTGTATATTCACAAGCATATCATGTACTTGATTTTTGAAACTAAGTCTATCTCTTTTATCAATGTCTATACAATGGATTTGACATTTTCTATTAATTAATTATTAATTTACTGCATACTTCAACTCTATATTACTTACTCTAAAGATAACTATGTCAAAATAACATTTTTTTTTAACTAAACCTCTATTAAGCTATAAGCTTTTCATAGTAATAAATTTTAGCTTGGTCCCAACATTATGATTATAGAGAGCTTTTCCTATAAATATCACAGTAGCAAGCAATATAATCATCACATGTACATGAGTTAATTTTAATATGTAACAGAGAAATTCCATAAAATTGTATTAGGGTTCAAATTTCAATTTTATTTAAAATAGTACGTAATATATGATTACTTATTGTCGTCAAATTCTCCTACTATTTTCAAAATATCCAATAAATCTTCCAACACCGTAATTTTATCGCTTTACCATTGTTTCCAAATATGATTTTATTAATTTTTATTATAAACTAAATAAATCATATAAATTGAATTTAAAATACTAAAATAAAAATAAGTTTTGGTGTGAATAAAAAAGTTAATAATAAGATAATTTTTTTGTACTTTTTGTCATTTTCAAATATTTCTTCATATACTAAACATATATTTTATATTTCCAAGATAAAATATCAAGCAAATGATATATTTTTCCTCTTTTCCTTTATTTTTTTTTTTGAGCAATGGGGGTATTGAATGTTATGAAAACAATAGAAAAGTAAGTGGTTTATATTGATTTATGCAAATTTTGGATTTATTCCCTCACGAATTGACTATTTTCAAATCACTTCCTTACCTTTGAAAACCTCCCGTTATTTTTGCTCAAAAGATAAGGAAAATTGTGGTGGGTCGATGGAAGGGATACTATCACTTGTACACCCTTAATTTACTCTGTTATTAAATATACTACAACACTTTCATGATGTATCAGTCGTCCACCCTAAGTTGACAAAATATATTTACCATCCATTAAACTATTAGTTGCTGTTTAAATGTGATGGCGTTAGAGGGTTAGTATCATTTTTTCATATGGAAATAAGATATACAACTATACAAGTGCGAATTTAAGAGTATACAAGTAATAATATGACAATTTAAGAGTTTACAAGTGATCATTTTCTTTTATCTTAATTTGAGTTTTAAGGGCAAAATCGTTAATTTATTATAATTTCATTAACTTTCAAATGACAGCTAACGGTTTAGCGGATGACAGACACGTTTTGTCAATTTAGGGTGGACGACTGATACACATTGAAACTGTTATAATACATTTAATAAAAATGTATTTTAAGAGTATACGAATAATAATTTTCCATCGATGGAATTATGCGAATTTTTTGTAGACGGAGATAAAAGACAAGAAAATATATAACACTATTTTATCTTATATATATAGTTTCTCTCCTACATCTTTATACTTTTCATGCCTCAGTTTGATATGAACAAATGGCTTATCAAGGCCATTGATAAGCCTTTCTTTAATCAAAGCAGGGCGTATAAGGTACGTAGGATTAATAATTTTTTTTATTTATATAAATACTTTGCCCCATTCGATAAAAGTTGAGATTGTTTGAAGTCCCATTCCATAAATTTTTTATTGGTGGATAGGTATGGACAAACGGTTAAAATTGGATAAATTTTAGAATACTTTTGAGGTACTAAGTCAGTTATGCAATAAATAAATAATATTATGATATGTGTGCATTTATTTTGAAAAATCAGCATACAATTAATTGTATTAATATGAGATGTTTGTGGACCTAAATGTAAAATTTTCCAAGATTTGGCTAAAAGACATAAAAGATGAAACCTTAGGGTGGTCCATGAAAAAAAATCAAAACAAAACCCTATTCATCTTTTTGTCCTCCGCCACCAATTCCAGAAACAATTTTTCATGGCTGCCGTTCCTTGTATCTTCTTTGCCGCATCACCTTTTCTTTGCTTCTTGATTTCTTTGCTTTGCCTTTATAACAAAACAATATTTACAAAAATTCCTATGCCATTAATGGCTTACAAAGAATCTAAGAATAATGAAATAAAATAATCACTAGAGAAACATGTTGAAAATTGACCACCTTTCTTATTACAAATTCATAAAATTAATACAAGAAAATTTCTAACCATGAATTAAGACAACCATTAATATGTTAAAAATATATTCATTCACGTAATGAAATAAAATATAAAACTAGTGCCACTCATCTTATATACATAATATAAGAGATTGATTTCATACAATAACTCTATATATTAATATGAGATCGCTCTGATACCAATTGTTGGTTTGTAAAAGTTTTGCAGCGGAAATATTAGGATCGCATTTCTCATACAATATATAGAATTACTATAATCTAGAAATCGTACCTTTGCTTTTTCGTAAAAGTAATCTAGGCTCCCAAGTCACGAACTGTCACCACCAATTCTGTTATATCACGATCCGTCACCAATGATCTTCCAGGTTATGACTCAAGTTTGATCTGCACTTGACGTGTGGGCGCCTTTTTTTATTACTGGAAAGCAACTAGCAAGAGAAAATTTTTCTCTTAAAGTTAGAGAGAAAAATTTCTTTTTTTTGTATATTGTGGCTCCTCTATTCTTTTGGAAAAGAACAAGTCTTTTTATATTCTATTGGTGGAAACCCTAGGCTTATTTCTTTATTCTATTAAATCAAAATATTTGATTTAAATTAAAAAATAATAAAGCCCACGTTACACTTATTCTTGTTATAGGGGCCCACCTTGTAAAATAACACAAGGCCCCTTACACATAAGCATATTAAATAGAATCTCCCACCAAATAATATATTTAGGCTTTTAACCAAAATAGCTAGTTATCTTGCTTATCAACCCAGTAATGGTGCAGTCAATTAAATGAGCTAACCCGGGGATCATATGGGTACGTACAATAGTGGCTACAATAATTAGGCTTATAATTAAACTAGCCCAATTATTTAATTCTAAATCTACTCCACTAAAAGATTGGAACTGACCTCCATAATTGTATGCTATCTAGGATAGTATTCTCGAATAATAATTCGACCCATGCCACATTGATTTTTTTACTGAACAATCCTTTGTACCACATCGCTAATTAAATTGATATCTCAACTGTCCAATCAATTTAATTACATCTTGTTTCTTGACACTTACTGGCTTTCTCTAATGATCATTTTCAACATACTAATTATGTTGACACACTCTGGCCAGAGAATTCTATGATCAAGTACCGAAAACCCGTCAAGAGATGTGTTGTACAAATTCTATTTTGTTAATCTATAATCTCACTGCTTATAATTACTTCCACCAAGATACCGGGTAATCTTGACTACAAATGTATGTCGTGCCCATTGGTAACTCAAATGAAATGACAATCATAAACATGAAACTATAATTAACTCAAGATTAAGATTGCAATAAAATCAATGCCTATGAGATTTAATAAGTCCTGATAAGAATTTCAAGGTTAATTAAATCTCATATGTGATCCAAATTCAATGTAGTCAAACTACATCAATAAATTCATACATGATCAAGACAAATCATTCGATGAATTTACTACGCCTAAACATAAATACAAATACCAACTCTATTTATCAATCATGAACTTAATTTATTTAATCATAAGATAACTTGTATTTATGTCTTCTGTGAATCCATATGATGATCACATAAATACATATAATATGATTAAATGGACCTTTTTCAAAATATTTATGCAATTAAGATATCTGAATAAATACCTCAAATATTTTATTAATCAGAAAATCAATATGCTTTAAAGAGCACATAATCCCAACAATCTCCCACTAGTTCTCAAAGCATATCTGGCGTATTGCACATGCTTTAGGACTCTAAGTGCAGGTTATAACATTTCTACATTATTCCCTTAAAGAGATAGTATTCCCTTTCAATGTGTTTTTCTTTCTTGTGATTTCTTGGCTCCTATAATTGATCAATTGCACCATCATTATACTACTAAAGTTAAACAGACACAGTTACTATAGGTACCATTGTGGTTCCTATGACTTTTCACTGTTATACTGTTACACTACCAAAGTTTAATAAATGCAATTGGTATAGGTATCATCTCAAGAATCTATAGGGACTTGTGAAGTTAAATAGCTTCTTTAGTAGCTTCAAATAGAGCCACATTTTTAGCTTTAGTTACGGAGTCTATGACACTAAATAGTTTCATACTCCCTTAACTCATATCTCCACTTCCCAATATAAACACAATTTAGAAATAAATTTCCTTGTATCCTTTTCTGACATGAAGTCAGATTCTTTTATAAAATTCACTAGCATGAGATCACTACCAAAATACATAAGCATATAATTCTTAGTTCTTTTCAGAATCTATATTAAATGCTTTACAATATTTTGATGTTTAAGGTTTGAATGATATCTATTGACCATCCAACTGCAATATAAGAGTTTGGTATGACATAAATGAGACCTTATTTTCATCTCATTTTATCTATCTCCTCAAGTGTACAAGAACACTGATGCTTGGAGAATATATAATTCCATTTCTGAATGATAAAAATTATTCTTGGAATTTAAAATATTTAATCAAGACATTATCTCATCAATATAAGTAGTTTGAGATAGAGTTTTATTCTTCTGGTATCACCAAAGGTTAGTACCAAGAATATAACTTTATACCTTTTGGTCACTTTTATCAAACTGTTCTGCTAACCAACTCTTTATTACAGATGATGCTCCTCTATCTTTTTCAATTAAAAGGATGTCATCATCATAAAGAATTAGTAATGCCACAGTCTTTCCCTGAATTTGTTTTACAATCATGGCTCATCAATGTTCTATAAGAATCTAAGCTATTTAACCGCTTGATCAAATATGATGTTCCATGACCGGGATGCTTGCATTAATGCATAAATGGATCTTTGCAACTTACATACCATGTGTTCTTGGCCTTTTGTACGAACCTATCTGGTTACTACTTATAGATGTCTTCTTCAAGATGTCCGTTAAGAAATGTAGTCTTGACATCTATTTGCCAAATGTCATAATCCAGCATTGTCGCAATGGAAAGCAGAATCCTGATAGATTTAAGCATAGTAACCGGTGAAAAGGTCTCCTCATAATTGATTTCTCTTTCTGAGTATACCTTTCAGCTACTAATCTTGCTTTAAAAGTTTCCACCCTTCTATCTACTCCTCTTTTTCTCTTGTAGATCCACTTACACCCTATAGGTTTTACCCTATTTGGTGCCTCTACAAGTTCCCAGACTTTATTGGAATACATAGATTCCATTTCTTGGTTCATAGCATTTTTCCATAGTTCAGCATCTCCATCTAATAGAGCTTCGTTGTAACTAGTGGGATCTTGTACATGTCCATCTGAGATAGCTGTATAAGTTTCTCCCAGTAACATATACCGTGCTGGTAATCTAGTTACACTCCCACTACGATGAGCCTCTATAGGTGGTTGCTGTTTAGGGATAGTCCTTTTTAAATCATTGTTGCTCTTTTCTATGTTATTAGACATAAATAGAAAACTGAGCATCAACTTGATCTCTTAATGATTTCTCTAGTTTTACCTTACTCTTAGGTTATAATTCATTTATATAGTCTTCCTCAAGGAAAGTAAAGTGTATATCTACAAATACATTCATCTCTTGAGGCCTATAAATTAGACTTTCCCTTATTCCTTTAGGATACCTAAAACATGCAAACTTCTGAACATGCAGTTTTAAATACTGATATCTGGAATAAAAAGGGCTAATGATAAATTACATAGTATATATCTTGTCTTATCCAAAAGAATTATGTTTCTTCGTATAATGACACTATTATGTCATAATGTTAATTATATATGGGAGTTTATCCCATCTTACAACCAAATGAACTTTGAATTCTCTAATGAGATATTCTTTGCCTCGATCAGATCAAAGTTCTTTTATGTTCTTGTCTAATCGCTTCTCTGTCTTATCCATGTACTCTTTTGAATTTCAAAAGCCACAGAATCATGATGCATTTAGACAAACATAAATGCGATGAATATTCATCAATAAGATTGATAGAATACTCATAACCTCTTCTAACATGTAAACTAATTAGTCCGCATATGCACTAATTTATACAATACAATATTACGCTTTCTTTTAGCTCAAAAAGAGCTTCCTTGTCATATTACTTTTCTAAATAAGATTTGTAAAGTAACAATGATCAATCTTAATAGGCCAACAAGCCTATCATTAATCATTCTCTTAAAATCTTATTACAGTTCATATGACTTAAGCGCAAATATCAGAGGTGGTATTGGTTAGAAGAAACATTTCTTTTCTTAGATAAATGCATATACTCTTTACCATTGTATCTTGCTTTGACTAGATCAATGGACTTATATGATATAAATTGTCTTTGTAAAGTACCAAAACAAGTAATTATAATAAACAGAGGATCCAAAAATAACAGTGTACTCCTGTTTATTAAAAAACAAGCCACCGAAATTAAATTCCTCTAATGTTTGAAACATAAAGACAAATATCAAAAACTAAAGTCTCATAATACTGATCTAGTCTACTCAGCTGATATAAACTAGTATCTCCTCAATTGCAGTTTAAAGCTTTATTCACTTAATCTCTTGGTTTTCTGAAAACCAAATAAATGAATTACAAATAAGATTAGTTATCTCAGAATTTACTATTGCATGAATCAATAGAAATCTGAACTAATTAAGAAGCTTAAAGATTTCCTATACCTGATTTTAATAATCTTAGGACAATCTTTCTTCCAATGACCCTTTTGTCCACACTTGAAGCACTTGCCTTTCAGCTTGCCATCATTTTTAGTAGACAGTTTTCTCATCCCAACTCTCTTTTGCCTATCCTTGTCTTTCGACTTAGGCCTTGAAGAGAATCTTTTTTTAGGAAGTTCTTTGCTATAGTAAAATTCTTCTATAGCATGTAGTTCGTACATCAATTCAATTAAGGTCATATCTTTATTGCTTAAGATATAGCTGACCTTAAACTCTTTGAATGTATCAGGCAAAGATTCAATCACCATGTTAATCTTTGTTTTATCATCGATTTGAACACCATAAATCTCAACTTCATTCAAATAGTCCATCATTTTGAGGACATGATCACGAACTCTTGTGCCCTCTTCCATCTTAGTGTCAGTGACACGTTTTGACGCTGCTTCTCTGGCAGAATTAGTATTCTGCCCAAACATCTGATGGAGACTAGCCAATATTTCAGTGGTTGTTTCCATACTCTGATGTTTGTTCTGCAGTTCCATAGAAATCGAAGCCAATATATAGCGGTTAGCCATTTTGTTAGCTTCGCACCATTTCTCATAAGGCTCCCTCTGATTTCTATAATCGCATAACGTTGGTTCTAGAGGGCATGGCTGGGTCAGAACATATTTACAGCTTTAGCAGTGAGAATATTAAATAGATTGCGTTTCCAATCTAAGTAATTTTCACCAGTGAGTTCATTTTTTAACCAGGATAATTTATAATGGGTTGATGGGAGATATTTTCTGAGAAATAAAACACACATGCATAAATACATTGAAACAAATAATATTCACAATAAAAATCTAAAATGCAAAAAATCATAAATGCATTTTATTTTATTGTAACGATAATCTAGTACCGCTTTAGCAAGCTATCCGTTGGGGAAGTCATGCCTCCACTTACTAGACCCAATTAACCATTAGATTATTTACTTTCATGTCGTAACATGATAAATAACTATTGTTATCTTTTAGGGCCAAAATTTGTTAACAGAGCTTCGTTGGGAGGGTTAATAACAAATTTTGTTGAGTGTATAACCAATGTTTCAATCTACGTATCATTCATATCATGCAGCCACCGTTAGGGTGATCAACAGATTGAAAAATATTTCGATCTTATCCTTAAAGAAGTTCATCAAATAAAATATCTAATATATATACCCTCCGTAGGGAGCATCACCGTATCATGAAGTTGAGGTATATATATAATTTTATTATTGAACTAACAATGGAGCCCGTGGGAAAAATTATCTTGAATTTTCCCTCTCCCACTCAATATTTTAAAGTTAGTTTTTCCTTTTGAATAATATACAGATTATATCGTATATTGTTAATTGCATGCTTCCTAAAATAATATTATCTAGATAAAATCTAATATTATTAAGCGCATGCAAACATCAAACAATATATATCTAGATTTATAATCTATAGATGTCATGTATTATTATGCATAGAGTGGCACTACCTATTCTATATGACATGTTGTCATGGCATGTTATCAACCAAACATAGCATATATATAAAAGCAATTAAACAATCTCAATTCATGGTTTTCCTAAAGAAAATTTGACTTAATCTACTAGCCTAATTTCTATTAGGCTTTAAGTCAACGTCCATTTTCTTTCTTTCTCTTCCTTGTACTTGCTCTTGTCCATATCCATTGGCTTAGGTACTCTTGGGCTTTTAAATTTATCCTTGGTTCAATTTTTAAAATTAAATTTGGGCATCAATAAAATACTATTGGATCCCTTTTTTTTTTTAAAATAAAATTTTATAAAAACTAGATCCAATTAATTTGATAAAATAAGTCCAAATTCATTTAAAAAATTCTTGAGCCAAATAAATTTTATTATTGATCTTACCAAATTTTTATTTATATGATCCAGTTTTGAAATCCCAAAATGGGCTTGTGACCAATATAAATAAATTTGGATCAATAATTATTATTGGACTTATCAAATTTCAATTTATATTATCCAATTATCAACCACAATTGGGCTTGGATCCAATATAAATAAATTTGAATTTTTCTGCCCAAAATTCAAATACTTTGTCTGAACGATAAAATAATGAGACTATAGGGTGCCATAGGATATAAACCCAAAACCCTAAATCTCACGCTTTCTTTCCCGCCGCCACCTCCAAAACATATTACATGTTTGTGGACCTAAATGTAAAATTTTCCAAGATTTGGCCAAAAGACATAAAAGATGAAACCTTAGGGTGGTCCATGAAAAAAAATCAAAACAAAACCCTATTCATCTTTTTGTCCTCCGCCACCAATTCCAGAAACAATTTTTCATGGCTGCCGTTCCTTGTATCTTCTTTGCCGCATCACCTTTTCTTTGCTTCTTGATTTCTTTGCTTTGCCTTTATAACAAAACAATATTTACAAAAATTCCTATGCCATTAATGGCTTACAAAGAATCTAAGAATAATGAAATAAAATAATCACTAGAGAAACATGTTGAAAATTGACCACCTTTCTTATTACAAATTCATAAAATTAATACAAGAAAATTTCTAACCATGAATTAAGACAACCATTAATATGTTAAAAATATATTCATTCACGTAATGAAATAAAATATAAAACTAGTGCCACTCATCTTATATACATAATATAAGAGATTGATTTCATACAAAAATTCTATATATTAATATGAGATCGCTCTGATACCAATTGTTGGTTTGTAAAAGTTTTGCAGCGGAAATATTAGGATCGCATTTCTCATACAATATATAGAATTACTATAATCTAGAAATCGTACCTTTGCTTTTTCGTAAAAGTAATCTAGGCTCCCAAGTCACGAACTGTCACCACCAATTCTGTTATATCACGATCCGTCACCAATGATCTTCCAGGTTATGACTCAAGTTTGATCTGCACTTGACGTGTGGGCGCCTTTTTTTATTACTGGAAAGCAACTAGCAAGAGAAAATTTTTCTCTTAAAGTTAGAGAGAAAAATTTCTTTTTTTTGTATATTGTGGCTCCTCTATTCTTTTGGAAAAGAACAAGTCTTTTTATATTCTATTGGTGGAAACCCTAGGCTTATTTCTTTATTCTATTAAATCAAAATATTTGATTTAAATTAAAAAATAATAAAGCCCACGTTACACTTATTCTTGTTATAGGGGCCCACCTTGTAAAATAACACAAGGCCCCTTACACATAAGCATATTAAATAGAATCTCCCACCAAATAATATATTTAGGCTTTTAACCAAAATAGCTAGTTATCTTGCTTATCAACCCAAATGAATGCGATCAATTAAATGAGTTAACCCGGGGATCATATGGGTACGTACAATAGTGGCTACAATAATTAGGCTTATAATTAAACTAGCCCAATTATTTAATTCTAAATCTACTCCACTAAAAGATTGGAACTGACCTCCATAATTGTATGCTATCTAGGATAGTATTCTCGAATAATAATTCGACCCATGCCACATTGATTTTTTTACTGAACAATCCTTTGTACCACATCGCTAATTAAATTGATATCTCAACTGTCCAATCAATTTAATTACATCTTGTTTCTTGACACTTACTGGCTTTCTCTAATAATCATTTTCAACATACTAATTATGTTGACACACTCTGGCCAGAGAATTCTATGATCAAGTACCGAAAACCCGTCAAGAGATGTGTTGTACAAATTCTATTTTGTTAATCTATAATCTCACTGCTTATAATTACTTCCACCAAGATACCGGGTAATCTTGACTACAAATGTATGTCGTGCCCATTGGTAACTCAAATGAAATGACAATCATAAACATGAAACTATAATTAACTCAAGATTAAGATTGCAATAAAATCAATGCCTATGAGATTTAATAAGTCTGACAGTAATTTCAAGGTTAATTAAATCTCATATGTGATCCAGTTCAATGTAGTCAAACTACATCAATAAATTCATACATGATCAAGACAAATCATTCGATGAATTTACTACAGTCTAAAAATAAATAGAGCGCCCAACTCTATTTATCAACTGCGAACTTAATTTATTTAATCATAAGATAACTTGTATTTATGTCTTCTGTGAATCCATATGATGATCACATAAATACATATAATATGATTAAATGGACCTTTTTCAAAATATTTATGCAATTAAGATATCTAAATAAATACCTCAAATATTTTATTAATCAGAAAATCAATATGCTTTAAAAAGCACATAATCCCAACAAAGACAAGGTCTCATTGGAGCTCTCTGAAGAAATTCTTCAGAGCATGGAAGTGGGCATGTCTTTTAGAGATTATGTGAGAGAACCTTCTAATATTTTTTTTTTTCTGGAGAAACATGCTTGATTTGCGTTTTAAGTGTATCTGTTTGTTAATTCAGTGTCGTTTTGCTATTGATTTGTGTTTCAACAGAATGGAAGAATTAGTTCCATGGATTTTCATAAATCGTCGAGTTATTTGGTGACTGCTAGTGATGATGAATCTATACGTCTGTATGATGTCACTGCTGCCACGTAAGTTGATCCCTCTGTTTCTTAGGATTTTATGTCGTGTCTTTGGGAGTGCTCTTAACTAAGAAAAGGGCTTTTGAATAAGTATAAATAGCTGGTTTAAATTTTGCAATAGTTGTTTGAAATTGCAGAAAAAATAAAGTGTCTTTTGAAATAGAAGGAACCCTTGAAGTGGTTTTCTGGGAAAGTGCTTGATATCTGCTTTCATAGACAGAACTTTTTGGATTAGGAAATCACTTGTAGTGCTGTTTGAAGAAGTGCTTCATATATGCTTCAAAGTGATTTTACTCAAGGGTACTTTCCGTTAAAGCACTGCTGAACGTATGCTCTGCGTGTTTGATGCGTCCATGGAAGTTGCTGTTTCTCTAAGATGAACAAAAATGCTTTTTAAGATGAAAAAAAAGGAAAAAACTAATACTTTAATGCTCATATACAATTTTGAAATCGAGTTGATCCTTACTATCAACTCAACTAAGTCGCCTATGTAGCTCATGAATTCTTTTTGTATTTTGGCTGTCCTTGTATAGCTTCATTCAAATCCGAACAAGAGAATTTTTACATTTTTTAACGATTGTGCTTTACTAGCGTTTAGAGTAATTATAAAATATTGGTTTATAATAGATTGTTCTTAATAGAAATTCATATTATATTACAGTTATTTTTATAATAAATTATCTAATTTAAATAAGAGTGTTCATAGTAGTTTTTAAAGTATAAATATCTCTACCCTAGTATAAATTATTATTATTATTTGACATGGTATATAAACTATTAAATCTAGGGGTGTCAACAAGCAATCGTATCATGTTTTATTCGTGTCATGTTAAATTTAAGCACACAGATACGACATATTTATTAATTTTGTCGAAACATGAAAATATGGTTACAATCTGTTTATTAATTATGTTGACCCGTTTAATATATTTAATACAAAAAATTAAAAATAACTAAAAAATAATAAGAATATCGATATTGATTTTAAGGCTAGGTCATAAATAAGTTATCATGACATAAACAGACATGATAAGTTTATAATACAATATGAAGATGATACGAATAATTAATTTAGTGTTCAATATATATATTGTCATTTTTTCAATAATATTACCATATATCAATTGATATTCGTGTTACAAATGTGTAATCGTGTTAAAATAGTCTAAAAAGGATACGATATGGTTATTTATCATGTCCTATTAATCCATTTATTAATTGTGCCAAAATTTTTTAGCACAAATATGAAAAATTGTACCTTATTCATGTCGTGATCCATTTTACCACTTATAATTTAAATATAATGAAAGTAGTTTGGCCTTCTATCTAACATTCCAGTTTCAACTAAAATAAGGTAGGGGTGGAAGACGTTTTATTACCCAGGCTAATGTATAAATTTATGATAATATATTGTGTGAATAATGATTCATTTAAAGGAGTAAAAAAAGCATATATATTAAGCAACGCCACCTCAAAACTCTTAAGAAAAAATATATATATATATATATATATATATATATATATATATATATATATATATATATATATATATATATATATATTTAATAAAAGAATGATAACAATATAATAAATATGCTTATAATATAGATTGTTAAAATTATACATTAAAAAATTATTTGTGAATTTTTTATTTTTTCAGTGATAGAGAATGAGATATATTTGAATAATTTTATTTGATGAAGGGAAAAAGAACATGTATGACTATGAAGAAAATAAACCATGAAATTATGAAAATATTGTTAGTTTTTACTACACCATTGAGTAATTCCAAGGATTCTAACAATTGAGTTTCGATTTGAGTCCCAACTGGTGTAATATTCATCAATTGGATGGTAGAGTAATTAATAAATAATTTTACATTCATCATCCAATAGAGATGAGCGACACATAATATTATAACTTAAAAAAATTGTGATCTCTAATATTATTACTTTGCTTAAAATAAGAGATTCCTTTATTGCAAAATTATTTATAGTGACAATGTTATAATAGATTGTCATATTTTTTTTTTTCAATTAGATCAAACTATAACATTTTTTATAATAAATTAAAGTAGTACCAACATCTTAGCCTCCTAATGATTTTAATTTATTCAATAAATATATAATTGAATAATTCTCTAACTCTAATTTTAAAAAAATTGAATTGAGGACATATTTTAAAATAAAATAAAAATTCTAATATTTTATAAAAACTTAAATGGTATAAACGAAATTTTCCGTGGCATAGATTCGCCTCTAAAATAAGGTGGTGCTGTTTGTACTTTTCTGTGTCCATAACTTGAGCTATATGTATACAACAGACATAGGGTTTTATCATTCCAAATTTGGAAACCCTTTCCTTTTATGAAAAACTCTCTCCCACTCACTGCACATGACCCAATTAAGTAAACTTAACTTTTCGTTTTTGGCCCTTTCCATCAAATCCAACTTTTTACCTCCTGCGGTTTTTACATTCAGATTGCTTTTTGAATTTGATTTTTTTTTTCCATTGTAATCGAAATTTTATGAAGCTATCTTTTTTCACTAACAAAACAGCATACAAACCGTTGGGGAGGTTTTTGTAATTACGTTCAATTTGGCATAGTTGAGGGGGAGGTAGGTCCCTTAAAAACCCTTTGGAATTTTCAATTTTGTCCCTTTCTATCCCTTTCCATGCATGAAACCAAAAACTTTCTGAAGTTTGAACATTCTGATTAAATCATGGCTCGTTTGGCCCTTAAATACCGAAGCCACGAGATAATTTTTTAAGCAGATCAGATAAGAGAGAATGAGATTTTTTTTTTTCATGTGTGCAATTTTTCTTTTTCCTCCCAAGTTCAAGTTGCAGTGAGTTTACAGTTTGGTTTTATTTTATTTAATAAGAAAACTCAAGGTTTTCCTGAGATGTATATGCAAATGCAAAGATGCCAGTGC
Organism: Clausena lansium; assembly: GCA_030449835.1. Taxonomy (NCBI): domain Eukaryota; kingdom Viridiplantae; phylum Streptophyta; class Magnoliopsida; order Sapindales; family Rutaceae; genus Clausena; species Clausena lansium. Next base: position 3,320,545 of record JASUUF010000146.1, on the reverse strand, counting down.
GTTCTTCATCAACCAAATCCATACCCTTCTTCTGTGTATGGTCATTTTCTTTGCCACTCAAGTTGTAAAATATTTTTTAGTTTGCACTCCACTTCAAATTATTTTTGTTCTCCCAATTTTGCGTGAAAAAACTGGTTAAGCCCCTATGAAAGAGATTTGTTTTCTGTTTTCTTTCATTCTCTTACTAAAATAATAATACAAGATACCATTAACCTTTTCACTTTAAAAATTTGGTTATGAGTCTTTATCATTTTATAAACAGAAAAAGATTATTAGAAATTTCTTAATCTCAATCATTTTACTTAAATTAAGCTTATTAGATGTGTTTATTATGCTGTATGTTTATATCCCCAATTTTTTAAAAAAAATTGCCCCCATAATTTATTTTTTTTCCCCAACCCTTTTCAAACCCTAACAATTAAGTATAGTATAATCTTTCCAATAAAGCATTAAAAAAATTAGTTTTAAGACCATAAATTTATTCATTTTATTAAAAGGAAAATATGTATCTTATATTATTTTATTATTATATTTAGCCCCTTTTGACCAACCTTTATTTAGGTTCTCAAAAATTGGTATATATATATTAAAACGCAAGATGAAGGTAGAGGGATTTTTTGGATTCCGGAACTGGGATCCGATATTAGAGTAATCCAAATCAAAACATTTTTATTGTTTTAACCTTTGAGAAAACCAACGGCTTATGTAGCCAAGTGAGTCAACCTGCGCCCTAAAAGTTTAGGGGTGCAAGTTTGAGTCGGGGTAGTTAGAAAAATTTTAAAAGAATACTTTGTAAAAAAAAATTTATTTCTATTTATATCCACACAGATCAAATGGTTTTATAGTAGTAACACTTAAAGATTCAAATGAGCAGCGAAATTATCTTTCAGTCAGGTAATTGCCAAAACTGTTAAAATTAGTGGCAAAAACAATATGTAAAAGAAGAAAGAAAAGTGGGCGGCTATAGTTGTTGAAACAAGTGTATATACAGTAAAATTTGATGAAATATTTGGGGGTAGACGAAAAATTAAATAATCCATATATTTTAAGGAAACTGCCACTCGAATGTATAAAGAAAAATTCTGTATCTATTGCGATTTTATTATTATATAGATTAGTTATATCTACCTAATTTTGTATCTATTGCGATTTCATTATTGTATAGATTAGCTCTATCTATGTTGTAAAGATTAATTAATGGTCAAAACTCAGTCAAAAGCAAATGATTGACAATTTGAGAGGAAATTAATACAAGGTCTTTTAATTTTTTTTTTCCAATGGAACGAGATATACAGAATAAGATTAATCATTTTTTATGATTTTGCAGTGGGCGAATTCTGTTCTACTCGATGTCATATCCCAACATTTTTGGATATCTCATTCCGGCTCTCATCGTCATTGTGGGAGCAAATGTGCAAGGCAACACTAAGCCCCTGCTTGAAACACACTCAACAAATGTACGGTCTTTTCTCATAGCCACAGCCATATATTGTTGTTATGCATATTCAGCTGATCTGAAGTCTCGACTTCATCGAGAAAATTCTTTCCAGTTATGATGCCTTGTTGCTGTTGCCTCAGGGATTGTTTCTGTAGTCTCTTTGGTCTCCATATTTGTTCCGCGTTCTAATATTAGTCATATCATTTTGTACACTGGATGGATTAGTACTGTCATTATTGTTGTTGTGTATCAATATGGCACCTTATTTACTGATGCCTGTTGTCAGCTCTACCGCCAATTCTTGAATCCATTTTGCTCTGACATTTGCAATAGGTTTCAGGCTAATGACAGTTCCTCGACAGAGCAGCAACGATCACCAGTCTACAAGGAATTTTTTAATATCATCAATGTACCTTTTTGTGATTATAAGGTAGTTGAACTCCAGTGAAGTTAACTAACTTGTTTGTTTGAAGTAGTCGGGCGAGCTTTAACGTTGTGGTCTTGACTGATCATTTGAGATGTGCAAAATCTCCCATGTTAACTCTGTGACATGTTAATCCTTGTCAGCTGCTAATTTGTTTCACTATGGCATTCCCCCAATCCATTAAGATGAATCTTCAAGGATGTACAAGGATTGTGTAGGATGAGCAAGGTATTTTTTTGGGTCAAAATTTTTGCTATAATTGTCCGTTTTGAGCCCCATAATATACAATTTCAAAGCTCAGAAAAAAGACAAATGTAGGGGTTTAGGACAACGTTGTAAAAGGTTAAGAGTATCATTCCGAAATCCTAATGTTTTGGGTCATATTAGCAAGCAAAAGATATTTTCCTTTTTTACTAGTTTCTTTGTAGATTTTTTTTCCCTATAAACATCAGATTTAAGTGTAATTTTTTAATTTCAAATAATAGTATTTTATGATGTTAAAATATTATGGAATTGTCTATTCTAATAAATTCACTTATTTAAAGTTAGTATAAAAGACCCTTAAAATTTTAGTTTTGTCATAAATTTTTATCTCTATCTTTTACCTTCTTTATGTTTCTGTTCCATCATTTATTCACGGGTTTGGTTTGGTTTAAATATTCTGTTTGGTTCTGTTCGGATTAAAATTTACCAACTCGAATTGGTTCTAACATTTTTGGTTTGCATTTTAAGTGTATCTGTATGTTAGCTGAGTGTCGTTTTGTATTGATTTGATTTTCAACGGGATAGAAGAATTAGTTCGGTGGATTTTCATAAATCATCAAGCTGTTTGGTGATTGCTATTTGCTAGTGGCGATGAGTATATACGTCTGTATGATGTCACCAGTGCCATGTAAGTTGATTCCTCTGTTAATTTTTTGGGATTTTATATTATCTTTGGAATTTTTTTTTAAATAAAGTCATCTTTTATCAAAAAAATAAAATAAAATAAAATAAATCTATATTTTGTATTAAGGTTGGATAGTTGTTACTTAAAAATTAAGTTACAATACTTACGTATTTAATAATCACTAGTTATTATAATTTGTAAATTAAATTGATTTAATCTATTACATTTATTATTAAAAAACTTAAATATATTTATTATTTTTATCAAGATATTTATTTAAATATTATATTTATTATACAATATTAACTTTTATTTTTCCTTGGCATCTTAATATTAAATAGAACTTGAGAAAGGGCTTTTGAATAAGCGTAAATCACTCTTTTAATGTGCCACGTAACGCATATCATTGGCCGCCAAGGTACAAAATTCTGTAACTGAGTAACTGGCTGTTAATCTGATAGGTCAAGAATTGGACGAATGTTAATCAATTTAAATATATTTGCTTTTATTTTTTAATAAGCAGCTTTTTTTTTAGTGACTTCAAAGTGATATTGTACTTGGACATAAATAGTTTTGGATTCAAAGATTAAAATTGGGTTAGTGGTTGTGGCTGTTCATTTGTTCTCGGACTGGAAGCTAGAAATTTGAGAAGCTCTGTAATTCATGTTTGTTCAGTTTACTTGATATGGTCAAAGTTCATTGTAAATATCAAGATGTATGAAGCAAGGATCCAATTGCAGAAAGGGAATAGAAGCTTCTCATGAGGATTTATGGAAAGATTACAAAGAAAGCATGCTTCTCATGGCGGATTGCTTTTGACTTCTTCATAGCAGCATAAATGTATGTCCTTTTCACATTCAATTGAAACCGAATTTGGGTTAAAAGTTTTTTTTTTTGTTTTTTTTTGGTTTCATTTTAATTTGCAACTTTTGTTTTTCTACCATCACCTAACCAAAATTTGTCTTTACCGGCTTTTAGTTGGTCACTAATAAATTTTCCCAAAATGGTGTCGGTGCTTATAAAGTAACTCATTCCCTAATTAATTTATTTGATTTTCTGAGTAGAGGAAGTCATGTGTGTCACACGTGTGAGAACGGCCGACCGGCTGCTCAGGTAATCGCCAGTTACATAACCAAAGCAATTAAATAAAAGCAATTGCTGACTTTTGTTATGTTGGCGGTAACTAGTGGTTAAAATAACTTAAAAGGGTTTGGGAGAAAGGATCATGATCTGTTCTTCTCTCAAATAAAATTTATTTAAGTAATTGATAATTAATAAATTAAAAAATAATTAAATCTTAATTATTCACCAATATTTAAGGATGGGTGACATAAGATTTTTAAATACTCAAAAGGGCTCATGTCATAAGAAAATTCTAATCTAAAAAGAAAATATGTAGGGATAAGAACAAATAGGCAAGTAAAAGAAATGGCCTTTAAAATGATAGAAATAAAGACTTAGACTATCGGCACCATTTCACTGATATCATAAAACTCTTATTTTATTGTAATTATATTTAAGAACAAATCCAAATATAATTAGCCCCACTAATAATTTATAGTGTCCATGGTAATTATCTACCGTCGGTTTATAATAAATTATCCTTAGTAATAATTAATATTATAAGTATTATAACTATTTTTGTAATAAATTATTTTTTAAAAAATAAGAGTGTTCATAATAAAATTTAAAATACAAATATCTCCACCCTCATATAATTTATTATTACCATTTTTTTAGGCATAGTATATAAACTATTAAATCTAATGAAAGCAGCGTGGCACATTCCAACATCCACCACCTTTTTACTTTTACAAGATCATAACTTGAGGTATACGTGTCTATTTTATGTCCATAATATACTGCATCGAATCTCTCAGAAACAAGAATGTACAATACTCTACAATGGATTAGTGGATTGTTCCCAAATTTATTTATTTTTTTACTTTTTAGAGCTCAGATCATAGTTAGAAGATTGTTTTTTCTTTTAATTAAAAAAAATTAGATTTAAAAATCGATTTTTATTTATTTATTTCAGATGTTAGAATTGTTTTTTTTTTTTTTGAAAAAGGATGTTAGAATTTGTTAAAATAACTTAGTTTTGCCATTTTTAGTAAAACGGTGTGCTAGGATTCTAGTATAAAAAATGATCAAATCCTAATTTGCCATTCTATTTTCATTAATAAAAGCAAACTTTTCAAAACTTTATTCTTTTATCTTTTAGAAACGAATCCGGTGCTGAGCTTTGCATGCTGAGCACCGAATCCAAAAGTCAGCAATTGCTCTCATGTGAGCCTAAACAATTGCTGACCGTTGGATTCAGTGCTCAGCACGCAAAGCTCAGCACCTAATCTTATTTATCTTTTTCCGCTTCGACTCCCGGTTACTACTGATGGCCCTTTTGTGCTTTTATCATTTATCACTTTGAACTTGGAAACCCTTTCTACGATTCTCTGTCTTCGACTCACATCGCAAGACCCAACTAAGCAAACCTTTTTTTTTTTTTTTGACAAACATTTCCATCCCATCCAACTTTCCCAATTTGGGTTATTTTTAAGGACCATTATTTATGCCATAGTTGATGATGGGAGGTCCGTAAAAGGTAAAATACAGCCTATTGAATTTTGTCCCTTTCCCCATTCCATCAAACAAAAACTTTTTGAAGTTTGATTAAATCGTGGCTGGTTTAGCCCATAGATAAATTTTCAAGCAGAGATAAATGAGATATTTTTATTGTGATTTTATTTTATTTTTATTCTTTCAGGTGAGAGAGAGAGAGAGATTTTTCATTCCTTTTTTTCTCCCAAGTTCAAGCTGAGTGAGTTAGCAGTTCAGATCTATTTTATTTAATATGAAAACTCAAGGCTTCCTAAGATGTATATGCAAATGCAAAACTGCAAGTGCATTCTTCATCATCCAATTCCAAACTCAAACCCTTCTTCTGCATATGGTCATTCTTTTTTCCACTCTAGTTGTAAATTATTTTTGAGTGTGCAATCCACTTCAAATAACTTTGTTCTCCCAATTTTGCGTGAATAAATTGGTTAAGGCGCATGTTCAAGAAACATAATTTTATACACAAATTTAGACACAAACTTTTAGCTATTAGATTTCTATAAAAAAAAAAAAAACTTTTAGCTATTAGATCACTATCGTTTTAATAGCTTAGATTGAGGCTGACATGAATTTCCTTTCAAAGCAAAATTAATTAGTAACTATTAATTATTTTTCTCTCAATTTCCCTTTTATATTTAATTTTATATTCTTATTTTTCTCTCTCTTCGTATTCTTCTCTCAGAAATCCTATCTTTCAAGGTTTTAACTTCTACGAACTCAAAAAAAATTACAATTTCTCAAGAAGCAAAACTAATTTGAGCCATTTACAAATAAGAATAAACTCTATATTGTAATAAGTTATAATTTCTAATATTTCGTTTTAAGAAACTTGCCTTTATAAAGTAATAATTAATTGTATATTGCAAAAGATATATGTTATGTTATATTAAAAGTATAAGATAGAATATAATATTTTTCTTTGTTACAATATATGGTATTTTATAGAATTTACATTAAGAGAGAAACACATTAAAAAAAAAGTGTAAACTTTTCGACTTTTAAGATGATTTTGTATATTCACAACACGCATATCATGTACTTGATTTTTGAAACTAAGTCTATCTCTTTTATCAATGTCTATACAATGGATTTGACATGTTCTATTAATTAATTATTAATTTACTGCATACTTCAACTCTATATTACTTACTCTAAAGATAACTATGTCAAAATAGCATTTTTTTTTAACTAAACCTCTATTAAGCTATAAGCTTTTCATAGTAATAAATTTTAGCTTGGTCCCAACATTATGATTATAGAGAGCTTTTCCTATAAATATCACAGTAGCAAGCAATATAATCATCACATGTACATGGGTTAATTTTAAAATGTAACAGAGAAATTCCATAAAATTGTATTAGGATTCAAATTTCAATTTTATTTAAAATAGTACGTAATATATGATTACTTATTGTCGTCAAATTCTCCTACTACTTTCAAAATATCCAATAAATCTTCCAACACCATAATTTTATCGCTTTACCATTGTTTCCAAATATGATTTTATTAATTTTTATTATAAACTAAATAAATCATATAAATTGAATTTAAAATACTAAAATAAAAATAGGTTTTGGTGTGAATAAAAAAGTTAATAATAAGATAATTTTTTTGTACTTTTTGTCATTTTTAATATTTCTTCATATACTAAACATATATTTTATATTTCCAAGATAAAATATCAAGCAAATGACATATTTTTCCTCTTTTCCTTTATTTTTTTTTAGAGCAACGGGGGTATTGAATGTTATGAAAACAATAGAAAAGTAAGTGGTTTATATTGATTTATGCAAATTTTGGACTTATTCCCTCACGAATTGACTATTTTCAAATCACTTCCTTACCTTTGAAAACCTCATGTTACTTTTGCTCAAAAGATAAGGAAAATTGTGGTTGGTCGATGGAAGGGATATTATCACTTGTACACCCTTAATTTACTCTATTATTAAATATACTACAACACTTTCATGGTGTATCAGTCGTCTACCCTAAGTTGACAAAATATATTTACCATCTACAAAACTATTAGTTTCTGTTTAAATGTGATGGCGTTAGAGGGTTAGTATCATTTTTTCATATGGAAATAAGATATACAACTATAGAAATGCGAATTTAAGAGTATACAAGTGATAATATGACAATTTAAGAGTATACAAGTGATCATTTTCTTTTATCTTAATTTGAGTTTTAAGGGCAAAATCGTTAATTTGCTACAATTTCATTAACTTTCAAATGACAGCTAACGATTTAGCGGATGACAGACACGTTTTGTCAATTTAGGGTGGACGACTGATACACATTGAAACTGTTATAATACATTTAATAAAAATGTATCTTAAGAGTAACGAGCAATAATTTTCCATCGATAGAATTATACGAATTTTTTGTAGACAGAGATAAAAGACAAGAAAATATATAGCACTATTTTATCTTATATATATAGTTTCTCTCCTACATCTTTATACTTTTCATGCCTCAGTTTGATACGAACAAACGGCTTATCAAGGCCATTGATAAGCCATTCTTTAATCAAAGCAGGGCATATAGGGTACGTAGGATTAATAATTTTTTTATTTATATAAATACTTTGCCCCATTCGATAAAAGTTGACATTGTTTGAAGTCCCATTCCATAAATTTTTTATTGGTGGGTAGGTGTGGTCAAACGGTTAAAATTGGAGAAATTTTAGAATATTTTTGAGGTAACAAGTCAGTATATAATAAGTAAATAATATTATGATATGTGTGTATTTATTTTAAAGAATCAACATGCAATTAATTATTATATAAAATTTAATGACATGTCATATATGCATTAATTGGTTGTACTATTTTTGATGGATAGCAAAACTTTTCGTTAAAATTGACATGAATAAACTCAAAATTAATTTTGAGTTTGGTTTAGTTTTACTAAAAAAATGAAATAATTTAAATAATTCCGTTTGATTTGGTTCAGGTTAAAATTTTTGTAGTGTTTGAGATGAATTCTAATTAGTTCTCCAACCCACAGACCCAAACTTAAAACCAAAATGTTCGTCTCTACCGGTGGGAGGCTAAGGCTCATGAGTCGTGATAAGGTTTAGTCCATGGTCGGTCATTAATACTAAATGTCCAAAATACCCTTGTATATAAATGTATAATATATGACGCCTAAGGGTATCTTAGTCATTAGACGGGGTTAGGGACCTATTTGAGACGAACACAAAACTAAAGTCCTTATTGGAGAAATCTTGCTAATTGATTCACAAGTTCCCATCTTCCTTCCCGTTTCAGCGGACAACTTATTTTCAGTGCAGTGGAGTTAATCTGAAGGAGGAAAAAAAATGGTTGGTATGTGGGAATTATACTTGAAACGTTGTCGTTTTCTTGCATAATTGCTGTGATTTATTTATGTTATTTATGTTGTGTATTTTTACTGGGTTTTTAGGGTCACAATCAGAGAGAGAAGACAAGGTCTCATTGGAGCTCTCTGAAGAAATTCTTCAGAGCATGGAAGTGGGCATGTCTTTTAGAGATTATGTGAGAGAACCTTCTAATATTTTTTTTTTCTTGAGAAACATACTTGATTTGCGTTTTAAGTGTATCTGTTTGTTAATTCAGTGTCGTTTTGCTATTGATTTGTGTTTCAACAGAATGGAAGAATTAGTTCCATGGATTTTCATAAATCGTCGAGTTATTTGGTGACTGCTAGTGATGATGAATCTATACGTCTGTATGATGTCACTGCTGCCACGTAAGTTGATCCCTCTGTTTCTTAGGATTTTATGTCGTGTCTTTGGGAGTGCTCTTAACTAAGAAAAGGGCTTTTGAATAAGTATAAATAGCTGGTTTAAATTTTGCAATAGTTGTTTGAAATTGCAGAAAATATCAAGTGTCTTTTGAAATAGAAGGAACCCTTGAAGTGGTTTTCTGGGAAAGTGCCTGATATCTGCTTTCATAGACAGAACTTTTTGGATTAGGAAATCACTTGTAGTGCTGTTTGAAGAAGTGCTTCATATATGCTTCAAAGTGATTTTACTCAAGGGTACTTTCCGTTAAAGCACTGCTGAACGTATGCTCTGCGTGTTTGATGAGTCCATGGAAGTTGCTGTTTCTCTAAGATGAACAAAAATGCTTTTTAAGATGAAAAAAAAGGAAAAAAAGAACCTTGGAGTGGCTTTTGGGGAAATGCTTAAGGGAAATGTAAATAATATGTTTTTCAAGTATTATTGTAAAAAGGCTTTTTTTATTTTTCATAAGCTCTTTCTACAAGAACACTCCGAAATGCACTTTAGTTGTGTTAGCTGAGCTTATGATTGTTGGTATTACAATTGTTACTGAGACCCTTATTTGAATTTCAGATGTTTGAAGACAATTAATAGCAAAAAATATGGCGTAGATCTCGTTTGTTTTACTTCTCATCCTACAACAGTCATATACTCTTCAAAGAATGGCTGGGATGGTATGTCTATCGGAACATTTGAGTTTTGTATGTTGGTGGATTACTTTACTAGGCACTTATTTGAAACGTTCATTTATTCAGAGTCTCTACGGCTTCTTTCCTTGCACGATAACAAGTACTTGCGTTACTTCAAAGGTCATCATGACAGGTTTGATTTCTGACTTGTGGTGATATATTCTCAAATCACTGATTCTTGTAAATATTTTGTAATTACGATTCTTGTAAATATTTTTTTAATTATTATTAACTGTATATATGTTTTACTGCTTCTAGGGTTGTTTCACTTAGCCTGTGCTCGTCCAAAGATTGCTTCATCTCTGGTTCTCTTGATCGAACTGTTCTGCTCTGGGATCAACGGGCTGAGAAATGCCAGGTGGATATCATGCCATGCATGGTCACATCCAATTTTTTTTTTTAACCCCAATTTTCAATTGTATTTATGATCTCTGTTGGCAAATCAGGGTCTTTTGCGTGTTCAAGGAAGGCCTGCTGCAGCATACGATGATCAAGGGCTTGTCTTTGCAGTTGCCTTCGGAGGATACATAAGAATGTTTGATGCTCGCAAGTATGAGAAGGTTAATATTAATATCTAAGAATATCTTGGAAGTTTTTAAGTGGTAGTAGTACTTTTGGTTAATATTAATGTTTGATGCTCGCAAGTATGTCGTAGTACTTTTAGCATGCACTAATTTGGTTAAGTTTGAATACTGTTAGGGTCCTTTCGACATCTTCTCTGTTGGTGGAGATGTATCGGATGCTAATGTCGTAAAGTTCAGCAATGATGGGAGACTCATGCTTCTGACCACTATGGAAGGACATATTCATGTGCTTGACTCATTCCGAGGCACACTTGTGAGTTTACTTTTTCTTTCTTCTTCTCCCCAATGTAAAATATCGTACATATTTATCCCTCTTGTACACTGGAATCTCTGTTATTTAGCTTCTGTTTACTGTTGTTTTTAGTTATCCACTTATAATGTGAAGCCAGTTTCTCGCAATTCCACATTGGAGGCATCTTTCAGCCCAGAGGGAATGTTTGTTATATCAGGTAGAATTCTTAAGGCACAGTGACTTGGATATTTTATTAATATTTGCTTTTGGCTGTTTGATATTTTATATCAGGGTTCTTGCATTTGTGCTGTATAAAATTCTCAAATAAATTTCTTACCACCCTGTTGGTATTTTGAAACACACGACTTGAAATGGTGGGCATCAAGCTTGTTTCTACAGAATTCTTTGCATTAAATTCATGTTCTCTTTTTCCTTGACTTGCTGTGAAACCCACTCCTATCCATGCAAATCCAAACGCATACATATTTTCATCTGGTTGTGCTTGTTAATGAAAATAAATCAATGAAATGCTGAAATAGTGAGTGCACCCACACATGCGGAAGCAGCCTAGTGTGGCCGAGCACCTCTCATTAGTTATATGTGATACAATTGGCTAATTTTACTTTCTTGGTTTTGGAAGGTTCTGGTGATGGTAGTGTATATGCTTGGAGCGTACGGAGTGGGAAAGAGGTATGATAAGCAAAATTCCTTGATTCTCATGCCTTTTGAATGCTTAGAATTCAAAGGGATGTTATTTCCCCTACATTCACCCAGTCATAGTATTCATTGTCTTCTAGGCAAACCAACAATGCTTTTGATTCTACATTTGGGCATGTACCTTAAGCAGCAGTTTGCATAATGAGTTCTATATCCAAATACTGTATTCTTTTGACGTTGGTATTGTTATTATATAAACATTGTTTGGTTTTGTTTATTTTTCTTGTCAAGGTTGCAAGTTGGATGAGTTTTGATACGGAGCCTCCTGTCATAAAATGGACCCCTGGGAGTCTCATGTTTGTTACTGGGTCATCTGAGCTATCATTTTGGATTCCTGATCTGTCTAAACTGGGAGCTTATGTTGGAAGGAAGTAAAGTTTCTAACATTCAACACCCTTATAATTTCTTATCTGAATATTGATGTCTATCTGTTGCTGGGAAGGGAACTTGTTTGTATCAGAAGTTACACCGATAATGTAAGGAGCTGTTCAATTTCTGGTCGTAGTATGTTTGCCTGCTAGTAACCTTTCCTAACAAGTTCCGAAGAAACAACAGTAGATCTGGTATGAGGCCCTTCCTAACCAACCTGGCAAATATTCCTTGCAGTTTGCCCTCGTCATAGTTCTTTGGTAGGCAACAACCTGGCAAATATTCCTTGCAGCTTGCCCTCTTCATATTTCTTTGGTAGGCAACAACGTGAGCAATTACCTGGACTATGAGGCCTTCTCGTGGTGGTGTGGGCACTGCCTAGGCAGTTTTTTGAAAAAACTAAGGAACTTTATTTGTCATTGGCATTTGTAACATGATTAGTTATTAACTGGGTTACGTTGTATATATTACCCGGAAAGAGTTTTTCAAGCTTCAACCATGAGTCCGTGATATCAGAATTGATTCTCAGAAATTTACCTCTTCTTTACCCTTTTTGTTAATTCAATGAGCCTGCTTTAGCTGGGTAAAAAGATAAATACTTGTTGATCAAAATTTCTCATGTGCATTATGAAAGAAGAGGATAGAAATAAAAGCAGAACATGATGTATCTTATGGTGTAAATGTACTTGGTTCTTTGTTCTCTTCTTTCCTCTTTTGTAATTTTGACTTGTCTTGTCCAAAATTGAATTGATTGCATCATACACCAGGATTTTTACAGAATTAAAAAAAAAAAAAAAACTACTAGTCAAAAGATTGGAGGATGATTTACATTTGCAATGACTCATTTTATGCAACCAGTTTCCATTAACCAAATATTGTTAAACAATTACAGTAGTTCACGTGCAAGAAAAGAAGACCTCCAACATAAGTAATTGCTTAGAATTTTCCCTACCAATAACACTCACCGGAAAAGAAATTTGCATCTTACTCCAACATTTTGATCAAGCAACTATCAACCTACCAACCAACTCGGTTATTAAACTAAGATTGGTCTACCAACATCGAAAGGATTTGAATCAGATCCATTTTATGTTCATGCAAACTACTTACATGTGGTCTTTAAGTTTGTTCAAGGCACACCCAAATAAGTCTCTTCGTTTCATGCTTCTTCAACGCATCAAAACATTCAAAACTTTTACACATGTAAATGAATATCAAAAGTGTTTTACAAACTATGAATAGAAAACCCCCCAAGCATCTCATACAAAAAGTTTGTCCTTTTTCCTTAAGACAGTAATTTATGAAAAAAATTTCATCTAAACAACCATTATATTTACTACAATTTATGATTTGAATGATACCAGGACCACCAGAGGAATGGGTTTTCTGAACAAGGCACGGCCACTTAAGCCTGCAAGAGCAATGGAGGCAAATGAGAGTTACTAAATAAGAATCAAGAGCTCAGGATTTTTTATGAAAAACATAGTACATTTGTAGAAAATGCTGAGGAGAGAAGCAAAATCTTAGCAATTGAGACACAGAAATATATGGAATGAATAGTCGTAAATACCTCAAATACAAGGAACTCAGATTCTAAAAATCCAAAGTGTCAGTCCCGAAGGCCAAGTTCAACCTCAAGTTCATCATCCTCTTCGAACAACTTCAAAAGGCGAGCATACTGCTCTTCTCTTTTCTTCTTTTGCCATAACTTGAAGAGGAAAAAAGAAAATAATCCCACTGTTACAAGCCCAAGTAATATGATGCCTACCTTGGCCCCAGTATTACTCCTGGAAGTATGATGAGCTGCAGACTGTTTTCCATTTTTTGTACTTGATGAGTCACCGGAAAAGGCTGAACAAAAAAAGAAAGATGTGGAATATAAGCTAACAATCTTAAAATAACTAACAACACCATATAAGCATAGAAATACTCAATTCTTGTGCTGGAGTAAGTAATTCAAGAGTGGGGAGCATGCCTATGTGAACTCATTACAGAAAATGAAACAATGATCCAATTTATTTAATTCACTTACAACGAAGTCCCAGTTACTACCAGATCCAAGTTCCTAGAACAGATAGAAATAGTATGGTTGTTTCAGCCTCATGGCTGCTTATAAAAAATCCACATAATCTGGTTATATCGCAAATCGTGCATTTATCATAATGGTTAAAGATCTAATAAGCTAATTGAAACACACTTCACAGCTTTACCAATTATGCTTGTAAATCAACAGTTGGGATATTGAGGTTGGAATTCTTAGTTAGAGCAATTCAACACGAAACATCTCTTACAATGACTTGCGTCAACGATTCAAAAACCGTACACACGGGCATACTACAAAAAAAATCATATAGAGGAATATGTATATATATACACAATGCCACTTTCTCAAAAATTTGTTGCTGGACTGATCCAAAAGACGAAGTTTATCGTAAACTCAGACTGGAATCTCTTACTTTCGTGTCTTAAGAACTCGACCAAGAGATGATCTCACTCTATCACCTTCCTTCAACTCATTGCAATTTGTATGTTCTAAGACAACGAGATACATTCTTATAGCTTTGTTTTTAAAAATCCTGAAGCTTACAATAAAGAACAAAACAGAACCCCAAAAAAAAAATTAACTTATATACTAAAAAGTAGAAATCTTTTCTATTTATCTGTATTTTTCCAGTTCATCTAAAAGTTCAATTAAATTCTAAAACCTAGAAAATTAACCAACCAAAACAAACCCATGCAGACTTCGGAAACCAATCATATAAATCAACAAAACCTAAAAATTAAAGAACATAATTTTATGATTTAAACACACAAATATTAGCAAATCAAGCGACAATCAAAGCAAATTAATCGTAAAAAATTATTAAAAAATTAAAAATTTGAATAGTAGAACGAACCTGGGATGAATTGTAGACAAATTAATGAAAATAACAGTAAAAATTGAAGAGATCGATGTCTCGAGATTTCGTTCATCGCTGTGTTTTTTTCTTTGTTTCTATCAATCTGTGTGGAGAAGTCGCAAAAGGCTGTCGTTTTTGAAAAAGTAAAAAATTGAAATCAAAACAAAGGAATGTTTGATGTTCTGTCAACGTTTAAACGAATTTTGTATCGCCAATACGACGTAGTTTTACTAGCCTTTTTCCATTTTCTTTTTATTTTATATATTTTTTTTTCAAAGAGAATTTTAATATAAAATTAAAATATTAGTTTTAATTCACAATTGTAATAAAACTATTTTCAATTACGTGATGAGATTTGTATAACAAAGGTTTGGTATATTAGTTATGTAAGAAAATAAAATGATTATAAGCCTTTAATGGTAATTTTACATATTATTAATGGCGAATGTCGAAAACTATTGATCCTGATATAATATTGTCACATGTTATTAATAATTGTTAATTTCGATAAATTTATTGAAGCTTTAATTTTAATAACATAGCATTTTCAAGAGAAACAGGCATAGCAATTGAATATCTGTTTGGTTTTTAATTTAAATATGATCCAAGAACAAGAAATATATTTGTTTGGGAAATAATTTTAATACTGCTCAATTCTCAAAAAAGAAACAGTTTTTTTGAAAACATTTTACTCAGAAAGTCTCATCGAAGAATTGCTTTCATATTATTTTTATGAACTGAAATTTCAGGAATACAATCTAAATTCTTCAATTTGTAATTTAATTTTTCAGGACTCATTTTTGGATTGTGAATTAGATAAATTTGTACAAGAGAAATGTCAATTACCAAATAATATATGTATATGAAGTTAGCTTCCAACAAGGGAGCCCTCATTTTATTAAGATAAAGACTAAGTTAAAAAATAAAAAAACACAAATTTATTAAATCGTCAATATTTTTACCATCCAAATCTAACAAAAAAATTCATTTTAAAGGAAAAAAAATTGAGGCATTCCATTGCTCTTGACCATGTGGTGTTGCATGAATACCATATTTGTATGAATCATGTTAATAACTTCTCCTAAGGGCCAGTTTGGTAATACTGAAGCTTTTAAAATAATTATTATTAGCGGTGCTGTAGAAATAATCAGATGTGAAGAGAATCAGTTAAGTGTTTTTAGTAAATTTTATTTTCAGAAGTACTGTGAGTTTTAAAAGTAGTTGTGGGTGTTTGGTAAATCTTACTGTTAAACTGCTGTAAAAAAATAAATGACTAAAATGGATAATATAGGATAAAATTTACTTACACATATAAAAATATGTGTATACAATATTTTTGTTTGTGTATTATAATAATTTAATTAAAAATAAAATTTATACTATATTGATTTTTATTTCTTTTATAATAAAAATTTATTGAAATATTGATTTTATTTCCAATTTGAATAAAGGTAGTTTTGGGTTTAGGTAATAGTTGTAAGGATATTTATGGAATTGTATTAAAAGATAAAATTAATTCTCAAAATCAAAATCTAAAAGCTATTCTTTCCTTGCTTTTTAAAATCAGCTGTAAAAGGGGTTGATTTTGACATAAGTGATTTTGATTTTTTTTTTACTAAGCACTAAAATTAATTTTTAGATCCTCAAAATCACTTTCAAGCCTCCTAAAAGTAATCCCAAACTGACTCTAAAACTATTGGATTGAAAAGCAATAGAAAAAAACTCACCAACCATCAAATTAGCATCACTTGTGTCACTTTAACACAAGTAATAATGATTAAATATATATAGACAAATAAAGGAAACAAAGTTCAATCTTTAAAGTTTCAAACCAGTGCAAATGATATTGTCATATTGATAATAAAAACCTGCGTTATTCATGGAAACAGGCTCACGTTACGTAACTTAGGATATTATTTTACGATTTCAGATTTTTTTTTCATTTAAGGTTTTTCAATTTTAATTCGTATCTTATTATGTATGTGTTTAGACTTTTATTTTTAATGTAATTGTGATTTAGGCCCATTTGAGATTACAATTGAAATTCAATAAGCTGCTTATTTTATAATTTTTTATAAAAATTGTATTTAGTAAATTTTGTAAAAGTAGCTTATTTCATAATTTTCTTCATTTGAAGCAGTTTTTAAAAACAGGTAGGGGGTTGCTTTTCATAAGCAGCTTATTAAATAAGTAACCACATCTTTTTAAAGTTCCTATTATAACCTTAGTATTTTTAAAAAAATATAATTATATCTTACTTATCCATAAACCATAATATCTAAATCATTATATATCATATTACCGCTACAATCATATTACTGCCACAACCTAGTTTGAATTTTTATCATATTTAATGTAACAGATTATGAAATTCTTTATATTTTATTTAATTGAGGGTTTTTTTTATGTAATTTTACTTATTTAGAAAAAGGTATGCCTAAGCAATTTATTAAACATAAAAGACAATTTAAATTTATGCCTATTTTTTATGTTTATTTTGGTCATTATATAACAAAACAGAACTTTTTCCATAAAATTTACCAAATGTATGTGCACTGCTTTTCAAACTCACAGCAACTGCAACATCACAGTTTACCAAACATCAAGCTGTTTTATTAACCATCAGCTTATTTCCTTCGCACATCATAAGCAGCTTATTTCATCAGCCTCCACAATCCCAAACTGGCCCTTAGTTTTCTTTTTAGTTAATTTTGAAAAATAGGTTTTACCTATTATAAATCGAGAGGATAAGTTATTTATCAAAATCTTTCTTATAAAGGGTTTGGAATAGAGCATCATTTAATGTCACTAAAAAGCGTTATCAAAAGTTTATTGAGTTATTTGGATTAGAATGAAATCTAATCAAAATGAGATCTAATTATAATTCGATTAGAGTGTAACCTAAT
This sequence comes from Clausena lansium, assembly GCA_030449835.1. NCBI lineage: Eukaryota > Viridiplantae > Streptophyta > Magnoliopsida > Sapindales > Rutaceae > Clausena > Clausena lansium. The sequence continues at coordinate 3,303,015 of JASUUF010000146.1, read as the reverse complement.
TAGTAATTACATTGGTTTGATTCGGCCTTATATCGATATCTAGTGTTTATCTACTCTATCAGTTCGCTTTCGTTACCCCACTGCAACAACGAAGAAAGTGTTAGACAATAATATGGGCAACCATCGACTCCTCAAAATTTTCACCTACACCTTAATGCTTGATAACACACAAAAAGAAATAGTGTTCAATCATAAGCTAATTCAAAGTTATGTGAAGCTCTTCAAATTCAATGCTTGCAATATTGGCAAATGACTTAATTCGTAGCGTGGCTCCTTGTTGATATTCCTAACACCAGTTAGGAATGCAAGACATCTATCTTAGGCTGCTCTTCTCTTTTCCTCTTTCTGTAACCTTCTTCTACAATAGGACAAATGAAAATGCCCAATGCTTGAAGTTGATGAAAAAGTTTCCCTTTCTGGTAATCCCATCATGCCAATATTCCAATTCCTCCATTTTCCAAATCCTTTGATGTAATTAATGGCTTGCCTCTTTCATTTCAAATCTAATGATTCAAGTTCAGGTTTCCAATATTTCTATTATACATTCCCGAGCTCTGGTTTATCAAAATTACGCAAGTTCAACATGCCAACAATTTAAAATGGCCAAATTCAATAATCTAAATTTTTGAAGTCACTGTCATGCATTTATTTTATTGTTTTGGGAAATTTAGCATTACAGAAATTAAAATCCTGTCTCTTAGACATTTATACATACTGTAAAAGTGCAGAACATAATTACAAACGAAAAACCTTTACTTGTTCAAAATATTATTGATTCTCAGAATCCCATGGAACTCAACCGTCAGGCTTCTATGACTTGAAAAAAAAAAAAGAAAAAAAAATCAACACTAGATATCGTTCTAATACTGGACCAAGCCAACGCAATTAGCTTACGCTCTAATCGAAGTGTGATTAGATTTCATTTTAATCCAAACGACTCAATGAGATTTTTAATAACGCATAAAGCGAGATTAAATAATGCTCTAATCTAAACGACTTTACAAGAGAGATTTTGATAGATAATCCCAAGGGGAATTGTAAAAGAGAAATTTTATTGAGTAATTAAAGTTGTGAAAACAATAACAAGACCTCTCTATTTATAATAGAATAAACCTACTTCCCTAAGTTAACTTAGAAAGGGAAACTAAATCACAATTATAATAGAAATAAAAGACTAAGACACATTCCTTAATTGACTCTAATTAAAATAGAAAATAAAATTCTAGAATCCTAAAAAAACTAAAATAACGTCCTACATCAGTCTCCCCCTCTTAAAAGAAACTCGTCCTCAAGTTTATCTGGAGGATAATACTTGAAGTGGAGCATCAATGCAACTTGGTGCTTGAACTTGTAGCCTTGAAACTCGAAATTCTCCATGCTTCATCTTTTTCTTGATCTTGCTAGTCACTTGCCAAAAGGTGAAGTCTTGTAGAAGCAATCAACTTCTAAGCCTCTCAAGTCTTTGGCCAAATTTCGTTCAATATGCTCTCTAATTAATTTTATCTTTTCAATCAAATCTTCTTCAAGCATAATCTTCTTGTCATCAATGTGAATAGGTAGAACCATTTCGATCATTTCAACATCTTCAACTTGATATTTCTTATCTTTTGGCATCTCAAGCTGGTCGGCTTCTTCCGAATCGCTCCCTAACTTCTCATGTACGTGCAGTTGCACGTCTCGCAGGTTCTAAATTCTGTGGTACTACTTCACACTTGATATCCTGAGGCATTGCTTCACGATGGACGCCCTACGATATCTCTTCTCGGTGATAATTCTGAGGTTATTCTTTGTGGTCAACTTTATCAATGGCTTCCTCGTGATTGACTAATTGTCGCTACATCGTCTTAAAATTTTCGTTCATGGAAAGCCTAAGACTCTTGATTGCACGCTCAATTGCCACCAATCTCGAGTTTAAAGCTACCTCAATCGCTTACAAGGCTACTTCTCTGGCCGCCTGTGTGGCAACCTCCACAGTCCATGTCTGCATCCCCTGATCATTGTTGTCGAGACGGTTGTATACAGATAAGTCCAGCAAATGATAAATTAGTGGGTATGGATGGTAGTTCGCCATTTATTGTCAAGTTTCCACACAATGGCAAAATCGTAAATAATGGTCAACTCTTGAGTTTAGTGGAGTCGGCGGCTGATGGCTGTGATTAGGAGTGGAGATGGTCGGATATGTAAGATTTGGAGGTAAGTAAGATGATGGTGGTCGTGGATTGGTTTGATTTTAGGCGGTTGGGCCAAAAAATTGAATTGAAGTGGCGGTTGCTGATGGTGGTTTGTGGCGGTTTTGGTTGGCTTTTGGTGGCGAGGATGGTTGGGTATTGGTCGCTGATGGCTGACATGACTCAAAAGTATATTACTCCCAAGTATAAGAGTGTTTTGTTATAATATAACCTAGTGAGTCCGGGGTCGAACCACAGGGAAAGGATTTAAATTTATTTATTTTAATTTTTCTCAGAAAAGAAAAGAAAATTAAAATATATGTAAATTAATTTTAAGTGAAAATATGGAATTAAATTAGTTAGGGCTATGGATCCACTCTTAGTAGTAAATATAATTTAACAAATTCTTTTTATTATATTTTTATTTGCTCAAAGGATTAATTATATAAATTATCATTATTTTCCAATTAATTTTATCATAAATTAAGTACTTAATGTACCAAAATTTAATTTGTCTATACTAAGTCAAAATACAATTTTGTCATAATTTATACTAAGATATTAAGAATTTATTGTGCCAAACTCCATTGTTTGTCTGCAATAAATCAAAATTCCAAAATATAAAGTATGGGTAGAATTAAATAGAAAATAATTTAATTAATATAATTAAAAATAGAATTTGATTAAATCATATTTATTTTCTAAGAGTTTCACCTTAACCTAACTATAATTATTTAGTTAGATATAATTTAAATAAAAGTAATTATTAAAACTAAATTATACATAATTAAAAGAAATAAAAACAACTAAAATTAGAAATAAAACTAAATTTATTTATGAAAATAATTATGAAAAATATTAAAAACACAACTGAAATAATATTACATAGAATTTAGGAGAAAATTGGAGAAGAATGGCTCTCTCAATACATGAAAATGAGGCTATATTTATAGGAAAATTCGTTCATAATCCAATGCTTTGCAGTCCATCATAAGCTTTATGTATGCACTCCACACAGCCACTAGATCAAAATCTGAAGGCTGGTCAAACTTCAAAAGTCAACATGACACGTGGTATCATTTGAAGCGTCCGATTTAGTCAAAGAACGGTTGAGATTTGGCTGATTAATGGGCGGATTAGGTCAACCCAAATACAAAGGTTCGGATCCTCCAACCCAACTCACCAACCATAGCCACGTGGCACGATCGTAGCCATTGAATTATGAACGGTTGAGATTTGGTCAAAGTTGACAACTATCTAGTACACTCATATCTATGGTAAACTCATTCTTTTTTATCCAATAGTATGCTGCCACATCATCGGTCAATGCCACATCAGCATACTATATATGTGAACGGTGTCGTATACGTGAACAGTACCATATACATGAATAGTACCGTATACATGAACAGTACATATGACCCTTTATGTCTCTGGTTTTCGGACCTCCGGAATCCAAATTTGACATCCGTTTATCTATTTGGAGCCTCGAATTGCGTCAAAGCATTATTTTACCTAATAAACATATAAAAATATATAATATCAAATATTTAAAATCATAACTAGAAATTCATAACATATTACATAATTACAAATATAAATTATAACATAAGCACAAAATACCATTTAATCACTAGATAAACATACCATTTTTAACACTAATCAATGGCCAAGGATTTATGTGGTGGTGGTGGTCGATGGTAAAGGCTGCTGACGACCGTGATTTTTGTTGTGGAAGGCCGTGGGCTTGGGTGGTTCGCGTGGTAACTGCGTGGCTGATCAAGGATGGAGGCTGGTCGGGTTTCGGGCAGTGGAGGACGGTGATTCTGGTGGTCGGTTGATCGGCGGCTATAGGTGGCTGTAGTAGCGGCGACTATGGTGGAGGATGTGGCGGCTAGGGTTTTAAAATTTGGGTTTTTTTTGTTTTTGTTTTTTTGTTTTTCAGTGGTGGATTTGGTGGGGATGGATGGGTATCTAGGAATGTTGTGCGATTCGCACAGAACTGCTATGATACCAATTGCTAGAGCGGCGTAGCAGAAGAGGAATTGATAGGATAGGAACACTAGATATCATTCTAATACTGAACCAAACCAATGCAATTAGCTTACATTCTAATTGAAGCGTTATTAGATCTCGTTCTAATCCAAACAATTTAATGAGATTTTTATTAATGCATAAATGGAGATTAGATGAAGCTCTAATCCAAATAACTCTACAAGAGATTTAATAGGTAATCCCAAGGGGAATTATAAAAGAGGAATTTTATTGAATAATTAAAGTTGTGAAAACAATAACAAGACCTTTCTATTTATAATAGAACAAACCTACTTCCCTAAGTTAGCTCAAAAAGGGAAACTAAATTACAATTATAATAGAAATAAAAGACTAAGACACATTTCTTAATTGACTCTAATTAAAATAGAAAATAAAATTCTAGAATCCTAAAATAACTAAAATAACGTCCTACATCAACAAAACTATTATGAAATGAAACTAAATGCTGGCTCTTCATCATTCATTATTGGTGGTGTTTTTAGTATTGGAAGACCGAAAAGCTCAACTAAGAAAATGAAGCAATCACGTTTCGGAAGTCAAAATTTAAACTCATCAACTTTAATTGCATGCAAAAGTTTTGCATTAAACCTTATCGATTCACTTCCACGATCTCAAGTAAAAAGAAATTAATATTAAACACCAACGGAAAAATAACTATACCGTACAAAATCAAAATTTTCTTTTAATTTCAGTAATTCATTAACGCAATTCTTGATTTTTTTTCTCTTGCTTCTAAATCTTTTTATAAAATTAAATTAATTTAAATATATGATAAATAAATTCCTGGAACAAAGATGGTATTCCCTAGATTGAGGAAGCCTCTGGTTCGTGCTGACCTTGTTGCATATTTGAAGCAATCTACTTCATGATACTCGCTTTACCTATTCTAGTTTGCAGTTGTTGAAGATTGTTTTACGGTGCGGATATAGTATTATTTTTTACCAATAAATTTTAGACCTTATAGGTTCAGCCATGCTCTTTGTAACTTGAGCATTTCTAATTTGAGAAACGGTTGCTGTCACTGGCAAACATAATATTCAATTGAATTTCCTTGTTATAATCATGTTTCATGAATTTTGGGTGAAAAAAAAAATACGATAAATATTTTTACTGTTAAAATAATGAAAATTTTTAAATTAATAATTTTTTAATTTTAAATATTTATTTTGGGTCAGTTTTGGGAGGCCTAAAAAATCCTTGAACCCAAACCCAAAAATTTTTTGAGTCTTTGGCCCATCTCTGAAATGGACCGGAATTCATTTTTAAGATTTTTTGGGGCCCGTACCTACCTTAAATTATTTGGGACTTGCAGTTATTGTTGCCATCCTTAAAAATTTATAGACTAACTCATACTAAAAAGTTAAAATAAAAACTGATGATTGCCTAAAGTTTATATCATTGGATAGTAACTATTTTCTAAGTGAAGTATCCTATAAAACCCACTTAAAGTAAAGTTATAGTTAAGGAAAAATAAGAATTAAACACACATAAAATGGATTACACAAATTTAGAATAATCTATTGTTCGTTTCTTATTTCTTACTGATTAAATATTTTTGTACTTTAGTTGCTTTTAAATTATAATTTAAAATAAGTGTAATTTAAGCCAACGATTAAACATCCAAAAATTCATCACCCATAAAATTTTTTTAAGAATACAAATTTGAGTTTTAACTATAAAAAGATCTAAATAAAAAACTAAAAGATTTAATTTAAAAAAAGGACATTTTGAAAAAAATAAATAAATGTAACTAAAAAGGGGTTTCATGAGGAGATTGGATGACTGCCGATAGTCCAACTCCTATTTTCTAGCTTAAAATCGGTTTGCAAGGGAGATAAAATACCCACACATTTGGTGTGTAAAGCTAACAAAAAGGATCACATTTAGATGTTAAATATCTTTATCAATCAACAATAAATTTGTAGGTCCCATCATGATGTAGAAGTCCATAGACTTAGGTAGCATTTACTTTTTGGATTGGAGTGGGAATCCTCGGATTGGGAGTGTGGAGTGGGAGTAAGAGTAGGTTGTTTACTTACACTAGAATGAGAGTACGGAATCGAAATCAGAATCTAATTGATATATTTACTTTGTCTTGGATTGTGAGTAAATGATTTCAAATTATAATTTTACCCTTGTTTAAAGAATTGTAGCTTTTAATTATAAAATTAATAAAAAATATTTGAAAAATAAAATATTAATTTATTATATTTGTAAATTAATAATAATTATTCATATTCTTAATTATGTAAATCACAATTTTTTATTAATTTTAATTTTAATTATGCAAATTAAAAATTATTGATAAGAGCAACGCAAATGAAACATTATTATTAATAATATAGTACAAAATTAATTTTTTTTAGAATAAACTTATTTATTATTATTAATTATTAATATTAAATAAATATAATACTATTATTGTTAAATAAATATAATAATATTATATTTTTAAATAAAGATAGTAGATAGTAATATTGTTAATTTCTATGAATAAATAAATAAATATATATATATATATAATCAATGTAAATTATTATTTTTAACTAAATATAATAATATTATATTTGAATAAGTATAATATTATTATTTTTAATAAAAGTAATTTTATAAAATAATATTATTTAAATAAACATGATATTATTTATTTTATCTTATTAAATATAATTAGATTAAATTAATAAAAAAAAGGGGGTAAAAGAGGAAGAAGTGGGAGTGAATTCCCATTCCCACCTTCCCCCATGGGAGTCTCACTCTCACTCCTACTCCAAAATTGAGTGGGACTCACGGACTTAGACTCTCACTCCCAAATTTAAATAAGTAAGTAAACACTGGAGTGGGAAGACTCCACATTCCCCACTCCCACTCCAGTAAACGCACCATTAATTCATACTCAAAAGCCAATTAAAAAACTGAGAGTTTCCTTAGGCTTATATTATTAGCTCAATAACAAGGATGGCAAAATAAATTGGTCGACCTGAGCCCAGGCAGCTCGACATGGACATGTTTTCTAAACACTTAGGCTGAGATTGGGTTTCATCTACAAAACCCGAACCCAGCTTGAAAGCACGAAAAATGCTTTAAAACAAAATATTTAAAATATATATTTTTGTATTTATTTAAGCCATCCACAATAATCTTTAAATCCTTTAAGCACAAATTTTAAGACCTAATATAATAAAGATAAAATGTTAAAAACTATAAAATATATTAAAAGTTGGTTTTGCAAATAAAATTTTATTTCTAAAACAACTTCGTAGTTTATAAAATTTTGTTTTTATTAGATTAGACTTTAAAAATTGGGTTAAAGGATTTAGAACTTTAAATAAATGTTATTGGTGGGGTAAATACATATTAAAATGTGTATTTTAAATAAAATAAAATAAAATATATTTTTATTTTTAAGCATTTTTCTAGACTAGGTTTGTATTAAGCTTTTAAGGTGAGGCCTGAGCCTAACCAAGTGTTTAGAAAAATTTGCCTAAGCTGGTTTGCTAGGGATTAGGACAAGGCGAATTTTTTTGTTTCCCCTATTATTGGGTTAATAATATAAATTTTCAACTCTTAAGCTAGCTTTTGAATACGAATTAGGTTTATAGGCAAATCTTAATAAAAAAAGCTAGAAAAAAACTATTGGTCCAACATATATAAACTACACTAGCTAGAATAACCAAAAAAAAAAAACTCAAAATACAAATAAAAACAAGGCAAATTCTAATAAAATATTTAAGAATGAAATTTTAAAAAAGGTATAAAATTATTATAATTTTAAACTTCTAACATTTAATAAACATACTGTCCCCACTTAGGGAGGACGGGAATTTCAAAATTATGATCAAGATTCGAGTCACTTACTAATGGTAAATGGCTCATATTTTTTAAGTCGAATATAAATAGATGTGATTCGGTATTGAAATTTGCCTGTTTGTTAATTTAGGACAGAATTTGGGATAAAGCTAAAATCTTGATAAGGATCTTGTTTCAACTGATTTTTTTTTTCTTCCAATTATATGTCAGTTTTTATTTAACTTTTTATTTGTATATTCAATCTTTGAGACAACGATTACATTAGAGAATGCGTCATTTTATTTGTATTTAGGCGTTAAATGTTCAATTTTGTTATAATTTTGGAGAAATGAATGTCACTACAAATGTTCTCAAAATAGTGTACATATTTTTTCCTAACGATAGTCACGATTAATTCTTTGATTTTTTTTTTTAAATTACATTGAATATTATATAGTACAAATGCTCATAAATACTTCCAAATATGTCCAAGAGATTAAACAGTCAAATTTCGCCACTTTTATTTAGTGCTACTACAAGTTTCCATTCAAAGGAACACAGGCTAGCTAGCAATGACATTTTTGTTTATTTTGTAAGAGTCAAGGAGCTAGCCGGTCCATTATTTAGAGTAATAATACAAAGCCATTCAAGACACGCATGAGGCTGATCTCTCATCAGCCGGGTATATAGAAACAGAAAATTCGCGCTCATTACCAGCGCTGAGAGCCAAACGTCGAACATCATCGTAATAAGAAATCCCAACATCATTGCATAAAGAAACACAGGATTCGCAGACAGAAGGACAGTGAACAATCTTGTACGCATCTGAAAAGAGCAATGATACATAAATATAAAATTTTGTAAAATCAGAAAAAAAAAAAAAAAAAAACTCAATACAAGATAAGTGAGATGATTTTGTCGTATTTGTCTTTTCAAATTTGTGATAACATATCATTATTACTCAAGGTAAATCTTTGTTTAATCATTATCTTTCGAGTTAAGTTTTTGTTTAGTAATATATTTTAAAAAATATTTTATTACAATCTTACTGTTAAATATGTTACATCCTACCTTTATTTTTTCTTATAAAATCCTTGCAACAATATTTTTAGAATATTAATGAAAATAAAAAATGATAATTTATCAAATTAACCTTAAAAGTAACATAAAAATTTACTTAAATTTTTATATTATTATTTTTTTTAGGATTAATTTGATAAACTAATTTTTCATAAAATAATTATTCATAAGATTTTTACACAGCCACAAAAAATAGTATTTTTTTATATTGATATTTATCGGTTAATTTGTTAATAAATAATTATTGATTAATTTGCTAAATAAAAGTTTTCTATTGTTAAATTAATTAATATCAAGAATATTATTGTAAAAAAACAAAGAAAAAAGTAAGAGTGAGAATGTAACATTTTTAACTATAAAGGTGTTTGAAGAATTTTTTAAGATATATGAACGAAACAAATACTTAAAAAAAAATAGAGACTAAATGAAGATTTATCCCTATTACTCACTTGAAAGTCTTCCACTTCTCTCAAACTTAAACCAGTTTTTCAAAGTTTGAGCTCCAGGGTTTCCTTCAACTCCACCGGTTGTTATAAACCATTTTCCTTTCGATGCATCATAGTCGTCGACCTTCCATACTGTTGGTTCATTGCAAGGAGTCTCTGTCGAGAATTTCACGTTCAGATCCACGGCTTCATGAATAATACTAGTGTTATTATACGTTGCGAATCTTAAACGGATTCCTGTGTCTATATCTAAACTTAGTTGGATAACATCAAGTGGGCAGAGACCGTTTCTGCCCCTGAAGAGGGAGAGGCCACCGCCGGCTCTTCCTCGAATTGTTGGGAGCACATAGTAGTCTCGAGTTGCTTCAACCTCGTTGCCATTGATATCAACCAAAGGATCAGGGTGCCCCACAAGAGGTTTTGTGGCAAAGGCAAGGAGAAGGAAGGAGATTGCAGCCACAAAAGGAGTACTCATTTTGTTTTCTTTCAGAGAGTTGTTTGAGTGAGTGTTTGAGTGAGTTACTTGATCAGTTTAATATAGAAGACTTCAAATTTATAGAGCCCTAGAGAATAGAGCTCAGATGAGGATAAGGTCGAATTGTTGCATGCAAAAAAAATGTGCATGATTTGATTCATTTTCATCTTCATTAATTCTTTTTAATTTTGTCGATTTTGTATGATTTGGTATACAAAGTCATCATCGTAATTTGACGTGTGTGGTCAGTGTGGAGTCGCTTTCACTTATTTATGTTATTGATTTTATGATTTATACATATGCAGTCACATATTTAAACTTGGGAAATTACTATTTTCTCATCCTATAGATGACAAAGGCCAAAAATATTACAACAATAAGAAATTTATCATCTTTATACCCAAGTTTATAAAATTAACTTTTTTACATCTTGCCGTCATATTTATTAATGAATTTATATAAAAAGATAATTTTACCCTTGCAATATAATTTAATATTATGATGCGAGACATTTTCTAATAATTGTTAGGTAGGGCAAACGATATTGGATTTGGTCATATAATATATCTTTTTGAACCTCTCAATGAGAGATAATATAACTAATTATAAATATTTTGTCAAATTCTGTCATTTAGTGCCTCTCATTCAGAGATTCAAAAAGTTATATCATGCATCCAAATTTGACATCATTTCCCCTATCTAGCCCTCGCTAAAAATATTATATATCAAAATATTAAATTACATTACAAGGATAAAAACATCTTTTGATAAAAATTCGCTAACAGATTCCAAACTTGTTAACAGCAAAGTGTAAAAATGATATTTTATAAATTTAGTGTATAAAAATAGTAGATTTCAAAGTGTTGTAATATTTTTGGCCTTTTGTAATCTATAGAGTGGAAAAATGGTAATTCTCCTTTTTAATTTTTGTAAAGCATAAATTGAAATTAGATTTCACTCATTGTCAATGTAGATGTATTCTTAGTATTTAGTAAATAAAATCTTGATCGAGTGTTGATGTGAATTTTCTAGTGATAAGAATCTTAAATAAATAATGACATAAATACACGCGTGGCACAATATAATTAAAAGATAAGCTAAAAAAATTGGTTTAAATTCACAAAACTTTCTTCCCTTTAGGGTCAGTTTGGTAATCCTGTAGTTTTTAAAATAATTACTGTTAGTTGTGCTGTAGAAATAATCAGCTATGAAGAGAATTAGTTAAGTATTTGGTAAATTTTATTATCAAAAGTACTGTGAGTTTTGAAAGTAGCTGTGGGTGTTTGGTAAATCTTAATGTTAAATTGCTGTAAAAAAATAAATGGATAAAATGGACATAATGTAGGATAAAATTTACTTACACATATAAAAACATGTACATACAATATTTTTAATTGCATATTATAATAATTTAATTAAAAATAAAATTTGTACTATATTGATTTTATTTCTTTTATTTTTTTATAATAAAAAATTATTGAAATATTGATTTTGTTTCCAATTTGAATAAGGATAGTTTTAGGTTTATGTAATAATTGTAAGAATATTTATGGAATTGTATTAAAGGATAAAATTGATTCTCAAAATCAGAATCTAAAAGCTACTCCTTTCATGTTTTTCAAAATCAGCGGTAAGAGGGGCTGATTTTGACAAAATTGATTTTTAATTTTTTTTACCAAACACTAAAATTAACTTTTAGATTCTCAAAATCACTTTTAAGCCTTCTAAAAGCAATCCCAAACAGACCTTCTAAAAGCAATCATTTGTTTTTGGGTAAACTTTCCTTTAGTCACTAGCATTTCGATCAATTATTAAGATAGAACTCTAAATTTTAAAAAATTACTAAAAACATAATTAGTGGATCTAATTCTTGAGGTTAAAAAAATAACTTTCATCTAAGATATATAACTTACTATTTAAATCAAATCCAACATGCAACATTTAAATAAGTAAAGAGAAATTAACATGTAAATAAGTAAAGAGAAATTAAATAGCTTTTTAAAAGGAAATAGATATGCAACAAAAACATTTTAGGCTATTTTTAATTACAAGAACTAACTAAGTTTTTAGCTCAAATTTACCTTTAACTTTTTAACTTATAACATAATCCAAGCACTATATTATATGATATTCTACAATCAAGTTGGCATTTTATATTTTATTTTGAAATCTGAATAAATCTAAATACATATAATACTTTGAACGATTTGTAGTAAAGCTTTGAAATCATTTGGTTTAAAATGTTTATTTGAACTTCATTACATAGAACATAAATATCTTAAATAATAGTTTGAAATTATTGAGTAAATAAATACTTTTGAGGCTGTATATGACCCCTAGGCATTGGGCCTAATTTTAATTTTCAAGGAAGTAGTGATATTTGACCTTCTTAACTTATCTCATTAATCCCCACTTTTATCATTTTAACTTAAAATGTCTAAAGTATCAACTAAAATAATTTTTATTTTCAAAATTTACCCATTTTCTCTGTCCCCCCTCTTTTATTCTCCTCCACTTTCCTTCATTTCCTCCCCTGGCAAACACCCGTCACAACAATTGATTTTTTTTAATTAAAGATTAAAAATTAGTGCCTTTGCTTGCCAAAGACGTTGCCGATATTCCTCTGACTAATTTGTTTCCAATTTGTAATGATTTCATTTATTTATTTTAATGACTTAATGACTTAATGCCTTTAATGTAAGTACTATGTCAACATTATGTTGTGAAAATATATTGAGGGGTCAGATATCATTATTCGTTTTAAGCAGCATCAAATATTACTTTTTTTTTTCCCCTAAAGATTGATCCAATTAATTCCTTGACTTTTATCTTAAAAAGTAAGAAACTATTTTCAAAGTATTATTCTGGTTGTTTAATCAATCCTTTCGGCACTTGCAACCTGATAATGTCTATTATTTCTTTATTTTATACGTTAAATTGCTGATGCATATATCCAAATCAATTCTCGTATAAGACACAAATAGTCCTAATAAGACGCGCATGATGAAGATAGCTCGTGAAATCTATGCCGCAGAACGGGACGTTGCTTTATCACTAAGTCCTATTACGTGGAGAAAACACAGCCACAATCATCGATCTGATTAGAATTGTCATCTTGCCAATATATTACAACTTGATTATTGTCGTATATAATTATCTTTCTGGCCATTGTTTTACACGTGGAAAATCTTCTTCGACTTTTGAATTGACCCGAGCGGTTGTAATGTGAATAAAACAAAACGAATCAAAACAAAAAAAAGATGAATAACTGTTGGCCATTTCTCGACCGTAACTAAACATCGTATCTCAATGTAGCAACATGAAATATAATTCGAGCAATATCAGCAAACTTATGGAAAGTATAATTTCTCGACCGTAACACGCATTGCTTATTCTCAGCAGTTACTAGATCCCACCTGGTTCAATATGCGACGTGTGTGCAGCCCGCAGAAAATTTGGAAGTAAAAAAACGGGGTCAATAAAAGGAAAAAAGGATATTTACACCCTAAAAATTTAGAGAAATAGTTATGCAAACTCTAAATTTTAAAAAATGGGCACCACGACCCCTTTTATCATAATATCTTTTAAATATATTAACTAAAAATTTGGTTTAAAATTTTTTAATAAATACGAATAAAATATAAATAATGTAATATATCTAGTAGACTAACAATATTAAAATATTTTAATATTTATTGTAAATATTAAAACATAAATAAATTATTATATCTATTTAAATAATATATTTATGTTTATTGTAGAGATTTTAAATAAATATGTGGGTTAAATGCATTTTACAATTTAAAAAATATCTCATTGTACTAATTAATGTTGAATTTTTTTTTACGTAATATTCAAAATAATTTAAAATTTAATAAATTTATTTTAATATTATGTTTCTATTTATTATAAAATATACTTTAATATAAACAAAATATGTCTAATAGATTATAAAATATTAAAATATTTTTAAATATTGAAATTATTTTAAAATGTATATATTATTACATTTATTTTAATATAATATTTTAAATTTGTTATAAAACATTGGAGCTAATTTTTTTGGGATATTAGAACTAAAGGGTATTATAATCAAAAGGTGATTTTAGTATCCCTTTATGAAAATTTGAGGGTCTTCTTGATCATTTCTCCAAACCTTGGGGGGTTCATTTTTCCTATAGGGAGTGATGAAATTAGAGGTAATCAGTTAAAACGAAATTCAAGATATTTTGATGAGAAAGTCATGTCCACACGCCTAATTAGTTGATCAAGTATGCCGCAGTGCAGTGATCATATATCTATTCCTTCAACCTCTATAAGCGGGAAGCTCTTGTGCTTTCATTTCCACTTATCTAATAGCCTTCAAAATAATTAAAAATTTATCAACAATGAAGAACTTAGTACTAGCACTAGCACTCTCCGTCCTTTTTTTTGCCTTTGCTGCAAAACCATCTTAGGCTGCTCGTCACGAGCCATAGTGCTTCGTTCCGATGGCCAGTAGCTCCTCACGGGTACCAGTAATTGTAATATCGTAACTCAACTTGAGTGTAAAGGTACGTAGTTATTGAGGATATTATCCTGATAATTACTGGGTTAATAATACTAACTTGAGGAATCCTTAAACTTTTGAGCTAGTTTTTTTTTAATATGAGTTAAATCTATGGACTTTTGAAATTATGGCCATATTTGGTTGTTGAACAAGTTTTAATCACTTAGTAATTTTTATATGAAATATAATTACAGGTAAGAGCTCATGGCCAGAGCTGGTTGGCGTAAACGGGGAGGCTGCTGCTGTTACGATAGAGAAAGAGAATCCTTATGTTCATGCAATCATAATGCCTAACGACATTCCAGTAATTACCCCTGATTTTAGGTGTAATCGGGTTCGAGTTTTTGTTGACAAAGATGAGAAGATAGATCGAGTTCCTCGGATTGGCTGAACTTCGATGATCATCAGCAATCATCATGCATGGGTGGATGTCAGGATTTAAGTGTTTGTTCATAATCACTTAAATATGTATTAGTAAAATAAATGAACAAGTAGTTTGTGTAAGAAAGCATGCATGGATGTGCGTGATATCAACAATCGGGTTCTACGAATGAGTGCAATAATACAACCTCCATGTCTACACTTTTTTTTTTCTTCCATTGATAAGAAAGCACGTTTCATAGAATCATACTAAGAGAAAAGATACATGAGATGAGGTGGACAAGTCCCCAACCAAACAGCAGGTTCAACAGCTTTCAAAGCTAATTTTACTAACTCATGAGCAATGCTTGTTGGATTTTTTAATCTAGCAGTATTAGATCCTTAAACCAACGTTGGGGTTATATGTGAATAATTATGTGTTACGGACTGTCATATAGGGTTAAACCCAATTAAAAGTGATCCATAAGGTTTTCGGTAATTTAGGATTTAATGTATCTAATACGGTGTGGGCCTTTAATGTGTAGAGACTAAAAGAGTAATTACTATTTTTATGATGGGTTGAAATAGAAATACCTAAAGGTAACAGGAAAAGTTGTCTATATAAGTAGTTATGGTCCTTGGCTCACACGTATCGTTCTATTCTTTCTGACATCCCATCATCAGAAAAAGTGCACAAAAAAAATTAAAGGGCTCTCTAGGATATACATGTTGATCTGGAAAATGAACCACACAACTCTAGCGAGCAATTCAGTGTTATGGATTCAGGTGCGCTTCCGCATATTTTTCTGTTGATTCTTGGTAATACAACATGAATGTTCCTGGATTATAGGTGATAGTTTTTGCCAAAAGGATTTTATTCTAATAAGTGGTATCAGAGCCTCTTCATGTTGAATCATTGAGAATCAAATTGATTTTGATTAATGATGAAGTCTATGGTGTTCTTGAATTTGATAATCTTGGTATTATTGAGTTTGAGAACAATTGTGGTTATTTTCTAGAATTAGAAATTCGGAATTAAGAAAAATTATAGTTCTAGAAATTTTAAAACATGTATATTCAGTTTTTTATGTTTTTTTTGTGTGCCTAGATCTAGTAATATACATGAATTTAGGCAATCGATTTAAATTTTAAAGCTGGCAAAATAACTGGCCCCTGTCGGTGATACCTGGCCGACCTGGCTTATCCAAGCCGAGCCAGAGAGGAAAAGCAACGGTGTTCAGCTGTGATAGAGGAAGAAAAGAGGCGGCGACAACCGCCGAATTAAAAAAAAAGTAATTTCAGGTAGGGTTAGGGTTGGTTAAGATTTGACCCAAACCAGTCTAGATCGACCCGATTGAGGGTGGGCTGGGTCAACTTGAGCCAGTCTAGTCCGACTCAGTCAACGGTCAACCATTTATCATTGACTTGACCGAAATTTTTAATATTTTTAAAAATTTTTTAAATAATTTTAAAAGGTAATTTTGGGTATAATTTTAAATTCAAATATTGGTATAGTTATATATATTTTGAGATAAATTAATTGAAGCAACATGTCACCAAAGTGACCTCTCTTGTGGCTATTAATTTATTTTGGAATATTAACAGTTTTGTGCATGTAATTTCTGTAAATATATTGATTAGATCAAAGGAAGGTGCATATTTAACAGAGTTGCATGTACACCTATGGTAATAAACATTTGACGATTATTCGGTTTTATATGTGAACAATAAATCGGCCCAAAGGAAGATTTGTTGTTTGACATTTCTTATTATCAGTGTTTGATTACTACATCAAGATATCACTTACGAGTCAATATTTTGTTCAAAGATGAAATATTAATGAAGTGCCCGGTATCTTAAGATGGGGTTTACCTTATTTGAATTTATTTTTGTTTTAAGACTAATATGAGCTTGATTTTGTTATTGTTCTCTGTTCAGTTATGTCTGCCACAAATATTACTGCCAACATCAATTTAATTCCTATGCTAAATGGCACTAACTTCAAGTCATAGCAAGAGAACCTTTTAATAGTTCTCGAAGTCATGGATCTTGACCTTGTGTTAAGGAATGATTTTCCCCCACCTCTTACAGATGAAAGTACCCCTGATGATAAAAGGAAAACTAGAAAAATGGGAGAGATCAAATTGCATGTGCATCATGATCATGAAGAAGGCCATTCCAGAAGCATTTACAGGCTCAATGTCTGAAAAAGCAACTACGACTAAAAAGTTCCTTGAAGAAATTGAAAAGAGATTTGTTAAGAATGAAAAGGCAAAAATAGGTACACTCTTGAAAATTCTAATTTCAGTGAAGTATAAAGGCAAGGATAAAGGTAAAATGAAGAAGAAGGATAAGGAAGCTACAGATACAACACCCAAAAGGAAACAACAAAGGAAACTGAGTGATCCAGAAAGCACTAGTTGTTTCTTTTGTGGAGTTGAAGGGCATGGTTTGGTTTGTTCTTAGGTTAATTTAACTTCGGTACCTAGACACACGTGGTGGATTGATTCTGGTGCAACAACTCATATCAATGTGTCTATGCAGGGTTGCATAGATTGCCAAAAGTCTAGTGATGGCAAAACAGTTAAAGTTGAAACAATTGAAAAAATCAGATTATTATTAAAGACTGGATTTTATTTGGATCTTGATGAAACATTTATAGTACCGTCTTTTAGACGAAACTTAATTTCTATTCCCGCTTTGGACAAATCTAGTTTTTCTTGTTCGTTTGGGAATAGAAAATTTAATCTTTATTTGTTTGGATGGACCCGATTCTTTATTTGCATAGATTGTCAAAATTGGATGGACCCGGTTCTTTATCCGATTATGATAATCTTTATTTGTTTGATACAATTGCTTTATTTAATGAATCCTTGGGTTTAAGTACACGAGGTGTCAAGAGAAAATTAACCAATGAGAATTCGGTTGCATTATGGTACAAGAGATTAGGTTATATCTCCAGATGGAGAATAGAGAGACTTGTGTCAGACGAAATTTTTATTCGCTTAGATTTCACAGATTTTGATATTTGTGTTAACTGTATCAAGGGAAAACAAACCAATAAAAGGAGATTTGAAGCCAACAGGACCTTGAACGTCTTAGAACTCATACATACAGATATTTGTGGGCCGTTCGCTATAGCTGCTTGGAATGGTCAACAATATTTTATGACATTCATAGACGATTTTTCTAGATATGGCTACATATATCTCATTCATGAAAAGTCACAGTCCTTGGACATGTTAAAAAATTTTAAGGCTGAAGTTGAGAATCAACTTGGTAAAAGAATCAAAAGCGTCAGATCTGACTGTGGTGGTGAATATTATGGTAGATATGACGGTTCAGGTGAACAATGTCTAGGATAGTTTGCTAAGTTCCTAGAGGAATGCAGTATTGTCCTATAGTACACTATGCCAGGTTCGCCCACTATAAATAGTGTTATTGAAAGACGAAATAGAATGCTTAAAGATATGGTAAGGAGTATGATTTGTAATTCTACTTTACTTGAATCACTCTAGAGAGAAGCACTTAAGACTACAGCATATATCCTTAACAGAGTTCTAACTAAAATGACTACCAAAACCCCTTGCGAACTTTAGACAGGCAAGAAGCCTAGTTTAAAGCACTTGCATGTTTGGGGATATCTAGCTGAGGTAGGGCCTTATAGGCCTAATAAAAAAAAATGGACTCAATGGCGGTAAGTTGCTTTTTTATTGGATATTCTGAAAGATCCAAAGGGTACAAGTTTTATGATCCCACGACTAAGTCAATTTTTGAGTTTGGAAAGGCATGGTTCTTTGAGGATGTCGAGTTTATGGGGGTAGAAATAGTTAGATATTGCCTTTGAAGAGTAATATGTTGATATTCCCACATGTGTTATTGACATTGATCAGGGTCTCATTCCTGGCTTTCTTCAAGACACAACAGATCAAGACAATATTGGAGAAGTCCCTAAACTAGAAATTATTTCAGAAGAACAAACTCTACCACCTCAAGAACCTATACCATTAAGGAGATCCACTAAAGAAATGAGAAGTGTAGTACTAGATGATTACATTGTATTTCTCCAAAAACATGAGGTTCATATTGGAGTGATGGAAGATGATCTAATCAATTTTCATTAAGCCATGGAAAGTTCTAACTCTAAAAAGTGGATTGATGCCATGAATGAGGAGATAAAGTCCATGAAGGACAATGACATATAGGAACTTGTCCCATTGCTAGAAGGTGTGAAACCTATTGGTTGTAAATGAATATTTAAGATCAAGAGGATTCGAAAGGCAATGGAGAGAGGTACAAGGCACATCTTGTCGCAAAGGGCTTTACACAGAAAGAAGGCATCGATTATAAAGAGACTTTCTCTTCGGTTTCTTCGAAAGACTCTTTCACAATTATAATGGCATTGATGGTGCATTTTAATCTTGAGATACATTAGATGGATGTTAAGACAGTGTTTCTCAATGGTGACATTGATGAGACGATCTATATGGTGTAGCGTGAAAACTTTATGTCCGGAGACCTCAAGAATATGATTGGCAAACTTAATAAATCCATCTATGGGCTCAAGCAAACATCTCAATAATGGTATTTCAAGTTTTATCAAGTAATCGATGTTTTTATATGTCGATGACATTTTGCTTGCCAGCAACGATATAGGCCTATTGCATGAAACCAAGAGATTTCTAGCTAAGAATTTTGAGATAAAAGATCTTGGTGACACCTCTTTTGTATTAGGCATACAGATACATTGGGATCGCTCCTGAGGTATTCTTAGATTATCACAAAAGAGTTATATCAAAAAGGTACTAAAAAGATATGGCATGCAGGATTGCAAACCATGTGATATCCCTGTGGCTAAGGGAGACAAGTTTAGTCTCAATCAGTGCCCCAAGTATGATTTTGAGAAAGGAAATGTAGAAGATCCCTTATGCAGTGGTAGTAGAAAGTTAGATGTATGCTCAGGTTTGTTTACAACTGAATACTGAGTACGTTATTGGGATGTTGGTAAGATATTAAACAATCTAGGAGTAGACCATTGGAGAGCAGCCAAAGGAGTTTTGCAATATTTACAAAGAATAAAAGACTACATGCTCACATATCGAAGGTCGGATCAGCTTGAGATCATTGGGTATACTAACTCTGATTTTGTTAGATGCCAAGATAGTATGAAGTCCACGACAAGTTACATTTATCTGCTAGCTGGGGGTGCAAGTCTCCTAGAAGAGTGTTAAACAGTCTCTTATAGCCTCTTCTACGATGGCAGTAGAGTTCATAGCATGTTATGAGGTATCTAATCATGGAATATGGATGTAGAATTTTGTCACGGGGCTGCGTATAGTAGATGGTATTGATAGACCACTCAGGTTATTTTGTGATAATAAGTCAACAGTGTTGTAATCCAATAACATTAGGAGCTCGACAAAGTTGAAGTATCTAGAGATCAAGTTCCTGGTTGTTAAAGAAAGAGTTCAGAGTGGACAGTTGTCTATAGAGCACATTGGCACAAACTCCATAATTATGGATTCGCTTACTAAAGGATTGCCACCCAAAATATTTCATAAGCACACTGCTCGTATGAGTATTGTGTTATTAAAAGATATTCAGTTTTAGTGCGAGTTTGTAATTTTAGATGTTCTTATAATATAGATATATTTCGGTTATTTTAGTATTTGGATATTTAAGGTTATTTTCTACAGAAATAAATTTTTGGTTTATTCACACTCTAATTTTGGTATGGTTTGATCTCACTAAGATTTAAGGTGGACCAGTGAGAAATAGGCATGTTAAGATCACCTTGCATAAAATTTTCATGCTACACATCCACATCATGATCCATGTCATTCAGTTGTATGAGCATTGTAACCATTGATGGGTCGAGTTACGATAGTTGTAACGAAGGCCGATTTGATCCTATATTAGTATGATTGATGGACCAGATTGGTTATAAATACATTTTGGTAATGACAGTAAGGTTGAGCTCATACAGTTATTCTTGCAAAGCATAATTATAATGTTACACATATAGCCCAAGTGGGAGATTGTTGGATTTTTTAATCTAGCATTGTTGGATCCTTTATCTAATATTGGGCTTATATGTGAATAATTATGTGTTGTAGGCTGTTATATAAGGTTAAACCCAATTAAAAGTGATCTATAAGGTTTTCGGTACTTTTGGCTTTAATGTATCTAATAGGGTGTGGGCTTTTAATGTGCAGAGACTAAAGGGTAATTACTATTTCTATGATGGGCTAAAATAAGAATACCTAAAGGCAACAGGAAAAGTTGTCTATATAAGTGGTTATAGTCCTCATGTCACAAGTATAGTTCTATTCTTTCTGACATCACATCATCAGAAAGAGTGCATAGAGAAAATTAAATGGTTCTCTAGGATATACGTGTTGATCTGGAAGACGAACCACACAACTCCAGAGAGCAATTCAGCATTATGGATTCAGGTATGCTTCCGCATATTTATCTATTGATTCTTGGTGATACAACATGAATGTTCCTAGATTATAGGTGATGGTTTTCACCAAAAATATTTTGTTCTAACAATGCTATTACAAGTTCTAGAAGTATGTTGAATTATAGCATAACTTAGTCTCCTAAGCTTTTCTTGAACTTCAGAAATAGCCCAAAAAATCTCTAGCTTGCTCTTCTTCTTACATGCGATTAAATTTCATAGTTCCTGTTAATCTGTTTCAAGTATCAGTTGTACACTTGTTGCCTCTTCTGCAATTTCCAAGCCCTAAGTATTTACTTAAGCTTTTATAGATGCTACATTGTCATAGTATTTTGACTTCTTCACTGCAGTAGCTACAAACTCTCCCTTATGATTCTTGAAAACAATTCCCAGTCCTGTATGTTGACCTTTAGACTTGATGGCTACATCCACGTTAACTTTGAACCAGCCTTTAAGAGGGGGTGTCCAGCTTGGCTGAGTTGCAGACATTTGCCTTGAACTTGCTTTTATATGAAGGGCTCTGATTTTTATATAGGACTCTAATTTTACTTCAGCTCTAGCCACTGATACCTGAGAATCTTCTTTCTTTTTTTTAGAAGATGAAAAGATTTCTAGAGTGCCAAATAGCCCAAATAGGCCATCGTATATTAATCAAAGGTTAAATCGAGATAGAATTACAAAGCAAACCACATAGTCAAATACAAATACAAACGTAAAGGTTTATGCTGCAGCCTTTATCTATCCTACACACTAATGAAGTCAATCATGATACAATGAAGACTATAGGTTACTATGATATGCGAACACTAAGGGTGCGTTTGGTAATGTTTTATGATTAAGTATTCTTTGTTTTCCAAAAACAAAAAATGAAAAATATGTTTGGTTAAGTTATTTCTTGACAAACAATAAAACAATGTAAAGAATTAAAAATTCCGTTCTTCATCTATTGTGAAGAAAATTGAAGAACGCTAATTTAGCGTTCTTCAATTTTCATAGAAGACATGAGAAAATAGCAGCTCTAGTTTTGGAGGCATGAGAAAAAGTGAAAAGACCAAAAACTATTATGGCCCACCACTATTATTTATTAAGTTATTATTTTATTCATTTTTTACTTTACTTCACCTGTATCTTTTATCTTTTTGTTCACAAAACCACACATTTATGATTACTCTACAACACATTTATAGAGCACCATTTTTACTCCTTATATTCTTCTACCATAAGCAAGACAAGATCCAGGTAATTTTTTTTTCATTTTAATTTTTTGTTTTATTTTATTATCCATTAAAATTTTGCATGCTTTTCTATTATATTAAATATAAGATGAAGATCTCTTTTTTTTTTTTTTGTATTATACGATATAATTAACACAAATGATACTTAATGTCTATAATAAATATAATTATAGTATTAATTTTTATTTTGTTATATGCTAATTAATTCTACATTTATTATTTTATTTTTCATTTTATTTTAATTTCTTAAACTCAATAAATTGTGAGAAGGTTTTATAAAAATTAATATTGTTAAATGAAATTTGATTTCATTTTGATTAAAATTATAATAATAAAGATAAAATATATAAATAAAATGAAGAAAATTATTTTATAAAAAATCTTATCAAAAATTTTATATTTTCAGACAAACAACCAAACGCGTTTTTATTGTTTTCATTTTTATATACTGTTTTGAAAATAACCAACCAAACAAATTTTCATTTTTAAAAACATCACAAAAAAAACATCATTCTCCTTCTCTAAAATAAGAGTAAAAAAAAACTAATTAAAAAACATTACCAAACGTACCTTAATATTTTTTTGATAAGATTCAAGCAATGATGGAAATAAATTATTTATTTTATAGAAGCATATGGGCCTAACTCATATTCGACAACTAGCTTAGAAATTGAGGGCTGTCTAAACTTACCAACAATAAAAATTCTTATTAAGAGTCAAAAAATGATGGAAATAAATTAAATAATAGTCAAAATATTGATTATATAGAAGCCCATAGGCTTAACTTATACTCAAAACCTAGCTTATGAGTTAAGAGTTAACCAAACCTTTTATACTTAACCCGAGATTCATCTTTACCTGATGTGGGATATTACCCCTAACACCACCCATCAAGGGCATACCAGTCATTTTGTATGGTCCTTGTCATGTGATAAGATATTGTTCATCCTCAGCTGATGCGTGATGTTGTCCCTAACACCACTAGTCATGGGCAGATCGGGTTTTTTTTGTTTATTCCTTGTCACATGGTAAGTTAATGTTCATCATCAACCGGTGTGAGATACTGTCCATAACACCTTCAGTCATGAGCAGATTGGTCTTTTTGTCTAGTTCTTGTCGTGTGGTAAGGTAGCTAGTGTTCATCATTAGCCGATGTAGTATATTGTCCTTAACACCCCGTCACATGTACTTTGGTCTTTTTGTCTGGTTGTTGTGACATGGTAAGGTAGAGTGGGTCCACACATACTTGAATGTCACTCTGATACAATATGGAAGTCTATAAACCATTCTCGTACTCAAAAGCTTGCTCTTAGTTGAAGGTTACCTAAACATTATATACTAAACCCAAGATTCATCCTCAATTGATGTAAGATACTGTCTCTAATAAATCGTCTCCACTCTGATAATTGATTAAAAAAGATTGATTGTCAATCAACATAAAGATTGATTAACTCAATCATTGTTAATTGATCATTTTTTTTCAAATTATGGAGGATTCCTTTCTTGTTTTTTCCTTTTTGTTTTCATTTTTTTCATCTTTCATAAATTGGCCACTGTAAAATTTTGAATTACATATGTATCATATTATTTTATTGATACCATTTTTCTTTGGACGAGACTATTTGTACTTTAAATTATACTCTTGACACTTATTTCTCCTCACACTCATTTTATAATTTTTACTACACACACTTTTACAAATATTAAATAGACCTCAATCAAATTATAAGTAATAAATATTTTATTGTTCTCACTATAGCCATCAAATTATTTACATCCCTTAATTAACATTCTTCTTCTTCTTCATCTTCTCCTGAAAAAGTAAGAGTCGACAATTGTTTCCAGTTCATTACTATGAAAAAAATAAAGAAGTTTTTTTTTCTCTATCCATGATTAGAATTTCAAAAAATTATTTTAGCTTGTTAATTCTCCATTAACGCTAATTAAGATGAGTAGAGAAGAATATAAAGATACTATAACAGTATTTGCACGATTCTAGGTCTTAATTTATAATGTCAGATGAAAACAAGAATTGGAAAATTGTGCTATATAAGAATCAACGTTTTAATTAAAGGAAAAAAAATTATAGTCCTTAAACATTCATACTTCACTTAATAAATTTTTTAATGAATGTTCGACATGGGTGTCAAGTGTATATATTGAATTATATCAATAATAATAAGTTCTCCTTAATTACGTTATGGACATTTAAAAAATATAGAACTTTATTAAATTAAGAATGTTCGGAATTGATTTTAGAGTAAAATTAACTCCATCCTTTTTCTTTTTATACCCAACTACCTCTAGAATATGCATTTTCTATGTGATGCAATTCGCGTCGCATGTTGAACCAAGTGGTCTCGTAACTGAGAATGAGATATTGCAATGAGTTTGGACATTTTCTCAGAGTTTGCTAATATTGCTGGAAATTATATTTTATGTTGATACAATGATCACGAGATGCGATGTCAGTTACGAGAAAGAGAGAAATTTATCTGGGCTATTTGGCAGACCACAAATTTTTTATTTCAAATAATTTGATATCTCAGCATATAGTTTATAATCCACTGACAGGACTCAATGTGATCTGTCAAATGAAAAAACTTATGTGATCGGATATACTACCTCAATATAGTTAGGTGATACATAGAGATGGCCAACGGGCCTAGCAGCACATGGCACAAATGATGAGCACAGACGGATGCGATGTAAAAGCACAAAGACAAAGACGGTACGAGCATG
This sequence comes from Clausena lansium, assembly GCA_030449835.1. Classification (NCBI taxonomy): domain Eukaryota; kingdom Viridiplantae; phylum Streptophyta; class Magnoliopsida; order Sapindales; family Rutaceae; genus Clausena; species Clausena lansium. The sequence continues at coordinate 3,277,656 of JASUUF010000146.1, read as the reverse complement.
TGAAAAGGACCGCAATAAGTACATTTCACTTTTTAATGAAAGTAAATATAAAATTTTATGATTTTATAAAGAACTTGAAATTAAATCTTTTAATATATTTCATTAGCATAAGTTTTTCAAATTCATTTAATTCTTAGTTTCAAAAAAATTACTCTAATTGTTTTATGTTTATAATTTATTAAATATCATGAGTTTAATAAATAAAATTATAAATATCATGATTTTATAAAATATATATATTAATATTATTATGTACTATGATCTACGACTCTATGTAAGGTCAAGTGAATAATTAAGTTAATCCTTAAGAAAAATTTATTATTGTTGTTGTTAAGTATTTAAAAAGAATTCTAATATCGTAGGGTCTAACTTAATAGTTAAAATTACATTCTCTTACTATTATTAGTTTATTATTATTAAATATGGACTTGAGTTTCAAATTTTTTATTCTATTGAATTTAACTAAAGACACATTGACTCAAAAAAGGTAAAGATGATTAAAAGAAGTATGTCAACAATTTGGCATACTCTCTTAAAAAAATAAAAATATAAAAAAATTTGTCATGCTTTTCTTCTTAGGCACGGCACACGTGAGCACAGTACGTGTGGGCGCAACACGTGTGCTGGATCAGGCCTAAGCAAAAAAAATTAGGCAGGGCACAACACAAGATGAAGTGCATTGTGGGCACAGTGTGGCACGAGCACAAGCATGCATGAGCCTTCCTTTGATGAGCCGGCACGGCTTGTTGGCCACCTCTAGAGTACATATGCCCGTACACAAGTTTTTCTGTATGAGGAATGGCCAACAATTATTTATATATACCTTTTGTTTTGATTTATTTTGTTTTATTTACAAAACAATCCCTCATGTCAATTCTAAAGCTGAAGAAGTTTTTCCACGTATAATGCTTAAGAGAATAGCATGATGAGTAGTAAAAGATTTTCCACATTAGGACCCGTTCGCGTAGGAAATAGTCTTTCATCACTTCCATGTGGCGTCTACACATCTATATATCTATATATATATATAAAGTTAATGATTGGGGAGGTGAGGTGGCATTACCATTCCTCTTCTTTTTATATTATCTATTTTTTCAGCCATATTTCTTTCTCTACTTTTTTATATTTTTTATTTCTATTATCTGCTCATGTCTCTTCCTTTTTTAACTTTAATGTGTGAGATTTATATTTCAATTTCAAAACTTTTGAAATTCAATCACTGTTTAGAGCTCAAGAACGGTGATGTGGCTTATATTTGTATATTATCTGATAAATAAAGCTGAGGATTGGAGCAGTTGATGTGCATCCCCAAAGCTATTCTTTTCCTATTATCTTTAATCTCAGTGCACGACTTTTCTTTTATTTCAGTTTGTCTCTTCCTCTTATATCTAACCATTAATACATAGAAAACACAGCTCCCAAATCTCATCATATCACACCACCCAAACAAAAACCTCTCACAGACAAACACACACCCCATCCTTCTCTCTCCTCTCTCTCTCTATATATCTCCATACAATTAGATTTAATCACAACGGCGTCACATAGTAAAAAGAAATTGATCTTAAAAATCAAATTTCATTCCCTCCGATTCAAATCTCTGCAATTTGATCCAATCGAACGGTTCCGATCGGCGGCGTTTTTCTTTGTTAACATGTGGCGAATTTTGGCGCCGTGAGTGAATGGGGATTAATAAAAATTCTCTAGGGTTTCTATTAACCCTGTCTCTTTGATTTCTGAACTTCAACTTCAAAGCGCTTTCGAAACGGTTCGTTTTTTAATCTTTCTTCTTTCATCTCTGTATTTAAGCTTAATTGTGACCAGAATGTTTAATTTTAACGAGAATCTCTGTATTTAAGCTTAATTGTAACCTGAATGCTTAATTTTTACAAGAAAAAACACTTATTTCCGGTTGCTTTTTTATTTTGCGTTGTGCATTAAATCAGCCGCAAGGAGATTACATAGAGCTTCACAGGAAGCGAAACGAAATGGCTACCGTTTCGATCACTTTGAGCGCAAGCGCAAGAAAGAGGCGCGTGAAGTCCACAAGCGATCTGAAATTGCCCAAAAGGTTTATTAATTCTTCCAAAAACTACTTTTTTTCCTGTTTATTTATAAAGCGTTTATTTCTGAGCTGAATTTTAATTTTTTTGAATTGTGATTACAGGCTTTGGGTATTAAGGGCAAGATGTTTGCTAAGAAACCCTACGCTGAGAAGGCTCTCATGAAGAAAACGTGAGTTTTTTTAATTTTTTTAAACTAAATATATTTTTGTAATTTCTGTAAAATTAGTGTTTCTGAATTCTTGTGTCTATAATGTTTTGCTTTTGGAAAGAGGTTTTTTGACTTTCCAACTATTTGTCAGCTTGGAAAGGTTTACATTTTTTCTATTATCTCTTTAAGGATCAGTGAATTTCAGATGCAGTAGATGCCCTTGCTCTAGGATTATCTTTGTTCGGTATCTCTGGAATGGTAATTGCCAATTTTAGAATTCTTAATGGGTTGATGGGGCCAGTATTGTTCATCATAACCCTTGATGTTAATGAAAATGCAATTTTGAATCATCTTTTGTTTGCTAATGATTTGTTGCATTTTATACCTTATGGAATTAGAATAATTCTTAATGTAAGGAGTTTCTTATACGGTTGTCCAACAATTGAACTACATGAGGATAGTTTCAAATTCTTATATTGCATTTCTAGCTTTCTCTCTCTCTCTCTCTCTTTCTGAGTCTATTGACTCATTGTTTCAGCACAACAGAACATATCTAACGAAGCTTCTTATTGTTCTGCAATTGAATAAATTTTTATCTTTCTGAGCAATGTGAGGCATTAATTGAAGATGGTGAATTTGGGCTGTTTTTAAATATATATATAAGTGAAAGGTATATTTTGTTTGAGCATCTTTCTATCTTTTTATAAATGAATTGTCAAAAGATTGGAGAAGCAAGCAAGCACCTTCAAGTTTTTTTTTATTTTTTTTATGATGCTTTTAGTTTTTCTCAGTATTTTTAAAACCCATTTAAATTTTATGTTATTTGGGTTTGATATACAATTAGCTCATATTAGCATTTTCTTTCTATTTCTGAATTTTTTCCCCTTGCAAATGGATTTTTTTTTTTAAAGATTTTTCTTTTAAAGCTATTCTGTAAAATGCTTTTCCGATATCAGTTATTATGTTTTAGCTGCAATATCTGAATTTGGTATGGGTTTTTCGTCAGTGTAATTGAATGATTTTCAGCCAAATATTTTTGCTTGTCTGAGGAGTATTCTTCAGCTTGGTAGAGTTTCACGAACTGGAAATTTGTAAAATTTCATTTTAACATTTTTTCCTTCTCTTGTGCACTGTTACTATGGTGCCTGGTTTTAAATAAAAAGTTTCTTGTTCTTCTGTTTTTGTTTATAGATTTCAGTGCCAGTTAATGATTTTACTGCATAAACTTTTGCAACTTCGGTCTTGCATGGGGATCTTACCATAATTTTTCCAATGAAATCAGTGATAATTAAATTTTGTGTTAAAAAAAATTTCCAATTTTATGGAGAAGAATTTACTGTGGCCAATCTGAATTGCAGGTAATATCTGTTAAAGAATTGAGTGGTCAGATTTGCCAGATCTGCGAGGATGAGATTGAGATAATAGATAACGGCGAGCCATTTGTTGCTTGCAATGAATGTGCATTCCCTGTGTGCAGACCTTGCTATGAATATGAAAGAAGAGAGGGTAATCAAGCCTGCCCTCAATGCAAAACAAGATACAAGCGCATTAAAGGTGAACCTTTTCTCCATGTTTTCAGTGAATAATTGTTTGTCATGTATTAGTAATAACAATTACTGAAAATTTGATCAACTTTAGGTAGTCGTAGAGTGGATGGGGATGAAGAAGAGGATGACACCGATGATTTGGAGAATGAGTTTGATATTAATGACAGAAAAGACCCTCACCACATTGCCGAGGTCATACTTTCGTCTTGCCTTAATATTGGCCGTGGTTCCCAAGCACATGTTTCAGGGATCACTACACCTTCAGAGGTGGATTCTGTTTCTGTTGATCAAGAGATCTCTCTCCTCACCTATGGCAATTAGGTTGATTGACTTTTCTCTGTGAACTGGTCTGATGTCTTGAATTGTAATCAGTTGTTTCATTAATATGACTAATAATGACTGTTGTTGATGAAGGATGTTGGAATTTCTTCTGATAAGCATGCTTTTATAATTCCACCATTTATCGGTAGGGGAAAACGGATTCATCCAATGTCATTTCCTGATGGTTTCATGACTTGTAAGTTTATTGAATATGACCACTTGTAATTTTTGTAAGCAATGTTTTGTCTGGTTTTCTTTGCGTAGTGATTAGTTTTTTCTGCTGCTGTCACAGTGCCACCAAGACCGATGGATCCCAAAAAGGATTTGGCAGTATATGGCTATGGAACTGTTGCATGGGAGGAGCGAATGGAGGATTGGAAGAAAAAACAAAATGAGAAACTTCGAGTTGTTAAGCACCAAGGAGGAAACGGTAGTGGAAGCAATGATGGACATGGAGTGGATGACCCTGATTTGCCAATGTAGGTGTATCTTCTAAATCCCTTTTGACTATTAGTATCCTAGAACTTAGCTTGAAATTTGGATTCTGAGAGCACAACTTTCAGTTTGCTACTATTTTCTTTTGATTGCATTAGTTAAGATGAAGATAGGCTGACTATTAATTTACACTGGAACTTTGCTGCTTTAGCTTGAGTCGGACAGATGCTGAGATTACTTAATTGTTATTATAGACAATATTCTTTTTCTATTGTATCACTAATTACTCAATCAATCTGTTATTTTTGTCATTTCCTCCTTGCTCATGGAAGGCAGGTGTATAGGAATTCAAACAGTCCCATGTCTGTATACAAACAAAATACTGCTGTCATGCAAAGTAGTCTCGATAAATTAGCAACTCGTGACGGATAAATATTCTTTTCGTGAGAAGTATGAAAATCACTGATTACATAGAGATTGCTCAATTTGCATTCTGACCATTGGTATTTCGGTTACAGAAGCTAAACAGGAAAAATACATTTTTTGTACTTAAGATCAGTGACGAGTAACAATGAATTGCCAGCTAATTACGAGTAAGAATGAATTCCTTTCGTTTTCTCACTATGTAATCCCTCCATTTGTCTTCCAATCGTCATCATCATCATCCATCAAAATCAATTTCCTCACTCTTCACACTTTACACTTGATTACACATTAAAAAATTCAAATTTCACAATTAAACTCAATTGATCTGAGGGGAAAAAAATGGCACTGCCAATGCTTGACTCAGTCCTCGACGTAGACAAGCTCAGCTGCGAAATCTTCTCGATTCCTAGAAAAAAACTTGAATGATCTGGTATTGCAACAGCTTCTTAGACTACATAAGATTTTCGGATATGAGGTGCTCTTCAGGGCCTAATGCTTTTTTGCCGACATAGGAAGCTATTGACTCCTTGGACAAGATTTGTCATCGCTTGAATCGTAAGCCACCCGTTTTGCATTCTTTTCTCAATGATCTTCCTGGAAGTGATTTCAACACCGTTTTCAAATCCCTGCCAAGCTTCTACGAGAGAGTGAGGACAGAAAGGGACATGAATTTGGTTCATGTTTCGTAGCTGCAAGCCCTGGATCCTTCTATACGAGGCTATTTCCTCCCAATTTCCTTGACTTGGTTTACCCTTCTTATGCTCTCCACTAGCTCTCTCAGGTAAGAATTTGGATCCGTTGTTGATTATTATTTAGAGCCGTGTATATTCTTATATAATAATTATCAATCACACATTTAAAAAAGTTAGCATAAAAATCAGATAAATAATGAAAGCAATTTGAAATTCAAGTATTTATCAATCGTCTTGGCTTATCAGTTTCTTTGATTTAATGCTTTTTTAGATGCCTAAAGGGCAAGGGAGTGAATCTGATGTCCATAAAGCATACTTGGATTAATTTGACAGTGATTTCTGAAAATTTTTCAAATTTCGATCTGAAGAGTTGAAACTTAAAGGTCGTATGATTCTTACCCCTCTATATAATGACAATTTTCATGCTACTTCTGGAGAGCCAATAATAATGGTACTAAAAGACATGGTCTTTGAGGTATCCTCTCCCTTTTATCACTCTTTCTAAGACATACTAAAAATTAATTTTATTATTCATCTTGTATATATCTCTCATGACTAAAATATAAAATGGACAATCTTCTTTTTTCCTTTTGTTTTAATTGTTTCATTCATTTCAGGGGTTAGTTGAAGACTCAAAAGTGAAATCATTCGAAGATTTTCCACTCTATAGAGAAAACATTGACGAAGTAAAGCAAATTGTGAAAAAAGAAGGATCGTTTGATATCCAAGAGCTTGAAACATTCAATGTAAGTTGGTTGGTAGGCTTCGTCGACAGTATTGATAACAAAGGCTCAGACAAATACGCGAGAGGCAAGTAGGTGACTAAGCATGTATGGGCAGTGGGAGAGTCATTTCTGACTAATCTTTTTGATGATGATACCGTGGAGGAGATCTATCGTAGATTTGCAACGAAGGTGACTGTTGAGATTTTGGACAAGGGGCGAGGAGCTTATGTGAGTCTACTCATTTCCTTGGTAAAGAAATGATGATCAGTTTCTCTCTAGCTATATAAATAAAGAAAGGATTACGACAAATTAATTCCCACACTACGTACGGTTATCCAATAAGATGTATTAGACGAATGAGATTTCCAGCGGGGAAGGTTCATAAGTAAAGTCCCTATCTTAATGTCGTGTCCGTTTATTTTCTTTCCTAAATAAAGTTTTTTTTTTCTACTCATTTGGTTGAGGTTTGCAACAAAAAGAAAAATACTATTATATACAAACTTCCGATGGATGTCTACTTAAATTTTCTGACGATGGCTGTGCAGCATTTATTGTTTCTAATGGTCGGTTTAATTGTGCTGATATTTACTTAAAATAAAATTTAGGCCAATTCAAAAGGAATGGCCTAATAATGTTAGAATCAGCATTCTTTTTTCGATGATCAAATTCTTTTTTTTTTCTTGCTTCAAATCAAGTCGAGGGTAAAGAAATATAATTCCAAAAGAAATAAATACAAAACAAAATCTTTGCTTTTCTTTTGATCTTTTCCAACAAAGGAAGCCAGAGGATTTACACAAAAGAATTTGATTACAAAAATTTTTTGTTTAGTCAGTGAAGTTGATACTAGAGTCTTGATCGTTGTTATCGATTAGTATTTACACAAAAGAAAATAAAATTTGGGTACTTGATCCCAGATAATATCGGGATCAAGCTCACAGAAAAAGAAAAAGCTTAGATAAAATAATTTTTTTTATATGTTAATTGAGCGTGTAAATATTCATATATAAATCAATAATACTGAGTGGATTATACATGGATAAAAAATTGTAAAGTAAAAAATTAGTAATACTAGAGTACATAACCAACAAAAAAAAAAAAAAAAAAAGAGATTAACACCGGATACTTATAGTTATGATCCATTAATTTCAGCATACTGCAAAAACGGGATATTGGATTTGGTCATTGAATTCTTGATTATATGATCTCTGAAGGTTACTTGTCAGATATTGTAAACTATAACACAATTCTCTCCACTTTCTGTAAAAAAGATAATACTAAATTCTTTTTTAATTACCGCGCGAAGCGTGGTTCTATTTCCTAGTTAAATAATATAGGTGAAATAAAGCCAAGAGATCCCTTATTAAGTTATATCAATTACAGGGTTGTATCAAATAAATATAAGAGTTGTATCAAGTAAATTATACGTAATTTATTTAATATAATTTTAAAATTAATGTAACTTCAGAAATCTTAGTCCTAAAATTAAAAAAAAATAAGACACTTATGATCAATCTTTTCAGTAGGTGTAGTAGAAAAAAATAAATGCCATTTTTAATGGATTTTCATTGAGCAAATTGAAAATGTAAAACCCACTAAAAACAATGAAATTTATTTTTTGGTCTAGAGGGGTACCTCATTGAGTTGTGGAGTGTGGATTGTTTTGGGTTTTTTAATGAAGAGAGGAGAATGAGAGATGGCTGAAAATGGAGAGAGGTTTAGGTGTGTTTTATTGATTTTTGGGGTATGTGGTTTAGCTGAGATACCTTAGGTGGTGAGTCAAAGTAATTAGTGTAATTGAGGTACCCTAGTTACGCTCGTACGTGAAACACAATCCGCATTCCAAATTGAAAATATATCAAAACAACCATAAATACAAGAAACACACAGTATTTACATGGTTGGCCTTTGGCCTACGTCCACGAGAGCAAGTCACCACCAATCCACTATATAAGAGATATCACATTATACAAGATGAATAATATAAACTAGATAACTTTATCCAATTGGTGGGCCAGGTAGGTATCCTAAAGGTTTTAGAGCTTTTGGGATGATGACTACCACTTGGCCTCCTCTAGTAAAAACAGCTTCAGAGACAAGCTTTGATAACCCTCGATCACCGCCTCCATATACCAGGTGCAGTTTTCTCTCTACTATAGCACAACCAAGATCTACGGCAGCCTGATCGAACTCCTTGTACAGTCCATATTGAAACCCAGAAAGCACACAAATATTTTTGAATTGTCTACTCGAAGTTACTGCCATTAGAACAATCTCAAAAATAATTTGTGAGGGTTTGAAAAAGAAGCACATATTTAAAGATCTTGATAACAAAAATAATGATACACAGCTGTAAATGGGGCGATGTATTTGTCAAATGACGTGTGAAGCTTGGGCTCATTATTCAAAAGTAAATAGTAAAAAGAAAAAGCAAACAGTAATTAGACATAAAATCAAATCATTAAAAGCAATAATGCAAAAGATAAAAGATTTAAAAGGAAAGGATATTTACTGGTAGTTGTGATTGTGGCTCACATCTTCCTCTGATTTTACGTCTAGTAACGGCTTGAACACCCTCTATGGGTTGAGGATAGGCTTCCCATCCAGTTTTCTTATAAACTGGCAAACAGAATCTTTTTGAGTCAGATTCCCAAGACTAAACTGTGCTCTTTTTTTTTTGGAATAGTGGCCATAACTGATGAATTTCACATTGTACATATCCGCTTCGATGCGTCTCAAGAGATCATAAGATATCATCTAACGATTCTTTACTCAGGCCATTTTTAACAAATTGAATTTTATCTTTACGAGTATCAGAAACCATTCCAAAAGAATTACAAATCTTTCGTTTGCATTCAAGTCTTAGACAGTTACGACATTCAGAGCCAAGTCGTTTAGTTCTTCTATTTTTAACGAATGTGCTTTTACCAAAACCAGGCATGTAAGATATATTTGGTGTTAATAAAGATGAAGATGGTGAATAAAGATTTGTAGGGTCATAGTATGATGGAGAAGATGATGAAGATGGAAAATAGAAATAGCTTCTCAAAAATGGAGAAATTGGTGATGATCTAAAAGATGGAGAGAAGATGAGAGAATGTGTGTTGGTGAATCCCCTTCAAAAAATGAACCTAGCTGTCCTCATATAGTATTGATGGGGTACCTCACCACGTGGCACATTTTCCAATGGTGACTTTGCTGTCAATTCTAGAATATTCATTGTCCTTTTGTCTTATTTTAACTTTTTGGGCCGTTAGAATCAAGCATGGGGAACAGTGGAGCCATCATTAGTAGATTTTGTCATTTTGTACACGCGGGATATACTGCAGAGGCTGTCTGGACAACTGTAAGTGTGGCAGCCAAGGACAGCTATTTGTCCCCTCTTTATTGACAAGATATTTCCTATTTGATTTTGCCGAATCAAATAGTATCTTTTGGCGATAGAGACAGCTCACGTGAAGGATATTTTAGAGATCGTCTGACCATTTCGGTTTTTGTATGGCATGTCTCTTATCTCTTTTGGTGTACTTGGGGTACCCCACGCTCCTTTAAGGTACCCCAGGTACCCTTAATAGCCAAAGTTACATGGGATGGATCGGGCACCCTGGGGTATCTTCCGGGTATCTCAGGTATCCTTAATGACCAAAGTTGTTGAGGATAGGTTGGGTATCCTTTCATATCCTCGGGGTACCCTTTGATGGAGTACCCCATGTACCAGATTGTTGCTTTAGCCGCAAAATTCCTTATTTGACATGTGGCGCTTCATTATTGATTTTTCTATTTCTTCCCCAAACAACATCCCCCTAGTTTCTTTTTGGTGAAAATAATTTAGGCAAAAGAAACTCATGGAAGAGTTGTTAACGACATGTGGCGATTAACTAGCCTACCCCCTATTGGGTTGATGTTGTTAATTTTATCAATGGATGTCAATGTGCAAGTGTACACAACAAGTAATAAAGTAGTGAGTATTGAGATCGTCTCCACAGGGATTGGTGTTAGCACCCTTGCTACAGCAAGTCTATTCAGTGCACTTGTAAAAGATTAGGAAAAAATAATTTAAACAAATTATCCAACTAAATCATAATTAAACTCAAAAGACTAACAACTAGAATTCTAATAAACTAAACATACGTCAAACATTGAAAGATAATCAATTGATTAAAGTGTAGTTGGGACATCTAAACTAGCTTAAAGATTATTGACTTATGGACCAATGTTAGAACTAGTTGATACAGCATCGGCTACAGCACTGGACAGATTCCTTATGTATCCTTATCTTTCGCCTATTGGATTTCTTATACCTATATGCAAATCAACAATGATCAGTTGTTAATCCACATATAAATATAGCATTACACGTTCATAGATTTATAAACCCTACAAGGTGAATCCGATGTCTAGTTCTTCACTAATTCTAGATTAAACACGGCCCTATTCAAATTGATATTAACTTAATTAAGGAAATTAATTCAATCTAAAATCATGTATTACTTTCATTTATTTCCACTAAGTTGTCCCTGTTGAGGATCAAACCTAGCTTGTATCTTAAAATGGGTGGTCAGCCGAAATAGAAAATTTAAATCAAGCACAATCAAAACAAAATGCTTCAGTAGACACTAACGCAACAATTATAGAAGTCAAATCATCATTAAGTTCGTCTAGACCCCAACTATATATAAATTTAGTTCATATCAAACAGATAAAAGCACAACTCGGTTTAGTCATTAAAAACATCCTTAAAAGAAATAAAACAAGAAATAAAAGATCCTAAGAACTAAATCCTAGAGAAGCACTCTTGATTAGTCACGATCTGAGCTTCTCCTTTCAATTTCACGGTTTCAGCCTTTGAATTCTTATTCTTCTCTTGGTTTCCTTGTCGCGCAAGGAATGTTTGAGTTGTTGTTACGGCCCCCCTCTCTTAAGTCATAATCTCCTTTTTATATTACGAGACCTGGGGTTACACCTCCTTAGGTTAGGAATCTTTAATGAATCTATTCTAGCCTTGCCTCACACGCTAAGGAAGTCTTGTGCCACATCAGCCCTACTTAACCCTTGATCGCTTTAAGTCAGCATTGTGTCTGCACGTTATATCCTTGCTGTAGCAACCCTGCAACACTTTTTTACTATAGCTTGAATTATTCCAACTGCTCCTTAAATTTTTATTATTCTTTCTATTCTATTCGTTGCAGCAGCCATCACTAAAATTTTCACCATTTAATTTCCTATACAAAATACCACGAATGAGAGCATATAATAAACGTAAATGCTTTAAATCAACAAAACTAAACTTGAACATATGTTTATGCATAACTCAACTAAAACTAATGCAAAAGATGAATATAACTCTCTAAGTAGTCATAATTCAAGCCTAAAAGTGCTATGATAACTCTCATTTCATAGAGTTATCAGTTGATAAAAGAGGTATTTTGCCTATCCTTCTTTGGGTTGGCTGTATATTTTCCCAAGTCAGAGGCTGCCCCTTTTCTTCCTCTCTCTTTGTTTCTAGATCCAACAAGTCTCGATCTTTAGGGGGTAAGAGGACTAACCTAAGAGACTTGAGCACTTAAGGCCAAATGTAAGATTTCTTCCTCCGTTCTTTCTAGGGTATCTTACAAGGGTGGCACCTTAGAGTACCCAGTGAAAAATGGGATAGCCTTTCACATTGACCTTTCGACCTGGGATTCTGTCTACCCCTCCAGCCCTTTTTCATGAGAATGTTGATCTATCCATGGGTTGCCCCTTGACAATTTTGTGCATGGCGGTTGGCAGATATAGTTCATCTCTTAGATAACTTTAATGCTTTTTTTTTAACTAAATGATCGACGGTTCGTCGGGCACCTAGGTGTTACTTCGTCAAAAGGTACCTTGCCTCCTCGTGCTCTGGATCAAATTATTATTTTAATAATTTTATTAAAATTATTATTTAAAAATTATATTTACTATATAATATTAACTTTTATCGCATAATTACATTTTTTTTTTTACAGTAACTATAGTTTAAAAGCTACAGTACTTCAATCCCAAACGCACCCTATATCAGCAATACGACATCAGTTAATGGAAACATTTGTTGTTAAAAATAGTTTAAATTATTTATTTTTTGGGAAATATTTTTTTATTCAAAAAACAAATATTTATTTATTTTTATTTACACATAACATAACAAATATTTATTTATTTTATCTCCTGCTTTCCATCTAAGGGATACTACCAAGGGATATCTTAAAAAAAAAGAATATTCTTTTTAATCATGATAGTTTGGTTATGGTTTCGTGCTTACTCAGATGATGTCAATAATTTAGGGGTGGGCGGTTCCAAATCATGTGAACCGTCGGGTCAGGTTGGATCCTGGACTGCAGCACTGCACCTTTGGAACATTTCTATAAGTTTAATAAGTTAAACATTATCCAGAAAATCATCCAAAAAGTAAAAGAATCTGATAATATCTTTCTGTTCTCATATGTGTGCTAAACTATAAACTATAATGCCTTGTGAACATTTTTAAAAGATGAATGAAGACATTATGACATCAATGTTCATTTTTTTGCAGCATCATCTTTTTCCATCTTCTATCAACCATATTCCAAAAGGCTGCTAACGAACACAATTTAAAAGGATTCATTGATATGGTGAAGGAGTATAGTCAATAAGATATTTGGTGTGGACAGAAAATCCAATAATGACACATCTTTGTATGTTTCTCAGTTCATGCCAGATCTGTTTGGGTGACTTCATTTAATCATTTGGTGTTCAAACAATAGCAATTTCCAAAGCCTGCTTTGTTTCAGCTTATATATGGGATAATAAATATAAAAAAACAGCAATTAAACTCAACAATTTTTCACTACCATCAAGTCAAAATATGCAGAAACTCAAAATGATTGATTACAGCTCATCCAGCAGTTATGCTACTGCTTAAGAAAACAAACACAAGAGAGAAGAAAAAGGGACATCAAGTATCAAAGGCTATGCATGAAGTTTCACAACAATATATACACAATCCAACACAAGCTTTTAACATTCACTAACATCCTCCAGTTGAGTAAAGGATTCAAAGAAAATAGTCAAATCAATTGCTTACAGTCTTTATTTTCAGTTCTTTTAACTCCAATCACTTCTTTTTTCTTTTCCTTTTTTTAATCCAATAATACACTAAAAACTTACCACTATGAAGCCGCACTAACTCATCAATTGTACTAACAATAACCAATTCTTTTGCAAATCATCCAGAGCTCAGCAATTCAAAGACACCAATTTAAACTAATTCAACAAAATACAGCAAAATCTCAAATCCATACCATTAGAGATATCCTTTAGCAAAATCTCAAATCCATAATATGAATGCCGATTGGAGGAAAAAAATTCAAATTTATTAAATTAAATTATTACAGTATAAATCACAACTCAATTAATTTGACTAATTTAATTCAGGCCAAAAATTAATGAAAAAATTAAAAAAAACGAAGTCTCAAATCACTATCTCCGGTGGCCGGCGCGTTGGCAACGACTGAACGAGGCTGCGATGGCAACAACTAAGACCGGAGGGTGACCAGAAACAGAGAGAGTTAGAGCGAGCATGAGAGAGAGTGAGGGATTTACTTACGGTTTTAGTTTAGGCCTTTTTTTTTATTGCATGAACCGATCAGTTTGTGCATTCGATTCCGTTTTGGAGCCAAATGGAACACAAACAGATCAGTTCATACAAATCCAAACCGTTCGATTTTTTCTTAATAAGGTAACTTTCACTTCAATTTAGTTCAGAAAAAACCGAATCGAACACCCAATCCTACATGAAATAATAAGAATCTACTTTTTAAAAAACAAGAAACATTATAATGTAATAAGTAAGTTTTTATATTACTAATCTTTTAAATTTTTAAAATTTTAAAATTTATCATAGGAGATATAAAATGAAGAAAAAATTTTATATCAAAAGAATGCATATTAATTAAAAGAATACTATTCGTCTAATAATCTGACTAAGTGATTTTTAAACAATTTTATTTGGCTAAGCACAAAAGTTTAAATCTTAAGGAAGGTAAGGGGTTAAAAAATTGATTTGAACTTTGCCGACTCTCTCTAAAATATTATATAATAATACCTAAAAATATTGCTTTCAAAATCTTTGTTTATAATGTATATTACAAATTATCAAGATATATAAATGGATTTTTTATATTGTATTTTTACTCTTCAGAACTTTATTTTATCCAACAATATAGTCAATTAGACAATTATTTATATATTTATTCTTTTTTATAAAGTGGGGCACAAGTGCTATTTGAACTTACTAAAATATTTTGTACTCATTTACTCAAAATTTGTATCTCAATTTTTTAAGAAATATTTTCTTTTATGTATGATATCGCGTTTTCTTAATGAGTATTATGGCAATAAATTTTTTGTTTTAAAATGGGTATGTATAGTATTTTAGTGGATTCAAGTATTACCAACCTAGATAAATATTTCAAGCATGTTGATCTATTATGACAAGCAAACGAAAATAGATGCATGATAGGTATGCAATCACATTCGTATGAATCATATAATCACAAACAAAGCAAAAGGCAATGCGAACCAGATATTAAAATTTTCTCTTAACAAAATAAAATGATTACAGTGGCTCAAAATTTTTCTAACGCACTAGCTTAATTCTTAAAAATACATATTTACATAAGAGTGCTATTTCCCCCGAGTCAAATCTCAAGCATTACTAATACAACACCATTTTGATTAATTTTACTTTTTTTTATTTTAAAGCTCAACTTTTGCACTTTGATTAATTTTAATTTTTTAATAAGCAAAAGCTGAGCAAAAATGCAAAAGCAAAAGCGGATTTTGAACAAACCAGCCAAGCTACACGATTCAAGCGCATTCATTTACTTGATCCATCGTTTGCAGAAGCAGCCTCTGCTGTGATGCATATTTTTCAGAAATAGATTTGGAGGAATTAGAGGGGGTTGATTTTGAAGAAAATAGTGAGGAATTGGAGGAAAAAGTTGTCGAGCCTAAGGTTGGGATATATTTTAATAATCCTGATGAAATGTTTGAATATTACAACGCTTTTGGGTAATTGGAATTTTGGTCCCTGAATACAATCATGCCGTGAGTCCTAGCAAGAGAAAGTATTATCATGCTTCTTCATTTATTTCAAGCTGTTTTTTTAAAATAGAGAGTTGAACACAACAACACCCAGATCTGCAACAGAGAGAAAAGTCTGTGGTCTCCTTAAGGTCGACAACGTGTCAAGAAGTTGAGAAGCGACACAATCGACAAGATAAGGATTTGAGGAGATTTTCTTTTTTTAGTAAAAAATATCCATTGCTAATGTTCTCAAAGCACATATTTTTCCTTTTCTAAAACCAGAAAGAGGTTGTGGGGACTGAGGTTGAAGAGAGTTAGAGAGAGTTATTGTTTATAAATAACTTTTTTTTTCTTGAAGTAAAACGGTGCGTTTTTAACATGTCGGGATTTGACTCGGGGGAAATAGCATTTTCCACTTTACATAATGCCCAAGTTCATTTGAAGTTTGAGATAGTCAAGAAAACTAATGTTTATAATTTGCAAGAAAAATATTTTATTTTTGGTTTGATGTGCTACTAAGCCCGCATCAAACATTTTGCTCTACATGAGTTTCCAAGCTTTCGAATATCTCAAATGATGAACTATAGAATGGTGGGCCTGAAGACTGAGCTGAGGCATGCTATTTTTCCACTTTAGAAACAACTACCTACCCTTTTGTGCGATTTCATTATAAAGTTCATCTCCAATAATTGTCTTCAAGAAGTCTAACATCATGTAAGAAAAAATGTGAAGAGAGATGTTAGGAATTTTTTATCTCATTCAAGATCTTGCAAGTAAAAATATCAAATAAATAATAAATAGAAAATAGATGGAGAATAAAACTAATAAATAAAAAATAGATGGAGAATAAAACCAATCACATAACATAAGAATTTACGTGAAAAACTCCTATATTAGAGAAAAAACCACAGCTACCAAGGATAACGAGAAAAAAAATTCACTAAGTAAAAAATTGTTACAATCACTCTAATAATTTCTCACACCCAAAATCCCTATAACACCTAAACTCTCAATAGACCTACCGTTTCTCTTACACCGAGACACTATCTACTTGCAAGAGAACTGATTGTTGTGTTATACAAATAATTAAGTGAACCCAACCTCCCTATTTACAATAATTATTTCTTGTAAAAGAAGTATTTCTTTTCTTATAATAGATGTATTCCTCCTTGAATAAGTCCCAAAGAGAAAATTACTTATTCCTTAAATAGGAATCTTACTAAAAAGGAAAATATCCTAGAAAATCCTTATTGAAAAATAAGACATATTTCCTAACAATCTCCACCTTGGTGAGTTTTTCAATTAAGCGACAAAACACAATCCACCGTGTATCCACACAACCACATCGTCTCCACCTTCTTTACTCTATCAAAACCACACTCACATAGGGCTTATGAGAATCACTCTACCATGGGTAAAATCTTGTCCTCTATCCAACAGCCCATAATTTTTTACAACGAGAATCATTGTACTCCACCTTATCCAAAGTACACATATTCTGTACGTGTCGATCACCTTACCGAAAATACACATTCTCATGTTTGGCTTCTTTAAGAGTCTTCACCCCTCAACAAAAAAATTCCACCACATATCTTGCATAAATGCCAAACTATGCCTTGTGTGCAAATCTTGTGGACCAGCCTAGTAGCAACACATCCTCTTCCATGGCATTAACGGCTTGCCATGAGGATGTCTTCGTCATCTATTACAAGGGACCATCCTCTCCCACAATAATGAAAGACTTTCTGCTAGTGGTACTATCAGTATCTTCATATACTAACTTGGAGCCACTTGCCAAACTTGCTCCATTTACTTTCTGACAATCCCTTTTAAAGTGTTCTAATTGTCCACACACCTAGCAGACTCCTTTCTTCTTGGAGTTATTTTTCTTCCAATTACCAACTATCAATGCTGAATCATTAGAAGCTTCATTACTTCCACCACTCAATCTTCTTTTTTCTGAAAGTAGAGTACTAGTAATATCTTCAAGATCCACAGTCTCCTTCCCATACATTAAAGTGGGCAACAAATGCTTGTAGGAAGTTAAAAGAGACCACAATAGTCTAAGTGCCTTATCCTCGTCTTCAATTTTAACTCCAATTGCTTCTAGTTTTTTCACGATGCCATTGAGAACAATAAGATGCTAAAAATATTTGTACCTTCGATCATTTTCAGCATGTGAAACCACTCCTTAAGGTACAAATGATTAGACTTGCTCTATTCTTGTATTAATACTATATACATTATATTTTTTTCACTCTTTAAATCCCCACAAATATCAAGTTAGGAAAGGTTTTTAATCACTACAACCTTGACAATTTCTCCTTGGACTTGTAATAATTTTATACAGGGCTTGTTAGGAGTGAACATGTATTACATATTTTGATAATTTAGTTAAGTTTATTTGAATCTATTATTTAAAATAGTTTTATTGATTTAATAGATTGTTAATGCTTCTAGTGCACACCGTGATGATCATCATGCAAGTTTACTATGTTAGAGATGAACATGTGCTACATATTTTGATAATTTAGTTTTAATCTGCTATTTGATGTGTTCTTATATAAGTTAAGCTACTATCAAATGTTCTAAAGTCGTCAATAACTGTGTTCTTTGTTAACCTTTTTGATTGCAGGGTAAATTTCTGTTTTACCACTTAATGCTTGAAACTAACAGTTTGGTCTAATTTTTGTTGATGTTTGTTTGCTTCCATTAGTGAACAATTCATGTGCATATGTTTGGACAATTTGTCTAAAGTATATGGCCAGCTTAAATAAAGTGAGCAGCAGTTAGAAGTAGACCATAGAGATGGAATAAAGAGTCCTACAAGATTTTCCAATTTGTAGGACTCAAGTTGCAATCAATCATTAGATTCATACCTGGGCAATAATATCAGGTTAATTCACAATTGTAGTTGTATCATGAAATCTAATCTATGACTTCTCCGGACCAAGATTTTTTATGTTAAACTTTTATTTTCATTAACTTAGACTAGAGATCTTGGCATCTTGTACCATTTGACTGGTACAGACTTTGCATTGGCTTTGAATGTAAATGACAGAGCATGGTTAACTAGATAGGAAACATATTGTTGGGTGTGGACTCTATTTTAGACCTATTACTAAAGTGATTGCTTGATCAGTTGGCTTGTGGTCAGTTTTGCTGATGGTTGACTGAAATGGGTGTATAATCATGTGGTCTTCTTGGAAATTGATTTGGAAGTGTTGGCAAATTAAAATTAGAGAATCAGATACTTTTGTTATTTTTCCTTGTATTATTGTATTTTG
Organism: Clausena lansium; assembly: GCA_030449835.1. Lineage (NCBI taxonomy): Eukaryota > Viridiplantae > Streptophyta > Magnoliopsida > Sapindales > Rutaceae > Clausena > Clausena lansium. Next base: position 3,258,928 of record JASUUF010000146.1, on the reverse strand, counting down.
TATATGGATCTATTTATTGTTGTTAGTTGCAACAATGTGATTTTGGATCTATTATAATCCGTTAGTGTTTTATTTTATAATCTATTCTTTTAATTTTTTTTCTTTCAGGTTAAATGGATGGCATTCCAGCGGGCTGTTGGTGTTGCTATATAGTAGTAGGGTTTGAGTTAAATTGTAATAATCCACTATAATTTTTAGATATGATGCAAGCATTTCATATTTTTTTTGGAGATGATATTGTAATAAGATTGGAAGATGCACTTGGAGTAATATACTATTGTTTGGTGGATTTTAGGGGATGATACTATGTAGAAAATATTATGTTTGATATAAAAATAGTTAATTTGATTATTTTCATTAATTGTGTTTACTATTTAAATAAAATAAAAATAAATTGATTTATCAAAATGGATATAAGCCTATAAAATTTGTAGGGGAATTAATTTGGATTTAAAAATATTATAAAAAGTGGCAATAAAATCTAAAGGCTCTTTGAATTTATTTGCGGGGAAATTTTATGGCTGCAAAGTTCTTTGTAAATTCTTTTTGCAGGGGCTCAATTTGACTCAAAAAAGACTTAAACTTTTTGCGAGGCCACTTATTGCAACTACTGGTACTTGGTTGCAAATAGATAACTTTCAGCCACAAAAGAGTTATTTGCGGCCAAAACTATTTATTTGGGGGGATTATTTTTCGGCCGCAAAAACCCTTCTTTGGTGTGGTTTATTGCCCATATCCGAGACTTGGACATAACCACCTGGAGATATTAATTAGCAACAACCTCCATGGCAGAGAAATCCATCCATTGCTCAACATGAGCCTAACAAACCAATAAAAATAGAACCAAAAGAAAAAACATTGTAGTATATGTCTGACAAGATTAAAAGAAAAAGAACCAAGATTAAACCCACAGGGAAAAATAATGGTGAAATCTTTCTTACATAATCAATCGGAGAAGAACCATATATATAAGATAAAAATGAAGGTTATAAAAGAAAAATCTCACACAACAATTAAATGCATAGTGCTGAAAAGAAGGTTACATTAAACTCATTTCCTGTTTTTGGTCCAAGTTCCACAATAAAAGAAAAATAAAATTATTTAATATTTTATTCATATATACATTTTCCAAAAACCTCCTGTTCTTCCGCAAAAGAATTTCATCTAAGAATATTAACATATTATATTTAATATTAATATTTCAACCGAATATAATTAAGAATATTAATATTTAAAAATATTAATTTTTTTAAAGCAATACAATATGGTGGTTCTTGTAAACGTGGACAATCATATGATGAGCTAAAGTACCAATAGGCCTAAACTTAATTACACAATAATTTACAACAATTCCATTGATAAGTTATGGGAAGGTCACGCCATGCGAAAAAATAAGATTGTTTTCTCTAATATTGTCTAAGAATAGCAAGGTGGACCAACTACAATTGAGCCGTTGACATGAATTACCAAACATTGTAGGATTCATTCAAAGCTGATAGCCTCGCCTTCTTCTAATTATATTCATTACCGAAAAGGAGGACCTTTAATTTGTTATGCCTTCCCAATCTACGTCGCACTAAATAGACGTCTTATTCTTATATGGTGACAACGCAAACACATAATTTTATCGAGAATTAATTGTATATTATTTTGTGACTGCATAACGTGGTTAGTACTAGGGTGTGTTATAACATGACAATTCTATAGATAATTTGTTAGAGGGTCGCATTATGCTTTCTTCTTGTTCAAGTAGAGAAGAGTCGTGACAATACGGTGTGCAATAATTAATGTTCTACAAAATGACAAAATCAGTAGTATATATATAGCATACGTTAAATGAGACAAAAATATACTCAATAAAGTCTAAAGATTAACAAGTACTTTATATAAAGCCTTTACAATTTCCTCGTAGACACAAACTTGATACTGGAAAACTTTAAAATAAAAAACATATAACATTCAGCGAATCAACATCAATAAAATGCAAGCATCACAATCTCATATTTGGTACAATGTCTGGAGTGGTAAAGGTTAAACAAAATACATAAACATCCCTCTCTATTAATTCTAGATTAGTTTTAGTCAACATGCACATAGATAAACCAACAAAATAAAATGCCCAAAAAAAAAAATTAGGGCTTCAAATTCTCAAAATTATAAACTAATGTCCTACAGATTCTGAAAAATCTACAGAAGAAATGAGACCAAACAACGGTAATAAACAAATATGAAATTTATATTTTAAAATCTTTTTATTTTTTACAAGCTCTAAGAAATACACTGCTATTTCCAAGAAACAAAAAGAAGTTACACAAAATTATGACATTGCTGGTCAATGGTGGAACGAGCAGTGACATCTTGTTCGGAAGAACCGGAGGTTTGAAAAATAAAATATAAAATATATTTAATTTTTCTTTTAATGTATATGTAACTTGAACGACGACGTATTGCATAATAAGGTATAGAGTATAATTATAAAGAGATTTTACTGTACTTGATTTCAAAGGATTTGAGTTTGAAAAAGCTGCAGCATGTGATCAACATTTTTATCTTTAGCCCTAAACTTCATATTAGTTAATGATCTAATTAAGTTGATTAATAGCGGCTTTAATGAAATTGCATGCCACAGAGAAAACACCTTTCTATTGCTATGCAAAGTATTCTACAATTAGCATGGAATTTAATAGATTATTTTATAACAGACTTGGTAAAAGAATTAAAATAAACATTTAGTTTATATAGAGCATAACGATTAATCTAACAATTACGAGAATCATAAGATGAAATATATATATATATATATATATATATATATATATTAACGAATTTGGATTTTTTTAATCAATTCTTGGCTTAAAGGGTGGGGGAAAAAAAACCCATCCCTTCACTCAAAGTGTTCTGCATTACTATTAATTAGGAAAAAGAAAATTATTCTGTAGAGAATAATATATTACTGTTTTAAAGAATAATGACATACTTAAAAAATTAGAAATTAAAATTTGCATCCCAAATGATGTGTGACAAATCAATATAATATACATCAATAAAAAAAACAAGTCAACATTAACAAAGTAAAAGAAAAATAAATTATCAAAAGGAAAAAAAAATATTAGCAGTATTTTTTTTTTCACACCTATTAGCTGTTGCTATTATTTTGTTTGCATTGTTGCATCTGCGATCATACATTATAACTTTCAAACTTTCAAACTTTCAAAAGAAAAATGTATAATGGTCATGTTATTTGACAACCAAAATATTTCTTTAGAAATTTGCAGCTTACAAAACCAACAGCAATAACTTTACTCATCTTTATTTATCTTGTTTTTGAAACATTTTGGATACACATAAGCTTTGATATAAGACACATAAGCTATTGGTTGATCTCTATCATTCATCTAAACGATTACTCCACCCTTCTAGTTTTATCATTTTGTCACTCAAATAATATTTGACTTAATAAGTAATCCTTGATAGCTATTTATCAAACTTATGGCGTTGAGATCCACATGGGCTTATTATTACACAAATACCCATATTTTAGGACCAAAAGAAATTAGAAAGTACGAAAAATTAGGCATTTTCCAACACTTCATTATCAATAGTTTGTTGTGGGTGTTTTTAGTGAAAAGTTGGTTGCTACAAATTACAGTTCTCTTATGTATATTTAATGAAAAAGGCACTAACAAAATAATATTTGTTAGTTACTTTATTTATTTATTTTTTTTGATAATTAGGTTTTCAAAAGAATGTTTAAATCATGAAAGAAACCTAATGTCAAAAAGTTCAGTTCTCTTATGTATATTTAATGAAAAAGGCACTAACAAAATAATATTTGTTAGTTACTTTATTTATTTATTTTTTATAATGGTTTTCAAAAAAATGTTTAAATCACGTAAGAATCCTAATGTCAAAAAAATGTTTAAATCACGTAAGAATCCTAATGTCAAAAGGTACTTTAATCAATATAAATCAGACTACAATCCTCAAACACAAGCCATTCAAAGCCATCCATTTATCTTTTTGAAGATAACTAGAGAAGCTTATGAATATAATTGGAATATGAAGTTTTGTATCGCACTGGTGTTTGATAATTTGGCATTATCAGAAGGTTTTCAATAAAAACGTAAAAAAATAAAAATAATAAAATGGAAGTCATGATGATAACTGATGAAATTTATAACTTCCTAATAAACCCAAATCCCAACACACCCTCTAATTTCCCTCACCCTCAAGCTCCCAAAAATCACTCAATGCAAGATTTGTCAAGCATCTTAAACAAGTTTTTGGCAAACAAACCGAGTTATGACATTTGCCCGCTCGGTATCCTTGATCTGATTATGTAGACAACCGAACAAATTTACCCAAGTTTAATCCTGGGAGTTTCAAAACAGTGAAAAATATGATATGTAGCGAAGTTTTCAGGCTCCAAAGCTTCTTATGTCAGGAAAGTCTTGGCAACAGAATCTCCAAGCAACAGCTTATCACATCGAATTTAAGACAATAACACCGGCAGCCATCAAATCCTCAAATTTCCCAGCAGCAGCTATATGCAACCATAAACACGGCTGCCACTTAATAGCACACCAAAATGCACAGAAGGAAAAGAAGTTAACTGCCTTCAACCATTAAACTTATTCAAACTTACATGAATTGACATAAGGCCACAAGAATTATTGCATGCCTTTTGAAATTCATGCTTCTTTATATGAATTTGCTGCCAACTGCTTCCTGGAAATGGTTTCATTTTCAAATATGATGGCAGAAGAAACTTTTTCCTCAGCTCTGTTTCTATTTGTTCTTTAACTAGTACATATGCTGCAAAGTTATCAAGGCAAACAGATGGAAATAAAACATTAGAAACTTTTTCATATTTCCTGGTGTAGAATTTGATTGAAATAGTTTATGCTTTTCAATTAGAGAACAAATAACGACAGAGCTGGACAACAAATCACCTGAGGCAGAGGAATTGCAAATCCCAATACACTCAAGCACTCAAAATTCACTCACACAAAAAACTATCTTTTTGTCCTTGCCAGTATCCTTGTCGCCACACCAGTTACCAGCGAACATATTGAATTCTGACATTTGCCTAAATAAGCTGCTAAATATCCTCAGCCTGATTACATAGACAAACCGAAACACCTTTACTAAAGTTTAATCTTAAGAGTTTCAAAACAGTGAAAAAGATGATATAGCTGATAACAAAAACCTGAGTTATCCATAGCGACAGGTTCAGGTTCAGGCTGATGAAAAGAACCCCAGCTTCTGACATGAGGAGTTTCTTGGCAATAACAGGGGCAGCCATCAAATCCTCAAACTTCCCAGCAGCAGCTTAATGCTATCATACTTACAGCTGTCACTTGATAGCACCTAAATGCACCAAAAGAAAAAGAAGCTAACAACATCCAACCATGGAACTTATTCAAACTTTTGGATGAATTTACTGCCTGGAAATGGTTTCATAATCTGAAGGAAGGCAAGATTGCCACAAGAAGTAGAATACTTTTCTTTATGTTCTGTTTCTGTTTGATCTTGTAACATATGGAAATAAAATTTCCTGATTCAGATAAATCAGCCAAAACACGTACTTTCTAGAATTACTTCAGTTCAAGCTTTCACTAAAAAGCTTCTCTTTTCCATACTCCTGCTTGCTGCCTGCTTCACATGCACATTTAGCACCAAAAAAATTGAGAATTTATCAATCAGCTGGACAAAAGCCGAATTAATGGGGACTTGTGAATCAGGCACTGGTTCAAACAAGGCAGAAGGAACTGCCAATAATTTACCTCCTTTTGCTTCAATCCCCAATCTAACACCAATCTCACTCTTCATCGCTTGCTCTGCAATTGTCAAAAATGACTCAGTTCAAGAGTCTTGATTACAATTGTCTTACATTCAATGACAGATAGAAAACAAAAATTACCATCATTACACATATCAAAATTTTAGAAACTGTTGCATATATTCCTGATGCAGAAATTGATTCAAAAGACTTTATGCTTCTCAATTAGATAACAAATAACAACAAAGCTGGAGAAGAAATTACCTGAGGCTGGGGATGATCGTAATTGCAGTGCAGCCGCTTGAGAATTTTGTCAAGGGCCTCCATTTACTGCCAACTGCTGCCTTGAAATGTTTTCATTTTCTTTGGGTTCTGCTGCTGGCAATCCTTTTAATAATAAGCTTCTCATATCCTGCCCTGCTTCCTGCATCATATGATACATATAGTTACAAGAAATTGGTCACCAAGTTAATTAAGCAAACCTTGAAAAGTAATCACTCAACTCAAAATCAAAACTGATGTAGACTTATGAATCAGGTAATGGTCAAATTAGCTTGGCATGCCAATAATTTGCCTCTGTTGACATCAACCTAATTTCAGTCACAACAGCTTTATTCTGTAGCAAATTAAGCTTAATCTGTGGCAAATCTGAATTTCTGTACGTCACATGGTAACACAGATGAAACTATGCTATTTAGGTACTTTTATAAGTTAGAAGGAGATAACAAAGCATACCTGCCAAAACAAACAAGCCGGATTACCCATAGTATTTCACCAATCCAGTTCGAATCCTTGTAGGAAACCCAAGTCTGTTGCAATAAAGAAGTATATGAGTAAATTAAGCTTGACACAAGACACAATCACAGAATTCTTTGAAATTTGGTAACAGATAAACTTAATCTGTGGCAAATTAAGCTTTGTTTTTTTATTGTCCTGACGTCAAAAGGTTAAACTCCAAAGCCAAACTTGTCTTGAAAAAGAGTTACTCATATTGCATTAATAATCTTTTACAGTAAGATTACCAATATCACAAATTAAAAATTATATATTCATAGGTTATGAAAATCAGAATATTAGAAAATATGTATCGCAGATTTCTGATATAGAGTTTGATACAAAATACTCTTTATGCTTCTTAATTAGATTAAAAACAACAACAAAGCAAATCAGAATAAGAGGAGAAATTACTTGTCAAAGCCTAATCTCAAGGTTGGGAATGTGAGATATCTTAGGCCAGTCTTCTCCTTCCCCCTTGCGGTAACGTTCTTCCATAAGCTCACAACTCGTAATGCTCAATTCCTTCAATGTTGTTGTCTGATGAAAGTGGTCGGGCAGTGCCTTTAATATGGGGCATTGAGAAATACGCAAGGAAGAACGACGTGGCATGATGCTGATGAAGGTGTTTCCTGTTCTTGTAATACCATAATCCCATTCCTCCAATTGCCACAATCCATCAATTGAAAGTGATTTCAATTTGGGGAAGGCAATAATAACTGATGAAGATGAAGATGAGTCATGATGATCACTTTCTATCCCCAAAAATTCATTACCCACTCTTTTCAGACTCCACATTTCCCTTATCATGAGCCTTTCAAGGGACGGCAATTTTCCCAAAGGAGGCAGCTGCTCACAATTTTCGCACTGAAAGAGAATTAAACTCCTAAGATTGGTTAATGACATCATCCAGTTAGGGAAAACGGTGTTGCCTCGGTTGTACCATATATCTAATTCCCTTAAATTCAGAGGTGGTTGCAGGGCTTCAAGAAGAAGTTGATCGTCCTCGTTCTTCCTCCTTTCTCCTTTTTCTTCATTCACATCAAACCAAAGTTCCAAACTGAAGAGGTATTTCTTTTTGTCAAGTTCTAATCGCTTAGCCTCGCCCACATCTGATACATGACCCAGTCTACGTATACCACATACTTGAAGGTGTTCCAAGTTTTTAAGAGATTCAAGCCTACATGCTTTCCTACCATCAACACCTACTCCTCCACTCACATGAAACTCACCCAAGGACCTAAGACTCGTTAATCTCCCAATCCCTGCTGGCATGTACCTTAAAGAACTAGTAAAAGTATTTAGTAAATGCTTCATGTTTATTAACTTCCCAATCCCTTCAGGTAATTCTTTAAGACTCCAACAAGAACTAACATCTAACTTTTGTAGATTATATAACTCGCACAATGTCCCTGGTAGTTTCTCAATTTTCTGCCAAGACAAATTAAGGTATCTTAAATGTACCAGCTTTTCTATGTTTTTTGGAATCTCTAGAGTCAAAGATGGTATTGTGTGGAACAATTCGCAAAAATCTAACGCCCTTAAACTTGTCAATTCCCAAAATAATTGTTTTAGGATCTCACCATTTAATGACGCACAACCATAACTGTTATCATCAATTAAGAGGCTGCACAATCTTTTAACTCTACAAGCAGAGATAGGAAATGAAGCCCCTTTACCAATGATTAACATCAAATGACGAACCTTCTCATCAAGAGAGTTAGTGATGTTTGGTTCCTCACTACCATTAAATTCCATCGAAAAACATTCATTTTGACTTACAAATCGGGCATATCATGCATCTTGCACGTTATAATACGATTATCATAACTTTTCGTAAACTCTTGAAAGAAAGAGCGAGAAGCTAAGATGCTAAAATACTCTTCACCTATTGTCTCCATCTCTTCATCTCGTTCTGTACTAAGATAACCTTGAGCCATCCATAATGTAATTAGTTTGTCTTTTTTTATATTGTAGTCTTTCGGAAAGGCAGCACAATATGAGAAACATCTTTTTACTTTGGACGGCAAATCGTTGAAACTCAACAACAATGAGGACAGAACACCTTTCTCCATCTCTTCTACTTTCCATAAATCACTATTTAAAATTCTTTCCCACTCTTCTTCAGTTTTTTTAGAGCGCATGAGACTCCCCATTGTCTTTGCTGCAAGAGGTAAACCTTTACACTTTCCTGCAATTCTTTGTCCAATTTGTTCCAAATTTTCACATTCCTCAATGGATCGACCGAGAAATGCCAACCGCTTAAACAACGACCAGCACTCTTCTTCGGCCAATTCCTTGATAGAGATAATATCTATGGATCCCATCATGCACGCAATTGACTCTTTACGTGTGGTAACTAAAATTTTACTTCCATGGAGACCATTCTTTAGGCAATGGTAGAATGGTTCCCATTTAATATAATCTCCGTCCCACACGTCATCTAAGACAAGAAGAAATCTCTTTCCCGCAACAGATTCATGAATACTTGTAAGAAGAGATTGGAATGCTTCTAAATTACAAGCAGAAACACCCAAAGCTTCAACGATTGCTTTGGCAACCCTAAACTCTCCAAAAGTGTCTGATACACACACCCATAAAATTTTGTCAAACTCTCTCTTCACCTCAACATGATTACATGCTAGTTGTGCAAGAGTTGTTTTCCCAATGCCTCCCATACCAACGATTGAGATGATATGAAGGCCTTGTTGTTGCTCACTACTCTCACATAATAGCTTGCTTATGAGTTCATTCCTCTCACCAACTCTACCACAAATCTCCTCCTCGTCAATGAAGGATGTACTCTGTACTCGCCCTGGTCTCTCACTACTGACACCAACACTCTCAACAAATTTAAACATATCTTTTTCATTGGCAATAGCATCTAGCTTTTCACTGATTTCTTTGATCTTGACAGCAATGTCATGACGTAGAAAGACTTGTTTGAAACCAAATTCTTCTTGTTTGAATCCAAAGCAAGAGGCAGGAAAGCAGAAACATACCTTCTTTTTCTTGTGAGAAGCAACAAGAGCATGGTCATCAACGCTACCCTCAATTTTCAATTTGCGTCTTGCTGTGATCCACTCATCCAGTACATCTTCAATGTCGTAGGATGCGTACTTGAGCCTACCCAGCCAAAGTCTAACAGCTTTGTCCTTCACTTGCTTTTCCTCTGCATCCTCAAGCACAGCTTGAATGGCTTGAAGGTGGCTCATAAGGCTTTTCACTTCTTTTTCAACACCGGTCACAAGCTTCACCTGTAACACCCCAGACCCAATAAAAAATTATGAAACTTTATGGAGAGTCTATTCAAATTTCATGATTTTACGAACCGTCCACATTAAGTTATAAGCATTCAAATTTCCACTATGAGGTCAATTAAATCAGAATCCTAAAACAGATTTCCTTTCAAACTTCTGTCAAATTCTAAGTCACTTAATGGGGACTAAAAATCGTGGAAATCAATCTTAGCATGGCATAACATGTGACTATCGAATCCTAAAAAGTTGGAGCCCAAAATCCCACAATTATAAAAGATACAAATTCAGCTAAGAGACTATATCATAAACCAAGTGAAAATTTAACTTAAAAAGAAATTGTATGAAATCGCTTACCAAACTCAAAGAGCGTAAGAAAATTATGAAATTTTTCCAAGAGTCTAAGTAACGGATAAGGGATTCGGAGCTAAGCTGAGTTTTTGCTAAACATTAAATTAATGATTGTTTGAGAACATCAATAAAAAATATATCCTGACCATTACTTAAAGACTCACCAATAATTTAGTACAGCACTGAATATTTGTTCGGTGTTGTTTTCAAACGTTGTTTTTTATTTTCTGAATTAAGGAAACATTAAATACTTGTTTGGTAAATTATTTCTGAAAATATTTTTTAAAATGTATAATTCATTCTACGTTTTTAAGAAAGGAAATAGGAAAACAACTTTTTCTTTTTTTTTTTTTTTTGGTTTCCAAAAACAGAATTAAGTTCCAAAATGAATAATTTTCTTACAACATCTCTCAAAATGATAATAACATCTTCATTAATAATAATAAAATGAACAATTATTATTATTATTTATTAAAAAACCAATAATAAAAACATTATTATTATTATTGTTGTTGTTGTTGTTGTTGTTATTCAAAAAGATCAATTTCCCTCACAATAATCTTTTCTTTTTTTTTCATACATGATAATATTTATATATTAATTAAATCAAATACGTATAGTTTTCATTTTTCTTTAAACAAATAAAATTAACATGATCACCTAATTTATTCTTAAAATTAAAATAATCAAACTAATTACATAATAAATGTAATTGAATGTTACTTGACATTTAGTTAATGGAAATTATTCTAATAATAATTCTTTAAAATTCATACCAAAAGTGTTTAACTTTTTCTCATTTTCAAGATTACATTTAAAAATGATACCAAACATATTCTTAAATTTTAAAAATAAATTTGAAAATAGCAATTTCATTTTCATTTTAATTTCATGAATACAGTAATTGAGAAACAATACCAAACGCGAGAAACTAATGTTTTCGATAAAAACAGAACCAATTAAAATCATTAGAAGTATTTATAATATGGGGGGTATAACATCGATCACCTGTTGTTTAATCTCTTCCGCAGCGAAGGAAATCAGCTGCTCCAAGATGGGGGAAACGATGGCATCAAACATGGTGAATACAAGAGGAGACAAATTGATGTTTTGCAAAAAGTGATCAAAAAGATATTGTTGAAGTGTTTGTGAAAATGAATTACGGGCCGCAGCATTCATATTTATACTTCATCATATGCATGGCTTTACTTCTCGACCACGTCAATAATAACAATAATTGAAGCATAGCATCTTCCCTTTACTTTCTTTCAATTGGGAAACTTTCACTTTTACTAGCTCAAGATAAGTATCCATACCACAACGGTTAATGCAAGTTATCTCTAGCAAAAGTAAGCTAGGTTCTTGACATTTTTTGTCAAGATATATAGCTCATTTCATCATTTGGGATTAATGGTATGATCAATTTATACCTTCTTATACCTCTCCTTAATTTGAAATCTACATGTGGAATAGTGATACACTTTAAAGAATAAAATGTGTCCCAAATTTGTAAGTTTATCAGTAGTTCGTACTCAATTTAATATTCCACTCATTGTATATTTGCTTATTAGAAGCAGTTGAGTAATTCAATTTTTTTGAGCCAAAAAATAAAACCATTTTATCTCATCCTCTTGTGATTGAGTTTTGAATATCGTGTTTATTCATATATTTAATTACCAATAGTGCTTAAAATATATATGTGAAAAGTATTACAATCAGACTTCATAATTTGACATGGGTCAACATCATGTTATAAAACAAATAGGGGCCCCAAAATGATCTTGACAATAATCTTTGGGCATAAGCACAACTGTGAATGTAGTGATAAATTTCATTACTTTGTTTCATATAATTTATACCATACAAACGAAATAAAAATACATAGAACTAAGAGGAGTAGATGTGTTACCAAAATTACAAACGATACTAGAGAAAATCAATAAAAAAAAAAGCGATCAGACCATCCATATTTGATTATAAAATCAATACTAGGTGGTTCAATTATAAAATCGATTGATATTGCACAAAAAGTCCGAAATCAGACCATCCATCATAATTAGGAGGGGTTTGATTAAAACCACCTCTTCAGCGCTTGTCCTATCTAACCCATTCAAGCAGCGAAGAGCTAAGTACTTGAGTTAAATGTTTGATTGATTGAAAACTCTATAAATCCTGCAACAGAGCACAAACGTGAATTACAAGCAAGTAAAAATGCAGAAAAGTAAGAGGCATGCCTACGATTTGCACACCATATATCTTCATGTCCCATTTAATCAACGCTGTCATCATCCTTAATGTACTTCTCCTGCACTTCAGCAATTGTAGATATCTTTGTTAAGCAAAACTTGCTCGACACAATTACACGGGAAAAGTGAGGATACAAAAAAAAAAAAAAAAAAGTTCCCCTGATTTTGGTACATTTATGAAAAATGCATGAATCAAGCTTGAAACCTACCTAACAGCAAAATTAGTTTCTCAAACACACAAGTTAGAAGATGCAGATGCATACGATGAACCATAACTAAATAACCAAAAAGTTTTATGAATATGAGAATCACAAGATTGAAAATAGGTGAAAAGAAGGATATCTGAAATAATCCCAATCAACATCACGAACGGCAATCTTGCTGAACTCAACTGCACTGGCATCCATGCCAGCAAAGATGTACCCATTGCTTTTATCTATCAGCTTCACGAGTTTTGCGACACTTTCCTTATCCTGAAGAGAAGCAGCCGACCAAGATCGTATTCACAAATAATTCAAAGAAACTCAAAGAAAGAATTCAAGAGAAACTGATGACCTGAATATCTAAGGTTGAAAAATTGACCAGACTGTAGTCTTCTATAACATCACACAGCTCCTTTGTAAGCTTTCTGCAAGCAGAATTATCAACAGCTTGTATGTGAAATATATTTGAACAATAGATATTACATATCTCCAAATGAAATTTTAAGAACACCAGACAACCAGATTCCTGAAGCTGAGTGAGGCAAGAGGCAATCAATAAGCATACTGTCAAGGGCAATTATGGTTCCTTTTCATATTGGCATCTCACTGGATAAATTTGCAATATCAGCAAGTGGTGTGAATTCATTGAAAAGAATGACGGCCAAATATAGAACTGAGTGATGACTGAACATATACAGGTCTTAGATAAGAAGCTGCACCGTATATGTCATCAAAGCATGAATGAAGTAGACCGGAATTCTATAACAAGTATACCCCCCGGGACCTAATCTCCATCCAAACAACACCATATGACCCAAGCTGATGGGTGTCAATATGACTATAGTTGTTGAATTCTCCGTATTATCTTCTTTTGGAGATAACTCTTTCTTAAGACCAAGAAAATTTTGCAGAACCACACATCTATATTTCCAGGACAGGCACATTGCAACCACTTATTCATTGAGTCTGATCAAAACAGAAGAGAAACTGTTTTTTTTTTTTTTTCCTTATTCATTGTCACACAAGAAATTCAAATAAAATTTGCTTAACATATATGCTTTCTTCTGACTTCTGAGAAAAGATATGGCAGGTTGAAATCTAAGGGTGTAACATGGCCAGAGCCAAATATTGCTCACTTACATCTAAGACCTGTCTTTGGGCAAACACTGGCATTTCCATTGACAAATTTCATAACATTTGTGTGGCCATTGCAGTGTGGCAGTAGATGGCAAGGGAGAGGTAACAATTGACAATGATAAAAACAGCAGTCAGGAATAGCAACGGACATAATTTGCAACATTGATTCAGCTATAATTCAAACCTGTACTTAGCAGAACGAGGGTCCTGACCCAGAGCATGCTGCAAATATGACAAATCTTGCACATCCGTATAGTACTCGAGATTAAAATCTGCAACATATCCAAAGTAATTGATTGGTGAGAAAACATAGCAGGTAGGAGCTTGTGACAATATCTGATATTTCACACTAAACAAACAAGTAGGAGAACTAAATTTAAAACCACACCTAGCTTTCCATAATTCTCAATCAGGTCGATCTTAGACAAGACATTGACATGGGGAAGTTCCAGATGTAGCATCGTAGACAACGAGAGAAGCAAAGCACTGACATACTTCCCGGGGTCACTGCAAAGATGCGCATCAACCAGATGCACTGCAGTCAACTGCATGTGAAAGGAACCAACTGAGAATTGTGCAATTCTGGCATCAAAATAACAAAGACGAATTCACCTCAACTCTTTCAGTCCCTTCATAGAGGTAAGATGTAACAATACCCTGAGATTTAACTTCTTTATGAGTCTCATGATAACATTCTTGGCATTGGAATGAAGAAAAAATAATTCAACTTGGCCAGGAAAATCAAACAGAAGATAATGATCTGCAAAATACCAAAATCATTAATGTTTTAGCTTTTCTATGAGTCTCACGACAGCATTCTTGGCATTAGAATGAAGGAAAATAGCCTCTTCTTACCTTTCAAAAGTGGTTCCAATTTTGACTGCAACCAATCAATATTCTTCTCTAGATAGTCCATACAATACACAAGACCTAGCTTATCATAAAAACACCTACTTTAGAAACCACAGGATAAGTACAAGCACATCAAATACAAACATATCACCACAAAAAGAAAAAAGATGGCATATAAAGTCTACCAAATCATTATCCATAAAATCTCAAAAGCATATGAATGTAGCCACTTGATTGAAGTTATTTTCATGAAATTTGCTTTAAAGCAAAGGAATATCATTGCATGATAAAGTAAGAAATAGTAAATAACAATAGACTGACTAACCTCCATTGGGAATCATTGCATGATAAAGTGAGAAACAGTAAACAACAATAGGCTGACTAACCTCCATTGGGACCAAGTGAATGCTCCATCATAACATCACTTAGTTTAATGAGGTCCTCAATATTCACAGCACACTCATATCTATATTAACATCAAGGAAGTTCCCGATTGAACTAATTATACTACAATCAACCAGAGCATTAGTAAAAAAGTTCAAAGACAAAGGATACGGCAAACTATCATTAGCAGGATCCAAATTGACGACTGCAACCTTCCTGCATAAAACTTAATAAGTTACCACCAAAACAACCATAGCGACCAAATTGGCATACAGCTTGCCACTGAACACATGCAACCTTCACACCCATGATTGTTCACTTAAAGCTAACCCTATAACCCGGTTATTCCCTACTGGGCTTACATTCATTTAAAGGATTTTTTAGCTCAGTACCTCCCAGGGATTTGAACTTGGTTGGCCATCAAATATAAACCGCTTGAAAACCACTCGGTCAAGCCATAAGGGTCTAAATTACTTGTTACTTGAAATCAAGAAACGAAGTTACCTGCCAATGAGGCTGAGAAACTGAGACATTCCATTGCAGTAAGTGGTCTTTCCCGAGCCGGGCGGACCAATCACCACTTGCCCAAACACCATTCTCGCTCACGCTCACTTGTTTTTCCTTTTTCTCTTTAACTTAATACTCTTGCAGGAAATTCGTCGAACATTTGGTCTGCACTCAACAAATCACGTTTAACTTTTCCAGATATAAACCAATTGAAAACAAGATTGAAAAAGGAAATAAATTAATCATAAAATCAGCTCTATTCCGTTAATTGTAGAACCTGCTACTAAAAAGCTCTCACTCGGTGAGAAGTCTCTGGACCTTTAGACTCTGACTTAGCTGAAAGCGAGAGACTGTGTTTTGAACTTTTGAACAATATTATATCAGCAATACGACATCAGTTAATGGAAAAACTACTTGTTAAAAAATGTTTAAACTATTTATTTTTTGGGAAATATTTTTTAACTCAAAAAACAAATATTTATTTATTTTATTTACGCATAACATAACAAATATTTATTTATTTTATCTCCTGTTTTTCATCTAAGAGATACTACCAACAGATATCTTAAAAAAAAAAAAAAAGAGAGAATATACATTTTAATCGTGATAGTTTGGTTATGGTTTCTGGGGTTGATTGTGGTGTTTAGTGTTTACTCAAATGATGTCAATAATTCAGGGGTGGGCGGTTCCCGGTTCAGTTCGGTTAAAACGAATGGTTCGAAATAATGTGAACCGTCGGGTTAGGTCGGATCCCGGACAGCAGCACTGCACCTTTGGAATATTTCTATAAGTTTAATAAGTTAAAACATTATCCAGAAAATCATCCAAAAGGTAAAAGAATCTGATAATATCTTTCTGTTCTCATATTTGTGCCAAACTGTAAACTATAATGCCTTGTGAACATTTTTAAAAGATAAAATGGAGACACTATGACATCAATATTCATTTTTTTGCAGCATCAGCTTTTTCCATCTTCTATCTACCATATTCCAAAAGGCTGCTAACGAACACAATTTAAAAGGATTCATAGACATGGTGAAGGAGTTTAGTCAATAAGATATTTGATGTGGACAGAAAATCCAAAAAGACATATCTTTGAATGTTTCTCAGTTCATGCTTGATTCTGGTTTGGTCACTCATTTAATCATTTGGTGTTCAAACAATAGCTATTTCCAAAGCCTGCTTTGTTTCAGCTTATATATGGGATAATAAATATAAAAGAAACAGCAATTAAACTCAACAATTTTTCACTACCATCAAGGCAAAATATGCTGGAACTCAAAATGATTGATTACAGTTCATCCAGCAGTTATGCTATTGCTAAAGAAAACAAACACTAGAGAGAAGAAAAAGGGACATCAGGTTAGCAATTGTCAAGTATCAAAGGCTATGCATGAAGTTTCACAACAATATATACACAATCCAACACAAGCTTTTACCATTCACTAACATCCTCCAGTTAAGGATTCAAAGAAAATAGTCAAATCAAATTGCTTGCAGTCTTTATTTTTTTTTTTAATCCAATAATACAATAAAAACTTACCACTATGAAGCTGCACTAATTCATCAATTGTACTAACAATAACCAACTCTTTTGCGAATCATACAGAGCTCAGCAATTCAAAGACACCAATTTAAACTAATTCAACAAAATACAGCAAAATCTCAAATCCATACCATTAGAGATATCCTTTAGCAAAATCTCAAATCCATAATATGAATGCCGAATGGAAGGAAAAAAAATTAAAATTTATTAAATTAAATTATTACAGTATTAATCACAACTCAATTAATTTGACTAATTTAATTCAGGCCAAAAATTAATAAAAAGATTAAAAAAAACGAAGTCTCAACTCACTGTCTCCGGTGGCCGGCGCGACGGCAACGGCTGAACGAGGCTGCGAAGGCAACAACTGAGACCGGAGGGTGAGATGGTGACCGGAGACGGGGAGAGTTGGAGCGAGCGTGGGAGAGAGGGGGGCTTCAGGTTTTGACCTGGTGCTGCCGTGCTGGGTTGCTACTGCTGCCGGCGTGCGTGCTGCTGACTGCTGAGAGAGAGGGGCTGCCGCTGCTTACGCTTAGTGCTTAGAGAGTGAAGGATTTAGTTTTAAAATTTTATGGATTTACGGTTTTGGTTTAGGCCTTTTTTTTTTTTAATTGCATGAACCGATCGGTTCGTGCATTCGGTTCCGTTTTGAAGCCGACCGAACGCAAACGGATCAAATTTATACAAATCCAAACCGTTCGATTTAAAAATTGATTTGGACTCTGATCACTCTCTCTATTTTTAAAAAGATATTATATAATAATATCAAATAATATTGCTTTCAAAATCTTTGTTTATAATGTACATTACAAATTATTAAGATATAAAAATCAATTTTTATATTGTATTTTTACTCTTCAGAATTTTATTTTAGCCAACAATATAGTCAATCAAACAAATTATTTATTTGTTTTTTTTTATAAAGTGGAGCACTAATGCTTTTTTTTTTTTTTTGAGAATAGCACTAGTGTTATTTGAACTTACTAAAATATTTTGTACACTCATTTACTCAAAATTTGTATCTCAATTTTTTAAGAAATATTTTATTTTATGTATGATATCACATTATTCTGATGAGTATTATGGTAATAAATTTTTTGCTTTAAAATAGATCTGCATAGTATTTTAGTGGATTCAAGTATTGATAAATATTTCGAGCATGTTGATCTATCACGACAAGTAAATGAAAATAGATGGATGATAGGTATGCAATCACATTCGTATGAATCATATAATCACAAACAAAGCAAAAGGCAACGCCAAACAGAAAGTAAAATTGTCTCTTAACAAAATAAAATGATTGCAGTGGCTCAAAATTTTTCTAATGCACTAGTTTAATTCTCAAAAATACAGATTTACATAATGCCCAAGTTTATTTGAAGTTTGAGATATTGAAGTAAACTAATGTTCATAATTTGCAAGAAAATAGTTTATTTTTGGTTTGATGTGCTACTAAGCCCGCATCAAACATTTTGCTCGGCGTTCCCAAACTTTCGAATATCTCAAATAATGAATTACATAATGGTGGGCCTGAAGACTGAGATGAGGCATGATATTTTTCCACTTTAGAAACAACTACATAAACCTTTTGCGCGATCTGATTATAAAGTTCATCTCCAACAGTGGTCTTCAAGAACTCTAACATAAGAAAGAATGTGAAGAGAGAAAAGAAAACGACATAGATTGAGAGAGGATTTAGACACTCAGCACTCAATCATAATTAATTCAAGTTAAATATATTTTATATTTTTTACAATTACAATTAAATAAATTTTGTATTAAAAATTTATTTTATACTTTCCCTTCATGTTTATTAAGATGCAGTGTGTATTTATAAGATTTTCATGAATCAATTTTTATTATTTTGAATAAATATACATCATAAGGTCAGACACAATATGTATGACCTTAAATTTTATGGATAAGTTTTAGTTATTTATAAAATGAAAAGCCTTTTTGATAATATGTATGATTTTAAGTTTTTATGGATATGTTTTAGTTATTTAAAAAATGAAGAGCTTTTTGATAAATGAATGGGCCTTATTGGTAATGGGTTCATTTTTTTTGTAACCAGTGTCTCAGGCACACCGTAGTAACTACTAGTAATCATAATTAATCATAGTTTAAATATTTAGGTATTATTTTAGTACTAAATTAACGCATCGCTGCTTGCATCCGAGCCCAAACTACTAACTTCATTCAAACATTTTAAAATTCTTTCTCAAAATGCGTCACGTAATAACAGAGAGCAAAAATTGACTTGGAACTTGTATTAGTGAAAATTAATTCGATCGATCCTAAAACATTGGTGCATCAACTAGAACTATCTAGACCATAAAGATATTAGATTTTTTTTTTTTCTTTTTTTTTCTTGGAAAGGTAAACGGTGTTAGATTCGCCACATGCATTGATCCATTAAACCCAGAATTAAAAAAAAAAAAAGTAAACCATTTCGAAAGAACCACTGAAAATTGTATTAAAAAAGATGTCCAAATCATCCTCAAAATTGCGACAATTATAAGTTATACTATAACACAAAATACTAGACTTCGATCTGTCTGAATTCAAAACACAAACTCACTCTACCAATAACCAAAGACATAAACATGACCATCTTAAAACTAGAAAAAAGTTGAATTCATCACTTGAAGCACTTGGCATCCAAAAGAGCTTCACCTTCAAAAGGCTCATGATCCTCGATCATCTGGTTCACACGTTCCTTTTGCTCTTCATCTGATATGTCAACATTCTTCCAGTCGTACAATTCCATGTCATAGCACTCATCCATGATGAATTTAGGAATTTCTGGGCCACGGAAGAGCCACAACCCCTTGACTTTGTATGGAGGCTCGTTGCCGATAATCAGCATCTTTCCAAATGCATACTTGCGAGCCAGATCCATCCTCTGAAGAAACCCGCCAACCTTGTTCAAGGTCACAAACGACACAGTATTCTCATCATTGTATTTGTAATCACAGAACCAAAGTGAGTAACCCTCAGGATCATACATGTCCCAGAATCCTACAACATAGAAATTCACATCATGTCATAAACAGCAATATCTACCAACTACCATTTTGTAGGATTATGTTAAACGTGTCAGACTTGAAAGCGTACCTTTAATTGCAACATCACGGAAGTTGGACTTCGTGTTCGAGTAAAGCCTCTTCCAGTCATCCAGAATCATCTTACTTGGGGGCAGCAGATCAAGAGGATTCTTTGGTTTGGGCTTAGGTGCCTCTTCTACAGCAGCTTCAGCTTTGGGCTTTGGTGCTTCTTTCTTTGGTTCTGCCTTGGCCTTTGGTTTAGTGGATTCCTTAGCTTGGGCAGGCTTCTTTACAGACTGAACAGCCGGGACAGATTCAGCTTGCTTAAAATCACCCAAAATCTTCTTAATTTTTGGTTGGTTAGCCATGGTCCAAAAGTATCTGTCAACATGGGGGAACTCAGAGGTGAAACTCTTCGTCATGATGAGCTTAAATCCATAGTATAAATTGCATGTCATGACGATGTCAGCCAGGGTGACAGAGTGCCCAACCAAGTATGTGTTTGAAGCCAAATGAAAGTTCAAAGCATCCAATGCTCTCTTTAGTGAGGCAATTGCACCTTCCTCAGCCTTCATGCAAAACATAAGCAAAATTATGTCGAACTAAACGAAAACAATTGATCAAAGGTGCAAAATGAAAAAATATTGATATTTTTGCCTTGTCTATTCAACTTGGCACACATGCAACCCCCCACCCCCCAAAAAACAAAAAAAAAATGCAGAAATGAAAACTAAACTACATGAATGTAATGTACTTTATAAACTCCATTTACAGGATTAAATGCTAATTTAACAACATTTTAATTATATACAAAAGTGGACATAGAAACATTTCACGTTCTCTTCCGCCAAAATGTTTGAAAACCTAATTCATTGCATTTATTTACTTCATGTACAAGAAACAGTAAAAAATGGCAGATGTTGAGAGCCTATTATTTACTCTATGTTACTATGCAACAAAGAGGGGGAAAAAACTTTAAAGTTACAAACAGATATGAAAATTAATTGAAATTCCAAACAAAGAAAATCCATAATATCAAATGCAAAAATGCATAACTTCAAACATACCAAAAAGTATTATTTACAAATTTAAAAAAAAAAAAAAAGAAAGGACCACACCATGCACATGTTTGTTTGAAGTAGATAGTGCAGACTAACTCACCGGAGGAATGTATTGCACATATCCAAGTCTTGGATATAACCACCTGGCGATATTAGCATCAATCTCCGTGGTAGAAAAATCCATCCATTGCTCAACATGAGCCTAAAAAACCAATAAAAATTGAACCAAAAGAATAAACATAGTACCAAGTCTAACAAGATTAAAAGAAAAAGAACCAAGATTAAACCCACAAGGAAAAATAATGGTGAAATCTTACATAATCAATCAGAGAAGAACCGAATAATTGATTTTCAGCTTTCAGACGGGCAACTGCAGCAACCAAAAAGGAAGCAAGATCAAACCCAGTGCTCAAATAATAATGATTGAGATATTCAATCCATTTCTCAACGGCTTCTGATACATGTCCATAACTGTGTTGAATTGTTAGCAAATTCTATCGGGTTGGGACTTGTCTCATTACTTTTCTTTTTTTTTAATTTGTTTTATCCATTGATTTCTTAATAATTGAGTATTAGAAATGAGCCCGATCAACAAGAGTATAATTCATGCAAGGAGAAGAAAGAAAGAGACTGTGTTTTCTAACCATAACAGGCAATGCTTTTCTTTTTTCCTCTTAATCCAATGTTTTATCAATAATTCTATTGTGCGTTAGAAATGAGCCCAACAAACAAGGGCATAACTCATGCAAGGGGAAGAGAGAGCGTGATGTCTAACCATAACGGGCAATGGCATTGCTCTCAAAAACCGGACCATCAGGTGTCTCCAACACAGGAACCTGAAAATAATGCAAAATTCCTCAAAAGTTAAACCAAATTCAAAGCTTTTTTAAAAGCAAACCGTCCAAAGCAAAAATCGTATCATAATTACCTTCCCCATAGGGTTCATCTTCAAAAATTCAGGGGATTTATTAGTGACACCCATCTCAAATTTCTCAGCCAATTTGACTTCCACGCCAGCATACTCAGCAGCAATGAGTCCTTTGAATCCATTTTTGTTTCCTTGGCCAACATGCAAGACCTGCAGCTCGGACCAGACAACAAAATAACTATTATTATCATCCATTTCACAAAATTACAATCCCAAAAGGAATCTTCTAACAATTTGATAACTATAATATTTACATTGAACAAGTACGAATACTAAAACAAAAACAATCAAATCACTAATTATTCAGAAGTTCAATTTTCTTAAAAATAATTAAAAGACTAATAATAACTTTTTCTTCAGTTAAATTAAAACCAAAAATTCTTGTTTTAATATTTATACTATTAGCAAAAAAAAAATCGATCTATATGAACAAAGGGATAAAGAACCTCACCAGAGCCATGGCTTAACGGAGAAACTATTCGCTCAAGTTACAGATCTGCGCACCAAACAAATCACCAAAAAACAAATTAAAACATGCAAACGAAAAAACAATACGTAAAGGAACAACTTTTAATAAGTATTAAAAACAAAAATCAATTTTAATGAGATTCAGATTGAGAGAGCATACGAATGCGAGCGTTCTCCTGAAAGGCCACAGATCGACTGTGAGTTTAAAAAAAGAGAGCGATAAGAAGAAGCGAACTAGGGTTTTTGTAGAGAGACTAGAGAGAGAGGGGACTAGAAAAGGGCATATGTGTTCCGATCATTAAGAATGTTTTGTGCGGATCGGGTAAGGGCCCGAGAGTTCCTTTGGCCCAGTTCTTTTTTTTTTTTTTCGCTAATTGTGTTTCGGTCTTTGGGCTTTCTTAGTGGGTCGGACTTTTGTGTTTTAGCTCATGGTTTTAATATACATTTAGTACACCCCATTAACTCACTAAATACAGTCAGTTCTAACTGTTTGCTGCCTGGCCGCGGTTGCCATTTTCTGGTAGCCTTTGATGTCAAATTTAGTACCTTTGTAATATTCGTCGCATGCTCTACAGTCTACACAACAGTACGAAGGTACCGTTAAATATTAAATACGAATATTAAATACTAATATTAAATACGAATTTGCCTAATTTCATCAAAAATAATTAGACAAAATTTAGATAAAAATTTGTACAAAGTTTTTCATTTTTCCCTATATTTTTCTTTTAATATTAACAACCTGTTGTGGAAGCTATTTAAAGAGAGAGTGGCCTCTTTTTTATCAATTTGGTCTCTTTGAAATATCGATTTTTTTGGCCAATAGGCTTGTAGCCCATTAGTAACCAAGGCACTCAAGACTTGGTTCAAGTCCCAGCTATGGTTAGGGTTCAAAATTTTTTTAATTAAGCATAACTGAGTCTCTCTCCCTCGCAAAATGCAACTGGAGACAATAAGTTCCTTCAATGTAAGAGTTAATTCGTCTGAACAAGTATTTCATAGAATTTAATGTAATATTATAGTCCCACTGTATTTATCTGTTGAAATAGCAGTTGTGTGTGTCTGATATATGATGTATGATCAATAACCTAATGTATAATATCGATTTTTTCCCACATTACCCTCAATATTGTCGATATTTTAGTTTTTATAGTCTAATTGCAAACATCATTACTTGCATGGAAAAATGGAGAAAGAGGTCCCATGAGAGTCACCCTCAATATTGTATTGAAGCACCAAGCCACCAACCAAGCCCAAGGACATTTTGGTTCGTAATTTATTGTAATGCGAGCATCATTACTTGCATCGCTCATCTATTTCCATTTTCTTTATTAATAACTTTTGACCACGAGATTCAAATTTAGGCTTTTCTAATATGCACTATTTTCTCATCTTTTCTGCACAATATATAAATCAAATGTTGAAGGGAGGATTAGCTATAAGCTGAGTCAAGGCAAAGTTGAAAGATCGCAATAATGGAAGCCGCCGCCGCCGCCACCACCACCATCCCTCTTCTCACTCCATACAAAATGGGACAGTTTAATCTCTCTCACAGGTTTTGTGTATATATATGTATAATAAACTCTCTCTTTCTCTTCACACCCACACAGAAAATTTAGAGATCAATTTCTGATTTATTTATTAATTTTTTATCCATTTTTTGTTTCTTCTAGTATTTGTATGAGAGGACATTGATTTTTTTTTTTCAAAGAAACTAGGCTTAATGGGAGAAAATTTTTAGTCATAATTAAATGTTATTTGTATGTAATCTATTAATTTTTCTGAGAATTTATTTTGATTAACATGAAATGTTGGATTTGTTTATTGATTTTTGCAGAATAGTATTGGCCCCATTGACAAGAAATAGATCATACAAGCACATTCCACAGCCACGTGCAATTTTATACTATTCTCAGCGCACTACTAATGGTGGTTTTCTCATTGGTGAAGCAACCGGGGTGAGCGACACTGCTCAAGGGTAATTTTGTAATTATATTTTTCATTTTCTTTTTACTTGTCGTTTACATAATTAAATTTTATGAAAAATAGGATTTCTAATATAAAAGTAAATACCTTGATTCCTTTTTTCCCCCTTTTTTATAGTAATATTGAACTTGGAGAATTTTTTTTTAAATTGAGTATTTTAGTAAAAAAATATGTTAAGGTAATTTACTTTCTTGTGTTATGCTGAATTTCAGAATTATTTTTAAGTTTGCAAATGATGCTTTTAAATACAAGTAGGGTAATAGTCATAGATAGAAAATTACTCAACCGGTCAAATAAAAGTCAAGTAATAGTCGAATAAACCATGTCTTAATCAAGTATGAATATAAATTTCGGGTAACAAAATATGGGTAAATAATGGAGAAGAAGTATACTCTTTTTAAGGACACTTTTGACTTTTCCTTGAAGAATTGTCATAATGATGAAATTTGTGAGTATGACTATATGATGTCATATTTGGAGAATTAAGCTACTTTTATTGCACAAATAGTACAATTTCTTCTGCCCACAAAGCTATTTTGGAGAATCACTTTTGACAAACAATCACTCAATTTAATAAAATTGAAGGTATTCGGACGCACCTGGAATTTGGACGAAGGAGCAAGCGGAAGCTTGGAAACCAATTGTGGATGCTGTTCATGAGAAAGGTGGCATCTTCTTTTGCCAAATTTGGCATTGTGGCCGTGTCTCTACCTATGGTACGCTTCAAATTAAATTTTTAATAAATTTACTTTAGAAATATTTTTGTAAGAAGTGCTTTCTACAAAATTAATCTTTTTTTTTAAGCTAACCTCGATAGAGTGAAGCATTTTTTATAAAATAGTTGACAGTGTTTTCTAGTCTTAATTTGTATGTCAAGAAATAAAACTGTTAATGTGCAACTTCTTTTTCCCCTTTTTCCCCTGACTAAATCTAACCTTATGGATCTTTTGATTCTTATTTTAAAGTTTTATTGGAAATAATTCTAAAAAATAGGATGGTTGTAATTTGTTTTATCCTTATTTTGTGATTTATTTAAATTAATCTTTGATTTTGTAGTATAAATAATGCTAATTTCACAATATGATATTTGTATATATTATTACTTAACATAGTATTTCAGCCAAATGGAGAAGCTCCGATCTCATGTACCAGTAAGGGAGAGACATCTGGCCTCGACGGAGGAGATTGGGCACCTCCTCGTCCATTGGGAACTGAAGAAATCCCTCAAATTGTTAATGACTTTAGACTTGCTGCTCGAAATGCCATTCAAGCAGGTACCTCCGATCATTAAAATATTAAATATATATACATGAAGCAATTTTGTGTATCAATTGCTTGAAATCCTGACTTTGAAAAATGGGCTATATCTGTATTTTTAATTCGAAAAAGTGCTTTTCCAAAAGTGCTTTTGTAGAAAGTACTTATTTGAACTTGGATAATTAACTTAATTTCCGAAGGTTTTGATGGGGTTGAAATTCATGGAGCAAATGGATACCTAATTGATCAATTCATGAAAGATCAAGTAAACGACAGGACCGATCAATACGGCGGAAGCCTCGAAAACCGATGCCGGTTTGCCCTGGAAATAGTTGAAGCCGTGGCTGATGAAATCGGAGCGGAAAAAGTTGGCGTAAGGCTGTCACCTCATGCAGATTACATGGAAGCTCAAGACTCGAATCCTGAAGCACTTGGCCTCTACATGGCAAAAGCACTTAACAAATATCAAATTCTTTATCTTGACGTAATGGAGCCAAGATTTTTTAGTGCACAAGACAAGTTTGATGCTCCTCCGTATAGTTTGCTTCCAATGAGAAAAGCTTTCAATATTGCTACTGGGGGATACAATAGAGATGATGGCAACAAAGCTGTGGCTGAGAATTATACAGATTTGATTGCTTTTGGTCGTTTGTTTTTGGCTAATCCGGATTTGCCGAAGCGCTTTGAGCTGAATGCTGCTTTGAATAAGTACGACAGAAGCACTTTTTACACTCCTGATCCTGTTGTTGGGTACACTGATTATCCATTCCTGGAAGTTTAGGCTTGCACATATGATAAGTGTCATGAGGCATTAAGTATACAAATTCAATTTGAAAATTGATGAAATTTGAGTGCAATTAGGATTTAAGACCTATGATAATTAAGATTTCAAGTAATTTATTAAGATTTTGGCAAATTCAATTGAACCTATTGGTTTAACAAAAATTAAATTGTATTTTTTGGAAAGCCAATTTAGCTGTTTGGATACAGTGATAGTAAAACAACATTGTGCTTCATCATTTCCCATGTGGTTCCAATGAAACAAGCCTCCAACTCTAAATTCCAAACACTAAAAGATAAAAACTCTACCCCATAATTCGGGACCAATAATTCCTTTTCTTTTTCTAAAAAGGACCACTAATTTTGCCAATGTCCATTTCATGGGGACTCACAACGAAATCCTCAATTTGTGTACTTTATTCCAATTGCAATATCGCCATTATTTTCTAGTTTTATAGCAATATCGTCATTATAAAAATAAAAAAAAGGTGCCACGAACACCATTATATTATTATATTATCATTTATACTTGGACTAATCATTAATCATTATATTATTCATTCATGGGGACACGCCATCATCATTACTTTTATTTTTTTTGCTAATTTATTATAGCGAGATTGTCAAATTTTTCTCCTGAAATTAATAAATATTACTTTACTCCCCAAATTTTCTCTATTGAAAGTAATATAAATTACTTATTCCCTACAGTTTTCATAATAGCAAAAAATCTCGTGGCACAAAAAATTTAAACGAAAAGAGGGACAAATGGGTTATTTGCTTGATAATTTAACTTAGAAATATAAAATATACATTTAAGAAAATTTTTAAAAAATAACAAAACATATAAGAAAATTATCATATTATAATTTTTTATTCACTCAAAAAAATATTTTCTTGTTGTTAGTGCTTAAATTTTTTATTTTAATTTCTGTTAATATGATTTATTTAATTTATAATAAATATGAATGAAAGTGTATTTAAAAACAATAATAATATAGTGTAATATTATGCTATCAGGAAATTATTAGCTATTTTAAAAACTATAAGGATATAAATGATATATATTAATTTTAGTAAGGAAAAAATTGGCATCCCTTTGCTATATTATTATTTATAACTCATGTAGCATTTACAATCGTAACAGCCACCATCACCAACCAAAAAATTAAAAAAAAGGGCAATTATGAGAATATTTTCTCCCCCAATCTTTCTCTTGTTCACTTGTGAGTTAATTGTACTGCAATTGCAATTGATCAATATTAAAATTCAACAAAGGGTATTTGAATTGACATGTTTCTGTTGGGTTTTGCGCGAGTCGTATACTTAACATTTTTGTTGAAAATAATTTACTGTATTTATACAATTATGTTGGATTGAATAATTAAAACTATCAATTATCTACAAAAAAAAGAAAATTATAAAATTTACTTTAATAGCAAAATATGTATAATATATTGTAAAATATAAATTTATTTTTTAAATATTAAAGTTATGTTAAGATATATATGATATTATATTTCTATTTATCATAAAATATTAGAGTCAATTTTTTGGACTAATACTTAATTCAGCCAAAAGGTATTATGGTTAAAAGAAAATCTTAGTGCCCCTTATTGAACATTTGGGGATTTCCATGATCATTTCTCAAACTTTGGGGATATAACTACCATTTTTCCGTAGGACAAATTAAAGATAACAACTTAAAAGACTTAGATAATCCTCTATCAAACTAGATATCCAGAATACTTAAGAGAAAATTTAGCTAATAAATGTGCGCCATAGTTACTAATGCTAATTTCAGTTTCAATTAAAAGCATTTACTAATGTATACTCAATGAAAAACATCATCATTTACTTTGTAGTTTATTTAAAAGATAGAGGGGTGCAAGCAAAGTCTAAATTAATTTTTTAACCCTTTATTTACTCTAAGTTTCAACCTCGGGTAATCAGACAAAAAAAAAAAAATGGTTGAATACAACATCATACCTCATTTCGAATGTGATGCACATTCAGAAAAACATTTTCCCAAACATATATAGACAAAAGATAAAAGCGACACCATTTAAAGGGACAAAAACTTTTGCTAATTGTCCATCCATGGGGACACTGAATCTTGATTTTGATTCTAATCTAATTGCGCAAACATAATTATTTCCATCAGTCCCTCTCTTTTTATTTGTTTATCTCATAATTATTGACCTCTCTGAATTATTGGTCGTCTTTTTTGCTTATAAAGCAAGTGTTGAAGGGAGAAGAAGCTATAATCAGAAAGGGAATATAGACGAGGCAAAATTAGAAAGATAACATTAGCAAACATGGCAGCCACCGCAGCTGCCGCCGCCACCATCCCACTCCTCACTCCATACAAAATGGGACAATTCAATCTCTCCCACAGGTTTTATTCAAACTCTCCCTCTCTGTCATTCTCTGCGCCCAAAATTTAGAGTTCACTTCTGAGATCTTCATTTATTATTTGTTTATTATTCGTATGATCCAGCCAAGTATGTAGGAAAGAAAAAAAAAAAACAATTCAAGATTTCGAATTGGTGCTTTGAATTAAAGTTGATCTGTTTAACCTCTTACACAAATAAATTAATGACAATAAAAATTTTTCAAGCCATGATTCAATTGATAAACTATATAAACTATATAATTAATCGTTGTAAATCTAAATCTCTTGGATGGTGGTGTGGGTTTGTACAAGAGGCTTGGTTTTATTTCTGCAGTGCTTAAAGAAAATAAAAAATACTACCAGTCGGTGGCCACTAAGCTCAGTCCCTAAAATTTTGTCTCAATAGTTTTTTAGTTGATCAATTATTTTTATTTAGTCCTCAATAATTATTGTTTTATTCGTCTAATCAGGGCATTCTTAAACCACAAAAATATTAGATCCAACATTATCAAAGGAGTAGGGGCCGAACATAAAATTGATTAAGAACACGCCAAAATAGACGCACATACTGTTTATGGACGTATTTATTCTTTTAGATTATTTGTAGTTGACTAACAAATGTGAGAGAAATTTTAGAGTGAATCAGAATTAATATATTTAATTAATGCATGTATGACACGTGTAGTTTAATTAAATATAATTACCAATCATACATAATGATTTTTCAAAATAAGTATGCACTTGGCATACATACATTAATTGAGTATTCTATTTTTTCAAAAGAAACCTCGGTTCAATGAGAAATAATTTGGGTCATGCTAATTATATTAACATTTAATTAAATATCGAGCTTTTAATTTCTGCAGAATAGTGTTGCCTCCTTTGACCAGAAATAGATCATACAATAACATTCCACAGCCACATGCCATTTTATACTATTCTCAGCGCGCAACTAACGGTGGCTTTCTCATTGCTGAAGCAACTGGGGTCTCTGACACCGCTCAAGGGTAATTGTGTAATTTTATTTTTCTTTTATTTTTACAATGTCATTTGCATATTTCAATTTTATGAAAAAAATATGATTTCTATTATCAAACTAAATAGTTAAATTATTTTGATAAGTTGATTTCACAGGCATAATAGTTAAACTATTGATTTTATTAAAAAAAAAAATGTTAATGGTAGGGGACT
The DNA here is from genome assembly GCA_030449835.1 of Clausena lansium. Taxonomy (NCBI): domain Eukaryota; kingdom Viridiplantae; phylum Streptophyta; class Magnoliopsida; order Sapindales; family Rutaceae; genus Clausena; species Clausena lansium. The sequence goes on along the minus strand of JASUUF010000146.1, from coordinate 3,228,776 downwards.
GCATGGAAGTAATTGAAAAACTATATATTTACTTGTTACTTAATTTTAATTAATTTTGCCCGATCGAGTAGCAATTTTTTCCTTATTGCAAAAGAATATTTGGTCATTTATACAAAATAATGTTAAAATCTTTATTATGTAGCATGAGAATAGTAGATTTTGGAGAATCACTTTTAAGAATATATAAACACTTGATTTAAATAAATTGAAGGTATCCAGACACACCTGGAATTTGGACAAAAGAGCAAGTGGAAGCTTGGAAACCAATTGTGGATGCTGTTCATAAGAAGGGTGGAGTCTTCTTTTGTCAAATTTGGCACGTAGGCCGAGTATCTACCTTTGGTATGATATAAATATTAATTTAGATTTTATTTATTTATTTTTATAAATATGCTTTCCATACAAATAGTTGACAATGTTTTGTAATTAACTGGAAAATTGATTTATGCATTCATAGCATAACCAATAAGTTTATCCAGCATAGTTTGGAAATCTGAGGCGAGATTCACCCTATATTTAGGAGATATATAGGGCGAAATTATGTTGTGGCCTGAGGACTACAAAATAAATAAATAAATAAATTAGCCTTTCTATGGAAATTTATATTTCTCTCATATTTAATATTAGAAAATATAGCTTTTAGTAAGCTATATTTGGGCCACATTTTAAGTGGAACCCACTTAACGTAAGTGAAAGGTCGTAAAAGTTTGGGAAAGTACTCCGTGAAACTTCGATTTGGTATATCACATGCTCAAAATAATGGTCATGTGAATGAGAAATTGTCTCATAAATATGCACTCTTGATGTTGGAAAATTAAAAGGAAATGGACTTATCCCACATGGAAAAAATAAGTCATTGGATTTGGGTTTATATATGTTTACATACATATAAGTATTCAAGAATACTAAGGATAGAGGCTCTCTCCACGTGCGCCTGCGCAAGGGGGGGTGCAAATCATGGACCTGATTTGGCTGAACTCGTGTGCGCCCACACGTCCTGTGTACACGAATGTCGGCCCAAATCACTCAGGCTCGTGTGGGCCCAATTTTTACTCCTTTTAATTGCGAAATTATTTTTGCAAGCTAGGGTTACAAATCTTTTACTATAAAAAGGTAGCTTTCTATTCGTTTTAGACACAGAAAAATACACAGCCGCACCCACGAAAAATTTTCTTTCTCCTTTATTCTTGTCGTGAGAGAGTTCAACACTGTTGTCGTTCGCCGGATATTCGTGTTCGTGCTAACGATGAATATCGTTCCCATTCTATCACGGGAAATAGGGATTGGCTCATCCTAGAGCACTGAGTAGGCGGTCAATCTGTTTTAAGGACGTTGCAGTCGCAGGCCTCGAGTTTTTCTTCATGTTCGCTGTTTTTGTTCTTGATTTTTCTTGTTCGTCATTCTACTTGCTGTTTGCTGTCTATGATTCTATTTGCTGTTTGCATGGTTTTCTAGTTCACTGGTTTTGCTGTTCGCTGTTTGGGATTTTTCTTGCTGTTCGCATTTCAGGTCGTGTATTTTGTTTACTGTATCAAATTGGTTAGATCTATATTTGCCATCTCACTATTGTTATTAGTTTAATTAACAATTAATGCATTTTGGTTATATTCTATTTAAGTCAGTTATTTGTTCGTTTTAAATCTGGCTGAACCAAAATCCTGGTTTTGCCAATATATGTTCCAATTCGGAATTCTAACGTGCAGAAAAGTTCAGGAAAGCTTTAAAACTGTGTGGTTTAAGCGCTTTAAGCTTTAAGTTTTTAAAACCCTACGGTTTTAAAGTTTTTTCGGACTTTTCAGAACTTTAAAATCCCGGACCAGATCAGGACTATATATATATATATATATATATATATATATATATATATTCTTCCAATTATATTTGAAAAGGTATATTTATTCTTTGGAGGACAAATTTTTTAGTGAGTCCCACTGCAAGGGAATTGAAGTTGTTGAGGGCACTAGTCTGCTAGCCAAGCAACAAACTTAACGACCATTTTGTTCGTATTGTAAAGGAATATTCAGCATTTATTCAAATTATGTTAATATCATTATTTTTATTATTTTTGTACTTATTTGGTAGTATATTGAAATTTAAATGTGATAAATTTAGTTTTAAATAATTCTACGTAAAAGTAAATTTTATTTTTCACAACTTAAAACATGCAGGTTTTCAGCCAAACGGAGAAGCTCCAATATCATGTACGGGTAAGGGAGTGACACCTGGCCTAGATGGAGTAGATTGGTCACCCCCTCGTCCTCTAAGAACTGAACAAATTCCCCATGTTGTCAATGATTTTAGACTTGCTGCTCGTAATGCAATTGAAGCAGGTAATTCTAAGAATATATACTGAGTCACATTTTATAAAACACAAATTTGAGCTATGTATCATTGTTTTGATTTGTTTAATTTACTGCTATCTACAAAATTTTATTACATTAATGCTTATCCAGTTTTTTAAAAATGAAGAAAGTTATGTGTATGGACACTTGTTAAAAAATGCAAAGGGTTAAGAGATACTATAATCTTTGTTGCAAAACATTATTGATTTGCTGTAAAACAATAATATAGCCGTATTAATTTGAAAAATGAGGACAATCTCATTGGACAAGGCTAGATACAAACATTTTAATTCGAAAATTTGCCTTTTCAAAAGTGTTTATATATATATATATATAAATGTTTATTTGAACTTAAATAATTTTTCACAGGTTTTGATGGGGTTGAAATTCATGGAGCGAATGGATACCTAATCGATCAATTCATGAAAGATCAAGTAAATGACAGAACTGATAAATACGGTGGTAGCCTAGAAAATCGATGCCGATTCGCCTTGGAAATAGTTGAAGCTGTGGCTAATGAAATCGGAGCTGAAAGAGTTGGCATGAGACTATCGCCTTATGCTAATTACATGGAAACTGGGGACTCAAATCCTGAAGCACTTGGCCTGCACATGGCGGAAGCTCTTAAAAAATTTAAGCTTCTTTATCTGCACGTAATCGAGCCGCGGATGATCAAAATCAATGATAAGTATGAAACTGTACACAGTTTGTTGCCAATGAGAAGCGCTTTTGAGGGAACTTTCATTTCTGCTGGCGGATACAATAGAGATGAAGGCAACAAAGCTGTTGCTGAGAATAATACAGATTTGGTTGCTTTTGGTCGCTTATTTTTGGCTAATCCGGATTTGCCGAAGCGCTTTGGGCTGAATGCACCTTTGAAACAAGTACAACAGAAGAACTTTTTACATTTCTGATCCTGTTGTTGGGTACACAGATTATCCTTTCCTAGAACTTCCTGCTTGAATCCATAATTAATTTATATATTTAATGGTGGCTTTTCGTGTTGTGATTTTTTAAAGTGTTTTTAGCACAGGAAAATTGAGGCAATTTATTAGCGCAAAAAATACAAATGGTTGAAATTAAAATTGATTGTGTGAGATAAATATGTCCTTTAAATAATAATTTTGGCAAAAGTAGAAAGTATATTATAAATTTTAAAATTTTTTAATTAAAAATGTGAGATATGGTTAACTTAACAAGTGCTTACTACCAAATAACATAAAGCTATAGCTTTTAAATTATAACTGTCCAATCATAATACCAAATAGGCCCTCAATGTCATACCAACACTTGAGCTTGAAGAGGGAGTACTTGACAAATGATACATGAATCTACTTCCACTTTGGAAGGAAGTAATCAAGTTTGAACAAGTTAGTGAACGCAGTAGTTGTCAAGGAGTAGGAGAAGCTGATTGCCGCACGCAACAAGCAAAGCAGAATGTGCGGGAAGTACTATTAATTAGCCGTAATTTGTCCATGGCTATGGTTAAGTAACATGCATGATGGGGTAAAAATCATTTGTCGAATGAGGGTTGTTATTTAATCGAACAACTGGAAGCGTAATTAATAGTAAAAGAGGAGTTGTGAAATATGGTGAAAAACTAATGGCTAGTTTATCAATTTTTTTACTGTCTGTAACATGTAATATAAGATACCAAGGTCATTTGTCCATACATAAGTTTAATTAACTTGTACTACAAGCAAAACAGAGCAATTAGCAAGTAATGCTTTGTATATCCCTTATAGGTAGTTACTTTTTCCATCTGCTTTCCTTTGTCATTCTAAGAGTCAAAACTAGATTATAAATCAAATGATGTCTATGCCAGCTATATACATATATATATATAATTTTCGTGTCTAAGTTTAATACGTCATTTATTCAAATATAGTGGCGCTTGATTATAAAAAGAGCCGAATATTAAATTATTAATTTTGAGACAGTTCAAACTTCCAACAACAATCAAGTAGTGTCACATTTTGATACATAGAAGTTTATACAGATACTTGAGCTTGTATCTTTCAATTCAAATATTCTGTTGCTTTTGGAAACATGGCAGCCGCCGACGCCATCCATCGTCTCACAAGATACAAAATGGGGCCATTCAGTCTCTCTCACAGGTGCGGTTTTGTTTGTAATTTATTAACATTAAATTATTGAATTTTTTGTTTATTACTTTATCTGTTGCAGAATAGTTTTGGCCCCACGAGGAAGAATTAAATCATTCAACAACATTCCACAGCCACATGCCATTTTTTATTACTCTGAACAAACAACTAATGGCTGTTAATTTTCTCGTTGCTGAAGCAAGAGGTATATCAGACACTGCTCAAGGGTAATTGCGTAACCATATTTTCACTTTCACTTTTTGTGAAAATGTCATTTACATCTTAAAATTTTTATGGAAAATATTAAAATAGGGTGTCTATTATTAAAATAAGTGCCACATGATTCCCAATTTTTTTTGCAGTGATATTAATCTTGGAGGCTTTTTTTTATTGAATTTATGTTGAGTATTTTCGGAAAAATATATTTCAATAATTGGTGCTTCTAACTATCGATTTTGCTAGATTTTTTCAAAATTTCAATCTGTTATATAGCGGTTTTATGTTTTTTGCATACATGCATAGCTTGACTTATTTAGAAGTTCTCTTTTGGATTATTCTTATAAGTCTCTTTCGTAGAAGTTCACCTAGAGGGAATAAAAAAAAAAAAAAGAATTAAAGCCCCTTTCTTGTTTATGATGCGTTTGACAAAATTGTTTATATCACCAAATCTATGATAGATTAAAAAAAAAAAACTAATTTGCATTTCTAAATCATACATTTGCAATATATATATATATATATATATATATATATATATATATATATGATGCGTAAAATCATATTACCAAATTAATTATCTGAAGTTAAATAAATTGAAGGCATTGAAACGCACCTGGAATTTAGACAAAGGAGCAAGTGGAATCTTGGAAACCAATTGTGGATGCTGTTCACGAGAAGGGTAGCATCTTCTTTGTTGGGGATATATTCTTGTGGGGAATGGCAAATGTAGAGAATTGCAGTAATAATGGTGGAACTTTATAATATAAGTAATATGTTTACAACTTTATGTGTAAAAAGAAAATAGTAATCTAGAAAAACATTCTTTTGCCAAATTTGTCGTGCAAGCAGAGTCTCAACCTATGGTATATATGATCAAATGTTTAGTAAACTAACTTTAGTAACTGTTTTTTTTGGTGGGTTAAAGTTTTGATTAATCTTACCAATGTTTTAATCCTTATTTGAAAGTTATATTGGATCATTTATTTGAATTAATTCTAAATTAATACGAGGTTTGAAATTTTTGTAATCTCTTTTTGGTGATTTATATAAGAGTACGCCTTTTGACAATCCCCTCTAATTTCCTTATAAAATCAAAGATAAATTAATTCTTTTTTGTTTTGAATGAAAATTCAATTAAACACTTATTGAAAATCAATTAAACACCTAAATAAATTATTCTTTTAATAGTTTTTTACATCCATCTGATTTCATAATTTTATATTTATATAATAAATTTTAATTGAAAATATTGATTTGAAAAACTTTTTAAGAGTTAAGAATTATGGGGATAAAAATTACGTAACAAGAAGAAAATAACTTAAGAAGGATTTATATGCATTTCTAAATAAAAACTTAAAAGAAGTTGATTGATTTTTGGTTTTGTTTTATGGTTTAATTTTTGTTTTATAAATTAAGCAAGAGTATTTTAAGAAATAGAATTAAAAAAGGGGTGTTATAAAAATTTTTTGAAGGTGTTAAGAGCTCCACTCTTTATTTAAATTTCTCTCGTTTTTAGTATAAATAATGTGAATATTCGTATTTGTAATTAACATGGGCTTTCAGCCAAAGGGGGAAGCTAAATCTCATGACATCTGGTATTGACTGGGGGAGACTGGAAAAGGACAAAGACTTTTTTCTGTGATAACATAATCAGGTTATGTTTTAATTAGAAAAAACAATAAAAAAATGGAAGGTAAACATCAATCTGCATCACTCCTATCTTTACATTTACTTTTACAAATAATCAACTTTTGATCCCACGAGATTCAAATTTAGACTTTTCCAATTTGAATTATGACGAGAAAGGTGTTATTGGACATCTAAGTTTCATGTATTCAATTTGATATCTTCGTATCTGAGAATCAACGAATTCAACCCCACACAGTTCACAAAATTGTGGAATCGCTCATTTTTGCTATAAAATGAAATGTTGATGGGAGAAGAAGCTATAAGCAGAGAAAGAGAATAAGGCAAGGCAGAGTTGAAAGATTGCACCTATGGAAGCAGCCGCCACCACCACCATCAATATTCCTCTTCTCACTCCATACAAAATGGGACAATTCAATCTCTCTCACAGGTTCCTTATTTAATTTTTTATCCACTATTTTTTCCTTCTAATATTTGTACGAGGACATTATTATTTATATTTTTAAAAAACTCGGCTTAATGGGAGAAAATTTTTAGTCATAATTAAATGTTACTTGTATGTAATTTATTAACTTTTTTTTAAGAATTTATTAAAATTAACATGAAATAATGGATTTGTTTATTAATTTTTGCAGAATAGTACTGGCTCCATTGACAAGAAATAGATCATACAACAACATTCCACAGCCACATGCAATTTTATACTATTCTCAACGCACAACTAATGGTAGTTTTCTCATTGCTGAGGCAGCTGGGGTCTCTGATACCGCACAAGGGTAATTTTGTAACTATATTTTTGTTTTTTGTTTTTAAATTAAATGCATATCATTTACAAATGTAAATTTTGTTGAAAAAAATATATAATGTCTATTGTCAAAATAAGTTCCATACGATTCCCAATTTCTTTTACAGGTCATATTGAAATTCGATTTTTTTTTTAAAAAAAATTATGTCGAGTATTCTCGTAAACTATATCTTAATTGCTGCCCTACTTTTAGATGATGCAAAACGATTTTTCTTTTAAGTGTGATTGAAAAGGCTCTGTCAATTTTTTTTTTTTTTGGGAATGTCCAAAAAAGTGCTTCCAGAAGAAGGGATTTGAAAATTTAGAGAAAAGTTTAAAAAAAAAAAACAAATCAGATGTCAAAAACAGGGGTGGCTTTAAGTACAGGCAAACTAGGCGGTTGTCTAAGGGCCCGTATTTTGGAAAGACCACATGTTTTTGGTATTTCTCTGATAATGCTTAAATTAATAAATTTTTTAAGTTAGATACAATAGCAAAACTTATTTTTAAAACTTCTCTCTAATTAATAATCATCCTACAATTAATTTTTTTTTATACATATTCTATAAATTATAATCTTAATATTAAGGAATTATAATTAATAATATTGAACTGTTAATTCATAGATTATTATTGTTCCAAGACAAAACTTAATTAATTAATTAATTTACATTAAAATTTTTCTTGCGCTCTTCTCTATAAATAAAATTATTACATTTATTAGCTCACTTTTGAAGTGAAAAAAAAATAAGTTTCTTGAATTGATTATTTTTCTTCTTTGAAATTTCTTTGGATTCTATTGATTATTATTGAAAATTAAGATATAGTTAGAGATTAATTGAATTTTAAGCTCTTTTATATTTCTTTGAGTATTGAAGTTGTTAAATGTAATAAGGCCTCACAAAATAAATTTCGCCTAAGGCCCCCAGTGCTCTAGGGCCAGCCCTGGTCAAAAAGCAGATCAAGGTAAAAAAGTTGTAAAAAGCTTTTATGGTGTCTTTGGTATTGCTTTTCAAAAAGTTTTTTTTTGCTAATTTTAACAGAGAAATAATTAGTTTTAGTGAATTTGAATATGCTCTGGTATGTTGTTTTTAAAATAATATTTAAAAATAAAAAGTAAAAATGTGTTTAGTTATTTGTCTAAAAGAATGGTGTCAATAAAAGAGAGCAAGAAAAAAATGAAAGATTTTAGTGGAGCCCACTAAATTAATAGTTTATAGCCAACGCTTTAATTAAAATGTGTTTATGTAATGAAAATAAATTTAAATTAATATATGTAATTTCTTTTTCTAATTAACTATTTTTAGTACAATACGTTTAGTAAATTTAAATGTGTTATATCTCTTATTTAATTATCATATTCGAAGTAATATATATCACTAAAAGCTTATTTAAAATTTTTAGCACAATTTTAGATCAAAATTGTTAAACACAATATTGATGTTCTCAGCATTCCTTTGCTAAAGTCGAAAACGGGTTGTTCTTATTCTGACTAAAATTAGATATTTAAATTTATGTTCTTAGAAATTAAGAAATTTATTTTACATTGCATGTAGCATGAGAAGCAGATTTTGGAGAATTAGTTTTGACAATAACCATTAATTTTAAATAAATTGATCAGGTATCCAAACGCACCGGGAATTTGGACAAAAGAGCAAGTGGAAGCTTGGAAACCAATTGTGGATGCTGTTCATCAGAAGGGTGGAATCTTCTTTTGTCAAATTTGGCACGTAGGCCGATTATCTACCTTTGGTATGATATAAATATTAATTTAGATTTTATTTTTTTATTTTTATAAATATGCTCTCCATACAAATTTTTATAAATATGTTCTCCCTAATATAGAACTTTTTTTTAATTGCTTTCCATTAAAAAAAATGTAGTTAACAAAATTTTCTAATTATCGAACATTTTTCTTTATTTTACCTAACAACTACAAAAAAAAAAAAAAAAGAATATTTTAAAATATTTATATACTGTATTCCCAATTTATGAGTTTGATAAGAATTTATATTTTTGAGCTTGATCTGAATGTAAAAATGTAAAAATATTAATGCATGTGAAATTTTTTTTTTTCAAAATAGACCTAACCTTGCCGATAAATTGATAATTTAAATTTATATTGAATCATTTATTTTGAAATGGTTCTAAATCAATAAAATATTTATAATTTTTTAATTTCCTATATGGTGATTTCTTTAGTTCACAACTATTTTTTTTTTAAATTTGGCTCCAATAATGCTAATTGTAAATTATACTTGTAATACTTAAACATAGGTTTTCAGCCAAACGGAGAAGCTCCAATATCATGTACGGGTAAGGGAGTGACACCTGGCCTAGATGGAGTAGATTGGTCACCTCCTCGTCCATTGAGAACTGAAGAAATCCCCCAAATTGTCAATGATTTTAGACTTGCTGCTCGTAATGCCATTGAAGCAGGTAAAATATATAAAAATGTGTGTGCGTTTGCATTTTACAAATTAAATACGAATTTGAGCAAATACATATATTGATTACTGTTTTAACCTGTTTTGATGCAATAACCAATAAAATTGTTGTTATGCTACGAAGAAATACTGTGTATTGCTTGAAATCCTTATTTTAAGAAGTGGCTATACATATTTTAATTCGAAAATGTACTTTTCCGAAAGTGCTTTATAGAAAGTGCTTGTTTGAACTTGGAATACAATTTTGCAGGTTTTGATGGGGTTGAAATTCACGGAGCACATGGATACTTGATTGATCAATTCATGAAAGACCAAGTAAATGACAGGACAGATCAATACGGCGGAAGCCTCGAAAACCGGTGCCGATTCGCCCTGGAAGTTGTTGAAGCTGTTGTTAATGAAATTGGAGCCGAAAGAGTTGGCATGAGATTATCACCTTATGCTGATTACATGGAAGCTGGAGACTCAAATCCTGAAGCACTTGCCCTGTACATGGCGAAAGCACTTAACAAATTCAAGCTTCTTTATCTGCACGTAATCGAGCCGCGGATGATTAAAATCAATGACAAGTACGAAACCACACACAGTTTGCTGCCAATGAGAAGCGCTTTCGAGGGCACTTTCATTGCTGCTGGAGGATACAGTAGAGATGATGGGAACCAAGCAGTTGCCGAGAAATGTACAGATTTGGTTGCTTTTGGTCGTTTGTTTTTGGCTAATCCGGATTTGCCGAAGCGCTTTGAGCTGAATGCACCTTTGAATAAGTACAACAGAAGCACGTTTTACCTTCCTGATCCTGTTGTTGGGTACACAGATTATCCTTCCCTAAAATTAGATTAAGTTCTGTTTAATGACATGCTGTATCATTTCTTTGCCACCAACCCCTGCTCATATAAAAATTACTGATTGAGAATAAGAGTGATGAATAAAATGAAATTTGTGAAAAAAATTTCTTGATTTTTGTTTTTATTAATCAATAATTCATAAATAATCGTAGATAAAAAATTTAAATGAATTCAAATTCGGTTTGATTCTTTATTTATCAATTCGGTAAAAATGAATTTAACAAATCAACGCAAAGATTCAGATTTAATTCGTTTAATATAATGGTCAAATTTTGAATTCACTGAATTTTGATCCAATTCGATCATTTAGGATTCGTCACAAATTCGTGTGTCTAATTGGTTTTGCTACCCCTACAAACAAGCAAAACTCAGAAACAACAATATACCTAATTAGGATTAATCTAAGTCTACTATTATTTCTTTTTGCACTCAGTTAGCCATTAGCATCTTTAACGTTACTAATTGCACAAATTCTGCTTGCTTGCTGGAATGACCGATTGATCTTGATCTTATCAAATATCACTGGATCATTGTTGACCCGTGTTATGGTTCCTCATCAGCCGACAATTAAATAAAAAAAAGATCAAAGCAATTAACGTCTCCAATTAAGAAAATAAATAAATAAACAACACACAATTTTCCGTCGATTTGAACACTCGTTACTAAAAAAACACAGCATCATTAATTTTAGTCTTCTAAAAATTTCAATAAATGTATAAGTTGGTGCTTCATAATTGACTATTCAATATATTTTTACGTTCATTCATATGGTGGGAATCTTATTGAAAAAGGAGAGCATCGTTTAATTTTATACTTCAACAAATTTTAATATTGTATTAGTTCGTGTTTCATATGGCTTGCAATGAAAATTTATCCCAAAAGTCCACAACATACAACTTCTGAATTCATACTTGTAAATTTAAAATTACTATAGTGCCCTTAAAGCCATAAATTATACCTTATGCTCAAAATTCCGTACTCCACCTCAATATTTAAATTTCATGTCTTATAATATTAATAAATCATCCACATTATCAACTAGGAGTGGGTATTATTCAGTTTGGTTCGGTTCAGTATAAACTGAAACCAAATAGTTTAGGAATTTATGAACCAAATACGAACTAAATTATAGAACCGAACCGAACTGAACCAAATTAATTCAGTTCGGTTCAATAATTTGGTTCGGTTCGGTTTTCTCCTATATTTTCAATTTTTCATTCTTCAGTAAAGAAAAAAATATAATACTAATCTTGAGTTTATAAATCTACAAACAATAAACCACATAATAAAATCTAACAATAGTAAATTAACATAATAAAATTTAATAATAATATAAAAATACACAAATAATAAACAACATAAAATCTAATAAAAGTAAATTAGCATAACAAAGTCCAATATTAATATAGAAATCCACTACATATTACAAAACAAACTTTTTAAACCGAACCAAATAAAAAACCAAATGGTTCAAAATTTTTGAACCATTTGGTTTTTATGTTCCGAACCGAACTGCCATAATACAGTTCGGTTTGGTTCGGTTCAGCTATGCCCACACCTATTATCAACAATCTCAATACTAACCATAAACTACCTAAACATAATATAAAACTATTAGCTAATTACATACTAAATCAGAAAAATGGTAAGGGCTACACAACTCCGGCTCTACAATGCCTTGTTGGAGCTTTTGTGCATCTAAAATAATCCACCAATTATAGAAATTAGCTTGGGACTAACTTTGCCCATTTGTTAGAAACCCTATTTATAAATGAAGAATACTAATTGTTTGGGGAAGAAATAAAAAAGACAATGATAGAGCGCCACATGTCTATTTGGAAGTCTTTCACTTAAAATGGGAACATGGGATATTCAGGGTGCCCAACGTACCCCACTTAGTCCAAGTAATTTTGATTATCAAGGGTACCTGGGGTACCCTAAGGATACCCAAGGGTACCCAATGCATTCCATATGATTTTGGCTATTAAGGGTACTTAGGATACCTCAGAGGAATATGAGGTACTCCAGATACACCAAAGGAGTTAATGGGTACGCCATACAAAGTCGAAATGGTCAAACAATCTCCAAAATATTCTTCGCATGAGCTGTTCCTATCGCCAAAAAATAATATTTGATTTGGGAAAATCAAATATGAAATATCTTGTCAATAAAGAGGGGACAAATAGTCGTGTCTCGAATGCAAACCATCCAAACAAAGATCTCAGAATCTTTAGTACGACTTTTGCAAAAGATATCCCACGTGTACAAAATGACAAGATCTGTAAATGATGGCTGCACTATTCTCCATGCGTGATTCTAACGACCCAAAAAGTAAAATGAGACAAAATGACAATGAATATTCTGAAATTGAAGCAAAATCACCATTAAGAAATGTGCCACGTGGCGGGGTACCCCATCAGCACTATATGAGGACAACCAGGTTCATTCTTTCACATGATCCACCATTACACACACATATTACACAAGGCCGAGGTCTTTCTTCTTCAACATTTTCTCCATATTTTCAGAGAGCTTGCAAGCTCTCTACTCCACAAAAAAACTTGAGTTGCTGACTTGAGAATTGGAGTGTCGTCGCTGACCACCGCCTGCTCCACCTCTAACCTCATTCTCTTGGTTTTCCAGGTTTAAGACACCTCTCCAAGCTTTCCCCCTCAAATCTCAGCCTCCCACCATTATTAGCCATCTCTCATGCTCCTCTCTCTATTAAACAGCCCAAATAGCCCAGATCCTACAACTCACTGATGTATCCCTCTAGCCCAAAAAATAAAATTCATTATTTTTAGTGGGTTTACACTTTCAATTGGCTCACCTAAAATCTATTAAAAACAATTGGCACCGTCTGGGTGGGGAACGCACAAAGATCTTCCATAGCGGTAGCCAAGCTTAGTTGTTGAGTGTGTTTGTGAGCAATGGCACTTAACATACCCTTTGACACCATCTTGAGCGACCATGAGAGGGAGGAGAGAGGATAGCAGTGACGATACCAGTGATTTCGCAAGAAGGGAAGCCCATCTTAACAAGGGCAAATTCACCAAACAATCCACTAGTATACGCCCAACAAAGGAACCCATTTCACAATAGTCCTTTGAAGAACTCACCCATGCGATTCTTCGAGCTGTGGGTTCTCGAGTCCCCGAACTGGAGAATCCTTCCACAACTCAAGACACTCCTCCAAAGAGACCCGAGAAGCAGATCATCCCACACTTTAAGGTTCCCGAAGGAAATAGGCTGTAGAAGGAGCCATTGGGTACTCGATCCAAGCTGAGCACTACACAGCCTCCAACTACTCCCGTAGTAGCCAAGGTATGCAGCATAACAAAAGAGTCCAAGAGGGTCTCCGATACAAGCTGAATGCCAAAAGAGCTTCTCAACTGGCAGACGTATCCTTAGGGGTACCTAGAGTACCCCACGAATTCCTAAAAAAAATGGAGGACTTAGAAGCTCAAGTCAAGCTCCTCTCTAAAAGGCAAAATGTCACCAGTGCTTCAACTCCAGTGGGATACCACTTGCCATTCACCATGGACATCCAAACAGCCATTCTCCCTGATACCTTCACCATGCCTCAGGTACCCTAATATTTGGGTATCTCTAATCTAGCAGAACACACTAAGCTATACTACGACCATATGCTCAACAAGGGCGACACCAACAATGCCATGTATCATATATTTCCCCATACACTCACCGACCTTGCTAAGGCTTGGTTCAGATCATTGAAGGCATACCTCACCAGAACCAGATTGTTACCACGTGGGGTACCCAAGGACACCTACTCGAAACCCATATGTGAAGATGGGATACCCCGCTTTAGAGAAGTTGGTTTTTAAACCTCGCTCGACTATCAAAGCTCCAGCTATTGCCAATTTCTTGATCGAAATCGCCAATGACTCCAAGGGTGAGGGAATCCTGGGGTACCCGAGCGAGGCCAAACAAGTGGAGAAAGAAAAAGTAATCACCATAAATTCCAATAGAGAAAAGCCGTACAACTAGTAAAGGGATAACACTCTACCTCATTCTATTTATTTTGTTTGTTTTCTTTAATATTCATATGTTTTTAATGTGTGGAAGGCCACATGGGGTACCCGAGGTACCCTACTTTGGTCAGTTGTTATTTTCAATTTCCTAATTTTTCTATGTCAAGAATGGGAGGTCTGGCGAGCCCCCTTCTAATTAGAATAGCAAAGTTAAGTCTTGTAATGACCTATGCTTTCGTCACTTATGAATGCATTCTCTCTCCAAATGTTATCATGCGCATTTCCTTTGTCTTTTCAATCGTAACTGATTGGTATGAGATGCTATTTGATTTATGATCGCCATTGATTTAGCTCCATAATCACCATTGAAATCGCTTTATTACAGAATACGCCAAGGTACCTAGCCTATCCTACTTACTGCAGAACATACTGGGATACCTCACCCACCCCAATCACAATGATCTACCCCAGGTCAAAACTGTAAAACAAATCAATTATGAAAATTATGGTCATTAAAGAGAGGGAGGGCCAGAGAAGGCCCGAGGGCAGGCTATACCACTGTACCATAGTGACATGAGTTTCCATTAAGGTACGCATCTGCCCACACCTCTATTCTCTCGAGAAAGTAGGGAATGAACAATTTAAAATAAATAGGTTGAGTTGAGTGCCTAATTGACATTGTGATTGCTAAAGAGAATGAGGGCCAGAGAAGGCCCGAGGGCGAGATATACTGTTGTACCATAGCGACATGAGTTCTTGTTAAAGTATGCATCCGCCCACACCTCCATTCTCTTAAGAAAGTAGGAATGAATAGTTCAAAGTAAACAGGTCGAGAGGGGTGCCTAAAAAAAAAGGGGTAGGCTAGTTGCCGCCTCTATTATTCTCTATTACATCGGTTATTATTGTCGCCATTATGTGTTCTTATGTCACCATTAACGATTATTTTTCAAAATGCGCCGTGAATTCTATTAAGATATGCAGCATGTATATCTAATAAGACTGAAGTTTAATTACTTCACTTGTAGTTTCAAAAAAAACATCGTAAGCTAGAAGAAAAAGGCCAAAAACAGCAAGTCACGAAGACTGTCTTGGAAACAGACCACTGCACGAACAACTTCTGTTTTTAAGTGATTTGAGATCCTTAAAGCACCTTAATTATGATACCTCTAATCAGTCCACACTTATAAATCTTCTGAGAGTTCATCAGAATTTGAATCACCAAATTCCAATATAAAATGAGAGAAATAATGAAGAAACATGTATGCTATAGTTCATGATCATTCATTCCATTAAATCATCATTATCTTTTTAATAATGGCATTAAACATCATAATGACCTAGGCCCACTCACTAAGTCATTTTTTATTGAATTTGATCTTATCACTTCAAAAATTTATTTAATCAATTAATTTTTAATAAATAAATAAATAGCCTAGTTACTGAATTTTGTCTTTAACAAATTAAGCCTAATTTGATTAAATCAATATAGTCATTTTACATGCTCAATCTTAAACCTAATAATTAATTAAGGTTTTATTAAATTTATTTTATTCCTTAAACTATTTATGGAACATCCAAATTTTTATCTTAAATCATATTTAATATTCATAATCATTCTCTAATGAATTATGACATAAATAATAATTTCCATAAAATTAGGAAATTTAATTAACTTCTCATTTTCTAATAACTCATTTTTTATTTCTATTAGTTGTGTGACCTTTTAGGTTTTTTGTTATAAGGCAATAGAACTATTTTAATGATAACTCTTTATTCAGTAAAAGATGTTAAACTCTTTAGTCATCAATTAAAACTTTTCTAGTGACCTTAAAATGCATTGCTAATACACTTTAGCAATAATGATCTTAAGGTTTCTACAAGTCGTGAGTGACACCTAGCAGTATTTCATGACCATCTAAATAACAAGAATTGCTGGATTTATGGAACCTATACCATTTTTTCTCTATGTCCTGATCTTTTCACCATCTATGTCCAAAGGAAAATGCGGCTTATGGTTTAGTATGTTAATCACTTATGTTTTATATCAAAGTAAGTCTAAATGAACTTGACATGAAAAATATAATTTGAACTCCTTCAAATATATTTCACCTTGGCCAAGGATTTCTCATACCAATTCAGGTTAACTCACAGGGGACATCCTTTTTGTTAATAGCAAAATGATGAATTCCGTATTGGCCATACACTTATCTCCATACATAGCCAGCCATGACAGCTACGACTAGATCTCTTCCTTGATTAGGAATCAATCCTTATGCTTTCACATAACATAAATGTCTATGTATAAGACATCTATGATGCCTTAGGTTTAAAGACCATTACTAAACATAGTGTCTATAACAATGTATAATAAACCATTAAAACTCAAGACCATATGACTTATTATTATTTGGTCAAGTTTAGTAAACTTGTTCTTGCAACAAGTACCTATGTGTTTGACTTGGCATCTCATGTCAATGATATGAAACTCACCATCCATTTGAGTATCGCATACCATAAAAGAGTCGTAACACATATGAGTGTTTATAGAAATTTTTAACGTCCAATCATAAATCCACCACTAGCTAGGAACTATTTTAGAAATATAGTACAAAGGATACACGTTTCATATTCTCGACATACTCGAGAATGTATTCCTTAACTATTTTACTTCTTGGACTATATTCATTAATATAATTTATGAATATTAATAACTTTGTCATTTTATAAATATCAAAATATTAATCAAATATAGTAATTCCCTAAAAGTGCCACTCAATTGACCTTTAGGGCTTATTATTAACAACTGGAGCTTGTATCTTTCAATTCAAATATTTGCAAATTTATTTTTGTTGCTTCTGGAAACATCAAACACGGTAGCCGCTCATGCCATTCCTCTTCTCACACGGTACAAAATGGGGCCATTCAATCTCTTTCATAGGTATGGTTTCGTTTGTAATTTTTTTAACATTTTTTGAGAATTAATTTATTAACATTAAATATTGAATTTTTATTTTCTGGAGAATAGTTTTGGCCCCATTAGGAAGAATTAGATAATTCAACAATATTCCACAGCCACATGCCATTTTTTATTACTCAACGAACAACTAATGGTTGTTTTCTCATTGCTGAAGCAAATGGGATCTCAAACACAGCTCAAGGGTAATCGTGTTACTATTTTTTTCCTTTTTCTTTTTTTTTTAACAATTAGAGAAATTATCTCTGCACCACTTCTGTTTTGTCATATGTACATCTAATCACCATAAAATTTTGACATATTTTTTGTACTATCTTTGTTTCTAAAATTGTATTAATGAACCACTTTGACACTAAGAATTTAAATAAAATGACTATTTTACCCCTAAACTAAAAAGAGTATTTTATACTACAAAATTTTTTAAAAATAAAAAAAATTATAATTATCATTTAATTAATTGATAATGTATTATTGAAAAACTGGGTGTGTGAGTGCCGTTTGATTAATTGATAAAATATTATTGATTTGTTAATCCTTTTGACCTAAAAAATGTGTAGTACTCATCTCAAATATTTTTTTTTGAGAGATATCTCAAAATAATAAAAAATTATCAATCATAGAATCATAATTATCAAACAATTTTCATTGTTTAAATTAATCACGAAAATAGTAATAGTCTAAACCAACTTTGAATAATAAAAAAATTATAATTACTAAAATTATCATTTAAAAATTATATACAAAATTAGCATCTTGGATTTTGATATTTATTTGTTTTATTAAATTCAGAGGTATTCATGTAATTACAATTTTTTTATTTTTAAAAATTTTTAAGATAAAATGGTCTTTTAATTCATTTAGGGTTAAAATGATTATTTTCTCTAAATTTTTAATGTCAAAATGATTGATTGATACAATTTTTGAAACAAAGGTGGTGTAAAGAATATGTTAAAATTTTGTGGTATTTAAATGTACATATGAAAAAATAGAAGTGGTGCAGAGGTAATTTCTCTATAAACATGTTTCTCAAACGCGTCACAAACAAGAAAGGACCTTCAATTTTTATTTTTTTTAAGTGAAGGGATTGTTGAGCTATATATGTCTCACATTAACTAGTAAATGAGAGTTACTTAAATTTATAAGTAGATAGGTCACTTCACTAATCAGACTATTCTTTTATGTTTGATACCAAGAATTATAGGCCCATCCCCTCAGCATATTTTAATTCATAAATGTGCTTCTCCAAATTTAATATTTTGAAAAGGCTTTAAACTCTTCTTGTTTGGAAATGTGGAATTTTCCCTTTATCTTCAGCCTACCAAAGTTTTGAGCATCGGTTTTCCATCTACAAAAGAAATGCTGACGCTCAAGTTAATAATTGGTTCATAGGAAAATCTAAGAAAATCAGTCAATTGAAAGTGTAATTAAGCTGTTCCGAAGGAGCAAGAATCTGTCTCGTTCTAGATGTGAGAATGTCAAGTCTTCAGCGTTTATCTAGTGATTTTAATTCTTAGGTGTAATTAATTTTTTATTATTGGACATGTGGCGCAATAGGATTTCATGATGCAAATCCACACCTACATTTAGTTACCCCACCAGTGGGATTCAGATTTCAGAAGGTCTTATTTTAAAATTCTATTTTTTCCCCGTAAAATCTTATTCCGCCGCATGTTAAAATCTAAAAATTAGTTTTTTTTTTTAATTTTATAAATGGTGATAGACGACTGACTAATTTATTTAGGCTTTGCATACCCGTTACCAAAAAAAAAAAAAAAAAAACTGTTATTTGAAACTCCACTTGTATTGTCATCAAATCCTATCGCGCCATATCTTCATAATTTAGTTATATATTTTCTATATATATAATATTTATCTAATAAGGATATATTCATTTTATCATGAAGTTGCTGCTACAATACCCAAAAAAAAACACAGAATTTAATATACTAAAAATAAAAGAATATAATATCTAATGTATACATTTGCCTTTTTTTTTCAATATTTTAGTGATATTCTTACTTTAACTAAATGGAGATGTCTTCACTAAAGAATATATCTATATATACATGAAAAATTTATTTGGGTTTTACCCTACCATACTGAAAAAATATTTTTTTAAATTCGCATAATTTTTCACAGGTTTTGATGGGGTTGAAATTCATTGAGCACATTGTAACAATAAAAGCTTTAAAGGGAGATTTTGTTAGCCTCAGTTTTATGGGGTTCATATCATATACGCTTCACTTATATACAAGCTAAAGAATACATGTGATAAACACTAGCAACAAGATAATTACAACTGTAAGGCTAATTATAATGATAATAAGATGAAAGTATCATATCACATTTTTGTTTTATCGTTATCGTCATCAACTTGAACGATCAATTTCTGAAAGATAAAGTAAATAACAAGACCGATCAATACGGCAAAACGATGCCGATTTGCCCTGGAACTAGTTGAAGCTGTGGATAATGAAATCGGAACTGAAAGAGTTGGCATGAGATTATCACCTTATGCTGATTACATGGAAGCTGAACACTACTCAAATCCTGAAGCACTCGGCGAAAGCACTTAACAAATTGAAGCTTCTTTACCTGCACGTAATCGACCTGCGAATGATTAAAATCAATGATAAGTATAAAACTACACACAGTTTGTTGCCAATCAGAAACGCTTTTGAGGGAATTTCGTTGCTGCTGGGTACACAGATGATTCTTTCCTATATTTGTCTGCTGCGTACACAGATGATTCTTTCCTATAATTTGTCTAAGATCTGTTTAATTAAATTACTTATTAGGTTGCAATTTAAAATTTTAAGACAAAAAGTATTAAGTGATCAAAATAAGACAAAAAGAAAAATAAGAGATGAATGAAATGAGATTTGTGAAATTTTTTCTTGATTTTTGATGTTATTAATTATTATTTTGATATATAATCATAGATAAAAATTTAGATAAATTCAAATTTGATTCGATTCATTTATTAATTATGTAAAACAAATTTAACCAATTAAAAGGAAGATTTGAATTTGATCTTTTAATAAATTGGTCGGATATTGAATTCACGGAAGTTTCACCTAATTTGTTTTGGATTCATCATGAATTCGTGGGTCAAATTGGTTTTGCTACCCCCTAAAAAAAAGCAACCTCTCAAAATATTTGAAAAAAAAAAAGGTGTAAACCTCGTCTAGTCCCTATATTTTAAGGTTAGTAGCCGTTTGGTTAGTGTATTTTTTAAAAATACCTCATTTAGTCATTGCTGTTAAATTATTAACACCCTTGCCGTTATTCTTTGTTCCTTTTAGCTTGCTTTTATAATATTACCCTCTTACAATAATGTTTCTTTTTTTGGACATTAATCAAAAAATAAAATTATCAATTTAACCCCAAAAAATAAAATAGAAACAAAATGAATATATATTAATTTTTATGGAAGCTCACGTATGTCCAAAAAAATAATGTTGAAAAAAATAAAATTACCAATTTGTTTGGACATTAATAAAAAAACAAAAATTAATATATATCTTTTTGTTTCTATTTTATTTTTTGGGGTCAAATTGATAATTTAATTTTTTCTTTTTATTAATGTATTAAAAAGATACATTATTTTAAGAGAGTAATATTGCAAAAGCAAGACAAAAGAAACAAAAAGTAACTGCAGATATGTTGATAATTTAATGGTAGGGACTAAATCAGGTACTTTTAAAAATATAAAGATTAAATGGATACTAACCTTAAAATATAGGGACTACACAAGTTTTTACCTATAAAAAATTTAAGACTTCAGACAAAAAAAAAAAGAAGCACAAAGACTGTGTTATTTAAGAAAGAAGCGTGTTACACACATAATAAGGAATTGCTTCCTAGTTCCAAAGGTTTGACTTTTGAATTAGTGTTAAGAGTAGTGATATTTGGACAGAAATATTTAATAAAACACTGACAAAAAATAACAGTACTCCTGATTGGGATTATCATGTTAATTGAAAATAATCAATCAATTCATAATCCCAACTGATCATACTGCTAATTATTTCCGTCTGCACTCTGCAGCCATCAGTTTTTTTTAGCATTGGTTGCGCAAATTCTGCTTGCTTACTGGAGAGTGACTAATTGATCTTGATCTTATCAAATATCATTGGATCATGGACCCAAGATATGGTTCCTCAACTGATCAAAGCAATTAACGTTTCCAAGTAAGAAAATAAATAAATAAAACAACTCACAATTTTCCGTGGATTATGGAACACTCGTGATTTATTTATTTATTTTAAAAGACATCATTAATTTTAGCCTTCAAAAAATTTCATTAAATATATTTGGTGTTTAATAGTTGACTATTAAGATATAGTTTTTATATTCATTCACATGGTGAGAAACTTATTGAAAACAGAGAGCATCATTGAATTTTAGCCTCTACAAATTTCAATATTGTATTAGTTCGTGTTCCATAGTTGCCTATTTAATATATAATTTTGACTTATTTAATTCCCTCATGGTGCTGGTAAAACCGATTGGAAAAGGACAAAGACTTTCTTTCTTTAATAAAATAACCAGGTTATGTTTAATTCGAGGAAAAAAAAATGGAAGGTAAGCAGAAGTTTACGGTAGATGGAAGATCTAATTGCAAATATCAATTTGCATTACTCCTCTCTTTACATTTTCTTTTATAATTTTCCAACTTTTGATCCCACGAGATTCAAATTTAGACTTTTTTAATTTGAATTATTTGCTCATCTTTTCTATAAAATGAAATATTGAGGGGAGAAGAAGCTATAAGCAGAGAAAGAGAATAAGGCAAGCCAGAGTTGAAAGATTGCATCCATGGAAGCAGCCGCCGCCACCACCACCACCAATATTCCTCTTCTTACACCATACAAAATGGGACAATTCAATCTCTCTCACAGGTTCCGTTACTTATATAATTTTTTATCCACTATTTCTTTTCTTTTAATATTTGTACGACGGCATTATTATTTATATTTTTAAGAAACTCGAATTAACGGGAGAAAAAATTTGAGTCATAAATATTACTTGTTAGCAATTTATTTACTTTTCTTTGAGAATTTAATTATTTTAATTAACATGAAAAAATGGATTTGTTTATTTTTGCAGAATAGTATTGGCCCCATTGACAAGAATTAGATCATACAACAACATTCCACAGCCGCATGCCATTTTATATTATTCTCAGCGCACTACTAATGGTGGGTTTCTCATTGCTGAAGCAACTGGAGTCTCTGACACTGCTCAAGGGTAATTTTGTAAATATACTTTTGTTTTTTCTTTTTTAAATTAAATGCATATCATTTACATATGTAAATTTTGTGAAAAATGTTAATGTTGATATAAGTTGAATATATTAATTCAAGGGGTCCATAGATGCATGTAGCATAAGAAGCAGAATTTGGAGAATTACTTTTGACAATAACCATTGATTTAAAATAAATTGATCAGGTATCCAAACACACCTGGAATTTGGACAAAAGAGCAAGTGGAAGCTTGGAAACCAATTGTGGATGCTGTTCATCAGAAGGGTGGAATCTTCTTTTGTCAAATTTGGCACGTAGGCCGAGTATCTAGCTATGGTATGAATCCCAATTTAGAACTTTTTTTTTTCCTTAAGTGCTTTCCATAAAAAAATAAATAAAATTAGTTGACAAGATTTTCTAATTATCGAACACTTTTCCTTATTTTAACTAAAACCTGAAAAAAAAAAAAATAAGGACAGAATATTTTAAAATATTTATGTAGTGCATCACCAATTTGTGAGTTTGACAAGGATTTATATTTTGAGCTTGATCTGAATGCGAAAAAGCAAAATAATTAGTGTGCAATTTTTTTTTTTAAAAATAAAGCTAACTTTGCCAATAAATTGATCCTTATTTCAAAATTCGTATTGAATCAATACAATGTTTGTAATTTTTTAATTTCCCTATGCGGTGATTTATTTAGTTCACAACTATTTTTTTTTTGAAATTTGGCTCCAATAATGCTAATTGTAAATTATACTTGTAATACTTAAACATAGGTTTTCAGCCAAACGGAGAGGCTCCAATATCATGTACGGGTAAGGGAGTGACACCTGGCCTAGATGGAGTAAATTGGTCATCTCCTCGTCCGTTGAGAACTGAAGAAATCCCTCAAATTGTCAATGATTTTAGACTTGCTGCTCGTAATGCCATTGAAGCAGGTAAAATATGTAAATATGTTTGCGCGTTTGCATTTTACAAAATTCGAATTTGAGCAAGCACATATATTGATTACTGTTTTATTCTGTTTTCATGCAATAAATTATTGTCATGCTACAAAGAAATACTGTGTATTGGTTGAAATCCTTGTTTTAATTCGAAAATGTACTTTCCCAAAGTGCTTTTATAGAAAGTGCTTGTTTGAACTTAAAATACAATTTTGCAGGTTTTGATGGGGTTGAAATTCACGGAGCAAATGGATACTTGATTGATCAATTCATGAAAGATCAAGTAAATGACCGGACAGATCAATACGGCGGAAGCCTCGAAAACCGGTGCCGATTCGCCCTGGAAGTTGTTGAAGCTGTTGTTAATGAAATTGGAGCCGAAAGAGTTGGCATGAGATTATCACCTTATGCTGATTACATGGAAGCTGGAGACTCAAATCCTGAAGCACTTGCCCTGTACATGGCGAAAGCACTTAACAAATTCAAGCTTCTTTATCTGCACGTAATCGAGCCGCGGATGATTAAAATCAATGGCAAGTACGAAACCACACACAGTTTGCTGCCAATGAGAAGCGCTTTTGAGGGCACTTTCATTGCTGCTGGAGGATACAGTAGAGATGATGGGAACCAAGCAGTTGCCGAGAAATGTACAGATTTGGTTGCTTTTGGTCGTTTGTTTTTGGCTAATCCGGATTTGCCGAAGCGCTTTGAGCTGAATGCACCTTTGAATGAGTACAACAGAAGCACATTTTACCTTCCTGATCCTGTTGTTGGGTACACAGACTATCCTTTCCTAAAATTAGATTAAGTTCTGTTTAATGACATGCTGTATCATTTCTTTGCCACCAACCGCTGCTCATACAAAAATTACTAATTGAGAATAAGAGTGATGAATAAAAAGAAATTTGTGAAAAAAAATTTTTCTTGATTTTTGTTGTAATTAATCAATATTTCATAAATAATCGTAGATAAAAAATTTAAATGAATTCAAATTCGATTTGATTCTTTGTTTATCAATTCGGTAAAAATGAATTTAACAAATCAACGCAAAGATTCAGATTTAATTGGTTTAATATATTCGATCATTTAGGATTCATAACAAATTCGTGTGTCTAATTGTTTTTGCTACCCCTACAAACAAGCAAAACTCATAAACAACAATATATCTAATTAGGATTAATCTAAATCTACTATTATTTATTTTTGCACTCAGTTAGCCATTAGAATCTTTAACGTTACTAATTGCACAAATTCTGATTGCTTGCTGGAGTGACCGATTGATCTTGATCTTATCAAATATCACTGGATCATTGTTGACCGGTCATTACAAAAAAATTGGGATAAGGCAACATCATTTTAACAACGTGCGCATATGAAATGTTGCCAAATTTATAATTTAACAATGATCATAAACTGCATATTGCCAAATATAAAGTTTTAGCAACACGCAATAAGTGACCGTTCTATTGAACATTATCACAATGAGTAATCATTTGTTGCCGTATAGGATTATGTAATGACAACATCAAACTTTGCACGTTGTAATTAGTTATTTAAGGCAACATTGAATTGCCTGTTGCATAAACTATTATTTAAATAACAACGTTTAGTTGCGTGTTGTTAAATCTTTTTTTTATAAAGTTATTGTTAACTCAATTTAATATGAAATTGGTGAAAATTAAAACATAAATAGGTGCTTGTGAAATTTATACATAAAAATATTATAATAATAAAATTTTTGATTATTCATTAAGTACAATATTTTTAAAAATTAAAATAATAGAAAATAATATGCAATAAATTAAAACTTGTTTCGCGCCCAAGTGTTGCACAGCGCCGGTTAAAGCGCGGTAAAAGGGAAAAAAAGAAAAAAGAAAAGAGAAAAATTGACTTATTGAAACCACTTTACTCTTTCTCTGCCGTTCAACAAGTCAAGCCTCTTAATCTTCATTGTGATAATAGCTGCGTGCCACCAAAGGAAATGAGTTATCAAGTACTCTTCTTTTCAATTTCATTGATAAAGCTCATTTTCACTTTCGTAATTCTATTTAATTAATTATTTTGCTCTTTGCATTAATTCTTTTTTAGAATATTTGGGTCTTTATCCTGCACTTCGTCTCACTCAAAATCATTCAACATTCCCATTGCAGATTCATTGCTTGGTAAGTGGGACAATTCTTTATTGTTTGTGGGGTTCATATATCTGATATGAATCATGTAAATATCAATTTTTTTGTGGTGTGTTATTGAAACGCCTAGGCCAAATATTTACATGGAAAATATGATTTTGAAGAGTATATTTTATTTTTAATTGAAATTAGTAAATATTACATGTGAGATGGATTACCATTTTTTTTAATTGAGTGGCACAATTTTATTCGCTTATTGTGTTGTTGACTTCATGAAACAGATAACCTGCTTCTGTTCACGCCATTAAACATAGTCTCCTGTATCAGCAGTGGTTTTTAAGGATTTAACTACAAAGCAAACTTGAGGTATTGTTTCCTCCTGTATAATTAAAATTATAAATGGAATTTCTCTGTTTTGATGTTTGCTTTACAAACTTTATTATAGTACAACATATTTCCTCTATTTCATGTTCGGTTATAGTCTTTATTTTTTATTCTGGAATATATAACTTTTACTAGCCTATCAGATACTCTGACTGGATCCTATTTTATTTTATTTATTTTTATATGGTCCAAACTAATCACCTTGCACAACCATGTCTTGACAACAATAGTGATTCAAAATGGATAAAAGATGGGTCCACTTATCAAGGTTTCATATTTACTTAATAAAAGAATGGATAGTTTTAAGAATATTTTTAGCGTTAGATTAATCAGTAAGTTATTACTCTTATATTATTTTTGTAGACATTCAGATGAATATAGAAAGGGAGCACGTGACTTTGTTAATAGTGCTCGTGCAAATTCAGGAAATCTAGATATAATAGTATGTCCCCGCATTCATTGTAAAAATGTACAACGCCGCCATTTCGATTTAGTGTATGAACACTTGGTTATGAAAGGCATGGATCCTACCTATAATACTTGGGTCCTTCATGGTGTAAGTTCTGCTTGTTCTGGTATGTCAATGCAATATAATGATATTGAAATGACAGAAACATATCAAATGTGTAGAGATCAAGTTTAGTTTCAGGAAGGAAATGTATCAGAGCACATGCATGAAAGTAACAAAGAAGAGTTCACAAATCTTATCAAAGATGCTGAAACTCCATTGTATCCTGGATGTACAAAGCACATAAAAATGTCAGCAACAGTTTCTTTATTCAAGCAAAAAAGTTAGTTCATTCATTGCACTAATAGTATTCAAGTTAAGTTTCATGTCTATAAAAATTATACTTTTTAATGTTTGACTGATAGGCAATAAGCAAGAAGTATAGAGAAATGAGAAATAATCAAGAATTGATACATTCAATGGGCTGATTAGGTTATGCTTGAAAGGAGCACACCATGGTATGGATTTATTTAATTTAAAAATGTTTTGACACTTGTTTGATTTACTTTAAATTACATATTTTTCTTAATTGTAGAAAAAGAAGATTTCAAATCCATCCGAAATCACTAGAGTCAATGTTTGGATTGAAGGCCGTCTTAAAAAGAATGGTCAACCTGTTAATGAAGCAGCTTCTAAAACATTGGTAGGAGATATCTAGATAAAGTATTCTTATTATAACTATTCATATATATGTTATTAATAATGTTATTTTGCTACTTTCAGGAAAAAGTTAAAGAGTGTCACCATTCAAAAGGTAAACACCACGTCTAACAATATACATGATGATGCTATTGCAAAAGTATTTGGACCTGAAAAGCGTGGACGAGTTTGAGGACAGGGGTTTGGAGCCACTCCCACTCAATTAGAAGCACAGATTCAATCTAGTGGAAAAGTGAAGAAATTCAAAACCAGCGGCAAGCTCAATCTGAAAGAATGTCTACCCTTGAAGAGAATTATAAGCATTTGACTGCGTTCTTAAAACAATGCCAATAGGTAAATGACTATATGATAATGCATACATGCAAATAGTTATTTGAAAATCCATTCTAAGACTGAGATTTACTTCTAATCATGCATGGGATCCAAGCAAAGGTTTTGATGATATTATAAGTTCTCAAGCTTGTACTCCTCAGGTAAAATTTTTTTATCTTTTTGTTGTACTTATTGAGAATTTTTCATTGAAAAGAAAAAAGTGCTGGCTCATCCAAATTTTATTTTTTACTCCTATAAATTGTAAATTAATATTCTGTTACTTATAGTCACAACAAGGAAGCGGTACAGTGCAAGAAAACGGTCACTATGAAAATGCAAGATGTTATTTATTGAATTTGTATTCAGATGATGTTGATGAAATTGTGGCTGAAGGAAAAATTGCATCAATAGATCCTAAGGCAAAAGTTCACCACATGCCTCGTGGAAGAGATTGTTGGAAAGTTTGGGTGGAATCAATATCCGATGGTAAGGATGAAGTGACTTCGTATAAAGTCACAGATGAAGCTCATATAATAGTTTAGGCTTTGGGAAGCACTGTTGCTTGGCCAAAAAGTTGCATCAAATTGTTTTAAAGAAGGTATGTAGGCGTACAAATATTTTCTTTGGTACATATATATAATTATATTCCAAATGCAACAAATGAAAATTGATTCAGTTAACCTTGTCGGAGTTATGCCTTGAAGATGTTTTTGTTGGAGTGTATATATGTCTTGAAGAAGTTTTTGCTGGAATTGCTAAACTGAAGAAGCTTTTGTTGGAGATGGTTTTTTGAGGTTGATATTTATGGAATTGCAACTGCCACTACTGTGTTTTAATTTTTTGGTGTTTTGCTAGATGAAAATTATATTGATGTTGGAAATTTGTATGGATTAATTGTTATATTTTGTTTTTTTATATTTGCTGTGTAATAGGATTTGTATGAATACTAAAATATCAGTGTGATTTTTAGTTGTGATGTATGCTTATTATTAAGTTTATGTAAAATTATTATAATAAGCCAAATATTGGAATTAGTTCATATACATTTTACCTATGCTGGCAGTAGTGTAATAATAATAATAATAATAATATTATTATTATTATTATTATTATTATTTGGCAACATGCAAGATATGTTGTTTATTGTAAATAAAAAAAAAAAAGAATTAATGACAACATTTAGTTGCTTTCTACTATATATTTTGTGGCAACAATCACAAGCTTGTTGTTGAAAGTTTGGAACCACATGACTTTTTTAACAACAATCATTGTATGTTGTAATACGATATTTAGCAACGTTCATAACTTGTTCAACAACGTGAATTGCGTGTAGCTAAAAGTCACCAACTTTTCGCTACAGCTAGAACCGCAACGTTCAAATGCTCGTTGTTAAACACCTTCCACAACAAGCTTTGCCTGTTGTCATATACCATTTTTGTTATGGTTCCTCATCAGCCGACAATTAAAAAAAAAAGATCAAAGCAATTAACGTCTCCAATTAAGAAAATAAGTAAATGAACAACTCACAATTTTCCGTGGATTATTGAACACTCGTTACTAAAAGAACACAGAGCATCATTAATTTTAGTCTTCTAAAAAATTTCAAAAAATATATAAATTGGTGTTTCATAGTTGACTATCCAATATATTTTTACGTTCATTCACATGGTGGGAATCTTATTGAAAAAGAGAGCTTCATTTAATTTTATACGTCAACAAATTTTAATATCGTATTAGTTCGTGTTTCATAATTCACTGTTTGATATATAATTTTCAATCTCTCACAAGTTCCTTTACTTATATTATTTTTTATCCACTGTTTTTCTCTTCTAATATTTGTATGACTATGAGGACATTATTATTTATATTTTTAAGAATCTCGGCTAAATGGGAGAAAAGATTTCAGTCATCAATGTTACTTGTTAATAGTTTATTATTTTTTTAGAATTTATTTTACATGAATTATTGGATTTGTTTATTTTTGCAGTATAGCATTGGCCCCATTGACGACAATTAGATCCTACAACATTCCACATCATATGCCATTCTATATAATTCTCAGTGCACAACCAACTTTGGTTTTCACATTGCTGTAGCAACTGGGGTCTCCTTTACCGCTCAAGGGTAATTTTGTAACTATATTTTTGCCTTTTTTAAAAATTAAATGCATGTTATTTACGTATGTAAATTTTATGAAAATAAATTCCATACGAAATGACATAATTATTTTCCAAACATGTGAAACACAACCAACTTTATGCGATATAGCATGCAATGAATATTTATCCCACAAGTCCACAACATACAACCTTTGAATACATAATTGTAAATTTAAAATTGCTATAATACCCTTAAAGCCATAAATTACACCTTATGCTCAAAATTCCACATTAATAATGAATTTTTCATATCTTAAAATACTAATAAATCATCCACATTATCAACAATCTCATTACTAACCATAAACTACCTATACATAATATAAAACTATTAGTTAATTACATACTGAATCGGAAAAATGGTAAGGGCTACACAACTCCCACTCTACAATGCCTACACCCAAAATAATCCACCAATTACATAAATTAGCTTGGGACCAACTTTGCCCATTTGTTGGAAACCCTAATTATAAATTAAGTATACTAATCTTTATATTAACTTCATTCCCATGGAATCCAACTTCAACTAAAATGATAGAAATCTAACTCTCTTAGGCAAGTAAACCAATTTGAAAAATTGAATCACTTTTCTCTCACTCAAATCCTCTCTCTACACGTCCTACACTTAAATTCCTTTCTAATGGATGCTTCCAAATGAACTTAGGAATGTAAACACTCGAGAATAGCTCCCCAAACCAAGTTGTCAAAGATCTAAACTCAATTTTTGTTAAAATTCCCAAGATTTGAATATTTTCCCATTTTCTTCCTCTCTTGCTCGTGCGCCCTTGCAAAGAAATAGTAAGTGCCTCCTTTATTTTTTTCTTAGCATGGGCTGAGCGATGTGTCATCAGATCGAGCCTAAGAGCATGAGGCCGAGTTAAATTTCATGAGATCGTGGCTCAAGAGCATGAAGTCAAGCTAAGTGTTATGAGGTGGAGGCCCATGAGCATGAAGCCGAGGTACATGTTGAGTAAAGTTGGAAACAGCCTATTGTGAAAAATCACAAAATATTTGTGTGTTAAAGTTCCCATTAGGGTTATTATACATAGGGTTTATAATGCATCAATATTATATTCAAAAAATTGAAAAATATTGATATGTTAGCATCAACTAAAATCACAAATATTATATTAATCTAGCAAAAGGCCAACAGAGATATTTAAAAAAAAAAATTGTGGGGCAGCTTATTTGATATTGGTGAAAAAAAACTAACTGATAAAACCTATACCACTAATTTGTCACATGATATATAAAACAAGTGAAGCCAGAATGATAATACATTTACGTCATGTTGTATCATAGAATGAGAACCTATAAACAATTAACAAAACAACTACTTAGACAAGAAAATACAGAGAAAGATAAAAGAGTCATTTTTGCAATGCATGAAGAAAGAGTGAGCTGTTACTGAAGAATAGAAAGTTAATGCTCAAAGTTAAGCATTAATACCACTGCGCATTAGGTGAGAGCCACAAATATGAAATATGTACAGGCACCAAACTATCTGTGCAAGTTCACCTGAGAATCATCACAGGTTGATTTCTTGATAGCTTTTAACAGAATGTCCAGTAATAAAATACTTTATTTCCATATGATTCTTCTTTGGTATGTGACCATGTATGCGGAGCTTGTTTAAATATCAATCAACGGACTCTAACTGATCTTCTGTACAAACATACTACTAGAAATTTCCAATGTTCTTCACATCATTTGCTAGAAAACATTAAGTTCACATAATATGACTATCATTTTGTATTAGTACTAATCTATCATGTTTTAAGAAAATGCATGCAAACTATCCCTATTAATCAGAAACTTCACAGAGAGCATGTAGTAGCCAATTTCAACTTGTTCGTCATTCAAGGCTCAAGTAACGAGTAGAATAAAGATGATCTAACCTACGCAACAACACAGATTATTGTGAAATAGTTTAATCATAATGTATGCAAACAAATAAGAGAAGTCTGTTATTTTCACAACAGAGATTATTGTGAAAGTTCCATTTCATGCACCAAGGAAACTGTTCCCCACATTTTAAGAGTTCTCATCGGTCTCAAAGTCTTCTTTCCATATAAACCTAATGTCACTGAGTCAACAGTAAATTAGACATTTTTTTCAATAACTATATAATCAATGTACAATACGTAAGGATCTACATGTGTAGGTGCAGAGAAATGAGGGGAGGGAGTTGAAGATGATACTGACAATTTTTATGCTCCTTCCCATCTCGAGAACAACTGCTGCATCTGTAAAAAGAAAAATGTTCACTGAATTGAAATATTTCCCTGGAAAAATAATGATTTTGATCCGTATTACAATTACGAAGAAAGGACAGTTAAGAATAGAAAACCTTGTACTTAAAGAATCTCCCTTAATTGAATCTCTATTTCATTGAAATATAATCTATACAACATTAACCTGCGATATCAATTCACCAGTAACAAACATGAAAACTAGATTGACAATGTTTGAAGAGAAGGTAGGAGGACTGTTTCGGAAGGGGGCATCTGAAATTTTATGAAAACTAAACCTGTCAATTACCCTACTTTCAACAGATTGGGGATTCCTTTTCTTTCCCCCTTTTTGCATATTTGTTTCAGTGAGGTGAAGAAAGAAATCTACTATAAAATAAGGGACTCATTTCCATCCCATGTGAATGTGATCATTTCCATCTCATGTGAATATGATGAACTAATTTGAAGTCCACGGCAGATCCAGAAGCATAGAAGAATCATAACACTACCAGGATGGAATAGCAACAGCTACAAGAGCAGGTGATAGTTTCCATAGCTGATGAAGCTGACCGCTTAACAATCCAGCCAGATACTCGAGAATGCAACTTTTCTACTTTAAAACAGCAGAATTGATCGTAAGATAATTGTATAAACAAAGATAGCATATACAAGCAGAGAAGGTTATGTGGAGCCAAAAGCTGGAAGTAACATATTTGATTGCATATAAATAGAGAAGCACATCATAAAATATTAATCAACTGAAAAAATATCTTCTCAGTCTGTTTCAGATATGAACCTGATTTGGCCAAAAAAATAAAAGAACCTCAGCTTAACTTACCTAGAACAAAATCTTTGACCTTAGCTCTACTGTCTGCAAAATCTTCTCTGATAATCATTTATGTTTCTTGAGTAACAAAAAATTAATAAAACAATATTTCAGAACCCTGAAATTCCTCTAATATCTTTAAATCTTTGAAGACATTAAAGGTACCTTTGAACTCATCATCTCCTCTTTAGAATAAAAATTTTGCAATCCTTTCTTGCACAATTTCTGATATTGCTGTGAGATGGAAAGGGAAATATAAGAAATGGACGTGAAATGTTCTATTAGGCAACTCCATCTGCTTGCAATGCATCCAAGTAGCAGGAGCTCCTGTCTCAAGGAAAAACATAAAATTATGTACAAAATTTTAAATAATCGAAAGGTTACTGGTTGAAAATTTAAATAACCACATATATTAGATATCAGAAGCAAAACTTATGATCTGCTCACAGAAATGAGATATCCCCCCACTCACCAATTTATATGGTATGGGGCCATTTCTGCCAATTAACTTGAAAAGGTGGTACCGTGAACTGGATCTAAGCAGTCCTACTGTAGATTTCAATTATAAAAGCTACTTTACAAATCCCAACCTATAACCAATAAACCCATGTTGTTTCACTTTCTAAACCATTAAGGGGATTGAAAATCCACTGCAATATCATAACATGTGATCAAATAGTTTGGGTTGGGAGGACAATATATATCTCAACTGAAAACCTACATGACTATAGTTTCTAAAGTAAATGACTATTTTGGACCCCTAACAAACATAAAATGACAGTATTTAGGATAGCGAATCCTTGCAAATCATTTCATAAGCCTGATATGTGTAATCACCATCCTTCAAAAAATACCATAGGCACCGTGCAGTTTGGTCTGACTGACATCATTGCTTCAGAAACAACTGAAGTCCACAAATTTTAAGTATAATTTTACTTGCAAAGTAGTATTTAAGCATCTATAGAAACACTGGGGAAAAGAACATCAATGACCAATTTGTATGCAAGTCAGTGAACAGCAGAGCATATTGTGCAACATCTCCAAATTAAAAGCTTCTTATCACAATAATTTATTACAAAAATGGAACCTCCTGCAAAACTTTGTAATGCAAGAACTACATAATGCGCAAATACATGAGTGTGGACACATCTGTTCTTCCTAGACACACAAACACCTGGTTGCACAACATGCTTAAATTATAACCAAGCATCCAGAAAATTTAAACGAGCACTAGATGTAATCAAGTCTTTAAGAGATTGATAGAATATTTCCAATGACTTACAGTGATTTCACTCAACTTATCGTCACTGCCTTCAGCCGAAATATGAAACCTTTCCAATAGTTGCACCCACTGAAACTTAGGTGCAGAAAATATTATACTCGCAGCAGATACAAGTCTAATAGTTCTCATATCAAGAAAATACAAGAGATTTGTTGACTTCCAGTGGCTCCATGTGACAAAATCAACCAAGGTGTCAACACTCCTGAGACCAAAGCATTTTAATGCAGACGAATTATGCAAGATAACTATAATCAACTTTTAGGTCAATCCAACAAGAAATAGTTAGTTATGAAATATCAACAAAAATCATATACTTTTATTCTCTTAGGTCATGCTACATACCCTGTCAGTGCCAAAGATCTGTCTTGCCGCAAATGCTCTTCAACCAAGCTATTATCAGAACTAATCCAACTATCTTGTTTGACAGCACTAGAAAGGATATCTAAGCCTGAATTAACTGTTGATATGCATGACACAGCAGACTGCCTCTTGAGGAACCCTTGCACAGCCAAATGTGTAAAATCCTCAGCAGTGGATTTATCAGTCTTCATAGGTGGAGCAACGTCTGAAAATGACATAGTTGAGTCTCTCATCCGTTCTTGAACCAAGTTAACTGTAGAATCCAGAAGTGTCAACTTGCTGAGATATATATTGAGGCAATCATGCTTTTTTTCCATAAGCTCATTAAGATCCATCTCAATTGCTGCCCTCAAGAAAGCCTCAAGATGGGCATCGCTCAAAGGTAATGCACGAATGAAATGTTCATATACAAAAGCCCTGCCTTTACTAAGAGCAGCAGTTGATAGATGTGAAAGACCCTGATCATCAAAAATCACAAAAGTACAATTAGATACTAGAGTAATGAACAAAAATGAAGTAATAAAAGATTAAATATGCTCCAAAACCTGAGGGAAAGAAGGATTGGATGTTATTTCAGTTATACTAGTATCAAGTTCCTTCCAGGAGTCAAGGTAAACCTCCGAACTGCTCAAGTGACTAAACATCTAAACATCATCACTCGAAGAAATCGAAAATGATAACCTAAGAAAGAATGAAATAATCAATGCAAATCCATTGTAGTAAAACATAAAATCAGGAAAATCATCAATTTAAGCACATTATGACATGCAAGTTTAAGTCGTCTGAATACGACACTCATGGACTGATGAGCCAAGACAGAAATTGTATGACGTGAATAAGAAATTATAGGCATGAAAGAATAAGAAACGAGTGCAGACCAAAAAATCAAGAACAAATGTGTAACAAAAGCCAAAAATCAATAAAGTGAAGAGAGAGAAGATACTGACATTCTCAAAGAAGATGCTCCACTGAAGAGCTTTCTTGATGTTTTGGGCGTCCCAATGAGCGAAAAGGCCGGAGGATTGGTACCCAGATGCCAGAATCGGTATATCTACAAAACCTTTTATCAGTTTCACCATTTCCTCTAAAGATATTTATGGGTAGTTCCAACCCATTTTCTCTTTAGCCAACTGGAATTGAGCTCTGAGAATGTTTAGGGTAGAGCTTAAACAAGATAACTGTCTGTAATTGGGCACAAATTGCCGAAGAAAATAAGATGGGGCTTTCTCATCTTTTCCAGGAAAGGAAGAGAGGAACTATCCGTCCGCTGCCGTTTTGATTGGGCTTGCCTTTTCCCGCCTTCAAAATCCTGTCACTTAATACGCGCCGTTGGTCGCAGCGAGCGAGTCTTGAGAGCTTGTGTTTAAATTTTAATAATCTCTACATAATATATTTATTATTTTCTTTCAAAAGAAACTAATAAAATTTATTTTAAAAAAATAACTACATAAACTCGAAGCACGAGTTTTAAAGAATAATGTTAAGACCAAACACTAACATACATACATCTAGTTTTAACACATTTCATCTCTAGTATGTGACATTTATTTTAATATAGATTGATCTAAATGGACTTGTAGTCCATTGGTAATTAAGACACTCAAGAATAAGTTTGTAGCTTATTGGTAATTAAAGCGTCTTGGTTTGAGTTCCAGCTATGGCTGAAGCTTAAAATTTTCTTAATTAAGTATGATTGAGTGAATTAATTTGTAAATAATTTTTCTTCCTTGCGAAATGCGAGTGGAGCCAATACATCCTTTCAGTTGATGAAGATTATTTATATGGGCAAGTGTTCATCGAATTTAATGTAATATTGTAGTTTCAGTTTATTTGTCTACTGAATAGTAGTTGTAAATGTCTGATGTATGGTCAGTAATCTGATGTGTAATCAGTATTAAAAAAAAAATAAATAAAGATTGATCTATAGATTTCCAAAATTTTGAACTTACAAATTTTTTTACAGCTTTACTTATGACCCAACACAGAAAAATTGTGAAGTCATCTATTATTTTTAAACTTTTTAGGCAATCTTGCCTTTAATAATCTTTTACCTTTTTCTTCTTTTAATCTCATTTAAAAACGTGTAAAAAAAAAAATCTTATCTCGTCTCTTTGTAATCTCAAAAAAGCAAAGTGTATAGTATAGAGCATTAGAAGAAACCATCTTTTATTGCA
This sequence comes from Clausena lansium, assembly GCA_030449835.1. Taxonomy (NCBI): domain Eukaryota; kingdom Viridiplantae; phylum Streptophyta; class Magnoliopsida; order Sapindales; family Rutaceae; genus Clausena; species Clausena lansium. The sequence continues at coordinate 3,192,194 of JASUUF010000146.1, read as the reverse complement.
ACATTCAACACTTGAAAAACAAGCTCAAATTATTATGCAGTGCAAACCCTTTTGATTATACGCGAGTAACTATTGATGAAAGAGCGATGCTAGGTATCCCAATATTTAAATCTCAATTTAAGTTCCAACTGATGTAGTATTCACCAATTAAATGGTGGTTAAGTAATTTTATAAGCTATAAAATTTATCAACTAATAAATTAGTGACACATAGTATTAGAACTCAAATGTTGGGTTTCCAAACATTATTGTTGATGGAATTTCCATTATGCTCTGACTTAATCACATACACTACTAGGAATGGCCACGTTATGTTACCTTGTTTGAAACAATACAGCAAAACTACTGCAGTAAATCCTTTCTCGTTGAAAGGAGAAATTTTAGAATACATCAAAGTTAATACAACCAACTAAAACGGATATCTGTAGCCAAAGTTATGCCCTCCGAAAGGTACTCTCGCGACACGCACATACCCTACATCAACAAGCCTCAACATGAAGTGCAGTTCTTGAGCAAACTGAGGTTACTGAATTGAGTTTGCTGATCGTTGTCGATGAATAATCTTTTGGCATTTTTCCAGTCACCTTTGAGTGCAACTGTAACAATAACAACAATTGCGTATAAACTAACATTTCGGAAATTCTTCTGTACACAACAATAATCTAACATCATCTTGCCATTACTTGAAAAAATAACATACCATATATTTTCACTGATTTATCCAAAATTAATCAGAAATTACAAAATTAAGGGTCATAATTAATTTAGAAACTAGATGCAAACTAAAGCACTTACGTGACTCCAAAGTGGGTCTTTCACCAAGTCGGAGAACTGATCCTCCTGTTGCTGCAAAAGGTGAAGCTGCAGGCGCCGTTCTGGACGGATTGTTACAACCGTGGCCACTGTTTAGTAGAGCTGCTGGTGCGGCATGGGAGATGGATTATTACTATTTGAGGCATTTGCTTGAAGATGTGATAGAGCCTGAGACATATTTTCAAATTAATGAGTCGAAAGATCTTGAAGGAAGGAAGCATCCATCATTTTTCTTTAAGCTTTTCTCTTCTTCAAATTTGTTTCATCAACTCGTAGCTCACTCATGGCCGGCACCTGCCAGCAAGTAATTGATCACTTTCTGGTCTCATTGGCTCGAGTCATGGTACTTTTGACTCTTGTACACCTGTCCTAGCACGTTTAATTTACTTCTCTTTAATTTCAACATGTGAAAGGAAAATCTTGCCGGAGTCCACACCATTAATTCTTATGTCGGATGAATTATAGCACGGATTCCACAGAAAATTAATTATATTTGTCTAGGACAACTATAAGCTTGATCAAAACTTTGAACCAAGAGGTAGCTTCAATTTTCAGCCACAAATGAGATAGCACATCCCAAGTAACAATGTCAAACACCAAAATTTATTATTTTAAATATGAAAGAAAGACTTCAATACAACATCGTTCATGAAGAATCCACATTAGAATTGGGACTCACATTACTAAAATATACAACTAGTGCTAAATCTTAACACGTCGAAAGATGCCGGATCCATATGTCGATTGATACATTTGAACAAACAATGGCAGCTGTAGTAATGCATATATGGTCACAGGAAGAGATGCCAGGATAGGAACTGTAATGACTAACCATTTCGATCTATCATGAAGAACAATTGAAAAACTTGCCGCAAAAGATATCATCATGTTCACGATTGAGAGGAAGAGAGAAGCAAGACCTATTATTAATTTTTTTGGCAGTGACTCGAGAAAATCTTCTTCTGCATACCGTGCAGTTTGGATAGATAAGAACACCAAAAGTGAAGTAGAAGAGAAAATAAGTCCTAGTGCATCTGAGATAGCAAACACCATGAATAAATTGTCTCTCAAGAAAATTGGGATGCCACTTTCGTTGTTGCCTCCAGGCACAGTATAAGCTGCCGCATACATTATAGTAGCAATGAGAGCGGTGACAACCATGCAAGAATTTGATGTATTCTTCATCCATTTCTCTGCATTCTCAAGCAAATCTTTGTGTTGCTCGGTGAATATATCCTGAGCTGTTTTTCTGTCTATGTTTTGCGCTTCCTTAAGAAAAGGGTGCACCAATTTCTCCACCTCCTACAGGAACATATCAAAATTGTTAAGGCATAATATTACTAATTGAAAGAGTAGACAGCAGAGGTAATTTATGTGTTCTAACGAGAGTTAAAACCTTGAACCACTGCACCTCCCTTTGCATTTGTAGAGCTACACCAGGCACATTTCTTAGATAAGCTGGAGGTGCTAACTTTGCTGCCAAATGCAAGATGGTGTCCTTGGTAGATTCATCAATTAGTGCGGGAGATGTGAATTTATTATATACAACCATATTATGCATAAGATTCAAAATCTTTTCTTGTCGATGTTGAACAGCAACTTTCAGTATGGTTTGCTGATCAGTCGAAAGCCAAATAGTATGTGGGAACATTTGAAGACACATCTTTACGATTTCAACAATGCCAGAACTTGCTGCAGCAGTTATGGCGTTTGACTGGAAAGATGCATAATCCTTTACATCATAATCATTTGAAAATGCTTCAAAAACTTGTTTGGCCAATTTGAGGGCCAATTTATGTGTCAACTTTGCCTCCCGATCCTGCTTGATACTAGGCGCTGCAAATAAAACAAACAATGAATAATGTATAAGAACTTGCACGATCGAGTCACCCACATCAAGCCAGGGAGTGCAACATCACTTACCCGAGAGTTCAATAGAATTCCAATATAATTTTCGTGGCCATAGTAACACTGCAACCAAAACACAGATACAGTAAAAAGTGTTAAATCACTTGATGAAAATGCATGACATGTTAGAAATGATCAACCAAAGAATATAGCACCGGCACACTGTTGAAGAATACATAATGATAAATACAATGAGAGAGGACTAACAAGGGTAGATCCAGTTTTCCCATGATCCAAGATCAGATCCACTCTGGAAATCCTGGGGCCTTAAAACCAATGCATCTAGTATATTATGCCCATCCTCATCTTTAGCAGTAGCTAAGTTAGGATGTCCCTCGATTAAATCTAAAATGATATCTGTTGCAGCAAGTTAAATAAAATTATCAACGAATGCATTTGACATGAAAGTCACTATGGAGATATTTTACTTTACCATGAAAACCTCCAGCAGCTAGAGCATAAGCAAGCATACCAGCCAAAGGACCAGTAAATGGCTTGCCGGGGGCTTTATCAGTAGTTACATAGGAAAGGTAGGATACAATGTCTCTATCTTTAGGAGCACAATGTGCAGCAGAGAGGAGCGGAGTCCACCCGCGGTTGCTCACAGTTTGTGTAAGAGCATGCTTTTTCCTTACTAAGGCCTTGCACGCCTTGATGCTTCCACCAACTGCAGCATAATGAAGTGCCGTGCAACCCAATTCATCTACCATTCCAAGATCATTTTCATCCATGACATTCACCAACTCTTCCATGAACTCCCAGTTCCCCTCACAGGCAACAACGAGGAGCGCCTTTCTATTGAGGACTGATATGGGTTTTTTCAGTACACTTCGATCGTTGTCAATGAATCTTTTAGCACTCTTCCAATCACCTTTAAATACAGCTGCAATAAAACAGCTAATAATATTCAGCCTACACGAAATTAAAACATGCAAAACTAGTCGAGAGAACTCATTTGTGTGTAGTCAACTTAGAAATCCACCCACATAATTCAAAAGTATCTTCGCCAAGCTGCAAAGAGTTCCTACTGGTACTGGAGTTACAGTTGTTGTTTCTTCTGGACTTGCAGTTGTTGTCCCTTCTTGAATTAAAATTGTTGCTTCTTCGGGACTTACAGAAGTTCCTTCTTGACTTACAGTTGTTCTTTCTTCTTCAGTTACCCTTGAGCGTGCTTTTAATCTTTCCTTAATTTCTGAGTAATGATGAATCATTATCAAACAGAAAATATAGCTAATATTCAGCATTATTTATATTATTAAACACTTACCTGCTTCCTTCTTATCAACAAAATCGATAAGATCTTTAAAACTAGTGCTCATAAGATTAGCCGGACCTGAAGCACGAGGAGGAACTCGCGGCATTTTCACAATTATTGGCAGGATTTAGTTGTAAAGAATCTTACTCCAAATGGTAACTCTTGAGTCTTGACAAAGAGTGCTTTATATATATTTGCAATCGATAACGAATGTCGCCAGTATGATAATACTGCTGCTATTTTAATTTCTAAGGGTGAAGAGCAAGGATACATTTTTTTTCTTTACGTCTTTTTTTGTTTTTTGGTAACTAGTACGAAAACTGTATCATCCTTTAACAGGACTATGAATATGATGGCTGCAATCCTCCAAATTAGTCATTTTAACAATTTAACATAATAATGATATTCAACTTTAAATATGAAATATACTTTCTCAGATTTCCGAATTATTAATTACATTGCCCAATTTTTGTTAAGTAAAGCAAGAACGTAGAGCAAGAAGCCGAATTTTCTGAATTATCATTTTGCATAAGAACGTACGTAGAGCAAGAAGCCGAATAAGCAGCACATAAATTGACCATCAAAGTCAGTTCCCTAAGGCTAAAACAATCACCAGTCTTCTTCTTGATGATCAATAAAGCAAACCCCCAACTGAAATTGGAACAAATACATTCCTAAATTCGCAAGCAAGACAAGATTATAAAGCTTTGGCATGAACAAAGAGAGATTCAATAATTTTCTTTTTAAAAGAGAAAATTAAAATGTTACTCGTGCAAAAAAATCAACAGAAAATTCTCTTGAACTTTTCATCACAAATCCAAAGTAATCCTACCGACTTTTGAACGAGAGATAGTTATCTTCACCTTAGCAATTAAAATGATATATTTTAAAAAATAAAATAAAACACTTCATTGCATTGCACTGTAGTTAGAAAATAGTTTTAGAGGCAACAAATGGCTAATAATTACATTTACATATAAGAAATACTATAATATGATAAAAACTAAATAAGTGGCATTTTTGAGCAAGGTTTTTGATTTTTTAAGAATTAAATAAGTTATTTTGTCAATAATAATAAAAACTTAAATTTTAAACTTTTAGGAGCAAGGTTATAGAAAAAAATTAAATTATCTAAAATACGAAATCTTTATTTATTTTATTATTTTATTTCATTTTTTTTATTATTTACACCTCGTTAATTTCAACATGTGAAAGAAAAATTGTCTCTTCATAATTCGGAGAAAAATAGATACCCTTCCGATATTATGTGAAGATAGAAATTTAGGCTGTAATATAGTAGAATTATCAAAGATAGTCCTAATAGATATTTGATTATAAATATCAATATAATTCTAATTATAATATATCAGTGTATATTAAAAAAATGCTGTGGACTCTAAGATAGCACATCCCAAGTAACAATGTCAAACACCAAACTTTATTTTTTTAAATATAAAATGCGTGTCATTTACATATGTAAATTCTGCATGTAATCGAGCCGCAGATGATTAAACTCAATGATAAGTACGAAACCACATACAGTAGAGATGATAGGAACAAAGCAGTTGACGAGAAATGTACAGATTTGGTTGCTTTTAGTCGTTTATTTTTGGCTAATCCGGATTTGCCGAATCACTTTGAGCTGAATGCACCTCTGAATGAGTACAATAGAAGCACGTTTTACATTCCTGATCCTGTTATTGGGTTCACAGATTAACCTTTCCTAAAATTAGATTAAGTTCTGTTTAATGACATGCTGTATCGTTTCTTTGCTACCAACTCCAGCTTACACAAAAATTACTAACTGAGAATAAGAGCGATGAATAAAATGAATTTGTGAAAATTTTTTCTTGATTTTTGTTGTTTTTAATCATTATTTCATAAATAATCGTAGATAAAAAATTTAATTGAATTCAAATTTGATTTGATTCTTTGTTTATTAATTCTGTAAAACGAATTTAACAAATTTAAACGAAAATTCAGATTTGATTCGTTTAGTAAATTGCTCAAATTTTGAATTCACTGAATTTTGATCCAATTTGATTGATTAGGATTCATCACAAATTCGTGCATAATTGGTTTTGCTTCCCCTACAATACACCTAATTACAATTAATCTAAGACTACAATTATTGCTGTTTGCACTCAGTTAGCCATTAGTATCTTTAACATTACTAATTGCGCAAATTCTGCTTGGTTCCTGGAGCGACCGATTGATCTTGATCTTATCAAATATCACTGCATCATTGTTGACCCATGATATGGTGATTCCTCATAAGCCGACAAACAAAAGGTCAAATCAATTAACTTCTCCAATTACGAAAATAAATGAATAAACAACTCACAATTTTCCGTGGATTATTGAACACTCGTTACTAAAACACAGTGCATCATTAATTTTAGTCTTCTAAAAGTTTCAATAAATATATAAGTTGCTGTTTAATAATTGACTATTCAATATATTTTTACCTTCATTCACATGGTGGGAATCTTATTGAAAAAAGAGAGCATCATTTAATTTTATACTTCAACAAATTTTAATATCATATTAGTACGTGTTTCATAATTGACTATTTCATATATATATTCAATCTCTTTCACAGCTTCCTTTACCTATATATTCTTATAGTCCACTTTATTTATTCTTTTTACTTAATTTTTTATCCACTATTTTTCTGTTCTAATACTTGTATGAGGACATTATTATTTATATTTTAAGAAACTCGGCTAAATGAGAGAAAAGATTTTAGTCATAAATGTTACTTGTTACTAATTTATTATTTTTTTAGAATTTATTTTACATGAATTATTGGATTTGTTTATTTTTGCAGATGTTATGCCTATATTTTTAACAAACCTGAGCTGAAAGACCCACATCCAATAATTTGTCCTAATTTGAATAGGATACAACAATACAAGTCTTAATCCTCTTCAAATTCGAATTCTATAAGATAATGGATTAGTATTCTTAATTCAACTATAGTTCTGACTATTTTCTCTCTGATATCAAGAGGTCATCAATCAACAATAAAAAGATCAAATCAGATCATAATCACATGTATGCACGAGAAAGCAAGTATTTTGGAGGAGGGGGGTAAAATATCCTCCAAACCTTTTCTTCTTTTCTCCTACTCTCTCTTATTTACTTGTTATTGTGCTACTCTCGATCTCTGACTTAAGCATCGGAGGGTCTATGCCGGTAACACCCCTGGCGACCCCTGATGAGTTATTGTTTTACAGGATTTCGACCACCGAGCTCTTTGCTCTCACAATAAGAACATCAAGCTTTCTCATTACTCGTTCCCCAAGTAAACGAACTCTTTCCCAACTCTTATTGTCGATTTAAATTTTAGTATCAACAGCAGAATATTATTGGCTCTATTGACAAGAATATATATATATATATATATATATATATATATATATATATATATATATATATATATAAAGTTGGGGTTAGAAGTGATGATGTGGCATCACTATTCTTCATCTTTGTATATTCTGTTATAATAAATCCTTATGTGAAAACCATCACATATAAACTCAAGAACATTCATGTCAAATTACCAAGAATCAATAACAGAATATGCGGAAGCGTACCTGAATCCATAACGCTGAATCCCCTTTGGATCTGTGTGGTTGGCCTTCCAGATCAGCACGTATATCCTAGAGAGCCCTTTAATTATCTCTGTGCACTCTATCTGATAATGGGATGTCAGAAAGAATAGAAAGATACGTGTGACCTGGGGACCATAACCACTTATATAGACAACTTATCCTGTTGTCATTAGGTATTCCTAATTTTGTCCATCATAAAATTAGAATATCATTAGGTCTCTACACATTAAAGGCCCACACCCTATTAGATACATTAAAGCCCATATTACTGAAAACCTTATTAGATCACTTTTAATTGGGGTTAACCTTATATGACAGTCCACAACACATAATTATTCACATATAAGCCCAACGTTGGATTAAGGATCCAATATTATTGGATTAAATAATCCAACAATCTCCCACTTGGGCTATATGTGTAAGCTTATAATTATGCTTTGTAAAATTAACCGTATGAGCTCAACCTTACTGTCATTACCGAAATGTATCTATAACCAATCCCGTCCATCAATCATACCAACATAGGATCAAAGCGGCCTTCGTTACAACTGTCGTAACTCGACCCATCAATGGTCACAATGCCAATACAACTGAATGACATGAATCATGATGTGGATGTGTAGCATGAAAATTTCATGCAATGTGATCTTAACATGCCTATTTCCAATTGGTCCACCTTAAACCTTAGTGAGATCAAACTTTACCAAAATCAGAGTGTATGAACAAACTAAAACCTTATTTCTGCAGAAAATAACCATAAATAACCATAAACCGAAATAACAAAAAAATGTCTATATTATAAGAGCATCTAAAATCACAAACTCCCGCTAAAACTGAATATCCTTTAACAACACGACACCCATACGAGCAGTGTGCTCATGAAACATTTTGGGTGGCAATCCCTTAGTAAGCTGATCCGCAATCATGGAGTTTGTGCCAACGTGCTCTATAGACAACTGTCCACTCTGAACTCTTTCTTTAACAACTAGGAACTTGATCTCTATATGCTTCGACTTCGTCGAGCTCCTGTTGTTATTGGAATACATCACTGCTGACTTATTGTCACAAAATAATTTGAGTGGCCTATCAATGCCATCTACAATACGCGGCCCCGTGATAAAATTCCGCAGCCATGTTCCATGATTGGATGCCTCATAACATGCTATGAACTCTGCTGCCATCGTAGAAGAGGCTGTAAGAGACTGTTTATCACTCTTCTAGGAAATAGCACCCCCAGCTAGTAGATAGATATAGCCCGTTGTGGACTTCATACTATCTTGGCATCCAGCAAAATCAGAGTCAGTATACCCAATGATCTCAAACTGATCTGACCTCTGATATGTGAGCATGTAGTCTTTTGTTCTCTATAAATACCGCAAGACTCTTTTGGCTGCTCTCCAATGGTCTACTCCTGGATTACTTAAATATCTGCCCAACATCCCAGTCACGTACGCAATATCCGGTCGCGTACAAACCGAGCATACATTAGGCTTCCTTCTACTGACGCATAAGGAATCTTCTGCATTTCTTTTTCCTCAAAATCATTCTTAGGGCACTGATCGAGAGTAAACTTGTCTCCCTTAGCAACTGGGGTATCACACGGTTTACAATCTTGCATGCCATATCTTTTGAGAACCTTTTCGATATAGCTCTTTTGTGATAATCCAAGAATACCTCGGGAGCGATCCCGATGTATCTGTATGCCTAATACAAAAGAGACGTCACCAAGATCTTTCATCTCAAAATTCTTAGCTAGAAATCTCTTGGTTTCGTGCAATAAGCCTATATCGTTGCTGGCAAGCAAAATGTCATCGACATATAAAACCAGAAAGATGTACCTACTCCCACAGAACTTATGGTATATGCAATCATCAACCAAATTCATCTCAAAATCGAACGAGATGATTACTTGATGAAACTTGAAATACCATTGTCGAGATGCTTGCTTGAGCCCATAGATGGATTTCTTAAGTTTGCAAACCATATTCTTTGGGTCTCCGGACACAAAGTTTTCTGGCTGCACCATATAGATCGTCTCATCAATGTTACCATTGAGAAACGCTGTCTTCACGTCCATCTGGTGTAACTCAAGATTGAAATGCGCCACCAATGCCATTATAATCCTGAAAGAGTCTTTCGAAGAAACCGGAGAAAAAGTCTCTTTATAATCAATGCCTTCTTTCTGTGTAAAGCCCTTTGCGACAAGACGTTCTTTGTACCTCTCCACATCGCCTTTCGAATCCCTCTTGGTCTTAAATATCCATTTGCAACCAATGGGTTTCGCACCTTCTGGCAATGGGACAAGTTCCCATACGTCATTGTCCTTCATTGACTTTATCTCCTCATTCATGGCATCAATCCACTTCTGAGAGTTAGAACTTTTCATGGCTTGATGGAAATTGATTGGATCATCTTCCATCACTCCAATGTCAACCTCATGTTCTTGGAGAAATACAATGTAGTCGTCTGGCACTACACTTCTTCTTTCTTTAGTGGATCTCCTTAATGGCATAGGTTCTTGAGGTGGAAGAGTTTGTTCTTCTGGAATAATTTCTGGTATAGGGGGTTCTTCATCATTGTCTTGATCTGTTGTGTTTCGAACAAAGCTAGGAATGAGACCCTGATCAATGCCAATAACACCTGTGGGAATATCAACATGTTCCTCTTCAAAGACAATGTCTCTAACTGTATCTCCCCCCGCAAACTCGACATCCTCAAAGAACCGTGCATTTCCCGACTCGAAAATAGACTTAGTCGTGGGATCATAAAACTTGTACCCCCTTGATCTTTCAGAGTATCCAATGAAGTAACAACTCACCGTCTTTGAGTCCAGTTTCTTTTCATTAGGCCTATAAGGCCTTACCTCCGCTGGACATCCCCAAACATGTAAGTGCTTTAGACTCGGCTTCTTGCCCGTCCAAAGTTCGTAAGGGGTTTTGGCAGTCGCTTTAGTTAGAACCCTGTTAAGGATATATGCTGCAGTCTTAAGCGCTTCGCCCCAGAGTGATTCTGGTAAAGTAGAATGACAAATCATACTCCTTACCATGTCTTTAAGCATTCTATTTCGTCTTTCAGCAACACCATTCATAGTAGGCGAACCCGGCATAGTGTATTGTGGGACGATACCGCATTCCTCTAGGAACTTAGCAAACGGTCGTAGACGTTCTTCACCTGAACCATCATATCTACCATAGTACTCACCACCACGGTCAGATCTGACGCTTTTGATTCTTTTGCTGAGTTGATTCTCAACTTCAGCCTTAAAATTTTTGAACATATCCAAGGACTGTGACTTTTCATGAAGGAGATATATGTAGCCATATCTAGAAAAATCGTCTATGAACGTCATAAAATATTGTTGACCATTCCAAGAAGCCGTAGGGAATGGCCCACAAATATCCGTATGTATGACTTCTAAGACATCTGAAGTCCTGTTGGCTTCAAATCTCCTTTTGTTGGTTTGTTTCCCTTTAATACAATTAACACAAATATCAAAATTTGTAAAATCTAAGGGGTCGAGAATTTCGTCTGACACAAGTCTCTCTATTCTCCGTCTGGAGATATGACCCAATCTCTTATGCCATAACGCAGCCGAATTCTCATTGGTTAATTTTCTTTTAACACCTCGTGTACATAATTGCAGGGATTCTCCAAATGAAGCAATTGTATCCAGCAAATAAATATTATCATAATCTGATAAAGAACCGGAACCAACCAATTTTGAATCATGAAACAAACTAAATTTTCTATTCCCAAATGAACAAGAAAAACCAGATTTGTCCAAAACGGGAATAGAAATCAAGTTCCGTCTAAAAGAGGGAACAATAAATGTTTCATCGAGATCCAAATAAAATCCAGTCTTTAATAATAATCTGAATTTTCCAATTGCTTTAACTTCAACTATTTTGCCATCGCCCACATAGATGTATCTTTCACCATCATTGGGCTTTCGACAATCTATGCAACCCTGCATAGACACACTGATGTGAGTGGTTGCTCCAGAATCTATCCACCATGTGTGTCTAGGCACCGAGGTTAAATTAACCTCAGAACAAACCAAACCGTGTCCTTTAACTCCACAAAAGAAACAACTAGTGCTTTCTAGATCATCCAGTTTCTTTTGTTGTTTCCTTTGAGGTTCTATATCTGCAGCTTCCTTATCCTTCTTCCTCATTTTGCCCTTATCCTTGCCCTTATTCCTCATTGAAATTAAATTTGTCAATAGCGTATCTGAATCTATCTTTTCGTTCTTGACAAACCTCTTTTCAATTTCTGCAAGGAATTCCTTAGCTGTAGTTGTCTTTTCAGATATTAAGCCTCTGAATGCTTCCGGAATGGCCCTCCTCATGATTTTGATACACATGCGATTTGATCTCTCCCACCTTTCTATTTCCCTTTTATAATCAGGGGTATTTTCATCCGTAAGAGGTGATGGAGAATCATTCCTTAATGCAAGGTCAAAATCCATGACTCCGAGAACTATTAAGAGGTTCCCTTGCCATGTCTTGAAGTTAGAGCCATTTAGCATCGGAATTGAATTGATGTTGGCAGTAATATTTGTAGTAGACATAACTGAACAGAAAACAATTAAACAATCAAAACATGCTCTTATAAGTCTCAAAACAACAATAATAAATTCAAATAAAGATAAACCCTATCTCAAGATACCGGGCATTCCATTAATATTTCATCTTTGGACAAAATATTAACTTGTAAGTGATATCTTGGTGTAGTAATCAAACACTGATAATAAGAACATGTCAAACAATAAACCTTCCTTTGGGCCGATTTATTATTCACACATAAAACCGAATAATCATTACGTGTTTATTACCACAAGTGCACATGTAACTTTGTAAAATATGGACCTTCCTTTGGGCCGATCGATATTCACAGAAATTACATGTACAAAACCGTTTATATTCCAAAATAAATTAATTTCCACAAGAGAGGTCACTTTGGCGACATGTTGTTTCAATTAATTTATTTCAAAATACATATAACCAAACACCAATATTTGAATTTAAAATCGTACCAAAAATTATCCTTAAAAAAAAAATACATTAATTTATCCTTAAAAATACATTGTATTTTTTTTTGGGTCAAAGTCCGGTCAACGGTCAACTATTGACCGGGTCGGACTGTATCATATGGCCACTATTCGGGTCGGATTAACTGACCCGTATCCAAATCTAACCCTCTTTTCCAATCGAGTCAGGGTTGGACGGTTCGGTTGACCCAAACCGGATCCTGATCCAACCCTAATCCGTTTTCCTTTTTTTTTTTTTTTTCTTCTTCGAGCAGCGGCGGCCGTGGCCGCTGCTTCTTCTTCTTCTTCTCAGCCGCAGCTCTTAATCCTCGGCGCGGCCAGCGCGCTGCAGCAGGGGAAACCACGCGACAGCGCGCTGCAAATCGCACGGCCTGGAGATGTTTCGCGCAGCAGCAGCAGGATCAGCGATCGTGCGAGCCAGCGCGCCGTTGCAGCTCAGATCGCGTGGCCAGCCATGGCACCATCACGGATCGCGAGCCAGCAGCGTGGATCGCGAGCCAGCAGTCGCAGATCGTGCGCCAGTAGCCGCAGATCGCGAACCACATCCGTGCACAGCAACATGTGTCGCACGAGCCAGTAGTACGAATCGTCCAGTCAGCGCATGGATCGCGCGCAGTGCACGGATCGCGCGCCACCAGCTCATATCGCCCGCTCGTAGCATCACAATGGTGCTTTGTTTTGCTGCCGCGCCTGCCGAACAGCCGAATACCAATTTCGAAGAACAAGATTTTCCAAAATTCCAAATTTGCAGATTTAATGAAAGAATCGATTTTTATGAAGCTGAATTTTAAAAATTCTTTAATTCCGAATTTATATTCCTTAAACTTTAAATCCGAAATTTTTAAAACAATAAAAACAACCATAGATTTGTTCTCAAACTTAATAATACCGAATTATTAAATTTAAGAATACCCAAAGATTTAATCAAAATAAATTTGATTCTCAATAATTCAACATGAAGAGGCTCTGATACCACTTGTTATAATAAATCCATATGTGAAAACCATCACATATAAACCCAAGAACATTCATGTCAAATTACCAAGAATCAATAACAGAATATGCGGAAGCGTACCTGAATCCATAACGCTGAATCCCCTCTGGATCTGTGTGGTTGGCCTTCCAGATCAGCACGTATATCCTAGAGAGCCCTTTAATTATCTCTGTGCACTCTATCTGATAATGGGATGTCAGAAAGAATAGAAAGATACGTGTGACCTGGGGACCAGAACCACTTATATAGACAACTTATTTTGTTGTCACTAGGTATTCCTAATTCTGCCCATCATAGAATTAGAATATCATTAGGTCTCTACACATTAAAGGCCCACACCCTATTAAATACATTAAAGCCCATATTACTGAAAACCTTATTAGATCATTTTTAATTGGTCTTAACTTTATATGACAGTCCACAACACATAATTATTCACATATAAGCTCAATGTTGGATTAAGGATCCAATATTATTGGATTAAATAATCTAACATATTCTCTGTTATCTAATAAATTAGTTGATGTTTGTTAGTGTTTGAGTCCTCTTTTTGTCATAATTTAATATTTATTAACGAATTTTGAGAATTCTTAATATTATTTAAAATATTAAAAATATTAATAATTAAAGACAAAAACATAAAAAAAAACGTTCGTGTAATTTACCATCCTTTTCTCACTGTATAATCCTCCGTTTGTCTTTCAATCTTCTTCATGTCATCATTCAAAATCAATTCCCTCGCACTTCACGCTTTACACTTATTACACACTAAAAAATTTTAGATAGAAAAACGAGCGGTTGGAACCCAAAGCAGCAAAGCCAGAAGAAAGAAACGAGGCTGCAGAGTACGGAGTTGACTCTTGGCTATTCTCTCCTACCTCTTTCCAAGTCATAAATGGCTTCTGTCAAGTGCACATGGACCAAGGTTTGCTTTTATTACTCTTTCCATATTCTGCTCCGGAATTATTTTCTGCAGAGCTTACATAATCATCTATAATTGGTTGGTTGTCTGTTTTGATTATCGTTCAACTGCCCTGCTGCATAATTGGTCCAAGTAATGGGTTTGGTTTTTACCTTCTGTTTTGGGGAACGCTTGTAAATTTCTTGGAAACCTATATCTGAAAAGTCATCAGTAGTTAATCGAGAATATACAAAATTCATTTACAGATCAATTTGATTTCTTCAAAATGGAAAATGTCAAAATTATTTGGTTTGCTGACACGGGATCGAGGATGATTTTTATCCCAAGTTGACTACAAATCAATTAATTTTATAAATTCTATCAAACATGGCCCCTCAATATATAGAGTCGGGATTAAAACTAAAGTTGGGGCTAAAAAAATTGCGTGGCATCATTATTTTTTATTTTATTTATATTTTTTATTATCTAATAAATTGGTTGAGTGCACTTCGTCCCAACAACTAACACTTCGATTTTGAAAAATAAAAATAAATATGAGCAATCTCTAAGTCTTAACGTTACTCTTTTGATCAGGCGAAATAAATCATGTTATTGAATGCACTCAACCACCCAAAAGTGATCAAATTCAATTCTCCCATCACCAGCAACATGGTCCCATTCTTTGAAGTAAGTGAAGTTATTTACTTGACATTCTATTTCTTTCACAAACGTCCAACGTTTCCATGCAATCATTGTTGTGTGGAAGTAAATACCAATTTATGATCATTATGATTTTTGAAGAAATATAAATATATATAAATAAATATAAAAAATATAGAACATAAAAATTTTTGCAGTTCGACATAATATTTATATTCACTGACAAAGACTGAAAGATAATTTCACTAATAAATAAAAATTTATAAATTTAAAAAAAAAACTCTCAAAACTTAATACCCAATATCCAATACACCCAAATAAATCTCCATTAAAACACTCAAGTAGAAGCTCTCTTAAATGTCCCAATTGCTTCACTTGCAATTACACTCAAAATGAAATTTTGGGATGATCTTTCTCAACGAATGATGCCTCTATTTATAGGCATCTCATCCAACCACCATGCACATATTGTCAACAATTTACACATTGATAGTCTAAGGTTTCGGCACCTAATTTCTTCCCATTTGACAAATGGCTCTCACTTTAGCAAATTGTCAACACATGGATCTAACTTTTCTTGATTTTCTGTAATTTGTCAAGAAAGTCATGTGGACTTTGCTGCATTCAAGATGAATCCATGTGAGCCCTCTTTGAATTTTCAATGATTATAATATACCCATTAAAAGAATTAAGAGAGTTCTTTCTCTCCATTTCTTGCCCATCTCACTAACTGCCCATCTCATGAAAATAAATTCCTTAAGAAATTACATAATTATTTTTCCGACCATGTGAAATACAACTAACTTTATGTGATATAGCTTGCAATGAATATTTATCCCACAAGTCCACAACATACAAATTCTGAATCCATACTTGTAAATTTAAAATTACTATAATACCCTTAAAGTCATAAATTATACCTTATGTTCAAAATTCCATATTCCACTTTAATAATTAAATTTTCATATCTTATAATACTAATAAATCGTCCGCATTATCAACAATCTCATTACTACCCATGAACTACCTGAACATAATATAAAACTATTAGCTAATAACAAACCGAATCGAAAAAATGGCAAGGGCTACACAACTCTCACCCTACAATACCTTGTTGCTGCCCTTGTGCACCATAAAATAATCTATCAAAAAAATAATAATAATCCACCAATCACAGAAATTAACTTGGGACCAACTTTGCCCATATGTTGGAAACCCTAATTATAAATAAGTATACTAACCTTTAAATTAACTTCATTCCCATGGAATCCAACTTCAAATAAGATAAAATGATAAAAATCTTACTAAATGATAGAAATCTTACTCCCTTTGTTGAGAAAACCAATTTGAAAGCTTGAATCACTTCCCTCTCACTCAAATCCTCTCTCTACACTTTCTACACTTAAATTCCTCTCCAATGGATGTTCCCAAATGAATTTCGGGATGGAAACACTCTAAAATAGCTCCCCAAATCAAGTTGTGCAAGATCCAAACTGATATTTTTTGTTAAAATTCCTAAGATTTGAATATTTTCCCATTTTCTTCCTCTCTTGCTCGTGAGCTCTTACAAAGAAATGGTAAGTGCTTCATTTTTTTTAATTTGCTTTATACATAAGGGTAATTATTTATGTGCTTTATTATTAGTTCAAGCCCAATACCAATTAACTGATATATTTATGTTGATACCAAAATTTGGATCGACAATAAGAGGTCAGGAAGAGTTCGTTTGTTTGGGGAACGAGCAAGAAAGAGAGCTTGATGTCTTCGGAATTATCATTGTTGAGAGCTAAGAGCTTGGTGGTCGGAATCTGTAAAATAATAACTCATCAGGGGTCGCCGAAGGTGTTACCGGCGTTGACCCTCCAATGCTTAAGTCAGAAATCGGGAATAGCGCAATAACAAGTAAATAAAAGAGAGAAAAGAAGTAAGAGAAAAGACTTGGAGGATATTGTACCTCCTCCTCCAATGTGTCTATTTCTCGTGTATACCTTTTATTCTCTCCCGATTTGTGGAGTGATGACCTCTTTATATAAGAGAAAATAATCATAAACATAGTTGAATTAGGATAAATAATCCTTTATCTTATAGGATTCGAATTTGACGAGGATTATGACTTGTATTGTTTTATCCTATTCGAATTAGAATAAGTTATTGGATGTGGGATCTTGAGCTCGGGTTTAGTAAGAATGGTCCATGAGCTCGGATTTGATAAGAATATGGGCATAACAATTTATAATTTATTATCAAATTAACCTGTATAAATATAAGTTAAGGTGTTACATATATGTTATGAGGTTGAGGCCCAAGCGCATAAGGCTGATCAATGTGCCATGAGATCGAGCCTAAGAGCATGGGGCCGAGCTAAGTTTCATGAAGTCAAGCGAAGTGTTATGAGGTCGAGGTCCATGAGCATGAGGCCATGGTACGTGTTAAGAAAAGTTGGAAACAGCCTATTGCGGAAAATCACAAAATATTTGTGTTAAAGTTCCCATTAGGGCTATTATAAATAGGGCTTGAAATGCATGAATATTATATTTAAAAAATTGAAAAATATTGATATGTTAGCATCAACTAAAATCACAAATATTATATTAATCTAGCAAAAGGCCCACAGAGATATTTAAAAAGGAAAAAAAAATGTGGGGCAGCTAATTTGATATTGATGAAAAAAATTGTTAACTGATAAAACCTATACCACTAATTTGTCACATGATATATAAAACAAGTGAAGCCAGAATGACAATATATTTACGTCATGTTATATCATAGAATGAGAACCTATAAACAAAGAGTGTTGCTATTGAGCACGAAGTTATTGAGAGAATGGCGAGAGAAACACAGCGCAAAACAATTTGCCATTTTCAAAACGCAGATTAAACACACACACATTCTCTCTCGTTGGTATCTCTCTCTGCCTCTCTTCCTCCCTCCCCATACTGCAAAGGCCGGAGTTGCTATTTGATGATATGGCTGGAGTTGCTATTTGACGATATGGCTGGATTTTGCATTTTGGTGGTGATTATTTGAAAATTTTGGTGGTAAAAATGAGGAAGAAAACCAATAGATGGGGAACTGAGGAAGTAAAGGAGAAGAAAACTAGTAGATGGGGAACTGAGGAACTTAGAGAGTGATTTTGAGTCAAGCTATTCTTGGAATTGATTTGCTGATGGTTTTTGTATAGGTTTTGATTAATATCACACCTTGAAGGCCTTTGGAGTTGTCTAGTTGCAAAAGAGTTTGTTGGTTTTCTTGGGGGGAAAAAAATTGTGTGAGCATTGGAGGATCAAGATATAATTATGGATGAATCTTTGCTGAAGATAGTCAGAGAAGTGAGATTAGAAAAAGATGAGGAAGAATTTAAGAGCTGTTGCGAAATCGATGAAGTATGAAAGGAGATTGAAGATGTGGTGGTGAAGGAAGCAATGAAGGAGGATCTTGATGAATTTTCAGTGAAGGTGTTCTTCAAGGGCATGTCCATAACTGAGGCTGGGGAGTCTGGTTCTGGATCCTCTAGAATTGGTGTGGTACTGGAGAAAGAGTTGTTATGAGAGAGAAATGAAAGAGACAGAAGCGATCTAAAATTCTCTCTCTTCAAGATTATTTCACTTTTTGTCGCGTGCTTTTGCCAGCTTTCACTTTTTTTATTACTTTTGTTTTTTTAACAAGCAAAACGAGTCACGAAGCCTTAGCGAGAAAGAGCCAAAACGACAGCAGCCAATGTCGTTTCTCTCAAGCTTCGTGACCTTTAGCATTTTCCATAAAGAATTAACAAAACAGCTACTTATAAAAACAATTACGGAGAACAATTTCTTTAGAGTGAAGACTCAGAAAATATAAAAGAGTCATTTTTGTAATGCATGAAGAAAGAGTGAGCTCTCACTGAAGAATGAAGAGTTAATGCTCAAAGTTAAGCATTAATACCACCAAGCATTAGGTGAGAGCCACAAATATGAAATATGTACAGGCACCAAATTCGCTCTGCAAGTTCACCTAAGAATCATCACAGGTTGATTTCTTGTTAGCTTTTAATGGAATGTCCACTCATAACATTTATTTATTTTTTTTAAAAGGACATAAATGACTTTCATAAATGTACACATATCAGAAAAATTCACACAATTTTTAGCACAGGCATAGCAATTCGAATAAAACATGCAGAAGGTAGTATAACAGCACAAAGGACTAAATAAAATACTTTATTTCCGTATGACTCTCCTTTGGTGTGTGACCATGTATGCCAAGCTCGTTTGAATATCAATCAACCGATGCTAATCTTCTGTACAAACATACTACTAGAAATTTCCAATGTTCTTCACAGCATTTGCTAGAAAACATTGTGTTCAAATAATATGACTATCATTTTGTATTAGTACTAATCTATCACATTTTAAGAATTTGCATGCAAACTACCCCTATTAATCAGAAACTTCATAGAAAGCATGTAGTAGGCAATTTCAACGTCAAGTGACTAGAGTAGGATAAAAATGATCTAAACTACACATCAACACAGATTATTGTGGATTAGTTTAATCATAATTCATGCATACAAATAAGAGATGTCTGTTATTTTCACAACAGAGATTATGTGAAAGTTCTATTTCATGCAACAAGGAATCTGTTCCCCACATTTTAAGAGTTCTCATCAGTCTCAACTCTCAAAGTCCTCCTTCCATATAAACCTAATGCCACTGAGTCAACAGTAAATCAGACGTATTTTTAAATAACTATATAATCAGTATACCATATGTAAGGATCCACATATGTTAGGTGCGGAGAAATGAGGGGAGGGGGTTGAAGATGATACTCACAATTTTTGTGCTCCTTCCTATCTTGAGAACAACCGCAGCATCTACAAACAAGAAAAATGTTAACTGAAATTGAAATATTTCCCAGGAAAAATAATGATTTTGATCCGTATTACAATTACAAAGAAAGAACAGTTAAGAATAGAAAACCTTGTGCTTAAAGAACCTCCTTTAAATTGAATCTCTATTTCATTGAAATATAATTTATACAACATTGACCTGTGATATCATTTCACCAGTTAACAAACATGAAAACTAGATTAACAATTTTTCAAGAGAAGTTAGGAGGACTGTTTCGGAAAGGGGCATCCGAAATTTTAACTTAAATTGAAATATTTCCCAGGAAAAATAATGATTTTGATCCGTATTACAATTACAAAGAAAGAACAGTTAAGAATAGAAAACCTTGTGCTTAAAGAACCTCCTTTAAATTGAATCTCTATTTCATTGAAATATAATTTATACAACATTGACCTGTGATATCATTTCACCAGTTAACAAACATGAAAACTAGATTAACAATTTTTCAAGAGAAGTTAGGAGGACTGTTTTGGAAAGGGACATCCGAAATTTTATGAAAACTCAACCTTTCAATACCCAACTTTCAACAGAGTGGTGGTTTTTTTTCCTTTTTGCATATTTGTTTCAGTGAGGTGAAGAAAGAAATCTACTATAACATAAGGGACTCATTTCCATCCCATGTGAATACGAGGAGCTAATTTGAAGTCTATGGCAGATCCAGAAGCATAGAAGAATCATAACGCTACCAGGATGGAATAGCAACAGCTACAAGCACAGGTGATAGTTTCCATAGCTGATGAAGCCGACCACTTAACGATCCAGCCAGATACTCGACTCGAGAATGCAGCTTTCCTACTTTAAAACATAGAATTGATCGTAAGATAATGTATAAACAAAGATAGCATATAAAAGCAGAGAAGGTTATGTGGAGCTAAAAGCTGGAAGTAGCATATTTGATTGCATATAAATAGAAAATCACATCATAAAATTTAAGTCAACTGAAAAAATATCTTCTCAATCTGTCTCAGATATGAACCTGATTTACCAGAAAAAGAGAAAAGAACCTCAGCTTAATCTATGTAGAACAAAAATAAAAGAACCTTAGCTCTACTGTCGGCAAAATCTTCTCTGATAATCATTTATGTTGAAGTTAAAAAAAATTAATAAAACAATGTTTCAGAACCCTGAAATTCCTCTAATATCTTTAAATCTTTAAAGATATTGAAGTTGCCTTTGAACTCATCAACTCCTCTTTAGAATAAAAATTTTGCGATCCTCTCTTGCACAATTTCTGATATTGCTGTGAGATGGAAAGGGAATTATAAGAAATGGACATGAAATGTTCAATTAGGCAACTCCATCTGCTGGCAACGCATCCAAGCAGCAGGAGCTCCTGTCTCAAGAAAAAACATAAAATTATGTACAAAATTTTAAATAATCAAAAGCTTACTGGTTGAAAATTTAAATAACCACAGATATGAGATATCAGAAGCAAAACCTATGATCTGCTCCCAGAAATGAGATATCCCCCCAACCACCTACTTTTACGGTATGGGGCCATTTCTGCCAATTAACTTGAAAAGGTGGCGCCGTGAACTGGATCTAAGCAGTCCTACAATAGATTTCAATTATAAAAGCTGCTTTACAAATCCCAACCTATTAACCAATAAATCCATGTTGTTTCACTTTCTAAACCAATAAGGGGATTGAAAATCCACCACAATATCATAACATATGATCAAATAGTTTGGGTTGGGAGGACAATATATATCTCAACTGAAAACCTACATGACTATAGTTTCTAATGTAAATGACTATTTTGGACCCCTAACAAACATAAAATGACAGTATTTAGGATAGTGAATCCTTGCAAATCATTTCATAAGCCTGATATGTGTAATCACCATGCTGGAAAAAACTACCATAGGCACCATGCAGTTGGTCTGACTGACATCATTGCTTCAGACACAATTTAAGTCCACAAATTTTAAGTATAATTTTACATGCAAAGTAGGATTTAAGCATCTATAGAAATATTGGGGAAAAGAACATCAATGACCAATTTGTATGCAAGTTACAGAACAGCAGTGCAGATTGTGCAACATCTCCGAATTAAAAGCTTCTTATCCCAATAATTTATTACAAAAATGGAACATCCTGCAAAATTTTGTAATGCAAGAACTACATAATGTGCAAATGCATCAGTGTGGGCTCATCTGTTCTTTGTAGACACACAAACACCTGGTAGCACAACATGCATAAATCATACAACCAAGCATCCAAAAAATTTAAATAAGCACTAGATGTAATCAAGTCTTTAAGAGATTGATAGAATATTTCCAATGACTTACAGTGATTTCACTCAACTTATCGTCACTGCCTTCTGCCGAAATATGGAGCCTTTCCAATACTTGTACCCACTGAAACTTAGGTGCAGAAAATATCATACTCGCACCAGATACAAGCTAATCGCTCTCATA
The DNA here is from genome assembly GCA_030449835.1 of Clausena lansium. Classification (NCBI taxonomy): domain Eukaryota; kingdom Viridiplantae; phylum Streptophyta; class Magnoliopsida; order Sapindales; family Rutaceae; genus Clausena; species Clausena lansium. The sequence goes on along the minus strand of JASUUF010000146.1, from coordinate 3,169,691 downwards.
TCAAGAAAATACAAGAGATTCTTTGATCTCCAGCAGCTCCACGGGACAAAATCAACCAAGGTGTCAACACTCCTGAGACCAAAGCATGTTTAATGCAGACCTTCTAGTTGAATTTTGCAAGATAATTATAATCATCTTTTAGGTCAATCCAACAAGAAATGGTTAGTTATGATCAACAGAAATGGTTAGGTCATGCTACATACCCTGTCAGTGCCAAAGAACTGTATTGCCGCAAATGCTCTTCAACCAAGCTATTATCAGAACTAATCCAACTATCTTGTTTGATAGCACTGGAGAGGATATCTAAGCCTAACTGTTGATATGCATGACACTGCAGACTGCCTCTTGAGGAACCCTTGCACAGCCAAGTGTGTAAAATCCTCAGTTGTGGATTTATCAATCTTCATAGTTGGAGCAATGACTGAAGATGACATAGTTGAGTCTCTCATCGGTTCTTGAACCAAGTTCACTGTAGAATCCAGAAGTGTCAACTTGCTGAGATATATGTTGAGGCAATCATGCTCTTTTTCCATAAGCTCATTAAGATCCATCTCAATTGCTGCCCTCAAGAAAGCCTCAAGATGTGCATCGCTCAAAGGTAAAGCACTGATGAAATGTTCAGATACAAAAGCCCTGCCTTTACTAAAAGCAGCAGTTGATAGATGTGAAATACCCTGATAATCAAAAATCACACAAGTACAATGAGATAGAACTCGTCCTGTATTACTTAATTGATTCCAAATTCAAATAACTAGACTGACAAATAAAAATGAAGTAATAAAAGATTAAATATGCTCCAAACCTGAGGGACAGAAGGATTGGAAGTCATTTCAGTTATACTAGTATCAAATTCCTTCAGGGAGTCAAGGTAAACCTCCGAACTGCTCAAGTGACTAAACACCTAAAAATCACCCGAAGAAGTCAATAATGATAACCTAAGAAATGAAATAATCGATGCAAATCCATTGTAGTAAAACATAAAATCAGGAAAATTATCAATTTAAGCACAATATGACATACCAGTTTAAGGCGTCTCAATAACCTGACTCATGGACTGATAAGCCAAGACAGAAATTGTATGACGTGAATAAGAAATTATAGGCATGAAAGAATAAGAAACGAGTGCAGACCAAAAAATCAAGATAAAAAGTGTAACAAAATCCAAAATTCAATAAATTGAAGAGAGAGAAGAGATACTGACATTCTCAAAGGAAAATGCCCCACTGAAGAGCTTTCTTGATGTTTTGGGCATCCTAATGAGCGGGAAGGCCGGAGGATTGATACCCAGATGCCAGAATCAGTATATCTACAAAACCTTTTATCAGTTTCACCATTTCTTCTAAAGATATTTCTGGGTAGTTCCAACCCATGTTCTCTTTTATGCGCTTTTGAGTGCAAACCAACTGGAATTGAGCTCTGAGAATGTTTAGGGTAGAGCTTAAACAAGATAATTGTCTGTAGTTGGGCACAAATTGCTGAAAAAAACAAGATGGGGTTTTCTCTTCTAGTCTTCTTTTCCAGGAAAGTAAGAGTGGAACAAGTCTTTTCAAGTTTTATCTGTCCGCTGCCGTTTTGATTGGGCTTTGCCTTTTCCCGCCTTCAAAATCTTGCCACTTAATACGCGCCGTTGGTCAAGCTTGAGCCTGAGCCAGAGAGAGTGAGCGCCTCTTGAGAGCTTGTGCTTAAATTTTAATAATCTCTACTTAATATTTTTATTATTTTCTTTCAAAAGAAACTAATCAAATTTTTTTTTTAAATAACTATATATAAAATCGAAGCACGAGATGATGTAAATCGAACTTTAAGACCAAACAGTAACATACAGACTCCTAGTTTTGAACACATTTCATCTCTAGTTTGTGACATATGTTTTAATATTGCTATGTTACAGAAACAGTTACTAACAGACATGGATTCGACAAGAAACGAATTCTGAAGGCGCCACGTGTGTCCATGAGCATTTGGGTTGCAACTGATTTTGCCGGTTTGCATTCGGTAAGAGAGGAAAATTTATACAGTTGCTGACCCCAATTTGGGCTTTGTTTTGACAGCTCATTGTCATCTAATGAGACCCCAATGTTATGCAACAATGTGGTCGTCCTCATTCTTCTTCTTCTTCTTCTTCTTATTAAAAAATTTATTTTAATTATAATTATTATTGTGATTAACTTCATTATTATTATTATTAAAATTTATTAATTTTTATAATTTATTATTATTATTATTTTCTTTAATGCCATCGTGGTCGTCGTCGTCGTTATTATTATTATTAAATTTATTATTAATTATTGTTATTAATTTTATTAATTTTATCATTATTAACATTTTATCATTATTAATATTGTTAAAATTTATTAATTTTATTGTTTTAATTAATATTATTGTTATTGTTATTGTTATTGTTATTTTTATTTTCAATTTTATTATTATTTTTATTCTTATTATTTGTTATTATTATGATATATACAAATAGTACTAAGGACACTAATTTATAAAGGTTATTATAGTAGCTTGTTACAATCAATTTCGATTCCAAAATAAATTAAATACATAAATGGGAATGTAGTTTATTATAATTCTGATTCTTATAGTTCAAGTAAACAACTTATTCTAATTTCAATTCCTTATTCCAATTTCAGTTCATTCCGATTCTCCTTTAGTAAACGCATCATTATATTTGTACTAAGAATTAGACTTATTTGATGGAGACTTATCAATGAAAGTTTATGAAAAGATATGAAGAAAACCGTAAAAATGATAATTGGGTAAATATTGCATAGGCAACATATTTCTATGATAGGCCAATGAAGGTTTTCGTTGTTAATGATAAAAACACATCTATATATGTTGATAATAGATTGTTTTAATTTGAACTTACTGAGTGATGAAATAAGTGAAATTCATGGGAAAGATATTTCAAAAAAGAAAGTAAATAAATAAAAATACCCTCGTGAGCCATGGACACACAAACACAATGGGAAACATAGAAAATTAATTCAAGAGGGGGATAATTAAAAAAAAGAAATATTATGAAGACAGTACCCAATAATAATCAAATAAAAAGAATATCAATTATAAATATTTCTTCTCAAAATTCTCAGCAAAAATCCAAATTATATATATATATATATATATATATATATATATATATATATATATATATATATATATATATATATGAACCTGTGAAAGAATTGTCACTCTAAACAAGATCATTAGCATACATAAAAAAGATAATAGAAAATTCCTAAAATTTATGTAGTATGTGGATTCTTTTGTCTCCATTTCCATGCTTGTCTATACATAAACCTGTGAAAGAATTGTCACTCTAAACAGAATTATTAGCATACATAAAAAAGATAATAGAAAATTCCTAAAATTTATGTAGTATGCCGATTCTTTTGTCTCCATTTCCATGCTTGTCTTCGACTCGAAATTCATAATCAAGTAAAATGTAAATCCTATGGATTGTTTTCCAATAATTCATGATGAAGATTAACATATTTTTCCCATTTTAATTCGATATGAGATATACAAACCTCCTTTTCCTAGATGTAGAATTTTTTATGTAATTATCCTTTTCTAATGAACCCAAATAGTATTCGTTAAAGATGAAATATGTATCCAATTGTAATTTTTAAAATATTTGTTGTTAATATGTGATGTAGAAATAATCAACTATAAAGAAAATTAGTTAAATGTTTGATAAAATTTATTTTTTAAAAATATTGTGAGTTTTAAAATAGCCATATATATTTAGTAAACCTTACTGTTAAACTGTTGTAAAAATATAAATGGCTGAAGTCGACATAATATTAATATTTATTACATATTTATAAAATATGTATATATATATATGTATGTATATGTATGTATGTATACATATATTATTTTTATTATGTATTATGTTTATATAACAATTGATAGTTAAATTAAATATTTTTAACAAAATTTTAAAAAGTTAAAAGTAATTTTTAAAAAATTTATCAAAAACTATAATTAACATTTAATTTTTTAAAATCATTTTTAAGTTTTTCAACCAGAATACATTTTTCACAAAATATGTTTACTCAGTTGCAAAATTTTGTTTTATCCTTACTCCATTTTTCCTTGCCTTTTTAAGCCGAGAACTGTTGGAATCATTTCACTTTTCAACCGTTTCAGTAGGTTAAAGAATAACCCTTACAATAGGCTGGTCACCGCATAATTTTTTAATGCACATTTTTTCACATCGTCCGATTTCGGAATCAAAATCCAACGCTCATTATTTCGTGTCTGTTATATACATATGTCTATAACGTAGCCGCAGCCGTTTTTAATAAAGATTGATCTACAGATTTCCAAAATTTGAACTTATATAAATTTTTTTACAGCTTTACGTATGACCCAACACAGTTTACATAGAAAAACTGTGGAGTCATATATTATTTTTAAACTTTTTAGGCAATCTTATCTTTATTAATCTTTTTAATTTTTTCTTCTTTTAATCTCATTTAAAAACGTGTTAAAAAAAAATCTTATCTCGTCTCTTTGTAATCTCAGAAAAGCAAAGTGTATAGTATATGGCATTAGAAGAAACCATCTTTTATTGCAACATTGAACACCTGAAAAGCAAGCTCAAATTGTTATGAAATGCAAACCCATTTGATTGGATCATACGCGAGTAACTATTAATGGAATTTCCATTATACTCTGACTTAATCACATAAACTAACAGGAATGGCCTTAAAACAATACAGCAAAATAATCACTACTTGCATGATCAATTTTTTAAATAAATGCATATATGTTATATAGTCGTTTGCTTGTTGTATGGTTTATTAAAATTTCTCCGTCAAAAGATGCCACGATATTTTGATTTCCACATTCGGTAAAACAAGGAAGTTCGAAATGCATATGCAACAGGGACATAAGCCAAGACGATAACAACCGTTACAACTGATTTGGATCCCTCACGAACCACAATTGAAAAGCTTGCAGCAAAAGCAACCATCACTGTTGCCATAGCCAAGAAGAGAAATTCAAGACTATGTACCAAGAGCCCAGTGCCAACTCTGCTGCCAACTCTGCTGCCGAATGCAAGATACTGTTGTTAGATGCATCCATTGATTTGTAAGAAATGAGTCTATTATAAACATCCATCTTGCACATAAGATTCAAAATCTTTTCCTGCCGGTGTTGAATAAGAATTTGCAGCAAAGGTTGCTGATTATTCTGAAGCCAAATGAGATTAGGAATCATCTGAAGAGTCAATTCTACAATTTCAACAACCCCGCAAGCTGCTGCAACGCTTATGGTGCCTGAGCTGAGGAAAATTTCATAAATTTGTGGATCACTCAATGATGAAAGTTCTCTAACAACTCGTTTTACCAATTGCAGGGCGTATTTATGCTTCAATTTCTCATCTGATTTTGCTTGATGCAAGATGCTATCCGTTGGTAGTTGGGCTCTTAAATTTCTAACTATTAACATAAAAAATTTAACCCCATTTCAGCACATAGTAAGAATTAAGAAGTACCGTAGAAGTGAAAAAACAGAATTTGCAAACCTGGAAATGTAAAAATCTTCCACGATTTTGGTGAAGTACTAAACACGCCAACTTTTGCTAACGGTGGTGAAGTATAGTTTTGTTTCACAGGCATGACTAACGAAGCAAACAAAAATGAAATTAACGGTTGGATTGTCTTGTGGGATTTTGCCGTTATGTTTCAGAATATAAAAATCAAATATGCATAACAATATCCTATCTTTTGAGAAAGAAGATTGAAGAGATAAAACTCAATAAAAAGTACAATACTGACAAGGGTAAATAAACTTTTGCCAAGCCCCAAAAATACTTCCACTTTCGAAATCTGAAGGCCTTAAGGCCAATGCATCGAGCAGATTTCACCCACAATCATCGCTAACGGTAGCTAAACCAGGATTCCCCTCTATTAGATATAGGGTATGTTTGGGATTGAGGTTGGGGAGCTATAGCTTTTAAGCTATAGCACTAAAGTGTTTGGTAAACACTAGCTGCTGTAGCTTGGAAGCAATGTTGATATGATTTTTAATAATTTTTCACTTGTATGATGAAAAATCTATTATATCTTTAATAATTTTAACAAAATTATTATTTAAAAATTATATTTACTATATATTATTAATTTTTATTTCATAGCTATATTTTTTTTTTTCACAGTAGCTGTAGCTTAAAAGCTACAGCACCTTAATCCCAAACAGACCCATAGAAGAATATCTGTTGAATGAAAAACATATGATCAATAATTAAACAAACAAATACATTTCTTTAAGGGAAAATTCTAACGAATGAGAGAGTATCCATCAAGAGTTCCCAAGAATTAATTAATTAGTTAAATTTATTTAATTACCATGAAAGCCTCCAGCAGTTAGTGAGTAGGCAAGTTTACCAGCCAAAACGCCTGGAAATGGACAGCCAGGCGGAGCATCAGTCGTATGAAGGGCAAGATGCCACACAGCCTCCTTATCTTTCAGAGCGCAGTGAGCAGCGGCAAGCAGAGGAGTCCAGCCATCTTTGCTCATAGTTTGAGTGAGATCAGGGTCTTTTCTCACCAATGCCTGGCATGCCTTGATGTCAACCTCAACAGCCGCATAGTGGAGTGCCGTATAACCCAAGTCATCTGTCATTCCGAGGTCATCTTTACTCAAATATTCTACCAACAAATTATCTACAAATTCCCACTGCCCTGCACAAGCGTCAACGTGAAGTGCAGTTCTTGAGCGAACTGAGATTACTGAATTGAGTTTGCCAATCGTTGTCGATGAATAATCTTTTGGCATTTTTCCAGTCACCTTTGAGTGCAACAATAACCATAACAACAGTTGCCTTTAAACTAACATTAGAGAAATTCTTCTGTACACAACAATAATCTAACATCATCTTGACGTTACTTGAGAAAATAACATATCATATATTTTCACTGATTTATCCAAAATTAATCAGAAATTACAAAATTAAGGGTCATAATTAATTTAGAAACTAGATGCAAACTAAAGCACTTACGTGACTCCAAAGTGGGTCTTTCACCAAGTCGGAGAACTGATCCTCCTGTTGCTGCAAAAGGTGAAGCTGCAGGCGCAGTTCTGGACGGATTGTTACAACCGTGGCCACTGTTTAGTAGAGCTGCTGGTGCGGCATGGGAGATGGATTATTACTACTTGAGGCATTTGCTTGAAGATGTGATAGAGCCTGAGACATGTTTTCCAAATTAATGAGTCGAAAGATCTTGAAGGAAGGAAGCATCCATCATTTTTCTTTAAGCTTTTTCTTCTTCAAATTTGTTTCATCAACTCGTAGCTCACTCATGGCTGGCACCTGCCAGCAAGCAATTGATCACTTTCTGGTCTCATTGGCTCGAGTCATGGTACTTTTGACTCTTGTACACCTGTCCTAGCACGTTTAATTTACTTCTCTTTAATTTCAACATGTGAAAGGAAAATCTTGCCGGAGTACACAGCATTAATTCTTATGTCGGATAAATTATAGCACGGATTCCACAGAAAATTAATTAAATTTTTAGGACAACTATAAGCTTGATCAAAACTTTGAACCAAGAGGTAGCTTCAATTTTCAGCCACAAATGAGATAGCACATCCCAGGTAACAATGTCAAACACCAAAATTTATTATTTTTAATATGAAAGAAAGACTTCAATACAACATCGTTCATGAAGAATCCACATTAGAATTGGGACTCACATTACTAAAATATACAACTAGTGCTAAATGTTAACACGTCGAAAGATGCCGGATCCATATGTCGATTGATACATTTGAACAAACAATGGCAGCTGTAGTAATGCATATATGGTCACAGGAAGAGATGCCAGGATAGGAACTGTAATGACTAACCATTTCGATCTATCATGGAGAACAATTGAAAAACTTGCCGCAAAAGATATCATCATGTTCACGATTGAGAGGAAGAGAGAAGCAAGACCTATTATTAATTTTTTTGGCAGTGACTCGAGAAAATCTTCTTCTGCATACCGTGCAGTTTGGATAGATAAGAACACCAAAAGTGAAGTAGAAGAGAAAATAAGTCCTAGTGCATCTGAGATAGCAAACACCATGAATAAATTGTCTCTCAAGAAAATTGGGATGCCACTTTCGTTGTTGCCTCCAGGCACAGTATATGCTGCCGCATACATTATAGTAGCAATGAGAGCGGTGACAACCATGCAAGAATTTGATGTATTCTTCATCCATTTCTCTGCATTCTCAAGCAAATCTTTGTGTTGCTCGGTGAATATATCCTGAGCTGTTTTTCTGTCTATGTTTTGCGCTTCCTTAAGAAAAGGGTGCACCAATTTCTCCACCTCCTACAGGAACATATCAAAATTGTTAAGGCATAATATTACTAATTGAAAGAGTAGACAGCAGAGGTAATTTATGTGTTCTAACGAGAGTTAAAACCTTGAACCACTGCACCTCCCTTTGCATTTGTAGAGCTACACCAGGCACATTTCTTAGATAAGCTGGAGGTGCTAACTTTGCTGCCAAATGCAAGATGGTGTCCTTGGTAGATTCATCAATTAGTGCGGGAGATGTGAATTTATTATATACAACCATATTATGCATAAGATTCAAAATCTTTTCTTGTCGATGTTGAACAGCAACTTTCAGTATGGTTTGCTGATCAGTCGAAAGCCAAATAGTATGTGGGAACATTTGAAGACACATCTTTACGATTTCAACAATGCCAGAACTTGCTGCAGCAGTTATGGCGTTTGACTGGAAAGATGCATAATCCTTTACGTCATAAACATTTGAAAATGCTTTAAAAACGTGTTTGGCCAATTCGAGGGCCAATTTATGTGTCAACTTTGCATCCCGAACCTGCTTGATACTAGGCGCTGCAAATAAAACAAACAATGAATAATGTATAAGAAATAACAAGATCGAGTCACCCACTTTAAGCAAGGGAGTGCAATATCAGTTACCCAAGAGTTCAATACAATTCCAATATAATTTTCGTGGCCACAGTAACACTGCAACCAAAACACAGATAGTGTAAAAAGTATTAAATCACTTGAATGAAAATGCATGACATGTTAGAAATGATCAACTAAAGAATATAGCACCGGCACACTGGGGAAAATTCAAATTCTTATCTTAAAATCCCAGTTAATAATTAAACCATATTAAACCCATAATACTAGAACATTGCAGTACATAACCAAAACTAATACGAAATTAAATCCGTAAACCTTGACTGGTTGTATTGACCGCACCAATTCTTGCTGACCACGGTGCTGAGGAATCCATTTCCACAGGAACAACTTAAAGAAGTAAAAAAAAAAAAACACCAGCAAGTAGCATCACTACTGTTGAAGAATACCATAAAAAAAAGCATCAGCAAATAGCATCATTGATAAACACAATGAGAGAGGACTAACAAGGGTAGATCCAGTTTTTCCAAGATCCAAGATCAGTTCCACCGTGGAAATCCTGGGGCCTTGAAACCAATGCATCTAGTATAATATGCCCATCATCATCTTTAGCAGTAGCCAAGTTAGAATGTCCCACTCCCTCGATTAAAGATAAAATAATATCTGTTGCAGGAAGTTAAAAAAAAAAAAAGATAAAAAATAATCCATCAATGAATGCATTTGACATGAAAGTAACTATGTAGATATTTTACTTTACCATGAAAACCTCCAGCAGCTAGTGCATAAGCAAGCATACCAGCCAATGGACCAGTAAATGGGCTGCCGGGAGGTTGATCAGTAGTTGCAGAGGAAAGGTAGTAAACAATGTCTTTATCTTTAGGAGCACAATGAGCAGCAGAGAGGAGCGGAGTCCACCCGCGGTTGCTCACAGTTTGTGTAAGAGCACGATTTTTCCTTACTAAAGCCTTGCACGCCTTGATGCTTCTACCAACTGCTGCATAATGAAGTGCCGTGCAACCCAATTCATCTACCATGCCAAGATCATTTTCATCCATGACGTTCACCAACTCCTCCATGAACTCCCAGTTCCCCTCACAGGCAACAACGAGGAGCGCTGTTCTTTTGAGGACTGATATGGGTTTTGTCAGTACAGTGGGATCCTTTTCAATAAATCTTTTAGCACTCTTCCAATCACCTTTAAATGCAGCTGCAATAAAACGGCTAATTAAAACATGCAAAATTACTTGAGAGAATTCATTTATGTGCAGTACTCAACTTAGAAATCCACCTACATAATTCGAAAGTATCTTCGCCAAGCTGCAAAAGAGTTCCTACTGGTACTGGAGTTACAGTTGTTTCTTCTGGACTTGCAGTTGTTGTCCCTTCTTGAATTATAATTGATAGTTCTTCAGGACTTACAGAAGGTCCTTCTGGACTTACAGTTGTTTTTTCTTCTTCAGTTACCCTTGAGCGTGCTTTTAATATTTCTTTAATTTCTGAGTAATGATGAATCATCATCAAACAACAAGTATAGCTAATATTCAGCATATGAATAAATGAAAAATGATATATATTATTAAACACTTACCTGCTTCCTTCTTATCAATAAAATCGATTAAATCTTTAAGATCAGTGCTCCTAAGATTAGCCGGACCTAAAGCACGAGGCGGAACTCGCGGCATTTTAATAATTATTAGCAGGATTTAGTTGTAAAGAAATGTTACATTGACCATCAAAGTCAGTTCCCAAAGGCTAAAACAACCTCTACCACTCTTCTTCTTCAATCTTGATGATCAATAAAGCTAAACCCCCAACTGAAATTGGAACAAATACATTCCTAAATTCGTAAGCAAGAGAAGATTATAAAGCTTGTCAGGGACAATGAGAGATTCAATACCTTTTCTTTTTAAAAGAGAGAATTAAAATGTTATTCGTGCAAACAAATCAATAGAAAATTCTCGCGCAATTGTTACAAATCCAAAGTGGTCCTACCGACTTTTGAATGAGAGATATTTATCTTCACCTTGGCAAATAAAATTATATATGTTAAAAAATAAAATAAAGAGAAATTATCATTTTCCTATCGAGTTTTTTTTGACATATCAAGTCAATATTAAGATCAGGTGAAAATTGTATTTTACCAAACTATTATCACTTTACTACTTTTCTGCTAAAAATAAAACACTTCGTTGCATTGCACTGTAGTAAGTAACCAGTTTTAGCGGCGACAATTTGGCTAATTTGGTTGGCTAATAATTACATTTACATACAATAAATAATATAATGTGATAAAAACTTAATAAGTGGCTATTTTGTTGTTTGTGAGTTTAATGCTTATTGGGCAGACTCATGTAGTGTTAGTTGGCGGCATGTAGATAAAAAATGACAGTATAAGGGTAAATTTTATTTTTAAGAAAATGAGGCCTTCGTTAAGTGTATGTTTAATACATGTTTGATATGGCTTATTCAAGGGCTAAAAAGTTCTTATTTCTATTTTTCAAAAGTTTTGATGCTGTTTGGTTATGTTTTGAGTAAGGTTTTTTATTTTTTTAAGAATTAATAAATTATTTTGTCATTACTAACAAAAACTTAAATTTTAGAAATGAGGTTATAGAAATTTTTTAAGAAATTAAATTATCTAAAATACCTTTTGTTTATTATATTATATTATTTTATTTCTTTCATAATATTTTTTTATTTTATAATTTTTAACAAAAAATCACATTGACAACCAAACAATTATTATTATTATTTTTTTTTTACAAACTCTACTTATTTAAACACTACTAGTAAAATTTTCACTTAAATAAATTCTATTTGAAAAGTTACATCAAATGGAGCCTAAAGATTAATTCGTTGGATTGCTTATATTGAATTTTAGCATATGAATGCATGAAATAATCCATGTAATAATATTTTTCATATTAAGATACGATCCAATCCAATAATATAAAGCAAAAAATCATAATGACATACAAAATAATGCTAACTAATAAAAACCTAATTATAAAAACACTTAAAACTTTGGAACAAAATCAAAGAACAAAATTCTTGGAATTTAAACACAAATTAAATTCCACCACAAATAAAATTGGTAGAAAATTTGAAATCTCATTGTCTCAGTCAAATACAATAAAAGAGGAACAACCACTAACACTCATCAGTAGGAAACCATCCTGATGATATTAACATACCCTAATATCACCTATGAAAGAAACTAATGGTGCGTTTACTAATTAGTAACCGGAATAGGCTAGAATCGAAATGAACTGGAATCGAAATCAGAAATGAAAATCAAAACAACTTGTTTATTTGAGCTATAGGAATTGGATAAAAATGAGATTCATTTCCATTGATATGTTTACTTTATTTTGAAATCAGAATAAAATATAGTCATTTACTAAAATACCCTATTTTAAGTATTGTCCTTGATATAATAATAACAATAATAAATAGCAGCAGCAGCAGTAATAATAATAATAATAATAATAATAATAGCAATAAGTAATAATAATAATGGCATTAATAAATAATAGCAAAGAGGATATCTTTGAAAAACAAAGAAAATAATGGGAGCATTTGCGTCGTGGAAGATTGGGGGGGATGATGAGTATGTGATTCCTAACTCCCCCACTGAAATCCCAATCCAAGTAATAATTATGTACTTTGTGTGGGGCCCAATCATTTCATTCTCATTCCTTCTCTCAAAATAACAAATAAACAATTTCTTCATTCCCTTTCCTCCATTCCCATTCCCATTCCCATTATAGTTTACTAATCTGAAATAAGAATGAATTGCAATTAAAATAAAAAATAAGAATTAAAATAACTTGATGTGTTTACTTTATTTAAACGGTAGAAATCGAAATTGAAATGAGATTCATTTCCATTCATGTATTTACTTTGTCTTGAAATCGAAATAGAATATAGTCATTTATTAAAATGCCCTATTTTAAGTATTGTCCTTGATATAATAATAATAATAAAATAGTAGTAGTGGTAGTAATAATAATAATAATTAATAATAATAATGGCATTAATAAATAATAGCAAGGAGGGTATTTTCAAAAAACAACGAAAATAATGGGAGCATTTTCGTCGTGCGAGGAAATGGAATTGTGATTCCCAAATTCCCCAATCATTCCTTATTTTGTGTGAGGTCCAATTATTTCATTCTCATTCCCTCTCTCAAAATAAAGTAAACAACTTCTTCATTCCCTTTCCACCATTCCCATTCTCGTTATAGTTTAGTAAACAGGCCATAAGGCCACAAAAATCTCTTAAAATCCCAACTCAGACAATAGCATTAGCAGTGCTCGCAATTCTTGCCCACATATCAGCACACTCCTCACCAATTGGTCCTGTTATATATAGCAGATCCTACAATCACACTAAAGCAGACATCAAATTAGAAACCACAACTAAATCACTAAAAGACAACAAATGCTACAAAGAAAACATCAAAACCCAGATAAAATTATTGTTGTTCAAGCAATTTGCAAATTAAATATAAAAAAACTTAATTCCCATTTAGGTCCGACTTGGATCCCTCAGTTGTTTCCTTTTCCTCGAAATGAGAAAGAAGATGGTACACTAAAATTGTATGTTATCTTGGTGTATGTATAGTAGTAGCTTTGGCTAGCTATTTCCCGAAGGGTTAGCGAGTGCCCCTCAACTGAGCGTTCTTAGTGATTACTATTATAGTCAATTAGTGCATCACCGGTGGAGAGTAGAGCCTAAGAGTGATCATAGAAGTCTTTGAAAACCGAGATGAGCTATGGGAGGCAGGTTATTAACTTAGTTGACATTACAAGGAATTTATTCTCAGTAGATCACACAATTGAACTAACTGATTCCTAACTGTTGACAAACATATATTTTAGCACATTCCACATAGGAAACATATATTCCCTTGCCAATTTTACAATCAGTATACAATCAAATTTCATTTCATGTCAGCTTCCATTTAGACAAACATGACCTTCAAGTTTCAACCGAACCATTAAAATTCAACGTATATCTTATTAATAAGTAATTTTAAGTCACGAGAGAACAAACGAAAACAATTGGCGAATTGACACAAAAGTTAGCACACATCAAGAAGTAACAATAGTACTGAGTCATGATATATCAAAACTTGAATGGAACTATTCCCTTTCATTTTGCCCTGAAACCCGCATTATCTGCAGAAAAGCAAACACAACCAAATTTAGTAGAACCACAAGCTAAATAAGAAAAAAACAGGACACACAATATTAAAGCCGACAGTATCACAACAAGCACCTAGTAATAAAAAACTACAAAAGCAAAATTATTAATTCCCAAAGCTAAGATCTTTCTACATGTTGGGAAAGTGAAGTTTACCAGCAGGCAGGTAACACAATGTAATTAAAAATCATCATCGTGCTGTTTAAAACAGGCAAGTTCTTATTTTTATATATGAATGACCAAATTATCAACTCAGCCCCACCATTACAAAGAAAGCAACTAATCATAACCAACCAATTAAAATGAACTTAAAAACAGAAAGAATCAATAAATTACATTTAAGGTTGAAAAAATGGACCTTCAAAGTACAAGAAGACGCCGTCCTTTCGGCACCAAGGTTTGCTCTGGCGGACGATGACAGCTGGCATGACCTTTTTTCTCAGATCGAGCGTTCATTTCTTGACGGCGGCCGTGACCATGTCACCGACGCAGGCCGACGGAAGTCGGTTGAGTCTCCCTTAGATTCCTTTCACCGATATTATGTAGTGATTCTTCGCCCCGTGTTGTCGGCGCAGTTCACCGTCGCCGCTACCGGCAGACCTAGTGACATCAACTTGTCCCCCACCGATCCTCCCCTTCCTCGCTTCAACATTGTTGCTCGCCTCTCTCGTCTGTGGTTCTCTTGAAAAAAAAAAAAAAACGCCGCGCTTATATGTGTGTGCATCAGGCCGCGCGTTAGGCTTTTTGAAAGACAGCTTTTGGTTGTTTGGACACAAGGACTCTTGTATTCCTGTCCTAGCATCATTTGAAACGACGTTGTTTTGGTTTGTCGTTAGTCGTTACTTTAGTTGCATTGGTGTTTTTTTCCCCCTTAAAGGTCAATTTAAACGCACCGTTTCAGTCAACAGAACGACCAACGGAAGAAGAAGGAAGATACTATCAATAACCAGGAATCGTGCAAAACGATGATTTGCACTGCATCACATCTTAGCTCTCAGCATTTCACCCTACGAAGCCAAACCAACAATCCACTACAAACAATCATGTTAACTTTGATACCTGTCAGGTGTTGATTTTTCTTGTGTCTTAAATTCCTGTCACTCTTAACACTACTCCTGTAGTCACATCCTCTTCTATACAAGTTCTCCAAGCACCCTCTTCAGAAGCTGAGTTCCAAGATACTTCACCAATATGACATTCTAATCACAGTTTACCTATATCACCTGTCTCTGATCCTTCCACTTCCTCCTTTCCAGTTCATCACTTTTCCCCTCCACAGCCTACAGGTCATCCTATAGTCAGTTGTAGATTTTTACCAAACGCAAGGAATTAGACAATGAAGGTGAAAAATGGATGAAGGAAACAGCTTCATGTTGCTCAGTTGTAGCTGCACCCATTATCACTGTAATGCTTGCTTCAGCTTCACGTACTGTACCTGGTGGCAGTAACAGCGAGGAATACCAAACTTCTTGCGTGAACTATCTTTCATAATTTTTGCCATTTCAAACGCGCTCTTGCACTCTTTTCATTCATATTTCAGTTTCAATGTTCTTGGGCATTCTCTCATCTTGCTATGTAGAAGAAGAATTTCTATTGTCATTGTCAAAAAGGTTAATTTTTGGCCTCATCAACTTGTTCGTTTCTATTGCAAACATGATGATAGCCTTTGGTGCAGCCATTCACATAGCTCTTTCTCATACATGGAAATGGATTGTTATTCCAATTGGCCTTGTTGGATGTGTCCCTGTCACCTTGTTTGCATTGTTGCAGTTTCCTCTTTTGGTTCACATGCACTCATCCACAAATGGTCGCGGCATCTTGGGCAGAAAATGACGGTTCAAAATGCTGAAGCAGTTGGACGGAATTAAGTAATTTGTTAATTAATGGGTCATTGTTCCACAGCGTAGCTAAGCCATTTCTGTTCATTTTTCACGATGATTGTTATATAAGCCTTGTCGAGTGTTTAGAACTTTGTACTTAATTTGGTTAAAAATTAATCAAAAGTGCAGCAGGTGAAAAACAGAGCCATATATGAGGATTTGGTTCCATTTAGTACCTAAGCCTCTTTTTTCATGATCCTTTTTTATCAAACATATATGGTCAAAATCAAGACCATTTTGACAAATTGGACCTTCGAGCACTATTGATTAACAAGAGTGAAAATTTATCTTCTCTCTCTAAATTTGTCCTTTGATGGTTGAAAATGTTGATCTTGTAAACCTCATTCAGCCAAGAATATGACTAAAGATCAATCCAAGAATTTAATTGACAAGCAAAGATAAAAAAGAATCTAAATGAGGTCAAAGCAAACTGAATAACATTTATAAGGTTCAGTTCCTCAATCCGAAACTAGCCTCACAATGGTCTTTCATCAACCAAATTCAAGTACACAGTTCTGAACACTCAACAAGGCTTATCGAACAAGCATCATGAAAAATCAACAAGAAATGTCTTAATTATTACACAGTAGGACAATAACCCCATTTAATCATCTTTTCCAACTCTCTTATTGCTGCTATTTAAGTCTCTCCAACTGCCTTTTATAAAGATGTCGCGGCATGATGACCACATGTAACCCAAAAGATGAGACTGCGACCATACAAACCAGATGACAAGGACAGATCCCACAGCGGCAGTTGGAATATAAAACCAATTCCATTTATCAGAAAGAGATATCTGAACGGTTGCAACAAAGGCTACCATCATGCTTAGAATAGAAAAGAGCAAGGCAACGTGGCCAATAATTAGCATCTTTGGTAACGACAGAAAATCTTCTTCTGAGTAGGATGAAGTGAGGATGCTCAAGAACGTTATAACTGAAGTGATGGAGGAAAATAGTGCAAGTGCATCTGAAATGGCAAAAACCATGAAAGATGGTTGATGCAAGAAATTTGGTATTCCTCTGCTGTCTCTGCCACCTGGTACATTGAAAGCTGCGGAAAACGTGACAGTGATTATGAGTGCAGCTACAACTGAGCAAGATGAAGTTGTTTCCTTCATCCATTTTTCTCCCTTTTTGACTAATTTCTTGTGTTCTTCGGTGAAGACCTCTCTAGGAGTTTGCTTGGACTTATTTTCAGCTTCTCGAAATTGTGGATGGACAGGTTCTTCTACCGCCTGCGGAAATGTCATAAATCGAAGCATTTATATGAGAAGATTTCTCAAAATTTATCATTTTATACAATTTCTATTAAAAACTCATGTACGCATTCAAGCTCGAACCCAAGAACTCAACATTAGGAAAGAAGCTCCTTACCACTAAGCTAGCTAAACCTTGGTTTCTTATCATTTTATACAATTACTTATTTCTAACTCACGCATTCTTTTTGTGCAGAAAACGTCAAATTATATCTAGTAAATATAGAAATTTGTTAAGATTTTTTATTTGTTTTATAAAAAAATATGGACTAGAATCTTTTATATAGCATTGTTAGATCAGCAAGCAATCACACCTTGAACCATTGCAACTCCCGCTGCATCTTTAATGCTGCACCAGGCACATGACGTGACGGTTCCGATTTTCCCGTTAAATGCAGGATGTTGTTGCCAGATTTTTTTCTTGTAAAGACAAAAACAAATAAGCGGAATTTACGCCATGTATGAGATTAAAAACGTTTTCACGACGGTGTAAAACTGCAAGTTCAAATATGCCATGATTCTGTGAATCCAACAACAAAGCAGAATAGTTATAGGCCTTAATAAATTCGTTGACAAACTCAGGAATCCCCAATCTTGTAGCTGTGAACAATGCCCCCTTCAATTGTTCTCTATTGACAGAATTAGTCCAAATCACATTTTTGCAGATAAATCTGACTATTTCAACTGTCTGCTTATGCGTTAACTTTTCTGCATATCTAGCTTTGAAGCAGGGACCTGAAATTGAACTTGAATACTCAATAAAAAGGATATAGATTAATTAAATTTTACACAACTATTTTGTTTCAAATAGAACACCTCTCAAGACTTACAGAGATAATTCCAGAAGCTCATATGCTTTTTGTGGCGCTCTCCAACCACAGTTGGATTATCGTTAGTCTGGATAACAAATTCCTCATTCACTGGCATGTCTGCACGAATTTCATTTGTTGTCCCAACAGCATTCTCCTCTTCTCCAGCCCCAGTTGGATTATCGTTATTCTGGATGCTAACAAGTTCCTTGTTCACGTGAATGCCTGCACAAATTTACTTGGTTTTGTTAGGCTCCATCATAAAACAGTTTACAGCTTCCAATGAGGGCTTCTTCACTGGAAGATGACTTTATATATAATATGTATGAGTGTGTGTAAAGGATTGTTGACACCAACATTTGTAAATTAAGCCTTGCAAACATCCAAGCCGACTCCCACTTTCAAACGCGTAAGGCTTTAGAGCCAAGCTGTCTAGAACCATTTTCTGACCGTTGATGTCTTGGACAATCTCTCGACGACGCTTTAACAAACTAAAGGCTTCATCTGAATCATAATGAATAAAGTTAGAGTGGCAGCGGTGCATTTGATCTGTTCGATGCAAGCATCATTTACACAAAAATAAAGGACGATAACGTTATAACTGCAATAACCGAGTAATCAACAGTATAAGCATTACTTTTGTCGTGATTTTGTGAAAGTAGCAGCACTTCGTTTCAAACATATGCATCAGAGTTGTCAAAAACAATGCCAGCTAGTTTAGAGCGTTGAGGTTTATTTTTGAGAAACTTTTGGTTAAATGGCACGTATCGACCAAGTACCTTGAGAACTGTTTTATCGGGAAATCAAATGGCTATCTTGATCAAAGCACTGATTTTTTTTTTTTTTTTATGAAAGAGACACACAGCTACGAAAACAACAATATTCTGGTGTCGGTTTAAGTGAGTAAACTGCAACTAAGCCACTAAGGCCTAGATCCACTGGTTATTGGGCAGCCTTACCAAGACTTAGGTAAAATTTTAAAAAATAATAATAATAATAAGTAAAGCGGTGTTTTTTGTCAGTGTTATGTGTAATTTGAGTTTTTGTTTAAATATGACTAGTCTTTTGATTAATGTGTTAGCTAGCGTGAAACTTTTAAGTTAGTACTGACCGTATAAATTAGCTTTGATGAGATATGAAAGCACCCTGGCACCATCTCCGCCACCGTAGAAATTTTCTACTCGACCTTCAGTCTGCTCTCGTAGATACTCATACGTATCCTTATGACCATGTAATGCTGCAAGATGAACCGGAAGACTTTTTTCTTTGGTCCTTATTGTTAGTAAATCAGGCATATGCCTCACTAGAACTTCTGACGCCTTCCGATTTCCTCTTATCGCACAACGAGAGAGAACCGTGTTCCCAGCACGATCTTGCCATTGTAGTGTTCCTGAAACGTCGTTTGACTTAGCCAGCTCTTCGATAAGTTTAGTGGCCTTATTATCAGACTCAACATCAACTAATAAGCCCATAATCAAGTGAAATATTGTCTCAGAACGTCCCAGAAAATTATCTTCCTTCAAGTCACCCGGATTATCTTTAACGAAATTTTCCACACTTGGCCAATCATTCTTCTGTATCCATCCGTATAGCTTCAAATGACGACGATATTTCTCATCCCTTTGACGATCTGATCATCATGAAAATGGAATAAGAAATTATTAATATTCAATCAACAAATTAAAAAATTAATGTAACCCAATTTCTTAATGTTAATTAATTAATTACCTCTCGAACTCTGACCTTCAATTTCATTTTCGTTTCTGCAGACCATTCTTGATAAGTCATTAGACTTCAAAATTTAAGCAGTTAGGTATAGGGATGGCAATGGGGTGGGGAATGGGGTAGGCCTCTCCACCCCATAAAAAATTTCGCCCCCACTCCCCTTCATATTCCCCAATAAATTTAGTGGTGTGGAGATGGGGAATCCCCTATGGGGAATGATTTCCTCATCTCCACCCTCATTTTCTATTTACTTAATTTATAATAGGTATGAATATATAATTTCAGTAAATTAAAAATTAAAGACTTAAATGAAATCATCATTAGATCATAAAGTACTTAAATTATTAAAAAAATCTCCAAAATTCGAAACAATATTTTAAAATGATATCAAATTTACAAAATGTTTAAAGAGAGCTGTACTTTAAGAGAGAAAAAAAAACATAATAGTGTTTAACGATTGAATAAGAATTATATTGTAAGTTTTTCTTTTATTTATAACCTATTTACATTAAGTAAAAATAAAAAGAAAAATTTATTAATCAACATTGTAATTGATAAAACAAAAATTATTGAATAAAAATTAAAAAAATATTTAGATATAATGGGATTTGAGGTGGAGGTGAGGTAGGGAGTACAAAACCAAACCTTACCCCATTAAGAATTTAGAGATTATTTTTCCCCTATTTCCCGAAAATTATTAAAAATTCTCCTCATTTGGGGTGGCGCCGTATGGAGCCCCAAACCCGTAGTGGATTTTACAATCCCTAGTTAGGTAAGAACTTAAGTGCAGATGCGCAAGAATTAAAATAACTGACCTTAGCTCAAAAATGGATACCATATTAAAAAAAGTATTTACAGACTATTATACTATTATTCCATATTAAAATCATAGTTTCCTGAACTTTCATAATGATTAGAATTCTAGACCATATCAGTACTATATATATATATATAATCATTATCTAGTGATATTCCTTATTTTATTAAAGTAATAGAAAAAGACTAAAAAAATAAATTTCAATATATTACATGGTAAAATATATTTTATTAGAATGTGTGTTTTTCTTATTTTTGGAGGATCCCTTACTTTCAAAAAGTATAAGATACTCATTGGAAAATTACCATATATATATTCTTTAGTGCGGATTCATTAATTGAACAAAGAAAAGTTGACACCAAATAGCTTGCAACATTATAAAAACCTTTCACAATGTTGTGAAAGTCGTTCCCACACTTCGATAAAATACAGAACCTTATTGAAAATTTTCTAATATATAAATATTCACAAAATATTCAAGACTTTAAGCTTTAATTTTCATTATAAATGCTGAATCAAAATGCAATCTATCAATTGAACATTGTAATATCGAAAGTATCAATAAATCAATTCTAAATATATAATATTAGATACATACATCCTCTCATAAAAAATAAATAAATAAAAGATACATATAGAGAACTTATTTTCTTACTCGCAGACGTTGCTTTGATCATTTGCTTCTCGGTTTGATGAACTGCTGGCTCCAGCCATATCGGAGTTAAGAATGAAACTTAATTTTACTTTTCTGTACCAGAAGCAAAAGAACAGATTTAACAATTTTTTTTTTACATTTAACAATATTTTAATTGAAGCCAATCAAGAAGTCAGAAATGTTGAGTTTTCTGTAGGGTCGTGAAATTTTATAAAAGTTAAAATTATTTTGAGGGTAATTTAGTTTTATTTATATTAATATGGTTAAAATAGTTAAATTAAGACAACATTAAACCATAGATGTTCAATGGACTTAAGCGATAGAAAGGAATTTACGAAATATTTAATTGATTGATTGTGCAAATTACTGGTTTGTTGGAATTTTTTACCAAAAATGCCTAGTGGCAACTTTAGCACTAGGCGAACTAAGCGTCGCCTACGGCCCCGTATTTAATAAGGTCCCAATTTTTAAGTATTTATTTATTAATTATTATAATTAATTATTTTAAGATTCAAAAATAAATTTAAAGTACGTATATATTATAGAAAAACCTAATTTTTAGGCTTTACCTATTATTTCTCTCATTCATAATTATCTCTCTTATTTGATATTACATTAAATAAGATATCTTTTATGGGTAATAATTCTTTTGGACGTTACTTCATGATCTTTTTTTGCTATTTCCCAAAAAAAATATTAAATGCTTTCCCTTTCCAAAAATAACCCTACTTAAAATTGTTAATGTTTGATTTAAGTGTTAACTTTTCGTATTCTAATTAAATATATTTAAAACCTCATTACAAACCGATACACATGAATTAAGGATACTTCCAGCCAAAAAAATTTCCTCCTCTCTTCTCTTTATTGTGCGAAATTCATTGCCATCATCATATCCATCAAACCAATTGACTCAATTCCAGGTCCTAACATTCTATTCATTGGCATCATCATATTCATCTAGTCAATTGACTTAATTTCAGGTGCTATCATTCTATTTTTTTCTATTTCTAATTATTATTGTTCTTATCCTTTTTAAATTTAATTTATTTTTGATTTTTTGTATTGATTTATGGCTTGCATAATCTAGAAAAAAATTTGTGTTTGTTTATTTGTTTGCTTTTTTTTTAGATTTGAAAAACATGTCAACTAGAAAATATGCATCAGGATATGAAAAACTACAAAAAAAGAGGAGAATAGAAAAGTTAGTTCAATCTAAAAAAGAAGCTCTTGATAAATTTTTCACAACTAGTAAAAAAGATTTAGATTTAAGTGAACAATTAGTTATTGAACAACCAAATTCAAATAAATTAAACAATGATGAAACAGTGAATGAAATAAACAACATTGAAGATGATAACAATAAAAATCCGGACAAAGTCGACATAGGAAATTTATTTGTTCCAAATAATATTTATGATCCAGGAAGATGGAAAATGTTGATACAAACTTAAGAGATCTTATAGTAGAAAAAGGCCTAATTAGAGAGAATAATATAACTTTCCCAAAAGATGAAAATTCTAGGCATTTCTCTACTGCATTTTATGTTAAAATATTGCCACATGGAGAGAAACATGACAGAAAATGATTAGTATATTCAAAAGATTTTGACAAAGTATATTGTTTTCATTGCAAATTGTTCAATACAAATTGTAGCAAAAATCAGCTTAATGATGAAGGAACAAGGGATTGGAAAAATCTTAGTTTTAAACTTAAAAGATATGAAACAACCAATGAACATATAACTAATATGAATGCATGGGTTGATTTAGAGGTAAGACTATCGAAAAGAAAAACAATTGATAAAGATGTTCAAGAAAGAATTAATAAGGAAAAAGAACACTAGAAAAAAGTGCTAATAAGAATTATTGTTGTTGTAAAGAATCTTGCTAAAAATAATTTAGCATTTCGAGGAAAAAATGAGAAGATCTATGAAGAGAGAAATGGAAATTTTTTAAGTTTAATTGAAATGATTGCAGAATTTGATCCACAATGCAAAAACATATTCGACGTATTAAAACCGGTGAAATTCATGATCATTATCTTAGACATAACATACAAAATGAACTAATATTGATGCTAGCACTTGAAGTAAAAAAATCAATTGTTAACAAAGTTAAGGAAGCAAAGTATTTTTTAGTTATACTGGATTCTAATCCAGATGCAAGTCATCAAGAACAAATGTCTCTTATATCAAGATGTGTGGATATTTCAACAAATCTTGTAAAGGTAGAAGAATACTTTTTTAGGATTTTTACAAGTTGACAATACCACAGGAAAAGGTCTTTTTAATGAACTTGTGGAGGTAATTAAAACTCTTGAACTTGATATTAATGACATAAGGGGACAAGGGTATGATAATGGATCTAATATGAAAGGAAAAAAATCAAGGGGTACAAAAAAGATTATTAGAAATAAATCCTATAGCATTTTATACGCCTGTGGCTGTCATAGTCTTAACTTAGTACTTTGTAATGTGGCTAATTCTTGTCCTAAAGCTATTTCATTTTTTGGAGTTTTTCAACGTGTTTATTCACTGTTTTCTTCTTTGCCTAAGAGATGGAAAATTTTACAAGATAATATACCTAATTTAACTGTTAAATCATTGTCACAAACACGTTGAGAGAGTCGCATAGAAAGTGTCAAAGCAATAAGATTTCAAGCTCCCCAAATTAGAGATGCTTTACTTGAATTAGCGAGAAGTTAGTGAAGATCCTAAAATAAAAAGTAAAGCTAGATGTTTAGCAAGATATGAATTGGAAAACTTTGAATTTTTGTTAGGTATGACTATTTGGTATGATATATTGTTTGCTGTGAACACTGTTAATAAAAACTTACAAAAGGAAGATATGCAAAATGATGTTGCCATAAATCAACTTAAAGGTCTTGCATCTTTTTTTGAAAATTGTAGAGAAAATGACTTGTGTCTGCTATGATTTCAACTAAAAAAGATTGCAAATGAAATAGAAGTAAACCAAACTTTCATGAAAAACTTATAATTTGTAAAAAAATAAATTTGGTGAAAATAAAAATGAAGTGAGAATTTTGTCTTATGAAGATTCTTTTAAAATTGATTACTTTGTGTATATAGTAGATCAAGCTATTTCTTCAATCACCAATAGATTTGAGCAGCTTCAATTCTATGAAATTTTTTTTGGATTTTTATTTCATTTTGAAAAATTAAAATCATTAGATGATGAAAGTTAAAAAAGTAGTTTTATTAGTCTTGAAAATGTCTTGAAATATGATATGTTTTTTGATATTGATGGATTAGATTTGTTTTCGGAGTTAAAAGTCTTAAAAGAAGTTTTATGTACTGAAAGAAATACTCCACTTGATATACTTAACTATATTAAAAAATATAGATTCTTTTCCAAATGCATTTGTTGCTTATAGAATATTATTGACTGATCAAGCTTCTCGCTAAGAGAAGTTTTTCTAAATTAAAGTTAATAAAATCTTATTAAAGAACAATAATGTCACAAGAAAGATTAAATGGATTAGCTATGTTATTTATTGAAAAAGATTTGTTAGCTAAATTAGAATATAAGATTTTAATTAATAATTTTGCATCTCAAAAAGCAAGAAGAATAAATTTTAAATGATTATTAATTTGCATCAATGATGGCTTGCAGCAAGGATGGTAGCATGTAGGAGTAATGATTTAAAGTTCGCAAACGAGAGGGGTTATGACAATGGCTGATGAAGGTTTAGAGTATCTTAAGGAGATGGAATTTGTGGAAGACAAAGCTAGTTAATATTCGTGTGGAAATAATTAGATATGTCCTATTATCTTTTTTTTTTTTTTTGGATCTTATTGATAATTATTGTAATTCTAAATTTCTAATTCAAGATATTATTGAATATAATTGAATTTTGAGTTATTTGGTGTTCTTGTGGGAGTTTTTTGAGCTATTTAATATTCCCCCATGAAAGTTGATACTTTAACGTTAGAAGGCCTAAAATAAAATTTCGCCTAAGACCCCCAGTTAGTTAGAGCCGGCCATGCAAACTCCTTATTTCAAGTGGGGTGTTGTACTCTTTCATTAAACAAAAAAATGGGGTGTACTGTAATTACACTAATGGTGGGGTTATTCAGGGCAATTTATAGTATGAGTAAACATCACATTACACTTCAACACTCATTGGCCACAAGCACACACATTCAAATGTATTATTTTTTATTGGCAACAAAAAAGTTATTCTATCCTAAAATTCTACAACTTTTATTCGCAACAACAATACAAACTTATACAAAAGGAAACCGATCTACAGACTATGGCCCTTAATTTTCCACAACTTTTGACGCGATTTTGTCGCCTTTAGATTAATGGTTAATTGACGATGGTCAATATTAAATAGAGTTAATAAATGACCTAGATTTATAATTATACTTAATAAATGTTGAAGAGAGAGAAATTATATTAATTAATTACTTATAAGGTAAAGAGCATATATAAAAGACATTTATTAAGTATTATTAGGCATTTAGGTAACAAAAAAAAATATTTGAAATTATGGGTGTAGAGAATGTTTATGAGTTCAAATTGCCTCATCAAAATATCCAATTACGCTCATCTTTTTTGTTAAATGCAGATGTAAAAAGGTCTATTCGTGTAGATCCATTAATAAGTTGACACTATATAGCTTACAAAAGTATTTGCTTCGTGCTTACTTTCAAACACAACTTTAAAAATCTTCAATTCGGTCAACCAAAAATAAACTTGAAAATAAACTGAAGAGCATTTTGAAGGATAAAATTGGTATTTTGCTGTGTGTGAACGAAATTTGTGTGTGAAGACTGAAGAGTATTTTGGTAACTGGAAAGTTCAAATAACCCACACGCAATTAAATGTTTATTACTAAATTACCCTATATGCAATTTACCGTTATAGACAATATATTAAAATCTATCTTTTTCTTTTTTTGCCCCTAAATTTCACTTCTCTTCCTATATATATATATATATATATATATATATATATATATATCTTTTTTTGCCCCTAAATTTCACTTCTCTTCCTATATATATATATATATATATATATATATATATATATATATATATATATATATATATATATATCCTCCTCTTCGACTTCGCTAATATTTACTCTATCAAACTTGGTGGCTGTTATCAAAAAACGAAAAAAGAAAAATAATATTGGGACTCCATACAATTGTGCGGTAGAGCTTGAACCTTTGCGCTTTGAAAAATAAGTTGTAATCAATGTGAGACGAAAATGTTCATGTTTTAAATAATTTTAGCATACAAAAAGTTTAGCTCATGACCATGAGATTATGTTTGGCACGTAAAATTGAATTGGATTGGACTTGAATTGGACTAAGTTAAATCATATTTAAATGAAGTTAAATAATATTTAAGTTGATATTGGAATTTAACTATAAACTATTCATAGATGTTTAATAATAAAAATTATAATTAATTTAAAAAAATAATAAGAAACTAAATATCTATTAAACTAGTTATTCGGTAGTCATAATTATAACAAAGAAATATTAATTATTTGAATTATGGGGTTTTTAATTTGAGATATATTATTCCATATTAAATAAAATTATTTAATAAATATTAAGTAAATCATGAATAATAAAAATAATTAATTAATTAATTAATAACAATAAATAAATAACTTATTTTTAAATAATAAATAAAAAAAAGTGTAATAAATCACAGAATATATCATGAATGGACAAACATTTTTCTTCTTATTATCTAATCCCAATTAAGCCCACATAAAAATTAGAATTACTAATCCCATGAATTTGGGATAAAAATTTATTTCAATCCATCAGTGCAATCCAAGAGAACATGCCAAACATATGAGAAATATTTTATCCCAAAATTTATCCTATCCTACACTTAGTCCTAGCTCTCAAACATAACCTGAAAGTAATTAGAATTGTTCTTATGGGTTCTATAGGGTGTTGACTTTTGAAGAAAGAGAGCTTCAGCAAATAAAGTTAATTTTAGCGTAATTTTTTGGTTTTGATAAGTATGTAGAGTAAAAAGTAATTTTTTTTTAAATTTAACATATAATATATTGAGTAAATGAGTTTTCCAAATATTATTTAGACGTAAATAACACAATCCATCTTACAATACCCTTTTAGGACAGATATTCGACTTTTAAGATCTACTAGCGTTTAGTTCTCTTTAGGCCCAATCCACAATACTGTCTCTTATGGGCCAATTAAGATCCCTCCGATAGGCTTAGCTGAAGATTCTTTTAAGAAAGGGTGATCACGGATTGAATTTTGTGGATGAGTTGGACTATAACGGGGCATTTAGAATAGAATGGATTAGAATGGAAATGTGGAATGAGCATTTATTAAATAAAAATCGTAATAGATTGAAATTGGAATGGATAAAAATGGAAATGTGGAATGAGAATAATAATAAGTTGCTTACTTTAATCGTAAGAATTAGAATTGAAATGAAATTTGTATTATTATTGACGTGTTTACTTTATCTTATAATCAAAATGAATTGTTATAATTTATTAAAATGCCCTCGGTTTATTATTACTTTTATTTTTATTATTTATTATACGGTTATGATAATAATAATAATAATAATAATAGTTACAGTAATTATTATTATTATTATTCTCTTTTACTATTATTTTCTCGCTCTTTCGTTTTTTTTTCTTTTTCTCCTTTTCTTCTCGTCTTTTGCAAATTCTTCGTTACTTCCTCTTTTTCGTTTCTTCTTCTCTTTTTTCTTTCATTTTTATTTTTTGTTTTTCTCTTCTTTATAGTTTCTTCTTCTTCTCCGTCTATTCTTCATCGTCAAACTATTTTTCTCTTTTTCTCTTATTTTTTGTTACTTCTTCTTCTTCGTTTCTTTTTTTTTTTTTCATTTTTATTTTTTTCTCTTCTTTATCGTTTCTTCTTCTTCTCTCTCTATTTTTCATCTTCAAATCAAACCAAAGGCACCGCACGATAAACTACAACATGATTCCGACATGCTGCACTATGAGATCTAGGTTTGGATATTGTGAGATCTGGGTTTTAGTTGCTTGTTGTGATTTTTTGTATTTTGTATTTTGTATCTTTGATCATTCAAAATGCGGAGAAAGTTGTAATAATATAATTTATGTGGGGGGCATTTCAGGAAATCAAACTCTCATTCTCGATTTTGAAATTGGGGTAGGGCTCACCAAAATGAATCCCATTCCTTCCCTTATTTCACCAAGTAAATAAGGGTTTCATTCTCGATTCCGAATTCCCATTCTTGAATCCTGGAAAGTAAACACACCCTTAGGCCTTAACCTATTAGGCATTAGCATCTTTCCAAAATCATTTAAAAATTTATTTTTTAATTATATTCCACTTATTATTAAAATCTAATTATTTTTTAACTAATCACTATTCCAACTCTTAAAACATCTTATGTTATTAATCCATAAATTGATCTAGCTTAGTATGATGAGAGGAAACAACATCGTCAAGAATTACTTACTTAACAACAAGGCTTCTCCTTGGGTATTAATTTTTTCATCTACCTCCTTAGTAATTTTGCCTATCTCATAGTAAGTAACACAATGATGCTAAATAATTACCCCGAAGAGTAATGATAGAGAGTTCACTCTAATCCCACAACAACCATTTTTTTGTAACAAAAATGCACAAGTTCTCGAAACAAAGAGATAGATTACATGAAAAATAAATATGAAAACAAAAATGAAAAAAAGATTAATATTTTAAGTTTGTGCAAACTGATTGATAAATAAAAATACAAAAGAAAAGGGGAGAGAGAAACTGCAGGCGGAGTTAATTTTATTTTTATTTTTGTGTGAGAGTGAGAGTGTAAACAATAAATAGTTCAGAATGTTAATTTCATTTTCATTTTTTTTTTTTGTGTGACTTGTGAGAATTATACATACCTTAAAGCGCTTTGAAGATTGCACAAGCTAGATTGGAAACTGAAAGAGAGTTAGAAAGAAAGACTGGAGAAGAAAGAGATACATATAGTGGATTTATACTGTGATGATGTGATCGAATCTGTAACTTCTACTTACTTTCTACTTTATTTTATTTTTATTTTCTATTAAAACAAAACCTGAATATTTTATTAAATTTACACAAAATAGTCTTTGGCCGCCTTTACAAATTAATTAGCTTTGCGTAGAATACCACGAGGGGATTTCGGATTTCCCAGTCAAAATAATAAATTGAAGAGTCAATAAGGATTTAGATATGAAATACGCCGATTAACAAGCCCCGCCAACAACTCTTTATTTGGATTTGTCGACATATCTTCTAATTTTAAGATGGTGGGTTTGAGTTTTTCTAATGATTATGAGAGTATTTTCTTTGATTTCATATGTTAGGCTTTGAGAACTTTAGTTGTATATTAGGCTTTAACTGAACATTAATACCATGTGCTGAGTTTTGATCGTATTATATAAAATATTGAAAAATGTTTTCAATAACACTGACAAAATGTGGTTGCACCGATGGCGCCTTTAGTTTGGTATAGAATTGATAGGATCATAAATTATAATTTATTAATAATAAAAAATTAATGATTGATATATATGTTGTATAATATATATAAATAGATTTTTTATCGAGGGTTCTTATACACTTTATTAAAATGCAAAAACGACTTTTACATCTTTGTAAACGAATTTTACAAATAGTATTATATATTTTTATACTACAAAGATATTTTTTTTATGTTTTATTAACTAAAAAAATAAAATTAAGTTTCATTATTTATTGATTATTCATAATTTAAAATTTTTTATTTTATAGATTAACTAATATAGTTTATAATTAGAAAATAATTAAATAATTATTAGTTAATTATTTGAAATAAACTTATCCCAAGTTGAGGTATTATATATTATTCGGTCAGTTTTCGGTGGGTCCTATATGGGACTTACTACAATTAATTCTATTTTTTAACTTAGGCTACCATTGTCCAAACATGGGATTGGACTAAAAATAGTTCAATCCCATGGTTTATTAATTTAAAGCCAACAACTATACGACATATTCCTACCCCTTATTTATACGAAGAGACATTGGTGAGTATCCCTACATCAAAATATTTATTTGGGAAAGCAAAGTAATATAAGGAGTTAAAAAAGCTTGGAGACATCCCAACTACTAAAGGACAAATAAATATTTTTTAATATTTATTCCTTTTATAATACATTTAAATATACTTGTGAATGAGTTGATCAATTAAAGAAAGACTTAATGAATTAAAAGAAAAAACAAAAAAGAAAAAAGAAAGACTTTGTTGAAGTAAGCCAAAAAGAAAGTCGTTTGTGGGGGACGATGCAGCAATTTTGCTGACTTTTAAGAGATTATTAAAAAAATACAAAGTTAGGTTTTCCTGTATAATTTATTTTTGCTAGAGTTTCTTATGTAGGAAAATGCACTTACATCATAAACCTTTAATCAAGGAAATTTTGCAAATTATATTTTTATATTGGTTCTTCATATTTGATTAATTAAGAATGGGACCTTTAATCAAGGAACTTTTGCCGCCACCCAATTAAATCAACTAGTCGAATTTGCTTAGTGAGCACCACTCATCTTGAGTTGTGATTTCTGTTTCCTTGAGATCTGCTCAACACAACAAATGACTCCTTCATCCTAAAGAAACCAAAGTAATAATTAATGATGTCTATTTAAAGACTATATATATTGAAGATACGAAGACTAAAACATCAAGAAGATATGAAGTAGGTAGGTTTTCTTTGCCTTTTGCACATTGGCTACTTCTTTATATAAAATACGATACGTTAGTCTTCAATGTGTGAAATACTTCCCTTTATATAGGTGTAGCATTTCACCCAAACTATCGTAGTACCCTAGTAGAGAAGTACCAAGATTGGCAAGATATATATATATATTTCCTAAAGAGTCCAACATTCCATAAATACTTGATATACTTGCCAATGTAGTAACCACTTATATTTTGAACTCTTTGATATGTAATCCCATATACATGCCACATTGCTTTTTTTTTTTCTCTTCAAAAATTATATTATTCCACATAATCTAATCTAACAAATACCTAGGACTAGTCAAATCCTAAATACAAGGAATGAATAAATTATAATATTATTGACACAATGATGCTAATAATAAAAACCCTAACAAGAATATTGTGAGAATCCTAGATCCAAATACATTTCAACTGATGTAACATTCATTTATATAGTGGTGCCCTTAAGGGTGTGGTTGAGTGGCTTCAAGCAACTTTATTTGGTTGACTATTCTGATTTGAAACTTGGGAGAGGTGAGAGGCTTAAAAAAATGAATTTAGGCTTTGCCCACCTCCTTAATTATCTCTAAAAAAATTCATTTATATAATGGTAATAGTAATTTTATTAATTATGAAACTTATCATCCAATAAATAAATGACATATGTATTTTGTATACAAATTAGAATCCAAATATTTTAAATCAATATAAAGAGCCAATATAAAATGAATGTTGAAAATGATAAAAAAAAATTATATCCTAAAATCCTTAAGCCACTATCGTCTAGAATTTTTGGAAATTATTTTTGCTATGGGCTTTCATATTTATAGTGGATAAATATATTTATGTCATAAATTGACGCAAGAACAGCATCACTAAAAGGTTGCGAGGCAAGGCACGAACATTATAGTTAAGTGTTGTACTCTCAATTATCAGACAATTAAAAGTGCTAAATCTCTTAAACCACCTTTTAAAATATAACCATACATTATTTAATATTGAATTATTTCTAAAAAGATTATTACCCAAGCTGAACCACCTAATTTTTTGAGTAAGTGCAAGACACTACTTGAATTTCTAAGTGTATATGATAAAATCTAAGAAGCTGCATAATAAGAATGGAGGATAAAAAAATACAATAAGTAATTAAATAAGGACATTTTAATAAAATTAACACGCTCTCATTGAAAGATACTCTGTCTCGCTGTCACATGTGTGAACTAAAAAGTTTAGTATTAATATGAAGTCTTGATCCATATTTGATTTTGGGCATGAGTCTTGACTCCCTTGACTAATTTTTATTGTTATTGGACTCTTGATCACATTAACAAGACTAAAATACCCATTAAAAAGATTAAAATACCCATATTTATATAACACAATAACAAGATAATTTTGTGTAATACATGACTATAAAGTGTAGTACAAGATATAATTATGAAATACATGATAATATCGTATAATACATGACACTATAGTGTAGCACAATATAGGATAATTTTGTGCAATACATGACACAATAGTGTAGTACAAGATATGATCATGAAATATATGATAGTATCGTGTAATACATAACAATATAATGTAATACATGACTTCGTCGTGCATGTCGAGTTAGAGTTTTTAGAGTTAAAAGTGAATGATTAAAACAAATGACATTATAGATATTTCACTGACTTTGAGGTCCAAATTTTATCATGGGGTCCAAATCTCATGACAGACCCCTCTAGGGGTCCTTTTAAAAACATTTCTCAAAAGTTTATGGGCGTTTTAATCAATCAACTATTTTTTAATTTTAATGGCCCTCTCTATTTCATAAGTAAACTAACAGACAATTCAGCTTCCCCACTTTAATTGGTTCTCATTTGTGAAAACGAAGTGATCATTTTTTTTTCCTTCTTTTTTAAATCGAACTTCATGAAACCAATTGTTGTCTTCTCCTTATATTGTTAAAAGAGCTGTCAAGCCCGAATATGTAGACTCTTGAATATTATATGTTGTAATTTAGTCATAAGACAAATACTCCACTTTAGAATATTATCCAGTCACTCTTAAGATTTGTTGAAGACTATAATATATTATAATACAGTATAACATCTATAAATTAATAATATCAGAACCATAGAAATTTATTAATTTAGAGAGATATTAATTAATTGATAAATTAATAATTTATTAATTTATAGAGTGTGTTCACAGTACAACGAACTAACATTTAATTGATTGAAAATTCATTGTATTTTACAAATATAATCAATAGAATTTAAATAAATTCATCAAAGCACTCAAGTCATCAACAATACTTCATAATTTTTTTATTGCAATATGAGAATTTAACACAATAAGAAAAATTAAAGATGAGATCGAACTAGATTTAAAATTAAAGAAAAAATAAGTTACAATAGACTCATATTTTAATAAACTGACATAGTCAGTTACATTTGTAATTTTACAGTATTTGTAATATCTACATTTATTAATTTATGATATAAATGAGACCACAAAATTATATAGGAGTTCTCAGAAAAATTATTATCTTATTAATTTATCGAAATTTTTAATTTAGCTTCAAGGCCCAAGTCGGGACCGGAAAAAATTATTATATTATAGAGATTATAAATTTATCGAATATTAATTTATAGAGGTTATACTGTATTATAATGCATCGAAGGAAATTAAAGAACAGTTTGCTCTGAGTATATGGGAACAAGCAAAAGATGGGATTATTTGATACTAATCCTTTTTTCATAAGGTCAAGTACTTACTTTCCATTTCTTTTAAATTAAAACATAACCAGAATTTATTATTAAAGAAAATAGACTTTGAACATTACGGGGGTCCCCTCCGTGAGTGAAAATAATATGGATTAGTATTTATTCCCACAATTATATTATAGGGAAGGGAATGTTGTAGCAGTTCTTGGGTAAAGATCTCTCTCTGAGTTTGCTTGAGACGTTTTCAGCTTCTCGTTCGTCCGGATGGACAAGATTTTCTACCGCCTGCAGAAAAAGTAATTAATCCGAGGACTACAAGTTACCAAACAACCCAGTGTGTTTAATGGACAGATAATAACTAAAGGAATTTGGAGAAGAGATATATTCCTTGGTATTAATTAATTGATCAAAAAATTAAGAACATTAATATACCATATAAACAGCGAATCCTTATTTAAAAGTTGCTGGCATCTGCACCAAAGAACTATATATATATATATAAATTCTCTGATGCATGCGCCTTCTTTCTTATATATATATATATATATATATATATATATATAACCTCTCAAGTGTATGCGCCTTCTTTCTTTCTTTCTTTCTTTTTTAATGCAAACATACTATTAAGTTATATTGTTTAATAGAGTCAGTGTTCAATTTTACTATAAAGCCATGTGGTTTAATAGTATGTCTACATTAACTCTATTAAATTATCCTTTTATTATTTTTTATTTATGTCTTTTTTTTGTTATATACATGTATTCAACTATTATTTTCTATGTGAATGAAAATTTTAAACATAATAGAATGTTAGGTGAGTGTATTTTATAATAGATCAATCTCTTTGTATTTAATTTATTATTTTTATAATAGATTTTGAATTTTATTTAATAATTAATTCTAATTCAAATGATTAAATAATTATTGATTACCTTATGTAATTAACAAGAAAAAAAATCAATATAATATGCTAAAAATAACATTATAAATATTGTGTTTTATGTAAAAAAAATACACGTGTTAGATATATATTTTATTTTTCATGCTTTGTTAATATTATCTAAAATTTTTTTTACTAATCAAATAATTTATTTTTAACTTGTCATGTATTTAGCCAATAAATTAAGTATTGTTAATATTTATGAGGTTATATATGTAAAAATATCATATTTCAGATGTTTTCTTTTTGAAAAACAAATAACTTGACACTTATATTCAGACATTGAAAAAAAAAAAAAACATGTCATTCAGATATATATATTCAGACCTATTCAGACTTCCGCCAAATTCAGACCTATTCAGACTTCAGCCAAATTCAGACCTATTCAGATTTCAGACAACAAAAAAACAAATGCTACCTAACTCTATTAAATCACATGGCTTAATAAATTTGTATGACAACAAAAATGAGGGCGCTAGCTCGCATGAGAGAATGACTCTATATATATATATATATGTATATACACACACCAAATGTAGTAGTGAGAAGATTCAAAAGGTGTGGATTTTTCGCCTTTTGATGTCACAATAAGGTTCTCCATGTCTCTATCTGCATTTTGATTATCATTGATCTGAATGGAAGCAACAAGTTCCTTTTTCACGGGAAAGCCTGGAAATTTATTGACTTAGTTTTGTTAGGCCAGATCTTACAACAGTGTATGTACATACATAAAGTCATCTTTCAATGAGTGATCTCGCGTTTTATCAAAATGAGGCTTCTTCAATTCATTGGAAGCCTCTATACATATGGATGTGTGTGTGTAAAAAGGAGTGACACCAACATTTGTAAATTCAGCGTTGCAAATATCAAAGCCGACTCCCACTTGCTAACGGGTAAGGCTTTTGAGTCAAGCTTTCTAGAATTCCTTTCCGACAGTTGATGTTGTCACGGCCAATCATTGGATGATGCTTAAGCTATATGTCTGATTCATGAATAAAAGAACACCTACATCCGAAGGTTTGGAAAAATGGTCAAAGGGTATTTTTAAAAAAGGACACCTAGACCTTATTTTGATCATAATACCTTTTGAATATATTAATTAGAAAATTGACTTTAAAGTTTTTTAATAAATATAAATTTAATATAAATAATATAATTTATCTAATAGACTAATAATATTAAATTATTTTTAACATTTAAAATAATTACAATTTTTAATTTTAATTTATTTATTTTAGTATTATGTTTCTATTTATTATTAAAAATTACTTTAATATAATAAAAGAGGTCTAATATATTGTAAAATATAAAAATATTTTTCAAATATTAAAATTATTTTAGAATGTATATATCATTACATTTATGTTAATGCCATATTTCTATTTATTTTAAAATTTTTGAGTTTATAAAGTCAAAATGTATTATAGTCAAAAGAGGGTCTTGGTGTCTCTTATTGAAAATTTAGAAGTTCTTTTTCCATATATATATAAACAAATTAAAATCCAGGATTAAAGTGCGGACAAGTTTACAATGTTGTAAATATAGTTATATAATATTATAAACTTATTTAATTGCTATCTACAAAAGGTATTATAGTAAAAAAGAGATCTTGTGTCTCTTATTAAAAACTTGAGGGATTTACATAATAACTTTTCCAAACCTTAGGACATAGTTGTCCTTCTCCCTCTCTCTCTTTTTTTTTTTTTAAATGTAGATGTTGCTACCTGTTTGGCGGTGAGCAGCCTAGAGTAAAAATAATTACAGAACACCAATTTTATGTACGACACCATCAATTTTACTTGAATTGTCATGCATCAGATAATCAAATTGCAGATAATGAAGTCATCGAAAACTTCATTGTTAGAACTTCTGGATCTATTGAACAAATCACTATTTCATTATAGAGTATATATATATATATATATATATTCTGCCACTACGTTCCCACTTGCTGAGTGGTTTTTTACAACTTTATTTGGTTGTTCAATAGAATTCAAATCCTAGAAAAGGTAGAGAGTTTAAAAATTAATTTGAGATTTGCTTATCCCTCTACCTTTAAGAAAGAAAAAGGTGTTATTATCTAGCCTTAGTAAAGTAACAATGTATTACTGGGGCTTAAAAGTTATAGTTTGCTAGGTAGCAATACCAAATGGAATGTCTGCGTGTGTATAATATACATACATACATACATACATATATATATATTAATATATAATTTTTCAATGAAAGTTCTCACACTTTAACAAGGTGTGGGTTTACCAAAGTGGTGAACGGACTTTGTGAAAGGCTTCTACAACGGATTAGACAATTTCACGGTGAAATTTTCCAACAAGAGTACTACACCTTAATAAAGTGCAAAAACCCTCAATAAAAAATTTCTATATATAACACTTTATTAAAGTACGGGATGGACTTTCACACTATCGTAAAAGGCTTTTAGAAAGATTCTTATCACCCAAAAACAATTTTGGTCTTAATGGAAATTTAGTCTATTTTATGTTATAACTCTCTATAGTTTATCCATTTTTTATCATGAAATATTGATAATCCATCTTCAGTTTCATGATGCTCTGTTGTTGCACTCATAATCACAATAGTTTTCACCGCAGTTTTCAATGTGCCAGGTGACAGAGAGATGTATAGCAGAGGAATAACATTTTCTTGAATAAATCATCTTCCATGATTTTTTCCATTTTACTTATGCTTGCACTAAGCCATTTCTTGGTCATGTTTCATGATGATTGTTCTATAATCGTTGTTAGGTGTTTGGAATTTTTAATTTGAACTTGTAATTAAAATTTGTCAAAAGTCCAGCAGGTGAAAAACAGAGTCTTAAATGAGGTTTCGGTTCCATTTTGATCTAAGCCTTTTTTCATGATCCTTGTTTCTCCGTATCCTTCTTAAGTGCTTTGGAACTTTGTGCTTGGCTTTTTTTTATCAGGAAGCCATTGTGAGTCTGGTTTTTATTTAGGAAAAAGGCACCGTAAGTTACCTTACCACCAAAGATTTCCAGCGTCCTTCCTATACAGGTTGGTAGTCCAAAAATTTTCAACACGAATTTTCATTGCCAGTCGATAGAAATCAAATGAAGATCATAGGAATAAACATTTATCCTAAAGATAAAGGTCATGACTAGAATCAGATTAATAGATCCTCCCAATCAAACAAATGTGGTCAAAGATCAATTATTATCTAAATTGGGATCAAAACAAACAGATGAAATTTTATAAGGCTATTCAGTTCCTCAATCGAAACTAGCGTCACAATGGCCTTTTACCAACCAAATTCAAGTATACAGTTCTAAGCATTCAACAAGAAATGGTTAGTTACAGAGTGGGACAACAACCCCATTTAATCAGCTTTGATTACTGTGTTTTGTAATTACCTTTAGCAACCAAGTGGCATCCAGTTAATTCTCTCCAACTGCTGTCTATGATGATGCCGTGGCCTTAAGTGGATGAGTACATATCAAGCAAAAGAGGAAACTGCAACAATGCAAATAAGGTGAGAGGGACACATCCAACAAGGGCAATTGGAATGAGAACCAAATTCCATTTATGAGAAAGAGATATGTGAACGGTTGCACCAAAGGCCACCATCATGCTTGCGATAGAAAAGAACAAGGTGATGGGGCCAATAATTAACTTCCTTGGTAACGGCACAAGAAAATCTTCTTCTGCGTAGCGTGAAGTGAGGATGCCCAAGAACATCAGAACTGAAGTGATGGAAGAGAAGAGTGCAAGCATATCTGAAATGGCAAAAATCATGAAAGCTTGTTCATGTAAGAAATTTGGTATTCTCCTGCTGTCACTGCCACCAGGTACAGTGAAAGTTGCTGCAAACACTACAGTGATTATGAGTGCAGCTACAACTGAACAAGATGTGGCTGTTTCCTTCATCCATTTTTCTCCTTCTTTAACTAATTCCTTATGTTCTTTGGTAAAATCTCTCTAGGAGTCTGCTTGCGATCATTTGTAGTTTCTCGAAAGAATGGATGGAGAAGCTTTTCTATCGCCTGCAGAAAAGTAAAAGTCATAAATCCAAGGATTACAACTTACTTTCAAGGTAGATTTTTAAGTGCAAAGAAAAGCTCAATTCATTTAATGGTAAGATGATAATTAAAGGCATATCGAGAAGAATTTCCAAAAAAATAATCATTTTGAATAATTATTTATTCATTTCCATGATTTCCTAAAAGTGCTAAAGAGACAGAGCGCTAATAGAATCAAAGCCATCGCCGATTTACCTAATTTTTAGTTAATATTTAATTATGTCAATAAACATGCACCGGTCTTATTATCTTGTTTCTGCCAGCATTCTGTTAATTTTTATTGTTTAAATACCATTCCTCACATATCGTGTTGTACAACAAACGTCAAATTCTGACTCTTATATATAGAAATTATATTTATTTTTTTTCCCGTTATTTTAATGGACTAGAATCCCGAATCTTTCATCTTTAAATATCATATGGTTAGATGAGCAATCATACCTTGAACCATTGCAACTCCCGTTGCATCTGCAATGCTGCACCAGCCATTTCACTTGAAGGTGCCAATCTTCCCGCTAAATGCAGGATGTTGTTGCCAGATTTGTCTCGTGAAGAGAATAAAAATGTTGTGAAATTTACGCGTTGTATGAGATTAAACACTTTTTCACGACGATGTAAAACTGCATGATCAAATATGCTATGTCCGTCCTGATCCGACCAATTAGAACAAGACTCATAGGCCATAATAAATTCGTTGGCAACCTTAAGAATCCCCAATATTGCGGCTGACAACATTGCCCTCGACTACTGTGCACTCTTTTGAAAATTAGTCCATACCACTCCTTCACATATAATTCTATCTATCTCAACAGTTCGCATGTGCGTTAACTTTTGATCATGTATAACTTCGATGCTGGGGGCTGCAATTAATTTTTGAGTGAATAAAAAAAGGGATATACATTCATTCAAATGAATAACTATATCTTAATGGAACAGCCTCTCAAGACTTACCTGGGTACATGAGGGCATTCCAAATGAATTCAATTTATGAAACATTGCACCTGCCATATAGATGACAGATCAAATACCATTCAATCCAGAATCATAAATTCAAGCAGACTTAGTTGATATATATATCTATCTATCACAACAAATAAGAGTTTTGCAGACCAAATATTGTAATGATTTTTTCAGTAGATCCAGAAGGTGTGGATTTTTTTGAGTGGATATTTGATGTCACAATAAAATTTTCTCTGTGTCCAACCACATTTTGATAATCGTTGGTCTGAATGGAAGGAACAAGTTCCTTTTCCACAGGAATGCCTGCAAATTTATTTACTTGGTTTTGTTAGGCCACATAAATAAACAGCGTATATACACACACATCTATATAGGGTCATCTTCCAATTAGTGCTTGGTCATCTAATTAGTGCTTCCTCTTTTTATTAAAATGAGGGCTTCTTCTTTGGAAGATCACTATACAGATATGCGTGTGTTCGTAAAGGATTGTTGACACCAAGATCTGTAAATTAAGCGTTGCAAACCTCCAAGTCCACTCCCGCTTGCAAACGCGTATGGCCTTTGAACCAATGTCTCTAGAACAATTCTCCGAGAGTCGATGTTGTCACGACTGGCGGCCAATCGTTGGATGAAGCTTCAATAAATCTAAAGCTACATCTGATTCATGAACAAAGTCAGAGTGCTGACGATGTATTTGATCTCTATATAATTTGAGCATCATATATTAATTATGAATTATTATTTAGTGTTAGCTAGCCTTGAGGTTTTAAAGAAACTTTTGGTTAAACAAGCTTTACATGGACAGTATAACTTGAGAATTGGATATGTGTTAGTTTGAAAGCTTTTAAGTTCATAATACTGACCATATAAATTAGCGGCGATGAGAAATAAAAGCACCATGGGACCATCGTTGCCTCTATAGATGTCTACGCCATGGGTAACCTCTAGTAGATACTGAAACTAATCTTTTTGACCATCAGACGCTGCATGATGAACAGGAAGAGAGCCACCACAGTCCCTATGTTTGTTAAATGAGGCCTATACTTCGCTAGAACTTTAAAGGCCCTTAGATTTCCTTTGGCTGCACAAAGAGTTACAGCAGTGTACCCATGATTATCTCGACGTGCTAGTGTTTCTGGATTGACCTTTGATGCCAGCTTATCGAGAATGCATGTGGCCTCATCAGACTCAACATCAACTAATAACTCTGCAATCGTGTGAAATATTGTCCTTGAACCCGGTTCAACAATCTTGGCGGTCATGGCATCGGGATGATTGGTGACGAAATCTTCCACACCTCGCCAATCATTCTTCTCTATCATTCTGTATAGCGGCCAATAACGACCATAATACTCATCCTTCCCTCGACCATCTTAACGCAACACTTTTGAATACTGAAGGCAAATCCTGTAATCCCTAATTAGGGAGAAAATCTAACTACTTGTATATATATATATATATATATATTTTATATCGATCATCCTACAGCGTTTCCCTGTTTTCCAGAGTTAATCAACTACAGGCCTTCTAAACACTTAATCAAATTCAAAGTACATACTTCAAGACTTTAAGCTTTAATTATCATTACAAATAATGAATCAAAACGCAATCCATCAATTGAATTTTGTAACATCAAAAGTACTAATAAATCAATTCAAATATATAAATATCAGATACATATATATTACTTGGAGACATTGGTTTGATCATTTGCTTCTCAGTGTGATGATCCGCTGGCTTCTTCCATATTAGAGTTTAGAATTAAACTTAATTTCTTGGTTTTTTGCTTTTCTGTACCAGAGGCGAAGGAATAGATATGTCAATATTTGAATTGAAGTGAAATATATCAAGAAATCAGAAATGTAAATAGTATCGGTTTTTAAGCTACATAATACACATATCGGTAAAGACTATCAAGTCTAATACCTGTTATATTGAAAAAATAATTAAATAAATACATAAATCCGTTAATTAGAATTTTTTTTTAAAAAAAATAATATCCTGTGAATGAGAAGAGGAATGGTGACGGTAGCGGCCACGACGCAGCTAGAGTGGCGGTTTGGTGAATAATTTTGGGTGACAAAATTAAAGAGCAGAGAAATTGATGTTGCAAATTAAAGGGTATTAAGTGTTGTGATTAAATGAAATCTCGGCTTATGCATTCTTAATTATACACTGCATTTGCATTAGACGTTTATATCTCTAGGCTTTACTTCTCGACCACGTCGATAATAAATAATAACTGGAGGATAGGTTTCCCCTTAAAAAAAAATTAAATAAGGCAAAACCACTTTTTATACTTTATACATTTTAAACAATTAAACAATTTCGGTCTTAAATTTATGTATGGGGGTTGATCTGTGTATCAAGCTTCATTAGACCAACACTGTGCCCAGATTACTTCACTAGATCAAACGAGTTATACGCTCACAATTGAAGATCCAAATTGATTCAATATTGACTCAAGATAATCTAACTCTCAGTCACAAGAATGAATGAATTAGAAACAGAATCAAAGCAATCACACAAAGAACACTCCATATAACTTGGTTCAGTTTTTTGCAAGACATCCACGGGTGAAGCCATCAGAGAGAGTTTTATCAGTCTTTGCATTCAACACTTGCTCAACATACTGATTTTTTTTTATATGAATGCTGAGAAATTTTATTAAAATGAAAAGAGAGAGAGAGGGGGGGAAAAACAATATTACAAATCTATGATGAAATGCGATATTTGGGGAGGCCCCGAGAGTCCATGTAGACTTTTACATAAAGAAACATGTAGTTTATCTCACCAAGTATGGGACGAACAAATGTTGCTCAACATAATGATTTAGCTCTCTGTTGTTTACACATTTTATATCATGACATCCACATGTTTTTTTGGCCTTCTTTTTTTTTGTTTTTTAATTATGGCCTATTTCAGAACCAAAATTATGTCCTGCCATTGTCTAGAGCAAAATGAAAGTCCCTCACATCACATGGTTCCACAATATATATTGACATTTTTCTTTTCAATTAAAAATCTACCTGACACAACGTCCCTAGCTTCATCTTGCTCAGTTATAGCTGCACCCATAATCACATAGCTTTCTCCGCAGCTTTCAATTTACCAGGTGGCAGAGATATAGCAGAGGAGTGCCCAATTTCTTGGATCAATCATTGTCCATGATTTTTGCCATTTTAGATATGTTTGCACTAAGCCATTTCTTTTTCATTTTTCATGATCACTGTTCTATAATCCTTGTTGAGTGTTAAGAACTTCGCACGTGAATTTGGATAATATTAGTTGAAAAGGCCAGCAGGTGAAAAACAGAGCCATAAATGAGTTTTCGATTCCATTTTGTAGCTAGGCCTCGATTTTCATGATCCTTGTTTCTCAGTAATCCTTGTTAAAGTGCTTTAGAACTTCGTGCTTGGCTTTTGACAAAAAGCCATTGTGAGGCTGGTTTCAATTGAGGGAGGCATTATTGAAAAAAGGAATGATATGGATGCTTCAATTCCTACTAAAGATTAATTTTAACATTCGAGAATGTTAGTATCCAAAAATTTTTATCGCCAATTTTAGGGGATGATAGAAATCAAATGACGATCATATGAATCAATATCGATTCTAAAGGTAACGGTCATGATTAAAATAGGAAGAATAGATCCTTCTCAATCAAACATATATGGTGGAAATTAAGACCATTATGACATGCGTATAAGGCAAAGCATCAAAGTTATTAAAAATTGAAATTACGTCAAGCATTGGGAATATTATGGAATGAAAAAAAATAGATGATCAGTCTCCAAAGTATTGTATCTGACTATATTACACTTTTAAGTCATTCCAAATTTTGACAGATTGGACCTTTGAGCACTATTGAATAACAAGAGTGAAAATTATTTTGTTTCTCTAAATTTTTCATCCACCAAGAGAATCACGTATTTCCTTTGGTGGTTGAAAAATGTTGATCTTGTGGACCTTATTCAACCAAGAATGTAACTAAAGATCAATCGAAATATTTTATTAATTATTAACAAGCAAAGATCAATAAGAACCTAAAATGAGATC
Source organism: Clausena lansium (assembly GCA_030449835.1). NCBI lineage: Eukaryota > Viridiplantae > Streptophyta > Magnoliopsida > Sapindales > Rutaceae > Clausena > Clausena lansium. The sequence continues at coordinate 3,125,958 of JASUUF010000146.1, read as the reverse complement.
AAAACAAGCAGAAGAACTATTTTAAGCTTCAGTTCCTCAATCGAATTTCAAGTACACAGTTCTAAACACTCAACACGGATTATAGAACAAGCATCATGAAAAATCAACAAGAACTAGCTTAGTTACTCAGTGGGACGTTACCCCATTTAATCATCTTTTATAACTCCGTTTTTGTAATTCCCTTTAGCAACAACGTGGTGCCCAGTTAATTCTCTCCAGCTGGTTTGTATAAAGATGCCGCGGCCATAAGTGGATGAGTACATATCAAGCAAAAGAGGAAACAGCAACAGTGCAAACAAGGTGACGGGGACAAATCCAACAAGGGCAATTGGAATAAACACCAAATTCCATTTGTGGTAAAGAGATATGTGAACGGTCGCACCAAAGGCTACCATCATGCTTGCAATAGAAAAGAACAAGGTGACGAGGCCAATAATTAACTTCCTTGGTAAGGACACAAGAAAATCTTCTTCTGCGTAGCGTGAAGTGAGGATGCCCAAGAACATTAGAACTGAAGTAATGGAAGAAAATAACGCAAGCATATCTGAAATAGCAAAAATCATGAAAGATGAGTCATGTAAAAAATTTGCTATTCCTCTGCTGTCACTGCCACCAGGTACAGTGAAAGCTGCAGCAAACACTACAGTGATTATGAGTGCAGCTACAACTGAGCAAGATGAAGCTGTTTCCTTCATCCATTTTTCTCCTTCTTCCACTAACTTCTTGTGTTCTTGGGTAAAGACCTCTCTAGGAGTTTGCCTGAGTTTATTTTCAGCTTCTCGATCGGATGGATGAACAAGATTTTCTACCATCTGCAGAAATTAAAAGTCATAAATCCTTTGACTAGAACTTGCTTTCAACGTAGATTTTTAATAGAAAGATAATAATTAAAGACATTTGCAGAAGATTTTCCTCAGAAATTATCATTTTGAACAATTATTTATTCATTTTCATGCTTGTATATATCCTCAAAGCACAAAATAGATATTGTTGACATAAAATAAGTTGAAACTTAAAACCGGCGCCGATTTATATTTTTTTCAATTAATTTTAGTTGAGTAAGCCAGCACTGGTCTTATTACATTGTTTCTGTCAATATTTTGTTAAATTTTTCTGTCTAAATATCAATTCTCATATATCTTGTTGTGCAACAAACATCAAATTGTGGCTATAAAATATAGAAATTATGTTAATTTTTTTAATGGACTGGAGAAGCCTGAATCTTTTATGTATATATCATGCGATTAGATAAGCAACCAAACCTTGAACCACTGCAACTCCCGCTGCATCTGTAAAGCTGCACCAGCCACTTCACTTGAAGGTACCAATCTTCCTGCTAAATGCAGGATGTTGTTGCCTAAAAAGTCTTTAAAAGAGAAAAGAAATGTAGTGAATCTTACGCCATGTATGAGATTAAAAACTTGTTCACGACGATGTAAAACTGCAAGATCAAATGTCCTATTTTCATCTTGAAAAAACAAATGAGCTGAATTATCATAGGCCATGATAAACTCATTGACAATCTCAGGAATCCCCAATCTTGCAGCTGTGAACATTGCCCCTAGCAATCGATCTCTGTTTTCAGGATTAGTCCAAATCACTCCTTCACAGATAATTCTGACTATTTCAACTGTTCGCATATGCGTTAACTTTTGGTCATGTATCACTTTGATGCTGGGGGCTGCAATTGAACTCGGTCAATAAAAAGGATATAAATTAATTAATTTCAAACAACTATATTTAGATAGAAGACATCCACTCAAAACCTACCTAGGCGCATGAGGGCATTCCAGAGCATCCTATGCAATTTATGCAACATCGCACCTGTCATAAGTATAAACAAATCAATACATTTAAATTCAGAATCCTGAATTCAAGAAGACTTAGAATATCATCTATCTATCACAAATATATAAGAGTTTTACAGACCAAACGTAGTAGTGCTTTGTTGAGTAGATCCAAAAGGTGTAGGTTCTTTTGAGTGGATTTTTGATGTTACAATAAGGCTTTCCATGTCTCCATCCACATTTTGATTATCGTTGGTCTGAATGGAAGGTACAAGTTCCTTTTTCACAGGAATGCCTGAAAATTTATTTAGTTGGTTTTGTAAGGCCACATCATGAAATAGTGTGCGTGTATATGGTCATCTTCCAATCAGTGCTTCCTCATTTTATTGAAACAATGTAGATACACACACACACACACACATACATACATACATAATAATTATAATATATTCATTGGAAGATCACTATATATGTGTGTGTATTTTAAAAGAATTATTGATACCAACAATTGTAAATTAACCGTTGCAAACGTCCAAGCCGACTCCCACTTGCAAACGCGTAAGGCTTTTTAGCCAAGGTCTTTAGAACAATTCTCCGACTGTCGATGTTGTCACGGCCAATGGTTGGATGAAGCTTCAACAAATCTAAAGCTACATCTGATTCATGAACAAAGTCAGAGTGGCTGGGATGTATTTGATCTCTATATAATGCTAGCACCGTATATATACATATACAAAGGAAGATAACATAATTAAAATATAACCAAGCAATCAACAATAGAAGCCGGAATTTGGTTTAGCGGAGTTCATATTATGAAAGCAGCAAACAAAATTTAAGTGTTCATATATAGCCAATTAAATATGTCATTGAATAAAAAGAACAGGTCATTCTGACTAGTCATCAGGAGCTCCCAACAATTGCTGGTAATAGATTCATCTTTGAAGCATTTTCCCTTCCAACATTTTTCTATGGGGCTTTCACTCAATTCACATGGTTGATGGTTCAACAAGCAATCGATATTTAACAATCAAGGGTGTAATACTACAATTGTCCTATGCATCGTTCTAGTAGACCTCCAAACATATTTTATCCAAAAGTTAATTTTTTCTTCTTAATCAAATAGCAATCAATGTTTAATATGGAAAACACACTCTTAATGGTTAAATTTTATCCTCAAATTGATTTCTGTTAGAATCCCATTAGAATTTGGATTTTAATTTTTTAGCGTTATTATTTTCTTATTTAATTTAGGATTTCCATTATTAATTTTGTTCCTTGAAGTTTTATTAGTATTTCTATCTCACCCCATAAATAAGTGATGTACTAGGATTTTATATTAAAGCAGTCAGAAAAAAAAAAAAAAAAGGTGCTTTTGACAAATTGTCGGGCTATCTCCTCGAAGAGATTAATCCTTTTCTGTTCTTTCTCTTAAAATTTTCAGTTATAGAACCCAAGGTTCCTAAAAATTTGTTCTTCCATAATTAACATATTACAAGTATTATGAACATGACGCATATGTAGAGAGGAAAAATTTGATTAAATGGCGGTTCCAGGGCATATGGTTAAATTTTTTGACTAATGTGTTATTTTAATTGGCTTGAAACTTCTAAATTAATTAATACTGACCATATAAATGAGCGTGGATGAGATTTGCAAGCATCAATGCACCATCGTCTCCGCTGTAGATGTCTACTCCATGAGTCACCTCTAGTAGATACTGAAACGTGCCCTTATGACCATACAATGCTGCAAGTTGAACCGGGAGAGTGCCTTCATTGTCCCTTATGTTTGGTAAATCAGGGTTATATTTCACTAGAACTTTCAAGGCCTTTAGATTTCCTTTTGCCGCACAAAGATATAGAGCCGTGCGCCCATGACGATTTTGTCTTGCTAGTGTTTCTGGAACGACAATGGACGCCAGCTTATCGATGAGGCAAGTGCCCTCATCAGACTCAACATCAACTAATAACATCGCAATCAAGTGAAATATTGTCTTATGGCCATCAATCTTGTGGGTCAAGGCATCGGGATGATCACTGAGGAAATCTTCCACACCTTGCCAATCATTCTTCTGTATCATCTTGTATAGCAGCCAATAACGACCATAATACTCATCCCCTTGATCTGATGACCATCATAAAACAGAATCTATATTAAGTGTTATTGTTCTTTTGAAAATTAATAATTTAAATCAGTAAATTAGTTAAAAGATCAATGCGTAGCCCAATTTCATTTAATCATGTTAATAATTGATTACCTTCCGAACACTTTGCTTCTTTTACTTCTTTGACCAAATCTTCCGCACCTTGCCAATCATTGACCTCTATCATTTTGCACAGCGTCCAATAAAGACCATAATTCTCATCCTTTAGAGCATCTTTTTGAGCATCTGATCATCATGAAAACAGAATCCACATTAATTGGTATTATTATTATGAGAATTAGTAATAATATTGGATCAGTTAATAAAACATTAATGCGTAACCCAATTTTTTTATGTCAATAATTAACTAGTTACCTTTCGAGCTCTGTGCTTCTTTAGCTTGTTTGACGAAATCTTCTACACTTTGCCAATCATTATTCTCTATCATTGTGTATACCGGCCAATAACGACCATAATACTCATCCTTTTGGGCATCTGAATTAATCATCATGAAAGCACAATCTATATTAATTGTTTTTATTCTTTTGAAAATTAATAATAGTTAATCAGTAAATTAAAAATTAATGTAACCCAATTTCCTTTTGTTAATTAATTACCTTTCAAACTCAGTGCTCCTTCAGTTTGTTTACTTGTGTTTGGCTCCATGACAGTGATTTCGTCTTCGTTTTTGTTTCTGCGAATCATTATTGATTTCGTCAAAAGTTTAAGTAGTTAAGTAAGGACTTCGTATTAGAAGAAAGACAAAGTGAATCCAATTTAAGGTTTGTAAGTAAATTTTTTATTACGAAAGGCAAATCTAACAACTTAATTTTAGTTTATATATCGAACCTCCTACAGAATTTCCCCATTTTCCAGACCTTTTCCGAACCGACATTTTTCAAACACAGCCCTTCTAGAATGAAACTTCATTAAATTCAGCATATATACATACTTCTAGAATTTCCCCTAGGTTTATAAGTAAGATAGGTCATTAAACCCCATAGGTTAGTTTTTTGGGTTGGATACCTAGAAATCCTAGGCCCAGCCCCCCCACCAATTAGTATCATAGCCAGACCCTAGTGGCTAAAATGTGGTGGTGGAACAATTCAGATGCATCAGATGAAAGGACCAGGGTTCGGTGGTGGTTTCATCCGAGGGGAGATTGTTGAGTTGTGTCCCGCATTGGCTAGTAAATGGGAGTTTATTGGGTTTATAAGTAGGATAGATCTATCCACCTAATAGGATAGTCTTTTAAGTTGAATACCTTATAGATCAATCCTAAATATCGAATATCAAATACATAGATTAATTATTTTCTTACTTGAAGACGTTGGTTATTATTTTCTTACTTGAAGACGTTGGTTTGATCTTCTCGGTTTGATAATCTCCTGGCTTCTTCCATAATGGAGTTAAGAATTAAACTTAATTTATTGGTGTATGATTTTCTATAACAGAAGCAAAAAGAATAGATATAATTAGTTTTTTGAATTGAAGCAAAATCAAGAAGTCAGAAATGTTAAATTTTGTATAGAAAGGACAAAAAAAAACATTTTTTAAAATACAAATAAAAAAATAAAATGGTAAAATACAACACGTAAGAAAATAAAACAATGAAAAGAAAATTACACTTGAGCAATTTTTTTGTGAGATCAACTTTTTTTCTCCTTTGTCGAGATTGCTAAAACTATTCTGAAAAATTAAAAAAATAAAAATAAATTAACTAATATGTAAAATTTAATAAACTAACTTTACTGAGATTAAAATAAAATAAAGATTACTCCAGCAAGGAAAAAATGGTGAAAACACTTTACATTTAGGTAACTGTCCAGATCTAATGTAAAGACTATGAAGCCTAATCTTTTGTACCGAAATTTATTAGTCAAATCAATGTTGCAATTAAAAAATAAAAAAGTTAGAAAAGACTATGCGTAATACATAGTAATTGATCAACTCAAAGTTATAGTAAATACGTAAATCGGTTAAGCTTTCTTGAAAAAATGAAAATTATAAACACACATACCTGTGAATGAGAAGAGGAATGGTGACGGCGGCGGTCACAAAGCAGCTAGAGTACTCTAGTGGTGGCGGCGGCGGCGGCCATGCCTACTATCTCTTATTTCTTTCTGCCTTTAGCTTCTATTCAACACAGCTAACTTCTCAACTGAGCTCATACGAATGTACATATGCAAAGTAAAGCAACTCGCAGAGACAATGGCCCCATGAAGTAAAGCAACAAAGCTAACTTTTGCTTTAAGCATCTTTTCAACGAGCTAACTTCTCAACTTGAGCTTATAGGAATGTATATAGAAAAAGTAAAGAAACTCGCGGAGACGGTGGCCCCATGAAGTAAAGCAACACAGCTAGCTTCTGCTTTTAATGCTTAAAGAGATGAGAAGCGATAAGAATCAAACAAACAATATCGATGGAAATAAAATAATCAATTAAATGATCAATAGTTTCCATCTTAGTTAATGATTAGGAAAGATAGATTGTCAACTAACATAAATATTGATTAACTTAATCTTTTTTAATCAATAATTTTAAATATTTCCGAATTACTTTAATTGTATCATTTTCTTTTCTATATTTCAAATACTTGGTATAAATTAAATGCTTATGAGTGAATAATTATGGAATTCCTATTTCCGATATCGTCTTTTAAATATTTTCCAATAAATAGTTCGGATACCAATTGAAAGAAAAGATCAGAAAAAAATAATGAGAGAAAAAAGAAAAATTCAATAAAATAGCCTGCTGCGCATGATAATGTGTAGCACCTTAACTTATTTTTATACAAGTTAATTTGATAATAACTTATAAATATATAAATTAATTGGTGTTGGGCTTGAACTAATAACAAAGTTCATAAATAATAAACCCTGTAAATAAAGCAAATTTAAAAAAAAAATGAAGCACTTACCATTTCTTTGCAAGAGCTCACGAGCAAGAGAGGAAGAAAATTGAGAAAATATTCAGTTCTTGGGAATTTTACCAAAAATTGAGTTTGGGTCTTGCAAAGCTTGATTTGTGGTGCTATTCTAGAATATTTCCATCCCTAAATTCATTTGGAAACATCCATTAGAGAGTAATTTAATTGCAGGAAGTGTAGAGAGAGGGAAGTATTCAAGCTTTCAAGTTGGTTTTCTCACCAAAGGAAGTAAGATTTCTATCATTTTATCTTTATCTGAAGTTGAATTGCATGGGAATGTTAATTTAAAGATTAGTATATGTTGAGATTAAACCAGAATTAATCTCTAATATAACCCCAAGAATGCTTACTACATACTGAAATCTTGATCTGTGATGTTTACTTGGTGAATTCAAAAACAAAGTAATCAGAAACAATGATGAATAAAATGATCAGAATAGAGACAAGAAGATTTATAGAGGTTCAGCCTTTTGATGGGCCTATATCCTCTTGAGAAGAAAAGCTATGATTGATTCCATCAAGCTTAAACTAGTTACAAGTTTTATCGAGGAGATTACAATGAACTGATTCTCACAAGTTATAACAGCTGGAAGCTTATATATAAGGCTAGGAGCATCTTGAAAACTGGCTCACCAATCAGCTTCTCTGGTTATGGGTTTGTTATAACATACCCAGAAACCTTTTCCCGCTTCTTTAACCACCTTTAACAGACTCCCCATGTGCACAACACGTGACTTGCTTAAGTGATTTAAATGACATACATCAGCTGCCGTTTTGAAGTTGAATGGATTAAGTGATCACGTGACACAGCACATGTTTTACCTAATGAGTTCGTTTGATATGGGATTTATGTCATACATGAGATAAAAGCTTTCATCTGACATGTTGTTTTAACCTAACCACAGTGTAGTTTGAGTGCTTTAGTTGTAACCGACAATGTCATCTCCTCTTGTTGATTGAATTCTGGTTCACTTTTAACAGTATACTTTATTTATAATTAGGGTTTCCAACAAATGGGCAAAGTTGGTCCCAAGCTAATTTTTGTAATTAGTGGATTATTTTAGCTGTACAAGGGCACCAACAAGGTAGTTTATAGTTTTATATTATGTTTAGGTAGTTTATGGTTAGTAATGAGATTGTTGATTACATGGATGATTTTTTAGTATTATAAGAAATGGAAATTTAATTATTGAGGTAAGGTGTGGAATTTTGAGCATAAGATGTAATTTCCAACTTATAAATATGGTTTCGGAGTTGTATTAAATGTTCATTGCAAGCAATATTGCATAAAGTTAGTCTTATTTCACATGTTCGAAAAGTGACTATGTCATTTTCTTGGCGTATAAATAAAAAAATGATATATTACAGCTAAAATTTTAGTCACTGAAGATAGTAATTTAGTAAAATATTGATATTTTTTATAACAAAAAGTAAATCGTCACACATTAATCGTGCAAAGTGCGTCATATTAGGTTGTAGTGACTAAAATTATTTTTGTCACTAAAATCATACTTTTTCATGACCAAACGTACATCCTCCAATTAAAGGATGAAAAGTCACAAATAGTATTAAAAAATGTCAAAATAGTGGTTTGAAAACATACCTGCAACAACATTTTTTAGTCATAGAATGTTACCTTCAGTGACGAAAAATGATCGTCTCCGATTGTTAAGAGTATCTCCAAAAAGGTTTATTAATTTTACTCTTGAAATATCTATTTTCTTACCTATATGGCAAAAAAGTGAGTGAAAAAATATGTTATCCTCCAAAAAACTTTTCAAATAGAAATAAGTTAATATTATTTTAATCAACTAACGTTTTTTCTAAAGGAAAAATAAATAGTAATTAAAGCACTTCACTCTCTCTCTCCAATAGAAAGTAATAAAATATAAATTGAAGAGAGAGAAAGCCACTCTACAAAATTGAAAAGAGAGAAACATTTCTTATTTGAAATGTTATTTGAATAATCTTAATTAGAAGATCTTTTGGAGTCTTAAATACTGATGTAGCTATTTAAATAAGTAGTAAAATCTTATATGAACAGTTTTTGGTGATGCTCTTAGAATCTATGGCTTTTTATTTAGTTACAAATTATAGTTTATATTCTCTCAAATTCTTTACACGCCTAAAAGATTTTTTATTTTGTAACTAATTATTTTGTACCAAAAGATTGTAGGTGGGTATTTTTTCTAGTTATTAAAAACCATTATATATGGGGACTAAAATAAGTAGTCACAATAGTAACACAATCTTACTTTATTAATAGTAATAATAAAGCTTCAAATGCCGATGAACCAAGTGATAGTAACATTAAGTAATCAAAAAAAAAAAAAGTGATAGTAACATTACATTTTAAAAAAAAAAAGTAGTTAAAACATTTTACATAGTTATCATCTAAATTCAATTGCAAAAAATACAAATGTCAATGATCTAAAATAATATGTTGAGAAAATTGAAAAAGATAACTAATTGCCTTGGTCTTTGATAAACTTCAACGATGAATTCCTCGAATTACGAGTTATTCTACAACTGCCTTCGTCAGTTCTGATGAAAATTGGTTGAAGTTATCTCTTATTGAATTCTTCAAATGCTTCCCAACTTAGTATATCAAAGGCATCCGTCTCAAACTTGTCCAACAATAAACACTAACACAAATACAACATATATAAGAAAAATAATAATTTTTTTCATCCAAAGTAAAAATTAAAATAATAAATAATTACTTGTTAATCTGACAATTAATTTTATAGCAAATAATTTTATAGTAATTTTACTTGGATTGTGATTCTCATGGAGGGAGTTGGGAATGGGATTCCCATTTCCTGAACTTCCAATCATACCCCCACTAACATTTTAATATTCCGAAAATGCCCTCATTCAAATTTTGACATTTTTGCATTTTAGTCCCGTAAATTTATGAAAATAAACTAAAATTTTATATTATTTACAAATAGGTCCTCTAATGATGATGATGATAATAATAATAATAATTTATTTAATAATAATAATATTATTATTATTGTTGTTGTTGTTGTTATAAAAAATTTATTTAATTTTATTATTTTAATTATTATTGTTATTAATTTCATTATTATTATTATAATCAAAATTTATTAATTTTATTATTTAATTGTTAGTATTACTATTATTAATGTCATTATTATTATTTTATTAAAATTTATTATTTATTAATTATTTATATATTTTTAAATGTCATTATTATTATTATTATTACTATTATATTAAATTTATTATTTTATTTATTATTACTTATTGTTGTTATTATTTTTATTAATATTATCATTATTAACATTTATTATTATTATTAATTTTAATATTCTAATTATTATTATTATTATTAAATTTTATAAAATTTTGAAATTAATATCATTTTTATAATAATAATAATCACAAATAATATTAAAATAATAATAATGTCATTATTATTATTTTAATATTATTTTATTAAAATCTATTAAATTTTATTATTTTATTTATTATTATTTAAATGTTGTTGTTGTTTTTATTATTATTATTATTATTATTATTAACTTTATTATTTTAGTTATTTTTAATTATTGTTATTATTATATTTATTAATATTATCATTATTAACATTTATTATTATTAATTTTATTATTTAATTTATTATTATTATTATTATTAAATTTGATTAATTTTAATTTTTATTAATATCATTTTTATAATAATAATAATCACAAATAATATTAAAATAATAATAATAATGTCATTATTATTAATTTAATATTATTTTATTAAAATCTATTAATTTTTATTATTTTATTTATTATTTATTATTATTTAAATGTTGTTGTTGTTGTTATATTATTATTATTATTTTAGTTATTTTTAATTATTTTCATTATTATATTTATTAATATTATCATTATTAACATTTATTATTATTAATTTTATTATTTTATTTATTATTATTTTTAAATTTTATTATTTTTAATTTTTAATTAATATCAGTTTTATAATAATAATAATCACAAATAATATTAAAATAATAATAATAACGTCGTTGTTATTATTATTATTATTATTATAAATTAAGGGTATTTTAGTAACTTGAAACAATTCAGCTTATTCCGATTCCGATTCCGATTCCATGATAAAGTAAACACATCAATGGAATTCTAACCCATTCCGATTCTGATTCCTACAGCCCAAATAAACAACTTATTCTGATTCCCATTCTCCATTCCGATTCCAGCCCATTCCCATTCTTATTCATTCCGATTCCAACTCATTCCGATTTCCGTTTAGTAAATGCACCATAAGAGTTTAAGAGAGAAGTGGTGGCGTGGAAGAGAACAGCATGATAAAATGTAGTTTTTAAAGAAAGAGTTCGAGTAGACAGGTTGTCTATAGAGCACATTGGCACAAACTCCATGATTGCGGATCCGCTTACTAAGGGATTGCCACCCAAAATATTTCATGAGCACACTTTCTCGTATGGGTGCCATGTCGTTAAAGGATATTCAGCTTTAGTGGGAGTTTGTAATTTTAGATGCTCTTGTTATATAGTATTTTTTTCGGTTATTTCGGTTTATGGTTATTTAAGGTTATTTTCTGCAGAAATAAGGTTTTAGTTTGTTCACACACTCTGATTTTGGTAAAGTTTGATCTCACTAAGGTTTAAGGTGGACCAATTGGAAATAGACATGTTAAGATCACATTACATGAAATTTCCATGCTACACATCCACATCATGATCCATGTCATTCAGTTGTATTGGCATTGTGACCATTGATGGGTCGAGTTACGACGATTTGTAACGAAGGTGTTTTGATCCTATGTTGGTATGATTGATGGACGAGATTGGTTATAGATGCATTTCGGTAATGACAATAAGGTTGAGCTCATACGGTTAATTTTACAAAACATAATTATAAGGTTACACATATAGCCCAAGTGGGAGATTGTTGGATTATTTAATCCAATAATGTTGGATCCTTAATCCAACGTTGGGCTTATATGTGAATAATTATGTGTTGTGGACTGTCATATAAGGTTAAGCCCAATTAAAAGTGATCTAATAAGGTTTTCAGTAATATGGGCTTTAATGTATCTAATAGGGTGTGGGCCTTTAATGTGTAGAGACCTAATGATATTCTAATTCTATGATGGGCAGAATTAGGAATACCTAGTGACAACAGGATAAGTTGTCTATATAAGTGGTTCTGGTCCCCAGGTCACACGTATCTTTCTATTCTTTCTGACATCCCATTATCAGATAGAGTGCACAGAGAGAATTAAAGGGCTCTCTAGGATATACGTGCTGATCTGGAAGGCCAACCACACAGATCCAGAGGGGATTCAGCGTTATGGATTCAGGTACGCTTCCGCATATTCTGTTATTGATTCTTGGTAATTTAACATGAATGTTCCTGGGTTTATATGTGATGGTTTTCACATAAGGATTTATTAATATGCGGAAGCGTACCTATCATAAGAGCTTTGGAGATTAATATTTTTTGTCACATATGGTTTGACCAAATTTCGTAGTTACAAAATTGTTTCATCGCTTATCTTTATATTTGCTACCATTTATTTTTTTAATAAAAGATGAAATATTGTCTCTAGATGGTTAATTTTGGAGGGAATTTTTTGGGCTAAATGAAAACATATCTTTTTAGGACTAATGAAATATTCTTTATAGAAAAGTTGAATCGTAGATCAATTAATACATGTAAAAAAAACGTATTTTATTCACAAAATGCAATATTAGTTAAACTACTTTAGTTTACTGCAAGTCATTATTTGCAACATAAAAAATAGGGTCTTAAAATTAGCCAAAATCAAAATAGTTTTAGAAGCTAATATTTGTGTCATAAATTGTTAGGCCAAATTTATACCCCTTTTTTTAGTTACGAAATATTCTTTTCACCTATAATCACTTCTTGCCACAATATATTTTTGTCATAAAAGATAATATATTGTCAGAAAATGGTCGATTTTGGAGCGAATTTTTTATTGCTAAAACAAAACATGCTTTTTTTTGTGATAAATTAAATGTTCGTCACAAAAAAGTTGAATTGGAGACCAATCGATGTGTTCTAAAATAAAAACTATTGGTTACAAAATATAATATAAGTCATGACGAGACTATTGACTACGATTTGAAAAATTCGTCACAATAATTACTATTATGTGAATAAATTTAAAATTTTTTGTATAAAAATCGTCTTAAAAAGTCAAATTTCTTGTAGTTGAAGAAGCCGCGAGCATGAGTTAACCCGTGGACATTGAGAATAGCCGTGCTTGAACACTATCATAGTGAGTGGAATATACTAAACTTATCTTTTATATTTTTATTACGATTTTAATTTGGTGAAAGTAAATGCTTAGAAAGTAAGGTTTGATGCTTCGATTTAAGTTTTCTTTTTCTAGAATAGATATTATTTACATATTGATATGTTTATTTAAGATATGATGAACGGTTTTCTTAATTTATTTTGACTATAAATGCATGAGAGTACTTTCAATGGAAAGAAATGTAGATTTAAAGTATATTTAAAATGTTTATATATATGTAATAAAAGTTTATTTTCAAAGTCATTAGACAATACCCTTCCTCTCTAGATATAGAGATGAGTATACAGAAATAATTATAGAGATCTAGTTATAGATATTCAATGCAAAAATATTGTTAGGATAGAGACCTTTGGGGCCCATTTGATTACACATAAGGCTTTGAGCCATGTACTTAGGTGCTTTTGCCTTTTGGGGGCTATTTTACATATATGGTATGATGAGATATGATAATATATATGAGATGGCACGTCATTGGTTTAGCCATTGTAACTTCGTGCACAATTCAATGTGTCATTACATAGCCTATATAAGGTCCGGGTATTACAAGATTTTTTTTTTGAGTATTTGTTTAGTGACAATTTTAAAATTGTGTGTGTATGTGTGTGTCTGTGTGTGTATCTCTGTATGTGTGTGTGTGTTCTTTCTTGATATGATTCTCATGATTATTATGTACAGCTTCATGTATTCCTTTTTAATGTTAGTTGATTTAAAGTTTAAGCATTTTACTTATGCTTTTACATATAGTTTGATAAAATTGTATATTGTAAAAATATAATTATTTTAAAAAAAGTTTATTTTCAAAACCTATTATCCACTCACTGAGTTTTATATTCACCTTGTTTTACTAGACTTTTTTCCCATAGGAGGTTGCAAGTACACCACTCGACCCAATGACTATAGTTATTTTGAGTTTTGGCCGCATGATGGTGCTAAGAAACATAGATGATATTTTTAACGCATTTTGATAATCTCATTTTGGGTTGTATAATTATATTATGATTTGATGATTATGGATGTTTAATGTATGTTGGTATTAGCTACAATATGTTCTTTTAATACTTTGGAGATGTTGAGTGATATTTGGATAAAATCACTAAAGTATATTATTCACTATGATATGTGGTTTTATGGTTAAGGAGGCTGATCAAGGAAGATAGTTGAACATTAGATTATTGTGGGACATATAGGAGAGACTCTTTCAAATTTTCGACAAATCGATCCTTATTGATAAGTTTATTTAATCACGTTAGATGAACTTAAATAGACTCGCCTTTTGAGTTCACGCTGGTCGTCTCAGTTGTTACCGACTCCATGAAACCAATCCCATGAGTTTGTTGTTAGCCTTGTTACCTTTATTTACTGCTCCACATACATTAAAAATGACTGCCAAATGGGTCTTTACCCTTGCATGCATGCTCTCTCTAACTTGATCTCGTTCAACTTTGGACAGGAAAAGAAGAAAAAGTGTTTTCAATAATAGTTCCTTGAAAGTTGAAACTGAAAAGTACTCTCATAATTATGGCATTTCAACTTTAAATAAATAATCAGGCATTTCATAATGCCAGATCTAGGAAGATAAGAGAAGAGTGGGGACAAATGGTTGTTTATTAGCGATTTGATATTTCCATATATACATGTGCATTCAAGTAGCAAATTTGAGTAAATTAATTAAGCTTTACATGTTGAATATTGTGTCCTTCATCAGTCGCATTTGCCTGTGTTCCAATTAGAGAATTTCTTTAGTTGCTCTTGGGTAAAAAAAAAAAAAAAAGTGACTTTCCACGAATGCTACTGCACGCGTGCAATTTCTTTGTAATAATTAAGGAATAGAAAGTTCAGTTAATCATGCAAAACCTAAGAATTTTGTCTAGCAATTTCTTTTGATCGTTGAGGCAAAACTTACATTATGTACAACAAGAAAAGTGGTTTGGGGAAGAAAGAGCACAACTCAATGGATATGCTCTATCTCATGGCATCTCCTGTGCACAGCAAATTTTATATTTGTGATCACAACTTTGTATTCACACAAGAAAATAAATAAAATCTCTCTTTACATATTAGCTTTCACACTTATCAAATATTAGCTTTCACACTTATAAAAAATTTAGATATCATTTGAAAAGTGATTAGTAAGTAAGATATTTTAATATATTTTATCTTATTTATTTATCTTTCGGGTTAAGAAGTCTCGCCTAGTTAACGAAAGTATAATTTATATTTAAAGCATCAACAAAAGACCTGTCCTTATTTTTATTTAAGGAAAAAGAGTTTTTGAAAACAGGTTTTTGTTTTGACAAAAATATTAAGAACTCAGTAAAAAATTTTGCTGATTTTCTAAAAACTTTCTTTAAACACGGTTTTCGTTAGCCCTATTTTACCAAAAATATGTTGTTGAAAAAGACATTTTGGACGTGAGTTAGGAGTTTAAAAGTGTTTTCACAAGTATGTTTTCAAAATCAGTTTTAACAATTTTAAAACGCCAATTTTTGCCAATGCAACTTGCTCATTGTAATAGATCTTCATGTATATTGTGAACTTGTTGTATTATTATTATATGTTGATGAAGATGGTTGATGGAATGAAATTACGTTTTAATTTGTGAACTTCATAATTATATTATATAAAAAATATTTCATTGTTAGAAGATGAATTTCATCATTTATAAAATTAATATTTTATTATATAATATATGAATACTATATCAGTTAAGATTTAAATTGAATCAAATATTAGATTCTCTAATATAACTCTAGAAATATATAAATAATGCGTTATATACATCACAATAATTATACAAAATACGGTCAGCACAAACCAGTTTTTGTGGATTTTCTTACATGATGATGATTGATGAACACATAAACTTGAAGAGCATTGATATTTAACCAGAAAATTTTGACAAAACATTAATAAAATGAGCTATAAGATTATACAATTTGAGAAAGAAAGATAAAAATAATCATTTAACACTGTAATACAGATAATTTATTTTGTGAGCGTTTATTTTCTTTTCACTTTCCAAAATAACTTGAAACTTCACTTAATGTTTTACAGCTCTCCGAAGAAAGAGATGCTCCTAATGCAATGCAATTGTTCCATTGTTCAAAGTATTGAAAGAATATTTTATTATTTAATGAGATTCGAGATCTTAATTCTTCTCGCTGATTGCTTCTTGCTCTGCTAACGAATGCTTGTAAGTCTGATGTAAGTCTGCTCAGCTCTCGAATGCTTCTTGCTCAGCTAAAGAATATTTCATTCTCCCTCGTTATTGATTGGAGATAAGTCTATTCTTCTTTACAAAAAATATGAGTGGAGCAGGCGTTCCTCGAATATTAGTGAAGGTTAAAAATCTTGACAGTGCTTTATATAATTAATGTAAACTCTCGTCCCAGTAATAATCTGATTTGTATATATTAATTAATAATTTGATATAATATTAATTACAATCTGATCATAATGTATCAGTGTCAAAAAAATAAAAAAAAGGCTAACCAATGCTTGTGTAAGTAAGTAAACGAGTCAAAACACATAACCAAAGCATTTGTTAGTAGGATAGTAAATATGAGTGAACACTCAAGTTCCACTGTTTGGCCACGTGTACGGTGGATAGTTTTCTGATATTGCTTCGTCCAAGTGATGGGGCCCAGTAATAATTAAACACAAATACCTAGAAAAACTTGTGTCGACTAATCCTAACCGCGGTAGATAATTATTAGACCAGAGAAACTAAAGTTTGGAAATAATGAAAATTTTATTGGTAAAATTTGAAAGAACAAAATTATAATTTTGGGCTCTTTTTTATACTAATTCTAAATATAGTAAATTTATTAAAATAGATAAATAAAAAATATTATTTTGTAATACAATTTTCTTAATTTAAATAAGAAAAATAAAATAAATGGCATTTAAATCTGATATCTAAAAAAAAAATCTTGAAAGTAACATGAAAAATGAGAAAATAACTTAAAACTGCATAATGAACAAGAAAAAGGTGAAAGTTTTAGCTAGACCACAGGGCAGAACAACATATGTGGTTTTGGATTTGATTCGTCTCGTCACAAGCTTTCAAATAGTATATTATACATTAAAAAACGAACACCTATAACCTAAGTTATGACCTCTGAAATATACGCTGCTCATCTTACACAACCATCCTACATCATAAAATAAACTACTTAGGCTAACATTTGGCAGAACGTGTAAGATTCATTATTTATTTATATTAAATTTTAGTGGATCATACCATGAGATCCACAGCTCTATCAAATGACAAAGCCTAAGTAGAGATAATAGGACTAAGCTACATAAGTTTTTCTCAGTACAATAGGACAGACGATCTTTCTTTCTCTTCACTTTTGCCTCTCTTGTAATTTGTAAAAGCTTCTCTTTCTCTTTCAGTTCAATAAACTAAGCACACATACTGCCGATTGCGAACGTTCTGTTGGATAAAAATCGTATTTTTAATAAGGATCTCATATAATATATAAGAATTAAGTAATCTAGAAACTCGTATCTTGTTTAAATGAGAAGATGAATACTCAAAAGTCGTCGATCCACCACCAAACGATCTTCTAGGCTATGACTCAAAGTTGATCAACACTGGGCGTGTGGGCGTCCGTTTCACTACTCCCAATTGCAACTGGCGTTCCCTTTTTTTTTTTTTTTTTTTAATGAAGATGTCTCTGTGTTTTTTTTTTTATAAAAATCCTTATTTATAATAGCTTATCAAAAAACCCTAGCATGTGTTATATCTCATTAATTTAAAATATTAAAATATTTTAAATTAAACATTTATCTCTCCACTTACGTAAAAGTGGAGAGAATGTGTAACCAACTAGAAGTCTATCTTGTAAAATATCATAAGACCCCATTCACACTTGTTTATAACACATTAGGCCTTAACAAATATTATAATTAAGATTTTTACCTTATATGCCAGTTTTCTCGCATTTGGGTCCAATAATGGTGTTGTCAATTAAATGAGCTAACCCGGGGATCATTTGGGAACATACAATAGTGGCTACAATAATTAAGCTTGTATTTAAACAAAAATAATTATTTAATTCCAATTCTACTCCACTATAAGATTGGAACTGACCTCCATAATTGTATGCTCGAATAATAATTCGCCCAAGCCACATTGATTTCTTTACTGCACAATCCTTTGTACCACATCATTAATTAAATTGATATCTCAACTGTCCAATCAATTTAATTACATCTTATTCCTTGATTCTTACTGGTTTTCTCTAATGATCATTTTCAACATACTTATATATATATATATATATATATATGTTGACACACTCTGGCCAGAGAATTCTATGATCAAGTACTGAAACCCATCAAGAGATGTGTCGTACAAATTCTATATTGTCAATCTATAAATTCAATACTTGTAATTGCTCCCACCAAGATACCGGGTAATCTTGACTACAAGTGTATGTCGTGCCCATTGGTAACTCAAATGGAATAACAATTACAATCAAGAAATTATAACTGACTCAAGATTAAGATTACATTAAATCAATGCCTATGAGATTTAATAAGTCTGACAGTTATTACAAAGTTAATTAAATCTCATATCTGATCCAGTTCAATGTAGTTACACTACATCAATAAATTCATACATGATTAAGACAAATCACTCAAAGAACTTATTACAACTTATACTTAAATAAAGTGCCCAACTTTATTTATCAATCATGAACTTAATTTATTTAATCATAAGATAACTTGTATTTATGTCTTCTGTGAATCCACATGGTGATCACATAAATACATATAATATGATTAAATGGACTTTACTCAAAATATTAATGCAATAGAAATGCTTGAATAAAATACCTCATTTATTTTATTAATCAGAAAATATTTATTACAATAAATAAACAAATATGCTTTAAAGAGCATATTTTTCCAATAATCTCCCACTAGCTCTCAAAGCATATTTGGCATCTCACGCATGCCCATGGACTCTAAGTGCAAGTCAAAAAGTTTCCCAGGTATGGCCTTAGTAAAAGGGTCTGCCAAGTTTTGCTGTGACGCAATCTGAGTAACTTTTACATCACCTCTCTGCACTATATCCCTTATAAGATGATACTTCCTTTCAATATGTTTTTGTTTCTTGTGGTTCCTTGGTTCTTTTGATTGAGCTACTGCGCCACTATTATCACAAAATAATTTAAGTGGTGCAGTTGCATCAGGTACCACCTCAAGATCTTGAAGGAACTTACGGAGCCATACAGCTTCTTTTGCAGCTTCAGATGCAGCCACATATTCAGCTTCCGTTGTGGAGTCTGCGATACAAGATTGTTTCACACTCCTCCAACTAATAGCTCCACTTCCTAATGTAAACACATAGCCTGAAGTAGACTTTCTAGAATCCTTATCTGACATGAAGTCAGAATCAGTATAACCCACTGGAATAAGTTCATCACCAGAATACACAAAGCATATAATGCTTAGTTCTTTTCAGATACTTCATTATATGCTTGACAGCAGTCCAAAGCTCGTGTCCGTGGATTAGATTGATATCTACTTACCATTCCAACCGCAAAAACGTATGTCTGGTCTAGTGCAAAGCATGGCATACATGAGACTCCCCACAGCTTTCCGCATAGGGAACTCGTCTCATTTTCTCTATCTCATCAGATGTTTTAGGTGATTGATCCTTAGAGAATGCAATTCCATGTCTGAATGGTAACAAGCCAGTCTTGGAATTTTCCATGCTAAATCTAGCCAATATCTTATCGATATAGACCGCTTGAGATAAGGCTAAAGTTTTATTCTTCCTGGTCTCGTAGTAACTTGATACCAAGAATATAACTAGCCTCTCCCAGTGTCTTTCATATCAAATTGTTTTGCTAGCCAACTCTTTATTGTAGTCAATACTCCTATATCATTTCCAATAAGGAGAATATCATCTACATAAAGAATTAAAAAGGCTACAGTTTTTCCCTGAATTTTCTTATATACACATGGTTCATCAATATTCTGAATGAATCCAAACGATTTTATCGCTTGATCAAATCTAATGTTCCATGACCGGGATGCTTGCTTCAATCCATAGATGGATCTCTGCAACTTGCATACCATGTGTTCTTGGCCTTTTTGTATGAATCCATCCGGTTGTCTTTGCATATAGATGTTTTCTTCAAGATGCCCATTTAGAAAGGCAGTCTTAACATCCATTTGCCAAATTTCATAATCCAGCACTGCAGCAATGGAGAGCAGAATTCTGATGGACTTAAGCATAGCAACCGGAGAAAAAGTTTCCTCATAGTCGATTCCCTCTTTCTGAGTGAACCCTTTGGCTACTAATCTTGCTTTAAATGTTTCCACCCTTCCGTCTACTCCTCTTTTTCTCTTGTAGATCCACTTACACCCAATAGGTTTTACCCCATTTGGTGCCTCTACAAGTTCCCAGACTTTATTGGAATACATAGATTCCATTTCTTGATTCATAGCCTTTTTCCAAAATTCAACATCTCTATCTATTAGAGCTTCATTGTAACTAATGGGATCTTGTACATGTTCATCTGAGATAGCCGTATAGGTTTCTCCCAACAACATGTATCTTGCTGGTAACCTAGTTACCCTCCCACTACGACGAGGTTCTAAAAGTGATGGTTGTTCAGTATTTAATCCTTTGCTGATCAAATTGTTGCTCTTCATCCTGTTCTAAAACAGGTGTTGAAAGCTGAGTATCAATCTGATCACCTGATAGTTCTTCAATTACTACCTTACTCTTAGGTTTGAAGTTATTCATATAGTCTTCCTCAAGGGAAGTAAAGTGTGTGCTCACAATTACTTTCCTATCTTGAGGACTATAAAATAAACCTCCCCTTGTTCCTTTGGGATACCCCACAAACATGCAAACCTCAGAACGTGAATCCATTTTGTCTGCCTTTGGTTTCAGCACATGTGCTGGTGATCCCCAAATACGAACATGTCGTAAACTTGGTTTGCGACCTGACCATAATTCTATTGGGGTTTTAGGCACTGACTTAGATGGAACTAAGTTTAAAAGGTAAACTGCAGTCTCTAGTGCTAGTCCCCAAAAAGAGATAGGTAATGATGAATAACTGAGCATAGATCTCACCATATCCAAAAGAGTTCTATTTCTCCTTTCAGCTACCCCATTTTGTTGTGGTGTTCCCCAGGCGCATCAACCGAGAAATAATCCCATTTTCAACCGAGATACTCTTTGAAATCTCCTGGAGAGATATTCACCACCTCGATCAGATCGAAGTTTCTTTATGTTCTTATCTAATTGCTTTTCTGTCTCAGCCTTATACTCTTTAAATTTCTCAAGAGCTTCAGACTTGTGACGCATTAGATAAACATAACCATATCTAGAGTAATCATCAGTGAAAGTGATGAAGTACTCATAGCCCCCTCTTGCTTGTACATTAATTGGTCCACATACATCTGTATGTACCAATTCAAGTGGTATTGTAGCACGCACTCCTTTGGCCGAGAATGGCCTTTTTGTCATTTTTCCTTCTAAACAAGATTCACAGAGTGGCAATGATTCATTTTCTAATGGACCCAAGAGCCCATCTTTGATCATTCTCTGTATCCTATTTTGGTTTATATGACCCAAGCGTAAATGCCAGAGGTAGCACTGGTTGGAATAAAACTTTCTTTTCTTAGATAAATGTGTATGCTTATCATTATTAATCACTGTGTCATGCATAGAAAGGATCATAGGCCTTAAATGATATAAATTGTCTTCCAATGTGCCAGAACAAATAAATCTATTTTTATAAAAAATTGAAACAGAGGATCCAAAATTTACAGTGTACCCTTGTTTTGACAAACAAGCTACTGAAATTAAATTCCTCCTAATGTCTGGAACATAAAGACAATTATTCAAAGCCAAAGTCTTATTATTAAAAGATAATAAAACAGATCCAGCCTTTCACCGCTCGACACGAATCGTCATCTGTCCCAAGTCATGACTTAACGCTCCCTTCACTTAGTTTCCTGGTTTCCTAAAACCAAAAAAGTGAATTACAAATATGATTAGTTGCTCCTGAATCCAACACCCATGTGTCAACTGGATTCTGAACTAAACAAGTCTCAATTACAAAAAGATTTCCTATACCTGATTTGGCAATCTTAGGACAATCCTTTTTCCAATGATCCTTCTGTCCACACTTGAAGCACTTGCCTTTAGGCTTGCCATCTTGTTTCGTAGACAATTTCATTTTCCCAGGTTTCTTCTTCTTACCTTTGCCTTTTGGCTTAGGCCTAGATGAAGAATTTTTTCAAAGCAATATTTATGCTTCCCGAGAGATTTCTCAAAGACGATAGATCTCTTCAAAGAAATGGAGTTCGTTCATCAATTCTCGTTAAGGTCATGTTTCTTTTGTTCATGTTATAATTGACCTTAAACTCTTTGAATGTATCTCATGAGATTCTAGCACCATGTCAATTTTTGAGTTATCATCAATTTGTGCGCCCGAATCTCACCCTCATTCAAATAGTCCATCATTTTGAGGACATGATCACGAACTCTTGTGCCCTTCCCCATTTTGCTATTCATAATACCTTCAATGTCGCTTGTCTCGCAGAAGCGAGTACTCGCCCAAACATCTCTTGGAGACTATCCATTATTTCGGTGGTCGTCTCTAAATTCGATGTTTGGTCTCGTAGAATATTAGAAATTGAGGCTAAAATGTAGCATTTAGCCATTTCATTAGCCTTTTGCCATTTCTCATAAAGCCTCCTCTCATTTCCATGAGCATTGTCTAGTGGTTCTAGGGGGCATGCCTGGGTTAAGACATATTTATAATTTTCAGCAGTCAGGACAATATATAGATTTCTTTTCCAATCTATATAGTTCTCGCCAATGAGTTTGTTTTGATTCAGGATAATAGTAAGTGGGCTCAAGGAAGACATTTCTAAAAAATAAAACATCCATGTATAAATATTTTGATATAACATTCACAATAAATAATAAAAATGCAAAAAACCATAAATGCATTTTATTTCATTGTAACGATAATCTAGTACCGCTTTGACAAGCTATCCGTTGGGGAAGTCATGTCTACACTTACCAGATCTAATTATCCATTAGATTATTTACTTTCATGTCGAAACATGATAAATAACTATCGTTATCTTTTAGGCCTAAATTTGTTAACAGAGCTTCGATGGGAAGATTAATAACAAATTTTAGTTGAGTGTAACCATTATTTCAATCTACGTATTCTCCATATCATGCAGCCACCGTTAGGGTGATCAACAGATTGAAAAATATTTCGATCTTATCTTGAAAGAAGTTCATCAAATAAAATATCTAATATATATACCCTCCGTAGGGAGCATCACCGTATCATGAAGTCGAGGTATATATATAATTTTATTATTGAACCAACAATGGAGCCCGTGGGAAAAATTATCTTGAATTTTCCCTCTCCCACTCAATATTTTAAAATTGGTTTTTCCTTTTAAAAACATACATATATTGTTAATATCATGCTTCCTATAATATTATCCAAGTGATATCTCATATTATCAAGCATTTAAATAATTCAAACAATATACATAAATTCATGTTAAATGAATGACATTTATCATTATGCATAGAGTGGCACTTCCTATTCTATATGACATGTTTTCATGGCATGTTAACATCCAAAACATAATCATATAAATAAATAATTAAATAATCTCAATTCATGATTTTCCTAAAATGAAAAATACATTAATCTTAAGCCTAATCTTCATTGGGCTTTTTGTCAATGTCCATCTTTCATTGGCTTATTTTTGTTAATGGACTTGGCTAATATGGGCTTTAAATTTATTATTGGTCTAATTCTAATTTTTAAAGAAAACAAAATTTTAAGTAAAAAATTTTGGACCAAATATAAACTTAATGTGTTAAACTATATCCATGCATTTTAATCCATTAAGCCCAAATTTTATTGGACCTAAAACTAGGATTTACCAAGCCTAAAACAAATCTTGGACTTAAATGCAAAATAGTAAAACAATTATGCCCAAACGAGAAAGTTACAGAATTATAGGGATTAGAGTGATAAAAACCACAAAAACCCTAAATCTGTATTTTTCTCCTCAGCCGCCATCACCAAAACCAGCAACTGTTCATCATCTTCTCTGATGCATCCTCGAGGCTGTCCCGCCGGAAGATCTTCTTCACCCGACGCCGCCACGATCACGCACGGCAAACCGCGCAAGCGGCACGTAGTTCGCGAACGCAGACGCAGCCGCTTTGCGCAGCCTAGTGCGCGTCGCTGCGTCAGTCTTTGCTGTCGTAGCAGCACACAGTCACTGGCTGCGCAGTCACAGCAATATTCAGCAATGGTAGTGGTGTCGTCTATAGCTGCGCAGCAGCATGTGCTGCTGTGTCTGTGCAGCGCGCACACATATGTATTTACTGCGTGCATTTGCTCGTCTGCGCGCGTGTGTGTCTTTCGCTTATTCGCGTACGGCGTGCGTTCTTTGCGATGTCTTCTTTGTCCGATGAATTTCTTCTTGCCGATGAATACAACCTTATTTTTTTGTTACAGATTCCTAACGCCAGTGGCTTACACAAATTCTAAAACAGAAAATTAAAACCAAGAGGGAAACATGGTGATGATAAACCACCCCTCTTGTTACATATTCAATACAGTAATACAGACAAATTTCTAATCATGAATTGAGACAAACCCAAGCATGCTTTATTCATATATTAACAAATAATATATGTCTAAATAAATTGTGCCACTCTAATACATAATCAACAAGATTTATTTCATACGAAATCCTTATATATTATTATGAGATGGCTCTGATACCAATTGTTGGATAAAAATCGTATTTTTAATAAGGATCTCATATAATATATAAGAATTAAGTAATCTAGAAATTCGTACCTTATTTAAATGAGAAGATGAATAATCAAAAGCTGTAGATCCACCACCAAACGATCTTCCAGGCTATGACTCAATGTTGATCAACACTGGGCGTGTGGGCGTCCGTTTCACTACTCCCAATAGCAACTGGCGTTTTTTTTTTTAAATGAAGATCTCTCTCTTTTGTTTTTAGAAAAATCCTTATTTATAATAGCTTATCAAAAAACCCTAGCATGTGTTATATCTCATTAATTTAAAATATTAAAATATTTTAAATTAAACATTTATCTCTCCACTTGCGTAAAAGTGGAGAGAATGTGTAACCAACTAGAAGTCTATCTTGTAAAATATCATAAGACCCCATTCACACTTGTTTATAACACATTAGGCCTTAACAAATATTATAATTAAGATTTTTACCTTATATGCCAGTTTTCTCGCATTTGGGTCCAGTAATGGTGTTGTCAATTAAATGAGCTAACCCGGGAATCATTTGGGAACATACAATAGTGGCTACAATAATTAAGCTTGTATTTAAACAAAAATAATTATTTAATTCCAATTCTACTCCACTATAAGATTGGAACTGACCTCCATAATTGTATGCTCGAATAATAATTCGCCCAAGCCACATTGATTTCTTTACTGCACAATCCTTTGTACCACACCATTAATTAAATTGATATCTCAACTGTCCAATCAATTTAATTACATCTTATTCCTTGATTCTTACTGGTTTTCTCTAATGATCATTTTCAACATACTTATATATATATATATATATATATATATATATATATATATATATATATATATATATATATATATATATATATATATATATATATATATATATTGACACACTCTACGTAGAATTCTATGATCAAGTACTGAAACCCATCAAGAGATGTGTCGTACAAATTCTATATTGTCAATCTATAAATTCAATACTTGTAATTGCTCCCACCAAGATACCGGGTAATCTTGACTACAAGTGTATGTCGTGCCCATTGGTAACTCAAATGGAATAACAATTACAATCAAGAAATTATAACTGACTCAAGATTAAGATTACATTAAATCAATGCCTATGAGATTTAATAAGTCTGACAGTTATTACAAAGTTAATTAAATCTCATATCTGATCCAGTTCAATGTAGTTACACTACATCAATAAATTCATACATGATTAAGACAAATCACTCAAAGAACTTATTACAGTCTATACCTAAATAAAGTGCCCAACTTTATTTATCAACTGCGAACTTAATTTATTTAATCATAAGATAACTTGTATTTATGTCTTCTGTGAATCCACATGGTGATCACATAAATACATATAATATGATTAAATGGACTTTACTCAAAATATTAATGCAATAGAAATGCTTGAATAAAATACCTCATTTATTTTATTAATCAGAAAATATTTATTACAATAAATAAACAAATATGCTTTAAAGAGCATATTTTTCCAATACGTTCAACATTGCCGTGTGATGAAGCCAAAGATTTTATAATTGTTATTGTTTTTCAATTTAAGTTTTTGTATTTGTTCTATAATATAAAAATGAGTAATTTGTGATGAATTTAAAAATGTGTTTGATAGATTACTCTCAAAACAGTATTTGAAAATAAAAGATGAAAATGTGTTTATTGTTTCTATGAAAATTTAGAGACAATGGAAGAGAGTACCAAAATTTTTTAATGAAAATTTAGAGCCAATGAAATAAACAACTTAAGCACTAATAAAGTAGTATAATATGGTAACATAAATTTAAATATAATTAAAACATATATTTAATTATTGGGTGGAGATATTTGCATTCTAAAATTTACTTTGAACACTCATTTTAAAATAAATTTTTTATTACCTAAGTGTCCTTTAATGAAATTAGCACATAATGCAAAAAATGAACAATTTCTTCATTTTCTGTCAAGTGTTTATCTTAGACCATAAAATTTAAGTCATGCATTTAATCTTGTTGTCTTGAAATGTGGCTTGCAATGACATCTCCCAAATAAATAAATGTTTCATTAAAGTTTTAATCAATCTCAGTATCTCATGCTTAATTTGAACAAACATTTTATTTTTAATCTTTGATTGCTAATTAAAAGCTATATTATACAAAATGAAGAAGATTTATTTTTCTTCCCATACTTGGCTTGCCAGACAATAAAGCTGATAAGAATGAAAGTTAAAAAAATATAGTCTTATAAATCTGATAATATGAATATATATTTTTTTATTAATTTTGTTTTTTCATTGGCAGGAATCATGAATACTCATTATTTTTATTTTTTATTTCTATATCTATTACAACATATCAAAAGATCAATCTAAAATGCATAAACAAGCATATATGTCTTGGAAGAATATTGATTTAAGTAGTAGTTGAAAATATTTTATTTTCCCGTAAATTATTAATAGAAGTAGAAGACATGCATGATTCAAATCAGGGTAATATTGGAATTATCAATTATGAGAGTGTTGAGAGTAAAAGTTTAATTATTTAAAGGGTGAGACTATTTAAATCATTGGAATACTCACTAGACCCATCTTTTAATGAACTTTTTTATTACTAGTTGATCCCCGATATAAATTACAATTATGACCAAGGTAATACGATTAAATAAAAAAAAATACACTCCCATATTGATCTCTTCTACGATGTTCTCTCAGTTTTGTCAATGGGAATTCAAACAATTGGGATTACAAAGCATAATTTCATCAATTTAAGGGATGTCCTTTACCAAGGAAAGAAGGACAATGCAAGAGGAACAAAAGTTCTTTGCTCGATTGGCCTTGATTTTTAGTTTAAACGTGAAACAACTTGATTTTTATCTCATCTACACTGTTAATAGAATAAAGATTGAAGTCGTATTTGACTAAAAAAATTGGCTGGAAAAGATCTTCCTAGCCTCCTTTCATGGGATTTCAGTAGTAAATTCTCTATTCTTGGTCAAGAATTTTATATACAGAAAGAAAAATAGTTGGTGGAGTTGAGATTTTGTTATTCACTACGGTTTACCTAATCTTAGATTTATAAAAATACATGAAAAAATTAATGGAAATGAAAAATAGTGAATTTGAGAGTGAAACCTTCACATATGATGCAGATAAATCCAAAAATAATTAGGGCTAAGGAGAGAGAAATGGTTGAAGAAGTCGTCAACAAAAAATTGCATAAATTATGATAAATTAGCTAATAAGGCTATAATAGGCATTAAGATGGCTCTACAGAGTAAAACATAATTTTTAAAATTTTAATGATAGGTCTATTAAGTAAATGGATTTAATGAGTATTTTGATGGGTTCAAATAGCTCCACCTTTTTTAAAAATTTGAACAATTGGTGTTTTGAAAAATTGAGTATTTTAAGTAATTTCTTGAGTGCAAATAGCTTCATCCTTAGTTATTATACGATTATGAATATACATTTTTTGTAATTTTTCGAATCCCGCTCACACGGGTGTGGAGAGAATTTAGCTATTAAGCTAAATAATACTAAAAGAAAATTCATAATTTATAATAAATAGATAATTAGTTGGTTTATATTTTTTAAATATTAATTATTATCATTAAAATATTTTAATGCTATTTAGACTTTGTTAGAGAAAAAATTTCTTTCAGATTGCACTTCTTCTTTTTTTTTTTAATTCAGTTAAATTTGTTATATATTATTTTTATAAGAACGATTATAATTAATGCGAATATATTATAAACAAAAGTAAAAAGTGGAGTAATTTATTTAAAATTCTTGTGGAACCAGCAACGACTCAGAAACTTCCAACAATAAATTGAAAACGAGAAAAGTGCATACCGCACTTCTTTATAATATGTGTGAAAAACAAGTGCAACTTTTTTCTGGTAAAACCAGAATCCAACGGTAAAAATGGCTTCCAAACGCATTTTATTATTTTCTATTGACAAATCAAAGTTCAAAAAATAATTTTGATAAGGGTCTTCAGTGAGACCCATTAACTTTAAATAAATTTTTTTTAAAAAAAAGTAAAAAAATATTGATGGTAGGGCTCATCTGACCTACCCAATTGATAGGTTGTAATTAGTCATCTCACCACATCGTGTTTAGGTGGTGAAACGGAGGCATATGAATTTTTCTCTTAATCATGGATATGGTTATTTTCTTAGTTACCTTGTGATGATCATTTTATTTTAAAATTTCATATAAATATATTAGCGAATGTTTATTTGCATATTTATGAAAGTTATGTACGTTGTCATATTCATACATGCTTCGTAGACATGAATTCGTATGACCACATATTTTACGTCCTTCCTTCCAGGTTTAAGAAAATAATAATAATAGTCAATTCACAATTTTTATGTCCCATTTTAGGATTAGGAATTTAGGATTTTCTCTTTATTTGAGTTCTCTTGAGTAGATCTTATACCATGTGTCATGTATGAAGTAATAGTATATGCATAGAATTTAACTTTTTTATTTTTTTATTTATTAACCACCTATTAAATATAACTGAATTGTTATTAGACTGTGTTGAAACAATTTTCAAAGTGATGCGCGTTAGGTGATCTTGGATCTCTCTCAATCCCATAAGCTAGTTCAAGGGGTGAAGTTTTCCCTCACAACTCACACATCGATCCTCTATTAGACTGTTAGGCTGGGATGAGGCTTTCCCTCACACCTCACACATCGAGCCTCTATTAGACTGCTGGGCTGAAATGTTTGTGGACATAAACTCTGATACCAATGTTAAGTGGTCAAAATTAACAAAGCGATCATCACTTTTCCCTCAACCCCAAAAATTAACTCAAAAGATGAGGTTTTTCGTCACACTTATAAAATCACCTCCAGTCACTCTCACAACCAATGTGTGAAACCCCTTCCACAAACAAAGCGTACATGATGGGGTGGAAAACTTTGGGAGTGCTTTATTCCCAGTGTTGAAGGGAAATGAAAGCACACTCGTGGCGAGTGAAGGCGCGTGAATCTTGTTTGACCGCCACGGTGTCACACATAACACAATCACCCGGAAAGCAAAGTGGATTGATGACACAGCAGTTTTGCTGGTCTATATATTTGCTTGTCTTCAATTCAATACTCTTCTACAACAAATACATTCTCATTCACTGCTTCATTTCAATAAACACTACACATATAATGTCGATGCCGAATCGCGAGGACAGCCACAGTCATGGGTATGGTTGTTTTCTTACCCATTTAATTTGTGATCATTTTCTTTTAAATTTTATGTAAACGTTTTATTTAAAAATTTTATGCTTTTTCTCAGTGTTAACTTTGTGCGTTAGTTAGGTAGAGTGATTACTAACATAGCTCAAGCCACATATTTACTGTGAATGAAAGCCCCACATATTTACGTTATTGTGTTGTGATAATAGAAAGGAAAAATGATCTTTTTTTTCCTCTTTTTTTTTTATTATTACACTAAATCTTATGGTCCCAACTTGATTTTTTTTTCCTCTTAGCTAGGACCATCAAGAATATTTATAGTTATCACACTACTAAAATATTGTTCCCTTTTCTTTTAATTATTCAACTAGATATATATTAATTCTAAGATACCTTCCAAAAGCAAACTTAGTTGCATTTGTGGTTTCTTTTGCAGAGTAACAAATTCCTTTGCCTTAAGGTTGCACGTTGACGTTTTTGGGCTGCTGATTCCAGTTCTTGTCACTCTTGTGGCTGCTAATGATGAAGCAAGAAACCAGTGCCTGTTCAAAGAGCATCGCATACAAATATGGGCTTTTCTTATGGGGTTGGTAGTGTACTGTGTTGCACTTTTTGTTGATGTGAATTCCAGAATCAATCGTGCAAATGTGTCCGTTGCTGCTGATACAAATTCCCCAATCCATGAAGCAAATTCTTCCAGAGTCAGTAGCCTTATAGCTGTCACCTTCGGATTACTCTCTACTGTCTCTTTAGTCTGTACCCTTGTTCCACAGGTGATTGGTTATATAATTTTAACCATTTCTTGGATCTTCGCAGCAATCTTTATTGCCGTCTATGAGGGTGCTTGTAGTTGGATTCACGAAACTTTTAAAAAGCTGGTTTTAACCTGCATTCGGAATATTTATGAAGCCAGTAACAACAACAGCATCGCTCCAGCCTGGACAGAGCAGCCACCAGCAGCATCAGATAATGTTTAGCAGTGTACATTATTTAATTAGGCTTAATCTTTGTTATGAGTCAATAACTTTTCATTGGTTAGATTTGGTGGTGAATTGTATAAAGAAACTTCTTACTAGGGATAGATATTGTAGATATCATATAGGGTGAAATAATGGATGTGTAAACTTTCTTGATATAGCAAGATCTTTTAGGATTCTCTTTCTACATTTAAGATTACTTAGAAAGTAAGGTTGGGTCTATATAACTAGTGTTTACGTAGCATGTTTAATCAACTTTTTGAATAAAATTCTTATTTCCCATGCATTTCATTTATCGTTACCGTATTTTCAGCTATGTTATTGTTGAAAACTGAGTAGGATGATATTGCTCGAAATTGAAATTATTTGGGCAATAGAAAAATTTTACTAAAATAAAGGACTTTATTGATATTTTACAAAAGAAACACTACTTCACTCTTCTAATTCTTTACTCCTCACTTGATGCCTATACCAAAGAGCTTAGGAGTATTTATAGTATCTTAGAACTAATACAAACCACACAAATATTAAACTATAAAAGTTTAACAACCACATTTTATAAATATCACAAAATTTTCAAGAAATTTCTAGATTAAGATATTTCTACCTCCATTAGATATTTTTGGATTAAAGCAATCTTCCATTCTCTACACAATTCTTGAAACTTACATGCACTGAGCTTTGAAATTCGGCTTGGGCAAATGTAATTGGATTGGAACATGATATTCCCCCTCTACCCCAAATTTCAACCTTCGATCTATATTGAGCAGCTAGCGGAACTCTTCAAACTTTCCGGTACTAAGTCTTTTTGTGAACAAATCTACAACTTGATCGTTTGTCTTGTGTACCATATTTCAACTTCATCTTGTAAGACCTTTTCCCTGATGAAGTGATAATGCACCTCTACATGCTTGGTTTTTGCATGGAAAACTGGATTTTCTGCCTAGTTAATCGCCAATTGATTATCACAATACAATGATACTGCGTAATCTAGGTTGGTGTAAATCCTCCATCAACTGCATCAACTAGGTACTTTATTGAGCTACCATCACTGCTGCTCTAGACTCCACTTTTGTGGTTGATAGTGGCACAGTTGATTGTCTCTTACTACACTAAGAAACTACTCCAGAACCAATTCTAAAAACATACCCAGTAGTTGATCTTCTTGTATCGTGATCTCCGGCGTAGGCAATACCGCAATAGCCAGTCAGTTTGCAACTTTCACCTTTCTTGTACAATAGACCATAGTTGATTGTACTTTTCACATATCTAAGCATTCCCCGAACAGCTTCTAAGTGAGGCTTCTTCGGATTTTACATATAGCGACTTACAATCATCATAAACTTGCATACAGAAGTGAAAGATGTGTATTTCTGGGTTATAGCTCTCTTCACAAAGGTTATCAATGTCTTCACCCCTCAGGCAAGGTTTATCTTAGTAATCATATTGTCTTCAATAAGTCTTCCTTTCCTTTTGAGTCAAGTGAAAATTCTTCTTTCGTGTCTAATTGTCCCATCATTCAAGTTTCTGAGTCATCTGCTTCTCTAATAATTATTTTTCCTCAACTCCAACTGCTGCTCAACTTAATGATTTCTCCTCTGCATCACCAAATCTAGCAAATGATTTCAATTCACACGCATTCCCCTCAGCTAACCAACCACCAGTTAATATTTTAGCATCTTCCAATCAATTATCTCTACTACATAACCTATCTCCTCAGCCTCAACCCACTGTTGGCCATCCAATGCTTACCAGATCCAAAGCAGTCATTTTTAATCCCAAATTAGCTTATGTGGTAACCTGTCCAACTAAACCCTTGGAACCAAAGTTAGTGTCAGCAGCATTACAAGATCCTAAATGGTTTCAAGCTATGAAGGAAGAATTTCAAGCTTTGATTGATAACAACACTTAGATCCTGGTCCAACCTACTTATCCTGTCAAGGTGGTGGGAAATGAATGGGTTTTCAGAGTTAAATATAACACTGATGGTAGTGTTTCCAGATACAAGGCAAGATTAGTAGTAAAGGGTTTTCATCAAACTCATGGCATAGATTATAGTGAAACATTTAGTCCAGTGGTTAAGGCATGCACTGTGAAGATTATCCTTAGCCTTGCAGTCATGAATCATTAGTCCCTGAGGCAAGTTAACATCAACAATGCTTTTCTCAATGGTTATCTTACTAAAGAGGTGTATATGCATCAACCTAAAGGATTTGTAGATCCATTTAAGCCTCATCATATTTGCAAACTTAAAAAGACTTTGTATGGTCTTCAATAAGCTCCAAAAGCCTGGTTTGACAGACTCAAAATGGTATTGACTCTTTAATAGGGTTTTCAAAACTCTAAATCAGACACCTCTCTTTTCTTTAAGAAAGAGCAAGGTCTTTTGTTGCTGGTTCTTATGTATGTGGATGATATTATTGTCACAGGTTCAAGCACTCAGCTTATTCAGCAAGTCATTGTCAACTTACAATCCACATTTTCTCTCAAAGATCTTGAGGAGTAAATTTTTACCTTGGCATTTAAGTTGTTCACAACAGAGATGGCTTGCATCTTTCTCAGTCCAAGTATGTCTTTGATCTTCTTGAAAAACTCCAGATGACAGACTGTACTCCTTGTTTTACTTCAATGGCAGCAAATAATACTTTCACCAAATCATATGGTGAACCATTTGCTGATGCCTCTCTATATTGAAGTACTATTGGTGCATTACAATAGCAACACTGACCAGACCTGATACAACATTTCTAGTTAACAAGCTTAGCCAATTCTTAGCTACTCTTACCATCAATCATTGGCAAGCTTGTAAGCGGATCTTTAAGATATCTTAAAGGAGCTGTCTGTAAAGGATTGCAGTTAAAGTAATAGTTCTTTGCATATAGATTGTTTTAGTGATACAGACTGGGCTAGTGATAGAGATGACAGAAGATCCATAGCTGGCTACTGTGTTTACTTTGGTCAAAATTTGGTCTTCTGGTTCTCCAAGAAACAAGTAGTGGTTTATAGGTCTAGCACTGAGTCAGAGTATCATGCATTGGCCTTGACAGCTACTGAAGTCTTATGTATTAAATCTCTGCTCACAGAGATTGGTGTTTCATTTTCTTCAAGTCCTGTTCTTTGGTGTTATAACCAGAGTGCAGCAGCTCTCACTAACAATCCTAAATTCCACTCTCGCACCAAACACATTGAGCTTGATGTTCATTTCTTGAGGGAGAAGGTTGCTAATCAGAGTTTACATGTCAGTTATGTTCCTAGTTCTGAAAATATTGTTGATATCCTTACAAAGGCCTTAGCTCATAACTCCTTTCATTTCCTTAATAACAAGCTCAACCTTTTCTCCACATGCTGAGCTTAAGGGGGGATGTATATATATATATATTTTGTGCTGATATGTATGCCAGCTGTGAGCTAATGTGGCAGAGGAATAGACTGTTGATGTGTATGCCAGTTGTGAGCTAATGTGACAGAGGAATCTCCATATTGTTAGTATGGTTGTATAAAGCAGTTATGACTGCCAGTTGACTTATTATGATTGGTTAGGAAAACAATCTGTTAGCAATTTTGTTAAGCCTTGTATAGTTAGTTATTCAGCTTGTAAACTTGTATAAATTGAAGCTCAACGAGGTCAGATGTGTGTTGAAGTTTTATGATTCAATAAAACAGAAAGTTGTTCTAGATTCTTCTTAATAATTTTCTCTTTGATTTTCTTTCAATCCAATCAAGATTTAGATCTATAATCTTGAGAGCAAATCTCTAACTGAATTGAGCCTCATGTTCTGTAATAGGTACGGTTGCTTCTTAGCTTCGTAACCTAACCATTTCCACCAACGATGCTTATTTTTTAAAATTACGAAAGTGAAGTATTTTATATTGGTTTGGTATCAATTAGATTCTTTCTTGGTTGTTATTCTTGCATGTAGTAGTGTTAGTGTTATAGTTTCATGTCATTTGTACACGGTAATCCATGAGCTGCAGGCCTTTACCATTTGGGAAAATTTTGTGAATTGTTAAAGTTGGCTTCTGTTATAATGTCAAACCTGTTTTCATAGCAGTGTAGGCTTTTAATAGAATTCCTTGTACTTTTTAGAATCTTGAAATGGATCAAATAATTATAGGTGAGAGATTGCTAGACCTTTTAGGTTCTCTAACTTACCTTATTTACTCTTTAATGTACTAGGATGGGGGATGAGGCCCTCATTGACATAGGCCAATGTTGCTCCTTCTGGTACATCTTCTAATTTAATCCTCACATAGTGTTATTAAATTCATGGTTAAGAGAATTTTGAAAGATCAGGCAATGATCGAGTTAGGAGAAGGCTATCCATTACTCAAAGACATAGTGTTGTCACTGTGTCGTTAAAAATTGCACAATGCTTAAGTCCTATCACATGGTTTCTTGTTCAAGTGTTACTAGAGCTTGAGTTGCCCCTGTGGCTTCTAGTTGTGCCAACATAAAAAAGGTCACAATTGAGAGAAGTGGAAGATAAGCGAACGAACCAAGTTTAAGGGGAGGTAAAGTCATCTTGCACCAATGGCAGTGGCTTAGTGAAGAGAAGGTGGGGGAGGAGGGGGAGGAACATGAGGCCATGCTCAAGAGTTAGAGTAGTGTAACTTTTTGTTTATTTATTTATTTCATTCAATCAGTGTTTTTGAGTTAGGCAATGGATATGAACCATTTATAAAAAGAAAGGCTAAAAGAAGTAGCCATGGTCATGTATAATCAAAGAATTGGTGTAAAAATTGAGAGGTAGAAAAATATTAACCGTCGATCCTAGAATCTAAGGTTAGAACTTAGAACAATATTATTTTATTTATAAGTTAAATCATGTGCTTGAACTAATGTGCAGTTAATATTTTCCAACAAGTATTTTATTGAACGAGGGTTTTGAGCTGGGATATTTTTCTTGTTAAAGTGAGAATCTTATTAAAATATATATTTTAATATATTAAAATTTACGATTTTATTTATTTATTAGTGCATTGAATTATATATATATATATATATATATAGAGAGAGAGAGAGAGAGAGAGAGAGAGAGAGAGAAATGTTACAATCCGAAATTTTAAAGTGTGAGAGAGTTTGGGAAAGCATTAAAACCTTGCGGTTTAAGCGCTTTAAGTTTTAAGCCTTTAAAACCCCACAGTTTTAAAGCTTTCCCGGACTTTCCCGCACATTAAACTCTCGGATCTGATCGGGACTAATATATATATATATATATATACCAAAGAACCCTAGGATCGTGGAGTGTGTGTAAAATACTGAAAATTCAAGTTTTAACTTTAAAACAACAGAAGTTTTATAGATCTAAAATATTTTATAGATCTAGTAAATGGTGTTATTAGACCAAAGCGATGTAGTAGCTAGTACTGCCTTTAGAACCAGATCAGACTTAGAACTAATCAATATCCCGCACACTCAGGTTTCTAGCCAAATACTAAAAATATAAAATAACTTTTAAAGCTTTAAAATTCTTTTAATAATCAAGCCTAAGCAACACAAGGCTCATATAAAATACTAGATCTGGATCCCAGAATAGTATTCTGATTGATTGGAGGGAGAAGAGAAATACAACTAAGGGCAGAGATCTGGTCTCTATGCCTTAGAGGAACGTAGCAGTTTATAAGATATTTAAAAGGAAATAAGAAATTATATCGATTTTATTGCTTTATACTTCGATGCAGAAAGATGCAGGAGCTTTACAAATGGAGGATAAAATTACAAAGCTTTATATGATCTTTTACAAACAGAGAAAATTACAGAAAAACTTTCTTCTTTTCTTCTATGTTTTTCTCTTCTATTTTTCTCCTGCCCCTCCCGTTGTGAAAGGAGAGAATTTAAGAAGAAGGATGAGCGTGAATCACGGAGGAGTTCACATGTCTTTGGTTGGTGCGCCTGCTTTTTGCTGTAGCTTTACATGGGCTTTGATATTGGCGTTTGGCGCTTGCGAGGCTTCACATGTGAAAACAACAAGCGGGGGACAGCATCTTCAGACTTTTAAAAAAGTGCGGGACCCGGTAGGGGATAGCATCTTAAGCTTTAGGTGGAAAAGAGGGAAAACTGTCTTCACAGTTTTTTCCTCGTGATGAGGATAGTGAGTGAAGGAAGACATATTTCCTTAAGGAGATACAAATACAAATAGAAATCTACAAATTACAAAGTACGAAAATACAAATTACAAATGAAAATTTACTCTCTTTTTTTCACAGAGAATATATACAACGTTATACAGATACAGAAATAAAAATAATTTTAAGAGTGCTTTACAGGAGAAAAAATACTGAAGCAATCATCTTCGTTATCATCTCCAAGAGAGATGAAGAGCTCATCTTCATCATCTGAGGAAGCAGCAATGGAAGACGTAGATCGCGAGTCGAGGAGCTGTTTCATCATCTTGAAGTATTCTTCTTCACTCTTTGCACTGGCCAAAAGAGATTGGGCCTTGGACTTCTGAGTAAGGAAGGTACTTTGGGCTTTAATATCTTTAACAGGGGGCTCAATGAGGCCTTTTGAGGAAAGCCAAGCTTGAATAGTAGCTTCAGAAAGCTTTGACTTTTCATCGAATTTGGACCACCATTTGACTTTAAAACTTCTCTTTAGAAAGAGTTGAGCCTCGTGGGTTTGATATTAGAAATCCCACATCCAAACCCAAGGAAGGAAGAAATTTGTACAGAAACAAAGAAAAAGAGGAAACCTTTTCTCGGACTCTTAAGGAACATAATGGGCTTTGAATAAGTTTAAATAGTGTGTGGCATTTGGGGTGAGTATTTCGGGAGATGGGCCGAAATAGTTCCACCACTGTTGGGACCAGTTTGGGAGGCTTTGAAGGTTATTTTTGAATTGAAGAAAAATAACCATGAATTGGTCTTTTTTGGGTTTTGTATAAAGAAAGTATTAAACCAAGCTTGTTGGTAATCCCAATAAGAGAAATGCAAGCAATTGTTTAGACTTAAATGGAAATTAGCGGGGAAGGTTTTTAATTTATGGAGTTGGTCTCCCTACTGTTTTGGAGATAAGACTTTAAGAATAGTAGCCGTTGAATAGGCTGGCTCAGAATGGGATTCACTGAGAAAGAAGTGTTTGAATTTAACAGACTCAGTGATCTTCAAAACACTTAATAGAAAGACTGGGGTTTTGACAAATCCTATGGTTTGAAAAACCAGCCTTTGGGGAAAATCTTTGAAATAGCTTGAAATGGATCAGTATGATAAAATCCATCTTCCATAGATAAAATGTTTTGAAGATGAGTTTTATGAAACCAATCCGAAGATTTTTGTGAAGGCTTTGGTTGAGAAAGAACGATTTGAGAACCAGAGCTTTCACCAGAAAGAACGACATTTGTAGAAGATTTTGAAGAGGTTTTAGAAATAGTTTTTTCTTGTTCTTTCAAAGGATTTTTGGAAAGTGCTTTACTTTGAGAAAAACTTTGAAGTGCTAATAAAAGTTCAGGAGAACTAGAAATGGAGTTCATCAATTCTTTTACCTGTTCGTCCGAGACAATAGCTTTAGACTGGGCTTCATGCTCTTCAACCATGTCAATCCAGGATTTGACTGGCATGGCAGAGGACAAGAGTTTTTCTTTATTAGGGGTGGCTTGAGTGTCTTTAGGTTTTATCTGGGGGATCTCAGGATCTTTAAGAATGCCTTTTCCTTTGTCTCTCTTTTTGGGCGGCATTATCTGTTTTGGAGAAACTCCCTGGTTAGGAAATCAGGGATTGAATTTGTATCACCTTTAATAAATTGAATATCAAAATCAAAAACACTTAAAATAGCTTGCCATCGTGCAAAAATTTGTTTTGATGCAATGTTTTGAACATCTTTTTCTAAAACATGTTTTGCAGCTTTGAAATCAATTCTAAGCAAAAATTTTTAATTTAATAAATCACTTTGAAATTTAGAAATGCATAACACAATGGAAAGAATTTCTTTTTTAATAGTAGAATAATTCTTCTGGCATTTATTCCAATGTGCAGAAACATACTGTACTATTTGTTCTTTACCATTATCTACTTGCTTTAGTATACCACCATAACCTAAATCTGAAGCATCAGTTTCAACAATTTTAGGTAAAGTCGGGTTTGCAAGAAATAAACAGGGAATATCTTTAACAAAGTTTTTTATCTGTTGAACAACTCTAGTATGTTCATCTGTCCAGGGAATAGGATTTTTCTTTAATCTATCATGCAAGGTTTTTGAAATCCTATTTATGTTTGGGCAGAAATCGAGGACATAATTTAAACTACCTAGAAATCTCTGCAATTGTGTTTTATCAAGAATTTTATCAGGAAATTTGTCAGCAAATGCAAGAGAACTTTCTATAGGAGTTATTGTTCCTTTGGAAATATAATGTCCAAGAAACTTGACTTTAGTCTGGAATAAGGAAACTTTAGAACTAGAAATGACTAAACCAGCTTTTCTAGTTGCTAAATAAAAAGTCTTTAGATGTTTGAAATGTTGATCAATTGATTGTGAAAAAATCAACACATCATCAATATACACAATATAGAATTCGGAAAAGGGATTATAAATGTCATTCATTATTCTTTGGAATTCTGAAGGTGCATTCTTTAAACCAAAAGGCATAACAGTCTATTCATACTGTCCAAATGGAATAGTGAATGCAGTTTTGTATCTATCTTTAGGGTGGATTTGAATCTGCCAAAATCCTGATTTCATATCGAATTTTGAAAAGATGAAGGCAGAGTGTAATTTTGGAAGTAAGTCTTTTTTGTTAGGTATTGGGTACCTAATCCATTTTAAAACTTTATTCAAAGGTTTATAATTAATCACTGATCTAGGTGTCCCTCTTTCTATTTCAGAATTTTTGTTCACATAGAAAGCAGCACATGACTAAGGAGACCTAGATTTGGTAATTAAACCTTTAGATTCCAAATCTTTAATCTCATTCCTACAGTGTTGTTCTAATTCCATGTTCATCTGGATAGGATGAGCTTTAGTAGGAATTTGTCTTTCATCAAAAGAATTCTCATAAGGCAAATCAACCAAATGTTGTTTTCGGTTCCAAAAAGCAGATGGTAGATCGGCACATATTTCTTTTTCAATCAAACTTTGAAAATAAAAAATTTTTCTTTTTATAAAATCATTTTGTAATTGATTTTCAATTCTTTGTAAGTTCAAGTCTTTTTTAAGGCAAACTAAGTCATTTTGTTTTGACTGTAATAAAACATTGACTTGGTTTTGATAAACAGAACAAGCTTTTACAATATTTAGATTTCTGGTTTTAGGTTTTTCAATAAAAACGAATTTTAACTTTTTGTTTTTTACTTTGAAAAAGCTTTTTGTTTTGTTTTTTGACTTGGTTTCTGGCTCGGTATGATTTCTTAAAAAAAAAAAAAACTCCCTAGTTAGGAAATCAGGGATTGAATTTGTATCACCTTTAATAAATTGAATATCAAAATAAAAAACACTTAAAATAGCTTGCCATCGTGCAAAAATTTGTTTTAATGCAATGTTTTGAACATCTTTTTCTAAAACATGTTTTGCAGCTTTGCAATCAATTCTAAGCAAAAATTTTTGATTTAATAAATCACTTTGAAATTTAGAAATGCATAACACAATGGAAAGAATTTCTTTTTTAATAGTAGAATAATTCTTCTAGCATTCATTCCAATGTGCAGAAACATACTGTACTATTTGTTCTTTACCATTATCTACTTGCTTTAGTATACCACCATAACCTAAATCTGAAGCATCAGTTTCAACAATTTTGGGTAAGGTCGGGTTTGCAAGAAATAAACAGGGAATATCTTTAACAAAGTTTTTTATCTGTTGAACAACTCTAGTATGTTCATCTGTCTAGGGAATATGATTTTTCTTTAATCTATCATGCAAGGGTTTTGAAATCCTATTTATGTTTGGGCAGAAATCGAGGATATAATTTAAACTACCTAGAAATCTCTGCAATTGTGTTTTATCAAGAATTTTATCAGGAAATTTGTCAGCAAATGCAAGAGATCTTTCTATAGGAGTTATTGTTCCTTTAGAAATATAATGTCCAAGAAACTTGACTTTATACTGTCGTAATTGACAGTATAAGGAGTAATAAGGTTTATGAAAGGCGTTCCTAGTATGACAGTATGATGTATATTATTTGTCAATATAAAGGAAGTCCTGAATTCAAAACCATAATTAGGAATAGAGGCATCAACTTTAGATTTGATTTTGAGTCTTGAATTATTGGCCGCAGAAAGTCTTTCATTGGTTTTTTCATGAAATCTTTTAAGGACAATATCTTCTTTAATGTAATTTAAATTAGTACCATTATCGAATAAGGCAATGGTGTCAATCTCAAAGTCTTTGGAAAGGATTAACGTAATCTTTATAAGGTATTTTCTTGTTGTGATTTGCTTTAAGACAAAAAGAAAATCATTGGGTAATGATTCAATGTTGTCAAGGTTTTGTGGTTCGTGCTCATTTTCGGATTCTGATTCTTTGTCAGAATTGTCTTCCAACTGTTTTTGTAGTAGTAGTTGGATGGTTTCAAAATCAGTCTTTTGTTTTTCTTTTAACTCTTTTATCTCAAGTTTGATTTCTTTTATTTCTTTTTGAAGATCTTGAATGTTAGGCGTTGTTTGCTTTGTCTTCTTTTTGCCTAAGATTTCGGTAAGATCATAGGCATTTTTCTTTATAACAGGGGCTTTAGAAGTTTCAGTTTTATCACCGTGTTCTAAAGTCTTTAAGAGTTTATCAAGGTATTCTTTTTGAAGGATTGGGTCATAGATGTGTTTAACTAATTCAAGAAAGGTTTCTTAATCTTTAGTCAGCACATTGATTTTCTTTAGATAAGATTCTGTTTCAGAATCACTATTACTGACACAGAGGTTTCAGAGCCCACTAACTCATCAACCTGAAGGGGCTCACTATCTCCCGTCATGGAAGACTCAGAGTCTGAAGACTCTATAAGAAGAGGAGTGACTTTAGAAAGTGTCTCATCATCTAAATTAAGCTCATGGAGCTTCCTATTCATCCTACAATAATTCTTTGTATGGCTTTTCTTGCCACACTTATAGAAGTGGCTTCTTTGTAGTTAAAAGGGGTTTTAAAAACTTTGTTCTTAGAGAAATGTGGTTTCCTATAAGATTTTCTAAATTTCTTATGGAAAGCTTTTCTAAGATCTTTTGAAGGTTGTCTATACTTATGACTTCTAGGCTTGTAATGTTTTTTGTAAGTCTTCGAGGAACACTTACCATTACAATCATTAAAAGTGAAAGCTTTGTAAGGATCATAGTTAAACTGTTTGTAGAAACTACCTAATTCTTGCTTAGATTTTCTAAGCTCCCATTTTAGACGTTTCTGTAGTTTAAGATCCTGACAAATCTTTAAACCTTCCTTATTAACAGAACTGACTAATTCACCATAGGTGAGGTCGTCATAGGGGATGCGATCTCCATTTTGGGCTCTAATTGTGTTTCTGACTTTTTCTCCTAAAAGAGTAGGTAACCCTGCAAGAAATTTTTCTTTCCAAGTTACATGATTTGCATCATCTCTTAGGAAAAGTCTGGTAAAGAAAGTGGTTTTATAACTTTGGAATTCACTAAGTTTTCTACACTTAAGATTGTGTAGTAACTCAGCATTTTTATCTCCAAGGTGTGAGGGGTCACCTATGAAATGAAGGGATATAGTAAGAATAAGAGTAGCAACAGCATCTTGAATGGGGCTATTGAACTCATCACATATGGGCGCTCCATCCTCATCTGTTTGAATTGCATTCAAGATGTCAAGTTGTTGTTGCTTGGTGAGAAGATGATCCCACCATCCTTTAAGTTGACCAGTAAACCCAGCAATGAGGATCTCTACAATAGCCTTGTCAGAGGTTCCTGATTGAATTTTATAGGCATTAGCTGCCATGGTCATTTGCTGTAAAAGTCCAAGTATGTTATACTCAGACATACCATTTATATTCCACTCATAGACGGAGGAAGCATTAAACCTAGATTGGTTTCGTGCACTAGGCCTATTGTCTATGGTTAGGTCAGAAGGAAAACTAGCAGGAAGGGCTAATTCCCAATGGACTTTATTGGCTCTAGGAATTGACTCATCTTTAAAAGCTTCTATATTTGAAGAGGCAACAGACATTTGGTCTTGATCTATCACACCAATAGTTCTAGATTGGGCACTATCAGAGGCTATTAGGACTTTACTAGAGGAAGAAGAGGCTTCGATCCTATCTAGTTAGTCTCTAATGGCTTTAGCAAATTCTGACTTTGATTCTTGAACAAGCTTTTAACTATTTTTCGAGACCTGAAATGGTTTGAAAATAGGTTTCTTAAGCTTTTTGTCAGAGTCAGCTTTTGAGGAGATACTAGAGGAAACAGCTATGGTTGACTTCTGGAATTGACTCTCTATTCTAGTCAACTGTTTTCCTATTGTATTTAGGTTTGCATTACAAAAATTATTCTGTTGAATAATGCTACCTAAATTAGTCTCTGAATCATTTGGTTTGTGTATTTTGTAAGGTGAGGCTTTAACCTGGATAGGAGGTTTACCATGATCTATAGTAATACTCCTAAGTGGTGGATGTTCAGACTCAATGGTTTGTTTACAGTCAGAGAGATTCCATTCTGTAATCTTTTTTCTGACCGTAATTAGATTTGTTTCTTTAAAAGGGTAAGGAATCCTATTTTCAGAGGCATACGATTTAAACCAATAAAAAAATAGAATATGAACTTTATGAGAATTAACAAATTCATAATAGACTTTTTGGATTTCATTTCTTTGGTTTAAGAAATTTTTGAAAAACCAAAGTCTTTTTTCCTTGTTATTCTCAGAATAAAAATCTTTATGAAGAAGAGTTTTATCAAGTTCAAAATCCTTTTCAAGGACA
The DNA here is from genome assembly GCA_030449835.1 of Clausena lansium. Taxonomy (NCBI): domain Eukaryota; kingdom Viridiplantae; phylum Streptophyta; class Magnoliopsida; order Sapindales; family Rutaceae; genus Clausena; species Clausena lansium. The sequence continues at coordinate 3,081,895 of JASUUF010000146.1, read as the reverse complement.
TTAAGCACATTTTCTGTGAAATATATATATATAATGAATTGTTTTTTGTTATATAAACCTATGGTAAGTATAATGTTTTTCAACATTTTGATAGTGTAAAGTTTATGGTTTCTGCATTCACCATTAATGCAAATTTTGCTCGAAACTTAATAACAATATGAACAATTTTGAAAAGCATGAAACCATGAGACCATCACAGTGGGTGGATCGAATGGCCACTTTGAACTAATAAATGTTTTAAAGCCAACGATTGTTAGCTAATGGTCTACTACTATCTCTCTATATTTTGCATATTAAGTTATATCTTATTTCGATGATTTTGTAGTGTGCAAAATTAATTTTCATAATCAGCACCATACCACACAGTCTTTGTTTTTCTGATTCCATTGTTTGTAGGAGTATGTGAACTTTGCATATTTTGCTGATATAAAATCACAGCTTCAAGTCTTCAAGGTAATTATTGTTATCTCAAAATTTCTTTGTTTAGTCAACCACTTGGCCTTTAGCGAAAGTGGCCAGAACTACTCCCTTACAATTGTAAGGGTAGTGGTTCGAACCCCTTTAATTCTTTCCTCAATTTAAGTGAAGGCAGTCTTCTCTCATTCGAAAAGTATTTGGAGTAGATGTTCCTCAAATATTAGAAAAGTTGTAAATATCAATAATATTTTTATGTAATATAAGTTGTAATCTGTGCATTTGTTTCATGTAATTACAAAAAAAAAGAATCTCTTTATTTAGTTTCATTGGTATCCATTATTTTACCACGCTCGTTTGGACACGTCAATTTAATAATAAGGCTTTTATTCTTCGAGCAGAGCTACAATACCTGCATGTATGTGATAAATGCAAGGGAAAAAAATAAAAAATATATATAACTATTGTTTGGCTGCCACAAAAAAGGAAAAAAAAAACTTAGAGCAACCGGTTGCTCCTTTAATGATTATTATATTATAATATATGATAAATAAAATATTATTATTTTAATATTAAAGGCCACATAATAATAAAATATTAGTTTAACAATAATAAAAAATTAGTTTCAAGTTTGATGGTCTCAGTTTCACGTTAATGGTAGGTGTTTCATGTATATTGAACCATTAAATTCATGATTTTCGGGGTTGCAAGTTAATGGTCGCCGATTTCATGCTCATTGCCCTTAGTTTCAAATTCCTTTGGTTTCACGTTTAATGGTCCCAGTATTAAGTTAATGGTAGGTGTTTCATGTTTATTGGACCATTAATTTAATGAATTTTGGGGTTGCAAGTTAATGGTCTCAGGTTTCATGTTCATTGTCCTTAGTTTCAAATTCCTTTGGTTTCAAGTTTAATAGTCTTAGTTTCATGTTAACGGTAGGTGTTTTATGTTTATTGGACCATTAATTTCATAATTTTCGAGGTTGCAAGTTAATAGCTCTAGGTTTCATGTTCATTGCCCTCAATTTCAGGATCCTTTGGTTTCAAGTTTAATGGTCCTAGTTTTAAGTTAATGGTAGGTGTTTCATGTTTATTGGACCATTAATTTCATGATTTTCAAGGTTAGAAGTTAATGGTCCTAGGTTTCATGTTCATTGCCATCAGTTTCAAGATCCTTTGGTTTCAAGTTTAATGGTCCCATTTTCAAGTTAATGGTAAGTGTTTCATGTTTATTGGACCATTAATTTTATAATTTTTGGGATTGCAAGTTAATGGTCCCAGGTTTCATGTTTATTGCCCTCAATTTCAAGTTCCTTTGGTTTTAAGTTTAATGGTCCCAGTTTCACGTTAATGATAGGTGTTTCATGTTTATTAGACCATTAATTTTAGGACTTTTGGGGTTGCAAATTAATGGTCCTAGGTTTCATGTTCATTGCCCTCGGTTTCGTGTTTTTTTGGTTTCAAGTTTAATGGTTCCAGTTTTATATTAATGATAGGTGTTTCATGTTTATTGGACTATTAGTTTAATGAATTTCGTGGTTGCAAGTTAATGGTCCCTGATTTCATGTTTATTGTCCTTAGTTTCAAGTTCTTTTGGTTTCAAGTTTAATGGTCCCAGCTTCACGTTCATGGTAAATGTTTCATGTTTGTTGGACCATTAATATCATGATTTTCGGTGTTGCAAGTTAATGATCCCAGGTTCATGTTCATTGCCCTCAGTTGCAAGTTCCTTTGTTTTAAGTTTAATAGTCCCAGTTAACGTTAATAGTAGGTGTTTCATGTTTAATAGATCATTAGTTTATTGCATTTCAAGGTTGCAAGTTAATGGTCCGAGGTTTCATGTTCATTGCTCTTAGTTTCAAGTTTAATGGTCCTAGTATCACGTTAATTGTAGGTGTTTCATGTTTATTGGACTATTAAATTCATGGTTTTCGGGGTTGCAAGTTAATGGTCTTAGGTTTCAGGTGTATTGCTCTCAGTTTCAAATTCCTTTGGTTTAAAGTTTAACTGTCCCGTTTAATGGTCCCGGTTTCACATTAATAGTAGGTGTTTCATGTTTATTGGACCATTAATTTCACGATTTTTGGGATTGCAAGTTAATGATCCCAGGTTTCACGTTTATTGCCCTTCGTTTCAAGTTCCTTTAGTTTCAAGTTTAATAATCCCAGTTTCATGTTAATGATAGGGTTTCATAGTTATTGGACCATTAGTTTAATGAATTTCATGGTTGCAAGTAATGGTCCTCGATTTCATGTTCATTACCCTTAGTTTCAAGTTGCTTAAGTTTCAAGTTTAATAGTCCCAGTTTCACGTTAATTGTAGTGTTTCATGTTCATTGGACCATTAATATCATGATTTTCGGGGCTGCGAGTTAATGGTCACCAATTTCATGTTTATTGCCCTTAGTTTCAAGTTCCTTTGGTTTCAAGTTTAATGGTTCTAGTATTAAGTTAATGGTATGTGTTTCATGTTTATTTGTCCATTAAATGCATGATTTTTCGGGTTGCAAGTTAATAATCCCCAGTTTCACGTTCATTGCCCTCAGTTTCAAGTTCCTTTAGTTTCAAGTTTAATAGTTCCACCAATATCAAGATTAATGGTAGATGTTTCATGTTTACTGCCTTTTTCACGAAAACTCGTAAACATTGGTTTCTGTTTGATAACGGCTAGCCGTTATCAATGACATGCATTTTGTCATGATAACAGCTGGTCGTTTACGATGAAGAGGCTAGCTAATTGGGCTATCATTTTACGTTAATATTATATGATTCAAAAAACATGCAAAATTTATACAGATATATGAAAATAACAAGCGCTGTTTAGTTTACCTAAAATGTCACCGTTAATTTTAATCTCTTAAAATATAATACTTGCTTTTTATTAAAAGATGATTGAATATATAAATATTCGGTTTCATTTTGTTAATTATTAAATCAGCAATCATAATTGTTTTAATTATTATGAAATTTTACCTAAGCAATCATATGTTCTTTAGTCAAACCTATTATCAGTCATTCACCTAATGATGTAATATGCTCAATAGAGGCTTATCATTTGTTTTACAATGTACTTATCATTTAAGTTTAATATTATATGAGTCATATTAACTGAGAAAATTAAATAAGTAGTAATATTCTAAAATTATACACATATGTCAAAAGATCATTCAAACTTCATATTAGATTAGCTATTATGAGAAAATCCTTATTCAATATTTTGGAGCTCTAAACTCAAATTTGTACAATTAATTAATTATATCATTCTTTCATTTTTTTTATTGATTCAAATCTCTCTAGCACTTTTAAACCAAGATTGCATGAATATTATAAAACTAATCTATTTTTATTTTAACATTTTAAGGCAAAATTCTGGAAGTACCCAAAAAATGTTATTTTAAATTCAATAATTTTTTTATTTTAACTTTATACCAAAAAATATGTAAATGATTTATTGGTAATTAAGACATTATTAGTATGAATATTAATTTTTAATTAATCTAACAAAATGTCATTGGAATATGATATTGATCTCATGAAATTTATAAGACTGTCAAGCTTCTATCATCTTACTCAGGAGTATAGGTCATAACCTAAGAGAGAGTCTTTGGTAAAATATTATCCACCCATTTACTGTTAGCTATTTATGAATAAATATTATCCTGATTGGTTGAAGTATTGTGACAATGAATAAATAAAAAAGGTGCAACGATCTTAGAATACCTAGGACTTTTCCCACAAATAAAATTCTTTAATTAATTATTTTGACATAGTAACCCATTTTTTTTTTAATTTGATAATTTTATGTTATAAGGGTAAAATAATCAAATTAAATCTACATTAATACAAATTTAGTGATAGGATACGAACAAAATTTAGTTATAGGATATGGTTCATATTTTATGTACCATTTATGCTCCCCATTTTATGTAAATTGTTGTTAGAATTAGTTCCGTCCGGATAAATAATTAGGCACCAATAATTTTCGTTTAAGTACACCAATAATCCATGCATGCATGAACTCTTTTATTTGCTTTAAAATATTGGATCTCTCAAACAAATGCGAGAGGAACGAATAAGGTAGAAACACAAAGACATACTAATATGGTTGATTGAATTATGATAGTAAAAGAAAATTAAACAAAATAACAAAATAGAAGCAAACAATCACTAAGAACTGTGAAGCATCCATATTGCATGCCTGCGTTCCTGATAGATAAGCCTTATTTGAGAAATGAAATTGTTGCAGCTTTATACTTTCATAACCTGCAAAGCAAGAAAAAAATAAAAGATAACATAAATACAAGTAGATAAGAAAAATAAGTAGAAATAAATTAGAAAAGAAAAATTATAAAAACCAATAAAGGTTTTCGTGAAACATACATTTATTTGCTCCAAGTATAAATAGTGACTTGTTTAGTAAACCTTAGGGGGTGGAGGAGAAAAATAAGCTAGCCAATTTAATGAAACATTAGAAATCTAGTTAAGCTAGCCATCGCCAATTCACACAAACATTACAAGATGCCAAACTGCCAATCACATATGGATTTCTAAGGATCACTCACAGGATCCAAGAAATTGTATAAAAGAATTTGATGCATCATGCATCCATTTTATTGATTTTCAAAAGTAACTTAAATAATAGTAACAAATCCATTAGCCAAAACAGAAAGGCCCAGCCCTAAATATGGTCTTAAAGGTGGTTACTCTACAGTTGAATAACACATAAGTTAAGCTCACAGGCAACTAAGCAGCTTGCAAAGAAGATGCTTTCTAACAGGTGACAAATAGCTGTTTAATGATGGCTGCACCTAATTACGCTGCTAACCCAGCCACTGTTGCCTAGGTGTGATCATATATTTTATAGACAAAATTTTGAAAATTAGGCTTCACCGAGCGATTGTGTATAGGTGTGGCATTACATATATAAATTCATGAAAATTTACGGAGCGACGGTGCACAGATGTGGCATTACATATATAAATCCATAAAAATCAACACAAGTGATGAGCATTTTCGAAAACTGAATTTTAACCAAAACCTGAAAACTGTCCATCAACAACCAAAACAGAGGTCCACAACTTTGAAAATTCATAAAATATTGATTAGGACTCAGAAAATTCATTTCTTTTGTTTTAATGACAGTAGACACATCCAATAAGATATACATAAAATTCAAAATTTATAGACATGTGAAACTAATTTAAAAGTATAATTATTTTGGGTGTAACAAACCTGTCTAAAATATCCAGATCAACTATTACCCAATTAAAAAATTCATATCTTTCGTTACACATATCCAAAAATAGAAATTCCAATTTTGACAAATAAAAGAGACAATAAGGAGTTTGTATTAAAATTAATAAGGCATGTAATGATCACAAAGTAACCCAAACAGACTTCCAATTCAGCCTCTGAAATTCTGAAAAATATTCTTCAGAATTGCAGCATTAAATATTACTATTTTTATTATTTTTTTTCTAAAAGGCTAAAATAACGAAATAGAGTATATAGCAAATAGACATACAGAAATATAGTAATAAAATTTCCTGTAATTTATGGAAGCTATTTGAGTTACCAAATAAATTGTAGAACTGACAAATACTGCTGAACATTAAAATTTCACTGCAACAGTATTGCAAATTCAAAAAATCATAAAAATTCAAGCATTAAGAGTTTTTGAACATGAAACATATCAACAAAAAGCTCAGGAAATCTAGGTTAAAACCATGTAATTAATTTCACATGATCCTAGATAAATCAAAAGATATTCAGTATAATATCTACACTGCTCACAGCATCTCAGAATTACTGAAAACATATTCTCATGGAGTTTAGTATAATATCTACACTGCTAATAATTATCAATCAACCAACCAGCAAAACAAAGCATAATCATGGATTAAGCAAACAATACCTCAGGAGTTTAGCCTCCCTCTTACAAAAGCAAAGCCAATCCAAAGCAAAGTAAAAGACCCCAAGCAAACTTATTCCCAAAATCAAAAAGAAAACAACACCTTTTTTTCTCTTCTTCTTCCTTCCAACGGAAGTATTCTCCCCCCATTTTTTTTTGGAAACCGTAAAAATACAAAGAGGGATAACGATTTTCTTCTCTAGTGCTTGCGGGTTTTGATCTGTATTTATTTACGGGTTTCTGGGTCGGCTCGTTTTTGGTAGATGCTGTGTAAACCCTAACTATACACCTGTTAAATTCTCAGGAGGTTTTCCAAAAATGGCCAAATTGACGACGGCCAGTGAAGAAGATCAGCCCATCTTTCTGCTTGATCGTTGCTGACGATGGAGATCAGCCCGTGCTTGTGCCGCTGTTCATCGTTGCCTAGGAACTCCTTCAGCTGACGCCATTGATCGTTGCCAGCTCGCACCACTGTTGATGGCCGTGGTGAGGCGTTTGCTGTGTGTGACATGAGGGAGTGAGTGAAGAGGGAGCCGTTAGTTGAGGGAGTGAAGAGGGAGTGGTGATCGTCAGTGAAGAGGGAGACGTGAGGTGAGGGTGAGTGCAGAGAGAGTGGAGATCATGAGTGTTTTTTTGAGTGAGAAGCCTTTTTTTCTCTTTGACTTAACCGATTTTACAGGTTCTCTTTCCTTCAAAAATTTTTTTATTATGGGTGAGGCTATTCTAAAATTTTTTTTATTATGGGTAAGATTATTTGTATTTTAAAAATTATTTTAGATATTTTTATTTTAATAAAATAATTTATTATAAAATTAACTATTATATAAATTACTAGTAGGATAATTTATTTATGAGTTAATATAATTTAATTATTTTAAACACTCATATAGTACACTCATTATTCAACATATAATCTTTTATTTCAAACATCTTAAAAAATACTTCATTAAACACGCAATACATCAATATTTTAAATTATTTTGAAGACAAAATTTTTGAGAGCCTTAAATTCTTCAAAAAATAAAATAAGCTGAAAGTATTGCAAATGTGCTCATACGTTTTGTCTTTGATTTAAAAAAAAAAATTAAAAGCACTCTAATCCGAGTAACCCGTCAGCGTCTTCTTCTTCTTCTTCATTTTTGTGTGAGGTGGCAATTTATTTTTCAATTGTTATTGGGGTAGTGAAAGTTCATACTTCTTATTCTTAAAGAATTTGAAGGGGCAAAAAATGATAAGGAACTTGACTTAATTTCATTGTTGTTGGAAGTTATGCTATATTTTTTAAAAATTTTCCTTGAGTGTGTTGAATAATTTTATTGGTATTTTAAATAAATTAATTTAAATGATTTTATTATAGATTTTTGGTATTTTAAAGAGGGTACTGAATAAAAATTAATTTTTTTAATTTATTAAATAATTGTACAGAATAATGGAATATTGAAAATAATTTTTAAAATATAAACAACCTTATCCTTTTATTATTTAACCCTAAAATGAATCTCATTGAATTTATTTTTTTTAATTTAACGGTTAGTTTTCATGTACCGGATACAAGCAGATATTGTATCATCGGCCTTATTCTTCTTGTTGCTTGCAAGTGGCAACAAGGGGCTTCGTAAGAAGAGTTAGTGAGAGGAGTGAGCATTTTTCTTTTCCTTTAAATCTGTTAGTGGGTCACAATCAAAAAATTTAGTAGCTGGTCCCACTGCCAGAAAGTTTGGAATTCATTTTATTTCTTTTACAGACGCGGGTCCCACGAGACTTCAAATCCTAACCTTCCAATTGATCCAACGGTTAGAATCTCACATCCGGTAATTTCACATCTTCTGCATGACCTGATGTGAGAAACCCTCTCTCTCTCTCTAAACCAGCCCTCCCTCACACTATATGTACACACAGTAATTTTCTATTAAAGGTTAGTTATTTTAATTAAATAAATGATAAGTTATAAAATAAAAAAATAATATTTTTTAATATAGCGTATTTTATTTTATAATTTATTAAAATTTAATTTTTTTAATCTTTTAATTTATTATTTATTAAAATAACATTAAGTCCAACTAATATAGCATTAATTCACTAGATAAAAAATATTAATTTAACTAATTATGAAATTTACTATTTAAAGACGGATCTCCCTAAATTACAATAATACACACTGTTTATTATAAGTAAAATAAATTATAATTATTGTAACTTAGCATTTACTTTTAAAGACGTATCTGGGTTGGCATTTAATTATTAATATCCTAACACAATTACTTCTCAAAATATTAGACTATAGGCAATGTCTAATTTACCTACTCTAGAGTCACTCTGACTCAAACTATTCTTATTTTATTAGAAGTATTCAAAAGTCCAGACTCTCTTGTTTGAGAAAAAAATTATATAAGACAAGCATACCACTTCAGTAAACTGAGGTGATATATGCATCCAATTACAAGTCCGGAGCAAGGAGCTTCGTATGTTACAGTAACTTAACGCCCCCAAGTAAAAATAGAGGATGAGTCCACCTCCCCCAACCAGAGCTGGAACCCATCACTTAAATGATATGAGACAAACGATTAAAAATGAAACAATTTATGAGGCCACTTATTTTAGAAACGTGGAAACTGATTGGTAAAGTTAGGTTAAAGACTATTTTGTTTTATAAAATATTCAGGTTACATTTAAAAACTTCGTAGAACGTAGAAGTTAAGACCATATATCAATTATTAGCTTATGTGAACTCTCCATCCTTTTCTCCACTCCCTCGTTTCAACTCTTTAATTTTTCCGTTTTCTGACTCTCGAAAGCAAGATTTGGGAAGATAAAACTAAAACATGGATATTCTCGAATCCATTGAAAATGCGTTTTACGCGGATGCGACGATGCTAGAGCCTTCAAGGTACGTATATTAGTTCTGATGAGTCGTGATCATTTTTGCTAATAATAATCTAGTAAAAAACCTTCACTTTTGTTCAATACATATATATGAATTATATTATCGGAACTTTCCTTTTCGGCCGGCCATAAAGCATAGACGGCCGTTAGAATAAAATTAAAAGAATATTCTTAATTTACTGGTGGTTTTATGTACTCTATAGGTTAAGTAAGTAATAGATTTATAATTATAGATTAAGTAAAACATAACTATAGATTAAGTAAGTAATAGATATATAAATCTCATAAGTTATTTTTAATTAAAATAAAGTACTATACTTATTTAATGCATGTATGACATGTGCTTTTGTTTTAAAATATCATGGTGTAGTTGATAGTTATATATATTTAATTTATGTAAATATGTGATATGTCATATATATATATATATATTAAGTGGGTATAATACAACAGAAATACTATAGAATCTCTCTTATTTTAATCTCACTTTAATTCCACATAAAATAAATAAAAATTAAAATATTTTAACGAACATTTTTAAAATTTAAATTAATGACAAAGTCATCCTGAAAAATTTAAGTTAATGGGGTTCAGGTGGGGATGCATACTTTTTCTAGCAGTATTTACCGAGGGTAACAGAATTTTACAAATAATTATCTAAGTGCACGCCTTACTCACTAGATGATTCACTAAATCATTCTTGCTGTTGGATTTCTTCAAAGATCTATCTCATAGGAAAAATAAGATTAACATTTGCCCGGTCTCGAGTCTGACACAACTTATTTTAACCAAATCAATTTCTTTGCGCTCTCTCTCTTTCTTATTTCCTCACTTATCCAACCCATTCTTGCTCGTCTGCCATCAATGGTTGATCTATCAATGAACAACAAACACACTCCTCCCAAAGACTTCTCCTCACGTTTACTTTCAAAATAATTGCAGAATAGAACTCTAAATAAAACAGAGGTGGAGAGACCGCTATAGAAAAAATTGGAAGGTGTGAAATTTTATTTTTTAATTTACATAAGACTATTGCTCAGATTACAACTGATATTACATCATACTACAATTTTATAATTAGATAATTACTGTGACTAGTTTACATTAAATCTTATATAGCACTGCCTAGATTTTACCCTCAATCCACTCACATATAGTAAGAGATAATGCTACTTATAATTAATAAGACTAATTTATATTAAATCTTATATAACACTGCTCAAATTTTACCTTCTCTAATATTTAAAAGATATTCACTTCATTCACATATAATAAAAAAAAAAGGACTACTTTCACCTAATTATTTTCTATAATTGAAAAAAAAATTTCTATAATATTTTTGTGAGAACCACTACTCGTGGGGGCAATTGGCCGACTGGTTGTGTGCAATAAATTGGCCGAGTGGTTGTGTGAATTATTTATTGCTTGGGTGATTAATTGATTTGAAAATTAGTCGGTGCAAGAATCAAACTGCAGTGTAGGACTATAGAATATTAATTATGGATAGAAAGAGGAAAAAGACCGCCATCTGTCCGCTTTGATTCTGTAGGGCAAAAGGGCAAAAAAAAAAAAAATCTAGCGCTCGGCTGAGATTTGCGTGGACGGAATCAATGATTGAAAAATAGTTGGGGATTTTCATGGGACTCGTAAAGTGAACAAATTTGGGTCAGTGTTGACCATAAGTTCAGCTGAACGGTAAAAACGAAAATCTAGAGAATGCATAAATCCGGACTTCCTTATTATAGAAGGCCGATTCGGATGTACGGAAATTATTAACCTGCTGACCTGTCAAAGTAAACCGTCGGATGAACGATGAATCAAACGGTTCTGTTCTGTTTGTATAGTATGTGATACGACAAATTAAAAAAATTACAAAGCTACAAATTAAAAGATAAGATTAGTGGACTGCTGGCTCTTTGTAAGTAGCGCCTCCGCTTAATTAAATAAGCAAGAAGTGGATGGTGGGCAGTTCTCATTGTATTTGCTTGTTAGTTCCTTTTTTCCAAAAAATGGAAGAAAAATGAAACCACACTCACCAACTGTTCGACTTTTTAAATCTAATCTCGCCGTTGCAGATGAGTGTCGCCCAGCGGGAAGACACCTGACTCTGCTGTAGATGCACTTCGCAAAGCAACATCCAGACCATGTGGCCGCGACGCAATGGCCTCCCGAGGCCAAGCCCACACCATGTAGTGGTCGTGTGGTGAGGGGATGATAGTCACTCTTAGGATGTCTTCGTAGATTGTGTTCTAGTTATTAGTAACATTATCTCATATTGGTTAAGATTTAATCTAATTTTTTAGTACGAGTTAGGTCCATAAATTTTTATATAGTATCAAAGTTAAAATTAAGCAAGAGGGAACTCTACTACTGTACCACATGGTAACGACAACTAAGAAAAATGAAAGGCCTACATGTGACTGTGGGTGTTATATATGAAAATTTCTTAAATTGACTAAGAATTGATCTTAAGTTAAGTGTATATAATTTTGGTAACCCTTAACTTTTAAACTTACTTTATAATATGAGTTAGAACTACATATTATTATTTCAAATAGTCAAAAATAACTTTATGTTAATAACTTATCAATGACGGACAACCATCAAGCAACCAAAATGACAAAAAATAAAAATTAATTAACCGCACAGGGAAGCAAAATTTTGAATTTTTATTTTGGCTCTATGTTTTGTACTTCATTTGTACTGTTCAACATTCTTGTCACTTAATCGCAGATACGAAGAGCTAAGGATTGACATGGTGCCAAAAACCATTAACGACGAAAGTGAACAAACTGAAGAAAAATGGCAAAGTTCTGAAGGTAACTCAAACAATTAGGCCTATAAATTTGAGAAATGCTACACATACATAATTGGGATATAGTTTGCATCCTAAGTAATATAACGTATGACGTGTCATTATTTGATATGTGGTGTATATTAGCTTATTAATGAATGATAGAAAATGAAATCAGCCAACAACGAATACATTTCATGTAATTGTTCATGACATATATGTTACTTGTGATGCAAACTTTGTATCCGAACGATAAATATAGCATTATTATATAGAATTTTACTGATTTTTATGACAAAATAATAACAGTAAAGATTCTGTCTTTATCAGATGCGCAGCTTAGACCTTATTGGCCGCTATACAGACTGATGCAAAAGAAGAATTGGCCAGCTGTGGAAAATTTTGTCACAAAGCATCGGGATGCTTTGACTGCCAAGATTGATACCAAGAAGACGTTACTTGAACTGATTATTCGGTTCGGTGGTTATGAAGCGCCTTGGCTAATCGACAGGGTGGCGGAACAATACTTGCTAATGGACTGCCCAGCACAGCCAAATTATGAGGGTGAGCCAATCCTCAAATTTTTGGCAGCAAAAGGCCATCTGGAGGCCCTAAAAGTTTTAGTGAATCGCAAACGTGATTTGCCAAACATAGAGTGCAGTAACGGCTTACTACCGGTTCACTACGCAGCTGTTTATGGTCAAAAGGATACGTTGCAGTATCTACGAGAGGTGACAACAGCAGATATCTACAGTGATAAATATGGTACCGGGTTGCTTGAATGTCTCATCTACGGTAATTTATATGGTCAGTATTACATGCATTACTCTTTTCAAACATGCATGTGGTCCATTACATTTTCAAAATATGAAAGTCGCGGGCGTGTGTTAGTTTTATTGTTAAAACCTCTACGGGTGGTACAAGAGATCTGGAATTTATACCCTCTTCACTAGTTAGCACTTATGATGCTTGCTACCCTTTAGGAGGTAAGTAGGATTTTGCATTACACATAGAAGTATGAATGAAATACATTACTGCCGCTCTGAATTTTGTCCATCTGTATGCATCAGATATAGCTTTAGATTTACTAAAGAGCAAACCACGAATAGGCCGTGACCGCATCAAATACCGCAAAAAAGTTTTAGAAGTGATGGCTGAAAAGCCTTTCGTGTTTGCAAATGGGAGAAGAAGTCGGCTTGGACTTTTGCAATGCTTAATCTATGATTGTTGGTATCCTGATCTATTACTTCATATATATTCATTGTTGTTTTGTATAGGTGGCCTAAAAAGACCAAATAAATTTGCAGGTATCCCTGTGAAGAAGGAACATGTTTCTTCCATACAGACGGACGATAATCAAACTGCGGATGATGGAGATCTTGAAAACCCTATTGCGAGATCAAAAAGCCACTCTAAAAAATCCCCAACTTTTGAATCTATTCGACAAATCACTACTGCATTTGGTCTGTAAATTTCAGTGAATCTTCCTGAGTTCTTGTTTATATATTTACTTTGTAAAATAATTAATTTTGATGATTCTGAATTGAAAGGTATTTGATTTGATTACATATATATGACAGGTGCAATGTGCCATAAACTGCATATGATGCTCTGGAATGCCCTCATGTATCTAGGTAAGTCTTGATTATTGAGGCTGTTCTCTTAAAATATGGAATGTCCTCATTTCATATGCATTTTATTGACTTAATTGATTCATTTGCAGTCCCTAGCATCAAATATATACATGAACAAAAAGTGAAGCATATGCAAGCAGTTGAAATAGTCGGAATCATCTGTAAAGGAGTGATTTGGAATAATCCTCAAAACCAAGAACTTATAAAGAATGTGTTCTTCAAAGCTGCAAGATTGGGGATTTTTGAGTTTGTCCAAAAAATTATTGAGGCTGATAACGGCTCTGTTTATTGGTTGAACGAAGAAAAAAACACAATATTTCATGTTGCAGTTTCACATCGTCGTGCAGAAGTTTTTAATCTTATACATAGCTCCAATTTCAAATTGAACCGGCTGGGTGAAACAGACAATGATGGCAACAATTCCCTGCATTCTGCGGGAAGATTTGTACCTTCAAGTGAAGTGCGAGGTGCAGCATTGCAGATGCAGCGGGAGTTGCAATGGTTCAAGGTGAGATTTCTCATCTACTTCATGATATGCATATAAAAGATGATTCTGTATTTACCGGACACAATTTGAGGTTTGCTGCATAAAAATGGATGCAGGGGAAAAAGCTGAACCCCCCATTAAAATGATTATATATATATATATGGAAATTCTTGGTTCCAGCAATAATGATACATCTGTTGGTTAAAAATCGTATTTTTATTAAGTATCTCATATAATATATAAGAATTAAGTAATCTAGAAACTCGTACCTTGTTTAAATGAGAAGATGAATAATCAAAAGTTTGTAGATCCACCACCAAACGATCTTCCAGGCTATGACTCAAGATTGATCAACACTTTGGACGCGTGTGGGCGTCTGCTTCACTACTCCCAATTGCAACTCATGTTCCTTTTTTTTTTTTTTTTATTTAAAGATCTATCTCTCTTTGTTTTGAGAAAAATCCTTATTTATAATGGCTGATGAAAAAACCCTAGCATGTGTTATATCTCATTAATTTAAAATATTAAAATATTTTAAATTAAACATTTATCTCTCCACTTACGTAAAAGTGGAGAGAATGTGTAACCAACTAGAAGTCTATCTTGTAAAATATCACAAGACCCCATTAACACTTGTTTATAACACATTAGGCCTTAACAAATATTATAATCAAGATTTTTACCGTATATGCCGCTTTTCTCGCATTTGGGTCCAAAAATGGTGTTGTCAATTAAATGAGCTAACCCGATCATTTGGGAACATACAATAGTGGCTACAATAATTAAGCTTGTAATTAAACAAAAATAATTATTTAATTCCAATTCTACTCCACTATATAAGATTGGAACTGACCTCCATAATTGTATGCTCGAATAATAATTCGCCCAAGCCACATTGATTTCTTTATTGCACAATCCTTTGTACCACATCGTTAATTAAATTGATATCTCAACTGTCCAATCAATTTAATTACATCTTGTTCCTTGATACTTACCGGTTTTCTCTAATGATCATTTTCAACATACTTATATATATATGTTGATACACTCGCCGCGAGAATTTCTATGATCAAGTACTGAAACCCATCAAGAGATGTGTCGTACAAATTCTATATTGTCAATCTATAAATTCAATACTTGTAATTGCTCTCACCAAGATACCGGGTAATCTTGACTACAAGTGTATGTCGTGCCCATTGGTAACTCAAATGAAATAACAATTATAATCAAGAAATTATAATTGACTCAAGATTTAGATCACATTAAATCAATGCCTATGAGATTTAATAAGTCCGATAGCTTATTACAAAGTTAATTAAATCTCACAAGTGATCCAGTTCAATGTAGTCACGCTACATCAATAAATTCATATATGATTAAGACAAATCACTCAATGAACTTATTACAGTCTATACCTAAATAAAGCGCCCAACTTTATTTATCAACTGCGAACTTAATTTATTTAATCATAAGATAACTTGTATTTATGTCTTCTGTGAATTCACTTGGTGATCACATAAATACATATAATATGGTTAAATGGACTTTACTCAAAATATTAATGCAATAGAGATACTTGAATAAAATACCTCATTCATTTTATTAATCAGAAAAATATTTATAACAATAAATAAACAAATATGCTTTAAAGAGCATATTTTTCCAATAATCTCCCACTAGCTCTCAAAGCATATTTGGCATCTTACGCATGCCCATGGACTCTAAGTGCAAGTCAAAAAGTTTCCCAGGTATGGCCTTAGTAAAAGGGTCTGCCAAGTTTTGCTGTGACGCAATCTGAGTAACTTTTACATCACCTCTCTGCACTATATCCCTTATAAGATGATACTTCCTTTCAATATGTTTTTGTTTCTTGTGGTTCCTTGGTTCTTTTGATTGAGCTACTGCGCCACTATTATCACAAAATAATTTAAGTGGTGCAGGTTGCATCAGAAATACCACCTCAAGATCTTGAAGGAACTTACGAGCCATACAACTTCTTTTGCAGCCTTCGGATGCGGCCACATATTCGGCTTAGTTGTGGAGTCTCATGATACAAGATTGTTTCACACCTTGCTCCAACTAATAGCTCCACTTCCTAATGTAAACACATAGCCTCGAAGTAGATTTTCTAGAATCCTTATCCGACATAAAGTCGAAATCGGTATAACCCACTGGAATAAGTTCATCACTGAATATACACAAGCATATAATGCTTAGTTCTTTTCGAGATACTTCATTATATGCTTGACAAAGAAATCCAGTGTTCGTGTCCGTGGATTAGATTGATATCTACTAACCATTCCAACCGCAAAACAGATGTCCGGTCTAGTGCAAAGCATGGCATACATGAGACTCCCTACGACTTTCCGCATAGGGAACTCGTCTCATTTTCTCTATCTCATCGATGTTTTAGGTGATTGATCCTTAGAGAATGCAATTCCATGTCCGAATGGTAACAAGCCGGTCTTGGAATTTTCCATGCTAAATCTAGCCAATATCTTATCGATATAGACCGCTTGAGATAAGGCTAAAGTTTTATTCTTCCGGTCTCGTAGTAACTTGATACCAAGAATATAACTAGCCTCTCCTAGGTCTTTCATATCAAATTGTTTTGCTAGCCAACTCTTTACTGTAGTCAATACTCCTATATCATTTCCAATAAGGAGAATATCATCTACATAAAGAATTAGAAAGGCTACGCTTTTTCCCCGAATTTTCTTATATACACATGGTTCATCAATATTCGAATGAATCCAAACGATTTTATCGCTTGATCAAATCTAATGTTCCATGAGCGGGATGCTTGCTTCAATCCATAGATGGATCTCTCGCAACTTGCATACCATGTGTTCTTGGCCTTTTTGTATGAATCCATCCGGTTGCTTTGCATATAGATGTCTTCTTCAAGATGCCCATTTAGAAAGCAAGCCTTTAACATCCATTTGCCAAATTTCATAATCCAAAGATCGCAAAGAATGGAGAGCAGAATTCTGATGGACTTAAGCATAGCAACCGGAGAAAAGGTTTCCTCATAGTCGATTCCCTCTTTCTGAGTGAACCCTTTGGCTACTAATCTTGCTTTAAACGTTTCCACCCTTCCGTCTACTCCTCTTTTTCACCTTGTAGATCCACTTACACCCAATAGGTTTTACCCCATTTGGTGCCTCTACAAGTTCCCAGACTTTATTGGAATACATAGATTCCATTTCTTGATTCATAGCCTTTTTCCAAAATTCAACATCTCTATCTATTAGAGCTTCATTGTAGCTAATGGGATCTTGTACATGTTCATCTGAGATAGCCGTATAGGTTTCTCCCAATAACATGTATCTTACTGGTAACCTAGTTACCCTCCCACTACGACGAGGTTCTAAAAGTGATGGTTGTTCAGTGGTCGATCCTTTGCTTGATCAGATTGTTGCTCTTCATCTTGTTCTAAAACAAAAAGTTGAAAGTTCGAGTATCAATCTGATCACCTGACAGTTCTTCAAGTACTACCTTACTCTTTGGTTTGAAGTTATTCATATAGTCTTCCTCAAGGGAAGTAAAGTGTGTGCTCACAATTACTTTCCTATCTTGAGGACTATAAAATAAACCTCCCCTTGTTCCTTTGGGATACCCCACAAACATGCAAACCTCAGAACGAGAATCCATTTTGTCTGCCTTTGGTTTCAGCACATGTGCTGGTGATCCCCAAATATGAACATGTCGTAAACTTGGTTTGCGACCTGACCATAATTCTATTGGGGTTTTAGGCACTGACTTGGATGGAACTAAGTTTAAAAGGTAAACTGCAGTCTCTAGTGCTAGTCCCCAAAAAGAGATAGGTAATGATGAATAACTGAGCATAGATCTCACCATATCCAAAAGAGTTCTATTTCTCCTTTCAGCTACCCCATTCTGTTGTGGTGTTCCTAGGGCGATCAACCGAGATATAATACCATTTTCAACCAGATACTCTTTGAAATCTCCGGAGAGATATTCACCACCTCGATCAGATCGAAGTTTCTTTATGTTCTTATCTAATTGCTTTTCTGTCTCAGCCTTATACTCTTTAAATTTCTCAAGAGCTTCAGACTTGTGACGCATCAGATAAACATAACCGTATCTAGAGTAATCATCAGTGAAAGTGATGAAGTACTCATAACCCCCTCGAGCTTGTACATTAATTGGTCCACATACATCTGTATGTACCAATTCAAGTGGTACTATAGCACGCACTCCTTTGGCCGAGAATGGCCTTTTTGTCATTTTTCCTTCTAAACAAGATTCACAGAGTGGCAATGATTCATTTTCTAATGGACCCAAGAGCCCATCTTTGATCATTCTCTGTATCCTATTTTGGTTTATATGACCCAAGCGTAAATGCCAGAGGTAGCACTGGTTAGAAGAAAACTTTCTTTTCTTAGATAAATGTGTATGCTCATCATTATTAATCACTGTGTCATGCATAGAAAAGATCATAGGCCTTAAATGATATAAATTGTCTTCCAATGTACCAGAACAAATAAGTCTATTATTATAAAAAATAGAAACAGAGGATCCAAAATTTACAGTATACCCTTGTTTTGACAAACAAGCTACTGAAATTAAATTCCTCCTAATGTCTGGAACATAAAGACAATTATTCAAAACCAAAGTCTCATTATTAAAAGATAATAAAACAGATCCAGTCTTCACTGCTGACACGAACTGTCCTGTCCCAAGCTGCAGCCTAACGCTCCCTTCACTTAGTTTCCTGGTTTCCTGAAACCAAAAAAGTGAATTACAAATATGATTAGTTGCTCCTGAATCCAACACCCATGTGTCAACTGGATTCTGAACTAAACAAGTCTCAATAACAAAAAGATTTCCTATACCTGATTTTGCAATCTTAGGACAATCCTTTTTCCAATGACCCTTCTGTCCACACTTGAAGCACTTGCCTTTAGGCTTGCCATCTTGTTTCGTAGACAATTTCATTTTCCCAGGTTTCTTCTTCTTACCTTTGCCTTTTGGCTTAGGCTTAGATGAAGAATTTTTTTCAGCAATATTTATGCTTCCCAGAGATTTCTCAGCACGATAGATCTCTTCAACGAGAATGGAGTTCGTTCATCAATTCTGTTAAGGTCATGTTTCTTTTGTTCATGTTATAATTGACCTTAAACTCTTTGAATGTATCTGGCAGAGATTCTAGCACCATATCAATTTTTGAGTTATCATCGATTTGTGCGCCCTGAATCTCAGCCTCATTCAAATAGTCCATCATTTTGAGGACATGATCACGAACTCTTGTGCCCTTCCCCATTTTGCTATTCATAATACCCTTCAATGTCCTCTGTCTCGCAGAAATAGAGTACTCGCCCAAACATCTCTTGGAGACTATCCATTATTTCGGTGGCTGTCTCCAAATTCTGATGTTTGGTCTGCAGAATATTAGAAATTGAGGCTAAAATGTAGCATTTGGCCATTTCATTAGCCTTTTGCCATTTCTCATAAAGCCTCCTCTCATTTCTATGAGCATTGTCTAGTGGTTCTGGGGGGCATGCCTGGGTTAAGACATATTTATAATTTTCAATGATCGGGACAATATATAGATTTCTTTTCCAATCTATATAGTTCTCGCCATGATGAGTTTGTTTTGATTCAGGATAATAGTAAGTGGGCTTAAGGAAGACATTTCTGAAAAATAAAACATCCATGCATAAATATTTTGATATAAAATTCACAATAAATAATAAAAATGCAAAAAACCATAAATGCATTTTATTTTATTGTAACGATAATCTAGTACCGCTTTGACAAGCTATCCGTTGGGGAAGTCATGTCTACACTTACCAGATCCAATTATCCATTAGATTATTTACTTTCATGTTAAAACATGATAAATAACTATCGTTATCTTTTTAGGCCTAAATTTGTTAACAGAGCTTCGATGGGAAGATTAATAACAAATTTTAGTTGAGTGTGTAACCATTGTTTCAATCTACATATTCTCCATATCATGCAGCCACCGTTAGGTTGATCAACAGATTGAAAAATATTTCGATTTTATCTTTAAAGAAGTTCATCAAATAAAATATCTAATATATATACCCTCCGTAGGGAGCATCACCGTATCATGAAGTCGAGGTATATATATAATTTTATTATTGAACCAACAATGGAGCCCGTGGGAAAAATTATCTTGAATTTTCCCTCTCCCACTCAATATTTTAAAATTGGTTTTTCCTTTTAAAAACATACATATATTGTTAATATCATGCTTCCTATAATATTATCCAAGTGATATCTCATATTATCAAGCATTTAAATAATACAAACAATATACATAAATTCATGTTAAATGAATGATATTTATCATTATGCATAGAGTGGCACTTCCTATTCTATATGACATGTTTTCATGGCATGTTAACATCCAAAACATAACATATAGAAAAATAATTAAATAATCTCAATTCATGATTTTCCTAAAATAAAAATACATTAATCCTAAGCCTAATCTTCATTGGGCTTTTTGTCAATGTCCATCTTCCATTGGCTTTTCTTTGTTAATGGACTTTGGCTAATATGGGCTTTAAATTTATTATTGGTCCAATTCTTATTTTTTAAAGAAAACAAAATTTTTAAGTAAAAAATTTTGGACCAAAAATAAACTTAATGTGTTAAACTATATCCATGCATTTTAATCCATTAAGCCCAAATTTTATTGGACCTAAAACTAGGATTTACCAAGCCCAAAAACAAATCTTGGACTTAAATGCAAAATAGTAAAACAATATGCCCAAACGAAAAAGTTACAGAACTATAGGGACTAAAGTGATAAAAATCACAAAAACCCTAAATCTGTATTTTTCTCCTCACCCGCCGTTACCCAAAATCCAGCAATCGTTCATCTTCTTCTCCGATGCATCCTCGAGGCTGTCCGTGGGAAGATCTTCTTCACCCGACGCCGCCACGATCACGACAACCGTACGCAAGCAACAAGCAATAGTCATTCGCGGACGCAGTGTCGCGATTCGCGCAGCCTTGTGCCGCGTCGCAGCAGAGTCTTTTCGCTGTGCAGCGTGATCTCTGGCCGCGCGCGCAGCACAGCTTCTTAATACGTAGTCTTGTCGCAGATTCATTCGCAGCAGCGTATGTTATCTGTCTAACTAAGCGCGCGTGCGCTGCTGCTGCCGCGTGCGTTGCACTCGTTTCTCGTCGATGAATTTCTTCTGTCCGATGAATACAACCTTATTTTACAGATTCCTAACGCCAGTAGCTTACAAAAATTCTAAAACAGAAAATTAAAACCTAGAGGGAAACATGGTGATGATAAACCACCCCTCTAGTTACAGATTCAATACAATAATACAGACAAATTTCTAATCATGAGTTGAGACAAATCCAAGCATGCTTTATTCATATATTAGCAAATAATATATATCTAAATAAATTGTGCCACTCTAATACATAATCAACAAGATTGATTTCTTACGAAATCCTTATATATTATTATGAGATGGCTCTGATACCAATTGTTGGATAAAAATCGTATTTTTAATAATGATCTTATATAATATATAAGAATTAAGTAATCTAGAAACTCGTACCTTGTTTTTATGAGAAGATGAATAATCAAAAGTCAGTAGATCCACCACCAAACGATCTTCCGGGCTATGACTCAAGATTGATCAACACTTTGGACGTGTGGGCGTCTGTTTCACTACTCCCAATTGCAACCGGCGTTCCTTTTTTTTTTTTTTAAAGATCTATCTCTCTTTGTTTTGAGAAAAATCCTTATTTATAATGGCTTATGAAAAAACCCTAGCATGTGTTATATCTCATTAATTTAAAAATATTAAAATATTTTAAATTAAACATTTATCTCTCCACTTACGTAAAAGTGGAGAGAATGTGTAACCAACTAGAAGTCTATCTTGTAAAATATCACAAGACCCCATTAACACTTGTTTATAACACATTAGGCCTTAACAAATATTATAATCAAGATTTTTACCTTATATGCCGCTTTTCTCGCATTTGGGTCCAAAGAATGGTGTTGTCAATTAAATGAGCTAACCCGGGGATCATTTGGGAACATACAATAGTGGCTACAATAATTAAGCTTGTAATTAAACAAAAATAATTATTTAATTCCAATTCTACTCCACTATAAGATTGAACTGACCTCCATAATTGTATGCTCGAATAATAATTCGCCCAAGCCACATTGATTTCTTTATTGCACAATCCTTTGTACCACATCGTTAATTAAATTGATATCTCAACTGTCCAATCAATTTAATTACATCTTGTTCCTTGATACTTACTGGTTTTCTCTAATGATCATTTTCAACATACTTATATATATATGTTGATACACTCTGGCCAGAGAATTCTATGATCAAGTACTGAAACCCATCAAGAGATGTGTCGTACAAATTCTATATTGTCAATCTATAAATTCAATACTTGTAATTGCTCTCACCAAGATACCGGGTAATCTTGACTACAAGTGTATGTCGTGCCCATTGGTAACTCAAATGAAATAACAATTATAATCAAGAAATTATAATTGACTCAAGATTAAGATCACATTAAATCAATGCCTATGAGATTTAATAAGTCTGACAGTTATTACAAAGTTAATTAAATCTCACAAGTGATCCAGTTCAATGTAGTCACGCTACATCAATAAATTCATATATGATTAAGACAAATCACTCAATGAACTTATTACAGTCTATACCTAAATAAAGCGCCCAACTTTATTTATCAACTGCGAACTTAATTTATTTAATCATAAGATAACTTGTATTTATGTCTTCTGTGAATTCACTTGGTGATCACATAAATACATATAATATGGTTAAATGGACTTTACTCAAAATATTAATGCAATAGAGATACTTGAATAAAATACCTCATTCATTTTATTAATCAGAAAAATATTTATAACAATAAATAAACAAATATGCTTTAAAGAGCATATTTTTCCAATAACATCTACAAATTTATTGTACAATCAGAGGTGGCGTGGCTCACATGACATAAAGGAACTTGTTGGCTGAAATCATAACAAGACCACATAATTATTTCCACTTTTCAACCAAATCCTTTAGACGCTGCCACCCCATACTGTTAAAAAAAAAAGGTTTGTATAACAAATTAACAATCTGTTGATGTATCATTATTGTAGTTCGAAATGCCTTATTATCTTTTCATATATTTTGAAGTGAAATTAAATTTTTTAATTCCTGAAGTTGGAATAGACCTATGTTGAGTGTTGGGAAGCTCCTAGTCCTAGGTAAGCGTCTTTGTTGAAATTTTACTAAACTTTTATATCAAATTTATGTTTTGGCCTCCTCAAGTTTAATGCTTTATAAATTATGAGAACCAAAATCTCTTTCCACCATTGTCTGTATGCAAAAGGAAATCAACTTTAAATGTAGGACGTTCTCTCTCTCTGTTTCTCTCTCTCTCTCTCTCTCTCTCTCTCACCATCTTAAAAAATCAACCCTGAATATAAGATAGTGTCTTTGGATGAATTTCTCTGCAGGCTGTAGAAGATCTTGTCCATCCATGGTTTCGGGAAGCTGAAAATAAGCAGCACCAAACTCCAAGAGATGTTTTTACCAAAGAGCACAAGGACCTAGTGAAAGAAGGAGGAAAAAGGATGAAGGAAACAGCTTCATCTTGCTCGGTTGTAGCTGCACTCATAATCACTGTAATGTTTGCTGCAGCTTTCACTATACCGGGTGGCAATGACAGCCGAGGAATGCCAAATTTCTTGCATGAATTATCTTTCATAATTTTCGCAGTTTCAGATGCTCTCTCACTCTTTTCTTCCATCATTTCAGTTCTAATGTTCTTGGGAATCCTTACTTCGCACTACACAGAAGAAGATTTTCTATTGTCATTACCAAGGAAGTTAATTATTGGCCTTATCGCCATGTTCTTTTCTATTGCAAGCATGATGGTAGCCTTTGGTGCAACCATTTACTTAGTCCTTTTTCGTACATGGAAATGGGTTTTTATTCCAATTTCCCTTGTTGGATTTGTCCCTGTCACCTTATTTGCATTGTTGCAGTTTCCTCTTTTGGTTGATATGTACTCATCCACATATGGTCGCGGTATCTTCGGCAGCAAGTGACGGCTCAAAATGCTGATTATTGGGAAGCAGAGATGGTGGAAATAAAATAACTTGCTACAACATCGGTTCATGATCCTCGGTTCCATTTCTGATTAATCGTTTTTCATGATCCTTGTTTCCTAAATAATCCTTGTTAAGTGCTTTACAACTTTGTACCTGGATTCGGTTAATAAAAAGCCACTGTGACGCTGGTTTCAATTGAGGAATTTGGCATCATTGATGAATCTAATTTTTTTTTTCTGGACTTTTTTTAAATCTAACTTTTCAAATTTTTTTCCTTGGGTTTTCCTTGTTATTTCAATTCTTTGAATGATCATATCTTAGATTCTTGGTTCATTAATTAATTAACTAAGGTCTACAAGATCAACATATTTCAACCACCGAAGGATCTACAATTTTTTGTTACTTTTTAGAGCCAAGCCTTGACTTATTTTCGGACTGATATCAACATTAGTAAGTTGTTGTTGTTGTTATTATTATTATTATTATTATTGTTATTGGTCAAAGCGGGGAAAAAATAAATTATATGAAGTATGTATAGCTCACTCATCTTGGCCAGCAAGAAACAACTATTCATTTGCATAAATAAATAAAACCACATGAATATATACTAGCCTCCGCGTTTTTCAAATTTTCAATCATTTCTGGGCCGCAATTGCAGGTCATGCAACATCTAGTGTTCTCTCCCTGTAATTTATTAAGCTCATTTTATGGCATTTTTTTCAAAAGAGAATCAATGCAAATGATGAATATATTGATGTGTAGTGTCATATATAGTGTGTATTTTAATGAAACTGGTATTTGAAATTTTGAATATTTGATATATCGTTCAATAATGACCGTGATTAAATTAGCAAATATCAATTTAGTGGCCAAGTTAGGAAGTTGTTTTTAACATTAGATTAAACTAAAAATTAATGTTTCAATGCATATTTTTCATTGAGACAAATATGAATTTTTTAAATATACATGAAATTTTTTTGGACTGATATAAAAATTAGTAAGTTTATTGAGATAATAAAAATTCTGTAAACGACAAAAAAAAAATTACTTATTTGATTATGATTTATAACTATTTTAAAAATTTTCGAGTGTCAAAGATATTTACTAGCGCAGGTGTCCAAGTAATTAAAATAAAAACTATGTACTACAATTATTAAAAATACAAACTATGTACTACAATTATCAGAGCACAGTTAACCAACCTGAATCCTCATTAATATGATTTATCATTCTGAAGAATTACTTATTCATTTTCATGCTTGTATATATCCAAAAAATATTAAAAAGTTAAGAGTGCTAACATAAATAAGTTAAAACCGGCGCCACTCTGCCTTGTTTTTAAATAACTTGATTTATCATTCTCGAACCATTGCACATCCCCTTGCATCTGCAATGCTGCACCAGCCACTTCTCTTGAAGGTGCCAATCTTCCTGTTAAATTTACGTCTTGGATGACATTAAGAACATTTTCACGACGATGTAAAACTGCAAGATCAAATATGGTGTGTTGATCTTTATTCATCACACTTGCATTATAGTCATAGGCCATAATAAATTGATTGACAAGCTGAGGAATCCCCAATCTTTGCAGGCTTGCAGCTGTGAATATTGCCTCGAACAATCGAAATGTGTCTAAATCATTAGTCCAAACCACTCCTTCACAGATAATTCTGACTATTTCAACTGTCTGCATATGCATTAACTTTTGTTCATGTATGACTTTGATGCTCGGGGCTGCAATTAAACTCGAGTCAATAAAAAGGATATAAATTAAATTCAAACAATTATATTTTTAATTTATAACACACCCTCTCAAAACTTACCTAGGTGCATGAGGGCATTCCAGATCATCATATGCACTTTATGCCACATTTTACCTGTCACATATATAAACAAATCAAGTACCTTTCAATGATCGGAATCATGAATTCAAGAAGACATAGATATATATAATATATCTATCTATTAAAAATATATAAAAGTTTCGCAGACCAAAGGTAGTAGTGATTTGTTCTGTAAATCCAAAAGGTGTGCATTTTTCTGTCTCCATCCACATTTTGATTATCGTTGGTCTGAACGGAAGGAGCAAGCTCCTCCTTCACAGGAACGCCTGCAAATTTATTAACTTAGTTTTGTGAGGCCAAATCTTAAAACAACGTGTATATATAGAGTCATCTTCCAATTAGTGCTTCCTCATTTCCACTAAAATGAGGGCTTCTTCATTTTCATCATTTTCACACACATATATGTGTGTGTAAAGGATTGTTGACACCGACAATTGTAAATTAAGCGCTGCAAACATCCAAGCAGACTCCCACTTTCAAACGCGTAAGGCTTTTTAGTCAAGCTGTCGAGAACAATTCCTCGACATTCGCTGTTGTCACCGCCAATCGTTGGATGACTCTTCAATAACTCTAAAGCTACATTTGATTCATGAATAAAGTCAGAGTGGTGGCGATGTATCTATACACACACACACACATATATATAAAGGAAGATAACATAACTAAAGTATAACCAAGCAATCAACAGTAGAACAGGAATTTGGTTTAGCGGAGTTCAATATATGAAGCAGCAAACAAAATTTAAGTGTCTTTTCTAGCTAAAAGTTTTCTTTCCTAAAATTGCCACCTCTGGAAATCTGACCAAAACTCTAAGGAACATTGTTTTCATAAATATGGCTAAAGAATGGAGCAATTATATTAGAAAAATCTAGAAGAAAAAAAAATGCTTGATTTTGGCGAAACAATTAACTTACAGAAAATATCGTATACTTTTAATGGTTAAAGTTTGTAGACACACTTTTGGCTCAATAATCTTATGTTTTTCTTGGTTTTAATCAATTGTATTTTTAACTTTATGTTTAGCAGAAGACTATAAATTTGTTCATAATTTCATAGCAAACAAAAGCAGATTTTTTCTTCTTAAATACAAATGGCAATCAAAGTTTAATATGAAAAAGTACTTTTAATGGTTAAAGTTTTTCCTCACATTGATTTGCTCTTCCATGATTAATACATTACGTTTACTATGTGAATATGATGAAATAATATACTTTTTATGATTTGGAAGGATATCAGTAAGTTAGTAGTGTATTAGAGACGGGTTTTAAGATGGATGTGGAGAATAAATTACCGAAACTTATTTTTTTTCCAAATTGAATTACATTATTTTATCTAAAATGTTGATTTTAGGGGTGAAAAATTTCATTAAAAAAATGGGTTTTGTTAAGTACCTGGTACTAAGGAAGAAGGAATATATTTCATTGATATTATTGTGAATGGAATTTCAAACATATGTAACGAGTTGTCAAAAACAATGCTAGTTTAGAGCTAGCCTTGAGGTTTACCAGTAAATCAAATGGCTAATTTGATAAATGTGTTAGCTTGAAACTTTTAAGTTAATACTGACCGTGTACATTAGCGTTGATTAAACATGAAAGCACTCTGGCGCCATCCTTGCCTCTGCAGATGGCTCCACCAGTCACGTCTAGTAGATACTGAAAAGTATCCTTATGACCATATAATGCTGCATGATGAACCGGAAGAGAGCCACTGCCTCTTATGAGGGTTATACTTGACTAGATTTTTTGCTGCACAATAAGATAGAACCGTCTGCTTATTATCATCTAGTCGCGGCAGTATTTCTGGATCGACCTTGGACGCCAGCTTATCGATAAGGTCACTGACCTTATCACCCTCAACATCAACTGACAACCCCAGAGTCGAGTGAAATATTGTCCAAGAATATTCAAACTTGGCGGTCAAGGCATCGGGATGAAGAGTGACATAATCTTCTACGCGTTGCCATTCATTATTCTGTATCATTCCATGTAGCGCCCACTAGCGACGATGATACTCATCCCCTTCCGAAATCTGTGATTATATAGTTTGATTCGTTGAAGTGATTTCATCTTCGTTTTTGTTTCTGCAAACCATTATTGATAAGTCATTAGACACAAAAGTTTAAGTAATTAGGTAAGGACTCAATACTAATTAGAAGAAAAAAAATTAAGTTAACAAAATGTAAATCCAATTTGAGGTCATGTAGATCCCAAACGATCGAGAGAGAAATGAGGCGCATGTAGATTGAAGTAAAGACTCGCAAATGATCAAGAATAAAAAATAAAATAAAATTCCTTAACTCAAAATGGATATATGCGGTCGTTGGTTTGAACTCTTGCATCTCGGTTTGACGAACTGCTGCATTCTTCCATATTAATTGGAGTTAAGAATTAAACTTGATTTCATGGTGTTTGCTTTCCTGTAGCGGAAGCAAAATAATAGATATATAAATATTCGAATTGAAGCAAAATAAACAAGTCATAAATGTTGAATTTTGTATAGAATCATAAAATTTTTTTAAAGTTAATTTTTTTTTTAATTGAACCTCAAATTTTGAAAGTTAAAATAATTTCAAGAGTAAATGAGTGATCTTTACTGTTATATATAATAGTAAAATTAAATTTTTATAGAACAACCTTAATGATCAAAATGGTTCAACAAAACTAGCGAAGTAGCTCTTGTGTTCTAGCTACGACTCACTCCCCTAATTGTGACACAGGTGGTGGGAAGAGCAAACATAACATGAGTATTTTATTAAAAAATGTAACATGAGGTGGATTCTCATCCTGTGGCTGTGAGTCAAACTAATAAATTTAATAAAAAAAGATTTTTTATATTGTAGTTTAATTTGAGATTTTTTTTTTTTTAATATTGATTTATTCCTCAAACTTGGAAGAATGAGGATGATTTTTTTTCATTTTTTTTAATCTATAAAAAGAGAGTTGGTGGATACATAAAAATATTAATATGAGAAGGAGAAAGGCAAGAAAGTGATATAAGATATTAAAAAAGGCATCTCAACTACCAACAGGACAAAAAAGAAATTTTTAAGATTTATTCCTCTTCCAATTATTTAAGTATCCATTAATTTTTCATGATTTATCACCTATTTATTAAGTTTGCAAAAAAATACAACACGAACAAAGAGGACAATGAAAAGAAAATTATCCTTGAATAATTTAAAAAATTCCAGTTGCTTCTTTAACATTTAAGCGAACAACCATTTGACTGAGGAATATATTCTGTTGTGTGATTAAAACTAATCTGTAAAATCAAAAAGAAAAAATTGAATAAACTGCTAACTTTACTAATACATAAATCGGTTAATTAGAATTTTTTTTTTGAAATAAAAAAATGAAGAACCTGTGAATGAGAAGAGAAGAGGAATGGTGACGGCAGCGGCAGCGAAGCAGCTAGAGTGGCGGAGTTGGTGGGGGCAGCCGTGTTCATTGTCCTTGTAATATATTTGCCTTGTCTTCTCTCTTTCTGCTTCTAGCTTCTACTCGGCAAAGCTAACTTCTCAGATGAGCTTATAGGAATTTGTGTACACTGGAGCGTCTCCTTACATATGAGATGCTGTAGAGTGTTTGGGGGTGAAATTTGAAAAATGTTAAAGAATCAATTCAATAATGAAAAAGCACATAAAAAATAGTTAATTAATTGATAAAGTATTATATTATTGATTTTTTTAATTCTTTTGACCTAAAAAATGTGTAATACTCACCTTAAATTATTTTTTTCCCTTTATAGAGGTGTCTCAAACTAATAAAAGATTATCAATAATACAATCAAAATTATCAAACAATTTTTTTTAATTAATCACCAAAATAATAATAATCTAAACTATCTTTGAATATTAAAAAAGTTATAGTTACAAAAATTATCATTTAAAAAAATTATTATTACAAAAATTAACATCTTGGATTTTAACATTTATTTGTTTTATTAAATTTAAGAGTATTCTTGTAATTATAATTTTTTTTATTTTTTAAAATTTTATAGAATAAAATGGTCTTTTAATAAGTTTAGGGGTAAAATAGTTATTTTATTTAAAATTTTTAATGGATTCTATCTTTGTTAGTGTCAAACTGATCGATTAATATAAGTTTAGAAATAAAGATAGTGCAGATAATATGTCAAAATTTTATAGTGATTAAATGTATATATGACAAAATAGAAAAGGTACGGAGATAATTTTTTTTTATTAATTAATATTTAATGAAGTGACACCAAAAAT
The DNA here is from genome assembly GCA_030449835.1 of Clausena lansium. Taxonomy (NCBI): domain Eukaryota; kingdom Viridiplantae; phylum Streptophyta; class Magnoliopsida; order Sapindales; family Rutaceae; genus Clausena; species Clausena lansium. The sequence continues at coordinate 3,051,570 of JASUUF010000146.1, read as the reverse complement.
TAATAATAATGTTTCTTTTCTTGAATCTGAATAGAAATAAAATTTTGAATAATAAATATCTTTGAAGAATATTACTATTTACTTGTTACGTTAAACAAAAAAGCATTACAGCTTATTTAAAAACTAAAATGATTGTAAATTTGGAAATACCAAAATAATGGTAAAACATTAGTATAACATAAAGTATAAGGGCCTTTTAATAAATCACAAAAGTAAATGGCACTAAAGAGAGGAACATGTCTCTTTCAGGAGTAACGACAACGAGAGTGACGTCGGTCGCTTTTGCTGGCACTCCTCTTGGTTTTTTAGACATTTGCCTCTTTTTGGTAAATATTATTTAATGATGGACTAAAATATTTGAATGGACAACAGAGCCGGGCATAGGCGCCGCACCTGATGATTGACGAAGACTGATGCTGAAGTCAAACAAAAATAATTTTAAATGTTTTTCAGATGCCTCGCACGTGCATGAATCTCCAACACAATACAGAAAAATTAGAGATTAAACCGAACCGAATGCATTAAAATATGATCCGATTGCATTTATTAGAACTCGGACATATCCGGATCCGAGTCCGGGTTGAGTTGAACCCATATTTTTGAAACCCGGACCCGAATATAATATTTTCATAATTTAGCAATTAATTCATTTTTATTACTAAGTATAAATATAAAAGCAGAAAGTTAGGTTAAAAAACAAAAAGCCAAAGCAAACGCTAAAAGCTTCACAAGCTGCCAACTCTCTATCTTCCTCACGCCACCTCTTTGTCTTTTCCTCACCCTCAACCACTCATGAAATAAAAGCTATAGAGGTGCTTTCCCGCTAGCGAAGCTAAAACAAAGATGACAAGCCAACATCAATTCAATATTTTTCATGATTTTATTTTCATCAATGCATCATCAATTCATCATCCATCATCATCAAGAGCACCAACCAAGTTGTGCCGCTATAAAATTCAATGTCATCTCTCCTAAGACCAAACTTTTCCAGCAGCCGCTTACTCCTTCTCGCCAATGCTCTCATTTCTCACTAGATTTTCCCCCATCGGCGCCTTAGATGCATTCTTTAGTTTCAAAGTAATTTATTTTTTTTTTCTGTAAATTTTTTTTTTATTTCTATTTAATTTCGGTAATTATTAATTTTTTTTGTTATTGTGAGTAGCCAAATGTGACATTTGAACACATAATATCGATATAATTTTAAACTTTATTATTGAAGCAAAGAAATTTGGTTGAGATTCAATGACTTTGTTCTAAATTTTACTGTTTCTGCAAATTGCAAAGTATGAAAGTGCCAGTGGAAACGGCATCGTTCCGGCCAGTACAAACTGTATCCTTTTGTTTTTGTTTCTTAATTCATTGATTCGGGTTCAAAATCTGGATTCCTAGTACCCGAATTTTTCTAGGTTGAACTTGTACCAGAACCCGGGTGTGAAAAAACTGGGTTAATATCCGGGTCAAGTATGAAAAAAATGGTGGCCGGCTCCAAAATCGGGAAGGCTGAACCCGGATCCAGACCCAAAATTTGTCATACATGAGAAATTCTAAAGAGTAATAAACAAATTCTTATGCTTCTTTTTTCATTTAACTTTTAATCTTGTTTAATCTTTAAATATTATTATAACCTGGCTAGCTAAACCTAATTAATGAGATATATATATATATATATATATATATATATATATATATATATATATATATATATATATATATATATATATTTTTTTTTTTTTTTTTTTTTTTTTTTTTATTACTTAATAGTGATTGTGCTTTGTCTTTTTTACCTAGCATTCACTTTAACAAGAATACTATGAATTACGTCTCTAATGCCTACGGCCATAGTCATGTGCTATCAGGGGCTGTTTTAAGTATAGGCGAACTAAGTGGTCGTTTAAGACCCGATATATTATGAAGATTTCGTTGTGGTCACCTAGAGCCCATATATTCAAAAGACTCTTTTTTTTTTTCAATATACTCAAATTAATAATTTTTTAAGTTATTTATAATGAGAAAGCCTATTTTTTAGACTCTTTTGAATTAATAATTATCTTACAATTAAGAAATTTTATAATAATTCTATATTTAATATTCTTAATGTTAAAGAGTTATAATTAATAATATTGTCTAACTATCAATTCATTTTTAATTTTTCTAAGAAAAATATTAAATTATTTATCTATTTAAAAAAATCTTAATTATTTAACATTATAAAATTTCTTGCACTCTTCTCTATAAAGAAAATTATTACATTTATTAGTTCATTTTTGAAGTAAAAAATAATAATTTCTTGAAATAATATTTCTAAAGGAAGTTTTTCTTTTTTTGAAATTTCTTACTATCTTGTTGATATTTGAAATGTAGTTAAAAATTGATTGAATTTTGAACTCTTTTATATTTCTTTGAGTGTTAAAGCCAGTGAAATTAAGGAGGTCTTGTAAAAAATTTCGCCTAAGCCCTCCAATATTCTAGAGCCAGCTCTATGTGCTATGGGAGTGTGAAACTATTGATTGACAAGCAACCATTGATTTAATTCACTTAAAAAGAAATTTGAATTAAGAATGAGGTGTAGTAATGAGGCTTTTATGTCAGAATTTTCTTAAAAGAAGTTTGGCATTTACAAAGTCTTGTGGCAGATACATGTACATCAGATTTTTCGACAAATACAAATAGAAACAAGCTTGAGGTTTGAAAATTATGATTACTCTTCAACAAAATTTAGTGAAAGAACTCTTGTTATGGAATGATGATTGAAGTGCTTTTTGACATAATTTTTATCATGGAATTAAATCTTCATGTCATGTTGACATAGACAAATCGTGTATTTATTTATTCTTTCAAATTTTTTATTTCACATCACCAGTAAGTAAATAACGACATCAACTTTTAGATTTTTTTTTTAACGATTATAAATCAAGCTACCGACCATATATCGATATTTACAACCGAGATTTTTTTTGGACCGATTATACATCGAGGCTATACTTTGGGACTACATATAGGAAAAAAGACTATATATAAATTAATTTCACCCAATTATGCTTAATTGAGGAAATTTTAAGTCATAACCGACTTGAACTTAGGTACCAATGGGCTTTTAACCCATTGGCATCAACTTTTGAATTTTTAGTAAAACTTGGTAGAATTCTGTCAAATAAGTTAACTATATAAAATTTATTAGCCATGTGTGCATATCAAAAATTATGATTATGTTATAAATTAATTTTCCCAATTTAATTAGCCAAACAAGCTCGCTCAATGTTTTTTGAGAGAGCAGGGTTATTTATTTATTTTTATTTTTTTTGAAGGAAACAAGCTCGAGAAGAATCTAAATGAGATCAAAACAAACAGAAGAAGTTTTATCAGGTTCAGTTCCTCAATCGAAACTAGCCTCACAATGGCCTTTCAATCATCAACTAAATTCAAGTACATAGTTCTAAACACTCAACAAGCAATATAGACCAAGCATCATGAAAAATGAAAAAGAAATGGGTTTGTGAACAGTGGGACAATAACCCCATTTAATCAGCTTTTATAACTCGCTGGCGGCTATTTAATTCTCTCCAGCCGGTTTGTATAAAGATGCCGCGGCCATAAGTGGATGAGTACATATCAAGCAAAAGAGGAAACTGCAACAATGCAAATAAGGTGACAGGGACACATCCAACAAGGGCAATTGGAATAAAAACCAAATTCCATTTATGAGAAAGAGATATGTGAACGGTCGCACCAAAGGCTACCATCATGCTTGCAATAGAAAAGAATAAGGTGATGAGACCAATAATTAACTTCCTTGGTAATGACAAAAGAAAATCTTCTTCTGCGTACCGTGAAGTGAGGATGCCCAAGAACATCAGAACTGAAGTAATGGAAGAGAAGAGTGCAAGCACATCTGAAATGGCAAAAATCATGAAAGATGGTTCGTGTAAGAAATTTGGTACTCCTCTGCTGTCACTGCCACCAGGTACAGTGAAAGCTGCTGCAAACACTACGGTGACTGTGAGTGCAGCTACAACTGAGCAAGATGAAGCTGTTTCCTTCATCCACTTTTCTCCTTCTTTGACTAGTTCCTTGTGTTCTTTGGTAAAGACCTCTCTAGGAGTTTGCTTGAGATCATTTTCAGCTTCTCGAAGCCATGGAACGATAAGATTTTCTACCGCCTGCAGAAAATTAAGTCATAAATCCGAGGACTACAAGTTACTTTCAAGGTGGACTTTTAAGGGGGGAAAAAATATTTAAATTGTCATAGTAATATAAGGTATTTGGAGAAGAATTTCCTCAAAATTTATCATTGTGAAGGATTTTATATTCATTTTCATGCTTGTATATATCCTGAAAATTCTAATGAGATGGAGAGCCGATAGATACGAGTTAAAAACGGCTGCTACTTTACTCAGTTTTTCAATTAAGTGAGTAAACAGGCACCCTCTTATTACCTAAATTTTGTCGGTGTTCTATCAAATTTTCCTATCTAAATATAATTACTTATTTATCCTGTTGTACAACGAAAATCAAATTGTGGCTATTAATCATAAAATGTATATTAAGCTTTTCTTTTCTTTTCTTTTCTTAATGGACTAGCTAGAAATCTGAATATTTTATATGATCATGGTCAGATAAGCAATCACACCTTAAACCATTGCAACTCCCGCTGCATCTGCAATGCTGCTCCAGCCACTTCACTTGAAGGTACTAATCTTCCCGCTAAATGCAGGATGTTGTTGCCTAAACTTTTTCTTGAAGAAAATAAAGTTGCAGTGAAATTTACGCCCTGTACGAGATTAAAAACCTTTTCACGACGATATAAAACTGCAAGATCAAATATGGTGTGTCCATCTACATTCAGCATGCTAGAACACTCGTCAAGGGCCATAATAAATTCATTGACTAACTCAGGAATCCCCAATCTTGCAGCTGAGAACATTGCCCCGAACAATCGATTTCCATTTTCAGGATTAGTCCAAATCACTCCTTCACAGATAATTCTGACTATTTCTACTGTTTGCATATGCTTTAACTTTTGTTCATATATAACTTTGATGCTTGGGGCTGCAATTAAACTTGAGTCGATAAAAGGGTTTAAACTAAAATTAAAAAAACTCCATTTTTAGAGAACAGCCTCTCAAGACTTACCTAGGTGCATGAGAAGATTCCAGAGCATCATATACAATTTATGGCACATCGCACCTGTCATATTTATAAACAAACCAAATACCTTTCAATAATCAGAATCATGAATTCAAGTAGACATAGTGTGTGCATATATATGTATCTATCACAATAATATGAGTTTTGCAGACCCATTGTAGTAGTAATTTCTTCAGTAGATCCAAAAGGTGTGGATTTTTTTGAGTGGCTTTTTGATGTGACAACAAGATTCTCTATGTCTCTATCCACATTTTGATTATCGTTGTTCTGATTGGAAGAAACAAGCTCCTTTTTCGAAGGAATGCCTGCAAATTTATTTATTTTGTTTCATTAGGCGACATCATACAACAATACACACACATACAAAGCTAGAGTCATCTTCCAATAAGGGCTTCCTCATTTTAATAAAATGAGGCTTCTTCATTGGACGATCACTATGTGTGTGTAAAGGTTGCTGACACCAACCATTGTAAATTAAGCGTTGTAAACGTCCAAGCCTACTCCCACTTGCGAACGCGTAAGGCTTTTCAGCCAATTTGCTTAGAACAGTTCTCCGACAGTTGATGCTGTCGCGGCCAATCGTCGGATGAAACTTCAATAAATCTAAAGCTACATCTGATTCATGAACAAAGTTAGAGTGGTGGCGATGTATTTGATCTCTATATAATGCGAGCATCATATATATACATATATGAAGGATAGAAATTATCATGTAAGGGTTCCTGTACTTCATTAAAATATTGTGAATGGGTTTTATAATGTTGTAAAAATTATTTGCAACATTATAACAGTCGTTTCAGTATTTTAATAAAGTGCAAGAACCCTCATTAGAAAAGCACTCTATAAAAGAAGATAACATAAGTAAAGTATAACCAAGCAATCAACAGTAGAATCAAGATCTTGTTTAGCAAAGTTCATTATTTGAAAGACCCTAATGGTCTCACTAGTTATAGGTTTCCTTGATTCCTGTAAGCTTTGTATGTTGGTACTATCATGCATTTTCCTTATATTTCTGTAACACTTTAGTGCCTTTTGTATTAGTGTTATGCATCGCATGAGAAGTAAGACTCATTATATCCCTCCTTGACTAGGTGTTAAATTCTTCTTTTAATTAATAAAGCTTCCCTTGTACCATCGATATTTATTTAAAAAAATTAAAAAAATTATAGATCTATCATTATTGATAACGGTTAAAGTTTTTAGAGACACTTTCGCCCAAATAATTTATGTTTTTCTTGCTTTTAGTCAATTGTATTTTAACTTTTTGTCTAGTAGAAGTCTTTAAATTTGTTAATAAATTTGATTTTTTTTCTTCTTAAACAAGCAGCAATCAAAGTTTAATATGAAAATATACTTTTACTGGTTAAAGTTTAGCGTCACATTGATTTATTCTTCCATAATTAACATATAAAATAATTGTGTGATTATGATGTAGTATACTTGTTATGATTTTTGAAAGAAAGAAAGATCATGCTATATGTAACTGATATCAATTCATGAGATGCATTTGATCAAATGCATGTCTTGAGTTTTTGGGTACAATTATTGGGCTAGATGTAAGTTATATCTAATATAACTTAGTCACATCTCAGTAAGTTAGTTGTATTTCAGAGATGGGTAGGCGTAGAGAGTACTTAAATCAGTAAATTTTTTTTTATTTCCCTAAATCAAATTACATTATTTTTTTCTAAAATATTGATTTTATTAATGGGCATTATAGAAATAAAAAAATTTAGAAAACAGGTTCAAATTTTGATATGTATTTTATTGGGCTCAGATATCCCAGTACTAAAAAAGAAGGATTTTATGGTGCATTTACTAAACAGGAATCGGAATGGGTTGGAATCGGAATGAGCAGGAATGGGAATGGGCTGGAATCGAAATGGAGAATGGGAATCAGAATAAGTTGTTTATTTGGGCTGTAGGAATCGGAATAAGAATGGGCTGGAATTCCATTGATGTGTTTACTTTCTCATGGAATCGAAATCGGAATAAGCCGAATTGTTTCAAGTTACTAAAATGCCCTTAGTTTATCATAATAATCATACTAACAACAACATTTAAATAATAATAAATAATAAAAATTAATAGATTTTAATAAAATAATATTAAAATAATAATAATGACATTATTATTATTTTAATATTATTTGTGATTGTTATTATTATTATAAAAATGATATCAATTAAAAATTAAAAATAATAAAATTTAATAATAATAATAAATTAGATAATAAAATTAATAATAATAAACGTTAATAATGATAATATTAATAAATATAATAATAACAATAATTAAAAATAACTATAATAATAATAATAATAACAACAACAACAACAACATTTAAATAATAAAAATTAATAGGTTTTAATAAAATAATATTAAAATAATAATAATGACATTATTATTATTTTAAAATTATTTGTGATTATTATTATAAAAATGATATTAATTAAAAATAAATTAATAAAATATAATAATCATAATAATTAGAATATTAAAATTAATAATAATAATAAATGTTAATAATGATAATATTAATAAAAATAATAACAACAATAAGAAATAATAAATAAAATAATAAAGTTAATATAATAATAATAATAATGACATTTAAATAATGATAAATAATAATAAATAATAAATTTTAATAAAATAATAAAAATGACATTAATGATAGTAATACTAACAATTAAATAATAAAATTAATAAATTTTGATTATAATAATAATAATGAAATTAATAACAATAATAATTAAAATAATAAAATTAATAATAATAATAATTAAAATAATAAAATTAAATAAATTTTTTATAACAACTACAATAATAATAATAATATTATTATTATTAAATAAATTTATTATTATTATTATTATCATTATTATCGGGGATCTATTTGTAAACAATATAAAATTTTAGGTTATTTTCATAATTTTATAGGGACTCAAATACAAAAACGTCAAAACTTGAATGAGGCATTTTTAAAATATTAAAATGTTAGTGCGGGTATAATAATTCAGGGAATGGAAATCTCATTCCCAACTCTCTTTATGAGAATCACAATTCAAGAAATGATTCCCAAATTTTTTCGAAGCCCACATAATTGATTCTCATTCCCAATCCAATTTTAACAAATAAACAAAATATTAATTTTCATTCCATCATTCCCATTCCCATTCCCCCAAAATAAACACACCATTGTTTCGTTCATGTTCATGTGCATGGAATTTCAAACATATGTATTATAGTTGTCGAAAACAATGCTAGTTTAGGCTAGCATTGGGGTTTGTAAAAGAAAACTTCGGTTAAACGGCACATGGACAGTATAACCTGAAGAAAAATTTGTGTGGGCAGGTGCACCTCAGCTCTGCTATTTAACAAATCAGATGACTGAACCCACAAAATAAATGCTGAGGTATCAAATTATTCAAAATAAAAAATTTCTGTGGTCCCACTGACAGGACCCATGTATCTGCCAAATGGCAGGGCTTTTGTTGTGGTTGGGCGCACCACTCGATCGCTTGAGATTTGATTTATCAGTAAATCATATGTGTTAGTTTGAAACTTTCAAGTTAATACTGACCATATAAATTTCCGTTGAAGAGAGATGAAAGCACCCAGGCACCATCTTCGCCGCTGTAGATGTCTACTTCATGAGTCGCCTCTAGCAGATACTGAAACGTATCCCTATGACCATACATTGCTGCAAGGTGAACCGGAAGATTGCCAAAATTGTTCGTTATGTTGGGTAAATCAGGTTTATACTTCACTAGAACTTTTGAGGCCTTTAGATTTCCTTTTGTTGCACAAACAGATAGAACCGTTTCCCCATGGTCATAGCGTCGTGCTAGTGCTTCCGAAACGTCCATTGACCCTGACGCCAGCTTATCGATAAGGCAAGCGGCCTCGTCAGACTCAGCATCAACTAATAACTTAATAATCAGGTGAAATATTGTCTTAGAAGAACCATAAAATTCGGCGGTCAAGGCATCGGGATGATCATTGACGAATTCTTCCACACCGTGCCAATCATTCTTCTTTATCATTCTGTATAGCGGCCAATAACGAAAATAATACTCATCTCCTTGAGCATTTGATTCTCGGTTTGACGAACTGATCCCTCCTTCCATATTGGATTTTAGAATTAAGCTTAATTTCCTGGTGTTTGCTTTTCCGTACCAGAAACGAAAGAGTAGATGTATTAATTAATATTTGAATTGAAGCAAAATCAAGAACTCTGAAATGTTGAATTTTGTATTGAATCATAGCTTTTTTGGAAATAAAAAAAATTTTGAGGGAAATTTAATTTCTTTATTGTTATATATAATAGTTAAATTTAATTTCTTTAAGACAACCTTAATTTTCAATGACGGTTCAATGGAGCGAAGTGGTTTGAGTCCTAACTATGACTCTTCCTCCTAATTTGACTCACTGGGTGGGAAGATTGTCTCAATCTTAATATTGACTAAGAAATATTAGTTGTCAACCAACATAAAGATTGACTGACTCAATCTTTGCTAATCAATCCTTATACCCAAACTTATAAAGTTGAACCTATTTTCAAGATAACTAAGTAATAGTTGCTAATCAATCCTTATACCTCAATCTTTCCAAGTTTCAAATAGTTGTATAAGTTGAGCCTTTGTACTCATGAACTAATAAGAGTGAAATTCATCTTCTTTATATTATTTCCCAAAAATTTTCAATTTGATCATCTATGCGTCGTTAAGTACAAATAAAAATACAACCCGCAAAAGGAAAAAAAAATCACTGAGCAATTTCAAAGATCCGAGTTGCATCTTTGACATTGAGGGTGCGTTTAGTACACTGTATTGTATTATGTTGTATTGAATTATTTTAATGCAGGTGTATTGTATTATATTGTATTGTATTAACATTGTATTATAACAATACCGTACGATGTTTGGTGCTGCACTATACTATATTAAATTTTTTGTGATTAATTTAAATTATATATTTAGAAAATAATATTTATTGGTGCTTAAAAATTAATACTATTTATATTGTTAATTGTAAATTAATATTATTCAAATTTATTCATATTAAAAAATTTAATAGTTGTTATATTAAATTGTTGAATAATAATCAATTTATATATGTATGTATGTATGTATATATATATATATATATATTAAATAATCTAATATTATGCTCTATTTTTATATTTATATATTACTTAAGTATTTATTATTGGTTATATTAATTATTAAATATTAATCAATTTTATATATTAATTATGAAATATAATTAAATAATACATTATTTAGTTATATTTTTTATAAAATAAAAATTAAATATAATATAATATTATTTAATAATATTAATAATATAATGTATTATATTAATAATTAATTTTTATTAATAATTTATTAATTTTTATTAATAATTATAATGTATAAATAAAAAGTAAAATATTATATTATATTAAATGAAAAAATTAAATAATATATAATTTAGTTATATTTTTAATATAATAAAAACTAAATATAATATAATATTATTTACTAATCTATTATAAATTTATTAATTTATATTAATAATTATAATGTCAAAATAAAATATTATATTATATTAAATTAAAAATTACATTTATTTATTATTATTGCAAAGTTAAAAAAAAAAAACGAAAGAAGAAGCTAATGCGCCAACTTGCGGTATTAGAATGCACCCTAATGCAGCAAGTTAGTAACGCAATCCCAGATAATGAGGGGTAGCAAACACCCCCTGAGTGAACAACCATTGGCTGCGGAATATATTATGTACTGTTATCAATTTTTTTTTTGGGTAAAACTAATCTGTAAAATTAAAAACAATTAATAAACTGCTAACTTTACTAATGTAAAACAACACTAATGCTGCAGGAAAGAGAGAGAGAAAAAGAGGGGAGGGGCAAGCAACTTGAATATTGCTCCAGTAAGAACAAAAGTAAAGACACTTATATAAGCTACACAGACAAAATTCATCGTAATATAATTGATTAATTAAGTTAAATTCTTACAAAGAATTTTAACAAACTTCACATTTGGTTTACAGCTAGCGTCCAGTAACAGTATAGAATTATTATCGTTTTTCAGCTGCATAGAACATATATCAATAAAGACTATCAACCCTAATACTTTGTATATCGAAAAATGAATATTAGTCGACTCCAAGTTAAAACAAATAAATACATAAATCGGTTAATTAGAAAATAAGAACCTGTGAATGAGAAGAGGGATGGAGAGGGCAGCGGCTGCAAAGAGGAGTGGTGGTGGTGGACTAGTGGTGAATAATTTTGGATGACAAAAGAGCAGAGAAATTGATGTTGCAAAAGCGTATTAAGTGCTGTGAAAATGAAATCCGGACTTTGCATTCTTATTTATACTGCATTGGCATAAGAGGTTCATATCTAGGCTTTACTTGTCGACCACGTCAATAATAACTGGAGCATAGCATCTTCCCTTTACTTTCTTTCAATTGGGAAACTTTCACTTTTACCTAACTCAAGATAAGTATAAATACCACCATGGTGGATGCAAGTTTTCTCTTAGAAGTAAGGAGGTTCTTGTTCTATTGATGAAGCTAGCTCATATGGAATTAGATTTTGTTTAGTATTGAGGTAAAAGTTATAGCTGCTATGGAAAAAAAAAATTGTACCTATAAAATAAAAGTTAATAATATGTAATTTTTAAATAATAATTTTGATAAAATTAGTGAAGATATAATAGATTTTTCATCATATAAGTATAAAATCAAACTAACTTAGCTTTTCAAACTACAATAACTAGTATTTCCCTAACACTTTAGTCTTTATAGGCTTTTAAGCTATAGATGTCTAACTCCGAGTTCCAAATGGGACCTTAATGGTAATAATCAATTTATACCTATTTATACAACTATCTGGCATACCTTCTTAATTTGAAATCTACTACTGAAGTATTGTAGTGTTTGCATTTTATGAAGAATGAAGGTTAAGTGATCACGTTCAATAATTAACCAATTAAACATACACACTAGATAAAAATAGATAAAAATACTAGTATATAACTTGGTTGTGGATTTTATATGTGTAGAGAGCAAATCATTAAAAAAATTTAAAATTTAATTACATTATTTTGTAATGTGGATTTTATTAATGGGCATTATATATCGTAATAAAAATTTTCATTAAAAATTGGGTTCAAATATCTTAGTACTAAAAAAAGAGGGAATTTTTTCATTGATGTTCATGTGCATATGGAATTTCAAACATATGTACTGTTGATAAGGAAATTTGTCACCACACTACCTTGAGGGGTAAGGACCACCAAATAGAAAATAAGAATCTCTAGAAGGTGGAAATAACGATCCCTCGAGGGTAGGAATAGGGACCACCAGGTGGGCAATAAGGATCTCTTGAGGGAGGAAAAGAGGAGTCCTGGGCCGAAACCACGAATTGGTCAAAACCACTAAGCTAGTAAAGCGAAAATATAGGGATGAGGCCCATTGGTGGAAGAGAACTGTTTGGACACGATCAAGGTAGTGGAAGAAGGTGGCTACAAAATCACCAAGTGCATAAAAGTAAGGGCACAACCTCAACTCCTAAAAGCATGCTCCAATCTCTTCTCCTATGACCCTAGGGGTCGGATTATACCAACCGCATCGCCATCCTATGACCTCCTAAAATAAAGGAAATGAAATCGTAACCACCACGCATTACTTCATTCCACAATGGAAGAAGTCCACCACAAGTTAATAACTTTTCACATTCACCAAAATAAGGGAGCCCACTCACCTAAAAATATATGGCCTAATATAAATACTCAACTACTCTATCAAAGAGATATAAGTTCACGAGAACTCCAATTTTATAATTCAACTCAAATTCTCCAACCGCCGACTCAAACATCGAGTGGGATCGCGGGAAACTCCTTTTCTGGCAGCAATTCACTGCTTTTTGTTTGTTTGTTTGTGTGTACAGTTATACCTTCATCTGTTGTACTTTGTTTGACCCCAGGCAGAAAAAAAATCAAATATCAATAATTGGAGTTAGAATGAGGGCCTTCTGCCAACACAGTTGTTAATAATGATTAGATTAATCGTCCATTTGCCCATAGCAATTCGCTTTTAACTTGAACATGTCTTTCGAGACACAAATCGTCTTAAAATTCACCAAATTCTAACAAGATTAAGAAGGAGAGACCGTCAATCAAGAGGGTTGGAAAATATCTTCGCGTAGACGAAACTCAGCAATGCATAAATGCATAAACACTCGAATCAGGAAAAACAAAAGCTTGAATACAATAAGGGATTTCAAATATCCAAGAAAGTAAAAGACACACCTGAAGCCAACTGAGAGCATATACTTTAGCGACCTTAGCTTCATCCAGAGAATAAAAATACACCAACCAAAAAACTTCGCCGAATGGCCAAGTCTTGCTTTAGAAAGCTAAGTATCATGACCATTTTATGTGGTCACTAGCCCAAAAATCTACACGTACTCAGCTCGTTTACAGACCTACCTCAAGAATACAGAACTAATGAAGGAATAGCTGAAGAAGAAGAATTGAAAAACCATTATTTGCTCACAAGAACACTTGAAATGGGTGCGCATGCATAAAGATATGCCATTTATTTGAATATAATATGAATTACAACGCTCACCACCTGTATGATATAACTGCAAGTCAAGAAATTTCAGAAAATCTTAATATATTAAAGACTATGATAACTTAGCTATCAATTGCATAATGCCTGCCACATTAAAGTTAGAAGTTTAGCTCAAAAGTCAGATTTATGAGATGAAGTTATAGCACTCTCAGTGGATAGAAAGTTCACTTCTTACCGGCCGAAGTGCAATATTTTAGCACCTTATCTGTTGAAGTGCAGCCTTTTAACACCTTATAGGGTAAACATACGATAGTTTTAAGTTTAATATAGGATAAGTTGTGAAAACAAAGTGTACAGACTATGGCTGAAAAGGAATGAAATGGTTAATTTACAATGTAGTCGAGAAATCATTATCACCAATATTTATTTTGCATACATGCCGGTAAGCTCAGCTTTTGGAAGTACAAATTATCTACTTAAGAGTGACAAAATGCCTATGTGAAGTCACTTATAATTTCAATTATAAGTAGTTCATAGATTTTAAGGAAATAGAGGGATTATAACCACTGATTAAAGTGGAGTAAGAACCCAACTCCCAGCCACTTGGAAAACCTAACATGGTTAATTATCTATAAGAGTATAAATCTCATGCTTGAAATATTAAGATATCTAATTGCAATCTAAATCATTGTCATTGTGAATCTGACATAAGAGCATTAAAGAAGGAACATTAGAACTTTATTTGTTTGCTTAAAAGCATTCTAACCTGCCTCGATATTCATTAAGCTCAATTGTAAGCAACGACTAAAGGTAGAAAACTTAGAGCTGTACCAAGTACGCAAATGTGAGTATTATCAAAATGATATGTTTTATATACAACTGAAATTTGCTTGTAGAATAATTTCCCACAATTGAAGGGTGGAAAAAGCACAGATACAAATAACGTGCCTCATCTAAACAAAGGTCAGCACGTTGCACTGCACAGATAAGATATTTCCTATTATAAATAGGGAGAATAATAAAGAAACTAGAATGCACAACTTTAATTTCTCAAAGCATTGGATAGTCAATGGGAGTAACAAGTGCATAGATAAGAATGATGAAAACGCTCTACCTGAAACCTAGAACATGAAGTACATAACAACTGCCGCCATTATAAAACCAAAACTACAACAAACGATCCTTATATTCTTGTGAAGGGAAATTCCATTATCGAATTTCATCATATCTCAGCAATCATAGTTTCCATCCTGCAATAAACTATATGAGAGATTTTGCAATAAATCTCCCATGACTCAGAATGGATCTCTCCAAATGGATCATTATTTAACATTAAAAGAGCGACATGGGAATCTACAACATTGGAATAATCACCACCTGAGTCAATTAATCTCAAGTGAAAAGGAAGAACAAACTAGTACGGTTCAGGGAGTGTTATATGCACATTATACTCATTGTTTACTTAGAAATACAAAATTAATCATTGTGTTAATTAGATTCATTATACACATGTTACTTTGAGAAAGTTTATGTTCTCTATTAAAGGAGTTATTTATTCTTTACATACTTATACCTTTAAGAAAGAGGCCCATATAGGAAGATCAAGGGCCAATTTTGACCTCAAACATTGCAACTTATAAGTTCATGAGATGATGACTATTAGGGATCTAACCTAGCAATAATTTATTTACTCCTTCCTCCTTATCTACCACCTATCTATCTCTGTTTTTTCCCTTTTTTTCTTTTTGGCTGGTGAGTTTGGTTTTTTTCTTTAATAAAGAAAAAGAAAATCTTTTTGCATGAATGCGATCTAAGATTTTAATTTGTAATCTGTATTCTTAATATGCTAAAACTATGAATCAATCGGAATTTATCCAAAAAAAAAAAATCCTCCCCCCAAGTCATATGTAACCCTTTTTGTATGTATGTTGTGGCTTCAATTTAATGAAATATGAAATAAGCTTTAGATTAACTTTATTTTTTAATTGTCTGGATTTAATTTTTTTGGGTGAAAATTATTAACATGCCTGAAGATCGGTTTTTAATGGATAAAATTGCTATTATTAGCAAAGTTAAATTGATTGAATTTTGCTTTTTGTTTTTTAATTATTCACTTGTCACACCCTTTAGCTTTTTGCACGAAGTTTTGGCTTTGGTTACTCATCCAGAGTTCTTTTACTTGTTTAGTTTGGTTGGTTGCTAATCTGTTTGAAGCAAATGAGTGTTTAACTTGAATTTTCAATCTAAGGCTCAGGATGACAAATTTTTGATTGGGAGCAGTCGATTTTTATGAAATTAAATGCATTTGAATGAGACTACAATGGTGTAACGTGCATATTTAGCAAATACAACAATTTATTTGATGAAAACGGAAAATTTTCTGATTTTCATGTCATTTCCAATATTATTGCAGAGTTTTAGTTATTTTCATTAGTAATTTACATCAGGTTGGGCTTTCTTTGTTATGTACGGTGTTGATTGAAAAGTACTCCTAAGGTGTTGTTGTATATTATTGTTATTTATTGTCTAATTTTGTGCAAAAATTTAATTCTTTTCTTGATGTTTTCTTGTGGCTAGATTTGGTCTGCATCCTTTAGATTTGGAGGTTGGAAAGTGGTTACGTAAACATGCTCCACAGATTAAACCTATAGTAGCGATGAATAAATGTGAATCAATTCATAATGGCACTGGCTCTCTTGTTGGAGCTGCTGCTGAATCCCTAATGCTAGGATTTGGGGACCCCATTGCTATATCTGCCGAAACCGGACTGGGTATGATATAACTATATAAAGCTCTTCGCCCTTCGCTTGAAGATTATATGCTTCGAGTTTTAAATGGTAAGATCATTTACACTTATCTTTTTCTTAGTATTTCCTGTAAACATTTTGAGTGAATAATCTATATATTTGCTTAAAAGTTCATGGAAGTTTTTGAAAGCTTAAGTTCTAATTTTTTTGAATGGCATTGACTAGTACACAATAAATGATTTTCTGTTGGTGCCCAATAAAAATTTTCATAAGCAATGCTAAAGCATGAATTATTATAAATTTTCTTCACTTTAGCTTACAGGTTTGACTAGTATACCCTTTAGCTTATAGGCTTGACTTATATATTGGTGTTTCCATCCCATTCATTTTCTTCACATTTATTAGGATTCTTTAATATGGTTCATTTGAAATTTTGAATTCAATTGAGTTGTAAAATATTTTTGTTGGACTCTGATCATGAGCATGGCTAGAATTCAAGTGAAATGATTTTTAGAAAAAGAGTGGGCACTAACTTGAGTAAAAGGTTATCCTTTCCTAACATTATGTAACATTGTTGGAAGTCATTATCTCTAAGAAGACATTTTATAACTGCGAATATTGTTGCCATCGATTCTTCATTAGATGTAAAGTACTCGTTAGGTCTTATGGTTTTTGTCATTTATGCCTCTAAGCACAAAAAAAAAAAAAAAAACACACACACACACACTATTATTTAGATTGGTGATAGTTGATAAGGCTCTCTAAAATGGGATTAGTTGTGTAATTGTTAATTTGTTATTTATGCAAATATTAACTGTCCATAATTTGTTTTCATATTCACTCATTTGTCTGAATACTTTTCAAGCATGAAGTCTTATGAGGCTGAGGTTAGTGTCTATTTAAATTGATTAATGAATTTGCTTAATAGTTAATTTCTTCTCGTACGTTAGTGTGCCGTATAGTGTGTCTTCTTTATGTTGTGTAGTTAAAGTTCCAAATGAGGATGCATATACTCTCTGTTCTCTAGTTAGATTGCAGGTTACAAGTCACAACTCTTTGATAATTTGAGGGGAAAGGCAAAGAAAGTGTTGGAGATTGGCATTGGAAGTGGCCCTAATCTCAAATAGTATGCCGGTGATACTAATGTGCAAGTTCTTGGTGTGGATCCAAACAGAAAAATGGAAAAGTATGCACAGACAGCGGCGGTGGCTGCTGGTTTGCCTCTCACAAACTTTAAAATTTTACAAGCCATATGTTTGAATAATTACTAATGCGGCATAAGATGACTTATCTTTCAAATTTTACGGGTGATCTTATTTTAGATGTGGGTCCATTAGTTGAAAGGCCAGCAGCCAACTTTCTGTGTTAAACAAGCATGTTTGCCGGCCGGAGTCTTGATTCCATTGTTTATTGTATGTAGTTGGTCTGTGAAACTAGAAATGTTGAGGGGGTTAATTTAATTTCATCCAGGTTGGGGAGGCAATTCCAGCAAGTGATGCATTTGTTGATGCTGTTGTTGGAACACTTGTACTGTGTTCAGTTGTGACTAGCTTGGATTGATTTTGTTGTAGTTGATACAGGAAATACTGATTAATTTCTAGATGATGTCATTTGTATTGTAATTGATTTTCAAGTGGTGTTATGTGATAAATTAATTTAAATGATTGTTCTTTTATTACATATATTTCCATTTTTAATTTATAATTCTAGCTAATTACATTGGCACAAAAAATAAATTTTTTCAATACGAAATAAAAAAATAATTTCCAATTAAAAAAAATATTTAAATAAAATTCCCGCTAAAATCAAATTAGTGAAAAAAGTTTGGCGCTAAAATTATTAATTTCAATAACAATCATTTAAAAAATTAATTTCCAGCAAAAAATTTTAATATATTTTAAAATTTTGCACTAAATTTTAATAATTTTCCGCTAAAATTTTAAAATAAAAAATTTAAAAATAATTATATTTTTCGCGCCAATTAATTATTTATAAAAATAAATTAATTAATAATCATTTTAATTAATAATATAAATAAATTTAAAATAAATATGTCATTAGTTTATGACAGAAGAGTGTTATGTTTCAAAATATTTATGACATATTTATGTCATAAAATCAGTGATTTACCAAACTATTTATGACAGTCGTATATCATAAATGCATGACAGAAAAAAATCGTCATCCTAAAAAATCGTCATCTCAAGGGTCGGATGACGGTCAAAAACCGTAATAAATCCGCGTTTTTCTAGTAGTGTTAAATTATTGTAATCAAGGCATGAATTAAATTATCCTACATGGCACGAATTAAATGCCCTATGAGGCACGTATTATATTGCCTTCTGAGGCACAAATTAAATTACCCTACAAGGTACGAATTAAATTGCTGGCTAAGCTTGAATTATCGCCATTAGAACAAAGTGCAAATAAAGCATGGATTATCACCATCGGAACAAAGTGCATTCAAGCACAAATAATTTTCATTTGTCCAAAAAGGCATTCAAGCGTGTATAATTGCCATTTATGCAAACATGCATCCTAGCATGGAAGATTGCTGCCTATGCAACTTTAGGTGGATGATCTCTACCCCTCCGGAAAGAATGCATATATGAGCCACCTCAAATGTTTATATGTTAATGCTATGTAGAAAGTGTGTTTCAGGCCATATTGCCAAATACGATAACCGTTTAATTGTGCCACCGAACATGCAAAATGTGACAATTGTAAAGGCAGCAGAAGAAGTAAGAATGCAAGCGCGACGAATGACATCTTAAATAAAAATTAGAATCTAAAGAATGTCAATTGATTTTATCATGCCAGATGTGACCTAACTTTGCCATACCTTGTCACTCACCCTTAAAAAACGAAACTTCTAATATCACCATCAAAATATTTTATCTTGTTGAGAAGTGGCTACAATGAATGTTTTCAAAACTATATAACTTAAAAAAACTCTACTGGAATGTTGGAACAAACTCCGCAATGCTCCAAAGTCCCATAAGAGCTATTCAAGTTCAAGCAATTAAGAATGTCTCTCTTCTTAGATGTGAAAGGTGCAGAAGAAGAGTCGTGAAAACAAAATCAACATTCTAAAAGAATTTATCATGCAAACTAGGCATTAAACCAAATAAAAAATGGTTGATGCCTTGAAAATGAGTGTAGTCATGTATTTACTGCTTATTTAGCTCATAAAAAGAGATTTTTGAATTTTAAAAACTCTTTTCATGAATTGGGGCCATGTGTTGATACGAAAATTTGTCAACACAATACCTTGAGGGTAAGGACCACCAAATAGAAAATAAGAATCCGCGGTGAGGGTGGAAATAAGGATCACTTGAGGGTAGGAATAGGTGCCACCAGCTGGCCAGTAAGGATCCCTTAAGGGAGGAAAAAAAGGAATCTTGGGCCAAGGCTATGAATTGGTCAAAACCACTAAGCCAACAAAGCGCAAATATAGAGATAAGGCTTATTAGTGGAAGAGAAATGTTAGGATACGATCAAGGTAGCTGAAGAAGTTGGCCACAAAACCACCAAGTGCAAAAAAGTAAGGGCGTGAACTCCACTCCTAAAAACATGCTCCACTCTTTTCTCCCATAACCCTAGGGGTCGAGTTATACCAAACCGCATCGCCATCCCACGACCTCCTAAAATAAAGGAGATGATATCGTAACCACCACACATCACTTCATTCCCACAATGGAAGAAGTCCACCACAAGTTAATAACTTCTCACATTCACTAAAATAAGTGGGCCCACTCACCTAAAAATGTGGCCTAGTATAAATACTCAACTACTCTCTCAAAGAGAGATAAGTTCACTAGAATTCCAATTTTATGATTTAACTAAAATTCTCCAAATTCTTGACTTAAGCACCGAAGTGGTATCGCCAAAAACCCCTTTTCCAGCCCCATTTCATCGCTTTTTGTTTGTTACTTGTGTGTGCAGGAATACCTCCATCTATTGTACTTGTTTTGACCTCGGGCGAGAAAAAAATCAGGTATCAAAAAGTATGTTGTCAAAAAACAATTAATGCTAGTTTGGGGCATTGAGGTTTTTATGAGAAAATATTAGTTAAACCGCACATGAACCATGAATATTGGCAGTCCAGGCATCGGTATGATCATCATATTCATCCCTTTGTGCATCTGATCATCATCATGATAAAAACAGAATCTATTACCTTTCGAACTCTGTGCTTCTTGAGTTTGTATACTCAGGTTTGGCTCCGTCTAGTGACTTCATCTTCGTTTTTGTTTCTTCAGACCATTCTTGATAAGCCATTACACTAAAAAATTTAAGCATTTAAGGACTCATATTAGAAGAATAAAAAAATGGTGAATCCATTTTTTCTTGCAATAATAGCCGTTGCAATAGGATGCCCTCAACTCAACTAACTGGACGTAAGCTTGCTTCAGGTAAGCCATTTTTTCGTCCATTTTTTCTTCCCTTCTTGTACATCTTCTAATTTAATCCTCACATAGTGTTATTAAATTATGGTTAGGAGAATTTCGGAGATCAGGTAATGTTCGAGTTAGGAGAAGGCAGTCCATTACTAAAGGACATAGTCAAATAACAGATGTTGGTTTATCCCATCTTGTTAAAAATTGCACAATGCTTGAGTCCTGTCACATGGTTTCTTGTTTAGGTATTACTACAGCTGGAGTTGCCGCTGTGGTTTCTAGTTGTGCCAACATAAAAAGGGTCACAATTTAGAAATGGAAGATAACCGAACGAATCAAGAGTAGGGCAGGTAAAGTCATCTCACACCAATGGACGAGGAACAGGGAGGCCAAGCTGAAAGAGTTATAGTAGTGCAACTTTTTGTTTATTTGTTTAATTGTTTATTTCATTCAATCAGTGTTTTTGATTTAGGCAATTGATATGAACCGTCTAGAAAAAGCAACGTTAAAAGAAGTGGCCATGTATGATCAGAGAATTGGTGCAAAAATTGAGAGGTAGGAAAAAAAAATGAACTGTCTTTCCTGGAGTCGAAGGTTAGAACTTACAACAATATTATTTTATTTATAAGTTAAATTGTGCTTGAACTTAATATTTTTCAACAAGTATTTATTTGAATGAGGGTTTTGAGCCATTTTTTTGGGTTAAAATGAGAATTTTATTAAGATTTTACAAAAAAAATACACATTTCAATATATTAAAAATTATATTTTTTTATCTATTAGGGTATAAAGAATGAAATTTAGTTGACTCATGAGTCATGAGATGATTGCCTATAATGTTCATAATCATCTCATGACTCATGAGTCAGCTAAATTTCATTCCTTATATCCTCAAATAGATATGTTTCTTCAATTCACCAAAAGAGTTTTTTTGAACCAGTCAATTATTCGTTCTTGCGAGCGGAAAAAATTTAAATGGGATATGGTTGTGCAGTAAAATCGTTTTACCAATTAGATCTAGAGGTGAGATTTGAAGTGAAAATTGTAATGCAATGTAGAACAAATTAATTAATTCCAAATCATATTAAAGCAAACACACAATTTGGTAGTAATGTGGTTGTCAAGAGACAAGCATAATCACAAGGTTTTCTTGTTAAACTTGTGTTTTATGAATGTTTGGGTGGGGAAACCACTTTTGGTGGTTAAACTTGATAATTTTGTGTTTTCAATGGCATGCGGAGAGAAAAAATAGAGTTGTGAAATTTTGTGGTTGAAAAAGAAAAGCAAACAAAAAAAAGTCAGAGATTAGAAAAAGAAAAACAAGAGGATAAGAGAGACGAGGAATGGAGAGAGAGCGCACGTGAAGCGAGAGAGAAAATTTTGGGGTAGGATCTATGTATATGTTAATAAATGTAAAATTAAAAATATTTTTAGGGGCTTCTACATATATATATATATTCTTTGTTGTATAAAACCTATGGTAAATAAAATGTTATTCAACATTTGATATTGTAAAGTGCAAACCGTCCTTCTCCCCGCATTCACCATTATTGCAAATTTTTCTTGAAAATTAATAATATTATGAACAATTTTGAAAAGCATGAAACAATGTGACCATCACAGCGGGTGGATGGAATGGCCACTTTGAACTAACAAATGTTTCAAAGCCAATGATTGCATATTAATAAATTTGTCTTCTTCTAATTCAGCCAATAGATCTAGGGCAAAACTGTTTAATGGTTAAAATGAGTTTAATTGGTTATTATCACTGGAGTCCCTAATGTTTCTTACAAAATCATAAAAGCTAAAAGTTTTTAAATATTTACTTATACAAACTCATGTTAGTTTAAATTTTTAAATTTTGATTTATGGATCTAGTTTGACCATAAAAATAAGAAAAACAATGTAATCTCACAAAATTATTTTAACTCGTGAAAAATCAATAAGTGTAAACCATATTTTTTGTTATATAATACATATTTAATATATAATAAATAAATTGAATATGCATTAAAAAAATATGGACTATTAACATTTCAATACTTCATAAAATTATAAAATAAAAAAAGGTGAAATTTTACAATAAAAAACATGTAAAAAGTATTAGGTTGTAATACCTTATTATTTTAATATTACAAAACTTTACTTTTTTCTATATTTCTGTCTCTAGTATTAGTTGACATGTTAGTTTACCTATAAAATACCAATGTTACCCTTGAAATTTAAGGGAGCCATTTTAATTTTTTTAAATTTCTAAATGTAACCCAACAAAGTCATGGAAAGATAAATAAAGAATAACATAAAAGGAAACTAATTTAAATTTCTTTTTTTTTTTTAAGAATAGTTCAAAAGCTTTTGAGCTTTATGTTTCTTGAGAATTATCCATGTTTTTTTCTTCTAGACATTTGGGCTTGTGGATCCTTGTCGTAATAATAATTTATAATTTATTTCTTGGCTAAAATGTTTAAATAGTAAATTTACTAGTTTCTAAATACACTTTTAAATGTAGGGCAGTCGCTTAATTTTATTGTGGCAACCTAAGCTTTTTGGCGATGGCTGATCAACCATTGCAAAAGACCTTGCAGCACAATCATCTTTACCATCTTTGCATTCCTCTCGGCCATCATAACTCAAAGAGTTAAGGATGCGTTTCGCACACTGTATTGTATTACACTGTATTGCATTATTTAATGCAGATATATTGTGTTATGCTGTATTGCATTTGCATTATATTATAGTAATGTTGTATAGTGTTTGGTATTACGCTATACTTTATTAATTTTATATTAATATTAAATTAAGATTATTTTATATTAATTATTAATATTTAAATATAATATAATATAATATAATAAGATTATACTATAATTTATTTTTATATTTTTATGTATTATAATAAAAAATTAAAATATAGTTAATTCCACAATTAGGCTAAAAGTTGGTGCTCCTCAATATAATCAAAATATATATAATGCACCACAATTTAGCTTTCAAAACTTTTAAACATAGGTAAGCAATAAATCAATGTAAACAGTATTATAATACTATATTCCAAACACTTTCTAAGGGTATTAGGAAATAATTAAAATTCTTTTCAAATGCCATTTTATCAAAAAAGAAAAAGAGAAAAGGGACTTATATGTAAAAATTTGTAATTTCTAGTGCCTATTTAATTTTACACAACATGTGACGTAGTGTGATGTAATCAAACTGAAAAAAGACAAAAGTTGTGGTAAGTTGCATCGGTTGCAACATAATTTCATCCTAATCTTATGTTTTGATGATTTTGCAGTGTGCAAAATTTCTGGTCATCGGCACCAAACCATAGTCTTTGTTTTTCTAATTCCGTTGCTTGTTGAAGTTAATTATGTAACATATGCACTTTATTTTTTTAATTAAGTGCAATATTTTATTTTTCTCCTTTGATTTAATGTTTTAAAAAGTCAATTAACTCATTACAATTGTTACAAATAAATTTAACGTGACTCGATTACTCACACGAATAAATTAGTATGAATTGTCAAATTCACACGTTTAATAAAATGGATCGTGTTTAAACTTATCATGACACGAAATTGAGATAACTCGAATGCGATTGGATTGCCGCGTTGCCAGCTTTTATTACAACACTCAAAGGTTCAGTATTACGGGTGGGCATTTAACCCGACCCGACTCGACCTTCGAAAAATCGAGTTCGGATCGAATTAGGATGATACATATAATCCGATCAGATTAGTTTTGCTTCAACTTGAATAACCCGTACCCAATCTAACCCGATTCGATCCGAAATTTTGATAAAAACAAACACAAATTCACCTAATCCGATCCGATCCGATTCGTATATATTCGGATCGAATCGGATAGAATATATATTCGGGTTTAATTCATTTACATTTTCTCCAATCCAAATCCGATCTAACCCGACCTCAACCCAAATTTGCCCACTCCTATCGAGTATAAGCTTAATTTGTATGAAGCTTAACCCAAAAAGAAAATTGTTACTGTATAAGGAGAGAGAGAGAGAGAGAGAGAAAAAAGAAGAGGGGCTTGAACCGGTCAGCCCGACTGGACCCAATCCGGCCGACCTTAGAACCGACCCGGCCTCCGCTCACGTTTCTGACCACATCACTGGCAACGGAAGGTACTGATCGGAAGCTCTTGAGACGCCGGTCATTCCCAAGCCATCATTGCCGCCTAAAAATGCCAGAACGCCGTCGATCGAAGCCGTGAAAACCCGTGGCATCGCCACCTCTATTCGCCGCTTTTTTGCCGGGTTAGCCCACTCCGCCCATTGGATTTTGTTCCTCACGTCATCTTCTTCAATTTACAAGAGTCCAAAGCCACCGGAAGCCTTCAAATCGCCGCCGATCAGCCATTGGATTTCTCACGGCTGCCGAGCTCGAATCGCCTCCGTCACCACGCGTCAGAGCTCACTGCCGCCACCATTGGACTCGGCGTGGCCAGAAGTGTCTGATCCAAGCTTCCCGGTCACCGTCGGGTGAATTACGGCCACTCTTTACCAGCGAGGGCATTACGGTAAATTCTTACTCCGTTGATAATTTCGTAAATTCGACCTAGTGGAGATTTTAGTAATTTCAAAATTAAGGGTAGTTTGGTAATTTAAAATTCTGAGGGTAATTTGGTAATTAATGGTTTTTTGGGGTATTTTAGTAATTTGAGGATGTTAGGTTATTTTGGTAATTTTTGGGCATTGGAGTTGTATATTTCGGTGAAATACTTAAATGTCATTACGAGCTATATCACGTTATACAGTTGTATTTTCACATGTACGGAAGATAATTATATCATTCCTTGATTTAGAAGGAACCGCGAATAAGAACCAATTTATTATGTTGATAATACTTGAGTTTTGTTATAAAATTTATCAATTAGGAGCACAACAATAGATTAAGAGAAAGAGAGAAAAGCTAATAAGAGATCTGATGTGTGTAGAGAGAAATTTTATTCATTCTCATGTGTGTACAAATAAGGAGTAAAATGCCTCCTTTTATAGTGATACAACCATAAAGTAGAAAGTAATGCATCATAATTATAAGAGATAATAACCCTTAAATTAGAGAGATAATGGGAGTTATAAGAAATGAAAAGTTGCTTATGAGGAGATCAATGGTTACTTTGATGAACATCCACATAAATTATAATTATTTCATAACACTCCCCCTTGGATGTTCATTATACAAAGAATATGCCTCGTTAAAACCTCTGTTAGTAAAAATTCGACGGGAAAAAAAAACTAACGAAGGAAAAAGAGTACACTATTCATTTGTATCTTAAGGAGTGCTGCAAGTCATTTCGTTAAAACCTTACTAGGAAAAACCCAATGGAATGACAAGCCTAGTGAAGGAAAAAGAGTACAATCTTTGTGGTCCTCCATATCGAACTCCCCTTGTTAAATATGCTCCCCTCAAAATGACATGGATGCTTCAAAGATCAATCATAATTTGTTGTAACTAACATTACTTTGGTGAAACCATCTCAGTGGTCAACACCATCCTTTAAAAGCTTGAAAAACATATAATAAATTGGAGAAGCTATCATCTTGAATTAGAAGAATATTGTCATGTATGTAGCTTCATAATTTTGTTGACTTGAATAAGATCAAGCTTTAGCATCCATATCAAAGAAAGAGTGTGATATACTTTTCACACTATTTTGATATTTTCAAGTTTATACGAACATATTTCAATTTTCAATTATACAATTTTCCAATGCCCTTCTAGGCATAAGTCGGAATAAAAATATGGTACTTCAGGACCAAGACATATGTACTATATTTTAAAATAGAACAATTTTGAATATGAAATACTTCCAGTATTTCTATATTATTCGCATTTCACTTAATAAATTCCAATCCATAAATTGAAAGAAATTCTTTCATTTCAAGATCTTCATCATGAATTTTATTCTTAAAAGAAATAAATTCATAAGCTCTTCAGGAGTCTTGTTATGATGAAATCATCAACACATTTTGTAAAAATTACAAATTTAATATTTAGCTTCAATAAAATCGCATAACAAAGTGGAACAACATATTCCACTTATAATAAATCACTTAAGTGATTATACTTTTAATTTATAAGTCTAGATTGCTATACTTGCATACACATATATGATTATAGCTTTATCAAGAATATATAAGCTGCAAGCTTTTTGAATTTAGTACTTCAAATACTTATTTCAAGCATTTTATCCTTCAAGGACAAGTACATAGATTCTTCAATTTAATTTTGAAACATTATAGTTCAAATTCACATTTTATTCATAAATTTTACGACTTCTGGCGTATGGACTACAAGTCCAAAATTCTTCAAATTTTTTGCTAATTAATTTCACGTTCTATAACGTATGGACTTCAGGTCCGAATATTTAAGAAATTTTGGCCAATCATATAATTTGATGATCTTCACATTTTGTGATTCAGGATCCTAGAAATCATAACAACTAAATTTTATTGACAAAAATCTTATGTCAATTTTAATTTTTGTATTGCACCAAGTACCAACATTAATTAAAAATCTATCATTTTCAATATATATATGCCCAATTGAGATCTTTCGAAGCTTCTAATAAATATGCCTCTTCAAGGGCTAAAGATTTCTTTTTTTTTTCAATGTGCACGCGTGTCTTTTATAGGGCAATTGAATCTCTTTATTTCTCACCATTTACCTCTTCAAGGGTATTTGAGATTCATTTTCTAGTTGGTACATTATGTCTCTCCAGGGACAATATATTTAATAATTTAATATAGATCAAATAATATTTTGCTATACATGCAAATATGGTCTCTTCGAAAGCACCAAAGTATTTCATTTCAACTTCCTGGGAATTAAATTTTTGCACTAATTGATCTATCACATGCTTGAGCATTCATATATTTATTTATCTATCACTATTCGTTCTTCAAGAACATCATATATATCAAACCGCAATCATATTCTATTTGTGAAATTTCACTTTCACATATTAATAAATTCATCCAATAATTGATCAACAATACACATAGTACAATAATTAGTTTGAACTTCAAGTACAATAATTAGTTTGAACTTCATTTACATCAATATTAAGATGAGATAAAGTGATACATAATAAAATCAAATCATCCATCACGTATAGCTTTCCTCCCCTCGTGATGGGATGACTTCTTCATAAAATATGTCACAAAATAATGGTGAATCATGACAAATAATAAATTATTTCTATAAATTCATCTTCACTTGATTTTAACAATAATCAATAATCAAGAGAATCTTCTCGGCTCTTTGATTAAAATTATTATGAATTTTCTATAATTCGATACATAATATTAGCCCCATTTGCAAATTTACCATTGCAAATTCATCATTTCAAACTATGTAAGAAACTCTAGACTTATTGAACTTCTAGTTCCTCACAAATTATTTTGATTTTTAATTTGTTCCACTTGGGTGGTGCAATATATATATATTGCAATCATTAATACTTAAATGGTGATAATTGTAATGTCGATAACTTTAGTAATGAGATGTCTAGCATTAATCTCATAATTATCAAATAAACATTCGCTTCAAGGAATGAAAACACATCACTAGTGAGATGAGACCAATTATTTACATCAAAAGCTTAATATTTTTTTCATATATAAAGAGAAACAATAACTCTAATACACATATTGACAATCTCAATTTGCTACCACAGGAGCATAAATGGGCTATAGAATATTTACACATATCACATATTCTCTTTATATTTATTCTTGATGATTTTCTCCTCATATACATATAAAAACAAGAAAATCATATATGAGCTTTTGTTCAATCTTTTGATAATCTCATATTTCCTTTAAATTGTTTCAAAGAAACAAATTATCCATTTGGATATTCTATTTTCATTCCTTCAAGGAGCTAAAATAAATCACCATGATAATTCAATCCTTGAACTTTTCCATATATTATGTTACTTTTCCTTTAAATTTTTCAAGGAAGCAATATGCCTTGTAATATTCATTTTATAACTCCTTCAGGGAGATATGGAGAAGGAAATTTGTATAGTCTTACATATACATGAACTTATAATATTTTTATAGTCCTTGGGGGACATATAGTGAATCCTTTATAAGATGTTGGTGTATAACATAATAATTTTGAAATTAATTCTTCAGAACATATATCGAAAGAAAATTTTCATTATATATATAATGCAATCCTTCAGGGGATACATTCTTAATTTTCTTTCATTGTTTATAATATTCAATCTCCAAGGATTTTAATATTCACACTTCAAGGTGAAATTTTTAATTCCAAGAATACAAAATATATAACAACAATTGAATATTAGAATAAGAAATATTAAACAATAGCAATATCAATGAATGGAATATTAGATAAACATTGTAATCTAATTCCCATAAAATATATATAACGATTAATAAAGGAATTAAGGAACGACTTCACATATCCATTATTCTTAAATTATAGAAATACATAAGCAACATATGCATATGGTTATAAACAAATTAAGATAGTTTAATTCATACCTTGGTTTGTGAGATCAAAGTAGAGATATTACCATATTTTAAAGAGGACACAAATCAATCGTTTGTGGCTAGGGACTCGTGCTGATAACGTGTTATAAAATTTATCAATTAGGAGCACAACAATAGATCAAGAGAAAGAGAGAAAGCTAATAAGAGATACAATGTGTGTAGAGAGGAATTTTATTCATTCTCATGTGTATACAAATAAGGAGTAAAATGCCTCCTTTTATAGTGATACAACCATAAAGTAGAAAGTAATGCATCATAATTATAAGAGATAATAACCCTTAAATTAGAGAGATAATGGGAGTTATAAGAAATGAAAAGTTGCTTATGAGGAGATCAATGGTTACTTTGATGAACATCCACATAAATTATAATTATTTCATAACAAGTTTTAATATTGTAAGTGGAATATACAAAACCAGTTTTTGTAGTTTGTCATGATTTTAAAGTATGATAAACCATGTTTGCGAAACAAATATATAAATGCTTTCATTTTCTAATTTTCTAGAAATGAGTTTTATTTACGAATTGATATAATACCTCATAGTATTTTAAAAAAAAGGTATGATTTAAAGTATATTATTGAAAAGGAATGAAGACTTGAAGAATGATTAAAATATTTATGTATATGTGTATAAAAATTGTAAAAATTATGAGACAAGTACCCTTTCCCCCAAGTTACAGAGACATAGATGAGATTAGAGGTATTTTGGGCCCGTTTAAACATATATAGAGGCTTGGGCCATGTGTTTGGGCGCTTTTGCCTTTTGAGACATATGCATACATTCTGATGATAACGAGAGACACGATTATTGAGATACAAATGAGATAAAGGCTTTTAGGGCACATGCCGAGTACACAAAGAGGTTTTGACTCGTGTACTTGAGCGTATTTTGTCCTTTGAGGATTAGTTTATGCCACATAAATATGATAAGATATATGAGGTGATGCATTACTTCGTTTACCCATGTAGCTTCAGATACGATGGACCTAGTAGTATATCATTGCACCGTCTATAGAGGTCTGGGTATAAGATATGATGAGATATATGAAGCGACACTTCATTGGTCTATTCATGTAGTTCTGGATATGACTGTACCTAAATAATACGACATGGCGCTGTCCGTAGAGGTCCAGGTATGACGAGATTATTTCCTTGAATACTTGTTTAATGATAGTTTCAAGATTTTTATTTTATATTATAATGTATTGTGATTTCCTTGATTATATTACTATATGTAGGAATATGTGTTCTTTTTATGTCAGTATATGATTTAAAGTTGAATAAGTTATTTATATTTCTTATGATCTTTTAATGAGATATTTATTAGGGGTGGGCATTTGGTTCTATTTAGGCTTACCAAATTGAACCGAACCGAATCGTATTATGACGATTCGGTTCGTGAGTATAAAAACCAAATGATTTATAAACTCTAAACCTTTGGTTTTTATTTGGTTCGGTTTTTTTAAAATAAAATTTTAAAAATGGTTTAGAATTTATCTTTTTTTACTTTTATTTGTTAGTTAATACATGTATATATATACACTTTATTTTATTCTATTTAATTATTGAGGCTTGACTAATAGCTCATTTTAACTTTGAGAAATAATGTAAGTATTGTGGATGTGGAAGTTAAAGGATGAAGAAGTGGTGATTGGAAGAGTGCTAGTTGGTAATAGAAGTTTGAACTTTATTTTGTAATATAGTGAATTTCTAGATTACTGTGTTAGACTTTATTATGTTAATTTACTATTGTTAAATTTTATTACGTTGTTTATTGTTTGTGGATTTCTAGATTATTATTGGACTTTATTGTGTTAATTTACTATTATTATATTATATTATGTTGTTCGTTGATTTATAGACTCAAGATTATTGTTGTAGTAATACTATATTACTATTATTTCATTTTTTTATTAAATAATGAATATATAGAATAAAACCGAACTAAACCGAACCAAATTAATTCGATTCAGTTTGGTTAGGTTCTATAATATGGTTCGTATTTTGTTCACAAATTCATGAACCATTTGGTTTTAGTTTAGTTCAATTCTAGGCCTGAACCGAACACAGAACCAAACCAAATAATGTCCACCCCTATTATTTATTAAAATGATTTAATAATTTTAAAGTAATTTTATTTTTAAAAACTAATATCCACTCATTGAGCTCACTAGTTTTTATATTCACTCCATTTTATTATATTTCTACCACTGCTCCTCCTCCACAGGAGATTTGCAGGTACAACAGTCGACTCAACAATAATAAATATTTTTGAAATTATTGTCAGGTGCTAGTGTTAAGAGTCTTGGGTGTTTTTGTTAAGATAGTGTGGATTTTATAATTTTGTTATATTTCGGTGGTTAAGAATATGATAATGTATTTTGACATTGAATGTTTGGGTGATATTTGGTGTATTGATTGAGAAGATTGATTGAAGCCGTTTGGTATATATTGAATTACTTTGGGAGTATTTGTTTATAAATTTGTAGGTTTAGGAATGTTATATTTGAAGGAGGGATTCTGCAAAATTTTTGGTAGAATCTTTATTAACAAGTTTATTATGACATCAGACAGACTCGTCTCGTGGAGCTCAAAGGCGGATCGTCTCAAATTACGTTCAAGATAAAAATAAAACTTAGTTCGAAACACACACGAGTATGTGCGCATTTCAATTATTGGCTCTACTGATCCTAAACTTTGCATATTTTGCTGACATGAAATCACAGTTTCAAAGTCTTCAAGGCAATTACTGTAATCGCATAATCTCTTTGTTCAGCCTCCTTGGTGTCTTGTCACACTCGGGACACGTCAATTTAATGAGGAGGGCTTTTGTTCTCCTCGTTGTTGCTTACAACAGGAGGCTTCATAAGAAGAGTGAGTGAAAGGAGTGACGACTGACAAGTGAGCCTTTTCTTCCACCTTTTTTTTTTTTTAGTCAAATCCTCTTTAAATTTATTAGTGGGTTCCGGCGCCAGAAAGTTTTGAATTAACTTTATTTCTTTTGCAGACGTGTGTCCCACGAGACTGCAAATCCTAGCCTTCAAATGATCCAACGGCACATCCTGAAATTTCGCATCTTCTGATTGACCCGTATGTACCAGATGTGATAACACCTTCCAGTATATATATACACACAGACTAATTTTGTATTAAGGGCTCCTTATTTTAATAGGATAAATGATAAGTTGATATATATATATATATATATATAGTGTATGTTGGTTTATAATATATACTGAAATTTAATTTTTTATTTTTTTATTTATTTTTTATTATATTAAAGTAAGATAATTCTTATTAGATAATAATTCTATACACACATGCATAAATAATAAAATTAAAGATTTAACTATTAATTAAAATATACAGTTAACATCAATGTTATCAGATATAGAAATATTAATAAAACATATATTAAAAACTTTAAAATACTTATAATTATGTAAATTATTATAGGATTATGGCTCCTCAGGCCTTCCTCAATTCTTTTCGATAAAATATTAAACTTAAATAAAATTATTAAAATTTTATAATACTAACTAATATGAGTGTGTCACTAAGATATGCCTAGGAAATGAAATTTTTTTTAAACAGTAATATTAGAGATCCTAACCATTGGCGTTCATGTATTAGTTAAAAAAATATTAATTTAATTAATTATAAAATTTATTATGTAATAAATAAATAACACATAATATTGAGAATTCGATTATGAATATCCTAACATCATTGCTTTTTAAAGTGCGGGGTGCTAGGCAATGCCTAGTTTGCCTACTCTAGAGTCACCCTTGACTCAAATTATTCTTATTTTATTGGAGGTAATCAAGAGTTGAGGTTCTTTGATTTGAGAAAAATTATGTGGAACCACTTCGATACACTGTGGTGATGTACTCATCTAATCACTGGTCTTACAGTAGAACGGGGTTGGAACCCATTGCTTTCATGGTATGAGACAAAAAAATATTAAAGATAAAATGATTTATGATCAGGCCACTTATTTTTAGATACGTGGAAACTGATGAGTAGAGTAGAGCTAGGATAAAAGCTATTTTGTTTTATAAAATATTAATGTTATATTTAAAAACTTAAGAGGGTGGTAGAAGTTAGATCATATATCAATTATTAGCCTTCTTGTATGTAAGCTCCCATCTTTTTCATCTCCACTCCCTCGTTTCCACTCTTTAATTTTTCCCTTTTCTGACTCTCAAAAACAAGATTTGGTAAAGCAAGAACTAAAACATGTATCCTTCCGCTGTGGATGTGGAATATATATTTCAGGACGATGAGGAGTTGCGAAGCCTTTTAAGGTACGTATATTAATTAGTTCTGATGAGTCGTGATCATTTTTGCTAATAATTGTCTGGAAAATTACCTTCACTTTTATTCAATACATATGTATGAATTATATTACCGGAACTTTCCTTTTCGGCCGGACATAAAGCATAGACAAGACGGCCGTTAGAATAAAATTAAGAGAATATTTTAAATTTATTGGTGGTTTATATACTCATCCCTGATAATAAAACCTAAATTGATAATTGACATGTCTGCACCATTATTAATTAATTAGAATATTAAAAAATGAATAAAATTATAAAAATCTCTCGTATTCTAGCCTCATCTCAATCCCACTCAAAAATAAATAAAAATTAAAATATTTTAACGAATACTCCTAAACTTTAAATTAATGACAAAGTCAGTTGAAAAATTTTTTGTTAATCGCTTAAGGCGGCGGTGCATACTTTTTCTAACAGTGTTTACCGGGCGTAATAGAATCTTACCAACAATTATTCATGTGCACACGCCCTGCTCGCTAGATGATTCACTAACTTAGCATCTATTTTTTAGATTTGAATGGGAATTTTGAAAAATGAGTATTTTAAAATTAAGAGTATGGAGTGAAAGTAAAGTGTGAGTGAGAGTAGGTTATTTATTTATATTGAAATAAAATTTAATTAATATATTTATTTTATCTTAAATTATGAGTAAATAATTTTAAATTATAATTTTATCTTTATTTAAAGAATTATAATTTTTAATTATAAAATTAATAAAAATATATTTTAAAAATAAAATATTTATTTTATTATATTTATGAATTAATAATAATTATTAATATTCTTAATTATATAAATCACAATTTTTTATTAATTTTAATTTCATTTATGTTAATTAAAAATTATTAATGAGAGCAACACAAATAAAATATTATTATTAATAATATAATACAAAATTAATATTTTTTTAGAATAAATTATTTATTATTATTAAATAAATATAATACTATTATTTTTAAATAAATATATTTCTATGAATATACTACTATTATTATTATTATTATTTAACTTAGAATCAATATAAATTATTATTTTTAACTAAGTATAAAAATATTATATTTAAATAAGTTTAATATTATTATTGTTAGTAAATATAATTTTATAAAATAATATAATATTATTATTTAAATAAATATCATATTATTTTATTAAATTTAATTATATTAAATCTAATTAAAAAGAGTAAAAAAGAAAGAAAGTGGAGCGAATTTTCGCTCCCATCTTCTCTCATAAAAATATTTTATTCTCCAAAAAATAAATGAGACCTACGAAATAAAATTTTCATTCTTTCTTAAAATACATAAATAAATATTGAAATAAGAAGAATTCACACTTTTCGTTCTAATTCTAACAAATAAACATAGTATAAAATCATTCTTGCCCTTAGATTTCTTTAAAGATCTATCTCAAGATAAGATAGGACTGACATTTGCGGTCTCCAATTTGACAGGGAAATTTACAAAAATAACCATAAAACTTTAGGATTTTTCACAAATAACCACTATCTGTCGCACTAACTCAGCATGTCTCACTAAGTTTCTGAAAACTTTACGAAGCTCATAACTTAGGCTACATGTGTCCGTTTTGGACGTATAATATACCGTTTCGAAGCTTACAACGAGACAAATTAAAGTATATTATTACAACAGGCTCTCATAGCACCAAAATATAGTAAAATTAAATCTGTCTTTTAGTGCGACAGGTGCCTGTCGCACTAAATGTTGGTGCGACAGGTGCCTGTCGCACTAAAAGACAGATTCAATGTTACTATCTTTTGGTGTGACATGTACTTGTCGCACTAACATGCTTTAATTCGTCTCGTTGCAAGCTTCGAAACGGTATATTATACGCCTAAAACGGACACATGTAGCCTAAGTTATGAGCTTCGTAAGGTTTCTGGAAACTTAATGAGACAGGCTGAGTTAGTAAGACAGGCAGTGGGACAGGTGCTTGTCGCACTGAATCAACACTGTATTTTAGTACTACATGCACCTGTCCCACTGCCTGTCGCACTAACTCAGCCTGTCTCACTAAATCTGGGTTTCGTTTTTTTTCTGTAAATTTCTCTTTTCTTCAATTATTTTTTGATTTCTCAACTCAAACTAAGTGTTTTGAGAAATTACATTGTTTCATGAATAAAAAATAACAACATTTGCAACAAAACCATATCAATTTTGAACCTAAACACTAACATTAATACATTAAAGCTTTATATTGTGGAAGAACTTACAAAACCTTAAGAAGCTTTCTCATTGATGATTATATCTTCAGTTATATAATATTTGTTTGATGGGATTTAGTGATTTGTTGATAATGATGAGGCTTGGTGATTTGTTGAGAGTGTTTGAGTGTTGAACGTGTGGCTTTTTTGTGCTGGATTTTGAGAGTGGCATTTCTTTAAAAATTTGATGAAAGTGATAAGGGTAATTTGGTCCAAAAAATTTGTATTTGACTAGTTATGATAGAAAAAAGTTTGGGAGTTAGTTGTGAAAAATCTTAAAATTATATAGTTATTTTTATAAATTTCCCAATCAGTCACCACTTGTTTTTAACCAAATCAATTTCTCTGTGCTCTCTCTCTTTCTTATTTCCTCACTTTTCCAACTTATTCTTATTCTCGTTTTGTAATATGGTTGATCTAGCAATGAACACCTATTATACTCCTCCCAAAATGAAATATACTCCGCCCAAGAACTTGTCCCCACATTTTCTTTCGAAATAGTTCCGAATAGAACTCTAGTAGAACAGATGAGGGGATCATTTTTTAAAAAATTGGAAGGTGTGAAATTATTTATTACTTTGTTGATTAATTGATTAAAAAATTTTTCGGTTCAAGAGTCAAGATCTATTAATGTTTTGGGATGGAAACATGAAAGACGACCGCCACCTGTCCGTCTTTGATTTTGTCGGCTAAAAAGAATTAAAAAAAAATCTAATGCTTAGCTGGAGTTTTGCGTGGACAGAATTAATGATTGGAAAATAATTGGCATTTACATGGGATTTATAAAGTGAACAAATTTGGTCAATGTTCAGCCTAACTTTAACTGTTCAGTGTAAAAAAAAAAAAAAAAAAATTCTAAATAATACATAAATCCGGGTTTCCTTACTATAGAATGCCTATGATGTGCGGAAATTATTAGCTTGCTGACCTGTTAAAGTGAACCGTCGGATGAATGATGAATCGAACGGTTATGTTTCGTTTGAATAGTATGCGACACGACAAATTAAAAAAAACAGTTACTAAGCTACAAATTTATAAATAAGACCGGTTGGGCAGCTGGCCACTCACCGGCGCTTACTAAAACAAGAAAATTATCATTCGTGTACTTTTAGTTTGTATTGTTATAAAAAATATTATAAAATTTTAAAAGTGTATTATTCATCCACCCTAAATTAACAAAAATTTTATGCCGACCACTATTCCATTAGCTACCATTTGTAATCGATAACGTCATAAGAGTAATTTGGTCTTTTAAGATAGAAGAAGCTCTCATATAAACGACATGTTGTCCATATAAAAACGATATGTTGTCCTATAATTAATGAAACAAACGATATGTTGTCCTAAAATTAGCGAAGCAAAAGACATATCGTGTATATACGATGATGATTTAACATTAATTTATGAATAAATTTTTTAGGGCAAAATAAGATTTTTAATTAAATAAATACAAACTATTTAAAAATATAAATCTCAAGAACAATTAAGTAACATTCGATTTTTCAAATAAATTTAAAATTTAAGAATAACTTCTTAATAAAACAAAAATAAAGGACAATATATATTGACTATTTATTTATTTATTTATAATGACTACATGAAAGTCTGAGATAAGTTAAAGGACAAAAAAGAAAAAAAAAACTCACTTTATTTGAATTCTAATTTTTTTTAAATTTGTCAGAAATATATATTTCAAATATATTATTTAGTGCTATTACTGTTTATTTCATTAAGTTATCTTTAAATTTTAAATTTATACAGAAAATTAGATATTATTTAATTACGTTTGAGAGTATTATTTTTAAATAGTTTAAATTTATTTAATTAAAAATTCTATTTTACCCTCAAAGAATTATTTAGCAAATTAAAGGTAAATTTACAAAAAGGTATTTTGGGTTATTATTTAAAAAGTATGGATAAAATGAGATATTATTTAAACAATAAGGATGAAATGGGTTATTGTATGAAACTCTAAGGGTGAAAAGGATTTTTTTCCCATAACTAACGGATTAGTGGTCGGTAGATAGCTTTTGTCAACTCAGGGTAGACAATTGATACACCCTCATAGTGTTGTAGTATATTTGATAACGAATCAAATTTAGGGTATACGAATGATAATTTTTCAGGGGCAATATCGTCATTTCATTGCAATTCTGTTAAGTTATAAACGGCTGTTGACCGAATAGTGGTTTGGAGATATATTTTATCATTTAAGAGTAGACGAATGATACACCCTTAAAGTTTTGTAGTATTTTTTATAACTGTGCAAACTAAGAGTACACGATTGATAATTTCCCAATAAAATAAGCAAGTAACTGACTGGTGGGCATTTCTTACTGTATTTGCTAATAAGTCATCATTATTAAGCAACGTTAATGATAAAAAATAAAAATAAAAATGAATTAACCGTATGTTAACGGTCAAATTGTTGAGTTTTTATTTTGGCTCTACGTTTTGTGCTTCATTTGTGCTGCTCAACATCCTAGTCACTTAATCGCAGGTACCAAGAGATGCAGCGAAACATCTATGACGACGGAAGTGAACAAGTTGAAGAAATATCGCGAATTTCTCAAGGTAACTAACACGACCCGCCTCAAACCCTCCGTTGGATCTGAGGTTAATCATGCGATATTCACATTATTATTAATCTAATACTCATCTCTAAAACTCATCACATAAATATATTCTATGAATAAATAAAACTGGCCTCGAGTCTCTAATATCTAATATAAACATATAATAACGTTTGTGTCTCATCCGAAAACACATTCAAACTCGACACACTTCACATCTCATTATACACACATACATCTTAAATATTTACATATAAACATAAACATGCTCAAAATGCAAGTAATGCAGCAATGCGTCTTGTGGCCCAACCTCAATAGACTAGAAATGGAACTGCACGAAATTTTGTTGAAACCTGGGGGAAATGAGGTAAATAGGAAAATAGTGAGCTTGCGGCTCATAGTGGATATATTTATATAAATAAGAATAAAGCAATGTACTAGTGCTTATACATGATCATATGACATAACTTCACAGCGAACACATTATATAAGCAAACATGAAATCATACATACATACATACATGACAAAATTGCACTAAATAGTACCTTGGGGAAATAATTCCCAATGCTCGTCGGGATCATCATCACACGAGTAGAGCGGGAAAAACCTCTCAATACGCAATGGAATTTAACTACATCGCATGGGTAGAGTAATCTAACTCTCAATACGCATGCGTAGAGCTTATGTGGAAGGGTACACTAATGGTGACTGGCAATCACATCTCATGACTCAATTAATCATATAATGTGCGTACATATAATCATAACATGATACTAAGTCATACTATCAAACACAAATGCCTCACATAATACATAATAGTAATAATAGTATCCACTAACAGCTCCTTTTTCACTTTGGGGTTTCGTTTGGGCTCTTGTAGGTCCTTGGATTCTTGGATTTCTCTTAAAATACATGGTTAAAAAATGTAACTACTTAAATTTCAAAAATCTATTACCCACTGACTCACTGGATATAGATCTAACAGCCAATTCTATTTCCTGTAATATTTCCCTCAATTCCTCTTTTTAACTTCTTTCCCCACTTTCGGCTTCTTAATTCCTTTTTCTTTTTCCTTTTTTTTCCTTCGCTTTTTTTATTTCTCTCGGTTTTTCTTTCTTTCTTTCTTTCTCTCTTTCGGTTGCTCTGTTCTATTTAAATTGTGAAATGATGAGAGCAGTTTCAATTTTTCACTTTATATAGACCACCGACTCAAGCAAGCATGTGAAGCACATAAGTGAAGCATATAGGTGAAGCATGCACGTGTACTACAATTCCTCCACACTTATAAAAATTTCGTCCTTGAAATTTACATACCTGATTGAAATAAATACGGGTACTGCGATCGTATTTGTTCCTTACGCTCCCAAGTGGTCTCCTCTGTGGCATGATTCTTCCATAGCACCTTAACCAGTGAGATCGTTTTATTACACAACATATGTTGTTTTCGATCAAGTATCTAAATTGGTTCCACTTCATAAGTCAAATCCGCTGTCATCTGAACTAGTTCTACATCTAAAACATGAGAAAGATCACAAATATACTTCAGAAGCATTGAAACATAAAAAACATCATGAACTCGTGATAACTTTAGAGGTAAGGCCAAACAATAAGCAACTGGACTAACATGTTAAATAATCTCGTATGGGCCTATATACCAAGGGCTCAATTTCCAACGTCTTCTAAATTGAAGAATACCCTTCCAAGGAGAAATCTGTAAGAAAACTCTATTACCCACTACAAATTCAAGTGGTCTCCAACGCTTATCTGCATAACTCTTTTGCTTGTCCTATGCTGCCTTCAACTTTTCTTTGATAACCGTAATCTTTGCATTAGTACTCTAGACCATTTCTGGACCTAACAATTGCCTCTTCCCAACTTCATCCCAACAAATTAGAGTCTTGCATTTCCTTTCGTACAGAGCCTCAAATGGTGCCATCTGAATACTAGATTGATAACTATTATTATAAGCAAACTCCATCAAAGGCAAGTATGTATCCCAGCTTCCTCAAAACTGCATGACACATGCTCGAAGCATATCTTCAAAAATCTGAATAACCCTTTTTATATGTCCATCTATCTGCATATGAAAAGCTATACTAAAATTTAATCTAGTACCCATAGCTTGCTGTAAACAAGGCTAAAACCTAAAGATAAACTGTGAGTCTCTATCTGACAAAATAGACACAGGGGCTCCATGCAAGGGTACTATTTCCTTTACATACAAATTTGCTATCATATCTCAAGAATATGTACTCTTGTAAGATAAAAAGTGAGTAGACTTTGTGAGTCGATCAACAATGACCTATACACTATTATATCCACTACTAGTACGAGGGAGTCCTATTACAAAATCCATGGTGACATGCTCCCATTTCCACTCAGGAATAGAAAGCGGTTGAGATTCTCCTGCAGGTCTCTGATGTTTTACCTTTACTTGCTAACAAGTTAGATAGTGTGCTACAAACTCTGCTATCTCTCTCTTTATTCCCTGCCACCAATAATATTCCCTTAAAATGCGATACATCTTCGTGCTACCTAGGTGCATAGCATATGATGAACTGTGTGCTTTTTCTAAAATTTGATTCTTCAAGTCTGAATTATTCGGCACACAGAGTCTACTACCCATAACTGAAGTACCATAATATTTCAGTGAAAAGTTGGTTTGTAGTCTGTTCTTCACATCGTCTTTCATTTTAACCAATTTCGGATCTTGATCCTACATTTCTCGAATCTAATCAGTCAGAACAGGCCTAACTCCATTGTTACCCACTGCTAAGTCTGTACCCAAAGACCTCAAATCAATCAACAACAAAAGATACAACATTTTCAAATGGGCTATCAAACTCGAAGACTTCCTACTAAGAGCATTAGCTAGCACATTCGCCTTACTTGGATGGTAATCAATGATGCAGTCTTAATTTGTAATCAACTCAACCCACCTACGTTGTCTATGATTCAATTCTTTTTGTGTGCATAAGTACTTCAAGCTTTTGTGATCTATGTAAATCTCACAAGTAACTCTATATAAATAATGTCTCCAAGTCTTTAAAGCAAACACTACTGCTGGGAGCCTTAAATTATGTGTCGGATAATTCAGTTCATGTTGCTTAAGCTATCAGAAAGTATAAGCAATTACCTTTCCAGGCTACATTAACACACAACCCAATCCCTGTCTGGATGCATTACCATAAGCTATGAATCCCTCAGTACCTGATGGAAGTGTAAAAATTGGAGTTGAAATCAACCTTTTTTGAGTTCTTGGAAACTCTGTTCACAATCTCTGTCCATTCAAACTTTACTTTCTTCATTGTCAGTTTCGTTAGAGGTAAAGCTATTATTGAATAATTCTTAACTTATCAGTGTGCAAGCGTACACAACAAATAATATAATGATGACTATTAAAATCGTCTCCACATGAATTGATGTTATAGGACTTGCTACAACAATCTTAACAATGTAATTTTAGTTAACTAAATTTTAGCAAAATAAATAATGAAATTACTTATCTGATGAAATTAAAAATGCAATAAACAAAATGTAATAAAGGGAATCTAAAGTCATACATAAAGATATACTTAATGGAAAAAGGGTAGTTGGGTTCTAAACTCACTTAATGGTTATTGACTATCTTTCAATTGAAGCACGGTTGCTACAGCATCTACTACAGAACTTGACAGAATCTCTAATGCATCCTCAACCGTCGCATTTTGGATATCATATATCTATATGTAATATAACAGTGACTAGTTGTTAAACTAACATTAGGCATAGCATTATACATTTTAGATTCTATTTGCCTTATAAAGTGAATCCCTATGTCTAGTTCTTCACTAATTTTAAATTAAGTATGGCCTTATTCAAATCGAGGTTACTCAACTTGGGAAACCTAATCTAAAACTATGTATTGTCTTAATCTGTTCCATTAAGTCAGACTTTTTTTAGGCTCATACTTAGCTAGTATCTAATAAATAGGTAGTCAGCTGAAATAGGGAATTGCAATAAGCAAAATTAAAATAAAATGCTACAGCAGATTCTGAACAACATACATATATAAATCAAATACCATTAAGCTTATTTAAAACCTAACTACATTAAAGTTTAGTTTATTATAAGCTCTAAAACAGTAACAACTCAAATGTTTGCCATTAAATACATCATCAAGAGAGAATAAAACAAGCAAATACAAATAAAAGTTGAGATACTAAAAAACTAAAGTGTCACTTTTTAATCCTCAATTATCTCTCATTCTTTTTTATTAAAATTGCTTCGGTTGTAGCTCTGAAATCTCTCTCTTTTTCTTTTTGTATATGACGGCTATGGTTGATGTGTTTCCTTAAAAAAATGTTCTTTTATATTTTGGGATTAGGGCAACCAAAAACAATGAGGACGCTTGTCTTTTTCTTGCATCCTAGGACCACATTTCTTTTGTGCTACCTGCCACTTTTTTGTCTGCACGCGTCAGTAGTAGCGCAATAATGGCTGCAGTAGGCTTTGTCGGTTAGCACGTGAATAGTCTGGATAGTGTTGCCTGTATTTGATCCTGGATTGCTGTAGCAGTTGCTACAACGTTCTCTTTGGTTCAGACTTGTCTTTTGTCGTCTTTTGCAAGCCTTTTACTACAACAATGTAGTCCATCTTCTACAACATCCATCAACAAAGCATGAGCTTTTGAGTCACCTACAATAGTGTACTTAATCAGAGCATAAGATGGTCTAAAACACATTAAATTGTTACATTAAACTTCAAAAGATACTTATGAAATAATATAACTAAAAATGGGATAAAAATTCATTATTTACTCTTTAAGTAATACTAATTTAACCTAGAAATCGTATGATAACTCTCATTTCATAGAGTTATCAGTTATCTTTGAAAAGCCCTCAACAAATCTACAATAATATCCTACTAAACCAAGAAAACTCCTGCCATCTGTTACATTAGTTAGCCGCTCCTATTTTACTACAGCTTCTATTTTCTAAGGGTCCACATAAATACCCCCAGCTGAAATCACGTCTTAAGAATGCAATTCTATCTAACCAGAATTGACATTTACTGAATTTAGCATAAAGCTGCCAATGCCTCAAGGTTTGTAAAGCAATCCTCAAGTGTTTTGCATGTTCCTCCCTACTACGTGAATATATTGGGATGTCATCGATAAATACAATAACAAACTAATCTAAATAAGAATGAAACACCTTGTTCATGAGATCCATAAATGCTGTGGGGGCATTAGTTAACCCAAATGGCATCACCATAAACTTATAATGTCTATAACGAGTCCTAAATGCAATTTTGAGTACATCAGCAAC
Organism: Clausena lansium; assembly: GCA_030449835.1. Lineage (NCBI taxonomy): Eukaryota > Viridiplantae > Streptophyta > Magnoliopsida > Sapindales > Rutaceae > Clausena > Clausena lansium. The sequence goes on along the minus strand of JASUUF010000146.1, from coordinate 3,007,699 downwards.
TTTAATCTTCAATTGATGATAACCCAAGCGTAAATCTATCCTTGAGAAAATTGTCGCACCCTGTAACTGATCAAACAGATCATCAATCTGAGGAAGCGAATATTTGTTACGAATAGTGACTTTATTCAACTACCTGTAGTCTATACACAACCTCATAGTCTAGTCCTTCTTCACAAACAATACCAGTGCTCCCTACAGAGATACACTATGTCTGATGAAGCCTTTATCGACTAATTCTTGTAACTGTACCTTTAACTCTCATAACTCTAATGGACCCATCTTGTATGGGGCCATAGTAATAGGGGTTATGCTTGGAGTCAAATCAATAGTGAACTATATATCTCTATAGAGTGGCTAACCAGGGAGAGCATGAGGAAACACATCCGAATACTCTTTCACCACATGAATATCTTCTAATTTCATATCACTGACTCGAGTATCAATAACATTAGCAAAATAAGCAATGTACCCCTTTCTAAGTAATCATCTGGCATAAATAACAGATATCACACAAGAAGAAAGAATCTGTCGGTCTTCACATAAAGTGATATCACATTCTCTAAATTTCCTGAAAGTTACTTCTTTCCGAAAACAGTCTACTGTAGCATAATGGTTTGCAAGCCAATCCATTTCCAGTATAGCGTTGAAATCATGAATGTCTAATAGAATCAAGTCTGCTACCATATTACTATTACCCACTCTTACCATACAATCTCGAAATACACTCTCAGCGAACAAAGAATCACCAACCGGTGTAGCTACTACTAAAGTACAATTTAATAACCTCAGCTGTTTATCTGCTTGCGTGGCAAAAGTGCAGGAAATGAAAGAATGGATAGACCTCAGATTAATTAAAATATTCGCCTCACAGCCGATGATAGTGAAAATACTTGTCATGACATCTGGAGTGGCATGGGCCTCCTGCTGAGTTAAAGCAAATACGCGTGCTTGTGTACGTGGTCTACCTAACTGACTTCTCTGTTGACTACCACTAGTTTCTTATGCATTGGACTAGGACCTATTGGAAAATGTGTGTCTTACTCTCTAGGAACCTCCCTGCCCTCGAAACTGACTACCACCACTCTAAAGGTAGTGAAGGTCGAGTGTTACTCTTGAAATTCCACCAGACTATATTGCTCAGTGGAAACGTGAAGGTTATACTCACTTTCATCTTGGAGGTGTTCGTTTGATCTCAACTCTACATGGCCGTAAAGGTTTACCTGTTACAGCCAGACTTGCTTTACTAGACACCAGATTCAAGGACTACCCAACAAGCACCTGCTTCGACTCAAAACCTGGTTTGTTCGTTATGACTTCACGGTGCAGCATATAAAAGGAGACAAAAACCTTGTCTTTGATCTCCTCACCAGACCTCCACAACCCATAACTTTGATTACTCCAATATCAGTCTTTCCTCTCATAGCTATGGCCTCCTCACTTCTAAACACTGCCACTACCAAAAAAACTTTTTCGATGAATTTAACTTTTCATTCCCTCTATCAGATTCAAGGCTTTGCACATAAGTTCTTGTTTCGTTACTTCTCCAACATTTACCGTGCTTAACCCACTGGTTTATCCAGTTTTCATCCCAATCATATCTTCCTAACTGGTTTTACCATAAATCCCAAAAGAGACATAACCGAAGATGAACTTTGGTTTATATGGTGTCTCACAACCCTATATGCAACTAAATTAGTCTTTTTTTTTCATGCCATCCAAATTCTTTTAAACAGTCCCCCTCATGCTGGGTCACTCTTTTGGACCATGTTTGAATGGTTCTCTCCCATTCCTTGGTGGAGAAGACAATTACAATAAATTACAGATCGTCTTCATCTGCAACAAGTCCCTGACTATGAAAATGATAAGTTCACTTGTGTTTTCATAATCCACAGAGCTTATTTCCAACGTCCTACCATAAAGTCATTTTGGACACATGATCAGGCCTATGAATGGAAGACACTTCCACATCCTTTTCCACTCACACATGATCCCACAACCATCAAGGAACTTCAACAGTTTCTCCTTGATCTCATCCATATTCCTCCACCACAAACTGATATCCAACACACTTCCCTATGACCTCAACATGAAGTCTTCTCAATTCCATCCTCTAGTGAAAATTCAAGTGGTCTCATGTTCAAAGATGAACGCCCAGATTATACCAATAACATGTACCAGGACTCATAAAATCCATACGAAGACTTTTCTCCGGTCTTCTTTAGTTTTGCCAGCCTCCTCAGTCTATAGGTTCTTCCTCATACACAGTGGAATACCCATTAGAATTTACCTACAAAGTTTTTTGCAAAAAAGGTGATAGTTCCGACACCGACAGTGATGATGACATCATGAACCTGTCCTCATTTCACTTTATGTAATGGTTTTGCTTTTTCTTTTTTTAGTGGGTTTGCTTTTCTAAAAGTTCCTTTTTTACTTTTGTTTGTTTGTAATAATGTGGCTAGGGGTCCTGTCCTACCATTATCTCTTGTTGGTTTGTTTTTCTAAAATTACTTTTAAGTTTTATTTTTAAGTGGTTAGGAACCTATCCCACCACTAAAGTTTGTTGGCTTGATTGACGAAGCAGCTCTCTGTATAAAGAGTTCTTTTTCTTCTTGTAAGATAAGCTTGAAATCAATGAAAAATAGCCTTATGGCTTTCTTCTAAACTTCCTCTTGTTTTCTCTAAGTAATTTAGAAAGAAGATTTCTATCTCAAATAGTTCATCTCTTTTCTTAGATGAGTACGTCCTATACACACCTTGTGTAGGTTTCGTATAGTGAGTGTTACCTAACCAAAGCCTTTGAACCAGTTCAGACAGACGACTGTAAATCCATTGTTCATGTTCAAAAAAGTCAACGGACTGGCGCCCAGATAAGTCGGCTCCTCTACCCTTTCAACCATCTACTTTCAGTACATACCAACTCTTCTATACACCATCCTTATACAGAACTCCTGAACAGAATACAAATTTTAGTCTAACCCATACACTTTTTCAAACTCCAACTCAATCCTCCTCCAAACCAGGAAGATCCACACCAAAACCACAAAAAACTCCAGTACCTACTCCATCCCATGTCTCAGATATGCTATCTAACTCCTCTTCAGCTCTAAATCCTACAGATCCCAAACAGAAGGCACTTCTTTACTAGTATTCTTCTCAGCCTATGATGAAAAATTTATTTCCATCTTCTTCTAGCCACTTTGAGCATACTCTTACTCCTCAATCTGATTACTCTTCTCCTACATATCAGCCTGTCCAAACTTCATCAGAGTCATCATCAGATTTCTCCTCTTCAAAAACTAAAGAGACTAAATCTGCACCCTATTCTGATTCTTAGTCAGAATTTGCAGATATTTCTAGACTTCTCATGGTCGAACCCTCTCCTAATTCTCCTCCTCCAGGAGAAAGATCTCATCCTGGTCCTCCTTATGTTAATGAACCAGATGATGAAGGTTCAAATCATAGAGAACAACCAGCTTCTACAGGATCATCACACAATTCATCAAAATCAGCGAGTTCTCACTAGTTTACTTTTGATGATATCCCAAAGACAATGTGGCAAGCAAGATTCCAATAGTTCACTACTTGGATTGATGTTCAAATGTTTCAACCAGGAGCCACAACTCTTAAAGTTCTTTGAGAATTCAGTTCTCGGTTTACTGGCTCTCTTAGAGATTGGTTTGATAGCGTAGGTCCTTATCGCCAACTTTAATTTGTTCAGTTTTCATATGTGTCCACTGCGTTGGGCATAATTTATGATCAGTTTATTGGAGAACCTACTGTAGCAACAGAGCTTGCTCGCCGAGAATACATGCAAATGAAATATTATTCCCTCCAACAGAAAGATCTTGATTTTCATTACAAGCGTATGTCCATTCTCTTCTATAAGCTCAATGGCTTTAATGATCCAACATTAAAGCATGTCTTCATCGCTTCCATTCCTAAGGAATTACAACTGGAGCTTCAAAGACAGATCACTGTGAATAAGCTAAATGTTGCAGACATATCGCTCGGCAAGATCTATCAATTAGTTGTTAATTCTCTTGAACATATATGTGAGCAAAAGGAATTTTTCAGAGAACTCATTGACAACAAACAACCTTTCCAGACAACTTACAAGAAACCTTACGTAAAAATCAAATGCAAGTCTGACAAAGATTGGCACTATCCCTCTAAAAAGAAAATTCATTTCAAGAAGTTCCATTATAGATAGTCCAGAACCAGTTCTGCCAAAAAGAAGAAGCCTTACCACTTTTTCAAGAAAAAGGATATGTCACAGATGCACAAAACTAAAGATTCTCACTACTTCATTTGTAAAAAGCGAGGTTATTTTGCAAAAAATTGTCCTAATCGTCAGGATAAAGCAGTACGTCTTACTCAACACCTTCAGCAATTGTCAATGTTGTCTAACTCCGAATATGTTGAATCTGTTTACGCATAACAGAATGAGTATGACGACCAAACTGCCTTTGCCATCAGCAATGATCCAACACATGCACTTCCAATTGAAGATACAGTACCAGTTCTTTGCTATGCTCAACCAGTCATGGCTTCCTCCAGTGTAAAAGCACATATTCCTTCTATCCACATTCATATTCTTTCTTCTAGGTTTGCTAAACCTAAACCTGTTATAGGATTTCTTGACACTAGAGCCTAAAAGAGTATGGTTGATCCTAACATTCTTCCATCTTCTTGTTGGGAAAAGCATGCTGCATATTTCAAAGCTGCCAATGGTGGCATTTTCCACACTTCATTGATTACTAAAAAATCCATTGGTATTCAATTCTTTCAAAATTGTGTTCTTTGGACAAAAGTTGTTGGTTCAACCTTTCCTGATAAAGACATTCTCATAGGTTTTGATATTTTTCATATTATGTCCAAATTACAAATCTTGGCCACAGGGATTCAGTTCAAATATATGTTTCTTCCATACATAGACACCCTTAAACTATATATTCTTTCAGATACACAACCTCCCTATCAAACTTTCCAAGAGAAGTTTATGTCTTTCTGTCCTGAAAACCATAGTCAGTTTACTCATCCTTTTCCTCTATGGAAGAATACCCATTTATTAAGCTTCCATTTAAGCTTAATGAAGATATAAATCCTACCAAAGCCACTCATCCAGAGATGACTCTCTATGACCTCAAGTTAGCTCAAGACGAATGTGCTCAACTTCTGTCTCAAGACCTCATTGAGCCCACATCTTCAAATTGGGCTTGTCACACAAAACTATTGCTTGATGTCAAGTTCGGACAATCCTTCTTCAAGTGTCCTGGTTGTCCACAATGAAAATAACACGATGAACCACTTATACACTGTTCCTTATGAAATTTTCCACAAATATTGCACTGAGGGCAATTGCCTCTACTTATATTACAACTCTGCTGTATGTTGTCTTGACTACTAGAGGATATCTTCCTTCTAGAAAACTCTGGTCATTGACTGTACTGTTGGCTAGCTGAGAAATCTCTATACTATATCTCTCTCCTTTGAGTTCTACTACTAGATTCACCAACTAGCCAGTAAGGGCCTCGCTTGTGTTGTTGCAGCTCAGCCCTTTGTGCTTCTCCACGACTCCTCTCGATTCTCAAAGCAATTCTAACCAATATGGCAAAATCTATACATTCTATTATGATTACTATAGTCCGTATATCCTCTTGAAGACCCTGTTCAAACCTTCTACATTTTTCTCTCTTACTCAGTACAATAAATGAAGCAAATCTTAATAACTTAGAAAATTTATACTCATACTCCTCCACTGTCATAAGTGCCTGTACTAGTGTCATGAACTCATTCATCTTGTCTTCCTGATAAATAATGGGAAAGATTTTGTCAGTAAACTCTCTCTGAAAATCTACCCAAGTAACAGCTCTATGTCCCTCATATCTGCATAACATAGACATCCACCAATGATATGCACTGCCCTCTAGTAGAAACTTAGCGAAGGATAACCTTTCTTTATCCGTACATCTCATCACATTAAAAATCCTCCTCAGTCTGATTAACTATGACTCTGAACTCACAGGGTCAGCTGTGCTCTAAAAAGTCATAGCCCTCAATTCACGAGCACGTTCAATAGTGTTCTATGTACTTGTACGAACTTCAACCTCCCTCCGAGCTACGTTAGTAATAAATCCTTCAAATCTATCCATAAAATGATCAATTGTTAATCTCACTACTGGCTTCTGATGAATATTTAGATTTTGTTGGGGTTGAGGCTGTGGCTCATATGCATGTAGTACTAACTCACCTATAGTCTCTCCTAAGGGTTCCTCTCTATTCTCCGATCCTAGAGGTGAATCCATATCCACTACAAATCTCGTGCGGGTTCGGCCACGTCTGTGCATGATGATATCATCATATGATGTATGAATATATATGCATCATGTAACAGTCTGCAGAATCTATAACTATACTCTAATTCCAACTTGACACGACCAGCCCTGACCCCTCCGTCATATCCGGGGCGAATTGTGTGATATTCACAGTATTATTTATCTCATACTCATCTCTAAAACTAATCACATAAATTTAATCTATGAATAAATAAAACTAGCCTCGGGCCTCTACTATAAACATATAATAACATTTGTGTCTCATCCGAAAACACATTCAAACTTCACACACTTCACATCTCATTATATACACACACATCTTAAATATTTACATATGAACATAAACATGCTCAAAATGCAAGTAATGTAGCAATGCGTCTCGTGGCCCAACCTCAACGGACTAGAAACGGAACTCCACGAAATCCTACGGAAACGAGGGAGAAATGGGGTAAATAGAAAAATAGTGAGCTTGCGGCTCAGTGAGTGGATATATTTATATATATAAAAATAAAATAATATAATAGTGCTTTTATATAATCATATGACATAACTTCACAATGAACACAATAGATAAGCAAATATGAAATCATACATACATACATGACAAAACTGCACCAAATAGTACATAGGGGAAATAACTCTCAATATTCGTCGGGATCATTATCGTACAAGTAGAGCGGGAAAAACCTCTCAATACCCGGAGAAATTTAACTACATCGCATGGGTAGAGTAACCTAACTCTCAATACTCATGCGCAGAGCCTATGGGGAAGGGTACACATATGATGACTGGCAATCACACCTCATGACTCAATTAATCATATAATGTGTGTACATATAATCATAACATGATACAAAATCTTACCATCAAACATAAATGCTTCACAAAATACATAATAGTAATAATAGTATCTACTCACAGTTCTTGTTTCACTCTGGGGTTCATTTGGGCTCTTGCGGGTTCTTGGATTCTCAGATTTCTCCTAAATTACAGGGTTAAAAAATTAACTATTAGAATTGATATAAAAATTTATGCATATGACAAAAATGAAATCATAACTACTTAAATTTCAAAAATTTATTACCCATTGACTCACTGGATATTGATCTAACAACCAATTCTATTTCTTGTAATATATCCCTCATTTCCTCTTTTTAACTTCTTTCCCCACTCCAGGCTTCTTAATTCCTTCTTCCTTTTCCTTTCTTTTTTCTTCTTCTTTTTGTTTTTCCTTCTCTTTTCTCTCTCTCTATTTTTCTTTCTTTCTTTCCCTCTTTCGGTTGCTCTGTTCCGTTTGAATTGTGAAATGATGAGAGCAGCTTCAATGTTTCTTCACTTTATATATACAATCGACTCAAGCAAGCATGTGAAGCACATAGGTGAAGCATGCATGTGTTGAAATTAAAGCAAGCAGCTGGCTGTTGCTTTGGTAATTAGCCACGTTTGGCTTATAAGCAAGCAGGTGAAGCATGCACGTGTGTTAAAGTAACTCAAAGAATTTGGCCTATAAATTTAAGTAACGCTGCACATGCATAATTAGGACATAATTTTTATCTTAAATAGTATAACGTATGATGTGTCATCATTTGATCTGTGATGTACATTAGCATATTAATTAATGATAAAAAATAAAGTCAACCAACAACAAATACATGTCATGTAATTGTTAGCGACATGTGTGTTACATGTAATACAAATTATGTATTATTGTATTAATTTTTACTGATTTTGATTACAAAACAATAACAATATAGATTCTGTCTTTATTAGATGCGGATCGTTGCAGTTATTGGCAGCTATACAGAATGATACAAAAGAATAATTGGCCAGCTGTGGAAAATTTTGTCATAAATCATCCGGATGCTTTGACCGCCAAGATTGATACCAAGGAGACATTACTTGAACTGATCATTCGGTTCGGTGATCATAAAGCCACTTGGCTAATCGACAAGGTGGCACAACAAAATTGGGAAATCAACAGGCTGGCACAACAAAATTCTGAGGGTGGGACAATCCATACATTTTGTGCAGCAAGCGGCAATCTGGAGGCCCTAAAAGTTTTAGTGAGAAAGAACCCTTATTTGCCAAATATAAAGTGCAATAATGGCTTACTTCCGGTTCACTACGCAGCACTTTATGGTCAAAAGGATACGTTGCAGTATCTACGAGAGGCGACTACTGCAGAGATCTACAGTGGATCGGATGGTACCCAGCTGCTTTTATGTCTCATCAGCGCTAATTTATATGGTCAGAATTCACACGCATTACTCCTTTCAAACATGCATGTGGTCCATTACATTTTAAAATATGAAATTCGTTGGCGTGTGTTAGTTTCATTGTTAAAGCCTCTACGGGTGGTAAAAGAGATATGGAATTTAAACCCTGCTCACTAGTTAGCACCTATGCATGCTACCCGTTTGGAGATAAGTAAGACTTCGCATTACTGCGGCTCTGACTTTCATCCACCTCTATGCATCAGATATAGCTTTAGATTTATTGAAGAACCATCAAGCGATAGGCCGTGACCACATCACATTTCGCAACAAAGTATTACGAGTAATGGCTGAAAAGCCTCTAGCATTTGCAAATGGGAAAGGGAGTAAGCTTGGACGTTTACAACGCTTAATCTATTATTGTTGGTATCCTGATCAATTACTTTACATATACTCATTGATGTTGTGTACAGTTCGCCTGAAAAAACCAATAAATTTGCAGGTATCCCTGTGAAGAAGGAACATGTTTCTTCCATACAGACGGACGATAATCAAACTGCGGATGATGGAGATCTTGAAAACCCTATTGCGAGATACCCTATTGCGAGATCAAAAAGCCACTCTAAAAAATCCCCAACTTTTGAATCTATTCGACAAATCACTACTGCATTTGGTCTGTAAATTTCAGTGAATCTTCCTGAGTTCTTGTTTATATATTTACTTTGTAAAATAATTAATTTTGATGATTCTGAATTGAAAGGTATTTGATTTGATTACATATATATGACAGGTGCAATGTGCCATAAACTGCATATGATGCTCTGGAATGCCCTCATGTATCTAGGTAAGTCTTGTAAGTCTCTTAAAAAATGGAATGTCCTCATTTCATATGCATTTTATTGACTTAATTGATTCATTTGCAGCCCCTAGCATCAAAGTTATACATGAACAAAAAGTGAGGCATAAGCAAGCAGTTGAAATAGTTAGAATCATCTGTAAAGGAGTGATTTGGAATAATCCTCAAAACCAAGAACTATTAAGGAAGGCGTTCTTCAAAGCAGCAAGATTGGGAATTTCCAAGCTTGTTCAAGTAATTATTGCGGCCTATAACGGTTCTGTTTATTGGGTGAATGAAGAAAAACATACTATATTTCATGTTGCGGTTTTATATCGTCGTGCAGAAGTTTTTAATCTCATACATAGCTCCAATTTCAAATTGAACTGGCTGGGTATAGCAGACAAAGATCGCAACAACATCCTGCATTTTGCGGGAAGATTGGTACCTTCAAGTGAAGTGGCAGGTGCAGCATTGCAGATGCAGCGGGAGTTGCAATGGTTCAAGGTGAGATTTCTCATCTACCTCATAATATACATATAAAGGAACTCTTCATATGATTCTATATTTATCCGACACAATTCGGTGTTTGCTGCACAAAAATGGATGCAGGGGAACAAGTTAAATTCCCCATTAAAATGATAATTTTTTTTTTTTGGAAATTCTTGGTTGTAGCAATAATTATACATTTACAAATTTATTGTACAATCAGAGGTGATGTGGCTCACATGACATAAAGGAATTTGTTGGTTGAATCATAACAAGACCACATAATTATTTTCATTAATTATTTTCACTTTTCAATCAAAAAAGAAATTTGTATAACAATACGTAGATGTATCATTATTGTAGTTCGAAATGCCTTTATTATCTTTTCATCATATTTTTTGAAGTGAAATTAATTTTTTTAATTCCTGAAGTTGGGATGGAGCTTAGTTGAGTGTTGGGAAGCTCCTAGTCCTAGGTAAAAGTCTTAGTTGAAATTTTAGTCAATTTTTATATTAAATTTATGTTTTGGCCTCCTCAAGTTTAATGTTTTACTATATTATGAGAACCAAAATCTTTTTCCACCATTGTATTTATCTATATGCAAAAGGAAGTCAACTTTATATGTAACACGTTCTCTCTCTCTCTCTCTCTCTCCACCTTAAAAATCAACCTTGAATGTAAAACAGTGTATTTGGATTTGTGCAATTCTCTGCAGGCGGTAGAAAATCTTGTCCATCCATTCCATCGAGAAGATGAAAATAAACTCGGGCAAACTCCTAGTGAGGTCTTTACCAAAGAACACAAGGATTTAGTGAAAGAAGGAGAAAAATGGATGAAGGAAACAGCTTCATCTTGCTCAGTTGTAGCTGCGCTCATAATCACTGTAATGTTTGCTGCAGCTTTCACTGTACCGGGTGGCAATGACAGCCAAGGAATGCCAATTCTCTTGCATGAATTATCTTTCCTAATTTTTGCCGTTTCAGATGCTCTCTCTCTTTTTTCTTCCACCATTTCAGTTCTAATGTTCTTGGGAATCCTTACTTCGCGCTACTCAGAAGAGGATTTTCTGTTGTCGTTACCAAGGAAGTTAATTATTGGCCTCATCACCATGTTCTTTTCTATTGTAAGCATGATGGTAGCCTTTGGTGCAACCATTTACTTAGTCCTATTTCGTACATGGAAATGGGTTTTTATTCCAATTTCCCTTGTTGGATGTGTCCCTGTCACCTTATTTGCATTGTTGCAGTTTCCTCTTTTGGTTGAAATGTACTCATCCACTTATGGTCGCGGTATCTTTGGCAGCAAGTGACGGCTCAAAATGCTAATTATGAGGAAGCAGAGTTGAAACTTGAAAGCCCAGCAAGTGAAAACAAAGCTATAAAGGCTGATAAATGAGGTTTCGGTTCCATGTTTCGTGATCCTTGTTTCCTAAAGAATCCTTGTTAAGTGCTTTACAACTTTGTACGTACTTGGATTTGGTTAATAAAAAGCCACTGTGAGGCTGGTCTCAATTGAGGAAATAGGCATCACTGATGAATCTAAAATCGTTTTTTGGCCTTTTTTTTATTTAAATCTAATTTTTCAAAAAAAAATTTCTTGGGGTTTTCCTTGTTATTTCAATTCTTTGAATGATAATATCTTGATTATTTGTTCATTAATTAATTAACTAAGGTCTACAAGATCAACATATTTCAACCACCGAGGATCTAGATTTTTTGTTGGTAAGTTATTATTATTATTGATCAAAATGTGGACAAAATCAATTATATGAAGTGTGAATGGCTCAGGCTCACTCAGCTTGGCCAGCAAGAATCAACTATTCATTTGAATAAATAAATAAATAAAACCACATGAATATATGCTAGCCTTCACGTATTTCAAAATTTTAATCATTTCTGGGCCGCAATTGCCGGTTATGCAACATTTATTAGTGTTCTCTCACTGTGACTTATTGAGCTCATTTTATGACATTTTTTTTTTTCAAAAAAAGAATCAATGCAAATGATGAATATATTGATGTGTAGTGTCATATATTGTGCGAATTTTAATTAAACTGGTATTTGAAATTTTGAATATTTGATATATCATTCAATAATGACAATGGTTAAATTAGCAAATAATAATTTACTGGCCAGGTTATTAGGAAGTTGTTTCTGACATTAGACAAAACAGAAAAATAATTTTTCAATGCATATTATTCAATGAGACTAATATGAATTTTTTTAAATAGACGTGAAATTTTTTGGAACTGACATGAACATTAGTAAGTTTATTGAGAAAATAAAAATTTTGCAAAGGACAAAGAAAAAATACTTATTTTATTATGATTTATGACTAAAAACTTTCAAGTTTCAAAGATATTTCCTACTCCGGCTTTCCAAGCAATTACACACATTATTTAAAGGAAATATTGTCAATTTTCCCTCACTGTAATTATCATATACCATTCACCTCCTTCCTATTTTTATAATAGCGAAGAACCCTCCTAACAGCATAAGTTTATAATATTACTCTTATTTTTAAATACACTTTTATTCATATTTATTATAAATTAAATAAATCATATGAATGGAAATTAAAATAAAAAATTAAGTATTAAAAACAAGAAATATATGTTTTGATGTGAAAAAAATTAATAATAAAATATTTTTCTTATACTTTTTATTTTATAAATATTTTCCCTTAATAAATATATAAGAAAATTATTATAAAATGATTAAAAAATTATTATAAGAAACTTGAATGATAAATAAAAAATTGTTATAAAATAAATAATAAAATATTTTTCTTGTACTTTTTACATTTAATTTTAAAATATTGTAAAATATTTATTATAAGAAAATTTTTATAAAATAAAAAAGCACAAGAAAAATATTTTACTAATAATTTTTTGCTCACAATAAAACATAAATTTCTTGTTTTTACATCTAATTTTTTTATTTTAATTTCAATTCATATGATTTATTTAATTTCTAATAAATATGATTAAAAGTGTATTTGAAAATAAGGGTAATATTATAAAACAATGTTGTCAGAGAAGTTACTGGCTACTATAAAAATAGTGAAGAGGTAGATAGTATATATTAATAATAATGAATAATGCTACATAATCCAAATTTTTTATAAACAGTAACTTTAAATTATTTAGGATATTAATTATAGCAAGGAGGAAATTGACAATCTCCCTGCTTAAAATACAAACTATCAACTATTATCAAAATAGTGAAGAGGTAGATGGTATATATTAATAATAATAAATAATGCTACACATTTCAAATTTTGTATAAACAGTAACTTTAAATTATTTAGGATATTAATTATAGCAAGGAGGAAATTGACAATCTCCCTGCCAGCTTAACATACAAACTATCAACTATTATCAAAGCACAATTTACTGTTTATTAACATAATAAATCAGGTACACTCGCAATTGCTTTTGTTATTATTTATTTCCTAGCACCTCGTTCTTTTTGCAATTAGACCCTAATTATTTAAAGTATACATATACGTACAACATTGGTACAAAGAAATTAATCAACCCAAATGTAATTCAATAATTATTTTAATAAAATAGAGTTTGATCGATCTCATATATGATAGCAATCTCCAAGCGTTGTCCAACGGCAAGGATAGAGATTTTTTTTTTTTTTTTTTTTTTATTGCTCTTGAGATTCAAGTTTCTTATTGCCGGCAAGGTGATTAATTGGCGGCCTCCGTCGGCTCAAAATTGTAGAATCCAGGTTTGACTGCTTGTGGTGGAATCTGTTGCAGTAGTTTTAGGGCTATTGAGCGATATGTTTTTCTTGCCCCTTAGGAATGCAATTGGCTTTTTAGCCAAGCTTCTGGCTGTTGTTATGATCATTGAGCTAGCTTGCATATGAGCGGGGATGGCTGAATCTTTGGATCGAATGTGATTAACACTTACAATTCTTCATCTCCGTAATGGTTGTCTTACCCCCCATTCGACGTTGGAAAAATTGTATGCTCTCAATAGAGCAAATGGAGGTTCGTTTTACTAACATTTTCAGAGATGGAAATGACGCGGCAGACAAGTTGGCCAATCTTGGTGCTTCAACTTCTTCTCTTGTCCTCAAAGACTTACCTGGCGATAGGTTTAAGTAGTAATTGTTGTAATTGTATTTTTGCATGTATGTTCTTTTTATTTTTAGTTCTGTGTTTACGTTTTTTTTATTGGACTTTTTTTTTTTTTTTGTTTTTATGGGGGTAAGGCTCGTTACATCTCCTTTTATATTTATCGGACACAATTTGATGTATGCTGCACAAAAGGATGCAGGGGAAAATGTTAAATTCCCCATTGAAATGATAATATATTTTTTGGAAATTCTTGGTTCCAGCAATCGTGATACATTTACAAATTTATTGTTTAATCTGAGGTGGTGGCTGACATGACATAAAGGAATTCGTTGGCTCAAATCATAACAAGACTAAGTAATTATTTTCAGGCTACATATGCTGCCACCCCACATTGTAATTTGTACATGTATCATTATTGTTCGAAATGCATTTATTATCTTTTCATATGTTCTGAAGTGAAATTTTTAATTCCTGAAGTGAAATTGTGTTCTCTCACCATGAAGAAATTCTGAAATTCAAGGGAGCCATGAAACTCAAACCAGATGAAAGAATTCCTGCTTTGTCAAACTTTTCTTCCCAACAAGTCCATCGACCTCAGCTTCCAGAAGGTTTCGGTTTTGCTGCAGGATCTGATATGGATGGAATACAATTCTTTATACAGATATGGTATTAAAATGCAGCAACAAAGTGCTTATCTTAAGAAGGTAAGATTTATGAATTACCCCTTTCGCATGTTCATAACATAAGTTCACAATCGGCAATGCCTCAGTATCAATTTCCTGAAAATTAAATGTCATGCAGCATTAACATTATACATAGAAGAATCAACAGTCTGAGCAAATTTTTTCCCCCCTTTATCAATTATGAGGCATTCATGTATTTGAGCTGCATTTGATATGTTATAACAATGATAGTCTTCAATACTAATAGCAAGGGCAGCAAGATTTCATCTCCACTAGTCCGCTTGATATCCACTTTCAAACTACGGGACTAGTAACAGCTTATGAGTCCATTTTTGGAAGTAGCACATCATGGATACTTTTTTACACTTTAAAATTACTTACTAAAAATTAAAAGTTTTTGGTTAAATTCAAACAGAAGTGCTTATCAAATCTATAAGCACCTCAGTTGTTGCTCAAAATAATAGTGGGATGCAGAAAATTTTACCGCGGAAAATTTCAAAGTAAATAGCAACAGTGCAACTGGAGCCAATAAAAAAAAATGCTAAAAGGTTAAAATCTTTAGTGAAAAGTGAGAAGAGTGTATCATACATTAATTCGATCTGCCACCCCGAAGTTGGATAGACTAAAATGCTTGTCAGTAAGGTACACCAAGAACAAAGGTCTGTGCTGCTGATCTAGCATTCTGTGCTCTTTCTGCCCATATTGTACTCAGCTGGAATGATTCAATAAAGAAGAGAATTTCATGTGTTAGCTTGGGGAAGTGGACCAGAATGAATAATGATACTACATCTACAAAACACCTAGTCTTACAAAATATAAACATAACCCGATAAAGATACATCTGAAGCAGCACAAAGCATCATAAGAAGCCAGTGCCCTTCTAAGCCAATTTGACATTCCCCACAAAAAGCAGAGGATGTTGCAAAGCTCTCCTTACCTGGCCCTTGCCATACCAAAGCTCATCAGGTACACATATTGCTAGTTGAGCAGTGATATGATCCAACAAGGATTGCCAACTGTGTTACCAAGAAATAGGTTATTATTAAAAAGGAAGAGGAGACAGCCAAAAGCCAAAATGATTTCACATGCAACTACGATAAACAACTAATCCACACACCGGGAAACTGTAATTACAGAGGACAAGCAAGATTTATGAGATCTTTTCAAAATGGTGTACTATGATACTTTTCACAGTAACAGGACATGCTCACTCATTTTTTTATTTTTGATAGCCCTGATAACAATGTTTCAAAAATATGAAGAAACAACGGGTTTAAGTAAGACATACCTTAGCAGACCCTACTTAAATTTCATGTGGTCCATTTTCATACGAACATAACCCGACTCCCACTTAAAGTTTGAGTGAGTGTTTGGTAACTGAGAAAAGCAGAGAAAATGGAGGAAAATACAGAGAGGATCTTGAGCTGAGTTTTATGAATGTAAAACTGAATCTAATCACTTTTGCTGATTTCAGAGGTAAATATACAATGTTCTTGAATATTCTAGATTCAATATGCATGAGCTAAATGTTTGTTAAGCTGAGCAACATGCACTAAGAAACTACTAGCAACGTAACTAACTTGACCAGCTCAACTGACATGTCAGCAACACAAACTAACTTTGCTAACAATCTGATTAGTAACTAATCATTTCTAAGTATCTAATAGTCCCCCTCAAGCTCAAGGTCTAGGAAGTACATTGAGCTTGGACTTTAGATAATTGAACTGATCAAAAGCCAAAGGTTTGGTAAGCACATCTGCTACTTGATCACGGCTAGGAACATGATTGATTTGAATTTCCTTTTGAGCTATATATTCTAGAACAAAATGTAAATCAAGTTCACTGTGTGTTTAGTTTTAGAATAATACTTAGGATTGTTGGCCAGAGCTACTGCATTCTTGTTATCACAGTTGAGAACTGGAATTTGCAGTAAAGATACTCTCAACTCTTTAAGTAAATAGGCAATCCAAAGCACTTCAAAGGCTACCAATGCCAGTTCCCTGTACTCTGACTCTGCTGTGCTTCTATAAATTATATGTTGTTTCTTAGATGACCAAGAAATCAAGTTGTCACCCAAGTAAACAAAGTACCCTCCTACTGACTTTCTGTTATCTAAATCTAAACCCCAATCAACATTTGCAAATGCTGTGGGAGTGAGTATACCAATGGTATAAACTTGTAATCTATAATCTGCCATACATTGCAAATACTTCAGCACTCTTTTGAAGGCTTGCCAATGAAATATTGATGAGCCAGCAAGAAACTAACTGAGGTTACTCACTGTGAATGCAATTTCAGGCCTTGTTAATGTGACATATTGTTGAGAACAAACTAACCTTTTGTATAGAGAGAAATTTTCAAAAGCAGCACCTTTAGCCTTGACTAACTTCTCACTCGAACTCATGGAAGTTTAACAACCCTTGCTTTCTATCATCTGAGCTTTCTCAAGTAAATCTCCTATATACTTGGTCTGGGAAAGATGTAACCCTTCAACAGATGGTGTGACTTTAAGACCAAAAAGGTAGTTGAACTTTCCAAGATCTTTCAAGGCAAACTCAGACCCCAAATGATGTATAGCTTTCTTTACAAACTTGGTCTTAGAATCAGTAATTATCATCTACATAAATGAGAACCACAACAATATACCCAGATACATGATGAATGAATAATGAACTATCTAATCTGGATGTATTAAATCCCTTGTGCAGCAATGAATATTTCAGCCTATCATACCATGCTCTTGGAGCTTGTTTAAGTCCATAGAGAACCTTAGTTTGCACACATGAGAAGGATATTGTGGATGGATAAAGCCCTTAGGCTGGTGCATAAAAACATCTTCAGTAAGAATGCCATTGAGAAAGGCATTATTGACATCATGTTGTCAAATTGACCAACGGTTTATAACTGTAAGGTTGAGAATAACTTTGATTGTGCAAGGCTTGCCAACAGGGCTGAATGTCTCAAAGAAGTCCACTCCTTATGTTTGCTGAAAACCCTTTCCAACTAACCTTGCTTTATACTTGGAAATACTGCCACCAGGATTGTATTTGACACTGAACACCCATTTGTTGCCAATAATTTTTCCAGCTGCCTCTCTAGGAACAAGAACCCAAGTATTATTCTTCTGTAAGGCATCAAATCTGCTTGTGTAGCCTTTCTTTACTTAGAACCTGCTAAGGCTGCTTTAACAGATTATGGTTCAAGGTCTTGAGTGACTGCCAAGTATGATTTATGCTTAAACACTCCAACTTTAAATTTGGTAACCACTGGATTTGTATTCTGAACTGTTGGTAGTTGTTCTTGTAGTGGCTGATTAAGTTGTGCCAGTGGTGGCTAGCTATGTGAGGAAGAACAGAAGGCTGTACAAAGTTGCTATTTTGAATGACAGTTATTAAAGGAACAAATGTAAAAGGAGTATAAAATTGCTGGACTAATGACATGTAAAATGAGTAAGAAAGTCCAAAGAGCTAATAGGATTACCAGCAATAGCTAATTCATTGGTGATAGCCTTTAATTTTCCAAAGAACTCAATCATAGACATGGAACCTTTTCTAAGACTATGAAGCACCATCTTCAAATGAACTTTGTTAACAAAAGTTTCAGATCCAAATTGTTACTCTAGATTAGTCCAAAGCTCAAGAGAAGTTTCAGAGTTTGCCACAAGGCTAAGAATTTCTAGGCTGATGAAGGACATTAACCAACTCAGCAACAATTGATGCTTTCTCTTCCATGTAGTGAATACTGAATTTACTTGAGCTTTAATAGTTGAGTTTTTAGTTTCATCAGAAAGAATCTAATCTGGACAGATTTTTGATCCATCAAGCAGATCTTCAAGTCCATTAGAATGAAATGAGGAGAGGATTTAAGATTTCCAAATCGTACAGTTTGATCTATCCAGCTTGATTGGTGAGGTAAATGTAAACGATGAAACAAAGGAGTTTGTATTTGGATTTGAGCTTGAAAAAGTCATGAGAGTTCATAGATCTAAGCTATAATACCAAGTTAAAGTTTGAGTGTTTGGTAACTAAGAAAAGCAGAAAAAATGGAGGAAAATACAAAGATAATCTTGAGCTGAAGCCTGAATTTTATGAATGTAAAACTGAATCTAGAATCTAGTCACTTTTGCTGATTTCAGAGGTATTTACAATGCTCTTGAACATCTAGATTCGACATGCATGCACTAACAAACTACTAACAATGTAACTAACTTGGCCAGCTCAACTGACATGTCAGCACACTAACTAACTTTGCTAACAAGCTGAATTAGTAACTAATCAATTCTAATTATCTTAGCACTCCCTACCAGCTCTACGAGCAATTGTTGTCTGCCAGAAATTAATAGACCATTAGTGCTTTTTGAAGTTGTGAACAGCAAATGAAGACAAATTTGGATAAGGAACAAATAGATCTTCAATGAGTCAGTTAATAGGTGTCTACCAACACGAACATGTCAATTCAAGGCAACTGTGCTACTCAAGAATTTTGTAACTGCAACTCACAGGATCAGACTTCACATGACAGAATTGCTAGGATACGTAAAAATTCTTCTTGCTAACTGTTTGTCATATGAAAACTACATCTTCATTACCCTCAAGCTAAAATAATATGAAACCAAAAGCTACAAAGCCAGTCAACTGAAAGAAGTTGGACATATATGATTATCAATTGATGCCATGCAGAATTAACAAGTATGTGCTTCTCAAGAAAATAAAGAAAACAAGTATGTGATAGTACATGTGAGAACACATGTAAAAAGGGATAAAGGGTGAAGACCATACCAACTCAATACTTTAAGGTCAGGAAAGTTTACAGCTACAACAGCCATTGCTGCTTGATTGATTGTGACTTGTCTCCATGTCTCAGGGCTCCTCTACTTTCTATCTAGCATTCCCCTCTCTTCTATTTGTGCAGCTTGAAGCAAACCATCCGTTGTAATCTATGAAAATGAAAATGGATTCTTTCTGAGAAGAAACTAAGAAAGATATATCGAATGGAAAAAAAAAGAAAAACAAAAATTAAAAAAAAAAAGAGAGAGAGAGAGAGAAGAGATACATAGTTGGGACTATCCAAAAAGATGGATTGAAAGAAGGAAATAGGCCAAGGGAAGGGAAACAATCTGTACAATCCACTTGTACAAAAGTAACCCATTCCCTTCCCAATTGAGAATTGAAATATATGAAGAAGAATGAACAGTCTCAATAATGCAGTCATTACTAACACATTGCGTTCCACAAGGGCAATTATCTGTCAGAATATAACTGAAAGGTATTAAAACAAATGAACTATGCAAATTGAAACTGGGATCTGTTTTAATGTTACCATTAAGGAATATACTTTTGCATCCAGGATAAATTGTTTATTTGGAAAATACAAATTATAAGAGATACAAGACAATAAAAGCGAGTAATCCTATTACTGCAAAGTCTCTACAATCATATAGGCCCATTCATTGTTTTGTATACAATATATAACAGCAGCCAAGTTCCTAGTTCTCATTCCTCATAGCTATTTCTGTTGAGCACCTAATTCCTCAAAGTCATTCACAAAATTGAAGATACATAGAAATATAGAATAATTAACCGAAAAGTTACAATGTCTGCAAGAGCAGCTACTACCTCAGTCCTTCCATAACGCATCATGTTAATCGCAGCAACTTGAACTATATTTGCTATTTCTGCACCAACCATTCCATCAGTCATACTAGCAACAGCCAGATGGTCTACGTCATCAGCCATTGGCTTCTTACCAGCATGGACCTAAAACAGATGAAAGAAAATATGAAAATGAAGAGTTGGCAATCTAAACAACAAGAATCTACAAAGGGAGTTGTACAATGACATTTTTTTACAATGTCAACATCAGCTTATATCACAAAAATACAAATATGAACTGTTACCTTCAGAATTTCCATACGACCAAACCAATAAGGCCAGGTTTAGGGATAAAAATTTTACGGTCAAACAGTCGAGATCTCACGAGGGCTGTATCTAGAATGTCGGTTCTACTTGTAGAAGCTATAGTGATCACATTCCCTCTTCCTTCAAACCCATCCAAGCAGACAACAACGTTTCATATCAATTTACAGGGACAGTCTTAGAAGTCACTCAGTAGAAACGTTTCAGGTTACTGGAAAGATAATCATAATCAATATTGTCCCAACCAACCTGATTAAGAGTAGCATCACGTTCTTGTCCACCTGAACCCTTAATTAAACCACGCTCCCTTCCAACGGCATCCAACTCATCAATGAATGCAACTGATGGGGCCTACGCAGATCAACAACAGATCCGGGAGATCATAATTTCAGATTTCTAATGAAAATGTAAGAATCCCCAAGATGGTCGCAAACTTTTATGAGAAACAAAAAGAATAACAAACGATGTATGAGAAAGGCAGGGCATTCTAAAAAAAGATGTGTTCTCGATTCAAAGAAACATAAAAGACACAGTTGATATTTGTTATGGAGTTAAATTGTTCAGAACCAGAGGGAACTAGCTAGACGAAAAGAATCTTTTTTTTTTTTTTTAAGAACCGTTTCTATGGAAAAGAAGCAAGAAATAGCACTTACGTTGTCCTTGGCCTCCTGGTAAAGTGAGCGAACACGAGAAGCACCAACGCCAACATAGATTCCCACAAACTGAGAGGCAGAAATGGAGAAGAAATCCTCACCAGCCACAACTTTTGCAAGTCGTGTCTTCCCCACACCAGGAGGGCCACAGAGAAAAGACTGGTTATGTGTAAATATAGTTCACCTAAAGTAGGTGTTATTTTTCTTTTTATTCTTAACTTTATATTACTATATTCTTTATTTTATTTTTAAAAGTAATAAAATTTATAATTATATATATATGATGAATCCATTTACATATATCAAGGAGAAAAATTCAATTGATCGGCCGCTCCCCCTCGGTATGAGGGGGGGTACATGAGGTGATGTGTCTAACTAATAAAAATCTACCATTTGAGTAGAATATGTAAAATATATATTTTAAATAAAATTAATAAATCCCATTTTTAATCCATCAAATGGCAATCTTCTACTAATTAAACGCAACACTTCGATATGTTAAGATGAAGCATCCTCCCACATGGGTTGTGGTCGGATATGAAATCGCTTCCACTTAACTTTTTTTTCTTTTCAAAAGAGCAGGGTTATTTAATTTTAATTTGTTGAAGGAAACAAAGAACTTTCTTCTAAAATCAGCATGCGTTGAATTATAAATTACATTTTTTTTCGTCTTCATGCCTCCTAAAAAAGTGTCACGCACATCACCAAGCACAAAAGTAAGTAAATCTTATCTCCACATCATCAAACCAATTTTTCTCTTTATTTTTTCAATTGAAAACATTTGGATTCGTAGGATTTCACCGAGCTGAATGATTCTTATAATAGAGTAGATAATATTTTGCAATGAAATTCTAATTAAGGTAGTGATGACTGAGTATAATTTGTTAGTTTTTGAAAGGAGGAATAAAAAAATGAGTTAAAAAATTTAATATTCATTCTTTAAACATCAATTAGTTTTTAGAAATGACAACTTTTATTTTAAATTTTAATACTGGATGACCCATTGAAAAATTATGCAACATACATCTCGATCCAATAAAAATAATGAAAATTGTTGAGGAGAAATTATAAAATTAAAACAACTATAGTGAGAAAATGACAAATCTTTATAAATATATAAGGTTGTAAAGCATCAAACTTTATGGATAGATTAAAAACCTGTCCCATTGACACCGTATACTATATTTTAGAGTAACTATAATATTTTTATAACGTGTAAAATCACTTGTTACTCCTATACAAATTAAACACCAACACTGCAACACAAGCTGAAAACTTCTTGGTCCGCGCTGCAGATGTCATCCGGCAAAGATCATCTCAGAGTCATCGGAAGAAAAATGGCTTCAGATGGCTGTTGAGGAAAGAAGGCTGTCCTAGTTCAAACATACAAGATTACTCCTAGACTTGTGGTCGTGGCGGCTGGTCGGTCGAGGATGTGTTATTAGCTTGCAACCAGTGGCGAATGTCGGAGAAAGTTGGCACCAAAATTTCATTGTAATGCTGACGAGAAGCATCCATAAACAATCTGCCGTAGTTATAAACGAGCAACACAACGACGGTAATGCCATAGAAAATCCATGCATTGTCCAAACTGATGTTACCAATCTTGTGTGGAAGTAATGTGGAGACCAAAGAGACTGCAGAAACAGTTCCTGAGACAACTACAATCAGCTCCCAGAATTGAGAATAACTTTCTCTAAGTAAGTTACATTTATTATAAGTAACAATGCTAATCTCAACCATAGGATTGTGAAAAAAGAATCAAAATAAAATTGTGTTATAATCTCAAGGACAGTCTCAATATTTGAAGGTGATAAAATAATTATGGCTTCTTTAAAGTACAATTCTTGTATTATATAAGTAAGGTAGTGTTTACTTTTTGAATTAAAGTGGTAATCTTGGGATTGGGAGTATAGTGAGAATGGGAGTATGTTGTTTACTTACACTAGAATGAGAGCGCGGAGTCGGACTCAGAATCCAATTAATATGTTTACTTTATCTTGGATTGGGAGTAAATTGTTTTAAATTACAGTTTGACCCTTATTTAAAGAATTGTAGTTTTTAATTATAAAATTAATAAAAATATATATATTTGAATACAATAAAATATTTGTATAATTAATAATAATTATTAATATTCTTAATTATGCAAATCACAATTTTTTATTAATTTTAATTTTATTTATGTAAATTAGAAAAATTGATAAGAGCAACACAAATGAAACATTATTATTAATAATATAGTACAAAATTAATATTTTCATAGAATAAACTATTTATAATTTTAAATTATTAATATTAAATAAATATAATACTATTATTTTTAAATAAATATATTATTATTATTTAACTTATAATCAATGTAAATTATTATTTTTAACTAAGTATAATAATATTATATTTAAATAAGTTTAATATTATTATTGTTAATAAATATAATTTTATAAAATAATATAATAATATTATTTAAATAAATATGATATTATTTATTTTGAAACTCCTATCTAGTAACTAGCATGAACATTTTACATATAAAGTGCAGTAAAACAACATTACTTTAGTTCAACTAATATCAACTAACGGTAGCAAAACTGATTTTTTAGTTATACAATACCAACAAGCAAACCAGGGAAAACAAGCTAATCCAGTAATTGCATTCCAGCATTAAATAAATGAAGCAGTATCATACATGGCTACATTCAACCAGCTGTGACAAAGCATGCATCCAAATATAAACATGTTCCTACAAACTGATGTATGGTTTGCAGGCATTAACCAAGCAAGCTTATTATATCACTTATCCTTGGCAACACAGTTATGTCATGTACAAAAACAAAATAACAAAAGGCTCAAACCTATAATTAGTCTGAGTAAAAGATGATACACCAGCTCCATCCTTCTGCTCTAATAAGATGTTATATCATCTGATCCTTTCTATTTTATGCTTTTCTGCCTTTTTTTTTCCCTTCATTTACATTTTCATCTGATCTGCTTCACATGCTGGGTGCAATCACTTTAATTGTTTTCGTCTTGAGTTACATGCCCTATTGTCATGAATCCAACAAACATTCGCATATTAAAATTTACCAAAAATGGGTACTAATTAAACTGATTATCAAGAGAAGTATGAATAAAACTAACCACTGTCATGGACAGTAGGCTAGGACAGTGCAATGCAAGCAGTCATGTTAGTTGCATGCTGTTTGGATCCGGAACTGCTTTTGCCATTCACAGCCTATGCCGCACACTACATCATAATCAGTTTATATAATTTAGCTCAACTACTTAATGAAAGAGAGATAGAAACTAACATATTTCCTGGAGGCTTTGAAATTTTTGCAAGTCCTATTGTTATGACCCCAGTGATCACACTTAGAGCATCTAACACTTGAACTCCTCTTGAATGTAGCTGGTTCATCAACTTATTTCCTTCTTTTAATATGTGGCCTGCCAATAGACTTTAGCATAATAGGTGGCTGTATATTATCACGTAGAACCAGTGGCTACATCTTCTCATCAGGCAAAGGGAAGAATTGATACTTATAGGTGTTGACAAAGGCTGGAATCTTCAGAAATGTGTGGAGATAATCCTTAATATCGAGTCTTTTTGCATCAACAGAACAAACAGTATGCTTGCAAGGTAAGCCAGAAATCTATCATTCTCCACAATCACAAGTCTTTCTACCTAAATCTACCATAAATATTTTAGACAAATCTTCCATTACTTCAAATGTATTTTCATGACCAAATATCACTGTCAAACCTCTTGCTGCAGTTCTTACTTCCATAATCTTCCTCTTAACTAAAGGTGGTAGTTGTCTATTCCACTTCTTCGCATCCTCATCCCTTTTACGAATAAGTTTCATGATCTTTCTCTTTATCTCTTCAAGCATCCTGAGAATAAGCATGCCTCTGAAATTTTTAATCTAGTTGTTGAATGATTCACTCATGTTATTAGTCACATAATTGCACTTGGTATGATTAAGGAAAGTATGTTTGGCCCAGCACGCAGTTGGAATCTTTATGAGCCACTGGTGAGCTACATCACTGATTTTCCTCAATTCTTCAATGCTTTCACTGAATTCTATATTATTTGGACTCCTACATACCTTCCAGAAGACTTTCTTCAACAAAGTGCTAGGAAACTTTTGCTTGAAATTTGCATAAATATGCCGACAATAGTATCTTTTAACCACTCATTTTTGCCTATCACTCATGAAACACGGGCCTTCTCCACCATTACAACCAATTTGATCATACAAGTTTTCCATGAAGAACACCCAGGAGTTAGTGTTTTCACTTTCCAATACACCTACGGCCAGAGGGTATATCCCATAGTTAGCATCAATGCTAACTGCAGTCAATAAAACTCCTTTATATGGCCCCTTCAGATGGCAGCGATCAACACCTACAAATTGTCTATAACCTTAAAAAAAAACCCCTCCTGCTTTCATCAAGCATTAGGAAAAATCTTTTGAATATTGGGTCAACTGCATATTCATTCCATTCTATCTCAATTGCTACTGTTGATCCAGGATTATACTTCATCAGAACCTGTTGATATCTACTCAATTTGCTATAACTCTTCTTGTAATCTTGGCCAAGCAACTCAAGTGCTTTCTGTTTTGCTCTATTTAACCTATGCACACTATACTCAATTCCAAACTTCTTGAAGAGATCAGCTACTATCACTTTGACACTAATTTCAGGAGTTGACTTGAAGACATGGAGATAAGTGGCTGCAATCCAGGTTGAAGTGGCTTCTCTATTGTCATCATCAATGTCACCACATGTATGAACATCACATAGAGTCTTGATTTGGAATGACTTACTGTTCCAGTTTAGACTAGCATGAATTCTCCATGAACATCCTGATTTAGCACACCTAACTGTCACCCTGGCCTTTTCTTAAGCCTATACAACTTAAACCCTTTTCTAATGGCATATACCCTCAACACCTTTCTAAACTCATAAACATCTACAAATAACTGACCAGGCCTTAAAACAATATAATCTCCATCTGGTGAGAACTCAAATCCACCAAAATTAGTGTTGTACCTGACACAAGCAGCAACTTCCTCGTCAGAATAATCAGTCTCATCACCTGACTAATAATCATTAAGGCCATGGTCACTTTATTCACCATCTTCACTTGCATTCTCATCATCACTAGGATCATGCACAACAACATCTTCAAGTTCAACAGTGGATTGCTCAATTTCATTACTTAAAGTTGCTTTAAAAGTGTAAATTGGTTCAATAGAATATTCACCACTTTTTCTAAAATTCCCAGAGCTAAGGTGAACTGCCATGTCATCTTCAAGAAACTCACCACTGTGAAGGCTAAACTGTGTCACAATATTTCTCTTGTTGGTAATTTCTTCAACATCATCTAGTTCACTCTAATTAATCTCAAGATCAACATTGAGGTTGGCAGGGAACTGATTTTCAGGAGTTATCGAGTCTTGTGGTAGTTCTTTGCTTGCGCTTTGTCCAGGTGTTATTGTAGGTTCATGGCCCATATAAGATGCCACTTTAAATCTTGCCCATGTATACCCCTTCTCCTTCAGTTCTTTGAAACTTGCTGTATGTCACTATCACTCAACAGTTCCCTGCCTTCAGATGCTCAAGGCAATAGCAGCTGAGCTCTAATGCCAGTAGCATGTCTGATGGGCTCATCCCAACAAATGTCCCTAATGTCAGCCCAAAGCTTGGCTAGTGAATACTGGTCAAGAATAACGGAACCAATCTCAGACACTTTGCCATCAACTACTGCTTCAACATCATAATACACCACATTGCAATGCAATAAAACAACATAAATAAATGCTATTAATGTTAAAAAAAAAAGCTAAAGTACTAAATCCTAAATGAACACAGTAAGTGATTGGCAGTAACAACATCTAGCTAACTTGAAGAGATTGATCAGGGTTTATGATTAGTATACACGATGCAATAAAAAAAAAAACCAATGATCATTGGGTGATTTAAACTGCAATTCTTCAACTCTGTATATTCTTCATTAATACCTGAAAAATTCTGTTTGTACTTTCATACATATTTCAGGACTTTTCAAGCTCACTTTAAAAAAACATAATGAGCGTCACATGGTATAAAGCAAGTGCATAATCTACTCCAACATAAACTAAAGCCATATGCTTGCAAAATACCCAACATTAAACATATTTTATTTTGAAAAATTTCTTCTCGATTTTATACTTCAAAATTCCACAAACCTTATCAAAGCTGTGTCAATGAACAAAAAATCAAGCACTCACCTTGACAAATCACGGTTGTAAAAATTACACTATAACTGAAGCAACAAAAATTTCCAAAAAAAAAATTACCAACAAACTTGTTCGAAACTAACCTGCTGTTGGCCTCAACATAGCGATTACAATCTCTAGGGCGTTGGGAGAAATCAGAACGATACATGATGCAGGTCTGGTGTTTCTTCTTTACTTCACACAAGTAATGAATAATTCTTAGCTAACAATAAAGATTTTTTGGCATTCTAACACAGAGCTCTCAACCGAGCTTCATGAAAGAGGAAGTTTGAGTTTGAAAGGAAGAGAGAAAGATTTAAGCTTTGAAATGAAGGCTATTTTTTGCTTTATATTTTAAGACATGATATTTCATAGTGACTTGACAGTACATTGTGCAGTTGTCAACCAAAATGTGCAAATATTTTGGTTGTCAAATTAAATTACCAAATTGCCCATAACTGACTAACAGAGTACTAACGTTTGAATTTTGTAGGGGGTTTTCACTAATAAACGGATTCTCGCCATCTAACCGCAAAATGCCCAAACCTCAGGAGAGGAAAGTAAAAATTACCCATTAAAGTGGAATGTTTTTCTCTCTCTTTTCCTTTTTTTTCCTTTTCTGTTTCCATTATTTTATTCATGACCTTGATGTTAGTAGGTCTGCTGTAGACTTTTGCAAAAGGAATTACAAAAATTAGTGTTCGTAAGTTGACTTGCTAATATACTCGTATCGGTATATTTGCTAATGTAGGCCTATGATGAGTCGATTTATCTGCTAATGTAAGGCATGGGTCCCCTTTTTTGCTACTAAATGCCAGTGATCGGTAGGTTAATATGCTAATGTACGCCACATGGGTCAGCTAAGACTCATGCACCTAAGAATTAAGAAAGAAACCAATAAGCAGCTACCTAGCTCTTCATCATTACGAAATCAATACGATACAAAGCTGCCACTTCTGTCTTCATCTTCATCATCATCATCACTTCAATTCTTCAAGATACACTTATATTACAGTTTTAACTTCTTTTTTTTTAAAAAAATAGAATATTAAAGCTCTTTTAAAAAAATTAATAATAAGAACAAAGTAACAAACTCAATGCACTCACAAGGTGACCAAAAGTCCCGGCCATCTTATGACATTTCGTCTTTTCTTCTTTTTTAATTATCCTTTTTGTTAATAGCTTCAACATTAATATCATCATAAACATAGACTATTACTAAAAATTTTGGGAGTAATTTGATGTTAACAAAAGAAAAAATAGTGGCCAAAATGAAATTTACATAAAAATTAAATAACTCTTCAACTTAATTACATATCCTTGCTTCCCCCTCTTATTGATATTGATGCTTTTGCTAACATATGTGTATGTGTATTGATGGTTTTTTACAATGGTAAAAAATATGTAACCTCAATATCGTACCCTAAAATTTTTGGATACATCATTCCAACTTTTGTCACAGTTATGGGTGCGAATGTGCAAGGCACAACTAAGCTATTAATGGAAACTTATAGAGTAAGCTTGTGTGCTTTTCTACTGGCCACAATCTTCTACTACATTACACTTGCAACTAATTACAATACTCAACGTAATCAAGCAAATTCTTCACAATTATGGGGGTTTATTGCTGTTATCTTTAAATCTCTTTCTGCTGTCTCATTGGCCTCCACATTTGTTCCACACTCAATTAGTGATACCATTTTATACATTGAATGAATTTGTGCTGCTATTATCATTGTTTTGTATTTCAATATGGGAGATTTTTAATGGATGCTTGTGTTGTCTTTATCAAAAAATCTTGAAGCCAATTTTTTTAAGCATCTGGAATTGGTTACAAAGTAATAATAACACCTCTTCGACAGAGCGTCTACGGGCACCGGTTTGATGGGGAGTATGAAAGATAAATATTGAGTTTATATGTTGAGTTGTGATCTCAAATTTGAAGCCGAACCAAAATGTCGTTTGTCTTGTGGAGGGCTCGCTAGTTCGTCGTTTGCTTGTAAACGACCTATCCGTCTTCTTTCAAATTTGTGCAAAATGACGTTTTTGTCGTTTACCAACCTAAGTGTTGCACTTGCACTTGCACTTGCACTTGCACATGCAAATTGGATTGATCATTGGATTGATCTAAGACTCTAGTAATAGGCCCAAATAATAACGCTGGAGTAGAGCCCAAACCTGCTAGCCCAAATCAGTTAGCCCAAATTGTTGTAAAAAATTGTTTAATTTAATTATAGGCTTTTTTTTGTGGGGGTGGGGGGTGTTCGATTTATGATCCCCGAACTTCCCCAGCGGGAAATTTTACAACATTTACTTATTTGTGCAACTGGAGAAGATGGAACAAAACCACAAGGATAAATTCTCATTTACTCACTTAGGTAAATTATCTAGTTTATTCTTGTATTTTAAAAAATTACTTAAAAAAACTATTCTCTTCTTGTTATTTCTATAACTATTAGATCAATAACATAAATAGTGATCAAACATAGAAAATGAAAAGTATGAATGGACTTTATTAATTTTTAGAATTAGATTATACTACACTTAATAATAAATAAATATTGTCTTTTGTTTGTTACAAATGTTGACATGACTATGTTAAACTTAATTTAATAAAGCTAAAATAACTATTTAAATATAGTAGTATAATTATCTTTAAATTATGCTACTAATTGTTGAATTTAATATTTAATATTCAATATTATTGTAATTTAATAATTGAATAATAGTTAAGTTCAATATTAAATACTAATTTAAATATATTATTGAATGAAAAATTTTGATATTTGATCTCTATATTAAATACTAGTGTAAATAAATTATTGAATTAAATTTTGATACTAATATTAAATAGAATACATGTTAAAATAAGTTAATGAATAAATTTTGATATTTAATATAATATAAAATTCTATTTTAAATAAATTAGGCAATTAATTTTTAAAAAAATTAGTTAATAATAATATTAGATTAAATAAAAAGGGAAAGACAGGTAAAGAGAATTTTATCCTAAACTCATATTAAAAAGAGGATTAATAATCCCATTAATTTTCGACCAATATTTGGACTAAACAGCAGTGTGATAGCCAAGCAGGCAAACATGCCATAGCCAATAGCCCTTAGCTGAGATTTATTCTTTTGGTCCTGATGGTCATGTGTTGGGGAGCCGTGGCAATCTTTATTACCATGAAATAAAAAAAAAAAAAAAAAAAAAATTATCTCTGCACTACCTTAGTTTTGTCATATATAAATTTAACCACTATAAAATTTTAATATATTTTTTACACTATATTTATTTTTAAACTTGCATTATACTCCTAAATGAATTAAAAGATCATTTTATTCTACAAAATTTTGAAAAAAAATATAATCACAATAATACCTATGAATTTAATAAAACAAAAAATTTTCAAAATCCGAGATTTTAATTTTTTATAATTATAATTTCATTTAAAAATTATCGTATTAATTTTTTAATTGTAATTTCATTTAGTTTTTATAATTAAAAAAAAGTATAGGGAAGTTTACAAAAATTAATATGAAGAGAAAAGATCCCTACAATTATTGTAAACTTCCCTATACAAAAATTAAATAAAACTATAATTTCAAACAATTAACATGATAATTTTTAAATGAAATTAGCATTATAAAAAATTAGCATTTTGGATTTTAAGATTTATTTGTTTTATCAAATTTAGGCTATTATTATAAATATAATTTTTTAAAAAAATTATAAAATAAAATGGTCTTTTAATTCATTTAAGGATAAAATGGTCATTTGTTAATGTCAAAGTGTTGATTGACACAAATTTAAAAATAAAGGTGGTTCAAAAAAAATGTCAAAATTATATGGTGGTTAGATGTACATATAATAAAATAAAGGTGGTGCAAAAATAATTTCAAAAAAAAAAATGGCCGATAAGATAAACGCTTTAGTTTCCTTACATAATAAGGTAACAAATATTAGATTTCAAGTGTAAAAATCTAATGGCTATGGAAATATAAAGTAACAGTAATCGGAGTTATAGGGAACTAGAAACACTTGTCAAATCTATGATATTTGTTACCTCTAAAGATGTGTTTGTCACACTGTATTGTATTATACTGTATTACATTATTTTAATGCAAGTGTATTGTATTATGTTGTATTGCATTTGCACTATGTTATAATAATGTTATACAATGCTTGATACTACACGGTACTGTATTAATTTTTAATTATACTATATTTGGTGTTGCACCGTATTGTATTAATTTTTTTGTGATTAATTTAAATTATATATTTAGAAAATAATATTTATTAGTACTTAGAAAAATACTACTCATAAAAGTCTTAAATTTTAGAAATTTAATTTTTTTAGTATAAATGTTTAAAAAATATCATAATTATTCCAAAAATCGAAGCTTATAGCCTTAAATTTTCGGAAGCATAACATTTATTTTTCAATATTTTCTAAACATATAACATGTGAAATAAAAATCGAAGCAAACAATTTAATCAAATAATCTCTAAATAATATAACAACATAAATAAATAGTTAAAACCTATAAGATTAGTTCAAAAGTTATCTTAGGATGATAGAATAATAGATTATACATACTACAAGATAATCACAAAATAATAAAGTAATCAATTGTTGTAAAATATTCACTAACAAAATGAATTGTGCTAAATAATCCAAATAAGAGTTTTGTAGTATATGTAATAATATTTTATATCATTATTTATATTCTTATTAATTTTAAATTAATATTATTCAAATTTATTCATATTTAAATATTTATTAATAGTTATATTAAATTACTTATAAATATATAATTTTATATATTAATTATTGTAATATAATTAAATTATGTAATATTATATTATATTTTTATATATTATTTAAGTAGTCATTATTAGTTATATTAAAATGTTGAATAATAATCAATTTTTATATATTAATTACTATAAAATAATTAAATAATCTAATATTATGTTATATTTTTATACATTATTTAAGTATTTATTACTATTTATATTAACTTATTAAATATTAATCAATTTTATATATTAATTATTTTAACATAATTAAATAATACATACTTTAGTTATATTTTTAATATAATAAAAATTAAAATATAATATAATATTATTGGATACTAAATTATAAATTTAAATTAATAATTATAATGTAAAAATAAAAAATAATATTATATTAAATTAAAAAATTATATTTATTTATTTATTATTATAAAGTAAAAAAAAAAAGAAGAAGAAAGAAAGAAAGAAAGAAGAATCGTTAAATTAAAAATGAAAAAGAATCGTTGGTGGAGCACATTACATATTATTCGTTATGACTTGCGAGTTTGAGTCACTGGCAGTGACTCACTGTCACAAATATGCGATCGAGTTTGGAAATTAAGGCGTAATGAAAGTCAATTTCTGAGTGAAAATGAAATTTGAGTCTGAGTTATTAGCACTATAGTCCCTGATTTTGCTTCAAAATTAAAAAATGCAAAACTTTCAAAATATTGATACATTTATTCACATTATTTTAATTTTTTTACACTTAAATATAATTTTTACCGTTAAAATGATTTATTCACACATATGATTTAATATATTCAAATTAATACATTGTATTATTAATTGATTAATTTAATTTAAAGTAAAAAATTATGTATTATTAACTAACTATAATTTATGATAAATGTGAATAAGAATTTTAATCTCATGTTCTTACTATGTAGTTAATATTTTATTTTTTGTTTCATAATAATTATCTAATATACAATCAATAATTTGAATATGAAATAAAAATATATTAATTTACCAATAATATTTATAAGTGCTAGTTTTTTAAGAAGGTATCAAAAGGATATAAGGAGGGGAAAAGGATAATATTAACAAGTTGCCCTTCATTTATTCATATAGTTAGAAGCTTGATGAGCAATATCCTTATAATTATTCATTTATTTGGCAGTTGCTTGATGGCCTAGAATTTTATTAATTTTTTCTTGTATAATGATAAGTTAATGAAACACTGAGGAAACAAAGGATATATAAGAGAAAAACTTGGTATATATTTTTTCTATTTTGCATTTTGGTAAATGCTATGTACATTGTTCAAATCATGAGGATTCTTGTCGGCTTGTCCTATGAATGGTTACATGGTCCTGCTTTTATTTTTGATGAGAAGGTAAAGCAACAATAGAGAACTATGGGAAATAGCAGTAATTTGACCACTTTAGACTATATATATATATATATATATATATATATACACACACTAAAAATTAACAAGAATAGATAATTTAATTATTAATCCTTTTTCTCTGTCGATCATGAATGGCGATTTCCATTTCTAATAATTCAACTGAAATATTAGTTGGTGCTGAAGAGCTTATAAAACTTAATGTCAATAACAACTCTTGCATAGAATTAGCAATAGCAGCTATGGTGATAATTAGAGTCAAGCAATGCTTAGGATTTGGATGCAAAGCCATTTTGTGCTCACAATCACAATTAATCGGGAATTCTTTCCACATATCTTCTTTGATAATTTTGGGTCAGTAATAGAACTCAATTGCTAATTACAGATATATGAATTTACTCCGGTGAGCATGTAAATAATTTTAATTAATTTTTTAGTAAAAATTAAGAATTAATTTCAGTAAGGATATATCTGACATTTAGGTAGGTGTCTAGAGTAAAAATTTAATTTTTAAATTTTAAATATAGTTTAATAAATAATTAAATATATTTGACATTTAGGTAGGTGTCTAGAGTAAAAACTTAATTTTTAAATTTTAAATATGATTTAATAAATAATTAAGTATAGGTATATAAAATATTTTTATGGATTTCAAATAACCCCACCCTTTAATTTAAGTTAACAAAATTAAAACAAGGAGGACTAATGAATCAAAATTTAGAAATCTCTGATTTGTTTATTTTACAGTAAATACGGGGACTGCATTGTAATTAACCGAACAAAACATGGGTCCCATTCTCTTGCGTCATTACTCAGCTACCCTCTTGCGTCATCGTGACAGCATCATTCTGCAACCCTCTCTCTGCTTTCATAAAAGAAGAAGCAGGAGGAGGAGAAGAACAGGCTCATTACGAAACCAATAAAATGCAAAGTTACCGGTGCCATCTTTCCCTTCAACAGCAGCACCTTAATCCTTCAAGGTACGTAAACTTCCCTTGCATTTTTAACATTGGTTTTGTTTAGTTTGTCTGTTTTGAGTTGTTTTTCAGAGCTAGTCTTTTATTCATGTGAGGTTGGTTTTGTTTTTCGTTGCTGTTGTCGTTCCTGCTCCGTTTTGGCAGAGCATGATGAGAACCATTATTTAATTATTGTAATAATATACTAAAGCGATTTATGTACACCCCAAGATGATTGATAGGTGATAAATCAACACTCTTTAATCAAGAAATCACACAAACAATCCCAAGATTAAACACAGCAAAATGCAGAAAATGCAATCGAGAGAACACAGTACAAACTGCTATAACTTTAACAATCATGGTTCCATAATTGTTGCAAAGTGACGTGTACAAAAAATAAGAAATATGGAAAAACTAACCTGTTCAGAGGGCCATGTATGTACAAGAAGTTAAAAATAGAGAAAAGTACTAACTTGTTCATGTATAAATTTTGATGGATTTGCAGTGATGGCAGTTTCGTTTCCTCAATTTCGTACCCAAAAATTTTTGGATATTTGATTCCGACCATTGCTGCAGTTGTGGGGGCGAATGTGCAAGGCACAACTAAACCGTTGATGGAGACTCATAGAGTAAGTTTGTGCATGTTTCTTGCGGCCATAATCGTCCACTATATTGCATTTGCAGCTGATAAGAAGTCTCAACGTAATCAAGCAAATCATTCGTACTTATGGGGCCTTATTGCAGTTATCTCTGGATCTCTTTCTACAATCACATTGATCTCCACATTTTTCAATCACTTAGTTGCTGAAATCATTTGCTACATTGCATTGGGTTGCGCTGCTATTATCATTGTTATGTATCAATATGGCAACATGTTTACGGATGCTTGTCGTCGGATTTATCATGACATTTTGAAATGGTTTCAAGCTATCAATATCTATTCCACAGAACAGCAACAACGGCCTGCAGTATAAGTGAAGAAGTTTAATAGAGAGATTCCACTTATGTTTCTAGATTTCAATAAGATCAAAATGTATATTGTTCTCATTAGAAGTTTTATTTCTTTCAATAATATAGTTTTGATAGTGTATGGTCATATTATATTCTTAGGCATATCCTCTTGAAATATAAAGATGTTAACTTGTTGACTAATGTTAAACATTTTTACTTGCGTTCCTCGTGACTCAATGGAGAAGATGATGTTGTTAACCCATTCCAAATGTTGGTGAAAAATGGCTTCAATTTGTCGTCGTAATAAAGTTGCTGACAAGCATTCATAAATAGCCTACCATATTTACGATACTTGATATATATCAAAACAAAGAAGTTTCTTGTTCAAATAGAGACTTGATATCAGTTGCAAGGGCAAAGCAATGGATTTCTTGGTCCACAAGAAAACCAAATCTCACTTCTAATAGTCATAGCATGATACTACTTGTTTCAGCTCATTCATCTTGGTCACAACAGTGTACCAAGCTGGGCTCATTCATCAATATTAAAACTACAAAAACCTCCACCATGATATATAAAATTTTTACGATGTAGCTAAATTGTTCGGATTCAGAAG
Source organism: Clausena lansium (assembly GCA_030449835.1). NCBI lineage: Eukaryota > Viridiplantae > Streptophyta > Magnoliopsida > Sapindales > Rutaceae > Clausena > Clausena lansium. The sequence continues at coordinate 2,971,492 of JASUUF010000146.1, read as the reverse complement.
AAGATGATTAAGTTACTTCATTAAGACTAAAGACATTTAGCTAGACTGTTAAAACTGAATTTGAGGATATATTACGAGGATGTCCAGCTGCAATTTTTGCTCCAATCTAAATTAAATCAATAATTAATTCACAGGTATTGAGCTTTTTTACTTTCAAGAGTTTACTTGGTAGAGTCAGCCTCTAGGTCATATTGGGTAACTTATCCCAAAAGATGCTAGTGGTCTTCCAAATTATAGTCAAGTTTCATTAACTTTTATATCTATCATGCATTTTTCTTTAGGAAAATTATCACTCATATACTTTTAGTTTACTCCGTTATCAAATTACTACAACACTTTTAGGGTGTATCAGTCATCTACTTTAAATTGACAAAATAAATATGTCATCTGCTAAATCGTTAGTTGTCATTTAAATATGATGACATCAGAGAGGTAATCTGGTCATTTTTGGGCGTTCAACAATATAATCTCAATTGCTCTTCAAACAGCCGATACCCAAATCACGTGCTGCTGCTTCTCTCTAGATCAAGGATTAAGTAAGAGTCATATATGATTTATCTCCGCGTTGGCTCATGCATTCCTTCCTACGGATGTTACATTTTGGTTGGTCATAATTTCTTGAAACTCCATGCACTTGGCAGCTCTGATGTCAACTATACTAGGTGGCATGGGTTCAATGGAGTCATGCAACTCAACCAGATAAAAGAATTCTTGTTTTGTCAAACTTTTCTTCCCAACAAGTTCATCGACCACAGCATCCAGAAGGTTTCGTTTTCGCTGCAGGATTTGTTATGGATTGAATACAATTCTTTATACAGATATGGTACAAAAATGTAGCAACAAAGTGCTTCTCTTAAGAAGTTAAGATTTATGAATGACCTCTTTTGCACGTTCATAACATAAGTTCACAATCCGCAATGCCTCGGTATCAATTTCCTGAAAATTAAATGTCATGCAGCAGTAACATTATACATAGAAGAATTAACAGTCTGAGCAAATCTTTTCCCCCTTTATCAATTATGAGGCATTCATGTATTTGAACAGCATTTGATATTTTATAACAATAACAGTCTTCAATGCTAATAGGAGGGGCGGCAAGATTTCATCTCCACTAGTAACAGCTTGATATCCACTTTCAAACTACAGGACCAGTAGAGTATAAATGCTGCAGCTAACGAGTCCATTTCGAGAAGTAGCACTTCATAGATACTTTTTCACACTTTAAAATTACTGGTTAAATTCAAACGTAAGTGCTTATCAAATTTATAAGCACCTCAGTTTTTGCTTAAAATAATAGTGAGATGCAAAAAGGTTTACCGCGAAAATTTCAAAGTAAATAGCAATACTGCAACTGGCACCCAAAAAAAAAAAAGCTAAACGGTTAAACCTTTAGTAGAAAAGTAAGAAGAATGTATCATATATTAATTCGATCTGCCACCCAGAAGGTAGATAACCCAAAATGCTTGTCAGAAAGTCCACCAAGAACAAAGGTCCGTGCCGCTGACCTAGCATTGTGTGCTGTTTCTGCCCGTATTGTACTCAGCTGGAGTGATTCAATAAAGAAGAAAATTTGAAGTGTTAGCTTAGGGAAGTGGACCAGAATGAATAATGATACTACATCTACAAAACAGAGTCTTATAAAATATAAACATAACCAGATAAAGATACATCTGAAGCAGCACAAAGCATCATAAGATGCCAGTGCCCCTACGAGCCAATTTGACATTCCCCGCAAAAAGCAGAGGATGTTGCAAAGTTTTTCTTTACCTGGCCCTTGCCATACCAAAGCTCATCAGCTACACGTGATATGATCCAACAAGTATTGCCAACTGTGTTACAAAGAAATAGGTTATTATTAAAAAGGGAGAGGAGACAGCCAAAAGCCGAAATGATTTCACATGCAACTACGATAAACAACAGCGGAAAACTTTAATTACAGTGGACAAACAAGATTTATATGAGATCTTTTCAAAATGGTGCACTATGATACTTTTCATAGTAAGAGGACATGCTCGCTCATTTTTTTTTAATTTTTGATAGCCGTGATAACAATTTTACAAAAATATGAAGAAACAACGGGTTTAAGTAAGACATAACCTAGCAGACCCTACTTAAATTTCATGTGGTCCATTTTCATACGAACATAACCCAACTCCCTATGAGTGATGTTTGGTAACTGAGAAAAGCAGAGAAAATGGAGGAAAATAAAGAGAGAATTTTGAGCTGAATTTTATGAATGTAAAACTTTTGCTGATTTCAGAGGTATATATACAATGATCTTGAACATTCTAGATTCAATAGGCATGAGCTAAACATTTGTTAAGCTGAGCAACATGCACTAACAAACTGCTAGCAACGGAGCTAAATTGACCAGCTCAACTGACATGTGAGCAACACTAACTAACTTTGCTAACAATCTGATTAGTAACTAATCAATTCAAATCACGTCAAGCTCAAGGTCTAGGAAGCACATTGAGCTTGGACCTTAGATAATTGAACTAATCAAAAGCCAGAGGTTTGGTAAGCACATCTGCTACTTGATCACGGCTAATAACATGATTGATTTGAATTCCTTTTGAGCTATATGTTCTCGAACAAAATGCAAATCAAGTTCAATGTGTTTAGTTTTAGAATACTCCTTATGATTGTCGGCCAGAGCTTCTGCACTCTTGTTATCATAGTTGAGAACTGAAATTTGCAGTAAAGATACTCTCAACTGTTTAAGCAAATAAGCACTTCAGAGGCTGCCAATGCCAGTGCCCTGTACTCTGACTCTGCTGTGCATCTGGAAACTATATGTTGTTTCTTAGATGACCATGAAATCAAGTTATCACCTAAGTAAACACAGTGCCCTCCTACTAACTTTCTGTCCTCTAAATCTGAACCCCAATCAACAACTGAAAATGCTGTGAGATAAGGATGACAAAAAAGTCCGGGTCAGCCTTGCCCATTCCCACGGGCTTTGGCCCGAGCCTCCTGAAAGAGGGCCTGGACAAGGGCTTAAGGAAAAAAGCCCGAGTCAGGCCCAAGTGCTCTTTTTTAAAAAAAAATAAATTTATAAATTAGAATAATAAAATAAAATTTAAAACAAAATGGGAAAAAAAAAAAAAGAAAGCTTAAATCCCTAATTTATATATCAATAATGATTCAAAAAACTTAATAATCTAATACTAAACTCTCTTTTAAGTGTTAATTAATTAAGAGGGTGCTTGAAATAGAGAATCCAGTATCAAAAAATTAAATCTCTAAACTTTCATTTGCTTCATTTTCTTTATTTATTATTTTAATTTGAAATATTCATTTTCTTTAATTCATTGTTAATTATAACAACTTAATTATTATTGACTCATTTCAAGTTTACAGCAATTTAAAAAAAATTGAAAAAAAAAAAAACAAGTGAAAGCCCAAGCCAGGCCCAGGCCCGCAATGGGCCCGGCCAGGCTTGGCCCTTACTCTTCCACTCTAATGGGTTTGGGCCTAGGCTTGAAAAAGCCCGGCCCAAGCCCTCATTTTGCCATCCCTACTGTGAGAGTGAGTGTACTAGTAGTATAAAATTGTAACCTATAATCTGTTTTACATTGCAAATTATTTAGCACTCTTTTGCAAGCTTGCCAATGAAATACTAATGGGGCAGTAAAAAACTAACTAAGGTTATTCACTGTGAATGTAATTTCAGGCCTTGTTAATGTGACATATTGTAGAGAACAAACTAAGCTTTTGCATAGAGAGACATTTTCAAAAGCAGCACCTTTATCCTTTTATCCTTGACCAACTTCTCACTTGAACTTATGGGAGTTTGACAGACCCGGCTTTCTATCGTCTGAGCTTTCTAGCTTAAATTTCCTATATACTTAGTCTAGGAGGGATGTAACCCTTCAACAGATGGTGTGACTTCAAGACCAAGAAAGTAATTGAACTCTCTAAGATCTTTCAAGGCAAACTCAGACCCAAATGATGCATAATTTTCTCTACAAACTTGGTATTAGAACTAATAATTAAGATATCATCTACATAAATGAGAACCACAACAATATCCCCTGCTACATGATGAATGAATAATGAAGTATCTAATCTAGATGCATTAAATCCCTAGTGCAGCAGTGAAGATTTCAGCCTATCAGACAAAGCTCTTGGAGCTTCTTTAAGTCCATAGAGAGCCTAAGTAAGTTTGTACATGTGAGAAGGATATTGAGGATGGATAAAGCCCTCAGGTTGGTGCATAAAAACATCGTCAGTAAGAATGCGATTGAAAAAGTCATTATTGACATCAAGTTGTCTAATTGACCAATGATTCATAACTGCAAGGTTGAGAATAACTGTGCAAGACTTGACAACGGGGCTGAATGTTTCAAAAAAGTCCACTCCTTATATTTGGTGAAAACCCTTTGCACCTATTTATTGCTAATAATTTTTCTAGTTGCCTCCCTAGGAATAAGAACCCAAGTGTTATTCTTCTGTAAGGCATCAAATTCTACTTGCATAGCCTCTCTTCATTTAGAATCTGCTAAGGCTGCTCTCACAGATTGTGGTTCAAGGTCTTGAGAGACTGCTAAGTATGATTTGGGCTTAAACACTGTTAACTTCAGATCTGGTAACCACTGGATGTGTATTCTGAACTGCTGGAATTTGTTGTTCTCATAGTGGCTAATTAAGTTGTGATGGTGGTGGCTGGCTGTGCGAGGAAGAATTATTTGGAGAATGATGGATGGAAGAAGGGTAAGAGTTGCCAGAATCAGGTCTGCATCTAGAACAAGTGGACTGATAGAAGGCTATACAAAGTTGCTGTCTTGAATGACAGTTATTAAAGGAACAAATGTAAAAGGAGCATGAAATTGCTGGATTGAAGACATATAAAATGAGTAAGAAAGTCTAGAGAGCTAATAGGATTACCAGCAATAGCTAATTCAGTAGTGATAGCCTTTAATTTTCCAAAGAATTTAGTTATAGACATGGAACCTTTTCTGAGACTATTAAGCATAATCTTCAAATGGACTTTCTTAGCAAAAGTTTCAAATCCAAATTGTTACTCTAGGTTAGTTCAAAGCTTAAGAGAAGTTTTAAGAGTTTACCATAAGGCTAAGAATTTCCACGCTGATGGAGGAGAGCTCAGCAACAATTGATCCTTTCTCTTCCATGTAGTGAACACTGGATTTACTTGAGCTTCAATACTTGAGTTTTTAGTTTCATCAGGAAGAAACAGATCTGGACATATTTTTGATCTATCAAACAGATCTTCAAGTCCATTAGCACGAACTGAGGAGAGGATTTGAGATTTCCAAATCGTATAGTTTGATCTATCCAGCTTGATTGGTTAGGTAAATGTAAACGATTAAATAGAGGAGTTTGTATTTTGATTTGAGCTTGAAAAAGCCATGAGAGTTGATAGATCTAAGATATGATAACAAGTTAAAGTTTGAGTATTTTATAACTGAAAAATGCAGAGAAAATGGAGGAAAATACAGAGAGAATCTTGAGCTGAATTTTATGAATGTAAAACTGAATCTTGTCACTTTTGCTGATTTCAGAGGTATAAACAATGTTCTAGAACATTCTAGATTCAATATGCATGAGTTAAACGTTTGTTAAGCAGAGCAACAAGCACTAACAAACTACTAACAATGTAACTAACTTGGCCAGCTCAGCTGACATGTCAGCAACACTAACTAACTTTGCTAACAAGCTGAATTAGTAACTAATCAATTCTAGTTATCTTAGCACTCCCTACCAGCTCTAGGAGCAATATATCTTTACCTGCCAAAAATTAATAGACCGTAAGTGCTTTTTGAATTTGTGAACAACAAATGAAGACAAATTTGGATAAAGAACAAATAGATCTTCAATGAGTCAGTTAATAGGTGTCTACCGACACGAACATATCAATTCAAGGCAACTGTGCTGCCCAAGAATTTTGTAACCGCATCTCACAGGATCAGACTTCACATGACAGAATTGCTGGGAAACCTAAAATTCTTCTTGCTAACTGTTTATCATATGAAAACTACATTTTCATTACCCTCAAGCTAAAATAATATGAAACCAAAAGCTCTAAAACCAGCCAACTGAAAGAAGTTGGATATATATGTTTATCAATTGATGCCATGCAGAATTAAGAAGTATGCGACAGTACACGCGAGAACACATGTAGAAAAGAACTGAGGGTGAAGACCATACAAACTCAATATTTTTAAGGCCAGGAAAGTTCACAGCTATAACAGCCATTGCTGCTTCATTGATTGCAACTTGTCTCCATGTCTCACGGCTCCTCTCCTTTCTATCTAGCATTCCGCTCTCTTCTATTTGCGCAGCTTGAAGCAAGTCATCCGTTGTAATCTATGAAAATGAAAATGGATTCTTTCTGAGAAGAAACTAATAAAGATATATCGAATGGAAATAAAAGAAAAACAAAAATTAAAAAAAGGAGAGAGAAGAGATACATTGTTGGGACTATCCAAAATGATGGACTAAAAGAAGAAAATAGGGCAGGGGAAGGGAACAATCTGTACAATCCACCTATACAAAAGTAACCAATTCCCTTCCCAATTGAGAGTTGAGATATAAAAAGAAGAATAAACAGTCATGAACAAAAGTAACCCATTCCCTTCCCAGTTGAGAATTGATATATATAAAGAAGAATGAACATTCTTGATAATGCATTCATTACTAACACATTGCATTCCACGAGGGCAATTATCTAGCAAAATATAACTGAAAGGTATTAAAACAAATGAACTATGCACATTGAAACTGGGATGTGTTTTATTGTTACCATTAAGGAATATACTTTTGCATCCAGGATGAATTGTTTAGTTTGGAAAATACAAATTATAAGAGATACAGGACAATGAAAGCGATTAATCCTGTTACTGCAAAGTCACTACCATCATATAGGCCCATTCATTATATTGTATACAATATTTAACAGCAGCCAAGTTCCTGGTTCTCATTTCTCACAGCTATTTCTGTTGAGCACCTAATTCCTGAAAGTCTTTCACAAAATTGAAGATATATAGAAATATAGAATAATTAACCGAAAAGTTACAACGTCTGCAAGAGCAGCTACAACCTCAGTCCTAGCATCACGCATCATGTTAATAGCAGCAACTTCAACTATATTTCCTAGTTCTGCACCAACCATTCCATCAGTCATACTAGCAACAGCCAGATAGTTTACGTCGTCAGCCTTTGGCTTCTTACGAGCATGGACTTAAAACAGACGAAAGAAAATATGAAAATGACGAGTTGGCAATCCAAACAACAAGAATCTACAAAGGGAGTTGTACAATGACATTTTTTACAATTTCAACATCAGCAATACATAACAAAATTGTAAAATATGAATTGTTACCTTCAGAATTTCCATACGACCAATAAGGCCGGGTTTAGGGATAAAAAGTTAACGGTCAAACCGTCCAGGTCTCACAAGGGCTGGATCTAGAATGTTGGGTTGATTTGTGGAAGCTATAGTGATCACATTCCCTCTTCCTTCAAACCCATCCTAGCAGACAAGAAGCTACGGTGCATCAACAACATTTCATATCAATTTACAGGGACAGTCTTAGAAGTCAGTCAGTACAAACGTTTAAGATTACTGGAAAAATAATCATACCCTTATTTAAACCACACTCCCTTCCAACGGCATACAACTCATCAATGAATACAACTGATGGGGCCTACAAAGATCAACAACAAATCTGGGAGATCATAACTTCAGATTTCTAATAAAAATGTTAGAATCCCCAAGATGTTCGCATATTTTTATGAGAAACAAAAAGATGAAGACTAACAAACGATGTACGAGAAAGGCGGGGTATTGTAAAACAAGATGTGTTCTAGTTTGAAAGAAACATAAAAGACACGGTTGATAGTTGTTATGGAGTTAAATTGTTCAAAACCAGAGGGACCTAGCTAGACGAAAAGAATCTTCTTTTTTTTTTTTTAGAACCGTTTCTATGGAAAAGAAGCAAGAAATAGCATTTACATTGTCCTTGGCCTCCTTGTAAAGTGAGCGAACACGAGAAGCACCAACGCCAACATATATTTCCACAAACTGAGAGGCAGAAATGGAGAAGAAATCCACACCAGCCACAGCTTTTGCAAGTAGTGTCTTCTCCACACCAGGAGGGCCACAGAGAAGTAAGCCACCCGACTGAGAATAGAAGCTGAAGGAAGTGTTTGTCACTAATAGATTTCAGGAGGAAAAAGAATTATTAGAAAATCTATCCTCTTCAGGCCTTGACATCAATTAAGCATACATGATTTGACCAGAGATTAAGCACCGGCGGCGAGCTTGTGAGCGGAGAGTGCTAAATCTCTGGATCGAACGTGATTATGCTTATGATTCGTCATCTCCGTAATGGTCATCTTCCTCCCCTTGGACTTTACTTAATCATTGGAAAAACTGTTTACTCTCTCAATGGAGCAAATGGAGGCTCGTTTTACTCGCTTTTTTTCAAATGAAAAAGGTGCGACAGACAAGTTGGCCAATCTTGGTGATCCTACTTCTTCTTTTGCTTGGTGTCTGAACCTCCAGCTGAGGCTTTGCACATGGGTTGTGGTCGGATTTGGAGACTATGAAATCGTTTACACTTTAACTTTTTTCCAAAAAGCAGAGTTATTTAATTTTAATTTGCTGAAGGAAACCTTCTCAAAAAAAAAAATTTTGCTGAAGGAAACAAAGAACTTTTCTTCAAACTCAGCATGCGTTGAATAATGAATTGCATTTTTCGTCTCCATGTCTCCTAAAAAAGTGTCACGCACATCACTAAGCACAAGAGTAAGTAAATCTTATCTCCACATCATCAAACCAATTTTTCTCTTTGTTTTTTCAATTGAAAAGATTTGGATTTTTTAGGGTTCAAAAGCGCTGAAAGATTCTTATAATAGAGTAGATAATTTTTTGCAATGAAATTCTAATTAAGGTAGTGATGACTGAGTATAATTTGTTAGTTTTTGAAAGGAGGAATAAAAAAATGAGTTAAAAAATTTAATATTCGTTCTTTAAACATCAATTAGTTTTTAGAAATGACAACTTTTATTTTAAAATTTAATACTGGATGACCCATTGAAATATTACGCAACATACGTCTCGATCCAATAAAAATAATGAAAATTGTAAGGAGAAATTATAAAATTAAAACAACTGTAGCGAGAAAATGACAAATATTTCTTAATATATATGGCAGTTAAGCAGCAAACTTTGGGAATACATTAAAAAACCTGTCCCATTGACACCGTATACTATATTTTAGTGTAACTATAATATTTTTATAACGTGTAAAATCACTTATTACTCCTATACAAATTAAACACCAACACTGCAACACAAGCTGAAAACTTATTGGTCCGCGCTGCAGATGTCATCCGACAAAAAGATCATCTCACAGTCATCGGAAGAAAAATGGTTTCAGATGGCTGTTGAGGAAAGAAGGCTGTCCAAGTCCAAACATACGAGATTGCTTCTAGACTGGTGGTCGTGGCCGCTGCTCGGCCGAGGATGTGTCATTAGCTTGGAACCAATTGCGAATGTTGGAGAAAATTGGCACCAAGATTTCATTGTAATGCTGACGAGAAGCATCCTTAAACAATCTGCCGTAGTTATAAACAAGCAACACAACAATGGTAATGCCATAAAAAATCCAAGCATTGTATAAAATGATGTTACCAATCTTGTGTGGCAGCAATGTTGAGACCAAAGAGATTGCAGAAACAGATCCTGAGACAACTGCAATCAGCTCCCAGAATTGAGAATAATTTTCTTGATGGCGACGAGAATTCCCGTCGGCAGAAAATGCATAAAAATATATGCCTATGGCAATCAAGAAAGACCACATATTTGCCGAGTGTGTTTCAATCAAGGTATTAGTTTTACCCTGAAAATTAGCACCCACAATTCCCACAAGAGCAGCAGTGAGATGCCCGAAAATGTTGGGGTATTCTCGCTCACTACCGAGGAAAAAAAAAAAAAAAGGTAGTGAGTGATTGAATATTTTGAACAACGAGCTGATAGGAAGACATAATCCTAACATAGGGCTGACATAATCAGGGATAACACAAATATAGTTTATCTTTAAAAAATAGAAAAAGAGAGAATAAAACGGTTTCGTTTCATCATAAAAATATAAAAAGAAAAAAAGGCCAACAGTATCGTTTTACTTAAAAAAAAAAAGGGTGTCATTTTATAAATAAAAAAAAAAATAAGAAGAAGAAGAAGGAAGATAAATTGGTGTCGTTTTACCTTAGAAATACAAAAAATGAAAAAAAAAAAAAAGCAAAAAAGAAAACTAATGCCTATTTCCCCTGAAAAAACAGAAAGGCCAAGAAAACGCAAAACGGTGTTAAAATTAAAAAAAAAAAAGACAAAACGGTGTCGTTGTACTTTCAAAAAATGTTTTGATTCACCCAAAAAAAAATAGAAGGACAAAACGACCTGGATTCGGTCAGCCGTATGTAAGAACTATGTACCTATCTTTTTTCTTATGAAAAATACAAGCTGCATGAATAATCTGATTTTTGAAATACTTCCAAGAAATCTAAACTCACCTTCCCTCTTAATTAACAACTGTTTCCTTCAATTGTATTTCGATCACTAATTAGTCTAAAATGCTTCGAACAAACACTCTCCCCATAGATCTCATCAAACCCAAACGTGACCGCATTTTTTGAGAAACCAAAAGAAGGGAAAAAAAATAAAAACGAAATTAACATAATAATAATAACAATAGATTCAGAAATAACAATAGTAAGAAATATTAATGCGCCTTGAAAAATTTACTCAAACGCAGACATAAATTAATCTCATTAGTTTTAAAAATCATCGCTGATGACATAGTAAACACGTGTCGTACGTTAATGAATAAAAAAATGCAAAAACAATAGTAAGAAAAAAATAGTGAATTAAAAAAAAAGAATAAGTTGAAAAATATAAATGATCAAAAGAAAAAAAAACAATCGCAATAACTGCACCGTGAATGGTTTGGATGATGGAGATTGCAGTGGCAGGTTTGCATCTGCATCTTCTCTCTTGTTTTCTTTAAACGAGCAGTTCTGTTAAAAAAAATTAAAAAATTTGTCAATATCGTGAAATAATTAATGTAAATAAAAGCAAAGTTAGAACTTAACTAATGGCTAGAATTCTGAAATGGTAATGGAAGAGAATACACTTACCAGAGAATGTGCTTACAAGAGAGAAGAGTTTTTTTTTTTTTTAGCCCTTCTTTCGCTTTTTCTTTTGTAAGAGATGGAAAGTGTTTTTAACTTTTTAAGTTAAAAGCAGCAGAGCGAGCGAAAAATATATCGGAAGAAATGAGAGTGAAGAATATACAGGGTAATAGGGAGGAGTGGATTGATCTTAGCCGTTAGATTTTTCAGATCGATGTTTCTAGATCTTTCATTGGGTGGCGGAAACAAAATTTGCAAGTCAAAGAATTCAAACCCGCTCAGGCGCTCACCAAAACCTCCCGGTTTAACTCACGATTACTAGTGACCAATGACTAGCGCGCAAGCGTGTTTACGCGATGATGCAGCGTCTGAAGCTCAACTTTTGCTGTGATTGGACTATGTGGATTGGGGAAGAAAGATATCCTACCATTTGTGAGCCAACGAGGCAGCGACAGCGCCGACAAGGGAAAATTAAAAAATTTTTAAATTGAAATTATTTAAAACTACCGTTTGTTCACGCGATTTCGACGGTGTCTGAACCTCACGTGTGTGTATATTATGTATCTTAAATTTGCAGATAACACATTACACGTAGGATCAGCGATGGAATGCAGATAAGATAGCATTCACCATGGCATATTCCGAGGATGATCCAACAGTAACAAGGGGGTCTAGCTAAGCTACATTAGGTGCAAGTAAACAACCGGCTGATCTCAACCGTTGGATTGTGGAAAAGAGCATCAAAATCAAATTGTGTTACAATCGCAATGACGTTCTTAATCTTTGAATAATAAAACAACCGTGGGTTCTTTAAACTATGATTCTTTCATTGTACAACATATGGCTGCTGAGATTGCTGGCTAAGGTATGCTTAAATGGATAGTTTTATTATTACTTTTTGGTACAATATATACTTTTTTTTATTAATTATTTTTAATTTTTCGTTCAATTTTTTATTTCATTTTTGTTTAGGAAATAGTCTTTGGAAAAGATAGCAAACTTGTTTATTGAAAATTTTAAAATTCAAGAAATATTAGTTGATAGGCAATAATGCCCGAGCATTTGCTGTGAATTTTCTGATTTCTGGTTGAGATAGAAATTTTATATATGAGATTTTATATCTGCTACAAAGGCAAAGCGGTGGATTAATTGGGACACAGGAAAACTCCACATATTTATTGTATGTATTTTGAAACAAAGGCTCTGTAGTGCTCTGAAACACCAAATACTCAGATTATTTCGGCATTTCGGTTAATCAAGAAAGGATTGACCATGTTCTGCTTGCATAAAAAAAAAAAAAACACCATGTTCTGTTTGCATCAAGAAAAAAAAATCATAGAGAAAAAAAATGATTGATCAAATGGAGCTGTATTTACATTAGAACTGGCAAAATAAGTCACTGAATCGTATTCGTATAGCGTTAGCTTCATGTCCTATCAGATTTAGACTGACCCAAACCAAAACTATTTAATAATCATGTCAAAATATTAAAACAAAAACTCGACACGAAAAATAAATGGGTGACCCAACCCTCCCATTTATTAATCAAGTAATTATTTCATCCAACACGACACAATCCAATAACTCATTTAGTACCTATTTAACACGATTTATGTCAAACATTGCACACCATTTAACATAAATTGCACTCTTTTATACATCTAAATAATATTTTGCATGTATATTACAAAATATACATGTCTAGCAAAATATTATATGACACGACTCAAAAGTGTGTTACTCTCAAGTATAAGAGTGTCTTGTTATAATATAACCCGGTAAGTCCGGGGTCGAACCACAGGGAAAGGATTTAAACTTATTTATTTTAATTTTTCTGAGAAAAGAAAAGAAAAGAAAAATAAAATATATCTAAATTAATTTTAAGTGAAAATATGGAATTAAATTAGTTAGGGCTATGGATCCACTCTTAGTAGTAAATACAATTTAACAAATTCTTTTTATCATATTTTTATTTGCTCAAAAGATTAATTATATAAATTATCATTATTTTCCAATTAATTTTATCATAGATTAAGTACTTAATGTGCCAAAATTTAATTTGTCTACAATAAGTCAAAATACAATTTTGCCATAATTTATATTAAGATATTAAGAATTTATTGTGCCAAACTCCATTGTTTGTCTACAATAAATCAAAATTCCAAAATATAAAATATGGGTAGAATTAAATAGAAAATAATTTAATTAATATAACTAAAAATAGAATTTGATTAAATCATATTTATTTTCTAGAGTTTCACCTTACCCTAACTATAATTATTTAGCTATACATAATTGAAATAAGAATAAGTATTAAAACTAAATTATACATAATTAAAAGAAATAAAAGCAACTAAAATTGGAAATAAAACTAAATTTATATATGAAAATAATTACGAAAAATATTAAAAACACAACTGAAATTTTATAAATATAAATTACAAAGAATTTAGGAGAAAATTAGAGAAGAAGGGCTCTCCAAATACATGAAAATGAGGCTATATTTATAGAAAAATGAGTTCATAATCCAGTGCTTTGCGGTTTATTATAAACTTTATGTATACACTCCACACAACCATTAAATCAAAATCTAAAGGCTGGTCAAACTTCAAAAGTCAACATAACACGTGGCATCATTTGAAGCATCCAATTTGGTCAAAGAACGGTTGAGATTTGGCGGGTTAATGGGCGGATCGGGTCAACCCAAATACAAAGGTTCGGATCCTCCAACCCAACTCACCAACCATAGCCACGTGGCACGATCGTAGCCATTGAATTATGAACGGTTGAGATTTGGTCAAAGTTGACAACTATCCAGTGCACTCATATTTATCGTAAGCTCATTCTTTTTTATCCAATAGTATGCTACCACATCATCGGTCAATGCCATGTCAGCATACTGTATATGTGAACGGTGTCGTATACGTGAACAGTACCGTATACATAAATAGTACCGTATACATGAACAGTACATATGACCCTTTATGTCTCTCCTAAGGTTTTCGGACTTCCGGAATCCAAATTTGACGTCCGTGTATCTGTTTGGAGCCTCGAATTGCGTCAAAGTATTATTTTTCCTAATAAACACATAAAAATACATAATATCAAATATTTAAAATCTTAACCAGAAATTCATAACATATTACATAATTACAAATATAAATTATAACATAAGCATAAAATACTATTTAATCACTAGATAAAAATATAATTTTTAACACTAATCATTATACATTTACACCATTTGAGTTTTAAGTCTATTTAGAATTATAGAAAATGGAGTATTATATAAATGTTTATCCTTCACAAAAAAAATTATCTAATATTTGAATTCTGATTAAAAGAACCTGCAATTAGTTTTGGTTAACCATTTAATAATCGTGTTTTTAATCGGGTAAATGAATCAAGAAATTGATCACTAACCTAACATAAAAAAAAAATTATTTTGACTAAGATCAGACCTATTTAATAATTATGTCAACTTTCACAACCCAAACTCATTTATTCGCGTCGTATTCATGTCGGGTAAACGGGTTATGTCAAATTTTACCAACTCTAATTTACATCATCCAGTTGGATAAAAAAAAAATAAAAAACAAACGCACCCTTAGCTACACAATGGAGTAGTAAGAATCCAACTGAAGATAAACGAAAAAAATTGAGATAAAAAGCCGAAATAATGAAAACAATAGAAATTAGAAAAAACAAAAACTCAAGAACAGATTTTAGGTTCAGTAATAGCATGAAAAAGAGATATGTGAATGGTTGCACAACAAAGGCTAACATCATGCTTGCAATAGAAAAGAGAAAAGGTGATGAGGCCGATATATAGTTAATTAACTTCCTTGATAAGGAAAAAGGAAAATCTTCTCCTGCGTAGCGTGAAGCGAAGATGCTGAAGAACATTAGAATTGAAGTAATGGAACTGAAATGGCAAAAATTATGAAAGATGGGTGATCTAAGAAATTATTTCTCCTTCTTTGACCAAATTCCTTGTTTAAGTTATTTTACAAATTTATCAGTCTCTACTCATTATTTCTTAGCAATAATTTCATTATTTTGATTGATCATTAATTAGATTTTTCATATAAATCATTTAGAGCACAACCGAATAATCATTTTGATTTTTCATATAAATCATTTAGTGTAATTAATTAGATGAATGTTCGTTTCATCTTTATATTTTAAAAAAATAAAAAAAATATTAATTTTAATTGTAACAGAGCACAACTGAATTATTTTGGAATATTTTTTGAAACTAAAATGGCGATTAATCTAAAATATAAAAACTAAAAAAATATTTACCCTAATAAATCATTTAGATTTTTCATATAAATAATTGTTCCATTGCATTAAAGTCGAGTTTTTTCCTCTTTTTTCGTTTTTTCTTGTTTTCTTTTTCTATTTTCATTATTTTATATTTGTATCGGTATATTTGCTAATGTCGGCCTATGAATTATGATCAGTCGGTTTATCTACTAATTTACGCCGAGGCTCCCTCTTTTTGCTACTAAACGTAAACGCCAGTGATCGGTCGGTTAATATGCTAATGTAGGCCTAAACTTGGTGGTGTACGCCCTTTGGGTCAGCTAAAATTGGACCTTTGAAAGACTCGTGCACCTAAGAAATACGAAAAAAGCCAATGAGCAGCTACCTAGCTGTTCATCATTACGAAATCAACATAATACAAAGCCGCCACTTCCATCGTCATTTTTATCGTCATCATCACTTCAATTCTTCAAGGTACACTTACATTCCAGTTTTAACTTTTTCTTTTTAAATAATATTAAAACTCTCTAAAAAAATTAAAAATAAAAAACAAACTCAATCCACTCACAAGCCACCAAAAGTCCCCGCCATCTTTTCACAGTTCGTCTTCCCTTCTGTTTTTAATGATCCTTTTTTTTAATAGCTTTAGCATTAATATCACCATAAACATAGATTATTTCTAAAAATTTTGGGAGTAATTTGATGTTAACAAAAGAAAAAGTAGTGGCCAAAACAAAATTTACATAAAAATTAAATAACTCTTCAACTTAATTACATATCCTTGCTTCCCCCTCTTATAGATATTGATGCTTTTGCTAACGTATGTGTATGTGTCTTGGTGGTTTTTTACAGCGGTGAAAATATATGCAACCTCAATGTCGTACCTTGAAATTTTTGGATATCTCATTCCATTCTTTATCACAGTTATGGGTGCGAATGTGCAAAGCAAAACTAAGCCATTGATGAAAATTCATAGAGTAAGGTTGTGTGCTTTTTTACTGGCCACAATCTTCTGCTGCATTGTACTTGCAACTCATTACAATACTCAACGTAATCAAGCAAATTCTTCACAATTCTGAGGTCTTATTTCTGTTATCTTTGGATTTCTTTCTGCTATCTCATTGGCCTCCACTAGGGATGGCAAATTGTCGGGTCGGCTCTCGGGCTTGGCAAAGCCCGAGCCCGACCCGACCACCTCAAGCAAAGGCCCGACCCGACAAAAAGCCCGATCATCATTGCTTCGGGTGGGGGCCCAGCCCGGCCCGAGTCGGGTCACAATCGGGTCGGGCCAAGCCCGAACAATATTTTACTATTGATTTAATTTATAATTTTTTGCTCTAATTGTTTGATTTATTTCCGATTAGCCCGCCACCCACTGTTTTCTTTCCCAATTTCAAATTTAATACTTAAATAAAACACAAATTTCACAACTCATATCCAAATTTTGATTTACACTTGTGTCGTTTAAAAAAAAAAAGAAAAAAAGAAACTCATCCTATACAAATAAAAACACACAATTCCACAACCCAATGTTTAAAAAAAAAGTCATATCATATACAAATAAAAACACACAATTTCACAATTTAATTCCACAATTTAACATAAAAAAGACAAAGCCATGTGTAAGTTTTTTTTTTTTTTTTAGTTTAGGGTCGGGTCGGGTCGGGCCGCCTATGGCCCGAGCCCGACCCGACAACTTAATCGGGCCTTAATTTTTGGCCCGAGCCCGATCTTTGACCCGAAAATTCGGGCCAAAGCCCTAAAATTTCGGGCCGGGTCATTCGGGCCAAAATTCGGGCCGGGTCATTTTGCCATCCCTAGCCTCCACATTTGTTCCACACTCAATTGATGATAACATTTTATACATTGCATAAATTTGCGCTGCTATTATCATTGTTGTGTATTAATATGGGAGATATTTTATGTATGCTTGTCATTGCCTTTATCAAAAAATCCTGAAACCAATTTTTTTAAGCATCCGGAATTGGTTTCAAGTTAATAATAACATCTCTTCGATAGAGCGGCCACAGGCATCGGTTTGATGGGGAGTATGAAATATATATTTGAGTTTATTTGCTGAATTTTGATCTCAAATTTGAGGTCGAACCACAATGTCGTTTTACCAACCTAAGTGGAGGGCTCGCTAGTTCGTCGTTTGTTTGTAAACGACCTCTCAGACACCGTCTTCTTTCAAATTTGCACAAAATGACGGTGTCGTTTTACCAACCTAAGTGTTGCACTTGCACTTGCACATGCAAATTGGATCATCCTTGATCGTTGGATTGATCTAAGAATGTAGTAATTGGCCCAGATAGTAAGGCTGGAGTAGAAGCCCAACCTGCCAGCCCAAATCAGTTGGCATTTGGTGCATATTTGGTGATAAACGGGTATTGACTTGCTGTTCTGAAAAATTGTTTAATTTAATTATAGCCTTTTTTTTTCTTTTTTTTTTTGGTTCCGATGCGTGTTCCCCGAACTTCCCCAGCGGAAATTTTACAACATTTACTTATTTGTGCAACCGGAGAAGATAGGACAAAACTAGAAGGATAAATTTTCATTTACTCTCTTGAGTTAATTATCTAGTTTATTCTGGTATTTTACAAAATTACTTAAAAAACTCTTAGATCAATAGTTTATTCTGGTATTCTAATAGTTATTTCTAGAACTATTAGATCAATAACATAAATAGTGATCAAACATAGAAATGAAAAGTATGAATGGGCTATTTTAGTTTTTAGGATTAAATTACTAATAAATAATATTGTTTTTTGTTTGTTACAAATATCGACATGACTATGTTAAACTTAATTTAATAAAACTAAAACAAATAATTTTTATGTTTAATATTTGATTCCGACCATTGCTGTTATTATGGTGCGAGTGTATAAGGGATAACTAAACCGTTGATGAAGACTCACAGAGTAAGTTTATTTGTGTTTCTTGCAGCCATAATGTAAATATTATGAAATATTGTAAAGAAAAGCAAAGTTGGAACTTAACTAATGGCCAGAAATCTGAAACGGTAATCGAAGAGAGTACGAAATGTGCTTACAAGCGAGAAGAGTTTTTTTTTTTTTGGTGGCCGTCTTTTGCTTTTTGTATTGTAAGAGAGGTGAGTGTTTTAAGTAAAAAGCAGCAGAGCATAAGTTTACTTGGGAGGAATGGGAGTGAACAAATGCGCAAAATATATGGTGTGGAGGAGGAAGAGAAAGTTCTAGTAGATTGATCTTAGCCGTTAGATTTTTTCAGATCATGTGAGATTAGTAAGTCAATGAATTCAAAACCGCTCACTAAACCACCCGGTTTAAGCCGTTTGATTTTAACGGTGAGTATGACTAGTGAGCAAGCGCGTTTATTCGATGATGCATCACCTGAAGTTCAAATTTTGCTGTGATTGGACCATGTGGCGTGAGGAAGAAAAATCTCCTACCATTTGTCTGCCAACGAGGCAGCGACGCGGGAAAATTAAAAAAAAAATTTAAATTGAAATTATTGAAAATTATATTAAGTTCATGCGATCCGACCGTCGTGTATACGTGTTTTACTTCTCTTAAGGCAGCCGTATGTTTTTTGTCTTAAATCCAAATGAGTTTAAATTTTTCTTAAGTTTAAATAAGTTTGAATATGAAAATTTAAATAATATGTTTGTTTTTCTTTTTTTAATATTTGAATATAAGTGGCATCTTGTTTGTTTTTATAATAAAAAACATCTTAAACTTAGTTATTTGACATTTATGTCATTGTATATTAAAATAAAAAAAGGATTAGATTTTATAGTTTAGGAAATAAGTTATTTTATAGGAATATTTTTATAATATCATATTTACTTGTCATGTAGACCTTTTTTCATTCAGATAAAAGTCACAAAAGTTTATTTTTTCTATTCAAATTTAAATGTCTGAAAATCAGTCATAAGTTACAAAAAAATAAACAAACATATTTTAAAAAAGGTTTGAAAGTAATAAAACTTCAGACTTCAGATATTTAACAAACAACCTCTAAGCCTTAACTATGTAAATCTCACATTTGTCATACGATTAGCGATAGAATGTACGGATACCATCCACATATAATGGCATATTCGGTGGAAGATTCAATAGTAACAAAGGGTCTAAGTAAGTTACATTAGCTATAAGTAACAACGCTAATCTCAACCGTCCGATTGATAAAAGAGAATAGAAAAATTTAAATTGTGTTATAATGCCGAGGACAGTCTCAATCTTTCAAGGTGATATAATAATTAACTTTATTTACGTCCCTGATTATTGGTCACAAATGTTGACAGAATTTGCTTCTTTGTGTGTGTATATATATAGTGTGTTTCCAATTAAGAATCTCTGACTATATTAAAGTCAGCGATAAGCTAAAATACATAAAAACACATAATTCAATACACTACAGGTGCTTTTTTTTTTTTTTAGTCTTTTATCTTGTTCCTTACTTTAACCCTGATTAGAACAGTTCTCTCTCTTTCTCTCTCTCTATATATATATATATGCTAAGATAGCTATTTAAGATATTCTTAAATGGACTGTTTGAATTTTTATTTTTGTTTATTTGTGGGTACAATATATATTCGGCTTTTTTGAATTTTTTACTTTTTAATTAATTTGGAATTATTTTTAATTTTTTGTTTATTGATAAATTCGATTTTTTTTTCTATTTTTGTTTAGGAAATAGTTTTTGGAAAAGTTATATGGTAAACTTTGTTTATTGGGATGAATTTCCTTGTTAGAACAGAGACTTTATATCTGCTGCAAAGGTAAAGCAGTGGATTGCGTGGGGCAGAAGAAAACTCCACATATCAATTGTATGTATTTCGGAACAAAGGCTCTGTTGTGCCCTGAAACACAGTAATTATTATTCGGAATTTCAATCATTAAAGAAAGGAGTGATCGCGTTCTGTTTGCATCAAGAAATAAATCACAGAGAAAGATATGCATGATCTAATGAAACTGCATTTAGATTTTAGACCATCCTTTTGTAAGGAAAAAAATATATTTAAAAAAAAGGGCAACACCGTTTTGTAGGCAAGTGATACTATGCTTACTCACTTTTTATACGTAGTATGGATACGTAATTACTAATATAGCTTATTATGTGTCATCCATTGAGTAGTAATAAGTTAATAATTAATAATAAATCAATTAATATATTACACATGATATTAAATAATTGGTTATACATCAGTAAATATTTAAATTAAGAAGTTGTTTATTTTTTTGACTTAATTGACTTAAGTAGCGTTTGTTTTTTTATCTGAAATCTGAATGAGTCTGAATGAGTCTGAATACGAAAATCTGAATGACATGTTTGTTTTTCTTTTTCTAATATCTTAATATAAGTAGCATCTTGTTTGTTTTTATAATAAAAAACATCTTAAACTTAGTTATTTGACATTTATGTCCTTGTATATTAAAACCAAAAAAAGAATTAGATTTTATAGTTTAGGAAATAAGTATTTTATAGAGATATTTTTGGAATTTAATATTTACTTGTCATTCAGACCTTTTTTTCATTCAGATAAAAGTCACAAAAGTTTACTTTTTCTATTCATATGTAAATGTTTAAAAATCAGTCATAAGTTAAAAAAAAAAAACAAACATATTTTAAAAAACGTCTGAAAATAATAAAATTTCAGACTTCAGACATTTAACAAACAATCTCTTAATTTCAGTCAGTTAAAGTCATTAAGTCTTTTTTTTTCAACTTAATAAAAATTTTCAGTTATTAAGTTATTACGCCAAATTTTCTTAACTTTTTGTGTAATTTAAAAGGTCTGAACGATATTATTAAAAGACATTCTCTAAAATATCCCTATCTAATTAATTAATTTTCATTATTACCTAAATAAAATTTAATAATCAACATTATTACTCATCGCTATAACTTGTAATAATATATTGGTAGACTATTATTATTTTTATCTTTTTGTTTTATTCAAATTAACATTATTTATCTTCATAATTTTTTATAAATATTTTTCATACAAAAACATCATGAACTACAAAAAAAATTAATTAATATATACTAGTTTAGAATATAAAGAGTTGTATTCAATTGAATATGGTTTATTTTATGAAACTATATTATCTTATTTAAGTTATTTGATATGTTTATTATTTGTTTAACATTGATAATTTGTAAGGGCACAAATATAAAAAAATTATTTTTCAGATTTTTTAAGCTAAAAAAATTATTTTTTTAGTTAAAAAAATTAATTCAAACCAAAAAAACATATCATTCAAATTCAGTCATTCAGCTTTATTCAAAATTTAAACTAATTCAAATATATTAAGATTTTAAATAAAAAAACAAACACCATCTAAATAGACCAGTGAGGCTGCAATACGGGAAAATTAGAAATTTTTAAATTGAAATTATTTAAAATTACCGTAAGTTCACGCGATTTTGACGGTGTCTGTACCTCACGTATCTGTATATTATGTATCTTAAATTTGTAAATATCACATTACTCCTAAGATTAGCGATGGGATGCAGATAAGATACCATTCACAATGGCATATTCAGAGGATGATTCAACAGTAACAATGGGGGTCTAGCTAAGCTACATTAATTGGGACACAAGAAAACTCCCCTTATTTATTGTACGTATTTTGAACAAAAGCTCAGCTGTGCCTAAAGCACCAATACTCATTCTATCATTCAGAATTTCAATGAATCAAGAAAGAAGTGTTCATGTTCTGTTTGTATCAAGAAAAAAAAAATCACAGAGAAAAAAATGCTTGAGTAAGTGGAACTATATTTATATTACAACTAGCAAAATAGGTTACCGAATCATGTTCGTGTCGTGTTAGCTTCATGTCGTCTCAAATTTAAGCTAACCCAAACTCAACTTATTTAATAATCATGTCAAAATATCAAAATCGGAACCCGACACAAAAAATAAATGGGTAACTCAACTCGCCCATTTAATAATCAGGTAATTATATTACCCAACATGAAACAATCTAATAACTCATTTAGTACCTAATTAACATGATTTACAGCAAATATTGAACACTCATTTGACACAAATTGCACTCTTTTATATATCTAAATAATATTATGTATGGATATTAAAAAATATACATGTCTACCAAAATATTATATATTTATATCATTAAGTTTTAAGTCTACCTAGAATTATAGAAAATGGAATACCATATAAAAATACATCTTTCACACAAAAAAAAAAAATTATGACCAATATTTGAATTTTGATGACAAGAACCTGCAATTAGTTTTGTTTAGCCGTTTAATAATTATGTTATTAACCGAATAAATGGATCAAGAAATTGAACTTTAACTTGACACAAAAAAAATTGTGTTGATTCAGACTAGACCCATTTTAATAACTGTGTTAATTTTCATGACCCAAACTCATTTATTCACGTTGTCTTCATGTCGGATAAACAAGTCGTGTCAATTTTTTTTTAGCTCTAATTTACACCATCCAACTGAATATATATATATATCAAACGCACCCTTAGCTACACAATGGAGTAGTAAGAATCCAACTGAAGATAAACGAAAAAAATTGAGATAAAAAGCTGAAATAATGAAAACAATAGAAATTAGAAAAAACAAAAACTCAAGAACAGATTTTAGGTTCAGTAATAGCATGAAAAAGAGATATGTGAATGGTTGCACAACAAAGGCTAACATCATGCTTGCAATAGAAAAGAGAAAAGGTGATGAGGCCGATATATAGTTAATTAACTTCCTTGATAAGGAAAAAGGAAAATCTTCTCCTGCGTAGCGTGAAGCGAAGATGCTGAAGAACATTAGAATTGAAGTAATGGAACCAGCAAATAGTTCAAGCATGCCTGAAATGGCAAAAATTATGAAAGATGGGTGATCTAAGAAATTATTTCTCCTTCTTTGACCAAATTCCTTGTTTAAGTTATTTTACAAATTTATCAGTCTCTACTCATTATTTCTTAGCAATAATTTCATTATTTTGATTGATCATTAGGATGAGAATAATTAATTGGATGAATGCTTGTTTAATTTTTATATTTTAAAAATTTTAAAAAAATATTAATTTTAATTGTAACATAGCACAATAGAATTATTTGAGGGCATTTTTTAAGACTAGACAAACGTTTAAACTAAAATATAGAAACTAAAAAAATATTTACCTTAATAAATCATTCAAAATATTTTGATATGTATAATTGTTCCACAGCATTAAAGCCGAGTGTTTTTCTCTATTTTTTCGTTTTTCTATTTTTATTATTTTATTCGTGACCTTGACGTTAGGAGCCCGCACGCAATAGACTTTTTTTTTATTAAAAGTCCGCAATAGACTTTTGCAAGAGGTATTACGAAAATTGTTGCCTTGATTTTGATGCTATATTTGTGTCGGTAAATTTGCTAATGTAGGCCTATGATGAGTCGGTTTATCTGCTAATGTACGCCGTGGGTCCTTTTTTTTTTTTGCTAATAAACGGCAGTGATCGGTCGGTTAAAATGCTAATGTACGCCTAGATTTGCTAGTATACGCCCCGTGGGTCAGCTAAAATTGCACCTTTAAAAGACTCGTGCACTCAAGATGAAACTAATAAGCAGCTAGCTAGCCCTTCATCATTTCATGGAAGAACTAGAAGAGTTGCATTACGAAATCAATATGATACAAAGCTGCCACTTCCATCTTCATCATCATCATCATCAGCAGCAGCAGCAGCAGCAGCAGCACTTCAATTCTTCAAGGTACACTTTTATTACAATTTTAACTTTTTCTTTTTAAAAAAAATTAACTAAAACTCTTCTGAAAAATTTAAAAATAAAAACAAACTCCAAAGTCCCTGGCATCTTTTGACTATTCATCTTCTCTTCTTTTTTAATTTTCTTTTTGTTAATAGCTGTAACATTACTATCATCATAAACATATACTATTTCTAAAATTTTCGGAAGTAATTAGATGTTAACAAAAGAAAAAAAATGGTGGCCAAAATGAAATTTACATAAAAATTAATTAACTCTTCAACTTAATGACAGACCCTTGCTTCCCTCTCTTGTTGTTATTGATGCTTTCGCTAACATATATGTATGTGTATTGATGATTTTATAGCAGTGAAAAACATGTATCGTCAACTTCGTATCCTAAAATTTTCGGATATCTCATTCCAACCCTTGTCACAGTTGTGGGTGTGAATGTGCAAGGCACAACTAAGCCATTGATTGAGACTCATGGAGTAAGCTTGTGTGCTTTTTTGTTGGCTACAATCTTCTACTGCATTGCACTTGCAGCTGATTACAAGTCTCAACGTAATCAAGTAAATTCTTCACAATTATGGGGCCTTATTGCTGTTATCTTTGGATCTCTTTCTGCTGTCTCATTGGTCTCTATATTTGTTCCACGCTCAATTAGTAATTTCATTTTATACATTGCATGGATTGACGCTGCTATTATCATTACTGTGTATCAATATAGGAGATTTTTTGCGGATGCTTGTCATTGGCTTTATCAAAAAGTCTTGAAGCCAAATTTTTTAAGCATCTTGAATTGGTTTCAAGCTAATAATGACAGCAACATATCTTGGACAAAGCGGCCACGGGCATCGGTTTGAGGGGGAGTAAGAAATATATATTTGAGTTTTTATGTTGAATTGTGATCTCGATTTTGAGGCCTAACCACAATGTCGTTTGTCTTGTGGAGGGCTCGCTAGTTCGTCGTTTGATTGTAAACGACCTATCTGTCTTCTTTCAAATTTGTGCAAAATGACGTTGCTGTCGTTTTACCAACCTAAGTGTTGCCCTTGCACATGCAAATTGGATAATTATTGATCGTTAGATTGATCTAAACTGTAGTTTTTGGCCCAAATGGTAAGGCAGGAGTAGAGCCCAAACCAGCTAGCCCTAATCAGTTAGCATTCGTTTGCGTATTTGGTGATTAGGGGTTGTTGACTTATTGATGTAAAAAAATTATGAAATTTCATTATAGCCTCTTTTAGGTTTTTTATTATTATTATTTTGTCCGATGCATGTTCCACGATCTTCCCCAGCCGAAAATTTTACAACATTTACTTATTTGAGCAATTGGAGAAGATGGCAAAAAACAAAAGAATAAATTTTCATTTACTTTTTATTATTTGAATTAACTATTCAGTTAATTATTGTGTTCTAAGAATTACCTAAAAGGCTCATGTTGTTACTTCGATAAGTGTTGGATCAATGACATGTATAATAATCAAATATACAAATCAAGAGGCTTAGGCTATGTTTGAAAAGTATGAACTAGCTTAATTTTTAGGATTACATTAGATTAGAATAATAATAAATAATATTGTCATTTGTTTGTTATAATATCTGACATGATTATGTTAAATTTAATTTTATAAATTTAAAATAAATATTTAAATAATATTACCATATTTAAATTATACTATTATAAATAAATAATTGAATATTTTTATGTTTAATATTCAATATTGATTTAAATAAATTATTGAATAAAGTTTTGATATATTATCTTATATTAAATACTAGTGTAAATAAATTATTACATTAAAATTTTGATATTAATCTTAAATAAAATGCATCGTAACGAATAAATTTCATTGCACGGAAATAGAGTTCTGATTTAAACGACCAGGTAAAGCATCACATTTGATACCTAAGGAAGGTACAGCCCAACTATGAAGTACATTAGCAGATGTTACAATAATACGTACACGAGTTTTGGCTGGTACAACCAATAAATTATTACATTAAAATTTTGATATTAATCTTAAACAAATGCATGGTAATGAATAAATTTTGATTTTTAATTGTTTTCAGAAGTAAATTTTTTAAATTTAATTTACAATAAATACTAGTTTAATCTTTTGGTCCCTAAAATAAGTCCAATCCTACTAGCGTCGTGCTAATCACGTGCAGGCTGTGTCATTCGTTTTAAGCATGTGACAACTTTACAAGTTAAATTTTTTCTTAAAAAAAGGAGGGCAGGGATATTTCCATCCCATTGTCTTTGTGAATCAAGTGCACTTCTAAAAAATAATTACCGTGAGTTCACAATATTTTTTTTAAATATAAATTAAAAAATTTTTTGTATAGTTAATCAATTAAATCTTTTTATAATTTTTTTAGGTTTCTTTGACCATATTTAATCATAAACTTGAATATAAGTTTTATTTTATTATTTTATTATTATGATATAAAATGATCAAATTGTCTCAATAAACATGAGTTGTTGTATTTAATAATTTAGGTATTTAATTTTGTGACTTATAATCAAATATTTTTAAATGAAATCTAATTATTATTTTCACCACACTTACATGTAAATGACATAAATTTGACAGCCTAATAATTTACATAAGTATTATACCATAAGAACTTATGTTAGTTTAATTAAATTTTAATAATCATACTAATAAAGTAGTATTAGAAACAATGAGTTTGGTATAAAATTAGAAAACTATTGAAGAAGTAAATTTTTGGTCGTTTAACCTTATAAGGATAAAATAGTTAATTTAAATTTATGACAAAACAATCTTTGTAATCAAATATAATAAAAGAATCTGTCATAAAAAAAAAGATAATAAAAGAATCTAAGTCATAAAAAAGTAAATTAAGATAAATTTAATTAATTAATTCTCCAAAGTCTTCTTTATTTGAAATTTTTTAAAAATAATGTGTACTCTTATAATTACTTTTTAAAATAGGATGGGTTTACAAAAATTATGGGGTGGAAACTTCATCCCCCAAAAAAAAAGTAAAAAAACATTGTGGTCCCTGATATTTGCAGCAAAATAAAAAAAAGTCAAAAAATTCAAATTTGTGAATTATTAGTCCATATAATTGTAAGTTTTTTGTATTATTTTATCATTAAGTATTTTTTTTACCGTCAAAATGACCTTATTCACACATTTGATTTAACACGTTGAAATTTTTTATGGGCCCTCTTGAGTAAAAGCTGTGTATCTGTGGCATTAAATCATAGTCTTGGTTAAATTTTCCAAAAACGAAAAAATCAGTCTTAGTCTCTTAGAGGATCATATTGGGTTAAATCGTAGTCTTGGAGCATCATATTGATGAATAAAAGCAAACTCAATCCACTCACAACTTGATCAATCACCGCTATCTTTTGACATGTCGTCTTCTCTATAAAAATAAATAATTAAAAAAAAACTAAGTGTGATTCAAATCCTTTTTGTTAATAGCTTTAATATTATATTATCATAAACTATTTCTAAAATTTTTGGGAGTAATTTGATGTTAACAAAGGATAAAATAGCAGCCAAAATTAAAGTTAAATAACTCTTCAACTTAATTACATATCCTTGCTTCCCTCTCTTATTGTTATTGATGTGCTAACATGTGGGTATGTATTGATGGTTTTTTACAGTGGTGAAAGGTATGTATCCTCAATTTCGTACTCTTATCATAGTTGTCAGTGCGAATGTGTAAGGCACAACTAAGTCATTAATCAAGACTCATAGAGTAGGCTTGGCAAAATACCGGGTCCAGTCTGGGTTTTGACTTACCCGGGACCGGCCCGGATGAATGCAACAGCTGCTCGGACCCGGATTTACGCCCGATTTTCACACATGCGGTCCGGGTTAAAGCCCGGCACCCTCGGTCCCGGATTTTGAATCCGAGCTTTCCTTGCCCGGATTCAACTGAATTTAAAAAAAAAAAACCTGTAACAGAATATTTTTACATAAATAACAAATAAAAATTATTTCAATCTACTACTTAAATTCATTTCAATCTTCTATTATAAACCCATTCAATCTCTATAAAAAACAAGAAGGATAATCTCTAATTATAAATAGATATTATAAATATTACATAACAAATTACATAATTATAAATACTACCTAATAAATTAACTTGACAGCATCACAGCAACCTAAATTCAACTCGTATAACATGTTTTTATTACAGAAAACAATCACATGAGCACACCATTCAAGAAAAACAAAAAGGATAATTGAATAAAATAAAACATATATATAATTATAACACCTAATAATAATAATAATAATTTCATCATTTTTTTAATAAGCTAGGAAAATTACATGAAAGGGGAAATTAAGAAGTCGAAAAATCAACACAGCACGGCCGTGATGGCGGAGCGATGGCGGCTGAGAGGGTGGCCATAGAGACTGGCTCTAACGGCGGCAGAATCAGCTACGCGAAGATGGGTTGTAGGCTGTGCTTTGTGTGTTGTGACCGTGAAGATCTGACGATGGAAAATGAAGCTTCGCCGCACGCCAAGGCTAGTAACTGAGAATTGAGAAGAGTGACGCCGACACCTAGAGGTTCGTGGAGGCAGGGTGCAGCGGTGGGTGGTCGGTGGTGGTTGCTGGATTGGGCCTTGGAGAATTTGAGCTTTGGAGGTGCGGCTTGAGAGGGAGAGGGAGAGGTTGACAGGGAGAGTATTAGGGATTTAGCATTTAGGCTTCACTATTTATATTTTTTTCTTTTTTTTTTTATTTACTTATTGAAATGCTAGCACGGATCCGGGTTTCGGGTTTTTAGTGCCATGCCTGGAACTATCCGGGTATTGAAAATCAATATCCGAGATCGTTTTATTTGTGCTCACGGGTCGGGTAAAACCCGGACCACATCAGCCGGGTCCTGTTCGGATCCGGGCCGGACGGGTTTTATTGCCAAGCCTATCATAGAGTATGCTCGTGTGCTTTTCTAATGGCCACAATCTTCTACTACATTGCACTTGTAGCTGATTACAAGTCTCAACATAATCAAGTAAATTTTTTACAATTCTAAGCTCTTATTACTGTTATATTTGGATCTCTTTTTGCTATCTCATTAACCTCAACATTTATTTCACACTCAATTGGTGATACCATTTTATGCATTGCATGGATTTGTGCTACTATTATCATTACTGCGTATCAATATAACAGACTGTTTATGAATGCTTCTCATTGGCTTTATCACAAATTCTTCAAGCAATTTTTCTTCCATATCTTGAGTTGGTTTCAAGCTAATAATAACACCACCTCTTAGACAGAGCAGCCAGGGACCAGGGGCACTAGTGTAACGGCGAATATGAAATATTTGAGTTTATGTTGAAATGTGATCTCAAATTTGAGGCCGAATCATAATGTCGTTTGTCGCGTACAGGCCTCGCTGGTTCGTCGTTTGTTTGTAAACGGCCTATCGGTCTCTTTCAAATTGTTCAAAATGAGATTGTTGTCGTTTTACCAACTTAGGTGATAGCACATGCATATTGGATCATTCTCGATCGTTGGGTTGATCTAAGACTGTAATGTCAGGCCCAAATAGTTAGGCTGCATCAAGACTAGATAGTAGAGCCCAAACATGCTGACCCAAATAAACTTATTGATGTATTATTTAATTTAGTTACAGCGCCTTTTTCTTTTTTTTTTTAACTCTTGCTTGTTTGTGCAACTAGAGAAGATGACAGAAAACCAAAAAGATAAATTCTCATTTAGTCTTTATATTTTGTGTTAATTATTCAATTAATTTTTGTATTTTTAAGAAATACTTAAAAGGTTCTTGTTGTTACTTCTATAACTATTGGATAAACAACATAAAACAATAATAAAAAATAGAAATGAAGAGGCTTAGACTACATTTAGAAAATATGATTGGACTTTATTAGTTTTTAGGATTGGATTGGACTGGATTGAATAATAAATAATATTATCTTTTGTTTGTTACAATATCATACTGACTGTGTTAACCTACAAGAATTATTTAAATAATATAATTATCTTTAATTATGCTACCAGTTGTTGAATTTAATATTTAATATTCGCTATTATTGTAAATCAATAATTGAATAATTTTTATGTTTAATATTCAATATTGATTTAAATATATTATGGAATAAAAAATTTTAATATTTGATCTCATGTTAAATACTAGCGTAAATAAATCACTGAATTAAATTTTTTGATATTAATATAATATAAAATTCTAGTTTAAATAAATTAGGCAATTAATTTTTTAAATTTAATTTATAATAAATATTAGATTGAAAAAAAAAAGGGAAAGACAGGTAAAGAGGATTTTATCCTAAACTCATATTAAAAGGAGGATTAATAATCCCATGAATTTTGAACTAATATTTGGACTAAACAGCAGTGCAGTGTGATAGCCAAACATGCCATGGCCCTTGGGTGATGATGGTCATGTGTTGGGAGCTGTGGCATTCTTTTTTTGACCATAAAAAAAATTGGCAAATAAGATAAAGGCTTTAGTTTCATACGTAATAAGGTAACAAGTCTTAACTTTCTTAGTGTAAAAATCTAATGGCTGCGAAAAATCAAGACTAGGATTTCAAGTAGCAGTAGAGTAATAGGACGAATCGGGAACGCTTCTCAAACTCAAGTCTATGATGTTTGTAGGACAGATTTGATGCTCTCGTAATCTAATTTTTCCTAATCTTTATAAGAGATTTGGACACATGGCAATTAAATGATTCTATGGATATGATTAAATTTATTCTTAAGTTTCCTTAATAAATTAAAAAAACTCACCATTTTAGACTAATTAAAATTCTAAAACTAACTAACTAACATACAGCCGTTATTTTTTTCTGATTTTTCTTTAATCTTTTTTTTTTTGTTTTCCTTTTTCTTCAATCGTTATTTTTCTTTTGTTTTGGATTCCCCTCTAAAATCAAAAACTCACCATTTTGGACTAATTAAAAGCTTTCTTTTTTTTTTTTTTTCTTTTTTTGAGAAGTTGTCGCTGTTTTGCTTCTATTCTAAAAGATTTTAGCAGCCGCAAGGTACAAGACTTCAACATTATCAAAAGAAGAAAAATAACTCTTTTTCAATTTTAAAAAATAGCTGAAGAAATTTATGCTCATTTTTGTAGTATTAGTTTTCATTGCTGATTTTGAATTACGAGTGTGGATTAAACTTCTTATATTGGATGAGATAATTATCATGTTCATGTCTAATTTTCTATTTTGAACTTATCAAATTGTTAACTATGGTGTTCAAATAAATAAGTTTATGCCTTTCTGTTTTTTGCTCTCAGTCAGAATTACAATTAAAAGGTAACAATATGCTTAGTCAAATGCTTAGTCAGAATTCCCTTCCTATCTTCCATTGTCGCAACTTAAAGGAAAGAAGACCATTGTTGAAGAAAAGGAAAAGATAAAAAAAGGAAAAAAGAACAATTAAAGAAAAATCAGCAAAAAATAAAAATAAAAACAACTGTTGGTTAGTTAATTTTAGAATTTTAATTAGTCTAAAACGGTGAGTTTTTGAGTTTATTAAGAAAAGTTAAGAATAAATTTAATCCTGTTCATAGAATCATTAATTGCCATGTGTCAAAATCATCTATATAGATTAGGAAAAATTAGATTAGGAGAGAATCCAAATCCATAAATTTACTAATTTTACAAATGATATTTGCATCGAGATTCTATTCCATCATATATTTGGCAAATAATTTAATTATTGATTAGTAGATAATAAATCAAAAATAAAAAGTTAAATTTTACCTATCTACTATTACTATAAGACACTTGACAGGAGATCTTTAAAAACTTAATAGTGCTCAAGTCGGATTCTATTCCATCATATCTGCCCATGGCTATGGTTATTTTTTTCTAATAAGTACACAAAAACATATCATTTGCCTTTACCAAATTTACTTTTCCTTAAGAAAAAAAAAATTAATGGGTCACTTTATGGTGCCGTAAAATTTTTTTCGTCATCAATAATATAAGAAGTATATACCATTGAATTTAATCAAGGGTATACATTATTTATATTATTGAGAAATTTTAATTATTTAAAAATATTATAACCAGTTATTCTTTATCTCTCTATTTGAAGAAATAAATGAGATTTGAAGAAATGAGATAAATATTATAACCAGTGATCTTAAATTTATAACGAATAGAAAATAGAGATTTGAAGAAATACAATCTCTCTATTTATCTCATTAAATTCACTCTAGAGTCTTTATCTCTCATATTCTTTCATGTAAAATTGAATTCTTGAGAACTCTCTACCTCAATACTTGGGTCTTGCACCAAAAAAAAAAAAAAGGACAAATGACTCACCATGTATATATGATTTGGTAATGTTCTAGGAATTACATATAAAAGTTCTAGGAATTGCAAAGCGTTATCTAAGAGCATTTTCAAAAAATTATTCAAATTTTACTCTTCAAATATTTATTTGTTTACCTATGTGGCAAACAAAAGATTGAAAAAATAAAATCTTCTCCAAAAGACTCATCAATAAGAACAAATTAATAGTATTTTAATTAAAAAGCCGTTGGATAGCTATTTTTTTAAAAAGAAATATAAATAATAATTATAGCATTCTTATCTTTTCAATAAATAATAATAAAATATTAATAGAAGAGTGAGAAACTCACTCGGCAATATTGAAGAGTGAGAAACAAATCTTATTTGAAGAAACTAAATTAACGTGTCTTTTGGAGTGTTTTATATTGGCTTGAATTTTCAAATAAGAAGTAAAATCTTATCTGAATAGCCTTTTGGGGATACTTTAATACTCGGTTTCGGTACTCACCCAAAAGCCAGTGGCTTGGGTTTCATTACCCTATAAAAGAATAACAGAATAAAGCTCACATAATTTTGTCAAACTTCTTTTGCAATTTCTTTATTTATTTGTATTTGTCCTTTATCCCCTGATTCTTATAAACATCAAACTTGTCACAATCCTTTAAAATAAATTAAACTACCTACATAGGAGGAGATTAATTTAGTTGCAGAAAAAAAAATTGGGATTATGCATATACGTATAACAGCATTGTCCAATGCCCTGTTATAAATAGAACACTCAAGCAAAGACAATTAACTGGAAATATTACACACTTTATTCATAATAAGGGTGCCTTTATACAGGCAATACATTAACAAACTCAGCAAAATAATAGGAACTAATAAGCCATTTTCTTGCAGATATTGCAGCCACTCTTCACTACTATAACTATATCCTAAAGACCAGGTAAACAATAATATTGCTAACAAATTCTCTAAAGGCTAAGTCAACATAAGTGCTTTATTGACATAACTAAGGAATTTCCAACAATCCCTCCCTTCAAACTAATGTTATAAACATTCAGTTTAAAAATTATGCAGAACCCTCCCTCAAGTTGAATCCTCTAGTTTGCAAACTCTAAGTAACTTTCTCAGCTTAAAAAAACTAGCCAACTTGAGAGGTTTAGTAAAGACATTAGCAACTTGATCTTCACTCCTACAGTAGATAAGATCAATTTCTTAATTATTTGTGAGATCCCTCAAGAAATGATACTTGACATCTATATGCTTGCTTTGGCCATGTAGAACAGGATTTTTTGTGAGGTTTATTGCCGAATTGTTGTCAAAATAAATTGCAGTGGCTTCCTCTTGCTTGAAATGTAGCTCCTCAAGAATTTTTTTAAGCCAAATAGCTTTGAAAAGCATAGGCTGTTGCAATAACAAATTCAGCTTCAATGGTTGATAACGTAACAATTGGCTGTTTCTTTGATGACCATGAAACAGTTACTGAACCCATCATAAACACATATCCGGATGTGCTTCTTTAATCCAAGTCTCCAACATAGTCACTGTCTGTGAAGCCAAGAAAATATGATTTTTCACTCTTTTTGTAGAAGAGCCCAAAATTAGCAGTACTTTGTAAGTAACAAAAAATTCTCTTGGCAACTAGAAAATGCATCTCCGCTGGATTCTCCATATACCTACTCAAAATACTTACAGCATACATTATATCAGGTCTTGTTGTAGTCAAGTACATGAAGCTTCCCATAATTTGCTTATAAAGTGTGTTGTCCACCTTTTTCCTTCAGGATCCTTCTGGAGCTTCAAGCCACATTCAATTGGTGTAGTGATAGCATTACAATTCTTCATTCGAAACATGTCTAGAATCTCTTGCACATATTGCTTTTGTGAAACAAAGATTCCAGCAGGTGATTGTTTAACTTCTATACCAAAAAATAATGCAGCATACCAAGATCAGACATATCAAATTCAAGTATCATGGATTTCTTAAATTTTTCAAACATGGATTTTGTTGGATAAAAATCGTATTTTTAATAAGGATCTCATATAATATATAAGAATTAAGTAATCTAGAAACTCGTACCTTGTTTAAATGAGAAGATGAATAATCAAAAGCTGTAGATCCACCACCAAACGATCTTCCAGGCTATGATTCAAGATTGATCAACACTGGACGTGTGGGCGTCTGTTTCATTACTCCCAATTGCAACTGGCGTTCCTTTTTTTTTTTTTTTAAATGAAGATCTCTCTCATTCTCGTTTTTAGAAAAATCCTTATTTATAATAGCTCATGAAAAAACCCTATCATGTATTATATCTCATTAATTTAAAATATTAAAATATTTTAAATTAAATATTTATCTCTCCACTAACGTAATAGTAGAGGGAATGTGTAACCTACTAGGGAACTAACTTGTAAAATATCACAAGACCCCTTTTACACTTGTATATAATACATTAGGCCTTAACAAATATTATAATTAAGATTTTTGCCTGATATGCCAGTTTTCTCGCTTTTGGGTCCAGTAATGGTGTTGTCAATTAAATGAGCTAACCCGGGGATCATTTGGGAACATACAATAGTGGCTACAATAATTAAGCTTGTAATTAAACAAAAATAATTATTTAATTCCAATTCTACTCCACTATAAGATTGGGCCGACCTCCATAATTGTATGCTCGAATAATAATTCGCCCAAGCCACATTGATTTCTTTATTGCACAATCCTTTGTACCACATCGTTAATTAAATTGATATCTCAACTGTCCAATCAATTTAATTACATCTTGTTCCTTGATACTTACTTGGTTTTCTCTAATGATCATTTTCAACATACTTATATATATATGTTGATACACTCAATGAGAGAATTCTATGATCAAGATCAAAACCCATCAAGAGATGTGTCGTACAAATTCTATATTGTCAATCTATAAATTCAATACTTGTAATTGCTCCCACCAAGATACCGGGTAATCTTGACTACAAGTGTATGTCGTGCCCATTGGTAACTCAAATGAAATAACAATTATAATCAAGAAATTATAATTGACTCAAGATTAAGATCACATTAAATCAATGCCTATGAGATTTAATAAGTCTGACAGTTATTACAAAGTTAATTAAATCTCACAAGTGATCCAGTTCAATGTAGTCATGCTACATCAATAAATTCATATATGATTAAGACAAATCACTCAATGAACTTATTACAGTCTATACCTAAATAAAGCGCCCAACTTTATTTATCAACTGCGAACTTAATTTATTTAATCATAAGATAACTTGTATTTATGTCTTCTGTGAATCCACTTGGTGATCACATAAATACATATAATATGGTTAAATGGACTTTACTCAAAATATTAATGCAATAGAGATACTTGAATAAAATACCTCATTCATTTTATTAATCAGAAAAATATTTATAACAATAAATAAACAAATATGCTTTAAAGAGCATATTTTTCCAATAGATTTATCATTTCTTGTATAAATTAAATCATCTACATATAAGCATAGTATAAGCATTTTACCCCCATCACCTATTTTAGTGTACAAAATATGCTCATATGGGCATTATCGAAAACCTTCTTTCAAGAAATAAGCATTTATATGACTATACCAAGCTCGGGGTGTTTGTTTAAGTCCATATAGAGCCTTTTTAAGTTTATACACTTTATGCTCATTGCCTAATTTCACATAACCAGAAGGTTGATCAATAAATACCTTTTCTTGTAAGTCTCCATGTAAAAAACGCCGATTTCACATCCAATTGGAAAACAAGCCATGAATTTTGTCCTGTTAAAGAATAATAAACCTGTTTGTATCGAGTCTTCCAACAGGAGCAAACACTTCTTTATAGCCAACACCAAACTCTTGCTTACAGCCTTGTATTTGTCAATGTCTCTATTTTTATTCAATTTTGTCTTATACACCCACTTAACACCAATTGTTTTGTGTTTGTTTGGAAGGTCAGTCAGCTCCCAGCTGTTGTTTCGTTCAATGGCCTCAATTTCATCATCCATAGCTTTTAACGATTTTGATTATTTAACTGCTTCCTTGAAAGCTGTAGGATTACTATCTACAAACAAAGCAAAATGTGTAAGTGGGTCCTTAGATTAATCAATTCTAGTCACTTAATAGTCCGTCATCCATGCTGGCCTCCTTCGAACACGACTTGACCGAGATGCTGTTTCAACTTTTTCATCAAATTCTAAAGTAGTAGATGTTTTAGGAGCTTCATTTTGAGGATTTCCAAGAGTAGTAGCTACTGGAACTTTCTGTTATTGGGGTATCCTCTTCATTTTCACCATCAAAATCAATTGGAATTTGTTCACTAACAGCCCTTTTGTTCCACGGCCAAGTTTGATCTTCAACAAAAATAACATCTCGACTAATGACAATTTTCTTAGTATTAGGATTGTAAAGCTTATAAGCTTTTGATTGTTCACTAATACCAAGAAAAATGCATTTTTCTCCCTTGGCATCCAGCTTTTTTCTTTTCATGTCTAGAATATGAGCATAGGTAACACATCCAAAAATTGTGAAATGATCTACCAGTGGCTTTCGTCCGCTCCATGCCTCCTCAAGGGTTATATTTTGAACAGCAAGTGTAGGTCTTCTATTCAAAATATGAATGCTCCAGTTGACTGCTTTGGGCCAAAAATTCTTTGGAATGTTACTTTTTGTCAAATGGCTTCGCACATATTCATAATGGTATGATTTTTTGTCTCGTAAACTCTATTTTGTTGAGGTGAAAACGCTACTGTAAGTTGTCTTTTGATTCCATGATTCTCACAAAAATTTTCAAATTCATGTGAGTTGTATTCTCC
This sequence comes from Clausena lansium, assembly GCA_030449835.1. Classification (NCBI taxonomy): domain Eukaryota; kingdom Viridiplantae; phylum Streptophyta; class Magnoliopsida; order Sapindales; family Rutaceae; genus Clausena; species Clausena lansium. Next base: position 2,934,232 of record JASUUF010000146.1, on the reverse strand, counting down.
TTCACGATCAATGTGAAGAGCTTTTATTGGACTTTCGGTTTCTTTCTCAACAAGTATTTATAGCTTTTAAAAGCTGCTAGAGCCTCTAATTTTTCTTGAAAAAAATAGACCCATGATTTTCTACTATAATCATCAATAAAGGTAATTATGTATCTTTTAACCCAATTAGAAGATGGATTTATTGGTCTACACAGGTCAGAATGCACTAACTCCAATGCCGCTTTTGCTCTCCATGATTTTCTTTTTGAGAAAGGATCACGGTGTTGTTTGCTAACAACACACTCTTCACAAACTTGGGAAAAACTTGAGAATTCAGGGAGGCCAATCACCATATTTTTCTGTTGCAGTTTCTTTAATCCACCAAAACTTAAATGCCTGTAGCGAAAATGCCATAACCATGCTGTATCTTTCATTTTTGCTGAAAAGCACGAGTGGGTAGTGTTGTGGAGATGTAGTAGGAACATTTGGTTTGCTGTCATATTGATTTGAGCAATTAAGCTCAATTTCTTATCTTCAATTCTCCAAACTCCATCTTTAATAGAGATTTCATATCCCTTTTCTTGAAGCTGACCTACACTTGGAAAATTTGTTTTTAAATCTGGAATAAAAAGAACATTAGAGATAGTTTGAATAGAATTTCCTTTGGTTTGGAATAATATCTTTCCTTTTCCCATAACAAAGACTTTTGAATTGTCGGTGAACTTCACGAAAGGATTCATCAAAATCGGAGAATGCAGACTTGTTTCCACACATGTGATTGCTGTAGCCTGTGTCTAAATACCACAGATTTTGGTGAGTATCCTCCTTAGCATGGCAAACCATCAACAAAGATACCCTTTCATCATTCTCTACAAAATTTGACTTTTCACTACTATGTCCCTTAGACAGATTAGTTTGGCATTCTGAACGATAATGGTAAAGCTTATGACAGCGGAAACATTCAACATTTGATTTGTCTATGGACTTTGGTTTGTTCCCATTTGAATTCTCAAGACCCGTCCGTTTTTTTTTTTTTTTGGAGATCATCATCATTTTATTTTGATTTATGTTGTGTGTTTTTGCCTTTCCCGCCACCTTTTCCATGCCCAGTCGCTTTTGAATTTGATGCTATTGACTTCAACACTTGTTCTTCTTTGTCTTGTTGGATTATCTTTTGCTCATGAATGAGCAATGAATTTCGCAACTCATCTATTGAAAGAGTGTCAATATCTTTAGACTCTTCAATAGATCAAATCACAAAATTAAACTTCGGTGTCATGGAACGAAGAATCTTTTCAATGATACTGACATCCTCGAGCCTCTATCCGCATCTTGTTTGCAACTGCCATTGTCCTAAAAAAATACTCTCCAACCGATTCTCCTGACTTCATTTGAAGAATCTCAAACTCTCGACGAAGAGTTTGGAGTTGAACATGTTTGGCCCTTGCATTGCCTTGGTACTTCTTCTTTATGGAGTCCCAAATTTGCTTAAAAGTGTCCTTGCAAATTGTTATTTTTAAGATTGCACGATCAATTGCTTGGAATAGATAATTCTTTGTCTTTAAATCCTTCAGCTTAAGTGCTTCCAAGTCTGTTCTCTATACCTTTGTCAATACCACACCTACTATTGGTTCTACTACTCCAGAATCAACCACCTGCCAATATTCTTTGGACCACAGGAAGTTCTCCATCAGCATGATCCAATGATCATAGTGACCATCAAAACGAGGAATAGCTGGTAGCACAAAGTTTTCAAAAGCCATAAATAAAGTGCTACTGCAATGAAAGAAATTTGTTGCTACTGCACACTATTTCTCTTTCACTGGCCCTGATACCGCTGTTATAAAAAGAACACTCAAGCAAAGACAATTAACTGGAAATATTACACACTTTATTCATAATAAGGGTGCCTTAATATAAATATTACATTAACAAACTCAACAAAATAATAGGAACTAATAAGCCATTTTCCTGCAGATATTGTAGCCACTCTTCACTACCGTAACTATATCCTAAAGACCAGGTAAACAATGATATTGCTAACAAATTCTCTAAAGACTAAGTCAACATAAGTGTTTTATTGACATAACTAAGGAATTTCCAACATGCCCAACATAACATAGTCAGAACAATAAAATATCGATGTTATGGCATCCCAAAATTATTAAATAGTAGGAAATTTATGGGACTTGGAGGAGGATTAATATTGGAGAGGCGAATAAGATTAAAGTAGCAAATATTGAATAAAATTAAAGCAACAAACATTGATTAAGTTGAGATTTTTTTCCTTTATATTTATTTGTAACTTGATGATTACTTGTTATCTTTTAATTAATTATTTATTTATCATTATATTAAATGAATGATTGAGATTAAAATACCTAAATTTAAAGGTCCACAACAACCAATATCAATGCGGTAAAAATACATACGATATTATAGTAAAATCCTTAAATTAAATTATTTTTTACAGAAACAAGTCAATAACTCTTTTAACTGATTTGGGCTAGGAGGTTTTGGCTCTAGTCCAGCGTCATTATTTCGGCCGATGATTAACACTGGAAAGTGTATATCTTTTAAAGGTTTAATTTATTACTTTTTCTCTTTTAGTGTTAATTAATGTGCTCATAACTTATATTTTATTTTAATGCTCTCCGAATGTAATTTTTTATAAATTATGTTTTATTACGTTAATTTTTATCTTAATTATTAATTTTTGTTATTACAGGTGTGTTTGGAAATGAAGAGGAACTCGAACTGAAAGTTGGAGACAAAGAAATCTAACTGATTTACAATACTAAATAAATAAATAAAATATATTATATTGCAATATTAAAAAAAATCTGAAACGAAAGTCAAGATGTGGGCTGGTGGTTATAAATACCAAGTACCGACCCCACCTCTTTTGTTTTCATTTATATGTATACAATAATGCTATATGTTATATATCATTTATTACATAATATTATATAATATACTAACAAACTAAATGAAAGAAGACAAATTGGTTGGCTTATAAAAGAAGCCAAGGAGCATTCGTGAGGGGTGCTTGGTTGGTGAGGAACAAATCAGTGGGGGAAGAGACGAAGAAAAGGGGAGGGGGGAAGAAAGAAAGGAAGAAAAGAATTCGTGGGGAGGGGGGGGGGAGAGGAGAAGAAAGAAAGGAAGAAAAGAATTCGTGGGGAGAAAAAGAGAAGTGAGAGGGGGAAAGCTTTCTTTTTCCTTGAAATTTCTTCTTTGTTTTCATAATTTTTTTGTAATATATTACAAGAGTCAGTAAATAAAATATGTAATTTCATTTTCAATTTGAGTGGATAATTTTATAAGTCAAGGCGAAAGACAAAACTCAAAGATTTAATTATGGAATTAATTTCTCTCTCAAGTGGGTTTAAAGTTTATTTTTTTATTATATTTTTATTATTTGTATTTTTATTTACCGGTTATTTTTATGTTATATTAATTTATAGATTTAAATCACCTTGGATTTATATAGTATTTTAACATTAAGTTGACACTTCAATTTAGTTGTGACACATCATGTATTTCATTCTTATATTTATCCATAAAATTGGCTAGTTAATAATTAAATGACGTAATATTTAATTAATAAATAAAATACAAAATATAATTAAGAGAGAAAATTATGAACATAATTTGAATTCCAAGAATGAATCTCGTAACCTTAACACTTTTAAATTATAAATTTTATTTTTATTAAGTAGTTGACTACTAAATTTAAAATTCCCTGTGGTTCGACCTCGGACTCACCAGACTATATTATAACAGGACACTCTTATACTTGAGAGTAACGCTTTTAAGTTGTGTTAGCTGAATACTACAATCTTAGATCAATCCAACGATCAAGAATGATCCATTTTGCATGTGCAAGTGCAACGAACTAGCGAGCCCTCCACAGTCCACATGACAAATGACACTGGTTGGGCCTCAAATTTGAGATCACAATTCAACATATAAACTCAAATATACGTTTCAGACTCCCTATTAAACCGTTGCCCATGGCTGCTTTGTCGAAGGGATGTTGTTGTTGTTAGCTCAAAACCAATTCTAAGATGCTTAAGAAAATTGGCTTTAAAAAAAAAAAAAAAACCTATCATATTGATACACAACAATGATAATCGCAGTGTCAATCCAAGCAATATATAAAATAGTATCAGAATTGAGTGTGGAACAAATTTGGAGGCCAATGAGACAACAAAAATAAATCAAAAGATAATAGTAATAAGGCCCCAGAATTGTGAAGAATTTGCTTGATTACATTGAGATTTGTAATCAATTGCAAGTTCAGAGCAATATAAAATTGTTGCCAGTAGAAAAGCACGCAAGCTTACTTTATGAGTCTCCCACCAACAACTATTACAAGGGTTGGAATGAGACTTTTAAAAATTTTCTACCGCTATAAAAAACCATCAATACACATACATATATGTTAGCAAAAACATCAACAACAATAAGAGAAGGAAGAAAGGGTATGTAATTAAGTTGAAGAGTTATTTAATTTTTGTGTAAATTTCATTTTGGCCACTATTTTTTTCTTTTGTTAACATCAAATTACTATAAAAAATTTTAAAAATAGTCTATGTTTATGATGATAATAATGTTTGATGTACGACAATATTTTGGAACTCTCTGTTTTAATTAGAGTCAATTATGGTATAGGTTTTAGTCTTTCATTTGTATTATAATTGTGATTTAGTTTTCCTTTTAATGTTAACTTAGACAAGTAGGTTTATTCTATTATAAATAGAGAGGTCGTATTATCGTAACTTGAACCTTGATCAATTAATAAGTATCCCACTTTTATAATTCCTTTTGGGATTAACTATCAAAATATCTTTTGTTAAGTTGTTTGGATTAGAACATCATCTAATATCTCTTAACGCGTTATTAAAAATCTCATTGAGTTTTTTGAATTAGAACGGATCTAATCATGCTTCGATTAGAGTGTAACCTAATCACGTTATCTTGGTCCAGTACTATAATGATATATAGTTTTTACTACCAAATCAATTTCGCTTTGCTACGCTACCCTTTCAGTTGGTATCAGAGCATATATGTGCCAATTGCACAGCTTTCCTAGCCACTATATCCGTACTCCACAAATCACCAAATCATCCATTGTTTATAAAAAAAAAATAGAAAAATCCCAAATTTGAAACTCTAACCCCTACACCTCACCACCACTACTGCCGCGATCCGACTACCATTACCACCAACCACTGCAACCATCAAATCACTAGCCATTGCCTCCTAAAACTAGACCAACTTCAGCCCTTGATCACTGTCCGCAACCACTGCACAAAAGCACCCAAACCCGCAAGCTCCACCATTTAATCCACCACCAAACTCCCTAGCAACCAGTGTCCAAAAGCATTCCATCATACCTTGATTTACCCCACCATTCAACCGCCACAATAACAACATAACTTGCGGTTCTACCACTAGTACCACCACTAAATCCACTTCCTCACCGCCTATAACACCTATCATCAAACTCCCCTCTTGCTGTACGTCCAATCCTAGCCACCACTAGGTCCGATTAGCTACCGTAATCTCCTCCACGAACCAAGCACCACAGCCACCATTTCAAGTTAGCTTTTTGGTCAATTCGCCGCAAGTTGACCCTTATTGCCACCATTACTACACTGCTCACTACTATATCTACTAAATTCGATCATCACCACTCCAAATCACAGCCACACTAAACCCGATAATCAAGCATTATTTACAATTTTGCCATTGTGTAAGAGCTTGACAATAAATGGCAAACTAATGTCTATACCCTTCTATTTATCATGTGCTGGGCTTATTTATATACACTCGTTCTGAAAAATTTCTTGATTGGTTAGACAAGGTTGAACATTAGTTTGCAGCTTTGCACACTCATACAGAACAAGTAGTATTATTTGTTGTTAGTAAATTGAGATTCATTGTTTTATAATGGTGGGAAGAGTTGCAAGATTCTTGACTTAACGAAGGCAAGCACAAAATTCGATCATGGAACCGTATGAAGCGTATTTTACGATTTGAGTCTGTTTCTCTTGATTATTGTTTGGTACAACAAGGTATGAGATCAGTTTTTTATTATGCTTATGAGTTTGAATAATTTTATGTATACAAATATTATTATGAACCTGAAGAGGATATAGTTATAAGATTTTTGAGGGGGCTCGGTTTACATATTCAAAATAAAATGCCTACATACACACTATTAATACTTTACATCATGCAATTCATTTAGTTACATAGATCAAGTCACAAATCAAGACATAGATTCAAAGAAGCTTAGATGATGCCCTTAAAAGAATTGATGATGTACTAATGAGTTCACTTATTGTTAAGAAAAAGGACTTGCTTAAGATACTAAAAGATAAGGTATAATTTATTATCAATTGAAAGTTTCAATATGATAATTTGTGTGAGAATTTGCATGATTTTTCCTTAGAGGATAAGACAAGTGTTGAAGATGATGAAGTTTTTGATCTTTCTGAACTTTTTAAAAAAGAAGTACAACTTAATCTTGATTTGAGCTTTGAGTCTAAAAGTATGATTGAGGTTGTGTAAAAAAGTCAAGTTAAAAAAGCTAAAATGATCGAAATAGTTCTACCTATTCACATTGAAGACAAGAAGGTTATGCTTGAAGAAGACTTGATCGAAAATGTTAAATTCGTTGGAGAGCGCATTGAGAGGTAATTGCAGAAGGGCAAGAGTTATTTAATAATTATTCATTCTTGGAAGTTTTTTTCACCTCGAAGAATGTATAAATGAAGGAAGTTGATAAAGTATAGATTCTTTAAAGTTTCGAGAAAGATTGATGAGAAAGACAACAAGTTCAAATTACAAGATGGTTTGCACTTACACACAACAAGTTTTATCCTCCAGACTATATCAAAACTCAAGGATGAGTGTTTTTTAAGAGGATGAGATTGATGTAGAACCTTATTTTAAAAATTTTTGTTTCAATTAGATCATTTATGATATGCATCTTAGTTTTTTATTTATATTATAATTGTGATTTAGTTTTCATTTCAAAGTTAACTTAAGGAAATACGTTTACTCTATTATAAATAGAGATGTCTTATTATTATAACTTGAATCTTGATCAATTAATAAACACCCCTTTTTTATAATTTACTCTAGGATTATATATCAAAGTCTCTCTTATTGAGTCATTTGGTTTAGAGTGTCACCTAATCTTGCTTGACGCGTTATTAAAAATTTTATTAAGTCGTTTGGATTAGAACGGATCTAACTCATGTTTCGATTAGATCGTAACCTAATCGCATTGGCTTGGTCTAATACTATAACGATATCTAGTTTTTCCTACCCTATCAATTCCACTTTCGCTATCATGCCCCGTCAATGCTAAAGCTATTAACAAAAAGGATATTAAAAAACAAGAGAAGACGAAATGTTAGAACATGGCATGGGTCAACTTATGAGTGGTTGAGGTTTGTTTTTACTTTTAATTTTTTTAGAAGATCTTTCATAATTTTTTTTTAAAAAAAAAATTAGGGATGCATTATGATTCTTACCATAATGAAATTTATAACGCAATAAATATTATGATGTATGATGGTTGTGTATGATATGAATGGCATGTTTCAGAGGTTATTGTTAGTGATATGCCCTAAAGGCCAATTGATTGGCTCTTGCTTTTAGGGAATTGCTTTATTTGATTAATATTTTGATATTTATAAAATGGCAAAGTTATTAATATTCATAAATTATATTAATGAATATATCCCAAGAAGTAAAATAGTTAAGGAACACATTTTCGAGTATGTTAAGAATATGAAACATGTATCCTTTGTACTATACTTCTAAAATAGTTCCTAGTGGTGAATTTATGATCGGACGTCATAAATTCCTATAAATGCTAGTATGTGCTATGACCCCTTTATGTATGAGATACTAAAAAGGATGGTGAGTTTCATATCATTGACATGAGATGTCCAGTCAAACACATAGGTACTTATTGCAAGAATAAGTTTACTAAACTTGACCAAATAATAATAAGTCGTATGGTCTTGAGTGTTAATGGCTTATTATATATTGTTTTATATACTATGTTTAGTAATAGTCTTTAGATTGAGGCATCACAGATGGCTTGTACATAGGCGTTTATGTTATATGAAAGCATAAGGATTTATTCCTAATCACGTAATAAATCTAGCCGTAGCTGTCATGGATGGTTGTGTAAGGAGGCAAGCGTATGGCTAACATGGAATTCATCATTTTTTAATTAACAAAAAAGATGTCCCCCGTAAGCTAATATGGATTGGCATAAGAAATTCATGGCTAAGGTGAAATATATTTGAAGGAATTCAAATTATATTTTTTATGCCAAGTTCATTTAGACTAATTTTGAGAAAAAGTATAAGTGCTTAACATACTAAACCATAAACCATGCTTTTCTTCGGACATGGATGATAAAGAGACCAGAACATAAAGAAACAATGGAATAGGTTCTATAAATTCAGTAGTTCTTATTATTTGGATGATCATGGTATATTGTTAGGTGTCACTCATAACTTGTAGAAACTTTAAGATCATTATTGCTAAAATGTATTAGTAATGCATTTTAAGGTTATTAGTAAAGTTCTAATTGATTATTAAAGAGTTAGCATCTTTTAATGAATAAAGAATTATCATTATAATAGTTCTACTACCTTATAACAAAAATTCTTAAAGGTCACACACTTATTAGAAATGAAAAAGGCGTTACTAGAAAACGAGAAGTTAAGGGCCTGTTCGGTATTGTTTCTGAATTTATATTTTCTGAGAATAAAAATGAAAATGAAAATGGTATTTTACAGTTGTTGTATTTTGAATTTAAGTATGCGATTGGTATCATTTCTTGTATCATGTATTTAAAACTGAGAACAGTAATATGCGTTCGATAGACACAGTTGAAAATGATAAAGATAGAGAATATGTGCTCGGCATTACCATTTTCAAAAATAATTTTTATTAAACATTTAAGTTATACTTAGAAAATAATTATTTAGCTAATACATACACAAATATACCATAATAATTTAAACAAAGTAATTATAAAAAAATACATGATAAAGTTTTGATATTAACATTAATAAAAAAAGTTTTGACATTGTCATTGTTTTTACACTATAATCAAGATGTCAATCACAATGCTTTTGCTCAGCTGAGCAAGCTCTTCAGCATGCACATGAATTTTCCCTGGCTTGCAGGGTTTGCAAACAACCTTCACAGTTTCATGCTTCTTCCAATGAAGATGCATAGTTAGAACAACACCTCCAGATACTCCCCGTCTTCCAACGTGGACATAATTCTTCTTTTTCTCACCAGTACGTTTTAAGTAGTACCTCTCTCCGTCGGTTAAAATTTCAAGATCATATGCTTGAGCTAGGGCATTGGGAAGCTCAAATTTACTCAACTTCTCAAGAGATGTGTTTCTTTACGTTTTGCCTGCTAAGTTAGCAAAAGAATGAAAAAAGTTTTAACTAATAATTATATGGCGTACTAAGACAAAAATAATTCAAACTAAAGAAATCTTAATGAATAATGATAATCCTTTTAATTAGTGAGGTCAATGAGAAAGCTCAATCCCACAATATATGATCCCCTCTTTTTCCAACATGCAAAAGGAGAAAGAAAAAAGCTTGAATAGGAAGGCAAACATAAAATAAGCCACTACTGATCATCGTTATTGCCGGATTTGCTTAATATTTTCTTGTTTAATTAATATTCCTTTTCTTATAAGGAATCATAGGTCTATTAGGATTATAATTAATTTTAGTTAATATAAATAAGCTTATTATGCTTGTTTCTTTACACAAGCTTTTCATCAATTGAGATATTTTCTCTCTTGTGAGAGCCCTCTTTCTTGAGTTTCAAGAACGTACGCTAGAACAAAATTTAGTATCGCTTCCGCACTGCGTCAATATAATTGTGATCTGCTACATAATATAATTTTTGTTTTACATTCTTAATCAAAATTTTTTTTAAGTGATTTAAATCAATGGTTGCTTGCTTCAATTGCTTGTAAATCAATGGTTTCATACTCCCATGGCGCATAACTATGTCCCCAGGCATTAGAGACGTAACGGTTTAACACGGCTCCTATGACGATGATGAAAACAGACAAAGCACAATTACTAATTAACTAATATATAAAAAAATTAATATCATTAAGTATATTTAGCTAGCAAGGTTATAATAATATTTAAAGATTAAACAAGATTGAAATTGGAATGTTAACTGAAAAAGAAGCATATAAGCAATTATTTATTACTCTAGATTTTCTTTATGACTGTTTTGAGTATCATGCACGTGTGAGGCATCAGCCTTCATCAGCTGCGGGGCCTATGTGCGGCTCTGTTTCCATTCCGATATCTTTTCTCCGTGTTATCACCGCGTCTGTGAGGGACAGTTGAAGGAGCGGCTCATGAGAAGGCCAGTTCAAATCCCCAGTGATTCGTAGCTTAGCTTCCCTTATTATTGGTTAGTCAAAAGCAGAAGATATTTTCACAGAAATGGCTTCCCTTTTCGTATCAGTCTTACAAATATTAAGGCCACAGTGTGCGAAAAAAGCAATTGCTTAGTCATGAAGAAATGAAAAAGAGTATAGAGATTTTGAAAATTCTTGATCAAGAAGAAAATCAAATAAGTAAATTTCCTCAAATTAATAGCTGCTTCCTTCGATTGTATTTCGATCATTAATTAATCTTAAATGCTGCGAACAAACACTGTCCCCGTAGATGTCATCAAATCCAAACTCAACATGGTTTTATTTGGATTAATAATCTTCGACCCCATTCTTTGATAAACCAACAAAAAAAAAAAAAAGTGATATCGAAATTAACATAATAACAATAACAATAGTTTCAAATAAACAATAGTAAGAAAAACTAATATGGCTCGAATAAATTTTTTTATATACGATCTTTATATTAAATACAAGTGTAAATAAATTATTAAATTAAAATTTTCATATTAATCTTAAATAAAATACATAAAATCAGTTAATGAATAAATCTTGATATTTAATATAATATAAAATTCTAATTTAAATAAATTATTAATTAATTTTTTAAATTTAATTAATAATAAATGTTATATTAAATAAAAAGGAAAGACAGGTAAAGAGCATTCTATCCTAAACTCATGTTGAAAAGAGGATTACTAATTTTGGATTAATATTTGGACTAAATAGCTAGTTCTAAACATGACTAATTAGCCCTTAAGTGAGATTTAACCATGTAATCACACCCTAAATCAAGCTAGGTTCCTCTGTCACAATAAAGAGTTAAGAGTCCGTTTAAAAAAAATCATTTCATTCACATTTCAACAAAAATAAATTAGAACATTATGGCTCTCGTTGACACTTGGCAGTACTTCAATTACTCCCACAAAATCATCCTTCGTTCAGCCACAATCTCAGCCGTTCATCACCAAATCCAGATCAAACCCTAGATCAAGATTGTGGGCTGTAGAATATTTGTGCCAAAACATCATATTCCAAAATGGTAATTATCAGAAGCCTCTCCTGAGGTTTGGCGTATTCTCATTTTAATATATTGTATTTGCGTATTCTCAAACACTTCCCTGATGTTAGAATATCGTTTCGTACAAATTAGGTTGGTGAGGATAAAATTGTAAAAGGACCCATTAGTGATTAAAAAAATTCAAATTGAAATTTTCACGTAGGGTTCTGAAATTGATCTCAACGTTGTAAATGGCTGGGTGGTAAAGAACATAAGCAAGCTTTACCCAGCAGACATTAACACCCAAAAAAAAGTAGAAAGAAAAAACGTTCATCTCTTTCTTCCATTCAAATCAAAGCCACGGAACACAAGATCCCTTTCATCTTCTCTATAATGCTTTGATTAAAAACTTGCCCACGAATGGGAGACTATGACACTAAATCCGGAGACGCACACCGATACCAGAGACGACGGATTCACGACGGCGAAGTGGAAGAATGCCGACCAGTGACTATCGCCATCGACCCACAAACAATCCCAGTGTTTTCGAGCCGTGAATGAGGTATGAATCAAATTATTTCCATGCATGTTAGTTGTATTAGCTGAAATTAGGAGACTTGGTAAAAAAATAATAATGGGTCTCGAAAATTATTGAGAATGTCTTTGTCGCTTCCATTTTTTTTTTCCATCAATTAGTGTTAGTTGTTGCTGAATGATTGCTGCAAATGCATGTTCACTTATGACTGATTGAAAATGGATTGTGATTTGTTATGCTGCCGTGTGATTGATTGAAAATGGCTTTGAAAATTTTTTGTTTGAGGTACTTATGTTGATTATTGAACAGGGATTCTTGCTAATTTTTGTTAAATTTAAGTTAGGATTATTTTTTAGGACATCTGCAAAACCTTTTTTGTTAAATTAAAGTTGGGATTATTTTTTAGGAGATCTGCAAAACCTTCTCCGCTATAGATTTGGCTTCCAGTATACCTGCTTGGTTGGAGATAATTGTTTATATAGTCATTGCTGCCTCCATTAATCAAGAATATTGATTAGGAAATGTACTGAGTTAGAGATCGTTAGTACTTTGGAAAATTGATTGTAGATGCAGCTTGATTGTGGTCTCAAATAGTGTGATTTTTCAATTAAATGTTATCCTCACTTCCTGAAAATACTAATACTTAAGTCAAATCTTTTAGTAATGTAGCTTCCAAATATTGAGATCATTCATTTATAGATTGGAGGACACAAGTTAGTTTTAAGAGGTATATAGAAATTGAGATAAGGTGTTTGGGTCATTGGCCTTGTCTTTTCTGCACTATAGAGGGGTATGGAACTAAGATGAGAAGACGGTGTGTTCAGTCACTAGCCTAGTCTTTTTTCTGCACTTAATTTACTCGCTTCATATGCTATACTAAACCTACTGTGCACTGATGTGATTGTTTTTCCTCGTACTTTCAAAAATTTGTCAATAAGGATACTGATCTAGTTGCTGGGCTCATGAGTCATGACTTAAATTATAATAAACAGTGAGTTAAAATGGAAGAGAAGAAGTATTTCTAGTGCAAGCATTAAGGGAAAGATTTTGCAGTTCCAGTAACTTTATAAATTAATTAAACCAAATAATATACAATGAACTGAAAATATCGAACTTATATAATGTCGCCCAGTTTGTCAAGAATCTCAGCTGCAGCAGATGCATAATTTAGTCCCTTCATGATGCTTTTACCTTTAGATCTGTTGAGGATACTTGATTTTTTTTATTTTTTTTATTTTTTGATCTTGGTGTTTACATGTATTGGCTTGAAAAAATTGTCATGGTTTGCTGCATTCTTTCTTGCTGGAGCAGTGAGTTAGGCAATAGGGTGCGCTTGAGTGCTTTGTTTTAGTTGGGTATCTATTATAATTCGAGCAAATTAAGCTTCAACAGTGAAGATGCATCACACGGGTTCACTGGTTCATGCTCTGAAACGATGATGTAATAGTTATTGAATGTGAAAAGCTAGATTGATTTAGGGCATAGAAATTGTTTTGACCTCATGATTGGCATTAATGTGTTGTCATGTAAGTTGTAGTTAAATTAAAGATGGAATTGCATGTTGAGGATAGCTTGAAGTGTGTAGTCAGTTTGCTGTTAAAGTGGCTAAAGTTGATTTGTTTTTCCATTTTTTTTGGATTATAATGTGGAGTTTGCATGACTTAATTTGTTTAAACTTAACTTTACTTGTTTGAACCTCTACTAAGTCATTCTCGTTATACCATTTCTCAGCTTTATTTACGTGGATGAGAGAGGACAGAGCTCAGGAGCCCAGAATCAGCATGAAGCACCAGCTGGCATTGCAAATGGAACACAGGATATTGTCCATGATAATGGTTTGAGTCTGCAGCTTCATTCCTCACTTTTTCTTACATCACTCATTTCTAAACCGTTATATACCTACTAATGCAAATTTTTTATCATCAAAGGACAATCAACCCAATCTTAGAGAGCTAGTAGATAATGAATCCTGCAGCAGCAGCTTTGGTGCCAAGAAATTTTTTCTTTGGTATAGTAATGACAGAGCCCAAACTAATCCCATACCACAAATTTTTGGGAGGGATGAGATGATACTTCACCTTACCTGTGTAAGCTTTAAATTCTATAGATGTTGTATGATCTTTTTAGTTAAGTGTTGATAGATCTGAACTTCACAAACTGCTTAAAGTTGCCTTTTTGTAAATATGGTCTGTTGTTGGAGTTTCATTGGCTGATTGTACGACAGCCATTGATGACTATTGACACTTGCGTTGCTGCTGGATTTCATTCATATTTTAAATATCACATTACTACATTTGGTTGCTTGATGTTTTTTACTTCAAATTTATGTTGTTGATGAATTGGTTACATGTTACTTCTCTTGTGGAAAAGTTTGCTGTAAGCAATGTGCAACAGGTGAAAACTTGTGGCATTTGTTCTAATATGGGTCATCCAACTGATATGTGTCCTACACTTCAAGAAGAACCCATTGAACAAGCCAATGCAGTTGGAGGATTTCCGGGCATGCCTTAGAGGAGGTATGATCCTTATGCACAAACGTACAATCCATGATGGAAGAATCATCCCAACTTCAGCTATGGAGTTAGGCCGTCCGAATTCCCACAACAATACCTACTAAGACAACCTGCTCCTTTACAGTCAAACTCCAAGTCAGGTATATCTCTTGAAGAAATTGTTAAATTACTTGCAACTAATACTCAACAATTTTAGCGGGCAACCACAACAAGCATTCAGAATTTGGAGAACCAAATGAGCCAACTGGCGACTACAGTGAACCGCTTGGAGTCTCAAGTATTAGGGAGATTGCCTTCAGAACCTGAGGTGAATTCAAAGCAAAACGATAGTGCTGTCATCCTTAGAAGTGGGAAGGAGTTGCAAGAGCCTAGCAAGAAAGTGACAAAGCGTGTAGAAGATGACCTTGAGAAGGAGGAATTGATGCCTAAATCTCAAGATGTGCAACCTAGCAAAGCAAAACCCCTACTTGTGGTAATACCTTCTCCTTTTCCAAGCCGATTTGCAAAATCCAAGAACGAAGAACAAGAGAGAGACATCTTTGAGACATTTCGCAAGGTTGAAGTAAATATTCCTTTATTAGATGATATAAAACAAATACCTCGCTATGCTAAATTTCTTAAGGAACTATGCACTTCCAAGAGGAAGTTGAGAGGAGATGAAAGAGTTCACATGGGGGAGAATGTTTTTGCAGTTCTCCAAAAGAAACTAACTCATAAGTGCAAGGATCCAGGTATGTTTACTATCCCTTGTAAAATTGGTAGTGTTAGAGTTGAGAAGACTATGTTAGATCTAGGAGCTTACACCAAACCTCAAGGAGAGGTATATGAGTATACACAAATACAATCTATCAAACTGAGAATACACCAAACCTCAAGAGGGGTTTCTAATAATTACCCTATTCGAAAAAGAACAAAAGGCCTTGGGATCTCCCTATCGAGTTGAGTGCGGCGAGTTTGCACAAGCATTCTCTTTTTCCTTCTAGGACCAAGACACACCTGTGTCCACGTGGCAGATACTGGTTGGATGCATAAGTCTAAATTTGTGGCAGGAGACTAAAGATATTTAGATTTATGCAAATATTAAGATTTATAACATAATCAAGAAGAGGGAGAGGAAGAAGAAGAAGAAGAATTGCATTCAATATGACACAAATAACCTGCAGTGCCATCTTCATCTTCATCATCAGCACTTTAATCCTTCAAGGTACTTACGTACACTTTCACTGGATTTTCAATTTTGATTTTGTTCAGTTTGTTTGTTTTCAGTTGTATTTCAGAGCCAGTCCAAATTTTTTTCTGTTAATATGAACTATATTTTCGTTACAAGCTAAATTATATTTTTAATTTCCTTTTTCTATAACCAAGAGTATAAGCTTGGTTACGAGTATCTTGTGACCTTTAGAGTAAAGGCTTGAACTAGATGGTCCCTTGTTAGACTAGTATATGAGATTTGTTCTTGCATTAATCGTAAATTTTTTTAACTAAAACTTTTTTCTTTTTAATTAATTGAAGAAAGTTAACTTTCAGAAATCGTGGCTTTTTTAACCCCAGAAAGCTTATTTTCTCTTTTTCTGGGTTTGTAGATTTAATCATTTTCTCCTTTCCCTTTATTTTGTTCTTTCTGTTTTGGCATAGCATGGTGAATACATATGAGCTAATTTAAGCCCAGTAATATATATAAGGTTTGTTTTGTCTTGTTTGCTGCTACTGCTGTTGTTGTTGCTACTGTGTAGTCCCTGCTCTGTTTTTGCAGAGCATGATGAATACCATTATTGAGTTATTATAATAGTAATAATATGAAGCAATACACCACAGGATGATTGACAGATGATCAATCAACACCCTTTAATCAAAGAATGACACAAAAACTTAATCAAGATTAAACACAGAAAAATGATCAATTGCAGAAAACGCACTCAACAAAACAAAAAACAAGCTTCTGACTTTAACAATCATTGCTTGCCACCATTGTTCCAGAGGGAAATGTGCAAGGCACAAATAAATTTTGATGGTTTTGCGGTGATCACAGTTTCTGATTTCCCTCAATTTCAATCCAAAAAAAAAAAAAAAACCACTTATAACATCTCCTTCCCTCTCTTTATTGCTACTTTTGCTAACCTCTCCATGCATGCATATTAATGGTTCTGTAGTGATGGCAATTTCATTTCCTCAATTCCGTACTAAAAATTTTTTGGATATTTGATTCTGACCCTTACTGTTGTTGTGGAGAATCATAGAGTAAGTTTGTTTGTGTTTCTTGCGGCCATAATCATCCACTATATTGCATTTGTAGCTGAAAAAATGTCTCAATGCAATCAAACAAATCCTTCGCAATTCTGGGGCAATACTGCTATAATCTCTTGATCTCTTTCTACAGTCTCATTGGTCTCCAAAATTTTCACTCACTCAGTTGCTAAAATCATTTGCTACATTGTATTGGGTTGCGCTGTTATTATCATTGTTATGTATCAATATGGTATCATATTGGATGCTTGTCGTTGGATTTACCACAAAATTATTTCGAGGCCATTTTTCTCTTGCACCTTGAATTGGTTTCAAGCTAACATTCATCTATTCAATAGAGAGCAGCAGCAACGGCCAACAGTGTAAGTGTAGAAGTTTAAATCTTTGTTTTAAAATTTCACCCAAGACTTTTAGCCAAGAGATTCCTTTTATATTTACAGATTCGAATAGATCAAAATATTACTTGTTCTCACTGAAGTTTATTTTCACTCAATGATATAACTATTGATAGTGTATGGTCATATCATATTCTTCTCATTCATTACATGTATTGATGATGTATACATGCATTCTTTTATTGTTACTATAAGATATAAATATTGGTATTTGTTATAAAGAATGCCAATACCGTCAAGGAGCAGAAAGAACTCAATATCATCATCTTGATTGATCGATCAATAAGATTTTGAATTAAATTCACTACCCCCCATCACATTCGAAATTTTAATTTTCCTTTTCAATTGGTTCTTCAATTGATGTTAAAACCTTAAAACACAATCCAAGAAACCAGATTTGCGTTATCAAAAAAAAAAAATTCATATTAGAAACAGTCATTACATATATTTTAACTAATTCTAAAGAAAAATCAAGTCTAATTTTCTAAAATCTTCATACAATTAAAAACGTTCAAAAGTTTAATTTTCTTTTTCAATTGGTTCTTCACTTGATATTAAAACCTTAAAACACAATCAAAGAAATCAGATTTGCGTTATCCAAAAAAAAAAAAAACTCATATTAGAAACAGTCATTAAATATATTTTAACGAATTTTAAAGAAAAATCAAATCTAATTTCTCCAAAATCTTCATACAATTAAAAAAAATTAATTTCTTAGGCATATCCAGTTGATGTATAAAGATGTTAAATTATTGTTGATTAATTTTTATACACTTTTGCTTGCTGACCTTGCTGCTCTGTCAAGGGGATGCTGTTGTTAGCTTGAAATCAATTCCAAATGTTTGTGAAAACTGGCTTCAATGTGTCGTGGTAATAAACGAGATTACAAGAATCCATAAACAATCTGTCATATTTTTAATACTTCATATATGAAAAAATAGAATTTTCTTGTTGAAATAGAGACTTGATATCAGCTGCAAGGACAAAGCAGCGGATTACTTGGGTCACAAGAAAACCCCACATTTTTTTTTATTACATGTTGTGCCCTGAACATGGGCTCCCAGTATACCAATGAGGACTGGAATCAGACGTGCAAAAATGACTTGGCAGACCATCGACGAAACGAAATTTCCCTCTCTGCAAAATAAGTCATATAAATTCTTCACATGAGGAAATGTTATAGATATTATATAAACCATTTTCCCTATTGACCAAAATCTCTCTGTTTTATATCACCTGCCTCGCTTTTCCCTTTTTGTACACATAGATCATGTATTTTTATTATTATTAAAATTAAAATTCATTAACCCAAAGTTTGACTTTAAAATTGGAACTTCCGACCGGAGACAACGCGATGGCCATAACGGGAATAATGCCACAAGACACAATCACAATAAATAGAAGAAGAGTCGCACTACGAAGCCAATATGATGCAAATAAGCTGCCCCAGCCATCAGCAGCACATTACACTTTTGTTACATTTTTAACTTCAGTCTTTTTAATTTAGTTATTGTTATGAGCTCAATTTTCCATACAGTTCTTTCTTTTATTCATATTAAGCTTAATTACTTTTGTACGTACCTTTTACTATTATTATTATTATTATTGTGTTCTCTTTCTTGCCATGACAAAGACTAGCTGTAAGCTTAGTTATGAGCATTTTGTGATCTAGAGAGTAAGCGCTTCAACGTGATGGCACCTTGTTAGACTAGTCCATGAAGAGTGTTCATGCAAAAATTTTGATGTACGTAAAACTTTTTTTGTTTTTTTTGGTTAATGAAAGCTAATTTTAGAAGATCAAAGGTTTTTTAAATCCAGTAAGCCAAATATTTTCTCTTCTTTTGGGCCTTGTAGAATTAATCATTTTCTACTTTCCTTATTAATAGTTCTCTGTTTTGGCAGAGCATGATGAATACCATATTCTAAGAATTATTGTTAGATGATCAATAAACACCACTTAATCAAGATTGGATCAAAGAGACAAGATTAAAACCAGAAAAAAGATCAATTGCAGAAAATGCAAGCACAACAAAACATCACAAGCAACTAAATGACAATCAATAGTAAGGAACTAAACCTTCCTTTATTAGAGGAAAAGAACCCAGGTGAATTTACATGTTTACAAGCTTCACAATTAGTCTAATTTGATCAAGTTACAAGTGCTGGAAATAGCTCTGTTATTGTTAACAAGCTTATAACCCTGCTCTGGTCAACGAAAGTCAAAGCTAGCTGCTGCTGTAACTAACCTGCATTGAGTGATAGTGTGGATTCTTTGATATATTTAATAATTGCATAATTTTGTTTAGGTCACATACGATCCTATTTTTAGTGAATTGTGGATATTGTAGTATTTGTCCTTAAACATGAGATGGTTTAAGATACACATGGAATTGTAAGATTGGGAGCATATGCTTCTTTTATACTTATATGCTAAGGTAGCACGTAGTGACAATTATTTTAAAATTTTGAGTGTACCTTAACACTGAAATACTAACTCTTACCTCTTATTTTTATTCGAACTTGGGTGACCGTAAAGTACAATAACAATCAATCCAACTACCTCCAAAGGGACATGTATTGCAAGTAGAACCATAAAAATACTAATGTTTATATATAAATTTTGATAATTTTGCAGAGATGGCAATTTCATTTCTGACCCTTGCTGCTGTTGTGGCTGCCCGAATGTGCAAGGCACAAAGCTTGCGTGTTTTTTCGGTGGTCACAATCTTCTACTACATTGCACTTGCAGCTGATTATACTCAATCGGTGATACCATTTTATACATTATATGGATTTGTGCTACTATTGTCATTGTTTTGTATCAATATGGTAGACCGTTTATGAATGCTTGTCATTGGCTTTATCACAAAAAATTGAAGTAATTTTTCTTTGATATCTTGAGTAGGTTTCAGGCTAATATTAACATCTCTTGGACAGAACAGCCAGGGTCTAGGGGCACTATTGTAACGGGGAATATGAAATAGTTGAGTTATGTTGAAGTGTGATCTCAAATTTGAGGCCAAATCACAATGTCGTTTGTCGTGTAGAGGGCCCGCTGGTTCGTTGTTTGTTTGTAAACTGCCTGTCGGTCTCTTTAAAATTGTTCAAAATGACATTGTCGTCGTTTTACCAACTTTGGTAATAGCACATGCATATTGATCGTTGGGTTGATCTAAGACTGTAGCGTCAGGCCCAAGTAGTAAGGCTGCATCAAGACTCGAGAGTAGAGCCCAAACGGGCTGACCCAAATAAACTTATTAATGTATTATTTAATTTAGTTATAGCCCTTTTTCTTTTTTTATTGGTTCTGTGGTCCGATGCATGCATGTTCCATGAACGTCCGAACCGGAATATTTTACAACACGTACGTGGTGATATTTCTACTTCTTAAATTGCGTAAACTCGCACGAAATTAATTATAGAATGTTTGGATTATTTTTAACAAATTTTAATGAAGAATAAACTTGAATAATTAACCAATTAAATCCTCATTAATATGATTACTAAGCTTCAATTAAACTAATAAAATGTGTATTTGATATGATATTTTATGAAATTTATGCTATTTATCTCACGAAATTTATTGGCTCTGAGATTGAGAAGGATTTACTTGATTAATTGTTTAAATTTTTCCCCTCTTTTAAATTTTTAAAAATAGTGTGAATTTTTGTAAATAATTTTTTGAAATGTTAGGCAGATTTACATAATTTGTGGGGGTGGAAATAACCCCACCCTTGCTTGTTTGTGCAACTAGAGAAGATGATACAAAACCGAAAAGATAAATTTTCATTTAGTCTTTATATTTTGTGTTAATTACCTAATTAGTTTTTGTATTTTAAAGAATTACTAAAAATGTTCTTGTTGTTACTTCTATAACTGTTGGATAAAAAACATAAAACAATAATAAAAAATAGAAATGAAGAGGCTTAGACTACATTTAGAAAATATGACTGGACTTTATTAATTTTTAGGATTAGATTGGACTAGACTGAATACAAAATAATATATCTTTTGTTTGTTACAATATCATACATGACTATGTTAACCTAAAAGAATTATTTAAATAGTATAATTATCATTAAATTATGCTACTAATTGTTGAATTTAATATTTAATATTCCATATTATTGTAAATTAATAATTGAATAATTTTTATGTTTAATATTCAATATTGATTTAAATATATATTATTGAACAAAAATTTTTAATATTTGATCTTATGTTAAATACTAGTGTAAATAAATTACTGAATTAAAATTTTGATATTAATCTCCAATAAAATACATGTTAAAATATTTTAATGAATAAATTTTGATATTATAATATAAAATTCTAGTTTAAATAAATTAGACAATTAATTTTTTAAATTTAATTTATAATAAATATTAGATTAAATAAAAAGGAAAAGACAGGTAAAGAGGATTTTATCCTAAAATCATATTAAAAGGAGGAATAATAATCCCATTAATTTTGTACTCATATTTGGACTAAATAGTAGTGTGATAGCCAAACATGCCTTAGCCCTTAGGTGAGATTAATCTTTTGGTGCTGATGTTTGCCCTGGGTCAATCCCCAAAACAAAATAGGACGACACCGTTTCATGAATTAATTTTTTTTTTGTTTTCATTTTGCATAAAATGACGCCGTTTTGCTTAAGCTTCTCATCTTTGTATCAACACTAGAACTAGCTAGCTCTTCATAACAAAACAGAACCCCTAAAAAGCACATGATTTGGCTTCGTTTCTCTCCCTTCTAGGCAATCTGATTCGGGCTTAGATAAAGCAAAAGCTTGAACAAAGATGAGTTTCGGTATTTACAGTAGCTACAAAAATTTCTTGATAGAAGATTTGAGTTTCAGCATTTACCCCTAAAAGTTGAGTTTCAATTCTCCATGGATTTGCCATAAGGTAAGGCATTGTCTTCTTTGTTAGAAGATTATTTCCAAAGGTTGAATTTCGCTTGAATTTTGTTGTTGTTAAATTAAGTTAATATAATGGGTAATAAGCTGAGCGTTTGTTGTGGCTGCTGTATTGCGAGTGGCTGTGGATTCGTGCTCTGTGGTTTGAGTTGGATGCCACTTTATGAATGGTTGTGGCTGTGGCGTGATGGCTATCGATGGTGGCGGTTACAGTGGCTGGGTTTGCGTGGTGGTGGCTGTGAGTTGTGGATTGCAAATGTCAATTTCAGGCGATTGTGGATTGCAAATGGTGACTGTGGCATTAATGAAGGAAAGGGGAAATATTTGACTGTGGCATCAATAAAGGAAAACGCTGTGTTTTTTGCTCTAGTGAAACGACGCGTTTTATTTTCAGGGTTTGACCTAGTGTAAATACCATTTTCCTTAAATATCATTTTCCTTAATCTTTTGGTCATGATGATCATGTGTCGGGAGCTGTGGCATTCCTTTTAACCATAAAAAAATTTGGCAAATAAGATAAAGGCTTTGGTTTCGTACATAATAAGGTAACATGTGTTAAATTTTGAGTTAAGAAATCTAATGGCCGAGAAAAATCAACACTAACATTTCAATGTGAACGCTTGTCAAACTCAAGTCTATGATGTTTGTGGGACACATTACATTAATCGTTCAGATTGAGTCACTTGCACAAACTATGACGCTAACGAGTTTGGAAATTAGGTGATAAGGAAAGGCGATTTTTGGGTTAGTGAAGGAGTTATTGACAGTAGTCCCAGATTTTGTTTCAAAATCAAAAAAAGCAAAAAATTTCAAAATTTTGATACATAAATTCATATTATTTTTAAATTTTTTTACACTTAAATATATTTTTTCCCATCAAAATGAATTATTCACACATATGATTTAATATATTCATATTAATACATTTTCTTATTTTAGTTAATTTAATTTATAGTAAAATCATGTATTATTAACTAACTATAATTTATGATAAATGTGAATATGAATTTAATTTCACGTTCTTAATATTTAGTTAATTTTTTTTTTTTTGCATAATACTCATCTAATATACAATCAATAATTTGAATATGTAATAAAAATATATGAATTCACAATCACAATTAGTTGGGAATTCTTTCCACATCTCTTCTTTGATAACTTTGGGTCAGCATTAGAACTCAATTGCTAATTGCTAGAGATATGGAACTAACACTAGTGGGCATGTAAATAATTTTAATCTATTTATTTAGTAAAAAATTAAAAATTAGCTAATAAGGATATATTTGACATTCAGGCAAGTGTCTAGGGTAAAAACTGCATGGAATTCATAAACACAGGGACTGCAGTGTAAATTTGTGATCGCTTATGTTGGTTATGTTCACACTTATTTTCCAGTTTCCAGCGCAGCGCAGGCAATTTAAATTTACAAATATAAATTTGTGATCACTGAGGACTGGAGAAGGAGGAGAATAGGTCGTTACGGGACCCATATGATGCATCTTCCCATTCAGCAGCACGTTAACCCCTCAAGGTACGTAAACTTTCCTTGCATTTTTTTCACTTTGGTTTGTTTAGTATGTCTGTTTTGAGTTGTTCTTCAGAGCTAGTCTTATACCATGTTACGTTGTAGTCCTCTGAGAATGAGTGAAGAAAGAAGCTAAATTACATTCTTAATTTCATTTCTCCATAACAAAGACCATAAGCTTATTTTCTCTTCTTTCGGGTCTTGTAGAATTAATAATTTTCTCCTTTCCTTTTATTTTGTTCTCTCTGTTTTGGCAGAGTATGATGAATATATAGGAGTTATTTTAAGTCCAGTAATATATATCAGGTTTGTTTTGGCTTGTCTGCTGTTGTTGTTGCTGCGGCTGCTGTGGTTTGTGTTGCTGTTGTTGTTCCTGCTCTGTTTTTGCAGAGCATGATGAATACGATTATTTAGTTATTATAATAGTAATAATATGAAGCAATATCAGATTTAGATACACCCCTGGATGATTGACAGATGATCAATCAACACCCTTCTTTAATCAAGAAATAACTCGAACAATCAAGATTAAACACTGAAAAATGATCAATTGCAGAAAACGCAAATAACAGAACACAAAACAAGCTTCTGACTTTAACAATCATGGTTCGCCACGCTGCTAAACCCGACTAAATGTCGGGTTAACTGCCCGCATTAGCCCCTTTTTTTTTATTTTTTATTTTTATAATAATAATAAATAAATAAAATCTTTTAATATAATATAATATTATTATTTTTACATTATAAATATTAATAAAAATTTATAATTGATTATTCAATAATATTATATTATATTTTAATTTTTATTATATTAAAAATATAACTAAATAATGTATTATTTGGTTATATTATAATAATTAATATATAAAATTGATTAATATTTAATAAGTTAATATAAGTAATAATAAATAATTAAATAATATATAAAAATATAAATATAAATATAACATGATATTAAATTATTTGATTATAAATAGCATTTAATATATAAGAATTAGTTATTATTCAACAATTTAATATAACTAATAATGAATACTTAAATAATATAATATTACACTGTTTAATTATATTACAATAATTAAATTAATTATTTTTAAATATTTAATATAACTAATAATAAATATTTAACTATGAATAAATTTAAATAATATTAATTTAAAATTAATAATATAAATAATTACTGGATTATTTAGCGCGATTCATTTTGTTAACTTAAGACTTTTATATTTATTTTTTCAAAGTACTAATAAATATTATTTTCTAAATATCTAATTTAAATTAAACACAAAAAAATTAATACAGTACACCAAATACAATATAATTAAAAATTAATATAATACAGTGCAACACCAAACACTGTACAGTATTATTATAATGCAGTGTTAATACAATACACCTGCATTAAAATAATGCAATACAGTGTACCAAATGTACCCTTAAGGTTTTGCAGTGATAAAAATTTTTTATTTCCCTCAATTTCAAACCCAAAAATATAGTCCTTATAGCATCTCCTTCCCTCTGTTTATTGCTGCTTCTGCTAACCTCTCCATGTTTGTATATTTATGGTTTTGCAGTGATGGCAATTTCATTTCCTCAATTCCGTACCAAAAAATTTTCGGATATCTGATTCCGACCCTTGCTGCTGTTGTGGGTGCGAATGTGCAAGGCACAACTAAGCCGTTGATGGAGACTCATAGAGTAAGTTTGTGTGTGTTTCTTGTAGCCATAATCGTCCATTATACTGCATTTGCAGCCGATAAAAAGTCCCAACGCAATCAAGCAAATCCTTCGCATTTCTGGGGCCTAATTGCTGTTATCTCTGGATCTCTTTCTATAGTCTCATTGGTTTCCACATTTTTCACTTACTCAGTTGCTAAAACCATTTGCTACATTGCATTGGGTTGCGCTGCTATTATCATTGTTGTGTATCAATATGGCAGTACGTTGATGGATGCCTGTCGTTGGATTTACCACGAAATTTTCAGGCCATTTTTCTTAAACACCTTGAATTGGTTTCAAGCTAACATTCATCTATTCAACAGAGAGCAGCAGCAAAGGCCAACAGTATAAGTGTAGAAGTTTGAATCTTTGTTTTAAAATTTCACCCAAAGACTTTTAGCCAAGAGATTCCACTTATGTTTGTAGATTCCAATAGATCAAAATATATACTTGTTCTCACTAAAGTATATTTTCATTCAATGATATAATTAACTATTGATAGTGTATGGCCATTTCATATTCTTCTCAATCATCACATGCATGCATGCATTCTTTTATTGTTACTGTAAGATATAAATATGGGTATTTGCTATAAAGAATGCCAATACAGTCAAGGGGAAGAAAGAACTCAAGATCATCATCTTGATTGATCGATCAATAAAGATTTTTGAATTAAATTCACTACCTCCATCACATTCGAAATTTTAATTTTCCTTTTCAATTGGTTCTCCACTTGATGTTAAAACCTTAAAACACAATCAATGAAGTCAGACTTGTGTCATAAAAAATCATATTAGAAACAGTCATTACATGTATTTTAACAAATTCTAAAGAAAATTAAATTAATTTCTCTAAAATGTTCATACAATTAAAAATGAAATTGATTTCTTAAGCATACTCTGTTGATGTGTAAAAATGTTAAATTGTTGATTAACTTTTATACACTTCTGCTTGCGGACCTTGCTACTCTGTCTAGTACATGATGTTGTTAGCTTGAAACCAATTCCACATGTTTGTGAAAAATGGTTTCAATGTGTCTTGGCAATAAACGTGATTATGAGAATCCATAAACAATCTGCCATATTTTTTATACTTGATATATAAAAAAAAAATATAGAATTTTTTTTGTTGAAATAGAAACTTGATATGAGCTGCAAGGGCAAAGCAGTGGATTCCCCGGGCCACAAGAAAACTCCACATTTTTTTTTATTTCATTTTTTTTGAACAAAGGCTATGTTGTGCCCTGAACATTGGCTCCCAGGATACCAATGAGGGCTAGACATTCAAGAATGACTTGGCAGACCATCGACGAAAGGAAATTTCTATCTCTGCAAAATAAATCGTATCAATTGTTCACATGAGGAAATATTATAGATATCATTAGTGAACTAATTAATCATGTCATTTTAATTATTGAATGCAATCCTTTAAAGGAGAAGGCAAACGGTTTGTTTTGGGCCTCAAATCGGAACCATAAGTTATTTTATTATTTTTCAGGTTTTTTTTTATAATTTTTTATCTTTGATTTTAGAAATCGGATTTAAGTATCATTTTTGTTGTTTTCTTTATTTCAAATATTAGAATTTTATTTTATATATTCTTTCATGTTAAATAATTTGAAATTTACCTTTTTCGGCGAGTTTGTGTATTAGAGTTTAACATAGCAGAGGGTAAAACATTAGTTACGGGACTGTCCATTAATTTGATAAAATTTTCTCTTTTAGAATTCGTGCATTGATATTTCTTTGCTTATGTTTTGCGTCAATATAATAACCTTGAGGCAGCCATGTTCATGACTTTAAATTAAAGACTGGTAAGTTAAAAAATAATTAAAATTAAAAAGTAAGAAAAAATGAGGATTGGCTGGTGAACCAATATTAAAATTCATCTATTTTTACTAATATTAAAATTCATTAACCCAAAATTTGATTTTAAAATTCCGCCTAAGATGGATATTTTATATAAAATTGAAACTTCCTATCGGAGACATAACGGGAATCATGCCACAAGACACAATCATAGTAAATAGAAGAGGAAGAACGAGGCAACTATGATGCAAATAAGCTGCCCAACCATCAACATTACATTAATCGTTCAAGGTACATACTTATACTTTTCTTCCATTTTTAACTTCGGTTATTTTTAGTTATTATTATGAGTTGAATTTTCCATTCAGTTCTTTCTTTTATTCATATATATATATATATAAAGCTTAGTTACTTTTGTACTTTTATTGTTGTTGTTGTTGTTATTACTGGATTCTATTTCTTGCCGTAGCAAAGACTAAATTTAAGCTTAGTTATGAGCATTTTGAGATCCAGAAAGGGCTTCGAAATGTATGTTATTTATGCAAAACGACTATCTGTAGTCAGAGTTATAACTTCCGAGAGATACCCTACCAATCTTACAGAACCATCATACATCATAATATTTATTGTATTATAAATTTCACAAGGGTAAGAATTATAATGCATCCCTGATTTTAAAAAAATTATTAAAGCTCTTCTAAATAAATTAAAAATAAAAACAAACTCGACCACTCACAAGTTGACCAAATTCCCCGCCATCTTCTTATATTTTGTCTTCTCTTCTAATATCCTTTTCATTAATAGCTTTAACATTAACATCATCATAAATATATACTATTTCTAAAATTTTTGGGAGTAATTTGATGTTAAAGGAAGAAAAAAAAATAGTGGCCAAACTGAAATTTACACAAACATTAAATAACTCTTTTAATTTATTGATGCTTTTGCTAATATATATGGTTTTTTACTAATGTATTGATGGTTTTTTACTGCAGTAAAAAATATGTATCTTTAATTTTGTACCATAAAATTTTCCGATATCTCATTCCAACCCCTTATCATAGTTATGTGCGTGAATGCAAGACACAACTAAGCCAATGAACTAAACTCATGGAGTAAGTTTGTGTGCTTCTCTGCTGGCCACAATCTTCTATTACATTGTACCTATAGCTGATTACAAATCTTAAGTGTAATCAAGTAAATTCTTCACAATTATGGGACTTTACGACTGTTATATTTAGATATCTTTCTATTATTTCATTGGTCTCCACATTTATTTTGATCACTTTCTGCTGTCTCATTGACCTTCATATTTGTTCCACACTCAATTAGTGTACATTTTATACATTGTATAAATTTATGTTGCTGTTATCGTTATTGTGTATCAATATAGGAGAATTTTTATGGATGCTTGTCGTTGTTTTTATCAAAAAATCTTGAACCATTTTGTTTAAGCATCTTGAATTGGTTTCAAGCTAATAATAACAACTCTTCGTTAGAGCGGCCACGGAAACCGGTTTAATGGGGATTGTGAAATATATATTAGTTTATATGTTGAATTGTGATCTCGAATTTGAGGCCGAATTACAATGTCGTCTTTTGAAGGGCTCGCTCTTTCGTCGTTTGTTTGTAGACGACCTAACGGTCTTCTCGCAAAATCGGGCAAAATGACGCTGTTGTCGTCTTACCAACTTCAGTGTTGCACTTGCACATGCAAATTGGATCATGCTCGATCGTTGGACTTGGATTGATCTAAGACTGTTGTGTTTGGCCCAAATAGCAAGGCTGGAGTATAGCCCAAACCTACTGGCCCAAATTAGTTACTATTCGCTGCATATTTGGTGATAAAGGGTTATTGACTCATTGATGGGAAAAAATATTTAACTTGTAGTGCGTCTATTTTATGGATGAGAATGAGATGAAATGGGAATAGGTTGAGAATGAGAATGAGAATGAGTTGGAATGTGAATGAGAAATGGGAATGAGATTCAAATGTTTATTTGGCAAAAATAAATGGGAATGAGAATGGGAATGTGCTGGAATGTCATTGATGTGTTTACTTGACAAAATAAATGGGAATGAGAACCAATTTACTAAAATACCCATAATATTAAATAATGTAATTTTTATTAACTAGATACATGTATAAATATTATTATAAAAATGATATTAATTAAAGAATAAAATTAATAATATTTAAAAATAAATAAATAAATAAAATAATAATAATAATAATAATAATAATAATAATAATAATAATAATAAATGTTAAAAATGATAATATTAATAAAAATAATAATAACAATAATTAATAATAACTAAAGTAATAAAGTTAATAATAATAATAATAATAAATAAATAAATAAATAAAATTTTTTATTTCTTTAAGGGTAAAAATATCAATTCATACCCCAATCTCATCCCCCCATTTTCATTCCCAACCCCTCATGGGAATGGAATTCCCATTCCTTATTCCTAAATTATTTGGGACCCACACATTTTATTCCCATTCCCAAATTCATTTTACCAAGTAAGCATAGGTTTCATTCTCATTCCTTAAACCCCCCAAGTAAATACACCATTAGTGATAAAGGGTTATTGACCTCGTTTTCAACTCGACTAGGTTCAATTTTCCAATCCAATTCGGTTGCAACCCAAATCAAAACCCAAAAAATTCAAACTGAAACCCAATTTATCCATTCCTATTGAGCCCTTAACCCAAAAAATTCAAACTAAAACCAATTTATCCATTCCTATTGAGCCCTTGGCTTTTCAGTGACATAAATCTTTGGAAAAAGCTAAATGGCCCGAAGAACAGTGGGCACCGAAAGCCCCGAAATTAAAAAATTTAAAAGTTTAAACATTTTATTCATATACACCCTTATGTTTATAAATTGAATTGATTTTATTGATTAAATTGATTTTATTGATTAATAGACTTGATTGATTAATTGACTTGTTTTGATTTCCGCAAAACTAGTATCAGAGCCAAGTATTTGATTTAAATAATTTTAAAATGGATGATGAAATAATTGTTTATTTTATTAATAATGGAGGATATAATTTAATGATAGATAGTAAATCTATAAAATATAATATTGGTAAACATTTGTAATATTATTCTCGTGAAAGACGAGAATTAGATATTAAACAATTAGTATAATTATATTTATCAAAAGCCCATAAATTTAGGATTGGAGAATTTATAATTATAAAACAAAGAGGTTTCAATATAGATTCTCTTCTATTAGATAACATAAGGATAGAAGTTTCCAGAAATAAATTTTCTTAGAAACAATAGAATATTAATTCTATTGAAGATTATCATGATGATCTTATAATAGATTATAATAGACTTTTAAGTATTAAACAAAGAGAAGAATATAATTGGAATAATAAAAGAATTAGAAGTAAACATTATCCTTATAGCAATATGTTATTAGGATATAAAGATTTATTTATGCATAAACTTTGCCCTATCAATAAAGGCTTAGACAAGAATTACATTCCCAAAGAGATAAAAGACATTATATGTCACAAATACTTAATAGAAAGTAATGAAATATTATGCATATGGTACTATGAATAAATTACATGAACCATTAATCATTTCACAAAATATAGAAACTAGTAATTTTCCACCATCTAGTTATAGGCAAAGAGGATACACAAATGGAAGATTTCAGCCTTTTGATTGAATAAATAATTCAGATATGTGGGGAAATAACCAGTTAAATCGGATTTCTCTGTATTTATTAAATAAATTAGGAAATCATAATTTAACTATAAATGATATAGAAAATGCCAATGAAATTCTTGAAATAAAACTTTTAATGACGAAACTATAAATCAACTCAAAAGATTAGGAGATCAACTGAGTCAAGAATTTGAGCATATTAAACAAATGATAAAGACTTCAAAATTGAAGATCAAGATATATTAAAACAAAAAATTATAAATATAATAAATAAGAATTCAATAGAAACAAGATTGAATAAAATAGAAATTCAATTAAATAAGATTGAAAAATTGTTAAACAACTTGGTAATAAATTTGTCATAAACATACATGGAGACTTCAAGAAAATTAAAGTATAAAGAATTGATAATAATATGGAAGAACAGAATAAAATCTTACAAGATACAATAATTTATTTTAATGAAGTAATGAAATTTAGCCTATTGTAAGGCCAATATTTAACAAAATAAAATGAAATGAAAAATTGATAAGTTTAAGAATGCTAAGCGAAAATGTAAAAAATGGATTAAAAGAGTTATCTGATAATAATGAAGACTCTGAAATAGATGAAGAAGATAAAAATGTCTTCATAAGTTTAGAAGATATCGAAAGAAGAATTGAACATTTAAAAATAAATGAATCAAAGCCAAGAGTTTCTGAACAAGGTGAATATAGTAATAGAGCTTCCTATGCTAGAGAAGAAATACCATCGTATGAAAATGAAAGATTGCAAAGCCAATATTTTAAGCTAAATAGAAAACCTAAAAGAGAATATAAAACACCAGGAGAATATCAAGAAAGACCCATTAGTCATGAGGGTATCTGGTTGGATCTAGATTGTTTAAAGGACAGAGATAAGATGATAACTGCTTGGGTAAAATCTATGAAAATTGCATTAGCATTTTACAATCTAAATAGACATAATCGTATAGAGTTTCTTAAAACTTCATTTATAGGAATAGTTGCACAATGGTTTATAGGACTAAGTCAAAAATCATAAAAATAAAGTATTATTTGGAGATAATCCTAATGAAAATGAATCTCAAGAACACATCTTAACAAGATTTGAACGTAAAATAAGAAAAGAATTCTTAGGAGAAGATTGGGAGGCTGATTTCAGGCAAGAATTAGAAAGAAAAATAATGGAAAACATGATAAAATTAACCAGGCTTGAAATATGTGATATATGTTACTTAGAAGCTTACACCTGTAGCTTCGAAAAACTGTATTATAAATTTGAATTTCGGGAAGATGATTATATGAAAATGTATTACAATAATTTATATTTTATGAAAATACCAGACCCATAGGATAAAAAAATAATAGAAGAATATAGCACAAAATATGAATATACTACCAATACTGATACACTTGGAAATAGAATAAGATTTGCTCGAAATAGAGTAAATCAATGGTGTTCTGAGATAAGAGACAAAAGATTAATGAAAAAATAAAATCGAGGATTATGTTGTTCTAGATTAGAAGAACCTCTAAGATTTGGTTGTTCAGATAAAATTTATAAACATAAGAAAAGATTTAAAAAGAATAAATTTTTCAAGACCAATAAAAAATATTACAAGAAAAATAAATATAAGAGAAAGTTCTTTAAAAGAAACAAATATAGAAAATCTAAGGCAAAAACTCCTAAAAAATGTAAATGCCGGTTGTGTAATGAAGAGAGACATTATGCAAATGAATATCCTAAGAAAAAGAAAATAAACATTAAAATGTTTGAAAATTTTGATGACTTAGAATTAATCACTGATAGTGAAATATTAGTGAAAATGATAGCATATACTATATTTCTGATGAAACTTCTAGTAGTTCAGATTCAGAATGAGTATTAAAAAAATAGATAATAAAGATTTATATCAAGATGAAGAATTAGAAGAATAAGGTTCTTTTAATAAAGAATTAATCTTTGATAAAAAAAACAATATCTTAAGATTAATAAAAAATGATTAGGCACGCTAAAGGAATTACTAATATACCATTGTTATTAAAATCTGATAAAGAAGAAAAAATCAATAAAATAAGACCTAGTGATAGACATAAAATAGGATATATTCATATTGGAGGAATCCAAATTATGATAAAAGTCCATTTTAGAGAAGGAATTGATAGTCTAGTAAACCTTGTTCTACTAGATAATAGAATAAAAGATATAAAACATGCACTCCTTAGAAAAATACAAGAAAATCTTAATTATAAAAAGTTAATATTTAAGATATACCTTAAAAATTCTATAAGCCTTAGGGATAGAAATATAAACAAAACTTAAATATTATGTCATAATTTTAAATACTTTGATATAGTGCATGATGGATCATATCAATATAGCATAACTTATGCCATAGAATATGCATTAACAAATTCAGCTAACAGTTAAATATTTGCTAATAGAGAATTTATAGAAATAGAAAAACTTTTTAGTAAAGTTGGAAAAATACAATCTCCTGAATTACTAAGGGAAATTAATTTACCTAAGGAATGGGAAATGGATCTAAGGAGTCAACCTACTTTAATTAAAGAAAATACCTCTAGAACTATAGAATACACACCAGAAGGTAGAATAATTATAAGGAGTGGAGAATCAATCTCTATACCTGGAAAAGATCTAGAATTAAGTGGAACTCAAAGTTCTACAAGATGTAGTCATCTTGTGATACCATCGTCACATGAAATATTGACGATAGTTAGAAAAAATAATCAAAATAAAAAAATCAAAATTAAATTTAATAATGAAAAGTCATGGCATGAGACTTTTGCTATCCTAGATACAGGAGCTGCAAAATCTTACGTAGATGCCAAGATGATTAAATATTTAGAAAGGAAGCTTCTAATTGAACCATATATATATGTAGGGTATAATAGAGAAAGAAAGACATTAACTCAATATTGTGAGATACTATTAAAGATTAAGGGAATAGAATTTATCTTTCCTTTCATCATAGAACCAGAATACAAAACAGATATAAGTCCTTTATTATTGGGAATAACCTTCCTTGAAAATTTCTCTCTTTACTGCATAGGAGATAGAGAAATATCAATAGCAATTGAAAGGATTAAACAAACTCTATCAAGATATGTTTAATCCTTTTATCGTATATATAAAGGTAATTGTACCATATTATAAACATAAGCCAAAATGGTTTCATGTTTTAATTGATATTGGTTTAGGAGTTAGCTTAACTAATTCAAAAATTTATCCAAAGTCATATTGGAAAGATTATAAACCTTTAATAGGATAAGGAATAAACAGAGAACAAATTTCTCTCGGAACAAGTAGACTAAAAGCCTTAATACAAATCAAAGATTATATACTAAGTATACTAATATTATGGTCTTATGATTATATGGGAGCCGATATACTTTTAGGAATAAATTTCCTTTGTCAGTTTGTTTATGTAATAACTAACGACGTAATTACTTTTAAAACACTATGTAATCATACACTTACCACACCACGGATTTATCATCCCATTCGGTGCACTACTCGAAAATTTTATTTTTACAGCAGCCAGCGTGGTGATTTCAATATAAAAATTAATCAAATCATTTTTTATTATGAAAAGATCCTAGAAAAACTTGATAAAAATTTTAGTGAAAACCCAATTCAATTATGGGAAATTGATAAAACTTATGCCAAAATAGAATTAAAAGATCCAAATGTTATCATAAGGGTTAAATTTATGAGATATGGGCAAAAAGATAGACTAGAATTTGATAAACAGATTAAAGAACTCTTAGATCTCAAACTTATTCGAGAATCTAAAAGTCCACATAGTAGCCTAGCCTTTATGGTTATGAATCATGCAGAGATTAAACGAGGAAAAGCTCGTATGGTTATCAATTATAAAGAGCTAAATAAATATACTAAATTACCTCATAAAGATACATTAATTACTTTTGTAATTAATAAAAAGATATTTAATAAATTTGATTGCAAATCAGGCTTTTGGCAAATCAAACATGAAGAAGATAGTATACCACTCACTGTCTTTAGTACATCACAAGGATAGAATGAATGGATTGTGATGCCTTTTGGATTAAAAAATGCACCACAAATATTTCAAAGAAGAATGGATAAACTTTTTAAAGAATTTTATGAAATTTGCATTGTTTATGTGGATGATATATTAATATTTTCTAATAATGAAGTAGATCATATTAATCATTTAGTGTCTTTTGTAGAAAAATGCAAGAAACATGGGATATTACTTTCTAAGAAGAAAGCTGAAATAATGAAACCTAAGATTGAATTTCTAGGATTAATAATAAATGAAACAGGAATAGAAATGCAACCTCATATTTTTGAAAAAAAATATTTGTTCCCAGATAAATTAGAATCTAAGGAGCAAATTCAAAGATTTTTAGCATATCTTAATTATGCTGAACGTTTTATTGAAAATTTAGCTAAGAAAGACAGCTTTTACCAGGATGATTGAAAAAGAATAATACAAAATCTTGGAAAGAATCCCATACTCAAGTAGTTAAAAAATTAGAAAAAACGTAAAAATCTACCAAGATTAGGATTTCCAATGGCCAGTGATAATTTAATCCTTGAAACTGATGCTTCTGATAATCATTGGGGTGCTGTATTAAAAACAGATCTAGAAAAGATTTATAGATATGCTAGCGGAACATTTAAGCCCATAGAAAAGAATTATCATAGTAATGAAAAGAAATTATTAGCTATTAAAAATGGGATAGCTAAATTTACTTTCTTTTTATTATCAAAGAAATTTAAAATTAGATCTGATAATCCTCAG
Source organism: Clausena lansium (assembly GCA_030449835.1). NCBI lineage: Eukaryota > Viridiplantae > Streptophyta > Magnoliopsida > Sapindales > Rutaceae > Clausena > Clausena lansium. Next base: position 2,898,600 of record JASUUF010000146.1, on the reverse strand, counting down.
GTTAAAGGATTTATATTTAATAAATTGTCTAATCTCCCTCAATATAAGAGATTAATTAGATGGCAGCAATTCTTTGTAGAATATGATTTTGAAATTGAATAGATTAAAGGATCTAACAATTGTATTGCAGATTTTCTCGGCAAGGAGTACAATGGATAAAAGTTTTTCCAAAATAATAAAGGGCACAATGATGTGCTCCGAAGGTCAAGAATTGCTTCTCAAGGGCAATGAATTGATTTATGATGGACCTGCCATGATTGACGATGCCCAAGAAGAATTAAGCAAACTTTGTCCCGACAAAAGTTTGCAAAGTCATCCAGAAGTACAAACTTCAGAAGAATTTATCAGCAATATGCTAAAAAGGGTCCATTTTAAGGATCAAAACGAGGGGCAGGTTACCCAGAGTTCTTCACATAACTCAAAGACCACAAATCCAGAGAAATTTCTCACAATTCATTATCTCAAAGATCGATATTTCAAGGGAAATGGTTCCCAAAGCTCTTCACAGAGTTTAAAGCCCCAATATACCAAAAGCGGACAGTCAATTTCAATGGATAAAATCCCATGTGAAAATGATTACGCTTATGAATATAAAAGAATTGGTAAATTAGCCTATGAGATGTGTCCTAGCCAGGCTATAATACCAGATCATTCGAGGTTATATCCAATGATTAATTTTATTTTAGGAGGTGATCTTAAAATGATAAAAGATATATTTGACTATGGTTTTCTTAATCTTATTTATATTGATGAAAATTTCAGAGAATTAGATTTACTTCCCGAAAAAATCAAAGAAGCCGCCATTGAACTCAAAAAGATAAGTAGGACAAAAGAAGCCATTTTTGTCAAATTCTTTTCTGCCTGTCCTAAGTATTATGATACAAATGGTATCCAGCACAACATATGATACAAGTTAGGGTTAGCAGCAAAAAAGTTAGTCCAACAATTGATTTAGATCAGGTCTATAATGATTATGACCTAGAATTATTTGAGGCCAAAGCACTATGTACCAAACGGGCAATATGAATGAAATCCTCAATGAACAGCTCGAGAGGATAAGTAAGGAAAATGTGAGGCTCTATGAGACCACAAAAGAACATTTAATCTTTTTTATGAGCAGAAAAGACAATATTCTAGCCAAGCAAACCATTATTAAAAAGAAAAAAGTAATTTATGAAAATCTCGTGGAGTCCAATCTGCCAACACACCGCAAAATATGCAAGGTGTTAAAACACCAAAATGATTGTGGTTATTGCTATGGAAAATCCAAAGATGGATCCTGTGAAGAAAACATGTCGATAGATGAGGAGCTGATAATAGGCATGTGACGGGTCCACAACAAAGTTAAAAGATGCCAGCTTAATAAGCTTCAATAATTGAAAAGAGAAGGCCAAAAGGATAAAGTTTATCAGCACATTAGCTATCTGCAACATATATCAGCAAGAATAAAAAAAGAGGGGTCACCTTATCTGAAGAAAATCCCCAAGATCTCTCAAGAATGTAACATGTCTGATGTAATATTATCTTGTAATCTTATATAAATAAAGTCATACGAGAAGGAGAGAGGCAACCGTGTCTTATAGCCATCTCTAACCTTCAAGCTTCTGTAATCACTTCTATGTAACATTTCCAACAATGCAATAAATAAAAATTTTTGAGTGAAATTATCACCTTCATATATCTTATATATTTCTAGAAATAAATCAAGTACCTTACATGCTAGCACTTGTGCTAATTGAAGAAGATTTTATGTTACTAAGCACTCTTCCAGAAACGTTTGCAAGAAAAGCACTCAGGCAAATCCTTCGAGACCATAGAGCAGTGTGTTGCGTAAGGCCATGTGGAACAGTCGTCGAGGTGATCTTGTTGGACGTGTGGAGTAATGACGATGCTGACCATGGACCTCTCTACGGTTGGAGGCAATTAGTGAGTCTATCTCATAATTCTGAGAGATAGTACACTGGTTAGTAATTCTAATCAATCTTCTTATATTTTAGCAACAACGAAAGCATGTTGGGCCTTAGTTGTTTTCTTGAATATTATAAGAAAGGAAGTGATAAAAGTAGCTCGAATTCATAAAATATGGAACAATTAGTCATCAAATTTATAGATGCTATAGAAAATATGGATTTTAGTCATGAATACCAACTCATTTATGCAATTACTATGATTAAAGATCATTTAAATCTAAAAAAACTTTGGTACAGAAATATGACTAGAATAAATGCCGAAGATGAATATGATATATTTGATGCCTTTGAAGAAGAAAACAGAATAGCATTAATGGAATCTATTTTAACAAGTCTTGAAGTAATTCAAGACAGGTGCAGAACTAATAATAAAACTCAAGATCGCCCATAGTGAATAACAATAATAACGATAACAATAATAATATGAACTTTTTAATTCAAAATGCAGAATTTAGATTACAATATTTATGTGAAAACTTGGATGGAATATATTTAAGTTGGGAAGATAGCTTGGGAATATACATAAACATGTTAGAAAAAAAATTTGGTCTTTATCTCAAGAGAGACAAATAATTATTAATGCAGAACCTAATTTAGAACCAATAGATCTTTATAAATATAATAATCGTGTAAATTTTTATAAAATTATAGTTCATTGCAAAATTTTAAACATAGAAGTGCAAGAGATAAAAGGACAAACTGTCCACTTATTCAAAATTAACAAAAGATTATACGAAATTCAACAAATATTGCAAAAAGACCTATTTGATTAGCAAAAGAAGTTTAGGGGTGCAAGCCTCTAAGTTAATTAGAAACTTTTGACAAAGTCTAAAAAATATAGCAAATAAACCCATTTCGGGGTTTGACTCAGGGATTGACTCGGGTAAATAGAATCACTCTAAATCTTTTGGTCACGGCGTCATGTTGGTCAAGAACAGGCGGGCCATGCAAAAAAATTGACCACTAAGTTTAATTATAAAAATTAAGAAACAATCAATATTGACTCACTAGTGCCACTACTAACTAACTATTGTAATCATAATAGAACTTCACAACCCAGCAACAAAATATTCAAAATAATAATCTAACCAAAATATAATCAGCTAGTAAAATAGAGGCAAAGGATGGCTGCTAGTAAGTTGGTTGATTGGAAAGGAAGAGGGAATATTAGCAGATTAGAGGCACCAGATACTGTGTCTAATATCTTTCATTTTCTCTATCTATTTTTCACCTTTTTAAGGAGAATTTCAAACAAAGTCAAAATTTCACTCACAAAACTCACAAACTTTTTTGGGAGTACGGGAGATTCTTAGCTAGCTCAAGAACTTAGAGGTGTCTCGTATTATCATTGAGATGGACTGTTTACAGGTTTATAATGCCTTAATTGATAATTTCTCTAGTCTTAATTCAAACAAAGTCAAAATTTCACTCACAAACCTTTTTGGGAATACATGAGATTCTTAGCTGGCTCAAGAACTTGCAGGTGTCTCGTATTATCATTGAGATGGACTGTTTACAGGTTTATAATGCTTTAATTGATAATTTCTCTAGTCTTATTTCAAACAAAGTCAAAATTTCACTCACAAACCTTTTTGGGAGTACGCGAGATTCTTAGCTGGCTCAAGAACTTGCATGTGTCTCGTATTATCATTGAGATGGACTGTTTACAGGTTTATAATGCTTTAATTGATAATTTCTATAGTCCTAATGGCTTTGGTCTTATTATTGATGATTGTAGAGCGTTGGCTCACTCTCTAGGATAAGTGCAATTCTCATTTGTTAGGAGATCTGCTAACTCAGCTGCCCACATTATTGCTAAGGTGGGGGGTTTTATGCCAGGTCCTGGAGAGTGGAGACTTGTTCCACCTCCTTGGTTAATGTCTGTTTTAGTTGGTTTCTTTGCTTAATGAAATCCTTTTTCTTCAAAAAAAATATATAAATAAATTTTCTTTTTTCTTCTCTCCAAGCTGCCCTTTCATTTGTCCGTGACTGTAGTGGCTAAAAGAGGAAAATGAAAACATGAAAGCCAATATTCCTTTTTTAAGATAACAAAAGATGGTACAAAATGTGTATATATACCTTTTCTCCTAAGAAATCTTGAACCACAGGTACCCGTTCAAACTAACAAAATATATCTTTTCAAAAAGTTTTTAACAATAAAACATGTGAGGTCAATGAGCTTGTAGTCCATTAGTGATCAAGGCGCTCAAGTTTTGAGCGAAATTAAGTATGATTGAGTTAAAATAATTTGTATATAGTCTTTCTCTATTGCGAAATGCGAGTGGAACCAATACATTCCTCTAGTATTTATGAAGGTTATTTATTTGGACAAGTATTTAATAGAATTTAATATAATATTATAATCCCAATGTATTTATATGCTGAAATAACAGTTGTAAATGTCTGATGTATAACTAATAATATGATGTGTAATTAGTAATAAAAAAAAATTAAAACATGTGAGAACTTTCCAATTTCTAAACAGCTTTAGACTTTAAAAAGCATTAACATTTTCAAGTTTTAACAAAAAGGGTATCAGCATTATAATATCATATCAAAGTACTTCTAAATTATGCAAGATTTGTGTCTATTTTATTTGCTAATCAATTGATTTTTTTTAAAAAATAAATTTCATTCCCTTGCAAATAAATAACTTTTACAGCATATATCAAGTTCAATAATAAATTTGTTGATCAATTTACAATCAGTTAATTATAATAAACAATCGGATAAACTGTTAAAACAATCTATTATGACATATCACAATCTATTAAAACTCAGTCAAGGATATATGTAGCATTCTTCACCACTAAAATCGGTTTCACCAATTAATATAGTGACAAAGATAGAACACTAGAGGTACCGTTGCATCTCAAGCGCATAAGCTAGTAGTCTTGTGAAAAATCTGCTTCTAATATGCAATCAAATCAAAAAATGGGATTTGTTCCAAGCAATAAATTCATTCCAAATTACTGTGCGCCTCAAGCACATAAGCCACTCGGCTTGTAAAAACTCCGCTTCTAATATGGAATCACTCATCTAATAAAAAATGGGATTTGTTCCAAGCAATAAATTCCTTCCAAATTACTGCAGCAGCTAGCTGCTGCTAATCCTTATGGTGGGTATTGGCTGAAAAAGTAATATGGTGGGGGAGTTGATCAGGAAAATGAAATTGGGGGATATGTGATGCACTTGAATTTTGATGCAAATCTAAACAAGCACATGTGTTATATTCTTTGGCTATAAGCAGGATGGATATTCAGAAGCACTCATGGACTACAACTTTTTAACAGCATAGAATAGTTAATCACATGAGGCCCTCTATATATTTTACCTTTATCTTTTATCTTCAGCTTCGCCTGTTTGAAGCCGCATAAGTTCTTGTTCAAAAATATATGCCTTTGGAAACAATGAGGAAAGTCTAAAATCTAAATAAAGACCAAAACTCAATGCATAACCCCTAAGTTCTTGACTCCTGGTCACTACCTTATTAGCTTGCAATTGTCCTACCAATAAGGCAAAAACGTAGGGCGAAAATGAAAAAATAAACCATCCTGTAATAAAAAATAAACAACTACTATTTCCATTATTTTTTCATTCAAATTCAAGTTTGATTTGCCTTAAATGCTATCGTCTAATCAGCTGATAGTTGACGAGGCTATCAACGATGACAATTCTGTCGTCGGCTTGCACCCTGACACCATGGACAAGCTCCAGATTTTCCGCGGCGACGCCATTCTCATCAAGGTACGATCTCTCCTCTCCAGATTTTCCGTGACGACGCGGGACTGGCTGAGGCTGACGAGTGACTGACGACCGCCACGATACGGCTAACGCACTGTGAGGCAAAGCACGAATCGACGAGAGGACGGCACGGCAGTGTGGATGTTTCGCGGAAGACTGGCTGAGGAGTGACGACGCGCTGGAGGGAGAGACCGTGGCTCTGTAATTGTATCCATGACCGTGGCTGCTGAGACTGACAGAGAAGTTTAGAAGATGAAGTTGACTTCAGTTTAGAATCAGGGATTTACCGAATTAGGATTTTTTTCATTTTTGATTTTCTGTATATACTTTCTTTTTTTATTATTATTATATTATAATGAATCGAATAATCTTTTGGTTCTTTTTAAGTAAAACCACACCGTTTCTAATTGGAACTAATAAATTAACTTGAAAAAATTCAATCAAACGCGCTAAAGTTTTCACTCAACCACGCTAAATACATTTTAAAAAATTTGACCAATTTTTTCTTTTTTTTGATACCTTAGTTCACCATAATGGTTTTTTTTAATTTAAACTAAAAGGCCTGTTTTGAAGGTCTTGAGAACAAGATTAGAATTAATTTTTTTTAAACTAATTTACTAGTGTCACCAAAAAAGAAAAAAAATTCTAATGATTTTTTAGTCGCGCTATTTGTCAAGAACCGCGAGAGAAACAACACCTAGTGGTGCCGTTTTATCTCCCACCATCACTCGCGTGTTTAACATTTAAAAAATAAAAAAATTGGTAAAAAAATAATAAACAAATAGCACGACTCATGGAGGTATTTTCTAGACAAATATCTCTCTCTCACTCCCTCGCGAGCAAGACCCACCTCCCAATCTTTTAAAAAAATAAAATAAAAAATAACTGTAATAATTCATTATTATATTAGTTTTGTTAGTTGGTTTAATTAGTTAGTAAATTTTTTTTTTGCAGTGATAGTATAAAGCAGTTACATTTCAAAGTCTATTCATAATTTCATATGTACTAGAATTAATTGCAGAAGAGGTTTTGCAGGTAGTCTTGTTCGCAACAGAGTGCGAGAGAGATCGCGAGGGAGTGAGAGAGAGATATTAATCTAGAAAATGCCTCAAGCTGATAGAGTGTGTCTAAATTATTTATTATTTTTTAAATGCCAAAACACGCGAGTGATGGGGAAAGAGAAAACGGCACCACTATGTGTCATTTCTCTTGTGGTTCTCTCATGGTTCTTGACAGATAGCATTTCTTATGAATTTTTTCTTAAAGTTAAACCCTTAACTTTTGGAGGTCCTGGGTTCGAGTTCTATTTAGAGCAAGATTAGAATTTTTTCTTTTTACCAATAACTTAATGTCAGTGAAAAAAAATTACAATGGTCTTTTTCTTAAACTTAAAAGCTTGATTATTGGAGATCTTGGGTTCGAGTTCTATCTGAAACAAGATTAGAATTACATTTTTTTTTACTGTCGCTTCAGAAAATTACAATGGTTTTTTTTTTTAACTTAAAAGGTCCTAAGTTCTAGTTTTATCTAGAAAAAAAATGTTAATTGTAGAGAAAGATGAGAGAAATAAAGAAAAAAGAGAAAAGAGAGTGTGGGTGAGTAGAGAGAGAGAGAGAGCAAATTTCTATCATCTTTCTTTATACTGAGCACAGCTCCATCTAGAAAAGATTGAATTACTTTATTTTTTTATACTAATACTTTAATGTCGGGGATATTTGATGTCTAACTTACAGACACTACCGTATCAGTAATTTGTGATATTTATATGTTGAACACGAAAATAGTCTATATGTATATAAATACTAATACTTTTGAATAAAGTATCACGAGTTAAGTATTACTGAAAACCATTTTTCTAATAACGTCAGTGGTCAAAGATGATCAAATGACCTATGTCAAAAAAGATTAATAGATTAGTAGACTATTCTCTTAGAACTTTTTTAATTAATATGAATTTTCTGTGATTATTTTTTCTAAAATAGGGGTGGTTTTACATAAATTACTGAGTGGAAATATCCCTCATCTTTTACAATATTTTGTGACTAGCTATCTTATCTAGCTGCACTGTACTTATTTCTACAAGCTAAAATAATTATAGAGTTACAAACAATTTTACAAATAATGTTATACAAATAGATATGGTAAGATATAATTGATTGATTAAAACAATAAAAAAAAATCATGTGGGTCTTAATACAACCTATGATAATATGTCATATTAGTTTGTATAATCTTTTATTTGTGTAAAAATTTTTATGATTATATAACTACTCGTGAAGTTATAGTGGCTGATAAAATAGTTTCCTCAACCATCATAATATATGATCAGGACCAAATAATAATTTCGCACTTTTCAGCAACTAATTTGTAATTAGTCGTCCAAGTTGATGTTTTGTAACTAAATACACAATTACACATAGTTGCAGAGCATGGAATGCATACAGTACCATAATAACATTGGTATAAGTGTTGCACCTGGTGTGAACAATTATGTATAAATATAACTTGATTCAGCATGCAAATATCGAGAGCCAATCAAACTAAAATTACTAACTCAACGTTCTGTCTTGCTTAAGGGCCAATTTTTTAAGTCCTTGGTTTCGGTCAAAATCTTTATATTTAAAAAGAACTTTCTCCCTTTGTACCTTTTGTACCAACAACCACAAGCCTAGATATAATGATATGGGTCCGGACCCCAATGATATGTCCTTAAATTTTTTTCTCCATGCAACTTCTTACACTATTTAACAGTAAAAGACGTGAATTCACTTAAAATATTTTGAAGTTTATAGAAAGGTCAAATCATAAAAGTATCAAAATCCCATTTGGATTGAATGTTGTCGCAATTTCAATTTCCAATTTAAAAAATTTGTGGCCAAATGCGAGAATAAATTTTATTATGCCCATAAATAAATATTTGTCTCTTCTGTCATCATTTGGTCCTTCTAATTTTTCAAAATGAATTTTAAACAGAATCTCTTTTCTTTGTTACGGGAGAATTGACTTGCAGGGTCCAACAAGTGGCTGATAATTCATAAAAGGCCGCTTGAAAATAAAAATCAACATTTCCAAGAATTTCACCATTGCGCTTAGAAACCTTTTTTCCCCTTTTTCTTTTTCTTTTTCCTCGTAAGGTTCCCTAATTCTATTTATGTCCCAACATCTTAAACCCTTTAAAGCTCCACTCTGGCACCCTTTATATCCCTTATCAAAGTCATAAACAAGCCCTTGAAATAGCTCATCGCCAAAAGTGATTTTTGCAAGCTTCTCGACACGTGTGTACCCGTCGTTACCCGACATATATAATTGTGTATATATGACAAAAAATAAAGTCATTCAAGCGTGTGTGGGATTCATTCATATATTGCGTGCGGGGGATTCATTCAAGCTGTACTTTTGGAGATCACCCTCTCTCCTTTTCCTTTCTAAAAAAATGGAAAATTCTTGTGCCTGGAAAAAAGTTATTCTTCTATTCCGAACAAAGCAATATTTATATCCTTCTTTGGTAACTCGTTTTGTCCACACAACCTCTTCACCACTTGCTTGTTTCTCAGTTCATTTGCTTCATCTTCCTCTTTCACTTGCTTCTTAATCCAATGCAGTGTGTAATTAGTAGCAAGTAAAGTAAGTAACGTCCCCGGCTCTTTTAAAAGTCTTGCTACCTCTTATTAACTTGCGTACAATTGTAGTGGAAGAGAGATTTATGAACAGAAAGAGAAAGCAAAGAAATGGAAGTGCGGAGGTTTAATGTTAATGGTGGGTACCGAGTTGAGAGAATCAGAACTACTGTTTCTCATCAATTCCTCCAAGAAAGGCGTGGCCCTCGTCAATGGTTTCTCTTCTCTTCTCTTCTCCCAATTATATATAAATAATTTGCTTTTGGTTTCATTACAAAATTTTGGTGGGTTTCAAGTGGGAGATAAATGCATAATTCATAATTAGAGAATATGACATTTTGCAGGTTACACACTACGATTATCATGTCGAGCAATGTAACTTAAATGAATGGACCATCTATTATTAGGTAAGCACTGCTTTCATTTGTAAAAAATATATTCTGAGGAGGGAAAAGAAGTTAAGGTTTTTAATGTCCATAGTTCTTGTTTGTATATTTGCAACACCATGATATAAAGTCATTTGTTTTCTTAACTGGGGACAAAAAAAGGTCATTTGTTTCATCTTGTAAAAATTTTTGTCTTAATTTGCACCAAAATTATACAAATTAAGGCATGGGAATGGGATTGGGATGGTGGGTTGGAGAGGCACGGGCCAATGCCATTTTTATCTGGGCCTTTAAGGCCTTGATTTTGTATTTTGCAATTTCTTAAAATTAAGCTGCTATCACCTCTTTAAAACTCTTATAAAACACTATTTATTATATGTATAGCTCCTATTTTGATAAAATTACAAGAAAGGACAAAAGATTATAATAGAGTTTAATTAAATATTAGACATGTTTTTATAAGAAAAATCTTATCATTATATAATTTTTTACTTTATTGCCCCAAAGTTATTTTGATTTTAAAATAATTATTTATGTCATTTAAAAATAGGGTGATGATATCTCCATCCCATAATTTTTATAAATCCACTCTATTTTCAGAAAATAATAATAAAAAGTGCACATTATCTTTAAAAACTTTTAAATAAAAAAGAACTTTGGAGAATTAATTAATTAAATCTATCTTAATTTAGATTTTGTCAATTAGATTTTTTTGATTATATTTGATTATAAAGATTGCTTTGACGTAAGTTTAAATTAACTATTTTACCCTTATAACTGATAAGGTAAAACTACCAAAATTTTACTTTATGTTCAATATTTTTCTAATTTTATACCAAATTCATTGTTTCGATATTGGGCTGTCAAATTTATGTCATTTACAAGTAAGGGTAGTGAATATAATAATTAGATTTCATTTAAAAATATTATATTATAAGTCATAAAATTAAATACTTAAATTATTAGATACAATAACTCATTTTTATTGGGGCAATTTGGTTATTTTATATCATAATAATAAAATAGTAAAATAAAATTTATATTAAAGTTTATGATAAAAAAAAGGTCAAAGAAACTTAAGAAAAAAAATTAATAAATGATTTAATTAATTAACTACACAAAACTTTTATTGATTTGTATTTATTAAAAATATTGTGAATTTATTGTAATTATTTTCTAAAAATGCTGTGGATTTACAAAAATAATAGAGTGGAAGTATCCCCACCCTTAAAGATGGGAGGGTTCATGATTTTTAAGTCTAAAAATATTTTAATATAATTAAATTTATATCCGTCCTTTTATGGAATTTCCTCTAGCAATAAAACTATGATTACAGGATGTGGGGGTTTATAAAGATTTTAGAGGGTTGTGATAGGCGCTACTGTATAATTGTCTTGATTAAATTTTAAGTACAAAGAGAGTAACTTCTATGATTCTACCACCCCTTGATTTTTCTTATAAAACCTTTCTTTTATATTTATGATTTTACCTTAATAAGACGACATAAATTGACGAATTCAGTTCTTTTTTTTTTCTTTTTTTTTATAAATCCTCTTTCTTTTATATAATTTTAACTAAGGTCAAAATGGTTAGGCTACAAGGATTCAAAATATTAAATGACTGAATGAGGGGAAGTTTCCAAATCAAGGGGACAAAAGAGCGTTACCTTATATAGACAAACTAAGAACGATCCATCATCGAATGATAATAGAAAAAGCGAAAACCAAAAACTATACACTACAACTATATATTACTTTTATGTAAAACTTTATTATGCAAATTAAGTAATTATATATTATTTTGATGGTTTTGCAGTGTGCAAAATTTATTGTCATCATTGGCACCATACCACGTACTCTTTGTATTTCTAATTCCGTTGCTTGTCGGAGTTATTGAAATTAATAATGTTCAAGACAAAAATAGATCCTTGATCAAAACACACCTGATGAATATGTGCCCATTTCTGTTGGCACTACTCATCATAGCTTTGCATATTTTGGTGCCGTGAAATCGAAGCTTCAAATATTTAAGGCAATTGTTGTGATCTCAGGAACTCTTTGTTCAGTTTTGTTGGTCTCCATTATTCTACCACACCCATATGGACCTTTCAGTTTCATTATGTAGGCTTTTGTAGGGGTGGACAAATCCGGGTTCGGGTTGGGTTAAATCGGGTTCGGGTTATTCAGGTTGAAACAAATTCAATCCGAATTAAACCTAAATATATATCCGATCCGATCCGAATAGATTCGAATCGGATAGGTGATTTTGTGCTTCTTTTAATCAAAATTTCGGATCGGGTTCAGGTTGGGGTTGTTCGGGTTGAAGCAAAATCAATCCGATCGGATTATATGCATCATCCGAACCCGATTTTTTCCGGGTCGGGTTAAATGCCCACCCCTAGGCTTTTGTTCTTCTTCTTGTTGGTTACAGCAAGAGGCTTCGTAAGAAGATTTGGCAATTTTGGAAATTTCGAGGACTCCACGAACAACAACTATTGCCAATGTAGCTAGCTCGCCAGCTAAAGTGTAGAAGAACTAAAGTTTTTCCAAGGATGATACCAAAATCCTCGTTAGTGTTATAATTGTTTATCCACGTACAAATCTCTTATAGTTCTTAGCATGACAAGATTACAATTTTAATGATAAAAAACAAGCTCTTGTATTGGTCAAAAACATCAAGTTAGTATTAAACTGGATAGTTTGTATCTTTTATTGAAGATTTTCTTTTTCATTCAATTACCGCATTTGGTCTTGATACATTGATTTGGGGAAAAGAATCAGAAGCCTCTTGTTGTTTCAGTAAATTAATACTTTATGTCTTCATGTTTGAAATCTATCAAAATCCTCTGTCATTAAAGAAATTCCATTAATTTAATTTTAACTTAATTTTTGTTGTAATTTTTTAGTGTTTTACTTTTCATGTAGTAAAATCCACCATAAATCAATAAAAAAAACTCGGGTATAATAGTAAAAGATAAAAAAAATAAATAAATAACAATTTTGATGAGTTGTGAGAAAAATTGATTAATTTTGACAAACAGTAAGGGATTCATTAACACATATTTGGAAAGGTAGTGTATGGCTATCTATTTTTTCATGATTTATCACCTATGTATAAAGTACAAATAAAAATACAACACTGAAAAAATAAAAACAATGAAAACAAAATTGCCATTTGGCTGAGGAGTATTATATGCTGTTGTGCGATCAATTTATTTTTCTCCTTTGTCAAGGCAAAATTAAAACATAATACTAATTTTAAATACATAAATCGACTAAGCTTTCTCTCCCCCCCCCCCCCCCCTCTTCTTTTTCTTTAAAAAAATTATACACACACACATATGAGAAACGGGATACCTGTGAATGACGGGCGGCCATGTTTATTGTCTTTGTAGTATATTTGCCTAGTCTTCTCTCTTTCTGCATTTAGCTTCTCTTCTTTTGAGCTTGTTACAGGAATGCAATTGATAGAAATATTAAAGCAACACTGCTTTAGATATATATATATACACACACACACTCAAAAGTGATGAGAAATAATTCGGATCCCAGTTGAAAAAAAGGAAATACAGTGAGAGAGAGAGAGAGAAGGGGAAGGAAATTCAATAGTGAGCAAGCATGTGACAATGGCCCCATGGCTGTGGACTTTTTTGCTGCAGATTTCATCATTTTGTGTGGAAAATGCTGATTCTCTACATGTGCATCACAAGCAAAATTCTTGTATATATTAAATCAATTAGTATTATATAATACTTCTAAAAAAATAATAGTATCTAATAAAATAACATTTTAATAATAAATATATTGGGTACTTAAAAATCACATCAACACAATTTATTAAGCACCTAAAGTGAAACTAAGATTTTGAGTTAAAAGAGACCATGTCAAATAATTAGTATTTGTTAAATTCATAGATTTTTCTTAGTTTTGAAAGCTAGATTTTTACTTACACATATGTGCTAGTATTCAACAAATACATGTGCGATTGTCTGGTTTCTCTCCTCTGCTTTTTACAATAGCCCATCTATTATGCCTTCTATTGGAATAATAATCCATAACTAGTCGGCAAGTAGCATTATTGGATTCCTAGCCTTTATATATACCTTTATTCTCCAAACTTATATTTTGAATTTTGAAAATAGAATAATAAAAAGAAAACAATATTCTTAATTCTAAATTCTTATTAATATTGTGACTATTACATTCACATCATTTCAGTTGTACCCATATTCAATTTTTTTCTAGCGTTGATAAAAGTAATACCTATATATACTAAGTCTCTTGTAGTCAATCTTCAATTTCCAAACCAAGCTTAGATGTTTCTTCACTTTATTATATTCATGTTATTATTTATATCCATACATATATGTACGCATTTATGAAAGTATGTAAACGCTTTTCCAAAAAGGCCATAAGGTGAGTACAAGTGGGTTTAGCCGCGCATGGTCCCATAGCCGACGGAGGCTTATGGTCCCATAGCAATTGTAATTTTATTATTTTATATGTCTTTCAACTTCATCTCCCGAAAAAAAAAAAAAAAGTCTTTTCAGCTCAGTTGCCACGTGTGAGAATGAATTGACAGTTAAAAAGAAAAATCTAAATAATAGTTTTTTAAAAAGAACAGAATTATTTCAGTTACATACGCGCATGCTGACAGTAACAGAATTATTTCATTCCTTAATGTCAGCTGCGCTGGTCATGCAGAAGCAGAAGCGGAAGCAGAGCAGAGATATTTTGTCCGGCGGTTAAAATACTTTTAGTTAAGGGCAACATAAAAGTTTGTTTTCACTTATATTTTTCAATCAACATTGAGTCATTCCATAACAAGAGAAGAGTCCTTAATTATTGCCAAATATTTATATTGTATTATAATATATTACATTAGAATATATTAAATTAAATTATAATGTAATATAATATTTTATGTACAATGTATTGTATTATATATAATCTTATTTTGTAATATTATTTTATATTAATACTTTAGTGTTATATTATACTATAATAAATATAATATTAAAATTTCAGTTTAATTAATTTTTATTTATAAATGTCAAATACAATTATTTAATCTAAATTTATTTTTAAATTTATCATTTTAGTAAATAATAAATGATTTAATAATTAAAATACTTTTTATTATTATAGTATATTGCATTACGATGTATTGCATTGAGTTATAATGTAATACAATATTTGATGTATTATGTACTGTATTATATATAATATTATTTTGTAATATTATTTTATAAATATTTTAGTTATACTATTAATTTTTGAAATTAATTATTAAATAATTATTTTTTTATATATTAATTTTATAACATAAAAACAATTAAATAATATATTATTGTCAAATATTTAATACTATAAATATAAATATAAAATAATATAATATATTACAATATAATATTAAATTTTCAATTTAATTAATTTTTATTTACTAATGTCAAATATAATTATTTAATCTAAATTTATTTTTAAATTTAGCATTTTAGTAAATAATAAATGATTAAATAATTAAAATACTTTTTATTATTATTAATTTTCATATTTCGATTATTAAATAGATATTAAAAATTTATTATTTGTAGTTGATATTATATTTCTACAAATTAGATATATTAAGAGTTACAAGAATTTTAATACTGTTTTTTTTAATACAAAATTAGCTTCTCTCTTTTGTAGTGAGATCACACAGAAATACTATAGGTAACATAATTTTCAAATTCTTGCTGGAGTAAATCATTAACAATAATGCTAGGATAATTAGTTAAGATATTTATTAATGTGTCATGAATCATTTAAATATCATGTGTATTATATTAATTAATTTTATTATTAATAATTAATTAATTAATTTTATAATTCCCTCGATAAATAACATATCAAACACCGCATCATTAAATATCCTAATTAAACATTTAAAATAAATAAGGATAGCATTAATTTTTTTTTTCAGGTCTTGTCAAATCAAGTAGTGCTCATTCAAAAAAGAAAAAAGAAAAATTCAAGAAGGGGAGAGACAGCATCAAATCACAACTGGACAAAAAAACTGTTCTGAATGATTCATTGGCACACGTGGCAACTGAGCTGGAAGGCATCAAATCACTTAAGGATTATGTACGGCTCCGGTTGTCGGGATCAGTTGAGAAGAGACAATAACTGGTTGGGCGCGTTTTAAGAAAGAAATAAAAAACAAAATGTAGGCGTATCAATTTTACTTATAAGAAGAAATATTAATTTCACAAATCACTTTATAAGAAGAAATATCAATTGTACTTGTAAATATCATAATAAAGAGAGAAAAACTAATAATGGTGTTTCTTTTCTTGAACATGAATGGAAATAAAATTTTGAATAAGAAATATTTTTGAAAAGTATTACTAATAGGCTTGGCAAATCTCGAGTCCAATCCTGCCCGGTTCGGGTTTGGACTAGCCTGGATGGCCAAAACAGAAAGCCTGGGAGGTGTCAGGCTCAACCCAGTTCCCTATCCACATGAAAACTGAATTTAAAAAAAAAAAATCAAAACCTATAACAGAACAAATTTTACACACAAAATAAATAAAAATAGTTTCAATCTACTTTCTACTTCCTAAATTCATCAAATATCTAATCTAAATTCATTCAATCTCTATCAACAAATTTTATTGTTCCTATTACATATGTTAATTATTATAAAAAATCAACTCCTATTACTATATTACATATGTTTATTATCGTAAAAAATAATCAAGCATAGCATCCAAAAAAAATACAAAGCATATATATATTTTATTCAAGCAAATGAAGTAAAATGCATCCTCAAAGATACCCTACGAACAGGATGGCATTTTGAACACTGACTAAAGCCTACAGGCCTACATATTTGATAAAATAAAATACTAAACACAAAATGCTCAAACTCAAAAGTAAAAAGAGACAAACAGAAAAATTAAAACATAATGCGATTCACCCTTGAGCTAAATTCCTGGCCCTCAAATCACATGTAGAAGCAGGCGCAAAGAGAGATTCGGAAGAATCACTGAAAAAGTGAAAATTAGGAACTCAAAAATTAATTTAATAGGCTCGGAGGGAACGTGGCTATAGGCTGTGCACAGGAGATGGAGTGAAGCCGTGTGCTGATGCCTGTGTTTGCTTGGAGGGTGAGAAGAGATGATGCCGACGGTGGGTGGTGGCTGCTACTGGCTTGGAGTGTTGGAGGCGCAGCCAGCTGCTTGTGTTTGCTTTAGGATAAAATAGTAAGAAATTTAAGATTCATTTGGATTTTGGGTATATTGTATTTTTGTGTATATATATATATATATATATATATACACAAAAATACAATATACCCAAAATACAATATATTACTTATTAAAAAGAAAAGAAAAGAAATTGGGTACCGTTCGGATTTCGGGTTTTTAGCGTTATGCCCGGATCCGTGCCCGAAACCCCTTTTTTTGTATATGCAGTCCGGGTTTGCCCGGGCCGGATTACTACCGCCCCTAAAATTTAGTATCACGTTAAACGAAAAGGCATTACATTAATTTAAATAATAAAATAATTGTACATTCAGAAATGCTAATAAATATTAATAGGGCCTTTTTTTTTTATCACAAATGTCCAAAAAATTGATTACTTACTGCTCTCATGGAGACATTGACTCTTTTAGGTAATATTTATTGAGAAATGCTGAAGAGCACGAAATTGCCGAGAGAAGCCTGAGAGAAACGACGATCTGCAGTGTCGTTTCGTCTCGGCAATTGTGCTCTTCAACTTTTAATTTTCAATTGAGACTGGAGCCTGGCTTTTGACTTTTGTGCAGGAAATGTTTTTTTTTTTAATTTTTTAATTCACGTGAACATCACAATTAACAGCATACACTAAAGCTTAATTCTTCTTTTCCCCTCTTCTTCTTCATCTTCTTTGTTTCTCTCTCTTTTTTTTTTTTCCTTTTTTCCCTCTTCTTCTTCGTCGTCTTCTTCTTCTCATTTTTCTTGTTCAACCTTCAGTTCAACTGCTAGCCACAATAAATTTCCAAGCAACCCAATGGAGGGCAATCAAGATGAGCAAATAATTCATCAACAAATGAATAAAATACAAAATCTCAATAACCCATATCTAAAATCACATTAATTAATCATGATACCCAAATAAAAATGAAAACCCATAACTCAACAATCAAACAAAAGCAAACTTACAATACAGGGAGAGAGAGAGGGAGAAGAGTGACGGATCGTGTCTTTGTCTTTGAGGGTGTCTTGCTATTGCGAGGGTAAGTGGAGTGAAAGCAGTGAGAGCGAGGAGTGGGCAGTGACATAATGTGCTATGCTGAGGAGTGCTGGTATTGCGAGGGTGAGCGGAAGAGCGAGAGCAGTGAGATTGAAGAGTGAGCAGTGACAGATATAACGCTGAGACACAGGCTGGCATTTTTTTTATTACTTTATAATGCTGAGAGAGAGGCGAGAGTGAAACGGCAGCGCAAGCATTCTTTCGTAATAGCAGCACTCATATTTATTTGTTTCTTTGAAATAGGCGCAGCGACTTTTTGTCTCCTCTAATTGTTGACTGTTTAATGACGCGAAAATATTGGAATGGACAAACATAAGTATTCTATTTAAAATTAATTTGTTTTTTTTAAAATTAAAATTAATGAGTTATTAATATTAAATATTAATAGTAATGGGTGAAATGGGTTTTTGATCTTCAACATGAACCCAACCCTTTTATGGAATGATTTTTAACGGAGAAAAGACCACCCACATTCCTAATATTTATTTAAAAGACTTTCTTAATTTTATAAATAGTCACACATATCTTTTTTTTTTTTTTTACTATTATACCATTGTTACAATAACCCAATAATTAACTTTAAACAAGCTTCTATATTAAAAATAAATAAAAATAATATAATATAATAAGATAAATTTATAAAATATTTTGAATATTAAAAAAGTTATTTTAGTATTATTAATCAGCCATATTCTTTTAAATATTAAAATAATTAAAATAGTTGACATTCATAGTAATTTATAAAATTTATATTATTTTATTTACAATATCTTTTTTAATTATGTCTATATTATTATAATTCTTAAATTTAATTTTTGGATTAATAGATTTTAATATTAATAAAATCTGTAGGGATAGACTAATAATAACTTAATATTAAAAATAATTTTTATTATATACGTTATTTTATTAATTATACTTATTGTAATATTTTAGTTATGTCATATGATATTTATTTATTATTTTTATCTTATTACTGTATTTATATTTATTTGAGTTGTTATAATGAAAGGGTATAATGGTCATTTAAAAAATTATGGAGGTCTGTATGATTATTTTTTAAACTAAGGGAATTTATATGACCATTTAAGTAAGCTTTAGGGTTGTAGGTAACTTTTTCCCTTTGTAATGGGCTGATCCATTAATGGCCCAACCGGATCCGATAAAGATCGACCAGACAATCGTTTTTTTATCGTGTGAGTTCATATCGTGTTAATAGGTCATATAAACTTTTGTCACGCCTAATTGATCCCAGTTCTTGTTTCTAGTTTTTTAACGTGAAGTTGGCACGTGGCATATTTTCATAGGAATTTATAGGTTTTTGGCGATCCCTCTAAAACATCAAGCACTAGTCCAACATCCCTCAAATTAAATAGGTTCTTATTTTTCTTTCTGTGCATCTGGATTGTATCATGCATCTTATTTGTTTCTTCATATAGTAAAGTGAGAGATTTTAATTTTTTAAATCTCTATTGATGTGATTATAACAAATTAATTATTGATGCTTAATATGATGTGACAGTTATAAATAGGTTGTTCAAATATTTGTTGAGATTCAAATGATAGAATCTGTAGCATTATTATTTGTTTTTCTCTAGGTTTAGTTAATTATTATTATTGCATTATGGATTTCACAAAGTAAGGCTCATAATGCGTTCCTTCCTTTTTTTAGAAAAAAAAATATTAAGTTATTCTAAAAAAAAATTAAAAATATAAGCAAACTCAATCCACTTGCAACTTGACCAATCGCCGGCATCTTTTGACATGTCGTCTTCTCTATAAAAATAAATAAAAACTAAGTGTGATTAGGGATGACAATTTATTTCGGATCCGGATGAACCCGGATAATCCAGAACGAGTTCAATCCGTACCTGATTAAAATAAATCTGGTATCTGGATTAGATATTATTGACCCGTGTGTATCCGGGTCCGGGTCTGATTTCGGGCGAACCCGCATATCCGAAAACCGGACCCGAATATCCTTATATTATAAATTATTTTTTAATTTTTTTATATAAATAGAAAAGAAAAATCAGTTGATGCCCTAATTCTCTTCATCAAATCAACCGCATATCCTCTCTTCAACTCTTCTTCTCTTCATCAAATCTGCTGCACCTCTCTGTTCATCTCTTCTCTTCTCTCCATCAAACCATCATTTTCCTCTCTTTTCATCTCTCCTCTTCATCAAATCACCGTTTTCACTCGTCATCGCTTCGCCATCTTCCTGTGTTCATGTTCATCATCATCATCAACCTTCGTTTGGCCGCCATTTGTCCACCTCTGTAATCGCGATCTCAGTTTTGGCCGCTTGCCCACCTTTACGAATTGCGATTGCGGCTGTAATTTTGTGTTCATCATCATATCAGCAGTCGCCGTTCGTTGCTTCGCCGGATGCCGATCCTTGAAGTTCTTGAACTAAATTCGTGAATCATGAGTTTGAATTGTAAACATGGATTTGTGTTTTGTGAATGTTATGATATGGATTTATATTTGTGAGTGGTCAATTGCTTCGAAACATTGAAACATAGATCTGTATTATATTTAATTTTTGTAGAATCTGGTTATGTATTTGATTTTTTCGTAGAATGTGAATTTGTATTTGATTTTTAAAATTTTTTATTTGTATGTGATCTGGGTTTAAAACCCGCGGTCCGGGAACCTGTATTTTTTGGATCGTACTTGGAATAAAAAAAGTCGGGTTTAAATTCGGAACCGGCACAACATTTTGGTATCCAGGTCCGGAACCGGGTTTGGCCAAACCCGAACTCGGACTTTGCCATCCCTAAGTGTGATGCATATCCTTTTTTTTTCTAATAGCTTTAATATTATATTATCGTAAACATGGACTATTTTTGATATTTTTGGGAGTAATTTGATGTTAACAAAAGAAAATAACAGTGGCCAAAATGAAATTTACACAAAATTTAAATAAATCTTCAACTTAATTACACATCATTGCTTCCCTCTATTATTGTTATTGATGCTTTCACTAATTTATATGTATGTGTACTGATGGTTTTAGAGCAATGAAAAATATATATCCTCAATCTCGTATCCTAAAATTTTGGAATATCTCATTCTAACCCTTGTTACAGTTGTGGGTGCGAATGTGCTAGACACAACTAAGCCATTGATCGAGACTCATAGAGTAAGCTTGTGCGCTTTTCTACTGGCCATAATCTTCTAATGCATTTGTAACACCCCAAATCTAACACGTGCTGAGCACGCGAATAAGGAGATTACTTACAAATCAAAATCCTTACACAAAAATCTCAAACAAAAATCTTCAAATTTTATTCAAGTAAATCCAAAAATCCATATGTCTAATACTAAATAATCTCTCATGAAAACAAAAATATAACAAAAAGTCTCAAAACTCCCCAATTACAAGTTCATAAAATAAATAAAGTTAAAAGAAACATGAGTTTATCCTTCTATTATTCAACTAGCAAAAAGGAAACAAATCTCTAGCTCTAATGATAAGCGCACCTTTCAACAAGGTATTTAATCTGTAAAAAGTAATGATAATGAGTCAGCCATCAACTCGGTAATTAAAATAATTCTTAACGCAGTAGGCTTATCGGTACCAAAAATATTGCAAGCCTTCTTTTTATCAAAACATATATTATAAATCATAAATTTCATAAAACAACATATAAGATGACATAAATTCATAGTAATTCACAATATCAAAAGCATAATTGATTATGAAAACAAATCGTATAACCTATATACAGTAAACAAAAATGGCTCATGTCACATAGTGTCACTTATACTCCCGATGACCCGGCTAGAAACATAATCAGAATATCGTGTGCTCCCTCAAATCAGAAATCCAATACTGGTCCAGAATATATATATCATATTATACGATTAGAATCAAAATCAGATGGACTATGGATGATGAGCCAAAACATTCAAATTTATTTTTCATATGTATTGACTTGTACGTGGCAGTTTGCACTGTATGTGGCACTTTGCGGCACTCTAGCCCTCAAGAGGTGGCCCTTATACAATCATAAATGATCTAAATCGCATATGAGCACAAAACATTTGTATCAGATTCACAAATGTCCATAACAATAATTTAGGCTTGCAAAATACTTTATAGACAAAATCATAAAAGGTAGTCGAGTAACAAAATAAATTACATATTTAAAAGCATTTATAATATTTTGTAAAAATAACATAAGAATAACATAATTTTTCATATTTGAAAACATTTACCTAAACTAATTTTTTTATGAAAATAAATTAACCTTTTACGTATTATAAAAACACATATACTTATAATAATATCCAAATAATCATACATATCAAGTATATTAGGAATGAAGTTACTTACCTCGATAAAAGAAATGATCTAACACACCTCTAAATCTCTAAGATCTGAAACACCTCCAACACCTTAAACAAATACAAGTTATAACTGTTAAGAACTTATTCTAAGAGCTTGATTTTCTAATTCATACCCATACAAGTCTAAATCTCAGAATTTTAACTCTTAATCTAAAAAGCAAAATGACATAATATTTTAGAACTATTCTAGACATCCGTGATTATCTCATGTAAAATTTTCAAGAAGATCTGATACCAAAAACATTTTCAAAACTATTTTTTTCTTGATAAATTCGAAACTGTTTCACAGTGCCTTGACTGAACCAAATGGGTTCTGAGATTTTTATAAAATCAGAGATTAATCAAAAAATTATGAAATTTAAACTCGAATACTATACACATATATTAATCTCTTTTTAAAATTTCAGAATTTGTTTGAATTCGTTTGGTACGACAAATAATTTTGTGACATTTGTCATTTTGCTGAAGTCGCAGTTTTACGATGCAGTAGTGTATGTTTCGAAAATACATATAAAATTGAAAACGAAGTCAAATCTTATGAAACAAAATTTATTCAATAAGTCGTATATGTCTAGTTTTAGGAAAGATAAGGTTCTTTTTAAAAATCATTCATAAAATATATGTTTAATTTCGAGATATTCACGCTGTCTAGAATTGTCCAGTGTGTTTATCGCAGCAAGGATTGATTAATAAGACCCAACAATAAATCAAAGCACTAAGCACAACTTAAACACATCCTAAATCATGCATAATGGTCTGTAACAATCTAAAACCATGTCAATAAAACCTTAGAAGAGTGATAGGAAAACTTGTAGAGAATAGACAGAGTAAAACTTACCCACCATTAAGATTCTCTCCTACGTAAGGGTTTAAATCCTAGGGTATGAGTAAGAGAGTAATGAGCAGCAGAGAAAATATAATAAAATGACATGGACTTAGGGTTATGGAAGAGGAAAAAGTATGAATTTATAAGGAGTCTTAGAAAATCCCATTAACTATGGAAAGAATAAGTGTTTTCCACAATTTCCCACATAAATCCTAATTATGGATTTAACATCCTTATTAATAAGGGTAATAATGCCGTATATGATTTCTAATAAAATAAAATTTCCTTAATTGAAAATCAAGAAAATTTGGCGTTACAATTTCTGTCATGACCAACTCAGACCTGAAAAGAAATGTCTGCTTTGGGCCTTAACAAGGCCCACACGATTTTATCTCTGGGGTACCCATACACCCCAAAACGTATCTTACCAATTAAGGTGTGGATCACCCTTTACAAACCCAGCATCTCTCCTGTGATTTGTTGATGTGAGATTCGACTAGGGTGTTACGTGCACCCCCCTTAGGGACTCAACGTCCTCGTTGAGGTTTGCCCCACCATCTCTCAAGAGGACATGCGGAGTTGCTCTGATACCATCTATTATGACAAGCCTAGATCTGCCAAGTTATTGTCTGCTTTGGGCCTTAGCAAAGCCCGCATGATTTTGTCTCTAGGGCGCCCATACACCAAAAAATGCATCTTGTCAATTAAGGTGTGGATCATCCCCCAAC
This sequence comes from Clausena lansium, assembly GCA_030449835.1. Lineage (NCBI taxonomy): Eukaryota > Viridiplantae > Streptophyta > Magnoliopsida > Sapindales > Rutaceae > Clausena > Clausena lansium. The sequence continues at coordinate 2,874,694 of JASUUF010000146.1, read as the reverse complement.
ATCTCTCTTGTGCTGTGTCGATGTGGGATTCACTTAGGGTGTTACAGCATTGCACTTGCAGCTGATTACAAGTCTCAATGTAATTAAGAAATTCTTCAAAATTCTAGGACCTTATTGCTGTTATCTTTGGATCTCTTTTTGCCATTACACTAGCCTCCACATTTGTTCTACACTCAATTGGTGATATCATTTTGTACATATCATGAATTTGTACTGCTATTATCATTGTTGTATATCAATATAGGAAATTTTTTTATGAATGCTTGTCGTTGGTTTATTCAAAAAGTCTTGAAGCCAAATTTCTTAAGCATCTTGAATTGGTTTCGAGCCAATAATGACCACAGCTATTCGACAGAGCGGCCACGGGCACCGGTTTAACGAGATTATGAAGTACATATTTGAGTTTATACGTTGAATTGTGATCCCAAATTTGAGGCCGAACCACAGTGTCGTTTGTCGTGTGGAGGGCTCGCTAGTTCGTCGTTTGTTTGTAGACGACCTGTCCGTCTTCTTTTAAATTTGTGCAAAATCACGTTGCTGTCGTTTTACCAACCTAAGTTTTGCATTTGCACATGCAAGTTGGATCATTCTTGATCGTTGGATTGATCTAAACTGTAGTATTTGGCCCAAATACTAAGGATGGAGTAGAGGTTGGCCCAAATCAGTTAGCTTTCGTTGCATATTTGGTGATATAAGGGTTATTGATTTGAAAAATTGTTTAATTTAATTGTAGCCGCCCTTTGTTTTTATGCTTGTTCCACGCACTTCCCCAGCGGAAAATTTTACGACATGAAACTAGAAGAATAAATTATCATTTAATCTTGAGTTAATTATAAATTAATTCTCGTATTTTAAAGAATTACTTAAAAAAAACTCTTCTCTACTCGTTATTTCTATAACTATTAGATCAATAACATATATAGTGATCAAACATAGAAATGAAAAGTATGAATGGGCTTATATTAGTTTTTGCGATTAAATTACTAATAAATAATATTGTCTTTTGTTTGTCATAAATGTTGGACATGAGTATGTTAATTTAGTAAAACTAAAACAACTATTTAAATACTTATCTTTAATTTATGCTACTATTGTTGAATTTAATATTATTGTAAATTAATAATTGAATAATTTTTATGTTTAATGTTCAATCATGATTTAAACACATTATTGAATAATTTTTTTTTATATTTTATCTTTATATTAAATACTAGTGTAAATAAATTATTGAATTAAAATTTTGATACTAATCTTAAATAAAATTCGTTAAAATAAATTAATGAATAAATTTTGATATTTAATATAATATAAAATTCTTAGTTTAAATAAATAAGGCAATTAATTTTTTAAATTTAATTTATAATAAATATTAGATTAAATAAAAAGGATAAGACAGGTAAAGAGGATTTCAATTTTCAAAGGATAAAAATCCAAAATCGAAGGCTCAGAGCGTAAGATTTCCACGTAACCGCATTTCAGAGGAAAAAAAAAATAATAACAGTACTGTAGCGCTTGTCAAATCAGTTTGACACCTATGACGTCACCTTTCACGACGATGCCTCACTCCAAAACAAAACGAGTGCGTGTAAATATCTCATTCGCGGTGTAAGTATCAGATATTATAACATAACGGGTTTGGATCCGGTACTGATCTGATCAGCACCTGAACACCAGATCAAAGATCAAAGATCAACTGTCATCATTTATTTGAACCCCACGTGAGACAATATAATCCGGTGCTCACCGGATCCTTTCCCATAACATAACCAGAATTGACTTTTGCTCGCAGGACCTTAGCATGGGAAGGAGCGAATTTACGTGACACAGTTATTAACACTAGAGTCCCTGATTTTGTTTCAAAATAAAAAAAAAGTTAAAATTTTCAAGATTTTGATACATTGATTCATATTATTTTAAATTTTTTACACATAAATATATTTTTTACCATCAAAATGACTTATTCACACATATGATTTAACATATTCAAATTAATACATTTTATTATTAATTAGTTAATTTAATTTAAAGTAAAAAATTATGTATTATTAACTAACTATAATTTATGATAAATGTGAATACGAATTTAATCTCATGTTCTTAATATGTAGTTAATATTTTATTTTTTGCTTCATAATACTCATCTAATATACAATTAATTATTTGAATATGTAATAAAAAAATATTAATTCACAATCACAATTAGTTGGGAATTCTTTCCACATCTCTTCTTTGATAACTTTGGGTCAGTAATAAAACTTAATTGCTAATGGTTAGAGATATGGAAACGACACTAGTGGGCATGTTAATAATTTTAATCAATTTATTCCGTAAAAATTAAAAATTAGCTAATAAGGATATATTTGACATTTAAGTAGGTGTTTAGTGCATAAACTGCATGCAATACACCAAGACGGTGGACTGCAATGTGATTTAGATACCCCATCACCTCCTACATGGGTTTCTAGACTCATCATATAAGTTTCTCTCTTTCATTTTAAAAAAGACAAAAAGAGCTGAATAGATTCGTTACAAAATCAATATAATGGATCCTCCCACTCAATAGCACGTTAATCCTTCAAGGTACATAAATTTTCATTACATTTTTTCACTTTCGTTTATTTAGTATGTCTATTTTGAGTTGTTTCTCAGAGCGAGTCTTTATTCATGTTGCATCGAATTTAAAGAAGCTAAATTATATTTTTAATTTTATTTGTCTATATAACAAGCATAGACATGTGATTGCGTAGTTATAGTGGTTCATTCAAGCGGGGGAAAATTAATAGGCGAGTGGGTTTTGGTTTGAATTAGTTGAAGTGTGTGTGTGTGTGTATTGGAAGAGACTGCCACCGTTTTCAATGTCATCACCGCCTACTTTTTCCTTTTTGTTGTTATAAATAATAATTCATCATCTCTAAATGGGTGCTAAATCAATAATCTATTATATATAAATATGGTATAATGTTCATGAATCATGAAGACCAAAATCTACTTCAATCTTCCACTCCATATCAATATGGGCTACTGGGCATTATATGTTCTAATATTCTTTATTTTTATTTATATCTAATAATATTACTTAACTCATTACCAAAAAAATTTCAATAATTAGTAGTATAATAATTTATTAGAAATAGTAAGTAAAAAGAGTGAAAGGTATTAAATAAAATTAAAAAAAATGGATATAAGTAAAAATTACCCTAAAAGTTATAAATATATTATAAATACAAATAAAGTAAGGGGATAAATGAAATTCGATAGTGGATAAAAAATATACCCAGATATTTAAAAACAAATTATAACTAGAATGGAGTGTAAGATGATCTAGATAACTAGATTAAACATGTCAGTAATTCAGTCACAAAATAGTCAAAAGAGGGTATTGTGATACAGGTACAATATAGAATAAAAAATTTGTTGATATGAAATAGTGAAAGGAGCTAACTGAAATGTGTCTAACTCACTATTGATGCAGGTAGAATTAGCTTACCACTTGTGTTGAAAATTTTAAATAAAAAATGAGTGAAAGGGGTCATATGAAAATTTACATTAGATTCCACAAAAGGCAAAAGCAATATGGTATGATACCACCGTTTCATAAATGGGCAAGCAGGAGAGAAGGAGAAGGGCCGAAATCAATATAATGGATCTTCCCATTCAACAGCATGTTAATCCTTCAAGGTATGTAAACTTTCATTGCATGTTTTTTACGTTGGTTTGTTTAGTATGGCTGTTTTGAGTTGTTTTGCAGAGCTAGTCTTGAATCATGTTACGTTGCTGTCCTCCCAGACGCATTTAAAGAAGCTAAATTATATTTTTAATTTCATTTTTCCGTAACAATGACCTTGATGTTAAACCTTTTTTTTGGCCAGTTTGCTGCATCTTGCCTTATTTTTTGTTTTTTTTTTTTTGGGTTTCTGGTGGGGGGGGGGGGGGGGGTGGGGGGCAGCGAACCGCAGCCGCAGCAGCATCGTTAGGTTTGCTGCAGCGAACTGAACTTAAAAAAAGGTTTTGCTGCATCTTGCCTTACGATGCTGCTGCGGCGGCGGTTTATGTTGAGTTGTTTTTCAGAGTGAGTCTTTATTTATGTAAAACCTTTGTTTTTTTTTAAGTTAAAGACAGTTAAATTTCAGAAGATCTTGTCTTGAATCATGTTAAGTTGCAGTCCTCTGAGAATGAATGAAAGAAGCTTAATTACATTATTAATTTGGTTTTTCCATCACAAAGACCATAAGCTTATTTTCACTTCTTTTGGGTTTTGTAGAATTAATAATTTTCACCTTTCCTTTTACTTTGTTCTCTCTGTTTTGGCAGAGTATGATGAACATATAGGAGTTATTTTAAGCCCAGTAATATATATGAGGTTTGTTTTGGCTTGTTTGCTGCTCCTGTTGTTGTTGATGCTGCTGCTGTTGTTCCCGCTGTGTTTTTGCAGAGCATGATGAATACCATTATTTAGTTATTATAATAGTAATCATTTGAAGCAATATCAGATTCAGATACGCCACAGGATGATTGATAGATGATCAATCAACACTCTATAATCAAGAAATTACACAAACAACCAAGATTAAACACAGAAAAGTGATCAACTGCAGAAAATGCACATAACGTGACACAAAACAAGCTTCTGATTTTAACAATCATGGTTGGCCATCATTGTTCCAGAAGGAAATGCACGAGGCATAAATAAATATTTATGGTCTTGCAGTGGTCACAATTTTTCATTTTCCTCAATTTCGAACCCAAAAAAACATAACCTTAGCTTATAACATCTCCTTCCCTCTATTGCTGCTTCTGCTAACCTCTCCATGAATGCATATCGATGGTTTTGCAGAAATGGAAATTTCATTTCCTCAATTTTATATCTAAAAGTTTTTGGATATCTGATTCCGACCATTGCTGCTGTCGTGGGTGTGTATGTGCAAGGCGCAACTAAGCCGTTGATGGAGACTCATAGAGTAAGCTTGTGTGTGTGCCTTGCAGCCATAATCGTCCACTATATTGCATATGCAGCCGATAAGATATCTCAATGCAATCAAGCAAAATCTTCACAGTTCTGGGGTCTTACAGCTGTAATCTCCGGATCTCTTTCTGCAGTCGCTCTGATCTCCACATTTTTCACACACTTTGTTGCTGAAATCATTTGCTACATTGCATTGGGTTGCGCTACTATTATCATTTTTGTGTATCAATATGGTGGCATGTTGATGGTTGCTTGTCGTCCGATTTACCGTGAAATCTTGAGGCTATTTATCTTCAACACTTTGAATTGGTTTCAAGCTAACATTCATCTATTCAACAGAGAGCAGCAGCAACAGTCAGCTGTGTAAGTGTAGAAGTTTAAATCTTTGTTTTAAAATTTACCCAAGACTTTTAGTCAAGAGATTTCACTTCTGTTTGCAGTTTTCAATAAATCGAAATATATACTTTTTCCCACTATAGTTTATTTTCACTCAATGATATAACTATTGATAGTGTGTGGTCATGTCATATTCTTCTCAATCATCACATGTATACATGCATTCTTTCATTGTTACTATAAACTATAAATATAGGTAATTGTTGCCAATGCAGTCAAGAAGAAGAAAGAACTCAATAACTCAATATAAATATAGGTAGTGTGATGTTGAATATTGATCGATCAATAAGGATTTTTTTAATTAAATACAATAACCCCACCCTTCCACCCCCCCCTTCCCCCCCAAAAACCAAAAGAAATATTTCACGTTCGAAATGTTAATTTTCCTTTTCTATTCGTTCTCCACTCGATGTTAAAAACTTAAAACACAATAAAAAAAAACCAGATTTGAGCTATAAAAAATCATATTAGAAACAGTCATTAATTTTAACGAATTCTAAAGAAAAATCAAATCTAATTTCTCTAAAATCTTCATAATTAAAAACGAAATTAATATCTTAGGCATATCCTGTTGATGTATGAGGATATTAAATTGTTGATTAATTTTTATACACTTTTGCTTGCGTACCTTCTGCTTTGTCGCGTAGATGATGTTGTTAGCTTGAAAGCAATTCCAAATGTTATGGTCCTTCTCCAGCAAGGCACACACACAAGTTGAATAAATTTTATACATTCGAAATACGGTAATTACCACATTTAAAGGATTATACATTCGAATTTATACATTCGAATGTATACATTCGAATAAATTGGCCGGGAACTCTTCGGGAGCTTCAGGTTCTTATTATACATTCGAATAAATTTTATGGTCCTTTAAAGGATTATACGGCTGATTATTTTTTCTCTAAAGTTACGAATCTTTGATGTTTCGAACAGTAATTTTACTGGCTTTTTTTCCAACAATGTACGTAACTTGAAAATATGAAAGCCATGATGGATATTAGTGACCTAGCAGCTGAAAGGGAGTTCAAGTACATGGGGAAACTTATTATTAAGTCGGCAAATTAAAAAAAAAACGAAAGAAAAGAAGAGAGAGAGAGAGAGAGAGAGCATGGCAAAAGGGAAGAGAAAATCTTTGGAGAGAAAGATTTAGAATGGTGTTCACATAGAGAGAGAAAAAAAATTAAATGTATTTAATTTCAATAAATCATATTTATTGATTTATATCAAATTTAATAAATATTAATAAGTGTAAAATTAAAAATATTTATAGAGAGCTATTGATCTGCTCTCTATAAAATAATAAAGAGTAAGCGATATATATTAATCTCAGTAGGTCTTAATCTCCCCACTATACTATACATATACATATATGTAATTAGCAGGCTAGGTAATTCTTCCATCCCTGGCCCATGGCCCGTTCAAGGTCGATTTTGGTTCCTAGAAGCTTTACTTGTAAAACTTTTGCCGCTATACTTTATTCACTAAAAATAAAAAAAGAAATTTTTTTTTTTCCTTCTACATTCCCAGTAGGACGCCAACCTTGTAACTATTCCTGTTATGTAAAAAAGACTTATTATGCAATTTAAGTTAAATCTTGTTTTGAGTCTTCGTGGAAAATTTCTTATCGTTATCAGCACCATAGCACACAGTCTTTGTATTTCTAATTCCGTCGTTTGTCGAAGTTATTGGAGTTAATAATGTTTTAAGGCAAAAATAAAACCTAGTTTGAAACACACTTGATGAATATGTGTGCATTTCTGTTGGCTCTACTGATCTACAACTTTACATTTTTTGCTGACTCAAAATCAGAACTTCAATTCTTCAAGGCCATTGCTCTGATATTAAGATCTCTTTGTTCAATCTCATTAGTCTTGATTATCCTACCATATCCATGTGGGCATTTCAGTTGCAATATAAGGGCTTTTGTTTTTCTTCTTGTTGTTCATAACAAGAGGCTTCATAACAAGATTTGGCAATTTTAGAATAGATTTGAAGGAATCAACCAACAACTATTGCCAATGTAGCTCGATCACTGCTAGCCGTAGAGGAATTAAAATCTTTCCAAGCAAAATACCAAAAATTCTTTTAGTATTATTATTGTTTATCCATGCATATATCTCTTATAGTTTTTCACGTGACCAAATTATGATTTTAACGATTAGAAGAAGCCTTCATATTGGTTGAAAATTTCAAGTTACTTTTAAACCGGTTAATTTGCATCTTAAATTGAAGAATTTTTTTTTTCATTCAATTACCACATTTGGCCTGATACAAAGGGCTGGCAATGGGGAGAGGAGGGGAGGGGACATCCCTGTACTCATCCCCGATATTCTTCATAATTTCTATTCCCATTAAAATTGCTCGAGGGAATCTCCGCCCCCTCCCCGAATAATAATAAGAGATTCTCAAGGTCCCCCGATCCTCGAATAACTGAAATGTTTTTAATCTTTGAATTTAATTTAATCATAGAATTTAATTTAATCATATTAAAATAAAAGTAAATTTTGATAATATATCTTACATTAAAATTAATCCATTACAAAAGTCATAATACAAAATGTAAATCATCAGAATAATTATCTTCGTCAATTTTCATAATCCTATAGCAAAAAGGGTTTTATATCAAAAATAAAATAAATGAAATTGATATAGATACTTAAATTTATAATTTCAATAAAAGTATTTACCTCTTGCGTCTAATGCTTCTCTTGTTCTTCCTTGAGGAATGTGGCAAATTGAGAGAGATAGCCTTAGGTTTCAAGTTTAAAACAATAAAAATAATATAAACAATGTAACTTATAAGTGAAAATATTAATAATTATATAATATAATTACAATGTTAAATAAACTCATACTTTTGTTTTATTAGATAAAAATTTAAATATTTAATAAATATTATAATTAAAACAAATCTTTTGGGCCAACAGGATTTGTCCAACTTTGTTAATGTCCGGAATAGAAATTTAGATTATAACTAGGAAAAAAACCACACACACCCCCATGGTTTATTTAAATGGTCACATAGACCCCCTTAATTTTATAAATGACTATTATATCCTTTGATTATAACAACCTAAATAAATATAAATATAGTCATAAGATAAAAATAATGAATAAATATCGTATGATACAACTAAAATATTACAATAAGTACAATTAATAAAATAATATATATAATGAAAATTATTTTTAATATTAAGTTATTATTTTTAATAATAAAGTTATTATTAATTTATTAATACTAAAATCTATTAATCCAGAAATTAACTTTAAGATTTATACTAATGTAGACATAATTAAAAAAGATATTGTAAATAAAATAATATAAATTTTATAAATTATGTGAATGTTAGGTTTAATTTTTTTGGTTTAATTTTTTTAATATTATTAATGTGTCAAATATATTTTATTCTTATTAAAAGAATATGATGGATTAATAATATTAAAAATAACTTTAATTTCTAATATTCAAAATAATTTATAAATTTTATTTTATTTTATATATTATATTATATTATTTTATATTTATATTTATTCTATAAGTTTATTAAAAGTCAATTATATTGAGTTGTTGTAATCAAGGGTAAAATAGCTAAAAGGGGGTCTGTGTGACTATTTATGAAACTAAGGGGGTCTGTGTGACCATTTAAGCAAACCTTGGGGGTGTGTGTGGTTTTTTTCCTTATAACTAAGGCACAAAAGTTTAATAATATAAATATTTCGATATTTGTTATTCATAATATTATTTAATATTTTACAATTTCAATTTTATTATTTATTAACCGATAATTATAGAAAAATAAAATAAAAGTTTAAAATGAGAAAATGGGGAGGGGATGGAGATTCTACCTCATTCTCATCCCTTCCCCAAATAAGAAACTAAGTAAAAAATTATCCCCATCGTTTCTCCGCATAAGAAATTGAGTATAAAATTGTCCATGACCCTTCCCACCCGCATGGGAAAAATCCCCAAGGAGATGAGGAATTTTTGCCATCCCTCAATACATTCATTTAGGGAAAATAATCAAAATCCGCAGTTGTTTAGAAAAAAATCCATTAACTTTAGAATTTTATCATTTGGATGAGAAATGACAGGGTTTAATAACTAGTAATCACTTGAGCCAATCAAATAGTGATACAACATTTACCACATCATTTGGGATACAAATCATCCCAATTGTAACTTTAGTTTCAAATTTTTATTGTATTTTTTTTATTATTTTACTTTTGACGTGGTAAAATCCACCAATAATCAATGAAAAAAATTTGGGATATATTAGTAATATATATATATATAACTTCACATTTTTCTTTTTTAAAACATGAGTATTTTGATGAATTGACGCAGTGCGGAAGCGATACTAGATGTCGTTCTAGCGTACGTTCTTGAAACTCAAGAAGGAGGGCTTTCACAAGGGAGAAAATATCTCAATTGAGAATTACTTAAATATTATTGATGAAAAGCTTGTGTTAAGAAACAAGCAGAACAAGCTTATTTATATTAGCTAAGATTAATCCTAATCCTAAGAGACTTATAATTCCTAATCAGAAAAGGAATATTAATTAAACAAGAAAATATTAAGCTAATCCTAATTAAACTAGTAAAAGGAATTAAACTAGAAATAGGAATTTAAACTTATGCTTCTACTTATCCTACATCATTCTCCTCCCCTTAGAAAAACTCGTCCTCGAGTTGGCTCAAACATATGGCAATGGTGCAGGTCCATGATACTCAAACAAGTCTTGAATATTGAATGTCTTGGAAATATTATAGCTGGCTGGTAGGTCCACGACATAGGCATTGTCATTGATTTTCTGCAGGATGCGAAATGGTCCAATCTTCTTTTGCTTGAGCTTGTTGTATTCTCCAACAGGAAACCTTTCCTTTCGTAGATGAACCATCACTTGATCTCCTACAGCAAAGGATTTGAAGTGCCTACGCTTGTCCGTGTCTGTCTTATACTTAGTAGCAGATTCTTCTAACTTCTTCTTGACTTCTTCATGAACATCAATTACTTTATCTATCAGATGATCAGCAATGATGCTCATCCCTAGTAGTTTAGGAAAATGAGCCAAATCTAAAGTATGTAAGGGAGGTCAAATGTAGACAATCTCGAAAGGTGACTTTCCACTTGATTGATTGGGCATATTATTATATGTGAACTCTGCTTGAGGTAAAACATAATCCCACTGGGGAAGATTTTCTTGAATCAAACTTCGTAGAATATTGCCTAATGTGCGATTAACAACTTCAGTTTGCCCATCTGTCTGTGGATGACAAGTACTACTAAACTGCAATGACGTATCTAGTCTCCTCCATAAGGTCTTCCAAAAGTAGCTTAAGAATTTACTATCTCGATCAGAGACAATAGTCTTAGGTAACCCATGTAAGCGAACAACCTCTCGGAAGAACAACTGGGCAATATTCCTTGCATCAGAAGTCTTTTTGCATGGAATGAAGTGTACCATTTTAGAAAATCAATCAACAACTACGAAGATAGAATCTGTTCCTCGTTGAGTTCGTGGAAGTCCCAATATGAAATTCATAGATAAATCTTCCCAAGAAGCTTCACGAATGGGGAGAAGCGTATATAAACTCGTATTCTGCGTATGGCCTTTAGTTGTCTGGCATGTGTACCAATGTTTAATGAACTTCTCAACATCTCTTTTAAGATGTGGCCAGTAGTATCGTGCCTCTACTAGTGCAATACTTTTATCTCGACCCATATGTCCTCTTAATCCTCCGCTATGTAGCTCTCGAATTATATGTTTCCTTCAAGACCCTTGGGGAATGTATAAACGATCTCTGAAGAATAGGAATCCATCACATATCTGATACTTGCTTGAAACTCTTGAGATGCAATTCTTCCATTCCTTTTTGAAATCTTCATCTTCTGCATAAAGATCTTTTAGGTATTCAAAGCCAAGAATTTCACTTTTTACCGAGGTAAGGAAAACTCCTAGGCGACTTAAAGCATCAACAACTTTATTCAATTGCCCAAACTTATGCTTAAGAGAGAAGGTAAACCTTTGAATGTAGGCAATTCACTGAGCATGCATACGATTTGGCTTTGAAGAATTATTAAGGAATTTGAGTGCTTCATGATCACTATTCAGAACAAATTCCTTTTGAATTAAATAAGGCTCCCACCGTTGTAAAGTACGAGCAACATCATATAATTCTTATTCATAAGTATACCACTTCTTTTTGGCCTCACTAAGCTTCTCGCTGAAAAATGCTATAGGGCGTCTTTCTTGAGATAGGACAGCTCCAATTCCAATCTTAGAAGCAGCACAGTCAACTTCAAATAACTTGCTAAAATCTGGTAGTGCAAGGATTGGTGCAGTAGTTAAACTTTCTTTTAACTTTAAGAAACTTTACTCTGTCTTATCTGTCCAAACTAGCTACCTTTGCTTTAGACAATCAGTGAGAAGGGCAGCAATAGTACTGAAATCTTTAACGAAACGTCTATAGAATGTAGCAAGCCCATGAAAGCTTCGTACTTCTTCGATATTTGAAGGTGTCGGCCATTCTCGTATAGCCTTTACTTTCTCTTTATCTACTTTGATTCCTTCAGCACTCACAACATAGCCTTAGAATATCAGATTATCTGTTAGAAAACTGTACTTTTTCAAGTTGACATATAGGCTACTCTCCTGCAAAGCTGTAAAGACTTCCCGCAGATGTCGTAAATGTTCTTCTTCGTTAGGGCTATAAATCAAAATATCATTAAAGTAGACAACAACAAATTTGCCTATGAAAGGCTGTAATGCTTGATTCATCAACCTCATGAAGGTGCTTGGCGCATTAGATAGGCCAAAAGGTATAACTAACCATTCATATAAACCTGCGTGAGTTTTAAAAGCTGCCTTCCATTCATCTCCAGGGTGGATACGAATCTGATGATATCCACTTTTTAAATCTATCTTTGAAAACATCTTCGATCCTCCAAGTCTATCAAGCATATCATCTAATCGAGGAATTGGGAATTGATATTTCACAGTGATTTTATTAATAGCTCTGCTATCAACACACATTCTCCAGCTTCCGTTTTTCTTTGGAGTTAGCAAGGCGGGCACAGCACAAGGACTCATACTTTCACGAATTAGGCCTTTCTGGAGTAATTCTGCAACTTGCTCTTGTAAGATCTCATATTCCTTTGGGCTCATACGATAATGTGGCAAGTTCGGTAGGCCAGCTCCAGGAACAAGATCAATTTGGTGCTGAATATTTCTCATATGAGGCAACGTATTAGGAAGTTCTTTAGGTAAAATATCTTAAAATTCTGATAGTAATGGCTGGACCTATGTGGGGATTGATTCTGCTTCAGATGCCTCTTTTGGTACTAAAAGATAAGTTCCTTTGATTTTTGACTTCAGCGGCGCAAGAATAATCTTCATATTATCTTTGTAGAACCTGTATATATTATCCTTCCCATGATGTATTGTATTAAGATCAAACTGCCAAGGTCTCCCAAGTAGCATATGACAAGCATTCATGTCGACAACATCGCAAGTTACTTTATCCTTATATCTTCCAATGGAAAAAGGAATGCGGCATTGTTCAGTAACTTTAGTTTCTCCAACATCTTTTATCCATCCAATGCGATAAGGAGAAGGATGTTTGTGAGTTTTAAGTTGTAACTTGTCAACCATGGTCTTGGAACTATATTCTCGCTATTACCACTATCAATAATCAGATCACATACTCTTTCATTCACTGTGCATCTTGTCTTGAATATGCTATGTCGTTGAGCGTCTTCTTCTTTCTTTGGACTATATAGCAAACGTTGTATCACTAATGACACGCCTTCGTCTGGATGTGTCCATTCTTCTTCCTCTTTTATGTCCTCATTGTCTTCATAAATTTCGTCTTCATGCTCTTCACTTTTCTTCGCATGAGTTGCCAAATTAACTGTTTGGTGTCTTCGTTCTTGACATTGGTTTAATGTATGACCTGGTTTTGAACAACAAAAATATTTGTAGCCTCGAGGGACTGCATAAGGATTACTACTACTTGTTGGATCCTTTGTTGGTCGTACATTCTGTCAATTACGGTTCTGTGTTGGTTTTCCAAGGTTCTCCATAGGAGCTTTTCCTTTGTTAACTTCATAACTCTGCCTTGGTTGATTACGAGTGAATGAGCGTGAGGTGGTTTGGTTACGAGCCTTTCGCTTTTCAAGTTGTACTTCCACCTTTTTAGCTAGTCGAATGGCGTTTTGCAATGTATGTACTGGTTGTAACCCAACTTGATCTTCTATTTCTGGGCGTAAACTATCCAAGAATTGACCAACTATATGAGCCTCTGTCTCACGGAGATTATTTTTTTCCATAAGCCTTTGAAATTCAAGGGTATATTCTTCAACTGTTTTGGCTCCTTGACGACAATTATTGTACTCACGAAACAAGGTCTATACGTAGTCGAGAGGCAAAAATCGTTCCCTTAGCAAGTGGTGCATGCGATGCCACGTCTTAACCTTTCCTTTTCTTTGTAGCACTCGAGAATTCTGTAGATTGTCCCACCAAACTGCAGCAGCTCCTTTGAGTTTATATGCTACTACCTTGACCTTTTTTGATTCTGAGAAATCCATTGTTTCAAAGAATCGTTCAACATCAGACAACCAATCAAGGAATTCTTCAATGCCTAGCTGTCCATTAAAGAATGGAAGGTCAATTTTGATACGGTAGTCATTTTGATGCATTCCTCGTTGCTAATCTTCTATTTCTTCGTCACCTGAGTCGTATGAATTTAGAAAGGGTGGAGTAGCTTTTGTATTTTTACTAGTGCTACCTATTTCCTTAACCCCATTAATCTTTCTTTGCTCACCAACATTAATTCTTGAATTAACAATTTCAGCATCCTTAGCTTCCTGGTTACTTCTTTGGGTAAGCCTAAGCTCTTTTAAATCTTATTTTACGCCAAGTAACATTTCTTCCATTGCCGTAATATGGGTTTGCATTGACTGTAGGGCTCTCATTGTTTCACGTGATGCTTCTGCTGAATGATTTTGTAACTGTTCAAGTCGCTCAATTCCCCTTGTAATTTGATCTTCAAATTAAGTACTGCTATCTCTAGAAACCATTGTTGCTGTGCATAAGTTTTTTTTTGTTTTTTTGTTTTTTTTGGTTTTTGTAAGAAAAGAAAAAATAAAGGGCAATAATATAATTTAAAAGAAAATTTGGGTGAAAATTATAAATAAGTAAAAGTTGGTGTTGCTGCGATGGTGGTTGGAAAAGCGAGAGAGGAAGGGTAGATCTGGAAGATTTGATGGTGGTGAGTGTGATGGTGGTGGTGGTTAGACTCAATTCGTTGTGGTTTGGCAGGAAATTTGTGGTGAAGTTGCGTTGTGGGGTGTTGTTCGTTTCTGGTGAACGAAGTGGCAGCTGGCAGCAGGTGTTGGCTAGAAAGGAAGGGCTGATGGTGGTGGACGTATTGGTAGTGGTGGTGGCTATCAAATCGCGGCGGAGAGCAGCGATTTGATTGGCAGTTTGCGCGGCTGTTTCAGTTGTTTTCAGTGGCTTAAGGCGGCGGATCGGAGGTTTGATGTCGCGGGTTTTGATGGCCGGTGTCTGTTGGTTCTGATGGTGGTGAGATTGATGGGAAAGGATAATGTTTTGTGGCGGCGGCGGCCACGTACGGTGGTTGTGAGGGTGGTTTGGTTTTTTTTTTTTTTTTGCTGAAATTAATGGGTGATGGAGGAAGAATTTGTGTATGGAGGCTAGTTGATGGTGGTTAGGTTGTGTATGGAGGTGGTTGATGGTGGTCAGGAAAGCTCTGCTTGGCACAGAGAAAAGCTCTGATACCACTTGACGCAGTGCAGAAGCGATACTAGATGTCGTTCTAGCGTACGTTCTTGAAACTCAAGAAGGAGGGCTCTCACAAGGAACAAAATATCTCAATTGAGAATTACTTGAATATTATTGATGAAAAGCTTGTGTTAAGAAACAAGCAGAACAAGCCTATTTATATTAGCTAAGATTAATCCTAATCCTAAGAGACTTATAATTCCTAATCAAAAAAGGAATATTAATTAAACAAGAAAATATTAAGCTAATTCTAATTAAACTAGTAAAAGGAATTAAACTAGAAATAAGAATTTAAACTTATGCTTCTACTTATCCTACATCATGAATGGTGAGAGGGAATTGATTAATTCCACAAACAGCATGGGGTTTAATCATTTTCCCCTCTAAATAACACATATGTCAAAATGTAGTCTATAGGCTATTCATTTTTCATGATTTATATCACTGTACAAAGTACAAATAAAAAATACAACACTTAACAAAAAGAAAACAATGAAAGAAAATTACCATTTGGCTGAGGAGTATATGCTGTTGCGTGATCATTTTTTCCCTCCCTTGTCGAGGCCGGTAATACTACTAATCAGTAAAATTAAAAAGTAATAATAAACTTAGTAAAATTAAAAAATAATAATAACAAACTAACTTTATTTAGGTGGATACATAAAAAGATTAAGCTTTTTTTTTTTTTTTAAAAAAGAAAATTATATATACTCACATACCTGTGAATGACAGCGGCAGCGGCCAAGAAGCAGCCAGAGTGGTGGTAGCGGCGGCAGGGACGGTGGCAGCGGCCACGATTGTCTTTGTAATATATTTGCCTTGCCTTCTCTCTCTCTGCGTTACAATAAAAAGTGTCGTAAATAATGCGCAAGAGAAGGCGGAGGAAATTTAATAACGAGCAAGCACATGAGATGAGAATGGCCCCATGATAGTGGACTTGAGCAAAGTCCCTGGTCCCTGGTCCCATGACGCTGGAGTTTTTATCGTTTTGTGTGGAAAATTCTGATTTACGTGTGCATTGCAACCAAAGTTCTCGCACTTAGTAAATCAATAGTCACCAATAGTCAATCATGGTCTTACATAATGAATTAAACAATACTTCAATAATTAATTTAGTAATTAATTTTACTAAATACAGGTACTCAATTTTTAAACCTCATGCTAACACAATTTATAAAACACTAGAAGTGAAACAAAGATTTTAGTTTGAGAGGAAATCATTATTACATCAATTAGTTAATATACTTTAAAGTTTAAATTAATAGTTTTTTTTTTCAGTCTCAAAGTTATTGATCTGTCAAAATTTGTCTGAATCTGTGATATATATATATATATATATATGGAGAGGACTAAGTTACAACTGCTGTAACTTACAGTCCTCTCGCATAAATAGTATTTGAAATATTATTTATTACTGTTTATGTGAGAGAAGTATATATATATATATATATACTAAAAACAGCAAGAAAACCAACAGCAAGAGAAGTATATATATATATATATATATATATATAAAAGGGATTGACACGCGGACTAAATTGCCTCCTCAAAAGAAAACCAACGCAATCTAAAAACAGTAATCATTGCATATATATATATATATATGCATATGCTTTAAAGAAAAGGTAAGGCATCACCGCTGTTCCTCTTCTCACTGTTTACAAATGGAGAATTATGCAGGCTCGGTCTATTATAATAGATTTTGATGTCTCTATTAGTTTTGTCCGTCTCTAAATTATGTAATGGAAGAAACGTCTCTCAAAAGAAGAGAACAAAAAGTAACTCTTCTCTTAGCAGAAAGAAAAAAAGAAAGAATTATTCCTTGATTATACTTCTTGCATGTTTATGATCCAATTAATCTTTGACTTCTCTTTCTTTTTTCATAAAAAAAAAAAAACTAGCTAGAATGATTTATGTGCGTATTTCTTGCAAATATGCTTCTGAAAGGACTGATAATTTTGGATATATAGTAAAGTTTAATTTCTTCTTTACTTTTTGTTAAGTGTTTTACAGAAAATGGATGTGTAGGATTCGAACAGAAAACTCAAGGTGAAATCCTTTCTTTTTAATCTTTTCAGTTTAATTTACTTATTTGATTTTGTTCTTGATAAGGAATTTTCTACATTACTGTTTGTGCATACACTCGTTTTCATTTGTTCATGACTAAGCAGCTGCATTTTTTACACGGTGGCCTTAATATTTGTAAGACTGATCCAAAATCCCATTTCTGTGAAAATATATTTGCTTGAAATGTATGGCACAAGAAATTACAACACCAAAACAGTATCGCAGCTTGAAGAATATTAGTCGTAATTATGTGTATCATTTATCAAAGAAAAATCTCGTTTTGCAGGTCCATTTGCCATTACAGTTATACTCCGTCCCCTATCACTAACATATTGACCAGACAACATGTAATGTAAGCACAAAACCAATGCGGGTTGTATATCATAAGTGAAGTTTCCGACTTTCATCTATCATTAAAAAGATTCCATTAATTTTAATTTTAAGTTTTTATTGTATTTTTTTACTATTTTACTTTTGATGCGGTAAAATCCGCCAATAATCAATAAAATAATTAGGGATATAATAGTAAAAGACATGAAAAAAATGAAAGTTAACAAAAAAAATTTTATGATTATTTTGATTCTACGGATGGCAATTATTCAGCTCGATATTATATTATTCATCCATGTGCAAATTCATTACTCTCGATCATATCCAAATTTATATTTAGCTGATGGATATAAATATGGATTTTATTGATATGGATGTAAATAATCATAGATATTTAATTTTTATTTTTAAATAAAAAAATTATGTAACATATTAATAATTGGTAATATTTCGTAATATTAAAAGCTATTAATAATGTGTTTTGCATTAAAAAAATTCTTAGTTTTTATTTATTACTATTTCTAAAATCGTTAATATCGAAAACTAATAAAATTTATATTTAAAAAAAAAAAGTAGTAATAAAGTAATAATAAACTAACATCTAAATTTATATTTAGATAAGTTGTGCAGGGGGATTGAATAATTTTGACTCACGGCAGGGGGCTTAATCATTTTTCCCACGATTTGTTAGCACATATTTGAAAGAGTAGTGTATAGCTTAAAAATACAACACTCAAACAACAACCAGAAAATTACCATTTGCGTAATTTGTTTTTTAATTTCTCTCCCTTGTCGAGGCTGTTAATACTACTAATCAGTAAAATTAAAATAATATTAATAATAGTAAACTAACTTCACTAAGGCAAATACATAAATCGATGAAGCTTTTTTTTTTTTTAACAAAGAAAAAATAATATATATATATATATATATATATATATATATATATATGCACACTGCACACACATACCTATGAACGACGGGCGGCGGCGGCGGCGGCCATGTTTATTGTCTTTGTAGTATATTTGCCTCGTCTCTTCGCTCTTGTCCGCAATTAGCTTGTATTCAACTGAGCTTCTAAGAATGTAACTGATATAAATATTAAAGCATCTCTACTTTATCTATATACCCAAAGAGATGGGAAATTATTCAGATCCCAGTTAAAAAATAAAAAATAAAAAATATGAAAAATGAAAATACAATGAGAGGGAGAGAGAGAGGGAAGGGTTAGGAAATTCAATAATGAGCAAGCACGTGACAATGGCCCCACGATTTTGGACAATGGTCCCCTTTGTCGCTGCAGTATTCATCCTTTTGTGTGGAAAACTCTCAGTCTCTACATGTGAATCGCAAGCAAAATTCTCATATATATATATATATATATATATATAAATCATAATAATATTATATAATGAAATAACACTTTCGGGCGTAGCCGGTTAACTGCCAGAAATTGGCCGGTTAGCCCCTATCTTTCTGAAATTAAAAAATTAATTCTAGACATAAGCGGCTAGCCGCTTCCTGAAATTGAAAAACCAATTTTGCCCAAAACACTCATCATCATCGTCATTCCAAAATAAAAAAAAATCATCACCGTTATCATTTTTTCCCTAAACAATCATTATCATTGTCGTTCCAAAAGAAAAAAAAATCATCATCAACATTTCTAATAATCGTTAACATCCCAAAAAAAAAATTAATAATCATAAACGAATTCATTATCAACAAAATAATCCAATCCCAAACAATCATCATCAACCGAACAATCCACTGCCAATAATAATAATAATAATAATTATTATTATAATAATAATCATAATAACAATAATAATGATAATAATAATCAAAATCCCAAATAATCATCCTCATCAAAATAATCCATTTCCATAAAAAAAAAATCTAAATCGAAAGCGAGTCACAGATCATCACCATCAACAACAGCAGCAACCACAAAGCATCGTTGTCACCACCACCATCATCATCAGATCGAAATTGAGACGGAGACGAAATGAGATTTGCGAACGGAGACGACATCGAGATTTGCGAACGGAGACGAAATCGACAAAGTTGCAGCCCCACAGTTGACTGACCAGCAACGACAAAGCAGCAACGACGGTGGTGGATTTTGGTCGTGACAATGATGGTGACGGAAGCAGCAGCGACGACCTTCTACTGGGGAGAGATTCGCAAGAGAGAAAGAGTGGTTTTGTTGATTTTCTTTTTTTTTTTGCTAATTATATTTTTTATTTGAAGTGAGGACATTTTAGAGAAAATAAAAAAATAATGGGGGCATATTGGGAATGGGAGTCTGATTCCCAAGCCCCTTAGAAATCAGATTTCCATTCTTGATTCCTAAATTGGTGTGAGATCCACCAAAATGATTCCGATTCCTTTTGTTATTTAAGCAAGTAAACGCATGTTTTATTCCGATTCTGGATTCCCATTCCTGAATCCAACAAGTAAACACACCGTTAAGGTGAAGGTGATCGGTTTTGGTGTTGAAAATTACTCTGCATTCTCCTTGGGATATAATGGTGTTGAGCTAGCTGCTGCTGATGAAGCAAAGAAGAATGGGAAATGGGTAGAAAGACGATGAGGAGGGAGAAAAGTGGGAAGGGGTTCTACATTTGCAGATGTATCAAATAAGATGACGTCATCTTTTTTTTGGTCGTATTTAATAGCTAAACATAAAAACAATTCAAGAGAAAGATAGAGCGAGGAGTGGAAACGCGTAATGGGGGGATGCGGTATGAGGGAGTATTTATAAGAGGTTCTAAATTTGCTTGAGGGGAAACTACATATGTTGTTTCATAAAAAAAGGCTGACGTCATCTTTTAATTCCTTGTGCCAAAAATGGAAGGGGTTCTACATTTAATGGGTAGCCAAAATTTTTTTGAGGTCCAATATATTTTGAAAAATAATTTATAAGTGTTAATAAAATATTATATTGGTCCTTAACACAATTTCTTCACAATTTTCATAAAATTAATAATTATATTTTTAGTGCTTAATAAAAGTTCATATATTTAACCAAAAAAAAATTCATAATAATAAGAAACCACTTGCACGCCTCTCTACTTTCCAATTTTCTTCACAAATATTCTTCACAAATAATATAGAAGGAAAAAGATTCCATTTTATGTTTTTTTTTTTGTTGGGGGGAGAAACTTGAATCCTACAAGCAGACTTGAAAAACTTGAGAGACATAAGAGCTTTAACCTACGAAGCCCTATAGGAAAAAAGAACTTGAAAGCTTGAGTTTAGTATTTAATTCTTATAATTTTACAGACATTTTTATTTTCAATTGATTGACAAGTGTTTGGGCAAAAATGTAAAATGATATAAAAATGTTATCTTATCGGTTACTGTAGAGCACTAGGAATTTGAGGGAGTATTATGAAAATATTATGGACCTAAGGGGTACATTCAAGAAATAGGCAATAACTTTCTTGGTCTCTTTATCGTTACTTCTGCTAACCTCTCCATGTATGCATATTGATGGTATTGCAGTGATGGCAATTTTATTTCCTCAATTCGTACCCAAAAATTTTTGGATATCTGATTCCGACCCTTGCTGCTACTATGGATGTGAATGTGCAAAGCACAACTAAGCGATTGATAGAGACTCATAAAGTAAGTTTGTGTGTGTTTCTTGTGGCCATAATTATCCACTAAATTGCATTTGCAGCCGATAAGAAGCCTCAACCCAATCAAGCAAATCCTTCACGGTTCTGGGGCCTTATTGCTGTTATCTTTGGATCTCTTTCTACAGTCTCATTGGTCTCCACATTTTTCACTCATTCAGTTGTTGAAATCATTTGCTACATTGCATTGGGTTGCGTTGCTATTATCATTGTTATGTATCAATATGGCTGCATATTGGATGCTTGTCGTTGGATTTAAAACAAAATTATTTCGAGGCCATTTTTCTCGGACACCTTGAATTGGTTTCAAGCTAACATTCATCTATTCAACAGAGAGCAGCAGCAACGGGTAGCAATGTAAGTGTAGAAGTTTAAATCTTTGTTATAAAATTTCACTCAAGACTTTTAGCCAAGAGATTCAGCTTATGTTTGCAGATTCCAATAGATCAAAATAAATACTTGTTCTCACTAAAGTTTATTTTCACTCAATGATATAACCATTGATAGTGTATGGTCAGATCATATTCTTCTCAATCATCACATGTATGGATGCATTCTTTTATTGTTACTATAAGATATAAATATAGGTATTTGCTATAAAGAATGACAATACAGTCAAGGAGAAGAAAGAACATCTTGATTAATTGATCGATCAATAAAGACTTTTGAAATTAATTCACTACCCCTCATCGAAAGAACTGAAGATCTTCATCTTGATTAATTGATCGATCAAAATAAATTCACTATCCCCCCATCACATTCGAAATTTTCATTTTCTTTTTCTAATGGTTCTCCACTTTATGTCAAAACCTTAAAACACAATCAAAGAAATCATATTTGCATTATAAGATATCATTTTTTTTTAATAAGAAATCATATTAGAAACAATAAGAAATTATATTCGAAACAATCATTACTTTATTTTAACGAATTCTAAATAAAAAATCAAATCTAATTTCTCTACAATCTGCATAAAATTAAAAGTGAAATTAATTTCTTAGGCATATCCTGTTGATATATAAAGATGTTAATTGTTGATT
The DNA here is from genome assembly GCA_030449835.1 of Clausena lansium. Classification (NCBI taxonomy): domain Eukaryota; kingdom Viridiplantae; phylum Streptophyta; class Magnoliopsida; order Sapindales; family Rutaceae; genus Clausena; species Clausena lansium. The sequence goes on along the minus strand of JASUUF010000146.1, from coordinate 2,852,444 downwards.
AATTGTTGTTATACACTTTTGCTTGCTGACCTTGCTGCTCTGTCAAGGGGATGCTGTTGTTAGCTTGAAATCAATTCCAAATGTTTGTGAAAACTGGCTTCAATGTGTCGTGGTAATAAACGAGATTACAAGAATCCATAAACAATCTGTCATATTTTTAATACTTCATATATGAAAAAATATAATTTTCTTGTTGAAATAGAGACTTGATATCAGCTGCAAGGACAAAGCAGCGGATTACTTGGGCCACAAGAAAACCCCACATTTTTTTATATTACATGTGTTTTGAACAAAGGTTATGTTGTGCCCTGAACATTGGCTCCCAGAATACCAATGAGGAGTGGAATAGACGAGCAAAAATGACTTAGCAGACCATCGACGAAACGAAATTTCCCTCTCTGCAAAATAAATCATATAAATTCTTCACATGAGGAAATATTATAGATATCAAATAAACCATTTTCCCTATTGACCAAAATCTCTCTGTTTTTTATCACCTGCCTCGCTTTTCCCTTTTTGTGCACATAGATCATGTATTTTTATTATTATTAAAATTAAAATTCATTAACCCAAAGTTTGACTTTAAAATTGGAACTCCAGACCGGAGACAACGCGATGGCCATAACGGGAATAATGCCACAGGACACAATCACAATAAATAGAAGAAGAGTCGCACTACGAAGCCAATATGATGCAAATAAGCTGCCCCAGCCATTAGCAGCACATTACACTTTTGTTACATTTTTAACTTCAGTCTTTTTAATTTAGTTATTGTTATGAGCTCAATTTTCCATACAGTTCTTTCTTTTATTCATATTATGCTTAATTACTTTTGTACGTACCTTTTACTATTATTATTATAATAGTAATAATAAAATCATATTATTATTATTATTATTATTATTATAGTACCTTTTACTCATATGAGCTCAATTTATATATGAACATATTAGTATTATTTGTTTAGGTCACATACGATCCTATTTGTAGTGAATTGTGGATATTGTATATTTGTCCTTAAACATGGGACGGTTTAAGATACACATGGAATTGTAAGATTGGAAGCATATGCTTCTTGAAACCTTGTTTATACTTATATGTTAAGGTAGTGCATAGTGACAATTATTTTATGATTTTGAGTGTACCTTATCATTGAAATACTAGCACTTACCTCGTATTTTAATTCGAACTTGGGCGACCGTAAAGTGCAGTAACAATCAATCGAATTACCACTAAAAGGACATATATAGCAAGTAAAATCATAAAAATACTAATATGTTCATATATAAATTTTGATAACTTTGCAGAGATGGCAATTTCATTTTTAACCCTTGTTGCTATTGTAGTTACCTGAATGTGCAAGGCACAAGGCTTGCGTGTGTTTTTAGTGGTCACAATCTTCTACTGCATTGCATTTGCAGCTGATTACACTCAATTGGTGATACTATTTTATACATTACATGAATTTATGCTGCTATTGCCATTGTTGTGTATCAATATGACTGACTGTTTATGAATGCTTGTCATTGACTTTATCACAAAATCTTGAAGTAATTTTTATTCGATATCTTGATTTGGTTTCAGGCTAATAATAACAACATCTCAGGGTGCTAGGGGCACTAGTGTAACGGGGAATATGTAATATTTGAGTTATGTTGAAGTGTGATCTCAAAATTGAGGCCAAATCACAATGTCGTTTGTCGTGTACAGCGTTGTTTGTTTGTTAAATGCCTGTCGGTCTATTTCAAATTGTTCAAAATGACATTGTCGTCGTTTTACCAACTTAGGTAATAGCACATGAACATTGGATCATTCTTGATCGTTGGGTTGATCTAAGACTGTAGTGTCAGGCCCAAGTAGTAAGGCTGCATGAAGACTAGAGAGTACAGGCTGACCCAAATAAACTTATTAATGTATTACCTAATTTACTTATGGCCCTTTTTTTGTTTTTTTATTGGTTCTGTGGTCCAACGCATGCATATTGCTCCATGAACGTGCGAACCGGAATATTTTACAACACTTACGTGGAGATATTTCTACTTCTTAAATTGTGTAAACTCACACGAAATTAATTAGAGAATGTTTAGATTATTTTAACAATTTTTAATGAAGAATAAACTTGAATAATTAACCAATTAAATCCTCATTAATATGATTACTAAGCTTCAATTAAACTAATAAATTGTGTTAGTAGGGGAAAAATTTAAACAATTAATCAAGTAAATCCTTCTCGATCTCATAGCCAATAAATTTCATGAGATAAATAGCATAAATTTTTTAAAATATCATATCAAAAATAAATTTTATTAGTTTAATTGAAGCTTAGTAATCATGTTAATGAGGATTTAATTGGTTAATTATTCAAGTTTATTCTTCATTAAATAATTTTTTGAAATATTGGGTAGATTTACATAATTTATGGGGTAGAAATAATCCCACCCTTGCTTGTTTGTGCAACTAGAAAAATGACACAAAACCAAAAACATAAATTCTCATTTAGTCTTTATATTTTGCGCTAATTAATTATCCAATTAGTTTTTGTATTTTAAAGAATTACTTAAAAGGTTCTTCTTGTTACTTCTATAACTGTTGGATAAACAACATAAAACAACAATAAAAAATGGAGATGAAGAGGTTTAGACTACATTTAGAAAATATGGTTGGACTTTATTAATTTTTAGGATTAGATTGGACTAGACTGAATAATAAATAATATTATCTTTTTTGTTACAATATCATACATGACTATGTTAACCTAAAAGAATTATTTAAATAGTATAATTATCATTAGATTATGCTACTAATTGTTAAATTTAATATTTAATATTATTGTAAATTAATAATTGAATAGTTTTTATGTGTAATATTCAGTATTGATTTAAATATATTATTGAACAAAAATTTTTAATATTTGATCTTATGTTAAATACTAGTGTAAATAAATTAGTGAACGAAAATTTTTATATTGATCTTAAATAAAATACATGTTAAAATCTGTTAATAGATAAAAAAAATAAACAACCCCTAAGTTAAGTTAAAAAAATAAAAGAAAAAAACAATATTTACTCACTGCTGTCACTGTCTTTCCATAAGCAAAAAAAAAGAAAAAAAAAATCAATATTGACTGACTGTTGTAAACATAAAGAAACCTCACAACCCGGCAACATAATATTCAAAATAATAATCTAACCAATATGTAATTAGCTAGACAATAGTGGCAAAGGATGGCTTCTAGTAAGTTGGTTGATTGGAAAGGAAAAGGGAATATTATCAGATCAGAGGCACCAGATACTGTGTCTAATATCTTCCATTTTCTTTATCTATTTTTCAAGTTAAAATTTCACTGACAAGCCTCCTTAAGAATTATAAATAATTTTTCTTTTTCCTTTTCTCCAAGCCGCCCTTTCATTTGCCCGTGACCGTAGTGATTAAAAGAGGAAAATGAAAACATTAAAGCCAAGTTTCCTTTTTAAGGTAACAAAAGATGGAACAAAATGTGTGTGTGTATGGGTTATTTTTAAATACCTCCCCTATTGTTATCTCTAGATCTCTTTCTATAGTATCATTGGTCTCCACATTTTTTACTCACTCCGTTGCTAAAATCATTTGCTATATTGCATTGGGTTGCACTACTGTTATCATTGTTGTGTATCGATATGCTTGTCGTTAGATTTACCATGAAATTTTGAGGCCATTTTTCTTCAACACCTTGAATTGTTTTCAAGCTAAGATTCATCTATTCAACAGAGAACAGCAGCAACAGCTAGCAGCGCAAGTGTAGAAGTTTAAATCTTTGTTTTAAAATTTCACCCAAGACTTTTAGCCAAGAGATTCCAATTATATTTGCAAATTCCAATAGGTCAAAATATATACTTGTTCTCACTAAAGTTTATTTTCATTCAATGATTAAATTAGCTATTGATAATATATGGCCATATCATATTCTTCTCAATCATCACATGCATGCATGCATTCTTTTATTGTTATTATAAGTTATAAATATAAATATAAACCAACAAGTGCGTAAATCAATTGACATGGGACTGTTCTAACTTAACTAAGGTCCTTGGTTTGAGGTTTGGGAATGCAGCTGTGCTAAATACTTATTGGAAGAGTTTTGCCGCCCTAGTGGTCCTACTCGGCTCGAATCTGGATTAATTAAGACCCAATGTGACTTTCACATACCAGATAGTTTAATATGCCAAAAGAAAAAAGATATAAATATAGGTATTTGCTATAAAGAATGCCAATACAGTCAAGAGGAAGAAAGAACTCAAGATCATCATCTTGATTGATCGATTCAATAGAGATTTTTGAATTAAATTCATTGACCCCCATCACATTCGAAATTTTAATTTTCCTCTTCAATTGGTACTCCAATTCATTTTAAAATCTTAAAAAACAATCAAACAAATCAGATTTGCGTTATAAAATATCATATTTGAAACAGTCATTACATGTATTTTTACAAATTCTAAAGAAAATCAAATCTAATTTCTCTAAAATCTTCATACAATTAAGAATGAAATTAATTTCTTAAGCATATCCTGTTGATGTATAAAGATCTTAAATTGTTGATTTATTTTTATACAAGAATCCATAAACAATCTGCCATGTTTTTTTATACTTGATATATTAAAAAAAAAAATTTTCTTTTTGAAATAGAGGCTTGATATCCGCTGCAAGGGCAAAGCAGTTGATTACTTTGCCATATTTTACAATGAAGGCTGTGTCGTACTGAACACTGGCTCCCAGGATATCAATGAGGACTAGACATTCAAAAATGATTTGGCATACCATCAACGAAATGAAATTTCCCTCTCTGCAAAATAAATCGTATCAACTGTTCACATGAGGAAATATTATAGATATCACTGGTGAACTAATTAATCATGTCATTTGTATTGGTGAATGCAATGCTTTAGAGGCGAAGATAAACGGTTTGCTTTGAGCCTCAAATCGGAACCATAAGTTATTTGATTATTTTTCAGGTTTTTTTTATTAGTTTTTATCTTTGATTTTAGAAGTCGGATTTAAGTATCAGTTTTGTTGTTTTCTTTATTTCAAACATTAGAATTTTATTATACATTTTTTATGTTAAATAATTTAGAATTTACCTTTTTCGGTGAATTTGTGTGTTAGAGTTTAACATAGAAGAGGGTGAAACATTAGTTACGAGACTGTCCATTAATTTGATAAAATTTTCTCTTTCAGAATTCGTGCATTGATATTTCTTTGCTTATGTTTTGCATCAATATAATAACCTTGAGGCAGCCACGTTCAAAACTTTAAATCAAAGACTGGTAAGTTAAAAAATAAAAAAAAAAGTAAAATAAAAAATTAAGATTGGCTGGTGAACCAATCACGTTCAGCCATTATTGGAACGCAATATTGACTGAAAGTCTGAAACGCCACATCAAAGCCATTTTCCGATATTAACTAGTTTATGAAGTTTGTTCATGTATAAATTTTGACGTACGTAAAACTATTTTCTTAATTAATGATAGTTAATTTTAGATGATCATATTTTTTAGAAATAGTCTAAATAAGGAAAACAAAACAAACAACACCAAAATTTGATATGTAAAAAAAAAAGGATAAAAATTTGTAAGTAATAGCAAAAATAGAAAAATAACTTAAAACTGTAAAATGACTAAGAAAGAAATGGAATTTTCAGCTCGACCACGAGGCAAAACGGCAATAGCAGTTTTAGGTTTCGTTCATCTCGTCGTCGCTCCGAAATGTATATTGTTTGTGCAAATGGATACCTGTAGTTAGAATTATGAACTCCGGAAGATACTTTACCCATCCTACACAACCATTATATATCATAATATTTATTGCATTTATAAAATTTCACAAAGGGTAAGAATAATAATGCATTCCTCATTTTTTTTAAAAAAAAATTATTAAAGCTCTTGCAAACAAATTAAAAATAAAAACAAACTCAACCACTAACAAGCTGGCCAAATTCTCCGCCATCTTCTTACATTTTGTCTTCTCTTCTTTTTTTAATATCCTTTTCGTCAATAGCTTTAACATTAATATCATCATAAACATAGACTATTTCTAAAATTTTTTGGAGTAATTTGATTTTAACAAAAGAAAAAAATAGTGGCCAAAATAAAATTTACACAAAAATTAAATAACTCTTTTAACTTATTGATGCTTTTGCTAATATATATGGATGTGTATTGATGGTTTTTCTACCACGGTAAAAAGTATGTACCCTCAATTTCGTCCCATAAAATTTTCGAATGTCTCATTCTAACCCTTATCTCAATTATGGGTGTGAATGTGCAAAACACAAGCTATTGATCGATACTCATGGAGCAAGCTTGTGTGCTTCTCTGCTGGCCACAATCTTCTATTATATTGCACTTGCAACTAATTACAAGTCTCAAGTGTAAGCAAGCAAATTCTTCACAATTATAGGGCTTTATTGCTATTATATTTGGACCTCTTTCTATTGTTTCACTGACCTCCACATTTGTTCCACACTCAATTAATGATACCATTTTATACATTGTATGGATTTATGTTGCTATTGTCATTGTTATGTATCAATATAAGAGATTTTTTATGGATGCTTGTGGTTGGCTTTATCAAAAAATCTTAAAACCATTTTTCTTAAGCATGTTGAATTGTTCATATGAATTCTGCTCCACCACATATTTGCAGGGTATGTTTCGAACAAGGGATTCTTTGTGCCTTGTACGTACACTCCCACCATACCGATGAGAACCAGAATGAGTTTGTCAACTATTTTACGAAACTTCGTGATCAATGAACTTAAATTTGGTTCACGCTCGCTCACTGAGTCAATTCGATCGCCTTTGGCTCAGTGAGTCTACTCGATCGTCTTTGGCTTCAAACTCGATTTGTTCACTTGATATCACAGTAACGAAGAAAAATGGACAGTATTTAAGCAAAACATTCATATGAACAAAGGACACATGTCAATATATATATATATATATATATATATATATATATATATATATATATATATATATATATATATATATATATATATATATATATATATATATATATATATATATATATATATATATATATATATATCATTAAAAGGCAAGGAAAAGTCGAAATGCTCACTCACCCTTCTTGCTTCTGTTAATTAATGTTTTCCTGGATTCGGTGATTCAATTCACTGGAGTTGCTCTCCTTTGCTCCAAAACAGCATAAAGAGCTTCTCAAAATTTTTAGGAAATTTGTTTGAGAAAGTAGATTTGGTTCAACGCTCGCTCAGTGAGTCAACTCGATCATCTTTGGCTTCGAACTCGATCTGTATGTTGGATTATTTAATCCAATAATGTTGGATCCTTAATTCAATGTTCGGCTTATATGTGAATAATTATGTGTTGTAGATCATCATATAAGGTTAAGCCCAATTAAAAGTGATCTAATAAGGTTTTCGATAATATGGGCTTTAATGTATCTAATAGGGTGTGGGCTTTTAATGTGTAGAAACCCAATGATATTCTGATTCTATGATGGGCAGAATTAGGAATACCTAGTGACAACAGGATAAGTTATCTATATAAGTGGTTATGGTCCCAGGTCACACGTATCGTTCTATTCTTTCTGACATCCCATTATCAGATAGAGTGCACAGAGAGAATTAAAAGGCTCTCTAGGATATACGTGTTGATCTGGAAGGTCAACCACACAGATCTAGAGGTTATTCAGCGTTATGGATTCAGGTACGCTTCTGCATATTCTGTTATTGATTCTTGGTGATTTAACATGAATGTTCCTGGGTTTATATGTGATGGTTTTCACATAAGAATTTATTATAATAAGTGGTATCAGAGACTCTTCATGTTTGAATTATTGAGAATCAAATTTATTTTAATTAATATTTTGGTATTCTTGAATTTAGTAATCTCAGTATTATTAAGTTTGAGAATGATTTTGTGGTGTTTGGATTGAAAATTCAGAATTAAGGAAATTAAAATTAAGAATTTTGGAAATTTAGCTTTCGGTTGTTTAAGATCCGGAAATTGGATTTGTTGGAAAATCAAATTTTGATCGGCGAGATCTTGAGCAAAACAAGAGCGTCGCGGCCGCCGGCCACGCGATCTAAGGCTGCGACGAGTGCGCTAGCTCGCGCGATCCGGCCGTTGTTTGCGCGATTTCACACCGCCGGCGCGCGCAAGCGCGCGCGCGATTCGTGCGCCGATCGCCGTTGGCTGGCTAGCTGCTTTCTCGGCACTCGTCTCTGCTTGCTCCAGGAGCACGGCTGGTGGTGCGCGACCCGCGCGGCTGCTGGCGTGATTCACGCCCCAAGCATCCCGATCTGCGCTGCTGCCACGCCGTCGACGAAGCCGTGGCCACGAGGCCGCGCTCGTACAAAGCGAAGGCTGCGCGCGTGGCCGCCGCCGCTCAAAGAAGACTCGAAGAAGAAGAAGCGGCGGCGGCCGCCGAAGAAGAAGAAGAAGAAGCGAGAGGCTATGGCCGCTTGCTCCGAGAAAAAAAAAAAAAAAAAAAAAAAAAGGAAAATTAGGGTTTGGGTTGGTGTAGGATACGGGTCGGATTCGCCCGAACCCGGTCAAACCCTTACCCAAATGAGGAGTGGGCTGTTTCTTTTTTAATCCGGGTCGGTTTGACCCGGTCCGACCCGAACCCGGTTTAAGGATTAATTTTTTTTTTGAATTTAAGCTTTGGATACGGGTCGGTTTGATCGACCCGAACAGTAACGACCCGGTCAACGGTTGATTGGTCAAAAGTCAGCCGTTGACCGTTGACTGTGACAAAAAAAAAATATTTTTTTAAAGGGTAATTTTTGGTACAATTTTAAATTCAAATATTGGTGTTTGGTTATATGTATTTTGAGATAAATTAATTGAAGCAACATGTCGCCAAAGTGACCTCTCTTGTGGAAATTAATTTATTTTGGAATATAAACGGTTTTGTACATGTAATTTCTGTAAATATCGATCGGCCCAAAGGAAGGTCAATATTTAACAGAGTTACATGTGCACTTGTGGTAATAAACACGTGATGATTATTCAGTTTTATGTGTGAATAATAAATCGGCCCAAAGGAAGGTTTATTGTTTAACATATTCTTATTATCAGTGTTTGATTACTACACCAAGGTATCACTTACAAGTTAATATTTTGTCCAAAGATAAAATATTAATGGAGTGCTCGGTATCTTGAGATGGGGTTTATCTTTATTTGAATTTATTATTGTTGTTTTGAGACTTATAGGTGCATGTTTTGATTGTTTAATTGTTCTCTGGATTCAGTTATGTCTACTACAAATATTATTGCCAACATCAATTCAATTCCAATGCTAAATGGCTCTAACTTCAAGTCACGGCGAGGGAACCTCTTAATAGCTCTCGGAGTCATGGATTTTGACTTTGCGTTAAGGAATGATTCTCCCTCACCCCTTACGGATGAAAATACCCCTGATTATAAAAGGGAAATAGAAAGGTGGGAGAGATCAAATCGCATGTGTATCAAAATCATGAAGAGGGCCATTCCTAAGCATTCAAGGCTTAATGTCTCGAAAAGGCAACTACAAATAAGGAATTCGTCTGCGGAAATTGAAAAGAGGTTAGTCAAGAACGAAAAGATAGATTCGGATACGCTATTGACAAATCTAATTTCAATGAGGAATAAGGGCAAGGATAAGGGCAAAATGAGGAAGAAGGATAAGGAAGTCTGCAGATACGAGAACCTCAAAGGAAACAACAAAAGAAACTAGATGATCCGAAAAGCACTAGTTGTTTCTTTTGTGGAGTTGAAGGACACGGTTTGGTTTGTTCTGAGGTTAATTTAACTTCGGTGCCTAGACATACGTGGTGGATAGATTCTGGTGCAACAGCTCACATCAGTGTGTCTATGTAGAGCTGTATAGATTGTCGAAAGCCTAATGATGGTGAAAGATACATCTATGTGGGCGATGGCAAAACAAATTGAAGTTGAAGCAATTGGAAAATTCATATTATTATTAAAGACTGGATTTTATTTGGATCTCGATGAAACATTTGTTGTTCCATCTTTTAGACGAACTTGATTTCTATTCCCGCTTTGGACAAATCTGGTTTTTCTTGTTCATTTGGGAATAGAAAATTTAGTATTCAAAATTGGTTGGTTCCTGGTTCTTTGTCGATTATGATAATCTTTATTTCTTTGGATACAATTGCTTCATTTGGAGAATCCTCGCAATTATGTACACGAGGTGTTAAAAGAAAATTAACCAATGAGAATTCGGGCTGCGTTATGGCATAAGAGATTGGGTCATATCTCCAAATGGAGAATAGAGAGACTTGTGTCAAACGAAATTCTTGACCCCTTAGATTTTACAGATTTTGAAATTTGTGTTAATTGTATTAAGAGGAAACAAACCAATAAAAGAAAATTTGAAGCCAACAGGACTTTGGACATCTTAGAACTCATACATATGGACATTTGTGGGCTATTCCCTATGGCTTCTTGGAATGGTCAACAATATTTTATGACATTCATAAACGATTTTTCTAGATATGGCTACATATATCTCTTTCATGAAAAGTCACAGGCCTTGGATATGTTCAAAAATTTTAAGGCTGAAATTGAGAATCAACTCAGTAAAAGAATCAAAAGTGTCAGCTCTGACCGTGGTGGTGAGTACTATGGTAGATCTGATGGTTCAGGTGAACAACGTCCAGGACCGTTTGCTAAGTTCCTAGAGGAATGCGGTATCGTCCCACAGTACACTATGCCGGGTTCGCCTACTATGAATGGTGTTGCTGAAAGACGAAATAGAACGCTTAAAGACATGGTAAGGAGTATGATTTGTCATTCTACTTTACAAGAATCACTCTGAGGCGAAGCGCTTAAGACTGCAGCATATATCCTTAACAGGGCTCCAACTAAAGCGACTGCCAAAATCCCTTACGAACTTTGGACGGGCAAGAAGCCGAGTCTAAAGCACTTACATGTTTGGGGATGTCCGGCTGAGGCAAGGCCTTATAGGCCTAATGAAAAGAAACTGGACTCAAGGACGGTAAGTTGTTACTTCATTGGATACTCTGAAAGATCAAGGGGGTACAAATTTTATGATCCCACGACTAAGCCTATTTTCGAGTCGGGAAATGCGCGGTTCTTTGAGGATGTCGAGTTTGCGGGGGGAGATACAGTTAGAGACATTGTCTTTGAAGAGGAACATGTTGATATTCCCACAAGTGTTATTGGCATTGATCAGGGTCTTATTCCTGGCTTTGTTCAAGACACAACAGATCAAGACAATGATGAAAAACCCCTCATACCGAGAATTATTCCGTAAGAACAAACTCTTCCACCTCAAGAACCTATGCCATTAAGGAGATCCACTAGAGAAAGAAGAAGTGCGAAGTGCAGAGATGATTACATTATATTTCTCCAAGAACATGAGGTTGACATTGGAGTGATGGAAGATGATCCAATCAATTTCCGTCAAGCCATGGAAAGTTCTAACTCTCAGAAGTGGATTGATGCCATGAATGAGGAGATAAAGTCAATGAAGGACAATGACGTATGGGAACTTGTCCCATTGCCAGAAGGTGCGAAACCCATTGGTTGCAAATGGATATTTAAGACCAAGAGGGATTCGAAAGGCGATGTGGAGAGGTACAAGGCACGTCTTGTCGTAAAAGGCTTTACACAGAAAGAAGGCATTGATTATAAAGAGACTTTCTCTCTAGTTTCTTCGAAAGACTCTTTCAGGATTATAATGGCATTGGTGGCGTATTGATGAGACGATCTATATGGATGTGAAGACAGCGTTTCTTAATGGTGACATTGATGAGATGATCTATAGGGTGCGACTAGAAAACTTTGTGTCCGGAGACCCAAAGAGTATGGTTTGCAAACTTAAGAAATCCATCTATGGGCTCAAGCAAGCATCTCGACAATGGTATTTCAAGTTTCATCAAGTAATCATCTCGTTCAGTTTTGAGATGAATTTGGTTGATGATTGCATATACCATAAGTTCTGTGGGAGCAGGTACATCTTTCTGGTTTTATATGTCGATGACATTTTGCTTACCAAAGAACGATATAGGCTTATTGCACGAAACCAAGAGATTTCTAGCTAAGAATTTTGAGATGAAAGATCTTGGTGACGCCTCTTTTGTGTTAGGCATACGGATACATCGGGATCGCTCCCGAGGTATTCTTGGATTATCACAAAAGAGCTATATTGAAAAGGTTCTCAAAAGATATGGCATGCAAGATTGTAAACCATGTGATACCCCAGATTGCTTAAGGGAGACAAGTTTAGTCTCGATCGATTGCCACTAAGAATGATTTTGAGGAAAAGGAAATGCGAGAAAATTCCTTATGCGTCGGTAGTAGGAAGTCTAATGTATGCTCGGGTTTGTAAGCGACCGGATATTACGTACGTTCTTTGGGATGTTGGGCGAGATATTTGAGTAATCTAGGAGTAGACCATTGGAGAGCGACCAAAAGAGTCTTACGGTATTTACGAGAGAACAAAAGACTACATGCTCACATATCGGAGGTCGGATCGGTTTGAGATCGTTGGGTATCTTGACTCGATTTCTTGGATGCCAAGATAGTATGAAGTCCACGACGGGCTATATCTATCTACTAGTTTGGGGGTGCTATTTCATGGAAGAGTGCTAAACAGAGTCTCTTACTGACCTCTTACGACGATGGCGGCGAAATTCATAGCATGTTATGAGGCATCCAATCATGGAACATGGTCTGCGGAATTTTGTCACGGGTGCGTATTGTAGATGGCATTGATAGGCCACTCAAATTATTTTGTGACAATAAGTCAAGCGGTGATGTATTCCAATAACAACGAGGAGCTCGACGAAGTCGAAGCATATAGAGATCAAGTTCCTAGTTGTTAAAGAAAGAGTTCGAGTGGACGAGTTGTCTATAGAGCACGTTGGCACAAACTCCATGATTGCGGATCCGCTTACTAAGGGATTGCCACCCAAAATGTTTCATGAGCACACTTGCTCGTATGGGTGTCATGTTGTTAAAGGATATTCAGTTTTAGTAGGAGTTTGTGATTTTAGATGCTCTTATAATATAGACATTTTTCGGTTATTTCAGTTTATGGTTATTTTCTGCGAAAATAAGGTTTTAGTTTGTTTACACACTCGATTTTGGTAAAGTTTGATCTCACTAAGATTTAAGGTGGACCAATTGGAAATAGGCATGTTAAGATCACATTACATGAAATTTCCATGCTGCACATCCACATCATGATCCATGTCATTCGGTTGTATTGGCATTGTGACCATTGATGGGTCGAGTTACGACGACAGCTTGTAACGAAGGCCGCTTTGATCCTATGTTGGTATGATTGATGGACGGGATTGGTTATAGATACATTCCGGTAATAACAAGAGGTTGAGCTCATACGGTTAATTTTACAAAACATAATTATAATGTTACACATATAGCCCAAGTGGGAGATTGTTGGATTATTTAATCCAATAATGTTGGATCCTTAATCCAACGTTGGGCTTATATGTGAATAATTATGTGTTGTAGACTGTCATATAAAGGTTAAGCCCAATTAAAAGTGATCTAATAAGGTTTTCGATAATCACGGGCTTTAATGTATCTAATAGGGTGTGGGCTTTTAATGTGTAGAAACCCAATGATATTCTAATTCTATGATGGGCGAAATTAAGAATACCTAGTGACAACAGGATAAGTTGTCTATATAAGTGGTTACGGTCCCCGTGTCACACGTATCTTTCTATTCTTTCGACATCCCATTATCGATAGAGTGCACGAGAGAGAATTAAAGGGCTCTCTACAGGATATACGTGCTTTGATCTGGAAGGCCAACCACACAGATCCGAGAGGGGATTCGAGCGTTATGGATGCTTCCGCATATTACATTTATTGATTCTTGGTAATTTGACATGAATGTTCGAGTTTATATGTGATGGTTTTCACATAAGGATTTATTATAACACTGTAAACTTGATGTCACTGTAATGAAGAAAAAATGTACTATAGTTAAGCAAAGGAGTCTTATGAACAAAGAACACTTGTCAATATATGTATCTTTAAAAGGCAAGGAGAAATCAAAATGAGCAGGCGATCTAAATCCATCATGTAGATTCTCACTCACCTTCTTGCTTCTGTTAATTCATGTTTTCCTGGACCCGGTGACTTAACTCACTAGAGTTACCCTCCCAACTCCAACCACAAAAGATCGTTATGAGTTTCTCAAAATTTTACGAAACTCCAAGATAGACGAAAATAAATTTGTCTCAACACTCACTGAAAACCCAATAATAAATGATTATATGCAAGATCGTTATGAGTTGCTGCGAAGGTTCCCGCTCAATTTGTTTTCCCATTGTTCACGTACTGGTCTGGCTTCATGAGAGCCGTTGGATTAAGTCTGGTTTCATGAAAGCCGTTGGATTAAGTCTGGTTTCATGAGAGCCGTTGGATTAAATCGACTATTTGTTTGAAAATGACTACTTTTTTTTTTGAAAAGATAAAAAAAAACCTTTTTTTTTTTTGAAAAATAATTTCACTAAAAAAAAAACCTATTTTCTTTTATATATAAATTGTATGGGTTAGGGCATACGTATGATCAAAGCAGCATATGATCCTGAAAACCATTTCACCAAAATAAGCTTTTTTTTTTTTTTTTACAAATAAACTTTAGAGAGAGGAGAATAGTTAGCTTTTAATAGGAGTGTGTCAACTGACAAGTCATCTACGCAATACAATTTTGATCTGCTACATAATATTATTTTTGTTTTTACATTCTTAATTCAAAATTCCTTTTTAAGTGATTTAAATCAATGGTTTCATACTCCCATAGCACATAACATGGCCCCGGGCAATAGAGACGGAACAGTTTAACACGGCTGCTATGAGTCTATGACGATGATGAAAACAGACAAAGCACAATCACTAATTAATTAATATACAAAAAAATAAATATCATTAATTATATTTAGCTACCTAGGTTATAATAATATTTAAACATTAAAACAAGATTGAAATTGGAGTGCTAACTGAAATAGAAGCATAAGCAATTATTTATTACTCTTTAGATTTTCTTTATAACGAGTATCATGCACGTGCGAGGCATCAGCCTTCATCCTCTGCGGGGCCTATGTGCGTCACTGTTTTCATTCCAAAATCTTTTCCTCCGCGTTATCAGTTATCACCGCGTCTATGAGGGACAGTTGAACGAGCGACTCGTGAGAAGAGCAGTTCAAATTCACAGTGATTCGTGCTTAGCTTCTCTTATTATTGGTTTCTCAAAAGCAGAAGAGAGCCAACCCCATAACACTACAGTAGGTCCCTCGGAAGAAAGAGAAAATTAATAATTTTATATTCGAGTAGGTATTACAAAAAAATATAAAGAATTATGAAAAAAAACCAAAACGTTAATTAGAGGAAATTGAAAAACTTCTAAGATTGGTTTTGAAATTGAAGATTAATGGTTGCTAGCTTCACTCATGAGATATAACCCGCATTGGTTTTGTGCTTACATTACATGTTGTGTGGTCAATATGTAAGTGATAGTGGATACAGTATAAAGTGGACCTGCAAAACGAGATTTTTCTTTGATAAATGATACACATTTATATAATTCTGACTAATTTTCTTCAAGCTACCATATTGTTTTGGTGTTGTAATTTCTTGTGTGATCTTACTTTTCAAGCAAAGATACTTTCACAGAAATGGCTTTTCGTATCAATCTTACAAATATTAAGGCCATCGTGTGTAAAAAAGACAATTGCTTAGTCATGAAGAAATGAAAGAGTATAGCGATTTTGAAAATTCTTTATCAAGAAGAAAATCAAATAAGTAAAAATTTCCTCAAATTAATAACTGCTGCCTTCTATTGTATTTCGATCACTAATTAATCTTAAATGCTGAGAACAAACACTGTCCCCATAGATGTCATCAAATCCAAACTCAACATGGTTTTATTTGGATTTATAATCTCGACCCCTTTCTTTGAGAAACCCTAAAAAAAAAAAAGTGATAACGAAATTAACATAATAATAATAACAATAGTTTCAAAAAAACAATAGTAGAAAAACTAATATGGCTCCAAAAATTTACTCATACGTAGACATAAATCTCATTAGTTTTAAAAATCACCGCTGATGACATAGTAAAGACATGTCGTACGTTAATAACTAAAAGAAAGCAAAACGATAGTAAGAAAAAAAATTGTAAATGAAAAAAAAAAAGAATAAGTTGAAAAATATAAATGATAAAAAAAAAAAAAACTATCGCAAGAGTGAAAAAATAACAGTACCGTGAATGTCTCGGATGATGGAGATTTCAGTGGCAGGTTTCCATCTGCATCTTCTTTTCCAGTTATTTCTATATATAACTATTGGATCAATAACATAAATAGTGATCAAACATAGAAATGAAAAGTATGAATGGACTATATTAGTTTTTTTGATTAGATTATATTACACTGAATAGTAAATAAAATTGTCTTTTGTTAATTACAAATGTCGGATATGAGTATGTTAAACTTAATTTAATAAAGTTATAATAACTATTTAAATACAAAAGTATAATTATCTTTAAATTATAATACTAATTGTTGAATTTAATATTTAATATTCAATATTCAATAGTGATTTAAATATATTATTGAATAAATTTTTTTATATTTGATCTTTATATTAAATACTAGTGTAAATAAATTATTGAATTAAAATGTTGATACTAATCTTAAATAAAATACATGTTAAATAAATTAATTAATAAATTTTGGTTATTTATTTTAATATAAAATTCTAGTTTAAATAAATTAGGCAATTAATTTTCTAAATTTTAGATTAAATAAAAAGGGAAAGAGAGATAAAGGGGATTTTATCCTAAACTCATATTAAAAAGCGGATTAATAATCCCATTAATTTTGGACTAATATTTGGACGAAATAGCAGTGTGAATGTGATAGCCGAACATGCCTTAGCCTTAGGTTTTTGGCCATGATGGTCATGTGTGTGGGCCGTGGCATTCTTTTTAACCATGTTATAAAATTGGACACCAAGTTAAATTAAAAAATAAAAAATAAAAAATAAAATAAAATCCCAAACAAACATTGACGGAAGTCATTGTCTTTGCTGGGGGACGAAACCGGCCAACTATGCGATCAAGTTTGGAAATGAAGATGTCCCCCAACAATGACGTTGGTTACTAACACTACAATTCCTGATTTTACTGCAAAATAAAAAAGTCAAAAGTTTCAAAATTTTGATACATAAACTCAGGCCGCAGTAATCGTTTCTCCATCTATCAGCTGAAGAGGTGTTAGCTTCGTCTCTTGACACCTGTCTCATTTTTTGGTTTGTGTGTACATGTTCTTGCATCTATTTAGCATTTCAGTCTTTTACTTGTTTCTCCATCTGTGATACCTGGCTCAACTTTAAGATAAATACCGAGCAGGCGGGTCTGACCATCCCATTCCACCAAAAGAGAGATAAAAAAATGGGTGGTGGCAGCTTGGTTGTAAACTCTGCTATGTAGTCAGTTTTGCTGAATAATTGGCGATGTTATCATAACAACATCATTGTGTCATGGTATGATTACTCACTGCACCGTGATTGCAGCTTCTGGTCTTATGTTCTGTGCCTAGCCATTTTAATGATTCCTTTCTGTTCAAAAAAGAAAAAAAGTTGCTTCATTAATTCTTTGATGATTCCTGCATCTCCATCGCCTTAAGTCCATGCAATCTTATTTTGAATTTATCTTTTTAAAAAAAATCTTATTTTGAATCATAATTGATAATACAATGAGAAGAAGACAAACACTGTCCACATTCCTAATTCAAAATTGTTAGTGATGGGACTATTACACCATTTTAATCCCGTATATACCTCTAAACTAAGAAACAAAAGAGAATTAAATTTCATTTGCATATGCAAATTATGAGAAAGTGTTTGCATATATTTTTATATATTTCAAATCAAAATTTATGATAATAGCAACACAATTTTTTTCTTTTATGAATAACCTTGAACAAGAAAGCAACTCCTATTAAGAAATAAAGTAGCATGCAGTACACCAATATTAGGAGGGACAAAATGAGCCTTCCTTTAATTTCTAAGAAGCCATTACTGTGGAGAAGAAATCTATAAAGAAAAAGGCTGAAACAACATAAATTAATGAAAATTATAATAACGAAACCATTAGCATCATGAGAAAGAATCTTTAAAATATGAATATTGATGATCCAGTTGATTTAGTCCGAATTAAAACAGCTGCCAACTAAAGCTTTTCTGAATCGCTTAGAAAAAGTGCAAGAAATCCAGAAAATGAAATTGCTAGCAGCATATTTTCTGGGTTGCTGCAAACTGGTACTTTTCCGTGAATTAAGGTTTACATCTCAAGCAGTACTAGAAAGTCTAACATCCATTTCATCCTACGTATGTCTAAAACAAAGAATCTAAATTAAATGCAATTCACCGATTAACCCAAAGAAAACGCGGTACCTAATAACAAAGAAAAACCCTTAGTTTAATTAATTATAATAATGTAGAGCCTAAACAATATCTGCAGGTGGCAGCTCTATGGAGGAGGAAGAATTGATGTTGTGGGTACTGGCTTCATGAAACCACTTATTCCGAACTTGGGTTAAAACCGGCTCCATAATATATTTGTAAATCCAATTAAATGCACCCTCGTACAATTTTCCATCTGCATGTACCACCACGATAAAAATAGCTGCGCAGATCCAAGAAATGCACAAAATGATATAACCAATCACCTGTGGAAAAAGGGCGGAGACTAAAGAGACTGTAGAAAGTGATCCGGAGACAGCAGCAATAACAGAAGAATCTGCTTGGTGATCATGAATTCGAGATTTGACATCAGCAACAAGTGCGAAGCAGTACACCCCCACGCCCACAAGAAATGCCCACATATTAATGCCATGCTTTTCGAATAAGGACTTGTTTGTCCCTTCAACATTACAGCCACAAGAGAGAGTAGAACTGGAATCAGAAACCCAAATACGTCAACGTGCGGCCTCAAGGCGAAGGTTGTTATTCGGGAATTTCTGGCTCCGCAAAAGAAAAAAATAAATATAATTAATTAGGGTTTTGTTTTCACGTGCACTTTCTTAGAATGGTGACTTTGAATAATTAAAAGAATAAAGAAAAATTTTGTAAAGTAGTGAGATCAAAGAATAAAAACTTGGTTCTTGAATGAACCCTTTACTACTACCGCTCTATACAATAAATCTTGAAGCTCCTAGCTAGGTAGATCCTTTTTCTTTCAACTAACACGAGTCCAAAAACTAGTCCTGATTATAAGAGGAGTGCAGCTCATGATTTTGAAACTGAAATTCATAACAAAACACCAGCAGTGCCTCCACCGGCTCCTCCTCTTAACCCTCAAGCACACCAAAATCAGCCAGGCGCCTGAGTTAGCAGGGCCACGGGATGAAGATGATGTAGCTTCGTCAAATTTGGTTCTAAACCGCTCTAAGCAACCTCCCATTCGCCCTAAATATGTGGTGGTTGGAGTTTCAACTTTCAGAACTCACCGGTCGCCGTAAACGGCGGCGGTGAGTGGTAACTAAGTACTCATTCTACCTCGCTAATTAGACAAAGAACAATGTTAGCAATGAGAGAAAGCATATGCAGGTATTGGCATTAATTTAAGTAAAATTAAAAAAAAATCACAAGTTAACTGACCCAGGACAAGGGTACTGCTTGCAGCTCGGAATTGGCATTGTGTGGAGTGTTGTGTTTGCTCAAGTGAGAGAAAAAGAGAGTGATCTTTAAAAGAGAAGCCAAGAGAAGCGGAGGACAAATGTTCAATATAATTTCCATAAATTAATACTTGATAAATTTATAATCTCTATGATATAATAATTTTTTACGGTCCCGACTTAGGTCCTGAAGCTAAATTAATAATTTTGATAAATTAATAAGCTAATAATTTTTCTGAGAACTCCTATATAACTCTGTGGTCCTATTTATATCATAAATTAATAATTGTAGAAATTACAAATACTATGAAATTACAAATGCAGCTGACTATATCAGTTTATTAAAATATGAGTCTATTGTAACTTATTTTTTCTTGAAGTTTAAATCTAGTTGAATCTCATTTTTAATTTTTTTCATTGAATACATTTAGTAAAATTCATGAATTTATTTAATCAAGTATACATTATTTATTTGATGAATTTATTTAAATTCTATTGATGATATTTGTAAAATATAATAAATTTTTAATTAATTAAATATTAATTCTTTATACTGTGAACACATTCTATAAATTAATAAATTATTAATTTATCAATTAATTAATATCTTCTTAAATTAATAAATTTTTATGATCCTAATATTATTAGTTTATAAAAATTACACTATACATTATTGAAAGCCATGCGCCGTGGACCCGTGGCCCATGTGAGAGGGAAAGAGATAGACGAAAATGTTGGTTTACTTCTTTCTTTGATTTAAAAAAAAAAATTTTAATCCTTTTTAGATAAAAGCAAAAACACGGTTCCAACGAAGCGCAGAATAACGCGTGTAACAGTGTAAGTGGCAACATCCAATTGTGGGTCGATGACGTGGCACAAGTGACAACGCTCGATTTTTTTTTAAATTTTTTATTATCCTTTTTGGCTCTTCAGTCCAAAATATTGTGTATAAACAAATAAAGCGGTGTCTGAGTTATGACAATTTTACGACGCGTTACTAACGCACGCTTGATGAAAATGTTGTGATCAGTTAGGGTGGACACGTGTAGGGATTATCAACACAGCACATATTTAACTGATCATTTATGTTGAAATATTTGTTATTTTTATTTTTGAACACAGCACAAATTTAACTATTCATTTATGTTGAATTATTTATTAGGAGTTATTTATTTTATTTGACTGGAGCTTTATTTTAGATGATTCATATTTGAGAAATGTAGAAAAAATAGATGTTATGCTATCTAAAATTATAGAAATTTATAGTGTTATGTGAAAGAAGATTGATATATGTTATATATTATACTAAAAAATTGGGATAATTATGTAGTTTTTATACTAAGTATTTTTCTAAATTTTCATAATATTGAATATGTTTTTGTAAGATATGATTTTAATTATGTTGTAAAAAATTAATACAGTATAATGTATTACTAAATATTGTATAACATTATAATAATACAGTGTTAATATATTATAACATAATATAATATACCTATATTAAATTAATTCAATATAGAATAATATAATACAATGTGCCAAATGCACCATAAAGGTGAAGGCGATAGATTTTGGTGTCAAAGATTTCTCTGCATTCTCCTGGGGATGTGATGCTGCTTGTGATGAAGTGAAGAAAAGTGGGAAGTGGATAGAAAGACGATGAGAACCATGAGATTGAGGAGGGGAGAAAAGTGGGAACAGGTTCTACTTTTAATGGTATCCAAAAATGTTTTTGAGGTCCAGTAGATTTTGAAACATAACTTATAAGTGTTAATAAAATAAGTAATATCGTATTGGTCTTTTAAAATAATTCTTTATAATTTTCAGAAAATTAATAAAAATTCATAATAATTTCAATAAATAATGTCTATTGAAATTTTCTTTTTGTTTAAACTCTGATTTAAATATGTCCACCTTTTTTATTTTTGAATATATATATATATATATTCAAAATTTTTACTTTTTCCTTGTTAGTATTGGCTTAGTCCGCGTTCTGGAGATGCATGTCTCAATCATAACAAATTTGGTGAATCAAAAATTTGCTTGAATGGCATCACAAATGTGAACAAGAAAAAGTTACTCAACATTTTTCCTCTTCATTAAAAAAAAAAATCCTCATAATGTTCCTTAATGATCCATGACGTGGAAATTGGAATTTTACGAAGCTCCCTAATCAAAGTTCCACATATTTTTCAAGCTTTATGAAATTCCCTTTCAAGCTTAAACCCTAGTAAAGTTCCCTAATATTTTTTCGGCTTTCAGTTGGAAACTTTTGAAGCTTAATTCTTCGACCATTATCCTTTACTTTCAAACTTTTTTCCTCTTCATTTAATTAAAAAAAAAAAAAAGCCTTTTTCCCTTGTAAACTTCCCTAATTCCATGACGTGGAATTTTATGAATTTCCCTAATAAAATTCCTTCGTATTTTTCAAGCTTTATGAAATTCCCTTTCAAGCTAAAACCCTAATAAAGTTCCCCAATAAAGGGTTGGGACAAAGTTCTTTTGAAGCTTGAAAGGGTTTAAGGTTTATGGAATTTTGTCCCACACCTTAAACCCTTTATGAGGAAATTTATTTTTGTTTAAACCCTTTATGAAAAAAAAATTATTAAAAATTATTTTTGTCCCATAATCTTAAACCCCTTCAAGCTTTACTTTTGAAGCTCCTTCATATTTTTCAAGTTCTGTATAAACGTGTATATATGACGAAAATATCAATGATGTGGAATGAGATTCCGTGTGTGGGACTCGAGCTTTATTTTTTCATAAGAACTTTATTAAATTAAGGCTTCATAGAACAATATTTAATAAGGATATCATGATAAATTCAATAACTATAAATGAATTCAAAAAGGAAACACGTCAAAAAATGAATCATTACTGTTGCAGCAAGATGTAACTACACTATCAGAAACACATTGACTCAATAGCATAAAAAATTATTAACGTCATTTTAAATATTTAGTGTCAGTATTTAGTAATGTTATGCTACTTTTGGTTAATAATATATTTTTGTTTTAATTATCTTTTTCTTGTTTGTTTTACAATTAAAAGAAAGCTAAAAATATATTAAATATACCAAATCTCACAACACAATTCACATAATAAACATCCCAAATACAATACTTAAATTAACATAATTCAACTACACTGTTTGAAAAAGAAAAATATAAATACCAAATAAGTTTTGGACAAGTTCTAAACAACAAAGTATTAAATTAAGTTTGAACAAAACATTAACCAACAGGAAGCACAATAATATCACTGATTATCCGCACATGCCTTTATTTTTTTCGGACCTACATGCACATAAAATCAATTAGTACACCACAAAAAATCCGTCTTGCATATTTGAAAGGAAAAATAATCATAAACTACTCATATATTACCTCACGATTGTAGGCTTTGATTAACTTAGCAACGTATGTAGTCCATGATCACGAAGTCGCAAGAGGTCCTTCATGGTTTATTCATCAGTTCCTTTGAACTTTAATTTCAAAACAATATGTTATTCACCGAAAATGACTTTAATAGCCGTAAGCAAAATGTACATGGTTATTTGCTAAAATAGGTCCCATTCGAGATGCATTTTCATCAATAAACTGACCTTTTAGGAACATCTTTGCTCAAATCCTTTTGCTCCATGAGTTCAATATCATGAAGCAATAAGCCTTGAAATATCATGTGATAAATAAAGACAACATTGTTTTGCACTAGTTTCCCTGTTCAAGCATCCCTACAGGCAATTAAGTAAAGAGATGGGCAAGAAACACTTACCACTTTTGACTAACTTATCAGCACATAAGATTTAAGTACTAAGAAATTAACATCACTCCCGGTATAATTAACATCACTCATGGTATAACCTAACCCATATTTCCTATTTTATCTTCTCAAGAGGTTTGAAGAAATAAAAGAATAAAAAAATTAAAACCTTCTGTATGAAATTCTGCAAAACAGAAATTTGTATGGCCATTTACAAATTAATTTGCACATTTCATGATAATATACCATTTTCTTTCTACTTCTCCTTTTAAGCCATTGATTAGCAAGCCAGGAACTGAATGGCCATTTACAGACCAAATGATGGATCAAAGTTCTTTGGTATCCCCCCTCCCACCAATAACACCCATACACACCAAAAGAAAGGAAAAAGCAAAAAAAAAAAAAAATCAACCATGCAGAACCTTAAGTGCCAAAGAGAGCTTACTGAATGATTCTTACTTCTATCTTTCTTCCAAGAAGAGACAAGACCCTCAACACTTGCGGTTTATTGTGTTCTCTCTTTTTGGTTTCTTGTAAAAATAAGTTATAGAGGGTTTCATGACTTACATCTGAACAAAGGAAAAGCTTCACAAAATTCTGTGTTAGAAGCCATAGGGACTTTTCTCTTTTGCTCTCTGTGTAAACAAACATGAATAACACAAAAGTTGGCATAGACAACCAGCAGTGCTAATCTCAACAGTCTACTTAAATTAAGTTCAATTGAAACAGATTTGTAGAGAATACTTTGAGTGGAAAGTTTGTAGCTAAACTAAATGACTGAAAGATAGGAATGAAGATGTTACCCATTTTTGATGAAGAACTATCCTGTCCATCAGTAACTGTACAGGTTGAACCTTCATTTTCATTGTCATTTAACACCTATTCAAAATCATTCAACAATTAGGATTCATAAGAGAAAAGCTCTAAATTAAATTTTCTTTTTCATTCCTTTCCGTATAAATATTTTTCGCTTGCTTTAAATCTTAAAAAATAATGTGAATTTTTGTAAATAATTTTTTGAAATGTTGGGTAGATTATAGAATTTGTGGGGTAGAAATAACCCCATCCTTTTACTTATTTGTGCAACTGGAGAAAATGATACAAAACCAAAAAGATAAATTCTCATTTTGTCTTTGGAGTTTGTGTTAATTATCCAATTAGCTTTCATATTTTAAAGAATTACTTAAAAGTTTGTTGTTGTTACTTCTACCACTGCTGGATAAATAACATAAAATAATAATCAAACATAGAAATGAAGAGGCTTAGGGTCCGTTTGGGATTGCTTTTAGAAGGCTTAAAAGTAATTTTGAGAATCTAAAAGTTAATTTTAGTATTTGGTAAAAAAAATTCAAAATCACTTTTGTCAAAATCAGCCTCTCTACAGCTAATTTTAAAAAGTAAGGAAGAAGTAGCTTTTAGATTCTGATTTTATGAATAGTTTTATCCTTTAATACAATTCCATATATATCCCTACAATTATTACATAAACCCAAAACTATACTTATTTAAATTGGAAACAAAATCAATATTTCAATAAATTTTTATTATAAAAAAATAAAAGAAATAAAATCAATATGGTATAAATTTTATTTTTAATTAAATTATTATAATACACAATTAAAATTTTTGTATGTACATATTTTTATATGTGTAAGTAAATTTCATCCTATATTATGTCTATTTTAGTCATTAGCTTTTTTACAGCAGTTTAACAATAAGATTTATCAAACACCTACAACTACTTTCAAAACTCACAGTACTTCTAAAAACAAAATTTACCAAACACTTAACTGATTTTCTTCACAGTTGATTATTTCTACAGCACAGCTAACAGTAATTATTTTAAAAGCTACAACATTACCAAACTGGCCCTTAGACTATGTTTAGAAATATAATTGGACTTTATTAATCTTTAGGATTAGATTGGATTAGACTGAATAATAGATAATATTATATTTTGTTTGTTACAATATCAGACATGACTATGTTAACCTAAAAGAATTATTTAAATAGTATAATTATCTTTAAATTATGCTACTGATTGTTGAATTTAATATTTAATATTCAATATTATTGAAAATTAATAATTGAATAATTTTATGTTTAATATTCAATATTGATTTAAATATATTATGGAATAAAAATTTTTAATATTTGATCTTATGTTAAATACTAGTGTAAATAAAATACTGAATTAAAATTTTGATATTAATCTTAAATAATATACAAGTTAAAATATGTTAATGAATAAATTTTGTTATTTAATATGATATAAAATTATAGTTTAAATAAATTAGGCAATTAATTTTTTAATTTAATTTAATTTAAAATAAATATTAGATTAAAAAAAATGGAAAGGCAGGTAAAGAGGATTTTATCCTAAACGTTTGAACTAATATTTGGACTAAATAGCAGTGTGATAGCCAAAAATGCCTTAGCCCTTGGGTGTGATTAATCTTTTGGTCATGATGGTCATGTGTTGGAAGCTGTGGTATTCTTTTTTAATTACCATGAAAAAGAAAAAATTGGCCAATAAGATAAAAGACTTTAGTTTTCTTACATAATAAGATAACAAACATTAATAAATAACAAACATTAGATTTTAAGTATAAAAATCTAGTGAGTGTAAAAATATAAGATAATAATAATATGAGTTATGGGGAATTAACAACGTTTGTCAAATTACCTCTAAGGCTGTAAGGGTCTATTTAAAATTGAGATGCTATAACTTTTAAGCTATAGCTGCTGTGAAAAAAAAAATTGTAATTATAAAATAAAAATTAATCGTATGTAATAAATATAAATTTTAAATAATAATTTTAATAAAATTATTAAAGATATAATAAATTTTTTATTATACGAATAAAAAATCATATTAATATAACTTCTAAACTACAGTAGTTAATATTTACTAAACTCTTTAATATTATAATTTTTAAATTATAGTTGTCCAACCACAATCCAAAACGCGACCTAAGTTAAATTTAAAATGAAAAAGAATCTTTGCAAGGGAACAAAGGTGACTTGCGAGTTGCGATGTGAGTCCAAATCACCTTACGGACTTCGTGACTTGGGACTTCGGCACTCCAAATGGGAGTTTCTTCCGTCACTGGCGGTGACTCACTGTCACAACCATGCGAACATCCTAAGTTAAATTAAAAATGAAAAAGAATCTTTGAAAGGGAATGAAGGCGACTTGCGAGTTGCCATGAGAGTCCAAATCAACTTAGTGACGTGGGAGTCCAAATCACCTTACGGACTTTGTGACCTGGGACTTGGCGCTCCAATTGGGAGTTTCTTCCGTCACTGGCGGTGACTCACTGTCACAACTATGCGCACCACTTTGAAAGGGAAATGCAGGCGACGAAAGACGAGTGAATATGAAAGTGACGTCACGTGACTTTGAATTATTAACACTACAGTCCCTGATTTCACTTCAAAATCAAAAAACCCAAAAAATTTTAAAATTTTGATACATAAATTCATATTATTTTAAATTTTTTTACTTAAATATATTTTTTACCATCAAAATGAATTATTCACACATATGATTTAATATATTCATATTAATACATTTTCTTATTTTAGTTAATTTAATTTATAGTAAAATAATTTATTATTAACTAACTATAATTTATGATAAATGTGAATATGAATTTAATTTCATGTTCTTAATATGTAGTTAATATTTTTTTTTCATAATACTCATTTAATATACAATCAATAATTTGAATATGTAATAAAAATTAATATATTAATTCATAATCACAATTAGTTGGAAATTCTTTCCACATCTCTTCTTTGATCATTTTGGGTCAGTAATAGAACTCAATAGCTAATTGCTAGAGATATGGAACTGACACTAATGGGCATGTAAATAATTTTAATCAATTTATTCAATAAAAATAAAAAATTTGCTAATAAGGATATATTTGACATTTAGGTAGGTGTCTAGGATAAAAACTGCATGGAATTCACAAACACAGGGACTGCAGTGTAATTAACCCAATTTATATACACTTATATGTGCCTTGCACTGTTGCACATGAAAATAGTTGAATGGATATCTTTCTTTTCTTTTTTTTTTTTTTTTTAAAAGTTGAATGGGTATCTGATCTCATTATATACATAAGTGTGAACGGTAATACAAATAATGAGTAGTTGTATGGGTATCTGATCTCATTATATAATTTTCTCTCTTTCATTGTAATGTTGTTAAAAGTAATACCTATATCTCTTTTTAACGAAGGAAATCAATTTTCAATTTCCAACCAAGCTTAGAAGTTTTTCCACTTTATATTCATGTTATTATTTATATGCATACATATATACACTATCCATCTATGTATTTGTGTACGTATGAATGTATGTAAACGCTTTTCCAATAATTTCTTGGTTATATATATATGCAACTAGATTTTAAATAATTAAAAAAAAGTAACTCTTCTCTTAGCAGAAAGAAAAAAAGAACAACAATGATATTCTCACCAAGCTTTGTACAAATGGGGATCTTTTTGCAAATTTTATAAAATTTCTTCTCATTTTGCTAATTTTGCATAATTGGACAGTTTGTCCTTCTATCTCTTGTACATCTATCTTTAAAATTTTTCAATGTTTTAACTATAATTTTATATAAGTTTAGATGATTATCATATTTATAAAGATCTATTGGTTCTAAATTAGGACCGACATTAATAATTATTTCTCTTTCTTGAGATAGAGACCAAATTTTTTCTTCTAACATATTTATGTATACTTTTAAGCTATCTTCCCAGCTGAGATACATTTCGTCCATGCTTTCACACAAATTTTGTAATCTAAATTCGGCATTTTGAATTAAAAAGTTTATATGATTATTATTATAATTGTTCATTATGAACGATCTTGAGTCCTGTTATTAGTTCTACACTTATCTTGAATTACTTCAAGACTTGTTAAAATTGATTTCAATAATGCTATCCTGTTTTTTTCTTCAAAAGTATTAAATATTTCTCTTTCATCTTTTAAATTTATTCTTCTCATATCTCTATACCAATATCTTCTAGTAATTAATCTTCTAGTTAAAACAGAGATTGTATAAATAATTTGATATTTTTGACTAAAGTCTAAATTATCAATTGCATCTATAAATTTGTCGACTACCCTTTCCATTTTTTATGAATTTGAGTTATTCTTATAACTTCCTATCTTACCACGTTCAAGAAAATAATCAAGGCCTAACATGCTTCCGTTTGTTGTTAAAATGTAAGGAGACAGTTCAAGACTACTAACCAGTGTATTATCTCTTGGAATTCTGAGATAAATTCACTAATTGCCTCCAACCATAAAGAGGTCCATGGTCAGCACGGTCATAGCTCCACACGTCCAGCATGATTGCCTCAGCGACTGTTCCACACGATCTTACGAAACACACTGCTCCACGGCCTAGAAAGATCTGTCTGAGAGCTTTTCTTGCAAACGTCTCTGGAAGAGTGCTTAGTAATATGAAATCTTCTTCGATTAGCACAAGTGCTGGCATGTAAAATACTTGATTTTATTTCTAAGGATATATAAGATATTTGGAAGATGATAATTTCGCTCAAAATATTTATTTATTTCATTTCTGGGAATTGTTACAAAGGAGAATTACTGAACCTTTTGAAGGTTAGAGATGGCTAAGGACGATTGTCTCTCTCCTTCTTACATGATTCTATTTATATCTTTGAAAATATAAGATTATGTAATAAGATTACATCACACATGTTACATTCTTATGAGCTATCGTGTATTCTTCAGGATAAGGTGACCCTCCTCCTTTTTATTTTTGTGGACATTTGTTTCCTTCTGTAGCAAACAGCTACTGAGATAAGGATGAGCTTTATCTTTTTGGATTTTTCCTTTTGAATCATTGAGGCGTGTTAAGCTGGCATCTTTAATGTTCTAGTGGACCCTGTCACATGCCTATTATGAGTTATCATCTACTGACATGTCTTTCTCGCTGGATTCATCTTTGGATTTTCCATAACAATAGCCACAATTATTTTAGTGTTTCAACACCTTGCATATTTCGTGGTCTGTTGGCAGACTGGATTTCACAAGATTTTCATATATTACTTTTTCTTTTTAATGATGGCATGTTTGACTAGAATATTTTCTTTTCTACTCATAGAAAAGATGATATATTCTTTTGTAGTCTCGTAAAGCCACACACATTTTTTGCTTATTTTCTCAAGCTGTTCATTGAGGACTTTTATTCATATTGCCCTTTTGGTGGTGAGTGCTTTGGGATCAAATAATTATGGATCAAAATCATTATAAACTTTATCTAAATCAATTGTAGGACTAATCTTTTTGCTGCTAACTCCAACTTGTATCATGTGTTGAGTTGGATACCATTTGTTATCACAATATTCAGGACAAGAACTAAGGAATTTGACAAAAATGGCTTCTTTTGTCCTGCTTATCTTTTTGAGTTCGATGGCGGCTTCTTTGATCTTTTCGGGGAGTAATTCTAATTCCCTGAAATTTTTATCAGTATAAATGAGATTAAGAAAACCATAATCAAACATATCTTTTATCATTTTAAGCTCGCCTCTTAAAACGAAATTAATCCTTGGGTATAACCCTGAATGATCTAGTAGTATAGCCTGGCTAGGACGAATCCGATAGGCTATCTTATCAATTCTTTTATATTCATAAGCATAGTCATTTTCACATGAGATTTTAGCTATTGAAATTGACTATCCGCTTTTGGTATATTGGGGCTTTAAACTCTGTGAAGAGCTTTGGGAACCCTCTCCCTTCATATACTATTCTTTGAGATCATGGATTGAGAGGAACCTCTCTGGAATTGGGATCTTTGTATTCTGTGAAGAACACTGAGTGATCTGACCCTCATTTTGGTCCTTGAAATGGACCCTTTTTAGCATTTTGCTAATAAATTCTTCTGAAGTTTGTACTTTTGGATGACTTTGCAAACTTTTGTCTGGGCAAAGTTTGCTTAATTCTTCTTGGGCATCATCAATCATGGAAAGCCCATCATAAACCATTTCATTACCATTGAGAAGCAATTCTTGACCTTCAGAGCACATCATTATACCCTTTATTATTTTGGATAGACTTTTATCCATTGTATTCTCTGTTGAGAAAATCTGCAATACAATTGTTAGATCCTTTAATATACTCAATTTCAAAATCATATTCTACAAAATATTGCTGCCATCTAATTAATCTCTTATATTGAGGGAGATTAGACAATTTATTAAATATAAATCTTTTAACTTGAGTATTATCATATCTAATTTTGAATTTCTTTGATAACAAAAAGAAAGTAAATTTAGCAATCCCATTTCCAATAGGTAACAATTCTTTTTCATTACTATGATAATTCTTTTATAGCGGTGAAGCATAGTTCAATAAGGATATTATTGTCTATGGTAGCTTTGCTGGATTTGGAGCTTGACCAAATGGATGTTAAGACAGCCTTTTTGCATAGGAAGCTTGATGAAGAGATCTTGATGACACAACCAGAAGGGTTTGAGGTCAAAGGAAAAGAGGAATATGTGTGTCTTCTAAACAAGTCTCTTTATGGTTTAAAGCAGTCCCTAAGGCAATGGTATAAGAGGTTTAATGAATTCATGATTTCAAATGGTTATTATAGGAGCAAATATGATAGCTGTGTCTATTTTGGAAACTCAGTTTCAGGTGGAGTGGTTTATCTTCTACTGTACGTTGATGATATGTTACTTACCAGTAAGGACAGAGGTGAGATTGAGAAGCTTAAAGGTTTATTGAATGCTGAGTTCGAGATGAAGGATCTTGGATGTGCTAAAAGAATACTTGGAATGGACATTGTCAGAAATAGAAGTGTTGGAACTTTGTTTGTCAGCCAAGAAAAGTACATTCTAAAGGTGCTTGATAGATTTGGCATGCTGGATGCAAAGTCTGTTCAGACTCCATTAGGATCTCAATTCAAACTTTCTAAAGATCAATCTCTTACTACAAATCAAGACAAGTTTGTGATGAATGAAATACCATATGCACAGGCTGTTGGGAGCTTATGTATGCAATGGTGTGTACGAGGGCTGATATTGCCTATGCTGTCAGTTTGGTTAGTAGGTTTATGAGTGATCTCGGAAAGGTACATTGGGAAGCTGTTAAATGGATCATGAGATATCTTAAGGGGACCTCTAATCATGGTTTGATGTATGGGAGATCTAAGCAGGGTGAGAACAAGGTTGTGGGCTATGTTGACTCTGACTTTGATGGAGACTTAGATGGAAGGAAGTCCATTTCAGGTTACTTATTCATGGTGAATGACTGTTTGGTTAGTTGGAAAGCAAATCTTCAGCCCATTGTTGCTTTGTCATCCACAGAAGCTGAGTTTGTTGCTGCAACAGAAGCAGTAAAGGAAGCAAAATGGCTGAGTGGGATTATGAGTGAACTCTGGTTAAAACAAAAGACTATTACTGTTTTTTGTGATAATCAAAGTGCTATCCATCTCATTAAGAATCAAGTTTCTCATGAGAGGACTAAACACATTGATGTAAAACTACACTTCATCAGGGATGAGGTAGCTAAAGGTGCTGTGACAGTGTCAAAGATTCACACTTATGTGAATCCTGCTGATGTTCTTACTAAGGTTGTTCCCACTGTAAAATTTAGGTTTTGCATAGACTTTATTGGGGTTACAGCCAATTCTCAGTAGTTACCATATGTGGTATTATGTTAGCCATGTGCTAAGAGGTTTTTTTTAGCAGCTCTTGTAGTCAAGTTGCAAAACTGAATCAGATCTGCAAGGTAGAGAGTGTGAAGAATGGAGTTCTATTTTGTGGACTTGTTTGCAATCGATTAAGAACTGTTGGGGCCAAAATGCAGATAGACTTCAGTTTAGGGGGATGTTCGAAATATTCCTGCTTACGTGGCTAGAGGTCGTTATGTTTGTTACTCTGTTTCTGGAAATTTTCCAGAAACTGCAGTATATAAAGGCCTGCTATTTGGCACCTGATTTACCAAGCTTTTCTCATTCGATTCTCTCTCAAATCCTATAATTCTTGTTTCTTTTGAAAGCTTGTAATCTCCTCTATAGATTGAGGTGGATTTGTAATAAGTTTGCTTAATAAGAGTGTGTTGTTTTCCCTTCAAACTTTAAAGCTTGAAGCTGTGTAGAATCCTTTATTTTCGATCTTGTTAGTTAGGTTTCTGTTTTGCTTCAATTTTGGTGATTCTTGTGATTGTTTTTTTGTTCTCAAAATATAACAAATAGTGTATACATATTGACAGATATGTATATGGAGGTAGACTCTCTCCAAAATTATGGGAACATATACTTCATGTGTGTGTGTGTGTGTGTATATATATATATATATATATATAGATGACACAGTATGAAAACGAATTCTAAAGAAATTAAAATTAATTTAATTTAGATTCTCTACAATCTGCGTACAAGTAAAATGAAACATATTAATTCACTTACCTATTAGGGTTTTTCATCAAAGAGTAGATATCCTAAACATCCACTTCATCCTTCAACATATATTAATTCGCTTTTGGGAAGAACCTCGTTTTCACAGGCCCATTTCAACATTTCAAAATCCTGAACCAAAAATTAAAATATTCCCCAAATGAAGCCAAATCACTGCCACTGCTATGGCATCCTCATTAATTAACTACTCTAATCTCTCTTAACAAATAGATTAAACAAGCCATGTAATTACGCTAAAATTAAACTAACGGCTACGGTAGGTAGTGTTGCCACAACT
Organism: Clausena lansium; assembly: GCA_030449835.1. Lineage (NCBI taxonomy): Eukaryota > Viridiplantae > Streptophyta > Magnoliopsida > Sapindales > Rutaceae > Clausena > Clausena lansium. Next base: position 2,819,235 of record JASUUF010000146.1, on the reverse strand, counting down.
GCAAGTGTTAAACAAACACTTATTAGGATTTTAATTGCATAAGAAAGTTGGTGATGCAATTGATTAATTTAGACCAAATTAAAACAGTTCCCAAAAGCGTTCCAGAATATATAGCTGAGAAAAATATAAGAAATTAGTGACGAGAAATAACAGCATCTTGATTCACTTTCCTATATTAGGGTTTTTCAGCAAAGAGTAGACATCTTAAACATCCTTTACATCTCCTTCAACAATTTTTTTTTTAATGAATGAACCTCAATATAGAAGCATTACATCCTTCATCGTATATCACTATGAGTGTCAATATTTAACTGAGCAAATTTTACCAGTGACAATTTGATACATACGACACACTAACTTTAACAAAAACAAAGACTTTAGGTTAAAACTTAAATGCTGACTAAGCATTTGAAGCTGCTTTTGGCTGTTGCTCAGCGGAGGGAGAGCAAGGGGCTGATGATGTTGGTGGTGAAAATTGATTCTTAATCTTCTCAAAAATCGGCTGCATGAATTTGTTGTAAATCCAACGAACAGGATCCTTGTACAATCTGCCATTTTCATAGGTGACAATAAAAATAGCTGAGCAGATCCAAGAAATGCCTAAAATGACATAACCAATCACGAGAGAAAAAAGTGTGGACACCAAAGAGAATGTAGAAAGCAATCCGAAGACGACAGCAATAACGCTATAGCCGTTGGAAGAAATATTGGTATCAGCAGAAATTGACTGATAGATTCGGGAGTTGATATCAGCAGCAAGTGCAACGCAGTAACCTCCCAATGCCACAAGAAAAGACCACATGTTTATGGCATACTTTTCGAACAAGGGCTTGTTTGTGCCTTCAACGTTAGCAGCCACGACACTGACAAGAACTGTAATGAGAAACCCGAAAACAAAAGCGTAGGAAGGGAAAATTCGTTCCCTGCAAATCACAAAAATACGGCAGAGTGTTACAACTTGCTTCCCCGAATCTTAGATTATTCACTTGAATGTAATTAATTAAAAGAAAACATTTTTGTATTAGTGAAAGAGTAGAGCAATTAATTAAATAAATTAATTCTTGTTGGTCGCTTTCAGTCACCCTTGCTACTGCTCTATTGTATACACTAAATCTCGCCGTCGCTGTTCTATTTTTCTTGCCGTCAGCCACCGGCCAACCCAGTGGCGAAGCTAACAACATTTTTTTGATGGGGCTGGATTTTTTCATAATTAAATGCTTTTCTTTGCGGATCTGTACATCTGAAAATTCCATTAAAAAATCATCTGCGCCGATATTATCGGCATCCGACAGTAGAGCTAGGATGAGCTTTGACTCGACGGTTGACACCAGCGATGGCGACTCACCAAAGAGGCAGGCCTTCGACTTGCCAAACCCGGAAGCGCCGAGTTCGACGAGCAAAACCGACGGCGCCTTCTTCAGCTCGCCGCACCGACGGCGCCGAGTTCCTCATCGGTCGCCATAACATAAGGTGCTGGTGATAAGTCGTGGCTGAATTAATAATCACTCTACTTCACTAAAAAATCACATTAATAATCACTCTACTTCACTAAAAGATCATGTATCGGCATTTACAGATAACTGAAAAGAAAATGATCACAAGTTGACTGAGTTAGAAAATAACCATACCCATTATTAAAAAATTACTTTATACACACACACACACACACACATATATATATATATATACCCACTAAATCTTGCCAATCCTAGCTAGATCGCTTTTTCTTTCATCCCAGCACACAGCTCACGATTTTCACTCTCTATTGCTGCACCCAACGTCGCCGAGTTACGATGAGCTTAGACTAGCTGCACCCAGAGCCTGAGGCTCCGGGCTTCGATGAGCGATGAGTCGTAGCTGAGTTAATAATCACTCTACCTTACTAAAAGATCAAGCTAACAATGAGAGAAATTAAGCATATGTATTTATCGGCATTTACAGATTAGTGAAAAGAAAATGATCATAATTAAGTTGATTGAGTTAGAAAATAACCGTACCCATTATTAGTATGACCACGGCAGTCCTCGCTGTTCGGAATCGGCATCGCATGTGTTGTTTTTGCTCAACTGAAGACCTATAGAGAGTTTCTGTAAAAGAGAGGCGAAGAGCGGCAGCTGAGATCAAATTGACAGAAACTCGCTCTTATTTATACACAATAGTAGGACCCATCCTGCAACCTCTAGTGCGCTTCCCGTAACTTTAATGGTTAAACGACGTCGTAATGTTTGTCACAACTCACAACCCACTCTAGAAAAGTCTTTTGGATTAACATTTTTATTACTGTTGTATGCACGTGGCGTGGGAAATGCCATGGCGACATGCATGATGGAATTCTTTAATAAAAATTTGCATTTAGCATTTTTCCACAGGGTGTGTGAGATGGGTCCCCCTCAGAGAAAATATGACTAGTCGGTTGCACAACCGACTAGTCATATCTAGTCATATTTTCTCTGAGGGGGACCCATCTCACACACTCCTGTGGAAAAATGTTAAATGCAAATTTTTATTAAAGAATTCCATCATGCATGTCGCCATGGCATTTCCCACAAACACAAAATGCAAATTTTTTTCACCTTAAAAACACGTAAAAATTGCATAATCTCTTAAAATTATCACCTAATGTGCTCTCTTTGACCACGTTAGGTGATAATTTGAGAAATTTAATAAAGAAATTCGAGAAATTTTGCGCATGGAGATGTAAAGAAATGTGATTAAGATTATAGAGTTTTAAAAGTAAGGAGATCAGGGTTTTTTTAGGATCATTCTTGGAAAACACTACTAATTTTAATAGAGCCTTCAGCATTGGATCGGTTATATTAAATTATTAATGTGCACGTAAATTCGTGGCGAATAGAGAAACAAAAATTAGATCAAAGCAAATCAACGTGAACAAGTCAAATGAGGAAAAAGATCGGTCACACATAATTTAAATTAATTAACAAAAGAGGAAATTTGATTGAAAAAAGGAGATAAGAAACAGCGTTGAAACTTGAAAGGAGAATGATTTTTTACAAGGAAAGAGAGGCATGAGCTACTGGGTTCATGGGAAAATATTAAAAATGTACCAAATTATTATTATTATTATTTTTTATAAATTTCATAACAAACAACTGAAGATATTGTTGTTTATTCAATTAATACATGCTTAGCTAATGGGTTTGTATCCTATTGGCAACCCATGCACTCAAAATTCGAGTTTTAATTTTTTTTTTTAATTTTAAAAATAAAGTGGAGATAGATCTTTTTCCCACTAATGTAGATAGAGTAAATTTCCTTTCAAATTTATAAGGATAGAGAAATGTGTACCTAAATAGATTTGATCTAGAGTTGTCTCACTAAATTTTTTATTGTAAATATTAGTAGATTATTATGTACATATAAAAAAATTAATACATTCTTGCTTTCAAAAAATATATTAATAAACTCTATAGGCCTATACTATATATATTGATATTGTTTTTCATTCAATACATTGTTCATTTACATAAATGATTGTCACGACATTAATTTTTCTTCAATATTGGTCGTTTCCATAAATAACACGACTCCGTCTTTCGCGGTGCAAATAAGCCCCACGAAATCTAAAAGGCAATAAAATAAAAGAGTCATGAGCCGCCTGACTATCATCTCATGAGATCCTTTTTCATTTTGACGGCAAAAGACAAAAGCTTTACAAATTTTAAGATTTTCATAAACCAGAAAATGACGCTTTGGTGGTTAATATTTCTTACTATTATTACTTCTTTAGTTAGATTTTAATTATTCATGACATCTTTGATGTTAATTAAAGCAATAATATATAGTTATTGGGTTTAGGCTCGTCAATATCTTCAATGTTTGTATTAAATATTGATTTTTCTCCAAGTTTTTAAGCATCTTTTCTGTTAATAAAATTGAAACAATAAGAGTTGGAATCATCTAATTTTTTTTTTTAATGAAACTCGACAGAAAAGGTAAGTATTATTTTAAAAAAATACACCCAACTAATCAAAGGGACATAATATATAAGCTTTATCTCTCTTAAAGGTAAATTAAGTATAACAAAATTCATACTAATTTTTTATTTCCTTATCTTTTCTAGGAATTGAATTTAAGTAGAAGGCAAAATTTAAACTTGTTTTAATAAGAAGAGATTTGAAGTAAAAAAGTTCGGACATCTAATTTAATTTATAATAAAAATTGACCGATATAGCCCAAATCCCCAAACTTTGTCATATGTGTATCTGATTCATTTTCTTGTAGTGATTATTGATATTCTTTATAAACAAATTTGATTTTGGGAAAATACAAAGAAGCTTCTTTGGTATCAGGCCTTATCCTTTCTGTGAAGGGAAAATAAAAAATTTTGACTTCGACATTGCTTCAAAGAATTATGTGGGGTTTGAATAGAATTCGACGTTTTGTTATTGAATTATGTGGGGTGTGAAAAGGATTTGATATTTTATGATAATTTATTTAGTTAGGTTGGTACCATTATCATTTGTCTATGATGGGATTAAATTTGAATAAATTTCGAATTACTCTCCTCTTAAATTAAGGGTAGTGATATTTCTACCCCACAAATTATGTAAATCCACCCCATTTTTAAAAAATAATTACAAAAAGTTCACATTATTTTTAAAAACTTTAAATAAAAAAGAATTATGAAGAATTAATCAATTAAATCTATTTTAATTTATTTATTGTAATATCTTAATTTATTTTTTGTAATATTTTAATTCATTTTTTTTTTGTGAATTAGATTTTTTTTACTATATTTGACTATTAAGATTGCTTTAGCCTAAATTTAAATTGACTATATTACCCTTAAAAGTTAAAAATGCCAAAAATTTACTTTAATTTCAACATTTTTTTTATTTTATCAACTTTTAATTAAAATAATATAATGTTTTCATGAGACAATATTCATGTAAATTATTAGGCTGTTAAATTATATCATTTACATATAAAATATTGAAAAATATTTGACTTTATTTAAAAAGTTATTTATATTATAAGTCACAAAATTAAGTATCTAGAGTATTAAATACAATAACACATATTTCTTTGGCAATCAACTTATTTTATGTCATAAAGATAAAATAATTAAATAGAACTTATATTAAAGCAACTTAACAGTTAAAAAAAATCTAAGCGAAAAAAATACAAGAATGATTTAATTGATTAATTATACAAATATTTTTATTTTTTGTATTTACTAAAAATATTGGGAACTTATTGTAAATATTTTTTATAAGTGGGGTGGGTTTACACAATTAATGGGGTGCAAATATCCCCACCCTTAAATTAATTATCTTCAAATTACCTCTTTGAATTTGAAAATCTCAAGTTACTCCTATTTTTATTCAAAAGATAAGGAAAAATGTGGGTGGTTGATAATTTTTTTTTCTTAACAAAAATAAGAGATAAATTGAGGTTTTCAAAAGTAAGGAGATGATTTGAAGATAGTTAATTCACAAGGGGGATAATCCGAAATTATAATTAACCCATAAAAATTCAATGCTCAATTGATTTTATGTTGTGTACTAAATTAATGGTGGCTAGATAAAAGAAATAATAAATTTAAAATGAAAAATAAATCTACGCTATTAAATAATTCAATGCATGGCACAAAATCAGCAAAACACTAGCTAGATCGAAATTCGTAGTATATATCATTATTTGTGTTGTCATCTTGATAATTTGTGTTCAAATGTGATAGCTAGGAAAAGGTGTGACCCAAATTTGTGAAAGACAAATCGCTCGAACATAATATATGTCTTGTTTAGGACAAGTGTCATTTTTTCATTTTTTCCTTCGGTATTATAGACCTGATATATATTTGGGTGATGCAATTATTGTCAGTGGGAAAGCATGGCCGTATATGTGGAAACCGTGTCATAAATATTTGAGTCTTAAGTGGGTGGTCCAATCTTATCAATATATTTGTTATTTTTGCTAGATAGACAAGAAGGCATTGGCTATGTTAATTTAAGGGAAAAAACAACCCACATCCCCAAAGTTTACTTAAAATAATGGTTACCTAAATTTTTTTAGTTTCATAAATGGTCACACAAATCCCCTTAATTTCATAAATAACTATTATACCCTTTGATTGTAATAACTCAAATAAATATAAATATAATAATAAGATAAAAATAATAAATAAATATTATATGATACAAGTAAAATATTATAATAAGTATAATTAATAAAATAACATATAAAATGAAAATTATTTTTAATATTAAGTGATTATTAGTCTGTCCTAACGGATTTTATTAATACTAAAATCTATTAATTCAAAAATTGACTTTAAGATTTACACTAATATAGACATAATTAAAAAAAATATTGTAAATAAAATATTATAAATTTTATAAATTATGTGAATGTTAGGTATAATTATTTTAATATTATTAATATGTCAAATATATTTTATTATTAGTAAAAGAATATAACAGATTAATAATGTTAAAAATAACATTTCTAATATTCAAAATAATTTATAAATTTTATCTTATTTTTTATGTTATATTATATTATTTTAATTTATATATAAATTTATCATAGAAGTTTATTTAAAGTCAATTATTTGGGTTGTTGTAATCAATGGTATAATAATAAAAAATGAATTTGTATGATCATTTAAGTAAATCTTATAAATGTGGGTGACTTTTCCTCTTAAATTAATTTTTTACTTGCCCACACAGATTTTGTATTGTGAGACTCTCCACCCACTGATATCAGTAGAATATTTTAGGAGGACGCTAATGGCTTATCTTGCTATCATTTTTATTAGTTATTTTTTACTGGCTAATTTCTTTTTATACATTATTTTTGCTACAATATTTCAGCTCTTTAGATACTTTAAAGGGTAAGCTCATTACGTCCTCTTAGTTGAGTTGATCTATAGTTTTTCTTTTAATAAATTTCTCGCTTTATTGAGGTCATTCGAAAAAAGAAAAACTAATTATCGACTTAAAAATTTAATACAAATTTTGAGTCGTTAATTTTACGCAATTCAGTGGAAATATTCAAAATCAAAAATAGCATTTAAAGATATATAATCATTCACCATTGAATTATAAGAAATCAATGGTCCAAAATATATGTTAAAATTTTAAGTAATAAATTTAAGTTAAAATAGTCTCATGTGAAAATGAAGTTAGTATTCTAAAGTGGTGGATGCTACTAATTAAAATTAATTTTAAATTAATAGGTCTCTCTTTTGTGGAAAAATGACAAGATGTGAACATTTGACTTGACAAAGTCTCACAGGGACCATGCCACACCTAAAACTTTCTCTATATGTTCAAAGTTCATATCATCACTGCCAGTAAAGAGATTCTAGAATATCTCTACTGTAATACACCCATTTAATACATGTATGATATGACTGAAAAACAAACTTGTCTTTAAGAGATATATATATATATATATATATATATTGATATGTTACAATCAAAATTCTACTAATATATTTACCATTAAAAATTACCGAAATTAAATAAATGAAAAACTGTCGTATAAGTAAATAAATGAAAGTAAAAATGAAAAATATCCGGGCTATATAGTATATACCATTATATGTTTTGTGGCCTTTATCAATTTTGTTCACATGTGATAGAGAAAAGTGTGACAAAAATTTGTGAAAGACAAACGCTGGAACATTAATACATGTCTCGTTTAGGATAACTGTTGCTACCATATATATTGGTACAAATTAAGGATAGGGCTCCAGTGTTTCAATAATATTATTAACCCCTCGATACACTCCGCCAGAATGGCATAGCTAACCACTTTAAAGTGGTAGTTATAAAAGCCAATAAACTTAATTCATCTAAAAAATTAACTTAAGAATTAAAGATTATCCAAATTTATATACTTAACCTAAGAAACTAGCTTTCTCCGCAAATACAAATTTTACATCATCAATGCCAGTAATGTCAAATCCTTCTTCACCAACGGTTAGAGATTCATCCACGGGGCAATGGCATCTGAGACTGCCGAAGTCGATATATCGTTGATTTTTCAGAGTCAAAGTCTAGGGTTGCAAATTTTTAATGTAACAATAAGAAGGAAAATACAAGGAAATTTCCGGATATGTAACAATCACAACTTAAAATAATTTGAAGATATCATAGACTTTTAAAATATTTAACAAAATTATTTAGATCTTTATTTAACTTGTAAATTAAACATATATTTAAAAAGCTATCATGTCCAAATGTGTTTATATGCATATAAACAAACAATTAATTAGCACTTATAATCAAACCTCAAAAACTGAAAAACAAACTTGTTGTTAAGATTTTTTTAATTTTAAATACTGATATGTTATAATTAAAACTTGATATCTATTTCGACTAATCTAACCAATTCGATTGTAGCATAACTCAGATTTAAATCTACTCCTAATCAATTAATTGGGAGGACAAAGAGTCCCAGCACAATACTAGGACTCGAACCCATACAAATTTCATATAAATCTAGAGTTATTTAAATTTAGATTGAAAAAAGGGCCGAGGAAAGCTTAGAAAGTTTAGAGAGTTTTGAAGAAAGCCGCAAATTTTGACATTTTGCTTGCCTTGCTAAGTAAGATAATAATGTAACTAACCTAAACCCAAGAGTTGTATCAAGAGGTCTAATATAGTTATCAAACACTACTGAGTACGTTATTGGGTATAACTCTTGAGTTGTAAATTATATTATTATATACGTAACTTAGCCCTAATAAAAACGACAAGATCTGGAAAAATAAAAAGATTATATTTTTAGATTAATTAGGGGCCGCTGGGCAATTTTTGTTCCACATCAGGTGTGGGACAATGAGTAGAACATGACGGTGTTTGGTCACTTATCCAGACATTCATTTTATAAGTGTTATAACAAGTAAAATTCCTTGGGTTATTTGCGTCACATGGTACAAATTAACAAATTGGAATGGTTTGCTGTCAATTAAATGGGTTGTTTATGGGAATAGTAGCAGAACTGAGATCTATTAGATAATTTTAGAAGTGCAATTTAGAATGAAGGATTTTAATGCCATTAGAATTCAACATACTCCAAGATCTTGTAATATCATTGCTCATAAGAAAAGTGTGAAACTGTTATAAGAATAGGTTCAAACGACTCAATAATTATGTATTTATTCAACTCTCTGAATGAATGAAGCTTATATTCTCCTAGGAAAAAATTAAATGGGTTGCTTAACTTGTAACTTCTGTCAAACTCAAACATATTAAATAAAATAACATTTATAAATCAAGCAAAATTAGAAATCAAGGGCTCATCTGATAAAGTCCCTGTCAAAGAGAGGGAAGACAAGAAAGAGAATATTTAATTAAAGTCGTCGCAAGTAAAGAGAAAATAAAAAAATAAATAAAAGGCAAGTTGTGACTTGTGAGTTTTTATTTCAACGAATTGATTTAAACAGTTAGATTAATTTAAATAGCTGAAATAAAAAGACATATATATCGGATCAGCAAGTCCTTCTTTAGTACTGACGCTCTCATTTTTTTTTTTCATGCAGACACGTTGTTAAATCGTATGGCTTAATAGAATCAGTGCATATACGCTATATTAAACCGTATAGTTTAACAACTTATCTGTATTAAAAAAAAATGAGGATACCCATATATAAAAATAATTACAAATTAACAACCCTTAAAAATATCATTATTGTTATATTTGTTAATATTCATTGAATTGAAGATGAATCAGATTAAATTTGTCAAAATAATTTTATGTTTTCTCTCTCCAAACCCCGCTTAACCACTCTCCCTCCTACTTTTTCTTTAACTTTCATGTACTCTTACACACACTCTCCTCATGCTTATCTCTCTCTATCTTTCATGTTTGAAACCCCCATCCGTTGCAATTTTATTGTATCCCCAAATTGAACTCTAGAAGGGATTCGTAGATCTTTCATGCCTTCAACAATTTCAACCTAAAATTATTTCAAGTCATTTAATGTAATTTTCGAGGTTCAAAAATACTATCAGTAGTAGATCTCTATTTATCACTAAAGAAATTTTTTATTCTAAAAAAAGTTTATTTTTTTTATTATATGCAGTCATATTATAGAATGAAGAAGAAACGTGTTAAATTGATGTCACTAGAATCATGAAAAGGATTGCTGTAAGTTTATTTTAGAGTTTGATTAATTATGTGCGTACCGTAATTAAATTGGTGCTGTTTATTTTTCTTCCTTCTTGTTTTGATTTGTTTCCCCTGTATGGAATATAATCCATCCTAATTGACTAAGTCAGTGATTGAAAAATATAGAAGAGAGAGTGAGAACACAAAAAAAAGGAGGGAGAGTGATTGAAGTGTGGTCCGTACGGAGAGAGAAAACTTAAAATTATTTTGACAATTCTAATTTGTTGATTGATTTTGAGTCCGACAAATATTAACAAGTATAAAAATAAAGACATATTTAGTATTGTTGATCTGTTCTTTTTTATATATGTAGTCTTTTCCTAGTGACGACATTTTTATTTTGTTAAAATGTATGAGGATGTCGGTAAAATAAAAAAAATATTTCAATATATTGAAGACTATGTTTTTTTGTCTGATAGTGTATTAAAATTTATTTTTTTTATTTTATTGATATTTTTACTTTAACAAAGTGATTAAGCGAGGATGTCCTCACTAGAGAATATATATATAGATATATATAATCATTCTCTAATACAGATATCTGTATTTTTTTTTTGGATGTAGATTTAAAGTTTTATAAAGTTGTAAAATCTCGAATCTATATTTTAAGAAATGAGGTTTAACAAAGTTAGGATGTCAATTCATTGTTTCTTTTTCCTTTTCATTAACAAACCAAATATGACCTTACTGTAAGCCAATCCAAATGAGATCATTGAAAATTTCGCTTTAGTTGATAAATGTATAATTAAAAATATGATTGGGGCCATTGACATTTTGCACGTACTCTATGATTATGTGCCATGTAACCCATATGAATTGACCAACAATTAGGTAAGTATCTTCTTTCATTCTGTAAAATATGTATCTAGAAGGAAAAAAAAAGTTAAGCTTTAACGTGTCAATTGATCATGTCTATAATAAAACATCCATAAAGTAATGTCGTTGAGACTAAAAATAATTTATACTAATTAAACGAGTATCATTTCAATATATTATATATTATTATTATTATTATTAAGAAATAATATGAGTAATAGTGTAATACAACACTTTCCCAACTATTATCCCAACAATCAACAAGTGATCGAGATGGCATCCACTAATAGTTGAGAAGTGTAGCGTCACTCATACTATTAACTCAATACAATTAATAAAATGTTTATTTATTGATTAATAAATTAATTATTAATATATGAAGATATTCCTTGTTATCCTAAAATATTGAGTTCATAACAGCCAAGTAAATCAACACAAAACATCACATGAGTTAAGGTCTGTTTGAGATTGAGGTGTTGTAGTTTTTAAGCTATAGCTGTTGTGGAAAAAAAACTGTAACCATGCAATAAAAATTAATAATATATAATAAATATAATTTTTAAATAATAATTTTGATAAATTATTAAAGGTATAATAAATTTTTTATCATATAAGTAAAAAATTATATTAATATAGCTTTCAAAATACAGCAGCTAGTATTTACCAAACACTTTAGTCTGTAGCTTTTAAGTTACAGCTGCCCAACCTCAATCCCAAACGCACCCTTAGTAGTTTATCTTGCAGCTATTAAGCTTACAATAAAAAAGTTTATAAAATTTTAAACATTACAGGGGTATAATTTATGGCTTTATAAAATGTTAAGAAAAAAAATTACTGTTAATCTGATATATTGCTCTGCATCTTCGGATAATCTGAACTGCTAATCTGTATATTGGCACAGTAAAAGTACTAGAAAGTGAAAAAGCATGTAAGTTCGTGGGGAATTAAAATAAAAAAGGAGTCACTGATCACATATTTGACTGGTAGAGAACGAAGAAAGTTATAATTAATTAACTTAATCTTAATTATATTACAACAGAGAGTTGGGACTTGGGGTTTGCGTTAGCATATCCATATTTGAGGGACAAGGACCGACTTAAATTGGCAAAATAATTATTATACTTTTGCCAGTTACCAGTCTCAAGCGACTTGAAAATTGATTTATCAAATCATGAGACATTATTTTAATTCAAATTAAATCTTATTTTATTTGAAAATCTTCTGCAGATAATAGTTATTGACAACGATTCTATTTAGTTGCATCATATAAGAATGTTGTTCAAATTTTATAAATTTTATTTTTTTATTATAGTATGATCATTTTTTTATTTTGGGTACATGATATTGTTTTAGATAAAGAGGAAAATGTTTCAAATAATGTATACCAAGGATGTGGAAAGAATAATATTCAGGATGTGGTATCATTTTGTGTATACTTTTGGGTGATAGAGATGTTGCTAATACTTTTTCTGGATACCAAGCATATGACTTCAATAGATTTTTGTGATGAAGCTAGATTTAGAGTACTCATGCATAAATTAAAATTAATTTAAAAAAAGCTAGTAAGTAGGTGGCGAATAGAGAAACAAAAATTCAAATAAAAAATTGGGTCACTTGTCAAATATTTGACTGGTAGAGGACAAAGAAAGTTATAATTAATTAAATTAATAAATAAAGGAGAAAATTAGATTGAAAAATGAGAAGAGACAATGGACAACCTTAAAAAGTAAATGACAAACCACTTCCACACATCTCTATTCTCCAATTTTCTTCCCAAATAATATAAAACCTAAAAATTTTATTTCTTATATTTCTGATTTACTTCTACAAAACAATCCACCAAATTAAATGTATTTCCTATTTTTAGTTCTTGGAAAATAGGAAATACTCAGTGAAAAGTATTGCCAAATATGCCCCAAACCTCTTCCACCAAATGGGGAAAAAAAATTGTTCGCTAATCAACCAAAAATTATAATTATTAAAGTCTCTCAGTATACTTAAACACTGATCCATCAGTCTGGTCTGCTACAGTAATGTCTACCTCAAATATCGGCGCTTTTTTTTATTTTATTTTTCCTCATGATTGGTCCCCGTATTCATAAAAAACAATACTTTTTTTTTCCCCCGAAAGGGCTACACATAGGCCCCACTAAATCTAAAAGGGACCACAATAAAAATTTTAAAAAAAAATTCCTGAGCTACCGGACATCCCGGAGATCTTTTATGAAAAAGTCAGTAATTGTACGGCTCTGCTCATCTTTGTATTTTTCAGCACACAGCAGCAAAAGACAAAAGCTTCTCACCGGATGGGATAAACAAGTTTTTGTTCCTTTCTTTTTGGGGTTTCACTTTCTGTTACAAATTCTCTTTATTTTTTCTTACAAATTTTAATCCCCTATTTTCGATTACAACACTGTTATTACTTAAGTCTTTAGTCGTTTTTAATTATTCATGACATCGTTGATGTTAATTAAAACAATAAGAGTTATTTGGCTCCAGTTTATTAATATTTTTCACTGTTTGTATGCATCTTTGATGTTAATATTTCTCCCCTATTTTTCTAAATTTGTAAGCTTCTTTGATGTCAGTAGAATTAAAACGATAAGAGATAGAATTATCTATAATTTTTTTAAAATGGACCCGAGGTTTTATTAAATAAAAGGGAAAAGGATACTTGTACCCTTGAAAATTTAGTAAAATAGTAATAAAAATCCCCAAGCTTTCAAAAAGGGACATTAAAATCCCATTTTGATTGTAATACCTTTTGAATATAATAAATTAAAAATTGAGTTTAAAGTTTTTTAATTAATACAAATATTATGTAAATAATATAATCTCTCTAGTAGGTTAATAATATTAAAGTATTTTTAACATTTAAAATAATATTAAAATTGTAAATTAGTTTATTTATTTTAATAATATATTTGTATTTATTATAATTATTTTAAATAAATCTTTAGGTTAAATAGGTTTTACAATTAACAAAATATCTCCCTATTAATAATATTAAAATTATTTTTTACATAATATTCAAAACAATTTTAGTTTTAATTTATTATTTTAATATTATGTTTCTATTTATTATTAAAAATTACTTTAATATAATAAAATATGTCTAATATATTGTAAAATATAAAATTATTTTTAAAATATTAAAATTATTTAAAATGTATATATTATTACATTTATTTTAATGCCATAATTTTATTTATTATAAAATTTTGGGTTCAATGTTTTTGGGTTTATAGAGGCAAATGGTATTATGGTCAAAAGGGGGTCTTGATGTCTCTTATTAAAAACTTGGGGGTCTTTATAATCATTTCTCCAAACCTTAAGAGTGTACGTGATCCTTTTCCTATAAAAAGTCTTAATTCTTCAAAGTAAATTAAATGCAAAAGAATTCTAATTAATTTTTAAGTCCCCCACCTTTTTTAGAATTCGAATTAAGGTGGCTAGTCAAAATTCACATATATTTGATTAGATGAGAGTTGAAATAAAAAGGTTCGGACATCTAATTTGTCATAAAAATTGACTGGGATCTAGTTGCCCAAATCCCCAACCCAAAACAAACTTTGTTAGATGAGAGACTTGAATGTAGTGATTATTGATCCTTTAAACAAATCACAACACAAGGCAACATTCAGGGTTCGATTTTCAGGAGGAAAAAAAAAGCTGGTATCAGGGTTTGTCCTGTCTGTCAAGGGAAATACGTAGCTTATTTTTTTTTTAAAAAAAAAGAAACACACTCAGAAACCTTTGCTTTGCTGTCTGCGTCCTCCTCACAAATCTCAACTTCTGCACTAATAATAGAAATTTAACTAAGGATCCTAATTAGATAGGTGATAAGTATGATTGTTAAGGATAGCGGCCCAAATAGTTAGGCCGCATCAAGACTAGAGCCCAAACCTACTAGCCCAACACGGTTTGCTTAGTTTCGTGGCATATTACGTGATAAAGGGTTATTTTGACTTATTGATAATTATTGTTTTATTTTTATTTTCATTATTTTTTTTTTTTCTGGTGGGGTGCCTGTTCCATGAAAGTGGCCAGCGGAAAACCGTACAGTATTTACTTAGGTCCTATTCGGGATTGAGGTTGAAACTCAACAAGCTGTTTATTTCATAATTTTTGATAAAAATAGTGTTTGGTAAATTTTATAAAAGTAGCTTATTTCAAAATTTTTTTTATTTGCACAATAGCTTTTAAAAGCAGGTGGGGGGTTGCTTTTAATAAGCAGCTTATCAAATAAGTAACTATATATTTTTTAAAATTCCTATTATAACCTAATATTTTAACAAAAAGACAATTTTATCTTACTTTTCCATAAACTCTAATATATAAACCATTAAATATCATATCACCAATTTATGTAGTTTTTTTTGTCACTTTATGTAGTTTTACATATTTAAAAAAAGGCATTTCTAAACAATTTATTAAACATAATTTAAAAATAAAAGGCAATTTATACATATATCTATTTTGGTCATTATATAATAAAACAGTACTTTCGTAATAAAAATTACCAAACGTATGTACTCTACTTTTCAAGCTTACAGCAACTGCAATAACACAGTTTACCAAACACCAAGCTATTTTTTTAATCAGCAGCTTATTTAATAAGCCACCGCAATCCCAAACTGATCCTTAGTGAACACTGATTTTTAACACCAAGAAGAAAACATTAGAAAGACATAAATAGTGTTACGTTTGTATAAGAAAATGACAATATTATTCATAAATAGTACTATTATTTTATGTTGGTGGTGTCTTCTTGGTATTCAAATATTATTTTTCTTACTTATCTATGTAGTTTGAGAAGATGACGCAAAATCAAAGGAATAAATATATTGATTTAGTCTTTATAATTAGTCAAATATTTTATTAGTATCTATATTTAAAAAGAGGTCGAAGGTTTGATTGACGATCACTTGCAAACACTTTTATATGGCAAGTCAAAAGAATGTTTAAAGGGTAATTAATTTTTAGTTTTTTTTTTTTTTTTAAAAAAAAGAGAGCTGGTCAGTGTGGCATTTCAAAGGGTGCCCTTATCACACACTGTGTTGGAGATCCCCCATCTGTTGGATGGATTAAAGCTAATTTTGTTAGAACAAAAACCTTTCGTGAAATCCAGCACCCAAAATCTAAGAACATTCATGTTGTATCATCAACAATCAATAATAGAATGTGTGGAAGCGTACCTGAATTTATGATGCTTAATTGCTCTCTAGAGTCGTGTGGTTAGCCTTCCAGATCAACATGTTATCCTAGAGAACTTAAATCTCTATATGCACTCTTTCTGATGATGGGATATCAGAAGAGAATAGAATAATACTACTACGTGTGACCTAGGGACCATAACCATTTACATAGATAACTTTTTCTATTACCTTTAGATATTCCTATTTCAACCCATCATGGAAATAGAAATTACCCTTTAAGTCTCTATACATTAAAGGCCCACAGCCTGTTAGATACATTAATGCTAAAATTACTAAAAACCTTAATTTAATTGAGCTTAACCTTAATTTAATTGAGCTTAACCTTATATGACAGTCCACAACACATAATTATTCACATATAAGCCCAATGTTGGATTAAGGATATAACAATGCTGGATTAACAATCCAACAATCTTCCACTTAACTATATTTTTAATCTTATAATTATGCTTTGCAAAAATAAATGTATGAGCTCCACCTTACTGTCATTACTAAAATGTATCTATAACCAATCCGATCCATCAATTATATCAAAATAGGATCAAAGTGGCCTTTGTTACAATTGTCATAACTCGACCCATCAATGGTCCCTATATCAATACAACTGAATGACATGCATCATGATGTGGATGTGTAGTATGGAAATTTCATGCAATGTGATCTTATCATACCTATTTGCCACTAGTCCACCTTAAGCCTTGATGAAATCAAATAATATCAAAATTGGAGTGTGAATAAACTAAAACTTTATTTTTGCAAGTAATAATCTTAAATATCCATAAACTGAAATAACAAAAAAATGTCTATATCATAAAAGCATCTAAAATTTATAAATTCTCACTAAAACTGAATATCCTTTAAAGACATGACACCCATATGAGCAGTGTGTTCATGAAATATTTTGGGAGGTGATCCCTTAGTAAGCGGATCCGCAATCATGGAATTTATATGCCAACGTGCTCTACAGACAACTGTCCACTCTGAACTCTTTCTTTAACAACTGGGAACTTGATGTCTATATGCTTCGACTTCGTCGAGCTCCTGCTGTTATTGGAATATAGCATTGCTGACTTATTGTCGTAAAATAACTTGAGTGGTCTATCAATAACATCTACTATGCGTAACCCCGTGACAAAATTCCACAGCCATATTCCGTGATTGGATACCTCATAACATGTTATGAACTCTACTGCCATTGTAGAATATGCTATAAGAGATTGTTTAGTACTCTTCCAAGAAATAGCACCCCCAACTAATGTATAGATGTAGCCCGTAGTAGACTTTATACTATCTTGACATCCAGCGAAATAGGAATCATTATACCCAACGACCTCAAACTAATTCGACCTCCAATACATAAGCAATGGCACTTCTGATGTCGTGCTGGTATTTGATCATTTCTGGTACATCATTTAGTAGTAGCTTTAGATATTTGGATGATAATTATTACTTAATGAAAATAACAAATGTATGGAGTATGAGTAATTTTATAATAAGAGATTTTTTCTTAAATAAAGTAAGAAATAAATTAAAAGAAAAGAAAAATATACATTTCAATGCAATATATTTTATCATATAGTATATTGATTTTTTTTGGTTTTTTAAACTTAGGCCCTATTTAGGATTGTGGTTGTAACATTAATAATGGTTTATTTAATAAGTTTCGATAAAAATAATGATTGATAATATTTTTTAAAAGCTACTTCTGTTCCAACTTAAAAAAAAAAAAACAAATACTTGTGGATAGATAATACACCACCTTCGCATAGCATAAAGAGGGGGGGGGGGGGGGGGGGGGGGGGGATCCTCTTGTACACTTCATCATGTTTACGATTTAATTAATTAATCCTTCATGATTTTATCCTTTTTCCTAATTCAAACTAGTCTGACTTGTATATGTTATTTATTTTAGGAAGATTTTTAATTTTTCTTCTGCTGAAATCAATATATACCTCTTACTCTCTACTATTTTCACAATAACAAATAACCCAACTAGCAGCATAATTTTATAGTATTACCCTTTCTTTCAAATACAATTTTATTTATATTTATTACAAATTAAATGCATTATATAAATGGAAATTAAAATAAAAATTTTAAGTATTAAAAATAAGAAACATACGTTTCAGCGTGAATAAAAATTAATAATAAATTTTTTGTGCTTTTTGTTATTTTTTAAATATTTTTCTTATAGTAAATATATATTTTATTCCCAAGATAAATTATTGAACAAATGAATCATTTATCCCTCTTTTTCTTTAAATTTTTTTGATACCAAGAGACTTTTTGGATGTTAAAAAAACAATTGAGCGTAAGTGATATATATTAATTTCTGTTGAGAGAAAATTGATAATCTCGTTTTATTTTAAGAAATGCTGGTAAGTGGACGAATACTAGTGGATAGAGAGTGCTAAGGTTTAATTTCTGCTTGATCTTTTATTAGTGTTCTAAAGAAAAAGGATGCGAATCATTTTGAGTACTTAATTTACTTATTTGATTTTCTCCTTCACAAAGCACTTGCTTTTTCAACATCTCTGTTTGAACATATGATCTTTGTTCGTTAATTCATGGATTAGGGTTTTCATTTTCTTTTTTAACGTCTTTATCTGCACATATTTTTCCATTTCTGAGGGACAGGCTGTCATGTACAATTCTCACCACACAACAATGGGGTCTCATCGTTGGATCTTTGACAAGGTAGGTAGACTCTTTTTTTACATGGGTCTTAAGATTGGAACAAAAATTTACGATACTGATTCAAACTCCATTTCTGTGGAGAAAAAGAGAGGGGAAAAAAAAGAAATTAAAGAAAAGTAAAGAAAATCACGCATGTCATCAAAGAGAACTCAACATATATCCCTATATGTGACAGTATACAATTGACCAAATATAACCAATGACAATGTGACACATAAGTCAACTAAACCTCTTAGTCTACCGATCGAGTGGGGAAGAGAATCTTAATTATTTCCCTTATTCTTGTTAATTACGCAGCAAGTTTTAGCGAACGGTACATCTACACCGTACACGTAGATTGTGTATGTACAATGGATGGATGGAGTAACGTTTGAAGATGCGGTACTTACAGCCAACGAAAGTGGAGAGAAACTTGTATGCATTAGAGATATAGATTAATTTATTGATTTAATTTCTAGCCCTTGGATCATTCTTGGAGACAAGTTTAAGTTTATAGACCTTCATCACTAGATCAGCTTTCTTAAATTATTAATCAGCCGGTAAGTTCGTGACTTGATGTAAATTTTTATTCCTTTCTTTCTTTATACGCAAAGTAGTCAACTTGTTGAGTTTGGATTTGGGTCCATCATTTTTTTTTCTTTAGTTAATTAAAATTAAATAACAATAGGGCCAGTCAGAATTCTGTTCATGAGTGGCTATTCCATAAATGTGCCCTTAATTATCTAATTAATTACGAGTGGTGAAATAAAACTAAAAACAATGCCACACAAGTTTAGCGAATGGTACAACATGCACGAACATATCAAATAAACAAGGACTTTGCTTTTGTGTTTAGAGAGGAAAAAAAACAAAAAACAAAAACAAAAGTGTAGCAAGTTATGACGGCTTCAATTCACCAGCCAGCACTTTGCCGTTGTTAATTATATTGGAATCCACTTCCGAAAGCAATAAGATATCTGTCATCTTACAAAAGCACAAAGTCCAAATCTTTACTAAACTCTCAAAATCACATAAAAATTCCATAATCTCCTAAAATTATCAATTAACCTTCTCTCTTTGAACCCGTTAAGTGATAAATTGTGAAATTTTAATAAAGAAATTCGAGAAATTTTGCATAGAGAATGCAAAAATATATAATTAAATATTAGAGCCAATTTTGAAAGTGAGGAGATCGGATTTTTTTTTTCAATAATAGTCTAATGGCGCCAATCATATGTACAGTCCAGATATACATAACTTTGATAAAGACAAAGAATTTAGGTTAAGACTTGAATGTAGACTAAGCATTTGATGCTGCTTTTGGCTGCTGTACTGAGGAGGAGCATGGGGAGGATGATGTTATTGTTACGTTGAACAAATTCCTAGACTTGGTGAAAACCGGCTTGATGAACTTGTTGTAAATCCAACGACCAGGATCCATGATCAATCTGCCGTCTTGATAGACTGCAAAAAAGATCGCTGCGGAGATCCAAGCAATTCCTAAGATGACATAACCAATCACGCGTGGAAGAAGGATGGACACCAGTGAGACTGTAGAAAGCAATCCGAAGACGACAGCAATAAGGCTGCAGATGTTTGAAGAATTTGTTTGATGAGTTGGGGAATTTGTATCAACAGCAGCAGCGGGCGAATTTGCTTGATGGATTCGGGATGTAATGTCAACATTAAGTGCGACGCAGTACCCTCCTATCCCCACAAGAAAAAACCACATATTTATTCCATGCTTTTCCAACAAGGGCTCGTTTGTGCCTTCAGCATTGGCAGCCACAACATTAAAAAGAACTGGAATGAGAAACCCGAAAACAACAGCGTAGGAAAGGCTAATTCTGTCCCTGCAAATCACGAAATTACAGCAGGTCAGAGTTATAATATGCTTCCCAGGATCTTAGAGTATCTACTGGAGTGTAATTAATTTAAAGAATATATACATAAGTGGAGCAATTAATAATAAGATATTTTTATATATAATAAGATATTAATAACAGCCATACCCATTATTAAAAAATTACTTGATATATATATATAACCACTAAATCTTGCCAATCCTAGCTAGATCCCTTTTTCTTTTAACCCAGCACACATCCCACGATTTTCACTGCCTATTTCTGCACCCAACGTCGCCGAGTTACAATGATCTTCGACTAGCTGAACCCAGAGCCTGAGGCTCCGGGCTTCGATGAGCGATGAGTCGTAGCTGAGTTAATAATCACTCTAACTCACTCAAAGATCAAGCCAACAATGATAGAAAGTAAGCATGTGTATGCATCGGCATTTACAGATAAGTGAAAAGAAAATGATCATAATTAATTTGATTGAGTTAGAAAATAACCGTACCCATTATTAGTATGACCACGGCAGTCCTCGCCGTTCGGAATCGGCATCATGTGTGTTGTTTTTTTCCAACTGAAGACCTACAGAGAGTTTCTGTAGAAGAGAAGCGAAAAGCAACAGCTTCGACGTAGATCACTTATCTTATTTTCTTTTTATTTTGACAGACAACTAACTGCTGACTGCTATTTATGGAAAGTGATAAATGAATGATGGAAGATTTTTGACCATATGCAGAATGGAGAGCATGAAGGGTGGTTTGAAGAGGCGGTGTTGCCTGGCAACGAAAGTGGAGAGAAAGTTGAAAGGGGAGATTCTTTTCTCTTTCGCTCTCCTCCACTCCTGATTACTTTCTGTGATGAAATTTCTCATCAAATTACTTTTTAATATTGGCTTAACAGATAATGAATTTATAATTGTTTTCTCTGCTAATTTAGATATTTGATTTTTTTAAGTGATATAACAAATGGAGATTGAAAATTTCCATGGGTATTATTGACATTTCATTATAATTTGGGGCCAAATTTTCATGGGGCCAAATTTGTCAATGATCTATTGCCCATTAACTGTCTCAAATATTGTTTTATTAATGCATGGGTATTTTGGTCATTATTTAATCTACTAACAATCAAATAAATTTTAAGGTGGGGCTATTTGAACACACCAAATTGCTTAATAAATTCATTTACTAAATAAACCCACGTTCAAATTTTGAAATTTTAAATTTTACTCAATAAAACAACTTAAATGCCTAATATATCCTTACTAAACCTATTTTTTTTATAATAACAATGATTTTACTCATTAAACCCATTAAATTCATTTATAAATCCATTATAAATAAAATATGTTGAAAACAAAGCACTCACTTAAAGCTATTGCAACAAAAGAAAACAAATTTGTTTTCTATGATAGTGTGAATTATGAGAAGCACTCAATTGGAGTGTGGTATTTTTTATTCTAGCTAACTTGTAGTTGTGGCTAAAATTATCTTCAAATTGTTACTTATCCATTGTTTTAATGTTTAGCATTCCAGTAGGAAGGCAGGCTTAACCCCAGGACCATCTACTGAAAGATCAAAAAGAGGTTCAAGTCTGCTCTTAGAAAACAAAATTTTTTATTTAATTCCTTGTTGCAAAATTCTAGAAACCACTTCATCTCTCAAAAATCACTGACGAAAGTTTTGTGTATTTAGTTGGGAAGGAGAGTCGGGACAAAACAGTTGAAGCATTTTCAAGAAAAAATGCCACTGATCTCTCATTCTAAATTAAAAAAAAAAATAAACACCCCGAGAGCTTTTCAGTATGTATGGAGAAGAAGAGTAGAACGCAACTGAACTTAAAATTGGAGACAAGTTTTTAAAGGGCAAGTGTTTGATGAGTTGTGATTCAAGTTATTGTCAATAATGTTTTGTTCCTCTATAAAGTCAATATCCATCGAATCAATTTATGGATTGATAGAATAATCATATTTTTTGATTGATTAGGATTTAATGAAAATATTATTAGGGTTTAATAAAATTATGTTAAATATAAAGATGAATTTAAAAAGTAAAAATTTTATTTTTTAATTATATTTTAATGTCAATAATTATAATTTAATTTAGAGATATCTTAATCATAAAAAATTATTTTTAAAAATAAATTTAATGAATAATTCAGTAAGTTCAAATAGTCGCAACCTAAACTTTATATTAGCGGGAGTCTATCAAAGTAAAAGGAACCGAAATCAAACCGAAAATTTTTCCTGTCTTTCACTCTTGTGGTATATATCATTGGTTCAAGAATGCACGCTCAACAACTTTTTTCTCACCGAATGATTGCTTCTCTTATTGACTGTTGTCGAGGTGAAAATTACTAAATGATACTGAAAATTTGGAATGGACGACAGAGCCGTACATAGCCCTGAACCTCTGGTGGAAGCTGCTGGTCCAAAAATGTAATTTTGACAGCATCAAAGGTATGGAGCAATTATTTGGACATCAGTCACATCAGTCATCACGAACCGTGTTTAGTATCCTAAATATATCCAAAAGTGTAATGTCATCCGTTGGATCCAAATTAACGTAGCTAGGATTAGGACAATCTGCGGTACCTCACCAACAATTGCAACATACAACATACATAGACGGAAAAGAACTAGCCCGATAAAAGAGCGTCGATATTCCATCTTTTGTCACTACACTTTTAAATGGAACAAGAACTAGTTGCACCACTAATTATTTGATGATACCCGCATCATATTTATATTTTTAAAAAATCTTATTTTGAATCATAATTGATCACACAACGAGAAGAAGACAAATACTGTCCGCATTTCTAATTCAAAATTATTACTGATTTAAGTATTACACCATTTTAATCGTATATATACCTCTAAATTAAGAAATAAAAGAGAATTAAATTTCATTTGATATGCAAATTATGAGAAAGTGTTTGCATATATATGTATATATATTTCAAAACAAAGTTTATGATAATAGCAACACAATTTTTTTCTTTATGAATAACCTCAAACAAGCAAGCAACTCCTAATAAGAAAGAAAGTAGCAGTACACCAAATTAAAAGGGACAAAATGAACCGTATTCCTTTTAACTTTTAAGAAGCGAATCTCAATATGGAAAATGCTAAAACAAAATAAATCAATGAAACTATAATAACGAAACCATTAACATGATGAGAAAGCATCTTTGCCTTTGTAAGGTCCCACATTGACTGTGTTCTGAAAAAATCATAAGAGAAGGAAAGAGACAAGAAATGATATTTACTTTTTACTTCTTTCTTTGATTTTTTTTTTAAATTTTTACTTCTTTCTTTGATTTTGTTAATGTTTTATTATCTTTCGGGTCTTTCAACTTTCAAGTCTAAAAATATTAATTTAATAAAATTAATTTTCAATATACTATAAAATTGTGCAGTTTAATAATATATCTGCATTGATCTTTTTTATTAGTAAAGTTGGTTAGGGAATAATCTCTTTATCATTTCTCAAGAGATCCAACTTTCTCGACCGAGCGCTTTGACAAAGCCTTAACCGACTGCCTTAACCTACAACTTTTACAAATATTATTTTATTAGATTTCAATTATTTGTGGTTGTCAAAGCAAAGTATAACATTTAAACATTAAATATTATACACAAACAGAACTATCTTATGCACACCCAGGTTTCAATGTGAGCCAATCTTCAGAGTTCAGGCTCAGCCATTCCCTTGTTTTAGATTAATTCTGATTACGAGTAGTGAAGTAAACAATGCCACAATGTTAAGGAGTTTGTTTGTAATTTCACACCCTTATTTTTCTATTTTTAAATTAAAAAAGAGAACATGTTAAAACATTTAATTTAATAATCCCAAAATCTCAAAGCTTTATAAAAAGCGTGTGTTATTTTTTTACACGCAATAGACTAAGATCTGCTTCCTTAGTAAGCGTGAGTTGTTTGATTGACAAATGTCACTTCTGAATTCTGATGTCGTGTTAGTATTTGATAACTTCTGGTACATCGTTTAGTAGTAGCTTTCGATATTTGGATGATAATTATTATTGAATGAAAATAACAAATTTATGGAGTATGACTAATTTTATAATAAAAGATTTTTTTTAAAATAAAATAAGAAATAAATTAAAAGAAAAGAAAAGTATACATTTCAATGCAATTTATTTTGTCATATAATATATTAAATTTTTTTTATTTTTTAAACTTAGGACCTATTTAGGATTGCGGCTGTAAAATTAATTGCAGTTTATTTAATAAGTTTTGACAAAAATAGTGTTTGATAATATTTTTTAAAACCTACTTGTGTTCAACTTGAAAAAAAAAAAAAGATAATTGTGGATAGATAGTACACCACCTAAGCATAGCATAAAGGGGAAAAAAATCCTCTTGTACACTTCCTTCACCATGTTTATGATCAAATTAATTAATCCTTCAAGTTTCTATCCTTTTTCCTAATTCAAAAACTAGACTGATTTGTATGTGTTATTTATTATAGGGAGATAACTAGTTTCTCTTCTGCTGAAATTAATATATAACTCTTACTCTCTTCTGTTTTCATAATAACCAATAAACCTACTAGCAGCATAATTTTATAGTATTACTTTTCTTTTTAAATAGAACTTTGTTTATATTTATTATAAATTAAATGTATTATATAAATGAAAATTTAAATAAGAAATTTAAATATTAAAAATAAGAAACATATGTTTCAGCGTGAATAAAAAATTAATAATAAATTTTTTTGTGCTTTTTATTATTGTTTAAACATTTTTCTTAGTAAATATATATTTTATATTCCGAAAATAAACTATCGAACAAATGAACCATTTATCCCTCTTTTCCTTTAATTTTTTTTGTACTAAGAGACTTTTTGGATATTATAAAAATAATTGAGAGTAAGTGGTATACATTAATTTCTGTAAAAAGAAATTTATAATCTCTTTATTCTAAGAAATGCTTCTTAGTGGACTAATAATAGTGGATAGATAGTGCTAAAGTTTAATTTTTGCTTGATCTTTTATTAGTGTTCTAAGCAAAAAGGATGCTAATCATTTTGAGTACCTAATTTACTTTATTTATTTTCTTCATCACAAAGAACTTGCTTTTTCAACGTCTCTGTTTGAACATATAATCTTTATTCGTTAATTAATGGCCTAGGATTTTCATTTTCGTTTTTAGCGTTTTTATTTGCACATACTTTTTCATTTCTCGGGAACAGGCTATCATGTTCATGTGCAATTCTCACCACACAACAAACGGGTCTTATCGTTGGATCTTTGACAAGGTAGGTAGATTCTTTTTTACATGGTGGGTCTTAAGAATGAAACAGAAATTTACGATACTGATTCAAACACATTTCTGTGAAGAAAAAGCGAGGAAAAAAAATTAAAGAAAAGAAAATAAAATCACGCATGTCATGGCCATTTCACTGCCGTTGTTATTGCTACTGCGTCCTCGTTAATTATTTACAGCCTTTTCTCTCAACAATTAGATCATGCAAGTCATGTATTTAAGCACAAATTAAATCAATGGCTACAGTCATTAAATAGTCTTCACATAACAGGGCGGAGCCAGGATTTTTTCGTACCCTAGGTTAAATTTTAAAAAATATCTACTAAATGAACATGAAATTTCATATATATAAATGACAAACTATACATAATAATGGGGGAAAAATAGGGGCCTTACCCCTAAAATTCATAGTATAAATAAAAATAACCATAAAAGAGAATATAAAATAAAAATACAATCCAAATACAAATTTACTATCGAAGTTGTACTTTTCGCGGCTTCGAATTATAAAAATCATCAAATATAGAATCTGAGTCAATAGTATCAGTAATTTTATTTTCAACATAAATAACCATACAATTTGAAAAAAACACATTTTCCATCTTACTACAAAGTGATGCCTTGATAAGTTTCATGGCTAAAAATGCACGCTCTGTTGTGGCTGTGGAAACAAGAAGAGTTAGTACTAGACGAACTAATCTATCAATCAAGAAATAGTGTCGTGACTTCTTTGTTTCAACTAATCATCGACATAACTCAGAAAGGGAAGCAATATTTTGAAACTATGGATGAGAAAGCAAATCAACTCTATAATGTTCCAATTCTCTTCTCAAAGCATGCACCTCATTTGAAGTGAAATCATGAGGATAAAATTTCTCAGCAAGAGAACAAATATTGTCTATATCAAATGATTTAAACCCGTCAAAGTAAGGAGTTCCACTGTTTGTTCAGAGAATCTACTATTTAACTCCATCAATTGAAAATCTATTACAACATTAAATATGTCAAAGTGATAATGATGTTCAACTGTAACAAAATCTTTTTGTCGACAAGAACGCCCTATACCTTCCATATAATGAACACTCATAGCAAGCATAGTAACATCATATTTTTCACAGAAGGATACTACACCTCTAATAAAATCATTTCATCCACTATCTCGAAACTCTTGCAAAAGCCATTTTGTACTTGAGACATAATTCAAAGCATTCAAGATGTCCAATGATTCTGTTTATAATGCTCGACAAAGAATATCAGAAATTCTAAGAACTTTATTCAACAACAGTAAAATAAACACAAACTCAAAGGATTTCATCTCTCTGTATGCACCTTTGGCTTCTCCACGCATATCTCGACTAGATCCATCATTAATCATCTTTCCTAAAACTTGAAGAGTTGCACCAAACATCTCAATAGACCTACTAACAAAAGTAAAATGTGAGCTACAACGAGTATCTCCAGCCCTTTGTAAAGTTCTAACTTGATTAGCCCATGTACTAGTTTCAAGCTCTTCTAAAGCTATCAAATCTATGATTTCTTTTTCCCTAGTAGATTTTAACTCAGAATAACGTTTAAAAGAAGACCAGCAAAGTTAACAATAGCACTCAACTTAAAAATAAATAACCATACTTCATGCACATTTTTAGCTACTGCGTAGTCGATGAGTAAAACAATGAACATATAGGCATACGGACAATCATTGAGAAATAAAGATTGTAATCCATTCCATTCACCCGCCATATTACTAACACCATCATACCCCTGACCTCTTAAATTTTCAATTAAAAGATTGTATCGAGCAAGCACATTGCATATCTCATTTTTCAAAGTCAAGGCCTTTGTTTCATCAACATTCACAATTTCAAAGAAACATTCACGAATAAACCCATCACAATCAACAAATCTCAAAATAATAGCCATTTGTTCTTTGTGAGATTCATCTAGTGCCTTATCAACTATGATACAAAATTTAGCATCACCAACTTCCTCTCGAATCTTGTCTCGCACTTTATTAGCAATAATATTCAACAACTCCTTTTGAACCTTAGGTGCTATGTATTGGGCATTTTTAGGAGCATTTTCTAACACAACTTTATTAATCTCCCCATTCATTGTTGATAACAACTTAATTAATTCAATAAAATTTCCACGATTAAGAGAATTAATCGACTCATCATGACCTCTAAAAGCACATGCTTGTTTTGCTAACCATTTGGTAGCTGTTATTAATGTTTTAAGTCGCAATCTATTCTCCAAAACTTATTGTGAAGATTGTGCATTCATTCTTTTATCAATATGTTTGGATGGATCCTTTAAATTGCTCCATTTTGACATGGCATCATTGTGAAAAGAACCATGACCTCCTTCATGTTGAGCAAAAAGACATGTTTTTTCACAACCAACATACTTCCAATTTTGAGCCCCATCAACAATAAATGCATCATTCTTAGATGGCTTATCATAGAAAATATAGCATGGAAAGCAAAATGCTTTGTCTTTTGATAAAGAGTACTCAAGCCAAGGAAATTTTGAGAACTAAGAAAATTGAAATCGACTATTTTGCGCACTATATTTTGTCGATGAATACTTTTGTAGCTTGGGTTGAAATGGTCCCATATTTATATACGCCATCTGCACATCTTCACGTTTGTTAACGGGAAAAGTACTTATTAAAAAACTTAATCTGGGATCACACTCTAAATAAGGAGTGTCAATAGTAGGTGGATTTTTAACTTCCTCAAATTCGGCTCCTTGAGACTTAGGTGGAGAACTTGAGCCATCAATGTTGCACATAGAACTTGTCCCAATTGATGATTGGCCATCATCTACTTTAGTAAAGAATGAAAGGAGAGTTTTCCTCGACTTGGATTTGTTGTTATTTGACATTATAACCTATAATAACATGCTGATTGTGTAAGAATCAAGAAATCAATTAATTGTTATAAGCTATATATTTGCTAATTTTAAATATATTTAAATTCACCAAATCACAAACTCAATGTTAAATGCTCATACAAGATAATATGTGGTTAATACTAATACCATGCCTATCAAATTTTGAAAAAAAAAATATTTGTAAAATCTTACAACAATAAATAAAAATAATAATAGATAAACAATAATATTTGAGTTAATTTAACCAAATGGGGAGCAGGGGAAGTTTAAAAAAAAATTATTTATTTACTAGACAATCTATTATCTATTCAGTCTAATATAGAGATGCCAACCACTAATTAGAATTATATACTAGCTAACAAATTAACAATCACCAAAAAATTATTACCCAAATGGCCAAATCACAATTGTTGATATTTGTTTAATTGTTTATATTTTATGTTTATACTTAATTATTGCAAGAGAGAGAATCATAGAAAGACATGCTTAATGCTTTGATTTCATCCATGTTTGTTAACGATTAGGGGAAGTTTAACAAATTAAAATACAATTGAATTCTTACCTATTCAAAATTGAAGGGAAAGTGCCTAAACAAAAAAAATTGGAGCGGTCAGCCGAGACCACGACCACCACAGGGGATTGGAAGTTTTTGATGTTGCTGCTTGATGGGTGTAAAAATGGGAACTGGGAAAAGGAAAAAGGTAAAGTGAAAGTAGAGTGATAACGAATATAAAATTATTGAACATATAATGGTAATTTTATAAATTTAGGCATCTTTCATAATTTTTTTTTTTTTCGGCTAGCCCGGCTGCCACTAGCGGTGCTGACCGGTAACGACCGTGGAGAGAAAGTTGAAAGGGGAGAATCTTTTTCTCTTTCGATTTACTGCACTCAGGTAATCAGTTGGGGCCCGCGCCCCTGATTGCATTTTGTGATGAAATTTCCCACCAAAATAACTTTTTAATATTGGTTTAACAGGTGATGAATTTATAACCATTTTCTCTGCCAATATATCCATTTGATTCAATGGTAATATTGGCAGAGATGAACTCATTTTTACTTTTTTAATTTCTATTTTTTTTAGTGATACAGCAAATGGAGATTGAAATTTTTCATGAGTATTATTGACAATTCATTATAAATTGGCGCCAATTTTGTCAATGATCTATTGCCCAATGACTTTCTCAAATATTATTTTATTGATGTAAGGATATTTTGGTCATTTACTCAATCAATTAAGAGTCAAATAAATTTTATATTAACGAGGTGTAAAGCAAAGGTATACTCTTGCAATCTACCAAAGTAAGACCCTAACACTATGTTTGGATGTTGGATAAAAAGTGGGATTAGATTAATTTGAAGGATAAAAAAATTAATCCAATCCAGAGTCATGTTTGGCTGTCAAGAATAATAAATTAGTCTAAATTTTAGTCCAACATTCATAGGATTATTAATCCCCATTTTCATATGGGTTTAGATAGGATTAAATATCTTATAATCTAAATTTGTTATTAATATAAAAATTTTATTCAATAATTTATTTTAACTTCTTAAAGTTAAGATTAAATTAATTTTTTTCAATAATTTATTTTAACTAGTATGTAATAGTTAAAAACAAAAAGTTATTCAATTATTTAAATTACAATAATATTAAAATTTAAATATTAAATTTAACATGCATGCTTTCGAAACAAAAAAATAATAGATAATAATATGATTTAAAAAATAATATATTTTTAAATAATTATTTTAGCTTCAAAATTAAATTTAATATAATCTTGTCCGATACTATATCAAACAAAGGATAATACTATATAATTTAATTCAATCTTATCTTAAGAATTAATCTAGTCTTGATCTTCCAAAAGTAGCCTAAATCTCATGGGAGTAAACCGAAAATTACTGAATGAAGCTGAAAATTTGGAATGGACGACAGAGCCGTACATAGCCCTGCACCTGATGGAGGCGGGTGGCAGCTGCTGGTCCAAAAATGTAACTTTGACTGTTATTAGAATTATAGATTTTCCGAATCTATGATTTGATGGCGAAAAGTCCTTTATTCCAACCAACCACTTTGATTCCTTAATTTGCGTAATAAAATTAGTGACAAAAGGGTAAAACGTCTATGAGCCAAAATTACAAAGGTCAAAGCATAAAAAATATGTGATAAGTTGTTTGAATAGGCCTTGGGCCAGGGATGAGTGGATGACCCGGCCCATCCCAGGCCTAGCCGCGTAGGCAGTCAATGCCAGGCTTGGCTTCGGCCAAGAGTGAGACAGGGCCCGGGATGCATGGGAGTTTAAGAAATTAATAATATGTAATATTTTAATAAAAAAATATTCTTAATTTTTTTATCCTACTGATTACGCGTATTGAAAATTTTTGTGCCAAGTCCTACTTTTCAAGCGCTATCTTATTAAAGCAAAATTTATAAACTATAATTTTTATAAAACATAATTCTGTATTATTAAATTTTTTTGGGGCAATTTTAGCAGAAATTAATAGAAACTACCTAGTTGTTTCCACGCCGCTAAAAATATGTACAGATGGATAAAGATGTTACAAAACAAAGGAGAGTGAAAATATTTGCCAACATATTCATACTCACTGAGAATATAAGACCATCATATTCATACTTCATCATAATTAGATCATAATTAGACCATAAATGAGCAAGCAACCATCATATTCATACTTCATCCCTAACTAAAGAAGAAAATATTTGCCAACAACATTTTAGAGGACTCTTTTCTATATAAGACCCATTGATCCAGCATAAATCTTACTGAAAATAAGGATTCAAATAAATTTGCTATTTGTAAATTTCCTACTTTGGGTATGCTTAACGGCTACTTTACTGAATAATCGTTTGAAAGAGCTTTTATTGTACATTTCCAAAAGCATTCTCCTAAAAGAAGCACTTCTAGATATTTTACATGTATTCCCTCGAAAAAAGTTCATTTTTAAGAACGGAGGAGAAATAAGGTAAGACTAATGACTGCCATCAATTTTTCTGGATTCATAATTTCAAGAGCACTAGAAATACTAACCAATAAACTGTCATTGGCAGTACGTTCTTTTATTTAATCTATAAAGTGTTCTTCATATAACTTTTTTTTCCATCTCTCGGTTGCCCAATTGTTTGCTCACAATAACATTGGTTTACATTTAAGTAATAGGGGTGTAATTATCCTTTTTCTTTTTTTATCTTGATTTTATTTAAATATAATAAAATCTGAATTTGATTTCTAGAATAATATACTACAAAATATAATATAATATAATCAACAAAATACTCATGCATAAAGTACTCTAAATATAGCTTCATTACAAAAATGTATTGATGAAGTCATATGCTTGGTCAATTTGAATTAAAAAGGTACAATTATGTAACGTGTTAAATTTGAATTAAAATAATGCCGCTTGATTGGTCAATCAAATTTCAAGTGATCACTTGAGATTGGCAAGAGTACAATAATTATTTTAGCAAATTTTATTCAATCGTACCTACTGCCTTGGGACCAAAAAGACATACCATAGGTTTTTATTCATATTTCATGATATCATTATTAAAGTTCTCTTAGATTCCATAGAAGTTTTATATGTTTGCAAGTTTCCCATATTTTGGTCCCACTGCATTCAATATTAATCATCTATGCAAAGGCTCAGTTCACACAGGATGCACAGGAAAATGAAGTTACAAAGAAGGACCATCGAGAGTCCTTCTCCAAAAAATTAGACATCTGAATCAATCTTCATTGTTGCTTACAGCTTGCTTGAACTGAAAGTTTTTTCCAAATAAAATTGAGTCAAAGCCATAGTATGTTAATTAAAGATTTCCTTTATTCTTTTCTAAATTTCATATCCAATACTTGATGAAAAATAACACTATAATTTTGCTTAATGGCAAGGATGGCTTTAATCATAGGCGAATTAGGCGGTCGTCTAAGATCCCATATATTAGGAAGGCTCTATTATGGTTGTTTAGGCTCTATTACCTTTTTTTTTTTTTGGTATTTCCTTGACATTCTCCAATTAATAATTTTTTATGTTACTTATAGTATGAAAGTCTATTTTTCAGGCCTCTCTTTAATTAATAATTATCCTACAATTAAAAATTTTCATACAATTTCTATATTTGATAGCCTTCAAGTTCAAGAGCTATAACTAATAATATTGTCTAATCGTTAATTCATTCAATGAACTTTATCTATCAGTTTAAAAAAAATTTAATTATTTAACATTATAAAATTTGATGCGCTCTTCTCTATAAAAAAAAATTATTACATTTATTAGCTTACTTTTGAAGTGGAAAAAAAATTTCTTGAAATAATAGTTCTGAAGGAAGTAAAAAAAATATCTTTTTGACTACTTTTCTTTTTTGAAATATCTAAGTATTTTGTTGATTGTTGATATTTAAGATATAATTAAAAATTGATTGAACTATGAGTCTTTTTATGTTTTCTTTAAATGTTGAAACTGTTGAATGTAAGGAGGTCTCATAGAAAAAAATTTCACCTAAGGCCTCCAGAACTCTAAAGCCACCCTGCTAATTAATGGTTTTCATGAGGCCTAAATATTGTTATAGTTAGCAAGCACAATATAAATTACATTCCTTCACTTTACATTTATGTATTTGGAAATTGGAATTGCGAGAACATTCAACTGAAATGACAAATTATTCAAAGTAAGTTACTGAAGATCTAAGTGAAAAGTTAATTTTATTTTGCCACATGGTGCCACATAATATCTTCTATCGTTATTTCAAGTTTCAACCCTACCATTATTTCAGCTAAATTTACTCAGGAGGCAGGTTGATTAATTAATTACATATTTATATTTTGTTTTGTTTTTTACAATTTAGGGAAAACATTTTCATATTCCATTATTATTAACCTATAAATAAATGACATTTAGCTGCCGAAACAAGTAGGGGAAAATTAACATAAGCTTGGAAACCAAACATATGAAATCATCCTATTAAAATATTTTTATTAATATAACCAACAAACTGAAATCCTAATTAAATTAAAACAAAAAATATGACTCAAATAGCACAAACATTAGAAAGGACAAATCAAATTATAATAGAAGAAACTCGAAATACTAATACTATATTTAGACTTGGACCCTCTAAAACTGTCCAACATCAATAAGTTACAGTCTAAATAACTCATTTAATTGACAGTTATTCCAAGAAATAACAATGTTAAGGGAAAAGGCCACCCACACCCCTAAAGTTTGTTTAAATAGTCACACAAATCTCCTTAGTTTCATAAACGGTCACACAAACTCTTTTGTTTATTATTATTATACCATTGATTACAATAACTCAATAATTGACTTTAAATAAACTACTATAATAAATATAAATTAAACTTAAAATAATATAATATATTAAATAAGATAACATTGGTAAAATATTTTGAATATTAGAAAAGTTATTTTAATATTATTAATAAGTCATATTCTTTTAATAATAAAAAAAATATTTGACATACTAATAATATTAAAATAATTATACTTAACATTCACAGTAATTTAAAAAATTTATGTTACTTGATTTACAATATTGTTTTTAGTTATGTCTATATTTGTACAAATCTTAAAATCAAGTTTTGGATTAATAGATTTTAATATTTATAAAATTCATTGGAATAGACTAATAATAACTTATTTTAATTATATACATTATTTTATTAATTATAGTTATTATAATATTTTATTTATATCATATAATATTTATTATAATATACATATCGCGCGCACTTTCTCGTAATTTGTATATGCAAATGAAATTTAATTCTCTTTTATTTCTTAGTTTAGAGGTAAATAAGGGATTAAAATGGTGTAATTCTCACATCAGTAACAATTTTGAATTAGGAATGTGGACAGTATTTGTCTTCTTCTCACTGTATTATTAACTATGATTCAAAATAAGATTTTTTTAAAAAATATAAATTCAAAATAATATTGCGTGTACTTAACACGATGCAGACGCAGGTATCATCAAATAATTAATGGAAACAGACAAAGCACAATCACTAATCAATTAACAGCAAAAGACAAAAGCGTCATGAGAAAAAGTTTTTTTTATTACTTTCTGTCTAAGGATTTGAATATTTCTGTTCACTGTCTGTTGGCCGCGTCTATGTATGTTGCAGGTTGCAATTGTGGTGAGGTACCACAGATTTTGTCCTAATCCTAATCTGGATCCAACGGATGACATTAAATTTATATTAAAGATATATTTAAGATACTAGACACGGACCGTGATGACTGATGTGACTGATGTCCAAATCATTGCTCCATGCCTTTGATACATCACAGTAGCCCGGGCCCCAACTGATCCTATACCAGCAATGTACCTGAGTGGAGTAAATCGAAAGAGAAAAGATTCTCCCCCTTCCAACTTTCTCTCCACTTTCGTTGCCAGTGGAAATCCACGCACCGCCTATTCCAACTACCCTCCATCTTCTCCATTCTGCATACAGTCAAAAATCTATGCATCATTCATTTATCATTGTCCACGTGTACGCTGGAGGTCTCTACATTGTGCAAAAGCCTAGAACTGAGTGGGACCTACTATTGTTAATAAATAGCAGTCAGCAGTCAGTTGTCTGCCAATTTGATCTAATCAAAAGAAAAATAAATAAGATAAGTGATCTACGTCGAAGCTGTAGCTCTTCGCTTCTCTTTTACAGAAACTCTCAGTTGAGCAAGAACAACACACGTGATGCCGATTCCGAACAGCGAGGACTGCCGTGGTCATACTAATAATGGGTACGGTTATTTCCTAACTCAATCAACTTAATTATGATCATTTTCTTTTCATTTATCTGTAAATGCCGATACATACATATGCTTAATTTCTCTCATTGTTGGCTTGATCTTTTAGTAAGGTAGAGTGATTATTAACTCATCTACAACTCATCGCTCATCGAAGCCCCGAGCCTCAGGCTCTGGGTCCTGCTAGTCGAAGCTCATACTCGGCGACGTTGGGTGCAGAAATAGTCAGTGAAAATCGTGGGCTGTGTGCTGGGTTGAAAGGAAAAGGGATCTAGCTAGGATTGGCAAGATTTAGTGGGTATCTATATATATATATATATATATATATATATAGTAATTTTTTAATAATGGGTATGGATATTATTAATATCTTATCATATGTAAAAATATCTTATTATTAATTGCTCTACTTATATATATATATATTCTTTTATTTATTTACATTCCAGTGGATACTCTAAGATCCTGGGAAGCATATTATAACTCTGACCTGCTGTAATTTCGTGATTTGCAGGGACAGAATTAGCCTTTCCTACGCTGTTGTTTTTGGGTTTCTCATTCCAGTTCTTGTTAATGTTGTGGCTGCCAATGCTGAAGGCACAAACGAGCCCTTGTTGGAAGAGCATGGCATAAATATGTGGTTTTTTCTTGTGGGGATAGGAGGGTACTGCGTCGCACTTAATGCCGACATTAAATCCCGAATCCATCAAGCAAATTCGTCCGTTGCTGCTGCTGATACAAATATCCCAACTCATGAAACAAATTCTTCAAACGTCTGCAGCCTTATTGCTGTCGTCTTCGGATTGCTTTCTACAGTCTCATTGGTGTCCATCCTTGTTCCACGCGTGATTGGTTATGTCATCTTAGGCATTGCTTGGATCTCCGCAGCTATTTTTTTTGCTGTCTATCAAGACGGCAGATTGATCATGGATCCCGGTCGTTGGATTTACAACAAATTCATCAAGCCGGTTTTGGATTTACAACAAATTCATCAAGCCGGTTTTTACCAAGACTAGGAATTGGTTCAACGTAACGACAACATCATCCTTCCCAAGCACCCTCTCAATACAGCAGCCAAAAACAGCATCAAATGCTTAGTCTACATCCATGTCTTAACCTAAATTCTTTGTCTTCATCAAAGTTAATGCGCCATGCTTTATGTATGTATGTATGTGTATGTAATATGATTGGCGCCATTGGACTATTATTGAAAAAAGAAAAAAGAAAAAAATTCCGATCTCCTTAGTTTCAAAATTGGCTCTAATATTTAATTATATATTTCTGCATTCTCTATGCAAAATTTCTCGAATTCCTTTATTAAATTTCTCAAATTATCACTTAACGTGTTCAACGAGAGACTGTTAAAAATATCTTATTACTTTGTGTTTTTGTAAGGTGAGAAATATCTTATTACTTTCCGAAGTGGATTCCAATATAATTAACTCATAACCGCTAACGTGGGACCTTATAAAGGCAAAGTGCTGGCCGGTGAATTGAAGTCGCCATGACTTGCTATACTTTTGGGATTTTTTTCTAAACCATAATTATCGCTTGATATACTTGTGTACCATTCGCTAAACTTGTGTAGCATTGTTTATACTTTACCACTGGTAATTAATCAGTCAATAAGGGGTCCACCACTCATGAACAGGATCTTGAATCTCCCGGTTGTTATTTTAATTTTAATAAACTAAATTAAAAAAAAATTATTTATCTTAACAAAATTTAAAAAAAAATGATGGACCCAAATCCAAACCCAACAAGTTCACTACTACAGCGTGAAAAGAAGGAAGGGAATAAAAATTTACATCAAGTTTTGTTTTTGTATTTGCCATGAACTTACGGGCAGATTAATAATTGAAGAAAGCCGATCTAGTGATGAAGGCTCTATAAACTTAACCTTGTCCTCCAAGAATGATCCTAGGGCTAGTAATTACATGAATAAATTAATCTAATATTCTAATGAATACAAGTTTCTCTCCACTTTCGTTGATTGTGAGCACCGCATCTTCGAATGAGACTCCCTCCATCCATTGTACATACACAGTCTACGTGTACGGTGTAGATGTACCGTTCGCTAAAACTTGCAGCGTAATGAACAAGAATGAGGGAAATAATTAAGATTCTCTTCGCCACTCGATCGGTAGACCAAGAGGTTTAGTGTCAAATTGTCATTGGTTATATTTGGTCAATTGTAATATTATCAATTTTTTCCTATTGATATTAATATATATTAATTATTTCCTACTATTTTCATCATAGTCAATAACTCCACAAGCAACATAATTTTACAGTATTAACTTTATTTTTAAATACAATTTTATTCATATTTATTATAAATTAAATAAATTATATAGATAGAAACTAAAAAAAATTGAAGTACTAAAAATAAGAAATATATGTTTTAGTGTGAATAAAAAATTGATAATAAGATTTTTTTTGTGCTTTTTGTTAATTTTTTAAATATTTTTCTTATAATAAATATATATTTTACATTCCCAAGATAAATTATCAAGCAAATGATCCATTTGTCCCTCTTTTTCTTTAATTTTTTTTTTGTGCCAAGAAAGTTTTTAGATATTATAAAAACAATAGAGGATAAGTGGTATATATTGATTTCAGTAGGAAAAGGATTGAAAGTATCCCTTCATTTTAAGATATGCTTCTAAGAGGACTTATAATTGTGTATAGATAGTACTAAAGTTTAATTTCTAATTGATCTTTTTTAGTGTTCTAAAGAAAATAGATGCTAATTATTTTGAGTACTTAATTTACTTATTTGATTTTCTTCTTGACAAAGAACTTGGTATTTTTCAACATCTCTGTTTGCGCACATAATCTTTGTTCCTTAATTCATGGCTTAGGATTTCCATTTTCCTTTTTAACATTTTTATTTGCAAATATTTTTTCATTTCTGAGAAACAGGCTGTCATGTGCAATTTTCACCACACAATACGCATGTCATTGCCATTTCACTGCCGTTGCTATTGCTCGTGCATCCTCATTAATTATTTACAGCCTTCTCTCTTAACAAGTCTTGCAATTGAGCACCAATTAAACCAATGGTTACATTCATTAAGTAGCGTTGACATAACTCCGAATGTTTATCAAACATTTTACATCGTGATTTTCAATTATCTCTCTCCAAAAGCTATACCAAATAGATCTTTAATTAAAATTTCAATTGCATGTGTATGTTGATGATGTAGTTGATATATTCCAAATTAAAACAGCTCCGAAAGTGTTCCAAATTAGCTACCTGAAGGAAAAAATATAGCTACCTGAAGGAAAAAATACAAGAAAATTATACAAAGAAATAGCAGAATATTGATTACTTTTTATTAGGGTTTTCTCATCAAAGAGTAGATATCATAAACTTACATCCATTACATCCCTCAACATATATTCCTATATATGTATAAATTTAATGTTTAAATGTTATATTTTGTTTTAGCATCATGAAAGAGATTTATTCCCTAACCAACTTTACTAGCAAAAAAACTAACGGGAATATTTTTAATTCTGTGATGCAGGGTTTTTGTTTACTCTTTTTAAATAATTATTCAATTGAATATTATATTCTAAATTTATAAGATATATTCATATTTCTCTGCATTATTAAATATCAGTTTTCAATAAAGAACCCGATTTTTCTTTCATTTTTTAGCAGAAATTAATAGAAACTACGCAGCTATTTCCATTAACAGAAACTACTCTGGGCTTAGCTTGGCCCGGGACGCAAGGGAATTGAATTAATAAATGAATAACCTCTAGTATTAATAAAAAAATATTCTTTAAATTTGTTAGCATGAAACAAACGGCTTTAATTATATCATGGTGTTGCATACATACATGATTGATAGACATTGTATTGCTTAATTTTTTTCCCCCATAAACATATAATTTTAGAATGAATGTTGATTCTTAATTACCCAATAGTTGGTCCATCTCCATTCATATGAGTTAAATTGCTGGACATAATAATCATATTGTACCTGAAAAATTGAATGAAATAGACCTTATCAAGATGTATTCTCAATTGTACATTTATCTCTACACCTGAAGCCCAAAACTTTTAATGAAACCAAATAAGCAAATGATGTATAATTGAGAGACGAAAGCTTAGCTTAAGTGGTAAGAGCATTGCCTCCTTAAAGCTAAAGTCTTGAGTTCGAGTCTTATTAAAAAGGAATGAAGTGAAATCCAATAATCCTCTTAAAAAAGATGAAAAGAGGAAAAAAGAAAAAAAATGATGCGCAGTTAAGAAAAAAAGAGAAACCATTGACGAGGGCCACGCCTCTCTAGAAGGAAATAAGAAACAATAGTTGTGATTCTCTCTCATCTCTACTCTTTAATTAGGCAGCATTAGCATTAAGCCTCTCCACTTCCATTTCTTTGGCTTCCTGTGTCTTTTTGTAAATTTCTCAATTGTA
Organism: Clausena lansium; assembly: GCA_030449835.1. Taxonomy (NCBI): domain Eukaryota; kingdom Viridiplantae; phylum Streptophyta; class Magnoliopsida; order Sapindales; family Rutaceae; genus Clausena; species Clausena lansium. The sequence goes on along the minus strand of JASUUF010000146.1, from coordinate 2,779,127 downwards.
CATTGTACAGTCTCTTTAGTTGGTTTTAAATTAGAGTTGGACTATACCTCTCTAAAGTTTTGGAACCTTGTATTTAAGTAAACCCAATTAAATAATACTAAAAATTCTTCTATTGTTTTTAGGACTCACCTTAATTTTAAAAATGCCTTTCTTCTATATAACAAATTCTGTCTCTTAAAAAACTCACAAACACAATTTCGTTTTCTTTTTCTTTTCTCTAGAGTCTTGCTATGGCTACTCACCATTAATAAATTTGTTGGTAATTTGTCTAGAAACTCATCCTGTCGAACTCAACTTTTATGATGTCAAAGAGCCAATTATGAAGAACGTAGTTGGCATAATTTTGGAGAGTATCGAATTTCAAGAGATATTTTGTTGGTTGTTAATTCATCCATCGTTGCAATAATCCTTTTATCTTGATAGAGATTAATAATGATGCAAAGAATTTGCGGGAAAAATATTATACTTAATTATTTGTGGGTTTAGGAGTGGACAGAGAATTTGGTGAGGGAGAAAACGGATTTTTATCTTTTCCCTTTTTTTTGAAGGGAAACATAGAGGCTTATTTTGACTTCGACTTTGTCCTTCACTGGAATTGTAAGAGTGAGGGGATTTATAAGGTAAACAAGTGGGTGCCAATAGTCCCACACATAAATAACTGGGATTCTTTTATTTTGGGGCTGTTTATGATTTTCTATGCAAAGCCCATTGATCCAATGTATAAATCTTACTAAAAGCAAGGGCTCAAATGAAAATTTGTGGGTTGCATATAAACTTTCTAGGTTTTCCAGGTTTTGTATGCTTAACATTTATCCAAAAAAAAAAAAAAACATTTAACAGCTACTTTACTGAATCTTGTTTGGAAGTGCTTTTATTGTACATTTCCAGAAGTATTCTCCGAAAGCAAAAGAGAAAAAAAATTGCACGAAGTGGCTGTGTCACCGCTCGTCGCTTGGAGAAAAACTTACATAAATCGGTGTTGAAATGGTAAGACCAATTACAATAAAAGACAAATATAACTAATTAAACCCCATGTTCTCTCTATAAGAAAAAAGCAAGTTCCTTCTCATAAAACTCTTTGCAAAACCACACTTTTTCGTTTCCTGCAGACTGTCATTACAAGAGAAAAAAATTTCATGTTTCCAATTAATTAGCTTAAATGTTAAAACAATCTACTTTCTTGTAATTCTTTAAAGGTTAGTTATTCATATCTTTGAAGTTTTAATCTCTAATTTAATATATTTTGGATTAAAATCAATGTTTGGCATTGGAAACTTTTATCACCCGTAAATTTGTGGATGGTGGGTAGCAAAATCCCACAAGGAGAAAAAGAAAACAAAAATTGAATTTTTTTTTTCTCGGAGTGAGAGAAATTATTGTTTAGAAGAAGGGCAGTTTTAGAGCAATAATGGATCTGACAATATTAATCAATGGGGTTTACGTCAAAGATGGGGTTTGAAGAAGATATTTGAGCCAATACTACTACACTAATTCTTATCAACTATTTAACAAAGACTATTGGGTAAGAGTGTATCATATTTCACATGTTTAATATTAATTTTATAAAATTTCTATCCAAAACAATAATGTTCTTTTATGAACATAGAATGTATACGTATTTTATCCTTAATTATATTTTTTTTAGTTATTTTTATTTATTTTTTAGTTAATTATGTTATCTTATTAAATGGGAAAATAATTGGAGATTATAGATAAAAATTACATGAAGAAATTTAATTTGAACAGTAATGAAAATTAAATTAGAAATAAATTAGAAGACAAAAGAAAATAAAGTCAAGAATTAATGGTACCCATGTTCAGCAAGAATATCAAGACTAAAATTAAAGACAATTTCCTTAAGTAACAAAGATGATGCATGGATCAATTATTGAGGTGGCAAGCAAGCAAGCAAACGCTGGACATGCATTATTGGAAAATAAACAATTTACTTTGGCAATTGCACGTGCATGACATTAAGCATTGGGGTCATGGGCATTATTATAAGAGAAGGGAGCAAGAGAAGCCAGAGGGACACGAATAGCGGCAGCAACAGTTCAATTTTTCCATGGCTGATTTTATTTTCTTTATTACTCCTTATTCAAGAATGTCTAGTTAATTTTTTTTATACTAAGGTTAAAGATGAACCCTAATCAATGAAATAATTATTTATTTATTTAATTAATTTCTTATATCTGTTCTTTGATGTTTATGGTTCTTATTTTACATGATTGATTGAACAATTATCTTTTCATTTTTAATATCATGTATTATTGATAGTTAAAAAATTATTTGATTAAATCTAAGCTTGGTAAAATAATGATTAATGTGATTTTCTTGGATTATTTGTTTTTCAACAAATTGGATACATAAAATGTTTTGGAAACTTTGATTCTTTGTTTTTTAATAGGATACATATAATACTTAGAAATCCAACCTTGAAGCAAAAAAGAACCTACATTAGATTTAATTATTTAGGCTTAATTGTTATATCCATGAGATGAAATAGATTGATTTCGAGTTACCACTTTAAAATTGAGGATTAATGATAATTAGATAATTACTAATTGAATACTAGTGGATTTTGAATTTATTTAATTGTTTTCTTAGTTTAATTTCCTTAAAACTCAATTTGCTTAATTAGATTATGATTAATATAGATTCAGATTTAAATTAGATTTTTTAATTTATAGCAATCCATGTAGGTTCGACCTCGTTACCAGTACTCTATTTTTAAAGATTCGTGCATTTGCGAGTATATTAAAATTTTGAACATCATTCTTTAGGAGAAGAAAAACCTGTGCGTAGAATAAAATAAAGGAGATCATATCTGTGACCAAGCATCACGATTTTATAAGATGTTTTAAATCAATCCAACGACTAAGAATGATCGAACCTGCACGTGCATCACTTAATTAAGTTGGTAAAACGACATAAAAAATGTCATTTTGAACAAATTTACAAGCACACCGATATCGATAGGTCGTTTACAAATTAATAGACGACAAAAGCAACGAGCGCTGCACGCGATGAACGACATTGTGATTCAGTCTCAAATTTGAGACCACACTTCAACAGATAGACTATAAAAATTAACTCTTTATTTAAAATTTGAGACCTCACATATCACACTTCAACATATAGGCTATAAAAATAATTTGTTTAAAAGCCCCTTGTGGCTCACATACATATACACTCTCTAGTAAAAAAATAGTTACTAACAATGAGAATATCACTGAAATATAAAAAAAAAAATTCAAATTTCAATATATTTGGTATTATGTTTTTTTGTCTAATAATATATTGAAATTTATTTTTTATTTTAGTGGCATTCTTACTTTATTGAAACAAATATATATAAATGCATATATCCACATTTTTTTTAATGCAGGCAAATTGTTAAGCTCTGCAATTTAATATAATTAATTTTTAATACATTATAAAATCAGGAGACCTAATACTATTAAAAATTGATTCTATTAAATAGCACGACTTAATAGCTTATCTGTATAAAAAAAAATAAGGATATCCGCATTAGAAAACGACTATATATATACACACACCTTTTCATTTAAGTTATTTGATTTAATCTCACGGTTCAAATCAATTCATTGGAATAAAAACTCATGAGTCACAACTTGCTTTTTTATTTTTTTATTTTCGTTATCTTCGCGATGACTCATAGTCAAATATTCTCTTTCTTTCATCCAAGGGTCTTCCCTCTCTATGATAGAGAGTTAGAGACTATTATATGAGCTCATGATTTCTAATTTTGCATGATTTATAATTTTTTTTCATTTATTATGTTTGTGTTTTACAGAAGTTACAAGCTGAATAAGTTAAATAACCTACTTTGGTAATTTGTAGCATACTAGCATGTGAAGCAAATAATAAACCCAAGATTTTTTTTTTTAAAGAAACCCAAGAAAATTTAAGAGACCAAAATACCGTCATGTCCTCCTAATCATTGTCCGCTCCCACACGCCACACCTGACGTTTTTAGCATTGTAATAAATTTAAAAATATTATCATTTGCCTTCTCTTTTGCTGTTCTTGTCGTTTTTTGTAATATAACAAGAAGGAATTAATGTCAAAAGTTGCGGCTTTCTTTCTCCAAAACTTCTCTAAGCTTTTAATGCTCTAAGCTTTCCACGGCATTTTTTGAATCTAAAATCATAAATAACTCTAAATTTTTTTGAATTTTAGTGTGCATTCACCTCCTACTTAATTGGCTATTAGTTGGAGGAACGAAGAGACAGTCAGAGAGCAAAAAAAAAAAAAAAAAAAAAAGCTCCTTTACCCCCACCACCTTTTTTCACCCCGCAAATTGGAAATTGGAAATTTTTGGATCTGTTATTTTTCTAAGATTTGAATGTTTAACTAAAGAACACCGATATTGCCAAAAAAAATTGATAAAACGTTAATCAAATAAACTATAATGCCATATATTTTAAAAGAAAAAGATAAAATAATGAAATAATACTATAATACACCACGTAATGTTATAATTTATATTATTAATTTTTAGTCTCTTTAACATTTTTCTTAACTTAGAAAAGAAGGACGCAACCGTTCTTTAGACTCTTCCTTTTGAGATTCATGCGTCTGTCATGATTAGAGGTGGAGCCAGAAAATTGAGTCATAGGGGTCAATATTATTTTAGTTGCGTGGAAAAAAATAAAATTGAAAAGGTTACAAATTAGCCTACGGTTAAGAGAGAACATACCAATATAATTTTAATTTGCTCCACGTCATCGCATTGGCGGTCGCCGCCGGCTCTGTTGGGGAGTCTTGATCGGTATTTTAAGGGTATATCCAAGTTTGGAGTTAGCGAAGGCGCGCAGCGTGTGGCTGCGTAAGCGGTGCATGAAATCTGGAGGAACAACCACGTGCTGGCGTGAATTAAGAGGCCACACAATGGCAAGTGTATCTCCGTGACTTTTCATCTATAGTTGCGAGTAAAATTGATAAAATTTGACAAGATATGATTCCCTGATACAAACATAATATAAATAAATGAGCATGGATTGACAAATTTCAGACGATTATTAAATTGATTATGCTCAGGTCGACACGATTTTTTTTGTGTTGGGTCAGTGTTAAAGTTCTTTATCCATTTACTCAATTAATAACACAATTATATTTCATTTTCTAAATCAATTTGTAAGTTTTTGTTATCAAAACTAAAATATTGAACATGATTCTATTTCTTTTTTTCTTTCTTTTTGAGGATTTAGAATTTCAATAATATAAATTTATAAAATATTAGTAGACACATGTGTGTGAGTGTATATATATAATTAGAATATCATAATATAACAGTGTAATATTTTGGTAGATATGTATTCTTATAATATCGATAAATAATATTATACATACATATATAAAATATTTTATAATCATATATATATAATGTTTGATGTAAATCTTGTTAAATATATAGATATATGAGTTATTGCTAGTTCTGTCTACAAGATTGACTCCAACGTCTAAGAGACATAATCTCCTATAGTTATGTGATTATTCCTCTTTCCTTTTATACCATTATCTCTTTTGTATAAATTGAGCATTAGGCTATTTTATCAATAAAAGTGAAGTGTATTTTGTTTAATAAAATCTATTATCTATCCCAAACAATAAAGGATTATGTATACTTTTAATTTTATTTAACTAAACTAAAAAACTTATTTATCATAAAAAATAAAAATAAAAATGATAGGGGAAAAAATACCAAGCCCAAACCCAACAAGTTCACTTCTTTGCATTCGCTTTTTCAAGTTTAATTGAGCTGAATAAAAGAAAAAATTGGTTTGTTAATTTACTTCCTAAATTTAGATTGTTAATGGATAAAATAATTTATTTCCCATCACACACAGGACATACCCTGGTACTGAAGCTTCTTTTGTGATTTCCCAAAATCAAACCCACAAGGTTGCATTGTGCTTTTTTTAAAGAATCAATAATTACTACGAGAAAATGAATCACATACATCAAGTCTCTCATCTAACAAAGTTTGAGGATTTGGGATATCTCGGTCAATTTTTATTCAAATAGTCTCAACTTGAACTTTAGTTGGTCACTCAAATTTATATTATAAAAAAAATACTAATTTAATAATTTAATTTGAATATTTTATACTTAATTTATTTTTAAAAGATAAAACTTATTATATTGCTCCATAATCAGTAGTCAGTACTTTTTTTTTTTTTGTATAATTATCTGGTGGTCACCACTTATTAAGTAAAACTTTTGTAAACCACTAATTTTTAAGATTGTATCTGTAAACCACATATTTTTTAAAGAAACATCTTCCACCCACCTTTTTGTTAACTCTGTTAACGGAAACATGACGTCAGCATGCCATCATAAGGATAATATTGTCATTTAGTTAAAAAATAAATAATTAAATATTTATATTCTATTTTTAAAAAATAAATATTTAATTATATAAACAACATCATTTTTGTTTATAAATAAAAAAATCAAACAATACAAAATCTTATATTTAATTAATTATAAATAATTTTCGTAATTATTGTATTATATAGGTAAAATAGTCTTTACGCAGAAAACTACTAACGACAGTTAACCTTTTTAGCGGAAAAGTGGTTGGGGGATATTTTTTTGAAAAGTAGGTGGTTTACAAATACAATCTTAAAATTTGATGGTTTACAGATAATTACTCTTTTTTTTTTTAGGCACAAGTTCTACCAACAAGGGCGACTTTCCTGCAACTCGAACTGGAGAGCACACCCAGCCCTAGTCACTTAAGGGGACTCCTTTGCCAATGGAGCCAACACTTTGTTGGTGTACTTTTCTTTTTAAATGGCAAAATTTATAAAATATATTCATCTATAATTGGTAATCAGTCCTTTTCTTTTTAAATGGCAAAGCTTATTATATATATTCATCTATAATTAGTAGTCAGTACTTTTCTTTTTAATAATACTTCCCTTATTCTATCCAGATTGATTTTAAAAAAAATTAGATAATTCCAACTCGTATTGTTTTAATTATATTACATCAAAGATTTTTATAAACTTGGAGAAATATTAACATCAAATGTGCCTACAAACATTGAGAAATATCGACAAACTCGATCTCAATAACTCTGATTGTTTTCTGGTCAAAACAACTAAAGACTAAAGTAATAACTGGTCAAGAATATTAAAGGAATATGAAACTTTTTAAGATAAAAAAGTAGAATATATAACAGAAAGTGAAAGAAAATTTCCTTTCAAACGGGACGTATATGATGGTTATATGAAAGGTTGGGTTTTTGACCCAGCAGCCAATCTGCATTCAAGTTCCTCTCCACTTTCGTTGGCAGTAAGCACCGCCCCTTCAAACGCACCATTTATTTATTTTATGAAATCTATTAAAGGAACCGAATGATGATAGAATGACGGGAGATTGCCAATTTTCTTTTAACTGTAATTAATATATATTATTTATTTTTTTATTATTTTTATAATATTTAATAACCTTCTTAATAGTATAATTTTATAATATTACCTTCATTTTTAAATAAATTTCTATTCATATTTATTATAAATTAAATAAATCACATGAATAAAAATTAAAATAAAAAATTAAGTATTAAAAATAAAAAAACATATTTTAATGTGTATAAAAATAAATATTTTTCTGTTATTTTTTTATTTTATATATTTATTATAAGAAAATGTTTATAAAATAAAAAAGTACAAGAAAATTATTTTATTATTAAATTTTTATTCACATTAAAACATATATTTATTATTTACTTAATTTTTTATTTTAATTTTCTATTCATATGATTTATTTAATTTATAATAAATACGAAGAAAATATTTATAAAATAAAAAAGTACAAGAAAAAATATTTTTATTATTAATTTTTATTCACATCAAAACATGTATTTCTTGTTTTTAATACTTATTTTTATTTTAATTACCATTCATATGATTTATTTAATTTATAATAAATATGAATAAAAATGTATTTGAAAATAAGGGTAATGTTGTAAAATTATATTTTCAAGAGAGTAATAGGCTATATAAAAATAATAAATGATAAAAGTTCTATATTAATTACAGTAGAGAGAAAATTGACAATCGCCCAATAAATTATATTATTTTTTAGTGTTAATATTAATTATGTTATGAAATAATTATAATTTATATGGATGTTTATCAAAGTAACCATTGATCTCCTCACAAGCAACTTTTCATCTCTTATAACTCCTATTATCTCTCTAATTTAAGGGTTATTATCTCTTGTAATTATGATGCATTACTTACCACTTTATGGTTGCATCACTATAAAAAGAGGTATTTTACTTCTTATTTATATACACTTGAGATTGAATAAAATTTCTCTCTAGATATTGTGTCTCTTATTTGCTTTCTCTCTTTCTCTTGCTATATTTTTGTGCTCCTAAATGATAAATTTTATAACACGTTATCAGCACGAGTCTCTAGCCATTAAGAGGTAATAAGATAATATCTCTCCTTTGATCTTACACACAAAGGTATGAATTAAACTATCTTGATTTGTTTATAACCATATACATATGTTGCTTATGTATTTCTATAATTTAAGAATAATGGATCTATGAAGTCGTTCCTTAATTCCTTTATTAATCATTATATATATTTTATGGGAATTAGATTATAATATTTATCTAATGTTTCATTCATTGATATTGCTATTGTTTGACACTTCTTATTATAATATTCAATTGCTATTATATATTTTGTATTCTTGAACTTAAAAAAATTCACCCTGAAGTGTGAATATTGTAATATAGAATGAAAGAAAATTTAGAATGCATCCCTGAAGGATTGAATTATATATGTGATGAAAATTAAGAATGTATCCCTGAAGGATTGCATTATATATAAAATAAAAATTTTCTTTTGATATATGTTCCTGAAGAGCTAATTTCAAAATTATTATGTTAGTCACCAACATCTTATTCATGAAGGATTCACTATATGCTCACGAAGGACTATACAAATATTATAAGTTCATGTATATGTCATGTAAGACTATACAAATTTCCTTCTCCATATCTCCCAGAAGGAGTTACAAAATGAATATTACAAGACATATTGCTTCCTTGAAAAATTTGAAGGAAAAATAACATAATATATGGAAAAGTTCAAGGATTGAATTATCATAGTGATTTATTTTATCTCCTTGAAGGAATGAAAATTGAATATCCAAATGGATAATTTGTTTATTTGAAACAATTTAAAGGAAATATGAGACTATCAAAAGATTGAACAAAAGCTCATATATGATTTTCTTGTTTTTATATGTATATGAGGAGAAAATCATCAAGAATAAATATAAAGCAAATATGTGATATGTATAAATATTTTATAGCTCATTTATGCTCCTGCAGTAGCAAATTGAGATTATCAATATGTATATTAAAGCAATTGTTTCTCTTTATATATAAACAAAATATTAAGCTTTTGATATATGTAATTGGTCTTATCTTACTAGTGATGTGTTTTTATTTCTTGAAGCGAATGGTTATTTAATAATTGTGAGATTAGTGCTAGACATCTCATTACTAAAGTTATCAACATTACAATGATCACCATTTAAGTATTAATTATTGCAATATATATATTGCACCACCCGAAGTGGATCAATTTAAAAATTGAAATAATTTGTGATAAATTAGAAGTTTAATAAGTCTAGATTTTCTTACATAGTTTGAAATGATGAAGTTGTAATGATAAATTTGTAAATTAGGCTAATGATTATGTATCAAATTATAGAAAATTCACAATAATTTTAATCAAAGAGCCAGAAGATTCTCTTGATTATTGATTTTTGTTTAAATCAAGTGAAGATGAATTTATAGAAATAATTTATTATCTGTCATGATTCACCATTATTTATGCTTAAATATTTTGTGACATATTTTATGAAGAAGTCATCCCATCACGAGGGGGAGGAAAGCTATACGTGATGGATGATTTTATTTTATTATGCATCACTTTATCTCATCTTAATATTGATGTAAATCAATTTGAACTTGAAGTTCAAAATGATTATTATACTATGTGCATTGTTGATCAATTATTGGATGAATTTATTAATATGTGAAAGTGAAAAATCACAAACAGAATATGATTGTGGTTTGATATATATGATGTTCTTAAAGAACGAAATGGTGATAGGCAAATAAATATATGAATGCCTGAAGCATGTGATAAATCAATTGGTGCAAAAATTTAATTCCCAGGAAGTTGATATGAAATAATTTGGTGCTCCTGAAGAGACCATATTTGCATGTATAGCAAAATATTATTTGATCTATATGAAATTATTAAATATATTGTCCCTGGAGAGACATAATGTACCAACTAGAAAATGAATCACAAATACCCCTGAAGAGGTAAATGGTGAGAAATAAAGAAATTCAAATTGCCCTACAAAATACACGCGTGCACATTAGAAAAGAGAGATCTTAGCCCTTGCAGAGGCATATGTACTAGAAGCTTCGAAAGATTTCAATTGGGCATATATATATTGAAAATGATAGATTTTTAATTAATGTTGGTACTTGGTGCAATACAAAAATTGAAATTGACATAAGATTTTTGTCAATAAAATTTAGTTGTTATGATTTCCAGGATCCTGAATCACAAAATGTGAAGATCATCAAACTATATGATTGGCTAAATTTTCTTAAATATTCGGACCTGCAGTTTAAACGTTATAAAACGTGAAATTAATTAGCAAAATATATAAAGAACTTTGGACATGTAATTCATACGCCTGAAGTCGTAAAATTTATTAATAAAATGTGAATCTGAACTATAGTGTTTCAAAATTAAATTGAAGAATTTATATACTTATCCTTGAAGGATAAATGCTTGAAACAAGTACTTAAAGTACTAAATCAAAAAGCTTGCACCTTATATATTCTTAATAAAGCTATAATCAAATTCGTATATATTACAGCAATCTAGAATTATCAAAGTGTAATCACTTGAGTGAAAATTTGTTATAAGTGGCAAATGTCATTATCCATTTTGCTATATGATTTTATTAAAGCTAGAAATTTTGCAAGATATGTTGATGATTTCATCATAAAAAGACTCCTAAAGAACTTATGAATTTATTTATTTTAAGGATAAAATTCATGATGAAGATCTTAAAATGAAAGAATTTCTTTCAATTTATGGATTGGAATTTATCAAGTGAAATGCTAATATTATAGAAATACTGGAAGTATTTCATATTCTAAATTGTTCTATTTTAAAATATAGTACATGTCTTGGTCCTGAAGTACCATACTTTTATTCCGACTTGTGCCTAGAAAGGCATTGGAAAATTACATAATTAAAAATTGAAATATGTTCAGTATAAACTTGAAAATATCAAAATAGTGTGAAAAGTATATCACACTCTTTCTTTGATATGGATGCTAAAGCTTGATCTTATTTAAGTAAGTCAACAAAATTATGAAGCTACATACATGACAATATTCTTCTAATTCAAGATGATGGCTTCTCCAATTTATTATATGTTTTTCATTATATATAAAGGATGGTGTTGACCCTGCAGATTGTTTCACCAAAGTAATATTAGTTACAACAAATTATGATTGATCTTTGAAGCATCCATGTCATTTTGAGGGGGAGCATATTTAACGAGGGGAGTTACTGATATGGAGGCCTACATGCACTGTACTCTTTTTCCTTCACTAGGTTTTTGTCCCATTGGGTTTTTCCTAGTAAGGTTTTAACGAGGCAGCTTGCACCTCCTTAAAATACAAATGAATAGTGTACTCTTTTTCCTTCGTTAGTTTTTTTTTCCCATCGAGTTTTTACTAACAAAGGTTTTAATGAGGCATATTTTTTGTATGATGAACATCCAAGGGGGAGTGTTATGAAATAATTATAGTTTATGTGGATGTTTATCAAAGTAACCATTGATCTCCTCACAAGCAACTTTTCATCTCTTATAACTCCTATTATCTCTCTAATTTAAGGGTTATTATCTCTTGTAATTATGATGCATTACTTACCACTTTATGGTTGTATCACTATAAAAGGAGGTATTTTACTTCTTATTTATATACACTTGAGATTGAATAAAATTTCTCTCTAGATATTGTGTCTCTTATTTGCTTTCTCTCTTTCTCTTGCTATATTTTTGTGCTCCTAAATGATAAATTTTATAACAAATTAATTATTTTATCTTTTTTCTCTTATTCGGTACGACGTTATGCTTCATTTTCTATCTTCCTTATATTTAATTTTTCTATTTAAATATTAGTAATATAGCTAAAACCTGCACGTAATTTAATCACACAACGAGGGGCACATTTGTAGACCCACCCCCCTATAAATACCCGGGTCTCTATGAATTTGGTCTCCCCTGTTGCTCTTCGCTTCTCTTTTACAGAAATTACTCTCTCTATTCTCTGCAGTTGAACGAACACGAGACAAGGGATGCAGATTCCGAACTGCCAGTACTGCGGTGGTCATATTCATGGGTACGGTTGTTTTCTAAATCAGATAACTTGTCGTCATTTTCTTTTCAGTTATTGATTTGCTCGAGTCGAAGCTAATCGTAGCTCGTCGTCATTGGGTGGAGAAAGAGAGAATGAAAGTCGTGAGCTATGTGTTGGGTTGAAAGAAGAAGGGTTGAAAGTCGAGAGCTAGGATCGGCAAAATTTAGTATGTGTATATTTATGCATATACAAAAAAATTTCAATCGGGAATCACAACACAAGATTAAATTTCGGGACAAGTTTATAATGTTATAAACGAATTTTTATAGTTTACAACATTGTGAAATCATGAAAAAGGCAGTTTATAATGTTGTCAAGCCGTCCCAAATTTTGATATCGAATTTTAATTCTAACCCTGAAGCTGAGCACTGGTGAGGATGACTGAGAGTACTAAAAAGAACTAATTTATTTAATTGTTGTACTTTCTCACTATTACAAAAATATTGATCATAAATCTAATTGATTATTTCCAATTACGTAAATCAATAGATCAAACCATACTTAAAGGTAGGGCTTTTCTCCTTTCTTTATTTTATAAGAACTCCCCGTCTCTCCAAGGCCGCACTGATTCTATCATAAAGGCCAACGATAAACAATAACTTCCCCCGAGCGCTGCTGACAAATTTTATCATATTATGCTCTTCAAAGAGCAATTCTTCTCAAAATCTCAAAAGGTGTTTTAATTAATTACATTCAAGTGACTCTACGATTCTGGGAAGCAAATTATAACACTGATCTGCTGTATTTTTGTGATTTGCAGGGACCGAATTGTCCTTTCCTACGATGTTGTTTTCGGTTTTCTCATTCCAGTTCTTGTTAATGTTGTGGCTGCCAATGCTGAAGGCACAAACGAGCCCTTGCTGGAAAAGAATGGCATAAATATGTGGTTTTTTCTTGTAGGAATAGGAGGGTACTGCGCTGCACTTAATGCTGACATCAAATTCCGAATCCATCAAGCAAATTCGTCCGTTGCTGCTGCTGATACAAATTCTTCAAACATCTGCAGCCTTATTGCTGTCGTCTTCGGATCACTTTCTACAGTCTCATTGGTATCCATCCTTGTTCCACGCGTGATTGGTTATGTCATTTTAGGCATTTCTTGGATCTCCGCAGCTACTTTTATTGCTGTCTATCAAGACAGCAGATTGATCGTGGATCCTGGCCGTTGCATTTACAACAAATTCATCAAGCCGGTTTTCACCAAGACTAGGAATTGTGTCAACGTAATAACAACATCATTCTCCACTACCTCCCTCTCCACAGAGCAGCCAAAAGCAGCATCATGTGCTTCAACCTAAAGTTTTTTCTTTGTTAAAGTTATAAGTGTGCTATTATTTTAAGAATAATATATATATATATATATAGTTTCTCTGTGTTATTAATTTCTTTTTCTTGCATTTTTAGAATAACATAAATTACCCAGCTATTTTCATTAGTAGAAACTAACAGAAATCAATAGAAACTACCCAGTTGCTTCCATGTTGTTAAAAATATGCGCAGATAAATATGTTACAAGAAAAGAAAAGAGAAAGAAAAGGGAAGGTGACGAAATGGAAAAATAAAGATTGTTGATCGAAGAAACAACAGTTTCTAAATAATACTAATTTTATTAGAAAAGTCTGAATGAATAAAACTAGGGCATTAACTCCTTTTTATAACAACCCTAAAATCCGAATTTACCAAGGTAAGCAAATCTGAATTATTATTCTATAATTAAATTTTCCTATTCGAAATAAGAAAGGAAAAAAAATAAAGGGAATCCAAATCCAAGTTGTAATTAAAAAGATAAAAATCCTAAAAAAATTAGGAAAAATAGAAAAAAATCTTAAAACCAAAAAAATGACTAAGAAAGAAACAAAATTTTTGGCTCGAGTACAGACCAAAACAGAGCAAGCTTATTTTGGATTTTGTTTGTTTTGTCGTAAGCTTCAAAACGATATATTATATGCCCAAAACGAACAATTGTAACTAAAATTATGCCTTTTGGAAGGTACTCTACTCGAGACACACAAATACCCTACATCAGAAGGACTAATTAGATCATAAAACGTCAAGCTGAAACAACCATAATATTCAGCTTCGTCACTAACTAAAGAAGCATCGAAGCCATTATTTTATATATATCCACACGTAATTATTTCGAAGAGCTAAAGAAAATATTTACCAACAAACATTTTATAGGACTGAAAATTAATGCGGGAAAAGTTGTTAAGTAGCTAGTTTGCCAAGTCATCGATCCCGGTCCTGTTAAAGAATTTCATACCTATTACTACTTCAAAGATTTAGTTACTGTGCTAAGAGCTGAGCTTGAAAAAGAAAAAGAGAGGAATTAGAAGAACAATATGATTTTTTGCAATATAGATTTTTTACGAGGGAGAATTTTATTAATTTTATCCTCACTATTTTATTAATGAAACTTACTGTTAAAAAAAATTGTTTGTTGGTGTATCAAAACAATAACAGTGAATTAAGGGTATATTAGAAACTAAAGAGGGAATATTAAGAAATTTTAATCACTTTAAACAAATCTGTGATTGTGGGAGACACTGCAATTGTCCGTTTGTAAAGAGTGAGAAGAGGAATGATTGTGGTGTTCATACTCTTGCTTTCATTGCCAATTTAAAACTCCTGATCAATAAGGCTTACAGAGAAAGTATAAAAATTATGCTGAGTGAAAAGATTTAAAGATCAAAGACTAAAACTATGATCAAAATAAGGGGAGAGAGAAAGAACGAGAGAGATCCTACAATTACCAATATATTAGAGAGAAAGGGGAAGAAATTGAGAGAATGAAATTCCGAGGGAGGAAATGCTCAAATTCAGTTCATATTTTCCTATTCTTATGATCTGTTCTCACCAGAAACACACTGCCTTTTATTGGGAAAACGAAACCATAAACAATAATAAGCCTAAAGACATGATATTATAAACAATCCTTCCTTTTTTTTTTTTGAGAAATATTATAATAAATCCTTTAATCATTAAAGATAAAGAATTATTATAATAAAAGTGAAGATATGTTATTATTTTAAAACCTTTAATCATTCAAGATAAAGGATTATTATAACAACGAAAGAAAATAATTAAGCAACAAATCAACACAACCAAAAGAAATATATATAATAATTCAGTAAATTTTAGGGGGTTCAACGGTTTAAATCGATTGCATTTTGTCAAATCCAAGTCCAATCCATCATATTTTAGATTCTATATTTTGGATTCAATATGATCCAATCACTGTTCGAAATCTAATAAAATCCAAACTAATAAAAGGTGAAATTCAATTTTATCTTATATGATCAATCTGATGAAAATAAAATTTTACATATAAAAATCATCAATTAATTTTCAGAATTCTAATTACTAACAATTAAAAAAATCAACTTCTTTAATATCTCATGTATTTTATTATCATATAGTTAAAAACAATTGAAATTTGAAAATTGAAAGCAAAAATTATTATGGCTTGCAGTTTGTTCTCTATATTATTATTATATATCTATAATTATATTATACTTTATTTTTTTAAGGAAAATTAGGTTTATTTTAGCATTTTAAATATAAAAGTGACATGTAGCTCTTTTAAAAAAGAAAATAAAAAATGTTTGGATTGGTTTATATTGAATTTGAACACATAGACCATAAACCAATATGTTTTAGTGGGATTTTGGACTGCCCCAAATAAAACAATAAGAATGTGATACAGAGAGTGCATATAGGGGAGAAATGCTGCCTTGCTATGTTTGAAGGTGCTCTATCACAAGATAGGAAGCTTAGCTGTTTAAACTAAGAGTCTAATGACAAAAAGAGGAAGAAGGAACATATAATGAGGATGAACTTCCTCCCACTCAAGCTTGATGTGACCTACAAAACAGGGTAAAAACGACGTTAGAGGTGGAGTCGGGGTGTCTGACGTCTACACTTTTACGCTCAAGTTAGGTTTGTGTAAAAAATGGTGGCTTCAAGGTCAAAGGGACCTTAAAGCTATTATCAATGGCGAAAATAAGCACTAAGGAAGAAGATGAGAGCAAACTTTTTTTTTTCTATTGAAAAGTTGGTTACCAATTTAGAGTGTGACTTGAGCTTTTGTGGAGTGTGGCTAAGGGTATTTTCATAATTCTGAACACATGGCGATTATTGATTGATTGCCCTTCTTCAGGTGTGGGCATTTTGAAGATAATATTTGTGGTCCTAAGATGGTGATATGTCTATGCAAGGGAGGCGAAAATATTGGTAGCCTCCTTTTAGGGATGGCAATGGAGTGGGGTGGGGGTGGGGAGGCATACCCCATTCCCCACCCCATTAAAAATTTTGGATCCATTCCCCAATAAATTTTATGGGGTAGGGATGGGGAATCCCCATGTGGGGAATGATTTCCCCATCCCCACCCCATTCCCCATTTATTTTAGTCATACATACATAATTTCAGTAAATTAAAAACTAAAAACTTAACTATAATCTAAAGTATTTAAGTTATAAAAAAATCTATAAAAATTTGAAACAATATCTTGAAATGATATCAAAACTGTAAAATATTTGGATAAATAATAACTAAAATCATAAAAATGTATAATAATGTTTCAAATTCTTCTTTGTTAACGGCTTCATCTTTTCTTTATCATATTTATATAACCTATGATTGTAAGGTTTATCATTATTTTATAAATAATCCAAAGTTTTAAGGTTGAATAAAAATTATATTGTAGGGTTTTCTTTTAGTTATAGTCTATTTGTATTAGGTAAAAATAAAAAAAATTATTAACCAATATTGTAATTGATAAATAAAATTATTAAATAAAAATTAAATATTTATATATAATGGGGATTGGGGTGGGGGTGGGGTGGGGAGTGCAATACCAAACCCCACCCCATTAAGAATTTGGAGATTATTTTCCCCCATTCCCCACCCCATTCCCCAAAAATTGTTCAAAATTCATCCCATTTGGGGTGGGGCTCCATGGGGCCCCAAACTCGTGGAGGATTTTGCCATCCCCACCTCCTTTTTGCCCCTTGCCTCTTACATGTGGCCTTCTCTTCAACTAGTGGTCCTGTTGGTTTTTAAACCATTGCAGGGGACAGCTGGCATGGCAACCCTTCATTGCTCATTCTAGGAATCTTTTCTTTCATTAGTTCCTTGTATTAAGCAAAAAAAGATTTTTTTTATTTCTCTTATGGTAGCATGCCCTTTTCACGTGTGGCTTCAACTGCAACAAAATGTGGGTTCCATTTTTGCCCCTCAATTTCATATTTTTTGACAAAACAACCCTCCCTGCGAGTAGTTTATCTCCCAGCTTGTTTGAGCTATTATGACATTCTTGGTCAAGCAATCTTGGCTCCAAGTTTGACTTGTTGCCACGTGTCATCTCATGGCTAGTCTGCTTTTGCCTCTATAATTCCCCAAACAAAATCCAATAATATTGGATTTTTCATTTTGCAATGCAGCCTCCACTATCCACAATGCTAACACACCGCTGACTAGTTGATACAGTGTTAGCCAACTTATCAAACATGTGATCAGGCTTTGATACCACTTATTGGATCGAGGAGCTTGTTTCAACCTCTCAGTAGGCCATTCATCATTGAATTGAGCCATTTTCAACGCGCTGAACCATGAAGTTTTGAAGTAAAGGTTACCATATTCCTCTGAAAACTAATCAGTGCTCGAAGAATGGAATAAATCATTTAACTTCATCCCTCTGTAGTCCTAAAGTAAGGCCAACAATATACATATATATCGGATGAGATTATTTCAACTTAAATTTTTTTACTTAAAAATTTAACATTAATTTTGAGCCACTGATTTCAAACAATCCTATAATAAATGTTGAGAGTCATAGTAGTATTTAATGATGGTTATTCATCCAACACTGAATTTCTAGAAACCAATATCTCAAGATCTGTGCCAATATTTTAAGTTAGAATAGCCTAACTCATATAATCATCCAATCAAGTATATGTTATTGTAATAAAGTCAAGACCACTGTATAAGATTAAAAAGTACATATTTTAATACATTATATGATTAAAAAAAATGATTTTTATCTTTTAATTTGGTCTTAACTTTAATATGAGCAAGTATGTTTTTTAATTTCTTTAGCCAACAGAAATGGGCACATATTGATCAGTGTGTTTCGATCAAGGTTTCATTTTTGCCTTGAACATTTTTAACTTCAACAACTCCAACAAGCAATGGAATTAGAAATACAAAGACCATGTGCTGTGGTGCCTATGATGATGAGAAATTTTGCACACTACAAAACCGTCAAAATAAGATATAATTACTTAATTTGCATATATAAAGTTTTACGTAACTATAATAGTTACAGTGTATAGTCTTTGGCATTTGGCCCTGCTTTCTCTAACACTACAAAATGAATTCAGTTCGATTTTTCTTATGAAACCTCTTTCAGTCAATGGATTGTTCTTAGTTTGTCTACAAAGGGTAATCGTTCCATCATTTAATATTTTAAATCCTTTTAGCCTAATTATTTTAACCATAGTTAAAATTACATAAAAGAAAGAGGTTTTATAAGAAAAATCGAATTAAATTTGTATTCTTATGTAGTCTTATTTGAGGGTAAAACTATAGATATTAAAGAAAGAGATCTTAATTTTATAAGAAAAATCGAGGGTTGGCAGATACATAGAAGCTACAATCTTTGTTAAATATAATGAAAATTTTCTTTTTTTAAAAAATTGTAAAACATAAAACCAATGCCTTAGAGCCGGGAACAAAAAGCTCTTGCTCGTTCCAAGCCCAGCCGTCCCAGCCCAGCCCCTTGCCTTGACTTGCATAATTTTGCTGCGAGATGAAACAAATGACTTTATATCACGGTGTTGCATACGTACAAACAAGATCTATGGACACAGTAAAGCTTAACTTCTTCTTCTTCTTTCCCTTAAATAAAAGCAAAAATGAAGTCCATGTTGTTATGTATTTGTGCTTAGTTGTAGTAGTAGTTAAATGGTGAAGAAAGAAGGGCATACATGCGTAGGCTTGTTTTCGGTTTCACAAAAATGAATGAAAAGAAAGAAGCAAGAGTGCTTTTCTGAAAATACTCAGAATCTCCCTCGGTCCCTCTAGCACATTGAATTTTTTTGGTCATTTTCAAATAGCCAAATTTAGCAACTATTTGATATAAAGAAAGAGGGAGGAGTGGGCACGTGTCAAGGAGATATCATTTTTAGAGAGAGAAACAGGAGAAGTTGACACGTGTAATGCTCTGGGATGAGGTATGAATAGGGAGTTTGAGAAATTGGCCCTTCAGCAGGACAGAAGGAGAGTTGGTATTGATTGGCTCTTTTTATTTTTTGAATTTGTAATTATTGTTTTTTAACGATATATCGAAAGTTCGTACCTATTTCCCGAACCCACTCATCATATACTTTAATCCAAATATCCAACGTGATTTTCTTCTGACGGTAGTCAACCTGATAGCATGCCCCGAATTAAGTTTTATTTATACATTGGAATTAAGTTATTTTCATTACAAATAACTTACATCAACTCTAAAATTATTAGTAAAAGCTCAATTGTTCACATTCACACCAGGTACAACACTTATATTAATGTTACTCTAGTACTATATTAATTTTATATTCCGCAACAATGTATTTAGTTACAAAACATAAATTTAGATGACTAATTGAAAATTAGTCGTAGAAAAGTGCTAAATTATTATTTGGTCCTCAACATGATCATATATTATGATGAATGAGTAAACCACTTCATCAGCCACAATTACAAGTAGTTATATAATCATAAATATATTTATACAAATAATATTATATAAACAGATGTGGCATATTATCATTGGTTATATTAAAAATATGGTAGGACTCAATATGTTTTATTTTTATATTTTTATTATTTTAATCAATCAATTATATCATATTTATAAAATTGATTGTAGCTCTATAATTATTCTAATTTTACTTGTAGTAATAAGTATTGTGCAGCTAAATAGGATAGTCACAAAATATTGTAAAAGATTGGGATATTTCCACTCAATAATTTATGTAAATTCACCTCATTTCAAAAAAGATGACTACAAAAAATTCATATCAATTAAAAAAATTTTCGAAAAAGAGTCAGTTAATCAATTATTTTATTTTTAACATAATTCTTTTGGCCATCTTTGATAAACATAATTTTGACTATTTTATCTTTATAACATTAAATGATTAAATTGTCCCAAAATATTCTTTTTTTTAATTGGAACTCAATAATTTTTCAATACCCGCTACATTAAATAGTAAAAATTTTATAATTGATAAATTTCGTGAGATTTCACATCACAAAGACATTTTGATAGCTTAATTGAAGATTAGTTAATGATCATATTAATAAAGCAGTATTGGTAATGGTTTGAAAAACTAGAATTCTGTATTGATTAAAAAAATGTTGACACTTACTTAATTTATAATATGATTCATGCAAAAGAGTCAGATTAAAATTATAGTAAAATCTCTATAAAATAATAATTTATCAAACATTGTCTAACATCACCATTAATTTGCCACTTATAAGCAGATTAGCAGTTCAAATTATCTGAGGATGCAGATTGAAGAGCAAACTTCTTTGACATAACCCTTCCCTTCTCCCTCAAGGCTCAAGGTATAGTGTTCTTTCACTTTTTATTAACATTGTATAATCTATACCCGTGTAAATTAAAAATGGAGCCATTTATCTTGTTTAACTTTGTGATGCCATTCAAGCAAATCAATTTGTAAATTCATAATTCGTTACTTAAACTCTATATATATTCTCATATCTTGTATAACTGAGTTAACTCATCGGATTAATTGTCTTGAGCTATATTATATTTTCTCTGAGTTCTTTCTCATCACATCAAACTTTCCTAGCTCCTACCATATACTCTCCTTAATCTTATCCATTCATTATTAATTTTTTTGGCTTAGTTGTTCTTGAATTAATGAAGTCATTAATAAATTGACATGACTAATTAGTACGTTAATGACATATAATATTTCCTCTTGTGAAGAATTTATATGATTTTCCTTTAGAATTTGTTTAAACACATGTGATGATTGATTCTACGATTATTTTTTAAAACGCAAATCTGACTTCTGCGAATTTTTTTCAAGATTTCAATGTCAAGTGGAGAACCACTTGGAAAGGAAAATCAAAATTTCGAATGTGATAAATGCAGTGAGTTTAATTCAAAAATCTTGATCGATCAATCAAGCCATGATCTTGAGTTCTTTCTTCTCCTTGCCTCTAGAACACATATATTTATATTTTATAGTAACAATAAAACAAGGCATACATTCGTGATGATTAAGTTTATACGATATGACCACAGTATTGAATGAAAATAAACTTTAATCAAAAAGCCTGAGTATATATTTTGATCAATTGAAATCCAAAAACATAAGCGGAATCACTTTCTTAAAAGTCTTGGATGAAGTTTTAAAACAAAGATTAAACTTCTAAGCTTACACTGCAAGGAGGAGCTGCTGCTCTGTTAAAGAGACATTAATATTTGCTTGAAACCAACTCAAAGTGTTCCAGAAAAATGGCCTCAAAATTTCGTGGAAATGCCAACGACAAGCAACCATGAACTTTCTGCCATATTGATACACAACAATGATAATAGTAGTGGAACTCCATGCAATGTATAAAATGATTTCAGAGACTGAGCGTGTGAAAAATGTGGAGAGCAATAAGACTGTAGAAAGAGATCTAGAGATAACAGCAATAAGGCCACAGAACTGCGAAGAATTTGCTTGACTGTGTTGAGACTTGTAATCAGCTGCAAGTACAATGCAGTAGAAGATTGTGGCCACCAAAAACACACACAAACTTACCCTATGAGTCTCGATCAACGGCTTAGTTGTGCCTTGCACATTCGCACCCACATCAGCAGTTGGAATGAGATACCCAAAAATTTTTGAGTATGAAATTGAGAAAATGAAATTGCCATCTTTGTAAAATTATCAAAATTTACATATAAACATGTTAGTATTTTTATGATTCTACCTGTTATATATTAATATATATGGCTTTGGAAGTAGCTCGATTGACTGTTATTTGGTTTGAAGTAAATTTAAATGTTTAAAAAAGACATTTAAATTTATTTGTCAAATTATAATTCAAACCAAATAAATTTTTGTCAAATTATTACTATATAACATGTAAGGGTATAACGGTAATTACATATTAAAATAAATTGTTTCTATTAAACATGGGGGTATAAATGTCTTTTTCAAATATTAGGGGTTTTTGTCCCTTTCATTAAACATTAGGATGTGTCTATCATTTTCCCTTTTTTTAATGATAGAGAATAAATTGAACGATTTTAAAACATGAACGCATAAATTATTAATTTATTGAAACCATACGAAGCTTTTGATTATTTTCCCTAAATCAATGTATCAAACGAAGTGAGGTAATTGAATGAAAAAAAAAATTCAACGAACAAAAGATACGAACTAACCAATTTAACACAAACTTGATATTTTCGACTGATACTAAGGAATTTGGTATACACCAAACAGGTGATCCAACTATATTGGCAATAGTAGTTGTTGGTTGACTGTAGGGTTGGCAAAAATGCCAGGCTAGTCGGCTTAGGCCTGTGGATCTAAAGCCCGGTTCACATAGATTGGGCCTGAATATGAGTTGAAAAATATAAAACCGGCATAGATTGGGTCTGTCCGGACTTTTTAATTTATAAATAAATTTAAATTAAATTAAAAAAGAAAAAACTCAAAATATTAGATTAATATTTTTTTATATTAGTATTTGTGATTTATTATGTAGTGTTACAAATATTTTATGTATTTGACTATTACTCTATTATGTATTGGATAATTATCTTTAATTTAAATACTTTTACTTTATTAAAAATTTATTTTAAAATTAATAGAAAGCCCAGGCTTGGCCCATCCAAACTTGGACAGACTTTTAGGTTTGTTAACAATAACATGGGCTTGGGCCTAGGCTTGGAAAAGTCGGGCCCAAGTCTGTAATTTGCCTACCCTAGTTGTTAGGGATGGCAATGGGGTAGGGTTGGGTGGAGTGGGGGTAGGGTTGGCAAAATTCGAGTCTGGTCTTGGTATTGCTATACCCGAACCCGGTTCGGACTTATTTTTTGGCCACCAAGTCCTGGCTTAAAAAGCCCGGCACTGGTCCGGGTTTTTTAATCCGAGTTTTTAAACATGGATTTTATATTTTATAATATTATATATGAATATTTTTTAATTTATTTTATAATTTTTTTAAATGCTTAAAATTTTAAAAATATATAATAAATTGATTAAATAAATATAATTATTGAAAATAATATATATTTGATAATAATTTTCTTTTATAAAATCTGAGTTCCGGGCCGAACCCGAGCTTTTCAAGTGATGTTTGGGACTGGCCCGGGTATTACTCGGCCCGCATTGGTAGGGTCCAGTCCGGGCAGGTATTTTTGCCACTCCTAAGTGGGAGTGGGGGGGCCTACCCAATTAAAAATTTCGGCCTCATTCCCCAATAAACATGGGAATTCTTCATTCCCACCCCATTCCCCCCGTTTATTATTTTATAATAAGCATGGATATCTAATTTCAATAAATTAAAAATTATAAACTTAAATAAAATTTATATAAAAAAATATTTGTATATAATGGGGATTGGGGTGGGCGTGGGGTAGGGAGTACAAAACCAAACCCCATCCCATTAATAATTCGAGAATTATTTTTCCTCAAGTTCCCACTCCATTCCCAAAAAATTACTCGAAAATCACCCCATTTGGGGGGAAGCCCCAAACTTATTGAGGATTTTGCCATCCCTACTAGTTGATTGCACCAAATCTATTCCAATATTTTAAAATCTTCTTATGCAACAAGAAGAAGAACAAAAGCCCATATAATGAAACTGAAGTGTCAGAATAATTGAGACCAATGAAACTGAACAAAGAGATCTTGAGATCATAGCAATTGCCTCGAAGATTTGAAGCTATGATTTCATGGTAACAAACATGCAAAGTAGTAGTTCAGTAGAGCGAACATAAATGTGCACATACTTATCATGTGTGTTTCGAACAAGGTTTTAATTTTGCCTTGAACATTATTAATTCTAGTATTTCCGACAAGTAATTGAATATGGAATACAAAAGTCCTGTTTGAAATTGAGGTATTGTAGCTTTTAAGTTACAGTTACTGTGAAAATAAAACTGTAACTATGAAATAAAAGTTAATAATATACAATACATATAATTTTTAAATAATAATTTTAATAAAATTATTAAAGATATGATAGATTTTTTATTATACAAATGAAAAATCATATCAACATATATAGCTTCCAAGCTACACCAGCTAGTATTTTTCAAATACTTTAATGTTGTAACCTTAAGCTACAGCTGCCTAACCTCATTTCCAAATGGACCTAAAGATTCTATGATATGGTGCTGACGATAAAAATTTCTGCACAGCATCAAAATAACTTGATTCACATAAAATAACTAGCCAATTAGGGGCAAAGTTAAAATGATAAAATTTTAGGTAGCATTTACTTTTAGATTGGAGTGGGAATCTTAGGATTGGGAGTATGAAGTGGGAGTGGGAGTAGGTTGTTTACTTACACTAGAATGAGAGTATGGAATCGGAATCGAAATCCAATTAGGGTGTGTTTACTTTGTGGAGTGGAGTGGGAGTGGAAGTAATCAAGTGTTTATTTAGTTAAAATATAAAGGGAGTGAGAGTCCCACTCCGTGGGTCCCACTTTTTTTTGGAGTGGGGAGTGGGAGTGGGACTCCCATGGTTCCCACTCCCACCTGTTCCCTTTTTGCCCTTTTTTTTTTATTAATTTAATATAATTAATATTTAATAAAATAAAATAAATAATATTATATTATTTTATAAATTTAATAATAATAATAATAAATTTATTAAAACATAATATTATTATTATATTATGTTATAAATTTAATAATAATAATAATAATACTATATTTATTTTTAATTTACATAATTAAAATTAAAATTAATAAAAATTGTGATTTACATTTAATAATATTAAAAATTATTATTAATTTACAAATATAATAAAATAAATATTTTATTATATTCAAATATATTTTTTAATTAATTTTATAATTAAAAATTACAATTCTTTAAATAAGGGTAAAACTGTAATTTGAAACCATTTACTCCTAATCCAAGACAAAGTAAACATATAATTGGATTCTGATTCCGACTCCACACTCCCATTCCAGTGTAAGTAAACAACCTACTCCCACTCTCACTCCACACTCCCAAAATTATTATTAATTTACAAATATAATAAATTAATATGTTTACTTTGTCTTGGATATTGGAGTAAATAGTTTCAAATTACAGTTTTACCATTATTTAAAGAATTGTAGTTTTAAATTATAAAATTAATAAAAAATATATTTGAAAAATAAAATATTTATTTTATCATATTTGTAAATTAATAAAAATTATTAATATTCTTAATTATATAAATCACAATTTCTTATTAATTTTAATTTTATTTATGTAAATTAAAAATTATTGATAAGAGCAACACAAATGAAACATTATTATTAATAATATAGTACAAAATTAATATTTTCTTAGAATAAAATATTTATTATTTTTAATTATTAATATTAAATAAATATAATACTATTATTTTTAAATAAATATATTGCTATTATTATTATTATTATTATTATTATTATTATTATTATATAACTTAGAATCAATGTCAATTATATTTTTAACTAAGTATAATAATATTATATTTAAATAAGTTTAGTATTATTATTATTAATAAATGTAATTTCATAAAATAATATAATAATATTATTTAAATAAATATGATATTATTTATTTAATTTTATTTTAGTTACATTTAAATTTAATTATATTAAATTTAATTTAATTTAAAAAAGGGGTAAAAAAGAAAAAAGAGGGAGTGGACATTTAAATGTAAATTATTATTTTTAACTAAATGTAATAATATGATATTTAAATTAATTTAATATTATTTTAAAATAAATTAAAAATTATTTTATTTTAATAAATATAATTGTATTTATTATTTTATTTTAATAAGGGAAGGGTAAAATGAGTAGAGGTGGGTGTGGGAATTATGGGAGGTCTACTCCCACTCCCCACTTTAATAATGAGTGGGGCCCATGGAGTGGGGCCCATGGAGTGGGACTCCCACTCTCTTCTTTAAATAAGTAAGTAAATATTAAATTCTCACTTCCACTTCCACTCCCACTCCCACTCTAGTGCAATAAGTAAATGCTACCTAAAATTTTATCATTTTAACTTTGCCCCTAATTGGCCAATGTATGTGATAAAGTTGTTTGAATGGGCCTTGGCGGACGATGGCAAGACAATTCGGCTTGCTGGGCCGGCCTTGGCTTGGACCCAGAGTAAGGCAGGACAGGGCTCGGGACACATGGGAATTGATTTAAAAAATGATAATACGTAGTATTTTAATTAAAAAAATACTCTTTAAATTTGTATTCCACTGGCTACATGTATTTAAACTTTTAAAAGCTTTAACCCAACTTTTCCAGCGCAATCTTATTAAAACAAAATTTATAGTTCGCAAAACATAGTAAAAACAATACAAAAATATTAAAATAAAATTTAAGGCTCAAATTTAATAAATATAATTATATTTTTTTTTTCACGTAGACACACTGTTAAACCGTGTGATTTAATAGAGTCAGTATATATATATTATTAAATCACACAATTTAACAGTATGTTCACATTAAAAAAATGAGAGTACTTGCACCTAAGAATGATTTTATATATATATATAACGGCAAATCTTGATTGATTGAGAAGAAGCATGGCATGAGATAGGCGGCAAAATAATTGTTGATAGCGAATTGCTTGACTTGATGGATCTAAGCAAAGCAACCCACTCAAGCACGAAATCAATGTTGAGTCAACAATAATAGAGAGGGGCACCACCAAGCAGCGAGATCGAGACTAGCACCTTGTATAGGGTTCCAAACCTGAGAAAATCCCATAAATGAAGATCAAGCAAGAGGCTTTCGAAGCTTGACTAACTAGCGAGAAACTTGACTTTAAGAAAGGGGGTGGGGGGCGCGAGCTGCAATCTTTCTAAAGTGCTAACACCTATATTAAAGTAAAAGTAATATTCTTGCACGTTATCGCCTTAGTTTGAGGCGCTAGCTTACTAATAACATAGGGGTTTTTCAACTTGATCGGACTCGATTCTATGATTGAAACGCAAAATTAGTAGTTAAAACTTGGAAAGACAGACAGAGAGGGGACTCTATCATACCTGCTAACTCCTAGGATGAGAAGTTGGTCCCTTATTTTTGGCAGGAATAGTTCCAGCCTTTGTTGCCCTTCGGTAGAGTGAGTCTACTTAGCGAACTGGTAGAACGCGGAGATTGATTGATCAATATGAATCTCGAGAGTGGATGGTTGACCGCTGCCCCCTTATCCTGGAGGCTTTTCGCCCGGAGAGAGGCTTGCTATCTTATCATTTTCTCTCGGTGTATGTGAAAAAGAGTGACGAACCCATTTTTGTTCGGTTATAGTTTGTTCCAAAGAACGAGAGTTAGCTTCCTTAAGTCTGTTGTTCCTTAGTAGCTTAGTGGTAGGGGCGGCGGATAAACACGCATGCATGCTCCCTGCTTCTAGGGATATTGATCCAAAGCTCAAGTATGACATGTTCGCCATTTTTCTTCTCTACCATGATGAATCAATTGATTTAATGTACGCATCGCTCTTCCCTTTGTCCTACCCCCCGGTTTTTGCCTTATCACTAGGGAATATTCCCGATCCAAAGCACCCCTTTTCCATCTATAGAGAAATCTAATCTTCAAAATCAATACAAAGGCTATCATCAACCAAAATCCAAACAGATCAATCTTGTTGAGAGATACTACCCAATCAGGGATCTCTGACTTTAATAAAGTTAGGATAAGTTAAAAGATAAAAATAACAGATTTTAATACACTATAGGATAAAATAGAGTGCATTAGAGTTTGTGTTTTTTTTTTTGTTGTCTTTTATTTTATCCCTGACTTTAATCTCTAATTGGAACACACACACACACACACACACACACACACATACATACATACATACATACATACATATATATATATATATAAAATTTTCTAGTGAGGACTTCTAGTGAGGACATCCTCATTTTAACAAAGTGAGGATAATATTAATAGGAAAAAAAACCCATTCTCTAATATATTGAAATATGCATTTTTTATATTTTAGTGTGTATCCTCACTTTGTTAAAATAAGGATGTCCTTACTAGAGAAAGACTATATATATATAGTGGGTTTCCAATCAAGGATCGCTGACTTTATTAAAGCCAAGGATAATCTAAAAGATAAAAATACACATATTTCAATACACTATAGGACAAAATACAATGTATTTGAGTCTGTGTTTATTTATTTATTTATTTATTTTGTTTCAACTTATTCCTAACTTTAATAAAATCAGGAATCTCTGATTTGCGTGCGCGTACGCGTGCGCGCGCGCGTGCACACACACATATATATATATATTGGATTCAACATGTGTCCCTCACATTTTTATTTTTGTTAATTCATTGTCTCTTTTGTCTCTTGTATCCATTGTCGTATTTGACTTAAATATCATCCCATATATCTACAACAGATACAGCCATGCCATTTTCAACTTACCACAATACCCTTTCAAAGTTTAAATATAATTCTTTTTGAACAAACACGTCTTAGTTCCGCAATTGGTTCTCTAAAATTGTTTCTGGTTACTTCTCCTCAATTTCAAGAAATTGATTTCAACTACTTATCTCAAGTTCCAGAGAAGCCAAAGGGAGAAAAAAAACTTAGAAATGTTTTTAAACTATGGTCTTATTTGGTATTGAGATGCTATAGCTTAAAAGCTACAGTTGCTTGAAAAAAAGTGTAAAAATAAAATAAAAGTAAATAGTATATAATAAATACAATTTTTAAATAATAATTTTGATAAAATTAGTAAAAATGTAATAAATTTTGAATCATAAAAATATAAAATCAAATAAAATCAAATTTTAAATAATAACCTTTTACTACATGTAACGAATCATATCATCTAAAAATTATTAACATTAAGTAATTTTTAATTTTAAATTGAAGTTCACTAGTGTAAGTAATTCATGTGATATTTTGAAATGTATATTTAATTAAAAAAAGTAAAAATTAAAAAAGATTTTCCAAAAAAATTTTAAGCCTTTGATAGAGAAGTTGTTGATAATATTTTTGAAAAAAAATTTAACCCAAAAAAAAAAAACCTCTGCAGTCATTTGGCTTCTATAAAGATTTCGGAGAAACAGTCGAGAGTGTTCAAGAAATTTATAGTTGAAGGGATAATGTTATAAAATTAAATATGGTTTAAGTCAAATTAAATAATGATACAAGAGACAAAAATACATATGTACTGTAAGTAAACATAAAACATGTGTTATGAGACACATGTGAAATCTAGGATGAGACTGATGCCCTAATAATGGCTCAATGCTAAGGGTGGGTAATTTTAAGTTCGGGTTGGAAGGAGTTCAACCCGAATATATAATCCGACCTAACTCGATCCGAATATTACTCTTGATTTCAAAAAGATTTCGGATCAGATCGAGGTTGATCCGACCCGATCAGATTAAACCCTTCAACTGAACTCAAAATTTTCGAGTCAGATCGGTCGGGTAATATGCCCACCCCTACTCAATGCCTTTGATATGTATTTTTTGTCTCATCAGTTGCTGTCCAATAAAAAGGAATCATACTTGTTAGTTGGAATAAAAGACGTTTCGCCGTCAAATCATAAACTGGGAAAAGTTTGGATCTGTACTTTTTCAGTTGCGCGCACGCGGTAACTGAAAAATAGTTAAAATTACATTTTTGGACCAGCAGCTTCCACCAGCTTCTATCAGGTGCGGCGCTATGTACGGCTCTGTCGTCCTTTCCAAATTTTCAGCATCATTTAAGTAATTTTCAGGTAATCAAACAAAAAAAAAAAAGGTAATTTTCACCTCGACAACGGTGAATGAGAGAAGCAATCATTCAGTGAGAGAAGAGACAACAAATGTAAACTTAAACTTGTCTCCAAGAATGATCCAAGGGCTAGAAATTAAATCAATAAATTAATCTATATCTCCAATGCATACAAGTTTCTCTCCACTTTCGTTGGCTCTAAGTACCGCATCTTCAAACGTTACTCAATCCATCCATTGTACCGACACAATCTACGTGTACGGTGTAGATGTACCGTTCGCTAAAACTTGCCGCGTAATTAACAAGAATAAGGGAAATAAATTAAGATTCTCTTCCCCACTCCATCGGTAGACTAAGAGGTTTAGTTGACTTATGTGTCACATTGTCATTGGTTATATTTGGTCAATTGTATATTGTCACATATAGGGATATATGTTAAGGGGCGTAATGGATGCACGTTTAAGATGTCTTCTCTTTGATGAAAAATTAAACCTAATAGGAAACTGAATAAATATGCTGCTATTTCTTTGTATAAATTTCTTGTATTTTTTGGAACGCTTTCGGAGCTGTTTTAATTTGGAATATGTCAACTACATCATCAACATTTACATGCAATTGAAATTCTAAATAAACATCTATTTGGTATTTTTGTTAGAAAATTATAACTTAAAAATCACTGTTTGATAAGTATTCGTAGTTATGTCAAGACTACTCAACTACTGTGGCCATTGATTTAATATGTGCTTAACTACATGACTTGCATGATCTAATTGTTGAGAGAAAAGGCTGTAAATAATTGTTGAGGATGCAATAGCAATAACAACGGCAGTGAAATGGCCATGACATGTGTGATGTGATTTTCTTTTCTTTTCTTTAATTTTTTTTCTCTCTTTTTCTTCACAGAAATGAGTTTGAATCAGTATTGTAAATTTCTGTTTCAGTCTTAACTTAAGACCCACCATTTCAAAAAGAATCTACCGACCTTGTCAAAGATCCAACGATAAGACCCCTTTGTTGTGTGGTGAGAATTGCACATGACAGCCTGTTCCCCAGAAATGAAAAAATACACATCTTATTTTGATGGTTTCCAGTACAATTTCTCATCAAATCTGTTTTAAGATGTTAATTCAAATTGTACAACGGGCAAATAATGAAATTTATTGGGCTAGGCTGGGTTTTAATCCAAATTAGCGTTAAAGCCCTATTACAGATTCGGCTGAGGAAATCGAATCAGTAACAACAAGAAGAATAATATAATAACAAGCGTTGCTATTTAGCCCCAGATTTTATCTCATCAAATCTGTTTTTAAGCATAAAATACTAAAATTTTAAAATGATTAAAACTTCTTAAAATTCCCTATTTGATTTCCAATATACCCTTAATTTCACTGGTTAATGTTTTCATACACCAATAAACAACTTTGTTGACGCCTGATTTTTTCCCGACTGAGGTCGAACTAGGTGCAAATGATGGAGGCAACCTGCGACCATTGTAAAAAACAAGAAAAGTAGTGAATGGGGCCGGCGGTGGTGGCATTCAGCATGCCCACTCCGATGTTTAAGTCAGTAAGGAGTTTTTTGGAGATAAATTCAAAGAGTTATTATCATTTGCTTGAGTGTTCGTAGCTTGGTTATGATGAATTTTCATCTTAAATACCTCTTTTGGAGAGAAAAATTGAGCATGCATCAATGGAGTGGACATTATTCCCCTAATTTTGGGGGTGTTGTGGGCGAAGTGGCTTCATCCCATCGTGGGGATCAAGTGTTTTATGGCAGTTATAGCTTTTATTCTTCTATTTTAAGAGATTGTGGAGTTACATGGCAACTAATATGATCTGACCCCCTAGGGGGATAAGAGTATGGAGCATGTTCTTAAGAGCATTTCTGCGATTCTCTCTCGATGATAGACATTATCTCGGAATTCTAGCCTTGTTGGCGACATATTTTTGACTCAGTCTTGCCTTGAATTGAGGTTTCCCTTTTAACCATCTCAAGGGTTATGGAATTCCTATTTGGAGAATTCATTTCTACCTCTCGAGGGGTCTAGTTTTCCTCCCTGAGCATTCTCATCCCACCTCGGATGGTATTTTTAGAAACCTCAACAATAAACTTTTTTGTTTTACAATAAATTTCATTAATAAAATAGTAGGGGTAAAATTAATAAAATTTTCCCTCATGAAAATTCATATTGTTCCTCCGATTCCTCTCTTTTAGTTTTTCAAGCTCAACTCTTAACACATAATCCACTAATTGAGTTGGTGCTATCACCCATAGGGGCACTAAGATCCCTTTAACATAAGTTTAATTTGAGAGGCACTAAGATCCTTTTAACATAAGTTTAATTTGACTATTTTAGATTAAAATACCCACAAAACTTTTAACCCCAACATTTTTTTAATCTAATACAAAATTCTATTTTTCATACCATTATTGGTACTGCTTTGTTAATATGATTATGTCTTTATGACGTAAAATCTCATGAAATTTACCAGTTATAAAACTTTTGCTATTTACACAAAGGGGGTATTGAAAAATTATTGAGTTCTAAGTCAAAAAAACAAAAGAAAAAATTTTGGACAATTTAGTCATTTTATGTTATAAAGGTAAAATAGTCAAAATTATGTTCAAGTACCCGATGGTCAAAGATGGACAAAAGACCAATGTAAAAAAAAATAATCATAATTGATTAACTGACTATTTTCTAAAAAAATTTTAAATTAATATGAATTTTATATAATCTTTTTTCAAAATGAGGTGGATTTACATAAATTATTAGGTAGAAATATCCCTAATCATTTACAACACTTTGTAATTATCATATTTAGTTGCACAATATTTATTACTATAAGTAAAGTCATACTAATTATAGAGTTACAACTAATGTTGTACAAATTGATACAGTAAGATATAATTGATGATTAAAATAATAAAAATATGTAAAAACAAAACATAGGGGTCCTATATATAAATATAACTTGATTCGGGCATTCACTTACCAAGTTTACTAGGGCAATTTTGGTAATATTGTAACTTTTAAAATAATTATTGTTAGCTATACTCTAGAAATAATCCGTTGTGAAGTCAGTTAAACGTTCGATAAAGTTTATTTTTAAGAGTGCTATGAGTTTTAAAAATAATTTTATATGTTTGGTAAATCTTATTGTTAAACTGTAGTAAGAATATAAATGACTGAATCATATATAATAGGTTGAATAAAATTTATTTGCACATTTTTAAACATGTAAATAAAAAATTATTAATTTATTCTTTTTTTGTTATCTCAATATAATTGGAAATAAATATAATCTATTTAAAGTTAATGATTTTATTTTCTAATTAATAAGGATAAATTTTGAAACCTAAAAATATCAATATGCTTGAGGGACATTCGGAGTATTTTTTGAAAAGCACTCTGTCTCTTTCTTCCTTTCATTTTTGTGAAACCTAAAACAATCCTTCACTTCATTTCACAAGTTCATTTTTGGAGGGCCTTCTTTCTTCACTTCGTTTCTCCACACAAGCTCTTCATTTCTTGCTTGTTTTTGTTTTCATTTCCTTCCATTTGCTTCCTAGGGGTGGTCATTTTCGGGTTCGGGTCAACCCGATCAGATATCGGGTTGATCGGATTGGCCACGAGTTCATCCAATCTACTCCGAACTCTTAATATGATCCGAATTAGTTCGGATTGGATCGGATCAAATATTCGGGTTGAGTTTGAATCTGATTGGATTCGAATAAGCTAAGTTTCGAATCGGGTTCGGCTTATTTCATATTAATTCGGGTTAATCAGGTCAGGTGAAATCGGATAATATCGGGTTCAGGTCAACTCGGGTCATGTAATTTTGAGCTGTTTTTCTTAATTTTCAACTAACTAAAATAAAAAGGAAAGTACTATGAAATTAAATGAATAAAAATTAAAATTAAAATTAAGTCAAAACTTAATAAAACTTAAAATTAACACAAAGTCCAAACTTAATCTAGTCATACAAAAAAGAAGAAGAAGCAATTATTAACAACTAACAATTAACAAAAAAAATCAATACACTAATTTTCTTGATTTTATTATTAAAATTCAACAATACATATTACATTTTATTAAACTAATTAACAATTTAACATATGATATATAATATATAACACAATATTTAATGTTAATATTTAATTTATTTAATCTATTCATACAAAAAAAGGCAATTATTAACAATTAACAAAAAAAAACCAATACAATAATTTTCTTAATTTTATTATTAAAATTGAACAATACATAATACATATTATTAAACTAATTAACAATTTAACATATAATATATAATATATTAATTACACAATCCACTCATTTAGTTATACACAAATACACAATTACACATTCCAACCATTAACTATTTATATATATAGTTATGTACCATGGATAGAAGATTGGAAGCTTCAACTTAGTAAAGGGAGTGTTCGGCTCGGGTTGCTGCAGTGGCGGGGTTTGGATCTTGTAGAGGCGTGGTGGAGCAGCGGATTCGTAGGCAGTGGCAACAGATCTGCTTGTGGTGCTCGCTACTCGCGCTTGGCGTGGGTGTTTGTAGTGCCAACGGATTTGCTTGCATTGAGCGCCTGGGTGATCTGCTTATGGACTTATGGTGCTCATGCTGGGCGTGGGCGATCTGTTCACTGCTTGTGGTGCTCGGCTAATCTGTGGCAGCTAGCTCAAACTGTGTCCCTGTATGTCGCGTCTATGTTTGATGTTGTTGAGTTGTTGAAGTTGAAGTTGAAATTGTTGTGTTGAGTGAAAGAGTTGAGTTGAGCTTGAGTGACTGGTGTAATGTCGTAATGGTGTGTGTACAATGTATGTTTGGGCGAGCTTTTTAGTTTTTATATTTTCAAAATTCTTTTTTTTAAACAGCCAACCCGATTGGGTCTTGCGGATCGGACGATCACAATTCGATCGGGTTGGAACATTTACATCCGATCCGATCCTAGCCCGATTTTTTTCAAATCGGATTGGTTGAAATGCCCCGCCCTATTGCTTCCTCTTTCACTTGCTTCTTAATCCAATTCAGTGAATTATTATTTAGTAAATTAATTACCGTCCCTAACTCTTTTATAAGTCTTGCTAACATATATGTATGTGTATTGATAGTTTTATAGTAGTAGAAAATATGTATCTTCAATTTCATACACTAAAATTTTCATATATCTCATTCTAAAAGAAACTCATTGAGTCAGCTTGTGTGCTTTTTTATTGGCCTAAATCTTCTACTACATTGCACTTACAACTGATTATAAATCTCATCGTAATCAAGTAAATTCTTTACAATTTTGAGCCTTATTACTATTATCTCTGGATCTCTTTCAATCGTCTCATTAGTCCCTACATTTTTTACACACTCAATTAATGATATCATTTTATACATGGCATGGACTTGCACGAGCATTATCACTAGTATACTCACAGTAGAACCCATTGCTCTACTAAATAACAAAATATTAGTTGCCGGTTTTATGGTGGTACGTCCTACCCTTTTATGTAATAGCCCATATCAGTTAGGCTGCATGAAGACTAGAGCCCAAACCGACTAGCCCATATCAGTTAGGATTGGTGGCAGCGAGACAAGAAAAAGTTGCATTTTTGTCTTTTGGCAATGTGGCATTAAGTGATTGGCTGGCTGCACCAAGCTTTCTCGTCCTTTTTTTTTTTTAAAGTGGTGTTAATTCAGAAAATCGGAAGTCAGATTTCGTGATACAGCCCCTCTTATTCAATTTTTTTTTTTTTGTATCTTTCTTTCCAAAGTTGTAATTTAAAAAACACAATAAAAAAGACGAAGAAGGAGAGGAGCTGCAATGCAAAATCATTAGGATGCAAAGCTGCCAGTGCCATCTTCACCTTCAGCAAGAGCACAAGAGCACTTTAATCCTTCAAGGTACGTACAAGTTTTTAACTTTGGTTTTTTTTTTTTTAAATTTTTCAAAAAAAAAGTTATTATTTATGAGCTAAAGTTTCCATATAGTCCTATCTTTTATTCATATGAATATTAATTATTACTATTGTCCCTTATATTATATATCTTATCTTATATTATATTATTGTATTTATATATTGTAATTTAAATATAAAATAATTATTTAATAATTAATTTAATATAATACTAATAAATTTAAATAATATTAATTTATTTTAATATTAATATAAAATTAATAAAATACAATGTAACACTAAATAAGTATAACATTATTATAATATAATATTAATTAAGAGAACATAATCTAATATACATGCATTTAATTCAAAAAATATATAATATACAGGTATTAAAAATTTTAATTCAGTGTAATATAATACACAATAAATAATATAATACGGTGTGATGCAATATAATGAAAAGGGCACAACAGTATTATTTTGTATTAAAAACCAAGAAGAAAAAAGACAAAACGTTGTCATTTTACTTTTAAAAATTAAAAGAAAAAGGATAAAATGGTGTCGTTTTGGAAAAGTTCAAAA
Source organism: Clausena lansium (assembly GCA_030449835.1). Lineage (NCBI taxonomy): Eukaryota > Viridiplantae > Streptophyta > Magnoliopsida > Sapindales > Rutaceae > Clausena > Clausena lansium. Next base: position 2,742,120 of record JASUUF010000146.1, on the reverse strand, counting down.
TGAAGAAAAAGTTTCATTTTTGTCTTTTGCCCATGTGGCATTAAATCATTGGCTGTTGCACCGAGCTTTCTCGTCCTTTTTTTGACAGGGGCCTAATCTGAGAAATCGAACGTCATCAAAATGATCTTGATCGTAACTTAAAAAAGACAATAAAGAAGCTTAAAGTTTCCATACCGTTCTTTCTTTTATTCATGTGAAACTAATTATTACTTTTGTCCCTTTTTTTTTGTTTTTTTAGTTATTATTTATGAGCTAAATTTTCCATTTAGTTCTTTCTTTCATTATATGAAACTTAATTATTGCTTTTGTCCCTTTTTTTTAATTTTGTTTTTTTAGTTATTATTTTTTAGCTAAATTTTCCATGTAATTCTTCCTTTTATTCATATTAACCTTAGTTATTACTTTTGTCCCCTCTTTTTGTGGGTGTGGGGGTGGGGGCGGCTCTCTTTCTTGCCATAACAAAGACTAGTATGAGCTTAGAGAAAGCCTTAAACTTGATGCTACCTTGTTAGACTAGTGTAAGAAGTTTGTTCATGTATTAATAACAAATTTGGATGAACGTAAAACAATTTTTTTTTCTATAATGAAAGTTGTATTTTATAAGATCATGGCTTCTTTAAACCAGTAGCTTATTCCTCTTCTGAATGGGATTTGTAGAATCATTTACTCCTTTCCTCATATCTGTTCTCTGTTTCTGCAGAGCATGAATGCATGATAAATACCATTATTTAATAATAATAATGTTAAGAATAATAAAAATTGTTAGATGATCAATGAACACCCTTTAGTCAAGAAACAACGCAAACAATCAAGATTGGATCAAAGAAACAAGATTAATCACAGCAAAATGATCAATTGCAGATAATTCATATAAGAAAACAGAGCACAAGCAAGTAAATTTAAAAATCAAGAGTAAAGAATCCTAAACTTTCCTTTGATATAGAACAGGAGCAGATCAATATACCTATTTACAAACTTTACAATGAGTCATTATACACTCTCCAACTCCCTAATTTGATAAAGATGCAGGTGCTGGAAATTGTTCTGTTAATCGGCTCTGGTCAAAGAAAGTCAAAGTTGCTGGTGTAAAATAACTCTCATTGAGTGATAGTGTGGATTCTTTGATATATTTAAAAATTGCAGAATTTTTTTTAGGTGACATCCGATCCTATTTGTAGTGAATTGTGAATATTGGAACCTTTTTTTTTTTTGAATCTATGAATATTGTAACATTTGTCCTTAAACATGGGAAGCTTTGATATGCACATGAAATTGCAAGAATGGAAGGATATGTTTCTTGTAACCTTGTTTATATTTAGTGATAATTATTTTAAAATTTTGGGTGTACCTTACTCCAAGATACTAACTCTTGCCTCTTATTTTTAATCACACTTAAGTGACTGTAGATATAAATTGGATTAACAGTCAATCAAACTACTTCTAAAGCGACATAAATTGATATGTAGCAAATAGAATCATAAAACTACTAACCTGTTCATATTTTAATTTTGATAATTTTACAAAGATGGCAATTTCATTTCCTCAATTTTGTACCCAAAAATTTTTGGTATCTTATTCGGACACTTTGCTGTTGTTTGTGGGTGTGAATGTGCAAGTTGCAACTAAGCCGTTGATCGAGACTCATAGAGTAAGCTTGTGTGCTTTTCTAGTGGCCACAATCTTTTACTACATTACACTTGCAGTTGATTACAAGTCTCAACACAATCAAGTAAATTCTTCGCAATTCTGTGGCCTTATTGCTGTTATCTCTAGATCTCTTTCTGCAATCTCATTGGTCTCCATATTTTTCACAAACTCAGTCGCTGAAATCATTTTATACATTGCATGGAGTTACGCTGCTATTATCATTGTTGTGTATCAATATGGCAAAAAGTTCATGGTTGCTTGTCGTTGGCTTTACCACGAAATTTTGAGGCCATTTTCCTGCGACATCTTGAATTGGTTTCAAGCAAATATTAATAACAACATCTCTTCAATAGAGAAGTCGCAACGCCTTGCAATGTAAGTGTAGAAGTTTAATCTTTGTTTTAAAACATCATCCAAACTTTTAACAGAGAGATTCCACTTATGTTTCAATAACATGTTCTGAATAAGGATGTCAATCAATGGTATAGTTTTCGATAGTGTAAGGTCATATGCATTGTTTTATTGTTATAAAATATAAATAAATGTGTTATTGTTTTATTGTCATTGTTAAAAAACCATTAGATTTTTCAAGGGTAATTTGCTCTCGATGATAAAAAATACACTAGTCGCAACACACAAGGGCTCAATTAAGATTAAATTTTCTGAAATTAGACCTAATGTTAGTAATATGTTTAAAAAAACTGAGTAATGCTTAAAGTAGTTTTTTGTGCTAAAATTCAAGGCAAGACAAAAGCGCAGACTATTATGCACGGGCTTTGCCTAATTAAACCTGATCTTGAAAATGAGTTTTTGCACGGGTATTTATGTATTTCATAGGATATTTACCTTCGGAAATAATTATTTTTCTTGTAGTGATAGTCCACCAAATTAAATATATTTCATATTTTTAGTTCTTAGAAAACAGGAAATAGTGAGTGAAAACATTGCCAAATATATGCCCTAAACCTCTTCCACCAAGTGGAAAAAAAATTGTTCGCTAATGAACCAAAAATTGTAATTATTAAAGTCTCTCAATTTTCAAATTATTATTTGAAAACTGATATTTGAACACCACATTGATCTACACTATTATTACAATAATTACTAGGATTAATTCCGCTCTGCTCCCAAATGTTTTAATAATTTCGACCGCGCACCCCTTTGTTTCGACAATGTGCATCGCGCCCCCAGTTTTGTTAAATCTACAATTAACTTAACAGAAGAAAGGGCAGAATGATAATTTTGCACAAGATTAAAATAATATATAGAAAACTAAAAACTCCCTTTTTCCCTTCATTTTTTATCTTTTCTTCTTTTTTCCCTTCGTCTTCTTCTGCACGTGTTTTCTCCTTCATTCTTCTTCTTCTTTCTGTCCTTCATTATTCTTTCTTCTTATTCTTCTTCTCCTTCTTCTTCTTCTTTCTTCTTCTTCTTCTCCTTCTTCTTCTTTCTCCTCCTTCTTCTTTCTTCTTATTCTTCTTGCCTTTCATTGCTGCTGCTGCCTACCGGTGAGATCTGCTGCCGTCTTGAATGGACGACAACAAAACGGTGCATGCGGCATGATCTGACACCGCCGACGGCACCGCTTGAAACTGTCGCCTTAGCCGTTGCACTAATCCGCCGACTCTATCGCTTGAAGCTGCCGCCATCTTCTCCACCTTCATAATTTAATTTAGGTATCTTTAGTTTTAGGGTTTTTGATTATTGGGTTTTTCATTGTTGAATTTTCTTGGTTTGGATTTATTCAGTAATAGAATTTTACAGTGAAATTTACAGAGATTTGTTATCATTTGTTTATGGTTTTTTTATTATTGGGTTCTGTTTGTTTTGATGGGATTATTGAAATTATTTTGTAATGTACTGATGTTTTGTGTCTGATTTTTTTTCTTTCGTATTGGAATCATGCTTTGTATCTGATTTTGTAATTTAATGGGTTTACAATTTTGTTTTGATAATGAAATCCGAAAAAAAAGTGTTTCAATATAATTTAAAAATATAAAAATAAATATTATTATAAATAAATTTTTATTTTGTTGATGTTAAATTTACAAGTTGTAAAGGATATTTTAGTACTTAAATACTTAATTCAGTTTAAATTAGGAGTAGTATAGTCCTTTAAGTTGATAACAGTTTAAACCGTTAGAATTAATTGATTTTTTAACTGAAATGAGGGCGCGGTGCATATTGTCAAAACAAATGGGTTCATGATAAAAATTATCGAAACATTTGGGGGCTAGGCGGAAATAACCCTAATTACTAATACTTTTTCCATCGTCCTGACGTCGCCTCCAAATATGGGCAATATTTTATAGGCCCCACTAAATCTAAAAGGCACTAAAATAAAAAAATAAAATAAAAATTTCTGAGACCGGACCAAAATTCCAAAAAGGCCGTAATTGTACGGCTATGCCAGTCTTTATATTTTTCAGCACACAGCAGCAAAAGACGAAAGCTTCTTACTGCACGGGATAAACAAGTTTTTTATTCTTTTCTTTTTATGGTTACACATAGCATGACCCTTCTTTTCAAGGAGTTGTATTTTTCTTTTCACTTTCTGTTACAAATTCTTTTAATTTTTTCTTGCAAATTTTAATATTTTCATTTACAATACTGTTATTCACTTAAGTCTTTAGTCGTTTTTAATTATTTATGACATCGTTGGTGTTAATTAAAAAAGTAAGATTTATTTGGATATAATTTGTCAATATTTCTCACTGTTTGTATGTATTTTTAATACTAATATTTCTCTCGTATTTCCCCAAGTTTGTAAGCATCTTTGATGTCAATAGAATTAAAATGGTAAGAGTTAGAATTATCTATAATTTTTTTTATAAATGAACCAGAAGTTTTATTAAATAAAAAGAGAAATAAAACTAATCAAGCGACATAATAAGTCCTAACCCTTGAAAATAAATTAAATACAAAAAAATTCTAACTAATTTTTAAGTCCCATACTTTTATAGAATTCAAATTGGGACATCTAATTTAATTTGTAATTAAAATTGACTGAGATCTAGTTTCCCAAATCCCCAACCCCAGACTTTGTCAAATGAGAGACTTGAATGTACATGATTCATTTTCATGTAGTGATTATTGATTCTTTAAACAAAGCTCACGCAAGGCAACCTTGTGGGTTTGATTTTCAGAAAACAGAAAGAAGCTGAAACAAAGCTATCGCCTATCAGGGTTTGTCCTGTCTGTTAAGATAAATATCTGACTTTCAGGTAGCTTCAAAGAAAATAGGCCCTTTGCATTAATGGCCCAAATAATTAGGCTGCATTAAGACCATGGCCCAAACCTACTGGGCCGAATCAGTTAGCTTAATTTCGGGGCATATTTTGTGATAAACGATTATTTGACATATTGATGAGTATTTTTTTTTAATTTTAGCATATTTTTTTGGATCCGATGCCATTCCACGAAAGTGGCCGGCAGAAAATTTTACGACATTTACTTATTCAGCACCGAGTTTTGAACAGCACGAAGACATTAGGAAGATAAAAATGGAGTTACTGTTTATACTACAATACATTGTAGCATATAAAAACGACAGTAGTATTCATAAATAGTACTATCATTTGTGTACCGATTTGTGTTTTCTTAGTGTTCAAATATTATTTTTCTTAATTACTTATTTGTGCAATTTGAGAAGATGGCACAAAATCAGAAGAATAAATATACTGATTTAGTCTTTATAGTTTGAGTCAAATATTCAGTTAGAATCTATATTTAAAAAAAAGGTTGACGGTTTGATTGACAATCACTGGCAAATAATTTTATGCGGCAATTCAAAAGAATGAGTAGAGTAAAGGGTCAGTGTGGCATTTCAAAGGGTACCCCTTGTCACACACCGCTTCTTGCTTTTCTTATTTCGATGCTATGTTTGTTCTTAGGGGTAAGGCTCGCTATATTCCCTAGGCTTCGTTTGCATAATTTTTTTTAATTTATTTTAATGAAATACTTCTTTTAGGAGACCAGTTATAAAAAGAAGAAGAGTTGGATTACGAAATCAATTGAGTGTTGAGTTTGATTTAATCAAACTCTGACCTTCTCAGGGGTGTATGTGCTTAAATCTGAGAGCTTTGTATTTAGCGGGAAAAGCTGTAAGAAGTTGCTAAAGTAGTTAACAGTATTTGGGTGATCTTTCTAGGCTTCTTGTGTCTCTGTAAATACTGAGAGTTTAGGCGCACGTTTGGTATAGATTTGAAGCCTGCAAAATGCTCTCTTCTTGTTTATCAAAGTTTCTATAGTTTGCACATGCTTCTTGTGTGTGTTTATTGTTCTTGATTGTTTGGTGCGTTGGATCTTGTTTCTTTGATTCAGTCTTGACTGTATGTGCTAGTTCTAGATCAATGGCATTATTTGGTCATCAATCAATCATCCTGAACCTAGGGTGTGATTGTGTGAAAGAATCTGATCTTGTATCAGATTTGCTCTAACAATTTTGATGTACGAAAAACTAATACTATTAATAATTGCATAATTTGTTTAGGTGACATACGATTCTATGTTCGGTGAATTTTGAATACTGTAACATTTGACCTTAAAGATTATGGGACTCTTTAAGATACGCATGAAATTGAAAGATTGATCCTATTTTGATTGAAGTGTTACCACGTAGAAAATTTCTTTGAGTCGCATGATTTATTCAAATTTGGAGCATATGATTTTTGCTTCGACTTGTATGCTAAGGCAGTGGTCTGCTAAACACTAATCCTTGCCTCCTAATTTTGTTTGAACTTGGGTGACCGATGGAGCTATGTGCAGAAATAAAAAATATAATGATACTAACCCACTCGTATTTAAATTTTGATGGCAACGATGGCAATTTCATTTCCTCAATTATGTACCCAAAAGTTTTTTAATATCTCATTCCGGCCCTTGCTGCTATTGTGGTTGCAAATGTGCAAGGGACAACTAAGCTACCAAAAATGAATTAATTGTTGATTAATTGATGTATAAGGATGTTAAATCGTTGATTAATTGTTGTTATACCCTTTTGCTTTCGGACCTTGCTGCTCTGTCGAGTAGATGACGTTGTTGGGTTGAAACCAATTCCAAATGTTGGTGAAAAATGGCTTCAATTTGTCCTGGCAATAAAGCTGACGAGAAGCATCCATAAACAATATGCGATTTTTATGATACTTAAATATATAAAAAGATAGAATTTTCTTGTTGAATTAGAGGCTTGATATCAGCTGCAAAGGCAGAGCAATGGATTACTTGGGCCACAAGAAAATCTACATTTTTATTGTACGTGTTTTCAGGAAAGGCTCTGTTAGGTCCTGAACATTGGCTCCCAGGATACCACTGAGGACTCGAATCAGATATGCAAAATTGACTTGGTAGACCATCGACGAAATGACATTTTCGTCACCGCAAAATAAATCATATAAATACTTCACATGAGGAAATATTATATATCATTAACGAACTAATTAATCATGTCATTTGTATTAGTGGTTGCATTAATTCAACAATAACTATATGGAAGGAGCTAGGAAAGTTTGTTTTGATGAGATAGAATTGGAGGAGAATATATATAGTTTAATATAATTAACTCGATTAGTTAACTCCATTATACAAGATATGAGAATATGCATGGAGTTTCGTTAACGAATTACGGATCATAAATTTGCTAATCTGCTTAACTGTTAATCTGATTATTTTGCATATGAGCATGTTGGTGAGGAGACTTTATTAAACTATACTAGAATAGTTTTAATTGTCACATCACCTCGTTTTATTTTTAATAATTTAGGAACTTAGAAGTCAAATGCGTATCTCATCAGGAAATGAAGAAGCATTTCACATCAATAGAATCTGAATGCACATGGTGCCCCCTAAAAAAATCTAGAATTTGTCTTCCCACGAGTGGTGACATGTCTGGCAAAACATATTTTAATAATTAATTACAAAACATTTGTCTCAAGGATTATAGCAAAATCATTATTGTTATTTTTTAAAAGGGAATTAATCTTGATGGTGTGAACAAGAAGAATTACTTTTATTTAGAAATGTCGAAGATATTAATGAGCCTTATTCTTTTTTCTTTTTTTTTAAATATCCATGCTACAATAACTCAATTACATCCTAATAACACATGTCATATATATATAATTAGTTGTATTACCTCATATATATTTTAGAATTGAGAGAGTAGAGTCCAGACCTACTGACCCATATCATTTAAGATTGGTGGCATCTTGGTCATCACCGTTCTTTGACCTTTGTAAAAAAAAAAAAGGAAAAATGTTGTATTTTTGTCTTTTGGCCATGTGGCAGTAAATCATTGGCTAGTGTACCAAGCTTTGTCAGTTTTTTTCCAAAGTGATGTAAATTTGGGAAATTGGTACGTCACTTGTAAGTAAGAGTGATGAAACAATTGAAAAACACAATAAAAAGAGATGAAGAAGAAAAAGTGACGTAAATTTGGGAAATTGGTACATCATTTGTAAGTAAGAGTGATGTAAACATAAAAAAACACAATAAAAAAGATGAAGAAGAAGAAAAAATGATGTAAATTTAGGAAATTGGTACGTCACTTATAAGTAAGAGTGATGTATTAAAAACACACAATAAAAAGGATGGAGATGAAGAAGAAGAAGAAGACGAGGAATTGTATTGACGATGCAAAGCTGCCAGTGCCATCTTCACCTTCATCAACAGCACTTTAATCCTTCAAGGTACATTGTTACACTTTTCTTACAACTTTGGTTTTTTAGTTATTATTTATGAGCTAAATTTTTCATATAGTTCTTTCTTTTATTCATATGAATCTTAATTATTACTTTTGTGCCCTTTTTTTGTGGGCTCTCTTGATTGCCGTAACAAAGCCTACTATAAGCTGAGGTATGAGCACTTTGGTATCTAGACAGTAGGGCATTGAACTTGATGCTATCTTGTTAGAGTAGTGTATGAAGTTTGTTCATGCATTAATAACAAATTTTGATGTACGTAAAACTATTTTTTCCTATTAAAGAAAAGTTAAATTTTAGAAGATCATGGCTTTTTTAAACCCAGTAGCTTATTTTCTCTTCTGAATGGGGTTTGTAGAATTAATCATTTTCTCCTATATTTTGTTCTCTGTTTTGGCAGAGCATGATAAGTACCATTATTTAATTATAATAATTTTTAGAATAATAAAAATTGTTAGATGATCAATGAACGCCTTTTAATCAAGAAATAACACAAACAATCAAGATTGGATCAAAGAAACAAGATTAATCACAGCAAAATGATCAATCGCAGAAAATGCATACAACAAAACAAAGCACAAGCAAGTAAATTTAACAATCAAGAGTAAAGAATCCTAAACCTTCCTTTGTTAGAGAACAGGACCATATCAATATAACTAATTACAAGCTTTACAATGATTCATTAGACACTCTCTAAGTCCCTAATTTGATCAAGATACAGGTGCTGGAAATAGTTCTGTTAACCGGCTCTGGTCAAAGAAAGTCAAAGTTGCTGGTGTAAAATAACTTGCATTGAGTGATAGTGTGGATTCTTTGATATATTTAAAAATTGCAGAATTTTGTTCAGGTGACATTCGATCCTATTTGTAGTGAATTGTGAATATTGTAATTTTTAATTTTTTTGAAACCTTAAACATGGGAAGCTTTGATAAACACATGAAATTGTAAGATTTGGGAGTTATGTTTCTTGTAACCTTGTTTATATTTAGTGACAATTATTTTAAAATTTTGAGTGTACCTTAATCCAAAACACTAAACTCTTGCCTCCTATTTTAAATCGCACTTAGGTAACTATAGATATAAAGTGGATTAACAGTCAATCAAGCTACATCCAAAGCGACATACATTGATATATAGCAAGTAGTATCATAAAAACACTAATATGTTTATATGTAAATTTTGATAATTTTACAGAGATGATAATTTCATTTCCTCAATTTCATACCCAAAAATTTTTGGGTATCTCATTCCGATACTTGCTGCTGTTGTGGGTGCGAATGTGCAAGGCACAACTAAGCCGTTGATCGAGACTCATAAAGTAAGCTTGTGTGCTTTCCTGGTGGCCACAATCTTCTACTGCATTGCACTTGCAACTGATTACAAGTCTCAACTCAATCAAGCAAATTCTTCGCAGTTCTGGGGCCTTATTGCTATTATCTCTGGATCTCTTTCTGCTATCTCATTGGCCTCCACATTTGTTCCACACTCAATTGGTGATACCATTTTATACATTGCATTGAGTTGCGCTGCTATTATCATTGTTGTGCATCAATATGGTAAAAAGTTCATGGTTGCTTGTCGTTGGCTTTACCACGAAATTTTGAGGCAATTTTTCTGCAACATCTTCAGTTGGTTTCAAGCAACTAACAGTCACAACATATCTTCAACAGAGCAGCCGCAACGCCCTGCAGTGTAAGTGTAGAAGTTTAATCTTTGTTTTAAAACTTCATCCAAGACTTTTAACAGAGAGATTCCACTATGTTTTTGAATTTCAATAGATCAAAATATTTACTCGATACTTGTTCTGTTTAAAGTTTATTTTCATTCAATAGTAGAGTTTTTTACGGTGTATGGTCATATGCATTGTTTTATTGTTATCATAAAATACAAATATATGTGTTCCACAGGTAAGGAGAAGAAAGAACTAAGATCATTGACCTGATTGACGATCGATATATATTTAAACAAATTCTAAAGGAAAATCATATAAATTCTTCACATGAGGAAATATTATATATCATAAATGAACTAGTTAATCATGTCAATTTTATTAGCGATTTCATTAATTCAACAATGACTAAAGACAAAATAATAATAATAATGAAGGAGAATATATAGTTTGAGATAATTAACTCGATGATTTGACTGAGTTATACAAGATATGAGAATACATCTAGAGTTTCAATAAAGAATTACGGGTCAAAAAATTTGCTTAAATGACATGACAGACATTAATTAATTTGAACGGGAAATATGGCTCCATTTTTAATTTACAGGGGTATAAATTATGAAATATTAAGAAAAAAATTACTGTTAATATGATATATTACTCTTCATCCTCGGATAATTTGAACTGCCAATCTGCCTTTTGGGGCAGTAAAAGTACTGAAAGTAAAAAACGCAGATAAGATCGTGGCAAATTGAGAAACAAAAATTAAAATAAAAAAAGGGGTCACCGGTCACATATTTGACTGGTAGAGGACGAACAAAGTTAAAATAATTAAATTAACAAATAAAGGAGGACATTTGATTGAAAATGAGAAGAGATAAGAGACGGTGTTGAAAAATAAATGATTTTGAATGTGGGCCTCAAGAGGAGACAAACAAATTAAATGTATTTCCAATTTTATGGTTTAAATTAATAAATAAAAGAGGAAATTTGAAATTTGAAATTTGAAAATTGGAGAAAGGAGATGTCTGATTTAAATTTTATTCATTAAAATTTTAAAAAAATTATATATTTCTGATTATATAATATATTAATTTAAAAAAATTATATATTAAAATTTAAATTTTCAATAAAATTTAAATCAGACATCTCTATTCTCCAATTTTCTTCACAAATAATATAAAACAAAAAAAAATTATTTTATATATTTCTGATTTACTGTTATAAAATAATCCACCAAATTAAATGTATTTCCGATTTTAAGTTCTTGGAAAACAGGAAATACTGAGTGAAATATATTGCCAAATATGCTAAAAAAAATTGTTCGCTAATGAACCAAAAATTATAATTATTAAAGTCTCTCAAATTTTTAATTATTGTTTGAAAACTTATATTTGAACACCACATTGACCTATCATTTTCTGTGCTACAGTATTATTATTGAATAAAAATGGCATCACTTTTTCCATTGATGTCACCTTAAAATATGAGCGATCTTATTGTTTTATTTTTCCTTAAGATTAGTCGTTTTCATAAGGAATATTATCATTTTAGCACAAAATATTTTCTTATATATCACTTTATCACCAAACTTTTCTGACATTTTCCACTTAATATTTCAATTTTTATCATTTTACCTCTAAACTATTAACTCCATTAATAAATTACTGATATCACAAGAGTACTTTAGAAATTTCAGTATATTCAGTATTTTAGGAATTTCACAAGGAATAATATTTATATTTTTATCAATTAATTATTTTAAATATAGAAAATAATCAATTAGTAAAAGCATTATTTCTTTGTATAATATCAATTTTGTATTTTTTAATTTAGAGAATTAAATTAAACTTACAAAATTTAGGGCTTTTATTATAATTTCTGTAAAACTTCTATTAACTTTAACGATTTGGTGGTAAAATAATAAAAAGTGAAGCATTAAGTAGGAAAAAGTAATTATCAAAAAAATTTCATGATAAATTATTATGTCAAGAAATATTATGTGGTAAAATGATAATATTCCATTTCATTAATAGCAAAATTTTTTCCCTCAAGTGTTACATATAGGGCCCAACAGCCCACTAAATATAAAAGACACTAAAATAAAAAGAGTTTTGTCTGAAATCTGAATGGGTCTGAATATGGTTGAAGTCTAAATAGATCTGAATTACTTATGTCTGAATGGCATATTTATTTTATTTTTTATAAATCATAAACATCTGAAATATGATTATTTGACATCTATGTCCTTGTAACAATTATTTACACTTGTTATAAATTTTAAGAGTTAAATACATGCACATTACAATTAAAATCAAATATGTGTAAAATTAGGTAGTAATTGATTTTTAAATAAAAATATTGTTACATTACTCCAAGTGTAAAATTTAATTAATCTTATTATAATAATTAAAATTTTTAAAAGATAAGAAAATCAATTACATCATTGAAAAAGTTGGTTTGCGAGTTTATCTCGTAGTTGTTGCATGAAGAATTGATTTGATGATCCAAAGAAGTTGCTTACATTTATTGGTTGATTCAAATTTATACTGTTATTTTCTAACTCAACTTCTTCGTTGTCATACTCTAAAAATAATGCATCGGTAATAAATAAATCAATCAGAATTAATCAATGCAAAATTGACGATGAAAAGCAAAGTACAATTGACAATTCAGTACAAATCAATAATAACCCACCAAATACCAAACGACAGCCCTGTGACAAATAGCATTTGTTTTTAATTATTAATACTATTTTTTTAATAAGCCTTTATTCTCATATAAAATATGTTACTAGCTTTTAAGGGTAGGTATTTAACCCGGCCCGATCCGACCCGAAAAAATCGGGTTCAGATGATGCATATAATCCACTCGGATTAGTTTTACATCAACCCGAACCCGATTTAACCGGATCCGATCTAAAATTTTAATGAAAACAAGCACAATTCACCCATCCGATCCGATCCGAATATGTACGGATCGGATCGGATATATATTCAGGTTTAATTTGGATTACATTCGCTTCAACTCGATTTAACCCGACCCGAACCAGATTTGCCCACCTCTACTAGCTTCACTACAAAGAAGCTATAGGATGATTTGATATTTTAATAATAATGTAACTTTCCATTAACTTTCTTGCATTATAATAATAATTTCTACACGACAATTCATTGCTTATACATAAACTGATGCCGGATAATGATTTTTCAGCAAAGTACAATGTAGAGTTTAGAGGGGTTTTTGTTGGTTGGACTAATCAAGGCTAATCCTGATGACAGATGCAATAGAATATTAAGACACTCAAATTTGTAAAATTTTATAAGACAAACTTGCTAAATTGAGAACGAAGATTTGCACAAGTTATTTTTCAAGAGAAACTAGATAGAAAAGCATATGTAGTTTTATTTTTGATTATCAGCCAAGTTTTCTACATCAACAAAATTATTTCAAGTATGAGATAGAATATATAAAAGAATATTTATAAAAATTGTAAAAAAAAAACGAAAAAGAAAAAAGTACCTTAACAATGGAGATTTGATGACTGTTGTGTTTGAAGAATTCCACTGCTAATGAAAAAGAACAAATCGAAAGAATATGAAACGTGAATTACAAAGAGAAAAAAAGGGGATTAGGTTTTTTAATTTGGGAAATATGTATATTTATTAGTAATATTTTTGAGATATAGTATTTATTTCCTATTCTGACTTTTTTCATTTAGATAAAAGTCATGGAACTTTACTTTTTCTATTCAGATGTAAACATCTAAAAATCAGATATAAGTTACAAAAATCAAACAAATAAATTTGAAATTTTTTTTTGAAAATAACAAATTTTTAAACTTTAGACGTTTAATAAACAAGCTCTAACTTACAGTCCATGAAAAATGGTGCAAAAAATTATAATAATTCAGTGAGACCTGTTAAATTTTGCATGAGCTCTAGGTTATTCTAAGTTACATCTAAACGTAACTTGTTGGATTATTTGATCCAATAATGTTGGATCCTTAATCCAACGTTGGGCTTATATGTGAATAATTATGTGTTGTGGACTGTCATATAAGGTTAAGCCCAATTAAAAGTGATCTAATAAGGTTTTTAGTAATATGGGCTTTAATGTATCTAATAGGGTGTGGGTCTTTAATGTGTAGAGACCCAAAGATATTCTAATTCTATGATGGACAGAATTAAGAATACCTAGTGACAACAGGATAAGTTGTCTATATAAGTGGTTATGGTCCCCAGGTCACACGTATCGTTCTATTCTTTCTGACATCCCATTATCAGATAGAGTGCACAGGGAGAATTAAATGTCTTTTTAGGATATACGTGCTGCCACCACACAGATCTAGAGGATATTCATCAGTGTTATGAATTCAGGTACGCTTCCACATATTCTGTTATTGATTCTTGGTGATTTAACATGAATGTTCCTGAGTTTATATGTGATAGTTTTCACATAAGGATTTATTCTAACATAATTTAGTAAGACTCAAATAAAAATTGAAAAAAGAATTTCCTGAGCCACCGGACTAGTCCGACTAGGCGACTACCCAGATATCTTTTATGAAAAAGGCAGTAATTGTACGGCTCTGCATGGGAAAAAAAGGTTTTTATTCCTTCATTTTTAGGGTGTAACCATTCTTTGAAGGGGTTGTATTTTTCTTTTCACTTCCTGTTACAAATTCTTTTTATTTTTCCTTACAAATTTTAATATTTTCATTTACAATACTGTTATTACTTAAGTCTTTACTCGTTTTTAATTTAATTATTCATGACATCATTGATGTTAATTAAAACGGTAAGAATTAAACAAAGCATAACACAAGGCAATCTTGTGGGTTTGATTTTCAGAAAACACAGAGCAGCTTCAGTATCAGGGTTTGTCGTGTACTCGTGTCCGTCAAAGGAAATTTTTGACTTTCACATAGCTTCAAAGAAAGAGTCATCCTGCCATGCATCGCTGTATCTGATACAGCGCATGCAGAAAACCTGTAAAACCGGTTTTTAACCGGTAAATGGAATAAAATTATTTTTTTAGTTGTTTCTAATGGAAAAAATATATAATAATAAATAGGAAAAAGGGAAAATTACAATTAAATAAGATAAAACACTTTAATCATTTTATATTTATGTATAAAATAAAAAATTATAAAAATAGTGTAAAAATGTCATAGAATAATCATATTTCCACTTTTATTGTCATAATTCAATAGTTGTGGTGTATGTTTCAAGTTTGTTTTTAAATTCCTAATATATGTTTTGAAATGGGTCACAAATTCTTGTGACATAGATCCAAGAAATTCAATAGATAGGTTATTGTCAGCAGTAAGTTTTGAAATGCTTATCAAATTCTTTGTAATAGATGGGACAAGCAATATATCTTTTAGTGCAATGTATGTACATGCAGATTGTGTTTTAGAACCTTGGAATTTAAGAGTAGTATTACCATTGTGTGTAATGGACAGACCTTCACCATTGCCAATAATAAGCTTGTCATTACCTCTGAACTCATCTCTGACATGCATATTTGCCATGTTGTTTGTTAAGTGATGCGTAGCCCATTGTCAAGATACCATCCTTCATCTGCTGGTCCTTCAAGATTGGTGACATAAGCAGCTCCAGCTCCAGGGAAGCTCACTAAGTCAGACATATAGGAGGAACCCAGTGGACCATGCATGTGTGATATTCCTAGATAAGTAACTAGCCATGGATCATTAGTTGGTGTATCAAAATATGTCATATAGGATGATCTATGATTTTTTCCCTTGTTATAGGATCTTGACTTTTGTGGTACATAATTCTCTTCATATCTGTGTCAACACTCTGCTGCTGTGTGTCCAGATTTAAAGCAAATTTGGCATATAGGAGTCTGTTCATCATTTCCATTAGTGTTTGGCAAACTAGAATTAGTACCATATTGATCTCTCACAAACTGCATCTACTTGTTACTTCCAACTATTTGACCTCTGCCATGACTGTTACTAAAATTTCAAGAACCAAAAGGAAAACCTGTTGGATGAGAATTGAAAAAAAATCCTCTTCCAGTGAAAGAATTATTCCTTCCACCTGGATTTCCACCATGAAAACCTCAATTATATCCACCTCTCCTAGCCTTAACTCTTATTTGTGCATAATAAGCATTCATCATAGTATAGTTACTATTATGAGCAAAATTAGCTACATTTGCATTGAACATTTGTTTTTCATTCAAGCTCAGTTTAAGTCTTGTTTCATGTAATTAGATCGATCCAATTTGATTGAAGTAATAAACGAGAATGTAGTTTGTATTGCTTGATTTGCAGTGATTGAGTTTGAATTTGTGTTTAAATTGCTTGAGCTTGTCATATTGTGGCTCTGATACCATGTAAAAAAATGTAAATTGAATAGAATCAGCTTTTTGGTAGCTGAGAAAATCAGTGACACTTTTTGAACATTATGGATATTTTCTTATTGATTACAATGTCAAAGTAACAAACTATATATATACACTTGGTTGATGGTAGTAAAAGCTATTACTAACTAATTTGTATTACAACAAAATAACCACCAATCATAGCAAATGAAAAAAATGAAAAACTAACTAATGAGCATATGAACTTTCATCACTGCTCAACAGAATTAGCTGACTCAGCATTATTGGCGTGGTAGTGTTGATGTATCTTGACTAATGGCTTTCTTTCTCTTTGTAATTTGGCACAGTGAGCTCTACTCACACTGATGATCAGGGAAAAAAAATAAACTTTAAATAAGAATATCTCCATTCCAAGATGATGATATGCGCAAATTAATCGAGCTACTCCACACGAACTCTTTGAGACAACCCTCACCGGTCGGACTACAACACATGACTTTGTCATTTAAATCTCTCTCACTTCTAGCTTGATATAATTATTTCCAACGTCTATCCTGTGTGAACTATAAATATAAATAATCAAATTAGGAATGGAAATCTTTAGAGAACCTGGGAAATCTTAATCAAATAATCAATACAGATGAGCCTTTGAATAAAATAATCAATGCAGTGGGACCAATGGAAATCTTAAGAGAACTTGGGTACTAGACCATGAACTATAAATATATGTAGGGATTTAGGGAATTAGGAATGCTTGTCAAATTCATGATGTTTGTTTCCTTATTCCTACAATTTTTATTACTATTATTTTATATTTTCACATCCGTTTAATTTTTATATTTAAAATCTAATGCTTGTTATTTAGCAATATTTGTTACCTTATTATGTAGGGTAACAAAACCCATCTATCTATTAGTTGCAAGTGATGGATCCCGATAAAAGAATACTCCATTCATATTTGTGGGACAAGGATTGACTTAAATTGGTAAAATAGTTATTGTACTGTTGCCGGTTGCCAATCTCAAACGACTTGAAATTTGATTTATCAATCATGAGACATTATTTTAATTCAAATTAAACCTTATTTTATTTGAAAAAATTCTGCAAGAATAGTTATTGATGGTGATTCTATTTAGTTACATCATATCAAGAATGTTGTTCACATTTTCTAAATTATTAATTTTTTCTTACTATAGCACGATAATTTTTTATTTCGGGTACATGATATTGTTTCAGATGAAGAGGAAAATGTTTCAAATAATGTATATCAAGGATGTGAAAAAGAATAATAATCAGGATGTAATATAATTTTGTGTATACTTTTGGGTACTTTTGTGCAAAGGATACTTTTTTTCTTGATACCAAGCATATGACTTCAATAGATTTTTGTAATGAAGCTAAATTTAATTAGAGTACTTTATGGCTTATGCATGAGTATTTTGTTGGTTATATTATAATTTATTGTATATTATTTCAAAAACCAAATCCAGATTAAATTATATTTAAATGAACTCAATATAAAAAAAGAAAAAGGACACTTCCTCGCATAATTTGCTTAAATGTAAACTGGAAAATGTAAACTAATGTTATAGTGAACAAAAAAATTGGATAAAAAATAAAAGTCATATGAAAAGCACTTCGCAAAATAAATATACGGACATCTTATGTTACAGATACAAATGTTTATAATGGTAACTTGAACCAAATAGAATAAAGAAATGAAAAGAAATAGGTTAATTCAAAAAATCTGGACCTCCAAGATAGGTATTGGTTATTCGAGAAAGCAATAAACTCCTAAATACAAATTTTAAGTTGCCAAAATAATAATACTCACGACACTCTTTATTAATAACGTTAGGCCTTAAATACAACTTATCTTAGAATTACAAATCTAAAAAATAGCAAACACTAAGCATGTTTATATTATGCTCCATAACTTACACCATGACACCACAAAGTAAGGTGCCACTATGTTTGACTAATTAAACACAAATTACAATGCAAAACAACTAAATAAATAATAAAATATAAGTAAATTATTATAAAAGATCATATCATTCCTTTCCCCTAAAAGGGTAGATTTCCTTGAAAAAAATGTCTTCTTCTTCTCTTCCAATTTATAATTAAATACAACAATTACCTGAACCTCTCTTGAAAATTCTTTCTTGATTAAAAAATATACAACATCATCATTAATTTAGGCACTTGATTGATGAAAGATTTATCATCAAGTTGCCTAGGCATATTAGCTTCGTGTTTAAAATAAAACCTCTGCACCTTTGGCTTGCAAGAGGAAACTCTAACCTTCTGAATTGTAAATTTGCTAATAGCCCACTAGCCACGTTTTCACTTTGTTGGAGTCGTTGAACTTCAAGCAAAGACGTGGTATTTTCTTCTACATGTTTGATATTATGGCCAGATGAATTCAACTTTGCATCCTATGTTCTTGATATTTCATCCATTATGCACAATAATCTCTTAGTAAGTTCCTTTTATTCAAGAATCATGTCCTCCACCATCATCTCTATTGTAAGGATTTGCTCCTTTTTTTTTCTAGCCCTGATACCAAATGTTACAGACACAAATGTTTGTAAGATTAACTTGAACCAAATAGAATAAAAAAATCAAAAGAAATATGTTAATTCGAGGAATCTTGGATCTCCAAAATAAGTATTAGTTATTCGAGAAACCAATAAACTCCAAAATACAATTTTGAAGTTACCAAAATAATAATACTCATGACTCTCTTTATTAATGACATTAGTCTTTAAATAAAACTTAGCTTAGACTTACAATACGCTGCCTTCACAACCCTCCAATAACGTCACCAACATCACCACTTCTTTGCCCCTCCTAGATAAGGCCCATCACTCCTCCCATGATGACCGTGTGGCTCCCCACGCCCTTTACCTTCATAAACCTGTAGCAACTTTTCCAAGCTTTCCTATGCATAAGCTCTTAATCCAGCAAGCATTTTGAACCCCTAATTCAACCACTCGGCCCCATAAGTCTTTTGTGGATGCTGTTTGTAGGTTCTACAAATTCAGGTATTCCCATCAAGGCTTGTGTCTCTTCATCGTGGAGAACTTGCTATTTACTTTACCACTACTGAATTTAGTTCTATGGCTAAACCTGCTGTTTAATGGAGAGATGTACAATTGAGATATATTGATTGGGTACTTTTTACAGACACATTATTATGATCACGTCCAACTATGTAACCCATATGAATGGCCGAACTATTGGGTAGGGAATAAGGATTAACTTTCATTCCGTAAAATATATATTTATGGGGAAAAAAATTCAAGCGATACAATGTCTATTGATCATGTATGTATGCGTCACCATGATATAAAGTCATTTGTTTTATGTTAACAAAATTTGGTCTTGTCACCAAAATTATACAAATTAAGGTTAGGGCTACGGATCGTAAAACCCAGGCTCGGGCAAGGCTTGCTGGTTGAACACCCAAGGCCCGGCTGGGCCTGGCTTGGTATGATCCCAATCCTTTTTATCCGGCCTTAATTTTTTATAATTTTTTATTGTTTTCATTATGTTTTATTAATTTATATTTTATAAATTTTAAAATTTTAAATGCACGTAATCAGTGGGATAAAATATTTAAAGAATACTTTTGATTAAAATACTACATATTACTCATTTTTTAAATCAATTCTCATGCGGGGCCCTGCCTTACTACCAGGTTGGGTCGAGTTATCCTGCCATCCTTGGCCAATGGCCCCATTCAAACAACTTATCATATGCTATGATTATTGCGGATTTTCCACCACTTTATCCAAATCCTGCAATTTACCTAAATTGTGAGTAATAGAAGCATATTACTTAAATTGTTCTATTATTGTATTAATATAATATTTGTGTGTTGATACTTATCAACAATTAAGAAGCTATATTTTACTATAAATATGTAGCTTCTCTGCTTGTAATATCATCTCATTTTTCTCAAGCAATATTACTAGCAAGAGAAAGAAATTAGAATTCTCATCTCCAAGTTTATTTTAATGGTTTCCAGAATTTTTCATCATCGATACCATACCACACAGCCTTTGTATTTCTATTTCCATTGCTTGTTGGAGTTTTTGAAATTAATAATGTTCAAGACAAAAATAAAACAATATTGTTCGAAACACGCATGATGAGTATGTGTACAATTTTTATTGGCTCTACTGATCTATAGCTTTGCATATTTTGCTGACTTGAAATTAGAGCTTCAAATCTTAAATACAATTGTTGTGATCTCACAATCTCTTTGCTCAATCTCATTGGTCTTAATTATTTTGCCACACCATTTGGACACTTCAATTTCATTATATGGGTTTTTGTTCTTCTTTTGGCCTATACTACAAGAATACTTGTCTTTAGCAACGAAAATATTTTCATCGTTGTAAGTACTTTTTAATGAGGAAAAAAGTTTTGTCACTAAAATCATAGTAGAAAAAATAATATTTAATTATAATTTTTAGCGACCAGTAAAGAGGACATATTGCGACCAAAAATTTTGTGCGTCGCCAAAAATTTAAGCTGCAAAAAAAATGTTGGCGCCCAAACCTTTAGCGACTAAAATTCTATATATTGTGATGAATAATTTCGTCTCAGAAAAAATACATTCAGCAATGACATTGCACTCTATAGCGACGACATTTTTCATCACTAAAGCCATCTATAGCAATGAAATTACGCTTGTCGCAAAAAGGTCATTTTAGCGACGAATAGATTTTGTTGCTAAACCTATTTACCACTTCAAAAAATATGTTTTAGCGACGAAATTGGTTTAGCGACGAAATCTTTTTGTGATTTCGTCACTAAAATTATTTGACATGTAAAAAAATATGTTTTAACGACGAAATGTGTTTTGTCACTAAAAAGTTTTAGCAACGAATGTATTTCATTGCTAAAATTGTTTGACATATCAAAATATATGTTTTAACGACGAAAATAGTTTCATCACAAAAAATAGTTTTAGCAACGAAAATATTTCATCGCTAAAACTCTTTAACATGTAAGCTAATGCTCCTTTTTTGTGGCAAAATTACGGGTTCGTTGCTAAGGATCTAATAAATTGATACAAATTTGTAAATTTAGAGTGCATTTTCAATTATTTTAATTAGTGTTCATTATTAACCTTTTTATTAGTTATTAAGTAATATAATTTTCATTATAATAACAAAACAATTTAATAAAATTATGAAAAATTAAGAAAAATAAAATGGTTAGCTATTAATTCTTTATGGGAATAATGATAAGTTCATATTCACTAGGAAAAACTGATAAATTTTGTAAAATTAAATAAATTGACGTATTATTACTATCATTATTTTTTATTCAAACTTACAAACATAGTTTGATAAGAGGTTTATGACTACTTGTGTTAAGAGACTTTTAGCAATAAGTGAGGAATAACTCATTCGATCGCACGCTTCTTAATTTCAACATAATGATTGAATGATAAGTAGTACAATTTAGCAAAAAGTTGGTATACTTGCATATATTATGATTAAAATTATTAGCTAGTATATAATATTGTATATCATTTAAAGGTTAAAATTAAAATTGACCCGTAAAGTTGATAAAATATATAGTTAAATTTTTGCAAGTATAAAGTAAATTAAACAAATAACTAAACATCTAAAAAATACCCATCCGATTGTGATCCCCCTAAATTAAACCCCAATGCCTAACCTCTCTCTTACAATTAGGGGTGGCAACATTCCTTGCGGGGCCCATACTCACACGCCCTCTGTCAACTATAAGTTCGTCACTGAAAATATTCACTTAAAAATTTAGATTAATGCCAAAATTTTAGATCTTTTGTGATGAACCTTAAATTTTGTTGCTAAATGTGTATTTTCAGTGATGAAATTTAGATTTTGTCGCTAAATATGTAGTTTCAAAGTACCCCAAAATTTTAGACTTTTGCAATGAAATTTAACTTTCATTGCTAAATGTGTATTTTTAGTGACAAAATGAATTTTGTCGCTAAACATTGTGGAAATTTAAAAAAAAAAATTGGCGGATCATTTTTAGCCAAAATTAAGTTTTAGCGACGATTTTAAATTTCGTCACTAAAAACTTCAGTTTTTTTATTTATATATCATTTACTCCATTTCTTCAATTCTCTCATTCTCTTACTTACATTCTTTAATTCTCTCATCTCTAATATATTATTCTCATTCTCTAATTCAATCTCTACTTCATTTCTATTTTATTTAGAAAAATGATACATTTCAGCGACGAAATATTATTCGTCACTAAAATGCCTTTTTGAGATGAAATATTATTTGTTGCTAAAATACCTTTGAGTGACGAAATAATTCATTGCTACGACGCATATAAGCGACGATTGTATTTGTCGTTAAAACTCATATAAGAAACAATTGTATTCGTCGCTAAAAAAGAGACATTTATCAATGAAATTTAAAAATTCGTCTCCAAAGACCTAACGTGATGTTCTTATTGGAACGAAGTGGCGGCAAAAATTTTTTCGTCGCTTTAATCTTTGGCGACGAAAATCGTATGTTTTAGCGATGACTAATTTCGCCCTTTTTTGTTGTAGCGCTATAACAAGAGGCTTCATAAGAAGATTTGTTAATTTTGGAATAGATTTGGAGGAATCAACCAACAATAACTATTGCCAATTTAGCTCAATCGCCTATAGGTGTAGAGGAATTAAAATTTTTCCTAGCAAGATACCAAAAATCCTTTTAATGTTACTATTGTTTATCCACGTATATATCTCTTATACTTCTTAGCGTGACCAAATTATACCAAAAAAAATCACACAGATTGCACATCGTGCCCGTCCAATCCCGTTATTCCATCCACCCTTTTTGAAACGCCTTAACCAAGCAATTATAAGGAGAGAGAGAGAATAAGATTTGAAGGAACTCGGTGGTGTGTCTTTCTGTCTTTGGATAATTAGGGTTAAAATTAAGGATTTTTTTTTTATTTGGTTCAAATCTTCTGTTCTTGGTGTCCTATCATGCTTACCGTGTCTGCTTTCTCCTCGTGCTGTTGAATTTGTCAAAATTATATTGAGCAAGTGAAGTACGGTGCTTTTTCACAGATTGTATTATATTATATTGTATTGTATTATTTTAATGTAGGTGTATTGTATTATACTGTATTACATTAATACTATATTATAATAATATTGTATAATATTTGGTATTATATTGTACTGTATTAATTTTATATTATACTATATTTGGTGTTACACTGTACTGTATTAATTTTTAATTATACTATATTAATTTTTTTGTGATTAGTTTATATTATATATTTAGAAAATAGTATTTATTAGTTATATTAAATTATTTAAAAATAATTAATTTTTATATATTGATTATTGTAATATAATTAAATAATATAATATTATATTATTTTTTATATACTATTTAAGTATTTATTATTAGTTATATTAAATTATAAATTTATTAATAAATTATAATGTAAAAAAATATAATATAATATTATTGAAGAATAAATTATAAATTTATTAATTTATATTAATAATTATAATGTAAAAATAAAATAAAAATTAATAATATATAATTAAATAATATAATATAATATAATATTTTTTTTATTTTTATATATTCTTTAAGTCTTTGTTATTATTTATATTAACTTATTAAATGTTAATCAATTTTATATATTAATTATTATAATATAATTTAATAATACATTATTTAGCATATTTTTTATATAATAAAAATTAAAATATAAATAATAAATTTATTAATTTGTACTTAATAATTATAATAAAAAATAAAAGAAAAAAATTAATATTATATTATATTGATTTATTTATTATTATTTTTATAAAAAAAAAGGGGCGCTAATGCGGGAGGACCCGCATTCCCCGTTATCAAGTTTCTTTTTTTCCACCGAACATGGGCATGAGATTATAAAAATGTAAACAGTATTTTTATACCCGATAATCTCATGCACTAAACACACCTTTTGAAGAGTTGAAGTGAAATCAAGTTGCCCACGTCATTCACCAAGACCAATCGGGCACTACCCCTCTTTTAACTACTTCAGCTGTATATATTGTCTTATCCTCAACAACTTTATGTCATTTGTAAGGGAATAATTCTAACCACTCGACCTTTAGACATTGTAATTAGTTACGATATTTTTTAGAACAAGTTCTTTGGTGTCACCATTATTTAGAATTCGCAAGCGTATTTAAACAAATAATTAATTTTTAAACTTATGCATAATTCTATATTGGGAAACTTCAAAATAATTTATGGGTATTTTTGTAATTATATTTTTTTAAAAAAATAATGTAAATTTTTGGTAATTATTTTTTCAAAACTAGGAGGGTTTATACTTTATACAAATTGTTGAAATTGTTAAATGGAAATACCCCACAACACTACTAAAGTTATATGTAGTGACTAAAGTGGTTACTCTTACTCATAAAATATGATCACTTCGAGGGCCAAATAATTTGGCACTTTCCTGCGACTAATTTGTAATTAGTCATCCAAGTTAAAGTTTTGTGACTTAATAAATTGTTGCAGAACCTGGAACACAGTACCAGAATAACATGAATATGATTGTTGTACATGGTGTCACCAAAAACTTAATTTAGTCAATAAATGATATCTCATTTGTGGCAAATAACATTTGGAACTAAAACAATCACGTTGATTTGGGATTTCTATGTAAAAGTTAAAATCGATTGTGTCCGGAATCCTTGAGAAATTGTGGGCAATTCGATTATGTGTCAGGAGTCCTTGTTTTCATCCACATCAGTTATATGAATGTACAATTGAGAGATTTACGAACAGACAAAGAAGTAAAGAATTGGAAGTGGGGAGGCGTAATGTTAATGATGCTTACCGAATAAAGAGAATCACAATTACTGTCACTCAAAAGGTTTCTCTTCTTCTCTCAAATATATGTCATTTGTTTACTTGAACGATTTATTTTTGGTTTCATTACAAGTTGTTATGATTTTGGTTGCATTAAAAGTTGTGGGTTTCAAGTGGAGAAATAAATGTATAATTGAGAAAATATCTTGAAAAGGGTTATCGACTTTTTCCAGGTGCACTAAGAATATCAATTCCAACAATATAATCCATATGAATGGACCAGCTATTGGATAAGGATTAACTTTGATTCTATAAAATATGTATTTATGGGAAAAAAAATTAAGTAATACAAATGTCTATCTATCATGTATGTATGCAACACCATGATATAAAAGTCGTTCGTTTCATGTTAACATATTTATGTCTTTGGTACCAAAAATATACAAATTAAGATCATAGCTAGGGATGGTTAAAATCCAAGCCCAGGCCTAGCTCCAACAAGCTTTCTAAATACTAGAGGCCGGTTTGGGCTTGGCTTGGTACAAGTCTAATCTTTTTTATCCGAGCCTTAGATTTTATTTTAGTATTTTTTTTATTCTTTTTATTATGCTTTGCGAACTATCAATTTTGTTTTAACTAGATTATGCTTGAAAAGTTGGGCTTAAAGGAATTAAAAATTAAAATACATGTAACCAGCGGAATACAAATTTAAAGAGTATTTTTTTTAATTAAAATAGAACATATTAATCATTTTTAAACCAATTCCCATGTCTTATCAAAAAAAAAAAACCAATTCCCATGTCTCATGCCCGGCCCTTCCTTACTCTTGGTCCAAGCCAAGCCCGACCCAGCAAGCCAGGTTATCATGCCATCACTGGCCCAAGGCCCATTTAAACAACTTTATCACATATATTTTATGATTTGACCTTTGTAATTTTGGCTACACTAAAATTTTATCACTTTAACTTTGCCCCTAATTGGTTTTTTTTTTTTTTTAATGTAAGAGCCCGAAAAGGCTCTTTAGATAAAATTTTATTTCTTATTTGAAAAGTCATGTCAATATAAAATACTCCAAAAGACACGTTAATTTAGTTTCTTCAGATAAAATTTATTTTTCATTCTTCAATATTGTCGAATGAGTTTCTCACTTTTCTATTAGTATTTTATTATTATTTATTAAAAAGATAAGAATATTATAATTATTATTTATGTTTCTTTTTTAAAAAATAACAGCTATCCAATAGCTTTTTGATTAAAATAATATTAATTTATTCTTATTTGATAAGTCTTTTGGAGGAGATTTTGTTTTTTTCAATCTCATGTTTACCACATAAGTAAGCAAATAGGTATTTTAAGAGTAAAATTTGAATAGCCTTTTGGAGATACTCTAAATCAAGTTATTTTGATGGTATGCAGAATTTCTTGTCATCAGCACCATATCACCAAGTCTTTGCATTTCTGATTCCATTGCTTGTCGGAGTTATTAGAGTTAATAATGTTCAAGGCAAAAATAAAACCTTATTCTAAAACGCACCTGATGAGTTTGTACACATTTCTCTTAGCTCTACTGATCTACTGCTTTGCATAGTTTGCTACTATGAAATCAGAGCTTCAAATCTTCAAGGCAATTGTTATGACCTCAGGATCTCTTTGTTCAGTCTCAGGACAAGGATCCTCTACTTGTTTTTTTGCCTCCTAATCCTCCTTGTTTTTAAATGAATGGTCAAGTGTTGGTTTAATTGTAAATAAAATAAAAAAGTTGACTTAATTATCACATACTTGACCACTCATTAAAAAACAAGGAGAGAATCCAAATTGTCAGTCTCATTGATCTCGAATATTCTGCCATACTTATTTGAATACTTGAGTTTCATTATATGAGCTTTTGTTCTTCATCTTGTGAATTGCATAAGAAGATTTTGAAATATTGGAATAGATTTGGTGCAATCAACCAAGAGCTGCTATTGCCAATATAGCTCGATCGCCTGCCAGGTGTAGAGGAATTAAAATTTTTCCAAGGATGATACCAATTTCCTATTAGTGTTAAAATTTTAGTTTATATATACATTTCTCATAAAGCTTAGCGTGACCAGATAATGATTCGAATGATCAAAAGAAGCGCATGTATCAGTCAAAAATATCAAGTTTGTCTTAAACTGGTTTGTTCGTATTTTATGTTGAATTTTTTTTTCCATTCAATTACCACACTTCATTTGATTTATTGATTTAGGGAAAATAATCAAAGGCTTCATGTTATTTCAATAAATTAATAATTTATGAGTTCATGTTTTAAAATCGTTCAATTTATCCTCTATCATTAAAAAGATTCCATTAATTTTAATTTTAAGCTTTTGCTGTATTTTCTTTTTTACTATTTTACTTTTGATGTGGTAAAATCTACCATTAATCAATAAAATAATTAGGGGTATAAAAGTAAAAGAGATGAAAAAATGAAAGTTAACAAAAAAAATATTAATTTATGATTATTTTGATTCTAAGGATGGCAATTATCCTGCTGGATGTGGATATTATTCATCTATGTGCAAATTTATTATTATCGATCATATTTAGGTCTATATCTAACTGCTGTTTATGGATATAGATTTTATTCATATGGATGTAAATAACTATGGATATTCAATTTTTATTTTTAAATTAAAAAATTATGTAACATATTAATAAGTTGGTAATATGTTGTAATATTAAAAGCTATTAATAATGTGTTTTGCATTAAAAAAAAAATCTTAGTTTTTATTTATTACTATTTCCTAAAATCGTTAATATTGAAAACTAATAAAATTTATATTTTATAAAAAACAACGTATTAATAAAGTAATAATGAACTAACATCTAAATTTATGTTTAGACGAGTTGTGCAGGGGACTTAATAATTTTCCCCACGATTTGTTAACACGTATTTAGGTAGCTTAAAAATACAACACTGAAAAAATAAAACAACAACGAGAAAATTACCATTTACGTAATTTTTTTTTTTTGTAAAATAATAATAAGAAGAAGAAGAAACTAACTTCACTAAGGTAAATACATAAATCGATAAAGCTTTTTTTTTTTTAAAGAAGAAAAAATATATATATGCACACTGCACACATATACCTGTGAATGACGGGCGGCGGGCGGCCATGTTTATTGTCTTTGTGGTATATTTGTCTTGTCTCGTTTCTCTCTTCTCTGCATTTAGCATCTATTCAACTGAGCTTCTAGGAATGCAACTGATATAAACATTAAAGCACCTCTTCTTTATCGATATACTCAGAGATGAGAAATTATTCGGATCCCAGTTGAAAAAAAAAATCAAAATTATGAAAAATTAAAGTGCAGCAAGAGAGAGAGAAGGGGTAGGGACTTCAATAATGAGTAAGCACGCGACAATGGCCCCATGATTGTGGACTTGTGCAAAGTCGCCGGTCCCCTTTTGTCGCTGCAGGTTCTTTTTATCCTTTTGTGTGGAAAATTCTCATTCTCTACATGTGAATCACAATCAAAATTCTCTTGTATATTAAATCATAATAATATTATTCAATGAAACTATTGGAAAAATATGCTCTTTAAAGCATATTTGTTTATTTATTGTAATAAATATTTTTCTGATTAATAAAATGAATGAGGTATTTTATTCAAGTATCTCTATTGCATTAATATTTTGAGTAAAGTCCATTTAATCATATTATATGTATTTATGTGATCACCATGTGGATTCACAGAAGACATAAATACAAGTTATCTTATGATTAAATAAATTAAGTTCATAGATTGATAAATAAAGTTGGACGCTTTATTTAGGTATAGATCGTAATAAGTTCATTGAGTGATTTGTCTTAATCATATATGAATTTATTGATGTAGTGTGATCATCATTAACCTGATCACATATGAGATTTAATTAACTTTGTAATAACTGTCAGACTTATTAAATCTCATAGGCATTGATTTAATGTGATCTTAATCTTGAGTCAATTATAATTTCTTGATTGTAATTGTTATTTCATTTGAGTTATCAATGGGCACGACATACACTTGTAGTCAAGATTACCCGGTATCTTGGTGGGAGCGATTACAAGTATTGAATTTATATATTGATAATATAGAATTTGTACGACACATCTCTTGATGGGTTTCACTACTTGATCATGGAATTCTCTGGCCAGAGTGTATCAACATATATATATAAGTATGTTGAAAATGATCATTAGAGAAAACCAGTAAGTATCAAGGAACAAGATGTAATTAAATTGATTGGATAGTTGAGATGTCAATTTAATTAACGATGTGGTACAAAGGATTGTGCAATAAAGAAATCAATGTGGCTTGGGTGAATTATTATTCGAGCATACAATTATGGAGGTCAGTTTCAATCTTATAGTGGAGTAGA
Organism: Clausena lansium; assembly: GCA_030449835.1. Taxonomy (NCBI): domain Eukaryota; kingdom Viridiplantae; phylum Streptophyta; class Magnoliopsida; order Sapindales; family Rutaceae; genus Clausena; species Clausena lansium. The sequence goes on along the minus strand of JASUUF010000146.1, from coordinate 2,712,516 downwards.
ATTGGAATTAAATAATTATATTTGTTTAATTACAAGCTTAATTATTGTAGCCACTATTGTATGTTCCCAAATGATCCCCGGGTTAGCTCATTTAATTGACAACACCATTACTGGACCCAAAAGCAAGAAAACTGGCATATTAGGTAAAAATCTTAATTATAATATTTGTTAAGGCCTAATGTATTATATAATAGTGTGAATGGGGTCTTGTGATATTTTACAAGGTAGTCCCCTAGTTGGTTACACATTCTCTCCACTTTTATGTAAGTGGAGAGATAAATGTTTAATTTAAAATATTTTAATATTTTAAATTAATGTTATATAATACATGCTAGGGTTTTTTCATAAGCTATTATAAATAAGGATTTTTCTCAAAAACAAAAAGGGAGAGAGATCTTTAAATAAAAAAAAAAAAGGGAACGCCAGTTGCAATTGGGAGTGTTAATCAATCTTGAGTCATAGCCTGGAAGATCGTTTGGTGGTGGATCTACAGCTTTCTATTATCCATCTTCTCATATAAACAAGGTACGAGTTTCTAAATTACTTAATTCTTATATATTATATGAGATCAATGATAAAAATACGATTTTTATCCAACAGAAACAACACTTCAATAAGAAATACTCAGCTCTTAGAATTCACATCACCTCAGTTTATTAAACACCCTAGGGTGAAATTAAGATTTTGATTTGAAAGACATTGTCAGTTAATTAGAATTGGTTAAATTAATAGATTTTTCTTAATCTCAAAGCTATAATTTACCTAAATTTTTCTGAAGCTATACAATTTACATATGTACCAGGAGTGACACGCCGTCTAAACCTACGCAATCTAAACTGACCAATCATTATATATATTGCCCAAGACCTCATTAAAGCCAAGTCTACTGCATGGGGCAGACCATACTAAATCATTGTATAATATATATGCGTATGCTATCTATGGTTATCGTTACTGAGAAGGCATGGCAATAAAGTAAACATGGAAGCCATCGCCGCCACCACAACCATTCCTCCTCTCATCATTCTTTACAAATGGAGAACTATGCATTCTCTGTCTCTGCCACAATCTGAGGTTTGTTAATTTCCATATATTTGTGCTTTCAATCGTTTTTTTTTTCTTTTGGGTTAGGTATTACATACATATAATTAAAAGACAAGAAACTCATTTTAAGAGTGTGTGCGCGCGTGTGTGTAAATATATACATATATATATATATATTCTTTCTTGGTGTTTATAATGTGATTATAAGTTAATTAGGAAGCTTCTTCTTCTTCTTCAAATTATTTTGGAACGTCAACCATATACCTTTACTCAGAAGGAAAATTAAATGATTAAAGTATGTTTCTTTTTTAAATTAATAATTTACTTTTAAGTTGATGCATTGACTAAAATTTGTGGATAGAAAGTTTTGGCCTTGATATTTTTTAAGTCTTGTGTGAAGTCTGTGGCTTGAAATTAAACGACATCATTAGCACTGGAAAGTTAAAAATAATTTTTGCATTTTTTACTTCATGTTCACTATTTAAGCTGAACTATTTTTATATTTTTTTGGAACTTTAATATAATTATATTTATTTAAACTATTTGTTTTTCAATGAATTCATTTTATATTTACTAGGTAAATTATTATTCAATATGTGCCACAATGAATCACTGTGTATAAATTATTATTATCGATGGCATTAAAAAGAAATTATAAAGGTATCTCAAATTCTCAATGAACAAAGACAGAACCCCGTTGGGACTGGCTGGTTATAGCACAAACTGGCTGTAAAAGGCTTGTTACAAACTCGTCCAATTAAAATATTCCACAAATGAAGCTGAACTGCTGAATCACTGCTGCTGTTGCATCCTCATTAGTTAACTACTCTCCTCTCTCTTAACAAATAGATTAAACAAGCTATGTAATTACGCAAACATTAAACTAATGGCTATTGTAATTTTAGGTACTCTTGCGACAACCGCAAGTGTTAAACAAACGCTTATTAGGATTTTAATTGCATAAGAATGTTGATGATGCAATTGCATAAGAATGTTCCCAAAAGCGTTCCAGAATATATAGCTGAGAAAAATACAAGGTATCGAGAAATAACAGCATCTTGATTCACTTTCCTATATTAGGGTTTTTCAGCAAAGAGTAGACATCTTAAACATCCATTACATATCTTCAACGTTTTATTTTATTTTATTTTTTAAATGAATGAACCTGAATACAGAAGCATTACATCCATAATCATATATTCCTATGAGTGTCAATATTCAATCGAACAAATTTAACCAATGACAAATTGATACATACAACAATTAACTTCAACAAAGACAAAGACTTTAGGTTAAAACTTAAATGCTGACTAAGCATTTGAAGCTGCTTTTGGCTGCTGCTCAGCGGAGGGGGAGCAAGGGGATGATGATGTTGGAGGTGAAAACTGATTCTTAACCTTCTCAAAAACCGGCTGCATGAATTTGTTGTAAATCAAACGACCAGGATCCATGATCAATCTGCCATCTTGATAGACAGCAAGAAAAATAGCTGCGGAGATCCAAGCAATGCCTAAAATGACATAACCAAGCACACGTGGAACAAGGACGGACACCAGTAAAAATGTAGAAAGCAATCCGAAGATGACAGCAACAAGGCTATAGACGTTGGAAGAAATATTGGTATCAGCAGCAGTAGCAACTGAATTAGAATTTGATTGATAGATTCGGGAGTTGAAATCAGCAGCAAGTGCAACGCAGTAACCCCCCAGTGCCACAAGAAAAGACCACATGTTTATGGCATGCTTTTCAAACAAGGGCATGTCTGTGCCTTCAACGTTAGCAGCCACGAGATTGACAAGAACTGCAATGAGAAACCCGAAAACAGCAGTGTAGGAAACGAAAATTCGGTCCCTGCAAATCACAAAAATACAGCAGAGAGTTATAACTTGCTTCCCAGAATCATAGATTATTCACTTCAACGTAATTAATTAAAAGAAAAGATGAACAAGATATCTTTTTTTTTTCTCTAATTAAAAAAATGGAGAGAGAAAGTGCAGATGGGTACTATCCCCTATATCGAACACTATTCCTATGTAATCAAATATTTCTATTTTTCCTTTGAATTACTCATGTATAGTCCTGCTGCCTCTGGACGACTGCACGTTACATCATAGCAGCACGACAAAATGAAGGTATCGAGATTGGGATCCCATTCATCCAGCGGAAGCAACGGCTAGGGCATGGACAATAACAGATCCTTTTACCTAGCTGGTGTCCGGAGTTTTGTCGTAGCCCTATTATCGACGTGGGCATTGCTAGGTGTTGGTTTAAGTATTGGTGATTCAGTACAACCATCTAGCCCTATTATCGAAGCTTTGAATGACTTTTACAGGAAGGGCGTTCCATAGAAATAGGCTCTTATCCATCCCAGAAATAGAAAGCAGATCATCTAAAATGAAAAGAGGGGCTCCCCAAGTCAGCCCCCAGTCCCAAACCCAGCAAATAATAGAAAAGAGACACATTTGTTCCTTGGCAGGAGATATAGCGGCCGTGGCCTTGTTATCGCTTCCAGGATTGCTTTAGGCCGGCCCTTACCTGTCGGGAAAATGGAAACTCTCCCCCAATATGGGGCACAATGTAGTTGAAATCTCTATGGGGCGAGGGGACAGCCACCTCTTGTTGATCGAGAACCTGCCTTTCACCTTCGGAACGCTTGTTTTGAGTGAAAGGTAGAGCAGTGCCCACACCGTATTCACAGGTAAATTTCCATCTACGGGACATTAAGAGGGAGTAGTGAAGTGGGTTCGTCGAGCAATTTGGCTTAGAGTGGAATTAGGTATGCAAGAAGAATTCGTTGAAAGAACAAAGAAGTTTGGATCCGAAAAAGTGTATTTAGGCAGTTCCTTCGCTGAGCACAACAGAAAGAAGAGGAATTTATATCATTTCAAATCCCTATTCTTATCGAAGAGAAGGAACTAGAAAAACCAAAATTTTCTTACTCGAACGAGAAGTCCTATAGGATCAAGAAACCCTATCCTCTGGTGGGATATAAAGGGCAGCGTCTTGGTAGAGTAGAGCAATTAATTAATAAATTAATTCTTGTTAGTCCTTTCCATTCAAAAAACCGCACTGATATTATACGCATCCGACGGCTTCGAGCTAGGATGATCTTTGACTCGACGGTTGACACCAGCAGCGGCAACTTATGAGCGATGAGTCGTAGCTGAGTTAATTATCACTCTAACTTACTAAAAGATCAAGTCATCAATGAGAGAAATTAAGCATATGTATGAATCAGCATTTACAGAAGTGAAAAGAAAATGACACAATTAAGTTGACTGAGTTAGAAAATATCCATACCCATTATTAATATGATCACGGCAGTCCTCGCTGTTCGGAATCGGCATCACGTGTGTTTTTTTGTGTTCAACTGAGAAATAGAGAGTTTCTGTTTCTAAGCCTTTTTTTGCTCAACTCAATCACGCATATTTATAAGAACAGTACGAAGGTCCGATTCTGCCATGAGTAGAAACTGAAGTTGCCAAACCCCAGATTCTTTTTTTTGATAACTCTTGTTCATGTTTCCCTTATTCTTGTTAATTACGCGGTAAGTTTTAGCGAACGGTACATCTACACCTTACATGTAGATTGTGTATGCACAATGGATGGAAGAGGGAGTAAAGTTTGAAGATGCGGTTGTGTATGCACAATGGATGGAGGAGGAAGTAAAGTTTGAAGATGCGGTGCTTACAGCCAACGAAAGTGGAGAGAATCTTGTATGCATTAGAGTATTAAGATTATTTTATTGATGTAATTACTAGCCCTAGGATCATTCTTGGAGATTAAGTTCAAGTTTATAGAGCCTTCATCACTAGATCGGCTTTCTCAAATTATTAATCGGCCCGCAAGTTCGTGGCGAATACAAAAACAAAACTTGATGTAAATTTTTATTCCTTTCTTTCTTTTTACGCAAAGTAGTGAACTTGTTGGGTTTGGATTTGGGTCCATCATTTTTTTCTTTAAATTTTGTCAAGATAATTAATTTTTTTTTAATTTAGTTAATTAAAATAACAATAGGGACATTCAAGATGCTGTTCCTGAGTGGGTCCACAAATGTGCCCCGACTGTCTGATTAATTACGAGTGTTAAAGTATAAACAATGCCACACAAGTTTATCAGCGAATGGTACACAAGTATACCAAGTGTTATATGGGTCCACTCCATACACGAACATATTAAATAAACAAGGACTTTGCTTTTGTGTTTAGAAAAAAACACAGAAGTATAGCAAATCACGGCGACTTCAATTCACCAGCCACCAGTTTGCCTTTATAAGGTCCCACGTCAACGGTTATGAGTTAATTATATTGCAATCCACTTCGGAAAGTAATAAGATATTTCTCATCTTACAAAAACACAAAGAGCAAATCTTTATTAAAATCTCAAAATCACATAAATTCCATAATATCCTAAAATTATCACTTAACGTTCTCTCTTTGGAAACGTTAAGTGATAATTTGAGAAATTTAATAAAGAAATTCGAGAAATTTTGCATGGAGAATCCAAAGATATATGATTAAATATTAGAGCTAATTTTGAAAGTATCGGATTTTTTTTTCTTTTTCTTTTCCTTTTCAGTAATAGTCTAATGGCGCCAATTATATATATATTCAGGATCATTACTGGACAATACTCCTAATTTAGTAGAGCCTTCAGCATTAATAGATCGCTATATTGAATTATTAATGTATCTTATTTCTTAATCTTAATCAAATTTCCTCTTTGATTTAATTGAATAAACAACTTGTACGCATTTGAGTATTAAGATTAAATCAAAGTATGTGAACAAGCCAAATGAGGAAAAACATGGGGTCACATAATTTAAATTAATTAAAAAAAGAGGAACTTTGATTTTGAAAAAAGAGATAAGTGGCAGCGTTGAAAGGAGAATGATTTTTAACTAGGAAAAAGATGGATGAGCTACCGGGTTAATTTGAAGTTGTTAAAAAGTACCAAATTATTATTATTATTATTTAATTTCATAACCGAACAACTGAAGATTTTGTTGTTTATTCAATTTATACGTGTTTAGCCAATTGGCTTGTATCCTATTAGCAACTCATGCCTTCAAAATTTGAGTCCTAACATTTTTTTTTTAATTTTAAAAATTAAGTGGAGATAAATCTCTCTTCTACCAATATAAATAGAATAAATTTTCTTTCAAAATTTATGAGTATAGAGAAATCTGTCTAAATAGACTTGATCTAGAGTTTTCTCAGTGAATTATTTTATTATAAATATCATTATATTGTAATATACATATAACAAAAAAATAATACACTCTTGCTTTCAATAAGGTGGCATTCACTTTTCGGATTGAAGTAGGAATCCTAAGGAGTGAGAATTCCGGGATTGAGAGTATGCAGTGGGAGTGGGAATAGGGTGTTTGCTTAGCCTAGAATGAGAATGTAGATTGTCAGTCAGAATCTCAATTATGTGTTTACTTTGTCTTCTATTAGGAGTGAATTATTACAAATTATAATTTTACGCTCACGTAAAGAGAATGTAGCTTTTAATTAGAAAATGAATAAGAAAATATATTTGTACAATAACTTATTTATTTAATTATTAATTTTAATTATATAAAATAATTATTATTATCAATATTTTTAATTATGTAAATTAATACTTTTATGAATTTTATTTTAATTATTTAAAAGTAAAAATTATTGATAATGTTCATCTGTAATTTTTTAAAATGGTTCAGAGCATTTTTGGACATAAAAAAAGTGAGAGTAAGACTCCCCTCTCCTCCATAGGAGTGGGAATCTCACTTCTTAGTTCAAAAGTGGATGGGATCCTTGAAGTGAGATTCCTATTTTCACTATTAAATAAGTATCTAAACATTGGAGTGAGAGAATTCTACACTCTCCACTCCCACTCCAGTAAGTAAACACACCCTAAATGTATTGATAAATCATATACTATATGTGTTGATATTGTTGTTTATTCAATACATTCTTCATTTGAAAAAATGATTGTTACAATAATTCATTATTACTTATTATTCCTCAAGATTGGTCGTTTCCATAAACAATTTTTTTGTGGTGCTGGTGCAAATAGGCCCCACGAAATGTAAAAGGACATAAAATAAAAATAAAAATAGCCACCTGACTATCATCATCTCATAAGATATTTTTTCATATTAACAGCAAAAGACAAAAGCTTCACACTCAATGCGAGAAATTTTTTTTTATTTCTATTCACTTTCTATTACAAATTCTTAAAAGAATAGTTTAATTAATTAAACAATTAAAGGTATTCACATTTTCAAATTAAAACAGCTCTGAAAAACGTTCCAAAATAGCCGAAGGAAAAAATACAAGAAATTTATACAGAGAAATAGCAGCATATTGATTCACTTTTCTATTAGGTTTAATTTTTCATCAAAGAGTAGACATCTTAAACATGCATCCATTACATCCTACAACATATATCCCTATATGTAACAATATACAATTCACCAAATATAACCATAAGTCAATTGAACCTCTTGGTCTACCGATCGAGTGGGGAGGAGAATCTTAATTAGTTTGATTAATCAAGTGGCCCACTTGAAGTGGGTGTAGTAATTAAAGCATGGCACATTAACTTTGAAAAGACTTGAATGTAGACTAAGCATTTGATGCTGCTTTTGGCTGCTGTTTAGCCTGTTTTGAGAGGGAGCATGGGGAGGATGACGTTGTGGTTACGTTGAACCAATTCCTAGTCTTGGTGAAAACCGGCTTGATGAATTTGTCGTAAATCCGACGACCAGGATCCATGATCAATCTGCCGTCTTGATAGACAGCAAGAAAAATAGCTGCGGAGATCCAAGCAATGCCTAAGATGACAAAACCAATCACGCGTGGAACAAGGATGGACACCAATGAGACTGTAGAAAGCAATCCGAAGACGACAGCTATAAGGCTGCAGATGTTTGAAGAATTTGTTTGATGAGTTGGGGAATCTGTATCAGCAGCAGCAGCGGGCGAATTTGCTTGATGGATTCGGGATTTAATGTCAGCATTAAGTGCGACGCAGTACCCTCCTATCCCCACAAGAAAAAGCCACATATTTATGCAATGCTTTTCCAACAAGGGCTCGTTTGTGCCTTCAGCATTGGCAGCCACAACATTAACAAGAACTGGAATGAGAAACCCGAAAACAACAGCGTAGGAAATGAAAATTCGGTCCCTGTAAATCACAAAATTACAGCAGCTCAGAGTTGTAATTTACTTCCCAGAGTCTTAGAATATTCACTTGAATGTAATTAGTTAAAAGAAAACATATATAATTCGCGTGAGAGAGTAGATACTTACTACTATATATATAGATTCTCACCCACGGGCATTCGCATGATTTTTCGTGCTGATTTGAGATTTCACACCAATGTGAAACCCCAAATTTATAAGAAAATTCTTGCTGGCACCCCCGGGAGAGAAGGATTCATATATATGTATGTATATATAGTCCTTTTCTCCCTACATTAATGTACTAAGACTAAGAGCTAATTTGTTAAATGTATAAAGTTTGAAATTTTATTAATTTCATATCTTTTTCAAATTTTTTTTTTTTAACTTATATCTAATTTTCAGATATTTATATTTAAATTGAAAAAGTAGACTTTTTAACTTTTATCTAAATTGAAAAAAGTCTTAATAAGAAATAAATCAGAAAAACAAATAAATCAATAAGACAGAAAAACAAACATGTCAATAAGACATTTGTACCCATTCAGATTTTAAGAATAAAAAATAAAAAAAAAACTCTACCTAAGCTAAAAGACAGACACGCAAGTACAAATTTCAAAAACACTGCTGGAAAAAAATTCTTATCTAGTAGTGTAATTTTTTTCATCTTCTTGTTTCATCTTCTTGTTAAATTTTTTGTCTTTTAATAATGATGTACTATTTTTTATACTATTTTTTGTACACATATCACTGTTGATTTTATTAAAGTGAATGATATATTAAAAAACAAGAAAAATAGTATTTTGTACTAAATTTTATGCTCTTTTTCGTACATATAGTATTATTTTAATAAAATATGGAATTTTTTATTATAATATTGCCTTATATATATGTTAAAAAATGATAAAGAGCCCTGATGGTGATACAATGGTAATAAAATCAACTTTGAAACCATTCGGGGTAATAATATTAAGAGTTAATATCACTTAGGTGATTGACGTTTCGATAAATTGCAAAAAGGTGATAGATGTTTAAAAAATAAGCAGATTGGTGACAAACCGTTAACTTTTTCGTTAATTTTAACTGGAACAATAAAATAATTATAAAATGATGTTTTTGCCTTTATAATTAATTATAAATGACATTTCTACCCCTAAAATTAGTTACGAAATGATGTTTATGCCCCTACCCATTTATTTTTATTTTTTAAATAGAAAAATATATTAAAAAAAATTACATATAAGTCTAATTAACTAGCTTTTTTTTTTTGTTAAAACAAGCAATATTTTTAAGAAAAATTTCTTGTTAAATCGAAATTTTCTTGTTAAAAAATTATATAAAAAATTTATTTGATTTAACCAAAAAAAGCTCATTAATTAGACTTAGATGTAATTTTTTTTATATATTTTTCTATTTAAAAAATAAAAATAAATGAGTAGGGGCATAAATATCATTTTGTAACTAATTGTAGAGGAAAAAAATATCATTTTGTAATTATCATAAGGGTGAAACGTCATTTTATAATTAATTATAGGGGCAAAAAAGTCATTTTATAATTATTTTACTGTTTATCATTAACTTTAATGGAGAGCCATTAATCTACCTATTGTTGAAACATCTATCACTTTTTTTTTTTTCAATTTATCGAAACATCTAACCCTAATATTAATGAAAAATAATGTTAATTTTTGAATTAACACTATTACAGCATATGATTTTATAGCTAGTTCATTGCTGTCAAATCCTTCTGTTCAAATACTATATATGTATACAAAATCTTGCCGCTCCTAGCTAGATTCCTTTTTCTTAGACTGGCTGCACACAGCTCACGTTTTTCACTCTCTATTTCTCCACCCAACGGCGGCGCCGAGTTACGATGAGCTTGGACTGGCTGCACCCAACGGCATATATATATATATGTATAGCCGATCCTCGACTCGCCACACCCAAAGGCTCCGGGCTTCGATGAGCGATGAGTCGTAGTTGAGTTAATAATCACTAAAAGAAAAATTAAGGATATATATGTATCGGCATTTACAGATAATTGAAAAGAAAAATGATCACAATTAAGTTGACTGAGCTAGAAAATAACCATACCCATTATTAGTATGACCAAGGCAGTACTCGCTGTTCGGAATTGGCATCATGTGTCTTGTGTTTGTTCAACTGAAGAGAAATAGAGAGATTTGATTTCTGTAAAAGAGAAGCGAAGAGCAACAGCTAGCTGAGACCAAATCGCCAGGACTCCACAAATGTGCCCCTTATTGTCCGTTTTATTTTTTGTGGGAAGTAAAAACAATGCCACACAAGTTTAACGAATGGTACTCCACACACGAACATGTTAAATAGAAGAAAAAACACAAAAGTGTAGTAAGTTATGGCGACTTCACTTCACCGGCCAGAGCTTTGCAAGGTCCCACGTTGACGGTTATGACTTAATTATATTGGAATCCACATCGGAAAGTAATAAGATGTCCCCGTTTCACAAAAAAAAAAACAAAGTGCAAATCTTTATCAAACCCTCAAAATCACATAAAATTCCAGAATCTCCTAAAATTATCACCTAACGTGCTCCATTTGAACACGTTAGGTGATAATTTGAGAAATTTAGTCAAGAAATTCAAGAAATTTTGCATGGAGAATGCAAAATATATAATTAAAGATTAGAGTTAATTTTAAAAGTAAGGAGATAGGATTTTTTTCCTTTTTTTTTCCCAGTTATAATGTAATGGCGCTAATCATTAGACTACATATTTATTTTTCAGGATCATTCTTGGAAAGTACTCCTAAGTTAATAGAGCCTTCATCATTAATAGATCGGCTATATTATATTGTTAATGTGCACGTAAATTCGTGGCAAATAGAGAAACAAAAATTAAATCAAAGCAAATTCACGTGAACAAGCCAAATGTTGAAAAAGATGGGGTCACGTAATTTAAATCAATTAATAAAAGAGGAAAATTGATTTTAAAAAAAGAGATAAAAGATCGCGTTGACAGGAGATTGACTTTTAAAAAACAGAGAGTAATGACTCATGAGCTACTGGGTTCATGGGAAGATAATAGAAAAGTACCAAATTATTGTTGTTTACTCAATTAATACATGCTTAGCCAATGGGCTAATATCGCATGGGCAACCAATGCCATCAAAATTTGAGTCCTAACATTTTTTTTTAATTTAAAAAATTTAGTCGACGTAGACCTTTTTCCATTAATGTAGATAAAGTAATTTTTTTTTTCAAAATTTATGATAGTAGAGAAATAACACCTAAGTAGACTTGGTTTAAAATTACTTCAGTAGATTTTTTATAATAAATATTAGTATATTGAAATATACATAAAAAAAATTAATAAATTCTTGCTCTCAATAAAGGTATTGACGAACCCAATATCAATATTTGATATTGTTGTTTATTTAATACATTCTTCATCTAAATAAATGATAGTTAGGATCATTTATTATTATTTTATTTTTCAGGATTGGTCGTTTTCATAAATAACAAATTTTTCGTGGGGCCGAAAGCTAAAAGGCAATAAAATAAAAATAAAAAATAAAAAATAAAAAAGTCATGAGTCACCTGACTATCAATCATCTCATGAGACCCTTTATCATATTAACCGCAAAAGACAAAACCTTCACACTCTATGGGAGAAAAAGTATTTTTTTTTTTATTTCTTTCTTTTTAAGGTGCTGTATATTTCTTTTAACTTTCTGTTATAAATTCTGTTTCTTTTTCTCACAAATTTTAAGATTTTCATATACCAGAAAATGACGCTTGGGTCTTTAATATTTTTTTTATTATTACTTCTTTAGTTATATTTTAATTATTTATAACATTTTGACGTTAATTAAAACAATACTATATAATAATTGGATTTCAGCTTGTCAATATTTCTCAATGTTTGTATTTGTTGTTAATTTTTCTCCAAGTTTGTAAGCATCTTTGATTGATAATATAATTGAAACAATAAGAGTTGGAATCATCTAATCAAAGGGACATAATATCTAAGCTTTCTCCAAGTTTTCTTTCTTTTTTTTTTCAATGAAACTCGACAGAAAATATTATTAAAAAAATACATACAACTAATCAAAGGGAGATATTATATAAGCTTTACCTCTCTTAAAAGTAAATTAAGTACAGAAAAATTCATATAAATGTTTTAATTTCCTAAGTTCTGTAGAATTCAAATTGAAGTGGCCAGCTAAAATCCAAATTTGTTTTGATAAGAAGAGATTTGAAATAAAAAAAATTGGGACATCTAATTGTTTTGTAATAAAATTGACCGAGATAGCACATATCCCCAAACTTTGTTATATGTATATGATGTTGGAGAAGCATAAGTTACAAAATCTGTAACTCAAAACCTCTGGCATAAACAGAGCCTAGGGTGTGGGGCCCATGACTCAGGCAGAGGGCTGTTAGTTACCGTATCCTATGATTCGTTCTCTGGCAGTGATCATTGAAATTCTTTATAAACAAAGTTGATTTTGGGAAAAAACAGAGAAGTTTCTTTGATTCCAGGGCCTGCCCTTTCTGTAAAGGGTAAATAAATATTTTGATTTTGACACTGCTTCAAAGAATTTAATATGTGCTACGTCAGCCGCGTGGCCATTCTGCAAAACTTTGCTTTATCTTGTGTTTGGTAGTGTAATTTTTGCGGGTTTGAAAAGGATTTGACGTTTTGTTGTTAATGTATGTGGGGTTTTATAGAGATTTGCGCATTTTTGTATTTTTTGTGATAATTTTTTTTCAGTTTCGTTGGTGCCATTAACATTTGTCCATCTATGATTGCGACATATACTATTTACATATGTAGCATAGCATTAAGATTGGGTAAATTTCAGATTATTTTCGTTCTGAATTAATTATCTTTAAGTTACCTATTTATTTTTTAAAACTTTAAGTTATCTCTATTTTTGTTCAAAAGATAAAGAAAAAAAAATTAGATTGATAAAACTTTTTTATTTTTTATTTTTAAAAATAGAGGTAAATTGAGATTTTCAAAATTAAGAAAGTGATTTGAAGATAATAAATTTATAAGAGAATATTCAGAAATTAACCGTCATAGATTCAATGCTCCATTGATTTTGCGCTGTGTACTGAATTAATGGTGGCTAGGTAAAAGAAATATAACAAATTAAAAATTAAAAATAAATCTACCCTATTAATTAATTCAATGCATAGCACAAAATCAACTTAGCACTAGTTAGATCGAAATTCGTTGTATGTACCATTGTTTGAGCTGTCACCTTGATCATTGGTGTTCAAATGTGATAACTGGGAAAAAGTGTAACAACAATTTGTGAAAGATAAATCGCTCGAACATAATATATGTCTTGTTTAGGACAAGTTGCTGCCATGTATGTTTTTTCCTTTTACGTCCGAGCATAGGTACAAATTGTGGGTTTCAAGTGTTTAATTTTTTTCCTTCGGTATTATAGTCAATGGGAAAGCATGGCCGTATATGCGGAAACCGTGTCATAAATATTGAATCTTAATTGGGATGGTCTAATCTTATCAATATATTTATTATTTTTGCTACAGGTAATAAGAAGGGATTGGCTATTTAAATTTTTTTTTATTTGCCATTGACACAGATTTTGTATTGTGAGACACTGAGACTCTCCACCCGCTGAAATCAGTAGAATGTTTTACCATGACGCTAACGGCCTTTCTTTCTATCCTTTTTATTAGTTAGTTTTTATTGGTTAATTTCTTTTATACATTATTTTTGCTGACTATTTCAGCTCTGTAGATCCTTATGTCCTCTTAATTGAGTTGACCTGTCTTTTTTCTTTTAATGAAGTTCGTAGTTTATCGGGGTCATTCCAAAAATAATTATAATTATTTACTTAATATTTTGATACAAATTTTGAGTCATTAACTTTATGTAATTCAATAGTAAATATTCAAAGTCAAAAGTAATATTTAAATATCTATAATAATTCACCATATGATTTGAAGAAATCAATGGTCCAACATTTTAAGCAGTGAATTTAAGTTACAATAGTCTCCTATGTACGTGAAGTCACTATTTAAAGTGGTAGGCGCTATTAATTAAAATTAATTTTAAATTTATAGGTCTGTCCTTTGTGAAAAAAATGAGAAGATGTGAATATAGTGACACGACAGAGACCATGTCACAATTAAAACTTTCTCAATATGTTCAAAGTTCATATCATTACAGTAAAAAAAGTAATTCTAAAACACCTCTATTATACTATACATCTAATTAATGCATGTATGATATTATTAAAGAATAAATTTATTGTTAAGACATACATATATTTTTTGAAAAACTAATATTTTATAGTAAAATTCTACGAATATATTTAACATTAAATATCTATTAAGACTAAGGTGTTGTTTTTTTTTTTTTACTGAATACTTAAAAAAATTCAGTTTCAGCATTTAGCTGCTTTATAGGTGTTTATTTTTTAACTGAACACTCAAAATTAAGCAATTATCACTTAATTTAATTAAGTAAAAAATTCTAACTTAATGCTGAATTAAAAAAGTGCTGAACAAGTTAATTTTTATTTTTTCAACAATACCGTAACAATATCTAATTATTTTTCATAAATAAAACCCTATATTCTAACACCGTTCTTTTGACACCATCTTCTTCCTCTTTTCTTTTTTCTTTTAAGTTCTCATATTACTAAACACTTTGAGTCAGTAATCAGATTGCTAAAGGAACTTAATTCCAAATCAAGTATTCATGCAACAATTGTGAGATCAAGTTGCAAATATACTTCTTAATGGATTTAGTTGATTTTTTTTATTAATGTTTCAATTTATTTTTGTTATTAATTAATAACTTTAGTTTCTTTTTTATTAAATATAATAGCTTATTTATTTTATCTTTGATTTTTTTATTGAATTATTAATATATAAGTGCAATAATATGCATAATATTTAATAATGGTATATATGTAAAATAACAGTTTTCAGACATTTCTGTTATAAAAAAAATAATAACTTAATATATTTATTCAGACATTCAAAAATAAAAAACAAACATGTTATTCAGCATTTAACATTCAGCTCTATTCAGACTTAATTAAATTCAGTGTTATTCAACATTCAGTTGAAAAAAACAAGCGTCACCTAACCTAATCAATTATATTACGACATATCTCAAATTTTAAAATTACTCCTCACTAATTAATTGAGAGGAGAAAGAGTCCTTGTGACCAACACGAAGGTTGAGACTCGAACCGTGCAAATTTCATATAAATTCAGAGTTATTTAAATATTAGATTGAAAATTGGTCAAGAAAAGCTTGGAGAGTTTTGGGGCAGCCGCCACTTTAGAGATTTTGCTTGCTAGATTCGTAACTCCTTATAGACTAAAAACAGGACGAGAACTAGAAAAAGAAAAGAGCAAAAGATAATATTTTTAATATTAATTATAGGCCAATGGTAATTTTTGTTCCACGACAGATTATCATGGGCTCACGTGATCCAGTCTCCATCATAGATAGGGAAGACCCTTGTACGAAAGATAAAGAATATTTGATAAATCATTTTCCTAGACCTTCGGAGTGTGGCTATCTTTTTCTCTATATATTAACACTTAAAACTGAAGATGGACGGCCCTCTGATCTTGAGAAAATTTTGCCCCCACCCTTGGAGGACGACCGATCAATGAAAAAGACCAAATTCCGTTCCGAGGGAGACGATGGTGACAACCTAAAGCAAATGTCTTGCAAAGATAAATTAATGGAGGACCACTTGGTGGTGGGGGAGGATTTAGTTGGTCAGGATGACAAGTTGGATTTTGATAGTGGTGATGTTATTGTGGATACGGTTGGAACTTTACCATCAATCTCTTTCTCCTACAAGGTTCATGCACAACTCATTAAACCAGGGCAATCTACTGTTGTGGTTAAACTCCTAGGGAGATCGATTGGATACAAAGTGTTATGTAATCGGCAAGACTCTCTCTGGGGCAAGACTCAAGGTTTTACGGACAGAGTTCCTGAGAATGAGTATTTTCTAGTCAAGTTCAGAACGGTTGAGGATGCCCAATTTGTTTCAACTCAAGGGCCGTGGACGATTCTGGGACATTCTCTTACGGTTCAAGTTTGGTCACCTCAATTTGATAGCTCTAATGATAAAGTTGAATACATTGCGGGTTGGCTCCGGTTTCCAGGCAAGTTATAGGCAACGTGCTCAAAATAGATTATAATACAGAATCCGCTTCGAGAGGAAAGTTTGCGCGAATTGCTGTAGAGATCAACTTGAACAAACCCCTTGTATCTCAGTTTCTTCTCGATTGTAGGATCCAAAGGATTGAGTATGAGAGTCTGCCCACAATTTGTTTTGAATGTGGTATCTATGGGCACTATAGTACAAATTGTCCGAGGATAGTAGCTAGTGAGGCGGCCATGAATTTACTAAGGAGGGAAATGATGATAACAGGGATACGGCGACGATGAAAGATAAACCGATAACGACTACAGAAGCTCCAAAATTCAGTCCTTGGATGGTGGTGGCTAAGAAAGGAAAGAACCGACACTACTAGAAAAAAGGGTTTTACTGACACTAATTTAGTGTCAGTAATTACTTTTCCTGATACTTGTTAATTGTGTCAGTAATGTTCCTGCTAGAACACATTGACACTAATTTTTTGTGTTAATGATTTTTATGTCAGTAATTCGTATTACTATAGTATCACCAAAATAATGACACAATAGTGTTAACATTTAATGATACTATTTACATGTCAGTAATTCATGTGACTACAGTATCAGGAGCACAGTGACTCAATAATGTCAAAAATTATTAATGTCATTTTAAATATTTAATGTCAGTATTTAGTGATATTATGCTGCTTTTGTTTAATAATATATTTTTATTTTAATTATATTTTTTCTTGTTTGTTTTACAACCAAAAGAAAAAAAAAAATATTAAATATACCAAATGTTGCAACACAATTCACATGATATACATCCCAAATACATCACTAAATTCACATAATTCAACTACACCATTGTTTGGAAAAGAAAAACATAAGTACCAAATTAAGTTTTCGACAAGCTCTAAAGAACAAAGTACTAAATTAAGATTCAACAAATATTAACCAACAAAGAAGCACAAGAATGTCACTGAATATCCATACGTGGCTTCATTTTTACAAGTACATAAAATCAATTAATATATTGCAAAAAATAAGTCTTGGATATTTGGAAGCAGAAATAATTATAAATTACTCATATATTACCTCGCAACTGTAGGCTGTAATAAACTTAGCAACATATGTAGTTCATTGATTATGAAGTCACAAAAGCTCTTGCATAGTGTACTCATCAATTCCCTTGAACTTTTTTTTTTTGAAACAATTCTCTTGAACTTTAATTTCAAAACAAGAAGTTATTCACCAAAAAGAATTCTTATATTAAGCACAATTTCCATCTTAATAATAATTTTTGCTAACATAATAAGAGCACTAGCAACAGCTTTTGTGATGATCTATGTAAACCACAGGGGTTTAAGATATTAAAGTCAAAGATCAAAGCCTTACTGAAATTTGTTCCAAAAGCAGAACATAAATAAACTTAGATAGTTTCTGACAAAAGGCCAAGATAATGTTCTTTAGATTCTAATCTAAACAATGAATTACTTCAACAAAAAAGGGCTCGGAAAGTTGAAAATTGATGCAAACACAGATGTACACTTTTGTTTGGCTTCAGTAAACTGTCAATTTCAGTATTTATGGATGCTGGAATAAATGATGAGGCATGAAATCAGGTCATGTTGAAACACTATCTACGGGAAACATACATTAAGCAGGGAAAGGAAGTATTAAAAGCTTTAAGTTTTAAGTACCTTCGCAGCCTCTAGGAAACCTTTGCATGCATCTTCAAAATTAACCTGCAAAATTGACAAAAGAAACAGATATTTTAACAAGTAGAAAGTATATGGGCCCATGTTTCAGAATTGCAAATACATAAGCTCCAAACTCTTTAAAAAAAAAAAAAAAAGCCTCAAGGCCTGCTTACATTAGATGATTATGCCTAAAAAAAAGGGCAAATGGAAATATCTATGCCTATATTATCATATACTAATCAATCATGCATTAAGATATGTTGGGATCCTACAAATAAATTGAACAGATCTTTGCAAATAATGGCAGCATCCCCCTTTTGACGCAGTGCGGAAGCGATACTAGATGTCGTTCTAGCGTACGTTCTTGAAACTCAAGAAAGAGGGCTCTCACAAAGGAGAAAATATCTCAATTGAGAAAATACTTGAATATTATTGATGAAACTTGTTTGGTGTTACAATAAATTAAGATAACTGGCATATTTATACTAGTAGCTATTAAATCCTAATCCTTCTCAAGTAAGAGAAATAATCTAAAATCCTAATTAGACTAGAATTACAAATATGACTCAAATAAGCTTAATAAAATAAGAGAAATCCTAATAAAATACTAAATACTAAATTGACTCAAAATCTAGAATTCTTAATTTATTCTATCCCCTATGTTTCCTACATCAGTCTCCTCCTCTTCGAAAAAAACTTGTCCTCGTGTTTTGCTGAAAATGATAAACTATCTGGAGGATGAAACTTGAAGTAGAGTAGCAATGAATCTTAGAGCTCGAACTCATAGTTTTGAACATTAATCTTCCTTGAAACTTGAAATGCTTCATACTTCATCGTCTTCTTGATCTTGTTAGTCACTCTACGAAAAGGTAAAGTCTTGTACGAACGAATAACTTCTAAGCCTCTCAAGTATTTTGTCAAACCTCGCTCGATGTTCTCGCCAATTAACTTTATCTTGGATGTCATATCTTCTTCAAGAATAACTTTCTTATCTTCTATAGGAATAGGCATAACCATATCAATTATCTCAAGGACTTCAAGAACAATTTGCTTAGCTTCACGAATAATTGGTGAAACCATATCAACCTTATCATCTTCAAGAATAATTGGTATCTCTTCAAAAGAAGTTTTTGCTACGTTATTTTCTTCCAATGATGAGACCAATAAAACTTGATCTTCCACGTTTACATCTTTAACTTCAAAATCTTGGATAAACTCTTTGTCACTAATGAGAGTAACGGTTGAATCATGTTTATCCAACACATCTTGAGTAGCTTTAAAATCTTCAAGCACAATATCTTCTTCCATTGGCGAATTATAATATTTATTAGCATAAGAATATTGCTTTTCGACATTAGAATCCTTTGGTGAGGAGAAGTCCATCATAAGATCTTGTTTCGATAACGAACTCTCATGTTGTAATTTTGGCGGAATGAATCTATCAACCTCTTGATCTTTTCTTCTTTGGCTCTCACGATACTCTTGCGCTTGTTCAAATCTCTTAACTGCTTGCTTTCACTCTCTTGATTTGCAATTCAACTTCTAAAGCAATTTTAATGACATCCTAATATTCATGAGTAGCAGCAATTTGTAATAAAACTCGTTCCTTAATATCATCACGCAATCCTTTCACAAATCTTGAAATTGCATCATCATCATCTTTAGAAAGATTCACACGACAACGATAATTTTGAAGTTAAGATTCATAGAATCGAATAGAATTCATACCTTGCTGACATTTATCAAATTTATGACGAATCGTCTGAAAATATTCAGGAGGAATAAAATAAGCTTTTATCTTCCTTTTCACGCTATGCCAAGTTCGAATCTTGTCTCTTCCATGCTGAAATCGTGTTGCTTGTAAGTTTGCCCACCAATGTGATGCGTCTCCCGTTAATTTAGAGGTCACGTACTCAACATGTTTATCCTTTGGAATAAATTCAAGAGTATCTTCAATTTTGAAAATCCAATTGAAAATATCCTCAAGATTAGTAAATTTATCATAATAGAAAATATCATCATCTTCTCTATCTCTCATTGTACCACACTTTTTTTTTATCTATTTTCTCTCTTTTTTTTGTTTTTTTTATAAGAAAAGAAAAATTAAAGGGCAATAATAGAATTAAAAGAAACTTTGGGCTGAAACTATAAATAAGCAAAAGTTGGTGTTGCCGGTGATAGTGGTCAGAAAAACGGGAGAGGAAGGGTAGATCGGGAAGATTTGATGGTGAGGAACATGATGGTGGCTTCGGATTGGCCGGATTCGCGGCGGTTTGGCCGGAAAACCGACTTGAAGTCGCGGCTGTTGATGGTGGTTTGTGGCGGATTTGAGGTCGGTTCACGCCGAGGCTGGTCAGGTTTTGATCAGTTGAGGATGGGGAGTCTGATGGTGGTGTTGGATACCGGTGAAGGTGACTGACGGCGGCGGATCGAGAGTGAGGAAATTCGCGAATTGGGTGGTTCGCGCGGCGGTTCAAGCAACGATTGAGGGCGGCGATGGTCGGGATTTGGTCGCCGGAGTATGATGAGTCTGGTGGCGGGGTTGGACAGCGGTGGTGGCCACCGGATATGGTGCCGGCAGTGTATGGATGATGGCAGCTAGGGTTTTGGAATTTTGGATTTTCGTTTTTTTTTTGTGCTGGAATTAATGGGTGATGGAAGAAGAATTTGTGTATGGAGGATGGTTGATGGTGGTCAGGAAAGCTCTGCTTGGCACAGAGAAAAGCTCTGATACCACTTGACGCAGTGCGGAAGCGATACTAGATGTCGTTCTAGCGTACGTTCTTAAAACTCAAGAAAGAGGGCTCTCACAAAGGAGAAAATATCTCAATTGAGAAAATACTTGAATATTATTGATGAAACTTGTTTGGTATTACAATAAATTAAGATAAGTGGCATATTTATACTAGTAGCTATTAAATCATAATCCTTCTCAAGTAAGAGAAATAATCTAAAATCCTAATTAGACTAGAATTACAAATATGACTCAAATAAACTTAATAAAATAAGAGAAATCCTAATAAAATACTAAATACTAAATTGACTCAAAATCTAGAATTCCTAATTTATTCTATCTCCTATGCTTCCTACATCACCTTTCTTGTAAGAAAATAATATTATTCTTTAAAGAGAGACAGGGGGGAAAAATCCTACAGAAAAAAAAAATGCATGTTGAAAACAAGCATGCATATGGGTATGAGTTCAGTGCTAAAGGAAAACATAACAAGAAAGAAACCAAAAAGTGGCTTTGTTGAATTTCACAATTTTTTAATAAAAAAATAGAAAGGAAACGAAAATTAAATGATTCTAGCATCACTTGCTCAGCATAATTTGGTGGAAGAGCTTCCATTATGCTGGTACTCAGCTCCATTGCAAGGTCATAGCAGTGCAAATTATTGTTTATCTCTGAATCATGTTAATAAGCAGCCACATAAAATAGTATAAAATAGTAACCAATAATTTTCACGCAATCGAAGCATATTAACACAAGCCACAGATTATGATTTCAGTAACCATTGCACATAAAGGTTCCAAACCAATTTCAGGAGCAGGTTCTGCAAGTCTTTCTCTTTTAGTTGCTTGAAAATCAAACATTACCTAAAGAAATACACAGGAAATTAGTTTAAATAATAAGAAAGGTAAAAGAGACATTTTATTGGAAACTCTTAAATGTGGACTTTGATTTCCACAGACCATGCAACAAAAATAAAAGCTGGATGAACTACAATATGGGAGAAGACATACAGGAATTCTATCATCAAAGAAAGATGAGCTTAATCATTTTTAATTTTCTCTCAAATATCTGGTAATACCATAAGGTAACAGGACAAGATCCCAGAAGTTGTCATGAAGACTGTAAAGCACTGAATTTCTTATTTAAAGTAGGAATAATTGAGTTCTATTTTATTGTATAAGACTTTTGTTTAAAGTAGTTTACATTTTAGAGTGATTTTTATAAAGACATATGAGTCTTATTTGAGTAGTTTTCCTACATTTACAGATAATCTTTTAGCCTTCTGAGCTGTGGTTGTTCATAATTCAATTGTTAAATGTTGAACTTACAGTTGACTTTTGTCAGAAACAACAATATCTAACTACTAATTTTGTTGTTCCATGAACATTGGGTAATAAGTTTTTTAGATAAGAGACAAGAATAAATTCTGAGTACCAGCAGTTAGCTGAGTACATCTACATGCTTGAACTTAATAGGGGACGGTTACTCTCTGATATGATCCAATAAGTCAGGCAGTTCAACAAATCTTTTCTAAACATCAATTAGTTGCTTCATGATGCCAAAAGTTAGGTAGTTGAGTGATAATTTCTCAACTTCAAAAATTCACAAGTTCTTTCTTTTTCTCTTTTTCTTTTTGTTACGAGTTTAGAGATAAATTGCAATTGATGTATTACAATTACTTCTATTTAAATTTAGATGAAACTTACCTGAATAATAGCCAGAGCAATTCTGTATAACATGATTTCAGCGCTATTTTCTCTCACAATTTGCACTTGCTCGCCAAGGATCCTGAACAAATCAATAGCAGCTGGAGTGTATAGCTTCCCATCCATCTTCAGTTCTCTTTGGCTGCTATACTTTATCAGCATCCAAGATATCCAAGTACCATTTCTGGAAAACAGAGTAAGCAAAAGTTGCATGTTTAATGAAAGAGAATTAACCAAAGTTGAATTGCAAATTTTACAAGTAAGAGAACCATTGACTGATTGGATAGTAATATATTTACCTTCGCTATAGCTTGCATTCTCTCAACATATGAATTCATCAGGGGATCCATAATACCACTCTCAGAACAAACTTGGGCAAGAGACTCATCAACCCCAAGCCTAACAAAAAGAAGCAACTTCACCAAAAAAAAAAAAAAAAAGTAAGATGGTACTTATCGAAGAGAATCCAGTGGCGGTGCATGCCTCTGGCATTTCCGCATCCTCCCGTGTGCTTTTATGCTTCCCCATGCTCGGTGCTGACGTGGCCCCTCTTCTTACGGTTCTTCTTGAATCGGTTTGTCATCTTCTCTCGCTGGGACTAGGGAATGCTCTTTTTGCTTACCTTCTGTTGGGGCTGCGGGGCAAATTAAATTATTACAGTATTACTCACAACTCAATTAATTTGAGTATTTGACTAATTTAATTCAGGCAAAAAATTTTAAAAAAATGAAGTCTGAACTCACTGTCTCAGGCGGTGCGATGGCAACGGCTGAACGCGGCTGCGATGGCAATAGCTGAAACCGAAGGTTGAGATGGTGACCAAAGACGGAGAGAGTTAGAGCGACTGAGCAAGCGTGAGAGAGAGGGGCTGCTGCTGCTGCCTTGCTGAGAGAGAGTGAGAGCGAGCAAGCTGCTGCTGCGTGTGGTGCTGCCGTACTGGACTGGTGCTGCGCTGGCTGCATGTGCCGCTGTCGCCGTGGTGCTGCTGAGGCCTAAGAGAGTGGCTGCCGCTGGTTAGTGCCTAGAGAAAGTTGGGCATGTAGGCATTTTGAATTTTAGGGATTTGGACATTTTTTTTTTTGAAAGGAATGAATTGTAATAACCAATAATGACCAACAATACAACGCTTAAAGGTGTAAATACACGATTATATTTAACTTAAATATTATATATAGGATAAGATTTACACTTAAGTTTAAAATAAATGCCGTCTCAATCAATAATTATAAAAATTAAAAAGAAAAAAATTTCACTTATTAAAACTACTCAAGGACTGAAAGAATTTTACGGGACTGTCCTATCCCACCTCAGTTAATGCAGGTAAAATCTATTCCAATCCGATAATACATAATAATATAACATAACATAACGCAATATTAAAATAAAAAACAAACAACTAACAAAACCACCTTTCTTACAGTAATCCTCAAAGCCCTCTTGATGAATTGTTGTTTCAGTTCATCGTTTACTCGTCCCAGGCCATTGAAATATCAATACACTAACTACTAGGGTCCCTCAACGACTTCAGTACAGGCATATTATCCCGATACAAACACTGACACGATTCCGATAAAGAAACAAAAACAACACTATCTTCGGCACCTAAAGAATTTCAAGAGCGGCGGATATATAACATCCAACCACAAAATACAAACAAATTCGAAAAAAGAAAATGCAATGAAAATAAATAAAGAAAAAACCAAATAAAATTAAATAAAATAAAAAAACATAATGAAAAAGGCAGCAAATAAAATAAAAATAAAAACTAAGCAAAACTAAAATAACTAAGAAACTAAAAAGCTAAAAATCACCGGCCGGATAGGGAAGCTCCCTCCCCGATCGGAACACTTTTTTTCAATTACTAGGGCGGCTGTTGAGAGCAGTGGCTACTTATTGCTACCGGTTAGAACTTGAAATTGTATTCCAACAACGGCGACCGAAAAAGCCAGTCAGATGAGCGGATCTGGAGACTTTGAGGTCAGTGAGGGCAATGGTGGTGGCGATGAGACCTTACACGCGGTGGTGAGGTTTCTGGTTTAGCTCTTTTCACCTCCTGTAAGTCACTTTAAAGAGGTACGGGGCAGCTTGTGTGACTGAGGATGGCGAACGAAGGAGGCAGCAACAGCAACACCTGGATCGGAAGCGAAAGGCTCAAGGAACAGCGGCGGCGGCGTGTGGTGTGTGTGAGTGAGTATGTTTGTGATCTTTGTGCTGTGGTTGCAGAGAGAATCACGAGAGGAGAGGATGAGTCACAGGCTCAGTGTATCGAATCACGGGCTGAGACACTTATTAGGGATTTGGACATTTAGTTTGTTTAAGAGGGAACAAATTCTAGTGGGGGGAGATTGAAAATTTTGCGTCAAATTATAGAAGGGGGGAAACCTAGTTCAATAACGTAAAAAATTTAAAATATTATCGACTTATATGTCAAAGTTTTAAAACTTTTGATTTTTGTTATTTTACATAAATAATAGGGACTTTTAATATTAATAATCCAATAAACACATCTAAGCCATTATACTACTCTTGGGTTAAATTTTACGGTAAATTTGAAAAAGACAAAAAATGGGATACCAAACCTCATGGGTAACATAGTTGGACCCTTAATATTATTAACTTGAAACCAATTCAAGATTCTGCAGAAAAATGTCCTCAAAATTTTTTGGTAAAGCCACCGACAAGCATCCATGAACTTTCTACCATATTGATGCACAGCAATGACTTTCGTTGACCTGAGCTGGGGTTATAAGCTGGTCACCACAACAATTTCCAGCACTTGTAACTTGATCAAATTAGGAAGTTAGAGAGTGCCTAGCTACACATTGTAAAGTTTGTAAACGGATCCATTGATCTGGGTTCTTTTCTCTATATAAGGAAGGTTTAGGGTTCTTTACTCTTGACTGCTAAACTTATAGCTTGTGCCGTGTCTGTTGTATGCATTTTCTGCAACTGATCATTTTGTTGTTATTAATCTTGTTTCTTTGATACAATCTTGATTGTTTGTGTTATTTCTTGATTAAAGGGTGTTGATTGATCATTTAACAATTATTATTACTACTACTACTACTACTAAATATTAATTGTGTTTATCATGCTCTATGGATGAGATGGCAGTGGCAGCTTTGCATCATATTAAACTCGTAATGCAACGCTTCTTCTTCTTATTCTTCTTCTTCTACTTCTTTTCACTCGCTCATGCAAATTAATTATCCGGAAAATAAAAAGATGATCAGAAGGTTCCTATACCGCCACGTGGTCGAACATTTGCTTTGCAATCGCTCGAGCCATGTAAAAATTTTTGCTTCTACTCTCTTGTTTCCTTTTCAATCAAAATTTTACATGGCTCGCGACCAACTTGGCGGTATAGGAACCTTCAGATCACTGATCTACGTGGTGGTATCTGAACCTTGGGATCATCTTTTTCAATTTGCATGAATGATCGACTAACAAGACTCAGGTCAATGTTTTGAGACTCAATAAATTAAGTAGATGCAGAACATGGAAAATAGTACCCGATTAACAACATGAACATAATTGTTGTACACGGTGTTAAATGATAATCGGCCGTAAACGGTTTAGTTTAAAAGCGGCCTTTCTAAAACTCAAGTCTTAGATTCAATCCTTAATAATATGCATGGTTAATTGACTAGTTTTAGATGAAAATCGCAAGTTGACTCGGGTTTGAATCTGTCGGAAAATTCTGTCAGGAGCAAATGAAAAGAGAAATTCGGGGAATAGTTAAGAACTTTCCACATGTAAAAGTAACACACGATTCCCAAACCCTCTATGTGTGTGTAGGGATCTGATCATGGTGCGCGACTGAGTGCATATTATCATAATATATATATGGGTCCGGCTACGGTGTAGTTGTTGCACTGTAGAGAATGCTTCATAACCACACGATTATAACAATAACTTATTTTTTATTATTTATCACTTTGATTGTGTAGTTATGAAGCAGTTAGAGCAACTCCACCATAGCGACTGCCTATATATATATATAAATTCTCAGGTGTGTGCGCCCTCAATTTTTTTTAATGTGGACATGCTATTAAATCATGTGGTTTAATAGAAACAGTATTCAATTTACTATAAAGTCATTTAATTTAATAACGTGTCTGCACATAATTTAATAATATGAGGGAGCCCGCATGAGAGAAGGACTATATATATATTCTAATCCACGATCTTAGTTTTGTTAGTGGTGTATACACCGAGTAGAAGAATCACAACTACTATTTCTCAATTCCTCCTAGAGAGGAGTGGCCATCGTCAAAGGTTTCTCTTCTTCTCTCAATTATATATCATTTGCTTATTTCAATAATTTCATTTCCTTTTGGTTTCATTAAAGCAGTTAACTTCAATGATTTTGGTTTCATTACATGTTTTGGGTTTCAAGTAGAGAGACAAATGTACAATTGGGAATATTGACTATTTCCAGGTACACTATGATTATCATGTCCAGCAATGTAACCAATATAATTGGACTAGATATTGGGTAAGGATCAACTTTCATTCTGTAAATTAAGCAGTACAAAGTTAACGATCATGTATATATGCAAAGCCATAACACAAAAGTTGTTTGTTTTATGTTTAACAAATTTATGTCTTGGCAGCAAAATTATACATTAAGGTCTAGGCTGGGGGTGGTAAAAACCCTATGTTTGGGCATGGCTTGGCAAAGCTCGGGCTCAGCCCAGACATTCTTTTGAACACCAGATGTTGGGCTGGACCTGACTTCAAATGGGCATAAATCCAGCCCTTAAATTTTTATTTTTTTATTAATAATTTTATTTTTATAAAATTATAGGTTATATATTTATAGATTGCACTTGAAAAGTTAGGCTTAAAGGAATTAAAATTATAAATATATTATTCATAAGAAAATTTGGCAATTTTGGAATAGATTTGGAGGAATCAAGCAACAGCTATTGCCAATGTAGCTAGCTAGTTGCCAGGCTGCTAGGTGTAGAGGAATTAAAATTTGTCCAAGTATATATGATACCAAAATCCTTTTACAGCTATTATTGTTTATCCGCGTATATATCTATCATAATTCTTTGTGACCTGATTATGTTTCGAATGATCCGAAGAAGCTCTTATATTAAAAATATCAAGTTTGTGTTAAACTAGTTAATTTGTATATAATATTAAAGAATTTTTTTTTGGGGGGAAAAACAACACATTCCATCAAGAACCACTCCATATCAATTGATTGACAAAACAACGTTCAATCTGATTGACCAGTGGAAAAACAAATACTTGATTATCAAAGGACTTAAGAAGAAAACAAATAATGTAATCAGGAAACTATACAGATTCAATTGCTGTGATGTATATTTTGTTTTAATAATCTCAACACCGGGGAAGATCTAGTGGTGGGGACTGGACAGCCTGCAATTTCTCATCTCCATTCTCAACTAGGAAAGCCATTGCGAGACCCCAAGTTAAGTGTGAATCTATGTGACAATGCATAAACCAAATTCCTGTTCCATCAGAGATTCAAGTGAGTTTGTCGGAGAAAAACTTGAAATACTATCATTTGTATAGAAGAATTAAAAAAGGATTGCCCCCGAGTGTCTACTTCTAGTTATGTTCAGAAAATGGACCTGGATTATCAGCCACAAATCGTATAGCAACCCATCCGCCTGGAGGTGTTCCAATAGTGTTTCTCCTTGGTGGGTCAATGAGATTGAACTTGGCTGTGTCTGTACTTGGGTTAAAGTTACCAAAACCACTACCTACCACATAGAATTCATGACCATGAAGGTGCATAGGATGATCCTCAACTGTGACAATGCTTGTGTCCTGCCACACAAGTTGCACACTGGAACCAAACTTCAACTTGTACAGCTTAGTTCCTTTAAGTGGTTGCCATAGACCTCGGCTTACATTACCTGTGTAATCAAATTTGATTGGAGGAACTCGGGGAAAGTCTGTGGTGAAGACACCAGGTTGGTCTTGGAAGTAGGCTTGCATTAGAGAGTTCCTCGTTGGAAGTACAAAAGAGACATTGTTTATGCTGGCAGCAAAACGGGTTCCATTCGGTCCTTGGCATCGGGGGCTGTTGGGATTTGAGCAGTTGATGAGACCTAAACCCACTGTGAAAAATAGGTCCTCATCAATCACACTTGGGATTTTGACCTCGTATGGGCTTTTGATCTGGGCAGTGTATGCAGTTGCAGTGACAGTGTCATTAAAGCCTGGGAGAGTTGGGAAGATTGGGGCTGAAGAATTTGATCCCCCTTTCTTGGCATTGCAGGGAGCAAATTTGTATTGAAGGATTGCAGTGGTGGTGGTATTGTCGAAGGCAACATTGGCGCTGTTGTAGGCATGTGCTGCCATGTAGTAACGAGCCGGGGGCTGATCAGCTGTGAGCAGAACATTTGTTGTCTGACCAGGAGCTATCATGATGACCGAGGTTGAAAAAGCCTTGGTATAGGAAGTATCAACACCAACTACTGTTAATTTGTGATTTGCCACCCCAAAGAAGAGTTCTTGATTCATTGCAGAGTTGATAATTCTAAGAAGAACAGTCTCCCCTGCTTCCACTTGAAATCTCACAGTTCCTGCATTTGCAATGCTAGTAAATCACAAGACAGTTACTAGTTGTATATGTATATATTTCTACCTAATTAAAGAGAAGTTCTGGCACACCTCTGCTAGAGCATCTGTAGAGATCGCCCGGTTGACCGTTAATCGTGAATGCATCAGAAACATTTGGAGCCGCGCCTGTGAAAATTGCTTGCATCAGGACATCCATGGGGTTTCTGTCCCACCATTCCCCTGTTTAGCATTGCCTTCATTTGTTAGAATTTTGCCATACTTTGTTCCATGGTGTAATAGATAATTTGATTTATGAATTTAAGAAACAAAAGGCAAACTAGAAGAAATAAATGAAATTAATAAAACAATAGTTTAGAGTTCCCTTTACGTCATTGAGAATCAGCTTGTGAATAAGTTACCTAGAAGAATTGGGATTTCTCTATTTGGCGTAGGGAAGGGATATGAGGAACCAAATATTGGGTAAATGATGATAGCTCCGTAGACAGTTGCTCTAAGCCATCTGCTATGAGCATGCCACCACAAAGTTCCCTCTTGGTCTTCAATGGTGAATCGGTATGTGTAGCTACTTCCTGGTTGGATTGGGCACTGAGTCACATATTCAGGACCATCTGCCCATGGATTTCTCTTCAGGTGCAGTCCATGCCTGCACAACAACATTAGCCAGCAATTGATATTATATAAGATACAAATTTTTATTATTAACTCACACACCCATTGAACCCCAGTTACCAGTAGAGCTAAAACTCTACTTCGGTAACAATTGATATCAATACGATGTTGATAAACATATCGTCATTTGTATATGCAATAAATGAATACCAGTGGAGGGTAATGTTGTATTGAGCTTTGTTTATAGTCGTGATGACAAGAGTATCACCATCTCGAACTTGCAATGTTGGTCCTGGGAACTGCCCATTCACTGTAACAGTGCTATGGGTTCTGCACAGCCTCTTCACTGGCTTGGCTTCAATCTGTATTCATCAAAACAGAGATATAAATCCTGTGTCCAAGAATGATATGATTGATAAAGAATGAAAAAAAAAAAATTAGTACGTACAACAAACTCATGGAATTGAATTTCTGCATGTGAAAAGGAAGCCATAAAAGCAAAGATGAACAAGACCCCAAGTAACAGGCAAGAGCTCCATTCCTTGACTGTAATTAGTTTAAGAAGCTCCATTTGCTGCGTTGAGCAAAGTCATGAATCAAAAATAGTCCATAGAGTTGTAGCTATCGACAGCAGTTGGCTTCATATATATCCACATATTTTTTTCATAAGTGAAAACAGAGGAATATATTAAATTTTAGTTAGGAAATTATATAGTTTTAGCTAGGAAATTAGGTTATAACTCAACAGTGACGCAAAATTTTCCTAAGACTAAAGGACAGCACTAGACCAACCATAAGAGGGAATTGGTTCACCCACTAATACCATCAATTTTTTGTTAAATATACGACATTATGTACTTAAGACACAACTAATAGATGATTAGTTGCCAGCTTACTCACATTTAATTTTGTTTTACTGTGCATATATATCATGAATAGTTCCTTATCTTTTAAAAAAAAATTCCAATCATTAAAAACTCTGTATTAATGCGAATTTTGAGCTCATTTCAAGAATACAAACTGATTAAGCATTACCCTGAATAAGAAAAGATCCTCTAAGGTCCCTTTAGAGCATTCAAATATTTTATCATTGTCTCTTTAAGCTTCTGCAGTTATTTGAATCGAACAAGTAAAAATAGTGAAAATCAGTTGTTAGCTCAACAATTTTTACGTGCCAGGCCTCTGATCATTATAATTGTCAACTTCTATGCAAAGCTTTGGTTAGATATGCAGCCAATTGATGAAGTTTAAGTAATTAACAAGAAAAGAAACTCTTTTTAAGTACACATACTCTTCCTTGGTGCTGTTATGATGTAATTTCATAATTAGGAAGCTTCTTCTTCGTCAAAATATTTTGGAACATCAAACATATATCTTTTCCAGGGAAAAAAATAAATAAATGATTTAGGTATATTTCTTCTTTGTAGGCTTCATTTACTTCAAACGATAAAATTTTTGGTGTTGAAAACAAAAAATTTGAGGTTCGAAATAATTACATATAGCTGAAATGCCCAAGACTTTCTATCCGCACGTTTTAGTTAATGTATGGACATATAGCTGGTCAAGGCAAAAGTGAATTAATAAATTAAAAGAAGAAATATACTTTTTTTAAAAAATTATTTTGCTAATCGCCACTAAAACCTGTGGGATAGAAAGTTTTGGGCATTGAAACTAGGCCTTCTTTAAACTGGGGTTCATGTAATTATGTTGAGAAACAAGCTAAAATTTATCTTCATGAGTTTGTAAACTTCAATAATGATCTAATTGAATTTGTCTTAATCTGAGCTCTCCAAAACTTTTAAAAATTTTATATCACGTCTCATATAATAATAATGTATAAATTAAATTAAACTTTTTTATTTTTTTAATTTATTAACCACTTATTAATATGTGAATTTTTGTTCAAGAAAAATTCATATTAGGATAGGAGAGAATTTTATTCCCTAATAGAAATACTCTTTAGCCCGTAAAAACAAGCTATTGGAACAGATGAGATAATTAATTGTAGCCGTAAATTTTTTTTCTTAAACAAGTAATCAATTAATTATCCTGGGTTGAGGCCTGAGGGCCAAGAAAATCCCCGAATCTTACATTTGGGCCTTGAGCCTGGCCACTAAATCTGTCTCGTGAGGTTTTTCATACCCTGAAGCCGATCCAAATAGTTCGAGCCCGGGACAGTTCTAAATCATCCATATTTCATTGTAAAATAATTATTTCTGGCGAATTCATATTAGAGTTGGACTATTGGCCACTCGTTGAAAACGTTTTAAAACCCCTCTAATTATTTCATAATTATAGCACTCATCAAATTACATCTTAAGCAATTATTTCTCTTTTGGTTATTCTAGAAAACTTTCATTGGCGAGAATTGCAAGCTTAATTTAATTGATATTTGCAATCTTTGCGTTACATTTCAAAAGCCATTAATTAGTAGCAGAGCCATAAAAATATATGAGAGCAATCTGTTTATGAAATTAAACAATTTAAAATAATTTCAATTAAGGTTATCTCAACTAATAATTTATACTTTTGATTAAATCTTTTATTTCTTTTATTTTCCGGTGAGCAACAGAATGTTACTTTATAAAGGATTCTTCATTCCTGTCAGGAGTTGAAAATTAGAAATAAATAACAATGCTAATGAATTTTGTTTTAAACAAGAATGAGAGACTAAAAGATTAAAAAAATGAGAGGAGAGAGATAAAAAGTAAAAGAGAATTTGTGGGAAAGAGGAACGAAACCCCCATTGATTTATGGTTTGAACAGTAAAATTACAACACTGAGGAGTGGGGCCCGGGGTTTCAATGGTTTATGAGGATTGAAGAATAGTTTAAATTAAGATTATATATGTTATTAATGATGGCGTTTTTAAGAAATTCATATTATTTTCAAATATTAGAATGGAATATACAAAGAAGAGGGGTTTTAGAAGGTTTATTGAGAAATAGTCTAACTCAACATTATACCAAATAAGATATAATAAATTATAATTTAATCTATTCTAATCCAATTTAATTTTAAAAATTAATTATCCAATTCAACCCTAGCTTTCAAATGTAGCCCAAGTTATTTTGCTTACACGGCCACTGAAGACCACAAGAGGCCCATTTCTTGTACTTCACGAAACACTTCTTCTCTACAGTCACATAATGCCGATTCCCAACTACGAGCAGTGTCATTAAAGTCGGGTATATTTTCCATATGTTTATAAAAAGATCGAAAATAATGCACTGCAAAAAGAATAAAACGGGGCCCCCTTTCCACATATATTCAATGATCTAAACCGATTAACCAAGAAAATGGACTAAAGTAAAGGGCCCATGAATGGTCAAGGGGTTTTCATTTCTCTTTCCCTCTCTCATGGCTTTGCTCAATTTTAGGGCACATTTCATCTCTTCTCTTCGATCGCTTCTCTCTTAAGATCACTCTTTTTTCTCTCTTCAGTTGAATAAACACAACGCTTACGAATAATGTCGATACCGAGCTGCGAGCTCTGCTTTTGTCTCCGGTATGGTTATTTTCTAACTCAGTTAACTTGTAGCTTTTTTTTTTTAATTTTACATAAATATATCTGTAAATGCCGATACATGCGTATGCTTTCTCTCATTGTTAACTTTGTTCGTTAAATAGTAAGGTAGAGTGAGAATTAACTTAGTCACCACTCACCGCATATTTAGGGGGAATGGGAGGATGCCTAGAGGGGTTTAGAACCAAATTTGATGAAGATTTGAGCATAGCTGTGGCTGTAGCGGTGGCGATGAGTGGTAACCAATGGCAGAGACTTTGAAGCTGGAGATGGGGACTTTAGTGGATGTATGTGGTTTTGGTTTGCTTGAGTGTTTAAGAGGTGGAGCAAGTGGAGGCATTGGGTGTTCTGTTATGAATTTGAGTTTCAAAATTATGAGCTGCTCCTGTTCTGGTCAGGACTAGTTTTGGACTTGTGTTGGTAGAAAGAACAAGGATCTAGCTTGCTAGAACTCTCAAGATTTAGTTTATAGAGCAGCAGTAAGGTTTTTTGTTTCTTTTTTTTTTACCCTAAAGTTTCCTCAATCTCCTCCCACTCATGTGAGTGGTTGCAGTTATAAGGGTTAATTTAAGAATCAATGGTTATAATTCTTTGATCTCACTTACACAAAGTTGTTATTTATTCTAGGAAACTGTGAAGCAAAACAAAACCCTAACCAGCTATTTTGGTTTTTCATTTGCAGAGACAGAAATTCCCTAAAAATTTCCGCAAGGCCGCACGTTGACGTATTTATGTTCCTGATTACAGTTCTTGTCACTCTTGTGGCTGCTAACGTTGAAGGCACAAACAAGCCCTTGTTCGAAAAACATGGCATAAACATGTGGTCCTTTCTTGTGGCATTGGTGGGTTACTGCGTTGCATTTGTTGCTGATAACAACTCCCGAATCCATCAATCGAATTCTTCCATTGCTGCTGCTGATCATACCAATTCCCAAATCCATGAAGCAGATCTGTCCATTGCTGCTGATACAAATTCCCCATACCATGAAGCAAATTCTTCCAGAATCAGTAGCCTTATAGCTGTCATCTTCGGATTACTCTCGACTGTCTCCTTAGTCTCGACCCTTGTTCCACAGGCGGTCGGTTATATCATATTATCCATTTCTTGGATCGGCGCAGCTATTTTTGTGGTGGTCTATGAAGATGGAAAATTTTACAAGGGTGCTTGTCGTTGGATTTACAAAAATGTTATGGATCTGGTTTTAACACACATTCGGAATAATAATTGGTTTCATGAAGCCAATAACAACATGATCATCTCTTTCCACCCCACAGAGCAGCCGGCAGCAGCAATATCAGATATATTTTAGTCTACGTTACTTAATTAATTAAGGCCTTGTTATTGTTATGTACCAAGTTTTCATTAGTTTATTTGGTCAATTGTATTGAATTTAGACTCTTTGCAGCAGGGATGTTATATATATATACATATATAGATGAAATGGATGTTTAAACTTTCTAGTACTGCCTGAGATGTCAAACCCTAATTAATAGAAAAGTGCCAGTTTGCAGCAAACCAAAAATATATGCTGCTAGCTATTTCATTCTCTGGATTTCTTGCATTTTCTCTAAGCTATCCTGGAATGCTTTTGGGTGCTGTTTTATCATAGACTAAATCAACAGCATCATCAACATTTACATTTCAAAATTCAAAGATGCTTTCTGGTGATGGTTTCCCTTGTTTCCATTTTTATTAGTTTATGTTGTTTCAACCTTTTCTTCTATTGATTTCTTCCTTGTTATAATAGTTTCTTACAGATTTGGAGGGATAAGGCTCATTTTGTCCTACTAATTTGGTGTACCGCTAGTTTATTTCTTTAATGAGAGGTACTCGCTTGGTCAAAGGGGGAAAAAAGTGTTGCTACTATCATAAACTTTGTTGTGAAACATATAATAAATATATGTAAACACATTCACATAATTTGAATATGCAAATTAAATTTAATTCTCTTTCAGTATCATTTAAGGGTTTTTCAGAGAGGTTAATGAAGAATAATCTTTTTACAATTAGGGCTTGAGGCAACTATATTGATGATTGGTTAGAGCGGTGTACTCACAAGCGATGTTGGTTTCAGTACTAGCAATCTCCTTAATAGTCGCAATCGTGAAATTTTCCATGCAGTAACTTTATCAAACATTCAAACCATGTATGCAAAATGATAAAAATGACTTAAGCACTAATGATTTTTCTTTTTGACTAACATGGATGAGGACTATTATTTTTTCGCAAATGTTAGGGGGATGAGGAAACTTTATTAATATTAATACTAATAAAATAAAATAAAGATACAACAGGTCAGGGGACAGAAGTGACCCTTACCTTGCAAAATTGACATAAAGCCAAAGCATCAAGAAGCGACAAGAAAGTCATTCTTAGAAGAAACATAAAGATCAAAACATGACCAAACAAATATAAGTCAAGAAACAAATCGTGCATGAAACAAAGAATAAATGCAGGAAGCCAAGATTTGAGGCCAGCGAACATGCAAGAATCAACCTTAATATCAAACACTAAACTGCAACGAAAGTCAGAACAACAAGGAGAATTTATATATATTTTTTGAAATAGTTGTTCACTGGGATCTTTTAGCAAACAACGAATACAGTTGAGAAAAACAGTGGCGACTCAAGACATATTTTTGGTCCTATACAAAAATTTTTGTTTAGGCAATTTTATATTTAACACAAACTCACACCCTGTAGCAGAAATATCATATAGTAATAAAAAAGATAATATAATTTGAATATAAGTTCTGATTATTTATAATATTATATATAAGTCTTTCAGTATTGTTAGGATTTTTAGTCATATCCAAGATCTTATAAGAAAAAAAAAATGACAAATAGAAAATATAGATAGGGAAGAATATCAATCACGAATCACAAGAATTTATGTGAAAAACTCATATACCTGAAAATATCATAGGAAATCTCCTAATAATTAGATGCAAATCCTTATTGAAAAAGAAGACATACTTAGTATGATTCTTACTTTGCTTCTCTTTGCCATTAAAAGAAAATTTCTTAATTCAGTTATTTTCTTTGTGATTAATCCTAACGGCATTGAGATAATCGAAGAGAAGGAAATATTAGTCTGAAAAAAAAAGCATTTTATTTTTAGAAAGTTTAAAGAGGGTGAGTTTCAAAAGCCAATTGTAAATAAATGTGAAAATAAAATTTTGACTTCTAATTTCTAGGAAATAAAATGTTTAATTACATAGGAAACAATCAAAATATAATTAAATAACACGCATTAATTAAAGGGGGCCCTAACTCAACGGGGGGCTAAGGCACTTGCCTAATTTGCCTAGTTTAATTTGTGCTTAATTACATGACTTGTATGATCTATTTGTTAAGAGATAGAAGCGTAAATTATTATTGAGGATGCAACAGCAATGGCAGTGACTTGTCTTCATTTGTGGAATCTTTTAATTTTTCAAAAACAATTTATTCGGAAAATAAAACTCTATGAATGCAGGAATACTTTGAAGAGTTGTCAGAATAATAACTAATTGAAAAATTAAGAATATCATTATAAATATCATTTACATTTGTAAGGCCATCATTTCTAAAAGAATGAAAACTTAATTGAGCTGTGCCAAGAGACCCAGTTGCTTCAACGATAATACCGTACCCCCGTTGGTTTTACAAAAAAAGATTTTTAAAAAGCAAATTCTTTGTCAAGAAAAAACTAATAAATAAATAAAATATAAAAAATTTTCTTACCTTAATTTTATTTTTTCAAATCTAACTCAGGAATCCGTATTCTTAAAAATTCTAACAAAATTCAAGCAGAATTTTAATATTATTCTCCATCCACAATTATTAGATCACCCAGAAGTATATTAAAATAAATAAAAGCCAGACAGGTCAAGCTTTTTCTATAGATCGTAAAATAAAGGAAGTGCGTGCTAAAGATAGTTCTTTTTTTTATCCCCTTTTCAGAAAAGAGTTACCATCTTTTGTTCATTATTTAACCCTAGTTTCATCTACAACTAATAAATTATTGGAAAGCATTTACATAAACATACCAGCTGTGACTCTTAAGGAGTGACAAGAGGAATCGTGGCGGTGGCGCCGGCTGCACGGCAGTGGCCGTGTTGCCTTGTTTTGCCAGTTTGCCTAGTGCTGTCTCCTTTTGCTTTGCAAATTTGTAACTTCTTTCCCGCAACCGTCAATAAGCTAGGTCAATGAGCTTGTATACAACTGCAAGAAGGAGCTGATCAATACTATGATTTAGGAAAATTTGGCCCCATGACGTCGGCCCACGATCTAACTTTCTTACCTTTTTAGCTTATTCATCACAATCAAAATAAAGTAGATAATAATTGAAATCGATTTATTTTATATGGGGATAGTGAAAATTTTTTATTCACTAAATACAAAACTTTATCGCCTATTATTAGTTGAATTTAAGCGCAGAGTTCATTTACGATTAGTAATTAGCTATGTCTAAAGTAATTTCATTCAAACAGATTATTCTTAATTTAGAGGTATGTAAGTGATTTAAATGGTGTGACAGTCACATTAGTAAGAATTTTGAACTAGGAATGTGGTCAATAATTGTTTTCTTCTTATTATATTGTCAGAATTCAAAATAAGATTGCAGGCACGCACTTAACACATGCAGGTATACATCATTAAAGAATCAATGTTGCAGCTTATTCTTGTCAAATTTAATAATTAAGCTTAGATAAACCATGAATAAAACCATTGTGATTTAAATAAGTTTCAAAACAAAGCCCAGAATAAACAAAATCCCTCATAAACCAGGAAAAGTTACCAAAATAACCTCCTCGATCTTCTTCTGAGCGGTATTATCTGTGTTGATGTTGACGATGGGGCAGTGGAATTTGTTGCCGTGCTCATGCCGAATTCACCAAAATACCCCGGATGGCTGCTTGTCGAAGAGGATCCCGCGGTGGTGTTGCATGCCTCCAGCATTACCTTGACCTGCACAGGGAGCTTCTGTCTTTCCATATAAATAGAAAATATAATAGAGAAGAAAAGAAAATAAGGTAATTTTTTTTTGTATAAGGTCTCTGCTAATGGAGATTTATTAATAAAAGAAAAAAGTGTACGGAAAAAAGATGTAACTTTTTCCTTAGATGAAAGGAAAACAGAAAAAAATTTCCTTTAGAATACTTTCTGTCAAGTTTCTGATCTAATTAGTCATCAACTTTTCTTTCCTTTTTCTTAAAGAAAAAAATAGACCCATTTGTGTGTAATGCTTCTGAATAGTCTGATAATTGTAGACGGTCTATATATATATATAAGAAGCACAGAGAAAAGAAAATTTCACTCTTATTTATTTTTAGCACAATAGTTTAATTTATATAAAACGTATAAATATAAAAATGTAGTTTAATTTATATAAACCTTATAAATATTAAAATGGAAATATTATAATTATGAAAAATGGAAATTTGATTGGTTGACAAAGATTTGTTCCAACAATCTTAACATTCATTCAAAATCAATCTTTTATTTGATTGACAAAATTTGAGAAAATCACTCTTGATGATTTGTTGTCTTCGTTTCATCTTTGTTTGGATTCTTCACATTCTCCCTCTAGCTAACGAGGGAGAATAACAGAACTAGCTTAACTTGAAATATGTGGATCCTTGATTTCCTGCAATGGTCTTCATTCAAGTGTATGTCGTTCAACAAATAAAGAAAACATTCCAGTCTTTCAATTGTTTCCGTAGATACTTTTTTTCTAACATAAATAACCATGAAAGTATTCATTTGATCAAGGAATTCTCTTAATTAGAAAGTCAATCCTTTCATCTTGTGTAAGAAAATCTTTAATTTCAAGGATTTTTTTTTTCCTGACGAACAGTTGTTAAGAAATTCTTTCATTTAAAAAGTCATTCCTTTCCTTTCATCTTGTCATGTAAATCTTCGATTTAGATTTTTGAGGATTATATTTCATTCCTTTTTCTTTTGACAACATTTTCTTTGTGACGGTGGTAATAGTGATTTGTATTGTGGTCCAATGAATATGTTTTTAGTGAAGAAATTGAAGGAAAAGAAAAAAAAAATATTCTCTCTCTCCTTTACACACCATTTTTTAAAAACGAAGTGATGGCTATTTGATGAGAAGAATATCCCATATTCATTGAAAATAATTACTATACTAGCAATATAACTTTGATAGGTTAAGAGGCCTACTAACTATTTTTAGTCAATGTGAGATAATATCCTTAGCACACCCTATTATGTGGAGGCCCATTTTTTGCCTAATTCTTGTAACGAGTTAAGGTGGTGTGTGCCTACTTATTCATGCATCTGGTTTTAATACCATATAAAACTTCTAACAATTGTAAAAAAAATTTAAATTTCAATCATATTTATTCACAAGCACAAATGTTTAAATTATGCACAAGTTATAAACGTGGAAAAAGGAAAATTTTAAAATTATAGTCATTGGAAATTTGATTGATTTTTGCAAAGATTGACTCAAATTATCTTAATCTTAATTGACATTCAATCTCTGATTTGATTGGCAAAGATTGAGACAGTCACTCTTGGTATTTTTTGTCCTTGTTTCATCTTTACTTTAATAATTCTCAGATAAATAGTAAAAACTTTAATTTCTGCTTTTTTTTTTTAGTGTTTTGTAAAGATAATGGATGTGTTAATCTAATCAGAAGTTCTAGGTAAATTATTATTATTATTTTGAGTTAATTTACTTATTTCATTTACTTCTTGATGAAGAACTAGCTTTATCAACATCTCTATTTGGACGTATACTATTTTTAATTTCTTCATGACTAAGAATTTACTTTTTTTTTATCACTCTGTTTGCCCATACTTTATCATTTCTAAGGCAGAGGCGGTCATGTGCATTTTTCATTTCACAACTAACGGGGATCTTATCGTTGATTCTTTAACTTGATGGCCTTAAATTATTATTATGATATATAACACTGATCCAAAACCCCATCTTCTTGAAAAGCAACCGCATAAGAAATTACAACACCAAATCTTTATATATGCGTATCAATATCCAGGAAAAAACATGTTTTGCATGCCCATCTCAACATCACCAAACCTTGAACCAAGAAATAGAAGATTCCACGGATGAAGTCAAATCACTGCCACTGCTATGGCATTCTCATTAATTATTTACATCCCTCTTTCTGTTCAATCAATGTGTCCCGGCAATTGAAGGTGAGGGTTTTGGTTTTGGGCTCGGAAATTGAGGCAAAGTGAAAAAGGAAAAGTTGACCACTAAGGGCAAGGCTAAGGCAATGTAAGTGGAATCTATCGGCAAACATAAGGCCCACAATTCACTAAAATTACGACCGTATGCACCTAAACAAAATTCTGTAATTATTGAATACATCAAAGAATCCACATTCTCGCTCAAAGCAAGTTCGATACACCAGCAGCTTTGACTTTTGCTGACCAGAATTGGGTTATTTCCAGCACTTATAACTTGATCAAATTAGGGAGTTGGAGTGTGTCTAATGACTCATTGTAAATTGTAAAGCTTGGCTATTTCCAGCACTTATAATTTTAATATTTTCTCCATTTTACTGTTTGCATAATTTTAATTTATCGAATTGTTCTAATGGCACGAACTAACAGTTGATCATCTATCAATCATCCTGGGTTGCACGTGAAAATGATATTGCTTCAGATTTTAGCTGATAATTATTATTATTATATCCGAAAATTTTGCATGTGATGTAGGATGAGAATTTTCCACACACAAAAAAAAAAGTACAGTATTATATCCAATAATTAAGGGGACCAGCGACTTTTCTCAAGTCCAATTCATCGGTCAAATATTGTCATGTGCTTGCTCCTTATTGAATTTTCTCCCCCTTGGATCTCTCTCTGTCTTACTGTATTTTCTTCTTTTCATATTTTGGTTCATTTTTTTTTCTTTACGTAATATGAAGTAGAATTGCGAGTTGCTATATGTTCAGTTGAGAAGTTATTAGTTGTGTTGAAATAGAAGCTAAAGGCACAAAAAGAGAAGACGAGGACAATAAACCTATATGCCGCCCAAGAACAGGTTTGTGTATGTGTCTGTGTGTGTGTGTGTGTGGATATATATGCTCTCTTCTTTCAAATTGTTTCTTAGTTGTGTAATTAGGTAAAATTTAACAAATTTAATTGACAAAATATTATGTGAACACTTTCAATAGATAAAAAGGAAAAACAAGCTCCGATCCTTTAATTAGTGTCTTCTTCCTTTAATATTATTATGATATAATTAATTAAGAAAAATACTCACAAAGTAGTCTTCTTCTTCTTCTTGTTTGATTTCCCACTGCATAATTTTTCTTCAAGAAGAAAAGCTTAATTTAATATACTTTTAGTATACATTTGAATTCACTAATATAATTATGGATAGAAATTAAAGTTTTGGCTTGATATTTTGTAAGTGAATTATTCTATCATGACATATTGGCAGTAGAACGCTGGGAGGAATGACACTATTTTTTATATTACTTATATATCTCCCTAATTAACATTAAAACAATAACAGAAAAATATTTTTTTTGAGTTTCTTTGTACTATTATATCTTCACTGATAGTACAATGTGATGTGTGTATATATACACACACACAGAAAGAGTTTTCTATGTTAATAGCCACATTTATCCTTCAATAATAAAGCTAATAAGGAGCTTAAATTCTTCGTTAGTTATTTAATCGCGAGAAATTAACCCACCCAAAAAAAAAAAGTACTTAAAGACCTAACTGATAAATATAATGGGGAAACGTTAGGGTCTAGTGTCAGTTTCCTTAGGAAGTTGATGTATGTGGCGTGTTATTGAAAAATAAATAGAGCAGAGCAGCAATAGTACAGCATGACTAGACTATTGGCAACTCATCTTGGAGTCTCTTAATTAAATGCGAACACATATTGACTATATATTATGAATTATTGTAATCTGCAAAAAGTCTTTGGTGAAATTTCAAAGTAAAAATTAAACGTCCACACTTACACTGTTGGCCGGCTATTGCTGCAGCTCTATTGAAGAGATGTTGCTATTATTATTAGCTTGAAGCCAATTCAAGATTTTGCTAAAAAATGGCTCAAAATTGCATGATAAAGCCAACGACAAACATCCATAAACATGCTGCCATGTTATGTTTATATTAGCATAAATTTTAATGTTAAGTTTTGGATTAATGGATTTAAGTATTAATATAATCTGTTAGGACATATTGAAAATAACTTAATATTAAAAATAATTTGCACGACATGTATAATTTTTTTTTATTAATTTTGTTCATTAATTTTGTTTATTTTAATATATTATTTGCGTTTTTATTTTTATTTAGTATTGCATTTGTATTTATTGAGTTATGTCCCATATTGATTAGTAAAAATGAAGAGTTACTTAGGTTTGTAAGTAGGATAAGTCACCACTCAATAGGCTAGTCTTTTGGGTTGGATACTTAGAAATTCTATGCCAAGCCCTCCCAACAATTGATATCAGAGCCAAATTCTAGTAGTTAGAATGTGGTGGTGAAACGACTCAGGCGTATCAAACGAAATGCTATATATGTTTATGGTGATCAAGATTATTGCGATCTGCATCCTCAGAACAAGCAGCTGAAATATGTCTTGGTGTCAAATATCAACATCCCAGCAATGATAACACAAATTCAACAAATGCTTATCAATGGCGTCGTCCTGACCAACATTGTTCAGTACTGCCAATAATGTGGTGGGAGGCGGGAGCTGGGTCCCATCTACGGCTTGTTTGCATAATCCCATGCCCATCTCTTTTTCTCTCAAAATTGTTTGTACAGCTTTGCGTTTTCAGCTCAATGCTTCTTTTACTTTAGATATTCAACTCAAAATTGGGGGTGGAAAAATGAATTATATTGAGTGGAGAACAGAAGCAGTTTTCAGGCTATTTTTAGAGGAGGGGAGGGAATAGGGAGTATGTAGTAATTTGTCAACAAAATGTCTTGGGAAACTTAGGGGAAGCAGGATGCGCGCTGGCAATCAAAATTCAGTACAACAAAATGTCTTTATATTGTCCTTATCAAATACAAGAAACAAAAATGCCTTTATCGAGTGAGTGTCATTCTCAAATTCAGGAAACAAAAATATCTTTATCAAGTTTGACATCAAAATGTGTTTTCATTCAGTGT
Organism: Clausena lansium; assembly: GCA_030449835.1. Taxonomy (NCBI): domain Eukaryota; kingdom Viridiplantae; phylum Streptophyta; class Magnoliopsida; order Sapindales; family Rutaceae; genus Clausena; species Clausena lansium. The sequence goes on along the minus strand of JASUUF010000146.1, from coordinate 2,669,192 downwards.
GGATAATTGACAGTGCCGTTCCTGTGGCCCAATATCGGAGACTCAGAGGTTTAGCATAATTAACAACAGACTTGAAACACTTGTCGACCCTTCGAAAAACCTTTTATTACAAGTTTAGTCACTTTAAAAACTTGACTACGATATGCAACAAAATTAGAAAATCCAATTTTCAAGGGCTTATAAATGGTCCTCCATCTTTCCTTTTTAATTCTTTTTATTTGTATGATTTTGAGGAAGTAGGACTGTGTAAAGAGAAATTCTTAGGTACTCTTAGAGCATTATTATTTTTTCATTCACTTTTTTTATGCGCGTATTTCAACTAATAATGATTATATGTATACACACATATCAAATAATGAATAGTTAAGGAGCAATATTGCTCCTGGAGCACCAAAAACCATTTCCTATATAAGGATAATGGTGGTGGAAATATGTATGGAAGGGCTTCCAAGTGATCACACAGCATCATGTGGTAACATAAAGTAATTTATGCTTATATCTTCGGTAACTTTAAAAATTTGTTATCTCAATGAGATCAAATTTTCTCGTTATTGAAGTTATCTTGAATAAAATTCACTTGGGTAATAAGGGGTTAACAAATAAAAAAAATTATACATAAATGATAAAACATAGGTGGAATAAGATCTTTCCATCGTTCTTTATTTCAAATTATTAAGGGAAATAAAAGCACATGCTTGCGCGCGGCAGGCCCTCGCAAATCTATTTCACAACGCGTTAGTCTTGTTAGGGTACGTAAACGGCCTAATGCCTACAAGGGACCCATTTAAGGAGTTCCAAGTAACAAGTTTAATTAAATAATATGCATATGTACTGTTGAATGAGAATTAAACTCACACACAGAGGGTAAAGAAGCAAAAATGTATTAACCCACTTGAACTCTAACCCCAGTTCTAGGACGCACACAGATATATAAGGACAGTATGGCGTATCTCTTTTTTATTACTTGAATTCCTCTCTCTTTCTTTGAAAATAACACCATTTATAATCTTATTTCAATGATTTTTTTATAATTTTTTTTGTCATGCATACATTTATTACAATATACGATTAAGATTTAAAAATTCGACAAGTACTACACCTTTAAGTAGCATAATTCTATTTATAAATTTGAATCCAATGTTAAGCTAAGCTGTTCTAATCTTTTGTAATCTTTTCTCACGCATGTATTTATAGCAATAAACGATTAAGATTGAATTATATTATATTTCTTTTTCAATAACTTTAAATCACAATATTAAAAATATCATCCCACACTAAGTCCAGATCCATTACTTACACCCAAAGGAAGACAACCAGGGGCACATTTCGGGTCTTCGCAATAGATTTGATAAGCACTCACAGCCTAAGTAGCTAACTTATAGCCAGTGAAGACCACAAGAGGCACATTTCGTGCACTTCACGCTCTTTTACAGTCACATAATGCCGATTCCGAACAGCGAGCACTGTCACTGAATTGAGGTAGATATGTTTATTGAAAAATGCAAAATATGCACTTCAAAAAGAATAAAACATTTGCCCAAGGAACCAAAACATGACTTAAAATAAATGATCCACATTAAAATATGCCCTGCAAGCCAAGAAAGATGCAAAGTGGGGCCCTTTGATGGTCTAAAGCAAATTAAAAAAACAGAGGTCTCAGTCAAGGGGTTTTCGTGTCTCTTTCCTGTCTCATGACTTTGTTTTAGCGCGCATTGCTCTTCTCTAGGCTTCTCTTTTTTAAAGATCACTCTGTCTTTCTCTTCAGTTGAATAATCTCAACACTACACAGAATGTCAATTCCGAGCTGCGAGCACTGCCCTTGTCTAGGGTATGGTTATTTTCTAACCCACCTATCCTGTGATTTTTTTTTTAAATTTTACTTAAATTAATGCCAATACATGCATATGCTTTCTCTCATTGTTGACTTTGTTCTTTAATTAGCGAGGTAGAGTAAGTATTAACTCAGTTACCATTCACCTTACCATTCGCCGCTGCCGTTTATTGCGACTGCCGAGTTATGAAAGTTGAAACTCCAACCACCCCATATTTAGGGCGAATGGGAGGTTGCCTAGAGCGGTTTAGAACCAAATTTGACGAAGCTGCATCATCTTCAGCTGGTGGCCCTGCTAACTCGGGCTTGTGGCGGATTTGGTATGCTCGAGGGTTTAAGAAGTGCATCCGGTTGAGGCACTGTTGGTGTTTTGTTATGAATTTGAGTTACAATATCATGAGCTGCACTCCTGTTCTGATCATCAGGACTAGTTTGGGCTTGTGTTGGTAGAAATTAAGAAAAAGGATCTAGTAGTAAAGAATTCAAAAAGAACTTATAGTTTTTATTCTTTGATCTCACTAATGTACAAAATTGTTCTTTATTCTTTTAATTATTCAAAGTGACCATTCTAAGAAAGTGCATGTGAAAACAAAAACCCTAAGCGATTATATTTGTTCTTTTCTTTTGCAGAGACAGAAATACCCTCATAATTTCCTTTGCCTTAAGGCCGCACGTTGACGTATTTGGGTTTCTGATTCCAGTTCTACTCGCTCTTGTGGCTGCTAATGTTGAAGGAACAAACAAGCCCTTAAGCGAAAAGCATGGCATTAATATATGGTCATTTCTTGTGGGACTGGGGGTGTACTGCATTGCACTTGTTGCTGATATCAAGTCCCGAATGCATGATCACCAAGCAAATTCTTCAGTTATTGCTGTTGTCTCTGGATTACTTTCCACAGCCTCTTTAGTCTCCATCCTTGTTCCACAGGTGGTTGGTTATATCATTTTGTGCATTTCTTGGATCTGCGCAGCTATTTTTATTGTTGCATATGAAGATGGAAAATTGTCTAAGGGTGCTTTTAGTTGTATTTACAAATATATTATGGAGCCGGTTTTAACCCACGTTCGGAATAAGTGGTTTCATGAAGCCAGTATCAACAACACCATCTCTTCCTCCTCCATGAAGCAGCCACCTCCAGCAGTGGCAGATATTGTTTAGCCTCTACATTATTTAATTAATGAAACTAAGGGTTTGTCTTTGTCATTAGGTAATTGGTCAATAATATGTAATTTAGACTCTTCCTTATTAGATATATGTAGGATGAAATGGATGTTTAGACTCTCTAGCCCTGCTTGATATGTAAACCCTTGATTGATGGAAAAGTGCCAGTTTGCAGGAACCCAGAAAATATGCTGCTAGCAATTTAAGTTTCTGGGTCTATTGCATTTTTTCTAAGCTATTCAGGAAAGGTTTAATTGGAAGCTGTTTTAATTTGGACTAAATGAACCGCCACATCAACATTCATATTTCAAAGATGCTTTCTTATGATGTTAATGGTTTCCCTTGTTATTTTCATTAGTGTATGTTGTTTCAGCCTTTTCCTTTATTGATTTCTTCTTTGCTATAATAGCTCCTCAGAAATTTAAAGCAGTCAGTAAGGCTCATTTTATCCCACCTAACTTGGTGTACGGATACTTTGTTATCAAGGTTATCCAGAAAAGAGAGAAAAAATGTGAAATCTATAATAAATATATGAAAACATTCACATAATTTGAATATATATGCAAATGAAATATAATTCTCTTTCAGTATTGTTCAAGGGTTTTTCGTTGGTGAGTCCGTTGTTTATATACTTGCTCGTTCACATTCAGAAAGGCCAATGAAGAGTAATTGTTTTATAATTAGGACTCAGAGAGCAACAATATTGATGATTAGTGATCACAAGCGGTGTTGGTTTCAGCACTAGTAATTTTTTTATTGAGATTTTAGAATGGGGAATTTTGGAGTGTGCTCCAAGGATATTAACAGTCGCAATCATGAAAAACTTTATCAAACAGTCAATGCAAAATATGACCTAACTTTAACTAGTAACGGTTTTTTCTTTTTGACTAATTAACATGGATGAGGATTTTTATTTTTGTTAAAATCTTGATGGGATGAGGAAACTTTATTAATAATAATGAAAAAAAATGAAGATATGGACGAATTGAGCCTTACCTTGCAGGAAGAGCCAAGCAAATGATCACGCTGAGAAGAAATAAACATAAAGATCAAAACATAACCAGGCATGAAACAAAGAATAAATGAAACTGCTATGGAGTCCACCCATAACATAACTTCAGAAGCTAAAGCCAAACCAATACAAGTGACGAAGCCAAGATTAGAGATCAGCCACAATATGGATCAGGACCTATATGAAGCAAAATTAATCAAGGAGAATTTAGATTTTTTATTGGAATATTTGCTTTTACCGGGTTTCTTTTAACAAACAGGCAAACGGTTGAGAGAAAAACAGCGCTTACTCAAGACATTTTGCGTTCCTACCTAAAAATTTTTGTTTGGCTGTTTAAAATTTACCACAAACTCACACCGTATATTTAACACTAATTTGGTAAGAAAAAAGACAATAGAATTTGAATATTAGTTATGATTATTTAAAATATCAAATACATATTTCTTTCGATATGATTCTTACATTGTTTCTCTGTGCCATAAAAAGAAAAATCTTAAATTCACTTATTTATTTATCAATATACTAACAGCATTGAGATAATGCATTATTTCTTTTTCGACGATTGAGATGATGCAAGAGAAGGAAAAAGAAAAAGCATGTTAGGTTTAGAAAGAGTAAAGAGAAGAAGTTGTATGATCAGTGACTGCAGCCATTGGTTTAATTCGTTGCTTAATTATAGTGACCTATTTGTTAAGAGAGACAGGCGTAAATAATTAATGAGGATGCAATAACAATGGCATTGATTTGGCTTCATTAGTGGAATCTTTAATTTTTCAAAATACACACTTATTTAAGGAAATAATTAAAAAAAAACTATGAATGCAAGATATTTTGAAAAAGATTTAAGTATACCAACTTACTAAAAGATTTAAGAATATATTTATAAATTTAATTTACAATGTCAAGATATCGTAAGTGGTTCTTTGGGCGTTCGCATTTATTACTTGTCTTTAGCTTCTTATTTGTTTTTTTCATGATATCATTATTTTTTCATTGATAGTTGTATTTGTTAAATTGTTTGGAGGTTTTGGTCTATGTCTCTTTCCAAATATATTTTCTTTTTATTTATTTCATTAATTTAGAGGTAAGGAGGTCCAGCCTTACCCCCCACCTTTGGGTAGTTTTTAATAAGAAATAAAAAAAATACCATACACTTGTTGGTCGTACAAATAGGAATTTTGAAAAAGCAAATTTTCAGTCGAGAAGAAAACTAATTAAACAAATAAAACTAAAAATAAATTATTTTCTCCCCCCCCCCCAAAATATCTAACACAGGCATTGATTTTCTTTAAAATTCTAGCAAAAAAATCCAGCAGAATTTAAACACTACGATCCATCCACAATTACTAATCCGCTCATAAGTACATTTAAATAAATAAAAACAAAAATATATCAAGTTAATTCTTTAAATAGAAATAAGAAAAAAGAGCAGGATTAGTTGTATCATAATTTTTTCAGTTAAAAGAAAATTTATTAAGAAAATAAAGGATTACAAGAAAGTGATAAAAATTACGTGAAACGGAAACTAGGAACACCCCAAAAATTATGATATGATTAATTGTATCATAATAAAGATAAAAGGCATATGTAATAAGGTAAATTTTTGTTATTATTATTATACTTTCTTTCTTTTAAGAAAAAAGTTACTATCTTCAGTTAATTATTTAAACGCTAATGTCGCCTGTAACTAAGAAATTATTGGAAAGTATTGACACATACATACCTGTGGCTGTTATGCCTTGGTTTAATTGCCAGTTTGCCTTGTGTTGTCTCCTTTTGCTTTCCATGTAACTTCCCTGACAACCATCTAAGCCAGAGCATGATCAATAGAGAGAAAAATATATATATATGAAAATGCAAAGAGAAAGAGAGGCGGTGTGGAAAAATGAGCTGGTATACAACTGCAAGAAGAAGCTGATTAAATATCAATACTATGATTTAGGGACAATCGGCCCCATGATGTAGACTTTGGCAAAATTATTGCTCCTTTGTGGATGGTGCTTTTTCTATCTAACTTTTTCACTAAATTTTTTGTTGATTTAACTTTTTTACTTTTGTTAGCATGTGCATCACAATCAAAACAAAGTAGATAATTTGTTGTTGTTTTAAGTAATTAATGGAAATCAATTAAGTTCATACCGGGGATGAGAAATTTTATATCAACTAAACATTAAACCTTACTTCCTATTTTCATTTGAACTCAAATAACCGTGGACGCAAAGCATTTACAGATAGTTAGCTACGTAGATAATTTCATTCAAAGAGATTATTATTAGTGTAGAAGTATGTAAGTGATTGAAATGGTGTAATATCCACATTAGTTACCAGTTTAAATTAGAAATGTGGATAGTAATTGTTTTCTTCTTATTTTGTTATCAATTAGAACTCAAAATAAGATTTTTTTAATATAAATTAAATACAAGATTGCCTATGTTACACAATGCAGGTCTCATCAAAGAATTAATGGTACAACTTAGGAGATTGTTTGTTAAATGTCTGAAGTTTGAAATTTTATTAATTTCAGACTTTTTTATTTTTTTATTTATTTTTTGTAACTTATGTCTGATTTTTAGATATTTACATCTGTATAAAGAAAGTAAAATTTTGTGATTTTTATCTGAATGAAAAAAAGTTTAAATGAGAAGTAAATATTATATTATAAGAATATCTCTACAAAATATATTTATTTCATAAACTATAAAATCTAAACCTCTTTTTTGTTTTGATTTTCAAGGACATAAATGTCAAATAACCATGTTTAAAATATTTTTTATTTATAAAAACAAACAAAGTGCCACTTATAATCAGATATTAGAAAAAAAAAAATAAACATGTCATTCAAATATTCACATTCAAACCCATTCAAATTTTAGAAAAATTCAAATTCATTCAGATTTCAAGCCAAAGAAAAAAAAAATGCTATCTTTTTCTTGTCACATTTATTAATTAGGTTAGCTAGATATACCAAAAACAAAACCATTGTGATTTAAATAAGTATCAAAAGAGATCCCAGAATAAAATAAAATACCTTATAAAACAGGAAAGTTACCAAAACAACCCTAAGTATTAAGCAGAACAGTGCCTCCAGCCTCCTTGATCTTCTTCTCAACAGAATTCTCTGTTGATGTTGGCGATATAAGCCACTGGAACTTGTTGCGGAGCTCATACCAAATTTACCAAAATACCCCGGTTGGTAGTTTGTCAAAGAAGATCCTGTGGTGGGGTTGCATGCCACCGGCATCACCGCAGTCTCATGGGATCTTTCTCTGTTTCCCAATACATAGAAAAGAATAGCAGAAAAAAGAAAAGAAAAGAAAAAATGGTAAATGTTTTTCCCACAAGGCCTTGGCTAAGCGAGAATTATAAATAATGGGGGAAAAAAGAGTACGGGAAAAAAATGGTAACACTTTCTTTGGCGGAAAAATAAAAAAGAAAAAGGATTTCTTTTAGAATTCTTTCTTTTTTTCTGATCTCATTAATCATTCACTTTTCTTCATTTTCTCTTAAATTAAAAACTTGACCCATTTGTGTGTGGAATGCTTCTGAGTGGTTTGATAATTGTGGACGGTCTAAAATTTTTAATAACAATGGAGAAAGAAAAATTTTGTTACTTTTATTTATGAGCATACATGTTTAATTTACACAAAAATTGTAAATATAAGAAAGGGAAATATTGCAATTATAATTAATGAAACTTTGATTGAATTACAAAGATTGATTCAAACAATTTTAACGTTCATTCATAATCAATCTTTGATTTGATTAGCAAAAATTAGGACAAACACTCTTAATAATTTATTGTTTTTATTTCATTTTTGCTTTGATTCCTCTCAAATAGATGGTAAAAAAATTAATTTCTACTTAGTGTTTTAAAGAAAATGGATTTGTTAGATTTGATCAATAGCAAATTATTATTAATAACATTATTTGAGTTTAATTTACTTATTGGATTTTCTTCTTGATGAAGAACTTGATTTTTCAACAACTCTATTTGGACGTATACTCTTTTTGATTTCTTCTTGATTAAGATTTTGCTTTATTAACATCACTATTTACACATAATTTATCATTTTGAAGGCATAAGATGTCGTGTCCAAATAGATACGGATCCTCTCCTAATTTTAATTTGTCCTGTCTTATATTTTTTCTTTTGACACTACTCCAAGGTAAAATAATATTCTTTTTAGCATGGTAGCCTTAAAATTAAAATTAAAATTTACAAGACTGATCCAAAATGCCATTTCTGCAAAAAAATACATCTGCTTGAAAAGTAAGGGTATAAGATACTACAACACCAAATCATTACAAATTCTTCATAATTGAAACCACATTTTGTAAGCCCATTTCAACGTCAAAAAACCTTTGAAACAAAAATGAAATGATTCCAAAAATGAATCCAAATCACTGCTATTAATTTTTCATTCTCATTAATTATTTGCATCCCTCTTTACATATATGCATACAATGACTTACACTGTCTGTCATTGCTGCAGCTCTGTCAAAGAGAAGTTATTATTATTATTATTAGGTTGAAGCCAATTCGAGATTTTGCTGAAAAATGGTGTCAAAAATTCGTGGTAAAGCCAATGACAAGTATCGATCAACATGATGCCATATTAATACACAGCAACGATAATAGTAGCACAACTCTAGGCAATGTATAAAAGATTTCAGCAACCAAATATTTGAAAAATGTGGAGACCAATGAGATTGCAAAGAGAAATTCAGAGATAACAGTAATGGGGCCTAAAAGTGTAAAAGAACTTGATTGATTACGTTGAGATTTGTTATCAGCCACAAATGCAATGCAATAAGATTTTGGCTAGTGGAAAAACATACAAGCTTACTCTATGAGCTCAATCAATACCTTAGTTGTCCCTTGCATTATCGCACCCACAACAGCAGCAAAATGAGATATTCAAAAAATTTTGCGCACAAAATTGAGAAAATGAAATTGCCAATAGTGCAAAGCCATCAAAATTTACATATGACTATGCCTAGCATTCTTATATTTTTTTCACTTGTTGTACATGTCCCCTTGGTCCCTGGCCCAATGCTGGAACCGTGATTTTAGCTTGATGGGGATCATAATGCAGAAACTATAACTTGACTCAGGTATGACAACAAATCTGTAAAGTTGAAGTGATTAAGGGGGCTGTAATTGATAAACCGTAAAATTTAGTAGGCTAAAACAAAATTATGTTAAAATAAGAGGGCCTACATAAAATTTACGTGATAAATTATATTTTTAACATACTTTTATATTTTTTCTTTGGTAGGCTTTTGTATTATTTCGAGATGGCAATGCAAGTAACTCCACTCCTGTTCAGGACGTAGCTTCGGATGTCATTATAAACAAGAAATGTATGATCCCACTTTGACCAAATTTCTGAAATTAATTTGTAAATGACAGAATCCACCCACTATCACTTGGCACTTGCAATGACAGAATCGTTTGTCTCGTCAATGGATCCACGCTTACACGAATTAAATCAATCATTCTCAAAATCAATTTCTTTATATTTTTATAACTTGTTTTGATCTCTTTCCAAATTAACCTTTTTCCAGCATGTTTTATATAGGAATGGCAACAGGGAGGGCAGGGGATGGGAGAAGAGGGGACCAATATTTCTGTATCCATCTTTGATATTTTGCAAAGTCTCAGTTGTCTTCCCATCTCCGTTAATTAGAATTATTTAAAGGAATTTCCGTCTCCTTCTCGAATAATAATGGGAATCTCCAAGAGTTTCTAATCCTTGAAAAATACTCCAAATAACCGATATATTTTTTATTTTCAAATTTGATTTAATCATATTAAAATAAAAATTTAAATAAAAGTAAAGTTTGATAATATATCCTATATTAACATTAATCCATTATAAAAGTCGTACTCCAAAATACAAATTATCAGCATAATTATCTTTGCCAAACTTCATTATCCTGTGATAAAATGAAAAAGAAATTACTTTCATGTCAATAACAAAATAAATGAAATTAATATTTTTAATAAAAATTTTTGTTTTATTTAATAAAAATTTAAAACAAAAATTTCAGGCCAATGCCTTTTAAATAAGACCTAATCAAATAATAATTCAAGAATATAACTTATTAACTAGGCCCGAAAGTTTCTTAATATATTTGTATAAATATTTTGATATTTGATATTTGATATTTATACAAATATTTAATATTTTATAATTTAAATTTTATTATTATTCATTAATAATTCTAAAAAATAAAAATAGGGGAATTGAGGAGGGGATGGGGATTCCAACTCAACCTCATCCCTTCCACGAGTACGAATTTGTGTAAAAAAAGTCTCCATCCCCTCCCCAAATAAGAAATTTGGTATAAAATCGTTTTCGTACTCTCTCCAAATGAAAAAAATACCTAGGGGCCACATCTCTGTGGAGATTTTTACCATCTATAATTTTCTATAATTATTAGAACTGACTAAAATTTTATTCGTAATTTTAATGAAAACCTAGTTCTCTCTACTAATGTGAGCTAGTTAAATTATATATTTCTTATTTTTAACACCTTCAATAATTTCTTTTTTTTTTTAGTACTAAAAAATGGCCTCAAAATTTTATTGGTGGGTCTTATACTTAGTCGATTTAAATTTATTTTTTTAAAAAAATCATTAAATTTCACATTATTGCATACTGTTCCATCATATAACAGAATCTTAGTAGGCTAGCAATGGACTGACTTGCCTAAAGTACTCGCATTTTACATCTTTTAAGTAATGCAAATATGCAAAATACCCAACTTAGGAGTTAACCAACTGAGGTGGATTCGATCCCTTGGTTTCACAATTTAAAAAAAAGTGGAAAGACAATGATAGACCGTTGGTTCTGTAATCTTGATGGGAGCTTTGTCAAGATGATGACAGGAAGCTGGTGGGGTCCTCTTTCTTTCTTTTTTTTTTTTTTGGCTTTAAGTTTGTTCAACTTTTCAATACTTTCTTCTAGCATCCTGGGATTTGGGTCCAAAATTCAATCGACAGCTTTATAGGGTCTCAAATTTACTCGATTTATGTCTCAAACTTAACGGGTGTGAATACTAAATACGGTGCATCAATTGCACGGTATATCCATTTTATTTTCCGCTATTAATAACTTTTCTTTTTCGTTGTAAATATAATTTCTGTTTTCTTTTCTTTTTTTTGCAAATACGATTGAAATAATGCAAATGCAAGGCTTTAATTTGTGCGAATTTGATAAATTATCAGTTTATATTTCAATTTCTAAATTGCATGGCATCCAATAATCAATCTACATAACTCTATTAATATTGTAATTAACATCATTTGTTTTAATTTGATGGTTTTTTAGCAAGTTGACAAATTAATTCTTTTTCTTTCCCAAAAAAAGTAATCATTTGTGAAAACAAATGAAATAATGCAACGTCAAAAAAGAACTGTGTAAACATATATGAAAATTTGAGACTTTTGTATCATAAAAGATATTAAACAAAATTGATAATTGTTACAAAAACATAAATTGTTCAAGGCCCTGCAAACACACAAGGAAAATACCCATTTTATAAGAAAAATAAATACAAATTAGAAAAGAAAATGTAAAAGCCAACTTCATTGCCTTGTAATAGAGGATCCAATAAAAGCAACAGATTAGAAACTGAAAAACCAGAGTAAGCTGTAACATGCCAAGTGCATACTGCCATAACAAAATAATTCTGATATCTCAGCAACTGATGAGAATAATTCAAATACAACATTGTTAACAAAAATTAAATAAAAGTAAGTTTAAACAATAAACCATTGACAGACTGAAAATTAACATAGAAGTTGGAGGTGTTCCAGATCAGTCTTGTTGCGAATCATCAAGGTCCGATGTTGGAATCTGCATGGTCCTTTAGATCCTTCAGCCACCAGCTCACAGTTTCAAATGTTGTTGATGAACTAAGCGAGCTCCAAGTGTCCTATATTAGGCACTGGTCATTGCCATGTATTGTTCCTGGCCTGCAGTATACCATATCTAGGCTTTTATCATCCTTCGTTCAACCTGAAAATCGCAGATTTCTCTTTAATCATACAACAAAAAGCTGCTTTAGGACAAAAATTTCCATATTTAAATGACTCTGGAGTTGCTAGAAAGAAAAAATTTATTTGTTCCCACAAGCCTGTAACTGAGTTTAGACAATTTAATTTGGACACATCTTACAGCAATTCAATCCATTTTTACATGATGAAGCAGGGTTTTTAATTATTATACACTAGACTTATTATTCTGTTCCTTGAATTCAAGACTCACAAATTTCATCACCTCTGCCATATCTTCTCCAAACCTAAGACTTCTTTAAATTTCACGTATGCTAGTATGAGTTGACAATATGTTTACACCATGCACACTTGTAGGATTATTATAAGTAACTAAGATATTATGTTTTTTTTTTTTTTTAACTCTCTTGTAACTTAAAAAACAGCAGGATAGTAACATAATGGCTGAAAATCTTAATCGTTTCAAAATATGAGTTGCACCCATAACAACTACTAAATAGGTTTTTTCTACCTGATTTAACATATATATTTGTTTTCAGGAAAAGTATAAGATATGGTGTAACTCAGTAAACTCAAATATAATGGGTGCAATGTAACTCTGGGGCTTTATCTCAAGTGGGTTCAGTCAAGATAGAACAACCAAACCCAAAATGCAGAATGACCACTCAGCTCTAGCTCAATGCTGCCATAGACTTCAGAGGACTCTCACACTAACTTATTGCATGCTTAGCTTTTTAATATAAATTCACTTGGACAGGGTCAGGTGATATTATTTCATCCCTAGTAAGAGAAAATACTAAGCAAATCTTTCCTATAAAAGAGGATTTCACACCAAAGCTTATAGGATAAAAGATTGTGGTCATGTAATTAACATCCCTTTCTTTTACCGTACACCACTCAGTCTCATCACCCTATGTCTAAACAGGCTGAAGCTGCAATTACTTTCAACCCCAAGCCTCAGCTTTGATTTAAGACATGAAATCCCAGTTTTAACTTGCCCAAAGTCAACATCAGGCTTGAACAGACTGGTTTCAACTTGCATAACTAACTTCAACATATGGAGAACAGTCCTACTCACATATCCAAGTAAACATCGAATGCCGATCTAATTATCTAATTCAATGAAAAAATCTGGCGGCTCACAAATTTCAACTTAATGAATTAATTGCAATTCTGATTCAACTCTAACATGCCAAAATTCAACATCAGGTTAGTTTAAAAATTTAAAGTTCGTTACCGATCGTCTGTTTTCTGATTTAGAGTGGAGAAAGGATGGTTGGTCTGAAAACATTGACATTGAGGTTTTCTGATAAAATGAAACTCAAAATTTAAAGTTTTTCCGTTGAAAACAAACCACGGTAACCAACAGCTGTTGTGATAGTCAATACAGGGACGGACTCCTGGTTGCTCATTAATTAAATCTTCAGCCTTTAACATTTGTTAAATATTAGGTGGACAGACAGGAAAGAGCATTATATGTATCTAGAATACTCTTTTCACCAAAATAAAAAAATCAAATGCAGAAGCTGCTATTATAAAGAGCGACAGATTATTATTCACTTTTGTACATATGTTTTCTTTTAATTCAACATATACTTTGCTTTCCTTTTTTTTTTTTTTTAAAAAAAGAAGTTTGCATACAAACAGCTACTACAAATAAATCATCCTGTCAGACAGGTTTCTGTAACAAATAACTTCTAATCAAAGCATATTTTATAGAATACCTGAGATGTGTCAGCAACTGATGCCAAGGCAATTAATACACCTTCTTGCTATTTGTTTCCCATTCTGGCACCAAATATGCGAAATTTAGAGGAAGAAGATGTTCACTCATTAAAGTATAGTGTGATATAAATGTATGTATTATAAACCAGGTGTTGATTGTTCTGTCAATATACCTGAAGTAGCACTAGCAATTTGCTCGCAATGCCATCTAAGTACAATAGAGGTGCATCTCAAAGCCACATTCAAGCATATAATCTAAGATTCCAATGATAGACCTGTAATCCAACATACAAATATGAGAGGAAATCAAATAACCGGGAAAGGGAGCTTATGTAAAATTCTAAGAGCTACTAGGACACAGAATAGCTACACCAATTTCCGGAGTCCAATAAATTCATTTTCCACTTTAAACCCCTTGATAGGTAAAACATAGAATATTCAGTGGAAAAATATCATCACAGAAAATTCTGGAAGCCATAGATTAACGTTTATGAAATGACCGTGCTAAAAAATGATTCACATAAGTATGTAAGAAACCTAGAATCCAGATATAAAAAATTAAAGAAATGAAGATCAACATTTACCCCATATACAATGATGAGCACATCCAAAGGAGATAACAGTTTCCACATGCCGCTAGAAAGTACTGAACAAACTAGTTACTAGACAATAAAAGAAGATCAAAAGACGTCCCAACATGAAGCCTATCCTTTCTAATAAACTCACCTAATTGTAAAGTCATTGCAAATGGAGTTGCGATACTATAAAAGTTTTATTTGAATGAACAAGCTGGTCCCAGTTTCACTACAATGAATGCAGGTACTAGTTTCTTTCCTAGCTCTGTTTCTAATACCCTAATTTAGCTTAAAGAATGGCTTAAAAAATATGATAATACAGATAAGTTAGTAAAAAGAACCCATCTAGTTTCAGCCAAACATAAAGCTGACCTAATTAAAACTCAATTCTTGTATTGCTTAGTAAACAGAAACATTCTAGTTTCAGCTTAATAGTTCCCATACATACTTTGAGAGTATCCAAGGGCCACAATATTAATAGCCAAATAATCAAAGCTCAAACCTAATTTTTTTAAATTAAGAGACATAAATTAGATCCCTAACCATAAATTAAAGGAAAAACACATCAAATTAGGTGAGATTAATCGGATACAAACATGAAATTCTTGAATAAAAGCAAGATTGAAACCAAACCTCTTCCTCTGTATTGAAACCGATCGAGACCAAAAAAATTTCAAATGAAAGCGAACGCTGCTTCAATCGAATGAGAGTGAGAGCTGAAATTCATAAAATTAGGGAACAAATCCTTCAAATTTGGTGAGATTAATTGAAAATAAACCTGAAAATTCATGATGAAGAGCGATATTTAAATCAAACCTCTTCGTCTTCATTGAAACTGAGATCATAGAATTTCAAATGATTGTGAGAATGCTTGTTTTCGTTTTTTTCCCCGAAAGTGTGGGGCCGAGAGCTCCAGAAATTTAGCTGGTTCTCTTTTTTTCTTTTTCGAATTTCAAGTACTACGAAGTTTTTAAAATATTTTTTATTCTTTACTAATTTCTTAAGTTTTACTTTTAGATATTTAAAAGTTTGTTAACATAGTCAAATGTTTTTTCACATTAACAAATATCACGACACCTCGTGCGATTTTTTCATAGCCTGAATTCGACCCAAAAAAATTCAAGCCCGCGAGAATTTTTGTCATCCATACGTCATTGTAAATTTAATTATTTACCATGAATTCATGTTAAAGTTGGAGTATTGGCACCCTTTTAAAAAACTTCAAAAATCTCTCTAATTATTTGATAATTTTACCCTTCATCAAAATGACTTTCCGACATGTTTTGTTTAGAACTTTTTGAAAACAATTATCACTCTGTTTTGGTTGCTCTAGAAGATTTTCATTGGCGAGAATTGCACGCTTTAATTGATATTTTCGGTACAATAAATTAATTATTTTCATGAAGAGCAATCTTTGTATCACATTTCAAAAGCCATCAAAAAGATGAGAGCTGTCTGTTTATGAAATTAAACAAATTAAAATACACTTAATTAAGGTTATCTCACCTACTAATTTATACGTTTGATTAAATTTTTTATTTCTCTCATTTTCTTGTGAGCAACAAAATGTTACTTTAGGAAGGATTCTTCATTCTTTGAGTTGAAAATTAGAAATAAACAACAATGCTAATAAAATTTGTTTTAAACAAGAGTGAGAGGGTAAGAAGAATAAAAAATAAAAAATAAATAAGAGAAGGGAGATAAAAAGAAAAAGAGAATTTTTGAGTAAGAGGATTGAAATCCCCATTGATTTAGGGTTTGAGGAGGAAAATTATAACACTGAGGAGTGAGGAGTGAGAGTGGGCTCCGGGGTTTCATTGTTTCATGAAGACTGAAGAATAGTTTAAATTAAGATTATTTATGTCATTAATGGTAGTGTCATAAGAAATTTATAGTATTTTCAAATATTAGAATGGAGTACTTAAAGAAGAGAGGTTTTAAAAGGTAAATGGTTTAAAGTAAGAACATGATCCAAACCGATTAACCAAGTAAATGGTCTATGATCCATCTTTCTTTCGGATCCGCCCGCCTGCGTTGCCGCAATGGTAGCATACCACCACTTTTGTCCTTTTGTAATCTAATTACATCACACTACCTTATATTTTTTTATAAAATTAAGTAGGCACTAGAAGTTACAAATTTTTACATGTAAGTTCTTTTTTTTTTTTTGGATAAAATAGCATTTGAAAAGAATTTTAACTGCTATTGTTGTTATTATTATTAATGTCATTAATTTCATTATTATTATTATTATTATTAAAATTTATTAATTTTATTATTGTAATTATTATTATTTATTATTATTATTAATGTCATTGAATATTATTATTAAAATTTATTAACTTTACTATTTTAATTATTATTTATTATTATTGTCGCCTTCGCCATCATCATCAAAATTTATTAATTTTATTATTTTAATTGTTATTATTACTGTAATTAAGTCATTATTGTTAATATTAATATTTTTATTATTAATATTATTGTTATTATTAAAATTTTATTTATTTTTATTTTATTATTATTATTATTAAAATATATTAAATTTATTATTTTAATTATTATTATTAATTTTATTATTTTGATTATTAGATTTTATTATTTTTTCTTAATTAATATTATTGTCATTATTGTTATTATTTTCAGTTTTATTCTTACTATTGTTTTAATTATAATATATACAAATAATATTGGGACACAATTAACAAAGGCCATTTAGTAACTTACAACAGTCCATTTCAATTCTAAGATAAAGTAAACACACTAACGGGAATGCAGTTAATTCCAATTTTGATTCTTACAGCTCAAGTAAACAACTTATTATTATTAAAATTCACTATTCCCGATTCTAGCTCATTCCCATTTAGTAGACATACCATTAGGGTGTGTTTGGAACATAATATTATATAGTATTATAATATTATTCATATTAATTATCGCTTACCTATGTTTAGAAGTTTTGAAAGCTGGATTGTGGTACATTATATAATTCACTATAATACGCCAGCTTTTGCCATAATTGAAATATTAAATATGCTTTAATTATATATATTTTTTATTATAATAATTAAAATATAAAAATAAATTATATTATAACAATAGTTTATTATATCATATTATTTTTATATATTAATAATTACTATGAAAATAAAATTTTAATATAACTAATAATAAATTTAAATAGCGAGAGTAGATCTGGAAATGATAGTGATAATTAGAAAATTATGAAATTTGTAAAATAAATCAAGAGATTTGTCTTTATGAAGTTGGGGAATAATATAAGCTTTATTTTCTATTTAAGAGACTGTGGCTCTCATAAATAAGTATTGAATCATGCATTGTAAGTATCCAATATCAATAATAAAAATCCTCTCAAAATTTCCTACTTCTTCCTTATTCATATCATTTGCCAATAAATAAAAATATTTATTTAAAAAATAAGATAAAAAACTAAGACAAAAGAGAAAAAATAAAAATATTAATGGGTTTCGTGAGTAGGAGAGAGGAGTATGATTATTACGGGGGGTGAGAGAGTAAAATAATAATTATTATATTTTTTCCTGAGTTTTTAGAAAAAAAGAGGAATTGCAATGTTAATAACTCAAGTAAAATGCATCCAGCCGTTGCAATGCGTTCTTGCCTTGGACCAACGGTTAGATCAGAAAAAGACAAATAATGCGGCAACGTACCACTGTGGCAATGTAGGCCGATCCCTTTCTTTCCCTCTCTTTTTTAATTTTCGTTTATCTTTCCCTCTCTCATGGCTTTGTTTAATTTTAGGGCACATTCCTTCTCTTCTCTTCGCTTCTCTCTTAAAGATCACTCTCTCTTCTCTCTTCAGTTGAATAAACACAACACCACGCATAATGCCGATAACTAGCTGCGAGCACTGCCCTTATCTTCGGTATGGTTATTTTCTAACCCAGTTAACTTGTGATTTTTTTTAATTTTACATAAATATATCTGTAAATGCCGATACATACATATGCTTTCCCTCATTGTTAACTTTGTTCTTTAAATAGTAAGGTAGAGTAAGTATTAACTTAGACGCCACTCGCCTCATATTTAGGGGGAATCGGAGGATGGCTAGAGGGGCTTAGAACCAAATTTGATGAAGATTTGAGCATGGCTGTGGCGGTGGCGATGAGTGGTACCCAAAAACAGAGACTTTGAAGCTGGAGCTGGGGACTTCAGTGGATGAGGATCTATGTGGTTTTGGTTTGCTTGATGTTTAAGGGTTGGAGCAAGTGGAAGCATTGGGTGTTATGTTATGAATTTGAGTTTCAAAATTATGAGCTGCTCCTGTTCTGGTCAGGACTAGTTTTGGACTTGTGTTGGTAGAAAGAACAAGGATCTAGCTTGCTAGAACTGTCATGATTTAGTTTATAGAGCAGTAGTAAGGTTTTTTATTTCTTTTTCTTTCTTTTTTTTTTTACCCTAAAGTTTCCTCAATCTCCTCCCACTCATGTGAGTGGTTGCAGTTGTAAGAGTTAATTTAAGAATCAATGGTTTTAATTCTTTGATCTTACTAATACATAGTTGTTATTTATTCTAGGAAACTGTGAAGCAAAACAAAACCCTAACCTCTTATTATATTTGTGGTTTTTCATTTGCAGAGACAGAAATTCCCTAAAAATCTCCTCAAGGCCGCACATTGACGTGTTTATATTCCTGATTACAGTTCTTATCACTCTTGTGGCAGCTAATGTTGAAGGCACAAACAAGCCCTTGTTCGAAAAACATTGCATAAACATGTGGTCTTTTCTCGTGGCATTAGGGGGTTACTGCGTTGCCCTTGTTGCTGATATCAACTCACGAATCCATCAATCAAATTCTTCCGTTGCTGCTGTTGATCATACCAATTCTCAAGTCCATCAAAGAAATCTGTCCGTTGCTGCTGATACAAATTCCCCAAACCATGAAGCAAATTCTTCCAGAATTAGTAGCCTGACTGCTGTCATCTTCGGATTACTCTCGACTGTCTCCTTAGTCTCGACCCTTGTTCCACAGGTGGTTGCTTATATCATCTTATCCATTTCTTGGATCTGCGCAGCTATTTTTCTTGTGGTGGTCTATGAAGATGGAAAATTGTACAAGGGTGCTTGTCGATGGATTTACAAATATATATATATATAATTTAAATAGTTTAATTTACGGAGTAGACTAATAATATTACAATATTTTTAATTGTTTAAAATAATTTTTAAAATGTAAATTATTGTATTTATTCTAAAAATATATTTCTTTTATTATAAAAATTTTAAATAAAATCATTGGGTTAAATAGAATATAAAATTAATAAAATATATTTCATGTATTAATAACATTAAAATTATTTTATATAATATCGAAAAAATTTAAATTTTTATATATTTATTTATTTCAATATTACATTTTTATTTATTATAAAATTTAGTTAAATATAATATAAGATTATAATGTATTAAAATATTTTCAAAATATTGAAATTATTTTAAAATGTATATATTGTTACGTTTATTCTAATATTATATTTCTATTTATTATAAAGCATTATAGTCAATTTTTTTGAGTTAATAGAGCTAAAGAATATTATAGCAAAAAGGAGATCTTTATGTTCTTCTATTGAAAACTTGAGGTCTATATAACTATTTCCCTAATCTTGGGAGTGTAGATGTCATTTTCCTAAAAATAAAATATGAATGTAAGTATATTTTGAAAAAGTTGTAAGAATAACAACTAATTGAAAGATTTAAGGATACCATTTTTAAAAGAATCAAACCTAATTGAGTTGGCCAAAAGACCCAGTTACCTCAAAGATAATACCGGTACCCTTGTTCGTTTTACAAATTGATATTTTTAAAAAGAAAATTCTTGGTCAAGAAGAAAACTAATAAATTATTTAACAAAAATAAAAAATTTCTTACCTCGATTGTTTTTTCCCCCGATCTAACACAATAGTCCATTTAATGTCTTTAAAATTCTAACAAAAAATAAGCTGAATTTTAACATAAATTATATTAAAATAAATAAAAGCATAGACTGGTCAAGTTTTTTCTATAGATCACAAACATAAAGGGAATACCTACTAAAGGTAATTCTTTTTCTTTTATTTCTTTTATCCCTTTCCAGAAAAGAGTTACCGTCCTTTTTTTTTCATTATTTAAACCCTAGTTTCATCTATAACTAAGAAATTATTGGAAAGCATTTACATAAACATAACTGTGACTCTGAGGAGTGACGGCAATGGCTGTGTTGCCTTGTTTTGCCAGTTTGCCTAGTGCTATCTCCTTTTGCTTTGCAAATTTGTAACTTCCCTTGCAGCCATCAATCAGCTAGAGCATGATCAATATAGAGAAAGAAAAAATGACGAAGCAAAGGGAAATATAGGGCAGTGTGGAAAAATGAGCATGGATCATACAACTGCAAGAAGACCATGATCAATACTCTGATTTAGGGACATCTGGCCCCATGACGTGGACTTTGGCAGAATTTTTAGTCCTTTGTGCATGGTGGTTTTTCTATCTATCTTTGCACTAAATTTTTTATTGATCTTACTTTTTAAGCATATGTATCACAATCGAAATAAAGTAGATAATAATCGAAATCAATTTATTTTATATGGGGATGAAAATTTTTTTATCCACTACACACTAATTTTTATCTCCTGTTATTAGTTGAATTTAAGTAAACGTTGGCGCAGAGTAAACTTACGATTAGTAATTATTTATGTCTAGAGTAATTTCATTCAAAAAATTATTTCTTAATTTAGAGGCATGCAAGTGATTTAAAATTTTAAATGGTGTAATAGTCACATTAGTAAGAATTTTGAATTAGGAATATGGACAGTAATTGTTTTCATCTTATTGTATTGTCAGAATTGAAAATAAGATTTTTTAATATAAATTCAAAATAAGATTGCATATACGCTCTTAACATGTGCAGGTATACATCATCAAAGAATCAATGGTGCAACTTATTATTGTCACAGTTAATAATTAAGCTTAGATATACCATAAATAAAACCATTGTGATTTAAATTTCAAAACAAATCTCAGAATAAAACAAAGTCTCTTATAAACCAGGAAAAGTTACCAAAATAACCTCCTTGATCTTCTTCTCAGCGGAATTATCTCCGCGGATGTTGACGATTGGGCAGTGGAATTTGTTGCCAGCTGGTACCGAATTTACCAAAATACGCCGGACGGTATCCTGTAGTGATGTTGCGTGCCTCCAGCGTTACCGCGACCCTCCACACGGATCTTCTGTGTTTCTCGATATGGAGAAAAGAATAATAGAAAAGAAAAGAATAATAGGTAATCCATTTTTTTAGTATAAGGTCTCTGCTAAGGGAGATTTATTAATCAAAGTAAAAAGAGTACGGAAAAAAGATGGCAAATTTTCCTTAGATGAAAGGAAAACAGAAAAAGAATTTCCTTTAGAACACTTTCTTTCAAGTTTCTGATCTAAATAGTCATTAACGTTTCTTTTGCTTAAAGAAAAGACTAGACCCATTTGTGTGTGTAATGTTTTTGAGACAGTCTATATAGGGATATTATCATGGTATGGTAGAAACTACATTTTATCATAAAACGTTTACTTTATTAGCACTTTGCCACCATTCTATTAAAAAATAAGTTAAAATATTAGGTAAAAGTCAATTTTGACCCTAGAGCATAAAAGACAATTTTGTCCTTTGAAAAAGAAAGAAATTACAAAAGAGAAATTTATCATTTGTACACAAAAAAATTTCTAACATATCAATTCAGTACCAAAATTTCTTAAAACCTATATTTTACCACCTAAGTTACTATTACTTTGCCACCAAAACGTTAAAAATAACTAAATATTAAACCTGGAGTTTAAAGACGATTATGTCATTTGAAAAGAAAGAAATTACAAAAGAGAAGTTATCCTACAAAAGTAGCCATTATATTAAAAAAAAGGCTACTTTTTTAATTATATAAACATGTTGTGCATTCAACTATCAAAGTTTAAGTAATACAAGCCAAACACTTCATTTCAATAATATCATTCAACACCAGCAACTCTAAGCCATTTCAAACACTACAATGGCAACCAAATACTCCAAATTTTACACTTCATCATTCAACAATTGTGTTAACGTTTTGGCTTCAACATGAAATTCCTTAAATGCCCTTATTATGTCAGTAAATTTTTTACTATATTAATGTTTTGTTGGTAAAATGATAACTGCTTAAACATTAGATGGTAAAGTATAGTTTTTAGGAAACTTTAGTACTAAATTATATGTAAGAAAACTTTTGGTGGACAAATGATAATGCCTTTTACAATTGAGCTAGTGTTTTGGCTTTAACATGAAATTCCTTAAATGCCCTTATGACATGGGTTAATATTTAGCAATGTTAACAGAATGGTGGTAAAGTGCTATATAGCGTAAACATTTCGTAGTAAAATGCTATTTTCACTAAACTATAGTACTAATTTGGTGTGTCAGAAAAATTTTGGTAGAAAAATGATTATATCCCATCTATATATACAAGAAGCACAAAGAAAAGAAAATTTCACTGTTATTTATTTTTTAGCACAACATTTTAATTTATATAAAACTTATAAATATAAAAATGTAAATATTACAACTATAATAAAATGGAAATTTGATTGGTTTACAAAGATTTATTCAAATAATCTTAATATTGATTGACAATCAATCTTTCATTTGATTGACAAAATTGAGAAAATCAGTCTTGATGATTTATTGTCTTCATTTCATCTTTGTTTTGATTCTTCTCATTCTCCCTCTAGCCAACGAGGGAGAATAACGGACTCCTAGCTTGACTTGAAATATGTCGATCCTTGATTTTCTGCAATGGTCTTCATTCAAGTGTCGTTTAACAAATAAAGAAAACATTCCTTTGAATCTTTTCCGATCTTTCAATTGTTTCCATGTATACTTTTTTTTTTTTTGAACATAACCATAAAACTATTCATTTGATCAAGGAATTCTTTTAATTAAAAAGCCATTCCTTTCATCTTATTAAGGAAATCTTTAATCTCAAGGATTAAATTTTTTTCCGTTGATCAAGTGTCAAGAAATTCTTTCATTTCGAAAGCCATTCCTTTGATCTTATCTTGTAAATCTTCGATTTTGAGGATTCTTTTTCATTCCCTTTTTCTTGAGACATCATTTTCTTTGTGATGGTGGTAAAGACGATTCATGTTGTGGTCAAACGAATTTGTTTTTAATGGAGAAATTGAATGGAAAAAAACTATTACTCTTCTTTACAGACTATGCTCCAAAAATCCATTCTTTGATGGCTATTTGTTGAGAAGAATATTCAATATTGGCTGAAAATAGTTATTAGACTGAAAATATAAGCTTGATCAAGTTAAGAATTCTAGTAACTATTCTTAGTAAATGCGGGATAATATTCTCAACACCTTCCATTAAGTAGAGACTGGTTCTTTTGCCTAATTCTTGTTGCGAGGTAAGGTGATGTATGCCACTTTTGTCCATGCGTCTGGTTCTAATGCCATATAAAACTTCTAAAAGTTATAGAAAAAAAATTTAAATGTCACTCTTATTTATTCATGAGCACATAGGTTTAAATTATACAAAATTATAAACGTGAAATAGAAAAATATTACAATTATAATAATTGGGAATTTGATTGATTTACAAAGATTGACTCATATAACTTAATCTTAAATTGACATATCACTCTTGGTGATTTCTTGTCTTTGTTTCATCTTTACTTTAATTATTCTTAGATAAATAGTAAAAACTTTAATTCTTGCTTCTTTTTTTCTTTTAGTGTTTTGTAACGATAATGGATGTGTTAATTTGATCAAAAGTAAAGGTATATTATTATTATTATTTTGAGTTTATTTTACTTATTAAATTTTCTTCTTGATGAAGAACTAGCTTTTTCGACATTGCTATTTGGACATACACTATTTTTTATTTCTTCATGGCTAGGAATTTGCTTTTTTAATATCTCTATTTGCCCAGACTTTATCATTTCTAAGGCACAGGCTGTCATGTGCAATTTTCATCTCACAACTAACAAGGATCTTATCGTTAATTCTTTGACTTGATGGCCTTCAAATCATTATTATGATTTATAACACTGATCCAAAACCCCATCTGCTTGAAAAGTAACTGCATAAGAAATTACAACAACAAATCATTATGCTAGCTTGAAGAAAATTAATCATAATATATATGCGTATCAATACCCAAGAAATTAAAAACATGTTTTGCATGCCTATTTCAACATTACAAAACCTTGAACCAAAAATTAAAAGATTCCACAGATGAAGTCAAGTCACCGCCATTTCTATAGCTTTCTCATTAATTATTTTTATCCCTCTTTCTATACGATCAACGTGTCCCGGGAATTGAAGGTGAGGGTTTTGGTTTTGGGTTCGGAAATTGAGGCAAAGTGAAAAAAGAAAAGGTGAGCACTAAGGGCAAGGGGAAAGGCAATGTAAGTGGAATTTATCTCCAAACATAAGGTCCACATGCAATTCACTAATTAAAGAATCCACACTATCACTCAACGCAGCAGCTTTGACTTTTGTTGACCAGAACTGGGTTATTTCCAGCAATTATAACTTTATCAAATTATGGAGTTGGAGGGTGTCTAATGTCTCATTGTAAGTTGTAAAGCTTGGTTATTTCCAGCACTTATAATTTTAATATTTTCTTCATTTTAATTTTTACATAATTTTAATTTATCGAATTGTTCTAATAGCAGGAACTAACAACTGATCATCTATCAATCATCCTGGGTTGCGTGTGTGAAAATGATATTGCTTCAGATTTTATCCAACAATTATTATTGTTATTATTATATCAGAAAATTTTGCATGTGATTCAGGATTAGAATTTTCCACAGAAAAAGATAAAAACTGCAGCTTTATATCTAATAAATAAGGGGACTAGCGACTTTGCTCAAGTCCACTTCATCGGGCCAATATTGTCATGTGCTTGCTCCTTATTGAATTTCCTTCTCCCTTGGATCTGTCTTTTTCTTACTGTATTTTTTTTTCATATTTTGGATTTTTTTTTTCAACTGGGATCCTAATTATTTCTCATATTTCTTTAAGAACATAGAGTAGAATTGCGAGTTGCTATATGCTTAGTTGAGAAGTTATTAGTTGTGTTGATATAGAAGCTAAAGGCACAAAGAGAGAAGACAAGGACAATTAACATATATGCCGCCCAAGAACATGTTTGTGTATGTGTGTGTGTGTGTGTGCGCTCTCTACTTTCCAATATCGTTTCTTAGTTGTGTGATTAGATAAAGTTCACCGATTTAATTGACAAAATATCATGTGAACACTTTCAATAGATAAAAAGGAAACACATACTCCTTTAATTAGTATCTTCTTCCTTGGTCATGCTTATGATCTAATTAATTAAGAAAAATACTCTCAAATTAGTCTTCTTATTCTTATTCGATTTCCCACTGCATAATTTTTCTTCAAGGAAAAAAACTTAATTTAATTAAAATACTTTAGTATACATTTGAATTCACTAATATAATTATGGATAGAAATTAAAGTTTTGGCTTGATATTTTGTAAGTGAATTATTCTATAATGACATACTCATAGTAGAACCCTAGGAGGAATGACACTTCGGTTTTAATTTTTTCACTTTTGGCACAGAAAGTCCCTAATTTTTTTTAATTATTTAATATATTTCCCTAACATTAAAACAATAATAGATTTTTATAATAGATTTTTTTTTTGAGTTCTTTGTATTATTATATCTTCACTATTAGTATAATGTGATGTGTTTGTTAAAAGATATATATAAAGAGTTTTGTATGTTAATAGCCACACTTATCCGTCAATAATTAAGTCAGCTTAAAATTCTTCGTTAGTTATTTAATCATGAGAAATTAACGAAAAAATAAGTATTTAAAGACCTAACTGATTGATATAATGGGGGAAACGTCAGGGCTGGTGTCAGTTTCCTTAGAAAGTTGATGTATGTGGTGTGTGTTAGATCTTGATTTTATTGAAAAATAAATAGAGAAGAGCAAGAACAGTTCAGCATGACTAGGAGGCAGCCTTACCGTTTTGAACCAAATACTGCAACAAAGAATTTGAAAATGATAATTGACAAACTAAGATATAGATCTGGATATAAGCATATATGCAGAACAAGTTCAATTAAAGATAAAATGTTTCGGATTATTTTATAGTTTAAGTTTTTCTTTAATAATAAAAATAAAAGAATGGATGTGTGACTATTGGCAACTTATCTTGGGAGTCTCTTAATTAAATGAGAACACATATTGAGTATGTATTATGAATTATTGTAATATGCAAAACGTCTTTGGTGAAATGTCAAAAGAAAGATTAAACATCAATACTTACACTGCTGGCCGGCCATTGCTGCAATTCTATGGAAGAGATGTTGCTATTATTATTAGCTTGAAGCCAAATCAAAATTTTACTGAAAAATGGCCTCAAAATTTCATGACTAGCATCCACAAACATGCCGCCATATCATGTTTATATTAGCATAAATTTTGAAGTTAGGTTTTGGATTAATGAATTTAAGTATTAATAAAATCTGTTAGGACATGTTAAAAATATATTAATATTAAAAAGAATTTGCATGTCATGTACATTTTTTTATTAATTGTATTTATTTTAATATTTTACTTGTTTTTTATGCTATTTTACTTATTATTTTTGTTTAGTATTGAATTTGTATTTGTTATAAAAGCTTTGATTATAACAAAAGGGAGTGATAACTAAACAAAAAATTTGTTTGACTATTTTTTAAATTAAAGAGAATTATCTGACTATTTAAGTAAATTTTGGGAGAATCCGTGGCTTTTTCCCTTGACTAAACTTGTGTAGATAGAAAGCTTTGGGCTTAATATTTTGTAAACCTTGTCTTCTGTCTCTGGCTTGAAAAGACGACATGAGCACTGGAAAGTTGGAATGTTTTTACATTTTGTTACCTCATGTTTACATTTTAAAGTGAATTAAATTAAAAAAAAAATTCTGATGGTAATGGAGCGGGTTTGGAGTGGGGACCACTATGTATATTACTAAAACGGCACTCCTTTTAAATATTCGCTCGCCCAATTTCTTCAATACGTTCATACAACTTTATAAATATACCTTTGTTTTTTTCCGTTTTATTTATTTATTTTCCTTGAAAGCCTTCTAAGTTGCAGGTTGTTAAAAGGCCATCAAAGGTGTTCTCTCTTTTTCCAGTTGGGGCGAATTAATTTTGTACTCTCTTGGCTTAATTTGATGCTTATTCTTTTTTCAATTTGTTTTAGGAGGTAGGTCCCTCCAGAATTTGTATTAGCTTTCTTTTTCTTCATTTGTCCAGCTTTATTTTTAAAAAAGACGTTTACTCTTTAGTTAGGGTTTGGTTGTTTCAGCTTGCCTATTGTATGATATCTTCTTGATTAGCTTTGATGGTTCCAAACTTTGAGACTGTTCCATTTCATTATTTAACTTATCTGTCAATTGACTTATCATAATTCAGCCATTAGTTAGCAATTTCATAGCAACCAGATTATATACAGCAGTAAACGTTTAAGTTTTTTTTCTTGCTGGTTTCTTTTTTTGCCCGCTCCTCCCCTTCTATATGTGTGTTCTTTTTGCTTTAAACTAAATCCCATTTGCATATTTAAATTATATGAAAGAAAGGCTTTGCATATTTAGCAACATTTATGTTTTATACTGGCAGTAAAATGCATATGTATGTGGAGAGATAGTTCTCTTTAAAATCAAGCGACTCGTAGCTAATTCATATAGATATGATATGACCATGAACTAACAAAGAGTACGTATTAGAAACACATATATTTAATCAAATTCTAAAGACAATTTAATTTAATTTCTATACAATCGAACCTGCATACAATTAAAATGAAACTAATTTCTTAGGCGTCCTGTTTCTGCATAAAGATGTTATTAACTTGTTGACTACTTGTTCTACACTTCTACTTACGGTCCTTGCTGATCTGCTGAGGAGATGGCCTTTTTAGCTTGAAACCAATTCCAAATGTTGGTGAAAAATGGATTCAAGGTATCTTGGTAAAGCTGAAGACAAGCACCAATAAACCATCTGCCATATTGATGATACACAATGATAACAACAGCACAAGCTCATGAAAAGTATACACAGATAAGATCTATGGAGCTGCTCGGAAGAAAAGTGGAGACCCAACGAATTTGCTGAAAGTGACATCATGATGCACCGGCAATAGTGCCCGAGCGTTTCGCGGTATATTTTGTTGAAATAGAGACTTGATATGAACTGAAAAGGCAAAGCAGTAGATTGCTTGGCACACAAGAAAACTCCATATACTTACTGTATGTGTTTTGAATATGGGCTCTGTTGTGCCCTGAACATTGGCTCCTAGGATACCAATGAGAACTGGAATCAGGTGTGCAAAAATGACTTGTTAGAGCATCTGCGAAATGCAATATATGTTTATGGTAATCAAGATTATTGCTCTGCATCCTCGGAGGAAGCAGCTAAAATATGTCTTAATAAACAATTTCGGTGTCAAATTCACAAATGCTTATCAACCCAGCGTGTTCAGTGCTGCGGATGATGTGATGGTGGGCAGGAGCTGGGTCCCACTTATTGTTTGTTTGCATAATCCCATGCCCATCTCTTTTTCTCTCAAAATTGTTGGCATGTGAAGCTGGATTAAGCTTGTTAAAGAACGTGTTATTGACGAAGTTTGTTATACAGAATTGAGCTTGCTGGATTCTTTTCTCTCCTTGTATTGTTTGGCTTCTTCTTAGGCTTCCTTTTTGTTTTTAAGGCTTCGTTATTGCTTTCAAGACTTCTTGGCTTCTTCGAGTTATTTGCTGCCTTGGCTTCTTTAGCTTCTTGGCTGCTTGGCTTCTTTAGCTTCTATGTTGCTAGGCTTCTTTCTTGCTTTTTTCCTTTAATTGATTGTTTTGTTCCCTTTGCTTGCACTTGTATTCATTTGCTTTTCATTTTTCTTTATCCTTCTCGGTTTTTATTATAGCCCTGCCCTTTTATAAATAATTTTTAATTTATCTATTACAGTTGTCAATACTTTATTAAGCTATTCATGCCCTCAAAGAATTTAATCTCTTACATCATCTATCTTATCACTGAAAAAAAGAAGAAGATATTATCTGTTTAAAATTATAACTGAAAAAAAGAAGAAGATATTATCTGTTTAAAATTATAAGTAATAACCTCAGTTTAAATTAATCATAGTTTATTTACTAGCATGCTGCTTTGTGTTTTCAGCTCAATGGTTCTTTTACTTTAGATCTTCAACTCAAAATTGGGGTGGAAAATGAATTATATTCTTGCATTTTTGGTGGGGGGGTGGTGTTGGTGAAGACAAGTTTGGTTTATGAAAGCCAGTTAGCTTCCAAAGCCTTGCATTGCTGAATGCTGATTAATTAACTAAATGAATTTTCAAAAGGAAAACTGTGTATTTTATAATAACAAAGAAAAAAAAAACCCAAATATATTTTATCTGCAAAAAGGATTTTAAATGGCTGAAACATAAACAAAAAGTCTTTATCGAATGAGTGTCTTTATCAAATTCAAAGAACAAAAACGTCTTTATCGAGTGAGTGTCTCTCTCAAATTCAAGAAACAAAAATGTCTTTATCAAGTTTGACAACAAACTTGAAACACTTGTCGGAAAACCTCTGAAAAACTTTTTATTACAAGTTAGGTAACTTCAAAAACTTGACTACGATACACAACAAAATTTGAAAATCCAATTTTCACGGGCTTATAAATAGTCCTCCATCTTTTTTTTTTTTTTAATTTTTTCTGTCATTTTTATGATTTCGAGGAAGTAAGGCTATGTTATAAGGAGAAAATTTTTGGGTGCTATTAGTGCGTTGCTATTTTTCCATTAACTTTTTATTATTTGTGGTTCAACTAATCATTATTACACACATGGTAAATAATAAATAGATAATAAGCAATGTCTAAGAGCACCAAAAACCTTCTCCTATTTAAGGATAATGGTGTGGAAATATGTGTGGATATGCTTCCAAGTGATCACACTGCATCGCATCATGTGGTAACATAAAAATAATTTTTGCTTAGCTCTTTGGTAACTTTAAATATCTTGTCATTTCAATAACATCAAAGTTTCTCGTTATTGAAGTTCACCCCAAAAAAAAGTTCACTTAAGTAATTAGTAGCTAATAAATAAAAATTATATATTAATGATAAAAGACAAGTGAATAAAATCTTTTCATCATGCTTTGTTTCAAGTGATAAAGGGAAACGAAAGCACATGCTTGGGCGGGGCGGGCCCTCGCTAACGTATTTTACACTGCTTTAGTCTTGTTTGGCTACGTAAATGGTGTACAATTAATTTGGAGTCCACAAGGGCCTACAAGGGACCCATTTAAGGAGTTCCAAATAACAAGTTTGATTAAATAATATGCATATGTACTGTTGAATGAGAAGGAAACTGACACGTAGAGGGTAAAGAAGAAAAATGTATTAACCCGCTTCAACTCTAACCCCAGTTTGGGGACACAAACAGATAAGCACAGTGTGGCGTATCTCTTATATTCGTTATTTACTTCTTGAATTACTTTCTCTCTTCCTTTCACAATAACCCCATTTCTAAACCTATCTTTTTATCACGCATACATTTATTGCAGTGTACAATTAAGATTTAACAGTGGGATTACTATTCCACCTTTAAGTAACATAATTCTACTTATAAATTTGGAATCATTGTTACGCTGTTGTTAAGCGGAGATGTGCTAGTTTCTTTGGAATCTTTTTCAGGCACTCCAAAAAGAATAAAATACTTGTTCAATTAAGCCAAAAAAATATGTTTGCGAGGCACTTTGGAATCTTTTTGAAGCATTTTATTCAATTCAGCCAAAAAAATTTGTTTGCGAGGCACTTTGGAATCTTTTTCAGGCACTTCAAAAAGAATAAAATACTTGTTCAATTAAACCAAAAAAGATTCAAAGTGGGGTCTTTAAATGATCTGAAGCAAATTAAAGAAAGCAGAGGTCTCAGTCAAGGAGTTTTCGTGTCTCCTTCCCTCTCTCATGGCTTTGTTTTAGGCCACATTTCTTCTCTTCTCTTGGCTTCTCTTTAAAAGACCACTCTCTCTTTCTCTTCAGTTGAATAGACACAACACTACACAAAATGCCAATTCCGAGCCGCGAGCACTGCCCTTGTCTTGGGTATGGTTATTTTCTAACCCAGTTAACTTATTTTTTTTTAAAAAAAATTTACTTAAGTTAATGCCAATACATGCATATGCTTTCTCTCATTGTTAAATTTGTTCTTTAGTTAGCGAGGTAGAGTGAGTATTAATTTAGTTACCACTCGCCGCCGCCGTTTACGGCCACTGGTGGTTATGAAAGTTGAAACTCCAACCACCACATGTTTAGAGCGAAAGGGAGGTTGTCTAGAGCGGTTTACAAACAAATTTGACGAAGCTGCATCATCTTCAACCGGCGGCACTGCTAACTCAGGCTCGTGGCGGATTTGTTTTGCTCGAGGGTCTAAGAGGTGGAGCCGGTTGAGGCACTGGTGGTGTTTTGTTATGAATTTGAGTTTCAATATCATGAGTTGCACGCCTGTTCTGATCATCAGGACTAGTTTTGGACTTGCGTTGGTAGAAATTAAGAAAGTGATCATTCAAGAAAGTGATCATTCTAAGAAAGTGCATGTGAAAACAAAACCCTAAGCTATTATGTTTGTTCTTTTCTTTTGCAGAGACAGAAATACCCTGATTCGGCAGCACGTTGACGTATTTTGGTTTTTGATTCCAGTTCTACTCACTCTAGTGGCTGCTAATGTTGAAGGAACAAACAAGCCCTTATTCGAAACGCATGGCATTAATATGTGGGCATTTCTTGTGGGATTGGGGGCTTACTGCTTTGCATTTGTTGCTGATATCAACTCGCGAATTCAGGATCACCAAGCAAATTCTTCTGTTATTGCTGTTGTCTCTGGATCACTTTCTGCAGTCTCTTTAATCTCCACCCTTCTTCCACAGGTGATTGGTTATATCATTTTGTGCATTTCTTGGATCTGCGCAGCTATTTTTATCGTGGTGGTACATGAAGATGGAAAATTGTGCAAGGGTGCTTGTATTTGGATTTACAAATATATTATGGAGCCGGTTTTAACCCACGTTCGGATTAAGTGGTTTCATGAAGCCAGTATGAAAAACAACATCTCTTCTTCCTCCGTAGAGCTGCCACCTGCAGCACTATCAGATATTGTTTAGTCTCTACGTTATTTAATTAATTAAACTAAGGGTTTGTCTTTGTTATTAGGTACCGAGTTTTCTTTGGGTTATTTTGTCAATTGCATTTAATTTATTAGATAACTTTGTTATCGATGAAATGGATGTTTAGACTTTCTAGTACTGCTTGAGATGTAAACCCTTAATTAATGGAAAAGTGCCAGTTCGAAGCAACCCAGAAAATATTCTGCTAGCAATTTCATTTTCTGGATTTCTATTCCATTTTTTCTAAACTGTTCAGGAAAGCTTTAATTGGAAGCTGTTTTAATTTGGAATAAATGAACTGCGTCATCAACATTCTTGACGTTAATGGTTTCTTCTTTGCTATAACAGCTTGTCAGAAATTTAAATGAGTAAGGCTCATTATATCTCACCTAATTTGGTGTACTGATACTTTGTTTATAGGAGATCTTCACTTAGTGGAGTTTATTCAGAGAAGAGAAAAAAAAAATTATATTGCTGTATCATAAACTTTATTGTGAAATATATAATAAATATATGTAAAAACATTCACATAATTTGAGGGTTTTCCATTCTGTAATAAATATATGTAAGAGCATTGACAAATGAAATTTAATTCTCTTTTAGTATCATTTAAGTGTTTTACTTTTCTATTATGTGAGTCCGTTGTTGTTTCACATTTACTTTCTCGATCCACATTCAGAGTAATCGTTTTATAATTAGGACTAAAAGAGCAACAATATTGATGATTAGTGATTACAGTCTCAGCACCAGTAATCTTTTTATAGAGATTGTACAATGGGAAATTTTGAAGTGTGCTCCAAGGATATTAACAGTCGCAATCATGAAATTCCCAATGTATTAACATTATCAAACAGTCAAAACCCTATATGCAAAATGCAAAATATGACTTAACTTTAACAAGTAATGCTATTTTCTTTTTGACTAATTAAAATGGATCAGGACTTTTATTTTTGGGAAAATGTTGATGGGATGAGGAAACTTTATTAATGATAAAAAAAATGAAGATATGGACGAAGTGAGCCTTACCTTGCAAAATTGACATAAAGCCAAAGCAAGAAGAACCAAGCAAATGATCACGTTGAGAAGAAATTAACATAAAGATCAAAACATAACGACGCATGAAACAGAGAATAAATGAAACTGCCAAGAAGCCCACACACAATATAACTTCGGAAGCTGAAGCCACACCAATACAACTCAAGAAGCCAAGATTCGAGATCAGCACAATATGGATGAGGACCTATATGAACCAAAATGCAATTAATGAGAATTTATATTTTTTATTGAAATATTAGCTCACTGGGTTTCTTTTAACAAACAGCCAAAAATGCTGAGAAAATTAAAAACAAAGCTGCAACTCAAGATATTTTGCGGTCCTACGCACATATTTTTATTTAGGCCTTTTTATATTTAACACAAAATCACACCGTATATTTAACACTAATGTAATAAGAAAAAAGATAATAGAATTTGAATAGTAGTTATGATTATTTAGATTATTCGATATGATTCTTACATTGTTTCTCTATACCATAAAAAGAAAAATTTTAATTCAGTTATTTAGTTTTTAATATACGTCTAACAGCATTGAGATAATGATTTTTTTTTTTTCGAAGATTGAGATAATGCAAGAGAATGAAAAAGAAAAAGTATGTTAGTTTTAGAAAGAGTAAAGAGAATAATAAGTTTCAAAGACCAATTGTAAATAAATATAAAATACTGCTGAGTGACTGCAGCCATTGGTTTAATTCGTTGCTTAATTACATTACTTGTATGATCTATTTGTTAAGAGAGAGAGGCGTAAATAATTAATGAGGATGCAATAGCAATGGCATGGATTTGGCTTCATTAGTGGAATCTTTTTATTTTTCAGGAAATAATTAAATTAAAAAAAACTATGAATGCAAGTATATTTTAAAAAACGATTTAAGTATAACAACTAACAAAAAGATTTAAGAATATATTTATAAATTTCATTTACAATTTTAAGGCCACAATGTCTAAGAGAATCAAATAATTGGGAAGTGTCAAAGACCCAGTTGCTTCAAAGATAATACCATACCCTTGTTGGTTGTACAAATAGAGATTTTGAAAAAGCAAATGTTTAGTCGAGAACAAAACTAAATAAAAAAATAAAAGTGAAAAAGATATTCTTTTCTTTCTTTCCTTTTTTTTTTTTTACCATATCTAACACAGGCATCCATTTTCTTTATAATTCTAACAAAAACTCCAGCCAAATTTAAACATTACGATCCATCCACAATTACTAGCACTCTCAGAAGTACGTTTAAATAAATAAAAACAAAAATATATCAAGTTATTTCTTTAAACAAAAATAAGAAAAAAAAGTGAAGGATTAATTGTATCATAATAAACATAAAGGGCGTACGTAATAAAGGTTATTCTTTTTTTTTTTTAACTTTCTTTCTTTTAAGAAAAAAGTTACCATCATTCGTTAATTATTCAAACCCTAGCTTCACCTATAACTAAGAAATTATTGGAAAGCATTTACATATACATACCTGTGACTGTGATACAGACTAAAATTTCCCAACTCTAAGGAGGCACAAGAGATTGGTGGCTGCAGTGGTGGCGGCGGCGGCGGCTGCACGGCAGTGGCTGTGATGCCTTGGTTTAATTGCCAGTTTGCCTTGTGCTGTCTCCTTTTGCTTTGCATGTAACTTCCCTTGCAACCATCAATAAGAGAAAAAAGATATATATATATATATATATGAAAATGCAAAGAGAAAGAGAGGCAGTGTGGAAAAATGAGCTCGTATACAACTGCAAGAAGAAGCTGATTAAATATCAATACTATGATTTAGGGACATTCGGCCCCATGATGTGGACTCTGTCAAAATTATTGCTCTTTTGTGGATGATGCTTCTTCTATCTAACTTTTTCACTAAATTTTTTGTTGATTTAACTTTCTTACTTTTTTCAGCATGTTCATTACAATCAAAATCTCATATGGGGGATGAGAAATTTATTATCAACTAAACATTAAACATTGCTTTCTATTATTACTTGAATTTAAGTAACCGTGGACACCGAGGGTATTTAGAGTGAGTTAGCTACGCTTGAAGTTAATTTCATTCAAACAGATTATTATTAGTGTAGAGGTATGTAAGTAATTGAAATAGTGTAATATTCACATTAGTAACAAATTTGAATTAGGAATGTGGATAGCTTTGTCATCAATTAAAAATCAAATAAGATTTTTTTTTTCTAATATAAATTCTACGTAAATGATGTAGGTATCGTCAAAGAATCAATGGTGTGACTTATTCTTGAACATTTAATAATTACTGTAGCTAGATATGCCAAAAACAAAATCATTGCGAGTTAAGTAAATCTCAAAAGAGATAAAAGTGATCCCAGAATAAAATAAAATCCCTTATAAACCAGGAAAAGTTACCAAAATAGCCCTAAGCAGTAAGCAGTGCAGTGCCGCTAGCCTTCTTGATCTTCTTGTCAATAAAATTTTCTGTTGATGTTGACGATATGAGCCAGTGGAATTTGTTGCAGAGCTCATACCAAATTTAGCAAAATACCCCAGTTGGTACTTTGGTCGAAGAGGATCCTGTGCTGGTGTTGCATGCCTCTGGCGTTACCGCAGTCTCATGGGAGCTTTCTCTATTTCCCGATACACAGAAAAGAATAGCAGAAAAAAGAAAAGAAAAGAAAAAATGGTAAATGTTTTTCCCATAAGGCCTCGGCTAAGCGAGAATTATAAATAATGGGAAAAAAAAGTACAGAAAAAAAAATGGTAACACTTTCTTTGGTGGAAAAGTAAAAAAGAAAAAGGATTTCTTTTAGAATACTTTCTTTCTTTCTGATCTAATTAGTCATTTACTTTTCTTTCTTTTTTATTAAATTAAAAACTTGACCAATTTGTGTGTGTAATGCTTCTGAGAGGTTTGATTATTTTTTCTTAAATTAAAAACTTGACCAAATTGTGTGTGTAATGCTTCTGAACGGTTTGATAATTGTGGACAGTCTAAAATTTTTTAGAACAATGGAGAAAAGATAGATTTCTTACTTTTATTTATGAGCATATATATTTAATTTACACAAAAATTGTAAATATAAAAAAGGGAAATATTTCAATTATAATTAATGGAAATTTGATAGAATTACAAAGATTGATTCAAACAATTTTAACGTTCACTGATAATAAATATTTGATTTGATTAGCAAAGATTAGGACAGACACTCTTAATTATTTATTGTTTTTATTTCTTCTTTGCTTTGGTTCCTCTCAAATACATAGTAAAATTAAAATTTAATTTCTACTTATTGTTTTGAAGAAAATGGATGTGTTAGATTTGATCAATAACAAATTATTATTATTAATAATATTATTTGAATTTAATTTACTTATTGGATTTTCTTCTTGATGAAGAACTTGATTTTTCAACATCTCTATTTAGACATATACTTTTTTTGATTTCTTCTTGATTAAGAATTGCTTTTTTAACATCACTATTTACACATAATTTATCATTTTTAAGGCATAAGCTGTGATGTCCAATTAGATATGCATCCTCTCCTAATTTAATTTGTCCTGTCTTAAACTTATTCTTTTGACACTACTCCAAGGTAGAATAATATTCTTTTTAACATGGTAGCCATAAAATTAAAATTAAAATTTACAAGACTGATCCAAAACGCCATTTCTGTGAAAAACACACCTGCTTGAAATGTAAGGGCATAAGATACTACAACACCAAATCATTATGCTAGATTGAAGAAAATCATTCATAATTGAAACCACATTTTGTAGGCTCATTTCAATGTCACAAAACCTTGAAACAAAAATGAAAAGATTCCACAAATGAATCCAAATCACTGCTCTTAATTTTTCATTCTTGTTAATTGTTTACATCCCTCTTTATATATGTATACGATGACTTACACTGTCAACCGTTGTTGACAACTCTGTCGAAGAGATGTTATTGTTATTATTATTAGGTTGAAGCCAATTCGAGATTTTGCTGAAAAATAGCCTCAAAAATTCATGGCAAAGCCAACGACAAGCATCCACCAACATGCTACCATATTGATACACAACAATGTATAAATGATTTCAGCAACTGAATAGGTGAAAAATATGGAGACCAATGAGACTGTAGAAAGAGATCCAGAGATAACAGTAATGAGACCCTAAAATTGTGAAAGAATTTGGTTGATTACGTTGAGACTTTTTGTCAGCTACAAATGCAATGCAATAAGATTTTGGCTAGTAAAAAAACACATAAGCTTACTCTATGAGCTCAATCAACGGCTTAGTTGTGTCTTGCACTATCGCACCCACAATAGCAGCAAAATGAGATATTCAAAAATTTTTGTGTACAAAATTGGGAAAAGTAAATTGCCATTAGTACAAAGCCATCAAAATTTACATATGAATAGGCTAGCATTCTTATATTATTTTCACTTGTTTGTAAATGTCCCCTTGGTCCCTAGACCAATGGTGGAACCATGATTTTAGTTTGATGGGGACCATAATGCAGAAACTATAAACTTGGCTTAGGTAACAACAAATCTGTAAAGTTGAAGTGACTAAAAGAGGGGGCTATAATTGATAAACAATAAAATTTAGTTGGTTATAACAAAATTATGTTAAAATAAGAGGGCCAACATAAAATTTATATGATACATTAAATTTTTATTATACTTTTATATTTTTTTGGATTATTTCGAGGTGGCTAAGAGTAGGCAAAACCGAATAGAAATCCCAAAAAAAAAAAAGTTTTGTTCGATTTTTTTCGGTTTCAGTTCGATTTTTTAAGGGTAAAAAACTGAATGCATAAATACCGAATGGTTCGGTTTTCGACTCACCAATTATAAAATCCGAACCGAACCGAATTAAAGGCATTTTTGTAATTATTGATGACATATATAAACACACATTCAGCCCTCACTCACGCTCCTGCCTCCCGCAACCCTAAGTCCCAAATTCAAACGAAACAAAACCCATGTGCTGCCACTTGCGAGCTTTTTGCGACGCTGTTGAGTGCCGAGTATCGACCTCTGCTGCCCTCTTTGCTTATCGCTGTCGCGACTGTGTTTCCATTTCGTTTCGGTTCACTGCAGCAGCTTTGCTTCTTTGCTTCTTCTCGTCGTCTCCACTCTCCAGTCGTTGCCCTTCCTTCCATTGCTAGGCCAGCCAACCAGCCAAGGTAATTTCACTCCTCTATTTTCCTTCTTTTTTTTTAAATGGCTCGGTTTTGTTGTTTTTTTCTTTTTGAAATGGGCAAATGACTTATGGCTCTGTTTTGTGTTTTTATTGAATTAATAAATTTAATAATTTTATTTTGGGCACTAGTGAGTTTATATAGAATGTGGGCAGCCGAAACTTCTCTATTTGGTAAGCTAAAAATAAAATTTTAGAATTTGTTACCATCATTTACATGTTAATAAATTCATATTCTCCTTTTATAATTGTCTATGTTCCCTAAGTTTGGTTTTGATGTTGTTATGGATTTATGTTATGGATGATATTATGTTAATTTTTTGTGATTGTTAGAATTGTTTTATTTTTTATGTTGCTATGGACTTGTGTTATGGATGATATTAAGTTAATTTAGTGGTGATGATGAATGATTTGGTAGGAGTAGTAATTGATGGTATATTTTGATAAATGTAGTTGTAATTAATAAAATTGTATATTGAACCGGACAGAACCGAACCGGACCGAAAAATTGAAATCTGAACC
The DNA here is from genome assembly GCA_030449835.1 of Clausena lansium. Taxonomy (NCBI): domain Eukaryota; kingdom Viridiplantae; phylum Streptophyta; class Magnoliopsida; order Sapindales; family Rutaceae; genus Clausena; species Clausena lansium. The sequence goes on along the minus strand of JASUUF010000146.1, from coordinate 2,629,911 downwards.
GGAAATTGAAACTGATGTGTTAATCCAAAACGTTAAGTAAACTGAAACCGAAAAAATCAAAACCGAACCGAACCGAACTATCGGGTTCAGTTCAATTTTTATTTTTTAAAAATGATTGTCGATTTTTTTTATATTCAATCCGAACCGAACCGAAATCGAAAAAAAAAATTTCGAACCGAACCATTGCCCACCCGTGGCGGTGGCAATGCAACTCCACTCCTGCTCAGGACGTAGTTTCGCATGTAAGTATGGACAAGAAATGTATGCTCCCACTTTGACCAAATTTATGCAATTAATTTGTAAAGGAAAATTCTAAATGTCACGGAGCCTGAGAGAAGGCTGAGAGAAATGACATTGGGTGATGTTGTTTTGGCTCTTCCTCTCTCAGGCTTCGTGACTCGTTTTGCTTGTTAAAAAAAAAAAAAAAAAAAAAAAGTGAAGGCTGACAAAAGTACATGACAAAAAGTGAAATAGCCTTGGAGAGAGACAATTTTAGATCGCTTTTGGCTCTTTCTTTTCTCCCTCGTCTCCAAGCTGCCAACCGCTGCACAAGCTCTATTGCAGCAGCCCATTTCTCCCAACACAATCGCAGTAGTGTTTTGAAGTGATTTTACAACTCTTTCTCTCTCGTCTGTCATACAACTCTTTCAAGTGATTTCCCAAAATATTTTTTTTCTTTTTTTGGCTTGTATAACTTGGTGCTTTGAATGAAATTAATTTGCTTATTGAGTTGTGTTCATTTGCTTAATCTTTTCTGTCCACTCAGATTTAACTTTGCTAGATTTGTAATTAACTTTAGAAGTACCTTGCTAAGGATTGCAACAAAAAGAAGCAAATTAAAACAAAACATGGGAAGAGAAAAAAAAATAATTAATTAAACAATATAGTCACTTTAAATACCCCAAAAATTAAAAAAAAGTACTTCACTTTAACTAACAATCATGGGAATTTCAATCAAAGTTACAAATTGTATTTTTTTTCCTATTCCAATAGTGGGCAATAAATTTTGATAAACAAACCAAAATAATTTGACCAATATACATAAAGATCTAAGCTCAAGAGGCTGCAAAGTTGGTGGAAGAGATAGATGGTAGAGTCAAGAACAAAAGACAAGAACAATAACAACAAAGGCTCAGTGATGACATTATTGCTAGATCCAAGCTTTTGGAAGTTGGAGTGAAACTTGATCGCCTTGAATCACTTCTTCATAACCCACCTTCAAAACGCAATTGACCTTAAGATATCAATTTTGTTGGGACGAAACAGCTGCACATCATAGGATAAGAGAACAAAGAGACTTGTTGCTGCGCTGTTGGGGATGAGGCAGCTGCGTGGAGATGGGTGAAAGAGGGTGCTGCAATGGAGCTTATTGCAGCAACTTGCAGCTTGGAAACGAGAGAGAGAGAGAGTTGTGATGAGGGAGAGAGGAAAGAGCCAAAAGCGTGAACTTTGGGCGCTTTTTTATTTTTTTTATTATTTATTTCGTTGAGAGAGGGTGGGAGAGCCTTCTGTCAGCTTTGTTGTTATCCAGCATTACCGATTTGTAAATGACATAATTCACCAGTATCACTTAAGTAGCATTTACTTCTGAGATTGGAGTGGAAATTTTGAGGAGTGGGAATCATGAGATTAGAAGTGTAGAATAAAAGTGAGAATATGTTATTTACTTACACTGAAATAAGAGAGAGGAATAGGAATCAGAATCTCATTTATGTGTTTACTTTGTTTCGGATTGGGAGTAAATTATTTTAAATTACAGTTTTACCCTTATTTAAAGAATTGTAGTTTTAATTATAAAGTAAATAAAAAAATATATTTGTAAAATAAACTATTTATTTTATTATTAATTTTACTAAAATTAATAATAATAATTAATATTCTTAGTTATATAAATCTTAATTTTGTATTAATTTTAAATTTAAATTATATAAATTAAAAATTATTGATAAGAGTAACATAAATGAAACATTATTATTAATAAGTTTAATTTATAATCAATGTAAATTATCATTTTTAACTAAATAAAATAATATTATATTTAAATAAGTTAATATTATTATTTTTAATAACCGTAATATTATTAAATAATATAATAATATTATTACTTTAAAATAAATTAACATTATTTTATTTTAAAAATATAATTTTATAATATTTAATAAGGGTAAAACAAGAAATAATCTCCACGGAAGTGAGAATCTCACTTCTCACTTCAAAAGAAGGTGAGACCCATGGAGTGGGACTCACACTCCTACCCTTAAAGAAGCAAGTAAACACTAGAGCGGAAAGACTCTACATTGCGCACTCCCACTCCACTCCAGTGTTTACATGCTTATTTGAGGGTAGAAATGAGAATCCTACTCCGTGGATCCTACTCACTTTTGGAGTGAGGAGCGGGATTCCCACTCCTATTTTCCACTCCTACCTCTTCTTTTTTGACCTTTCCCCTTAAATATAATATAATTATATTTATTAAAATAAAATAATGTCACATTTATTTAAAAATAATAATATCATGTTTATTTTAAATAATATTATTGAAAAATAATAGTTTACATTAATTCTAAGTTACTTAAAAATAATATTATTATATTTATTAAATTGTAATAGTATTACATTTATTAAGTATTAATAATTAATAATAATAAATAATTTATTCTAAGAAAATGTTAATTTTGTATTATATTATTAATAATAATGTTTTATTTTTTGTGCTCTTATCAATAATTTTTAATTGCCTTGTAATAGAGGATCCAACAAAAGCAATAGATTAGAAACTGAACAACCAACGTAAGCTGTAACATGCCTAGTGCATACTGCCATAACAAAATAATTCTGATATCTCAAAAACAAATGAGGAAAATAATTCAAATACAAAAATTAAATAAAAATAAGTTTAAACAATAAACCATTGACAGACTGAAAATTAACATAGAAGTTGGAGGTGTTTCAGATCAGTCTTGTTGCCAATCATCAAGATCCGATGTTGGAGTCTGCATGGTCCCTTAGATCCTTCAGCCACCGGCTCACGGTTCAAATGTTGTTGATTTTGTCACATCATAAACTAAAAAAGCTCCAACCGTCCTATAATAGGCACTGGTTATTGCTATGTATTGTTCCTGGCCAGCAGTATACCATATCTAGGCTTTTGTCATCCTTCCTTCAACCAGAAAATTGCAGATTTCTCTTTAATCATACAACGAAAAGCTGCTTTAGGACAAAATTTCCATATTTAAATGACTCTGGAGTTGCTATAAAAAAAAAAAATTTCCTTGTTCCCACAAGCCTGTAACTGAGTTTAGACAATTTAATTTGGACACATCTTTTCTCAAAAAAGAAAAATTTGGACACATCTTACAGCAATTCAATCCATTTTACATGATGAAGCAGGGTTTTTAATTATTATACACTAGACTTATTATTCTGTTCCGTGAATTCAAGACACAAATTTTCATCACCTCTACCATATCTTCTCCAAATCTAAGACTTCTTTAAATTTCACATATGCTAGTATGAGTTGACAATATTTCACACCATGCACACTTGTAGGATTATTATAAGTAACTAAGATATTGTGTTTTTTTTACTGTCTCTTGTAACTTAAAAAACTGTGGGATAGTAACATAATGGCTAAAAATCTTAAATGTTTCAAAACATGAGTTGCACCCATAACAACTACTAAATAGTTTTTTTCTACCCGATTTAACATATATATTTGATTTCAGGAAAAGTGTAAGATATGGTGTAACTCGGTAAACTCAAATATAATGGGTGGAATGTAACTCTAGGGCTTTATCTCAAGTGGGTTCAATCAAGATAGAACAACCAAACCCAAAATGCAGAATGAACACTCAGCTCTAGCTCAATGCTGCCATAAACTTCAGGGGACTCTCACACTTACTTAATGCATGCTTAGCTTTTTAATATAAATTCACTTGGACAGGGTCAGGTGATATTAGTTCATCCTTAGTAAGAGAAAATGCTAAGCAAGTCTTATAAAAGAGGATTTCACACCTAAGATTATAGGATAAATGATTGTGTTCATGTAATTAACATCCCTTACTTTTACCGTACACGACTCAGACTCATCACCCTATATTCAAACAGGCTGAAGCTGCAATTAATTTCAACCCCAAGTCTCATCTTTGATCCAAGACATGAAATCCCAATTCTAACTTGCCAAAAGTCAACATCAGGCTTGAACAGACTGGTTTCAACTTGCATAACTAACTTCAACATATGGAGAACAGTCCTACTCACATATCCAAGTAAACATCAAATGCCGAACTAATTATCTAATTCAATGAAAAAATCTGGTGGCTCATAAATTTCACTTAATGAATTAATTGCAATTCTGATTCAACTCTAACATGCCAAAATTCAACATCAGGTTAGTTTCAAAATTTAAAGTTCATTACTGATCATATGTTTTCTGATTTAGAGTGGAGAAAGTATGGTTGGTCTGAAAACGAAATTGAGGTCTTCCGATAAAATGAAACTCAAAATTTAAAGTTTTTCTGTTGAAAGCAAACCATAGTAACCAACAGCTGTTGTGGTAGTCAATACAGGGATGGACTCCTTCTGGTTGTTCATTAATTAAATCTTCAGCCTTCAACATTAGTTAAATATTAGGTGAACAGACAGGAAAGAGCACTATAAGTATCTAGAAATATTCTTTTCACCCAAAAAAAAAAAAAAAATTCAAATGCAGAAGCTGGAATTATAAGGAGCGACAGATTGTTCACTTTTGTACATGCCTTTTCTATTAATTCAACATATACTTTGCTTCCCTTTTTTTTTCAAAAAAAAAAAATAAGTTTGCATATAAGCAGCTACTACAAATAAATCATCCTGTCAGACAGGTTTCTATAACAAATAACTTCTAATCAAAGCATAATTTATAGAATACCTGAGATGAGTTAGCAACTGATGCCAAGGCAATTAATACATCTTCTTGCCATTTGTTTTCCATTCTGGCACCAAATATACGAAATTTAGAGGAAGAAAATGTTCGTTCACTAAAGTATAGTGTGATATATATGTATGACAGTATGTATTATAAACTGGGTGTTGATTGTTCTGTCAATATACCTGAAGTAGCACTAGCAATTTGCTCGCAATACCATCTAAGTACAATAGAGGTACATCTCAAAGCCACATTCAAGCATATAATCTAAGATTCCAATGATAGACCTGTAATTCACATACAAATATAAGAGGAAATCAAATAACCAGGAAAGGGAGTTTATGTAAAATTCTAAGAGCTACAAGGCCACAGAATAGCTACACCAATTTCCGGAGTCCAATTAATTCATTTTTTCACTTTAAACCCCTTGATAGGTAAAACATAGAATATTCAGTAGAAAAAAATCTTCAGAAAATTCTGGAAGCCATAGAGTAATGTTTATGAAATGATCGTGCTAAAAAATGATTCACACAAGTATATAAGAAGCCTAGAATCCAGATATAAAAAATTAAGTTAATGAAGATCAACACTTACCCCATATACAATGATTAAGGAGATAACAGTTTCCACATGCCACTAGAAAGTATTGAACAAACTAGTTACTAGACAATAAAAGAAGATCAAAAGACATCCCAACATGAAACCTACCCTTTCTAATCACCTGATTGCAAAGGCATTGCAAATGGAGTTGCGAAACTATAATTGTTTTATATGAATGAACAAGCTGGTCCAAGTTTCACTACAATGAATGCAGGTACTAGTTTCTTTCCTAGCCCTGTTTCTAATACCCTAATATAGCTTAAAGAATGGCTTAAAAATGATGATAATACAGATAAGTTAGTAAACAGAAGCCATCTAGTTTCAGCCAAACATAAAGCTGACCTAATTTTAACTTAATTCTTGTATTGCTTAGTAAACAGAAATCATCTAGTCTCAGCTTAATAGTTCCCATACATACTTTGACAGTATCCAAAGGCTACAAGATTAATAATCAAATTATCAAAGCCCAAACCTAAATTTTTTCAAATAAGAGACATAAACTAGATCCCTAACAATAAATTAGAGGAAAAACACATCAACTTTGGTGAGATTAATCGGATACAAACATGAAATTCTTGAATAAAAGCAAGATTGAAACCAGACCTCTTCCTTTGTATTGAAACCGATCAAGATCAAAAAATTTCAAACGAAAGTGAACGCTGCTTCAAGCAAATGAGAGTGAGAGCTGAAATTCATAAAATTGGGGAACAAATCCACCAAATTTGGAGAGATTAATTGAAAATAAACCTGAAAATTCATGATGAAAAGCGATATTTAAACCAAACCTCTTCGTCTCCATTGAAATTTAGTGAGAAGTTCAAATGATTGTGAGAATGCTTGTTTTGTTTACCCCCCACCCCCAACCCTCCCGGAAAGTGTGGGGCCGAGAGCTAGACAAATTTAGCTGTTTTTTTTTTTTTGGGGCCCTTTTTCGAATTTCAGGTACTATGAGGCTTTAAAAATATTTTTTATTCTTTACTAATTTCTTCGGTTTTAGTTTTAGATATGTAATTAGTTAAGTTAGTTAACATAGTCAAATGTTTTTTACATTAATAAATGTCCCGACACCTGTTCCAATTTTATTGCTATTATTAAACATAATTTTTTTTGAATGAGATATACGATGGAAATATTTACTGTCAGAATTTAATTCCTACCTATTTAACAATCCTGAAAAATTATCAATTAATAAATATCAAAATTTTTTTTTGGTAAATTGTCAATTTCTCCGATACACTCATACACAAATCCACTTATTCCCTATTATTTTTAAAATACTTAATAATCTTCCTATAATATAATTTTATAATATTATCTTTATTTTTAAATATATTTTTATTTATATTGATTATAAATTAAATAAATCATATAAATTAAAATTAAAATATAAAAAAAATTTAAGTATTAAAAATAAAAAAAATATTTTTTTATATGAAAAAAAATTTTAATAACGCATTTTCCGATACTTTTTATTATTTTATATATTTATTATAAGAATTGTTTAAAAATAATAAAAGAATACAAAAAAGTATTTTATTATTAATTTTTTATTCATATCAAAACATATGTTTTTTGTTTTTAATACTTAGATATTTTTTATTTTAATTTTCATTCATTGGTATCCTTGGAACCAATGGTTAGGGCACAATGAAGCCCTTACCCTAAACACATAAAATAAATACGTGGAGTTTTCTTGTGACCCATGTAATCTATTGCTTTCCCTTTGCAGCTGATATAAAGTCTTAAATTCGTCAAGAAAATACAAACGGTACATATATTTATATTTTATGATAACAATAAAACAATGCATATAAGAATCCGATATGAACATGCCATCAATAATTGTATATTATTGAATGAAAAACTAATTGAGTATATATTTTGATTTATCAAAATATGAAAACGAAAGTAGAATCTCTCAGTAAAAAGTCTTGGATGAAATTTTAAAACAAAGATTAAGCTTCTTCAATTATACTGCTGGGCGTTGGTGCTGTTCTGGCTGAGAGAAGTTGTTATAATGAGCTTGAAACCAATTCAAGATGTTGCAGAAAAATTGCTTCAAAATTTTGTGGTAAAGCCAATGACAAGCATCCATAAGTTTTCCGCCATATTGGTACACAACCATGATAATAGCAGTGCAACTCAATGCAACATAACAAATGATTTCAGCAACTGAGTGTGTAAAAAATGTGGAGACTAATGATATTGCTGAAAGAGATCCAGCGATAACAGCGATGAGACCCCATAATTGCGAAGAATTTGCTTGATATCGTTGAGACATGTTATCGGCAGCAAATGCAATGTAGTAGACGATTATGGCCACTAGAGAAACACACAAACTTACTCTATGAGTTTCCATCAACGGCTTAGTTGTGCCTTGCACATTCGCACCCATAATAGCGGCCAATGTCGGGATGAGATATCCAAAAATTTTTGGGTATGAAATAGAGGAAAAGAAATTGTCATCACTGCAAAACCATCAAATTAAGTTTAACAATCAAGAGGAAAGCTTCTTATATAAGAGAAAAAGAACCAGACCAATGGAACTGTTTACAAACTTTACAATGAGTCAATAATAGAAACTTGATCAAATTACAAGTGCTGCAATTGCTCTGTCAACCAACTTATAACCCAGCTCTGGTCAATGAAAGTCAAACATTCTGGTGTAAATAACTTACGTCGAATGATTGTGTGGACTCTCTGATATATTTAGTAACTGCAGAATTTTTGTTTAGATGACATATGATTCTACCTTTTATTTAAGATACACTCATTTTAAGAAGAGTAAGGATAATTACTTTTCCTGCTTGTGTTGTGTTCTGTTGTGTGACCGTTTTGCAATTGATCATTTTGCCGCGTTTAATCTCGTTTCTTTGACTCAATCTTGATGTTTTTGTGTTATTTCTTCATTTTGCAATGTTGATTGATAATCTATCAATCATTCTTAGTAGTTTTTTTATTATTAAGTATTAACATTCATCACGCTCTGCCATAACAGAGAATGTATTTCAGTAATGGCGGTTATGGCAGAGCATGATAAAGGGAATTAAGGAAGAAATGATTAATTCCAGAAACCAAAAGAAGAGAAACTTATAAGCTTACTGGGTTTAAAAAGGTAATGATCTTCTGAAATTTAACTTTCTTTAGCTATAAAAAAAAAAAAAGTTGCTTACATCGAGATTGATTATTAATGCATGAACAAACCTCATACACTGGTCTAACATGGCACCATCAAGTTCTAGCCCTTACTTTCTAGATCACAGAATGCTCGTAACTAAGCCTATAGTCAAGTAAGAAATGCCAGAAAAGATGACAAAAGTAATTGAAAAGTAATTAAGCTTCATATGAATAAAAGAAAGAACTGTATGTACTGAAAATTTAGCTCATAACAACTAAAAATGTAAGAAAAGTGTACGCATGCACCTTGAAGGATCAAAGTGCTGTTGATGATGAAGGTGATGACAGCAGAAGGAGCAGCTTATTTGCATCATATTGATTTACGTAATGCAACTCTTCTTCTTACAAAACCGACCTGCTCAGGAGCATCAGTTAAACTCGTAGTTCTTATTGGTGATGGGGACAAAGATGTACTTTTAATTTGGTCGGGAAAAAGAATAAAGCATGTGTTTTTGGGTTTTTTTTTTTCTTTTTTTTAGAATTTTCATGTGTTTTTGGGGATTTTTTGGTAGCCCATAATATGTCGATGAATTATGAAATACGATTTACACTATCAGAGGAATTAACTCGATTGCATAGTGGAAAAGAATAAGCATCCTTTGACGAAAAAGACACAAAAGACTATCTGCAAGAGTGGTGGGGATTAACATATATATTTGTTTTCAGGAAAAGTATCAAGATATGGTGAGTTGGTGGCCTGATAAAATTCAAATAGAATCAAGAATACTCGGCTCCAAACTCAGAGCAACATAGGGTTCAGCTGACGCCCCCACTAACTTAATGCATGCATAGTTTTTTAATAGAAATTCACTTGGAGGGGCTAAGCAACCTTAGTAACACAAAATCTTAGTGGGCTAAGCAATGGAACCACTTGCCCAGACCTAGAGTACTAGCATTTGACTAGTTTTAGACCCAACTTAGGAGATAAAGTTAACCGACTTAAATGAATTCCATCCATTGGTGGCATAATAAAAAAATGGGAAAGACAGTGAAGGGCCATTGGTTTTGTAATTCTTAATGGGAGCTTAATAGCAATGAAAAAGCAAGGAAAATGAAATTTTATTAGTCAAGATGGTGACAAGATTCCGGTGGGGTTTGAAATTTTATTTAGCTTTTAAATCAGGTTCTTAATGTAAAGATAATTCTTAATCAAGATGGCTTAATCTTCCCAGTTTAAAGATAATGCGAGATGACATCGAAAGCTTCATATCCGACCTTCCCATCATAAGGCACTACCAAATCGGTCAGAAGATACTTTGGTTTCCCATCACTCACAGAACCATCATTTCTCACATTAAAAAGCCAATGAAAAAATTGACTGCGTGCAGACAATATGCAGCGAATAACTGCCACTGACTTGCCCTCAACAACTATCTCAGCATCATCAAGCAATAGCCTTTCAAGATTGCTGCTTTGCCCCCCTTAAGCTCAAATTATCAAGATCAGAGTAAATTTCAGAAAATATAATTTAATTTACATTATATTAACATGTTCATAATTTAATTTACTTTCAAGTTTTTTAACATCCATTCACTTGTTATCATTTGACATAAAATTGTTTCATTATAAATCCCAATTGTGTTAATTTCCACATTCATGAATGTTCATTCATCTCACTTTACATTTCTTTTTCAACAATTATCATAGATATATACAAAATAAAATAATGATTAAGTAGGCGATGGTCCACGTAGAGCTATTTAATTATCCCACAGAATAGGGAGTTATCATGTGTTCAGGTGCTATGATGAGAACAGGTGCTCACTAAATCATCACGTTAAAAAATTTATTAGGAATAATTAGTACTATTTTTATATTAATGAAAATATATGGTGGTTCAAATAACTACTCTCATTTAAGAGAAATTTTTTTAATGTTAATCAAAATTTCTCTTTTTATTATTTCGTGGTCCAAATAACTACTGTTGAGCTGATCCAACATAACTAGACCCGTTAATTAATATTACCCATAAGATTCTCTTACTGAAATGTTTGTATGGTTTCTAACAAGTAACTAACGGTGAACGAGCAGCAGCCATTTAAAAAATTATACAGTATTTTTTTTTTAAAAAGACACATAAAAGGTATTTGGTTCTTACATGTATAGCTTTGTAGTTTGCAGTGGAATCATACACCTGCTTGCTTCATACAGTCGTGTCTGCATTTATACCAAGATGCCGATTAAACATGTATATTTTGATTTTTTGTCTCATCTCGAGCGAATTTTTAGATTTAAAGTCTTGGAAAATTTTGTATTCATATGAGTTTTGCCCACTTTTTTATGGTCGAGGCAGGTTTAGATTAAACAAAAAGTAAAAAAGAAATTTATTTAAAAATTAGTTTAATAATTTAATGATAAAAAATTTTCATTAAATTAAAAATACAGACAAATTAAAATGACTTAACTAATTAAAATTAAGTCTATTAAATCATTAAATCAAAAAAATAAACAAGGATATTGCAATAAATTCACGTGGGAATATAGAGGGCAGTGAAGAAATTTTAGGCATCATGGGTATCCGCCGGAAGGGTGATTGGAACAACATCCGGAGTTGAACGGCCTCCAAAATTTTTTATTTTAGTTGGCCAACTTTTGAACGTCATCCCACCAATAATCCTCATAAGCAGGGTCCCGCAACAACCCATCCCATCCATTACCATCGGGTAGAATATTACCACCAAAACCCGAAGGCCATGGCTCGCTCGTGAAAAAGCCATTTTATCTTCCGTTGTTAATAATTATTTTTTTTATTATAAATATAATTTTTATTTGTCTAGCAAGATGACGTTTGTTTTTTTATCTGAAATCTAAATAGATCTAAATTGGTCTGAATTTTTTTTAGAACTGAATGTTTGAATTTAAATAATATATATTTTTTTAATCTAAAACTCTGAAAATAAGTATTAATTTTTTTTAACTTAAGAAACTAAAAACATTTACTTTTACATTTTATCCTTATTAAATTTGAATGTCAAATAAATAATATATATATCTCAAAGAACATAAATATCATAATATTTATAACGTATATAAGCAAAATCACATTCAAGTAAATACATAATGATCTTGGAATTTTATTATATAAAATACCATAAGTTCAAATTTTATCACAAATTCTCAGTAATAGTAAATAATATAAGATGGGATTATTAGTAGATAAACGTGTATGGGTGGTTTTTGGGATAGACTTGAAAAATAAATTATAAAGTAGGGATATTTTTTACATTAGAAATTAGTTGGCTTTTTTAAATTTCTTCGTTTAGTAAAAGGCAAATAAAAAATGGCTTATTTTATTAAGTTGAAATTATCTAAAAAGTTACATTAAGTTATAAAAAACAAACACCTCTAATTAACTTAATTAATTAAGTTAACTCACTTTAAATCATTAAGTTGAAAAACAAACACCCTCTAAGCCTATAAATAATATTAATTGAATTTATGCAAATATGATTGAAATTATGCAAATGCAATGCTTTAATTTGTGTGAACTGTGATAAATTGAATAAATTTTCTAATGAGGAAGTTCTCATTGTTAATATAAGAACAAAACTAAAAAGATATGAAAACACATATTTGAATATAATGTTTTTTTTGTCTTTTAAGAAATTAAAATTCATTTTCTATCTTTTAATTTGGTCGTGATTTTAATAAAATAAGGTAATTTCATTTATAAATTATCTCTTATATATCTATATCATATAAGTACCGCTAATTTCATTTCATTCACACATCCAAAATTTATGTGCTTTTATAATATTTCAATTTCTAAATTGCGCATTATAGCATGGCTAGTCAATCTACATATCTTTATTAATATTATAATTAACATAATTTCTTTTAATTTGATGGGTATTTTCGCAAGTTAACAGATTAATTCTTTTTCTTTTTTCTTTTTAAAAAATAAATCATTTGTGGAAGCAAATGAAATAATGCAGCGTCAGAAAAAACTTGCTAAATGAACTATGTGTGTGTGTGTGTATATATATATATATATAAATGTTGCAATCGAGGATTTTAAAGTACGAGAAAGTCTCAAAAAATTAAACCTACTAAACCCCAAGGTTTAATAATTTTATCAGACTTTTTTGAATTTTAAAATTCTGGATCAGATCGGGACTCTATATATATATATATATATATATATATATATATATAAAATAAAATATAAAAAATTGAGAGAGACTTTTGTATCATAAAAGATATTAAATGAAATTGGTTATTGTTACAAAAACATAAATTGTTCAAGACCTCTTGAAATACACAAGGAAAATACCCATTTTATAAAAACAATAAATACAAATTAGAAAAGAAAATGTAAAAGCCAATTTCATTGCCTTGTAATAGAGGATCCAACTAAAGCAATATACTGTACACTGAAAAACCAGAGTAAGCTGTAACATGGCTAGTGCACACCGCCATAACAAAATAATTCTGATATCTCAACAACAAATGAGGAGAATAATTCAAATACAACATTGTTAACAAAAATTAAATAAAAATAAATTTAAACAACACCATTGAGAGACTGAAAAATTAACATAGAAGTTGGAGGTGTTTCAGATCAGTCTTTTTGCCAATCATCATGATCACGATGTTGGAGTCAGCATGGTCCCTCAGATCCTTCAGCCACCGGCTCACGTTTTCAAATGTTATTAAGAGTAATTAAGATTTTATGTTGTTTTGACAGTCTCTTAGTACCTTAAAAAACCTCGGAATAGTAACATAATGGCTGAAAATCTTAAATGTTTCAAAACATGGGTTGCACCCATAACAACTCAGAAAATAATTTTTTCAACCTGATTTGACATATATATTTGTTTTTTCAGGAAATGTATATGATATGGTAACTCGATAAACTCAAATATCATGGGTGGAATCTAACTATGGGTCTTTATCTCAAGTGGGTTCAAAATATATAAAGAGGTCAACCAAAACCCAAAATGAGGAATGAACACTCAGCTCTAGCTCAAAGCTGAGATAGACTTCAGGGGACTCTCACACTAACTTAATGCATGCTTAGCTTTTTAATATAAGTTCTATGTTAATTTAATATAACAATGGGACAGGGTTAGGTGATATTAGTTCTCTCACGCATTACATTAACATCCTTTTCATTTACCGTACACCACGCAGTCTCATCACCCTATGTCTAAAAAGAAGAGTTGCATTACGAAGGATCTACGTGCTGTTGATGATAATGGTGATGATGGCAACGGCAGCTTATTTGCATCATGTTGATTTTCGTAATGCAACTCTTCTTCTTCTGCACAAAACCGACCTGCTCAGGAGTGTGGGGGAACAAGGTGGTGTTTTTATTTATTATTATTATTTTTTGGTGGTTGTGGGGCAGGGGCCTAATTTTAGTCGTTCTTTTTCCTTTTTTTTTACTAAGCAATTTTAGTGCTCATACTGTGGGATATGGGATGGTGCATTGGGGTGGGGCCCAATTTTGTTTTTCTTGGGGTGGAGGGGAGCATGGGAATGAGCTGTAATTTATGGGCGGTCAATTGGTTATGTAATAGTATTACCATTAAATTTGATATTGATATAATTGAGGGGTGGTCGGTGAAAAAAAAAAGCCACCTTCGAACAAATAATCATTTTTACTATATAAAATTCTAATTACCAAATAATTTCTATAGCTGATTAAGTAGAAAAAAACAAAATTATATTTAATTTATATATATCATTCATGCATGATTCGACCAACTCTATTTATTTCATCAAATTATTAGATCATTAGTGACTGTAGTAAGATTATTGTTTTAACGTCTAAATTAATTAGCAAGATGGTGGTCAAAGGATGGATGAAGAATATTTGCAAAAGTGGTGATTAATGTGCGGTTGTTTAAGAAAGTCATGGCTAAGATGGGATATGTATATGTTGCATGAATATACAGCGAAATTGCGTGAAATTATTAAGTTTATAGCAAGTAAATAAATAGAATAAAAAAATGTCTAAAACTAACTCAAAAAAAAGATAAAAATGATGAAGCACAGAGTGACATCAATAACTCCAAAAAGATTCGTAACCTCTACCCTATCTTTTCCAACACTAATATCTCTTCAAATTTCACATGTAATACGAGTTGATCCCACCCGACCTTGGCTGGCCCATTGACCACTGATTCGGTATAACTTTACATTATCAGCACTTGTAGGATTCTTGTAAGTAATTGAAATATGATGTTGATTTTGATCGTCTCTTGCACCTCAAATAACCACAGGATATTAATATAATGGCTAAAAAATATCTTAGTGTTTCAAAACATGAGTTGCACGATTACAACTCAATAAGTAATTTTTTTTTCCTACCTGATTTAACATATATATTTGTTTTCATGAAAAGCATTAAGATATGGTGACCTAATAAACTCATACATCATGAGTGGAATGTGACTCTAGGGCTTTTAACCCAAGTAGTTTGAGTCATGATAGAGGTCAACCAAAACCCAAAATGTGGAATGAAGAATATTCAGCTCCAAACTCAGAGCCGACATAGGCTTTACCGGACTCCCGCACTAACTTAATGCATGCATGGCTTTCTAATATAAATTCACTTGGACAGGGCTAGGTTATATTAGGTCATCATTAGTGGCATAAAATGCTAAGTAAATATTTTATAACTTCCTTTCATTTTACTGCACAGCATTCTGTCTCCCCATCGTAAGTGTAAACAGATCACGTTAGGATTAATTAGCTAAAGCTACAATACTTTCAATATACCCAGAGTCGCAACCTTGATTCAGATTTTAATGGATCGGTCTTACCACCTCAGCACAAATTTTTCTCTATATATACATGCTTTAAGCTACAAAATTGAGAGATATTGGAATCAACCTTTGATTGTTTAATTGTTTGAATATATCTTAAACAATAGTTATACGAAATATTTTCTATCTAAAGCACAGTTTGATGGGTCTCAAGACCAACTTAGATTCCATTTCCAGCCTAGAAAAGAACGTCATAAATGAACAATTCTCTATTTTCTTATCGTAGTTTTTCCTTCCTCTATGGAGGGCATAAACTTTACTAGGCTCCGTAAGGACTAAATCTTATCATTGCATCCCATGACTTGACCTCGAACAGAAGTACTATTCATTGAAATTAACCAAATTCAAAGCTTTAATTTTTATTTTTTTTAATGTCAAGTAAAAAGTTAATTTCAATAAATTCTGATAAAAAAACTCACAATAATAAAAAAGAATAAAAAAAAAGTGTGTTAACGATTAGGTTAAGATAGTATAAACTATGATTACTACTTTAAACAAATCAGCCACCACAACCTATAACTTTAGCCTATGTCAATGAAAGTGAGGTGAATCACCACGACTTCTCCATTAAAGGAGACAAAATCTCTTTTCTGTAACTTAATTCTTTGGGCTATTACTTCATCTTCTTATTTGAACTCTCACCCCATCCGTGTTCAAGAACTGTAGTTCCACTGTTTCAGCAGCCAAATTGCAAATTGTGAACATTAAAACATTAATATTCTGGGAAATTATATATAACAATTACGAAAATCACTAATAATGCGTTAATGTTTCTGAAGATTATTTTTCTAAATTGTAAACATTAATGTATCTGAAGATTATTTGTTTAAATTTTCACTATATAAAAATTACGAAAATAAAAATAATGCGTTAAGAAATTTATGTCAATAAGAGTAATTATAATAGAGTGATATAAGATAAAAAAAAAGTGTTTCTGTGTAAATTGTAATGAAATTCATTAGTAAATTGAATTATAAAAAAAATCATTCACAAAATCTAACTTTTTTAGCGGTTAATAAAAAAAATACTATAATTAACAGATTTCTATTTATAGAGCATTAAATAATGAGACTCCTACAGGTTCAATTATGTTGAATTAGTTTTTATTTCTTTCTAAATTCTTAACTGAATAATCAAGAACGGGATGGGGACAAAAAGAAAGGAAAAAAAAAATAATAATTAGATTCCTATCGGCTTCAGTTTTTTTCACCAATTGCATTGATGACGATGTTTTCCATTCTTTAAAGAACTTATATAAAGTGAAGGGTGACGCATTATGCCCAGAACTGAGATCGATTATTTGGCCTTTCAATAATGGAGATTGCTACTTTCCTTTAATCTTTTTAGATTTTATCATTTAATCTCTTATATATTTTTTTAAAATAACCCTACGAGCACTCAAAGTTTATCCGAAAAAACTTTGAAAAGAACCATTTTCTTTTCAAATTAAATTATGAAAAGAAAGGCAAATCTATATTGTGTCCGACATAACATTTGAAGAGAATATCTATTTTTTAAATTTTATTTTCAAAACCATAACACTTGAAGTGAATAAATGTATTGAAACTTATTTTCAAACACATATCTATTTTTCTTTTTCCTTTTTTTTGGGGGGTATGAACTGAGCTGCAGATACTATAATTCATGTTAGATGTTAACGTTAAGTAGAAGGTTAATTTCAATCAATTCTGATTGAAAAACACACAATATTCAAAAAGAACAAAAAAAAAATTGTATTAGTGATTAGGTTAAGATAATATAAACTAGATTACTACTTTAAACAAATCAGCCACCACAACCTTGGACGGAAATCACCATAATGAAAGTGTATGAGTGAATCACCACGACTTCTCTATGAAGCAGACAAAATCTCTTTTCTATAACCTTAGCCTTTGGGCTATTTCTTCATCATTTTATTTTAACTCACCCCATCCATGCTCAAGAACTGTAGTTTCACTGTTTCAGCAGCCAAATTGTAAATTGTAAACATTAAAATATTAATATTCAAGGAAATCATATATAACAATCTCAAAGACAACACAACTTGTTAGAGGCAATTTCTTTCTCCATTGAAATTAATTTTTCAAGGAGACCATTGCGTACTCAAAACCCTCAAGTTCATGGACCCTTTTTATTCTTAAAAATTCTAATGTTTGATCAAGACCACATGAAATTATGAAGTAATGGTGAAAGGAATGATCAAGAATATATTAAGGTACAGTTAAGCAATAAAGGAAAATTAATTTTGATAGTCAATCATGGTAACGAAACCCTGGCTATATTTAGTGCGCACAGAATCTAAAGTGAGTGGAAACGTTAAAACATTCCAAATAAGAACCCACTAGCTTGACTTCCAATTTACAAAGACTTGTCTAATCAACAGTGAATCCACTTCAATAAGCCTAAGGATAACTTCCTTGAGTTGCTTTGTGTTTTAAATATCATGATTGTCCCATCATGCCATCGAAACCCCACCTGATTTGTCTTGCAATCTTACGTAATAAGTAACAAAGACAGATCGTGACTCAATGGAATGCTCTATCATTATTACAGTTTTTATTTTTAGTTTTATTTTATTAAATGTCACAATTATACGAAAGGATTTGTATAAATTCCCATTTGTAAATATTTTTACTTTTCACAGTTATTGCAAAAAGAAAAGCACAAATACACAAGTTCACAATTATCTAATTCATTTATAATCTGAATCTGCAATGTATGGTTGTAAAAGGTTTCCACAAGACGAGATGAAATTGGGTGTGATTTCATGTAATTTTACACATGGATAAAATTGTAAATCTAAAGAAGGAATTTTTTTAGGAAACAGATCCATCGTGATTTATTTTCAACTTTCAAGTGATCAAGGGAAATGAAAGTACATATGCATGGGCGCGTCAGTCTTGTTTGACCATGAACAATCTGCAATCCACGTCTTCAAGGGACCCATTTAGCGAGTCCCAAATAATAAGTTTATATAAGCAGCTTGGCTAACTTGTTGATTTGATAATCACCCAAATAGCATAATTATTCTTTAAATTTGAATTCAATGTTAATTAAAATGTACTAAATTTTTATAAGAGTATATAATTAATATTTAATTACATATTATTTCTTATTCAATTATTACGAATCACAATACTAAAAAAATTCACTGTCATTGAAGTGATGTATATACGTTTATAAAAAAAGGAAAATATGCACTGCAAAAAGAATAAAAAAAATTGTCCAATTAAACAAAACATGACCTAAAGTAAATGATCTAAAGTAAAAAGCAATGCCAGTCAAAAGAGGTTCAAAATGGGGTCCTTTAAATGATCAAAAGCAGTTAAAGAAAACGGATGTCTCAGTTAAGGGTTTTTCGTTTCTATTTCCCCATCTCATCGCTTTGTTTTAGGGCACATTTCTTCTCTTGGTTTCTATTTTAAAGATCACTCTTTCTTCTCTCTAAACAGAACATTCACATATGCCGATTCCAAGCTGCGAGCACTGCTATTGTCTTGGGTATGGTTATTTTCTAACCCAGTTAACTTGTGAATTTTTTAAAAAGAAAATTACATTAATAAATCTGTAAATGCCGGTACATGCATATGCTTTGTCTCATTGTTAACTTAGTTTCTTTAGTTAGTAAAGTAGAGTAAGTAAGAACTTAGTTACCGCTCAACGCCGCCGTTTTCAAAGTTGAAACTCCAACCACCACATATTTAGGGCAAATGAAAGGTTACCTATGGCGGTTTAGAACCAAATTTCCAGCTGTGCTTGAGGGTTTAAGAGGTGGAGCCGGTAGAATCATTGGTGGTGTTTTAATCAATTTGTTATGAATTTGGGCTTTGAAATCATGAGCTGCTTCTATTCTGAGATTAGTTTTGGATTCGTGTTGGTACTAAGTTTTTTATTTTTTTCAAATTATTTTGTCTAACGGTAACTCAATCGCCACTCTACCCATGTGAGCACGCAATAGTATTTATTCAAGAATCAATAAGTTTAATTCGTTGATCTCACTACTACAAAATTGTTCTTTGTTCTTTTAATTATTCAAGTAAAAATTAATTCTAACAAACTGTGAAGCAAAATAAAACCCTAGCCTATTATATTAATTTTTTTTTGTTGTTGTTGTTGTTGCTGTTTTTTTTTTTTTTTCCAGAGACAGATTCATAGTGATGATTCAAGTTCTTGTCAATCTTGTGCCTGATAATGTCTTCGAAAAGCATGGCATAAATATGTGGGCTTTTCTTGTGGCATTCGGGGGATACTGGGTTGCACTTGATATCAACTCCCGGATCCATCAAACGAATCCGCCCCTTGCTGCTGATACCAATTCCCCCGTTCATCAAGCAAATTCTTCCAGGATCAGTAGATTTATTGTTGTTTTCAAATCACTTTCTATTGTCTCCTTAGTCTCCACCCTTGTTCCACTTCCACAGGTGATTGGTTATATCATTCTATCCATTTCTTGCTTCTGTGCAGCTGTTTTTGTTGTGGTGGTCTACGAAGTTGGAAAATTGTACAAGGGAGCTTGTAGATGGATTTACAAAAATATTATGGAGTCGGTTTTAACCCACAATCGGAATAATAATTGGTTTCATGAAGACAGTAGCAACAACATGATCATCTCTTCCCCCTCCACAGAGCAGCCGCCACCAGCAATATCAGATACAGCTTAGTCTACATTATATAATTAATTAAACTAATTACTTAAGGGTTTGTATTTGTTATGTACCAAGTTTTCATTGGTTTATTTGGTCAATTGTACTTAATTTGTATACTTCGTAGCTAGATATGTTATAGATATGTATAGGATGAAATGGATGCTTAAACTTTCTAGTACTGCTTGAGGTCCAAAACCCTAATTAATGGAAAAGGGTCAGTGGCTGCTAGCTATTTCGTTTTCAGGATTTCTTGCATTTTTACCAAGCTATTCAGGAAAGCTCTGATTGGAAGCCGTTTTAATTTGGAATAAATCAACTGATCCTCAACAAATTCATATTTCAAAGATGGCTTCTCATGATGTTAATGGTTTCCTTATTACTTAGTTTTTGTTGTTTCAGCCTGTTCTTTTACTGATTTCTTCTTTGCTGTAATAGCATTTTAGAAATTTAAAGTGTAAGGCTCATTTTGTAACTCCTAATTTGGTGTCCTGATACTTTATTTTTTAATGGGAGTCGCTAGCTTGTTCGAGGTTATTGTGTTGCCATTATCATTAACTTTGTTTTGAAATATAATTATATGTAAACTCTTTCTCATAATTTGCATATGCAAATGAAATTTTATTCTATTTTGTAGCATTTAATGGTTTTTCATTATGTGAGTTCGTTGTTGTTTTATAATAGGACTGAACGAGCAACAATATTTAATAATTAGTGCTCACAGGTATAGGTTTTAGCACTAGTAATATTTTCTTTTCTTTTCTCCTCTTTTTTTTTTTTATGAGATTGTAGAATGAGGAGTTTTGAAGCGTGCTCCGAGGATACTAACAGTCGCAATCATGAAATTCCCCATGCATTAATTTTATCAAACAGTTAAATTCCCCATGGAAAATATGACTTTAATTTTAATCAGTATTATCTTTTCTTTTTTACTAGCATGGATAAAGACTTTTATTTTTTTGGCAAATCTTGATGGGATGAGGAAACTTTATAATAGATCCGAGGACGAAGTGAGCATTACCTTGCAAAATGGACATATAGCCAAAGCAAGAAGAGCAAAGCAAATCATGCTTAGAAGAAACATAAAGATCAAAACATAACCACGCATGAAGCCCACCCACGGCATATCTTCAGAAGCTAAAGCCAAGCCAATAATACAAGTCAAGAAGCCAAGATTTGAGATCTGCAAAATATGGATGAGGACCTATGTGAAGCAAAATGCAATCAAGGAGAATTTAGTTTTCTTTTTTGGAATATTTGCTCACTGAGTTTCTTTTAACAAACAGCCAAAACTGCTGAGAAAAAACAGTGGCAACTCAAGACATTTTTTTGGTCTTACGCACAAATTTTTGTTTAGGCCTCTTTATGTTTTATTATTTTTATTTTTTTCGTCTTTAAAAAAAATTACATTCTGTTGATAACTAAAACAAAAAAGAAGAGAATGTCAAAGAAAATCAAAACTATAACTTCAACAAACTTTTATTTACACAGAACTAATATCTATTATTCACAAATTTAAACTAATTGTGATAATTTTTTGAGTTACAAAATCAAATAAAAAATAAGAGAGGAGGGAGTTAAACCGAAAAAATGAAGAAAAGAAATTAAGATGGGTGATAGACTATCAGAGTTTATTTGGATGAAGAAGAAAGATGAGAACCTTTTTTCAGAAAAGAAAAAAAAAAAAAAAACTGTATGAACAAGAAAGAGGAGAATAAGGTGATGGATTTTAGAGTTTCGTCTGTTAATACTAGATTTTTAGCTAGTAACAAAAAGGTCTGTTTTGGTATTTTAAAAAAGGAAATAAAAAGCAAATCAAATCTTAGTCCTTAAAATACTGAAATGCCATGTGTCTTAATCTCTTGCAAACATTATGAAAATTAGACCTAATTCATTTTACTTTTTGTTTAATATACTAACAACATTGAGATAATGAATTATTTTTCCTTTTTTGAAGATTGAGATAATGTAAGTGAAGAAAAAGACAAAGCATTTTTGTTTGGGTTGGAGTAAAAGAGAATGAGTGTCTAAAAGCAATTGTAAATAAATATAAAATACTGCTCAGTGACTGAGCCATTGGTTTAATTTGTGCTTAATTACATTTACTTCTATGATCTATTTGTTAAAACAGATGGGCATAAAATAATTAATGAGGATGCAACAGCAATATCGTTAATTTGGCTTTATTATTAGTGGAATTTAGTATAATTTTTCAAAGCATACACTTATTCGAGGAAATAATAGGAAAAAAAATGTACGAATGCAAGTATGTTTGGAAAAAGATTTAAATATAACAACAAAATAAAAGAATTAAGAATACATTTATAAATGTAATTTTACAAATTTAAGGCCACCATGTCCAAAAGAATCAAACCCTAATTGGATACTGTCAAAGACCTAGTTGCTTCAAATATAATACTGTACCCTTTTTGGTTGTACAGATATAGATTTGAAAAAGCTAATCCTTAGTCAAGAATAAAACTTAAATAATATTCTTGCTTTCTTTTTAATTTTTATTTTAATTTTTTCATATCTAACATAGGCATCCATTTTCTTTAAAATTCTAAAACAAAAAATCAAGCAGAACTTAAATATCACGATCCATCCACAATTACTTGTCCACTCAAAAAAAGTTAAAATAAATAAAAACATAAATATGTCAAGTTATTTCTTTAAATAGAGATAAGAAAGAAGAGTGAAGGATTAACTAGATCATAATAAACATAAAGGGCATACCTTCTAAAAGTAATTCTTTTTTTCACTTTCTTTCTTTATGAAAAGAGTTACCATATTTCGTTAATTATTTAAACCCTAGTTTCATCTATAGCTAAGAAATTATTGGAAAGCATTTACATATACATACCTGTGACTGTGAGAGAGACTAAAATTTCCCAGCTCTAAGGAGTGACAAGAGGATGGCCGCGGCAGCGGTGGTGGCGGCACGGCAGTGGCTGGGCTGCCTTGTTTTGCCATTTTTCCTTGTGCTGTCTCCTTCGCTTTGGAAATTTGTAACTTCCATTGCAACCAACAGTAAGTTAGATCATGATCGATATAGAGAAAAATATATATGCGAAAATGCAAAGGGAAAGAGAGGCAATGTGAAAACTGCAAGAATAAGCTGATCAATATTATGATTTAGCGACATTTGGCCCCATGATGTGGACTTTGGCAAAATTATTGGTCCTTTGTGTATGGTGCTTTTTCTATCTTACTTTTTCACAAAATTTTTTGTTGATCTAAATTTCTTACTTTATTTTCGCATGTGCATCACAATCAAAATAAAGTGGATAATTTGTTGTTGTTCAAGTAGTGGAAATCAATTAATTTCATAAGGGGATGGGAAATTTTTATCCACTAAACACCAAAAACAAAACTTTTTCTTGAACTCAAGTAACTGTGGGGCAGTATCCGTTTAGGATTAAATTAACTATGCCTAAATGTAATTGCTTGTAAACAGATTATTCCTAGTTTAGAGGTAAGTGATTGAAATGGTGTAATAGTAACATTAGTAACAAGTTTGAATTAGGAATGTGGACAGTAATTGTT
This sequence comes from Clausena lansium, assembly GCA_030449835.1. Lineage (NCBI taxonomy): Eukaryota > Viridiplantae > Streptophyta > Magnoliopsida > Sapindales > Rutaceae > Clausena > Clausena lansium. Next base: position 2,606,266 of record JASUUF010000146.1, on the reverse strand, counting down.
TTTTCTTATTTTGCTATCAGTTATAACTCAAAATAAGAATTTTTTTAATAAAAATTCAATGCAAGATTGCCTATAGTTAATATGATGCAGGTATCATCAAAGAATCAGCGGTGGGACTTATTCTTGTACATTTAACAATTAGGGTAGTTAGATATCAAAAACAAAATCACTGTGATTTAAATCAATCTCAAAAGAGATTCCAGAATAAAATAAAATCCTTTATAAACTAAGAAAAGTTACCAAAATAACCCTAAGCAGTAAGCAGAACAGCGTCACCAGCCTCCTTGATCTTCTTCTCAGCAGAATTCTCTGCTGATTGGAAGATATGAGCCATTGGAATTTGTTGCGGAGCTCATACCGAATTTACCAAAATACCCCTGTTGGTACCTTGTCGAAGAGGGTCCTGTGGTGGTGTTGCATGCCTCCGGTGTTACTGCAGCCTCATGGGAGCTTTCTCTCTTTTCCGATTCACAGAAAAGAATAGCGGAAAAGAAAAAATGGTAATTTTTTTCTCATAAGGCCTCGGCTAAGCAAGAATTATAAATAAAGGAAAAAAAAGAGTACGGAAAAAAATGGTAACGATTTCTTTGGCAGAAAGGTAAAAAAGAAAAAGTATTTCTTTTAGAATACTTTCTTTCTTTAGTCTTTCACTTTTTCTTCTCTTTTTTCTTAAAGAAAAAACTAGACCCATTTGTGTGTGTAATGCTTCTAAGTGGTTTGATAATTGTGGACATGCAGTCTAAAATTTTTGAGAACAATGGACAAAAGATACATTTCTTATTTTTATTTATGAGCATAAATATTTAATTTACACATTAATTATAACTATAAAAAAGGCAAATATTGCAATTGCAAGTGATAGAACTTTGATTGATTTGTAAAGGCTGATCCAAACAATTTTAATGTTCATTGCCAATCAATCTTTTGATTCGATTAGTAAAGATTAGGACGGACACTCTAAATAATTTATTGTTTTTATTTCATCTTTGCTTTGATTCCTCTCAAATAAATAGTAAAAAAAAAAATTTCGACCTAGTGTTTTAAAGATGGATGTTTCAGATTTGATCAATAACAAATTATTATTATTATTATTATTATTATTATTATTATTATTTTGAGTTTAGTTTACTTAACGGATTTTCTTCTTGATGAAGAACTTGATTTTTTAACATCTTTATTTGGACGTATACTCTTTTTGATTTCTTCTTGATTAAGAATTTGCTTTTTTAACATCACTATTTATACATAATTTATCATTTTTAAGGCATAAGCTGTCATGTCCAATTCGATACGGATCCTCTCCAAATTTAGTTTTTCCTGTCTTATATTTATTCTTTTGGCACTACACCAAGGTAGAATAATATTCTTTTTAACATGGTAGACTTGAAATTAAAATTTAGATTTACAAGACTGATCCAAAACGCCATTTCTGTGAAAAATACATATGCTTGAAAAATAAGGGCATAAGAAACTGCAACACCAAATCATTATGCTGGATTGAACAAAATTATTCATAATTGAAACCACATTTTGTAGGCCCATTTCAACATCACAAAACCTTTGAAAGTTGAAACAAAAATGAAAAGATTCCACAAATGAATCCAAATCACTGCAATTAATTTTTCATTCTCATTAATTATTTACATCCCTCATTATTTATGTATATGATGACTTAAACTGTCCACCGTTGCTCTGTTGAAGAGTTGTTATTATTATTATTATTAGGTTGAAGCCAATTCAAGATTTTGCTGAAAAATGGTCTCAAAAATTTCGAGGTAAAGCCAACAACAAACATCTATCAACATGCTACCATATTGATATATAGGAATGATAATAGCAGCGCAAACTCTATGCAATGTATAAATGATTTCAGCAACAAAATATGTGAAAAATATGAAAATCAATGAGACTGCAGAAAGAGATCTAGAGATAACAAATTAACAATAATGAAGCCCCAAAATTACAAAAGAATTTGCTTGATTAAATTGAGACTTGCTGTTAGCTGCAAATGCAATGCAATGAGATTTTGGCTAATAGAAAAATACACAACCTTACTCTACGAGCTCAATCAATAGCTTAGTTGTGCCTTCCACTATTACACCCACAACAGCAGCAAAATGAGATATCCAAAAATTTTTGTGTACGAGATTGAGAAAATAAAACTGCCATTAGTACAAAGCCATCAAAATTTATATATGTACATGTCCCTGGACCAATGGTGGAGCCATGATTTTAGTTTGATGGGAACCATAGTGAAGAAACTATAAACTTGATTCAGGTATAACAATAAATCTGTAAAGTTGAAGTGATCAAAAGATGGGGCTATAATTGATAAACCATAAAATTTAGTAGGTTATAACAAAATTATGTTAAAATAAGAGGGCCAGCATAAAATTCACATGATACATTAAATTTCCAACATACTTTTATATTTTTTTGCATTATTTCGAGATGACAATGTTAGTAAACAAGAAATGTGTGCTCCAACACACTTTTATAAACAAGAAATGTATGCTGCCACTTTGACCAAATTTTTGCAGTTAATTTGTAAACGATAGAATCCATCCACTATCACTTACGGGAGTGGGAGTGGGAGTGGAAAATTGAAGTCCCCTCATTCTAGTGTTTATATGTTTATTTAATAGTAAAAGTAAGAATACGGTCAGTTTTAGAGAATTTGGGGCCTTAAGCAAATTTTTTTGTAAGACCTTTTTTTATTTTGTAACTTTAATATTCAAAGAAACATAAAAGAATTTAAAATCTATTACATCTTTTATTTTTGAATTTAAACAGTTATTAAAAGGATCTTAAAAAATTTGAAAAATAAAAACTAAAAATAGCTAAGAAGATATCCTTTTTACTTCCATTAGAATCATTACAAAAATAAACAATCAAACAAATAAAACATAATATTTTCAAGTAGAATGTTTAGATTGATAGCACATAGAAAGTTGAGATGATGAATTGATAATAAGATATAATAAATATGTCCTTTGTATTTCAAAAAAGTTAATTTTTTCCTTCTTAAATGAACTAAGGAATGTAATAATTTTTTTTTATAGAGAAAGGAATAAGGAATTTTTTTCACCTACTAATTTTTGAGATTATAAAGTTTTTAATAGAAATTAAAAGGAATATTAAAAGTTAAAGATTCCAACAGTAAATAATTAAGTTTTTTAAGAAACTAAAAAGGGAAAAAAATAGATTTTTTTTCCTTAGAAAGACTGATAATGAATGAACTAATGGTTGGACAATTTTATTAATCATATCTTTTTAACACTAAGGTTAGGAAATATACATTTTTTTACCAAAAAATAATTCTTAATTGGATTATTATTATTAGTTAGAGAGATGTCTAATAGACTTTTCTACAATACGTAATTTTAAAAAATCTTTATTAATTAGAGAATTATTAAGAGAATACACAAAAAATGAGGTCTTCTGAAAATATGAGGCCTTAGACGACCGTCTTGTTCACCTATACTTAAAGTCACCTAGAATCCTACTCTATGGATCCTACCCATTTTTAGAATGAGCAGGATTCTCACTCCCATGGAGGAGGTCTCTTCTTTTTCTACCTCTCCTTTTAAATGTAATATAATTATATTTATTAAAATAAAATAAAATTACATTTATTTTAAAATAACATTATTATTTAACAATGTTGCATTTATTAAAAAGATGGTTTACATTAATTTTAAGTCAAAATTACTTAAAAATAATATTATTATATTCACAAAGAATTAATAATTTTACTATATAATATCTCTACTTGAAAATATAATATTATTATATTTATTTAATTTTAATAGTATTACATTTATTAAATATTAGTAATTAATAATAAAAAATAATTTTTGTAAGAAAATATTAATTTTGTTTATTCTAAAAAAATGTTAATTTTGTAGTATATTATTAATATTAATGTTTCATTTGTATTGCTCTTATCAATAATTTTTAATTTACATAATTAAATAATTGGTGATTTATATAATTAAAAATATTAATAATTATTATTAAGTTATATAATTAAATTTATTTATAAAATAAATAGTTTATTTAAAAAAATATTTTTTATTCACTTTATAATTAAAAACTACATTTCTTTAAATAAAGGTAAAACTATAATTTGAAACAATTTACTCCCAATCGAAGACAAAATAAACACATAAATGAGATTATGATTCCTATTCCACACTTCCATTCAAATACAAGTAAACAACATACTCTTGTTTTCACTCCACACTCCTTATTCTAAAATTCTCATTTCTCATGATTCTCAATCCAATCCAAAAAATAAACGCTACCTTAATGTAATGACAGAATCATTTGTCTCTTCAATGGATCCATGCTTATACGAATTAAATCAGCCGTTCTCAAAATCAATTTCTTTATTTCTTATAACCTGTATTGATCTCTTTCCAAATTAACACTTTCCAGCATGCTTTCTATAATTATTAGAACCCAATGAAATTTTGTTTGTAATTCTAATGAAAACCTAATTCTCCCTACCAATGTGAGCCAGTCAAATTCTATGTTTCTTATTTTTAGCATAAGAGATTTTATTATCTCAATTAAATGACACCTCCAATAATCTTTTTTTTTAAATACTAAAAAATGGCCTCAAAATTAAATTTGTTTTGTAAAAAAAAAATCCATTAAATTTCACATTATGGCCTACTGTTCTATCATATAACAGAATCTTAGTAGGCTAGCAATGGACTCACTTGCCTAGAGTACTCGCATTTGACTTCTTTTAAGTAATGCAATAACTTAGGAGTTAAAGTTAACCAACTAAAATGCATTCGATCCATTGGTGGCATAATTTAAAAAAAAAGTGGAAAGACAATGATAGACCGTTGGTTTTGTAATTCTTGATGGGAGCTCAGTGGCAATGAAAATGCAAGGAAAATGAAATTTAGTCAAGATGACAAGATGCTCGTGGGGTTTGAATTTTTTTTTTTCCTTCTTTTGCTTTAAGTTCGGTAATTCTTCTAGCATTCTGGGAATCCGTGGCCAAAATTCAATCGACAGCTTTATAGTTTATAGGTCTCAATTGCACAGTATATCCATTTTATTTTCCGTTATTAATAACTTTTCTTTCTTGTTGTAAATACAATTTTTGTTTTGTTTTCTTTTTTGTTTGTCTAGTAAGACTAGAAATAATATTAATTGAATTTATGCAAATGCAATGCTTTAATTTGTGCGAATTGTGATAAATTATTGGTTTATATTTCAATTTCTAAATTGCATGGCATCCAATAATCAATCTACATATCTTTATTAATATTGTAATTAACATAATCTCTTTTAATTCGACGGGTTTTTAGCAAGTTGACAAATTAATTCTTTTCTCTTTTTTTTTTTAAACAAATAAATCATTTGTGGAGACAAATGAAATAATGCAATGACAGAAAAATTTTTCTAAAAGAACTGTGTAAACAAATATAAAAAATTGAGAGAGACTTTTGTATCATAAAAGATATTAAATGAAATTGGTTATTCTTACAAAAACATAAATTGTTCAAGACCTCTGCAAACACACAAGTAAAATACCCATTTTATAAGAAAAATAAATACAAATTAGAAAAGAAAATGTAAAAGCCAACTTCATTGCCTTGTAATAGAGGATCCAACTAAGGCAATATAGTATACCCTGAAAAACCAGAGTGAGCTATAACATGGCTAATGCACACTGCCATAACAAAATAATTCTGATATCTCAACAATAAAAGAGAAGAATAATTCAAATAGAATAACCAAACCCAAAATGCGGAATGAACACTCAGCTCTAGCTCAAAGCTGCCATAGACTTCAGGGGACTCTCACACTAACTTAATGCATGCTTAGCTTTTTAATATAAATTCACTTGGACAGGGTCAAGTGATATTAGTTCATCCTTAGTAAGGGAAAATGCTAAGCAAGTCTTTCCTATAAAAGAGGATTTCACACCTAAGCTTATAGGATAAAAGATTGTGTTCATGTCATTAACATCCCTTTCTTTTACCGTACACCACTCAGACTCATCACCCTATGTCCAAACAGGCTGAAGCTGAAATTACTTTCAGCCCCAAGTCTCAGCTTTGATCCAAGACATGAAATCCCAATTCTAACTTGCCAAAAGTCAACATCAGGCTTGACAGACTGGTTTCAACTTGCATAACTAACTTCAACATATGGAGAACAGTCCTACTCACATATCCAAGTAAACATCGAATGCCGAACTAATTATCTAATTCAATGAAAAATTCTGGTAGCTCATAAATTTCGCTTCATGAATTAATTGCAATTCTGATTCAACTCTAACAAGCCAAAATTCACATCAGGTTAGTTTCAAAATCTAAAGTTCGTTACTTATCATATGCTTTCTGATTTAGAGTGGAGAAAGGATGGTTGGTCTGAAAACATTGACATTGAGGTTTTCCGATAAAATGAAACTCAAAATTTAAAGTTTTTCTGTTGAATACAAACCACAGTAACCAACAGCTGTTGTGGTAATCAATACAGGGACGGACTCCTCCTGGTTGCTCATTCATTAAAATTTTCAGCCTTCAACATTAGTTAAATACTAGGTGAACAGACAGGAAAGAGCATTACAGTATCTAGAAATATTCTTTTTACCAAAAAATAAAATAAAATGTAGAAGCTGGTATTATAAGGACTGACAGATTGTTCACTTTTGTATTTGCCTTTTCTTTTAATTCAACATATACTTTGCTTCCCTAAAAGAAGTTTGCATATAAGCAGCTACTACAAATAACAAATAAATCATCCTGTCAGACAGGTTTCTATAACAATTAACTTCTAATCAAAGCATAATTTAAAGAATACCAGAGATCAGTCAGCAACTGATGCCAAGGCAATTAATACACGTTCTTGCTATTTGTTTCTATTCTGGCACCAAATATGTGAAATTTAGAGGAAGAAAATGTTCGTTCATTAGAGTATAGTGTGATATAAATGTACGTATTGTAAACTGGGTGTTGATTGTTCTGTCAATATACCTGAAGTAGCACTAGCAATTTGCTCGCAATACCTCTAAGTACAGTAGAGGTACATCTAAAAGCCACATTCAAGCATATAATCTAAGATTCCAATGATAGGCCTTGAATTCAACATACAAATATGAGAGGAAATCAAATAACCAGGAAAGGGAGTTTATGTAAAATTCTAAGAGCTACTAGGCTACAGAATAGCTACACCAATTTCCGGAGTCCAATAAATTCATTTTTCACTTTAAACCCCTTGATAGGTAAAACATAGAATATTCAGTGGAAAAATATCTTCACAGAAAATTCTGGAAGCCATAGAGTAACGTTTATGAAATGATCGTGCTAAAAAATGATTCACATAAGTATGTAAGAAACCTAGAGTCCAGACATTAAAAATTAAAGCAATGAAAATCAACATTTACCCCATATACAATGACGAGCACATCCAAAGGAGATAACATTTTCCACATGCCACTACAAAGTATTGAACAAACTAGTTACTAGACAATAAAAGAAGATCAAAAGACATCCCAACATGAAGCTTATCCTTTCTAATAAACTCACCTGATTGTAAAGGCATTGCAAATGGAGTTGTGATACTATAATAGTTTTATATTAATGAACAAGCTGGTTCCAGTTTCACTACAATGAATGCAGGTACTGATTTCTTTCCTAGCCCTGTTTCTAATACCCAAATATAGCTTAAAGAATGGCTTAAAAATGATGATAATATAGATAAGTTAGTAAACAGAACCCATCTAGTTTCAGCCAAACATAAAGCTGACCTAATTATAACTCAATTCTTGCATTGCTTAGTAAACAGAAATCATCTAGTCTCAGCTTAATAGTTCCCATACATACTTTGACAGTATCCAAAGGCTACAAGATTAATAATCCAATAATCAAAGCCCAAACCTAAATTTTTTAAATTAAGAGACATAAATTAGAGGAAAAACACGTCAACTTTGGTGAGATTAATTCTTGAATAAAAGCAAGATTGAAACCAAACCTCTTCCTTTGTATTGAAACCGATCGAGATCAAAATATTCCAAATGAAAGTGAACGCTGCTTCAATCGAATGAGAGTGAGAGCTGAAATTCATAAAATTAGGGAACAAATCCACCAAATTTGGTGAGATTAATTGAATTAAACCTGACAATTCATGATTAAAAGCGAGATTTAAATCAAACCTCTTCGTCTTCATTGAACTGAGATCATAGAATTTCAAATGATGCTGAGAATGCTTGACTGGTTCCCCCCCGCCCCGAAAGTGTGGGGCCGAGAGCTACAGAAATTTAGCTGTTTTTTTTTTTATTCTTTTTCGAATTTCAAGTAGTATGAAGTTTTTAAAATAATTTTTATCCTTGGCTATTTACGCCGTGCACCCACATGTTTCAACCATGTGCACCGCACACTTATTTCCGTTAAAAAATCAATTAATTCTAACAGTGCCGTTTGTAAATTTGGGAAATAACGAAATTGCCCACTGTTTGAATCCGAAGTAGGTAAGGGTAACAAAAAAATATGTATATAAAAATCCCATATTAGTTTGTTTTGCCATTAAATAACAATACATATGTGGCATGAGATAAGCACATTAGAATGATAAGTAAAGCTTTTGCAGCTGTGCATTGTAACGACTATATATGCAATACAAGTCATTCATTTACAGTTCATTTGCAACGGTAACATAACAGCATGCCACTTCCATCACCTATAAATATTGTACCTGACAATACTCCTCACCCTCACTATCACTAGCAAAACTCAGCATATTCAGATTACTACAAACAACATTCATTTTTTTGAGCTTCAAATCATTGTTAAGCTTAATATAAGTATAACGAGAAGCATCACCAGATATTGAAATTACAACCTAGTCAACACATACATTGGTAGAAGAATGTCTAGTTGCTCTAGGGGTGCTTCAAGTTCATCAAAATCAAAACCCAATTTAGAAAAGAATTTAATCAATGGAGGAATTTTCAAGTTCCACAACAAAGTATGCTATTGTAGAGTTAGAGCAGCAATCAAAGTATCAGAATCCAAGCCAAATCCTAATAGATTATATTATAGTTGTCCTAATGATCATGCATATAGTTTCTTTAGATGGTGTAGAGAGGAGATTGCAGAATTTGCAAGACAAATGAACCTATTTGAAGATCAAGGTATTGAGAACAGTGACAACAGTATTATGAATTTTGACATTGCTGAACTTGATCACAGGATCATTAAAATTGAAAGCTTACTTTGTTAATTGAAGAAGTATCAATTCATCACAATGGTCATTGTAATACTTGTTGCAACTATCATTTACTGTAACTTATGACAAATGTATTAAGAATAGTTGCTTAGATTCAAAAAATGTAGGAAAATTAAGTGCAACATCTACTCAGCTCACCTTGAGTTAATAAAATAAAATGAATCAAATATCTCTAAGTAGGATTCGAACCTACGACCAGTCAGTTAATAGCCAACCGCTCTACCACTGAGCTACTAGCAGCAAATGAAATGGTGTACTAATCACCTATATGTTACATATCAATGTATCCAACAAAAAACAAAAAACATGAAGTTGATCCATCTATATGCCAGTTTTATATCTACTTTGCCAACAACTTTCATAATGCCACAAACCACTGGCAACATAATCTAAAGCCTAGTCAACATAAAATTGCCATCGCCTTTGGCATGCTTAGTGTCTAAGCACCAAATACATTTAAGCTCCATATGCAAAATAACATTACACATAAAATTAAGACCAAGTCTAGAATTTAGTTGTGAAATGACCAAAAAAACCTTGTTTCAAATCTTACAAATCTTCAGCTGGTTCACTGTGGCATTGTGGAAGGTGTCAAAAATGGTTGATATACCTTCATTACTTGGTATTGTTACTGCGGCCAATGTCTCTAGTGCATTTCACCAATCACTACATTATGATCAGTAATAGATTTCAACATAAGTAATGCAATGCTTTCATTACCTAAGAATTGTATGTTATTATTGTAAAACTATTGGTCAGTACTCTCTTTTTTTGGGCAATTTTGTTTTCCATTAATCTGATCCCACCAAGTGCCATAATCTTTTTGCCTTGTACACCTAACCATAAAGCATTAGCTTGAACATTTGTCATCTGCTTTAGATTTATTTTCTTTGTACTTGATGGCCCTTCTTCATTCCCAAACCTATTCTTTGGTGGTGGGAGTTGCATCTCACGAGGTTCATGCACCTCAACCGTTACCCTTACCTGCTCATGTGGTTACATATGACTAACAGTAGCCCCATTGCCTAGTGCACTGTCAAACACATCCCTAGGCCTACCTTATAGGCCTAACATTTGTTTGTTTTATTTGTTGTCATTTAAATGCCACAACTTTCATTATGTAGTCAAATCAAATAATATTAACAACTTCCAAGTGATAACAAACAATTTAGATATTTACAAATAAGTTAGATATTGCACATTAACAACAAAAACATGAATATGTTTGGGAAATCATACCTTAGGCTGCTCTTCCTGTCCTTGTCATATAGCCTTTAAGATTACTTTGTGGACATACACAAGTGGTCAAAATAAGGTTCAACATTACACAATGAAGCTTGTAAAGGAAGGAAGTAAGTTCTGACCTTATAATGCCTTGTCCTCTTGTTTGCATTCAAGGGGCTAACTAGATAGCCTCGTTTGTTGTGGCCAAATTTTTTACAGCACTTGCACTGCATCCTATATCATTTCTTCACTGGAGGAACCTCATCAGCTTCCCTTCTTCTATTCATTTTTGGTCTTCAAGGGGGCCTTCTTACCAATGGAGGATAAATCTCATCACCTATCATAATTGGCCATAAAGACTTACTGGAATAGGGTGGATCATTCTAGCATAAGTGCTTAAATAACTCCCTCGCTTCAATAATGGACTAATAAACTGTCCTAACTTCTTTCTACTATGTAAAATACACAGCATTGCATGGATGCATGGAATGCCACTTAATTGCCAGTAGCCACAGTCACAAACATGGTGCTTTAGATCAACTGTATAAGTCCTGTGGTTGTGATCTGCTTCATACAACCATTCACTAGCTTGAGCTACAGGGTTTGGACTTCCAATCTGTAGATTGTTCGTCATCATATCATAGATCCTTTTCGGAATCTCAGACTCCCAATTCTTAGCTTTTTTCCTTCTGTTCACCATCCTCTTCATTAGCTTCTTCCTCATCCATTTAAGCAAATTCAACATTAGCACCTTTCTTTGTTCTCCAAGCCATGCATTAAAAGATTCTGTCATATTATTTGTGCAGTGGTCAATCTTGCAGTTGTTGTCGAAGGCATGTCTTGCCCAAAATTTTGCTGGTAATCTTCTTAGTGTCTCATAAACACCCTCATCAACATGCATCAAAGCTGTCATTGCTTCATCAAAATCCCTTATGTTGCATGCCCTTGCAGCTACCCAGAAATAAGCCTTGAAGTTTGTATGAGGATGCTTTGTCTTTAAGTTTGAAAGAATGTGTCTTGCACAGAACCTCACATGAGCATTTGGAAACTTAAGGGCCAAAGCATTTTAGATATCTTTCTGCCTGTCACACATGAAAGTTAGTTGCCTTGTATATTCAAGAAAAGTCTTCAAATGGCCTAAAAACCATGTCCAGGTACTTGTGCTTTCAACAGTACACACACAGAGAGCAATTAGAAAGATTTCAGTGTTTGCATCAAGTGCTACTGCTGACAACAACACACCCTTATATGGACCCTTCAAGTGGCAGCCATCAATCCCAAGGAAGGGTCTATAATTAGCTTTGAAACCATCTCTAAGGGCTGGAAATGAGAGGATGACTCTATCAAAATGAGTTTGAGACTGCTCCTCTTGTAACCTAATTACACTAGTTAAAGTTAGAGCATATGGCATCTTGTTTAGTATAATCTGAGCATAACTTCTAATGAGCCTGTAGCTTGACTCATGATCTCCACTAGCTCTTCGCAATGCCAATTTCTTTACTTTATACACTTTGAATCTATTAACCTTACAACTATATATTCTTCTCAGCTCATCTTGAATGAGATAAACTTTGTGTTTGGGTGATCTACAAATGTTTGGTCATACTTAGCATATAAAAATTCAGCAATACATTCAGGATTGTTTAGCTCTTGTGAACATGTATGCACATTATGAAGTCTCTTCAGTAGGTAAACACCACTACTCTAGTCTCGACAGCATGTAGAAACCAAGGACAATTGAAATATGCACAACCCACAGTAATTTGAGCCCTTTTAAACTTATGCATGTATACCTTAAATTTGTTTTCAACAGCATGCTGCCTGATTGCCTATGTAAGCTCTCTAAAGTTTTTGAAATACATCCCTATTCTAAATACCACAGGATCTCAACTTGGAGTGTACATGTTATCTCTAATAATAGCCTCTATTTTAACCAAAACACCATCACCTTCATCATCAGACAGAATGTCAAACTCATCATCATCACTTTCATAATCAGACAACATATAATCCTCATCACTATCATCAGAAACAATAGAAGCCAACTGAGGCTGTAACACACGCTTCGCAGGTGGGTTAATGATATTTAGAGCACCTAATGGATGCTTTAGATCTTCATCACTCTCAAACAAGCAGAAAACACTGTCCTCTGAGTCATATTCACCTGCCATTGTTGACTTGGATTTGAGAATATCAGTTTGATCAGATGAAATGTTGAAAGGGTTAGAAGCACAAACAGGTTGAGATTCAGGATTCTGAGTATGTAAAAAGGGTGCCATATCATTGTGGTAAATGGGTGTAAATGCAGGATTAGATGTTTTTTTCTGTGTCTTCATAGAAGGAGGTGTGTTCATTCAACAAAGGAGACGGGCCAGGAGATTGAGCAAAGGTTTATGAGAGCTGCTGAGATGGACTTTCTGGAGTGTAACATGAAGTATTGTCTCCATTATTGTCACTGACTTCATGTGTATGGACTGTATCATTGCTTTAGGTTGGGCTCATTGCCTCCGTCTATGTTACATTTGTTGTATTCTTTTGTTTAGGGGATCTAAAGTAAGTGTCCAAGAAATCCTCAAATAAGTCAGAGTTTGCATCAAATTTGTTCTGAGGCTTGGCTATAGAAGGGAATGGCACCTTTTTTTTGTGAATTGGATTATGATTGAATGGAATCTGGTGCAACCAAACAATTTATGATATTGGTGGTGGCATTTATTGAAATTGTGTCATCTACTTTGGGTAACAGTTTGTCATTTGGAAAGTCAGTTGGGTTTGTAGAAACATATGGGGGTAATGGAATTGGGTAATTGAGGTTTAAGGTTTCTGGAATATGGGTGTATGGATCTACAGTTGAGTTTGCTTTAGAAGGTTCGAATAATACTCTATTTGTTGTAGAGTCATGGCTTTGGGGTATTTTGTCAAGGTATAGCTGCATATAGTAGATTAGATGATAGTTCTGCTCTTTTAGCTGAAAGATGAGGTCTTGATCAGTGTCAATCTGTGCTTCCTTACAATCCCATGGCTGCCAAATAGTCAGATTGAACCTCTCATCAAATAGCATCTTCCTTCTATACACTCTCACCACTACTCTACTGAATTTGTCTCGATCAATAAAACCAAGATTATGCGTCTTATCCTTGTAAGTTACAGTGATAGTGGTATTATCGTCGTTATCCATTATTTCCTGTAATGGCAGTATCTACTTCATTATAACAGAGAGGCTTTTGTTTCATGAAATAAAATTACATCTCAATAAACATAGAACTTAAAATCTACGGAACATACAATTCATTAAATCATAGCATTTAGACAAAACAGTAAACAAACAAATCATTGTTAACTTTGTCGAGTTCATGCATTGACCTAACAAACTATCAAAAATCATCTCAATATTCTCCAAATAAGCTATAATCAATGAATAAAAAACCAAGAATTTAATCAATTGAATACAAAGACAACTGAGGCATAACTATCCATAATAGAATCAAATAAAAATCACAACTTTATAGATTTAAATCACAAAATATAGCTACTGAAATCGAAATGCAAGCTAGTATAGCTATCAAAAATTAACTAAAGAATTATTGTCACTCACCTAAGCTTCTTCAAGATCGGGTGACTGGTTCAGCTCTTAAACTTCTGTTACCTCAGTGCATTTTATGAGTAAAATAGCACAACCTTATCTCCTTAATATATGTGAGCGAGGTGGGTGGTAATGGGCACTTTTGCCGCCATTTGCTCTTCTTCATCTTGAATTTCCCTCTAATGTCTTGTACCTAAGCTCCTTGCAGAAGCAAGCTCACTGACATGATGAAGGAACAATAAAGTTACAATGATTGAAATGATAGATCATCGTTTCTTCTCTTGAATTTAAATTATATTTTTAAAGATTTTGAATGGTTTCCATTTTTACCCCTCTACCGTTAGAATTAACTGATATTTTAACGGAAATGGGTGCACGGTGCACATGGTCGAAGCATGTGGGTGCGCAGCGCAAATGATCGAAACATATGGGGGCTGATCGCAAATAACCCTTTATCCTTTACTAATTTCGTTAGTTTTAGGGCCAATTCGATAATGCTGTCATTTTTAAAATAATTATAGTTAATTGTATTGTAGAAATAATCTGTTGTAAAAGAGAATCAAATAAACATTTAGTAAAATTTATTTTTAAAAGTGCCGTGAATTTAAAAAACAATCATATATGTTTGGTAAATCTTACTGTTAAATTGGTGTAAGAATATAAATTATTGAATTAGACATAATATTAAAAAAATTTATTTAAATATTTTAAAACAAGTATATGAAATATTTTTTGTTACGTGCATATAATAGTTGATAATTAAAATAAATATTTTATATTATTAATTTTATTTTTTTATTTTGTTATCTTAATATAATTAGTAATAATAATAATCTATTTAAAATTAATGATTGTATTTCCTAATAAATAAGGATAATTTTGAATTTTTATAATATATATGAGGACATATATAGAATTGTATTAAATTTAAAAAAGATTCTCAAAATCAAATTTTGCAAAGCTACTCCTTCCTTGATTTTCAAAATCTGCTGGAGGATGAGGTGATTTGATCAAAAGTAATTTTTAAAAAAATTTATCAAATATCAAAATTAACTTTTAGCTTTTAAAATCACTTTTGAGGCTCCTAAAAGCAATCCCAAATGGGCCCTTAATATTAGTAAAGCTGAAGGATTGGCACTCTGTTGCTGTTATTTTGAACATATATAGTTACAATTAATCATTCTTAGGTGCGAGCGTCCGTATTATTTTAATACGGATACACTTTAAAACCACGCGGTTTAAGAGAGTTAATTTTTAATGAACTCTAAAACCGTGCGGTTTAAGAGAGTTAAAACTTAACTCCTTTAAACCCCGCAGTTTTAAAGTGTGTCCGCATAGAAAAAAAAATGAGGGCCCTCATATTAGAGAAGGATTATGGTTACAATTATCTACATTTCTAATGTGCCTATAATGTAGCACCGGGTGGACTGTGAAGTTATTAACATAGTCAAATGTTTTTGACATTAATAAAAGTCGAGACACCTGTTCCAATTTTATTGGTATTATTAAACATAATATTTTTTTAATGAGATATACAACGGAAATATTTACTATCAGAATTTAATTCAATGTACTTAACTATCCTGAAAATCAATTAATAAATGTCAAAATTTTCTTTTGGTAGATTGCCAATTTCTCTGGTACTGAAATCCACTTACTCCCTACTACTTTCATAATAGCTAATAACCCTCTAGTAGCATAATTTTACAATATTATTCTTATTTCAAATACACTTTTATTCATATTTATTATAAATTAAAAAACCATATAAATAGAAATTAAAATATAAAAAAATTAAGTATTAAAAATAAAATAAATATATTGTTTGATGTGGATAAAAAATTAATAACAACACATTTTTCTTGTACTTTTTGTTATTTTATATATTTATTATAAGAAATGTTTATAAAATAACAAAAAATTATAAAAAAATATTTTATTATTAATTTTTTATTCTCGTCAAAACATATATTTCTTATTTTTAATATTTAAATATTTTTTATTTTAATTCCCATTCATTGGTATCCTCGGAGCCAATGTTCAAGGCACTATGAAGCCCTTACCTAAACACATACAATAAATATGTGGAGTTTTCTTGTGACCCAAGTAATCTACTGCTTTCCCTTTGTAGCTAATATCAAGTCTCTAATTCGTCAAGAAAATACAAATGATACATATATTTATACTTTATAATAACAAAACGCCAATGCGTATGATACATATATTTATACTTTATAATAACAAAACTCATACATATTTATACTTTATCATAACAAAACGCCAATGCGTATGAGAATTCGATATGAACACACTATCAAAAACTATATATTATTGAATGAAAAACTATATATTATTGAGTATATATTTTGATCTATTGAATTCTGGAAACATAAGTGGAATATCTTAGTAAAAGGTCTTGGATGAAATTTTAAAACAAAGATTAAACTTCTACAATTACACTATCGGTCGTTGCTGCTGTTCTAGGCGAAGAGAAGTTGTTATAATGAGCTTGAAAACAATTTAAGATGTTGTAGAAAAATGGCCTCAAAATTTCGTGGTAAAGCCAATGACAAGCATCCATTAGCTTTGCGCCATATTGGTACACAACCATGATAATAGCGCCGCTACTCAATGCAATGTAGCAAATGATTTCAGAAATTGACTGTGTGAAAAATGTCGAGACCAACGACACTGCTGAAAGAGATCCAAAGATAACAGCGATAAGGCCCCATAACTGCGAAGAATTTGCTTGGTATCGTTGAGACATTTTATCGGCAGCAAATGCAATGTAGTGTATGATTATGGCCACCAGAGAAACACACAAGCTTACTCTATGAGTTTCCATCAACGGCTTAGTTGTGACTTGTACATTCACACCCATAACAGCGGCCAATGTCGGGATGAGATATCCAAAAATTTTTGGGTATGAAATATAGGAAAAGAAATTGTCATCACTGCAAAACCATCAAATTAAGTTTAACAATCAAGAGGAAAGCTTCTTATATAAGAGAAAAAGAACCAGACCAATGGACCTGTTTACAAACTTTGCAATGCGTCAATAATAGAAACTCTCAAACTCCCTAATTTGATCAAATTACAAGTGCTGGAATTACTCTGTCAACCAACTTATAACCCAGTTTGGTCCATGAAAGTCAAACATTCTGGTGTAAATAACTTACGCGTTGAGCGATTGTGTGGACTCTCCAATATATTTAGTAACTGCAGAATTTTTGTTTAGATGACATATGATTCTATTTTTGATTTAAGAAACGCTCATTTTAAGAAGAGTCAGGACAATTATTTTTCCTGCTTGTGTTGTGTTCTGTTGTGTGACCTTTTTGCAATTGATCATTTTGCCGCCTTGTTCCTTTGACTCAATCTTGATGTTTTTGTGTTGTTTCTTTATCAAGCAATGTTGATTGATCATCTATCAATCATTCTTAGTAGTATTTTTATTATTAAGTGATAATATTCATCATGCTCTGCCATAACAGAGGATGTATTTCAGTTATGGCGGTTATGGCAGAGCATGATAAAGGGAATATTAAGGAGGAAATGAATAATTCTAGAAACCAAAAGAAGAGAAACTTTTAAGTTTACTGGATTTAAAAAGGTAATGATCTTCTAAAATTTAACTTTCTTTAGCCCAAAAAAACGGAAAAAAAAAAAATATGCCTACATCAAGATTAATTATTAATGCATGAACAAACCTCATGCACTAGTATAACATGGCACCATCAAGTTCTAGCCCTTGCTCTCTAGATCATAGAATGCTAATAACTAAGCCTATAGTCAAGTAAGAAAAGATGACAAAAGTAATAAGTAATTAAGCTTCATATGAATAAAAGAAAGAACTGTAAGTATTGAAAATTTAGCTCATAACAACTGAAAACGTAAGAAAAGAGTACGTATGTACCTTGAAGGATCAAAGTGCTGTCGATGAAGGTGATGATGGCAGGGGCAGCTTATTTGCATCATATTGATCTCGGAATGCAACTCTTCTTCTTCTGCTCAGGAGCATCAGTTCAACTCGCAGTTCTTATTTGCATCTTGAAAGTGACGCGGAGGGGGGAGAAGCGGGAGTGGGGGGGAACGAGGTGGTGTTTTTATTATTATTTTTTTTGTGGTTGCGGGTCAGTTTTAGTTGTTCTTTTGCCTTTTTTTTCTTTTCTTTTTTTTTTTTTTTTGATAAGCAATTTTAGTTGTTCATATTGTGAGATATGGATGGTGCATTGGGGTGGGGCCAAATTTTATTTTTCTTGTGGGTGGGTGGGGAGCAGGGGAAAGAGCTGCGGTCAGTTAGTTATGTAATAGTATTAACATCAACTTTGACAATTTCACAAACTATACGATGAGGCAAATGAATTCCCCTCAACTATGTCCAAACTACACCATTAAGTTTCGGAGAGCTAACTGTGAATTTGGACATAAAATTCATCTAAATGTGATATTGATATAATTGAGGGGTGGTCGGTGAAAAAAAAAAGCCACCTTCGAACAAATAATAATTTTTACTGTATAAAATTCTAATTCACAAATTATTTCTATAGCTGATTAAGTAGAAAAAAACAAAAATAAATTTTATTTATACCATTCATGCATGATTCGACCAACTCTCTTTATTTGATCAAATTATTAGATCAATAGTGACTGTGGTAAGATTATTGCTTTAACGGCTAAATTGATTAGCAAGATGGTGGTCAAAGGATGGATGAAGAATATTTGCAAAAAGTGGTGATTAATGTGCGGTTGTTTAAGAAAGTCGTGGTCCAATAAAAGCTTAAGTTTATAGCGAATATACAGCGAAATTGCATGAAACTATTAAGTTTATAGCAGGTCCATAAGTAGATAAAAATGATGAAGCAAGAAGTGACATCAGTAACCCCAAAAAGATTCGTAACCTCTACGGCTCTACCCTACCTTTTCCAACACTAATAGTAATACCTCTATAAATTTTGATATGTAATATGAGGCGACCCCACTCGACCTTGGCACTTGTGAGCAATTGAAATATGATGTTGATTTTGATTCTCTCTTGTCCCTCAAATGACCACATGATATTAATATAATGGCTAAAAAGGATCTTAATGTTTCAAAAGATGAGTAACCTTTTTTTTCCTACCTGATTTAACATGTATATTTGTTTTCTATCTAAAGCACAGTTTGATGGCTTGAGGCGAACTTAAGATTCCATTTCCAGCCTAGAAAAAACTTCATAAATGAACAATTCTCTATTTTCTTATCATTGCATCTCATGACTTGACCTCAAACAGAAGTACTGTTCATTGAAATTAACCAAATTCAAAACTTTAATTTTTATTTTTTTTATTTTTTAATGTCAAGTAAAAAGTTAATTTCAATAAATTCTGATCGAAAAACTCACAATATTAGAAAAGAATTAAAAAAAAAAAAAAGTGTATGAGGTTGAGATAGTATAAACTATGATTACTACTTTAAACAAATCAGCCACCACAACCTATAACTTCAACCTATGTCAATGGAAGTGAGGTGAATCATCACGACTTCTCTATTAAAGCAGACAAAATTTCTTTTCTATAACTTTAGACTTTGGGCTATTACTTCATCATTTTATTTCAACTCTCACCCCATCCGTTTTCAAGAACTATAGTTCCACTGTTTTCAGCAGCCAAATTGCAAATTGTAAACATTAAAACATAAATATTCAGGGAAATCATATATAACAATCTCAAAGACACGACAACTTGTTAGAGGCAATTTCTTTCTTAATTGAAATTAATTTTTCAAGGAGACCATTGCGTACTCAAAACTCTCAAGTTCGTGGATCCTTTTTATTCTTAAAAATTCTAATGTTTGATCAAGACCAAATGAAATTATGAAGTAGATAATAATGATGATCATGATTATGATGATGAAAGGAATGATCAACAATTATGGTACAGTTAAGCAATAAAGGAAAATTAATTTTGATAGTCAATTTGGCATTAATTTAATTTTGATAGTCAATTATGGTAACGATCGCTGTATTTAGTGCGCATAGAATCTAATGTGTGTGGAAAAGTAAAAACATTCCAAATAAGAATCCACTAGCTTGACTTCCAGTTTACAAAGACTTTCTAATCAACAATGAATCCACTTCAATAAGCCTAAGGATACCTTCCCTGAGTTACGTTGTGTTTTGAATAACATGATTGTCTCATCATGCCATCGAAACCCTACCTGAAGTGTCTTGCAATCTTATGTAGTAAGTAACAAAGACAGATCATGACTCAATGGAGATGCTCTATCATTATTCAGTTTTTATTTTTAATTTTATTTTTATTTTATTAAATGTCACAATTATACGAAAGGATTTGTGTATATTCCCATTTATAAATATTTTTGCTTTTCACAGTTATTGCAAAAAGAAAAGCACAAATACGAAAGTTCACAATTATCTAATTCATTTATAATATGAATCTGCAATGTATGGTTGTAAAAAGTTTGCACAAGACCAGATGAAATTAGGCGTGGTTTCATGTAATTTTACATATGGATAAAATTGTAAATCTAAAGAAGGAGTTTTATTAGGAAATGAGGGGGTTGCTAATAGCATCACTCTTAAAAAAATTCAAACATAAATGTTATAAAAGAAATTGTTTGGTACTTAAAAATTAAATTGCCCTAACCAAGTGAAAATTCTTTTTCAAAGTAGCATAAGGATAAATTTTAAATTATCCCCTCATGAATTGACTATCTTCAAATTGTCCAATTACATTTTAAAGCCTTAAATTATCCCTATTATTTAGTCAAAAGATAAGGGAAAATGATGGTGGGTTGATTTTTTTCCCCCTCTTCTTAATAAAAATGAAAGGTAAATTGAGGTTTTTAAAGTAAATGAGACAATTTGAAGATAATCAATTCACGGGAGAGTAATCAAAAAAAAATTACATTTTAAACACTACGAGTTAGGCCCGAAAACGTTATCAAGGCTTTGGAGATTAAGAATTTGTAAGAATGGAGCATACACCCCGTTAGCATTCAAGAAAGAACCCAAAAAAATTACAATTAAATTTTAATATCATCTGAAATATATTAATTAAATTTTATCATCTGAAATAAATTATTTAAATTTTTATCCTATTTTTAGAGACGAAGGCCTAACTCAAATGATAAGAGTATAGCTTCCCTAGAGTCAAGGCCCTACTTCAAATTTCATTAAGGAGAATGAGGTGAAATTATACCAGTGATCCTCTTAGATAAAAAAATATTAAAAAAAGGTGAGAGATATATTTGAT
This sequence comes from Clausena lansium, assembly GCA_030449835.1. Taxonomy (NCBI): domain Eukaryota; kingdom Viridiplantae; phylum Streptophyta; class Magnoliopsida; order Sapindales; family Rutaceae; genus Clausena; species Clausena lansium. The sequence goes on along the minus strand of JASUUF010000146.1, from coordinate 2,584,951 downwards.
TTTTTGAGTTAAAGTTTAATTTTTTGTCTCAATGAAGAGGAAAAGAGAGGACAATAGCTTCCAATTTTATCCTTATCTAACTTGAAACCACGTGAAAATGAGGCAATTTCAGGTTTATATAAGAAATATGAGGATATATATGTAAAATTACACTAAAATTGGATTTTAGTTTTTAAAATTACTATAAATGTGATTTTGTTAAAGTGATTTAGAAAAAAAGTTACAAAACACTAAAATTAGATTTTAACTTTTAAAAATTACTTTTAAAACTCCTAACCGCAATGCCAAATATGCCATTTATTTGAAACAAAAGAATGATGAAGGCCAAGGGTGGCATTTGGTACTGTCTTCCTAAATATGTTCCTATATTTGCTTTATGATATAGAAAAGATTAATTTTTGGTAAATTTAGAAATCCGTTTGGTCATTTATTTTGTTATCTAAATGAGAAAATAAAAACATCAAAATGAGTTGAGTAGTTTGTTTGAAAATTTAAAGGAAGAAATGTATTATAACGAAAGACTTTTAGTGCAACTCATTAAACATTAAAATAACGTTAATATTTTATTTACAAAACAATAACTTAAATGAACTATTAACTAACTCACATTTTTTTCTCTGTCAACTTTTACTAAATATGCAAGTATTTTCCATTGGTATTACTAATTAGATTGTATGGAAACAGATCCATCGTGATTTATTTTCAACTTTCAAGTGTTCAAGGGAATTGAAAGCACATGTGCATGGGTATAAACTCACAATATTCAAAAAGAATAAAAAAGAAAAGTGTATTAATGTTTAGGTTAAGATAGTATAAACTATGATTACTACTTTAAAGAAATCAGCCACCACAACTTATAACTTTAGCCTAGGTAAAATGAAAGTGAGGTGAATCATCACGACTTCTCCATTAAAGCAGACAAAATCTCTATTCTATAACTTTAGCCTCTGGGGCTATTACTTCATCATCTTATTTGAACTCTCACCCCATCCGTGTTCAAGAACTGTAGTTTCACTGTTTCAGCAGCCAAATTGCAAATTGTAAACATTAAAACATTAATATTCTGGCAAATCATATATAACAATCTCAAAGACACGACAACTTGTTAGAGGCAATTTCTTTTTTAACTTAAATAGAATTTTCCAGGAGACCATTGCGTACTCAAAACTCTCAAATTCATGGACCCTTTTTATTCTTAAAAATTCTAATGTTTGATCAAGACCAAATGAAATTATGAAGTAATGATGAAAGGAATGATCAAGAATTATGGTACAATTAAGCAATAAAGGAAAATTTATTTTGATATTAAATTTGGTATTATATTAATTTTGATAGTCAATCATGGTAACGAAACCCTGGCTATATTTAGTGCGTACAGAATCTCTAGTGTGTGGAAAAGTTAAAACATTCCAAATAAGCATCCACTAGCTTGACTTCCAATTTACAAAGACTTGTCTAATCAGCAAACAGTGAATCCACTTCAATAAGCCTAAGAGTCAGAGATAGATCATGACTCAACGGAGATGCTCTATCATTATTACAGTTTTTATTTTTATTTTATTAAATGTCACAATTATACGAAAGGATTTGTATATATTCCCATTTATAAATATTTTTACTTTTCACAGTTATTCCAAAAAGAAAAGCACAAATGCACAAGTTCACAATTATCTAATTCATTTATAATATGAATCTGCAATGTATGGTTGTAAAAGGTTTCCACAAGACGAGATGAAATTGAGTGTGATTTCATGTAATTTTGCACATGGATAAAATTGAAAATCTAAAGAAGGAATTTTATTAGGAAACAGATCCATCGTGATTTATTTTCAACTTTCAAGTGTTCAAGGGAATTGAAAGCACATGTGCATGGGCGCGTTAGTCTTGTTTGGCCATGTACAATTTGCAATCCACGTCTACAAGGGACCCATTTAACGAGTCCCAAAGAATAAGTTTAATTCTATAAGCAGCTCGGCTTACTAGTTGATTTGATAAGCACCCCACTTTTTTTTTTTAAAGAAAAAAAAAAGGAGACAGCATAATTGTTCTTTAATTTGGATTCAATGTTAAGTTAAAATGTACTAAATTTTTTATAACAGTGTATAATTAATATTTAATTACATATTATTTCTTATTCAATTATTATGAATCACAATACCAAAAAAATTCAGTTCATCCTGTGAAGACAACCTGTGGCACATTTCTTGTACTTCACGAAAGTCACATAATGCCGATTCCGAACTGGGTGCACTGCCATTGAAACGATGTGCTGCAAAAAGAATAAAAAAAATTGTCCAATTAAACAAAACATGACCTAAAGTAAATGATCTAAAGTAAAAAAGCAATGCCAGTCAAAAGAGGTTCAAAATGGGGTCCTTTAAATGATCAAAAGCAGTTAAAGAAAACTGATGTCGCAGTTAAGGGTTTTTCGTTTCTATTTCCCTATCTCATCGCTTTGTTTTAGGGCACATTTCTTCTCTTCTCCCTTCATTTGAATAAACACAATATTCACATATGCCGATTCCAAGCTGCGGGCACTGCTTTTGTCTTGGGTATGGTTATTTTCTAACCCATTTAACTTATGAATTTTTTAAAAAGAAAGTTACATCAATATATCTGTAAATGCCGGTACATGCATATGCTTTGTCTCATTGTTAACTTAGTTTCCTTAGTTAGTAAAGTAGAGTAAGTAATAACTTAGTTACCGCTCAAAGCCGCCGTTTTCAAAGTTGAAACTCCAACCACCACATATTTAGGGCGAATGAAAGGTTACCTATGGCGGTTTAGAACCAAATTTGGCGAAGCTGCATCGTCTTCAAACGGTGGCCCTGCAGCTAACTCAGATGTGTGCCGGATTTGCAGCTGTGCTTGAGGGTTTAAGAGTTGGAGCCGGTAGAGTCATTGGTGGTGTTTTAATTAATTTGGGTTTTCAAATCATGAGCTGCTTCTATTCTGAGATTAGTTTTGGATTCGTGTTGGTGCTAAGTTATTTTTTTTTTTTCAAATTATTTTATCTAACGGTAACTCAATCGCCTCTTCACCCATGTGAGCACGCAATAATAGGTTTAATTCTTTGATCTCACTACTGCTTTATTCTTTTAATTATTCAAGTAAAAGTTAATTCTAACAAAATGTGAAGCAAAATAAAACCCTAAACTATTATATTAAATTTTATTTTTGTTGTTGTTGTTGTTATTTTTTCATTTTTGCAGAGACAGATTCATAGTAATGATTCAAGTTCTTGTTACTCTTGTGCCAGATAATGTCTTCGGAAAGCAAGGCATAAATAGGTGGGCTTTTCTTGTGGCATTAGGGGGATACTGGGTTGCGCTTGATATCAACTCCCGGGTCCATCATACAAATCGGTCCATTGCTGCTGATACCAATTCCCCAGTTCATCAAGCAAATTATTCCTGGATCAGTAGCTTTGTTGTTGTTTTCAAATCACTTTCTATTGTCTCCTTAGTCTCCACCCTTGTTCCACTTCCACAGGTGATTGGTTATATCATTCTATCCATGTCTTGCATCTGTGAAGCTGTTTTTGTTGTGGTGGTCTATGAAGTTGGAAAATTGTACAAGGGAGCTTGTAGATCGATTTACAAAAATATTATGGAGTCGGGTTTAACCCACAATTCGGAATAATAATTGGTTTCATGAAGACAGTAGCAACAACATGATCATCTCTTCCCCCTCCACAGAGCAGCCGCCTCCAGCAATATCAGATACTGTTTAGTCTACATATATAATTAATTAAACTAATTAATTAAGGGTTTGTATTTGTTATGCACCAAGTTTTCATTGGTTTATTTCGTCAATTGTACTTAATTTAGATACTTTGTAGCTAGGGATGTTATAGATATGTATAGGATGAAATGGATGCTTAAACTTTCTAGTACTGCTTGAAATCCAAAACCCTAATTAATGGAAAAGTGTCAGTGGCTGCTAGCTATTTCGTTTTCTGGATTTCTTGCATTTTTACCAAGCTATTCAGGAAAGCTCTGATTGGAAGCTGTTTTAATTTGGAATAAATCAACTGACCACCAACAAATTCATATTTCAAAGATGACTTCTCATGATGTTAATGGTTTCCTTATTACCACTTTCTTTAGTTTTTGTTGTTTCAGCCTGTTCTTTTATTGATTTCTTCTTTGCTGTAATAGCATTTTAGAAATTTAAAAAGTAAGGCTCATTTTGTAACTCCTAATTTGGTGTCCTGTTGCCACTATCATTAACTTTGTTTTGAAATATAATTATATGTAAACTCTTTCTCATAATTTGCATATGCAAATGAAATTTTATTTTAGTATCATTTAATGGTTTTGTGAGTCCGTTGTTGTTTTATAATAGGACTGAAAGAGCAACAATATTAATAATTAGTGCTCATACACTAACACTAAATTAAATACAAGTGGTTAAATCTTAGTCATAGACTAACATTAAAATACAGGTGGCATAAGATCTGTAAAAGATTAGGAAAGCTCTAAATAAGAGAGGATCCTAATCTGTAAGTTTTAGCACTAGTAATCTTTTCTTTTCTTTTCTCTTTTATCTTTTTTTTTTTTGGGTGGACATTGTAGAATGAGGAGTTTTGGAGCATGCTCCGAGGATACTAACAGTCGCAATCATGAAATTCCCATGCATTAATTTTATCAAAACAGTTAAATTGCCCACCGAAAATATGACTTAATTTTAATCAGTATTATCTTTTCTTTTTTACTAGAATGGATAAAGACTTTTATTTTTGGCAAATCTTGATGGGATGAGGAAACTTTATTAATGATAAAAAATGAAAATATAACAGATCAGAGGACGAAGTGAGCAATACCTTGCAAAATGGACATATAGCCAAAGCAAGAAGAGCAAAGCAAATCATGCTTAGAAGAAACATAAAGATCAAAACATAACCAGGCATGAAGCCCACCCACAACATAACTTCAGAAGCTAAAGCCAAACCAATAATACAAGTCAAGAAGCCAAAATTTGAGATCAGCAAAATATGGATGAGGACCTATACGAAGCAAAATGCAATCAAGGAGAATTTAGTTTTCTTTTTTGGAATATTTGCTCACTGAGTTTCTTTTAACAAACAGACAAAACTGCCGAGAAAAAACAGTGGCAACTCAGGATATTTTTTGGCCCTACGCACAAATTTTTGTTTAGGCCTTTTTATGTTTAACACAAACTCCCACCGTATGATGAACACTAATGTAAGAACAAAAAAGATTGGGATTCAATTCTGATTATCTAATTTTTCTTAATGTTTACAAGAGATTAGGACACATGACATTTAAGACTTTAAGTCTTTCAAGGGCTAAAGTTATATTTACATTTTTATTTTCTTTTCAATTACCAGAACAAACGTTTTTGTGACATACTAAAATCTAGAACTAACGGATGTATGGATGTTAACTCTTAACTACTGCAATTTTTTTTTTCCTTTCTTCAAAATCTGAAAACGAAGACTTTACCAAATAAAAAAATTTTCAACATATTAATTTTTTTTTTTGGCTTTAAAAAAAATTACGTTCTGTTGAGAAATAAAACGAAAAAGATGAGACTGTCAAAGAAAATAAAAACTATAACTTCAATAAACTTTTATTAACACAGAAGGAATATCTATTATTCACGAATTTAAACTAATTGTGATAATTTTTTTGAGTTACAAAAGCAAATAGAGGGAGTTAAACCAAAGTAAAGTAGAAAATAAAATTAAGATGGGTGACAGACCATTAGAGTTTATTTGGATGAAGAAGAAAAAATGAGAACCTTTTCTTAGAAAAAACCGTATGAAGAAGAAAGAGGAGAATAAGGTGATGGATTTTAGAGTTTCGTCTGTTAGTACTAGATTTTTAGTTAGTAACAAAAAGGTCTGTTTTGGTATTTTAAAAAAGGAAGTAAAAAGCAAATCAAATCTTAGTCCTTAAAATAGTTAAATGCCATGTGTCGTAATATCTTGCAAACATTATGAAAATTAGACCTACTTCATTTTACTTATTGTTTAATATACTAACAACATTGAGGTAATGAATCTTTTTTTCCTTTTTCGAAGATTGAGATAATGCAGGTGAAGAAAAAGACAAAGCATTTTAGTTTGAGTAGGAGTAAAAGAGAATGAGTTTCTAAGCCAATTGTAAATAAATATAAAATACTGCTCAGTGACTGAGCCATTGGTTTAATTTGTGCTTAATTACATTTACTTCTATGATCTATTTGTTAAAACAGATGGGCATAAAATAATTAATGAGGATGCAACAGCAATAGCGTTAATTTGGCTTTATTATTAGTGGAATTTAGTAGAATTTTTCAAACTACTTATTAGAGGAAATAATAGGAAAAAAAATGTACGAATGAAAGTATGTTTGGAAAAAGATTTAAATATAACAACAAAATAAAAGAATTAAGAATACAGTTATAAATTTAATTTTACAAATTTAAGGCCACCATGTCCAAAAGAATCAAACCCTAATTGGATACTATCAAAGACCTAGTTGCGTCAAATATAATACTGTACCCTTTTTGGTTGTACAGATATAGATTTGAAAAAGCTAATCCTTAGTCAAGAATAAAACTTAAATAATATTCTTGCTTTCTTTTTAATTTTTATTTTAATTTTTTCATATCTAACATAGGCATCCATTTTCTTTAAAATTCTAAAACAAAAAATCAAGCAGAACTTAAATATCACGATCCATCCACAATTACTTGTCCACTCAAAAAAAGTTAAAATAAATAAAAACATAAATATGTCAAGTTATTTCTTTAAATAGAGATAAGAAAGAAGAGTGAAGGATTAACTAGATCATAATAAACATAAAGGGCATACCTTCTAAAAGTAATTCTTTTTTTCACTTTCTTTCTTTATGAAAAGAGTTACCATATTTCGTTAATTATTTAAACCCTAGTTTCAGCTATAGCTAAGAAATTATTGGTAAGCATTTACATATACATACCTGTGACTGTGAGAGAGACTAAAATTTCCCAGCTCTAAGGAGTGACAAGAGGATGGCCGCGGCAGCGGTGGTGGCGGCACGGCAGTGGCTGGGCTGCCTTGTTTTGCCAGTTTGCCTTGTGCTGTCTCCTTCGCTTTGCAAATTTGTAACTTCCCTTGCAACCAACAATAAGTTAGATCGTGATCGATATAGAGAAAAATATATATGCGAAAATGCAAAGGGAAAGAGAGGCAATGTGAAAACTGCAAGAATAAGCTGATAAATATTATGATTTAGCGACATTTGGCCCCATGATGTGGACTTTGGCAAAATTATTGGTTCTCTGTGGATGGTGCTTTTTCTATCTTACTTTTTCACTAAATTTTTTGTTGATCTGACTTTCTTACTACTTGTTTTCGCATGTGCATCACAATCAAAATAAAGTGGATAATTTGCTGTTGTTTAAGTAGTGGAAATCAATTAATTTCATACGGGGATGAGAAATTTTTTATCCATAAAATACTAAATACAAAACATTCTCTCCTATTATTAATTGAACTCAAGCAACCGTGGATGCAGTGTGCATTTACGGTTAAATTAACTACGCCAAAATATAATTTCTTTTAAACAAATTATTTTCTACTTTAGAGGTATCTAAGTTATTGAAATGGTGTAACAGTCACATTAGTAATAAGTTTGAATTAGGAATGTGTACAGTAAGTGTTTTCTTATTGTTTTGATATCAATTATAACTCAAAATAAGATTTTTTTTTAAATATAAATTCAATATAAGATTCCTGTAGTTAACAAGATGCAGGGATCATCAAAGAATCAGCAGTGCGACTTATTCTTGTACATTTAATAATTACGGTAGCTATATACCAAAAACAAAATCACTGTGATTTAAATCAATCTCAAAAGAGATCCCAGAATAAAATAAAACCCTTATAAACCAGGAAAAGTTACCAAAATAACCCTAAGTAGTCAGCAGAACAGCGTCACCAGCCTCCTTGATCTTCTTCTCAGCAGAATTCTCTGCTGATGTTGACGATATGAGCTAGTGGTATTTGTTGCGGAGCTCATACCGAATTTACCAAAATACCCCGGTTGGTATTCTTTTGGAGTGCTTTCTTTCTTTCTGATCAAATTAGTCGTTCACTTTTCTTTCTTTTTTCTTAAAGAAAAAAACTTGACCCCATTTGTGGGTGCAATGCATCTGAGTGGTTTGATAATTGTGGACAGTCAGTTTTTAGAACAATGGAGAAAAGATAAATTTCTTATTTTTATTTATGAGCATAAATATTTAATTTACGTAAAAATAGTAAACCTTAAAAAGGGAAATATTGCAATTATAATTAATGGAAATTTGATTGATTTACAAAGATTGATTGAAAGAATTTTAATGTTGATTGACAATCAATCTTTGATTTGATTAGCAAAGATTAAGACATGAACTCTTAATGATTTATTGTCTTTATTTCATCTTTGCTTTGATTCCTCTCAAATAGATAGTAAAAATTTTAATTTTTGCTTAGTCTTTTAAAGAAAATGGATGTGTTAGATTTCTCAATAACGAATTATTACGATTAATTATTTTATTTTGAGCTTAACTTACTTATTTGATTTTCTTCTTGACGAAGAACTTGATTTTTCAGCATCTCTATTTGGACGTATACTCTTTTTGATTTCTTCATGATTAAGATTTTGCCTTTTTTAACATCACTATTTACACATATAATTTATTATCCTTGATTCTTCACACAACCTTGAAACAAATTAAAATTAAAAGATTCCACACAAATGAAGCCAAATCACTGCTATTAAATTTTCATTTTCATTAATTATGCTCTTTATATATGTATATACGATGACTTACAATGCTGGCTGTTGCTGCAGCTCTGTCGGGGAGATGTTAATATTATTATTAGGTTGAAGCCAATTAGAGATTTTGCTGAAAAATAGCCTCAAAATTTAGTGGTAAAGCCAACGACAAGCATCCGTAAACATGTTGCCATATTGATACACAACAATGATAATGGTAGCGCAACTCTATGCAATGTATAAAATAATTTTAGTTACTGAGTGTGAAAAATGTGAAGACCAATAAGACTGTAGAAAGAGATCCATAGATAACAACAATAAAGTCCCATAATTGCGAAGAGCTTGCTTGATTGTGGCCAGTAGAAAAGTACACAGCTTATTCTATGAGCCTCGATTTTCTGCTTAGTTGTGCCTTACATACCCACAACAACAACAAGATTCGAAATGAGATATTCAAAAGTTTTTGGGTACGGAATTGAGAAAATGAAATTTCCATTACCGCAAAACCATCAAAATTTACATATGATCAGGTTAGTATTTTTATAGTTTTTCGCTCGTTGCACATGTCCCCCTGGTCCCTGGACCAATGGTGGAACCATGATTTTGGCTTGATGGGGACCATAATGAAGAAATTATAAACTTGACAAAGCTACAACAAAAAAATCTGTAAAGCTGAAGAGACTAAAAGAGCGGGCTATGATTGATAAACCATGAAATTTAGTAGGCTATAACAAAATTATATGAAAATAATGGTCCAAAAGATAAAATTTTCAATTTAATTTTTTATATTTTTTGGATTATTTCGAGGTGGGAATCCAGGGAGCTTCGCGCCCCTGCCTTTGGTCGTAGCTTTGTTAGCCTGCGTTTTATACCTACAATAAATGTTAAAAGTTAAGTGTACTCAAAATTTTTAACAATAATCCTAACTTCCCATATAAGAATAAAGATCCCTCTAAGTTACATTTTGTGTAACTTATTTTCACTCATATAAATAGTATCCAAAGTACTGTTCGGTACTGTTTATGTAAGGAGAGCAAGTGTAACTTAGGCCCCTCCTAAATATAAACGGATCTTGCTATGTTGCATATTGCTGTTAGTGTGAGTTGACAATATAATTTGCGGATGGGCGGCACGTGGACAGATAGAATAGTGGGTGAGAATCTAACATTCCGGTTTGTATCCGGTAAGACAAACAAGTCGTACCAATTGCAAACCGGTTTATCGGTAAATGAAATTGGATGATGGGCTGTGATTATGGGCTCGGTTTTTATGTAACTAAGGATGATGGGCCATAATGATGTGCCCCGTTTTGAAGCTTGTAAACTCTGGTGCAAGCTGCATCCCATTTTTATGAATCACTTATCACTTATCACTTATTAATTTTCCATATTTCTCCGTCATTTCTTCCTCGCTGCATCCCATTTTATTTTCTGTTGTTTATCTTAAAACTAAAGGTAATTATCTGGTGACCACCACTTATTAAGTGAAACTTCTGTAAACCACCAAATTTTAAGATTGTATCTATAAACCACCTACTTTTTAAAGAAACATCTCCCACCCACCTTTCCGTTAACTCCGTTAACGGAAACATGACAACAGCACTCCATCATAAGGGTAATATTGTCATTTAGTTAAAAAAAATATTCAATTAATTATATTCTATTTCAAAAAATAAATATTTAATTATATAAACAACATCTTTTTTGTTTATAAATAAAAAAAAAATCAAACAATACAAAATCTTATATTTAATTATAAATAATTTTCACAATTATTGTATTACAGAGGTAAAATAGTCTTTACGCAGAAAATCACTAACAGCAGTTAACTTTTTTAACGGAAAAGTGGTTGGGGGATATTTCTTTGAAAATTATGTAGTTTACAGATATAATCTTAAAATATGAATCTTCCATATTTCTCAGTTATTTCTTCCCAGCTGCATCTCATTTTTATTTTTCATTGTTTATCTTAAAACTAAGGGTAATTATCTGGTGGCTACCACTTATTAAGTGAAACTTCTGTAAACCACCAAATTTTAAGATTGTATCTATAAACCACCTACTTTTCAAATAAACATCTCCCACCCACCTTTGGGTTAACTTCGTTAATGGAAACATGACAACAGCACACCATCATAAGGGTAATATTGTCATTTAGTTAAAAAATAAATATTTAATTAATTATATTCTATTTTAAAAAATAAATATTTAATTATATAAATATTTAAATATGGTCTTTATTTAAAAATGATTCATTAATTAATATTTAATATTTAAATATGATTCATTAATTATACTCTTTGTTTTAATGAGATAAGCAATGGATATATTTAATATCAGAATTTGATTCAACGTATTTAATTAAAAATTTATCAAATAATAAATATCAAAATTTGAAAATTAACTCTATTAAACCGCAAGGCTTAAAATCGTATCCGCATTAAAAAAATGAAAGCCCAATAAGGAATTCTTTAAGTTATCAAATCAAGAAATGAGTTAAAAGATAAGAAAAATGCACACTCTAATATACTACATAACAAAATATACTGTACTAAAGTATGTGCTTTACTTATCTTTTAATTTATCTCTTAATATAATAACTAAAGGGATCTTTCATTGGATCATTACTAATATAATATTTTTGTTTGGAATGTAGGGACCTTAGGTGTCTGTATCTTATGTATCTCTTGAAATATATGTGAAAATGAAATATGCATTCAAAGTAGAAATTATTTTAAATTTTCTATTTATTTTTTAATTTAATATCAATTTAGTTTATACATAATAAAAAAATATTAGAATAAATAAAAAGATGAAAATAAGAAATAGATTAGAACAAATAAAAAATAAGAATAAGAATTTTAATATGTAACATTTTTAAAATTTTAATTTCAGATTTATCAAATTTATAAAAAAAAAAAGAATAATTATGTTCTTGAGAATAAGAGTAATATTCTAAAATTATGATGTCAAAGAACAAGGGGGTTATTGGATACTATTAAAATAATATGAGGTAAATGTTAAATAACAGTTGAGGGAAACTAACAATTTCCCTCTTGTAAGAAGCATATCAATTAACGATGAATATGGATTTTGACTTCTAAAATTAATCCTAATTTCCTTAAATAATTTATGCCTTCAAAGTATTATTATTATTATTATTTTAAAGAAAACTGTCAATCCCTGAAAACAGCCAAAAAAATCGAGGATATATGAATTTGTGTTCGAATTTCCTAAAAAAAAATAAAAAAATAATTTATACCTTCAAAAGTTTAGATAAAAACATGTTCAAAAAATAAGGTGTTGAGACAATTAAAAACCTTCTAGTTTAGTATATGAAGTCTCGTTAGCAACTTTGATCAGAAGCAAAATAATTATCAGATTAACAGTGTAAAAACTATCCAAAACACCACCATATTCTCGTTACTCATACATGAACTTTTTTTTATGGTGTTGTTGGGGGGGGGGGGGGGGGGGGTGTTTGGCGCCTTGGTTATTGTTAAATTAATGCCCCCTACTAATACAAATGGCATGATTAATTAGTTCATTAATTAATGATATATAATATTTCTTCATGTGAATAATTTATATGATTTATTTTGCAGCGATGGGAAAATTTCATTTCTAGTTCTCATTGGTTTCCTTGGAGCCGATGTTCAGGGCACATTGAAGCATATAAAAATCTGATATGAACATAAAAAGTCTACAAACATAAGTGGAATCTCTTTGTAAAAAGTCTTGGATGAAATTTTAAAACAAAGATTAAACTTCTTCAATTACACTACCGGCCATTGCTGCTGTTCTGGGCGAAGAGAAGTTGTAATAATGAACTTGAAACCAATGGTAAAGCCAATGATAAGCATCCATAAGCTTTCTGCCATATTGGTACACAACCATGATAATAGCAGTGCAACTCAATGCAACATAGCAAATTATTTCAGCAACTGAGTGTGTAAAAAATGTGGAGATCAATGACATGGCTGAAAGAGACCCAAAGACAACAGCGATAAAGCCCCATAACTGCGAAGAATTTGTTTGATAGCGTCGAGACATGTTATCAGCAGCAAATGCAACATAGTGAACGATTATGGCCACTAGAGAAACATATAGGCTTATTTTATGAGTTTCCATCAACGGCTTAGTAGTGCCTTGCACATATGCACTCATAACAGCGACCAAAGTCGGGATGAGATATCCAAAAATTTTTGGGTATGAAATTGAGGAAATGAAATTGTCATCCCTGCAAAACCATAAAAATTTATTTAAGAAATAATTGTGATTGCCCACCACCTTAGCATATGAATATAAACAAGAAACATATGCTCCCAAATTAACTTTGACAATCAAGAGGAAAGCTTCCTATATAAGAGAAAAAAACCCAGACCAATAGACCAGTTTACAAACTTTGCAATGAGTCAATATTAGAAACTCTCTAACTCCCTAATTTGATCAAATTACCAGTGTTGGAATTGCTCTGTTAGCCAACATATAATCCAGCTCAGTTCAATGAAAGTCAAAACATTTTGGTGTAAATAATTTGCGTTGACTGCAGTGTGGACTCTTTGATATATTTAGTCACTGCAGAATTTTTGACTCAATCTTGAGTTTCTTGATTAAGCATTGTTGATTTATCATCTATCAATCATTGTTAGTAGTATTATTATTATTAAGTAATAATATTCATCATGCTCTGCCAGAACAGAGAAAATTCATCATGCTCTTCCATAACAGAGCATTTTCTCTGTTCTGGCAGAGCATGATAAAGGGAATTAAGGAGAAAATGAATAATTCTACAAAACCCAAAAGATGAGAAACTTTTAAGCTTACTGGGTTTAAAATGAGCAATAATCTTCTAAAATTTGACTTTCTTTAGGTAAAAAAGAAATTTGCCCACGTAAGGTCGATTATTCGTGCATGAACAAACCTCATACACTAGTCTAACATGGTACCATCAACTTCTAGCCCTTACTCTCCAGATCACAGAATGCTCATAACTAAGTTTATAGTCAAGTAAGAAATGCCAAAAATGATGACAAAAGTAATTAATTATGCTTCATATGAATAAAAGAAAGAACCGTATGTATTGAATATTTAGCTCATACCTTGAAGGATCAAAGTGCTGTCGATGAAGGTGATGATGGCAGGGGCAGCTTATTTGCATCATATTGACTTCGGAATGCAACTCCTCTTCTTCTGACAAAACCGACCTGTTCAGGAAATCATTCATACTATTATCATTATTAAATAATTGATAAGCAAAACCCCCAGACTGAGGTCTCAAATGACCTCTCTCTTTGCCACTATTTTAGTAATAGCAGTCTCTTTTAGCTTTCCATTAGAAACTTCAGCAAACCACCACTACTCATCTCCTTCACCACCGACGAAATACTCACCACTATCACCTCCTGCTTACCATTACAAGTCGCCACCAGTTTACAAGTATCCTCCACCACCTCCAGTTACAAGTCTCCCCCACCACCACCACCGAAGAAACCTACTGTGGTGAATTGATGTGTTAACTGCTTCACAAGATCACTCACTGCCCTGGAATTTAACCAAGATTAAACCAAGTTGCACACTCACAAGAATAAACCCAGAAATCCTTTAATGAAATCCAAGAACAACAGATGAGACTTAAAGAACAGACTTAGAAGAAAGACAACTCACAATCACACAAGAAACAGAGAAGGATTTACGTGGTTCAGTTGTTCCAATGGCACAACTTAAATCCACGGGAGAAGCTTTTGTTGAGCTTTTATTGATTAACAATGGAGATCGATCTTACAGAGAAATACAAGAGATCACAGAAATAAGCCTAGGAACCACTCTCTCTTCTATCTCTCTTTAATTTGCCAACTGATTCATTCCCAAGAAGCCTCGTTACTCAGCTTATATAACAGCATCAGTAACAAACTCACAAACCCAGAACATACAGCTTGCTTATACGTGGATAACTGAATTAACAAACTCTACTTAAGCTTGCTCACATGACTTTCACGTGCATCTCTTAAGTAATTCCTTAAACGGTGTATGGGAACTGCCCGTTTTGAGACCAATGATTATAAGCGAGACGTGCTTCATCACATGATTTAAGCCTATAACATAAACACATGAAATGCTGCCGTTTTAACCTTCTTACTTTGTTTTACTCAACAGCATCTCTCGCACCTACAAATTAAATACAAATCTCAGCCGCCACCGACGCCGGTTTACCATTCTCCACCACCTCCTCCACCAGTCTACAAGTCTCCTCCTCTACCCCCAAAGAAAGCTTATATATGTGTCTATATGTATATAAGCTTACGGGTCCGAGGCTGTAACCTTTTTTTTTTACCTTCCCCTTAGTGGGTTTAAAAAGCCATGATCTTCTAAAATTTAACTTTCTTTAGCTTTAAAAAAGAAAATTGCCTACGTCAAAATTAATCATTAATGCATGAACAAGCCTCAGACACTCATTCAACAAGGCGGTATCAAGTTGTAGCCCTTACTCTCTAGATCACAAAATGCTCATAACTAAGCCTATGGTCAAGCAAGAAAAGATGACAAAAGTAATTAAGCTTCATATGGATAAAAGAAAGAACTGTATGTATTGAAAATTTAGCTCACAGTAACTAAAAATGTAAGAAAAGTGTACGTAAGTACCTTGAAGGATAAAAGTGCTCTTGATGATGAAGATGATGAAGACAAGGGCAGTTTATTTGCACCATATTCATTTTCGTAATGCAGGTCTTCTTCTTCTGCACAAAACCAACGGGCACAGAAGTATAAGTTCAACTCCACCTAACTCCGCTTTTTCTTTTTGGGGTAATTTCGTTGTCCACACCTCAACTATCTCCAAACTACACATAGATAAACTTTAGAATGAAGTTTAGGGGAGGCTACTGTGAGTTTAGACATAAAATTCATCTAAGTGTGATATTGATATAGTTAAGGGGAGATCAGTGAAAATCAATCTTTTGTGCATGATTACGTCAACATTGTCAACCTTTTATGCGTGATTACATCAAGATTGTCAATTACGACCAAATGTTGCAATTTCATAAACTATCAGACAAAGAAGCATAAGTTCTTTTCTTTTGAAAATTAATCTTTTATACCTTGACGTATCGCACACGTTCAAAGGAGAAAGGAAAAAAAAAAAAATTTATGTGGGCAGCAGCTGCTGCTGCTAAACAAAATCAATTCGATTCCATTAAGTTTGATATCACAGGCATGTAAGGGGAAAAAAACTCTTTTCACACAGGGAAAAGAACGGTGATTAAGTGGGAAAATATATATATATATATCACACACGTTCAAAGGAGAAAGGAAAAAATTTTTTTTTTTTATGTGGGCAGCAGCTGCTGCTAAACAAAATCAATTCGATTCCATTAAGTTTGATATCACAGGCATGTAAGGGGAAAAAAACTCTTTCCACACAGGGAAAAGAACGGTGATTAAGTGGGAATATGTGTGTGTGTATATATATATATATATATATATATATATATATATATATATATATATATATATTTTACTTACATATATCATTCATGCATGATTAAACCAACTCTATTTAT
This sequence comes from Clausena lansium, assembly GCA_030449835.1. Classification (NCBI taxonomy): domain Eukaryota; kingdom Viridiplantae; phylum Streptophyta; class Magnoliopsida; order Sapindales; family Rutaceae; genus Clausena; species Clausena lansium. The sequence continues at coordinate 2,568,643 of JASUUF010000146.1, read as the reverse complement.
TTTATCAAATTATTAGATCATTGCTGATTGTGGTAAGGTTATGGTTTTAACGTCTAAATTGATTAGCTAGATGTTGGTCAAAGGATAGACGAAGAATATTTGGACAAGTGATGATTACTGTGCGGTTGTTTAAGAAAGTCATGGCTAAGATGGGATATGCATATGCTGCATGAATGCACGGCGAAATTGCATAAAACTATCAAGTTTGTAGAATGTAAATAAGTAGAATAAAAAAAATGTTGTAACAAATTAATTAGAGGAGATTGTCGATTTTTTAGCTACTGTATTCAATATATACCATTCACATTCTTGTTATTTTTATAATAGCTAAAAATCCCATTGACAGTATATTTTTACAATATTACCATTATTTTCAAATACACTTTTATTTATATTTTATTATAAATTAAATAAATCATATAAATGAAAATGAAAATTAAAAAATTAAGTATTAAAAACAAAAAATATATGCTTTGATGTGAATAAAAAATTAATAATAAAATATTTTTCTTATACTTTTTTATTTTATAAACATTTTCTTATAATAAAAATTTTACAATATAAACATAAAAAGTACATAGAATAATATTTTATTATTCATTTAATAATATTTTTATTTATCATTTATTTTTTCTTATAATAATTTTTTTATCATTTATTACATTTATGTTTTCTTATAATAATTTTTTTATCATTTTATAATAAATTTCTTATATATTTATTATAAGAAAATGTTTATAAAATAAAAAAAGTACAACAAAAATATTTTATTATTACTTTTTAATTCACATAAAAACATATATGTTTCTTGTTATTAATTTCCATCCATATGATTTATTTAATTTATATTAAATATGAATAGAAAGCCATGATCTATTAAAATTTATCTTTCTTTAGCTTAAAAAAAAAAAGAAATTCTCATAGCTTTCTTTAGATCACAAAATGTTCATAACTAAGCCTACCGTCAAGTAAGAAAAGATGACAAAGGAAATTAAGCTTCATATGAACAAAAGAAAGAACTGTATGTATTAAAAATTTAGCTCATAATAACTAAAAATGTAAGAAAAGTGTATGTATGGACCTTGAATGATTAAAGTGCTGTTGATGAAGGCGATGATGGCAGGGGCAGGTTATTTGCATGATATTGATTTCCTAATGCGACTCGTCTTCTACTGCACAAAATCGACCTGCTCAGGAGCATAAGTTCAACTCTTAGTTCTTTTTCTTTTTGGGGGTAATTTTCTCTATCCTCTCATCCAGAATTTTAGAATATATTAGAGGTAATATAATCAACTAATGCATGTATGATATGTGTAATTGAATTTAATATAAGAACCACTTCCATGATAATTTTTCAAAATAAATATACGCATATCATAACATCATTTGTTTATTGTATGGTTGACATAATATGTATGATGTATTTTAAAATTTCTCCTTCCCTCTCATGTCCAAGCCACACGTATAAATGGACTCTATGCTCAATGTGAGTTTCGACATAAAGCTATTGCATTGATACTAGCGAAGTTACAATCAGGGTTAGGTAACAAGAGGGGGCGCAGCATTCTTGCTAAATCACGCCCCTCAGAGAAGAGAAGAGAGAAAAGGAAGGGGGAGGAGGAGAAAGGGAGGGGGGGGGGGGGGGGGAGCGCTACCTTCACACAAATAATCCATTTCTAATATATAAAATTCTAATTTTTATCTTTTATACAATCAATTACGTATGATAAATCATATATTTCCTATTGTCAAATAACTGTAATAAATTATAAATATAATATATTCACATTTAAAATAAATTCCATAGCTGATTTAGTTGGAAAAACACAATTATATTTTATTTATATCATTCATGATTCAACCAACTCTATTTATTAAATCATCTAATAACTAGTGATTGTGGTAACATTATTGTTTTATTGTCTAAATATTAGCAAGTTATTAGTCCAAGGATGATGCATGAAGATTATTTCCAAATTCCTAAAGTCCATGACTTGTGTGTCGACTATATATATATAATCATTCTTTAGTGAAGGTATTTCCATTTTGTTAAAGTGAGGTTGTCCACTAACAAATAAAAAAACACATATTTTAATATATTGAAAATTATATTTTTTTATCTGTTAGTGAATTACTAGAGAATTATAATATATATATATATATATAAAATAAATAAAATAAACTCAATGCATTTATATTTCATCCCAAGCAAGTGTTTATTTAGTACGCCTTTTTTAAGAAAGTCATATTCCAATGAAAGCCGTGACTAAGATGGGACGTTTTTATTTTACTTGAATAACTATTAAGTTTGTAGTCTGTAAATAAGTAAAATAAAGAAGTGGAGTAACAAATTAGTCAGTATTAAATAGTCTCTCAAATAGTTAAAAGTAAGAATCATCGGCATACATATAATAGCATGCTAATTTTTATTTTGATTCATCTAAATCTAATAGTCAAACTTGGTCAAGGACTTATGGTTTAAAAAAATACAAACAACACGAGAAGAGGACGTTACTAGAAACTGTATAATTTACAGTTTATGAGTTCATTTCAGCAAACAACAAAAACTCGAAAAACAAAAACTCAACAAATGAAAAATCTGTTATAAAATTAGCAAGATGATATATAGAGATGCAAAAAAGGGTTGGATATGGGTGACGCAGCCCGGATTTAGCTCGGCCCGGGTATTGTCAAGGCCCAATATAATATCACAGCCGAAAGTAAAGTTACGCCTCTAATTTGTTGGATGGAGATACCAAAGAGCACATTATTTTTGCAGGAACGATATGTGAATATGGAGCAAGGAAACCTGTGTACATTGTCCATCAACAGGATGCCTAAAGAAATTAATTTTATTTTAATTACATGAAATATATGTATTTATGGTTTCTAATGGGAATTTTTAGTCAAAAATGTCTTTTCAATAAGCATTTTTTAATGGGCACCGTATGTTTCTACTTTCTAGTCACTTGTGCAAATGACTTTCCAAGCTAAGGGCAATCTATATCAACCCATTGTTAGCTGTTAAATAATTAAGGGGTCATAGGAGTCTATTTTTAGATCAACTGTGTTATAAATAATGTAATTTAGCAACTGCAGATATAAAAAAAATTATATCGAGCCTAAAACTTTCTATCCACAATTTTTAGTCTATGTATACCTAGTCAACTAAAAAATAGATTAAGAAATTAAATAGAACACACCTAAATTGTTTAATTTTATTTTTCTTAGAAAAAGTATATGCTCGAAGTTCCAAAATAATAATTTGGAAGAAGCTTCCTAAACTAACTACATCATAAACATCAACGAAGAATATTTATTCTTAATAGGAGTTCTTCAAAAGCTGATCCTTCCGTTTTATTTCTGACCAATTAGGGGCTTAGGGCCAGAGTTTTATTAAAATAATATTTAGCTTACAATAAGAAGAGTTCTAAAAGAGTTATTAATTGGAGAAAATTATAAAATAAACATATTAAAAAATTACCAAAAGCATGTTGTTGTCAAAATTTATGAAATCAATTAATTGATTTTTATGTTTCAAATGCAATCCCTTAGGAAGTCTTAGGATCTGTTTGGTATTAAGGTGTATTGAGGTGTTATAGTTTTTAAGGTATAGCTACTGTAGAAAAAAAAAAAACTGTAACTATAAAATAAAATAATGTGTAGTAAATATAAATTTTAAATAATAATTTTGATAAAAATAGTAAATATATTATAAGTATGTCATCATAGAAGTAGTGATCAAATCAACTTAATTTCCAAGCCATAGTAATTAATATTTACCAAATACTTTAATGTCATAGCTTTTAAACAGCTGTCTAACTTTAATACCAAATAAAACCTTAATTCGTATATATTAATTTCTAACCTAGCTAACATACGATGTAAATTATGTACTTTTTATTAATTAATAAATTCTGAGAGCATTGGTTTAATATATAAGAGAATTTTGCAGGTGATTTTTCCACCAAATTAAAAAGATAAAACTGCGGCATCTAATAGAAGGATAAAACCAGCGACCTAATTGCAACCCCACTTTATACAAACCTACACGTACGTGGAAATTCTCTATTGCATTTAATTAAGAACAACAAAATTTTGAGTCATAATGCAAAAAACTTTACATTAATAATTACCTTTTAATTTCAAATAAATTTAAGCACAAAATTAACAATAAAGGTACTAGATATAAATAATAAACATTAACAATAAATGATATAATAGTAGTGAAAAACCATGCAATTGATCAATACAAAATAGATAAGGATCCTCTCCTAGTGTTTTTTTCCCGCAGTCTTTCCTAGTCTTTTAAATCTAATGAAAAAATTGGCTTAATTGTAAATAAAGCGAAAAAAATTAGCTTGATTGCCAACATTAAAGTTGGCTTAATCCTATTCTATACAAAATAATATCACTTTCGCAAATATAATGAAAAGATTATTAGACCTTGAAAGGCTTTGATGATGTATGCTGCATTGGGAGCTTTGCATCATGTTTAAAGAAATTTAATAATCTCTCTCTTGGAGTAAATAAATTGGAAATTTTCCGATGCATTCAAATTGCTTAATTTGATATCTTCCTATTAAAAAAGCTTTCAAAATCTATTTTCTTAATTCTAACTATTTTGGCCAAAATTTGGTTCAGCCCAAATATTATGAGAGCTTCTTTTACAGAGGTTGATTTTATGGTGGAGATGGAGGCTGAGATGTTCAAGAGAAGATTGCTGGGAGAGGTGGCGACAGGGAAGATCCTGAAATCACAAAGATTGCTAGTTCAGAGGAAACCCTAGAACAAGAGATATGAGTGAGTTTTGGGGGATAAGTCAGCTTTTGGTGAGAGTGTCAACTTACCTCCTTTGTGTGACCAACCTGACCTTTTATGGTAGAGTGCTCTTAAGGATGTCTTTGTGTCTCTTTAGGACACGTGGTGAGTCGCAATTGGGGATATCCCTCCTCAGCTAGGGCTTTTAAGTAATTTGACTCCTTTGGTGGAGCTTGCTAGGCTTACTTAAGCTAGACAACTGTCAATTTTAGAACAGTCTGTGCTGACAATATGTTCTTGACCCTAATTGGTTCATTTTGAATGGGCCAATTAGGTTGAGGAGCACATGGTTTCACTGGAGAGGTGCAGGTGGCTTGGTCTGTGGTCCCCCTCCTTTGATTTTGAGTTAGGCTGCTTAGAAAGAGACAGCCCATGAAGGGACGATGCTGTAATGGCTTGGTCTGGCGATACTGATGTAGATATGGTTGTCCCGTGATCTCGTGTCGACATGTGGCACCATGAGTACAATTTTGGGGGCACTTTCTGTCATCTCTAGGTGACTTGGATGGCTGATGTTAGTTCGTCGAGATTCTCTCATTTTGTCCTCCTCTTGTTAGCTTTCCCTTGTCTCCTTATCATTGTCATCCTCCCCTCCTCAGCTTCCCCTTCACTCTTTATCAGTCTAGAGGCACGTTTTCCATGTGTCATGTCCTTAATACCCCTGATCTATATTTTACCACCAACACTAACTATTCACAATGATGTGTTAATTCTGAATGTCAATTGCAATATTAAGTATAACAATTGGTAAATTTTAATCAGTCCAAATATATATATTCGACAACCGATAAATCATGGTTAAAAATGTTATTAGTGTCCTTTACATATACTAAGCTCTTGAAGGTGGCAGAGCTTGTCCAACCTTTCAACTATTGACTCAAGCTTTAAACACTCCGAAAGTTTAAGCAACTGAAGACCTTGAGGTCGATTGCCGCTGCATGACAAGAAAGCAAGCTTATGGTAAAAAATTATATCCAATTTCTGAAGACATGAATCGGTGTCATAAATATGGAGCAAGGAAACCTGTGTAAATTGTCCATCAACAGGATGCCTTAAGAAATTAATTTTATTTTAATTACATGAAATATATGTATTTATGGTTTCTAATGGGAATTTTTAGTCAAAAATGTCTTTTCAATAAGCATTTTTTAATGGGCACCGTATGTTTCTACTTTCTAGTCACTTGTGCAAATGACTTTCCAAGCTAAGGGCAATCTATATCAACCCATTGTTAGCTGTTAAATAATTAAGGGGTCATAGGAGTCTATTTTTAGATCAACTGTGTTATAAATAATGTAATTTAGCAGCTGCAGATATAAAAAAATTATATCAAGCCTAAACTTTCTATCCACAATTTTTAGTCTATGTATACCTAGTCAACTAAAAAATAGATTAAGAAATTAAATAGAACACACCTAAATTGTTTAATTTTATTTTTTTTTTAGAAAAACTATATGCTCGAAGTTCAAAATAATAATTTGGAAGAAGCTTCCTAAACTAACTACATCATAAACATCAACGAAGAATATTTATTCTTAATAGGAGTTCTTCAAAAGCTGATCCTTCCGTTTTATTTCTGACCAATTAGGGGCTTAGGGCCAGAGTTTTATTAAAATAATATTTAGCTTACAATAAGAAGTGTGCTAAAAGAGTTATTAATTGGAGAAAATTATAAAATAAACATATTAAAAAATTACCAAAAGCATTTTGTTGTCAAAATTTATGAAATCAATTAATTGATTTTTATGTTTCAAATGCAATCTCTTAGGAAGCCTTAGGATCTGTTTGGTATTAAGGTGTATTAAGGTGTTATAGCTTTTAAGATATAGCTACTGTGGAAAAAAAAATGTAACTATAAAATAAAATAATGTGTAGTAAATAAATTTTAAATAATAATTTTGATAAAAATAGTAAATATATTATAAGTATGTCATTATAGAAGTAGTAATCAAATCAACTTAACCTCCAAGCCATAGTAATTAGTATTTACCAAATGCTTTAGTGCCATAGCTTTTAAACAGCTGTCTAACTTTAATACCAAATAAAACCTTAATTCGTATATATTAATTTCTAACCTAGCTAACATACGATGTAAATTATGTACTTTTTATTAATTAATTAATTCTGAGAGCATTGGTTTAATATATATGAGAATTTTGCATGTGATTTTTCCACCAAATTAAAAAGATAAAACTGCGGCATCTAATAGAAGTATAGAACCAACGACCTAATTGCAACTCTACTTTATACAAACCAACACGTACGTGGAAATTCTCCATTGCATTTAATTAAGAACAACAAAATTATGAGTCATAATGCAAAAAACTTTACATTAATAATTACCTTTTAATTTCAATTACATTTAAGCACAAAATTAACAATAAAGGTACTAGATATAAATAAGAAACATTAACAATAAATGATATAATAGCAGTGAAAACCCATGCAATTAACGTATAAAATGACTAATGTTATTTTCTTTCAATCAATACAAAATAGACAAGAATCCTCTCCTAGTGTTTTTCTCCCACAGTCTTTCCTAGTCTTTTAAATTTAGTGAAAAAAATTGGCTTAATTATAAATAAAACGAAAAAAATTAGCTTGATTGCCAACATTAAAGTTGGCTTAATCCTATTCTATACAAAATAATATCACTTTCGTAAATATAATGAAAGATTATTACACCCTGAAAGGCTTTGATGATGTATTCTGCATTGGGAGCTTTGCATCATGTTTAAAGAAATTTAATAATCTCTCTCTTGGAGTAAATAAATTGGAAATTTTCCGATCCATTCAAATTGCTTAATTTGATATCTTCCTATAAAAAAAGCTTTCAAAATCCATTTTCTTAATTCTAACTGTTTTGGCTAAAATCTAGTTCAGCCCAAACGTTATGAGAGCTTCTCTTATAGAGGTTGATTTTATGGTGGAGATGGAGGTTGAGATGTTCAAGAGAAGATTGCTGGGAGAGGTAGCGACAGGGAAGATCCTGAAATCACAAAGATTGCTGGTTCCGAGGAAATCCTAGAACAAGAGATATGAGTGAGTTTTGGGAGACAAGTCAGCTTTTGGTGAGAGTGTCAACTTATCTCCCTTGTGTGACCAACCTGACCTTTTATAGTAGAGTGCTCCTAAGGACGTCTTTGTGTCTCTTTGGGACACGTGGCGAGCCATAATTGTGGATATCCTTTCTCAGCTAGGGCTTTTAAGTAATTTGACTCCTTTGGTAGAGCTTGCTAGGCTTGCTTAAACTAGACAACTATCAATTTGGGAACAGTCTGTGCTGACAATATGTTCTTGACCCTAATTGGTTCATTTTGAATGGGCCAATTAGGTTGAGGAGCACCTGGTTTCACTGGAGAGGTGCAGGTGGTCTGGTCTGTGGTCCTCCTCCTTTGATTCTGAATTAGGCGGCTTAGAAGGAGACAGCCCATGAAAGGACAGTGCTGTAATGGCTTGGTCTGGCGATACTAATGTAGATATGGTTGTTCCGTGATCTCGTGTCGACATGTGGCTCCATAAGTACAATTTTGGGGGCACTTTCTGTCATCTCTAGGTGACTTGGATGGCTGATGTTAGTTCGTCGAGATTCTCTCATTTTATCCTCCTCTTGTTAGCTTTCCCTTGTCTCCTTATCATTGTCATCCTCCCCTCCTCAGCTTCCCCTTCACTCTTTATTAGTCTAGAGGCACGTTTTCCATGTGTCATGTCCTTAATACCCCTTATCTATATTTTACCACCAACACTAACTATTCACAATGATGTGTTAATTCTGAATGTCAATTGCAATATTAAGTATAACAGTTGGTAAATTTTAATCAGTCCAAATATATATATCCGACAACCGATAAATCATGGTTAAAAATGTTATTAGTATCCTTTACATATACTAAGCTCTTGAAGGTAGCAGAGCTTGTCCAACCTTTCAACTATTGACTCAAGCTTTAAATACTCCGAAAGTTTAAGCAACTGAAGACCTTGAGGTAAACTGCCGCTGAATGACAAGAAAGCAAGCTTATGGTACAAAACTATATCCAATTTCTGAAGACATGAAACGGCGTCATGCATCCATGCATCCGATAATGATTCCCATGCCTCGCATTTCGAAATTGAAATCACCCTCAACTAAGAAGGCAAGGCAGCCTCAGGAAAAGAAACAAGTGAGCCGCAGTTTCAAATCTGCAACTCCTTTAAGGAACTAAGGCTGAGCAATGCTAGTGGTAGCTTCAGAAGGCCTTGGGTATCCCTCAACGTTAGATATTTAAGTCTACATGACAATTCAAGCTGTCGGTCTTGTTCTTCCTGAAGGAAAATTATTAAATCCTTATGCTTGAAATATTCCAGCAAGTGAAATTCACAAAAGCTAATAATCTTCAGCAACTCCTTCTATGCAACAACAAACCGAAAGAAATTAGTCAAGGTAGCTGTGAAACAAATGCCCACCAAAACTAAATTTAACAAGCCAAATTGAATTCAAACTCCAAGTAACAAATTAAATATAAAACTCAGCAGCAAGTCAACTTCACTCTTCTATTCCAGTAGCTACACTTCTTCAACAAGTCTTCAATAAAAGCAACTGATAAACCCAAACCCAGGTGCTAGAAAGCAATTAAACACAAAACACAGGGAGTGATGGTATTAAGAAGCCAAGTCGTGCCCAAGGAGCACTGTCCTTAAAGAACAGATTCTGCCCCTTCTCGGATGATTTTCGGGTGCGTAAAGGTACAAAAGACAGTCTGATCTTCCAGGATTCAATGGCTTTACAACTGTAATGGCGCACTCCAAATACAATTGAATCAAACAGCAAATTTTTGTTAATCTTATGGTAAAGTGCAGAGATGTTGACGAAGAAGGAGAAGAAGAAGATTAATTTTTTCTCATACATATAATCAGTCACAGCAGCTCCGTTTTATATTGTTAATTGTCATAACCATCTCCATGATTTTTGCCAAGAAATCGTTACTTGAAACTGATTTTAAATCGTGATATCAAGTAACTGCACAGCAAGAATAAAGCCACCGCCTCCATATGTGGATATCATTCGTTTGACTCATTCAAATCAGCTCAAAAAGTAATTCTTTAATCCAAAATAATATACACATATGTTTAATATTAGTTAAAGTGGCTAATAAATGGGCCAGGCCCATGTGCACACGTATGAGAATCATATGTATATTCGTCATTTTGCAACAATGAGTATTTTGAAATACTTCATAAATATATAACACTTCCTCTGCCACCAAGTACTCAAGTTTGGGAACACATCCAACCCTCAGTCTTTTGAGGACGTTAATGTCTTCTGCTAACCGTCTTACTCTCCGCCATTCATATGTTAGTTCAATTGTTCCAAGTTTGGCAGCTGTAGCTTCAGTGGCCGTGCCAGAAACATTGATTTCTCTGACCCGACATCGGTTGTACTTCTCCGCACAAGCTTTTCACGTCTAGAAATATGTAATTCGGAGAGAGTGGGATGACTTGGAATTGAAACTATCAACTCTTTTCATCATTAAATGACAAGAATGTTATGGAAATGTTCCTTGTAAAATATTACAATGCACAAGATAAAGTTTTAGTAAACGAGGAAAACTGACAACTCCTTGACACGGAAATGAAGAGTCAGCAAGTGTGGAAATGGAATTGAGTACTGATATTCATCCAGAAAAATTTTCTAGAATGCCCACAGAATATACTTTAACACGGTACGGTGTTACAGTTAATTGAAAAAAAATAGTAAAAAAATGCGTCAGCACCATATGATTTTATAGTGATTTTTGTAACTGTTCTGTAACCATTTTGGATAAATATCATTTTTTAATGGAATTGGACAACCATTGTCTCTGCTCATTCCACGTATCTCAAGATGCTTTATAGAGGGTAGATGCCCAACAGGCGGCAAGGAAGTGCATATGCAATAATAATCTTGAAATCTTAAAGCCACTAAATTTGAGAAAGAGGGATCTTTGAACCAAATGGGAAATTTTGTGCCACTGTAGCCGCGAATACATAATTGTTCCAAACTTTGATGAGGTTTTAGCAAGTCAGGTGCACACCCTTCGGTTTCCGACTCCATTGAATCATTAGTGTTGCTTGTCCATTGAAGAGATAACACCTTAAGGCAGTGTTTACTAATCCAGAATGCGAATCGGATTGAGGGAATGGGAATCAATAAATTATTTATTTACTAAATAGAGGATGGGAATGGCAATGGGAATGAATGGTGTGGAATCCACGTAAAAATGGAATTGAGGAAAGGGGTTCTGATTTCGGGAGAGAGGGTTGGGAATGAGATTCCCGTTCCCTTGAATACCAAAATTGTCCACAATAAACATTTAATATCCCCAATATACTCTCTTCGAAAATGAAAAATATAAATTGAAAAAAAAAAACAAACAAATCGATCGAGTTTGCTGCCTTCGTCCTCGTGTCTGCTGCCAATCTGCCGCTCGCCGTCACGCCGATCTGCTGCTGCCGCCGTTCGTGGATCTGCTGCTGCCGCCGTTCGTCGAACTGCTGCTGCCGTTCGTCGATCTGTGCTGTCGTTCGTCGATCTCCGGTTGCCGCATCTGAAAGTTGCTGCCGTGCTCGCACTCCATTCCCGACTCCATGGTCGCGATCGTCTGCCGCCGTTCGTCATCGTGGTCAGTCGTTGTTCGTCATCATTATCTCTAGATCCATTCGTTTACGGTTATTTAGTTTTTAGAAATGGAAAAAAAAATACAAAAGCTGATTTTTAGAAAATGGAAAAATTAAATTGGATTTTTAGAAATGTAAGGAATATTAATTTTATGCTTGTATTATGTATTGTCGGAAGTACAACGTATTGTAAATCATTTTGAATAATAATATTATGTATTTAGTAGCTTATTTACAATAACAACGTATTGTAAATCACTTAACACAAACAAATTTAACTTGTTCATTGATAATTAATAATAATCAATTTAGTAGCTTATTTATTTATTTATTAGTTAATTATTATTATTAATTATTTCTATTTATAATTATTAATTATTCAAATTTATTGATCTTATTATAAATAATAATAATAAAACAACAGCAACAACAATAAAATAATAATAATAATTATTATTATTATAATATTATTTTATTATTTATTTATTATTATTATTATTATATTATTTTATTATTATTTATTGTTTATTTATTTATTTATTATTATTATTATTATTATTATCAAATGACAATAATTAAGAAAAAGTATTTTAATAAATTAATCTAATTCATTTTTATTTCGGGATAAAATAAATACATTATGAAAATGAATCCTATTCCGATTCCGATTCCTACAGTTCAAGTAAATAACTTATTCGAATTTTCATTCTCTATTCGTACTCATTCCGATTCCAGTCTATTTCGATTTTCGTTTAGTAAACACAATATAAGATTCATCGTTCAACTAATCTTCCTTGGCATCATCAACATATTTTACATTCTTCAACCTTGAAATGTTAAGTGTGCCCCGAAGGTGCATCAATAGTTTTAATTCCTTTGACCTAGAACCTTTGTCTTTTCCAACAACAAATTTACATGACTAGCATTTAGAGACAAGTCAACATACCAATTCACACATGTCAGACAGCTTTGCATCCCAGCAGATACTACAAAAAATAAAAAATAAAAAAAAAATCATCCTGTCAGGCAGGTTTCTAAAACAAATAACTTCTAATCAAAGCATATTTTATAGAATACCAACGCAATTAATAAACCTTCGTGCCCTATTTGTTTTCCATCCTGGCACCAAATATGTGAAATTTAGAGGAAGAAAAGTTCATTAAATTATAGTGTGTTATAAATATATGTATTACAAACCGGGTGTTGATTGTTCTGTCAATATACCGGAAATAGCACTAGCAATTTGCTTGCAATAATGAATGCAGGTACTAATTTCTTTGCTAGCTCTGTTTCTAATACCTTAATATAGCTTAAAGAATGGCTTAATAAAGATGATAATACAGATAAGCTAGTAAACAGAACCCATCTAGTTTCAGCCAAACATAAAGCTGACCCAATTATAACTCAATTCTTGTATTGCTTAGCAAACAGAAGCCATCTGGTTTCAGCTTAATAGTTCTGACACATACTTAATGTGGACTAATACGCTCTCTTTGACAGTATCCAAATGAAAGCCCAAACCTAAGAATAAATTAGAGGAAAAATACATCATTCGGTGAGATTAATCGAATACAAACATGAAATTCTTGAATAAAAGCGAGATTGAAACCAAACCTCTTCCTTTGAATTGAAACCGATCGAGGTCAAAGAATTTCAAATGAAAGTGAAAGCTTCTTCAATCGAATGAGAGTGAGAGCTGAAATGCATGAAATTAGGGAACAAATCCATCAAATTTGGTGAGAATAATTGAAAACAAACCTTAAAATTCTTGATGAAAAGAGAGATTTAAACCAAACCTCTTCGTCTTCATTGAAACTGAGATCATAGAACTTCAAATGATTGTGAGAATGCTTCTTCGAATGATAGTGAGAGAGAAAGCGGACACTCTTTGGTTTTTTTTCCGCGAAAGTGTGGGCCGAGAGCTACAGAAACTTCGCTGTTTTTTCTCTTTTCTAATTTCAAGTAATAGGAAATTTTAAAATATTTTTTATTCTTTAGTACTTTCTTCAGTTTTAGTTTTCGATATATAATTAGTTAGGTTAGTTAATATGGTCCAATGTTTTTTTTTTATATTAATAAATGTCATGACACATGTTCCAATTTATTGGTGAATTAAATATATATTTTTTAATGAGATATACAAGGGAGAAATTTTAGAATACTAAGAGGTAAAATAATTAATTAATGTGCATATAACATATATAGTTAAATTTAATATAACTATTATTTAAATGATAGTTTTTTAAAATAAATATACACATGTTATAATATTATTTATTTATCAAAAAAATATCAAATAATAAATATCAAAATTATGTATTAAAAGATTTTTTAAAGGTAAAATACGATATATTATTTTACACATCATCAAGATCAGTACATATATTAAAAGATTTTTTCAAAGGTAAAACACTATATATTATTTTGCACTTCTCCTTGATGCTGCTGCTCTGTCGAGGAGATGATGTTGTCGACTTGAAACCAATTACGAATTATGGTGAAAAATGGCTTCGAAGTATTGTCGTAGAGCTGACGACAAGCATCCGCAAGCAATATGCCATATTGATAGAGAACAATGATAATGGCAGCGCAAAACCATGAAGTGTACAAAATGATATGACCAATGGACCGTGGAACAAAGGTGGAGATTAGAGAAAGTGCAGAAACAGATCCTGAGACAACAGCAACAAGGCCCGATAACTGCGAAGAATTTTCTGGATGAAGGCGAAACTTGAAATCAACTGCAAGTGCAAAGCAGTAGATTACTTTGGCCACAAGAAAACCCCACATATTTATTGTATGTGTTTTGAACAAAGGCTCTGTTCTGCCCTGAGCATTAGCTCCCAAGATACCAATGAGGACTGGAATCAGATATGCAAAAATGACTTGGTAAAGCATCGACGAAATCAAATTTCCTTCACTGTAAAAAGAAACCATATATAAGCATTTCCAGGGGGTAGCAGAATAGAAATTATTAAGGGGGGGAAAAAAACAGTATAAAACTATACTTCGAAGGCGAAGTGTTTCGTTGATGAAGATTGCTCGGCATCCTCGGAGGGGAACTGGTATCTGCTGCTGATGATGTGAAAGACTGACGAAAAAGGGGAAATGGAAACAAAAGAAGAAGAAGCAATAATTAGATGAGGGAGATGGAGTGGGGTGACAATTTCTCTTGAGTGAGTTTCTTATATAATAAATGCATAGAAAGGCAGACTAAGTGGGTGGTCGCGGATAAGGGAATCTTAGAAATGTTCAATTTAAACTCAGGGTTAACTAACTCATGGTCGACAAAAAGTTAATTAAATCAACTAAAAGTCTTTCAAATTGATATTTGTTAGTTTCCAAATTTGCCACCTCTACTACCAATTAACTCAGGGTTAGTTAACTCAAAGTCGACAAACGGTTAATTAACTCGACATTGGATCCTTAAGCATAGAATTGACATATTATCACGACCTCTGGTCACATCCCGCCACTTGAGAGCCTGAATAGCGCAAAATTAATGTAAACTATATTACAACACATTTCACTAAATTTAATAATGTTTTTAATATTACAACAATGTCGTCAATTCTAATTTGTTATTAAAGCTAACATGTAAAAAGAGTTATTATCGTCAAATTATTACAGGAATTACAAAATACTAAATCACTACAAAAAGTATTAAAATGTATTATTTTACAACTATGTATTGAAAATTTAGCTCATAACAACTAAAAATGTAAGAAAAGTGTACGTATGCACCTGGAAGGATCTAAGTGCTGTTGATGATAATGGTGATGATGGCAAGGGCAGCTTATTTGCTTGAGGGAAGGCCAGTGAAAACTAACCTTTTGTGCATGATTACGTCAAAATTGTCAATGACAACGAAATAATTGATAATCTAACTTCACTATCAGTCTATCACACAAAGAAGCATAAGTGCAATTCCACTCAACTCTGCTTTTTCTTTTTGGGTTAATTTCATTGCCCACCCCTCAACTATTTCCAAACTACACATAGATGAACTTTACGGTTAAGTTTAGGGGAGGTTACTGCGAGTTCAGACATACAATTCATCTAAGTGTGATATTGATATACTTGAGGGAGGTCGGCGAAAACTAACCTTTGGTGCATGATTACGTCATGAATGCATGACTCGATGAGAATAACGACGAAATATCACAATCTCACACTCCATCGGACAAAGAAAACGGTAAATGAACTCCCTTGGCACAGTGGAAACGAGTAATGCTACTCTGACGTATCACACCCGTTCAATGGAAAAAATAAATTATTTTGAAAATTAACCCTGTTATGTGGTCAGTGTCACAGCTTCTGCTGAACAAAATCAATTCGTTCCGTGGAAAAAAACGGTGATTAAGTAGAAATTTATTTATATATATACATCATTCATGCATGCATGATTCAACCAAATCTATTTATTTTATCAAATTATTAGGTCATTAGTGTGTGTGGGAAGATCATTGTTTTAACTTCTAAATTGATTGGCAAAGATGTTGGTCAAAGGATGGATGAAGAATATTTGCAAAAGTGATGATTAATGTTCGGTTGTTTAAGAAAGTCATGGCTAAGATGGGATATGTATATGAATACACGGCGAAATTGCATAAAAGTATTAAGTTTGTCGTATGTGAGTCAGGTTTAGCACAATGTGGCTGCATTAGCTGCTTTTTTTTTTTTTTCCTTCTAATTTATAATAATAATCAATAAATATAAATTTATAATTTTATATAATATTAATTTTTTTCTTTTATTTTTACATTATTATTATAAATTAATAAACTTAAAATTTATTTTTCAATAATATTAATTATATTTTAATTTTTATTATATTAAAAATATTACTATATAATGTATTATTTAATTATATTTTAATAATTAATATATAAAATTGATTAATATTTAATAAGTTAATATAACTAATAATAAATACTTAAATAATATATAAAAATATAATATAACATCACATTATTTAATTATATTACAATAATGAATACATAAAATTAATTATTTTTAAATAATTTAATATAACTAATAATAAATATTTAAATATGAATAAATTTGAATAATATTATTTATTTATATTATAATAATTTAAAAAGGAGCATAAACATTATTTTACAGCTAATTGTAGGGATAGAAATGTTATTTTGTAACTATTATAGGGGTAAAAATGTTATTTTATAATTAATTCTGAGGGCAAAAATGTCATTTTGTAATTAATTTACTTTTCCGTTAAAGTTAATGGCAAAGTTAACGGATTGTCATCCGCTCGAGTATTTTTAAAAAAATGTGTCACTTTTTTTAAATTTGTCAAAATATGTGTCACCCAAGGGTAGTTAACACCACTTATTTTTTAATTTTTAAATAAAAAAATTATAAAAATTACATCTAAGTCTATTTAACATGCTTTTCTTTTTGTTAAATCATTCAAAATTTTTTAAGAACATTTTCTTGTTGAATCAAACAAAATTTTCTCATTAAAGTTAACGGCAAAGTTTAATTCAATAAGAATTTTTTAAAAAAAAATTGTTTGGTTTAATAAAAAAAAGCCTGTTAATTAGACTTAGATGTAATTTTTTTATTTTAAAAATAAAAAATAATTGAGTAGGGGCAGAAACATATTTTATAACTAATTGTAGGGATAGAAATGTCATTTTGTAACTATTATAAGGGTAGAAACATCATTTTATGATTAACTATAGGGATAAAAACGTCATTTTATGATTAATTTACTGTTCCCGTTAAAATTAACGGATTGTCACACGCTCGAGTATTTTTAAAAAAATGTATCACCTCTTTGAAATTTATCAAAACGTATGTCACCCCCAATAATTAACCCTATAATGTATTCACATTTTAAATAAATTTCATAGCTGATTTAGTTGGATAAACACAATTATGTTTTATTTATATCATTCATGATTTAACCAACTCTATTTTTTTTATTAAATGATCTAATAACCTGTGATTGTGGTAAGATTATTGTTTTAACGTCTAAATTGATTAGCAAGAAATTGGTCCAAGAATGATGTAAGATTGTTTGCATAGTGCATGACGTGTGCTGCTACTATAAATATATATAATATAATAAAATAATAAATAAAATAAAGTCGATGAATTTGCATTTCATTCCATTGTTCCAGAGAACATTCCACCGCCCGTCTAAACATGCACTCACAAAAAAACCTAAAGTCAAAGCAAAGGTTAGTGATTAATTAGGTCCTGTTTGGAATTGAAATTAGATAGTTGTACTTTAAAAATTATAAATTAATTTAATCTCGCATTTGTATAATAAAAATCTATAACATTTGTACTATTTTTATCAAAATTAATATTTTAAAATCATATTTATTATACATTATCAATTTTTGTTTTAAAATTATAATTTTTTTCACAACACCTCAATACTAAACAGGATCTTACTACTCCGTTTTTTAAGAAAGTCATTATCCAATGAAAGCCATGGCTAAGATGAGGCATTTATATTTTGCATGAATACATAATGTAATTGCATTAAACTATTAAGCTTGTAGTATGTAAACAAGTATAATAAAATATGTCATATAATTGCATGCTGATGTTTATTTTGAGTTGTCTAAATCTAATAGTCAAACTTGGTCAAGGACTTTTGGGTTAAAAAAAATACAAACAAGCCTAGAAGAAGACTATAGTAGATATTGTATAGTTTTACAGTTTTATTTCTCACCATCTAAAATTCTAGCGCCAGAGTTTCATTAAAATAAGAGAGATTGCCAATTTTTCCTCTACTGAAATCAATATATACTATTTATCTTTCTGTTATTTTTATAATAGCTAATAACTTATCTGACAGCATAAGTTTACAATATTACTCTTATTTTTAAATACTCTTTTATTCATAATTATTATTAATTAAATAAATCACATGAATGGAAATTAAAATAAAAAAATTAAGTGTTAAAAATAAGAAATATATGTTTTGATGTAAAAAAATTAATAATAAAATATTTTTCTTGTACTTTTTTAATTTTACAAACAATTTCTTATAATAAATATATAAGAAAATTATTATAAATGATAAAAAATTATTATAAGAAAACTTGAATGATAAATAAAAATTATTATAAAATAAATAATAAATTATTTTTATTGTACCTTTTACATTTAATTTTAAATATTGTAAAATATTTATTAAAAGAAAATGCCTATAAAATAAAAAGAAGTAAAAGAAAAATATTTAATTATTAATTTTTTATTCACATCAAGACATATATTTCTTGTTTTTAATACTTAATTTTTATTTTAATTTCTATTCATATGATTTATTTCATTTATAATAAATATGAGTAAAAGTGTAGTTAAAAATAAAAGTAATTTTGTAAAATTATGCTGTCACAAGGATTTTTGGCTATTATAAAAACACCAGTGAGGTAAATAGTATATACTCATTACAGTAGGAGGGAAATTGGTAATCTCCCTTAAAATAATATTAAGCTTGCAATAAGAAGAATTCTAAAAGAGTTATTAATTGGAGAAAATATAAAAAAAAACAGATTTAAAAAATTACCAAAAGCATTTTGTTGTCAAAATAGATGAAATTAATTAATTAATTTTTAAGTTTCAAATGCAATCCCTTAGGGAGCCTTAGTGTCACGGTCCGCTAAAAACACTCATCCCGTGACATTAGGCTCTTTTGGTATTGAGGTATTGTAACTTTTAAGGTATAGTTGTTGTGGGAAAAAAAAAAGCTGTAATTATCAAATAAAAGTTAATAATGTGTAATAAATATGCTTTTTAAATAATAATTTTGATAAAAATAGTAAATATATTATAGGTTTATCATCAAAGAAGTGATGATCAAATCAACTTATGGTATGTTTACTTATTAGGAATGAGAATGTGAATCAAGGTATGAAAATAAATTATGTGTTTACTTGTTTATATAAAAGGTGGAATGCGAATCAAAGTGCCTAAAATTGGGAATAATTACTAGAGTTCTCATTTCCATGGGGAAGGTGGAAATGAGATTCTCATTCTCTTAAGTGACCATATTGCCCCGGCTTAAATTTTAAAATTTCCATTTTATCCTACCTTTTATTATTATTATTATTATTAGGAGTAGCAATAATAAAAAGTATTAATTATAATGATTAAAAATTATAATAGTAATGTCTATTATCAAAATAATTAATACTATAATAATAATAAAAATAATAATAATATAATGTTATTATTAATATTAATTATAATGATTAATAATAATAATAATCAACTAAGGTCAATTTAGTAACTTGTAAATTATTAATAATAATCAAATAAGGTCAATTTAGTAACTTACAATAATCTATTCTGATTTCAAGATAAAGTAAACATATCAATAGCAATACAGTTCATTTCAATTCCTCCCATTAAAGTAAACAATTTATTCTAATTCGCATTCCTCATTCCGATTCCACTCCATTCCAATTTCAGCTTATTCCGATTATTAATTAGTAAACGCATCATTAGCTTCCAAGCTATACTAGTCAGTGTTTACCAAATATTTTGGTGCTACTTAAACTACAACTACCTCACTTTAATACCAAATAAGGCTTTAATTAGTATATATTTCTATCCTAGCTAACATATGATATAAATTATGCACTTTTTATCTATTAATTAATTGTGAAAGTATTGGTTTAATATATAAGAGAATTTTGCATGTGATTTTTCCACCCAATTAAAAAGATAAAACTGCGGCATCTAATAGAGCCAACGATCTAATTGCAAGTGCATTTTATACCAACCTACATGTATATATATATATAGAAATTCTCTATTGCATTAATTAAGAACAACAAAATTATGAGTCATAATGCAAAAAACATTACATTAATAATTACCCTTTAATTTCAATTACATTTAAGCACAAAATTAACAATAAAAGTACTAGACATAAATAAATAAAGATTAACAATAAATGATATAATAGTAGCGAAAATCCATGCAATTAATTTATAAAATGAGCAATGCATGTTACTTTCTTTCAATCAATATACAATGAACAAGAGTCCTCTTCTAGTGTTTTTCTATCATAGTCTCTCATAGCATTCTAAATTTAGTGAAAAAATTAGTTTAAATGTAAATTAAAAAAAAGACTTGATTATCTACATCAAAATTCAAAATTTATTCTTAACCACTTAATTATTTTACTAGGAGAGGATCTTAATCCATACAAAATAATATCATTTTCGCAAATACAATGAAAGATTATTACACCCTGAGAGGCTTTGATAATGTATCTTGCATTGGCAGCTTTGCATCATGTCTAAGGAAATTTAACAATCTCACTCGTGGAGTAAATCGGAAATTTTCCAATTCACTCAAATTGCTTAATTTGATCTTATCCTATCAAAATTGCTTTCAAGATCCATTTTCTTAATTCTAACTATTCACAATAATGTGTTAATTCTGAATGTCAATTCCAATATTAAGTATAACAGTTGGTAAAATTTAATCAGTCCAAATATATATATATATATATATATTTATATTTATATCCGAGGACCCATAAATTGTCTTTAAAAATGTTAGTAGTGTCCTTTACATATACTTATCTCTTGAACTTGAAGGTGGCAAAGCTTGTCCAACCTTTCAGCTATTGACTCAAGCTTTAAACACTCCGAAAGTTTAAGCAACTTAAGACCCTGAGGTAAATTGCCGCTGAATGACAAGAAAGCAAGCTTATGGTACAAAACTATATCCAATTTCTCAAGACAAGAATCGGTGTCGTGCATCCATGCATCAGGTAATGATTCCACTGAATGACAAGAAAGCAAGCTTATGGCAATTTTCAGCTTGAATGTGCTCAAGCATGGTAGGTAACTCGCTTTTTCGAAAAGTCAATTTACCAATTATGAATATATAAGTGCTCAAGAAGAGAGGTGTACCTTCTGCTGCCCTCTTCCTTTGTCGAAGTTGTTAAATTTTTGCAACTGCCAATCTTCAAGTTCTTGAGTCTTGGGGGTAGCTGGTCTTGAGCAAAATATATCAACTAATGGAAAAAGACTATATCCAATTTCTCAAGACACGAATTGGTGTCGTGCATCCATGCCTTAGGTAAGGATTTCCAGTGCCTCGCATTTTGAAATTGAAATCACCCTCATCTGAGAATGCAAGGCAGCCTCAGGAAGTGAACCGCAGTTCCAAATCTGCAACTCCATTAAGGAACTAAGGCTGAGCAATGCTAGTGGTAGCTTCACAAGGCCATGAGTATCTCTCAACATCATGACAATTCGAGCTATCGTTGGACTTGTTCTTCCTCTGCCACCAAGGATTCAAGTTTGGGAAAACCTCCAACTGTCAGTCTTTTAAGGGAGTGCTAGTCGTCTTACACTCCGCCATACATATGTTAGCTCTTCAATAGAATCAATCTTCAATTCTTCCAAGTTTGGCAGCTGTAGCTTCAATGGTCATGCCAGAAACATTGATTTGTAATTCGGTTGTACTTCTCCTCACTACCTTTTCACATCTAGAAATATGTAATTCGGAGAGAGTAGGATGACTTGGAAGTGAAACTATCAATTCTTTACAGCCTTGAATGACAAGAATGTTCTGGAAATGTTCCTTGCAAAATATTACAAAGCACAAGATAAAGTAATAGCAAATGAGGAAAATTGACAACTCCTTGACCAGATCCATAAGGTATCCAGTCTTCCCATTCTTTCATTTCTTCAAAATGAAGAGTCTGCAAGCATGGAAATGGAATTGAGTACTGATATTCATCCAGAAAAATTTTTAAGAATGCCCACAGAATGTACTTTAACACCGTATGGTGTTACAGTTAATTGAAAAAAATAATAATAAAAATATGTTTACACCATATGGTTTATAGTTGTTTCTGTGACGGTTCTGTAATCATTATGGATAAATATCATTTTTTAATGGAATTGGACAACCATTACTTCTGCTCATTCCCAATGCTTTACAGAGGGTGGTTGCCCAACAAACGGCAAGGAAGTACTTGTGCAAAAATCTTGAAATCTTAAGGCCACTAAATTTGAGAAAGAGGGATCTTTGAACCAAATGGGAAATTTTGTGCCTCTATAGCTGCGAATACATAATTGTTCCAAATTTTGATGACGTTTTAGCAAGTCACGTGCACACCCTTTGGTTTCCGACTCCATTGAATCATTAGTGTTGCTTGTCCATTGAAGAGATAACACCTTAAGATTCTTCGTCATTCAACTGAACCGCCTTGGCATCATCAACATATTTTACATTCTCCAACCTTGAAATGTTAAGTGTGCCCCGAAGATGCATCAATAGTTTTAATTCCTTTGACCTAGAACCTTTGTCCTTTCCAACGACAAAATTACATAGCTAGCATTTGGAGACAAGTCAACTTACCAATTCACACATGTCAAACAGGTTTGCATCCGAGCAAATACTAAAATAAAAAAAAATCATCCTGTCAGACAGGTTTCTATAACAAATAACTTCTAATCAAAGCATATTTTATAGAATACCAATGCAATTAATACACCTTCTTGCACTATTTGTTTTCCACTCTGGCACCAAATATGCGAAATTTAGAGGAAGAAAATGTTTGTTCATTAAAGTATAGTGCGATATAAGTGTATGTATTACAAACCGGGTGTCGATTGTTCTGTCAATGTACCGGAAGTAGCACTACCAATTTTCTTGCAATAATGAATGCAGGTACTAATTTCTTTCCTAGCCCTGTTTCTAATACCCTAATATAGCTTAAAGAATGGCTTAAAAAATATGATAATACAGATAAGTTAGTAAACAGAACCCATCTAGTTTCAGCCAAACATAAAGCTGACCTAATGATAACTCAATTATTGTATTGCTTAGTAAGCAGAAACCATCTAGTTTCAGTTTAATAGTTCCAATACAACATACTAAATGCGGATTAATACACTCTCTTTGACGGTATCCAAAAGCTACAAAATTAATATCAAATAACCAAAGCCCAAACCTAACAATAAATTAGATCCCCAGCAATAAATTAGAGCAAAAACAGATCAACTTTGGTGAGATTAATCGGATACAAACATGAAATTCTTGAATAAGAGCGAGATTGAAACCAAACCTCTTCCTTTGTATTGAAAGCTTCTTCAATCCAATGAGAGAGAGAGCTGAAATTCATGAAATTAGGGAACAAATCCATCAAATTTGGTGAGATTATTTGAAAATAAACCTGAAAATCCACTTTGAAAAGTGAGATTTAAACCAAACCTCTTCGTCTTCATTGAAACTGAGGTGGTAGGATTTCAAATGATTTTGAGAATGCTTCTTCGAATGACACTGAGAGAGAAAGCTGACATGTCTTGGCTTTTTTCCCCGAAAGTGTGGAGCCGAGAGCTACAGAAATTTCGCTGTTTTTTTTTTCCCAAATTCAAGTACTAGGAAATTTTAAAATATTTTTTATTCTTTACTAATTTCTTCAGTTTTAGTTTTAGATTTATAATTAGTTAAGTTAGGTGGTCATTTTTTTTTTAATCTGAAATCTGAATAAATTTGAATGTAATTAAGTTAATTAAATCAAAAAAATAAACAATCCCTAGTTAACATAATCAAATGTTTTTTACATTAATAAATGTCATGACACGTGTTCTAAATTTATTGGTATTATTAAGTATAATTTTTTTCTTAATGAGATATACAATGGACATATTTACTGCCCGAATTTAATTCAAAAAACATGTTCAAAAAATAAGGTGGTGAGACAATTAAAAATCTTCTAGTATAAAAATTATCCACAACAACACCATATTCTCATTATTCATGCATGATTTTTTTTTTTTTGGGCTTGGTTATTGTTAAATTAATGCACTCGCTAATACAAATGACATGATTAATTAGTTCATTAATTTCCCCTTGCTGCAAAATAAATCACAAAAATTCTTCACATGAGGAAATATAATTCGTCACTTGATCCTTCAAATTGGATATGGAATATTCCATATTGATTGGGCGGACAAGAAGAAAGAAATGTTGACTAACGGGACGACTCTTCCAACTAATTCTGGCATATTTGATTAGGGCACAACGGAGCCAATATTCAGGGCACAAGGAAGCCCTTACACTAAACACTTATAATAAATATGTGGAGTTTTCTTGTGACCCAAGTGATCTACCGCATTCCTTTTGCAACTGATATCAAGTCTCTAATTCGTCAAGAAAATACAAACGATACATATATTTATATTTTACAATAACAATAAAACAATATATATAAGAATATGATATGAAGGCACTATCAAAAACTATATATTATTGAATGAAAAATTATATATTATTGAGTATATATTTTGATCTATTAAAATCTGGAAACATAAGTGGAATCTCCCAATAAAAAGTCTTGGATGAAATTTTAAAATAAAGATTAAACTTCTTGAATTACACTGCCGGGCGTTTGATGCTGTTCTGTCGAAGAGAAATTGTTACAATGAGCTTGAAACCAATTCAAGATTTTGCAGAAAAATGTCCTCAAAATTTCGTGGTAAAGCCAATGATAAGCATCCATAAGCTTCCTGCCATATTGGTACACAAACATGATAATAGCAGTGCAACTCAATGCAACATAGCAAATGATTTCAGCAACTGAGTGTGTGAAAAATGTGGAGACCAACGACACTACTAAAAGAGATCCAAAGATGACAGCAATAAGGCCCCATAGTTGCGAAGAATTTGCTTGATAGCGTCGAGACGAGTTATCGGCAGCAAATGCAACGTAGTGGATGATTACCAGAAACACACAAGCTTACTCTATGAGTTTCCATCAATGGCTTAATTGTGCCTTGCACATATGCACCCATAACAGCGACCAAGGTCGGGATGAGATATCCAAAAATTTTTGGGTATGAAATTGAGGAAATGAAATTGTTATCACTGCAAAACTATAAAAATTTATTTAAGAAATAATTGTCATTGCCCACTACCTTAGCATATAAATATAAACAAGAAACATATGCTCCCAAATTAAATTTAACAATCAAGAGCAAAGCTTCCAATATACGAGAAAAGAGAGCCAGACCAGGAGACCAGTTTACAAACTTACACTGAGTCAATATTAGAAACTCTCTAATTCCCTAATTTGATCAAGTTGCAAGTGCTGGAATTGCTTTATCAACCAACTTATAACCCAGCTCTGGTCAATGAAAGTCAAAACATTCTGGTGTAAATAACTTGCGTTGAGTGATTGTGTGGACTCTTTGATATATTTAGTCACTGCAGAATTTTTGTTTAGATGACATACGATTCTATTTTTTATTAAGATACACTCATTTTAAGAAGAGTCAGGCCAATTATTTTTCCTGCTTGTATTGTGTTCTGTTGTGTGACCTTCTTGCAATTGATCATTTTGCCGTGTTTAATCTTGTTTCTTTGACTCAATCTTGATGTTTTTGTGCTATTTCTTGATTATGCAATGTTGATTGATCATCTCTCAAGTCATTCTACGTAGTATTATTATTATTAAGTAATACTATTCATCTTGCTCTGCCATAACAGAGAAATGGGGAATTAAGCGGAAAACGAATAATTGTACAAAACCCAAAAGAAGAGAAACTTATAAGCTTACTGAGTTAAAAAAAGTAATGATCTTCTAAAATCTAACTTTCTTTAGCTAAAAAAGATTTGCCTGCATCAAGATTAATTATTAATGCATGAACAAACCTCATACACCAGTCTAACATGGCACCATCAAGTTCTAGCCCTTACTCTCTAGATCACAGAATGCTTAAAACTAAGAAGCTTATAGTCAAGTAAGAAATTCCAAAAATGGTGACAAAAGTAATTAAGCTTCATATGAATAAAAGAAAGAACTGTATGTATTGGGCTGGTTATTTGCATCATATTGATCTAGTAATGCAACTCTTCTTCTGACAAAACCGACCTGCTCAGGAAATCATTCTTACTATTATTATTATTATTAAATAATAATATTCATCACGCCCTGCCATAACAGAGAAATGTTCTCTGTTATGGCAGAGCATGAATGAATAATTCTACAAAAAGAAACTTATAAGCTTACTGGGTTTTATTCGAAAAACTTTCGTTCTTTAGCTTTAAAAACAAAAAAAAAATTGCCTTCGTCAAAATTAATCATTAATGCATGAACAATCCTCAGACACTAGTCTAACAAGGCTGTATGTATCAAGTTGTAGCCCTCTCTAGATCACAAAATGCTCATAACTAAAGTGCTGTATCAAGTTGTAGCCATCTGTAGATCACAGATTGCTCATAACTAAGCTTATAGTCAAGTAAGAAATGCCAAAAAAGATGACAAAAGTAATTAATTAAGCTTCATATGAACAAAGCAAAGAATTGTATGTATTGAAAATTTAGCTAATAATAACTAAGAATGTAAGAAAAGTGTACGTAAGTACCTTGAAGGATTAAGGTGCTGTTGATGAAGGTAATGATGGCAGGGGCAGCTTATTTGCATCATATTGATTTTGGAATACAACTCTTCTTTGCATCAAATGAGGACTTATTACTTGAAAATTTAAAATTAAGGGGTGGTCAGTGAAATTATGACGATTTATGGTTTGTCATTTCTGATGAAATTCAAATAAGTCACTTTCTTTTAGCAAGTCACCAGATTAATTCTTTTTCTTTTTGTTTTAAAATAAATCCTTAAGTCGCTGTCTTTTAGCGCCCTCCCCTAAAGCTGCTGCCCTCACATTTTCAAGCCCCCATAAAAGTATTACGGAGGCTAATAGTCATTTCTTAATTATGTATAAAAATTAAGTAGAGACAGTCTGTTCCGTTATCAATGTAATGGAGTTGACGTCTCTTGAATATTAGAGAGGGTTAAAATCTGTACAATGCTTAATAAGAATTAATGTAACTAATCCCATATATTACAATCTGATTGTAATATATATCAATAAGAGTCTCATATAAATATGAGGTACAGTCTGATTGTAATATCAGTAAGAGTCTTATGTAAATATAAATTATAGTCTAATTGTATAATCAGTGTAAAAAAAAACCACTTTCTTTTAGCAAAAAGATGAAATAAGCCACATCCATTTAGCAAGTTAACAAATTAATTCTTTTTCTTTTTGTTTTTAAATAAATCATTTGCGGAAATAATACAATGTCAGAAAAAAATTGCTAAAAGAACTGTGTAACCAAAATAAATAAACATATATATATATATATATATATATATATATATATATATGAGTCACTTTCTAACGAAAGAACTTTAACAATCTCACAAACTTTAATAACTTTAACTTTGCTAAATGAACTCCCTTCGCACGGTAGAAAGTAATGCTACTTTGAACGAATCGCACCCGTTCAAAAATAAAAAAAAAAGGCTACCTTCACACAAATAATCAATTTCTTACTATATAAAATTCTAATTAACTTTTATCTTTAATACAAACAATTATTTGTGATAAATCATATTTCCTACTATCAAAAAACGGCAAGTCGGTTTTAAATTGCAAAAAAAAAGATATTCATATTTAAAATAATTCCCATATCTGATTAAGAAGTAAAAACAAAATTATAATTTATTTATATCATTAATTCATGCATGATCGATCCAGCCAACTCTATTTATTTCATCAAATTATTAGATCACTAGTACTTGTGATAAGATTATGGTTTTAACGTCTAAATTGATTAGCAAGATGTTGGTCAATGGAAGTCCGAAGAATATTTGCAAAAGTGGTGATTAACGTATGTATATATTTGTTTTCACGAAAAGTATAAAGATATGGTGAGTTGGTGACCTGATACGCTCAAATATTATGGGGGAATAAAGGAATTACTCAGCTCCAAACTCAGAGCTTGAGAATGCATGCATTGCTTAGTAATGGATGCATTGCTTCAGCGGACTCCCGCACTAATTCAATGCATGCATTGCTTTTTAATATAAATTCACAAAATCTTAGTAATGGAACCACTTCACTTGCCTAGAGTAATGGCATTTGACTTCCCTTAAGCACAATTATGCAATTGACCCAACTTGTAGGAGTTAAAGATAACCGACTAAAAATGGGAAAGACAATGATGGACCGTTTGTTTTGTAATTCCTGATGGGATGGGAGCTTTGTCTTGTCGCAATGAAAATGCAAGGAAAATGAAATTTAGTCAAGATGGTGACAAGATTCAGGTGGGGTTTGAAATTTTGATATATTGTGGGTTTATTATAAATTGAATAAATTTTCTAACGAGAAAGTCCTCATTTTGTTAATATAAGAAAAAAACTAAAAAATTATGAAAACACATATTTTAATATAATATTTTTTTTTATTTTTTAACAAATTAGAATTCATTTTTTGTCTTCTAATTTTTTGTAATGATTTTAATAAAATAAGGTAATTTCATTTTTAAATTATCTCTTATATATCTACATCATGTAAGTACCGCTAATTTCATTTCGTTCACACATCAAAAACTGATGTGCTTTTGTAATATTTCAATTTCTAAATTGCGCATTGTAGCATGGCATCCAATAATCAATCAACATATTTTTATTAGTTTTATAATTAACATGATTTATTTTAATTTGATGGTTTTTAGCAAGTTAACATATTAATTCTTTTTTTTTAAATAAATCATTTGTGAAAGCAAATGAAATAATGCAACGTCAGAAAACACTTGCTAGAAGAACTGATTACATATAATGCTTTAAAGTGTAAGAAAATCCGAAAAAACACATAAATTATGTGGTTTGTGCACTTTAAATTTTAAGCTTATTAAACCCCATGATTTAATAACTTTCCTGAACTTTTCTGGACTTTAAAATCTCAGACCAAATCGGGACTATATATATATATAAAATAAAATATAAAAAATTGAGAGAGACATTTGTATCATAAAAGATATTAAATGAAATTGGTTATTGTTACAAAAACATAAATTGTTCAAGACCTCTTGAAATACACAAGGAAAATACCCATTTTATAAGATAAATAAATACAAATTAGAAAAGAAAATGTAAAAGCCAACTTCATTGCCTTGTAATAGAAGATCCAACTAAAGCAATATACCATACACCGAAAAACCAGAGTAAGCTGTAACATGGCTAGTGCACACTGTCATAACAAAATAATTCTGATATCTCAACAACAAATAATTCAAATACAACATTGTTAACAAAAATTAAATAAAAATAAGTTTAAACAATACCATTGAGAGACTGAAAAATTAACATAGAAGTTGGAGGTGTTTCATATCAGTCTTTTTGCCAATCAGCATGATCACGATGTTGGAGTCTGCATGGTCCCTCAGATCCTTCAGCCACCGGTTCACGTTTCCAAATGTTGTTCATTTAATATCACATCATAAACTAAAAGAGCTCCGAGTGTGCAGTGATTATTGCTCTGTATGGCTCCTGACCAGCAGTGTCCCATATCTGGGCTTCTATTGTCCTTCCTTCGACCTGGAAATTACACATTTCTCTTTAATCATACAACAAAAAGCTGCTTTAGGACAAAATTTCCATTTTTAAATGACTCTGTAGTTGCTAGAAAAAAAATTTCTTTGTTCCCACAAGCCTGTAAATGAGTTTGGACAGTTTAATTTGAACAGATCTTAAAGCAATTCAATCCATTTTACATGATGAAGCAGGGTTTTCAAATATTATGCACTAGACTTACTATTTTTTTCCTTGATTTCAAAACTCACAAAACCCTAAGACCTCTTTAAATTTCACATTAAATTTCACATGCTAGTATGAGTACTTGACAATAACTTTACACATGGTACTTGTAGGATTATTATGAGTAAGGGTAATTTTTGGATACCTCCCCTGAGATTTGGCCTTCATTCACTTAGAGAGAATGTTTCAATATATTGACATATCACCCCCTATAAGTGTACAAGCGGGGTAATTTTTGGATACCTCCCCTGAGGTTTAGCCCTCATACACTTAGAGAGAATGTTTTAATATATTGACACATAACTCCCCTAAAGTGTATAAGCGTTATAGTTCCGTTTGCTTTGTTGGTGAAAGTACAACAATGCCCCTTAGTCCACAGTACAATAACTGATAACAGTTGACAATCTTCTTCTACAGATTTGTGATGATCCTGTCCTCAAGAACCCAATGTGCATAAACATTTTTCAGTGCCTGAATCTCCTTCTGGCCTTCAGGGGTTTCTCTGCCTCCAATGAGAACCCTGTCAGGATTGAAACGGTCTTGAATTGCAATACCCTCAGCAAGAAACTCCCATAAAATCTGATATTTGATTTCCTTGCTATTGTGGGTCAGGCTCTTTTCAATTGCCTCAGTTGTTTTCACCGGCACAGTAGATTTCTCAACAACAATCTTGTTGGATTTGGATACATTAGCGATCATCCTGGCTGCGCTCTCCCAATATGTAAGGTCTACAACTTTGCCAGCTCTGAGGCCTTGCATTTTCGTTGGAGTGTTAACAGAAACAAACAAAATGTCCGCCTCAGCTACGTGCCTCTCAACATCAGTGCTGAAGAAGAGGTTCTTGCCTCTGCACTGCTTCATCACATCCTCGAGTGCAATCACTGCCAAAAATATTCAGATTTAAATTATAAGGCATTCTTTTTTCAAAAAACTCAAAAAGCATTCAAGTTTAAATTCAAAAAAAAAAAAAGTCATTTCATGTGAATTACAATCTCACAATGATAGATCCAGTTAAATCTTGTATAAATTAAATCAATAACCGAATTATAAGTTAAAATCACAAATCAATCATCATACTAATAGTAATTACGCATTAACAATGAAAACAGATAAAAAATTAAATCACTTCCAATTCACATCAATCTAAATTAACAGAATCTGGAAATCGAATTAAAAATTAAATAAAACTAACTACTTTCACTAGATCTTAAAAAATTAATTAATTAATTACTGTAATTAAGATGAAGTATAGAGTAAGACGAATAGTTACTTGAAGAGTAAAGGTGGTGAATTTACGCTGCTAGGCGATTTGGACTCTAAACAGAACTCATTACAAGTAAGTCAGGAAAGTAAGTTCAATTTGCCTACTCCTGAATTGCAGAATAATGCAACTTTGAACAAGTAGTTGTATTCCTCGTCTAGTCTCTGTCCTTCTCTCATGCGAATGCTCGCACAAATTTTTGTGCAGATTTGGGGTTTCACGATGATGTGAAAAGCTTTCACAACCTAAATCCGCATGAAAATTCGTGCGGTTCATGCAGACATCCAGGCATGAGAATTTGCATGTGTATAAACAACAATGATGGATTAATTTAAACCGGTCATCTAAATATTCTAAATCATTAAAAATCATTGCTTTAAAACTTCAATTACATATTGAATCTGCAAAATCATATTGAAAAAGTGAAGAAGTACTTTCTGAAGCAGCTTTACGATCAGCAACTTTCTCCCTTCAATTTGAGCTGTTAAGATCCATGCAATAACAAAAATTCACATAACCAAAAGTTTGAAGTGAGAGAGCTTACCTAAAACTGAAAACAATAAAATTACTATCGAGCAAGGCTAGGAGGCAAAGGATTGAACAAGACTGAAAGTAAGAGAGGGAGAGTGAAATTTTAAATTTTTTATGACGATTTTTGAATTTTAAGAATAATATGAATTTATTATGATAAAAAAAGCTTTCTTGTGGCTAATTAATTATTTATTTGCTTCTTAAAAGTCTAAAAATCTAATTGGTAATAGATCTATATATATGTTGCGACTATTTTAAAATCCCTGCAAGTCATCCGCAAGAATGATTTATTTGCGGAATTAAATTTCAGCCGCAAAAAGACCATTTGTTTTGTAGTGTTTATAGAAATCAGGCTCTTACCTCAGCGAAGTAATCATTTCCTGATGGGCTGCTCTCATCAAATACTTTGGTTTCACTAGTTCCTGAGGATTGAAGAAAGCTGAAGATAAAGAAAATTTGTTACATTTTGAGGAGGAAAAAAAAAATGTAAACTTATCAAGAAAACTTGAATTGCAGGATCAGAAGACTGAAATCACTACATGGTAGGGCTACTTATACTGCATTAAGGTGGACCTGAATCTCTAAGTTCGTTACTGATCATATGTTTTCTGATTTAGAGTGGAGAAAGGATGGTTGGTCTGAAAACATTGACATTGAGGTTTTCGGATAAAATGAAACCCAAAATTTAAAGTTTTTCTGTTAAAAAAAACCACAGTAACTAACAACTGTTGTGGTAATCAATACAGGGACGGACTCCTTCTGGTTGCTCATTAATTAAATCTTCAGCCTTCAACATTAGTTAAATATTAGGTGAACAGACAGGAAAGAGCATTATATGTATCTAGAATTATTCATTTCAGCCCAAAAAAAAACAAGAAAAAAAATCAAATGCAGAAGCTGATATTATAAGGAGCGACAGATTGTTCACTTTTGTACATACCTTTTCTTTTAATTCAACATATACTTTGCTTCCCTTTTTTTTTAAAAAAAAAATTTTGGCATACAAGCAGCTACTACAAATAAATCATCCTGTCAGACAGGTTTCTATAACAAATAACTTCTAATCAAAGCATATTTTATAGAATACCTGAGATGAGTCAGCAACTGATGCCAAGGCAATTAGTACACCTTCTTGCTATTTGTTTTCCATTCTGGCACCAAATATGCGAAATTTAGAGGAAGAAAATGTTCGTTCATTAAAGTATAGTGTGATATAAATGTATGTATTATAAACCGGGTGTTGATTGCTCAGTCAATACCTGAAGTAGCACTAGCAATTTGCTCGCAATACCATCTAAGTACAATAGAGGTACATCTCAAAGCCACATTCAAGCATATAATCTAAGATTCCAATGATAGACCTGTAATTCAACATACAAATATGAGAGGACATCAAATAACGAGGAAAGGGAGTTTATGAAAAATTCTAAGAGCTACTAGGCCATAGAATAGCTACACCAGTTTCCAGAGTCCAATAAATTCATTTTTCACTTTAAACCCCTTTTGAAAGGTAAAACATAAAATATTCTGTGGAAAAAATCTTCAGAAAATTCTGGAAGCCATAGAGTAATGTTTATGAAATAATCATGCTAAAAAATGATTCACATAATTATGTAAGAAGCCTAGAATCCAGATATAAAAAATTAAAGTAATGAAGATCAACACTTACCCCATATACAATGATGAGTACATCCAAAGGAGATAACAGTTTCCACATGCCACTAGAAAGTATTAAACAAACTAGTTACTAGGCAATAAAAAAAGATCAAAAGACATCCAACATGAAGCCTATCCTTTCTAAGAAACTCAACTGATTGCAAAGGCACTGTAAAAGGAAGTGCGCAACTATAATAGTTTTATATGAAAGAACAAGCTGGTCCAAGTTTCACTATAATGAATGCAGGTACCAATTTCTTTCCTAGCCCTGTTCCTAATACCCTAATATAGCTTAAAGAATGGCTTAAAAAAGATGATAATACAGATAAGTTAGTAAACAGAATTCATCTAGTTTCAGTCAAACATAAAGCTGACCTAATTATAACTCAATTCTTGTATTGCTTAGTAAACAGAAACCATCTAGTTTCAGCTTAATAGTTCCAATACAACATACTAAACGTGGATTAATACACTCTCTTTAACAGTAGCCAAAGGCTACAAAATTAATAATCAAATAATTAAAGCCTTAACAATAAATTAGAGGAAAAATACATCAAATTCGGTGAGATTAATCGAATACAAACAAGAAATTCTTGAATAAAAGCGAGATTGAAACCAAACCTCTTCCTTTATATTGAAACCGATCGAGATCAAAAAATTTCGAATGAAAGTAAAAGCTTCTTCAATCGAACGAGACCGGGAGCTAAAATTCATGAAATTAGGGAACAAATCCATCAAATTTGGTGAGATTATTTGAAAATAAACCTGAAAATTCATGATGAAAAGCGAGATCATAGAATTTCAAATGATCGTGAGAGAGAAAGCTGATATGTTTTGTTATTATTATTATTTTTTTTATCCCCGAATGTGTGCGGCCGAGAGCCAGTGAAATTTCGCCCCTTTGTTTTTTCGAATTTTAAGTAATAGGAAATTTTAAAATATTTTTTTATTGTTTAGTAATTTCTTTAGTTTTAGTTTTAGATATATAATTAGTTAAGTTAGTAAATGTAGTCAAATATTTTTGACATTTATAAATGCCATGACACCTGTTCCAATTTTATTGATATTATTAAACATAATTTTTTTATGAGATATACAATGGATATATTTATTCTTAGAATTTAATTCAAACTATTTAACTATCCTGAAAAATTATCGGATAATAAATGTCAAAATTTTCTCCAGGGACATTACTAATTTTTTCTACTGAAATCAATATATATTACTTATTCCTTATTATTTTTATAATAGCTAATAATCATTGATAATATAATTTTACAGTAGTACCTTTATTTTTAAATACATTTTTATTTATATTTATTATAAATTAAATAAATCATATAAATAAAAATTAAAATAAAATTTTAAGTATTAAAAATAATAAATATACTTTTTAATGTGAATAAAAAATTAATAATAAGATATTTTTCTTGTACTTTTTGCTATTTTATATATTTATTATATGAAAATTTTTATAAACTAACAAAAAAATATTTTATTATTAATTTTTTATTCACATCAAAACATATATCTCTTGTTTTAATGCTTGTTTTTTTATTTTAATTTCCATTCATATAATTTATTTAATTTATGTTGAATATGAATAAAAGTATATTTAAAAATAAGGTAATATTGTAAAATTATGCTGCCATAGGGTTTATTAGCCATTATGAAAACAGTAAAAAGATAAATGGTATATATTAATTTCAGTATGAAGGAAATCGGCAACTCCCTTTTCTTTTTAGAAAGAGGCTGCCAAGTGAAACAACATAATGCAATCTAATTGAACTTCGGAATTGCAGAAATAATCAATACGTATATTAAAACATATTTTGAAGGGTATATATATATATATATATATATATATATATATATAGAGAGAGAGAGAGAGAGAGAGAGAGAGAGAGAGAGAGAGAGAGAGAGAGAGAGAGAGAGAGATGTTTCGATAAAGAATCCCTTAAGTTATTTAGTTCATGGATAAATTAAAAGACAAAAAAGACATACACTTCAATACAATACATGACAAGAGTGTGTGTTTTGATTATCTTTTAATTTATCCCTTAATTTAATAACTAAAGAGATCCCTCGTTGGAACATTACTAATATAATATTTTTGTTTGCATTTGTAGTGTTTGTATGTTATGTATCTCTTGCAATCTATGTGAAAAGCAAATATTTATTTTGAAGTATAAATTACTTTAAATTTTCTATTCATTATTTTTATTTAATATCATTTTAGTTAATACATAAAAAATATAGATTAGAATAAAAAAATAAAAAAAAAAAGAAATTGATTAGAATAAATAAAATATAAGAAACAGAATTTTTCTTATTTTTAATATGTAACAATTTTTAAATTTTAATTTCAGATTTATCAAATTTATAAAAAAAATGAATAAATATGTATTTGAAAATAAGATAAATACTCTAAAATTATTATGTCAATGGGTTATTTGGTATTATGAAAATATCATAAAGTAAGTGGTAAATAATGATTTCATAGAGGGAAACTAACAATCTTCCTCTTGAGAAGAAGCATATCAATTAACGATGAATTCGGACTCAGACTTCTAAAATTAATCCTAATTTCCTTGAATAATTTACTTCAAAGTATTATTATTAACATTTTTTTTTGAAGTTGATGAAAATTTAAGGAAAACCGTCTACCATAAAACAGCCAAAAAAAAATCCAGAATATGAATTCGATTTCGAATTTCCTAAAATAAAAAAAAATTAAATACCTTCAAAGGTTTAGATACAAACATGTTCAAAAAATAAGGTGGTGAGACAATTAAAAATCTTCTAATATAAAAAATTATCCAAAAGCACCACCATATTCTCCTTATTCAGACATGATTTTTTTTTTTTGGGGGGGGCTTGGTTATTGTTAAATTAATGCACCCACTAATGCAAATGGCATGATTAATTAGTTCATTAAGTAATGATATATAATATTTCCTCATGTGGCGAATTTATATGATTTATTTTGCAACTGAGGGGAAGATTTCATTTGGTGGATGCTCTTCTAAGTAATTTTTGCATATCTGATTCCAATTCTCATCGGTATCCTTGGAGCCAATGTTGAGGGCACAATGAAGCCCTTACCCATACAAACAATACATATTTTTATATTTTATGATAACAATAAAACCATGCATATGAGAATTTGATATGAACTTAAAAAGTCTGAAAACATAAGTGGAATCTCTCAATAAAAAGTCTTGGACGAAATTTTAAAACAAAGATTAAACTTCTTCAATTACATTATCGGCCGTTGTTGCTGTTCTGGGTGAAGAGAAGTTGTTATAATGAGCTTGAAACCAATAGTAAAGCCAATGACAAGCATCCATAATCTTTCTGCCATATTGGTACACAACCATGAAAATAGCAGCGCATCCCAATGCAATGTAGCAAATGATATCAGCAACTGAGTGTGTGAAAATTGTGGAGGCCAACGATACTACTGAAAGAGATCCAAAGATAACGGCGATAAGGCTCCATAATTGTGAAGAATTTGCTTGATAGTGTTGAGACATTTTATCGGCAACCAATGCAATGTAATGTACGATTATGGCCACCAAAGAAACACACAAACTTATTCTATGAGTTTCCATCAACGACTTAATTGTGCCTTCCACAAATACACTCATAATAGCGGCCAAGGTCGGGATGAGATATCCAAAAAATTTTGAAATTGAGGAAATGACATTGTCATCCCTGCAAAACCATCAAAATTTATTTAAGAAATAATTGTAATTGCCCACTACCTTAGCATATAAATATAGACAAGAAACATATGCTCCCAAATTAATGTTAACAATCAAGAGGAAAGCTTCCTATATAAGAGAAAAAGACCCAGACCAATAGACCTATTTACAAACTTTACAATGAGTCACTATTAGAGACTCTCTAAGTCCCTAAATTGATCAAGTTGCAAGTGCTGGAATTGCTCTGCCAGCTAACTTATAACCCAGCTCTGCTCAATAAAAGTCAAAACATTCTGGTTTAAATAGCTTGCGTTAGAGTGATTGTGTGGACTCTTTGATATATTTAGGGTTTGTTTGAGATTGAGATGATATGGCTTTTAAGCTACCGCTGCTATGAAAAAAAAACTGTAACTATGCAACAAAAGTTAATAATATATAATAAATATAGTTTTTAAATAATAATTTTAACAAAATTATTAAAGATATAATATATTTTTTAATACAAGTAAAAAATCATATCAATATAGCTTCCAAGCTACAACAGATAGTGTTTACCAAACACTTTAATGCTGTAGCTTTTAAGCTACAGCTGCTCAACCTCAATCCCAAACGCACCCTTAGTCACTCCAAAATTTTGGTTTAGATGACATACAATTCTGTTTTTTATTTAATTTACACTCATTTTTAGAAGAATCAGGACAATTATTTTTCCTGCTTGTGTTGTGTTTCTGTTGTGTGACCTTTTTTGCAATTGATCATTTTGCCGTGTTTAATCCTGTTTCTTTGACTCAATCTTGATGTCTTTGTGTTGTTTATTGATTAAGCAATGTTGATTGATCATCTATCAATCATTCTTAGTAGTATTTTTATTATTAAGTAATAAAATTCATCATGCTCTGCCATAACCAGAGAAAGAATTTCAGTAATATGGCGGTTATGGCAGAGCATGATAAAGGGAATTAAGGAGGAAATGAATAATTCTAGAAACCAAAAGAAGAGAAACTTACAAGGTTACTGGGTTTAAAAAGGTAATGATCTTCTGAAATTTTACTTTCTTTAGCCCAAGTTAAAAAGGTAACCAAAACCATCAAGTTCTAGCCCTTACTCTCTAGATCACTGAATGCTCATAACTAAGCTTATAGTCAAGTGAGAAATGCCAAAAAAGATGAGAAAAGTAATTAATTAAGCTTCATATTAACAAAAGAAAGAACTGCATGAATTGAAAATTTAGCACATTAACAACTAAACATTTAAGAAAAGTGTACGTATATACCTTGAAGGATCTAAGTGCTGTTGATGATAATGGTGATGATGGCAAGGGCAGCTTATTTGCATCATATTGATTTACGTAATGCAACTCTTCTTCTTGCGCAAAACCGACCTGCTCAGAAGTGTCAGCTCAACTCCTAGTTCTTAACTCATAATGAAACTGGGAAGGCGCGTGCGGGGAAGTCGAAATGGATCGCGTGGAAGGGGTTTCTATTCTCATGAAAATGAGAAGAGGGCGCGTGGAAGGAAGAATGGATCGTGGGCGCGTGGGATGGATTTTTTTATTCTCGTGAAATATGAGAAGACGGTTGGGCGTGGCGCGATTGGAAGCAAGACTAGATCGAACGGCAAAGCGCGGTGGAATTTTGTGTATCAGTGGGGCCCAATTTTACTTTTCATATCGATATGTCCAGTTTTGGCAGCATTTCTTTGGTGGGTGGTATTGGTATGTCGGGTATAGTTTATATCAATGTTGATGCATATAAGATTTTGGGAGCATCAACATGCATGCATGATTCAAAAAATCTATGTTGATGCATATAAGATTTGGGAGCATCAACATGCATGCATGATTCAAAAAATCTATGTTGATGCATATAAGACTGTCGAACGATGTTGATGCATACGCGGTCAATTTATGTAAGGATCATGACACTTACCTTTATGTAATAGTAGTTATTTTGTTATGCTTGTGTAACACTCAACTTAATGTAATGGTAGTGGGAAAAGAGCAATGCAAGTTTGGCAAATCACGTCCGTTCAAGGGAGGAAAAAAAAAGAGGCTACCTTCACACAAATGATCAATTTCTTACTACATAAAATTCTAATTAATTTTTATCTTTCATACAATCAATTATGTATGATAAATCATATTACCTACTATGTGGAGAAAAAAAAAAAAAAAACCTTTTTATGTGGTCAGCAGCTTCTGCTGTATATAAAATCAATTCCATTCCATTAACTTTTGACAATATCACACACGATCAGGCACGGGTAAAAAAAATCTCTTTTCGCACAGTGAAAAGAACGGTGATTAAGTAGAAAAAATGAAATTATATTTTTATTTATATATATACATCATTCATGCAATGCATGCATGATTCAACGAAATCTATTTATTTTATCAAATTATTAGATGGTTACTGATTGTGGTAAGATTATGGTTTTAGCGTCTATATTGACTAGCAATATGTTGGTCAAAGGATGGACGAAGAATATTTTGCAAAAGTGATGATCACTGTGCGGTTGTTTAAGAAAGTTATTGCTAAGATGGGATTTGCATATGCATATACGGCGAAATTGCATAAAACTATTAAGTTTGTAGCATGTAAATAAGTAGAATAAAAAAAATATTGTAACAAATTAATTAGGTAATATTATGGTTTTAACGTCTAAATTGATTAGCAAGATGTTGGTCAAAGGATGGATGAAGAATATATTGCAAAAGTGATGATTAATGTGCGGTTGTTTCAGAAAGTCACGGCTAAGATGGGATAAGCATATGGTGCATGAATATACGACGAAATTGCATTCAAGTATTAAGTTTGTAGTATGTGAGTCAGGTTTAGCATAATGTGGCAGCATTAGCCGCCTTTTTTTTTACTTTTTTTTTTTCTAATTTATAATAATAATCAATAAATATAAATTTTTAATTTAATATAATATTATATAATATTAATTTTTATTTTCTTTTATTTTTACATTATTATTATTATTATTATTATTATAAATTAATAAATTTAAAATTTATTTTTCAATAATATTATATTATATTTTAATTTTTATCATATTAAAAATATTACTATATAATGTATTATTTAATTATATTATAATAATTAATATATAAAATTGATTAATATTTAATAAGTTAATATAACTAATAATAAATACTTAAATAATATATAAAAATATAATATAACATTACATTATTTAATTCTATTACAATAATGAATACATAAAATTAATTATTTTTAAATAATTTAATATAACTAATAATAAATATTTAAATATGAATAAATTTGAATAACATTATTTATTTATATTATAATAATTTAAAAAGGAGCATAAACATCATTTTGTAACTAATTTTAAGAATAGAAATGTCATTTTGTAACTATTATAGGGGTAGAAATATCATTTTATAATTAACCCTAAAGGCAAAAATGTCATTTTGTAATTAATTTACTGTTCCTGTTAAAGTTAATGACAAAGTTAATGGATTGTCACTCGCTTGAGTATTTTTAAAATATGTGTCACCTTTTTTTAAATTTGTCAAAACATGTGTCACTCAGAGGTAATTAACATCACTTATTTTTATTTTTAAATAGAAAAATTATAAAAATTACATCTAAGTCTAATTAACGGACTCTTCTTTTTGTTAAATCATTCAAAAATTTTTAAGAACATTTTCCTGTTGAATCAAACAAAATTTTCTCATTAAAGTTAACGGCAAAGTTTGATTCAATAAGAAATTTTTTAAAAAAAAATTTGTTTGATTTACCAAAAAAAAGGCCGGTTAATTAGACTTAGATGTAATTTTTTAAATATTTTTCTATTTAAAAAATAAAAAATAATTGAATAGGGGTATAAACATATTTTGTAACTAATTGTAGGGATAATATTTTTAAAAAATATATCACATTTTTTAAATTTGTCAAAATGTGTGTCACCCTAGAGTAATTAACCCTATAATGTATTCACATTTTAAATAAATTCTATAGCTGATTTAGTTGGATAAGCACAATTATGTTTTATTTATAGCAATATTCATGATTCAACCAACTCTATTTATTTTATTAAATGATCTAATAATTAGTGATTGTGGTAAGATTATTGTTTTAACGTTTAAATTGATTAGCAAGATATTGGTCCAAGGATGATCTATGAAGATTATTTGTAAAGTCCATGAAGTGCGCGGCTACTATAAATATATATAATATAATAGAATAATAAATAAATTAAAGTCGATGAATTTGCATTTCATTCCATTTTTCTAGAGATCAATTCCACAGCCTCGTCTAAACATGCGGTGACGAATAAACTTAAACTTAAGGGCAAAGGTTGGTGATTAGTTAGGTCTTGTTTGGAATTGAAATTAGACAATTGTACTTTAAAAATTATAAATTAATTTGATCTCACATTTTTATAATAAAAATTTATAATATTTTTATTATTTTTATTAATATTAATATTTAAAAATCATATTTATTATATATTATCAACTTTTATTTTAAAATTATAATTTATTTCACAGCACATCAAATACTAAACAAGATCTTACTACACCGTTTTTTAAGAAAGTCATAGTCCAATGAAAGCCATGGCTAAGATGTGGGACATGTATATTTTGCATGAATACACAATGTAATTGCATGAAACTATTAAGTTTGCAGTATGTAAACAAGTATAATAAAACATATGCCATAAAATTGCATGCCGATGTTTATTTTAAGTCGTCTAAATCTAGTAGTCAAACTTGGTCAAGGACTTTAGGGTTAAAAAAAATACAAACAAGCCTAGAAGAAGACGATAGTAGATACTAGATACTGTATATTTTACAGTTTTATTTCTCACCATCTAGGGCCAGAGTTTCATTAAAATAATATTAAGCTTACAATAAGAAGAATTCTAAAAGAGTTATTAATTGGAGAAAATATAAAATTAACAGATTTAAAAAATTACCAAAAGCGTTTTGTTGTCAA
The DNA here is from genome assembly GCA_030449835.1 of Clausena lansium. Lineage (NCBI taxonomy): Eukaryota > Viridiplantae > Streptophyta > Magnoliopsida > Sapindales > Rutaceae > Clausena > Clausena lansium. The sequence continues at coordinate 2,526,445 of JASUUF010000146.1, read as the reverse complement.
CATATATGAAATTAATTAATTAATTTTTAAGTTTCCAATGCAATCCCGTAGGGAGCCTTAGGGGTTGTTTTTTATTTTTTTTGACTTAATGACTTAATTGACGTAATTTTAATCAGTTAAGTCATTAAGTCTGTTTATTTTTTCAACTTAATAAAAAATTTTAGTCATTAAATTATTAAGTTATTAAGTCAATTTTTTTTAGCTTTTTGCTTAATCTAAAAAGTCTTAATGATATTATTAAAAGATATTCTTTAAAATATCCCTATCAAATTAATTAATTTTCATCCTTACCTAAATAAAATTAATAATTTTCATTATTACCCATCTTTATAATTTGTGATAATATAGTGGTAGACTATTGTTATTTTTATTTTTATTTTCTTCAATATAGCTTTATTTATCTTCATAATTTTTTATGAATATTTTTCATATATAAATATCATGAACTACAATAAAATTGATTAACATATATTAATTTAGAATATAAAGTGTTATATTCAATTAAACATGAATTATGTTATGATAACATATTATGTTATTTAAGTTCTTTAAGGTGATTAATATTTGTTTAACATTTATAATTTATAAGGGTATAAATGTAAAAATACTAGTTTTCAGATTTTTTAAATTAATAAAACAAACAACTTAATATTTGTTTTCAGTAATTCAGACAAGAAAAACAAACATATCATTCAGAGTCAAATATTCAGTTCTATTTAGAATTCAGACTAATTCAGGTCTATTCAGATTTCAGATAAAAAAACAAACGCCACCTTAGTGTCACGGTATGCTAAAAACGCTCATCCCATAAAGTTAGGCTCTTTTGGTATTGAGGTGTTGTAATTTTTAAGGTAGGAAAAAAAGTTATAATTATGAAATAAAAATTAATAATGTGTAATAAATATGATTTTTAAATAATAATTTTGATAAAAATAGTAAATATATTATAAGTTTATCATCAAAGAAGTGGTGATTAAATCAACTTAGCTTCCAAACTATACTAGTCAATGTTTACTAAATATTTTGGTGCTGCTTAAACTAAACTACCTAACTTTATAAGGCCTTAATTAGTATATATTTTTATCCCAGCTAACATATGATATAAATTATGCACTTTTTATTAATTAATTAATTGTGAAAGTATTGGTTTAATATATAAGAGAAATTTCCATGTGATTTTTCCACCCAATTAAAAAGATAAAACTGCGGCATCTAATAGAACCAACGATCTAATTGTAAGTGCATTTTACACAAACCTACATATATTTGAGTTAATACAACCAACTAATGTATGTATGACATATGTAATTAAATTTAATATAACAACCACTCGTATGGTAATTTTTCAAAATAAATGTACACATATAACATATATGATGCGTTTGGCACACTGTATTATATTATGTTGTATTGCATTATTTTAATGCAGGCGTATTGTATTATGCTGTATTGTATTAGCACTGTATTATAATAATGTTGTACAGTGTTTGGTGCTACACTATACTGTATTAATTTTATGTTATATTATGTTTGGTGCTACACTGTACTGTATTAATTTTTAATTATACTATATTAATTTTTTTGTGATTAGTTTATATTATATATTTAGAAAACAATATTTATTAGTTATATTAAATTATTTAAAAATAATTAATTTTTACATATTGATTATTATAATATAATTAAATAATGTAATATTATATTATATTTTTATATACTATTTAAGTATTTATTATTAGTTATATTAAATTATAAATTTATTAATAAATTATAATATAAAAATAAAAAATATAATATAATATAATATTACAGAATAATAAATTATAATATAAAAATAAATATAAAAATAAATATAAAAATTAATAATAGATAATTAAATAATGTAATATTATATTTTTTATTTTTATATATTATTTAAATATTTATTATTTTTTATATTAACATATTAAATATTAATCAAATTTATATATTAATTACTATAATATTATTAAATAATGTAATATTATATTATATTTTTATTTTCATATATTATTTAATTATTTATTATTATTTATATTAACTTATTAAATATTAATCAATTTATAAATTAATTATTATTATATAATTAAATAATACAATATTTAATTATATTTTAAATATAATTAAAATAAAAATAATAAATTTATTAATTAATAATTAATAATTATAATTTAAAAATAAAAATTAATATTATATTATATTATATTAATAATTTATATTTATTTATTATTATTAAAAAAAAAAAAAAGAAAGAGGTGCTAATGTGGAAGTTGCCCGCATTAGCTCCCGCTTCTTGTGCGGAGAAAATTTTCCCAAACACTGTTTTGCATTAACTTAATGTAAAACAGTGCTTAATCCATCCTTATGCGGGCTATCAAACCCGTCCATAATAATATTATTTATTTATTATATAACTAATGCCATAACTCTTATATATTATAAAATTTCTGCTTCCCTCCATGTGTATCCAAGTCACACGTATAAATGTACTTTATGCTCAATGCTGAGTTTGGACATAAAGTTATTGCATTGATATTAGTGAAGTTACAAACAAGGTTAGGGTAACAAGAAGGGGCGCAGCATTCTTGTTAACTCTTTTCAGCTACATTGACAAATCACGCCCGTTCAAAGAGCGAGAGAGAGAGAGAGAGAGAGAAAAGAAGGCTACCTTCACATAAATAATCAATTTCTTATATATAAAATTCTAATTAATTTTTATCTTTTATACAATCAATTATGTATGATAAATCATATTTCCTACTATCAAAGAACAGTAAGTCGATAAATCATATTGATTTCGTAATGCAACTTCTATGCATTATCTACACTTAACTCTTAAAGCTACCTTCACACAAGTAATCAATTTCTTACCTTTTTTTTTAATCTTTTATACAATCAATTAAGTCTGATAAAGATTTGTTTTTTCAATTTTTTTTTTGTGGAAAAAAAAATCATATATCTCCAACTATCAAATAAATTGTAATAAATTGCAAGTATAATATATTCGCATTTAAAATAAATTCCATAGTTGATTTAGTTCGAAAAACACAATTATGTTTTTTTTATATCGTCCATGAATCAACCAACTCTATTTATTTTATTAAATGATCAAATAATTAGTGACTGTGGTAAGATTATTGTTTTAACATCTATATTGATTAGCAAGATATTGTCCAAGGATGATGTAAGATTATTTGCAAAGTCCATGACGTGTGCGGCTACTATAAATATATATATATATAGAATAAAATAATAAACAAAATAAAATCCATGAATTTGCATTGCATTCCATTTTTCGGAGATCTATTCCGCCGCCGCCGTCTAAACATACAATGACGAACAAACCTAAGGCAAAGCAAAGGTGGGTGATTAATTAAGTCTTATTTAATATTGAAATCAGACAGCTGTACTTTAAAAATTATAAATTGATTTAATCTTACACTTGTATAATCAAAATTAATAATATTTTTAATATTTTTATTAAAATTAATATCTACAAGTCATGTTTATTATACACTATTAATTTTTATTATAAAATTATAATTTTTTTTTTTACAATACATCAATACCAAACAAAATCTTAGTATGTGGTTTTTTTAAAAAACGTTGTGAAATTGCATTAAACTATTAAGTTTGTAGTATGTAAATAACTATAAATAAAGAAATGGAGTAACAAATTAGTTAGTATAAATAGTCTATCAAATAGTTAAAATAAGAATCATGGGCATACATGTAATTGCTTGCTAATGTTTCTTTTGAGCCGTACAAATCTGATAGTCAAACTAGGTCAAGGACTTTAGGGTTGAAAAATACAAACAAGCCTAGAAGAGGACGTTAGTAGACACTGTATATTTTTACAGTTTCTGAGTTCATTTCATCAAAAAATAATAATAATAATAAAATAAAATAAAGAGTAATGATAGGTATTCCAATATTTAAGTGCTACTTTAAGTCCTAACTGATGTGTTATTCATCAATTAGAGGGTGCTTAAATAATTTTATAAGTTATAAAATTCATCATTCAATAAATGAGTGACATACATCAGTTGTGACTCAAATAAGACTTAAATGTTGGGATCCCAATCATTACTCTAAAATAAAATAAATAAAAGATCTTTTTTTGAAAGCAGCAAGATGATATTTAGGGGTGCAAAAAAGTTTTGGATGTAGATGATGCAGGCCGGATTTAGCTCCGCCTGAGTATTTTCTAGGTCCAATATACAATCACAGCCCAAAGAAAAAGTTAGGCCTCTAATTCGTTGTTTGGAGATGCGAAAAAGCACTCCATTTACTGAAAAGTAAAAAACAAATCGTTTATTGCTTGCACATTATTTTTGCAGGAACGATATGTGAATATGGAGCAAGGAAACCTTTATAGTTTATAAATTGTCCATCAACAGGATGCCTAAGAAATTAATTTCATTTTTAATTACATGAAATACATGTACTTACGGTTTCTAATGGCATTTTTAGTCAAAAATGTCTTTTCAATTAGCATTTGTTAGTGGGCACTGTGTCTGTGTGTTTCTATATTCCAGTCACTAGTGCAAATGACTTTTCAAGCCAAAGGCCAATTTATATCAACCAATTGTTAATTGTTAGTTGTCAAACAATTAAGGGGTCATAAGAGTCTACTTTTGGATCAACTTTAAGTTACAAATAACGTAACTTAGCAGCTGCAAAAAAAAAAAAAAATGTATCAAGCCCAAAACTTTCTATCCACAATTTTTAGTCTATATATACCTAGTCAACTAAAAAATAGATTAATAAATTAAATAAAATACACCTAAAATGTTGTATTTTATTTTTCTTAGAAAAACTATATGCTTGAGGTTCCAAAATAATAATTTGAAGAAGCTTCCTAAACTAACAAATATTGCAAGTCCACTTTGTGCGAACCTACATACATATACGTATGTGGAAATTCTCTATTGCATTTAATTAAGGATAACAAAATTATGAGTCATAATGCCAAAAACTTTACATTAATAATTACACTTTAATTTCAATTACATTTAAGCACAAAATTAACAATAAAAGTACTAGACATAAATAAATAAAAACTAACAATAAAGGATATAATTGTAGCAAAAATCCATGCAATTAATGTATAAAATGAGCAATGTTACTTTCTTTCAATCAATACAAAAAGGACAATGATTCTCTCATAGTATTTTTCTCTTGTAGACTCTACTAATCTTTTAAATCTAGTGAGAAAAGTTGACCTAATTATAAATAAATTAAAAGAAAAAAAACTAATTTGATTGCCAATATTAAAATTCAAAATATAACCTTGACCACATATTTCACATCTAGTTCATAAAAAATAATATCATTTTTGCAAATACAATGAAAGATTATTACACCCTGAATGGCTTTGATGATGTATATTGCGTTGGCAGCTTCGCATCATGTCTAGCGAAATTTAATAATCTCACTCCTGGGAGTAAATTGGAAATTTTCCAATTCACTCAAATTGCTTAATTTGATCTTATCCTATCAAAAATGCTTTCAAGATCCATTTTCTTAATACTAACTATTCACAATAATGTGTTAATTCTGAATGTCAATTGCAATATTAAGTATAACAGTTGGTAAAATTTAATCAGTCCAAATATATATATCCGAGGACCCATAAATTGCGTTTGAAAATGTTAGTGGTGTCCTTTACATATACTAATCTCTTGAACTTGAAGGTGGCAGAGCTTGTCCAACCTTTCAGCTACTGACTCAAGCTTTAAACACTCCGAAAGTTTAAGCAACTTAAGACCCTGAGGTAAATTGCCGCTGAATGACAAGAAAGCAAGCTTATGGTTCAAAACTATATCCAATTTCTCAAGACAAGAATCGGTGTCGTGCATCCATGCATCAGGTAATGATTCCAGTGCCTCGCATTTCGAAATTGAAATCACCCTCAACTGAGAAGGCAAGGCAGCCTCAGGAAGTGAACCGCAGTTCCAAATCTGCAACTCCCTTAAGGAACTAATTAAGAGCAATGCTAGTGGTAGCTTCACAAGGCATTTGGGTATCTCTCAACATTAGATATTCAAGTCTGCATGACAATTCGAGCTGTCTTTGGTCTTGTTCTTCCTCCTCTGCCACCAAGGATTCAAGTTTGGGAAAACCTCCAACTCTCAGTCTTTTGAGGGCGTTAATGTCTTCTGCTAATCGTCTTACTCTCCGCCATTCATATGTTAGCTCAATTGTTCCAAGTTTGGCAGCTGTAGCTTCAATGGCCGTGCCAGAAACATTGATTTCTCTGACCCGACATCGGTTGTACTTCTCCGCACAACCTTTTCACGTCTAGAGAAATATGTAATTCGGAGAGAGTGGGATGACTTGGAATTGAAACTATCAACTTTTTACATCATTGAATGACAAGAATGTTCTGGAAATGTTCCTTGCAAAATATTACAATGCACAAGATAGAGTTTTAGTAAACGAGGAAAACTGACAACTCCTTGAACAGATCCATAAGGTATCCAATCCAGTCGTCCCATTCTTTCATTTCTTCAAAATGAAGAGTCTGCAAGTATGGAAATGGAATTGAGTACTGATATTCATCCAAAAAAATTTTCTAGAATGCCCGCAGAATATACTTTAACACGGTAAGGTGTTACAGTTAATTGAAAAAAAAAAAGTAAAAAAATGCGTTAACACCATATGATTTAATAGTGATTTTTGTAACTGTTCTGTAACTATTTTGGATAAATATCATTTTTTAATAGAATTGGACAACCATTGTCTCTGCTCATTCCACGTATCTCAAGATGCTTTATAGAGGGAAGATGCCCAACAGGCGGCAAGGAAGTGCATATGCAATAATAATCTTGAAATCTTAAAGCCACTAAATTTGAGAAAGAGGGATCTTTGAACCAAATGGGAAATTTTGTGCCTCCATAGCCGCGAATACATAATTGTTTCAAATTTTGATGAGGTTTTAGCAAGTCCGGTGCACACCCTCCGGTTTCCGACTCCATTGAATCATTAGTATTGCTTGTCATTCAACTGAGCTTCCTTGGCATCATCAACATATTTTACATTCTTCAACCTTGAACCTTTGTCTTTTCGAACAACAAAATTACATAGCTAGCATTTAGAGACAAGTCAACTTACCAATTCACACATGTCAGACAGCTTTGCATCTGAGCAGATATTACAAAAAAATAAATAAATAAAAAATTCATCCTGTGAGACAAGTTTCTATAACAAACAGAGTCCAGTTAGGTAGCTAGAATGGTGAGAGAAGGGTGAGAGAAATGGCAGCTTGTGCTGCTCCCCACTAACGCGCCATTCTAGCTACAAAACAAACTGATTTATTCTCAAAAAATTAATAAAGAAACGAACACAAGCAAAAACAGACAAGCAAAAAAAGCCAAATACAAAAGCATCCAGCTACCAACTCGCGTACAATGAAAATACATTTTCTCTTATTTCACGATTTTCTTTGCCATTTTCTTCTCTCTCTCTACCACTGCCGACGACAAAGACTTTGCCACTTCCAGATGCAGCAAGACCCACTCGCGTCCGTCTTTGCCATTTTCTTTCCTCTGTCGACAGTACGGCTACCGGCGACGACACCACTGCCAGCGAAGACAAGGTCATTGCCCAAGCTATTATTTCACGATCCCTCTCTCACTCACGCACTCGTATATAATTTCCCATCATGGAATTACTTGTTTTTTTGAGGCCTTGGCAGGAAGTGTGGATTGATTTTCTGGGTTTGAAAAAAAATTGAGAATGGCTTAGTTGAGATCTGATGTCTGTTTGTTTCTTCATTTAAAAACCCTTCATTCTCTTCTGTCTTGATCTACTCTCGTTTCATTTCTTTAGTTTTTTTTTTTGGTGTCTGTTTGTTTCTTCAAGCTGTCATTTTGAAGCCTGTACTCCCAGCAATGGAGATAGGTACTCTTTTGCGTAGCATTACTGCTGTTATGGGGATCATTTTGAGCTCTATGATGCAATCTTTGGTGGGAGAGACTCAAAAGTCCCTTCTTAGCCTTCTTTTGCATATTGTAAAATTGATGTATGTTCGATGCTTTGATTTGATTATAATGATGTTTTTGTTGGTGGGTATGTTTTAATTGAGAAGGGTTTTGTGATTTTGAGGATGTTCTTGTTGATTGGTGATTGTCTGTGACTGATGTGACTAAAAGTTAACTCCTTTTGTGACCTAACAATGGCAAAAACGGGGGTTTTGTATTGGGTGGGCTAAGTTTTTGAGCGGGTAGTTTTTAATTTTTTACGAATAAATTATTTTTTTTTGTAGCTAGAATGGCGCGTGAGTTGGGGGAGGGGGGAATGGCAGCACAAGTTGCCGTTTCTCTCACCCTTCTCTCACCATTCTAACTACCAAGCATTTTCCTAACAAATAACTTCTAATCAAAGCATATTTTATAGAATACCAATGCAATTAATACACCTTCTTGCACTATTTATTTTCCATCCGGGCACCAAATATGCGAAATTTAGAGGAAGAAAATATACCTGAAGTAGGACTAGCAATTTGCTTGCAATAATGAATGCAGGTACTAACTTCTTTCCCAGCTCTGTTTCTAATACCCTAATATAGCTTAAAGAATGGGTTAATGAAGATGATAATACAGATAAGTTAGTAAACAGAACCCATCTGGTTTCAGCCTAATAGTTCTAATACATAATGTGGATTAATACACTCTCTTCGACAGTATCCAAATGCTACGAAATTAATAATCAAATAATCAAAGCCCAAACCTAACAATAAATGAGAGGAAAAACAGATCAACTTTGGTGAGATTAATCGGATACAAACATGAAATTCTTGAATAAAAGCGAGATTGAAACCAAAACTCTTCCTTTGTATTGAAACCGATCGAGAGAAAAAAATTTCAAATGAAAGTGAAGGCTTCTTCAATCGAACGAGAGTGAGAGCTGATATTCATGAAATTATGGAACAAATCCATCAAATTTGGTGAGATTAATTGAAGACAAACCTGAAAATTCATGATGAAAAGCGAGATTTAAACCAAACCTCTTCGTCTTCATTGAAACTGAATTTCAAATGATTGTGAGAATGCTTCTTCAAATGATAGTGAGAGAGAAAGCTGACATGTTTTGGTTTTCTTCCGTTGAAAGTGTGGGCCGAGAGCTATAGAAATATCGCTTTTTTTTTTTGGTTTCTTTTTCGAAATTGAAGTATTAGGAAATTTTCAAATATTTTTTATTCTTTATTAATTTCTTCAGCTTTAGGTTTTTTTAGTTACTAATTATACATTAAATTACTGATCATACATTAAATATTTATAATAATTATTTCAGTAGAAAAATAGGACTATAATATTACATTAAATTCTATTAAATACTTACCCGACAAATAACCCTCATAAATAACTCAAAAAAACTTAAATACTGTTGCCAATAGGCTACAAGACCATTGGCTTCTTCATTTTTGGTTTGAGATATATAACTAGTTTTTTATTTTTATTTTTGTAATTAGATATATAATTTGTTAAGTTAGTTAACATAGTCAAATGTTTTTGACGTTAATAAATGTCATGACACGTGTTCAATTTTATTCGTATTATTAAACATAATTTTTTTTAATGAGATGTACAATTGATATATTTGCTCTCAGAATTTAATTCAAAAAACACGCTCAAAAAATGAGGTGGTGAGCAATTAAAAATCTTCTAGTATAAAAATTATCCAAAACAACATCATATTCTCATTATTCACGCATGATGTTTTTTTTTTGAGGTTGTTATGGTTAAATTAATGCACCCACTAGCCACTAATATAAATGGCATGATTAATTAGTTCACTAATTTTCCCCTCGATGCAAGATAAATAATATAAATTCTTCACATGAGGAAATAAAATTCTTCACTTGATCCTTCAAATTGGATATGGAACATTCCATATCGATTGGGCAGGCTAGATGAAAGAAATGTTGACTGAGGGGACGACACTTCCAAGTAATTCTTGCATATGTGATTCCGGTTGTCATTGGCATCCTTGGAGCCAATGTTGAGGGCACAACGAAGTCATTAACCTAAACACATACAATAAATATGTGGAGTTTTCTTGTGACCCAAGTAATCTACTGCTTTCCCTTTGCAGCTGATATCAAGTCTCTAATTCCTCAAAAAAATACGAATAATACATATATTTTTTATTTTATAATAACAATAAAACAATGCATAGGAGAATCGGATATAAACACACTATCAAAAACTGTATATTATTGAAAGAAAAACTACATATTATTGGTTATATATTTTGATATATTGAAATATGGAAACATAAGTGGAATCTCTTAGTAAAAAGTCTTGGATGAAAATTTAGAACAAACATTAAACTTCTTCAATTACGTTGCTGGGTGTTTGCTGCTGTTCTGCCGAGGAGAAGTTGTCATAATGAGCTTGAAACCAATTCAAGATTTAGCAGAAAAATGGCCTCAAAATTTCGTGGTAAAGCCAATGACAAGCACCCATTAGCTTTCTGCTATATTGGTACACAACCATGATAATGGTAGTGCAACTCAATGCAACGTAGCAAATGATTTTAGCTATTGACTGTGTGAAAAATGTGGAGACCAATGACACTATTGAAAGAAATCCAAAAATAACAGCAATAAGGCCCATAGCTGTGAAGAATTTGCTTGATAGCATTGAGACATTTTAGCAGCAGCAAGTGCAATGTAGTGGATGATTATGGCCACCAGAGAAACACATAAGCTTACTCTGTGAATTTCCATCAACGGTTTACTTGTGCCTTGCACATTCACACTCATAACACCGACCAAGATCGGGACGAGATATGCAAAAACTTTGCATGGAAATGAGGAAATGAAATTGTCAACACTGCAAAACCATCCAAATTTATTTAAGAAATAATTGTCACTGCCCACTAACTTAGCATATAAATATAAACAAGAAACATATGCTCCCAAATTAATTTTAACAGTCAAGAGGAAAGCTTCCTATATAAGAGAAAAAGACCCAGACCAATAGTCCTGTTACAAACATACAATGAGTCAATATTAGAACTCTAGAACTCCCTAATTTGATCAAGTTACAAGTGTTGGAATTGCTCTGTCAACCAACTTATAACCCAGGTCTGGTCAATGAAAGTCAAAACATTCTGGCGTAAATAACTTGCGTTGAGTGACTATGTGGACTCTTTGATATTTTTAGTCACTGCAGAATTTTAATATAAATGACATACGACTCTATTTTTCATTTAAGATATACTCACTCTAAGAAGATTCATGCCAATTATTTTTCCTGCTTTTAGCAATTGATAATTTTGTCTTGTTTAATCTAGTTTCTTTGACTCAATCTTGATGTTTTTGTGTTATTTCTTGATTAAGCAATGCTAATTGATCATCTCTGAATCATTCTTAGTCGTTTTATTATTATTATTAAGTAATAACATTCATCATTTCTGCCATAAGAGAGAATATATTTCTCAGTTATGGCAGTTATGGCAAAGGATGAATAATTCTACAAAACCCAAAAAAAGAGAACCTTATAAGCTTACTGGGTAAAAAAGTAATGATCTTCTAAAATCTAACTTTCTTTAGCTAAAAAAATATGCCTACATCAAGATTAATTATTAATGCATGAACAAATCTCATACTCTAGTCTAACAATGCATCATCAAGTTCTAGCTCTTGCTCTCTAGATCACAGAATGCTCGTAACTAAGCCTATAGTCAAGTAAGAAATGCGAAAAAAGATGACAAAAGTAATTAAGCTTCATATGCTTAAAAGAAAGAACTGTAACTATTGAAAATTTAGCTCATAGCAACTCAAAATGTAAGAAAAGAGTACGCATATACCTTGAAGGATTAAAGTGCTGTTGACGATGAAGGCAGGGGCAGGTTATTTGCATCATATTCATTTCGGAATGCAACTCTTCTTCTTCTGACAAAACCGACCTGCTCAGGAAATCATTCTTACTATCATTACTATTATTGTTGTTATTGTTAAATAATAATATTCATCGTGCTCTGCCATAATAGAGAACATTTCTCTGTTATGGGCAGAGCATGAATGAATAATTCTACAAAACCCAAAAGAAGAGAAACTTATAAGCTTTAAAAGCCATGATCTTCTAAAAACTAACTTTCTTTACCTTTAATTAAAAAAAAAATTGCCTACGTCAAAATTAATCATTAATGCATGAACAAGCCTCTGACACTAGTCTAACAAGGCTGTATGTATCAAGTTGTAGCCATCTGTAGATCACAGATTGCTCATAACTAAGCTTATAGTCAAGTAAGAAATGCAAAAAAAGATGACAAAAGTAATTAATTAAGCTTCATATGATCAAAAGTGTACGTAAGTACCTTGAAGGATTAAAGTGCTGTTGATGAACGTGATGATGGCGGGGGCAGCTGATTTGCATCATATTGATTCTGGAATGCAACTTTTCTTCTTCCGCATCAAATGAGGACTTATTACTTGAAAATTTAAAATGAAGGGGTGGTCAGTGAAATTATGACGATTTATGGTCTATCACTTTCTAATGAAAGAAATGCTACGTTCACACCACTAATCAATTTCTTACTATTTAAAATTCTAAATAATTTTTTTTAATCTTTCATACAAACAATTATCTACGTTAATCATATTTCCTACTATCAAAGAACGGCAAGTCAGTGATAAATTTCAAATATAAGATATTCGAATTTAAAATAATTTAAAGCTGATTAAGTAGAAAAAAACAAAATTATATTATATACACACACACACACACACACACACACACACACACCAACTCTATTATTTCATCAAATTATTAGATAATTAGTGATTGTGGTAAGATTACTGTTTTAACGTCTAAATTGATTTGCAAGATATTGTTCCAAGGATGATGTAAGATTATTTCCAAGGATGAAGAATATTTGCAAAAGTGGAGGGTGATTAACGCATATATTGTGGGTCTCAAAATTACAGCTTTGAAATTTTATATTAAATATGGAGCATCAATTGCACCATATATCCATCCCATTTTATTTTCCGTTGTTAATAACATTTTTTCTTTTTGTTGTAAATATAATTTTTGTTTTGTTTTCTTTTTCATTTGTCTAGTAAGACTGTAAATAATATTAATTGAATTTATGCAAATATGATTGAAATTATGCAAATGCAAGGCTTTAATTTGTGTGAATTGCGATAAATTGTGGGTTTATTATAAATTGAATAAATTTTCTAACGAGAAAGTTCTCATTTTATTAACATAAGAACAAAACTAAAAAGATATAAAAACACATTTTTTAATATAATATTTTTTTTATCTTTTAACAAATTAAAATTCATTTTCTGTCTTTTAATTTGGTCAAGGTTTTAATAAAATAAGGTAATTTCATTTATAAATTATCTCTTATATATCTATATCATATAAGTACCGCTAATTTCATTTCATTCACACATAAAAAATTTATGTGCTTTTGTAATATTTCAAGAATCAAAAGATCAAAAGATCAACGTCATCAGCAGAATCAAAAGAAGTATTCCGATTGAGAAAAGGACTCTCCTGGGTGTGATGCTTGGTGGGACCCTCGCTTCATTGAAGAAAAGGGATTATTTTCAAAATCTCCCCTTAGGTTTAGATAATTACACTTAGATGGCTAGTTTTCTTGTATCCTCACTAGGGATGGCAATTAGCCCAAGTCCGACCTGACCACCCACATTAAAGGCCCGACCTGACAAAAAGCCCGAGTAATGTTGTTTTGGATCTGGCCGGGCTCAACCCAATTCGGGTCATTGTTGGGTCGAGCCAAGCCCGCACTGTTTTTCTCAGCTGATATTTTTTTGTTCTAATTATTTGATTTGTTTCCAAGCACCAGCCACCCACTGCTTTCTTTCCCAATTTCAAACTTAATACTTGAATAAAAACACAAATTTCATAACTCATATCCAAAATTTAATTTACACTTGTGTCATTAAAAAATCGGATCCAAAATCGGATCTGGATGCAAGTGCATCCGGAAAATCGGATATCCGGATTTGTATAGGTATTTCAATAATTTAAAAAAAAACAAAAAGCTTAAAAAATCCGAGCCGCAAAACAAAAAGCCTCTCTTTCCTCGCACGCGGCCCATCACCACCACAAAAGTCGCAAACACAAACTCTCTAACTCTCTCAAATACAAGCTACCAAATCTTATGCTCTCAAGAAAACAAAAATTAAAATACTAAAATTCCTAACGCTACTACCACACCTAATTGCATTCATTCTTTCCACATGTCGTCGTTCATGTTGTCGACGCCGTCCTCATTTCTGCTGTTGCATGGACTACTACACTTGCACCTCATGGGCTTGCTAGATCGCGCACCATAGCTGGTAGATCGCACCCTTGCAGGTAGATCGCACCTTCACCTTCACTACTTGCTGCATTCTTTGTTAATTTGGTTGTTGATTTTAGCATTGGTGATGGGATTTGGGTAATTTATCTATTGTGGCTTTATTTTCAATTAGATTTGTGGAATAATTGGTTGAGTTATAATTGTTTGTTCCTTCAATTTGATTAGACTTTGTTTACGTTAAATATATTTTTTTAAGAATTAATGAGCAAAATGTCAAATATATTGTGTTGGATTTTCTGGAATTTTGATGTGAATTAGCAATATATAGATCCAGATGTCCGAGATATCTGCCCAGAATCCACATGGATGTTACCCGGATGCTGATTCGGATGTAGATACATCCAGATCCGCATCTGGATTTTGCCATCCCTAACTATTATTATTACTGGACCAAAAATAGAATAGGCCTAGTTAAGGCCCAAATAAATTTAGTCCCTATGAAGCCCATGAGGTAATGGACAAACTACTTAAGATAAACCTCCTAGGCGTCAAGGCTTTAAAGTCCAAAAAGGTTCCAAGGTCCTAGGATATTATCCTAAGACAAACCACCTAAGATAATCATCTTAGGTGGTAAAGCCACGATGCCCAAAAGGTTCTAAGGTCCTAGGATGCTATCCTAAGACAAATCACTTAGGATAATCATCTTAAGTGGTAAGGTCACGATGCCCAAAAGATTCCAAGGTCCTAGGATACTATCCTAAGACAAATCACCTAGGATAATCATCTTAGGTGGTAAGGTCACGGTGCCCAAAAGATTCCAAGATACTAGGATGCTATCCTAAGACAAATCACCTTAGGTGGTAAGGCCCCGATACCCGAAAGGTTCTAAGGTCATAGGATGTTATCCTAAGACAAATCACCTAGGATAATCATCTTAGGTTCCAAGGTTACTGAGAACCTAGAATCTTAGTTAAAACAACCTAAGATGAAAACACTTCTTCATTTAATCCATAGATAAGCTTGCATGTCCATGTCTCAACCAACATGGGCATAAGAAGATAAGTGTTGCCAGATGTCACAAGAATAACGACACTTGTCATCAAAGTAACTAGGACTCAAATCAAATCAAATTCGCCTAATAAATATGCCCTCCATTCTCACTACGAGGTAAGAAAAACAGATTGAAGAGGGGAAATGCTGACTTTCGCTCTCTAAATTTTCTCTCTCTAAATTCTCATTTTGAAAATTCGGTGACTGACTTGATTGTCGGAGGGTTTACGTCGGCAAACCTAACCCTCTGATTGTTTTCTTGTGTTTGCAGAGCATCTTTAGAAAAAGATATCCTCATCCCTTGAGGAAGTGAACTCCCCAAAAAAAATTCAAAAACCCAGTCCTAAGGGGACCTTCCTTAGTTGGAAACACCTCTAATAAGTTGAGACAAAATTTACACCAACAATTATTATCATTATTATTTGTTTTAAACGGATTTTCACTTGGATCCGACTCGAACCATCAAGCAGTAGTTGTTCTCACCGAATCCAGGTCAAATTCGATCAAAACAAGTAAAATTTATATTTAGATGGGGGAGAGTGGGCTAAGTTTGGATGGGGGTTTAGATGTGTATTTATGTTGTTTGGGGCAAGAGGTATAGCTGAGGTAATCTGGGAGGTGAGTTACGGTAATTTAAGAGGTAAGCTGAGAGGTTAGTTGCGGTGATTTGGGAGGTGAATTGAGGTGTTTTGAGTTTGGAATAATATGGAGAGCTCTATAAAGTTAATTTAGAGAGTTAATATGGGGAGCTCAAGAGAGCTTAGGGAATAGCTCTGGTGAACTCGAAGATAGCTCCAGAAGCTTATTCGTGGCTCGTGGTATAACTCAGGTGAATTCAAAATGGAAATGCGATTTGGGCAACAAAACCATCATAATAAAAAGAAAATAAGCGTAAGCAATAAAAGAACACACAAGATTTTACGTGGTTCGACCCTTTGGCCTACGTCTATAGGAGTAATCATCTCCAATCCACTATGTATATGAATTATTACATGATTTTCATTACAATATGAATAAAACCTTTTTAAAGGTTGTTTATAGTGAATAATAACATGAAAGAGATATAATATTAGAAATAGGTATGACACTAGCACGTTTTAACAATGAATTAACTTTAACAATCTCGCTTAGCTTTTTAATAACCTTGATAACTTTTAACTCTGCTAAATGAACTCCCTTCGCACGGTAGAAAGTAATGCTACTTTGAACGAATCACACCCGTTCAAAGAAAAAAAAAAATTCTACGTTCACACAAATAATCAATTCCTTCCGTTGTTAATAACATTTTTTTCTTTTTGTTGTAAATATAATTTTTCTTTTGTTTTCTTTTTCATTTGTCTAGTAAGACTGTAAATAATATTAATTAAAATTATGCAAATATGATTGAAATTATGCAAATGCAATGCTTTAATTTGTGTGGATTGTGATAAATTGTGGGTTTATTATAAATTGAATAAATTTTCTAATGAGGAAGTTCTCATTTTATTAACATAAGAACAAAACTAAAAAAATATAAAAACACATATTTTAATATAATATTTTTTTGTCTTTTAACAAATTAGAATCCATTTTTTGTCTTTTAATTTGGTCGTGATTTTAATAAAATAAGGTAATTTCACTTATAAATTATCTCCTATATATCTATATCATATAATTAAGTACCGCTAATTTCATTTCATTCACACATAAAAAATTTATGTGCTTTTGTAATATTTCAATCTCTAAATTGCGCATTGTAGCATGGTATCCAATAATCAATCTACATATCTTCGTTAATATTATAATTAACATAATTTTTTTTAATTTGATGGGTTTTTAGCAAGTTAACAAATTAATTCTTTTTTTTTTTTTAAAAAAAAAATCATTTGTGGAAGCAAATGAAATAATGCAACGTCAGAAAAAACTTGCTAAAAGAACTGTGTAAACAAAAGATCAAATATATATATATATATATATATATATATATATATATATATATATATATATATAATTGAGAGAGACTTTTGTATCATAAAGAATATTAAATCCAATTGGTTATTGTTACAAAGACATAAATTGTTCAAGACCTCTTGAAAATACACAAGGAAAATAGCCATTTTATAAAAAAATAAATACAAATTAGAAAAGAAATTGTAAAAGCCAACTTCATTGCCTTGTAATGGAGACCGAAAAACCAGAGTAAGTTGTAACATGGCTAGTGCACACTGCCATAACAAAATAATTCCAATATCTCAACAACAAACGAGGAGAATAATTCAAATACATTATTGTTAACAAAAATTAAATAAAAATAAGTTTAAACAATACCATTGAGAGACTGAAAAATTAACATAGAAGTTGGAGGTGTTTCATATCAGTCTTTTTGCCAATCATCATGATCACGATGTTGGAGTCTGCATGGTCCCTCAGATCCTTCAGCCATCGGCTCACGTTTCCAAATGTTGTTGGTTTAATATCACATCATAAAGTGATTTCAGTCTGCACAGTGGTTATTGCTCTGTATCGCTCCTGACCTGCAGTGTCCCATACCTGGGCTTTTATTGTCCTTCTTCAACCTGAAAATCACACATTTCTCTTTAATCATACAACAAAAAGCTGCTTTAGGACAAATTTTCCATTTTTAAATGACTCTGGAGTTGCTAGAAAAAAAATTTCTTTATTCCCACAAGCCTGTAAATGAGTTTGGACAGTTTAATTTGGACAGATCTTAAAGCAATTCAATCCATTTTACATGATGAAGCAGGGTTTTCAAATATTATGCACTAGACTTACTATTTTTTTTTTCCTTGAATTCAAAACTCACAAAACCCTAAGACCTCTTTAAATTTCACATGCTAGTATGAGCACTTGACAATAACTTTACACCATGCGCACTTGTAGGATTATTATGAGTAATTAAGATATTATGTTGTTTTGACTGTCTCTTAGTACCTTAAAAACCACGGGATAGTAACATAATGGCTAAAATCTTAAATGTTTCAAAACATGGGTTGCAGCCATAACAACTTAGTAAATAATTTTTTCAACCTCATTTGACATATATATTTGTTTTTTCAGGAAATGTATAAGATATGGCAACTCGATAAACTCAAATATCATGGGTGCAATGTAACTATGGGGCTTTATTTCAAGTGGGTTTAAAATATATAGAGGTCAACTAAAACCCAAAATGCGGAATCAATGCTCAGCTCTAGCTCAAAGCTGGGATAAACTTCAGGGGACTCTCACACTAAATGCATGCTTAGCTTTTAAATATAAATTCACTAGGACAGGGTTAGGTGATATCTTTTTTTTTTTTGAAGAGAAAGTATGCCTTTCATTAAGAACAAAAATAGTCCAACTATAAAATGCCACAAAGAAATAAATACATGATCACTAAGCTTAAGTACTATATATAGGACAAAACATATGACTTAAGCTTAGGTTAGGATAACTCCTAACAATACATATAATTACATATAATTACAAATCGAAAGAAAAAAGAAATTTCACCTATTAAACATACTTAGGACCAAGAGGAATTTTGCAGACTACTGCCAACCTCAACTAATGCAGATGAAAACTTCTTTTTTAATCGGAGAAGAAAAATATTAATACACAACACAATATTAGTTCTCCCACACATTACATTAACATCCTTTTCTTTTACCGTACACCACTCAGTCTCATCACCCTACGTCTAAACAGGCTAAAGCTGCAGTTACTTTCAACCCCAAGTCTTAGCTTTGATTCAAGGCATGAAATCCCAACTCCAACTTGCCAAAAGTCAACACAGGCTGGAACAGATTGGTTTCGACTTGCACAACTAACTTCAACATATGGAGAACAGTCCTACTCACATATCCAAGTAAACATCGAATGCCAATCTAATTATCTAATTCAATGATAAAACATGGTGGCCATAAGTTTCTCTTAATGAATTAATTGCAATTCTGATTCAACTCTAACATGACAAAAATCAACTCATAAGTTTCACTTAGTTTCAACTTGCATCACCAACTTCAACATATAGAGAACAGCCCTACTCACATATACAAGTAAACACCAAATATCCAATTTAATGACGAGATCTGCCGGTGCACGATTTTCACTTGATGAATAAATTGCATCTACATTATATAATTTAAATCCCAAACTTTCACCCCAAGATGTAGCTATCACAATTTGGCGCTGCCACTTCACTTAACACATAAAATTATCATTTAAAACGTGGCCCAAAAATATTTAGATTTAAATTATAAAGCATTCTTTTTCCAAAAACTCAAAAAGCATTCAAGTTTAAATTAAAAGAAAAAGTCATTTCATGTGAATTACAATCTCACAATGATAGATCCAGTTAAATCTTGTATAAACTAAATCAATAACCGAATTATAAGTTAAAATCACAAATCAATCATCCTACTAATAGTAAGTACGCATCAACAATGAAAACAGATCAAAAATTGAATCACTTCCAATTCACATCAATCTAAATTAACATAATCTGGAAATAGAATTAAAAATTAAATAAAACTAATTACTTTTACTAGATCTTAAAAAATTAATTACTGTAATTAAGATGAAGTATAGAGCAAGACAAACAGTTACTTGAAGAGTAAAGGTGGTGAATTTGACGCCACTAGCGGATTTGGACTCAAAACAGTACTCATTATCAGAAAGTCAGGAAAGTAAGTTCAATTTGCCTACTCCTGAATTGCAGATTAATACAACTTTGAACAAGTAGTTGTATTTCTTGTCCGGTTTCCGTCCTCTCGTGTGAATGCCCGCACGAATTTTTGTGCAGATTTGGGTTTTCGCAATGGTGTGAAAAGCTTTCACAACCTAAATCTGCATGAAAATTTGTGCGGTTCATGCAGACATCTAGGCATGAGAATTTTCCTCTATATATATATATGTTGCAATCAGGGATCCCTAACCATATTAAAGTTAAGAATAAGCTAACAGATAAAAAAAACACAGACTCCAATGCAGCGTATTTTGTCTTGTAGTGTATTGAAATCTGTATTTTTTTGTCTTTTAGTTCATCCTTGACTTTAATATGGTCAGGGATCCCTAATTGAAAAACTACTATATATATATATATATATTAAAATAGACAAAAGGGATAAAAAGTAAAAATCTATCATCTAATTTGATGGTGCGTGTGTATAAACAACAACTTTGATGGATCAATTTAAACCTGTTATCTAAATATTCTAAATCATTCAAAATCATTGCTTTAAAGCTGCAATTACATACTGAATCTGTAAAATCATTCTGAAAAAGTGAAGAAGTGCTTTCAGAATCAGCTTTATGATCGGCAACTTTCTCTCTTTTAATTTGACCTATTAAGATCTATGCAATAACAGAAATTCACATAACCTAAAGTTTGTAGTGAGAGAGCTTACCTAAAATTGAAATAAATAAAATTACTATCGAGCAAGGCTGGGGGCGAATGGTTGAGCGAGACTGAGAGTAAGAAAGGGATAGAGAAATTTTAAAGTTTTTATGTCATTTTTTGAATTTTAAAGTTTTTATGACAATTTTTGAATTTTAGTATGATAAAACAACTTTCTTGTGGCTAATTAATTATTTATTTGCTTCTTAAAAGTCCAAAAAATCTAAATGGCAATAAATCTGTATATGTTTTGCGACTGTTTTAAAATCCCTGCAAGTCATCCGCAAGAATGATTTATTTGCGGAGAATTAAATTTCAGCCGCAAAAAGACCATTTTTTTGTAATGTTTATAGAAATCAGGCTCTTACCTCAGCCAAGTAATCATTTCCTGATGAGCTGCTCCCATCAAATACTTTGGTTTCACTAGTTCCTGAGCATTAAAGAAAGTTGAAGATAAAGAAAATTTTTTACATTTTCAGGAGAGGAAAAAAAATAAAAAATAAACTTATCAAGAAAACTTGAATAGCAGAATCAGAAGACTGAAATCACTACATGGTAGGGCTACTTATACTACACTAAGCTGGACCTGAATCCCTAAGTTCGTTACTGATCATATGTTTTCTGATTTAGAGTGGAGGAAGGAAGGTTGGTCTGAAAACATTGACATTGAGGTTTTGGGATAAAATGAAACTCAAAATTTAAAGTTTTTGTGTTAAAAACAGACCACAATAACCAACAGCTGTTAACAGAAAACTTCAAATGCAGAAGCTGGTATTATAAGAAGCGACATATTGTTCACTTTGCCCATTCCTTTTCTTTTAATTCAGCATATAATTTGCTTCACTTTTTTTTTTTTTTAAAAAAAAAGTTTGCATCCAAGCAGCTACTACAAAAAAATCATCCTGTCAGACAGGTTTCTAAAACAAATAACTTCTAATCAGAGCATATTTTATAGAATACCAATGCAATTAATACACCTTCGTGCACTATTTGTTTTCCATCCTGGCACCAAATATGCGAAATTGGAGGAAGAAAATGTTCGTTCATTAAAGTATTGTGTGATATAAATGTACATATGATAAACTGGGCGTTGATTGTTCAGTCAATATACCTCAAGTAGCACTAGCAATTTGCTTGCAATAATGAATGCAGGTACTAATTTCTTTCCTAGCTCTGTTTCTAATACCCTAATATAGCTTAAAGCATGGGTTAATAAAGATGATAACACAGATAAGTTAGTAAACAGAACCCATCTGGTTTCGGCTTAATATTTCTAATACATACTTAATGTGGATTAATACGCTCTCTTCGACAGTATCCAAAGGCTACAAAATTAATAATCAAATAATAAAAAATTCAATCAAAGTCAGCTCAATTATTTGCTCAAATCAAAACTCATTCGAACACAAAATAAAACCAAAAAATTCGTAGAAACTCTTATAAAAGAAATTTCAAAGTACAACAAGCCAACAACCTCTTTTATTTTTACTCAAATGTAATTTACTAAAGCTTAAAATGGTAAATGTCAAAAATGGGTTCTTTTGATATTTTAAAGAGGTGGAAAAATCTCAACTCAAATCATAACTAGCCCAACAAGGTATTTGATTAAAGAGAACTTAAGAGTATGGGTGGGTACGAGTCAGGTTGGTATACAACTCAACCCAACCTGCATATAGAACGGGTAATACTCTAAAATATGAATAAATTATTTTACATCTATTAGTAAAAGCTTAAAATTAAATTTTAAATTTTTCCTGCATAAATTTTATCAGCTTTTAAATTTTAAGTTTAGATTTATTAAATTTATAAAAAAATATGAATAAGTAAGCATTTAAAAATAAGACCCTGTTGATGATATTCTTACTATGAATGTCGGGTTTAACACTCATTCTACAGATATTCCCTTCCAATCTGATGAGGAGTTTAGCTCTGGAGATTTTCTGGCGAATGCTTACTTTGCGTCTGAGCCTGAGGGTACTGGGGGGCTTGGATTGGATCGTGATTTTAGTGTTGCTGGTCCGCATGCTTCTGGGTCTAAGAAGGGTATCAAATTAACTAATGGTAGCAAATATCGAAAGAAAACTCGTGGGCGAATGCATTAGTTTTCTGCCTTTGGTTTCTTTTTTTGCATTTTTTGTTGGTTGTTGTTGCTTTCTTATTTGGAGGTTTTGGTCTATGTCCCCCTCCATATGTATTTCTGTTTTTCGTTTATTAAATTACAGGTAAGGGAGTCCCGCCTAACCCCCCCACCTTAGGGTGGTTTAAAAAAAAAGTATTTAAAAATAAGAGTAATACTCTAAAATTATGATCTCAAGGGGGTTATTAGGTATTATGAAAATAGTATGGGGTAAGTAGTAAATAATGATTTCAATAGAGAGAAACTAATCATGAATATAGACTTTGACTTCTGAAATTAATCCTAATTTCCTTGAATAATTGATGCCTTCAGAGTATTATTATTATTATTAATTTTTTTTTTTGAAGTCGTTGAAAGTTTAAGGAAAACTGTCATTACCTGAAAACGGCCGAAAAAAATCGAGGATATGAATTCGATTTCGAATTTCGTAAGATAGTAAAAAATAAATAAATACCTTCAAAGGTTTAGATAAAAATATGTTAAAAAAATGACTAAATGAGGTGGTGAGAAAATTAAAATTCTTCTAGTATAAAAATTATCCAAAACAACACATATTCTCATTATTCATGCATGATTTTTTTTCCCCTTTTTTGGGGCTTCGTTATTGTTAACATGGACTAAAATGCTGATTCAAAACTTAATAACTTATACATAAGGAACGGCAGCGTTTTAAGCAACGAGATTTGGGTTAGTTGATCACCAGCTGTCACGTAATTCACTTAAGTTTCATAAGCTTCAAAAAAAGGACAGCCTCCAAAGCCGTTTAAACCACGACCTAGTGGTCCACATGAGGAAGCATGTGAGGAAATGTATAAGATACGGTAATAATGATTTAACATATATATTTGTTTTTTCAGGAAATGTATAAGATACGGTAACTCGATAAACTCAAATATCATGGGCGGAATGTAACTCCGGGGCTTTATCTCAAGTGGGTTCAGTCAAGATATTTAGGTCAACCAAAACCCAAAATGCGGAATGAATACTCAGCTCTAGTTTCAGCTTAATAGTTCCAACACAACATACATAATGTGGATTAATACACTCTCTTCGACAGTATCCAACGGCTACAAAATTAATAATCAAATAATCAAAGCCCAAACCTAACAATAAATGAGAGGAAAAACAGATCAACTTTGGTGAGATTAATCGGATACAAACATGAAATTCTTGAATAAAAGCGAGATTGAAACCAAACCTCTTCCTTTGTATTGAAACCGATCGAGCCCAAAAAATTTCAAATGAAAGTGAAAGCTTCTTCAATCTAACGAGAGTGAGAGCTGAAATTCATAAAATTAGGGAACAAATCCACCAAATTTTGTGGGATTAATTGAAAATAGACCTGAAAATTCATGATGAAAAGCGAGATTTAAACCAAGCCTCTTCGTCTTCATTGAAGCTGAATTTCAAATGATTGTGAGAGAGAAAGCTGATATATTTTTGTTTTCTTCCCCAGAAAGTGTGGGGCCGACGGCTAGAGAAATTTCGCTTTTTTTTTCCAATTCAAGTACAAGGAAAATTTAAAATATTTTTTATTCTTTACTAATTTCTTCTTCAGTTTTAGTTATAGATTTATAATTAGTTTAGTTAACGTAGTCAAATGTATGTCATGAGACTTGTTCCAATTTTATTGGTATTATTAAACATAAATTTTTTTTTAAAGAGATATACAATGGATATATTTACTATCAGAATTTAATTCAAAAAACATGTTAAAAAAATGAGGTGGTGAGACAATTAAAAATCTTCTAGTATAAAAATTATCCACAACACCACCACGTTCTCCTTATTCATGCATGATTTTTTTTATTGGGCTTGGTTACTGTTAAATTAATGCAGTCGCTAATACAAATGGCATGATTAATTAGTTCATTAATTTTCCCCTCGCTGCAAAATAAATCATCTAAATTCTTCACATGAGGAAATATATTATTCCATATTTGATTGGGTGGGCCAGAAGAAAGAAATGTTGACTGATGGGACGACTCTTCCAAGTAATTCTTGCATTTCCAATTCCAGTTCTGATTGCGTTTGGTATCCTTGGAGCCAATGTGAGCCAATGTTCAGGGCACAACGAAGCCCTTACCCTAAACACATACCAGCAACATGTGAAGTTTTCTTGTGACCCGAATAATCTGCTGCTTTCCCTTTTGCAGCTGATATCATGTCTCTAATTCCTCAAGAAAATACATATAATACATATATTTATATTTTATAATAACAATAAGACAATGCATATAATAATCCGATATCAACGCACCATCAAAAACGGTATTTTATTGAATGAAAAACTATATATTATTGAGTACATAGTTTGATTTATTGAAATCTGGAAACATAAGTAGCATCTCTCAGTAAAAAGTCTTGGATGAAATTTTAAAATAAAGATTAAACTTCTTCAATTACACTGCCGGGTGTTTGCTGTGGTTCTGTCGAAGAGAGGTTGTTATAATGAGCTTGAAACCAATTCAAGATGTTGCAGAAAAATGGCCTCAATATTTCATGGTAAAGCCAATGACAAGCACCCATAAGCTTTCTGCCACAGAGGTACACAACCATGATAATAGTAGTGCAACTCAATGCAACATAGCAAATGATTTCAGCAACCGAGCGTGTAAAAAATGTGGTGACCAATGACACTGCTGAAAGAGATCCAAAGACAACAGCGATAAGACCCCATAGCTGCAAAAAATTTGCTTGATGATAGCGTTGAGACATTTTATCGGCAGCAAATGCAATGTAGTGGACGATTATGGCCACCAGAGAAACACACAAGCTTACTCTATGGGTTTCCATCAATGGCTTAGTTGTTCCTTGCACATTTGCACCCATAACAGCGACCAATGTCGGGATGAGATATCCAAAAATTTTTGGATACGAAATTGAGGATATGAAATTGTCATCACTGCAAAACCATCAAATTAATTTTAACAATCAAGAGAAAAAGACCTAGACCAATAGACCTGTTTACAAACTTTACAATGAGTCAATATAAGAAACTCTCTAACTCCCAAATTTGATCAAGTTACAAGTGCTCTGTCAACAAACTTATAACCCAGCTCTAGTAAATGAAAGTCAAAACATTCTGGTGTAAAAGACTTGCTTTGAGTGATTGTGTGGACTCTTTGATATATTTAGTCACTGTAGAATTCTCGACTCAATCTTGAGTTTCTTGACTAAGCAATGTCGATTGATCATCTCTCAATCATCGTTAGTATTATTATTTTTAAGTAATAATATTTATAATGCTCTGTTATGGGAGAGCATAATCAAGGGAATTAAGGAGAAAATGAATAATTCTACCAAACCCAAAAGAAGAGAAACTTATAAGCTTACTTGGTTTAAAGAAGTAATGATCTTCTAAAATTTAACTTTCTTTAGCTAAAAAAGATTTGCCTACATCAAGATTAATTATTAAAGCATGAGCAAACCTCATACACTAGTGTAACATGGTACCATCAAGTTGTAGCCCTTACTCACTAGATCACAGAATGCTCATAACTAAGCTTATAGTCAAGTAAGAAATGCCAAAAAAATGACAAAAGTAATTAATTAAGCTTCATATGAACAAAAGAAAGAACTATATGTATTGAAAATTTAGCTTATAACATCAACAACTAAAAATGTCTGAAAAGTGAACGTATGTACCTTGAAGGATCAAAGTGCCGTCGATTAAGGTGAAGACGGCAGGGGCAGCTTATTTGCATCATATTGACTTCGGAGTGCAACTCCTCTTCTTCTGACAAAACCGACCTGCTCAGAGCAAAAGTTCCCAGTTCTTATGTGGCATCACGAAAATGAATTTTTTAGGATGGGGCCCAATTTAGAGGGTCAATGGAGGTTTGTGAGGTGGGCCCAATTTTAGGGTTCTTGTCGGGAATATATCTTCAACTTAATTTGCAAAATCTTATACATCACATCCGTTCAAGGAAAAAAAAATAAAAAATAAAAAAAGCTACTTTCGCACAAATAATCAATGTCTTACAGCTACTAGCTAAAATTCTAATTAATTTTTTTATCTTTCATACAATCAATTATGTATAATAAATTATATTTCCTACCATCAAAGAACGGTAAGTCTTTACTAAGTTGGAAATATAGGATATTCAAATTTAAAATAATTTCCATAGCTGACTAAGTAGGAAAAAAAAAAATTTTTTTATTTATATCATTCACGCATGATTCTACAAACTCTATTTATTTCATCAAATTACAAGATGATTAGTGATTGTGGTTAGATGATTGTTTTAACATCTAAATTGATTAGCAAGATGTTGACCAAAAGATGGATGAAGAATATTTGCCTATGTTAAAATTAATCATTAATGCATGGACAACCCTCAGACACTAGTCTAATTACAAGGCGACATCAAGTTGTAGCAGTTAGATAAAAAATGCTCATAACAAAAGATGACAAAAGTAAATAAGCTTCATATAAGTTATGAACAAAATAAACAACTGTATGTATTAAAAATTTAGTTCATAATAACTAAAAATGTAAGAAAAGTGACCTTGAAGGATTAAAGTGCTGTTGATGAAGCTGATGATGGCTGGGGCAGCTTAATTATTTGCATCATATTCATTTCGGAATGCAACTCTTCTTCTTCTGCCTCAAATGAGGACCTATTACCTGAAATTTTAAAATTGAGGGGTGTTCGGTGAAATTACGACGATTTATGGTTTTGTCAATTAGTGATGAAATTACTTTGACAATCTCACCATTCACACTAACTTTACAAAAAGGTAAGCTAAATGAACTCCCTTCGCACGGCGGAAAAAAAGTAAAAGCCACTTTGAAGAATCACACAAATAATCAATTTCTTACTATATAAAATTCTAATAACTTTTATCTGTCATACAATCAATTATGTATGATAATCATATTTCCTACTATCAAAGATCGGTGAGTCGGTAATAAATTACAAATATAAGATATTCAAAATTAAAATAATTTCCATAGATGATTGTGTAGAAAAAACAAAATTATATTTTATTTGTATCATTCATGCATGTGTTTCAACCAACTCTTTTTATTTCATCAAATTATTAGATCATTAGTTATTGTGGTAATAACGTCTAAATTGATTAGCAAGATGTTGGTCCAAGGATGGATGAAGAATATTTGCAAAGGTGGTGGTTAATGTGCGGTTGTTTAAGAAAGTCATGGCTAAGACGGGATATGTATATGCTGCATGAATATACGGCGAAATTGCATAAAAGTATTAAGTTTGTAGTATGTAAATAAGTAGAATAAAAAAAAATGTTGTAACAAATTTATCGGTGCAAAATAGTCTTTTAAATGGTTAAAGTAAGAATCATGTGCATACATATAATTGCATGCTAATGTTTAGTGGCTTCTTGGCACTGGCCTGCAAATCGCTAAAGTTATGTGTTATATAAACTTTCATATTTTCCCAACTATTAGGGTTAGACATTTTATTGCCTAGACCTAACATTGCCAATTACAATATATCTAGCATATTTGAGCTCTTGTAAACGAGCAACCCAATACTCCTTGAACTCAATTACAAAGGCATAATGCATGTTACTTAACAACAATATGTGATTATGCTACCCTTAAAAAGAAAATCTCCACAAAATGCTCATGTGTTTAAAAAAGAAGAGAAACTTATATGCGTGTGTTTTAAACACAACAAATGCATGTGTTTAAAAAAGCCATGATTTATTAAAATTTAACTTTCTTTAGCTTTAAAAAAAAAAAGTTGTCATAACTTTCTTTAGATCACAAAATGCTCGTAACTAAGACTATAGTCAAGTAAGAAAAGATGATAAAAGTAATTAAGCTTCATATAAACAAAAGAAAGAACTGTATGTATTAAAAATTTAGCTCATAATAAATAAAAATGTAAGAAAATTGTATGTCTGCACCTTGAATGATTAAAGTGCTGTTGATGAAGGTGATGATAGCAGGGGCAGCTTATTTGCATGATATTGATTTCTTAATGTGACTCTTCTTCTTCTGCACAAAATCCACCTACTCAAGCATAAGTTCGACTCCTAGCTCTCTTTTTGGGGTAGCTTTCATTGTCTTTCCTTTGAAGAATTTTAAAATATATTAGAGATAATACAACCAACTAAAATACGTACGGCATGTGTAATTAAATCTAATGTAATAATTATTTTTAAATAGTAATTTTTTAAAATAAATATACACATATCATAGCATAATTTATTTATTGTAGGTACTATGCTATATTTTAAAATTTCTTCCTCCCTTAAGTTATGTTCAAGCCACACATATAAAAGTACTTTATTGCTCAGTGTGATTTATTGGATTGATATTAGTGAAGTTACAATCAGGGTTAGGGTAACAAGCGGGGTCACAACATTCTTGTCAACCCTTTTCAGCTGCTTTGACAAATCACACCCGTTCAAAGACCGGTAAGTCGATAAATCATATTGATTTCGTAATGCAACTCCTATGCATTATCTAAACTTAACTCTTAAAGCTACATTCACACAAATAATCAATTTCTTACCATTTTTTTTATATTTATACAATCAATTAAGTCTGATAAAGATTTTCATCAATTTTTTTTGGAGCAAAAAATCATATATTTCCAACTAATATCAAATAACTGTAAGAAATTGCAAATATAATACGTTCACATTTAAAATAAATTCCATAGCTGATTTAGTTGGAAAAATACAATTATGTTTTATTTATATCATTGATGATTCAACCAACTCTGTTTATTAAATCATCTAATAATTAGAGAATATTGTTTTAACGTCTAAATTGATTAGCAAGATATTGGTCCGAGGATGATCTATGAAAATTATTTGCAGAGTCCATCAAGTGTGCGGCTACTATAAATATATATAGGAAAATTCTATAATGCCGTAATTAAAATTACGGCATTGATGCCGTAATTAAAATTACGGCATTGATGCCGTAATAGATGTTGACCATTAAATTTGAATAAAAGATCTCCACCATTAATTCTAAATAAATAAGTAACAAGTTACTTAAGTAACAGGTAATTTACTAGTCCTATGTATGGTTTATAAAATTTTTGTTTCATTTCACAGTTTATGTCAATTTACAAGTTTTATGTTATTTTTTCAAGTGTTTGATTTTTTTACAATTTAGAAGACCAATTGACGACTCCAACGTTAATTTATCCATTTTTTCTTCAATTAACTAGTTCTATATGTAATTTACAAAGTTTTTGTTTCATTTCACAATTAATGTCAATTAAGTTTTTTTTTACAATTTTAAAGATCAATTTATCACTCCAAAATTAAGTTACCCATGTTTTCTTTAATTTACTAGTCCTATATGTAGTTTACAAAATTTTGTTTCGTTTCACAATTAATGTCAATTTACAAATTTTGTATTATTTTTCTAAATTTTATTTTTTTACAATTCTGAAGACTAATTTTCTACTCTAAATTCTGAAGACTAATTTTCTACTCTAATATTAATTTACCATTTTTTATTTCAATTTACTAGTCGTACGTGTAGTTTTCAAAATTTTTGTTTCATTTCACAGCTAGTGTCAATTTACAAGTTTTATGTATTTTTCTAAGTTTTTTTTTTTTTTTTTGCAATTCTAAAGATCAATTTACCACTTCGACATTAATTTACTCATTTTTCGTTAAATTTACTAGTCTTATGTGTTAGTTACAAATTTTTTGTTTCATTTCATACTTAATGTCAATTTACAAGTTTTATGTTATTTTTCCAAGTTTTTTTTATTTTTTTTACTATTCTCAAGACCAATTTACCACTCCAACATTAATTAACTTCTTTTTTTATTCAATTTACTAGTTCTATGTGTGGTTTACGAATTTTTTGTTTCATTTCACACTTAATGTCAATTTACAAGTTTTTTGTTATTTTTTTAAGTTTTTTATTTTTTTTACAATTCTAAACATTAATTTACTTCTTTTTTGTTCAAATTAATTTTGTTTTGTTTCACACTTAATGTCAATTTACAAGTTTTATGTTAATTTTCCAAGTTTTTTGTGTTTTTACTATTCTCAAGACCAATTTACCACTCTAACATTAATTTTCCTTTTTTTGCTTCAATGTAATACTCCTATGGATGGTTTATAAAATTTTTGTTATTTTTATAATTCTAATGACCAATTTACCAATGCGCTGTTAGTTTACTTATTTTTTCTTCAATTTACTAGTCCTATGTGATATTTATAAATTCTTTGTTTCATTACAGACTAAATGTATATTTACAAGTTTTATATTACTTTTAGTATTCTGATGATTAATTTACCACTGCGCCGTTAGTTTACTTATATTTCCTTCAATTTACTAGTTCTATGTGCGATTTAAAATTTTTTTTTTTGCACACTTAATGTTAATTTACAAGTTTTATGTTATTTTTATAAGTTTTTGTTATTTTTACAATTCTAATTATGAATTTACCACTACACCGTAACTTTATCCATTTTTTCTTTAATTTACTAGTCCTATATGCGGTTTATAGATTCTTTGTTTCATTTCACACTTAATGTCAATTGATAAGTTTTGGGTTATTTTTCTAAGTTTTTTTTTTACAATTCTAAACATTAATTTACTTCTTTTTTGTTCAAATTACTAATCCTATGTGTGGTTTACAAAATTTCTGTTTCATTTTACACTTAATGTCAATTTATAAGTTTTTTGTTATTTTCCTAAGCTTTTTTATTTTTTTTACTATTTTCAATACCAATTTACCACTCCAACATTAATTTACTTATTTTTTGTTAAATTTACTAGTCGTATGTGTGGTTTACAAATTTTTTGTTTCATTTCACACTTAATGTCAATTTACAAGTTTTATGTTATTTTCCCAATTTTTTTTATTTTTTTACAATTCTAAAGACCAATTTACCACTCCAACATTAATTTGTCCCTTTTTCATTCAATTTACTACTCCTATATGTATTTTACAAAATTTTTGTTTCATTTTACATTTTACACTTATGGTCAATTTGCAAGTTGTGTTATTTTTTAATAATTCTGAAGACCAATTTACCATATATATTGACATTTAAAGCCGGCCCTGAATGGATCAATAGTATATTCATAGGGATGGCCTTTCCATATATATTCAATTTTAAAAGTTTTAAAACTAGTTTATCTTAAAAAATGGACATAGCCTTATAAACATAAAAATTACTGAAGTTCTCAACTAGATAATTATATAAATAATAATAAACATATATAAACATAATTTTGTTTAAGGATCTGGCTAGATCGGGGCATGTAAGGCTCGAAACCTAATGAACTAGAGCCCAACTCGTGCTTAAATTTGGAAATAAGCTAGAAAAAGTCTGGACGGCTTAATTAAATACAAAGTATCAGTAAATTCAAAATAGTCCAATATGTCGAAAAATGTCTCATAATTTGAAATAAAAATAATAAAATATTATTTTCAAAATCAGTAATGATAGAGCCACAAATAGTTTTTGTTCAAACTAGTGCGGACAAATTGATGTGGCTTAACGACAATAGTTGAAAAGTGATAGCCTTTTTTTTTATCTTAATTATGTGGCACTACTAGAAAAACGCATTTTTATGATAAAAAATCAATGATAGATATCGATTTGTCATAGATGTATCATGAAATAATGATACTTTCATGACTACTATATTTTTATCAACATATTATGACATTTTCGTGACATATATTTATGTCATTTATTATTGATAAACACATGTCATGTTCAGTTTCTATTTTTTTAATCGTTTAAAATATGACAGGCATTCGCCATGAGTTTAAACTATGTCTGTTTAAAATTGATATATTTATTTTTTAATATCCCTAAAATATTTTTGTTTGTCTAAAAGGCTGTATGATTTTTTATTTTGATGATAACAAACCACATGTAATAAGGGCAAAATAGCCATTTTGTATTATTTCGTTTCACAAGCTTTTTAAAATGGCCGGAGTGGTAAATTGAACTTCAGAACAGTAAAAACAACAAAAATATAGAAACATGACAAAAAACTTGTAAATTGACATGAAGGGTGAAATTAAAAAAAAAACTTGTAAACCACACATAGGACTAGTAAATTGAATGAAGAAAGAGTAAATTAACGTCGGAGTGGTAAATTGAACATCAGAACTGTAAAAACAACAAAACCAAGAAAAATGACAAAAAACTTGTAAATTGACATGAAGGGTGAAATTAAATAAAAAACTTTTAAACCACACATTGAACTAGTAAATTGAATGAAGAAAGAATAAATTAATGTAGGAGTAGTAAATTGAACTTCAGAACAGTAAAAACAACGAAAAACATAGAAATATGACAAAAAACTTGTAAATTGACATGAGGGTTGAAATCAAATAAAAAACTTGTAAACCACACATAGGACCAGTAAATTGAATGAAGAAAGAGCAAATTAACGCCGGAGTGGTAAATTGAACATCAGAACTATAAAAACAACAAAAATTAGGAAAAATGATAAAAAACTTGTAAATTGACATGAAGAGTGAAATTAAATAGAAAACTTGTAAACCACACATTGAACTAGTAAATTGAATGAAGAAAGAGTAAATTAATGTAGGAGTAGTAAATTGAACTTCAAAACAGTAAAAACAAATAAAAACAGAGAAATATGACAAAAAACTTGTAAATTGACATGAGGGGTGAAATTAAACAAAAAACTTGTAAACCACACATAAGACTAGTAAATTGAATGAAGAAAGAGTAAATTAACGCCGGAGTGGTAAATTGAACATCAGAACTGTAAAAACAACAAAAATCCAAAAAAATGACAAAAAACTTGTAAATTGACATGAAGGGTGAAATTAAATAAAAAAATTGTAAACCACACATTGAACTAGTAAATTGAATGAAGAAAGAGTAAATTAACGCCGGAGTGGTAAATTGAACTTCGAAACAGTAAAAACAACCAAAACCACAAAAAAATGACGAAAAACTTGTAAATTGACATGAAGGATGAAATTATTCAAAAAACTTCTAAACCCCACGTTGGACTAGTAAATTGAATGAAGAAAGTGTAAATTAATGTCGGAGCGGTAAATTGAACTTAAGAACTGTAAAAACAATAAAAATCAGGAAAAATGATAAAAAACTTGTAAATTGAAATGAATTGTGAAAGAAAACAAAATACTTATAAACCATACATACGACTAGTAAATTGAATGAAGAAAGAGTAAATTAACGCCTGAGTGGTAAATTGAACATCAGAACTGTAAAAACAACAAAAACTAGGAAAAATGACAAAAACTTGTAAATTGACATGAAGGGTGAAATTAAACAAAAAACTTGTAAACCACACATAGGACTAGTAAATTGAATGAAGAAAGAGTAAATTAACGCCGGAGTGGTAAATTGAACATCAGAACTGTAAAAGCAACAAAAACTAGGAAAAATGGCAAAAAACTTGTAAATTGACATGAAGGGTGAAATTAAATAAAAAATTTGTAAACCACACATTAGACTAGTAAATTGAATGAAGAAAGTATAAATTAATGCCAGAGTGGTAAATTGAACTTTCTAATTGTAAAAACAACAAAAACCAGGAAAAATGACAAAAAAACTTGTAAATTGACATGAAGTGTCAAAGGAAACAAAATACTTGTAAACCACACATACGACTAATAAATTGAATGAAGAAATAGTAAATTAATGTAGGAGTAGTAAATTGAACTTCAGAACAGTAAAAACAACGAAAAATATAGAAATATGACAAAAAACTTGTAAATTGACATGAATAGTGAAATTAAACAAAAAACTTGAAAACCACACATAGGATTAGTAAATTAAATGAAGAAATAGTAAATTAATGTCGAAGTTGTAAATTGAACATCAGAACAGTAAAAACAACAAAAAACATAAAAAAATGGCAAACAACTTGTAAATTGACATGAAGGTGAAACATGACAAAAACTTATAAATTGACATGAAAGGTGAAATTAAACAAAAAACTTGTAAACCGCGCATGGGACTAGTAAATTTAATGAAGAAAGAGTAAATTAACGCCGATATGGTAAATTGAACATCAGAACTGTAAAAATAACGAAAACCAGGAAAAATGACGAAAAACTTGTAAATTGACATGAATGGTGAAATTAAACAAAAAATTTGTAAATCACACGTTGGACTAGTAATTTGGATAAAGAAAGAGTAAATTAATGTCGGAGTGGTAAATTGAACTTCAAAACTGTAAAAACAACAAAAACTAAGAAAAATTTTAAAAAACTTGTAAATTCACATGAAGGGTAAAATTAAACAAAAGACTTGTAAACGACACATTGGACTAGTAAATTAAAGGAAAATTTGGTAAATTAACATTTGAGATGTAAATTTGTTTTCAAAATTATAAACAAAACAAAAACTTGTAAATATTATGTAAAACTTGTAAATCACACATTAGAATAGTAAATGTAACCTGCAACTTGATTAAAAAAGGAGAATTACCTGTTACTTAGGTAACTAGTTACCTGTTTATTTATAATTAATGGTACAGATTTTTCATTCAAATCTAACGGTCCACGTCTATTACGGCATGATGCCGTAAGTTTAATCACGGCATCATAGAATGACCCCCATATATAATAGAATAGAATAATAAATAATAAATAAAATAAAGTCAATGAATTTGTAATAAAATTTAATGTCTATGGACATCCATGGATATCCATATCCATGTGAATAAAATCTATATCCATTTCCAACATTTAAAATTGGATATGGATATGGACAAATCCATTATGAATAATTATGAATTTGCTCACGGATGGATAATATCCATATTGGGCTGGATATTTGCCATCCCTAATTTGCCTCTCATTCCATTTTTCCAGAGATCTATTTCGCTGCCCCGACTAAACATGTAGTGACGAACAAACCTAAGGGCAAAGCAAAGGTTAGTGATTAATTAGGACTTGTTTAGAATTGAAATTGAACAGTTGTACTCTGAAAATTATAAAATTGATTTGATCTCACACTTGTATAATAAAAATCTATAATTTTTTCTATTTTTATAAAATTAATATTTAAAAGTCTTATTATATACTATTAACTTTTATTATAAAATTATAATTTTTTTTCACAACACCTCAATACCAAACAAAATCTTAGTATGCGGTTTTTTTAAAAAGTCATAGTCCAATGAAAGCCATGGTTAAGATGGGACATGCAAAATTTGAATAAATACATTGTGAAATTGCATAAAACTATTAAGTTTGTGGTATGTAAATAAGTATAATAAAGAAATGGAGTAACAAGTTAGTTCGTATAAAATAGTCTATCAAATAGTTAATTTAAGAATCATGGGCACACATAAAATTGCAAGCTAATATTTATTTTGAGTCGTCTAATGGTGCGTATTGGGGAATCGGAACTTATTCTGATTTCTATTCCCCATTCTCATTCCAGTCTATTTCAATTCATGCCCATTTTGATTCTCCGTTTAGTAAACGCACTATAAATTTAATAATCAAACTTAGTCAAGGACTTTAGGGTTAAAAAAATACAAACAAGCCTAGAAGAAGACGTTAGTAGATACTGTATATTTTACAGTTTATGAGTTCATTTCAGCAAACAACAAAATCCCAAGAAATCAAAAATCTTTTTTAAAAGTAGCAAGATGATATTAGGACTGCAACAAAGCTTTGGATATGGGTGATGCTGGCCCGATTTACAGGATGCCTAAGAAATTATTTTATTTTTAATTACATGAAAATATACGTACTTATGGATTCTAATGCGCATTTTTAGTCAAAAATGTCTTTTCAATGAGCATTTTTTAATGGGCACTGTGTGTTTCTACTTTCTAGTCACTAGTGCAAATGACTTGTCAAGCCAAGGGCAATTTATGTCAACCCAATGTTAATTATCAAATAATTAAGGGGCCATATAAGAGTCTACTTTTAGGTCAATTGTAAGTTACAAATAATGTAATCAGGAAAAAAAAAATATCAAGCCTAAAGCTTTCTATCCACAATTTTTAGTCGATATATACCTAGTCAACTAAAAAATAAATTAATAAATTAAATAAAATACACCTAAATTGTTTAATTTTATTTTTCTTAGAAAAACTATATGCTTGAAGTTCCAAAATAATAATTTGAAGAAGCTTCCTAAACCAACTACATCATAAGCATCAGCGAAGAATACTTATTCTTAATAGGAGTTCTTCAAAAGTCGATCCTTCCGTTTTATTTTTGACAATTTAGGGCCAGAGTTTCGTTTTTAAATAATATTAAGCTTACTGTAAGAAGAATTCTAAAAGAGTTATTAATTGGAGAAAATTATAAAATAAATATATTTAAAAAATTACCAAATGCTTTTTGTTGTCAAAATTTTATGAAATTAATTAATTCACTTTTATGTTTCAAATGCAATCCCTTAGGGAGCCTTAGGCTCTATTTGACATTGAGGTATAGTAGATTTTAATGTATAACTGATGTGAAAAAGATTATAATTATGAAATAAAAGTTAATGGTCTGTAGTAAATATGATTTTTAAATAATAATTTTGATAAAAATAGTAAATATATTATATGTTTTTCATCGTAGAAGTAGTGATCAAATCAACTTAACTTCTAAGCCATAATAGTCAACATTGACCAAATATTTTAGTGTTGTAACTTTTAAACTACAGCGGCCCAATCTTAATATCAAACAAGGCCTTAATTACTATATGTTTTTAACCTAGCTAACATATGATATAAATTATTTAATTTTTATTGATTAATTAATTCTGAAAATATTGGTTTAATATATAATAGAATTTTGCAAGTGATTTTTCCACCAATTAAAAAGATAAAACTGCGGCATCTAACATAACAAACGACCTAATTGCAATTTGCAAGTCCACTTTATACAAACCTACATGCATATACATATGAGGAAATTGTCTATTGCATTTAATTAAGAATAACAAATTATGAATCATAATGCAAAATAAACTTTACATTGATAATAATTACACTTAAGCACAAAAAATTAACAATTAAAGTACTAGACATAATTAAATAAAAACTAACAATAAATGATATAATAGTAGCAAAAATCTACGCAATTAATGTGTTGCTTTCTTTCAATCAATACAAAAAGGACAATGATCTTCTTCTAGT
This sequence comes from Clausena lansium, assembly GCA_030449835.1. Lineage (NCBI taxonomy): Eukaryota > Viridiplantae > Streptophyta > Magnoliopsida > Sapindales > Rutaceae > Clausena > Clausena lansium. The sequence continues at coordinate 2,488,489 of JASUUF010000146.1, read as the reverse complement.
ATTTTTCTCTCCTGGTCTTTACTAGTATTTTAAATCTAGTGAAAAAAATTGGCCTAATTATAAATAAAATGAAAAAAAAATAGCTTGATTGCCAATATCAAAATTCAAAATTTAATCTTAACCACGTATTTCACCAGGAGAGTATCCTAATTCATACAAAATAGTATCATTTTCGCAAATGCAATGAAATATTATTACTCCCTGAAAGGCTTTGATGATTGCTTAATTTGATATTATCCTATCAAAAATGCTTTCAAGATCCATTTTCTTAATTTTAACTGTTCAGAATAATGTGTTAATTCTGAATGTCAGTTGCAATATTAAGTATAACAGTTGGTAAAATTTAATCGGTCAAAATATATATATCGGTGAACCGATAAATTGTGTTTAAAAATGTTAATAGTATCCTTTACATATACTAATCTCTTGAACTTGATGGTGGCAGAGCTTGTCCAACCTTTCAGCTATTGCCTCAAGCTTTAAACTCTCCGAAAGTTTAAGCAACTTAACACCCTGAGGTAGATTGCCACTGAATGACAAGAAAGCAAGCTTATGGCAATTTTCAACTTGAAGGTGCTCAAGCGAGGCAGGTAACTCGCTTTTCCGAAAAGTCAATTTACCAACTATGAATATATAAGTGCTCAAGAAGAGAGGTGTACGTTCTGCTGTCCTCTTCCTTTGTCGAAGTTGTTAAATTTTTGCAACCGCCAATCTTCAGGTTCTTGAGTCTTGGGAAGCTGGACTTGAGCAAAATATATCAACGAATGGCAAAAGACTATATCCAATTTCTCAAGTCAGGAATTGGTGTCGTGCATCCATGCCTTAGGTAAGGATTTCCAGTGCCTCGCATTTTGAAATTGAAATCACCCTAAACTGAGAAGGAAAGGCAGCCTCAAGAAGTGAACCGCAGTTCCAAATCTGCAACTCCATTAAGGAACTAAGGCTGAGCAATGCTAGTGGTAGCTTCACAAGGCGTTCGGCATCTCTCAACATTAGATATTCAAGTCTGCATATGACTACGAGCTGTCGTTGGTCTTGTGCTTCCTCTGCCACCACGGATTCAAGTTTGGGAAAACCTCCAACTATCAGTCTTCTGAGGGAGTTAATGTCTTCTGCTAATCATCTTATTCTCTGCCATTCGTATGTTAGCTCTTCAATATAATCAATATCCAATTCTTCCAAGTTTGGCAGCTGTAGCTTCAATGGCCGTGCCAGAAACATTGATTTGTAATTCGGTTGTACTTCTCCTCACTACCTTTTTACATCTAGAATATATGTAATTCGGAGAGAGTGGGATGACTTGGATGTGAAAACATCAATTCTTTACATCCTTGAATGAAAAGAATGTTCTGGAAATGTTCCTGGCAAAATATTACAACGCACAAGATAAAGTTTTAGCAAACGAGGAAAACTGACAACTCCTTAACCAGGTCCATAAGGTAACCAGTCTTCCCATTCTTTCATTTCTTCAAAATGAAGAGTCTGCAAGCATGGAAATGGAATTGAGTACTGATATTCATCCAGAAGAATTTTCTAGAATGCTCACAGATTATATTGAAAAATTACAGTGAGTCAGCAATCGAAATTAAACGAAAATTATAATACAAAGTAATAAAATACTGCAAAGTACAATGATGAATCACAGAACTGTTACAATATAAGAACAGAAATATAACTAGTATATGAATTACAGATTTAAAAAAAGAAAATAGAAAGCAAAGATGAGATGTTGTAGTAAATTGTTAGTGTGAAATGAAAACAATAGAAAACAATAAGCAAAGAAACCCGAAGCCTGTTAAAACAATCTCCTTAAAACAGATTTAACTGTTTTAATTGGTTTCTATAACAGCCAATTGAATTAAAAAAATTGATTCTGTAACAGCTCAATTAAAAAAAAATTGAATCCAAAAATCAAACAACTCTTGGTTTAATTGTGAAAAACTGTTACTAAAATATTTAAAAGGAAATAAAAAATATGACAATGCAGGCCGACATTCGTGGGTTCAACCAAATCGGGTTGGGATTTACACCCCTTGCACAACACGCATGGAGAGAATTTCTATCAATAATATTCTTACTCATGTATAGATGAATATCTATATATAAACACAAATCCCTTAGTTTATTTTTCTCATATGAGATAAGCCTCATTTCCTTTTAAATTTCTAATTTCAAGGATATACTTTGAGAGTCAATTTCTCATTTACCCAAGCATTATTTTGAGTAAATAAATATACCATCTCGAAGTGTTCATGAAATAAAATCCGAACATATCAAAATTTTCCACTTTCGTTAAGTGGATCTCACTCAAAATGTACCCTCAAAATAGCATGATAATAAACTATTTTTTCGATAGAATATACTTTAACACCAGATGTTACAGTTAATTAAAAAATAATAATAATAATATATTACACCATATGATTTTATAGTTGTTTCTGTGACGGTTCTATAATCATTATGGATAAGTATCATTTTTTAATGGAATTGGACAACCATTACCTCTGCTCATTCCCGATGCTTTATAGAGGGTGGTTGCCCAACAGACGGCAAGAAAGTACTTATGCAAAAATCTTGAAATCTGAAGGCCATTAAATTTGAGAAAGAGGGATCTTCGAACCAAATGGGAAATTTTGTACCTCCATAGCCACAAATACATAATTGTTCCAAATTTTGATGAGGTTTTATTAGAAACTCACGTGCACACCCTTCGGTTTCCGACGCCATTGAATCATCAGCATTGCTTGTCCATTGAAGAGATAACACCTTAAGATTCTTCGTCATTCAACTGAACCGCCTTGGCATCATCAACATATTTTACATTCGCCAACCTTGAAATGTTAAGTGTGCCCCGAAGGTGCATCAATAGTTTTAATTCCTTTGACCTAGAACCTTTGTCTTTTCCAACAACAAAATTACATAGCTAGCATTTGGAGACAAGTCAACTTACCAATTCACACATGTCAAACAGGTTTGCATCCGAGCAAATACTAAAAAAAAAAAAAATCATCCTATCAGACAGGTTTCTATAACAAATAACTTCGAATCAAAGCATATTTTATAGAATACAAATGCAATTAATACACCTTCTTGCATTATTTGTTTTCCATCCTGGCACCAAATATGCGAAATTTAGAGGCCCGTTCATTAAAGTATAGTATGATATAAATGTATGTATTATAAGCCCGGGTGTTGATTATTTTGTCAATATACCTGAAGTAGCACTAGCAATTTGCTTGCAATAATGAATGCAGGTACTAATTTCTTTCCTAGCTCTGTTTCTAATACCCTAATATAGCTTAAACAATGGGTTAATAAAGATGATAATACAGATCAGTTAGTAAACAAAGCCCATCTAGTTTCAGCCAAACATAAAGCTGACCTAATTATAACTCAATTCTTGTATTGCTTAGTAAACAGAAGCCATCAGTTTCAGCTTAATAGTTCCGACACATATTTAATGTGGATTAATAATCAAATAAATCAAAGCCCAAACCTAACAATAAATTAGAGGAAAAACAGATCAAATTTGGTGAGATTAATCGGATACAAATATGAAATTCTTGAATAAAAGCGAGATTGAAACGAAACCTCTTCCTTTGTATTGAAACCGATCGAGATCAGAAAATTTCAAATGAGAGTGAGAGCTGAAATTCATGAAATTAGGGAACAAATCCATCAAATTTGGTGAGATTAATTGAAAATAAACCTGAAAATTCACTTTGAAAAGTGAGATTTAAACCAAACCTCTTCGTCTTCATTGAAACTGAGATCATAGAATTTCAAATGATACTGAGTGAGAAAGCAGAAATGCTTTGGTTTTTTTTCCCGAAAGTATGGGGCCGAGAGCTACAGAAATTTCGCCGTTTTTTTTTTCCTTTTTTGAAATTTAAAGTACTAGGAAATTTTTAAATATTTTTTATTCTTTATTAATTTCTACAGTTTTAGTTTTAGATTTATAATTAGTTAAGTTAGTTAACATAGTCAAATGTTTTTGACATTAATAAATATCATGACACGTGTTCCAATTTTATTGGTATTATTAAACATAATTTTTTTGTTTAATGAGATATACAATGGATATATTTACTGTCCGAATTTAATTCAAAAAACATGTTCAAAAAATGAGTGGTTAGACAATTAAGAATCTTCTAGTATAAAAATCATCCACAACAACATCATATTCTCATTATTCATGCATGATTTTTTTTCGGGGCTTGGTTATTGTTAAATTAATGCACTCGCTAATACAAATGGCATGATTAATTAGTTCATTAAATTTGCCCTCGCTGCAAAATAAATCATATAAATTCTTCACATGAGGAAATATAATTCTTCGATCCTTCAAATTGGATATGGAATATTCCATATTGATTGGGCGAACAAGAATAAAGAAATGTTGACTGACGGGACGACTCTTCCAAGTAATTCTTGCAAATCCGATTCCAGTTCTGATTGGTGTCCTTGGAGGTTAGAGCCAATGTTCAGGGCACAACGAAGCCCTTACCCTAAGCACATAATAAATTTGTGGAGTTTTCTTGTGACTCCAGTAATCTACTGCTTTCCCTTTGCAGTTGATATCAAGTCTTTAATTCCTCAAGAAAATACAGACAATACATATATTTATATTTTATAATAACAATAAAACAATGCATATAAGAATCCGATATGAACACACTATATAAAACTATATATTATTGAATGAAAAGCTATATATTATTGAGTACATATTTTGATTTATTGAAATCTGGGAACATAAGTGGATCTCTCAGTAAAAAGTCTTGGATGAAATTTTAAAACAAAGATTAAACTTCTTCAATTACACTGCTGGGTGTTTGCTGCGGTTCTGTCGAAGAGAAGTTGTTATAATGAGCTTGAAACCAATTCAAGATGTTGTAGAAAAATGGCCTCAATATGTCGTGGTAAAGCCAATGACAAGCACCCATAAGCTTTCTACCATAGAGGTACACAACCATGATAATAGTAGTGCAACTCAATGCAACATAGCAAATGATTTTAGCAAGTGAGTGTGTGGAAAATGTGGAGACCAATGACACTGCTGAAAGAGATCCAAAGGTAATAGCAACATCTGGAGTTTTCTTATGACCCAAGTAATCTACTGCTTTCCCTTTGCAAGTGATATCAAGTCTCTAATTCCTCAAGAAAATACAAATAATACATATATTTTTTATTTTATAATAACAATAAAACAATGTATATAAGAATCAGATATGAACGAACCATCAAAAACTGTATTTTATTGAATGAAAAACTATATATTATTGAGTACATATTTTGATCTATTGAAATCTGGAAACATAAGTGGAATCTCTCAGTAAAAGGTCTTGGATGAAGTTTTAAAACAAAGACACTAGTCTAATTACAAGGTGGTATCAAGTTGTAGCCCTTACTCTCTGGATCACAAAATGCTCATAACTAAGCCTATAGTCAAGTAAGAAAAGATGACAAAAGTAGTTAAGCTTCATATGAACAAAATAAACAACTGTATGTGTTAAAAATTTAGCTCATAATGACAAAAAATGCAAGAAATGTACCTATGTACCTTGAAGGATTAAAATGCTGTTGATGAAGGTGATGATAGCAAGGGCGCGCAGCTTAATTATTTGCATCATATTCATTTCGGAATGCAACTCTGCTTCTACATCATATGAGACATTTCATCATCTGAAAATAAATTATAGATTGAGATAAGCACTTGAAAGTTAAAATTGAGGGGTGGTCAATGAATATGACGATCTATGGTTTGTCAATTAGTTATGATTTATGAAATAACTTTAACAATCTCATAAGTCACACTAACTTTAACAAGTGTAAAAAGGTAAGCTAATGAACTCCCTTCCCACGGTGGAAAAAGTAATTCTACTTTAACGAATCACACCAGTTCAAACAAAAAAAAAAGGATGCTACCTTCACACAAATAATTAATTTCTTACTATATAAAATTCGAATTAATTTTTGTCTTTCATACAATCTATTATTTAAAATAATAAATGAGTCGGTAATAAATTGCAAATATAAGATATTCAAATTTAAAATAATTTCCATAGCTGATTACGTAGAACAAACAAAATTATATTTTATTTGTTCCATTCATGCATGTTTCAACCAACTCTATTTATTTCATCGAATTATTAGATCATTAGTGATTGTGGTAAGATCATTGTTTTAACGTCTAAATGATTAGCAAGATGTTGGTCAAATGATGGATGAAGAATATTTGCAAAAGTGATGATTAATGTGCTTTTGTTTAAGAATGGCTAAGATGGGATATGTATATGTTGCATGAATATACGACGAAATTGCATAAAACTATTAAGTTTGTAGCATGTAAATAAGTAGAATATAAAAAATGTTGTAACAAATTAATCAGTACAAAATTGTCTTTTAAATGGTTAAAATAAGAATCATGGGCATACATATAATTGCATGCTAATGTTTAGTGGCCTCTTGGCGCTAGCCTTCAAATCGCTAAAGTTATATGTTATATAAACTTTTACATTGTCTCAAGGGTTGGAGATTTTATTGCCTAGATTTAACGAGATTTAACGTTGCCAATTACAATGTGTTTAGCATATTTGAGCTCTCGTATACGAGCAACCCAATACATATACATTATTAAGTAATGTGTTGAAACAACTTCCATAAAAGTGCAACACTGTCAAGTGTATCTCAAAATATTTAAAAAATATTTTTATGAATTTTATCCCTGTTTAAGTTATTTTATTTAAAACGTTTTCAAAAGAATTTCATTAAAATAAATACTTAACATAAATAAAAAAATTATTTTTAAATCATAAAATAAAATAGAATGAAATTCTAAGTCGGCTACTGTAAACGACGCCTGAAACGGAGATCGAAGAGGCGGCGCGTGTATGTCAATCTCCTAATACAAGAGTGGGTAAACTCTACAAGCATAGGCACGTTGACCAGCCAACAAGCCGCTCAAATGGCTCAGGCTCGCGCTCGCGTTGGCTCACGAGAACAAGCCGGCTTGTATTGCAGCTTTCCGCTTATCCACCCGTATGCACGGTGTGTGTAGTTCACACTCTAGTCATCACCCATTTTACAGTGACTCTCTGGTCACTTTCTGACTCCAAATGTTGCGTTGAGTTTGAATTTGAAATTTTTTTCCGATAAAGTGAATAGGTGAGATCAACGCGCCAACCTGAGGGTGGATTTGCAATTAATTACACTGTTCATCATCTTGTACATTATCAAAATTTTCAGATTTCGAACCAGAACTTTAATTGGCTCGTTCTCTCTCCATATAACTCAGAATTAATAGGTCCGACTCCTTTGGAGTTGCTCCAAAGTAGAGCATTTCTTCATAACCACACGATCAAAGTTACAATATATTTTTTATTATTTATCACTTTTCGTGTGTGATTATGATTCATGCTCTACCTTGGAGCAACTCTAAGATAGCCATGGCATTATGTATATGATACATCATTGGAAATATCTCTGAGTTATATTTCTAATGGCATCAAATTTACAGAGAATTAATCTCTGAATTATATTTCTAATGGTATCAAATTTATAGAGAATTAATCACTGCATAAAAAGTTATGAATACAATAAACCTACATGGAATAGGGTTTTTATTTTCTCATAACTTAGGCCATATCAATTCACAAAAATTTTCAGATTTGAGATACATATATTCATGTGATTTTAAACAAAAAATCAAGGCCTAAAAGTGAGTGATTCATCACATATCATTAAAGTGTGTTCTAGATACGAAAACACATATATCATCAAAGAACATGACATGTCTCATGCAAATACATTCAAAACATAACATAACCTACACATACTCTAATACCAATTTTGATTCTTGTGGGTTCAAAAAAGCCATGATCTTCTAAAATTGAACTTTCCTTAGCTGTAAGAAAAAAAAATAATATTATTTGCCTACACCAAATTTAATCATTAATGCATGAACAAGCATCAGACACTAATATAACAAGGCATCAAGTTGTAGCCCTTACTCTCCAGATCACAAAATGCTCATAACTAAGCTTATAGTCAAGCAAGAAAGAATTGTAAGAATATTTAACTCATAATAAATAAAAATGTAAGAAAAGTGTACGTATGTACCTTGAAGGATTAAAGTGCTGTTGATGAAGGTGATGATGGCAGGGGCAGGTTTTTTGCATCGTATTGATTTCAGAATGCAACTCTTCTTCTTCTGCATCATATGATACATTTAGCACAAAAGAAATTGGTCACTCAATTCAGTAAGAGTATCTTGAAAAGTTAGCACTGGACTCAATAACATGCCAATTATTTACCACTTTTAATAACCGAAGAAATATCTTAGCCACCTGCCGCAGTGGGTATATAAGGCTAGAGGGTGCGATAGGTCCTGTAAAGTTTGAAAAGAATTAAAAAGTTTAAATTAGCCCTAACACTAACACTAATGTGAAAACAAAGTTGGTAAAAAATATTTATTTTGAATAATAATAATCATAATCACAATTATTATAATAAATAATGACAATAATCAACTAATGTCATTTTAGTAACTTGCAATAATTCATTTTGATTCCAAGACAAAGTAAACACATAAATGGTAATACAACTCATTCTGATTCCGATTCTTATAAAATAAATAATTTTTTTATTCTCATTTCTCATTCTAATTTCAACACATTCTGATTACCGATTAGTAAACACATCACTAATCCAACTCATAGTTTGTTTGCTTCTGGGGGTAAATTTTACTATCCTCCCCTCATCAACGTCCAAGCCACACATAAATGAACTTTATGATTAAGTTTAGGGGAGGTTAGTGTGAGTTTGAACATAAGTCCATCTAAATGTGGTTTTATATAAATGGAGGGTGGTCAGTGAAAATTATACGAAAGAAACCACGTGCTTTGATCTTTTAGAAGCCATGAAAATTCAAGGAAAATGACATTTAGTCAAGATGGTGAGTCGTGACAAGAAAGTACAGCGTATTGATATTGATATTTTTATTTTTCTTTTCTTTTTCTTTTTCTTTTTCTTTTTCTTTTTTTGAAATTATGTATAACTGCAAGTCACGTTAACCAAATTTACTCGACGGCTCCCGAATTTTATAGACTTATGTCTTAAAACTTAAGGAGGTGACGATGCTTCATCAGGTAACAATTGTTTTTGGATGAAAATCTGTTTAGTCCTTGTATTTTGAAGTGTCTGTTTAATTTTTATATTTTTAATAATATTTTAAAATATTTATATCGTTAAACTATTGACACTTTGTTATTATTTTTTAATCCTTTTAGTTTGTTTTTATAATATTACCCTCTTACAATAATATTTTTTTTTGGGACATTAATATAAAGAAAAAAAATTAAATCATCAATTTAACCCCAAAAAATAAAATAAAAGTCAAAAGAATATATATTAATTTTTGTGGAACACCCTGGGTTTGAGAAGTTAATATATTATTTTTTTTATTAATGTCTAAAAAAATTGGTAATTTAAATTTTTTGGACATATGTGAGTTTCTACAAAAATTAATATATATTATTTTTATTTGTGCGAATTGTGATATGAGTGACATTTTTTTATAAATTAAATAATTCTCTAATAAGGAAATTATTGTTTTATTAAAAAAAGAAATAAAAAATGCAAATTTTAACATAATAAAATAAGGGCTTCGTTATTACAAGGGACTTGTTATAATTTCTCTCTTAAGTAGGAGTGTACACGGATCGGATTTTACGGATTATAAATTTTTAATCCAATTCGATCCACGAATTGGTGATTTCAATCCAAATACAATTCATACGTCTGCGGATCAAATACGGATTTGACTCAATTCATATCCAATCCACCATTTTGTGAATTAAAAATTTTAATTCTGTTCTATCCATGAATTAAATAAATAAAAAATCTAATATAAAAATAATTTACTACCGATCAAATTCAAAATTGAATAAGATTTAAATAAATTAATTGTTTAAATAAAGCTAGAATAATACATTCAAAGTTTTAAAATATAACTGACCGAAAAGAAAAAATTTTATTTATTTAGATCAGTATATGAAAATTAACGAAAATTATGAATTTAAATCTATACAAAAGTTGAAACTTGAGAGTTTGGATGATTTATCAAAATGTCTACCTCCAATTTATATTTTGTATTTTAACCTGAACAAAATAGACATAATTGAAATAAATAACAAATAAAAATATTCTATTTAATAAACATAATTAATAAATATTTTTTCTTACTTACTATTACATCAAACGCTATCAAGCTTTATCAAATATTTTCTTGTTAGCTCTCAAAATCTTTGTAATTTATATTTTGTATTTTAACCTGAACAAAATAGACATAATTGAAATAAATAACAAATAAAAATATTCTATTTAATAAACATAATTAATAAATATTTTTTCTTACTTACTATTACATCAAACGCTATCAAGCTTTATCAAATATTTTCTTGTTAGCTCTCAAAATCTTTGTATATGTAAGACCAAAAAAATGTCAATATTCCCAAAATCTTTGTACGTGTGAAACAAAAAAAAATAAAAATTCAATATTGAAAAAATAGAATAACAACATAAAGTCAAATAATAATCAATAAATATAATTAAAGTTAAGTTGTTTCATTTACCTATCTCAATATGTTCAATCTTATCTATTACTTCATCAAGGATTATCAAAGTTGAACATAATTAATTTTGTATTGAAATTAGTGCCTCCACCATCCTTGTAGATAGTGAGCACTGACGTGGATAAAAAATGCAACCACCAATGCTAAATGTTTGGCTTAGGTTTTTTTGTTTTGCTTTAGAATTTTACTATTTAGGAAGCTATATTTGTTTATTTAATTATTTTATTTTATATTATTATAAGATATAATATAGTGTTAATGTAATTATATTTTAACTTATTTATTTATTAATAAGTAGTAATACCACATTTACAAGTTTTATTTTTCAATTAAATAAATATTTTTATTTTTTTGTGGATTTGCGGATTTTTGCGGATTTACAAAAGTAAATCCATATCCAATCCACCGACTGTTGATTTTTAAATTTTCAATCCAATCCAATTCATCAATCCATGGATCGGATTTTTGCGGATTAGACGGATTGGATCGGATTCTGAACACCCCTACTCTTAAGTACCTAAAATTTCATTTCATTCACTCTCTCACATCAACATTTTATGTGCTTGTGTAATATTTCAATTTCTCTAAATTGCGCATTGTAGCATGGCATCAAATAATCAATCTATATTTCTTTATTAATATTATACTTAATTTCTTTTAATTTGATGCGGATTTTATTAATATTATATACTTAATTTCTTTTAATTTGATGCGGATTTTAGCAAAGTACGTTGACATATTATTTCTTCTTCTTCTTCTTCTTTTTTTTAAATAAAAAATAAATAAATAAAAGCCTGTTTCCACGAATGAAATAATGCAACGTCGTGCAAAAACTTGCTAAAAGAAAAAAAGTGTAATGGTCAAAGTAATGCAATGAACTGAAAAAAATAATAATAACATTAACAAATTGAGAGAAAACTTCTATATATTTAACGCAATTTGGATGTTGTTTCAAAAACACTATAACTAGAAAAATTGCAATTGTTCGAGGCAAGCACACAAGGAAAATACCATTTTTGTGAAAGCAAATGTACACAGAAAATGTTAAAGCCAACCAACAAATGCATAGATCAGTTGGTCAAAGGACTGTTCTCGCTTCACCCAAGTCCTCAGATCGAGGCTTGAGAATACAGCTGCAAATAAATACTTATTGAGAGAGCTTTGCCGCCCTAGTGGTCCTACCCGGCTCGAATCTAGATTAGTCAAGACCCAATATGATCACTGGATACCAAATGGTTTAGACAAAAAAAAAAAAAATGTTAAAGCCAACTTCATTGCCTTGTAATAGAGAATCCAGCTGCGGGTTCAATGAAAGAAAGGACTTCTTTATCGGTATAGCTTAGGCCATCCTCTGTGGCAACAGCTCCGAGGCGTTTCAGATCAGTCTTCTGCCAATCATCATGATCACGATGTTGGAGTCTGCACGGTCCCTCAGTTCCTTAAAAAGCATTCAAGTTTAAATTCCCTCAAAAAAAAAAAATCATTTTATGTGAATTACAATCTCACAATGATCGATCCAATTAAATCTTGCATAAACTAAATCAATAACCACATTATAAGTTAAAATCACAAATCAATCATCATACTAATAGTAATTACGCATCAACAACGAAAACAGATAAAAAATTGAATCACTTCCAATTCACATGAATCTAAATTAACCTAATATGGAAATCGAATTAAAAAGTAATTAGTTTCACTTCCAATTCACATGAATCTAAATTAACATAATATGTAAATCAAATTATAAATAATTAAAAATTAACTTTCTTTGGCTTTTTTTTTTTAAAAATTTGTCTACGTCAAAATTAATCATTAATGCATGAACAAGCCTCGGACACTAGTCTAACAAGGCTGTATGTATCAAGTTGTAGCCCTCCCTAGATCACAAAATGCTCGTAATGCATGCATAGCTTTTTAATATCAATTCACTTGGGATGAAAAAAAGGTCAACATCAGGTTAGTTTCAACTTGCATCACCAACTTCAACCTATAGAGCACAGCCCTACTCACATATACAAGTAAACACCAAATGCCGATCTAATTATCCAATTCAATGATGAAATCTGCCGGTGCATGATTTTCACTTGATGAATAAATTACATCTAAAATATATAATTTAATCCCAAACTTTCACACTCAATATGTAGCTAACACAATTTGACGCTGCCACTTCACTTAACATATAAAATTAATCATTTAAATTGTGGCCCAAAATATTCAGATTAAATTATAAAGCATTCTTTTTCAAAAAACTTAAAAAGCATTCAAGTTTAAATTCCCACAAAAAAAAAAAGGTCACTTCATGTGAATCACAATCTCACAATGATAGATCCAATTAAATATCGTATAAACTAAATCAATAACCAAATTATAAGTTAAAATCACAAATCAATCATCATACTGATAGTAATTACACATCAACAACGAAAACAGATCAAAAATTGAATGACTTCCAATTCACATGAATCTAAATTAACCTTAATCAGGAAATCGAATTAAAATTAAATAAAACTAATTGCTTTTACTAGATCTTAAAATATTAATTAATTAATTACTGTAATTAAGATGAAGTATAGAGTAAGACGAATAGTTAATTGAAGGGTAAAGGTGGTGAATTTGACGCCACTAGCAGATTTGGACTCTAAACAGAACTCATTACATGTAAATCAGGAGAGTAAGTTCAATTTCCCTACTCCTGAATTGCAGATTAATACAACTTTGAACAAAAGTTATATTCCTCATCCGGTCTCCTCGCCATATATATATATATATATATATATGTAGAGTCCTTCTCTCCTACGTATGCTCGCACGAATTTTTGTGGATTTGGGGTTTCACGCCGGTGTGAAAGGCTTTCACAACCTAAATCCGCATGAAAATTCATGCGGTTCTTGTGGACATCCATACATGAGAATTTTCCTATATATATATATATTTAAAAATAGACAGGAAGGAAAAAAAAGTAAAAATCTATCATCTAATTAGATGTTCCTATGATGGTGCATGTGTATAAACAACAACTTTGATGGATTAATTTAAACCAGTCATCAAAATTTTCTAAATCATTCAAAATCATTGCTTTAAAACTTCAATTACATACTGAATCTGTAAAATCATACTGAAAAAGCGAAGAAGTGTTTTCAGAATCAGCTTTACGATCAGCAACTTTCTCCCCTTCAATTTGACCTATTAAGATCTATGCAATAACGAAAATTCACATAACCAAAAGTTTCGTAGTGAGAGAGCTTACCTAAAACTGAAATCAATAAAATTACTATCGAGCAAGGCTGGAAGACGAAGGATTGAGCAAGACTGAGAGTAAGAGAGGGATAGAGAAATTTTAAAGTTCTTATCATAATTTTTTGAATTTTAAAGTTTTTATGAGAATTTTTGAATTTTAGACTGATAAAACAACTTTCTTGCAGCTAATTAATTATTTATTTGCTTCTTAAAAGTCTAAAAATCTAAATGGCAATAAATCTATATATATGTTGCGACAGTTTTAAAACTGCAAGTCATCCGCAAGGATGATTTATATGCGGAAAATTAAATTTCAGCCACAAAAGACCATTTTTTTGTAGCGTTTATAGAAATCAGGCTCTTACCTCAGCCAATTAAGCTGCTCTCATCAAATACTTTGGTTTCACTAGTTCCTGAGCATTGAAGAAAGTTGAAGATAAAGAAAATTAGTTACATTTTGAGGAGAGGAAAAAAAAAAAGGTAAGCTTATTGAGAAAACTTGAATTGCAGAATCAGAAGACTGAAATCGTTATATAGTAGGGCTACTTATACTACATTAAGCTGCACCTGAATCTCTAAGTTCGTTACTGACCACATGTTTTCTGATTTAGAGAGGAGAAAGGATGGTTGGTCTGAAAACATTGACATTGAGGTTTTCGGAAAAAATGAAACTCAAAATTTAATGTTTGTGTGTTAAAAACAAACCACAGTTACGAACAGCTGTTAACAGAAAACTTCAAATGCAGAAGCTGGTATTATAAGAAGTGACATATTGTTCACTTTGTACATACCTTTTCATTTAATTCAACATATACTTTGCTTCCATTTTTTTTTTTTTGGAAAAAAAGTTTGCATCCGAACAGCTACTACAAAAAAATCATCCTGTCAGACAGGTTTCTATAAGAAATAACTTCTAATCAAAGCATATTTTATAGAATTCCTGAGATGAGTCAGCAACTGATGCCAAGGCAATTGATACCCCTTCTTACACTATTTGTTTTCCATTCTGGTACCAAAAATGAGAAATTTAGAGGAAGAAAGTGTTTGTTCATTAAAGCATAGTGTGATATAAATGTATGTATTATAAGTTGGGTTTTGATTGTTCTGTCAAAATACCTGAAGTAGCACTAGCAATTTGCTCGCAATACCATCTAAGTACAATAGAGGTACATCTCAAAGCCGCATTCAAGCATATAATCTAAGATTCCAATGATAGACCTGTAATTCAACATACAAGTATGAGAGGAAATTAAATAACTAGGAATGGGAGTTTATGTAAAATTCTAAGAGCTACTAGGCCACGGAATAGCTACACCAATTTCCAGAGTCCAATCCTAAGGGGATAACAGTTTCCACATGCCACCAGAAAGTATTGAACAAACTAGTTACTAGACAATAAAAAAGATCAAAAGCATCCCAACATGAAGCCTATCCTTTCTAATAAACTCACCTGATTGCAAAGGCATTGTAAAAGGAACTGCGCAACTATAATAGTTTTATATGAAAGAACAAGCTGGTCCAAGTTTCACTATAATGAATGCAGGTACTAATTTCTTTCCTAGCCCTGTTCCTAATACCCTAATTTAGCTTAAAGAATGGCTTAAAAAAGATGATAATACAGATAAGTTAGTAAACAGAATTCATCTAGTTTCAGCCAAACATAAAGCTGACCTAATTATAACTCAATTCTTGAATTGCTTAGTAAACAGAAACCATCTAGTTTCAGCTTAATAGTTCCAATACAACATACTAAATGTGGATTAATAAACTCTCTTTAACAGAATCCAAAAACTACAAAATTAATAATCAAATAATTAAAGCCTAAACAATAAATTAGAGGAAAAATACATCAAATTCGGTGAGATTAATCGAATACAAACAAGAAATTCTTGAATAAAAGCGAGATTGAAACCAAACCTCTTCCTTTGCATTGAAACCGATCGAGATCAAAAAATTTCGAATGAAAGTAAAAGCTTCGTCGATCGAATGAGAGCGGGAGCTGAAATTCATGAAATTAGGGAACAAACCCATCAAATTTGGTGAGATTAATTGAAAATAAACCTGAAAATTCATGATGAAACGCGAGATCATAGAATTTCAAATGATTGTGAGGGAGAAAACTGAAATGTTTTGTTGTTGTTTTTTTTACTCCCCGAATGTGTGAGGCCGAGAGCTAGAGAAATTTCGCCGCTTTTTTTTTTTAATTTCAAGTAATAGGAAATTTTAAAATATTTTTTATTCTTTAGTAATTTCTTTAGTTTTAGTTTTAGTTTTAGATATATAATTAGTTTTTTTTTTTAATAAGGATATATAATAAGATATATAATTAGTTAAGTTAGTTAATATAGTCAAATGTTTTTGACATTAATAAATGTCAGGACACCTGTTCCAATTTTATTGATATTATTAAACATAATTTTTTTTATGAGATACACAATGGATATATTTACTATTAGAATTTAATTCAAAGTATTTTTCAAAGTATTTAATTATCCTGAAAAATTATCAGGTAATAAATGTCAAAATTTTCTTGTGGGAGATTACTAATTTTTTTTACTGAAATTAATATATATTACTTACTCCTTATTATTTTCATAATAGCCAATAACTCATGGCAATATAATTTTACAATATTACCCCTATTTTTAAATACACTTTTATTTATATTTATTATAAATTAAATAAATCTTATAAATAAAAATTAAAATAAAAATTTTAAGTATTAAAAATAATAAATATATTTTTTGATGTGAATAAAAAATTAATAATAATATGTTTTCTTGTACTTTTCGTTATTTTATATATTTATTATACGAAAATGTTTATGAAATTACCAAAAAAATAAGAAACATATTTTATTATTAATTTTTTATTCACATCAAAACATATATCTCTTGTTTTCAAAGCTTTTTTTTATTTTAATTTCCATTCATATAATTTATTTAACTTACGATAAATATGAATTAAAGTGTATTTGAAAATAAGGGTAATACTGTAAAATTATGCTGCCATAGGGTTTATTGGCTATTACAAAAAAATAAAGGGGTAATTAGTATATATTAATTTCAGTGTGAGGAAATTTGACAACTCCATTTTCTTTTTAGAAAGAGGCTGCCAAGTGAAACAACATAATGCAATCTAACTGAACTTGGGAATTGCAGAAACAATCAATATGTATATTAAAACATATTTTGAAGGGCGTGTGTATATACTTAAGTTATATATATGTACACACACACACAGAGATGAGAGAGAGAGAGAGTGAGTGAGAGAAATGTTCTGAAAAAGAATCCCTTAAGTTATTTAGTTAATGGATAAATTAAAAGACAAAAAATATATACTTCAATACACTACATGACACGAGTGTGTGTTTTATGATTAACACTAGAAATTGTATATTTTATAAAGTTTAAATTATCATTTTATCACTTATATTCTTAATTAATGTGCTCATAATTTATATTTTATCTTAATGCTCTCCAAAAGTAATTTTATGTAAATTATATTCTATTATATTAATTTTTATCTTAATTATTATATTGTGTTATTGTAGTTATATCTTGGTAAAAAACAGAAAACCGAAGCTGAATGCGAGAGATAAAGAAGTCGGATTGCAGTAATATAAAAATAATAAAATAAACAAAGAAAAAAAGAAAGAAAGAAAGAAGGTCCGTCTCACGTGGCTGCCACCACCAGCACCATTACTGGTTTATCAAAAAGAAAAAAAATAATAAAATAGATGAAGAAGAGCACAACATGTGAGTTATTGGCACTCACACCAAAAGCCAATAACTCAAACACCCTTATCTTTTCTCCTTTATAAAAGGAGAAGTGCTGGAGCAAAGGAGGACATGGAGAATTAAGGGAAAGAATTGGGAAAATTTGGGGTACAGAGCTTAGCTCTCTTTCTTTCATTTCTTCATTTCTCTCTTTCTTTCGTTTCTTCATTTCTATTACTTTTGTTTTCCATTTCATTTATTCTCAAAATTTCCTTGTAAAATATTCTAGAAGGCTATTAAATAAAATGAGTATTTTTCTTTTCAATATAAGTAGCTAATTCTTTAAGTTAAGGTGAAAAGTGAAACTCAAGGAGTCAAACTATGGAATTAAATTTTCTCTCAAGTGAGTCTAAATTTTATTTTATTATATATTTATAATTTGTATTTTTATTTACCGATTATTTCTATGTCATGTTAATTTGTAGATCTAGATCACCTTAGATTTATTTAGTAATTTTGACATAATGTCGACACATCAATATAGTTGTGGCACATGCTGTACTTTATTCCTATAATTATTCATAAAATTGGCTGGGTAATAATTAAATGACATAATATATTATTAGTAAATAAAATGCAAAATATAATTAAGGGAGAGAATTATGAACATAATTTGAATTCTAAAAGTGAATCCCGTAATCTTAATACTTTTTAAATTATTAATTTCGTTTTCTAAAATTAAATTTTATTAAATAATTGACTACTAGAATTAAAATTTCATGTAGTTCGACTCCGAACTCTCCGACTTATATTATAACTAGATACTGTTATACTTGAAAGCAAATCAAATACTTTTGAGTCGTGTCAAGTTTTTGACGCCGTTGTCGAGGAGTTTTCTAAATTTGATGTAATTTTATTCTTGTTTTTTTTTGTCTTTTTCTGTTTTGTTTTCTTGTTTTGTTTTCTTCTATTTAACTTTACTTAAAAGAAAAAATTCCGTCATCATTGTTTTGTTTTCATGTAAAATTTCAGTCAGACCCCTCATTTCTTTTTAAATTTTAAAAATACTATAAAACTTGTAAATATTTTCACTTTGACCTTGAAGAATTCAAATAATGCAAATCAGACTTTAAACTGAATTTGGATTTGGACTTTGGACTTTGGAATTCTTTGAACAATTGGACTCAATTTGGATATAGACATGGACATAGACTCGAACGTTTAAAGTTGAATGTAATTGGTTGGTAATTTTTAAAATTGGAAAAAAAATTAATTTCTACAATTTAATTTTCGTATTTATTTTTATTGGGCCGGTTTAACCGCCCAAATTATTTTTTTTATTTTTTGTAATTTTTTTCACATTTATTTAGTTGGGCCGGTTTAGCCGCCTATTCATTTTATTTTCTGTTTCTTTATTTTACATTTTTTTCTTCATTTATTTTATTGGGCTGGTTCAACCGCCTATTAAGTTATTTAATTTCCAGTTTGTTTTTATTATTTTAGTTTGTGTGATTTTTTTTTAGTGTTTTTGCATTACTCATTTGTTTGTGCAACATTTTCTGAACTTAATTAGACACACACACACATAATCAACATTGCATGATACGTTGGTCTCGTACAGATAGTGGCAGATTAATTAAGAGATTACCTTCACCACCTTTAGACATGGCCGAAATAGAAGTTGAAAATTTTTCAGAGCATAGAGACCTAGCCCTAGAAAATCTTCCTGACTAGTCTAGGACACTTAGAGATTTCATGCATCCTACCAGAGCATGAGCACCATCATGCATAGTTTTTCCTCCTGATGCATCACGTTTTAATTTCAAACATGGTATTATTCAACTTCTACCTACTTTTCATGGTTTTGAGTCTGAAAATCCATACCTGCATTTAAGAGAATTTGAAGAAGTCTGTAACACATGTACTGATCAAAATTGTAGCATGAACATAATTAAACTTAAGTTTTTCCCTTTTTCACTAAAGGATAAAGCTAAAACATGGCTACAAAATCATAGGTTATGATTTATCATAACTTGGGATGAAATGCGAGCACAATTTTTGAAAAAAAATTTCCACCCTATAGAACAAATTCCTTCAAAAAGCAAATCATCACTTTCACTCAAAAGCCAGGAGAGACACTTTACCAAAGTTGGGATAGGTATAAGGAATTACTTAGCATTTGCCCATACCATGGTTTTGAAGCATGGAGGTTAGTGTCAAACTTCTACGAGGGACTAACATCCTAAAGTAGACAGGTCGTTGAAATGATGTGTAATTGTGAATTTAGGGATAAAAATCCTGAAGCTGCATTAGATTATCTTGACTATATAGCAATGAATGCACAACATTGGAACACTATTGGTTCTTATGAGTCATCAAGTAAATCTCAGCCATCTCCATCTAGTGGAGGCATGTACAACTTTAGGGAAGATCATGACCTTCAAGCTAAATTTGCATCCTTAGCTAGAAAAGTCGAAGCATTAGAATAAAAAAAGAATAATCATGTTAAATCTATTCAAGATGCATGTTATGTTTGCAGTTCCACTGACCATTTTACGCAGGATTGTCCAACCTTGCCAGCTCTGAAAGAAAGTTTGCGCGAACAAGCAAATGTCATTGACAATTTCAAAAGGTCGAATCCCAATCCATATTCACAGACATACAACTCTAGTTGGAGAAATCACCCAAACTTCAGTTGGAGAAATGACAATAATGCACAACCTTCGCAACCACCTTAACGTCAGAATTTTCAAAACCCCCAGAGTTAACAACCTTATGTCCCACCACCAAGAAAAACTCTTGAAGATACATTGCATTCATTGAAAAACAAGAGTCAAGTAATAACCAACCATGCAAACCTTGACCAATTTGACAGATACTATCTCCAAACTTACATCTGCCCTCACCATTCACGAAAAAGGTAAGTTTTCTTCTCAACCAGAACCAAACCCCAAGAATCAACAACATCCTCAAATGTGTAGTATTGGGAACCAAAACATGAGCGAAGTCAAATCGGTTATAACACTTTGTAGCAGTAAAGATGTTCAAAAACACATTCTTGATCCTTGTGAAATTTGTAAGGAGCCAAGTTTAGAGAGTAAGGAAGTGTCCGCGAACCACTGGTCCATGAAGAAATAACCAACTCTCCTCCTGTACCCCCATTCCCTCAAGCATTGATCAAGCCAAGGAAATCAAACCACAGCTCGAAGATTTATGAAGTCTTCAAACAGGTGAAAGTAAACATTTCTCTACTAGATGTCATTAAACAGGTACCATCCTACACTAAATTTTTGAAAGACTTGTGCACTGTAAAAAGGAAACATAAGGTACAAAAGAAAGCATTTCTAGTAGAACATGTGAGTTCCATTCTTTCAACTAATAATGCCTTGAAATACAAAGATTCTGGTTGTCCAACTATTTCTTACATTATTGGGGATCATAAAATTGAGTATGCCTTACTTGATCTTGGTGCTAGTGTCAGTTTGCTTTCATATTCAGTGTACCAACAACTCAATCTTGATGAGTTATAACCTACCTCTACCATTCTTTTACTTGCTGATAGGTCAATTAAGGTACCAAAAGGAATAATTGAAGATGTATTGGTCCAAGTCGATAAATTCATATATCCTGTGGATTTTATTATTTTGAAAACTAAACCAATTGCTAATTAATGCAAGCAAATTCCTGTCATATTAGGTTGACCATTTTTAGCCACTGTTAATGCTTTGATTAATTGCAGGAATAGAGTGATGAATTTATCCTTCAATAACATGACATTACAACTCAATGTGTTCAATATGTGTAAACAACCTCATGACATAGAAGATAATGATAATGATGATGAGGAAACTGAATTGATTGATTCAATCGTCGAAGAACACATCTAGGATGAAAAACTTATAAATTCTATGGAGAATTGTTTTACTGATTTGTTTGAATCAAGTAATCAATTGGAATGTAATACTACTAATACATGCTCTATACTTGATTCTATGCAGGATTTTGGAGATGATAGTAACCAAGTGAACCTTGAAGACACAGGACAATTTGAAGGAATGAATGAAATGATTGAACCAAAACCTGAGCATAAACCGGAACAAGCCTTTTACATGTGAAATATCACTTAAGAGGCCTGATACAAAGTTTTGAATCACATCTAATTCGGGAATGATGACCATCGGAGTTAGTGGCCTACGTTGAGGATCTTGAAAGACAACTCTGGGAAATAGAATGCGATATATATAACTTTCAATTGGAACTTGAGGTTAATGCAATAAGAGGACGAATGTAAGTTTCATATCACATTTTTTTAGTGTGTTTTTCTTTTTGTTTTGTTCGCTTTTATGTTTGATTTGATTTTACAGATTTGATTTTCTTCATTTTTTTAATTTTAATTACTACGCCATATAAATGGCAGATAACGATACTCCGTAACTTCTTAAGTCGGTATTCTCAATTTCCCACAATAACTGAAACCCCAATACCAAACATGGGAGAAATACAAGATAAACTGCATAAGCATTTTCCTTCTCTCCCTCAGAATGCCCTCAGAAAAATTTACAAAGCTTGTTGTGAACGACTACATTTGTTAATGATTCATGGCATTCCTTTTGACATTCGTTGGTTAATTAAAGCAAATGTCCGATTGGCAAGTGAGTTTTCTTATCCATTTATATCTTACACGCCTGATTTTGGTAAAAGCACATACGCTAAAAAGAGAAGAACTAAGCGACTTGGCTCTGAATGTTATAACTGTGTAAGACTTAATTGCAAAAGAAATCCTTGTAAATATTTTGGAATGGTTTCTAATACTCGTGAAGATAAAATTCAATTCGGTAAAGATGGCATGAGTAAAGAATCGTTAGATGATATCTTACGATCTCTTGAGACGCATCGAAGCAGATATGTACAACTGCAATTCACCAGTTATGACCACTTTTCCAAAAAGAAAGTGCACCGTTTAGTCTTGGAAATCTGACTCAAAAAGACCATGTTTTCCAGTTTATAAAAAAACTGGATGGGAAGCCTATCCTCGACTCATAAAGGGCATTCAAGCTGTTACTGGACGTAAAACCAGAGGAAGATGTGAGCCACAATCACAGTTACTAATAAATATCATTTCCTTTTAAATCTTTTATCTTTTGTATTTTTGCTTTTAATGGTATGATTTTATATCTAATTACTTTTTGCTTTTCTTCTTACTATTTACTTTTTCTGTTTGCTTTTAATAATGAGCCAAAACTTCACGCATCATTTGACAAATCAACTACTCCATTTACAACTGTGCATCATTATGTCTGTCTTTAAATATATGCTTCTTTTTCAAACCCTCACAATTATTTTTTTGAGATTGTCCCAATGGCAGCAACTTCGAGTTGACAATTCAAAAATATTTGTGTGCTTTCTAGGTTTCGATATGGAAAGTACAAGGAGTTCGTTCAGACAACCATAGATCTTAGTCATGTTATAGCAGAGAGAAAACTACACCTGGTATATGAAGGAGGTGACCGAGAGTTATCAAAGCTTATATCAGAAGCTGCTGACACTAGAGGAAGCCAAGTGTTAGGCATAATTCTAAAAGCCCTAAAACCTCTGAGATGCCTACCCGATCCACAAATTGGATAAGAGATAGTCGTGTCAGGTATGCAGGAAAGAATATCTGAAATGCTAAATCATGCTGATGTTTTCATTTTCTTGTCAGGTGATCTTGCAACTCTAGAGGCACTAATCACATTTGCATCTTGGGCTCATTTGAACATTCATAAAAAACCAATCAGTTTGTTAAATGTTAATAATTTTTATGATGGCTTGCTAACATTTTTTAACCCATGCAATTAAAAACCATTTCATTTCTTCCACAGTAAAAAAGCTCTTTATTTGTGCTCCTACTGCTAATGAGTTACTTGATTTTTATCAGAGCCAGATCCCATGACCTTGGCATTAGATTGGTCGACTGATGATGGTAGCAGTAACAATAGTAAGAAGCACAATTAGATTTAACTCTTCATTTGTAAATATTTTATATTGCAATGTTTAAGTGATGTCTTCTAAACTCTACTTCTTTCCGTTAAGATATTGAGAATAATGTCTCGTTCTGGTTGGGGGGAGGGAATAGTTGACAATTGTGGAATATCTCAATCCTGGTGATGTTTTTACTAATTTTTCTTGTAAAGATTAACTTGGATAAATTTGAGTCGAAGATGGCTGAATATAGAATGTAGTGACTCTAGAAACGCATCTTTTAGTCTTAAAGCTTTATTTAAAAAAAAAATCTTCTTTGTCATCTTGATTTAAGGTCATTATTATTTCGTGACCTATTCATGTTTTGCTAAAAAAAATGTTTTCTTAAAAAAAATTGTAATAATAAGTTTTGTGTGATCTTTTGACATTGGATGACATGATGACTTTCAAATTTTGGTATTTATATTATCTTTGGCCTTGAATTATGTTACACAATGTTTACTATTTTACATGTTAATTTGATGAGTGAAATTAATTAAGCTATTTGAAGGAATGTACATGTCATATTAAATTCCAAGTGAGCTTTTGAGCCTATCATTTTTCTTGGAGAATAACCATTTTTGCCCATACAGCTTAATAATTTATTATCTTATACAAGATCTTTATGTTTTCTCTTGAATTATGTAGCTGCATCTGGAAGTCCATTTTACTAGTAGATATGAAAGACTTTTTAGAGCTCTAAAAGATGACAGAAATGTCATCTTTGATCCGTTTGAACCTTTTTCTAGCCATCCCCATTGTGAAATATCCATAGTTACCCCTTTTGAGCCTATATATATATATATATATATATAACTTTTTCTTTGATAACTCATCATCCTATCCCACTCCAATGTGGAGTATCACCTTATGTTTTATGTTTTCCATCACCTTATTATGTTTTGAAAAATAAGGATGATTATATGTTCGTGAAAATGGTGCCAAAAAAATTAATAAAATAAAATCAAAATAAAAGAATAAAAAAAATAATACCAATAAAATAATATGACAAAAAAAGTGAAAAGCACCTTACGATCTCCAAAAGGCCTCTATTTTTCAAACATATATTTTGTTTTCTTATTATCCTTTCTTTGTTAGCCATGTCCCTAGCCTACTTTACGTCATAATAAAAGTCCTTCTTGATTTTAGAGAACTATAGTGTGAAGTAGAAGCTGGTGATAACGACTAAAAGGTGTGGTGATAATATCATTGGTCTGACTAGTAATTCATTTGACTTGAGATCATATCACTTTCGAATTGTGGGCATTATTCTTTCATCTTGGTGAGAGTGTGCGATATTATTTCTTTATATTATTTTCTCTCAATTTATCATTCCTTAGATTGACTGTTTTTATTGGGGTTTATTTTCTTCTGAGAGTGTCACTCTTATCCGTGAGATTTTGGAGTTTAACATGTCATTCTTGAAAGTGGCTTAATTAATGTAGCTTTGATAATTGATCCTTTTAAATGAGTTTATTCAAATGATTTGGGAATAAATTTTTCTTTTAGGCCAGAGATAATACTTATACTTTTATTTGATTGTTATCATTAATCTGATTAAAGAAGTAAACAATTTTTCTTTTCAAAAAAAAAAGTTTCAATTTGGGTTTGAATCGCTTTAATTGCTAGGGACTAGCAATAAACTGGTTTGGGGGTGTGATTATCATTAGAAAGTGTATATTTTATAAAAGTTTAAATTATCATTTTATCACTTATAGTATTAATTAATGTGCTCATAATTCATATTTTATCTTAATGCTCCTCTGATGTAATTTTATGTAAATTATATTATATTATATGAATTTTTATCTTAATTATTATATTGTGTTGTTGTAGGTATATCTTGAGAATAAAGAGGAAACCGAAGTTGAATGCGGGAGACAAAGAAGTCGGATTACAGTAATATAAAAATATAAAAATAAAAAAATAAAAAAATAAAAAAATAAAAAAATAAAGAAAGAAAGAAGGTCCATCTCACATGGCTGCCACCACCAGCACCATTATTGGGTTATCAAAAAGAAAAAAAGAGAAGAAAATAATAATAAAATAGATGAAGAAGAAGACAACATGTGAGTTATTGTGCACCAAAGGCCAATAACTCACACACCCTTATCTTTTCTCCTCTATAAAAGGAGAAGTGCTGGAGCAAAGGAGGACACGAAGAATTAGGGGAAAGGATTGGGAAAATTTGGGGTGCAGAGCTTGGTTCTCTTTCTTTCATTTCTTCATTTCTATTACTTTTGTTTTCTATTTCGTTTGTTCTCAAAATTTCATTGTAAAATATTCTAGAAGTCTATTAAATAAAATAAGTATTTTTCTTTTCAACATGAGTAGCTAATTCTCTAAACTAAGGTGAAAGGTAAAACTCAATGAGTCAAATTATTGAATTAATTTTTCTCTCAAGTGAGTCTAAATTTTATTTTATTTTATTTTATTATATATTTATAATTTTTATTTTACCGATTATTTCTATGTTATGTTAATTTGTAGATCTATATCACCTTGGATTTATATGGTAATTTTGACATTATGTCGACACATCAATATAGTTGTGGTACATGCTGTACTTTATTCCTATAATTATTCATAAGATTAGCTAGGGAAATGACATAATATTTGATTAGTAAATAAAATGCAAAATATAATTAAGGGAGAGAATTATGAACATAATTTGAATTCCAAGAATGAATCCCGTAACCTTAGTACTTTTTAAATTGTTAATTTCGTTTTCTAAAATTAATTTTTATTAAATATAGGACTACTGAATTTTAAATTCCCTGTAGTTCGACCCCGGACTCACTGGGTTATATTATAACTAGATACTTTTATACTTGGGAGTAAATCAAATACTTTTAAGTCTTGTCACTTTGCTTGTCTTTTAATTAATCCCTTAATTTAATAACTAAAGATATACCTCATTGGAACATTACTAATATAATATTTTTGTTTGCATTTATAGTAACCGTTAGGTGTTTGTATGTTATGTATCTCTTGCAATCTATGTGAAAAGCAAATATTTATTTTGAAGTATAAATTACTTTAAATTTTCTATACATTATTTTTATTTAATATCATTTTAGTTATACAAAAATTATAGCTTAGAATAAAAAAATAAAAAATAAGAAATTGATTAGAATAAATAAAAAATAAGAATAAGAATTTTTCTTATTTTTAGTATGTAACAATTTTTAAATTTAATTTCAGATTTATCAAATTTATAAAAAATATGAATAAATATGTATTTGGAAATAAGAGTAATACTTTAAAATTATGATGTCAATGGATTATTTGATATTATGAAATTATTATGGAGTAAGTGGTAAATAATGATCTCTAGAGGGAAACTAACAATCTCCCTATTGAGAAGAAGCATATCGACTAACGATGAATACGGACTTTGACTTCGAAAATTTATCCTAATTTCCTTGAATAATTTACTTCAAAGTATTATTATTAACCTTCTTCTTTTTTTTTTTTGAAGTCGATGAAAGTTTAAGGAAAGCTGTCTACCTGAAAATAGCCAAAATTTTTCTTTTAGAATATGAATTTGATTTCGAATTTCCTAAAATAAAAAAAATTAAGTACCTTTAAAGGTTTAGATAAAAACATGTTCAAAAAATGAGGTGGTGAGACAATTAAAAATCTTCTAATATAAAAAATTATCCAAAACAACACCATATTCTCATTATTCATACATGATTTTTTTTGGGGGCTTGGTTATTTTTTAAATTAATGCACCCCCTAATGCAAATGGCACGATTAATTAGTTCATTAATTAATGATGTATAATATTTCCTCATGTGGAGAATTTATACGATTTATTTTGCAGCAGAGGGGAAAATTTCACTTGGTGGATGCTCTTCCAAGTAATTTTTGCATATCTGATTCCAGTTCTCATCGGTATCCTTGGAGCCAATGTTCAGGGCACAATGAAGCCCTTACCCTAAACACATACAATAAATATGTGGAGTTTTCTTGTGACCCAAGTAATCTACTGCTTTCCCTTTGCAGCTGATATCAAGACTATAATTCGCTAAGAAAATACAAACAATATGTATATTCATATTTTATGATAACAATAAAATAATCCATATAAGAATCCGATATGAACGTAAAAAGTCTCGAAACATAAGTGGAATCTCCTAATAAAAAGTCTTGGATAAAATTTTAAAACAAAGATTAAACTTCTTCAATTACACTATCGGTCGTTGCTGTTGTTTTGGCCGAAGAGAAGTTGTTATAATGAGCTTGAAACCAATGGTAAAGCCAATGACAAGCATCCATAAGCTTTCTGCCATATTGGTACACAACCATGAAAATAGCAGCGTAACCCAATGCAACATAGCAAATGATTTTAGAAACTGAGTGTGAGAAAAATGTGGAGACCAACGACACTACTGAAAGAGATCCAAAGATAACAGCGATAAAACCCCATAGCTGTGAAGAATTTGCTTGATAGCGTCGAGACATGCTATCGGCAACAAATGCAACGTAGTAGACGATTATGGCCACCAGAGAAACACACAAGCTTACTCTATGAGTTTCCATCAACGACTTAATTGTACCTTCCACATATACACCCATAACAGAGGCCAAGGTTGGGATGAGATATCCAAAAAATTTTGAAATTGAGGAAATGACATTGTCATCCCTGCAAAACCATCAAAATTTATTTAAGAAATAATTATAATTGCCCACTACCTTATCATATAAATATAAACAAGAAACATATGCTCCCAAATTATTTTTAACAATCAAGAGGAAAGCTTCCTATATAAGAGAAAAAGACCCAGACCAACAGACATGTTTACAAACTTTACAATGTGTCACTATTAGAGACTCTCTAAGTCCCTAAATTGATCAAGTTGCAAGTGCTGGAATTGCTCTGTCAACCAACTTATAACCCAGCTCTGCTCAATAAAAGTCAAAACATTATGGTGTAAATAGCTTGCGTTAGAGTGATTGTGTGGACTCTTTGATATATTTTGTCACTCCAGAATTTTGGTTTAGATGACATACAATTCTGTTTTTTATTGAATTTACACTCATTTTAAGAAGAATCAGGACAATTATTTCTCCTGCTTGTGTTGTGTTTCTGTTGTGTGACCTTTTTGCAATTGATCAGTTTGCCGTGTTTAATCCTGTTTCTTTGACTCAATCTTGATGTTTTTGTGTTGTTTCTTGATTAAGCAATGTTGATTGATCATCTATCAATCATTCTTAGTAGTATTATTACTATTAAGTAATAATATTCATCACGCTCTGCCATAACAGAGAAATGCCCTCTGTAAGGGCAGAGCATGATAAAGGGAATTAAGGAGAAAATGAATAATTCTACAAAAACCCAAAAGAGGAGAAACTTATAAGGGTACTGGGTTTAAAATAAGTAATGATCTTCTAAAATTTAACTTTCTTTAGCTAAGAAAAATATGCCTACATCAAGAATAATTATTAATGCATGAACAAACCTCATACTCTAGTCTAACAATGGCACCATCAAGTTCTAGCCTTTACTCTCTAGATCACAGAATGCTCATAACTAAGCTTATAGTCAAGTAAGAAATGCCAAAACAGATGAAAATTTAGCTCATAACAACTAAAAATGTAAGAAAAGTGTACGTATGTACCTTGCAGGATCAAAGCGCTGTTGATGATGGAGGCGATGAAGGTAGGGGCAGGTTATTTGCATCGTATTGATTTCGGAATGCAACTCTTCTTCTTCTGACAATACCCGCCTGCTCAGTAAATCATTCTTTCTATTAGTTTTATTATTATTATTATTAAATAATAATATTCATCATGCTCTGCCATAACAGAGAAATGTTCTCTGTTAGGGAAGAGCATGATAAAAGGGAATTAAGAAGAAAATGAATAATTCTACAAAACCCAAAAGAAGATGATCTTCTATAATTTAACTTTCTTTAGCTTTAAAAAAAAAAAATCCTTCATCAAAATTAATCATTAATGTATGAACAAGCCTCGGATAATAGTCTAACAGTACAAGGCAATATCAAATTGTAGCCCTTACTCTCTATGTCAGAGAATGCTCATAACTAAGCTAAGAAATGCCAAAAAAAAAATGACAAAAGTAATTAAGCTTCATACGAATAAAAGTGTAACTAAAAATGTAGGAAAAGTGTACGTATGCACCTTGAAAGATCAAAATGCTGTTGATGATGAAGGTGATGATGGCACAAGGGGCAGCTTATTTGCATCATCTTGATTTCTTCTTCTGACAATACGGACCTGCACAGGAGTATCAGTTCAACTCGTAGTTCTTGTTAGCCGGATGAAAATGAAGCTGGCGGGGGATGTGGGGACAAAATTGTCCAGTAGTTTTGGGGGTGGGGGCATTTGGGGATTTTGCAGCATCAGAGAAGTGAAATACCATTTACACCATCAGAGAAATGAATTAGCCAGCACTCTGACGAATAAGAACATAAAAGTAATTAACCAATTGCACAAGGGAGCCGCACAGCGCACTTTGACGAATCACACCCGCACCAAGGGGAAAAAGTAAAAATAGACTACCTTCACACGAATAATCAATTTATAAAATTCTAATTAATTTTTATCTTTCATACAATCAATTATGTATGATAAATCATATTTCCTACTATCAAAGAACGGTAAGTCGATAAATCATATTGATTTCGAAAAGCAACTCTTCTATGGATTATCTAAACTTAACTCTTAATGCTACCTTCACACAAATAATCAATTTCTCACCATTTTTTTTTTATCTTTTATACAATCAATTAAGCCTGATAAAGATTTGTCATCAATTTTTTTTTGGAACAAAAAATCATATATTTCGGACTAATATCAAATAACGGTAAGAAATTGCAAATATAATATTTTCGCATTTTAAAAAAATTCCATCGCTGATTTAGTTGGAAAAACACAATTATGTTTTATTTATATCAATCATGATTCAACCAACTCTATTTATTAAATCATCTAATAATTAGTGATTGTGGTAACATTATTGTTTTAACGTCTAAATTGATTGGCAAGATATTGGTCCAATTAAGGATGATCTATGAAGATTATTTGCAAAGTCCATGAAGTGTGCCGCTACTATAAATATATATAATAGAACAGAATAATAAATAATAAATAATAAATAAAATCTCATTCCATTTTTCCAGACATGCAGTGACGAACAAACCTAAGGACAAAGCAAAGGTTGGTGATTAATTAGGCCTTGGGTCCGTTTGGGATTGAGGTGCTATAGCTTTTAAGCTACAGCTGTTGTGGAAAAAGAGCTGTAACTACGCAACAAAAGTTAATAGTATATAGTAAATATAATTTTGACAAAAATATTAAAGATATAATAGATTTTTCATCATATAAGTAAAAAATCAAATCAATATAGCTTCCAAGTTACAACAGCTAGTGTTTACCAAACACTTTAGTGATGTAGCTTAAAAACTATAGCTGCCCAACCTCAATTCCAAATGCACCCCTTGTTTGCAGTATGTAAATAACTATAAATAAAGAAATGGAGTAACAAATTAGTTAGTATAAAATAGTTTATCAAATAGTTAAAATAAGAATCATTGGCATACATATAATTGCAAGCTAATGTTTATTGTGAGTCGTCTAAATCTAATAGTCAAAATTGGTCAAGGACTTTAGGGTTAAAAAAATACAAACAAGCTTAGAACTAGAAGAGGACGTCAGTAAATACTGTATATTTTACAGTTTTTGAGTTCATTTCACCAAACAACAAAAACTCAACAAATGCTCATAACTAAGCCTATAGTCAAGTAAGAAAAGATGACAAACGTAATTAATTAGCTCATAACAAAGCCTATAGTGAAGTAAAAAATGACAAAAGTAATTAAGCTCAATTTGTATTGAAAATTTAGCTCATAACAACTAAAAATGTAAGAATAGTGTACGTATGTATGTACCTTGAAGGAACAAAGTGCTGTTCACAATTGAGGTCATGAAGGCAGGGGCAGGTTATTTGCATCATATTGATCTTTTTATATTTGCTTGCAGCTCTCCTCCTTCTGACAAAACCTAAGTGCACAAAAGCATAAGTCCAACTCATTCCCCTCCGCTTTTTATATTTGGGGTAATTGCATTGTTCACATAAATGAACTTTACGGTTAAGTTTAGGGGAGGTTACTGTGAGTTTAGACATAAAATTCATCTAAGTGTGATGTTCGTATAGTTGAGGGGAGGTCAGTAAAAATTAACCTTGTACGATGTTATGACGCCAAGTTGTCAATTTTTTGCTTTTTTGTGAAAGGGTCAAGTTGTCAATTAGGCCGACAATCTCACAATTCACACACTATCAGTATCAGACAGAGAAGCATGCCGCCTCTTCTTTTTAGGGTAATTTCATTGTCCACCCCTCAACTATCTCCAAACGACACAGATGAACTTTACGGTTGAGTTTGGGGGAGGTTACTATGAGATTGGACATAAAATTATCTAAGTGTGAAATTGATATAGTTGAGGGGAGGTCGACGAAAATTAACCTTTTATGCATATGATTCGACGGAAATTTAACCTTTTATGCATGATTGCATGTCAATTACGACGAAATTTGACAACCTCACACACCATCAGATAAAGATAAGGATAAATGTACTTCCTTGGCACAGTGGAAACGAGTAATGCTACTTCGACGTATTGCACCCGTTCAAAGGAAAAAAATAAAAAAATTATGTGGTAATTTTGAAAATTAACCATTTTATGTGGTCACTGCTTGCTTCTGCTAAATAAAATCAATTCGATTCCATTAACTTTGACAATATCACACGCTAGCAGGTACGGGGAAATTAAAAAAATCTTTTCGCACAGGGAAAAGAACAAGATTATAGTTTATTTATATCATTAACTCATGCATGATTCAACAAACTCTATTTATTTCATCAAATTATTAGATCATTAGTGATTGTGTTAAGATTATGGTTTTAACGTCTAAATTGATTAGCAAGCTGTTGGTCAAACGATGGATGGAGAATATTTGCAAAAAGTGATGATTAATGTGCGGTTGTTTAAGAAGTCATGGCTAAGATGGGATATGCATATGGTGCATGAATATACAGCAAAATTGCATAAAAGTATCAAGTTTGTAGCATGTAAATAAGTAGAATAAAAAAAATGTTGTAACAAATTTATCGGTACAAAATAGTCTTTTAAATGGTTAAAATAAGAATCATGGGCATACATATAATTGCATGCTAATGTTTAGTGTCTTCTCAGCACTACCCTTCAGATCGCTAAAGTTATGTTTTATATAAACTCTCATATTGTCCCAACTATTAGGGTTAAACATTTTATTGCCTAGACCTAACGTTGCCAATTACAATATATCTAACATATTTGAGCTCTCGTATACGAGCAACTCAATACTCCTTGAACATTTATATAGGCATAATGCATATTACTTAGCAACAATATGTGACTATGCTAGGCTTTGGAAAATCTCTAGAAAAAAGCCATGATTTATTAAATTTTAAATTTCTTTAGCATAAAAAAAAAAGTTCTCATAACTTTCTTTAGATCACAAAACGTTCATAACTAAGCCTATAGTCAAGTAAGAAAGATGACAAAAGCAATTAAGCTTCATATGACCAAAAGAAAGAACTGTATGTATTAAAAATATAGCTCATAATAAATAAAAATGTAAGAAAAGTGTACGTATGTACCTTGAACGATTAAAGTGCTGTTGATGAAGGTGATGATGGCAAGGGAAGCTTATTTGCATGATATTGGTTTCTTAATGCGACCTGTTCGGAAGCATAAGTTCGACTCCTAGTTCTTTTTCTTTTTGGAGTAATTTTCATTATCCTTCTTCACGTATGATATGTGTAATTAAATTTAATGTAGCAGTCATTTGCATAATAATTTTTTAAAATAAATATACACATATCATAACATTATTTATTTATTGTATGACTGACATAGTATCTCTTATGGATCTTATAATTTCTTCATCACTTAAGTTATGTAAGCCATGCATATAAAGCCACACGACTTTATTGCTCGTGATTTTGGACATAAAGTTATTTCATTGATATTAGTGAAGTTACAATCAGGGTTAGGGTAACAAGAGGGGGCACAACATTCTTGTTAATGTTAACCCTTTTCAGCTACTTTGACAAACCACACCCGTTCAAAGAAAGAGAGAGAGAGAGGAAAAAAAAGAAGGCTACCTTCACATAAAAAATCAATTTTTTATATATAAAATTCTAATTAATTTTTATCTTTTATACAATCAATTATGTATGATAAATCATATTTCCTACTGATAGATCGGTATTCCTCAAAAAAAAAAAAAAAAAGGATCGGTAAGTCGATAAATCATATTGATTTCGTAATGCAACTTGTTGCATTATCTAAACTTAACTCTTGAAGCTACCTTCACACAAATAATCAATTTCTTACCATTTTTTTTTTATCTTTTATACAATCAATTAAGTCCGATAAAGATTTGTCATCTTATTAAAAAAAAAAAAAGATTTGTCATTAATTTTTTTTTTGGAACAAAAAATCATATATTTCCGACTAATATCAAATAACTGTAAAAAATTGCAAATATAATATATGATTGTGATAAGATTAGTGATTGTGATAAGATTATTGTTTTAACGTCTAAATTGATTAGCAACATATTGGTCCAAGGATGATCTATGAAGATTATTTGCAAAGTCCATGAAGTGTGCGGCTACGTTAAATATATATATATATAATAGAATAGAATATTAAATAATAAATAAAATAAAGTCGATGAATTTGCATCTTATTCCATTTTTTCAGAGTTCTGTTCCGCCGCCTCGTCTAAACATGCAGTGATGAACAAACTTAAGGGCAAAGCAAAGGTTGGCTATTAATTAGGTCTTGTTTGAAATTGAAATTGGACAGTTGTATTTTAGAAATTATAAATTGATTTAATCTCATACATGTATAATAAAAATATATAATTATTTTTACTATTTTTATCAAAATTAATATTTAAAAGTCATATGTATTATACACTATCAATTTTTATGTTAAAATTATTAATTTTTTTCACACCAACTCAATAACGAACAGAATCTTATTAGTTTGCGGTTTTGTCCAAAAGTCGTAGTCCAATGAAAGCCATGATTAAGATGGGACATGTATAATTTGAATGAATACATTGTGAAATTGCATAAAACTATTAAGTTTGTAGTATGTAAATAAGTATAATAAAGAAATGGAGTAACAAATTAGTTGGTATAAAATAGTCTATCAAATAGTTAAAATAAGAATCATGGGCATACATATAAATAGATGCTAATGTTTATTTTGAGTCGTCTAAATCTAATAGTCAAACTTGGTCAAGGACTTTAAGGTTAAAAAAATACAAATAAGTCCAGAAGAGGACGTTAGTAGATACTGTATATTTTACAGTTATTATTATTTTTTTTGATATGGTATATTTTACAGTTTTTGAGTTCATTTCAGCAAACATAAAAAACTCAACAAATTAAAAATCTTTTTTGAAAGTACCAAGATGATTTTTAGGGATGCAAAAAAGGTTTGGATATAGGCCGGATTTAGCTCAGCTCGAGTATTGGTAAAGCCCAAAAAAATATAACAGCTCAAAAGTTAAGTTGGGCCTCTAAATTGTTGGTTGGAGATACCAAAAAGCACTCCATTTACTGAAAGTAAAAAACAAATTATTTATTTCTTGCACATTATTTTGCCAGGAACGATATGAACATGGAGCAAGGAAACCTATATAAATTGTCCATCAACAGGATGCCTAAGAAATTAGTTTTATTTTTAATTACATAAAAATATACGTACTTATGGTTTCTAATGGGCATTTTTATTGTTTAATTTTATTTTTCTTAGAAAAACTATATGCTTGAGGTTCCAAAATAATAATTTGAAGAAGCTTCCTAAACTAACAAATATTGCAAGTCCACTTTATACGAACCTACATACATATACGTATGTGAAAATTCTCTATTGCATTTAATTAAGAATAACAAAATTATGAGTCATAATGCAAAAAAATTTACATTAATAATTACACTTTAATTTCAATTACATTTAACACAAAATTAACAATAGAAGTAATAAATAAAAACTAACAATAAATGATATAATAGTAGCGAAAATCCATGCAATTAATGTATAAAATGAGCAATGTTACTTTCTTTCAATCAATACAAAATAAACAAGAATCCTCTCCTAGTGTTTTTCTCTCGTAGTCTCTTATAATCTTGCAAATCTAATAAAAAAAAAGTTGGCTTAATTATAAATAAAATAAAAAAAATTAGCATGACTGTCAACATCAATATTCAAAATTTAACCTTGACCACTTATTATTATTATTAGGAGATGATCATAATCCATACAAAATAATATCATTTTCGCAAGTACAATCAAAGGCTTTGATGATGTATATTGCATTGGCAGCTTTGCATCAAGTTTACGGAAATTTAATAATCCAAATATATCTATATATATATATATATATCCTAGAACCCATAAATTGTGTTTAAAAATGTTAATAGTGTCCTTTACATATACTAATCTCTTGAACTTGAAGGTGGCAGAGCTTGTCCAACCTTTCAGCCATTGAGTTAAGCTTTAAACTCTCCGAAAGTTTAAGCAACTTAACACCCTCGGGTAGTTTTTGACAACCTTACGGCAATTTTCAACTTGAAGGTGCTCAAGCGTGGCAGGTAGCTCACTTTTCCGAAAAGTCAATTTACCAATTATGAATATATAAGTGCTCAAGAAGAGAGGTGTACCTTCTGCTGCCCTCTTCCTTTGTCGAAGTTGTTAAATTTTTGCAACTGCCAATCTTCAAGTCCTTGAGTCCCGGGGGTAGCTGGACTTGAGCAAAATATATCAACAAATGGCAAAAGACTATATCCAATTTCTCAAGACACGAATTGGTGTCGTGCATCCATGCCTTAGGTAAGGATTTACAGTGCCTCGCATTTTGAAATTGAAATCACCCTCAACTGAGAAGGCAAGGCAGCCTAAAGAAGTGTATCGCAGTTCCAAATCTTCAACTCCATTAAGGAACTAAGGCTGAGCAATGGTAGTGGTAGCTTCACAAGGCCTTGGGTTATCTCTCAACATTAGATATTCAAGTCTGCATGACAATTCGAGCTGTCGTTGGTCTTGTTCTTCCTCTGCCACCAAGGATTGAAGTTGGGGAAAACCTCCAACTATCAGTCTTTTGAGGGAGTGCTAATCGTCTTACACTCTACCATACATATGTTAGCTCTTCAATAGAATCAATCTTCAATTCTTCCAAGTTTGGCAGCTGTAGCTTCAATGGCCATGCCAGAAACATTAGCAAACGAGGAAAACTGACAACTCCTTGACCAGATCCATAAGGTATCCAGTCTTACCATTCTCTTGTTTCTTCAAAATGAAGAGTCTGCAAGCATGGAAATGGAATTGACTACTGATATTCATCCAGAAAAATTTTCTAGAATGCCCAAAGAATATACTTTAACACCAAATGGTGTCACAGTTAATTGAAAAAATATATATATATGTTTACACCATATGGTTTTATAGTTGTTTCTGTGACGGTTCTGTAATCATTATGGATAATTATCATTTTGTAATGGAACTGGACAACCATTAACTCTGCTCATTTCTGATGCTTTATAGAGGGTAGTTGCCCAACAGATGGCAAGGAAGTCCTAGTGCAAAAATCTTGAAATCTTAAGGCCACTAAATTTGAGAAAGAGGGATCTTTGAACCAAATGGGAAATTTTGTGCCTCCATAGCCGCGAATACATAATTGTTCCAAATTTTGATGATGTTTTGGCAAGTCACAT
Organism: Clausena lansium; assembly: GCA_030449835.1. Taxonomy (NCBI): domain Eukaryota; kingdom Viridiplantae; phylum Streptophyta; class Magnoliopsida; order Sapindales; family Rutaceae; genus Clausena; species Clausena lansium. The sequence goes on along the minus strand of JASUUF010000146.1, from coordinate 2,451,088 downwards.
GCACACCGTTCGGTTTCCGACTCCACTGAATCATTAGTGTTGCTTGTCCATTGAAGAGATAACACCTTAAGATTCTTCGTCATTCAACTGAGCTTCCTTGGCATCATCAACATATTTTACATTCCCCAAGAAATGTTAAGTGTGCCCCGAAGGTGCATCAATAGTTTTAATTCCTTTGACCTAGAACCTTTGTCTTTTTCAACAACAAAATTACATAGCTAGCATTTGGAGGCATGTCAACTTACCAATTCACACATGTCAGACATGTTTTCATCCGAGCAGATACTAAAAGAAAAAATCATCCTGCCAGACAGGTTTCTATAACAAATAACTTCTAATCAAAGCATATTTTATAGAATACCAATGCAATTAATACACCTTCTTGCACTATTTGTTTTCCATCCTAGCACCAAATTTGCGAAATTTAGAGGAAGAAAATGTTCGTTCATTAAAGTATAGTGTGTTATAAATATATGTGTTATAAACCAGGTGTTGATTGTTCTGTCAATATACCGGAAGTAGCACTAGCAATTTGCTTGCAATAATGAATGCAGGTACTAATTTCTTTCCTAGCTCTGTTTCTAATACCTTAATATAGCTTAAAGAATGGCTTAATAAAGATGATAATACAGATAAGCCAGTAAACAGAAGCCATCTAGTTTCAGCCAAACATAAAGCTGACCAAATTATAACTCAATTCTTGTATTGCTTAGTAAACAGAAGCCATCTGGTTTCAGCTTAATAGTTCCAATCCAACATACATAATGTGGATTAATACACTCTCTTCGACAGTATCCAAATGCTACAAAATTAATAATCAAATAATCAAAGCCCAAACCTAACAATAAATTAGATCCCTAGCAACAAATTAGCGGAAAAACAGATCAACTTTGGTGAGATTAATCAGACACAAACATGAAATTCTTGAATAAAAGCGAAATTGCAACCAAACCTCTTCCTCTGTATTGAAACCGATCGAGATCAAAAAATTTCAAATGAAAATGAAAGCTTCTTCAATCGAATGAGAGTGAGAGCTGAAATTCATAAAATTAGGGAACATATCCACCAAATTTGGTGAGGTTAATTGAAAATTCATGAAGAAAAGCGATATTTAAATCAAACCTCTTCGTCTTCATTGAAACTGAGATGTGAGATCATAGAATTTCAAACGATTGTGAGAATGCTTCTTCGAATCATAGTGAGAGAGAAAGCTGATATGTTTTGGTTTTCTTCCCAGAAAGTGTGGGGACGAGAGCTACAGAAATTTCGCTGTTTTTTTTTTCCGAATTTCAAGTAATAGGGAATTTTAAAATATTTTTTATTCTTTAGTAATTTCTTCAGTTTTAGTTTTAGATTTATAATTAGTTTTGCTAGTTAATGTAGTCAAATGTTTTTGACATTAATAAATGACATAACACCTGTTCTAATTTTTATTCGAATATTAAACATAATTTGTTTTAATGAGATATACAATGGATATATTTATTATCAGAATTTGATTCAACATATTTATATGAAAATTTATCAAATAATAAATGTCAAAATTTTCTTTTTGGAAAGAGGGTGGCAAGAGAAAGAGCAAAACGCAATCTAACTCAACTTGAGAATTGCAGAAAAAATCAGTTCCTATATTAAAACATATTTTGAATAAATGTAATTATATATAATCATTCTTAACTAATGTGGACGTGATTTTAAGACATACAGTTTAATAGAGTTAATTTTTAATATATTATAAAATTATATATATATATATATATATATATAATATTCCGATAAAGGATTCTTAAGTTATCAAGTCAAATAATTTAAAAGACAAAAAAATGAAGACTTCAACATACTATATAATTAAAGTGTATGTTTTGTTTGTCTTTTAATTTACCCCTTAATTTAATAATTAAAGGGATATTTCATTGCATCATTACTAATATAAGATTTTTGTTTGCAATGTAGGGACCCTTTGGTGTCAGTGTGTTATGTATCTCTTGAAATCTACGTGAAAAGCAAATATGCATTTACAGTAGAAATTATTTTAAATTTTCTATTTATTTTTTAATTTAATATCATTTTAGTTTATAAATAATAAAAAATAGATTAGAATAAATAAAAAATAAGAATAAGAATTTTTCTTATTTTTAATATATAATATTTTTTAAATTTTAATTTCAAATTTTATCAAATTTATATATAAAAAAAAGAATAAATATGTACTTAAAAATAAGAGTAATATTCTAAAATTATGATGTGAAAGGGCAAAGAAGTTATTGGGTATAATTAAAATAATATGAGGTAAATGTTAAATAATGATTTCAGGAGGGGAATCTAACAATCTCCCTTTTGATAAGAACATATCGGTTAACCATGAATGTGGACTTTGACTTCTAAAATTAATCCTAATTTCCTTCAATAATTTATGCCTTCAAAGTATTATTATTATTAAGTTTAAGGAAAACTGTCAGTACCTGAAAACAGCAAAAAAAAAAATCGAGGATATGAATTCGATTTCGAATTTCCTAAAATAATAAAAAATAAATAAATACCTTCAAAGGTTTAGATAAAAATATGTTCAAAAAATAAGGTGGTGAGACAATTAAAAATCTTCTAGTATATAAATTATCCAAAACAACACCATATTCTCATTATTATATTCATGCATGATTTTTTTTTTGAGGGCTTGGTTATTGTTAAATTAATGCACCCACCAATACAAATGGCATGATTAATATTTCCTCATGTGAAGACTTTATATGATTTATGTTGCAGCAAGGGGAAAATTTCATTTCGTTTCCGAGTAATTTTTGCGTATCTGATTTCAGTTCTCATTGGTGTCCTTGAACATTGCCCCTAGCCTAATAGCACATATAATAAATATATGTGGAGTTTTCTTGTGACCCAAGTACTCTACAGCTTTCCCTTTGCAGCTTATATCAAGTCTCTAATTCGTCAAGAAAATACAAACAATACATATATTTATATTTTATAATAATAATAAAACAATAAAAAGTCTGGAAACATAAGTGGAAGCTCTAAGTAAAAAGTCTTGGATGAAATTTTATAACAAAGATTAAACTTCTTCAATCAGACTATTGGCCATTGCTATTGTTCTGGGCGAAGAGAAGTTGTCATAATGAGCTTGAAACCAATGGTAAAGCCAATGACAAGCATCCATAAGCTTTCTGCCATATTGGTACACAACTATGATAATAGCAGTGCAACTCAGTGCAACATAGCAAATGATTTCAACAACTGAGTATGTGAAAAATGTGGAGACCAACGACACTACTGAAAGAGATTCAAAGATAACAGCGATAAGGGCCCATAGCTGTAAAGAATTTGCTTGATAGCGTCGAGACGAGTTATTGGCAGCAAATGCAATGTAGTGGATGATTATGGCCACCAGAGAAACACACAAGCTTACTCTATGAGTTTCCATCAACGGCTTAGTTTTGCCTTGCACATTCGCACCCATAACAGCAACCAAGGTCGAGATGAGATATTAAAAAATTTTTGGGTATGAAATTGATGATATGAAATTGTCATCACTGCAAATCCATCAAAATTTATTTAAGAAATAATGGTCACTGCCACTACCTTAACAGTTAGCACATGAATATAAACAAGAAATATATGCTCCCAAATTAATTTTAACAATCAAGAGGAAAGCTTCCTATATAAGCGAAAAGACCCAGACCAATAGACCTGTTTACAGGTTTTACAATGAGTCAATATATAGAAACTCTCTTAACTCTCTAATTTGTCAAGTTACAAGTGCTGGAATTACTCTGTCAACCAACTTCTAACCCAGCTCTGGTTAATGAATTTTCAGGAACAAGCAAATCATAATGATTTTTGTTTCTATTTCCAGTCATTTTTTGATGTTTTGCAATGAATTCATCAAAATCTTTTTTATCAACATAGCCCTTTTCTTGGTATCTTTTAGTAATTTTGAGCTTATTCTTAGTCAAAACATTCTGGTGTAAATAACTTGCGTTGAGTGATTGTGCGGACTCTTTGATATATTTAGTCATTGCAGAATTTTTGTTTAGATGACATACATTTCTATTTTTTATTTAAGATACACTCATTTTAAGATGAGTCAGAACAATTATTTTTCCTGCTTGTGTTGTGTGCATTTTACAATTGATCATTTTGCCGTGTTTAATCTTGTTTCTTTGACTCAATCTTGATGCTTTTGTGTTATTTCTTGATTAAGAAATATTGATTGATCATCTCTCAATCATTCTTAGTAGTATTATTATTTCTAAGTAATAATATTCATCATGATCTGCATAACAAAGATCAAAGAATTTCTACAAAACTCAAAAGAAGAGAAACTTGTAAGCTTATTGAGTTTAAAATAAGTAATGGTCTTCTAAAATTGAACTTTCTTTAGCTAAGAAAAATATGCCTACATCAAGATTAATTATTAATGCATGAAAAAAACTTCATACTCTAGTCTAACAATGGCACCATCAAGTTCTAGTCCTTACTCTCTAGGTCACATAATGCTCATAACTTAGCTTATAGTCAAGTAAGAAATGCCAAAAAAGATGAAGAAAGTAATTAATTAAGCTTCATATGAATAAAAGAAAGAACTGTATGTGTTGAAAATTTAGCTCATAACAATTTTACAACTAAAAATGTAAGAAAAGTGAATCGTTTATACCTTGAAGGATCAAAGTGCTGTCGATGAAGGTGATGATGGGAGATTATTTGCATCATATTCATTTTTGGAATGCAACTCTTCTTCTTCTGACAAAACCAACCTGCCCAGGAAATCATTCTTACTACTATTATTATTATTATTAAATAATTGATAAGCAAAAACCCCAGTTTGTAATGAAAATGGGGTCTCAAATGGCCTCTCCCTTTGTCACTCTTTTAGTAATAGCAGTCTCTTAGCTTTCGATTAGAAACTTCAGCAAACCGCTACTACTACTCATCTCTTCCACCACCACAGAAATACTCACCACTATCACCTCCACCTCCTCCACCGTTTTACCAGTCCCCACCACCACCACCCCAGTTTACAAGTCTCCCCCACCACCGGCGCCCCACCACTTCCCAAGAAACCCTACAGGTACAGGTCTCCTCCACCAGCACCGGTGTACAAATCCCCTCCTCCACCACCTCCAGTTTACAAGTCTCCCCCACCACCATCACCACCGAAGAAACCTACAAATATAAGTCTCCCCCGCCACCGACGCTGGTATACCATTCCCCACCACCACCTCCACCTAAGCAACCATACAAGTACAATTCTCCACCACCACCCCAATTCACAAGTCCCTACCACCTCCTCCACCAGTCTACAATTCTCCTCCTCCACCACCAAAGAAACCATTCAGATATAAGTCTCCACCGCCAGTTAACCATTCCCCACCGCTTATCGGGTATTATAAGCTTACGGGATATGTATATATATATAAAAAGCTTGCGGGTTCGAGACTGTAAGCCTTTTTTTTCCCCTCACCGGGTTTAAAAAGCCATGATCTTCTACAATTTAACTTTCTTTAGCTTTAAAAAAAAAAAATTGCCTACGTCAAAATTAATCTTTAATGCATGAACAAGCCTCAGACACTCGTTCAACAAGGCGGTATAAAGTTGTAGCCCTTACTCTCTAGATCACAAAATGCTCGTCAAGTAAGAAAAGATGACAAAAGTAATTAAGCTTCATATGAACAAAAGAGAGAACTGTATGTATTGAAAATTTAGCCCATAACAACTAAAAAAGTAAGAAAAGTGTACGTATGCACCTTGAAGGATCAAAGTGCTGTTGATGATGAAGGTGACGATGGCAGAAGGGGCAGCTTATTTGCATCATATTGATTTCTTCTTCTGACAATACGGACCTGCACAGGAGTATCAGTTCAACTCGTAGTTCTTGTTAGCCGGATGAAAATGAAGCTGGTGGGGGATGTGATTTGACGGGGACAAAATTGTCCAGTATTTTTGGGGGTGGGGGCATTTGGGGATTTTGCAGCATAGAGAAGTGAAATATGACAATCTCAAACCATCAACAAAGAATCATAGGTTCTTTTTTCCTTTTGGGGATAGAACAAAGAAGCATAAGTTCAACTCCGCGTTTTCTTTTTGGAGTAATTTCATTGTCCACCCCTCAACTATCTCCAAACAACATATAGATGAACTTTGCGGTTAATTAAACTTTTTATGTGGTCAGCAGCTTCTGCTAAATAAAATCAATTCGATTCCATTAACTTTGACAATATCACAAGCCAGCAGGTAAGGGGGAAAAAACTCTTTTCACAGAACGGTGATTAAGTAGAGAAAACAAAATTATATTTAATTTATATATATCATTCATGCATGATTCAACCAACTCTATTTATTTTATCAAATTATTAGATCATTACCAATTGTGGTAAGACTATGTTTTTTAAGATTATGGTTTTAACGTCTAAATTGATTAGCAAGATTTTGGTCAAAGGATGGATGAAGAATATTTGCAAAAGTGATGATTACTGTGCGGCTGTTTAAGAAAGTCCTCGCTAAGATGAGATATGCATATATATGCTGCATTAATATACGGCGAAATTGTATAAAATTATTAAGCTTGCAGTATGTAAATAAGTAGAATAAAAAAAATGTTGTAACAAATTAAATAGGGGAGATTGCCGATTTCTCCTCTTAATCAATATATGCCATTTATACTTTTGTTATTTTTATAATAGCTAAAAATTCCTCTGACAGTATACTTTTACAATATTACCCTTATTTTTTAAATACACTTTTATTCATAATTTATTATAAATTAAATAAATCATATGAATGGAAATTCAAATTAAAAAAATTAATTATTAAAAACAAGAAATATATGTTTTGATGTGAACAAAAAGTTAATAATAAAATATTTTTCTTATACTTTTTTATTTTATAAACATTTTCTTATAATAAAAATTTTACAATATAAACATAAAAAGTACAAGAAAATATTTTAGTATTCATTTTATAATATTTTTATTTATCATAAGTTTTCTTATAATAATTATTTATCATTTTATAATAAATTTCTTATATATTTATTATAAGAAAATGTTTATAAAATAAAAAAGTACTAGAAAAATATTTTATTATTACTTTTTTATTCACATCAAAACATATGTTTCTTGTTTTTAATTTCCATTCATATGATTTATTTAATTTATAATAAATAAGAATAAAAGCCATGATCTATTAAAATTTATCTTTCTTTAGCTTAATAAAAAAAGAAAAGAATTTGAAGAAGCTTCCTAGTCAACTGAAAAATAGATTAAGAAATTAAATTGAATACACCTAAATTGTTTAATTTTATTTTTCTTAGAAAAACTATATGCTTGAAGTTCCAAAATAATAATTTGAAGAAGCGTCCTAAACTAGCTACATCATAAACATCAACAAAGAATATTTATTCTTCATAGCAGTTCTTCAAAAGTTGATCCTTCCGTTTTATTTCTGACCAATTAGGGCCAGAGTTTTATTAAAATAATATTAAGCTCACAATAAGAAGAATTCTAAAAGAGTTATTAATTGGAGAAATTATAAAATAAACAAATTAAAAATTTACCAAAAGCATTTTGTTGTCAAAATTTATGAAATTAATTAATTGATTATATTTCAAACGCAATCCCTTAGGAAGCCTTAGCATCTGTTTGGTATTAAAGTGTATTGAGGTGTTATAGCTTTTAAGGTATAGCTACTGTGAAAAAAAAAATTGTAACTATGAAATAAAATAATGTATAGTAAATATGATTTTTAAATAATAATTTTGATAAAAATAGTAAAGATATTATAAGTATGTCATCATAGAAGTAGTGATCAAATCAAGTTAACTTCCAAACCATAACAGTCAATATTTACTAAATACTTTGGTGCCATAACTTTTAAACTACGGCTGTCTAATTTTAATACCAAACAAAACTTTAATTAATATATATTTCTGGTCTAGCTAACATACGATGTAAATTATGTACTTTTTATTAATTAATTAATTCTGAGAGCATTGGTTTAATATATAAGAGAATTTTGCACGTGATTTTTCCATCAAATTAAAAAGATAAAACTGCGGAATCTAATAAACCAACGACCTAATTGCAACTCCACTTTATGCAAACCTACACGTGCGTGGAAATTCTCTATTGCATTTAATTATGAATAACAAAATTATGAGTCATAATGCAAAAAACTTTACATTAATAATTACCTTTTAATTTCAATTACATTTAAGCACAAAATTAACAATAAAAGTACTAGGTATAAATAAATAAACATTAACAATAAATGATATAATAGTAGTGAAAACCCATGCAATTAATGTATAAAATGAGTAATGTTATTTTCTTTCAATCAATACAAAATTGACAAGGATCCTCTCCTAATTTTTTTCTCATGCAGTCTTTCCTAGTATTCTAAATTTAGTGAAAATAGTTGGCTTAATTGTAAATAAAACGAAAAAAAATAGCTTGATTGTTAACATTAAAATTTAAAACAACTTATTTCACTAAGAAATGATCCTAATCCTAATCTATACAAAATAATATCACTTTCACAAATATAATGAAAGATTATTACACCCTGAAAGGCTTTGATGATGTATGCTGCATTGGCAGCTTTGCATCATGTTTAACGAAATTTAATAATCTCTCTCCTGGAGTAAATAAATTGGAAATTTTCCGATGCATTCAAATTGCTTAATTTGATATATATTTTCCTATCAAAAAAGCTTTCAAGATCCATTTTCTTAATTCTAAGTTTCTAACTATTCGCAATGATGTGTTAATTCTGGATGTCAATTAAAATATTAAGTATAACAGTTGGTAAAATTTAATCAGTCCAAATATATATATCCGAGAACCGATAAATTGTGTTTAAAAATGTTATTAGTGTCCTTTACATATACTAATCTCTTGAATGTGGTAGAGCTTGTCCAACCTTTCAACTATTGATTCAAGCTTTAAACTCTCCGAAAGTTTAAGCAACTTAAGACCCTGAGGTAGACTGCCACTGAATGACAAGAAAGCAAGCTTATGGCAAATTTCAACTTGAAGGTGCTCAAGCATGGCAGGTAACTCGCTTTGCCGAAAAGTCAATTTACCAATTATGAATATATTAGTTCTCAAGAAGAGAGGTGTACCTAAAGTTCTTAAATTTTTGCAACTGCCAATCTTCAAGTACTTGAGTCTTGGGGGTAGCTGGACTTGAGCAAAATATATCAATGAATGGCACAAGACTATATCAAATTTCTCAAGACACGAATTGGTGTCGTGCATCCATACCTTAGGTACGGATTCCAGTGCCTCGCATTTCGAACTTGAAATCACCCTCATCTGAGAAGGCAAGGCAGCCTCAGGAAAAGAAACAAGTGAACAAAGGATGGAACTCCCTTACGGAACAAAGGCTGAGCAATGGTAGTGGTAGCTCACAAGGCCTTTGGGTATCTCTCAACATTAGATATTCAAGGCTGCATGACAATTCGAGCTGTCGTTGGTCTTGTTCTTCCTCTGCCACCAAGGATTCAAGTTTGGGAAAACCTCCAACCATCAGTCTTTTGAGGGAGTTAATGTCTTCTATTAATCGTCTTACTCTCTGCCATTCATATGTTAGCTCTTCAATATAATCAATATCCAATTCTTCCAAGTTTGGCAGCTGTAGCTTCAATGTCCGTGCCAGAAGCATTGATTTTTCTGACTCGACATCGGTTGTACATCTCCTCACTACCTTTTTACATCTAGAAATATGTAATTTGGAGAGAGGATGACTTGGAATTGAAGCTATCAGTTCTTTACATCCTTGAATGACAAGAATGTTCTGGAAATGTTCCTTGCAAAATTTTACAACGCACAAGATAAAGTTTTAGCAAACGAGGAAAACTGACAACTCCTTGAGCAGATCCATAAGGTATCCAGTCTTCCCACTCTTTCATTTCTTCAAAAGGAAGAGTCTCCAAGCATGGAAATGGAATTGAGTATTGATATTCATCCAGAAAAATTTTCTAGAATGCCTACAAAATATACTTTAACACCATATGGTGTTACAGTTAATTGAAAAAATAATAAAAAAATGCGTTAAAACCATATGATTTTACAGTGGTTCCTGTGACTGTTATGTAACCATTATGGATAAATATCATTTTTTAATGGAATTGGATAACCATTGTCTCTGCTCATTCCGCATATCTCAAGATGCTTTATAGAGGGTGGTTGCCCAACAGGCGGCAAGGAAGTGCATCTGCAATAATCTTGAAATCTTAGGGCCACTAATTCTAAATTTAAGAAAGAGGGATCTTTGCCGTGAATACATTATTGTTCCAAATTTTGATGACGTTTTAACAAGTCAAGTGCACACCTTCCTGTTTCGAACTCCGTTGAATCATCAGTATTGCTTGTCCATTGAAGAGATAACATCTTAAGATTCTTCGTCATTCTAATGAACCGCCTTGGCATCATCAACATATTTTACATTCTTCAACTTTGAAATGTTAAGTGTGCCCCGAAGATGCATCAATAGTTTTAATTCCTTTGACCTAGAACCTTTGTCCAAAATTACATAGCTAGCGTTTGGAGACAGTCAACTTACCAATTCCCAATACACTTCCTCCAATGAAGCTGTAATGGAATTGTCCAGATCTAACATAAGTGTTTTAAAATTGTAAGGCTCGTTAATTGATTCAGGCGAAGTTTTAACTCCAGTTTTGGAAAGGTTGAGGTACCGTGGATGCTTCAAATCACCAATTGAATTTGGTAGCTTGTAGATGCTATATCCACAAAAAGAAAATGCCCTCAAGTGGCGGAGTTTGAACAACTTATGAAGAATGCTACAAGCCAAGTACCCTCCTGAAGAATTTGACAACATTACTGGCAAAAATGTTTGCAAATGTTTGACAACGTCGTTGACAAAGTTGTGCATCAAAAAACCGTGATTTATCGTTGCTTGATTCTTGAAAAAATGACCTTGAATGTAGCTCCCGAAAAAGCTCACGACCTAATTCTTCCTTTTGCTTCTCACTATCCTTGCGATCAAAGAAACCCGCAGTAATCCAAAGTGAAATTATCCCATCCATTTTAAATTCATAACACTTTTGGAACAATGAGCAATATGCAAAGCATTGTTTCAAAGTAGGAGAAAGATAATGATATCTCACTTTAGAGGCTGGTATAATGTCACATCTCTCTTCTGCTAAATCCCATATCTTGTAATTGAGAATACCATCCCACTCACTTCGGTTATGTTTACCATGAAAAAGGCCGCCAAGTGTTTTTGCTGCCAAAGGCAAGCCTTTGCTTTTGATCAGTATCTCTATCTGCTTGCTAATTTCCTCTAAGGACTGATGCATGATGAAATCTCTTGCCCCCAAGGACTGTTGGGTGAACACACGCAAACAATCATCATTTGACAACTCTTTCAACAAATAAGCTGGAATGGTCCCCATTACTGATGCAACCTCTTGATTGCAATTAGTGACAACAATCTTACTTCCTGGTGCAGCAGCTTCGAGTGGACGGCTCGGATTTATCCAATAATATCCAATAATTATGATTCTCATTCCAATAATCATCTAAAATGGGTAAAAATTTCTTTCCAGCGAGTTGCTTCTCCAAATTCTCGACGCCGATTGAAATTGTGCTTTTGTGCATTCTAATCTGTAGCGATGGAATTTTGGATTGATTTTATTACCCTGGTAGTATCAATTTCTTCAGAGGCAGCGGTCCATACTTCGATATCAAAGTGATGTTGCAAGAGTGGTCTTGCCCACACCGCCAACTCCTATTATAGGAATGATAGAGAATACATAAACAGATCTTGATTCACCATCCCAATTCCCTCAACAACAACTCAACTATCTCCTCCTTTCTTTTTCTCTTCATGATACTTTAGCTTCATTCACCAAAGAGGTTGTGTCTAAATCTTTTAGACTTCTAACCTAAATTTTCTTTCAAATCCAACAGGTCTTTCTGTCTCACAATATCTTGAAATCTGTCATTGATCCCTTTTATTTTGGCTACCAACCCAAATTTGAACTTAACCGATTGTGGAGTAAAAGTGGTGCAGCAAGTGGGAATATGATCTTCCGAAACTTACTAGTACTGGGTTGACCAGCAGCAGCTGCTGGTTCTTTCGAGCAGCAAATTTCTCCGGAAAGCCTCAGCTGCTTCAAACTCACCCAAACAGTCTTCAACATCTGGCACTGCTTTGATCTTCACCAACATGCTTTTCCACTTCATTAGATCAACATGGATCTGCCCTTGGGGTGCAAACAGCCCAAGTCCCTTTGAAGCCAACTTCTTGAACAGCATCTCAACGGACGCCGTTAGCATCGCCTCTCCGATCATTGACATTTTTTTTAATTAATTTTGGATGAAAGAAACAGAATGAATTTTGGAAAGCAAAATGAGAATAGGAATAGTAAGCTAATTAGTTTGTGAAGGCAGCATGCTCCACAAAAGCTAGTGTATATTTTCTCTCGTCTCCCACGAATCACGCTTTTTTCCCACTAAAGACTTAAAAGCAAAAGCAAAATTAAAATCCATCACCAATAATTTAGCCACAACACATTGATTCTTCAATAGTTTTTGTTTTCTTTTTTTAAGCTGTTGTTATTGTTTAATTTTTCAATTTAAAATTTTATCTTTTTGAAAAGTAAGGTCTATCAACGCTTCTTTACTTATTTAAATCATTTTGCTTATGAGCTGAAAGTCGTACATACATATATCTATGTGTGTGTGTAAGCTATTGTTATTGTTTAATTTTTCAATTTAAAATTTTATCTTTTTGAAAAGTAAGGTCTATCGACGCTTCTTTACTTGTTTAAATTCATTTTACCTATGAGCTGAAAGTCGTACATACATATATTATAGTCTCTGCAAAGGTGCAAACATTCAGGTTTTATAAATATTTCTTAAAAATTTTTATTGAAAGCTTTAGATTTTGATTGTACCAAATAAATACCATCACCTGTAAGAAAACATCAGTATATCAAAGAAAATATAATTTAATAATAGATAGTACAACTGAGAGAAATTTGTGTGTGTCGGTCTCTCCACCTAATCAGCATGCTGAAATAGTATAACTGAGTAATTGAAATCAATTATTTGGATAGATCATGTGCGTCCCATAGTAGGACCCACTCTCGTTTAATTTGTCAGAGTAATTAATTTAATATAAAAATTAGTTGTACTTAAATTTCTGATTTTAATTGGTCTATCTCAGGACCTCAGCACAAATTTTTCCCTATACAAACATGCTTTAAGCTACAAAAATGAGAGATATTGGAGTCAACCTCTGGCTCGTTGATTGGTTGTACTTAGAATATATCTTGAAAAATAATTATCACTACAAGAAAATTAATAATAGATGACAATCATTTTATGATAAAAATCATTTTATCATATAAGTATAATAGAGTCGTGATAGAATTTTAGTCTGTCAAACTATTAATGATGTACTTGTGATAGAATATTTATCTATCAATAGTTTGTGATATGCAAGTAATAGAAATAAATTCAGTCACAAACATTATGATAGAATTTTATATTTGACCGTGTTTGACCAAATTTAAAAGTAATATTTTATTTTTTTAAAATCTAAAACACCGCGTTTAGATTATTAAAATGATTTTTAAAAAAAGAAAAAAGATGTTCTCATAAAGGAATGCACAAAGGATTGCACCAAAAGGTGCACTTTGATTTATCAAAATTATAAAAATTACTTAAAATATTTAAGATTGATTGTTTACAGCTCTGAGTTTGTCTTGGGTTGAGATGCCGTAAAACTGGCATCAGAGCCAAGTAATTGGCATAAATAATTTAAAATGGATGAAGAGATAATTGTTTATTTTATTAATAATGGAGGATATAATTTAATGATAGATAGTAAAGCTATAAAATATAATATTGGTAAACATATTCAATATTATTCCATGAAAGACGAGATTTATATATTAAATAATTAATGCAATTATATTTATCGAAAGCTCATGAATTTAGAATAGGGGAACTTATAATTATAAAACGAAGAAGATTAAATATAGACCCTCTCTTGTTAGATAGGATAAGAATAGAAGTTTCCAGAAATATTTTTTCTTGGAAACAATGGAATATTAATTATGTTGAAGATTATCATGATGATCTTGTAATGGATTATAATAGACTTTTGTCTATTAAACAAAAAGAAGAATATAATTGGAATAATAAAAAAATTAGAAGTAAATATTATCCTTCTAGTAACATGCTATTAGGATATAAAAATTTATTTATGATTAAACTCTGCCTTATAAATAAAGGATTAGAAAAGAATTACATTCCCAAAGAGATAAAAGACATAATATTTCACAAATATCTAACAGAAAGTAACGAAATACTATGCAGACGGTACTATGAATAAATTACTTGAACTGTTAATAATTTCACAAAATATAGAAACTAGTAATTTTCCACCATCTAGTTATGGACAGAGAAGATACTCATATGGAAGATTTCAGCCTTTTGATCTAATAAACGATTCTGATATGTGGGGAAATAATCTGTTAAACTGGATTTCTCTACATTTATTAACTAAATTAAGAAACCCTAATTTAATTATAAATGATATAAAAAGTACAAATGATATATTAGAAATAAAAACTTTTAATAATGAAAATATTGACCAAATCAAAAGATTAGGAAATCAAATGAGCCAAGAATTTGAGCACGTCAAACAAATAATAAATGAATGCAAAATTGAAGATCTTGATATATTGAAATAAAAAATTATAGATATAATAAATAAGAATTCAATAGAAACAAGATTGAATAAGATGGAATGTCAATTAAATAAAATTGAAAAAATTGTTAAAGAACTTGGTAATAAATTTGCTATAAACATATATGGAAAATTTCAAGAAAATTGAAGTACAAAGAATTGATAATAATATGGAAGAATTATTTATGATAATTCAATAACATAATAAAATCTTACAAGATACAATAATTTACTTTAATAAAAAGAAAAGCAATGAAATTTAGCCTATGGTAAGGCCAATATTTACCAAAATAAAAAGAAATGAAAAATTAATAAGTTTAAGAATGTTAAGCAAAAATGCTAATAATGGATTAAAAGAATTATCTGATAATAATGAAGAATCTGATATAGATGAGGAAGATGAAAATGTTTTCATAAATTTAGAAGATATTGAAAGAAGAATAAATCATCTAAAAATAAATGAATCAAAGCCAAGAATCTTTGAACAATGGGAATTTAGTAATAACGCTTCCTATACTAGAGAAGAAATACCAACATATGAAAATAAAAGACCACAAAGATAATATTTTAGGCCACGTAGAAGACCTAAGAAAGAATATAAAATACCAGGAGAATGTCAAGAAAGACCTATCAGCTATGATGGTATATGGTTAGATTTAGATTGCGTCAAAGATAGAGACAAAATGATAACTGCTTGAGTAAAATCCATGAAGATAGCATTGGGTTTTTACAATCTAAATAGACATAATTGCAATGAATTCCTTAAAACGTCGTTTATAGGAATAGCTGCTCAATGGTTTTATGAGATTAAGTGTAAATAATAAAAATAAAGTATTATATTGGGAAAATCCTAATGAAAATGAATCTCAAGAACAAATATTAACTAAGTTTGAAAGTGAAATAAGAAGAGAATTCTTAGGAGAAGATTGGGAAGCTGATTATCGGCAAGAATTAGAAAGAAAAAGAATGGAAAATATGAGAAAGCTAACTAGGCTTGAAATATATGATATATGTAACTTAGAAGCGTACACAAGTAGCTTCGAAGACCTATACCTATGTAGGGTATAATAGAGAAAGAAAAACATTTATCCAATATTGCGAGATACCATTAAAGATAAAGGGTATAGAATTTATCTTTCCTTTCATTATAGAACTAGAATATGAAACAGATATAAGTCATTTACTATTAGGAATGAACTTCCTTGAAAATTTCTCTCCTTACTGCATAGAAGATAGAGAAATCTCAATAACAATTGAAGGGATTAAACAAACTCTATCAAAATATGTCTAATCCTTTTATGGATATATTAATAACAATTAAAGGGATTAAACAAACTCTTCAAAAAATTTCATGAATTCTGTATTGTTTATGTTGATGCTATATTAATATTTTCTAATAATGAAGTTGATCATATTAATCATTTAGTTTCTTTTGCAGAAAAATACAAGAAACATGGGATATTACTTTCTAAAAAGAAAGCTGAAATAATGAAACTTAGGATTAAATTTCTAAGATTAATAATAAACGAAACAGAAATAGATATGCACCTTCATATTTCTGAGAAAATATATTTATTCCCAGATAAATTAGAATCTAAAGAGCAAATTCAAATATTTCTAGGATGTCTTAATTATGCTGAAGTTATATATAAAATTTAGCAAAAGAAAGACAACCTTTACAGGGATTATTAAAAAAGAATAATACAAAATCTTGGGAAGAATTCCATATTCAAGTAGTTAGAAAATTAAAAAAAAATGCAAAAATCTACTTAGATTAGAATTTCCAACGACCAGTGATAATTTAATTCTTGAAACTGATGCTTCTGATAATCACTGGGGCGTAGTATTAAAAACGGATCTAGAAAAGATTTGTAGACATATTAGCGGAACTTTTAAGTCTGCAGAAAAAAATTATCATAATAATGAAAAGGAATTATTAGCTATTAAATATGGGATAGCTAAATTTACTTTCTTTTTGTTATCAAAGAAATTTAAAGTTAGATTGGATAATACTCAAATTAAAGGATTTATATTTAATAAATTGCCTAATCTCCCTCAATATAAGAAATTAATTAGATGGTAGCAATTCTTTGCAGGATATGATTTGGAAATTGAATATATTAAAGGATCTAATAATTGTATTGCAGATTTTCTTAGCAGAAAATATAATGGATAAAAGTCTTTCTAAAATAATAAAGGGCATAATGATGTGCTCTGAAGGCCAAGAATTGCTTCTCAAAGGTAATGAAATGATATATGATGGGCTTGCCATGATTGATGATGTCCAAGAAGAATTAAGCAAACTCTGTCTAGACAAAAGTTTGCACAATCATCCAAAAGTCCAAATTTCAGAAGAATTTATTAGCAATATGCTAAAAAATGTCCATTTCAATGATCAAAGTGAGGGACAAGTTACCCAGAGTTCTTCACAGAACACAAAGACCACAATTTTAGAAAAATTTCTCACAATTCATGATCTTAAAGATCGATATTTTAAGGGAGAGGGTTCCCAAAACTCTTCACAAAGTTTAAAGCCCCAATATACCAAAAGCGAACAGTCAATTTCAATGGCTAAAATTCCATGTGAAAATGACTATAAAAGAATATAAAAGAATTGGTAAAATAGCTTATGAGATTCGTCCTAGCTAGGCTATAATACTAGATCATTCAGGATTATATCCAAGGATTAATTTCGTTTTAGAAGGTGATCCTAAAATGATAAAAGATATGTTTGTCTATGGTTTCCTGAATCTCATTTATATTGATAAAAATTTCAGGGAATTTTCCCAAAAAAATCAAAGAAGCTGCCATTGAACTAAAAAAGATAAGCCAAACAAAAGAAGCCATTTTTTTCAAGTTCCTCAATGCTTGTCCTAAATTATGATAACAAATGGTATCCAGCACAGCATATGATACAAGTTGTAGTTAGCAGCAAAAAAGTTAGTTCAACAATTGATTTAGATCAGGTCTATAATGATTATGATCCAGATCTTTTTGAGCCCAAAGCACTCTGCACTAAAAGGACAATAGGAATGGAAGCCCTCAATGAACAACTCGAGAGGATAAGCAAAGAAAAGTTGTGGCTTTATGAGACCACTAAAGATCATTTAATCTTTTCCATGAGCAAAAAGGACAATATTCTAGCCAAACTGGCCATTATTAAAAAGAAAAAGGCAATATATGAAAATCACATGGAGTCCAGTTTGTCAACATACCACAAGATATGCAAGGTGTTAAAACACCAAAATAATTGTGGTTTTTGCTACGAAAAATCCAATGATGGATTCAGTGATGAAGACATGTCAGTTGATGAAAAACTCATAATAGACATGTAGCGGGTCCACTCGAACAAACAAAGATGCCAGCTTAACAGGCTTCAATAATTCAAAAGGAGAAAGCCAAAAAGATAAATCTCATCATTATCTCAGTAGTTGTCTGCTACAAGAAAAGGAAGGACAACATATGTTAAGAAGAATAAAGGAAGAGGGGTCACCTTATCAAAAGAAAATCCCTGAGCTCTCCAAAAATGCAACATGTGTGATGTAATCTATCATGAAATCTTATCTTTTCAAAGATATAAATAAAACGATGTAAGAAGGAGAGAGGTAATCATTTTAGCCATCTCTAACTTCAAAGCTTCTGTATTTCTCCCTTGTAAAAATTTCCAATGATGAAATAAAATAAAATTTTTGAGTGAAATTGTCATCTTCTAAATATCTTATATATTCTTAGAAATAAACTAAGTACTTTACATGCCAGTACTTGTGCTAATTGAAGAAGATTTCATATTACTAAGCACTCTTCCAGAAACATTTGCAAGAAAAGCGCTCAGACAAATCCTTTTAGGTCGTGGAGCAGTATGTTGCGTAAGGCCATGTAAAACAGTCGCTCAGGTGATCTTGTTAGACGTGTGGAGCTATGACGGTGCTGACCATGGACCTCTCTATGGTTGGAGGCAATTAGTGAATCTATATCAGAATTCTAAGAGATAGTACACTGGTTAGTAATCTTGAACCATTTTCTTATATTTTAGCAACAAACGGAAGCATGTTAGGCCTTGGTTGTTTTCTTGAATGTTATAAGATAGGAAGTGATAAAAGTAGCTCTAATTCATAAAACATGGAACAACCAGTTATTAAGTTTATATATGATATAGATAATATAGATTTTAGTCAAGAATATCAAATCATTTATGCAATCACTATGATTAAAGATCATTTAAATCTAAAAAAACTTTGGTATAGAAGTATGACTAGAATAAATGCCATAGATGAATATGATATATTTGATACTTTTGAAGAAGAAAACAGAATAGCATTAATAGAATCTATTTTAACAAGTCTTGAAATAATTCAAGAAAGGTATAGAACTAATAACAGGACTCAAGAGCGTCCATAATGAATAACAATAATATAAACTTTTTAATTCAAAATGCAGAATTTAGATTACAATATTTGTGTGAAAGCATGGATGAAATGTATTTAAGCTGGGAAAATAGCTTAGGAATATATATAAACATGTTTGAAGAAAAAATTTGGTCCCTATCTCAAGAGAAACAAATAATTATTAATTTAGGTTCTAATTGAGAACCTAAAAATCTCTATGAATATGATAATCATCTAAACTTATATAAAATTATAGCTAAAACTTTGAAAAATTATATTTATATTTTATGATAACAATAAAACAACGCATATAAGAATCCGATATGAACGTAAAAAGTCTGGAAACATAAGTGGAATCTCTCAATAAAAAGTCTTGGATGAAATTTTAAAACAAAGATTAAACTTCTTCAATTACACTATCGGCCGTTGCTGCTGTCCTGGGCAAAGAGAAGTTGTCATAATGAGCTTGAAACCAATGGTAAAGCCAATGACAAGCATCCATAATCTTTCTGCTATATTGGTACACAACCATGAAAATAGCAGCGCATCCCAATGCAATGTAGCAAATGATTTCAGCAACTGAGTTTTTGAAAAATGCGGAGACCAATGACACTACTGAAAGAGATCCAAAGATAATAGCGATAAGGCCTCATAGTTGTGAAGAATTTGCTTGATAGCGTCGAGTCATGTCACCCGCAGCAAATGCAACGTAGTAGACAATTATGGCCACCAGAGAAACACACAAGCTTACTCTATGAGTTTCCATCAACGACTTAATTGCGCCTTGCACATATACACCCATAACAGTGGCTAAGGTCGGGACGAGATATTCAAACATTTTTGAAACTGAGGAAATGAAATTGTCATCCCTGCAAAACCATCAAAATTTATTTAAGAAATAATTGTAATTACCCACTACCTTAGCATATAAAAAAAACAAGAAACATATGCTCCCAAATTAATTTTAACAATCAAGAGGAAAGCTTCCTATATAAGAGAAAAAGACCCACACCAAAAGACCTGTTTACAAACTTTACAATGAGTCACTATTAGAGACTCTCCAAGTCAAGTGCTGGAATTGCTCTGTCAACCAAATTATAACCCAGCTCTGGTCAATGAAAGTCAAAACATTCTGGTGTAAATAACTTGCGTTGAGTGATTATGTGGACTCTTTGATATATATTTAGTCACTGCAGATTTTTTGTTTAGATGACATACAATTCTATTTTTTATTTAAGATACACTCATTTTAAGAAGAGTTAGGACAATAATTTTTCCTGCTTGTGTTGTTTTCTGTTGTGTGACCTTTTTACAATTGATCATTTTTCCGTGTTTAATCTTGTTTCTTTGACTCAATCTTGATGTTTTTATGTTATTTCTTGATTAAGAAATGTTGATTGATAATCTCTCAGAGTATTATTATTATTAATAAGTAATAATATTCATCATGATCTGCATAACAAAGAATTTCTACAAAACCCAAAAGAAGAGAAACTTACAAGCTTACTGTGTTTAAAACAAGTAACGATCTTCTAAAATTTAACTTTCTTTAGCTAAGAAAAATATGCCTACATCAAGATTAATTATTAATGCATGAAAAAACCTCATACTCTAGTCTAACAATGGCACCATCAAGTTCTAGTTCTTATTCTCTAGATCACATAATGTTCATAACTAAGCTTATATTCAAGTATAAGAAATGCCAAAAAAGATGAAGAAAGTAATTAAGCTTCGTATGAATAAAAGAAAGAACTGTATGTGTTGAAAAGTTAGCTCATAACATTAACAACTAAAAATGTAAGAAAAGTGAATCGTATGTACCTTAAAGGATCAAAGTACTGTCGATGAGGGTGATGATGGGAGGTTATTTGCATCATATTCATTTCGGAATGCAACTCTTCTTCTTCTGACAAAACCAACCTGCTCAGGAAATCATTCTTACTATTATTATTATTATTATTATTATTATTATTAAATAACTGATAAGCAAAAAACCCAGTTTGTAATGAAAATGGGGTCTCAAATGGCCTCTCTCTTTGCTACTTTTTTTAGTAATAGCAGTCTCTCTTAGCTTTCCATTAGAAACTTCAGCAAACCACTACTACTCATCTTCTCCACTACCAAAGAAATACGCACCACTATCACCTCCTCGTTACCATTACAAGTCGCCACCAGTTTATCAGTCACCTCCACTTGCTCCACCGGTTTACAAGTCTCCCCTACCACCACCACCGAAGAAACCCTACAAATATAAGTCTTCCCCGCCACAGACGCCGGTTTTCCATTCCCCAGCACCACCTCCACCTAAGAAACGATGCAAATCTCCACCCCCACCCCCCAGTTTACAAGTCTCCACCACCTCCTCCACCAATCTACAAGTCTACTCCTCCACCACCAAATAAATATAAGTCTCCACCGGTATCAACTCCAGTTTACCATTCCCCACTGCTTACCGAGCATTATAAGCTTACGGGGTATAAAAAATAAAAAATAAATAAAGCTTATGGTTTTTTTTTTGGCTTTCTGGGTTTAAAAAGCCATGATCTTCTTAAATTTAACTTTCTTTAGCTTAAAAAAAAAAAAAGGAAGTTACGTTTTTTTTTTTTTTTTTTTTTGCTTACTGGTTTAGAAAAGCCATTAACTTCTAAAATTTAACTTTCTTTAGCTTAAAAAAATAAAAATAAAATAATCATTAATGCAGGAACAAGCCTCAGACACTCGTTCAACAAGGCGGCCTATAGTCAAGTAAGAAAATTAAGATGGCAAAAGTAATTAAGCTTCATATAAATAAAAAAAAAGAACTGTGTGCATTGAAAACTTAGCTCATAACAAATAAAAATGTAAGAAAAATGTACGAATGTACCTTGAAGGATTAAAATGCTGTTGATGAAGGTGATGATGGCGGGGGCAGCCTATTCGCATCATATTGATTTCGGAACGCAACTCTTCTTCTGATCACAAAATCGGCCTGCAACTCGTACTTAAATCATTTAAATGAAAAATGTTTGTTATTGTGTGTTTTTGTGTTGGGGCAGCAGGTTCAAAATTGAAGGAACTAGGAAGAATCCACTTCTTTTTTTGGGGAAGAAGAATCCACTTCTTTGGAGGCTAAAAAACGGAAGGGCGATAACGCAGCTCCGAAAACTCAACTACTCCTGCGCACATAGGCCTACACAGCCTGCGCGTTGCGGAGGGGAAGAAGAAGAATCCACTTCTTTGGCCCGCGCGCCGGGGGGAGTGTTTTGGGGTGGGGAAAGTCGATTCTGGGATTGTGGAATGAGCTGTAATTTATCCACGGTTCCAGGACGAGCCGGCTTGTTCTTATATCATGAAAACGAAGAATCCACGCGCACAGGGTAAAAGTGCAATTCTATCAAAATTTATGCGCTTTTGTAATATTTCAATTTCTAAATTGCGCATTGTAGCATGGCATCCAGTAATCAATCTACATATCTTTATTAATATTATTTAACATAATTTTTTTTAAGAAAATTATCACTACCCCACCTTTCTTTTTTCATATCTACATCTAATCACCATAAAATTTTGACATATTCTATGAACCACCTTTATTTATAAATATATATCAATCAACTACTTTGACACTAAAAATAATCATTTTACCCTTAAATAAATTAAAATGCTATTTTATTCTATAAAATTTTAAAAAATAAAAAAATTATAATTACAAGAATATCTCTAAATTTAATAAAATAAATAAATCACAAAATATAAGATGTTAATTTTTTACAATTATAATTTATTTAAAATTTATAATGTTAATTTTTTTAAATTTTTTTGTAATTATAATTTCATTTAATTCTTGTAATTAAATTAAGTATATGGAAGTTTACAAAAAATTAACATGAAGAGAAAAACTCTCTATAATTATTATAAACTTTCTATAATTAAAATGAAGAAACTTCCCTATACAAATTAAATGAAATTATAATTACAAAAAATTAAAATGATAATTTTTAAATGAAAATAAAGTTATAAAAAAATTTATATCTTTGGATTTTGAGATTTATTTATTTTATTAAATTTAGGGTAATCTTTTAATTATAACTTCTTATTTTTTAAATTTTACGGAATAAAATAGTCTTATAATTTATTTAGGGGTAAAATAGTTATTTTATAGTATAAAAGTGGTTGATTGATATAAATTTAAAAATAAAGGTGGTCCAATGAACATGTTAAAATTTTGTAGTGATTAGATGTACATATAATAAAAGAAAGGTGGTGTAATGATAATTTTCCTTTCTTTTAATTTGATGGGTTTTTAGCAAGTTAACAAATTAATTCTTTTTCTTTTTTTTTAAAAAAAAAAAAAATATATATATATATGTATTAGAAATGTTCCAATCTAAAATTTTAAAGTATTGAAAAGTCTGAAAAAATTTTAAAATTGTGCAGATTAAGCACTTTAAGTTTTAAATTTTTAAAATTTCGGACCTAATCGGGATTATATATATATACACACGCAAGTTAACAAATTAATTTTTTCTTTTTTTTTAAAAAAAAAGAAAAAATTAAAAAAGGAAAAAATTAATTTGTCGAAACAAATGAAATAATGCAACGTAGAAAAAACTTGCTAAAAGAACTGTGTAACCAAACTATATATAAAATAAATTGAAGGATATGATTGCGCTACTGCTGACGTCACTCTCATGTGTAAGACTGCAAGCGCGTTACATTTGTTACAATTTTCATAACATTTAGGGCGATGGAATGTCTTTTAGACTTTTACGTACAGTACGTAGGGGCATTAATCCATTAAAGCGTAAATAAGTAATCTTTAAATTATAAATATTCGTTCAATCTTTATATTTTAAATTAAGTGATTGTTTAATTTTTAAATTTTAAAAAATATTTTTATTATTGAATATGTGACACTCATATCTTTATATTTCTTTTACTTTTACAATAATACCATTACTATAATTTTAAAGCAATGTTTGATAACTATGTAATAATCTTATTAATAATTATTTCTAAAAAAATTAATTCTACAAGTAAAATAATAACAACAAAATTTACATTTATTTTTTATTTTACTTTTAGGTTTTTTATTAACATTTTTTACAGATAAATTAATTAGTATCCTCAAAAGTATTGTTGTAAAAATATAATTGTAAAAGTAAAGAAAAAAGGACATGATTGAAATTATGTCTCAAATTTACTCATTTATGTCTTAAATATAACGGGTATGAATACTGAATACGGTGCATCAGTTGCACCATAAATCCATTTTATTTTCCGTTATTAATAACTCTTTTTTGTTATAAATATATTTTTTGTTTTATTTATTTTTTGTTTGTCTAGTAAGACTGTAAATAATACTAATTGAATTTACACAAATATGATTGAAATTATGCAAATGCAATGCTTTAATTTGTGCGAATTGTGATAAATTGTTGGTTCGTTATAGATTGAATACTTTTCTAACGAGGAAGTTCTCATTTTATTAATCAATATAAGAACAAAACTAAAAAAATATGAAAACACATATTTTAATAAAATTTGTTTGTCTTTTAACAAATTAAAAATCATTTATGTCTTTAAACTTGGTCACCACTTTAATAAATTTAAGGTCTTCCTCACACCTTGATGTAAACTAGTCTCAGTAATTGTCTGATTGTAAATATCAGTAGTAATTTGATGTAATGTCAACAATAGTCTGATTGTAATCATTGTATTGTATGCCGGTAATAATAAAAAAAAAGGTCTTCCTCACACCTAAATAGAAGGAGATTTATGCACTGTATCATATTGTTAGAGTGCATTTTATGCACTAGTTTTGCATTGTTTACTCCCTTTAATATCGATGTTTTGCATTTAATAATAGTGATTTATTTATTTTTTATTTTTGTAGGTGTTTTTATTTTTGTAGGTGTAATTCTATTGATTGGTGTTAAATTGAGCTACAAGATAATGTTTGAGAATGAATTGACTTCCTGAAGAAATTTTAGCTTCAGAAGAAGTTTGTTGATAAGGCATGGGCGCATGGTGTCAACTGAGAATATGAAGTTTTTATTTTAATGTGTTTTGTCTTTTTGGTTACTTTTGTAATTTTGAATTTAATATTTAAGTAATATTTTAGATATTATTATTTTATTTTTAGAAAACTCTAAAAGAGGAGAAACACGTGAAAAACAAAAGTCTATTGGGATTGAATAGAGATCTAAATCTGAAAAAAGAAAAACCCTAGAAAAATCTTTTTTCTCTTCTCCATGAGGAACTAAACTCATTTTTCTTAATGAAGATTAATGAAGCTTTGATTCACCAATACTGTGAGATTTTTCTTATGCTTTAATTTTTTATTACTTTTTGGGTATTTGCTTATTCTCTGAATAATTGTCATGATTATGTTTATTAATTAGATAATTGGCCACTATTTAATTATCAACTTAATCTACTGCCAATTGAAAGATTCATCGTATGAAGATTTTGATGTTTGTGGTAAATAGCATAACAGTGTGTTGTGTTATGAGAATAAACAATCTAATTTAAATGAACCATCGTATGCGTTTGTTGATTAGGATTTGGGTCTCTATAGTTTTTCAAGCTGTCAATTAATTAAATCTTATGATCGTATCTAGGGTTGTCTATTGATTAGGGAAATAACCAACGGTCGTACCTTGGTTATCGATTATTTAAGAAGAGATTGGCTATTAGAGCGTCTCAGTTGCTATAACCGGTCAATTCATAAGTAGTAATGATTTATATTTGTATCAATGATCAGTAATCGAATCAAAGCTGAGTTAATTCCTTCAACCAGAGTTTTTCCATTTTGAATTACACATTTAATTTTTATTCTTATTATTTACATTTGATTCATTATTATCTACAATCCCCCAATTTTACATTTTCATTTTAAAAGAATTTAAATAATTACCGATCTCAGTGGACACGATCCTACTCAATCACTATACACAATCTTGTTTAGAGTAGGTTTTTATATTTGCTGACTTCGATACCCATCACATATAAGTACCGCTAATTAATTTCATTCACTCATCAAATTTTATGTGCTTTTGTAAAATTTCAGTTTCTAAATTGCAAAATGTAGCATGGCATCCAATAATCAATCTGCAGATCTTTATTAATATCATAATTAACATAATTTTATTTTAATCAAGTTCAACTCGTAGTTCTTATATGCATCGTGAAAATGATAAAAAAAAAAAAGAGGAAAAAGGGTGGGGGCGGGGTACCCGCCGCGGCGGCGGCGGCGCGAGGGGAGGGGGGAGTGTTTTGTGTTTTTATTTTTCGTGGTTGCGGGGCGGTGGGACCCAATTTTCAAATTATTCTGGGAAAATGGGATTGTGCGATGAGTGGGGCCCAACTTAGTTTCCTTCGGCCTTCTGGTTAATGAGCTGTAATTTACGGGCGGTCCATTAGTTAGGTAATAATATTACCATTAACTTTCACAATATCACAAACTATCCGATGAGGGTAAATGAACTCCCCTCAACCATGTCCAAACTACACAGATGAATTTTACGGTTAAGTTTCGGAGGGCTTACTGTGAATTTGGACATAAAATTCATCTAAATGTGATAGTGATATAATTGAGGGGTAATCAGTCAAAATTAATTTATTCGATACCATTAATTGGACAATTTCACATTTCAAAAAAAAAAAATCGACAATTTCACACACAATTTCCCTTCTTGTGTGATTCGTCAAAGTGTGCTTACTCTTTTCCACTGTGCAATCGAGTTAATTTGTCGATGAAATACCATTAACTCGACAATTACACACACTATCAGACAATTTCACACACCATCACACCATCACACTTTGACAAATCTCTCCGTACAAAGGAAAAAAGAAAAAAAAAACTCTCACACAAATAATCAATCATACAGTCAATTATGTATGATAAATCATATTTCCCACTATCAAAGAACGATAAGTCGATAATAAATTGCAAATATCTTATATTCAAATTAAAATAATTTCCATAGCTGATTAAGTAGAAAAAACAAAATTAAATTCTATTTGCATCATTCATGCATTTTCAATCAACTCTATTTATTTCATCAAATTATTAGATCATTAGTTATTGTGGTAAGATTATTGTTTTGACGTTTAAATGATTAGCAAGATGTTGGTCAAAGGATGGATGAAGAATATTTGCGAAAATGATGATTAATGTGCGGTTGTTTTAGAAAGTCATGGCTAAGATGGGATATGTATATGCTGCATGAATATACGGCGAAATTGCTTAAAACTATTAAGTTTGTAGTATGTAAATAAGTGGAATAAGAAAGAAATGTTGTAACTAACTAATGAGTACAAAATAGTCTTTTAAATGGTAAAATAAGAATCATAGGCATACATATAATTGCACGCTAATATTTAGTGACCTCTTGGGATTGGACATTTTATTGCCTAGACCTAACGTTGCTAATTACAATGTGTTTAGCATATTTGAACTCTCGTATACGAGCAACCTAATACTCCTTAAACTCACTTATAAGGGTATAATGCATGTTACTTAACAACTAGATATGAGTATGCTAGACTTTGGTAAATCTTGTAAAATGCATGGAAAATGAAGTTTAGTCAAGATGGTGACATGATCTGGTGGGGTTGGAAATTTTATTTATTTTGCTTTAAGTTTATTCAACTTTTGTTGGGAAAAGAACTCACACACGCAGTTGCAAATTAAGCGAAAATAATCTCTTTCCCTCTTTATGTGATTAAAAATGGGATGTGTACCGCAAATAAATAAGCAGAAAAATAAACCAATAAAATCTAAAGCAATAAATCAACCATAAGAGACAGATTTTTACATGGAATATCCAAAATAGAAAAAACCACAGGACCGTAGTCCGATATAACCTTCCACTATATTAATAATGGGATTACAACACAAATTCTTCTTTAAATAATACTAGAGACTATCAACATCAAGAATCTCAATATCCTTGGCTTACAGTAACAGCCTGAAATCTGTCTTTTTGAAAAGAGGGTATCTCAAATAACAACCAACGAGAGGATAAAACAAAAATCAAGACCAGTAGGATTATAGAGGGCGATGCCAAGAACTTACCCTCCAAATTTGGGAGAAAATGGAGTTAAAATTATGGTATTGTATTAACCTTAAAGAGGGAAAGGTATTGTTATCAAGACCAGTGAGGTTGTTTATTTTTATTACTCGTGTGGTTGAGATGGAGGAGCCTTCGGCATGCATGATTAAATTGAAGTAATTGAATTATGGTATTTGGAAGTCTAGAATGGAGGATTTGCTACATATGAGAGACTTACATGAACCCATTGAAGGTGAAAAAGCAAGACCCGCTGATTTAGATTATAAGAAGCGGGCTCAATTGAACCAGAATGCCGTGGGTACTATTAGGTCATGGATTGATCAAAGTGTGTACCACTATGTCGCGAAGGAATCCAAGGCTGATGTTCTGTGGAGGAAATTGGAAACAATTTATGAGCAGCCTACAGTAAATAGTAAAGCCAATTTGATGAAAAGGCTCGTTAACTTGAAATATAAGAAGGGGCGCAGTATAACTGAACACACTAGTGAATTTCAAGACTTAGTTGATCAGTTGACTGCTATGAAGTTTGTCCTAGATGATGAGTTGCCAGCATTGCTATTACTTAGTTCTTTGCCTGATAGTTGGGAGACATTAGTGGTGTCAGTGAACAATTCAGTGTCAAATGGGAAATTAACCTTAGATATGGTTACAGATGAGTTGTGGAATGAAGAATTTAGAAGAAAGAGTGTTGAAGTAGTTCCCTCTGAGCCAGATGCACTTGTTTTAGAAAAGCAAGAAAGGCTACGGAGAAGCCAAAGGAGAAATTCCCGTCAGCAGAATAATGATAACCCCAGAGGAAGATCTAAGTCCCAGAGGAGAAACGTCAAGAGCTTTCACTGTCAGAAAACTGGTCACATAAAAAGAGAGTGCAGATTGTAGAAAAGAGAACAGGCAATGGAAAAAGCTGATTGCTAGAAAAATGACAAATAGAACACTGCAGCCATAATTGATGGTGATATGGGTATTGTTTATGATGAGAGCTTTGTAAATCTCACTTACTATACCAGTGATTGGGTGATTGATTCGGGTGTTTCATTTCATGTTACTACACATCGTGATTACTTCACATCCTATACTAACGGTGATTATGGCCATGTTCGGATGGGAAATGAGGGGACATCCAAAATTATAGGCATGGGAGATATTTGCTTGGAAACCAGTGTTGGCTGTAAGTTATTGCTTAAAGATGTCAGACATGTACCGGATATTCGCCTTAATCTGATGTCTACAGGTAAACTTGATGATGATGGCTATTCTAACCAATTTGGTGAAGGAAAATGGAAGCTCACCAAAGGCTCCCTAGTGCTAACTAAAGGAAAAAAAGTAAACACTCTCTATGTGATAGAAGCCAAGATCAAGAAAGAAGATGTGAATGTGGCTGTAAAAGATTCTGACATTAAGACATGGCATAAAAGGATTAGTCACATTGGCAAGAAAGGGTTAGAAACTCTTACTAGAAAAAGATTTCTTCCCAGCTTTGTAGGTATATCCCTCAAGACTTGTGTTCATTATTTCGCTGGAAAGACTCATAGAGAAGCATTTAAAAGTTTTTCTCCATCTAGAAAGCTGTATATACTTGATTTGATTCACACTGATGTTTACATGATGCAAAATAGATCAATAGGAGGTGTACTTTATTTTGTAACCTTTATTGATGACTGTTCTAAAAAAGTGTGGGCTTTTACTTTGAAATCTAAAGACCAGGTGCCTGATGCATTTAAGTTATTCTATGCTTATGTTGAGAGAGGGACAGGAAGAAAATTGAAATGTATTAGGGCAGATAATGATGGTGAGTACAAAGGACCATTTGAGCAGTATTACAGATCCTATGGAATCAGACTTGAGAAGGCTGTACCAAAAACCCCTCAGCAGAATGGGGTTGTAGAAAGGATTAACAGAACAATTGAAGAAAGGATCAGGTGTATGCTTTCTGATGCCAAGCTTCCTAAGTCTTTCTCGGCAGAGTCTATGGGTACTCCATTAATGCATGAACAAGCCTCAGACACTCATTCAACAAGGCGGTATCAAGATGTAGCCCTTACTCTATAGATCACAAAATGCTCGTCAAGTAAGAAAAGGTGACAAAAGTAATTAAACTACATATGAATAAAAGAAAGAAGTGTATGTATTGAAAATTTAGCTTGTAACAACTAAAAATGTAAGAAAAGTGTACGTATGCATCTTGAAGGATCAAAGTGTTGTTGATGATGAAGGTGACGATGGCAGAAGGGGCAGCTTATTTGCATTATATTGATTTTCGTAATGCAACTCTTCTTCTGCTACACAAAACCAACCTACCCAGAAGCATAAGATTCACTCATAGTTCTTCTTATATACATCATGAAAATGAAAAGAAGGTTAAGTTTGGCCCGCGTGAAAGGAAGAATGGAACGAGGGCGCGTATCCTCATGAAATTAAAAAGAAGGCTATGTGTCGCGCGCGTGGAAGGAAGAATGGATCGAGGGCGCATGGGAGGGGCTTTTATCCTCATGAAATTGAAAAGAAGATTACGTCTCGCACGCGTGGAAGGAAGAATGGATCGAGGGCGCGTGGGAGGGGTTTTTATCCTCATAAAATTGAAAAGAAGGTGCTTTTATCCTCATGAAATTGAAAAGAAGGTTATATGTCGTGCGCGTGGAAGGAAGAATGGATCCAAAGCGCGTGGGAGGGTCTTTATTCTCGTAAAATTGAAAAGAAGGTTGTGTGTCGCGCGTGGAGGGAAGAGTGGATCGAGGGCGCGTGGGAGGGGTTTTTATTCTCATGAAATTGATAAAAAGGTTGTGTGTTGCGCGCATGGAAGGAAAGTGGATCGAGGGTGCATGGGAGGGGCTTTTATTCTCATAAAATTGAAAAGAAGGTTATGTGTTGCGCGTGTAGAAGGAAGAATGGATCGGGGGCGCGTGGGATGGTCTTTTTTGTGGTGTCAACGGGGCCTAATTTAGTTTCCTTGGTGGTGCTGTTAGTGTTGCGATTTTAGTTTTTCTGAGATTATGGAACGATCATGACCATCCATTCGGCGGTCAATTAGCTATGTAATAGTAGTGGGAAAAGAGAAATGCAAGTTTGACAAATCTGCACATTCAAAGGAGAAAAGGCCGAGAACTCCTTCCCTCTAGAGGTGGGCAAAATATCCGATTCAACTCGAAAAGTATTGGGTTATAGGATCGGATCGGATTATTAATAAAATCCGATCCGATGTATTTTTGCCAACCCAATCGGATCGTGGTCGGATCAGATGAAACTCGATCTAATCCGAAAAACGGATCAGGTTGGCTTTAAAATAAAAAAATAAATTAATGAAATAAAAAAAACAAGCAAATCATACACCACACACACCTGATTCGTTGTGCATCATGTTCTCAATCTCCATTTTCACTCTTCACTGGAATCACATACACAAACACAAACACAATCACAAAATCATACACCACACACACACCCGATTCATTGTGCATCATGCTCTCAATCTCCATTTTCACTCTTAACTAGAATAACACATAATCACACACACCCAAACACATGCAGCATGCTCTCACTTTTATTCTCCAATCTCCAGTTTCACTCGTCACAGGAATCATAGCCGCACACAATCACGATCATGATGCATCGCACTCGTCGTATGGGTTTCTCACACACAAGCAAACTGACGCACCGACGCAACACACCACCAGTCCATCGCGCAGCCACCGCCGATCATCATTTGCATATGCAGCCACCAGATCTATTGTTTCACACCTCCACCATCGCCAAGTTCCTCCAAGATCTACTTCATCTAGACAACCCGAATTCTCCAACCCGAAAACCCAAATTTTGCTTTTTGAAATTTTGATGGTGTATGCTAATTTGAATGTAAATTGATAAAGTTTATGTTTAGCACCTGTTTAGGGAATATATATATATATATTTTGTTTCCAAGGATAGTGGGTTTACATATATGCCCTTTGAAATTCGTCTGACTCGAATTAATCTAGAATGACCCGACTTGATCCGATCTAACCCAATTTGCATTTAATCCAAACCGAACCCGATCCGAACGCAACCCGATTACTTGATTCGATACGATCCGATCCAAACATGTTCAGATTGGATTACAGATTCGGGTGAGTTCAGGTGAAATTTTATCCAACCCGACCCTAACCCAAACTTGCCCATCCCTACTTCCCTCTCAATTGTGAGGGAAGGAGTTTGAGCCCCCACAAATGCATTATGGGGTTAAGTCATTATTTAATTATATTATGTAATTGAGTGAAGGTAATCTGTTCCCTTTAAAAATGTGAGTAGAGTAGACGTTCCTCGAGTTTTAGATAAAGTAAAAAATTTGGACAGTGGTCCTTTCGAAAATGTGAGTGGAGTAGACATCCCTTGAGTTTTAGAGAGGGTACAAAATCTGAATAGTACTTCATATGATTAATGTAAACTAGTTCCAGTAATAGTTTGATTTGTAAATATGAATAGCAGTCTCATGTAATATGAGTTATAGTCTGATTGTATATCAGTGTAAAAAAAAAAAGAGAAAAAGGAAAAAAAAAAGAAGAAGCTACCTTCACACAAATAATTAATTTCTTACTATATAAAATTCTAATTAATTTTTATCTTTCATAGAATCAATTATGTATGATAAATTATATTTCCTACTATCAAAGTCGGTAAGTGGTAATAAATTGCAAATATAAGATATTCAAATTTAAATAATTTCCATAGCTGATTAAGTAGAAAAAACAAAATAATATTTTATTTACAGTAAAACCTCGATAAATGAATGTTCGATAAATTAATAATCTCGCTTAAATAATAAATTCTTCCGGTTCCAACTTGCGTCAGTGTACTAAAATAATAATTTCGCTAAATGCATAAGATAATAATTTTTTTTAATCCTTTAGGGCCCAACAAAAAATTAAATTAATAATTCATCAAATATAAAAAAATATTAATAATAAACAACATATAAAAATCATATTATTAAGGATTTTTTTCTTGATAACTTACTTTTCTCAATTCAATTCTTTTCCAAAATATGCATCTAAAGTTTTTTTTTCCTTTGTTCCTGAATTGAACTCAACCTCATCCTTAATTTTGTAAAGCATATACTACATGTGAAATAATGTTTTTCTTAATGTAGAAAGTAGGTATTTAAGGTTACTATTCCTTGAAAAGTCTCTTTTGTAGAAACATTTGGTAAATGATTGGTGTCATCTGTACCTGTATTTATAACTCATACATGAATCGTAGTTTTTTTTTTTTAGAAAATACATGAAAGTTTTTTTTTTAGAAGATACATGAATCTTAGTTAAAAGAATAATA
Source organism: Clausena lansium (assembly GCA_030449835.1). Lineage (NCBI taxonomy): Eukaryota > Viridiplantae > Streptophyta > Magnoliopsida > Sapindales > Rutaceae > Clausena > Clausena lansium. Next base: position 2,417,607 of record JASUUF010000146.1, on the reverse strand, counting down.
CATATACCAAAAAAACTCTTTATAAATTAATAAATTATTCATTTATCGATAAATAAATAATTTCGCTAAAATAATATTTTTTTTCAGTTCCAACAATATTATTTTATAAAGATTTTACTGTATATCATTCATGCATGTTTCAACGAACTCTATTTATTTCGTCAAATTATTAGATCATTATTGATTGTGGTAAGATTATTGTTTTAACGTCTAAATTGATTGGCAAGATGTTGGTCAAAGGATGGATGAAGAATATTTGCAAAAGTGGTGATTAATGTGCAGTTGTTTAAGAAAGTCATGGTCAAATGAAAGCCATGCTAAGATGGAATATGTATATATTGCATGAAAATACGGCGAAATCGCATGAAACTTAAATGATAAAATCTAAAAAGATTAAAGGAAAGTAGCAATCTCCATTATATTGAAAGGCCAAATAATCCATCTGAATTCCCCCTTCACTTTATATAAGTTCTTCAATGAATGGAAAACAATGTCATCAATGCAATTGGTGAAAAAAACTGAAGCCGATAGGAATCTGATTATTTCTTTTTTTTTTCCCTTTCTTTTTGTCTCCATCCCGTTCTTGATTATTCAATTAAGAATTTAGAAAGAAATAAAAGCTAATTCAACACAATTGAACACACAGGAGTCTCATTATTTAATGCTCTATACATAGAAAACTGTTAATTATAGTATTTTTTCACATCAAAAAAATATATTTTTTTGTTTTTAATACTTAAATTTTTTATATTTTTATTTTTATTTATATGATTTATTTAATTTATAATCAATATGAATAAAAATATATTTAAAAAAAATAATATTGTAAAATTATGCTGCCGAATGATTATTGATTATTATTAAAATAATAGAGAGTAAGTGAATTTGTGTTGAATGTATCGGAAAAATTGGTGGCAAATCTACTGAAAGAAAATTTTGACATTTATTAATTGATAATTTTCGGGATAGTTAAATACGTTGAATTAAATTCTCACAGTTAAAATATTTCCATGGTATATCTCCTTAAAAAAAAATTATGTTTAATAATACCAATAAAAATGAAACAGGTGTCGTGACATTTATTAATGTAAAAAACATTTGACTATTTAACTAACTTAACTAATTATATATCGAAGCCTAAAACTGAAGAAATTAGTAAAGAATAAAAAATATTTTAAAAACTCCACAGTACTTGAAATTCGAAAAAAGAAAAAAAGAAAACCAGCTAAATTTCTCTAGCTCTCGGCCCCACACTTTAGGGGGGGGGGGGGGGGGGGAAAAACCATTCTCACTATCATTTTAAATTCTATGATCTCAGTTTAAATCTCAGTTTTCAAAGTGAATTTTCAGGTTTATTTTCAATCAATCTCACCAAATTTGATGGATTTGTTCCCTAATTTCATGCATTTCAGCTCTCACTGTCATTCTGAAGATTTTTTTTCCATTAAATATTCTATGTTTTACCAATCAAGGGGTTTAAAGTGCAAAATGAATTTATTGGACTCCGGAAATTGGTGTAGCTATTCTGTGGCCTAGTAGCTCTTAGAATTTTACATAAGCTCCCTTTCCCGGTTATTTGATTTCCTCTCATATTTGTACGTTGGATTACAGGTCTATCATTGGAATCTTAGATTATATGCTTGAATGTGGCTTTTAGACGTACCTCTATTGAGATGGTATTGCGAGCAAATTGCTAGTGCTACTTCAGGTATGTTGACAGATTGACAGAACAATCAACACCCGGTTTATAACACATACATTTATATCACACTACACTTTAATGAATGAACTTTTCCTTCCTCTAAATTTCGCATATGTGGTGCCAGAATAGAAAACAAATAGCAACAAGGTGTATTAATCGCCTTGGCATTAGTTGCTGACTCATCTCAGGTATTCTATAACATATATTGGAAAAATATGCTCTTTAAAGCATATTTGTTTTATTTATTGTAATAAATATTTTTCTGATTAATAAAATAAATGAGGTATTTTATTCAAGTATCTCTATTGCATTAATATTTTGAGTAAAGTCCATTTAATCATATTATATGTATTTATGTGATCACCAAGTGGATTCACAGAAGACATAAATACAAGTTATCTTATGATTAAATAAATTAAGTTCGCAGTTGATAAATAAAGTTGGACGCTTTAATTAGGTATAGACTGTAATAAGTTCATTGAGTGATTTGTCTTAATCATATATGAATTTATTGATGTAGCGTGACTACATTGAACTGGATCACATATGAGATTTAATTAACTTTGTAATAACTGTCAGACTTATTAAATCTCATAGGCATTGATTTAATGTGATCTTAATCTTGAGTCAATTATAATTTCTTGATTATAATTGTTATTTCATTTGAGTTACCAATGGGCACGACATACACTTGTAGTCAAGATTACCCGGTATCTTGGTGGGAGCAATTACAAGTATTGAATTTATAGATTGACAATATAGAATTTGTACGACACATCTCTTGATGGGTTTCAGTACTTGATCATAGAATTCTCTGGCCAGAGTGTATCAACATATATATATAAGTATGTTGAAAATGATCATTAGAGAAAACCAGTAAGTATCAAGGAACAAGATGTAATTAAATTGATTGGACAGTTGAGATATCAATTTAATTAACGATGTGGTACAAAGGATTGTGCAATAAAGAAATCAATGTGGCTTGGGCGAATTATTATTCGAGCATACAATTATGGAGGTCAGTTCCAATCTTATAGTGGAGTAGAATTGGAATTAAATAATTATTTTTGTTTAATTACAAGCTTAATTATTGTAGCCACTATTGTATGTTCCCAAATGATCCCCGGGTTAGCTCATTTAATTGACAACACCATTACTGGACCCAAAAGCGAGAAAACTGGCATATCAGGCAAAAATCTTAATTATAATATTTGTTAAGGCCTAATGTGTTATATACAAGTGTAAAAGGGGTCTTGTGATATTTTACAAGTTAGTTCCCTAGTAAGTTACACATTCCCTCTACTATTACGTTAGTGGAGAGATAAATATTTAATTTAAAATATTTTAATATTTTAAATTAATGAGATATAATACTTGATAGGGTTTTTTCATAAGCCATTATAAATAAGGATTTTTCTCAAAACAAAGAGAGATAGATCTTTAAATAAAAAAAAAAAAAAAGGAACGCCAGTTGCAATTGGGAGTAGTGAAACAGACGCCCACACGTCCAGTGTTGATCAATCTTGAGTCATAGCCTGGAAGATCGTTTGGTGGTGGATCTACAGCTTTTGATTATTCATCTTCTCATTTAAACAAGGTACGAGTTTCTAGATTACTTAATTCTTATATATTATAAGAGATCCTTATTAAAAATACGATTTTTATCCAACAACATATGCTTTGATTAGAAGTTATTTGTTATAGAAACCTGTCTGACAGGATGATTAATTTGTAGTAGCTGCTTGCATGCAAACTTCCTTTTTTTTTTTTTTATAAAAAAAAAAGGGAAGCAAAGTATATGTTGAATTAAAAGAAAAGGTTTGTACAAAAGTGAACAATCTGTCGCTCCTTATAATACCAGCTTCTGCATTTGAATTTTTTTTTTTCTTTTTTTGGTGAAAAGAATATTTCTAGATACATATAATGCTCTTTTCTGTCTGTTCACCTAATATTTAACTAATGTTGAAGGCTGAAGATTTAATTAATGAGCAACCAGAAGGAGTCCGTCCCTGTATTGATTACCACAACAGCTGTTGGTTACTGTGGTTTGTTTTTAACAGAAAAACTTTAAATTTTGAGTTTCATTTTATCCGAAAACCTCAATGTCAATGTTTTCAGACCAACCATCCTTTCTCCACTCTAAATCAGAAAACATATGATCAGTAACGAACTTTAAATTTTGAAACTAACCTGATATTGAATTTTGGCATGTTAGAGTTGAATCAGAATTGCAATTAATTCATTAAGTGAAATTTATGAGCCACCAGATTTTTCATTGAATTAGATAATTAGATCAGCATTCGATGTTTACTTGGATATGTGAGTAGGACTGTTCTCCATATGTTGAAGTTAGTTATGCAAGTTGAAACCAGTCTGTTCAAGCCTGATGTTGACTTTTGGCAAGTTAGAATTGGGATTTCATGTCTTGAATCAAAGCTGAGACTTGGGGTTGAAAGTCATTGCAGCTTCAGCCTGTTTAGACATAGGGGGATGAGACTGAGTGGTGTACGGGAAAAGAAAGGGATGTTAATTACATGAACACAATCTTTTATCCTATAAGCTTAAGTGTGAAATCTTCTTTTATAGGAAAGGTTAGCTTAGCATTTTCTCTTACTAAGGATGAACTAATATCACCTGATCCTGTCCAAGTGAATTTATATTAAAAAGCTAAGCATGCATTAAGTTAGTGTGAGAGTCCCCTGAAGTCTATGGCAGCATTAAGCTAGAGCTGAGTGTTCATTCCGCATTTTGGGTTTGATTGGTCTATCTTAACAGAACCCACTTGAGATAAAGCCCCAGCGTTACATTCCACACATTATATTTGAGTTTATCGAGTTACACCATATCATTTACTTTTCCTGAAAACAAATATATATGTTAAATCAGGTAGAAAAAATTTAGTTGTTGTTATGGGCGCAACTCATGTTTTGAAACATTTAAGATTTTTAGCCATTATGTTACTATTCTGCGGTTTTTTAAGTTACAAGAGACAGTCAAAAAAACATAATATCTTAGTTACTTATAATAATTCTACAAGTGCGGATGGTGTAAAGTTATTGTCAACTCATACTAGCATATGTGAAATATTAAGAAGTCTTAGGGTTGGAGAAGATATGTTAGAGGTGATGAAAATTTTGTGAATCTTGAATTCAAGGAACAAAATAATAAGTCTAGTGTATAATATTTAAAAACCCTGCTTCATCATATAAAATGGATTGAATTGCTGTAAGACCTGTCCAAATTAAGTTGTCTAAACTCAGTCACAGGCTTGTGGGAACAAAGAAATTTTTTTTTTCTAGCAACTCCAGAGTCATTTTAATATGGAAATTTTGTCCTAAAGCAGCTTTTTGTTGTATGATTAAAGAGAAATCTGTGCTTTTCAGGTTAAAGGAAGGACGATAAAAGCCTAGATATGATGTGACAATAACCAGTTCCTATTATAGGACACTTGGAGCTCTTTTAGTTTATGATGTGACAAAATCAACAACATTTGAAACCGTGAGCCGGTGACTGAAGGATCTGAGGGACCATGCAGACTCCAACATCGTGATCATGATAATTGACAACAAGACTGATCTGTAACACCTCCAACTTCTATGTTAATTTTTCAGTCTCTCAATCGTTTATTGTTTAAACTTATGTTTTGTTTTATTTTTTTTAAAAATGTTGTATTTGAATTATTCTCCTCATTTGTTGTTGAGATATCAGAATTATTTTGTTATGGCAGTGTGCATTAGCCATATCACAGCTTACTCTGGTTTTTCAGGGTATAATATATTGCTTTAGTTGGATCCCCTATTACAAGGCAATGGAGTTGGCTTTTACATTTTCTTTTCTAATTTGTATTTATCTTTCTTGTAAAATGGGTATTTTCCTTGTGTGTTTGCAGAGGTCTTGAACAATTTATGTAACAATAGCCAGTTTCATTTAATCTCTTTTATGATACAAAAGTCGCTCTCTAACTTTCATATTTGTTTACACAGTTCTTCTAGCAAGTTTTTTTTTCTGACGTTGCATTATTTAATTTGTTTCCACAAATGATTTATTTTTTTGGGGGAAAAAAAAGAAAAAGAATTAATTTGTCAACTTGCTAAAAACCAATCAAATTAAAAGTAATTATGTTAATTACAGTATTAATAAAGATATGTAGAATCACAATTTGCACAAATTAAAGCATTTGATGGGTGTCGAAACCAGCAAATATAAAATCCTACTCTAAACAAGTTTGTGTATAGTGATTGAGCAGAGTCGTGTCCATAGAGATCGGTAATTATTTAAATCATTTTAAAATCAAAATGTAAAATTGGGGATTTTTGATGATAATGTAAATTAAATGAAAATAATAAGAATACAAATTAAAAATGGTAATTCAAAATGGGAAAACCCTGTTTGAAGGAATTAACTCAGCTTTGATTCAATTACTGATAATTGATACAACTATAAATTATTATTACTTATGGATAGACTGGTTATAGCTACTAAGACACTCTAATAGCCAATCTCTCCTTGACTTGTCGATAACCAAGGTACGACCATTGGTTATTTCTCTAATCAATAGACAACCCTAGATACGATCATAAGATTTAATCAATTGACAGCCTGAAAAACTAGAGAGACCCAAATCCTAATCAACACATATGATGATTCATTTAAAGTAGATTGCTTATTCTCATAACACAACGCACTGCTATGCTATTTGCCACAAACATTAAAATCTTCATACGATGAATCTTTCAATTGGCAATAGATTAAGTTGATAATTAAATAGTGACCAGTTATCTAATTAACAAACATAATCTTGACAGTAATTCAGAGATAAGCAAATACCCAAAAAGCAATAAAACAATTAAAGCATAAGAAATATCTCACAGTAATGATGAATCAAAGCTTCATTAATCCTCAACTAGAAAAATGAGTTTAGTTACTCATGGAGAAGAAAGAAAAGATTTTTCTAGAGTTTTTCTTCAATTGTGTTCCCCCCTTTGTAATTCACGTGCTTCCTCTTTTATAGTTTCCCAAAAAAAATAAAAATGTTAATATCTAAAATATTATCTAAAGATTAAATTCAAAATTACAAAAATAACCAAAAAGATAAAACATGTTAAAATAAAAACTTCAAGTCCTCAGTTGACAGCATGCGCCCACGCCTTATCAACAAACTTCTTCTGAAGCTCAAAATTTCTCCAGGAAAATAATTTGTCCTCAAACATCATCTTGTAACTCAATTTAGTACCAATCAATAGAATTGCACCTACAGAAATAAAACACAAGTAAATCACTATTAAGTGCAAAACATTGATATTAAAGAGAGTAAACAATGCAAAACTAGTGCATAAAATACACTCCAACAAATTCCCCCACACCAAGACAATGCTTGTCCTCAAGCATATAACTTAAGACTAATCCCAAATCTTCACTCAATTCTCATCTCAACTCATCCAAGAATAATCTTAAACAAGCACACCTCAAGGATTTAAGTCAATTAACATTCAAGAGACAAGGGTTTTAAAGCATATAATCTCAAAAACTAACATAAAGTCACTCAACCACCAAGACAATTTATCCAAAATTCAAGTGCAATAAGATTCAATAGCCCTCTCATTGAATTTACTCCATGCACTCTAGGTGTTTAGGGTATCATTTATGCACTCAAATCAAATCAAAGAATGCTATTACCATAAGCTTGTTCATATATCACATCTCAATCCACAAAACATGAATTAAATGCAAAAATTTAAGGGTCTTAAAAAGGGTGTAACGGGACTAAATGGGTTGAATGAAAAATAAAGGCCTATGGAAGAAAAAGATATCAAAATGAGAAGAATGAACCCATTGAATGAATCTTATGACATCAAAATGCTTATTGCTACTCAAGTTGCCAAGAATGTAAACATTTTTTTTTTCACAGTATAATGCTTTTTTTATGGTTTTTTTTTTTTTTTTTGTAATGGTGATGGTGAATCAAGTAAAAGAAATGAACCTTGCACAATTTTATTCAAGCATAATACAACTTGATCGAATTGAGAAACTTTTATTAAAGGTAGCAAAAGCAATAAAATATATCTAAACAATGAGTCCAAAAATCTCCTCAAATTGAGGCACAAAAAGAAGGTAAACGGGTAAGTAGATGGAGAGAAGTAGATGGAAAAAATAACAAAACAAGTGAAGAGAATGGTTAGGGTTTAAATAAAGATTAACAAATAAAGGTCTTCGGGTGGAGAAAAGGAAAATAGAAAAAAAAATGGAAAGTGGTTTGCCCTTATCATTTTAATGCATAAAAATCCCGTAATGCGGCTTCAACATGCATAACAAAGCAAGTTTTAGAATAGACAAACTAAGATTGATATTCACTCCAGAAAAATAATTAGAGCAAAGTGGTTGCTCATAGGCTCAAATCCTCACAAAGTTGGTGAATTTCCCATCAAATCATATACACTTTGAAATTGAACCAACTATCAATAGTGGTGAGTTATTCGTTTAAGCAACTAATTTGTTGGAAAACAAAACAAAACTCGAATCTAGTCATGCATCTTAACTCATATCCAAAAAGCAAACTAACTCAAAAATTATTCAAGGATGAGCAGAGTGAAACTAAACGATCTCTCAAAGCAACAAAATAACATTTCCAGACATCAATATTGCAAAAATCTCTCCCCTACACCAAGAACATACACTGTCCCCAATGTATGATAATCAAAGCTCACATAAAGAAATATAACATAAGGACAAAAGATTAAAGGCAAAGAGAACGTCCCTGAATTGTGAGCTCTAATCCCTATAACGTCTATGGGCTCGGCGGAAATGGTGGCTATAGATGAGAAAGGCAACGGGCTGAGCTTCAAACCAAAATATGTTGCGGTGAGGAAGGAGAGTGGCTTGGCGGGCAGAAATGTGCAGAGACGAAGATGTGCAGTAGTCGCGCGCAGCTGAGACGTGCAGCGGAGATCGCGTGGCTGAGATCACGTAAGGATGACGTGCAAAGATCGTCCGAGGAAAGAAGACAAGCAACGGCGAGAGATTCAAGTGAGAATGATGCGTGGATTATGCTGCTTGAAGCGGCTGGAGACGTGGATCGTGGTTCTGTCGTGTGACTGGAGAAGCGGCTGTAGCTTTAGAGTGGGCTTAAGGTTTCTGATGAACAGTGAAACATAAAATCAGTTTTTCAATTTTTTTATTTTTATATATAAATAATAAAAGAAATAAAAATTTAATTAAAGAAATTAAATGAAGAAGTAAAAATAAAAATAAAAATCTAAAAGAAACACTGGCAATAACAAAAATCACAGAAGTACTTTTTTAGTAAGCATATGGGTACGTCTTAATACCATTTTACTTTAAAATCATAGAAGTACTTATTAGTTAAAACATGGGCACGGCTAACAAAAAATTGAAACACTTGAGACACTAAAAATCACAGAAGAACTTTTTCAATAAGAACATGGGCAGGCCTTAAAGCCATTTTACTTTAAAATTATAGAAGTACTTATTAGTTAAAACGTGGGCACGACTAACCAAAAATTTTCTTTTGGCCAAAATAAGAAAAGATATCATTTAAACAATTTGAATCAAAACTAAAAACAAAAGATATAACAAAAATTAAAATAAACATAAATCAATTGGGTTGCCTCTCAAAAAGCGCCTTTGTTTATGTCTTTGGCTAGACACATTCATGCCTCAATCTCCCAGCAACGGAACCAACGGCTTAAGCTCTATTTTCGGTGCCTGCAAAATAGATGGAAGAAGTTTTGTATGAGATGAAGGTAATTCAATATAAGACACATTATAAGTTAAAGTTCTTAAAGAATTTAATTCAAAGATTGTCTCTTGCAATGCAGAATGTAAAACAAACTCCATTTTATCCTTATGCAATCTTTTGAGGCCCAAGCTGTTGTTTAAAGCAGTTACCAATGAATCTTTAACATCCAAATCAAAAACCTCCTGCACTAAAGGGTTAATAACATCTACAGAAAATACTGAATATTCATCACTAGGATATTTAATGGCATCATTTATATTGAACTCTATGACCTCTCCATCAAACTCCATAGTGAGAGTCCCCTAATATACATCCATTTTAGTCCTATCAGTCTTAAGAAAGGGTCTTCCTAGCAAAATTGGGACAGAATTAGAGAAGTTATCCTCTTCCATATCAAGTACATAAAAATCAGCAAGAAAAACCAACTCATTAACTTGTACTAAGATATCCTCTAATACCCCATCAGGATATGCATTAGACCTATCAGCTAGTTGAATTATCACGCCAGTTTCTTTTAATGGACCAACATTCAAAGATGAATAAATGGAACGAGGCATGACATTAATAAAAGCTCCTAGATCTAACATAGTGTTCTCAACTCTAACACTACCAATTTTATAAGGGAAAGTAAACTTACCTAGATCCTTGCACTTAGGAGGTAGTTTCTTTTGGAGAACTGCTGAAACATTCTCCCCCATGCGAACTCTTTCATTTCCTCTTAACTTTCTGTTGGAGGTGCATAGTTCCTTAAGAAATTTAGCATAACGAGGTATTTGTTTTATAGCATCTAATAAAGGAATATTTACCTCAACCTTGCGAAATGTCTCAAAGAAGTCTCTCTCTTGTTCCTCCTTCTTGAATTTTACAAACCGTCTTGGAAAAGGAGGAGGTATCACCACAGGTAGGGGTTTTGCTCTGTTAGGTTGCACATCTTGAGATTAAGGCATCAATTCCTCTTTCTCAAGCTCATCTTCTATCCGCTTTGTCACTCTCTTGCTAGGCTCTTACAATTCCTTCCCACTTCTAAGGATGACAGCACTAACGTTTTGCTTTGGATTCATCTCAGGTTGTGAAGGCAATCTCCCTGATACTTAAGACTCCAAGCGGCTCATTGTAGTAGCCAGTTGGCTCTCTTGGTTCTCCAAATTCTGAATGCTTGTTGTAATTGCCTGTTGAAATTGTTGAGTGTTAGTTGCAAGTGATTTAACAATTTCCTCAGGAGATATAACTGACTTGGAGTTTAACTATGGAAGAGCTGGTTGTTTGGGTGGGTATTGTTGTGGGAATTCGGATGGTCTAATTCCATAACTGAAGTTGGGATGATCCTTCCATCCTGGGTTATACGTTTGTGCATAAGGATCATATCTCCTCTGAGGCATGCCCGGAAATCCTCTAATTGCATTGGCTTGTTCAAAGGGTTCTTCTTGAAGTGTAGGACACGTATTAGTTGGATGCCCCATATTAGAACAAATGCCAAAAGTCTTCACCTGTTGCACATTGCCTACAACAAACTTTTCCATAATAGAGGTAAGTTTATCTAAAAGTTGATCAATAGAAGAAGTACTTACCTCATTCACTTTCCTTGAAGTGGTATCTTGCCTGTTGCCAAACTGCTGCACATTAGCAGTCATGTTCGAGATTAACTCCTTTGCTTGAGTAGGGGTCTTGTTTACCAACACACCTCCACTTGCAGCATCTATCATACTCCTATCCATCAATGACAATCCTTCGTAAAAGTATTTGATAAGTTGTTTCGAAATCTGATGCTGAGGACAGCTGTCACACAATTGTTTGAATCGCTCCCAATACTCATACAATGACTCCTTAGGAAGTTGTCTGATCCCACAAATATCTTTTCTAATGCTGGTAGCTCTTGAAGCAAGAAAGTACTTCTCGAGAAACTGCTTTTTCAAATCAGTCCACGTTGTAATCGATCCAAGAGGCAAGTAGTACAACCAATCTTTTGCTAGCCCATCTAAAGAGAAAAAAAATTGCAAGCAGCTAATTTGCTCTTCAGTCACACCTTGAGGTCTCATGCTTGAACACATAACATGAAATTCCTTGAGATGTTTATGGGGATCTTCACCCGCAAAATCATGAAACTTGGGTAATAAATGAATAAGACCATACTTTAATTCAAAATTTACCTCCAAGTCTGCATATTGAATGCAGAATGGTTGCTGATTCAAGTCAGGTTCACTAACTCTCTAAGAGTTCTTTCTGCATGTGGAGCTCTAGCCATCACTTGTTCTTCTGAGTTGCTAGATACTTCTTCTGAATCGCTAGATGATTCAACCAAATCAAGCATTATATCTGTTTCAGAAAGCAAAGGCGACGAGGATCGTTGCTTGGCTTGCTTGGTCTGTTGTCTCAGTTGGCGAGCTGTCTTCTCAATTTTAGGATCAAACGAAAGTGTGCCTGTACAAGAAGAACGAACCATACACCAAGTAAAACGTAAAAAGGATTAAATAAATGACACCAATCCTCGGCAACGGCGCCAAAATTTGATGGGTGTCGAAGTAGCAAATATAAAAACTTACTCTAAACAGGTTTGTGTATAGTGATTGAGCAGGGTCATGTCCACAGAGATCGGTAATTATTTAAATCCTTTTAAAATGAAAATGTAAAATTGGGGATTTTTGACGATAATGAAAATTCAATGAAAATAATAAGAATGCAAATTAAAAATGGTAATTTAAAATGGGAAAACTCTAGTTGAAGGAATTAACTTAGCTTTGATTCGATTACTGATCATTGATACAAATATAAATTATTATTACTTATACTAGTCGATAACCAAGGTACTGAGACACTCTAATAGCCAATCTCTCCTTAACTAGTCGATAACCAAGGTACGACCGTTGGTTATTTCTCTAATCAATAGACAACCCTAGATACGATCATAAGATTTAATCAATTGACAGCCTGAAAAACTAGAGAGACCCAAATCCTAGTCAACACATATGATGATTCATTTAAATTAGATTGCTTATTCTCATAACACAACGCACTGCTATGCTATTTGCCACAAACATTAAAATCTTCAGACGATGAATCTTTCAATTGGCAAAAAATTAAGTTGATAATTAAATAGTGACCAGTTATCTAATTAACAAACATAATCATGACAGTAATTCAGAGATAAGCAAATACCCAAAAAACAATAAAACAATTAAAGCATAAGAAATATCTCATAGTAATGATGAATCAAAGCTTCATTAATCCTCAACTAGAAAAATGAGTTTAGTTACTCATAGAGAAGAAAGAAAAGATTTTTCTAGAGTTTTTCTTCAATTGCGTTCCCCCTTTTGTAATTCACGTGTTTCCTTTTTATAGTTTCCCAAAAAAAATAAAAATATTAATATCTAAAATATTATCTAAAAATTAAATTCAAAATTACAAAAATAACAAAAAAGATAAAACACGTCAAAATAAAAACTTCAAGTCCTCAGTTGCCAGCACGCGCCCACGCCTTATCAACAAACTTCTTCTGAACCTCAAAATTTCTCCAGGAAAATAATTTATCCTCAAACATCATCTTGTAACTCAATTTAGCACCAATCAATAGAATTGCACCTACAAAAATAAAACACAAGTAAATTACTATTATTAACTGCAAAACATTCTTTTTTTGGTCAAGAAGGAGCACTTAGCAAGGCTAAGGCAGAATAGAATGGGTGTAAGACACGCCATACATGTCATGCCGTACTTAGCAAGGCTAAGGCAGAATAGAATGGGTGTAAGACACGCCATACATGTCATGCCGTAGCCAAACATTTAAACCAACTGGGGGAGACTCGTGAACATGAATGCCCACAGGGAAAGAGAGAGCCAAGTTGGCAAGGAAATCGGCTGAGTGATTTGCCTCTCTATACACATAATGAAGGCTGACATTCCAATCATGATTAAGGAGTTCTTTGATGGCATGCAGAAGTGGGCCAGAGGCATTAGGCTCTACTATCTCATTTGAGACCAGTTTTGGCCCGCATAAACTGTCAACTTCCGCTTCCGGTTCTCTTATCCCATTCCTCCACGCTAAAAGTAAGGCTTGATATAGGCCCCAAAGTTCAGCGAGGGTGATAGAGCACATCCCTACATTCATGCAAAAATCGCCACACCACCGACCCTGAGCGTCTCGAATCAAGCCACCAGCTCCTGCCATACCCGAGGTCTTGCGGGAACCATCATTATTTAGTTTAAAACCAGGTGATGCAGGGGGAGACCATCTTATCCATTTGTTAATTCTAGAAGCTCCAGCAGGTTGGAGTGCCAAGTAAACACTCTGAATTTTCGCAACCCGAACAGAGACATCCTGGATCAAAGGGCTGCTGCACACAGTAGACTTTGTGCATCTAACCTTATTCCTCCAATTCCATAGCTGCCAAATCATGACCCCAAATGTACAAGGCCAGTCTTTATTAGTATTTAACTGCCAACAATTTCTGATGCTGCAAAGGATCCAATCCTAAAGATTCATAGAGAAGAAATTAGTCATGAGCGATGATAGATCTCCAGATTCTATTGGCCATCGTGCAGTCCCTTAAAACATGAAGGGTGTCTTCGAGGTGGTAGCCGCAAATATCACAAGCTGTATTTACGTTAAAGTGATGCCTATTCAGTTCTGCTTTAGTCTTCAGCTTATCTTGTATAGCCAGCCACAAAAACATTCTAATTCTTTGTCGACCTTACCACTTCCAAATAAACTTCCAAACCACATTTTCACTTTGAAATTCCTGTTGAATTAAGGAGTTATAAGCTGACTTGACTGTAAAAAGCCCTGTTTTAGACTTAGCCCAATTGAGCTCATCTTTTCCTGCACCATAAAGAGGGGGTTTGATCACTGCAATTTGAAGGAGTATATTATTTGGGAGAAGATTTGCAAAAACGGTCCAATTCCAAGAACCATCTCTGTTCACGAAATCCGAAACCTTGCTGTTGAGGATCTCCCTAGGAATCGGTTGCTGAGCATGAAAAAACAAAGGTTTATCCTCAACAGCCCAACAATCCCACCAAAAATTAATCATCCTGCCATCTCCAATGGTCCATCTAATGCCTCGAAGAATTTCCTCCCAAATATTGGCAATGGCCCTCCACATATAGGATCCAGACTTTGTATTCAGGGATTGTGGCACAACATGATCCTCAATGCCATATTTCGAGCGTAACACCTTGACCCACATGCTGTCAAGAGAAGAAATTAGATTCCAGCTGATTTTCATAAGCAAGGCCTTGTTCATTGTATCAATGTTTTTCAGACCTAATCCCCCACAAGTCTTAGGTTTGCACATAACGGTCCAGCTAACCATGCTTATCTTTCTCTTCTTGGCATTTCCGCTCCAAATAAAAAGCCGACAACATTGATCAATTTTGCTCTGAATGGTGGAGGGAAGTCTTGTAGTCTGCATTGTGTAAATTGGAATGGATTGAATAACTGACTGGGCAAGCGTGACTCTTCCAGCCAACGAAAGGTGCATAGCATTCCAGCCAGTAAGGCGCTGTTGGACATTATCAAGGACACCCTTATACGTACTCCTGTTTACTCGATCATGTAGAGGGAGAACGCCTAGATATCTTCCCAAATTATCAGTCACCGAGAAACCAAGCTCGGAACTAATTTCACGACGAAGATTAACAGCAACATTTCTAGAAAAATAAATATTAGTTTTTCCTTTGCTCACCTTTTCTCTAGAAGCAAGACAGAAAACCTTAAGAACTTCATCAATAACTTGGGCTTGCTGTATAGACGCCTCCGAAAGTAATAATAGATCATCCGCAAAGAACAAATGAGTGATTGGAACTCCATTGCGATTTAAACGCATAGGCCTCCAACTCCCTTTTCTAACTTCACTAATAATCCCATGACTAAGACGCTCTATGCATAACACAAAGATATAGGGTGATAAGGGTTCCCCTTGTCGAATCCCTCTTGAAAGAGTAAAAGAGTCAGTTAACTCTCCATTCCACAACAGTTGCATTGTGGGGGACGTGATGCAGTCCATTATAAGGTAAATAAGCTGTAAAGGTAAACCCACCTCAAACAGCGTATCATGGATGAAATCCCATCCGATGTAATCGTAAGCTTTTTCCAAATCCACCTTAATTGCCATATACCCTATTCGTCCTATCTTCTTCTTGATCGAATGAATAATCTCTTGAGCTACAACCACATTTTCAATAATATGCCGACCTGGAACAAAGCTCGTCTGAGTGGGGCCAATCAAAGTAGGAAGGATTTCTTTGAGTCGGTTGGCCACCAACTTAGTGATTGTCTGATAGACCACAGGGCACAAACTAATGGGCCGACAATACTTTATACTAGTAGGATTCTCAGTTTTCGGAATGAGAACCAACAAGGTGCGGTTGAGTTCCTTTGGAACTTCACCACCATTAAACACATTCTTTATGAGTTTGCATACTAAAGGGCCGACTGAATTTGATAAAAAATAGCATGTAATCCATCCACCCCTGGAGCCTTCATGGAACCCATGCTAAAAATGGTATCTTTCACTTCACCATCTTCAACCAGCTTACAGAGCTTAGTAATTTTGTAATCCTTAATCGGAGGAAACATCCCCTTGAGAGGATAATCTTCATGCACATTATTTTCTTCAGTGTAGAGACTTGAGAAGAAGCTGACTGCATGGGCCTTGATATCTTCTTTATTATAAATCCACTGTCCAGCCTCATTCTTGATAGCCTCTATACGATTATGTCGGCTGCGGTTAATGGTTTTACTATGGAAGTATGCTGTGTTCCGTTCCCCACATTCTATCCATTCCTTCCGTGACTTCTGATACCAGAGGACTTCCTCTTGAGTCAACACTACCTCAAGCTCTCTCTTAAGCTTTAATTCCAAGCGAAAAAGGGAGCTAGAATGTCGGTTTTCAAGTGCTTTTTTAATACCTCCAATTCTTGCCAGTAGTTTATTTTTACGTTTAAAAATATTTCCAAACACTTCCACATCCCACTTTTGCACCTTCTTCACAAACTCCGCTGATTCTTGGAGATAATTCCCCTTGGAATTCCAGTTATTGGTAACAAAATTATTGAAAGTCTTATCAGTAAGCCAAGAAGCCAGAAAGCGAAAAAGTCAGTTTTCTCTGTTTACTTTCTTCTCCCCTTCAACACGGACTAGGATAGGCCTGTGATCCGAACCTACCTTTGGGAATGCAAAACCCTCGCCTCATTGAATTTGCAAAGCCATTCATCATTACAAATCACCCTGTCTAGCCATTTAAAAAGAGTTCCCCGCGCCCATGTGAAACGAGGGCCATGAAATTGTAAATCATAGAGATGATGACAATTAAACCAGCGTCTGAAAAGCTTGCATGTATCCCTATTCTTAGTCGATCCCCCTTGCCGTTCATTAGCATTTAAGATGGCATTAAAATCTCCACCAATCATCTATGGCCCTTGTATATTTTTAGCTATTCTATCAAGCTCACACTATAGTAATCGACGTACAGAAGGGTTTGGGCTGGCATAAACAACCATGACCCACGAAAGGACTCCTTTGCTATCCAACACCGTGAAATGAACTGTTTATGGTTGAAAATAACACCAATCTTTAAATCATCCTGCCATAGAAGCCAAATCTCGCCGGAAAAACCGACCGCCTCAATCCTATGCGACCTATTGAAGCCACTATGCTTGATAAAGCCATCTGCTTTAACCCTACTGACACGCGGTTCCAAGATGGCAACCATAGCAGGGTGATACTTTTGCACTATAGAACTAAAAATTTATCGAAAACCTACTAAAGCAACCCCCTGACAGTTCCAGAGCATGATAGAAAAGGCCATAAGAGAAATAAAGAATTTAAGGGACCCATACACCTTCTATTGCATGGCTGCATTTTCGTAACCTGTTGCATCTTCGTCTTATAGAGAAGTTTAGCTGTCTGACTCATCTCCATCTTCAGCTTCTGAATTCACCATAAAGACACTATCATCTGACTCATCATCTCCCACATTTTCCATCTCAGCATTATTATTATCCGGTGGATCACCCATGGTGTTTGAGTCAGCACTGGTGTTCACCTTGTAATTGACAGGTGCAACCTCAGTGCATGGGGTGAAGGATATGACAGTATGTTTAGATTGGTCGAGAGTGGTATGTGCAAGGATTGGAGTTAAAGTGAGCGGTGGCGAGTTGAAATGGTTATTTTGGCTACGTAAGACACGTTCCCCTTGCATTGCATTAGATGGGCCAGGATCAGTTATTTTCATCACTTTGTTAATGGGCGATTTTGGTATTTGAGCATCTCTTGGGTCATTTGTTTAGGTTTCACGTGAGGGGCTCAATTTGTGGTAGCTGATTTAGCACGTTTGGGATTCTTAGAAGTATTGTTGACTTTATAAGGGATAGTGACAGCTGGTGTTTGAGTTTGCATGGGAATGCCAGGATTCTCAATATTTAAGAAATCTCACCAACATGTTCCTCAACAGTAGATAAAATCTCAAACCTTGATTGTCCCCCAAATATGCTTGTATTATTCCTTGCCAATCCCCTTAAATCCTCTCTTTCCTTATAGCTCTTAGTTTTCCTTTTTTTGGAAACCACCATCCACGGCCCAAACTTTGGGTTTTACGCCATAGCTTGTTCACTCATGGTCGCCGTGGCATCCCCTTCTCCGATGAGCTCAGTTTCACCATGGGATTCCGCATGAACAGCTTTCTCCGGACAATCCACGCTAACATGACCATATCTTCCACATCGAAAACAAATCGTTGGCAAGCTTTCATATTCAACTTTCTTTATCTTTCCATCCAGAAAGAATTGTGAACATAGAGGTCTGTCCAATGCCTCCTCTGCCGCTATGGGCACAAACTTTCCTCTCGTGGCGGATTCAGTGTTGTAATCAATACGAACAACATTACCAATAATTTGGCCCAACAGACGAATGATCCTTTTATGATAGTAGTGCAAAGGCATCCCCGGTAATCTAATCCAGGCGACGATAGAATCAACTCTCTCACTTAAACAATCAAAACGAGGGGACCACTGTTGAACCGTCAAGTAATGGCTGAGAATTGTCCATGGCCCTTGAGTGAGGGCATGTTGAGTATCAGTGTACGTCTTGAACCTAACCAAAAAAATAGTTATTTTCAAGGTCAATAACAGAGAAACCTTGCGAATCACCCCATAGGGCTTCCAACCTATTACGCAAGGCTTGATAACCGATTGTCCGACCCAAAAGTTTCACTACAACAGTGTTTTGCCAAGGCTTCACCAATTGTTCTTGGAGTCTTTGGGAAAAAGAAATGGATGGAATAGCCCCATTATTATCAAATACCACATCTTCGTTGTCAAAGTCAATGTCTTCATCTTGACCCATCATGTCTTTTTCCATCATTTTCTATGATTCTAGCAACTTATCCTTAAAGGACACGGAGGAAGGGTTATCGCCGTCTACGCCCTGGGCCCTGAACTTTTCCTTTTTCGCTGATCGTTCAGCCTCCAACGGTGGTGGGGGTTCTTTTCCTAGAGGGACGATGGGAGAGTTTTCCATAGCGGCTATTAAGTGCAAAATATTGATATTAAAGAGAACAAACTATACAAAACTAGTACATAAAATGCACTCCAATAGCATTACATTTGCATAATTTCAATCATGTTTGCATAAATTCATTTAATCTTATCTACAGTCTTACTAGACAAACAAAAAAGAAAACAAAACAAAAATTATATTTAAAACAAAAAAGAAAAGTTATTAAATTTCCCATGACGGAAAATAAAATGGATATACAGTGCATTTGATGCAACGTATTCAGTATTCACAATCGTTAAGTTTAAGACATAAATCGAGTAAATTTGAGACCTACAAAGTTGTCAATTGAATTTTGAACCCAAATTCCCAGAATGCTAGAAGAAAGTGATTTAAAAGTTGAACCCAAAAAAAAAAAAAAATACTACTAGCATCTTGTCATCTTCTCGACTAAATTTCATTTTCCTTGCATTTTCATTGCTACTAAGCTCCCATCGAGAATTACAAAACCAACGGTCTATCATTGTCTTTCCATTTTTTTATTTTGCCACCAGTGGATTGAATCCATTTTAGCTGGTTAACTTTTGAACTCCTAAGTTGGGTCTATCGCATTACTTAAAAGAAGTCAAATGGGAGTACTCTAGGCAAGTGAGTCCATTGTTAGCCTACCAAGCTTCTGTTATATGATAGAACAGTAGGCCATAATGTGAAATTTAATGATTTTTTTTTAAATAAATTGAAGTCGACTCAATATGAGACCCACCAATAAAATTTTGGGGCCATTTTTTAGTATTAAAAAAAGAAAGATTATTGGAGGTGTCATTTAATTGAGATGATAAAATCTCTTGCGTTAAAAATAAGAAATATAAAATTTAACTAGCTCACGTTAGTAAGGAGAATTAGGAATTACAAATAAAATCAGTGGGTTCTAATAATTACATAAAACATGCTGGAAAAGGTTAATTTCGAAAGAGATCAAAACATGTTATAAGAAATAAAGAAATTGATTTTAAGAATGACTAATTTAATTCGTGAAGCGTGGATTGTTGTGCAAATTTTAATGAACTCGCAAGCGCACGAATCTATTGTAGTATAGATCAATGGTGACGAGTGTCGATTCCACGAGAAGGTGGATTTTAATTGTGTGTAGAGTTAATTTTTTAAGTAGGTAATTGGATTTATGGTGAAGATGTTGATATAATTTTGTTCTAAATCTAAATTAAAATGGTGGGATTAAATTAGAGATTAAACTATGTGAATAAAGTGCTTGGGTATCCGGATCTGCATCAACATGCACCATGGGCTTAATATTCCTTATTAGTGCCAATTAAATCATGAGGGGGATTTCCACTCCTCATGAGTCTCACTCTAATAAATATGGTATTAAGCACTTATCGTGCCAAACAGTAATAACCTTGCACTAGGGAGACGGTAGTACCGGTACAAAATCTAGGCAAGATTATTACTATCTGTCGACGAAAAGTCAAAACAGCCATATAAATCAGAGGGGAGAAGAAAGAAAATTTACCAAATTAGCCCATGGAACATGTGGAGACCTCACCTTCAACCCAAGCTTGAAAGAAAATTAGCTGCTCATTATTTGAACTAAGGGTAAAATGGGTATTATACTAAAATATGTAGAAATACAAGAAGGAGAGAGAATTTTACAAAACTAAGCTCAAAAATGGATTCAGGGGTGTCAAATTAGGGGGGAGAGCCCCCTTTTTATAGATACAATGAGTAAATTATGGCCATTGGATGAAATCAATTCGGACGCTCAGGATTGCGCCACGTGGCAAGCTTGGATTGCTTGGAACACATCATCAGCGATTGTGATTCAGTGTGCCGCATGTAACTTAAGCCAATTTTCTCGTCCAATACTGTGTTGCCACGTCATCGGTCAGTGTAAAGTCAACCAACCTTGATCAAGTGCATTGCTTTTATCGTAAGCTCATTTTTTCGGTCCAATCATACACTGCCACGTCATCAGTCAACGCCACATCATTAATTAACGCCACATAAGCAGTCAATACCACATCATTCGTCCAATCAAATGCTGCCATGTCACCGGTCAATGTCACGTTATCGTACGTATATATGAATAGTTTCGTACATGATCAGTGATGTATACGTGAACAGTACCGTATACGTGAACCGTACCGTATACGTGAACAGTGCCATTTTTTCCTTTATGCTCCTCCTAAGGTTTTCGACTGTGCTGAGTTCAAAAATGCTGTCCGATGTCTCGTTAATTGTGAAATGGCCTGAATCCCCCTAAAATACATAAAATACATAAGTTATAATAAAACACACACAATTAAAGTGCAAGGGACTTAAGTACATAAAAATAGGGATGTTAGTGAGACTTGAAGTATAACATGACCATTTTATCCTTTGTAAATACACACTTTCTAACACTCAACATGGATCCATTGACGAGACAAAGAATTCTATCATTGCATTAAAAGTTTATAGCATGTGAATAATGAGAATAAAAAAAATATTGTAACAAATTAATCAGTACAAAATAGTCTTTTAGATCACTAAAATAAGAATCATGTGCATATATATAATTGCATGCTAATCTTTATTTTGAGTTGTCTAAATCTAATATCAAACTTGATTAAGGACTTTAGTGGGGAAAAAAATACAAGCAAGACCAGAAGAGGACATTAGTGGATACTATATATATATATATATCTATATTTTTTTATAAAACAAAAACAACATTATTATAGTATGAATAGTATTGTCATTTTATGTGCTACAGTGGTACCATGGCATAAATAATATCACTTTTTTTTATCTTAATGGCATATTGATGGTGTTTAAATATTATAACTATTTTTACAATCTTTTGAGTTTATTTCAGCCAAAAACAAAAACTCTTAACAAATTGAAAATCCTTTTTCAAAGCAGCAAGATGATTGTTAGAGATGCAGAAAAAGTTTGGATATGGGTCACCCAGGCCCGATTTAGCTCGGCCCAAAGTAAAGTGGCCTCTAATTTGTCTGTTGAAGCTACCAAACAACACTTCATTTACTAGAAAGAACACACATCGTTTTATTGCTCAAGCGACCACATTCTTTTTGCAGAAATGAAATGAATATAGAGCAAGAAAACCTATATAAATTGTCCACCAAGCGAAGTCACTAATAGGCTGCCTAAGAAACTAAGTGTGGTGCTGATGAAACTAAGTGTGGTGCTGATATAATTAAGGGGTGGTCAATACAATTACTAGAAGAAAGGTCTTGTCGAGATCATATCTTTAACTTAACTTCGAGAGAGAGAGGTAGAGGGGGAGGGGGGAAGGGTGTTGAAATAAAGAAGCAATAAGACACTAAGGCAAATTACACTTCTCTGTTAAGATTAAAGGAATTTAAAATAGAAACTGTTAACTCAGAAGATAGATGATGTTGCAAATATTTGCTATAGAAGTTGAATAAATTTTATTGAATGAGAACAAACAATTATATAGAGCCAAACATAACAAACTCCTAGTAGTAAGGAGTCACTAACGCAACTAACAACCCCACAACTTACAAAACAAAGATAGACTCAAATACACCAAATCATGGACTTCTTAAACACAAGGAACCACTTACAACAATTATTGACTTGGACTTAACTTACTGCAAAAGACTAGGACTAACCATGACCATTTCTACATTAACGTTAACACTCCCCCTTAATGTAGAAATCTAACAACTCCCAAATTATCCCTGAAATTAAGGAACTTCTCCAAAGACAAAGGCTTTGTAAATACATCAACTAACTGCTCATCAGTTCTACAATAAGACATCTTAATGCTTCCATTTTCAACCAACTCTCTGATGAAGTGATGCCTTATATCTATATCTCTTGTGCGGCTATGAAACACAGAGTTTTTAGTCAATGCAATTGTGGACTTATTATCACAATAAATAATTGTTGCCTCTCTTTGATGTTGCTTCATTTCTTCTAAAATTCTCCTCAACCAAATTGCTTGACACGCTGCTGAAGTTGCTGCGATATACTCGGCTTCCGACGAGGACAATGTAGTAAATGGTTGCTTTTTGG
Organism: Clausena lansium; assembly: GCA_030449835.1. Lineage (NCBI taxonomy): Eukaryota > Viridiplantae > Streptophyta > Magnoliopsida > Sapindales > Rutaceae > Clausena > Clausena lansium. The sequence goes on along the minus strand of JASUUF010000146.1, from coordinate 2,394,603 downwards.
AGGACCAAGAGATTGCACCTGAGCCAAGGTTAAAGGCATAGCCTGTAGGGCTTCTACGATCATCAATTGAACCTACCCAATCACTATCTGAAAAACCACATAAGCGAAAATCTTCAACATTAGTATACCAAATTCCATATTTGCTGGTCCCTTTCAAATAACACAGCACTCTTTTAGCAGCCCCATAATGAACTTTGATTGGACTCTTCACGAACCTTGACAAAAGACATGTAGCATGCATAATTTTCAGTCGGCTATTTGTCAGATACAATAAGCTCCCAATCAAACTTCGATAAACCCGAGCATCAATCTTTTCTTCCTCATCATCCAAGCTGAATTTTTTATTGGTGTTCATAGGAGTTTTTACTGGATTGCAATCTTTCATGTTAACTATCTCAAGTAAATCATTTACATATTTTTCTTGAGAAATAAAAATCCCATTATGTTGTTTCACCTCCAGCCCAAGAAAATAACTCATCAAGCCAAGATCAGTCATCTCAAATTCATTAATCATGCTTGATTTGAAATCTCCCATTAATCCAGCACTATTACCAGTATAGATAAGATCATCAAAATAAAGGCATACAATAAGAATCTCATCCATACCTCTTGTTTTGACATACAAGGTAGGTTCATTTTCACTCCTACGAAAACCATGTTGCTTGAAATGTCCATTAATTCGATCGTACCATGCACGCGACGCTTGCTTCAAGCCATATACTGATACACCTTATTTTCTTCACCTGAAACTTCATCGCCTTGAGGCTGCTGCACATAACTTCTTCCTCCAAAATACCATTAAAAAAAGCTGATTTAATAGCAAATTGATATACATTCCATTTGTGATGAGCAGAAATAACCAAAACAGTTCGAATTGTATCAAATCTAACAACTGGAGCAAAAGTTTCATCGAAATTGATACCTTCACACTGCATGTATCCCTTGGCAACCAGCATCGCCTTATGTTTTTGGATTGAACCATCAGATCTATATTTAATCTTATAGATCCATTTTAACCCAACAACTTCTTTTTCCTCTAGTAAATCAACAAGCTCCCATGTGTGATTTCTTTCTAGAGCTTTAATTTCATCATTCACGGCTTGGCACAATTCTTTGCATTTTACAGCATCTTGAAACACAGTTGGCTCACTGATTTGAGAAAAGTTGCATCTTGCAGCTTGCTCATAAATCTCCACCAAAGACTTCACTTTCCTAGGTGGCAATTCGGGAGAGAAAGGTGGAGAATTTGGTGGTGTTTGTGGGCTGTCTCTTAGAGTTAATTACCTTGCATCATCATCATGTGAATCTTCATCCTTCGGCAGCATCTTCAATAAGTACACTTGGACATTGCTGCAACTCTTTCCAATTCCAAGAGCTTGACTCACTCCAAACAACACCACAACTAACAATTAATTGCTTGTTAAGAGGATTATAAAATCGGTAACCCTTAGTTTCAATGCTATAGCCCACAAATATGCATTTCACACTATTATGTTCAAGTTTATGTCGCTTTTGAGAAGGAACATAAACATAGGCAATACAACTAAAAACCTTGAAATTAGTTACCTTTTGGCTTACACCCATGCCAAGCTTCAAAAAGATTTTGATTGTGTACAGCATATGTGGGACTCCGATTCAGAATGTTGGTTGCAGTGTGAACAACTTCAGCCCAAAAGCATTTTAGCTGGCCTTTTGCAATGAGCATGCTTTTGGCCATTTCCACTAGGCTCCGATTTTTCCTTTCTGCTACGCCGTTTTACTGAGGCGTGTAGCTAGCAATAAGTTGCCTTCGAATGCCAAATTCCTCACAGAATTTGTCAAACTCCTTTGACATGAATTCATTACCATAATTTGTCCGTAAGATCTTAAAAGTATTTCCACTTTGTCTTTCACTTCATTCTTGAACTTCTTGAAAATTGAAAAGGCATCCGATTTTTCTTTGGCAAAGTAAACCCATGTCATCCTGCTAAAATCATCAACAAAGATAATAAAATATAAGTTATTATTAAGAGAAACAACCTGTATGGGTCTGCAAACATCCGCATGTACAAGCTCAATGGACTTCGTAGCTTCCCTTACCATCCCCTTTAGAAAAGAATTTCGATGTTGCTTACCTTAAACCCAACTTTCGCACACTTCTCTTGTATGCTTCAGTGACGGCAATCCATCCACCAAATTGAGTTTAGACAAAGCCTCTAAGCTTCTAAAATTCAAATGCCCATATCTGTGGTGCCACAGCCAATTTTCTTCAAGCAAAGAAACCTTAAATGCATGCATGTCAGAATCCAGGGTGAGTGGAAAAATTTTGCTTTTGGCCATGGGAACTTTCATCAGCAAGTGTCTTTTAGCTATCTTGGAACACAAAACAAGCCTTATCTTCAAAAACAACAGAATATCCTTCTAATAGAAATTGACCCAACACTCAATAAATTTGTTTCTAGTTCAGGTACATACAAAACATTTTTAATGCAGCACATTCCACACGATTTTACCTCAACAGTGCCTTTGCCATGTGCTTCTCGAATTGTTCCATCATCCATTTTCACTTGGATGCTCGCAGATTGATCCAAGCTGATAAAAGCCTCCAAGTTTGCTGACATGTGATTACTGCACCCACTATTAATGTACCAAACATCGTAAGCACATTCTTTAGCATAATAACAAGCAAAAAATAGCTTTTCATCTTTTTTATCTTTTTCTTTCTCTTCAGCAAATTTTGCATGTTTTTCTTTCAGCCTACAAAATCTTTCAATATGGCCAAATTCCTTACAGTAAAAACATTGAGACTTACGCTTTTGACCTTCACCTTTATCACCAGCCTCACTCTGTTTTAGACTGCTATGCTCACCACTTTTACCATTTTTTCACCTTTTTTACCATGAGAAAAATGACCTTTACACCCTTTCTTGCCAAACTCCCGAGAGTCATTTGATTTTTCTTTGGACAGAAAAGCATTCTCAACAGGCTGATCATCGCACCTTTTCATCCGCTCTTCATGGGACAAAAGTGAGCCAAGCAACTCATCAACAGTCAGCACTTTTAAATCTTTGGATTCTTCAATTGCTGCCACCACATGATCATGCAATGTCTCAAATTACAAAAATAATCATGCAATATCTCAGTACTTTCATAAAAGAAGTTTCAAACTTTCGACCAAGAGTTTGAAGTTTGACAGTAATTACCTTGGCATTACCTTGATACCCATTTTTCAGTGCATCCCAGGCTTCCTTTGATTTTGTTGCCGAAGAAATTCTGGGAAAAATAGCTTCAGCTACAGCTTGCTGAATGAAAAACAAAGCTTTGGCATCTTTCTTCCGAGTGTCCTTAAGCGCCTCTGCTGAAACACCTTCTTCTGTGTAACCCCTGTCCACCAGCTCCCATAAATCTTGAGAGACAAACAACGTTCGCATTTTTATACTCCAGACATCATAAGCAATACCCTGAAAGAGTGGAAGAGTAGGCTACAATGGAACAAGACTGTTATTGCTGGCCGCCATTGGTGGAATCGAGCTATGATACCATATGTTGAAATAAAGAAGGAATAAGACACTAAGGCAAATTACACTTCTCTGCACTTGTTAAGATGAGAGGAATTTAAAATAGAAACTGTTAACTCAAAAGATAGATAATGCTGCAAATATTTGCTATAAAAGTTGAATAAATTTTATTGAATGAGAACAAACAATTATATAAAGCCAAACATAACAAACTCCTAGTAGTAAGGAGTCACTAACGCAACTACTAGCCCCACAACTTACAAAACAAAGATAGACTCAAATACACCAAATCGTGGACTTCCTAAACACAAGGAACCACTTACAACAATGTTATTAACTTGGACTCAACTTACTGCGAAAGACTATGACTAACTATGACCATTTCTACATTAACGTTAACAGAGGGAGTGGAAAAAAAAGGCTAACCTTCGCACAAATAATCAATTTCTTACTATAAAAAATTCTAATTAATTTTTATCTTCATGCACTCAATTATGTATGATAAGTCATATTTCCTACTATCAACGAACGGTAAGTCGATAAATCATATTGATTTCGTAATGCAACTCTTCTATGCATTATCTAAACTTAACTCTTAAAGATACCTTTACACAAATAATCAATTTCTTACCATTTTTTTATATCTTTTATACAATCAATTAAGTCTGATAAAGATTTGTCATCAATTTTTTTTTTTTGGAACAAAAAATCATATATTTCCGACTAATATCAAATAACTGTAACAAATTGCAAATATAATATGTTCACATTTAAAATAAATTCCATAGCTCTGATTTAGTTGGAAAAACACAACTATGTTTTATTTAAATCATTCATTATTCAACCAACTCCATTTATTAAATCATCTAATAATTAGTGATTGTGATAAGATTAATTATTGTTTTAACGTCTAAATTGATTAGCAAGATATTGGTCCAAGGATGATCTATGAAGATTATTTGCAAAGTCCATGAAGTGTGCGGCTACGTTATATATATATATAATAGAATAGAATATTAAATAATAAATAGAATAAAGTTGATGAATTTGCATCTTATTCCATTTTTTCAAACATGCAGTGACGAACAAACGTAAGGGCAAAGTAAAGGTTGTTGATTAATTATGCCTTGTTTGCAGTATGTAAATAACTATAAATAAAGAAATGGAGTAACAAATTAGTTAGTATAAAATTGCCTATCGAATAGTTAAAATAAGAATCATGGGTATACATATAATTGCAAGCTACTGTTTATTTTGAGTCGTCTAAATCTAATAGTCAAACTTGGTCAAGGACTTTAGGGTTAAAAAAATACAAACAAGCCTAGAACTAGAAGAGGAAGTTGGAAGATACTGTATATTTTACAGTTTTTGAGTTCAGTTCAGCAAACAACAAAAACTCAAGAAATTAAAAATCTTTTTTTCAAGTTGCAAGACGATATTTAGGAATGCAAAAAAGGTTTGGATATCGGTGATGCAGGCCGGATTTATCTGGGTCCAAGAATTGGCTAGGCCCATATAATATCACAGCCCAAAAGTAAAGTTGGGCCCCTAATTTTGGTTGGAGATACCAAAAAGCACTCCATTTCCTGAAAGTAAAAAACAAATCGTTTGTTGCTTGCACATTATTTTTGCAGGATAAAGGAAGTTGTCCGTCAACAGGATGCCTAAGAAATTATTTTATTTTTAAATACATGAAAATATACGTACTTATGGATTCTAATGAGCATTTTTAGTCAAAAATATCTTTTCAATGAGCATTTAATGGGCACTGTGTGTTTCTACTTTCTAGTCACTAGTGCAGATGACTTTTCAAGCCAAAGGGCGATTTATATCAACCCAATGTTAGTTATCAAATAATTAAGGGGTCATATAAGAGTCTACCTTTAGGTCAATTATAAGTTACAAATAATGTAATTTAAAAAAAAAGTTGGTTTAATTGTAAATAAAATAGAAAAAAAACTAGTTTTATTATCAACATCAAAAATCTAATCTTGACCACTTATTTTACTAATAGAGCTTTCTAATCTATTCAAAATAATATCATTTTCCTAAATATAATGAAAGATTATTACACCCTGAAAGGCTTAGATGATGTATGTTGTTGCATTGGCAACTTTGCATCAAGTTTACGGAAATTTAATAATCTCTCTCCCGGAGTAAATCGGAAATTTTCCGATTCACTCAAGTTGCTTAATTTGATATTATCCTAAAAAAAATGCTTTCAAGATCCGTTTTCTTAATTCTAAGTACTATTCACAATAATGTGTTAATTCTGAATCTCAATTGCAATATTAAGTATAACAGTGGGTAAAATTTAATCAGTACAAATATATATATATATATCCGAGAACCGATAAGTTGTGTTTAAAAATGTTAATAGCGTCCTTCACATATACTAATCTCTTGAAGGTAGCAGAGCTTGTCCCACCTTTCAGCTACAGACTCAAGATTTAAACACTCCGAAAGTTTTAAGCAGCTTAAGACCCTGAGGTAGAGTGCCACTGAATGACTAGAAAGCAAGCTTATGGCAATTTTCAGCTTGAAGGTGCTCAAGCGTGGCTGGTAACTCGCTTTTTCGAAAAGTCAATTTACCAATTATAAATATATAGCAGCTCAAGAAGAGAGGTGTACCTTCTGCTGCCCTCTTCCTTGGTCCAAGTTGTAATTTGGTTGATACAAAAACCTTTTCCCAGGATAACGTCGATACATGAAATTTTATGTAATGGGAATAGGTGGTCAAAATGACAATTTACCCTTCCTCACGGACATTTATCCTTAATTGGGAAGGGTTAAATTGTCCATCTAAAAATTATTATTCGTTTGCATTCAAAAGTAGAACCTCTTCCCATTTCTCTCCCTCCGCGTCGTTTTTGTATCCACTCCCCAGTTTTCTTCACTTCATCAACATCAGCTAGCTGCCAATGGGGCTTGGAAGGTTCTTTTTTAGTTAGGCACGGAGTATGGAAGGTTCGTTTCAGCTTCCCTGTTTTATGATATATTGATTGGCATTGATGGTTTCAAACTTTTTTGAGTTTGGATTGAGTGTGATCACATGCTCAGCAATCTTCATTTCCACAATGATTGGCTTTCTCCCCTTTTGGCCTTTGACTGATTAATGGAAAAACTGCTTATTGATCATGGAGAAGATGGAGGTGGGGTTTACTCGTATCTTTAGGGAAGGGAACAGAGTTATTCCGGATTTTGTTAATATGGTGGTCTGAGCCTCCTCCAGAGACTCTTTGTCATTCTATCATAATGATGTTGAAGGTCTTCAAGGGTAAAATTGTCTGAAACTTGTCTCTGACGAGTGATTTGGGTTCATTACAAGTCGCAAAAGATCGGCAATGATCCATGCAAGGGTAATTTGGTAAAATTCCTTGGTAATTGGTTCATTACCAAATTTTACCATTGTTATGAGCTACTGTCCTCGTAGTCTTTATATCCACTCCCCACTTTTCCTTACTTCATCAACAGCAGCTAGCTCAACACCGTCACAAACCAAGGAGAATGCAGAGTAATCTTCAACACCAAAACCGATCGCCTTCACCTTTAAGGTATAGTTTTAAATTTTTATTTTAAATTCTTAACTCGTCATTAATTTCCTCATGCAAAGAAATGGATTGACAAACTCCTTCAAAGCTATAGCCTGAAATTCACTTTTTTCTTTTTTCTTTTTTTGCGTTTAAAATTAAAAATCCTCGGCTAAGCGAGACATTGTGAGTTGTTTATGCCTTTGCTTCCAAATTAGCTTTCCCAACGCTTATGCTGTTCCGTTTCGTGATCCAATTCTGAAACCGAAATATCGGTTTATCGATGAAACTCAGCCCACTTCAGGCCTGGTTCAAGAAAGTAGACCCATTACACCTGAAACTACCGAAATATCGGGTAACTGGTTTGACATCTAGTCAGCACCGGTGGACCGAAACCGAAATATCGGGTCACTGGCCCACTAAGACCGATTGTTCTTATGAAGACATAAATATTCTTCAAACCAATTTGTAGCTCTACGGTTTCAACAATTGCTTCTATAAGTTTATTGGTCATGCATGAATCATGATTTGAATGGTTACATTTCTGATATATAAATGCAATCACTAATTAATACAATAGGCATGATTCATTTCGACCTCTTTCTGGTTTTGCAGCGAGGGAAGTTTCGTTTCTTCGATGCCGTACCAGTTCATTTTTGCATATCTGATTCCGGTCCTCATTGGTATCCTGGGAGCCAATGTTCAAGGCGCAAAAGAGCAAATATTCAAAACACATACGCTAAATATGTGGAGTTTTCTTGTGTTCCAAGCAGTGTACTGCTTTGCCTTGGCAACTGATATCAAGTCTCCGGTTCAACAAGAAAATTCCACCAAACACTCCGGCATTATTGCTATTATCTCAGGATCTCTTTCTGCAATCTCGTTGGTCTCCACTTTTCTTCAAGACTCAAGTGGTCGTATCATTTTATACGTCTCATGGGCTTGTGCCGTTGTTATTGTTGTGTGTCTTCAATATGGCAGATTGTTTATGGGTGCTTGCCTTCAGCTTTACCACGACACCTTGAAGCCAATATTCACACACATTTGGAATTGGTTTCAAGCTTCTTGTCTTCAGTTTTACCACAATACCTTGAAGCCATTTTCCCCCTACATATGGAATTGGTTTGGAGCTTGTTGTCTTCAGCTTTACCACGATACGTTGAAGCCATTGTCCGCCTCCATTTGGAATTGGATTCAAGCTTCTTGTCTTCAGCTTTACCGCGATACCTTGAAGCCATTTTCCGCCTACATGTGGGATTGGTTTCAAGCTTCTTGTCTTCAGCCTTCCACCTACATGTGGAATTGGTTTCGAGCTTCTTGTCTTCAGCTTTACCACGATGCCTTGAAGCCATTGTCTGCCTACATTTGGAATTGGTTTCGAGCTTCTTGTCTTCAGCTTTACCACGATATCTTTAAGCCATTTTTCACTAGCATTTGGAATTGGTTTCAAGCGAAAGAAAAAATCCCCTCAACAGAGCAGCAAGGACCTCAAGCAGAAGTGTAGAACAAGTAATCAACAAGTTAATAACATCTTTATGCGGCAACCGGATGCCTAATATACGTGATGATTGTTTTTGTTTCTACTACTATGTCATCTATACAATATACATATAGACACAATCATGATGTATGTATTCCCATGATTTTGGAGAGAGCCTATCTCCATATATGTTGTTTTTGGAGAGAGCCTGTCAATATGTGCACTCTCTCTACTGCTTGTATAATACATATATGTTGTTTTTCTTTCTTTCATAAAACTTAAATATGAAAAGGAGAATCAATTGAAAGCAAAAAGCTCAACATGTGCGCTGAGAAAGAAAAATAACTTTGTCGCTCTCTATAATCTGGTTGCTAGAACCACCATTATATTGATAGTGCGGAGAGTAGTATATGACGGCTTGTGGCTATGAAATAGTACGGAGAGTAGTTTATGGCAAGTCTCGACGGTGATTGAAATGAAAGGAAGAGGTGACACCTATAGGGGCTGATGAGCCTTACCCCATTGGAACGATAAATAACATAATAAGAAAAACAAAACAGAACAAATCTAGACTAATGCATTCATGCAAAAATGCATATACATTCATCAAGCTATTTAAATATATAATTAGGAAGACCTTCAACATCATTATGATAGAATGACGAGAGTCTCTGGAGGAGGCTCAGACCACCATATTAACAAAATCCGGAATAACTCTGTTCCCTTCCCTAAAGATACGAGTAAACCCCAACCCCACCTCCATCTTCTCCATGATCAATAAGCAGTTTTTCCATTAACCAATCAAAGGCCAAAAGGGGCGGAAGCTATATCATTGTGGAAATGAAGATTGCTGAGCATGTAATCACACTCAATCCAAACTCAAAAAGTTTGAAACCATCAATGCCAATCAAGATATCATAAAACAGGGGAGCTGAAACGAGCTTTCATACTCACAGCCCTAACTAAAAAAGAACCTTCCAAGCCAAGAGAGAAAATTTGGGAGGAATGTTTATATATACCTGGCCGCCATATAGTTTTTTTGTCCTAACAGAAACAAGAGAGAACACCTTTGATTGCCTTTTAAAAAGCTGCGAATCAGAAAGATTTCAGGAATAACAAAATTATAAGACAAAAAGAAGTATAATTATAAAGTTGGATAAGCTATGGACCTGGCCATATAGTTATTTTTAATGTTCTGATGATTCTCTTTAGAAAAGATAGGTTTATGAGTATTTTGAAATTTGGGGGGTGTAAGTAGAGCCCACTCCTGATGAAATATGGATCCCACAGTGCTGCTATTTGCACCCTGATGAATTACATATACCAAATGGGAAATTTTGTGCCTCCATAGCCGCTAATACAAAATTGTTCCAAATTTTGATGAGGTTTTAGCAAGTCAAGTACACACCATTCGGTTTCCAACTCCATTGAATCATCGGTATTGCTTGTCCATTGAAGAGATGACATCTTAAGATTCTTTGTCATTCAACTGAACCGCCTTGCCATCATCAACATATTTTACATTCTCCAACTTTGAAACGTTAAGTGCGCCCCGAAGATGCATCAATAGTTTTAAGTCCTTTGACCTAGAACCTTTGCCTTTTCCAACAACAAAATTACATAACTAGCGTTTGGAGACAAGTCAACTTACCAATTCCCAAAAGCATTTCCTCCAATGAAGCTGTATTGGAATTGTCCCGATCCAACATAAGTGTATTCAAATTGTAAAGCTCGTTAATTGATTCAGGCGAAGTTTTAACTCCAGCTTTGGAAAGGTTTAGGTACCGTAGATGCTTCAAATCACCAATTGAAAAAATGACCTTGAATGTAGCTCCCGAAAAAGCTCACGACCTAATTCTTCCTTTTGCTTCTCACTATCCTTGCGATCAAAGAAACCCACAGTAATCCAAAGTGAAATTATCCCATCCATTTTAAATTCATAACACTTTAGGAACAATGAGCAATATGCAAAGCATTGTTTCAAAGTAGGAGAAAGATAATGATATCTCACTTTAGAGGCTGGTATAATGTCACATCTCTCTTCTGCTAAATCCCATATCTTGTAATTGAGAATACCATCCCACTCACTTCGGTTATGTTTACCATGAAAAAGGCCGCCAAGTGTTTTTGCTGCCAAAGGCAAGCCTTTGCTTTTGATCAGTATCTCTATCTGCTTGCCAATTTCCTCTAAGGACAGAGAATGCTGAAATCTCTTGCCTCCAAGGAGTGTTGGGTGAACACACACATTAACAATCATCATTTGACAACTCTTTCAACAAATAAGCTGGAATAGTCCCCATTATTGATGCAACCTCTTGATTGCAAGTAGTGACAACAATCTTACTTCCTGGTGCAGCAGCTTCGAGTGGACGGCTCGGATTTATCCAATAATATCCAATAATTATGATTCTCATTCCAATAATCATCTAAAATAGGTAAAAATTTCTTTCCAGCTAGTCGCTTCTCCAAATTCTCGATGCGGATTGAAATTGTGCTTTTGTGCATTCTAATCTGTAGCGATGGAATTTTGGATTGATTTTATTACCCTGGTAGTATCAATATCTTCAGAGACAGAGGTCCATACTTTGAGATCAAAGTGATGTTGCAAGAGTGGTCTTGCCCACACCGCTGATTCCTATAATAGGAATAACAGAGAATACTTAAACAGGTCTTGATTCACCATCCCTATTCCCTCAACAACGACTCAACTGTCTCCTCCTTTTCTTTTTCCCTACAAAATACTTATCGCTTCATTCACCAAAGAGGTTGTGTCTAAATCTTTTAGACTTCTAACCTAAATTTTCTTTCAAATCCAACAGGTCTTTCTGTCTCACAATATCTTGAAATCTGTCATTGATCCCTTTTATTTTGGCTACCAACCCAAATTTGAACTTAACCGATTGTGGAGTAAAAGTGGTGCAGCAAGTGGGAATATGATCTTCCGAAACTTACTAGTACTGGGTTGACAAGCAGCAGCTGCTGGTTCTTTCGAGCAGCAAATTTCTCCGGAAAGCCTCAGCTGCTTCAAACTCATCCAAACAGTCTTCAACATCTGGCACTGCTTTGATATTCACCAACATGCTTTTCCACTTCATTATTAGATCAACATGGATCTGCCCTAGGGGTGCAAACAGCCCAAGTCCCCTTGAAGCCAACTTCTTGAACAGCATCTCAACGGACGCCGTTAGCATCGCCTCTCCGATCATTGAGCATCGCCTCTCCGATCATTGACATTTTTTTTTAATTAATTTCGGATGCAAGAAACAGAATGAATTTTGGAAAGCAAAATGAGAATAGGAATAGTAAGCTAATTAGTTTGTGAAGGCAGCATGCTCCACAAAAGCTAGTGTATATTTTCTCTCGTCTCCCACGAATCACGCGTTTTTCCCACTAAAGAGTTAAAAAGCAAAAGCAAAATTAAAACCCGTCACCAATAATTTAGCCATAACACATTGATTCTTCAATAGTTTTTGTTATCTTTCTTAAGCTGTTATTTTTGTTTAATTTTTCAATTTAAAATTTTTCTTTTGAAAAGTAAGGTCTACCAACACCTCTTTACTTGTTTAATTTCTTTTTAGATACGAGTTTAAAGCCAGACACACACACCATTGATTCTTCAATAGTTTTTGTTATCTTTCTTAAGCTGTTATTATTATTTAATTTTTCAATTTAAAATTTTTTCTTTTGAAAAGTAAGGTCTACCAACACCTCTTTACTTGTTTAATTTTTTTTTAAATACGAGCTTAAAGCCAGACACACACACACCATTGATTCTTCAATAGTTTTTGTTAACGTTCTTAAGATGTTGTTAGTGTTTAATTTTTCAATTTAAAATTTTATCTTTTGAAAAGTAAGGTTTACCAACACCTCTTTACTTATTTAATTTTTTTTAAATATGAACTTAGAGCCAGACACACACACACACTATTGATTCTTCAATAGTTTTTGTTATCTTTCTTAAGTTGTTGTTATTGTTTAATTTTTCAATTTAAAATTTTATCTTTTGAAAAATAAGGTCTACTAACACCTTTTTACTTATTTAATTTCTTTTTAGATACAAGTTTAAAGCCACACACATTTTTTACACACGCGCGTGTGTGTATATATATATTTCAAATTCTAAACTTGTTAAAGTCTGAGAAAATTATTAAATCATATGATTTAATAATGTTAAAGTCTAAGACTCTAGACTGGATCAATACTATATATATATATAAAATGGATCTATAATTTAAATCAACTTGATCTAAAATCCTGAGTCTGTCCTCATAACCAGAGTTAGTGGTCTCTAGTCTCTGCAAAGGTGCGAACATTCAGGTTTTATGGATATTTCTTACAAATTTTTATTGAAGGCTTTAGATTTTGATGGGGCCAAATAAATACCATCACCTATAAGAAAACATCAGTATATCAAAGGAAATATAACTTCATCGTACAACTGAGGGAAATTTGTGTGTGTCGGTCTCTTCACCTAATCAACATGCTGAAATAGTAGAACTGACAAATTGAAATCAATCATTTGGACAGGTCATGTGTGTCCCATAGTAATTAATTTAATATAAAAGTTAGTGGTACTCAAATTTCTTATTTTAATTGGTCTATCTCAAGACCTCAGCACAAATTTTTCTCTATGCTTTAAGCTACAAAAATGAGAGATATTGGAGTCAACCTCTGACTGAGTTTGTGATAAGTAATTAATGATTTGAAGGGCAAAAACTTTAGTCGGCGGCTCCGCAAGGACTAAGTCTTATCATTGCGTCCTATCATTTGACCACAAACATAAGTATTATTCATTGAAATTAAGCATGACCATAACCGTAAGTAGTATTGATTGAAATTAAGCAGATTCAACGCTTTAATTTTGATTTTTCCTTTTTTTTTTTTTTGGGTAAGCTTTTGGCGTGAATTGTTAAAAACAGTGTAATAGTTATTATAAAGGCATTTCGTTATTGTTTCAAAAAACATTATTTCTAAAATATTGCAATTGTTCAACGTCCACAAACACCCAAGGAAGATGCCCTTTTTGTCAAAATAGAAAAAAAAAATGAATTAAGACCTCCAAAAATGTGGAAGCCAATTTCATTGCCTTATAATATGAGTCCAAGTATCCAACTAAAGCAAATATACACTAAGAACCAGAGTAAGCTGTAACATGGCTAATGCACACTGCCGTAACAAAAACAATTCTGATATCACAACAACAAATGAGGAGAATAGTTCAAAACAAACATGACATTGTTAACAACAAATAAATAAAAGTTTAAACAATAAACCATTGAGAGAATGAAAGATTAACTTGGAAGCCCGACACGACAAAATGGGAAGAAATTGAGAGAAACAAAGACAGACCCATCTTTAGGATGAAGAGCAACAAGGTTTCTTTGTGTTGGCCTCGGATGCTCCTCCTACTACGATAGTCTGTCCTTCTTTGATGTTTGAAGGCACCGGCTCCCCTGAAGAGAGGGACTTCTTGCTGATTATCCGGTATATCTCTGAGAGAATTGTCTGGAAAGCCTTCTCGACATTTATTGCTTCAAGAGCTGAGGTTTCAATAAAGGAAAGCCCTTCTCTCTCGGCATAGCTTTGGGCGTCCTCTGTGGCAACAGCTCGGAGGTGTTTTAGATCAGTCTTGTTGCCAATCATCATGATCACGATGTTGGAGTCTGCATGGTCCCTCAGTTCCTTCAGCCACCGGCTCACGTTTTCAAATGTTGTTGGTTTTGTCACGTCATAAACTAAAAGAGCTCCGAGTGCACCCCTATAATAGGCACTGGTTATAGCTCTGTATCGCTCCTGACCAGCAGTGTCCCATATCTGAGCTTTTATTGTCCTTCCTTCAACCTGAAAATCACAGATTTCTCCTTAAGCATAAAACAAAAAGTTTCTTTAGGACAAACTTTCCACTTTTTAATGACTCTGGAGTTGCTAGAAACATTTCCACAAACCTTATAAAGAGTTTAAACATTTTAATTTGGCCTGATCTTACAGCAATTCAATCCACTTTACATGATGAAGCACAGAGTGACTTCAAATATTATGATCAAAACATCAATAGTTTTGTTCCTTCAATCCAAAACTCAAAAACTTTTTGTAACCTCTACGCTATGTTTTCCAACCCTAAGACCTCTTCAAATTTCACATGCTAATTTGAGTTGACCTCACCCAACCTTGAGTGGCCCATGACCATGGACTCAGTACAAGTGGCGATAACTTTACACCATGACCACTAGTAGGATATGATGTTATTTTTTATTGTCTCTTGCACCTTAAATAATCACGGGATAGTAACATAATGGCTAAAGATCTTAATGTCTCAAAACATGAGTTGCACCCATTACAACTCAATAAATAAATTTTTTTTCCTACCTGATTTAACATATATATTTGTTTTCAAGAAAAGTATTAAAATATGGTGAACTGATAAACTCAAATATCATGGGTGGAATGTAACTCTAGGGCTTTAACTCAAGTGGGTTAAGTCATGATAGAGGTCAACCAAAATCCAAAATGTGCAATGAAGAATACTCAGCTCCAAACACAGAGCTGAATTTATAAGGCTTCAGCAGACTCTCGCACTAACTTAATGCATGCATAGCTTTTTAATATAAATTCACTTAGACTGGGGCTAGATCATATTAGTTCAACATTAGAAACACAAAATGCTAAAGAAATATTTTCTAACTTCCTTTCATTTTACTGCACAGCACTCAGTCTCATCAAGGTAAGTCTAAAAAGATAACTTCAGGATTAGCTAAAGCTACAATACTTTCAACCTACCCCAAGTCACAGCCTTCAATCAAGAAATGAAATCCCAAGCTTGAACAGATTGGTTTCGACTTGCATCACTAACTTCAACATATAGAGAACAGTCCTCCTACTCACATATCCAAGTAAACACCAAATGCCGATCTAATTATCCAATCCAATGAAAAAATCTGCCGGCCCATAATTTTCACTTGCGAATTAACTGCATCTTAAATACATAACTTTAAATCCCAAATTTCCGCCCCAATAAGTAGCTATCACAATTTGGTGCTCCCACATCACTCAATTAAATCGCAGCCCAGAACATTCAGATTCAACTTAAAAAACCATTCAAATTTAAATTCCAAAAAAAAAAATCAGAAATTAAAAATAAAAAATTAATCAGCATACTCAAATAAAGCTCAGAAATTTATCCAGTAAACACTTAAAAAACGAAAATTTAAACCAAAAAAAGTAATAGTAAATACAAATAAACAACGGACGAAAACAGATCGAAACTAAATCACTTCAATTTCACAAGAATCAAAATTAACCTAATCTAGAACTTGAATTAAAAAATTAAATAAAATTAATTACATTAACTGGATCTTAATTAATTAATTAATTAGTTAATAAAAAAGAGGTGAGGTGAAGTGAAGTGAAAGAAGGAAAATTTAGTTACTTGAAGAGTGCGGGTGGCGAATTCGACGCCAATAGTGGATTTGGACTCTAAACAGAACTCGTTACGAGTAAATCGGGAGAGTAAGTTCGATTTGCCTACTCCCGAATCGCCGATTAATACCACTTTGAACAAGTAATCGTATTCCTCGTCCGGTCTCCTCGCCATTTATACTTATATAATAAATTAAAAATTGAGAGACGACCGATTCTTTAGTTGAAGAAATGAAGATGAATTTAAAGCGTAGAGTCGGAAAATGTGATATTGATTTCCCTGTGAGTGTGAAGCGTGAGTTTCATTTGATGGTGATCTCAAGCGCAGAAACTGTTTATTGAAATTACTATAGTATCCCTGAACCTTTTCGGCTGTTTTTTGATTAGTGGATGGACATAATCGGGAAAGAAAAATCGCCCACTTGGTTTAAACTTTTAAATTTGACCGGTGTCAAAATGACAGACGCTGTACGCCTGTACATCTTGACTATTAATGAAAATGAAATAACTAAGTTTTAATGATTACGGTTAATTGTGCGGTAGGATCAATTAACTGCGAAGAAAATTAGTTAAGTATTTGATGAATTTTATTTTTAAAAGTATTATGAGTTTTGAAAATAGTCGTGGGTGTTTGGTAAATCTTATTGTTAAACTACTATAAAAAAATAAATGATTAAAATGAATACAATGGAGGATGAAATTTACTTAAACATATAAAAAAATGTACATACAATATTTGTAATTATATATTATAATAATTTAATTAAAAATAAAATTTATTCTATATTGATTTTATTTCTTTTATTTTTTATAATAAAAATTTATGAAAATATTGATTTTGTTTTCAATTTGAATAAGAATAGTTTTGGGTTTAGGCAATAATTGTAAGAATAATTATGAAATTGTATTAAAGGATAAAATTGATTCTCAAAATCAGAATCTAAAAGCTATTCCTTGCCTGCTTTTCAAAATCAGCTGTAGAAGAGGCTGATTTTGATAAAAGTGATTTTGAATTTTTTTTACCAAACACTAAAATTAACTTTTAGATTCTCAAAATCACTTTTAAACTTCCTAAAAGCAACCCCAAACGGGCCCAAAGTCTAGTTGAGTTAGTGCACACTGATACAATTAATTATCGATATTTTCTTGTGTTAATTTTTCATTCTCTCAATGGTTTATTGTCTTAATTTGCTTTTATTTTACTATTGTTAATATGTTGTTTTGGATATCAACATTTTTTTTTAAATTCAAACATTTTTTTTTAATTTTTAAATTCAAACATTTTTTTTTTAAATTCAACTTACCGTTAAATCTAATTTTCTTCTCACCTATGTGAACGAAATTCAAGCCTCAGATCTCTTATTCTCAACACAAAAAATTTTATCATCTCATCTAAATATCACTTAGAAGTTGGGATATCAAGATTTATTACACCACTTTTGTTTAGATCTCACTACCAGTTAAATTAATTAGCGTGAACAAAAAGAAACAAAATTTTTTCTTTTGATTTTGATTTTTTTAGGGGAAAAAAAATCCATTTTTTGAACAATAAGCTAACAATGGCCAATCTCGTATGAGAGTTAGATTCAGACTCCAAATCTCTTATATCATTTTAAGAGGTCTTGTTATTTGAATCAACTAAGTAACACCTATTATTTTTTTGTAAAAATTGATATATATTCTTTGAAATAAACAAAATTAACTTGTTATTAAAAATACAATAAAAAAACAAAAAACAAAGAGTAAATATGCTTCTTTCGTTTATATGTCGATACATTCACTTTGGCAAAATGATGAAAGAAAGTAATTTCCAATTTTCCTTGTGCTTCATGCTTCATGCTCAAACTAATGAAATAACAACAAAAAATTTGGTTTAATGTTAAATGCCAAGACTCATGCTGTAAATTTGAGGAACAATTCCTGATCCCAACTTTACAAGGGTATCAAATACCAAGAACATCTTCATAGAGCATAAAATATTTAGAAATCCACAGGGTCAGTCTCCAACTCTCCCTGTTTTGCTAGTTCACAATTCATAGGCTCCTCAGGCTTTTTCTAGGCTTATAAAACGACAATAAACGAAACTTGATACATCCGTACAAATTCATGTGGCATTATTACTATAGTGAAATCCTTGAGTAAAGGTTTCCTTGTACAAGGAAATTTGCTTATTAATGCTTTTTCGAAGACGAGTTGGCAATTGATGAACATTAGGAATTTGAGATTAAACGATAAATTTTGTATTTTAATGAGAGCAGAAACACCACCTTGAGTCATCATTGTACTTATAATTTTTTAGAGATGTAGAATTTGTTAGGGATTTTTAATATCATTCAATATCTTATAAGTAAAAATATCAAATAAATATATTTGGAGAGTAAAACAAATCACACAACAACAAAAAATTTATGTAAAAAATTCTTGTACTAGAAAAAATATATGTGAAAAATTATTACAATCATTCTAGTATTTTTCTCACACCCAAAACTCCAATAACACACAAATCTTTCAATAGATCTACTATTTTTCTCATGTTAGAAATTATCTACTTACAGAGAAAATTGAGTGATTAACAGTAAATCCAATCTTCTTTTATATAGTGATTATTTCTTGTACAAGTAGTATTCTTTTCTTGTAGAAATTGTATTATTCCTTAAATAAGCTAAGTCTTAAAATGAAATTGCTTATTTCCTAAATAAGAATTCTTCTAACTAAAAAAATATTCTAAAAAATCTTCTAACAATTAGAATACAAATTATTATTAAAAAAGAGACATATTTTTTAACATACTTTGTACATCTTTCAAGTGAAGAAAACAAATTAGTTAAGTTTAATTTAGCCTAATTTATTGAACAGCTGCCGTGGCCCCATCTATTTAACTTTTTTTGATAGCAAATGTAGATGTTGGCGTATGCTCCCTTTATATAAAAGCTGGCAATTGATTACCAGAAAAAATTATCATAAAAAGGGATGATGATAGAAAATTTATATATTCATTATGTTTCTGTCACTCGTTTATGAAAATCTAAATTCATCATAAAATTTATGATAGTATTTTCCAGTCACGATTTTGTTAGAACAAAATGGAGTTCAAAATTAATTTTTTTTATTTAAATTCGAATGAATTTTTGAATTTTTTTCTGCAAGAAATTTAAATTAATTAGCAATGCTAAGCATCCGAACATCTAAGTAATGTGGCATTCATTCATTTGATGATAGATAATTAATTTTATAAATAATGAAATCCATCAACTAATATATAACTGACATATAGTATTAGAACTTAAGTTAGGATTAAAATATTAGGATCACTAACATTATTGATTTATATTTTCTCGGTGAATTTGAATTTAATGTTGGGATAAAAATTTAATTAGATTGTGACATATTTCATGATCTGTATTTTCTATCATAAATTTTTATTTTTTAAAAAATATTTTCTATTGAAAATTTTAAATTTCTGTAATTCTGTGTGATGCTTTTAAAATTTAGAGTATACGAGATAGTATAAAATACAATCAAATCCAAATAATTTATTATATCATATTAATTCCATACAAAATATCAAATACATTAAAAAAATAGTGAAAAAGCATTGAAACTGCATCAACAAAATGACTTTTTGAATCACCTTTCAAATTCAACTTAAAACTCAGTCTTCCCATTTCCCATTAACCTCAAGAACATAAGTGGTCGGTCGTACCATAAGTCCCATAATTCCAAATATTATTCATCTTTAAATAAAAGAAATAAAAGAAATAATAAGTGAGAAAATTCAAATTAAAGGAACAATACCATTTAACTATCGTTTAAGAATGATTCTTTAAAATGGCTTAGACTTCTAATAGTGGCTCACAGATATAACAATAACATATCCACAGGATACAAGCTAAAATTAGTGGATATTAGTCAATAGAAAAATGAGTATCCTGAACGTATCCATGCTTAAGAAAAAATGAATTAATGAATATAGGCCCCAAAATTTTCTAGTTCTCAATGTGCCCGATATAAAATTTAACATAAAGTATTTGAGTAAACTATTCTAAATTTTCATTTGAAAGTTAAATAAATTGCATATCTTTGAATATTGTTAACTAAATTGCATATCTTTGAATATTTTTTTACCTTCTAAGGCTAGATTGACCGTCTAAAAGCAAGAGCATTGTACACCTGTTACTCCACTTATGTACACGAGTAAGATGTGACAGCCTCCACAGACCTTATCCAATTGTTATTATATATATATAGAGAGAGAGAGAGAGAGAGAGAGAGAGAGAGAGAGAGAGAGAGAGGGGGGGGGGGGGGGGGGGTCATTCTCTGATTCGGATGTTTACTTAAAATTTCGTAAATATGCCTACTTTTATGGTCTCTAAAAATGTTTTACAACGTCGTGAATTATTTTGTAAGACCATAACAATACGTATCACTGCATGAGAATAATTATATATATAAACACACACACACACACAAAATACACACATATATATACAGTATGCGGACGTATGTGTATATATATATATACAGTATATACAGTATATATACAGTATATACACATATATATATACAGTATGTGTATATATATATATACACATATGCGGACGTCCACATGAAATTAAAATGGGGACAGAGATAAAAAAATGAGAAAAATGCGGATTCAATGCGCTATTTTTTTTCTTTTAATATATTAGAGTTCGCATTTTTTTGTCTTTAGTTTCGTCCGCGTAAATTTTTCATGCAAATGCCTGCACCTAAACATGACTTAAATGTGTGTGTGTGTGTGCGCGCGCGCGCACGGAGTCCTTCCATAATATGAACGTCCACATTTTTTAAAATATAGATCTATGGTTTCCCACCATTGTCAAATACTTTCACAACATTGTAAAATTATTTTTCAGAAGTTTACAACATTTTAAAAGCATTTGACAATAGTGTGAAAACCCAAATCCACATTTTGAAAGATTCGAGTGCCCGTGCTTGTAAATGATTATATATATATATATATATATTTGTAAAAGAATAATCTTAATGATATTAATACGCGAGATATTTTACTAATTGCAAAATCTACTTAGCCTAAATATTTATTTAAAATCTTTATAATAAATATAAATATATTATTAAAAACAATATACTATTTTACATATTTACAATTATTTTAAATAATAAAAAATTTTAATTTTATTAGTCTCCTAGATAGATTATATTACTAATTATGTGATATTTGTATTTACTAAAAAATTTTAAACTCAATTTTTTGGTTACTATATTTAAAGGGTATTATGGTAAAAGAAGAGGTCTTAGAGTCTCTTTTTAAAAACTTAGGATTTGCATGACCATTTTCTCAATTTTTGAGGGTGTAGCTGTCCTTTTTCATAAAAAAAAAGTGTTTTATTAATTGAGATTGGTAGAGTGGTTTTCAAGCAAATTTATTTAACTAATCACTTGAGTTCGAATCTTGAAGGAGGTAGGGGTTTGAAATTTTAATTTGGCTTTGTCTGCCCAATTTACTACCAACTCTGCTTAGTGGAGGACAAGTATTTAAATTTAATTATTTTAGCAAAAAATTTTATGTGAGAACGTCTTTTTTTCTTTTCTTTAAATAACAACTCACACGCCTATTAAATCTTAAACCCTAGAAATAAGTCTTAGGCTCCATTTAGTATAACTTTTCAAATAGAACTTATTTAAGTATAGTTTTTACCAAAAAAAAAATTAGTTGTTTGGTTGTTAATTAGAGCTTTTATTAATAATTATAAAATTACTTTAATAGGTAAATTATTTAAAGTTATGTTATGAAATGAATCAAATAAAATTATGAAATAAGTAAAGTATATTTTAGATATTTTAACATTTTAAAAAACCGTTTCAACCTCTACTCTCAAAAGTCCAAAATTTGAGCTTTTGCTAGTAGAGGCAAAATAACTTATTTAATTTTCAAAAGCTCTACTGAAAAAACAATCAAACAACAATAAAAATTTTAAAAAGAATTTATTGAATTAAATGAATACTTATAGTTATACCAAACAAGTACTTAAACGAGCCACCTTACCACTGGAGCTAGCCATTAGCTTTAGAAATAAAAATGATATATCCTTGTGTATTCTTCGGCTTTAACAAAACAGACAATATTATAAAAACTCTTATCCGAAACGGTTTCGTTTCGATTCAAACAAAAGCAAGGGAAAGTTGGAGATAGAGAATATTCAAAAGTTTCCCACATCAGAAAAGAAATTACGTGAACTTATATGTTTATTTTATTTTATTTTCTAAAAGATATGTCAGCTTATTTTAATAAATGCGAAATTGGTCAAAGGAAAAATAATAATAATAATAATAACAGTACCCACTAAACGTTGTGATTGGGCTTTCGTTCTTCTTGTAGTTGGGCCAGGCCCGGAAAAATCCGGGGGCCGAATGTCCGCTTGAAATGCAGCCTCGGAAACAAACGATGTAAAGGAAAATTTCTCGCACCTGCGAACGGCTGAGACGCGTGTGAAGCTGTTATAGTTTTTCTTTCATGTTACAACAACGCAGATATTTTCACATGCTTCTTTTACGATCTTGTGGTTATAAATTTTTTTTATTTTTCATCTTTATTTTGTGTATTTAGTTATAGTCCTAAAACCAAAATTTATTGATAATAAGACTCAAATTTATGTTCCTCAAGTTTTTCGGTGGTTTTAATATTTGAATTTGAGTGGTTAACCAAATAAAAAAGTAACATTAAAATCATTCGATCAAACCACTAGAGGCGGATTTTGATTCATTATGCTTCCAACTGCTACAAGCATAACACCAACACCTGATTATATTAGAAAGGCAATATATAAAAAAGTACAATTCAAATTCCAAAAATAACTACATATTAAAAAAAAAAAAGCAAAATTTACAATTAATGAGAGTTTTTGTCGCTTACAATTTTTTTGGAGCAACACAAATTAACAATTACATTAATTGAAAAGTAAAATTCAAATTCCAAAAATAACTCAGTCAACACGTTGAGCTCATGTCTCCACCTTCCAAGAGCCAATTCGAAGACCATATTTTTTATCCTCCCATGTGAAAAAAAAATCAACTCCCTTTCTTAATGGGGAATTAAAATTATTAATATTATCATTGGGAGCAGCAGCAGCTTCAGTCAGATCGATTGCATCCAATTTCTTTTTCATTTTCAAAACATCAGCCATGACTCTCTTGATATCAAGAGCTTGTGCAGCTTGAAACTCCACATTCAAAAGCTTCTCAAAAGACAGATCCAACTCAACGAGCCTCTTTGAATACTTATGCTTCTTGAAGAAGTTCCTGTGGTTGACAAGTGCACACATGGAAACAAGCCCTCTGGCTTTCTCCAGTAAATCATGAAACATTTGAATTTCCTCATTTGTATTCACGTCCTTGTCCTGAAGCTCTTGATTCAACCGATCCATTTCTTTAATCTTGGGAGCTAACAACTTGATCTTGTTTTCCAAGCGATCTAGGTTTGGCTTGAAGTGGTTGTTTGCAGCATTTACTTCTTTAATAGTGTTCCACAGTTGTTGAAATGCAACACCTAGAATGGCACCTGGAATGAGCCCTTCTGTTCCTGCCATTGCTAATAAATTAAAGAGAGTTTTTGCTCTATATGATCTCTTTCTTTCTTTTTCTTTTTTTCAATTGTAATTTGCAAGACTTGGCAGTCCAATCAATATTCATGGATTTATATAGAAGTTAGTCTCTTCAAAGACGACGCTAGAAAGTAGAAAATAGTCAAATACCTCGCTTTTATTTGTCAAAATTAATCATTTTTCCTCTATACTTTCAAAACTCATCAAAAGACCCCCCCAGATAAAATATTCGTTCAAAAAATGATTACGAAACGGAAGCGTGAAATATAAAAGAAACAAAGTTTATGAAAAAAAATACGATTTTAATAAATGAAAAATCTGAATAAGCTGTTACTCGCTTAAATACACCAACATCGACACTTCTATCCCAGTCAACATAATCAATTTTTCTATATAAAAGACTTTCAAATTTGTGTCTTGTTATTTTATTTTTAGAAATAAAAAATAAATAAATGTTACCATATCATGGATAAAATAGTTAAAAGACAAATAAAATTAAAAATTAACTGAAATTTTTATATGGTAGGAGAGATCTGAAACGTGTTTTGTGAAATGAATAATTGATGATGCGGAAACGAAAAAGTTGATTGATAGAAGAAACTATGTTTCTATATAATGAAAATTTATTAGAAAAAGTATGAATGAACAAAACTAGAATTTTGGGCCTCTTTTCTACTAATCATAAATATCGTGAATTTACCAAAATAGACAAATCAAAAATTTTATTTTACTATATAAAATTCTCTTAATCTAAATAAGGAAAACAAAACAAACGGCAGCTAAATCTGATATTAAAAAAAAAAGATAAAAATCCTAAAAATAACAAGAAAAATAAGAAAATAACTTAAAACTGAAAAATTATTAGAAAAGAAGTGGAATTTTTGGCTCAACAATGGGGCAAAATGGCACGAGCTCTGGACTTGATTTATCTCATCGCAAGTTTTGAAACGATATATTATGTGCTTAAAATGGATATCTGTACCCTAAGTTATAACCTCTAAAAGGTACTCTATTGCAACCATCCTACATCAAAAATAAATTGAAATAAGGGAAATTTTGATCATTTTCTCCAAAAACGGACCACAACTTACGTCAACTCTTTCATTGTGCACTTCTTAGATTCTTCCTCCAATTTAAATATTTAATCATGCATTTCTTTGAAGCGGTCTTGATTTGATCACATCATATTATTAGAAATTTTCCTTCCGAGCAATTTAGAGAGGCTAATTTTTTCTTTTCGTGTTCCAACTTCTATTTAAATTTTCATAAAAGAAACAACATTTATAAAAAAAATAATTTTATTAAATGAAAAACATTATTTCCTTTTAATTTTTAATTAAATTACTTTTCTTTTATTTTTGAAATACATATTTAGCATAACATTACTCAACAGAAAAATAAAAACTAAATTAAGCCACTTAACCGGTCTTAACAAGGTTTTTCTTATTGAGGAACTGCTAACTAATAACTACAAGAACATTTTTCCTCTACTTTCATAAAAGGGAAGGGACCACAACTTTTCTATCCATTTTTCGTCAAAGTCTTTGAGTCAAAGACACGCTAGAAAGTAGAAAGAAATCATGGATAGAAAATACCTCCCTTTTATTTGTCCAAATTAATCATTTTTCCTCAACTTTCAAAACTCATAAAAGGAGCCCTTCATTAATATATCTCGTCAAAAAACGATTGCGAAACGGAAACGTGAAATATAAAAGAAACAAAGTTTATGAAAAAAAATATATGATTTTATTAAATGAAATATCTGAATAACAAGCAGAACCCTGAAATAATATAAATTTCTAGTGAACTCCTAAGCAAACAAAGAAAAAATGAATTCAAATCTGACCTCTTTACAAAAAGAAAAAAAAATCTAAAACTTTCTTTAAAATTAAAAAGTAACCCAAAAAAAAAGCCCCTAAATGGTGAAATTGGGAGAAAAAGCAAAATTCAGCTTCGAAACAAACTATTACTCGCCTAAATATATCTTACATGATTGATAGTACTATCCAAGTCAACATAATCAATTTTTCTATATAAAAGACTTTCAAATTTGTGTCTTTTTATTTAATTTTTAGAAATAAAAATAAATAAATGTTACCATATCATGGATAAAATAGCTAAAATAAAATGATTTTTTTTAATAGTAGGAGGGATCTGAAACGTGTGAGTAAAATGAATAATTAAGTGAAATAAGGGAAGTTTTGATTATTTTCTCCAAAAATGGACCACAACTTCGATTTTCTCCAAAAATGGACCACAACTTCCGTCAACTCTTTCATTGTGCATTCGTAAATTCTTCCTCCAATTGAATCATGCATTTCTTTGAACTGGTCTTGATTTGATCGCGTCATATTTTTAGAAACTTTCCTTCCGAGTAATTTAGCGAGGCTAATTTTTTGTTTTCGTGTAATTTAATAATTTTGAGAGCAAAATATAATTTATTAGAAAAAGTATAATTTTTTCATAAAGTTTACAATGTTATAAAATTTATCAATTAGGAGCACAAAAATAGATCAAGAGAAAGAGAGAAAGCTAATAAGAGATACAATGTGTGTAAAGAGGAATTTTTATTCATTCTCATGTGTATATAAATAAGGAGTAAAATGCCTCCTTTTATAGTGATACAACCATAAAGTAGTAAGTAATGCATCATAATTATAAGAGATAATAATCCTTAAATTAGAGAGATAATGGGAGTTATAAGAGATGAAAAGTTACTTGTGAAGAGATCAATGGTTACTTTGATGAACATCCACATAAATTATAATTATTTCATAACACTCCCCCTTGGATGTTCATCATACAAAGAATATGCCTCATTAAAACCTTTGCTAGTAAAAACCCTATGGAAAAAAAAAAACTAGCGAAGGAAAAAGAGTACACTATTCTTTTATATCTTTAAGGAGGTGCAAATTCTATACGTTAAAACCTTACTTAGGAAAAACCCAATGGGACAAAAAACTAGTGAAGGAAAAAGAAGAGACGAGTGCATATAGTTCTCCATATCAATAACTCTTCTTAAATATGCTCCCCCTCAAGATGACATGGATGCTTCAAAGATCAATCATAATTTGTTGTAACTAACATTACTTTGGTGAAACGATCTGCATGCTTTAAAAGCTTGAAAATATATAATAAATTGGAGAAGCCATCATCTTGAATTAGAAGAATATTGTCATGTATGTAGCTTCATAATTTTGTTGACTTACTTGAATAAGATCAAGCTTTAGCATCCATATCAAAGAAAGAGTGTGATATCCTTTTCACATTATTTTGATATTTTCAAGTTTATGCTGAAAATATTTCAATTTTCCAATGCCTTTTTGGGCATAAGTTGGAATAAAAAAATGATTCTTTAGGACCAATATATATATACAGTAAATTTTAAATATATAACAATTTTGAATATTAAATACTTCTACTATTTCTATTATATCAGCATTCCACTCGATAAATTTCAATTCATAAATTGAAAGAAATTCTTTCATTTCAAGATCTTCATCATGAATTTTATTCTTAAAAGAAATAAATTCATAAGCTCTTCAGGAGTCTTTTTATGATGAAATCATTAACACATTTTGCAAAAATTACAAATTTAATATTTAGCTTCAATAAAATCGCATAACAAAGTGGATAACGACATATCTCACTTATAATAAATCACTCAAGTGATTATACTTTTAATTTATAAGTCTAGATTGCTATACTATACACAAGTATGATTATAGCTTTATCAAGAATATATAAGCTGCAAGCTTTTTGAATTTAGTACTTCAAATACTTATTTCAAGCATTTTATTCTTCAAGGACAAGTACATAGATTCTTCAATTTAATTTTGAAACATTATAGTTCAAATTCACATTTTATTCATAAATTTTACGACTTCTGGCGTATGGACTACAAGTCCAAAATTCTTCAAATTTTTTTGCTAATTAATTTCACGTTCTATAACGTATGGACTTCAGGTTCGAATATTTAAGAAATTTTGGCCAATCATATAATTTGATGATCTTCATATTTTGTAATTCAGGATCCTGGAAATCATAACAACTAAATTTTATTGACAAAAATCTTATGTCAATTTCAATTTTTGTATTGCACCAAGTACCAACATTAATTAAAAATCTATCATTTTCAATATATATATGCCCAATTGAGACATTTCAAAGCTTCTAGTACATATGCCTCTGCAAGGGCTAAGATCTCTCTTTTCTAATGTGCACACGTGTATTTTGTAGGGCAGTTTGAATCTCTTTATTTCTCACCATTTATTTCTTCAAGGGTATTTGAGATTCATTTTCTAGTTGGTACATTATGTCTCTCCAGGGACAATATATTTAATAATTTAATATAGATCAAATAATATTTTGCTATACATGCAAATATGGTCTCTTCAGGAGCACCAAATTATTTCATTTCAACTTCCCGGGAATTAAATTTTTGCACCAATTGATCTATCACATGCTTCAGGCATTCATATATTTATTTGTCTATCACCATTCGTTCTTCAAGAACATCATATATATCAAACCGCAATCATATTCTATTTGTGAAATTTCACTTTCACATATTAATAAATTCATCCAATAATTGATCAACAATGCACATAGAATCATCTATCACGTAAGATGAGATATATCAACATTAAGATGAGATGATACATAATAAAATCAAATCATCCATCACGTATAGCTTTCCTCCCTCTCGTGATGGGATGACTTCTTCATAAAATATGTCATAAAATATTTAAGCATAAATAATGGTGAATCATGACAAATAATAAATTATTTCTATAAATTAATTTTCACTTGATTTAAAAAAAAAATCAATAATCAAGAGAATCTTCTGGCTCTTTGATTAAAATTATTGTGAATTTTCTATAATTCGATACATAATATTAGTCTCATTTGCAAATTTACCATTGCAAATTCGTCATTTCAAACTATGTAAGAAACTCTAGACTTATTGAACTTCTAGTTCATCACAAATTATTTTGATTTTTAAATTGATCTACTTTGGGTGGTGCAATATATATATTGCAATCATTAATACTTAAATGGTGATCATTGTAATGTTGATAACTTTAGTAATGAGATGTCTAGCACTAATCTCACAATTATCAAATAATCATTCGCTTCAAGGAATGAAAACACATCGCTAGTGAGATGAGATCAATTATTTACATCAAAAGCTTAATATTTTTTTCATATATAAAGAGAAACAATAGCTCCAATACACATATTGACAATCTCAATTTGCTACTGCAGGAGCATAAATGAGCAATAAAATATTTACACATATCATATGTTCTCTTTATATATATTCTTGATGATTTTCTCTTCATATACATATAAAAAAACAAGAAAATCATATATGAGCTTTTGTTTGATCTTTTGATGGTCTATTTCCTTTAAATTGTTTCAAAGAAACAAATTATCCATTTGGATATTCAATTTTCATTCCTTTAAGGAGATAAAAAAATCACCATGATAATTCAACCCTTGAACTTTTCCATATATTATGTTACTTTTCCTTCAAATTTTTCAAGGAAGCAATATGCCTTGTAATATTCATTTTGTAACTCCTTCTGGGAGATATGGAGAAGGAAATTTGTATAGTCTTACATGACATATACATGAACTTATAATATTTTTATAGTCCTTCAGGGACATATAGT
Organism: Clausena lansium; assembly: GCA_030449835.1. Classification (NCBI taxonomy): domain Eukaryota; kingdom Viridiplantae; phylum Streptophyta; class Magnoliopsida; order Sapindales; family Rutaceae; genus Clausena; species Clausena lansium. The sequence goes on along the minus strand of JASUUF010000146.1, from coordinate 2,365,398 downwards.
GAATTCTTCATGAATAAGATATTGGTGAATAACATAATAATTTTGATATTAGTTCTTCAGGAACAGATATTGAAATTAATTTTTCATTATATAGATAATGCAATCCTTCAGGGATATATTCTTAATTTACTTTCATTGTTTATAATATTCAACCTCCAAGGATTTTAATATTCACACTTCAAAGTGAAATTTTTAATTCTAAGAATACAAATTATATAATAACAATTGAATATTAGAATAAGAAATATTAAACAATAGCAATATCAATGAATGGAACATTAGATAAACATTGTAATTTAATTCCCATAAAATATATATAATGATTAATAAAAGAATTAAGGAACGACTTCACATATTCATTATTCTTAAATTATAGAAATACATAAGCAACACATGCATATGGTTATAAACAAATTAAGATAGTTTAATTCATACCTTGGATTGTGAGATCAAAGTAGAGATATTACCATATTTTAAAAAGGACACAAATCAATTGCTTGTGGCTAGAGACTCGTGCTGATAACATGTTATAAAATTTATCAATTAGGAGCACAAAAATAGATCAAGAGAAAGAGAGAAAGCTAATAAGAGATACAATGTGTGTAAAGAGGAATTTTTATTCATTCTCATGTGTATATAAATAAGGAGTAAAATGCCTCCTTTTATAGTGATACAACCATAAAGTGGTAAGTAATGCATCATAATTATAAGAGATAATAATCCTTAAATTAGAGAGATAATGGGAGTTATAAGAGATGAAAAGTTACTTGTGAGGAGATCAATGGTTACTTTGATGAACATCCACATAAATTATAATTATTTCATAACATACAAATCTTTGTTTATTTATTTTTAATTCTGAAAGGAAATGTCAAATGAGACAGTCTAAAATCCCACATTGGATAAAAACTAGAAAAACTTAACGTAAATAAGAGTGAAAGCAGGTCGGAGAATGCATCATCCTCAAGACGATGTGATTGGGCCGTGATCCGTCAAACTTGACCGATCGGGCCCAGGAAAGTCTCCGGGCCGCTACCTGCAGAGATGTAATGCCTCGGAAACGGGGACCCCATGGAGAGGCAATCACCCCACGCACGTGCGAGCGGCTGAGACGCGTGTGGAGCCGTTGGATTTCCTCCATGGGTGCTTTGGCCATTGACACAGTTATTCACATAGTTCCTTGAACCAACTGAACGGGGCTTACCATCTTGGGGTTCTAATTTTATTCTTTTGTTGTTTTGTTTAAACATTTGTATTGATCGAATCAAGTTTATCTTTTAAATTACAAATTGATTAATCATAATATTGGCATTATTTTCTCTATCAAATGTTGCCATTATATATTTGTATAATCTTTATATCATGATCTGATTGTATGTATGAGATTGGATGCGAATACATGTTCGGTTGTTCTAGTACACGGTAAGGATCCTCGGGATCTATTTAAATTAATTTATAAAAAAGACAACAAATGAAAATAAAAAGAAAAAAAATTATAAGAAAAATGAGCTAAATTAATGCTAAATGATTGCCTTTATTGAACCGAAACCAACAATAAACATAAGCCAAAACCTGGAGCAAAACTTGTTGCGTCGCCCTAACTAATCATGCATGCAGCTTCTTTTAAAAAATTAGTATATGTTGAATTGTTGATGGTTTTTGGCCTTGTAGTAACAAAACAGGATATCATAGAGATGGAAGTAATTGTTTTGCATTACAAAATGCTACACTTTTGTAGCACTACTCTTTTTTCATTCATTACTTATTATATGTATGCTTCATTTGATTATGATTATATGCATATCCATGTAATAAGTACTGAATAAATAAAGAGTAATATTTCGAAAACACCAATACCTTCTCGTAAAAAAATAAGTAACTCAACCACTTAAAATGACATATTTACTCTGTAAATTGAATTAAATGCGAGAAATTACTTTTCTAGCAAAAGCTTAATTCAAGTATTCAACTCCTCCAATACCTTTTTTTTTTTATGTATGTATTCTTTAATTATTTTTTCAATTATTTTACTTCCTGTTCATCAATTTGCGATGTTTATAACAAGTATTCATTTGAAAAGTTATCCAATGATGTTAATATGTGAAAATTGAGAAGATGTATAGAGAAAAAAGTATTTTCCCCTCTCGTATTGATTCAAATTTGAAAATGTTTTTCTCTAATAATGGATTTAATGTGGTTTAAAAGTTCATTTTTTTTCTATAACATTTTAACGACATAAACGGAACAAATCAAATCATATAATCGAGCAAAATGACAAGAATCTTCTTGCTATTTATTCAAGATGTATTATATAATCTTGATTAATTTTGAAAAATGTCGCCAGAACTGCCAAAATGCTGATTAATTAGCTAGCCTTCGATGACAATGATTAATACTCGTCCATTAATTTCTCCATGGCTCTGTTTCTTACTTTGATGCATACCTGACTTCAAAGCTTCATCTTCCTCTAGCCTCCTTTTGTGAAACGTACTAACAAATAACAGTAGCCTGTTAACTAATTAAGAAATAATTGCAATGTCTGTAGTACAAAATCAAATAATCTCATTTTGACTTTGAGCAAACTTTTTAATTTAATTATCTTGTAGCTTCTTTTTGTATCTGTACAACATAAAGCTCTGAAAGAAAATTGAAGTTATGTTATGTTTGAATCTGGTTGACGAATAATGCTCAGATGATGAGAGCAGAAGTACGCCATATATTGAAGAGAGATATTTTTAACTCCACACTCAAAGATTAAAATTTTGTAACTTCACATTATTTAACAAAATAATTGTGATCATGGTTGACAATCATAAGTTGATAAACCTAATAAACAAAATGACTATTGTAAAGACCGAAATAACAAGAGCTTCACTGAATATTTAGTAAGATGATGCAAGGATGAAGGATCAATTGCTTGCTGAAAGAATTAGCTAACCAACAATATGTGGAGTTTGTTACAGGAAAAAAATAATAATAAAGAAGAGAGAGTATAATTAAGCTGACATGAATAGACTAATTTAATCAATAAATTGCACACAACTATTTAATTATTTTTTAATTAACTTCCTTTCTAGGAAGATGCAGTACACAAAAGTAAACAAAGAAAATCTCTTGTATATATCAAGAGATTTTTTAAGTTGAACTGAACTAAACAGAGACACTCACACCAGTGATAAGTAATAATAACCCATCATTTTATTTAATTAAACATCGTTTTATTTTATTAAACATAATACGAAAGAGTAACTTCCACTTAACCAGTATGGTCAGGATTTCTTCCGTACTGAGGGACAACAAAAAGATCCAAATTGTCATTGACGCTCTCATCATCAATAATACTGTACTTAGTTATTGGGTTGCCCTGAAACCATTCGTTCTTACCTGCAAAATTCATAAAAACAATTTTATTCATAAATACATATATTGAAATAAAAGTTATAAATGACATTCAACTGAACATGGCCTAAAAACCTGGATAAGGAGTTTCCATTGTCTTCAAATTAGAAAAGATATATATCTGCTGACTTATGCTGAACCGTAATCAAAACTGAAGTTGCTTTTGCTTCTGGTTTGATAATTTGCTGCAGATATATATATATATATATATTTATATACACATTCAACACAAGTAGCGGACGTGGGTGACTGGTGACGTGGTTAATGCAATGCATGCATGGTTTGTCCGCATGACAGTGTTTGTCGGCAATAATTTAATTACAAGACAAACTAATTGCAATAATATTAACACAGCACAGATTTCCTTTTAAAGTAATCGTTTCTTTCTTTGGAAAATGTGGCCAAAGAAGGAAACGATTTCTTTCCATGAGTAGTAATACTTGTCGGCAATAATTTAATTACAAGACAAACTAATAGCAATAATAGAGTCATAGTTGATCTTCCAAAACATCACTTCATTTGAAAATTGTGGCCAGAACTGACAAAATGCTGACCTAATTAATTGTTGATGACGATGACAAAAATGCTCTGTTTCTTACTTTGGTGCATATATGACTTGAAAGCTTCATCTTCCTCAAGCTTCCTTCTGTGAAATCGTACTTAACGAATAACAGTAGCCTATTAACGAATTCAACGGTATCTTTAGTAGAAATTCATCATCCTCTAGCATCCTAAGTAAGATATAATCCAATATCTTTAGTAGAAATTCGAATAATCTCATTTTGACTTTGAGCAAGCTTTTTTAGTTTAATTATCTTGTAGCTTATTTTTGTATTTGCACAACATAATACAGTCAAAACGATTTTCTGATGTTCGGAAAGAAAATTGAAGTTACCTAATGTTTGAATCTGTTTTCCTCTTTTACATAATTATTAACAAATAATGTTAAGATGACGAGAGCACAACACCATATGTTGAGATGAGATTTTTTTAACTCCACACTCAAAGACCAAAATTTTGTAACTTCACATTATTTAACAAATTAACTGTGATCTGGTTGACAATCATGTTGATAAACCTAATAAACAAAGTGACTATTGTAAAGGCCGAAATTACAAAAGGTTCATTGTATATTTAGTAAAATGATGCGAGGATGAAGGATCACTTGCTAGCTGTAAGAATTAGCTAAACCAACAATACGTGGAGTTTTTTTCAAAAAAAAAAAAATTAGAAGAGAGAGCATAATTAAGGATAGACTAATTTAATCAATACAATGCACACAATGACTTTTTTTATTAATTTTCTTTTTCAGGAAGACATGGTACACAAACAAAATCTCTTGTATATCTCAAGAGATTTTATAATTAAGTTGAACTGAACTAAATAGAGACACTTACGCAATTGACATGTAATAATAACCCTTCATTTTATTTAATTAAAATAATACAAAAAAGTAACTTGCACTTAATCTGTATAGTTAAAATTTTTTCTGTACTAAGGAACAACAAGAAGACCTAGATTATCTTTCACGCTCTCATCATCAATGATATTGTGCATAGCTATTGAGCAACCCTCGGACCATTCTTTTATACCAGAAAAAATCATTAAAAACAATTGTATTCATATGTAAATATATTAAAAAAAGAATTATAAATGACATTCAACTGAACATGGCCTAGAAACCTGGATAAGGAGTTTCCATAATCTTCAAATTCGGAAAGATATCTTCTAACTTCTGGTAAACCGTAATAAAAAATTAATTAAGTTGCTTTTGCTTCTGGTTTGATAACATGCAGATATATTTATATACACATTCAACACAAGTAGCGGACGTGGGCGATTGGGGACGTAGTTCATGCAATGCATGCATGGGTCCCGTTACTGGATATATAACATATAATATGGTGTACATATTTCCCTACAATAATATCAGGGATCTCATTGTTTGAGTCCCAACTTGAGTCTCAATGCTATGTGTCACTCATTTATTGGATGATAAATTTCACAGCTAGTAAACTTATTTAATCACCATCCAATAAATGAATACCACATCAGTTAGGATTTAAATTAAGATTTATATGTTATGATATCTAGCATTACTCATTTCCTTATTGAATATAAGTTAGAAGCACTTACATCCAAATTCAAATGGGCCACGACCTTCAAATTTAAAAACATTATACTTAACCCCCTTAACTAAAAAATTAAGTTATTTTATAATGAAAAAGTCCATATTTTTCCTAATTAATTTAAGTTATTTTTCAAGCTCTAAACATCTACCAAAATGAAATATTTTTTGTGTGATATGACAATATTGTCCCTGATTAGTTAAGTTAATTACCTAATTTGACAAATTGTAAACATTCATCAAAGTCAACTGATGCTGTACTGTATTAACTTACAAATTAATACGGTCAAATCCACATTAACCAAGGCCGTGAGCAGGCTCAAGTTTATGCCGCATAGCAATGATAGCATTATAGAGTAATAACAAAAAATTAAAATCAAGAAATTTTTTTTTTTTTAACACACTTTCACGATAAATTTCACCCAATCGAGCACTGCCAATAGACCTGATCATCGTCGCTCGACGCCTTCACTGTGCCGCGCGACACCATAGCCACTGCTCCAACATTGCTGGCCTGCTCTTTTCCACCTTAATTATTGAGCAGCAGGTTAGTGCTAGGGTTTGAATGCTAAATCTTAAATTAATTTATAAATCTTTTTAGGGTATGATTTGAATTGTTGATAATGCAGCTGATTTAAATTTGATTTATATGTTATTGATTTCTGAATCTTAAATTGATTTATATATGCTCCATCATGCATCGCCATAGCTACTTATTGCTGCTACTGATCATCTATAATATGTGTTGTTGTATTTGTTTAGTTAACCGTTTTCAATCCATTCACTTGCTTGAGAATTTTAATCTTTAGTTTGATTTTTACTAATATTTCAGTTAACTGGAAGTTAAAGATCAAGTAATGTTTGGGAGCTGAGAAAACTTGAGAGAAAATAGAAAGGAAAGAATAAGACGATTCCAGAAATAATTCTTTTTCATTCAACTTGTGACCTCAATACAATCAGTTTACACTTGATTACACTTTATATACAGGTGAGACTTGCTTAACAAATTGCTAACTAACTGGAATTAATTAACAGCTAATTATAACAGACTAAGCTAACTCTCACGTGAGCAACTAATTACATAACCATCAGCCTCCAGCTGGCATGCCATGTCATCAATTTGTAACCGCTGACAGCTGCTGCTGCAATCCTCTGTTTTGCTGACCACTGTACACATATGTGCTTCCTTAACAATGTATTCAAGCATTACTAAAATTATCTCATTTCTTCAACTTCTTCCTTATAGCCTCCGCAGAGAAGTTGAAGAATTGAATTAGAATGGATACATTTTGGTTGCTTAAGTAGTGCAATTCCCTTTAGCATTACCAAATGTAGAGTTTTGCCTGTCCATGTATTTGTTTACCATGCGAAGCAGAAATGGATATAAGAAGAATTAAAGTTCAAAGCAGGTATTTGAAGAAAACAAAGTAACTCTTCACTGTGGAGCTACAACTTTGATGGCTTGAAAGTTCTATGCCTTGTCTGCATGTGATGGGCTTCTATTTTTCACATCAACAGTATTTATTTGTTGGAGGAAAAAGTGTGTTCTTTCCAAATGAATCTAGTGTCTCATTTGCTCCACTTTCTTTGCCTCTGCACTCCTTTTTATAGTGTAACGTTAAGCTTGACTTCCTGGGCTTATGCAAGACAAGGCCTTAGTACCTGCTTGCTTTATTTATATTTATATTTATATTTTATTGCATAGTGAAAAAAAAAAAACTTCAGGCAATAATTACCTTTAATTCAGTCAATATACATGTAAATAATTCATACGAATGGAATTAACCAGCCTCCATACTCTCAAGTGGTTAGGTCATAAGATAAACATTGAAATTTTTTTAATTTATTTATGCTGAAATAGGAATGAATACTACGCTAATATTTATATTTTTGAGAACATTGAAGGATTTATATAACAATAATAATGGTCACAATTACTTCTATACAAATTAATGTGTATAAAATAATGTAACATGAAGAGATTGATTAAAAAATTATAATAGTTATTTTTTAAAATTATGTAAGCCCATAATAGTTATTTTTTTTATATTTTTTAAAAAATCGCATCAATTTGTACATCATTACTCTTTATATAATTACGTAGTTTTAGAAAGTACTCTTTAACATGTTGCTTAATAACAAAACCATTTAGAGCTTTATTAGAGTTATTATAATTCTTCGCCGACGATATATATATATATATATATTTTTTTTTTTTTCTTTTTCTTTGGTTCAATTTGTAATTTTCATTTTTAATTTTTAAAATTTTCGTTTTCAAAATGTTACGCATTTTGAAGGTAATTATTGCCTGAAGTTTTTTTTTTCCCAATTACATATGACCTCAAAGCGTGAGCAAGATTAGGTATATTACCTAAAGAATTATAACAAATTACCTTCTTTCGTTTCTAATCTGATGCATTTAATTTTCAAATTCGGTTTAGTGATAAATGCCAAGACTCGCAGGCGCTGTAACACAAATGTTGTATTTGTTGTATCACTTTCCAGAATCCAGACTGCTCTCATCTGATCATGGGCTTCACATTGTTAAAAAGGGTACCAAGAGCATTTTTTTGGCATAAAAAAATTATCAAAATTGTTACATAAATATGACATTTCACCCAAAATGATGTCGCTACGGTAACTTTGCCCATCCGATATGACCAGAATCCAGGTCATAGATAAGCAACAACAGGGTCACAACAATAAACGAAGACAAAAACTACTTGAACAGCTCTCTTCCCCTAACAAATTGACCATTTTCTCCTATTTCGTCTCTCTTTTCTTTTTCCCATGTAAATTGACAGGAATTTGGAATGCAGTGAAGCAAGAAATTTAATTTGTTATGAACGGGAAACTTAAAGCAGGAAATAAATATTTGACAGATTAAAATATTCATAAGATAATGCAGTCAACATAGTTAAAAACTGTCTTACAATCAGTCTGCTAACATGTAGTAGTAAAATAACATGACCGGCTAACCACAGCAGTTGCTGTTTTGCTGGATTGGCTGTCCCTTCATCTGAACTGTTCCAGAAGACTTGTTTGCAGTAGGCTGGTTGCCCATTCTGCATCAAATTTGAACCCATAATTAGTGAATCAAGAAACTATTTCAGAGACTAGGTATGTAATCGTCGTATGAAAATGGGTTTCACCAAGATTGACGCCACAACACCACAACCACACATCAGTTAAACACCAGTCACTGCTCAATGAGACAACCATCAATTCTGGATATGCTAAATATTTTGAATGATAATGTTTCAATTTCTTAAAAGTTTACGGGTGAGATAAAACAGTTCCTCACATCTTGCATATGTTCATTATCATGTTATTAATCCGATTTAGACACAGATCACATTTTGAATCCTTTTCTGCACTACAAACCAAAACTAGAAACAATATTAACATTTTATAGTCATAAATAAACCCATACACGGTGCTAAAATGCTCACAAGCCTCACATCATAGGATTTCTCAAGCCCTGTACAGATTTTCTACCAGAGTAATTTGTACCAACAGAAAATGTCAAGTAAAAAGTTAGTCATTGCAAAATTTTCATCACGATGACATATAATCAGCAATAACGGCGAATAAGAATAATCAGCATTTGCAAATAGGCAAAGGATCACAGAATCAGTAATAAGGCAAGAAGGAAAGAGTGATTTTACTTTTTTTTAATCTCGCCAGCCATGGTTAAGAAAGCCTGCTCCACATTGATTGCATCTTTGGCACTTGTCTCCAGGAAAGGAATCCCCAGTTCATCGGCAAATGCCTGCATTTCACTCGGAGACCAACAGAAAGTTAGAAAAATCAATGTAGTATGTTTTTTGGTTACAAAGATATGCTACCCATAATTTCTGCATCTGCTGCTTGATGCCAATAGATCAGCCCATGTACTGTCTTAATCAATAACAAGTCAACACAAAGTCCATAACTCCATCTGATGCTAAAAACCAACCCAACAAGTTTCTCTCAGTCGTACATAAAAGCATCTCCAAAGTCTTGAAAGATATTTTATAGGGTAAGTACCTTGGAAACTTTAAATCACATGAAGAAGCAGAAAAAGATGCTTTCTCCTTAACAGCGTGAAGCACTTTGATGTGCGGATCTTGTAGCTTAATGCTCATCATATCACATTAGTGCAGGTCATGAGTTGAAAACAAGACTCTTATAAAATCTTATTGCGTGCAAATTATGTAATTAAAATTAATCAATTTATATAGATAACTAGGTTAATAGAAATTATTCATTGACAAACAATAGATATCTTATGCAGTGCTATTCCCTAAAGAATCAGACTGCCAAATCTCTGATATGGCTAATTCCCTTTAGATAACCTCAGAAAGAGACTGGGAAAAAGACACAGATTTCACCCTGACCTACCATTTGAGTGAAGCACTAAGAGTGGCAAGTTTCAAACCGAATTACACAGGTTAGCAGCCAGTAGCTCGACCAAAACACCGAGTATGAGTGAACCGTGAGTGATTTTGCAAGTGTGCATGGACATGCATGTAAACAGCTAAGCGAAAGACAGGTAGAGTGAGATAGAGGGGTCTAAATCTAAAGCACAAACTGCATATGAACTTCAAAAGACCTATTAGAAATTTTGTAATTGGGGTTGTCCATATGGACAAGATTCAACAAGGAATGAGAATACATACCAAACAGGACATTCAAGGTACAAAACGAATCAGCAAATACGTTAGAAGAAAGTAAATGATTCCCTTTGTGCATGTTTTGATTTTCTTTTCCAAAAAGGGGTACTATTAGTCACCATTTAAGGAAAAAATTGTTTCAATAAAATCATATTCTCATTATTCATTAAGAATCCCCCAACTCAATTTTATTGGAAACAAACTCCACAATGAAGGATATGATACAAGACACATTTAAATGAAGAGTCAAGCTTGTGTTCTAGCAAGTCAAATTCGCACTGAGCATGCACCTGATAAAAGATTAATTAACAAAGAAATACAATTTTATTAAACAATCAGTTGCATTAAAATGAAAACATATTATGAATATTATTTTAAGGGATATTATCATTATACTACTTTAAGAATTACAATATTTCAAACAACTACAAGAAGCCTTGTAGTCTATCATTTTACTACATTTCCGTTAGTACAGTTAGTAAACTAATAAAATACTTATTTTACCCTTGAAAAAAATTTACACAAATAGAGGTATCAAATATTATATTGATAGGCTAATAGGAATTATTTTTAGCTACTTTATATTTTGAATTTATAATATTGTATTACTTTGTGTGTTATTTTTTTTAACCCAAAAAAAAATTCATATAAAGAGCAAAATTGATATTTTATCAATCAACTAACTGGTCAACTAACGGTGATAACGGGAATGTAGTAAAATGATAGGTTTTGTCAAGATATAATAGTAAATTGATAGACCATCATATTTCTTATAGACATTTTATATATTGCAATTCTTAAAGTATTCAAACGATAATTACCCTTGTTTTAACAAGTTGTATTAATAGAAAAGATTCCAACTCAGATACAAACTGCCCAAAGTTTGAATGTCCTGGGTATGCAGAAACTTATTAAGCAAATGCACTCAAGAAGAGTTTAAAGTTATATTCAAATTTCAGGAGACAGAAGTCATAATATACCTTGGCTGTCTGTGTGTCCACAACCTTGTTCTCAACTAAATCGCATTTGTTCCCAACTAGAAGCTTGCATACGCTGTCATTTGCATATCTATCAATCTCATTCAACCACTGCTTGACATTATTGAAGCTCTCCGTCTCAGTTACATCATAGACAATCTGTTGAAATCCCAACGCATTTAATTAATCTCACACAGTTGCTCAATTAAAAAAAATGGAAAAACAAAATTATCACTTATTCTTTCTCAAAAGAGACTACAGCATTGCAAGATCTTTACTTCCGACAACATCATATGTCATAAGAATTTATAGACAATTTACATCATATTAATGCTCCAATTCTTGGTCTACATTATCATGTATACAGATTTATTGGAAAATGTACTGCTTAATAAAAGATGAAAAGTAAGTTAATTGTAACCACATACAGGGTTGTAAAGATGTCATATAAATCACAAACTTTCTGATTTAACAAGTAGTGGGAAGGCTCCTTACTATGATTCCATGGGCTCCTCGGTAATAACTGCTAGTTATAGTCCTGAATCGCTCCTGTCCAGCAGTGTCCCACTAAACAGAAGAAAAACAATCAAACATCAGACATTACCTAAATGAAGTTTATAAGACAAGTACAGCTCTCATTTCACCATATCACTCTTCAAACAAAGAAAATAAAAACAGGCTCCTGAACATAACCTTCACTAAATAGGAAAAATCAAATTTCTCTAAGTACAAGATAAAAGGAAATTTTAACTCACAATCTGCAGTTTGATCGTCTTCCCATCCAGCTCCACTGTTCTTATTTTCTACCAAAATTAAAAAAAAAAAAAGTAAACTGCTGAAGTCTGCCGACGCTTCTTTCCACATATGCATATACATACATACATACACATATATAGATTCATATTATAACTTATACATACATATATACATAAACATAGAAGAGAGACTCACAAAATCAACTCCAATGGTACTGATGTAGCTGTCGACATAAGAATCATCCTGAAAAATTGAAAAAAATAAACAAAAAAAATTTAGATTAATAAACCTAAACCTATTAATTAACGCAATAAAAACTGAAATTTCCAAGACTAGTCATTATTTATCTTCTAAATTATCATCTTAATAACACAAACTGAAAGAACAAAAAGCGAAAATAGAAAGTAATTAATATAAAAAAAGAAAAATAAAAGGGGAAAGAAGAAGTCGACAGACAGCAAATCGGAGCAGCAGGCAGGACTTTCCGACGGACGAGTCTCCGATAAGCAACAGCTTGAACAGATAATCGCTTCAATGAAAAAAAAAATTAAAATATTGTATAACAGAAAATGAGTAGATGCTAAAAACGTTAATATGAAAGAAATGGAAGGAAACGGGGAGACTCACTATTCGTTGCTCATGATTTTGGATCGAAACGAAGAATTTTGCGAAGGTCCCTTCTCTCTGTTTGGAGAGCGAGAAAGAGAGAGAGAAAATGAAAGGGAAAGTTTGTGTTGTGTCGTGTCGTGTGTGTGAAATGTGAGTTTAATATTATAATTAAATCCTTGTATTTTTTTTTTCCTCTTTTTAATCAAATAAAGACATTTTTTTACCCATTTATATCAAATTAGGTCTCTACTTATGGGATGACCAAATTACCCTTTAAGGTATTGAAGATTTGGGTCACCGAGTTGGAGACATATTTGTACTCTCTTTGAAGTTAGGGAGAAAGTATAAAACCATTTATGTCAAATTATTTGCTCATAGCCCATTGGCAAATTGAGAGGATGCGTTCGTGTCCTACAATTGCCGGGATTTATTTTTTCTTCTAATTTAATTGTTTTCTCTATTATTGTAGGTAGAATAGGATAATCCCAGATATTAAGTGAGATTGAAATTTAGAATGTGTCATATTATATTTAGGGTGTGTTTGGAATTGAGGTTGAGCAGTTGTAGTTTAAAAGTTGCAGTACTAAAGTATTTAGTAAACACTAGCTGTTATAGTTTGGAAGCTATATTAATATGATTTTTTACTTACATGATAAAAAATTTATTATATCTTTAATAATTTTATCAAAATTATTATTTAAAAATTATATTTATTATATATTATTAGCTTTTGTTTTATAATTATAATTTTTTTTCCACGGCAGAAGCTACAGCACCTCAATCCCAAAGAAACCCTTAATATATGATTCCAAACAGTTTATATACTTAATACATGATAGTTCCGGTTCGTTTATGAATCTCAACAAATTTTTAATTGTAAGTATGATTAGATTTTTTTTTATTGTAACATGCATATCGGTGTATCAGAAAAAAAAAAGTTAGGAGAATGGACACATGGGTTACTTTTAAAGTTTATTTTTATTATTTAAGTCTTTGATTAATTTTTTGTATCTAATCTTTGTATCGCTGCTGTTAGAACAATCACAGTAAAAACACATTGTTAAAAGGTAAATATAATCTTTAACAAATAAATTAACTAATTTTAAATCACAAATGTATTAAATACTCAATTTTTAAGTGAAAATGTCATATCTACCTTCAAACGATTTTTTTTTAACTATTTTATCACTAATGATGAAAAATAGTATTAAAACTTATGAATATATGAAAACTTATAAATCCTAAATCCTATTGTTATCACTTAGAACACCCTTGAATATCCTTAAAAAAAAAATATCTTTTCCACTAAAATTACATGTAAGGACAAATAAAATATATAAGTAAGCCATCAAGTTATCTGCCTACTAATAATGACTCCATGCCACATCATCCGCGATCAAAATGTGAATAACGAGTTAGTAATAGTATGCGCCGGCGCATATTATTTATGCTTGTCGACTATTTGAATACATTCATATGTCATGTCGTCCGAGTTTTTCTTAATCTTAGGACACGTCGTTTTCATACGCGGACCAGTGACAACGACACCATGCATGTTGAATAAATTTAAAGTATTCGATGTAATGTCGCAGAAAAATAACGTCTCCAAAGCAAATTTTATTTTGGTTGTTTCTCAAAATGCGTCGATTGCAAATCCAGCCAATTGTTTTTTACTTTATTTATTTATTTTTAGAAAAGCTACATGTTAGCATTATATATAACTTGCTAAAAAAAAATAAAACCTTATTTTCGTAAAAAATAAAACCAAATTTTGTATAAATATATAATAACAATACTTAGTACATATTGTAAGTCGCAGCCAATTGTTGCTTTCAATATTCAAATTTTAATTGTTTTTTCTTCAATCTCGTGATAATAGAATACATGAACCATGAAATATTTATATATATTTTGACGATTTTTATTAGTAAAATTTTCTTCTTTAATTATTATTTGAATGATTCTTATGCGATGTAATCATTAGAAAAAAAATCTCCCACATTAATTAAAGTCTTATGGAAATCGACACATAAGATGACTTGTCGTTTCTCTTGCTCAGAGCAAACATTACGTCGTCTTACAATTTTTAACGTCATTGACTCGTCATCCCCAATAAAAATATGAATGACGAGTCAGCACTAGTATGCGCTGGCGCATATCATCTACACTTGTTAGCTGTTCGAATACGTCCATACATCATGTCATCCAAATTTTTCTTAAGCTCAATGCACGTCGTTTTTATACACAATCCATAAACAACGAGTCATCTATGCCATGCCCGCCAATTAAAATTTAAAGTATTCAATGTAATGTCGATGAAAAATAGATGTTTCCGAAGGAAATTTTATATTAGTTATTTGTCAAAATGCGTCGATTGTTAATCTGACCTAATTTTTTTTACTTTATTTATTTAGTTTTAGAAAAGCTACATGTTAGCTTTATATTTAACTTGCCAAAAAAAATAAAACCTTATTTTCCTAAAAAATAAAACTAATTTTGTATGAGTATAAGTATATAATAACGATACCTAGTACAAATTACAAGCCACAATGAAAGGTTGCTTTCAATATTCAAAATTTAATTATTTTTTTTCAATCTCATGATAATAAAATATGTGAACCGTGGAATATTAAAGGAGTTGATATATATATATATATATATATATATATATATATATATATATATATATATATATATATATATATATATATATATATATATATATATATATATATATATATATATATATTCTTTTAATTGTAAATAGTTAGAATTTACCGTGCAATTGACGATTTGTAGTAAACTTTTTTTATATAGTTATAATTTTAATGATTATTAATCCATGTAATCATTAGGGAAAAAAAAGTTCTCTTACATTTATTCAAATCCTATGGAAATCCTTAAAAAAAATCCTATGGAAATCAATACTCCAGATGATGCATCGTTTTCTCTTATTCTCGTGTAACATCATGTTGTCTTACAACTTTTATCTTCATAATCATCTATGAGTCGTCGGTGTCCAAAATATGAACAACGAATCAGCAATAATATGCACCGGTGCATACTATTTATGCTTGTCGGCTATCCGAATACATCCGTATAGCTTGTCATCCTGTTTTTTCTTAAGCTCATTGCATGTCGTTTGCATGCGCATTCCATAAATGATAGGCCATCCACGTCAAGCTTGCCAGTTCAATTTTAAAGTATTCGATGTAATGTCACTGAAAAATAAAAATAGATGTCTTCGAAGCAAATTTTATATTGGTTGTTTCTCAAAATGCATCGATTGCTAATTCGACCAATTTTTTTTTACTTCATTTATTTATTTTTAGAAAAGCTACTTGTTATCTTTATATTTAACTTGCCCAAAAAAAACTTATTTTCCTAAAAATAAAACCTAATTTTGTATGAGTATACATATATAATAACGATATAGACTACCAAATGCAAGCCGTAGCGAATGCTTGCTTTCAATATTCAAATTTTAATTGTTTTTTCTTCAATCTCGTGATAATAAAATATGTGAACCATGAAATATTAATTGTAAATAATTAGAATCTGCAATTCAATTGATGATTTTTATTAGTGAACTTTTTTCTATAATTATAATTTTAATAATTAATATTCCATGTAATCATTAAAAAAAAAATGGTCTCTTACATTTATTCAAATCCTACGGAAATCAACACTACAGCTGACGTGTCGTTTCTCTTGTTCAAGACGAATGTCATGTCGTTTATAGAATTTTAACTGCATAGCTGCATCGTTTGTGTTCAAAATACGAGTGACGAGTAAGCATAGCATGCGCCGACGCACACTGTTTGCGCTTGTCGACTGTTTAGCATTAGTACGACATGTCATCCATTTATTTCTTTCTCATACGGCAAGTCGTTTGTTAACGCATACCATAAATGACGGATCATCTACACCATGTGTGCCGATTAAAATTTGTTATTTCTCATGTTTCTTCCATTCCATTAAAAAAATGCAGTAAAAACACACTGTTAAAATTTTAACAAATAAATTAACTAATTTTAAATTGTAGATGTATCCAATACTTAGTTTTAAGAATTTTAGGATGTGTCATACTAAACTTGATATATGATAGTTCCATTTAGTTTATATACTTGGTATATGGTAGTCCCAATCAGTTTATGAATCTCAACAAATTTTTAATTGTAAGTACCATTAGATATTTTATTCTAATATGCATATTGATGTATCAGAAAAAAATTAGTAGAATGGAAACTTGGGTTACTTTTAAAATTTATTTTTATCATTTATGTCTTTGATTAATTTCTTATATCTCATGTTTTATCCCTACTGTTAAAACAATCACAATAAAAACACACTGTTAAAAGGTATATGTAATCTTTAACAAATAAATTAACTAATTTTAAATTACAGATGTATCAAATACTCAAATTTTAAGTGAAAATGTCATATCTACCTTCAAACAATGTTTTTCTTTTTTTTTTTTTTTTTAAAAATTTTTAACACTAATGATGAAATGTATTATAAAAACTTATGAATATACGGAAACTTATGAATGCTAAACCCTACTGTTATTACTGAGTGGTGCTTTTAACACCCTTCAATATCCTTGAAAAAAAAATCACTTTTCTACTAAAATTATATCTAAGGACAACAAGAATATATAAGTACCCCAATTTTTTTTTGAATGAGGCTATTTGCACTCTAAAAATTACTTTGAATGTTTTTATTTTATTACAAAAATATTCATCATATAAATTATTAATAAGGACTTTCTCTAATAAACTAACAAAATATAATTACTCTGAACACTTATAAACACTCTTTATTTAATATATAATTCTCTTGCCATAAACCCTAAAAATTTTATTTCCAATCTCTTAAACAATATTTAGTTAAACAAGAAGCAAATTAATACTTTTAATATATTTTTACTTTTTGATTTAATAAAATTTTTTTTTTTTTATAGTCTTCTCCTTCTTCTTCATTCTTTTAATCCTCTTCTCTTTCCTAGTCTGCATCATCTTCTTCTTCTATTTTTTTTTTTGGTGCCAAATGGATTTTTTTTTTGGTGCCAAATGGATTTTTTTTTCAATTGTTAGGTTAAAAAAATTGGGTGTAAAACCAATATTTAACATATTCTTTAATAGACAAAAAATAATAACTAAAACTTATGTTAAAGGATTTGTTTAGAACTTAATTTGAATCCATTGTTGTTTATATTAAATTGTTATTAATCCATTTTGGATGTGCTAAATGGTTTGATTGGTATTTTGAGTAAATTACTTTAACTAGTTTAAATAAGGTCTTTTTTGGCATTTTAAAGAGTGCGGAAAGTAAAACTTAATTTTTTTAATTTAACGCATGAGTATATAGAATAATAGAGTGTTCAAAATAATTTTTAGAATGCAAATAGCCCCACATTTTTTTCTCTCTCTCCCTCGTATCTTATGCGCTCGCTCAGGCTTGAAATTTTCTTTTTTCTTTTTATTGGGACTTTGCTGCAAACTCCTTAAATTCATGATCTTCTTCATTTTTCATGATTATTATTTTTCAGTTGATCACTTGTAGAATTGAGATAACAAAACTTCAAAAGAATTGCTCATGTAGAGAGTGAGATAAGAAGACTACAAAAAAAATTTAAAGAGTGAGAAGATTGTTGGAAATGAAAAGATTCAAAGTATTAATGTAGGAGTTTTAAAAGGATTATAGAATATTCGTGTTGTGTTCTACAATTTCATCAAAAATGAAAAAGCCTTGCTATATTGTTGTGTTCACAATTTCATCAAAAATGAAAAAGGCTTATTATATTTTTTTATTATAAATATCAGCACACTTCTTATTGTAATATTAATATATATAAAAAAAAAAAAAGGGGATAACGGAGGGGCCTCTGCACATTGCTTATTACCCTAATTTTTCCTAATAACAATGAATCCGGGCGCCCGGGCTTTTAAGAAATGGTTTTGGGTTTGAGTGGATCCATTTCTAGCCGGCATTACCCCCACCCCAAGTCGGATCATCATATCTCTATCCTCTCAGACGCTGCCACGTGGCAATTTAAATGACCAATGTGTCCATAAAACCCTAGTCAGTAGTCACTTGTCGGCTTAACTTGGCCATCAATTCTTCTTCTTCGCGTTTCAAAGCCGCAAACAGAAACCAAAGAATAGCATCACAAAATTCCCAAAGCAAAGTGTAAAAGCTCTCTCTCGCTGGCTTTATCTCTATTGAGACAAAACGCGCCGTTTTTGCACCGCAATGCCCTTCGTTTTTCGGCCTTGAATCACAGGTTTCAGCATTATTTTCATTCTTTCACCTTTTTTTTTTGTTGAGATTAGGTTTTTAGATAGCAATGAAATCGGCCCAAAAAACTGAAAGCTGGGTTCTTTTACAATTACTATTTTTTTACCTTAATTGAATGAATTATGGTTTAGGGTTTTATGTTATTTGTGGATTTATTTATTTGTTTTTACTTAATTTCCTTTTGGGTAAAATTTATAGTTTCTGGGATTTGATTTATTGATGCTATGAATCAAAATATAAACCACATTATTTGTACATGATTTATCATTGACTATTGATTTCATCACTCTCAGTGCAGTATATTACATCATTCTATGTTCAATACAAATATATATATATATATATTTTTAAATGGATGTGATTGCATTTGATATGAGCTATTTTTAATTTGCATTAATGTTCTTTGATGCTATCTTAGGCTATGTAATTGAGTTGATATAATGGTGTTAACATTTGTGTAAAAAGAAAAGATTGCTTATGTGCTCTTGTGTGTGTTTTTTGATGCAGTTTTTCTCAGTTTCACGACATGGCAACAGAAAGTGGGAAAAGCTTTGCGAGGAGAAATCGACTCCTGGAGATTGAGTCAAAGGCCCAGATTTGGTGGGAGGAAGGTGATGTTTTCAAGGCTGAACCTGGCGAAAGGCCTCCAGATCCTGAAAGTGGCGAAAAGTTCTTTGGAAACTTTCCATTTCCTTATATGAATGGCTATTTGCATCTAGGGCATGCGTTCTCACTTTCCAAGCTTGAATTTGCTGCTGCGTATCATAGATTGAAAGGTGCTAATGTGCTTTTGCCATTTGGTTTCCACTGTACTGGTATGCCCATTAAGGCCTCAGCTGATAAACTTACTAGGGAAATTGAGCAGTTTGGGAATCCACCTGTATTTCGCAAAGAAGTGGAGGAGGAAGAAAGTCCCCAGCCAGAAGAACCTGAGGATGCAAATGGAGGTGCCCCACCGGGTAAGTTTAAGAGCAAGAAGTCTAAGGCTGCTGCGAAATCTGGTGTACAAGTATACCAGTGGGAGATCATGCGCAGTTTCGGACTTTCTGATGGTGAGATATCTGAATTCCAGGAGCCGGAGAAATGGCTTAAATTTTTTCCACCATTGGCCAAAGAAGATCTGAAAGCTTTTGGTTTGGGTTGTGACTGGAGGCGCTCATTTGTAACTACAGAGATAAACCCATTTTTTGATTCCTTTGTACAGTGGCAGATGAGGAAGTTAAAATCCATGGGTAAGATAATTAAAGATGTGAGATACACAATATACTCTCCCTTGGATGACCAGCCTTGTGCAGACCATGATAGAGCAAGTGGAGAAGGAGTTCAGCCCCAGGATTACACACTGATCAAGATGGAGGTGCTGCAACCTTTCCCTGCTAAATTTGGACCTCTAGAGGGTAAAAAAGTCTATCTTGCCGCCGCTACTTTGAGACCAGAGACCATGTACGGACAGACAAATGCATGGGTATTACCTGATGGGAAATATGGGGCATTTGAAATCAATGAAACTGATGTATTAATTGTCACAGAAAGAGCAGCTCTTAACCTTGCTTATCAGAATTTCTCTAGGATTCCTAAAAAGCCTACATGCCTTGTTGAGTTGACTGGTTATGATTTGATCGGTCTTCCTTTAAAGTCCCCTCTTTCATTTAATGAGGTCATATATGCTCTTCCTATGTTGACCATTCTAACAGATAAAGGGACAGGGATAGTGACCAGTGTTCCTAGTGATGCTCCTGATGATTATATGGCACTGCATGATTTGAAAGCAAAACCAGCTTTCAGGACAAAGTTTGGCGTGAAGGATGAGTGGGTGTTACCAGTTATTCCAATTATCAACATTCCAGAATTTGGAGACAAGTCTGCTGAAAAAGTTTGCACAGATCTGAAAATTAAAAGTCAGAATGAGAAAGATAAGCTGGCTGAAGCTAAGAGGCTGACGTACTTGAGAGGATTTACAGATGGTACCATGCTTGTTGGAGATTTTGCTGGGAAGAAAGTCCAGGATGCTAAGCCATTGATTAGGAGCAAGTTGATAGAAACGGGTGAGGCAATTATGTATAGCGAGCCTGAGAAGCGTGTCATGTCAAGATCAGGTGATGAATGTGTCGTGGCTCTTACAGACCAATGGTACATCACATATGGGGAAGAAGAATGGAAGAGACTAGCTACTGAGTGCTTAAATTCCATGAATTTATACCACGATGAGACACGCCATGGCTTTGAGCACACTCTAGGGTGGTTGAATCAGTGGGCCTGCTCAAGATCGTTTGGGCTTGGAACTCGCATTCCCTGGGATCCACAGTTCCTGGTTGAGTCATTATCAGATTCAACCATTTATATGGCTTACTACACAGTAGCTCACATGTTACATAATGGAGACATGTATGGGAGTACTACTGGTTCAATAGAACCTCGACAAATGACTGATGAGGTCTGGGAATTTATTTTCTGTGGTGGCCCATATCCAGAATCATCTGATATCCCTTCATCTATCCTTAACAAGATGAAGCAGGAGTTTGAATATTGGTATCCATTTGATCTTCGAGTCTCTGGTAAGGACCTCATCCAAAATCACTTAACATTTTGCATTTATAACCACACAGCAATCATGTCCAAGCACCACTGGCCTGGTGGATTTAGGTGTAATGGTCACATGATGCTTAATTCTGAGAAGATGTCCAAGTCCACAGGGAATTTTAGGACATTGAAACAGGCCATTGAGGAATTCTCTGCAGATGCCACACGATTTTCTCTAGCTGATGCTGGAGATGGTGTAGATGATGCAAATTTCGTATTTGACACTGCAAATACCGGAATCCTTCGGCTCACCAAGGAGATTGCATGGATGGAGGAGGTTCTGGCTGCGGAATCGTCTTTGAGAACTGGTCCACCATCTACTTATGCTGATAGGGTGTTTGAGAATGAGATAAATATTGCTGTTGAAATGACTGATCAGCATTACAAGAACTATATGTTCCGAGAAGCTCTAAAAACGGGCTTTTATGATCTTCAAGCTGCAAGGGATGAATATAGGTTGTCTTGTGGCGCTGGGGGTCTGAATCGTGATTTGGTGTGGCGTTTTATGGATGTGCAGACTCGGCTCATCACTCCAATCTGCCCTCATTATGCGGAGTATGTTTGGAGGGAGATTTTGAAGAAGGATGGCTTTGTAGTGAAAGCTGGTTGGCCAACATATGGCACTCCTGATCTGATCCTCAAGAGCGCCAATAAGTATTTGCAGGACTCGATTGTTTTGATGAGGAAGCTGCTTCAAAAGCAAATTCTTGGATCAAAGAAAGCCAATAAGAAAGGTGCACCGGTTGCAACACTCACTGAGGACAAATTGAAGGGCTTGGTATATGTGAATGAGCAATTTGATGGATGGAAAGCGGAGTGCTTGAGGATACTGCAAAGCAAATTCGATGGTAAGAGTCGTACTTTTGCTCCAGATGGGGAGATATTGGAGGCATTGCAGAACAGCTCTGTTGGTCAGGCTTCAAACTTTAAACTGACCCAAAAGCTTTGTATGCCTTTCTTGAGGTTCAAGAAGGATGAGGCGAAGGCAATTGGGCCTCAGGCCTTGGATTTAAAGCTGCCATTTGGAGAGATTGAGGTCCTTCAGGAGAACTTGGGCTTAATCAAGAGACAGCTTGGTCTTGAAGAGGTGGAAATATTATCTGCCATTGATCCTGATTCTCTCAGCAAAGCTGGTCTCCTCTCTTCACTGCTAAACCAGAATCCTCCTTCACCCGGAAACCCAACCGCCATCTTCTTGACCAGGTAAGGTAAAATAACTCCTTTGGGTGGATAATAGAATATTTTTTGTTGAGCGTATATTCTTTGTTGCTTGTTTTGGTGCACTGAAATTTATAATTTGCTTTTTATAATGTAGCATCTTTATGTTTAAATTGTGTTGAGACTTGAGATGATAGTATTTCCTTTTTATATTTCAAAAGTTTCCTTTTTCACCTCTTGATGTTTCAATTATTTGCTTTAGGATCTCTCTTCTCACTATTTATAGAATTAATAAATCATAGTATATTCTTTTTTTTACTACTCTTAGTAGGCAGGTGTCATGATGATGAACTCTGGCAGCGTTGATCATCTTAGTTTGGGTAGTAGAATGATGCATAAAATGTTAAAATGTGTTGAATCCTACCCAATAAATTTTGCTTTTTACACCCTGCTAACCCTTTTAACTCTATGTTATGGCATTTGGGTTTGATGGTATATCTTTCTTGACCGTTTTCCTGGTAAGTATAACCTTTTAGGACAATTACGTGTTTGTCTGCTTTTTCTAGGCACTAGCTTTGCTCCTTTTTCATAAATCAAGTCATTTGTATTATTATTGTGCTCAGTTTGGCACCTAATCGGAGTTACTTGTATGTTTAATTGTTTATAGGTAGTCAAATTGCTGCATAGAAGAGATTTCTGAAGAATGATTTTCCTGACTGGAAAGCTGGTGATTTTGTTGTACTTACTGCTTTGGAAGAATCACGGTGATTTTGTTGTACCTACTGCTTTGGGAGAATCTTTAAACGTTCAAGTGCTGGATTACATATGCTGTATGGAAATTTTCTGCTAGTACATATGCTGTATGGAAATTTTCTGCCTGAGAAACCGATGGTATGATAGATGCAACATCAAGAACTTGCTGGTCTTTCTATTATAGGTGAAATGGTTACTATTTTTTGAATTACACTGTTTTTGATTTGTTGTGGATCTGGTAAATTACTTGGGAACTATTGAATTAATTATGCTTTTAACCCTGTTTAGTTCATCGACTATTTTAAGAATCATATTTTTCTTGTCTTCATTCTTCTCCTATAATGTTACCCAAGATGTGTATTGTATTGCATTGTGGAAGGATTCT
Source organism: Clausena lansium (assembly GCA_030449835.1). NCBI lineage: Eukaryota > Viridiplantae > Streptophyta > Magnoliopsida > Sapindales > Rutaceae > Clausena > Clausena lansium. The sequence continues at coordinate 2,341,698 of JASUUF010000146.1, read as the reverse complement.
TTTCCCCTTTTTCGTAGTAATCAATTCTTCCAGTATACAAAATATAGAGCAGTTTATTTCTTTTGCAATATCAAAGGTTATCTGATTACACTGGCTTCAACCCTTTGGACTGAAACCAAACAGCAGAAACTTGACTTAATTGAGCTTTCAATGTTGATGCAAGCTTATGTTATTGTACATTGTTGAATATTGTGATAGTTCATTCAAAGAAAAAGAACATGTTCTCAAATATGCTTGTTGCTTGTAATTTGTAATTACTGAACCCAGGGATCTCTTCATTCATGAAAATGAGTACTCAAGTTCCCTTGGGTAAAAATTGGGATAAGAACAGCATTTAAATGTGAGCAAATAGAAATAGATGAAAAAGATTCTACTCCGGGCAAAATGGCCTCTCCAGGCCATCTCTGTGACTCGGAATATTGAAATGCCTTATCCTTCCCTCCTGTTTCTTCATGTATCCTTCACATAAAAATGCTTTGGAGAAATTATCTTCCACCTCTCTGTTCACATCATGCACAAACACATCAGTCTCACCATCCTCCCGGTTTCTTGCCATCATCCCTGCAGTGTATATAGCCGTCATCCTCCCAGGCGCCTCGTCATAGTAACCTGTTGGAGCGTCGACCATGATCAAGTCCCATTTTATATCATAAACTTCAGCAGGAAGTCCTTTCAGAGCAAGTTGGCACATTGAGTATTTAGGATCTCCAACTGCTGTGCATTCAGGTCCTTTGCCAACATCCATTAAGTTCTCGGCTTGGTTTACCTTGCTATCATATGTGACATGATAGGATTCGAGCATGGGAAACCGCCGTCTAATCTGCTCTATCCAAGCTTCATCTTCTTCGAGGAATATTGTACGGCCGCCATAGTTGAGTGTGCTCCACATCAAGCTGTCATGGCCTAAGCCGAAAACCAAGAAGTTGCAAGGAGACTTCTTTTCGAGTACTCTTGCAGACACTGAGATTTCCTTGAGTGTTTGTTGTGGGGTGATAGTTGAAGTTGAGTAGTGAATAAGTGCTTGTGCCAAGGAGCGTGGGATCTTTGTACAAGTTGGCGAGCAGTTTGCTGCTTCTGCTTCTGCTTCTGCCTCTGCCTCTGCCTTTTTCTTGGCGTTTGATGCTTTTGGTAAAAGGGTTTTTGACATGGGAGATGGGTTTTCTTTTGACAATGATAAGCTTGATCTTACCACAAACAGAACCAAGAAAGCAAGGAAAATGCCCAGTAGAAGCACTTTAGAGTTGAGTGCTTGATTGGCTTTAGACCTCATTATTTGCTCAAAATATGTGTTACTTTCGCAAATAATATGCAGAAGCAGAGAAACTCAAGGATTGATCTTCTGCAGCTGCTAGGCTTGAAATAAATTGGTGAAGGAAATGTGATCGATTTTGTAAGTCGTAATGCTTATAGATGAAGTGAAGAAACGTTGGATGATGAATGATGAAGACAAGAGAGCTACTATGATTTTGCATGAAGCAATATGGAAGTGGTTGTTGCATCTGCCATGTTTGGTGAAGTGTAATTTTATCATATTCTGTTTCTTGTTCATTTGGGGATTGAAAAGTTTCATCATTTTCCTTTTGAATAATTGCTTCTGCTGCTATGGGTTTGAAGTTGAAAATGATGTATCTCCTTAATAGTTATTATATAAAATGATGGATAGATATTTTGATAACTTTCAATTTTTGTAGAATTTTTTATGAGAAAGTGTTCATTTTGTTTATAATTTTTTGTGACTGTGCAATCATTGGTTCAAATATCTAAAACCCATTATATTACTAACACATGTTAAGTTGAAATTAACTTCAAATTTCAAAACAATATCTTCAATTTCACAACTTGGTTAATGATGCATCATCTTTATAATTTTTTTTTTCACTTTGAATATTTCTGTTTTAATTTTTTTAAATGATTCTTGATAAATCCATCAATCATATCCATGCTAAATGCATGTCAACTACTTAGGTCATTTTCATTTGCATAAAATCTTGTCAAATAGCAAACACTTGTTTGTTTTACTATTTGTAATGTTTGATTAAAATTAATTAAAATGTATTTTGAGGTTTAACTTTTAACAAATAAGAAACATTTTATACAGCGGCACCTTCTCCAAATAAAAATTTTGACTAATGCTTTGAAAGAAGCTATTTTGATCAAAAGTGCTTCAAGTAAAAGGCACTCTCAACTCAAGCACATCCTCAGGAAAACATAATGTTTAGCCATTCTGCTTTTTCATTTACTATATTTTGAAAGATCACTCAAACCATACAGAGAATGAGGTAAAAACAGATTTATATAATTGAAAAAATTTTAGCTGTACAAGGCATAGCTCTAACAATTGAACATTGCCTAAGAGACCTCTTCCTCAAACAACTAAAGAATTGACTGTTAAGCCAAACCTCAAAAACCAATCACCACACAGTATCATACACTTGGCAATGGATTTAATTCTGCTTTCAACTACCCACCTACTTCAATCATCTAAAGAATTTCTACGGTTAGAACTTCAAAATGAATTTCTGATCGTAAAAATTATTCATTTGATGGGCTGAAATCCATGGCCTTTTTAAGTGGTGAGAGTAGTCAGATCCCCTGAAGGGATACTTCTTCCTTATGTGTTTGTTAATCAAGCAATTCTGCACTGATGTTCTGTATCAAAATTAAAGCACTTATGATCTTCATTTCTAGTGTCACCTGCCGTTTCTTCGGTAGTGAAGAAGAGATTGCGTTTGTAGATTTTTGCCATTTTTCTGGACCTTGGTCTTGTCCCCGCGAGCTTTGCGGACTGCCTGCTGGATTTGTCTCTCATGCTCTTTGAGCATTTCCTCAAGGTTTCCTCCTGAAGCGAGTATCGGTCCAGAGTAATGCATTCGGGTCTTCTTGGAAGCATCTTGCTGTCAAACAAAAAGACTAAAATGTTAGTCCATAATTCTAGAAGTCAATAGTGAGTGGTTAAAATCATAAAACATTGCACAACAGTGAGATCAGATTGTTCAATCAATATGCAAAAACATAATGAACATGTCAAACTGCCAGGCCCAACAGTTAAAGTTTTTATGCATCTTTAATAAAATTTCAAGAAGTCCAGCACCATAGTCTCAAGATCTGCCACTAGACCACCTAAATCAAGAGTATTTGAAGCAGCTTCTTGAATATCATTAAAAAAAAAAAAAATCCAGATCAGATTGATTCGTGTAGGTTTGTATGTGAAAATATATGGTGGATGTTCCTATGGTTTTGCTTTAGTAAAGAAGGGCCCACAAAGTTTTCAAATTAGAATGAAAGGCTCTCGTCATTAATGAAGGTCTCAAAATAAACGGTCCGAGGATGTTTTTGTAGTTTGAAAAATTAAATTAAAGATTCAGTAATGCTGGGATGCCCTTGGCAATATATAAACAGATATATAAATCATTTATCCAGTCAGCAATTAACTGATTTTCTTTCAATCTAAATTAATTAAAAATTCCCTTACCATCACAGACTCCTTTCCAGAAGGCTTTTCGCCCTTCTTATTATATAAAGACATTGGTCTATCCAGCAAATTTTGGGACCACTCATGTCCAGAGTCATCTGACCACTGTGAATTCACTCTATTGCTACAATCCAACTGGGAATGGCCACCTCTAACTGCAACGGAATTGGCAAATCTGGATAACCCAGCTGCCCCAGGATGCATGTAAGATCTTGAATTTCTGTCGCTGTCCATCATCATATTCAGTGAAGTCCCAGCAGTACTGGGTTGCATTGTTTGCCCACCAACATTTCTTGCAATTCCTTTGGGAGGCTCGATAGGAAACCCAGAACCACTATCCTCTTCGGAATTGAATTGTTCACTAGTGGCTTTAGGATTACTCTGATTTTGTCGCTTCTGTATCAGTCCAAAAAAAAGTATAATTGCTAGAGAAATTAGAATTTTGTAAATATGCACAAAAATATGGATACAGCAGCCATGGCATCAAAATGACCGAGGTAAAAATAAACTTTAGAATGAATGTATTACCTGTATGGACGTCTGCAACTCAGCATTGGCATCTGGTGCAGGCACAGCCTTAGATTCTTTGCCACCTTTCCTAATTGACTCAAGACCCCGTCCTTTTCCACCTGCTCCTCTCCTGGTTCAGACATAAAATCATTTATCGTGAGCTAGTGAAATAAATTTTTGTTATCGACATTACCACTTTGCCAAGTAACTGCAATTTATCATCCAGTCAAAAAAGAATACGAAGGAACCTATTTCCCAGAAAATTTTCTTTAACGCTGATTACACTAACGAATCAGAGCTTAGTTATCACTCCATAATGATAAAAATTTCTGTAAGGTGTAATTCTATCCAAGTTATTGAAATTTGTAAATCAAATCATTTTCATGAGGCTGTAAGCCTATAAGAGATGGATATCAGATTTTGCAAACCAATGAAAAGGCCATAAGCAGTAAAAGAGAGGCCATTACATAAAAACTAGAATATATATATTCAGGAAATTATCACCTTCTATCATCATCTCGAAGTTTGACATCGAACTCCTTGCTAGGTGGGTACTTAGGCAAACTAGATGGATCACAGGGAAGAGGCTTTGTCGTAAAAAACTGGAAAACAGAAAAATTTGCAAGTAATGCTTTAGCATGCACAATCAATCAAGTAAACTTCTTAACAAGGTAATAAACATCTCGAGTCCTACAAATTTACCTCACTTTGAAGTGCAGAAGAAGCCGTTCCACGAACCTCAGGTTCTGTTGAGAGCAGAACATCCAAAAGAGACAATGCTGAAGAAGGAATATCCTTAAATGTCTCAGCAACACAACGCTTGTAAGGTTGCTGAGGTTTGAAAATGGTGGCATGAGGCAATTTTGATCTCTTCCAGTACTCTTCAGATGGTGACCCACAAAGTTTGAAGATCTTATGCAGTTGCTCCACCTATAAAAGATAAATTAAGAGATTTCACATCCTATAAATTTCACTAAAGACTACATGTGCAAATCAGCTAATAACTGGTTGTGGACGGAATTTGAGAGCTGCCCATTGGCAAGGATGTAATTTATGAGTTGCACATAACTTTTATAAAAGTCAACGACTAGAAAGATAAATGAGAATAAAAAATGCAATAAAACAGACAGAAAAACTATCTCTGTGTCTATACTCCTAACATGCACAAAAAATGCACTGAGGTTATCAAATTGTTGCTGTCTGTAAGAAATTTCTGGATGCAAGATTTAACGATGTATGTCAGGCAATTGATGGAGATGATAAATAGTAAGTACTCTTAATATAACAGAAAAGGCTAGGAATAGTACCTCCGTTCTTCCAGGCATGATAGGCTTCCCAGCAAATAATTCTGCGAGAATGCAACCAGTGCTCCACAGATCTACTGAAGCTCCATAGTCTGTTGAACCAAGCAAAAGCTCGGGTGGTCGGTACCACAAAGTTACTACTCGACTTGTCAGAGGCTGCTTCTGAGAAGATCGGAAGAAATTTGCCAGCCCAAAATCACCAATCTTGAGAATTCCATTATAGTCTATCAAAAGATTAGATCCCTTGATGTCACGATGCAAAATTCCACGGCTATGGCAATGCTCAAGTCCATGAAGTAGTTGTTTCATATAACACTTTATCTGCAAGACCAAAGAATAGAATCCCACATTGGAATTTAACTAAAGAGAAGAAACTCTAGGTTCATTCTTTTCTGGTAAAACATTGCTGTTGAATGAGGAAGTATAATAGTGACAAATAATGCACAATGCAAAATCTCTGTGTCATGCAAAATGATATAATCTTTGAATGAAAAGAAATTTCACCACCTTTACAGACACTTATTTCTTAAACTTGCAAAGGCTGCAAATGTAACAGGCTATTAGCCAGATTTTGTAATAAGTCCGTTTCAAATTTTACTTCTTTAGTTCTTTTCATCATAAATATGATTATTTCATCCAAGGAGCGGATTACTATCAGTGCAACTTTTGTCTCAGCAGCTAAAACTAGAAGGGAAAATGAACGAACCTGTGCCTCAGTGAACTTTACCCCAGGTGTTGCTGCAAGCCCTGCAAGATCATGCTCCATATATTCAAATACAAGATATAAACTTCCAGACACCCTGGAAGTAATTAGACCTTCAAGCTTCATGATATTTGGGTGATCAAGTCTACGCAGAATAATGATTTCTCTGGCCATAAAACGAACACTTTCTGGATCCATATTAGCAAACCGCACTTTCTTTAGTGCAACCAACTTGTTGTTCTCCAGGTCTCGGGCTTTGTACACACTGCTGTAAGTTCCTTGTCCAATCTGCACCATTGGCTTTAAAATATTAATAAAAATCCAAAAAACAAAGGCTTTATGTTGCTAGTCATTGAGATATCATCCCAATTTTAAACTCTACACATACAAACATGTTTTAATTAAAGAAATCAAAATTGACTTGCTCTGAATCACAACCTTCCATAAAAAAGCTAAATGTTTACTGCAGAACAGAATTAAAAAATACAACAAAAAGGTTTACATAATAACTTCCTTAAAAAGCAAATATTTCTCATAAGAACTGCATAGCAGCAAATGGTATATTCAAAAGCAGGATATCCAGAGAATTTTTCAATGCAGACATGAACTCAAGATGCAAACAAGAAAACAAGAAAAATTTTATTATTGTTCCCAAATAACGTAAAAGAGAATCTATAAGTAATCCTATGCAAAATTTAAACTCAGCAAAGAAACGCTAAAAATTTCATACAATCCATTACAATGCAAGAACCAAAACTAATAAATCAAAATCCTAAATCATATCAAAAGGCAGGATAATCAGCTAACCTTATCTAACTTCTCAAAAGAGTCAGCCTTTCGTGGCACCCATCCGTTGATGGCTTCTCCAGCCACTGCAGTCAGCCAAGAAGGCCAACCAGCAACAACCTGAGCCCCTCTCTCCCCATTGCTCACACTAACGATCCTAGTCATCCGAGGTTGCGCCACTTGCACATTTATAGTGCTGCGCCTTTGAAGCTTACCCTTCTTCTCCCCATCGTCGGATGACCCCGCATTATCATCAGCAATAGATTGATCATTTATCAACCTTGTGGTGGATTCATTGCCATTACCGTCCGTTTCCACAACTACTGTTACATTCTCCTTCTTAAAGGAACCTAATCGTTTGTTTGTTTTCTTGGTTAATTCCTTCTCTTTGGCATTGTGTTTAACAATATATTTCTTTGCTCGAATTGCTTTCGAGCAAATGCAGCCCATAATGCTAATCCAAATCAGTCACAGTCTCTTGTTTCGAAACAAGAAACCATATGATTCAAATATTTCTTCACACATTACTCATTAAAATACACAATCAAATGATGCAAATGCTTGAGCTCTTTGAAATTCAATAAAAATATCACCCCCAAAACCTCACATTCTTGTCAAAATGTGAGATACCCAGATCCAAAAAACCCAAAAAGAATAAATTTTTCAAATATGCCACAAGAACCGCGACCCCAAAACAGCCGAATCAGTAAAAAGAATCAAAGTTTATATGCTATTTTTATGAAATAAAAAAATCCCAGATCCCCAAATCAAATGAACTGAATAAAAAAAACCATTTTTACTCAGAACATGAAGCACATTATACAACAAGAACCAAAAAAGAAAAAAAAAAAACCAAATTTGAGAATGTACATAGAAAGATTAAGTTGGAGAATTTAGGACCCGAGAAATTCTGGTCTGCATTGGGTAAAGACAAGACAACTAAGTTGGTATCCAACTAAGGAACCAGAAACAAAACTGGCCAAAAGTTTTCAAAAAGAATATTGAAGTTAAAGATTAGTTATGTGACACACAAGATAAAATTACACACACAAAGAGTGAAATGCGGATCTGGGGTGATCCTAGGAATGCGAATAACCAATGGATATTTTTGGGATATTAGCTTTAGGACACATCAGCCGGAAGACAGACAGTTATGTTTGGTTTTGGATAATTTTTCTTTTCATTTTTTACCACTTCACATGCAAATGGAATCTGTTCAAATATAATCAATAGATTCATTAAACAAAAACTTTAATAGCATTCGGTTGCTCTTGACTTGAGAAATTATCAATAGATCAAAATTTTTGTATATAACATGTAAACATTCTGTGTTATTATTATTATGCCCATATTGCAGCCTGGCTAAACTTATGCATGCGCCAACTTTCAGGTCGACTAAATAAGGATGAAACTTTGTACATATTTATTTGTAGAAAAATCTATTTTGAGCATGGATTTTTTTTTAGTTATGCTCAATAAAGCTTAAACTCTGGAAAATTATACGAATTTGGACGATGATAGATATTAGATTGTAACATTAATATATTATATTACTATATTAAAAATAAATTTTGTGTTGTAATTCATATTCAAGTAAAAAATATATGTAACCTGCTGCGTGTAGTAAAACTTAGACAAGTGACATGTTTAAAATTGCGATTTATTTACCACTTCTGTTGGGCATGGTTCAAAATAAAGGCTCTATTTGGGATTACAGTTGAAACACTGAAAATATTTATGTAATAAATTTCTCTTTGATAGTGAGTTTTTTTTTACACTGATATATTATAATCAGATCATAACTGATATTACATCCGACTATTAATTAATATTTATAAATCAGACTAATACTAAGACAGAGAGTTTAAACTGTCCAGATTTTTATTTTTACTAATATTCAAGGGATGTCTACTCCACTCACATTTCTTAAGAGAAAAGACCGTCTTGACTCAATTGAAAGAGAAATTAAGTCTCCATATTACTATATATCTACTCAATTGATAACGGGTTTTAAATGTATATTGGAGTTATTTTTTTAAAAATAATATATTAAATAATATATAACATATTTTTAAAATTTTTGTTATCTTTATTTGTATTAATTTATATTTTTGTTTGACTAATACAATTATGGGACGTTAATTTATACAAAATTACATGGGTAAATAGTTTCTTTTTATATTTTAGGAAAATTTCTTATCATACAAAATTACTTGGGATAAAAGTTTTGAGGTCCTCAGGAGGCTCAATGGGTCTATTGCTATGTATTTGTAAACATCATAAACTCTTTCATATATATATATATATATATATATTAGTACAATTTTATTAGAAAATTATTAGACTTTATTTATTATATTATTAAATCGTATATTAAATCATATGACTGCTTTCATGCCTTCATAACCTAAAACAGCAGCATCCCTCTCAAGACAGCAAACGCTCTGATCGTGAAACAGCCACCCTATTATTGCCTCACCACCGCCGCAGCTGTCCAGCAAGCCACCACGCCACCACCAGCTCTACAGCAGCCACCGCTCTGCCTGCTGGCTTTGGTGCGTGCTAATTTTAATTATCTACTTTGAGTTTTGTTGCTTTGCTTTTAGTACGTACTGTGAAATGTGAATTTGAGTTTGTTTTTTTTTTTTAAAATTTTCTTTCATCAACTCTTGTTGCTGCTTTGGTTTGATAATGTGAATGGTTGCTGTCACGATTTTCCCCCGAATGTTCAATCGGGCCGTCCCGGGGACTGTCATATCCCGGCCCGGCCCGTTGCATACACTGTGCTCGCTTGTCTTTACTCTTCTATAATATTCATGAAACATGACGTAAATGAACTCATAGGTTCTATGGGATTAGAAATTTTTATAATGCAGTTTGTTAAATAGTGTATGTAATTTTTGTTGGTCGTATGAGTTTCCTTTTTTTTTTTTCTTTAAAATTTTTTATTTGTAAATTTATGAATACATATTCAACTCACCTTTTGCTTTTGTAGGGTCTAGTCTATTTTTCTAATCCTGTGGGCTGTAGCGCTAGTTTTACATTTTGATAAAACCCCAAATGGGAACAAAAGAAATTTCCACTAACCCACCATCCCCTTTTTCAAAATTCTCTCTCTATAAGTCTATATATGTTGATGCTTAAATCTCTTTTAACAGCTAAGCTCTTGTGATTTTGGTCTTACGCGACGGCTGCTTTGTTCATTGTTCTTGTTTTATTTTGATATTGGTGCTTTGGTAGTGCAGGTGGTGACTATGGAGATTAAGATGTTATCTTTTCCGGCCGATAGCCCTCCGCTATCGGTGATTGCTGCTGCCAAGCTTGCAGGAATCTCAATACCAACTGAAACATCAGGCTCTGCTCCTAAGTTTTCTTTCTCAAATGGGTATTCATGATCCGTTGCTGCTTTTATTTTTCCATGTTTTAAGGCATTTGGGCATTTAGGTAGAAAGAAACCTTTTTGAATATGTTTGGAGTTTCTTGATTTCTTTTGGTCTTGTAGCCAATAGTTTATATATCAGAATGGCACGATTGTCCAATCTTTGTGTTTCTCTTTTTAAATATCTGTCTTTTAAAATAATCATGTTATTTTCTTAGTAAAGAAAAGAAAATTATAAGTTTACTAAGATTGTATTCACATTTTAACTTTTATGTATTGTAGGTCAAAATTGCAAGGAACTTATGTTCTCCTCCGTTATATCGGTCGTGTTGCTAATTTCTATGGTCAGAATGCATATGAAGCTGGCGAGGTAATTATTCTTAATTTGATGAAAATTAGAATGTCAATTTTTTCCCTTTTTGGAGAGATACTTAGATCGTAATTCGAATCCTTTTCTTTTCGTTTTTGCCTTTTTTCAGATTGATATGTGGCTGGATTATACTCCAGTCTTTTCATCTGGTTCCGAATTTGAAAATGCATGCACCTATGTGGACAAGTATCTTGAGAGACGTACTTTCGTGGTTGGCCATAGCTTATCAATTGCGGACATAGCTGTCTGGTCAGCTCTTGCTGGTAAAGGTTTCAAAACTTGTGTATTTATCTTGAATACTTGGCATCTGTCACCATTTAGACCAAAAACTAAAAATATATGCTAGCGGATAATGCATATGGTTCAGTTTTCTCTGAAGATATCCAGAACAAAACAGTATTTCTTTTCTCCTATTTATGATTTTGCATTTTGTTGGGTGCACACAATGATTGAGCTTTCCAAAGTTTCTTCTACATTTTGAACATCTAAAACTTGTTATTCTGTGCTCCTAATAGTAATAGATGCTTGATTTTGTATGCGCCCCAGGAACTGGGCAAAGATGGGATAGTTTGAGGAAATCAAAGAAGTACCAGAATCTAGTGCGTTGGTTCAACTCATTATCTGCAGAATATAGTGATTCTTTGGATGAAGTGACAGCAACATATGTCAGTAAAAGAGGGTTGGGAAAGCCAACTGCAGCCAAGTCAAAAGAACAACAGGGTGTGAAAGGGGATGTATCTGAGAATGGAAAAGCTGGCAGCCGTCCTTCTTTTGAAGTGGATCTTCCTGATGCTGAAATTGGCAAAGTCCGTTTGCGATTTGCGCCAGAACCAAGTGGTTATCTTCACATCGGGCACTCAAAAGCAGCTCTATTGAACCAGTATTTTTCTCAGCGGTACCAAGGTCAGCTGATTGTGCGTTTTGATGATACAAATCCTGCTAAAGAAAGCAATGAATTTGTGGACAATCTTCTTAAAGATATTGAGACACTGGGCATCAAATATGAAACGGTAACCTACACTTCAGACTACTTCCCTGATTTGATGGAAATGGCTGAGGATTTGATTTGTCAGGGCAAGGCTTATGTTGATGACACGCCGCGTGAGCAAATGCAGAAAGAAAGGATGGACGGGATAGAATCAAAATGCAGAAATAACAGCGTTGAGGAGAATATGAAATTGTGGAAGGAAATGATTGCAGGATCTGAAAGGGGTTTGGAGTGCTGTCTTCGTGGGAAGTTAGACATGCAAGATCCCAACAAATCTCTTCGAGATCCAGTCTATTACCGTTGCAATCCGGTTCCCCACCATCGAATTGGGTCCAAGTACAAGATATATCCAACATATGATTTTGCTTGTCCTTTTGTTGACGCTAAAGAAGGAATAACACATGCACTCAGATCTAGTGAGTACCATGATCGCAATGCACAGTACCATAGGATTCAGGAGGATTTGGGTGTAAGAAAAGTTTATATTTATGAGTTTAGCCGATTGAACATGGTGTATACACTTCTCAGCAAGCGCAAGCTTCTCTGGTTTGTACAAAATGGAAAGGTTGATGGATGGGATGATCCTCGCTTTCCTACCGTCCAAGGAATTGTGCGTAGGGGTCTGCTGGTTGAGGCTTTGATCCAGTTCATTCTTGAACAGGTAAGATGATGTAGCTGAACTATAAGTAATTTTCACATCTCAAGCATTTTCTGTTCTTATGGATTTGCTGTATATGTAATGCATTGAGATCTGTTAAGTAGAAGATTAACTTTTGAATCCTTAAATTTGCAGGGTGCTTCGAAAAATCTTAATCTAATGGAATGGGACAAACTTTGGACCATTAATAAGAAGATCATTGATCCTGTTTGTCCTAGACATACTGCTGTCATTGAAGACAGACGTGTACTGCTGACTCTAACGGATGGCCCTGAAAAACCATTTGTGCGAATCATACCAAGGCATAAGAAGTATGAAGGTGCAGGAGAGAAAGCTACAACATACACAAGAAGGATATGGATAGACCATGCTGATGCTGAGTTGATATCTGCCAATGAGGAAATTACTTTAATGGATTGGGGAAATGCCATTGTAAAAGAAATTAGTAAGGACCAGGATGGAAATGTTACAAAATTATCCGGAGTTTTGCATCTTGAAGGATCTGTCAAGGCCACAAAGTTGAAGCTCACATGGCTACCTGAGACAAATGAGTTAGTTAACCTCACATTGGTTGGGTTTGACTATCTAATCACAAAGAAGAAGGTACATAATGATAATCAGAATTTACCTTGCACATGATCTTTCCGATGTTTTAAACTGTGCATTCTTAAAAGTGGATCTCTGGATGTGAATTTGTGACTTATTTTAGCCATCAGATTTATTCCTTTACTTCTATGTTCATATCAATATTGAAGTGATTGATTTGAAGTAGTCAAAATTTAGAAGTAGGGATACTCCGTGTATGGGGCTTGCATACTGGAGTTGGTATAGGGCAGTTTTAACATTCTAGTATCGTGCTGCGTGTAACTTGACATGCCAGTTGTCATGGATATGAAGTTGACTGCTTTATTGATGCCTATAATTATTGTTGATGCAGCTGGAAGAAGGAGAGGACTTCCTTGATGTGCTCAACCCCTGTACAAGATTTGAGACTGCAGCTATTGGAGATTCGAACATGCGGAATCTGAAGCAGGGAGAGATTTTGCAACTGGAGAGGAAGGGCTACTTCAGATGTGATGTTCCTTTTACCAGATCTTCAAAGCCAGTGGTTCTCTTTGCAATCCCAGATGGGCGCCAGCAAGCGGTCTTGAAGTAAGACCTTTATACTTATAAGGTGTCTACTGTCTTTATGAGTTCATTTAGCTGTGATTGGAAAGCTTTATTTCTTACATTTCGATACACATATTGTTGAACCACTGTTGACTTACTGTTTTGTAGTTCAATTGCAGCTTGCTTTTAAAATGTTCAAGTACAATGACTTTCTAATATAATGGTGTTAAAGTTTTAAAAGAAATTGCTGCAAAGATAACCGTTTACAGACAATGTGTCAGATCTCTTATTCTTTCTGTTGATTACAACTCAGATGACTGAAATTGTTAATTCATTAGTGAAACATGGAAAATTGTGATTATAACGAGAAGCAGACGCTTTTTTTTTTGGCTTTATTTATTTCAGTTTTCTGGATATGCGTTTTATGCATTGCTGGATATGTTCTTTGTTTCTGGATTGACGGGTATTAGCTTGAGTACCAATAGCGTGTTATTAGTATGATGTTCCAGTCACGAGTTATCACTACTAAGGAAATGATCATTTAACCCGAAGGGTTGACTCTTGTAGTGATGAATTTTTTCACCGATATTTACAAGTAGATTCGGCTCATTTTGAGCCCAGCTTTTTAGACGGCTGACCGTAACATAGATGACTCATCCCACCAGATTTTTTATTATAATATCATTTATAAGATATATATTATTTAAACATAATGGGTTGGCTACAATAACGAGTCATGCTGTATTTTTGTTATCCCTAAATATTGAATACAGCTTTTGGCTGGCATATCTCTTTAGTTTGAATTGCAAAAACCAAAGAGAGATTATGCAAATCTGATCCAATCTCTCAATTTTTGTAATTAAAAATGCCCCAAGTTAATCTTTGAGTTTGATTTCGTATTCTCTTTCTAATGTTGTTTTACAATTTCCAATTAAATGATAGCATATATTGCATCAGTTATCAGGTGAAGTTTGTAGACTTTTGGTTAATAATAGTGAAATAATATTTTTTTATTTAAATTAAAATCGATAATGTGATTAATTATATGAAAAATCAATTCAATTTTTGATATCTACATTGAACACTGAACATGATTCGTTGATTTTCTAAAATGATCAATAATTTACTGGCTTAGAAAGCCTTTCTACTCTTCTTCTCCCTGTTTAAAATTGGATAAATTTAATAATACTCTTTTTTTTAAAAGCATTACCTGGTATTTTTTTATTTTATTAATATTTTTTTAGAACTTAAAATAATTATTGGGCATTTAATAAACAATTATGCAAGGAATATGATAGACTGATAATTTTGCTATAATTCTCATCGCATTTGGAGCTTTATGATTGAAATTTTTATAATATTTTGATTTTAAACTATTCATTAATAATGCACTTGAGCTCTCACTTCAGCACCAAATCTAAAATTATTTTCATTTTATTTTCATCATCGTCAGAGCTGTCAAAAATATTATTTGATTATTTAATAATATTCAACAAAAGTAAATAAATTTTTTAAAAAATATAATTAGTATATTTTTTATAAATATAATCAAATGCCTTCACGAGAAACACCATCAAACAAAATCGGGTCTTAAATTTGAGGTAATAATGCAAATACAAGTTTTTTTTTTTTTTTAATATATATGGAATGTAAGAATCATTACAAAATCTTTTTACAAAAGTCTTGACTTTTTTATGTTAATTCACGTAGATTTTGTTATAAAATTAATTGCATCCGGACATAAAACATTAAATTGCATTAATCCAGTTCTGGATTTTCCCAAATCCTAAGCTGGATAGCAGCAGTACAACCACCAATCCAGCCAAAAATGAACTGTTGTTATTAATCGAGTTTAAGGATTTTCCTGATCGAGCACAGGATAGCAGGCGTACAGATTCATCTTAACCAAACAGACAAGCTTTTAAAACCACCCAAAATAAAATAAAAGAGAAATGAGATAGTATCATTTTGTTCCCTGAGTTTATACTAAATAATATATAAAGGCATAAATTTGATATACTCTTTTACATAGATCTCTCTATAGTGTATATAATATAGTTTTGTTTCGTTTATAGGGACTTAAGAATAAAGGGGTAAAATAGGAAATTTGAGACTTAGAGTTTAGAATCAAATGGATAATTGACCGAATAGGGTAGCCGAAGCGGAATTGATAGATAGGAAAAATTAGATATAATTTTAGTATTAGACAAAACCAACGCGATTAGTTTACGCTCTAATCGAAGTGATATTAAATTCATTTTAATTTAAACGACTCAATGAGATATTTAATAAAATAGATAATCCCAGAAGATATTATAAAAAAGGGGTTTTATTAAATAATTGAAGCTGAAGTTATAATAATAAGACCTCTCTATTTATAATTTATAGAGTAAACCTACTTCTTAAATTAACATAAAAAGGAAACTAAATAATAATAATTATAATAAAAATAAAAGAGTAAGACACATAATGTAATTGACTCCAATTAAAATAAAAAATAAAATTCTAAAATGCTAAAATAACATCCTACATCAACAATCATAAAAATCAACGTGTTTTATGTTGAGCGAAACATTCAATTAAAATTTAATTCATTGTAAAACTGATATGAAATTAGAAAAATATAATATAATTTAAAAAAAATGATCAAAACTGATTAAATTGACAGATTTTTAGTTCAATTTATTTTTTCAAAAATCAAATCTAACCGAACTTTGCTCACAAAAAAATTGTACACCCAATGTATGAATAGTTTAGTTATGCATTAATAGAACCTAATGGATAAAGGCCGAGACCTATGTCAAAAGTACAGAATAGTTGTTACCTTTTCTGATTAGTAAGAACGGTAGGGATCTACATGATATTACCCGAAATGGAAAATATGAAGGGACACAGAGCAAGTACAGAAAACAAGTCGCCGTAAACGCCGCCAAGGCGAATGGCCACGTAGGCTCGGGTGCAAAAAACCCGAACCAAAATCTCAAATAAAAAAATTAAAAAAAATCCGAACCTACAGACTCGGACTGGACACAGCTGGAGACAGCCTGTCACCAACAAAGTCCCACTCACCTATTCCCCCTACCTGCGTTCTCTCTCTCAATCTCTGTCTCTCTTCTGCTTCTCTCTCTGTGTCTCTCTCTCCTCACATTGTCTCTCTCTAACCTAGGGTTTCGATCTCGCCTCTTGCTCCTCCGATTCGCCTCTCCTTCTCGCCGGATCAGGATTTCGCGTTTTGTAAGCTCTCGTTTGATCTCTCTTTTGTCCATTTTGGCTGTGTTCTTACGTATTTTCACGCTTCTTTGCCTTTACGACGTCGTTCTGTTGATTATCTTGTTTTGTTTTTGTCGTCCTCGTCGTTTTTTGTTTCTTCTTTGTGGAATGCTCTGATTTTTTTTATGATTTGTGCGAGGTTATGGTTTGGCGCCTGTTTGTTTCCTGAGAAAGCGAGGGAAAGCAAATGAAACGAAATTATGAATCTAGTATATTTAATCATATAAAAATAAAAAGGAAAATAAGTAAAGAAACTTAGAAATTAGGTATTTGTTAATTTGTTATACATATAGATATGTTTGGATTTTACCTGCATGTATCTCTGGAAAAGATGATATGATTTATAATTGGCAAATAGAATCCATTGTATAGTTTATATTATATAACTGGTTTTGCGATGGTGATTTTCTCCGGCTTTTTATTTACTGTTATATGTTTTCTGTTGTTGTTGTACGTGAGTTCCGAGATTGTTTGATTAGTGAGGTAGTGTTTTGTAAGTTTCAAGTTGTGAACTTGCGTCATCCGTTACTTACGAACCAATCTTAAACTTGTAGATGACGCAATGCTGATGTTCATTTATGTTTCTGTGTTGGCTTGCGCTGTTGTTTGCTAAGTAATAAGTTGTTAGTAGTAAATACTTGAGTTGGAAACATGTGTTGTATTGTCTGCTAAATGACATTTAGGTGTTAATGTAGTTAGGCGTTTATGTAGACTCGGTAAGCTGCTCTGTTCATACATGCATAGTTTTCTGGATGACGCAAGACTTTAATGTTCATTAATGTTGCTGTTTAAGCTTTCGCTGTTTCTTTGTAAGTAATTACTTGTTTGAGTAAATATTTTACTTGTAAACATGTGTATGTTGTCTGTTATAGACATGTGTCGTTAATGCCGATTTTATATGGTAGCTCTGTTTATACACATGTATAGTTTCCTAAATGACGCAAGGGCATTAATATTCATTTATGTTATCTTGAAAGTTTTTGCTGTTGCTTATCAAGTAATTGGTTGGTTGAGTAAGTATTTGATTTGGAAACACTTGTCACATTGTTTTCTAAGGTAGTGCGGCGTTAATGTTAATTTTATATGGTAGCTTCTTTTTTAACACATATATAGTTTTCTAAGTGACGTGAGGGCATCAGTATTCATTTTTGTTATTGTCAAAGCTTTTGCTGTTGGTTACTAAGTAATTGGTTGGTTGAGTAAGTATTTGATTTGGAAACACGTGTCGTATTGTTTTCCAAGGATGTGCGGCATTAATGTTGATTTTAAATGGTAGCTATATTTTAACACGTTTTAGTTATAATATTGCTTTTATTGTAATTCTTTGCTGTTCTAAAGGACCACTATGTGGTTCATTAAGTTTATTTTTTGTAAAATCTTGTCATTCCTTATCTAGATACCATTTTTAACCTTAGAAGTAAATACTTTTGAGTTGTATGTTGCTATAGCTGGTTCTAATTATGTTGCTTCCAAAGAAGCACAAAACATTAATGTTGATTTGTGGTGTGGGCCTGGTGATTAATGCATTGAGTAGAATGTGTTCATATTTTTTTCTATAAATTTATCAGTCTGTTTACATTATCTTCAATAATACTAGTAGTTTGTGTTTATATTTCCTAGCATGTATGTGTGATATCACATTTCCCATTCTTTTGGTTGCTTCTGCTGTGAACTAATCGTATAGTTATTTACGTTTTGCTGTAATTCCTGCCATTTGTGCCCTAGGATTAGTGTGTGGCTGACGTTTTTCGTTGAAAGCTATATGCTTGAATTTTCACTGGTCTTATGTGGTAAACTGACATGCATTTCATAATTAGTCCTAGTTATATAGTCACATCCAATTTCTTTTCCTGGATGGAAGTTGTTTTTTGTTTATTTTTCTTATTGAACAATTTTCAGTCAATATTGTCTTTTGATTGATGACAAATAATTCGTAGCATATCTGGGGACTACTTAACCTTTTTCACGACGAAAGTTGGATTATGGTTATTATTTAGTATTTCATTTGACTGTTCTTTGTCGTCTTTATGCTAAGCTTTTTTACCCATTTATAATGCAGGTGAGTGGGCTGGATTCTAACAGCACATCCAAAACGTGAAGTTTCTTAAAGTGATTGGCGGACGCATTATTTTTTATCTTGTTGGTGTTCAAAATAGATGGCTTTGTTGCTAGGATTTGAGAACTGGGGCAAGTTGCTCTATGATTGCTGTAGGGGGTTTTGGTAATTAGTATCTTTCAATATTGTGTTGAGAACTGCTATCCTCCTCCTTTAGTCCTGGGAAGGCAGCACGTTCACCACCTGAGGACCTTTTGTATCCATGCTGGCAGAGAGCATGCGTGGAATCTGTGCTTCGGGTAATGCCCCTGACGAGATTTGTTACCGATGCTTTCGGTGTGGCGACAATATGTCTAGTTGCAATATTGATTATTCTCGGGTTGCTGTGTATTGTTTACTCGTTTTACTTCCGATCTCGCATTCGTAGTCAACGTTTTGATCAACTTAGTTACTTTAGCGGGCCTTGGATTATCCGAATAACCTTCATTCTGTTTGCAATCTGGTGGGGTTGTGGTGAAATTTTACGGTTAAGTTTGTTGAGACGTGAGGGGAGAGTGTTGAATGCTCTTGGTTTGAAATGGCAGGAAAACGTCTGCAAGGGTTACATCGTCTCGAATCTAGGGTTTGCAGAACCTTGCCTGTTCTTGACCCTTGTGTTTCTTCTTCGTGCACCCTTACAGAAAATGGACTCTGGAACTCTCAGCCGGAATTGGAATGGAAAAACAGCCGGATATTTATTTCTGTATTGCTTCCCTGTGTTTATTCTTCAGCTCGTTGTCATTCTAATTGGCCCCAAGCTACACAAGGATAAGAGTAACTTACATAAACTGCCCATTTATTTTACAAGAACATCTGATGGTTCTGTGAATATTGCTCTCTGTACTTACCCTTTACTGAGCACCATCATTTTAGGGCTTTTCGCTACTGTCCTAACGGCCTACTTGTTTTGGCTGGGAAGGCGGGTTTTGAAATTGGTTATCAATAAGGGTTTGCAGAAGAGAGTCTACACATTAATCTTCTCCGTTTCAAGTTTCCTTACATTAAGGGTTCTTTTACTTGGTTTATCTGTTTTATCTAAGCCAGAGCATGTTCTGTTTGAAGTTCTTGTGTTCTTAGCTTTTCTTGCCTTATTATGTTGTGCTGGGGTATGTATTTGCTTGCTTGTTTATTACCCGGTCGCGGATTCCTTGGCTCTGGGCAGTTTACAAGACTTGGAGGCTAGAAGAAGGTTTATTGAAGATCATCATGATGCCATTTCTCTAGTTGCTAACCAGGGCCATACTGAGGAAAGTGGTGGAATTAGCCCGGGGAGGACTTCTGACACCTCGGCCAAACGGGGATCAATTTCTTTTCGCACAGTGGGAAGAGATGGGACTTCTGCTGCTCCTTATGTGGAGCTGAGCCTCTTCTCTCCCAGCCATGATTCAACTCCACCGGGATCTCCTCCACTTCTGGGCTGGCCTATGCGACATCCTGCACAAGTTCATGATCCCTAAAAGCAAAAGAGAGAGAGAGACCGGGAACTCATGGTGAATATCAATTTTGTGGTAAAGAACAAACTGATTGTAAAGGGTTTAGCTTCAATAAGGATTTTAATTCTTGGCTTGTTTTCTTTTTTAGATATGATGATGGTTTTTGCTTTGATGGGGAATTCGTGATCTATATTTTTCTCCTGTAACATTTCTTATAAATCATTTTTTTTTTTTGGCTCTTCAACAGTGTATGCTCTGAGATTCCTGGAAATTAGTTATTTGAATGTGACAAAGTAGAGTATGTGCTTGAGATTATTTGGTGCAACTGGAGAACCCGTCTGTTTTTATTAAGGGTGTGCTTTTGGAAGTTTTTTGTTTGTAGAAGGTGCAAACTTATATCAAGTGCTTGGTAGAAAAGCGCTTTAATCATTTGGTAGAAAAGCGCTTTTATTATTCTGTTGTAGAAAGTGACCACAGGTTCAAGGATGAAATAATGGCTTTTTGAGTTTTGAACGTGTAGTCCGATGCCGATCGTGAAAAACTTGCAATAATTTTTCAAGTAATTTTTATGATAATAATATTTATTTTTTATAATAATTATTATAATAAATATTATTATTATTTGGTTCAATTTTCTCTAAAGTCTAAATATATATATTCCATGAAGGTGCAAATTTATGAGAAGTTCAATTCAAAAAGTTTGTATGATTTGAAAGTAGATTGAATTATTATTATGTTTAAAGACCCTTGTTTAAAAGAAGGTTGAACTATTATTATTATTATTATTTTTTGAGAAAGAACTATTATTATTTAAGACAACGATAATCGGCTTTCTTTTCCGGGTCTCCATCAAGCACTTTTTGTCATCAATTAGTGTCTATTCAACGTTTCCTATCGAAGCCCTACTGGACTTGAACTAGTGCCGACCACAGCAAACTAAGCCCCATATCTCCACGCTTTACGATAATTTTCCGGCACGTGTCGTTACGAAGGAAAGTTATAAAGCAAGATAATAATAACATTAGGGTCCCTCGAAGGTAGGAGCCCTTCTCAAAAAATCTCCAAAGGGCCGAAAAAAAAAAAAAACAAAAAAGGGTCCCTAAAACTTGGCTCAAAGCCATTCGAATAAAAATTATAAGAAATTCTTAATTTGTTATTACTTTAAAGGTTAGGGGAGACCCATAATATTATCCAGGTCAAAATCAACGAGCTTCTAGAACATTCAATTAATTTTTCAGACCAAGGGCACGACCGTCATTGCACCTCCTGTTCAATTATCAATACCCCTTTCCCCATCATATAGAGAAGAGACCAAACGAAATTGCAGCAGATTCGTTAATTCGGTTTTAACCACAATCAAAATGGCGTCGTTTCTGGAAGCTCCACCTGGTAATCCAAAGGCCGGGGAGAAAATCTTCAAGACCAAGTGCGCCCAGTGCCACACCGTTGAGAAAGGCGCTGGTCACAAACAAGGTTTTTTATTTGTTTACTTTTTGAAAATAAAATTTTTAATTTTTCTAATTTTGTTTTATTTTATTATCCATTTTTTTCTTTTAGATTTCAGCTATCATCTAGTTCGGATCTTTCTGCTACTGTTTATGATTGTTTAGTTACTTGTACATTTGATCCAAATTTTAAGAATAAAAATAAATGTTAACATTGAGAGCTTGTTAAACTAAGTTGATTTTGTGAGCGCTTTCCTTTGAGTGAAAAATATTGTTATTTTGGTTTTGAGGCTTCATTGACCTGAGCATCGGAATTTTCTTAGGACCGAATTTGAATGGACTCTTCGGGAGACAGTCCGGGACGACTCCTGGATACTCCTATTCAGCTGCTAACAAGGGTATGGCTGTTATTTGGGAAGAGAAAACATTGTACGATTACTTGCTTAACCCTAAGAAGGTACGGACAAGTTTTAATTCCTAAAGTTTAATGTGTCAGCAAATTTTAACAGATCTTTGCACGCAAATGTTATAATACCTTGATATTAGCTGTAAATTGTCACTCATGGTTTAGTATTGTGGATTAAATTTGTGTAATCCTTCATGCTTGCTTCAAAGTAAGCTTTTGGGTTTGTGATTTTTGTTGAGCAAACACATTTATGACAGACTTTTCGAACTTGAATGGCATAATTTTTATCTACATTTTTTATTTCCTTTTATTTTGCTGATAAATGATTGTCTCAAGAGTGTAATGTTTATAAGAAATCTGATCAGGTGTGTGCCACTGCACACGTTATTGTGCGCGATGGCTTACGTGTCATGATTTTCATTGGCTGGCACCCCACAGCGTGACACATGGCCTGTGGCACACAATGGCGTGCATGACAGCATGCACCTGATCGCATCTCATGTTTATAATTTCTTTCTTTTCTGCATTCCTTTTGCCCTTTGTTGTTTCTTCACTGTCTTTTGCTTTGAATTGTATAGTATATTCCTGGAACAAAGATGGTCTTCCCTGGATTGAAGAAGCCTCAGGATCGTGCAGACCTCATTGCCTACTTGAAGGAGTCAACAGCCTGATTTTTGCTTAGTGTGGGCTATTTTGTGACCATGGGAAGAGTATGGCCTTTGATGATTCAATAATTTTTTGTTTTTGGAACAAAAAACTGTTGTTGAAATGAGAATGTTCAAAATATTTTACTCTTTGGAGCCATAGACAAGTAGATAAAATGTTCTTCCAATGAAACTTTTCTTTGAGAGGCATTTCACAAATTTTGATGATTTCTAAGCTCTGATGTATTCTAATTTTTCCACTTAATTTGTTATAAAATGGAATTTTAAGTTGCATATTTTTCTTCAAGTGGACTTTCTTGGATCCAAATATGTCATTACATGCGGAAATGAAAGGTAAGTTTTTTGTGTATCTTTGTTCTTTTGAAATCTATTTTTAGCATTGCATGTGGACTGTGGTGGGTTGTTGATGATGTATAAATCTTGCTATGTCAGAGTTATTGTCTTTTCCTTTCTCAGAATATAAGCCTTAGAGATTTTATGTAGCAGGACTGCTTTCAGTACCCACCAATTTGCCAACTATGGTAGCTGCTACATTTTTGTTTACGTTGTGCTTTTTTCCTTTCCAGAGATGCAGGAGTGTATTAATATTTGCAGCCTTATTGATACAGATCTGTCATAGTAAGTAGAGATGTCTAATGCGTTGGATCTTGCTGCTTTAATTCGTAAGAATTTTGTTTACTTGAGTTGTACTTTTGGTCTAGCTTAGTTTGGCCTGTTTGAGCTAATCCAGAATTGACAAGTTAGGGTTTAGGTGTCTTGTAAATATTGCATTGTATTTATTGTTGAATTATTGTGTTGCATAATGATACAAATGACTACTATTATGTAGTTTTGCATCTTTTGTGGTAATAGGGTAGGAGCCATTTCGTTGTTTAATTGATGAGAAGTCACATTATGAATAGGTCGTTCTTCTGAACGATAATTTCAATTATGGTTCATGCATTGTGGATACGTCATCATGATTGTGATGATGTTATGTCAGTGAAATGACTTTCATAGGTATTCTGATGTTGTTCCACATTTTGGAAGTATAGGTATTCTGATGCCGATTTCATTATGGTTAATTCCTTTCAATTAAATGCCAAAAGTGTTGTCAATTTCCTCTTGCTCTATCAGTTGGCACTTTTCCACCTCCAATTTTGTGCTTGAAGGTTTAAATTTCTCATGAGAGGTGACAACCACTAGAGCAAGAGGTGGTTGGCAATTGAAAGGTACTAATAATGATGATGGCAATGTGTTTTGTTTTATCACCCAAGTCTATTTGATAAAACTGTGGACCAAACTTTTTGAATTTATGTCAAGGTATCGACCTTTTACTTTTTATTACTGACTGTATTTTGTCTTCACTAGTTTGTTGTCCTGTCTTCATCCCTGTCATCAATTTTTTTTTTTCAGTTTATCAAATATTAGGTTTATTTTAGAAATATCAAAACACAGGTATTAGGAAATCTATTGAAAAATCTTTTGATCTATAGTGAAGAGTGGGGCAAAATGTGACAAAAAGTTTGGTGGATGCTGTACTTGGCTATAAGGTTACAGCTGTGGGAGAAATTTAGGTGTGTTGGGTTCACCATTTCAGCAACAACCACTGTCTGACAAGTGTCAATAATTGGATGGTGGATCCCACCTAATCAAATTTTAAATTTGCGTTAATACAAATGTGTTTTTCATACTGGTCAGTTGATCTCACCACCTTAGCATGTTGAGGTGGTGAGCTCGGCTTACCTAAGTTTCTCTCTTCAGCTGTTGTAGGTCCACTTATGTTGTGTGTAGATCACATCGAGAGGTAAGTGTAGAATGCCTTTGGTATTGTACTGCCTTTGTTATTGTACAACTATTCAATTGTATTGTGATATGTGTATGTTTGAATGCACAACTCGACCTTCTTCACTTGTACAATTGCAGTCTTTCATTTAAAGGTTTTTATAATATGTATACCTTCTCTCAGAAATAGTATCCAATGGCTGAAGTTCCGTTGGCTTGTTTGCTTAATTCTGTTTTCTACATGTTTATACAGAAACTGGCAACATATGCATTCGTCCATGAAAGGCGACAATCAAGACTAGCTTGTAAGGTTAATCATCATATTCTCCATAATGTCTTTATATACGTGTTTTGAGTCTCCAACAATTTCTGGTATGCTTTCATTTTCTATCGTATGATTGATGGCCTTTTTAGTTGTATATAGGAAAAATGGTACCTAAAATCGGCTTTGAGCCTAGCAAACAATGGGCATGCCACAAGTTTGTGCTTTGTGTTGTTATTGGTGATAATGTGAATGTTCTTGTAAACCTGAATTTTGTCTGAATTGATAATATCTTTGGGAGATGGTGATGAGGTCAGTTCTTGCATTGATAGCACCTATTGTATCTTTCTTTTTGGTTTTAATATTTTCTTCTAGTGAGATCACACTTACTACACTCAGTCACTCACCGAAGAAGACTATGTCATAATTGGTGGAAATGGTAAAACAAAGACAAAAGTTATTGTCTTTGGTAGACATTTTTCACTCGAGATTGTTAAATCCAGACAAGATTCAAGTTTACTAACCCTCAACATTATCACCATGTTATCGAGCTTGCATCTTGGTTTGATTGCCTCACTGCTTGTTGGAATTTGTGAACTCTGGATGGTTGATTTTTTTTTTTCCTCTATGATTTTGGCATGTCTTGGTTTGATTGCCACACTTCTTCTTAGAACTTGCGAACTCTAGAAGATTGATTTATTTTTTATTCTCCCATGATTTTTGCATGTGGATATGAGGGTTGACCTTTATAATTTGTTATTATATATAAATGTGAACATAAAACAAGTTGATCGATTGTGGATATTGGTTTTGTGCTTCATCATGTTAAATAATGTATTTCTGGTCAGATCATATTCGTACACAAACCTTGCATGTGGACAGAGTGATATCATTCCATTTTTTGCAATTAGGGGTTTATTATTTAGAGGTTGAAGAATGGTTATAGACATGATATGCAGAATGGGAGTATTAGAAGTACATTACTTAAATGCTGCTGTCTGTAGGGATGTTTATGCCATCTAAGATAAAAATAGATTTAAAGCTTAGGGGTAACTTCAACTTTTTGACGTTAAGTTAGCGAAATTTTATTGCATTCTAGTGAGTGAGCATTGCGAATCTTCGTTCGCAATTTAGCGTGGTGTGCATGTATTATTCTTCTTCTTTCATTTTTCCTTGATTCTGCTAGAATAATGTGTTATTACAATTTAGAAATCTAGGTATTTCTGAAGTAATTTGCTCCAGGGATGAATATACATCTAGCCTCAATGATAATTGTTGGTTGCTCAACTCTGGTTTATCGCCATATCATCCTTAATGTCTTTATAGAAGTTTTTGGTGACCAACAATTACTGATATGTTTTCATTTTCTATCTTATGATTGATGGCTTTTGGTTGTATATAAAAAAAGTTTTGCTACCCCTATGTGTCATTGTTGGTGATAATGTAAAGGTCCCTGTAAACCTGAATTTTGTGTGAATTGAGAATTTCTTTTAGAGATGGTGGTGAAGTCAGTTTATGCACTGATGGCACCTATTGTGAGTCTTTGTTATTTTCGTATTTTAAATTTTAATATATTCTTCAAGTAAGATTACACTTGCTCTGAGTTCTCATTTTTGAGCCTGATAGGCTAATCTTTGAGGAAGATGGTGTCATAATTGGTGGAATTTGTAAAACAAAGACAAAAATGTAGTTGACTTTGTTTGCTGCTTTTCACTTGAGATTATTAATGCAAACAAGATTAAAGTTTATGAAGCCTCAACGTTATCACCATGTTATTGAGCTTGAAAATCTTGGTTTGATTGCCTCACTGCTTAGAATTTGTGAACTCTAGAAGATTGATTTTTTTTTTTTTTTTTGTTGGGCATGCTAATTGTCATCAATCAAATTATGGAAAGTCTTATATAGTGGTTGGTGAGTGGTGACTAAAACACTTATATTGAGTCTTTTGTGGAGGGTATGATGCTTGACCTTTATAATGTGTTACTATTTGTTAGTGTGAAGTTGTGAACACAAACATGTAGATCGTTAGTTACATATTTTTTGCCATTAGGGGTTTTGCAATTTAGAGGTTGAAGAATGGTCATAGACATGATTTGCAGAATGTGAGTAGCAAACACAAATTACTTAAAAATGTTGGGAGTTATAATTTAATTGCTTTTGTAGGAATGTTTATGCCATCCAGTAAAAAATAAATTAAAGCTTAGAGACTGTTTTAACTTCCAACTTTTGGAAATTTAAGTTGTGCTCCCTGTAAGTCAAATCGAGTCCAGTGCAAATACTTGCAAATGTTGAATAGCGAATTTTGGCTCTGCCACTGAAGGAGAGTGCAGGGAAAGTTTCAAGAATAAATGTAAAATTAGCATTGAATCAGTCTCTAAACAAGCATAGAACAATGCAGAGGCTTATTATTGCATCAACCATTGCTCAAATGCTACTGCAGCTACGAGAGCAAATTGCTAGCAGAACAAATAGAAGAATGCATGCATACAATCAACAATCAAGATTACTAGTCAAACCCACAATGCCATTAGAGATGATGATCCTGTAGGTCAATTATGAAGCAAATGAGCACTATCGGCCGGGCAAGAGAATAGACTGAGGGAATGAGTTAGACCCATTGTTTGGAGCACCCTTTATGTTGAGAATGGAGGTAATAACATTGTATATCTGAACATTCTCAAAGGAAGGCACCTTCCTTCCCCTAGCAAACCGAGGGCCATGCCCAATAAATATGGACCTCATTGAGAAATATGCATTGTCATAACCATGTGCTCCTCCGCAATAGCGTGCTCCCTCCGTCCTCCTCTGCGCCACCGTGAAGCCCTCGTCAACCATCCCAATTATCGGTGGGATCCTATCACTCGCCGCGTAATGTAACCTACTAGGCAGATCCTCTTTGAGATACACCCTCAAACTCCCCCCATTCTCAACTTTCCCAGACTCCAACCCTTGATTCATCTTTTCGACAATCTGTGTCTGATTATGCCCAGCTGGGGGCCAAAGTGCGAGTACCGGATAATAAGAGTGAACCCAATCAGCTGGAATTTGAACCCAAGGAGTCAAATCATCCAAGAATATTACCTTGTCCTCACATGTACCCACCATTCCATGATCACCAACCAAAATAACTGTCACATCGTTAAAAACCCCTCGCTTCTCTAAGCCATCAATCAACCTCCCAATCATTGAATCAATCCTAGCAACAGCTTTGGTAATTGCCACGTCATCAGGGCCAACTACGTGACCTTGACTGTCGGGATCCTCAAAATATAAAGCAGTAAACACAGGAATTTCATCGCTGGGCAAATCAAAATAACCCAAAACGGTATCAACTCTCTCTTCAAAAGGCACAGATGAATTATATTTCATACAGTAACCTTTGGGACAATCCCATGAGCCTTTGTGAACCTCCGAGCCGGCCCAGAAATAAGCAGCGGCCTTCAACCCCTGATTGGCCACGGTCTCCCACAGCGGCTCGCCGAGCCACCACTTGGGTTCATGACTCGCCGGAGAAAACTGATCACCCGTGCGAGGGTCCACGAAGCGGTTGTTGATGATGCCATGAGAAGCAGGGTAGAGACCCGTGACGATGGAGTAATGATTAGGGAAAGTGTAAGTGGGGAAGACGGGGACCAGGCCCGTTTCAGCTTCGGTCCCGTGGTTGATCAGACGGCGGATGTTGGGCGTTGGGGTCTTGAACTGGTACCCGAAACGAAACCCGTCTGACGAAACCATGATAACAACCGGCCTGTCCAGTTTCTTCTCGACCGCATCGTGGGCACTCGTTTTGATATAAGAGCGGCGCAATGCTGCTGATGCAGAAACGGCATTGCAGGTGATGAGTAGAAGGGCGATGAAGAGGGCTCTTGTGAATGGCTTTGGAGGAGGATTTGATGTCAACGCATGATGATCAGAACCACCCATGATGGTCAAAATTTGTTTCGATGATTGAGCTGAAGATGAAGAAGAATGTGGGGTTATATATATAAAGGTTTGCAGGTTGCTCTGACTTTGATCTGGTTTGCATATTTTAATTAAGTTAATATAAGCTTTATAACAAGCCGGCCTCGGCCTTCTTTTGAAGTTTTTTGAGAGTCAAGATCTTGAAAACTTCAAATGTAATTTTAAGTGAATATAGAAACGCGTTTAATAGCTTATTTTGGAAGTAATATTTGAAGTTGACACTAGTATAAATTTGTTTGACCAAAAAAAATTATCCATGGACCAAGGATATGTAGTAGAATTTTTCAAATGTAAAAAGGCAAAAGAAGTGGCCGCCTATCATAATCATAATGCTTACTAGAAAAGGAAAAAAAGTATTGTGTGGCTTACGTTGATGCAACGAAAGCCAGCAGCAATAATATTGTTCTTTGCTTTTGTTCACAAAAGGTGGAAATAAAGTAGAAGTCAAAAGCAAATAAAGGTCACAATTAATGGAACCCATAGCCAGCAAAGCATGTGGAGACCAAAATTAGAAGTCAATTCTAAGGCTTTAGAGGAGAGCATGTGGCATTCAAATTTAACATAAAAGATTTTTATTCCTTTAAAGTGGCGGTTGCGGTAGACTTTAATACAAAGTCAATTCCCCGAATCTATTATAATTTAACGATTGGAACAATCCCAAGAACCTAAATTTGTGCTTATGTTGGTTTTCAAAATGATGTTAAATTTAAAAAAATATTTAAATTTCAAAATGATGCTTATGTTTGGTATTAATGAAATCTTTGTTTATTTTAATAAAAAAATATTTAAAAGATTGATTAAAAAATAAGAAAAGCTCCCACTTTATATATATAACATATTTTATCATGTAATATATTAAAATTAATATTTTTTTATTTTTTAAATTGTTTCTTATTATATCATCCTGTATGAACACTTACTGGATAATGATTGATATATAAATATAAATGACAACTTTATAAAATTATATTCATACTGTTGTTAAGTCGGCCCAAATTTTAATCCTAGATTGAACTTTTTTTTTCCATATACATATATATATATTTAATGTTGCCATATTATTTTTTTTAAAAAAATAAAGTTAAAATTAATTTTTTAATTCTTTATTTCTTTTAAAATTTACAAATTCCGATGGTCAACCACATAAAATTGATTAAAAAACAATTTGGCCAGACACATGAGGTCATATCAAATTCTAAATTGATATTAAATAAGATATACCAACCGCACAGTCGGATAATGAGCCCTTAAATGAAGAAGATGGCTACCAACTGACGATTTCTTAAATTATTATTATTATTATTTTTTGGTAGTGGACTGGTGTGGTGGTTTGATTATAGAATTAGCAAACGAATAATTAAAAGTTTTCCTAACAAAGTGAGGATGTGAAATTTAGATTTTTTTTTTCTTGACCCTAATGTTAAGTGAATAGTATAAGGGTGGGGCTATTTGAACCCACCAAAATATTTATTAAATTTAATATTTAATATATTTTTTTATTACTAAAATGTCCATATAGAAAATTACTATTATAGACAAAACTATATAATTAAATTAAGTAAAAAATTACAGCTTTTCTCCCATATTCTTTATTATTCAATGTACTGCATTCACACTTTCTAAGTTTCTATGATATTTTTTTTTTCACACACTTTCTAAGTTTCTAGGATATATTTTTTTTCACCCACAAATTCAATTTGTTTTTCCTTATTTACACTTTTGTGAACGGAATGAAGTTTCAATGAATTTTTAATACATTTGGATCAAAACTTATTGTGCTAGTAAAATTCCTCTTGACTTCCGGTCTTCCACCATCTAATTTCATCATTTCCAATTTCTTCAAATAGGAAAATGAATTCTCTTCCCAGTTAGTAAGCTTTCTTCTATATATGAAAATTAAAAAAAAAAGTGCAAGAACTGTTGCAACCACTTGAATTTTTTATTTATTATAAATGTTTACGTAATTTTATTATCAGTTGTTTATTTAAAATTTTTTAAGGGTATTGTTCCAAACACATGAAGTATCAACGGGAAAACAGCTACTAAAAATTTAAAATAAAAAGTTTAAGAATTTGGTATAAAATAGTGATGGGTAAATGTCTAGAAATGAAGAAGAAAAGAATAACGCAATGGAGAAAGGATGTGAAAAGAAATATAAGTGAAATTATGATAATTTAGCTTAATAAGGATAATTTAGGTATTAATATGGGTTTGTAAAGCAAAATGGTATATTTTAAATGTTAGAAGCGTATTTATTAAGTAAATGAGTTTAATGAGTAATTCAGTGGGTTTAAATAGCCTCACCCATAGTATAATATTTTTCAATACGATCTCCAGACTTGATTTCAACTATATTTAAATGCTTATTTAAAAAAAAAAACTATATTTAAATGCATTTTGTGTTTGAAACTCGAATAGAGTACTTACGAGTATTAGCAATGTAACGGCGAAGTTTTGATTGATATATCTAACTTAAAATTAGGGAAAAGACATCTATGGCCCTAAAATTTTGGAAATAATCATGCTGACCCTCAATTTTTCATACAGAAATACCAAGACTCTTTTTTTTTTTTTATCATAATAGCCTTTGAATATAATAACTAGAAATTGACTTTAAAATTTTTAATTAATACAAATATAATATAAATAATATAATCTGTCTTGTAAACTAATAATATGAAAGTACTTTTAAAACTTAAAATAATATTTTATAAAAAAATTTAAAATAATATTAAAATTTTAAATTATTATATTTATTTTTAATAATATCTTTGTATTTATTATGAAAATTTTAAATAAATCTTTGGGTTAAATATATTTCACTATTAATAATATTAAAATTATTTTTTTACATAATATTCAAAATAATTTAAATTTAAAATTATTTTTTAATATTATGTTTCTATTCATTATTAAAAATTACTCTATATTATAAAATATGTCAAATAGATTGTAAAATATTAAAAATTTTAAATATTAAAATTATTTTAAAATGTATATATTATTACATTTGTTGGGATAAATTTTTTTGGGTTTATAAAATCAAATGATATTATGGTCGAAATAGTGTATTGGTGTCCTTTATTAAAAATTTGGGAGTTTATATGATAATTTCCCCAAATCATAGGGTATAGGTGTCTTTTTTCCCTTAAAATTAATATATATTTGTTTTGAAAGACATGTAAGGTATAATTTCCTTTGATTGGCCACTCGCCTTTGAATTCTAGACTGTTTAGGCGCTAATAAAATATAATTTGGATAAATTTTTTTATGCAATTATTTAAATTAAGCAAGTCATATTTAGGTGAATGTTTATGTTGAATAGAATATTTCAATACAATTTGTGCACGACTAATTATATGAATTGAAATGGTAGAATATTAATCAATAGCAGCTTCGTAATATATATGAAAAATCGCTCACATTTGCTTAAATCTATTCGATTTCATTTCAACTCTTTATCTTTTAGGATAAAAAGTAGTCGATCGAGTGACATATTGCAAAAATGATAGCTTGTATCAAATTTGTAAAAAATAAGAAGCCGCTCAAAATCAAATAAGAACCCCTTTGATCAGTAGCAGCTCAAGATTAATCCCATTTTCGATCATGCGTTCTAAAAATGCATTGTCTTCTTCTTCAACAAAGCCAACAATCTCCTACTGCATTGTTCTTTCAGCAGCCGCAGCCTTTGCTTCCCTGTTCTCTTCTGCTGATCAAACGACATGTCGTGGTGCTCTCAACAAGAAACGGAGACATACAAACCAGTTGTTATCTTGATTTCATCAGACGGGTTTCGTTTCGGGAACCAATTCAACACCCAACATCCGCCATCTGATCAACAATGGAACTGAAGCTGAAACGGGTTTGATCCCCGTTTCCCCTTCTTACACTTTCCCTAATCATTATCATCAACAGCCGTTTTGTCGATCCTCACACAGGTGATAAATTTTCCACCAAAGTGGTGGCTTGAGGGAGCCATTGTGGCAGACTCTGGCTGATAAAGGGTTGAAAGCTGCTGCTGCTTATTTTTGGGCTGGCTCTGAGGTTCACAAAGATTCCTGGGATTGTCCTGAAGATTTCTGTATAAAACATAGTGAAAACTGTGGCTTTTGAAGAGAGAGTTGATACTGTTCTGAGTTCTTTTGATTTGCCTAGTGCCAGAGGAAGAGCTCAGAGGAAAATTCAACGAGGCCAAATTTTTGAAGGTTTTTTCATATTTGTTGTTGTGAAATTGTCGGAAATTTAGGGATTTCTGTTGCGTCGCTTGCAATTTCTGAGGATATGTTATTTGCGTTCTTCACTTGGCTGATTTTTTTTCTTTTTTTTTTAAATTATTTTTCATGTTATCGTTAGTGACTTAGTGGACTTTAGTGGGCTTGGCTGATTTGCTTTTATCGCTATCATTAGTGGGCTTAACAGTAAAATCACTTTATTATTTAATATATAGACTTTACACATTAATTGTACAAGGGCCAATCTAGACATATTACACTAGCTTTTGATATTTTACTTGGAAACCCCAAAATTTTTTAAAATTCTGCAGGGGCTATGGCACCCTCTAGTCTTATATAGCCTCTGCCCCTGTCTAGTGCTGTATTGGGAATTTTCGAATAGCAATATATCAAATAAATTATAAATAAGCCACTCGGCCAAAAGCTTGCTACCTTCACAATTGTGAGGGCAGCAGTTCGGACCCTCACAAAAGCGTGGAGGTTAATTCCTTCCTCAATTATACAAAATAATTGAGTAAGAGCAGTCTTCTTTATTTAAATAGTGCTATAATATATAATGAAAAATTGTTACAATCACACTCTCCCCACACAAAGTTTACTCTCTTTCTCTAACTTTGCGTCTCTTGTCTTTGCACTTCAGTGAGCTCTCCATTTAGATGTTGGGGCTTTGTCATTGTCGAAGAAAACGGGCCAAAATCCGGATGATCAAATCTTGCCGCCACCAAAGCTTGATAACTTGGACCAATCTTGCCGACATTTTACCATGCCTTTGTTGCGCCATTTATATTGTGCATGCATGTTAAAACTCATCCATTCATTCAAATGCAAGAGAAGTCAAAGAGATGATGCCAGCATTTGATGCCCATGCAAATTCAAATGAAACTGACTAAATTTCCAGTAGAAATTAAGCATCCAAATTGTTAGTTCTTTTTTCAACTTTTACTGCAAATGAATATTAAAATATTCAAGTCACTTTTATCAAACATGCTGAAATTCCTGTGTTTATAGCTTTGTATTTTGACGATCTTGATAGTCAACGCCACATAAAGTTGGCCCTGATGACGTGGAAATAACCAAGACCGTTGCTAGGATTGATTTAATGATATTTGGAGGTTGACTGATGGCTTAAGAAAAAGAGGGGGTTTGAGGATGTGACAGTTATTACGGTTGGTGATCATGGAATGTTGGTACATGTGAGAAGAAGGTAATATTCTTAGATGATTTGGCTACTTGGGTTTGAAATTCCTGCATCTTGGGTTCACTCTTATTGACCATTGCTTGCAATTTGGCCACCGGCTGGGCATAATAATCAAAGAGTGATGAACAGTTGAATCAAGGATTGGAATCGGGGGAAGTTGAGAATGGGAAGAGCTTGAAAGTGTATCTTAAAGAGGAGTTGCCAAGTAGGTTACATTAAGCGGTGAGTGACAAATGAATATTAAAGAAGTTTCAGAGAGAAAAGTTTATGTTGGTATAATTTCGTTGAGGAAGAAAGTAGATCAAGAGTTAGGATTCCGTGGATTATAGGGTTGATTGAAGAGGGGTTTGCGGTGCAGCTGAGGGGGGCAGAGGGACGAGTATTGCGGAGGAGCACATGGTTATTACAATGCAATTTTCTCAACGAGGGGTATTTTTTTTGGGCATGGTCCTCAGATTGCTAGGGGAAGGAAGGTGCCTTCCTTATAGAATGTTCAGATTTATAATGTTATTACTTCCATTCGTGGCATACAGGATGCTCCAAATAATCGGTCTAAATCATTTCCCCAGTCTATTCTTTTGCCAGCTGCATAGAATTGCTTATTGCTTAATAAGTTTAAGCCTCAACTCAACTCTGCTTCCTGAAGCTGTTTGATCGTAGGAACAAGATGATCCCCTTAGATTGTTGAGTCATGCATACTTGTATTTGAACTACTATTAGGTATGTTGTTAGAATTTTCCCATATTGTGAGTGCTGTCAGAGCTGTGCTTCGTTTTGAACTTTAATTGTATAATATGTTAATAGTAATTAATTAGTAAGAAAATGAATTCTCTTCCTAGTTAGTAAGCTTTCTTCTATATATGAAAATTAAAAAAAAAAGTGCAAGAACTGTTGCAACCACTTGAATTTTTTATTTATTATAAATGTATACGTAATTTTATTATCAGTTGTTTATTTAAAATTTTTATGGGTATTGTTCCAAACACATGAAGTATCAACGAGAAAACAGCTACTAAAAATTAAAAATAAAAAGTTTAAGAATTTGGTATAAAATAGTGATGGGTAAATGCCTAGAAATGAAGAGAAAATGAAGTAGAAAAGAACAATGAAATGAAGAACGGATGTGAAAAGAAATATAAGTGAAATTATGATAATTTAGCTTAATAAGGATATTTTAGGTATTAATATGGGTTTGTAAAGCAAAATGGTATATTTTAAATGTTAGAAATGTGTTTATTAAGTAAACGGGTTTAATGAGTAATTTAGTGGGTTTAAATAGCCTCACCCATAGTATAATAATTTTCAATACGATCTCCAGACTTGATTTCAACTATATTTAAATGCTTATTTAAAAAAAAAACTATATTTAAATGCATTTTGTGTTTGAAACTCGAATAGAGTGCTTACGAGTATTAGCAATGTAACGGCGAAGTTTTGATCGATTTATCTAACTTAAAATTAGGGAAAAGACATCTATGTCCCTAAAATTTTAGAAATAATCATGCAGACCCTTACTTTTTCATACAGAAATACCAAGATTCTTTTTTTTTTTTTTATCATAATAGCCTTTGAATATAATAACTAAAAATTGACTTTAAAATTTTAATTAATACAAATATAATATAAATAATATAGTCTGTCTTGTAAACTAATCATATGAAAGTACTTTTAAAATTTAAAATAATATTTTTATACAAAAATTTAAAATAATATTAAAATTTTAAATTATTATATTTATTTTAATAATATATTTGTATTTATTATGAATATTTTAAATAAATCTTTGGGTTAAATATATTTCACTATTAACAAAATATTTCACTATTAATAATATTAAAATTATTTTTTTACATAATATTCAAAATAATTTAAATTTAAAATTATTTTTTAATATTATGTTTCTATTCATTATTAAAAATTACTCTATATTATAAAAGATGTCAAATAGATTGTAAAATATTAAAAATTTTAAATATTAAAATTATTTTAAAATGTATATATTATTTCATTTGTTGAGATAAATTTTTTTGGGTTTATAAAGTCAAATGATATTATGGTCGAAATAGTGTATTGGTGTCCTTTATTAAAAATTTGGGAGTTTATATGATAATTTTCCCAAATCATAGGGTATAGGTGTCTTTTTTCCCTTAAAATTAATATATATTTGTTTTGAAAGACATGTAAGGTATAATTTCCTTTGATTGGCCACTCGCCTTTGAATTCTAGACTGTTTAGGCGCTAATAAAATATAATTTGGATAAATTTTTTATGCAATTATTTAAATTAAGCAAGTCATATTTGGGTGAATGTTTATGTTGAACAGAATATTTCAATACAATTTGTGCACGACTAATTATATGAATTGAAATGGTAGAATATTAATCAATAGCAGCTTCGTACTATATATGAAAAATCGCTCACATTTGCTTAAATCTATTCTATTTCATTTCAACTCTTTATCTTTTAGGATAAAAAGTAATCGATCGAGTGACATATTGCAAAAATGATAGCTTGTATCAAATTTGTAAAAAATAAGAAGCCGCTCAAAATCAAATAAGAACCCCTTTGATCAGTAGCAGCTCAAGATTAATCCCATTTTCGATCATGCGTTCTAAAAATGCATTGTCTTCTTCTTCAACAAAGCCAACAATCTCCTACTGCATTGTTCTTTCAGCAGCCGCAGCCTTTGCTTCCCTGTTCTCTTCTGCTGATCAAACGACATGTCGTGGTGCTCTCAACAAGAAACGGAGACATACAAACCAATTGTTATCTTGATTTCATCAGACGGGTTTCGTTTCGGGAACCAATTCAACACCCAACATCCGCCATCTGATCAACAATGGAACTGAAGCTGAAACGGGTTTGATCCCCGTTTTCCCTTCTTACACTTTCCCTAATCATTATCATCAACAGCCGTTTTGCGGACCCTCACACGGTGATAAATTTTCCCCCAAAGTGGTGGCTTGGGGAGCTAGCCATTGTGGGAGACTGGCTGATAAATGGTTGAAAGCTACTGCTTTTTTTTGGGCTGGCTCTGAGGTTCACAAAAGTTCTTGGGATTGTCCTGAATATTTTTGTATAAAAATATAATGAAAGTGTAGCTTATGATGAGAGAGTTGATACTGTTTTGAGTTATTTTGATTTGCCTACTGCTGTGCTAAGAATTTTCGGTTCCCACCCAAGATCTCCACTGTTAATATGTCAAACAAATAATAAATAAAAAAATAAAATGGAGAATACGTCAATCACACAATATAAGATTTACGTGGAAAACTCTTTTATTAGAGTAAAAATCATGACTGCTAAGGACGATGAGATAAAAGTTTTACTGTGTGAAAAATTGTTACAACCACATTCTCATGTTATTTTATCTCACACGCAAACCTCAATTACATCCAAATCTTTCCACACACTCTGTTCGTTCTCTTTCTCTAACACTGTCTAGTTATTCACCAGCTTCTCTTGTCTTTGCACTTCAGTGAGCTCTCAATTTAGATGTTGGGGCTTCCTGATTGTCGATGAAAATGGGCCAAAATCTGGATGATCAAATCTTGCTGCCACCAAAGCTTGATAACTTGGACCAAGCTTGCCGACATTTTACCATGCCTTTGATGTGGCACTTATTGTGCATGCATGAAAGTCAGTAAATCTTTGCTTGCATTCACACTCATCCATTCATTTGAATGCAAGAGCAGTCCAAGAGATCATGTTGCATTTAATATCCATGTAAATTTTAAATGAAACTAAGTAAATTTCCGGCAGAACGCATGCAAATTGTTACTTCCCTTTTTCAACTTTTAATGCAAATGAGTACTAAACTATTCAAGTCACTTTTATCCAACATGCTGAAATTTCTGTGTTTATACCTTTGTATTTTGACAATCCTGATAGTCAAAGCCACATAAAGTTGGCCCTGATGATGTGGAAATTACCAAGGCCGTTGCTAGGATTGATTCAATGATTTGGAGGTTGACTGATGGCTTAACAAAAAGAGGGGTGTTTGAGGATGTATTGTGGTTGGTGATCATGGAATGGTGGGTACATGTCGGATAGGGGTAGTGGAAGCGGAATTGATAGGGTAGCAAAAACTAGATATTATTCTAATACTGGACCAAGCCAATGCGATTAGGTTACGCTCTAATCTAGGAGTGATTAGATCTGCTCTAATCCAAACGACTCATTTTAATAGCGCGTTAAGCGAGATTAGATGACGCTCTAATCCAAATGATTCTACAAGAGAGATTTTGATAGATAAACCCAAAGTAAATTATAAAAGAGGGTTTTTTTTTTAATAATTGAAGCTGAAATTACAATAATAAGACCTCTATATTTATAATAGAGTAAATCTAGTTCCCTAAATTAACTTAAAAAGAGAAACTAAATCACAATTATGATAGAAATAAAAGACTAAGACACATACCATAATTGACTATAATTAAAAAAGAAAATCCTAAAATAACGTTACATCAGTACATGTGAGAAGAAGGTAATATTCTTAAATGATTTGGCCACTTGGATTTGAAATTCCTGCTTCTTTGGTTCATTCTTACAGTCCATTGCTTGCAATTTGGCCACCAGCTGGGCATAATAATCAAACAATGACTGTTGAGCAGTTGAATCAAGGATTGGAGTGAGAATGGGAAGAATTTGAAAAGATAACAGTTGAATCAAGTGTATCTTAAAGAGGAGTTGCCAAGTAGGTTACATTAAGCGGTGAGTGACAAATGAATATTAAGGAAGTTTCGGGGAGAAAAGTTTATGTTGGGATAATTTCGTTGAGGAAGAAAGTATATCAAGGGTTAGGATTCCGTGGATTATAGGGTTGATCGATGAAGAGGGGTTCGCGGTGAAGCAGAGGAGGACGAGGGACGAGTTTTGCGGAGGAGCACATGGTTATGACAATGCAATTTTCTCAACGAGGAGTATTTTTATTGGGCATGGTCCTCAGTTTGCTAGGGGAAGGAAGGTGCCTTCCTTACAGAATGTTCAGATTTATTATGTTATTACTTCCATTCTTGGCATACAGGGTGCTACAATACTCGGTCTAAATCATTTCTCCAGTCTATTCTTTTGCCAGCTGCATAGAAGTGCCTATTATTTAATAAATTTAAGCCTCAATTCTGCTTCCTGAAGCTGTTTGATCATATATAGGAACTAGATGATCCCCTTAGATTGTTGAGTCATGCATGCTTATATTTGAAGTACTTTTGGTCTGTTGTAAGAATTTTCTTTTGTTGTGAGCTGCTGTCAGGCTGTGCTTTCTTTTGAACCTTTCTTTTATTATATGTGAATAATAATTATTGGATAAGAAATAATATTTAACTAAATTTTAACGAACACCGCCATAAATTCACTTATAACGAAAGATTATAAAATACTAAGCATAGCTTAGCTCAATACTGGATTTAAATTCTAGTATTTTAGTACTAAATAATAATGGTTACAACTCCGCATAAGTATTAAAAAAGGGAAAAAAAAAGAAACTGTTTACATTCTATGCCAAGTTAAAACGTATTATGGTAACTAATAAAATAAGATGTTATAGTCATACTCGTAACAGAGAAGCTGCTAAATATAAATATGTTGTATTTGTGATCCTTGATCTTAAGAGAGTTTATTGAATGAGGAAAAGAAGATTCATATGAGGGAGCAATGATATTGACATACTGTATTCGAGTAGCCATTTAGAAACAATGTATCAGTGACTAATATTTACATTTTTTTAACGCAACAGGATCCGAACTTCACCAGCTTTTTAATGATCTCGTCACGAGTAGGTGTATAATATATCTCTAGTCAACTGATGATGAGTTCTCTTTGGCTTTGGGGTTTCAGAGATGGACATAATACTAGAAGATACAATATGTAATCTGACAAGCATTTGCTAATTTTTGGGTCTTGGATGAAGAGTACCATCAGCATTACCGTTGCAACGCCTATTAATAGATCATCATAATAACAGAGATCAGTAGCAATGTGGCCAAAATGGGATCAATATTTTGGCTGCCTGTAGTGCTGTTGTTCTTGGACAAATTATAAGGCTCTGTCCAATTGGAAAAGATATGCAGGATGAATCCATATAGGTCCGTAAGAATAGTAACAAATAGAGCGCAACAAGTAAGTTATCAAGATGTCCACTGATCGCTATGCAGGAATATGAACTGAGATTGAGAAGACTCACTACAACAAAAGGTTTATTTGAAACTAAAGTATGCTCTGTAACACTGTATCACTAAAGGGGCTTGTAACACTGTATCACTAAAAAGGGGCTTGCTGTTCCACCTCTGCCTATAGAAGTCCATGGACCTAACTCATTCTCTAGATAGAGTTAGGTCAAGAGTTGAGGGTTACCTTCAGGCAAAATTATATTATTAGTCAAGTAACTATTCTCAATCGATGTAGGATAATATCCTTGGTGCAGTTCGGTTCTACAAAAGAACACTTTGCAGTGAAATTGATGCAGCAGAAAGATAAAAGATGTAGAGTGATCGATAGATAGGGATATTTTCAATACTCCGTTGATTCTTGAAAATAATGGAACAAAGAAATAGGTTAAATCCATGTTGATTCTAAGAATACCCGCGAATCTAAGTATTTAAACTCGTTGATTCCGCAGAATGCCGAGAATTAATAAGAATAAAACTCAAACCAAGAGTTTATTCCAAAAAATAATCAATAACAAATAA
Organism: Clausena lansium; assembly: GCA_030449835.1. Classification (NCBI taxonomy): domain Eukaryota; kingdom Viridiplantae; phylum Streptophyta; class Magnoliopsida; order Sapindales; family Rutaceae; genus Clausena; species Clausena lansium. The sequence goes on along the minus strand of JASUUF010000146.1, from coordinate 2,300,999 downwards.
TCAAGGCCCTACTTGTAAAAGTTACAAAAGACACTTATTTATATTAACTACAACGTATCCTAATTTGATTAGAAAATCTATTTTAGTAAGATTTACACCTGAATTAGGAATACAACTCAAATAAGTAATGCCTAAATAATAAAACTCTGAACAGGAAACCAAATTAAACTAAAATAAAAATTAATTAAAAATATTCCTAAAGATTATAAATTTCAATCTAATTAAGATTTCTTCAATTTCTTGCTCTACATATTCCCACTAGGATGGAGAAAATTTGTCCTTGAATTTTGCTTGTTGTAATCTCCAAGAACATCTTCACATATATAAGGATTAATTTTCAAAATAGAGCTTCGATGTAGACAACGAACTTTGAATTTTCCAAATTTTGTAACGATGTCCATCCAATCACTCCAATGACATAAAATAAATTATTCAATCAACAATTTCTCTAACATACCTTTTCGTATTCTTCATGTCGAATTTCAACATAGTCGAAAAACAAATGATTTCTTCTCATAATCTACTAACCCTTGGAAAATATCTTTGTCTTCTTTAGGCATATCAAGAGACCAATAAGAGATCGTAGCAACAACTACCTCTTTGCTCCACAAGATCAAAAGATGTATAAATAAATACCTCTTCTTGTTCCATAATATCAATATAGTCATCAAATTTCGGCGGTTAATCCAATTCAATGTCTCTATGTGGAGAATTTGTTGTAGACATGAATAACCAATTAATTTTCTCCTCGTATGGAATAATATTATCAATTGAAGCAAAGTCACCATTTTTCTCATCATCCCCATAATATGTATCATCACGAACAACTTTGTTAGACCCATATCTTTGCTGTATGCGTAAAGAATTTCTATTTTGAAGTTTCCTTAAATCTTGAGCAATCGAACGCAAAATCTTCAACACCCTAACTAAAATATATTCTTTGAAGATGAAATTTTCACAACAATGTTGTAGTTTCGTGACTCAATTTTTTTCTCTCTTTTTTTAAATCACTCACTTTTTTTTTTCAAATTCTTTCTTTTCCTTTCCTCTTTTTGGGATGTTTTTTTGGTTTATTTACGAGATCTGAAAATTAAATGGCAATATTGGAATAAAAGAAAATAATGGGTCAAAAGTATAAATAAGCAAAAGATGGAGTTACCGACGATGATGATCAAAAAATTGGACAAGGATCTGAGAATCTAGAAGATTTGAGGTTGGTGAGTGTGATGACGTGGGTGGTTTGCCCAAAAAGGCTGTGGTTTAATTGAAAATTGGAGATAATGGCAGTGGTTTGTGTTGGTTTCGATTTCGATGATTAGTACGTTGATCGGTGGTGGGGAATGGTTAGAAAGGTTGTGCTGGTGGAGAGAAGTTGGTTGATAGTGGTGGTACTAGCCAATGTGCAGTGAAATCCGATGAACGAAGGCAGCGGTGTTGTATGGTTTTGGGTGGTTTTTTTTGGAACTAAAGTGGTGGAGAGGAGAGTTTGATGGATGGGGTATGGTCGGTGGTATTATCTGATTCAGATGGTGGTGGAAATCAACGAAAAATCGACGGAATAGGAATATTGGCGGTTGTGGACAGAGGCTGGTGCGGTGCCATGCGGCGGTTTGGGTTCAGTTTTTTTTTTTATTAAAGCTAAATGGGTTTAGGGAGAAGAAAAAAGAGAAAGGGTAGGCGACTGTTGAGGATAGTGAAAAATAAGGCTTTTGCCTCTGATACCAAATTGATGCAGCGCGGTTCTACAAAATAACACCCTGCAATGAAATTGATGCAGTGGAAAGGTTAAAGACGTAGGGTGATGGATAGTAGTTGTAGCGGCAGCAGTGGTTACTGTGCGGTGGTTTAGGCTTGATAATTTGGGATTGTTTTTTATTTTTCTTATTTTTGGGATTTTTTTAATGGAATAATGCAAATTGAAAAGAACAAAAGTAAAACAGTATGGATGGTTGTGACAATTATGAACAGTAGTGTCTAGGCTTTTAGCTTTGATACCAAATTGATGCAGTGGAAGTTTGAGGTTCAAATATTCCGTTGATTCTAAAGAATACCGAAATAAAGGAATGAACTAAATTTAAGTTGATTTGAAAGAATACCATGAATCTAAGGGGTTAAGACTCGTTGATTTTAGAGAATTATGAGAAATAACAAGCTAAAACTCAAACCAAGAGTTTATTCCAATAAATAATCAATAACAAATAATCAAGGCCCCACTTGTAAAAGCTACAAATAACACTTATTTATACTAATTACGAATTATCCTAATTTGACTAAAAAACCTATTTTAGTAAGATTTATACCTAAATTAGGAATACAACTCAAATAAGTAATGTCTAAACAATAAAACTTTAAACAAGAAACCAAATTAAACTAAAATACAAATTAATTAAAATATTCCTAAATATTGATTAGGATTTCTTCACTTTCTTGCTCTGCATCAATCCTCCACTCTGCTCATCACCAAACAGGTATCAACATCGTATGTATACATAATGAAGATGAAATAATTAACAAAACCAAACAATCGATGCGAATTGGTGAGCGGGGTTGAACCATTAGACCTCTTATACCACCCCAAGATGTTTTAATATTTTACGACTAGCACCCAATTAAGAATATCATAGTCGAGATAAATAATGTTCAATTATACAATGTTTATATACAGGGTGATCCAAATAATGGGTCTAAATCATTTCCCAATCTATTCTTTTGCTGCCGAGTAATACTGCTTATTGCTTAATTAATAAATGACCTACAAAAGTAAAGCTCCGTTTCAGGGTTGTACTGTGAAACATGTAATTTCCATTTGGATCTTCGATTAATTTTATTATTAACAAATAAAAAGATTTAAATACATCCCCTGCATGGATATATTATAGAAGGGGCTTGAAGCTGTGATGCTTGTGTAGTTGTGCATTTCATGTAATCAAAATACAAGAACAACTATAAATGCATCCCCTTAAATTCATATTGTCCTCTGATTGAAAAGAAATTTAAAGAGAATTATTTTAATTCGACCATTCTTTTCAAATTGTCTACTTAAACTGTATAATTTAAATATATGGGATTTTTATTATTGACATCTTTTGTGTCAATAAAATTGTAATTTTTTTATTTCTTGTATTAGATTTGTCTACTCTTAGGTATTTATTAGATTAGATTTTGTGGAATATTGGAGAATATTTTTGGAGCTATAGAGAAGCAAATTGGCGTGTTTATGAGATTACATATAAAGAGTTCCAAATAAAGATGATTACTACATTATAAGCATATTAAGTATTTATGAAATATTGGACTTTTAAGGAAGTATATCATAGTACTCCTGTAATAGAGTTTGGGTGAAATCCTACACTTATATAATGGGAACTATTTCATACATTGAAGATATCGAAGATATATTATATTTTATATTAAGAGAAGCAGTACACATAGAGAACGAGAGGAAAACCTATCTTGGCTGCATAGGATGTTTCATATCTCTATGACGTTTTAGTCTTTATATCTTTTTCATATAAAGTCTTTCATAACACATTCTTTGATGATTAATTTGGTCTCTTCGAGATGAATGAGTAGTTTGTTGTGTTGAGGAGATCTCAAGAAAACAGCAAACATAATTGAAGATGAATGGTGTTGGCTAAGCAAGGTCATCTAAGTTAGATTCAACAAAGTGGCGGCTGAAGTAAGAGGGAGTCTGAAATTGTGTAAAATTCATATCAGGGAGCAATGATATTGACATACTTTATTCGAGTGGCCATTTAGAAACAATGTAACATCAGTCAGTAAGATTTACAATTTTTTTAATGATCTCGTCACGAGTAGGTGTATAATATATCTCTAGTCAACTGATGATTAGTTCTCTTTGGCTTTGGGGCTTCAGAGATGGACATAATACTAGAAGATACAAAATGTAATCTGACAAGCATTTGCTAATTTTGGATCTTGGATGAAGAGTACTATCAGCATTACCGTACGTTGCAACGTCTATTAATAACAGAGATCAGTACCAATGTGGCCAAAATTGGATGACAAACAAAGGTGGGATCAATATTTTGGCTGCCTGTAGTGCTTCTGTTCTTGGACAAATTATAAAACTGTGTCCAATTGGAAAAGATATGCAGGATGAATCCATATAGGTCCGTAAGAATATTACCAAATAGCGCACAGCAAGAAAGTTATCAAGATGTCCACCATTCGATATGCAGGAATATGAACTGAGATTGAGAAGACTCATTACAACAAAAAGGGTTATTTGAAACTAAAGTATGCTCTGTAACACTGTATCACTAAAGGGGCTTGTAAGACTGTATCTTTAAAACGATATATGGAGTGGTAATGGCAAAAATATAAACTAAAGTATGCTCTGCAACACTATATCACTAAAAAGGGGCTTGCTGTAGCACCTCTGCCTATAGAATTTCATGGGCTAACTCATTCTCAAAAGTTAGGTCAAGAGTTGAGTGTTGCCTTAATACTTCAGTTTCAAATAACACTTTTATAAATTACAACAATATGTAACAACAAAAAGATAAATAAAACCGAGGCTAGTAAAGTAAGAGTTTTCTTAAATTTAATATTAAATTTAATGGTTCCATAGTGGAATCTACTATTAGTACAACAATGAAATTCATTACTCTGCTATACGATTAAGCAATCTCACCACGTCAGCATAGGTTCTACTATAGGACCTATTAATTTTTTAATATTAAATTTAGTGCTCTTACAGTGAAACCCAGTACTAGTCTCATAATAAAACCTATTAACTTTGCCATATGACAGAAGAAAGAACACCGTTGAACGCTCAAGTCATTCTCGCGACTAGGACCAGGCGCATGCTCGGTTGTGATCACCCACGTGATTGGTATTTCTTTGTTTGTCTTGTTATTTACAAATTATTTATTTTGTGGATCATGTCCATGCTCCCACGTTTAGCATCTGCAATTTAACTATTGCTGTTAATCTTACCAAATTTTGTGCAATAAAAGTTCAGCCGTCGATCCATTATCCCCCTTGGCATTATTGGCTACTTCATTCTATATAATATATTACATATAAATCTTATATCAAACCAGAAAAATAAACTAGCTCAACTACAAGCTACTTGCTTTTGAATGCATCATAGGGAGAGTTCTTTGCTGAAATAATATTGTTGATGCTGAAAAATGACTCCAACAGCTCAATTTATTTTCTGGGGATAACAGCATGAATCCAAGCTCAAACGTTGATATGACCGCAACGTTCTACATCTGCCAACCACAAAAACTCTGTTAGAACACGTTGGTGGGGGTTCTGGTATAAACCCTCCGATGCTTAAGTTAGATATTTGATGTATAAGAAGAAAATAATAAGGAGGGATTGAAAATAAGTTAAAATAAAGGAATTCTCAGGTGGTCGTATCGGAAATCTTGTAGAAAGTAGAAGAAACTTTAAGATTAGTAACTTGTAGCTTTTGGTTAATTTTTGCCAACCCGCTCATCTGATGCTCTCTTCAGTTTAAATAGTTTTTAGGTTGTGGACGGTTACCTTAATTTCAGCCAACTCTCCATGTTGTGGGCGGTTACCTCGCTTTCAACCCACTTCCCAGGTTGTGGGCGGTTATCGGCAGTTATACGCTACCTGAGGGTGGTTGAGGAAGCATTGGCACGTAACTTCCCTATAAAATAGGCCACGTATATCAAGTTGACTTCCAGGTCGAACTATTTCAGGTCGCACTTATAAAACCAAGTCGCCAACATAAGCTTCAGGTCATGCTTATAAAACTAGATCGTTAACATAAAACTTCAGTCCGTACTCAAACTTTAGGTCGCACTTATAAAACCAGGTCGCCAACATAGGCTCCAGGTCGTACTTGTAAACCTGGTTGCTAACATAGGCCTCAGATTGTATTTATAAGGTTGGCTCGACGGCAGTAGGTTCCGGGCGGGTTAAGGTCAACTATACTCCTTGATGCTATCAGAAAAATCCAATCCGAACAAATATTGAAGAATATGGAAGCTGTTTTTGCAGGTACTTTAATTTAGGACAAGTTCATGTGAATTCCATTTCTGTCGTTTTAATAAGTTTTAAATAATAAAATTTTCAGGTGAGAATAAATGGTTTGCAATTCCTGTTGCGAAGGAGAGTGCATTATATCCATGGTCGAGTATTCTTATTGAAGAGATGGTAGATGGCAATCTTGATCTTCTCGTAGTCCCTCAATATCGGAAAAATCCTAACAATAAGATTGGTTAAGAGGCTAAATTTTATTTTATTTTCGATTAAGTAATATTGTGCTTCTAAAAGTTAGTAATTTCTTATACAAAGTGATACTGTGGAACCTCAAAACGCCCTTTGTCACTTTGTTAATATAGAATGTAAATTTAATAAGCATATTATTACTCTTTTATGTAAAGTTTAAATAAATAAAAGGATATGTAATGTTGTCTGTCGATGGTCTATTATGTAAGTGTTAGTTTATTCAACTGATAATAAGATCTATCGAGGTATATAAGATTTTTTTTGTTCATTTTCTTTGCAGTGATCTCCTGAAAAAGAGAAAAAAAAAAGTTGCGTTGTCGTGTGTCTCCCGTATTAACTAAATTGGACTATATACGTGGAGTTACAAAATTTTGGTTCTGAATGGTGAGTTAAAAATCTCTCACATCAATATATTGGGAATTGTGCTCTCATCGTCTTAACATCATTTGTTAATAATCACGTAAAACAGGAAAACAACGGATGGAAACAACGGAATCGGATAAGTTCAATTTCCAATAGCAGTAAGTTATCAAGATGTCAACCAATCGTTATTCACGAATATGAACAAAGACTGAGAAGACTACTAGTACAGAAACAAAGGAAAATATGCTGAAAAGTCAGCCAAGATTCCTATCTTCCAGGAATCCCAGCTCGACATGCTGTTATACTGAAGACATCTTTCGCTGACTTTTCCATTCAGGATTTTGTAGCTCGTCTGTGCTTCCGAATGGTCCCATTCTGGCGGCCATTAAATAGAAAGACGTAAATTCTCAAGTAAATAGCATGATTCAACAAGGTAAAGGAGAGGCAACAATATTAGCCCATATAAATAATTGAATCCGAATTATTTTTTTGTAAAGACATTGCCCATATTTTCCAAAGTTCATAAACATTCCTTTCCAAAAAGAATTAATCTAAATAAATACATAATAACAACTATACAAATGAATGATCCTCAAGAAATATTTATAACCACGCAACTGAATCTTGCTTGAATTTACGGGGGAGTGATTTTTAAGCAGTTTTATATAACTGGCCATCTGATTTCAAATCTTAGAGAGATAAGAAGTAAAAAATTTATTAAGAATTTACACACCCCTCTACCTTTAAAGACAAATTAAGAGCAATGTTACAACTACAAACTTTTTTGTACAAATTATTTACAACTACATGAATAGTTGAACGAAAACATTGCGTAATCTTTTGATTTATTTTACTATTTTATTTTTTATTCAACCAATCATAAGCAATCTTTTCTTTATAAATTTTTTTAGAAATCTCAAATAAAATGATATTTTGAAAGAAATTTAGCCTGTGTTGCGCTGTTCTGGCCACAATTTTTTTCTTGCTATTATCTACAATATTTAGTTTTGTAATCTACAACATGCGACTAGGACCTACATGCATCCTCCGTTATTATCAATCACCAGCGTGAATGGTATTACTTTGTTTGTCTTCTTATTTAAAATTATTTATATATAGTCTATACATGTGGACTAAACTATAAATCTTTTTTTGAAACAAGCTGTCCACACATTTTTCGTACAAAAAGACAGTCTCTTTTCGACCATATAAAAAAAAAAAGTCACATTTTATTGATTTATCCCCAATACCCTCTTGGTCCTCCAAACAGGAGGTCCAAGAAGTATAGCATTCTGTAACCCAAAGCAACTACTTCCATCTCAAGTTCTCTACGATATCCTGTATTGTTACTTTTAGCTTCACGAGGCAGAAAGCACTATTAACAAAAACTAAATTTTCAACCATAATTACAATTAATTATTGTGTTACTTATATATTTTGTTAAATTATGTGAAGTAACAAAATTTTGGTTTCTGAATGCGGAGTTAAAAACCTCTTACATCAATATTTTTGGTATTCTGCTCTCATCATCTGAACATTATTTGTTAACAATTATGTAAAATTGGAAAACACATGGAAACATTGGATAATTTCAATTTCCAATAGCAGTAAGGTTATCAAGATGTACATCAATCGATATGCACGAATATGAACTGAGATAGAGAAGACTACTATTACAGAAACAGAGGAAAATGTGCTGAAGCAGCGAGCTGCCAATTTGGTTTTTTCGGAGAGGATTGATCTTCAAAGTCTTAATTATTTCTTATGTTTTCTGGAATAATCTCCATGGCTCTGCCATCCTTTTTTCTCCGAAAGAAACTAAAATGTTTCGCTGATAATGCCACTTAAACACCAACTCACTCATTAAACACTAACCACGTAAGTGGTTGAATGAAGTTTGAACCTCACAAATTTTTTAGCATGATATTACTATTTCTGAAACTTTAAAATATATTTATTTTAAAAAAAATCATATCATTTGATTTTTGAAAACAATATCGATCAAGTGCTCCTAAAATAATGGATGCTGTCTTTACCTATCAATGTTGTGAGTGTCGCTTTGGTTTAGTACAACTGCTAAGATCTCTTAAGATATACAAAAGATTTTCTCTGTGTCCATGTATTTTCTGTTCCATAATAAATAAAATTATTGTGTCATGTATTGAGTTAGTCCATCAATAAAGAAAAAAATGTGTGATATTGTCTTTATTAATTTAATTAATTATGCTCTCTTTCTTCTTGAATATTTTTCTTAAACAAGCTCTGCAAATTCGATAGCTAATTGCTGTATCTCACAAGGAAACTAATATCTTTTCATGTTACTTTGTCAATGCGGAACACAAACTTTAAGAGTGTAATGTTACTGTTTCATGATATGTTTAAATAAATAAAAGGACATGTACTATTGTCGGTACATAGTCCATAGTGTGAGTGTTGATTTAATTCAACTGATAATAAGATCTCTTGAGATATACAAGAGATTTTTTTTTTTCGTTTACATGTACATCTATGTACTTTTGATTTTCCTTAAAACAAATAAAAAAAATTGTTGTGTCTCGAAGTGTTGATTTATTTATTTATATTTTGTGAAACTTCAGGTAAGCAGGAAATTTTATTGGACAAAAGAAAAACACGTTACAAGGCTAAAGGGAAGCAAATCAGGCAGGTAAAGAAGCTTGGCAAAGCAAAACCAGGAACCAAAGATGCAAAAAAAGATTATGAAAAAATTGTAAATATTTTGTGAAGTCCCCAACTATCATCGAAAAATAACTTCATGAGTTAAAGAAGAGAGGAACATCGAACTTAACAAATTGAAAACTGTTAGCCCATAATTAGCCATCACATTATCTTAATTTATGAAAGATGCGAGAGCAAGATTTAAAACAAATTAAAATAATTGCTGCAAAATTCAACCACACATTCCTAATACGACAAGAAGTAAAAGTTGAACAACCTTAATTGGGCAAGCAAGAAATAATTCCAGCCCCTTGCTTAAGCAAAGATGGAAGATTGAAGCACCTCCAATTAGAGATCACGATGCATTTGTGTTAACAAATCTCTGTTATATATATATGTGTGTGTGTGTGAAGCCTGTTAGTTAATTCTGTTATATAAAATGCTAAGGTGGCAAGGTGAGCTGTCAAACGTGGGCCAGCTGTTAGTTAGTTTCTGTTATAATAAAATGCAGATTCCAGAACAGAGGTTATATATAAAACACATGATGGCTGGCTTATGAATCACTTGGCAGATTGATTTCGAGTGGTTGAGAGTGAGAGATAGTAAATTCTGTAAACAAGAGATTTAATCTCTGCACTCTAAGCATTCTCTTTGTAATCATTATATTCATTAAAAGCTTGATCCCTTGCTGGGTTTTGGCCGTGGATGTAGGTACCTCAAGTAAAGAACCACGTAATTCTTTGCTGTGTTCTTTGTGGTTTTGTTTGATTCTTTCTTGAATGATTAGTCTCTTGTGGTTGGTTTGTAATTGGTGGTATTTGTTCTTGATCAATTGATATTCGTTTCTGTCAATTGAGAAGTGTGATTGCTGGAGTCTTGGGGTCAATTTTGTAACAATATATATATAAAAGAGATTTTCTTATATAAGTATATTTTTTGTTAATTTGCACGTAACGTCCTAATGGATCTCTGTAAAAGATGTTATAGCCCTAAGATGGTAAAAAAAGTTAGCCAATAATGTAACCTAAAACAATAATTGCTTCCTCTATATTAATTGAATATCCATTATGAGCCAAATCAAATTATTTTTTAATTACTTTTGTTGTTGTTATAATAAATCCTTATGTGAAAACCATCACATATAAACCCAGGAACATTCATGTTAAATCACCAAGAATCAATAACAAAATATGTGGAAGCGTACCTGAATCCATAACGCTAAATATCCTTTAGATCTGTGTGGTTGGCCTTCTAGATCAGCACGTATATCCTAGAGAGCCCTTTAATTCTGTCTGTGCACTCTATCTGATAATGGGTTGTTAGAAAGAATAGAACGATACGTGTGACCTGGGGACCATAACCACTTATATAGACAACTTATCCTGTTGTCACTAGGTATTTCTAATTTTGCCCATCATAGAATTAGAATATCATTGGGTCTTTACACATTAAAGGCCCACACCCTATTAGATACATTAAAGCCCATATTACTGAAAACCTTATTAAATCACTTTTAATTGGGCTTAACCTTATATGACAGTCCACAACACATAATTATTCACATATAAGCCCAACGTTGGATTAAGGATCCACCATTATTGGATTAAATAATCCAACAGTCTAGGTACATATAATATTTTTTGAATAATGTTTTCTACAAAAGAGGTTTTAAAGCACTAGTTACTTAAATAAATACTTTCTACAACAAGCAAAAAATTACGCCAAATATAATCCATGCTTTGCAATGTATTAAGAACGACATTGAGTCTAATTTAAGAATAAAGGAAAAATAATTAATTTTAAATACATATTTTAAAAAAGAATTGAATAGAGAAAATTAAATTTACCCAAAAAAAAAAATCTCCTTAATACTATGAATTACAATAGTCCCTCGTACTCATAATACTATAAATTTTGCCATCGTGGGTCTGACTCAATGATTTTCAATTAGTTTTATTTAGTTAGCAAGCCACCCAAATCCAAATCTTAGAAGGTAATAAGTTAACAAATTGATTTGGGCTTTACTCTCTCCTTTAGATTTAAGGGCATGTTTGGCACCCCTCATTACATGGGGTTGCATTGCATTATAGTCTTATTTAGTTAGCAAGCCACCCAAATCCAAATCTTCGAAGGTAATAAGTTAACAAATTGATTTGGGCTTTACTCTCCCCTTTAGCTTTAAGGGCATGTTTGGCACCCCTCATTACATGGGGTTGCATTGCATTATTTGGGGTGCCAAGTTGTTGCATTCGCTTTTTTTTTTTTTTTTTAAAATTTTGTAATACTAATAAATAAATATAATTTTTAATATAATATAATATAATATAATATTTTTTTTACATTATAATTCTTAATCTAAATTAATAAATTAATAATTGATTATTCATAATATTATATTATATTTTAATTTTTATTATAACTAAATACTGTATTATTTAATTATATTATAATAATTAATATATAAAATTGATAAATATTTAATAACTTAATATAACTAATAATAAATAATTAAATTATATATAAAAATAAAAATATAACATAATATAAAATTATTTAATTATATATAGTAATTAATATATAAAAATTGATTATTATTTATCAATTTAATGTAAATAATAATAAATATTTAAATATGAATAAATTTGAATAATATTAATTAAAAATTAATAATATAAATAATATTAATTTTTAAGTACTAATAAATACTATTTTCTAAATATATAATTTAAATTAATCACAAAAAAATTAATACAGTACAGTGTAGCACCAAGCATTATACAGTATTGTTATAATACAGTGCTAATACAATACATTAGCATTAAAATAATACAATATATCATAATATAATACAGTATGTCAAACGCATCCTAAAAGAACTAAGAGCATTGTTGATACAACTACAAACTCTTTTGTTCAAAATTATTGCACAAAATAATATGTCATCACATAAGTGGTTGAATGAAAATATTACATACCCACCAAATTTTGTTTTTTATTATTTTCTTTTTGCTCAATTAAATCAAAAACAATCTTTTATTTATAAAATTTTTTAATCATTCCTAGTGAAATGATATTTTGAAAGAAATTAAAACTCCATTAGACATTTGCGCGGTTCTCGCCACATTTTTATCTTGCTGTAGCTACTATTATTCTATAAAAAAAAATTTATCTTGACATTACTCTATAAAAAAATAATGATAATAATCTTGGTCAAGTATATATGTATTGAATAATCAAGTGGATTTATAACGATATTTGCTATTAAGTAAATTAGGTTTTTATTTAAATTTTTTGCAAAATTTATAAATCTAAGCAAGTCACATTTAGGTGGATATTTATATCGAAGTATAATATTTCAATACAATATGGTTACAACTAATTATATCAACATTGGACATTTTGCTTGGTCCTTGGGCGTCCAAAGTTCATATCGCCTCCTTTAAGCTTTACAGATAAAAAAAAAAAACAGATAAACTCATTTTAATAAGAATAGTTACGAATTTAAAAATATCGAGAGTCTTTAATTTGGTTTATATTAGGTTTAATTTGGTCTAGTTAAGAATAGTTTTGGTTTGTATTTTTAACCTAACCCTCGGTAACACTGGGTCGCAATTCTGATCACATTTAGTCTTGCTATTATCTACAGTATTTATTTTTGCTAAAAAAATTGCGACTAGGACCCACATGCATGTTCCGTTATAATCAATCACCAGCGTTCATGCTCCCACGTTTCGGATATGCAATTTAGCCATAGCCATTTATAATTTCGGATACAAGAGTGATACTGTGATACTTTTATGTCACTTTCTTAATATAAAATACAAATTTTATTAGTGTAATATACTCTTTTATGTTATATTTAAATAAATAAATAAATAAGTTTGTAAAAGAAAATAAATTAATAAAAGTTACATTGTTTTGTGTGTCCCGTATTGATTAAATTAGGCTATGCATAATGCATGTGGACTTAGTTATGGTCACTCATCTTGAATCTTTTTTTTTCAAACGAACTGTCCACACATTTTTCGTACAAAAAGATGCAATCTCTTTCGATCATATAAAAAAAAGTCATATTTTATTGATTTATCCCCAATATCCTCTTGGTCCTCCAAACAGAAGGTCCAAGAAGTATAGTATTCTGTAAGCCATAGCAATTACTTCCATCTCAAGTTCTCTAAGATATTCTGTATTGCTACTTTTAGCTTCATGAGGCAGAAAGCAATATTAACACAAACTAAATTTTAAACCATAATTATAATTACTTTATTTGTTACTTATATATTTTGTTAAATTATGTGGAGTTACAAAATTTTGGTTTCTGAATGCGGAGTTAAAAACCACTTACATCAATATATTTGGTATTGAGCTGTCATCACCCGGTCATTATTTGTTAATAATTATGTAAAATTGGAAAACACATGGAAACATTGGATAATTTGAATTTCCAATAGCAGTAACAAGATGTACATCAATCGATATGCACGAATATGAATTGAGATTGAAAAGACTACTACTAGTACAGAAACAGAGGCAAATATGCTGAAGCAGCGAGCTGCCAGTTTGGTTTTTTCGGATAATATTGATCTTCAAAGTCTTAATTATTTCTTATGTTTTCTGGAATAATCTCCATGGCTCTACCATCTTTTTTCTCCGAAAGAAACTAAAACGTTTCGCTAATAATGCCACTTAAACACCAACTCACTCATTAAACACTAACCACACGTTTAAGGAAGTTTGAACCTCACAATTTTTTGAACATGATATTATACTATTTCTAAAACTTTAACATATATTTATTTTTTTTAAAAAAAATATCATTTTGGTTTTTGAAAACAATATCGATCAAGTGCTCCTTAAATATATTTGAAAATTGTTACTGAATAATAATTAAATAAATAAAATCTAAATCTTTCTATGGTTGTATCAATTTGGTTTGTTTCTGCTTCGTATGATAAATATAGGAAAAAACCACCTACACCCCCAAAATTTTTTTAAATGGTCACACAGACCTCCTTAATTTTATAAATGGTTACACAAATCCCCTTAATTTTATAAATGATTATTATATCATTTGATTATAACAACCCAAATAAATATAAATATAGTAATATGATAAAAATAATAAATAAATATGATACAAATAAAATATTACAATAAGTATAATTATTAAAATAGTGTATATAATGAAAATTATTTTTAATATTAAGTTATTATTTTTAATAATAAAGTTATTATTAAGTTATTAATACTAAATCTATTAATCCAAAAATTGACTTTATGATTTATACTAATGTACACACAATTAAAAAAGATTTTGTAAATAAAATAATATAAATTTTATAAATTATGTGAATGTTAGGAATAATTTTTTTAATATTATTAATATGTCAAATATATTTTATTATTATTAACAGAATTTGATTAATAATATTAACAATAATTTATAAATTTTATTTTATATATTATATTATTTTAATTTATATTTATATTTATTCTAGAAGTTTATTTATAGTCAATTACATTGAGTTGCTGTAATCAAGGGTAAAATAGTCAAAAAGAGTTCTGTGTGACCATTTAAAGCAAACATTAGGGGTGTGGGTGGCTTTTTCCCGATAACTATTTGAATGATACATAAATGGTATCAAATTTATGGGACTTGAAGGTGAAGGTACTTTTATTAATTAATTTCCAGTATCCCAATAGTGAACTAAACGACATATATATTCACCCGACCCATGATAAATTTTGGGCGTAAGTTTGTCATTAATTTAAAATTTGGGGCAACTTTATCATTAGTTTAATTTTATTTACTCTTTGATTTGGAGTGGGCTCTGTATCATTACTCAAACGATAATTGAAATATCTTAAAACAGATCAAATTTATGTGGCTTGCTTGCATTGCAAACTCTCCAAATCTCTTACCGAAAGTAAACATTTCCCTTCCCTTTCGAATGAAAAATATGTTACAAAATCACTGTTAGCAAGTGATATAAGAGAATCTATGTGTATGTAAAAATATACTAATTAGATTCACCAGAAAGATTGGAGGAATCACAAGATGGTCCTACTTAAAACTCAAATTCTTTAAGTAACATATGGTCTTTGTGATAGAACATTTCTAGAGTACTTAAGTTTACTAATAAGCCACTTATACATTTATTACAAGTTTATAATACTAAACTTTAAATAGGACTTTTATAAATTACAACAATACGTAACAACAAAATAAACAAAACCGAGGCTAGTAAAATTAGAGTTTTCCTAAATTTAATATTAAATTTAATGGTTCCATAGTGGAATATACTATTAGTCCCACAATGAAATTCATTGCTCTGCATAGGACAGAATACCATTAAGTAATCTCATCACCTCAGCATTGGTTCTACTATAGGACCTACTGATTTTTTAATATTAAATATAATTAATGCTGTCACAGTGAAACCCAATACTAGTCTCATAATAAAACCTATTACTTTGCCATATGATAAAAGACTGAACACCATCGAACGGTCTTGTTATTTACAACAACAACAACACAAGTCATTCTCGCGACTAGGACCACACGCATGCTCGGTTATGATCACCACGTGATTGGTATTTCTTTATTTGCCTTGTTATTCACAAATGATTTATTTTATGGACCATGCCCATGCTCCCACGTTTAGCATATGCAATTTAACTATTGCTGTTAATCTTACCAAATTTTGTGCAATAAAACTTCAGCCGTCGATCCATTATCCCCCTTGGCACTATCGGCTACTTCATTCTACATAATATATGTGAAAGATGCTGGTGAATCAAACTCAGCAAGATTAAATGGTAGCGTTTTGAGTGTTTATGTTATAAGCTTAAGTCACATGATAGAGCACATGTCTCACTTATAATTAGTTGCTTACAAAATGGCAAGTTGGACAAGCCGTTTTGTGATAGTTTAAGTGATACGCGTGATGTGAGCTACTTAAGCTGAGGTCGTTATTTTTTGTTACACACGTGTCGGCTAGCTGTACAATATGGGTTTGTGAAGTTTGTTACTGGTGCTGTTATATAGCTATGTAAAAAGGCATCTTGGTGGTGTTTTAGTTAGCAATTTAGAGAGAGATAATGGAGAGGGTAGTTACTAGACATTTCTATGTAATCTCTTGTATTGCTCTGTAAACAAAATCTCCATTGTCAATCAATAAAAGCTTTGCTAAGGCTTCTCCCATGGATGTAAGTTGTACCAATTATTGGAACAACTGAACCACGTAAATCCTTTTCTGTTTCTTGTGTGATTGTGAGTAGTTTTCTTTTAAGAATGCTCTTTAGGTCTTGATTGTTGTTTTTGCAATTCATTAAAGGTTTCTGGGTTTATTCATTTGAGTGAGCAACTTGGTTAATCTTGTTTAAGTTCCTGGGTAGTCAGTGATCTTGTGAAGTAGTTAAATAGATCATTTCACTACAATTGGTATAAGAGCTTTAAGGTTATTGATCAAGATTCGAGTTTGGCAACACCAAAGATTGACCTGGAGAAATTTAATGGTAAGAATGGCTTTAATATGAAGAAAATCAAAATGGAAGCCTTGTTCATTACTCAATGATTGGGAAGGCAATTGAACTTTTGGGAAAGAAGGAAGGTAAAGAGGTTTCATCATCCAAAACTCCAGAACAATTAGCTGAAATTAATAAGAAGGCCAGAAGCACCATAATCTTGAGCCTTGGGGATTTAGCTATCAGAGAGGTGGCCAAAGAAAGGATTGTGGCAAGGCTAAGGGCAAAACTTGAGAGTCTTTATATGACTAAGTCCTTGGCAAACAGACTCTAAATCAAAAAGAGGATGTTTACCTTCAAGATGGTTGAAGGTTCATCTCTAAAGCAGCATATAGATGAATACAATAAGGTATGTGATACATTGGAAACAATTGATGGAGGTTTAAATGATGAAGGTAAAGCCCTTTTATTGATTAGTTCTCTACCCAAGTCCTATGAACATTTTGTTGATGCCTTGATGTATGGAAGGCAAACCTTGACCTTTGATGAAGTTAAGGCCACTCTTAACACAAGGGAACTTTAAGGGAAACAAGATGTTGTGGAGAATGATACTGGTGAAGGGTTAACAGCAAGGGGTAAATTTAAGAAAAGAGAAGACAAAAAGAAGAAGCAAGGAAAGCAAAAGACCAAGAACAAGAACTGGAAATGCTTTCACTGTCACAAGGAAGGCCACTTGAAAAGGGATTGTCCTGAGAGGAAGAACAAGTCTAAAGATTCTAAAAATCAGAGTGGAGATGCAGCTATTATGGAGGAAGAAGGATATGAGTCTGCTGGTGTCTGTGTTGCTACATACAGTAACAAAAAAGGTAAATGGATCTTGGATTCAGGATGCACACTTCATATGAGTCCTTTCATTGGTTACTTTACTGAGTGTCAAAAGTTTGATGGGGGTAGAGTAATGATGGAATAATGCCATGTGTACAGTCATTGGAATAGGAAATGTAAGACTTAGATTGCATGATGAGACAACATATGAGATCAAACAAGTCAGGCATGTACCAAACTTGAAGAGAAACTTGATCTCACTTTGGATGTTTGATTAAATAGGCTATATGGTCAAACTTGAATATGGTAGTCTAAGGGTGATGAATGATAACTATTATGAAAGGAACTAGGAGAAATGGTGTTTATGTACTAGACAATGAAGTCATAGCTGGGGAATCTGGTATGTCTATAGATAGTGATGTAGATAAGTGTAGATAAGACTAAGTTATGGCATCTTAGGATGGGTCATTTGAGTGAAAGGGGTCTTAAGGAGCTTGAAAGGGAGGGTATTGGGAAGTGATAAGATAGAAAGTATAGATTTCTGTGAAGATTGTGTGCTTGGGAAGTCAACAAGATCTAGCTTTAATAGATTTATACAAAAGTCAAAAGCTATCTTAGATTACATACATTCTGATATTTAGGGTCCAGCTCAAGAACTATCCTTTGGAGGAAACATCTATTTTGTTGCCTTTATTAATGACTTTTCAAGGAAGGTTTGGACTTATCTCTTAAAGCATAAGGATCAAGTGTTTGAAAAGTTTGGTGGAAAAATAATCTGGTAAGAAGGTTAAAAAGCTGAGGACAGATAATGGGTTAGAATTTTGTAACTAGCATTTTGAAAGTTGTTGTGCAAATGAGGGGATAGCTAGACATAGAAATGTGAGGCTAACTCCTCAACAAAATGGGCTGGCTGAAAGAATGAATAGGACACTTATGAAGAGGGTAAGATGCATGCTCATTCATTCAAAGCTACCTAAGTCATTATGGGCTGAACTATTGATGACAGCAATATATCTAGTGAACCTAAGCCCCTCATTAGCTATAAAGTTTAAGACACCCTTTGAGATGTAGGGGGGGGGCAAACCAGCTAGTTATGCAAATCTAAGGGCTTTTGGTTGTTCTGCTTATGTTCATATAAGTCAAAGGAAGCTTGTACCTAGAGCATTAAAGGGGGTGTTTATAGGGTATCTAGAAGGTGTGAAAGGATACAAAATCTAGAGCACTGAACTTAGTCCTCCTAAATGCATAATAAGCAGAGATGTCATCTTTAATAAAGTTGAATTAGCAGTTAAAAGTCAGCCTATTGAAGAAACAAATTATGGTACAAAAACCTCTGATATATTAAGGTTTGAGGTGGAGCCATCTGGGCAGAAGGGCATTGAAGGAGATGCAAATTTTGAGGATGCTGATACTAATCCAGATGTCACTGAGGAAACTCAACAACCAACACAACCAGAGTCACACCCTTAGGGCCATGATTATCAACTCATCAGAGATATGAAGAAAAGACCTATAAAGCCACCTAAGAGGTTTGGTTATGCAGAGATGATTGCTTTTGCTTTAGCTACTGCTTAGGACATTGATGCTGAAGAACCTAAGACTTTTACAGAGGTCGTACAAGGTTCTTATAAGGAGAATTGGCAGAGAGCTATAGATGAAGAAATGATTTCCTTATATGAGAATGAAACTTGGGAATTGGTGAGCAATTGGAAAGTGTGAGCAATTAAAAGGTATTTCCTTTCAAGTTTGTGTGAGAGTACTGGGCGTATTTGGGTTCTGGGAAGTGAGGTTCTGGGAAGTGGGTTCTGGAAAGTTTGTGCTCAAATATTGTACTCATATAATTGTTAATAATACAATTATGTTCTCTTGCTCCTATGGACGTAGACATAATTGCCGAACCACGTTAAATTCTTGTGTCGTTTATTTTTTTGTGATTATTTGGGGCACTTGATTCTGCATTCCACACACAATAAGTGGTATTAGAGCCGCTGATTCTTACTTAGGGTATACGGTACTGTTCACAAATACGGTGGAGCCAATAGTTCGTGGTTGGGAATAGTTTATTGAAAAAATGGTAGAAGGTGAAACTTCCAAAAGTGGGGAGAGATCTATCATAGACTATTCCGGAAGATACTTCAGGTGGGAGGCGAGACTCGTCGCATTGCCATTTAGCACATGTTATAGGAGGCCAAAAGATCGATGTTGAAAAGTTTGATGGGAAAATCAACTTCAACATGTGGGGGCGCGAAGTTATGGATGCCGTTATCGATCTTGATGTTGTTCTGAAAAATAAAAGGCACTTGTATGATGAAGAAACTTGAGATCGTATGAATGAAAAAGCCTGTGGTTAGATAAGATCTTGATTGACCAAGGACCTAAAGTACTTGGTGAAGGATGAGGAGTGTGCGATGACTCTATGGTGTACATTAGAGGAAACGTACTTGCTGAAAAGTCTTGAAAATTGCCTTCATACAATGAGCCAGGTATATGGCTTTCAAATGAAACCTGGGGTGTCAATGCACAATCATGTCTCAAGATTCGAAAAGTTACTTACTAATTTAAAGAATCTTAATGAAGATATTAAGGATGAAGTCAAGGCTATGATTCTGCTGCACTCACTTCCAAAAGAATATAGCCATTTTGTGACTACATTGATATATAGGAAAAGCGTGATCATTTTCAAAGATGTATGCACAACATTGGCTAATTTGAAAATTCAGAATAATGATAAACATTCTGAAAGAACATCGTCTGAAGCTTTATTAGCTAGAGGAAGGGCGATGGAGAAAAAGAAGAAGCACGGTGGAAAGAATTCTCGGTCTAAATCAAGAACAGAAATATAGCTCGGGATGAATGTGCCTTTTGTCATGAAAAAGGCCATTGGAGAAAAGATTGTCCGAAGGTTTAGAAGAGAAATGGGAAGAAACCAGTAGTAGCGAACATGGCATATAAAGATGAAGACTCTGATTATTCACTAAGTATTACGCCTACAACGTATGTGGCTAGTTCGGGCGAGTGGATACTTGATACCGGAGCAACCTATCATTTGTGTCCCGTGAGGGAATGGTTTATGAATTTTCATAATTTGGAATCTGGTGCAGTTGTAATGAGGAATGATCAACCTTGTCGCACGATGGGGATAGGAACAATTCGGCTCTAGATGTTTGATGGAATGGTCAGAGAATTGAAAGAGGTTAGAAATGTTCCACCTTTAAAGAAAAATCTAATTTCTATGGGTGCTCTAGAAGTTAAAGGCTACAAGGATATTATTAAAGATGGCAAAATGAAGTTCACATATAGGGCTATGGTGATTCTGTAAGAGGTTTGACGTCATAATTTGTACTATTTGAAGGGAAGTACAACTGCTGAAGCTAATGTTTCTGTGGCGCACAGTGAAACCACCAAGCTATGGCATGCATGATTGGAAGTCTTTACAAACTCTGATGAAGCATGGGCTTTTAAAAGGTACGAAAAGATGTAAAATGAATTTATGTGAGCATTGTGTTGTAGGCAAGAAAACAAGGGTCAAGTTTGGTACGACTAATCATGATACTCGTAAGATCCTTGAATATGTTGATAGTGATGTATGGAGACCAACCAAGACTGCATCAATTGGTGGAAGCCATTATTTTGTTTCATTTGTTAATGATTTCTCTAGATGTGTGTGGGTGTACACCATACTAGCAAAGGATGAGGTTCTATAGAATTTCGTGAAATGGAAGAAACTGGTGGAGACTCAAACTGGCAAAAAGATCAAAATATTATGGTCTGATAATGGGGGTGAATATACTTCTGATCTATTCTTGCAAGTATGCCAAAGTGAGGGTATTAAAAGACATTTAACGGTGAGACATACTCCGCAACAGAATGGTGTGGCTGAGTATATAAATCATACTTTGCTGGAGAAAGTACGGTGTATGTTATCTAATGCTGGTTTAGAAAAAAAGTTTTGAACTGAGGCTGTGAGCTACGCAAGTCATTTAATAAATCGGTTGCCTTCTGCTGCAATTAGAGGTAAACTCCTATGGAAATGTGGTCTGGAAAGCATGCAAAAGACTATGACTCTATTCGTGTGTTTGGGTGTTCAGCTTATTATCATGTAAAGAATGATAAGCTCGATCCTCATGCAAGAAAAGCTATCTTTGTGGGATTCAAAGGTGGAGTTAAAGGTTACAAGTTTTGAGATCTCGAAGATAAAAAATTTATGTATAACAGAGATGTCAGATGAAGCTTCTATGTTAAAGGCTTCAAGTTCTCAGCAGGTGGAGAATAAAACCAAAGAGGCATTGTAGCAGGTGGAGTTTGATGCAACTCCATATGTACCAGTTAGTTTTACATCAGAGAAGAGTTCAACAGTTAGTTCTACATCAGAGAAGAGTTCAACTTTAGAGGTGACCCCAAGAGTTGAAGAAGAAGTTGTTTCTAGTGATGTCCCACAAGAGGAAGAGACAACGGAAGATTTAGAAGATAAAAATGAGTCTATAGCAACAAAGAGACCAAAAAAGTGATAAAGAAACCCGGATGGCTTACTAAAGACATAGTGATAGTCTATGTACTTCCAGTTATAGATGACATTCCCAACACTTTCGGTGAAGCATTATGCAGTGGTGAAAGTGATCAGTGGAAGTTAGCCATGAAGGAAGTGATAAAGTCTTTTCATCAAAATTAGACTTGGAAACTTGTGGAGTTACCTTAAAGGAAAAAGGCTATTGGCAATAAATGGGTCTACACCAAAAAGCAAGGATCTCCGAATCAATCAACTCTTTGATACAAGGTAAGTCTTGTAGCAAAAGGCTTTGCTCAAAAGAAAGTTATTGACTATAATGAAGTATTCTCTCCAGTCGTAAAATATACTTTCATTCGTATCCTACTGCCATGGTAGCTGAATATAGGTTAGAGTTGGCCCAATTGGATGTTAAGACGACCTTCTTACATGAAAATTTGGAGGAGCAAATCTATATGACTCAGCCTTGTGGTTTCAAAGTTGCTGGAAAGAAGAATCATGTGTACAGATTGATTAAATCTTTATACAGCCTAAAATAGTCACCAAGACAGTGGTATAAGAGATTTGATCAATTCATACAAGGGTAAAAATTCACCAGAAGTGAACACGATCACTGTGTTTACTTTAGAAGACTACAAGATGGAGCTTTCATCTATTTGTTACTCTATGTAAACGATATGCTTATAGCTTTGAAGAATAGGGGAGAGATTGAGAGATTAAAAAAGCAGCTAGCTTCTGAGTTTAAGATGAAAGACTTGGGTGATGCACAAAGAATACTTGAGATGGAGATTCGTAGAGATAAGAAGAATGGAAGTGTGTGGTTAACTCCAAAATCTTATTTGAAGAAGGTGCTAGAAAGGTTTGGTATATCTGACAAAACTAAACTGGTATGTACTCCTCTAGTTCCTAATTTCAAATTAAGCTCTTCTTCATGTCCTTCTTCCCAAGAGGAGCGTGATTACATGGCTCGTGTCCCATATGCTAGTGTTATAGATAGTCTTATGTATGCTATGGTGTACACAAGGCCCAATATATCTCAAGTTGTCAGTATGGTTAGTAGATATATGCATAATCTAGGTAAAGACCATTGGCTTGCGGTGAAGTGGATTCTTCGATATCTGTATGGGACAGTTGATGTTGGGTTATTGTTCAAGAAGGATTGTGGTCAACAATGTGTTGGGTATTGTGATTCTGATTTTGTCGGAGACCTAAACAAGTGAAGATCAACAACAGACTATGTATTTACATTGAGTGGAGGTTCGGTCAGTTGGAGGTCAATTCTACAATTGACAATTGCTCTTTCCACTACGGAAGCTAAATACATGGTAGTAACAGAGGCTGTAAAGGAAGCTATTTGGTTGAAAGGCTTGTTAGGAGATTTTGGATAATTTAGGAGAACATTGAGGTCTTCTCTGATAACCAAAGCACAATATTCCTTGCGAAGATCAAACATATCATGTTTGAACAAAACACATAGATGTGAAATATTATTACGTGAGGGAAGTTATCGAGAGTTGTGTTGTGTTGTTAAAGAAGATCAATACCAAAATAACCTATCAGATATGTTGACAAAGGCGACTTCTGGAGTTAAGTTTCAACATTGCTTGAAACTAATTCAAATTCTTTGAATGTGTTGAGTTTGGGAAATTTGAACTACAGTTGGCTTGATCCCAGATTTTGGGTACATAGGCAATCACAGAGATGCAACCACTTTGGGGATGATGATTCATCGATAGTCGGCTCAGATTTGGATAAATCTTCCCGAAGTGAGGGATTGTTAAGTCAAAAGTCAAATAAGGCTTTTTGAAAATTGGCAAATTTGACCAATATTGTCAAGAACGGTGCCTAACAAATATTGAAAATGGCAAGTTAAAATTGTCAAGAATGGTGCCAGACAAACTTTGAAAAAAATGGCAAGATGAACATGCTTTAACCGATTGAAGAGGAGGAGCTTTGCTTATAAATAGCACGAGTTCCTTCATTCCTTTGCATCCCAAACATTTGTGAGAAGCATCCTACAATTTGTGAACAATAATTCAAGTAGAGAATTATTGTGAGAGTGAGCAATTGGAGAGTGTGAGTAATTGAGAGGTATTTCATTTTAAGTGTGTGTGAGAGTAATATGTGTATTTCAGTTTTGGGAAGTGAGGTTTTTTTGCTCAAATATTGTACTCATATAGTTGTTAGTAATATAATTATTTTCTCTCCCTTCCGTGAACGTAAGCATAATTGCCGAACTACATTAAATTCTTATGTAATTTATTTTTCTGTGATTATTTGGTGCACTTGATTTTGCATTCCGCGCACAACAAGTGGTATCAAAGCACAACACACCCTTTTACCTTTAAAAAAAAATTAAGAGCAATTTTACAACCACAAAATTTTTTGTACAAACTATTTAGCACTACATGAATAGTTGAATGAAAACAACACATAATCTTTTGATTTATTTTACTATTTTATTTTTTATTCTACCAATCGTAAACAATCTTTTCTTTATAAATATATATCGAGTCAAAAAATTATGTTAAATTATTATCTACAGAGGACAAGGATTTTCCTTAGCCTCGGTTTGTTAGCTTTGCTTTTCGGGTTTGAAAATTATATTTTCATAATGTAATATTGCTAAATAGGTCTGGTCTTGGCGGTTCTCTAGTTTTGGTTTCGGACTCTATCACGGACTTGTAGATGATTATCATTTCTCAAGTTTTTAATATTTAGAATATACTTGGAGATCTTTTTCTCTTTTATGAAATTTGGGAAGCTTGTAATTTAAACCAACATTTCAAGCTCAAGTTGCTCTGGCTTTATTTACTTTTGAGTTTTGATACCGTTTCACGGGAAGCTACTGTTGGATTGAAAAAGTTTTTGCAGCGAAAATATTAGGATCGCGTTTCTCATACAACATATAGAATTACTATAATCTAGAAATCATACCTTTGCTTTTTCGTAGAAGTAAGCTGGGCTCCTAAGTCACGAACTGTCACTACCAATTCTGTTAGATCACGATCCGTCACCAATGATCTTCCAAGATATGACTCAAGTTTGATCTGCACTTGACGTGTGGGCGCCCTTTTTTTTTTTTTTTTTCACTACTGGAAAGCAACTAGCAAGAGAAAATTTTTCCTCTTAAAGTTAGAGAGAAAAATTTCTTTTCTCTGTATATTGTGGCTCCTCTATTCTTTTGGAAAAGAACAAGTCTTTTTTTATATCCTATTGGTGGAAACCCTAGGCTTATTTCTTTATTCTATTAAATCAAAATATTTGATTTAAATTAAAAAATAATAAAGCCCACGTTACACTTATTCTTGTTATAGGGGCCCACCTTGTAAAATAACACAAGGCCCCTTACACATAAGCATATTAAATAGAATCTCCCACCAAATAATATATTTAGGCTTTTAACCCAAATAAATTAGTTATCTTGCTTATCAACCCAGTAATGGTGCAGTCAATTAAATGAGCTAACCCGGGGATCATATGGGTACATACAATAGTGGCTACAATAATTAGGCCTATAATTAAACTAGCCCAATTATTTAATTCCAAATCTACTCCACTAAAAGATTGGGCCGACCTCCATAATTGTATGCTATCTAGGATAGTGTTCTCGAATAATAATTCGACCCATGCCACATTGATTTCTTTACTGAACAATCCTTTGTACCACATCGCTAATTAAATTGATATTTCAACAATTAAATTGATATTTCAATTGTCTAATCAATTTAATTACATCTTGTTCCTTGACACTTACTGGCTTTCTCTAATGATCATTTTAACATACTAATTATGTTGACACACTTTAGCCAGAGAATTCTATGATCAAGTAATGAAAACCCATCAAGAGATGTGTTGTACAAATTCTATTTTGTTAATCTATAATCTCACTGCTTATAATTACTTTCACCAAGATACCGGGTAATCTTGATTACAAATGTATGTCGTGCCCATTGGTAACTCAAATGAAATGACAATCATAAACATGAAACTATAATTAACTCAAGATTGAGATTGCAATAAAATCAATGCTTATGAGATTTAATAAGTCTGATACCATTTCAAGGTTAATTAAATCTCATATGTGATCAGATTCAATGTAGTCAAACTACATCAATAAATTCATACATGATCAAGACAAATCACTCGATGATTTACTACGATCTAAACATAAATAGAGCGCCCAACTCTATTTATCAATCATGAACTCAATTTATTTAATCATAAGATAACTTGTATTTATATCTTCTGTGAATCCATATGATGATCACATAAATACATATAATATGATTAAATGGACCTTTTTCAAAATATTTATGCAATTAAGATATCTGAATAAATACTTCAAATATTTTATTAATCAGAAAATCAATATGCTTTAAAGAGCACATAATCCCAACAGCTACCAGAGATCTTTTCTGGTTTGAAGAATAGTTTAACCAAAATGATATTTTAATAATTGGCATTTACGAATAAGTTTTCTAATATGAATTTAATTTTCAAATAAGAACGAGTAGTCGGAGGGTCACCCTAGGACTTCTTCAAGTATGCTTGATGATGAGAAAGTGAATGAAGGCATTCTTGATCTTCTTTTTATCTCTCAATAAGGGAGAAACCCTGACAAGTCTGATTAATTTTTGTGTTAGGTTCTCTTCAGTGTTATATTTTATTAAATAAAATGATGGATATTTTTATTACTTATCAATCATGTGAGTGCCAGTTTGGTTTAGTTCAACTACTAAGACTTATTGAGATATACAAAAGATTTTCTCTGTGTCCATGTACTTTCCCTTCCATAATAAATAAAATTACCGTGTGCTAATGTATTTATTTAGTCGGTCAATAAAGAAAAAATTGTGTGACATTGTCCATATTAATTTAATTAATTATGCTCTCTTTCCTCATGAATATTTCTTTAAAACAAACAATACAAATTAGCTAGCTAATTGCTAAATCTCGCAAGGGAACCAAGATCTTAAGAACTAATTAAGAATGTTTATGTTCTGTAAATGATGCATATCATCATGATATTGCCATTACAACTTTCTCTCTACCGAATATAATTCATCAAGAAATTATTATTCTATTCCACCATCCAATAAACGAATGTCACACATTACTTGAGATTTAATAGTTGGGATACTAGGTTAGAAGTGTTGACATTATCCTTAAAAAATAAATTAATCTAGGTCAAGTATATAAGTATTGAATAATCAAGTGGATATATTTAAAATGATATTTACTATTAAATAAATTAGGTTTGTATTTAAATTTTTTACAAAATTTATTAAACTAAGCAAGTTACATTTAGTGAATATTTATATCGAAATAGAATATTTCGATACAACATGGGTACCGCAAATTATATCAACATTGGACATTTTGCTTGTTCCTTGGGCATCCAAAGTTCACATCGCCTTCCTTAAGCTGTGAAAATAAGAAAACAAAAATAAGAAAAACACATTTTAATAAGAATAATTACGAATTTAAAAATATCGACAGGCTTTATTTTGGTTTATATATTTTAACCTAAGACTAAAATAAAATACCTTAATAATTTTGGTGTGTATTTTAACCTAATACTCGATAAGACTGTGTTCTGTCGGCGCTGCAGTTCTGGCCAAATTTTATCTTGGTATTATCTACAATATTTATTTTTGGAAAAAGAAAAAAATCTGCGAACCACGTGTTTGGTGTTACTTTGTTTGTCTTCTTATTTACAATTATTTATTTTGTGGGGGACCTCTGTGCTCCGATATGTTTTGCCCAAGCCTTCAATAGGTTCCTTTGTATAAAATATATATATATTTATTTATTTTGTGGACACGTTCATGCTCCCACGTTTCGCACATGCAGTTTAACCATAGCCGTTGATCATACCTTCTTTTGTACAATGAAACTTCAGCTGTCAGATACTCATATGGTTTATATGGAGTCGTGGGACCATGCATGCTCCCACGTAATGCTCCGTTATCAACCATGCATGCATTATCTACATACTTGAATCTATTTATATATATTATATCAAACCAGAAGCAAGAACACCAAAAGCAACTTAATTACTAGAGTTTTGATTCCGGTTCACCAAAAGCAAGCAGAAATCTTTTCTCATTTGAAGAACATGGAAACTACTTGCGCAGGTTTGTAGGCCAAGTTCAATTGAATATTAATTTTGAGTAAGGACATTTTAGCTTAAATTCTTAACTTAAATTTTAACATAAATTTTGAACGATTGATTTTAAACAATCTAACGGTGGATGAATAATCATCATTAAAATGCTACTTTAACATTTAATATATATCTACTATTGGTTATTTGAAATCAATGGCTCAAAATGTGTATCCAAATTTTAAATAAAAAATTTAAGTTAAAATAGCCTAACCTATTATTTATAATTCTTATTTTAATATATGAATTTATGAATAAATTTCTAATATGAATTTTTCAGGTAAGAATGATTGGATGGAGGGGCACAAAGTAATTAGTGTTAGTATTGCTAATTATGACGATGTGAATGTCAATCTTGATCTTCTTGTCGTTCCTCAATATGGAAGAAATTCCGACTACACTGGTTAAGTACAATGTTATTCTTTTATATTATATTTTAATTAAATAAAAGGATAGATACTGTTATTATCTGTCAATTGTGTAAGTATTAGTTTAGTTCAGTTCGACTAATGAGATCTCTTGGATATACAAGAGATTTTCTATGTTTATGCAAGTGTACTTGTCTTCCTGAAAAAGGAAATTAATAAATAAAATCATCGTGTGTGTCAACCGAATAAGTGCAGGTCTATAACCGCTAGATGCGCAACTTGATCAAGTAGGTTATGAAGATATAATTGTTCCAGCTATCAACACGATTTTCAACCATAAACACTCTATGTTAGTTATTTTGTTAAATAATGTGAAGTTGCAAAATTTTGTTCTCCTTAAAAAAAATCCCCAAGTTGGGTTCATGAGCTATTTACGAAAAGCTGTGAAACAAACAATTAAGTCCCTATGAGTACATGTTTAAAGAAATATGCAACAGCCAAATAAATTGAGCTGTACTTAATGAAATTTAGCTAAAATCTGTTAACACTAATCTGGCTCTGTATATATGTCTTCCGTTCTTTGTGTCTTAACACACGAGGGCTTGGACTTTCTAGCAAAAATTTCAAATTTGACAAGATGGTTAGTAATTAATAATTATTATTGGAAAAAAATGATTTGATTAATTACAAAGAATAGAAATTATACTTGCATCTGAGAACTTACTTTAATCCTAATTTTGAGACCATGGCTTGGCTTAGCTGTTCATTGGGTAGTTTTCCCAAGACCTAAGTCTTGGGTTCGAGTATTATGTAGTGTGCGTGTGTTTAATTAATTTTTTGGATAAATACTACAATTATTAAAATTAAAGGGAAAGAAACAAAAAATCTGGAGACGAGCCTTACCCCTAAAAATGTGCATGGCATTACAAAAAATGAAACGCAAGCTATAAATACAAACATATAAAACATGATCCAACCAATAAAATCGATACTTCGGAAAACTATTAGCATCCAAAGATAATAAGCGACGAATCTCATTAGGGGGTGTTGCCACCAAGTAAAAATTATGCAAAACAATCGCAAATTTGCAAAGCAATCAGCTACACAGTTACTCTCCCTTACAATTTGACTTCAACGAAAATTTATTCTAGAAAGATTCCTAAAGCAATTAACCCATCGAGTATGAAGCTGTCAAGGAGGATTAAAATTCCGTTTAAGCATAAAGTGAACAACTAAAAGAGAATCTCATTCCAACCATAAGTTGAACAACTAAATGGGCAACATTCACCTTTAGTTTTAGGCCTTTTTCCTAGTTGCTTCTTCCTTCTTGATAGGTATGATTTTGGAAGCTTCTGTAAAATTTGCAAGATATTGCCATCCTGCTTAATTAGTGAATATAATGTTCAACAAAATAGAATTTCAAAACGACTAAATAATCATCGGTTAGAAAAAAAAAAGAATAAAGGATAAGGAAATAGAATTTCAAAATAGTATAATGAAATGTACGTACAAACTCCGTCCTTAAATAAATAATGAAAAAACGACCAAATCTCTGTCCTTAATAATTATCATTTCACTTTCATGTTTCAAACTCACTTGAAATCCCCAGCATCTTAATAATATTCCGATAAGTGTCACAATTTTTGCCTCAAAATTGTGCGAAAGTTCATTAATTTTTTAATCAAATTTTGATATTTTTAAAAAAAATGAACTACTCTACAAAAATAGCTTATTAAGCTACTTAACATTCTGCAGAGTTGAAAATAATGGATAATTTCACCGAACAAGATGAAAAAACTCTACAAAAATAGCTTATTAAGCTACTTAACATTCTGCAGAGTTGAAAATAATGGATAATTTCACCGAACAAGATGAAAAATATATCCTTTCTACACAAATCCAAGTAATTATCCTCCAGAGCTTAGTAGAGTGGTTTTCAAGTAGTTTCTTTTAACTGGCCACTCCAATTTGATTCCTCAAAGGGTTGGAGTCTAAGAAATTGATTTTGACAATCACCCACCCTCCTTTCTTCTAAAAATATAAAATAAATAATCTGATTAATTAAAGATATGCACTAATACCAGGATATTTCAATCTTTGAGCAAAGGATTATTGAAGGCTGTTTATGGAAGTTTACGTAGTTGATGATATTGCCTCCCTTAACCTTTAAAAATAAGAAAACAACAACAGATGTGGTAATTTTTCAGAAATAGTATAAAGAATAGAAATTTCACTCTTACTAATTCATGAGCACAAATGTTCAATTTATATAAGTATTTGAAACATGTAAAAAGAAATGATACAATGAGCATAATGATGTGTAACAATTGTATTGCAGATTTTCTCAACAAAGAATACAATGGATAAAAGCCTTTCTAGAATAATAAAAGGCATAATGATATGTGCTGATGGTCAAAAATTGCTTCTCAAGGGCAATGAAATGATTTATGATGGGTTTGCTATGATTGATGCCGCCTAAGAAGAATTGAACAAATTTTGCCCAGATAAAAGTTTGCAAAATGATCCAGAAGTACAAACTTCAGAAGAATTTATTAGCAAAATGCTAAAATGGTCCATTTTAAGGACTAAAATAAGGGTCAGATCGCCCAGAGTTCTTCACAGAATACAAATATCCCAATGCCAGAGAGATTCCTCTCAATCCATGATCTCAAAGAACAGTATATGAAGGGAGAGGGTTCCCAAAGCTCTTTACAGAGTTTAAAGCCCCAATATGCCAAAAGCGAACAGTCACTTTCAATGGCTAAAATCCCATGTGAAAATGACTACACTTATGAATATAAAAGAATTGGTAAAATAGCCTATGAGATTCGTCCTAGCCAGGCTATAATACCAGATCATTCAGGATTATACCCAAGAATTAATTTCGTTTTAGGAGGTGATCCTAAAATGATAAAAGATATGTTTGATTATGGTTTTCTTAATTTTATTTATACTGATGAAAATTTCAAGGAATTAGAATTACTCCCCAAAAAGATCAAAGAAGCCTCCATTGAGCTTAAAAAGATAAGCAGGACAAAAGAAGCCATTTTTGTCAAATTCATCGATGCTTGTCCTGAATATTGTGATACCAAATGGTATCCAGCTCAACACATGATACAGGTTGGAGTCAGTAGCAAAAATATTAGTCCCACAATTGATTTAGACCAAGTTTATAATGATTATGACCCAGAATTATTTGAGCCCAAAGCACTCACCACCAAAAGGACAATAGGAATGAAAGTTTTTAATGAACAGCTTGAAAGGATAAGCAAAGAATGTGTGTGGCTTTACGAGACTACAAAAGAATATATAATCTTTTCAATGAGTAGAAGAGAAAATATCCTAGCCAGACAGGCCATCATTAAAAAGAAAAAAGCAATATTTGAAAATCTTGTGAAGTCCAGTCTGCCAACACACCACGAAATATGCAAAGTGTTAAAACACCAAAATACTTGTGGCTATTGCCATGGAAAATCCAAAGATGGATCCAGTGATGAAGACATGTCAGTAGATGAGGAGCTAATAATAGGCATGTGAAGGGTCCACGACAGAAGTAAAAGATGCCAGCTTAACAAGCTTTAATAATGTAAAAGAAAATGCCAAAAAGGATAAAACTTATCAGCACAGTAGCTGTCTGCAACGGATATCAGCAAGAATAAAGAAGCGGGGTCACCTTATATGAAGAAAATCCCCAAGCTCTCTAAATTTGCAACATGTGTGATGTAATCTATCTTGTAATCTTATCTTTTAAAAGATATAAATAAAACGATGTAAGAAAGAGAGAGGCAATCGACCATATAGCCATCTCTAGCCTTCAACAACTTCTGTAATCAAATCTTTTGTAAAAATTCCAGTCATGAAATAAATAAATCCTTTTGAGTGAAATTATTATCTTCTACCTTATATATATTTTAAGAAACAAATCAAGTACTTTATATGCCAGCACTTGTGCTAATCGAAGAAGATTTCATATTACTAAGCACTCTTCCAGAGACGTTTGCAAGAAAAGCACTCAGATAGATCCTTCTAGGCCGAGGAGCAGTGTGTTGCGTTAGGCCACGTGGAACAGTCGCCGAGGTGATCTTGGTTGACGTCTGGAGCTATGACGGTGCTGACCATGGACCTCTCTATGGTTGGAGGCAATTAGCTAGTCTATCTCAGAATTCCGAGAGATAGTACACTAGTTAGTAATCCTGAACCATCTTCTTAAATTTTAGCAACAAACGGAAGCATGTTAGGCCTTGGTTATTTTCTTGGATAATATAAGATTGGAAGTGATAAAAGTGGCTCAAATTTTTAAAACATGGAACGATCTGTTATCAAGTTTTTAAATGCTTTAGATAATCTGAATTTTAGTCAAGAATACCAAATTAGTTATGCAATTACTATGATTAAAGATCATTTAAATCTCAAGAAAATTCAATATAGAAATCTGACTAGAGTAAATGGTAAAGATGAATATGAAATATTTGATGCCTTTGAAGAAGAAAATAGGATAGCATTGATGGAATCTATTTTAACAAGTCTTGAAGTAATTCAAGATAGATGTAGAGCTAATAACAGGATTCAAAATCGCCCATAATGGATAACAATAATATAAACTTTTTAATTCAAAATGCCGAATTTATATTACAATCTTTATGTGAAAGCTTGAATGGAATGTATCTAAGTTGGAATGGTAGCCTAGGAATATACATAGATATGTTAGAAGAAAAAATTTAGTCTCTGTCACAAGAGAGACAAATAATTATTAATGTAGGTCCTAATTTGGAACCAATAGATCTTTATGAATATGATAATCATCTAAACCTGTATAAAATTATAATTAAAAGTTTAAAAAATTTTAAAGAAAGATGTACAAGAGATGGAAGGACAAATTGTCCACTTATCCAAAATTAATAATATCACACAGTTTTGACAAAGTTTGCAAAAAGGTTCCATTTGTGCAAAGCTTTGTACAAAGCTTGGTGAGAATATCATTGTTGCTGATTACTTATTAAGTCAGAAAAAGGGACTTTTCCAAAAAAAAAAAAAGTCAGAATAAAGGAGAAAATGGTAAAACTAGAAGGGTGAAGTAATCATTTAGATGAATGATGGAGAATTAGAGATCAACCAATATCTTATATGTCTTATATCAAAGCTGGTTTGTATCCAAAATGTTTTAAAATAAGATAAATAGAGAAGAGTCGAGTTTTTGCTGATGGTTTTTTAAGCTACAAATTTCTAAAATATATATATATATATATACATACATGAGACTATTGCTCAGATTACAACTCATATTACATGAGACTATTATTGATATTTACAATCAGACAATTACTTAAACAAGTTTCATATTACATGAGACTACTACTGATATTTACAATCAAACAATTACTAGGACAAGTTAACATTAATTCTTATGTAGCGTCACCTAGATTTTAATCCTACTCCACTCATATTTCGTAAAAGAGAAGACTACCTTCACTCAACTATTTCATAATTAAAAAAGAAAATTAAACCCCCAAAATTACTTTTATAGGGGCTCAAATACTTGCTCTCATAATGTGTGAGAGCAAGTGCTCTCCCACTAGGCCAAAGGCCTATTGGTTCTAAAGAAATATTTTGGTTGTCAAATAACATGACCTTTATACATTTTTCTTTTGAAAGTTTAAAAGTTATAATGTATCGTCGCAGATGCAACATTGCAACCAAAATAAAAGCCATAGCCATTAGGTGTGAATAAAAATAAGTATAATAAAAATTTTTTTCTTTCTTATCAATTCAAATGTCCTCTTGTTGAAAAAATTGTAAAATATAGTACTGATATCCTTACATTGATTTGTCACACATTATTTGGGATATAAATTTTGATTTTTAATTTTGTAAGTATATCTTACTCTTTAATTAAAAAAATATATTAATCTTTACAGAATACTTTTCTTTTTCCTAATAAATAATAATGCATTTTTTTTTCTAATTAATAGTAATGCAGCATACTTTGAGTAAAGGGATGTAGATTTTTTTTTTCACCCTTTAAGCAAAGAAATAAAATTACATGTATATAGTAATTCGTTTACCAAGTCTATCATAAAATAATCTATTAAATTCCATGCCAATTGCAGAATACTCTGCATAGCATTGGAAAGGTGTTTACTCTAAGGCCGGTATTAATCAACTTAATTAGATCATTAATTAATATGAAGTTTAGGGCTAAAGATAAGTTTTTGATCACGTGCTGCGGCTTTTTCAAACTCAAATCCTTTGAAATTAAGTACAATAAAATCTTTCTATAGTCATACCCTATACAGAAATAGTCTTTATATAATTATAAAAATTATAATCCTAATTTGAGTCAGTTATAAATAAGAATAAATTGTAATAAGTTATAATTTTTTCAATTCTTGTGTTAATAAATAGTAGTAGATAGCATAGGCTAAATTAAGTAATCTCTCTATAATCATATAAGTTGTAATTTCATTGAGAGAAAAATAATAAAGTGAATGCAAATATTTAAACTTTTAAGATGATTATATATATTTTTATCCTATAAAATTAATGCAATGCATATTTTATCTCTATATTACTTAGATTAAGATTAACTAAGTCAAATTAATAATTTTTATAATTATACTTCTATTAAATTTTATCCTCTTCATAGTAAAAAAAAATTTAATACTAATATTTTAAGAGATTTTACTATACTATCATGGCAAGCGCCAGAGTGGCTTGTAAATTCATTACAGTAATCACTTTTCAAAGTTTTCCGGAAGAGAAATGCTGAAGAGCACGAAATTGCCGAGAGAAGCCTGAGAGAAACGACGATCTGCAGTGTTGTATCGTCTCGGCAATTGTGCTCTTCAACTTTTAATTTTCAATTGAGACTGGAGCCTGGCTTTTGACTTTTGTGCAGGAAATGTTTTTTTTTTTTAATTTTTAAATTCACGTGAACATCACAATTCACAACATACACTAAAGCTTAATTCTTCTTTTCCCCTCTTCTTCTTCATCTTCTTTGTTTCTCTCTCTTTTTTTTTTTTTCCTTTTTTCCCTCTTCTTCTTCGTCGTCTTCTTCTTCTCATTTTTCTTGTTCAACCTTCAGTTCAACTGCTAGCCACAATAAATTTCCAAGCAACCCAATGGAGGGCAATCAAGATGAGCAAACAATTCATCAACAAATGAATAAAATACAAAATCTCAATAACCCATATCTAAAATCACATTAATATACCCAAATAAAAATGAAAACCCATAACTCAACAATCAAACAAAAGCAGACTTACAATACAGGGAGAGAGAGAGGGAGAGGAGTGACGGACTGTGCTGTGCTGAGGGGTGCTGCTATTGCGAGGGTAAGTGGAGTGAAAGCAGTGAGAGCGAGGAGTGGGCAGTGACATAATGTGCTATGCTGAGGAGTGCTGGTATTGCGAGGGTGAGCGGAAGAGCGAGAGCAGTGAGATTGAAGAGTGAGCAGTGACAGATATAACGCTGAGACACAGGCTGGCATTTTTTTTATTACTTTATAATGCTGAGAGAGAGGCGAGAGTGAAACGGCAGCTTGCGCTGCCGTTTCTCTCGCCATTCTCTCAGCATTCTTTCGTAATAGCAGCACTCCGGAATCAAGTTTGTGTGTACGGGAAATTGTGAGGAAATTGTAAACCTTTTGACATTTTACCTAATAAAGTTAGAGAGAAAAAAAAAACAAGAAAAAGAAAAAAGAAAAACGTTGACGCAAGTCAATACAGAAAAATTAATTAAATTTGGAGTGACGAAAACAGATTAATCATCACCTTCTCCAACAGCTAATCCGCTACCCACGAATCATTTGCTTTTAGCATTTTTGCAGCATCAATTTCACTCCTCGTTTATCATCCAAAATTGTTCGCCAATACCATGGCTGAGGCAATCGTTTCCCCTCTCGTGGAGCAGCTGATTACCTTTTCTGCTGAAGAGATGAAACAACAGGTGAAGCTTGTGACGGGTGTCAAAAATGAAGTGAAAAAGCTTACCAGCAATCTTCAAGCCATTCAAGCTGTGCTCAACGATGCAGAGCAAAGGCAAGTGTAGGAGAAATCCGTCAGACTTTGGCTGGGTCGGCTCAAGGACGTATCCTATGACATTGAGGATGTATTGGATGAGTGGATCACAGCAAGAGGCAAATTGCAAATTGAGGGCAGTGTTGATGACAATCCTCTTGGTGCTCCTCATTTGAAGAAGAAGGTATTTTCCTGCTTTCCTGCCTCTTGCTTTGGTTTCAAACAAGTCTTTCTCCGTCATGACATTGCTGTCAAGATCAAAAAAATCAATGAAGAGCTAGATGATATTGCCACTCGAAAAGATATGTTTAAATTTGTTGAGAGTGTTGGTGTCAGTAGTGAGAGACCAGGGCGTGTACAGAGTACCTCGTTGATTGATGAGGAAGAGATTTGTGGTTGAGTTGGTGAGAAGAATGAACTCTTAAGCAAGCTGTTGTGTGAGAGTAGTGAGCAACAAAAAGGCCTCCATATCATCTCAATCGTTGGTATGGGAGGCATAGGGAAAACAACTCTTGCACAATTAGCATGTAATTATGTTGAGGTGAAGAGAAAGTTCGACAAAATTTTATGGGTGTGTGTATCAGACACTTTTGAGGAGTTTAGGGTTGCCAAAGCAATCGTTGAAGCTTTGAGTGGTTCTGCTTCTCATTTAGAAGCATTCCAATCTCTTCTTACAAGTATTCATGAATCTATTGTGGGAAAGAGATTTCTTCTTGTCTTAGATGACGTGTGGGACGGAGATTACATTAAATGGGAACCATTCTACCGTTGCCTAAAGAATGGTCTCCATGGAAGTAAAATTTTAGTTACCACACGTAAGGAGTCAATTGCGTGCATGATGGGATCCATAGATATTATCTCTATCAAGGAATTGGCCAAAGAAGAATGTTGGTTGTTGTTTAAGCGGTTGGCATTTCTTGGTCGATCCATTGAGGAATGTGAAAAATTAGAACAAATTGGACAAAGAATTGCGGGAAAGTGTAAAGGTTTACCTCTTGCAGCAAAGATAATGGGGAGTCTCATGCGCTCTAAAAAAACTGAAGAAGAGTGGGAAAGAATTTTAAGTAGTGATTTATGGAAAGTAGAAGAGATTGAGAAAGGTGTTATGTCCTCATTGTTGTTGAGTTACAACGATTTGCCGTCCAAAGTAAAAAGATGTTTCTCATATTGTGCTGTCTTTCCGAAAGACTACAATATAAAAAGAGACAAAATAATTACACTATGGATGGCTCAAGGTTATCTTAGTGCAGAACAAGATGAAGAGACGGAGACAATAGGTGAAGAGTATTTTGGCATCCTAGCTTCTCGCTCTTTCTTTCAAGAGTTTACGAAAAGTTATGATAATCGTGTTAGACAGTGCAAGATGCATGATATTGTACATGATTTTGCCCAATTTGTAAGTCAAAATGAATGTTTTTCGACGGAGATTAATGGTAGTGAAGAACTAAATGCCACAAAATCTCTTAATGAGAAGGTTCGTCATTTAACGTTAATCATTGGTCTACTGGCTCCATTTCCTGTCTCCACTTATAAAGTTAAAAGAATGCGTAGCCTCTTAATTTCTGGTAGATTGGGTTATTCGTCGTTAAATGGTGAGATCCTAGAAGAATTATTTAGGGAATCGACAAGTTTAAGGGCATTAGATTTTGTCTTATCGTCCTACTCATTTTCATCAGATTATCTAGAGATTCCAAGAAACATAGAAAAGCTGGTACATTTAAGATACCTTAATTTGTCTTTTAAGAATATAGAGAAACTACCGGAGACATTGTGCGAGTTATATAATCTAGAAAAGTTAGATATTAGTTCTTGTTGGAATCTTAAAGAATTACCTAAAGGGATTGGGAAGTTAATAAACATGGGGCATTTACTAAACTATGGTACTGATTCTTTAAGGTACATGCCAGTAGGAATTGGGAAATTAGTGAGTCTTCGGACATTGGAAGAGTTCCGTGTGAGTGGAGGAGGAGCTGTTGATGGTAGCAAAGAATGTAGGCTTGAATATCTTAAAAATTTGGAACATCTTCAAGTATGTGGTATACGTGGGCTGGGTGATGTATCAGGTGTGGGCGAGGCTAAGAGATTAGAGCTTGACAAAAAGAAATACCTCTTCAGTTTGAAACTTTTGTTTGATAAGAAGGAAGAAGAAGAAGAAATAGAATTTGATGAGAAGGAAGGAGGAGAAAGGAGGAAGAATGAGGACGATCGACTTCTTCTTGAAGCCCTGCAACCACCTCTCAATTTGAAGGAATTAGAGATACGGTACTACCGAGGCTACACTGTTTTCCCAAAGTGGATGATGTCATTAACCAATCTAAGGAGTTTAGATCTCAACTGGTGCGAAAATTGTGAGCACCTGCCTCCTTTGGGAAAATTGCCATCCCTTGAAAAGCTCAGAATATTGTACTTGGAAAGTGTGAAAAGAATGGGTAATGAATTTTTGGGAATAGAAAGCGATCATCATGATTCATCTTCATCATCATCAGTTATTATTGCCTTCCCCAAATTGAAATCCCTTTTAATTTCTGGATTGATTGAATTGGAGGAGTGGGATTATGGGATTACAAGAACGGGAAACACCTTCATCAACATTATGCCACGTCTTTCTTCCTTGTTTATTTATACGTGCCCCAAATTAAAGGCACTGCCCGACCACTTTCATCAAACAACAACATTGAAGGAGTTGAGCATTTGGGAGTGTGGGCTTCTAAAAGAACGTTACCAAAAGGGGGAAGGAGAAGACTGGCCTAAGATATCTCACATTCCCAACTTCGCGATTTTGCGTTGACATGTAATTTCTTCTCTTACTCTGATTTGCTTTGATGTTGTATTTAATCTAATTAAGAAGCATAAATAGCTTTTTGAATCAAACTCTATATCGGAAATCTACAATAAATATTTTCTAATATTCTGATTTTCGTATCCTATAAATATAGGATTTTTAATTTGTGATATGGGTAACGTTACTGTAAAAGATTATTAATGCAATAAGAGTAATTCTTTTGCAGGACAAGTGACCTACATTTAATTTGGCTTTGGAGTTGAGCAATAACCTTTCGAGGTCAGGACAATAGAAAAATGAAGCTTTATTTGCCACAGATTACATGTATTGCCATTATTGACAATTTTCTGCACAAGTGATCAAGGGTGAGAATGGTGATAGAATATTGAACAAAGCTGTTATGACTGAACTTAGGTTGATGTCAAAAGAGGTAAATTATTGGCATACCTTGCTATTTTGACCATTACATGATTCATAAGTTTACATTAATTTTGATTTTGAGTTGAGTGATTACTTTTTAAGGTTTGCTTACTTAACCGGGTGACCAATATCTTTTAACTAAATGTATCGTATGATGCAGGAAGCAGGGCAGGATATGGAATGAGAAGCTTATTAGTGAAAGGATTGCCATTAACAGAACCTAAAGAAAATGAAAACATTTCAAGGCAGCAGTTGGCAAAAATTCTCAAGCGGTTGCACTGCAATTATGATCATCCTCAGCCTCAGGTAATTCATTTTCCTGCTTTATTAAGAAGCATAAAGTATTCTTAATCAATTTATGTATCAGGAATACATGCAACAGTTTCTAAAATTTTGATATTAGTGTAATGATGGCAATTTCTCTTTTTTGTTTGTCATCGAATGTAAGATAACATTCATTAAGACTCTTGAACCGAGTCATTTTTGACAATTGCAGGACAAGTGATGAAGAGTGAGAATGGTGTTAGATTGGGGAATAAAGCAAAAGGAGGTAAATTATTGGCAGTTTCTTTAGCCTTGTTTGAACCAGTGCCCAATTCACAAGTCTCCATTAATTCAGCTTTTGACCAGTTGATTGATAGATTTTCAATTTCTGTGGTGCTAAATGTACATGTGAAGCAGGCAGCAGAGCAGGACTAATGCAAAAGAGAAGCCTTTTAATGAAAGCTGGACTCAGGTAATTCTACAAAGTATGCATTTTGGCTGATTTATCTAATTCATGAAATTTTATTTCCATCTATTACAAGATCAAATAGAAACAGAACTCAAAGAAAAGCATTCTACTTCCTGTGGCAATCTTGCCTTCATTCAGATTATGAAACCATTCCAGGCAGCAATTTCATCCAAAAGTTTGAATAAGTTCCATGGTTGAACATTGTTAGCTTCTTTCTCTCTTGGTGCATTTAGGTACGATTGCATTAAGCTGCTGCTGGGAAATTTGAGTTTGATGGCTGTCCATGTTATGCCAACAAACTCCTCATGTCAGAAGCCGCGGTTCTTTTCATCAGCCTGAACCTGAACCTGTCCCTATGGATAACTCAGGTTTTTGTTATCAACCACATCATATTTTCCCCTGTTTTGAAACTCTTAAGATTAAACTTCAGTAAAGTTGTTTCTGTTATCCATGTAATCAGGCTGAGGATACTTAGCAGCTTATTTAGGCAACTGTCAGAATTCAGTTTGTTCGCTCGAAACTGGTGTGGTGACAAGGATACCGGCAGGATAATAGATAGTTTTTTGTGTGAATGAATTTTGAGAGCTTGAGTGTATTGGGATTTGCAATTGCAATCATCCTCTGCCTCAGGTGATTTCTTCTCCTGCTCTGTCGTTATTTGTTCTCTAATTGAAAAGCATAAACTATTTCAGTCAAATTCTACACCAGGAACATGTAAAAGTTTCTAATATTTTATTTCCATCTGTTTGCATTGACAACTCTGCGGCATATGTACTAGTTAAAGAACAAACAGAAACAGAGCTCAGGAAAAAGTTTCTTCTGCCGTCATATTTGAAAATGAGACAATTTTCAGGAAGCAGTTAGCAGCAAATTCATATAAAGTGTAGGCAATGACCAGCAAAAAGGTGATTTGCAATTTCATTTTTTTATGAAGTTAATTGTTAGGTTGGAGTTGTTAAAAGGCCATTGAGCTAACCTATGTTGCTACTTGCCTAGATTGCTGGGGGGCAAAACACAAAGAAGCATTGAATTTTAAAAGGCATATGTCAATACTTCTTGAGGCCATATGTCAATTCATGTAAGTTTGAATAAGTTTAATGGTTGAAGGCTGTTAGCTTCTTTTCCTTTCGTGCATTTTGGTGTGCTATCAAGTGACTGCCGTATGTATGGCTGCATATAGCTGCTGCTGGGATATTTGAGGATTTGAT
The DNA here is from genome assembly GCA_030449835.1 of Clausena lansium. NCBI lineage: Eukaryota > Viridiplantae > Streptophyta > Magnoliopsida > Sapindales > Rutaceae > Clausena > Clausena lansium. The sequence goes on along the minus strand of JASUUF010000146.1, from coordinate 2,259,232 downwards.
GGCTGCTGGTGGTATTGTCTTAAATTAGATGTGATAAGCTGTTACTTGGAGATTCTGTTGCCAAGACTTTCCTCGCATCAGAAGCTGTAGAACCTGAACCCTTCGCTATATATCATCTTTTTTATTGTTTTGAAATTCTCCGGATTAAACTTGAGTAAATTTGTTCGGTTGTCTATATAATCAGGTCAAGGATACTGAGCAAGCAAATGTCAAAACTCTGTTTGGTCGCCAAAAACTTGTTTAAGATTCTTGACAAAGCTGCATGAAGTAAATTTTGGGAGCTTAAGGTTGAAAGAAATTAGAAGGTGTATTGGGATTTGCGTTTATTAGGAAGTTATGTATTTCATTATCAGCTATCATTATGATTTTTATTTTGTTATCTTTCTACAGAAAACCTTCTGATACTGCCAAATTATCAAATTATCAAAGATTCAAAACTTCATATTCCAATTATATTCATAAGCTTCTATAGTTATCTTTAAAAAGATAAATGGATGGCTTTGAATGGCTTGCGTTTGAGGTTTGAGGATTGTAGTTTGATATATTTTGATTAAAGAACCTTTTGACATAAGTTTGATAAATAGCTATCAAGGATTACTTATTAAGTAAAAAATATTATTAAGTAAAAAATATTAAAGGACAAAATGGCAAAACTAGAAGGGTTTAAATCTTTTTTTTTTTTTGGCATTGCTAATATTATTGTTTCCTTAATCTTTCATAAACTTTGAAATCACTTGTGACAATACGTTTAAGATTCAAGGGAAACAAACAACAAATTAAAAAAATAAAAATTGGAGGATTTGGGTATTATATCATATGACGATTGATGAATAAAAGGCTAGAGAAGATTGGGTAAGGAAGAGATGAAGGGCGGCTGAGAAATTAAATTGTGGAAAAAAAGGTAAAAGAAATTAAGCTAATTTAATTTAATAAGAGTATTTCAGGTATTAAAAGGGTTCATAAAGTAAAAGTTTTAATTTTAAAATTTCATAGTGTATTTATTTAATAAGTGAATTTTGTGAGTAGTTTAGTAGGTTTAAATAATCCCTCCTAATAATTATCTAGGATTACAAGGTAAGTCAACTATATTCAAAGGATAAAACATTAAAACTTGAACGGTGGAGTAATCGTTTAGATGAATGATAGAGATCAACCAATATCTTATATGTCTTATATCAAAGCTATTGAATGATAGAGATCAATCGATGTATCCAAAATGTGTCAACTGTCAAATAAGATAAATAGATACTAACTCTATCCAGAAATTGGCCAAAGAAGAATGTTGGTTGTTGTTTAAGCGGTTGGCATTTCTCGGTCGATCCATTGAGGAATGTGAAAAATTAGAACAAATTGGACAAAGAATTGCAGGAAAGTGTAAAGGTTTACCTCTTGTAGTAAAGACAATGGAGAGTCTCATGCGCTCTAAAAAAACTAAAGAAGAGTTGGAAAGAATTTTAAATAGTGATTTATGGAAAGTAGAAGGGATTGAAAAAGTAGAAGAGTTTTGTCCACATTATTGTTGAGTTACAACGATTTGCCGTCCAAAGTAAAAAGATGTTTCTCCTATTGTGCTGTCTTTCCCAAAGAATACTATATAAAAAGAGGCAAACTAATTACATTATAGATGGCTCAAGGTCATCTTAGTTCAGAACAAGATGAAAACACGGAGATAATAGGTGAAGAGTATCTTGACATCTTGGCTTCTTGCTCTTTATCTTGACATCTTAGCTTCTTGCTCTTTCTTTCAAGAGTTTAACAAAAGTTATGATAATCGTATTATAAGGTGCAAGATGCATGATATGGTACATGATTTTGCCCAATTTGTAAGTCAAAATGAATGTTTTTCGATGAAAATTAATGGTAGTGAGGAACCAAACGCCACAAACTCTCTTGATGTGAAGGTTCGTCATTTAACGTTAATCATTTCTTGTCTCCACTTGTAGAGTTAAAAGAATGCATAACCTCTTAATTGATGATAAAAGATCTGCTGCTCCATCGTTAAATGGTGAGATCCTAGAAGAAATATTTAGGGAGATCGACATGTTTAAGGGCATTAGATTTTGGCGAATCCTATCACTTGTCTTTGGCTTTAGAGATTCCAAGAAATATAGAAAAAACAGGTACAGTTAGGCCCTGTTTGGGCCAGTTTAATTAAGTTCTTTTTTTGCTTTTAAAATTAAAAAAAGTCTCTTAGGGCTGTTTAGGTGTCAAATAAAACATCTTTTTTTTAATTCAAAAGATTTTTTGGGAGAAGTCAGGATTTCTATCTTTTTCCAAGAGACCTTTAGAGAAGTTATTTTTTCATTTATTACACTTTTCATAATTCTTAAACTAACCTTAAATTAACAAAGGAACAAAAAAATATTACATTCATATCCAAATCCTTAAACCCTATTCTTACGTAAAATTCTTGTTTTGCCTCTTCATTGTTCAACCCAAAAAAAAAAATAAATAAACAACAGAATGAGCACAATCACCACACCAATCTTCTTTCAAGTAAGATTTTTTTTGTAATCTCATACTTTGATTTGCATCTTATTTTTTATTTTTTAATGTGTGTATATATATATATATATATATACACATATATACGGAAATCTCATACTTTGATTATACCGAATTATATAGAAATTTTATGCTTTGATTCTTTGTCCATTCGGTTATGCTTTATTTAATTATTTTTTGAAGTAAATTTACAAAGTTGACTTGGAACGAAGAATAATGTTTGCGAATTGGTGGAATATGCAGTAGTGTCATTGAACGTACCTTTGGAGTATGCAAGGCACGGTGGGAAATTTTGCTGCATATGCCTAATTTCAAATTTGATATGCAAGTAGCTATTGTTGCCATATCAATGGCTCTACACAACTTTATAAAGAGAGAGGCTATTGCAGATTTGGAGTTCGAGTCTTATGAGGGAAAAAAAAATTATATTCTAGATGATGAAGAATCATCAACTAACAATAATGTTGATGAAAATGAAGCAAGTGAAATGGGAGTGATTCGTGAAAATATTGCTAGGAAACTTATACTTAGATAAACTTAATTTAGTTATTTTTGTTCTTATTTTTTTATAAAGAAAAACAGTACTTTAATTTGTAAAAGTTTAATTGATCAAATAATTATTTTGTTTGTCATTGATTGTTAAATTTGATAAGTATTTGTTAGACTCAAATATTTAAGGGTATTAATGACTTTATAATGATTAAAATATCTTTTTTAGATGGTCATCCCAACAGCAAAAAATAAGCTAGAGCTTTTACTTATCTTTACTTTTAAGTAGAAGCAAAAGCAAAAGCTAACCCAAATAGGCCCTTAAGATTAAAGATGGCCAATGGACAGGGCGGCACGTGTCTTTACAACACGGCACGGCACAAGCACGTTTTAATAAAGAACGTGGTAGGGCACGGCACGACACGCACGTGGGCCTTCAAAGCATGGCACGATTAGAGATGGGCTAAAGCACAGCACGTGAAAAAACACGTTATAAGCACGCTTTATTGGTGGGCTAGCACGCTGCCCGTGGGCCAAGATATATTTGTAAAATTTTTTTAATAAAAAATAAACATAAAATGTTATGATTTTACAAATAACTTGAAATTAAATTTTGAATATTTTTTGTTAGTGTAGATTTTTTTAAAAATTAATTTACTCTTAGTTTAAAAAAAAATCTAATTGTTTTATATTTATCATTTATTAAATGAATAAATAATTTCAAAATTTTAATAAATAAAATTATAAATATCATAATTTTATATATAGTTGTATTATAATTAGTTATTGCAAAATTAGATAATATAATTGTTTAATTGTGTTAATGTCTTAATGAAATATTAATTGTTCTCTTAATAAAATTTTATTATTATTATTATTATTATTTGTAATTACACGGGTTGATAGGCTTAAAGAAATGGCACGTGGACTTGAAAAAACATGCCAGACACATAGCTTTTTTCAAGCACGCTTTAAAAAAAAAAAGGTCATGGACTTTTTTGAACATGGCACGCGTGGACTCAGGCTATGGGCCGTACCGAGCTCAAAGAAACAAAATTTGGGCACGGCACGGCCCACCAACACGAGCCCTTGTGGGCTTGGATGCTGGCAAGGCCCGTTGGCCATCCTTACTTAAGATACCTTAATTTGTCTTTTCAGACTAGGAAAACTAGCGGAGACATTGTCCTTTCAATATTTTTTGAAGCAAATAACAATACCTCTCAAGTACTCCAGAGAGAAGGAGATATGCTGGACGCCCACCTCCGACTCTTTTGCGAGAGGTTGAAAAGGGTGTTAGAAGGTGAAGAAGGCATGTTAACGTTGCCTGATTCAACAAATTTAACTCCACTTTTTCAAAACCTTCTAACGGAGTCTGAAATTATTACTACTACTCTCCAGGGGAACTATGAAGGTGACATGGCTTTTCTTTTATTTCAACTCATTAAAGAAGATTTCGATGAAGACGACGTGCCTTTGCCTTTCTGGGGACTCTTGGACTTAGAAGAAAATGTTAAAAGACCAGACATTTTGAAAATTCTGGAGGGCATCAATGACTTTGTCCATGAATCAGAGGAAGCCATTGACACATTCTTCATCAACATCATGCAGCAGCAAAACAGTGAAAGGGAGAGTGAAAGCACTACTTGCAAGACTCTTCTTGTTGGACTCCACAGTAAAATCATTGACATTAGAAATCGGATGCCAGAACTTCCATCCAGCGACAATGATTTTTATATCAGCGAACAAAGGGACAAACTCATTCACTTATTGATTGGGGACAACCTCGGCTTGATAAGAGTGAATTTGAAAAGGGCAGAGAGGAGTTGTTTGATTTATTGATTGAGGGACCTCCTCGGCTTTCAGTGGTTGCAATTCTCGACAGCTGTGGCTTCGATGAGACTGCTTTTGCTGCTGATACTTACAACAATAATCACGTCAAGTTCTATTTTGACCGTCATGCTTGGGTCTACGATTTTGGCAAGATATTGGATGTCATAATCAAGTCTGTGATGCCTCCATCTCGGGTTAGTGTAATTATCGGTGAAGATTATAAATTGAAGAAAACTATTTTTCGAGATTACCTAACAATCAAGAAGTACTTTATTGTGCTTGATGATGTCGGCGATGACAGAGAGATATGGGATGATCTTGAAGAAGTTCTTCCTGATAATCAGAATGGAAGCGGAGTACTGATAACGGTCACTGAACCATACCTCCTAAGCTCATTCGAATTGGAAAATGGAGAGAAGATTCATCCTGATTCAGCTCTCGTTGGAGGCCATTGATTAGAATAAAGTATGAAGCCTGACAATTTTTCATCCTACACTATGGAAATACGCCATTAGATATTAGCGATTTGGCCCCGACATTTCAATTAGGGCTTTTGACTATTCCAAGAAACATAGAAAAGTTGGTATATTTAAGGTTCCTTAATTTGTCTTGTCAGTTTATAATGAAACTTCCTGAGACGTTGTGTGAGTTGTATAATCTTCAAAAGTTAGATATTAGTTATTGCATGGGTCTTAAAGAATTAACGCAAGGGATTGGGAAGTTAATAAACATGAAGCATTTACTAAATAATCGTACTGATTCTTTAAGGTACATGCCAGTAGGGATTGGGAGATTAACGAGTCTTAGGACCTTGGGTGAGTTTTGTGGAGGAGGAGGAGGAGGCGTTGATGGTAGGAAAGCATTTAGGCTTGAATCTCTTAAAAACTTGGAACACCTTCAGGTATGTGGTATACGTAGACTGAGTGATGTATCAGATGTGGGCGAGGCTAAGAGATTAGAGCTTGACAAAAAGAAATACCTCTTCAGTTTGAAACTTCGGTTTGAAGGAGAAGAAAGGAGGAAGGAGGAGGACGATCAACTTCTTGAAGCCCTGCAACCACCTCTAAATTAAAGGAATTACAGATAGGGTCCTACCGAGGCAACACTGTTTTCCCTAACTGGATGATGTCATTAACCAATCTAAGGAGTTCAAATCTCAATTGTTGCACAACTTGTGAGCAGCTGCCTCCTTTGGGAAAATTGGCATCCCTTGAACAGCTCGTCATATTTCGCATGACGAGTGTGAAAAGAGTGAGTAATGAATTTTTGGGGATAGAAAGTGATCATCATGACTCATCTTCATCTTCATCAGTTATTATTGCCTTCCCCAAATTGATTTCACTATCAATTCATTGGATGTTACAACTGGAGGAGTGGAATTATGGGATTACAAAAACTGGAAACACCTTCATCAGCATCATGCCACGTCTTTCTTCCTTGTATATTTGTCAATGCCCCATATTAAAGGCACTGCCCGACCACTTTCATCAAATGACAACATTGAAGGAGTTGGGCATTTGGATGTGTGGGCTTCTGGAAGAACGTTACCGCAAGGGGGAAGGAGAATACTGGCCTAAGATATCTCACATTCCCAAAATCGGGATCTAGCTTTGACAAGTAATTTCTTCTCTTACACTGATTTGCTTTGTTGTTTTATTTAATCTAATTAAGAAGCATATATAGCATTTTGAATCCAACTCTATATCAGAAATCTGCAATAAATATTTTCTAATATTCTGATGGGTAACGTTACTGTAAAAGATTATTAATGCAATATCAGTAATTCTTTTGCAAGGCAAGTGACCTACATTTAGTTTGGCTTTGGAGTTGAGTAATAACCTTTCGAGATCAGGACAATAAAAATGAAATAAAGCTTAAGTTGCCGCAGATTACATGCATTGCCGTTATTGACAATTTTCTGGACAAGTGATCAAGGGTGAGAATGGTGATAGAATATTGAATAAAGCTGTCATGACTGAACTTAGGTTGATGTCAAAAGAGGTAAATTATTGGCATTCCTAGATAATTTGACCATTTCCTAATTCATAAGTCTACATTAATTTTGATTTTGAGTTGAGTGATTACTTTTAATGTTTGCTTACTTAACCGGGTGACCAAATTTTTTTAACTAAATGTATCATATGATGCAGAAAGCTTTCTTTTAACTAAATGTATCATATGATGCAAGAAGCAGGGCAGGATATGAAATGAGAAGATTATTAGTGAAAGGATCGCCAGTAACAGAACTCAAAGAAAATGAAAACATTTCAAGCAGCAATTGGCAAAAATTCTCAAGTGGTTGCACTGCAATTACGATCATCCTCAGCCTCAGGTAATTTATTCTCGTGCATTGTTGTTATTTCTTATCTAATTAAGAAGCATAAAGTATTTTGAATCAATTTCTGTATCACGAATATATGCAACTGTTTTGATATTAGTGTAATGTTGGCAATTTCTCTTTTTTGTCTGCTGTTGAACGTAAGATAACATTCATTAAGACTCTTGAACGGAGTCATTTTTGACAATTGCAGGACACGTGATGAAGAGTGAGAATGGTGCTAGTTGGGGAATAAAGCAAGAGGAGGTAATTTATTGGCAGTTTCTTCAGCCTTGTTTGAACCAGTGCCTGATTCACAACTCTCCATTAATTTGGCTTTTGACCAGTTGATTGATAGATTTTCAATTTCGTTGGTACTAAATGTACATGTGTAGCAGGCAGGAGAGCGGGACTATGGAAAAGAGAAGCATTTTATTGAAAGCTTAAACTCAGGTAATTCTACAAAGTACGTGCTTTGGCTGATTTATCTAAATCAGGAAATTTTATTTCCATCTGTTACAAGATCAAACAGAAACAGAAGACAGAGAAAAGTATTCTACTTCTTGTGGCAATCTTGCCTTCATTTCAGATTATGAAACCACTTCCAGGCAACAAATTCATCCGAAAGGACATTGTTAGCTTCTTTTTCTTTTGATGCATTTAGGTGCTATCAAGTGACAGCCGTAAGTATGATTGCATTAAGCTGCTGCTGGGAAATTTGAGGTTTTGATGGCTGCCCATGTTATTGCCAAGAAACTCCTCATTTCAGAAGCTGCAGTTCTTCTCATCAGCCTGAACCTAAACCTGTCGCAATGGATAACTCAGGTTCTTGTTATCAACTATATCATCTTTTTCACTGTTTCGAAACTCTAAAAATTAAACTTTAGTAAAGTTGTTTCAGTTATCCATGAAATCAGGCTGAGGATGCTTAGCAGTTTATTCAGGCCAATGTCAGAATTCAGTTTGTTCGCTGGAAACTGGTGTGGTGACAAGGATACTGGCAAGGATATTATGATATTTTTTTGTGTGTGTGAATTTTGAGAGCTTAAGTGTATTGGGATTTGCAATTACAATCATCCTCTGCATCAGGTGATTTCTTCGCCTGCTCTGTCGTTATTTGTTCTCCAATTGAAAAGCATAAAGTATTTAAATCAAATTCTATACCAGGAATATGTAAAAGTTTATAATATTTTATTTCCATCTGTTTGCATTGATAACTTTCTGGCATATGCACTAGTTAAAGAACAAACAGAAACTGAGCTCAGGAAAAAGTTTCTTCAGCCATCATATTTGAAAATGAAACCATTTCCAGGAAGCAGTTGGCAGCAAATTCATATAAAGTGTAGACAATGATGAGCAAAAAGGTGATTCGCAATTTAATTTTTTTTTAATTATTTGTTAGGTTGGAGCTGATAATGTTAGAAGGCCATTGAGCTGACCTACGTCGCTACTTACCTAGATTACAGGGGGTCAAAACTCAAAAGAAGCATTGAATTTTAAAAGGCATGCAATAATTCTTGTGGCAATATGTCAATTCATGTAAGTTTGAATGTACTTATTGGTGAAGGGGTTTCATTTCCTGTCTTTAAATAGAGATACTGATTATTTAAGGTACGTGTCAGTAGGGATTGCGAGATTAATGAGTCTTTGGACATTGGAAGAGTTCCATGTGAGTGGAGGAGGAGGTGTTGATGGTAGCAAAGCATGTAGACTTGAATATCTTAAAAACTTGGAACTCCTCCAAGTATGTGGTATACTTAGACTGGGAAATGTGTTAGATGTGGCTGAGGCTAAGAGATTAGAGCTTGACGAAATGAATTTCATCTTTAGTTTGAGACTTAAATTTGATGGAGAAGAAGAAGGAAGGAGGAAGAATGAAGGTGATAACTTGTTCTTGAAGCCTTGCAACCACCTCTGAATTTGAAGGAATTAGAGATATGGTCATGCAGAGGCAACACTTTTTCCTCCTGGATGATGCAAAAATTGAAGGACTTTTCCAATCTAAGGAGACACTCTTTAACCGCAAAAATTGTGAGCAGTTGCCTCCTTTGGGAAATTTGCTATCCCTTGAAAAGTTAGCATATCGTACATGGAGAGTGTGAAAAGTGTGGGTAATGAGTTTTTGGGGATAGAAAGTGATTATCATGACTCATCTTCACCTTCATCGGTTATTATGAAAAACGTTACAGAGAGGGGAGAGGTAAAGACTGGCCTAAGATCTCTCACATTTCAGACACCATGATTGTGTGAAAGGAGGCCCTTGACAAAATTCTTTCGGCGGCTACATGGACTACAAACATAAAATGCTATTGTGGCAACCCTGGTTCTTAATTAAGGTTGTAAAAGATGATTAATTCAATTTGAGTAATTCGTTTGCTTTGATATGATAGTAATTTTTTATTTTGACAATTTGCAAGGTGAGAATGGTGCTAGATTGGTGAGGCAAGATATGGTTCAAATACCATTGAATAAAGCTGTGGACATGGTGGCTCAATTAGCTAGGTTCATGTCAAAATTGGTAAGTTGGCTTGTCAATGTATTGATGCTTTTGTTTTATCTCAGCTTTAATTACCTTGCCTACATTTAGTTTGGCTTTGGAATTGAGTAATAACTTTCGAGGTTCTTAAACAGAGCAGGACAACGAGAGGAAGAAGGCCACAGATCGCGTATTGCCATTATTCAAGGTAATTCTCATTTTTTTGCTTCTACACTATAGAGTACGTGGTCTGGCTCATTTATCTAATTCATCAAATGCTATTTCCATACGTTTCCATTGATATATTTGTTGCATATCAAGCAGAAACAGAACCCAAAGAAAATGAAACCATTTCCAGGCAGCAGTTGGCAGTGAATTCATGCAATGTTGATGCCATTCATGGATATTAAAGACAATGATGAGCCAAACGTGATAAATCATGAAATGTAAAATTACCAAACCTCCATCCTTCTCTAGTTGTAAATTGATTTTAAATGAATAATTGCTAGGTAATTGAAGCCGATGTTTTTAAAAAGCATGTTGAGCCACTCAAGCTAAGAAGTTAGTTGCCAAAATTGCAGGGGATCACAAGAAGCATTGCAGTTGCAAAGGCATGAGATTCTGGTGGCTACATGTCAATTCATGTAAGTTTGAATAAGTTTAATGGTTCAAGACTGTTAGCTTCTGTTTCAATTTGTGCTACTACGGTGCTACAATGCTGCTACTGGGAAATTTGAATCCCATATTAGACTTTCTTCACCGCAGAAGCTGTGGATCTTCAGACATTAGGTTTTTTTCACAGTTCTGAAACTCTCAGGATTAAACTCTATTAAAGTTGGTTCTGGTTGTCTACGTTATCAGGTTAAGGATTCTAAGGTGCTTATTAACGCAAAATGTCAGAATTCCCATATTTTTTTTTTCATGTAAAATCATCTTGTTGTCTTCTCCCATAGATGTAGGCTAAAATCTAAACCAATTGTTTGATCTTATAAATTTCATTGTGATGTTGGTGTTAAGAGTTTTTTTCTTTTTAAGTCATAGAAGCCTGAGGATTGAGTTCCATGGGATTCTGAGAAGCATAGAGACCAGTAATATTTTAAACAAGTGCAGGTTCTTCGTTTTTAATTATGTTCTGCACTTTACAGTATGTGTAAATGTCTAAGAGGCAGGATTTTATTTTCTGTAATGCTAAATTTCCCAAAACAGTAAAATAAATGCATGACAGTGACTTCAAGAATTCAGATTATTGAATTTGGCCATTTTAAAATTTTTGGCATGTTGAACTTGAGTAATTTTGATAAACCAGAGCTCAGTAATGTAGAATAGAAATATTGGAGACTTGAACAGTTCAAGTTGAACTTCAATCATTAGATTTGAAATTAAAGATGTAAGCCATTAATTTCATCAAAGGAATTGGAAAATGGAGGAATTGGAATATTGGTATGATGGAATTACAAGAAATGGAAACTTTTTCATCAACATCAAGTATTGGGCATTTTCAGTTGTCCTAATCTATAAGAACGCTACAAAAAGCGCAAAAAAGAAGAGTAGCTTAACATAGGTAACTCACATTCCTAGCACTAGTTAGGAATATCAACAAGGAGCTACGCTATGAATCAAGTTAGTTGCCAATAATGCAAGCATTGAATTTGAAGAGCTTCGTATAACTTTGAATTAGCTTATGATTGAACAGTATTTCTTTTTGTGTATTATCAGGCATTAGACTGCAGATGAAAAATTTGAGGAGTTGATGACGATTGTCCATATTTTTGTCCAACACTTTCTTCATTGATGCAGCAGGATAGTGAAAGCGAATTGATAGAGTAGATAAACACCAGATATCATTCTGGGACCGAATCAAACCAACGCGATTAGATTACGTTTTAATCAAAGTGTAATTAGATCTCGTTCTTAGGAGTGTTCACGGATCAGATTTTGCGGATTAGACATCAATCCATATCCGATCCATGATTTTATGGATTATAAATTTTCAATCCAATACAATCTACGGATTGATGAAATTCAATCCAAATCTAATCCATACGTCTGCAGATCGGATGTGGATTTTACTCAATCATATGTGATGCATCATTTTACAGATTTAAAAATTTTTAATTATGTTCAATCCACAAATTAATTAAATAAAAAATCTAATATAAAAATAATTTTACCGTTGATCAAATTCAAAATTGAATAAGATTTAAATAAATTAATTGTTTAAACAAAACTAGAATAATGCATTCAAAGTTTCAAAATATAACACACCGAAAAGAAAATTCTCATTTGTTTAGATCAATATATGAAAATTAACTACAATTATGAATTTAAATCTATACAAAAATTGAAACTTGAGAGCTTGGATGATCTATCAAAATGTCCACCTATAATTTGTATTTTTTATTTTAACCTGAATAAATAGACATAATTGAAATAAATAACAAATAAAAATAATTAATAAATATTTAACCTTACTTACTATTCCATCAAATGCTATCAAACTTCATCAAATATATTCTTATCAACTCCCAAAATTTCTATACGTGTAAGACAAAAGAAAGTTGTCAATATTTAAAAAATAAAATAATAATATAAAGTCAAATAATAATCAATAAATACAATTAAAGTTAAATTGTTATATTTACCTATCTCAATATGGTCAATCTCATCTACTGCTTCTTCAAGGATTATCGGAGTTGAACATAAATAATTTTGTGTGCAAAATAGTGCCTTCATTATTCTTGTAGATGGTTAGCACTGATGTGGATCAAGAACACGACCACCAATGCTAAATGTTTGGCTTATGATTTTTTATTACTGTTTAGGAAGTTATATTTGTTTATTTAATTATTTTTTATTTTTTATTATAATCGAATAAGATATAATATGGTATTACTGTAACTATACTTTAACTTATTTATTTATTAGTAAGTAGTAATGCTCATTTACAAGTTTTATTTTTTAATTAAATAAATATTTTTTTATTTTTTTTTTGCGGATTTGCGAATTTTTATGGATTTACACAAGTAAATCCATATTCAATCTACCGACTATGAATTTATAAATTTTCAATCCAATTCAATCCACGGATCGGACTTTTACGGATTAGATGAATTGAGCGAATTTGAATCGGATTTTGAACACCCCACTAGTTCTAATCCAAATAACTCGATGAGATTTTGGTAATACTTTATAGCGTGATTATATGACGCTCTAATCTAAACGGCTCTACAGGAAAGATTCTGATAAATAATCCCAAAGGAAATTATAAAAGAGAAGTTATTATTGAATAATTGAACTTAAACTAACAATGACAAGAACTATAAATAAGTAAAACCCATTTTCTCAAGTTAATTTAAAAGGAAAAGTAAATTATAATTATACTTGAAATAAAAGATTAAACACATACCTAATAAGACACTAACTAAAATAAAAAATCTCAAAAACCTTAAAATGAAAAAATTTCTAAAATCGTAAAATAACGCCCTACATCAAAAGCTATGTAATCTAAACTTCTTGTTATGAATAACCAAGGTTTTTATTATCAATGTGACAATATTATTTGCACTGTTTCGAAACTCCAAAGATTGAACTTTGTTTCCTTGGTTGTCCATATATATGTAATCATTATTACTTGCATTAAAGTCATATAGGCGATGCTAATTTGACGGTTGGTGAGTTTTGTTTTGTTGTTTTTCATCATGTTGCTCAACAATATACACTAGGGAGTACTACCAAGACAGGAATTTACCCCCGCTATACCCTTAAAATATGATATTATCTAAAAACACCATCACATTTTGAAATTTCTCATATATGCCTTTTTCAATGTGCAATTACTGAAATCTCTAAGTGAAACCCTAATTCTCAAAATCATTCAGAAGAGATTCGAGTACACAACGCCCACCCTGAAAAATTGAAATAGGCCGAAACAAAAAAAAAAAAGGCCTCTCGCTACTGCTGTTGACTGGCGTACACTGTTGCTGTTCGCTGGTGTTTGCTACTGTTGGCTGCTGCTGTTTGCCACTATTGGCTGCTGCTATTGACGACTGCTGTTTGCAGTTTGCTGGCTGCTATTTGCTGCTTGCTGACTGCTGTTCACTGCTATCGGTGTAGCGCTATAAATTCGATGCTTTGAATGGAAATTCACTAAATGAAAGGTGATTTACCACATCTATATTTGATTTTTACTTCATAAAGAGAATTTAGGATTCATAATTGTTAGTGATATTTGTATTAGAGTTTTAAAAAATGGAATTGCACAAGTGATAAAGGTCATTATTGTGTTGGCCGAATTACTTGTTTCAATTGCAAGGTTGCTGATAATGTTTCTTCTTGGTTCATGTAATGAAACTTCTTGAACTTGTGGAGTTGAAACCGAAGGAAGTGATAATGTTCCTTATGTCGGGAGATCGACTTTAATCAATTGAATTCATTGCATTGCATTGTCTCATTTTTCAAGTAAGATGTTATTAAGTTTGCTGTTAATTCAATGTTATGTTGTTGGAATTGTGAAGCAAAACATGAAGCAAAAGGTGTCAATGCAAAATTGATAATTAGATGTTATTAGTTAGTATTCTCAATTGAATTCATCGAATTGCATTGTCTCATACTCTTGAGAACTTGAATAAAAAGGGTTTGAGTGAGAGTGGAAAGCAAAGCCAATCAAGTTTGGTACTTATAGATGTAAGAGATTAATTAAAGTGATACTGAAATAAGTGCTTCCGGATTTTTGGGGCCCCTGGATTTGGCTTTTAATCTTTTTTTTCTTGGGACACATAATTTGGCCTTAAACTTGAGGCTGCATTAACCTAGTTTGAATTTTGATTTTGTTGCTATGCTGCTACATGTTTCAGAGACTTTGCTTTTACTAAATAACATGTGCCCACATGCTAGTTACTGTAATCCACTAGTTTAATTAATATTTCTATCAAGTCAATTATATATTTTTTCAAGAAAACAATGTTTAATAACTTTGCCTAGTATCTAGTTAAAATAAATTGTTAAAATTTATTATATGGTTTCTCTTGCTTATCTAGTTTGTTTGAATTGATGGCCATGTGCATGTGATCTGATTGTTATATGTTTCTTTCTTCAGTTTTTATACTTGTTTTTGTCTGCACTTGTTTCCTTGTTTCTTATGCTTAGATTAATGTTTAAAAGCTGAAATTGATGATGTTTGCATTACTGCATTTTCTTCCGAGTCAAAGAATCATCTACTTTGGATATACTCGACTGCAGTCATGTAATGAATACTGTACTCGACTGCAGTCATGTAATGATAAGTCGAATATATCCAAACTTTACTCGACTATAGTTGTGCAAGGAAACTGTACTTGACTAGTATGTCGAATAATTTTTTTGATTGGTTTGGAATATATTATGGAACTTTTTTATTGTATTTATATCATAATACAAATATTTTTGTGTTTACGCAGATGGAACCGAAAATTAAGGAATCAGATTATTTCAGAGTGAAGATTTTTAACCGATCCTCACTAGATACAGTTGAAGACATCAAAAGAAAACTCTCTGGGGAGTAAAAAAGAATTTTAAGGCATTCTTGTTTCAGTCATTTTTTAAATGTGCAAGAGTTGAAGTTTTTGCCTAGTTACTCCACAGCATATTATTAAGGGAAGTAAAATTTAACGAGAAGGCAACGTGGTTTAAGATTGAACAGAAAAATCTTCGGTTTTCAATTTCGCAAAGCATTGGCCGTCAAAATATTTGGACATAGGACGTGGAAACCAATTAATTATTGAAACACAACCTTAAGGACTTTATTGTTGTGATTTTTGGGATATATTTAATTAAAAACCCCCTACGAAGAACTTTGGTTTTCTTCAATATCTTAATCCTATATATATATTAAATTTCCACATAAAATAAGAGGTGCAAAGTTAAATCAAATTAGAATACTGTAATTGTGTAGCCCACTACAATAATTTCCTTTAATCCAGTAGTTTTAAGAGAAGTTATTAACATGATTCACACAAATATGATCATTGTCATTCATGCAGAACCACACGGTCAAGCAAATAGCACGTCTCAATTTTTTTCTTTTAAAATAAATATTTTTGCTATAGATGGAATTTAAAAAATATTGACGATTAATGAACTTGTATTTTTTTTTTTATCTTTTAACTTAGTCTTTTAATAAAATGAGGACTCCCTCATTGGAAGTTAACTTCGTATAAATATATATATATACAATTATTTTCTAGTGAGGACATCATACACACTTAAATACCAAAAAAACAAAAATTTGAATACATTGAAAATTGTATTTTTTTTATCTGTTAGTGGCATCCTCACTTTGTTAAAATGAGGATGTCTCACTAGAGAATTATTATTATAATATATATATATATATATATATATATATATATATTATTTGGTCATTAACATTTCTCTTTTACAAATTATATTTGAGTTTGTTATTTATCTAATTCACAATCTAAAAATGAGTCCTAAAAATTTAAATTACAAATTGAAGAATTTAGATTGTATTCCCGACATTTTAGTTCATAAAAATAATATGAAAGCAATTCTTCGACGTGTCTTTCTGAGTAAAATAATGTTAAAAAAATGTTTCTTTTTGAGAATTGAACAGTTTTAAAATTATTTCGGAAACAAATATATTTATTGATCACCTTAAGAAGTAATGGATCATATTTAAATTAAAAACCAAACATATATTCAATTGCTATACCTCTTTCTCCTGAAAATGCTATGCTATTAAAATTAAAGCTTCAATAAATTTATCGAAATTAACAATTATCAACGCTTTCTTCGTTGATGCAGCACGATAGTGGATGCAAATGCATAGAGTAGATAAACACTAGATATCATTCTAGGACCGAATCAAATCAACGTGATTAGGTTACGTTTTAATCGAAGCGTAATTAGTTTTCGTTCTAATCCAAATAACTCAATGAGATTTTGATAACACTTTATAACGAGATTAAATGACGCTCTAATCCAAACGGCTCTACAAAAAAGATTTTGATAAATAGTGCGAAAAGAAATCATAAAAGAGAGGTTATTATTGAAGAGGTTATTATTGAATAATTGAACTTAAAACTAACCACGAAAAGACATGTAAATAGGTAAAACCTATTTTTCCAAGTTAAATTTAAAGGAAAACTAAATCATAATTATACTATAAAAAAAAAGACTAAACACATACTAAATAAGACACGAATTAAAATGAAAATATCAAAAAAACCTAAAATGAAAAAAAATTATAAAATCAAAAAATAACATGATACATCAGAAGCTATGTAACCTGAATCTGTTGCTATGAAAAACCTAAGTTTTTATTATCAATATGATAATATCATTTGCACTGTTTCGAAACTCTAAACTCTAAAGATTGAACTTTGTTTCCTTGATTGTCTATATATATGTAATCATTTTACTTGTGTAAAAGTAATATAGGCGATGCTAATTTGACGGTTGGTGAGTTTCGTTTTGTGTTTTCCATCGCCTTCCTCAACAATATAACCAGAGAGTACTATGAAGAACTTTGGTTTTCTTCAATATCTTAATCCTATATCGATATTAAATTTACATATAAAATAAGAGGTGCAAAGTTAAATCAAAAGAGAATGTTATAATTAGAGATGGCCAACGGGCCGAGCGGCACATGGCACAATACAGGCATGACACGTGTCCGTACAGCACGGCACGGACACAACACATGTCCGTATTGCACGGCACAGCATGAGCAAGTTTTAGTGGGGCACGCGGCATGGCATTGCACACACGTGGACCTAGCCGGGCTTAGAATTTCAGGTAAGTAAGCCTTAAAAGCACGGCACAATTAGAGATAGGCCAAAGCACAGCACGTGAAAAAGCACGCTTCATTGGTGGGGTAGCACGTGGCCTGTGGGCCATCAATAGCAAGTGGACCAAAGTATATTTGTAAAATTTTTAATAAAAAGTAAACATAAAATGTTATGATTTTATAAATAACTTCTTGTAATCGTTATTCCAGGATTGTAATTTTAATTTTTATTAATCATTAGTCATTACTATGATCTATTGAATTAGATTTATGTATTGTTGTATTATTATTGGTTATTGCGAAATTAGATAATATAGTTGTGTAGTTGTGTTAATGTCTTAATGAAATGTTAACTGTTTTCTTAATAAAAATTTATTATTATTATTATTAACAACAACAACAATAATAATAAGTACATGGTTGATGGGCTTGAAAAAGCACGTCGGACACGTGAACGTAAACAAAGCACGTCAGGCTCGTGGGCTTTTCAAGCATGCCCTCTAAAAAAAAGAAAAATTGCAGGCTTTTTTAGGGCACGGCACACGTGGGCTCATGCCGTGAGCCGTGCTCGGCCTAAATAAAAAAATTTTGGGCACAATACAGCACGACACGTTCACATGGTGGGCCGTGCGGTGAAAGTGAAGCCCACGAGGGCCTATGGGCCAGCACGGCGCGGCCCATTGACCATTTTAATTGTAATTGTGTAGCCCAATATAATAATTTTCTTTAATCCAATAGTTTTAAGAGAAGTTATTAACATGATTCATACAAATGTGGTCATTGTCATTCATGCAGAACCACACGGTAAAGCAAATGGCATGTCTCAATTTTTTCCTTTTAAAATGAATATTTTTGCTATATCTGGAATGTAAAAATATTGACAATTTAATGAACTTGACTTCATATATATATATATATATATATATATATAAAGAATCAAATTCGACGCAATCTAGTCCAAAAGTTTGAACTTCAGTACAATGAACTGTTACAATGCTGTGCTGATGTTCCAAACAAGTTATGGTCCAGAGAGAAGTACTTTGTTTCGTTGCCATACAATGAATGATGGGTCATGCCACATCAAACTGCTTCTCATCCAAGAATGCCTCATGATGAAGAACTGTGCAAAGAAGAGATCCAATCCCTATTGGACCTCAAACTCATCAGGCCCTCTAAGTCTCATTGGGCCAGCCCAACATTCTATGTGAATAAACATTCAGAACAGATTCAAGGAAAGAAGAGACTGGTGATTGACTACAGGAAGCTGAATGATTGCCTACAGGATATTAGGTATCTTATACCTAGACGAACTCATCTCTTGAAAAGAATAGCGTCTACAAAGATCTATTCTAAGTTTGATATGAAGTCAGGATTTTGGCAAATTGGCATAAGAGATGAAGACAGGCATAAGATAGCATTTATAGTTCCTCATGGTCACTATGAATGGAATGTTATGCCATTTGGATTAAAGAATGCTCCTTTAGAGTTTCAGCATAGAATGGAAATGAGCTGTGAAGAGACATAAAGTAAAATGATTAGATTCCCTAAGTGACATAAAGTAAGTGATGAGTTGTAAAAGTAAATTTTCTAAAGATAAGGACGAATGACGTGTCCTTGGCTTTATTGTAAAAGGAGATCTCCTTGGTGCCTATAAATGGAATGTTATGCCCTTTGGATTAAAGAATGCTCCATCAGAGTTTCAGCATAGAATGGATGATGTCTACAGATCTATATCAGATTTCTGTCTGATATATATATATATAAGTGGTTTTCAATTAGAAATCTCTGACTTTATTAAAGTCAGGAATGAGTAAAAAGATAAAAAAAAAAAATACAGATTTCAATACACTATATGACAAAATACATTGCATTAGAGTCTGTATTTTTTTTTTTTTTTTGTTAGCTTATCTTTGATTTTAATATAGTCAGGTATTCCTGATTGAAACATATATATAAATATACACACATACATACATACATATACATGTATATATGTATAAAAATAAATTACAAATTGAAGAATTTAGATTGTATTCCCGATATTTCAGTTCATAAAAATAACATGAAAGCAATTCTTCGATGTGCATTTCTGGGTAAAATGATGTTAGAAAAAACGTTTCTTTTTTTGAGAATTGAACAGTATTAAATTATTTCGGAAACAAATATATTTATTGTTCACCTTAAGAAACAATGGATCATATTTCAATTAAAAACCAAACATATATTCGATTGCTATACCTCTTTCTCTTGAAAATGCTATGTTATTAAATTAAAGCTTCAATAAATTTATCGAAATTAACAATTATCAATAACATGTGACAATATTATATCAATAGTTTTCGACATTCACCGTTAATAATATATAAATTACCATTAAAGGCTTATAATCATTTTATTTTCTTACATAACTAATATACCAAACCTTTATTATATAAATCTCATCATGTAATTGAAAATACTTTTATTATAATTGTGAATTAAAAATAATATTTTAATTTTGTATTAAAATTCTCTTTGAAAAAAAAATATAAGGATTTCTCTATGATGCTATATGAGTTTTTACAGCATTGATAATAGGATTGTTGTAGACTCTTGGATTTTAGTATTTTAATCTATATCACTCATTTGATATAGTGGATAAAAAATTACTTAATTAAAAAATAACATGTAATCTTCAGTTTGCAAGTAAATATAGATTTTTATTTTTTAATTAATTTATGAAAGGAAATTTCTATTATGTTGGGATAAAATTCCCACATTCAATAATGGGATCATTGGATTTAATATTAGAATTTTCACCCTTAATTTAATTTTAACGGAAAAGTGATTATGTAACAAGTAATTTTCAAGTTGTGATATTTCTTCATACTTTCAATTATATTTTATCTAATCAATTGATAAATATTTTTTTTGATATAATTGATAAATATTTTTAAGTCACCAAAAAAATGAAAAAAATACAAATACTTTTGAAATTAAAATTATTATGTAGTATCTATCACTTTACCATTTTACATTTTTTTTCCACTTTTACACTTAGTATATATATATATATATATATATATATATATATATATATATATAATACCATTAAAATAAATGTAATTAACAGGTAATGTTATTTGAATAATACTTTATATAAAGATATTTCATGAGGTCTTATAATAATTTGTATTGTACGAATTTAATTAGAAAACCATTAATACTTACACAATAGTGATAATAGAAGGCATTGTAATAAAATATTTTATATATGTTTTATTAATGATACTATATAAGTCACAACAAATGAGAAATTTTTATTCAACAGTTATTATTGAAAAATATATATGTCTATATAACTACATAATGAGAAATATTTTGATTTAAATTTTTAACACAAAATTAAACTATTAATTTCATTCAATTTAATGGTGGAGGATATAACATTATAAAATATTACTTTGATTTTCAATATCGATAATTAAACTGTGAGAGATTAATGGCTAAAATTTTGTGTCAAAACATTAAGTAAAAATATCCCAAATCATATTTTTATAATGAAAATATCAAAACATACAATGAATTTTTTCTCATTTTTTTCATAAAATATTATTGGACATAATATTTTATTTATTGTCACCATTGCTTATCATAATAAAAGTAATGACCCTTAGTAACATAAAAATTTTATAATTAAAATCAAAGGATATCAATAAGATAATCTTTCATGATTCATAAACTAAAGCTAATTAAGAATATATGTTATAATAATTTTTATGAAATTAACGAAGTGATATTCTAAAATAAAATGAAAATATATAGGCTTGTAAAACTTAAATTTTATAAGGCTTGGGTAATTTCCTACCATGTAAGAATATTAATTGTAACATAAACAATAAGGCATTGTTTACTTAGAGGTGTAGGGAATGGGAATGAAATCTATGTTTACTTGGCAAAATTTGATTTGGGAATGGGAATAAAATGTGTGGGTCCCACATAATTTGGGAATAAGGAATGAGAATCTTATCCCCATAGGAGGGTAGGGAATGAAAATGGAGGAATGGGAATGGGGTATGAATTAACATTTTTACCCTTAAAGAAATAAAATAATTTATTTTTTTAATAATAATTATTATTATTATCAAAATTTATTAATTTTATTATTTTAAATTTCATTATTATTATTATTATTTTTATTGATTTTATCATTTTTAACATTTATTATTATTATTATTATTATCATCATCATCATCAAAATTTATTAATTTTATTATTTTAAATGTCATTATTATTATTATTAAATTATATTAACTTTATTATTTTAGTTATTATTAATTATTGTTATTATTATTTTTATTAATATTATCATTTTTAACATTTATTATTATTATTATCATCATCATCATCATCATCATCAAAATTTATTTATTTTATTATTTTAAATGTCATTATTATTATTATTAAATTATATTAACTTTATTATTTTAGCTATTATTAATTATTGTTATTATTATTTTTATTAATATTATCATTTTTAACATTTATTATTATTATTATTATTATTATTATTATTATTATCATCATCATCATCATCATCATCATCATCAAAATTTATTAATTTTATTATTTTAAATGTCATTATTATTATCAAAATTTATTAATTTTATTAATTTAAATGTCATTATTATTATTTTATTTATTATTATTAAATATTATTAATTTTATTTTTTTGAATTAATATCATTTTTATAGTAATATTTATACATGTATCTAGTTAATGAAAATTATATTATTTAATACTATGGGTGTTTTTGTAAATTGGTTCTCATTCCCATTCTCCATTCCCATTTATTTTGCCAAGTAAATACATTAATGGCATTCCAGCCCATTCTCATTTCCAACCTATTCTCATTTCACCCTATTCCCATTTCATGAAATAAGTGCACCATAAATTCATGGAATAGATATGCTAAATGGGTATTAAAAATAACAAGTATTTTTAAGCTAATATATACTTCATGATCAATTATGCAATTTAATATTATATAAAATAATGATTATTTTAATATTCAATATTAAATTTTATTAAAACATGGGTGATCAAGTATTTTTTAGGTTACAAGCAATCTCACCCACAAGTATAAATTTTACAATTGCAACTTATTTATTTGATTTGTGTTAGATAACATATTACAAATTATATCTTATACTTGATAATAATAGATTTTGAAACATTTATTTAAAAAAGATTATCACATTACAAATTTAAAGGAGGGTTGAAAAGTGAATTTTAAATAAAATATGCTATTTAAGTGAAATTGTTTCAAACTCTAAAGGTGGTCATAGTTGTTTTACAAAAGTTCTCCACCCCCTTAAACGATTAACAAACAGGTTACAATTATTTTTAAACTATTTATTTTTTCTTTAATACAAATATTATGTACTATTGATTAAATCTAATGATACACAATTAAAACACTATTAATACTGTAAAAGAATTACGGCATCATAGAGGGACCCAAAATAAAAAATAAAAATAAAATGGAAAAAGACCAGTAAACGACGTCGTATTGGTGATACAAAAATTGTGTAAACGTTGGCAGAGCATCAAATATTCATTTCTTTTTAGAGTGATTCTATTTACCCTGGGTCAAGCCTATAATCAAGCCTCGCAATGGGTTTCTTTGCTATATTTTCTAGACTTTGTCAAAAAGTTTTAATTAACTTAGAGGCTTGTACCCCTAAACTTCTTTTATTAATGAAATAGGTCCTTTTGCAATATTTGTTGGATATTAATTTTGGATAATTGGACAGTTTGTCCTTCCATCTCTTGCACTTCTACTTTTAAAAATTTTCAAAGTGTTAATTATAATTTTATATAAATTTATATAATTATCATATTCATAAAGATCTATTGGTTCCAACTTAGGTCCTGCATTAATAATTATTTATCTCTCTTGAGACAGAGACCAAATCTTTTCTTCTAACATTTCTATGTATATTCCTAAGCTGTCTTCTCAACTTAGGTACATTCTATCCAAGCTTTCACATAAACATTTCAATCTAAATTCTGCATTTTGAATTAAAAAGTTCATATTAATGTTATTATTGTTATTCATCATGGACGACCTTGAGTCCTATTATTAGTTTTGCATCTGTCCTAAATTACTTCAAGACTCATTAAAATTGATTCTATTAATGATATCTTATTTTCTTCCTCAAAAGTATCAAATATTTCTCCTTCGTCTTCTGAGTTTATTTTTCTCATATCTCTATACCAACGTCTTTTGGTAATTAATCTTCTAGTTAAAACAGAGATTGTATAAATAATTTGATATTCTTGACTAAAGTCTAAATTATCAATTGCATCTCTAAATTTGTCAACTGCTCTTTCCATTTTTATGAATTTGAGTTACTCTTATCACTTCCTCTCTTATAACATTCAAGAAAACAACCAAGGCCCAACATGCTTCCATTTGTTGCTAAAAATAAGAAGATGGTTCATGATTACTAACCAGTGTACTATCTCCTAGAATTCTGAGATAGACTTACTAATTGCCTCCAACCATAGAGAGGTCCATGGTCAGCACCGTCATAGCTCCACACGTTCAGCAAAATCACCTCAGCGACTGTTCCACACGGCCTTACACAATATACTGCTCTACGGCCTAGAAGGATCTGTCTGAGCACTTTCCTTGCAAACGTCTCTGGAAGAGTGCTTAGTAATATGAAATCTTCTTCGATTAGCACAAGTGCTAGCGTGTAATGTTGTTGATTTATTTCTTAGACTATATAAGATATTTGGAAGATGATAATTTCACTAAAAAAATTTTATTTATTTCATAACTAGAAATTTTGCAAAAGAGAGAATTACAGAGGTTTGTAGAGGAGTAGAGATGGCTACAAGACGATTGCCTCCTTCCTTCTTACATGATTCTATTTATATCTTTGGAAAGATAAGATTACGTAATAATATTACATAACAGATTTTACGTTCTTGTGAGATATCGTGGATCCTCTTCAGATAAGGTGAACCCTCTTCCGTTATTCTTGTTGACATTTGTTGTGCTCTCTTCTTCTGTAGTAGACAGCTGCTGAAATAAGGATGAGCTTTATCTTTTTTGGATTTTTCTTCATATTATTGATGCCATTCAGCTAACAACTTTAAGTGGGCCCACTACATACCTATTATGAGTTCTTCATCAACTTACATGTCTTCTTCACTGAATTCATCTTTGGATTTTCCATAGCAAAAGCCACAATCATTTTAGTGTTTTAACACCTTGTATATTTTGTGGTGTGTTGGCAAATTAGACTCTACAAGATTTTCATATACTGTTTTTTTTTTTTAATGATGGCATGTTTGGGTAGGATATTTTCTTTTCTGCTCATGGAAAAGATGATATATTCTTTTGTGGTCTCGTAAAGCCACACACATTCTTTGCTTATCCTCACGAGCTGTTCATTGAGGACCTTCATTCCTATTGTCCTTTTGGTGGTGAATGCTTTGAGCTCAAATAATTCTATATCATAATCATTATAAACCTGGTTTAAATCAATTGTTGGACTAAGTTTTTTGTTGCTAATCCCAGCTTATATCATGTACTGAGCTGGATACCATTTGTTATCACAATATTCAGGACAAGTACTAAGGACTTTGACAAAAATGATTTCTTTTGTCCTGCTTATCTTTTTAAGTTCAATGGCGGCTTCTTTGATCTTTTCGGGAAGAAATTCAAGCTCCCTGAAATTTTTATCTGTATAAATGAGATTAAGAAATCCATACTCAAACATATCTTTTATCATTTTAGGATCACCTACTAAGATAAAATTAATTCTTGGGTATAACCCAGAATGATCTGGCACAATAGCCAGGCTAGGACGAATTTCATAGGCTTTTTTTCCAATTATTTTATATTCATAAGCATGGTAATTTTCACATGGGATTTTAGCCATTGAAATTGTTTGTCCGGCTTTAATATATTGGGGCTTTAAACTCTGTAAAGAGCTTTGGGAACCCTCTCTCTTCATATATTGTTCTTAAGATCATGGATTGAGAGAAACCTCTCTGAAATTGGGATCTTTGTATTCTGTGAAGAACACTAGGTGATCTGACCCTCATTTTGATCCTTGAAATTGACCTTTCTTAGCATTTTGCTAATATATTCTTCTGAAGTTTGAACTTCTTGATGATTTTGCAAACTTTTGTCTGGGCAAAGTTTGCTCAATTCTTCTTGGGCATCATCAATCATAGCAAGCCCATCATAAATCATTTCATTGCCTTTGAGAAGCAACTCTTGACCTTCAGAGCACATCATTATGCTCTTTATTATTTTGGAAAGACATTTATCCATTGTATTCCCTGTTGAGAAAATCTGCAATACAATTTTTAAATCTTTTAATATACTCAATTTCAAAATCATATTCTACAAAGAATTGCTGCCATCTAATTAATCTCTTATATTGAAGGAGATTAAGCAATTTATTAAATATAAATCCTTTGATTGAGTATAAATCTCCTCAAATTGAGGCTCAAAAAGAAGGTAAACAGGTAAATAGATGGAGAGAAGTAAATGGGTAAAATAATAAGACAAGTGACAAGAATGGTTAAGACTCAAACAAAGATAACAAATAAAAGTCTTCAGGTGGAGAAAAAGAAGAGAAATGTGAAAATAGAAAAATGGAAAGTGGTTTGCCTTTGTCATTTTAATGCATAAAAATCCCGTAATGCGGCTTCAACATGCATAACAAAGTAAGTTCTAGAATAGACAAACTAAGATTGACATTCACTCAATAAAAATAATTAGAGTAAAGTGGTTGCTTATAGGCTCAAATCCTCACAAAGTTGGTGAATTTGCCATCAAATCGTGTACACTCAGAAATTAAACCAACTATCAATAATGGTGAGTTATTCATTTAAGCAACCAATTTGTTGGAAAACAAAACAAAACTCGAATCTAATCATGCATCTCAACTCATATCCAAAAATCAAACTAACTAAAAAATTATTCAAGGATGAACAGAGTGAAACTAAACGACCTCTCAAAAGCAACAAAATAACAATAATCCCTCCCCCACGCCAAAAACATACATTGTCTTCAATGAATGATAATCAAAGCTCACATAAAAAAATAAAGCATCAAATACATTTCAGCAGTTTGCTAGATAAAGCATAAGACCAAAAGATTAAAGGCAAAGAAAATGTCCCTCAACTGTGAGCCTTGATCCACATAACGTTTATAGGCTTGGCGAAAATGGTGGCTATAAATGAGAAAGGAAGTGGGCTGGGCTTCAAACCAAAATATGTTGCCGCGAGGAAAGAGAGTGGCGCGGCGTACAGAAATGTGCAGAGACGAAGAAGTGCAGCAGTGAGCGGAGATCGCTAACGGATGACGTACAAATATCGCGCGAGGAAAGAAGACAAGCAACGGCGCGCTATTCAGGTGGTTGTCATCGCCGGTGTTGCGTTGGTTGGCGTTGAAGAGGATGGCTTGGCGCTAGGGTGGATCATGGTAATGGTTGCTGTAAGTACGCGGCATGATTTGCTTGCATTGGAGACATGGCTGGGATGCATTGTAGAAGGATCGCGTCGCGCGCTGGTCTCGGCAAGGTAGCGGGTTGCGCGACGGGCTGGTGCTGGAGACCAATCGTGGTGCGCGCGCGATCGTTGGAGATCACAGATCGTTGTCGCGCTTCAGATTGTCGTCGCCGGAGGACCTTGATGATGCGGGTGATGAACGACGCTGTGCTAGGTTTGCTGTCCGGAGAGTGGAAAGACGACGGTTGTAGCTTTTGAGTGGGTTTAGGGTTGCCGTGAACAGTAAAGAACGAATTAGTTTTTCATTTTTAAAAAAATTTTTTTTATTAAATTTTAAAAAAATAAAAATAGAAATTAAGTAAAGAAATTAAATAAAAGAATAAAAATAATAATAATAATAATAATAATAAAAATAAATTGTAAACTAAAAACTAAAAGAAATACTTGAGACATCAAAACTTACAGAAAAACCTTTTTAATAAGCATATAGGCAAACCTTAAAACTATTGTACTTTAATAAATTAAAGGCAGAAGTACTTTTTTTATTAAGAATGTGGGCATGCTTAACCAAAAATTGATACTTGAGACACCAAAAATCACAGAAGAACTTTTTCAGTAAGTACATGGGCATGCCTTAAAACCATTTTACTTTAAAATCACAGAAGTACTTATTAGTTAAAACGTGGGCATGCCTCACCAAAAGTTTTCTTCTGGCCAAAATAAGCACAGATGTTATTTAAACAACCTAAATCTAAACCAAAAACAAAAGATGCAACAAAAATTTAAAATAAACATCAAATCCTTTGGGTTGCCTCCCAAAAAGCGCATATGTTCTTTGACTAGACACATTCATGCCTCAATCTCCCAGCAATGGAACCAACTGTTTAAGCTCTTTTTTTGATGCCTGCAAAATAGATGGAAGAAGTTTTGCATGAGATGAAGGTAATTCAATATAAGACACATTATGAGTTAAAGTTCTCAAAGAATTTAATTCAAAGATTGTCTCTTGCAATGCAGAATTTAAAACAAACTCCCTTTTATTCTTATGCAATCCTTTGAGGACCAAGTTGTTGTTCAAAGCAGTTACCAATGAATCTTCAACATCCAAATCAAAAACCTTCAGCACTAAAGGATCAATAACATCCACAGAAAATACCGAATGTTCATTACTAGGATATTTCATGGCATCATTCATATTGAACTCTATAACATCTGCATCAAACTCTATAGTGAGAGTCCCTTTATATACATCCATTTTAGTCCTAGTAGTCTTAAGAAAGGGTCTTCCTAACAAAATTGGGATAGAATTAGAGGAGTTATTCTCTTACATATCAAGCACATAAAAATCAGCAAGAAAAACCAAATCATTAACTTGTACTAAGACATCTTCTAATACCCCATCAGGATATGCATTAGACCTATTAGCTAGTTGAATTATCACATCAGTTTCTTTCAATGGACCAACATTCAAATATGAATAAATAGAATGAGGCATGACATTAATAGAAGCTCCTAGATCTAACATAGTCTTCTCAACTCTAACACTACCAATTTTGCAAGGGATAGTAAACATACTTGGATTCTTGCACTTAGGAGGTAGTTTCTTTTGGAGAACTGCTGAAACATTCTCCCCTATGCGAACTCGTTCATCTCCTCTCAACTTCCTCTTGGAAGTGCACAGTTCCTTAAGAAATTTAGCATAGTGAAGTATTTGTTTTATATCATCTAATAAAGGAATATTTACCTCAACCTTACGAAATATCTCAAGGATGTCTCTCTCTTGTTCCTTCTTCTTGGGTTTTGCAAACCTGCTTGGAAAAGGATGAGGTATCACCACAGGTAGGGGTTTCGCTTTGCTGGGTTGCACATCTTGAGATTTAGGCATCAATTCTTCTTTCTTAAGCTCATCTTCTACACGCTTTGTCACTTTCTTGCTAGGCTCTTGCAACTCTTTCCTACTTCTAAGGATGACAGCACTAACGTTTTGCTTTGGATTCACTTCAGGTTGTAAAGGCAATCTCCCTGATACTTGAGACTCCAAGTGTCTCACTGTAATCACTAGTTGGCTCACTTGGTGTTCTAAATTCTGAATACTTGTTGTAGTTTCCTGCTGAAATTGTGAGTGTTAGTTGCAAGTGATTTAACAATTTCTTCAAGAGATATACCTGACTTGGATTTGACTATGGAGAAGCTGG
This sequence comes from Clausena lansium, assembly GCA_030449835.1. Taxonomy (NCBI): domain Eukaryota; kingdom Viridiplantae; phylum Streptophyta; class Magnoliopsida; order Sapindales; family Rutaceae; genus Clausena; species Clausena lansium. The sequence continues at coordinate 2,230,114 of JASUUF010000146.1, read as the reverse complement.
TTGTTTGGGTGGGTATTGTTGTGGGAATTCAGACGACATAACTCCATAGCTGAAGTTAGGATTATCCTTTCATCTTCGCTTGTACATTTGTGCATAAGGATTATATCTCCTCTGAGGCATGCCAGGAAATCCTTCAACTACATTGGCTTGTTCAAAAGGTTCTTCTTAAAGTATGGGAAACATATCAGTTGGATGACCCATATTGGAACAAATGCCATAAGTTTTCATCTGTTGCACATTGCCTACAACTAACTTTTCCACAACTGAAGTAAGTTTATCTAAACGTTGATCAATAGAAGAAATACTTACCTCACTCACTTTCCTTGAAGTGGGATCTTGCCTGTTGCTAAACTGCTGCGCATTAGCAGTCATGTTCAAGATTAACTCCCTTACTTGAGTAAGGGTCTTGTTTACCAACATACCTCCACTTATAGCATCTATCATACTCCTCTCCATCAATGAGAGTCCTTCGTAAAAGTATTGGATAAGAAGTTGTTTCGAAATCTGATGCTGAGGACAGCTGGCACACAATTGTTTGAATCACTCCCAATACTCATACAATGACTCCTCAAGAAGTTGTCTGATCCCCAAATGTCTTTTCTAATACTGTCAGCTCTTGAACTAGGAAAGTACTTCTCGAGGAACTGCTTCCTCAAATCATTCCACATTGTAATCGATCTAAGAGGTAAGTAGTACAACTAAACTTGCTATCCCATCTAAAGAGAAAGGAAAGGCATGCAGCTTAATCTGCTCTTCAGTCACACCTTGAGGCCTCATGCTTAAACACACAACATGAAATTCCTTGAGATGTTTATGAGGATCTTCACCTGCAAAACCATGAAACTTGGGTAATAAATGAATAAGACCAGACTTTAATTCAAAATTTACCTTCAAGTCTGCATATTCAATGCAGAGTGGTTGTTGATTCAAGTCAGGTTCTGCTAACTCTCTAAGAGTTCTTTCTACTGGTAGAGCTCTAGCCATCACTTGTTCTTCTAATTCGCTAGATGATTCAACCAAATCAGACACCAAATCTATTTCAGAAAGCGAAGGCGACAAGGATCATTGTTTGGCTAGCTTAGTCTGCTGTCTCAGTTGGCGAGCTGTCTTTTCAATTTCAAGATCAAACGAAAGTGTGCCTATACAAGAAGAACGAACCATACACCAAGTAAAACGTAAAAAGGATTAAATAAATAACACCAATCCCCGGCAACGGTGCCAAAATTTGATGGGTGCCGAAGCCAGCAAATATAAAAACCTACTCTAAATAAGATTGTGTATAGTGATTGAGCAGGTCGTGTTCACAGAGATCGGTAATTCTTTAAATCCTTTTAAAATTAATAAAAATGCAAAATTAGAGGATTGTTGACAATAATGAAAATCAAATAAAAATAATAAGATTTCAAATTAAAAGTGAAATTCTAAATGAGAAAGTTCTGGTTGAAGGAATTAACTCAGTTTTAATTCGAATACTGATCATTGATACAAATATAAATCATTACTACTTATGAATAGACCGATTATAGCTATTGAGACCCTCTAACAGCCAATCTCTCCTTAACTAGTCGATAACCAAGGTACGACCATTGGTTATTTCCCTAATCAATAGACAACCCTAGGTACGATCATAGGATTTAATCAAGCGACAGCCTGAAAAATCAGATAGACCCAAATCCTAATCAACAAACGCATACGATGGTTCATTTAAATTAGATTGTTTATTCTCATAACACAACGCACTGCTATGCTTTTTGCCACAAACATCAAAATATTCATATGATGAATCTTTCAATTGGCGATAAATTACATCGATAATTAAATAGTGGCCAGTTATCTAATTAACAAACATAATCATGACAGTAATTCAGAGAATAAACAAATACCCAAAAAGTAATAAAACAATTAAAGCATAAGAAAAATCTCACAGTAATGGTGAATCAAAGCTTCATTAACCTTCAACTAGAAAAATGAGTTTAGTTACTCATGGAGAAGAGAGAAACGATTTTTCTACGGTTTTCCTTTTTTACTTTTTTTTCAATTGGGTTCCCCCTTTTGTTTTTCACGTGTTTATGCTCTTGTAGTTTCCCAAAAAATAAAAATACTAATATCTAAAATATTTTCTAAAAATTAAATTCAAAATTATAGAAGTAACCAAAAAGATAAAACACGCAAAATAAAAACTTCAAGTCCTCAGTTGACAGCACGCGCCCACTCCTTATCCACAAACTTCTTCTGAAGCTCAAAATTTCTCCAGAAAGACAATTCATCCTCAAACATCATCTTGTAGCTCAATTTAGCACCAGTCAATATAATTGCACCTACAAAAACAAAAAACAAGTAAATCACTATTATTAAGTGCAAAACATTGATATTAAAGGGAGTAAATAATGCAAAACTAGTGTATAAAATGCACTCTAACAATGCTTCTGAGTTTGAACAATTTTTTGGATGCAAATATTATTATGAATCTGAAGAGGATACAGTTACAAGAATTGTGAGGGTGCTTGGTTTACAAATTAAACAAAGGATGCCTGCATATACTATCTACACTTTATAGCATGAAATTCATTTAGCCACACAAATAGAGTCGCAAATCAAGACACAATTTCAAAGAAACTTAGATAATGCACTTAATAGAATTGACAAATATTTAATCAAGCATTTGAGTATGATAGTGCTTGAAAATGTACCAATGAGTCCACTAATTGTTGAGGAAGGAGACTCTCTTGAGATGCCAGAATTCCAATCTGACAATTTGTCTGAGAATGTGCATGATATTTTCTTGAGGACAAGGCAAGTGTTGAAGATGTGCCTAATGTTGCAGAAGAAAAGCAAAATCAAGTTGAAGAGACCTTAGTAATGAATGACATGATTATGCCTATCCATGTTGAAGACAAGAAGACTATTCTTGAAGAAGATTTGGCTACAAAGATGAAGTTTATTGAGGATAACATTGAACGATATTTGGCCAAAGACTTGAAAGGCGTGGAAATGATTCGTTCATATAAGACTTCATCTTCTCGAAGAATTACTCATAAGCACAAGAAAAAGATGAAGCATGGAGAATTTCGAGTTTCAAACACAATTGATGAGCAAGGCTACAAAGTTCAAGCTCCAAGATGCATTGATGCTCCACTTCAAGTTCTATCCTCCAGATAAACTCGAGGACGAGTTTTTTTTAAAAGGGGGAGAATGATGTAGGACGTTATTTTAGGATTCTAGAATTTTATTTTCTATCTTAATTAGAGTCCATTCAGGTATGTGTCTTAGTCTTTTATTTATATTATAATTGTGATTTAGTTTCCCTTTTGATGTCAACTTAGGGAAGTAGGTTTACTATATTATAAATAGAGAAGTCTTATTATTATAACTGGAACATTTGATCAATTAATAAATGCCCCTCTTTTATAATTCCCTCTGGGATTATCTATCAAATCTCTCTTGTAAAGTCATTTGGATTAGAGCGTCATCTAATCTCGCTTAACGAGTTATTAGAAATCTCACTGAATCATTTGGATTAGAACAAAATCTAATCATGCTTCGATTAGAGAAAATAAGTTATTCACATTGGATTGTTCTATTACTAGAATGATATATAATGTCTCATACCCTATCAATTCCACTTCCGCTACCCTGCTCTGTTAATAAGGGTAAGAATATAACATATTTAATTGCAAGATGTTTTAAGGTATTTTTCAAAATATAAAGATTAAATGAACACTTAAATCAAAATATAGGAATGAAATGGGCATTTACCTTTTATTAAAGAGAAATTATAACTGCACCACCTTTCTTTTGTCATATATACATTTAACCACCACAAAATTTTAAAATATACTTTGGACCACCTTTATTTTTAAACTTGTATCAATCAACTACTTTCACAATATAAAATGACAATTTTTACCCCTAAATAAAGTATAAGATATTTTATTCTACAAAATTTTAAAAAATAAAAAATTATAATTACAAGATTACCCCTAATTTAATAAAACAAATAAATCTCAAAATCCAAAGATGTTAATTTTTTATAATTATAATTTCATTTAAAAATTATCAGTTTAATTTTTGTAATTATAATTTCATTTAATTTGTATAGGAAAGTTTCATAATTTTAATTATAGGAAAGTTTATAATAATTATAGGGAGCTTTTCTCTTCATGTTAATTTGTACAAACTTCCATATACTTAATTTAATTACAAGAATTAAATGAAATTATAATTACAAAAAAATTAAAAAATTAACATTATAATTTTTAAATAAATTATAATTATAAAAAATTAACATCTTAGATTTTGTGATTTATTTATTTTATTAAATTTAGGCTTGTAATTATAATTTTTTATTTTCAAAATTTTGTAGAATAAAAAAGCCTTTTAAATGATTTAGGGGTAACATGGTTATTTTTAGTATCAAAATAGTTGATTAATATAAGTTTAGAAACAAATATGGTCCAAAGAACATGTGAAAATTTTGTGATGGTTAAATGTAAATATGACAAAAGAAATATGGTGCAGTGATAATTTTTCTTTATTAAATAAGGAGCATTTTGCATTCTATGAAGCACAGCCTAGTTGTACAATTAAACCTACCGGCTGCACAATTTCAATTGCAAAGTTTAATAATCAAGAAAATTATATAAAATTTAATTCTTCATAATTTTAGCCACTAACTAACGCAGAAAAATTATTACAATTAATTTTTATGAAATCCATAATATAAGACAGAAAAAATTGAAGGTGTTAGAAACTTGAATTTTTATTAGGTGTTGATGAATCTCTGCCCATATAGAAGTAATTATAAATTCAAAAGTCGGGACCTAAATTAATGATAATGTTGACAACAGAATAGGGTAGCAGAAGCTGAATTGATAGAATAGAAAATACTATATATCATTTTAGTATCGGACCAAGCTAATGCAATTAGGTTATGCTTTAATCGAAGCGTGATTCGATCTTGTTCTAATCCAATCGATTCAATGAGATATTTTAATAACGCATAAAGTAAGATTAGATGACGCTCTAATCCAAACAACTCTATAAGAGAGATTTTTGATAGATAATCCCAAAAAGAATTATAAAAGAAAGGTTTTATTAAATATTCAAAATGCTACATATTCCAAATAACCATCCCAAATGATTTGGCATTCATTAATTAGTTGATATATTCTTTCCAAAATCCATGTGAATTAACTGTAACCAATTAATGAATGCCAAATTATTTGGGATAGTTATTTGGGACAAAAAATTTAGGATGTGTAGCATTATTCTTAAATAATTGGAGCTAAAGTTATGAAAATAATAACAAGACCTCTCTATTTATAATAGAGTAAACCTACTTTCTTAAATTAACTTATAAAAAAAAGTTAAATCACAATTATAATAGAAATAAAAGACTAAGATACATACTCTAATCGACTCTAATTAAAATAAAATTTTAAAATAATTAAAATTATAGAATTCTGATATAACATCCTACATCAATTGAGAAAAAGAAAATTCAGGGCATGTAGCATGCATGTGAGCCGTTTAAAAAATCGATGTTCAGAAGTCCATAACATTTTGGCGGTTCTGGCCATGTTTTCCAAAATGAAGATAATACTTTGACAGAAAAGAATTTATTATTGCTATTAGTTTGTCTTGTATAATAATTGATTGCCGACAGACTATAGGTAGGTGTCAAAAACTATATATTCAATTATTATTTGTTGGCACTCAATAATTTGTTGGCACTCAATAATTTGTTGGCAATATTTGCAAAGATTTCTTATTTGAATCTGCAGTCGGTTACTTCGTTCTATAAATATACATCAGATGCAAGAACTCACTAAAGCAACTTAATTACTTTAGTGTTTTCATAACGGTTCACCAAGAAGCTGGCAGGGATCTCTTCTGATTAGTTTGAAGATTATGGAGACGCCTTGCGCAGGTTTTTTGGCCAACTGCAGTTAAATATTGCCTATAATTTTTATTTATTTATTTATGATTAAGTTTTTTAAAATGAATTTTTCAGATAAGAACAATTGGTCGGAAGGACACATCTTGGATGTTCGTTCGAGTATTACTGATGATGACGTTGCAAATGATAATCTTGATCTTCTTGTTATCCCTCAACATGGGAGAAAGCCTAATGACACTGGTTAAATGCATGTAATGTTATTTTTTAATGTATAATTAAATAAAAAGATGGGTTTCTTATAATCCGTTAATTCGGTTTAACTCAGTTTAACCGATAAGATCTCTTGAGAGATATAAAAAATTTTCTTTTGTTTCCTTTCATGTATTATGTCTTCGTAAAAGAAGAAATTAATAAATAAAATTATTGTATATGTGTGTCATTGTATTGATTAAGTTAATTTATGTATGTCGACTTAATTATGCTCTCTTCTTAATCCTTTTCTAGAACAAACTTTACACGTTGGTTGTCCTAAAAGACGCAATACCCACAATTCCGTCTTGGTCCTCCAAAAAGGAAATTATAGCACTAAGGTGTTCCAAGTAGTTCCATCCGTACGATATCCTCGATTTATTGTTACTTGCAGCTTCATGAAGCAGAGAAGCTCCATCAACATAAACTAAACTTTTAAAATAAGCTGCATGCATGATTAAATTGGCCATCTGTTTTATGACCACTTCCTATTGGACGGGTAATTCCGGCATCTCTACATCTATAATTTGCTCCATCTATGGTCTGATTTAAGTAGTTTTTTTCAACAATTTTGAAAAAAAAATTTGGTAAATTTTTTAATATCTACTTATTTTATAAATTTTTCATTTTGACAATAATTTTTTTTAATGGATAATTCATAAACCACAAAAAGTCTTAATTTAACAAGCAAACTGTCATTAAATTTCTCCCATCCAAATAGTAAGACTAGCAACACCGCAAGGAAGCTTTGCCGGTGCATCAGCCAAGTGATTACACACCTTTTTAAAATATGCTGGCACTGGAAAGCAGCCACAGAGGCAAGAAGCTATTGGATTTCAAAGATAGCCCAAAATAATCCAGATTCAAGCAGTTGCATCACACGTAATGAACCAGATACAAGCAGTGCAGGATATATATATATATATATAATTCAGCTTTATCTAATCTTAAGCCAAAACGTATAGCCTCAGCTTCAGCTATATCAACATTCATCTAATGGTCCTATACATTAGATAATTTAAGGCAGCGTTCCTATACAACTATTGTAAAGGCAATCAGAATTGGTGCAGGAATTGCTTGCCGATCCATATTTTAAAATTTTGGGCCTTTGGGAATTGGTCCTCTAATTTCTTCAAATTTTCGGTAGATTTTTTTTTTAAATCGTGCATTACTTGACTATGACCTCAGAAATAAATTTGTACCAAAAAAAAAAAATTAAGTATGATTCGAGCATAAATTCATAGATTTTTTTTTTAAAGTTTAAATTTCTTTTAGCGTAGGTAATTTTCATAGAAAAAAATTCATTTAGTTCTCCTAAAATTTCATAGATTTTTTAGTTTAGATTTCTTTTAGCGTAGGTGATTTTCATTAGAAAAAAATCCATTTAGTTCTCCTAAAATTTCGAGTAAATACCCAAGCAAATACCCATTTCCTTCTAGAAAATGGGCAAATCAATGATTTTTTACTATGAAAATTACCTACGCTAAAAGAAATCTAAACTAAAAAAAAATCTATGAAGGAAATTGATTTAGTTCTCCTTAAATTCATTTAGTTTATATTATGTATATCCACTTACCATTTTTGAGGGAAAAAAAATCATTAATTTGCCCATTTTCTGCACGCAAATTGTGTTTGGATAAAGCTAATAGTATTAAAATTGATTACTTCATCTTTAATTTTTTTTCACCTCTATTTTTAGGGTAGATAAATTGACCTCCTAGGTTCACAGATGGAAGAAATTAATTGATATAATACACAAGAAGAACAAAAATAATTGAATGGATGATGATTTTTAATTTTTAATAACCAATAATGGATGATAAAGCTAATGGTATTAAAATCGATTACTTCATCTTTTTCCCCTCTATTTTTAGAGTGTAGAAATTGACCTTCAAGTTCCACAGAAGGAAGAATTTAATTGGCATGATACAAAAGAAGAATAAAAAAATTTTGAATGGATGATGGTTTTAAATTTTTTAATAACCAATTAATGGATGATAAAGCTAGTGGTACTAAAATCGATTACTTCATCTTTAATTTTTTTGAAGGAAGAAATTAATTGGTATAATACAAAAGAAGAACAAAAAAAAATTGAATGGATTACGATTTTTAATTTTTAATAACTAATTAATGGATTGCCACTTGTCATAATTTAAAAATTCATTCACACCTACGCCAATTAAAAATCCCCTTCCGCGTTCTATTGTTCATCTTCTCCTCGACACTTTGAACAAAATTTAAAAAAATAAAAAAAAGGAAAAAAAAAAAGTAACCTATTTTATTAAATTTTTTTCTCTCGAACCAAAATCAATCTGACCTTTCCCAAAAAAAAAAAAAAAAAAAAAAAAAAAAAAAAGGGGGGTGAGGGGAGAAGACCACCCACAACCCTAATAATTGTTTGAATGATCACACACACTCCCTTACTTTCATAAATGATCACATAGACTCCTTTTTATTACTATATCCTTGATTACAACAACTAAATAATTGAATTTAAATAAACTACTATAATAAATATAAGTTATTTTATTAATATAATATTTTATTTATATCATATGATATTTATTTATTATTTTTTTATTTTATTACTATATTTATATTTATTTGAGTTGTAATAATCAAAAAGTATAATAATCATTTATGAAATTAAAGAGATTTGTGTGATTATTTATGAAACTATGGGAGTATGTGTAATCATTTAAACAAACCATTGAAGTGTAGGTGGTTTTTTCCCAAAAAAAATTACACAAAGCCGATAACCACTACTTTATCTACCAGCGTCATGAGTGTTTGATTACCTTATTTTTCATTTGAAGCATAAAACAAAGCATCCATCATTTTATCTAAAATAGAAATAATCTTTCCTGCCACCTACTTAAACATAGAACAATGCAATAGCTAATATTATGCAAAGTTTACTTTGAAATTTCGGTGGAGACGGTCAAAGATAATGACGCGCTTGAATAAAAAATTGAGGCTCAATCATATCATTTGCCCCAAAAAAAGTCCCTTACAGAAGAAGATCTACATCTTAAGCAAGTGAATTCAATTTCATATAGCGTTCAATTATTTCTTCCTGTGAATGGTCAGTATAGTATCCTTTCCCCACAGCCATACCCTCTTCCACTGCAAGCTTATTGACTTCTAGCTGAACTTTATCTCCTCCTATTTTACTTGGTTCCAACAGATTACATGCTACCTCAGTGATAACTTCACCGTGTGTAAGAGCCATGGCTTGTACTGAAGCAAGTCCACCTCCTCTTTCACTTACTCGCTTTGCTATTCTGCGAACAGCTGCAATATTTGAGGAGAAGACAGGAACGTTGTAGTTATCTACCCACCTGGTTGATCCAATTACAATGACACCTTTTGATTGAGTCACTTGATCAGGACCTTTCTCTGGCTTCAGTAATAAAGACTCTGATTTTAATCCCCCAGACCACTGGTTTCCAGCTGAATTAGGCTTGAAATATCCCAATTCTCTTCTAATCGAATCAAGTGTCCTTCCCTCTTCATGTGCAGCTCCATATAAAAAGGTGGGGACTGCAGGCTACATTAAGGATCATCAGCAAGCGCAAGGGAAATTTCCCAAAAGAACAAAAACATTCTCATGAGATACTACTAATTGTAACCATTTTAGTATTATAAGAGATGCATTCTGGTAACCCAATTCTATACTTAGGCCCACTAAATATAGAGAATTGGCAATGTACAATGGAAACACTCCATGTTAAATGAGAAAAGAGCTCACTCAATGCATGCCCTTTCTCCTGAACAAGAAGGATACAAAAGAAACCATAAACATCAGAACACTCTAATGTTTACTATCCGTGTAAAACATAAAGTGCTTGGTTATCGATAATTCTGGCCTCTGAAGTTTGCTTAACAAGATAATAGGATAAAGTACTAAATTGTGTTTGACACACCCCACAGGCTGGATAAGGTACAAAACAAAACATGCTGTTATTTTAGGTTTAGATGGCCCTTTTGCAGTGATAAACTTGTGCAGCAATTTAGAGAAGGCAGAAGTAACAAAAACTATAGCCAAATTTTTACAAGTTCTGGTGCCCAATTCATTGAGTCATTTTCAGCTTTGCTACAATCTCTAGTAGCTATGTATGCATTGGACTTTCCAGGATACAAACCTTGAAGATCAGATCCGATGTCTCCTGCCAAAGACTTTGCAATCTCAGCCACTTGGTCTAAAGTTGCAGAAGCCAAAGGGTGAAAGCATATATGGTCGACAACTCCAAGCCTAGGATGACTTCCAGAATGCATATCTAGGTCAATATTCTCAAAAGCAGCTTTAACCATGGCAAAAACAGTACCTTTCAGAGGACAAGAGTCTGAAGATGGCTTTGGAGCCAATTTGGAGACCACTGTATAACCAACTCTATTGTAAGTTACATCTTCAAATTTGTTGACAACAGCAGCTTCTGGAAATAGTTTGGCTGCTTGTTCAATTGATTCCAGTGCAGCCTTGTTTCGACTTTCAGATATATATACCTTGCAGCAGGCAAGCATCAGCTTTAACATTTTTCTCCACCTTGCTGCCTGCCACCAATTAATTGCACAACAAAGAAAGATTGGTATAATGAAATGGCATTATCAGGAATTTATGTGGCCACAATCGTTAGGGACCACACTAGCAACTTTAGAAGAGAAATTTTCAAGCAACCCTCTAGAACTAGTAAAACATTAGTGTTAGATAGCTGCTAGTTAAAGCTGAATATAAACCAGAAACATAGATGTCAACATAGAAATATAGAATAGCCATCACTACTTAAAACTATATCAAGCGAGAATTATCGCTATTATTGTTACAATTTGGACTGCAAATTAAAGCCTGTATAAACTGAGGAACACCCAACCCAATTTATTTATGCTTAATCAATATTTGGTTCCGCAAAACTCAGAATAACTACAATAGCCCTACAGTAGTTTATTATGCTGCTCAATATGCAAATTTACAATTGCATCTCTCTCATCCTCACATTATTAGTTCAAGCTATGCCAATCTGCCTCTTTCAGCCCTGTTTCATTTTCCAGGGTATCGTATATAATATTCCAATGTTTATTTTTTCTCACATAACAATTTCATCTCGAACAGTGATGCAAGGAAGACAGGAAGTCATCACATGTTCCATCACAATGTCAACAACATAGCTGAACATGTTAAGTTTTCCAGCAAGAAATCAATGTCTAATCATTCTTTAATCAAGCTCGAATAGAATATCAACACACATATACTCAATGTAGGGGTTACTATGATAAGAGAGGTATTAATGGAAATTAGGGGTGGGCAGTATCCGATTCAATTCTTCAAAACTAAACAAATGCAAACCTAATCGATATATTTTGCCAAAACACCCCCCTACTAGAAATTTACTCAACCTCAACCTTCTAGGCAATCCATAGTAGTCACCAAAATGCTACAATACAAACTAATTAAGCAAATACTTGGGACAAACGCAACATAGTTATATCATATCAAATTCTCCAACTAAAATGAAGGAAAAAAAAGTAATATAACCATGCATTATCACCAAGATTATTACATAAAAAACTAGCCTTCGACTCAAAACTCAATCTCTTTGGGTTTAGGGTACCCATCGTACTCCAATTTTACACCTAAAGCAGCCCGAATAATTCTAAATTTGAGCCTCAAAGCCTCCATTATCTCTTGAGCACTCTCATTCTCCGGATCATTAACTGGGTATTTCTCAATCAACTCATCCATTTGCTTGATATTCTTTTGGACCCGGGCTGAGAACCAGGTTGGATCGAAACGGATAGCCGAGTTCCAGACATTAAGACAGCCCTTGTAAAAGCCTAGTTCCTCGCCAGTTTCAAAGCCGTGTTTCAGGCCTACATCTTTGGCCTCTTCTTTTCCAGTGGCTAGGCCGTGAGTGTAGCCTTCGTCGTAGCCTTCTTAGAGATGTGTCTGCTCTAGGTTCAGTGAAGAGTCAAAGATGTCTTCAATTGAATTGGAATTGTTGGATCTATTATGCCAGTCCATTAAAACAAAAGAAAATTATTCTAGAAGGAAAACAAAGAACTGAGAAACTAGTTTGCTTTTATCTTTGTTGAGAATTGGGATTGTTTCTTACTTTTGTAGTGTAAAATGGAGAGACGTCTGGTACCTGTTTGTGAGGAAGTGGCCCAGATACTCGGTGGCGGGCCGTTGGTGATTGTTTTGTGGCGGTTTACAGTTACCAATCCCTTTTTATCTTTTCTTATTGTTTATCATATCATCTCCTTTTGGTTCGGTTCTTTCCGATTTGGACATTGCATTTGCACTTGTCACACTATTATCTGGAAGTCTACTGACATGCTGCCACTCTACTGATCTTTAAGCCAATTTTTTTTTCTTGGTAATGGTGGTTTCGATGACATCTGAAAGGAATTAAATAAAAAAAATAAGCAATCTTGATTCATTCAGAACATGAACACCCAACAAAATTCTCAGAAACAGAAAAAATACAAGTTATTAAACATACTTTCCAATACAATAAATCCCATTGCCTAAGCTAATAACAGCACCACAATTCTTTCAATAACAAGTTCAAAGCTGGAAAAAAATAAATAAATACATTTATTTGTAAATAAATCCACTGACAGCTGCAAAAATTAAGCCATCATTTTTGCAATTTTCCCCAAATACACTAACGATTGAAATTAGCAACTCACAGCTCACGGACAATCTAATAGCTGCTGCAAAAACTATTCTAGTAATCTTATATGAATAGTGAGAAAATACGGAATTTTAAGAGGAATTTTACTACAGACATTGGGAAATTACGATTATTCAGTACCCCTCCATAAGAGCCACACCTTAAATACAAAATAAAGCCTACAATTTATTCCATAAATACATCAATATTCCATAATTCCCCAATTACCCGATTATTGCTATCAATTTCCAAATCTACTCCCATAATTAATTATTCATAACATAATTTAAGGAACAATAAAAAAAAAAACTACAGAGTCAGCAGTCAACACAACTTACCGGCGCGACAGCAACGGCTGGCTGAAGCGACGAACGACGACTAGCTGAGGTGGCAACGAGCTGCTGCGACGGGCTGACTGCCTCGAGACGGTGGCTGTGTGGTGTCAGAGCGGAGCGGCTGTCGGCTCTGTGTGTGTCGTCAGAGTGTGAGACAATGAGGGTGTCACTTGTGAGAGGCGAGTGTGAGGAATTGATTTTATGTATTAGGATTTCTTTTTTGTCGTTTACTTTACCTATTTATACTTTTTTATTTTTAAATATTTTTTAATTTTAAATAAAAGAATCAATCGGTTATTTGTTTGGTTCGTTTCTTTGGTTCGTTTCTGAGCCGAACCAAACACAAATCGATCGACGGATTCTTCATTTTGTGACTCATTTAATTTTTATTCGTAGAAGGTAGAATTGTATTGAACCAAGAAATTTCGGTTCAATTCGGTTCGATTTGCCAGTTCCCATCTCGATTTCAACTTTCAAAAGTGATCCATTGAAATTTATTGGATTTTATTTTTTAATTGAATAAATATAATTTTGGATATATGCAATCATATTAAATTTATAGAATCATATTAATTGCCTGTTTGAGATTATTTTAGAATACTCAAAAGTAATTTAGAAAGTTAAAAATTAATTTTGGTGTTTGGTAAAATCACTTTTAGTAAAATTATCACATCCCATGGTAGATTTTAAAAAATATGAGAAAAGTAGCTTTTTAAAATTAGATTTTGATAATTATTTTTATACTTAATGCAATTTCATATATATCCTCATATATATTGTAGAAATCCAAAAATCTAAAATGATCCTTAAAATTATTAATTTTAAAGAGATTATTATTATTACTAATTATATTGAGATAGCTAAATACAAAATTAAAATTAATAATATAGAATATAGAATATTTAATTTAGTTATCAGTTATTATATGTACACAATTAAAAAAAAATATTTTATATACATGTTTAAATAAATTTTATTCAAATAAATTTTATTCAACATTATATCCAATTTAATTATTTACATTCTTATCATACGATTGCTTTTAAAACCCACAGTTCTTTTAAAGTAAATTTTATCAAATGTTTAACTGATTCTCTTCACAGTTGACTATTTATACTATACAGTTAATAATAATTATTTTAAAAATTATAACATTGCCCAACTAGCTCTAAATTGAAAAGGTTTTCCAATTAATTTTGATATAGAGCAAGAACTATATGGAAGAAAGGAAAAGCTAACGAAAAAAGATTTATAAGATTATATTTCAATAAACTAAAAATAGAGAGGTTGCCTATCATTTAAGTCCCAACGATTGATGCAGCAGTTTTACCTGTAATTGTCATATCAGTCAATTATTTTACTTACTTATCATAAAGGGGGAGAAATTATTTTAACGTTATCGAATTAGCGATTTACCAAAAATTATTTGAGGTGAAAAAAATAAATTTTCAACTTCATATTACAATTTATCGTGTTCTTAATCACTTTATTTATGAACACCTTATATCAAAGACGAAACCTTGGCAACCCCCAAAATTACTAGCAACATCTAGTCCTCAAAACTCCAAATTTTGAAAATCGGCCAACAATATCTTTTTCAGAATACATTTCTTTTAATTTAAGATTTAAACAGTATTTAATTTATTATTATTACTATAATTTTTTCACATAGATTTCGGCAACCCAAAATTTAAATCCTGATTCCGTCCCTGCCTATTCGAATTTAAAATCTTATGATTTACCATATTTGTTAATAAAAAGGTTCGATGGCGCGCAAATTTCATCCAAATATATAGTGGAAGCTTGTTACCTTATAATTTATAAATGGTGATCAATAATAAACTTTGCTTCTGTCTGCAGCAACTCCACTAGCCAAGGCTCAAACTTTTCCCTTGGCCAGCTAGGCTGATCCGAATTTCAGAAAAGGATGCTGAGTTTGCAGATATCTTTCAACCAAGTTATTAAAGACTGATCCTACCTTGAATGAAGTGAAGCAGTTGCCGAGGAATAAAGATACTGCAATGACTCAAACTTAAATTTTCATTGTCGTGGGCACAATACAAAGAGTCGAAGAGTCCGATGCATATGTTAAAGCAATGTGAGAACTTAACGTGGATGATATCCTAAAAGCTGCTGACACCACGAAAAGAGTATTAAAATGGAGGCATATGTAGAAGATACTGTTGAACGATCCATTCGTTAAACGCCTGTTTGATATTAAAGTGTAGTAACTCAAATTAAAGTTGTTAGGAAATATATCTCTTTTTTCTATAAGGATTTCCTAGAATATTTTCTTATTTAGTAGGATTCATGTTTAAGGAATAAGTATTTTCTTATTTAGGATTTGGCTTCTTATTCAAGGAGGAATACTATTAGTATAAGAAAAGTAACACTTCTCATACAAGTAATAAGCACTATATATACGGAAGTTGGGTTCACTTATTTATACATAGAAAAATAACACAGCAATCAGGTTCTCTGTAAGGAGACAGTTTTTAGTGTAAGAGAAACGGTAGGTCTATTGAGAGATTGGATGTTATTGGAGTTTGGGTGCGAGAAAATTACTAAAGTGATTGTAATAATTTTTCACATAGTGGATTTTTCTCTCATCGTCCTTGGCGGCTATGATTTTTCTTCATTATAGGAGTTTTCCACGTAAATTCTTGTGTTGTGTGATTGGTTTTATTCTTCATCTATTTTCTGTTTATTATTTGTTTGATATTTTTGTTTGCAAGATCTTTGGTGGAATTAGAAATTCCCTAACAAGTGGTATCAGAGCTAAAGGTTCTGCAAAGCAATTATGTCTGCAAACAAATTTTCAAATCCTGTGAGGATTGAGGTTGAAAAGTTTGATGGAAGAATTAATTTTGGCTTGTGGCAAATTCAAGTCAAGGATGTATTGATTCAATCTGGGCTACACAAGGCTTTGAAGGGCAAACCATCCCCTACTTCTAGCAGTGACTCTGCAAAATCTATTATGAGCGATGAAGATTGGGAAGCATTGGATGAAAGAGCTGCAAGTGCTATACGATTATGTCTAGCAAAGAATGTTCTTGCGAATGTAGGAAAAATTCCTTCATCAAACAAAGAGCATCTCTAATCGTTTGTACCTTAAAGAGCAGTTTCACATGCTGAGAATGATTGAAGGTACAAAATTTCTAATCATCTTAGTGTTCTCAATGGCATCGTGATAGAACTAGAACCAATTGGAGTTAAAATTGAAGACAAGGACAAGGCACTTAGGCTATTGTGGTCTCTTCCAGCTTCTTACAAGCATTTGTTGCCTACTTTAATGTATGGGAAGGAAACTATGGATCTTCAAGAAGTTACTAGTACTCTACTTTCAGAAGAAAGAAGATTGAGTGGTAGGAGTAATGAAGCTTTTGATGATTCGGTATTGACAGTTGGTAATTGGAAAAAAAATAACTCCAAGAAGAAAGGAGTCTGCTGGGTGTGTGGACAATCAGGGCACCTTAAAAAAGATTGTCATAAAGTAAATGGAGCAAGTTCGGCAAATGGCTCTAAGTCAGTATATGAAGATACTGAAAGCATCGCTAGTGGAAAGTCTCTCATCGTTTTGGGAGACGATGGTCCCCTATAATAGATGACGAAGACATCCTCATGGCAAGCCGCTAGTGCCATGAAAGAGGATGAGTTATTGCTAGCGGGTCCACAAAAATTGCACACAAGGCATGGTTTGGCATTTATGCAAGGTGTGTGATGGAATTTTTATGTCGATGGTTGAAGACTCTCAAGGAAGCCAAACATAAGAGTGGATATTTTCAACAAAATGTTCGACATGTGCCGAATATGTGTACTCTGGATAAGGTGGAGTATGATAATTCTCGGTGTAGAGAATTATGGCTAGATAGAGGACAAGATTTTATCTATGGTGGAGTGATTCTCATAAGCCCTATGTGAGTGTGGTTTTGGTGGAGCAAAGAAGGTGGAGACAACGACATGGTTGTGTAGATACATGGTAGATCATATTTTGTCGCCTAATTGAAAAACTAGCCAAGGTGGAGATTGTTAGGAAATATATCTCCTTTTTCAATAAGGATTTCCTATGATATTTTCTTATTTAGCAGGATTCCTGTTTAAGGAATAAGTATTTTCTTATTTAGGATTTGGCTTCTTATTCAAGAAGGAATACTATTAGTACAAGAAAATGAATACTTCTCATATAAGTAATAAGCACTATATATAGGGAGGTTGGGTTCACTTATTTATACACAGAAAAATAACACAGCAATTAGGTTCTCTGCAAGTAGACAGTTTCTAGTGTGAGAGAAACGGTAGGTCTATTGAGAGATTGGGTGTTATTGGAGTTTGGGTGTGAGAAAATTAATAAAGTGATTATAACAATTTTTCATATAGTGGATTTTTCTCTCGTCGTCCTTGGCGACCTTGGTTTTCCAATTTTTCTCTCGTCGTCCTTGGCGACCGTGGTTTTCCTCCATTATAGGAGTTTTCCACGTAAATTCTTATGTTGTATGATTGGTTTTATTCTTCATCTATTTTCTGTTTATTATTTATTTGATATTTTCTTTGGTGGAATTAGAAATTCCCTAACAAAAGTTTCATTGTCGCGGGGACAATACAAAGAATCTGAAGAAAATTTTGGTGTCAAAGCTTCGGAGATGAATATTGTATTAGAACTAAAATCTTTGTGAAAACCATCACATATAAACTCAGGAATATTCATGTTGTATTACCAAGAATCAATAATCAAATATGTGGAAGCATACCTGAATCCATAATGCTGAATTGCTCTCTAGAGTTGTGTGATTCGTATTCTAGATCAGCACGTATATCTTAGAAAATCCTTTAAATTTCTCATTGCTCTCTCTCTCTGATGATGGGATGTCAGAAAGAATATAACGATACGTGTGACCTGGGGACCATAACCACTTATATAGACAACTTTTCCTGTTGTCACTAGGTATTCCTAATTCTGCCCATCGTAAAATTAGAATATCATTAGTTTTCTACACATTAAAGGTCAATACCCTATTAGATACATTAAAGCTCATAATACTGAAAACCTTATTAGATCACTTTTAATTCGGCCTAACCTTATATGGCAGTTTGCAATACGTAATTATTCACATATAAGCCCAACGTTGGATTAAGGATCCAACAATATTGGAACAATCTCCTACTTGGACTATATGTAAAACCTTATAATTATATTTTGTAAAAATAGCCGTATGAGTTCAACCTTACTGTCAGTATCGAAATGTATCTATAACTAATCAACTCCATCAATTATACTTACACAAGATCAAAGCGGCCTTCGTTACAACTATCGTAACTAGACCCATCAATGGTCACAATGCTAATACAACTGAATGCATGGATCATGATGTGGATGTGTAGCATGAAAATTTCATACAATGTGATCTTAACATGCCTATTTTCAATTGGTCAACCTTAAACCTTAGTGAGATCAAACCAAACCAAAATCAGAGTGTGGATAAACCAAAACCTTATTTCTATAGAAAATAACCTTAAATATCCATAAATAACCATAAACTGAAATAACTAAAAAATGTCTATAGCACAAAAGCATATAAAATCACAAACTCCCAATAAAACCGAATATCCTTTAACGACATGACACCCATACAAGCAGTGTGCTCATGAAACATTTTGAGTGGTAATCCCTTAGTAAGCAGATCCGCAATCATGGAGTTTGTACCAATGTGCTCTATAGACAACTGTCCACTCTGAACTCTTTCTTTAACAACTAGGAACTTGATCTCTATATGCTTTGACTTCGTCGAGCTCCTGTTGTTATTGGAATACATTACTGCTGACTTATTGTCACAAAATAATCTAAGTGGTCTATCAATGCCATCCACTATACACAGCCACGTGACAAAATTCCATAGCCATATTCGATGATTAGATGCCTCATAACATGCTATGAACTCTGCTACCATCGTAGAAGAGGCTATAAGAGACTGTTTAGCGCTCGTCTAAGAAACAGCAAACCCAGCTAACAAATAGATGTAGCTCGTCATAGACTTCATACTATCTTGGTATCCAGCAAAATCGTAGTTAGTATACCCAACGATCTCAAGCTGATCTGACCTCTGATATGTAAGCATATAGTCTTTTGTTCTCTGTAAATACCGCAAGACTCTTTTAGCTGCATTCCAATGATCTACTCCTGGATTGCTTAAATATCTGCCAAACATCTCAGTAACGTATGCAATATCCGGTCGCGTACAAACCTGAGTATACGTCAGACTTCCTATTACTGACGCATAAGGAATCTTCTGCATTTTCTTTTCCTCAAAATCATTCTTAGGGCACTAATCGAGACTAAACTTGTCTCCCTTAGCCATAAGGATATCACATGGTTTGCAATCCTGCATGCCATATCTTTTAAGAACCTTTTCGATATAGCTCTTTTGTGATAATCCAAGAATACCTCGGGAGCGATCCCGATGTATTTGTACGCCCAATACAAAAAAGGCGCCACTAAGATTTTTAATCTCAAAATTCTTATCTACAAAACTCTTAGTATCATGCAATAAGCCTATATCGTTACTGGCAAACAAAATGTCATCGACATATAAAACCAAAAAGATGTACTTGCTCCTACAGAACTTATGGTATATACAATCATTGACCAAATTCATCTTAAAACCAAACGAGATGATCACTTGATGAAACATAAAATACTATTGTCCAGATGCTTACTTGAGCCCATAAATAGATTTTTTAAGTTTGCAAACCATATTCTTTGGGTCTCCAGACACAAAATTTTCTGGTTGTACTATATAAATCATCTCATCAATGTCACTATTGAGAAACGCTGTCTTCACATCCATCTAATGTAACTCAAGATTGAAATGTGCCATCAATGCCATTATAATTTTAAAAGAGTCTTTCAAAGAAATTGGAGAGAAAATCTCTTTATAATCAATGCCTTTTTTTCTGTGTAAAGCTCTTTGCAACAAGACGTGCTTTGTGCCTCTACACATCGCCTTTCAAATCCCTCTTGGTCTTATATATCTATTTGCAACCAATGGGTTTCGCACCTTCTGGCAATAGGATAAGTTCCCATACATCATTGTCCTTCATTGACTTTATCTGCTCATTGATGGCATCAATCCACTTCTGAGAGTGAGAACTTTCCATAGCTTGACGGAAATTGATTGGATCATCTTCCATCACTCCAATGTCAACCTCATGTTCTTAGAGAAATGCAATGTAGTCATCCGACACTGCACTTCTTCTTTCTCTAGTAGATCTCTTTAATGGCATAGGTTCTTGAGATGGTGGAGTTTGTTCTTCTGGAATAATTTCTGGTATAGGGGGTTCTTCAACATTGTCTTGATCTATTGTGTCTTGAACAAAGCCAAGAATGAGACCATGATCAATGCGAATAACACCTGTGGGAATATCAACATATTCTTCTTCAAAAACAATGTCTCCAACATTATCTCCCCAAGCAAACTCAACATCCTAAAAGAACCGTGCATTTCTCGACTCGAAAATAGACTTAGTCGTCGGATCATAAAACTTGTACCCCTTTGATCTTTCAGAGTATCAAATAAAATAGCAAATCACCGTCTTTGAGTCCAATTTCTTTTCGTTAGACTTATAAGGCTTTGCCTCAGCCGGACATCCCCAAACATGCAAGTGCTTTAGACTAGGCTTCTTGCCCGTCCAAAATTCGCAAGAGGTTTTGGCAGTCGCTTTAGTTGGAACCCTGTTAAGGATATATGTTGTAGTCTTAAGCGCTTTGCCCCAGAGTGATTCAGGTAAAGTAGAATGATAGATTATACTTCTTACTATATGTTTAGGCGTCCTGTTTCGTCTTTCAGCAACACCATTCATAGTAGGCGAACCCGGCATAGTGTACTGTGG
The DNA here is from genome assembly GCA_030449835.1 of Clausena lansium. Taxonomy (NCBI): domain Eukaryota; kingdom Viridiplantae; phylum Streptophyta; class Magnoliopsida; order Sapindales; family Rutaceae; genus Clausena; species Clausena lansium. Next base: position 2,209,073 of record JASUUF010000146.1, on the reverse strand, counting down.
GACGATATTGTATTCCTCTAGGAACTTAGCAAATGGTCCTGGATGTTATTCACCTGAACCATCATATCTACCATAGTACTCACCACCACGATCAGATCTAACACTTTTAATTTTTTTGCTGAGTTAGTTTTCAACTTCAGCCTTAAAATTTTGAACATATTCAAGGACTGTGACTTTTCATGAAGAAGATAGATATAGCCATATCTTAAAAAATCATCTATGAACATTATAAAATATTGTTGACCATTCCAAGCAGCAGTAGGGAACGACCCACAAATATCTGTATGTATGAGTTCTAAGACATCCAAAGTCCTGTTGGCTTCAAATCTCCTTTTATTGGTTTGTTTCCCCTTAATACAGTTAACACATATATCAAAATCTGTAAATTCTAAGGGGTCGAGAATTCGTCTGACATAAGTCTCTCTATTTTTTATCTAGAGACGTGACCTAATCTCTTGTGCCATAACGTAGCCGAAATCTCACTGGTTAATTTTCTATTCATACCTCGTGTACTGAATTGCAGGGATTCATTAAATGATGCAATTGTATCAAGCAAATAAAGATTATCATAATCTGACAAAGAATCAGATCCAACTAGTTTTGAATCATGAAACAACCTAAATTTTCTATTCCCAAATAAATAAGAAAAATAAGATTTGTCCAAAACAGAAATAGAAATCAAATTCCATCTAAAAGATGGAACAACGAATGTTTCATCAAGATCCAAATAAAATCTAGTCCTCAATAATAATATAAATTTTCTTATTGCGTAAACTTCAACTGTCTTGCCATCGCCCCATATAAATGTATCTCTCACCATTACCTGGCTTTCAGTAATTCAAGCAGCCCTACATAGACACATTGATGTGAGTGGTTGCACTAGAATCTATCCACCATGTGTGTCCAAGCACCAAAGTTAAATTAACATCAGAACAAACCAATTTAAGTAACATACCTTTCTTAACACGCCATACGAGATAGTTTGTGCAATGCTTCTTCTTATGTCCTTTAGCTCCACAAAAGAAATGACCAGTACCTTCTGAAACACCTGGTTTATTTTGTTATTTCTTTTGAGATGTTGTATCTGTAGCTTCCGTATCCTTGTACCTTTTCTTGCCCTTGTCCTTGCCCTTAGAAGCAGAGGCTACGTGAGCACTTTCTGTCTTATCTTTCTTTAGCCTATCCTCTTCTTGAACACAGTGTGATATGAGCTCATTCAGAGACCAAGTCTCTTTCTGATAGTTATAGCTCACCTTAAACTGGTTAAACTGCGTTGGTAAGGATATCAAAACCAAATGCACTACCAAGTCTTGAGAGAGTTCAAGCTTAAGTGCTCTTAGCTTAGAAGCAAGATAAGACTTCTCCATAATGTACTCCCTGATATTGCCTTTACCCATATGCTTCATTGAAATTAGGTTTGTCAAGAGCGTACCAATTTTAGTCTTTTCGTTTTTTACAAACCTCTGTTCAATTTCTGCAAGGAACTCCTTAGCCGTAGTTGCCTTTTCAGACATTTAGCCTCTAAATGTTTCCGGAATGGCCTTCTTCATGATCATTATACACATGCGATTTGATCTCTTCCACCTTTCCAAAGCCCTTTTGTCATCAGAAGTACTCTCATCCGTAAGAGGTGGGGGAGAATCAACCCTTAACGCAAGGTTAAGATCCATGACTGCGAGAACTATTAAGAAGTTTTCTTGCCATGACTTGAAGTTAGAGCCATTTAGCATAGGAATTGAATTGATGTTGGCAATAATATTAGCTGCAAACATATCTGAATCCGTAGAACAACAAACAATCAAAACATACTCTCATAATAGTCTCAAAACAAAATTAAATTCAAATAAAGGTAAACCCCATCTCAAGATACCGGAAACTCCATTAATACCTTATCTTTGGAGAAAATATTAACTTATAAGTGATATCTTGGTATAGTAATCAAACACTGATAATAAGAACATGTCAAACAATAAACCTTCCTTTGGGTCGATTTATTGTTCACACTCAAAATCGAATAATCACCACGTATTTATTACCACAGGTGCACACACAACTCTGTCAAATATGGACCTTCCTTTGGGCCGATCGATATTCACAGGAATTACATACACATAAAACTGTTTATATTTTAAAATAAATTAATTTCCACAAGAGAGGTCACTTTGGCGATATATTGCTTCAATTAATTCATCTCAAAATATATATTATCATACACTAATATTTGAATTTAAAATTTTACCAAAAAATAATCCTTAAAAATGAAAAAAAATAATTAAAATTTAGGTCAAAGTCAACGGTCAACCATTGACCGATTCAGGTTGAATCAAACCGAATCCTGAACCATACTTAAATCCCAAACCCTAACCCTAATTTCATCCTTTGTTTTAATTTCCTTCATCATAACTGCCGCTTCTAACACATCTGCAGGTCGCGGCTGACAGCTTCCTTACTACTATAGCCAAGGACCGCAATAACCACGCTGACGCCATGATTGCCGACTTGTTTCCCATGGCTCGCGTGGACTCTTGATGCGATGGCCATGGCCGTCGCTTTGCTTGCCATGGGCCATATCACGCAGCAGCAGTAGCGCGGTGAAATTCCAACCCCAAATGTGCAGCAGCAGCAAAGCAGCTAGCGTTCATGCAAGCCAGTAATGCGAATCGCCCGCCAGCAGCGCGTATTGAGGCATATATCGCTCGAGTTTTGCTGCCGTGCATGCATAACAGCCACGCGATGGCCATGAATTATAACTTAAAAGTCCGAATATACCAAATGCCAAATTTCTAAGAACAAAGTTTTCCAAAATTCTGAATTTTGTTTTCCTTAGTTCCGAACTTTTAATCGAAATGACCACGCAATGTTCTCAAACTCAATAATATGGGAATTATCAAATTCAAGAACACCCAAATTAATAATCAATTGAAACTAAATTCGATTCTCAATGATTCAATATGAAGAGGCTCTAATACCACTTATTAGAACCAAAATCTTTTGTGAAAAGTATCACATATAAACATAGAAACATTCATGTTGTATTACTAAGAATCAATAATTAGGGAGCGTACCTAAACCCATAATGCTAAATTGCTCTCTAGAGTTGTGTAGTTCGTCTTCCAGATCAGCACGTGTATCCTAGAGAACCCTTTAAATTTCTCACTGCTCTCTCTCTGATAATCGGATGTCATAAACAATAGAACGATACTTGTGACCTAGGGACCATAACCACTTATATAGATAACTTTTTCTGTTATCACTAGGTATTCCTAATTCTGCCCATCATAGAATTAGAATATCATTAGATTTCTACACATTAAAGATCCACACCCTATTAGATACATTAAAGCTCATAATACCGAAAACCTTATTATATCACTTTTAATTGGGTTTAACTTTATATGACAGTCCGCAATACATAATTATTCACATATAAGTCCAACGTTGGATTAAGGATCCAACAATATTGGATTAAAAAATCTAACATCTTGACGTGGATGGATGATATCCCAAAAGCCACTGACAGCACCAAAAGAGTAGTAAAATACTAAAATGGAGGCATACGGAGAAGATATTATTGATGCATTGTTGTGGTAAATGCCTGTTAGGTTTAAAAACCATTGCCTGCTGTGAAAGAAGAAAATTATGATTATAAAATAACAATTAAAATTATGTAATAAATATGATTTTGAAATAATAATTTTGAGAAGCACAGTATCAACCAGTGTTGAAATCTTGCTTTCTTTATACGGTAACATCCAACACAAGCATAGGCAGATTGGAAATTAATGTTGTTAAACTTCTGAAAATGAAAGCATATGATAGCATAGATGCGGCATGTGTGGCTCATGAATATGAATGCCATATGTTTCTTCTTTATTTATTTTTACATTCTCTTAAAATTACTAGACATGTGGTATTTGTTATCATATTTGTTTATGATTAATTAATTGTATCTATAGTGCTACTTAATTGGCAACATGAATTGTTCAATAATATTAGATATCGTTGTATATAACATGATGAAAAATTAACATATGATTAAATATCACATGGAAAAGATTACAACTAGATAATTTTTTTGCAAGTTGCATGTTTGAGTTATTTGATTCAAAAAACTGACCATTGGGTAAAGAGACTTATCTTATTTATAAGTTTAAGTGATTCTCATTTATTAGTTATTACGGAATACAACATAGATATATTTTCTCGGACAAAAATACTACCAGGTCCTAAATTTTTTATCCTACACACCTGAATTATTCCACCAATGCATTCCGACTAAAAGTCGGCGATCGACTCTAATATCACTTATTATGAGGTGGGGTCTAAGATATGTCGAGGTATCCGATCTAACTTAAAGACTAATCTATTGAATAGTGGTATCTATCATGATTGTTTTTTGATCGCCAATTATTAAAGTTAGGACAAAAAGAAGGATCTTCACCGGAACCTAGCTTTTGCAGAGGAAGATTCCAAAAAATTTTGATATTTTCACATCGCTATCTAAATTAAACGTTTGCTGTCCGACAGGAATATTCTAGATCATACATACTGCAGAAAAATGTAAACAATGCTATAGACTTGCTACCAACTCTCTAGATATTTCTTAAACTTTATTAAACGGAAATAAATTTTGAGTTTTTTTAAAACAATTTTATGCAGTGGTTGATTGAAGCATTAGCATATAAATAATTTGAATTTGAATTTGATATGAAAACAAGGATTTATAGATTTTATTTTAATTTTCTATATTGAGTGAATCGTGGGACAGTGGAAGTGTAGTAATTTTCAATACCATCTATATAGAGACTATTCCAACTATATTTCAATGCATTTATATTTTATTTAATTCTTTTGTATTTATCATTTAATTTAATTTTGTTGTGTGAAATTTAATTGACTAATGAGTATAATAATTAAAAAGTGAAATTTCGATAGGTTTTTGTAACTTAATATTGATGTATTTACATGACTAATTTATTCATATGAACTTTATTAAGTTAAATATAAGTATTATTATTCGGTAAAAATTTATTATAATTAAAAATGATTGAAGCTAATAAAATTTATCATTATGCGAAATATTATTAAACGAAAGAATGAGAGCTACATAAATGAATTAGAAAATTGTGAAAAACAATATTTGGGGAGGCCACATGAATCCTCTAGTAAGCTATTGTGTATAAATACTGGTGGCTCGTCACCTCATGAATTCTGTAGTATACTTTTACGAATAAATACTGGTGGCTCATCCCATCATGTAAATGAAGAACTAGAAATCCCTATGTTGACCACAATATCTGCTATAGCATTACTAAACTGAATAATATTTTCATATTTGATTACATGTTTAAATTTTAAAAATATATATGTAATTAGGTAAATACATAATTAATTTTGGTCAATTTGTATCAAATAATCAAGTGGATTTAAAATGGCGAAATTGTGTAACTGAATAAGCCACGTAATGATGGAGTTTAAATTGTCAAAATTTCAATACAATATATACACGACTAGTGATATGAAATATAATCTGATTGAAGAAATGAAAGAACCTTTTTTTATAAGGAAACTAATAGAATAAAAATATGAGAATTAACTATAAAAATTGTTTATAGAAAGAATTCAAAATTTAAAAAATTAAAGAACTCATATTCATTAATCATTACGCTTTGTTGATTTTTGTTTAAATAATAACATTTTTAGAAACTAGACTCATATTAATATGTGAAAATATATATTCGTAGAAATCTAAATGGATATAATTTTTTATTTAATAAAAAAGATATAAGTTTAAAGTTAAAAAATTCTCCTTTATTAGGAAAAAAAAAGAATTGTGTTATAATTATACAATATAACCTCAATAAATTAACATTATTAGGACTAAAAAATATTTGTAAGTTAAGTGAGCTGTAATTGAGCTAGTTGGTCCCACGTCAAATCCGATAAAATATATCATTTAATCCCATTGTGACTAATTTTTTTTTTATTAATTAAGTAAATTATAGTTAAGTAGGTTGGTTCCTAGGTTCCTAGTCAAGTATGAAAAAATAAATTATTCAATCCAAACTAAGAAAAAATTATTGATTATGGAAATTATAATTTAGCAAGTTGCGGATTGATGTTTGACTGTATATTCCTATTTTTATAATTTTTCCCATAAATATTACAAATATGATAAAGAAAATCTAATAATTTATTGGTGGTGTGAATTTCATTTAAATGGCATAAAATCTCTTATGGAAATTATGAAACAATATCCAATTTATTTCATTTAAATAAAAATGTCAAACTGTTACAACTATAGTATAATTTAAAGTCCAAGAAAACGGTTCAATATTTTTTGACCAATCAGCAAGCCTTTTTAATTAATTTAAGATTATCATTCATTATTTATTTTATTGCAAAGATTGGGTTCTTTATTGTTGCATAAATTCTTTCCGCTTCTTACACTTGCTGAGCTAAGACAGAAACAGTTGTCTCCGTTTTCAGTTTCTAACGAAATTTTCTCAGGTCAGTTACCGTTAATAATGTGAATCCCATTTCTCTTTTTGATCGATCTTTGATTGCTTTGAGGCTCCTTTGATTGAAAGTCAGCATCAAGATTTCATGTGTATGTATATGAATATGTGGATGTGTATGTGTGTGAGAATATGTGTTGAATGATTTTTTTGATGACGTTTATTTGGAATTCAGATTATATGATGAATTGGTGAAATGGGTTGTGAATGAATCTCGCATTGGAGCTGTTGATTGATTTATACATTGTACATGAAGTTATAAGGTTTTATGTACGGCATCCATTGATATATGCATGTATGTATTTATTTGGTGACGGCTGGCTGAACGGATTTATGGATGTATGTAGGTATGCATTTATGTATCCTTTATGTGTGTATGTCAATATGTATGTATATATGTAGGTATCAATAAATGAATGAACGTGTGTATCGAGAGACTTTTTTGAATTTTAGTGTGGCATTGCTGCTCTGCTATGCCCATCCAATTCTTACGTAGTCTATGTTGATGTGTAATAATAATGTGAGGAATCTTATCTTTGCATTTCTTAATAAACGTTTTTCTGAGGATTTAGTTCTTGTTTGGTTGCTAAGAAAACGGAGAGATGGAGAAGTGAACTTGCAATCTTGCATTTATAAGACCAGAATGGTTGCTATGAGATATGACATTCTGGTTCTCTAAGCTATAAGATATAAGACATTCTGGTTCTCTAACTAGTTGGCAAACAATCTTGCATGAAGTGAATTGCATTTAAGGATTGAATTGTCTAATTAGCAAAGTTTTATTATCTGATAACCATGTTTTTTTAACAGGAAGGATGTTTGTAGGAAAGATTTTCGAGAATGGCCTCCATGAAGAAGAGAAGGAACCATCGAATTCTTCCTTTGATGAGGTAGACTAATGCTTGAAGCATTCTGAAAAAGTTTTTAAAATTTCCAATCTGCACAATGAAATTGCAATAAAACCTTCTCTTTCATGCAGCAGTTCTTGTAGAGAATACATTAGAAACAGTACTAGAAAAACCATACATATGCTCACACTCTCTTTTGATGCTGAGAGAGAATTTTTTTTTAATCACTTTTTGGGAAATTCTTCATGCGAGAATTGATGTCACTGTTGCTTTTTTGGGGTTCATTGAGCTCTTTGTTTACTTTGTACATGATGCTTTGAGCCTTTTAAAAGTATGCTTCATAGCTAATTTTCTCTTTGTGCCTGTATTAAGGTTGACCCAGGGAAACCTGCATCACTTACTTGGCAGAGAAAATTAAGTACTGGGGAAATCCCTCTTTCACAGTTTACATTGAATTGGAAGGAGATGGTTCAGTTGGTATGTTATTGGTTTAGATATCAAAAGCTTCTTAAATCCAATTCTTGATATTGTATTTGAAAGTTAGAAAGTTATGTTGACTTACTATCAATTTTATTTTTCTCTTTTCGTTGGATAGGCGCCCATAGGTATTCGGATTTTGCGCCTTATTAGGGAAGAAGCTGCAAAAGGAAAGGTATGCTCTTTTTTAATATCTTTAGTCTCCATGTCATTGTGATGTTTCAAAATTTTGAAGATTATTGTCTATAACTTAAAAATACTAAATTATTCTTGGCCCGTGTTTGTCTTCATGATTTCTTTTGCAGCGGGCTTTCATTAATCCATTCGTTAAGCGCCATCTAACATCTTCTCATGGTGTTCCCCTTGGTGGTGTTGGGTAACTCTTTCTCCTTAATCACTCACCAGAGAGTTACAGATTTTGTTTTCCAAATTGCATAGCGCCTTGATAACATTCTCATGACATTTCCATCGGAGACATTCCCCTCAATTCTTAATGTCTAGTCCTACTTGTTGCTTGTTTATTTTGAAGCAGTTGTAGAACCTGAATAAATTATTTTGTGACTCCTCTGCCATTTTATTTTATTTTATCTTCTTTTCTGGGAAATGAAACCTCCAGTTCAGGAAGCATCGGGAGAAGTTATAGAGGTGAATTTCAGCGCTGGCAAATATTCCCTAGAGTGTGTGAAGATAAACCGGTTTTAGCAAATCAATTTTCTGTAAGTCTGATGCATCTTCCTAGAAAAGAGAAAAAAAATATTTTTCTTTCACCAAATAACTTCATATGCACTGTGAAAAGTTCTGTTTGCTAGATAGTAAAAGCATGTTGAGACCACATTGTTTTGCATTACACATTTTTTAATTACTTCTGTTCTCTTGTTTATGTATGATTATTAATCTAATTAAAGAAAGTCTTGCTAATCAGTCTCAAATAAGAATAAGAACCTTGATCAGCACCTCCAATTTGGAGTCTGTGTTGTTCACTTATCCCAAATTATAACCTTTTTCAGAAAAGATGATCAATGCCAACTGAATAGGTTTTTAGTTACTGTATTTTAGTAGTATTCTCTAGCTTTTGACAAAAAGTTTGTTGAAAGATTTTGGAGGCAGTTACTTTTGCTGATTGTTTTTCATGAAATGATCTTATTGTTTTGTATTGTTAATGTGAATACCACACGCAGGTTTTTGTTTCACGCTCAAATGGCCAAAAATATTCTAGTGTACTGTGTCCAAAGACACCAGAGGTGCTGAAGTAAGCCATCAGTCTACTGCCTAGTAATCTATTCTCAATAATATTTCCTGTCATATTAAATCCGACATAAAAGAATCAAATGTAATAAAACTAAAAATAAAGGCTTACCTGATGATGTACGTAAACAGAGATACAACAACTGCAGGGATTGGATCTTGGGATTGGAATCTGAAGGGGGATAAGTCAACATACCATGCTTTATACCCAAGAGCTTGGACCGTACACGAGGGTAATTTGATTTTAACTATAGGTATCATTGAAAGTGTTCACGTCTTCATCTTGGATATATAATTATACATCAGTTTATCTGTCAATGCAGGTGAACCTGATCCAGAACTTAGAATTGTTTGTCGCCAAATTTCCCCAGTTATACCACATAATTACAAGGAGAGCAGCTACCCTGTATCAGTTTTTACCTACACGGTAGGAAGAGCTCCTTGAGAAATTTGTTTGTTGGGCATTCGATAAAGATTATATTTGGCATTAAGCTACTAGTTTTATGTTCTTCCAGATATATAACTCAGGAAAGACTTCTGCAGATGTCACCTTGCTTTTCACCTGGACAGTGAGTGTTTTTCATCCTTGCATGGGTCTTAGATAACACAATGTTGATTTTTTTGACAAGAATATGACCTCTGAATTTTGCATGCCTCAGAATTCTGTTGGAGGAGATTCTGAATTTACTGGTCGACACTACAATTCAAAAACAAAGTAATAATCTTTTTCATTATTTTGAGATTTTTACTCTATACATACATTCCGTGCCCTTGGTTTTATACCAACTAATAGTTCTTAATCCCTGTAGGATGAATGATGGCGTGCATGCTGTTCTTTTACATCACAAGCAAGTATCTTTCCTTGATATAGATGGAAAAAAGAACTGAAGATTTAGATAGGAAATTTCATTTTGTTATATCTGGTGCAATTTAACATAACATCTTGCATCCGTCATTACAGGACTTCACATGAGCTACCCTCAGTGACTTTTGCACTTGCAGCACAGGAGACTGATGGTGTCCATGTCTCATTGTGTCCTCATTTTGTGATATCTGGCAACTCCCAAGGTTTAACAGCAAAAGACGTGTGGCAGGAAATAAAAGAGGTTAGTACATGATATTATTTGTTTTTGCAACTTACCCGAATTATGGATTCAGCAGAAGAGAGCTTCATATAAATTATTCTGTTTCTGTAATATCTGGCACCATATATATGAGACCCTGGCTTTAAAATTCATCACAGACCTCCCTGAAGAATGATGAGATTTGTTTTAAAACCTTTCACCACAATTTGTTGAAAACCTCCCAATGGAGAAGGGTTACTGATATTTCCAGATCATGGAAGTCTCCTACATTTAGATCATGTTAAAGGTGAGGTTATAGACATTTGCTCCGTAGTTTTTTTTCTGTAGAAAGTTAAATGGTAAGGCAATATGCTTATGTTAATAATAGTCTAAGAAGGATGATCATCGGATTTGGATTTACAAGATGTGCCTTTTGTCTAAATTATTGCTGGAATAGTGTTCGCCCATTAGTGACTACTATATTCAGGTTAGATAGAATTTGTATGGGCTAATATTTTCTGTTGTTGGTCATTTCTCTCTTGGTTCATTTTTTCAAGAAAGTCTTTCTGTACTTCTGGAATTCAGCACAGAATTGATTGCATCAGATTTTTTATCATATGCTTTCCATGCCTCTTTTATCATAATACTACAGTAAATAAAATCTATTCTTATATTGTAATAGCATGGATCCTTTGATCGCCTTAATTCTATGGAAACATTGGTAACTTCAGAACCGGGATCATCCATAGGGGCAGCCATTGCAGCTTCTGTGACAGTTCCCCCAGATTCAGAGGGCAAAGTTACATTTTCATTGGCATGGGACTGCCCTGAGGTGAACTTTATGAGTGGAAAGGCATATTTCAGGTAAGCTGGAGATTACATGTGAAAAATCGGATACCAAAATTTGTCTGTATGCTGAAAGACTTTCATCGTCAGGCGTTACACAAAATTCTATGGTACTCATCAGGATGCAGCTGCAAATATTGCCCATGATGCGATTCTAGGTATGTTTCAATTATCATTGTCCAATTATTTTCTTTCAAATCCTAAATGTGTACCCAAGTCACTTCTTTAACTCATAAGACTCTCTCAGTTATATTTTTACCGACTCTTTTTTTCTTAAACGTAGAGCATGGTAGTTGGGAGTCACAGATAGAAGCATGGCAAAGACCTATTCTTGAAGACAAGAAGCTTCCTGAATGGTGAGATGAGATGCATTTTTTGTTGTCTTTTCTCGTGTTTCTCATATTGTAAGATTGTTAAGTTTCTCCGAAGAGTCTTTTGCAGGTACCCCATCACTCTCTTTAATGAGCTCTATTATCTAAATTCTGGAGGGGCAATTTGGACTGGTATGTACAGTGTACAGTCTGCTCGTCTGAAATTTGATTACTCGATGAACATGAGTTCACTTTTTATTTGTCTTGCAGATGGATCACCTCCTGTCCATAGTTTAGTAACTATTGGCAATAGAAAGTTTTCCCTTGATCAGTCACAATCAGATTTGAAGAGAATTGTTGATGTACCGAATCAAAATGATACTGCAGTCAACATTCTTGAGAGGATGGGTTCAATACTTGAGCAAATACACAAACCGGTTGCACTCAATTCTGCTTTTGGAACTAATTTGCTTCGAGACGGAGAAGAAAACATTGGTCAATTCCTTTATCTTGAAGGAATTGAGTATCAAATGTGGAACACCTATGACGTTCATTTCTACTCTTCTTTTGCACTAATCATGTTATTTCCTAAAATTCAACTCAGTATCCAAAGGGACTTTGCAGCAGCTGTAATGATGCATGATCCCAGTAAGATGAAACTTCTAGATGATGGGCAGTGGGTCTTGAGAAAGGTTCTTGGAGCTGTTCCTCATGATATTGGAATGAGTGATCCATGGTTTGAAGTAAATGCCTACTGCCTTTATGACACAGGTAGGTGGAAAGACTTGAATCCGAAATTTGTCCTCCAAGTTTACAGGGATGTAGTTGCCACAGGAGACATGAAGTTTGCAAAAGCTGTTTGGCCCTCAGTTTATGTTGCAATGGCGTATATGGACCAATTTGATAAGGACGGTGATGGTATGATTGAGAATGATGGTTTTCCTGATCAAACATACGATACATGGTCGGTGTCCGGTGTAAGTGCTTACAGTGGAGGGCTATGGGTTGCAGCTTTACAGGCTGCATCAGCTCTGGCTCGTGAAGTAGGTGACAGTGGCTCTGAGGATTATTTTTGGTTCAAATTTCAGAAAGCAAAAGTTGTCTACGAGAAATTGTGGAATGGTTCCTACTTCAATTACGACAACAGTGGTAGCAGTCAAAGCTCATCTATTCAAGCTGATCAATTGGCTGGACAATGGTGTGTTGAACTAAATGTTAACTTCATTTATCTATCTTTTCAGAACTTCATTTATCTATCTTTTCAGATAAAAAAAAATGCTTCATAATCTTTTAGAAAAGAATATGAATATAAAAAATGCTTTGATTATTGAAAGGATATTTTTGCTTCTGAAAGTGGAATTTACTTTGTGGATCTATTGTAGGTACGCCCGAGCATGTGGTCTTTTGTCGATTGTTGATGAAGACAAAGCAAGAAGTGCATTGGAAAAGGTTTATAATTACAATGTCTTAAAGGTGATGGGTGGGAAGCGGGGGGCAGTTAATGGGATGCTACCTGATGGAAGAGTTGACATGTCATCAATGCAGTCAAGAGAAATATGGTCTGGCGTCACATATGCCGTTGCTGCATCCATGATCCATGAAGATTTGGCAGATATAGGATTTCAAACTGCCAGTGGAATCTATGAAGCTGCATGGTCTGAAACTGGACTTGGGTGAGTTAGCTTTTCCTTTGAAATGTAGTGCTATCAATGAAGCATAAACAGGCTAGTGTTAACATTCTTAGATTATCATATTTAGTGTTTGCTTGCACCTCATTTTTTTCCTAGTGTTTTCTTTCAAGAGCATCATGAACTCATAAAGCATCATACCCTAGTTTTGTTGGAGAATTAAAATTTAAGATAATTATAACAGACCCTATTGTTAAATTACTCAGTTTTGGAAAATTTTATGCATATTATAATAATAGGAAGTCTATACAGTTTCCGCAAAATTACACTTACAATAATCTGCTCAACATTTATCCGTTCTTCAGTCACTAACAGATTGATGTTTTCTTCACAGCTATGCTTTCCAAACTCCAGAAGCTTGGAACACCAATGACGAATACAGATCACTGTGCTACATGAGGCCTTTGGCCATATGGGCCATGCAATGGGCTTTAACAAGGCCCAAACCCAAAACTTTGAAAAAGGAGATGAAACCCGAAGTAACTGAAGAATCTTTGCTTAGGTATCACGCTGGGTTCTCCAAAGTTGCAAGGCTTCTGAAATTGCCAGAAGAGCAAGGACCCAAAAGTCTTTTGCAGTCTCTATTTGATCACACTTGCAAGAGAATGTTTATATAACTTGATTGTTTTACAACTTTTTACAGTAATTGATTTTTGTATAGAGTGAGGAGATTGGTTGCTGTTCGAGCATTGTATATAGTAAACTAAAGCCTTTGAATTGTTACTATAGTTGTATTTACCTGATATTTTATACTTCTAATTTCCCAATGGTACTTCCAGTTTTGTGAGTAATGCTATGTTTACAAAATTAAGATATCTCATTTATTAATTGACATTACATAACAGTCACAATAATAGTACACTAATTTACACGTAGCAGTAATTGATTGGCTTCATGTCCAGCTTTATAAACCAAAGACTATTGTTTTATGGCCAAAAGAACTCGCCAAGAAAGTACTGTCTAAACCAGCGTTCAAGGCAGAAGAGTATCAAGGCATGCTTTAAATGTTGCAATTGGCCTTTGAACCATCCATTGCCATCAAGTGCATGCCTTCAGAAGTAAAACTGATGGCCCCAGAAACTTCTCTTTATTGATGTCTAGTGCAATACCCACCTCTCAGTTTCAAAATAAACAAACAAATAAATAAAAATAGAAAAGCAGGAACCTATTATATAAAGTGTGATTCTTAGAAAAGCACTATTCTCCAGAAGGGACAATCGTCCTTATATTTAGGCCTCTTAATCAGTCAAAACACCAAGTTGTGCCAAAAAAGGTAGGACAACAAACCATTTGTCTTTCATTCTACAGTCAATATATAAATTAGCTTTTTCCTCAGATATTCCTTGCACTTTGTAAGAAGTCATAACAATAACACTTACAACTGCTTGGTAATATAGAAGATTGTACCTGTAAGGGCGGTTTTCTGCTCCTCAGGGAACCGCTCTTCACATTGCATTACATTCATTTCATAGACATATTATTAAGGCTATTGTTGTTGCTTTTGAAAGGAGGAGAATTTTGCGGGCTGCATGCGTTCAAAGGGATCAAAAGTGTCCTCTGAGTTGGATTTTATACCTGATTCATTGCTGATCACCGAGTACTTTATCATTCTGTCTTTCCCTGTAGATGAAAAAAGACAGCATAATGGATGCAAATCATCAACATTTGTTTTCTCAATGCGGGGGCTGGGTGAAGGGAAAAGTGGTTGGTTCAGGATCATGTGGTACTGTTTGTTTGGCCATGAACAAGGCCACCGGTGCACTTTTCGTTGTGAAATCTGCAAAGTCTGAAGCTGGAGTTCAAGCTTTAAGAAATGAGGCTGAAATGCTTCAGAGTCTGAATTCACCAAACATTGTACAGTGTGTAGGGAGAGATTTCATGGAGGGAAGAAATGGTGAACAAACTCTTAATATATTCATGGAGTACATGGCCGGAGGAAGCTTATCAGATGTGGCAGAGAAATTTGGAGGAACATTAGATGCAGAGGTCATTCAGTTGTATACAAGAGAGATTCTTCATGGTTTAAAGTATCTTCATGCTAATGGGATTTTGCATTGTGACCTTAAATGCAAGAACGTGCTCCTGGGATCAAATGGGGACGTTAAATTGGCAGATTTTGGATGTGCAAGGAGGGTAAACGACTTGATAAACAACGGAAACTTAAAGCAGTCTTGGCAATCTAATGGGGGGACTCCATTATGGATGGCTCCTGAGGTCCTAAGAAACGAAGGGTTGGATTTTGCTTCAGATATTTGGTCCTTGGGATGCATGGTAATTGAAATGGCCACTGGAAGGCCCCCCTGGGGCGACAAAATTTCTAATCCAGCCGCGACTGTTCTGAAGATTGCATGTAGCAATGAGAAGCCTCATTTTCCTACTCATTTCTCCAAGGAGGGACTCGATTTCTTGGCTAAATGCCTGAAGAGGAACCCAAAGAAGAGGTGGTCAGCAGAGGAGTTACTCAACCACCCTTTTATTTCAGGGAATGCAAAGAAAAATTCAATAGAGGAATGTGCATGCTCACCATCAAGTATCTTAGATTTTAAAGACGAGTACGATTCTGATGAATCAGATTCTCCAGATGAGGATGAGTTTCAATGCAGAAATCCATTCTCAACTACGCATTGTGGCAACAGACACAGAGTGGCAAGGCGACCAGAGCCAGAGACTGACTCTTGGTCGTCAGGGGATTGGATTACCGTTAGATCAAGTTAACAATCTGTCGTTACTCCCAACTTGTAGGAATATGTGAATACAGCAAACCAGATAGACAGTTTGTACACTTTCTCATAGTTTTAGAAATTTTCTTCATCTCTATACATTTTAGTTGTTTTCTGTTCACAACACCACTATTTAGGTTTAAAGAAACCAGTTTCCACAATACATTATATTTCTGAGTGAAAAATAAAATCAAATCACATTACGATTAACTGGAGACTATTAATCAAGGCAGAAAAACCCAACTCCTTCAGCATAAATTGGTTTCGGGACCAAGTAAAACCTTAGACTAACATTGGCAATGAAACTTGCCATTGGAGAAAAACATGAAAGAGGATACTGAGTAGATGGCGGCACAAACCAATTCTAATGCGTAAAATTTGTTAAAGGAAAATTAGAGGATACTTCATTTTTTCTTTTTCTTTTTTTTTCCCCAAAAATTAGTGTTCGACTGTCTACAGAAAGAAATGAAGCATCACCGTGATGAGTTAAATATTAAAGACAAATATACAAAAAACTCAGAAATTTGATTCTTTTTTACATCACATACAGTATTGGTCTTCAGCAACTGCTGGAGCCGGGAATGACCGCTTCTGCTGCCTTACATGTTTGACGGTTGTGACCTAGACTGCCGCACTTCCCACATTTACGTACCATTTTATCTTCCCTTTGCAACTGTTTTCTTTTCTTTGTAGAACTCTCACATGTCCGATGCTTAGCTGGTGGCAGAAGGATATAGCTTCTGACTCCCTCTGAAACATCCCATTCTTCTGGAGTGCCAACAGGGTAAATAGGCTCGGCATATGCAGACACCAACGCCTCAGAACTGTAGAAGGATGAACATAAAGTGTAACAGGAAACGTTATGAATTCTGCAAACGGCAAGGACATGCTCGCATGGTAGCTGTTCAAGCTGAAACTCTTGACAACTGCATTTTCTGTCATGCAAGTTAACCTTGTCCTCCACAAATCCATCTTTGACAATGAATTCGTTCAGGTCAGACTCTACGACCTGATATGAAAGAGACTTATCATGCCTTTGTTGGAGTTCACCTTCGGCCCAATTTGTCAACTGACTATTCATATTCATAGCTTCATTTCGACGTTCCCAAAACCACACTTGCAGCAGCTCCCTGATATGATCCACTAGTTTTGTGATAGGAAGCTCTCGGGCATCCTTTACAATAGCATTCATGCACTCAGCTGTATTAATAGTCATAATATTATATCGTCGCCCATCAGAATATGCACGTGCCCAATTCTCATATCCAATCTCAACAAGATACTGATCAGCTCTTTGATCGACCTTACGAATTTCGGCCATGAAATCATTGAACTCTGAGCGACGATATAAGGAAGCTGCTTTGAAGAAAAGTTCGTGCACATTGACATCTTTGAATTTAGCCTTAAGGTTCTGTCCGATGTGATATACACATGCACCATGATTTGCATGTGGGAAAATATTTGTTATACCTTTCCTTATGCTTACATTATCATCTGATAAGAATACAAGATCATCAACTTCGCCCATTAAATCTCTAAGCTTAGTCAAAAACCAATCCCACGATGAATCATTTTCTGAGTCGCCAATACCAAATGCCAAAGGATATGTTTGATCATTTCCATCTTTGCAAGCAGCAAGAAACATGATGCCTTGGTATTTACCTTTGAGGAATGCCCTATCCACAGCAATTACTGGTCTGATTGAAGATCTAAACCCACGGATTGAACTACCGAGAGCCATAAAGAAAGACTGGAAGTGGTTTTCTGAATCAGTCTCTATATGTGTAATGGTGCCTGGATTTTTCTTTTCAAGCATTTCACAATATGCTGAAAGTAAAGAAAAAGATTCCTCAAGTGAACCCTTTACAGAGTGCAGTGCATATTCTCTGGCCCTCCAAGCCTTGTCATAACTTATGTTAACACCAAATTGCTTCAGGATATCTTCCCTTATGCTACCAGGTTTGTATGACCTTGCAACTCCATCACACTTAGACTGAATAAACTTGCTAATTAGCTTTGAACTTGCTTGTCGATGATTTCGTTGACTAATATCCAGAGAGCAATTGTGTACAGGATAATACCTCCGTACCTGGAAAAAATCAGAACCTTTCAACTTTGCAGCACGTAAACGCCATTTGCAATCTTTAGCAACACATTTGAGAACCAAAATGTCCTTTGAGGAGCGCGTCACTCTATACTCAAAGTTTTTCTGCAAGGCCAGCATGCCAATTTTTATTTGCAACTCTTCCTTGTCTTTAAACAATGCTTTTACGTACACACCATCATTGTGACCACTGTGACTTACAAAGTCATCCTTGACTTTAACAATATTTCGAACAGCACTAGGATCTACAACAATTTTCTTACTGCTCGCCAACAAACTAATCCTAGGCAGTCTATCCTTATAGGGCGCTGGGCGGCTGCTTCGAGAGGAAACACTCGGTGGTGATTTATTGGGTTGTGTGTGCTGTGTATCCGGAACTTCATCAGGGGGCACTTCAATCTCATTTGGTAAGTTATTAGGACTGAGACCCTCCATATCCGCATTAGATAATGGTTCTACATGATCAAAAGTTGCAGGCATCTCTTCCCTAGGACCTACATCAGGTTGATTATACTCCGGCTCCAGTACCCCATGAACACAATCTTTCCCTAGCGTGTACCCAGACCTAGATTCGGAAGTAATATACAGCGGAGTTCTTGCTACACGATTTTCAGCCATGAAAAATTGCACATCTTCATCCCCCGTTATTTCCGTGGGTGGCAATGGTTCTGGTGAGTTCCAAGCAAACTTCATGGTGATTTTGGAATCTGATAAATTGGCATTGATAGTTCGAGCCACAGTTTTCAACAATTCCGTATAAGTGGTTGATGGGGGCAGCATAACTCCTTTACATTCACGGCCATTGAACTTATATTTACCGTCCGTGTTAACCCATTCCCCATCAAACACAACCGGAAACCGAACCAGATCCATTATGCTGAGACGAGTACAAAAATACATTTAGCTTCTAGCAAATTCAGTTGAAGCAAGCAAATTGCCCACATATCAAAACCATCACTACTATATACTCTGTTCCCCGATATGCTATGACAAAACACTGATACAACAACACTTTACTTGCAAAGTTGGTGTAGCAACTATCAATAACAGTTATATACTTCATTTTCCCATTAGTAATGTGCAATTAAATTCACCTATGAACAAGAGTACCCACTCCATGTTCTATATCAGGTGAAAAACAAACTATACTAACACAATTATGCAAAGTTTGTATCTCAACTTTGCAAGGGTAGCAATAAATGTTAAAAATAAATAAAATTTTGACATAATGTACATGGACAATCTCACTACATAATCATATTCTCATAAAACGTAATTCCCTATATCCTTTAAAAAAAAAAAAGAAATATATCACAAGCATTTCAGCAAGCACTTTGCATGCAACACAAGATTCTCTAAACCCATTAAAAAAGTCAATAATTCAACAAAAGCGCACATACCCACAACAATATTCGAAGCTAAGGGAGATATGAAAAGGGAAAAACGAACATTAAACATAATGAATACATACCAAAAAGCTGACAATTTAGGGTTCTATTCTTGCTTTTTCGTCTTCCAAGGCTTAAATTGAGAATTTTTTGCGCTACAAAGCGTTTGTTCAATTGAAAAATTGGAAACAATGTGAGAAAGTGAGTGACTAAAAACTAAAAACCAGTGAGTGTTAGGGTTTCCTCCTTTAGGGAACAAATCGAGACAATCTTTTTTATTTATTTATTTATTTTTTAAAGCTTATTATATTTTGCTACGCGCAGTTGTTCGGAGCAGAACGAGTGATTTTGTAATTCAAGGGCAAAATCGTACTCTTATCATAGTTGGTTAGTTTTTGGCCTCAAGTTTTTCGCGGTCATTTTTCTCATTTATCTTTTTCTTCAAATAATCAAATTCATTGTTATAAAAAATAGGGATATTATCAAATTCATTTGTAAATGGTTATTTCTATAGATTATTCCTCCTCCTTTTTTTCTTTTTTTTTTCCTTTTTTTTTATAGAGATTATTCCTTATCTTTTTTTCTTTTTTTATATTATTATTAACTCACACACTCATTGAAACTCGAATCTAGAATTAAAGTCTAAGGAAAAATTTTTGTTTTTTTACCAGTTGAGCTAGATCTTGGCTTCAAAAAATTTTTAACCCTTCTCTTTTATTCTCTTATTATTGGTTTCTAAATTATATTGTGAAACTTATTTCTAAAAAATTAAACTTATTTTTAAAAAATTAACACTTTTTATTTATATATTTAAGAGCACATTTAGTAATACGTTTAAATAAGTTTTCTCCATTTTCATTTTTCAAAAATGAAAACATCCATTTTCAAGAACAAAACCAAACAGTTTTTTTGACCTACCATATGAAAATTGAAAGTAATGTTTAATTAAAATTTTCCTTTTTGGGTACAAAGCTAATCATGTTTTTATTATTTTAGACTTTGCAATTAACCCATTTAGTATTTAAGGTGTGATGGGTTTTGGAAGTGTTTGGTAAATACCATTATCTATGCTGTAAAATTCACTTTAATAAATTTTTGCGTTAAAATTATATTGAATTGAATAATTATATACTTGTTAAATTAAATAAATTATTTATTTAAAGTCTTTTTTATTAAAATTTAAGTAGTTAATATACATTTAGTATGCTAGATTACATTAAATCAATTATTAAATAATTGCGAAATGTACTGAAAATATCCTTCGTCGCTGGCGAACTTTCCATTAACAAGCTATATATTCTTTTAAATAAAATGTAACAGAGTGGGGACCTAATGTTTAATGGAATTTGGAAGAGGATCATCGATCTCATCTGTATTTATGTTTCCTAACTCAAAAACAGAGAGTACTTTGCATGAAGAATTAAAAAACATAAAGCTAAATTAATGCTATTGTGACAAAAAAAAATGTACAGATATTATCTCTACACAACATTTAGCTCAACATTTTGCTTTATAATTCACAGCTTCTTGATGTTCCAACAGTAAAATCTTTAGATTAATGAAATGGGTTTGTCGAAGTTCAGTTTAGTCAATGGTATGCTTTTTGTGTTCTCTCTCAAATGGTTTCGTAATTGTTTTTGGTTTTTCTATTTTTCAGTACCTTTTTTTTTTTTTTATGAAATTCAGTGGTCAATTTATTTTTGTCTCTGTCACAAATTTGTATGATCGCATTGTTTCTGATTGCTTATGAAAGCATTAAATTTGTTCATTAAACCTCAAATTAAATCCTTATTAACTCACTTGCATTACAAGTAAACCTCAAGATTCCCTTTTACTTACAAGTTTTATACTTTGATATGTTTTTGGAAAATAATCTGATAAACTTTGTTTTCTCTGTAAACTCTGTTTTCAGCCTTTTGTTTGCTACAACAGGTGGGTAGCTCAATAGCTCATAAATTTTGCATTCCTATCCAAATTTTGATCCAATCGTCATTCACTGCTTCACAAAACCAATGTGATATTGCCACCCCACCATTTTGTTATGAAAAAATACTCTCAACACTTTAAAGACTCTGTTTCTAGCTTATTTCTAATGTGATAATGCCACACCACACCATTTTGTTTCGAAAATGGCTCTCGGTTCTTGAAGTTTTGAAGTTCAAGGTTTATTCTTTCCTTTGCTTAAATTGTGTGTTCTTTACGAGCATATTTAGATGTATGTTTAAATAAGTTTTCACCATCTTCATTTAAAAAAAAAAATGAAAACATCCAATTTCAAAAACAAAACCAAATAGTTCTTTCACCTTCCATATGGAAAGTAAAAGTCAAGTTTTTTTTTTTTTTTAATTTTCTTACAAAGAAAATTATTGGGAAGTCTTATGAGAGTGAAATCCGATCCAAGGACAAAATTACATCAACTTAGAATTGATTTGTACATCAAAATAAGAGGAAGTTATTTTCATTTTAACAAAAGATACGCATGATTAATTGGCCAATTTTCTTTTTTGCCATTTGTGGTCTGAAATATTATGGGCAATTAAATAATTGATTCATAATTCCGAAGAATGCCATATGTCTTGCTAATAATCAATTAAATAATTGATTCATGACATGGTAAAAATTTTTATGAATGCATGCTCCAAACTATTTTTTTATATCAATTCAAATTTTGCTCAAAATAATCTTTGGAAAAAAATTTGCTCAAAATAAACAAAATTTGTATTAAAGATGGTGAAATAATATTGCGGAGAGTAACAATTGTTCAGTAACAAAGAAAAAAATTTAGACTTTCTCCTACTATACAAAAGTGTACCGTATTCTCCTACCTAATCAGTGTCTTTTACAACTCTACGTGAAAATTCTTTCGAGTTATAATGAATGAAAAAAAGAAAAAATCTTGAAACTCCTTAAAAATTGACATCCACGCAAAGCAAACCTAGGCATCATATCAATCTATAAATTACGAAATTATCAAATTTAAAAATGTTCTGATTAGTGAATAAATATTTCTTTATTAATAAATACTTGTTCACAATTGAAAATATAACATAATGCAAAATTAAGTTGAAGAATTGTTGAGGTGGGTAAGAGTAAAAAAGAAAAAAAAAATTGTTGAGGCAGGTACATCAAATAAAATGTACGATTAAGATTCAATTATTTTCATAGTTTTATTCAGCAACTATCAATTACAATTTTTTAAAAAGTTTACACAAAAATCAACTTAGCATTGAATCCAAATTTATTTTCAAAAGTTCTCTTCGTACCCAATGTATGGCTCTATTTTTCTTACCAGCCTCAACAACTAACTAAATTTTTCCTTTTTGGGTACAAAGCTAATCATGTTTTTATTTTGTTAGACTTTGCAATTAAAAAGTTGCGTACTTAACCCATTTAGGTCCGTTTGAAATTGTTTCTGGGAGTTTAAAAAATGATTGAAAAGCTAAAAATTAATTTTAGTGCTTATTTAATTTTTTAAAAAAATCACTTTTGATAAAGTCACTCAATCCTATAATATATTTTGAAAAGCAAGAATAGAGTAGTTTTTTAAATTGTAATTTTGAGAATCACTTTTATATTTAATACAATTTTATATATATCCTTATATATATTATAAAAATTCGAAATTATCCTTATTAATTAGGAAATAAAATTATAAACTTTAAAAAAATTCTTATTATTACCAATTATGTTGAGATAATAAAATAAAAAATGAAATTAATAATAAAAATAATAATTATTTTAGTTATCAATTATTATATATACACAATTAAAAATATTATATATATATATATATATATATATATATATATATATATATATATATATTTATATTTATAAATATGTAAATAAATTTTATTTAATATTATGTCTAATTCAATTATTTACACTCTCACAATAGTTTAACAATAAGATTTACCAAATATATATGACTGCTTTTAAAATTTACAACACTTATTTCTGCAGTATAACTAATAGTAATTATTTTAAAAACTACAATTTTAACCTTAGTATTTAAGGTGTGATGGGTTTTGAAAGTATTTGATAAGTACCATTATTTGCGGTGTAAAAGTCACTTTAATAAAATTTGTTTTGAAATTATATAATTATTGAAATAAATTATTTATTTAAACAAATAAATTATTTATTTAAACAGTCTTTTTCAGTTAAAATTTAAATAGTTAATATATTTAAATCAATTATTAAATAATTATTATATGTACTAAAAATATCCTGCGTTGCCTGCAGACTTTCCATTAACAAGCTATATATTCTTTATAATAAAATGTAAAAGATAGGGGACCTAATGTTATTGGAATTTGGAAAAGGATCATCTCTTCTGTATTTATGTTTTAACACAAAGACAGAGAGTACTTTGCATGAAGAATTAAAAAATAAGGCTACATTAATGCTACTTTGACCAAATATGTACAAACATTTATCTCCACAAAGCATTTAGCTCAACATTTAGCTTTCAATGGTATGATCTTTAGATTAATGAAATGGGTTTGTTGAAGTTTAGTCAATGGTATGCTTTTTGCTTTATCTCTCAAATGGTTTTGTAATTGTTTTTTTCCCATTTTTTGGTGCTTTTTTGAGGTTCAAATGGTCTATTTATTTTTAGCTCCGTCTCAAATTTGTATAACCGCATTGATTCTGATTGCTTATGAAAGAAGTTAAGAAGAAAATAAAAAATAATGCTTTCCACAATACATGTTCATTAAAACTCAAACTAAACCCTTTTTAATTCGCTTGCATTACAAGTAAACCTCGATATTCCCTTTGACTTACAAGCTTCGTACGTTTTTATGGTTTTGGAAAATAAACTGATAAACTCTGTTTTCTCTGTACACTCTGTTTCTGGCATTTTTCTGCTACAACAGATGGGTAGTTCAAAAGCTCAAAAATTTTGCATTCAAGTTCAAAGTTTGACCCTATCGTCATTCACTACTTCACACAACCAATGCGATATTGCCACCACAACATTTTGTTCTGGAAAAGTACAAAGACTCTGTTTCTAACTTTTTTATAATGTGAAAATGCCATTATTGCCACACCACACCATTTTGTTCTGCAAAAAGTATTCAACACTCGAAAGACTCTGTTTCTGGCTTTTTTCTTTCTTCTTTCGCATTGTGGCTCTCGGTTCTTGAAGTTTTGAATTCAAGTTTTGTTCTTTCCTTTGCTTAAAATGTGTGTTCTTTGCTTTTGTTTTTTCTTTTTTTATGTTTACTCTTTGAAGATAGCTCAAGCATTTTGTTTCTATTTTTTTCTTATTGTTGATTTTTTTTTCCAATGGGCTTCTGATTTGATCACAATGAGCCATTTGGAGTTCTTTTGACTGTAGTTTCTTCATTTTTATGCTCAAGGTTCTGTTTTTATCTACAGTAATATAAAAATCTGAACTTTCAAATTGTCTTTGTATGAAACTCTTTGAGTAACGTTCATTATATATAAAACATTTTATCAGTCTTTGAGAGTTATGGTTTTGCTTGAAATGAGTCAGTTGGAGTTTTTGCTCATAACAGTTTCAGTATATTCGTAAGAAGCACTTGAGGTTCAGTTGTTAAGTCCCGAAGTGAGAAAATTTGTTCCTTTTTGCATTTTCTTGAAGGATTTTTGACATTGGAGTTATATTTTAAAGTGTAAAGTTTTTTTTTAAGATAGATTTAAAGTGTAAAGTTTGCTCCTTTTTATTTTTCTTAAATGGGTTTATTGATTCCCTTGATTCTGTAGGATTTTTGGGAGAAGATTTTGGACAAAAGCAGCTTGGGGGGTCTAAAGTTGAGATGAGAGGTTTGAAGAAGATGGGAAGAAAAAAGAAGTTGAGGAAGGTAGAAGATTCTGAAGATTGTTGTTTCGTTTGCAAAGATGGAGGATCCCTCACGATCCACAAGTAAGCTGTAGTTTGCTAATTGCAACAAAGCATTATGGAGTAATGACTGCACATTTATCTTGGCATCATGCCATTGGCTGTTGGCAAAGAATATTGACAGTGGCCATTAGTTTATCTAGCTAGCAAATGCTCAATTCTCTTCACTCACAACATTTACATATTCCAAATAAAGTGTTTGGATCACATATATGTACGGATATACCTTTTTACAAAAGAAAAGTATTTTCAGTACACTGTGCATTTTGCATTTTGATCATTGCCCTTTGCCATAGAACACCTTATTGGTTATCAAACATATAGATTGTTGCTTTCGAATCTCTCAGTTAAGCAAAATTTCGTGTTATGTCCTTGTATTCATCTATCCTCTCTTTTGAGAAGTCACAATGATATCTGGCTCTTAATTGTGAAAATTGTTGCGACAGGGTAAAAAGATTAATTGCTGATAGGAAGTGAAAAAAATATTTAGGGCTTGTATGGTACTAAAAGTTCTGAAATTTTGTTGTAATTGATTCCTACAATGAGTGAAATGCGTGGTAAAAGTAATTGTGCTTTATGTTTAATCCTCTTCTAAGTTTTCTATCCTTGACAGAGCATATTGTTTATCCCACTAACTGTAGTATCTTTTGCGCATAGGGATTGTCTTAAAGCTTATCATCCTGGTTGCTTAAACAAATTAGATGCTTCTCTGATGACAACTGAAGAAGAATGGATTTGCAGTGAGTTATTCTTACTTGGGGTGATGCTTTTCCCTGCTTTTTATTCTGTATTTTTGTTGAACTTTTTTCTTTCCTTGTTAATCTTGCATTTTCTTTAGAATCTGTGGTAGTCCTCTGACTAAACAAGAACTTAATTTCAGATTTGCATTATTGCTTCAAACGCAATAGAGCTTCAAAATTTTATTGCCTATGCTGCCCATCTTCCATATGTGAAACCTGCCTCTATGAAGCTGAGTTTGCAATAGTTAAAGGGGATAAAGGCCTCTGTGATGAGTGTTTAGAGCTTGCATTGCTTATAGAAGAAAACAAAGATGTCGACTCTTATGGGGTATGTATAGTTAGTTATATGTACCATGCAAAGTTTTTGCACTTTCTAGTGTTTCTTATTACTTGGTATATATTCTTGGGATCTGTTAACTTTCTAGTGTTTCTTATTGCTTAGTATGCAGGATCAGATTATTTTAGTTGTACAATGGGAGAGTGATGCAACATCACTGTAAATAATTTAGTTTATAATTTTAGCATTGATGAATTTGTTGATTACAACATGGAAGGTGGAGCTTGTTAGCCATGGTGCAGGTCTCAGTACATTTGTAACTCCCAAGGATGCTTAACTGCAACTTTGAAATTGCACTTTATCTGATGCTTATATCCAGGTTCAACTTAAAAACAGTTGAATTCAGGCTTTAGACAGTGATAGTTCCTTCAACTTTAAAAACTGAGAATTTAATTGGCAATTAAGTATTTTATTCTTTCAGCCGAAGGCCACACGTGTATCATATCTATTAGATGTAGTCTGTAACTATTATCATTTGATTTTCATCATTTTTTGTAAATGTTAGTGTATTCTTCTTACTCTTAAATTTGCAATGGCTTTCTTTATTGTTCAACAGAACAAGATAGACTTCAGTGATCCAGACACAGAGGAGCACTACTTTTGTGACTATTGGCGGATAGTCAAGGAAAAGGAATGCTTGACTTCAGAACAAGTCATTTCAGCATTTAACCTGTTGAAAAGTGGTGAAAATTATAACTTGGCTTCTGATTCAGCTGGATTTGACAAAGGGGAAAAAGATACAAGTAGGAAAAGGAAGAAATCCAAAGGAAAGCAATCTGCAAACAAAAGTGGATTCAAGACAAGCAGAAA
Source organism: Clausena lansium (assembly GCA_030449835.1). NCBI lineage: Eukaryota > Viridiplantae > Streptophyta > Magnoliopsida > Sapindales > Rutaceae > Clausena > Clausena lansium. The sequence continues at coordinate 2,182,108 of JASUUF010000146.1, read as the reverse complement.
GGAGGTCAGTGGATGGGGATCGAAACCTCTCTTGGAGTTCCTGGCATCTATCGGTGAAGACACAACAAGAGAATTATCAACACAGGCTATCGCTACTATCATTAGTGAATACAACATAGTAAACAAACTTTTTCACCCCGAAAGAAAGAATAGAATCATTTGCGAGCAAGGCTGCAGGCTCTTTTCGGAAGGAAGTCAGTGAAGAAAACTGGGTTATATAAACTTCTGACCACTCATCTTGCAGAGAACTCGGACCGTTCTGAGGATGTATTTGTAAGTAGTTCACAATGCGATGATGATGAACCAGTGGCTTGTAAAAGGCAGCTTCGGTCGAGCTCAGTCAAAAAGTATCAAAGCAAGAAAGTTGATGCTTATGAAATTTCGGAAGCACAAGGTGCAGAATCTGCTGGCAAAGACTCTGTAGGAACGAATGAGCAAGAACATAATGTTGACATACCAGAATCCCCTACTAAGAGAAATTCTGAAGATGAATGTCAATTTAACACAACTGTTTACGACGATTTAGAAGAAAGCAATTCCTTGCCACAGCTGTTCTTACATGAGGTTCCTGTACTATCTGCTCATCCACAAAATGTGCAATCTGCTTGCAAGTTGTTTTCAGGAAGAAATCGACAAGAAAATAGTGATGGCTAATCAGAATCGTCCCTTGGAAGGACTTCTAATGGCAATGGAATTTCTTGCGACATGCCAGTAGATCAACCAGAGTTATTGAATGAGCTTCCTGTAGGAAATGTTGTTGCACAAGTGGAACCAGTGTCTGAGGATGCTGTGAGAGCAAATGAACGAGATGGCTTACCAGAATCATCCCCTGCTAAAACCTCTAATGGCAATGAAATTGTTTTCCCTATTCCATCTGAACAATCGCAGATATTGAATGAGGTTCCAGTAGTAATTGCAGTTGCTGAACATGTGGAACCAGCATCCAGGGACTCTGTGAGAGCATATGAACAATACAGCTTACCAGAACCATTAATGGGAAGAACTGAGGGCAATGCAATTCCTTGCCACTTGAAATATTTACCGAATGTTTCAGGTATTCCCAGCTTTACTAGCGTGTATCAATTTGCAAAGTAGTTTGTTTGAATTGCTCATCTTTTGAAACTTCTCTGGCCATTTATGATTACAGAACTGATTATAGTAATATACATGCTTCTATGCTGTAACTTGTTAACATTTTAGCAGCAGCTTCATCATCACAACCATCAACCGCTGTCTATGAGCCTGAGGTCCCCGAAGCATCAATACCACCATCACAAGCTGCAACAACTGTCTCCAAGCCTAAGGAGAAGGCAATAATTATTGATCTAATTGACGTTAAGGAAGAGAGTTCGGACATCAACCTCATAGATGAAGGGCAAGCATTCTTTGCCGACCTTCAGCTTCTGCTTGACGAGCTCCATAGCGACCTTCCAGGTTCTTCACAACAGCCGTCAGTCACTGCAGAACAAATTAATGAGGCAAAGAGTTGCTTCAATCTTTGCTGTTCCATGAATTTTGAGCAACTCACGAATCATGCTCAAAGAGATCAGTTTCTTTCCTCCTTGAACTTGCTTCAGAAATGTGGACACTTCCCTGAGAACATGCTTTATGATATAGGCCCCTCACCGGAGTCACTTCACCTCACCTCATAGAAGTACCCTTGCAAATTGAAATAATAATGATTTCCTTGCTTTTAATGGTTGTAAGTTATGTTTAAATGTAACTTAGGGAGACCCTGGTAGTAATAATGCGAATGACTATCACAAATGATATCTTAGACATTTTCGGTATACGGATAGATATTTATTTGTGATAAATGGATAGACAATCCTAATTTTTTAAGGAAATAATATTATGTATATGACAAAGACAATCACAAAGCTATGTTTTCAATCCTAGTATAAGTATGTCAGAATCTGTCTATATATTATAATTGAAGTTTATATAAAAAAAAATACGTGCTTTAAAGTATGTCAAAATTTAAAGACATTTTAATATATCATAATTGAAGCTGAACCTAGAAATATCAAATTCCAAACAATATTAAAAACAAAAACAAAAACAAAAGACTTGAAACCAACTGAAATAACGAGGCAGAGCTACAGTCCACTCACAAATAGATAATGAAAGTAAGAAATTTTAAAAACTTAGGATCCAAGAATTTATGTCCAAAAAATAATAATAACATTCATATTACATGGTCCTGTGCTTTCTCTTAGAGTAAAAAGTATTATATTCAATATGTTCATTATAATAATAATTGAGATTAAAAATTTAAATTAATCCATTTCTATTAGTAGTAATGCCAAAGATGCAACATTTTTTTTTGTTCTATTTTTCTAATTTTGTTTTGTTTTTGCCTTTTTTGTTCTAATTTTGATAGTACTCTATTATGACAAGACATTGAATTGATTCATTTGAAAAAAAGGTAATACAACTCAAATAATGAGGCATGAGCTGGCCTACTCATAAATAGATAATAAAAGTAAGAAAATATAAAAACTTAGGGAATCCCCTTAAGTTACAACAAGTGTAACTTATTCCCCTCACATAAACAGTATCCGAAGGGACTTTGGATACTGTTTACGTGAGGGGAGTAAATTATACTTGTTGTAACTTAGGCCCCTCGAAACTTAGGACACAAGAATTACTGCCAGAAAAATAATAATAACATTCATATTATATGGTCCTGTGCTTTCTTCTAACATAAAAAGTATCATGTTCAAGATGTTTACTACAATAATAATTGAGATTAAAAATTCAAATTAATCTATTTCTATTAGTAGTAATGCTAAAGATACAATATTTTATTCCTTTTTTTTTAATTTTGTTCTGCTTTTGACTTTTACTAAACAGTTAGTACTCTACTATGTCTACTCTGACCAAACATTGAATCGATACATTTGAAAAAGGGCAATCCAACTCAAATAACGAGGCTTGATCTACTGCCTGCTCACATATGGATAGTGAAAGTAAGAAAATCTAAGACCCAACGATTGCTGACCAAAAAATAATAATAATATTCATATCATATAGGTCTATGCTTTCTTCTAGCATAAAAAGTATCATGTTCAAGATGTTTATTACAATAATAATTAAGATTAAAAAATCAAATTAATCCATTTCTATCAATAGTAATGCTAAAAATAAAAAACTTTATTATCTTTTTTTAAATTTGTTATGTTTTTGGCTTTTGCTGAATAATCAGTACTCTACTATGTCTACTATGACCAAACATTAAATTGATACATTTGAAAAAGGCAATACTGCTCAAATAACGAGACATGAGCTTCTGCCTACTCACAAATAGATAATGAAAGTAAGAAAATTTAAAAATTTAGGACCCAAGGATTGCTGCTCGAAAAATAATAATAACATTCATATTATATGGTCCTGTGCTTTATTCTAACTTAAAAAATATCATGTTCAAGATGTTTATTACAATAGTAATTGAGATAAAAATTTAAATTAATCCATTTCTATCGGCAGTAATGCTAAAGATACAATGTTTTATTTAATTTTTTTTATTTTGTTATGTTTTTGGCTTTTGTTGAACAATCAGCACTATACTATTTCTACTCTGACCAAACATTGAATTGATATATTTGAAAAAGGCAATCCAACTCAAATAATGAGTCATGAGCTACTGTCTATATATAAATGGATAATGAAAGTAAGAAAATCTAAAAACTTAAGACGCAAGGATTGTTGCCCAAAAAATAATAATAACATTCATATTTTATGGGCCTATGCTTTCTTCTAGCGTAAAAAATATCATGTTCAAGATATTTACTGCAATAATAATTGAGAATAAAAATTCAAATTAACCTATTTCTATCAGTAGTAATGCTAAAGATACAATATTTTATTCTCTTTTTTAATTTTGTTCTACTTTTTACTTTTGTTGAACAGTCAGTACTCCACTATGTCTAATCTGACCAAACATTGAATTGATACATTTCAAAAAGACAATCCAACTCAATTAACGAGGCATGAGCTACTGCCTGCTCACAAATGGATAATGAAAGTAAGAAAATCTAAAAACTTAGGACCCAATGATTGCTGCCCAAAACATAATAATAACATTCATATTATATGGTCATGTGTTTTTTTCTAACATAAAAAGTCTTATGTTCAAGATGTTTATTGCAATAATAATTTAGTTTAAAAATTTAAATTAATCCATTTTTATCAGTAGTAATGCCAAAGACACAAAATTTTATTCTCTTTTTTTTTTTAATTTTGTTATGTTTTTGGCTTTTGCTAAACAATTAGTACTCTGCTATGTCTACTCTGATTGAACATTGAATTGTTACATTTGAAAAAGACAATCCTACTCAAATAACGAGGCATGAACTATTGCATACTCACAAATGGATAATACTTAGGACCCAAGGATTGCTGCCCAAAAAATAATAATAACACTCATATTATATGGTCTTATGCTTTCTTCTAGCGTAAAAAGTATTATGTCCAAGATGTTTATTACAATAATAATTGAGATTAAAAATTCAAATTAATTCATTTCAATCAATAGTAATGCAAAAGATACGAAATTTTATTATCTTTTTTTAAATTTGTTATGTTTTTTACTTTTGCTGAACAATCAGTACTCTACTATGTCTACTCTGACCAAATATTGAATTGATAGATTTGAAAAAGGCAGTACTACTCAAATAACGAGGCATGAGCTATTGCCTACTCACAAATGGATAATGAAAGTAAGAAAATTTAAAAATTTAAGACCCAAGGATTGCTACCCAAAAAATAATAATAACATTCATATTATATAGTCCTATGTTTTCTTCTAACTTAAAAAGTATCATGTTCAAAATGTTTATTATAATAATAATTAAGATTAAAAATTCAAATTAATCCATTTCTATCTTTAGTAATGCTAAAGATATAATGTTTTATTCTCTTTTTTAAATTTTTTCAATTTTTCACTTTTGTTGAACAATCAGTACTCTCCTATGTCTACTCTGATCGGACATTGAATTGATACATTTGAAAACAGCAATCCAACTCAAACAATGAGGCATGAGCTACTACCTACGGACAGATAGATAATGAAAGTAAGAAAATCTAAAAACTTAGGAGCCAATGATTGCTGCCCAAAAAATAGTAATAACATTCATATTATATGGGCCTATGCTTTCTTCTAGCGTAAAAAGTATCATGTTCAAGAAGTTTATTGCAATAATAATTGAGATTAAGAATTCAAATTAATCCATTTTTATCAATAGTAATGCTAAAAATACAATATTTTATTCTTGTTTTTTTTTTTTAATTTTGTTCTGTTTTTGGCTTTTGTTGAATATTCAATACTCTACTATGTCTACTTTGACCAAACATTGAATTGATGCATTTAAAAAAGGCAATCCAACTCAATTAACGAGGCATGACCTACTCACAAATAGATAATAAAAGTAAGAAAATCTAAAAACTTAGGATCAAGAATTGTTGCTAAAAAAAAATAATAACATTTTATATTATATGGGTCTATGCTTTCTTCTAGTGTAAAAAGTATCATATTCAACATGTTTATTTTAATAATAATTGAGATTAAAAATTCAAATTAATCCATTTCTATTAGGAATAATGCTAAAGATACAATATTTTATTCTCTTTTTTAATTTTATTTTGTTTTGGCTTTTACTGAACAGTCAATATTCTACTATGTCTACTCTGACCAAACATTGAATTGAAACATTTGGAAAAGGCAATCGAACTCAAATAACGATGCATGAGCTACTGCCTACTCACAAATAAATAATGAAAGTAAGAAAATATAAAAACTTCGGACCAAGGATTGCTGCCCAAAAAATAATAATAACATTCATATTATATAATCCTATGCTTTCTTCTAGCGTAAAAAGTACCATGTTCAAGTTGTTTATTAAAAAAATAATTAAGATAAACATTTCAAATTAATCCATTTCAATTAGTAGTAATGCTAAAGATACTATATTTTTGTTCTCTTTTTTCAATTTTAATCTGTTTTTGGCTTTTGTTAAACAATAGTATTCTACTCTGACCAAATATTGAATTGATATGTTTAAAAAAGGCAATACAACTCAAATAATAAGACATGAGCTACTACCTACTCACAAATGAATAATACAAGTAAGAAAATTTTAAAACTTAGGAACCAAGGATTACTGCAAAAAAAAAAATAATAACATTCATATTATATTGTCCTGTGTTTTCTTCTAATGTGGAAAGTATCATGTTCAAGATGTTTATTACAATAATAATTGAGATTAAAAATTCAAATTAATCCATTTCTATTAATAGTATTGCTAGAGATACAATACTTTATTCTCTTTTTTTTTTAATTTTGTTATGTTTTTGGCTTTTGCTGAACAATTAGTACTCTAATTTGTCTACTCTTATTAAACGTTGCATTGATACATTTGAAAAAAGCAATCCAACTCAAATAACGAGGCATGAGCTACCGCCTAATCATAAATGGATAATAAAAGGAAAAAAATAAAAAAATTTAGGACCCAAGAATTGCTGCCCAAAAAATAATACTAACATTTATATTATATAATCATATGCTTTCTTCTAGCGTAGAAAGTATCTTGTTCAAGTTGTTTATTAAAATAATAATTAAGATTAAAAATTTAAATTAATCCATTTCTATTAGTAGTAATGCTAAAGATACTATATTTTTGTTCTCTTTTTTCAATTTTTATCTATTTTTTACTTTTATTAAATAGTAATACTCTACTCTGACCAAACATTGAATAAAAACCTTCAAAAAAAGTAATACAACTCATATAATAAGACATGAGCTACTGTCTATTCACAAAAAGATAACGAAAGTAAAAAAATTTAAAAACTTAGTACCCATTGCTGCCCAAACAATAATAATAACATTTATATATGCTTTCTTCTACTGTAAAAAATATCATGTACCTGGTGTTTATTACAAAAATAATTGAGATTAAATTTTTAAGTTAAATCCATTTCTATTTGTAGAAATGCTAAAGATATTTTGTTCTGTTTTTCTAATTTTAATTTTTGGCTTTTGCTGAACAATAGAGTAGTCTACTGACGAAGCATTTAATTGATACCTTTTCAAAGGCAAACCATTTCTTGGTTTCTCTGCAAAACTTCTCAAACACGCCGTCTGCTTGTTGAAACAGAAGCTTTTGTGAAGTTCAAAGGTTTTTTTTTGTCTCAAAAATGTTTTTTTTTTTTTTTTTGCTTTGGTTTTAGCTTCATCTCCGCAAAGGGTTATCTGAATAAAGGTTAAATGCATGTTCTTTTGCTTTTCCCTTGAAATGGGTTTCTGTTTTCATTTTTGTTCTGTTTTGTAACACTAAGAGAAAGTTTTAGAGAGACAATGCTATAAAGTCTTGAGCTTGATTATAAAGTTTTTATTTTTATTTTTTCTCAATAAAGTTCGAAGTTTGTTCCTTTCAGTTCATTTGTTTAAAACTTCTGATCATCGTATTTAAACTACAAAGTTTGTTTCTTTTTGCTTTTTCTTAAATGGTCCCCTGCTTCTGTAGGGTTTCCAAGAGAAGAATTTTGAAGTGAAGCACTTGGGTTGTTCTTAAACTGGCATTCTGGGCTTAAAGTTGAGAGCTTTGCAGAAGATGGGAAGAAGACAGAAGTTGAAGAAGGAAGAAATTGCTGAAGACTGGTGTTTTGATTGCAAAGATGGAGGAACTCTCATGATTTGTGACCATAAGTAAGTGTTTACAAAGATTCTAAAAAAGTTCAGATTTTTTTTGCTTGAAACGACGTAACTTATTCGTTTGGAGGTTGAACGTAGTATTATTATTAATATTATTATATATGCCTCACAAATTATTTTCATTTTTTTCTGTCTCTTTACAATAAGCTTGGCCGTGTATATTTTATGATGAATGTGACGGTTGTTTGTTGTTTGATCTTCTTTCAGAGCTAATCTTTGACAGAGCATGTCGTTTATCCCACTAACTGTAGTAACCATTGCCTGTAGGGATTGTCTTAAAGCGTATCATCCCAGTTGTGTAAACAAAGATAATTCTGCAATGAAGACTAATGAAAAGTGGACTTGCAGTGAGTAATTCTTATTTGTGATGATAACTTTCCCTGGGAATTGTTCTGTCACATTATCGTTGAACTTTTTATAACACAATTTAGTAACGTGTCCGAGGCCTTATAATGCGTCTTCCATCTATATCATACATGAGAATATGCTAAGAGAGAAAATGTGGCATCACATTCTTATCACTTATCACAATCCACAAAACCTAACAACACGGGACCCGCATAGTTGATTAGAGTAGAAAATTATGCACCCTGAAGTGGCATTGCTGCACCCATAACATGCACAAGTGACACATGCCCACTTATGCACATATTAAATACATCTATGTTACAATCTTATGTGGTAACGAAAAATACAGATGACTAGGAGGTGTCTTCTTTCTCTTCAGCAGATCAAGTTCAATAAGTAGCATAACTCCTTGTACACTTTTCGTATGAAGCTTACCGGTCAAAAAAGTTAACTCAGATTTGCTTTCCTTTTCAGTTTATACCTGTGATTCTTGCATTTTCTTTAGAAATTTGTGGTATCCCTTGACTGAATTAAGTATTAAATTTCAGATTTGCATATTTGCTTCAAATGTGGTAAAGCTCCAAAATTTTATTGCCTATGTTGCCCATCTGCCATTTGTGGACCCTGCCTCTATGAGGCTGAGTTTGCAGTAGTTAAAGGGGATAAAGGCCTCTGCGATGAGTGTTTAGAGCTTGTATTGCATAAAGAAGAAAAGAAGGATGTTGACTCTAATCAGGTATGCATAGTTGGTAATATAATATGCATCCGTGCAAAGTTTTTGCAACTTTCTAGTGTTTCGTATTGCTTACAACACTATTAGATGCCACATAGACTATAAAATATCTTAATGATTTAGACAGTTTGTTCAGCATCATCCATCTACAAATTTTCGCAAAAATGAAATATATGCTTTCTTTACTATTATCTCTTGAAAAGAAAAGAAAAAAATAATGATGACTAGATGAAGGATCAAACTATTGTGGTTCTTGAACGGGAGAGTTATGGATCAGCATTGTAAATAATTTATTTTATAAAGTTTAATATTGATTAATTTATGATTAACTCTTGAAAGATTGAGCTTGTTATCCCTGATTCAGTTCTCAGTTGCACAACTATAAACAGATGCATGGTTTACTGATTTTGCAAACTTTAAAGTTGCACGTCATCTGATGGTAATATCTGCATTCATCTTGAAAAAAAATTCACTCGGACTTTAGACAGTGCTTGTTACATCTATAATAACACAGAATTTGACTCGGTAATTAAGTAGTTTATTCTTTCTGCCAAAGGTCACACGTGTATCATATCTTTTAGACGCAGTCTGTGACTACCATTATTTATTTATTTATTTTGACGGTGTTTTTACTCTCTTTCATCTTTATATGTAAATGTTACAATTTTTATTCTTTAATTTGCGATGATTTTCTTTATTGTTCTACAGGGCAAGAATGACTTCAATGATCCAAGCACAAAGGAGTTCTTTTTTTATGACTATTGGCGGATAATAAAGAAAAAGGAATGCTTGACTTCAGAAAAAGTCATTGCAGCATCTAACCTGTTGAAAAGGGGTGAAAATTATAAGTTTGCTTCTGATTCAGATGAATATGACATAGGGGAAGAAAAGAAGAGCAGGAAAAGGAAGAGATCAAAAAGAAAGCAATCTGTGATGAAAAGTAAAGTAAAGTCAAGCAGAAAAGAGTTTGTTGGATGGGCATCGAAATCTCTCTTGGAGTTCCTGGTCTCCATTGGTAAAGACACAACCAGAAACTTATCAAAACAGGCGGTTGCAACCATCATTAGAGAATATTGCAAAGAAAACAACCTGTTTCACCCGGATAAAAAGGAGATATATTGTGATGCAAGGCTACAGGCTCTTCTAGGAAGGAAGTCAGTGGAAAAACGTAAAATATGTAAACTTCTAACCACTCATTTTGCTAAGAACTTAGATTGTTCAGAGGAAGAGCTTTTATGTAGTTCAGAAAATGAGGATAATGCTTCAGTGGCTTGCAAAAGACAGATGCGTTCAAGCTCAGTCCAAAAAGCTCTTAGCAAAGAAGTTGTTGCTGATGAAACTGCAGAAGCAGAAGGCGCAAAACCCACTGGCAAAGACTCCACAGGAACAAATGAGAAAGAACATAATGTTGGCGTATCACAATCACCTCAATTGAACACATCTTTGTATGATGGATTAACTGATATAGTAGAGTACAATCATTTGCTTCGTTGGTGTGAGGAAAGGGAGAGGTCCAATGGAGAGATGTCTGCAAAGAGAGATAAGGTAAGCTCAAGGATGTGCCTATTTTTGAAGTTTGTTCTAAAGATCATTTTTGAATTTCATTAATAATCTAACCAACTTGTTTATTTATACTGTTTGCTTACCTCTGCATGTTGCATATTATGGGAACAAAATAGTAGAATGCAATAGCAGTAGTTTCTCTGCAAAACTTTGATGATCTGGCATGGAATGGAAGAGAGAATATACTTTGTTGATGTATTTTTGACTTTCTAATTTAGATTAAAAAATATTATTCTATTAATAGGTAGCAATGGAACCTAATCATTGAAACTTTGAAAAGAAAGAACAAATAATGAAAACCTGAAAAATATCTAAAGCATTGCATTATTAGAATTCGCTGAGTATTTTTGTTTACTATTATGGCATAAATATGGATAACCTAAACTGTCCATGAAGAAAACCTTAGCTTGCATTTTACATCTACATTATCTAAGAACATGAACTGTTTGCCACCGGTTCAGATGCCATCAGAGCAGCCGCTGCAGTCCTTACATGAGGTTCCGATAGTATTTGCTGACACAGACTATGCAGAACCTGCTTGGAAGGTGTATTCTAGAAGAAATCGACAAGAATGTACTGATGGCTTACCAGAATTGTCCCCTGGAATGATTTCTAATAGCAATAGAATTTCTTTCCACATGCCATCAGATCAACCAAAGTTATCAAATGAACTTCCAGTAGTAATTGCAGCTGCAGAACATGTGGAACCTACAATTGAGGACTCTGTGAGAGCGAAAGAACAAGTTTGCTCACCAGAATCATCCCTTGTTAGAAATTCTGAAGGAAATGCAATTCCCTGCGACATGATACCTGATCTTTCAGGTTTATCTACCTATACTAGTGTTTTTCAATTTGCTCAGTAGTTTATTTGAATGCTTTGTTTTTTGGAACTTCTCTAGTTATTTCTGAATACAGAATTGAATACAAGTTGTTTACACTCATTTGTAAGCTTTTAACTTGTTGTCCCTGTAACAGTAGCTCCACCATCACAACCATCAACTGCTATCTTTCAGTCTGAGCTCCCTGAAGCATCAGCTCCACCATCACAACCATCAACTGCTGTCTGTCAGTCTGAGCACCCGCACCCTGAAGCATCAGCCCCAACATCTAAACCTGCACCTACTGTCTGGAAGCCTAAGCAAGAAGTAATAATCATTGACCTCTTAGATGAAAGGGATGTTAAGGAAGAGAGAGAGGAGATGAACTGCTTAGGTGAAAATGATGCCTTCTTTGAAGATCTGCAATCTCTGCTTGACCAGTCTCTTGAAGACCTTTCAGGGCCTTCAGAGCAGCCACCAGTCACACACACATTGAGTCCTGATCAAATTATGGAGGCAAAGCATTACTTGCATAAGTTCTGTTTGATGAATTTTGATCAGCTAATAGATCATGCGGAAAGGGATCGGCTTTTTTCCTCTCTGGATTTGTTGCTGAAACACGGATTCATCCCTAAGCACATGCTCGAAATGGTAACAAATTTACAATTGACGTTTTCGAGTAGCACATTTTTATACTCTCAGTGTCAGGAGAGTGTTAGGAGGGCAGATGAGGAAAGAGAACGTGCCGAGTCCTTAAAGCGAGAATTGGCAGACAAGTTTCAACTTTATGAAGAGATCGAAAGTAAAAAAGAAGTTGCAGCTGACAGGATTGAGGAGTTGAAAAATCAGTTGAAAGATGTGAGGGATTCAAGAAATGGTCTATATGAACAAAGCAAGAGTCTTAAGGCATCATTAGAAACATTCAAAGGTGCCCTTTATCAGTGCATGCAAAGTTCCAAGACCTTGGCGATGAGCAAAGAAACTGGGCAGCAAGTCATGAAAGATATTGTAGAGTCCTGGAACAGCTCCAAAATTGAAATCTTGAATCTTTTGCTTGACGTCTCTCCTTAATTCTTCATCTGTGAACAGAAGTAGCTTTGCTTCTGTTTCCACTTGCCAACAAATGAGACCAGTAACTTGTGCTTTGGCCTTCTTCTTTCTTGTCATGTAGAATTTATATTAATGTTTCAGAACCCTTTGATCCATGAAGTGGTTGCATGATTAATTCTGATGGCTCCAAATTTTCTTATCTACACCATTCAATGAGTACTTTTTATTTTCTTGTGACAAGTGTGTGTATGGTTATGCATAGCCCTTATGTATAGATATACCGATATACGCTACAAGGTGATGAGTAACATAAAATGAAAAATAAAAAAGTAAAGGGCTTATTTGGTACAAATGGACAAACTATATCTACTCTATCAAAAGCCCCTAGAGGTTGAGAAACTCCTTAATTATTAATTCTACCTAAATCAGCTTGTTACCTCTATTTATGGTCGTTAATGGGGTTGGTTGGCCAAAGTAAGACTCGGTTTGGAGTATTTTTAGGTTTCAAAACATTTATTTTTAAATGTAATTTTATTTACCCAAATGAAACTTAGTAAGCACAAATAACTTTCAGGGACTCCAAATGTTATTACCCAAATAATAATAATAATAATAATATCCTATGTTTTCTCCTAACACATAAACAACTACATAGTGCAGCAAGTTCAAATTTTATGAATCATGTTCAGATTGTTTACAACAAAATAATTCACATTAAATCTCAAATTGATCCATTTCTATTATTAGTAAAAGTTATAGTGTTTTTTTTACCTGTACATGACTCTGACCTCTGACCAAACATAGAATCGATTCATTTTCGACACCATTTTCACTTCTCTGTATATACTCTCTAAAACGTCTCAGGCGGTCAGGCCTTCTCCGTTTTTAGCTTTTGCTTTGAAACAGTCATTTTCAAACACTCAAAACTTTAGTCTTTACCATCATTGTTGTTCTCAGCTTCTTTCAGTTTAAAGGTCAGTTTTCGCTTCTCTCTCTAGTGGGTTTAAATTTTTGCTTTTTGTTTGTTCTGTTTTTGTGTTTTGAGAATTAAGTTTCGGTGGAGATAATGCTGTTTAAAAGCTTTGGAGTTCATGTTTCAAATGGGTTTTTGATTCTTCATCTATACATTGTTAAAAATTTGATTTTTATTTTTTTCAGTTGAATTTTCTTTGACATGGCTTCTATGCCTTCCTTTTAGTTTCTTCTCTGCAAAGGTTCTTCTCAAAAGGTTAAAGGTTTGCTCTTTTGCTTTTGCCTTTTTTTTTTGGGGGTCTTATTTTTGTTTTTTTGTTCTGTTTTTTGTGTTTCTAGAATCAAGTTTTGTTAAGAAGCATTTGGGGTTCTTGCTGAATCATGGATTAATTATTTTCTTTCTTTTCATGCTTGGATTTTTTCTTTGATCAGAAGCATTTGGAGTTCTTGTGCTGATCGTAAAAATTTAAACTTTTGGTTTGATCAAACTCATGTACTCATGACATTAAAATTTTAAACTTTTAGTTAATGTCTCATGTGAGGTTTCAAGATTCTATTTTTATCTTCTTTTCTGCAAATGCTTGTCTAAAATATTCCGTAAATGCATATTCATGGATTTTTGAAAGTTAAAGCTCCTTTCTTTTGATCTTGAATTTTAAATTTCAAAGTTTCCACCTTTTTTATATAAGGGTTTGGGTTAAAGTAAACTTTCAGTACATCTATGTAAAACTCTTGAGCTTCATTTGAAGTTAAAAAATTTTTCCTTTTTCATCATTTCCTCGAATGGGATTTCAACAATGCTTTGATCATGAAATATTTACCATGAGAGAAAGCCTTTTTCACTGATTTCCTTGACTTTTTGTGGTTTGGTGTATCAACACTTTGAAGAAGATGGCAAGAAACAAGAGGTTGAAGAAGGTAGAAATTTCAGAGATTTGGTGTTTTAAATGCAAGGATGGAGGTGAGCTTAGGCTCTGTGACAACACGTAAGTTCAAAAAAGGTTTTTAATAACAATTTGCATCAGTAGTTATGTCCCCTATTTTCATTTTACTGTTTGATTCGTTAATTTCTAGTATTATTTAGGATTATTTTCTTAACTCCCTATTGTTTGTGGAAAAAATAAGATTTGGTGAAGTAGTCACTTAGATGTTTTATTTTCAAAATACATCGCTCAGATTCCCAAAAGTTTTGGCAAATGAAATATGGCTGAGCATTCAAATTTGCATGCCTTTAAAAAGATTGTTCGCTATCCCATTAATTAATTGTTGTATCCATGGCCTGCAGGAAGTGTCTAAAAGTTTATCATCCTGAGTGTGTAGACAAAGATGAATCTTTTCTGGCAGCTGAAACTAAGTGGACCTGTAGTAAGTTACTAACATACATAATGATGCTTTGTGTGTTTTATTCTCTTATTATTGTTAAGTCTCTGCCTCTTAAGTTGAAGTTTAATGTATTTCCATATAACCTTAACAATGTAACAAAGTAAAAGCTGCTGGACTTGCAATAGGCTGTTGAAAAGAAGAACAAAGCTTATTATATGATATTGGTTATCTCAATTTTTCTACTTTTCATTCTTTGTTTCATTACTTTATGTTTCTTGAATCATTTATGAGATATCCAGTCGACCAGCTTGTAACATGAAATGTTCAACATTGCAGATTGGCATTTTTGCCGTGTTTGCAGAAAAGCCTCAAAGTTTTATTGCTTTTGCTGCCCATCTGCAGTATGCAAAACCTGCCTGTATGATGTTCAGTTTGCAGTGGTAAAAGAAAATAAAGGATTTTGTAATTCCTGTTTAGAGCTTGCTTGGCTTATAGAAACAAAGAAGGATGTCAACTGCGATGGGGTAATGATGATTAACAGTTGGTAAATGGAATTTAAGTTAGTAAATTTTCTGTTTGATATCTTGACTTCATTTTTTGACTTGCTCTCTGTTGGTTTATATTATTCTGCAGTGCAAGATTGGCCTGAATGATCCAGAGGAAAGAAAAAGGTTCTACTTTAACAGGTATTGGCGGATAATAAAGGAAAAAGAAAGCTTGACCCCAGAAAATGTTATTTCAGCATATTACCTGCTGAAGAAGGGTGAAATGCATAAGCTTGTCTCTAACGCTTTTGAAGCTTATGAAGGTGAAGAAGACATTGATGAATTTGAAGATGAAAATCTATTTCATGTCTGATTTACAATGATTTCAATTTTACAGAAGAACACAACCTGTCACTTTGTTGGAATGACAAAAGGAAGAGATCCAACCCAAAGACATCTGGGAAGAAAGAAAAGGTAAACGCTCAATGATGTCAGAAAATTATTATAGACATCATTTCTGTTATTCTTTTTTCAACGTTGATGAAACTAACTATCCTGCGTAATCAATTTGGAATCAAAACAGGCCAATTTACAGAACCACATTGGTAAGGCAACAGAGATACAAGGGAAGAGAGGATATCCTTTGATGATGTGCTCTTTCATTCAAATTTCAGCTAAGCAACATAATATCTGATTCAACTAAATGCATTTGTTTACTATATATGTATAACAGTCTCGTGTAGAAGACATGGACAATATAAACTGTCCATTAATTATTACAGGCGTTGTGGATTGGAATTTTCAAAAGGTCTACGACCCTTAACTTGCATTTTTCATCTACGTTCTCCAAATACATAGAAAGCCTGCCACCACTTCAGATGCCATCAGAGCAGCCACAGTTATTACATGAGGTTCCGGCAGTACTTGGAGACTCACAAGATGTTGAACCTGCTTGCAAGGACTTTACAAAAACAAACCAACAAGAACATAATGGTGGCTTGACAAACTCATACCCAGGAAGCACTTCTAAAGGCAATGAAGCTTCATGTTACACGCCATTGGAACATGTGGAACCTGTATCTGAGGAATCATCAATTGGAAGAACTTCTAAACGCAATGGAGTTTCTTCCCACATGGCATCAGAACAACAACTGTTATATGAGGTTCCAGAAGTAATTGCAATTGCACAACCTGTGGAACCTGCATCCGAGGACTCAGTGAGAGCAAAAGAACAAGTGAGCTTTCCAGAATCATCCACTGATAGAACTTCTGAAGGAAATGCAATTCCTTGTGATATGCTACCTGATTTTTCAGGTTTGTCTGGCTGTACTAGTGTTTTTCAATTTGGTCAGTAGTTTATTTGAATTAGTTGCTTTGTCTTTTGGAACTTCTCTAGTCATTTCTGATTGCAGCACTGAATACGAGTTGTATACACACACTTGTAAGCTTTTAACTTGTTATCCTTGTAACAGTAGCTCAACCATCACAACCATCAACTGGGGTTTTTCAGTCTGAGCTCCCTGACGCATCAGCTCCACCATCTCAACCTGCAACTAAAGTCTGCAGGCCTGAGAAAAAAACAATAATCATTGACCTCTTAGATGAAAGAGAAGTTAAAGAAGAGAGAGAGGAGATCAACCTCTTATGCGAAAGGGATGCCTTCTTTGAAGATCTTCAATCTCTGCTTGATCAGTCCCTAGAAGACCTTTCAGGGCCTCCAAAACAGCCATTGGTCACACACACATTGAGACCTGATCAAATTATGGAGGCGAAGCATTACTTGCATCAGTTCTGTTCGAAGAATTTTGATCAGCTAATAGATCATGCGGAAAGGGATCAGTTTGTTTCTTCTCTGGATTTGTTGCTGAAACACGGATTCATCCCTAAGCACATGCTCGACATGGTAACTGATTTACATTTGAAATTTTCGAGTAACACATTTTTATATACTGAGTGTCGGGAGAGTGTTAAGAGGGCTGACGAGGAAAGAGAACGTACTTTGTCCATAAAGAAAGAATTGGCAGACAATTATCGACTCTACGATGAGATTGAAAGTGAAAAAATAGTTGCAGACAACTGGTTCAAAGAGTTGAGAAACCAGTTGAGGGATGCAAGGAATTTAAGAAACGGTCTAGATGAACAATGCAAGAGTCTAAAAGCATCATTAGAAACATCCAAAGATGCCCTTTATCAGTACATGAAAAGTTTCAAGACCTTGGCGATGAGCAAACAAACCGGGCAGCAACTCATGGAAGATATTGACGAGTCCTGGGACAGCTTCAAAACTGAAATCATGAATCTTTTGCTCGGCGTCTCACCTTAATTCTTCATCATCTGTGAACAGCAGTAGCCTTGCTTTTGTAGCCCTCAAAATGAGACCATTAATCTTCTTATTTCTTGTTATGTAGAATTTATATTAATATTTCATTACCCTCGGATCTATGAAGTGGTTGCATGATTAATTCTGATGGCTCCAAATTTTTTTTTTATCGATGCTCACCTACGTACTTCAGTGAGTACATTCGTTATCTTGTGATGAGAGGTTTTTGCTTTTGATTTAATGGAAAATGAGTTCATGCATTTCCTTATATACTCGATAAGGTAACATTACTCGCATTGGACTTCATTTTGTGCTTTTTATACTTCTTGAAAAGTATTTTTTTTTAGTAAGGTGGCTAAAGTTCAAATTAATTTTTTTTTAATCTCTCTTAAGATTCAAACTTACGTGACCAATGCATGAAACCACTGGGTGAAATCCCTGGAGCCTAATTAGTATAAGACATGAAATTGTTTAGAAAATCATTAGGAGATTGTTTTTTCGTTCAGAAAAAAATCATTAAGAGAAGCAATTAGTAGGTAATTTGTTTTTTAAAGTACTTTTCAGTTATAAAAAACACATGAAATTGTTTTTCAATTTTTGTTTTCAAATTGTATTACTATTTTCATTATAAAGTAATTTCTATTATTTTATCTCTAATTTGTGGGGCATAATCAGAAGGTGTGCATGATAATGATAAGCAAATGTGGGCGTGCCGCGTGTAGATCTAAGGAGTATGGAGTCGTCATTACCGTTAAGATTTTGACACAAGAATCAAAATCTAGTTGGTGCCACATGGCATTAACTTGATCAATCACTGTGTTATACATGAAAATAATCCCTGCTCTTGAAAGTTTAATTATTTATACAAGCATCTTTTAAATTTTGGCTGCAGTCATGCCTTTAGTTAGAAATTAGAAGTTGATCACACAACAAGAAAATGAAGGGCAATAAATAAAATAATTTAAAAAACTTGATCTGATATGTAAATCTAAATAAATAATTTTTTCATGATTATATTTTTGGGTAAAAAGATATAAGTCTCGTAAGTTATTGCATACACACTTGTATGGCAAAGACATGTCATTGTATGACTAAATGATTGCTAGTGATAACATATTGAAATTGAATTGGTCTCATCTAGCATTTTCTCTATGCTCAATATTATTTATGCAAGGAAAGGATGGACTATGAATTTTTATTATCCCGATCTAATTTGTAAATATTTGTATCAATGTTGATACATATAAAAGAGTAAGAACAATACATACATACATACATACATACATACATATATTGTTTTTAATGGATTTTGGGTAAGTTGATTGAGAGTGTAAAACCCACTAAAAATAATGAAATTTATTTTCGAGTTAAGGAGTACCTCACTGAGTTGTAGAGTGTAGGCTGTTTTGGCTTTTTAATGGAGGTAAGTGGAAAAAAGGTGGTTTCTAATGGAGGAAGTCTGAGATTTTAAGGAGAATGTTTAGAGAGGTGCCCTAGACCTGCAAAACTAAGAATATGAGGTTAGAGGTGGAGCCGACAGTGGTCGGCGACTACACTCTGATGCTTAACTCAGCAACTCAAGCTTTTGAGGAGTGGAGAACTTGCAATCTCTCTGAAAACGGAGAAGGAGGTAGAAGAAGAAGGACCTCAGCCTTTTGTGATGCATGTATATAATGGTGAAATTATCATGTCAAAGAATAAATATGGCTGTCCACCTTGCCACGTGGCACATTTTCCAATGATGATTTTGCTGTCAAAATTCAGAATATTCCTTGTCATTTTATCACATTTTTACCTTTTTGGGTCGTTAGAAATGAGCACGGGGAATAGTGTAGCCATTATTGACAGATTTTGTAATTTGATACACGTGGGGTATGCTGACTGGACAGTGTTGAATATTCCTGCAGAGGCTGTTTGGACAGCTGTAAGGGTGTATCTGAGGTATCTGGTGTATCTGGGGTACCCTTCAAGTACTCTTAATGGCGAAAGTAATACGAGATAGATTGGGGTACCCTAAGGGGTCATTGAGGTATCCTAGGTACCTTTGACAATTAAAATAATTCAGGATAAGTAGGGTATCCCAGGCATCCCAAACATCTCGAGTTCCCATTTTAAGTGAAAATCTTCTATGTGGCACTCTATCATTGCTTTTTATATTTCTTCCCCAAATATATATATATATATATATATATATATATATATATATATATATATATATATATATATATATATATATATATATATATGCATCATCAAAACTCTTAGTACATATATTTAATAAAAAAATGACAATAATGCAGTAATAAGCTTATAATATAAATCATTAAAATTGTATATTAAAAAGATTATTTATGAAATTTATTTTTATTTTAGTGATAGAGAATATGAAGGAAATAAACCATGAAATTAATTATGAAAAGAAAAAGAATAGGCATATATCACTACCAAAGAAATAAATTAGGAAATTATGAAAATATTATTAATTGTATTGTGTCGTTTTATAACTTTCTAATATTAACGATGTTATAACATATTGACATTTTTTTTTCCGATTAGACCAACCATAACATTTTTTATAAGTAATAATAATATTTTAGCCTCCCTAAAGTTATAATAACAAGAAATTTGTACGCTATAACATGAATTTTGTTCTTAATTTTTTGAGAAAACATAAAAACTTGGGGACTCCAGATGTCATTACCCCAAAAATTAAACTTCATATTACATGGCCCTTTGTTTTCTTTCATACATAACATTTACGTGAACTATATATAACGCAGGAAGTTCAAATTTCATAAGTCATGTTCATGATGTTTACAAGCAAATATATATGTATATCTATAGATTAGGAGTCTCTCTTTATTTTTTTTCTTATTTTTTGAACTTAGTTTAAAAAAATTAACTTAATTATAAAAAAAGTAAAAAACATTACCCTTGTCCAAAAATAATTCACATAAAATTTCAAATTGATCCATTTCTATTAATGGCAAAAGCTATAGTATTCTATTTTTGTTCTCTTTTTCCAATTTGATCTCTCCTTTTACTGAACAATCTGGACTCCTCTCCCTGAGCCTCTGACCAAGCATTGAGTTGATTATTGATTCCTCTCACGTTATTTTCTCACCTCTCTGTATGCTCTCTGAAAGGTCCCTCCTCTGTTTTTATCTTTTGCTTTGATACAGGAATCTCAGAATCAGAAACTCAAACTTTGCTTTGCTTGAATTTGTTGTTCTGAGCTTCTTTAAGTTTTAATTTCTAAAGGTCTGGTTTTTGCTTTTCTCTCAACTGGGTTTTTGTTTTTGTTTGTTCTGTTTTTTGTGTTTTGAGTTTTAAGTTTTGGTAGAGAGAATGCTGTTTAAAAAGCATTTGGAGCTCATGCCTAGGCGAGCTCATGCCTAGGCATGGACTTCTCTTTTCTTTTTCAAATGGGCTTTTGATGCTTCATCTACGCATTATACTTGGATTGACATGGCTTCTATGCTTTGTTTTCAGCTTCTTCTTTGCGAAAGGGTCATCTCAAAAGCTTAAAGGTATGTTCTTATGCTTTCTCTGAAGTGGTTTTTGCTTTCCTTGTTTTTTTCTGTTTTCCAATTTATAGAAGAAATGCATAATGGTGTGTGAAAGAGAAAGGTTAAAAGAAACAATGCATCAAAAATCAAAACTTTAATTTGTAATGTTTTTTTCATTTACAAATTTCCTTTTTTACTCAAAAAAATCTGAAGTCTTAACTAGTAACAACTAGTCTTCAGGTTGATTACAAAGTCCTGAATTTTTTTCATTATGTTGTTGCTTTTTTTTTTTAAGATATAACTCTAGATCTTGACTTCAAAGTTCAAAGTTTGTTCCTTTTTGGTTGTTCCTTTTTTGTGTTCATGTAAAACTCCTGATCTTCACTTTTGAAGTTGAAATATTTTTCCTTTTTCATGATTTTTTCTCTTTTTTTTTTCTCTTTTTGAGAAATGAGACATTCAAAGTTAATGCTATTGTAGTATTTGCTGATTTTCTACATGAAAAGTAATTTTTTTTCCATCATTTTGTTTGTTCCTAATATACAATGAGACAATAAGCCTACTCTGTTCAGCTTCTTCAAGTTCTTAGTATGATCTTTACATGTTGAATGGGTTTCGTTGAAGATTAAAGCTCTGGTTTTTGCTTTTGCTTTTTGTTTCTTCCGTTTTTTGTGTTTTGAGAATCAAGTTTTGTTGAGAAGAATTTGAAGTTTATGCAGAATCACGAGTTATTTTTTCTTTTTCATACTTGGATTTTACTTTGGTCAATCTCCTGTGTTGCACTGATCATAAAAAATTTAAACTTTTTGTCCATGTTTTCTTATGTAAGGTTTCAAGATTCTGTTTTTAGCTTCTTTTCGGCAAATGCTCATCTCAAAAAAACTCCCTAAGAATGCACTGTAATTCTTGGATTTTTGAAAGTTCTTTTGATCTTGATTTTTAAATTGAAAGTTTATAGTTGAGAAGGCCTAGCTCAAGTGGTAAGAGTATAGCCTCTCTAGGGCCAAGGTATTGAGTTCGAGCCTCATTAGGGAGGAAAGGAGTGAAATCTAATGATCCTCTTAAATGTAAGGGGGGAAGAAAAGCAATGGGTTCCTGATAATGATTTGGGTTATGGTAAAGTTTCGGTACATTTATGTAAAGCTCCTGAGCTTCATTTGAGGTTCAAACATTTTTCCTTTTTCACGATTTCCTCAAATGGGATTTCGAAAATACTTTGATCATTGAAATATCTAACATGAGAAAAAGACTCTTCCTTGACACTCCCGGGTTGGGTGTATCAGAGCTTTGAAGAAGATGCCAAGAAGAAAGAGGTTGACAAAGGAAGAAATTTCAGAGAATTGGTGTTTTGTTTGCAAGGATGGAGGCAAGCTCAGGCTCTGTGACAACTTGTAAGTTCAAAAAAGTTTTTAATAATCATTTGCATCAGTCCTTATGTTCCATGTTGTCTTTTTACCATTTGATTCATTAATGTCTAGTCTTATTAGGATTACTTAACTCTCTATAGTTTGCGGAAAATATCAGATTTGGTGAAGTAGTCACTTCAATGCTTTGGTTGAATGGGGCAGGGCATTCCCTACCAAACAATGGAATTCCCTTGGTCGATTTCTTTCAATCTTATACGACCAAAGACTTCTGGATTTTATCTTTCATTCAGAGAAAAAATTTGCATGCTTTTAAAGAGATTGTTGGCTATCCCAGTAATTAATTTTCATTTCCATGGCCTGCAGGAGGTGTCTGAAAGTTTATCATCCTGAGTGTGTAGACAAAGATGAATCTTTTCTGGTAGCTGAAACTAAGTGGACTTGCAGTAAGTTACGATCTTCCATATTTGGAACAAAGCTCATTATTTGATATTAATTATGTGGATGACTCCATCTTGTTATTCTTGAATCAATTACGAGATATATATATCAGTTGATCAGCTTGTAACATGAAATGTTCTACATTGCAGATTGGCATTTTTGCCATGTTTGTGGAAAAGCCTCAAAGTTTTATTGCCTTTGCTGCCCATCTGGGGTATGCAAAACCTGCCTGTATGATGTTGAGTTTGCCGTGGTTAGAGGAAACAAAGGATTTTGCAATTCCTGTTTAGAGCTTGGTTGGCTTATAGAAACAAGCACGGATGTCAAATCCGATGGGGTATGAATAATTTGTAGTTCATAAATGGAATTTTAACTTATAGTTAAATTTCATTTTGATATCTTAACTTCATTTTTTGACTTTTTTGTTTTGTTTTTTTTCATTTTTATTATGTGCAGTGCAAGGTTCACGTGAATGATCCGAAAACAACAGACTACTTCTTTAATGGGTATTGGCAGATTATAAAACGAAAAGAAGGCTTAACCTCAAAAAATGTTATCTTAGCATATGACCTGTTGAAGATGGGTGAGATGCATAAGCGAGCTTCTAATGCATTTGAATCTGATGAAGGTGAAGGAGACATTGATGGATTTGAAGATGAAAGTCTATTTAATATATCTGATTGTAACGATTCAATTGATACAGAAGAATGCAAAATGCAGCCACTTCGTTGGAATAATAAAAGAAAGAGATCCAATGGAAAGATGTCCGGGCAGAAAGAAAAGGTAAACATTCTTAAGATGTCTAAAATTTATTATAAAGATCATTTCTGATTATTCTGTTTTGCGATTTTGATGAAATGATACTAAGTATCCTGTGTATTGATGTTGTTTATTCTATGCATACTTCGGAAATAAAACAGTCCAATGTCAAAAAGCATGTTCAGTTACAGAATCGTGTAGATAAGGCAACTGTGATAAAAGGGAGAAGAGGATATCCTTTGATAATGTGTTTTTTCATTAAAATTTGGACTAAACAACATACATCTGATTCAACTAAATGCTTTTGTTTAGAATTTGTGTATAAAACTCTGTCATTTGAGGAAGACATTGTGGATTGGCATTTTTGAATTTGTGTACAACATTCAAATTTTGGACCCTTAACTCGCATTTTTCATCTACGCTCTCCAAATGCATCGATAGCCTGCCACAACTTCAGATGCCATCAGAGCAGCCACAGTTATTACATGAGGTTCCATTAGTACTTGGAAATGCACAAGATGCTGAACCTGCTCGCAAGGACTTTTCAAGAATGAACCAACAAGAACATAATGATGGCTTGCGAGAATCATCCCTGCGATGCACTTCTAAAGGCAATGCAGCTTCTTTCCAGGTGCCATTGGAACAACCACAGCATCAGGTTCCTGCAGTGATTGCAGATACACAAGAGAAGCCACAGATGCCATCAGATAAGCCACAGTTATTACACAAGGTTCCAGTTAAATTTACAGAAGGTCAAGGTGTAGAACCTGATTGCAAGGACTGTACAAGTACGAACGAACAAGAGAATGATGATGTCTTAGCAGAATCATCTCCTGGAGGAACTTCTGAAGCTAATGGAACTTCTTTCCACATGCCACCAGAACAACAAGAACAAGAGGTTCCTGTAGTGATTGCAGATTCACAAGAGCAGCCACTGATGCCGTTACAGCAGCCACAATTATTGCACAAGATTACAGTGGTAACTACAGATATGCAAGATGTTGAACCTGCTTGCAAGGACTGGACAAGTACAAATGAAGAAGAACGTGATGATGGCTTACCAGAAGCATCCCCAGCAAGAACTTCTGAAGGCAATGGAACTTCTGGCCACATTCCATCCAAAGAAACACAACACGAGGGCACTGAGAATCCCATGGTGACTGCAGAGGCAGAAGGAGCAAGATCAGCTGGAAAGGAATTTAAGAGAGCAGATAGACTCAATCATAATGATGGTTTGACAGAATCAAACCGGAGTTCTTATGAAGGCAATGAAACTTCTTGCCTAATACCATCGGAACAACCACAATATGAGGTTCCTGTAGCAATTGTTAACAGACAAGGTGCCAAACCTATCTGCGAGGAATCTAAGAGAGGAGATGAACATAATCATAATGACGGCTTGAGAGAATTCCCTAGAAGAACTTCTGCAGGCAATGGAATGGCTTGCCACATAAATTATTCAATCGATGTTGCAGGTATGCCAGGTTCACTAGTCATTTCTGATAACAGTACTAAAGATGAGCAGTATACAAATTAATTAAATTTTTTTTTTTATCATCTTCTGAAAGCAGGTTCATCATCACCACTCTCAGCTGCTGTGTCTCAATCTCATCAAGAAGCTGTGCCAGTAGTAACAATAGATGTTAAGGATGAGATGACAAAGGACTTTAACCCCTTAAGTGTGCAGCAAGCTTTCTTTGCAAATCTTCAGTCTATGCTTTATGAGTCACTTGAGGACCCTCCAGGTTCTTCTCAGCAGCCACCAGACACTCCTGAACAAAACGAGGCTTTGCATTGCTTACAACAGTGCTGTTCTATGAGCTTTGAGCAGCTCATAAATCATGATCTCAAGAATTGCTTTCTTTCCTCTATAAACTCCTTGCTGATGTCTGGATACTTCCCAGGAAGCATGCTTGGCATGGTCACTAGTTTACAGTTAAAGTTTCTGAGCAACACAAGCATATATTCTCTCTGCCTGGAGAATGTCAAGAAGGCAGATGAGGAATATGAACGTGGTAAGTCCCTGATGAAAGAATTAACTGAAAAGAATCTACGATTTCATCAGATTAATCATGACATTCAGGTTACACTTGACATGATTCATGAGCTGAAAAAGCAGTTAAAAGAGAAAAGGAAATTTAAAGATAGTTTAAGGGAAGAATCCACACTTATTTATGAATCATCATTAGCATCTAGTGAGGCACTTTCTCAGTCAATTCGGAGCTGTAAGATATTGGGGAAATGTAAGGAAAGCAGCCAGAAACACATGAAAGAAATTGATGACTCCTGGACCAAGTTTCAAATTGAAAGCTCAAAGCTTCTTGAAAAGTTTCTTTAATTCTTCAGTTTTAATTTTATGATGCAGTAAAAACTCTTTTGGTTAGTGGATTATTTGGCCTGAGTATTATTCTTTCTCTTCATGTTTTCAACATTTTGAATGTTCGAACATCAACAACTAATGCTTAAACCTTCACCATGAGAATACCAGTGTGTCCATATATGTTATTATGTACTTTATTAACATATTTCCGCAGGTCTCGATCACTACATTATTATAGTCAATAAAAGCTCTCTAGCTTTTCGTTATATTTTTCAGTTAAAACTTAAAATCTATAACAAGTTATTAGAGAAATGTAATGAGAAATTTGAGAAATGTTTAGTGAATAATGTCCTTAGCCATATATATATAGCAATAATCCTCTGTTTCTTACTATATTTCTCATTGTACTGATTTTTTCAAGGAAATTTTTTTTTTGTTAAATTGTTTTTTCAAAGGCCAGTTCATTTGTCTAATTAATTAATCATATCCAAATTCTATGTTTTTACACAATATGCACCTATATAACGTAGCAAATATCCAGCTTTGGATAGACAAATTAATGCTGCCATATATTAACTAACTTCTAGGATACATTTGTACCTCCTTGATTAATTATCTCCAAAAATTTGTAAGATTATTTATAAGAACATACTTACATGTGCACTAAAAGCACTCTAAAAATTTTCTTTTTCTTCTATATTTACAAAGTTATTGAATCCTAAATGCAGAAGGGTCAATTAAGACAGCAAACGATGATAAATTATCCTCTAAACGATTTCTTCATTCTAAGAAAAATTATGAAATTTTGACTATATTTGCAAAAGTTGATATGAGACAAAGGCTTAGTTCGATCCACTGGTTAGTGGACAATGGTATAAAGACTTAAGTTTTTGATCATGTAGTGTGCATGTGTGTTTAATTAATAAATTTTTTTTAAAAGAAATGCAAGGTTGATATGTACTTAATAAAATATAATATCAAAAATTTTGTGCTCCAAGTTTGACAATTTTAGAAGATTTAAAAATATCAGGGAACCTATGTCAGAATCTATCAACTCAAATTAAAGTCATCATAACAAAATATGAATATTAAACTCGTGAAATCAGAATTAATCCTTAATTACAATTATAAACGCGTAACACTATCTAAATGAATTAAA
Source organism: Clausena lansium (assembly GCA_030449835.1). Lineage (NCBI taxonomy): Eukaryota > Viridiplantae > Streptophyta > Magnoliopsida > Sapindales > Rutaceae > Clausena > Clausena lansium. The sequence continues at coordinate 2,155,233 of JASUUF010000146.1, read as the reverse complement.
TTAACTATCTTTTAAGGCAAAATTGAAACATAATTAATCAGAGCACTTAGCGAAAGATAATAATGGGTGTTGCTGTCCGATCTGATTCTGAATCTGAAAGAAAATGATTTTCTACAAACTGATTCTGGATCCGGGTGAAAATAAATTGTTATCTGATCTGGTTTCAAATCTGGAAGAAATTGTTTTGCATCTGATTTCAATTTATTCTGAAGAAAATGAACAGTTCTTTAAACCGGTTCCGAATTTGGGAGTAAGCGAACTGTTTTCCGATCCAATTCCAAATCTGTGAGAAAGTGAACTTTTCTCCAAATCGATTTTGATTCTGGTGAATTAGCTACCGATTCTGTTCTTTGGAAACTGAACATGAGGTTTCGAATAGCTTGCTCTTCTGTTATCAAAATCTGACCGGAAAGTTTAACACGAATTCGGTTTCTATTTCTGAACATAAGATTTTGAAATTCTTCCGCTATTCGGATCCGGACTAAAAAGTTCTGATCTTGTTCAAAAAAGGAGTTTCATGATTCTCCAGAACGCTGTCTTCAAAAAGCAAGTTTATCAATTTAAATCCTGAAGGCAAGTTCATTAATTTGAATCCGGAACTCTTGTTTATATAAAAAAAAAAAATCCACGAGTTTACATCTGGAATGCTTGTCTTAGGGCCAGGTTGGGATTGTAGTGGCTAAGTAAATAAGTTGCTTCTGTCGTGCAGATGAAATAAGCTGCTAAATAAAAAAATTTAGTAAACGGTGTTGTTGCGGTTACTGTGAGTTTGAAAAACAATATACATGCGTTTAGTAAATTTTATTACTAAAGTGTTGTTTTTTATATAATGACCAAAATAGACATAAATTTAAATTACTTTTTATTTTTTGGAGTATGTTTAATAATGCTTAAACATGGCATTTTCTTTATAAAACATATAAAATTACATAATGTAAAAAAAAATTCAATTAAATAAAATCTAATGAACTTCATATGATAAAAATTCATACTAATAATCCAAATAAAATAAAAAAGTAATATGTATTACATTCAAATTAAACTTGATGTAATAAACACTATGACTATAGAAAAAATATAAATAGATTGAATGTTAAAAACCATGATTTTAAAATTGATTTTAAAAGTCATGTTTAACTTTCACGTGAAATTGTTAATAGTTTAAAGAAAATTTACATAATCATATGCAAGTCTTATTAAATCTTATAATAGAAAATAAAAGTAAAATATAAAAATTATGAACTTACTGGATCAAAACTTTGTTACTGGAGAGAACGTACAGTAATTATGGGAGTAATTTGATTGTGATGGTAATATGATATCTAATTGCTTATTTATTAGGGTGTATAAAAAAATAAGACATAATTATCTTTTTGTCAAAATATTAAGGTTATAATAGGAATTATAAAAAAGGATTGTGACTTATTTAATAAACTGCTTATGAAAAGTAACCACCTACCTACTTTTAAAAGCTGCTGTCAAAATAAAAAAAAATTATGAAATAAGCAGATTTTACAAAATTTACTGAACACTATTTTGTCAAAAAATTATTAAATAAACAGCTTATTGAATTTCAACCTCAATCCCAAACTAGACCTTAATAAGCAAGTCAATTAATTTAAATTCGGAATGCTTGCTTTAAGATGCAGGCTCATCAATTCAAATCCGGAGCACTTTCATCAATTTAAATCCGGAGCACTTTTTTGCTCTTTAAATTAGTAGAACTTAAAATTAGTAGCAATTAATTTGCTGCTACTAATGTTTGTTATTTTTCTACGTATTTTGCTAGAACTTAATCATAAGGTTTAATACGAATTGCTACTTTTGCCGTTTCCGAAATTACAAGCAAGAGGGCTTCATTAACTATCGCTTCTATCATTGGAAAAATGAATTGTAGGCCTCGCTGTCGTTTCTATTATTAAAATCTGAAAGGAAACTTTTGACTGACTTACGCTTCAGTTGCTTCAGATCATTCGTCATGTGTTTTATGTTGATGTATGAAATGTTGGGCGGCTTGGTAGGTATTCAATCCAAAAGACTAGTTTATTAGATGGAGTGACATTTCCTACTTATAAATTTAAGTATCTCCCCTTTATTAGTCAATGTGGGATACAACTCAACAATCCCATCTCGGACGAAACCATCGTCGGACCCCAGTCCTTTCGTCCAACACACTAGAATTGTTCCACCACCACATTCTGACTATTAGGGCTTGGCTCTGATATCACTTGTTATGGGGCTTGGCTCTAATACCAATTGTTAGGAAAATATGTCTCCTTTTTCGTTGAAGATTTGTAAATCCTAAATTAGGATATTCCTAAGTTTTTCTTATTTAGGAGGATTTCTATTTAAGGAATAAGTAATTTCTCATTTGGAACTTGACTTATTTAAGGAGGAATACAATTAGTATAAGAAAAGGAAAACTTCTCCTATAAGAAATAGTCACTATATATTGTATAACGCAATAATCTGGTTCTATGTTAGTAGACAGTTCCTAATGCGAGAAAAATGGTAGATCTATTGAGAGATTGTGTGTTATTAGGGTTTTAGGTGTGAGAAAAAAATACTAGAGTGATTGTAATAATTTTTCACATAGTGATTTTTTTTCTTTCATTGTCCTTGATGGCCATGGTTTTTCTCCAGTATAGGAGTTTACTACATAAAATCTTGTGTTGTGTGATTGGTTTTATTAAATATCTAATTTTCTAATTATTAATTGTTTGATATTTTTACTTGCAAGATCTTGGGTGGGATTAAAATTTCCTAACAAGTGGTATCATAGCTAAAGGTTGTTTTGCAAAGTAGTTATGTCATCAATGAGGTTTTCAAAACCTATGAAGGTATAATTAAAAAAAACTAGATTAAATCAATATATCATTGACTTGAATTTGCCACAAGCTAAAATTGATTCTTCCATCAAAATTTTCTATTTCAACCTTCATAGGTTTTGAAAACCTTATTATTGATATATTTGCTCTGCATTGCTAGGTATCCAACTCAACAATACCACTTGTTAGGGAATTGTAATCTTACCCAAGATCCCACAAGCAAAAATATCAAAAAAATAACAGAAAATAGATGGAGAATAAAACCAATTACATAACACAAGAATTTACATGGAAAACCCCTATACTGGAGAAAAGCCACGGCCGCTAAAGACGGCAAGAGAAAAATTCACTATGTGAAAAATTATTACAATCACTCTAATATTTTTTTCTCACACCCAAAACCCCAATAACACCTAATCTCTCAATAGACCTACTGTTTCTATCACATTAGAAACTATACACTTGCAAAGAACTGATTGTTGTGTTATGTTATACAAGTGAACCCAACCTCCTTATATATAGCGATTATTTCTTGTAAGATAAGTATTCATTTTCTTATACTAGTTGTATTCTTCTTTGAATGAGACAAGTCCCAAAGGGGAAATTACTCATTCCTTAAATAGGAATCCCACTAAAGAAGAAAAAATCCTAAGAAATCCTTAATAAAAAATAAGACATATTTCCTAATAATTTCCACCTTCGCGATTTTTTCAATTAGATAAAAAAACATGATCCACCGTGTATCTTGACAACCATGTCCTATCCACCTTCTTTTCTCCACTAAAACTACACTCACATAGGGCTTATAAGAATCACTCTACTATGGGTAAAATCTTGTCCTTTATCCAGCGGCCATAATTCTCTACACCGAAAATCATTATACTCTACCTTATCTAGTGTACACATATTCGACATATGTCGATCACCTTGCTGAAAATACCCACTCTCATGTTTGGTTTCCTTGAGAGTCCTTAGCCATTAACATAAAAATTCTACCACACACCTTGCATAAATGCCAAACCATGTGTTGTGTGCAAATCTTGTGGGCAAACTAGTAGTAACACATCCTTTTCCATGGCATGCCAAAAAGGATAAACCAGTCTCTCATGAAGAAAAGAGAAACACCACTAACTAACATTATCAGTATCTCTATCTACTGATTTAGAACTATTTTTCGGACTTGCTCTATTTTGACAATCTTCTTTAAGGTGCCTTGATTGTCCACACACCTCTAGGAGGTTTTACCAGAGGTTCCATCGCCTTTGCTTTCCTTGTGTAACCAGATTAAATCAATATATCCTTGACTTGAACTTGCTACAAGCCAAAATTGATTCTTCTATCAAACTTTTATATTCCTACTTCATAGGTTTTGAAAACTTCATTGCTGACATATTTGCTATTGGTTGCAACCTGGCACTGATACCACTTGTTAGGGAATTTTAATCCCACCCAAGATCTCGCAAGCAAAAATATCAAACAAATAATACATAGAAAATAAATAGAGAATAAAACTAATCACACAACACAAGAATTTACGTGGAAAACCTCTATACTGGAAGAAAAACCACGACCGCAAAGGACGACGAGAGAAAAATCTACTATGTGAAAAATTATTACAATCACTCTAGTATTTTTCCTCGCACTCAAAACCCCAATAAATCACAATCTCTCAATAGACCTACTGTTTCTCTCAAGTTAGAAACTGTCAACTTGAAGAGAACTGATTGTTGTGTCATGTTGTGCAAACAAGTGAACCTAACCTCCTAATATATAGTGATTATTTCTTGTAGGAGAGGTATTCCTTTTCTTATACTAGTTGTATTCCTCCTTGAATGAGTCAAGTCCAAAAGGGAAAATTACTTATTTGTTAAATAGGAATCTTACTAAAGACAAAAATATCATAGGAAATCTTTGTTGAAAGATAAGATATATTTCCTAATAATCTAGGTATTAGAGCCAAACCATAGTAGCCAGAATGTAGTGGTGGAACAACTCAGATGTATCAGATGAAAGGACCGGGATCTCGCAATGGTTTCATCCTGGGGAATTGTTGAGTTGTGTCCCACATTGACTAATAAAAGAGAGATACTTGGGTTTCTAAGTAAGATAGGTCACTCCACCCAACAAGCTAGTCTTTTAGGTTGGATACCTAGAAATCATAGGCCAAGCCCCCTAACAAGTGGTATCAGAGCTAAGGTTACAATGCAAAGCAAATATATCAGCGATGAGGCTTTCAAAACCTGTGAAAGTTGAAATAGAAAATTTTGATGGAAGAATCAATTTTAGCTTGTGACAAATTCAAGTTAAGAATATATTGATTTAATCTGATTACACATGGAAAGCAAAGGTGATGTAACTGGTAGAAACTCTTAGAAGTGTGTGGACAATCAAAGCCTCTTAAAGAAGATTATTGGAATATAGCAAGTTCGGCAAATAGCTCTAAATCAGTAGATGGAGATACTAATAATGTTAGCTAGTGATGTGTCTTTTTTTGCATGAGAGATTGGTTTATCCTTTTTGGCGTGCCATAGAAGAGGATGTGTTACTGCTAGCGAGTCCACAAGATTTGCAAACAAGGCATGGTTTGGATTTATGCAAACTGTGTGGTGGAATTTTTATGTTGATGGTTGAGGACTCTCAACGAAACCAAACATGAGAGTGGGTATTTTTAGTAATGTGATCGACATGTGCCGAATATGTGTGCTCTAGATAAGGTGGAGTATAATGATTCTCGGTGTAGAGAATTGTGGATGCTAGATAGAGGACAAGATTTTACCCATGGTATAGTGATTCTCATAAGCCTTATGTGAGTGTGGTTTTGTGTGGATACATAATGGATTATATTCTATCGCCTAATTGTAAAACTCGCCAAGGTGGAGATTGTTAGGGAATACGTCTTATTTTTCGATAAAGATTTCCTAGGATATTTTCTTTTTTAGTAAGATTCCTATGTAAAGAATAACTAATTTCCCCTTTGGGACTTGATTTATTTAAGGAGGAATAAAACTAGTATAAGAAAAGGAATACTTCTCCTACAAGAAATAATAATTATATATAGGAAGATTGGGTTCACTTGTTTGCACAACATAACATAACAATCAGTTTTCTGCAAGTAAAAAGTTTCTAATGTGAGAGAAACGGTAGATCTATTGAGAGATTGAGTGTCATTGGGGTTTTAGGCGTGAGGAGAAATATTAGAGTGATTGTAAAAGTTTTTCACATAGTAGATTATTCTCTCTCCGTCCTTAGCGGGTGTGGTTTTTCTTCAGTGTAGGGTTTTCCACGTAAATTCTTGTATTGTGTCCATCTAGCTTCTGTTTATTATTTTTTTGATATTTTTGCTCGCGGGAACTTGGGTGGGATTAAAATTCCCTAACATGAAATAATAATGAGCACTCATAAAATGCTTTTGATGAGTATGAATGCTCGTGGCATGGCTATGAATGCTTATGCATGCAGATATTTATCTGTGCGGTGCATAAGTAAGCCACGGTATTCTCGCTCTGCACTTCTCAGAGAATAAAGAATATATGGTTCGGAAAATAGTTGTCATTGGCGTGATTAATCATCTGAAAATAAAAGGATTGCACATTAGCAAGAATCGTGTATTGGTAATCTAAATCAACATTTCAAAAAATAAGTTTAGACTAGCGTTGGCTACTGAGGCTAACTGAATCAGTTCAACCATCCGAATCCGTTTAAGGGGCATCCCTCTTGTTGGTTTTTCAATATAGTTACTAAAGATAAATAATCATATCAACCATGCTGAAAATAAACGAACCGCATATCCATATCCATCTTCGTGCTTGATAGATAGTTATAGAGTATTCCTTAGCTGTAAGCTATCAGTCTAGAATATCAGTACTACTGTTTTTCTTTTCAATGTCTTACTCCGTGTGCGGTTTCTGCTACAAGCTTTTAAATCTGGAGCTTTTGTTACAATTTGCTGATTCCCAACAGCTAATGTTATTGCTAAAATATCATTCTTGTTGTAAGGTACCTGCAAAGACTTCATATACAGAGCCCATAAAGCATTTAAATAGAGAAAGTAGGGGGCCTCTACAAGCATTAATTTGAATCGCTTTACACGAAATTGCTGGTCAACTGATATATGCGCATGTAAATCTCCTACGTTTTTCGTAAATCAATCATTCCACGTGCCTGCACAGTACTGAGTGCAAATTGACATATGTACAAAGTTGATTTTTCATGCTAAGTGATCCGGGACTGTATTCTAAATTTATCATGTCATCACGAGAAAGTTCAGATCATGATAAGTATTTAATAGATAAACAAAGAACCTGTTATTTTAACTGAACCTATACATGAGCCTGAATGAGTATTGGTGTTTCTCCTACTAAATCACAGTTAACGTGGTCAGCAACTATAAATTGATTAGCTGAGGATAGTTACATATGCCCTGATTCTAAAATGTTTTCGACAAATTCATGTGAATTATTTACGTAAAACAAAGCACCTCCAAATTTGTCATCTGTTATTGCCATGCTGATTTATGAATTGGATTTTCTAGAAAGCAAACTGGATATTCTGATTAATATAGTAACCAAGTTCTGAATATGCACTAGCACAATTGACCTGATTTTGTTCTGAAATCAGGAAAGGCATAATTTCTATCAAAGAATTAATCGAGCATAACAAGATTCGAATGCACCTGCAATCTGACGTTTAAAAATTGGCTTCTGACCTTTAATAAGCATCAACTACTGAGCACCTGATATGATCAGCTACTGAAAATCTGACTTCTGGCTTCCGTGCTTGCTTGCTCCGAGCTAATAGCTATTGAAGAATACTGAGAAAAATTCTTTTACTCTTTTTTTTTTATTCAGTTTCCGTTGTTGAAAGATTATACTGTTCTTGGAATGTTGTTGTTGCCGATCAATATCCATGACGAATAAAAGGCTTCTTTGTTCGCTAAGCATTCTGAAACTCTCAATGCCTCTTGCTGCTGCTTATTTCCTATTTTCCTTTGTTGCTTTTGACTTGACGAGGGAGAATGCGTCTGGAACTTATGTTGTTCAAACTATTGCTGCTACATTGTAATAGTTGCTTTTGTTTCCTATCTCATATATTTCATGTTGCTTCCTGCTTCTTATACTTTGCAAGTTTCCAAAGTTCTCTCAAAACTTAAGCAATACTGGAAATTCATTGATTTTCATAGCTTAATTCCTTAAAAAACTACTGAAAATAATTTACGTTTCATACATCATCAAATTTGTCAAACAGTTTTCTGTTGAACATACTTGGTTTAAGAATATAAAAGAATTCATCGTCTTGTCATAAAATCGAGAAAATTTCTAGAGTCACACTAGGCATATGTACAAATCACTAGTCCAAATTTCATATTTTTTGAAGAAGTCTAGCTATGGTAAAAATTGTAATAACTCACTATTAGCATATTTTCAAAATAACTCATTGTTAGCATATTTTCTACAAAATCTTAAATTTCTACTTTTACTACTATTTACTACTAGAAAAATCGTCTTTACTGACATTAGAATAGTGTCAGTAACGACTTTTAGTTACACTTGTCAATTGTGTTAGTAATCTGGCAGTCAGAAAAATAGTGACACTTATTTGTGGTATCACGAATATTGCGTCAGTGATTACTATTACTACAGTATTGCCAAAATTATGATATTGTAGTATCAGAATGTTACGATACTATATTATTGTCTGTGATTACTATTACTATGGTATTAATATTTGATTAATTATTAAGAAAAAATAAAATTGAATATTACCTATTTGCAACTGAGATTATAATGTATTAAAAATTAATACTAAACATGTAAAAAAAAACTTTTATTTACATAAGAAATGAGTGTCATACAAGAATGTGAGTACTGACTACAAGCTAATGATAAAATAAATTTAACATAATTGCTACTTCAAATAAAACTAAATCAAATCAGTTTAAAGCTTCCAAAAGTACCTCAAATATGATGGTTGAAATTTAAAGAAGAAATTTATATGCTCCAACCAGAAGTTTAAAGCTTCCAAAAGTTCTCTGATAGTACAACTCATGATAGTTAGAGTAGTCTTGGCGATGTGTGCTACATTTGATCTACATCTAGAGCAACTAGATGTGAAAACTACATTTCTTCATGGAGAGCTTGAAGAAGGAATTTATATACTCCAACCAGAAGGTTTTACTGAAACAGGCAAGGAGAACTTAGTTTGTAGATTGAACAAATCTCTATACAGTCTCAAACAGGTGTCGAGGTGTTGTATAAGAGATTTGATTCCTTTATCATGAGCCTTTGATACAACAGACTCATTTCAGACCATTATGCATACTACAAGAGGTTTGAGGATAATGATTTTATCATTCTACTGTTGTATGTGGATGACATGTCCTCCAACAAAAATCGAGTCCAAGAATTGAAGGCACAGTTGGCTAGGGAGTTTGAAATGAAGGATTTAGGACCAACAAACAAGATTCTAGGGATTCATTCTAGGGATGCAAATTCATCGAGACGAAAATAACTGGAAGATTTGGCTTTCGCAGAAGAATTATTTGAGGAAAATCTTGTGGCGCTTCAACTTGCAAGATTGTAAGCCAATTTCTACCTCACTTATTGTTAATTTCAAGTTATCCTCAAGTATGTGTCCTAGCAATAAAGCAGAGAGGAAGGAGATGTCTCGAGTACAGTATGCATCAGCAGTGGGAAGTTTGATGTTCCCTATGATATGTATACTAGACCAAATATTGCACAAGTTGTGGGAGCAGTTAGTATATACATGGTGAATCTTGGTGGAGAGCATTGGAAAACTGTAAAGAGGACTCTGAGATACATCAGAGGAACCTCGGATGTTGCATTATGTTAAAGAGAATAATAATTTACTGTCAGGGGCTATGTGGATTCAGATTTTGCAGGAGACCTTGATAAAAGGAAATCCACTACTAGCTATGTGTTTACACTTGCAGGAGGAGCCGTAGTTGGGTTTCGAAACTGCAAATCATTGTGGCTTTATCTACAACAGAAGTAGAATACATGGTAGCTACGCAAGCTTGCAAGAAAGCTATTTGGATACAAAGGTTATTGGAGGAGCTCGGGCACAAACAAGAGAAAATTCTTGTGTTTTGTGACAATCAGAGTGCCTTGCACATTGTAAGAAATCCAGCCTTTCATTCTAGGACGAAGCACATAGGGGTACAATACCACTTTGTTCGAGAAGTAGTGGAAGATGGAAGTGTAGATTTGTGGAAAATCCATACCAAGGAGAACCAAGCAGATGTTTTGACTAAGCCAATCAATACTGACAAGTTTGTATAGAGTATATTCTCTTGTGCCTAGTAGAGACGTAAGCAACATGACAATGACGAAGAAGAATGGATGGTATGGAGACATGATTGGTTCTCAATCAAGTCTCCAAGTCGGAGAATTATTGAACATGTGTATGCATGTGGCAAACAATTGCATGTGGCTAGCATGCAACTTTTGACTTTTGGAAGTAAGTGGGAGACATGAGTGGGAGACATGATCAAGTGGAGTGGGTGAGTTGATTACTTTCGGTGCCCACTTACTTTTATGTAATCACAAAAAAACTAGGGAAAAGAGGAAGCTAGAGCCTATAAATAGAGGCCTTATTTCCCCTCTGCAATCATCCCATTCTTCAATTTAATTGAGAGAAGCCAAGAGTTAAGTGAGAGTGTCCTGAGAGTTTTAAGCTCTTGTTCTAGTGCTTTGAGAGTATGGGCGTACTACTATACTTATAACTCCTTTTCACTAATAAAATATTTCCTTCTGTCTTTGCCCATGGACGTAGGTTAAAAACTGAACTATGTAAATTCTTGTGTTCTTGTGTGATCATTGTTTCTCAATTTCACTTTAGTTGCGTGTCTGCTTCACCCATTAGTTCCCCTAACAAATCATATGAGTTGGTCATCTGAATTATTGGGAGTAGAATAATCATACCAAAGCTAAAAAATATTCATACCAAAGCTAAAATCAGCAGCCTATAAAAGCCTGAGAACAAAAAAGAAAAAAATTTACATTGTCTCGTACACATGAAAAAAAACTAAAATCTAAGTACAAAGCATCAGAAATAGCGTCATGACTACTAGCTAAAAAAATTAAAATAAAAGAAATGACATTCATTGTGTAAATTTCCATGCAGATGATAGAATGATATGTCATTCGCCTGCATGAAATAAATACTTTTGAAAAAAAAAATTAACTCACAACTGTGCATTGAAAATGCGAGCTCCATCAATTTGAAGCTTTAAACCGTACTTCTTTGTAATCTCTCCATCTCTTTTGGTATAGTTTAATTACAGAAAGACATCTACACCACTACAACTGCGGTTTGAGTACTATTTACAAGAGTAATTAATAGAAAATGAAAATTATTGATTAAATAAATTGTAAACAGCAATGAATATTGTAAGTACATGATACGCGGAAGCATATTCTCGTTCCAATAGTGTTCTATTTCCCAGTGGAACTCATAGATGTAAATATGGAATAACCAACTAATATTATATGAACATCCAACAAATGTTGATCAACTAAAATCATTATTTTAAATTCATCTCATCAAAGAAATCATACTAATGAGAGCAACTGACAGTTAAAGAAAATTTCATTAATGTAGTTAATTTAAAAAATTAAAGTGATGTAAGAAAATAAAATTAAGAATAGAATTGATGACATATAGATAAAATATTTGTGTAGTGTGACTTGTCCCAAAGTTCTTTTGAACTAGTCTAAAGGAAATGTTATATTTACCTCTAATAATGTTTTTTGTCTGTGACTAATTTAACAACATGGATGAAATAAAATATTAAACATATATTAAAAACAAATTCTAAGAGGAATGACAACTAATCTATTTTTACTTCTTGAAGTTTTTTTTGCTTCTTCTCGTGTCAATGTTAATTAAGGAATTACTTTTGGATGTCAAGAAAACTTAAAAAGCTTGAGGCTGACAAATTACCCTAATCATGATATGCATCAAGGAATAAAGTCATAAATTAAAGCAGCAATCCATTAATGAATAATATCCCACCATGACCATGTTAATTAATTTTCTTTCACAAGTTTTAGCTGCTACCTTTTAATCAGTTTCAGAGATAAACAGTGAAAACTAGAGAGTGAAAGAAAGAAGACAGGAAAAAAAAAAATACAATATGGGAAGGAGCACTTATCATGTTGGAGAAAGAAAACGGAAAAAAATACACCATCGTTATCTGCTTAAGTGACAATAACATGCAATTAGCATAAATTGGAATGGGAAACAGCTTCAACTCCTTGACCAATTTTTAGCAATTATCCTTCTTCAAATTAGAATTTTTGGGTTGTCTCTCTCTATCATATATAAACAGACATGCATGGATGAGAAAGAATTGCAAGAAAATACAGAGTAAAGAAAACAAGAGGCTTTTTTTTTTATGGTAATACAAGACAAAAGATGATAACAGTTGTACAAACAGTAAATAACAGCAAGAAGACACAAATATCACCTGGTTCGCAATCCTCCCTAGTTTGCAAACCCGTGAATTATTGATTCAAAATCTAAGGGCTGGAAATTCTGGGAAATTAGTATTATTGATGTAGCGTTGCACGTGATATCCATGTGCTAGCTAGGAGCCAAATTAAAAGCTTAGATTGTGCTTTTCGTACAATTTGTTGTTAGTTATGTGGTGAATCTTGTTAATTTTGGTTTATTTACTCTGGATTCATTACATGTTAAGCGAACAATAAGATTCATCGAAGATTGCTTTAGATCAAGCTTGATTTGGTCCTTAAAAAACAACATAACAAGAATAGTGTTTTGAACTAGATATGTTAACACTAATACATAACTAAATATCCTAAATCGAGTCTATTATATAGAGCGCAACCGAGATTTCTATCTTTACTAATTTTTCTAACCACATATTAGACCACTAAATTTTTTTCTTTTTTTTTTTGGAACTTGGGATGTCCTTAATCGATCAAGCAGAGCCATGTTTTTTAGTATTAGAGTTAATAAGTTTTGAGTTACTGCTTTTAGTATCATTAATTATGCTCTCATGTGGTGTAATATCTTTTTTATATTAATAAATTTCCCTTGATCCATTAAGGTATGCAAAAATAATAATAATTAAATAATAATAACAATATGAGTTCATGACTGAACATATTGACACAATAACTTTATTTATTCATTTCCATTTTTCAGGAAGATACAGTACGCAGAAGTCAACTAAGAAAATTTTTTGTACATCTCAAAAAATTTTATTAGTTGAATTTAACGAAACTGATACTCACATGATTGACAGATAATAGTATCCATCCTTTTATTTAATTAAACATATATAAAAGAGTAGAGCATTGCATGCACTTAACCAAGGTAGTCAGGATTTCTGCCATATTGAGGGACAATAAGAAGATCAAGATTTTCATTCATGACTTTATCATCAGCAATACTGATAAAAGTAAATGGTGGGAAGACGATACTCTCTGACCAATCGTTCTTACCTGAAAATTTATATTAGAAAACTTAATTATAAACGAATATGTTAATTATAATAAGAATTAAAAATTATTGAATGAAGTTGCCTAAAAACCTGTGCAGGTATTAGTTTCCATATTCTTCAGAAAAGATCTCTACTTCCAGAATCAAAACTAAAAAGTAATTAAGTTGCTTTTGTGATTTCTTGCTTCTGGTTTAACATAATATACATGTAACGTATATATAGAGGATGAAGTGGCCGATAGGATGAAGTGGTCGACAGTGCGAAGGTGGGTGTTTACTGTTTAGGGTGTAACTTAATGCATGCTTGTAGATAATTAAGGACCACAGAGTAATGAACTAATATAGATATTCTAAAATTTTATCTTGAATTTTCCCCCCAAATGATGTGGTGATGTATCATTCTTTAAGTGACTAATAATTTTATATAAATTCTAAGATTAATTACATTATTAGATAAACTAGTAAATAAATATTACATATTTGAGATAAAATTTTGTGACTGTGTAACATTGTTTAAGAAGCAAATGGTGCATGCAGTTAATTACTTGTAGATAATTAGATAAAAAATTAACCGCTATAATTTAAATTTGCGAATTACGCGGAAGCATGCATGGGTCCCGTAGCTCACTGTTAAACTATTAATTGTAGATAAGTAAATGACAGAACTTTATATCATTCAAAAGCTATAATCAATTACCATCCACTTTCCTATTTTTTTTTTAATGAAAAAAAGGTAGATGGTAATTGATTATAGCTTTTGACTGATATAAAGTTTGTCGGCAATAATTTAATACAGTAATTTTTTTAATTAGAAAAAAAAAGTAGATGGTAATTGATTATAGCTTTTGATTGATATAAAGTTTGTCGGCAATAATTTAATACAGTAATTTTTTTTAATTAAAACACATATTAACAAATTAATAGAGGCAATGAAGGGGTTAGATTAAGCTTTTACTAGAAAAGCAATTTCTCACTTTTAATTTAATTTATAAAGCAAATAGTAACTTTGTGAAATGCAAGTACATGTGGCTTTGTGAAAACTCCAATGCATGTATATAACTTTGTGAAAGGCAGCATTTGTTGGCACGTGATAAATTTTGACAACGCGTTTGTTGGCATGCGATTTAAAATTGGGATCCTCTCTTAATTTTTTTTTCTCTTAGCCTATCATAGTAAAATATAAGTGATTAAGATTGAATTTTAAATTTTAATTTTTTTTACTTTATTTACAATTAAATTATTTTTCACTAAATGTAAAAAATTAAGACACCCTAAGAGGAAAAAAAAAATTAGGAGAAAATCCTAATTCATTTAATTAAAGGTAAAGATTGTCATTCATCATTGACAATGCACTGAACGAAAAACTCAATGTTTAAGAATTCTAGAACCTTGCCTACACTATTATGCAGCCAAAACGAACTCTAAAATACACAGCACCTGTATCAAAATGAAAGATATATTGACGTACGTACATGTCCTCCAATTTTTCAAACACAAACGTCAAATCTGTAAAAAAGCTATTTGAGTAGATGGCCTAGATTGCCTCTATAGTTTGACACCTCAACTGAATGCAGTGTTGGTGAATTTATGAAATATGGAGGCAAAGAACAAGAGAAACTAAATAAGTTTGAGGCGTGATGATCACTTTCCTTTAAGGTTTTATTTGCCCTCACCATACTAGGATTGTTATTGAGTTTAAGATGGCAAATTACCCCCAAGATACAACAAACCTTGAATATAATCTCTAGCAATTAAGTGTATTACAATATGGAGTTTTTTAAATGTATTTAAGTGTCTATTTGTAAAGAAAATGTTTATTCACGGAAAAAATGCAACCATAATAGAGGCACTTATTCAAATAGACACTCTTTAGTTTGAATATGACATCTACTCACAATAGGATTGCCGTTTTATAAACAACTGGATTTCCGCTTTTGTCCAGAAAGTATACTGGAAGCAAACGGATTTCCGCTTTTAAAAACCGGATTTTCTCTTTTTGTCAATAAAGCTTACTGGAAGTAGACGGATTTCGGTTTCTCAAAATCATGCTTTCTGGAATCAAAAAACTGGTTTCTCAAACCGGCTTGTCGTTTGTTTTAAGAATCATAAAACATATTTCAAACTTTAATAATAATAAATATTACAATATCTCTTACATGCAGAAAATTATAGAGAGACTATTACATGTGTGTAATTTATAATACACAAATTCACAATTTTACACAATTTACACATAATGTGATAGATATACGACTTTATGATAAAAGCTAGTGCAGCTTGAAACTACTCTACATTCAAAAGCTTCTTGAAGAGAAGTCCAATTTCATCGAGCCTCTTTGAAAACTTATGCTTCTTGTGGAAGTTCATGTGGTTGACACATGCACCCAACCCATAGAAACAAGCTCTTTGGCTTTCTCCGGTGGAAACTGATTCAAAGATATACTAGAAAGAATGATGAAAAATTGTCAAGTAAAACCTCGTTGTTTTTTGAATATAATCATTTTCACTCTTATGTTTCAAAACTTATCAGAGATCTTGCCGAAGAGGGCGTCGGGCTTTTCTGATCGGGGAGGTTTGTTACAGCCTTAAAACTCAAGGCACGCCAATGCTTGGTTTACGGCCTTGTACCAAGCGTGGCAACGCAACGAGGTGCTTTGGCAAGCACAAAAGTCTTCGGGCAAGCTGGGGCGCAACAGCAAAGAGCACACGTTGTTGGGTAGCTCGCAAGGGCGCGCAAGGGCGGGCGCACGCTGATGGGCAGCGTACGAGCGCACGCAAGCGCAACAACATCTCACAGGGAGCACACGCTAGCGAGACAGCCACACAAGGAACAAGCAAGTGGGGATTGTTGGTGCAATTTACAGTTGCGGCGGCCGCCACTAAGGACATTTACCTAACATAGGCACTTGAGTAAGTGGGGAGGGTCCGCCACTACTCAAGTTAACCTAATTTTTGTGAATGGATGTGTCACTATGGTAATGGGTTCATTATCTCTTGGTTGTTTATTATTTAGGTGTTGTGCAATTGTTTGGGATAGTGTGGGAATACATTATTCTATCCTAGTAAGTGGGGATGACACTTACAAAATGCTATAAATAGCTGGGAGCCAAATTTTATAATTGAGTGAGTGGTGATCTCCAAGCATACTAGCTTGAGCTACTTGTAATCCTTGTTCTTCGTAATAAAAGAAAAGCTTGGAAGTCGGTGCTTCCGTAAACATTGTGTGTTGTGCAATTGTTTCTATTTGTGTTGTTGAATCATGAAATTCTTAGGGTGTCTTTGACACATAGCCTCCGTTGTGTATTGTCGAGTGGCTGGCTAGGGAAACTCAGCGCCATCACAAGCTTGCTGCATTAAAGGAAAAAATGTTTTGATACCAGCTGAAACCACCCGCCCCGAACTCTAAAGGCGAATCTGTTTTGTTACGTCTAACGTGACTAATAATAAACTTATTAATCAGGATTTTGCTAGAAATTGGACAAAGTCTCCCCTATATTTATGACATTTCCAAAACCTGCAAATCTATAAAATAAGCACTCCCAAAATAGTTCAAAATACAACTAACTTCATCGATCAACTTCCTCAACCATAATACCAAATATCACTCAACCATCTAATATCAACATATATTAATTATCCTTAATCATCAAATCATAATATAATTATACAATCCAAAATGTCTTAATAATAACATGTATGACTCCTAACAGTATCACGTGCCCATAACTCAAAATATCTATTGTTGCTGGGTCGATTGTTATACCTGCAAATTTCTTGTTGGTGGGGAGGGAGGGTGGAATATAGTAAAATAGGGTGAGTATAAAACTCAGTGAGTGGATAATAGTTTTTAAAAATAAATTTACTTTAAAATAATTATATCATTTCAATTTATGATTTCATCAATCTATGTGTGAGAAGCATAAATAACTTATTTAACCTTTAAATTGCGTAACTGACATTTAAAAGAACACATGATACTATACATAATAATCATGGAAATCATATCACATTATAATATAAAGTACTTGATTTTGAAACTATCATTAAACAAGTACCCAGGGGAATAATCTTGTCATACCCGGAGCTACAATAGGTTGACTAATGAAGTATCATTCATATATCTCATCATACTGTCATACTCATATCTCATTCGGACGGTGCAATAATGTACTATCTGGGTACCATTGTGTCCGAAGTTACACGGGGAGACCAAATGATGTGTTATCTCATATATCTCATCATATTGTATACATAAAATAGTCTTCAAAGGACAAATGCACCTAAGCACACGGCTCAAAGCCTTTGTGTGTACTCAGACGGGCCCCAAAAGCCTATATCTCAACTGTAATCTTTGTAACTGAATCTCTATTCTCATTATACTGCACGTATAAAACTTAAAAAGGCAAAAGCTCCCAAGCACACAACCCAAAACCTTTATGTATACTCAGAAGGACCCCAAAGGCCTCTTTCTCAACTGTATCTCTGTATATAGAGGGGAAGGGCATTGTCTCATGATTTTTTTTATAACAAACTTTTATATACATATACATAAACATTTTAATTAATCATACTTTAAATTTTCTTTCCTTTTCATTAACATACTTTAAATATACTTTTCTTTTCTTTAAAATACTCTCATGCGTTTACTCAAGATCGATAAGAAAAACCAATAATCATACACTTTTTAATAAATATATCAATATGTAAATAAAATCTTATCTTCTCGAAAAACTAAAATCAGATCATCAAACCTTTACTTTGTAAACTTACTTTACTTTACTCAATTCAAAATCATAATAAATTATAAAGATAAGTTTAATATGTTCCACTCACAGTAATGATGCTCAAACTCGGCTATCATCAACGGCCGTAGGTTGATTCTCATTTGCAGTTCCTCCTAAATCAAAAAACGACATAATTACTTTTCATAAATACGAAATACAACTAACTTTATGCAATATAGCTCGAAACGAACATTTTTGTAACACCCCAATTCTTTAAGGTATTTTAATCATTTCATTAGGTAAAGATATTTAGTCTTTTTTTTATTCCTTGGTAGCTTTTGCATCCTAGTGTGTGTGTGTGTGTGTGTATATATATATATATATATAAAGAATAAGATGTTAAAAATTAATGTTAAAATCAATAATGCCTATGACATCATGGATTATATAATGAAGTTAGTGTATTCGGTGAGTGAATTTTTTAATATGAATTTTTTAAGTGAGAACAATTGATTGGAGGGTGACTTTTGGCATTCATGGCACGTAATACTAGCGACAGTCTTGATCTTTTTGTTATCTCTCAGTGTGGGAGAAATCCTAACCAAGAAAATTAACGAAATTTAATTTGAGTACATCCGCAAAGCTTAATATGTGTTTATAAAATCCCAAAAATCTTGTTTTGAGGAAGTTGCAATTTTTTTTTCCAAATAGCAGCACCTTTTCTCTTCATAAATGACAACTATTTTCAATTTTCTCAGCCAGAAAATTGCTTAATATTTTCGTTATATATATATATATATATTGTTGGTCTAATTATTCCAATCTAATCTATGTTAAAGATTGAAATCCAACAAAGGAAAAATTATATGGACGTAACCCTATTATGAATCATCAATTAAAAAAAAAAAAAAGCACTGAATCATGATTATATCGGCTATTATGCATGATATTAAAATTTCAAACTCAATCGATACAAAAATGCAAACAATGCATTTTTTTTTCCAATTTCATATTTCTAAGCTGGATGCCTTTGATTGTTTAAAAATAATAATAATACGAATTTGCAGACATTTTAGTCAATATAATGGACCACAATGCTGTGTCCTTTTGATTTCGCAACTTCATAAAGAATGTTATACATTGATAACAATTGGGCAGCGATTTGCTACTACTAAGATGCGATTAAATTATAACTTGGGCTGCCATGAATTCTAAAAACCTTCTTTTGTCAGCTAATAAGATGATAAATAATTGATTCCAAAACTCTCCTGATTAGTAGCTGAACAAAATAATGAGCTACTTTTGAAAAATCATGAGATGCGACCAACTGGTTCCCAAGCATTCCCAGAAGCGAATGCAAGTGCTTATACTAGTCATAGACGTAACAGAAGAGGAAGACGAGGCCGCGGTTATTATCCTAATGATGGTCATAGACACTCTGGACAACGCAACAACAACAATAGATGCCACCAGAAGTGGAATGTCTATAAAAGACAAGGTGATAAAAGTCCAGAAAGGAAAGTCGTCAGATGCAAATCTCCTAAGAGAGACAATGAAAATATATGTTATCGATGTGGAGAAAAAGGATATTGGTCGCGTACCTGTCGTGCGGACAAACATCTGGTAGATCACTACCAAGCATCCAAGAAGGGCAAAAGGAAGATTGAGACCAATTTGGTTAACGACTCCGATCCTGTTGATCTGAGTACTCACCTTGATGCTAGTGACTTCTTGACTAGAGATAGGAGTAAGAATATGGATTAAGTTATCATAATCATGCTTGTATTATGTTGTAATAGATTTTATAATCTTGTGACTAGACTTATATTATTCTAAACTAGTGTTACCTTTTGTGCTTTTTCTACATCTTATAATATGTATGTATTTAAACTTTTTATAAGGTTATGGATTTTAGAAATAAATTGTTTGTTTTGGAAGCGAAAACTGGGGATGTATGTTTGGCTGATAGTGCAACCACACACACTATTCTTCAAAACCAGAAGTATTTCTTGAGATAAAAGAATTTGAAGGAAAGGTAAACAATATATCTAGTCCTGCAGACCTGATAGAAGGCTCTGGAAGAACTATAATCCTGTTAGCAAGTGGAACAAAATTGATAATTGAGAAAGCTTTATTTTCAGCTAGATCCAGAAGAAATCTGCTGAGTTTTTATGATATCCACCGAAATAGATATCATATTGAGACATTAAATGAGAATAATATAGAGTATCTGTGCATTACTAAAAATGTCTCAGAAAAGAAATACAAATTAGAGAAACTCCCAGCTTTCTCATTTGGATTGTATTACACGATCATAAATGCCACAGAAAGCCATGTAGTAATGAACCAGAAGTTCATAGATCCAAAATTATTTATGCTATGGCATGATCGTCTTAGACATCGAGGATCTACAATGATGCGTAGAATAATTGAGAATTCTCATGGACATCCACTAAACAACCAGAAGATTCTTTCATGAAACGAAATTATTTGCATTGCTTGCTCACATGAAAATTTTATGATTAGGCCATCCCCATCAAAGGTTGGTATTGAATCTCTATCCCTTTTACAATGGATTCACGGAGATATTTGTGGTCCAATTTATCCACCTAGTAGACCATTTCGCTACTTTATGATTTTTATTGATGCATCTACACGATGGTCACATGTATGTTTACTATCTACACGTAATGTTGCATTTGTGAGATTATTGGCCCAAATTATAAGATTAATGGCACAATTTCCAGACCATCCAATCAAAACCATACGTGTAGACAACGCTGGTGAATTTACATCTAAGACTTTTGATGACTACTGTACATCAGTGGGAATCGATGTTGAATATTCGGTTCCTTATGCATATACATAAAATGGGTTGGCAGAATCATTGATTAAGCAATTGAAAATAATTGCAAGAACTTTGCTCATGCATACAAATTTACCAAAATCTATGTGGGGCCATGCTATTTTGCATGCTGCAGCATTGATTTGTCTCAAGCCCACTGCTGTATATGTGTCCATACCACCTCCTCAACGCACAAAGATGGGATCTCAACGACGTTTGGGAATATATGTTGGTTTTAACTCATCTTCTATTATCAGGCATTTAGAACCCCTGACGGGTGACCTTTTCACTGCACGTTTTGTAGATTGTGATTTTGATTAGACAGTTTTCCCACCATTATGAGGAGAGAAGCCTCCTAAAGTAAGGCATCAGTTAATTTGAAAAGTCCACACTATGTCTCACTTAGATCCTCGTACTAATCAAAGTGAGAATAAAGTGTGAAGGATAGTACATTTACAACAGATTGCAAATCAATTACCAGATACATTTGTAGATGCGTCAAAAGTAACCAAGTCATATATATCTGCTGCTAATACACCAGTCTATGTGATTCTTCCTACTGAACAATTAAGTGTAAAGGTAGATAATGAGTCATGTATTGCACGTCAGAAGCGTGGCAAACCACTTGGTTCTAAAGATACTATTCCTCGGAAGAGGAAAACAAAAAATCAGGATCCTGTTGAAAATGAAGCTCGAGCATTGGATGCTTCCACATTAATTGAATCACCAGTTTTAGAAGAACAGATAGTCCCTGAAGAGACACATGTCCCTGAAGCGACCAAAGTCCCTGTAAAGACAATAGCCCCTATAGAGGCTTGAGATTTTAGAAATAAAGAAAAGTCTACAAATTTTACTTATACGAATGAAATGTGGGACCGTAATAAAATCATCATCGACAATGTATTTTCTTTTACAGTAGCTACTGAAATTGCAAATGAGTTTGAGCCTCAAACTATCGATGAGTGTAGACAAAGGCATGATTGGCCCCTATAGAAAAAAGCAATTCAAGTAGAATTGAACTCTTTGGCCAAACACCAAGTATTTGGACATGTAGTCTAGACACCAGCAGATGTCAAACCCGTTGGATATAAATGGGTATTTGTACGAAAACGTAATGAGCATAATGAAATCACTAGATACAAAGCACGACTAGTGTCACAAGGTTTCTCGCAGAGACCTGGTTGATTATGAGGATACGTATTCTCTAGTGACGGTTACCATTACGTTTCGATTCTTGATCAGTTTAGCAATCTCTGAAAGACTAAACATGCGTCTAATGGATGTAGTGACTGCGTACTTATATGGGTCACTTGACACTGATATTTTTATGAGAATCCCTGAAGGATTCAAAATGCCTGAAGTATTGAAGGAAAAAGATCGTAACTTATGTTCGATTAAGTTATAACGATCATTATATGGATCAAAACAATCAGGGCACATGTGGTACAATGCTTGAGTGAATATTTGATTAAGGAAGGATATAAAAATGATATTATTTGTCCATATGTATTTATTAGAAAATCCAAGACTTGCTTTGCGATTGTAACAGTTTATGTTGATGATATGAATTTGATAGGAACTCCTGAAGAGTACCTCAAGACTGCTGAATATTTGAAGAAAGAATTTGAGATGAAAGAATTGGGAAAAATTAAATATTGCCTAGGCCTGCAGATCGAGCATAAGGTAAATGGGATACTTATCCACCATTCTGCATATGTTGAGAAAATCTTGAAAAGGTTTAATATGGATAAGGCATATCCTTTAAATACCCTTATGATTGTACGATCTCTTGATCCTAAGAAGGATCCATTCCAGCCTAGAGAAGATAATGAAGAAACACTTGGTCCAGAAGTACCATATCTAAATACAATAGGTGCATTATTGTATTTAGCTTAATGCACTAGACCAGGCATTGCATTCGTGGTGAACCTGTTAACGAGGTATAACTCAGCACCAACAAGATGACATTGGGATGGCATCAAGCATATCTTTTGATATCTCCGTAGAACAACAGATTTGGGATTATTATATTCACATGAACCAACACAGAATCCTAGTCTTGTTGGATATGCTGACGTTGGCTATCTGTTTGATCCCCACAAGGCTCGTTCACAAACAGGTTATATTTTTACTTATAATGGCACCGCAATTTCATGGCGATCTATAAAGCAAACTTTTGTTGCTACCTCTTCTAATCATTCGGAAATCCTTGCACTATATGAGGCAAGCAGGGAATGTGTTTGGTTACGGTATATTATTCATCACATTCAAAGCATGTGCGACTTGACCTCCACAATAGATGTTCGAACAGTTATATATAAAGACAATACTGCTTGTATCTCTCAGATTAAAGGAGGATACATCAAGGGAGATAGAACCAAGCACATATCTTTAAAGTTCTTCTACACTCATGAACTTCAACAGGACAAGAAGATTGACATCAAGCAGATACGGTCCACGGATAATTATGCAGATCTTTTTAATAAAGCTTTACCCCACGTCAATATTTGAGAGGTTAGTCCATAGGATTGGCATGTGTCGACTAGAAAAATTTAATGCATGACAGTCAGGGGGAGCAACTCTTCAGGGAGAGCATATTTTACAGTTACATTAGAGAAGCATGCACTATACTCTTTTTCCTTCGACCAGGTTTTGTCCCATTGGGTTTTACTGGCAAGCTTTTAACGAGGCAGTAGTATGCATATAAATATAGTTAAAAGTGGTAAACCAAGGGGGAGTATTGTAAACCAACATTGAATATGTGGTTTACCACTTTGGTAAAATCCCACATTGATTTTAGTGTGATCATTGATCCTTTTGATCAACTATATATGTACTAATGTTTTATATTAAAGAATCAATGGAAATTTAAGAGTTTATAATATAATTGCTATAAGCTCATTATGAGGTACTTGTATCAAGTGTCTCCATTAGTATAAAATTTTATCTACTGGGTAACGTAAATAAGGTACGTTAATATATCCCATCTATTTATTTATTTTATCACAATCAAGAAGTTATTAGGATGAACTAAAATTATTTTTATCGTGGGGTAGTCCAAATTACTATTCTTATTGCAGCGAGAGATAACTCTCATTTTTAAAGAAAATACTACGCTCGTTGTACAAGAATAGTGTTACACATATCAAAATGATGTGGCATTCATCAATTGATTGGTGATATAATATAATTAATTTACTTGAATCTTGTAATTTTTACCAATCACTTAATAACTGACACATATTTAGAATGGTGGAATAAAAAATTTTAGATTTCAATCATTATTCTTTTTGCAATTATAGGGACTCACCTCACTCCTTATTAAAGGGTCGACCTAAACCGGATTGGATCCAAGTGGAATTCTGCATGTTTTGAAATTGTTGTGTTGAAAATAAGCAAAATAAGTTAATCAGCCACATCAGCAGTTTAGTCAGCAATGTCAACAGTTAGTTATGATAGTTGTAGCTTTATTTAATAAGTTGTTAATTTCCCTCCAAAATGCTGTTTTCGGTAGCTAGAATCACACATATGTTTTTTTTTTTTTTTTTGCTTGAGAAGATTCTAGACATGTATATATAAACAACTGTATCAACAGATTCAGTGTGAAGCTAATGAATAAAACTTGATCCAATATTTTCTCTCTTCAAGCTTTAGTATTTTCTCTACATTTTTCTCCAACAGCAAATAGATCAGTTTCTTCAACTTGGTATCAGAGCCTTCTGTACTCTCTCCATGGCTTCTTCAAGCACAAATACTCAATCTAATGCTGCTTCAGGAGCATCTTTTACGTTCACTACACCAATTAAGTTTGATCGTTTTAATTACATTATTTGGAAGCAGCAAGTGCTCTCATCCATTCGCGGTAATGGACTTGAATGCTGCATTGATGGATCTCAAATTTATCTAGATTAGTTTCTTCTTCATGGATCTGGATCTGGATCTGATGAGTCTAATGGAGAGGATTGAGAGAATCCAGAGTATGCTGTCTTGAAACGTCAAGATCAGCTGTTGCTCAGCTAGATCATGTCTTCCATTAGTCTAGAAATACTCAGCCTGGTGGTAAGTTCTCAAACTTCCTTTGAATTGTGGAAGAATTTGGAAAAGCAATTTGGATCTGAGTCCATGGCTAAGAAGGTTCACTTAAAGATGCTCCTTAGTAATCTCAAGAAAAGTTCTTCATCAATGACAGAATATTTTACAAAACTCAGAACACTCTCTGATTGACTTGCTTTAGCAAAGAGTCCTTTAAGCAACACTGGTCTAATTACTCATCTCATCACTGGTTTAGAACATTCATATTATCCTGTGGTTGTTTACATTGAAGCTCATATGTTGACTATGGATTTGAATGAAGCTTATGCTATGTTGTTGACACATGAAGCTAGGCTTGAAAATAGTAAGGTGAATGATAGCAAAGAAGCTAAGAATAACTATCTGGCCAATATAACTCAATCTAGTAATTTTCTAAAGAAAGGAAAAATGGAAATGGAAGTGGTTAGGGTAGCTGGAATAGAAATGGCAATTCTAATTGGAACACAAACTTTGCTAGTTGAGGAGGATTTGGTCAAAATAACAGGGGAGGTTATCAAGGACAGAACTTGGGAAGAGGTAATTGAAATGGAAATTACAGAGCTGGTGGATTCAATACTGGTGGTGGTAACAATGAAACTGGAAATTTTAATAACAAGAATGGTTTTGGAGGTAATGCAAGGAATTTTAGAGTGGCTTGTCATATCTGTTTAAGGTTTAATCACACTACTGCTGAGTGTAAGGACAGGTTTAACAGAAATTTGTGCCAAATCCAAATTTTGCTCCACATTTTCCAGCTCAGGTACATTATTCCAATCAAAATCAGGCACCTCGAGCAACTTATATGACCACATCAGAGGGAGTTGATGATTAGGGCTGGTACTTGGACAGTGGAGCTACCCATCAATATATAAATTCACTCCAGAACCTAAATGATGGTAAGATTTATTTTGGCTTAAATTCTCTGCTTGTTGGTAATGGTCAGGAACTCAAAATCACATATATTGGTTATACATGTTTTATACTTCTCTTGGTTCATGCATACATCTCCAAGATATACTTTGTGTTCCCCAAATCACCAAAAATCTCATCAGTGTGTCCAAACTTCTTTCTGATAGTAATATAATCATTGAATTTACCTTTGACTCTTGCTTTCTAAAGGACAAGGTGAGGGGAACACTGCTAGCTCTGGGGATTGCTAAAAGAGGTTTGTATAAGTTGCTGTCATATGCAGAGTCCATGTCGTGTGAAGAGTCCAAGTCAATCCTTTCTTCTGCTTTACAATATTTGCAACAAAGTTCTATGGCGTCTGTCTGTTCTTTCAATAATTGTGTGTTTGTTCAACACCTTAAAGGTGATTCATATGTGAAACCAATGTCAAGGTCTGCTGTAAGTTTTCATGCTACAGGTAGTGTTTCAATTCAACTTTTACATAACAGGCTTGGTCATCCTAACAAGCATGTTCTTCAAACTCTTTTGAAAAATAATTGTATGGTGAATGTTTGTGATAATAAAGTACCTCTTGAGTTTTGTGATACCTGTTAGCTTTGCAAATTACATAATTTCATTATGCATCAACTGAAATAAGATCACAACTTCCTCTAGAATTAATTCATACAGATTTGTGGGGGCTAGCTCCTATTTTGTCAAGGGATGGTTATAAATACTATATCTCCTTTATAGATGATTACACTAGGTATTGCTGGATTTTTCCATTAGTTCTCAAGTTTGATGCCTTGTCCACCTTCATCAATTTTAAACTTTTAGTTGAAAAACAATTCAATCTACCTATTAAAGCATTACAATCTGACTTGGGGGGGGGGGGGGGGGGGAGTTCATAGCTTTTACTACTTTTCTTCACAAAGAAGGCATTCAGTTTCGACATAGCTGCCCTCATACACATCATCAGATTGGTGTAGTTGAAAGGAAGCATAGACACATTGTACAAATTGGTTTAACTCTTCTTGCTCAAGCAAATATGCCCATTTCTTTTTTATGGGAAGCATTTCACACAGCTTGTTACCCTATAAACAGAATGCCAACTACCATTTTAAATAATCAATCTTCATTACCTATTATACCCACTCGATCTACTATTCAATGACTACTAGAGCCAAAGCAGGAATTTTTAAGCCCAAAACATATCTTACTGCCATTCAGGGTCTTGAACCATCCACTGTCAGAGCAGCCTTAGCAGATCCAAAGTGGTATTTAGCTATGCAAGAGGAGTTCAATGCATTAGAAAGAAATAATACTTGGACCTTAGTACTAGCAGATTCAACAACCAAACTTGTAGGAAATAAGTGGGTGTCCCGCGTTAAATACAACCCCGATGGCAGCATCTCTAAGTATAAGGCTCGATTAGTTGTTAAGGGGTTTCATCAAACTTATGGAATGGATTTCTTTGAGACTTTTAGTCCAGTAGTTAAACCTTGCACTATTAGAATTGTGTTGAATCTTACAGTGATGAATCGTTGGACTATAAGGTAGCTCGATGTGAATAATACATTTTTAAATGAAGTGCTTACAAAGGATGTTTTTATGCATCAAAGGATGTTTTTATGCATCATCCTGAGGGCTTTATTAATCCAAAGTATCCCTCTTATGTTTGCAAGTTGAATAAGGCCTTATATGGCCTTAAACAGGCTCTTAGAGCCTGGTATGGCAGGTTAAAAAGTTCACTGCTATAATGGGGTTTTAACTCTTCACAATCAAATACTTCATTGCTCTTTAAGCATACTGGAGTTGACATTCTGCTGATACTTATCTATGTGGATCATATTCTGATAACTGGCTCAAATAATGCTCAAATAGAAAAGGTTATTACTCAGCTTGGTTCTGAGTTTGCACTTAAAGATTTAGGTGATTTTAATTACTTTCTTGGGTTACAGGTTACACCTTCCAGTGACGGTCTTCATCTCTCTCAAATAAAATACATTGGAGATATCTTAAAAAAGGCTCATATGATGGATAGCAAAGGCTGCAATACCCCAATTAGTGTCTCTAATAAGCTGCACAAGGAGCGAGGTCATGCTTTTGAAAAGCCCCTTCTTTACAAAAGTGTGGTTAGTTCTCTGCAGCACTTAACTTTAACCAGACTAGATATTGCTTTTATTGTGAATAAGTTGAGTCAATTTCTAGCTGCTCCTACAACTCTTCACTGGTAAGCATGCAAAAGGATATTCAAATATTTGCAATCAATAGCTTCTTATGGTATTCAATTTTTCCATTCTGGTTCCCTTACTTTGACAGCATTTTCAGATGCAGACTGGGGGTCAGATCCTGATGACAAGAGATCAATAGGGGGGGTATTGTGTATTTCTTGGCTTCAATCTTATCTCCTGGTCATCAAAGAAACAGAATGTTGCTTCCAGATCTTCAGCTGAGTCAGAGTATAGATCATTATCTTTGGCCACCTCAGAAATACTATGGATTACTTATTTGCTAAAAGAACTTATAGTACAGTTGATTCAACCTCTTATGCTGCATTGTAACAACAAAAATGTAGAAGCACTAGCCAGCAATCCAAATTACCATTCATGTACACACACATTGAATTAGATATCCATTTTGTTAGAGAACACATTGCCAATAAGGAGCTTACTATTGAACATGTATCTAGTTCTGATCAGTTGGTAGATGTACTTACTAAGCCATTGAGTTTTGATCATTTTGCTTATATGCGTTCTAAGCTCAATGTCTTGGAAAGACCTTGAGCTTAAGGGGGCATGTTGAGAATAAGCAAAGGAAAATGCTAAGGGGAGGGAATTCGCTAAGAGAACAACGAGAGAAAAATTAAAATATTCAAAAAGCAAGTGGGACTACAAGTCATCACGCGAATGCTTGAGTGATTCTTTTTTTTTTTTTCACTTCCTTTCTTCATCTTCCTCACTTCCTTTCTTCAGCATCAAACATCAGAGATTTATAGGAAATTTAAAGGACACAAATTTTGGTGCCATCTAAGCAACTCTCTCTCTTTCATTTTGAATTTTTTTATTTTTTGCCCTTTTCCCCTCTAACTCTGTTCTTCGTCTTCCATGTTACTCTCTCTCTATTTTTATTTTATTTTTTTCTTTTCCCCTCTTCCTCTTCATCTTCTCTGTTTCTCTTTTTTCTTTTATTTTTTTCCTTTTTTCCCTCTTCTTCTTCGTCTTCTCTGATTCTCAGTGCAAATTCACAGCAACTCTACCCAAAAACCACCCAATTCAACAAACAAAACTTTAAATCCAACACACCCACTGAAGTCAACACAGCCAGGATCCAAATCAAACCACATGCAACAAAACCAAACAACCCAATTCACTCTCAAAACAAAGATCCACACGCAACAAAACCAAACAACCCAATTCACTCTCAAAACAAAGATCCAATCTTTAAGATGGGGCTACGGTGGTGGAAATTTTAATATGGGTTTACGGTGGTGGACGATGGTGGTGTTGGGTTTGTTTGCTGAGAGAGGCAGAGAGATAGAGAGAATGGCGAGGGAGGGAGAGAGGTAGAGCAGCAAAGAGAATGGCGAGGAAGGGAGAGAGGTAGAGAGAATGGCGAAAGAGAGTGAGAGGCAGAGAGAATATTGAGAGAGTGTGTGTGTGTTTAATTTTCTCTTTTTTATTATTTTTTATTATTATATTATGCTGAGAGAGAGGCGAGTGCAAAACGGCAGCTTACGCTACCATTTCTCTCGCCATTCTCTCAGCATATTCGTGCTGAATAGCAGCACGTCAGCGTTTAGTCAGCCATGTCGTCAGTTAGTTATGCTAGCTATAGCTTTATTCAATAAGTTGTTAATTTCCCTCCAAAATGCTGTTATCAGTAGCTAGAATCACGCACATGGTTTTGTTACTTGAGAAGATTCCAGACATGTATATATAAACAGCTGTATCAACAGATTCAGTGTGAAGCTAATGAATAAAACTTGATCCAGTATTTTCTCTCTTCAAGCTTTTAGTATTTTCTCTGCATTTTGCTCCAGAAACAAACAGATCAGTTTCTTTAACTCGTTGATCACTTCAGAATCTCAGATGCAAGCGCTTATGTTCTGCGACGTCACCGTGCGTTGACCAAACTTCCTGGCCATCAGATGCGCTGCTTTTCGGCCGAATCCAACGGTTAGGGATGCCCAACGTTGCCAGGTTTTGTTCCCCTGATCCAAGCTTCATCCTGTGGCTGTTTTTGCATAGGCTTTAACGAGCTCTGATCGAATTCCTCTCTATCCAGCCAGCCACTCTCCAGAGAGCGAAAAGCGAGCAGCAGTGGTGCCATTTTTTGCTGAGCCAAGTTTTTGAAGATTTATCATTGGAAGCTTGTATAATTCATTTTGGGGAATAATTTAGTGAGTGGGTTTATTATTGTTATTTTCCTTAAATTTTATTTTTAAGTCCCAAAATTTTAGAGAAATATTAATTACAAAAGACCAAAATAATGAAATGTTAAATCATCGAAAATGAAAAATCTACATAATGAAAGTTATTACAAATAAAACATTGTTTTTAATAAATACAATTATGTTAAAAAAAAAGTAGCAAATTTAAATTGGCTGGCGGGTTAGCGAATTACTTTTATTTCATTTTAAAGAAAGAGATTTATGTGGCCCTTCTTTTCTTTGGATACTCGAATGAGAAAAAAAATATTTGGATGTTGGTTTGGTTTGAAATTCTTATTATTGGGAAAAGTTTGTAAAATGTAACATTGTTTAGTTTTGATGTCAAAACAATAATTGAAAATTGCACTAACAAAAAGTAACTTTTTATTTTATTTGGGAGATTGATTATTGTACTTAGATTACAAATATGCTTAACATTAATTAAAAATTGTACTAATAATAAAATAACTTTGTTATTTGGAAGTTGAATATTGTATTTAGATTTGAAATCTGACAATTTTTGCAAAGCAAAAGAAGTATCCTCTTTAGTCGCTTGCTCCCATATAGTATGACATTGATCTAATTTTTGGATCCACACAAAATGACTTATACCGTTTGAGATGCAGCTCTACGTATATAGCCCCTTAATTTCTAACTCGACGATGTGGGATTTTGACATCTCATCATTTGGTGTTACAATCTACCCAAGAGGCCAAGACATGACCTCATGTGCGCTTGGCCCCAAGGGCCACTTGTTCCGCATGTTCCTATAGTGCTAGAGAGGTCCCAATCTGATACCATTTGTAACAGCCTGCTCCCTCACAATATAGAGTGCGCTTGGGATTGAGGTTAGACAACTGTAGCTTAAAAGCTACAGTACTAAAGTGTTTGGTAAACACTAGCTACTGTATCTTAGAAGCTATGTAGATATAATTTTTCACTTGTATGATGAAAAATCTATTATATCTTTAATAATTTTGTTAAAATTATTATTTAAAAATTATATTTTTTATATACAATTAACTTTTGTTTCATAATTACAGTTTTTTTTACAGCAGCTGTAGCTTAAAAGCTACATCACCACACTCCCAAGCACACCCTAATATGGTTTACTTTGGTCCTAGTTCTAATCAGTTTTGTTTTTGGATCCACACCAAATAAGCTTCATATTGTTTGCGAAGGGGGGCTTATATTATCTAGTAAACCTTTTAACCTGGCAATGTCGGATTCTGTCACCGCATTTTTGTGCGTTACATTTCCAGTATGTTTTTAATTTTTTTATGATTACACAACCATTACACTATACAGTTCTAGAATTTTCACATGTTGCTTAAATAGCTCTCAGTTTAGTTTAGGATTTTCACAGTACTTCCTTTTATTCATGTTGTGCATTATCATGTTGTATGTTTATGAATCTTTGGGTAATATATATATATATATATATATATATATATGTATTTTTTGAGTGATGATGTGTCTTGATAGAACATGTTTGTCTATCCTACTAGCTAATTTTTATATTCATTGCCTGTAGAGACTGCCTTAAAGCTTAGCATCCCATTTGTGTAAACGAAGATGATTCTCTATTGGAGACTGAAGTAAAGTGGAAGTGCGGTAGTAATAATATTTTTGCCTCCCTAAAGTAATGAAAACAAGAAATTTGTACACTATAACATACATTTTTTTTCTTAATTTTTTGAGAAAACATAAAAACTTGGGGACTCTAGATGTCATTACCCCAAAAATTAAACTTCATATTACGTGAACTATTATAACGCAGCAAGTTCAAATTTCATAAATCATGCTCATGATGTTTACAACCAAATACACACACACACACACACACACACACAGGTGAGCTCAACAAAAACAATAAAGTTTTAAAAGTAAGGGATATTAGAAGGAGTACGGTTGCTTCGATATGTTCGAAGGTGCACTGGCAAGATGGGGGAGGTTAACTCCTAAGGCTAATCCACTGGCGATTCGAAGAGAAAGGGGTGATGAAAATGAGATCCAAGGCCACCAAACTTGAGCTGGGGGAATCCTATAAACCAGAGCACACATGGCATTGAGGTGGAGCCGACGATGGCTAGCGACCACATTCCGACGCTCAAGTTAGATTTTGGATAATATGGGGTTGCTCAAAGGTTCAAAATGAACCTTCAAGCTGATAAAAATGGTGGAAAAATTTAGAGTTTGCTCTGGGGAAGAAGATGGGAGCAGGTTTTAAGTGGGCGAGGAAATTGTTACCGTGGGAGAGTATTACTTGAGCTTTTTAGGAGTGTGCCTGAGGGTCTTTTTGGAAATCCGGCCACGTGGCGATTAACTATTCGTTTTTCCTCTCTCAGGTGAGGGTATTTTGAAGATTACATTAGTGGTCCCAATATGGTGATGCAAATGAGCCATAGAGACAAAGGAACCATTAGCCACCAAATTGTCCCCCGCTGCTCACACGTGGTCAGCCCCTCAGCCAGTGGTCCTGCTGATTTTGGGACCATTGTAGGAAGGTATTTTGAGGTGGCAATCTCTCATTGCTTCATTTTGGCTCCATTGACCCCATTGGCTCATTTTATTCAACAAAAGAGGAATATTTTCTATTCAGCTCATGAGAGCACGCACATTTCTCGGGTGATATTAACCGCCCAAGGCATAATTCTGGTTTTGTCCTTCTGGCGACATGTGTTTCTCTCAGAGTTATCCTCCTCAATGGGAGTATTTCTCCTGGCACATTTCAGGACTTCATACATTCTACAGTTCATTCTCATTTGCCTCAGTTTTCTACCATGTCAACTTCTCATTGACTTATTCTGGTGCCCATAAATCTCCTCAAACAATATACATGTATGTATATACAGATTAGGAGTCTCTCTTTACTTTTTTTTTCTTATTTTTTAAACCTAGCGTAAAAAAATTAACTTAATTATAAAAAATAAAGTAAAAAAAAATTATCCTTGTCCAAAAATAATTCACATAAAATTTCAAATTGATCCATTTCTATTAAAAGCAAAAGCTAAAGTATTCCATTTTTGTTCTCTTTTTCCAATTTGATCTCTCCTTATACTGAACAATCTGTATCCTCTCCCTGAGCGCCTGACCAAGCATTGAGTTGATTATTGATTCCTTTCACGTTATTTTCTCACCTCTGTGTATGCTCTCTAAAAGGTCCCTCCTCTGTTTTTATCTTTTGCTCTGATACAGGAATCTTAGAAACTCAAATTTTGTTTAATTTATAATTAAAAGGCAAAAATAAAAAACAGAAACTCAAATCTGTACTCAAAGTTTTAATTTCTAAAGGTCTGGTTTTTGCTTTTCCCTAAACTGGGTTTTTGTTTTTTGTTTTTTGTTTATTCTGTTTTTTGTGTTTTGAGTTTTAAGTTTTGGTGGAGAGAATGCTGTTTAAAAGCATTTGGAGCTCCTCCATAGGCATGGACTTCTCTTTTCTTTTTCAAATGGGTTTTTGATGCTTCATCTACGCATTATACTTGGATTGACATGGCTTCTATGCTTTGTTTTCAGCTTCTTCTTTGCGAAAGGGTCATCTCAAAAGCTTAAAGGTATGTTCTTATGCTTTCTCTGCAGTGGTTTTTGCTTTCCGTTTTTGTTTTCTGTTTTCCAATTTATAGAAGAAATGCATAATGGTGTGTGAAAGAGAGAGGTTTAAAGAAACAATGCATCAAAAATCAAAACTTTAATTTGTAATGTTTTTTTCATTTACAAATTTCCTTTTTTGCTCAAAAAGAATCTGAAGTCTTAACAAGTAACAAGAAGTCTTCAGCTTGATTACAATGTCCTGAAATTTTTTATTATGTTCAAAGGTTTTTTTTTTTTTTTAAGATATAACTCTAGATCTTGACTTTGAAGTTCAAAGTTTGTTCCTTTTTGGTGTTCATGTAAAACTCCTGATCTTCACTTTTGAAGTTTAAATATTTTTCCTTTTTCTTATTTTTTCTCTTTTTGAGAAATGGGACATTCAAAGTTAATGCTATTGTAGTATTTGCTGATTTTCTACATGAAAAGTAATTTTTTTTCCATCATTTTTTTTGTTCCTAATATACAATGAGACAATAAGCCTACTCTGTTCAGCTTCTTCAGGTTCTTAGTATGATCTTTACATGTTGAATGGGTTTTGTTGAAGATTAAAGCTCTGGTTTTTGCTTTTGCTCTTTGTTTCTTCTGTTTTTTTCTACATGAAAAGTACTTTTTTTTTCATCATTTTTTTTGTTCCTAATATACAATGAGACAATAAGCCTACTCTGTTCAGCTTCTTCAAGTTCTTAGTATGATCTTTACATGTTGAATGGGTTTTGTTGAAGATTAAAGCTCTGGTTTTTGCTTTTGCTCTTTGTTTCTTCTGTTTTTTGTGTTTTGAGAATCAAGTTTTGTTGAGAAGAATTTGAAGTTTATGCAGAATCACGGGTTATTTTTTCTTTTTCATACTTGGATTTTACTTTGGTCAATCTCGTGTGTTGCACTGATCATAAAAAATTTAAACTTTTTGTCCATGTTTTCTTATGTAAGGTTTCAAGATTCTCTTTTAAGCTTCTTTTCTGCAAATGCTCATCTCAAAAAAACTCCGTAAGAATGCACTGTAATTCTTGGATTTTTGAAAGTTAAAGCTCTGTTCTTTTGATCTTGATTATTAAATTGAAAGTTTATAGTCGAAAAGGCCTAGCTCAAGTGGTAAGAGTATAGCCTCTCTAGGGCCAAGGTATTGAGTTCGAGCCTCATTAGGGAGGAAAAGAGTGCAATCTAATGATCCTCTTAAATGTAAGGGAGGAAGAAAAGCAATGGGTTCCTGATAATGATTTGGGTTATGGTAAAGTTTCGGTACATTTATGTTAAAGCTCCTGAGCTTCATTTGAGGTTCAAACATTTTTTCTTTTTCACGATTTCCTCAATGGGATTTCGATAATGCTGTGATCATTGAAATATCTAACATGAGAAAAAGACTCTTCCTGGACACTCCCGGGTTGGGTGTATCAGAGCTTTGAAGAAGATGCCAAGAAGAAAGAGGCTGACAAAGGAAGAAATTTCAGAGAATTGGTGTTTTGTTTGCAAGGATGGAGGCAAGCTCGGTCTCCGTGACAAATTGTAAGTTCAAAAAGGTTTTTAATAATCATTTGCATCAGTCCTTATGTTCCATGTTGTCGTTTTACCAATTGATTCATTAATGTCTAGAATTATTAGGATTACTTAACTCCCTATAGTTTGCGGAAAATATCAGATTAGGTGAAGTAGTCACTTCAATGCTTTGGTTGAATGGGGCAGGGCATTCCCTACCAAACAATGGAATTCCCTTGGTCGATTTCTTTCAATCTTATACGACCAAAGACTTCTGGATTTGATCTTTCATTCAGAGGAAAAATTTGCATGCTTTTAAAGAGATTGTTGGCTATCCCAGTAATTTATTTTCATTTACATGGCCTGCAGGAGGTGTCCAAAAGTTTATCAGCCTGAGTGTGTAGACAAAGATGAATCTTTTCTGGTAGCTGAAACTAAGTGGACTTGCAGTAAGTTACAATCTTCCATATTTGGAACAAAGCTCATTATTTGATATTAATTATGTGGATGACTCCATCTTGTTATTCTTGAATCAATTACGAGATAAATGTATCAGTTGACCAGCTTGTAACATGAAATGTTCTACATTGCTAAATTTCATTTTGATATCTTGACTTCATTTTTCGACTTGCTCTGTTTTTTTTTTCTTTTTTATTATGTGCAGTGCAAGGTACATGCGAATGATCCGAAAACAACATACTACTCGTTTAATGGGTATTGGCAGATTATAAAACGAAAAGAAGGCTTAACTTCAAAAAATGTTATCTTAGCATATGACCTGTTGAAGATGGGTGAGATGCATGAGCGAGCTTCGAATGCATTTGAATCTGATGAAGGTGAAGAAGACATTGATGGATTTGAAGATGAAAGTCTATTTAATATATCTGCTTATAACAATTCAATTGATACAGAAGAATGCAAAATGCAGCCACTTCATTGGAATAATAAAAGAAAGAGATCCAATGGAAAGATGTCCGGGCTGAAAGAAAAGGTAAACATTCTTAAGATGTCTAAAATTTATTATAAAGATCATTTCTGATTATTCTGTTTTGCGATTTTGATGAAATGAAACTAAGTATCCTGTGTATTGATGTTGTTTATTCTATGCATACTTTGGAAATAAAAAAGTCCAATGTCAAAAAGCATGTTCAGTGACAGAATCGTGTTGAGAAGGCAACTGCGATGGAAGGGAAAAGAGGATATCCTTTGATAATGTGTTTTTTCATTAAAATTTGGACTAAACAACATACATCTGATTCAACTAAATGCTTTTGTTTAGAATTTGTGTATAAAACGCTCTCATTTGAGGAAGACATTGTGGATTGGCATTTTTGAATTTGTGGACAACATTCAAATTTTGGACCCTTAACTCGCATTTTTCATCTACGCTCTCCAAATGCATCGATAGCCTGCCACAACTTCAGGTGCCATCAGAGCAGCCACAGTTATTACATGAGGTTCCATTAGTACTTGGAAATGCACAAGATGCTGAACCTGCTTGCAAGGACTTTTCAAGAATGAAACAACAAGAACATAATGATGGCTTGCGAGAATCATCCCCCCGATGCACTTCTAAAGGCAATGCAGCTTCTTGCCAGGTGCCATTGGAACAACCACAGCATCAGGTTCCTGAAGTGATTGCAGATGCCATCAGATAAGCCACAGATGCCATCAGATAAGCCACAGTTATTACACAAGGTTCCAGTTAAATTTACAGAAGGTCAAGGTGTAGAACCTGATTGCAAGGACTGTACAAGTACGAACGAACAAGAGCATGATGATGGCTTAGCAGAATCATCTCCTGGAGGAACTTCTGAAGCTAATGGAACTTCTTTCCACATGCCACCAGAACAACAAGAACAAGAGGTTCCTGTAGTGATTGCAGATTCACAAGAGCAGCCACTGATGCCGTTACAGCAGCCACAATTATTGCACAAGATTACAGTGGTAACTACAGATATGCAAGATGTTGAACCTGCTTGCAAGGACTGGACAAGTACAAACGAAGAAGAACGTGATGATGGCTTACTAGAAGCATCCCCAGCAAGAACTTCTGAAGGCAATGGAACCTCTGGCCACATTCCATCCAAAGAAACACAACACGAGGGCACTGAGAATCCCATGGTGACTGCAGAGGCAGAAGGAGCAAGATCAGCTGGAAAGGAATTTAAGAGAGCAGATAGACACAATCATAATGATGGTTTGACAGAATCAAACCGGAGTTCTTATGAAGGCAATGAAACTTCTTGCCTAATACCATCGGAACAACCACAATATGAGGTTCCTGTAGCAATTGTTAACAGACAAGGTGCCAAACCTATCTGCGAGGAATCTAAGAGAGGAGATGAACATAATCATAATGATGGCTTGAGAGAATTCCCTAGAAGAACTTCTGCAGGCAATGGAATGGCTTGCCACATAAATTATTCACTCGATGTTGCAGGTATGCCAGGTTCACTAGTCATTTCTGATAACAGTACTAAAGATGAGCAGTATACAAAATAATTAAATTTTTTTTTATCATCTTCTGAAAGCAGGTTCATCATCACCACTCTCAGCTGCTGTGTCTCAATCTCATCAAGAAGCTGTGCCAGTAGTAACAATAGATGTTAAGGATGAGATGACAGAGGACTTTAACCCCTTAAGTGTGCAGCAGGCTTTCTTTGCGAATCTTCAGTCTATGCTTTATGAGTCACTTGAGGACCCTCCAGGTTCTTCTCAGCAGCCACCAGACACTCCTGAACAAAACGAGGCTTTGCATTGCTTACAACAGTGCTGTTCCATGAGCTTTGAGCAGCTCATAAATCATGATCTCAAGAATTGCTTTCTTTCCTCTATAAACTCCTTGCTGATGTCCGGATACTTCCCAGGAAGCATGCTTGGCATGGTCACTAGTTTACAGTTAAAGTTTCTGAGCAACACAAGCATATATTCTCTCTGCCTGGAGAATGTCAAGAAGGCAGATGAGGAATATGAACGTGGTAAGTCCCTGATGAAAGAATTAACTGAAAAGAATCTACGATTTCATCAGATTAATCGTGACATTCAGGTTACACTTGACATGATTCATGAGCTGAAAAAGCAGTTAAAAGAGAAAAGGAAATTTAAAGATAGTTTAAGGGAGGAATCCACACTTATTTATGAATCATCATTAGCATCTAGTGAGGCACTTTCTCAGTCAATTCGAAGCTCTAAGATATTGGGGAAATGTAAGGAAAGCAGCCAGAAACACATGAAAGAAATTGATGACTCCTGGACCAAGTTTCAAATTGAAAGCTCAAAGCTTCTTGAAAAGTTTCTTTAATTCTTCAGTTTTAATTTTATGATGCAGTAAAAACTCTTTTGGTTAGTGGATTATTTGGCCTGAGTATTATTCTTTCTCTTCATGTTTTCAACATTTTGAATGTAAGAACATCGACAACTAATGCTTAAACCTTCACCATGAGAATACCAGTGTGTCCATATATGTTATTATGTACTTTATTAACATATTTCCGCAGGTCTCGATCACTACATTATTATAGTCAATAAAAACTCTCTAGCTTTTCGTTATATTTTTCAAGTTAAAACTTAAAAACTATAACAAGTAATTAGAGAAATGTAATGAGAAATTTGAGAAATGTTTAGTGAATAATGTCCTTAGCCATATATATATAGCAATAATCCTCTGTTTCTTACTATATTTCTCATTGTACTGATTTTTTCAAGGAAATTTTTTTTTTTTGGTTAAATTGTATGGAAAGGCCAGTTCATTTATCTAATTAATTAATCATATCCAAATTTTATGTTTTTACACAATATGCACCTATATAACGTAACAAATATCCAGCTTTGGATAGACAAATTAATGCTGCCATATATTAACTAACTTCTAGGATACATTTGTACCTCCTTGATTAATTATCTCCAAAAATTTGTAAGATTATTTATAAGAACATACTTACATGTGCACTAAAAGCACTCTAAAAATTTTCTTTTTCTTCTATATTTACAAAGTTATTGAATCCTAAATGCAGAAGGGTCAATTAAGACAGCAAACGATGATAAATTATCCTCTAAACGATTTCTTCATTCTAAGAAAAATTATGAAATTTTGACTATATTTGCAAAAGTTGATATGAGACAAAGGCTTAGTTCGATCCACTGGTTAGTGGACAATGGTATAAAGACTTAAGTTTTTGATCATGTAGTGTGCATGTGTGTTTAATTAATAAATTTTTTTTAAAAGAAATGCAAGGTTGATATGTACTTAATAAAATATAATATCAAAAATTTTGTGCTCCAAGTTTGACAATTTTAGAAGATTTAAAAATATCAGGGAACCTATGTCAGAATCTATCAACTCAAATTAAAGTCATCATAACAAAATATGAATATTAAACTCGTGAAATCAGAATTAATCCTTAATTACAATTATAAACGCGTAACACTATCTAAATGAATTAAATTAACTATCTTTTAAGGCAAAATCGAAACATAATTAATCAGAGCACTTAGCGAAAGATAATAATGGGTGTTGCTATCCGATCTGATTCTGATTCAGAATCTGAAAGATAATATTGTTATCCGATCTGAATCTGAATCAGAAAGAAAATGATTTTCTACAAACTGATTCTGAAAATAAATGGTTATCCGATCTAGTTTCAAATCTGGAAGAAATTGTTTTGAATCTGATTTCAATTTATTCTGAAGAAAATGAACAGTTCTTTAAACCGGTTCCGAATTTATTCATACACCTCTAGGAGGTTTTACCGGAGGTTATATCGCCTTTGCTTTCCTTGTGTAACCAGATTAAATCAATATATCCTTGACTTAACTTGCCACAAGCCAAAATTGATTCTTCTATCAAACTTTTCTATTCCTACTTCATAGGTTTTGAAAACTTCATTGCTGACATATTTGCTATTGGTTGCAACCTAGCACTGATACCACTTGTTAGGGAATTTTAATCCCACCCAAGATCTCGCAAGCAAAAATATCAAACAAATAATAAATAGAAAATAAATAAAGAATAAAACCAATCACACAACACAAGAATTTACGTGGAAAACCCCTATACTGGAGAAAAACCACGGTCGCAAGGGACGACGAGAGAAAAATCTACTATATGAAAAATTATTACAATCACTCTAGTATTTTTCCTCGCACTCAAAACCCCAATAAATCCCAATCTCTCAATGGACCTACTGTTTCTCTCAAGTTAGAAACTGTCAACTTGAAGAGAACTAATTGTTGTGTCATGTTGTGCAAACAAGTGAACCCAACCTCCTAATATATAGTGATTATTTCTTGTAGGAGAGGTATTTCTTTTCTTATACTAGTTGTATTCCTCCTTGAATGAGTCAAGTTCAAAAGGGAAAATTACTTATTTGTTAAATAGGAATCTTACTAAAGACGAAAATATCATAGGAAATCTTTGTTGAAAGATAAGATATATTTCCTAATAATCTAGGTATTAGAGCCAAACCCTAGTAGCTAGAATGTAGTGGTGGAACAACTCAGATGTATCAGATGAAAGGACCGGGATCCCGCAATGGTTTCATCCTGGGGAATTGTTGATTTGTGTCCCACATTGGCTAATAAAAGAGAGATACTTGGGTTTCTAAGTAAGATAGGTCACTCCACCCAACAAGCTAGTCTTTTAGGTTGGATACCTAGAAATCATAGGCCAAGCCCCCTAACAAGTGGTATCAGAGCTAAGGTTACAATGCAAAGCAAATATATTAGCGATGAGGCTTTCAAAACTTGTGAAAGTTGAAATAGAAAATTTTGATGGAAGAATCAATTTTAGCTTGTGACAAATTCAAGTTAAGAATATATTGATTTAATCTGATTACACAAGGAAAGCAAAGGTGATGTAACTGGTAGAAACACCTAGAAGTGTATGGACAATCAAGACCTCTTAAAGAAGATTGTTGGAATATAGCAAGTTCGGCAAATAGCTCTAAATCAGTAGATGGAGATACTGATAATGTTAGATAGTGATGTGTCTCTTTTTTGCATGAGAGATTGGTTTATCCTTTTTGGCATGCCATAGAAGAGGATGTGTTACTGCTAGCAAGTCAACAAGATTTGCAAACAAGGCATGGTTTGGATTTATGCAAACTGTGTGGTGGAATTTTTATGTTGATGGTTGAGGACTCTCAACGAAACCAAATATGAGAGTGGGTATTTTCAGTAATGTGATCGACATGTGCCGAATATATGTGCTCTAGATAAGGTGGAGTATAATGATTCTTGGTGTAGAGAATTTTGGATGCTAGATAGAGGACAAGATTTTACCCATGGTGTAGTGATTCTCATAAGCCTTATGTGAGTGTGGTTTTGTGTGGATACATAGTGGATTATATTATGTCGCCTAATTGTAAAACTCGCCAAGGTGGAGATTGTTAGGGAATACGTCTTATTTTTCGATAAAGATTTCCTAGGATATTTTCTTTTTTAGTAAGATTTCTATGTAAAGAATAACTAATTTCCCCTTTGGGACTTAATTTATTTATGGAGGAATACAACTAGTATAAGAAAAGGAATACTTCTCCTACAAGAAATAATAATTATATATAGGAAGATTGGGTTCACTTGTTTGCACAACATAACATAACAATCAGTTTTCTGCAAGTAAAAAGTTTATAATGTGAGAGAAACGGTAGATCTATTGAGAGATTGAGTGTCATTGGGGTTTTAGGCGTGAGGAAAAATATTAGAGTGATTGTAAAAGTTTTTCACATAGTGGATTTTTCTCTCTCCGTCCTTAGCGGGTGTGATTTTTCTTCGGTGTAGGGTTTTCCACGTAAATTCTTGTATTGTGTCCATCTATCTTCTGTTTAATATTTTTTTGATATTTTTGCTCGCGGGAACTTGGGTGGGATTAAAATTCCCTAACATGAAATAATAATGAGCGCTCATAAAATGCTTTTGATGAGTATGAATGCTCGTGGCATGGCTATGAATGCTTATGCATGCAGATATTTATCTGTGCGGTACATAAGTAAGCCACGGTATTCTCGCTCTGCACTTCTCTGAGAATAAAGAATATATGGTTCGGAAATTGGCGTGATTAATCATCTGAAAATAAAAGGATTGCACATTAGCAAGAATCGTGTATTGGTAATCTAAATCAACATTTCAAAAAGTAAGTTTAGACTGGCGTTGGCTACTGAGGCTAACTGAATCAGTTCAACCATCCGAATCCGTTTAAGGGGCATCCCTCTTGTTGGTTTTTCCATATAGTTACTAAAGATAAATAACCATATCAACCATGCTGAAAATAAACGAACCGCATATCCATATCCATCCATATCCATAGTTATAGAGTATTCCTTAGCTGTAAGCTATCAGTCTAGAATATCAGTACTACTGTTTTTCTTTTCAATGTCTTACTCCGTGTGCGGTTTCTGCTACAAGCTTTTAAATCTGGAGCTTTTGTTACAATTTGCTGATTCCCAACAGCTAATGTTATTGCTAAAATATCATTCTTGTTGTAAGGTACCTGCAAAGACTTCATATACAGAGCCCATAAAGCATTTAAATAGAGAAAGTAGGGGGCCTCTACAAGCATTAATTTGAATCGCTTTATACGAAATTGCTGGTCAACTGATATATGCGCATGTAAATCTCCTATGTTTTTCGTAAATCAATCATTCCACATGCCTGCACAGTACTGAGTGCAAATTGACATATGTACAAAGTTGATTTTTCATGCTAAGTGATCCGGGACTGTATTCTAAATTTATCATGTCATCACGAGAAATTTCAGATCATGATAAGTATTTATTAGATAAACAAAGAACCTGTTATTTTAACTGAACCTATACATGAGCCTGAATGAGTATTGGTGTTTCTCCTACTAAATCACAGTTAACGTGGTCAGCAACTATAAATTGATTAGCTGAGGATAGTTACATATGCCCTGATTCTAAAATGTTTTCGAAAAATTCATGTGAATTATTTACGTAAAACAAAGCACCTCCAAATTTGTCATCTGTTATTGCCATGCTGATTTATGAATTGGATTTTCTAGAAAGCAAACTGGATATTCTGATTAATATAGTACCAAGTTCTGAATATGCATTAGCACAATTGACCTGGTTTTGTTCTGAAATCAGGAAAGGCATAATTTCTATCAAAGAATAAATCGAGCATAACAAGATTCGAATGCACCTGCAATCTGACGTTTAAAAATTGGCTTCTGACCTTTAATAAGCATCAATGGGTTCTGTTATTTTCAGTGAATCAACAACTGAGCACCTGATATGATCAGCTACTGAAAATCTGACTTCTGGCTTCCGTGCTTGCTTGCTCCGAGCTGATAGCTATTGAAGAATACTGAGAAAAATTCACTCTCTTTTTTTTTATGCAGTTTCCGTTGTTGAAAGATTATACTGTTCTTGGAATGTTGTTGTTGCCGATCAATATCCATGACGAATAAAAGGCTTCTTTGTTCGCTAAGCATTCTGAAACTCTCAATGCCTCTTGCTGCTGCTTATTTCCTAGTTTCCTTTGTTGCTTTTGACTTGACGAGAGAGAATGCGTCTGGAACTTATGTTGTTCAAACTATTGCTACATTGTAATAGCTGCTTTTGTTTCCTATCTCATATATTTCATGTTGCTTCCTGCTTATACTTTGCAAGTTTCCAAAGTTCTCTCAAAACTTAAGCAATACTGGAAATTCATTGATTTTCATAGCTTAATTCCTTAAAAAACTATTGAAAATAATTTACGTTTCATACATCATCAAATTTGTCAAATAGTTTTCTGTTGAACATACTTGCTTTAAGAATATAAAAGAATTCATCGTCTTGTCATAAAATCAAGAAAATTTCTAGAGTCACACTAGGCATATGTACAAATCACGAGTCCAAATTTCATAATTTTTGAAGAAGTCTTCTAGCTATGGTAAAACTTGTAATAACTCACTATTAGCATATTTTCAAAATAACTCATTGCCAGCATATTTTCGGCAAAATCTTAAATTTCTACTTTTACTACTATTTACTACTAGAAAAATAGTCTTTTTAGAATAGTGTCAGTAACGACTTTTAGTTACACTTGTCAATTGTGTCAGTAATCTGGTAGTCAGAAAAATAATGACACTTATTTGTGGTATCACGAATATTGTGTCAGTGATTATTATTACTATAGTATCGCCAAAATTATGATATTGTAGTATCAGAATATTACGATACTATATTATTGTCTGTGATTACTATTACTATGGTATTAATATTTGATTAATTATTAAGAAAAAATAAATTGAATATTACCTATTTGCAACTGAGATTATAATGTATTAAAAATTAATACTAAACATGTAAAAAAAAACTTTTATTTACATAAGAAATGAGTATCATACAAGAATGTGAG
Organism: Clausena lansium; assembly: GCA_030449835.1. NCBI lineage: Eukaryota > Viridiplantae > Streptophyta > Magnoliopsida > Sapindales > Rutaceae > Clausena > Clausena lansium. Next base: position 2,110,536 of record JASUUF010000146.1, on the reverse strand, counting down.
TACTGACTACAACCTAATGATAAAATAAATTTAAAATAATTGTTACTTCAAATAAAACTAAATCAAATCAGTTTAAAGCTTCCAAAAGTACCTCAAATATGATGGTTGAAATTTAAAGAAGAAATTTATATGCTCCAACCAGAAGTTTGAAGCTTCCAAAAGTTCTCCGGTAGTACAACTCACAACAGTTAGAGTAGTCTTGGCGATGTGTGCTACATTTGATCTACATCTAGAGCAACTAGATGTGAAAACTACATTTCTTCATGGAGAGCTTGAAGAAGAAATTTATATGCTCCAACCAGAAGGTTTTACTGAAACAGGCAAGGAGAACTTAGTTTGTAGATTGAACAAATCTCTATACAGTCTCAAATAGGTGTCGAGGTGTTGTATAAGAGATTTGATTCCTTTATCATGAACCTTAGATACAACAGACTCATTTCAGACCATTATGCATACTACAAGAGGTTTAAGGATAATGATTTTATCATTCTACTGTTGTATGTGGATGACATGTCCTCCAACAAAAATTGAGTCCAAGAATTGAAGACACAGTTGGCTAGGGAGTTTGAAATGAAGGATTTAGGACCAGCAAACAAGATTCTAGGGATTCATTCTAGGGATGCAAATTCACCGAGACGAAAATAATTGGAAGATTTGGCTTTCCCAGAAGAATTATTTGAGGAAAATCTTGTGGCGCTTCAACTTGCAAGATTGTAAGCCAATTTCTACCCCACTTATTATTAATTTCAAGTTATCCTCAAGTATGTGTCCTAGCAATAAAGCAGAGAGGAAGGAGATGTCTCGAATACAGTATGCATCAGCAGTGGAAAGTTTGATGTTCACTATAATATGTATACTAGACCAAATATTGCACAAGTAGTGGGAGCAATTAGTATATATATGGTGAATCTTGGTGGTGAGCATTGGAAAACTGTAAAGAGGACTCTGAGATACATTAGCGGAACCTCGGGTGTTGCATTATGTTAAAGAGAATAATAATTTACTGTCAAGGGCTATGTGGATTTAGATTTTACAGGAGACCTTGATAAAAGGAAATCCACTACTAGCTATGTGTTTACCCTTGCAGGAGGTGCCGTAGTTGGGTTTCGAAACTGCAAATCATTGTGGCTTTATCTACAACAGAAGTAGAATACATGGCAGCTACGCAAGCTTGCAAGAAAGCTATTTGAATACAAAGGTTATTGGAGGAGCTGGGGCACAAACAAGAGAAAATTCTTGTGTTTTGTGACAATCAGAGTTCCTTGCACATTGTAAGAAATTCAGCCTTTCATTCTAGGACGAAGCATATAGGGGTACAATACCACTTTGTTCGAGAAGTAGTGTAAGATGGAAGTGTAGATTTGTGGAAAATCCATACCAAGGAGAACCAAGCAGATGTTTTGACTAAGCCAATCAATACTGACAAGTTTGTATGGAGTATATCCTCTTGTGCCTAGTAGAGACGTAAGCAACATGACAATGACAAAGAAGAATGGATGGTATGGAGACATGATTTGTTCTCAATCAAGTCTCCAAGTCGGAGAATTATTGAACATGTGTATGCATGTGGCAAACAATTGCATGTGGCTAGCATGCAACTTTTGACTTTTGGGAGTAAGTGGGAGATATGAGTGGGAGACATGATCAAGTGGAGTGGGTGAGTTGATTACTTTCGGTGCCCACTTACTTTTATGTAATAACAAAAAAACTAGAGAAAAGGGGAAGCTGGAGCCTATAAATAGAGGCCTTATTTCCCCTCTGCAATCATCCCATTCTTCATTTTAATTGAGAAAAGCCAAGAGTTAAGTGAGAGTGTCCTGAGAGTTTTAAGCTCTTGTTCTAGTGCTTTGAGTGTATGGGCATACTAATATACTTGTAACTCCTTTTCACTAGTAAAATATTTCCTTCTGTCTTTGCCCATGGACGTAGGTTAAAAACTGAACCATGTAAATTCTGGTGTTCTTGTGTGATCACTGTTTCTCAATTTCACTTTAGTTGCGTGTCTGCTTCACCCATCAACTCCCCTAACAAATCATATGAGTTGGTCATCTGAAATATTGGGAGTAGAATAATCATACCAAAGCTAAAATCAGCAGCCTATAAAAGCCTGAGAACAAAAAGAAAAAAATTTACATTGTCTCGTACACATGAAAAAAAAGTAAAATCTAAGTACAAAGCATCAGAAATAGCGTCATGACTACTAGCTAAAAAAATTAAAATAAAAGAAATGACATTCATTGTGTAAATTTCCATGCAGATGATAGAATGATATGTCATTCGCCTGTATGAAATAAATACTTTTGAAAAAAAAAATTAACTCACAACTGTTGCATTGAAAATGCGAGCTCCATCAATTTGAAGCTTTAAACCGTACTTCTTTGTAATCTCTCCATCTCTTTTGGTATAGTTTAATTACAGAAAGACATCTACACCACTACAACTGCGGTTTGAGTACTATTTACAAGAGTAATTAATAGAAAATGAAAATTATTGATTAAATAAATTGTAAACAGCAATGAATATTGTAAGTACATGATACGCGGAAGCATATTCTCGTTCCAATAGTGTTCTATTTCCCAGTGGAACTCATAGATGTAAATATGGAATAACCAACTAATATTATATGAACATCCAACAAAAGCTGATCAACTAAAATCATTATTTTAAATTCATCTCATCAAAGAAATCATAGCCTACATAATTTGTTCTCGACGCAAGTTGGAAAATACTAATGAGAGCAACTGACAGTTAAAGAAAATTTCATTAATGTATTTAATTTAAAAAATTAAAGTGATGTAAGAAAATAAAATTAAGAATAGAATTGATGACATATAGATAAAATATTTGTGTAGTGTGACTTGTCCCAAAGTTCTTTTGAACTAGTCTAAAGGAAATGTTATATTTACCTCTAATAATGTTTTTTGTCTGTGACTAATTTAACAACATGGATGAAATAAAATATTAAACATATATTAAAAACAAATTCTAAGAGGAATGACAACTAATCTATTTTTACTTCTTGAAGTTTTTTTTGCTTCTTCTCGTGTCAATGTTAATTAAGGAATTACTTTTGGATGTCAAGAAAACTTAAAAAGCTTGAGGCTGACAAATTACCCTAATCATGATATGCATCAAGGAATAAAGTCATAAATTAAAGCAGCAATCCATTAATGAATAATATCCCACCATGACCATGTTAATTAATTTTCTTTCACAAGTTTTAGCTGCTACCTTTTAATCAGTTTCAGAGATAAACAGTGAAAACTAGAGAGTGAAAGAAAGAAGACAGGAAAAAAAAAAATACAATATGGGAAGGAGCACTTATCATGTTGGAGAAAGAAAACGGAAAAAAATACACCATCGTTATCTGCTTAAGTGACAATAACATGCAATTAGCATAAATTGGAATGGGAAACAGCTTCAACTCCTTGACCAATTTTTAGCAATTATCCTTCTTCAAATTAGAATTTTTGGGTTGTCTCTCTCTATCATATATAAACAGACATGCATGGATGAGAAAGAATTGCAAGAAAATACAGAGTAAAGAAAACAAGAGGCTTTTTTTTTTATGGTAATACAAGACAAAAGATGATAACAGTTGTACAAACAGTAAATAACAGCAAGAAGACACAAATATCACCTGGTTCGCAATCCTCCCTAGTTTGCAAACCCGTGAATTATTGATTCAAAATCTAAGGGCTGGAAATTCTGGGAAATTAGTATTATTGATGTAGCGTTGCACGTGATATCCATGTGCTAGCTAGGAGCCAAATTAAAAGCTTAGATTGTGCTTTTCGTGCAATTTGTTGTTAGTTATGTGGTGAATCTTGTTAATTTTGGTTTATTTACTCTGGATTCATTACATGTTAAGCGAACAATAAGTTTCATCAAAGATTCTTTAGATCAAGCTTGATTTGGTCCTTAAAAAACAACATAACAAGAATACTGTTTTGAACTAGATATGTTAACACTAATACATAACTAAATAATCTAAATCAAGTCTATATATTATAGCGCAACCGAGATTTCTATCTTTACTAATTTTTCTAACCACATATTAGAACACTAAATTTTTTTTTTTTGGAACTTGGGATGCTTTTTCTAACAGCATATCATACCCATCATCCTTAATCGATCAAGCAGAGCCATGTTTTTTAGTATTAGAGTTAATAAGTTTTGAGTTACTGGGGAAAAAACCATCTACACCCCAAGTTTTACTTAAATAATCAAATGCGCTCCTTTAGTTTCATAAATGATCACACAGACCCTCTTAATTTTTTAAATGACTATTATACTCTTTGATTATAAAAACTCAAATAAATATAAATATAGTAGTAAGATAAAAACAATAAATAAATATCATATGATACAAATAAAATATTACAATAAGTATAATTAATAAAAATTATATATATAATAAAAATTATTTTTGATATTAAGTTATTATTAGTTTATCCCAACGAATTTTATTAATACTAAAATCTATTAATCCAAAAATTACTAAAATCTATTAATCCAAAAATTGACTTTAAGATTTATACTAATATAGACATAATTAAAAAAAGATATTGTAAATAAAATAATATAAATTTTATACATTACCATGAATGTTAAGTATAATTATTTTAATATTATTAATATGTCGAATAGATTTTATTATTATTAAAAGAATATGACAAATTAATAATGTTAAAATAATTTTATAATATTTAAAATAATTTATAAATTTTTTCTTATTTTATATATTATATTATTTTAGTTTTAATTTATATTTATTATAGAAGTTTATTTAAAGTTAATTTTTGAGTTGTTGTAACTAAGGGTATAATAGTCAAAAAGGGGTGTGTGTGACCATTCATCAAACTAAAGGGGTGTGTGTGACCATTTAAGCAAACCTTGGGGGTGTTGGTGGCCTTTTCCCTGCTGCTTTTAGTATCATTAGTTATGCTCTCATATGGTGTAATATTTTTTTTATATTAATAAATTTCCCTCGATCCATTATGGTATGCAAAAATAATAATAATTAAATAATAATAACAATATGAGTTCATGACTGAACATATTGACACAATAACTTTATTTATTCATTTTCGTTTTTCAGGAAGATACAGTACTTAGAAGTCAACTAAGAAAATTTCTTGTACATCTCAAAAAATTTTATCAATTGAATTTAACGAAACTGATACTCACATGATTGACAGATAATAGTATCCATCCTTTTATTTAATTAAACATAATATAAAATAGTAGAGCATTGCATGCACTTAACCAAGGTAGTCAGGATTTCTGCCATATTGAGGGACAATAAGAAGATCAAGATTTTCATTCATGACTTTATCATCAACAATACTGACAAAAATAAGGAAGATGATACTCTCCGACCAATCGTTCTTACCTAAAAATTTATATTAGAAAACTTAATTATAAACGCATATGTTAATTATAATAAGAATTAAAAATTATTGAATAAAGTTGCCTAAAAACCTGTGCAGGTAGTAGTTTCCATATTCTTCAGAAAAGATCTCTGCTTCCGGAATCAAAACTAAAAAGTAATTAAGATGCTTTTGTGATTTCTTGCTTCTGGTTTAACATAATTTACAAGTAACGTATATATAGAGGATGAAGTGGCCGATAGGATGAAGTGGTCGTGCAGAGCGGAGGCGGGTGTTTACTGTTTAGGGTGTAATTTAATGCATGCTTGGTAGATAATTAAGGACCACAGAGTAATGAACCAATATAGACATTTTAAAATTTTATCTTGAATTTTTGCCAATTTAAAATTTTATCTTGAATTTTTGCCAAATGATGGGGTGATGTATCATTCTTTAAGTGACTAATAATTTTATATAAATTCTAAGATTAATTACATTATTTTATAAACTAATAAATAAATATCATATTATTTGAGATTAAATTTTGTGACTGTGTAACATTGATTAAGAAGCAAATGATGCATGCAGTTAATTAATTGTAGATAATTAGATAAAATATTAACCGCTATAATTTAAATTTGTGAATTACGCGGAAGCATGTATTGGTCACGCGGCTCACTGTTAAACTATTAATTGTAGCTAAGTAAATGACAATCTTTATATCATTCAAAAGTTATAATCAATTATCATCCACTTTCCTTTTTTTTTTTAATGAAAAAAAAGTAGATGGTAATTAATTATAGCTTTTGACTGATATAAAGTTTGTCGGCAATACTTTAACACAGTAATTTTTTTAATTAAAACATATACTAAAAAATTAATAGAGGCAATGAAGGGGTTAGATTAAGCTTTTACAAGAAAAGCAATTTCTTACTTTTAATTTAATTTATAAAAAAAATAGTAACTTTGTGAAATGCAAGTACACGTGGCTTTGTGAAAACTCCAATGCATGTATGTAACTTTGTAAGAGGCAGCATTTGTTGGCACGTGATAAAATTTGACAATGCGCGTGATTTAAAACTAGGATTAAGCCATTGTTTTTACAATTAAGCCATTCCTCTCCTAATTGTTTTTTTCCTCCTACTCTATCCTACTGAAATAAGTGATTAAGATTGAATTTTAAATTTTAACTTTTTTTATTTTATTTACAATTAAGCCATTTTTCACTATATTTAAAAGACTAGGACACACTAGGAGAGAAAAAAAGAGTAGGAGAAGATCCTAATCCATTTAATTAAACATAAAGATTATCATTCATCATTGAAAATGCAGTGAACGAAAAGCTCAATGTTTAAGAATTCTAGAACCTTCCCTACACTATTATGCAGCCAAAACGAACTCTAAAATACACCGCACTTGTATCAAAATGAAAGATATATCGACATGTACGTACATGTCCTCCAATTTTTCAAACACAAACTAGATAGTGTTGGTGAATTTATGAAATATGGAGGCAAAGAACAAGAGAAACTAGATAGGTTTGAGGCGTGATGATCACTTTCCTTTAAGGTTTTATTTGCCCTTACCACACTAGGATTGCTATTGAGTTTAAGATGTCAAATTACCCCTAAGATACAACAAACCTTGAATATAATCTCTAGCAATTAAGATTATATTCCAGAACATCAAGAAATCTATTATAATCTGAAGTTTTTAAAATGTATTTAAGTGTCTATTTGTAAAGAAAATGTCTATTCACGGAAAAATGCAACCATAAACAAAGGCACTTCTTCAAATGACACTCTTTGGTTTGAATATGGCATATGTTCACAACCGGATTGCGATTTTGTAAACAACTAGATTTTCGTTTTTGTCCAAAAAGTATGCTGGAAGCAAAAGGATTTCCGTTTCTAAAAACCAGATTTTTGCTTTTTGTCCATAAAGCTTACTGGAAGTAAAAGGATTTCCATTTCTAAAAACCAGAGTTCCATTTTTTTTAGAATCAAAACCATGCTTTCTGGAATCAAACGGTACTCAGCTTGCCCTTTTTTTTAAGAATCATAAAACATATTTCAAATTTCAATAATAATAAATATTACAATCCCTCTTACATGCAGAAAATTATAGAGAGACTATTACATTTGTGTAATTTATAATACAAAAATTTCACAATTTTACACAATATACACATAATGTGATAGATATACGACTTTATGATAAAAGCTAGTGCAGCTTCAAACTACTCTACATTCAAAAGCTTCTCGAAGAGAAATCCAATTCCATCGAGCCTCTTTGAAAACTTATGCTTCTTGTGGAAGTTCATGTGGTTGACACATGCACCCAACCCATAGAAACAAGCTCTTTGGCTTTCTCCGGTGGAAAATGATTCAAAGATATACTAGAAAGAATGATGAAAAATTGTCAAGTAAAACCCCGCTGTTTTTTGAATATAATCATTTTCACTCTTATGTTTCAAAACTTATCAGAAATCTTGCCGAAGAGGGCGTCGGGCTTTTCTGATCGGGGAGGTTTGTTACAGCCTTAAAACTCAAGGCACGCCAATGCTTGGTTTACGGCCTTGTACCAAGCGTGGCAACGCAACGGGGTGCTTTGGCAAGCACAAAAGCAAAGTCTTCGGGCGAGCTGGGGTGCAACTGCAACGAGCACACGCTGATGCGTAGCTCGCAAGGGCGCGCAAGGACGAGCGCACGCTGATGGGCAGCTCGCAGGGCAGCGTACCAGCGCGCGCAAGCGCAACATCTCACAGGCACACACGCTAGCGAGACAGCCACACAAGGAACAAGCAAGTGGGGATTGTTGGTGCAATTTACAGTTGCGGCGGCCAACCACTAAGGACATTTACCTAACATAGGCACTTGAGTAAGTGGGGAGGGTCCGCCACTACTCAAGTTGACCTAATTTTTATGAATGGATGTGTCACTATGGTAATGGGTTCATTATCTCTTGGTTGTTTATTATTTGGGTGTTGTGCAATTGTTTGGGATAGTGTGGGAATACATTATCCTATCCTAGTAAGTGGGGATGACACTTACAAAATGCTATAAATAGCTGGGAGCCAAATTTTATAATTGAGTGAGTGGTGATCTCCAAGCACACTAGCTTGAGCTACTTGTAATCCTTGTTCTTCGTAATAAAAGAAAAGGTTGGAAGTCGGTGCTTCCGTAAACATTGTGTGTTGTGCAATTGTTTCTATTTGTGTTGTTGAATCATGAAATTCTTGGGGTGTCTTCGACACATAGCCTCCATTGTGTATTGTCGAGTGGCTGGCTAGGGAAACTCAGCGCCATCACAAGCTTGCTGCATTAAAGGAAAAAATGTTTTGATACCAGCTGAAACCACCGGCCCCGAACTCTAAGGGCTAGTCTGTTTTGTTACGTCTAACATGACTAATAATAAACTTATTAATCAGGATTTTGCTAGAAATTGGACAAAGTCTCCCCTATATTTATGACATTTCCAAAACCTGCAATTCTATAAAATAAGCACTCTCAAAATAGTTCAAAATACAACTAACTTCATCGATCAACTTCCTCAACCATAATACCAAATATCACTCAACCATCTAATGGCAACATATATTAATTATCCTTAATCATCAAATCATAATATAATTATCCAATCCAAAATGTCTTAATAATAACATCTATGACTCCTAACACTATCGCGTGGCCATAACTCAAAATATCTATTGTTGTTGGGTCAATTGTTATACCTGCAAATTTCTTGTTGGTGGGGAGGGGGGCGGGAAAAGGGGGTGGAATATAGTAAAATGGGGTGAGTATAAAACTCAGGGAGTGGGTGATAGTTTTTAAAATTAAACTTACTTTTAAATAATTATATCATTTCAATTTATGATTTCATCAATCTATGTGTGAGAAGCATAAATAACTTATTTAACCTTTAAATCACGTAACTGACATTAAAAAGAACACATGATACTGTAAATAATAATCATGGAAATCATATCACATTATAATATAAAGTACTTCATTCTGAACTGTCATTAAACAAGTACCCAGGGGAATAATCTTGTCATACTCGGAGCTACAACAAGTAGACTAATGAAGTATCATCTCATATATCTCATCATACTGTCATACTCAGACCTCATTCGGACGATGCAATGATGTACTATCTGGGTGCTATTGTGTCCGGAGTTACACGGGTAGACTAAATGATGTGTTATCTCATATATCTCATCATACTGTATACATAAAATAGTCTCCAAAGGACAAAAGCACCTAAGCACGCGGCCCAAAGCCTTTGTGTGTACTCAGACGGGCTCGAAAAGCCTATATCTCAACTGTAATCTTTGTAACTGAATCTCTATTCTCATTATACTACATGTATAAACCCTAAAAAGGCAAAAGCTCCTAAGCACACAACCCAAAGCCTTTATGTGTATTCAGAAGGGCCCCAAAGGCCTCTTTCTCAACCTTATCTCTGTATATAGAGGGGAAGGGCATTGTCTCATGATTTTTTTTATAACAAACTTTTATATACATGTACGTAAACATTTTAATTAATCATACTTTAAATCTTCTTTCCTTTTCATTAACATACTTTAAATCTACTTTTCTTTTCTTTAAAATACTCTCGTGCGTTTACTCAAAATCGATAAGGAAAACCAATAATCATACACTTTTTAATAAATATATCAATATGTAAATAAAATCTTATCTTTTCGAAAAACTAAAATCAGATCATCAAACCTTTACTTTGTAAACTTACTTTACTTTACTCAATTCAAAATCATAATAAATTATAAAGATAAGTTTAATATATTCCACTCATAGTGATGATGCTTAAACTCAGCTATCATCGACGGCCGCCGGTTGATTCTCATTTACAGTTCTTCCTAAATCAAGGAAATGGTATAATTATTTTTCGTCAATATGAAATACAACTAACTTTATGCAATATAGCTCGAAACGAACATTTTTGTAATACCTCAATTCTTTTAAGGTATTTTAGTCATTTCATTTGGTAAAGGTATTTTAGTCTTTTTTTTATTCCTTGGTAGCTTTTGCATCCTAGTATATATATATATATAAAAGAATAAGATGTTAAAAGTTAATGTCAAAATTAATAATGCCTATGACATCATGGATTATATAAGGGTAATTATCTGGTGGCCACCACTTATTAAGTGAAATTTCTGTAAACCACTAAATTTTAAGATTGTATCTGTAAACCACCTACTTTTCAAAGAAACATCTCCCACCCACCATTCCGTTAACTACGTTAATAGAAATATGATGACAGCATGCTATCATAAGGGTAATATTGTCATTTAGTTAAAAAATAAATATTTAATTAATTATATTCTACTTTAAAAATAAATATTTAATTATATAAACATTCTTATCATTTTTGTTTGTCTCTATAAAAGCAATATTGAACCAAAAAAATAAAATGAAAGTGTTTTTATCAACATAATTATTGTATTACAAGGGTAAAATAGTCTTTAAGTAAAAAACCACTAACGACAATTAACTTTTTTAACGGAAAAGTGGTTGGGGAATATTTCTTTGAAAAGTAGGTGGTTTACAGAAACAATCTTAAAATTTAGTGGTTTATAGAAGTTTCACTTAATAAGTGATGGCCATAAGATAATTACCCATTATATAATGAAGTTAGTGTGTTAGGTGAATGAATTTTTTAATATGAATTTTTTAAGTGAGAACAATTGATTGGAGGGTGACTTTTGGCATTCATGGCACGTAAGTATTGTTATTGAGCAGATTACTAATGACAGTCTTGATCTTTTTGTTATCCCTCAGTATGGGAGAAATCCTAACCAAGAAAATTAATGAAATTTAATTTGAGTACATACGCAAAGCTTAATATGTGTTTATAAAATCTCAAAAATCTTGTTTTGAGGAAGTTGCAATTTTTTTTTTCCAAATAGCTGCACCTTTTCTCTTCATAAATGACAGCTATTTTCAATTTTCTCAGCCAGAAAATTGCTTAATATTTTCATTAATATGTGTGTGTGTATATATATATATATATATATTTTGTATTGTTGGTCTAATTATTCCAATCTAATCTACTGTAAAGATTGAAATCCAACAAAGGAAAAATTATATGGACCTAACCCTATTATGAATCATCAATTAAAAAAAAAAGCACTGAATCATGATTATATCAACTATTATGCATGATATTAAAATTTCAAACTCAATCGATACAAAAATTCAAACAATGCATTTTTTTTTTTTTTTGCAATGTCATATTTCTAAGCTGGATGCCTTTGATTGTTTAAAAATAATAATAATACGAATTTGCAGACATTTTAGTCAATAAAATGGACCACAATGTTGTGTCCTTTTGATTTCGCAACTTCATAAAGAATGTTATATATTGATAACAATTGGGCAGCGATTTGCTACTACTAAGATGCAATTAAATTATGACTTGGGCGGCCATGAATTCTAAAAACCTTCTTTTATCAGCTAATAAGATGATAAATAATTGATTCCAAAACTCTCCTGATTAGTAAACAAAATATCTTATTCCAAAACTCAGCCATTTAGGATATAAATAGTGAATAAAATTTTATTCACTTATTTGAGCATTGTTACAAATACAAATATTTATTTGTATAAATTAATGTAACAGTGTTATTCTCAAATGATAACTCATTTGGTTTGACATTATCTAGTGGAAGCGAGAGGTTAAGAGTTTGTTATTTAAAAGAAATGAACGTGTAGCAATCATGTAGAATAAACTTTTTAATGAATAATACTATTGGTATTTTATAATCAAGAAGTTATTAGGACGAACCAAAATCATTTTTATCGTGGGGTAGTCCAAATTACTGTTCTTATTGCAAAGAGAGAGAACTCTTATTTTTAAAGAAAGTACTACTCTCATTTCACAAGAATAATGTTACACATCTTAAATTTTTATCTCAAAAAATTATTTTAAATGATATGGCATTCATCAATTGATTAGTGATTAATATAATTAATTTACTTGAATCTTGTAATTTTTACCAACTATTTAATAAATGACACATATTTAGAACCGTGGAATAAAAAATTTTAGATATCAGTCATTATTCTTTCTGCAATTATAGGGACTCACCTCACTCCTTATTAAAACCGGAACAGGATAGGATCCGAGTGGAATTCCGCATATTTTGAAACCATTGAGTTGAGAATAAGCAAAATAATTTATTCAGCCGCGTCAACAGTTTAGTCAGAAGCACTAGCCAGCTATCCAAAATACCATTCACGTACAACACACATTGAATTGGATATCCATTTCGTTAGAGAACACATTACCAATAAGGAGCTTACTATTGAACATGTATCTAGTTCTGATCAGTTGGTAGATTTACTTACTAAGCCATTGAGTTTTGATCATTTTGCTTATATGCGTTCTAAGCTCAATGTCTTGGAAAGACCTTGAGATTAAGGGGGCATGTTGAGAATAAGCTAAATAAGTTAGTCAGCCACGTCAGCAGTTTAGTCAGCCATGTCAGCAGTTAGTTATGCTAGCTGTAGCTTTATTCAATAAGTTGTTAATTTCCCTCCAAAATGCTGTTATCAGTAGCGAGAATCACGCACATGTTTTTGGTACTCCAGAAGATTCCAGACATGTATATATAAAAAGCTGTATCAACAGATTCAGTGTGAAGCTAATAAACAATTAAAATTTATTCACCTTTTAAAATTATAAAAATATTATTACTCAAAAGTTTTGATAATAAACTAAATACAACCCAGCAAAATCGTATTTGGGTGTCGTTGTTTCTTTGCTAAGCGCTCTGACTCTCTTTGAATAACCAAATGCTGATGATTCTTTTATCAAAAACTTCTTTAAATACTCAAATTTTATTTTCTAAGTTGTCCTCCTAATTAATATAATTAGTAAATGAAATCCCAAAATTGACATAAAAATTTCATAAAAATATTGATAATTGCTAGCGTAAGTTATTTTTGTAAGTATTTTTAATACTAGTGACAATTTTATGTTAGATTGACATACTTTTTTTTATTTAGAATTTTTAAAAATAAATAAAGTAATAATAACATTTTAGCCCATAATATTTTAAATCTATTCAATAAATATATAATTTAATCATTTTATAAAATAAGTCACTAATTTCAATTGGAAAAAAATATAAGTGAATTAAGGAAATATTTGAAATAAAATAAAAACTCTACTATAATATAAAATTAATAAAAATATAAAGGTGATTGAAATAGTGGCATATATGAAAACAAAATAGAAACTCCATTATTATATAAAATTCATAAAAGTGTAAGGGATATAAATGATGTTTTACTAAACAAGACCGAGCTGTAGCCCGGTCGAGCCACGTACCGGAGCCTAGTTAGTGAAAGACATGAAATTGTTTAGAAAATAATTAAAAGAGTGTTTTTTGGTTAAGAAAAAATCACTAAGAGAAGCACTTAGTAGGTAACTTCTTTTTCTTTTTTTTTTTAAAGTACATTTCAGTTATAAAAAACACATGAAATTTTTTTTCAATTTTTGTTTCCAAATTGTATTAGTATTTTCATTATAAAGCAATTTCTATGATTTTATCTCTAATTTGGGGGGCATAATCAAAAGGTGTGCATGATAATTGATAAGCAAATGTGGGGGTGTAGATCTAAGGAGTAAGGAGTCGTCATTACCGTTAAGATTTTGACACAAGAATCAAAACCTAGTAGGTGCCACGTGGCATTAACTTGACCAATCACTGTGTTATACATGAAAATAATCCTTTCTCTTGAAAGTTTAATTATTTATTCAAGCATCTTTTAAACGTTGGCCGCAGTCATGCTCTTAGAACTTAGAAGATGATCACACAATAAGAAAATGAAGGCCAATAAATAAAATAATTTAAAAAACTTGATCTGATATGTAAATCTAAATAAAACATTTTTTCATGATTATACTTTTAGGTAAAAAGATACAAGTATCGTAAGTTATGGCATACACACTTTTATGGCAAAGACATGGCATTGTATGATTAAACGATTGCTAGTGATAACATATCGAAATTGAATTGGTCTCATCGAGCATTTTCTCTATACTCAATAATATTTATGCAAGGACAAGGACGGACTATGACTTCTTATTATCCCGATCTAATTTGTAAATTTATTGTAAATTTTTGTATCAATGTTGATACATATAAAAGAGTAAGAACAATATATATATGTGTATATATATATTAAGCAACGCATCATCAAAACTCTTAGTACATATATTTAATAAAAAATGACAATAATGCAATAATAAGCTTATAATATAAATCATTAAAATTGTATATTAAAAAGATTATTTATGAAATTTATTTTTATTTTAGTGATAGAGATATGAAGGAAATAAACTATGAAATTAATTATGAAAAGAATAAGAATAGGCATATATCACTATGAAAGAAATAAATTAGGAAATTATGAAAATATTATTAATTGTTATTGTGTCACTTTATAACTTTCTAATATTACCAATGTTATAACATATTGACATTTTTTTTCGATTAGACCAAACCATAACATTTTTTATAAGTAATAATAATATTTTAGCCTCCCTAAAGTTATAATAACAAGAAATTTGTACGCTATAACATGAATTTTTTTCTTAATTTTTTGAGAAAACATAAAAACTTGGGGACTCCAGATGTCATTACCCCAAAACTTAAACTTCATATTACATGGCCCTTTGTCTTCTTTCATACATAACGTTTTCGTGAACTATATATATATAACGCAGCAAGTTCAAATTTCATAAGTCATGTTCATGATGTTTACAACCAAATATATATATATATATATATATATATATATATATATATATATATATATATATATATATATTAAGAGTCTCTCTTTATTTTTTTTCTTATTTTTTGAACTTAGTTTAAAAAAATTGACTTAATTATAAAAAAAAGTAAAAAAAAAAATTATCCTTGTCCAAAAATAATTCACATAAAATTTCAAATTGATCCATTTCCATTAATAGCAAAAGCTATAGTATTCTATTTTTGTTCTCTTTTTCCAATTTGATCTCTCCTTTTACTGAACAATCTGGACTCCTCTCCCTGAGCCTCTGACCAAGCATTGAGTTGATTATTTGATTCCTCTCACGTTATTTTCTCACCTCTCTGTATGCTCTCTGAAAGGTCCCTCCTCTGTTTTTATATTTTGCTTTGATACAGGAATCTCAGAATCAGAAACTCAAACTTTGCTTTGCTTGAATTTGTTGTTCTGAGCTTCTTTAAGTTTTAATTTCTAAAGGTCTGGTTTTAGCTTATCTCTCAACTGGGTTTTTGTTTTTGTTTATTCTGTTTTTTGTGTTTTGAGTTTTAAGTTTTGGTAGAGAGATTGCTGTTTAAAAAGCATTTGGAGCTCATGCATAGGCATGGACTTCTCTTTTCTTTTTCAAATGGGCTTTTGATGCTTCATCTACGCATTATACTTGGATTGACATGGCTTCTACGCTTTGTTTTCAGCTTCTTCTTTGCGAAAGGGTCATCTCAAAAGCTTAAAGTATGTTCTTATGCTTTCTCTGAAGTGGTTTTTGCTTTCCTTTTTTTTTTTTTCTGTTTTCCAATTTATAGAAGAAATGCATAATGGTGTGTGAAAGAGAAAGGTTAACAGAAACAATGCATCAAAAATCAAACTTTAATTTGTAATGTTTTTTTCATATTCAAATTTCCTTTTTTGTTCAAAAAAATCTGAAGTCTTAACAAGCAACAACAAGTCTTCAGCTTGATTACAATGTCCTGAATTTTTTTCATTATGTTCAAAGTTTTTTTTTTTTTTAAGATATAACTCAAGATCTTGACTTTAAAGTTCAAAGTTTGTTCCTTTTTGGTGTTCATGTAAAACTCCTGATCTTCACTTTTGAAGTTTAAATCTTTTTCCTTTTTCATGATTTTTTCTCTTTTGAAGTTTAAATATCTTTTTCAGTCAATTCGAAGCTCTAAGATATTGGGGAAATGTAAGGAAAGCAGCCAGAAACACATGAAAGAAATTGATGACTCCTGGACCAAGTTTCAAATTGAAAGCTCAAAGCTTCTTGAAAAGTTTCGTTAATTCTTCAGTTTTAATTTTATGATCCAGTAAAAACTCTTTTGGCTAGTGGATTATTTGGCCTGAGTATTATTCTTTCTCTTCATGTTTTCAACATTTTGAGTGTTCGAACATCAACAAATAATGCTTAAACCTTCACCATGAGAATACCAGTTTATATATGGTATTATGTACTTTGTTAACATATTTTTGCAGGTCTCGATCACTTTATTATTATAGTCAATAAAAACTTTCAAGCTTTTCGTTACATTTTTCAAGTTAAAACTTAAAACTGTAACAAGTAAATAGAGAAATATAATGAGAACTTTGAGAAATGTTTTGCGAATAATGTGCTTAGCCGTATATATAGTCTTCTGTTTCTTACTACATTTTTTATTGTACTGATTTTTTCAAGAAAAAAAAAATTGTTAAATTGTGCGGAAAGGCCAGTTCATGTCTAATGAATTAATCATATCCAAATTCTAAGTTTTTACACTATTTTCACCTATATAACGTAATAAGTATCCAGCTTTGCATAGATTAATGCTGCCACATATTAACTAATTTTAGGATTAGACACTACTTGCCTACATTATTGAACATTTGTACCTCCTTGATTAATTGTCTCCAAAATTTTACATGATTATTTATAAGAACATACTTACATGTGTACTAAAATCACTCTAAAAATTCTCTCTTATGTATTTGAAAGTTATTGAATTCTAAATACAGAAGGGTCAATTAAGACAGCAAACAATGATGAATTATCCTCTCAACGATTTCTTCATTCTAACTACACTTTTGAAATTATGAAATTTTGACTATATATGCAAAAGTTGATATGAGACACACTGATTAGTGGGTAATGTTATCAAGATTTAAGTTTTAAGTTTGAGTCTCATGTAGTGTGCATGTGTGTCTAATAAATAAATTTTTTTAAAGATGCAAGGTTGATATATAATTATAAAATATAATTTCAAAAATTTCGTGCTCTAAAATTTGACAATTTTGCAAGATTTAAAAATAACAAAGAAGCTATGTCAGAATCTATGAACTCAAATTAAAGTCATCATAATAAATATATGAATATTAAACTCATGAAATCAGAATAAATCTATAATTACAATTATAAACGTGTGACACTATCTAAATTAACTATCTTTTAAGCCAAATTGAAACATAATTAATCAAAGCACTTGCCGAAAGATAACGGGTGTTGCCACCTAAAAATCTGACACTAGGCCCAAAGCCTAATCTGGCCCATCAGGTGTGAATATCATGTGGCCCTAAGTCACTATGTTAGGACAATGGTTTGGAAGATACTGATGCACCAAAATAAGGCCCAATTCAGATTGAACTCTTAGCTAAATTCATTTAGGAGACATTATCCTATAAAAGAATGCATTGTGGAAAGGTTGTTGGTCTAAAAACGTTTTGCAGTGGAAATATTACGATCGTGTTTTTCATACAACATATAGAATTACTATAATCTATAAATCGTATCATTGTTTTTTTGTAGAAGTAATTTTGATCTCCCAAGTCACGAACTGTCACCACCAATCCCGTTAGATTACGATCCGTCACCAATGATTTTCCAGGCTATGACTCAAGTTCAATCTGCACTTGATGTGTGGGCGCCTTTTTCACTATTGAAAAGCAACTAATAAGAGAAATTTTTTTTTTTCTGTTCTGTATATTGTGGCTCCTCTGTTCTTTTGAAAAAGAACAAACCTTTTTATATTTTATTGGTGGAAACCCTAGGCTTCTTTTTTTAATTCTATTAAATTAAAAAATATTTTATTTAAATTAAAAAGGCAAAGTGGCGTTACTTATTCTTTGTGATAGGGGCCCACCTTGTAAAATAACACAAGGCCCCTTACACACAAGTATATTAAATAAAGCCTCCCACCAAATAATATATTTAGACTTTTAACCCAAATAGCTAGTTATCTTGCTTATTAACCCAGTAATGGTGCAGTTAATCAAATGAGCTAACTAGGGGATCATATGGGTACATACAATAGTGGCTACAATAATTAGGCTTGTAATTAAACTAGCCCAATTATTTAATTCCAAATCTATTCCACTAAAAGATTGGAATTGACCTTTATAATTGTATGCTATCTAGGATAGTGTTCTCGAATAATAATTCGACCCTTGCCACATTGATTTCTTTACTAAACAATCCTTTGTACCACATCACTAATTAAATTGATATCTTAACTGTCCAATCAATTTAATTACATCTTGTTCCTTGACACTTATTGGCTTTCTCTAATGATCATTTTCAACATACTAATTATGTTGACACACTCTGGCCAGAGAATTCTATGATCAAGTACCGAAAATCCGTCAAGAGATGTGTTGTACAAATTCTATATTGTTAATCTATAATCTCACTGCTCATAATTGCTTCCACTAAGATACCGGATAATCTTGACTACAAATGTATGTCGTGCCCATTGGTAACTTAAATGAAATAACAATCATAAACATGAAACTATAATTAATTCAAGATTGAGATTGCAATAAAATCAATGCCTATGAGATTTAATAAGTCTGACAGTCATTTCAAGGTTAATTAAATCTCATATGTGATCCAGTTCAATGTAGTCAAACTATATCAGTAAATTCATGCATGATTAAGACAAATCATTTAATGAATTTACTACAGTCTAAACATAAATGGAGTGCCCAACTCTATTTATCAACTGCGAACTCAATTTCTTTAATCATAAGATAACTTGTATTTATGTCTTCTGTGAATCCATATGATGATCGCATAAATACATATAATATGATTAAACGGATCTTATTCAAAATATTTATGCAATTAAGATATCTAAAAAAGTATCTCAAATATTTTATTAATTAGAAAATAAATAAATCAATATGCTTTAAAAAGCACATAATCCCAACAAAAGGCTCGTAGAGAACCAATCACCTTAAAAGGTCCAAAACAATATATAAACTAGAAAGCTTTATTCCCCGATTTAGGCTGTATTAAACCTCCTCAGTGCTCAGACGAAATTTTATGTGACTTTCTATAAACCTTCGTTAAAACCCTAATCTTGATCGAGCACCTTTCTTGTCGTAGAAGGTAGATGTTTGATGGCTAAGAAACCCTATAATTGGATGCAAATCCTAAGATTCTAACCCTAATAGCATAGTGATTCATGCTACCATCTAGGAGCAAGACTCGTAGGCCTTATTAACTAAGTTTTCTCTCACCCATATATAAGCACCATAAAACACGATCAGACGGTTGTTGGCATAATAGTAACCTACCTTTTAGCAATCTAGCAGCTGTTTTAGCAATCTCCAAACATTCATCCTTGCAACTAGCCATCATCTATGTTCAAGAAACAGTCTCCTTCTTGAACAAAGGCCTAAATTAGCCATCTTATTGACCCACCATCATAAAAAACACCATAAGACATTCTCTGAATTGCAACCACATTTAGTGTCATTAAACCTTAGTTTGCATAAGGGTTTCACATTAGTGTCACAACCATATTAGATACTAAAACAATATTCTAAATCTAGTTTTTTGCCATTCACTAGTGTAATCTACTCCCATATCACAACTAACAACAGGTGCCTTGTCGTTTGAACGATAAGTCACCATTCGACAAGTCAACCATAGTCAAAGCTTCAACACAAGTTTATCTAGACTGGATCAACGCCTAGATAAACTTGTGGACCTTACTATTTGGACCACAAAAAGAGCAGCGGGTTCATAGACGGCATCTAGTCCAAGTCACAAGTCAGGCCTAAATCTCATTCTCTATTGAAGAATGGTTGTCTTTAGCCATCCCGCAAGGACAGGCCCGCCAAAATAATGGGTACTTTCTTTTTTCTCATATAGATAAACATATGAGTTGTAAACACGATCAAGTGTGACTTTGAGACTAATGATGATGATAAAGCTTAGAAGATAGGAGAGTTATGAAAAGTTGTTTTATGTTAATTCGATTTGCTCGATCTCTATTTTTTTTATTTTTTTCTTTTAACAAGCAATAACAAGAGGTTGCAAATTGAAAAGCATATAATAACTTCATTAATTTAAAAATTCCATCCTTCAAGATAAATATGCAACTTCAAAGACAAAAACTATCCGAAGTTCTCTAGAGGCCAGAACCACTGTTGCTGCTGAAACGATTTGTCTCAAATTCCAAAGGATATGTCTAGTTAGTTTCACCCATCATAACAAAATTAATTTTCAGTATTAAGAATTTATTGATATTTTCTATTTCCTTTGAAGTTTCCCAAAATCACTATTGTTGCTGAAACACCTGAAACACCTGAAACAGTAAATAGATTTCTTTTTCTTTTTTGGCGTAATCTCGGCGATAATAGAAGAGTTTTATTAATAAATTGAAAGAAAAATGACACCTAAGTAAAGGTACATAATAAGATTTATTCCTTAAGGTGGTGTTTGGTTGGGAGGAGAGGATGGAGGAGAGGAAAGTGATTTAAATTCCTTTTTAATTTCCGTTGTTTGGTTAGACAAAATATATAAGAATTTAATTTTCATTAGAATTTGATATCCATTATAATGTAGAATTTGATTTCTATACCAAAGAGTAAAGAATTCAAGTTCCGTTTCTGTTGGAAATCAAAGATTCCAAAATTACCCTTTCAACTTTTAACTTATTAAATGCTATCAAATAATTATTATTTATTATTTTATTTTATCAATTTAATATTATAAAAAAATTTTATGTTAATTAAATTTAAGTAATGATTTAAAAAAATTAACAAAATAAATAATATGAAAATATAAAAGCAAAAATTAACAATTGTCTGACCTCACCGGACCTTGCTTGAATTCTGCCGGCTCCAGGACCACAGCCTGACCACCGCCAAATTATTTAAAAACAAATTATGTTAATTATAATTACTTAAATTAATAATAAAATAAAATTAGATATGAAATGTTGGTTATTAGGATTAGAAAATAATAATGAATTAATAAAAATATAGTATAAAATTAAATATTTTGTTATTAATTTATTTTCTAGATTAAATTAATTCATAGTTTAATTATTTTTTATATTTACTAATAATATTAACATTTTAATACTAAAGTCTGATTGGTATACTTGTTCAAATAAAAAATATATAATTTTTTTCCTTTCAAAATTAATGTGAAACCAAATAATAGAAATTAATTTTCACATTCCTCTTCTTTATTTTCATCTCCTCTCCTCTTCTTTCTTTTTATCACCTCTCCTCTTATTTCTCAAAACCAAACACCACCTAAAAACAAACCGATTTCCAGCTAACTGATAGCAAAAGAAAAAGAAAACATGCATGGATCAGACATACAAAGAATACAGTAAATAGATCCAATTCTCAAACCCAAGCCTTAACTGAATCCGTTGGCGGCGTAACCAATAGATAATTACTTTATGTAAAAATCCACCAATAAACCATCACAATTTTTTCTCTCCTATATATTCCTATGTAAAATTAGATCAATTTTCTTCTCTCAAAACAGTTCCAACCCAATTTAAATCGATGAGCCCTGTTTGGTATATATTGAGGTGATGTAGCTTTTAAAAATTGCTACGAAAAAAATTATAATTATAAAAATAAAATTTAATAGTATGCAATAAATGTAATTTTAAATAATAATTTTGACAAAATTATGGGTTTCAGATTATAGGTTTCTTAGCTTAACTTTCAAACCACTTTAGTTAGTGTTTCTTAAACACTTTAGGGCCCATTCGGAATTACTTTTGGAAGAGTTAAAAGTGATTTTAAAAAGATAAAAACTAATTTTGGTGTTTGGTAAATTTTTTTAAAAATTACTTTTGGCAAAATCACTCCATCCTGCAGTCGATTTTGAAAAGCAGGTAATGGTAGCTTTTCAAAATCTTAATTTAAAAATCACTTTTATACTTAATATAATTTTATCTATATCCTCATATATATTATAAAAATTCAAAATTTTCCTTATTAATTAGGAAATAAAATCACTAACTTTAAAAAGATTATTAATATTACCAATTATATTGAGATGACAAAATAAAAAAATAAACTAATAGTATAAAATATTTATTTTAGTTAGCAATTATTATATACCCAAAAAAAATATATTTTATAGACATGTTTATAAATGTGTTAATAAATTCTATTTAATATTATGTCTAATTCAGTCATTTATATTATTATAGTAGTTTAACAGTAAGATTTACCAAACACATAAGACAACGTTTAAAACTCAAAGCACTTCTAAAAATAAATTTTACCAAACCTTTAATTGATTCTCTTCACTGCTGATTATTTCTACATCATAGCTGATAACAATTATTTTAAAAGTTGCAACATTATCAAACTGACCCTTACTACTGTAACTTTTAAATTACAATAGAATCACCCAATCTCAATGCCAAACACCACCACAGTTGCATCATTAAATTTGATAAATGTGGCGGCATTCGAAGATAGAAATTGCTATTTTTTATTCTTATTTTCCTCTTTTTATTCTAATTTTATATGTATTCCATTTCTTGAAATTCGATTACTATCCACCTACCAAATAACGGAGAAATAAAAGAAACAAATTTTATTTATTTATATTGCTTGTAGGGCAAGACAAAATAAATTACTTGATATTGCCAGCAAATTATTAATTCGTATCCAAGTAAAGGGATAGCTATCGAATTTAATTATGATTTAATTTAGAAATTTGTAGCCTGTAGGGCAAGACAAAATAAACTACTTGATATTGCCAGCAAATTATTAATTCGTATCCAAGTAAAGGGATAGCTATCGAATTTAATTATGATTTAATTTAGAAATTTGTAGCCAACCATCTTCCCAAGTTCCAAGTTAATCATCTTTTCCAAATTTTTAATACATTCCCATGTGAAAAGACAGTAAACATGTTAATTGATAGAAACCAAAATTTTAAAAAAATATATATAACTACGTAGCTAATAATTTATAACTAACTATTAGTTTATCTATAATTATTTTATGAGTGAGGCTATTTGTACTCTACAATTTATTTTGATATTAATTCTTATTCTACACACTCTTTTAAATACTAAAATAAACCTCTATTTATAATTTCAATTATATTTTATTTCCTTTAAACACTCGTACAACCATTATCTTACTCAATTTAATTCTTTATTAAAAGAAAAGAACTTCATTCTATAATTCTATTATTATTGAAAATATATTCAAAATTAAATCTCTTTTTTAAAAAATATGACTTTCACTCTCTTCAAATTAAAATAAATTTTCTTTAAAAGAAAATTTTCTCTTATTTTTAAGAGAGTTACGGACAAGAGTCTAATTTATTTTTTTAATAGATAATCTTTAAGCAACAGCAATATGTGGTTGATTTCTGTTTTCTTTCCCCTTTTTTGGAACTTCACGGTTTTATTTTTTTTATTTTTCCAAAAAACAAAATAATGTCACTTGTTTTTTCTACATAAACAAATATATTAAATCTTTAATATTTCTTTTTACAATGATGATATTGAAGAAAATTATACGGTTTATAATAGAATTATCGAATTGAGTGGTGTGTTAAATGGCATCAAAAGTAATAGTATTCTATTATTAACTTAATTTTAATTATTCGTATTAGTAAATTACATTTGGAATATTTTATAATAATATTTTAATTAAAAATTTGGACTTATTTGTTAAGCATATGAAATTTAATTGTTTATCTTTTGTAACTTAGGTCTGATTTTCAGACATTTACATAGAAATAGAAAATTTAAAATTTCTGTAATTTTTATCTGAAGAAAAAAAGTCTGAATAAAAAGTAAATATTTATTTAAAAAATATCTTTATTAAATATAATCATTTTTTAAACTATAAAACTTAATTATTTTCTTTTTGATTTAATGATATAAATGTCAAATAACTATATTTAAGATTGTTTTATTTATAAAACAAACAAAATTTTACTTATATTCAGATAATATAAAAAAATAACAATATCATCTAATATTTGTATTCAAGTTTATTTAGATTTTTAAAAAAATTCAAACTCATTAACAGTTTAAATAAAAGATCAACACTACGTGCATTTATTTTTATTATTAATTTATAGGAAATCGATACGGCCAGCATCGGGAAACTCAATCTTTTGTCAGAGAACCCATCGATGTAGGAAATTCATCGTCAACATTCAACGGCTGTAAATCTCGTAATCTTTTAATTAAATGTCAGCCAGTGATCCATTATCTACGGTGCATGCATTAACTACGCTCCAATCACCCCACCTTCATTCTATATATAGACATGTACATTATTATCTCAAACAGGAAGCAAAACCAACTTATTTTTAGTTCTGATTACAGTTCATCACCAGAAGCTAGCAGAGATCTTTTCTGATTTGAAGAATATGGAAACTCCTTGCGCAGGTTTTTTGGCCAACTCTGAATTTCATTTCTACTTCTTATTGTAATGTATACTTTTATGAATAAATTTCTTAATATGAATTTTTCAGGTAATAAGTGGTTGGAGGGTCTTATTCTAGGTCTTCTAAGTGTGGCTGATGGTGAGAAAGTGAGTGATGACAACAATGACAATGTTGATCTTCTTGTTGTCCCACAATACGGGAGAAATCATGACTATACCGGTTAAACATATGTACTGTTACTTTTTTATGTTATGTTTAATTAAATAAAATATAGGTATTGTTATTACCTGTCAATCGTGTGACTGTCGGTTTGGTTTAGTTAAACTGTTAAAATCTCTTGAGATATGTAAGAGATTTTTTTTTATTTGTGTCCATATAATTTGTCTTCATTAATAAAAAAATTACTATGTGTCGATGTGTTAATTCCATTAGTCCATAAAAAAAGATGTAATTGTGAGATATTATCCATATTAGTCTAATTAATTATGCTCTCAGTCTTCTTGAATATTATTATTAAACAAACTCTATAAATTAGTTAGCTAATTGTTGCAGCTCCCAGGGGAACCAAGATCTTCATAACTAATTAAGATTAACGTCCATGTTTTTTAATAGCGTGTATCATCAGAAACACTGGCAATAGAATAATTAAGAGCAAAAATGTTGAATTGTAACTTGTATATCTTTAATCGGCGAAAAAAGTCGAAAGCAGTCAGGGAATATATCCTTGTAATCTAGTAAACCATTAATAAAGTTACAAATAATTTAGAGAAAAAGCTACCCGCACTCTCAGGGTTTGTTTAAATGGTCACATAGATTCTATTAGTTTCATAAATAGTCACACAAACCCCATTAACTTCATAAATGACTATTATATCTTTTGATTATAACAATCCAAATAAAAATAAATATAGTAATAAGATAAAAATAATAAATAAATATCATATGATACAAATAAAATATTACAATAAGTATAATTAATAAAATAACGTATATAATAAAAATTATTTCTAATATTAAGTTATTAAACCGTCTATCCCGACGGATTTTATAATATTAAAATCTATTAATCCAAAAATTGACTTTAAGAATTATATTAATATAGACATAATTAAAAATGACATTTTAAATAAAATAATATAAATTTTATAAATTATGTGAACGTTTGGTATAATTATTTTAATATTATTAATATATCGAATACATTTTATTATTATTAAAAGAATATGACATTAATAATATTAAAAATAGCTATTCAAAATAATTTCTAAATTTTATTTTATATATCATATTTTAATTTATATTTATATTTATTCTAGAAGTTTATTTAAAGTCAATTACATAAGGAACTTGTAATCAAAGGTAAAATAATCAAAAAGGAGTTTGTGTGATCATTTAAGTAAATTTTAGGGGTGTAGGTGGCTTTTTCCCACTAATTTATGACTAAAGTTAGGATCGAGAGGTTAATTGTCTGAAGAAATAAAATTCGGCTACCGAGTCTTTAATCTGCTGCTGAGGTTATAAGTACCCTACGGGCTTACCTTACTCTTTTTATCAACCAATATACCTGGTAAGTCCCTAAAATTAGCTCCCTAAAAACAAAAGGTAATTAAGGAGAATTAGTTAATAACACTAAGCACGATGCATGTCTAAACAGGACAGATCTAATTTGTACGATAAAAATATATTCAATATTTTGATTAACCAATCATGATAGTAATTAATAAATATATATATAATCATTCTCAAGTGTCGGCATTCTAATTTTTTTTAATGCGGACATGCTTTTAAACCGTGCAGTTTAAGAGAGTTAAGTTTTAATAAACTCTAAAACCATGGGGTTGAAGAGAGTTAAAACTTAACTCTCTTAAACTCCACAGTTTAAAAGTGTGTTCGTATAAAAAAAATGATAGCACCTAAAGAATGACTCTCTCTCTCTCTCTCTCTCTCTCTCTCTCTCTCTCTCTCTCTCTCTCTCTATATATATATATATATATATATATACATACATACATACATATATAAATAAGAATCTCCCTGACCATATTAAAGTCAGGGATAAGTTAAAAGACAATATATATATATGTGTGTGTGTGTGTGTGTGTAGAAATTGATGAATCCAAAACCAGGACAAAACGGCATCGTTTGGCAAGTCTGTTAATCGTTATAAAGTCACGTGATGGAAGCATGCTTTCACTTACTCCAAACGACAATCAAGATGTTCGTTTTGATATTAACGGCTTACTTAAGCATAGCATGCGCATGTCATGTGAGAACTTAAGTAACTAAGATTCAGTTATAACGAATTGGACAGATGGCAACAATCTGTACAATCTGGATCTTTAAAGGTTGTTACACAGCTGCTTATAAGCTAAGTTTGCGTGCAGTTTCAGCATGTGAAGGAGAGAATTCTAGGGAGTTTCAGAGAAGAGAGAAAGTGATAGCTTATACTCTGTAATCCCATCTTGAATTCTTGGAAAAACTTCTTGAGTCAATAAAAAAACCAACGCTGATGGATTTGCCCGTGGATGTAGGTCTTTAAAAGACTGAACCAAGTTAAACTGAGTGTTCTTTATTGATTCTTGTTTCTGTATTTCTTTGTTTCAATCGTGTTCAATTGTTCTTGAGTATATGAGGAAGATTAGTAGAAATTGAATCTCTCAGATTCTTCTTTCTTCATTGTGCAACTTAATTGATCAAAGTTAAGATCTTGGGCAGAGCATTGAACTGTTAAAGTCAATACAAGCAATTCAATCTCAACAAGTGGTATCAGAGCAAGGTGCTTGAGCGTGATCCAAGTATGGCTACACAGAAAGTT
Organism: Clausena lansium; assembly: GCA_030449835.1. Classification (NCBI taxonomy): domain Eukaryota; kingdom Viridiplantae; phylum Streptophyta; class Magnoliopsida; order Sapindales; family Rutaceae; genus Clausena; species Clausena lansium. The sequence goes on along the minus strand of JASUUF010000146.1, from coordinate 2,082,894 downwards.
AATCTGAAGAAGTTCAATGGGAGGAATGATTTCAATATATGGAAGGTGAAGATAGAAGCTCTCCTGGTTACTCAGGGTTTGGGGGATGCATTGGTGATAGAAACAAAGAAGGAGGGAAAAGATGTTTCTTCATTAAAGACTCCCGAGCAATTAGCTGATATTGACAGGAAGGCAAGAGGAACAATTATTCTCAGGCTTTCTGATTCTGTGATCAGAGAAGTTGCTAAAGAAACTTCTGTGATCAGAGAAGTTGCTATAGAAACTTCTGTGATCAGAGAAGTTGCTATAGAAACTTCTGTGACAGCCTTAATGGGGAAACTTGGAAGCTTGTACATGAAGAAATCATTGGCCAATAGACTCTATATCAAGAAAAGAATGTTCACATTAAAAATGGCTGAAGGCTCATCATTAGACAAGCACATTGATGAGTTTAACCAGGTCTGTGATACCTTGGCCACCATTGATGAGGCCTTGGATGATGAGGGCAAAGCCTTACTGTTGATCAGTTCCTTACCAGAATCTTACAAGAATTTTGTTGATGCTCTTATGTATGGGAGGCAATCTCTCACCCTGGATGAAGTTAAAGCAGCTCTCAACACTAGAGAACTACAGGAGAAACAAGGGAATCTTAATGGAGAATCTAGTGAAGGGTTGATTGTTAAAGGCAGAAATAATAAGAAAATTGAAAAGAAAAAGAAACAAGGAAAGCCAAAGAACATGAACAAGACTCTAAAATGTTTTCACTGCCACAAGGAGGGGCATTTCAAGAAGGATTGCCCTGAAAGGAAGTCTAAACAGAAAAGTCAGAATGGTGATGCAGCTGTTGTAGAGGATGAAAGATATGAGTCAGCAGGGGTCTTAATTGCATCAGAAATAAACCAAGAAGGTAAATGGGTTTTGGACTCTGGATGTTCTTTTCATATGTGTCCCTCTAAGAGTCATTTGACTGAATATCATTCTTACGATGGTGGTAAGGTGATGATGGGGAATAATGCCATATGTAGAGTGGTTGGAATAGGAAATGTTAAACTGAAAATGCATGATGAATCCATTATTGAGCTCAAACATGTGAGACATGTTCCTGATCTTAAAAGGAACTTGATTTCACTGGGAATGATGGATCAAATAGGATATATAGTCAGAGTCCAAGATGGTGTTCTTAGTGTGATGAAAGGATCTCAAGTCCTGTTGAAAGGTATAAGGAAGAATGGACTATATATACTGGAAGGTGCCACTGTTATAGGGGAGGTTTCAGTGTCCTCTAGCTCTAGTGTTGATAGAACTAGGCTGTGGCATTTGAGGCTTGGTCATATGAGTCTCAAGGGGTTAAAAGAGCTCTCTAAACAAGGGCTACTAGGTGGAGACAGCATAGAAGATTTGGTGTTCTGTGAGGATTGTGTCCTAGGTAAATCTATAAGAGCTAGCTTCAAATCATCAGTGCATACATCACAAGGTGCTTTGGATTACATACATTCAGACTTATGGGGGCCTGCGCAGGAAGTATCATTAGGAGGTGCAAAATATTTTCTGTCAATCATTGATGATTTTTCAAGGAAAGTCTGGATCTATGTTCTTAAACAAAAAGATCAAGTCTTTGACAAGTTTAAAGAATAGAAGATTTTGGTTGAAAATCAAATTGGAAGAAAAGTAAAGAAGTTGAAAACAGATAATGGGCTGGAGTTTTGCAATCAGGTGTTTGATGGTTTTTGTGCAGCTGAGGGTATAGCAAGACACAAGACAGTTAGGCTAACTCTACAACAAAATGGCCTCGTTGAGAGAATGAACAGAACTCTCATAGATAAAGTGAGATGTATGTTGATTCAAGCAAAGCTACCAATGAGCTTGTGGGCTGAGACACTCAACACAGCCTGCTACCTTGTTAATTTGAGCCCTTCTTCTACAATTAGTTTTAAAACACCATATGAGAAATGGACTGGAAAACCAGGCAACTATAATAATCTAAGGGTGTTTGGATGTCTAGCATATGCACACTCAAACCAAGGCAAGTTAGCTCCAAGAGCTATTAAGGGTATTTTTATTGGGTATCCTGATGGTGTCAAAGGCTACAAACTATGGTGTAAAGATTTGACTCCACCAAGGTGTATAATCAGCAGAGATGTTGTGTTCAATGAAGAAGAAGTTAAAGATAACTTTCTTAAGGGTAGAAGCCAGAAACAAGACTAGACACCTGGGGTTCAATTTGAGGTGGAGACCTTTGTTCAGAACAATTTAGATGAGACTGCAACATCAGATGAGTACAGTGATGAAACAGAGAGGCATCAGACATCTCAAGATGAAAGCTCAGTCCAGCAGCAAACTCAGGATTATCAATTGGTCAGGGATAGACAGAAAAGGGATAAAAAGGCACCAAAAAGGTATGGATATGCTGACTTGATTGCTTTTGCCTTACATTCGGCACATGAGATTGATAGAGAAGAGCCCAAAAGCTTCACAGAAGCAGTAACTTGTCAAGATGGGGAGGAATGGAAGAAAGCAATGGATGATGAGATAAATTCCTTGCACAAGAACTGCACATAGGAGTTGGTCAAGAAGCCAGAGAAGAGGAGAATTGTGGGGAGTAAGCGAATATACAAAGTCAAAGAAGGTCTTACTATCACAGAGCATAAGAGATTCAAGGCTAGGCTTGTGGCAAAAGGATACACACAAAAGGAGGGGATTGACTTCCAAGAAGTATTCTCTCCAATAGTAAGACATGCATCAATCAGAGTTCTTTTGGCTTTGACTGCTACAAATGACTTAGAACTGGAGCAGCAAGATGTCAAGATTGCTTTTCTTCATGGGGAATTGCAGGAGCAGATCTTCATGTCTCAACCAGAAGGGTATGAAGCACCAGGGAAGGAAGACCATGTATGCTTACTTAAAAAATCCCTCTATGGCCTCAAGCAATCCCCAAGGCAGTGGTATCTTAAATTTGATGAATTTATGGTCACACATGAATTCAAAAGATGTAGCTATGACTGTTGTGTGTATTATAAGTTGCTGGAATCAAATTTGCATATCTATCTACTGTTGTATGTAGATGATATGCTCATTGCTTGTAAAGAGAAGTCTGAAATAGAAGCACTGAAGAAACTCCTCAACACAGCATTTGATATGAAGGATTTAGAAAGTGCAAAGAAGATATTGGGGGTAGAGATTATCAGAAAAAGAAGCAAAGGGATGATTTTCTTATCACAAGAAAAATATCTGAAAAAGGTGTTACAGAAGTTTGATATGCTAGAGTGTAAACCTGTACAAGTACCATTGGCAGCACACTTTAAGCTTTGCAAACTCTTTTGTCCCAGAACAAAAGAAGAAAAGCTTGAAATGGAAAAGGTTCCATATGCCAATGTAGTGGGCTGCCTAATGTATGCCATGGTGTTGACAAGGCCTGATATCTCACATGCTGTGAGTGTAGTCAGCAGATACATGGCATCACCAGGAAAGGAGCATTAGAAAGGAGTCAAGTGGATTATGAGGTATCTCAGAGGCACACTTAGTTTAGGACTGCTATATGGAAGAAATGTTAAAAATGGCACTGGTTTGCAGGGATTTGTTGACTCAAATTATGCTAGGGATATGGATAGAAGGAGGTCACTTACAGGTTACATGTTTTTACTGAATAATTGCTTGGTCACTTGGAAAGCAAGCTTACAACATGTGGTTGCATTGTCAACCACAGAGGCAAAATATAGTGCTGCTACTGAATCAGTAAAAGAAGCCATATGGCTTAAGGGGTTGATGGCTGAACTTGGACTCAAACAGAAGTATGTTTCAATTTCCTGTGACAGCTCAAGTGCACGGCATCTCGGTAAAAACCCAGCTCATCACGAGAAAACAAAGCATATAGACATCAGACTTCATTTCATAAGGAATGAAATCTCAAGAGGAGTTATCAAGATGGTAAAAGTCCACATTGATGAGAATCTTTCTGACATGCTGACTAAGATGGTTTTTGTAGCTAAGTTCAGAAAATGTCTGAGCTTAGTTGGAATAAGCAATCTCTAATTTGTACGGAAAGGTGGATGAATCAGAATTGGGTGTTTGACTCAAGGTGGAGAAATGTTGAAATTGATGAATCCAAAACCAGGACAAAACGACATCGTTTGGCAAGTCTGTTAATCGTTATAAAGTCACGTGATGGAAGCATGCTTTCACTTACTCCAAACGGCAATCAAGATGTTCGTTTTGATATTAACGGCTTACTTAAGCATAGCATGCGCATGTCATGTGAGAACTTAAGTAACTAAGATTCAGTTATAACGAATTGGACAGATGGCAGCAATCTGTACAATCTGGATCTTTAAAGGTTGTTACACAGCTGCTTATAAGCTGAGTTTGCGTGCAGTTTCAGCATGTGAGGGAGAGAATTCTAGGGAGTTTCAGAAAAGAGAGAAAGTGATAGCTTATACTCTGTAATCCCATCTTAAATTCTTGGAAAAACTTCTTGAGTCAAAAACCAACGCTGATGGATTTGCCCGTGGATGTAGGTCTTTAAAAGACTGAACCACGTTAAACTGAGTGTTCTTTATTGATTCTTGTTTCTGTATTTCTTTGTTTCAATCGTGTTCAATTGTTCTTGAGTATATGAGGAAGATTAGTAGAAATTGAATCTCTCAGATTCTTCTTTCTTCATTGTGCAACTTAATTGATCAAAGTTAAGATCTTGGGCAGAGCATTGAACTGTTAAAGTCAATACAAGCAATTCAATCTCAACAATATATATACTCAAATGCAGTGTATTTTGTTTTGTAGTGTAATGAAATATATGTTTCTTTTTATCTTTTTTTTCTTATCTCTGACTTTAATATAGTCAATAATCCTAAATTGAAAACTCACTATATATATATATTTGTGTGTGGGTGTGTGTGATAAAATCAGATTAGTGTTGTCTCTAAATATTTTGATTTGCCAGAAAAGTGATTATACAAAAACAATTTTTCCTAATCATTAAAATAAGCTTTTTTGAGTATATTGTTTCGTCTCTATATTTTAGGTTAAGGTTCTTCTCATAAAATACTTCAAGACACCCTTATTGTTAAATATATTACTCTCCTACCCTTACTTTTTCTAAACTTTTATAATAATACCCTTTAAATTAATTTACAAAGTTTAATGTTGTATATATATCAAGTTGATTAAGGTCTTAATTAGCAACAACAGATGGAACATATGAATAGTGCTTGGAGCATCACAGATGTTTCGTTCCAACTGCTTATAAAAGAACAGAGGGTCGATGCTGATGGTCTCTTGCTCCAAATTCGTTGTGATGGTCCGATGAATTTGTAGGTTTTGTGAAGAAACTCATAGTTTTATACTCCTAAAGCTGGTACATTTTATGATGTTGCTGTGATATTAGTCTCCACTCTCCAGTCTCCCTCGATCCTTATTTGGTGAACAAGTTACATAATGTCCAAAGAGAGCTCTGTATCATCTTAAATCTAGAGTGGGACTACTGGCACCCCTCCAAAATACTCATAAAACCCCTATTCTACTAAAATTACATTTAAGGACAATTGTAAATAAAATTAATCCCACTTATTATTTTCTATCTTTTTAATCTATGATCTTCATGTATTACCAAAACTCAAAAATAATATCTTGTAATACTTGGAACGTCTTCCACTTAAGTGATTAAATTCTCATATAATCAGCAAATTTCTTTGCCCAAGTTGAATCATTTGTCGCAACTCGATAATAAAATATTTAATTTAAGTTCTACTTTCTTTACGATCCAAAACCAATTATTGAATCAAATTTGCATCTCTCTCTCTCTCTTTTTAGTCTTCTCCATACAACTAGTTTGCACAAACTTAAAACATTAACAATTTAGTTTTTCTTTCTCTTTCTTTTTCCATATTGATTTTTGTTATTGTTTTTGGAAGTTAGTGATTGTGAGTTTTGCAGAGAGTGAAGGATTGAAAAGGGAATTTATTAAAAAAGGATATTTTTGGCATTAAATAAAATATAATTGAAAAGGGGGTTTTAAAATGATTTTAGAGGGGTGCCAATAGTTCAACTCTAAATCTAACTTAAGTGTCAAAGTCAACACCGTTCTCTTAATTTCAAAAAGCAATATCCAACCTTTTTGACATTAAAGGACACAAACAAAGGGCAGCAACAAATTTTGAAGAAAAATGCAAGCACCGAATTCACAACTTTGACAATTTGCATTCACGCGGTTTGAGTAACAGTATCCAAATTTTGGCTATGAATTGAGGGGTTCAAATCCTCATTTATGCATCCCATCTTCAAGTGTTTTTCCTCCGTTTTGAGAGAGAAAGAGTTTATGTGAGAAGTTAAGAGTATTTAACACTCTTGTGTTTAGTGAGTGAGAGTATTGGGTGTATTGGGGTTTTGGGTAGTGAGACAAAATACTACAATAATTGTATACTCCATATCACTAGCAAAAATATTTTCTTTCTGTCTTCGCCCGTGAACGTAGGCTAAAAGCCGAACCACGTAAATTTTGGTGTCCCTGTGTGATAATTATTTCTTAATTTCACTTTAGTTGTATGCCTACTTCACCCATCAATATTCTAACACTAAGAAGCCTTGACTAATAGCAACATAAGATCGATTACTCATTGGATTTGGAGAGCAGATGAGAGAGAGAAAAAAATAAAACACAAATTTATATTAAAGTATTCGTACTCTAATTTTGTATATATTCAATTTCTTGAAGTTTGATCACTATCAATCTACCAAATGATGGAGAAAGAGATAGAAACAAATTTTATTTATTTAAATCTGTAGGGAAAAACAGAATAAATTAATTGATATTGCCAGCAAATTATTGATTCATATCCAAATAAACAGATAGCTATTGAAATTATTTATGATTTAATCTAGAAATTTGTAGCCAACCATCTTCCCAGACCGAATCAGAATCTCAATCCTTTTTCACAGAGAAATCCGATCGATGTAGGAAATTCAATGTCAACTTTTAAAAGCTGCGTGCTACTTGAATGTGTATATCATACTAGGACCAAAAACTCACACAACTACTAGCTACTTGAATAATTTTGAAGATTATGGAAGCTGCTTCTGCAGGTACTTCAATTTAGGACAAGTTCATGTCAATTCCATTTCTACTTCTTACATTAATAGTATATGTCATATGTTTTAAAAAAAATTCTATTATGAAATTTTCAGGTAAGATTGAATGGTTTGAGGCACCTATTACAAAGAAGGATGCACTTTTTGAGCCAATACTGGGTATAACTACTGATGAGGTAGTGTATGACAATTTTGATCTTTTTGTAATCCCTCAATACGCGACAAATCCTAATGATATTGGTTAAGTGGATAATAAATTTGATTTATTTTCAGTTGAGCAAATACGGAATATAAAGTTTGTATTTTGAATATAAAGTGACATTATGGTACATCAAAATGCCCTTTCATATCATTTTGTCAATACGGAATACAAACTTTATAAGCGTAATGTTACACTTTTATGTTATGTTTAAAAAAATAAAAGGACATGTACTGTTGATAAAAAGATTGAAGAGATAGTGTAGGTTCAGAAATATTCGAGCTTATTGAAGCCCTGATACCATAAACAATTTTACTATTGAAAACTGAAAAATGAATTACTTTTCCTTTTATTCAATGGTTACAAAGGTGAATACATACATGAACATATGTACTCAGAAATAAAAGATTATAAAGACGATATTCACTATCCGTTAGAGGTCAATTTATAAGCTAGCCGTTGGAGCAAATCAGACCTTCAATTCTGCACATTGATGCTTTAATTGCGTGGACGAGGTGCTGCGATCTTCTAGCCTTTTGTGTTGCCAATTTGGTTTCCTATCAATTATTGTCGGTCTATGATTTATTATGTGACTGTTTGGTTCAACTAATAATAAGATCTCTTATGACATATAAGAGATTTTCTTTGTTTACATCTATGACTTTGATATTCCTTAAAATTATATTAAAAAAAAAATTATAGTGTGTCAAAGTGTTGATTCACTTATTTATTTTTTTGAAACCTCAACTACAGTAGGAAATTTTTTTGGAGAAAAGAAAACAAGTTACAACGCTAAAGGGGGGCAAATAAATCAGGAATGTAGAGTTTCAAGCTGCACTAGCATTGTCAATGATAAATACTAATCTTTAAGTTTAATAATTGTTATAAATATCGCATAATTGATGAACAAGGCATTAATGGAAGTAGTGGAGGAGTTGGATTAAGCATTTTCTCTCATTTAATTCAATTTACAGAGCAAATATGCGCTGGCCATTTCAAGCAACATTGAATATTTGAAGGTGAAGAAATGAATTCCATGACCTAATTGAGAAGAAATGATGCTGCCAGTTGCGATCCTTCGAGATTGAAAAATTTCTTTGGCAAAAGTACAATAGACATGAGTCGTATTGAGAATTTACATCATTTCTAGATAAACTGTAAGTTCAAAAAATTTCGTTCTCACTATTTTGAAGCGAATGATAAAATTCACATTTTGATTCTAAAGAATCATATGTAATCTTGAAAATTCTCTAAATGGTGATCTTGATCCTTCTCAATATATATATTACATGATGTTGCAGTGTTAGCTAAGGACAATATCTTTTATTGGTTGAGATTGAATTTTAGGTTAAGTAATACAAGATTGGACTTAGTTTTGAGTATGAATTAAGCCTATTAACTTGTATACGATACATCTTCTAGCTTAGAGATATGACTGATAATCCTGTTAGGGTGGTAATCTCACATTTGCTGAGACTAGCTAGTTCTTGTGCTATGTAGATTAGCTTAAGGAAACCGTTTAAAATCCTAAGCATCACACACATATTACCAAAGAAATTCAGCACGTACGTTATTATTCAATTTCCTTAATGGATTTTGTCATGCTCAGGCACCTTCAAAAAATTCTAAACATTTCCAGAATGTTAGCCACTAATTTTCAAATTCAATATTTTATCATTTATTAGTGTGTTCTTCTTCTTCTTCTTCTTTTTAATAAACTTCGGCAAATAAAGCAAGAGAAAACTAAACTAAAAAAAGTATCATCCGAACAAGATGATAAATAAAAAGGCCAGACCACCCCATTCCCAAAAAATTATTTAAAATAATTCACCCCATTGGGGTGGGACCTCATGAGGTCCCAAACCCATAGAGAATTTTGCCATCCCTTTATTTAATTTCCTAAATTTTGATCACTGTCAATCTACCAAATGATCAAGAAAGAATATGGAAAACAATGCTTACACCCCCAAGGTTTGAGGAAATAATCATGTAAACTCCCAAGCTTTCAATAAGGTATACTAAGGGTCTGAAATTGGTTGGAGTCTAAATAGGTCTAAATACATATATCTGAATGAAATGTTTGTTTTTCTTTTTTTAATATCTGAATATAAGTGTTAAGTTGTTTATTTTTCAAAAAGAAAACATCTGAATTATGATATTTTGACTTATATAACCTCATAAATATTAACAATACTTATATTTATTAGTTAAACACATGACGAGTTATAAATGAATTATTTGATTAGCAAAAAATTTTTGATAATGTTTTACCTTAACAAAGCATGAATATATATATAACACATGTATTTTTTTACATTAATATATAATACTTATAATGCTATTTTTAATATATTACATTGATATATATTTTTTCTTGTAATTACATAAGCCAATCAAGAATTGTTTAATCATTTGAATTAAAATGAATGTATTAGATAAAATTTAAAATCTATTAGAAAAAATAATAAATATAAATACAAAGAAATAGAATTATTATAAAACATACGTGCCTAAAGTTCTATTATGGTTAAAATTCTCATTCACAAAAAAAAAAATAATAATAATAGTTGAATACACGCATTTAACAAAAAAAGGGGATAAATATTAAAAAAATAAAAGAATAATCTATATAATAAGAAATAAATTTATCTAATAGGGGTATTAATGAGAGAGAATATTAAAGTTCCAGTAAGATGTTTGCCATTCAGATAAAAGTCAGAATATCTAACTTTTTCTATTTAGACCTAAACATCTTATAATCAGATATAAGTAATAGAAAACAAACAAATTATCTTATAATCAGATATAAGTAATAGAAAACAAACAAATTATCTTATAATCAGATATAAGTAATAGAAAACAAACAAATTGAAAACTATAAATGTCTAAAAATAAGTCTCAGACTTCAGACAAAAAACAAACAACTTCTAAGACTCCGTTTTGACTATAATACCATTTGTCTATATTAACTCAAAAAAACAATTGACTCTAATGTTTTATAATTACTAGAAATATAATATTAAAATAAATGTAATAATATATATTTTAAAATAATTTCACTATTTTAAAAAATATTTTAATACTTTACAATCTTATATTATATTAAACTAAATTTTATAATAAATAGAAACATAATATTAAAATAAATATATAAAAATTTAAATTATTTTCAATATTATAAAAAATAATTTTAATATTATTAATACATGAGATATATTTTTTTAATTGTAAAACCTATTTAACCCAAAGATATAGTAAAAAGTTTTATAATAGATAAAAGTATATTATTACAATAAATATAATAATTTACATTTATATATTAAAAAATATTCTAATATTATTAGTCTACTAGACAAATTAAACTAATAAATAATTTTTAGCGACTAAATTCCAAACTCAATATTTTATCATTTATTAGACCCTTTTTTTTTATATAATAAAGTTCGGCAAACAAAACAAGAGAAAACTTAAATTAAGAGATAAAACAAAAATTATCATCCGAGCAAGGGGTTAAATAAAAAAGGCCGAACCACACAAAAACAAACTAAAAATGCATCGAAACGACGATCTATCGTTAACAATTATGATTTATGAAACTGTGTTTTTTTTTTGCCAGATGCACGGGTTGCATTATGATTTATGGGTAGTGGAAATGTTTTGATTGAAAATTGGTCTTATACAATTATATCAAATATTAGGCATGAGGTCATTTGCATTTTGTGCCCATAAAATTTCTGCGTGTCTCAGTTGGCTTAGTTGGAATTATATCGGTATTTCAAAATACTAACGTCCTGTATTAGAGGAAGTGAGAGTAATTATTTTTTGTTTGATATGAAATTAGTCATATGTTAAATTTAATTAAAAATTAGAGTTGAATAAGCCAAATCTAGATGTGACTTGAATTATCAAGTTGAATTAAATTATGAGACACATGGATGAATTATTTAAATTAAATAAGAAAAAATGGCAGCTAATTCAAACTGAATTAGGAAAAGAAATATAGAAGGTTTCTCTATAAAAGAGAGACATATAAAGCTTTTAAGGATACCTACTTGGGTGGGCGTTTCAGTTTTCTGTACGAATTTTTTGGGTTTCGGATCGGGCTTGCAACCCGTTCGGGTTTGAGAATTTAACCCAAACAGATTGGAAAGTTATTTCGGTTTGGTTCGGTTCGATTTGGTTTGGGTTCAAATTCGGTTCGGTTCGGTTCGGTTAGGGTTCATATTACAGTTCAGGTTCTCGTTGTAATTTCAGGTACAGTTATGGTTTGGGTTACAAATTGGTTTGAATTACAATTTCAGATCGGGTTACAGAAAAATTCATATTACAAATACAAAATAAAAAAGCTTAAATGAATATAAATATAACAATCTATTTAGAAGTCTCACCTTTGTGCTGCACAACTACGATTAACATGCAATATTTCATGGTTTTACATAAAAATCCAATACTAATTTCTTACACTTTGGAATAGAATTTTCATTTTTCAACTTCTGAAAACAAAACCCGTTGCTTTCATTTTTGTTTTAAACCTAAAAAATAAAACAAACTTGTATTAAGTAACTAAGATTTTCATGTTATGAAGAATAATACAGAGACTTTACTCATCATATCTTTGAAAATCGATTGGTAGTTGCTCTAACCACTCCATATCGTTCAAAACTTGTGAAACCGAAGTGAAAGAAATAATCAAAATAAATTCATATTACAAATCACGATCACCAATTCACCATAACAACAATAATAGATTCAAAAAATTTAGAAATTAAGAATTAAGACAAATTGAAAATGTAAAGAGCTAAAGTTAGCATCAAGTGAAGAGTTGATAGTCGACAAGTCAAATGAGATCGAGCTGCCACAACCGACATGCGTTATGGTGAGAGCTACGACGCCAACGAAGATTGCTGCCGTTGTCGTGTTGCGAGAGTGACAACTGACGTGACAAGGTGAAGGCGCATGGCGATAGATGGATGAGAGATGACAGTTGAGAGAGACAGATGAGAGATACGGGTTAAGATATATGGCAGCTGACGGCTGAGAGAGGCGGATGAGAGATAACGGTTGAGAGAGGCAGATGAGAGATGACGGATGAGAGGGGTAGCAGCTGATGACTGAGGCTGAGTTGCTGGTGGGTGGTGGTAGCAGTTGAGAGAGATGAGCTAGGTTTAGGCTTTTTAGTTTTAGGGATTTTGATTTTTAAAGGATCGGGTTTTGTTTTAAATTTTAATTTTTATTATTTTTTTAATTTTTTAGTATAACCTAATCGAGTTTCTTATTCAGTTTTCATGGTCAAACCGAATCGAACCGAAAACCAAAAAAAATTTTGGGTTCGGTTCGGTTTGACTTGAACCGAACGCCCACTCCTACCTACCACAACAATAAAAATAGAAGGGAACAATCTAATTATTCTAATTATCACCCTCTACTTCTGTCTCATATTTATTCATCAATCACTTCACAGCAGTGTCATTATGTCATGGAGATCAAACTGCCTGGTTTGTCTTTCTTGCACTAAGAAATCAAAATGACTTATTTGTCCTCAGTGCATCGGTAAATCTTCCTTTGAGGCATGGAATTTGGTCTTAAGAACAGTGCTCTGCATGCCTAGGCAAATTTATGATCGCTAATTGGGTAACATCTTCAGGTTATGAGATACAACTTTCTAGTTTATGGCTGCAAATTAAGTGTTGTTGTGTACAACTTTGAGTTATTTAACAAGGATGCTAAACTTAAGCCATTGTTTATCACTGTTAGGTTTGCTGATTGGTGTCATTGTTCTAGCTGATTTTGAAGTTCAAAGAAACAATATTAAGTCATATTTCCAACAGGCTCATCTTCAAAAGGTAATAAGACTATATTTACTTATCATAAAATTTCATAAATAAGCATCAAATTTTTTTCGTTTATATATATATATATATTGGGGCCGGTTCTATGGAGACAATTTTTTATACAATTCTAGAAACAATTTTTAGATCACTATATTAGAGGATAATCAATGGTCAAGATTTATATATAAGGGAATACATTTAACTCATTTAATTTCTTTTCTCCCTCTTATTAATTGCTCACTATTTTACTCTTTTTTTCCCTAATTATTTTCTCTCTCTCTCTTTTATTACGTCTTCTCTCTTAATTGCTTATTTGATTTCTTCTGAAATTTGAAATCTAAATTATAGTCCAATTTACTCTCCAAATAATTCTGTATTCTTTTAATCTTTTAAGTGCTGATTAGAGTTAGAGACAAAATGTGTAACCCTAATAAGAAACACCTCCATCAAAATTCGTATCACCACCCATTAAAATTTGATCTAAAAGTGAAAAGTTTCAGTTTTTACGAAGACTACAGAGTAATCATGAACTAAATTGAACACTTGCACAGCCTCGAAATTCCACTTGATTGCAAAATGGTCTGTGTCCCAATCCAACTTTAAGAATCACTTGCTAAATTGCAATATGAATTCATATTCTTTTAATAATATCGGATCGTCTTTTGTCAATCTCAACAAAATTAATGTTAAATATATCTTAAGTGGCCATCTTTAATTTTGAGGAAAGAAGAAGAGAAGATAAGAGCAGTTAAAAAAGAGAAGCAGATGAAAGACGATGACCAGAGAAGAAAAAATATTTTGACAGAAAAAAATGGAGTAAATAATGTTGGTGAGAAAATTTGAATAAATAAGAGATTAAAAAAATTAAATGATTATTGATTCACCTCATCTAATCTTGATCATTCATTACTCTCTAATCTAATGGTTTGAAAATTTTACTCAAAATTATGTTTAATTAATATTATGTCTCTTAAACCTGCCCCATATATATATATATATATATATATATATATATATATATATATATGCACCTAAGTTTTTTTTAATGTAAAGAGTAATTTTCTTTCACTCTTAATCAAAACCGATATAGTTGCATCGTTGAAATAGAAATCGATATACGTGGCTGCATTCTGAAGATAAAAATATCTATTTTTTATTTTTATTTTTCTCTTCATACTCTAATTTGGATCCAGCTGTGGTGCAATTAACTGTTGCACCGCATATTAACAGGTGAAATTTACATTTGAATATATAATCCTTTTGAAAAATTTCGGTTTTTAAATATATTATTGCTTTGCTGTTCGGTTTTTAAATATAAAACTGACCTCCTGACTATGGTTAGCTCTAGGAATTGATAAAAGAATATGTGGTCCTCTTTCTATCGTGACAACCAATATTCAATTGCTAATAATCGATTTGTGACCTAATACAAATTAAAAGACCCTGTCATGGATATATACAGTTTCCTGAAGTTCGATCACAGTCAAATCAATCTCCCAAAATGATGGAGAAGGAAAAGACAAACAAGTTTTATTTATTTAATTATATCCTGTAGAGAAAGTCAGAATAAATCAATCGATATTGTCAGCAAATTATTTAACTCATATCCAAGTAAACGGATGGCAATCGAAATTAATAATGATTTTTTTTGAATGGAAATTAATTTTGATTTAATATAGAAATTTTGTTGCCGACGATCTTCCCAAGTTGAGCATCTTTCAGAATTTTTAATTCATTTCCATGTGAAGAGACCGTAAGCATATTAATTAATCAAAACCAAAATTAAAAAATAATAATAACTTAGCTAATAATTCATAACTATCATTTATTAGTTTATCTGCAAATACGTTGTTTATCATTAATGTTAATTGTTATGAACCTGACAACTGCCCGCTTCAAAATCTCGATCTTTTTGACACAGAAATCCGAAGGATTTAGGAAATTAAACGTCAACGTTCAACAGCTGTTAATCCCGTAATCTTTTAATTAAATTTCAGCCGTTGATCAACTCTGAGGGATCTTCAGCCGTTGATCCATTATCTACCCTGCATGCATTAACTACGCCCAGTCACCCACCTTCATTCTACATAGAAAAATGTTTGGGTGAGCGAAATATGAGAAAAATAAAAAAGAAAGGGAAATAGAGAGAGTGGGTGGGTAGAGAGAGAGGACGAAATTCTCTCACTCTTCTCTCCCCTAAGCATTGCTCTTCTATATATTGACATGTATATTATATCAAACAAGAAGCAAAGACAACTTACTTTTGAGTTCTGATTAAAGTTCATCACCAGAAGCTCGCAGGGATCTTTTCTGATTTGAAATATGGAAACTTTTTGCTCAGGTTTTTACGCCAACTCTGAATTTCATTTCTAATTCTTATCTTAGTATCTGCATTTATGAATAAATTTCCTAATATGATATCTTTAGGTAACAAGTGGCTGGAAGGTATCTCTATTGTGTTTATTCTAAACCTTAGTTGATGATGAGAAAGTGAATGGCGACAGCCTTGATCTTCTTGTTGTTCCTCAATACGGGAGAATTCCTGATTATACTGGTTAAGTACATGCAGTGTTATTCTTTTGTGTTATGTTTAATTAAATGAAAGGATAGGTACTGTTATTACCTATCAATCATGTGCGTGTTGGTTTGCTTCAGTTGAACTACTAAGATCTTTTGAGATATGCTAGAGATTGTTTTTATTTGCGTCCATGTAATTTGTCTTTCTTAATAAATAAAACTATTTTGTATCAATGTGTTAATTCTATTTGTGGTTTAAAAAGATAAAATCTGATATTATCCATATTAGTTTAACTAATTATGCCCTTTATCTTCTTGAATATTATTATTAAACTAATTATTGCAGCTCGCAGGGGAACCAAGATCTTTATAATTAATTAGGATTAATGTCTATGTTTTTGAAATATGATATGTGGCAAGTAAGATATTCTTGGGTTAAGATTTCTTCAGTTATATTTTCCGTTCTAAGCCACTAAAACGTAGTGATTTCAAAGATTGATGACCTTAACTCAGCATCATATTCATGGCCATTAAATTATCCTTCTTTATTCCTCTTAAATTTTAAAACAACTCTTTCTAGTTCTAACTTATAATGATCTGGATCCAATTTAATTGCTTTTTACTTCACTTCTTCAAATCTCAAACTCCTTCAATCTTGGAATTAACTCAAAGGAAAAAGTATTTTGCTGTAAGAAGACTTCAGGGAAACTAAATTCAGATAGGTTATTATTCTTCCAGTAATTTGATTTGCACTCTTTTAACTTCTACCATGAACAAAGGTTTTTAAACCAAATTTTGGTAAATCTGTGGTAGATTTATAATGATCAAAATCATTTACGGTGTTGAGATGGTGGATGTATTATTTATAATAAAGGGATGGTGTATTAAATACTCAACAGAATTTTTAAAATTAATTTTGATCACTAAATAAGAAAAAAGCCTTTGCGTGTAGTCAGTCTAAAAGCCACACCATATAAATTTATTTTCAAATGCGGATGTCTGTATTTTTTAAAATATAGATTTACTGTATACACCATAATGAATATTTAAAACATGTAGTACACCATAATGAATATTTAAAAGATGTAGGCATTCACACTAGAGAAGAATTATACACACACACATACGTATTCATATACATATACATATACATATATATGATAATATCGGATCAATGTTGTCTGTATATATTGATTTGTGGGAAAAGTGATTTTACAAGAGCAATTTTTTCCTAATCATTAAGATGAGCATTTTTGAGTATGTATTGTTGCTAACAATAAGGGTAAATGCTTGTTTCATCCCTATATTTTAGGTTAAGTATTTGAACTGTTCTTATATTTTAAAAATACTTCAAGACACCCTGTTGTTAATTATATTACTCTCTTACTCTTACTCTTTTTAAACTTTTACAATAATACTCTTTAATTTAATTTACAAAGTTTAAAGATATATACATATATCAAGCCTTGATTAGGTCTTAATTAGCAACAACAGAAGGAACATACTATATGAACAGTGTTTGGAACACGCAGATGTTTCGCTCCATGTGCTTATAAAAGAATAGAGAGTAAATGATTTCTTGCTTCAATTCGTTGTGATAATCTGATAAATTTGAAGGTTTTTGTGAAGAATAACAAATATGATGACACATATGGAGTCTCCAAATCTATAGTGCATTTAATGACACGTGACGTGGTTTAAGGGGACAAATTTTATGGTTTTTACACGACTCCCCCGTCAGTGTATTTCTCACCCAAGTGTTCAAAGCCTGGAGTGTGAAATAAGCCGTTCTGTTTTCAATGCTCAAGTGTCATTTTCTACCAATAACCTTTACTATTAAACCTAAAGTTGCGTCCAGGGTCTCTTCTGCTCAATGATCTTATCTCAGATCTTTTCTATAACCTGTTGAAGTTAAATATCAAAGGAAAAAAAATCTAGATAAATCGAAGTGGCGGTTAAAGAAATGAGGTTTGTATAAAGCATGAAGATAATGGATAGGAAAAAGCGGCGAAATATGTCGGTTAATTTGTATGTGGCTAAATATAAGTCATGGGGTTATTATGTATTGAATGAAAATAATTAAAAGCCCTTTGGTAATAAACTACACATTATCTCTCCTTCCTCTCGTTAACCAATACTTTTATACTACCCAACAATTTTCAACACAAAGTATAATTATTTCCCCAAATTCTAACATAGACGAAGTAAATTGTTCTTCGATTCTAGATGATACTTTTTTTTTTCTTTGAAACCACCAAAGAGGTGGGGGGTTAGGCAAGACCCCTACAGGTCATATAGAATAATAAGGTAAAATACACGAGGATGATGACAAAAACCTGACCTCCAAAACCAAAGATGACAAAATTCAATGATAACAAGTAAAAGTGCAGAAGAAACAAATGTAAAAATCAACGCCGAATATGAGGAACCTGAAGCGCATCTAAAAAGGTAATTTTCCCCAATCCAGCAGGGAGGTCATGAGAACCATGCATTAAAGTGTTACAATCCGATCATAGTTTAAAAACAATTCGATCTGCCCATTAAAGTATTACAATCTGACGCGGGGGGGGGGGGGGGGTAGTTCATAGCTTTTACTACTTTTCTTCACAAAGAAGGCATTCAGTTTCAACATAGCTGCCCTCATACACATTATCAAAATGGTGTAGTTGAGAGGAAGCATAGACACATTGTAAAAACTGGTTTAACTCTTCTTGCTCAAGCAAAGATGCCCATTTCTTTTTGGTGGGAAACATTTCACACAGCTTCTTACCTCATAAATAGAATGCCAACTACCATTTTAAATAATCAGTCTTCATTACCTATTATACCTACACAATCTACTCATCCAATGACTACTAAAGCCAAAGCAGGAATTTTTAAGCCTAAAACATATCTTACTTGCCATTCAGGGTCTTGAACCATCCACTGTCAGAGCAGCCTTAGCAGACCCAAAGTGGTATTTAGCTATGCAAGAGGAGTTCAATACGTTAGAAAGAAATAATACTAAGACCTTAGTACCAGCAGATTCAACAACCAAACTTGTTGGAAATAAGTGGGTGTTCAGGGTTAAATACAACCCAGATGGCAATATCTCTAAGTATAAGGCTCGATTAGTTGTTAAGGGGTTTCATCAAACTTATGGAGTGGAGTCTTGCACTATTAGAATTGTGTTGAGTCTTACAGTGATGAATCATTGGATTATAAGGCAGCTGGATGTGAATAATGCATTCCTAAATGGAGTGCTTACAGAGGATGTTTTTATGCATCAGCCTGAGGGCTTTATTAATCCAAAGTATCCCTCTTATGTTTGCAAGTTGAATAAGGCCTTGTATGGCCTTAAGCAGGCTCCTAGAGCCTGGTATGAGAGGCTAAAAAGTTCACTGCTGCAATGGGGTTTTAACTGTTCACAATCAAATACTTCACTGTTCTTTAAGCATACTAGAGCTGACATTATGCTGATACTCATCTATGTGGATGATATTCTGATAACTGGCTCAAATTATGCTCAAATAGAAAAGGTTATTACTCAGCTTGGTTCTGAGTTTGCACTTAAAGATTTGGGTGATTTTAATTACTTTCTTGGGTTAGAGGTTACACCTTCCAGTGATGGTCTTCATCTCTCTCAAACAAAGTACATTAGAGATATCTTGAAAAAGGTTCATATGATGGATAACAAAGGCTGCAATACTCCAATTAGTGTCTCCGATAAGCTACACAAGGAACGAGGTCATGCTTTTGAAAATCCCCCTCTTTACAGAAGTGTGGTTGGTTCTCTGCAGTACTTAACTTTAACTAGACCAAATATTGATTTTATTGTGAATAAGTTGAGTCAATTTCTAGCTGCTCCTACAACTCTTCACTGGCAAGCATGCAAAAGGGTACTCAAATATTTGCAATCAACAGCTTCTTATAGTGTTCAATTTTTTCATTCTGGTTCCCTTACTTTGACCGCATTTTTAGATGCAGACAGGGGGTCGGATCCTGATGACAGGAGATTAATAGGGGGGTATAGTGTATTTCTTGGCTCCAATCTTATCTCCTGGTCATCAAAGAAACAGAATGTTGCTTCCAGATCTTCAGCTGAGTCAGAGTATAGATCATTTGCTTTGGCCACCTCAGAAATACTATGGATTACTTATTTGCTAAAAGAACTTATAGTACAGTTGATTCAACCTCTTGTGCTGCATTGTGACCACAAAAGTGCAGAAGCACTAGCCAACTATCCAAAATACCATTCACGTACAACACATATTGAATTGGATGGCGATTTCATTAGAGAACACATTGCCAATAAGGAGCTTCCTATTGAACATGTATCTAGTTCTGATCAGTTGGTAGATGTACTTACTAAGCCATTGAGTTTTGATCATTTTGCTTATATGCGTTCTAAGCTCAATGTCTTGGAAAGACCTTGAGCTTAAGGGGGCATGTTGAGAATAAGCTAAATAAGTTAGTCAGCTACGTCAGCAGTTTAGTCAGCCATGTCAGCAGTTAGTTATGCTAGCTGTAGCTTTATTCAATAAGTTGTTAATTTCCCTCCAAAATGCTGTTATCAGTAGCTAGCTAGAATCACGCACAAGTTTTTGTTACTTGAGAAGATTCCAGACATGTATATATAAACAGCTGTATCAACAGATTCAGTGTGAAGCTAATGAATAAAACTTGATCCAGTATTTTCTCTCTTCAAGCTTTAGTATTTTCTCTGCATTTTGCTCCAGAAACAAACAGATCAGTTTCTTTAACTCGTTGATCACTTCAGATGCAAGCGCTTATATTCTGCAACGTCACTATGCGTTTGACCGTGCGTTGACCAAACTTCCTGGCCATCAGATGCGCTGCTCTTCGGCCGAATCCAACGGTTAGGGATGCCCAACGTTGCCAGGTTTTGTTCCCTTGATCCAAGCTTCATGTGGCTGTTTTTGCATAGGCTTTAATGAGCTCTGATCGAATTCCTCTCCATCCAGCCAGCCACTCTCCAGAAAGCAAAAGGCGAGCAGCAGTGGTGCCATTTTTATCCTTGGAAGCTTGTATAATTCATTTTGGGGAATAATTTAGTGAGTGGGTTTATTATTGTTATTTTTCTTAAATTTTATTTTTAAGTCCTAAAGTTTAGAGAAATATTAATCACAAAAGTCCAAAATAATGAAATGTTAAATCATCTAAAATGAAAAATCTACATAATGAAAGTTATTACAAATAAAACCTTGTTTTTATAAATGCAATTATGTTTAAAAAAAAAAGTCGCAAATTTAAATTGGTTGGTGGGTTAGCGAATTAATTCACAGTCTATATCGAATATTATTATTATTTTTATTACTTTTATTTCATTTTAAAGAATGAGATTTATGTGGCCCTTCTTTTCTTTGGACACTCGAATGAGGAAAAAAAAAAATATTTGGATGTTGGTTTGGTTTGAAATTCTTATTATTGGGAAAAGTTCGTAAAATGTAACATTGTTTAGTTTTGATGTCAAAACAATAATTGAAAATTGCACTAACAAAAAGTAACTTTTAATTTTATTTGGGAGATTGATTATTGTACTTAGATTACAAATATGCTTAACATTAATTTAAAATTGTACTAATAATAAAATAACTTTGTTATTTGGAGGTTGAATATTGTATTTCGATTTGAAATCTGACAATTTTTGCAAAGCAAAAGAAGTATCTTCTGTAGTCGCTTGCTCCCATACAGTATGACATTGTTATTGTTTGCTTTGGGCCTAGGCCCACAAACTTTTGCTTTTAGGTCTACACAAAATGATTTAGCAAAAAACTAAATACCCCGAAGAATAGTGGGCACCGAAGGCCCCAAAATTAAAAAATTTTAAAGTTTGTATATTTTATTTATTTACACCCCTATAAGTAAAAATTATTAGGTGATTGATAAAAATAAAAATTATCTGCAAATAATAAAAATTATAAAAATTATATCCGCAAAACTGGTATCAGAACCAAGTAATTGGTATAAATAATTGAAAATGGAAGATGATCTAATTATTTATAATATTAATCCTGAGGGATATAATTTATTAATTGATAGTAACACTATAAGATATAATATTGGTCAACATATTCAATATTATTCACAAGAAAGAAGATATTTAGATATTAAACAGTTAATGCAATTATATTTATCAAAATCTCAAGAATATAGAATTGGAGAGTTAATAATAATAAATAAAAGAGATTTAAATATAGATCCACTCTTATTAGATAAGATAAGGATAGAAGTTTCAAGAAATAATTTTTCTTAGAAACAGTGGAATATTAATTCTGTTGAAGATTATCATGAAGATCTTATAATCGATTATAATAGACTTTTGTCTATTAAGCAAAGAGAAGAATATAATTGGAATTAAAAGAATTAGAAGTAAATATTACTCTTCTAGTAATATGTTACTAGGATATAAAGATTTATTTATGCATAAACTTTGCCTAATAAATAAAGGGTTAGAGAAGAATTATATTCCAAAAGAAATAAAAGACATTATAAAAGACACCAAAATAATTGTGGCTATTGTTATGGAAAATCCAAAGATGGATCTAGTGATGAAGACATGTCTGTAGATGAAGAGTTAATAATAGGCATGTGACGGGTCCACTACAAAATTCAAAGATGCCAGCTTGACAAAGCTCAATAATTCGAAATAAGAGGCCGAAAGGATAAACTTCAGAATTCTTATCTTAGCCATACAGTAGCTGGCTGCTACAAAAGACAGATGTCAAGAAAGGATGTGGAGGAGAGATCACCTTATCTGAGGAGAATCCCCAAAGCTTCCTAAAAATGTAACACGTATGATATAATCCAATCATGTAATCTTATCTTGTGTAAGATATAAATAGAATCATGTATGAAGGAGAGGGGCAATCGACTCTGTAGCCATCTCTAACCCTCAAAGCTTCTGTAATCCTTTCTCTGTAACCATCTCCAGTTATGAAATAAATAAATATTTTGAGTGAAATTATCATCTTCTACCTTATATATCTTAAGAAATAAATCAAGTACTTTACATGCCAGCATCTGTGCTAATCGAAGAAAATTTCATATTACTACGCACTCTTCCAGAGACGTTTGCAAGAAAAACACTCAGACAGATCCTGTTAGGCCGTGGAGCAGTGTGTTGCATTAGGCCATGTGGAACAGTCGTTGAGGTGATCTTGCTGGACGTGTGGAGCTATGACGGTGCTGACCATGGTCCTCTCTATGGTTGGAGGTAATTAACTAGTCTGTCTTAGAATTTCGAGAGATAGTACACTGGTTAGTAGTCTTGAATTATCTTCTTAAATTTTAGCAACAAACAGAAGCATGTTGGGCCTTGGTTGTTTTCTTGGATAATATAAGATTGGAAATGATAAAATTAGCTCAAATTCTCAAAATCATGGAACATTCTATTATTACGTTTTTATATACTATAGATAATCTGGATTTTAGTTAAGAAAATCAAATTATTTATGCAATTACTATGATTAAAGATCATTTAAATCTCAAGAAAATTCAATATAGAAATATGACTAGAATAAATGCCGAAGATGAATATGATATATTTGATGCTTTTGAAGAAGAAAATAGGATAGCATTAATGGAATCAATTTTAACAAGTCTTGAAGTAATTCAAGACAGGTGCAGAGTTAATAACAGGATTTAAGAACGTCCATAATGAATAATGATAAAAATAATATGAACTTTTTAATTCAAAATGCCGAATTTAGATTACAATATTTATGTGACAGCTTAGATGGAATGTATTTAAGTTGGAATGATAGCTTAGAAATATACATAAATATGTTAGAAGAAAAAATATGGTCTCTATCATAGGAGAGACAAATAATAATTGATGCAGATCCTAATTTAGAACTAATAGATCTTTATGAATATGATAATCATCTAAACTTATATAAAATTATAGTTAAAAGTTTAAAAAATTTTAAGGATAGATGTGCAAGAGATAGAAGGACAAATTGTCTAATTATTCAAAATTAATAAATTCATCTATTGCAATAGGACCCATTTGCTTAATGGGAGAAGTTTTGTGGTCCAAATCATATAACTATAGAGAAATATTGCAAAAAAACCCTTTTCGGGGCTTGACTAAGGACTTGACCCGGGGTAAGTAGAACTACTCAATGATTTATAATGTTTGAGATGAAGCTCTACGTATATAGCCCCTTAATTTCTAACTCGACGATGTGGGATTTTGACATCTCATCATTTGGTGTTACAATCTACCCAAGAGGCCAAGACATGACCTCATGTGCGCTTGGCCCCAAGGGCCTCTTGTTCCGCATGTGCCTATAGTGCTAGAGAGGTCCCAATCTGGTACCATTTGTAACAGCCTGCTCCCTCACAATATAATATGCTTTACTTTGGTCCGAGTTCTAAACAGTTTTATTTTTGGATCCACCCAATAAGCTTCATATTGTTTGCGAAGGGGCTTATATAAATTATCTAGTAAACCTTTTAACCTGGCAATGTAGGATTCTATCACCGCATTTTTGTGCGTTACATTTCCAGTATCTTTTTAATTTTTTTATGTACACAACCTTTACACTATATAGTTCTAGAATTTTCACATGTTGCTTAAAGAGCTTTCAGTTTAGTTTAGGATTTTCATAGTACTTGTGCATTATCATGTTGTATGTTTATGAATCTTTGGGTAATATATGTATGTATATGTGTGTGTGTGTGTGTGTGTGTATATGTGTGTGTGTGTGTGTGTGTGTGTGTGTGTTTATTATTCTGTCTTTATCACTGAACTTTTTATTGTATTTCTTTTTCTAGTGTGTTATATCAGCCTTTAGATATGTAACGTGCATGTGGCCTTTGATAAACCCTCTTCCATCTATGTGATGAGAGAGAAGGGAGAGGGAGAGGGAAAGCATTTCTCACTTAAAGGCGAGCCTCAACATAATGCGAGAGTCACATTTTTGTCGTAATGCATGAAACCATTGGGTGAAATCCCTGGAGCCTAGCAGGGGCGGATCCGGGAATTTATACTACCTCGGGCTAATTAAAATTTTTTATTTTAAAGTGAGCGTAAAAATTTATAAGTAGAAAGAAATACATTAAGTAAAGGAGGACACAAAAAACCTTATTTCTACAATACATCCTCTAAACAAAAAGAGTTATATATTAAAATAAGCATGAAAACAAAAGGTAATTCAAATATAAAAAAAAAAAACACTAATTTTCAATTCTGCAGTATGACTTTGCAACCTATAATAACATGTAATTATATAAGGATTAATAAATCAATTAAGAATTTTAAGCTAAAATAAATCAATACATGTAATTACAATCAATTAAAAATCGCAAGTAATACTTTAATATTTGAAATCTATTACTTAATTATAGTCTTAAATAAATTAAACAATTAAAATTTATTCACCTTTTAGAATTATAAAAATATTATTACTCAAAAGTTTTGATAATAAACTAAACACAACCCAGCAAAATTGTATTTGGGTGTCGTTGTTTCTTTGCTAAGCGCTCTGACTCTCTTTGAATAACCAAATGCTGATGATTCTTTTATAAAAAATTCCTCTAAATACTCAAATTTTATTTTCTTACTTGTCCTCCTAGTTAATATAATTAATAAATGAAATCCAAAAATTGACATAAAAATTTCATAAAAATGTTGATAATTGCTACTGTATGTTGTTTCTGTAAGTACTTTTAATACTAGTGACAATTTTATGTTAGATTGACATACTTTTTTTTATTTAGAATTTTTTAAAATAAATAAAGTAATAATAACATTTTAGCCCATAATATTTTCAATCTATTCAATAAATATATAATTTAATCATTTTATAAAATAAGTCACTAATTTCAATTGGAAAAAAATATAATTGAATTAAGGACATATTTGAAAATAAAATAAAAACTCTACTATAATATAAAATTAATAAAAATATAATGGTAATTGAAATAGAGGCATATATGAAAACAAAATAGAAACTCCATTATTATATAAAATTCATAAAAATATAAGGGATATAAATGATGTTTTACCAAACAAGACCGGGCTACAGCCCGGTCTTTCGAGCCACGTACCGGAGCCTAGTTAGTATAAGACATGAAATTGTTCAGAAAATAATTAAAAGAGTGTTTTTTGGTTTAGAAAAAATCACTAAGAGAAGCACTTAGTAGGTAACTTCTTTTTTTTTTTAAAGTACATTTCAGTTATAAAAAACACATGAAATTTTTTTTCAATTTTTGTTTTCAAATTGTATTAGTATTTTCATTATAAAGCAATTTATATAATTTTCTCTCTAATTTGGGGGGCATAATCAAAAGGTGTGCACGATAATTGATAAGCAAATGTGGGGGTGTAGATCTAAGGAGTAAGGAGTCGTCATTACCGTTAAGATTTTGACACAAGAATCAAAACCTAGTTGGCGCCACGTGGCACTAACTTGACCAATCACTGTGTTATACATGAAAATAATCCTTTCTCTTGAAAGTTTAATTATTTATTCAAGCATCTTTTAAACGTTGGCTACTGTCATGCCCTTAGAACTTAGAAGATGATCACACAATAAGAAAATGAAGGCCAATAAATAAAATAATTAAAAAAACTTGATCTGATATGTAAATCTAAATAAAACATTTTTTCATGATTATACTTTTAGGTAAAAAGATACAAGTATCGTAAGTTATTGCATACACACTTATATGGCAAAGACATGGCACTGTATGATTAAACGATTGCTAGTGATAACATATCGAAATTGAATTGGTCTCATCGAGAATTTTCTCTATACTCAATATTATTTATGCAAGGACAAGGACGGACTATGACTTTTTATTATCCCGATCTAATTTGTAAATTTATTGTAAATATTTGCATCAATGTTGATACATATAAAAGAGTAAGAACAATATATATATGTATATATATATATTAAGCAACGCATCATCAAAACTCTTAGTACATATATTTAATAAAAAATGACAATAATACAATAATAAGCTTATAATATAAATCATTAAAATTGTATATTAAAAAGATTATTTATGAAATTTATTTTTGTTTTAGTGATAGAGAATATGAAGGAAATAAACCATGAAATTAATTATGAAAAGAATAAGAATAGGCATATATCACTATGAAAGAAATAAATTAGGAAATTATGAAAATATTATTAATTGTTATTGTGTCGCTTTATAACTTTCTAATATTACCGATGTTATAACATATTGACATTTTTTTTTCGATTAGACCAAACCATAACATTTTTTATAAGTAATAATAATATTTTAGCCTCCCTAAAGTTATAATAACAAGAAATTTGTACGCTATAACATGAATTTTTTCAAGTTTCAAATTGAAAGCTCAAAGCTTCTTGAAATGTTTCGTTAATTCTTCAGTTTTAATTTTATGATCCAGTAAAAACGCTTTTGGCTAGTGGATTATTTGGCCTGAGTATTTTTCTTTCTCTTCATGTTTTCAACATTTTGAGTGTTCGAACATCAACAACTAATGCTTAAACCTTCACCATGAGAATACCAGTTTATATATGGTATTAAGTACTTTGTTAATATATTTTTGCAGGTCTCGATCACTTTATTATTATACTCACTAAAAACTTTCAAGCTTTTCGTTACATTTTTCAAGTTAAAACTTAAAACTGTAACAAGTAAATAGAGAAATATAATGAGAACTTTGAGAAATGTTTTGCGAATAATGTGCTTAGCCGTATATATAGTCTTCTGTTTCTTACTACATTTTTTATTGTACTGATTTTTTCAGGAAAAAAAAATTGTTAAATTGTGCGGAAAGGCCAGTTCATGTCTAATGAATTAATCATATCCAAATTCTAAGTTTTTACACTATTTGCACCTATATAACGTAATAAGTATCCAGCTTTGCATAGATTAATGCTGCCATATATTAACTAATTTTAGGATTAGACACTACTTGCCTACATTATTGAACATTTGTACCTCCTTGATTAATTGTCTCCAAAATTTTACATGATTATTTATAAGAACATACTTACATGTGTACTAAAATCACTCTAAAAATTCTCTCTCTTATGTATTTGAAAGTTATTGAATTCTAAATAAAGAAGGGTCAATTAAGACAGCAAACAATAATGAATTATCCTCTCAACGATTTCTTCATTCTAACTACACTTTTGAAATTATGAAATTTTGACTATATATGCAAAAGTTGATATAAGGACTTAAGGACTAATTCGGTCCACTGATTAGTGGGTAATGTTATCAAGATTTAAGTTTTAAGTTTGAGCTGTGTGTCTAATAAATAAATTTTTTTAAAGATACAAGGTTGATATATAATTATAAAATATAATTTCAAAAAT
This sequence comes from Clausena lansium, assembly GCA_030449835.1. Lineage (NCBI taxonomy): Eukaryota > Viridiplantae > Streptophyta > Magnoliopsida > Sapindales > Rutaceae > Clausena > Clausena lansium. The sequence goes on along the minus strand of JASUUF010000146.1, from coordinate 2,054,959 downwards.
TTCGTGCTCTAAAATTTGACAATTTTAAAAGATTTAAAAATAACAAAGAAGCTATGTCAGAATCTATGAACTCAAATTAAAGTCATCATAATAAATATATGAATACTAAACTCACGAAATCAGAATAAATCTATAATTACAATTATAAACGTGTGACACTATCTAAATTAACTATCTTTTAAGCCAAATTGAAACATAATTAACTATCTTTTAATCAGATTGAACCCTTAGCTAAATTCATTTAGGAGACATTAGCCTATAAAAGAATGCCTTGTGGAAAGGTTGTTGGTCTAAAAACGTTTTGCAGTGGAAATATTAAGATCGTGTTTCTTATACAACATATAGAATTACTATAATTTATAAATCGTACCATTACTTTTTCGTAGAAGTAATTCTGGTCTCCCAAGTCACGAACTGTCACCACCAATCCCGTTAGATTACGATCCGTCACTAATGATCTTTCAGGCTATGACTCAAGTTCAATCTGCACTTGACGTATGGGCGTCTTTTTCACTACTGAAAAGCAACTAGCAAGAGAAATTTTTCTCTCAAAATTAGAGAGAAATTTTTCTTTTTTCTGTTCTATATATTGTGGCTCCTCTGTTCTTTTGGAAAAGAACAAACCTTTTTATATTCTATTGGTAGAAACCCTAGGCTCCTTTTTTTAATTCTATTAAATAAAAAAATATTTTATTTAAACTAAAATGGCAAAGTAGCGTTACTTATTCTTTGTGATAGGGACCCACCTTGTAAAATAACACAAGGCCTCTTACACACAAGTATATTAAATAGAGCCTCCCACCAAATAATATATTTAGACTTTTAACCCAAATAGCTAATTATCTTGCTTATCAACCCAGTAATGGTGCAGTTAATTAAATGAGCTAACTAGGGGATCATATAGGTACGTACAATAGTGGCTACAATAATTAGGCTTGTAATTAAACTAGCCCAATTATTTAATTCCAAATCTACTCCACTAAAAGATTGGAATTGACCTCCATAATTGTATGCTATCTAGTGTAGTGTTCTCGAATAATAATTCGACCCTTGCCACATTGATTTCTTTACTGAACAATCATTTGTACCGCATCGCTAATTAAATTGATATCTTAACTGTCCAATCAATTTAATTACATCTTGTTCCTTGACACTTATTGGCTTTCTCTAATGATCATTTTCAACATACTAATTATGTTGACACACTATGGCCAGAGAATTCTATGATCAAGCACCGAAAATTCATCAAGAGATGTGTTGTACAAATTCTATATTGTTAATCTATAATCTCACTGCTCATAATTGCTTCCACCAAGATACCGGATAATCTTGACTACAAATGTATGTCGTGCCCATTGGTAACTCAAATGAAATAACAATCATAAACATGAAACTATAATTAATTCAAGATTGAGATTGCAATAAAATCAATGCCTATGAGATTTAATAAGTCTGACAGTCATTTCAAGGTTAATTAAATCTCATATGTGATCCAGTTCAATGTAATCTAATTACATCAGTAAATTCATACATGATTAAGACAAATCATTTAATGAATTTACTACGGTCTAAACATAAATGGAGTGCCCAACTCTATTTATCAACTGCGAACTCAATTTCTTTAATCATAAGATAACTTGTATTTATGTTTTCTGTGAATCCATATGATGATCACATAAATACATATAATAAAGCGGATCTTATTCAAAATATTTATGCAATTAAGATATCTAAAAAAATATCTCAAATATTTTATTAATTAGAAAATAAATAAATCAATATGCTTTAAAGAGCACATAATCCCAACAAAAGGCTAGTAGAGAACCAATCACCCTAAAAGGTTCAAAACAATATATAAACCAGAAAGCTTTATTCCCCGATTTAGGCTGTATTAAACCTCCTTAGTGCTCGGACGAAATTTTATGTGACTTTCTATAAACCTTCATTAAAACCCTAATCTTGATCGAGCACCTTTCTTGTCGTAGAAGGTGTATGTTTGATGGCTAAGAAACCCTATAATAGGATGCAAATCCTACGATTCTAACCCTAATAGCATAGTGATTTATGCTACCTTCTAAGAACAAGACTCGTAGGCCTTATTAACTAAGTTTTCTCTCACCCATATATAAGCACCATAAAACACGATCAGACGATTGTTGGCATAATAGTAACCTACCTTTTAGCAATCTAGCAGCTGTTTTAGCAATCTCCAAACATTCATCCTTGCAACTAGCCATCATCTTTGTTCAAGAAACGGTCTCCTTCTTGAACAAAGGCCTAATTTAGGTTCTCTCTATATAAAGAAACCCTAAATTAGCCATCTTATTGACCCACCATCATAAAAAACACCGTAAGACATTCTCTGAATTGCAACCACATTTAGTGTCATTAAACCTTAGTTCGCATAAGGGTTTCACATTAGTGTCACAGCCGTATTAAATACTAAAACAATATTCTAAATCTAGTTGTTTGCCATTCACTGGTGTAATCTGCTCCCATATCACAACTAACAATAGGTGTCTTATCGTTTGAACGATAAGTCACCATTCGACAAGTCAACCATAGTCAAAGCTTCAACACAAGTTTATCCAAACTGGATCAGCGCCTAGATAAACTTGTGGACCTTACTATTTGGACCACAAAAAGAGCAGCGGGTTCATAGATGGCATCTAGTCCAAGTCACAAGTCAGGCCTAAATCTCATTCTCTATTGAAGAATGGATGTCCTTAGCCATCCCTCAAGGACAGGCCCGCCAAAATAATGGGTAGTTTCTTTTTTCTCATATAGATATACATATGAGTTTTAAACACTATCAGGTGTGATTTTGAGACTAACGATGATGATAAAGCTTAGAAGATAGGAGAGTTATGAAAAGTTGTTTTATGCTAATTCGATTTGCTAGATCTCTATTTTTTTATTTTTTTTCTTTTAACAAGCAATAACAAGAGGTTGCAAATTAAAAAGCATACAATAACTTCATTAATTTAAAAATTCCATCCTTCAAGATAAACATGCAACTTCAAAGACAAAAACCATCCGAAGTTCTCTAGAGGCCAGAACCACTGTTGCTGCTGAAACGATTTGTCTGAAATTCCAAAGGATAAGTCTAGTTAGTTTCACCCATCATAACAAAATTACTTTTCAGTATTAAGAATTTATTGATATTTTCTATTTCCTTTGAAGTTTCCCAAAATCACTATTGTTGCTGAAACACCTGAAACAGTAAATAGATTTCTTTTTCTTTTTTGGGGTAATCTCGGCGATAATAGAAAAGTTTTATTAATAATTTGAAAGAAAAATGACACCTAATTAAAGGTACATAATAAGACTTATTCCTTAAGGTGGTGTTTGGTTGAGAGGAGAGGATGGAGGAGAGAAAAGTGATTTAAATTCCTTTTTAATTTCCGTTGTTTGGTTAGACAAAATATATAAGAATTTAATTTCCATTAGAATTAAATATCCATCATAATGTAGAATTTGATTTCCATACCAAAGAGTGAAGAATTCAAATTCCTCTTATGTTGGAAATCAAAGATTCCAAAATTACCCCTTCAACTTTTAACTTATTTAATGCTATCAAATAATTATTTTTTTATAATTTTATTTTATTAATTTAATATTATAAAAAAATTTTATGTTAATTAAATTTAAGTAATGATTTTAAAAAATTAACAAAATAAATAATATGAAAATATAAAAACATAAATTAACAATTGTCTTACCTCGCCGAACCTTGCCCAAATTCTGCCGGCTCTGGGACCACAGCCTGACTGCCACCAAATTATTTAAAAACAAATTATGTTAATTATAATTACTTAAATTAATAATAAAATAAAATTAGATATGAAATGTTGGTTATTAGGATTAGAAAATAATAATGAATTAATAAAAATATAATATAAAATTAAATATTTTGTTATTAATTTATTTTCTAGATTAAATTAATTCATAGTTTAATTATTTTTTATATTTACTAATAATATTAACATTTTAATACTAAAGTCTAATGGGTATACTTGTTCAAATAAAAAATATATAATTTTTTTTCCTTTCAAACTTAATGTGAAACCAAATAATAGAAATTAATTTTCACACTCCTCTTCTTTCTTTTCATCACCTCTCCTCCTATTTCTCAAAACCAAACACCACCTAAAAACAAACTGATTGCAAGCTAACTGAGAGCAAAAGAAAAAGAAAACATGCATGGATCAGACGTACAAAGAATACAGTAAATAGATCCAATTCTCAAACCCAAGCCTTAACTGAATCCGTTAGAGGCGTAACCAATAGTAATTACTTTCTGTAAAAATCCAGAAATAAACCATCACAAATTTTTCTCTCCTATATATTCCTATGTAAAATTAGATCAATTTCTTCTCTCAAAACAGTTCCAACCCAATTTAAATCGATGAGCCCTGTTTGGTATATATTGAGGTGATGTAGCTTTTAAAAATTGCTACGAAAAAAATTATAATTATAAAAATAAAATTTAATAGTATGCAATAAATGTAATTTTTAAATAATAATTTTGACAAAATTATGGGTTTCAGATTATAGGTTTCTTAGTTTAACTTTCAAACCACTTTAGTTAGTGTTTCTTAAACACTTTAGGCCCCATTCGGAATTACTTTTGGAAGAGTTAAAAGTGATTTTAAAAAGTTAAAAACTAATTTTGGTGTTTGGTAAATTTTTTTAAAAATTACTTTTGGTAAAATCACTCCATCCTGCAGTCGATTTTGAAAAGCAGGTAAGGAGTAGCTTTTCAGAATCTTATTTTAAAAATCACTTTTATACTTAATATAATTTCATATATATTATAAAAATTTAAAATTTTCCTTATTAATTAGGAAATAAAATCACTAACTTTAAAAAGATTATTAATATTACCAATTATATTGAGATGACAAAATAAAAAAAATAAACTAATAGTATAAAATATTTATTTTAGTTAGCAATTATTATATACACAAAAAATATATATTTTATATACATGTTTATAAATGTGTAAATAAATTCTATTTAATATTATGTCTAATTCACTCATTTATATTATTATAGTAGTTTAACAGTAAGATTTACCAAACACATACGACAACGTTTAAAACTCACAACAATTTTAAAAAATAAATTTTACCAAACCTTTAATTGATTCTCTTCACAGCTGATTATTTCTACATCACATCTAACAACAATTATTTTAAAAGTTGCAACATTATCAAACTGACTCTTAGTACTGTAACTTTTACATTACAATAGAATCACCCAATCTCAATGCCAAACACCACCACAGTTGCATCATTAAATTTGATAAATGTGGCTGCATTCGAAGATAGAAATTGCTATTTTTTATTCTTATTTTCCTCTTTTTATTCTAATTTTCTATGTATTCCATTTCTTGAAATTCGATTACTATCCACCTACCAAATAACGGAGAAATAAAAGAAACAAATTTTATTTATTTATATTGCTTGTAGGGCAAGACAAAATAAATTACTTGATACTGCCAGCAAATTATTAATTCGTATCCAAGTAAAGGGATAGCTATCGAATTTAATTATGATTTAATTTAGAAATTTGTAGCCAACCATCTTCCCAAGTTCCAAGTTAATCATCTTTTCCGAATTTTTAATACATTCCCATGTGAAAAGACAGTAAACATATTAATTAATAGAAACCAAAATTTTAAAAAATAATATATAACTACGTAGCTAATAATTTATAACGAACTATTAGTTTATCTATAATTATTTTATGAGTGAGGCTATTTGCACTCTACAATTTATTTTGATATTAATTCTTATTCTACACACACTTTTAAATACTAAAATAAACCTCTATTTATAATTTCAATTATATTTTATTTCCTTTAAACACTCGTACAACCATTATCTTACTCAATTTAATTCTTTATTAAAAGAAAAGAACTTCATTCTATAATTCTATTATTATTGAAAATATATTCAAAATTAAATCTCTTTTTTAAAAAATATGACTTTCACTCTCTTCAAATTAAAATAAATTTTCCTTAAAAGAAAAATTACTCTTAATTTTTAAGAGAGTTACGGACAAGAGTCTAATTTATTTTTTTAATAGATAATCTTTAAGCAACAGCAATATGTGGTTGATTTCTGTTTTCTTTCCCCTTTTTTGGAACTTCACGGTTTTATTTTTTTTTATTTTTCCAAAAAACAAAATAATGTTACTTGTTTTTTCTACATAAAAAAATATATTAAATCTTTAATATTTCCTTCTACAATGATGACATTTGATATTGAAGAAAATTATACGGTTTATAATAGAATTATCGAATTGAGTGGTGTGTTAAATGGCATCAAAAGTAATAGTATTCTATTATTAACTTAATTTTAATTATTCGTATTAGTAAATTACATTAGGAATATTTTATAATAATATTTTAATTAAAAATTTGGACTTATTTGTTAGGCATATGAAATTTAATTGTTTATCTTTTGTAACTTAGCTCTGATTTTCAGACATTTACATCTAAATAGAAAATTTAAAATTTCTGTAATTTTTATCTGAGGAAAAAAAGTCAGAATAAAAAGTAAATATTTATTTAAAAAATATCTTTATTAAATATAATTATTTTTTAAACTATAAAACTTAATTATTTTCTTTTTGATTTAAATGATATAATTATCAAATAACTATATTTAAGTTTTTTTTATTTATAAAAAAAATAAAATTTCACTTATATTCAGATAATATAAAAAAATAACAATATCATCTAATATTTCTATTCAAGCTTATTTAGATTTCAAAAAAAATTCAAACTCATTAACAGTTTAAATAAAAGATCAACACTACGTGTATTTATTTTTATTATTAATTTATAGGAAATCGATACGGCCAACATCGGGAAACTCAATCTTTTGTCAGAGAACCCATCGATGTAGGAAATTCATCGTCAACATTCAACGGCTGTAAATCTCGTAATCTTTAATTAAATGTCAGCCGGTGATCCATTATCTACGGTGCATGCATTAACTACGCTCCAATCACCCCACCTTCATTCTATATATAGACATGTACATTATTATCTCAAACAGGAAGCAAAACCAACTTATTTTCAGTTCTGATTACAGTTCATCACCAGAAGCTAGCAGAGATCTTTTCTGATTTGAAGAATATGGAAACTCCTTGCGCAGGTTTTTTGGCCAACTCTAATTTCATTTCTACTTCTTATTGTAATGTATACTTTTATGAATAAATTTCTTAATATGAATTTTTCAGGTAATAAGTGGTTGGAGGGTCTCATTCTAGGTCTTCTAAGTGTGGCTGATGGTGAGAAAGTGAGTGATGACAACAATGACAACGTTGATCTTCTTGTTGTCCCACAGTACGGGAGAAATCCTGACTATACCGGTTAAATACATGTACTGTTACTCTTTTATGTTATGTTTAATTAAATAAAATATAAATATTGTTATTACCTATCAATCGTGTGACTGTCGGTTTGGTTCAGTTGAACTATTAAAATCTCTTGAGATATGTAAGAGATTTTTTTTTATTTGTGTCCATGTAATTTGTCTTCATTAATAAATAAAATTACTGTGTGTCGATGTGTTAATTCCATTAGTCCATAAAAAAAGATGAAATTGTGAGATATTATCCATATTAGTCTAATTAATTATGCTCTCAGTCTTCTTGAATATTATTATTAAACAAACTCTATAAATTAGTTAGCTAATTGTTGCAGCTCGCAGGGGAACCAAGATCTTCATAACTAAGATTAACGTCTATGTTTTTTAATAGCGTGTATCATCAGAAACACTGGCAATAGAATAATTAAGAGCAAAAATGTTGAATTGTAACTTGTATATCTTTAATCGGCGAAAAAAGTCGAAAGCAGTCAGGGAATATATCCTTGTAATCTAGTAAAGCATTAATGAAGTTACAAATAATTTAGGAAAAAAGCCACCCGCACTCCCAAGATTTGTTTAAATGATCACATAGACTCTATTAGTTTCATAAATAGTCACACAAACCCCCTTAACTTCATAAATGACTATTATATCCTTTAATTATAACAATCCAAATAAATATAAATATAGTAATAAGATAAAAATAATAAATAAATATCATATGATACAAATAAAATATTACAATAAGTATAATTAATAAAATGACGTATATAATAAAAATTATTTTTAATATTAAGTTATTATTAGTCTATCCTGACGGATTTTATAATATTAAAATCTATTAATCCAAAAATTGACTTTAAGAATTATATTAATATAGACATAATTAAAAATGACATTTTACATAAAATAATATAAATTTTATAAATTATGTGAATGTTTAGGTATAATTATTTTAATATTATTAATATATCGAATACATTTTATTATTATTAAAAGAATATGACATTAATAATATTAAAAATAGCTATTCAAAATAATTTCTAAATTTTATTTTATTTTATATATTATATTTTAATTTATATTTATATTTATTTTAGAAGTTTATTTAAAGTCAATTACATAGGGTTCTTGTAATTAAGGATAAAATAATAAAAAAGGGGTCTGTGTGATCATTTAAATAAATTTTAAGAGTGTACGTGGCTTTTTTCCAATAATTTATGACTAAAGTTAGGATCGAGAGGTTAATTGTCTGAAGAAATAAAATTCGGCTACCGACACTTTAATCTGCTGCTGAGGTTATAAGTACCCTACGGGCTTACCTTATTCTTTTTATCAACCAATATACCTGGTAAGTCCCTAAAATTAGCTCCCTAAAAACAAAAGGTAATTAAGGAGAATTAGTCAATAACACTAAGCAGGATGCATGTCTAAACAGGACGGATCTAATTTGTACGATAAAAATATATTCAATATTTCGATTAACCAATCATGATAGTAATTAACAAATATATATATAACCATTCTCAAGTGCCGGCATTCTAATTTTTTTTAATGTGGACATGCTTTTAAACCGTGCGGTTTAAGAGAGTTAAATTTTAATAAACTCTAAAACCATGCGGTTGAAGAGAGTTAAAACTTAACTCTCTTAAACTCCATGGTTTAAAAGTGTATTCGTATAAAAAAAAATGATAGCACCCGCACTAAAGAATGACTCTCTCTCTCTCTCTCTATATATATATATATATATAAATAGGAATCCCCCTGACCATATTAAAGTCAGGGATAAGTTAAAAGACAATATATATATATACTCAAATGCAGTGTATTTTGTTTTGTAGTGTAGTGAAATATATGTTTCTTTTTGTCTTTTTTTTCTTATCTCTGACTTTAATATGGTCAATAATCCTAAATTGAAAACTCACTATATATATATATGTGTGTGTGTGTGTGTGTGTGTGAGTGATAAAATCAGATTAGTGTTGTCTCTATATATTTTGATTTGCCAGAAAAGTGATTATACAAAAACAATTTTTCCTAATCATTAAAATAAGCTTTTTTGAGTATATTGTTTCGTCTCTATATTTTAGGTTAAGGTTCTTCTCATAAAATACTTCAAGACACCCTTATTGTTAAATATATTACTCTCCTACCCTTACTTTTTCTAAACTTTGATAATAATACCCTTTAAATTAATTTACAAAGTTTAATGTTGTATATATATCAAGTTGATTAAGGTCTTAATTAGCAACAACAGATGGAACATATGAATAGTGTTTGGAGCATCACAGATGTTTCGTTCCAAGTGCTTATAAAAGAACAGAGCGTGGATGCTGATGGTCTCTTGCTCCAAATTCGTTGTGATAGTCCGATAAATTTGTAGGTTTTGTGAAGAAACTCATAGTTTTATACTCCTAAAGCTGGTACATTTTATGATGTTGCAGTGATATCAGTCTCCACTCTCCAGTCTCCCTCGATCCTTATTTGGTGAACAAGTTACATAATGTCCAAAGAGAGCTCTGTATCATCTTAAATCTAGAGTGGGACTACTGGCACCCCTCCAAAATACTCTTAAAACCCCTATTCTACTAAAATTACATTTAAGGACAATTGTAAATAAAATTAATCCCACTTATTATTTTCTATCTTTTTAATCTATGATCTTCATGTATTACCAAAACTCAAAAATAATATCTTGTAATACTTGGAACGTCTTCCACTCAAGTGATTAAATTCTCATATAATTAGCAAATTTCTATGCCCAAGTTGAATCATTTGTCGCAACTCGATAATAAAATATTGAATTTAAGTTCTACTTTCTTTACGATCCAAAACCAATTATTGAATCAAATTTGCATCTCTCTCTCTCTCTTTTTAGTCTTCTCCATACAACTAGTTTGCACAAACTTAAAACATTAACAATTTAGTTTTTCTTTCTCTTTCTTTTTCCATATTGATTGTTGTTATTATTTTTGGAAGTTAGTGATTGTGAGTTTTGCAGAGAGTGAAGGATTGAAAAGGGAATTTATTAAAAAATGATATTTTTGGCATTAAATAAAATATAATTGAAAAGGGGGTTTTAAAATGATTTTAGAGGGGTGCCAATAGTTCAACTCTAAATCTAACTTAAGTGTCAAAGTCAGCACCGTTCTCTTAATTTAAAAAAGCAATATCCAATCTTTTTTACATTAAAGGACACAAACAAAGGGCAGCAACAAATTTTGAAGAAAAATGCAAGCACCGAATTCACAACTTTGACAATTTGCATTCACGCGGTTTGAGTAACAATAGCCAAATTTTGGCTAAAAATTGAGGGGTTCAGATCCTCATTTATGCATCCTATCTTTAATTGTTTCTCCTCTGTTTTGAGAGAGAAAGTGTTTATGTGAGAAGTTAAGAGTATTTAATACTCTTGTGTTTAGTGCGTGAGAGTATTGGGTGTATTGGGGTTTTGGGTAGTGAGACAAAATACTACAATAATTGTATACTCCATATCACTAGTAAAAATATTTTCTTTTTGTCTTCGCCCGTGGATGTAGGTTAAAAGCCGAACCACGTAAATTTTGGTGTCCCTGTATGATAATTATTTCTCAATTTCACTTTAGTTGTATGCCTACTTTACCCATCAATATTCTAACAGTGGTATCAGAGCTTGGTTTCATTTTTGGAGTTGGGGTACTGTTTACGTATACGGTACGGTCACTATTCATATACTATTACTATTCACGTATACGGTTACTGTTCACGTGAAACTGTAGGAGTCGATCCTAACCAAGGCAGTCCGTGGTGAAAGCGATGGCAGCAAAGTTTGAAATTGAGAAGTTCAACGGGAGTAATTTCTCTTTGTAAAAAAAAAAGATGGGGGCAATCTTGAGGAAAAATAATTGCCTAGAAGCAATTGGAGAAAGGCCTGCGGAAATCACTGATGACAAGTGGAATGAAATGGATGGCAATGCAATTGCTGATCTACACTTGGCACTTGTAGATGGGGTATTATCCAGTGTGGCGGAGGAAAAGACAGCAAAGGTTATTTGGGATACTCTCACAAAATTGTACGAGGCCAAATCGCTACACAATAAAATCTTCTTGAAGAGGAGACTCTATACTCTTCGTATGGCGGAAACCACAATGGTGACCGATCATATCAACACTCTGAAAACTCTATTTTCACAACTTACAACGTTGGGTCATAAAATAGAGGAAACTGAACGTGCAGAACTTCTGCTTCAAAGTCTACCTGACTCGTATGATCAACTCATCATCACCTTGACGAACAATATCCTTACGGAGTACCTAGTCTTCGATGATGTTGCAGCTTCTGTATTAGAAGAAGAGAATAGGCGCAAGAACAAGGAAGGCAGGCAGGCAGGCAAGTTCGCAGTAAGCGGAAGCGCTAACGATGATGAGAGGGAGATCAACAGAACGTGGCTCAGTGGAAGTCACAATCATGATAGATCAAAGTCAAGAAGTAAGAAGAAAGTCAGGTACTACAAATGTGGCAAACTAAGGCATGTCAAGAAAGAGTGTTGCAGTAACCAGAAAAGAAGAGAGGGTAAAGATCCTGAGTCGCCAAATGCTCAGAGGTGTGTAACAAGTACCTCAGATGATGGTGACGTCTTATACAGCAAAGCAACAACTGTTGCAGAAGGCAGGAAGCGGTTAGCTGATGTTTGGCTTATAGACTCAGGAGCAACATGGCACATGACCTCTCGGAGAGAATGGTTTCACACATATGAACCTATCTTAGGAGGATCTGTGTACATGGGTGATGACCATGCCTTAGAGATCGCTGGTATTGGTACTGTCAAAATAAAAATGTGTGATGGTACAGTTCGCACAATTCAGGAGGTACGGCATGTCAAGGGCCTGAAGAAAAATCTGTTGTCTTTGGGACAAATAGATAGTTTTGGCTGCAAAACTCATGTTGAAAATGGGATCATGAAAATAGTCAGAGGCGCGCTTGTATTGATGAAGGCGGAAAAGATCGGTGCTAATCTATTCATGCTTAAAGGGGAAACACTACAAGAAGCTGATGCGTGTGTCACGTCAAATGGAGAAGAGTCGGCGATGATGTGGCATCTCAAACTTGGCCACATGTCAGAACAAGGATTGAAGATTCTCTCTGAGCGAAAATTGCTTCCGGGGCTCAAATCGGTGAACTTACCGTTTTGTGAGCATTGTGTTACAAGTAAGTAGCATAGATTAAAGTTCAACAGATCTAATGCCAGAAGCAAAAATATCTTAGACCTGGTTCATTCTGATGTTTGGGAATCACCAGATTTATCCCTAGGAGGTGCAAAGTACTTCGTGACTTTCATTGATAATTACTCCAGGAGATGTTGGGTGTATCCAATCAAGAAAAAGTCAGATGTGTTTCCTGTGTTTAAGGAATACAAAGTGCGGGTAGAACTTGAATCTGGGAAAAAGATCAAGTGTTTGAGGACGGATAATGGTGAAGAGTATATAGATGGCGAGTTTCTTGCATTCTGTAAGCAAGAAGGTATTCAGAGATAGTTCACGGTAGCATATACTCCTCAACAGAATGGAGTAGCAGAGCGGATGAACAGGACTCTTACAGAAAGGATAAGAGCGATGTTGAAGACTGTTGGTCCGCCCAACTCATTTTGGGCAGAAGCAGCCAAAACTGCCTGTTATGTGGTAAATTGGTCGCCATCCACGGTAATTGGGTTGAAGACTCCGATAGAGATGTGGACTGGTAAGCCAGCTGATTACTCTCATCTACATGCATTTGGATGTCCTGTATACGTAATGTACAATGTCCAAGAAAGAACAAAACTAGATCCAAAATCTAGGAGGTGTATCTTCTTGGGGTATGCTGATGGAGTAAAAGGGTATCGTCTGTGGGATCCCACTGCCCACAAGATTGTCATCAGCAGAGATGTTATTTTTGTAAAAGATCAACTACAAAGGAAGGATGGGGATGATAGCACTGAAAAAGAAAAGTCAGAGACTGTGCCGGTATATGTGGAAAATAATCTAGAAGATTCAGATTCTTCTGAAGCAGTACCAGAACACGAGGAACAATACGAGGAACAAGAACCACTCGAGTCCGAGGCCCAAGAAGTTCGTCGGTCAGCTCGTGAGAGACGATCGCCAGTGTGGCACTCGGAGTATGTTACAGAGATCAATGTTGCATACTGTCTTCTAACAGAGGATGGAGAACCATCAACTTTCCATGAAGCTTTAAATAGCTCAGATGTTGCTTTGTGGATGACAGTAATGTTGAAGAAATTGAAGCTCTACACAAGAACAAGACTTGGGAACTTATACCACTACCACATGGTAGAAAAGCCATTAGAAACAAGTGGGTCTACAAGATCAAACGTGATGGCAATGATCAAATAGAGCGGTATCGTGCAAGATTGGTGGTGAAAGGTTATGCTCAGAAAGAAGGCATTGACTTCAATGAGATATTTTCTCCGGTGGTTCGACTCACGACAGTCAGAGTAGTCTTGGCAATGTGTGCTACATTTGACCTACATCTAGAGCAGTTAGATGTGAAAATTGCATTTCTTCATGGAGAACTTGAAGAAGAAATTTTTATGCTCCAACCATAAGGTTTTACTGAAACAGGCAAGGAGAACTTGGCTTGCAGGTTGAACAAATCTCTATACGGTCTCAAGCAAGTGCCAAGGTGTTGGTATAAGAGATTTGATTCCTTCATCATGAGCCTTTAATACAACAGACTTAGTTCAGACCATTGTGCATACTACAAGAGGTTTGAGGATAATGATTTTATTATTTTGCTGTTGTATGTGGATGACATGTTGGTAGCAGGTCGCAACAAAGATCGTGTCCAAGAATTGAAGGCACAGTTGGCAAGGGAATTTGAAATGAAGGACTTGGGACCAGCAAACAAGATTCTAGGGAAGCAAATTCACCGAGATAGAAATAACAGGAAGATTTGGCTTTATCAAAGGAATTACTTGAAGAAAATCTTGCGGTGCTTCAACATGCAAGATTGTAAGCCAATTTCTACACCACTTCCTGTTAATTTCAAGTTGTCCTCAAGTATGTGTCCTAGCAATGAAGCAGAGAGGAAGGAGATGTCTCGAGTGCCGTATGCATCAGTAATGGGAAGTTTGATGTTCGCTATGATATGTACTAGACCAGATATTGCACAAGCAGTGGGAGCAGTCAGTCGATATATGGCGAATCCTGGTAGAGAGCATTGGAAAAGAGTGAAGAGGATTCTGAGATACATCAAAGGAACCTCGGATGTTGCATTATGTTATGGAGGATCAGAATTTACTGTCAAGGGCTACGTAGATTCAGATTTTACAGGTGACCTTGATAAAAGAAAATCCACTACTGGCTATGTGTTTGCACTTGCAGGAGGAGCTGTAAGCTGGGTTTCAAAACTGCAGACCATTGTGGCTTTATCTACAACAGAAGCAGAATACATGGTAGCTACACAAGCATGCAAGGAAGCTATTTGGATACAAAGGTTATTGGAGGAGCTCGGGCACAAATAAGAGAAAATTTCTGTGTATTGTGACAGTCAGAGTGCCTTGCACATTGCAAGGAATCCAGCCTTTCATTCCAGGACAAAGCACATAGAGGTTCAATACCATTTTGTTCGAGAAGTAGTGGAAGATGAAAGTGTGGATTTACTGAAAATCCATACTAAGGAAAACCTAGCAGATGTTTTAACGAAGCCAATAAATACTGACAAGTTTGTTTGGAGTAGATCCTCGAGTGGCCTAGGGAAGACGTAAGCAGCATGATAATGGCGAAGCAGAAAGGATGGTGTGGAGATTGATTGGTTCTCAATCAAATCTCCAAGTGGGAGAATGTCAAAGTCAGCACTGTTCTCTTAATTTCAAAAAGCAATATCCAACCTTTTTGACATTAAAGGACACAAACAAAGGGCATCAACAAATTTTGAAGAAAAATGCAAGCACCGAATTCACAACTTTGACAATTTGCATTCACGCGGTTTGAGTAACAGTAGCCAAATTTTGGCTATAAATTGAGGGGTTCAGATCCTCATTTATGCATCCCATCTTCAAGTGTTTCTCCTCCGTTTTGAGAGAGAAAGAGTTTATGTGAGAAGTTAAGAGTATTTAATACTCTTGTGTTTAGTGAGTGAGAGTATTGGGTGTATTGGGGTTTTGGGTAGTGAGACAAAATACTACAATAATTGTATACTCCATATCACTAGTAAAAATATTTTCTTTCTGTCTTCGCCCGTGGACGTAGGCTAAAAGTCGAACCACGTAAATTTTGATGTCCCTGTGTTATAATTATTTCTCAATTTCACTTTAGTTGTATGCCTACTTCACCCATCAATATTCTAACATTAAGAAGCCTTGACTAATAGCAACATAAGATCGATTACTCATTGGATTTAGAGAGCAGATGAGAGAGAAAAAAAAAATAAAACACAAATTTATATTAAAATATTCGTACTCTAATTTTGTATATATTCAATTTATTGAAGTTTGATCACTATCAATCTACCAAATGATGGAGAAAGAGATAGAAACAAATTTTATTTATTTAAATTGCCTGGAGGGAAAAACAGAATAAATTAATTGATATTGCCAGCAAATTATTGATTCATATCCAACTAAACAGATAGCTACTGAAATTATTTATGATTTAATCTAGAAATTTGTAGCCAACCATCTTCCCAGACCGAATCAGAATCTCAATCCTTTTTCACAGAGAAATCCGATCGATGTAGGAAATTCAATGTCAACTTTTAAAAGCTGCGTGCTACTTGAATGTGTATATCAGACTAGAACCAAAAACTCACACAACTACTAGCTACTTGAATAATTTTGAAGAATATGGAAGCTGCTTCTGCAGGTACTTCAATTTAGGACAAGTTCATGTCAATTCCATTTCTACTTCTTATATTAATAGTATATGTCATATGTTTTAAAAAAAATTCTATTATGAAATTTTCAGGTAAGATTGAATGGTTTGAGACACCTATTACAAAGAAGGATGCACTTTTTGAGCCAATACTGGGTATAACTACTGATGAGGTAGTGTATGACAATTTTGATCTTTTTGTAATCCCTCAATACGCGACAAATCCTAATGATATTGGTTAAGTGGATGATAAATTTGATTTATTTTCAGTTGAGCAAACACGGAATATAAAGTTTGTATTTTGAATATAAAGTGACATTATGGTACATCAAAATGCCCTTTCATATCATTTTGTCAATACGGAATACAAACTTTGTAAGCGTAATGTTACACTTTTATGTTATGTTTAAAAAAATAAATGGACATGTACTGTTGATAAAAAGATTGAAGAGATAGTGTAGGTTCAGAAATATTCGAGCTTATTGAAGCCCTGATACCATAAACAATTTTACTATTGAAAACTGAAAAATGAATTACTTTTCCTTTTATTCAATCGTTACAAAGGTGAATACATACATGAACATATGTACTCAGAAATAAAAGATTATAAAGACAATATTCACTATCCGTTAGAGGTCAATTTATAAGCTAGCCGTTGGAGAAAATCAAGGTCTGATTTGCTCCTTCAATTCTGCACATTGATGCTTTAATTGCGTGGACGAGGTGCTGCGATCTTCTAGCCTTTTGTGTTGCCAATTTGGTTTCCTATCAATTATTGTCGGTCTATGATTTATTATGTGAGTGTTTGGTTCAACTAATAATAAGGTCTCTTATGACATATAAGAGATTTTCTTTGTTTAAATCTATGACTTTGATATTCCTTAAAATTATATTAAAAAAAAAATTATAGTGTGTCAAAGTGTTGATTCACTTATTTATTTTTTTGAAACCTCAACTACAGTAGGAAATTTTATTGGAGAAAAGAAAACAAGTTACAACGCTAAATGGGGGCAAATAAATCAGGAATGTAGAGTTTCAAGCTGCACTAGCATTGTCAATGATAAATAATAATCTTTAAGTTTAATAATTGTTATAAATATCGCATAATTGATGAACAGGGCATTAATGGAAGTAGTGGAGGGGTTGGATTAAGCATTTTCTCTCATTTAATTCAATTTACAGAGCAAATATGCGCTGGCCATTTCAAGCAACATTGAATATTTGAAGGTGAAGAAATGAATTCCATGACCTAATTGAGAAGAAATGATGCTGCCAGTTGCGATCCTTCGAGATTGAAAAATTTCTTTGGCAAAAGTACAATAGAGATGTGTCGTATTGAGAATTTACATCATTTCTAGATAAACTGTGAGTTCAAAAAATTTCGTTCTCACTATTTTGAAGCGAAAGATAAAATTCACATTTTGATTCTAAAGAATCATATGTAATCTTGAAAATTCTCTAAATGGTATTCTTGATCCTTCTCAATATATATATTACATGATGTTGCAGTGTTAGCTAAGGACAATATCTTTTATTGGTTGAGATTGAATTTTAGGTTAAGTAATACAAGATTGGACTTAGTTTTGAGTATGAATTAAGCCTATTAACTTGTATACCATACATCTTCTAGCATAGAGATATGACTGATAATCGTGTTAGGGAGGTAATCTCACATTTGCCGAGACTAGCTAGTTCTTGTGCTAAACCGTTTAAAATCCTAAGCATCACACACATATTACTAAAGAAATTCAGTACGTACGTTATTATTCAATTTCCTTAATGGATTTTGTCTTGCTCAGGCACCTTCAAAAAATTCTAAACATTTCCAGAATGTTAGCCAGTAATTTTCAAATTCAATATTTTATCATTTATTAGTGTGTTCTTCTTCTTCTTCTTCTTCTTTTTAATAAACTTCGGCAAATAAAGCAAGAGAAAACTAAACTAAAAAAAGTATCATCCGAACAAGATGATAAATAAAAAGGCCTGACCACACAAAAACAAACTAAAAATGCATCGAAACGACGATCTATCCTTAAAAATGCACTGAACTTTTTTTTTTTTTAATTAGTTGGCGGAAGCACGGGTTGCGTGATGATTTTTGGGTAGTGGAGATGTTTTGATTGAAAACAAATGAAAATTGCTCTAATACAATTATATGAAATATTAGGCTTGAGGTCATTTGTATTTTGCACCCATAAAATTTCTGTGTATCCATTATCTCAATTCGCTCATCTTCAAAATGTAATAAGTCTTTATCTACTTACTGTAAAATTCCAGAAATGACTATCAAAATTTTTTCTCTCGCAAGCACACACGGGCGTGCTTGCACACACACTTGCACGCACACACGCATATATAGAATAATTTTATAATAAGGGAATCCTTTATTTTAATAAAGTAAGGGATAAATTAAAAAAAATACATATTTCAATATATTACAGGATAAAATATATTATACTAGAATATGTGTGTTTTTCCTTTTATATTGTTCATTATTTTATTAAAGTCAGTAATTCTTTTATTGTATAATTTCTATGTATAAATACATATATCCCTAATTTTTTTTCTATTTTGTAAAATGCTTTCTCTCCCCCAAAATTTATTTGATGAAAGAGTATGTAAAACAGAGATAAACATCCAAAATCTTGGGTCCGATTGAAGCTTGCACTAATAAATATAACCAAAAAAAAATCATCACTCATTGAGCATACAAACCTCCCAATATAATATCAAAGAAATTAAAACTTTTAAGATCTACAATATGGATCTGTTTTTAAAATAAGTCTTTAGTGGAGGAAGTAATTATATTTTCGTAGAGATTTGGAAAATTGTAAATTCACACAAATGATGAAATCTAGCTTCTTCCCCGCCCTCAGATTAAAGATGAAATCAAGGTCAGTTCGTCATTTAATTTAGAATTCACTCAGCTTTATTTTATATGCAAACATATATAGCGAGTCTTTTTTTTTCTAGGATTTTGAAATTTGCCAACCGGAATTCCATATTGCAACCTGCTAATCAAGTTAATTTATCTGGCATTGCAGCTCCACGTGCCGCGAACATGTGGCTTAACTTGTCATATAATAGCTATTGATTCCGCATTTATGTATAAGTGGTATCAAACTACAACAAATAACGCATCTGCAGTACAACAATTGATATTGAAATTAAAAAGAAATAAATTTTATCCATCGATGTTGCCAATAACTATCCATTTACTTGGATATGAATTAATAATTTGCTGGCAATATCAATTAATTATTAGTTTATTTAAAATTATTTTGTTTATTTTTATTATTCACCAATAGGATTTGTCAGAGAAATCCGATCGATGTACAAATTCAACGTCAACAATGAACAGCTGTTAAGCTGTTAATCCGTAATCTTTTAATTAAATTTCAGCTGCTGATCAACTCTGAGGAAACTTCAGCAGTTGATCTATCATAACAGTACATGCATTAACTAGACTTCCAATCACCCCACCCTTATTCTATATATAGGCATTAATATTATATATCAAACAAGGAAGCAAAAGCCACTTACTTTTGAAGAATATGGAAACTCCTTGCGCAGGTTTTTAGGCTAACTCTGTATTTCAGTTTTAATTCTTATTTTAATATTTGTGAATAAATTATAAATTTTTATAGGTAATAGTGGTTGGAGGGTCCCATTCTTTTTCCTATATATTCTAAGCTTGGTTGATGATGAGAAAGTGAATAACAACGACCGCTTATTATTGTCCCTCGATATAGGAGCTATCCTGATTGCACTGGTTAGGTGTACGTAGTATTACTCTTTTATGTTATGTTTAATTTAATAAAAGAATAGGTATTTTCTTTTAGTTCATTTGAATTACTAAAATCTCTGAAAGCATGCAAGAGATTTTTTTTCTTTTTATTTTTGTCCATGTAATTTATCTTCCTTAATAAATAAAATCATTGTGTGGCAATGTGTTAATTCCTTTAGTCCATTAAAAAAATCGTATAATATTATCCACATACGTTTAACTAATTATGCTCCCTGTCTTATTGAATATTATTAATAAATAAACTCTATAAATTAGCTAAGTAGAATTTGTTTTTTGTTTGAAATCTGAGTGGGTCGGAATTTTTCTAAAATCTAAATGGGTCTAAATACGAATATCTAAATGACATATTTATTTTTCTCTTTTTAATATCTGAATATAAGTGGCATCTTATTTATTTTTTAAATAAAAAACATTTTAAACATAGTTGTTTACATTTATGTCCTTGCAAATCAAAACAAAAAAAAAGGATTAGATTTTATAGTTTAGGAAATAAATATATTTTATACATATATTTTTAAATATAATATTTACTTCTTATTCAGACCTTTTTTCATTCAAAAAAAAGTCACAAAAGTTTACTTTTTTTTATTCATATGTAAATATCTGAAAATCAGACATAAGCCACGAAAAAAAAAAAGGCA
This sequence comes from Clausena lansium, assembly GCA_030449835.1. Classification (NCBI taxonomy): domain Eukaryota; kingdom Viridiplantae; phylum Streptophyta; class Magnoliopsida; order Sapindales; family Rutaceae; genus Clausena; species Clausena lansium. The sequence goes on along the minus strand of JASUUF010000146.1, from coordinate 2,034,281 downwards.
AATTTTTGAAAAGGTCTAAAATTACTTTAAACATTTAACAAACAATACCCTTACCTAATTGTTGCAGCCCGTTGGAGAATCAAAATCTTTATAATTAATTAAGATTAACGTCTATGTTTTTTAAATAGCATGTATCATCTGAAGCACTGGCAATAGAATAATTAAGAGCAATTGACCTGTAACTTTTCTCTCTTTAATTGACTTAAAATATTGATTGCAGTCGGGGAATATCCTTGTAATCTAGTAAAACATTAATGTAAGATAAACTTCAATTTACCCAAATAGAATAATAATCTTCAAGTTATTTTTTAAAAAGTATAAAAATTTCAATTTATTTTTATTTTTGTTCAGAAAATAATGGTGAATGGGGCCATTGATGACTTTTTTTCTTTTTTTTTTTTCTTAACAATAAATGGGAACATTAAAGTTTTCTTATTTTTGGGGGATAAACTGAAAACTGTTATTCTATCTAGGAGTAAATTGAAGTTTACCTTTATTGTAACTATAAATAATTTATGACTTAGTGCTTATTTGATATTACTTATTAAAAGAGTGGGACTATTTAAACTCCCAAAATGCTTATTAGACCATTGATGGACTCAATGAGTGCTCACAGGCCACATGTGACGGGACTAAATTTTTTTCCTAAATTCAATTACCTATTTGACATATGTAATTAATTTTAATGCTAATTCTATTCATTTAGGCCCTTGGTAATTTATTTCATAATGGCCCACATTAAACTCTATCATATTAAAAGTTAAAAAATATTTCTTTAAATAATTAAAAGAGTTGGCGATTTGACATTTAATCAAATTAATTTTTTTGCTCCTGGGGATCCCCATTTTTATCTAAAAAACAATGTGACTCAATAACATCTTCTCCAATTCAGCATCCCACATTTAGAATCCCTAAAATCTACAAGAATCCAATGATATTTCATGTTTGCAAATCTCCAAGGCTGAAGACTACAAAATAAAAATCTGCTTCCAATTACGTAGGTATTCTTAATTCTTAATCATTTATTCATATTTATCATTGTAGATGATCATTTCTATAAAGCTCTATCAAGCAATAATTTAATTAATATTCGTTTGTTTGTTTATATAGTAAAAACTAATTAAAAAGTATAATTATTCATCATCATTGTTAGATACTGATATTGTTAATAAGAATAGCCCCCTCCAAATGAATTATTTGGGTCTGTCATTGCATTAGACCCACTTTTAATTAAAATTTTTATTACTAAAACATCCCTAACATAGATTACTATTACAGCCTAAACAATATAATTAAACGAAAAAAAACTACTCTATGTTACTCCATCTTTAACCCATATCTTTTTTAGTTGAATTAGGAAAAAGGATAACTATGGATAATAATGAGGAATCTGAAACAAATGAAGAAGATGATAACGTCTTCATAAATTTAGAAGATATTGAAAAAAGAATTGAACATTTAAAAATGAATGAATCAAAACCACGAGTCTTTGAACGAGGTGAATCTAATAATAGAGCTTCCTATGCTAGAGAAGAAATACCAACACACAAAAATGAAAGATCAAAAAGTCAATATTTTAGGCCAAATAGAAGACCTAAGAGAGAATATAAAATACCAGGAGAATATCAAGAAAGACCCATCTGTCATGAGGATATATGGTTAGACTTAGATTGTGCTAAAGATAAAAATAAAATAATAACTGCTTGGGTAAAATCCATGAAGATTGCCTTAGCATTTTATAATCTAAATAGACATAATAGCATTGAATTCCTTGAAACTTCGTTTGTAGGAATAGTTACACAATGGTTTATGGGATTAAGTGTAAATAATAAAAATAAAGTATTATATGGGGAAAACCCTAATGAAAATGAATCCTAATAAGATTTGAAAGCGAAATAAGATGAGAATTCTTAGGAGAAGATTGGGAAGCCGATTACCAGCAAGAATTAGAAAGAAAAAGAATGGAAAATATGAGAAAGCTAACTAGGCTTGAAATATGTGATATATGTTACTTAGAAGCATACACATGTAGCTTCGAAGAACTATATTATAAATGTGAATTTAGAGGAAAAGATAATACAAAAATGTATTACAATAGTATATATTTTATGAAAATACCAGACCCATGGGGTAAAAAACTTATGGAAGAATATAGCCAAGAATATGATGATACTACCAATACTGATACCCTTGGAAGTAGAATTAGGTTTGCTCGAAATAGAGTAAATCAGTGGTGTTCCGAAATAAGAGATAAACGATTAATGAAAAAACAAAATCGAGGATTATGTTGTTCAAGATTAGAAGAACCTCCAAGATTTGGATGTTCTGAAAAAGTTTATAAACATAAGAAAAGATTTAAAAAGAAGAAATTTTTCAAGGCTAATAAAAATCATTACAAGAAAAATAAATATAAAAGAAAGTTCTTTAAAAGAAACAAATATGGAAAATCTAAGGCAAAAACGCCTAAAAAATGTAAATGCTGGTTATGTGATGAAGAAGGATATTATGCTAATGAGTGTCTTAAGAAAAAGAGATTAAACATTAAAATGTTTGAAGGTTTTGAAGAATTAGAATTAATCACTGATAGTGAAGATGTTAGTGAAAATGATAGCATATACTATCTGTCTGATGAAATTTTAAATACTTCAGAATCAGAATGAGTATAGAAGAAATAGATAATAAAGATTTATATCAGGATGAAGAAATAGAAGAGCAAGGTTCTTTTAGTAAAGAATTGATCTTTGATAAAAAGCAATATCTCAAGATTAATAAAAATGGATTAGAAACATCCATGACTTCAGTCAATAAATTAGCACAAGGAATAGCTAACATGGTTAAAAGAAAAAATATAATGTATTTTGGTGCCACTATAAGAGAAGAACCAATTGACATTAGGCACGCTAGAAGAAATACAAATATACCATTGTTATTAAAATCTGATATAGAAGAAAAAATCAATAAAATTAGGCCTAGTGATAGGCATAAAATTGGATATATTCACATTGGAGGAATTCAAATTATGATAAAATCTCATTTCAGAGAAGGAATAGATAGTCCAGTAAATCTTGCTGTATTAGATAATAGAATAAAAGATAGAAAACATGCTCTTCTTGGAGTAATCCAAGGAAATCTTAATTACAAAAAATTGATATTTAAGATATATCCTAAATATTCTAGAAGTCTAAGAGATAGAAATATAAATAAAACTTTAACTTTATGTCATGATTTTAAATACTTTGATATAATGCATGATGGATCATATCCATATAGCATAACCTATGCCATAGAATATGCCTTAACAAATTCAACTAACAGTGAAATGTTTGCTGATAAAGAATTCATAGAAATAGACAAACTCTTTAATAAAGTTGGAAAAATACAACCCCCTGAATTATTAAGAGAAATTGGTCTACCCGAGGAGTGGGATATGGATTTAAGGAGTCAACCTACTTTAATTAAAGGAAATACCTCTAGGACTATAGAATATACACCGGAAGGTAGAATAATAATAGGGAGTGAAGAATCAATCTCCATGCCAAAAAATTTATGTGGAACGCAAAGTTCTACAAGATGTAGCCCTCTTGTGATATCATAATCACAAGAAATATTAACAACAATAAGAAAAAATAATCAAAATCTAAAAATCAAAATTGAATATAATAATGGAAAGTCATGGCATGAGACTTTTGCCATCCTAGATACTGGAGCTGCAAAATCTTATGTAGATGTCAAGATGATTAAATACTTAAATAGAAAGATTTTAGTTGAACCACATACTTATATAGGGTATAATGGAAAAAAAAAATATTAACCCAATATAGTGAAATACCATTAAAAATTAAAGGAATAGAATTTATCTTTCCTTTCATTATAGAACCCGAATATGAAACAGATATAAGTCCTTTATTGTTAGGAATGAACTTCCTTAAAAATTTCTCTCCTTACTGCATAGGAGATTGAGAAATATCAATAACAATTGAAGGGATTAAACAAACCCTATCAAAATATGTCTAATCCTCTTATAGTATATATAAAAGTGATAGTACCATATTATAAACATAAACTAGAATAGTTCCATGCTTTAATTGATACCGGTTCAGGAGTTAGCCTAGCTAATTCTCGAATTTATCCACGGTCATATTGGAAAGATTATAAACCCTTGACAAGAAAAGGAATTAATGAAGAACAACTTTATCTAGGTACATGTAGAATAAAAGCCTTAATCCAAATCAGCGATTATATACTAAGTATACTAATATATGGTCTTATGATTATATGGGTGTTGATATACTCTTAGGAGTTAATTTCCTTCGTCAATTCATTTATATAATGACTAACGAATTAATTACTCTTAAAACCCCTTGTAATCATACACTTACCACACTAAGGATTTATAATCCCGTCCGGCGTACTACCCAAAAATTTCCTTTTTACCGCAGTTAGCGTGGTGATTTCAATATAAAAATTAATCAAATTATGTCTGATTATGAAAAAACTTGATAAAAATTTTGGTAAAAATCCAATTCAATTATGGGAAGTTGATAAAACTTATGCCAAGATAGAATTAAAAGATCCTAATGTTATTATAAGAGTTAAGCCTATGAGATATGAGCAAGAAGATAGAATAGAATTTGATAAACAAATTAAAGAACTCTTAGATCTCAAACTTATCCGAGAATCTAAAAGTCCACATAGTAGCCCTGCCTTTATGGTTAGGAATCATGCGGAAATTAAACGAGGAAAAGCTCGTATAGTTATTAATTATAAAGAATTAAATAAATATACCAAATTTGATGGATACTTTTTACCTCACAAGGATACATTAATTACCTCTGTAATTAATAAAAGAATATTCAGCAAATTTGATTGTAAATCTGGCTTTTGACAAATTAAGCTTGAAGAAGATAGTATACCACTTACTGCCTTTAGTACACCTCAAGGACAGTATGAATGGACTGTAATGCCATTTGGATTGAAAAATGCACCGCAAATATTTCAAAGAAGAATGAATAAAATTTTTAAAGAATTTCATGAATTTTGCATTGTTTATGTGGATGATATATTAATATTCTCTAATAACAAAGTTGATCAGATTACTCATTTAGTTTCTTTTGCAGAAAGATGTAAAAAACATGGAATATTACTTTCTAAAAAGAAAGCTGAAATAATGAAACCTAAGATTGAATTTTTAGGATTAATAATACATGAAACAGGAATAGAGATGCAACCTCATATTTCTGAAAAATATATTTGTTCCCCAATAAATTAGAATCTAAAGAACAAATTCAAAGATTTTTAGGATGTCTTAGTTATGCTGAAGGTTTCATAGAAAATTTAGCAAAAGAAAGATAACCTTTACAAGGATTATTGAAAAAGAATAATACAAAATCATGGGAAGACTCTCATACTCAAGTAGTTAAAAGATTAAAAGAAAAATGTAAAAATTTACCAAGATTAGGATTCCCTACTGCCAGTGATAATTTAATTCTTGAAACCGATGCTTCTGATACTCATTGGGGTGCAGTATTAAAAACAGATCTAGAAAAGATTTGTAGATATACTTGCGGAACATTTAAACCCGCAGAAAAAAATTATCATAGTAATGAGAAGGAATTATTAGCTATTAAAAATGGAATAGCTAAATTTACTTTCTTTTTATTACCAAAGAAATTTACAGTCAGATCTGATAATACACAAGTTAAAGGATTTATATTTAATAAATTGCATAATCTCCCTCAATATAAGAGATTAATTAGATGACAGTAATTCTTTGTAGAATATGATTTTGAAATTGAGTATATTAAAGGATCTAACAATTGTATTGCAGATTTTCTCAGTAGAGAATATAATGGATAAAAGTCTTACCAAAATAATGAAGGGCATAATGATGTGCTCCGAAGGTTAAGAATTGCTTCTCAAGGGCAATGGATTGATTTATGATGGGCTTGCTATGATTGATACTGCCCAAGAAGAATTGAGCAAACTTTGTCCAAATAAAAGTTTGCAAAATAATCCAGGAGTACAATCTTCAGAAGAATTTATTAGCAAAATGCTATAAATGGTCCATTTTAAGGACCAAAATAAGGGTCAGATTGCCCAATGTTCTTCACATAATACAAAGATCCCAATTCTAAAGAGATTCCTCTCAATCCATGATCTCAAAGAACAGTAGATGAAGGGAGAGGGTTCCCAAAGCTCCTCTCAATATTTTAAACTCAAGATCTTGACTTTAAAGTTCAAAGTTTGTTCCTTTTTGGTGTTCATGTAAAACTCCTGATCTTCACTTTTGAAGTTTAAATCTTTTTTCTTTTTCATGATTTTTTCCCTTTTGAAGTTTAAATATCTTTTTCAGTCAATTCGAAGCTCTAAGATATTGGGGAAATGTAAGGAAAGCAGCCAGAAACACATGAAAGAAATTGATGACTCCTGGACCAAGTTTCAAATTGAAAGCTCAAAGCTTCTTGAAAAGTTTCGTTAATTCTTCAGTTTTAATTTTATGATCCAGTAAAAACTCTTTTGGCTAGTGGATTATTTGGCCTGAGTATTATTCTTTCTCTTCATGTTTTCAACATTTTGAGTGTTCGAACATCAACAACTAATGCTTAAACCTTCACCATGAGAATACCAGTTTATATATGGTATTATGTACTTTGTTAACATATTTTTGCAGGTCTCGATCACTTTATTATTATAGTCACTAAAAACTTTCAAGCTTTTCGTTACATTTTTCAAGTTAAAACTTAAAACTGTAACAAGTAAATAGAGAAATATAATGAGAACTTTGAGAAATGTTTTGCGAATAATGTGCTTAGCCGTATATATAGTCTTCTGTTTCTTACTACATTTTTTATTGCACTGATTTTTTCAGGAAAAAAAAATTGTTAAATTGTGCGGAAAGGCCAGTTCATGTCTAATGAATTAATCATATCCAAATTCTAAGTTTTTACACTATTTGCACCTATATAACGTAATAAGTATCCAGCTTTGCATAGATTAATGCTGCCATATATATTAACTAATTTTAGGATTAGACACTACTTGCCTACATTATTGAACATACATTTGTACCTCCTTGATTAATTGTCTCCAAAATTTTACATGATTATTTATAAGAACATACGTACATGTGTACTAAAATCACTCTAAAAATTCTCTCTCTTATGTATTTGAAAGTTATTTAATTCTAAATAGAGAAGGGTCAATTAAGACAGCAAACAATGATGAATTATCCTCTCAACGATTTCTTCATTCTAACTACACTTTAGAAATTATGAAATTTTGACTATATATGCAAAAGTTGATATGAGACAAAGGACTTAAGGACTAATTCGGTCCACTGATTAGTGGGTAATGTTATCAAGATTTAAGTTTTAAGTTTGAGTCTCATGTAGTGTGCATGTGTGTCTAATAATTAAATTTTTTTAAAGATGCAAGGTTGATATATAATTATAAAATATAATTTCAAAAATTTCGTGCTCTAAAATTTGACAATTTTAAAAGATTTAAAAATAACAAAGAAGCTATGTCAGAATCTATGAACTCAAATTAAAGTCATCATAATAAATATATGAATATTAAACTCATGAAATCAGAATAAATCTATAATTACAATTATAAACGTGTGACACTATCTAAATTAACTATCTTTTAAGCCAAATTGAAACATAATTAATCAAAGCACTTGCCGAAAGATAATGGGTGTTGCCACCTAAAAATCTGACACTAGGCCCAAAGCCTAATCTGGCCCATCAGGTGTGAATATCATGTCGCAAATTACTATGTTAGGACAATGGTTTAGAAGATACTGATGCACCAAAATAAGGCCCAATTCAGATTGAACCCTTAGCTAAATTCATTTAGGAGACATTAGCCTATAAAAGAATGCCTTGTGGAAAGGTTGTTGGTCTAAAAACGTTTTGCAGTGGAAATATTAAGATCGTGTTTTTTATACAACATATATAATTACTATAATCTATAAATCGTACTATTACTTTTTCGTAAAAGTAATTCTGGTCTCTCAAATCACGAACTGTCACCACCAATCCCGTTAGATTACGATCCGTCACCAATGATCTTCCAGGCTATGAGTCAAGTTCAATCTGCACTTGACGTGTGGGCGACTTTTTCACTACTAAAAAGCAACTAGCAAGAGAAAATTTTTCTCTCAAAATTAGAGAGAAATTTTTCTTTTTTCTGTTCTGTATATTGTGGCTCCTCTGTTCTTTTGGAAAAGAACAAACCTTTTTATATTCTATTGGTGGAAACCCTAGGCTCATTTTTTTAATTCTATTAAATAAAAAAATATTTTATTTAAATTAAAATGGCAAAGTAGCGTTACTTATTCTTTGTGATAGGGGCCCACCTTGTAAAATAACACAAGGCCTCTTACACACAAGTATATTAAATAGAGCCTCCCACCAAATAATATATTTAGACTTTTAACCCAAATAGCTAGTTATCTTGTTTATCAACCCAGTAATGGTGCAGTTAATTAAATGAGCTAACTAGGGGATTATATGGGTACATACAATAGTGGCTACAATAATTAGGCTTGTAATTAAACTAGCCCAATTATTTAATTCCAAATCTACTCCACTAAAAGATTGGAATTGACCTCCATAATTGTATGCTATCTAGGATAGTGTTCTCGAATAATAATTCGACCCTTGCCACATTGATTTCTTTACTGAATAATCCTTTGTACCACATCACTAATTAAATTGATATCTTAACTGTCCAATCAATTTAATTACATCTTGTTCCTTGACACTTATTGGCTTTCTCTGATGATCATTTTCAACATACTAATTATGTTGACACACTCTGGCCAAAGAATTCTATGATCAAGTACCGAAAATCCGTCAAGAGATGTGTTGTACAAATTCTATATTGTTAATCTATAATCTCACTGCTCATAATGGCTTCCACCAAGATACCGGATAATCTTGACTACAAATGTATGTCGTGCCCATTGGTAACTCAAATGAAATAACAATCATAAACATGAAATTATAATTAATTCAAGATTGAGATTGCAATAAAATCAATGCCTATGAGATTTAATAAGTCTGACAGTCATTTCAAGGTTAATTAAATCTCATATGTGATCCAGTTCAACGTAGTCAAACTACATCAGTAAATTCATATATGATTAAGACAAATCATTTAATGAATTTGCTACAGTCTAAACATAAATAGAGTGCCCAACTCTATTTATCAACTGCGAACTCAATTTCTTTAATCATAAGATAACTTGTATTTATGTCTTCTGTGAATCCATATGATGATCACATAAATACATATAATATGATTAAACGGATCTTATTCAAAATATTTATGCAATTAAGATATCTAAAAAAATATCTCAAATATTTTATTAATTAGAAAATAAATAAATCAATATGCTTTAAAGAGCACATAATCCCAACAAAAGGCTAGTAGAGAACCAATCACCCTAAAAGGTCCAAAACAATATATAAACCAGAAAGCTTTATTCCTCGATTTAGGCTGTATTAAACCTCCTCAGTGCTCGGACGAAATTTTATGTGACTTTCTATAAACCTTCGTTAAAACCCTAATCTTGATCGAGCACCTTTCTTGTCGTAGAAGGTAGATGTTTGATGGCTAAGAAACCCTATAATAGGATGCAAATCCTAAGATTCTAACCCTAATAGCATAGTGATTCATGCTAAGGAACAAGACTCGTAGGGCTTATTAACTAAGTTTTCTCTTACCTATATATAAGCACCATAAAACACGATCAGATGGTTGTTGGCATAATAGTAGCCTACCTTTTAGCAATCTAGCAACTGTTTTAGCAATCTCCAAACATTCATCCATGCAACTAGCCATCGTCTTTGTTCAAGAAACTGTCTCCTTCTTGAACAAAGGCCTAATTTAGGTTCTTTCTATATAAAGAAACCCTAAATTAGCCATCTTATTGACCCACCATCATAAAAAACACCATAAGACATTCTCTTAATTGCAACCACATTTAGTGTCATTAAACCTTAGTTCGCATAAGGGTTTCACATTAGTGTCACAGCCGTATTAGATACTAAAACAATATTCTAAATCTAGTTGTTTGCCATTCACTGGTGTAATCTGCTCCCATATCACAACTAACAATAGGTGTCTTATCGTTTGAACGATAAGTCACCATTCGACAAGTCAACCATAGTCAAAGCTTCAACACAAGTTTATCCAAACTGGATCAGCGCCTAGATAAACTTGTGGACCTTACTATTTGGACCACAGAAAGAGCAGTGGGTTCATAGACGGCATCTAGTCCAAGTCACAAGTCAGGCCTAAATCTCATTCTCTATTGAAGAATGGTTGTCTTTAGCCATCCCGCAAGGATAGGCCCGCCAAAATAATGAATAGTTTCTTTTTTCTCAAATAGATATACATATGAGTTGTAAACACGATCAGGTGTGATTTTGAGACTAACGATGATGATAAAGCTTAGAAGATAGGAGAGTTATGAAAAGTTGTTTTATGTTAATTCGATTTGCTAGATCTCTATTTTTTTATTTTTTTTCTTTTAACAAGCAATAACAAGAGGTTGCAAATTAAAAAGCATATAATAACTTCATTAATTTAAAAATTCCATCCTTCAAGATAAACATGCAACTTCAAAGACAAAAACCATCCGAAGTTCCCTAGAGGCCAGAACCACTGTTGCTGCTGAAACGATTTGTCTCAAATTCCAAAGGATAAGTCTAGTTAGTTTCACCCATCATAACAAAATTAATTTTCAGTATTAAGAATTTATTTATATTTTCTATTTCCTTTGAAGTTTCCCAAAATCACTATTGTTGCTGAAACACCTGAAATAGTAAATAGATTTCTTTTTCTTTTTTGGGCTAATCTCGACGATAATAGAAGAGTTTTATTAATAAATTGAAAGAAAATAGATCCAATTCTCAAACCCAAGCCTTAACTGAATCCGTTGGAGGCGTAACCAATAGATAATTACTTTCTGTAAAAATCCAGAAATAAACCATCACAATTTTTTCTCTCCTATATATTCCTATGTAAAATTAGATCAATTTTCTTCTCTCAAAACATTTCCAACCCAATTTAAATCGATGAGCCCTGTTTGGTATATATTGAGGTGATGTAGCTTTTAAAAATTGCTAGGAAAAAAATTATAATTATAAAAATAAAATTTAATAGTATGCAATAAATGTAATTTTTAAATAATAATTTTGACAAAATTATTGGTTTCAGATTATAGGTTTCTTAGCTTAACTTTCAAACCACTTTAGTTAGTGTTTCTTAAACACTTTAGGGCCCATTCGGAATTACTTTTGGAAGAGTTAAAAGTAATTTTAAAAAGTTAAAAATTAATTTTGGTGTTTGGTAAATTTTTTTAAAAATTACTTTTGGTAAAATCACTCCATCCTGCAGTCGATTTTGAAAAGCAGGTAAGGAGTAGCTTTTCAGAATCTTATTTTAAAAATCACTTTTATCCTTTATATAATTTCATATATATCCTCATATATATTATAAAAATTCAAAATTTTCCTTATTAATTAGGAAATAAAATCACTAACTTTAAAAAGATTATTAATATTACCAATTATATTGAGATGATAAAATAAAAAAAATAAACTAATAGTATAAAATATTTATTTTAGTTAGCAATTATTATGTACACAAAAAAAATATATTTTATATACATGTTTATAAATGTGTAAATAAATTCTATTTAATATTATGTCTAATTCAGTCATTTATATTATTATAGTAGTTTAACAGTAAGATTTACCAAACACATACGACAACGTTTAAAACTCACAGCAATTTTAAAAAATAAATTTTACCAAACCTTTAATTGATTCTCTTCACAGCTGATTATTTCTACATCACCGCTAACAACAATTATTTTAAAAGTTGCCACATTATCAGACTGACCCTTAGTACTGTAACTTTTAAATTACAATAGAATCACCCAATCTCAATGCCAAACACCACCACAGTTGCATCATTAAATTTGATAAATGTGGCTGCATTCGAAGATAGAAATTGCTATTTTTTATTCTTATTTTCCTCTTTTTATTCTAATTTTATATGTATTCCATTTCTTGAAATTCGATTACTATCCACCTACCAAATAACAGAGAAATAAAAGAAACAAATTTTATTTATTTATATTGCTTGTAGGGCAAGACAAAATAAATTACTTGATATTGCCAGCAAATTATTAATTCGTATCCAAGTAAAGGGATAGCTATCGAATTTAATTATGATTTAATTTAGAAATTTGTAGCCAACCATCTTCCCAAGTTCTAAGTTAATCATCTTTTCCGATTTTTTAATACATTCCCATGTGAAAAGACAGTAAACATATTAATTAATAGAAACCAAAATTTTAAAAAATAATATATAACTACGTAGCTAATAATTTATAACTAACTATTAGTTTATCTATAATTTTTTTATGAGTGAGGTTATTGGTACTCGACAATTTATTTTGATATTAATTCTTATTCTACACACTCTTTTAAATTCTAAAATAAACCTCTATTTATAATTTCAATTATATTTTATTTCCTTTAAACACTCGTACAACCATTATCTTACTCAATTTAATTCTTTATTAAAAGAAAAGAACTTCATTCTATAATTCTATTATTATTGAAAATATATTCAAAATTAAATCTCTTTTTTAAAAAATATGACTTTCACTCTCTTGAAATTAAAATAAATTTTCTTTAAAAGAAAATTTTCTCTTATTTTTTAAGAGAGTTACGGACAAGAGTCTAATTTATTCTTTTAATAGATAATCTTTAAGCAACAGCAATATGTGGTTGATTTCTGTTTTCTTTCCCCTTTTTTGGAACTTCACGGTTTTATTTTTTTTATTTTTCCAAAAAACAAAATAATGTTACTTGTTTTTTCTACGTAAACAAATATATTAAATCTTAAATATTTCCTATTACAATGATGACATTTGATATTGAAGAAAATTATACGGTTTATAATAGAATTATCGAATTGAGTGGTGTGTTAAATGGCATCAAAAGTAATAGTATTCTATTATTAACTTAATTTTAATTATTCGTATTAGTAAATTACATTAGGAATATTTTATAATAATATTTTAATTAAAAATTTGGACTTATTTGTTAAGCATATGAAATTTAATTGTTTATCTTTTGTAACTTAGCTCTGATTTTCAGACATTTACATCTAAATAGAAAATTTAAAATTTCTGTAATTTTTATCTGAAGAAAAAAAGTCTGAATAAAAAGTAAATATTTATTTAAAAAATATCTTTATTAAATATAATTATTTTTTAAACTATAAAACTTAATTATTTTCTTTTTGATTTAAAATGATATAAATGTCAAATATATAAATGTCAAATAACTATATTTAAGATTTTTTTATTTATGAAACAAACAAGATTTCACTTATATTCAGATAATAAAAAAAAAAATAATATCATCTAATATTTGTATTCAAGCTTATTTAGATTTCAGAAAAAATTCAAACACATTAACAGTTTAAATAAAAGATCAACACTACGTGTATTATTTTTATTATCAATTTATAGGAAATCGATACGGCCAGCATCGGGAAACTCAATCTTTTGTCAGAGAACCCATCGATGTAGGAAATTCATCGTCAACATTCAACGGCTGTAAATCTCGTAATCTTTTAATTAAATGTCAGCCAGTGATCCACTATCTACGGTGCATACATTAACTACGCTCCAATCACCCCACCTTCATTCTATATATGGACATGTACATTATTATCTCAAACAGGAAGCAAAACCAACTTATTTTCAGTTCTGATTACAGTTCATCACCAGAAGCTAGCAGAGATCTTTTCTGATTTGAAGAATATGGAAACTCCTTGCGCAGGTTTTTTGGCCAACTCTGAATTTCATTTCAACTTCTTATTGTAATGTATACTTTTATGAATAAATTTCTTAATATGAATTTTTCAGGTAATAAGTGGTTGGAGGGTCTTATTCTAGGTCTTCTAAGTGTGGCTGATGGTGAGAAAGTGAGTGATGACAACAATGACAATGTTGATCTTCTTGTTGTCCCACAGTACGGGAGAAATCCTGACTATACCGGTTAAATACATGTACTGTTACTTTTTTATGTTATGTTTAATTAAATAAAATATAGGTATTTTTATTACCTGTCAATCGTGTGACTGTCAGTTTGGTTCAGTTGAATTGTTAAAATCTCTTGAGATATGTAAGAGATTTTTTTTTATTTGTGTCCATGTAATTTGTCTTCATTAATAAATAAAATTACTGTGTGTCGATGTGTTAATTCCATTAGTCCATAAAAAAAGATGAAATTGTGAGATATTATCCATATTAGTCTAATTAATTATGCTCTCAGTCTTCTTGAATATTATTATTAAACAAACTCTATAAATTAGTTAGCTAATTGTTGCAGCTTGCAGGGGAACCAAGATCTTCATAACTAATTAAGATTAACGTCTATGTTTTTTAATAGCGTTTATCATCAGAAACACTGGCAATAGAATAATTAAGAGCAAAAATGTTGAATTGTAACTTGTATACCTTTAATCGGCGAAAAAAGTCGAAAGCAGTCGGGGAATATATCCTTGTAATCTAGTAAAGCATTAATGAAGTTACAAATAATTTAGGGAAAAAGCCACCCGCACTCCCAAGGTTTGTTTAAATGGTCACATAGACTCCATTATCTTCATAAATGGTCACACAAATATATTCAATATTTCGATTAACCAATCATGATAGTAATTAATAAATATATATATAATCATTCTCAAATGTCGGCATTCTAATTTTTTTTAATGCGGACATGCTTTTAAACCGTGCGGTTTATGAGAGTTAAGTTTTAATAAACTCTAAAACTATGCGGTTGAAGAGAGTTAAAACCTAACTCTCTTAAACTCCACGGTTTAAAACCATGCGGTTTAAGAGAGTTCTAATTTCAAGCAACATTGAATATTTGAAGGTGAAGAAATGAATTCCATGACCTAATTGAGAAGAAATGATGCTGCCAGTTGCGACCCTTCGAGATTGAAAAATTTCTTTGGCAAAAGTACAATAGAGATGAGTCGTATTGAGAATTTACATCATTTCTAGATAAACTGTGAGTTCAAAAAATTTCGTTCTCACTTTTTTGAAGCGAATGATAAAATTCACATTTTGATTCTAAAGAATCATATTTAATCTTGAAAATTCTCTAAATGGTGATCTTGATCCTTCTCAATATATATATTCATGATGTTGCAGTGTTAGCTAAGGACAATATCTTTTATTGGTTGAGATTGAATTTTAGGTTAAGTAATACAAGATTGGACTTAGTTTTGAGTATGAATTAAGCCTATTAACTTGTATACCATACATCTTCTAGCATAGAGATATGACTGATAATCCTGTTAGGGAGGTAATCTCACATTTGCTGAGACTAGCTAGTTCTTGTGCTATGTAGATTAGCTTAAGGAAACCGTTTAAAATCCTAAGCATCACACACATATTTTTGTCATGCTCAGGCACCTTCAAAAAATTCTAAACATTTCCAGAATGTTAGCCACTAATTTCAAATTCAATATTTTATCATTTATTAGTGTGTTCTTCTTCTTTTTAATAAACTTCGGCAAATAAAGCAAGAGAAAACTAAACTAAAAAAAGTATCATCCGAACAAGATGATAAATAAAAAGGCCTGACCACACAAAAACAAACTAAAAATGCATCGAAACGACGATCTATCCTTAAAAATGCACTGAACTTTTTTTTTTTAATTAGTTGGCGGAAGCACGGGTTGCATGATGATTTTTGGGTAGTGGAGATGTTTTGATTGAAAACAAATGAAAATTGCTCTAATACAATTATATGAAATATTAGGCTTAAGGTCATTTGTATTTTGCATCCATAAAATTTCTCTGTGTATCCATTATCTCAATTCGCTCATCTTCAAAATGTAATAAGTCTTTACCTACTTACTGTAAAATTCCAGAAATGACTATCAAAATTTTTTCTCTCACAAGCACACACGCGCATGCTCGCACGCACACACGCATATATAGAATAATTTTATAATAAGGGAATCCTTTATTTTAATAAAGTAAGGGATAAATTAAAAAAAATATATATTTCAATATATTACAGGATAAAATATATTATATTGGAATATGTGTTTTTTTCCTTTTATATTGTTCATTATTTTATTAAAGTCAGTGATTCCTTTATTATATAATTACTATGTATAAATACATATATCCCTAATTTTTTTTTCTATTTTGTAAAATGCTTTCTCTCCCCCAAAATTTATTTGATGAAAAAGTATGTAAAACAGAGATAAACATCCAAAATCTTGGATCCGATTGAAGCTTGCACTAATAAATATAACCAAAAAAAAAAAAAATCATCAAACCTCCCAATATAATATCAAAGAAATTAAAACTTTTAAGATCTACAATATGGATCTGTTTTTAAAAGAAGTCTTTAGTGGAGAAAGTAATTATATTTTCGTAGAGATTTGGAAAATTGTAAATTCACACAAATAGTGAAATCTAGCTTCTTCCCCTCCCTTAGATTAAAGATGAAATCAAGGTCAGTTCGTCATTTAATTTATAATTCACTCAGCTTTATTTTATATGCAAACATATATAGCGAGTCTTTTTTTTTCTAGGATTTTGAAATTTTCCAACCGGAATTCCATATTGCAACCTGCTAATCAAGTCAATTTATCTGGCATTGCAGCTCCACGTGCCGCGAATATGTGGCTTAACTTGTCATATAATTGCTATTGATTCCACATTTATGTATAAATGGTATCAAACTACAATAAATAACGCTTACGCAGCACAACAATCGATATTAGAATTAAAAAGAAATAAATTTTATCCATCGATATTGCCTATAGCTATCCGTTTACTTGGATATGAATTAATAATTTGCTGGCAATATCAATTAATTATTAGTTTATTTAAAATTATTTTGTTTATTTTTATTATTCACCAATAGGATTTGTCAGAGAAATCCGATCGATGTACAAATTCAACGTCAACAATGAACAGCTGTTAATCCGTAATCTTTTAATTAAATTTCAGCCGTTGATCAACTCTGACAACTTCAGCAGTTGATCTATCATAACAGTACATGCATTAACTACGCCTCCAATCACCCCACCCTTATTCTATATATAGGCATTAGTATTATATATCAAACAAGGAAGCAAAAGCCACTTACTTTTGAAGAATATGGAAACTCCTTGCGCAGGTTTTTAGGCTAACTCTGTATTTCAGTTTTAGTTCTTATTTTAATATTTATGAATAAATTATAAATTTTTATAGGTAATAGTGGTTGGAGGGTCCCATTCTTTTTCCTATATATTCTAAGCTTGGTTGATGATGAGAAAGTGAATAACAACGACCGCTTCTTATTGTCCCTCAATACAGGTGGCATCCTGATCGCACTAGTTAGGTGTACGTAGTATTACTCTTTTATGTTATGTTTAATTTAATAAAAGAATATGTATTTTCTTTTGATTCATTTGAATTGCTAAAATCTCTTGAAATATGCAAGAGATTTTTTTTCTTTTTATTTTTGTCTATGTAATTTATCTTCCTTAATAAATAAAATCATTGTGTGGCAATGTGTTAATTCCTTTAGTCCATTAAAAAAATCATATAATATTATCCACATACGTTTAACTAATTATGCTCTCTGTCTTATTGAATATTATTATTAAATAAACTCTATAAATTAGATAAGTAGTGTTTGGTTTTTGTTTGAAATTTGAGTGAGTCTGAATTTTTCTAAAATCTAAATGGATCTAAATACAAATATCTGAATGACATATTTATTTTTCTCTTTTTAATATATGAATATAAGTGGCATCTTATTTATTTTTTTAAATAAAAAGCATTTTAAACATAGTTGTTTACATTTATGTCCTTACAAATCAAAACAAAAAAAAAAAAGATTAGATTTTATAGTTTAGGAAATAAATATATTTTATACATATATTTTTAAATATAATATTTACTTCTCATTCAGACCTTTTTTCATTCAAATAAAAGTCATAAAAGTTTACTTTTTTTTTATTCATATGTAAATATCTGAAAATCAGACATAAGCCACGAAAAAAAAAAAAGGCAAATTTTAGAAAAGGTGTAAAATTACTTTAAACATTTAACAAACAATACCCTTAGCTAATTGTTGCAGCCCGTTGGAGAATCAAAATCTTTATAATTAATTAAGATTAACATCTATGTTTTTTTAAATAGCATGTATCATCTGAAGCACTGGCAATAGAATAATTAAGAGCAATTGACCTGTAACTTTTCTCTCTTTAATTGACTCAAAATGTTGATTGCAGTCGGGGAATATCCTTTTAATCTAGTAAAACATTAATGTAAGATAAACTTCAATTCACCCAAATAGAATAATAATCTTCAAGTTATTTTTTAAAAAGTATAAAAATTTCAATTTATTTTTATTTTTGTTCAGAAAATAATGGTGAATGGGGGCCATTGATGACTTTTTTTCCTTTTTTTTTCTTAACAGTAAATGGGAACATTAAAGTTTTCTTATTTTTGAGGGGTAAACTGAAAACTGTTATTCTATCTAGGAGTAAATTGAAGTTTAACTTTATTGTAACTATAAATAATTTATGACTTAGTGCTTATTTGATATTACTTATTAAAAGAGTGGGACTATTTAAACCCCTCAAAATGCTTATTAGACCATTGATGGACTCAATGAGTGCCCACAGGCCACAGGGGGACTAGAGTCCCGCCCCCTGAACTAAATTTATTTTCCTAAATTCAATTACCTATTTGACATATGTAATTAATTTTAATGCTAATTCTATTCATTTAAGCTCTTGGTAATTTATTTCATAAAGGCCCACATTAAACTCTATCATATTAAAAGTTAAAAAATATTTCTTTAAATAATTAAAAGAGTTGGCGATTTGACATTTAATCAAATTAATTTTTTTGCTCCTGAGGATCCCCATTTTTATCTAAAAAACAATGTGACTCAATAACATCTTTTCCAATTCAGCATCCTATATTTAGAATCCCTAAAATTTACAAGAATCCAATGATATTTCATGTTTGCAAATCTCCAAGGCTGAAGACTACAAAATACAAATCCTCTTCCAATTAACTAGGTATTCTTAATTCTTAATCATTCATTCATATTTATCATTATAGATGATCATTTCTATAAAGTTCTATCAAGCAATAATTTAATTAATATTTGTTTGTTTGTTTATATAGTAAAAACTAATTAAAAAGTATAATTATTCATCATCATTGTTAGATATTGATATTGTTAATAAGAATAGCCCCCTCCAAATGAATTATTTGGGTCTGTCATTGCATTAGACCCACTTTTAATTAAAATTTTTATTACTAAAACATCCCTAACATAGATTACTATTACAGCCTAAACAATATAATTAAACGAAAAAAAAACTACTCTATGTTACTCCATCTTTAACCCATATCTTTTTTAGTTGAATTAGGAAAAAGGATAACTATGCCCTTATAATTTAGCTAAACGGTCATGTAAATTCTCAAATTTTTAATAATGGATACCAAAACGGCCTTCCGTTACTTTTTGCCGTTCATTTATACGGAAAAAAGGTATTTCAGTACTTTTACTTTGCGTTGACTTTGAATTTTAAAATGAGGCACTTGTCATTTTGGCTTTTTTTTTTTTAAATCTTTTCTGATAAGCTAGCCTGGTTTGCCAATAATAATTAAAAAACAAAGAAATAAACTGGCTTAAAGCGACGTTGACTCCGAGATTGAAGGAGTCCACGTGGCTAAAAAAATGCTGGAGCAGTGGAGGCAATTAAGCTAATCAGAACTAAAACTAACATCCAACATTGAAACCCCCACATAGACTTCAATGATCAAACAAATTAAAAATAATAAGTAAACACCATCAATTAATCAAAATCCCTAACAGCCACCATCACTTACCTACGCCGCCATCTTCTTCTTCACCTTAACATTCTTGTCTTCTTCCCTATATTTTGTAGAAAACAAAGAAAACCATGTCGTTTTCAAATGTTAATTTGCATGCCTTGATTGATCTATACATATGTAGATAAAAATGGATGCGTTTTATTTTTTATTTTTAGGTTAATTAAAATATTTTTAATTCAATTTAAAACTCTAGAAAAACAGTCAATATATCATTCCATCTATAGAAGCAAGGGATGACATGGTATGGACATGACAGTAAATTTAGTATTTGACATCCAAATAAACGGTGAAAAATAATAGAAGGGAGTCTTGGTATCTACTGCTAAAAATTTAGGGGTAGCTGTCATTTTTCCTATATATTCAATTAGGGATGGCAATGGGGTTGGGGTGGGGGTGGGGTGGAGTGCGGTGGGGGTGGGTAGGCCTACCCTGTTTTCCACCCCATTAAAAATTTTGGCCCCATGGTAGGCCTACCCTATTTTCCACCCCATAAAAATTTTGGCCCCATTCCCCACCATATTCCCCAATAAGTTTAGTGGGGTGGAGATGGGGAATCCCCATGTGGGGAATGATTTCCTCATCCCCACCCCATTCTCCATTTATTTTATACTAAGCATAGATACATAATTTTAGTAAATTAAAAATTAGAAACTTAAATAAAAACCATCATCTTATTCTAAAGTATTTAAATTATTAAAAAATCTGCAAAAATTTGAAACAATACCATAAAATGATATCAAAACTGCAAAATATTTGAATAAATAATAACTAAAATTATAAAAATGTAACAGTGCTTCAAATCCTTCTTTATTAATGGCTTCATCTTTTTTTAATCATATTTTTATAGCCTACGATCGTAAGATTTATCATTATTTTATAAATATAGAATCCAATGTTTTAAGGTTGAATAAGAATTATAATATAGTTTTTTTTAGTTGTAGCCTATTTGTATTAAGTCAAAATAAAAAAAAAATTTATTAACCAACATTGTAATTGATAAACAAAAATTATTATATAAAAATTAGAAAAATATTTATATATAATGGGGATTGGGGTGGGGGTGAGTTGGGAAATTCAAAACTAAACCCCACTCCATTAAGGATTTGGAGATTATTTCTCTCTCATTCACCACCCCATTCCCAAAAAATTATTTAAAATAATTCACCCCATTGGGGTGGGACCCCATGAGGTCCTAAACCCATAGAGAATTTTGCCATCCCTATATTTAATTTCCTAAATTTTGATCACTATCAATCTACCAAATGATCAAGAAAGAATAGGGAAAACAACGCTTACACTCCCAAGGTTTGAGGAAATAATCATGTAAACTCCCAAGCTTTCAATAAGGTATACTAAGGGCCTGAATTTAGCTGGAGTCTAAATAGGTCTAAATACATATATCTGAATGAAATGTTTGTTTTTCTTTTTTCAATATTTGAATATAAGTGTTAAGTTATTTGTTTTTCAAAAAGAAAACATCTGAAATATGATATTTTGACTTATATAACCTCATAAATATTAACAATACTTATATTTATTGGTTAAACACATGACAAGTAATAAATAAATTATTTGATTAGCAAAATAATTTTGATAATGTTTTACCTTAACAAAGCATGAATATATATATATATATATATATATATATATATATATATATATATATATATATATATATATATATATATATATATATATATATATATAACACATGTATTTTTTTACATTAATATATAATACTTATAATGCTATTTTTAATATATTACATTGATATATATTTTTTCTTGTAATTACATAAGCCAATCAAGAATTGTTTAATCATTTGAATTAAAATGAATGTATTAGATAAAGTTTAAAATCTATTAGAAAAATAATAAATATAAATACAAAGAAATGGACTTATTATAAAACATACTTACCTAAAGTTCTATTATGGTTAAAATTCTCATTCACAAAAAATAATAATAATAATAACAGTTGAATACACGCATTTAACCAAAAAAGGGGATAAATATTAAAAAAATAAAAGAATAATCTATATAATAAGAAATAAATTTATCTAATAGGGGTATTAATGAGAGAGAATATTAAAATTCCAGTAAGATGTTTGCCATTCAGATAAAAGTCAGAATATCTAACTTTTTCTTTTTAGAACTAAACATCTTATAATCAGATATAAGTAATAGAAAACAAACAAATTGAAAACTGTAAATGTTTAGAAATAAGTAAAATTCAGACTTCAGACAAAAAACAAACAACTTCTAAGACTCCGTTTTGACTATAATACCATTTGTCTATATTAACTCAAAAAAACAATTGACTCCAATGTTTTATAATTACTAGAAATATAATATTAAAATAAATGTAATAATATACATTTTAAAATAATTTCACTATTTTAAAAAATATTTTAATACTTTACAATCTTATATTATATTAAACTAAATTTTATAATAAATAGAAACATAATATTAAAATAAATATATAACAATTTAAATTATTTTCAATATTATAAAAAATAATTTTAATATTATTAATACATGAGATATATTCTTTTAATTGTAAAACCTATTTAACCCAAAGATATAGTAAAAAGTTTTATAATAGATAAAAGTATATTATTACAATAAATATAATAATTTACATTTATTTAATTAAAAAATATTCTAATATTATTAGTCTGCTAGACAAATTAAACTAATAAATAATTTTTAGCGACTAAATTCCAAACTCAATATTTTATCATTTATTAGACCTTTTTTTTTATAATAAAGTTCGGCAAACAAAGCAAGAGAAAACTTAAATTAAGAGATAAAAAAAAATTATCATCCGAGCAAGGGGATGAATGAAAAGGCCCAACCACACAAAAACAAACTAAAAATGCAACGAAACGACGATCTATCGTTAACAATTATGATTTTGTTATGAAATAATTATAATTATGTGGATGTTCATCAAGCATACTATTTATCTCTTCACTATCAACCTTTTAGCTTTCCATAACTCCTATGATCTCCCTAAATTAGGGATCATTATTTCTTGTATTATGATCTATTTTATTACTTCATAATCATTATATCACTATAAAAGGAGGCCTTTGCTTCTTATTTGTACACACATGAGAATGAATAAAATTCCTCTCTACACACATTATATCTCTTATTTTCTTTCTCTCTTTCTCTTGCTATATTGTTGTACTCCTCAATGATAAATTTTATAACATGTTATCAGCACGAGTCTCTAGCCACTAAGAGGTAATAAGATAATATCTCTCCTTTAATCTTACACACAAAGGTATGAATTAAACTATCTTTATTTATTTATAATCATATACATATGTTGCTTATGTATTTCTATAATTTAAGAATAATGGACCTATGAAGTTGTTCCTTAATTCCTTTATTAATCATTATATATATTTTATGGGAATTAGATTACAATATTTATCTAATGTTTCATTCATTGATATTGCTATTGTTTGACACTTTTTATTATAATATTCAATTGCTATTATATATTTTGTATTCTTGAACTTAAAAAAAAATTCACCCTGAAGTGTGAATATTGTAATATAGAATGAAAGAAAATTTAGAATGCATCCCTGAAGGATTGCATTATATATGTGACGAAAATTAAGAATGTATCCCTGAAAGATTTCATTATATATAAAATGAAAATTTTCTTTCGATACATATTCCTAAAGAACTAATATCAAAATTATTATGTTACTCACCAATATCTTATGTCCCCGAAGGACTATACAAATATTATAAGTTCATGTATATGTCATGTAAGACTATACAAATTTCCTTCTCCATATCTCCTAGAAGGAGTTACAAAATGAATATTACAAGGCATATTACTTCCTTGAAAAATTTGAAGGAAAAGTAACATAATATATGGAAAAGTTCAAGGATTGAATTATCATGGTGATTTATTTTATCTCCTTGAAGGAATGAAAATTGAATATCCAAATGGATAATTTGTTTCTTTGAAACAAAAGGAAATAGACCATCAAAAGATCAAACAAAGCTCATATATGATTTTCTTGTTTTTTTATATGTGTATGAGGAGGAAATCATCAAGAACAAATATAAAGAGAATATGTGATATGTGTAAATAATTTATAGCTCATTTATGCTCCTGCAGTGGCAAATTGAGATTGTCAATATGTATATTGAAGCTATTGTTTCTCTTTATATATGCATAAAATATTAAGCTTTTGATGTAAATAATTGGTCTCATCTTTCTAGTGATATATTTTCATTCCTTGAAGCAAATGTTTATTTGATAATTGTGGGATTAATGCTAGACATGCCATGACTAAAGTTATCGACATTACAATGATCACCATTTAAGTATTAATGAATGCAATATATATATTGCACCACCCAAAGTGGAACAAATTTAAAAATCAAAATAATTTGAGATGAACTAGAAGTTCAATAAGTCTAGAGTTTCTTACATAGTTTGAAATGATGAAGTTGCAATGCTAAATTTGCAAATGAGACTAATATTATGTATCGAATTATAGAAAATTCACAATAATTTTAATCAAAGAGCCAGAAGATTCTCTTGATTATTGATTTTTGTTTAAATCAAGTGAAGATGAATTTATAGAAATAATTTATTATTTGTTATGATTCACCAATATTTATGCTTAAATATTTTGACATATTTTATGAAAAAGTCATCCCATCACGAGGGGGAGGAAAGCTATACATGATGGATGATTTGATTTTATTATGCATCACTTTATCTCATCTTAATATTGATGTAAATTATTTTGAACTTGAAGTTCAAAATGATTATTGTACAATGTGCATTGTTGATCAATTATTGGATGAATTTATTAATATGTGAAAGTAAAAAATCACAAACAGAATATGATTGTGGTTTGATATATATGATGTTCTTGAAGAACGAATGGTGATAGACAAATAAATATATGAATGCCTTAAGCATGTGATAGGTCAAATGGTGCAAAAATTTAATTCCCAGGAAGTTGAAATGAAATAATTTGGCGCTCCTGAAGAGACTATATTTGCATGTATAGCAAAATATTTGATCTATATTAAATTATTAAATATATTGTCCCTAGAGAGACATAATGTACCAACTAGGAAATGAATCTCAAATACCCTTGAGGTAAATGATGAAAAATAAAGAGATTCAAATTGCCCTATAAAAGACACGCGTGCATAGTGAAAAAAAGAGATCTTTAGCCCTTGGAGAGGCATATGTA
This sequence comes from Clausena lansium, assembly GCA_030449835.1. Classification (NCBI taxonomy): domain Eukaryota; kingdom Viridiplantae; phylum Streptophyta; class Magnoliopsida; order Sapindales; family Rutaceae; genus Clausena; species Clausena lansium. The sequence continues at coordinate 2,009,064 of JASUUF010000146.1, read as the reverse complement.
TTAGAAGCTTCAAAAAATCTCAATTGGGCATAGATATTGAAAATGAGAAATATTTAATTAATGTTGGTACTTGGTGTAAGAGAAAAAATTGAAATTGACATAATATTTTTGTCAATAAAATTTAATTGTTATGATAAAATTTTTGGGATCCTAAATCACAAAATGTGAAGATCATCAAATTATATGATTGGCCAAATTTTCTTAAATATTCGGACCTGCAGTCCATACGTTATAGAACGTAAAATTAATTAGCAAAATTTAAAGAATTTTGGACTTGTAGTCCATACGCCTGAAGTCGTAAAATTTAATTTTGAACTATAGTATGTCAAAATGGAAGAATCTATGTATTTATCATTGAAGGATAAAATGCTTGAAACAAGTACTTAAAGTACTAAATCAAAAAGCTTGCACCTTATATATTCTTAATAAAGCTATAATCATACTCGTATCTATTATAGCAATCTAGACTTATGAAAGTGCAATTACTTGAGTGAAAATTTGTTATAAGTGGCAAATGTCATTATCCACTTTGCTATATGATTTTATTAAAGCTAGAATTAAATTTGCAATCTTTGCAAAATGAGTTAATGATTTCATCACGAAAAGACTCCTGAAGAGCTCATGAATTTATTTCTTTTAAGAATAAAAGTCAAGATGAAAGATTTTAAAATGAAAGAATTCCTTTCAATTTATGAATTGAAATTTATCAAGTGGAATGCTGATATTATTGAAATACTAGAAGTATTTCTTATTAAAAAATTGATATACTTTAAAATTTGTAATATATGTCTTGGTCCCGATATTGCAACTTATGACTATAGAGGCATTGAAAAATTGCATAATTGTAAATTAAATTATGCTCAGCATAAACTTGAAAATATCAAAATAGAGTGAAAAATATATCATACTTTTTCCTTGATATGGATGCTAAAGCTTAGTTTTATTCAAGAAGAATATCAAAATTATGAAGATGTATACATGACGATATTCTTCAATCAAAATGATGGTACCTCCAATTTATTTTATATATTTAAGCTTTTAAAAAATGGTGTTAATCCTGCAGATTGTTTCACCAAATTAATTTAGTTAGAATAAATTATGAATGATATTTGAAGCACCCATGTCATTTTGAGGGGGAGCATATTTAACATAGGGAGTCATTGATATAAAGGACTACACGCACAGTACTCTTTTTCCTTCACTAAGTTTTTGTCCCATTGGGTTTTTCCTAGTAAGGTTTTAATAAGGCAGTTTACACCTCCTTAAGAACAAATGAATAGTGTACTCTTTTTCCTTTGCTAGTCTTTTTCCCATATGGTTTTTACTAGCAAAGGTTTTAATGAGGCATATTCTTTGTAAGATGAATATCCAAGGGGGAGTGTTATGAAATAATTATAATTATGTGGATGTTCATCAAGCATACTATTTATTTCTTCACTATCAATCTTTTAGCTTTCCATAACTCCCATGATCCCCCTAAATTAGGGATCATTATTTCTTGTATTATGATCTATTTTATTACTTCATAATCATTGTATCACTATAAAAGGAGGCCTTTGCTTCTTATTTGTACACACATGAGAATGAATAAAATTCCTCTCTACACACATTGTATCTCTTATTTGTTTTCTCTCTTTCTCTTGCTATATTGTTGTGCTCCTCAATGATAAATTTTATAACAGATTTATGAAACTGTTTTTTTTTTTTTTTGCTGGATGCATGGGTTGCATTATGATTTATGGGTAGTGGAAATGTTTTGATTGAAAATTGCTCTTATACAATTATATCAAATATTAGGCTTAAGGTCATTTGCATTTTGTACCCATAAAATTTCTGCGTGTCTTAGTTGGCTTAATTGGAATTATATAGGTATTTCAAAATACTAATGTCCTATATTAGAGGAAGTGAGAGTAATTATTTTTTGTTTGATATGAAATTAGTCATATGTTAAATTTAATTAAAAATTAGAGTTGAATAAGCCAAATCTAGATGTGACTTTAATTATCAAGTTGAATTAAATTATGAGACACATGGATGAATTATTTAAATTAAATAAGAAAAAATGGTAGCTAATTCAAATTGAATTAGGAAAAGAAATATAGAAGGTTTCTCTATACAAGAGAGACATATAAAGCTTTTAAAGGTACCTACTAGGGTGGGCATTTCAGTTTTCGGTACGAATTTTTTGGGTTTCGGATCGAGCTTGCAACCCGTTCGAGTTTGAGAATTTAACCCAAACAGATTGGAAAGTTATTTCAGTTTGGTTCGGTTCGATTTGGTTTTCAAATTCGGTTTGGTTCGGTTCGGTTAGGGTTCATATTACAGTTCAGGTTCTGGTTGTAATTTCAGGTACAATTATGGTTTGGGTTACCAATTGGTTTGAATTACAATTTTAGATCGGGTTACAGAAAAATTCATATTACAAATACAAAATAAAAAAGCTTAAATGAATATAAATATAACAATCTATTTAGAAGTCTCACCTTTGTGCTGCACAGCTACGATTAACATGCAATATTTCATAGTTTTACATAAAAATCCAAGACTAATTTCTGACACTTTGGAATAGAATTTTCATTTTTCAACTTCTGAAAACAAAACCCATTGCTTTCATTTTTGTTTTAAACCTAAAAAATAAAACAAACTTGTACTAAGTAACTAAGATTTTCATGTTTTGAAGAGTAATACAGAGACTTTACTCATCATATCTTTGAAAATCGATTGGTAATTGCTCTGGCAACTCCATATCGTTCAAAACTTGTGAAACCGAAGTGAAAGAAATTATCAAAATAAATTCATATTACAAATCACGATCACCAATTCACCATAACAACAATAATAGATTTAAAAAATTTAGAAATTAAGAATTAAGAAAAATTGAAAATGTAAAGAGCTAAGGTTAGCATCAAGTGAAGACTTGATAGTCGACGAGTCAAATGAGATCGAGCTGCCACAACTGACATGCGTTATGGTGAGAGCTATGACGCCGACGAAGATTGCTGCCATTGTCGTGTTGCGACAGTGACAACTGACGTGACAAGGTGAAGGCGCATGGCGATAGATGGATGAGAGATGATGGTTGAGAGAGACAGATGAGAGATACGGGTTAAGATATATGGCAGCTGACGGCTGAGAGAGGCGGATGAGAGATAACAGTTGAGAGAGGCAATGAGAGATGACGGATGAGAGAGACAGCAGCTGATGACGGATGAGAGAGACAGCAGCTGATGACTGAGGCTGAGTTGCTGGTGGGTAGTGGCAGCAGTTGAGAGAGATGAGTTAGGTTTAGGCTTTTTAGTTTTAGGGATTTTGATTTTTAAAGGATCAGGTTTTGTTTTAAATTTTTTTTTTTATTTTTTAGTATAACCTGATCAGGTTTCTTATTCAGTTCGGTTTTAAACCAAACCAAATGCAAACCCGATCAGTTTCCTACTTTCAACCCATTCAGTTTTCATGGTCAAACTGAATCGAACCGAAAACCAAAAAAAAATTTCGGGTTCGGTTCGGTTTGACTTGAACCGAACGCCCACTCCTACCTACCACAACAATAAAAATAGAAGGGAACAATCCAATTATTCTAATTATTGCCCTCTACTTCTGTCTTATATTTATTCATCAATCACTTCACAGCAGTGTCATTATGTCATGGAGATCAAACTGCCTGGTTTGTCTTTCTTGCACTAGGAAATCAAAATGCCTTATTTGTCCTCAGTGCATCGGTAAATCTTCCTTTGAGGCATGGAATTTGGTCTTAAGAACCGTGCTTTGCATGCCTAGGCAAATTTATGATCGCTAATTGGGTAACATCTTCAGGTTATGAGATGCAACTTTCTAGTTTACGGTTGCAAATTACGTGTTGTTGTGTACAACTTTGAGTTATTTAACAAGGATGCTAAACTTAAGCCATTGTTTATCACTGTTAGGTTTGCTGATTGGTGTCATTGTTCTAGCTGATTTTGAAGTTCAAAGAAACAATATCAAGTCATATTTCCAACAGGCTCATCTTCAAAAGGTAATAAGACTATATTTACTTACCATAAAATTTCATAAATAAGCATCAAATTTTTTTCGTTTATATATATATATATATTGGGGCCGGTTCTATGGAGACAATTTTTTATACAATTCTAGAAACAATTTTTAGATCACATATTAGAGGATAATCAATGGTCAAGATTTATATATTTAACTTATTTAATTTCGATTCTCCCTCTTATTAATTGCTCACTATTTTACTCTTTTTTTTCCCTAATTATTTTCTCTCTCTCTCTTTTATTACGTCTTCTCTCTTAATTGCTTATTTGATTTCTTCTCAAATTTGAAATCTAAATTATAGTCCAATTTACTCTCCAAATAATTCTGTATTCTTTTAATCTTTTAAGTGCTGATTAGAGTTAGAGACAAAATGTGTAACCCTAATAAGAAACACCTCCATCAAAATTCGTATCACCACCCATTAAAATTTGATCTAAAAGTGAAAAGTTTCAGTTTTTACGAAGACTACAGAGTAATCATGAACTAAATTGAACACTTGCACAGTTGCACAGCCTCGAAATTCCACTTGATTGCAAAATGGTCTGTGTCCCAATCCAACTTTAAGAATCATATGCTAAATTGCAATATGAATTCATATTCTTTTAATAATATCGGATCGTCTTTTGTCAATCTCAACAAAATTAATGTTAAATATATCTTAAGTGGCCATCTTTAATTTTGAGGAAGGAAGAAGAGAAGATAAGAGCAGGTAAAAAAGAGAAGCAGATGAAAGACGATGACCGGAGAAAAAAAAATATCCTGACAGAAAAAAATGGAGTAAATAATGTTGGTGAGAAAATTTGAATAAATAAGAGATTAAAAAAATTAAATGATTATTGATTCACCTCATCTAATCTTGATCATTCATTACTCTCTAATCTAATGGTTTAAAAATTTTACTCAAAATTATGTTTAATTAATATTATGTCTCTTAAACCTGCCCCGTATATATATATAGATATACCTAAGTTTTTTTTTAATGTAAAGAGTAATTTTCTTTCACTCTTAATCAAAACCGATATAGTTGCATCGTTGAAATAGAAATCGATATACGTGGCTGCATTCTGAAGATAAAAATATCTATTTTTTATTTTTATTTTTCTCTTCATACTCTAATTTGGATCCAGCTGTGGTGCAATTAACTGTTGCACCGCATATTAACAGGTGAAATTTACATTTGAATATATAATCCTTTTGAAAAATTTCGGTTTTTAAATATATAGTATTGCTTTGCTGTTCGGTTTTTAAATATAAAACTGACCTCATGACTATGGTTAGCTCTAGGAATTGATGAAAGAATATGTGGTCCTCTTTCTATCGTGACAATCAATATTCAATTGCTAATAATCGATTTGTGACCTAATACAAACTAAAAGACCCTGTCATGGATATATACAGTTTCCTGAAGTTCGATCACAGTCAAATCAATCTCCCAAAATGATGGAGAAAGAAAAGACAAACAAGTTTTATTTATTTAATTATATCCTGTAGAGAAAGTCAGAATAAATCAATCGATATTGTCAGCAAATTATTTAACTCATATCCAAGTAAACGGATAGCAATCGAAATTAATAATGATTTTTTTTGAATGGAAATTAATTTTGATTTAATATAGAAATTTTGTTGCCGACGATCTTCCCAAGTTGAGCATCTTTCAGAATTTTTAATTCATTTCCATGTGAAGAGACCGTAAGCATATTAATTAATCAAAACCAAAATTAAAAAATGATAATAATTTAGCTAATAATTCATAACTATCATATATTAGTTTATCTGCAAATACGTTGTTTATCATTAGTGTTAATTGTTATGAACCTGACAACTGCCCGCTTCAAAATCTCAATCTTTTTGACACAGAAATTCGAAGGATTTAGGAAATTCAACGTCAACGTTCAACAGCTGTTAATCCCGTGATCTTTTAATTAAATTTCAGCCGTTGATCAACCCTGAGGGATTTTCAGCCGTTGATCCATTATCTACCGTGCATGCATTAACTACGCCCAGTCACCCACCTTCATTCTATATAGAAAAATGTTTGGGTGAGCGAAATGTGAGAAAAATAAAGAAGAAAAGGAAATAGAGAGAGTGGGTGGGTAGAGAGAGAGGACGAAATTCTCTCACTCTTCTCTCCCCTAAGCATTGCTCTTCTATATATTGACATGTATATTATATCAAACAAGAAGCAAAGACAACTTACTTTTGAGTTCTGATTAAAGTTCATCACCAGAAGCTCGCAGGGATCTTTTCTGATTTGAAATATGGAAACTTCTTGCGCAGGTTTTTACGCCAACTCTGAATTTCATTTCTAATTCTTATCTTAGTATATGCATTTATGAATAAATTTCCTAATATGATATCTTTAGGTAACAAGTGGCTGGAAGGTATCTCTATTGTGTTTATTCTAAACCTTAGTTGATGATGAGAAAGTGAATGGCGACAGCCTTGATCTTCTTGTTGTTCCTCAATATGGGAGAATTCTCGATTATACTGGTTAAGTGCATGCAGTGTTACTCTTTTGTGTTGTGTTTAATTAAATGAAAGGATAGGTTCTGTTATTACCTATCGATCATGTGCGTGTTGGTTTGGTTCAGTTGAACTACTAAGATCTCTTGAGATATGCTAGAGATTGTTTTTATTTGTGTCCATGTAATTTGTCTTTCTTAATAAATAAAACTATTTTGTATCAATGTGTTAATTCTATTTGTGGCTTAAAAAGATAAAATCTGATATTATCCATATTAGTTTAACTAATTATGCCCTTTATCTTCTTGAATATTATTATTAAACTAATTATTGCAGCTCGCAGGGGAACCAAGATCTTTATAATTAATTAGGATTAATGTCTATGTTTTTGAAATATGATATGTGGCAAGTAAGATATTCTCGGGTTAAGATTTCTTCAGTTATATTTTCCGTTCTAAGCCACTAAACGTAGTGATTTCAAAGATTGATGACCTTAACTCAGCATCATATTCATGGCCATTAAATTATCCTTCTTTATTCCTCTTAAATTTTAAAACAACTTTTTCTAGTTCTAACTTATAATGATCTGGATCCAATTTAATTGCTTTTTACTTCACTTCTTCAAATCTCAAACTCCTTCAATCTTGGAATTAACTCAAAGGAAAAAGTATTTTGCTGTAAGAAGACTTCAGGGAAACTAAATTCAGATAGGTTATTATTCTTCCAGTAATTTGATTTGCACTCTGTGGTAAATCTGTGGTAAATCTGTGGTAGATTTATAATGATCAAAATCATTTACGGTGTTGAGATGGTGGATGTATTATTTATAATAAGGGGATGGTGTATTCAAAATGATGAATTTACCCTTATGGTATTATTTATAATGATGAATTTTTAAAATTAATTTTGAGCACTAAATAAGAAAAAAGCCTTTGCGTGTAGTCAGTCTAAAAGCCACACCATATAAATTTATTTTCAAATGCGGATGTCCGCATTTAAAATATAGATTTACTGTATACACCATAATGAATATTTAAAAGATGTAGGCATTCACACTAGAGAAGAACTATACACACACACACACACATACGTATTCATATACATATACATATACATATACATATATATGATAACATCGGATCAATGTTGTCTCTATATATTGATTTGTGGGAAAAGTGATTTTACAAAAGCAATTTTTTCCTAATCATTAAGATGAGCATTTTTGAGTATGTATTGTTGCTAACAATAAGGGTAAATGCTTGTTTCATCCCTATATTTTAGGTTAAGTATTTGAACTGTTCTTATATTTTAAAAATACTTCAAGTCACCCTGTTGTTAATTATATTACTCTCTTACTCTTTTTAAACTTTTACAATAATACTCTTTAATTTAATTTACAAAGTTTAAAGATATATACATATATCAAGCCTTGATTAGGTCTTAATTAGCAACAACAGATGGAACATACTATATGAACAGTGTTTGGAACACGCAGACGTTTCGCTCCATGTGCTTATAAAAGAATAGAGAGTAAATGGTTTCTTGCTTCAATTCGTTGTGATAATCTGATAAATTTGAAGGTTTTTGTGAAGAAATCATAATTTTATTATTTGTTATTTGGTTATTGCTTATACTTCAAAAGCTGGTTTATTATATGATGTTGCAGTGATGACAGTCTTCGCTCTCTAGTCTCCCTCGATCCTTATTTGGCAAATAGGTTAAATTAAGTCCAAAGAGAACTCTTAATCATCTTAAATCTAACTTAAGAAGCCTTAACTAATAGCAGCACAAGATCAATTACTCATTGGATTTAAAGAGAAGACGAGAGAGAAAAGAAAAAAAAATTTATTTTTAAATATTCGTACTCTAGTTTTGTATATATTCAATTTCTTCAAGTTTGATCACTATCAATCTACCAAATGATGGAGAAAGAAAGAGTAACAAGTTTTACTTATTTTTGAAGAAGCAAATTTCCTTCAATACCTATAAATGACGATTACGTCATTCATTTTCAAGCTTCCTATTTGTAAAGAATGGTAAAAGGGCCACCTTCAAAGCTTCAAGCAACGATCGGGTACCTGTACAAGGTGTTCCAACACTCAAGTCAGCGTTTGGTTCCTTAGAAAATATAAGAAAATTAAGGAGAAAATATAATATTGTGTTCGGAGAATCTTTTAAGAATTTGTTAATTCTCTCCAGAGAATTTATGTCTGGATTCCTTCCAAGTAGTTTAATATTTCTATTTATAGGAACTTTCAGCTAGGACAGAATTAGATCTTTCTAGAACTAATAGCAGTCATTCTTTTTCTTTTTTATTTAATATGGTCTTTCTCATTCTTTCAAAAAATTAAAAAAAAATATGGTCTTTCCATTGATTTATTTATCATATGACTCACATGCTTTTGCTTTCTAAGTTTTCTTTATCTATTTTTATTAGACGCATATGGAGTCTCCAAATCTATAGTGCATTTAATGGCACGTGACGTGGTTTAAAGGGACAAATTTTATGGTATTTACACGACTCCCCCGTCAGTGTATTTCTCACCCAAGTGTTCAAAGCCTGAAGTGTGAAATAAGCCGTTCTGTTTTCAATGCTCAAGTGTCATTTTCTATCAATAACCTTTCCTATTAAACCTAAAGTTGCCTCCAGGGTCTCTTCTGCTCAATGATCTTATCTCAGATCTTTTCTATAACCTGTTGAAGTTAATGCGCCTTGTTAAAAATTCTAGAAAATTGTAAGTTAAATATCAAAGGAAAAAAAATCTAGATAAATCTAAGTGGCGGTTAAAGAAATGAGGTTTGTATAAAGCATGAAGATAGTGGATAGGAAAAAGCGGCAAAATATGTGGTTAAAAGACCACAATTATGTCGGTTAATTTGTATGTGGCTAAATATAAGTCATGGGGTTATTATGTATTGAACGAAAATAATTAAAAGCCCTTTGGTAATAAACTACACATTATCTCTCCTTCCTCTCGTTAACCAATACTTTTGTACTACCCAACAGTTTTCAACACAAAGTATAATTATTTCCCCAAATTCTAACACAACGAAGTAAATTGTTCTTCGAACATTCTAGATAATACTTAACTGTATCCAATTTTATTTTGGACCCAGGACAATATGAGCTGATTTCCTTACTGATTTTGAATTTGGAAGAAACTAAACTGTTTTTTTATCCAATTCTGAAAACCGATTCCGGATTAGGAAGAAATTGAATTGTTCTTTAATCTGATTCCAGACAAACGAAGATTGTATTTCAGATCCGGGAGAAATTGACTTGCTATGATTTAGGATTTAGGATTAAAGTGCACTATTTCTCTAAATTGATCCCGAATGTGGGGGATCGTGAGCTGCTTTCTGAACTAATTTTGAATCTGAAACAAGGTTAACTGTTCTCCAATCGTACTCCAAACACTCCATACTGATTCCAAATTTGGAAGAAAACAAATTGTTATCAGAACTGGTTCCAAACCTAAAAGAAAATGATTTTCTCCAAACCAATTCCGGATCTAGGAGAAAAAAATATTGTTATCCGATCCGATTCTGAATCTGAAAAAAATGATTTTCTACAGACCGATTCTGGATCCGGGTGAAAATAAATTATTATCCGATCTGGTTTCAAATCAGGGAGAAATAGTTTTGAATCTGATTTCAATTTATTCGGAAGAAAATGAACTGTTCTTTAAACCGGTTACGAATTTGGGAGGAAGCGAACTGTTTTCCGATCCAATTCCGAATCTGTGGGAAAGTGAATTTTTCTCTAAATCGCTTTTGATTCTGGTTAATTAGCTACCGATTCTTTAAAATGCAATTTAAATCCGGAGCGCTTGCTTTAAAATGCAAGTTCATCAATTCAAATCCGGAGCACTTTCATCATGAATTTAAATCCGGAGCACTTTTTTGCTCTTAAAATTAGCAGAACTTAAAATTAGTAGCTTTTAATTTGCTGCTACTAATATTTGTTATTTTTCTGCGTATTTTGCTAGAACTTAATTATAAGGTTTAATACGAATGAACTTAATCATAAGGCTTAATTAACTATCGCTTCTGTCGTTGGAAAAATGAATTGTAGGCCTCCTGCCGTTTCTATTATTGGAATCTGAAAAGAAACTTTTGACTGACTTACTTACGCTTCTGTTAATGCGAATAGAAGGTTAGCATGTATTATTCTGTTATTCCATTGCTCCAGAACATTCGTCATGTGTTTTATATTGATATATGAAATGATCAAGAGCGTTCATGTAATGCTTGATGAGTATGAATGCTCGTTTAATCCATGGCTAAGAATGCTTATGCATGCAGATATTTACCTGTGCAGTGCATTAAGCCATGGTATACTCGATCTGTACCTATTTGAGAATAAAGAATATATGGTACTGAAAATAGTTGTCATTGGCGCCTTCTGAGGCTAACCGAATGGTGCACATCTATATCAATATAATCATCTGAAAATAATATAATTGCACATTAGCAAGAATGGTGCATTGGCGCCTTCTGAGGCTAACCGAATCAGTTCAACCATCCGAATCCGTACAACAGGCATCCCACTTGTTGGTTAATATAGTTACTCAAGATTGATAGATTTTAGAGAGATCAAATGGAGAAGAAAATATGCTATGTATTTCTCAGTACACATCTATCATTTGCTTAGGTTAGGATTTATAGATGTTGATTAGATTTACACAGCACATCACTAAGCTTTATTTACAATTATACCAGGATAACAGAATAACAAATTCTAGAACTAATGAACTTAAAACAATGAATCAGGACTGTTTTCCAATATCTAACAAACTCATCACACAGCAGCAGAGGAGTCTCGGCATAACTGTTTTGCCAACTAGAACCTTCTAGCTTTTTACGTGCAGCTTCCAGTACAAATACTATGTGAGCGGTTGGCTTTGTTATCAACTGAATTCCAGCTGGCACTCCAATGTGGGTTGATCCTGGTTCAGCTTCATTAGTGATTTCAAAGCCCCTTCTCAAACTTAAGTCTCTTGATTAGCAAAGCTTAATATGCAATTATAAAATCTCAAAAATTTCATGCTCAGAATTTGATTGTGAGTAATGATATTTTCCCGTAGGAGGCTGCCGTTCTTGTGGGCAACTTCTTTTTCTTTTTTCATTCACAAACCAATAGGGCTGCCGTGATGCAGGATGCGAGATACCTTTTTGGCAGGACTATAACTTTTGCTTCAAGTGTCTATTTTAGGCCCATAATATGTCGATAAAAAACTTCCGAAAAGATGGATGCAGGGATGGATGTAGGCCTATTAAATATTAATTTTAATAACTGATAATAGAGAGGCCATTAAATCCTACCTCAACTCCACACGAGTAAGTAAAAGTTGAACTAATAAAAACATTGCATCAGGTTTTGAATTAATGACAAACTTGCCCCAAAAATTTACTTTGATGGGGTTCACTAGTGGGGTGCATGTCATTTTTGGGGAAAAAAAAAAGTTTGTATGTCACAATGTTGAATTATTTATTTATTTTTGAGAAAATAACACCCACACCACCACAATTTGCTTAAATGTATATATACAACCCTAAGAACAACCCTAAGACCTTTTAAAAATATAATATTAATAAAAAATCTAAGTAGGAAATTTTACTAGAGAAAAGAAAAACAAGTTAGGAGGCTAAGGGGAGCAAATACAGCAGGAAACAAAGAAGCTTAGCAATGCAAAAACTGGAAGCAAAGAAGCAAATAAAGATTATGTAGTAACTTAAGGGCTTATACAATTGAACTCCTTCGGCCACTCCCCCAATATCTTTAATCAAGATCAGCAAGATGCTTCTGAAGATGATCTAGATTGATTAATGAAGGAAATTGACCAAGCATCTAAATGATGATAATACAGAAACAATTAATAGCAGAAACAAAATTAAAGAATCACAGAACAGAGCAAATTACTTGGTTCAGCTAATTTGCGTTAGCTTACATCCAGGGGAGGAACAAATTGATCAGCTTTATTTTTCAGAGATCTTTTGATAGAACAATAATTGCCTCTCTTATTCAGCTTTCTCTCTCTATATAGGACTCTAGAATACTGTTTTTTTGGCACCAGAAGCAGCTGTATTAACAGCTAGTAAACAAACCCAGGTGCTGCCCAGACACGCACGTGAGAAGCATGTGCAATCACGGCTTCTAACAGACTTCTGAAGCTTTCTCTAAGCACGTGCATTTCGCGTGCTTCATTATACTAAAACGGCAAAACCTCAAGTCGTTTTGAGCCAGCGGAAAACGAACAACATGAAGCGTAGTGTCTCAGTGTCGTTTTGCCTGAATAAATTGAACTCCAAATGCGTCTGATTTGCTTCACCAGCTATTATGAGTAATCTATAATTTTATGGGATTACGAAATAATTTTATGGGAGCAAAAGCAGTCTCGCCCTACAGTGGATTTTTTGTAATGCATCATTATTTCTGATTGGACCAGTGGTTATTATTTATTCTGTTCCAGTGCTTGTAATATGGGCTGGAACTATTTCTTGCTAGCTCAATTCAAATTGTTCACGTTTTACTCGTTGTCATATTAAGAATAAGTTGTTGAATTGTAAAGCAATTATCTTTGATATAATTTTGTTTTAATACTTGCTCTCACATCTTTCATAAACTAAGGTCTGGTTTAGAATTAAAGTCGGGCAGCTGTAGTTTAAAAGCTGCAGCACTAAAGTGTTTGGAAAATATTAGCCGTTGTATCGTGAAAATTTAATTTTACACTTGTATAATAAAAAATATCTTTATTAATTTTGTCAAAATTATATTTTACTGCATACTATTAACTTTTATTTTTATAGTTACAATTTTTTTTTTTTGCTGCAGCATGCGGTAACTTAAAAGATATAATACTTCAATACCAAGTTGGGCCTAAAATAATATGATAGCTAAGTTCTTCTTCTATAATTTGGATTTTGAGTAATCTATAATTTGGATTCGCATTATGTGTATATTGCGTAAAATTGTGAAATTTGTGTATTATATATTACACACATGAAAGAGACTCTCTGTAATTTTCTGCACTCATTTGAGGTGTCAAACTATAGGGGCAATGTAGGCCATCTACTCAAAATATATTTTTACACAACTGACGTTTGTGTTTGACAAATTGGAGGATCTATACGTACATGTCGATATATCTTTCATTTTGATACAAGTGCTGTGTATTTTAGAGTTCGTTTTGGCTATAATAGTGTAGGCAAACTGGTTAGCTAGGTTCTAGAATTCTTAAAAAGTTAGTTTTAGTTCAGTGCATTGTCAATGATGAATAATAATCTTTATGTTTAATTATTGTTATAAAAAAATCGCTCAATTGATGAATAGGAAGTGAAAGAACGAATAAATAATTAAAGATTAATAGAGGTAATGGAGGCGTTATATTAAGCTTTTACTAGAAAAGCAATTTCTCACTTTTAATTCAATGTGCAAAGCAAATTTAACTTTGTGAAATGCAAGAACATGTGGCTTTGTCAAAAAAATCTCATACATGTATTTAACTTTATTTATTGCTACGTGATACATATAGGGATTAGATCGTGTGGCCACATTTTCCCAATGAAAAGGATAATTTAAAAGAAACTACTGCGTTAAATTATTGCCAACAAACTTTATATCAGTCAAAAGCTATAATCAATTTCATCCACTTATCTATAATTATTCGTTTAGCAGTGAGCCACGGGACTCATGCATGTTCCCAGATAGGGATGACTATAGAATTGAATATTTTTAATGTTCTCAAGCAGGCACAAGAAGATGATGAAGTTGCTGAAGTAGATATGATAGAAGCACTAGTTGATGGTTCATTTATTTCTAACCATTGTGATGATTCATTAAAAACATGCTTAACTCACTTTAGTTTATTTTTTGATGTTGATAGTGCTATTTCAGAAGTTAATGCTTTACTTGATTTTGCGCCTATCATGAATCTAACTAAGTTGAAGGAAAAGATTGATCCACTTCCTCCTAAAGAGAAAATTAAACAATTCCAGTTGGAGCTACTTCCTAAAGAAATGCAACACAGGTCACATTCTGACATGGAAAAGGTGGTAAGATCTTATATGCTTAAATTGTTAAAATTTTATAGCATTTTAGATAGCTCTCAGATAAGCTTAAACCAGATGAGACCAAAGTAGTATGATATTATTGAGTATCACTATCATCATCCTTTTATAGATAAAATGCTTCAGAACTTGACCAGACAAACTTTCTGTTATTTTCTTTATAATTGCTTTTATTATCACCAAATTCTTATTGATCCTGGTTAACTTGTAATTATATTAATTAGTTAGTTTAGTAGGATTTTATGTATTTTCTTTATTTTATTTTATTATTTATATTTATTCTAACATTTTCTTTATATTTTTTTCTCCTCTAGAATATTTTACAGCGAGCTCAGGTGCGATCCCTCCTATTTCTTTCTCTTACTATTGGCATTCATGTTCTCTTTATATTTTCGCACATTGAAATGCACCTCTTTAGAATATGAAACATTGAGGACAATGTTTAGAATAGGTTTGGAGGTGAGGTGTCTTATTCCAATAAAATTCAAAAAAAATTAAAACTTTTAAGGTATTTTGTGTGATCTTTTGACATTGGATGACATGATGACTTTCAAATTTTAGTATTTGTATTATCTTTGGCTTTGAGTTATGTTACACCATGTTTGCTACTTTGCATGTTGATGTAGGTGACAAGTGTCAATTAAGAAATTTGATAAGTGAAATTGATTAAGTTATTTGAAGGAATGTAAATGTCATAATGAGTTCCAAGTGAGTTTTTGAGCCTATTATTTTTCTTGGAGAGTAACCCTTTTGGTCCATTTTTCATTTATGTTGCTTAGCAGTTTATTATTTTATATATGATCTCTATATTTTTCTTTGAGTCGACCATCGATTAAATTAAAAATTAAAAAAATTTATGTATTGTTATATTTGAAGTCCATTAAACTAGTAGATATAGAATATTATTTAGAGCTTTAAAAGATGATAGAAAGGCCTTCTTTAATTTGTTTGAGCCTTTTCTAGCCATCCCCATTGTGAAGTATCAATAGTTAGCCCTTTGAGCATATTAAAAAAAACTTTTTCTTTGTTAACTTATCATCTTATCCTACTCTAATTTGGAGTATTACCCTTTGTTTTATATTTTTCTTCACCCATTCATGTTTGAGAAAAATATAGATGATTATGTTACTCATAAAAGTGGTGCAATCAAAACAAAAGAAAAAAAAAAGAGAGAAAAGTGTGCAATTGAAAAAAAAATGCAAGATTGAAAAAGAAAAGCAATATGAAAAACACCTTGACTTTATTTGAAAAAAAAATCTCTATTTTTTCTCAAGCATATATTTTGTTTTTCCTATTATCCCTTCTTTGTTAGCTATGTCCCTAGTCTATGTTACGTTCTAATAAAAGTCCTTGATTTTAGGGAACTATAGTCTGAAGTAGAAGCTGGTGATACGGACTGAAAGATGTGGTGATACATAAAATAAATAAAAATAATATTATTGGTTTGACTAGTAATTCATTTAACTTGAGATCATTATTTTTATTTCCAAGCTATGGGCATTATTCTTTCATCTTAGTGAGAGTAAGCGATATTATTTTCTCCCAATTTATAATTCTTTGGAGTGATTGTTTTTATTGAGTTTATTTTCTTTTCAGAGTGCCATTCCTAACCTGTGAGATTCTGGAGGTTAGACATGTCATTCTTGAAAGTGGCTTGATTAATGTAGCTTTGATGATTGATTATTGTGCATGAGTTTTCTTCATTGATTCGTGTGAGTGGTTGATGTGAGAGTGATATTTCTTTAGAGTGGAGATAATGCTTATACTTTTATTTTATTTTTGTTATTCAATTAAAAAAAAAAAAGAGAGAGTCATTGTTTTTAGTATTTATTTATTGTCTTTAGATTAATCTCAAAGAAGTTTGTGGGTATCATTGCTGGAGATCCTCACGAGACTATAACTTATTCACTAGGGCCACCTAGAGGTTTAAAGGCTTGTTGCATACACTAAATGCAATCGCAATTACCTACGAAAGTGGTCTAGTTAGATTTTAAGTTGTTTCTTTATTTTTAGCTTTTATTTTTGCTTGAGAACTAGCAAAATTTAGGTTTGGGGGTATTTGATGGGCATAATTTATCTGCATATTTTACCCTTTTATTATATATTTGTTAGTTATTTATATTTGTTATTTTTAGTTAATTGAATTATTTTATTAAACAAGAAAATTAATTGGACATTGGAGAATAAATAAAGCTTAAAGGAATTGAATTGGAAGAAAAATAGAAGATTATTGCATGAGTGGACTTCGGAAATTAAGAGCAAAAAATTAAGAAGACAAGGAATTAAAAGAATTAATTTAATTTAAATTGAAATGGGATGCATCAAATCCACGTGAGAAGCAATTGGCATTATAGTTAGCACATGCATGTCATTAAAAGGAATGAGAATCCTAATGTGACTAAATTACGTGGAAGACAAGCCGATTGGAAGGCATTAATTTCCTTGATGATCATGGTTTTGGAGGAGGCAAAAAGGGCATCAAATAAAGTCGGCCACCAAGCATTATATATAAAGCTAGCTTTCGGCTTTTGAGGGGAGAAGCCGGAGAGAGTAAGATGAATTGGAGACAGCAGCAGCCATGTGTTCTACTGGTTTTATTATTTTCAATCTCTCTATGTCTAATTATATTTTTTATACTAGGGTTAAGGATGAAACCTTGTTCTATGAAATAAATTATTTTTTATTCAATTAATTGCCTACTTGTGCTTTAATATTTGTAGTTTTTATTTCACATGTTTGGTTGAATATTGTTAAATCTTTCACCAATTCTGTCATGCTTTATTGATTGTTAGGATAAATATTTGACTAAACATATGCTTGGATCTATAAAGTTTATATATGATTATCTTTCATTATGTGTCTTTTGTTAAATTATCTACACATAGTGCTTAGGAAAACTTTGACTCTTTGTTATTCAATATGTTTACATAGGATGCTTAGATATCATACTATTAAGCAGAAAAAGAACTTACATAAGATTAATTGTAATTGGTCTTAATTGTTATATCCATAAGTAGACATAGATTGATTTCGAGTTGTCACTCTAAATTTAGGAATTGATTGATAATTATATAATTATTAAGTTGAATAGTGGTGGATTATAAAACCCTGGTAGCTTCAATCTCTTGATTTCTTGCGTCAAATTACTTTTTTTTTATTTTAGTTGCATTTTAAGTTTTAATTTCTTCAAACAAAATATTTTATTTTCAATTAGGGTATAGTTATAATTAGTTTAGATTAAATTTGGTTTTCCTAAAAATTGACAGTCCCTGTGGGTTCAACCTCATTATTCCTAGTCTATATTACGATAGATTCATGCGCTTGCGAGTACATTAAAATTTACACAACAGCTGCAACTGAAGCTGTAAAAGGAAGCTCTATGGCTACAAGGGTTAATGAGTGAATTGGGAATTAACAAAAGTCTGTAACAGTCAATTGTGACAGCTATAGTTCTATTCACTTGGGCAAAAATCCTGCACACCATCAAAGAGCCAATCACATAGACATTAAACTCCATTTCATTAGAAATGAAGTGTCTAAAGGGGCTGTGAAGATGTCCAAGATGCATACAAATGAGAATCCTGTAGATAAGCTTACTAAGGTAGTTCCTTCATCTAAGTTTAATATGTCTTTGGACTTGGCCGGCTTGAGCAATCTCTGAATTGCTTGAGGTTAGAAGAGGGATCAGAAAGAGAAGTTTGATTCAAAGTGGAGAAATGTGGACTTAATGTAATGAATTCAAAAACTTAACCACATGAAATGGCTGTTTTTGTGTAAATGATTTCACTTTAAAAGCTACAGATTGCACACGTGATATACATATATTCATTAAGTTCAAAACGACACCTGCATAAGCCATTTTGAACAAAGCTTTAGTAATGCACGTGATGGAGCATGTGAGTTTGGAATCAAAGCTGTTATAAGTCGTTATCCACGTGTCATGAACTGGTGCAATCTGGATTTTATATCAGTTGATATATAGGCTAATTGTTAAGGCAGTCAGAACAGGAAATTGTGAGCATTCCAGAGAGATCTGAGAGAGAGAGAAAGTATCTTCTTGTTCTTTGTAGTCTCTTCTCTATTAGCTCTGTAATTTCGATCTTGAATCATCAACAATACTCGTTCTGTGCTTCTCCCGTGGATGTAGATTGTGCTTTCATGCACAATTGAACCACGTAAAATCACTCTACTTTGATTGTGTGTTTGCTTCTGAAATCAGTTTAGATATGCATTTCAGATTGTTATTGATTCTCATAAATAGGTGTTGTTGATCATTGGATCATGAGGGCTGGATAATTAGCTTATAAGCATTTTGTGTTGATCTTGTTTATGATATTGGGCAGTGATTAAATTGCTAGGTTCTTTGAAGCATTCAATTCACTACACTTGTAATGAATCAAGAATAAATAAACTAAATTAACATGGATCACCATGTTATAACGCGTGATTCTAAATTATATTCACTGGATGATTTGTATTGCATAATATGTAAGGTATTTATAAATGCTCATGATGTATCATAAAAGGCAACAAAATTATATGCCTTAATTACAGAGATATTTGCATATGGACGAACTCAATCACGTTGGTTTAGAATCGTTGAATATCTTGGCTAGTGACCTTCGGCCCTGATTGTCTTATCAATGCTGAACATGTTGCTATACGAGTCTCTCCTTGATTTGGTATGTTTGGATTGAAATACCAACAATGCAACCTAAGAGGAGGGGTGAATTGGGTTTCCAAAATTTGTGCAGTACTTGAATAAAAATTAATATAAATATTAAATAAATTCAAAACAATAATTAATAAAGAACATATAAAGAGTAAAGAGAAGAGAGAATCAAACACAGGGATTTTTACGTGGTTCGGCCAACCTTGCCTACATCCACGCCTTCAATGCTTACAACTAATTTACAAGGTGTCAATCAACCTTTACAACAAGAGATTATCCCAAATCTCTTAACCCTAAGTGTTTATCACACTTACAATCACTCAACTTTGATTTTAAAATAAAGATTACAAAGAATTTTAATTACACAATGTATGTGTTTACAAATAAAAGCTCAAAGTGTGATTTTAATGAACCAATAACAAGCTTAAATCTCAAGAGAGACTGAAGACACAATAACAAGCTGAATGATAATCGTAGAATCCGTCCATGTTTTAATTTAATTGAACATTTTTATAGTTTGAGCTGAAAATTAACCGTTATTAACTTTCTGCACATTATCGGATTGCCGTTTTGACTTGAGCAAGTGACTGTTAAGCCACAATTTTGTATTGTCGAATCACCATTATCTAGATGGTAGATAGCCGTTATTGTCCAGTAACCTGCCATTGCTCTCTAGACACTGTCGGTTAGCCGTTATCTCATTAACAGCTCATCGTTATCTTCCATCTGTAAATATTAGCTCTATGGACATTGTCGATTGGCCGTTTTCTGAGATAACAGAAATCCATTTGTTTCCAGAAAGTTATTCTTGCTCAAAACCTTATACGGCTTAATTATTTTGATCCAATTAAAGAATTTTTCAAACTTAATCAATTTAAATTGTGTTTGTTATTATCAAAATCATCACTATGAAAATATACATGTTAACAGGCTCCCCCTTTTTTATGATGACAAACCTTACAAGTTTTATAAAGAATTAATTACAAATAAAATTTTTACCCGCGCTAAATATAAGCTCCCCCTAAGTTAATCAATTTTTAACAGAAAATGTTTTTAACCCATTAATCATCAAAATCACAACTTGTCATAAATATCTCCCCCTTCATCATCAAAAAGAAATGAACGGAATAGAATAGAGAGATAAGGACAAGTGTTACCTATGTTGTTTGAGAGAAAATTTTGGCAGAACCTTCCCCTAATAACAAACATATCCTCAAAGACAAAATTTGTTAAAATAATACTTTTAAATGATCACAAGCTATCTCAACTCTAAAACAAATCCAAATCATCTCAACGCCATCAATCTAACAACACAACTAAGCCAACATCCAACACCCATACAACCAGTAAGTATCAAAATCATCAAATCCAATTATAAATAACCATGTAAGATATCATTATAAGAATGAGTGCATAAATGTATGTGCGAAATACATAATAATAGAAATAAACTACTGAGGTGGCCGTGATGAAGACAAGGAGGGAGGAGAACAAAGGATAGAGAGAATGCACTGTTGACCATCCAAAAGCTGCTGCTGCTGAGCATGAAAAGCCTCAAACTAAGACTAGAGCCGCCGCTGCTGCTTAGAAACAATCTGAACCTGTCCATGTAGCGATTGTACCAAGCCTTCAGAAACTATATGTTGCTTAGGAACATGACCCTCATCTATATAACCCTAAGGCTCCTTTTGCTCCTCAGCCGATGCCTGTGCCTTTCCAACTCTCCGAGGTGCTCAAGGCCTAGCACCTAGTCTAAAATCTGGCAACTGATCCTCAGGATAGCCATCATTGAGGACTCCATCATCCTTAGGGGCAATTAGTGTATCCTTATTCCTAGAAGATAGAGTCTTAACCCACTTTCCATATCTCCTGTGGAATCCAATCCTTGAAATAATCTCTCTACCCAGTTTTGGAGTCTCGGTATGAACAGGCTCGATTAGGGGTACATAGAAATGCCTTATTATCTAAGTAATGATGCTACCAGAGGGAAAGGATCAGTTAGTCATGGCAGGTGTGGTCAACATATGACGAATGAAAGTGTACCTTATGTTCACTGGCCTCATCTGGATGAGATAATCAAGTAAGCCTATATCCAACCACTACAAGAAAACAGGCAATAGATGATGGGAAATAATTGTCATAAAAAGGGGTTCATGACAGACAATTCATCTGTCATCTATGTACATGTTATTAATTTATAACAGAATATTTTCTGTCATCAATTTATGATGGAATTTCATAATCATATATCCGTCACATAATATTTTAATATAAAGAATAATTAAAATAAAATTTGGCGGGAATTTCAATTATCATTTGTTAATTTACTATTCAATTTTAGCGTGAAATTATTTATGACAAACTTTATGATGGCTATTTCGTGTCATAGAATTATATATATATTTTTTAAAAATATATATTATAATTATAATTTATTGATAAATTCCTGTTTACGGATTTAATTAATTAATAAAATGAATATGGTCAAAAAAATTAAAAACAGATAATATTAATTAACATCCATTCAATCCAACAAATTAATTTCAAAAGAAATACATCTAGTATCCAATATTCATAGTAAAATATCCTAAATTAAAAAAAAACCATCCCAAATATAAATCGACATAGTAAAATTCCAATTAAACTCCAAGAAGAGCAATGACAATTCCTGCCACCAAGCCAAGTTACCAAAACAAAACTTCCAAAGATTAATGGAAATATTCCAACATCAAGACTTCAAGCATGACTTCCAACAACAATACCCTCTTTAAGAAACTCCCACTTCAGGCTTCAATCATTGCGCTCTTTTCTTCTGCTTCCTTGTGGATTAGTGCTATCTTGTTTTTCATTTTCTCCACATACTCAGCCTTCTTCTTCTCCAATTGTTCCTGCTCTATTGTCAAAAAATAAATAAATAAATAAATAAATTTCATATTAAAGATTCAGATGCAGAGAATGCATTTCAAATGAAGTTGTCTAAAAACAACTAAGGGCATGTTTTGGTCCAATGCCGCTATGAAATTGAAGGACTACTGTCCAAGTATAAATTAGTGAATGGTCAGTAAACAATAACAGCCTAGTAACATGTGACTTTACCTAACTCTTTAATTTGTTTTCAAAAGTAAGCCGAAGCACAACAGGTGCAAACATTCCATAAGCACTTGCGGAGGAGGCAATTAAAGGAAAGTAAGGGCATCTGCCCCTACTGAATTTAAATACACTCCCTTGATTTTTGTGGACCGAATTAAGCTGTTACGCTCTATGTTGTCCAATAATTTTTTATAAACTGAAAAAATTCTATGTTGTCCAATAATTCTTCGAAAAGCTAAAGCTCATAATTCATATAGGCAACATTTAGACTAAAAATTTTTGTAGTTATTGTTGTTCAAAGTTTAATTCTGTCCCTAGTCCCTACTAAGTGGTACAAGTGTTTTCAAAGTTAAGCAGAAATGTGACAATTACAGAAATACCTTAGCCTCGAGAAATTGACATTTACCTTAATCTTTTTTAGCTCAGCTTCCAAAGCTGCTTTCTGGCTGTTCTCCCATGAACTAATGGAAGATAGCTTTTTATGAGCTTTGCTCAAATTTTCCGACAAATATAATTCAGTACAAGAAAATTAATCGATAAAAGCAAAAGTGCCAGAGTTGTACATGAAACAAAATAACAATATAAAAAAAACTCAAGAAAGCCAGCTCTTAACTTGTTCTCTGCTTTGGACTTTTCACTTTCTTCCCATGCTTTAATCAGTAACATACTCTTCTCCGTTTCAACCCTTGCAAGCACCGCATCTGTTCATTTCTTATGTTAGTGTCAAGTTATGTATCATAACAGGTAAAAGAAACTTAATTAACAATTAAAATAATTATTAATATCTAAGGCTTCTTTTCTTACCTCTGTTTACAGAGCCCTCTGTACTAATTAACACTTATCATTCAGCCACCAATGCTAACCCCATAAAACATTTATACAATCAATGAGTGCTACATAAAAGGCAAAGCAATAAAAATTCCAAGTATCAAGTGCAAACATCCATTAATAATAATTTTCTAGCACTAGAAAAAAAGGCAAGAATGGATAGGAACTATAAAATTTAAGTAAATATATGAAGAGAAACTTTGAACAAGGAAGCCAGAACTTACTTGGTTGAGGCTGTTCAAGTCCTTCAGCAGAAACATAGGTAACACAACCCAACGTATGGCCAGAAGTAGCACAAACATGCACTGGTACATTTGATTTAGCAAGCACCAAAATCTGTAGAAAACTAAGTCTGAAAGTAATGTCATACACAACGACCTATAGTTTACAAATTTAATTTTAATGATTGTTCTTCACAGATGCATGAAACTATCATTCATTGCTAGCTTCAAATATAAGTTTGATAACCACTTAGCAAACACATATCTACAGAAGTGATTTCTTGCCCCATGGACATAATATTTTAATCCTCAAAAATCCAAATCAGAGATCCGCACCATGCTACATATCACATTTTCTAAGGGTCTAAAAACACTCAGCATACCATATCAGCAGCAAAACTAGGTAATCATATTAGAATAAACGCATATAGAGGAATCAACTTCTTCAATAATTTTTATTCTGAGAAACTTTCTGTTGCGGAGAGGTATTTTTGTCATATTTTTTCCCATTACCCTTTAGGCTATTATCAACTGATACCTCAATTTATACTCTCCTCTAGTCCTCATCACAACCATATTTAAAGAAGCCTAAAGGAAATTATTGTTTTTATGATAGATTGATGCAAACAGGACAAATATTAGGCTATTGAACTTATCAACATAAGAAAGAAGTTTTAACATTTGCTTAGTGCTGCTTGAAAGCCATTAAATACACATATCTCAAGAAAGAGATCACCAAAAGATACTTTATCCCCATATTCAACATGAAGATCAGCCTTGGAACCACTTGCTTTTGATATAATAGATTTCACTCCGGGAACCTTACTCTGCAGCAAACAAGTACATTAACAAGCACCAATTAAGCCATGTAAAATAAGGCATCAGATTCACAAGCAATGCCAGAAAATTAATACTAACAAACCTTAATGAGACCCATTCCAATGACATGATCAGCATGTACATGAGTGCTCATGGCATATACAAGCTTCAATCCCAGTTCTTAATAACATTCAAGTCTCTGTCAGCGGTCTAGTTGGTCAATCCACATACATACATACATTTCAAAAGCATTTCAATATAAACATGAGCATAAAAATGAATTTTAAAGGGGATTTAAATTCTGGATTTGCATTATCACTACATGAAATTAAACTAATCAGTTAGTTTTATATGAAATGCCATCATGTTCACTACATTTTCACTACATGAAATGCCATCATTTCAAGATTCTAACATAAGAGTGAGCCAAAAATTAAGTATTTGAAAGTGCTTCTACAAAAAGCACTTTCCCAAGATAGAGGGATTCTAGAGCCCTTTTTGTGTGTCTGCTTCAACAAAATCCCACAAAATAAACACAAAACTCCAACCACATTATTAAAGTTCTTTCTAGTAAACACGCGGGTTCCCGTAAAGAACTCATAAAAAAAAAAGTGCTTATAGAAAAAAGGCACTTACAAAATAAAAAATTCCCAAAACGGGTAATTGAACATAAAATATTTACAAACAAGAGAGACTAACAGGAGCTAGTTTAGCGGGGTGATTGATGTCAGCAAGAAGGTAAGTGCATGTGGAGGATTCCTTGCTTTGATGAAGAAGAAGAAGACGATGTCGTAATAGTAGAATAAGAACCCATTTGAGATAAAGGCTTGAACTTGGTGATACGATGAGGAAGAAGGGTTCTGGTTCTAGGTTTTGGAGAAAAATTAAAAAGAATGTTAGAGGAAAACAAAGGGGATTTCAGTATTTCACAAATCGCAATTGAAGGGAAAAAGCTACTAGAGGGGTTTAGCAAAATAGAAAGGGGGTTTTGATTTGAGTGGGAGAAATAAGGGCTAACTTTGTTTCATTGATTTTAATTTTAGGGTTTCTATAGAAAGAGAGGAGGGAATCGATTTTCAATCTTCAATATGTTAGGGCGTTTTTAGGGATTCTTGTCTTCAATCTTTAATCTTCTGTGTTTATTTTTGTTTCATTTACTCTAATGTAACAGAGAGATTGATTGCTTTGTTTGGTTTAATTAAGGTTTGGTTTTCGTGAAGAGAGAAAAAGATTTTGTAAGAGTTGAGGGAACGAAAAGTGCCAGAGAGGGAAGATGAAATACAAAATTTTTCATCAAGTGGTCAATTTATATTGAATAAATTTTAAGACCAAAACGGTATAGTTTTGATAATGATTTCATTTTTCTTAATTATTAAAATGCATCTTTTATTTTTAAAAATAAAATAGTAGATCAAATTTGGGTCAAACACGGTCAAAGTGATTTTTCCATCATAATTTCTTGATAGATTAAATTTCTATCACGATTCTATCATAAGTTCATGATAAACGATAATTCCATTATAAAACCATCATAAATTAATGATAGAAAATATTACTATCACAAAACCATCATTAATCTATGATAGATTAATTATGATATACTTATAATCTGTCGCAAACTGTCTGTCATCTATTGTCATTTTTCTTATAGTGAACCCAGTCACCTCATCGACCCTGTCTAGGTGTAACCATGTGCTAGAGTATACTATAAAGAATGCTGACCTAGAAGGGTAAGAGCTGAGATCTAAAGGACAATGAGCAGATATTGTCGAAAAGGTCACGACATCTGTAAATGTTCCTAACAGAATCAACATGAATAAAATCGCCAAAATCTAGTTCCTTCTTAGCTGTATAAATCTCTAATCCTTCAGAAGATGTCTAAATGATATCATATAGCTCAACGTCATCAAACTCCATTTGAACTCTACCTACATGGGTTACGACTCTATCTTTCCGAGTAGTGGAAAGCTCCATATTTGAATAAAACGCTATAACTAAATTTTCATAAACCCTTTCTTCTATACTCAAAGCCACTTCCAAGGGTCTTAGAAAATCTCTAATGGTTCTCCAACATATTGTAATATCAGCAATATTTTTGGTACTAGATATCTATAGTGTGTTAGGAATAGTTTTGATAAAGAAGGCTTGCAATATTTTTTGTACTAGATATCTCTAATGTGTTAGGAATAGTTTTACTTACCGAGTTGACGGCTCACCCTCGTCATTACTTTTTGCAGATTGAGTGACTTGTTGAGAGGTTTGCTTATCTTGGAGCTAGAGATTTATTTACTTTTGCTAGTTGAATGAAAGAATGATGGATTTCTATTTCCTTTAAGTTTGTTTGTCTTTTGAACTTGTAATTAATAAATTTTGGACATTGTTACACTTATGGCTTTAGGAGAAAATGTCAAGTATTAGACTCATGGACTTGTTGATTGGTTTAATAAAATTTGAGGTATTTCAGTTTAAGATTTTTGCGTAAGGATTTGATTTGTGGGTAACCTCTTATTTACCACGTGCTCCACATGTGTTAGATTTGGGCTGTTACAATTGCATACTAAAAGAATGTCTCATTTTCATAATTTTCGGACAGTAAAATCGGCACAAACTGTAATCAAAGCTTTTCTATACGAAGGCTAGCTTTATTTTGCCTCTATCATGTTTCTAAATTCTAAAGGCCTCAAAATTGTCGGCTTCATTCAATATATCCTTATAAATATAGTTTCACTAATTCCAGTTTTTCACTAAAAAATTAACCAACAAATTATAAGCAAGAAAAATATATTAATGATGTGTTTACTTTATAGCAATGGAAATCAAGGAATTGGAATCGGTTTCAATCCTTTGTTTACTTTTTAAAATAGCATTTGGAATGAGATTGGGATTAGCGGACCCCACAACAATTTGGGAATGAAACATAGAGTTCTAATTCCTTCGGGGGGGTTTGGGAATCAGAACCCCATTCCCCGAATTTCCTTTTATGTCCCCATTAATTTTTTATTATTCCACAAATACCCTCAAAACAAATAAAAAATATAAATAAAAAAACAGAAAATCTCAAAATTGTTCTCTCTCTTACGCTAAACCCTCAATTTCGTCTCCATTGCAGTTGCTTCCATGACTGTTGCAGTCAAAATCGACCACCAAAGCAGCTCTCAGTCTCGTCTTCCATGCCGGCAATGATGGCGATGTTGTTGCCATCGTTGTTGATGGCTGCAATTCCATTTCCTTTAATGACAATAATGATGATGATTGATGATGAAGATGAAAGTGAATTTTGATGTTAAAAAAGAAGAAATGAAATTGACAGGAGGAAGAAGAAGATATTTGTGATGATGATGATGATGTTGATGAAGAAGATGAAATTGGCGATGGAGAATTAACGAAGAAATTACAGAAAAGAGAGAAAGAAAAAAGAGAAGAAGAAGATGAGGGACGAAAAAGAAAAAGAGAGATAAAATAATAATAATAAACAAAAGAAATTGAAACGAGATGATGATGATTGTTTTGGGCAAAAATGATGATGATTATTTTCTTTCTTTCTTTTAGAATGACAATGATGATGATTGTTTTAGGCAAAAACGATGATGATGATGGTTTTTTTTTTCTTTTGGAACGACGATGATGATGAGTGTTTTGGGCAAAAATGGTTTTTCAATTCCAGAAAGCGACTAGCCACTTGTGTCCATAATTGGGTTTTCAATTCCAGAAAGCAGCTAGCCGCCTGTGCTTAGAATTGGTTTTTCAATTCCAGAAATATAGTAGCTAGCCGGCTAATTTCTGGCGGCCAACTGACTGCACTCAAATTATTATTATTATTATTATTATTAAAAGTTATTATTTTTATTTTTTTATTATTATTATAACTTTATTATTTTTAATTATTATTATTAATATTTTATTAATATTATCATAATTAAGATTTATTATCATTAAAATTATTTTTTTAATTATTATTATTATCATTATTATTAAAATTTGTTAATTTTATTATTTTAATTAATATCATTTTTTAAATAATAATAATAGTTATTATTATAATTAACTAAAGCATTTTAGTAACTTGAAACAATTCAGCTTATTCTGATTACGATTTTAAGATAAAGTAAACACATCAATGGGATTCCAGCCCATTCTGATTCCGATTCCTACAGCTCAAGTAAACAACTTATTCTGATTCTCATTCTCCATTCTAATTGCAGCTCATTCCGATTCCAGCCCATTCCGATTCCCGTTTAGTAAACGCACCATAAGAGATACAGGAAGAAGATGAAGAGGCAAGTTTGTGCTAGTGCTTTACTTATTGTATGCATTATTTTTCTAGTTACATTGAGTAGTAGTACTAGTGTTGAAGCTGGGACATGCAGGGCTCCGTCTGAATGTGACAAGCAGTACCATTCGGATGATGAACTGGTGGTGGCATTGTCAATTGGGTGGTACAACAAAGGCGGTAGATGCTTGAACTATATATATTAGCATCTACGGTAATGGAAATAGTGTTAAGGTCAAGGTTGTTGACAAGTGTGACTACGCATTGAAGTAAGACCTAGCTAAGGAGGGGCTTTAGCCCCTTCTGAACCATTATGTTTTCTTTTAAATGCATCCTAAGCCCTTTCGAAAAGAGTTAAATAGAAAGAATTTGAGTACAATTTTTATATGATAAAACACTTGTAGTTCAGTGGTAAAAGTGCTACTTAGTAGTTTTTAAGACTTGGTTCAAATCTCAATAGATATATAATTTTGTTTTTTTAAATATTTGGTGGAGATGAAAAAGAATACTTTTACAAATGTGGTCACAATGAGGTATATAACATTTAAAATAAATAATTTATTATTATTATTTTTTAAAATTTAAGAGAAAATAATAGAATTTGAGTTTTTGAGACTTGAATAAGAAGTTCAACATTTAAAATAGTAAATAATTTATTACTATTATTTTTTAAATTTTAAGAGAAAATAATAGAATTTGAGTTTTTGAGAATTAAAATATACTCAAATGAACTGTAAAAAAAAATAAATAAATAAGTACCCCAAATTAAATTAAAGTTTTTCAAACTAAGTCCTCCCTAATTTAAGTGTCTGGGTCCACCACTGGCAGTTGCTACTTGCTAGTTAATTTTGTTTATCTCATACATTTCTAAACTGAGGATATATTAATACTAAAGTAAATGAGTATTATATTATGTATCATTTTGAGAAAGTCTTAAATGAGATGAACATTCAATGCTATCTATATATTCATTCAACAAATCACAATGACAATTATGAAAATGAGAAAAAGGAAATATATATATATATATATAATATGGTTATTATATCCCACCCATCATGAGTAGTGGCACAATATATAAACAAGTTTAAATTTTATTAATCACATATGTCGCCGTAAGAATTATCATTGTTAAAACTTTATCCATATCTTTATAACCTTCTCTTAAATTAATTTGCATAACAACACGTAACAAAAAAATAGTTGTCAAATCCAATATATATATATATATATAGTCGCTAATCACATCATGTCGCCATAAGAATCATCTTGCTTTTGTACTTATTATTTCGGCTTGTCATCATCTATATATCAATTAGTTTTAGAAGATTTTTCATTAAAATTACAGTTGTTTCTCATCAGACCTTATGACGATAATTGGCTTGATCCCATCTACCTCATTTTACTTAAATACTTGCTTTGCCTGAACAATGGAGTAAGATTCCGTCTTTACTTGGTTTGATATTCATGAGCTTTGTTAGATTAATTCCATTGAATTTGTAAGATTCTAGCTACTTCCCACATATAAATTCAATATACTTCACCAATGATTATTCATCTACATCTATAACATTAAATGCAAAAGTGAGATCAATTATAATTAAAAATTTTCAGGAACAAAATGTGAATTTGACCGTAAACAGTAACATATATTTGAAAATTTTCATGTATATATGTTTATATATATATTTTCAAAATGCAACATCGATATAACTCTTAATTTATACAAAGAATTATTAAAAAAGTACACTATGATAGTAAAATTAGTGGCTCAAAATTCATGATTTTTTTTTTTTAATCCAGGCTAAAGAAGAACGACATGTCATAATTAACATGTGAAAAAAACCAACAAATTAGAAAACCTCAAAATTATCCCTTCAAATGACAGCTGCGTAGCTCTTTGTTGTCGGTATATATTGTAACTATCATTTCTTGAATGGGCCAGAAATTTTGAATTAAATAGCCGGGTTTGGTCAATATATCCCTATAAGCAGCGTGTTATCACGAGCACCAAAACTCGCAAGCAAGCAAATTATTATCATAAACATGAAGAAGCAAGTTTGTGCTAGCAATATTATCCTTGCAATTGTTAGCATTATTTTTGTAGTAACGCATAATAGCGTTGAAGCAGGGACATGCAAGCCCAGTGGGAAGATTAGAGGGGAAAAGCCTCCACCAGGACAATGCAACAAAGATAACAACTCAGATTGCTGCAAAGAAGGCAAGCTTTACCCCATTTACAGATGTTCACCACCAGTGACCGGTCACACAAAGGAAACATTAACCATCAACAGCTTCGAGAAAAATGGGGATGGTGGCGGCCCATCTGAGTGTGACAACCAGTACCATTCAGATGATGACCCGGTTGTGGCATTGTCAACTGGATGGTACAATAAAGGCAGCCGATGCTTGAACTATATTAACATCTATGGTAATGGCAAAAGTGTTAAGGCTAAAGTATATGTGCTTATGATAGTTATATATGCTACTCTTTTTGCCCCTCACCATAACTCGATCGGTCGACCATTAATGCTTTTTATGTCCAGGATCATCCAAGTTTGAGTTCGAGTAATAATAAAGAATAAATGTTGGTGTTTAATGTATGGTGAGGATTCTCATCCTCATCCAAACCCTTTTTTTTTTAAAAGATTATATCTATATATAATCCTCCATGTATTAATAATTATAATGAGAATTTGTGTTTCTTTTCTTTTTCTTTCAATTTCATTTTATCCTTTTGTTTTAAGTTGATGCATGCATGTTATAAAGCTTCGGTATTAATGTAATATAAACAGCTTTATTAAGTTTTTTCAAATAAGTTGTACTCAATATCACAGCATGGATTGATGTAATATTCCAAATAAATTGTGATAATAATAACCTGATGTTGATTTAATTTTGTGACAGATGATCAAGATTTTTTTTTTTAATCTAAGTTTCTCCGGAGCAAAATACAAGGTGACATTTTAATTGATTTAATATGTATTATATTGCTTCGCACTTGCAATTAAGTAAGATACCATCCTTGTTATAAATAGGTTTTGATACTGAATTTCGTAAGATAACATTGAATTTAGAAATGGTGCGGCCATAAGATTCTAAAGGATAGGGGTGTTCAGAATCCAATCCGATCCGCTCAATCCGTCTGATCCGTAAAAATCCGATCCGCAAAAATCTAATCCGTGGATTGATGGTTTGGATTGGATTGAAATTTTGAAAATCCGCAGTCAGTGGATTGGATATGGATTTACTTCTGTAAATCCGTAAAAATATGCGAATCCGCAAAAAATAAAATAAAAAATATTTATTTAATTAAAAAATAAAACTTGTAAATGTGGCACTACTGCTTACTAATAAATAAATTAGTTAAAATATAGTTACACTAACATCATATTGTATTTTATCTTCTAATAATATAAAATAAAAAATAGTTAAATAATTAAATAAACAAATATAACTTCCTAAACAATAATAAAAAACCCTTAGCCAAACATTTAACTCTGATAATCCTTGATGAAACAATAGATGAGATTGAACAAATTAAGATAGGTAAATATTACAACTTAACTTTAACTGTAATTATTGATTATTATTTAACTTTATATTTTTATTCTATTTTTAAAATATTCACATCTTTCTAAAGTCTTACACGTACAGAGATTTTGGGAGCTGATAAGAATATATTCAATGAAACTTGGTAGCATTTGATGGGATAGTAAGCAAAGATAAATATTTATTAATTGTTTTTATTAAATAGGATATTTTTATTTGTTATTTATTTTAATTATGTCTATTTTGTTTAGGTTAAAATACGGAATACAAATTGGGGTTGGACATTTTGATAAATCATCCAAGCTCTCAAGTTTAACTTTTGTATAGATTTAAATTCATAATTTTAGTTCATTTTCATATATTGATCTAAATAAGTGAGATTTTTTTTCTGTGTGTTATAATTTTAAGTAGAATTTACCAATGAAATCAGTAGATATTCTTATCTGTATAGGTTCCATATGTTCCTTATAATAATGCTTCCTGATTCATTTGTGATTTTTTTAACGAATGGTAATTTTTTTCCTATTAAGATAACCTCAAAATTATCACTACAAATAACAGCAAGCTCCTCCCTATATCTATATATCTATATATATATATTAATAATATTTCAATCAGGGATCTCTGATCATATTAAGGTCAGGGATAAGCTAACAGACAAAAAAGAAAAAAAAAACACAGACTCCAATACAATATATTTTGTCATGTAGTGTATTAAAATTTATATTTTTTTATCTTTTAGTTCATTCCTGACTTTAATATATTCATAAATTCCTAATTGGAAACCCATTGTATATATATATATATATAAAATTATTCACCCCGCTAGTACTGTACCCATCACCAGCTGCTACCCAAAGGCAACATTAACACTAAACAGCTTCAAAATAATGATACAATTGTGGCATTATATCAAAGTACCGGATGGTTCAACAAGATTAAGAGGAGATGCTTCAAGTACGTTCACAATTAATATTATCATTATGCATGGTAATGGAAAAGAGTTAAAGCTATTTAATAATTAGGTCGTCGATGAGTATGACTTGACGATCGGTTGCCACTCCGATCACGATTATAAGGCATGCACCGTGTGATGTATGACATATATTGACTTTGTAAATGCATCAAAAGCTGTGTGGAAAAGCTTTGGGGATCGAGTGCCTGAAATCAGTGGGGTGGCTTTAATATATTTACTAGTCTGATACTTAATTTGTAATCTTGTTGTCTCAATGAGTTAGTTTTAAATATCAATCAATGAGTTAGTTTTAAATATCAATCAATATAGAAACAAGGTAATGGTATAAATCATTATGAATTAGTATAAATCATTCTAATTATTTTATGTTTTATCAGATTAATATGTGACTAATGTTAAATATTACAGAGTAATCGTAATTGACTTCTTTTATTATGTGATCATATATTATGTTATTGAGTTTAATTATTTCACCCTATATATTATTATATTATAAATATAATATAATATTTAATTGTATTATTTTAGCTCATAATGAAATGAATAATTTTGTAATAATACATGAAAAATCCCCACTCATGTTAACAAAACAAGAAGATTTCTAAACTGTTGGCCAACTATCAAAAGACTGCATAGTAATTCTCAATGAGCTTCAAGCTTGAGTTGAAGGCAACAAGTTACAGCGGAGGACAGAGGCTTCTGGCTTCTGCTGTAACAGGAGCTGAGCAGCAGCATTGATCATGGCTAATCAAGGTACATGGTCTTTTCTCTCTCTGGTACGTGTTTGAATGGCAATATTGCAAGATCATGAGATTTTAAATAGAAATTGTTGCAGCAATATACTGATAATAATACAATATATAGTTGTTTAAACAATTAAATTATTGTGATAAAACAAAAACAATTAAATTATTGCATACAAGCCAGCGTTTAGAAGGACCACGTACGTAGTTGGTTAATTAATATGTTTTCTTGGACTGACATCAAAATGAAATATTTATCAGATCACTTAATTGCCATATACACACAATATTTAATTAACAATCCAGCACAAATAATAATTAAATTAAAGATCAAAGATCATAACTTAAAGCTTATCTTTTGGTTCTGATAATTGTGCCGACGTAAGGCAACGCATACATATCACGTAGCTTAAGCACTTTCTTTAAGTTGACTTCACTATGAACATCTTACAATAAAATCTAAATCAAGGTTTTTCTAATATTAGAATACAAAAAAACACTCCAAGATTTTATCACCTACGTTATCTTTAATAATTAAGGGATCTAATTCTTAAAACTTTGACTGCAAAAATGGTGTAATATTACATTTTATATCTAAGTAATAAAATTAATTTTTCATATTCATGTAATCTCTATTATATATAGCTTACTGCATTTTCAAGTCCTTCACCAAACCTATTTATATTTCAACAGATTCACAAAGCAATAGAAGAGTAATATACAAAATGAAGAAGCAACTTTCCTCTTGTACATGTGTTGTTCTTCTCATTTGGGTTCTGGTTCTGGTGACATTGAGTGTTGAAGCTGGTACCTGTAACCCCAGCGGCAAGATAAGGGGTAAAAAGCCTCCACCAGGACAATGCAATCAAGAAAACTACTCCGATTGCTGCAAACAAGGCAAGCTTTACAGCATTTTCAGATGTTCACCACCAGTGGCCGGTCACACAAAGGCAACATTAACACTCAACAGCTTCCAGAAAGGCGGGGATGGCGGTGGCCCATCTGAATGTGACAACCAGTACCATTCAGATGATGAACCAGTTGTGGCATTGTCAACTGGATGGTACAACAAAGGCAGCAGATGCTTGAACTATATTAACATCTATGGTAATGGAAATAGTGTTAAGGCTAAAGTTGTCGATGAGTGTGACTCCACAATGGGCTGTGATTCTGATCATGATTATCAGCCTCCATGCCGTAACAATATTGTTGATGCATCAAAAGCTGTTTGGGAAGCCCTGGGAGCGCCTCAAAGTCAGCTTGAAATGGAAATATATTGGTCTGATGCTTGATTCTCTTGATGTTTGTGATACTATATGATGCTTTTTTATTAACTTCTGTTTACTTCATAGTCCTCCATGTATTATTAGTATTGTAATGAGAGTTTGTGTTACTTTTCGTTTTCTTGTGATTTTATTTTTCCCTTTCGTTTGAAGTTGGTGTGTTAAGCTTTATGTATTTACGTATATTTAAACAGCATCAAATTTTCTTTAGTTAATACTCTGCATCACTGCACGGATCAGCCATATTCTCTGTAAGAACTACAATTGCCTCCCAGGAATCTAAAACCTCGATAAACGGAGCCTATAACATTCAAAGAGTTAAACGAAATAACGCTTTCTGTTGAGCAAGACAACGACTTCTGCAATCGGCAAAATAAAAATGAGAAGAAAGAAAATTCTGCGTGGTCAATTGGTAATCTGATGCAAAAAGAAATTTAATTAGAACAGACTTGTACTTTTTCTATTCTTTTATTTCAAAACTTAAACTGCACAGATTATAGTGCAGCAGATGTTTAAAACTAGACCCTGAGAAAGAAAGAGATATATCGCATGGCTAACGCTGTTCATAACCTTAAAAATACAATGGCTTTCGAGTTTAGCGCTAGATTTGTTGGAAACACAATATTTATAAAATTAATCTTGAATTAAGCATATGTACATATGTCTTAATTACAAGTCCAGGATCAATAAACAAGTACAGAAGCCAAAGCTTTACAAGCACTACTCAGAAAACCAGAATTTGACACACTAGTAAAAGAAACTTAGCCAGTGGTACCAATAACCCATCAAAGCAAACTATCAGTTCGAGCCGGAAGCCGCCTGAAGAAATTAATTAGTGCAGAGGGTCTCTTATGCCGGAACCTGGGATGCCTCATGATATAACATCCAGCTAAAAGACCAAGCACCCGCAAAGGTGTCATATACAACACAACAGCAGCCACAAGACAAAAGATCACAAATATGGATGTGGCCCGAGGATCTCGCCAGCTCAATAGCGCTTGAATTCGCTCTCCTTGAGTAGCCACATCACCCAGAACTGTCTGTATCCTTCCAGCCAAACACCTGAGTCGATCATACCTCATACAAACTATCTCAGGACTCGTTGCAGGAAACGTGTCGAACTCCTCATCTAGCTCATCACGGTGCACTGCATATGCACATGAGATTATTGGGTCCATGTGAGGGGGGCATCTTGGACGATAACGGTAATTCCAAAGCCCAATCATGAACATGCACAGAAATACAGTTGGCAAAATCAGTTTGGGAAACACACAACCATCACAAAGAGAATATGTACTAGAAACGTTGTAACAGGGTTCCTCCACATGCAAACTTCCCTAAACCGTTCTCCAACAACAAATAATCCTGAGAATAATGACATCAGTCTGAAAAAATTTGCCTTGCTGCGCCTCATGCTCCAGAGATTAGAGTCCACGTCGGACATGTATTCAACTACTTCATTCCTCAGAGGAGGTTCTGCCATACTAAGTCGAGCTGCCACAATGTTGACAGCCTGGTGACGCAATATATCCAGTCGAACCACAGTCAATGGCCTGACATAATGCATCTTTGGTAACAGGGATCGGGGGTATAGAAACATCATGTTTGCAAATGATGCATAAGAAAACCGTATTGCCAGATGCAATTCACCCATCTTCTTGACACCAGAGTGATCGAGGACTAGAAGGGGATAAGAGTGTGTATATATACGACCAGTTTCAAGAGTAGAGATTCTAATCCGAACCTTACCAATTTTCTCGTCTTTGCTACCACTTGAACTACCAATATGGCTGTTATCAAAAACTCCCACAGTAAGAACTGTGGCTGGATCATAAACTTCCCAGGTGTACTGCTCATTATATTTCGGGCTCAAGCTATTAATTATGCTTCGAGTTCTAACCCATTTGCGACCGTAATTTGCAACGCAATATGTGTCAGACGTACCTCTTCCATCTCTTTCTTTCATAGGGTGGAGGCCATCAGCACTTATAATGCCAAGCTCCAACACACCTACAGGTGGTTTCCAGAGCTGCTTTGCTGTTGGTCGGAGATCACTGCTGTAGTGAGTGGACTCATTAAGCACATGGTAACCTCCATCAAGACACACACGAAGATGCAGTCTGCTAGAGAACTTATCTTTCTTTGCATTATCTCCATCCAAAGCAGCTGACACGGACTTTTCAAGATTGAACCACCTGGTGTGGACAATGCGGTCATCAGAACGCTTCTCAACAGAGTGCAATGGTATCATAGCCCTACCGATGATCTCATCTTTGTTGGGGCCCACACGATCTTCAACTGTGAGAATAAGATGATCTTCAAAGGGTTCAGCGGTAACAAACATCATATCCTCATTCCAAACTGGATTCAGAGTCCCAGATTGAACAGATTTTGTCTTTAGAACCTGGTTACCAATCTGCACCTTAACATATGCATCAGGAAATCGAGTCTCATCAGATAAGACCAGATCTTGTGCCTCAACCACATTAACACGGACATACCATAGTATTGGAGAATGATAAACTTTCGAGCGGAAGTGTGTGGAGACATTTGAAGGACTATCAGTTGGAGTAACAGCATCTGAATGCCATGCATCAGGAAAAGCCTCATCAGCTTGTGTACCATACCAGACAGCAAGCATCAATTCACCCTTTTTCTTCTCCCCTTTCCTGTCTTCAAGACGATACCACTCTGAAGCTAATGGACTACCAGGTGGAACTCGTGTGGGAACCTTGTTCAGGTCAAACCTTACCAACCCAGCAAAGTCATCCATCGCCATATCCTTATCCTTGACAACAACTTCCTGTACAGATGACTGCAATCTCTCCCGCGCAAAGGAAAACACCTCATTCCACTCTGGATTCTGTTTCTTCTCATAACAAGTTGTAATCCATTCGTAGTTCCCAACCTTTACTTCAACAAATGGGTCAAGGCTCCCAGTCACATCCTTGGAAGGAAGGTCACGGGCTTTTACAACTCGTACGAAAAGGTACCGCATCTGCTCAACAAGATCAAAGTTGCTAGCCCGCCGGTCACCATGTAAAACTCGCCCTC
Organism: Clausena lansium; assembly: GCA_030449835.1. Lineage (NCBI taxonomy): Eukaryota > Viridiplantae > Streptophyta > Magnoliopsida > Sapindales > Rutaceae > Clausena > Clausena lansium. Next base: position 1,970,988 of record JASUUF010000146.1, on the reverse strand, counting down.
CAATAACTTGTCCCCTCCAAGAAGAGGACTTGTTTCTTTAAGTGCATAATCAGTAGGTTGTGATGATAACCCTGAGGATGTGTGCACAATTTGAGAAGCTTGTGGTTCAGATTTCATCTCATAAGCTCGATAATTCATTGATGGCTGAGTTGCAGCTGGGGAAGAATATTGCTGTTGTTGCGAGATATTTGCATTTGGAAGATGATGAAATGTGTGTCTTGTCTGAGCTTTATCATCTGAGAATTGGTCAGGCGCTGAGCTTGGAAATTGTTCGCGTTCTTGAGATTTGGTTGAGCGCGAATCTGTATGCATAAATGATTCCGTTGCAGGAAGAGGGTTTGAAGATCTTATCGATGGGTCATCAGTGACAAAAACTTTCAATCCAAGTTCTCCTTGAACACGAGAAAAGATTCTACGCTTCTCCAGAGGATAATGTAAAACAAGAGCGTCATCAGAATTATGGTCGATTTGTATTCCAGTAAGACAGACTTTACCAAGGAAGGAGTTGGTTGTTCTACTACGATTGTAGACATTCGCTTCAAGGGCAAGGTTCGATAGATTGCTGGGATCAGAGATGTTGAAGTAGAAACTTTCATTCCAAACAGGATTGAGATCTTTCTCCTTGGTTTTTGTGCAATATTTCTGACCATCAAAATGGAGCTCTACAAAAGCATTGGATGAGCCCTGCCCATCTTTGGCCATAAGGTCGTGGGCACTCACAACCTCTACTCCTAGCTTGTGATTACTCATGGTAATTTTTATCAAATTTGGGGACCTGGTTGAAGGAATCAGACCAGCTTTCTTTCAGGAATTGTCAGAAAGCAAGAAGCACCTGCAATCCAGCACATATAAAGATTTTAAAACTTTCTTGAGCATTTTATGCCAGAACCAACAAGAGGAAAACTAAATGAAGAAAAAGGTGTTAAAATTTGAATAACACAAAGACACTGATGACAGTTAAAGCAAGCATATGCATAAATACGTCCTGATGGTCGGAACCATAAACCCCAAAGAGTGGCTTCGTTGAGTTTTGTTTTAATTTCTATGCGGAAAATTTACTGATACCAATGGTTGTAGAAGCTAGAAAATAGATAAAAATAAGAATAAACTGTTGTGTTAAACAAAAAGTACGATGGATGTGTACTTTTAAGAAAGAAAGGCGCACTTCTTTTAGTGCAGTATCAAAAACTATGAACCACAAAATACTAAAGTAAAGCAAGTAGAAGTCAGAAAGTGAATCAAGAGCAAAGAAATTATGTTTGCATATTCATTCTGAAATAACCAAGAAGAAAGAAAAAGAATATTCGGAGCCCTTCGTGTACTTTTTCAGCAGTCTTCAAAGCTGAACAGAGCATATTTCACATAACCCTTCAATTATATCCCATCTAAGCTGGGGAGATTTGAGCTAAATCATCCAAAAAAGAGAAGTAAGTCAGACCCCAGAACAGAGCAGCTCCACCAGTTCGCAGGAATATAGGTATCCGACTATCCATGATCGGCAAAGGATCAAAGAGCAAAGAAAAATAATCCATTTTTAAAGCATGTAAGAGACAAGGCATAAAAACAACGAGAAATGTAAGAAAAAGAAAGACCTCCTCTTGAGCTTTTGCAGGTTAAATTTTGAAAGAGGACTCCGTTTATTGTTTATTTTGAGGGCCTGAGCTTTGTGATGAAGATGATCATCATATAGAAAAGAAATGAAATGAAAGTACATGTAGTGACGCTTCAGAAAAGATACAAAGTCGTCAAAAACGAGTTAAACGTTGACACATGATCCTGAGGGTAAAATTAAAGAATGCAAGTCATTCATTTTTGTTTGGTCATGGTCCACTGTCTCTGTTTTTCATCAGATTTTCCCTGCATTTTTTCTCCTGCCCGTCAACTCACTCACCTATGTACTATGTTTTTATTATCATTACGATTCTGCTACGGAACCATCAGCGTTTTTGTTTTTGCCCTTTTTCCCACGCTCGCGTCTTAGTTCAACACGCGTCACCATTTCATTATATTACAACTAAGAAATAGAATTGCCTTTGAAAAAAAAATTTAATATTATCTTTTTTTTTCTTCAACAAATATTAGATGTATTCATTGAAAAAGAAAATTAAAAATTAGGTAATAACTAATAAAATTAGTGAAGTCAAACTGTCGATTAATTCTTATGATAAAACAATAACTAAAAAAATAGTCTTTAAATATGGAATTATAGCGTTAAAATTAGGCCTTGATAACGGCATTGTCGAGAGAAGATGAAGGAACCTTCCTTCTTATATTAATTAATTAATATATTTTAAGCCACGAAAGTTTAATTGCTAACATAATAAAAGAAATGAATGTTTCAAGTCTTATAATTAATTATTATTAATGGTTACATATTGTTAAATTTAAATAGAAAGAAGAAGAGACATGTTTCAAGGCTTATAATTAATTATTATTAATGATTACATATTTTCATTTTCTATTTTTAATCTTTTGTAATGTAATTATTTTTTAATCTCAGCCAATATATTAGATAATAGAGAATATAAAAAAATAAGTAATAATGATGCCACATTAGCTCTTCTAGTCCCAACTTTATGTATATATATAGATAGTGAAATCAAACTGTCGATTAATTCTTACGATAAAACAATAACTTAAAAAATAGTCTTTAAATATAGGATTATGATGTTAAAATTAGACCTTGGTAGTGGCATTGTTGAGAGAAGATGAAGGAACCTTCCTTCCTATATTAATCAGTTGATGTAGTTTAAGTCAAGAAAGTTTAATTGCTAACATAATAAAAGAAATGAATGTTTCAAGGCTTATAATTAATTATTATTAATGGTTACATATTGTTGAATTTAAATAGAAAGAGGAAGAGACATGTTTCAAAGCTTATAATTAATTATTATTAATGATTACTCAAGCTCTTGTCTAGAGGGAAAAGTTGCAGAGAAAGGACAAGAAAAATTGCTGAAAATTGTTTTAAGGCTATATCGGATCAATCTTTGGGTGAGTTTTTCTTTGAAGTAAACAGCTAACGAACCTTACTTTCTAATGATCAATTCCCTAAAATTTCTTATTACTCAACTCCCCAACTCAAACAAAATAAAACATAGTGGAAGAGATGATGAAAATCTAATTGAGAATCCCATGTGACCCATCTTTACAAATTTCAAGCCAAAAAATAATTTTAAAAGCTATTTGATTAGCCTCACTTCTTCCAAATAATTTCCCTCAAACACTCACAATACAGAATTTATCATCTTGATTTAACTCCCATTAACAAGCTTTAAACCCTCTCCAAACCTCTTCTCCTCATCTCTCAATTAATATTTAGCTTCAAGTTGTCTATACCACATCAACCAACAACTAACGCCCAAGAATTTGATACCCTTTAAAAAGTATCAACCATTTCCAATAAATTTCTTTAGATGAAAAAATAAATAAATAAAACTATAAAATCTTTACGGTTATCCAAAATGAGCTAGAAAGCACTGCTACTGCAACAAATGAATATCATATTGCACAATGAAAAGTTACACATAAAAAGACCTTAAAAGATAGAGAATATTTATGTGTCGCTACAAGTTAACTGAATGCCAATTACATTTGTCATCGGAACAACAATAAAAGATTTCTTTTTGTGGAAAAAGAGAAAACAAGAAAGAAAAAGAAATAAAACCTCTTGGATCGCCTATGTTGAGCTTGAGCACGAACATGTGTACGTGGCCAAGAATCTCCCTTCTGTCTCTTCCCAGCCGCCTCTTCATCTTCCTCTACATTGAAACCATTCATTTTACCATTCCTCATCAAAACAAGCGCTCATATCCTCTGTTAATTTCCAAAACAAAACACTATCAAATCAAAAGTTAATATTGATATATGTTTTTACTTTATAAAGCACCCAACCGAAATTATAGAGCCAATTAGTGAGATGGGCAAGAAATGGAGAGAAAGAACTCTCTTAATGATTGAGTGAAATTAACTTTTCTTGCGAAATATTGTAGTTTCAGTATATTTGTCTGTTATTTATCTATTAAAATAATAATTATAAATGTCTGATGTATAATCAGTTAAAAAAAAATTACATAGAAACGTTGGATGCTCATATTTGAATAAGGATGTTTGTGAAGGAAATGGAACGTCAAGTAAATAACCTCACTTACTTCAAAGAATAGGACCATGTTGCTGGTGATGGGAGAATTGAATTTGATCATTCTTGGGTCGTAGAGTGCATTCAATGACATGATTTATTTCACCTGATCAAAGGAGTAACGTTAAGACTTAGGGACAGCTCAGATTTATTTTTATTTTTCAAAATCAAGGTGTTAGCTGTTGGGTCCCTTTATGTGTTTGTGAGCTTGCTCTAAAGCTCGTCCTTTTCAGTTATTTACCCGCCATAAATTCTGTGTCGGTTTTGCTTCAAGTCTGCAGTGAACTCAGCCAATTTATTAATTGATATATTGAATTCAAGAAATATCACAGATTAAATAAATTAAATATTATAATTAATTTTTTTTTTTATGAAATATGTTTAAATTCTTTTAATTGTAACGGTTGAATGATTTTTTATATAAAAAATTAATTGATAGAACATAAAAAAATAAAAAGTGGTGAAAAAATAATAAGAAGATATAAATAATTTATTAGATAATAGAGAATATACAAAAATAAAGAATAGTAATGCCACATCAGCACCTTTAACCTTAACTATATATATATATATATATATATATATATATATTGAAATCAGAACGGGTGACACTTGGCTCACAAAAATACTGTTTTTACTAATTGGACCGTCCAAATCAACTTGAAAATGCCGATATTAGTGGAATACAAAGCGTGACCTACGAATATAATAAAATATGTTCACTGTTCATTGATGATTGGCTCTGTAGACTGTAATCTACGACACCACCACAATGAGTTGGGCCAAGAATAAGAGGGCAGCTGCCCAGGCAGGGCCCCAAATCCTTGCCACGTGGATTGTTGCCGCCCGGCGGAGAGGGGGGGGGGGGGGGGGGTGTTGTTTTTCCATTCGTTTCAAGTGACCATTTTTGCACCCCCGCCTCTACTCTCAAAATTGATCAAAACCCAAATTGAAATCGCTATTTTTTTTTCCTTTTTTGGTAATATAATTTTAGCTCCTTTTACAGATCATCACATCATGCCTCATAAAATCACCAATTTAATTTTCCATGAAACAAATTATTTTTAATGGATTTTGGTTAAGTAAATTGAGAATATTAAACCTACTAAAAATAATAAATTTTATTTTTGGGTTAAAGGGAGCACATCATTGAGTTGTTGAGTATGGACTGATTAGGCTTTCTAATGAAAAGAGGAGGATGAAAGGTAGTTGGAAATAGTGGAAGGCTGAGATTTTAGGAAATAAGCCAAGGGAAGTGTTTTGAACCTGCAAAACGAATAGAAAAAGGTTAGAAGTGGAGCTGGCGGTGGCCGAAGACCACACTCCGACGCTCAAATCAACAACTCAAGTTTTTGTGAAATAGAGAGCTTATCTGCTCTCTGAAAATAGAGAATGAGGTTAAGACTTAGAGCCAGTTAGTGAGATGGACAGGAACTCAAGCGAAAGAACTCTATTAATTCTTTTAATGGGTATATTATAATTGCATAGAAACATTGGATGCTTATATTTGAATAAGGATGTTTGTGAAGGAAATAGAATGTCAAGTAAATAACCTCACATACTTCAAAGAATGGGACCAAGGTACTGGTGATTGGAGAATTGAATTTGATCACTTTTGGGTCGTTGAGTGCATTCAATGACATGATTTATTTCACCTGATCAAAAGAGTAACGTTAAGACTTAGAGACCGCTTAGAATTATTTTTATTTTTCAAAATCCAGGTGTTAGCTGTTGGGTCCCTTTCGGTGTTTGTGAGCTTGCTCTAATGCTTGTCCTTTTCAGTTATTTAGCCGGCATAAATTCTGTGTCCGTTTTGCTTCAAGTCTGCCGTGAACTCAGCCAATTTATTAATTGATATATTGAATTCAAGAAATATCACAGGTTAAACTAATTAAATGCTATAATTAATATTTTTTTCTTATTCTTTTGTGATTAGAATAGCTCACATGAAAAATATTTTGAAGATCGTTTGACCACTTCGACTTTACGCAGTATACCTTTCAACTCTTTTGGTGCATATGGGGTACCTCATGTAGGATATCCCATGTGAAGTATCCTATTTAGGGTACCTATATATCTTTAATAGCTAAAACCGCATGAGATAGATTGAGGTATCCTAGAGTGTCCTTGGGGTATCCTTGATGACCAGAATCCTTTCGAATAAGTAGAGTACTCCAAACACCATAGGTTCGCATTTTAAGCAAAAAATCTCCTCAATGACACGTGGCGCTCTTTTATTACTTTTTATATTTCTTCCTCAAGCAACATCCCCCTAGTTTCTTTTTGGCGAAAATAATTGAAGCAAAAGAAACTCTTAAAAAAATTACGAGCCTATCCTGCCTATCTTCCTTTGGGTTGACTGTATATTTTCCCAAATCAGAGACTGCCCATTTTCTTCCTCTTAATTTTCAGATCCAGCAAGTCTCGATCTTTGGGGGATAGGAGGGCTACCCAGAAAGACTTGAGCACTTAGGGCCAAGTGTATGATTTCTTCCTCCGTTCTTTTTAAGGTATCTCATAAGGGTGAAACTAGGGCTGGGCATTTTAGCCGACTCGACCCGATCCGTTCCAATCCGACCCGATCTGAATATAATTGGGTTAGGATCAGATCGGATGGGGTAAAATATCCGATTGGGTGATTTTCAGCCAACCCGATCAGGTTGTGATCGGATCGGGCAAAAACCCGATCAGGTTGGCTACAAAAAAATAAATTAATTGTAAAGCAATAAAGCTGTAAAGCACACACACCACACAAAATAAAAAAAAAAAGAGGGAAATTAATTGTAAAGCGTACACACCACACACATTGCTCTGTCTCACCCACTCCCTCTCTTCTCTAATCTGTAGCCTTTTCTTCAATTTCTTCTCTTCACAACTCTCTAGTCAGTAGTCTCTAATCCTGTCTCTTCTTCAGTTTCTTCTTTTCACAACGCAAAAGCAATTAATCAAAGCGGTAGCTAGCAACACTCATGATCGAAATGGCACGCCAGACGACACGACCAGTCACCGACACAGCCGCGATAACTGACGCAGTCCATAGTCACTGCCGTTAACAGATCTACTACTCTTTAGCGGATGTGGCTCTCCAAGCTCGAACTGAAATTTTGGATGGTATATTAATTGTTAATAATATGTTTTGTTCATGATAAAATCAAAAAATTTTGGGAATTGAAAATTTTCCTATATGAATTAAACTTTGATTCATTATATATGAGTTTGATTTGCATTCATCCTCATTCCTCTCGGGTTGTGTTATCCCAGTGACTTATTTTATTTGTCAATTAATTTAACAGAATTATAATTAATTAGGTTAGTAATTATATATATATGTGTGTGTGTGTGTGTGTGTGTGTGTGTGATATATCCAATGACAGTACGCATAAATTAACTATAGGAATAATTGTTAATGAAATTAGCAATCTTTCGTTTTTGGTGTATGGTTGGCATTTGCAGGCCTTGGTCTATTCGCTATCTCCGTGATTTTATTTTATTTTTTGGTTAATCCTTCGAGAAATTTATTGTAGTTGTTATTCACTTTTAATTTTTATTCACTTGATTGTAGTTATTATAGTTTTAAGCTTTAATTGTTATTGTAATATTTAGACATTGTGCAGTACTGCACTACTTTGGATGTATTAGAGATATTAAGTTTGGATTTTGTGACTAATTTTGAACTTTTAGATTGTAATTAAACAGTTTAATTATGTTTTTATGTTTAAATTTTGTGATTTTTGTGTTTTGGAGACTAATAAATTTGGATTTTGTGTTTGTTATAGTAGTATACTAGTTTTTATCTTCTTTCTTTTGTTTTTTGGGTGATGGAAATCAGTGAAAATGGACTAAAAAGAAATAATTTCATAAAAGTAATCTTGTAATAACTAAATAATTGTAAAACAGCCCCAAAATTGACAAAATAACTCAAAATGGTCCATTTGACCCGAACTCGAATTTAACCTAATTTTGATCCGATCTATACTTAATCCGAATTCAAACTGATCTTAATTTAACCCGAATTTTAATTCGATCTAATCCAATTTGAATACTGTTCAATCCGATCTGATCCGAATTAAAATTCGGGTTAAATTTGGATGAATTTTCTCTCTACCGATCAACCCGAAATCAGATCGAGTTGATCCGAACTCGATTCGAACCCGATTTTGCCCAGCCCTAGGTGAAACCTTAGAGTATCTTGCAACAAATAAGATAGCTCTTTACATTGACCTTTTCGACTTGGGATTCTGCCTTCCCTTCCAGCCCTTTTTCACGAAAACGTTTATCTATCCATGAGTTGCCCCAGGATAATTGTCCTTACCTGGTTGGAGAGTGTTGACTAACCTTCATATATTGTGCTTGCTAGTGGGTGGGGGTGGGGTACCCTATTTAATAGTACCTTAGGTGTCACTTCCTCATAGGGTACCCTGCCTCCTTGTTCTTTGGAGCAAAGTCTTGGTCATAGCACTCCTCTCCCAGTGGTTCTAAAGGGCACGTTCTTCTCTTTGTCTTAGGATTTTGCTAAAGAGAAACTTTACCTTGTGGTGAATGATAAAGACTCGCACGTTGATGGATGAGAGCATCGCCCTAGAAACTGCTGTCAATTTGGATAAGTTGGAGAGGGCGAAGCTGAGTGCGAGGGTACATCATCCATATTTTTTTTTCTAGTGGTTGGCAGGTATGCATCGCTCTAATGAGGGCTTCGATGCCTTCTTAAGGTACTGGAGAAGTGGTTCATCGGTTACCTCGAGATCCTCCTCATCTAAGGGTACTCTTTCTTCGTGTGCTCTAAGGACAAAACTAAAATCACAGGGCTCTTCTCTTGGCGGCTTCGAGGGTACTCTATCCCAACATCCACATCAGGTACCCCTGCTACCAAAGCTTATACTTTTGTGACCTCTGACACTTTTTCTAATCCCCCTGTCTTGAGAGATGATGGTAAAAATGAGCTGCCAGCTGTGGGGTACCTCATTATACAGCTATAGTACCACCCGGTGATGATTTTGATGCCTTCTTCCAGAAAATGACTGGTGGTTCGTCCGGTGCTCTTTCGGCAAAGGCTACCCAACCTCCTCGAGCTCCAAGGGGTAAGACTAGATCATAAGGTACCCCTTCAGGTGGATCGATGGGTACATCAAGTTGAAAAGTGGGTCAGCAAGGCGGACATTCTGAAGGTGATTGAGGAGAAGAAATCCCCGGTGTCTTTGTCTGGTAGACCGCATAGGTCCCTTAGGGTACCCGGCATACCTTAGCAGAGGCTTCCCTCATATGCTTCAGCTTCGGAAGCTCGTATTTCGGGCACATTCAAATTTCTCACGGGTCCCCCTACTTTTAACAATGGTGAAGATGATATCCCACCGGCTGTGTGATTTTTTAACTTGCTGGATTTTTCTTCTTCTTGGGGTTCCCCGATGATTATACTTAAAACTTTTTCTTCTTTTTCTTTTTGATTTATAGGCAACTTCGTGCTGTTGAGGGTGCCCTAACTATTCCGATGTTGTACTAACTTTTTTTTCATGTGACTATAGGTGCGCTTAGGGCCGTTGTGCTGCCACAACGCAACTGCTCTAGCTCCTTTCTTTCATGGAAAAACTATGGAAATAAAGGGGCTGGAGCAGCTGCCCTAAGTGCACCTTATATATATTTTGAATTTTCATTTGCTTGGCGTAAACTAGTGATTTTGGAGAATTATTGGGTACCATTATGTATATTTGGGGTACCCTTTTATGGTGTACCCCTTTATGGAGTACACCATGCATCAGATTTGGGATACCAGGCTTTATTAGTCGCACGGCGATCTTCTTAGGTACCTTTCGTATATTCGGGGTACCTCCTCCATGGGGTACCCCAGAAACTTGATTGGAGAAACCCAACTTTATCAGTTATAAGGCGATCTTTTTAGCTACCTTTCATGTGTTCGCGGTACCTTCCCTATGGGGTACCTCAGAAATCCAATTGAAGAAACCAAACTTTATTAGTTACAAGGCAATATTCAGGTGATCTTCTTAGATATCTTTCATGTGCTCGGGGTACCTCCCCTATGGGATACCCCAGAAACCCAATTAGAGAAACCCAACTTTATTAGTTGCAAGGTGATCTTCTTAAATATACCTGCTGTATATCACAATAGAATCGCGGCGCATCTTGACGATAATTATTAATAGTGATAATAAGAACACATAATGACGACAATAATAACCGATGTAATATAGAATAACAGAGGCGGCAACTAGCCTACCCCTTTTCTTTTAAGCACCTATCCTTGCCTATTTATTTTGAACTATTCATTCACTACTTTTTTGAGAGAATGGAGGTGCGGTCAGATGCGTACCTTAATGAGAACTCATGTTGCTATAGTACAGCGGTATATCCCGCCCTCGGGCCTTCTCTGGCCCTCTCTCTCTTTAGGAATCACAGCGTCAGTTACGCACTCAACTCGACCTATTTATTTTAAATTGCTTATTCCCTATTTTCTTAAGAAAATGGAGACGTGGGCGGATGCGTACCTTAACGGGAACTCATGTCACTATAGTACAGCGGTATACCCCGCCTTAGGCCTTTTCTGGCCCTCCCTCTCTTTAATGGCTGTAATTTTCATTAATGCATTGTTTTACCATTCTAACTTGGGTAGTTCATAGTGATTGGGTCAAGTGAGGTATCCCGGCATGTTTTGCAATAAATGGGATAGGTTAGGTGCCCCAGCATATTCTTGGCGAATTTTGGCACTTGTTGCAGCTTCTACCATATTTTTGGGGTCCTCCGCATTGTAGGCCAATAGTACCCCTGGCGAAGAGCTATCTATACCAAGGATTGGGCTCCATAGTGGTTGCCGCATATTCCTTCGTGTATCTCCCTTAAGACATACTCAGCTTGATTACTTCCTAAGCACTTCAGATGGGGTAAGGTAAACCTTCTCCTGTATAGAGTATCCTCAATAAGGTAGTATCGTGCAGCTCTGTACTTCAGCTTTCTTACTTCGTCCCTATCTTGGGGTAAGCCTCCATCTTTGAGGTACCTCACAATAGGTTTCATCTAGGGTACCCTTTCATATATTGACTCCACTTCTATAGGCTCCGGAAGATCAACACTAGAAGTGGGTATATGCTCAGTCATGATAGGACCAGCTGATTGGGCTGTGCCAAATGACGCCATCTTGGTTAAATTGTCAGCATGGCAGTTCTCCATCACTTCAAACAAATTGGGACATCAACTCTCTAGTTTTTCTGAGGTACCCCTTCATGTTTTCTCCTTTTGCTTGGTACGCTGTAGTAATCTGGCTTACCACCAGTTAAGAGTTACTTTTGATGTGGACCCTTTTTTTCTCCCAAAGCCTTTGACATCCTCAAACCCACAATAATAGCTTCATACTCGGCTTTATTGTTTGAAGCCTTGAATCCGAATTGTAAGGCGCAGCATAACTTCACTTTGTCCGGGTCAATGATGATTACTCCAGCGTCGCTGCCATATGAATTAGAGGAGCCATCTACGTATATCTCCCAAATTTGTTCATCCCCTACTACTGGTGTAGCCTCGCTCGAGTACCCCAGGATCTCCTCACCCCCCGAGCCATTGGCGATTTCGGTCAAGAAATTAACAATGTTGGAGCTTTGATAGTCGAGCAAGGCTTGAAGACCAACTTCTCTAATGTAAGGTACCCTATCTTCACTTATGGGTTTCAAGTAGGTGTCCTTGGGTACCCCTCTTGGTGACAATCTAGCTTTGGTGAGGTATGCCTTCAATTGAGGTTCGGCGGTTTTGCCATCCCTAGAGTTGTAATCTGTTCATTTCTCTCACACACTCCACAACCTTCATTTTCTTATTACCCAACTTTCTTAGCACGTTAAGATACTTGCCTCATTTTTTTTTTATCTTTTAGTTTCATATTTTGTTCATCTATGGGAATTTTTATCCACTCAAATATGTGGTGATTGTTGTCACACTATAGATTCATATATATTAGAGTATTCATTTCTCTGAATCTATAGTGATTGGTTATTTTGGTTTTATATTATAATAATGAATGGATCTCTCTTAAATCTATTGCTTCCAAATGTCGGATCTTAAAAAATTATTATAGGCTTCAGAATTTAGATTAATTCTTACAGAAGATCTATTTATAAAAATCAAGTATTTTCAAGTCAGGTAATAAGAATATTAAAAAGTTGTGTTCTCTACCTTTAGGGTTTGGTATCATTTTTGGTTAACATTTTTTTGTTTTATAAAAATATAAAAGTGTAAAACTTGTATGGTGGATGCGTTTTTAAACTATAAATAAAAAACATCCCTCTTTAAAAAAATACAAAAATTAAAAAGTTCTTGTTTTTCATTTTTTCTTCATAAAGATAGAAAACACCAAATTAGTGTTCTCTACCTTTTTTTTTGTTATTATGGATCCCACATCTGTAATGTAATAATTACACTAAAATTTTGTAGATTTCATGTATTTATTAGATAAATAGTTTATTTTAATATAATAAATTTGTAATAAGAAAAATTCTATGCATTCATTAATAAAAAAAATAAAAATAAATATATTATTAATAAAAAATTAAATTGAAGGTAATTAATATAAATAAATGTAAAACTCAATAAATAAGTTTTAAAATTCTCATAAATCATTTAAATACAAATTAATTTCTTTAAAAACTTAAGAAATTTACAAAATTAACCGATGATATTTTTCTTAAATTTTGACAAAATTTTCATTTTAAAAACATGTTAAAATTGATACATATATTTTTTATAATATAGTTATTGCAATATATTTTTTTAAAAATATATACTAAATAAATTATCACTATTTTTATTTTTTCAAACAAACTACCAAACGCATTTTCACAATTCTCATTTTCAGACATTAATTTAAAAACAAGCTACCAAAAGTGTTTTTTTTTTTTATCAAAATTAATCATTCTTATTCTATGAACCAAAATAAAAAACACTATATAAAAAATATCACCAAACGCACCATTGGTGTATCTAAAAAAAAATGAAGAATTTTCGAAAAGAGCAAAATGATACTCCTGAAGCTCTAAATTTATGTGTGCCCAGAAAAGAAATGGTCTTTAGATGATATCTCTTTCTGTACTATTTACCTTACGGAAGAAGTACTACTTATGCTTTTTGCCCTCAATATGAGTTAGTAGTTTGTCTAATTCCTATTGTAATGCATTCTTTGTGAGTTTTGTGCAGAGAATCACCAAAATTTGAACAACATAATTAAAACAAACTTTATGCATTACATGCAGAGAATCATACTCTCAGTCGTTCGGTTACACTATCACAATTCATCTTCGAATTCACAATGTGCAAAATTGCAGTTCTAATTAATAACCATTAGCCGTTGCACCATCTGCCATGTAACGTCAATATTAGGAGTGCAGTGTCCCTGATGCACCTTCCACAAGCAGCATATTAACATAATTTTTCAACTGTTTTCATCAATATCTTCAAGCACCCGCAGCCTTCTCCGCAGGAGCTGCCTCTGACGTGGCACTTGATTTGGTACGTTTAGCTTCATAATCTTTTACAGCAGCCTTGATAGCATCTTCAGCAAGCATGCTGCAATACAGCTTAACTGTTGGTAGAGAAAGATGTTTTGCAATTTCCCTGCAACACCATTCGAAAAGTTGGGTGAGAATATAATTTTCACTTGCTGAGACCTGAAAAATTTCTCAGGTTTGCCATTCTAAAGCAGCTCCGGTTTAAGTCTTTGATCACTAAACCATAAAGGAACTTTATTTAAAATAAGACCACAAACAAGACAAGAAAGATAGGCATTAGAAGGGGAATAGCATTTCAAGACAACCGATGCATCCAGAATAGCATACATAAATCAGGGAAAAGAAACCCCAATCTACTAAAAGAGTCACTTAATCAAATCGTCAAAGCTTCTGCCACATCCACAGGCAACCAAAAATACTCACGAGATAATCCACCCTTGACAAAAAGCACTTAACAAACATGCATGAGTGAAACACATGATTTTTTTCATTGATCTTATATTGCCAAAAATTCATAGCCCATCTCAATAATTCACATGTATGGCAGACATGAGGTCAACACCTGATATTCCAATAAGAGTCTGGAATTTTGAAGGGCATGAATAAATAATGACAAACGGCAAACCAGAGGAACAAGAAAGGGTGAATAAGAAATTAAAGCATGGCAAAGATAAAAGTAACAGCAACTCCAACAAAAAAACAATGAAGGGCCAAATTATTGCCAACACTAACTAAGAATTACTAAACAAAATTATCAGGCGGTCAAAATTTTCCATGATATCATAAAGCCAAGACATAAAAAACAACGGTTGCAAACAAAAATCCAAATGCAACAAGGAGCTAAGAACTCACGTGTACTTAATGGACAGGAATTCCTGCACTTGCTTCCCTTTCACCCATTTCGTAGCTGCAACATGTGAAGCCACCCATAATCAATTAGTAAATCCTTGCAGCAAGATAGACGTTCACTAAACATATACAAGTCAAAGATCAACTACAAAGACAAATCAAATGCCATACAAATGCCTATTTTAAAAGGTGAAATTGGTGTTTTTCCAGGAGCACAAGACGGTAAATTAAACTTTTTCAAAATACGATTAATGTAGGCATTTTGAGACAATCCCATAGATCCTCTAGATCTGTCACAAAGAATCTCTATCCCTAATACATAATAGGCTTAACCAAGATCATTCATATCAAAATTGTATGACAGCATTTGTTTTGTCTCAAGTAAGAAATCAATATTATTAGTAGTGAGCAATATATCATTCACATAAAGCACCAAATGATGTATTTGCTCCACTGACCCTCAAGTATATACACTGATCAACAATGTTCTCCTAAAACTCATAAGAGTTGACAAATTTCAAATACCACTGCCTGGATGCCTGCTTAAGTCTGTAAATGGACCTTTTAAACTTACACATCATGTTTTCTTTGCCAAGCTGAACAAAAACATCAAGTTGCATCATATACACATCTTCAGACAAGCTTTCATTAAGCAAAATCGTCTCTATATCCATCTTATGCAATTCTAAATTGAAATGAGCAACCAATGCCATAATAATTCGGAATGAGTCTTTGGTAGAAACAAGAGAGTATGTTAATGTATGATCAATATCTTTTCTCTGACTAAAACCCTTGGCTACAAGCCTGGGCTTGTATCTTTCTACCTGACCTCTGACATCTCTCTTAGTTTTGAAAACCCATTTGCAACCAACTGTCCTGCATCTACAATATACTATAGTAATGCTACAATGAAATTTGCCCAAACAACCCGATTTTGGCCACCAAAATTTATAGAAAATTGTATTTTTACTCCACAAACATTTCCCAATAGCCATTAGCTCAAATATGGGCAAAATCATGAAACCCAAAAATGGGTATCAAAGCACAATGCACTTCTCTCTCCTTCCCTCCCTACCGATTTTGTGTGTGTGTGTGTGTGTATGTGTGTGCAATGAAGGTGGAAATCTTCAGCTAAGGTGAAAGAAGCAAGTTGCATGACTTGGATCAGTTCGTGGCAACCTATAAAAGCTCAAACTAGAAGTTTGAAAGCTTAGATTTATAGCCATTCAAGGTAAATTTTGAATTTTTACCTAATGCATGTGTTTGAACTGATTTACAAGATTAATGGCATAAAGCTTAAATTTATTTCAGCAATTTTATGCTCTTGATCTTGCAAATCCATTCAAACACATGCATTAGGTAAAAATTCAAAATTTAACTTGATTGAATTATAAATCCAAGCTTTCAAACTTCTTGTGGAGCTTCTCCAGGTTGCCACAAACTGGATCCAAGCCTTGCAACTTGCTTTCTTCATCTCAGCTCAAGATTTGCACCTTCACTACACACACACACAATCGACATGGAGGGAGAGAGAAGTGTACTGCACTCTTACCTCCGTATTGGATTTGTGAATAGTGATCTCCTAATGGGCTAAAGTTACTTAAATACAGTGGTTGAGTGCAGAGAACCCTTATGTATTAGTACAAAAGTTTCCATCCCATTATGAGCTAAAACAACACAATTAAAAATTATAATTGTCCACAATATACTACTATATAGGGTGTGACAAAATCACTCATTAACATAATATATGATTACTTAATAAATGAGTTTGTCAAAATTGCTCTTTCATATTTGACATTAGTCACGTATTAATTTGTTAAAACATAAAAAAATTAGAATGATTTATACTAGTCCACAATATGTGAGAAATAAATCCAATAATCTCCCACTTAGACGGTATAGTCATTCTAATGATAATTTTAAAATAAAATATTTTGAAACCAACTGAATTAACCAATATGTGATAATAACATACGGCCAAATGTGAGCAATCACCTAAAATATAAACAAGTCCAAAATGTGTCATAAGTACCAAGTCATATGTGCATCGACAGGATGCTCCACACAACAAGACACCCATAAACACGTGACTATACAGTAGCATACAAGTATAATCATGGAAATAGCATGACAATGCGATCAACATGCCCATTTCCACAAAGTCTGCATGTCTAACAAAATGAGACGAAAACAAGATGTCTCATAGACCATCGCTTCGTTATAAACATAATAAGCAAGCTTCCTTCTCATCATAATGAGACTAGTGCCATAATGTCTCAAGGAAGCTATGCTTTCTTATAACCATAATAAGGTAAAACAAAATGTCTCAACAAAATAACTTAAAACATTTTCTTTAGTCTCAATATGGACATTGTGGATTGAAGCATTTTGGCTTGGCTTCTCCATAGACTTGTTGATAAAAACATAAAAGGATTTTGAAGCAAAACAAAAATGGCATTATCAAAACATAAAAGGTTGATAATAGGCAACTCAAAATCTTGCTCTTGAGGAGATATAATTCCACAATCAAATCTCCCTCTCAATCTCACCACCTTTTTTTTTTCAAAACAAAAGAATATTGCTTTAATTAAAAGCCAAAGTGTACCATAGTTTGATATGGTTCCTATTCACTGCATCAGCATATCATTAAATATTCTCCTTTGATTTTTTAATTCCTATTCACTAGCATAGAACACTTACAAAAAAAAACTTCAATTTTTTTTAGGAGACAAAAAACATCAATCACCTTCAAGAAAAATACAAAAAAATAATATTAAAAATAAAAAATAAAAAATCCCCTAAAAGCAGTAAATTAAACATGGTTTGGGCTATAAATTTTGTAATTCATCAAACGAACCCTAATTTATCAATCAAAGATAAATTAAACAAACCAAATAATCACATACCAACCAACAACGAAGCGATGGCAGAGCCACAACCGAAGGTCTTGAAGCAAGCGTCAATGATCTGACCAGTCTTATCATCGACCTTGATCTGCAGCTACATCACATCGCCACAAGCCAGCATGCCCACATGGCCGGTACCGACCGTGGGATCACTCTTGTCAAAGGACCTGACATTTCATGGGTTATTGTAGTGGTCAATGACGTTCTGGTGGTAGAATCGCAGCATCGCCACCTGAACAGGTTGTGATACTGGCTGAGTCAATGTTGCCATGGCTTGCCCTAATAGCCTCTTTGAAGCTTATCGCAACATTTTTTTTTGGTCAGTTTCTATATTAGGGGTCTAGAAATTACGCACTTAGCCTGTTCACCACTTCAGCAACCCTTATGTGTTATCCCTATGTCTTCTCCTCACCATAGTTCAAGTTCTATAGTTGGGCTGCTTGGCGACCAACTATAAGGAGCAGATTTCGAGGTATGACAACAAGATGAAGGCTGAAATCCAGTCTTGGAAAAAGAGGACTGAGATTACTGAAGCTAAGCTTAAGGTTAAAACTGCCAAGTCAAGGAGGAATTAAAGGACCCAAGGACTTACCTCGGTGACCAACTCTTTGTTTAAGCAGACAATGAAGTCTTTTGACTCTCAATCTTAGGAAACAGCTGCTGATTTAAAAGACCATATTGAGGCCCTTGTTGGGCTGCTGCTGAATACATAAAGGAGCAGGGTAGCAAAGGAGAGCTTAACCGAGATAAACTCGCTGCTGCTAACACATATCATGTTAAAGATGCTTTGCTCTCTATCCGCCACCTGTTGGGAACAAACTAGACTTCTTTGAGTAGGTTTCAAGATTTCAAACTTCTAATTACTTCGAGCAAATTTCATGCTTTTGTTTTTCCTGCTTTCCTATTCGTGGTCAAGTTTAATCAGCACATTTAGTCCCCTCATTTTACCTTAATTAGGTTTTAGTGTTTATAGACTTTAATAGCCTTTTGGATTTTCTGCTCGCTTACGCGTTGTGAAACTGCTCTCATCTTTGCAACATAGTTAATTATGCTCACGCTCATCCAAGAAGAATTTAGTAAGTTCTTGCCTACTTTTGATGAGTTTCGTCAGTCCTCGCATATTCATGGCGAGTTTAATAAGTCCTCGCCTACCTATGGCAAGTTTTATAAGTTCTCGCCTACCTATAGCGAACCTTATAAGTTCTCGTCTACTCATAGCGAGCTTTATAAATTCTCGCCGACACATGCTGAGTTCTACGTATTCTTGCCTAGTACTGACGAGTTTCATAAGTTATCACCTAGTTATGACGAGTTTTATAAGTTCTCACCTAATCCTGATGAGTCCTACAGATTATTGCCTAGTTTTGACGAGTTATATTGGTTCTTAGAGTTCTCACCTAGTCCTAATAAGTTTTGTAGATTCTTGGAGTTCTCATCTAGTCCTGATGAATTTTATGGATTCTCACCTAGTCTTGACGAGTTTTATAGGTTTTTGAATTTCTCACCTAGTCCTGACGAGCTTTACGAATTTTTCGCCTAGTCTTGACAAGGTTTATTAGCAAGTTTAGGCTTATTGTCTAACTTTGAGCAGGTTTTAAGACTTAAAATCTTAACTTGCCTTAGAAAGATTTCGTACTTTTATCTTTTTGCTTACACATTCATAGTCAAGCTAAATTAGCAGATTTAGGCTTTTGGTCTTACCTGAGCAGGTTTTGAAACTTGAAATCTTAACTTGCCTTAGAAAGATTTGGTACTTTTATCTTTTTGCTCGCCTATTCATAGTCCAGCTAAATTAGTATATTTAGGCTTCTTGTCTCACTGAGCAGGCTTTTAGACTTGAAATCTTAACTTGTCTTAGAAAGATTTTGTACTTTTATCTTTTTGTTCGCCTAGTCATAGTCGAGCTAAAATAGAAGATTTAGGCTCATTATCTCTCCCGAGTAAGTTTTGAGACTTGAAACTTTAACTTGTTTTAGAAAAACTCATCATTTTTATCGTTCTACTTGCTTACTCATTGCCGACCTGTGTTAGTAGATTTAGGCCTCTTGTCTTACCTAAGAAGTTTTTGAAACTTGAAATCTTAACTTGCGTTAAAAACATTTCGTACTTTTATCTTTCTATTCATCTGTTTATAGTCGAATTAAATTAGCATATTTATGCTCCTTATCTTACTTAAGCTGGTTTTGAAACTTAAAATCTTAACTTGTTTTAGAAAGATTTCAAATTTTTATATTGCTACTCGCCTACTCATGGTCGAGCTAAATTAGCAGATTTAGGCTTCATGTCTCACTTGTGCAGGTTTTTAGACTTGAAATCTTAACTTGCCTTAGAAAGATTTCATACTTTTATCTTTCTGCATGCCTATTCACAGTCGAGCTTAATTAATAGATTTAGTAGCTTTACCTCACCCAAGCAGGTTTTGAGACTTCAAACCTTAACATGTTTTAGAAAGATTTTGCACTTTTATCTTTATGCTCGCCTACTCATGATCGAGATGAATTAGCAAGTTTAGACTCTTTGTATCACTCGAATAGGTTTTAAGACTTGAGACCTTAACTTGTTTTAGAAAGATTTTGCACTGTTACCTTTCTGCTCGTCCTACTTATGGTCAGGCTGAATAAGCAAGTCTAGGCTTCTTGTCTCAGTCAAATAGGTATTGAGACTTGAAATCTTAACTTTTTTTAGAAAGATTTGCACTTTTAACTTCTTTCTCGCCTACTCATGGTTGAACTGAATTAGCAAGTGTAGGCTCCTTGTATCACTTGAGACCTAACTTGTTTTAAAAAGATTTCGTACTTTTATCTTTTTGCTCGCCTACTTATGGTTAAGTTGAATTAGTAAGTTAGGCTCCTTTCTCATTCGAGCAGGTTTTGAAACTTGAAACCTTAACTTATTTTAGAAAGATTTATTGCTTTTATGTTTTTGCTCACCTACTCATGACCAAGCTGAATTAGTAAGTTTAGGCTCTTTATCTCACTTCGAGCAGGTTTTAAGATCTAAAACTTTTATTTGCCTTAAACAACTCATCATGTTTTGTTTGCTCACCGTGCATGGGTGAGCAGGTATGATTAGTTTAACATTTGATGTAGCATTCTATTGATGTTAGATCTCAATTAGTTTTCATTGGGTGAAATAAAGGGATCTGGTCTGAGCATTCTGCCATGAGTAAGGTGTTGGTCTTGTGGCATTACTTCTGCTCGCCAATGTTTTATCATAACACATGACCGGCATAACTCCCCTCTAAGCTTTTCTTTCTCATCTTCTCAGTTCTTCTAACTACTTACATTTTACTCTAACTGCTTTCTCTTCTTCAATCAATATATCTATCTTTACTTGGTTGTAGGCTGCTGAGTAAGAATTGTTGCAGATAATTGAAAGCATTAAGCTCCAAGACAGTTCTAGGATATCATTTTACAAAATCTCTAAGGGTCTCATCCTCGCCCTGTTTGAGACTCATAAGCACTATCATGTCATCTTCTGAAGTCATGGCACCCCTTAATTGTTCCAACAGTTGGTCAAAATTTCTGATACTTCCTCGAGGCAATTTTATGTACCAATCCCGTGCATGCCCTTCCAATATCAAAGGGAATGATCTACACCTCTGCAATGATGTTAAGCCCTGCATATTAGCCTAAATGGCTATAAAATATATTAATTTTGATGATATCAAACCACATGAAATAAGGGCAATATGGTCAAGATAAATGACTTAGCTCTTAAAAAGCTCATAATGATCTCTAAACAAATAATTATTTTTCATAAACTAAGGTTTTATTTTTAAAGGAAAAATAATTTTATGAAAATAGGTGTTTTTATGTCTTATGGATCACATTGAAAAGATTTGAGTTTTAGAATCCATAAGTATAATTTCTAAATTCAAGAAATGGACTTATTTGAAAGATTTTATAAAGTTTTTGGGCCGTAGTATA
This sequence comes from Clausena lansium, assembly GCA_030449835.1. Lineage (NCBI taxonomy): Eukaryota > Viridiplantae > Streptophyta > Magnoliopsida > Sapindales > Rutaceae > Clausena > Clausena lansium. The sequence goes on along the minus strand of JASUUF010000146.1, from coordinate 1,949,669 downwards.
GTTTCTACAAGATTGGGGCAAATCTATAATTTCTAAAAAAATTTCACTGTAGTAGTTACTGTAGCAAACGGCTAACCGATAATTAGTTAACGGCTAACCGACAGTGTCCAGAAAGCATCTTATTTTCCAAGACAAAAACAGCTAACCGATAATATTAACAGCGATCCGACAATTTGAATCTCTGCACAACGGCTAGTTTTGAAAGTCTTAACGGCGATCAAATAAGTAGTTAACAGGTCACCGATAAGGAGCAGAAAGTCAATAACGGCTAGTTTTCAGCTCCAACTATAAAAAGGCTCATTCAAACTCAAATCTAATAACGAACACAACTATTATCATTGAGCAATCTTCTACATCTCGAGCTTAAATTTGTTTATTCATTTCATTCATTCACACAATGAGTTTTCATTTGTAATCAAATACATTGTGTGAAGGGAAATTATTTGTAATCATTTCTGTAAAATCAAGTTGAGTGGTTGTAAGTGTTGGGATACACTTAGGTTAAGAGATTGGGGATAATCTCTTGTTGTAAAGGTTGATTGACACCTTGGAAGTCAATTGTAAGATCTTGAAGCCTTGTTTTAAGGCTTGGATAGTGAAATCCTCAAGCCCGATGAGCTTGGAGGCGTGGACATAGGCGGGGATTTCCAAACCACGTAAAAACTCTTGTGTTCGTTTTCCTTATCCCTTATCTCTTTATTTATTCATTGCTTTAATTTACATTTATCAATTTACTTAAGGCATTAGTTTAAATTGATTTGTGGTTGGTATTGAATTGTGGTGTTATTATTGAACAAATTTTAAATCCCAATTCACCCCCATCTTGGATTGCCTAGCTAGAATTTCACTGCACTCCAATCATCTTATTAAAATGCTCTATATGTATCAATGGGTCACTTTTACCAAAATAACGAAGGTTTGGGAAGCAAAAGTCCTCAAATCATAGTGTTCATGATTTTTGTTGATAGTGGGGACTCATTGTCGAGAATTATTTTCCAACTCTGAGTTCTCCCTCGACCTTGTATCTCCTCAACAATTTTGTGCTAGCCTTCGCAGCTCAATTTCTAGTTCCCTTGTATGACTAGGATTTTGCGCTGCTATTTACTCAGGTTCACGTTCTGCATCTGATAGACATTGTCTCAACTCTCTTTCTTTGATATTCTCCTCCTTTTGTACCTCTGTCATGGGATTTGGGCTACTTTGAAAGAGATCATCCGTTCTTGGTGGCACTGATGCAGTGTTTGCAAGCCCTTCTGGTGCTTATTTCCTATGGCTTGACTGAGGTGCCTCCACACTCCTAGCAGAATTTCTTTCATTAACCCTTCTTTGTCCTTCCCTCAGCTCCTGCAATAGCATAGCCAAATTGTTCACGGGCGATTTCCCGTAAAGTGCCATTTTCCTCCACCCCAACTCCTCTCCTTTCTATCTCAACATCACTACTATCCATCTCTTAATCTGCTTTTTTTGTGATCGCCTTTTTCTTAATCCCACACAAGTGTTATTGCTCTGGAAGAATGGCTTTTAGTACCATCCCTGCAGATGGCGCTAAAATATTGATGCCAAAATATAGTTGTCTCGATGTGTCAGCTACCTAGTATTATAACGCTAGCATTTGAATTTGTTTATGTGGAGAGATGGTTTTTTGCCTTTATCTTGTAGATTGAACAGAAAGTGGCAATCACGGATCCAACTTGGCGAGCACCTGTAACCAAAAAAAAGGGGTCAAGGGCACTAAAAGTTTTTCCGGTTTTAACCCTCTGATGCTCAAGTCAATATCATGCGTTTTCGTGGAATAACATGGTGTATGATTTTTGTGTAAAAATGAATCAAAAATGAATCAAAAAAGAAAAGGTGTAAGAAGAAATTCTCCCTTAAAATAAGAAGAAGGAATAAAGAAAAAATAAAGAAGGATAGAGATAGGTGAGGATAAAGATGAGTTCAAAATTAAATCCTTTAACATCATCTAGAGAATGAGATAGGATGGAGTTTTCTCAAAAGCCCCTTCCCGTTGGCATTCTTGAGAGTTTTGTAAGGATACATATTACGATTACAGTGCTATGGGGTTTTTTTACGCCCCCCCACCTCCACCCCCCCCCCCCCCCCCGAATTATGGGATCACAGGCTTTTTGTATAGGATTAAGCCTTCCACTCTCCTTTGGATCATGGAGTTTTAGGTTTTAAGTATAAGGTTAAATCCCTGGATTTTCAGATAAGATGGGAAGGTGGTTTTGACCAAGTTTACCTTCACTTTAACCGTCCTAAATCTTACTTGTTGATTTCCTCTTGGTTGTGTTAAATGGCGAGATGAGTACAATAAGGCTTTGAGTAAAGCCTTATTGTAGTCGCCCGATTTTATCACCTAAACAACGTTTATATGAAACACTTGAACTTTGAGCTTGTAAGTTCAAAGTTTTTTCTTTTTCAATTTCTTTTTCAAAGAGGCTCGATGAAATTAGATTTCTCTTGAGAAGCTTTTGAATGTAGAGTAGTTTCCAGCCGCACTAGCTTTTATCATACAACCGTAAATATATCACAGTATATGCATATTGTGTAAAATTGTGAAATTTGGGTTAATTACACATATGGAAGAGTCTCTTTGTAATTTTCTGCATTCATTTGACGTGTCAAACTATAGAGGCAATCTAGGCCATCTACTCAAAATAGATTTTTATAAAACTGACGCTTGTGTTTGAAAAATTGAATGACATATACGTACATGAATTGTATCTTTCGTTTGTGTTTGAAAAACTGACGAGGTATCTTTCATTTTGCTACTAGTGCTGTGTATCTTAGAGTTTGCTTTGGCTGCGTAATAGTGTAGGCAAACTGGTTAGCTAGGTTATAGAATTCTTAAACAGTGAGTTTTAGTTCAGTGCATTCTCAATGACGAATAATAATAATAACAACATTTCCGTTTAATTATATATGTCATAAATATCGCTTAATTGATGAATGAAGATATAAATAAGGAGTTACAAAATGAAGATATAAATAAGGCATAATTGTTTCTTTGAAACAATTTGAAGGAAAAATAACATAATCTATGGAAAGTTCAAGGATTGAAATATCATGGTGATTTATTTTATCTCCTTGAAGGAATGAAAATTGAATATCCAAATGGATAATTTGTTTCTTTGAAACAATTTAAAGGAAGTATGCGACCGTCAAAAGATCAAGCAAAAACTCAAATATGATTTTATTGTTTTTATATGTATATTATATGGAGAAAATCATCAAGAATAAATATAAGGAGAATATGTGATATGTGTAAATATTTTATAGCTCATTTATGCTATTGCAGTAGCAATTTGAAATTGTCAATATTTATATTGAAGCCACTGTTTCTCTTTATGTATGAATAAAATATTAAGCTTTTGATGTAAATAATTGGTCTCATCTTTCTAGTGATATATTTTCATTCCTTGATGCAAATGTTTATTTGGAAATTGTGGGATTAGTGCCGGACATGCCATGACTAAAAGTTATCGACATTCCAATGATCACCATTTAAGCATTAATGATTGCAATACATATATTACACCACCCGAAGTGGAACAAATTTAAAAATTGAAATAATTTGTGATGAACAAAAGTTCAATAAATCTAGAGTTTCTTACATAGTTTGAAATAATGAATTTGCAATGGTAAATTTGCAAATGAGGCTAATAATTATGTATTAAATTATAGAAAATTCACAATAATTTTAATCAAAGAGCCATAAGATTATCTTTATTATTGATTTTTGTTTAAATTAAGTGAAGATGAATTTACAGAAATAATTTATTATTTGTTATGATTCACCATTATTTATGCTTAAATATTTTGTGATATATTTTATAAAGAAGTCATCCCATCATGAGGGGGAAGAAAGCTATTGTAGTATGATTTGATTTTATTATGCATCACTGTTGTGCAAATTTTATTGAACTCACAAGCACACGAATCTATTGTAGTATAGATTAATGGTGACGAGTGTCGATCCTACGAGGAGGTGGATTTTAATTAGGTGTAGGGTTAATTTTCTAGTTAGGTAGTTGGATTTGTGGTGAAGATGATTTGGACTATTCTAAAATTTAAATTGAAATGGCGGGAATAAGCTAGAGTTGAAACTATGTAAATAAAGTGCTTAGGTATCTGGATCTGTATCAATATGCACCATGGGCTTAATATTCCTTATTAGTGCCAATTAAATCATGAGGGGATTTCCACTCCTCATGAACTACACTCTAAAATATGGTGCTAAGCACTTATCGTGCCAGACAGTAATAACCTTGTACTGGGGAGATGGTAGTACCGATGCAATATATAGACAAGATTATTACGATCTGTCGACAAAAAGTCAAAACAACCACATAAATCAAAGGGGAAAAGAAAGTAAATTTACCAAATTAAGCTCATGGAACAAGTTGAGGTTTCACCTTTAACCCAAACTTGAAAGAAAATTAGCTACTCATAATTTGAACTAGGGTTAAAATGAGTATTTTATTAAAATATAAAAAAATACAAGATGGAGAGGAAATTACAGAAAATGGACTCCAAAAATGGATTCAGGGGTGTCAAATTAGGTGGGGAGGAGCCCCCCTTTTATAGATACAATGAATAAATCATGGCCATCGGATGAAATTAATTCGGACGCTCAAGATTGCGCCACGTTGCAAGTTTGGATTGCTTGGAACACATTATTAGCGACAGTGATTTAGTGTATCGCATGTAACTGAAGCCAATTTTATCATCCAATACTATGTTGCCACATCATCAGTCAACGTCAAAGTCATCCAACCTTGATTAAGTGCGTTGCTTCTATTGTAAGCTCATTTTTTCGGCCCAATCGTATACCGCCACGTCATCGGTCAAAGCCACATCATCGGTCAAAGCCATAAACAGTTAATGCCACATTCATCCAATAAAATACAGCCGCATCATTGGTCAATGCCACGTCATCGTACCGTATATCTAAATAATACTGTACATGAACATTACCGTATATGTGAATAGTATCGTACATGAATGGTACCGTATACATGAACGGTACCGTATACATGAACAGCACCGTATACGTGAATAGTGCTATTTTTCCTTATTGCTCCTCTTAAGGTTTTCGACTGTCCTGAGTTCAAAAATGCTATCGGTTTTGCCGTCCGATGTCTCGTTAATTGTAAAATGAGTAGAATTCTCCTGAAATATTTAAATACTTAAATTACAATAAAACACATAATTAAAGTGCAAGGGACTTAAATACATAAAAGTAGGGATGTTAGTGAGACTTGAAGTGCAACATGACCATTTTATCCTCTATAAATACACACTTTCTAACACTCAACAATCACTTTATCTCATCATAATACTGATGTAAATCAGTTTGAACTTGAAGTTCAAAATGATTATTGTACCATGTGCATTGTTGATCAATTATTGGATGAATTTATTAATACGTGAAAGTGAAAAATCACAAAAAGAATATGATTGTAGTTTGATATATATGATGTTCTTGAAGAACGAAATGGTAATAGACAAATAAATATATGAATGCCTGAAGCAGTTGATAGATCAATTGGTGCAAAAAGTTTAATTCCTAAGAATAATTTGGTGCTCCTGAGGAGACCATATTTGCATGTATAGCAAAATATTTGATCTATATTAAATTATTAAATATATTGTCCCTAGAGAGACATAATGTACCAACTAGGAAATGAATCTCATATACCCTTGACGAGGTAAATGGTGAGAAATAAAGAGATTAAATTTGCCCTATAAAAGACACACGTGCACATTAAAAAAAAGAGATCTTTAGCCCTTAGAGAGGCACATTTATTAGAAGCTTCGAAAGATCTCAATTGGGCATATAAATTGAAAATGAGAAATATTTAATTAATGTTGGTATTTGGTGCAAAAGAAAAAATTGAAATTGACATAAGATTGTTGTATATAAAAATTTAGTTGTGATGATAAAATTTTGAGGACCATGAATCACAAAATGTGAAAATCATCAAATTATATGATTAGTCGAAATTTTTTAAAAATATTTGGACTTATAGTCCATATATAAAGGATGTAAAATTTATTAGTAAAATTTAAAGAATTTTGGGCTTGAAGTCGTAAAATTTATTAATAAAATGTGAATTTGAACTATAGTGTGTCAAAATTAAATTGAAGAATTTATATACTTATCCTTGAAGGATAAATGCTTGAAACAAGTACTTGAAGTACTAAATCAAAAAGCTTGCACCTTATATATTCTTGATAAAGCTATAATCATATTTTTTTATATTATAGCAATCTAGACTTATAAAAGTATAATCACTTAAGTGATTTATTATAAGTGGGATATGTCGTTATCCACTTTGCTATGCGATTTTATTGAAGCTAAATATTAAATTTGTAAGTTTTACAAAATGTTTTGATGATTTCATCATAAAAAGACTCCAAAAAAGCTTATGAATTTATTTCTTTTAAGAATAAAATTCATGATGAAGATCTTGAACTGAAAGAATTTCTTTCAATTTATGGATTGGAATCTATTAAGTGAAATGCTAATATTATAGAAATACTGGAAGTATTTCATATTCAAAATTATTCTATTTTAAAATATAGTACATATGTCTTGATCCTGAAGTACCATATTTTTATTTTGACTTGTGCCTAGAAAGGCATTGGAAAATTGCATAATTAAAAATTGAAATATGTACAGCATAAACTTGAAAATATCAAAATAGTGTGAAAAGTATATCACACTCTTTCTTTGATATGGGTACTAAATCTTGATCTTATTCAAGTAAGTCAACAAAATTATGAAGCTACATACATGACAATATTCTACTCATTCAAGATGATGGCTTCTCTAATTTATCATATGTATTCAAGCTCTCAAAGGATAGTGTTCATCCTGCAGATTATTTCACTACAGTATTGTTAGTTACAACAAATTATGATTGATCTTTGAAGCACCCATGTCATCCTGAGGGGAAGCATATTTAACAAGGGGAGTTATTGATATGGAGAACTATATACACTGTACTATTTTTCCTTCACTAGGCTTTTGTCCCATTGGGTTTTTTTCTAGTAAGGATTTAACGAGGCAGCTTGTACCTCCTTAAGATATAAATGAATAGTGTATTCTTTTTCGTTCGCTAGTTTTTTTCTCCATAGGGTTTTTACTAGCAAAGATTTTAATGAGGCATATTCTTTGTATGATGAACATCCGGGGGTGAGTGTTATGAAATAATTATAATTTATGTGGATGTTCATTAAAGTAACCATTGATCTCCTCACAAGCAACTTTTCATCTCTTATAACTCTCATTATCTCTTTAATTTAAGGGTTATTATCTCTTATAATTATGATACATTACTTACCATTTTTTTGTTGTATCTCTATAAAAGGAGGCATTTTACTCCTTATTTGTATACATTTGAGATTGAATAAAATTCCTCTCTAAACATTTGTGTCTCTTATTTGCTTTCTCTCTTCCTCTTGCTATATTGTTGTGCTCCTAAATAATAAATTTGATAACATATAAAATATTTTCTCAATAAACGTCTAACTCTAAATTAGTCTTAAAAATAGTATTGATTTAAAATAACTATTTTCATGTTATTTTTCAGCCCAAGAATGGACTAAAATGGTGCAACCTTTTTGTCTTGTCGTAAGCCTTAAAATAGTATATTATATGTCCAAAACGGACACCCGTAGCCAAAGTTATGCCCTCTGGAAGGTGCCATGCTCGCAAAACAGTATATTACTCACCTTCCTGAAACACTTTCTTGTGTCGATGCTTATCCACTCTAGCCTTGTACTTAGCATTGGCAACCTCTAAGTGAGCTCGAACCTTGGCATAAATCTTCAGAGCCTTCTCTGCCACATTATTCGCTGCCTTGCTTTCTCCAACCATAGCTACTGTTGGTATGACAGCCAAGTCACGAACATGGCAAGGGGAACTAATAAAGACAATCTCAAAAGGGGTCTTGCCAATAGATCAATTCACCATGCTGCTGTAAGCAAATTCAACCTGAAGAAAAACAGTTTCCCAGTTCCATTGCTTGTCACTACAAACACAGAGCAACATGTTGCCTAAAGTACGATTGACCACTTCCGTCCGCCCTTTTTTCTGTGGTGGAAGGCACTACTAAACTACAACTGTGTGCCAAACTTATCCCAAAGATGTCGCCAAAACTTGCTAATGAATTTCACATCTCTATCTGAAGTAATGGATTTTGGAACACCATGCAAACGCACTACCTCTCGAAAGAATAAATGTGCCGCTGAAGCAACATCTTCTATTTTCTTACATGCAATAAAATGCGTCATCTTAGAATACCTATCAACCACGACCAATATAAAATCTCAACCCGTCCTTGTGCGTGGCAACCCTAACACAAAATCCATAGACAGATCCAACAAAATATTTTCTGGAACAGGTAATGGCATGTATAAACCCATATTCTGTGCATGACCGTTTTCCTTCTTAGCAAACCTGACACTGCTGCACAATCTTACGCACATCTCTATTTAACTGCAGCCAATAATAACGCTCCTGAATATGTGCAAAGTCGTCATCCTCAGCGTATAACTCCTTCAAACTCTCAAAATCAGTAACTTTAATGACTAAAGTTACCAGTAGCGCTGCTCGTCTACTTAGTGCGTCTGCCATCTTATTTTGACGCCCAGACTTGTGCTTCAAACCAAAATTAAACTTCTACATATAACTCACCCATCCAACATGCATCTTACTCAAATTCTACTGACTATTAAAGCATTTCAATGCTTGATGGTCGTTGTAGAGTGCAAACTCCTTTTAAATCAAGTAATGCTCCCAAGTCTTCAATGCTCTAAGGATGGCATAAAACTCTTGGTCGCAAATAGACCACTTCAACCGTGCTTCATTCAATTTCTCACTCATGTAGTTAATTGGCCACACTTCTTGGGAAAGAACAGCCCCTATACCCTTTCCAGATGCATCGCACTCAACCTCAAACAACTTGTCAACGTTAGGCAAAGCTAATACAAGAGCAGTAGACAACTTCTCCTTTAATAAAGCAAAGCTTGCCTCCTCTTCATCACCCCATTTGAATTTTTCTTTTTTCAAGTACTCTGTGATAGGTGTGGCTATAGTGCTAAAACTGTGTATAAAGCGCCTATAGAACGTCGCCAGCACATGGAAACTCTGAACCTCGCCCCTGCCTTAGGCGTAGGCCAATCTTTAATGGCTTGAATCTTTGACTCAGTGTCCCGAATTCCATCCGCACCAACTATAAACCCCAAAAATTCTACACGACTCTGTAGGAAGCTACACTTCTTTAGATTGATGTAGAGCTTGTATCTCTGTAATACCTCTATAACCATCCTCAAGTGCTCCAAATGTGTCACCACATCAACAAAATACACCAAGATATCATGAAAATATACTACGACAAATTTGTATGAAAAAGGCTTAAAAATCAAATTCATCAAATGCATGAAAATACTTGGTGCGTTGGATAAACATTGCATTATGAACCACTCGTATGGCCTTTCCTTCATCTTGAACGTTGTCTTCCACTCATCTCCAGGCCTAATCTGAATTTGGTGATACCTACTACGCAAGTCTATCTTCGAGAAAACCCGAGCACCATCTGATTGGTCTAATAAATTTTATAAAGTAGGAATAGAGAAGCAGTACTTCACTGTAATCTAGTTAATGCGCCTACTGTCCACACATATATGCTAACTCCCATCTTTTTTAGGCACCAATAAGGTCAGAATAGTACATGGACTCATACTCTCATGAATGAATCCTTTTTACAACAACTCATCGACCTATCCTTGTAAAATCGCATGCTCATAAGAACTCATACGATAATGGGGCAAGTTAGGTAAACTTGAACCAGGAACTAGGTCTATATGATGCTGGATATCTCACAAAGGAGGCAGCTTATCTGACATCTCTGATGGCGTAATGTCTGTAAGTTCTACTAGTAATGGCTGCACTTCTCTAGGAATAATCTTCGACTCCAGCTCTTTTTCTTTCTGCACCCTCTTGCAACCATCACAATCTTCTTCTAAATGCCCCTTTTCAATAGCCAAAAAATTCTTCCCTTCCGCCTTAGAATTCTTCTTCTTATTCATTAAAGGCACCAAGCAAATCTTCTTACTATTCCACCAAAACTCATACATATTATCTCTTTCTCTATGAACTGCATCAACATCAAACTACCAAGGCCTACCCAATAATAAATGGAATGCATCCATATCCACCACATCTCATACCTCATCACTCTTATAAATCTTTCCAATGGAGAAAGGAACACGACACACCTCCATCACTCGCGTTTCTATCCCCTTCTTTATCTGTCCTATTCTTTAAGTGGCTGGATGTTTTTCTATTGAGAGTCCCATCACGTCGACCAGCACCTTTGACACTATATTCTCACTACTGCCACTATTGATTATCATGTTGCATACCTTATTATTGATAGTGCCACATGTTCTGAAAATTTTATTGCGCTGATTATCCTCTTTAAACTTTGACAATAATAAAATTTTCTCCATTCACATCATCATTCACATCTACTTCTGCCTTACTAACTTCAGCCTCTGCCAAATTCACGTTTCTTGGCCGACAATCATTTGATCTATGTCCCGCTTCTCTGCACTTCAAACACTTAGTCAGCATTAGTTTTGCGTATGGATTGTTTTGCATCTGTGTTTGGTACTATTGCTACCTAAGTGGTTGTTGTCTTTGTTGTTGAACTAGTTGTTGTGCCAGATTACTACTAGCCCACATTTTCTGCTTATTCTCAACCCCAACATTGCTTAATCTATTCTGCATTCCTGTCAATTGCTGCTGCTGAAGTTTAGAATAGCACACTGCTTCTGCTTTTCCAACTGCTTTGCCCTAAAAACCACCGTACCGATGTCCTAAATCATGTCTATAATCTTGTCTTACAGCTCTTGTTTCAATCCGCCAAGATACTTTGTAACTGTCCGAAATTCTGTCTCATTCATGTCATTCCTAGTGTGCAGACGGTAAAACTCCTTTGTATATTCATCAACACTGTGATTTTCCTACCTACAATTCTAATATTTTACGTACAACTGCTACTGGTAATCTGATGACAGAAAATACTCTTTCATCATCTTCTACATTCTGGACCATAATTTGATTAGTGTTTTTCCTACAATCAATCTTCGAGTCTGTACATTTTGCCATCATACAAATGTTGTGCCTTTTAATTTGAATACCACAAGTTTGACCCGCTTATCCTAGAGTTTATCCATATACTGGAAGAAACTCTTCACACTTGATATCTAGTCCAGGAATTCTTTAATATGCATCCCACCATAAAATTCTGCAATTTCAACATTGATCTTGTAATTTGCTTCCTTTTCGCGTCTCCCATCATAATCCTCGGCGTCTTCTTCTTTCGAATCGCTTTTCAACTCCTTACGCAAGTGCCGCTGCACTCGTCTCTTGGGTTCTAAATCCTAGATACAATTTCATGAGGAGCACCCTGCGATATCTCCACTCAGTGCAAATTTTGAGGCTATTCATTGCAATCAGCTCCATCAACATCATCCCTGCGATTAGCAAATTTTTGTTGTATCCTCTCAAAATTTTTGTTCATGGAAAGCCTAAGACTCTAGATTGCACGCTCAACCGCCACCAATCTTGGGTTATAAGCTTTCTCCATGGTTTGCAAGGCTACTTCTCCGGCCGCCTATATGGTAACCTCCACAATCCCTGCCTGTATCCCTTGATTATCATTGTCGGGACGGTTGTTCCTTTGTTCGTGTGGTCATACCATGATGACAAGCGAACTTGCTCTGATACCAACTAACGAAATGAAAACGTAAAAAGTGTAGATAGAGAAATGAAAGTTTCTGAATAATGCAAATTTTATTAAAAATCTGAATGAATAAAACTAGAAATTTGAACCATTTTTATAACAAGCCTAGAATCTGAATTTACCAATAAAAGTAAATCCAAAATATTATTCTATAATAAAATTCTCCTATCCGAAATAAGAAAGGCAAAAAAAAACATAATCCAAATCTTAGTTGTAATTAAAAAGATAAAAATCCTAAAAGAATCAGGAAAAATAGGAAAAAATCTTAAAACCAAAATGCTACTAAGAAAGAAACAGAATTTTCGGCTTGAGCACAGACCAGAATAGTACAAGTGGTTTTGATTTTTGTTCGTCTCGTCGTAAGCATTGAAACGGTATATTATACGCCAAAAATGAACACCTGTAGCCAAAGTTATACCCTCGGAAAAATACTTTACTCGCGACACGCAACCATCCTACATCATTATGCTTCTAGAAATTTGTATTTCGGGTAGAAAGTGAAACTGTGACACCTCAAAATGCCCTTTCATGTTTCTTTGTCAATGCCGAACACAAAATTTAAAAGTTTAATGTTGCTCTTTCTTGTTATATTTAAATAAATAAAAGGACATGTACTATTTCGGTACATAGTCCATTGTGTGAGTGTTGATTCAGTTCAACTAATAATAAGATCTCTTGAGATATTTAAGAAATTTTCTTTGTTTACATCTGTGTACTTTGATTTTCTTTGAAAAAATAAATAAATAAATTGTTATGTGTCGATTTATTTATTTATATCTTGAGAAACCTCAGCTAGGTAGGAAATTTTATTGGAGAAAAAAAAATACGAGTTACAAGGCTAAAGGCAAAGGGAAGCAATTCAAGCAGGTAACAAAGAAGCTTGGCAAAGCAAAAACATGAACCAGGGAAGCAAATAAAGGTTATGAAAAATCTATATATAATTTGGGAAGCCCCCAATTATCAAAGAATATTAGCTCCATGAGTTGAAGGAAGGAACATCGAACTTAATAAATTAAAAAAAGTTAGCCCATAATTAGCCATCAGATTATCTTAATTTATGAAAGATGTGAGAGCAAGAATTAAAACAAATTAAATAATATCAGAGATAATTGCCGTAAAATTCAACCACTTATTCAGTTATTCCTAATATGTGAACAAGTAAAAGTTGAACAACCTTAATTGGGCAAGCAAGAAATAATTCCAGCCCATTGCTTAAGCAAAGAAGGAAGATTGAAGCACGTCCAATCAGAAATAACAATGCATTAATTTGTGTTAACAAATCTACCATACGGCAAGACTACTTTTCCATCCATTAAATTATTTTGAATACTCATTTTCAAGTAAAAAAAAAAAAATACAATACCAAAATATATATACCCAATCGTAAAGTATTAGTATGAAAAATCTGCTACAATTATCATATGAAATATTAGACTTTAACGTTATTTGTACCCATAAAATTCCTCTTTTTATTCATTTTTCTCAGTTGCCTCATCTTGAAAATTTCAAAAGTCTATTTTTGATATTCGCTGACCGCGAACTTCCAGAAATAACCATCGAGTTTTTTTTTTTTTTCTCTTATCCCCGAAGTTTTTATATTTTATACCGCAAAATAAAAATTGCTATTTCTATTTTTATGTTCCTGTTCGCACCCTAACTATTTATAATTACGTTTTCACGAGAAGCAAAAGTACTCAAAAGGCTCAATGAAATTGGATTTCTTTTTAAAGAGCTTTCAAATCTAGAGTTTCAAGCTGCGCTGGCATTATCATACAGTCGTATATTTAGATTATTGCCGACAAACTTTATATCGGATCAAAAGCATTTTTTGATTTTTATCTGCTTTTGTGGACATTTATAAGTGAGCCAAGGGACCCTTGCATGCTACCACGTAATTCGCGTACTCACTATCATTTTAATATCATTTATAATTCTTATTTAATATATGTATTTATGAATAAATTTTTTAATATGAATTTTTAGGTAATGAGTGGTAGATATCATTTCATTGCAGAAGATTGGCAGTTTTTCAAAAATATATTATAATTTTTCATTGCAGAAGATTGGCAGTTTTCTCTCTACTGAATTAATATATGATAATTTTTCAAAAATAATAGAAAGTACGTAAATTTTACTATTATTAATTCATGAGCACAAAGATTCAATTTATATAAGCATTTGAAACACGAAAAAGGAAATGACACAATCAACATAAGTTGAGAAGAATGATTGGTAATAATACAATTAACATAATTTGAGAATAATATTTATTAACATAGATTGAGTCAATCAATATCCTTATATTGATTGACAATCAATCTTTATTAATTTCTAATTAAGATGTAGACAATCAGTCATTTGATTGATTGTTTGATTCCATCAATATTGCTTGATTCTTATTATTCTCCCTCAAGCAAGGAAATTTTTTGAACTCCTAGCTTGCCTTTAAAAAATTAAAGTCCTTGATTTTGATTTATGGTTTCATCCAAGTGTCATGAAATAATTCAGAAAGCATTTCTTTGAAGTTTATCGGAAAGCTTCCAATTGTTTTTATGTACATTTTTTTTGGGCTCGTGAAAAGTCATAAGTAAATTCCATTGATTAAGGAATTTTTATAATACGGAAGTCGTTCCTTTGCTCTTTTTAAAAGAAATCTTCACTCAAGAATTTTATCTTCATTCCTTTAATATTGTTATAGAGTTCTTCCATTAGAAAGTCATTCTATTAACCTTGTCATGGAAAACATCAATTCTGTGGATTCCTTTTCATTTACTTTTTCTTTTGACGTCATTTCCTTTGTTATGATGCAAGTGGTGGTTGACGGTGAGGCCGACAAACCTTTTTTTTTTCCCCTAAAGGAATTGAAGAACAATTAAAAAGGAACTCATATCTCACTCTCTCCTTTAGACCACAATTCTCTAGGAACCAATGAGTTTGAATACTCTCAAACCCACTATGGTGCAATTAAAACTTTTCAAAAACAATATAAAGAATAAAAATTTCACTCTTATTAATTGATGAGCATAAAGGCTCAATTTATACAAGTATTTGAAACAAGGAAAAGGAAAAAATACAATTAACATAATTTGGGAATAATAATTGATTTGAAACATGTAAAAAGAAACGATACTGTTATGCCCATATTTTTATTAAACTCGAGTTCAAGGACCCACATCCAATAACTTGTCCTAATTCAAACATGATAAAATAATACAAGTCCTAATCCTCGTCAAATTCGAATCCTACAAGGTAAGGGATTACTTTTCTTAATTCTATTATACTTAGGACTATTTTCTCTGATATAAAGGGGTCATCACTCCACAATATACAACAAAAAACAATATTATACAAGGTATGCATGAGAAAGTAGGCATATTAGAGGAGGAGGTACAATATCCTCCAAGGCTTTTCTCGTATTCTCTCTTCTCTCTCTTATTTCTTTATTATCGTGCTACTCCCGATCTCTGACTTGAGCATCGTAGGGTCTATGCCGGTAACACCCCTGGCAACCCCTGATGAGTTATTGTTATACAAGATTCTAACCACAAGCTCTTTGCAATTCCAAGGACATCAAACTCTACTATAGCTCGTTCCCCAAGTAAAACGAACTCTTCCTCAACTCTTATTATCAATACAAATTTTGGTATCAACAGTTGGCACTGTCTGTGGGGAATGTGCAAAAAGCCTAAAAAATCAACAACGAGAAGCACATAAGCTATATCAGTTTATAGCATTCTCTCGTCAGCTCATGAATACTATAAACTGGAGGGCTCCTGTTATGCCCATATTTTTATCAAACCTGAGCTCAATGACTCACATCCAATAGCTTGTCCAATAGCTCAAGGATCAAAAACTTTTTTCAATTATTATCTGCATGTGTGTACAATTCTGCTTTTATCTACAATTATTAGTTAATCCAAGGGATCCATGCATGCTCCCACGTAATTCGCACAATTGAATTATAGCCGTAAACCAAATCGGCCACTTGTGTTAATGTTTGTGTATGTATACATATATATATCGACATATTATCAAACCAGAAGCTAGCAAGAAATCACAAAAGCAACTTACTTTGCATTACGGTTCACTAGAAGCTTTGAAGGATATGGAAACTCCTTGTGCGGGTTCCTAGGCCTTTGAAGGATATAGAAACTCCTTGTGCAGGTTCCTAGGCCAACTTCATTTTGATCTCATTTATTATAATTTTTATTTTAATACATGAGTTTATCTAAATTTATTTTATTACGAATTTCTCAGGTAAGAATGATTGGTGGGACGGTGACTTCAAGCATATATCCATGGCACATAAGTATTGCTGATGAGGAGATTACCGATGAGAGTGCTGATCTTCTTGTTATCTCTCAATATGGAAGAAATCCAAACCACACTGGTTAAATACAGTGTTATTCTTTTGTATAATGTTCAATTAAATAAAATGACGGGTATAGGTGCTACTTGTCAATCATACGAGTGTATTAATTTGGTTTAGCTCAACTTATAAAATCTCTTGACATATACAAGAGAATTTATTATTTACTCTCGTATACTGTGTTTTCCTTAAAAAAATAAATAAATAAAAAGTTATTTTGAGTGTCAATATTTTGATTAAGTTAATCTACACATATCAGCTGAGCTCCGTATATTTGTTGTCCAAAAAGTCACAGTCTCTTTCGATCATATAAAAAATTTGTTATGTATCGCTAATTAATTTACACAAATACCCTTCTGATCCTCCAAAGAGATGGTCTAAAAAGTGGAACATTTTGTGACCCAGAACAATTACTTCCATCTCTACGATATCTAGTATTGTTACCTGTAGCCTGTAGCTTTACGAGGCAAAAATGCATAATCAACAATTCAACATAAACTAATTTTTTAAAATGAGCTGCATGATTATTTTTCTGCGTATTTTTCTAGAACTTAATCATAAGGTTTAATACGAATTGCTACTTTTGCCGTTTCCGGAATTACAAGCAAGAGGCCTTAATTAACTATCGCTTCTGCCGTTGGAATCTGAATAGAAAGTTTTGACTGACTTACGCCTCTGTTAATCCGAATACAAGGGTTAACTAGAATCTGTTTTAGTTAAAGATTGAAACTGAATGTTTGGAAGCTAAGAAAATGAAAGAAAACTAGGAAAATAAGAACTAGATCTAAAAAGCTTCTAGTTCATTTCGTATTATTCAACGATGTACTGAAAATTATACAAAGAGGTTCTTTACATACAATGCTGATACTCAGCTCAGTCGTTCTTATTAACAACTAATTACAACAGCTTAAGCTGATTATCACGTGCACAAGTGATTATATAACCTAATAACCACCAGGTGCCAGCTGGCAATCCATGTCATCAACTTGTAACCGCGCGTAATCAGCGACTGCTGTAATCCTCTGCTTTGTTGACCATGCTGCAAATGTGAGCTTCCTTAACAGTTTTTCTGTTTCTGAAACGCCGTATATGCATGTATTTTTCTGTTATTCCGTTGCTCCGGAACGTTTCTTATGTGTTTTCTGTTGATGTATGAAATTATCACGAGCGCTCACGAAATGCTTGACGAATATAAATGCTCGTGTAGTGCATGGCTATGAATGCTTATGCATGCAGATATTTACCAGTGCAGTGCATAAATAAGCCATGGATTTTTTGCTCTGTACTTATAAAGAATATATGGTACTGAAAATAGTTGTCATTGGCATGATTAATCATCTGAAAATAAAAATAAAAGAATTGCACATTAGCAAGAATCGTTTATTGGTAATCTAAATCAACATTTCAGCATGGTTGATAAATTTAGACTGGCATCGGCTCCTTCTGAGGCTAACTGAATCAGTTCAAGCATCCGAATCCGTAGAAGGGGCATCCCCCTTATTGGTTTTCCCATATAGTTAATTACGTAAGATAAATAATCATATCAAACATGCTGAAAATAAACCGAGAAATATTGTTTGTTACTGAAATTTACAAGATTATTGTTAAGAACTCCTTGATTATCACTGGAATTTACAATATTATTGATAAGAACATACTTACATGACTAGAACTGCAAAGTTGAATTCTAAATACAGAAGGGACATCAACTAATTAAGACAGCAAACAACAACAAATTATACTCTTAACGACTTCGTCATTACACTCTTGATGGAGTAGAAAAATTATGAAATTTTGACTATGCAAAGCTTAAAAAGCAATTATAAAATCTCAAAAATTTCGTGCTCAAAATTTAACAATTTTCAAAGATATATATAAAAATAACAAAGCTACGTCATAATCCATCAACTCAAATGTCATCCTAATAATAAAATAGGAACATTAAACTTTCGAAATCATAATTAAACTATAAATAAAATCATAAATCATATAACACTAACTAATCGAATTAGATCATTGTAAGTACTGATATTTTCCCGTAGGAGGCTGCCGTTCTTGTGGCCAACTTCTTTTTCTTTTTTTCTTCACAAACCATGGGCTACGAAAACGGCAGTAGGGCTGCCGTGATGCGGGATGATAACGTCGGGTGAGAGATACCTATTTTGGGCTACAAGTGTCCATTTTAGGCTCGTAATATAAATATCTTTTAAAATTTAAGAAAAGATGGATGCAGGCCTATTAAATATTAATTTTAATGAGTAATCATAAAGAGGCCATTAAACTCTATCTCAACTACATACAAGAGTAAATAAAAGTTGAAATAATAAAAAAGTTGCCTCAGATTTTGAATTAATGACAAACTTGCCCTAAAAATTTACCTTGATGAGATTCATTGGTCGAGTGTATATCATTTTTAGAAAAAAAAAATGTTTGTATGTCAAAATATTGAATTATTTATTTATTTTTAAGAAAATAACACCCACACCACCACAATTTGTTTAAATGTACATATACAAATACAGCCCTAAGACCTTTTAAAAATATAATATTAATAAAAAATCTAAGTAGAGGAAATTTCATTAGAGAAAAGAAAAACAAGTTAGGAGGCTAAGGGCAGCAAATACAGCAGGAAACAAAGAAGCTTAGCAATGCAAAAACTGAAAGCAAAGAAGCAAATAAAGATTATGTAGTAACTTAAGGGCTTATACAATTGAACACCGTCAGCCACTCCCCAAAGATCTTTAATCAAGATCAGCAGGATGCTTCTGAAGATGATCTAGATTGATTAATGGTTGAAATTGAACAAGAATCTAAATGATGATAATACAGAAACAATTAACAGCAGAAACAAAATCAAAGAATCACAGAACAGAGCAAGTTACTTGGTTCAGCTAATTTGCATTAGCTTACATCCAAGGGAGGAACAAATCAGCTTTACAGAGATTTTTCAGAGATCGTTTGATAGATCAAGTGTTGCCTCTCTTACTCAGCTTTCTCTCTCTATGTAGGACTCTAGATAGCTGATTTTTTTGCACCAGAACCAGCTGTATTAACAGCTTGTAACAAACCCAGGTGCTGCCCAGAAAGGCACGTGAGAGGCATGTGCAATAACGGCTTCTAACAGACTTCTGAAGCTTTCTTTACGCACGTGCATTTCGCGTGCTTCATTAAACCAAAACAGCACAACTTCAAGTCGTTTTGAGCACGCCGAAAACACACAACATGAAACGCAGTCGTTTTGCTTGAATTAATTGAACGCCAAAACGCAGATACTTCATGCCGTTTCAAATACATCTGATTTGCTTCACCAGTTCACACAGTATGAGTAATCTATAATTTGGATTTTGGGAAGCTCCCAATGTAACTATCACCGAAAATAGCTTCATGAATTGAAGAAGAAGAAAATAGAACTTAGCTATCATATTATTTTAGGCCCAGTTTAGTATTGAAGTATTGTATCTTTTAAGTTAACGTTGTTGTAAAAAAAATTGTAAATATAAAATAAAAATTAATAATACGTAGTAAAATATAATTTTTAAATAATAATTTTAATAAAATTACTAAAGATATTTTTTATCATACAAGTGTAAAATTAAATCAACTTAATTTTCATGTTACAATAATTAGTATTTATCAAATATTTTGGTGTCTGTTATTAAAAAATTAGAGGTTTATATGATCATTTCTTCAAACATTGGGAGTGTAAGTGTCCTTTTTTCTATTATATTATTATCAGATGGATTGTAATTTACTCTATCTCTCTTATTTATTCAAGCATCTATTAAAATCTATAACATAAAGAGTTTTTAAAAGATAATTTTTTTGGATAATACTAGAAGATGTAAGAGGCTAAAAAATAAATTATATTTTATCCACGCTCTTACCTCTTATAAAAATATTAAATGATGGCTAGCAATTATTTTGTTTTATTTTTCTAATTTTTACGGGATTTATAACAGGATGTTGGTAGATTCACGTTGGTATAAATTGGAACTTGAGAACTCATCATATTAGTGGCTTGACTTCGACAATTCTTTGCACAAAGATTAGTTTTCTTCATTTTGTCAGCAGTTTTTAAAAGTAGGTAGGAGGTTACTTTTCATAAAGCAGCTTATTAAGTAAACTACAACATCTTTTTAAAGTTCCTATTATAACCTAAGTATTTTAAGAAAAAGATAATTATATCTTACTTATCAATAAACTCTAATATATAAATCATTAGTTATCATATTACCGCCATAATCTAGTATGAATTTTTATTATATTTTATGTAACAGATTATGAAGTTCTTCATATTTTATTTAATTAAGTTTTTTTTTTACTTTATGTGATTTTATGTAATTAGAAAAAGGTATGTCTAAACAATTTATTAAACATGCTCTAAAAATAAAAGACAATTTAAATTTATGTCTGTTTTGGCCAAAATCTGGTTCAGCCCAAACATTATGAGAACTTCTCTTATGGGGGCTGATTTTATAGTTGAGATGGAGGAGGCTGAGATGTCCAGAGGTAGCTCGTTAGGGATCATGAGGCAGCGACGGGGAAGAACCTGAAATCATAAAGAATGACCGTTAGAGGCTGCGCCGGCGGTGGTCGGCGACGGCACTCCGACGGTCAATTCAGTGGGAGGTAGAAGAAAGTGATGGGTTTCAAAGAAAACCCTAGAACAAGGGAGATCTGAGTTTTGGGGGATAAGTAAGCTTTTTTATGAGAGAGTCAACTTACCTCCCTTATATGATTAACCTGACCTTTTATAGTTGAGTGCCCCTGAGAACGTCTTTGTATCTCTTTGGGACACGTGGCAAGCCGTAATTGGAGATATCCCTCCTCAGGTAGAACTTTTAAGTAATTTGACTCATTTGGTGGTATTTGCTAAGCTTGCTTGAGCTAGACAGCTGTCAATTTGGGGACAGTCTGTGCTGACAGTGTGTTTTTCACTCTAATTGGTTCATTTTTAATAGACCAATTGAGTTGAGGAGCATCTGAGATTTCTGAAGATGATGCAGGTGGCTTGTCCGTGGTCCCCCTTTTCAACCTGACTTTGTTGGCTTATAGTGAGATATCTCAGAGGCAGCTCAGGTGGGGGCCGTACGGTAGCTGCATGGCTTGGTGGCGTTCACGTGATTGTCAAGGCTTCGTGGTCTCGCATCATCGTCTGGTGCTGTAGGTATGGTTTTGGGGTCAGTTTTTGTCACTTGTCGTCGACCCTCTAAGATCATTTTATTCCATCTTCCCCTAGTCTGGTCATCTTTCTCTGGTCATCTTCCCCTGGTCATCTTCCCATTATCATCTTTCCCTAGTCATCTTATTACGATCATCCTCCCCTCCTCAACTTTCCCTTCACTCTTTATCATGGTCTAGAGGCACGTTCCCCATGTGTAATGCCCTTAATACCCCTGGTCTATATTCACCACCAACAATGTCTATTTTGGTCATTATATAATATGTTGAACTCATCGACATGCTCCGCAAGAAAGGATTCCTCAGCCATCTTTAGAATGAACATCTTCTTCTTGATATACAACCCATTTGCCAGTGATTTAGTCATGTATAAACTTTCAAATTTTGCCCATAACTCAGCCACTTTTTTCTCTTTGGCCACTTCCATAATGACAGAGTCACTGAGACTCAGAATTATGGTGCTTTTTCGAGGAGAGTGTGGGTGTATGTTCTTAAGACTAAAGATCATGTGTTTGAGAAGTTTAAGGAGTGGAAAGCACTAGTTGAAAACCAAACAGGAAAGAAAATTAAGAAGTTAAGAACAAACAAAGGACTTGAGTATTGTATCAGATGTTTAATGATTTTTGTGCAAGTGAAGGAATTGGAAGACACAAGATTGTTAGATTAACTCCACAGTAAAATGGACTTGCTGAAAGGATGAACAGGACTTTAATAGACAGATTCAGGTGTATGATGATCCAATCTAAGCTACCAAAAGGGTTATGGGCAGAAACCTTGTTGACAGCATGTATGTTGGTGAATCTCAGTCCTTCAGCAGCCATAGAGTTTAAAACACCATATGAAAAATGGTCTGGTAAACCTGCAAACTAAAGCAATCTCAAAGTGTTTGGATGTGTTGCTTATGCACACATAAGTCAAGGAAAATTGGCTCCAAAAGCTTTGAAGGGTCAGTTTATAGGATATCCAGATAGAGTAAAGGGGTACAATTTGTGGTGTTCAGAGTTAAATCCACCCATGTGCATTATAAGTAGAGATGTGGTGTTTAATGAGGTAGCTGTGTTGAAAGAGGAAAAACCAGAGAGTCATGCTGAACCACAGGATAAGGGTACTGATAGCATTCAACTTGAGGTGGAGCATCCAATTCATAAATTCTCAAATGAAGCTGTAGATTCATATGAGGATGATACAGACCCTGGTGATCAAAATGCAGAAAATCAGCAACATCAAGTCCAGACTCAGCTTGAAAATTATCATTTGGCTAAGGACAGGGAAAGAAAGATCATAAGACCTCCAAAAAGATATGGCTATGCAGATCTAATTGCATATGCACTTACTGTTGCACATGATATCAAGGAGATATTTGGGTTTATAAGAAGAATGAGTCACTCCACCCAATAAACTAGTCTTTTGGGTTGGACACTTAGAAATCATTGGCCCAAACCCCTAACAATTGGTATCAAAGCTAAACCCTAGTAGCCAGAATGTGGTGGTAGAACAACTTAAGTGTCTCAGACAAAAGGACTGAGATCCAGCGGTGATTTGATCCGAGGGATGGATTTTTGAGTTGTGTCCCATATTGGCTAGAAAATGGGAGATATTTGGGTTTATAAGAAGGATGGATCACTCCACCCAATAAGCTAGTCTTTTGGGTTGGACATCTGGAAATCCTTGGCCCAGCCCCCTAACATAATAAAATAGCATTTTCGTAATAAACAACATAGTTTACCAAACATCATGCTGCTTTTTTAATCAGCAGCTTATTTCATCTGTACAGCACAAGTAATTTATTTCATTAGCCTCCGCAATTCCAAACTGGTCCATCATATAAGTGACCTGCCTTCCACAGTCCTTTGCACAAAAATCACAAATCTTGATATTACTGCATATTCTTTTATATATATATATATATATAATTTTAAAAAAAAAAAAAAAAGATAGGTGGGCAGGCAAAGCCCAAAATCTATTATATAGTTTCAAACTTGAGCGACTAATTAATCGGGTTTGAGTAACCAGAACTTTTGAGCATTTACTTACTTCGAAAATAACATATTTTTCCTCCTGTCTGGTGAAATTAAACATTTTTCCCCTCAAAGTTAAAAATCCTTCAAAGTGTTAAATAGTTCGATAATTTAAAGGGTAATTAGTAGAATTTGATAGTTTAGAAATGAATGGATTTTCATACTAATTTGGACATAAATTTGGACACTTACCGGAATTTTTTTAACGTTAGGGAAGTTCTAGTGAGTTTTAAAACTTGAGGGGAAAAATATTAATTTTTTCAAACAAAATAGAGATTTTGGTCGTTTTACCTAAAATGGTTTGCACACTTTCATTAACCCTTATCTTTATTCCTTTTGTCGAACTGGTCATTAAATCCTTTTAAATGACTAATTGACCTTTGATGATCATTCTAGCAAATTTTAATATGGACGAGACTCTCGTCCTACAATGAATTCGTTGACACAAATTAATGCGTCATTATTTCTGACTGGACCTGTGCCTCCTGGTTCGAGCAGAGATTTTTAGTCTGAATTATAGTACGGGCTTAAAGATGCCTCCCACAGTTAGGGTCTACCTAAGATACCTCGTGGCAAAAACCAATAAAAAAAAATCTATTCCAGTCATCCAGTGCTTTTAATATGGGCTGGAACAATTTCTTGCTTGCTCTATTCAGGTTGTTCAAGTTTTACTGGCTGTCATATTAGAAATAAGTTGTTGAATTGTGAAGCAATGATCTCTGATATAATTTTGTTTTAATACTTGCTCTCACATCTTTCATAAACTAAGGTCCTATTTGGAATTGAAGTTGGGCAACTATAATTTAAAAGATACAGTATTAAGACTTCATTTTAACTACTTTGTAGATAGGAACTAAAAAAATTGACTTTAAATTTTTTAATAAATATAATATAATTTAAATAGTTTAATTTTTATAATAGAATAACAACGTTAGAATATTTTTAATATATAAAATAATTTTTAAAATGTAAATTATTAATAATTTATTTTTATTTATTATAGAAATTTTAAATAAATTTTTGTGTTAAATAAATTTTATAATTAATAAAATATATCTCATGTATTAATAATATTTAAAATTATTTTTATGTTTTTATTGAATTAATCAAGTTTCGCATTTCTTAATGCCAAAATATAAAAATTGCTATGCCATTATATTATTAAATCGCAGGGCTTAATAATTTTTTCGAATTTTAACAAATTTAAAATGATGAATTGAAATATTTATCTTTCTCTCTATCTCTTTATATATATATATAATAATTCTCTAGTAATAACATCCTTAATTATTTATTTTGTGCACTCTCACGTGATTCACATTTGCAATTCAACTTCTACCGATAATCTTACCTAATTTTGTGCAATAAAAACTTTAGCCCTCCATCCGTTATCCATCCACCTGGGCACCGTCGGCTACTTCATTCTATAAATACATACAAGCTACTTGCTTTTGATCACACCACAACCACAAGCAGAGTTCTTTTGGAAACAATATTGAAGAATATGAAAGGTGCTTTTGCAGGTACTTTAATTTAGAACAAGTTTACGTGAATTCCATTTCTAATTCTTATATTAATAATTAATATATGCCATTTTTTAATAAGTTTTCCATTATGAAATTTTACATCCATGTACTTTAAATTTCCTTAAATTAAATTTTTTAAAAATTTGTGTGTCAAAATGTTGAGTTATTTATTTATTATTTGCGAAACCTCAAATAAATATTGATTTCTCTTCGGAATCAAATTCCCAATCCTTAATCTAAAAAAACTATACATTGAATCAAAAAATTAAATTCAATTGCCTATCTACAATTATAGCCTCGACTGGGTTATCTAATTATCTACAATTAAGGCAACTTAATTTGCATTACGGTTTGAAGGTTTGAAGAATATGGAAACTCCTTGCGCAGGTTTTGATTAGGCGAACTTCATTTTAACATCATTTATAATTCTTATTTTAGTATATGTATTTATGAATAAATTTTTTAATATGAATTTTTCTGGCAACAAGTTGTTGGAGGGTGTAACTACATTGGCAGTTAGTCTTGTTGTTGATGACATAGCAGATGACAACCTTGATCTTCTTATAGTCCTTTGATATGAGAGAAACCCTAATAAGACTGGTTAAGTGGCTTAATTTGATTTGTTTTCTGTTGAGTAATGTTATACTTCTAAGAATTTGTATTCCAAATGCAAAGTGACATTGTCGCACCTTAAAATGTCATTTTATGTTTCTTTGTCAATGTGGATCACGAACTTTAAGAGTGTAACGTTACTTTTTTGTGTTCTGTTTAAATAAATAAAAGGCTATGTACTATTATCGGTACATAGTCCATTGTGTGAGTATTGATTTAGTTCAACTAATAATATATAAGAGATTTTCTTCGTTTACATTTATGTACTTTGATTTTCCTTAAAATAAATTTAAAAAATTGTTGTGTCAAAGAGTTGATTTATTTATTTATATTTTGCGAAACCTCAGCTAAGTAGAAAATTTTATTGGAGAAAAGAAAAACAAGTTACAAGGCTAAAGGGAAGCAAATCAAGCAGGTAACAAAGAAGCTTGGCAAAGCAAAAACAGAAACCAAAGAAGCAAATACAGATTATCAAAAATCTATATATATTTTGGGACGCCCCCAACTATCATCGAAAAGTAGCTTCGAAAAGTAGCTTCGTGAGTTGAAGAAGAGAGAAACATCGAACTTAATAAATTCGAAAAAGTTAGCCCATAATTAGACATCACATTATCTTAATTGATGAAAGATGTGAGAGCGAGAAATAAAACAAATTGGATAAATATATTTTGGGATCCCGTAAAAATTGGAAAAATAAAATCAAATAAGTCAATTACTAGCCTTCATTTAATATTTTGGGCTTTGCCTGCCCACCTATCTTTTTAAAATATATAAAAAAGAGTAATGATATGTAGCTTGATATTTAAGTTCCACTTTGAGTCTTAATTGATGTGTCATTTATCTATTGGAAGGTGCTTAAATAATTTTATAAGCTATAAAATTTATTATTCAATAAATGAGTGACATATAACATTGAGACTCAAGTTAAAAATCAAATATTAAAATCCCAATTATTATTGAAAAAAATAAATAAATAAAGGATATGCAGTAATACCAGGATTTGTGACATTTGTGTAAAGGACGGTCAAAGGCAGGCCACTTATATGATGGGCTCTCAAGTTCCAATCATACTAACATGAACCTGCCAACATCTTGTTATTGGATTATGTGAAAAATGGAAAAATAAAATAAAAAAGTGATGATACAGCCACAAACTCTTGTATAAATTTATTTTGTATAAAATGATTTGGTATTAACTCATTAGTTGAATGAAAATACAAAATAAAAAAAAAATCATGTGGAACAAGAGATATTTAATTCAATCAATTTAATCATGTCACGTTAGTTTGTATAAAATAAATTTGTATAAAAGTTTGTAGCTATATTATTACTCAAAATAAAATAAGACAGTTACTATCCTTCATTTAATATTTTTATAAAAGGTAAGAGTGTGGATAAAATCTAATTTAATTTTAAGCCTCCTACATCTTTTAGTATTATCCAAAAAAATTAGGGAAGGTAAAAAAATTCAGATCCAGCTCGCATCCGCAAAGATCCGGAAGATTTAGATCTTAAGAATTAAGATCCATGCGGATCTAGATGCAAGTGCATCCGGAAAGCCAGATATCCGGATCCCCATTCTTTTTAATTAAATTATTAATTTAATCAAGTTTTAATGAAAAAATATATAAGCTAAAAAGCCTAAAATTGTGGATTTATGATGTTGTTGTATGTTATTCATGTTGAATTATTAATTGTTGAGTTATGAATTTATGATTTTATTTTATTTTATATTATTAGGTAAATTGTTGAATTTATGTTATTTTTGTTGGGAATTTTCAATAATTCTCATAAAACAAATAAACCCTAATTTGCATAAACTTCAATCCTAAGACCATAGAATATCATGATTTTCACATCGCATTGAGAGAAGACATACCTTGCTCTATAGCAATTTTCTTGATCAAGTTTCACTGCAAGAATTAAAGATTAGCAAAATTAATTTTTTTCTCTTGACTCATTTAGAGTGACTCACTTTCTGATGAAGAGAAAATTAACGTGATATCCAATATATATATGGGGGGAGAGAGAACTAATTTTAATAAAACCCTAATTCCCCACTTTCCATCAAAGTGGGCAGTTACCTTTTTCTAACTGATCAATATGATTTCAGTTCATTATTTATTTTATTATTTAAACCTAATTAATACTCATTCAATAATGTGGCACGTGAGCCACTAATAAATATGCCAGCAATTTTTTTATGTTTGATTTATGCTGTGGTATTTTTAATTGTGGATTATGATGTTGTTATATATTATTTATGTTGAATTATTAATTGTTGAATTATGAATTTATGATTATATTTTATTTGATAATATTAGGTAAATTGTTGAATTTATATTATTTTTTATGTTTGATTTATATTGTGGTATTTTTAATTGTGGATTTATGTATTATTGTATATTATTCATGTTGAATTGTTAATTATGAATTTATAATTGGATTTTATTTGATATTATTAGGTAAATTGTTGAATTATAAATTATATTTTAAATTATTAAATTTTAATTTATGCGGATCCGGATATCCGGGATATCCGTCCTCAATCCGTGCGGATATTACCAGTATCCGGATATAAAAATGTTGATCCAGATCTGGATCGGAATTTTGCCATCCCTAAAAAAATTTATCTTTTCAAAACTCTTTATGTTATAGATTTCAATAGATGTTTGAATAAAAAAGAGAGACAGAGTAAATTACAATCCATCCAATAATAATATAGTGGAAAAAGAGACACATACACCCCCAAGATTGGGGAAAATAGTATATAAACCTCCAAGCCTTTAATAAGGGACACTAAGACTTTCTTTTAACTATTTTGTAAATGGTAACTAAAAAAATTGATTTAAAATTTTTTAATAAATACAAATATAATTTAAATAGTTTAATTTTTATAATAGACTAATAATATTAGAATATTTTTAAAGTATAAAATAATTTTTAAAATGTAAATTATTAATAATATATTTATTTATTTATTATAGAAATTTTAAATAAATCTTTGGGTTAAATAGATTTTATAATTAATAAAATATATCTCATATATTAATAATATTTAAAATTATTTTTATAATATTGAAAATAATTTAAATGTTTATATATTTGTTTCAATATTATGTTTCTATTTATTATAAAATTTAGTTTAATAAAATTTAAGATTGTAAAGTATTAAAATAATTTTTAAATATTAAAATTATCTTTAAATGTATATATTGTGACATTTACTTTAATATTATATTAGATTAAAAATATTAGAGTTTTTTCTTAATTAATAGAGCCAAATGGTATTATAGTCAAAAGAGGGTCTTGGTATCCCTTATTAAAACTTGAGAATTTACGTGATTATTTTTGTCTCAAATCTTAAAAGTGTTGTATCCCTTTTCATAATATGATTAGAACCATTTCAGACCCCAAATTTATATATAAAAATAAATATCATTTTAAGATATAAACTTTTTTTTTATTTAGAAATCTCAATTTCAGTGATCAACGTATACTACTCACTATAAATATAGAAAGACAATAATCTTACACAAAAAACATTCCACTCCAAATAATTTTTTTATTTATAAAATATTTTGGACCCTCCAAATGAATTGATATTTTGAAAGAAAAGACGATTGATCTATTAGACTGTAGTGCAGTTTTGGCCACATTTTGTCTTTGCTAAGTTCCTATTATTTTCTGCAAGAATTACAACAATATTTATTTTTGGGCCTTGCTAAGTTATTGTAATTTAAACCCCTAATAAAAAACACACGTGAGTCCTATAATTTATTATATTATTTTTAAAAGGGTGCAAGTTGCATAAAGAATAATTTAACAATTGTCTTTTTTCTTTTTTGTAGTCTGAGACTAGGAGCATGATCCGTCATGATCAGCCACGTGAATGGTACGTATTACTTTGTTTGTCTTGTTATTTACAATTTTTTGTTTTGTGGACCCATTCATGCCACGGCAATTTGATCTTGGCCGTTTACCTCACCTACTTATTTACAATAGAACTTCAGCCGTCGACCCGTTGTTTATACCAACCTAACGCATTGTTCACCGAAGTTGGCACCGTCGACTGCTTGAAGGTTGAATCCACGTTCTACTTATTTGGATTCGATTAGTTTATTAACAAATAAAATCTCAAAACGAATTGAAATCTTAAGATTTACATTTGATTCATTCATTAAATAAATATTATGTTTGATTCATTTAATTTGTTTAATAAAATTAATAAATAAATTAATCAAATCGAATCGAATTTTGATTCATTCATTTATCTTATAACGAATCCACAATGAATCAAATTGAATATGAATTTATTTACAGAAATATAATTAATAAACAAAAATTAAGCAAAATATAATATAAAAAGACCATAAATTTAACATATAACAAAATAAAAACTTATTATCATTTATAATTACTATATTAGCCTTCAAACTTTAAAATTTTTTCATATATATTTAAGGATAAATAAATAATTTAATTAAACAAATAATAAACGAAAACTAAACGAATGGATTGTATTCGATTCGTTTATGACCTATTTATTAAACAAATCACAAACGAATAAACGAATAAATGCCCTCAAATCTGGATTCGATTCATTTAATTAGCGAACTAAATCGAAATCAACCATTTATTAAACGAATCAATTTTTGTAACCCAAATCTGTTTAATTCGCATTAAATCGAATCGAATAAATGAATCCTAACTCCTAGTTGAATCTCTCTATATATACACCCACGCACATACATGAATATTATTATCAAAGCAAAAGCAAGAACTCGCAAAAGCAACACTTGGCTTTGATTACGGTTCACAAGGAGGATTGAACGTTTCTGATTTGATGAACATAGAAAGTACTTTCGCATGTTTTTATTTGAATATCATTTATATCAATTCTTATTTTAATATATGCATTTACGAATAAGTTTTATAATCTATATGAATTTTTCATGTCAAAATCAATGGTCTCACTCGAGACTATCTTTGCACCCACAAAAATATTTTGGAACACTCATTTTCAAGTTAAAATATCAAAATATATACCCAAGAGTAAATTATTAAGATCGAGAATCTTATACGATTATATGAAAATATTAGACTTAGGTAATTTTACCCATAAAATTCCAGAAATAACCATCAAATTTCTGAAAATTTGAGAACAAAGAAAATTGAAACAAAGGAAAGAAAAATGAGAGCTTTTCTTCTCTTCTGCGTAATGCCTCTGCGCAGCTCGCGCCCCTTGCTTTATATAGGCCGCAAATGCCTTACCTCCAAATAATTTCTTCTTTCATTATTTTATTATAATATTATTATAATAAAGCAAAAGATAAGTTAAGTGGCTCCATTTCTTTTCTTTTAAATTTCATTTTATTATTTTTATATTAATGCAATCCATCTTCTTTGTCCAATTTTAGTTCTGATTCCTCTTTATTCTCAAAATATCTACAATAATAAAATATAATATTTAAGATAAAAATTAACATAATAAAATATAATTTACGTAAAATTAAATTAAGGAAGCATTAAGATAATATATAAATTATGAACACATTAATCAATACTATAATTGATAAAATAATAATTTAAACTTTTATAAAATATACACTTTTTAGTATTAATCAGCAATTTCTGCTCCACAAAGGCACAAATGAAGTACTCGATGCTGGTGTCAGTGATACGGTGAGGCTTGTTTGTTTGGTTGAGATGGAGGCTTTTTTGGGAAGAGGTTTGTTGGGTTTTTTTTTTTTTTTTTTTATCGTTATTTATATTTTTTTATTTAAAGGAGGGTATTTTTGAAATATTTAAATTTAATTGGGGGCAAAATTGATACTCCTGGGAATGAGAGACTGATTCTCACCCCATATTAGTCTTTCATTTCCGAAACCCAAATTGAAATTAAGGTGGGTTCCACTTATTTGATTCTGATTCCTGCTCTTAATTTATGAAGTAAACGTTGTCAATAATTTCGATTCCCTAATCTAGAATATAAACAGACCATAATATAAGCGGTAAAGTAAGTTAACGGGTCAAGTGAGTTCATACCTGTCTTAGAATGGTGCCATGTTAAATTTATGTTGATATTATATGAACCATTTAATAGTACTATAAAATATAAATAGGTAAATTGACACAACCCCTAATCCATTTAATTACGCCTGATATATTAAAGTTTGTCAAAACTTTCTATAAAAAAGTGTCAATAATAGATTCAGAGGTCAAATGATGATTTTACTATTTTTGAGTATTTGGATGAACGAACGATGAAATCTTTGTAGTATGTCGAAACCGGGGCTCAATCGGAGAGATTATTTGGTAGAGGTTGAAATCCTTTGTACTGTAGTATACAGTATTATGCTGCAGCTTCAATTGACTTCATCGTTGACTATACACTAATTAGCCGCTGAGGACGAGCTCACGGGGAAGTGACCACGCCAAACCGCGAAGTGTTCATGACTGGATCCGGCATGTTTTGAAACCGTTGATCACTCCAGATCCAAGCGGTTGTATTCTGCCACGTCACTATACGCTGACCTTAGTTGACCAAAGCGTTGACCGACGTTGACCAAGCTTTCTCGCCATCAGATGCGCTGTTTTTCGACCGAATCCAACGGTTATGGATGCCCAACGTTGCCCGGTTTTGTTACCTTCATCCAAGCGTCAATCAGGGGCTGTTTTAATGAGCTTTGATCGAATTCCTCTCTAACCAGCCAAGTAGCCAGCAAATGCCCAGAAAGCAAAAAGCAAGCAGCAGGTGCCATGTAACCCATGTTTTTTTGCTAAGCCAAGTTTTTTAAGATTTATCATTGGAAGCTTGCGTAATTCATTTTGGAAAATAATTTAGTGGGTGGGTTTATTGTTTTTATTTTCCTAAAATTTTTTTTTAAGTCTTAAAATTTTTAAAAAATATTTTTCTTAAGAGTGAGAGAATAATCATATTGAACTTAGATTCAATACTAAGTTGAGTTGTGCTCAACTTTTCATAATTTTCTGATGTCACAGATGAGTGTATAGCAATATTTGATTAAAATTTAATTAATTTTATATTCTTATTTAATAATTATCAATCGTATAATTTTTAAATGTTAACAAAATGGTTAGTTTTGTATTGAATTTAAATTTCATAATAATATCTACTTCAATATTAACCACAAAAGTCCAAAATAATGAAATGTCAAACCAACAAAATGAAAAATCCACGTAATGAAATTTTTTTTCAAATAAAACATTATTTTTATAAATGTAATTATGTCAAGAAAAGGTCGCAAAATTAAATGGGTTGGTGGGTTAGCGAATTAATACAATAACGTTATTTATTATTATTATTTTTATTGTGTTAAGATTGAGTTAACCGGGCCACGAGGATTATCAAAAGTCAACAGGAACAAGTTGAAATAAGTCTAATATTAGATATTTTAATATTTAAATTTTAATTTAAATCTTAATTAATATGGGTATTCATTCGTCAAATGATAATATAAATTTTAATTCCTGATACATTTTTTATTACTGATACATTTTCATTCGTCAATCAAAAAATTTTGTTTACTTTATTACTGATACATTTTTTATTTATTAATATTTTCAAGTCTATCTTTTCTATAATCGACTTCCTTACTTATACAACCACCTAAGGCTTTACATTTTCCTTGTTTACAAAGGATTTAGAAAGAAACCAAACAAACAATTAAAACGAAATAGAAAAAGAGAAGGGGTTGAGTTTGAAACTCCCTTTAGTTTTTTTAGAAAAATTATATCATTAAATAACGAAAAAGAAGTGTGATAAAGACGGTCCGTAAAAAAGGAATTCATAATTTACAAAATTTATTATGGGAAATTTACAAAAATAACCAAAATACTTTAGCCTCTTTCACAACTAACCATCCAAACTTTTTTTTATCATAATTAGCCAAACATCTTTGGATCAAAGTGTCCTTAGTAGTTCATCAAATTTACAAACACATGCCATTCTTGCAAAATCTAGGGGGAATTAATACTCAAAACACTCTCTACACCTTTAACACTAACAAATGATCAAACATTCATCACTCTCAACAAATCAACGAATCGCATCAACAAATTTTACACAACTGAAGATATAATAATCAATTATAGAGCTTGAGGAGGTTAGTGTTTGTTTTTATAGTATAATATAATCTTTTAAGGCATTAAGTTTAGGATTTAAGTTAAAAATTTATGTGTATTTTGCTGCAAATATTGTTATTTTCCATTATAAAAACAATGTGACTTGTTAAAAAACTTAGCTTAAGTTGAGAAATCATAGAAAAACTGAACACTCGAGCAAAAAACGAAATCCATGATAAGTGAGACAGGTAGTGGGACAGGTGCCTGTCGCACATAAACACAGTGTGTTTATGTCGCACATAAACACGGTGGGACTTATGTGCGACAGGCAGTGGGACAGGTGCTTGTCGCACATAAACACAGTATCTGCATGTCGCACATAAACACGGTGGGACTTATGTGCGACAGGTAGTGGACAGGTGCCTGTCGCACATAAACACAGTGTGTTTATGTCGCACATAAACACAGTGGGACTTATGTACCACAGGCAGTGGGACAGGTGCCTGTCGCACATAAACACAGTGTCTGCATGTCGCACATAAACACGGTGAGACTTATATGCGACAGGTAGTGGGACAGGTGCCTGTCGCACATAAACACAGTTTGTTATGTCGCATATAAATACGGTGGGACTTATGTGCGACAGGCAGTGGGACAAAGCTCCTTTGGATGAATCTCCTGTTCCTGCGCACCCGGCATCCTGCAAGAAAAGGCCCTTTACTATAGATAGGCTAACGCGCCTTATATTATCTAATTAGAAAAGCAACCTTTCGCGCAAGTTGCTTAATCCGTTGCTTTTTGCTCCAACTTAGGAGTAGGGGCCCTCGCCGCCTTTTCCGCAGGCTGCTATGCTAGTTGTAGCGCGCTAGCGCTTTACTAATAGAATCTCAAGGTAAAAGGGACTCTATCATGATCTTACGAATCTATAACTCTCTTTGTTCTACCTTTATTTAAAAGGAGGTTTGGAACCCCGCACCATTATTTTTCTATGAGATGGGCTATGGCTGGTAGGCTTTATAGCGGACCTGCCCCGCTGACAGGGAAGATATGAAATAGATAATTATAGTTGCGCTTGCCTTCACTTAGAAACTCTACGCCCTATAGTAAGGCATGTTCTCGAAACTAGATTAACTCGTGTCTGCATGTCGCACATAAACACGGTGGGACTTATGTGCGACAAGTAGTGGGACTGGTGCCTGTCGCACATAAACACAGTGTGTTTATGTCGCACATAAACACGGTGGGACTTGTGTGCGACAGGCAGTGGGACAGGTGCTTGTCGCACATAAACACAGTGTCTGCATGTCGCATATAAACACGGTGGGACTTATGTGCGACAGGCAGTGGGACAAGTGCCTATCGCACATAAACACCGTGGGACTTATGTACGACAGGCACCAGTCTCACTGCTTGTCGCACATAAGTCCCACTGTGTTTATGTGCGACAAGCACCTGTTCCACTGCCTGTCGCACATAAGTCGCTGTCTGTCCCACTTATTCAAAATTTGTCGGGTAACTTGAGGAGGTCATAACTTAGGGTATATGCGGCCGTTTTAGGCGTATAATATACCGTTTCGAAGCTTGCGATGAGACGAATTATTTTCAAAGTTATTTGCACCATTATGCCTTGAAAGAAACCAAAAAAAATTTAACTGTATTTACGTGTACACATAAAGTTGTATGTCACACGAACTGCGGTTGTTTACATTACCAGGTTTTGTAGCGTGTAATCATTTTTTTGTGTTTTTAATATATTTCAGGCTTTATGGATACAGTTGTGCTTCAAATGTGTTACGATGGTTGGTGGGAGACATTGGAGGATGGTCGTGTGGAGTATATGAATGCGAAGAATTCAGCTTTTATGATTCATAAAGATTGTACATTTGATCAGTTTCTTACAAGAATGTATGAGATTTTGGAGATTAATCGTGATGAATATATTATCTCTATGAAGACAACTTTAAGGTCTAGTAACACAACTTATCGTGCATGTTCACTGCCCATGGACATATTTAATGATGAAATGGTCAAGGTTGTGTTACATTTGGCCTCTGAGGTAAACTATGGGTGCATCCCTATATTTATTATGACATCTCCTCGAGTTCTGTCCGAAGATGTTGTGCCACCTGCAGAAACTGAAACTTCTTTTAGAGCAAATGACTCTGTACCTGACATTGAAGAAGATGGGTTACCACAAATGGTGCCGTTGCATCAACATTATTCGCCAATTCGCAACAACAATGACACCATTTATGATGATGGCATTACATTAGCAGA
The DNA here is from genome assembly GCA_030449835.1 of Clausena lansium. NCBI lineage: Eukaryota > Viridiplantae > Streptophyta > Magnoliopsida > Sapindales > Rutaceae > Clausena > Clausena lansium. The sequence continues at coordinate 1,913,776 of JASUUF010000146.1, read as the reverse complement.
CGTTGGAGGAGAGGTATTACCAGTGACGACGTCAATACAACAACATTACTCTTCATTCCACAACAACGAATTCCGCAACAATGATGATCCTATTGATGACATAAGGAACACAGAAGCGGATAATGTTTGTATGGAACTGTATAATAGTACGAGGGACACTCACTTCGATGGTCTAGTATTTGATGGGGGTGTCGGTAATTCCGATGTTCCTATTAATGATGAGGATGAGGGTCGATACGATATTCCTGGTAATAATAGAGACAGGCAACCTATTCCTCCAATGGTTCGTTCGACGAGTACGACAGCAGTCGATCCCCTTACAAGTATTGCTCCAGTTTTGCCTTCAAACTTGGTTGCTCCAGACTTCGTTACAAGTGGAAATTCAGATTATATTAGTGTATGTAAGTTATTCGCTGAGAAGAATAACTTAATACTGGAACTGCGCAAAGTTGCCTTGCGGGATAAGTTTGATTTCAAGATTGCACGATCAACGACTACGCGTTTCGAGGCCCACTATTCTTCAGAATCATGTAAATGGCGTATTCGAGCAACGAGAGCTTCGAATGACTAGAATATTCCTTGGGTTGTGAGGAGAGTCGATGATGTACACACATGTTCTAATGAGATATTGCCTGGTGGTAGTCGTCAAGTAAGGAGCCGAGTTGTTGGTCATATTATTGCAGATAAATTGATTCAAGAAAGACGGATATACACTGCGAATGACATACGAACAGACATGCAGCAGGAATACGGTGTCCAATTATCATACCAGCAAGCATATCGAGTCAAAGAAGTTGGTCTTGATATAGTTCGAGGGACCCCAGTAGAGTCATACAACTTACTTCCCAAATACTCCCACGTTTTGACTTTGAGAAATGAAGGCACAGTTACTCACATGGAACAGGATAGAAATAGTAATTTCTTATACTACTTTGTTGCCCTTGGATCTTCCATCAAGGGTTTTTTACAATGCATCAGGCCAGTGATTGCTGTAGATGGAGCTCATCTAAAGGGGCTATATCATGGAAGCATGTTTGTGGCAACATGCTTAGACAGAAACAATCAACTGTATCCGTTAGCCATTGGGGTGTTCGATTCGGAAAACAATGATGCTTGGGAATGGTTTATGGCGAAGTTACATGGCGTGATTGGCGATAGACCAGAGTTAGTATTTATTTCTGACCGATGCACTTCCATCAAGAGAGCCGTTATGAAAGTATTTCACAATGCAGGCCATGGTGTTTGCTTTTACCATATAAAGGGTAACATAAAGTCAAAATTTTGGATGTCCCAAGCTCTTTGGGAGCAATTTGAGCCTGCCTTTATAAACGCTGCGAAATAGTATGGACACGCAGAATTTAAAAAACAACTTGAGGGGTTGTGGATGCTCCACTCGGGTGCTGCTGATTACTTAGAGAATAATGTGGGTACGTGTAATTGGGCAAGGTCAGAGTTTGATGGTAGGAGGTATAGTATTCTTACCACCAACATCGCGGAGAGCGTGAATTCTTTGATGAGGGAACCGCGAAAATTTCCTATTACTCATCTTGTTGATCACTTTAGAAAAACATTGCAGCAATGGTTTTTTGATAGGAAAATCGTGGCTGAATCGATGAGCATTCGGCTTACAACGTGGGCAGACGAAATAGTCACTGAGAGGAGAAATAAGGCTGAAAGAATGACCGTTAAGCCTGTGACTGAGACTCGATTCCAAGTCTTCGGTGGTGGTATTAAGGAGGGGTTAGTTGATATACGTAACAAGAATTGCTCCTGTAGAGTATTCCAACTTGATCAACTTGTCTGTGCCCATGCAATTGCTGCTTGCCTCACCATCCGAGTTGATTACATAAGCCTTTGTTTAGAATTTTACACCAAGGAATCATTGGTGAGGGCTTACGAACAACCAGTGGAGCCGGTTGGCGACGTAGCGGATTGGAATGTTCCAGAGGAAATTCAAGAGATGAACGTTTACCTACCAGTACAAGCACCTCCACCAGGTCGACGCAAAGAGCTCAGAATACCTTCGATCGGAGAAGATATAAACCGGAGGACTGTGAAATGTGGGCGGTGCAACCAACCGGGCCATAACCGCAAGCGATGTAAGAATCCCATTGCATCGAGTCAGAATTAGTTGTATCGTTCTGAGCAATTATGCTTTTGAAACTCTTATAATTGAGGTATTTCACAATTATATATAAAATAGTATTTACTCCATTTGGAACTCATATAATTATTTTTATAAGTCCAGAATTATTTTTATAACTCAACGTATCAGCATGTAACCAGTATGTAATATAAAATCAAAAAATTGTAATGATTACAATGGCTTGCAAGCCAATATCATCATTAAATATGTCAACGGCAATCTTCTTCCTAAAGTACTCGGCGTGGCTACTCTTGAAATCAAATTTGAGTCCGAACATTAAATACATCGTAAACATTAACAAAAAAACACCGCAGTCACCACTACCAGGCTCTTGTTGTGGCACACCCTTAATTGCCACTAGCTTCCAGGGGTCGGCGCTCCGCAGGTCTTGTCGGATGTTGTAGAATCCAACATCTTCTAGCCATCGAGGGAATATGACTTCAAATGGCTTGAATTGCTCATTGTACGTTTTATCATCGCGAAATTCCACCAATGAATCATAAAGCCAGATCTTCTTAGTACGAAAGTCCACTCGGGCTAATATCCAATGATCACCTCCTATGTTCACAGGGATTAATACCTACATATAAAAATTATCGTGACTTTAGTCTCGTTGTTATAGAATGAAATCGTAAACTCATTGCGTGTTAAAAATATAAAAAATTTACTTACCATATCGACATCCATGAAAATTTTGACAAATGTGTCATCACGCCCGTCAATATAGCTATTGAAGTTGTTGCTATATTGGAATGAATCGATGTCACAATCACCGTTATTCCATAGCTGCTGGATGAACACCTATACATATATTACATGAAAAGTATGCAATCAATAAGCCGTCGAATGATTATCAGAATAAAAGAGACTAGGTCATCTATTATATTTGTAAAAGTAATCACCCAAAAAAAAGTGTCCGTATGAGTGACACGCTGAGATAACGCATTCGAAAACTGCTGTTGCTTTTTGCTGATCAAGCGAAAATACGCATAAATATGCTGTAATGAACAGAAACACGTTGATTAAAATATGCAAACTATACAGAATAGTAACAACACTTAAGAATAAGTTAACACTGTACAATAATTACCTCGTCCTCTAGCCATCCCATTGAAGAGTGGCCCAAAAGTACTTGAAAGAATGAGTGCGAATGATGGACTGAGCGGTCCACTGTAATTTTGCCTTCAAACCATTGATCAAACTCATCATGTAGACGTGGATCCTGCAGTCCTCTAAGTGGATTTATGTCCACACTCGTACTGTCATCAATCTCACGGTCCATTCTTTCGAGGGCAGGAGATGGCTTTACGCTTCGTACTCGCTTAAATAGAGGAATCAAGTAAGGACTGTTGAAGACGTACGGCGGTATGTATGGACGTCCAAACTTACTCATGCCCGGAGGCGCCTTTGTGAGGATTTGCACGCTCTCTCCACTGCCGTCCCCAATGAAACTATACAATGACATAGGAGTGTGCACATTTTGATTGCCGAGATCAGGGTACACTCCACAGTCATTCGGTGCCTGAAATTACGATAAGATGAACATATTAAACAAATATTAACTTAAATCTAATTCAACATAAACTTAAAATGAAAATTTGCTTACCGGGTACGAGCGTCCACTTGGATCATCATTGTACGAGTGTTTCAACAAACCATCGGTATACGCTGAGATAAATCCCATGACCGCTTGTCTAAAATCTTTTTGTTCTTTGCACTCTGCCTCAAAATCTGACTTCAATTTAGAAATGGACCAATCAATCCTATTCATCCGTCGAATGATGTAATCGAAATGATACTTTGTCCTCGACTATTACCAAAAAATATAAAATATAAAATCAGTCGTATATATAAGAATGATTTAAACGTAAAGAGCTTAGAATAATAAATTAAATCACAAGTAACCTCTGAATCCTCCACGTCATCGGAATCGGGTGCTTGTTTGTGATTGTCATCTGCAGGATGCTCAACTTCAACGGGATAAGTCTGCTTCTCTTGTGTAGGGTTCGCAGTGTCATGATGCACCGCTATTTCCTTTGTAATGGGCACCTCGTTGATTGAAGGTTGATGTTGCGCCAAGTAAAATTAAACTAATGAGCCAAAAAAAACTCGAGGAAATGTATTTCACAATCACCATAGTGTTATGCCACTGAGATAACGATACTCACATTACGGACCCAACTAGGGATATATGGCACGTATTTCTCCACAGTCAGCCAATAGTTTTTGTCTTTCTCCTTCGAGTTTGGCTGGAAAGTTTGTAAAAGTTCCCCTGTATAAAGAATAAAAAATGGTTGTTAGTCTAATCATCTAGTAATTATTAATATGAAAGTAGCATTATACATACACACACACACACACACACACACACACACTTCAGTTTAGAAATATATATATATATATATATATATATATATATATATATATATATATATATATATATATATATATTACTTACAAGACGAGAATTGTCATTGAAAAACGAATAAACTTCACCAAAGTTTATTTTAGAAGAGGCGATGGGCTTCCACTTAACGATTCGGGGAATCTTCTTTTTCGTTTTGCCGACCCACTCTGACGGCAGCCCGTCAATCGTCTAAAAAATTCAGGCCTACACGAATGAAAGTTACAATATCATAAAACCAATCATTATGTATTATTCATTATTACAGAACTAAGTGATCATAAAAAATTATGCAACACACCTGAACAGCGGACGTAAAGCCATAAATATTGTACTTTTCAATCTTATGCTTCGGATTTTCCTGGCGAGTCTTCTTAAATTTTTCATTTTTACCGTTCAATGCATTGTCAAGACTGTCGTATATAATTTCCCACGACATACAACCCCACGGACGACTTCGGAAGTGATCTATGTCATCTACTTGGTCAAGCAATGAGAAATTGATTTGATAGTGTTCCTTTCTTGCATATATCACACGGTCTGCAAAATAAAACAGGGCGATCTTTATCGCATCAATGTCGTCCATAGCCTCGAAGTCCAAGTCCGCAAATCTTGACTCAAATTGCGCAAGATTCAACTTGTGAAACAAACCATCAAAATACTGAATAAGTAACCTATTAGAGGTTTTTTGGTGTTTGGGTACAGCATCTCGACCATATGAAAGTCTAGTTACTAGACACCACTCTCCAACTGATAACCGTATTAAATGCTAACCAACTTGAAACCACAGCTGATCTTTTTCTTTACTTTTTCCATGAGCCACTTGCCTAAGCAACACATTATGCACAAGAACACCACTGAACGGAAAGCTTTGCAACTCCATAAAATGCCCAAAAACGTCTTCCTTAAACATTTTCAACTGCCGTTTTGTTAATTTTTCCCCGATGGCTTTCACAACTGTTTCTACTTTGTACATACTCGTGATGCGCCCAGGGAAGTGATCGCCATAAGGTATCTTCATCATGCCCGGTTTAATCCTCGATCTCAGTGGATTATCGCCCGCTATTTTCAATTTTGCCATGTATCTGATACAAATCATGTAATTAAATGGTTATGTTAAAGAATTAAATGTAATAGCCTAATAAATTTAACAAGAACACAGAAAAAAAACAGAAAACTTGCTATGGAACTGTCTTTGTGTGCGATAGATACCCTGTGTATCTATCGCACACATGATCGTGCGATAGGTACCCTGTCGCACACAAAGACAGTAGCTACGAATACTGCATTGATCTATTACGAGATGCCTGTCGCAGTTAGTGGAAATGTGCATCGCTACTGCCTTTGAGTGCGACAGGCACCTTGTCGCACTGAAAGGCAGTCAACAGCACGATAAACTGCGAGTGCGACAGGAACCGTGTCGCACCATCTCGGTGCGACAGGGTGCCTGTCGCACTCAAAGGCAGTGAGCAGCACCACGACCTGTGAGTGCGATAGGAACCGTTGGTGCGACAGGGTGCCTGTCGTACTCAAAGGCAGTGAGCAGCACCACGACCTGTGAGTGCGACAGGAACCGTGTCGCACCATCTTGGTGCGACAGGGTGCCTGTCGCACTCAAAGGCAGTGAGGAGCACGACGACCTGCGAGTGCGACAGGAACCGTGTCGCACCAAAGATGGTGCGACCCGGTGCCTGTCGCACTCGTAAGAAGTGGTGCAGCTCACTGACTCAAAGATACGACAGGCAGCATGTCGTACCAAAGATGGTGCGACAGGCAGCATGTCGCACCAAAGATGGTGCGACAGGCTGCCTGTCACATCTTTGAGCGTGCGTGTGATAGCCTAGAGTGCGCGCTCAAAGAGGCTGTCGCACGCACGGCGCGTGTGCTAGGCTGTTGCAAGCACAGCGCTCGCACTTGCGCTCGGCTGTCGCACGCACAGCACGCACTGTGCTAGGCTGTTGCATGCACAGCCCCGCGCGCGCGCGCCTTGCGTGCGACAGCCTAGCACCGGGCGCGCTGTGCTTGCGATAGCCTAGCGAGCGCGACCTGTGCGTGCGACAGCCTAGTACCGCGGGCTGTGCGCACTACCATCTCGCACCAAAACACCATTCCCAACAAATACAAACACACCACGCCTAGCATAAATTTTCTATAAGAAATTTCATCAAACACATAATACGCACTAGTTGTAACTCATCATTTTTGCTAAGTTTCGTTTCAGTAATCCCTCTAACAGCCTATAAGAATCTAAAATCCCAATCAAATTCATTCAAATCATGGAAAAAATCAAGTTACCTTACCTAGGGTTTCGTCCGCCGTCGATTGCAGAGGGAATTTTCGGGTGTGTGAGTTGATCGCTAAGGGTATTTTCGGGCAAATAAAGTTTTTGTGGCTAATTATGATAAAATAAAATTTGGATGGTTAGTTATGAAAGAAGCTAAAGTATTTTGGCTATTTTTGTAAATTTCCCTATTTTATTTAGAGTTTAGTTTTGTTTAATAATAAGCTAAATTTTTTTTTCATTCCAACTCGGGAGGAATTGGATCCTTGCTTGATCTTTATTTTACTAAAAATATCATCTCATGTTTTAGATTAAGTTAAGTAATTTTATAAATTATGAAATCTATTATTTAACGAGTACGAGACACATGACATTATAATTTCAGTTAGAATAAATAAACTCATTCTAAATTTCTATTTCTTCCAAAAATATAAAGAATTAAATTAAGTGATAAATGGAGAAATTCCTTTTTGTACTTTATTTTGTTTTACCCTATCTCTATTATCCCGAGAGTAATTTTTTTTTGGGGAAAAGCAATTTCCAGAAGATTTCTTACCCTGACCAAAATACGTCATTCAATGCTTCAGTTGAAAGGCGTTTATTCTACCACACCGATTTCACTTGTCGAAAAAAGGTCCTTTTAACTCCTAAACTTTTTTGGCTTCTGCTCTTTAACGGTTCATCTCAAAAGCTCCATTTTTGCATTTTGCTTCTTGGTTTGTTGAAGTTCAAAGGTATGTGCTTTACTTTTCTTAAAATGGGTTTTTTTTAATGTTTTCAGTTTAATGGGTTTTTTTTTAATGTTTTCAGTTTACATTGTGAAAAATGATTTGAGTTAGTGTCTCTATTATAAAAGTTATGTATTTTTTCCTTTTTATTTTCGATTTTTATTAAAAAAAATTGGGTTTTTGATTTAGATCAAGTGAGTTAATGAGACATTCCGAATTAATTTTAGATGCTCAAAGTTATGTTTTTTCTTAATGATTTTTTAAGTAAATTTTCGCATATGGAAAAGTAATAATTAACAAACGAGGCCATCTAAAGTGATTTGAAGAATTGAACTTGCATTACTTTTATATGGAACACTTGAACTTTGTGTTTGTAAGTTCAAAGTTTTTCTTTTTCAGTTTCGTTTTTTTTTTAATTCTTAAAATGGGTTTTGATAATTTTTATGGAGAGAATATTTACAGGTTATCTCTTTGACAGTTTCACTAAATTTGTATGAAACTGTTGATCTGAAATTTAAAGTTAAAAAAATTGTTCCTTTTTGCTTTTTGTTAAATGGGTTTATGATTGATTATGGTAAACTTTAAGAAAGAGAGAGACTTTTTTACTTTGATTCCTCTGATTTTTTTAGGGTTTCAGGAAAAGAATTTGGGAGTGAAGCACTTTGCTTGTTCTTAAATCAGCTGTTTGGGTTTAAAGTTGAGAGCTTTTTGAAGAAGATGGGAAGGAAAAAGAGTTTTAACAAGGAAAAAATAGCAGAAGATTGGTGTTTTGTTTGCTATGATGGAGGATCCCTCATACTTTGTGATCACAAGTAAGTAGTTTTTATAAAGAAAGATTAAAGATTCTGATAAGCATTTTAAAGATTAGTAAATGAAGCATAGTTCAGCCTTTTCATTGGGCCCTTGTCAGCTGGGTGTTGGCTCCAAGCTTGCTGATTTTGTCTTGATTGATGTTTACTTCTGTTCCCATTTGGTTTTGATTTTCATTTTTGATTTTTGTTTTTGGCCCTTGGAGTGCTTTATGTATATTTTTCATGTCCTTTGATTTGTTAATATTTATCAAGACAAAAGAAAAGCTGTTATTTGTGTGTTTCTATTGTAGATTTTGGATTTTCAACGGATCCAAATCAAAATCTGAATGTGAAACAATTTCATTTTTGTATCATTTTTCAAAATACTCATATAATTTTTATTACTTTTATTTCATTTTAAAGAATGAGATTTATGTGGCCCCTTTTTTTCTTTGGATACTCTAAATGAGGAAAAAAAAAGATTTTTTGGATGTTGGTCTGGTTTGAACTTCTTCTTATTATTGGGAAAAGTTTTGTAAAATGTAACATTGTTTAGTTTTGATGTCAAAACAATAATTGAAAATTGCACTAACAAAAAGTAACTCTTTATTTTATTTGGGAGATTGATTATTGTACTTAGATTGCGAATATGTTTAACATTCATTAAAAATTGTACTAATAATAAAATAACTGTTATTTGGAGGTTGAATATTATATTTAGATTAGAAATATATGTACATGGACAATTTTTGCAAAGCAAAGAAGTATCTTCTGTAGTAGCTTGCTACCATATAGTATGACATTGATATTGTTTGTTTTGGGCCTAGGCCGACAAACTTTTGCTTTTGGATCCACACAAAATGACTTATAGTGTTTGAGATGGAGCTCTACATAATAGCCCAGTAGCCCTTAATTCTAACTCATCGATGTGGGATTTTGACATCTCATCGTTGGGTGTTACAATCTACCCAAGACATGACCTCATATGCGCTTGGCCCCAAGGGTCTTTTGTTCTTCATGTGCCTATAGTGCTAGAAAGGTCCCAATCTGATACAATTTGTAACAGCCTGCTCCCTCACAATATACTATGGTTTACTTTGGTCCTAGTTCTAAACAGTTTTGTTTTTGGATCCACCCAGTAAGCTTCATATTGTTTGAGAAGGCTTATATATATATATATATATATATATATATATTATCCAGTAACCCTTTTAACCTGGCAATGTAGGATTCTGTCACCGCATTTTTTTGCGTTACATTTCCAGTATCTTTTTAATTTTTCATGATTATCAATCATTACACTCTATAGTTCTAAAATTTTTACATGTTGCTTAAAGACCTCTCAGTTTAGGATTTTCATAGTACTTTCCATTTATTCATGTTGTTCATTTATGAACCTTAGGGTAATATATGTTTTTAAGATCTATTGCCCTCATTATCAAAATAATATCAAAAGCAAATTAGTGTAATATATATATTATCATGTTGTATGTTCATGAATCTTAGGGTAATATATTTTTTTTTTAGAGTAATGATGTGTCTGATAGAACATGTTTGTCTATCCTACTAATTTTTATATTCATTGCCTGTAGAGACTGTCTTAAAGCTTATCATCCCATTTGTGTAAACGAAGATGATTCTTTATCGGAGACTGAAGTAAAGTGGAAGTGCGGTTAGTTGTTCTTATTTGTGATGACACTTTTCTGTTTATTATTCTGTCATTATCATTGAACTTTTTATTGTATTTCTTTTTATAGTGTGTTATATCAGCCTTTAGATATGTAACGTGCATGTGGCCTGATAACCCCTCTTCCATCTATGTGATATTCTTAGGCAGTAATGCTGCTCACTTAAAGGCGAGCCTCAACATAATGCAAGAGTCTCATTGTTATTGTAATGCATGAAACCTAGCAACATGGCACCACACGGTCGGTCAGTGTGAAAGTTATGCACCATGAGGTGGCTCTGCTACCATAACATGCACACTCACTCACCCTCGCACACTAACTACATCTTTATTACTGTCTTACCTGGTTTGAAAGAAAAATATTTATGCCTAGGGGGATTCTTCTTTGTCTTCATCCAAATGAAGTTCAATATGTAGTCTAATTCCTTATAAACTTTACATATGAAACTAACCAGTCAAATAATTTGTATGAGATGCTTTATGTTTACCTTGTCATTTTTGCATTATTTTAAGAATATCTGTGGTAACCCTTGACTGAATAAGTGCTTAATGACAGATTTGCATTCTTGCTACGAATGTGGCAAAGCTCCAAAATTTTATTGCCTATGTTCCCCAAAGGCCATATGTGGACACTGCATCTGTGATGCTGAGTTTGCGATAGTTAAAGGGAATAAAGGCCTCTGCAATGGGTGTTTAGAGCTTGTATTGCTTATCGAAGAAAATAAGGATGTTGACTCTCATGGGGTATGCATAGTTTGTATTAAGTAGAAAGTGTTTCAGCTCTCTTAGTGTTGTTATATTTTGCTTATCACTTTTCTTGGGATATGTTAACTTTCATTCTCTGAAGCAAATAATGCTTCTACTGGATACACTACAAACTATTGTAATAATTCATACAGTTGAGCATCATCTGTTTTCACATGTATGTAAGCCTTCATAGTCGTTACAAAATAATGGTGAGACTAGGAATGCAAGTATGAATAATATTCTTTCCTTACTTTTGAAAAGCAGGAAAAAAAATGAAGAGTAGATGCAGTATCAAATTATTTTGGTTGTAGAATGGTGGATTGATGCAGTTGCAATTTCCATTTACATATTTACACATTGCTGCCTTTAGAGTTGTGTGAAGCAATGCAAGTGTAGACAATAGACTTTTGGTTCTTTTGTTTTCTTCTTGAAGAGAACAAAAAGATTAAGAAAAAAGAAATAGAATCTAGAAGAGATTATTATTTTGTTGTTTTTTCTTGAAAACTCAAAGATTTCGGATGAGGGCGGGGAGTGGCTTATATATTTTTGCAGCCTTTACTGATATACTTTTAACCTTTTCTTGTCAAAAGATGTAAAAGAAACTAGAAAGGATTTAATCATCATCCCGACTAGATTTTTTATTTTTTGAAAAAAATTACTTTTATTCTCTTTATTATTATTATCACCATCTTTCTACTTTTTGTTTTTTTGGGAAACAACATGATTAAGAAGTTTATTCTTTCTGTCTAAGGTCACATGTGTATTATATCTTTTAGATGATTTAGGCTGTAACTATCATGATTTTATTAATTGTGCGTTTACTGCTCTTTCATCGTTTACTGCTCTTTCATCTTTATAAATTGACATTGTTGCCAGGGTAGCATGTTGAGTCATGTAATCATTCTGGTTTGGCGATACATAAGCGCTAATATTTTTATGCAATGGCTTTCTTTATTGTTCCACAGTGCAAGATAGACTTCAGTGATCCAGAAAATAGCTACTTTTATGAGTATTGGCAGATAATAAAGGCTAAGGAACGGTTGACTTCAGAACAAGTTATTTCAGCATACAACCGGCTAAAAAGTGGTGAACTTTATTCTTGTGCTTCTGATTCATTTGAATCTGACGAAGGGGAAGACGATAGTGATGAATCTGAAGATGATAGTCAAATTAGGAAAAGGAAGAGATCCAAAGGAAAGGTATCGGTGGCGAATGGTAAAGCGAAGTCAAGCGGAAAGGAGTTCATTGGATGGGGATCGAGACCTCTCTTGGAGTTCCTTGCATCCATTGGTAAAGACACAACCCGAGAATTATCCGAAGATGATGTTACAACTATCATTAGGGAATATTGTAAAGAAAACAAACTTTTTCACCCAGAAAGAAAGAGAACAGTCATTTGTGATGCAAGGCTAAAGGCTCTTTTTGGTCGGAAGTTGGTGAATAATAATAGTATACCCAAACTTCTGACCATTCATCTAACTGAGAACTTGGACCTTTTTGACGAGGAATTTGGAAGTTGTTCGGAAATTGGGGTTGAAGAAGACTTGGGGGCACGTAAAAGGCAATCAAACTCAGTAAAAAGATCTCATACCAAGGAAGCCGTGGATGTTCAAAAAAAATCTCATACCAAGGAACTTGTTATGAATGTTCCAAAAAGCTGTTTTGCATCTGTAGTCCCTAGAAATATCAAGCTTGTCTACCTGAGGAAGAGTTTGGTGGAGGAGCTGTCAAAGCAGCTTGAGACTTTCGATGCTAAAGTAATGGGAAGCTTTGTAAGAGTAAGATCTGACCCAAATGACTATCTGCAGAAAAATTCTCACCAGCTTGTGCAAGTTTCAGGTGATTATTTCAACATGAATACAATAATTTAACTAATGGATCACTGAATAATAATGCATGGCTTTCTGATTTGACAAAAACTAAAGACATTATTTGCTTGGACATTAAATAAGATCATGTTATGATGGAATGCTACTCTTTGCATTACCTGCTTCCTCTGGCTTAGGTAATTTGTCCTGCTCCACATAATTTTGTGTCATTACAGGCATACATAAAACAAGCGTTAATGCAGAAATTCTCCTCGAAGTCTCTGATAGAGTAAAATGGGTACCCATATGCAAGCTGTCCAATGATGACTTCTCTGAGGTAACAGTATGTTTAGCATGTAGTTTTATTTATCTAATTTTACTTAAAAAAGAGTAGATACTTATTTTAAGTGCTATTATATGCAGGAAGAATGTGAGGATTTGCGTCAGAGAGTGAAAAATGGCCTGGTTAATAGGCCAACTGTTGTAAGTTTTTGAATCTTTAGCTGTTTGGTTTTCTTTTTTAGGATGGTGCAATTTGAGGACCACTGTGTTGTATGTATTAGATTATACTCATTCTCACATTACAAACTTCTATTTTACATGGTAGTTTGTTAAGATTCCTTATGAAAGCAGTAATCACTCTGGTAATGAATTGTAGTGGTGGAAAAACTATGATTTAATGGTGTTATATTTTCTGGAAAGGACAAAATAGTTATCAAGAAATAAGGTTCACTGAAATGTTAGTGGATCACAAAATCGCTGATTTCATTATGCATGGGAGATCTTTGTAGCGTCAAAAGTACCTCTAAATTGTAATGCATTGTTTGACTGCATAAAAATTTGCATTCCAAAAATTCTCTTATTACTCTCAATGTTTGCTAATATACTAATGGGACACCATAAGAAATTATGCTGCATTCCCTAATGTATTGTAATTTTTTACCTAGATATATCAGCCTTCTTGTATCCAAGGGGTTACAATGTTGTTGTTTTGAGCTTGATACACTGTTCCGTTTCAACATGATTCCTCAAATATGTTAAATTTTAGCCATGAAGATTTAAACCAAATGAATTTATTTTGGAAATTTATTTCTTAAAACATAGGAAGGCTGACTATTTCTTTATCATAATCTTAACTAATTTACTTACATTGCCTTTTTTGGTCTAGCTCTTTAAATTCTCTTTTTCTTTCAACAAATAATTTGGGGCCTTTAAGAAAACAGTTTCAAAGAAAATGAATGAGTTTAATACTGTTCAATGATCGTTGTAAAGGATATTGCGGCTTCCTTTGTAGTTGCATATCAAAATAATTAACGAAAATGCTATACAGACCTTACCACAGTGTGTGACTGTGTGTTGATTTGCAGGTGGAGCTTAGGCAGAAGGCCATTAGTCTACATGAGGATATAACCAAACATGTATGTATTTTCATTTAACATCTGAAGAGTGGAAACTTTCAGTATTTCCAGAATTATAATTCCAAGGCTTTAGTTCATGTACCAATGAGCATAAAATAACACCAGAATGTCGAATTAGAACCAGTAATGAGACCCAGATAATTAAAAGATAAAGAAAGAAAAATAAATTAGTATATAAGGGTGGATTTAGATCTCTAAGTAGTGTTTTATCATTACTTATTTTGTTTCTTGTAATTATTAGATGTGCTTGTTATGGTAAACTTTTTTAAAAGATCATTTTATAACTTTAGATGACCCCATTTGATTTTATCTCTGTAGTTTTTCTGTAATGCTGTATCCAAATTGAATACTCATGTATACATTTATGATTTGGTGGGCATCTATTTTTTTTTTTAAACTTTCATAAACTGCTTTCCGTATTCACATTTGTATTGTCAATTTTTTTTTCCTTTTTGGATAATATTAGTGGATCGCAAGAGAGCTGGTTTTTCTGCGGAAGTGTGTTGATAAAGCAAATGAGAAGGGATGGAGGAGACAATATCCTTCATGTATGGTCATACAAAGTTGGACTAGTAAGTTTCTCACGTGCATGCAATTAGATGTGCATTTAAACAGCTCATTAGTATAGAATTTGTGGAATGGCATTTGCAAAAGGAAAATTGGCCGACCTTAACCTGCATCTCCGCATACGCTGTATGTGGACATGGATAAACTCCTGAAGCTTCAAACTCCGTCAGAACAATCACGTTTATTAAATGAGGTTCCGGAAGTAATTGCAGACATAGTAGAGCTTGAACCTGATTGTGAGGACACTTCAAGAGTCTATGAAAAAGAAGATATTGGTACCTCACCTGGACATAGAAGAACTTATACAAGTCCTGCTCAGAATCTGAAAAGCAATGGAGTCTCTTGCCACTTGAATGACTCAACAGATGCTGCAGGTTGTTATTCTCCAGCTTTTTCTTATAAAAAAATCAATGATAGTTTATTTGAATGACTGTATTTCGAAAGTTATCTAATTATATCAAATGTAATTGTAAATGAGTACATATGTACGCCGAAGTAAATTCTTCTAGAATCTGATGGAACATTAATTCTGTTTTTAGATCAGTGGAATTGATTGATTTAGAATTCAGTTCCTTTCTACTTGTACAGTATTTTTCTCCATATACAATTTTATATTCCAGTTCTTGGAATGATTTCAATGTGCCACTAAATGGAGTATCTTTTAAAATTAAGAACAATGATAGGCAAATGCTTCTTGTCCTAGATGTTGGCTGTTCAGTCGGGTTTGTCCTTTCATCTCTCTGACTGTACTCAATATCTCTGTCTGTTTGCTTATATGTGTAATTGATGGTCATGGTGACAGAAGGCAAGACTCAAATCACTGCCCCTTGTGGCCAGCAATATGGAGTTGGATCTCATAATGAAGCGTATGGATCTGGGCTGTCTTATGTTCGTGCAATGAAACCTAGTGGCGGAGAAGCTCCAAAAACTGCCGCAGACCTGGCTGCTGATGGTATTATTTACATTATAAATTGAAGAATTCCACCTCTACTCATTTTAGAACAAAATATGCTAAATATCTAAAATATTTCTGTCTTATCCCATTTTTTTTCAGGCTCCACTGAAATGAACAAAAGGGGTGAAGAGAACAGTAATGATGTTGCTCAAGGGTGTGGCATGGCAATTGAAATGCACAATAGCAGGTGATGGACATAAGGCAGCCTTACGTTTTCTAATCTGTAATTAACATTTATGCATTATTTCTATTTATTTTGCTTAAAGTCAAGTATGTCTGCAGTTCCTCAGAACATGATAGTCACAACCCTGTTCTTGTTAACCAAACAAATGAATTCGAGCTAGTTGTAAAGGATATTCAAGAAGTGAAGAAAACTGTGAAAGAAGTGCTAGAGGGATTTAAAGATTTGAAGGAGCAAATGCGTTTGAAGCTATCTTCATAACTCTGTCAGATGAACCACCATTTTGGGTATGATTATTTTTTATCTTTAACTTCTTGTGAAGCACAACCAATTATATATATATGCTATTATCAATCTTAATCTTATATCACCGTCTTTTAAGTTTTGTACAGCATGTTGCTTTCGAGTGATGTGATGTAAAAAAACAGTGCATGAAGTTTAACTAAGATATCATTTTGTATTAGTAGCAAATACCTGAGGGGCACTCCATTAGAATTCAGTTTCAGGGAAACTTGTTTTAAGTATCATTTTATGGTTTTGTCAATGAGATTTTGAAAAAATGAAACGGTGTTCATTTTTCACGTGTTTCCTAATGAGGAGATTCATGTTGCGTGTTCATGTCTTCTCTTTCGCTACGGTAATCATTAACATTATAGCACCATATTTTTTGATACATTTTTCAAGCCTCTTGTATATAGGCAGACCTGTTAAAACAATGATATGCGGAGAACAAATGATATCTCCTGCCCTCATCAATGGATAAAATGCAGAAGTTTTTTATTAGTCTCCCATAAACCAACTTTCATATATTCTCGAAAGTTTTTAACACGAGTTTAAAGCAATCTTGACATCAAAATAAAAACTGCTATTTTATGTTGGAGCAGGAATCAATATTTTTTCCTCAAAAGGAAACAGAACATAAAACTACGACCATTTTGATGATGGCAACAAATTTGACAAATTCGAAACAGGTCTCTTATTTCTTATAAAGAGAAAGAATAACAAAATTTTAAGACGGGAGTGACCGGAGCATTAAAGACTTTTTAGTTTTTACAGGGTCACCATACCAATCATATTATGCTGCCTTGAAATCTCATATAACTGAGTTCAAAATCAAATTCAACATTTTGCTTCAGCCTCAGCAGTTTCTTTCCTCAATGCCTCGAGCCTTTCTTTCAATTTCTTGCTCTGCTCGAAGTTTGCCCTACGCTTCACAGCTTTCTGTGGAACAAACACAATGATTTGATCAAATTCTCAGGTATGAATATGCATGTCAGGTAGCAAAATGCACAGAGTGTGTAGTTGTACAGAAATTACAACTCACTTCCTGACGGAAACATCGATCAAGCTTTATTTTGAGCTCTGTACAATCACCGAAGAATTTCCCGATAGGATGATCTAAGTGGCACTTTTGAAACTCCTCAATAATCTGTTCCACAATATCTTCAGTCACTTGATTTAAGCCAAAAAATACAAAATCACCATCAAGACTAAGTTTAAAACTTGATGGTTAAGAAATTTTTTGCTTCCTCACAGTCGAAATTGATTAGACCTACTGTTCCATCATCCCCAACTATCTAATGGGCAAATGTATAGTTCAATGATTTCAAAGAGACTGATGGTAAGTTAAGTTTCACCCTAGAGACATAAGATAGAAGGACCTTTCTGATCTGAAAAAGCAATTGATGCACTTTAAATAAGCACAGGGCACATGCCTTTTTAGAACATGCTTCTTAGGTCAAAATGAACTTTAAGTGCATTTTGAAGAAACATTTCAATATGTTTTTCTAAAACAGAAAGTGGTTTTGTTTAAAAGCACTCCTTGCAAAAACATGCCCAAATGCATCTATATATCAACTGCGCTTTTGTAATTGCTCCTGGTATTCTACCACATACTCGAAAGTTCTATAGTTATGTAAACTGATTAGTGTTTGACCGTAAAAATATAATGGAGAAAGTTTATGTTCAAAGTGCTTTCAACTAAAAGCATTCAGGAAAAACAGTTTTTTAAAGAAATGCATATCCAGAAAGTGCTCCAAAATTGCTTTATTTATTTACTTTTTATTTCAACCAAACAATATCAAATAGGCACAAAAACACATCAAGTATTTAAAAATCTTAGTGCCAACCTCCCACAGTACCTTACACTCACCAATGATTTTCCCAATAGGATGATCAAACTGACACTTGTAGAACTCCTCAATTATCTGTTCCACAACATCCTACCCAGCCAATTTCTTAGGTAGATCCTAACACAAATTATTTATACAATGAGGAAAACAACCATTGATACAGTTTGATTCGGGTACCGTTCTATCTTATTTATATATCAGTAACTTGATTTAGTGAAACAACTTAAAATTATCATCAAGTCTATAAGATTAGAACTCAATGGTAAAGAAAGTTGTATTCACTTCTCTTCCTCGGAATTAAAAGGCATAAGACCTTCTCTTCCCTCATTATTCACTCAGAATTTCAAAGAGACTACTGTCACATTAGCAACTCTCATTGTGTTATGCTATGTTATTGTCACTACGAAAACGATCCTAAAAGACCAAAAGTATATTGTATCTATTTTATAGTGCTCGGCTGAAATAGAAAAAACTACCTTTTTGATCCCAAAAATCATTTCAACTACTATTTTGAAAAGCAATTGAGGTCTAAAGTAATTTAACTGCATTTTGAAGAAACATTTCACAAGTGGTTTTATAAAACAGCTGCAAGTATTGTTACAGAAAACGCTCTTGCTTGAAAGCACTTTTCCTAAAACATTTCAAAATATGCTTGCTCTTGTTACTCACCTATATAATCACATATGGTATACGACATGGAGTGCTTTCAAATAAAAGCGCTTTCTATAAAAGCACCTAAACCTGCTTTATAAAAATCACATATATAAAAAGCACTCCAAATATGCATAATTTATTTCAGCAAATAACACTACAAAAATTCTCTAAGCATAATATTCACTCAAAGAAGGAACCCATTAGAGAAGCGCTTTCTACAGAACCACTTCCATTAACAATTAAATATAGCAAAATGGAAGGAAAATGAAACTCACCTCAGCACACATCGGATGCCTATGTAACGTCAACGGTGGGTGCATTTTTATCTTATTTTTGTTTTTTTGAAAAATAAATTGAGAATTCAAGCTTTTTTTTATTTTCCTGCAATAACAATTACAAATAATTCAGTTAAGTAATAATAACAACACGAAATTTGGATTATTTATAACAAAAGTACAAAACGCACCGTTTTTAGCAGCTATTAGTGGGGTTTAAGCTTGTTTGTACTTCTTCTTCTCCTTCGTAGTCAGTGATGTGAACCAATTTACTACTGTTTACCCTAAGTCTTCTCCAAATTCACAACAAACCCATATGAAGATCTCAGCTCAATTTCGTAATAAAAACAAATTTTGAGACAAAACAGACCAAATCACGAACTGGGCATTGGAGAAAATTTGGAAAGAAGCAAAAAAGAGCTCAGCTGTTTAGAGAGGAGAGAGCCGTCGGAGATGTTGCGAGAGAAAAGAGCGGCCGAGTGTCGTTTGTGTTGATGAGCCGCCGAACGATGAACGGTGGACTGATCGGCGCCGACTTGGTGGTCTGCTTTGGTTTGGTCTGGCCTGGTCGATGCCCATCCATCTAAGAGAGAATTATAAAAATGCTAAATAGGTGGGATGCACAGCATTTACGTGGGGTGCTCTGAGATTTTATTTTTGTTTTTACTTTCCCTTTTATGTTTACATGAGAATTATGTTGTTGTGAAAATTTTAAATTATATAAGATGATTAATTATAAATTATTTAATTTCCCACTATATAGTGAGTATTTGAATATACGATAGAATTTCGTGATTCTCTTATGAATAAATATTTAAGTTTTAGTTTAATCAGATAACGCCACAACAAAATAAATCACAATTAGATTATTACTCTATAAATCGTAATTATATATTAATTGATCTCACCATTTGATCTAACTTTAGACACTAATAAAAATATGGGGAAAGTTCATTAAAATTTAAAATTCTAAAAAATAAGTATAATTTAGAAAAGCATTTTCATCAATATTTTAGATTAATTTAGAGATACAAATTATTATCTCGATTTTAGATACATTGATAAGTGTAATATTTATATTATTTTAATCTTACCAGAAAAATGTGAATTTAAAATAAATTAAATTTAAAAACAAGGTTAAATTGTTTGCAGAGGACTCTGTTGCTATTGTGCCAACGGAAACACCAAGACATAAGATTTGGTCGTTGCAATCTTTATGGTCTAAGAAGCACTTCCACAAAGTGCGTTCCAAGTGTAATCTATTCGGACACGTGCCATTTTAAACATGCACGCCGAGAATATTGATAAAAAAAAGCTGCCACTCTCAACTTGCTTCGAAGCACAGCACACAACAAATGAACAGAACATTTAACTTGTACCTAATTGATAAAGTGAACAATATTTGCTATAACACAGTCACAAACACATGGATAAAGTCATATACATGCCAAAAACAGTTCTGTTCTGTGTATATTTGTACATATCGAATCCTTGAAAAGCGCTGTCTGCATAGGAACAGGCAGAAAAGTCGATACCGGGGAAATACAAGACCGAGTATAATTTCATTGTTGATTGCATGCAACAAAAACTACAAAAGTGACATGCAAATGCTTTTGCGCGTGAATGTTATTTTTTTTTTTTTGTTTCCCACTCTGCTTTCCACAAAAATCCAGATGATGCTAAAGCTAACTATTTTAAGGTATTTGTTGACTTATAGATTCCTATGAAGTGGGGAAATGTCTCTCAAACCTTGAGTCGAAACTGGTTGCTGTCTAATGCGAGATAAAAGGTAGGAGACTTGTTCGGTTGCAAGATCTAGCCTCTCCTTAGACTTGGCAGATTCGGCAATTAGAGATGATACCATGCTCTGCAAAAACTGAATCCTTTCTGCATGATCACTTGGAGAACTTTGAAGAAGCTTTATGGAATGTGTGCTGATCTTGCGCCAACGTAGGGGAAGGTACCTTTCTGGGATCTGAAAGCAGTTACCTGTTGAGAGAACACGAAGGGTATGCCGGCAGAGAATTCCAGAAAACTCAAACTGATGGCAGCTGCAGCTTATGATGCCTTCCTGTGGAACCCAATACACTTTCCGGCCCCCCTCAAGTTTTGTGTGGTGTCTTACAAGGAAGCCATCTTCAAAGGGGAAAGACGCATAATGGGCAGCCAAAACAAGTTGCTCTTGAAGCTTAGAGAAAGCAAAAGGAGTGAGGACTGAAGCAGCATGAGATTCCATAGGAGCGCCGGTCTTCAGGCAAATGTTTTGGAGATTCTGTTGCATTGTCTGTTGTTCGGCAGCTTGATCTTTAAAATCCACAGCCACAGCCACCTGCTTATGCAAAGCTGACTTAGCAAAATGAAAATCTTTGAAACTAAAAAAATCAGCCAGCAGAAGAAGGAAAGAAAATACAGACAACCACTGAAATGACCTAAATCAGACAGCAGAATTTCTGAAGCCCCCAATTATTAAGACTCCAATTAGAACTTCAATAAATGCAAAAACTAGTATTCCCATAAAGAAAGAAAGGAGAATAATTTAGTAAGGTGCAACTTTCTCAGGTAAAAATAAGACTTGAATTATAACAAAGAAACAAAAGTGTTTCAAAAATGCTGGTTGGTCAAAGAGATAAGGCTTAAATCCGTTGTCTAAACCAAGTACAAGTGCTCTTCTCAAGATAAAAGGCAGTAGTCCACAAAGGTTGTGACCCCATACTAAAATGAGCGCTTGATTCAATAAAATTGACTTCTAGTTGGGCTCAGCCAAAATTCCAATCCCATCAAAGATTCAATTAGGCATGGGTAAAGATGTCAAGCAATCCTATGCCACACCAGCCTAATCAAGTGCATTGCTAGATAGTATGCACAATAACGTACAATTTATATCAAGCTGTAACCGGTAAAGGAACTAGAATCCTTCAAAGAAACACAACACCAAGTGTATCCTCCTTTTGCTCCTTGGTTTTGTCATCTTCAAAGACATATTTCAAAAGGAATTTTCAATTTTACAAAACTAACCCTCCATCCCATAGAATAAAAAGAAACAATAGAAATTAAAAGAGCAACTTACTTGTTCCACAAAGTGTGCAAGCCGGGTTTGTGCACCCAAAAACCTTTGAATGAAAGCATTAATAGCTTTTGAGTGGCCAGTTGTAGTCATTCCTGCAAAGAAATTGCTTCTTAAGTATGGTAATGCCCACTGCATGCGTAAGGCAAACAAGTTGGCTATGTGCCTGTTAGTATGAAGCCCAAATGAATTGACCATGTCCCTCCAACCCATTTCAAAGTCCTCAATTGATTCTAGATTATAAAGCCGATAAAACTCAGCCTTCCACTCATTGTAACGCTCCCCAAGGACAGCATTAAACCAGGATGGAAACTTCACCACAATCATCCATATGCAGAGTGCATGTTTAGTCACTGGCATTTCCATGGCTATGGCTTCTTTGAGACACATATTTTGGTCAGTTAATATTGTCTGTGGAGCCTTTCCATCCATGAACGCTAGGAATACCTGTACAAACAATACAAACAGAGCACTAAAGTAAATCAAAGAACAATTGAGCTTTCAAAGAGGTTATATGCACGAATGTGTACTCATGCATGTGTGTGCATGTACGTCTGAGTGCAAATGCAATTGTAGGAATCAGATGCCCCATGACCATTAAGCTACCCATTCTAAGGGCAGAGATAATAAACTCTACAATGTTATAAAATTAAAAAGATGTTTTACTGTCATCCCATCTAAAACTCAATAATGAAGCCAACATACGTTTTGTGCACCAGCCTCAAAACTATCCCTTGCCAGCCTACCGATCTATTCATTTGTTTTCAATTTCAAAAGCTAGATCTCATTCAGTCCTACTACCAGCAGAAGAGAAAAGGAAAAGATCAGTTTGTTGCAATATCTTAGAGAAATTTCGGAAAGTGGCCAGTGAGGAATAAAATGAGAGACTGTTTGAAAAAAGTTACATTGTTTGAATCTATTACCTTCAGCGCCCATGAGAATGACCTTAAATTTTCCTCTCGTAAGAGTGTGCAGCCAAAGAAGCAAGGCACACCATAGTTGTTCACTCCAACCCATATCCCAAGTGGCATGTCTAAAGCAGTCAAGCGATGTGTTGTATCGAAAACCACTGCATCACCAAAGATCTCATACGCCTGGATTGATGATGCATACGACCAAGCAATGTTTTCTAGCCTGTTGTTAGAATCAAGTGTGTACTCATATCTAAAGTTAGGGTCTTTTTCCTTGATGTTTCTACACATTCTTAATAAATCTACACTTTCATCTTCTGGATCTAATTTCCTAATTGACTGAAGTAAATTTCTCACATCCTTCTCTGTAAATGGTAAATATCCTGGCTCCACACATTTCTCAAGTTCCATGAGCCGCATCATTTGCTGAACTGAAATTCCAGTTTTGGCAAACATAAGTATTCGGCTCTTGTCTGTTTCTGATATGGTACGATATGCAGGAAGAAAACGAACTTGATTTGGCTCTAAGAGTTCATGATTATGGTGATTTGCAAAACCTGTAACACGCCACTCTGGTGCTCCTAATTCAGTGACTTTGCTTATCCGCATGTATGCTTGACATCCACACCTCGAGGATTTTCTATTTCTTTGAGGTTTGTTTTCATTTGAGGTTTTGATAGGGGTATTACCAGCACGGTGGCACACAAAGTAGCGTCTTGTTAGTCCTTTGCCTACACCATCTTTTCCTTCCGTGCGATGACGTCGGATAGAGAAACCACAACTTTTTGCAAATTCACTATAGTATTCATATGCTGCATCATGAGTTGGAAATCTTTGTCCAATATATGGAACCACATCATTGGTGGATTCTAGAGAGAGTCTCGTTTCATCAGGTGATTCCTCTGTGCTGCTAGTATCATCTAAAGATAATGATCTTTGGTCTGAAGGATCATCATAAACCATCAGCATCTGTCCGGCATCATCAGACATCATATTCTTCTCATTAACTCCCTTGAGGTAGACCTTAGAGCCTCCTCTGTCCATTACATAACAAAAATGCATCAATATCCAAATGTATTCCAATGAATAAGGACAAATACTAATATGTGTGTGAATGTAAGGTGCTCTCATTTCATATTTAATCAAAGACATAAAAACACATGTTAAAAAGATAAGCAGTTAGTCTAAAAGTTGGTGAGAAGCACAAAGGAAAAACAATAAAAAGGGCATATAAACACAAATAGTGATGTACAAAGAAACCTAAATGCTTTACCATTTTGGCACCTTTATGCTTCCACAAAAGGAACCATATTGTGTCACGACTTAGCCTTCACTTGATTAATTACGTTCATTGGATAGGCACGAGGATGTTTCAGGTTTTTGAATTCTCATGTAAACAGTAAAAAAAAATGATAAGCAGTCAAATCGTTGAGGGGCTTACCTATATCCCTAATCGGCATCCTCCTAGGCCTTCTGGTCTTACAAGAAAAATACGTTGTAATATTTCTCTTATTGTGTAACTATATGAAATGAAAGAAAGAAATGCATAAACTAAAAGATCATCTGGCATGCTCTCAATTTGACAATCATGTCAAATTCACCTTTCACTTGTCAAAATAAACTAAACATCAAAGTGCAATAGGAGAGAAAACAGAAAAATGGTTTATAAACTTAGCATATATAACTGGTTGCACCTGTTCGACCTTTTCTCATCATATTTCATTAAACAAATCCAATCAACAGGACAAGTCATTCCCTCCATGAGAACTCCCATTGCAAATTCTCCCCAAAAGTTAAAAAAAAAACACTAAATTCTTTCACAAACCCATTCTCAAAATCCACATTCTCACAGTACAAGCTCAAATTTCACCATAATAACCAAACATTCCAATACCCAATTCACTCATTTGCACATTACCTCAAACACACCAATCAAAATTTGCATTTTGCAAACAAAACCTCTCTTAATCAACAAAACAATCAGCCATATACACACTCACAAAACCTAAATTCCACCATTTTCATAACACATTACGCAAATTCAACCGCTGCCCATCTTGAAAAACAGGAAAACACAACTGGTATTTTACTTTCAGCTACAAATATTCACACAATCACCATTTTTAATTTCTTATCATTTCATATTTTTAATCTGCACATAACAGTAAAAACAAAATTTACAGGCATACGAGTGAAAATAGTGAGCTATAAGAGTTTATAAAGAGAGTAAAGAAGGAACCAACCAGTGATGTTGCATTTGATTGAAACTCAGATATTGTTGACGGAGCAGCCCTAATTTGCGCAGGGAGGTGATGAGGTCCCTTTTATGTATCCTGCGCACATTTCTTATCGTACGCTGTCCCTTTAATTTGTGGAAATTTTAATTGGGCTATTAACATTGCTACCCGCAGATGTTTTGTTATTTCTTAATCGAGGACAAAGTATATCCAAATGTATCGGATAAGGCACTAACCATGTTGAATTGACTATAGTACCCTTTAATCTTAAGCTTAAGTTATTATTTCCCTTATTACATTTTTAATGTCATCCATATTCATAAAAATAAGTTGTAATAATTATCAATTAAAAATCGTATTTTTTAATTTAAAAAATTATGATATTTGCCCATAAAGGAACTCATAATGACAATGGAAACTCAAAGTAATTATGTTTATCAATTAAAATTGATTTTTTTTTTAATTTTAAAAATTTCAGGCAAAAAATGACATCATAGTGCCGCATTTTTGTTGCCCCTTATATGAAGAATTTTAGAATATATCGGAGGTACCATATCAATTATACAATAAATAAATGATACAATGCCTTTATTATATCATTCATTACTCGTGTTCAGATCAATGCCTTTATTATACAGCATTTTTTTGTCAACATATTTAAGAACCATATTTCCAAAAACAATTAATGCTAAAATAATTTGGTACTTATCTTTCTTTCTCTTTTTTTATTTTTTAATTTTTATTTTCATTTTTTACTATTATATAACTACAATGGCAATTAGTATCTAAATATTGAACGAGTCCTGGGCGGCAAGACAGTTGATTTGAGCTGCGATGATATCCAAAATGGTAGAAATATTGATATTTTTAATGTGTGCTGCTTCAAGAAACAATGGCAGGTAGCAAATTTATGAGAAAAGCAAGATATGGACAAAGAAAAGGAATTGCAAAAAACTCCCAATAAGCCTCTTGTCAAAACAATTCAGGTATGAAATTGTTCTTTCTTAGACTTATAGAAAATATCTATTTCTTTAATTTATAATAATTGATAGAAAGTGATTCAAAGTGTTTGGAGACGAAAAATAGTTATGACCAAAATATTTTTCATTATAGTATTTGAAAATTCTTTTAGATATCTAAACGCTTCCAATTAGATATTTCTCCGTAAAAACAAAAATAGATCATGTATATTTAAAAATATATATATTTATCAAATTCTTTTATTTAAACAAAAAAAAAAAGAGCTACTGGTACGAGAAAAACTGAATTCTAAACATGGAATTGAATTCTATGTAATGATCAATAAATTAAGTTGTATTTTACACTTACACGGGTCAAAATCCTAACACTAAAACTAGAATCTAATTTGAACAGCCAATACCAATGGCACTCTCTATTAGTACCAAATCGAAATTGAAATGGGACGTCGCCAAGTGGTAAGGCAATGGGTTTTGGTCCCAGTATTCGGAGGTTTGAATCCTTCTGTTACAGACCCGACTCAATGCTTTATTTCTGTCCTAGTTGATCCTGATTTAACATTAGAACTATATTGATTTTTCTCCAATAACCGAATACTTTTGTCTGTAAATACTGATTTGATTCCATTCATAAATCTATTTTCTTCCCTATCAAATTTTTTGTTATTTGAAGACATTTTTTTTTAACTCTGTTATTTTTCCTTTTTTCTTTTGTATATTTAAAGCTTGAGGGAGGTGAAATTGCTGATTGCATAGACTTTTATAAACAACCGTCGTTGGACAATCCTTTGCTCAAAGATCACAAGATCCAGGTAATTATTTAATTTTTCCCTCTATAATATCATTTATTAATTCCTCTTCGAAGGGGGTTTAACTACGACAATACAAACTTTAATTTTAATATCATTTTCAGATAGATGCCACCGCAGTCATTTGTAGCAAGAAGAATGAAACAACTAGAAGCAATGCCTACAAATAAAGTTTGCCCTTTTGGAACAGTTCCAATTCTAAGAACCACAAAAGGGAATCAAGCAATGGCACGAGCTATCAATCACTCAAAAGGTTTAATTACCACTGTACTAATGGACGTTCACATGTAAGTTTTTTTCTTTTTTTTCTCCCTCTTCTCTTCTGATCTAATTTATAGAATTTTGTATAATCTTACAAAGATTGACCACTACGAAATAACAATTTCATATTAATTGGCTGTGAATTGATTTTTTTGTTTTCTCTTCTGTTCTGATCTAAATTTATAGAATTTTATATAATCTTGCGATGATTGATCACTACCAAAGAATAATTTCATATTGGCTCTAAATTGTTTTGAGCTACTAATGTAAGTATTGACACAATCATTTATTCTTGAGTTAATTTTTTAGTATGAGTTATACGTGTGGTTTTTATATAGTATCATAATTAAACTCATGCATGAGTGGACTCATATTATCTTATTGTGTGATCATGACTGTTTATTGTCTATACACGCATGATTGAGGTGTTAAGGGAACAGTTCTACAATGGCTGAAATATATATATGTATAACAGTTCTACAATGGCTGAAAATTGGTCTTACTAATAGTATAATTTAGCTTGGGATAACCCTTAGTTCTGGAGATTGTTTTTTCAGTATGAGTTTAATCTGTGTTTAATTGGATTAAAGTTTAGATCATGAAAAGAGTTTTATTTATTTTTCTAACTTTTATTTATATATTTGATTCAGCAAGTTTACCTTTACGTGCAAGGAATGCAAGTAAAGGTGGCCAACGGGCCGTGCCGGCCATAAAGGGAAGGTCCATGCGTGCTCATGCTCGTGCTCGTGTCGTGCCGTGCCGTGCCTAATTTTTTTTCCTAGCCCTGGCCCGGCACACGTGCCATGCCCACGCGTGCTGTGCTCAAGCATTATGTGTCGTGCCGTGCCTAAGAAAAAAAACATGACAAATTTTTTTAAGAGGGTATGCAAAGTTGTTGGTGTACTTTTTTTAATCCTCTTTACCTTTATTGAGTCCATGTGTCTTTAGTCAAATTCAATAGAATAAAAATTTTAAAACTCTAGTCCATATTCAATAATAATAAACTAATAATAGTAAGAGAATGTAATTTTAACTATTAAGTTAGATCTTACGGTATTAGAATTCTTTTTTAATACTTAACAACACCAACAATAATAAATTTTTCTTAACGATTAACTTAATTATTTACTTGAATTTACATAGAGTCGTAGATCATAGTACATAATAATATTAATATATACATTTTATAAAATCACGATATTTATAATTTTATTTATTAAACTCATGATATCATATGTTTATTTAATAAATTATAGATATAAAACAATTAGAGTATTTTTTTAAACTAAGAATTAAATGAATTTAAAAAAATTACGCTAATAAAATATAATAAAAGATTTAATTTCAAGTTATTTAAAAAATCATAAAATTTTAAATTTACTTTTATTAAAAAGTGAAATGTGCTTATTGCTGGCCATTTTACGTGCTGTGCTTTAGCCAATCTCTAATCGTAACGTACTTTTACGGCTTACGTGCCTAAATTTCTAAGCCTGGCCTAGCACACGTGCGTGCCGTGCCGTACCACGTGCCGTCCAGCTCTTCCTTAGTCCATAGTGTGACATCCTATGATCGTGCCCAGGTCACACGTATCATTCTTTCTAAGCGTCCTAAGGAATTTTGTATAACCGCATGAGGAAAGGGTTAGAACGGCGGCCATGAGGAAGAAGAAGCATCTTAAAAAAAAAAAAAGGGTTTCGGGTAGGGTTTCTTTGGACCGGTTCGGGTCAAAGAACCGCTTTTAAGGTTTAAATATTGGTTTTTTTTTTTTTGGATACGGGTCGGTTTGACCGACCCGAACAGTAACAACTCGGTCAACGGTTGACCGGTCAAGAGTCAGTCGTTGACCATTGACTTTGACCATTTTTTTTTTTTTACAATTTTAAATTCAAATATTGGTGTTTGGTTATATGTATTTTAAGATAAATTAATTGAAGCAACATGTCGCCAAAGTGACCTCTCTTGTGGAAATTAATTTATTTTGGAATATAAACGGTTTTGAATATGTAATTTCTGTGAATATCGATCGGACCAAAGGAAGGTCCATATTTAACAAAGTTGTATGTGCACTTATGGTAATAAACACGTGATAATTATTCGGTTTTACGTGTGAATAATAAATCGGCCCAAAGGAAGGTTTATTGTTTGACATATTCTTATTATCAGTGTTTGATTGCTACACCAAGATATCACTTACAACTTAACATTTTGTCCAAGGATGAAATATTAATGGAGTGCCCGGTATCTTGAGATGGGGTTTATCTTTATTTGAATTTATTATTGTTGTTTTGAGACTTATAGGAGCATGTTTTGATTGTGAATTGTTCTTTGTTCAGATATGTTTGCTGCTAATATTACTGCCAAGATTAATTCAATTCCTATGCTAAATGGCTCTAACTTCAAGTCATGGCAAGAGAACCTCTTAATAGTTTTCGCAGTCATGGATCTTGACCTTGCGTTAATGGTTGATTCTCCCCCGCCTCTTACAGATGAGAGTACTTATGATGACAAGAAGGCTTTGGAAAGGTGGGAGAGATCAAATCGCATGTGTATAATGATCATGAAGAAGGCCATTCCGGAAGCATTCAGAGGCTCAATGTCTGAAAAGACAACTACAGCTAAGGAGTTCCTGGAAGAAATTGAACAAAGGTTTGTCAAGAACGAAAAGGCTGAAATTGGTACGCTTTTGACAAACTTAATTTCAATGAGGTATACGGGTAAAGGCAATATCAGAGAGTATATTATGGAGATGTCTCATCTTGCTTCTAAGCTAAAAGCACTTAAGCTTGAACTCTCTCAGGACTTGCTAGTGCATCTGGTTCTAATATCCTTACCAACGCAGTTTAACCAGTTTAAGGTAAGCTATAACTGTCAGAAAGACACTTGGTCTCTGAATGAGCTCATATCACATTGTGTTCAGGAAGAGGATAGGCTGAAGAAAGATAAGACAGAAAGTGCTCACCTAGCCTCTATCTCTAAGGGCAAGGACAAGGGCAAGAAATGGTACAAGGATAAGGAAGCTGCAGTTACAGCACCTCAAAAGAAACAACAAAAGAAATCAGGTGTTTCAGAAGGTATTGGTTGTTTCTTTTGTGGAGCTGAAGGACATAAGAAGAAGCATTGCACCAATTATCATGCATGGCGTGCTAAGAAAGGGTTGCCTGAATTGTCGAAAACCAAGTGATGGTGAAAGATACATTTATGTGGGTGATGGCAAGACAGTTGAAGTTGACGCAATAGGCAAATTTAGATTATTATTAAGAATTGGATTTTATTTGGATCTTGATAAAGCATTTGTTGTTCCATTTTTTAGACGGAATTTGATTTCTATTTCTGTTTTGGACAAATTTGGTTTCTCTTGTTCATTTGGGAATAGAAAATTCAGTTTGTTTCATGATTCAAAATTGGTTGGTTCTGGTTCCTTGTCAGATTATAATAATCTTTATTTGCTCGATACAATTGCTTCATTTGGAGAATCCCTACAATTATGTACACGAGGTGTTAAGAGAAAATTAACCAATGAGAATTCAGCTGCGTTATGGCATAAGAGATTGGGTCATATCTCCAGACGGAGAATAGAGAGACTTGTGTTAGACGAAATTCTCGACCCCTTAAATTTTACAGATTTTGATATTTGTGTTAATTGTATTAAAGGGAAACAAACCAACAAAAGGAGATTTGAAGCCTACAGGACTTTAGACGTCTTAGAACTCATACATACGGATATTTGTGGGCCATTCCCTACGGCTTCTTGGAATGGTCAACAATATTTTATGACGTTCATAGACGATTTTTCTAGATATGGCTACATATATCTCCTTCATGAAAAGTCACAATCCTTGGATATGTTCAAAAATTTTAAGGCTGAAGTTGAGAACCAACTCAGCAAAAGAATCAAAAGTGTCAGATCTGACCGTGGTGGTGAGTACTCTGGTAGATATAATGGTTCAGGTGAACAACGTCTAGGACCGTTTGCTAAGTTCCTAGAGGAATGCGGTATCGTCCCATAGTACACTATGCCGGGTTCGCCTTCTATGAATGGTGTTGCTGAAAGATGAAATAGAACGCTTAAAGACATGGTAAGGAGTATGATTTGTCATTCTACTTTACCAGAATCACTCTGAGGCGAAGCGCTTAAGACTACAGCATATATCCTTAACAGAGTTCTAACTAAAGCGACTGCCAAAACCTCTTACGAACTTTGGACGGGCAAGAAGCCGAGTCTAAAGCACTTACATGTTTGGGGATGTCCAGCTGAGGCAAGGCCTTATAGGCCTAATGAAAAGAAACTGAACTCAAGGACGGTGAGTTATTACTTCATTGGATACTCTGAAAGATCAAGGGGGTACAAGTTTTATGATCCCACGACTAAGTCTATTTTCGAGTCGGGAAATGCGCGGTTCTTTGAGGATGTCGAGTTTGCGAGGGGAGATACAATTAGAGACATTGTCTTTGAAGAGGAATGTGTTAATATTCCCACAGGTGTTATTGGCATTGATCAGGGTCTCATTCCTGGCTTTGTTCAAGACACAACAGATCAAAACAATGATGAAAAACCCCCTATACCAGAAATTATTCCAGAAGAACAAACTCTTCCACCTCGAGAAAAGAGAAGTGTTGTGCCAGATGATTACATTGTATTTCTCCAAGAACATGAGGTTGACATTGGAGTGATGGAAGATGATCCAATCAATTTCCGTCAAGCCATGGAAAGTTCTAACTCTCAGAAGTAGATTGATGCCATGAATGAGGAGATAAAGTCAATGAAGGACAATGACGTATGGGAACTTGTCCCATTGCCAGAAGGTGCGAAACCCATTGGTTGCAAATAGATATTTAAGACCAAGAGGGATTCGAAAGGTGATGTGGAGAGGTACAAGGCACGTCTTGTCGCAAAAGGCTTTACACAGAAAGAAGGCATTGATTATAAAGAGACTTTCTCTCCGGTTTCTTCGAAAGACTCTTTCAGGATTATAATGGCATTGGTGGCGCATTTCAATCTTAAGTTACATCAGATGGATGTGAAGACAGCGTTTCTCAATGGTGACATTGATGAGACGATCTATATGGTGCAGCCAGAAAACTTTGTGTCCGGAGACCCAAAGAATATGGTTTGCAAACTTAAGAAATCCATCTATGGGCTCAAGCAAGCATCTCGACAATGGTATTTCAAGTTTCATCAAGTAATCATCTCGTTCGGTTTTGAGATGAATTTGGTTGATGATTGCATATACCATAAGTTCTGTGGGAGCAAGTACGTCTTTCTGGTTTTATATGTCGATGGCATTTTGCTTGCCAGCAATGATATAGGCTTATTGCACGAAACCAAGAGATTTCTAGCTAAGAATTTTGAGATGAAAGATCTTGGTGACGCCTTTTTTGTATTCGTCATACAGATACATCGGGATTGCTCCCGAGGTATTTTTGGATTATCACAAAAGAGCTATATCGAAAAGGTTCTCAAAAGATATGGCATGCAAGATTGTAAACCATATGATACCCCAGTTGCTAAGGGAGACAAGTTTAGTCTCGAACAGTGCCCTAAGAATGATTTTGAGGAAAAGAAAATGCAAAAGATTCCTTATGCGTCAGCAGTAGGAAGCCTAATGTATACTCAGGTTTGTACGCGATCGGATATTTCGTACGTTACTGGGATGTTGGGCAGATATTTAAGTAATCCAGGAGTAGACCATTGGAGAGCAGCCAAAAGAGTCTCACGGTATTTACAGAGAACAAAAGACTACATGCTCACATATCAGAGGTCAGATCAGTTTGAGATCGTTGGGTATACTGACTCTGATTTTGCTGGATGCCAAGATAGTATGAAGTCCACGACGGGCTATATCTATCTACTAGCTGGGGGTGCTGTTTCTTGGAAGAGTGCTAAACAGTCTCTTATAGCCTCTTCTACGATGGCAACAGAGTTCATAGCATGTTATGAGGCATCCAATCATGGAACATGGCTGCGGAATTTTGTCACGGGGCTGCGTATTGTAGATGGCATTGATAGACCACTCAAATTATTTTGTGACAATAAGTCAGCAGTGATGTATTCCAATAACAACAGGAGCTTGACGAAGTCGAAGCATATAGAGATCAAGTTCCTAGTTGTTAAAGAAAGAGTTCAGAGTGGACAATTGTCTATAGAGCACGTTGGCACAAACTCCATGATTGCGGATCCGCTTACTAAGGGATTGCCACCCAAAATGTTTCATGAGCACATTGCTCGTATGGGTGTCATGTTGTAAAGGATATTCAGTTTTAGTGGAAGTTTGTAATTTTAGATGCTCTTGTAATATAGACATTTTTTCAGTTATTTCGGTTTATGGTTATTTAAGGTTATTTTCTGCAGAAATAAGGTTTTAGTTTGTTCACACACTCTGATTTTGGTAAGGTTGGATCTTACTAAGGTTTAAGGTGGACCAATTGGAAATAGGCATGTTAAGATCACATTGCATGAAATTTCCATGCTACACATCCACATCATGATCCATGTCATTCAGTTGTATTGGCATTGTGACCATTGATGGGTTGAGTTACGACAGTTGTAACGAACGCCGCTTTGATCTTATGTTGGTATGATTGATGGACGGGATTGGTTATAGATACATTTCGGTAATGACAGTAAGGTTGAGCTCATACGGTTAATTTTACAAAACACAATTATAAGGTTACACATATAGTCCAAGTGGGAGATTGTTGGATTATTTAATCCAATAATGTTGGATCCTTAATCCAACGTTGGGCTTATATGTGAATAATTATGTGTTGTGGACTGTCATATAAGGTTAAGCCCAATTAAAAGTGATCTAATAAGGTTTTCAGTAATATGGGCTTTAATGTATCTAATAGGGTGTGGGCCTTTAATGTGTAGAGACCCAATGATATTCTAATTCTATGATGGGCAGAATTAGGAATACCTAGTGACAACAGGATAAGTTGTCTATATATAAGTGGTTATGGTCCCCAGGTCACACGTATCGTTCTATTCTTTCTGACATCCCATTATCAGATAGAGTGCACAGAGAGAATTAAAGGGCTCTCTAGGATATACGTGCTGATCTGGAAGGCCAACCACACAGATCTAGAGGATATTCAGCGTTATGGATTCAGGTACGCTTCCGCATATTCTGTTATTGATTCTTGGTGATTTAACATGAATGTTCCTGGATTTATATGTGATGGTTTTCACATAAAGGTTTATTATAACAGCAGGCACTAACCATATGTATTGAGTGCATAATTCACGAAATTATATACATAACTTAACAATTCATTTTTAGCTCGATGCTGGATAATATTCCTAGTATATATATATATTTGAAGGCGACTTCCGAATTGATTGCATGACACTTGCAAGAAACCATGCCTGAAGAAAAATCAAGGATTTGTAATATATTTGAAGGCAACTTGGGAGTTCACAAAATTGTTCTCTTATTAGCTTGAGGGAGGATGTGAAGAATCAAACAATGATGAAAACAAAACAAGTAATTAAATTGATTGATTGTTTCTATTTTCATAGATCAATATAAAGATAATTGTCAATCAACACAAAGATACAGTGATTTTTTGATGAAAATATTATTTTAAACTTTTCTTATATTATTTAAATTTGACAAGGACATGCAAATAAAAATTTAGGTGAAATTAAAAAATAATTTTCTAAAACAATTAGGACTAACAGAGTCAGATGCCTCTGCTGGTAGTACCTATTCAGATTGGAACTACTCACTGTATTTAACTAGTATGGTTCGGATTTCTTTCATATTGAGGGACAACATGAAAGATTAAAATTTTCATTGGTAATACTGACTTCATATATAGCAAATGAAAAGATCCCTACTGACCAACCATTTTTCCCTAAAAATTTCATACTAGAAAGTAGAAAACTTATTTATAAATGCGTGTAAAAAAATAAGAGTTATAGATGATATTAAACTGAAGTTGGCCTAAAAACCTGCGGAAGGAGAAGGAAGTTTCCATATCCTCCAAATCGGAAAGGATCTCTGCTAGCTTATGGTGAACCGGAATCAAAACTCAAAAGTAATCAATTTGCTTTTGCAATTCTTGCTAGCTTGTGGATTTTTATTTTATTTTTAATTTTTTAGGATAAGTTCCTAGGTTCTGGTTTGATAATATCTATATACATACGCAAATTTCACTCGAGTAGCTGACGAGGGTTCTTGGGACGCATCGTTAATGCATGCTAACAAACGTTTCTGTAGATAAGTAGATAAGAGACCAGCGGTTATTTTTAGATAAGAGATCAACGGTTATACTTCAATTGTGCGAATTATGTGGGACCACACATGGTCCCATCCCATTGGCAATAATTCATTTTAATTCCAAGAGAAACTAATAGCAATTAACACGTACGTGCTAATCCTTTCTTTCACATCTCATGGCTCAATAATTTGCAAAATTATTAAGACCAATTTCAAGCCAACTTGTAACAGATGTCAATAAGAAAATTTTTTTAGGACACTTTAGAGGAGATAACATGTCAGTCATACGTTAAGTAAATAAGAGTATGATATATGTGTATATATTTTAAAAAAATATCAAACAAGTGATGATTATATTATGTCAATCATACGATAAGTCAGTCATACATACATTCATTGGTTGTATTACTTTACATTAAGAATTCCTTGTCAATAAGCGAATGCATGCATTAACGAACCAATTAATAAATTGATACAACCATTGAAAGATTCGGATTTTATTTGCTTATTATTCAATAACAATTACCCCTGGTCGTCCACAAAGAATATTATATTGCCTAGCTGTTTCATAATCAGTAAGATTAATTTTGTAACGTTGCGAAACAAATAATAATGCATAACCGATCGACGGCTGAAGTTTCATCGTACAAAATAATTATGCATAAATTCGATCGGATTGATTGGAATCCAATCCTAACCCGATTTTGCCCGGCCTTTATAATGGGTAAGTGTCAATAATAAAATGAGTAGTGAACAAAGGGAGGACATCCCTAAAAGAAGAAATAAAGAAGAAAACTGACTTTTCTAACCATAGTTGCCCGGCTATTTTTGTCATGTGGTGTCTTTTATCTGTCCATCATTTCATCAATGGCTTGTACTATGTCTTCATCTGATGACTGATGACCTGACTCATAGCCTCTGCCCCCGTTCCTGATGATACAATTCAGTCAGACAGCGGCAAGGACAGGTAAATCAGAAGGGATCTCCTTCCATTAAGGCAGGTTGCTCTGTAATTAATTATGTATGGTACGGAAGATCAACCTCTAGAATTTAGGCCAAAATGGTCATTCATATAATTAAATGTGGCCAGAGCTGCAACACAGTCTAATAGGTCATTAATAGCCTAGACTAACCTTATTAAAATATCAAATGAGAGATTATATCAATTGGTTAAAAATAAAACATACAGAAACTAGAAAATACCGATAAATTTTGATTCGTGATATTTTATCTGTTCAATTTATTTCATTAATTCCCACATTTTAGTTAATCCCATTTATAAGCAATAACCAAATAATAAATAATAAAATTATGAATTTCTTCTCAAAACCTACAAATTCATCAGACCATCACAACGAATTGGTGCAAGAAACCATCCACCTTATGGTCTTTTATAAGCATATGGAACATATGTTCCATCTGTTGTTGCTAATTAAGACCTAATCAAGGCTTGACATATATACATATTTAAACTTCGTAAATTTAAAGGGTATAATTGTACAACCTTGGAAAAAATAAGGGTATGAGAGCAACATATTTAATATCATGTGTCTTGAGGCATCTTCTAAAATATGAGAATTACACATTCACTAAATCTAAAAATATAGGGATGTAACGAGCATTTACTCTTATTACTAATGACAATATATATGTACTAAAAAATGATAATCTTAAAATAATAAGCTAGACAGTGGCGAAATTTCTTGTCTGCCTACGTAAATTGATCTTGCTGAAAAAGTGAAATTCAATGGAGAGTACATTGAGCAAAGCATGAAAAATTACAAAAAAGATCTTCTTGTGGTTTGTTTGTATTAAGTCTACAGTTTTTTAGAAGAGCCCAAACCAAAAGGAAGAAGAAATTAAGGGGGCATTTGGTATCATTTTTTATCGACTGTTTTCATTCTCATTTTATAAATTTAAGTGAAATATGCGTTCGGTTGGCTTTCTTGAAAAATGTAACTGTGAAACAGATAAAATGGCGTGCGGTTGGCAGTAATAAAATCCAAAACAACTTATACATGTTTTACTTGTTTTGTAAAACAAACTATAAAATAATAAACACAATGGTCTTCATTTACCTTTAACAGCTCAATGATCATCTATCACCACTTACCTCATTTCTTATCTCCCTCCATGCCATTTCAGAACCGACCTCTAGTACTCCTTCCTTTCCTTTTCTTTTCGTCATCTTCTTCTTTTCTTATTATTCTTCCATAGTTTTACTCCTTATTTTCTGGGTTCTTTACACCCATTATTTATTATTATTAGTTTTTGTCCAAAGATCTGAGTAGATTTATAGTAATCTTTGCAGATCTGTGTAAATTTTGAAAGTTACTGAACTACTATCGAATGTTAAAATTGTTGAATATATAATTAACACATATATAAAGTTATTTTTCTTTCTTTGAATCCTTTGAAACTTGATGTTGTCCTGTACAAAATGCAAATTTAATAAAACAATTACAATCATACATTTTATGCCATAATTATCATATTAAATAACTAAAAAAAAAAAGAAGTGGTGGGGGTAAATTACCTGAATATGATTTCCATAAGTAAATTATGAATGAATCATATTATCTACTCCTCTATATAATGCACTTGCAAGTATTTCTCCGTATATAACAGGAGCGATCTCAGGATTCTACATAAAATTCATTAGAATTATAGATCATCACTATTAAAACATAAATAAAACAAGTAACACATGAAAATGACAATCATAAAATAATGGAATTCATAATCAGTACAGTAATTCACACAACATGTTTAGCTTTTAAAATTGAAAACTGCCAAGCAATAATAATACCTGTGCAATAGTGCTTTCCTGTGTCTCAATTATTTGGACCTCAGTGTTAGAAGCAGATTGGATGTCAATGCCAACAACATAATTGCTTTTACTTCTTTCAACATCCTTGACCCAAAAAAAAAAATAATTAGCAAAGATTTTTACACACAAACACATAGAAGTATTTTACAAGCTTCTTTGATTAGTTTAGTTCTTACCTTCACCTTCTTTTGTTTTTTTTTTACGAAACACTTGCTCAACTTTTGATTGCTTCCGTTTAAACGTGTACCTTTAGATTTGACAGCTAGTGGTGTGAGAATTTTAGAATTCTCATTTGAAATATTATGAAGCTCTTTTCCTTTTGCGCTGTCATCAATCAAATTGTTGTTGCAAAAACTTCTTCCACCAATATCTACCTTCGACGTTAGGTTCTTTTTCAGATCATTCATCACCTTCAACACCATATTGCACTTATCTTCACTATCAGCAGCCAAATCTATCACCTCAGAAAATGAACTACTTATCTTATCAACTCTAAGACCTTTAGGTTTAGTGCTCCAATTATTGTAACTTACCTTCACCTTACTGTGACATCGTTTAACATCTTTCCTCCATCGCCTTAAAATGTATTGTGTGGGAACATAGAAAATTCTTTTGTGAATAAGCACAACAAGTATATGCCGACATAATATTCCTCTAAACTCAAATAATCGACAATTCCATTTAGCTTCACCAATAGCCTCATTAAAGCAAACTGTAAAAGAGACACGACGATAGTTCCCTTCAACCATAACATCTTCATCCACTATAAAATCTGAATTTGAAATATTATCTTTATCATAGGATAACTCACAGTAGATTTTAGCTGCTAGCTCTCGCTGGAATTCTTTAAATTTTGCAGTTGTATAGGCATCTTGAAATTGCTTCTCAAAGGCATATTGAGTAATACAAGGGATCCGAGAATTAAAAGAACTAAAGTCTGCCTGATTTTCTTTTTCAACCTTATCATACAATGCATTCTCATATTGTTCAACAAATTGTTTCAAGGTGGTTTTGGAATTTACATACTCATCAAAAAATGCATGCATGCTTTCACTCCGTTGTGTAGTAGACATTCCTGCCCAAAAAATATCCTTCAAATATGCTGGCACCCAATGTTGTCTTTCAGTATGCAACCTTGCTAACTAATCATTGCTCTGAAGTTTGTACTTTTCAATAAACAAAGCCCAACGTTCTTCAAATTCATATGAGACTAATGAATCATACACAACATTTTGCAAATTAACCTTAATTGCTTCATATTGCTGATAACCTTTTAACTTTTCAGGCAACTTTTTCATTATATGCTATAAGCACCACCTATGCCGTGCATTAGGGAAAATAATTTCAATTGCCTTTTGCATAGCCTTATCTTGATCGGTGATGATGGCATTTGGAGCCTTACCATCCATACATGTAAGCCAAGATTTAAAAAGCCAAACGTATGTCTCAATATCCTCTCTAGAAATTAAACCACATCCTAATAAAGTTGACTGACCATGATGATTGACCCCAACGAAGGCACAGAATGGCATATCATACTTGTTTGTTAAATATGTTGAGTCAAATGTGATAACATCACCAAACTCTTTATTTGCAGCCCTACTCCTTGCATCAGCCCAAAATATATTTCTTAAACGACAATCTTCATCTATATCCATAGTGTAGAAGAAGTTTGAATTATCGGCTTGCATTTTTTAAAAATACTCTTGTACTGTAGCAGCATCTCCTTTACCAAGTCGTAAGCGTCTTTCTTTATTTAGGTAGTTTCTGGTATCTTTCTCTAAAAAAGATGAATTCTCATGTCCCCCTACTTCAATAACTAAAGAATGAAAATTTTTATTTTGCCTAATTCCAGCTCTATCATTCAATTCTAGCTTTCTCTTCACATATGCCTTCATACTTCTATTTGTTTTAAGAAACCGAGCTTTGTTTGGTGTGCTAAGCTCATGATTATGCTCATAAACAATAGACCTCACTTTACACTTTCCATCAAGATGCACAGTAGCACTAACTTTAGCCTTGCAATTTGTTTTTGTTGTGGGACGCAATTTAAATGCATTCCTTGATTTACATCTTGACTTGCCATTCCGTGAACAACTGAAACTCACAAATTGCAACACCCTGTCATCATCTTTTCTTGAAGTTCTTTTGATAACTTCAAACCCCATCAGTTTTGCATACAATTTGTAGAACTGAAACAACTCAGCAATAGTATCAAAGATCATTCCAATTTTGGGCTTTTCTACTTCTTCTTCAATATCTGTCCCCTTTTCTATTTCATTCTCACTATCAACCTTATTGAAATGACATTAGATTGTCCAATTGAAAAACATTAGCAAGCATCATAACTTAAAATAATATCATTAAGAAATTCATAAATAATGTTAACCGAAAAAAAAAGTTACCTCAAAATCAATATTTTCAGGTGAACAATCTTCCAATTCTCTTGATTCAAGTTCCTCCATTTCAATCAATAAAAAGAAATGAAAATTGTATGCAATATCAAAAGTTGCGGCTAGGTTTTGTTTTGTGGGAATATTGGAGATATCGTAAGCGTGAATTACACTGAGGGGTGAAAATAAAATTTATATAATAAAGGGGTGAAATTATAATTAACATTAAACTAATAAATATTAATGAGAGTGTCTGACGTGGCAATGCCACATCAGTTGGGACTTGAATTGGAACCCAAATTGTGGGATCCCTATCATTATTGTTTTACAATATTACTCTTATTTTTAAATACACTTTTACTCATATTTATTATAAATAAAATAAATCATATGAATAGAAATTAAAATAAAAAATTAAGTATTAAAAACAATAAATATATGCTTTGATTTGAACAAAAAATTACTAATTAAATATTTTTCTTGTACTTCTTTTTATTTTATAGGCATTTTCTTATAATAAATATTTTAAAATATGTTAAAATTAAATGTAAAAAGTGCAATAAAAATATTTTATTATTTATTTTATAATAATTTTTATTTATCATTCAAGTTTTCTTATAATAATTTTTTTTTATCATTTTATAATAATTTTCTTATATATTTATTATAAGAAATTGTTTATAAAATTAAAAAAGTACAAGAAAAATATTTTATTATTAATTTTTTTCACTTCAAAACATATATTTCTAGTTTCTAATACTTAATTTTTTTAATTTTAATTTTCATTCATATGATTTATTTAATTAATAATAAATATGAATGAAAGAGTATTTGAAAATAAGGTTAATATTGTAAACTTATGCTGTCAAGAGAGTTATTAGTTATTATTAAAACAGCGGTGGGGAGGGGGTGAATAATATATATTGATTTCAATGGGAGGAAATTGGCAATCGCCCCTAGTAATTGTCTTATTTTATTTTATTTTTCCAATTTTTACGGGATCCTAGACAGGATGTTGGCAGATTCACTTTGGTAAAGAAGAAATCCTAGTGGGTTATTTGTCAAAAGAAATAGCACCAAATCTAAAAGCTGGAGCAGAAATATATAATACAGTCGCATGAGGAGGAAAATCCTTTAGTGGAGACAATGGAATTAGCCCTCCAATGGGCGGTGGATATCCAGATGCCTATTATAATCGTGCAGCCTATTTTAGAAAATATTATTTGTTTTACTAATGATTTTGCTGCAACATATATTTATGGCCACGTCTATGTTGCAACGAAGGTTGCAAACCGCACTTTTTGTCTTGTAGCTATATAATGACCGTTGGATATTATCCAACGAACTGGGATGACCCACGACGGTGATTGGGAGTAACTTGTCAAGTCGGTAATAAGCCAGTCAACTATTAGGTTAAAGCATACAACAAATGGGTAAAAATGTTGTAACAACTAAACGCATAATCTATGCAATCAATTGGTTTATGCAAGTAGAGGTTGAAACTCATTTTCGCAATGCAAGTAGAGGTTCATCTAATAGTTTTAAAATAAATACTCAAAATATTCAATTAGGATGTAGTTTTATCCTTAAATATTATACAGTCAAAACCTTGTATCTCGACTTACTTTTAATGCTACAATAGATATTTTTTGGGGAAATCACATTTAAAAGGGAAAAAAAATTAATTGGACTAAAGGATGTGCGGCAGCTGCGTTTTGTTTTGTTTTTTTTTTTAATGAGATTGTAAGAGTTCTAATTTTTATTGTATGTTAGAGATTTTTTTCATTAATTTTAAGTAAATAGTTTGATAAAAATTTCAATGTCTTGCTGATATCAATCAAGGCATTGTAGTCGGTTAAAGTTGGTCCAAAATTCTGTACAATGTAAATGAGTGATTTCACCATTGGACTAACTGACTAAGTAGAGAGTTGTAAATTTTGGCCATTATTAAAAAAAAACAGTAGAGGTAAATTAGACAATAATTTCAATGTACGGTTTAAGGAAGTATCTTGAGGAAAAAAATCGTTAAGGGTAGTCGAATAAAAATGTCGTTAATGAAGTTAGTTAAATACATTCTTTATTTCATAATGCTTCAAGTTTTTAAAATAAATGTCACAATTAATCTCTTGATAGAGGGTTTAAATCAGAGTAAGAATGTTTGTGTGGCATACAAATTATTATTATTTTTACTTTTATTATTTGTTAAGTTAATGATAACTCCCTATAAGATAAGGAAGGTTAATGATTATTCCTGCACGTAAATCCATATTATCCATAAGTGTTAAAAATGTGCTAAAAAGGTTCGGGAGTTATATGTATAATCCCTTTTGACATCATGTAGTTATAAGAAATAAGTATGGTCAATTTTTTTGTTATTTGAAGACTTTTTTTTAAACTCTGTTATTTTTCCATTTTTCTTTTGTATATTTAAAGCTTGAGGGAGGTGAAATTGCTGATTGCATAGACTTCTATAAACAACCGTCGTTTGGGCAATCCTTTGCTCAAAGATCACAAGATCCAGGCAATTATTTAATTTTTTTTCCCTCTATAGTATCACTTATTATTTATTAATTCCTCTTCGAAGGTGATTTAGCTTCGACAATACAAACTTAAATTTTAATATAATTTTCAAATAGATGCCACCGCAATTAATCATTTGTAGCAAGAAGACTGAGACAACTAGAAGCAATGCCTACAATAAAGTTTGCCCTTTTGGACCAGCTCCGATTCTAAGAACCACAAAAGGCCAAGAATAATTTCATATTGGCTGTGGATTGATTTTGGGTTAATAACATAAGTTTGAGGAAATC
The DNA here is from genome assembly GCA_030449835.1 of Clausena lansium. Lineage (NCBI taxonomy): Eukaryota > Viridiplantae > Streptophyta > Magnoliopsida > Sapindales > Rutaceae > Clausena > Clausena lansium. The sequence goes on along the minus strand of JASUUF010000146.1, from coordinate 1,870,488 downwards.
ATTTATTATGCCTATGGCTTTTATATGGTATTATAGTCAAACTTATACATGAGTGGATTCACATTACCTCATTGTGTAATCATGATTGGTTACCATCTGCACATACATGATTCTACATTGGCTGAAAATTGGTCTTACTAATAATATAAGCTAGCTTGGGATAACCCTTACTTCTTGAGATTGTTTTTCAGTATGAGTTTAATTTGTGCTTAATTGGATTAAAGTTTAGATCAGAAAAAGAGTTAGATTTATTTTTCTAACTTTTTATTATATATTTGCTTCAGCAAGTTTACTTTACGTGCAGGGGATGCAAGATAGATATGGAGGGAGCTAGTGGGTTCAGTCTGTTTACAACTTTACGATATCCAACGAGCAGCACCTTTATTGGCGTCCGAAATGGACCTAATTATATTATTCTCGGATGGATTGTAATTTACTCTCTCGATCTCTTTTTTATTCATGCATCCATTAAAAATGATTTTGTAACACATAAAAAAATTTAAAAATAATACTATGGATCTCATTATTAATCCAGCATTTGAATCCCAACCAATAATAATTTATTTATAGGTGCTACAGTTGGGACTCAAATATTATAGATTTTGTCCCACTGAATTTTACTGGTAAAGTTTTAATGAGGTAGTATTAAGCACATAACATTATCACTCTATTTTAGGAAATAAAATTTAACTAAAGTAGTGATTCAAGGGGAAGTGTTGTGAAACAATGAATCACCACTTTAATAAAGAATCCCACATTGAAAATGTAGCACACCTGTCTTAGTTTTCATATCCTATATATATGTGATGCATATAATTGTATTGGGTGTGAATAAAAATTGGCTTCTTATAAGCTCAATAACAAAGAACTGGAAGTACTTTGTTTAGTACAAAAATTTTATTCATAACATCCTTGTCAATCTCAGAACTAAAAAATGGTTTGATTTAAAAATACAGCAGCAAAATATATATGTTTTGAACAGAATAGATTTGAGTCTAAATGGATTGATCAAGAGAACCTGGATTACTTTTCAATGTCACGTAGATGAAGGTTAATCAAACACTAATAAAATCGTCATACAAAATCATCCATACAAAGTAGCTTCGAAAAATATAATCTGAAGAGTGAAAATAAGAAGTCATGCAACAAATAAATTGATGACATCATGATAATTAGTTTCATGTCTTCCAATTATATTATGTTAGACCAATTTGTACGGGTAGTATTGCTATTTGATGAAACTTATTAAAACATGATCCGACATTCTGACTACTGTATATATAGAAAAATAATAATAATAATGATGATGATGATGATGATGATGATGATGATGATAATAATAATAATAATAATAATAGGAGTATTTCAAATTATATAAACAATCACCAGTTGAAATAATAGCCACTGACAATTTGTTTGGCTGGAAACTCAGCTCAGAGAATCCTATGGACCCTTCAAATTAGCAAGATTTACCTGACATTTATTCTATTGAAAAATATGTTGATGGAATGTATTATAGAAGTAGCATTAGCACATTTCGATTTACGGAGTCAATCTGCTAACTGGGAGATGATACTGACAAAAACTTGATAGCCTTGGCACATATCAGAAAGAAGACAATACCCGTTCTTAGCATGGTATGTCACTGTTAAACCTACATATATATGCATAAAAGAAGAATAAGATATTCATTATTGAATTTGCATAAATGTTTTATCTTCAAAGAAATATTAGTTTATTTTAAGATGAGAACACTAAGGAATTAACTACAATTCTGAATCTGGTTTAACAGAATAGTGAATAATGAAAGCAGAGGAATGCTATCAAATACCCAATAATCCTTTTGTTCCTCAAAAATCCTTTTGTTCCTAGCAATTGTTCAAGTCTTTTCCTTCCTGTATTGCTAAGAACCAACTGAAATCCTTTTCTGTTTTGGACTTGTGGATACAATTGAACTCCCTCCACCTGCTTATTCAATTACTTTTGTTTACTTTGGCAAGTTCATTTCTTGTTCATTATAAGAAAGTACTTGATTTGCACCACTTCCACTAGCTCCGTTGTTTAGAAGGATGGATGAGTTTTCTGGATTAAAGTCTGGAAAATAAAATGGAAACTGCTAAAATGTAGTAACGGTGGCATACCGTAGCCTGCAGTTTGAACATCAAAGCCTTCATCCTACCACACAATGCAAGAAGTAAAAGTTAGAGATATCAACTAAAGCCAATGCAAATCTGGGAGTGGTCATAGATTGAAAATTATATATATCTCACTTGAAGCTCTCGAATGAGTGGCAAAGTCCCAGTCATCGAGTAAGGCTTTGCATGCCCAACTACCTCTTCAGTTGCCTTACACAAGAAATGAAAGCCATGAGAATCAAGGCTACAAGCAACTCCACTATATGCCTCATCAAAAGTCAATGTAAGGCTGCCAAAAGAAAATCATAAAACGGCTTTAAGCATCATAGCAAAAGACAAACAATGGAGATATATGCCTAAACGCAATTTCTATAACATGGTCATCAGATGTCTGGAGACGACTACAGCTAAATTCTTATTAAATAAGAAAACAAGTTAGAGATAAATTTATCTACGCTCAGATAGAATATCAATTTCAATCTCCCAAATTTTATTTCATATGTCTTTGCCACCTTAAAAGAAATATTCGAACATCATCTCTGACTAAGGTGAGGTAACGAATAGAGAGAAAATACCTTCCCCTCACGTTACCTGTAGTTTCATCATCACCTCAGTATTTTGAAACTGGACCTCTTGTATTCAGCTTCTCTATGTTCTTATTTATGTCATCCACATACACCTGTAGTTTCTTCATCACATCAGTCACACTGCAACAGAGCATCAAAACATTGAAAGTGAGAAACTATTAAGTGGTTATTTGTGTACCCAAAAAAAAAAAATTTAGTTTTTTCAGAAGTGAACTACTTCAGGGGAAAAAATGTAAAAAAAACCACAACTGCAAGAACATTAGGGCACTGACTTACTTATAGAATGGAGTTAACCTGCATAACAAGAGAAGAGTGAAAAAGAAGCAATGTGAGACATAATTTAAAACAAGTTTCTAGACTAAAAGAAATATGACAAAAAAATTATGACCTGACATCTCCTGAAACTGTACATTCACCAGGAATCTGATTGATCCCACCACCTGGATCTGAAAAAAAGAAGCTGATTTACAAATAAAAGTATGGCTTTTTTATTTAAAAATAATTTACAACTTTAAATAAAACTCACAACTCCATTGGGTTGGTTTCATGGTCGATGGAGTTGCAAATCCACAGACCTGCTCCTTTGGATGAGGTGGAAAGTCTTTGTAAAACCGTATCCGGATTTCTTTAAGTGCTTCCATGGCTAGCTCCAAAGGATTTATTGCCTAGTGATATTCAACGACAACAATAAAGTTAAGAGCAAAGATAGAGCTACAAACCCTTGTACTCACTATTGTGGCATAATTCAATTAGTTGGATTAAAGAACTCTTGGCCCACATGATTTATTTTGATTATTTTGTATTTTTATTCAACCAATGAATTTAGGCTACATCAATTTGTTGAAAATAAGTATGTACAATATCATCACTCTAAGCTTAATATATAAGGTTGTGTCATTTTAGATGTTATATTGTAAGCAAATTTTCTTAGATATTTTCTTAGCATATAATTCATAGTCGTTCTATCAACCAACTTTATTTATAAATTACACAAACACATGTTAACACTATGCCTTGTATTAATGTGACTGAACGAGCTAAACAGTGCCTTGTTTAATATGATGCTTCATCTGGGAACATAACAGTCCATAAGAATCTAGATAATGATGAGAGCACAAGACAAGAACTGTCAACAAAGTTGAGCAAAGAACTCTAAATCAATATCAGAACAACAAATTTTTTAAATTTATACATCGCATAGATCTGAACCAAACTCCACACAGACCCTGCTAAATTGAACCATCTAGTACCTATCAATAGATATCAAGATAAATTCTTCCCAATTGTCTTTGCAGTCAATTTTATGTGCTTTTGAACTATCTGTAAGTTATTGGTTTATCTCATGCTCATTGAAGGAACATATAAGCGGTATCCCATGGTTCTTAAGCTCTTATTTAGGCGTTTGGGAAGAAAATGAAACATGCTTAAGCAATGTCAGTAGCACTTGTAGTGCTTATTAAGGAAAGAACATGGTGCGGTGCTTAAAAGAAAAAATTTAAATGTAATTTCTGTAAATTAATATCAAAAAGTCCTTACTTTCTTTTCCCTTTTATTTTTTTCAATGTTATATTGTAAATATTGAAAGACTAATCATTGACAGTTGACTACAATCAGCTGTCATTGACCAGAGTTGTCAGGCATTTGCCACCATTGATTGCATTGACCAGTGGACCACAGATGACGACAGTCAACAACAGTCAATGGTACCGTTGGGATTTACAATTTTTTATAACAATTTTCCATATATATATATATGGAAAATTTAACAAAAAATAAAAAAATAATATCATAATAAATCTATTTAATTATCTGAAAGTACTTTGTAAAAGAGGAATTAAGGGCATACCTTATGTGCTAAACCACTGTGAAAAAGCTTTCCGGTCACATGAAGTTTCCAAGGTATCAAACCACCAGTACCAATGCAAGGTTGTTTATCTGCTGTGTCAATCCAGAAACTGTGTACAAAATTGCATCAAACAATCAAGCTTAGGTATCTTATCCTAACGAGAAAACAACATTTTTATGTACAGGCGCCTGTGACCTACACCTAGAACTAGTTGTTACATGCTAACCATGCACTCCTTTCACCACGTTAACGCAAAGAGTGATTTGAATCAGCACATAAGGTAGAGCTAATCCCATTTATCCTAACGAATTTCATGTCTGGCAACATATTGTGTGTAATTCAGACTAACTCTTGTTTTAATTTCAAGTCTTGAGTCAACCCAGATGAAACCCACAAAAGATTAATGCAATAGGAATTCATATATAAAATATTTACTTAAAAGTAAAACCATCACAATGCCAAAATCTGAACTTAGAAAAACAATTTAATTCAAGCACAAGCATCAAGCAAAAGAGGTAAAGAAAGAGAAACAAATCCAATCATCAGGAATAGCTGTCACGACATCCAAATGCATGCCAGCAAATGACAAGATTTTTCCAGGCTCACTTCCAGGATACTCCACAATAAGATTTCCTCTGCCCGGAAAATATGTAACATGATTAATAACCAAAGGTCCTCCTCCTGTTTTGGTGCTCAAGGGAAGGAGAGCATCAAGTATGTGCTTGATTACCCTATCCTCCTGAGGGATCAGCCCAGGTGGGTGATTTTGCACGTACTTGGACTCTCCAATTAGCTTTGAAAGGAGATTAACGTATGAATCCTTGTTGCTAGTGCCCAGAGTTTCCTTCACCACTGAAGAAGCCATTGCCAGAGATAAAGAAGGGAAGAAAGCCTTGCCAATGCCTTGTAGTTTAGAGGGGTTTAGCGTTTTTGGTTTATATGAGAAAAATGGGCATAAAGTTTAGCTTTGAACAATTTCTTTTCTTTTCTTTTTTAATATATAACTTTGGAATAAAATTCTTAGTGTTAAAAAAAATTACTTTGAACAAATCAAATTCTTATTCTTTCTTGATTAGAAACAAAGTATTATTCCACTATCCAATTTTTTTAAATGTGGAATCTACTTTTGTAAATGATAGAAGAGTAATGACATAATTACAAACTCTTGGGGTATTATTGTTGGACAACTTTTTTAAAGTCAAAATTTTAAGTTATTTTCTGAAAAATTTCCAACAATATACCAAAGAGCCATTGCTAGAGACAGAAATATAAGCACACATTTTAAAGTAAGAAAATTCTCATTATGAGAGACAAAATTATCGTTATTAGAGACATAAAGTAACAAGTGACTGAAAGGAACATATACCACTACCAGAGAAGCCATTCCTCAAGCATCTGTCACCAATTCAGTGCCTCTTAGGAAATATATCAGCCAATGCTCCCTGAATAGATACCAAGTTGGAAATAGTAACCATGTATCAGTATATCCATAAAAAATAAAAAATAAAAAAATAAAAAAACTGTTGATTGTTTTTTTAACAATCACATTACTTACATGCACCTAAAAATAACTGACAAATTAAGGGATGTCATTTGTTTAAAATAAGCAGAAAGGGACAACAGATTGGGATGTTGATTAAAGTCATTAAAGTATAGTGGTGGCACGTAAATAGGAAGAAAAAGGCAAAAAATTCACATGGACGTAATTAAAGTATAAAGTTGGAACTCTACCAGTTATAATGCAAAATAGTTCCCCATGAACAAGATAGAAAAATGATTACTGGGAAATCTAACTATCTAATAAGTAAACCAAGAATTTGAAGCATTCATTTCTAAAATTAAGATGAAAAGAATGTAGAACATTTAGATAGAAACCTTTAAAATAATGATTTAGAAAGTTATATAATATTTCTATCTACATTAATAAGTGAAGATAAAATAAAATTCTGAGTGAATACACCTGAAGGGGCAGTCCGGTAGAAATAGCTCTTCTTCCACTGAGCTGGCAGTGACAATCTGCAAATATGATGTATAATTAAATCAGAATCTATTTGGTCTATGATAGAACCAAAAAATCAATACTAAATCTAAGCATTGTAAATTGAACAAAATATACCTGCCAGGGTGACATTCCATAAAAGAACCTCTGAAGCTCTCATCTTCCACATCTCTGATGGCACGAGCATGAGGTGTTTACTTCACAACTTCATCCTGTAACCATCGATCAGTCCAAATAAGTTCCAAAAATTCAAACCCGAAACTCCAAGACAGTACCAGTAAATAACAAACTTACTGCAAAGAAAAACGTTTCCACTAAAATTTTGACTCCATTTCGGATATTTCAATGTTCCTTTGGCAATAAAATTAAAACACAATTAAAGAACATATGTCGAGTATAAACAGAAGGGCATTATTGGTAGAGCTGCATATCCAAGTCCTTCCACAATGGGGTCTAAACAATCTTGCCATTGTGCCACATATATGTTATTTCCGAAGCCCAAAAATTCCAAATATAAATAATCATTTAAAGTATTCAAAATAATACAATTAATTGATTCAATAAGCAAGAACTTTAAAACCACTTGCATCTCCAAACCGAGGAAAAATCCAAATTTGTTGCACTTTTAGCAAAAGCTTTACATTTTCCACTAGCTCATGTCACAAATATAAAAATGAAAACTGAAAAAAAAGAGTTTAAAGGCAAAGCTAACCCATTCTAAACAACAGCACAAATCTTGCCCCAAACAGAAAAGTCAGAGGCAGGTTGACCAAAGCCACGATCGAATGTGGTGACCTTCACGACACTTCCGGTGAACCTTAACGTATTATATTGACTTGGAAACTAACAAAGAAATTAGACCTTTATAGGACTTTTGACTCACTCTTTTACAAGTTCCGATTGTTATTGACCAAACCTAATTGAAACTCCCAATTTGTATGGCCTAGTTCTGCAGGGAAGACTGTAATTTCATTATGATTCAGGACTTAGAGACATTGAGAGAAGGAGTCCGTTAGTGCGAGTAGGAGTGATTGTTACAGTGGAATTAGAATGTAATTTGCAAACACCTCATGGGATAATTATCAATAATTAATAATAAAAATTAAAATTTGGAAAAAAATTTTAAATAAAATTTGGAACTTCATTTGGAAAAAGAAAATTAAAAAAAATATATAAACATATATATTTATGAGATTTAAATAAATAAATAAATAATAGTTGAGCGGACAAGTTACTAGACAAGAAGTTTGAATTGGGTTCTCAAATATAATATATGTACTGAACTTCTATAAAATGGAATTTATCAAAATTTATTTTTGGTTAGTGATGTAATTATTTAATGGAAGATGTTGATTTTAGTAATTTTAATTGATAGACTTTTGTATATATCAGTACTAGAACAAGTAGGAGGGAGTATATCAAATCCCTCAAACATTGGCTCAAATCCAAGTATCCAATACAAAATTACCATCAAACAAATGTTTTTAGTTGCTTTTAGACATTCACAAAGCATATTTAGTTACCACCGTCGATTACAGAAGAAATATTGACGCCACCAAATGAATAATATTGATCTGCTTGCAGTGAATTCCAGTTTATATTTTACCAATACAAAGTTAAACAAAGAAGAAAGAAAATGGGGATTTACTTCCCTATTTCTCTTAAAGATCATAAAATAGAAGGATAGCAAACCATCGACTTACAATTTTTCAGAACAGTTGATTTACAATGAGATATGATGAAGATTCACAAAAGTATCTTTTAATCAATCCTTACAGATGACAAAAGACAAAACGAAGCCGATTCCATGTATAAGATTAGTTGAAAATCTATAAAGTGTAATAGAAAAGAAATTGGAAAATAAAATCATGCTAGAATACAGATTTTATACAGTAGAATTAGTCTTAATAATAAGTTTGTTAAGTAAGGGCATATTTGGTATTTAGGTCAGTTCATAGAGTAAAATATAAATTTTCAATTTATAATAATGGATTTTGTTAGTAAACGGGGTTAATGAGTATTTTGCGGGGTTCAAATAGTCTCACTTTTTTTTTTTAGTTTGTCTCTTTAACAAAAATAAAAAAAGAAAATAGTGGTGACAATTTTTTAAACTAATCATGTAATGTCATTAAAAAAAAATTAAAACAAATACAAATTTAAAGGGGAAAAAAATTCGTGTGGGTCAATTAACTTCATGCTTTACCTTGTGAGTAGATTCATTCCTAGATGCCACCGATTGTTTGGTTTAAGTTAAATGTGGATGTGATGAAAGGCAATAGAGTAGTGCAAGCCTGAATGATCTAAATTCTATATAAAGTTCAAATAATAAAAAAGAAATATGACCAAAAATAAATAATAAAATAGGGAAATAATTGTTAGGGTATACCTTGACTTGGTGTAGTAAACACACAATTATTACTTAGATCCAATCTTTTCAAGTTTCTCAAACTGGTCAATCCTACATTCAGAAAAAGAAAATTTGTATTACTTTATAAATTGTTTCAGGGATATTGTAGTCGAAGCTTCATAGCATGAAGAAAAATGCTAATTAAAGAGACTAAAGGATGATAAAATTCTGATAAAATGAACTATTAAAATCGTGTGTAATTATAGTGTTAATTAATTATTTTGTCTTTTTTCACTAATATAGCACGATATAATAGTTCATTTTGTAGTGCTTTGTCAAATTTTTTTTGGCCAAATATAAGTGCTTAGCAATTAAATTCAAATCACACTATCTCACCTAGCCTTGTTATGAGGCCATCTGTTATTTGGTTACCACCTAGATCCAACACTTGCAGGTATCTCAAATTTGCCAATCTTGCACAAGAATATAAGCATTTTTAGATGGACAATATATAGATTATGAAAATTAGATTTATTTAGATTATAAACTGCATGATATAGCATATCTTCTGGAAATGTACCTTGCTTGGTTCTAGAAGCTTCGATTCTATTCCTATGAAGAATCAAAGTGGTAAGTGAAGTTAGTGTATTCAAATATGGTAATATGCTGTCGTTGAAGCAATTATGATCGAGATTTAAGATCTTCAGCAGCTTCAAACTCCCAAAGCTATTCGAAGCTCCAAAGTAAATGCATGTATGCAATACTTAGTAACTCAAGATTTATTTTATATTTTCTTCTTGGCTATTCCTCAGATAAGTTTTTACTCAGAGAAATTTTAGTACTCCTGATATTGCTAAAGCACTGATTATGAGGGGAAAAAGGGTTATATTTACTTAATATTTTTTTTTTATGACTCAATGATACCTACATTTCACAGATATGATGAAATTTTGAGGATTAAATGATTGTGACGATTAAGTGGAGTAATTAATAAAATACTCAAATTTCATGAAAAGCAATTCAACAATTTTTACGTTTAAAAAAAAAATCTACACTTTTTACAAATTTCAAACACAACATTCTAAAAATTTCCAACAACACTCGCAAGATTTTTTCAACAAACATGTCCCAAAATAATATTTACAGGAAAAATTTTTTTATCTGAAATTAAAGTCCGGAAATAAAATCCGGGATTATTTTGCTTGGGCGTAAAACCATGAAAAATAATTTACAATATTGTAAAACCGTTTTACATCCTTGCAAAACGGTCTTTAAAAAGTAACATCAATTTTTAGAAATTTCCTAGTAGTCTAGCAGTCAAGACAAACACAGTTAATAAAAAAATGGTAGAGTCATTTTCCGGTAATTTGGGTGCTATTAAGTCATATTTGGCGCAAATTACCCAGAGAAAAAAAAAATGATGCACATACCTTTATTCACATAACACCTTGAAAGAAATTGGCATATGAGTCAAGGCTTTGCAGTTCTTGAAAAGGAGCAAACAGTGACAAATTCAGAATTCTAACTTCCTCAAATGTGTTATGAGGGTTGAAACAGTTGAAATACTTCAACCGATTGAGTGAGAGTTCCATCACCCGTCCTGTGGTGGCGTTGCACTTAACTCCCTCCCAATCACAACAATCAGAAATTCCATCATCAACCAATGAAGTAAGGATTAAGTCTGCATATTCGCCACCATTGATTGATATAAAGAACCTTTTGATCTCCAATAGACCAATCCTCTGTCTTTCCAAGCAACCATCGTATCCATGCATTTGAATCGAAGATATTAAAATCAACGGTATGAAGTACTTGATAAAGAAATTTCCCATTGGAAGGCAGTCTTTAATTTACTCTCAAGAATCTGCAGCTTTGCTATGAAATTATATATCCAATAAAATTCGTAATAAAGAACATGTAGCAATGAGTAAAAATGATTATTCTATATAAAACATATCATCACATCCAGGAAAGACTTGCAATTTGATTGATTGAGGAATTAGTAACCAGTCAAAAATAAAGAAATATCATCATTGGTAATGCAATTGGGTCAGGTCAAACTTTTCTGACCTGTCTACAAGTTGAAGTATTGACTTGAATGTGGAAATCATTAAAAAGACAAACCGATGGGTAGTTGACTGGTAATTGAAAGCGTGAAGATGAAATAATAAAATAGTTTGAAAATTTTGTTTATGTGATTAAATGCTATATGGGGGTGATGACAGGTAATCAAAAATGTTTTCTATGGAGTAGAAGTTTACGGGTAACCAAAGCCTGAATTGTGATTAAAAAACTGTTATGTTCGTCAGTTAGCTAAGAGTATATGCTTTCTGTTTCATTCATCATGACAGAATGCTCTGATAATTAACAGTGTTCTGTCATCCTCTGTTTTTGTATGCTTTCTGTCATTAAACTTTTCAAAGGAGTTGGTTTCTGTTCATGTACACAGAAAACTGAATACTCTGGCTTGTTACTCATATAAACGATCAAAAGTAGAGAATTAAACAAAAAAAAGAGAACGGTTCTTATCATGTCTTATCACGTTCATTGTTTACATATTATTTCAAAAGCCAATGGAAACATGAACAAATACAACTTCTTGGCAAACTGCCCTGTATTTGGACTGGAGTTGGCCCATACACCTTGTTGTATGACAAATTGAAGATGGATAAAAAGTTGAGCTCGGCCAATTCAAGAGGAATTTGGCTAGTTAATTTGTTGTGGGAACTGGGAAAGGTCTAGGCTCTCTTATCATCTGCAGATTGGAAAGCTCTCCGGTATTGAACCTGACGAGCTATGTTGGGAGAAATTCAATGCACGGATGTCTTTAGTTTTCCAATTTACGAGGGGATGTCACCTGTTAATTCATTGCTTGACAAATCCAGTACAGCCATGTAATTAAGAATGTCACCCTTGTAAGATTCATACCTATTCTTCGTTGTAAAGTCTATTTCTCCTTGATCTGGTGCTGAATACATTTCACCCCACTGCCACAATGTAAGATTGGAGTTGTAGTAAGTATCAAAAGAATCCCGAATCGCATAAGCACCATACCCAAGTGCGAATATGTTATTAAAGCCATCATTTTTTCCCATCCATAGCAACACTTTAGTGAAGCATGAAGGTATTAACCCATTAAGTTTATTACGCATTAATCTTCTTACTTGGCACAATTGATCAGGAATCTGGCCGTGGAGACGATTTCCTTGCAGAAGAAGTATGTGCAAATTTGAGTACTCATGATCCAAGTCGGAATATTTCTAGAGATTTCATTATCGCTTCAATCAATGATTGCTTGTTGAGTGCTTCTGAGCAATGAATCTGGAATAGACCCGTTTAGAGCATTCTTCTTGGTTCTTGACAACTTATTTTCGGAGATGTCTAAAAATCTAAGGCCTCTAAGATTCTTCAATCAACAGGAATAGGAATAGTACCATCTAATTGATTTTTCGACATTTGAGGGAAGAACGACTTGACAACTTACCAATATAATGAGGAATTTGACCATATACCGTGTTGTTGGATACATCCAAAACGCTCAATAAAATGTCCTTGTTTAGACCATCTCCAATCTTCCCACTGAAGAGGTTGCTGTTCACATGTAACCTCACTAATTTAGTCAATTTCCAATATTCAGGAAAAATTTGCCCATCAAAATTACTATTCGACAAGTCCAATAATATCATAGGGAAAAGAACATCTACACCCTTAAGATCTAAAAATTTACCCTTCAGTTGAAATGTAAGTGGCCAGGGGAATGTTTAAGTTTCTACTCGGAAGGTACTGGTTTTTGTTGAGAGATGAAATACCTGGAGCCTGGAAAAGTTAGTCAATGAAGTTAATAAGCTTTCAAAGTTGTTACCGGAAAGCGAGAGCTAATCAAGAGCCGTGAGGTTAGAAATAACTGCGGTAAATTTCTTGTTAACTGACTGTATGAGAGATAAAGAACTCGGACACGGAGATGGGTCAAGTTGTTGAAACATTGAGGGATTGGACCACAACAGAACATAATCCTGAGAAGGTTAAGACTTTTGTTTTATTCTATTTTATTGTTTAGAGTAACTTTAGATACACAAAATGAGTGACTTGCTGTCTCGTCACTTTTCATGTGGTATGTTTATATGTATATATATAGTACTACTGATTTCTTTCTTTTTTTTTCCCTTTTTTTAATACTAACATTATACTGCAAGTTAGGTGTCTACTGAAACCATCTTCAAAGTTAATTCTAAGTGCCATAGTGTGACTCGAATTTCCAAGTTAAATTGGGTTATGTATCTGTCTTTATTTAAAGGATTAGGATTGGGGATATACAAAGAGGAGAAAAGGATTGAAGATAAGTGGTAAAAGAAAGTTTTTTCTAGTTTAGAGGCTTGGCCAAAGAAATAAATATTAGAAAATAAAGAATTTGAGATTCATAGTTAAATAAATATTGGAAAAAATTTATTGAAGATGAAATTGGGAGAGGAGTTAAAATTAAGAGAACTTATTCCACTCATGGAGACTACCGAACAAATATGTAATAATTACTCATTTATTTATTCTTAGAAATATTTTGTACAAAGAGTCTTATTTTATTATTCAAGATGAGGAGAAAAATAAACACTATAAGAAAACTGACAATAAATAACAGTCACTTTATGAGAAATTTCGTTATATCATTAAAAATATAATGGAATTGTGATAGAATTTCTATCTATCAGAAGATTAATGATAGACTTATGATAGAATTATTATCTATCAAATATGTATGATAACACAATGATAGAATTTTTTTCTATTAAGAACTTTGTGATAGAAATATATTTCGACCATGTTTGACAATTAAATTATAAATTGTTTGACAAATTTTAAATTATAAATTTATTGAAAAAAACAAAAACAAAAATGGGCGTTTTAGATGGAAAAATAATTTAAAAAACTAAATCTTATAAAACTATAAAGGAGGCCTCACATCGCAATCTTACCCTCACAAAGTCAAAAAACAGAAAAAAAACCTAAGCTTCCTAGCTCTCTCTGCCTCATCGTCACTTCACCAACACTCTCTCTCATACGTGTTTCAGCCCGTGAGTCAATAACCCACCATCATTTCAGCTATGCCAATCAGTGTCAAAGGCTCACAACTTCCATCTCGTCGACGTCATGGCTTCTATCTCGTCAGTGTTGCAGCTTCCATCTCGTCAGCGTCGTCCCATCTAACTTATCGGCTTGCATCTCCGTCACTTGATGATAAGTGGTAGCACGACTCTTCACGGTTTCAGTTTGTATCATTTCTTAAATCTAATTTAGAAAAAAAAGAAAAAGAAATTTTTTTGGTGTACAGAAATTGACTGGGTGCAGAAATTGATTGGATATGCATAAAAATTAAATGAGTTTGTTGTAGAAATTGCATGAAGAAAATTGATTGTATTTTAATTGGGTTAAATGGAATACACGTGGGGTAAATTTGAGTAGCATAAATGCAAATGCATGTGAGTTTTGATTTAATTTTTCTTTCTCTCAGGTTGATTACAAGTTATTATATACATAATTTTTATGTTATTTTTCGATTTATGGCTTGACATTTTTTTTTGTTCTAAACCTTGAAGGCTTGAATTATTTGCTGTATCTAGATGTAATTTTTGCCCTTAAAGATAAGTTCTATTATAAAATGGTGATACAAAATCATGCTTAGGAAATGTTTGACGAAATGCCTGAAAGGATCAAAATGGTTGAAATGTTGATGACTGAGAGTAACAGTGATGCTGAGATAGCTGAGAAAATTAGGGATCTTTGCATGGCCAAGAAAACGCAATGGATAATAATAATCATAATAACAGAAATCAAGGATCCAAGGCACCGGAGGTATGTTTAATTTTCCTTTACTTAAATACTGATCATTTTTTTCATGCCATATATGTTTTTAGTTTTTGATATTATTTATTTATTTGTTTATTTTGGTTAATTTTTTACTGTAGTGATGAGCAAAGGCTATATATAACCGTGCGGTTTTCAAATCAGGAAAGCACACAAAAATCTTTTTGTAGAAGCTGAAAAGCAATGGCCTTAACAACTAACAAGTCTTCAAAGCACACAAAAAATCCGGAATCGGAAACCTGTAACTCCATATTGGGTAACTATAATCCTGCTTGCTTAGTCACTTTTGTTGCTTTCACAGGTGAAAGAGAAACAAAATCTTTTTGCAATTATAATATTTGCTTTCAGTTGCAAAAAGTTCAGTTTTTGATTTGGAACTAAAAAAGAGTGCCTTTTTTTAAATTCAAATATGCAAGGATTATTTCTCATTTCTAAACACACATTTTTTTTCTCTTTGCGCGGCTTTGAAAAAAAAATTTTATATTATCTTTTTTTCTTGCTTTGCACTTGATGAAACTGGTAAAAAATATGAATTCAGCCTTATAAAACTAATGTTATTTATGAAAGTTAACTATTTTTTTGATTAAATTTAAAAATATATATTAATGTGTATATTCTGAGTGTACAGACCTTATACCTTTTGTAGTTGTTGGTAAGTTCCAAATTAAATTTTATAACTGAAGGTCCTTAGCAATACGTTGAATTATAAAAGAAATAAATAAAATACATGTAAAGGCTTTTGTAAATTACTTTGCATCATTTGTAGCTGAGTAGGTGAGTAGTTGTTTATATCAAGCTTGCAGCTATGGCAAGTTCTTTGGGGATCAGCAACACCTGGTGCCAAAATTTTCTTTATCTATATATAAACCATGTCTCCCAGGATTAGAGAGAATGAAAGGAGAAACAGTTGGTGTAAAAGGGAATGCTTCTTCACATACTATGCTCTTTGGCCATTAGATCCTTTATGATAGCTTGGAAAACCCAACCAGACTATCATTTTGCTGTCTTGATAGTTTCTTTGATTTATTGATTTGTCTACTGAATAAGTAAAACACATAATGAAAATCATTATTATAGGATGAAGTAAGAGCTTGAAATGTATAATTTAAATTTTAAAATATAATCTGAAAATGAGATACCTTGATTTTGTGAGCTGATGTGTGAATATTTTGAAATACTTCTTTGTAGACAATGTTTTTGATGAAGGTTCGGTCTTCTAACTCATTATCGGCATTTAGTATGGTCAATCCTTCTCTTGTGGTAACTCAAAACACGGTGACATATAATTGACCACGTGTGAATACTTGCTTAGGGAGATATAAGTGGACATGTTTAAGAGATTGTCCTTGGTTTTTGTTGATCATCATGGCAAAACATGGTGCCAAAGGAAGTTGTTGTCTGTTAAGCTTGAACGGCCGTCTTGATTCATTAGGAGACATAATAATTCTTGGGATTGTGACGTTTTGTCTAATATTTATTCCAGAAATGATGTCATCTCTAATGTCACCTCTTATGGACCATTTACCAAGATGAGTGGCAATCATTCTTGTGCCATTGCATAGGCCTTCTGTTTGATTTAGATTTTTGAGAAGCATTACGGGAGCGCCTTCCTTAAGTCATATGTCATGATTAGGGATGCCATTGAATTTCAAACTATTCAAAAATTCAGTTGGATACATAAGATCTTCATCATTTGTGTTTACGCTTGCTTTGCATATACTATCTGAGCTAAAATAGGTTCTCCCTTGACTAGGTATATAATCATAATCATCTCGTTCAATTCATCCATCATTTCATTTTTTGGCGTTAATATTGCTCTTTCTTTCAAATATGTTGGATCATTGTAGTTATGTAGAATTGATGGGTAGATAGCATCGACTATCAATCTCATCGGATTTTCTGATGGTTTCTTGCAGATATCAGATAGTTTAACTAAATCTCTATGGCACATATAATGAACCATCTCTAATCTGTAACAACCATTTGTCAAAAGAAGCTATTTTAGCAGCCTCATAACCATTCACGCTTCCATTATAGAGCCTCATATTTTGTTTGAGCTCATGGATTTTAAAAAATGGCCATAAGTAGGATGAGTTAAGTGAAGCGTCAATAATATCTGCTCTTGTCCCCTTTGGCACAACTGGCAATATTTGATGGAAATCTCAACCACATACTATTGTAAGTCCTCTAAAAGGTTTGATAGAACTATTTTCATACCTTGTTCTTAGAATATCTCTCAAGGTCTTATCCAAAGCTTCAATGCATAACTTATGTGCCATAGGCGCTTCATCCCAAATTATCAAAGAAGGTTTCATAAGAAGTCCAGCTAATAAGGTGCCTCGTCGGATTTCACGAGTGGACTCTGCTGTAACATCCAAAGGAAATATGAAATCGCAACTGAGCTGTACTACCATTAGGCAATAACAAAGTTGCTATACCTGAAGTTGCAACAAGCAAGACTATTTTGGATTGTGATATGAACTTTGCAATAAAATGTTTTACCAGTGCCATCGTGTCCATTGATAAAAAATAAATGCCCTTTTCATTCTCAATAGAATGTATTATGAAAAATTCAGTGCAATTCTTATTTCAATAATTGAAATAGATTTTTTTTTATCTCTTTTGAAAAAAACATTTTATATTTTCGGTTTCTCTTGTTATAATTTGTAATAAAAAGTTTTGTCAGTTTTAGAATATTTTGTGATATTGAATTCACTTTATTGTTCAACAGAGTAAATGGAATTGATTTCTACAACTATTAATGATTTCGGTGACTCAAGGAATATTCCGCTAGAAGTTTGTCTCTTGCGGCATCAACTTTCATCTTTAGCTCAACACGAAAGAGTTATGAAATTAAAACTTAAGAAATATGCATCAAATTTCTAGTGTGACACAATAAACGATGGATATGCTATCGTGCAGCAGACCATAATCAAGCATGCAAGATTTAAGCGGAAAATTATGATTATTCATAATAGATACAAACATGATTTAAAAAGGAGAATCATTTTGATGCTACAAATTGTGAATTTTTACACAAAATTTATGAAGTTGGACAACATTAAAAGTAACAATAAATTGCTTCAGTAAAACGGTACGTGACTCTTGAAAATATAATTTTTATTCTTACTATACAAATTAAAAAAAATTATCCCTAATATAATTTAAATTATTTATGTTAATATATATTAACAAATATATATATATCTAACATATTTCAGCTGGGAATTTCCTCCAATCTCATGGTAAGGCTGGATATGATAATAATAAAACATCATCACATATTAATCCAAAGACTCAAACAAGTAGAGGAAAACGTCTTCTTCACACATGTATATATATATTTACATTTATCAAGCTTTATTAGTTATTGGTCATGCTTGTAATACTTAAAATTAATAACTTATTCTTTGCTTTTGGAACTTTAAAAATATGCAGTTGAACATGGACAACTGAAAAAAGTGTCACTCTTTTGATGAGAACATAGATAAGTCCACAAGCTTTCCATTGGATGGCGTAATCCCAAATAATGGTACCTATTTACATGAAACTACATGTACAATGTAAATATCAATATATTTAGTAATATTTTTTCTTATCATATTCACGTAGATGAAATAAGATACTTTGTTACAATATTATTATTTGTTGAATTTGACAGCTCATCACACAACGCCTTGGAATTTTGAACCTCCTACATACACATGTCAATATTGTGGTGTCATTTTATGGTATGTGGAATGGAACAAGAAAACCAAAAAGGTCTCACATCCCAAATTCACATTTTGTTGTATGGAAGGACATGTACATATTCCATTAATGAAAGAAACACCTCATTTACCCAAATATCTTCTCGAGGTAGATTTTGGACAAAAGGGTTCCAAATTTTGAAATAATATCAGGGCTTACAACTCCATGTTTGCCTCCACATCTATAGGAGGTCGAGTTAATGCATCAATCAATCTATCAAAGGGTCCTTATGTTTTCAAGATGAGCGGTTAGAATTATCATCACATTGGTTCTTTGTTGCTAGAAGTTGGGAAAAAAACCATAGTTTGCTCATCTCTATATATATGATATTGAAAATAAGACAGACAACAAAATCAACACTCTACTAAAACATTGGACCGACATAATAATTTGGTCAAATCTTTTAGAATGACAAGGGTAGATACAAAGTATAACCAGAATCTACATTCTGTCTACGACTCCTAAATAGCAGGACAAGAGATGGCCGTCGACATAATATGCCAACAGTTTCTGAAGTTGCAGGCTTAATAGTTGGTGATTTCACTGAAGCGAACTTTCAACGCGATGTTATTATAGAGCATCGCACTAAGGGACTTTAGAGAATCACATATTTGCATATGAGTTTCATGCCCATAACATACCCATTAATACATCCTTATGGCGAAAATGGATATAGACCTAACATACCTTTAAGAGACACAACTGATAGCCCTTTTAAGAGGCCAAAGTTGACAGTGAGGCAACATTATTGTTTTAGGTTGCAACAAAGATTAAATGAGGGACACACTCTACTTCAAGCTGGTAGACTACTCCAACAATATATAGTTTATTGTTACATGGCAATTGAAGAAGAAAGATTCCGTTGGATCCAGAATAATCAACAAAAACTTAGATTAGACATTTTCTCTAGTTTGATGGATGCTGCTCATTGAGGTGATTCTGATTGTTCGAAATGAGAAAATCGATTATTCTTCCTTCATCACATGCTAGGGGACCCCGATATAGAATACAAAATTATCAATATGCTATGGCAATTTGTAAATGGGTAGGATATCCTGATTTATTTCTTACTTTCACTTGCAACCCAAAGTGGCAAAAAACAAATGACATGCTCACTTAATTGGACAAAAAGATGATGACAATCGAGTTGATATCATATGCAGAGTTTTTGAGATAAAATTATTCCAACTGATGCAAGATCTGAAAAAAGATCAACCGTTTGGAAAAATAATTGCATGTAAGTTCACTTCAAATTCGTATCCATAATAAATTCAACTCATTTCTTATTGAAAAGTGCAGGGAAGAACAATAATTTCACAATTAAAATCAATATTTCTAACTTTTAAATTTTACTCCAAGTTGTGGCAGGTCTATATACGATTGAGTTTCAAAAAAGAGGCTTGCCTTATGCACACATACTGCTTTTTTTGCATCCAACAATGAAAAATCCTTATGCGGACCATATTGATAAAATAGTAAGTGCAGAATATCCATGACTTAAATGTTGATCATGATGGTTATAATGTAGTCAACAAATTCATGATTCATGTACTGTGTGGAAAACACAATTCTCACTCTTCATGTATGATGCAAGACAAGTGCACAAAACATTTTCCAAAAAAATTCAATGATCAAACAACAGTGGATACAGATAGCCTATGGAATATACTGAGGCTTCCCCTTCAACCCAAGCTTGAAAGAAAATTAGCTACTCATGATTGAACTAGGGGTAAAATGGGTATTTTATTAAAATACGTAGAAAATACAAGATAGAGAAGGAATTACAGAAATGGACTTCAAAATTGGATTTAGGGTTGTCAACTTATGGGGGAGCCTCCCTTTTATAAATACAATGAGTAAATCATAGCTATTGGATGAAAACAAATTGGACGCATATGATTACACCACGTGGCAAGCTCTAATTTCTTAGAACACATCTTAGTCAATGCCACATCAGCTTTTTGGTCCAATAATGTACTGCCACATCATCATTTCAATCCAATAAGATCTTGCCACATCATCGGTCAATGCCATATAGTCGGTTAACGCCATATAGGCAGTCAACGCCACCTAGTCAGTCAATGCCACATCATTGGTCCAATAGAATATGCCATATCATCGGTCAATGCCACATCATTGGTCAATGCCATGTCATCGTATCATCTATGTGAACAGTGTCATGAACAGTTCCGTGAAACAGTACCGTACATGTGAGTAGTACGTACATATGAATAGTGCCATTTATCTTTTTATGCTTCTCTTAAGATTTTCGACTGTCTTGACTTTCAAAATGTTGTCTGTTTGCTGTCTGATCTCTCGTTCATTATGAAATACATACAATTAAAGTGCAAGGGACTTAAATACATAAAAGTAGGGATGTTAGTGAGACTTGAAGTGTAACATGATGATTTTATCCTTTATAAATACACACTTTCTAGCACTCAACAATAAGTCCATCAGTGTGCATGCATGGAATTCACTTAAAGGAGAATGCTAAACCTATATGTGATGTATAGAGAAGTTTAAATCCTAATATGAAAGTAGTTGTCAGAGCCGAAGTGATTAAGCTTTTAGATGTAGGAATCATTTATCCAATTTCTGATAGTTCATGGGTTAGTCTTGTCCAGGTTGTCCCTAAAAAATATGATATAACAGTAGTAGAAAATGATTATAATGAGCTAGGCCCTACTCGAGTGCAAAATGGGTGGCGTGTTTGTATTGACTACCGAAAGTTAAATATTGTTACCAAGAAAGATGGCTTCCCTCTTCCTTTTATAGACCAAATGTTTGAGATGTTAGCTAGTCATCCATGTTATTTTTTCCTAGATGGTTACTCTGGTTATAACCAAATCCCTATCGCACCTGCAAATCAAGAGAAAACCACATTTACTTGTCCTTTTAGAACATTTGCTTACCATCATATGCCTTTTTAATTATGTAATACACTTGCTACTTTTTAGTGATGTATGATTAGTATCTTTTTTGACATGGTAGAGCATTTCTTAAAGGTATTTATGGATGATTGTTTAGTTTTTGGATCTAGTTTTGATGACTGTTTACACCACTTATCTATGTTTTCAATTAGGTGCAAAGAAAAGAAACTTGTGTTAAATTGGGAAAAATGTCATTTTATGGTTAAAAAAAGGATTAGTTCTTGAACACATTATATCACATAATGGAATTGAGGTAGACAAGGCAAAAGTAGATTTAATTTCTAGTCTTCCACCATCGCGCATTGTAAAGGAAATTTAAATTCTTTTTAGGTCATGCAAGATTTAGTCATCGATTCATCGAAGATTTTAGTAAAATTTCTAGACCTTTGTGCAACTTACTTGCCAAAGATACCCCTTTTGTCTTTAATGATGATTATCTTAATGCTTTGAGAAGCTAACAGCCTTACTTACTTTAGCACCTATTATTAGACCATCCAATTGGAATCTTCCATTTGAGGTCATGTGTGATGCCTCTGATTATGCAATTGGGGTTGTTCTAGGTCAAAGTCTAGATGAGTTAGCTTATCATATATTATGCTAGTAGGACTCTTAATGATGTTCAACTTAGTTATTCCAACATGGAGAAAGAGTTCCTTGCTGTTGTATTTAATTTGCTTTTGACAAGTTTAGAGCCTATTTAATAGGGTCCAAGGTCTTAGTCTATTCAGATCATGCAACACTTAATTATCTTCTTACTAAGAAAGATACTAAGCCTTGTTTAATTCGATGGATACTATTGCTACAAGAGTTTGATCTTGAGATTCGTGATAAGAAAGGTTCTGAGAATGTTGTAGCTGACCACTTGTCTAGGCTAATCATAGAGTCTATTGATGATCTAGTACTCATTAGAGATTCTTTTCCAGATGAGCAACTTATGTCTATTTCCCAATAACCTTAGTTTGCTGATATTGTGAATTATCTTGTTACTGGTCAAATGCCTACCTATTGGATAAAATAAGACCGTGATAAGTTTTTAACTGGGGTTAAAAAGTTCTTTTGGGATGACCTATATTTATTCAAGTACTATCCTAACCAATTCACTAGGAGATGTGTCTCTAAGAGTGAACAAATTAATATTATTTACTTTTGTCATGAGCACGCATGTGGAGGTCAAAAAGTTCTTTTGTGGTTTCTATTGGCCATTAATGTTTAAAGACACCCATGGTTACCGGAGTTCTTGTGAGAGATGGAGATTAGGAATGATGCTTATGATAGTACTAAAAGTTATAGATCGAATGAAAGTCCTTTATGATAAAAATACTTTAGAAAATCTTTTTCTCTTGGTCAAAAAGTCCTTTTTATACAATTCTCATTTGCATCTATTCCCAAGAAAACTTCATTCTAGATGGTTAGGCCCTTTTATTGCCATATTGTCTATACATATGGGGCAATTGAGATAGAAAATCCCAAAAATGGTGATATATTTAAAGTCAATGGTTAGCGTTTAAACTATTTTTAGAGTTGAGAACACCAGAAGTCGAGGAGACACTTTTAGATGATCTTGTTTATCAGGATTGATTAGTCTCAATTTTCTATTAGTGTTTTATTTAGATAGTAAGCTTTCTTTTCACATGTTTGTTTTTATTTTCCAGTATTTTTATTTTCTAACGTTTTCTTGTTTTTGGTTATTTTTTAAAGCTTCTACAGCCCGTTCAAGTGTGACCTCTCCAACTTCTTCTTTTATTATTTATGTCTTCTTTATAGTTTTCACATTTTTTTTGCATGCATATTTTTAGAATATGAAACATTGAGGACAATATATAGAGTAAGTTTGGGGGCGAGGGTAGTATGTGTTAGTGTTGTTATTTAGAAAAAATTCTTTAAAAAATTAAAAATTACCTAAAAAACAAAAAACTTTAAATATGAAAAGTCAATGATAAGAACTTGATTGATAATGCATATAGTTCTTAGAAAGGGTTGAATATTATACTAGTTTATAATTGATTCTTATGTTAATTTCCTCTTGATTGAGATTCTTTAAAGACCATGAGCACTAATATCAATTCTTTCATAATTTTGACTAGAAATTTGAAATTGATGCAACCTGAGTTGAGAATTTTAGATTAAGTAAATGACTGTTTGTCTCGATTTTTATCTCCATAATACAATGTAGTATACACATGCACCAAAGTTTGAAATAGCTACCTATAACCCTTAAGAGTTAAGCTATCCTTGAGTAATTTGGACTTATGTACCACTAGTATATGTAGAGGATAATCTTCCACGAGAAGAAGGCTATCTTAAGGGCTAAAGTGAAAGGTCCTAACTTTGGTTACTTATAAAAAGAAAAAAAGAAAAAGAAAAGATAGAGAAAAGTGCATCTGCTGAAAAGGAAAAATCAAATGAAAATTCACATAAATGACTATGAAAAAAAATTGGAGATCAAGATGATAAGATTAATTTGACATACTCCTTTCTTTTTTCAAGGCAGAGGCTGTTGATATTGAAGATTTTAAGAATGGATTTGATTGAATTGATTCACACACACACTACAAAAATCAAAAGAGAGATAGGGTTGACTATTGAATTAAAGTTAAAACTTTGATAATATTTGAAATTTTCTTCGACCTATATAATTTATGCAATCTTTTAGGTTAGTTTTATTTTTTATTTAAAGTCTTTTGCTACTTTTATGTTATTTTATCTTTAAAACAAATTGTGGGTAAATCAGATTTACTAATTGATGCGGCATTACACGTGCTTCGTGGGAGCCAAAAATCAGTTAAAAAGTTTAGTAAGTTTTGATAAGACCATATTCAAACATTAGATAACTTTAATTTTCTTCCTATTAACAAGTGTTAAAGCACTTCTATATTCGAACCTTATTTATATGGATAGGATGGAGATTAAGTTGTCTATAGGCTAAATAATAAAATAAAAATCAAACTAATTCTTTCTTAAAAAAAAAGAAAAGAAAAAAAAAAAGAAAGCACTTCTATAAAATACACCTAAAATTATGCTAATTTCTTAACATAATTTGAAAAAAAAAAATCTTTCAGTTAGTTTCGAGTGCTACAAAATTCAGAACACTTTCTTTTTCTGATATATTACCATTTGGTACCCATGCCAGCTGATCTACATGCTTGTTGGTGCCATCTATTTATTGGATATATATGTGTGTGTGTGTATATATATATGTACACACACACATATATATATATATACAACTTGCGGATTTACTTATCAGTATATTCAAACCATTACCAAATAAATTGAATGCCATCTCATTTAAGATGTACAAAATTAAAATACCATTTGACAAATGTAGGATTATTATTATTTTTCCTAATAATTACCAATTACTTCTAAAAATAGTGTTATTAAATGGGAATCATTTGTTTGGTAATGACAATGTCATAAATTCGAAATTTGATAACATAAAATATAATATGATATTTGACTTTGGATTACAAGAATCACGCGAAATGATGACGAAAGAGATTGTATTTCCTTATTGGTTAACATAAAATGATGTTAATCTGATTCTCTCATGATCTGATCATGTACTGAGCAAATAACTCATCTGCTGATTGGTAGTTAATAAATAAAAAAATAAAAAAAAATTAAATATTACCCATACGGTACTGCTAAAATAGACATGACAAAAGATCTTTAAAAGCTCAGTAGAGCTCAAATCAGGAGATGATCTAATTATGTAACACCTTAATTTGTTGTTGTAATCTTGTTTATTTCGATGCTGATCTTGAATGATCTGTACGTGTTAGCTGTCCATGATCTTAGCAAGCTCCCACATTATTCTCGCAAATTGAATCATATGTTTGGTAATGCAATGTCATAAATACGAAATTTGATAACATAAAATATTATGATATTGACTTTGGATTACTAACTAATACTAGAATCACGTGAACTGATAATGAAGGATATTGTATTTCTTTAATAATTAGAGTTCAAAATATTTAACATGATAACAAAATAACTGCAAAATTATATGATGTTATAGTGTTAACTTAAAATAATATTAATTTTTGAATTAGCATAATATCATATGATTTTATTATTATTTCTATTATTATTATGTCATCGATAGAACTCTTATCATTTTCCTTGTAATTAACATAATAAAAGGATATCAATTCTGAATCAACCAAAGCTACAATTAAACATTAACCGTTGATCAGTCATCTACTTTCCACGTACCACGTACTTGTCACCATCGGCTATTTGAACTGTTATTGCCGATCAATTGTTATATATTCATTATATATATTATGATTATTGCCGATAAACTGTTGTTGCCAGCAAACTAATGGAATGTACTTGTCACAGTCGGCTACCATTTTTTTAATTTTTATAAAATAAACACTCATGCCCACTATACAAATTTGATCTTTGAACATGGTGTTAAAAACTCTCAATTCTCATCAATATATCCAGTGTTGTGCTTTCATCATCTTAACATTATCTATTTATGTAGAAGGGAAAGCATATTCAAACATTAGATAACTTTAATTTTCTTTCTATTAACAAGTGTTAAAGCACTTCTATATTCGAACCCTATTTATATCGGTAGGATGGAGATTAAGTTGTCTATAGGGTAAATAATAAAAATAAAAATCAAACTAATTCTTTCTTGAAAAAAAAAAGAAAAGAAAAGAAAGCACTTCTATAAAATACACCTAAAAAGATGCTAATTTCATAATAGAATTCGAAAAGAAAAAAAATCTTTCAGTTAGTTAATTTTGAGTGCAACAAAATTCAGAACACTTTCTTTTTCCGGTATATTACCATTTGGTACCCATGCCAGCTGATCTACGTGCTTATTTGTGCCATTTATTTATTAGATATATATGTCTGTGTATATATATGTGTGTGTATATATATATATTAATTTACAACTTGCGAATTTACTTATCAGTATATACGAACCATTACCAAATAAATTGAATGCCATCTCATTTAAGATGTACAAAATTAAAATACTATTTGACAAACGTAGGATTATTATTATTTTTCCTAATAATTAGCAATTACTTCTTAAAAATAGTGTTATTAAATGGGAATCATTTGTTTGGTAATGACAATGTCATAAATTCGAAATTCGATAACATAAAATATAATATGATATTTGACTTTGGATTACGAGAATTACGTGAAGTGATGACGAAAGAGATTGTATTTCCATATTGGTTAACATAAAATTATGTTAATTCTGATTCTCTCCTGATCTAATCATGTCCTAAGCAAATAACTCAACTGCGGATTGGTAGTTAATAAATAAAAAAATAAAGAAGTTAAATATTACTCATATGCTATTACTAAAATACACATGACAGAAGATCTTTAAAAATTAAATAAAACTCAAATCAGCAGAGGATCCAATTATGTAACACCTTAATTTGTTATTGTAATCTTGTTTATTTCGATGCTGATCTTGAATGATCTGTACGTGTTAGCTGTCCATGATCTTAGCAAGCTCCCACATTATTCTCGCAAATTGAATCGTATGTTTGGTAATGGCAATGTCATAAAAACGAAATTTGATAGCATAAAATATTATGATATTGACTTTGGATTACTTTGATAACATAAAATATTATGATATTGACTTTGGATTACTTTGATAACATAAAATATTATGTTATTGACTTTGGATTAGTAACTAATACTAGAATCACGTGAACTGAAAATGAAGGAGATTGTATTTCTTTAATAATTAGAGCTCAAAATATTTAACATGATAACAAAATAACTGCTAAATTATATGATGTATAGTGTTAACTGAAAATAATATTAATTTTTGAATTAACATAAAATCATATGATTTTATAATTATTTCTATTATTGTTATGCCATCGATGATCGATCGAACTCTTTATCATTTTCCTTGTAATTAATATAAAAGGATATCAATTCTGAATCAACCAAAGCTCCAATTAAACATTGGCCGTTGATCACCATCGGCTATTTGAACTGTTATTGCCGATCAACTGCTATATATTCATTATATATATTATGATTATTGCCGATAAACTGTTGTTGCCAGCAAACTAAAGGAATGTACTTGTCACAGTCGGCTACCATTTTTTTAATTTTTATAAAATAAACACTCATGCACACTATATGAAATTCCAACCTTAGATCGAAGTTTTGATAAGACCATCCATTAACTAGCAGAGCTAGGCATTGGTCTAAAAAATATATTAGTTAAAACACACGCAAACTCTATGAGATTCAAACCTAAAACCTAAGCCTCGATAAAGCTATCAACTTACAGTTATAACTTCGTCTTAAAGTTCACGAGATATTGTCACTGTTGGCTACTTGAATTTACATATTTATTATATATATTATAATCATTTCCGATAAACTGTTATCGCCCGCAAATGAAAGGAATATACATATCGAGTCAAAGATTATACATCTTCAATTTTCTTTTACATTTACAAATTATTGTGGCCACGAGATGCATGTCAGCCATTGAAAAATGTTTCATGAAAAAAAAACCACATTTTGGCAGCTCTGGCCACAATTTTCAAATTAAATTAATAATATTTTGAAAGAAAAGACTTTATTATTGCTATTAGTTTGTCTTGTAATTACCTACGCCCCAGTCACCTACCTTGCACCCTCGGCTACTTCACTCTCTATTTATACATTACATGCATGTTATATCAAATCAGAAGCAAGAACTCGCAAAAGCAGCTTAATTACTTTGTAATTTTGATTCCGAAAACAGACATCTTTTCTGATTGGAAGATTATGGAAACTATCTGCGCAGGTTTTTAGGCCAACTTCAGTTGAATACCATTTATAATTCTTATTTTAATGTGCATATATGATTAATATTTTTAATCTAAAATTTTCAGGCAATTACGATTGGTCGGAGATTTTAATCTTCTTACTATTTCCTCTTTCCAGTGTCGTTGATGATGACGTTGCAAATGACAATCTTGATCTTATTGCTGTCCCTCAATATGGGAGAAATCCCAACTACACTGGTTAATTGTAGTGTTATCCTTTTGTGTTATGTTTAATTAAATAAAAAGACAGGTATATTATTACCTGTTACTTGTGTGAGCGTTGCTTTGGTTTAGTTCAATTGATAAAATCTCTTGAAATATACAAGAAATTTTCTTCGTTTGTTTAAGTGTACCGTGTTTTCCTGAAAAAGGAAATAAATAAATGAATATTATTGTGTGTCCATGTGTTAAAATTGATTGAGTTAATTTAATCATGTGCTTAATTATGCTCTCTCTTCTTAAATAATTTTCTGAAGTAAACTCCATGTATTGATAGCTAATGCTTGTGGGTAGCAAGTGAAACCTGGATCATGATTTATTGAATACACAATATAAATTTATAATTTCATCGTTTAAAATAGTCATGTTGTTTAGTAGGCTTATCATGCAAATTGGAGCTTGATTGCAAGACCCACTCGTAAGAAGAGACGAAAGTCGCCGCTAGCATGATTTTCCACCATAATTACTATGAATTAATTTGTTAATTATTTTGTTTAAGTTATATGAAGTTACAAAATCTGATCTCTAAACGTGGAGTTGAAAACCTCCATCATCTTAACGTTATTTGTTTATGTAGAAGGGGAAAACATACATGGATGACTTTAATTTTATTTTTATTCACTAGTATCAAAAATATTTGTATGCTCGAATCCCGCTTAAATTGATGAGAAAGAAATTGGGTTGCCATTAAAAATTAAAGCATTTTGGTGTTTTAAAAACAGAGGACTTCTATAAAATAGACCTAAGAAGATGCTAATTTCTTAATAAAATAAAATAAAATAAAATAATTCTTTGTATTATTCTTGAGTGCAATTAAATTCTTAACCCCGAAACCCTTATTCTCTGAAATGAAAAGAAAAAAAAAGGAAAAGATGAAAAAGAAAAAGAGAGTAAATCTCTTCGGTCAATCAAGTAGTCAAATTCGTAAAATAATATAATACTTTAAATATACACACACACAGAGAGAGAGAGAGAGAGAGAGAGAGAGAGAGAGAGAGAGAGAGAGAGAGAGAGAGAGAGAGAGAGAGAGTTGATATAGTGCGCGACGTCGAGTACATTACGGTATGTAAGGTCGCGCGTGGCAACACATGATTGGGCACTAATGGGACCCACAGCACATAGGGGCCCAATCATATATATATATATAAACAACTGCAATAAACATAATTAAAAACTTGCTATCTGAGCTCTCTTGAAATTTTATCATGTTGCAGTAGTATATTTATCAAATTATGTGTATATTGTGTAAAATTGTGAAATTTGGATACGACAATTTGTTTACACACATGGAAGATTATCTTTGTAATTTTCCATATTCATTTGAGGTGTCAAATTATTAAGGATGGCAGAAATCCCCACAGGGATGTGGCCACTTGGGGATTTTCCTCATTTGGAGGGGGCATAGGGACGATTTTATACACAATTTCTTATTCGGGGAGGGGACGGGGATGATTTTTTACCCAATTTTTTTTTGGGGAAGGTCATCCCCATCCCCTCCCTAATTCTTCATTTCTCCATTTTAATTTTTAATTTTAATTCTATATTTTAAAATTATTAATGAATACATAATAAAATTTAAATTATAAAATATTAAATATTAGTATAAATAACAAATATCAAAATATTTATATAAATATACTATAAAACTTTCAAGCCTAGTTAAAAATATTAATTTCAGTATCTACATCCATTTTATTTATTTTATTATTGATATGAAAGTAATTTCTTTTTATTTTTATTATAGGATTATGAAGATTGATGAAGATAATTATGTTGATGATTTATATTTTATAGTGTGTTTTTTGTAATGTATTAGTGTTAATCTAAGATATATATATTGTCAAACTTTAATTTTATTTAATTTTTAATTTTAATATGATTAAATTAAATTCATGAACTAAAAATATATTGATTATTCGGGAGTTTACTCGGGGATCAGAGATTCTCAGGGATCCCTTGTTATTATTCAGGAAGGGGACGGGATCCCCTTAAGCAATTCTAATGGGGACAGGGACAATGCAGAATGTAGGAAAAAAATAGAGCCGCTCCATCTAGTCTTCGGCGTAGACCGGCACGTGGCCTTCGAGGACCGGCTTCGAGTTCACGGAATGATTCTGCGTGACCGGCCTTGAGTTCACGAAACGATTCCGCGTGACTGGCCTCGAGTTCGCAGAACGACTCCGCACGATGCGGA
The DNA here is from genome assembly GCA_030449835.1 of Clausena lansium. Classification (NCBI taxonomy): domain Eukaryota; kingdom Viridiplantae; phylum Streptophyta; class Magnoliopsida; order Sapindales; family Rutaceae; genus Clausena; species Clausena lansium. The sequence continues at coordinate 1,839,798 of JASUUF010000146.1, read as the reverse complement.
TGGCGTGCTGCTTGCTTGGAGTCGGAATGAAGGAAACTGTACTGCGAGGAGTCAACAACACGAGAAAGACGGTGAATTAGCTGCTTTGTCTTCGAATTAAGGTAAATTTTGGTGGAATTTGAGCTAAAATTTAGTGAGTTGAGTGGGAAAGCGAGGTTTTGAAAGAGGAAAAGGGGTGTTTGGTTGGCGAGAAAGCCACAGAAATTTTTTGTATTTGGGAAGTGATGGGTTCTTTGTTTTTACTTCTTTATTGTTCTTTATTGAGTAGATGGTGACGGTACAAGCTTTTAAGAATGTTTACTTAATTAAGTGGATAAAAATCTTACATCACTTTTAGATAAATCAGTTAGAGAACGATGGGGATGTTGTTGCTCAGGCACAAGCAATTACAGCTCTAGAAGCTCGGCCCCATCTTTCTTTCAATGTTGTTAACACACTGAATAATTTCCTCAGTGACTTCACGGTTTCAATCAAATTTAGAGGTATATGTGGTTTTGATTTGACTTACTTTTAATGAGCTGTAATTAAGGAATTTTTCTATTGTTTCTAGGCCTTTTGGAGAGTTCGGATTGAGGCATCATTTGCTTTGGCTAATACAGCATCTGAAGTATTGTGATTATTCTCATCTTTATTCATTGAATATATTGAGCACATGCTAGGTCCAATATTGTTTGTTACAAATATGTATGCCAAAACTATTCACCAAAGGTATTCACATAAAGTGAATTTTGTAAGAAACTATGCTTCAATTGTGAAAATTACTTTGGCAGTTCTCAAGCCCATTACAACTGATTGGTGCTTGTGTTTTTTATTTATTAGAAAGATATCTTCTGCAAAAACTTCACGAACTTCATTTTTGGAAATGCAATGCTTTATGTGGTAGTGCTTGCATTTATTTGCTTGGTCTTCTACAATTTCAGTCAAATGATTTATTTTGACTTGTGCTTATGACTAACTTGTTGACAGAGAAACTAGACCGTTTATGGATGCATTGATGTGCATCCTGTGATTGTTATCTTTATTCACATGTTGAAATTTTTGGAAGATTTTTTTTTTAATTTGATTTGTCACATATTGTGCTTTATTAGTTGGAAATGTTTTGGTTTGTGGAACATGTTGCACTTACCAGTTCTCAGTACTAATATATGATATATACCTCATTGTTGTACAGGAAATTGATTGGGCTAGTATGCTCCATCTAGTGAAATTTTTCAGAAATCGAAGGTTTTATGAGAATATTGAATTCCCTAAGTGATATTTTATCTTAGCATGAAATTGTGCTAAAATCGCTGCTGCAGCACTTTGTTAACATTTTTGTTTTCTGTTGATCTTTCCAGGTCAAATGATTTCCGTGATTTTTCAGAGTATTTTGTTTTTGGGTAATGCCTTGAGGTGGGGTATGTAACGAGTTGTGTGAAGTGGGATGTGATTGGTTCACATAAATTTGCCCTTGCTTCGTGTGATGAAATCTTTGGATAGTCTATTTAGTTAGTGTTTTTTTTATTTCTTTTTATTTGCTAATTTCCCTAGTACTGGAGCAAGTCTTTCTGTATTCATTTTTAAATGCGTGCACATGCTGCTCCTAGCCAAGATTGTCTTGCCCCACTGAACAAGTTAAATGTGTTTACATTGCTTGGAGTCTCAGTGCAATTAATGTGTTTTAGAATTTAGATTGATAAACAAACCTGCATGAGTACAGGTGAACTTTTAAACTCAATTCGGACTTAATTGGACTTAATTTGAACTTATTTTGGACTTAATTGTACACAATTTGGATATTTGGACTTAATGGACTTGAACTTGGACTTAGACTTTTAAATTTCTGTAATTTAATTTCGCATTTAATTTCAGTTATTTAATTTCTGCAATTTAAATTCCGGCAATATAATTTCCGCAATTTTAATTTCCTTGCAATTTTACTTTTTCGCATTTAATTTTCAGTTATTTATTTTCCTTTGCAATTTTTTTTGCATTTAATTTTTTTAATTTTTTTTGTGGTGGATTCAACCGCCTAAAATTTTTTTATTTTTGTTTATTTATTTTATTTTAATTGGCTGGTTTAACTGCCTATTTATTTATTTAATTTAATTTTCATTTTATTTATTGCGTATGTAATTTTTTTTGTACATTTATATTTTTTGCACATTTAAACTTCAGTTTCTTTGCATTTTATTTCTTTTAATTGTGTAATTTTCATTTTTTTTTTCATTTGTTTGTGTGTCACATAATTTCACACACACAACATCCTCTTCATTGTCTTCAAATTGATCAAGAAGACAACCATTCTCAACATAATGCGCAAGATCAGAATCAACTAAGAACTTTGAGAGACTACATGAATCCAATCAGAACTGGAGCACCGTCGTGTATTGTATTTCCTCCAGAGGCATTTCGATTCAACTTCAAACTAGGTATTATCCAACTTTTACCAACATTTTATGGTTTAGAATTCGAGAATTTATACTTGCATTTAAGAGACTTTGAAGAAGTTTGTAATACATACATAGACCAAAATTGTAGCATGAACATAATCATATTAAAGCTTTTTCCTTTTCCATTAAAAAAAAAGCTAAAACTTGGCTACAAAATCTTAGATCTGGATCAATAAGAACTTGGAATAACATGCAAGAACAATTTTTGAAAAAATTCTTTCCACCTAATAGAACCAATTCATTTAAAAGACAAATCACTTCTTTCACTAAAAAAAATGGAGAAACATTATACCAATGTTGGGATAGAACATAAAAAGAGTGACCAAGTAAAATCTGTTCAAGAAACTGCATGTAATGTTTGTAGTTCTAATGACCATTTCACTCAAGATTGTACCACTCTGCCTGCACTAAAAGAATGTCTCCATGATCAAGCAAATGCCATTAACACTTTTAGTAAGTCAAACTCATATTCACAAACTTATAACCTTGGTTGGAGAAATCATCCAAACTTCAGTTAGAGGAATAAAAATAATAATGCACAATCTTTACAAGCACTACCTCCACAAATTTTTCAAAACTCTCAGCCTTATGTGCCATATGTTCCACCACCATAGAAAAATCTGGAAGATACAATGCATTCATTCATTAGAAAGCAAGATGTTATTAACAATCAAAATGCACATACTTTTTCTGATTTGAAAGATACTTTTGCTAAAATTACTTATGCACTCACAATTTAAGAGAAAGGTAAATTTCCAGCTCAACCGCAACCAAATCCTAAGATTCAACAAAATCCACCCATGGACCAAGTCAAGTCAGTTATAACTCTTTGTAGTGGTAAGGTTGTTGACAGACCTATTCTTGAACCTTTTGAAGACGAAGATGATGAAAATTCAAAGGGTAAGGAAGGGTTAAATAAACTTACACCTAATGAAGAAATAACTATTGTTCCACTTGAACCACCATTTCCTTATGCATTGAATAAACCAAAGAAATCAAACCACTCTTATGAAATTTATGAAATTTTTAAGTAAGTGAAAGTTAACATTCCTCTATTAGATGCAATTAAACAGGTAACTTCATACGCTAAGTTTTTGAAAGACTTATGCACTGTCAAGATGAAATTGAAGTTAAGAACGAAAGCGTTCGTGGCTGAATAGGTAAGTACCATTCTATCTACTAGTAATAAATTGAAATATAAAGATCCTGGTTGTCCTACTATTTCTTGTATTATTTGTGATCACTGAATTGAACATGCTTTACCAGACCTTGGTGCTAGTGTTAATTTGCTTCCATATTCAGTTTAACTTCAACTTAATCTAGGTGAGTTAAAATCAACTTCAACTACACTTTTGCTTGCCGATAGATCAGTTAAAGTACCAAAAGGAATAGTGGAAGATATTCTAGTAAAAATTGAAAAATTCATATACCATGTGGATTTTATTATCTTGGAAACTGAACCTGTTGTGAATAATTACAAATCAATTCCCGTAATTTTGGGCCGACTATTCTTAGCAACTGCTAATGCTTTGATTAATTGTAGGAATGGTATAATGAACTTATCCTTTGGAAATATGACTTTGGAACTAAATTTGTTCAACATGTGTAAACAACCTCATGACGAAAAAAATGATGATAATAAGGATGAAGAAGATGAACTGATTGATTCAATCATTGAGGAACACATCTAGGATGAGAAGCTTACAAGTTCTATGAAAACTTATTTTACTGATTCATTTGAATCAAGTAATCAATTAAAATGTAATACTACTAATACATGCTCTATACTTGATTCTATACAGATGCTTAAGGGTGATAGTCTCCAATTACAAGACACAAGACAACTTGAAGGGACGATGAAAATGGACAAACCAAAACCTGAGAATAAATCGGTTTGCGTTGTTGAAACCTTTAATTCAAATCTTGATGATGCTTGTAAATTACGTAAGTTGCAATTGAATGAACTTGAGGAATTACATCTAGATGTATATGAAAATTCAAGAATTATAAAGGCAAGAACCAAAGCTCTTCATGATAAAATAATTTTTCGAAAAACATTTAAAATTGGTCAAAAAGTCTTGCTTTGTAATTCTTGTCTTCACTTGTTTCCATGGAAGTTAAAGTTAAAGAGGAGTGGCCCATTTGTTCTGAAAAATATATATCCATATGGGGTTGTAAAAATTAATAATCCAAAGAATGGTGTCATAATATGAAGGATATTAAAAAGAGAGTGCACATTTTCATCTTGGGAATCTGACTCAAAAAGACTCTGTTTGCCAGTTTATAAGAAAATTGGATGGGAAGCATATTCTCGACCCATAGAGGGCGTTCAAGTTATTACTGGACGTAAAACCACAGGAAGATTTGAGCCACAGTCGCAACTACCACTAAAGCTTCTCCAGTAATTCAGGTTTGATCGTTCCTATTTTTTCTTTTATTATTATTATTTTATCTTTTTCGCCTCTACATGCGTATCTTTAAATTATGTAATGTCAAGGATAATGTTTTGAATAGGTTGGGGGGTGGGGATAGTTGACGTAAATTGTAAATATGTGTGTTTGTTTATTTCCAAAAAAAAATCCAAAAACAACAAATTTTTTTTAGGATGGCTATGTAAAGAGTCAATACTTTTGAGACACATCCTAATAGTCCAGTCTATATTATATTTTGATTTTGAAATTCATAGTAAGTTGTTTTTGTTCCTTGTTCCTTGAATTACTCAAATTTATGAATTTTCCATTTGGTTATCATTAATTATTTAATTATGTCATTTATTCAGTAAACATGCATTATTAAATCATTCTTCATACACACACTATGACGCCTGCTAATGGGTTGTAAGTTGAAATTTTTGCAATAATTTTGTTCTTTTGATTCATTCAAGATAATATCAAGGTAGTGGAAAATGTATTTATTTAAAGGTAAAAGAAAAAATACAAAAAAAAAATCGTTTAAATTTCGCTATATCTGAAACCCGAGTAGTTAAGTCTGTTGGGGTGTCTCACCACTTAGTGCCCTAAAGCCAGTTGGTTTGGGAGTCACTAACCTAAAGTTCGCTACATGGGTGACATATATGTTGTTTTTTTTTTTTTTGGAACCCGAGTAATTAAGTCCGTAGTGGTCTCTTAACACTTAGTGCCTTAAGGCCAACTGGTCTAGGAGTCACTGGCCCAAAGCTCGCTACGTGGGTGACAGATATGTTATTTGCTTATTCATTATAAATAATCCAAGTAAGTAAGTCCGTATGGGCGTCTCAACACTTAGTGCCCTAAGGCCAACTAATCTGGGAGTCACTGACCCAAAGCTCGCTACATGAATTAAAAAATGTAATATTTTAAATTTTGTGAATAATCTGCTATCTAATAAAAATTATATCTCTGATGAATCTTTGGAACAAAAGGGTTGTTTGCTTTTGATGAAGCCCCATAAGTATTATGCTAATTTCTTGAGCACAAAAGAAGGTTTTGTTCTTTTATTGATTGAATGACAACAAGTTAAAGTAAAGGAATTTAGGAGAATTCATTTACTTGGTAGTTTAGAGGATAGATGAACAACTATTTACTTGCATGTGAATTTTGTAAATCTCAATTTAATATAGTGCTTTAATTTCTAGGGACTAGCAATAAGCTGGTTGGGGGGGTGTGACTAGGGTTAAAAATCGTATGTTTACTAAGGGATAAAATGTTATTTTGTGCTTATGTTATAATTTACATTTGTAGTTATGCAATCTATTATGAATTTTTAATTATAATTTTAAAAATTTGATATTATGTATTTTTGTGTGTTTATTAGGTAAAAATAATAATGTCATGCAAGTCGAGGCTTCAAACAAATAAACGGACGTCAAAATTGGACTCCAAAGGCCTCAAAAGCTAAGTCATTATCGACGAAGATCCGAGACTTTTGTTGTAAAATTTTATTTTTTTATCATGTTAGGTGTGGTAATTATGAGTGGATATGCTTGAGAGGATTGGATTAGGATTGTGTTTGGATTAGTGGGTCATTTGTGCTTGATTAGTGAGACAAATGAAAGGTTGTGATTAATTAGGATTTAATTAAGTGTATGGTGTGGATTAATTTTGAATTAGTACAAATTAAGAAGAGGGGGGAACACATCTCTACACACCTTTCTTGCTTCTTTCCCCCTAAATTCTTCTTCATCTCATCTCTCCTTGTAATATTTAGTAAATTTATTTTAATTTAGTTTTATTTCAAATTTAGTTCTTTTTATTTATTTTAATTATGTTTAATTTAATTTCAAATATTGTTTTTATTTCAATTACGCCTAGCTAAATAATAATAGTTAGGGTAAGGTGAAATTCTTAGTAGGAAAATATGATTTAATCAAATTCTACTTTTAATTATATAAATTAAATTATTTTCTAATTAATATTATCCATATTTTATATTTGGAAATTTTGATTTATTGTAGACAAACAAGGGAGATTGGCACAATAAATTATTAATATCCTAGTATAAAGTATGGTAAAATCGTATTTTGACTTATTGTAGACAAGTTAAATTTTGGCACACTACGTACTTAATCTATAGTAAACTTAATAGAAAAACAATAATAATTTATACAATTAATCTTTTGAGCAATAAAGAAATATAATAAAAAGAATTTATTAATTTATATTTACTACTAAGAGTGGATTCATAGCCCTAACTAAATTAATTTCATAGTTTATTTTCACTAAAATTAAATTGCATATATTTAAATTTTATTTTATTTTCTTAGTTAAAATTAAATGAACAAATTAAATCATTTCTCCGTGGTTTGACCCCGAACTCACCGGATTATATTATAACTAGGCACTCTTATACTTTGGAGTTATAAAACACTTTTGAGTTGTGTCAGGGAGATTGTTGGATCCTTAATCCAACATTGTTGGATCCTTAATCTAACTTTGGGCCTATAAGTGAATAATTATGTAATGTGGACTGTCATATAAGGTTAAGCCCACTTAAAAGTGATCCATGAGGTTTTCGGTAATATGGGCTTTAATGTAACTAATAGGGTGTAGACTTTTAATGTGTAGAAACCTAATGGTATTCTAATTCTATGATGGGCATAATTAGGAATATCTAATGACAACAGGAAAAGTCGTATATATAAGGAGTTATGGTCCCCAAGTCACACATATCGTTCTAATCTTTCTGATATCACATCATCAGAGAGAGAGCAGTAGAATTTTACGGGGTTCTCTAGGATATATGTGTTGATCTGGAAGGCTAACCACACAGAATTTAATGATAATTCAGCGTTATGGATTCGGGTACGCTTCCGTATATTTATCTATTGATTCTTGGTGATACAACATGAATATTCTTGGGTTTATATGTGATGGTTTTTACAAAAGGATTAGTTCTAACAGCAAGTAACAATACGGGATATCAAGTGATCCAAGGATAATTCTTTGAATATACAATATAAATTTATCATTTCAGCCTTTAAAATAGTCATGTTATTTGGTAGGTTTATCAACAAGATTTTTAGCAATAATCACTATCAATTGTCAATTATTTTGTTAAATAATGTGACACTATACAAATTTGATCTCGGAACATGGTGTTAAAAACTCTCAATTCTCATCAATATATCCAATGTTGTGCTTTCTATTAGCCTAAATGGCTATAAATTATATTAATTTTGATGATAACGAACCACATATAATAAGAGCAATATAGTCAATCTATATTATCTTATTTCACAAGTTTTTAAATGGCTGATTTTATTTAAGTGAAATCAAGATAAATGACTAAGCTTTTAATAAGCTTATAATGATCTCTAAACAAATCATTGTTTTTTATAAACTAAGGTTTGGATTTTATAAAGCAAATGATTTTATCAAAATATGCATTTTTATATCTTATGGATCACATTGAAACAATTTGAGTTTTGGAATCCATAAGTATGAATTTTAAATTTTGAAAATAGACCTATTTGAAAAGTTTTATAAAGTATTTGGGTCATACTATAGTTTCTATAAGTTTTGGGGAAAAACTATAATTTTAGAAAGGTTTCACTGCAGCGTCACTACAGCGTTACTGTAGCAATGGCTAGTTTTTGAAAGTTTTAACGGCGATTCGATAACTCAGTTAAGAGGTCAGCGATAAGGAGCAAAAAGTTACCAACGGCAAGCGGCGATCCGATAACTCAGTTAACGGGTCATCGATAAGAAGCAGAAAGTCAACAACAGCTAGTTTTCAGCTCCAACTATAAAAAGGCTCATTCAAACTCAAATCAATTGACTAACAGGACAATTATCTTTGAGCTATCTTCTACATCTTGAGCTTAAACTTGTTTACTTCTTTCATCTAATCACACATTGAGCTTTCATTTGTAAACACATATATTGTGTGTGGGAGATTCTTCCCAATATTTATTTCATCATCAAACTTGAGTGATTTTAAGTGTGAGAAACACTTGGGGTTAAGAGATTAGGTATAATCTCTTGTTGTAAAGGTTGATTGACACATTGGAAGTCAATTGTAAGAAGTTGAAGCCTTGGGTGGCTTGATAGTGAAATCTTCAAGCGTGGTTAGTTTGGAGGCGTGGACGTAGCTGAGGTTTGCCGAACCACATAAAAATTCTTGTGTTTGTTCTCTCTATCCTTTACTCTTTTAATTTGCTGCACTTTAAATTTATTATTTTGGATTTGGTTGCATTAATTAAAATTGTATTAAGTTTTAATAGCTTAATTTTTTAAATTCCAATTGACCCCCCTCTTAGGTTGCCTAGCTAGAATTTCAATTGGTATCAGAGCAAGGTTCTCTTGTTAGGACTTAACCGTCCAGAGTAAAAGATCCTTAGCAACCCAAAACAGCTCAACCTTCATGGAAGGACAATCTACCACTAGACCCCATTTTTTTTATGGCAATGACTACCCTTATTGGATGTCTAGGATGAGAATCTTTCTACAAGCCTTAGATTATGAAATATGGGAAGTTATTTGTGATGGTCCATTTATAACTATGACTAAAAACAAAAATAAGAGAAAGGCATCTTTACATTCCAAAGCTATGAATGCTTTATTTTGTGCCTTAGACAAGTTAGAATTTCATAAAGTTTTGGATTGTAGAAATGCATATGAAATTAGGAGAAAAGTTGAGGTTGCATATGAGGGAACAAATCAAGTCAATGAATGCAAAAAGCTAGGTCACATATGATTGAAATACCCTCTACTCAACTATCCCAAATCAAGAAAGAAATCAATGGTGGCAACATGGGATGATAGTGATGAAGAATCCACAAATAAAGAGCTAGCTCGTAAGATGTCAAACTTGGCACTTATGGCGATAGGAGGTGAATCGTTTGATGAGCTCAATAAGGTAAATGAACTTTCTTCTTATGGTAAGTTATTTGATGCTTTTCAAGAATTGTATGGTGAGTGGATTAAAATTGGTAAAAAGAATGCATGTCTTAAAAAGAAAATAACAGAACTTTTAAATGTGAATGTTTCTCTAAATGCAAAAATTGCTTCCTTAGAATTAGAGTATAAAGAGTTGCATGATGAACTTATATGTTGTAAAGAAAGCTTTGTTCTTGAGCATGACAATTCTATTGTTGATACTTTAAAGAATGAAAATGAAATGCTTAGGAAAAAGAATGATGAACTTAATAATGTTGTCTTAAAGTTCACTAATGGGGAAAAGATGTTGGATACCTTGATTGGTTCACAAAAATGTGTGTTTGACAAAGGAGGTATTGGCTATAAGCCAAACTTGAAACAAAAATTTTATAAGAACTAATTTGTGAAGAATACCTTGATTGATGATAAAATTGTATGTCATTATTGCAACCAAAATGGTCACATAAAGTATAGATGTCCTATAAAAAGAAATGTATATTATGGAGTAAAATGTATTTGGGTTCCAAAAGGAACCATTGCTAACATTCATGGACCCAAGAACATTTGGGTACCAAAGGGTATAACTTGAATATTTTTTTTGTAGGTACCATACTCAATGAATGGTGGAGAGTTCCTTGATGAAAGCTTGAAGAGGGTAATAACTTGATCATGATGTAAGGCAAGATGATTTAATTGTTTTTTTGTAACAATTCTTGCCTTATTGGTTATAAGTCATGTCTATTTACTTTATTTTTAGAAAATGTTCCATATTTATCTTATGCTATCATGACATATTAAGTGCATTAGCATAATGTGGGGAAGATTATTTTGCCTATGGATTATGTTGAGTGGATCATGATGGATGGATAGTAGCTTGAAATTGTGAAAGCATGTTTGAGTACGTCATTGATTGCATTTGATGGAAGAAAATATATATGATGATGGCATTGTAAAATTATCATAATGGATTTATTTGATTTTGATGATCTATATGTTACCATCTTATTTTTGCTTTAGTGTTAATGATATAAAAGGGAGATTAGTAGATGCATTTTGAAGTATAAATGTATGTGTTGAGTTGCATATGTTTGAATGTGTTTTGGATTATATAATCGTGATACACATGTACACACGTAGGCAGAGTTGAAAATTAAATTTGGTTATATATGTCATTTTGATTTTTGTAACACATGCACATACTTAGGGGGAGTCTTGATAAAGGCTGAAAATACATGTTGTGTTTCGATGATTATACTCTACTTGATGAAGTTGATATAATGAGTATTTATAATTGGTGAATGAATGCATCTTTGTTTCTACTTTTTGACAAACTGTTGAATGTGCATTCCATACTTGCTTTAAATGATATTGAAAGGGGGAGACATACGTGTATTATGAGACATTGATACATTAGATCTTTAATGAGCTTAGTTGTCTTGATTTCTAAATTGTGTTTAACACTTACTCATGTATTACTTACCTTTTGAAGATTGATAGGCAGAGATACCTTGTTGTTTAAATTTTGATGATGTCAAAAGGGGGAGAAATCTATGCATTTTGAGTATGTTTTCAAAAATGTTTTTATGTTCTAAGGGAAAGACAAAATGTTGTATTTTGAAATGTTAAATTCTTCCAAAAGAATTTTATCTTGCACATTCATTAAAATCTTCAAAATACTTGATGTGTTTTGTCATCATCAAAAAGGGGGAGATTGTTAGCCTAAATGGCTACAAATTATATTAATTTTGATGATAACAAACCACATATAATAAGGGCAATATAGTCAATCTATATTATCTTATTTCACAAGTTTTTAAATGGCTAATTTTATTTAAGTGAAATCAAGATAAATGACTTTGCTCTTAATAAGCTCATAATGATCTCTAAACAAATCATTGTTTTTTATAAACTAAGGTTTTGATTTTATAAAGCAAATGATTTTATCAAAATATGTGTTTTTATATCTTATGGATCACATTGAAAAGATTTGAGTTTTGAAATCCATAAGTATAAATTTTAAATACCGAAAATAGACCAATTTGAAAAGTTTTATAAAGTATTTGGGTCATACTATAGTTTCTATAAGTTTTGGGAAAAAACTATAATTTCAGAAAGGTTTCACTGTAGCATCACTGTAGTGTTACTGTAGCAACAGCTAGCGACGATTCCATAACTCAGTTAAAGGGTCGCCGATAAGGAGCAGAAAGTCAACAACGTCTTGTTTTCAATTCTAACTATGAAAAGGCTCATTCAAACTCAAATTAATTGACGAACATAACAATTATCATTGAGCTATCTTCTACATCTTAAGCTTAAACTTGTTTACTTCTTTCATCTAATCACACATTGAGCTTTCATTTGTAAACACATATATTGTGTGAGGGAGATTCTACAATCTTTATTTCATCATCAAAGTTGAGTGATTGTATGTGTGAGAAATACCTGGGGTTAAGAGATTGGGTATAATCTCTTGTTGTAAAAGTTGATTGACACCTTGGAAGTCAATTGTAAGAAGTTGAAGCCTTGGGAGGCTTGATAGTGAAATCTTCAAGAGTGGTTAGCTTAGAGGCGTGGACATAAGCGGGGTTGGCCGAACTATGTAAAAATTCTTGTGTTTGTTCTCTCTATCCCTTACTCTTTTAATTTGCTGCACTTTAAATTTATTATTTTGGATTTGGTTGCATTAATTAAAATTGTATTAAGTTTTAATAGCTTAATTTTTTAAATTCCAATTGACCCCCCCTCTTGGGTTGCCTAGCTAGAATTTCACTTTCATCAGTTTAACATTATCTATTTATGTAGAAGGAAAAGCATATTCAAACATTAGATAACTTTAATTTTCTTCCTAGTTAAGTGTTAAATCACTTCTATATTCGAACCCTATTTATATGGGTAGGATGGAGATTAAGTTGTCTATAGGCTAAATAATAAAAATAAAAATCAAACTAATTCTTCTTAAAAAAAAAAACAAAAAACAAAAGAAAAGAAAGCACTTCTATAAAATAGACCTAAAAAGATGCTAATTTCTTATAGAATTCGAAAAAAAAAATCTTTTAGTTAGTTTTGAGTACAACAAAATTCAGAACACTTTCTTTTTCCAGTATATTACCATTTCGTACCCATGCCAACTGATCTACGTGCTTGTTGGTGCCTATTGGATATATATGTGTATGTATGTGTGTGTGTGTGTATATATATATATTAATTTACAACTTGCGGATTTACTTATCAGTATATATGAACCATTACCAAATAAATTGTACAAAATTAAAATACTATTTGACAAACGTAGGATTATTATTATTTTCCCTAATAGTTACCCATTACTTCTAAATAATAGTGTTATTAAATGGGAATCATATGTTTGGTAATCACAACGTCATAAATTCGAAATTTGATAACATAAAATATAATATGATATTTGACTTTGGATTACGAGAATTACTTGAAGTGATGACGAAAGAGATTGTATTTCCTTACTGGTTAACATAAAATGATGTTAATTCTGGTTCTCTTCTGATCTGATCATATACTTAGTAAATTACTCAACTACTGATTGGTAATTAATAAATAAAAAAATAAAAAAGTTAAATATTACCCATACGCTACTACTAGAATACACATGATAGAAGATCTTTAAAAGCTCAGTAGAACTCAAATTAGGAGAGGATCCAATTATGTAACGCCTTAATTTGTTATTGTAATCTTTGTTTATTTCGATGCTGATCTTGAATGATCTGTAAGTGTTAGCTGTCCATGATCTTAGCAAGCTCCCACATTATTCTCGCAAATTGAATCAAATGTTTGGTAATGGCTATGTCATAAATACGAAATTTATCATTACATAAAATATTATGATATTGACTTGGGATTTCTAACTAATACTAGAATCACGTGAACTGAGAATGAAGGAGATTGTATTTCTTTAATAATTAGAGTTCAAAATATTTAACATGATAACAAAATAACTGCAAAATTATTTGATGTTATAGTGTTAACTGAAAATAATATTAATTTTTGAATTAACATAATATCATATGATTTTATTATTATTTCTATTATTATTATGTCATCGATAGAACTCAATCATTTTCCTTGTAATTAACATAATAAAAGGTTATCAATTCTGAATCAACCAAAGCTACAATTAAACATTAGCCGTTGATCAGTCATCTACTTACCACGTACCACGTACTTGTCACCATCGACTATTTGAACTGTTATTGCCGATCAACTGTTATATATTCATTATATATATTATGATTATTGCCGATAAACTATTATTGCCAGCAAACTAAAGGAATGTACTTGTCACAGTCGGCTACCCTTTTTTTAAATTTTATAAAATAAACACTCATGCACAATATATGAAATTCCAACCTTAGATCTAAGTTTTGATAAGACCATCCATTAACTAGAAAATATATTAGTTAAAACACACGCACACTATATGAGACTCAAACTTAAAACCTAAGCCTTGTTAAAGCTATCCACTTACAGTTAAAACTTCGCTTAAAGTTCACGAGATATTGTCACTGTTGGCTACTTGAATTTACATATTTATTATATATATTATAATCATTTCCGATAAACTGTTATCGCCCGCAAATTAAAGGAATATCCATATCGAGTCAAAGATTATTGTAGCCATGAGATGCATGTCAGCCTTTGAAAAATGTTTCATGAAAAAAAACCACATTTTGGTAGCTCTGGCCACAATTTTCAAATTAAATTAATAATATTTTGAAAGAAAAGACTTTATTATTGCTATTAGTTTGTCTTGTAATTACCTACGCCCCAGGCCCCTACGTTGCACCCTTGGCTACTTCACTCTCTATATATACATTACATGCAAGTTACATCAAATCAGAAGCAAGAACTCGCAAAAGCAACTTAATTACTTTGTAATTTTGATTCCGAAAACAGATATCTTTTCTGATTTGAAGATTATGGAAACTATCTGCGCAGGTTTTCAGGCCAACTTCAGCTGAATACCATTTATAATTCTTATTTTAATGTGTATATATGATTAATTTTTTTAATTTAAAATTTTCAGGGAATTACCATTGGTCGGAGACGATCATCTTCCTACTATTTCCTCTTATCAGTATCGTTGATGATAACGTTGCAAATGATAATCTTGATCTTCTTGTTGTCCCTCAATATGGGAGAAATCTCAACTACACCGGTTAATTGTAGTGTTACTCTTTTGTGTTATGTTTAATTAAATAAAATGATAGGTATATTATTACCTGTTACTTGTGTGAGCATTGTTTTGGTTTAGTTCAACTCATAAGATCTCTTGAGATATACAAGAGATTTTCTTCGTTTGTTTAAGTGTACCGTGTTTTCCTGAAAAAGGAAATAAATAAAATGAATATTATTGTGTGTCCATGTGTTAAAATTTGATTGAGTTAATTTAACCATGTGCTTAATTATGCTCTCTCTTCTTAAATATTTTTCTGAAGCAAACTCCATGTATTGATAGCTAATTCTTGTGGCTAGCAAGTGAAACCTGGATCATGATTTATTGAATATATAATATAAATTTATAATTTTATCGTTTAAAATAGTCATGTTGTTTAGTAGGCTTATCATGCAAATTGGAGCTTGATTGCAAGACCCACTCGTTAGCAGAGACGAAAGTCGTCGCTAGCATGATTTTCAACCATAATTACTATGAATTTATTTGTTAATTATTTTGCTTAAGTTATATGAAGTTACAAAATCTGATCTCTAAACGTGGAGTTGAAAACCTCCATCATCTTAACGTTTAATTGTTTATGTAAAGGGAAAACATACTTGGATGACTTTAATTTTATTTTTAGTCATTAGTATCAAAAATATTTGTGTGCTCGAATCCCGCTTAAATTGATGAGAAAGAAATTGGGTTACCATTAAAAATTAAAGCATTTTGGTGTTTTAAAAACAGAGCACTTCCATAAAATCGACCTAAGAAGATGCTAATTTCTTAATAAAATTGAAAAAAAATTCTTTGTATTATTCTTGAGTGCAATTAAATTCCTATCCCCAAAACCCTTATTCTTAGAAAAGAAAAGAAAGAAAAGAAAAGATGAAAAAGAAAAAGAGAGTAAATCACTTCGGTCAATCACATACTCAAATTCGTAAAGTAATGTTTATATATATAGAGAGAGAGATTATGGTATGTAAGGTCGCGCATGGCAACACGTGATTAGGCACCAATAGGACCCACAGTACATAGGGGCTCAATCATATTTTGATATGGATGACATTATGCACCCTAATGTATGCGACGTCGCGCACTAGATCAAAATCCTATATATATATATATATATATATATATATAAACAACTACAATAAAACATAATTACGAACTTGCTATCTGAGCTTTGTTGAAATTTTATCATGCTGCAGTTGTATATTTATCAGATTATGTGTATATTGTTTAAAATTGTGAAATTTGGATACGATAATTTGTTTAGACACATGGAATATTATCTTTATAATTTTCCGTATTCATTTGAGGTGTCAAATTATAGAGGCACTCTAAGTTATCTACTCAATGTAGATGTTTATAGAACTGACGTTTCACTGCTAGAAAAATAGGCTACTATGATAACATTTTTGTGATAGATATTAGAAAATTAGTCATTTGTCACAGGAATTTGATAGACATGTGATAGAGTTTTTATATACCATAAAGGCATGATAGATTTGTGATAGTTTGTTCATCTATCACATACACATGATAGCATGTTAATATTTAATGAGACGGTGAGTTTAGTAGGATGGGCCAATTTGGGTATGTAACGATACCGTGTTTTGAAACCACTAAAAAAAATTCAAAGTGTTCGAATCTCCTTTGACTTCACATGGAAAACCCTAATTTTTAAATCCAAACCGAATCACACACAAATACACAATCATGCTGCTGACAACAAATTTGGTCCTCTGCTGCCCTGCTCGCCAAGCACAAATTCCTGCTCTTCGTCTTTGTCCCCGCTCCCCGGCTTGCTTGCTATTTCATTTACCTTTGTTTCTCTGCTTAATGGTTGCTACTGGTAGCCCGCTACCTTCTTCAACTCCGAGCTATAGCTCATTTCTTCTTTAATTTAGATTTTAGAATTTAGCAGCCGATCGTCCTCAAGTTCGAGCTACTGCTACTATCTTTCGTGAGAGGTAATGGACGGGTTCTTTTTTTTTTTTTTTAACAAGTAACAGCTACCATAAATTTCTCAAAACTCTAAAAATTATGCCAAAATATAGGAAAAAAATAGAGCCTCTCCATCTAGTCTTCGACGTAGACCGGCTCGTGGCCGTCGGGGACCGGCTTTGAGTTCAGGTAATGATTCTGCGTGACCGACCTCGACTTCACGAAACGATTCCGTATGATCGGCCTCACGTTCGCCGAACGACTCCGCGTGATGCGGATGGCGTGCTGCTTGCGTGGAGTCGGAATGAAGGAAACTGTACCGCAATGAGTCAGCAATACGAGAAAGACGGTGAATTAGCTGCTTTGTCTTCGAATTAAGGTAAATTTTGGTGGAATTTGAGCTGAAATTTAGTGAGTTGAGCGAGAAGACCAGGTTTTGAAAGAGGAAAAGGGGTGTTTGGTTGGCGAGAAAGCCAGAGATTTTTTTTTGTATTTGGGAAGTGATAGGGCCTTTGTTTTTACTTCTTTATTGTTCTTTATTGAGTAGATGGTGACGGTACGAGCTTTTAAGAATGTTTACTTAATTAAGTGGATAAAAATCTTACATCATTGTTCAGATAAATTAGATAGAGAACGATGGGGATGTTGTTGCTCAGGCACAAGCAGTTACAGCTCTAGAAGCTCTGCCCCATCTTTCTTTCAATGTTGTTAACACACTGAATAATTTCCTTAGTGACTCCAAGGTTTCAATCAAATTTAGAGGTGTATGCGGTTTTGATTTGACTTACTTTTAATGAACTGTAATTAAGGAATTTTTCTATTGTTTCTAGGCCTTTTGGAGAGTTAGGATTGAGGCATCATTTGCTTTGGCTAACACAGCATCTGAACTATTGTGATTATTCTCTTCTTTATTCATTGAATATATTGAGAACATGGTAGGTCCAATATTGTTTATTACAAAAATGTATGCCGAAACTATACAACAAAGGTATTCACATAATGTGAATTTTTGTCATAAACTATTCTTTGTTGTGCGGAAGCGCGGGTTGAGTAATTACTAATTTATGGTGACTGTGACTTCTGGAGAAATATAAATATGGCGTAAATAAATGTAAAGAAAATTAAAGAAAATTGGGCACAAATATAAATAAATGTAAATATAATTTACGTGGTTCGGCGTGAAACCTACGTCCACAGGCAAAGACTGGAAGATAATTTCACTAAAAATGGGAATTTATAAATTGGGGAAAAATTCTCAAAACCCAAAACCCCAATACACCCAAATTCCTTTGTCACTCAAGGAAATGCTCTGCTGCACTTGTAGAACTCACAAATGCTCTAACTCTCTGAATTTGGGATACCTCTCTCTCGAAATGATGCTCTTATTTATGGTGGAAGAGTGGTCTTGAATTTCAACAAATTGCCATCCATTCAATTTCATGCATTAGAGTTATGCACACTTTGTTAACACCTTTGCACACTTTGTCAAAAAATCGGTTCCTACTCTCCAACTTTGTCAAAAAATGCATGTGGCTCTCTTTAAATTTTCAACCAATTTGAGCAAACAAATCACTAAGTTCAACAATTCTTCACCTTGGCGAAAATTTGTCTAAATCTGAGCTAACTATTAATAAAACCATCCTCCAGTATCTGCCTTCTCCTATTTGTTTTCAAACTTGTAGAATATTGATCAAGTTTAGACAATGCTAAAACTTGATCCCCGTCACCACTTTGGTCAACATATCTGCGGGATACTCTACAGTCTTGATTTTCTGAAGAAGAATCTTCCCCTCATCAATAATTTCCCATACAAAGTGAAACCGTATGTCGATATGTTTTGTACGTGCATGATAAACCTGATTCAAGATTATGCATGATAAACCTTATATTAGTTAAAACACACGCACACTACAGTTAAAACTTCGTCTGAAAGTTCACGAGATATTGTCACTGTTGGCTACTTGAATTTACATATTTATTATATATATTATAATCATTTCCGATAAACTGTTATCGCCCGCAAATGAAAGGAATATACATATCGAGTCAAAGATTATACATCTTCAATTTTCTTTTACATTTACAAATTATTGTGGCCACGAGATGCATGTCAGCCATTGAAAAATCTTTCATGAAAAAAAACCACATTTTGGCAGCTCTGGCCACAATTTTCAAATTAAATTAATAATATTTTGAAAGGAAAGACTTTATTATTGCTATTAGTTTGTCTTGTAATTACCTACGCCCCAGTCACCTACCTTGCACCCTCGGCTACTTCACTCTCTATATATACATTACATGCATGTTATATCAAATACGAAGCAAGAACTCGCAAAAGCAAGTTAATTACTTTGTAATTTTGATTCCGAAAACAGGCATCTTTTCTGATTGGAAGATTATGGAAACTATCTGCGCAGGTTTTTAGGCCAACTTCAGTTGAATACCATTTATAATTCTTATTTTAATGTGCATATATGATTAATATTTTTAATCTAAAATTTTCAGGCAATTACGATTGGTCGGAGATTTTGATCTTCTTACTATTTCCTCTTTCCAGTGTCGTTGATGATGACGTTGCAAATGACAATCTTGATCTTCTTGCTGTCCCTCAATATGGGAGAAATCCCAACTACACTGGTTAATTGCAGTGTTACCCTTTTGTGTTATGTTTAATTAAATAAAAAGACAGGTATATTATTACCTGTTACTTGTGTGAGCGTTGCTTTGGTTTAGTTAAATTGATAAGATCTCTTGAAATATTCAAGAGATTTTCTTCGTTTGTTTAAGTGGACCTGTCTTCCTAAAAAAGGAAATAAATAAAAGAATATTATTGTGTGTCCATGTGTTAAAATTGATTGAGTTAATTTAACCATATGCTTAATTATGCTCCATCTTCTTAAATAATTTTCTGAAGCAAACTCCATGTATTGATAGCTAATTCTTGTGGCTAGCAAGTGAAACCTGGATCATGATTTATTGAATATACAATATAAATTTATAATTTCATCGTTTAAAATAGTCATGTTGTTTAGTAGGCTTATCATGCAAATTGGAGCTTGATTGCAAGACCCACTCGTAAGCAGAGACGAAAGTCGTCGCTAGCATGATTTTCAACTATTTACTGTGAATTAATTTGTTACTTATTTTGTTGATATGAAGTTACAAAATCTGATCTCTAAACGTGGAGTTGAAAACCACCATCATCTTAACGTTATTTGTTTATGTAGAAGGGGAAAACATACTTGGATGACTTTAATTTTATTTTTATTCACTAGTATCAAAATTATTTGTATGCTCGAATCCCGTCTAAATTGATGAGAAGGAAATTGGGTTGCCATTAAAAATTAAAGCATTTTGGTGTTTTAAAAACAGAGCACTTCTATAAAATAGACCTAAGAAGATGCTGATTTCTTAATAAAATAAAATAAAATAATTCTTTGTATTATTCTTGAGTACAATTAAATTCCTAACCCCAAAACCCTTATCTTAGAAATGAAAAGAAAAAAAGGAAAAGATGAAAAAGAAAAAGAGAGTAAATCTCTTCGGTCAATATATATAATGCTTTAAATATATATATATATATATATATATATACAACTGCAATAAACATAATTAAGAACTTGCTATCAGCTCTCTCGAAATTTTATCTTGCTGCAATAGTATATTTATCATATTATGTGTATATTGTGTAAAATTGTGAAATTTGGATACGATAATTTGTTTACACACATGGAAGATTATCTTTGTAATTTTCTGTATTCATTTGAGGTGTCAAATTATTAAGGATGGCAGAAATCCCCATGGAGATGTGGCCACTTGGGGATTTTTCATTTGGAGAGGGCATATGGACCATTTTATACCCAATTTCTTATTCGGGGAGGGGACAGGAATGATTTTTTACCCAATTTCTTTTTCGAGTCATCCCCATCCCCTCCCTAATTCCTCATTTCTCCATTTTAATTTTTAATTTTAATTCTATATTTTAGAATTATTAATGAATACAAAATAAAATTTAAATTATAAAATATTAAATATTAGTATAAATAGCAAATATCAAAATATTTATATAAACATACTTTAAAACTTTCAAGCCTAGTTAAAAATATTAATTTCAATATCTACATCCATTTTATATATTTATTTTATTATTGATATGAAAGTAATTTCTTTTTATTTTTATTATAGGATTATGAAGATTGACAAAGATAATTATGTTAATGATTTGTATTTTATAGTGTGATTTTTATAATGTATTAGTGTTAATCTAAGATATATATATTGTCAAACTTTACTTTTATTTAAATTTTTTATTTTAATATGATTAAATCGAATTCATGAACTAAAAATATATTGATTATTCGGGAGTTTATTCGGAGATCAAAGACCCTCGGGGATCCCCTGTTATTATTCAGGGAGGGGGAGGGGATCCCCTAAAGCAATTCTAATGGGGATAGGGAGGGGACGGGGACAATGCAGAATATCGGGGATACCCCTCCCCTCCCCTACCCTCCCCATTGCCATCCCTGCAAATTGTAGAGGTACTCTAAGTTATCTACTCAACGTAGATGTTTACAGAACTGATGTTTCGCTACTAGAAAAATTGGCTACTATAACAGAATTTTTGGTGATAGATATTAAAAAATTAGTTATTTATCACAAGAATATGATAGACTATGTAAAAGAGTTTTTATATATCAAGCAACAGCTACCATAAATTTCTCAAAACCCTAAAAATTATGCCAAAATATAGGAAAAAAATATAGCGGCTTCATCTAGTCTTCGACGTAGACCTGCACGTGGCCTTCGATGACCGGCTTCGAGTTCACGGAATGATTCTGCGTGACCGGCCTTGAGTTCACGAAACGATTCCGCGTGACTGGCCTCGAGTTCGCAGAATGACTCCGCACGATGCGGATGCCGTGCTGCTTGCTTGGAGTCGGAATGATGGAAACTGTACCGTGAGGAGTCAACAACACGAGAAAGACGGTGAATTAGCTGCTTTGTCTTCGAATTAAGGTAAATTTTGGTGGAATTTGAGCTGAAATTTAGTGAGTTGAGTGGGAAAACGAGGTTTTGAAAGAGGAAAAAGGGTGTTTGGTTGGCGAGAAAGCCAGAGAAATTTTTTGTATTTGGGAAGTGATGGGTTCTTTGTTTTTACTTCTTTATTGTTCGTTGTTGAGTAGATGGTGGCGGTACAAGCTTTTAAGAATGTTTACTTAATTAAGTGGATAAAAATCTTACATCACTGTACAGATAAATCAGATAGAGACCGATGGGGATGTTGTTGCTCAGGCACAAGCAATTAGAGCTCTAGAAGCTCTGCCCCATCTTTCTTTCAATGTTGTTAACACACTGAATAATTTCCTTAGTGACTCCAAGGTTTCAATCAAATTTAGAGGTATATCCTAGGAAATCCTTATTGAAAAAAGAGACATATTTCTAACAATCTCCACCTTGGCGAGTTTTTTAATTAGGCAACAAAACATGATCGACCGTGTATCCACACAGCCATGTCGTCTTCACCAAAAACACACTCATATAGGGCTTATGAGAATCATTCCACCATGGGTAAAATCTTGTTCTCTATCCAGCAGATATAATTCTCTACATCGAGAATCATCATACTCCACCTTATCTTAAGTGTATATATTCGGCACATGTCGATCACCTTGCTAAAAATAACCACTCTCATGTTTGGCTTCCTTGAGAGCCTTTAGCCATCGACACAAAAAATTCCACCACACACCTTGCATAAATGCCAAACCATGCCTTGTGTGCAAATCTTTTGGACTCGCTAATAGTAATACATCATTTTTCATGGCACGCCAAAAAGGATAAAGTAGTCTCTCATGTTGAAAAGAGACCTACCACTAGTTGAAATTATCAGTATCTCCATCTACTGATTTAGAGCTACTTTCCAAACTTGCTTTATTATGACAATTTTTTTTAAGGTGCCTTGATTGTCTACACACCTCCAGGGTTCAGGGTTTCTGCCAGGGTTTACATTGTCTTTGCTTTCCTTGTGTAACCAGATTGAATCAACATATCCTTAACTTGAATTTACCACAAGCCAAAATTGATTCTTCCATCAAACTTTTCTTTTTATACCTCATTGTTGACATATTTGCTCTGCATTACAAACGTAGCTCTAATACCACTTGTTAAAAAAAATTTTTAATCCCACCTAAGATCTTGCAAGTAAAAATATCAAACAAAAAATGAAGAAAAAAAAGATGAAGATTAAAACCAATCACACAACACAAGAATTTACGTAGAAAACTCCTATACTAGAGAAAAACCAAGGTCGCCAAGGACAATGAAAGAAAAATCTACTATGTGAAAAGTTGTTACAATCACTCTAGTAATTTTCCTCACACCCAAAACCCCAATAACACACATAATCTCTTAATAGATCTACCATTTCTCTCACACAAAAAACTATTTACTTACAGAGAACTTAATTGTTGTATTATTCTGTGTGTAAATAAGTAAACCCAACCTCCCTATATATAGTTATTATTTCTTATAGGAGAAGTATTCCTCCTTAAATAAGGAGTTAAATCCTAAAGACGAAAGTACTTATTCCTTAAATAAAGATACTACTAAATAAGAAAATATCCTAAGAAATCTTTATTGAAAAAAGAGACATATTCCTAACAAATTGAAAGAACAAAAGGGAAAAGAACGAAAAACAGTGTTAATCTTTTCAGTCATCAATCAAGAACTCAAATTCGTAAAATAATATAATACGTGAACCTTAAAAATAAAAGCTATATGCACATAAACAACTTTGATAAATACAATTAACAAGTTGCTATCTTAGCTTTCTTGAAATTTTATCATATAGTTGTATATTTATCACATTATGTATGTATATTGTGTAAAATCATGAAATTTGGATACGATAATTTAATTAGATGCATGGAAGAGTGCCTTTGTAATTTTCCGCATTATTTTGAGGTATCAAATCATAGAGGCAATCTAAGTTAACTACTCAAACCAAATGTTTACAGAATTGACGCTTGTATTCGAAAAAATTGTAACTTAATCAATCATGCACTGTGTCTTTGAAACCAATTCACCGTCGACAGCATAATTTACCAAATACATAGAAATATACATATTTTTATTTAGCTTCTTTTTTCAGCTATACAACAAAAAAGTAAAAATAATTTTCAACTGAATGTCAATAAAATTTACATGTTTTATAATTGCAGGTGGGACTTACTGATAAAAATCTCGATTATTCACGTTTTGTATCTTATAGTCATTTATTTTAGGCTAGTATATATTTTAATTCATCAAATTTACTCATGATTTTTTTATGTATGCAATCTCCTGTTAATAAAACAAAAATATTAATGTATTTTAATATTTGTTGCTTGACGGAACTGACAGAATTAGCTTGGTGCAAAGGATTTGTTCAAGCCGACTCTGAAATAGCACCAGGTCATTTGATTACACCAGTTACCAGTTATGGTGGCTTCACTCATATTGTAAAATTCATGATCTACCAGGTAATTAAATTAACTAAAAATCATGCTTAATTATCCAAACATAGATTTAATTTGTTAAATAATTAAGAAAGCCTGCAGTATTTTTCAAAATGTGTTGTATCCACTATCCAGTATCTTTTATTTCCAAAAGCAAAATACTTTTTTTTAAAGCTTAAAATAAACACACTTTTGATTTCAATTAACATTTTTTTTTTGTAGGATGGAAGAACAAAAAATCGGATACTGACTTTTCCTGAAGAAATATGTTCCAAAGAAATTATTCCCAATCTTAGAAGATGGAGCTATAAATGTAGAATGGGGAGCCGGTGCGTGAGTTCATTTGACGAAATGAGCACTCCAATGGGTAATGGTTATAAACCAGATGACCAATATAATCATGCAGCTTATTTTTAAAAATCTTATTTATTGTCATAATAATTTTGTGCATCATGAAGCTGCAAGTAACAATACGGAATATCAAGTGATCCGAGGATAATTCTTTGATATACAATATAAATTTATCGTTTCAGCCATTCAAATAGTCATGTTGTTCTGTAGGTTTATCAACAAGTTTTTTAGCCATAATCACTGTCAATTTGTTAATTATTTTGTTAAATAATGTGACACTATACAAATTTGATCTCTGTACGTGGTGTTAAAAACTCTCAATTCTCATCACTGTATCCACATCACTATATCCAGTGTTGTGCTTTCATCATCTCAACATTATTTGTTTATGTAGAAGGGAAAGCATATTCAAACATTAGATAACTTTAATTTTCTTCCTTTTAACAAGTGTTAAAGCACTTCTATATTCGAACCCTATTTATATGGGCAGGATGGAGATTAAGTTGTCTATAGGCTAAATAATAATAATTAAAATAAAAATCAAACTAATTTTTTCTTTAAAAAAAAGGAAATTAAAATAAAAGAAAGCACTTCTATAAAATACACTTAAAAATATACTAATTTCTTAATAGAATTCCAAAAAAAAAAATCTTTCAGTTAGTCTTGAGTGCAACAAAATTTAGAATACTTTCTTTTTCTAGTATATTACCATTTGGTACTCATGCCAACTGATCTACGTGCTTGTTGGTGCCATTTATTTATTGGTATATTAATTTACAACTTGCGGACTTATCAGTATATACGAACCATTACCAAATAAATTAAATGCCATCTCATTTAAGATGTACAAATGACGCAGTGGCGGAAGTAATACTAGATGTCGTTCTTGCGTACGTTCTTGAAACTCAAGAATGAGAGCTCTCACAAAGGAGAAAATATCTCAATTGGGAAATACTTGAATATTATTGATGAAAAGTTTTTGTAAGGAAACAAGCATAGCAAGCGTATTTATATTAACTAAGATTAATCCTAATCTTAATAGATCTATGATTCCTTATAAGAAAAGGAATATTAATTAAACAAGAAAATATTAAGCAGATCATAATTAAACTAGAATTATAAATATGACTTAAATAAGCTCAATAAAATAAGATAAATCCTAATAAAATACTAAATACTAATTGACACAAACTCTAGAATTTCTAATTTATTCTATCCGCTATGCTTCTTACATCAGTCTCCTCCTCTTCGAAAAAAACTCGTCCTCAAGTTTTGTTGAAAATAAAAGACTATCTGGAGGATGAAACTTGTAGTGAAGGAGTAAATAATCTTGTATTGTGAACATGTAGCACTTTGCATCAACTTTTCTTGAAACTCGAAAGTACCAAAACTTCAATCTCTTCTTGCTTTTGAGTATGGTTTTTCTAAAAGATGCAGTCTTGTAGTAACAAACGAGTAAAAGTCCACGTTTAACTTTCTCCTTTTTAGCTAGATATTCTTCAAGAACAACTTCCTTGTCTTTTATAAGAATAGGCATAACCATATCAGTTATCTCAAGATCTTCTTGAATAATTGGTGCCTCCTCAACTTGAACTTCTTGCACAATTTCAACCATATCATTAGATGTAAAACTCAAATCAGGAATAAATTGTACCTCTTTATTGAAAACTTTAGGCTCATTTGAAATCTCTTCAAAAGAAGCTTTTGTGACATTCTTTTTCTCCAATGATGAGGTGAATAAATATTGCTTTTCCATGCTAACATCTTCAACTTCAAAATCTTGTATAAACTCTTTGTCACTGACGAGTGTACTGGTTGAATCATGAATAATGAACACATCTTCTGTAACTTTAGAATCTTCAAGCACAATATCTTCTTCCATTGGTAAGTTATGATCTTTATTGGCATAAGAAGATTGCTTTTCGACATTAGAATCCTTCGGTAAGGAGAAGTCCATGATATGATCTTGTTTCAGCAAAGAACTCTCATGCTGTAGTTTCAAAAGAATGAATCTATCGAATTCTTGATCTTGTCTTTTTTGGCTCTCATGATGCTCTTGCGCTCATTCAAATCTCTTTAATACTTGCTTTCTCTCTCTCTTGATTTGCAATTCAACTTCTAAAGCAATTTTAACAACATCCCAATATTCATGAGTAGCAACAATTTGTAACAAAACTCGTTCTTTAATATCATCACGTAATCCTTTCACAAATCTTGAAATTGCATCTTCATCATATTTAGAAAGATTCACACAACAACGATAATTTCAAAGTTGAGATTCATAGAATCGAACAGAATTCGAACCTTGTTGACACTTATCAAATTTATGATGAATCACCTGAAAATATTCAGGAGGAATAAAAAAAGCTTTCATCTTCCTTTTTATTCTATGCCATGTTCGAATCTTGTCTCTTCCATGCTGAATTCATGTTGCCTGTAAATTTGTCCACCAATGTGATGCATCTCTCATTAATTTAGAGGCCATGTACTCAATGTGTTTATCCTTTGAAATATCTTCAAGAGTATCTTCAATTTTGAAGGTCCAATCGAAAATATCCTCAGGATTAGAAAATCCATCATAATAGAAAAGATCATTATCATTATTTTCTCTATCTCTCATTGTACCACACTTTTCTTTTTATATATTTTCTCTCCTTTTTTTTCTTTTTTCTTTTGGGTTTGGGTTTTTTATAAGTACAGAAAATTATAGGGCATTACTGTAATTAAAAGAAAATCTTGGGCTAAAATTATAAATAAGCAAAAGTTGGTGTTGCCGGTGACGGTGGTCGGAAAAACGAGAGAGGAAGGGTAGATCTGAAAGATTTGATGGTGGTGAGTGTGATGGTAGTGGTGGTTGGACTCAAATCGCTGTGGATTGACCGAAAAATTGAATTGAAGTGGCGGATTGGAACTTGGTTTCGGTGCAGGCAAAAAAGGTGGCGATTTAGGGTGAGATTATGCCAGAAAGAAAGAGTTGATGATGGTGGACAGATTGGTAGTGGTGGTGGCTGGTGAATCGCTGCAGAGTTTGGCGAATCAGGCAGCCGAAATTGCAGTCGTTTAGCGGCTGTTTTGGTGGTTTCTGGTGGCCATGGTGGTGGGTTGGCTTTGTTATGGGGCTTGGATATGGTCGGCGGCGTGTGGGCAGTCAGGTGGTGGTGGAGATCAACGGAAATGATGAAGAACGGTGGCGGTGGCGGTGAAGGTGGTTACGGATTTTTTTTTTGTATTTTTTTTTTCCTTTTTTTTTGGTGGAAATAATGGACTATGGAGGAAGGATTTGTGTATGGAGGGTGGTTAATGGTGGTCAGGAAACCTCTGCTTGATACATAGAAAGTCTCTGATACTACTTGACGCAGTGGCAGAAGCGATATTAGATGTCGTTCTAGCGTACGTTCTTGAAACTCAAGAATTAAGGCTCTCACAAAGGAGAAAATATCTCAATTGGGAAATACTTGAATATTATTGATGAAAAGCTTCTGTAAGGAAACAAGCATAGCAAGCGTATTTATATTAACTAAGATTAATCCTAATCCTAATAGACCTATGACTCCTTATAAGAAAATGAATATTAATTAAACAAGAAAATATTAAGCAGATCCTAATTAAACTAGAATTATAAATATGACTCAAATAAGCTTAATAAAATAGAGAAATCCTAATAAAATACTAAATACTAAATTGACTCAAACTCCATAATTTCTAATTTATTCTATCCCCTATACTTCCTACATCAACAAAATTAAAATACTATTTGACAAACGTAGGATTATTATTATTTTTCCTAATAATTACCAATTACTTCTAAAACATAGTGTTATTAAACGGGAATCATTTGTTTGGTAATGACAATGTCATAAATTCGAAATTTGATAACATAAAATGTAATATGATATTTAAGTTTGGAATAAGAGAATTACGTGAAGTGATGAGGAAAGAGATTGTATTTCCTTATTGGTTAACATAAAATGATATTAATTCTAATTCTTTCCTAATATGATCATGTACTGAGCAAATAACTCAATTATTGATTGTTAGTTCATAAATAAAAAAATAAAGAAGTTAAAAATTACCTATACGTTGCTACAAAAATACACATGGCAGAAAATCTTTAAAAGCTCAATAGAGCTCAAATCAAGAGAGAATCCAATTATGTAACACCTTACTTTGTTATTGTAATCTTGTTTATTTCGATGGTGATCTTGAATGATCTGTACGTGTTAGCTGTCCATGATCTTAGCAAGCTCCCACATTATTCTCGCAAATTGAGTCATATGTTTGGTAATGGCAATGTCATAAATACGAAATTTGATAACATAAAATATTATGATATTGACTTTGGATTACTAACTAATACTAGAATCACGTGAACTGGTAATGAAGGAGATTCTATTTCTTTAAAATAGAGGTCAAAATACCTAACATGATAACAAAATAACTGCAAAGTTATATGATGTTATAGTGTTCACTAAAAATAATATTAATTTTTGAATTAACATATATATCATATGAATTTATTATTATTTCTATTATTATTATGTCATCGATAGAACTCTTTATCATTTTCCTTGTAATTAATAAAAAAGGATATCAATTCTGAATCAACCAAAGCTACAATTAAACATTAGCCGTTGATCAGTCATCTACTTACCACGTACCATGTACGTACTTGTCACCATCGGCAATTTGAACTGTTATTGCCGATCAACTGCTATATATTCATTATATATATTATAATTATTGCCGATATACTGTTACTGCCAGCAAACTAAAGGAATGTACTTGTCACGGTCGGCTACCCTTTTTTTAATTTTTATAAAATAAACACTCATGCACAATATATGAAATTCCAACCTTAGATCTAAGTTTTGATAAGACCATCCATTAACTAGCAAAACTAGGCATTGGTCTAGAAAATATATTAGTTAAAACACACGCACACTATATGAGACTCAAACTTAAAACCTAAGCCTTGTTAAAGCTATCCACTTACAGTTAAAACTTCGCTTAAAGTTCACGAGATATTGTCACTGTTGGCAACTTGAATTTACATATTTATTATATATATTATAATCATTTCCGATAAACTGTTTTCGCCCGCAAATTAAAGGAATATACATATCGAGTCAAAGATTATACATCTTCAATTTTCTTTTACATTTACAAATTATTGTAGCCATGAGATGCATGTCAGCCTTTGAAAAATGTTTCATGAAAAAAAACCACATTTTGGTAGCTCTGGCCACAATTTTCAAATTAAATTAATAATATTTTGAAAGAAAAGACTTTATTATTGCTATTAGTTTGTCTTGTAATTACCTACGCCCCAGGCCCCTACGTTGCACCCTTGGCTACTTCACTCTCTATATATACATTACATGCAAGTTAAATCAAATCAGAAGCAAGAACTCGCAAAAGCAGCTTAATTACTTTGTAATTTTGATTCCGAAAACAGATATCCTTTCTGATTTGAAGATTATGGAAACTATCTGCGCAGGTTTTGAGGCCAACTTCAGCTGAATACCATTTATAATTCTTATTTTAATGTGTATATATGATTAATTTTTTTAATTTAAAATTTTCAGGCAATTACCATTGGTCGGAGACGATCATCTTCCTACTATTTCCTCTTATCAGTATCGTCGATGATAACGTTGCAAATGATAACCTTGATCTTCTTGTTGTCCCTCAATATGGGAGAAATCTCAACTACACCGGTTAATTGTAGTGTTACTCTTTTGTGTTATGTTTAATTAAATAAAATGACAGGTATATTATTACCTGTTGCTTGTGTGAGCATTGCTTTGGTTTAGTTCAACTCATAAGATCTCTTCAGATATACAAGAGATTTTCTTCGTTTGTTTAAGTGTACCGTGTTTTCCTGAAAAAGGAAATAAATAAAATGAATATTATTGTGTGTCCATGTGTTAAAATTTGATTGAGTTAATTTAACCATGTGCTTAATTATGCTCTCTCTTCTTAAATATTTTTCTGAAGCAAACTCCATGTATTGATAGCTAATTCTTGTGGCTAGCAAGTGAAACCTGGATCATGATTTATTGAATATACAATATAAATTTATAATTTTATCGTTTAAAATAGTCATGTTGTTTAGTAGGCTTATCATGCAAATTGGAGCTTGATTGCAAGACCCACTCGTTAGTAGAGACGAAAGTCGTCGCTAGCCTGATTTTCAACCATAATTACTATGAATTTATTTGTTAATTATTTTGCTTAAGTTATATGAAGTTACAAAATCTGATCTCTAAACGTGGAGTTGAAAACCTCCATCATCTTAACGTTTAATTGTTTATGTAAAAGGGGAAAACATACTTGGATGACTTTAATTTTATTTTTAGTCATTAGTATAAAAAATATGTGTATGCTCGAATCCCGCTTAAATTGATGAGAAAGAAATTGGGTTACCATTAAAAATTAAAGCATTTTGGTATTTTAAAAACAGAGCACTTCCATAAAATAGACCTAAGAAGATGCTAATTTCTTAATAAAATTGAAAAAAAATTCTTTGTATTATTCTTGAGTGCAATTAAATTCCTAACCCCAAAACCCTTATTCTTACAAAAAAAAAGAAAGAAAGGAAAAGATGAAAAAGAAAAAGAGAGTAAATCACTTCGGTCAATCACATACTCAAATTCGTAAAGTAATGTTTATATATATAGAGAGAGAGATAGTTGATATAGTGCGCGACATCAAGTACACTATGGTATGTAAGGTCGCGCATGGCAACACATGACTAGGCACCAATGGGACCCACAGTACATAGGGGCTCAATCATATTTTGATATGGATGACATTGTGCACCCTAATGTATGCAACATCGCGCGCTAGATCAAAATCCTATATATATATATATATAAAACTACAATAAAACATAATTACGAACTTGCTATCTGAGCTTTGTTGAAATTTTATCATGCTGTAGTTGTATATTTATCAGATTATGTGTATATTGTGTAAAATTGTGAAATTTGGATACGATAATTTGTTTAGACACATGGAATATTATCTTTATAATTTTCCGTATTCATTTGAGGTGTCAAATTATAGAGGCACTCTAAGTTATCTACTCAATGTAGATGTTTACAGAACTGACGTTTCACTGCTAGAAAAATAGGCTACTATGATAGAATTTTTGTGATAGATATTAGAAAATTAGTCATTTGTCACAGGAATTTGATAGACATGTGATAGAGTTTTCATATACCATAAAGGCTGATAGATTTGTGATAGTTTGTTCATCTATCACATACACATGATAGCATGTTAATATTTAATGAGACGATGAGTTTAGTAGGATGGGCCAATTTGGGTATGTAACGATACCGTGTTTTGAAACCACTAAAAAAAATTCAAAGTGTTCGAATCTCCTTTGACTTCACATGGAAAACCCTAATTTTTAAATCCAAACCGAATCACACACAAATACACAATCATGCTGCTGACAACAAATTTGGTCCTCTGCTGCCCTGCTCGCCAAGCACAAATTCCTGCTCTTCGTCTTTGTCCCCGCTCCCCGGCTTGCTTGCTATTTCATTTACCTTTGTTTCTCTGCTTAATGGTTGCTACTGGTAGCCCGCTACCTTCTTCAACTCCGAGCTATAGCTCATTTCTTCTTTAATTTAGATTTTAGAATTTAGCAGCCGATCGTCCTCAAGTTCGAGCTACTGCTACTATCTTTCGTGAGAGGTAATGGACGGGTTCTTTTTTTTTTTTTTTAACAAGTAACAGCTACCATAAATTTCTCAAAACTCTAAAAATTATGCCAAAATATAGGAAAAAAATAGAGCCTCTCCATCTAGTCTTCGACGTAGACCGGCTCGTGGCCGTCGGGGACCGGCTTTGAGTTCAGGTAATGATTCTGCGTGACCGACCTCGACTTCACGAAACGATTCCGTATGATCGGCCTCACGTTCGCCGAACGACTCCGCGTGATGCGGATGGCGTGCTGCTTGCGTGGAGTCGGAATGAAGGAAACTGTACCGCAATGAGTCAGCAATACGAGAAAGACGGTGAATTAGCTGCTTTGTCTTCGAATTAAGGTAAATTTTGGTGGAATTTGAGCTGAAATTTAGTGAGTTGAGCGAGAAGACCAGGTTTTGAAAGAGGAAAAGGGGTGTTTGGTTGGCGAGAAAGCCAGAGATTTTTTTTTGTATTTGGGAAGTGATAGGGCCTTTGTTTTTACTTCTTTATTGTTCTTTATTGAGTAGATGGTGACGGTACGAGCTTTTAAGAATGTTTACTTAATTAAGTGGATAAAAATCTTACATCATTGTTCAGATAAATTAGATAGAGAACGATGG
Organism: Clausena lansium; assembly: GCA_030449835.1. Classification (NCBI taxonomy): domain Eukaryota; kingdom Viridiplantae; phylum Streptophyta; class Magnoliopsida; order Sapindales; family Rutaceae; genus Clausena; species Clausena lansium. The sequence continues at coordinate 1,806,711 of JASUUF010000146.1, read as the reverse complement.
GGATGTTGTTGCTCAGGCACAAGCAGTTACAGCTCTAGAAGCTCTGCCCCATCTTTCTTTCAATGTTGTTAACACACTGAATAATTTCCTTAGTGACTTCAAGGTTTCAATCAAATTTAGAGGTGTATGCGGTTTTGATTTGACTTACTTTTAATGAACTGTAATTAAGGAATTTTTCTATTGTTTCTAGGCCTTTTGGAGAGTTAGGATTGAGGCATCATTTGCTTTGGCTAACACAGCATCTGAACTATTGTGATTATTCTCTTCTTTATTCATTGAATATATTGAGAACATGGTAGGTCCAATATTGTTTATTACAAAAATGTATGCCGAAACTACACAACAAAGGTATTCGCATAATGTGAATTTTTGTCATAAACTATTCTTTGTTGTGCGGAAGCCTGGGTTGAGTAATTACTAATTTATGGTGACTTTGACTTCTGGAGAAATATAAATATGGCAAAAATAAATGTAAAGAAAATTAAAGAAAATTGGGCACAAATGTAAATAAATGTAAATATAATTTACTTGATTCGGCGTGAAGCCTACGTCCACAGGCAAAGACTGGAAGATAATTTCACTAAAAATGGGAATTTAGAAATTGGGGAAAAATTCTCAAAACCCAAAACCCCAATACACCCAAATTCCTTTGTCACTCAAGGAAATGCTCTGCTGCACTTGTAGAACTCACAAATGCTCTAACTCTCTGAATTTGGGATACCTCTCTCTCGAAATGATGCTTTTATTTATAGTGGAAGAGTGGTCTTGAATTTCAACAAATTGCCATCCATTCAATTTCATGCATTAGAGTTATGCACACTTTGTCAAAAAATCGGTTCCTACTCTCCAACTTTGTCATCAAATGCATGTGGCTCTCTTTAAATTTTCAACCAATTTGAGCAAACAAATCACTAAATTCAACAATTCTTCACCTTGGCGAAAATTTGTCTAAATTTGAGCCAACTATTAACAAAACCATCCTCTAGTATCTGCCTTCTCCTATTTGTTTTCAAAATTGTCGAATATTGATCAAGTTTAGACAATGCTCAAACTTGATCCCCGTCACCACTTTGGTCAACATATCTGCGGGATTCTCTACAGTCTTGATTTTCTGAAGAAGAATCTTCCCCTCATCAATAATTTCCCATACAAAGTGAAACCCTATGTCGATATGTTTTGTATGTGCATGATAAACCTGATTCTTTGCTAAGTGAATAGCACTTTAACTGTCGCAATACAGGTTAACATGCTCCTAGACCAATCCCAAGTTTCTAAGCAAGCCTTGTAACCCAATAGCCTCTTTAATAGCCTCCGTAATTGCCATATACTCGGCCTCTGTGGTTGATAGCAGGCAAAGACTGTAACGTAGACTTCCAGTTGATTGGCCCTCCAACAAAAGTAAATACATATCTGGTGGTTGACCGTCATTTGTCTAAATCACCAGCATAATCAGAATCAATGTACCCAATCATACCTTGACCAAGTGTGTTATCTCTCTCAAATAGTAAACCAGCATCCTCGGTCTTCTTTATGTACTGTAGAATCCATTTCACAGCTTGCCAATGTCCTTTACCAGGATTATGCATATATTTGCTCATCATGCTAACTGCTTGTGAAATGTCGGTGCCTTGTACACACCATAGCATACATCAAGCTACCAACTGCATTTGAATATGGAACTTGCAACATGTATTCTCGTTCCGTATTCGTCAAAGAAGATAGTTGTGCAGAAAGCTTGAAATAAGAAGCCAACGGGGTACTCATAGGTTTTGTCTGTTTAGTCATACCAAATTGCTGTAGTACCTTATTTAAATATTGCTTCTGAGACAAGCTAACTTTACCATGAGCTCTATCTCTGCATATCTCCATGCTAAGAATTTTGTTGAATTTTTGGGACTCAATTGTTGTTTTTTGGGCATTTTTTTGCCTATATATAAATTGAAGTGTAGAGGAAGTACGATATCATCCAACAATCCTCCTCTTCTTTTCTTTAAGCCCATTCTTTAGGTTTTCTCCTCCAATTTAAGAAAGGGAAAGAGTTTGTATGAGAAATTAAGAGTTTCAATACTCTTGTGTAATTAATGAGTGAGAGATTGTGTGTATTGGGGTTCTAAAAAGTGAGACAAAATATTACGATACTTGTAATCCTCATATCACTAGTAAAATTATTTCCTTCTGTCTTCACTCGTGGACGTAAGCTAAAAGTCAAACCACAAAATTTTTGGTGTCCTCTGTGTATGCTTGTTCTCATTTTCTTTCAAATTTTATTTAAGCTGTCGCCTTGTTTCACCCATCAATTTCTAAATAATGGTATCAGAGCATGGTTGCATTTTTAGAGTCGGGGGTACCGTTCACGTATACAGTTACTGTTCATGTGAAATAGTTGGAGCGGATCCTAGCAAAGGCGGTTCATGGTGAAAGTGATAACAGCAAAATACAAAATTGAGAAGTACAATGGAAACAAATTCTCATTTGAAAATAAAGATGAAGGCTAATATGAGGAAAAACAATTGCTTGGCAGCAATTGGAGAAATGCTTAGAGAGACAACTGATGATGCCAATTGGAACGAGATGGACGATAATGCTATTGTTAATCTTCATTCAGCATTGGCTGATAAAGTGTTATCGAGTGTGGAGGAGAAAAGGAAAAGTCATTGAAAAATAAGATCTTCTTAAATTGTACGAGGCAAAGGAAATATGATCTTCTTAACAGCAAAGGAAATATGGGATACTCTCTCTAAATTGTACGAGGCAAAGTCGCTGAAAAATAAGATCTTCATAAATAAGAGACTTTATACTCTTCGAATGGCAGAATCTACATCGGTGACTGACCATATCAACGCCTTAAAAACTTTATTTTCATAACTTACAATGTTGGGTCACAAAATAGAGGAAGATGAATGTGCTGAGCTTCTACTTCAAAGTTTGCCAGATTCGAATGATCAACTCATCATCAATCTGACGAACAAAAACCAAACAAATAGCCTAGTCTTCGACACTGATGCAAACTCTGTATTAAATGAGAAAAGCAAAAAGAAAAACATGCAAGACAGGCAGGTATGTTCACACCAAGCAGAAGCACTATCGGTAATGAGAGGGAGATCAACAGAACGTGGCCCTAATGGGAGTCAGAATCTTGATTGATCAAAATCAAGAAGTAAGAAGAATGTCAATTGCTACAATTGTGGCAAGAAAGGACACGTTAAAAAAGAGTTTTGGAACAATTAAAAGAGTAGAGTTGGTAAAGCACATGAGCCATCAAATGCTCAGGGTGTGTGGCAAGTACTTTTGTCGATAGTGAAATCCTTTACAGCAAAGTAGTAACTGTTGTAAAAGGCAGGAAGTGATTAACTGATGTCTGGCTTATAAACTTAAGAGTACAAATAACCTGTCGGAGAGAATGGTTTCACACATAAGAACCCATCTCATGAAGATCTATATATATGGGTGATGTTGGGTGTATCCATTCAAGAAAAAATTAGATGTGTTTCCAATGTTCAAGGAATACAAAGCATGGGTAGAACTTGAATCTAGAAAAAGAATTAAGTGTTTGAGAACAGATAATGGTAGAGAGCATACAGATAATGAGTTTCTTGCATTCTATATGCAAGAAGGTATTCAAAATCAGTTTACGGCGACATACACTCCTCAACAACATGGAATGGCCGAACTGAAGAACAGGACTCTTATAGAGAGAATAAGAGTTATGTTGAGGACTGCTGGTCTACTCAACTCAATCTGGGCAAAAGTAGCCAAAATAGCTTGTTATGTTGTTAATAGGTCTCTATCGATAGCTAATGAGTTAAAGACACAGATGGAGATGTAGACTGGAAAGCCAACTGATTAGTTTTACCTACATATATTTGGATGTCCTGTGTACGTAATGTACATGCCCAAAAAAGGATAAAACTTGATCCAAAATCTAGGAGATGTATCTTCTTGGGGTATGCTGATGGTGTAAAGTGGTATCGTCTGTGAGATCCCACTGCCCGCAAGATTGTCATCAGCAAAGATGTTGTCTTTATAGAAGATCAGTTGCAAAGGAAAAATGAGAATGATAGCACTATAAAAGAAAAGTTAGAGACTACATCAGTATATGTGGAAAATAATCAGGAGAATTCAGGTTCTTCTTAAGCAGCACCAGAGCATGAGGAACAAGAACTAGTCGAGTTTGAGGGTCTAGAAATTCATCGATCAGCTCGTCAGAGACAACTGCCAGCGCGGCACTCGGGGTATGTTACAAAGATCAATGTTACTTATTGTCTTCTAGCAAAGGATGGAGAGCCATCAACTTTCAATAAAGCTATTATGTTGCTCTGTGAATGACAATAATGTAGGAAGAAACTCAAGCTCTACACAAGAACAATACTTGGGAACTTGTACCACTACTATATGAAAGAAAAGCTATTGGAAGCAAATGGGTCTACAAGATCAAATGTGATGGTAATGACTAGGTATCGTGCAGGATTGGTGATGAAAAGACATGCTTAGGAAGAAGGTATTGACTTCAACGAGTTATTTTCTCCAATGATTTGACTCACAACAGCCAAAATAGTCTTGGTAATGTGCTACATTTCACCGACATCTAGAGCAGTTAGACGTGAAAACTGCATTTCTTCATGGACTTCAAGAAGAAATTTACAAACTCTAACCAGAAGGAAACAGGCAAGGAGAATTTAGTTTGTAGGTTGAACAAATCCCTATACAGTCTTAAACAAGCGTCAAGGTATTGGTATAAGAGATTTGATTCCTTCATAATGAGACTTGGATACAACAGACTTAGTTCAGACTATTGTGCATACTACAAGAGGTTTGAGGATAATGGTTTTAACATTTTGCTTTTATATGTGGATGACATGTTGGTAGCAGGCCCCAACAAAGATCAAGTCTAAAAATTAAAGGCACAGTTGGCTAGGGAGTTTAAAATAAAGGACTTGGGACTGGCAAATAAGATTTTAGGGTTGCAAATTCACCGAGACAAAAAAAAAAACATGAAGATTTGGCATTCATGGGCTTCAAGAAGAAATGGATTATCAATAGAAACCCAAGAAGTATGATCTTCAAGCATATGAAACATCATAGTTCTAATATAATCACCAAGAGGAGTGCTATCATTATGATCATAGAGTCGTGAATGATAAGGATTGAAGTGACAAACTGAGCAATAGAGGTTTCTGGCATCCATGATCAAATAAAGAGAAGAAAAATTGAAACTAAAATTGAAAAATAACAAAGAGAGGCGCCTAGGATTCTTTTATAGGCAAGGAAGAGTAGTTCAAAAGAAATTCAATAAACCTACTCAAACAAGGAGATTCAAAGAGGAAACTCTTTGATTTTATTCCAAATAGAATTCCCACAATCCAATGAATACCAGACATCATTAAGACATCCTATTTAAACTGAATCTTATCAAAAGAAAGCAATACAATTTGAAAAATTCGAGATTTAGGCAAGAAGACCGCGTACTAGAAAAAAAATCATGCCAAAATTACTGCAGCAGCACAAACAAAATTCGTTCGGAACAGCTCAATTAGATTTAGAATGCGATTCATATATCAAATGAAAGCTCTAGATGTCTAGTTTCAGTAGAAATTTACAGAACTTGATTTGAAGGTCTGTAACAAAAGTTATAGCTAAAGCACAGAGCAAAGGTAAATCTGCCAGGAAAAATAAGCACTTGCCCAAAAAACAAAGATTCAAATTTTTTAATTTAATGCCCAATTAATGTCAATTAAAACCCAATTCCGAAAATAAGGTTAAAAAAACAACCAAAAAAAACATTCTTCAAGCCCAATTAAATCAATAATCCACAATTAAATAAAGGCCTACATGCATTCACACAAAAATGAATAATTAATGCAATAATTAAACATTAATGCAACAATGATCTAAAGATAAATGAAGACATAGATTCTCAAAAATTTAGATCACAACAAGCATTAGTTCATGAAATCAAGAAAATATTTCCTTAGTAAAGTAAAGATTAAAGGAATTTAAGCTTGTATGTGTGTCTGTGCATGCAACTCAACCAAGACCTTTTCTAAAAAATTAATCAATCTACATAATCAAAGTCTCAAATATTGAACATAGAGTTAGTAACTAATCTGATCATCTTGATTCTCCATTTTGACCATTTTCTCATGTAGCAAAATAAATAAAATGCCATTCTTTGAATTTTTCATATGAAAGCTCAAGCATTTTTCTTATTCTCATTAGAGAATTAATAGTTAGCACAAAAACATGAATTATTTAAGAATGGTATAGTCATGAGCTTTCACTCTACCTCTTAATGTAGCCTTCTTCTCATGGTAGATCGTCCTCCACATAATGATTGCTACATAGTGTTAGATTACTCAAGAATAGCTTCACTATTAAGAGTTATAGGTAGCTATTTCTGACTATAGTTGATTGCACATATATGAGATCATTGTAAGAGTAAGAATCAAGGAAAACAGTCAAAACTCAAGTACAAATATTTTCAATAAAGATCATATTGATATCAAAATCTTGAGTCCATGTAATAATCGAGTTGACTTGAACTTGCATAAAGTGATAAAAATGAAAGTTTTGGCTGAATTTTTTCTCGAACTAAGTGGCAGTCAATCTCAATATGCTTAGTTCATTCATAAAATGTGGGATTGGCAGCAGCGTGTAAGGCAGCTTTATTGTCATAGAAAAGAAATGCAAGTTGAGAATGATTAACTCCAAGATCTCTAAGTAAATATAGTAGCTCGCTAATCTCACAACAAGTTGTTCCCATTGCTTTGTATTTCGCCTTAGCAGAGGAGCGAGATACAGTTGATTGCTTCTTAGATTTCCATAATATTGGAGGATGACTAAGAAGAGCACAATAACCAATGACAGTACGCCTAGTATTTGGACAACTTGCTTAATCCGAGTCACAATATGCTTGTAAATGTCGTGCACTAGATGATGAGAGAAGTATGCCTTGTCCTGGACTCCTTTTTAAATAATATAATATTCGGATGGCAGTAAGGTAATAGGATTGACGTGGTTCACTAAGGAATTGACTGAGAGTTTGGATGCGATAGGCTATGTCTGGTTTGGTGACTGTAATAGAGTAATCGTCCGATTAATTGCTGATAAGATGATGCATTAGAGATTATTTCACCAGCTGAATTAGTCATCTTCAAATTTTATTCCATGGGAGTTTGGGATGGACGGGAGCCCAGAAGACCAAAATGCTCAAGAAATTAGAGAACATATTTTCGTTGACTCAGATAAGTCCCACTCTTAGAATGAGCAACTTCGATGCCAAGAAAGAACTTCAAGTCCCCAAGGTCCCTCAATTTGAAATTTGCTTCACAGCCTCTCCTTGAGTTTTTGTATTTCAACAACATCATCACCTGCAATGATGATATCGTCTACATATACAAAAATCACAGTGAAGGAATTATTCCCTACCTTAGTAAACAAAGAATAGTTTACCTTAGATTGATGATATCTAGCATTTAGCAACTTATTCGAAAGTTTTGTAAACCATTTGCGAGAGGCTTGTTTAAGGCCGTACAAGGACTTTTGAAGCCTATAAATTACATCTTGATTTTCTGATTCTTTATAACCAAGGGAGTTGCATGGACTTCTTTATTTAAGTCATCATGTAAGAAAGCATTAGTAATATCAAGTTGGTAAAGACTTCAATTTTTCACAGCTGTAATAGCCAATAAACAATGTATAGTAGTTAGCTTTGCTACTGGGGCAAAAGTTTCTTGGTATTCAAGTCCCTTTTGTTGATCATATCCTTTGGCCACTAAGCGAGCTTTATAGCGTTCAATGGTCCCATCTATTTTATACACCCATTTACAACCAATAGCCTTTTTATTTAGTGGTAAAGTTGTAAGGCTCCAAGTCTGATTATCCTCCAAAGCTTTAATTTCTTCTGACATTGCATTCCTCCAATATTCATCAAGCATTGCCTGTTTAAAACTCTTTGGTTTTGTGGTGGATGAAATTGATGCTAAAAAGGAACGATGAGAAGAAGAAAATTTGTCATAGGTAAGATAATGATGTAAAGGATGATGTAGAGGGTTACTTACAAGACATGAAGAAGATGCTGGAGATGATAAATCACATAAGGCCAACTTGCAGTGATAATCTTTGAGATAAGAAGGAAGACAAGTTTCTCAAGTGGATCGTCGAATCAGTGCTACTGGGTCATCAACTGGCTGGTCATTTTCTTGACACATTCTTTCATCAATTATAGTGATAGGTGTTAGGCTAGTATCATCATGATTTTGTTCAACAAGTGTTGGACTCGGGTTATCAGGATTTTGTTCAATAATAGAACGAGTCAGAACAATTTTCCTAGAAGGTGAAGAAACCTTTTGAAGGAAAGGAAAAACATTTTCATGAAATTGTACATCTCTAGATATGAAAATTCTTTGGTTATTTAAGTCATACAATTTATAACCTTTTTTAGCGTATAGATAACCAAGAAAAATACAACAAATGGCTCTAGCATTAAATTTTGTATTGGTAGCATAACACAAACACCCAAAGACCTTTAAATGTGAGTAAGAAGGAATTGATTCAAAAAGCATTTCATGGGGTGTTTTGCCATAAAGAAAAGGAGTTGGAGTCCGATTTATAAGATAAGCAGCAGTCAAAACACATTCTCTCCAAAACTGTAAAGGAAGTGCTGCTTGGAATTGCAAAGCACGAGCTACATTCAATAGATGGCCATGTTTTCTTTCCACAATCCCATTTTGTTGGGCTGTGTTAACACAACTCCCTTCATATGATAGAAATCTAGCATGTTAAATTCCAACCCATTTTGAGAAAGTAAAACTTTAATTTCCTTGTTAAATTGGGTTTTAACATAAGAATAAAAAGATTGTATGAGTAAGCAAGTCTCACTCTTACACTTTATAAGAAAAACCCAAGTACATCTTGTATAATCATCAACAATGGAAAGAAAGTAATTAGCACCAAATAAAGAAGCAACATGATATTTTCCCCATATGTCACAATGGATTAAATCAAAAGGCTCAAGGGAACTTTTATTACTCAAAGCAAAAGGAAGACGAGTTTGTTTAGCTAGTGGACAGACTTCACAAACTCGATTTGGAATAGAGACATTTAAATAAGAAATATAATTAGAAAATAACTGAAGCCGTTGATGTCTTGGATACCACAGACATAAATCAAATGCAAATAGGGTATCCACAAATCAAAGCATGTGACCAAGGGAGGAATTCCTTAGCGGGATCGGTGGCACTTGCTATAGGGAGGCTCTTTGTATTTTTCTTTTCTGTTCTGGCATGTCAGGCTTTTTCTTAATTGCAGAAATACCTTTCTTTATATATAGACAAAGTTTCCATTCAAAAAGGATTCTATTTTTCTTATAAAAAAAGCTAACTAATCTCACAAGATATTCTATCCTAATAAAAGGCTAGAATCCTATTAAATTAGATTATCTAATAATTAAGGGAATTAACAAGATTTATCTCCCTTTTACATATAATCCTAAAATCCAATTTAATTAAAACATAAATAAATTTCCAAAGATAACAATAATAAATAATTGCCTTAACACCATGGCACAAAGCAATGCGCCAAGGTTGATTAGACACAAGTAAATGAATACTTATATAGACAAAAAAATGCACCAAGATTGCATGAAATGTTCCATGTGGCGTGACACAAGTTCTAGGCAAACCCATGCAGGCTTTCCAAGTGTAATTGCACTATTTTCTATGAGTGACTTGTTCAACTCCTGTTTAGAATGAATATATGTTTCATATAGAATGGAATATAATGGAAGAAATGTAGAGTAAGAATAACACATAGAATATCAATCCAATGAACTTATCAGGTGTATGCAACTACCAAATCAAAACGAAAATCATATCAAATTGAGATTACAGAGTTGTTGAATACATACGCTATCTGAGAATTGCCTAGATAGAAACATCAAAGAACAATCTCAAAAGCTTGATGCAATTAGTTACAAGTGTAATGAAATATTATGCTGAAAATGTTATGTTATTGTTTAAAAGAACGAGAGGATTACATGCTTATGTGCAAGTGTCAAAGCCAACCAAATCTCTTAAAGTAATGGCTAGACAAGCTGTCCTATTTATGACTAGATACATTAAGGAATGAAAACATTTATACATAAAGAATATTAATATTATCAAGTGATATTTGCTCAAAATAAAGATTGTGTCAAGTATAAGAAATCGTTGATGACAAATCTTCTAGGATGCTCATCTTTATTGTGATTTTGTTGAGATATTTGCCGCCAACAATAATATTTGTGAGCATGTGACTGATTAATGGTGGGCTGTAGCTACTTATTGTATGGTTTATCATCCCCCCTCAAGCTGGTATGCGGTAGTGGAAAAATGCCAAGCTTGCGGCGAAGAGTAAGAAACTGAATTTTGGAGAGAGCCTTCGTGAAGACATCAGCTATCTGCTTAAATGAAGGAATATAACGTGTAGAAAGCTGACCAACAGTGACTTTCTCCCAAAAAAATGGTAGTTCAGTTTGATATGTTTTGATCGAGCATGAAAGACTGGATTTTTGGACATGTGTAATGGACTTTGATTGTCACACAATATCCTTGGTGGCTGAAGAAGAGATATGCCAATGTGCATAAATAAATAAGTAAGCCAAGTGATTTCAGCTGCCGTTGATGCCAGTGCACGATACTAAGCTTTTGCACTAGAACGAGAAATAGTAGGCTATTTCTTAGACTCCCAAGATACGCAATTGGCACCAACATACACACAGTAACCGGTAGTGCTTCTTCTAGTGTCCTTGCATCTAGCCCAATCAACATCACAAAAGGAAACAATTTTTGGAGGACTTTAAGATGTATGTCGACTGCCAAAATGAATGCTTCTCTTTAGATATCAAAGTATTCTCTTGACAGCTTGCATATTAGCTTCGATTGGGGCTTGGAAGTGTTGATAACATTATTTACAGCATGTAAAATATCAAGCCTAGTAAAGGTTAAATATTGTAATGCTCCCACAATGCTACGATATGTTTTAGGATCGCCAGGTGTAAGATCTTTTAGATGTTCTTGAGGGGAGAGATGTGTACTGTCCAACATTTTAGTCCTGCAAAGTAAATCATGAGTATACTTAGTTTGTGAGATAAATATGCCATCAGAGAGAGAATTTATTTCAAGTCCTAAAAAATAATGTAAAGGGCCCAAATCTTTGATGGCGAACTCTTTGCTAAGAAGAGAGATGAGTTTCTCGATAAGGGACTTGTTGTTTCCTGTAAGGGCAATATCGTCAACATAAACAAGCATAAGAGTTATAGTATTGTGTGTGTGCAAGACAAATAACGAAGAATCTGCCTTACTACATTTAAAGCCATTTTGAAGTAAAAATCGAGACAACCTTTCAAACTAAGCACGAGGTGCTTGCTTTAGTCCGTAAAGTGATCGCTTTAATTTACATATATGATTAGGGATTCTAGAATCTGTGAATCCTGGAGGTTGTTCCATGTATATTGTTTCTTTTAAGAAACTGTGAAAAAATTCATTCTTCACATCAAGCTGTCTCATAACCCATTTTTCAATTACAGCTAAAGGTAGAATGACCCGAATAGTGGTGTGTTTAATAACCGGACTAAAGGTTTCTTCGAAGTCAAGTTCCGATATTTAGGTGTATCCTTGTGCCACCAATCATGCTTTATGTCGATCAAGAGTCCCTTCCTTAAATTTATTTTTGAACACCCATTTTGATCCTACAACATTCAAGCGTTTTGGCTGAGGGACAAGCACCCAAGTCTCATTGTTTTCAAGAGATTGAAATTTTTCTTCCATATCAGATTTCCAATGTGGTTGCTTAATTGCGGATCTCCATGATTTTGGCTCAACCTGAACATTAAGTGCCATTTGATTAGCAAGATCAGGATTATTTTTCAATCGATGCCTAGTGCTCATATGGTAAAGAGCTGTCAGAGTGTCCACTTTCACGTGGTATTCTTAGGTCCACATAGATGTTGATTCCTTCTTGATTGGTCTCGGTATGAGAAGAATGTGCAGTGATATCTTCAGTTCTTTCTTCGGAATTATCTGATTTTGTAGGCTCAATAGTGTTTGACACTTCTAAATGAATATCATCACTTGTTGTAGGCATAACTGCGGGATTGGCTTCACTTGAATTTGTTGTTTTATGAACAATTACTGGAATCTTAGAAGTGCCGTCATCTGTGTTTGAGTTGGTGTGGACATCCTCTTGAATTTGAAGAGTTATTGTATTTGGTGGGGTGCCTGAGGAAAAGTCCAAGTCAAATAATGAATTTTGGTTACCATAGGGAATAGTAGTACTAGCTTTAATATTATCATTTGTGTTAAAATAATTTGGTTTGGACCATGCTTCAGACTCGGGAAAAGATGCCAACTCTAAATTTCCCTGCACAAAAGAATTTAAACTGTTATCCTTAAAAGGAATTGAATTCTCATCAAATACAACATGTCTTGAAATGTAAACTCTTTTACTTGAGGGTTGTAGGCAACGGTATCCTTTGTGCATTGAACTATATCCCAAAAAACACAAAGGTATGTTTACTTACAAAACTTATTTTGGCCTTGATTTCGTAGATGAGGAAAGCACCTGCAACCAAAACTCTTCAAAATCTAATAGTTAGGATGACGATTATATAATTTGAAAAATGTGGTGTCATTATTTATTGCAAATGAAGGAAGTTAATTGATAATGTAAATAGAAGTGAGAAATGCCTCAATCCAATAACACAAGGGCATATTTGCATGAAATAACAAAGTTAGACTAGTTTCTACTATGTGTCGATGTTTTCTCTCGGCAACACCATTTTGTTCAGGGTTGCCTAGACAAGAGGATTGATGCATAATTCCAAATTTTTCCAAGTGACTTTGAAGAGAGTTGAATTAAACTCACCTCCTCCATCAGTTTGAAAAATCTTTATCCTTTTGTCAAATTGATTTTCCACTTCACACTAAAATTTAATAAAGCAATCATAAAAATCTGATTTTTTCTTTAAAGGATAAAGCCAAGCGTATCGAGAGAAATCATCCATAAAAATAGCATAGTAGAGAAAATTTTGCACAGAACTATTAGGTGCAGGACCCCAAAGATCACAATGAATTTTATCTAAAGAGGAACTAGAAATGTTATTAGAAACATGAAATGGTAGTTTGCAATGTTTGCCTAATTGGTAGCTAGTACAAATACTGTTTTTATTTGTCCAACTACTAATATTTATCTGATTTTCATTATGAAGATTCATAAGAGACTTGAGTTGAGGATGTCCTAGTCGTTGATACCAAACTATAAAGGGTGCTTTGGCAATTTTTATAGCACTACGAGTTTCATGTTGAATGTCTTCTCTTATGCCCCTTTGCCAACGTTCTTCCCTGTTGATCCTTAATCAAAAAATTATTAGATGAGAATTCAACAATACATTTATTATCGGAAGTAAGTTGACTAATAGAAATTAAATTCTTCTTTAATTTAGGCACAACTAAAACATCCTTTAAAAGAACTTTACCATTAGCAATATTCAATTTAGTTTGGCCAATGTGAGAAATATTCAAGCTGTTTTCATTGCCAACATAAATTGAGCTATTGCCATGATACGGTTTTATATGTTTTATAATACCTGGATCATTTGTCATGTGAGCTATCGCACCTGAGTCGGCATAAAGATTGGTGTCCGTTTGTCCTTCAATCTTCATTGCTGCTAAGGCTTCTGGGATATCTTTTTCATCACAATCATACCTATAAAAACAATCAAGTGCAGTATGATTTGTCCTCAAATAGATTTGGCAAGTCTCTTTTTCTTCATCTTTTTGTTCTTGATTATTTGGTTGCTTGTTAGCTTGCTGTCCAAGATCGTTCTTACCTTGATTTTCTTGCTTATTTGGCTTTTGGTAATTGGAATCATTACCTTTTATAACCATTATTTCCTCTGCCAGCAAAACTACGTCCACGTGAATTGTAACTACCACGCTTCCTGCGTCTGCCTCGTTGGCTTAAAAAGGCTTGAGCTTGATTATAACTATTCTTAATTTCTTCTTCTTGAGTGATCAGGTCTTGTTCATGGTTTTCTAAGGCCATAAAGAATTGTTTAAAGGTCGAATATGGTGGTTTAGATAGCATGGCTAGTCCTAAGTCATGATATTTTGGTCCAAGACCTCGGGCTAAGATAAAGACTTTATCTAGATCATCAATGGGTTTATTGATTACTGCAAGAGAGTCACACAAATTTTTGAATTTTCGTGTGTACTCTTCAAGTGTGAGGTTATTTTTCTTCAAGGTAAGCATCCTATCTCTGATATACACTTCCTTTTCTTTGGTTACAGGAAGTAACTGATCTTCAAAAGACTTCCAGAGATGAAAGGCTGTTTTCATGCCTATATTGGAGCTCAATACTTCTTCTGTCATGAGTCCTAACAACCAAATCTTTTAGAGTAAAGGCTAGACAAGTTGTCCTCTTTATGACTAGATACATTTAGGAATGAAATCATTTGTACATTAGGAATATTAATATTATCAAGTGATATTTGCTCAAACTAAAGATTGTGTCAAGTATAAGAAATCGTTGGTGACAAATCTTCCAGCATGCTCATCTTTATTGTGATTTTGTTGAGATATTTGCTGCCAATAACATTTGTGAGCATGTGACTGATTAATGGTCGGCTATAGCTACTGATTGTATGGTTTATTAACAAGGTCATCACAACACATTCTATCTAAAATGAATTTCAATAAAGCTCAAAAGTAAAACCAATGGCTTACTTATAATGAATCCCTTCAAATAATAAACTTCAATATCTCACAGAACAAGCAATTGATGTGAATCAACACCCCCTTTTAGATCTAAAATTAGAGACATAGGACCCTTACATTTTGATAAAAAAAATACACATATATGTGGTTTAGAAACAAATTAAACAGGTACATATGGGTGAAAACTCTATGAAATGAGAGTTATCATAGTATTTTTAGGCTTAAATTAGTATTACTTAGACAGTTAATGATGAGTTTTTAGTTAATTTTTGGTGGCATTTTGCATTATTATTTTTTAAGTTTAGTTTTAATAATTTTTTATGTTTTAGATCATTATGTGCTCTTATTAAATGCATTATTGTAGGTGACCAAATAGGTCAAATTTTATTGATGGATGTTGCAACAACAGAACCTCAGAGAATGAAAAAGAGCGTAATTGCAGAAGAAATAAATCAAGTCTAAAGCAGAGATGATGTTGTAGAAATTGCTACAGCACTGATTGTTGCAGCAACTCCTGTAGCACGCAAAAACAGAAAAAATGTGAATGCGTGTAAGTTAAGCAACTAAATTCTTTGCAGCTGATTATTATTTAATGGACAAAATAGGGAAGATATGGCATTCATTAATCTAAAGGAAAAGATCTTCTATGATTAGAAAGGATAAGCAAGAATCCTAATAATATTCAAAAATCCTTTCTTAGAATCCTAAGGATACATAGAGATCTCTTTGCTTTTTTTGGAAAACCCTAAGATATAAAAGGAGCACGTGTTTACAAGCTAGAAGGAGGGAGAAGCCGTCACACACAAAAAAAAAAAAAACCTTAAACAAACAAAGAAAAGACGGCAAGAGGAGTTTAAAAGAGAAGAAGAGCATATCTTATCATACATAAGAGAAGCTTCTTAGATTACAAGCATCATCTTTAGATTCTTCTATTTTTTATTTTTATTAAGAATGAATTCAATGGCTTAACCGATTATAGTTTTTATTTCTTTATTGATTATGAACTAAATTTTAATGTAGTTGGATTATAAACAAACTTAATGATGAATTGACTTATATTATTGTTGTTATTCTGCATCTGCTGTAGCATTTTGGTTTGATTGTACTTAAATTTAATTCCCTATTTCGGCCGACTACCTATTTAGTGGATACAAGCTAGGTTAGATCCTCAAAAAGGACTATTTAGTGGAATAAATCAAAGCAATACTTGATTTTAGATCAGGTTTCCTTAGTTGATTAATTATTAGCTTGAATAGGGCCATGCTTGATTTTAGTGATGAACTAGATATAGGGATTCACCTTGTAGGGTTAATAGATCCAAGAGCATATAATACTATGTCTAGTATTGAACCTTGTAGGGTTAATAGATCCAAGAGCATATAATACTATGTCTAGTGTTGGCTTACCAACTAGTCGCTGTTAGGTTGCATATAGATATAAGATATCCAACATATGACAGATGAGGATACATTAGGAATCTGCCCAGTGCTATAGTCAATGTTGTAGCAACTAAATCAGTAATTGCTTAGTAAGTCAATTGTCATTAAGTGCGTTTAGATCCCCAACTACACCTTAGCCATTGATTATTTTTTAGTGTTTAACGTTGCTTATCTCATTAAATTTATTTTATTAATCTTTTAAATTTTATTGCATCTTTATAAGTTAATTTTAATTTACTTTTGCTAAATTGTTTGCAATTGCACCGAATATAATTGTTGCAGCAGAACCAGTAACATCAATCCCTATGGAGACAAACTTAATACTTATCACTTTATTACTTGTGGTGTACACTTGCACAGTGACACCTAAAGCAAAAAATTAACAACAATGAGCTCATGAAAGAGCTACATATATTCTAATAGATCACCTCATTATCTTGTTTTCAGTAGATGGCATTACTCAAACTTTTGTTAAAGCTTCGCAAGGTGTATCAATATAATTTTAATTCAATTTCCATATGACATTGACAGTACGAATTTCCATATGACAGGCCCAAAGTTTTGACAGCCATTAAATTTCTTTCCTCTCTCTCTCTGTTCATTGCATGGAAGGGCTACGAATTGCTAAAAAATGAGCAATGCCCATCTTAGAATAAGAGTAGAAGCTGCAAGAATATTTAGGTACTTTTACCGCAGCAAAGTGCATAATTAATCTAGGGGTTAAAGATTCATAACTCAATCATACAGATTGTTAATATAAGATATCCATATCTTACAGGTACTCATATGATGCAACCTTTCAAAACACGCAATCTGAACTAAACCAAAATTAACAGAAACTCCAGTCTAATATTTATGTTTCACTTGAACAGCAATAGACAGATTTCACATGCTTAAGAACATACATGCATCTCTGCACATTCTTGATTCATTTAGAATCTAGTTCATAGACTAATATAGTACAGATACACTATACACATACATATATGAGAAATTAAAAGAAAAGGGGGATATGAAAATAAATCAACAACATCACAAGTAACACGTGTTGCATTATGGTAAGGAGGAACTACCTAACTCCTCCAGTGTAGACCTAAAAAAAACACTCCCATTCACTCCATGTATAGAGATAAATAATAGTTCATATAAGCAAGTGAAGCCAATAAATTTATTAGAGCTAAAACAAAATTGACAACCTGATGATAAAACAACAATTATGTACTACCACCCAAAAGCCAGAGTGTGTTGGCAAATGGACCGCTATTCTGTAAATGGCACTACCTTTATGGTATACAAATTCCTATCTACCTACACAAGCAAAGCAATAAAACAATAGCAGTCAGCATTTATAAACATTTACACCTAAATTACATACTCGATTAGTTAATTTAATTATAACAAGTCCAAAGCTAAACATACCTCTCTCAGATAGCCTAGAGTTGGAGTTTTGGCCTTTGTACAGAATATAAGTCCATTGTAACATACAAAAACTAAAATTAAAAGAACAAAAAAATTATAAAGATATCATAGATAAACAACAAGTTAGTAATATTACAGTTAACTGTAAAATTATTACCATGAAGAGAGAGAATCCTTGTTTAATTAGCTTTAATCTTCCGCTAATTTGTTCAGATGCAAACTGAGTGGGATGAATAGTTACGTTATCTTTGAATAAACCAGTTCAGCACCTTCCGGTTCGCTCGACGAGCTTCTCTTGCTCCTATCGCTTCTCATCATGCTTGATGATCCCTTTTCATAAACAAAAACCAAAAAATAAAAAATAAAAAAAAATTTCATCGACTCTCCGATTCATAGCAAAGTGAAATTCTTGTTTTGATAAAACACGATTCGATTGAAACTAGCAAGAAATGAGAAAGTGATTGCCGTGCATGAATGTGAATTAAAAGAAACTGCTTACTTGTCGCATAGACACACCCTAATTGGTGCCGTCTGATAAATCGTGTAGCTCCATTTCTTGTATGATTTTGCTGATTAATCAAGAATATAGTGCGAGTGGAGGGAGTGAAGGCAACGGAAGCCATCAAGAGCCAGGACCACAAATCTGAGCTGTTGGGTAGCACACCCAATGTTAGCGAAGTAACGGGTGCAGATCAACTCCCAAAGGTATTCGTCTTGAGACGTCTTGTGCCAGAGCTTGTTGACGCAGGCCGCCCGTTCAAAACTCCTGGTGTTTGTATGTTTCAACAACTCGAACAGGAGGTTCTCACCTCGATGTGAAGCCAGTTTCTTTGACTTGCTCTTCCTTCTCTTCTTGTTTGACTTTCTTCATTTTTGGTTTTATCTGGTGGTGACAAGAGAATCAAGACCCATATGCTTTATAAAGTAAAACTAGAGAAAAGAGGAAAAGGAAAGTGCTGGTGAAGAGGAGGATGATTTTATTTTGTTAAGAAATTGAGAGTTTTTTGCATTGTTAAGAGGCTGGGTGATTTATTTTATTTCAATTTAGGGTTTGTTGAGTTGAAATGAGTGGAAAGGATTTGGAAGAGAGGGAAGATGAAGAGGGAAGAGTTTTGTTTCGTTGAAGGCTCAAACATTTTACCAAGTGTTGAATTTAAGGTGCCCTAATTTTAAGAGTAAAACTACACCGTTTAGAATTGGAATACTCTAATTTTATTTATTGCATTTTACTTTTGGTAACTATTTTTTAATTATTAAAATGCACCGCTTGTTTTTCAAATAAAATAGTACATAAAATTTGGGTCAAACATAGTTAAAGTCATTTTTCTATCATGATTTATTGATAGAATAAATTTCTATCACGCTCCTATTATAAGTTCATGACAAACTATAATTCTATCATAAAGCCATCATAAATTAACGATAGAAAATATTTCTATCACAAGGCCATCATTAATCTATGATAGATTAAAAATTCTATCAAGAATCCGTCGTATTTTTATGATATACCTAAAATCTGTCACAAATTATCCGTCATCTATTGTCTGTTTTCTTATAGTGTTGGATACGATAATTTGTTTAGACACGTGGAATATTATCTTTGTAATTTTCTGTATTCATTTGAAGTATCAAATTATAGAGGCACTCTAAGTTATCTACTCAACGTAGATGTTTACAAAACTGACATTTCACTATTAGAAAAATAGGCTACAATGACAAAATTCTTCTGATAGATATTAGAAAAATAGTCATTTATCACAAGAATGTGATAGACACGTGATTGATTTTGTATATATCATAAAGGCATGATAGATTTGTGATAGTTTGTTTATCTATCACATACACATGATAGCATATTAATATTTAATGAAACGGTGAGTTTAGGATGGGCCAATTTGGGTATGTAACAATATCGTGTCTTCAAACCACTAAAAAAAATTCCAAGTGTTGGAATCTCCTTTGCCTTCACATGGCAAACCCTAATTTTTAAATCCAAACCGAATGACACATAAATACACAATCATTCTGCTGACAAAAAATTTGGTCCTCTGCTGTCCTGCTTGCCAAACACAAATTCCTACTCTTCGTCTTTGTCCCCACTCCCCAGCTTGCTGGCGATTTCCATTTACCTTTTTCTCTCAACTTAATGGTTGCTACTGGTAGCCCGCTACCTTCTTCAATTCCGAGCTATAGTTAATGTCTTCTTTAATTTAGATTTTAGAGTTTTAGCAGCCGATCTTCTTCAAGTTCGAGCTACTGCTACTGTCTTTCGTGAGAGGTAAGTGATGGGTTCTTTTTTTTTTTAACAAGTAACAGCTACCATAAATTTCTCAAAACCCTAAAAATGATGCCAAAATATAGGAAAAAAATAGAGCCACTCCATCAAGTCTTCGATGTAGACCGACACGTGGCCTTTAGGGACCGGCTTCGAGTTCATAGAATGATTCTGCGTGACGGACCTCTAGTTCAAGAAATGATTCCGCATGACGGGCCTTGACTTAGCAGAAAGACTCCGCACGATGCGGATGGCGTGCTGCTTGCGTAAAGTCGGAATGAAGGAAACTATACTGCGAGGTGTCACCTACAAGAGAAAGACGGTGAATTAGCTACTTTGTTTTCCAATTAAGGTAAATTTTGGTCGAATTTGAGCTGAAATTTAATGAGTTGAGAGGGAAGACGAGATTTTTAAAGAGGAAAAGGGGTGTTTGCTTAGCAAGAAAGCCAGAGAATTTTTTTGTATTTGGAAAGTGATGGGTTCTTTGTTTTCACTTCCTTATTGTTCTTTTTTGAGTAGATGGTGACGGGACAAGCTTTTAAGAATGTTTACTTAATTAAGTGGATAAAAATCTTACATCACTGTTCAGATAAATCAGTTACAGAACAATGGGTATGTTGTTGCTCAGGCACAAGCAATTACAGCTCTAGAAGCTCTGCCCCATCTTTCTTTCAATGTTGTTAACACGCTGAATAATTTCCTCAGTGACTTCACGGTTTCAACCAAATTTAGAGGTATATGTGGTTTTGATTTGACTTACTTTTAATGAACTGTAATTAAGGAATTTTTCTGTTGTTTCTAGGCCTTTTGGAGAGTTCGGATCGAGGCACCATTTGCTTTGGCTAATACAGCATCTGAAGGATTGTGAATATTCTCATCTTTATTCATTGAATATATTAAGCACATAGTAGGTCTAATATTGTTTGTTAGAAAAATGTATGCCAAAACTATTCAACAAAGGTATTCGCATAAATTGAATTTTTGTAAGAAACTATTCTTCAATTGTGAAAATTACTTTGGC
This sequence comes from Clausena lansium, assembly GCA_030449835.1. Lineage (NCBI taxonomy): Eukaryota > Viridiplantae > Streptophyta > Magnoliopsida > Sapindales > Rutaceae > Clausena > Clausena lansium. The sequence continues at coordinate 1,785,806 of JASUUF010000146.1, read as the reverse complement.
AGTTCTCAAACCCATTACAATTGATTGGTGCTTGTGTTTTTTATTTATTAGAAAGATATCTTCTGCAAAAACTTTACGAACTTCATTTTTGGAAATGCAATGGTTTATGTGGTAGTACTTGCATTTATTTGCTTGGTCTACTACAATTTCAGTCAAATAATTTATTTTGACTTGTGCTTATGACTAACTTTTTGACAGAGAAACTAGACCATTTATGGATGCATTGATGTGCATCCAATGATTTTTTCTCTTTATTCCCATTTTGAAATTTTTGGAAGTTTTTTTTTTAATTTGATTTGTCACATATTGTGCTTTATTAGTTGGAAATGTTTTGGTTTGTGGAACATGTTTCACTCTTAACTCAAACCTTGGCCACGCTGGCCTCCTCACTGACCCATGCACTACCTTCAATAATTAAAATTTTAAGCACATCCCCCCACTTTTTATCAGTCATATTCTTAGCAAATTTGGAATATTCACAGTCAATATCATGAGATAATTCATAGTAGGCGTTAATAAAACATGGGTCAACGGGTGCCTGTTTTTGTCTTATCCATATGCTTTGTTGGTCTTGCTAGAGCATGTTGGTATAAAATTCTTTCACAATGGGCACCACTGGGTTTTGTAGGTGCATGGAAAGCTTGCTCCACCTCAATTTTTCTGCCATCTCAAGTACAGATTTGATTGTGCCGGTGGGTAGTTTGGGAAACTCAAATCCCTTCTCTTTTAATAACTTTCTCAGATGAATGTGTTCATCAAATTTGTCTTCTGCCTTGTATTGATGGAAGTGCTCAGGATCGTGCAAACTTCCGCTGTTATCTTAACTCTAGGCATGCTGTAGCACAATAAAATAGTAGAAAAATAATTGAATAGAATGAGGTGAGTTGCTATTGTAGTTGCAAATGCCTATTGGGGGTGAATATGAATAGTGACTGCCTTAATATATAAAGAAAAAAAAAACGTGAAGATCTTTACTTGAATAAGGAAGCCAATTTTTAAGAGATTTATTTTAATTAAAATTGATTTAAAATTGGAAAAGATAAGTACCGAATTTTTAGAGGTAGATATCCTCTCGATTTATAGATTTTACTACCAGCTGATGTCATTGTTTTTAGATTTCAAATGGTAAAATTTTGACATGTCAGCCCAATGGAGAAATTTGTTGCTCAATGGCTTATCGAATCCATTTGTTGCTGCAGCATCCACTGTTGTGCTGCAGCAGGGTACATGACTGTATATTCACTTTGAATAAACTACTGTATTGCTGTGGTATCTGCTGCACATTACTGTCAAAATGGAGTTTTCCCTTTTTCTCCTTCCCGTCATTCTTGGATTTGAACCTTGTATGGCTTCCGTTTATCTAACCAAAAGTTCAAATTACACCTAGATCTGAGTTGAATTAAAATTAAAAGTAAAATGAAACAAAAATTACTAGGAAAATAACTTAATGCAAAAGAACTTCCCTTCTTTGGGTTGCCTCACAATCAGCGCTTGATTTTAGGTCCTTCAGCCTGACCTTAATTAATTGCTTAAATTGGATCTGTCAATAACATATCCCTTCTTGGAAGTTTGACTTTAGCCCCTATGAATGGTTTCACCCTTTGTCTATTGACCTTAAATATTTGCCCTGTTCTTGAATCATTGAGGTCCATGACACCATGTGGATAGAGTTTTAGGAGCCGAAATAGTCTAGACCATTTAGATTTCAATTTCCTAGGGAATAATTTCCATCTAGAGTTGTATAACAATACTTGTTGACCTAGAATTAAACTTCTCGGTTAAATGTGCCTATCATGACGTTGCTTAGTTTTCTCTTAATAAATTTTGGCATTTTCATAAGAGAACATCCTTAATTCTTCTAGTTCACAGAGTTGAAGCTTTTGTTACTCTGCTGCAGCAATTATGTCCATGTTTAATTGCTTCAATGCCCAATATACCTTATGCTCTAAGTCTAATGGTAAATGCGATGCTTAGCCATACACAATTCTATACGGTGACATCCCAATTGGTTTTTTGTGTGATGTCCTATATGCCCATAAGGAATCATCAAGTCGTAAGGACCAATCCTTCCTACTAGGATTTACTACCTTCTCCAATATTCTCTTAATCTCTCTGTTAGACACTTCTACTTGGCCACTAGTTTGTGGGTGATATGCTGTAGTAACCTTATGTGTGATCCCTTATTTAATCAGTGTTACAGCAAATAGCTTATTACAGAAGTATGTTCCTTCATCACTGATTATGGCCCTAGGAGTCTCAATGCGTGTAAAGATGTTGCCTTGTAGGAATTTCACCACTTCCTTGGCATCATTTGTGGGGAGGGTTGCAGCTTCTGCCCATTTAGGTATATAATCTACGGCCACTAATATATATAAGTTCCCAAATGATGGTGGGAATGGTCCCATAAAGTCTATTCCCCAAACATCAAAGAGTTTTACTTTGAGGACGTTGGTTAATGGTAGTTCATGCTTATTTTAGATGCTTTTTGTTCTACGGCACCTGTCACAACATTTAACAAATTCATGAGTATCTTTAAAAATTGATGGCCAATAATAACCTGATTGAAAAACTTTAGCTGTTCGTTGCCCTCCATATGTTGTAGCATGACATGCTTGTAAAATACTTGGAATTTCCTCGTTTGGAACATATCTAGGCATTAAATGATCAGCAAATAACTTATACAGAAATGGCTCATCCCATTGATAGTTTTTAACATCATGAAAAAAAAATTTCTTTTGCTGGAAATTTAAATCAAGTGGTACTATTCCACTTACTAAATAGTTACTATTCCACTTACTAAATCAGCTGCTCATCAGAAAATGTTTCCATAATTTCTTGCTTGGTCAATATGCTTGCATCTGCTTCCAATCTTGAAAGATGATCTGCTACCTGATTCTCAGTTCCTTTTTTATCTTTTATTTCTAAGTCAAATTCTTATAGCAATAGGATCTATCTAATTAACTTTGGTTTGGCATCTTTTTTTTTTAAATTAAATATTTTATAGCTGAGTGATCAGTATAAACAATAACTTTTGTGCCTACCAAGTATGATCTAAATTTATCAAATGCAAACACTACAGCTATTAACTCTTTTTCATTAGTTGCGTAATTGATTTGGGCTTTATTAAGAGTTTTACTAGCATAATATATAGAATGGACAAGTTTACCTTTCCATTGTCCTAGCACTGCTCCAACAGAGTGGTCACTGGCATCACACATCAATTCAAATGGCATGTTCCAGTCAGGTGCTGTAACAAGGGCTTTCTTTAGTGCAACAAATGCTTGTAAGCATTCCTATTTAAAATTGAATGGTTTATCATGCTCCAACAATGTGCATAATGGTTTGGCAATTTTTGAGAAGTTCTTAATGAATCTTCTATATAAACCTGCATGGCCTAGGAAACTTCTCATACCTTTAATAGAAGTGGGCGGTGGTAATTTATCAATTAGCTCAATTTTTACTTTATCCACTTCTATTCCCTTCCTAGAGATTCTATGTCCTAGAACTATCTTTTCCTAGAGATTCTATGTCCTAGAACTATCTTTTCTTGCACCATAAAATGACATTTCTCCCAATTAAGCACTAAATTAGTTTCCTTACATCTTTGAAGCACACTTCCTAAATTTTTCAAACAGTCTTCATATGATTTTCCAAACACCAAGAAATCATCCATGAGTACTTCAAGAGTTTGCTCTACCATATCTGAAAAAATGGACATCATGCACCTCTAAAATGTTGCTGGAGCATTGCATAGGCCGAACGGAATCCTCCTGAAAGCAAAAATTCCATATAGACAGGTAAATGTAGTTTTTTCTTGATATTTTGGTGCTATAGCAATCTGGTTATAACCCGAATAACCATCCAAGAAAAAGCAGTACTCTTGCCCTGCGAGTCTATCTAACATTTGATCTATGAAGGTTAGTGGAAATTGATCCTTCCCTATGGCCTTATTTAGGTTCCTATAATCCATACACACTCTCCATCTCGTTACTGCTCTTGTGTGAATGAGTTCATTCTTCTCATTTTTTACCACCGTCGCACCTCCCTTCTTAGGAACACATTGTACTGGACTTACCCATGAGCTATCTGAAATTTGATATATGATCCACTTGATAATCTCCTTCTTGACTACTTCTTTCATGATCGGGTTTAGCCTTCTCTGTTGATCTACCAAATTACTGTAGTAGTTCTCTAGCAGAATATTGTGCATGCATATTGATGGGCTGAATCCTTTAATGTCTGCCATTGCCCATCCAATAGCTTTCTTGTATTTACCGAATACTGCTGCCGAGCTTCTTTCTTGTCCTACATCCATAAAAGACAAAATAAATACTGGAAGTGTATTATTATCACCGAGATAAACATACTTGAAATGTGATGGTAAATGTTTTAGCTCCAAACTAAGGGAAATTCAAATGATGGTTGTGTTGGTTTTACTTCCCTATTTAGAAGGTCAAGTGACTCAAATTGTCTAATCTTGTTAGGTTGCTTTTCTTCTATCCATGTTAAGTCAAGTAGTTCACTGACTTCATCTTCCAAATCTTCAATGATTTATATGTTGTCCTCTACTTTGCTACAGCATTCAATGAATGATTCTGCTATAGCAAGTTCCACAACATTAACAAAGTTACAATCCTCCACTTTATCTAGACTCTTTATAGCTTCAAACACGTTAGAGGTAACTTGCTGATCATTAACTCTCATAGTCAATTCTCCTTATTGAACATCAATTAAGGTTTTTCCTGTAGCTAATAAAGGTCTTCCTAAAATGATGGGAACATTCTTATCTGCTTCAAAATCTAACATGATGAAATCAACTGGAAATATAAACTTATCCACCTTAACTAGTACATCTGCAATTTTGCCTTCTAGATAAGCATGAGATCTATTTGCTAATTGCAAAGTAACTATTGTAGGTCTAACTTTACCAAATCCTAGTTGTTTAAATATTGATAAAGGCATAAGGTTTATGCTTGCTCTCAAGTCACACAATGCCTTGCCATTGTATCAATTGCCTATTGAGCATAGGATTGTTAAGCTCCCTGGATCTTTTACTTTTTGCGGCATCTTGCTTTTAAGCATATGGCTACATTCTTGTATTCAAGCAACTTTTTTAGATTCTCCCAATCTTCTCTTTTTTGTCAAGATGTCCTTCTAGAATTTAACATAGTTTGGCATCTACTCTAATGCTTCCAAAAAAAGAATGTTGATGTGTAGTTGCTTCAATACTTCCAAGAATTTGCTAAACTATTTATCTTGCTTTTGTTTCTGTAATCTTTGCAGGAATCGCAGTGGATGTCTAAACTGTTATGGTACAGCAGGCTATGCAATTTGTTTCTCTTTTGCCAAGTTCTGAGTCGTTGCTGGAACATCTATGTTAACTTACGTTGGATCTGTTTGTACTACTGTTGCTGGAGCATGGCTGTTCTCTTCATTTTGCTGTGGATTGAAAAATGTTGGCTCTTCCTTAATTTGGGATTCTTTTTGGGTCAATGTAACTTTAACTCTCCTTTCGGGCAAGCCTACTGGTATATGCACATCTTTTCCTGATCTAAAATTAATGACTTTGCACTTTGCCTTTTCTTCTCTCCTCGAATTTTCTGTATTACTAGGTAGACTGCCTTGGGGTCTGTTGGTCAATACTGTAGCAAGCTGTCCCACTTGATTTTTTAACTTCTGCAACGATACTGCTTGACGTTGAACAACTGCTTTATTTTTTACAATATAATCCTTAAATAGTGCTTCAAGAAAACTGATCTGACCATTGCATGTGCTTCTTTGACCTTGGTTTGACTGCTGAAATCCGAGTAGTGGTGCAGGTCTATTCTATCCACTTGTTACTGTAGCATGTTGATTTTGTTGCTGGCCTCTCCATGAAGGGTTTTGGTGTTGCCTCTATCGTAAATTATATGTATTTGAATATGGATTTCCCTGATTTGGTTTCTTAAAGTTATCCACGTGATTTACTAAAGTAGGATTTCCAGGGCAATTATCAAATACATGCCCTTCTCCACAATGCACACATGTTGCTTCAACAACTTCATTTACTACTGCTGGAACAGTAGTCATAGCTTTTACCATATTAGTTAAGGAAACTACTTAAGCTGATAAGGCTGTTAATGCATCTAGGTTATGAATTCCTGCTGGCCTTCTTAATGCAACTTGTCTAATAGATGGCCATTGATAGTTATTGTTGGCTATCCTTTCTAAAATCTCGTAAGCCTCATTATAAGATTTAGACAATAGTGCACTATTTGCTGATGCATCCACTATTAATCTAGTGCTCGGATTTAACCCATTATAAAAGGTCTCCAATTGAATGCAAGAAGGTATTCCAAGATAAGGGTATTCTCTTATTAACTCCTTGAACTTCTCCCATGCATCATATAGACTTTCATTTCCAATTGATGGAAAGAATTTATTTCATTCCTTAATTTAGCATTCTTGGTTGGTGGGAAATATTTAATCAAAAATTTGTCGGCCAAATCATTTCATGTAGTAATGGAATTTGTTGGTATAAAATTTAGCCAAGCTCATGCTCTATCCCTTAGAAAGAATAGGAAAAGCCTCAATCGCAATGCTTCCTGTGATGCTCCAGCAATCTTGAAAGCATCACTCACCTCCAAAAATAACTTAAGATGAAAGTGAGGATCTTCATATGGCAATCCATTAAACAATCCCACAGTTTGCAACATCTGAAACATCATTGGTTTTAGTTCAAAATTTGCGGCTTGCACTTTCGGTCTCATTATTCCAGGATTTATAGCTTGAGGAGTCAATAGTCCATAGTCTCTTATGGTTCTGTCTGTATCATCTGCCATAACAATGACATTATGGTTCCTAGGGGGCCTTTGATTATTTTGGCCTTCTTGTCCTTCATTAATATTAATTGGTTCAATTACTCCTTGTTGGTTAAAATCTCTCATATTTGGTAACTCAACCATGTCTACAACAAATTTTGATTGCCTTTGCTTTCTTCTCAATCGCCTTGATGTTCGTTCTATCTCAGGATCAAATTGATACTCAATTGTTTTGTATTTGCATATACAAGGACGGCTAGAGCAAGTCTGTCAACACAATAAATAAATGAAATTAGCACCAAATAGAATTAAATTCACAAAAATTACTAAACAATCAATCCCCAGCAACGGCACCAAAAACATATTGTTGATTTTTATGCAAAAATAGGATGTCAAGTGTACAAAACAAGTAATCAAGTAATGAGTATTGAGCTCGTCTCCAGAGAGATTGATGTTATCAACCTTGCTACAACAAGTCTATTTAGTGCAATTATAAGAGAGAAAATAAAATAAATTATCTAAATAAACTTAATTAAATTTAAAAGGTCAATAACTAATAATTCAATAAACTGACACACGTCAACACTAAGAGATACTTAATTGATTAATGCATAGTTGGGAAGCCTAAACTCACTTAATGACTATTGACTTATAACCAATGTTAGAACTAGTTGCTATAGCATGTCTCCAGCACTAGGCAGATTCCTTATGTATCATTATATTTTGCCTGTTGGATATCTTATACCTATATGCAGCTCAACAATGACCAGTTGCTAAACCACATCTAGATATAGCATTAAATGTCCTTGGATCTAATTAACCCTACAAGATGAATCTCTATGTCTAGTTCTTCACTAATTTTAGATTAAACAATGCCCTATTCAAATTGATAATAAATCAATTAAGGAAAAATTTAATCTAAAATTATGTACTGCTTTGATTTATTCCCACTAAGTCGTCCCTGTTGAGGATCAAACTTAGCTTGAATCTCTAAATGGGTGGTCAGCCAAAATAAGGAATTTAATTAAATACAATCAAAACAAAATGCTGCAGTCGACACTAAAGAACAATTATAGAAGTCAAATCATTATTAAGATCATTTAAAACCCAACTACATATAAATTTAGTTCAGCCTTAACAGAAAAATAAAAACATAAATAGAGTTTGGCATCGAAATCATCCTTAAGAGAAATAAAACAAAGATTAAAAGAATCTAGGAACAAGATTTGAATCAAATGGTGGTTTTCTAGATTGGATTGTGATCTATCCTTGGTCTCCACTTGAACTTCTCGATTATAGCCCCTTGAATTCTTTTTTTCTTGTTTCCTTGATGGGCGAGGAAACGTTAGGTTCTGTCACGGCTCCTACTTTTTTGAATTATTATCTCTATTTCAAAATATACTTCCTACAGTTACTCCTCTTTTAGATAAGAATCTCCAGCAAATCTGCACTATTCTTGCCTTACACGCCAAGGAAATCTCATGCCATGTCAGCCCTACTTCAACCCTACTTGGTCCATAATCTTCTTAAGTTAATAGCATTTGTGCGCTACAACCATGCTGCAGCATTCAGCTATAAGACTTTGACCACTTGAATACCTAAAACGAATAAACATTCTTAAGAACAAAAAAATGAACTCAAATGCAAAAAATGAACTCAAATGCAAAAAAATGATGCTCTTACAAAACCTAATCAGAATATGATGCAAAAGATAGTCATAACTCTCTAAGTAGTCATATAACTCTCTAAGTCTAAAAGTACCATGATAACTCTCCTTTCATAGAGTTATTAGGAGAGCGGGCGAAAAAACAAAGAAAGCAGGCAAGTTTGCACCAAGCAGAAGCGCTATTGGTGATGAGAGGGAGATCAACGGAACGTGGCCTCAATAGGGATCACAATTATGGTAAATCAAAATCAAGAAGTAAGAAGAATGTCAAATGCTACAATTGTGGCAAGAAAGGACACATTAAGAAAGAGTTTTGGAACAATAAGAAGAGTAGAGATGGTAAAGCACATGAGTCATTAAATACTCAAGGTTGTGTGGCAAGTACTTCTGACGATAGCAAAATCTTCTATAGCGAAGCAGTAACTGTTGCAAAAGGCAGGAAGTGGTTAGCTGATATCTGACTTATAGACTCAAGAGTAAACCTGGCAAATAACTTCTTGGAGAGAATGGTTTCAGGCATATGAACCTATCTCAGGAGTATCTGTATACATGGGTGATGATTATGCCTTGGAGATCGCTAGTATTGGTATTGTCAAAATAAAAATGTTTGATGGTACATTTCGCACAATTCAAGAGGCATGACATGTGAAAGGCGTGAAAAATAATCTATTGTCATTGGGACAAATAGATAGCCTTGTATGCAAAACTCATGTTAAAAATGGGATCATGAAAATAGTTAGAGGCGCATTTGTATTAATGAAGAAGGAAAAGATTAATGCTAATCTATTCATGCTTCAAGGGGAAGCACTACAAGAAGCTGATGCGTGTATCGCGTCAAATGGAGAAGAATTGGGGATGATGTGGCATCTCAAACTTGGGTAAATACCGGAACAAGGTTTAAAGATTCTCTCTGAGTGCAAGCTGCTTTCGAGACTCAAATTGATAAACTTACCATTTTGCGAGTATTGTGTCACAAGTAAGTAGCATAGCTTAAAGTTTAGTAGATCTAGCGCTAGAAGTAAAAACATCCTAGACCTGGTTCAGTCTGATGTTTGGGAATCACCGAATTTATTCCAAGGAAGTGCTAAGCACTTTATAACTTTCATTTATGATTACTCCAAGAGATGCTGGGTGTATCCAATCAAGAAAAAATTAAATGTGTTTCCAGTGTTTAAGGAATACAAAGCGCGGGTAAAACTTGAATCTGGAAAAAAGAATCAAGTGTTTGAGGACAGATAATGGTGAAGAGTATACAGATGGTGAGTTTCTTACATTCTGTAAGTAAGAAGGTATTCAGAGGCAATTCATATCGGCATACACTCCTCAACAACATGCAGTGGCCAAGTGGAAGAACAGAACTCTTACAGAGAGAATAAGGGTTATATTAAAGACTGCTGGTCTACCCAACTCAATCTGGACAGAAGCATCCAAAACAGCCTATTATGTTGTTAATAGATCTCCATCAACAACTATTGAGTTGAAGACACTGATGGAGATGTGGATTGGGAAGCCAGCTAATTACTCTTACCTACATGCATTTGGATGTCTTGTGTACGTAATGTACAATGCCAAAAAAAGGATAAAACTATATCTAAAATCTAGGAGATGTATCTTCTTGAGGTATGTTGGTGGAGTAAAGGGGTATTGTCTGTGGGATCCTACTGCCCACAAGATTGCCATCAGCAAAATTGTTGTCTTTGTAAAAGATTAATTGCAAAGGAAAAATGGGAACGATAGCACTATAAAAGAAAAGTTAGAGACTGTGCTTGTATATGTGGAAAATAATCAGTAAGATTCAGATTCTTCTGAAGCAGTACCAGAGCACGAGGAACAAAAGCTAATGAGTGTGAGGCTCCAGAAATTCGTCAATCAACTCGTCAGAGGTGACTGCCAGCGTGACATTCGGAGTATGTTACAGAGATCAAAGTAGCATACTGTCTTCTAACAGAGGATGGAGAGCCATCAACATTCCATGAAGCTTTGAATAGCTCAGATGTTGCTCTGTGGATGATAATAATGTAGGAAGAAACTAAAGCTCTACACAAAAACAAGACTTGGAAACTTGTACCACTACCATATGGAAGAAAAGCCATTGGAAACAAATGGGTCTACAAGATCCAATGTGATGGTAATGACTAGGTGGAGCGGTATCATGCCAGATTAGTCGTGAAAGGATATGCTCAGGAAGAAGGTATTAACTTCAATGAGATATTTTTTCTAATGGTTTGACTCAAGAGAGTCAGAATAGTCTTGGCAATGTGCTACATTTGACCTACCTCTAGAGTAGTTAGATGTGAAAATTGCATTTCTTTATGGAGAACTTAAAGAAGAAATTTATATGCTCTAACCAGAAGGTTTCACTAAAACAGGCAAGGAGAACTTGGTTTGCAGGTTGAAAAAAACTCTTTACGATTTTAAACAAGCGTCGAGCTATTGGTATAAGAGATTTGATTCCTTCATCACGAGCCTTGGACACAACAAACTCAATTCAGATCATTGTGCATACTACAAGAGGTTGGAGGATAATGATTTTATCATTTTGCTATTGTATGTGGATGACATGTGGGTAGCAGGCCCAAACAAAGATCAAGTCCAAGAATTAAAGGTACAGTTGGCTAGGAAGTTTGAAACGAAGGAAGTGGGACTGGCAAACAAGATTCTAGGGATGCAAATTCACCGAAACAAAAATAACATGAAGATTTGGCTTTCTCAGAAGAATTACTTGATGAAAATCATACGGCGCTTCAACATGCAAGATTGCAAGCCAATTTCTACTCCACTTCCTGTTAATTTCAAGTTATCCTCAAATATGTGTCTTAGCAATGAAGTAGAGAGGAATGAGATGTCTCGAGTACCGTTTGCATCAGCAGTGAGAAGTTTAATGTTTACTATGACTTGCACAAGCAATGAGAACGGCTAGTAGATATATGGAAAATCCTAGTGGAAAGTATTGAAAAACAATAAAGAGGATTCTGAGATACATCAAAGGAACATCAGATGTTGTATTATGTTATAGAGGATCAAAATTTACTATCAAGGGCTACGTGGATTCAAATTTTGTAGGTCTCTTTGATTAAAGGAAATCCACTACTAGATATGTGTTTTCACTTATAGGAGGAGTTGTAAGCTAAGTTTCAAAACTGCAGATCATTGTGGATTTACTGCTACAGAAGCTTGTAAGGAAGCTATTTGGATACAAAGGTTAATAGTGGAGCTTGGGCACAAACAAGAGAAAATTCATGTGTTTTTGTGACAGTCAGAGTGCCTTGCACATTGCAAGGAATCCGGCTTTTCATTCGATGACAAAGCACATAGCGGTGCAGTACCACTCATTCAAGAAGTAATAGAGGATGGAAGTGTAGATTTGCGGCTATCAATCTCAGCCTTAAAATTTGTGAACATGTTCAAGGACTGTGACTTTTCAGGCAAGAGATATACATAGCCATATCTAGAAAAGTCGTCTATGAACGTCATAAAATACTGTTGACCATTGCAAGCTGTTGTAGGAAATGGCCCACAAATATCTGTATGTATGAGTTCTAAGATGTCCAAAGTCCTATTGGCTTCAAATCTTCTTTTATTGGTTTGTTTCCCCTTGATACAGTTGACATAAATATCAAAATATGTAAAATCTAAGGGGTCGATAATTTTGTCTGACACAAGTCTCTCTATTCTCTGTCTGGAGATATGACCTAATCTCTTGTGTCATAACACAGCCGAATTCTTATTGGTTAATTTTCTCTTCATACCTTATGTACTTAATTGCATGGATTCACCAAATGTAGCAATTGTATCAAGCAAATAAAGATTATCATAATCTGATAAAGAACCAGATCCAACCAATTTTGAATCATGAAACAAATTGAATTTTCTATTCTCAAATGGACAAGAAAAACCAGATTTGTCCAAAGCGGGAATAGAAATCAAGTTCCATCTAAAAGACGGCACTATAAATGTTTCATCAAGATCCAAATAAAATCTAATCTTTAATAATAATCTAAATTTTTCAATTGCCCCAACTTCAATTGTTTTGCCATCGCCCACATAAATGTATCTTTCACCATTCCTGGGCTTTCAGAAATCCAGGCAATCCTGTATAGACACACTGATGTGAGTGGTTGCACCAGAATCTATCCACCATGTATTTCTAGGTACCGAAGTTAAATTAAACTTAGAACAAACCAAACCATGCCCTTCAGCTCCACAAAAGAAACAACTAGTGCTTTCTGGATCACTCAGTTTCTTTTGTTGTTTATCACTCAGTTTCCTTTGTTGTTTCCTTTGAAGTGTTTTACCTGTAGCTTCCTTATCCTTCTTCATCTTTTTGCACTTGTCCTTGCCTTTATACCTCATTGAAATTAGATTTGTCAAGAGTTTACCTATTTTTGTCTTTTCATTCTTAACAAACCTCTTTTCAATTTTTAAAAGGAACTCTTTAACCGTAAATATCTTTTCAGATATTAAGCCAATGAATACTTCTGGAATGACATTCTTTATGATCATCATACACATGCAATTTGATTTCTCCCACCTTTCCAAATTCTTTTTGTCATCAGAAGTACTCTCATCTGTAAAAGTTGGAGGAGAATCAACCCTTAACACTAGGTCAAGATCCATGACTGAGAGAACTAGTAAGATGCTCTCTTGCCATGACTTGAAATTAAAGCCATTTATCATAGGAATAAAATTGATGTTGGCAGTAATATTATCATGAGTCATAACTGAACAGAGAACAACAAACAAACAATACAAGCTCCTATAAGCCTCAAAACAATAATAAATTCAAATATGAACCTTCCTTTAGGCTGATCGATATTCACAGAAATTACATACACAAAATCTTTTATATTCCAAAACAAATTAATTTCCACAATAGAGGTCACTTTGGCGACGTGTTGCTTCAATTAATTCATCTTAAAATATATATATATATATATATATATATATATATATATATAACCATACCAATATTTGAATTTAAAATTATACTAAAAATTACCCAAAAATTTTTTTTAAAAATAAATTTTTTGTCGAAAAAGTCAACGATCAATTGACTGTTGACAGATCGGTACTATTCGGGTCAAATCGACCCGTATCCAAAAAACCAAATCCAATATCTAAATAAAATCCAAAAACGGGTTAGGGTTGAATCGAGTCAGGTCAAATCCAAAAGAAACCCTAACCCAAACTTTATCCTTTTTTCTTTTTCTTTTTGATGGCAACGGCTGCAACTAGATGTCGATTTGCCACAGCTCTCCCTCGCGGCCACCAAACACGCTGCAGCAGCGCAAATCTTGCCTTGCAGCGAGATCCACACCAGCAGCAGCACAACACACAACCAGCGGCATACCAACAGCCACACAAGGTGTCGTGTCTTTGCTGCCGTGCTTCTCATCACCAATACGATGGCCATGAAATCTCAAGTGCAGCCAATCTAAATTCTTTTCACATATATGCATATGTGTATTTTGCTGAATCCGGCCAAAATTTGATTTTCCAATTTCCAAATCTTAAACAACCGAAAGCCATGTTTGCTAATTTCATGAATTTTACATTTCTTTAATACCAAAATTTTCGAAAATAAAATTAATCTAAATTTTCGAATTTTAATCCAGACAACACAAATTTGTTCTCAAACTTAATAATACAGGATTATTAAATTCAAGAACACCTAAAAATGTAATCAATAATTGAAAATAAATTTGATTCTCAATGATTCAATATGAAGAGGCTCTGATACCACTTGTTAGAACAAAATCCTTTTGTGAAAATCATCACATATAACCCAGGAACATTCATGTTGTATCATCAAGAATCAATAGATAAATATGTGGAAGCGTACCTAAATCCATAACACTAATTATCCGTTAGATCTGTATGGTTAGCTTTCTAGATCAGCACGTATATCTTATAGAATCCTTTAAATTTTCTCCATGCACTCTTTCTGATGATGGGATATCAGAAAGAATAAAATGATATGTGTGTCATGGGGACCATAACCACTTATATAGACAACTTTTCCTATTGCCTTTAGGTATTCCTATTTCAGCCTATCATAAATAGTCATTACCCATTTAGTTTCTGTACATTAAATGCTCATATCCTATTAGATACATTAAAACCCAAATGACTGAAAACCTTATTGATCACTTTTAATTGGGCTTAACCTTATATAACAGTCAGCAATACATAATTATTCACCTATAAGCCCAACATTGGATTAAGGATCCAACAACATTGGATTAAAAAATCCAATAATGAAGAGCCAAATGATAGGTATTTGATACCCACATCCCATATTTGAACAGAGTTTCAATAGTTGTGAAAACGTTTTCTATTATAAGGGTTAAAGTTGCACCATTTAACCGATTTAATGATTAGGTTTGTGGAATTGGTTTCAAGTGCAGAGGCTGCCGTTGAAGAAGTTGTTCGACGTGGAGTAGGCTTTTTGATCATTTAAATGAATAATAATGCTTAATTATGTCCTGAATACAGAGTGGTGCTCAAATGCGGACACTTGGATGATGGAGTTAAAGGACAAGAAAAATACATATTTGAGTTCGAAATTTTTTTTTCCTTTTAGCTCCATCCAGATGAATTTTCAAGTGGACGTCCGCATCTAAGCAAGACTCCCTGGTTATACATAAGTTTGTAATTAATATAGCTTACTTTTTCTGGTGCTGCGCTTGTTCATGTGGCTCATCCAAACAAAATTGCTGTTGGAGGACATTCCTATGGAGGATTCATGACTGCTAAGCTACTAGCACCTGCCCCCATCTTTTTTGTTGTGGAATTGCTCGTTCTGGAACATACAACAAGACATTTACACCTTTTGGCTTTCAGGTAGCTACCCTAGCAAGTAGGAGCATAACCTTCTTACTTAATTTGATGCATTTATGACTTTCGTGTAGAATGAGTTCAGAACTCTTTGGGAGGCTACCAGTACTTACATAGAGATTAGCCCTTTCATGTCTGCAAATAAAATTAAGAAGCCAATCTTGCTTATCCATGGAGAATGTGATGATCAACTTGGACTATTTCCCTTGCAGGTGATTTGAGAGCTTCATCTTTGTTAGTATATCAGCTCATGCTGATGATGTGTTAACTGGTGCAGGTGCAAATTGTACTGATGATGTGTCGATGCTGATGCTGATATTGAAAGTGCAACTCACGTGTTCAATTGTATAGCTGTTAGTGAAATTTTGTAAATATAAGTTTGTTGTATTGACTGCATGTGGCAGCTGATGATTGGCTCTACTATGATCTAGTTAGTTATTTATAAGAGTGCTCAGCAACTATAAATTGAGCAAATACTCAGCTCATGTGTGCACGAAGTTTAATAGAAAAAGTTTCTGGAATTCTCTGTTTCATTTCTCTTTAATTTTCTCTCTGTTTTTCTTTGCTTCCAAACACATAGTTTCATATTTTCTCAATCTTAAATCTTTCTCTCCTCTTCTTTTTTTTTTTTTTCCATAATAACCAATTAATAATCCAATATCTTTAGTAGCTTAATTAATTTTTGAAGTTGCACTCTCACATGATGCAATCTAAAGATTATTCGATGCTCTGAAAGGACATGGTGTTCTTTGTCACCTGGTCATTCTTCCCTTTGAGAATCATATCTATGCTGCACGCGAAAGTATCATGCATGTTATTTGGGAGACTGATGGATAGCTTCAGAGATATTGTGTCTTAAACACTTAATTAATGTGCGTTAATATTGAAGTTGACACCTGTGAGTTTTTTATTCAAATTCTAAGGGCTGAAAATTCTGGTAAATCAGCTTTATAGATGTAACGTTAGCTGGGAGCCAAATTAAAAGATTAGATTGTGCTTTTCGTGCAATCGGTCTTAATTATGTGTTACTGTTGCACCGACTTTCTTAATTAATTGGTTTATTTAATCTTGATTCATTACTTGTTAAGTGGATCAAGATTCATCTAAAGATAGCTTTAGATCAAGCTTGATTAGGTACTTAACAACATAACATGAATAGTGTTTAGAACTAGCCATGTAACACTGGAAAATTTCTAGAATCAGAGGTAATACAACCAACTATGCATATATGATGTGTATTTAGATTTAATGTAATCACCACTTACATGATAATTTTTCAAAATAAATACACACATGTCATAGTATGATTTACGTGTTGTATGACTAACAAGGTACCTCTAATGTATTCTAGAATTTCTCATAATATTAATATATATAAACAATCATAAATTTAATAAACTATCCTTAATCAAGTCTATTATATTAGAATTTGGATTCCTAGTTCCTACCTCCACTAATTTTTCTAACCACATATTACACCATAAAATTTTTCTTTCTTTTTTTTTAAAAAAAAAAAAAACTTGGGATGCTTTTGCTAGAAAATAAAATTACTTATCCTTTTATGGGACAACGAAAAGATTAAGATATTAATGGCTCACATGCATTTCATGGCTTCAATAATTTGAAAATTAACGGCTGGACGTTTAATTGTGGATTACTAGAAAACCGATTATCGTGTTCATTTTTTTGTCCTTTTTTTTATATGATTTAAGAGAGTTACTGTTTAATTCATTATTAAACTATCTAGTTTAATAAAGTCAAGTGTTTAATTAATTATAAAGTTATATTGCTTAATAGTGTGCCCGTATGGAAAAAAATGAGGGTGCCCACACCTAAAAATTTATATATATATATAACAATCCATAATCCTAGACTTTCTTAAGTTTGGGAATAGCGTAATGTTATTATATAATTATACCATATGATTTTACAGTTTTCCGAGGCTTGAATAAAGTTTAGGATTCTGGACTAGATCAATACTTTATATATATATATATATATATTAAGTATTAATTAATTATAAAGAAATTACTTATAACAAATTAAGTAATTTATATATATATATATATATAAATTCTCAGGTGCAGATGCTTGAATGCAAATTTCTTCCGAATTCACTTTTACACCATATGTTGCTATAGTTTTTGTTCTATTAACACTATTACATCATATGGTATAATTTTCGCATATGCATTTTTGCATCCACAAGAGACAAGTACTATATATTATTAAAAAATAGATGACTTATCATGTCCGAATTAAAATTTTACAACGGCAGTTTTTATCAAAATAAAATTGACTGCTAAATGCAAATTGGGGGTGGGCAACGGTTCAATTCAGTTCAGTGTCTGGCCGAACCTAAAATTTCAGTGTAGTTCAATACTAAATTCCAAAGATCCGATAAGAATAGAACTAAAAAAAGAATCGTACTAAATCCAAAAATTTTCGGTCAGGTCCTTCAAATATTTATATTTATTTTTTATTTCTTACAAATTTAACTTTTTTTTATTTTTTTCTTATGTCCTCTTAAATCATTCTGCTTGCACTATTTTAATATAAATAAATGTTATTTTTTTATTCAGTCTGCTTTATGGGAAAAATACTGATCCGAAACCTAAAAATCAAACCGAACTAGTTTCTTCAGAACATGTTCGGTTCTGCCCAACCTTAATGCTAACCATATCGTCTGTGTTATGATATTTGGCTCTAGAAAGGATTTCATCCCTTTTTTCTCATTTCACATCCGAAACTATCCCCTATTAATTGATTAGCATATTTTTAATTATATTTTTCAGAAAGAACATATGACTTAGTTTTCTCTTTAAATCTAGAGAATTCTTAAAGAATTTCATATACAACTAATATGAAAAAGAAAATGAAGTTTGTAGATTTCATGTTTACAATATTATGGATATTTATATGGCCGAAGTTTATAATTATCTTATTATTCTAATATAGTCATTATTATAATTGTAATTGTAATAGTAGTTGTAATTGTAATTAGAATTGTTAATGTTATTATTATTAAAATTAAGTAACTCATCTATTATATAGTAAGTAATTATTATTAAAATTAAGTAATTATTATTAAAATTAAGTAACTCATATACAACTAATATGAAAAAGAAAATGAAGTTTGTAGATTTCATGTTTACAATATTATGGATATTTATATGGCCAAAGATTATAATTATCTTATTATTCTAATATAATCATTATTATAATTGTAATTAGAATTGTTATTGTAATTATTATTAAAATTAACTCATCTATTAGATAGTTAATAAATAATTTTATAAATTATAAAATTCATCATCTAATAAATGGATGACCCACCATATTTGGGGCTTAAATTGAATTTCAACTTTTGTCATCACTCATATTTTTGTGTTTTTTTTTGAAGAAATATAGTTGTAATGATTATTATTCTATATAACTATTAAAAAATACGCAATCTCTTTCGTTTATTAAAATCATTTGAACTCAATTTTATAGATGACGCGTCAATTGGAAAGCAAACTTTCAGCTGTCATGTAGTCGAATTATATATAGAAAACACGACATGATATTTGTTGGCCGAAAATAAACGACGAGTCATCTAAATGATGCACCGGCGCAAGCCTTTTGCGCATGTCAACTGCAAGAATGTCATGGAAGACAAGTCGTACGTCTTGCTTCTTCACATAGGAATGACATATAGTTTAAAAAAACAAAACGATAATATGAAACAAAAATTTACTATCTCGTCATCAACAATAGCCTCTGACCATTCGGTTTATCTGAAAATTTTCATACTAGGAAATTTATTCATAAATGCATATATTAAAACAAAAATCATAATGATATTCAACTGAACTTGACCAAAAATTAAACCTGCACAAGTAGTTTCCATACATTCTTCAAATCGGAAAACATCTCTGATAGCTTCTGGTGAACCGTAATCAAAAGTTAGTAGTTGAGCTTGACTGCTCTTGTGGTTTGATCTTATTTATAGAGATTCAAGTAGCAAGACAGTGCCAACAAGGTATAGATAGGATCAACGGCAGAAGTTTTATTATACATAAGTAGGTAGGATTAACGATTTATTGTCTACTATGGTTAACTTGAATGTGCAAAACGTGGGAGCATGCATAGGCCTACAAAATAAAAAATTTAATAGTATATTAGAAGATAAAGAATTAACGGCTTCAGTTCAATTGTGTAAGGGAGAATCTTTAAGGAAATAGTTGATGTCCCAAAACACAAAAAAAAAAAAATTGTCCGACTGCAATCGCCACTTCCGCCGTCATAAAGGAAACGATTGATGTCAAAAGAAAAAGGAAATCAATGGAATAGTTTTCTAAACGAAAGAATTATTTGACGAGATAAAAAAATGAAGATACAATCCTTGATTAAAGATGTTCTTGAGAAGATCAAAGGAATGACTTTTTAATTGAAAGAATTCCTTGATCAAAGGAATTTATTCATGGTAAAAAAAGTGTACATGAAAACAATGGAAGATTCTCTTGACTAAATTCAAAGAAATAACTTCCGAATTGATTGCATGACACTGGCAAGAAACCATGCATGAAGAAAAATCAAGGATTTACAATATATTTGAAGGCAACCTGGGAGTTCACAATATTTTTCTCTTACTAGCTTCAGGGAGGATGTGAAGAATCAAACAATGATGACAACAAAATAAGTAATTAAATTGATTGATTGTATCTATCTTTGTAGATCGATATAAAGATTGATTTTCAATCAACACAAAAATTGATTGACTCAATCATTGTCAATCAATCCAATTCCCAAATTCATAACTGTTTAATTTTCTCTATTGTGTTTTTAATTAATCTTTGTATAATTTGAGCCTTTGTGCTTATGAATTAGAGTGGAATTTATTTTATTATATATTTCTTCAAAAGTTTTCAAATTCAACAGTAGCCGTTAATCCTTTGTCTACTAGTATACAATTAAACTTCATCCGTTCATCCTATATCTACCATGCGTTATTCGTCACAAATAACTATAGAATTACATTGTATATATATTTGATAAATTGTGATCCAGGGATCGCTTACTAGCTGCAACAATTAGGTAACCAATATGTGGAGTTTGTTTTAGGAAACAATATGTGGAGATTGTTTTAGGAAAATATTCAAAGGAGAGATAGCGTAGTTAAGCTGACATGGATATATAGATTAATTAATCAAGATTAACATATTGATGCAATAATTTTAATTTTTTCCCTTTTTAGAAAATATGGTGCACACATAAATAAAAAAAAATTACTTATAAATCCCAAGGGAACTTATAAGTTGAACTGAACCAAACTATGACACTCACACAATTGACAAGTAACAATATAGCCGAAATTGTGGCATAACCGTGATTAAAACCCAGTGGAGAAAATTTTAATTTACATAAAGATTTTGATTTTCCTCAAGTGTATTTATCTAATTTTGGATAAATTTAACATACTCCATAGTGATTTTTTTATGAAAATATAATCTTAAAACGTTTTTTTTTTTGGGTATATTATTTTAATCTAACAAGGACAAATAAAATTTTTTGTTGAAATATAAAAATAATTTTCTAAAAAAAATTAGGAGCTTCTCCCAATATGTTTGGAATTTCTCCTATATTAAGGGACAACATGAAGGATTAAAATTTTCATTGGTAATTTCATCATCAGCAATACTAGCGTCATATATAGCAAATGAAAAGATCGCTACCAACCATTTTTACCTAAAAGTTTCATACTAGAAAACTTATTCATAAATGCGCATATAAAAATAAGAGTTATAGATGATGTTAAACTGAAGTTGGCCTAAAAACCTGTGAAAGGAGAAGGAAGTTTCCATATCTTCCAAATCGGAAAGGATCTCTGCTAGCTTCTGGTGAACCGGAAACAAAACTCAAAAGTAATAAGTTGCTTCTGCAATTCTTGCTAGCTTGTGGATTTTCTCTTTTTTTTTTTTTTTTCCTGGATAAGTTCCTACGTTCTGGTTTGATAATATCACAAATTTCACTCAAGTGGCTGACGAGGGTGATTGGGACGTATCGTTAATGCATGCTAATAAACGTTTACGTAGATGAGTAGATAAGGAATCAACGGTTGTACTTCAATTGTGCGGTGGGTCCCATCCCACGGCAATAATTCATTTTCATTATATGAGAAACTAATAGCAATTAATACGTACGTGCTAGTCTTTTCTTTCACATCTCATGGCCCAATAATTTGCAAATTAATTAAGACCAATTTTTAACAAACTTGTGACAGATGTCATTAAGGCATTGCATGCATTAACGAACCAATCAATACTAAATTGACATAACCATCGAAAGACGGGCACAGCCAAACACATTAAAAAAATTTAAATGATTATTATAATATATATTAAATAAAATAAAATAATTAATATTTTAATAATAAAGGAAACACAATAATAAAAAATTAGTTTAATAATAAATAAAAATTAGTTTCAAGTTTAATGGTTCTAGTTTCACATTAATAATAGGTGTTTCATGTTTATTGGACCACTAAGCTTCATGATTTTTGAGGTTACAAGTTAATGGTCTAAGGTTTTATGTTCATTGCCTCCAGTTTCAAGTTTCCTAGGTTTCAAGTTTAACGGTTCAAGTTGCAAGTTAATGGTAGGTGTTTCATGTTTATTGGACCATTACTTTCATTATTTTAAGGGTCGCAAGTTAATGGTCTTAAATTTCATATTGATTGCCCTCAATTTCAAGTTCCTCTAGTTTTAAGTTTAATGGTCCTAGTTTCAAGTTAATGGTAAGTATACCATGTTTATTAAACCATTAAATTTTAGGATTTTCAGTATTGCAAGTTAATGGTCAAAGGTTTCATGTTCATTGCCCTTAGTTTCAAGTTTCTTTGGTTTTAAGTTTAATCGTCCCAGTTTCAAGTTAATGGTATTCGTTTCAGGTTTATTAGACCATTTATTTTCATGATTTTAGGGATTGCTAGTTAATGGTCCCATGTTTCATGTTCATTGCCCTCAGATTCAAGTTACAATGGTTTCAAGTTTAATGGTCTCAGTTTCATGTTAATGGTATCCGTTTCATGTTTATTGGAACGTTAAATTATATGATTTTCAGGGTTGCAAGTTAATAGTCATAGGTTTCATGTTCATTGTCCTCAGTTTCAAGTTCCTTTGGTTTCATGTTTAATGGTCCCAGTTTCAAATTAATGGTATCCGTTTCCTGTTTAATGGACCATTAATTTGCATGATTTTTGGGGTTGCAAGTTAATGGCCCAAGGTTTCATTTTCGTTAGACTCAGTTTCAAGTTCTTTTGGTTTCATGTTTAATGGTCTCAGTTTCACGTTAATGTGTTTCATGTCTATTGGACCATTAATTTTCATGATTTTCGGGGTTGCAAGTTAATCGTCCTCGGTTTCATGTTCATTGCCCTGAGTTTTAAGTTTAATGGTCCCAATTTCATGTTAATGGTTGCTGTTTCAAGTTCAATGAACCAATAAATTTCATGACTTTTAGGGCTACAAGTTAATGGTCATAGGTTTCATTTTCAATGTGATTCGGTTTGGATTTAAAAATTAGGGTTTTGCCATGTGAAGTCAAAGGAGATTCCAACACTTGGAATTTTTTTTAGTGGTTTCAAGACACGGTATCATTATATACCCAAATTGGCCCATCCTAAACTCACCGTTTCATTAAATATTAATATGCTATCATGTGTGTGTGATAGATAAACAAACTATCACAAATCTATCATGCCTTATGATATATAAAAACTCTATCACATATCTATCATATTCTTGTGACAAATGACTAATTTTCTAATATCTATCACAAAATTTTGTTATAGTAGCCTATTTTTCTAGTAGTGAAACGTCAGTTCTGTAAACATCTACGTTAAGTAGATAACTTAGAGTGCCTCTATAATTTGACACCTCAAATGAATAAGGAAAAATACAAAGATAATATTCTATGTGTCTAAACAAATTATCGTATCCAAATTTCACAATTTTACACAATATACACACAATTTGATAAATATATGACTGCAATATGATAAAATTTCAAGAAAGCTCAGATAGCAAGTTCTTAATTATGTTTATTGTACTTGTTTATTGTGGGATTTTGATCTAGTGCACGACGGCGCATACATTAGGGTGCACAATGTCATCCATATCAAAATATGATTGGGTCCTTATGTACTGTGGGTCCCATCGATGCCTAATCATGTGTTACCATGCGCGACCATACATACCGTTATGTACTCGACGTCGCGCGCTATATCAACTTTCTCTCTCTCTCTCTCTCTCTCTCTCTCTCTCTCTATATATATATATATATATATATATATTTAAAATATTATATTATTTTATGAATTTGAGTAAGTGATTGACATAAGAGATTTCCTCTCTTTTTCTTTTTCATCTTTTCCTTTTTTTTTCTTTTCATTTCTAAGAATAAGGGTTTTGGGATTTGGAATTTAATTGCACTCAAGAGCAATACAAAGAATTTTTTTTTATTTTATTATGAAATTAGCATCTTCTTATGTCTATTTTATAGAAGTGCACTGTTTTTAAAACACCAAAATGCTTTAATTTTTAATGGCAACCCAATTTCTTTCTCATCAATTTAAGCGGGATTCGAGCATACAAATATTTTTGATACTAGTGAATAAAAATAAAATTAAAGTCATCCAAGTATGTTTTCCCCTTCTACATAAACAAATAAACGTTAAGATGATGGAGGTTTTCAACTCCACGTTTAGAGATCAGATTTTGTAACTTCATACAACTTAAACAAAATAATTAACAAATAAATTCATAATAATTATGGTTGAAAATCATGCTAGCGACGACTTTCATCTCTGCTTACGAGTGGGTCTTGCAATCAAGCTCCAATTTGCATGATAAGCCTACTAGACAACATGACTTTTTTAAACAATGAAATTATAAATTTATATTGTATATTCAATAAATCATGATTCAGGTTTCACTTGCTAGCCACAAGAATTAGCCATCTCAATCAATTTTAACACATGGACACACAATAATATTCATTTTATTTATTTCTTTTTTCAGGAAAACACGGTACACTTAAATAAACGAAGAAAATCTCTTGGATATCTCAAGAGATCTTATCAGATGAACTAAACCAAAGAAATTCTCACACAAGTAACAGGTAATAATATACCTGTCTTTTTATTTAATTAAACATAACACAAAAGAGTAACACTGTAATTAACCAGTGTAGTTGAGATTTCTCCCATATTGGGGGACAACAAGAAGATCAAGATTGTCATTTGCAATGTCATCATCAACGATACTGATAAGAGGAAATAATAGGAGGATGATCGTCTCCGACCAATCATAACTGCCTGAAAATTTTAGAAAAAAAAATTAATCATATATACACATTAAGATAAGAATTATAAATGGTATTCAACTGAAGTTGGCCAAAAAACCTGCGCAGATAGTTTCCATAATCTTCAAATCAGAAAAGATATCTGTTTTCGGAATCAAAATTACAAAGTAATTTAGTTGCTTTTGCGAGTTCTTGCTTCTGATTTGATATAACATGCATGTAATGTATATATAGAGAGTGAAGTAGCGGAGGGTGCAAGGTAGGTGACTGGGGCGTAGGTAATTACAAGACAAACTAATAGCAATAATAAAGTCTTTTCTTTCAAAATATTAGTAATTTAATTTGAAAATTGTGGCCAGAGCTGCCAAAATGTGGTTTTTTTTTCATGAAACATTTTTCAATGGCTGACATGCATCTCGTGGCTACAATAATTTGTAAATGTAAAAGAAAACTGAAGATTTATAATCTTTGACTCGATATGTATATTCCTTTAATTTGCGGGCGATAACAGTTTATCGGAAATGATTATAATATATATAATAAATATGTAAATTCAATAGCCAACAGTAACAATATCTCGTGAATTTTAAGATGAAGTTTTAACTGTAAGTGGATAGCTTTAACAAGGCTTAGGTTTTAGGTTTGAGTCTCATATATATAGTGTGCGTGTGTTTTAACTAATATATTTTTTTTGACCAATGCCTAGCTCTGCTAGCTAATGGATGGTCTTATCAAAACTTAGGTGTAAGGTTGGAATTTCATATAGTTTATCGGCAATAATCGTAATATATACAATGAATATATAACAGTTGATCGGTAATAACAGTTCAAATTGCCGATGGTGACAAGTACGTACGTGGTACGTCGTAAGTAGATGACTGATCAACGGCTAATGTTTAATTATAGCTTTGGTTGATTCAGAATTGATATCCTTTTATATTAATTACAAGGAAAATGATAAAGAGTTCTATCGATGACATAATAATAATAATAGAAATAATAATAAAATCATATGATGTTATGTTAATTCAAAAATTAATATTATTTTCAGTTAACACTATAACATCATATAATTTTGCAGTTATTTTGTTATCATGTTAAATATTTTGAACTCGAATTATTAAAGAAATATAAACTCCTTCATTATCAGTTCACGTGATTCTAGTATTAGCTAGTAATCCAAAGTCAATATCATAATATTTTATGTTATCAAATTTCGTATTTATGACATTGCCATTACCAAACATATGATTCAATTTGCGAGAATAATGTGGGAGCTTGCTCAGATCATGGACAGCTAACACGTACAGATCATTCAAGATCACCATCGAAATAAACAAGATTACAATAACAAATTAAGGTGTTATACAATTGGATCCTGATTTGAGCTTTATTGAGCTTTTAAAGATCTTATGCTATATGTATTTTAGTATTAACTACCAATCAGCAGTTGAGTTAATTACTCAGTACATAGTACATGATCAGATTAGAAGAGAATCAGAATTAATATCATTTTATATTAACCAAAAAGGAAATACAATCTCTTTTGTCATCACTTCATGTAATTCTTGTAATCCAAAGTCAAATATCATATTATTTTTTATGTCATCAAATTTCGAATTTATGACATTGTCATTACCAAACAAATGATTCCCATTTAATAACACTATTTTTAAGAAGTAATTGGTAGGAAAAATAATAATAATCTTACGTTTGTCAAATAGTATTTTAATTTTGTACATCTTAAATGAGATGACATTCAATTTATTTGGTAATGGTTCGTATATACCGATAAGTCCGCAAGTTGTAAATTAATTTACTAATAAATAAATGACAACAATAAGCACGTAGATCATCTAGCATGGGTACCAAATGATAATATATCGGAAAAAGAAAGTGTTCTAAATTATGTTGCACTCAAAACTAACTAAAAGATTTTGTGTATGCACAGTACATTAAGTATGCATAGTACATTCCTTTAATTTGCTGACACTAAGAGTTTATCGGATATAATTATAATATATAAAAATAACATATAAATTCAAGTAGCCGACAGTGACAAGAATGTGGTTAATAGATGATGGATCAACTGCTGATGTTGAATTGCAAATTAATTATTTTCGGCGAGAATAACGGGGGAGTTAATTTGGTTATTCAGATTTGATATCCTTTTTAATTAATTATTAAGAAAATACAACCTCTTTCAATATCTTTTCACGTGATTCTAGTGTTAGGTTTTGTAATCCCAAGTCAAATATCAAAATATTTTATGTTATCAAATTTCGTATAAATGACATTGACATTACCAGAACATATGATTCCCACTCGGGTCATTTTTTTAATCGCGGCATCTATGCTATAATTAAACATAAATTGTGTAAATAAAACATAAAATATGTAAATTTAACAATAAACTTGTAAATCAACATTAAGTGTAAAACAAAACATAAATTATGAAATTGAGCATAAGACTTATAAATGGAAGGTAAAGCAACTAAATTAATATAGGAGTGCCAAATTGGTGTATTACAACTAGTAAACAAAACAAAAACTTATGTGTAGCATAAAACTTGTAAATCAATATGAAGTGTAAAATGAAACACAATTGTGCTTATGGAACTTAACACTTGTAAATGGAAGATAAAACAAGTTAACCAACATAAGAGTGGCAAATTAATGTATCATTAGTAAATAAAACAAAAACTTAGAGGTATAAAATAAAATTTGTAAATCAACATTAAGAATAAAACTTGTAAATCAACATTAAGTGTAAAATAAGTAAACAAAACTTATCAATATAGCATAAAACTTGTAAATCAACATTAAGCGTAAAATAAAATATAAATTAAGTAAATAAAACATAAGACCTTTAAATAGAATATAAAACAAGTAAATTAACATAGGAGTGGTAAAATAATATATTATTGGTAAACAAAATATAAACTTACAAATGTAATATAAAACTTGTAAATCAACATTAATTAAAATAAGTTTTTAAAACCTTTTCAATTCGTTCCTTTTGTTAAGAAATTGATAGTGAAGCAAGCCCAAAGCTAAAATGAAATTGACAAGAAAATAAGAACAAGCTCACACATAGAACACTAGAAATTATGTGGTTAGGATTTTAGCCTATGTCCACAGGCGAAAAGAGAAGGATATGATTTTACTAGTGATACGAAGATTACAAGTATTGTAATATTTTGGCTCACTTCCCAGAACTCTAATACACCCAATCTCTCACTCACTAATTATACAAGAGTATTGAAACTTTTAATTTCTCACACAAACTCTTTCGCTCTCTCAAAATAGAGGAGAAGAACTGAAGAGTGGGCTCAAAGAAGAGAAGAGGAGGATTGTTGGATGATATCGTACTTCCTCTACACTCTAATTTATATGCAAAATAATTCCCAAAAATCAACAATTATGGCTCCAAAATTCAAAAAAATTCTTCAATTTTGTCAAACCGCATGGGTGCAACTTCAACAATTGTGTTACACCTGTTTTCAACAATTGTGGGTGCACCGTTCTTCTAGAAGAGCGTGATGATCCATTTTCAAGAATTCTCCCATTTGGAGATTTGATTGAGAACCAATGAATCTCCACACCATCCTTTCCGCTTCGCCATTGTCATATGGCTTATGTCTCTGCTAGGCCACAAGAGTATCTACTCCATATAAACTTGTCAGTATTGATTGGCTTGGTCATAACATCTGCTAGGTTTTCCTTAGTGTGTATTTTTTGCAAATCTACACTTCCATCCTCCACTACTTCTCGAATGAAGTGGTACTGCACCCCTACGTGCTTTGTCCTCGAATGAAAGGCTAGATTCCTTGCAATGTGCAAGGCACTCTAACTGTCATAAAAACACAGGAATTTTCTCCTGTTTGTGCCTAAGCTCCTCTATTAACCTTTGTATCCGAATAGCTTCCTTGCAAGCTTCTGCAGCTGCCATGTATTTTGCTTCTATCTTAGATAAAGCCACAATAGCCTGCAGTTTTGAAACCCAGCTTACAACTCCTTCCACAAGTGTAAACACATATCTAGTAGTGGATTTCCCTTTATCAAGGACACTTGCAAAATTTGAATCCACGTAGCTCCTAACATTAAATTTTGATCCTCTATAATATAATGCAACATTTGAGGTTCCTTTGATGTATCTTGGAATCCTCTTCACTGTTTTCTAATACCGTCCACCAAGACTCACCATATATCTACTAATAGCTCCCATTGCTTGTGCAAATCATAACGAATATTAAACTTCCCACTGCTGATGCATGCGATACTCGAGACATCTCATTCCTCGCTGCTTCATTGCTAGGACACATATTTGAGGATAACTTGAAATTAGCAGGAAGTAGGATAGAAATTGGCTTACAACCTTGCATGTTGAAGCGCCGCAAGATTTTCTTCTAGTAATTCTTCTGAGAAAGCCAAATCTTCATATTTTTTTGTCTCAATGAATTTGCATCCTTAGAATCTTATTTCCCAGTCCCAAGTTCTTCATTTCAAACTCCCTAGCCAACTGTGCCTTTATTTCTTGGGCTCGATCTTTGCTGGGGCCTGCTACCAACATGTCATCCACATATAACAACAAAATGATAAAATCATTATCCTCAAACCTCTTATAGTATGCACAATGGTCTGAACTGAGTCTGTTATATCCAAGGCTCATGATGAAGGAATCAAATCTTTTATAACAACACCTCGAACCCTGTTTAAGACTATAAAGAGATTTGTTCAACCTACAAACCGAGTTCTCCTTGTCTGTTTCAGCAAAACCTTTTAGTTGGAGTATATAAATATCTTCTTCAAGTTCTCCATAAAGAAATGCAGTTTTCACATTTAACTGCTATAGATGTCGGTCAAATGAAGCACATTGCTAAGAATATTTTGACTGTTGTGAGTCAAACCATTGGAGAAAATACCTCGTTGAAGTCAATTCCTTCTTCTTGAGGATATCCTTTCACCACTAATCTTGCACGATACCACTCCACCTAGTCATTACCATCAAGTTTGATCTCGTAGACCCATTTTCATCCATATAGTAGTGGTACAAGTTCCCATGTCTTGTTCTTGTGTAGAGCTTCAGTTTCTTCCTACATTGTTGTCATTCACAGAGCAACATAATAGCTTCATGGAAAGTTAATGGCTCTTTATCCTCTGTTAGAAGACAATATGCAATATTGATCTTTGTAATATACTCTGAGTGCCACGCTGACGGTCGTTTTTAGGATAATGGCAATTGTAAACAAGAGGCATAATCATGGATAGACTTTACAAGATGTCACCATTGTTGAAAAGATTTTTTGTTCAATGATGTCTAAGTTTAATTTTGTGATTTGTTCTATTGAGGAATCTAAAGATCTTGATACTCTTTCAATAGATGAATTACAAAATTCCTTGCACGTTCATAAGTAGAAGATAACCAAGCAAGAAAGTGATGAACAAGCATTGCAGGCTGCAACCAACTCAAAAGGGCGTGGAAAGGGTTAATGGAAAAACAAGAATATAGACCAGAGAAATTTAAAAAATAGAGGTGCTTAGACTCAAGGAAGCTGGAGGGGTCGTGATGCTCAAAGTTCTGCAGGACATAAATCAATGTCAGTAGACAAAAGTAAGATTGAATGCTATCATTGTCACAAGTACAGTCGTCATCGCTCAGAATGTCATACAAATTTAAATAAAAATTGTGGGGAAATATCCAATGTTGTAGAAAATGAAAAAAAAGAAGTATCCCTTTTGATGGTGAGGAAAACCACAAAAACTTATGGTATTTAGATACCGGCTACAGCAATCACATGAGTGGGGAAAAGTCTGCATTCTCTTATTTGTATAAAACTTATCATGGTACAATAAAATTTGGAGACAATTCTATAGTTTCTGTTTTGGGGAAAGGAAGAGACTCTATCCAGACTAAGGGAAGCTTAACACAGACTATCTCTAATGTTCTTTTTGTTCTAGAATTAAAGACTAATTTACTTAGTATAGGTCATCTGCAAGAGAAGGGGTACGTTTTCTTTATCAAAGATGGTGTCTGTTGAATTCGAGATGAAAAATTGGGTTTGATCGCTCAAGTCAGCATGACAACAAACAGAATGTTTCCGCTCTATATGCACAACACTACTCATTCATGCTTCTTAGTAAGATTGAAGGAGGTGGCTTGGCTTTGGCACTATCGTTATGAACATCTAGACTTTGGTAGTTTAAAGACTCTACAACAAAAGGACAAGGTAGCTGGTCTTCCACAATTTGGTCGTCCCTCAGATGTTTGTGAAGATTGCATTAATGGCAAACAACATCGTGATCCCTTTCCCAAAGGAAAATCATAGAGAGCAAAGAAGCTATTGGAGCTAGTTCATTCTAATATTTGCGGGCCAATAAAACCGGTATCTAATAGAGGTAAATGTTATTTCATTACTTTCATTAATGATTATAGTCGCAAAACATGGTCTATTTTCCACAAGAAAAATGTGAAGCTCTCATGGCTTTCAAGAATTACTAAGTTCTTGTTGAGAAAGAAATTACCAAGCAAATAAAAGTATTTTGTAGTGATTGTGGAGGAGAATATAACTCATATGAATTTGTAAATTTTTGTGAGTCACATGGCATCAAAATGTAACTTACAGCAACCTATACACCACAACAAAATGGTGTATGTGAAAGGAAGAATTGGACGATACTAAATATAGTGAGAAGCATGCTGGCAACAAGTGG
Source organism: Clausena lansium (assembly GCA_030449835.1). Taxonomy (NCBI): domain Eukaryota; kingdom Viridiplantae; phylum Streptophyta; class Magnoliopsida; order Sapindales; family Rutaceae; genus Clausena; species Clausena lansium. The sequence continues at coordinate 1,754,444 of JASUUF010000146.1, read as the reverse complement.
AGTTCCCAAAACTTTCTGGCCTGAAGCGGTTAATTGGAGCATTCATATTTTGAACAAAAGCCCTACTTTTGCTGTTCAAAATATAACCCTTGAAGAAGCTTGGAATGGAAACAAACTTACAGTTGATCATTTTAGGATTTTTGGGAGTATTGCTTACATTTATCTTCGGAATCAAAAGAGGAGAAAACTGATGACAAAAGAGAAAATTCATTTTTCTTGGTGTTAGTGATCAGTCAAAAGCCTACAAATTATACAATCCTAACACCAAGAATATTGCTGTCAGTCGTGACATCATATTTGATGAAAAAAGCTTTTGGTCGTGGAATAATAACACTGTTGGGCAACAAATTCCTATTATTTTTTATGCAAAAAATGAAGTAGAGCATCAACAAGATGTCACTGAGCAGCAGCAAGATAAGATTGATCAACAACCAATACCAACAGTTACTCATCCAAGTCCAGCCATTGTTGAAACAAATAGCGAAAAACCTCGACGAGCTAAAAGAAGGCCAACATGGATGTCAAATTATAAGGTAACTGGGGCTAACCATTCAGAGGACTCACTTGCACATTTTTCTCTTTCTTCAGATTGTGATCCAGTAGTTTTTGAAGATGCTGTCAAAGAATCAAATTGGCAGAAGGCCATAGATGATGAAATTACAGCCATTGAGAAAAACAACACTTGGAAATTGGTGGAGCTTCCAGAAGGGCAAAAGACCATTGTTGTGAAATGGGTATACAAGACAAAACTAAAAGAAAATGGCGAAGTTAACAAATACAAAGCGCGGTTAGCTAAAGGCTATAAACAAGAGTATGGTGTTGATTACAAGGAAGTTTCTACTCCTGTCGTAAGGCATGATACAATCAGACTAGTTATATCACTGGCAGCACAAAATTCATGGCCTATCTTTCAGTTGGATGTGAAGTCAACAATTTTACATGGCAATTTGAAGGAGCAGGTATTTATTGATTAACCCCCGGGTTATGTCATTCATGGTAGTAAGCATAAGGTGTATAAACTAAACAAAGCTTTGCACGGGTTAAAAATGCACCACGAGCTTGATATGGTCATATAAAGCTTATTGTTTGAAGGAAGGATTAAAAAAATGTCCTTATGAACATACACTCTTTATAAAGTTGAAGATGGACGAAAAATGCTCATAGTTTGCTTATATGTAGATGATTTGCTTTACACTGGAAATGATAGGGCCATGTTTGAAGTTTTTAAGGAGTCTATGATGATTGAATTTAACATGTCTGATCTTGGATTGTTGATGATTGTTGCATTATTTTCTTGGCTTAGAAGTGGTGCAATTTACTGTTGGTATTTTTATTTCCTAAAAAAATATGTTAGAGATATTTTAGACAAATTTCAAATGCAGAATTGTAATTTTGTTAGCACTTCAACTGAAATGGGGTTGACACATCTTGGAGGAAAGAAGATTGACAGCACCCTTTACAAGCAAATTATGGGTAGTTTGATGTACTTAACAGCAACAAGACCAGATATAATGCATTCTGTAAGCCTTATCAACAGATACATGGAGTGCCCAATGGAGACACATTTGCTGGCAGCCAAAAGAATTCTTCGATTCTTACAAGGTACAGTTAGTTATGGTTTGTTTTACAAGAAGGTGAAAATCACAGAGTTATTTGGCTATACAAACAGTGATTATGTAGGAGATCCAGATGATAGAAAAAGTACATCAGGGTATGTTTTCATGATGAGTTCAACAGCAATTTCATGGTCTTTAAAGAGGCAATCAATTGTGACATTATCAACTATGGAAGCTGAGTTCGTAGTTGCAGCAGTTTGTGCTTGTCAAGCAATTTGGTTACAGAATATACTTGAGGAGATTCTTTTCAAGCAAGAAGTGTCTACTGCCATTTATTGTGATAGCAGTTTAGCAATAATGCTCTCTAAGAATCCTATTCTATATGGAAAAAGAAAGCATATTGATGTAAAATACCACTTCTTGCTAGACCTTACAAAAGATGGAATGGTTGATCTTATTTACTGCAAGAGTGACGACCAAGTTGCTGACATATTCACAAAGCCTCTCAAATTGGCAGCGTTCTAGAAGCATAGAAGTTTACTTGGTGTTTGTACTTTGGAGAGTTCAATTTGAGGGAGGGTTTATGTTACAGGACTGTTATAGTTAAATTGGATGTTTACAACATCAGTTTAAGGAAGGGATTGCTGGGATTTTTTTTTATTTAATCTTTGTTGTAAAGAATAAGACTTGTATTGTCCTAGTCTTAGGTGTTAGTTGTTAAATCTGATTTGATTACTTAGTCTTTAGCTTAGTGATGCAGAGTCCTATTTTGGTGCTAATATTCATTGATTGTGCTCTATATAAAGAACATAAGTTGTAAGCTTAAAGTGCAGTTTGTGAGTAATAAAAGTGTTCATTCAGCATAAGTTTAGCCTCTTTTAATTTCTTATCATATGTCCCCTTGGGACCACTGTTTTGTACAATAGTGATTGGGATTATTAGGATAAACTTGAGTCAAAAGCTAAGGTCTATGGGTCCCTCATTCTAAGTTGGTGTTCACCAACCTATAGTCCCTGTAGTTGACTAAAGAAGGTTGACCTTGGAAATGGAGAAACAACTTCCAAATAATAGGGCGCCCTAGGCAGGTGTTGGTGTTCCTGGCTTTGCTTTATTTCCTTTGTATCTTACTCTTAGTCTATAGAGCGCGTTCCTTTTGCGGGATCCTTTGTGGAGCATAGGGCCCTCTTTGAGTGTTGGAATCCTCCCAGAATAATGCTTTCTTTAAATATTCTTCTCATTGTTGACACTTGTCTTTTCACTATTAGCCCAAAATTGACCATCAACAATATCCCCATACTTTCTTTTAGTGAAGAATGAAGTGAATGAGACTCTTCTGTCTAACAATGTGTCATTTCTTCTATTTTCTACCCTTTAGTCCATGTGGCACTCCTAAATTGGCTTAACAAATTTATCCACCAACAAGCTCCTTTATCTAATAATCATAGGTCATAGGATACGAATCTACAATTAAAAGCACAAAAAAAAACCTCGAAGATTTGTAACCCTTATATCCTTTAATCTAAATTATTGTAGAATTAATAGGGACATTTAACTCGTCAAAAAAAAAAATAGGGACATCTAAAAATAATGTAACCACCATGGAGTTACCGTTTGTAATCAAAGATAAAAATTTGAGTCTTTTGCAGAAGCAGCTTTTCAAAAGCACAAATAGAAAAATCGTAACTCCTTTTAATTAAAATTAGTTTTTAAAACCTTTTCAATTCGTTCTTTTTGTTAAGAAATTAATAGGTGAAGTTGGTCCACAGCTAACGAAATTGAAAAGAAAATGAGAATAAGCACACATAGAGAACACCAGAAATTACACGGTTCGGCTTTTAGCCTATGTCCACAGGTGAAGACAGAAAGAAATAATTTTACTAATGATACGAGAATTACAAGTGTTATAATATTTTGGCTCTCCCTTTCTTTATTTCTACCTTTTTTTTCCTTTATTCTTATTCCACTGTACTCATGCAGGTTTGTTTACCAATCTAAGTTCTAAAACACATTAATTGCACTCAGAATCCAAGCAATGTAAATCCATTTAACTTGTTTAGGGAGGCAAGACAATCTTGGCTAGGAGCAGCATGTGCACGCATTTTGTTATGTGTAATTTTGGAAGCAAGAAATACAGAAACTTGAGAGTAAGAGAAACAAAGATTTGGATACTAAATAGCTTGCCCCCTTATTGAATTCAAAGCTGGCCTTTTAAAGGCTTACAACACAAATATCCACTTGAAATAAGGAACAAGAATACCAAAATATAAGGAGGTAATGCCGCACTAAGTGCCACGATTCCCACAACTACTTTATTCAGTTCTATTCTAAATCAACATAAACCACTAACAGCTAATTTACTCCTCTTGACTTGATCCATCTTTAGTCCACAAGTAACTGCACTTATCACATTTAAAGATGACTACGGACAGGCTTGCTCCAGTTTATGGAAATTAGCAAATGAAAAGAAATAAAAAAAAACTAAATAAACAGACTATCCAAAGATTTCATCACACAAAGCAACGGCAAATTTATGTGAACCAATCACATCCCACTTCACACAACTCATTACATACCCCAAAAACAAAATACTCTGAAAAATCACAGAAATCATTTGACCTGGAAAGATCAATAGAAAACAAAAATGTTAACAAAGTGCTAGAGCAGCGATATTAGCACAATTTCAAACTAGGATAAAATATCAGTTGGGGAATCCAATATTCTCATAAAACCTTCGATTTCAATAAAATTTCACTAGATGGAGCATACTAGCCCAATCAATTTCCTGTACAACAATGAGGTATATATCATATATCTGTACTGAGAACTGGTAAGTGCAACATGTTCTACAAACCAAAACATTTCCAACTAATAAAGCACAATGCGTGAGAAATCAAATTAAAAAAAAAATTCTTCCAAAAATTTCAACATGTGAATAAAGAGAAAAATCATATGATCCATATCAATGCATCCATAAACGGTTTAGTTTCTCTGTCAACAAGTTAGTCATAAGCACAAGTCAAAATAAATCATTTGACTGGTAGAAGACCAAGCAAATAAGTGCAAGTACTACCACATAAAGCATTGCATTTCCAAAATTGAAGTTTGTGAAGTTTTTCCAAAAGATATCTTTGTGTTGCGTAAATTAGCAAGTGTACTAGTCGGCACAAGTAATATAATGTAAAGTAGAGTATCATTCCACAAAGATTGTATATCTTATTAGCTACCGAAATTATTCTAATCCTAATTTATTTGAACAATCGATTAAGAAAATTTAGATTTAAAATTAAAATAAAATAAAACAACTAAAAATTAAATAATAATGCAAGCAATTATGAAATTACCAAGAGATTAAGACACTAGGACATCCGATTTCACCATAACCAATCCAATTTAATCCTCCATCTGTGTTGATAAAAATTATTACCCGATAAAAATTATTACCCATGTTGACAGTGAATTTTCCTAGCCTATTCAATATCCTCTCTCGAGTAATATCAAAAATACCCTCACATATTAACCCACTATATCTCTATGCGAATTTAAATATGCAAAGATTCATTAAACTCTATGGAAATTCTAACGTAAAATTGCATGAATCACGTTAGCGCATCTCTGTCTTTCGTTTAATTCATGGCATCTATTACATAAAGCAAAAATACATAAATCTCTTATCGGTCTCATTATGTATTCTCAAATCATTCAAATATTGGCCAGATATTTAAAAGCATTAAGAACAATAATGAACACTCAATCATGGAATAATAAGCTGAAAATATCACAGATTTATGGAATTAAATCTTTATAGTTAGGCTACATCGTAACCCTAGCAAAATAAATTAGTTCATGGAAGTATAAAGATAATTCATAAATATTATAAGGAACATTGAAGCAAGACAATTAAAAGAGGAACAGAAAAACTCAATTATTAACTTGGCCTCTCTCTGGATCTCTCGCGGCTTCTCTTTCTCTTCCCTTGTGCGGCTGCTCCTCTCGGTTTTTCCCTTTGTTTGTTAAGTGCGGCTGCTCCCGGTTTTTCCACACGTCTTTCTTCAATTGTGGCCTCCTTATTTAATAATAATGCTAACCGCCCTTTACATATTAAAGCCTTGGCTTCAATCCTAAATTCAAAAGGATTTAAAGCAAATCCAACCAAGCCGCCACCTTTTCCATTCATGCATGCACGTGAAGCCATTTTATTTTGCAAACTAATTTGCCCAAATTCACATGCATGCCATTTTAAAATCACGCCGAATTATTTTCTTCCTTAATTAACTACAAGCTGCTCTTTGTACCAAGCTCTCCACGTGAATGCATTCATGATAATTAATTAAATAAATCTTTCTTGATTTGGTTCAATTAAATCTCTTTATTCATTTCTCATTCTGATTCTCTCACGTAGATTTCTTCCTGAATATTCTGATTTAATTTCTCTTTTAGCTCTCTTTATTTATATATTACTTACATAAACAAAAATATAAAATTAAGATAATAATTAATAAAATTAAATTAAAACTAAGAATAAAATTAAGCAAAAAGATATTAAAATATATATAAAATATAAGTATATCACTTTCTAATAAATGACAAACACAAGCACCAATCAATTGTAATGGGTTTGAGAACTGCCAAAGTAATTTTCACAATTGAAGAATAGTTTCTTACAAAAATTCACTTCATGCGAATACCTTTGGTGAATAGTTTTGGCATGCATTTTTGTAACAAACAATATTGGACCTATCATGTGCTCAGTATATTCAATGAATAGAGATGAGAATAATCACAATACTTCAGATGCTGTATTAGCCAAAGCAAATGATGCCTCAATCCGAACTCTCCACAAGGCCTAGAAACAAAAGAAAATTTCCTTAATTACTGTTCATTAAAAGTAAGTCAAATCAAAACCACATATACCTCTAAATTTGATTGAAACCTTGAAGTCACTGAGGAAATTATTCAGTGTGTTAACAACATTGAAAGAAAGATGGGGCAGAGCTTCTAGAGCTGTAATTGCTTGTGCCTGAGCAACAACATCCCCGTCGTTCTCTATCTGATTTATCTGAACAGTGATGCAAGATTTTTATCCACTTAATTAAGTAAACATTCTTAAAAGCTTGTACCGTCACCATCTACTCAATAAAGGAAAAAGAGAGAAAGAAAAAGATATTTAAGAAGATGAAAAAAAAAGCCAGTTAATAAAATGTGTTTGAGTTAATAAATTTAAAAAAAAAAATTGCCTTTGATTTAATCACAGGCAGCTGATGCTTGTTAATAAAATGCACTTAATAAGAAAAATCTCAACCATTGAGAACAATTATAATACATGTCATAAGATCCTACAAAGCTTAGCAAAAACTCAACTAAGCATGGGATCCAATTCAGTAATGTTAGGGGATTATATCTATAACAAAAGCATTCGAGTCCCAAACTAACTATTATTAATGTTTATCATAGAAGGTGAAAATATTATTTATAAAAAAAACTAATAAATGTTACTAAGAAATATGATGTGGCAGTTAAGAAATATCATCACATCAGTTAGAACTTAAATACTGAGTTAATAGTTGAGATCCGATCATTGGAAAAAAAATTTGTCTTTTAAAAATTTAATTTACGTATAAAATAATAATTTATTCCTCCTAAACGAAAAAGAACAACTTCAGCACTAGCATTTAATGATCCTATAAGAGAAATTTTTAGCATATGCAATTAATCTAAAGTACTGCAAGTAAGACCTCATTCAAAAGAGAAACAGATTATGCATGCGCTTCAACAACCTTTTGTAGTATCACAAGCTTTTTTATAGATGGAAGTAACTGTTATGACAAATTGGCAAAAATGTGAAAGTTGTATCAAGAATTTGTTACGACTTTAATCAATTAGTACCAATTAGTACCATGAACAAACTTGGTAAAAAAAAATTTCATTACATTTATGAACTTGTATCTCATAGCACAAAACCAGAAGAGCGTAATGAAAAATTTTAAGAAAGTGTCACAAAAAAACTTGTGACCATTAATAAAAAACTATTTATCTATAAGATTGACTCGAAATTGTGCTAATATCGCTGCTGCAGCACTTTGTTAACATTTTTGTTTTCTGTTGATCTTTCCAGGTCAAATGATTTCCGTGATTTTTCAGAGTATTTTGTTTTTGGGGTAATGCCTTGAGGTGGGGTATTAATGAGTTGTGTGAAGTGGGATGTGATTGGTTCACACAAATTTGCCCTTGCTTCGTGTGATGAAATCTTTGGATAGTCTGTTTATTTAGTGTTCTTTTATTTCTTTTTATTTGCTAATTTCCCTAGTACTGGAGCAAGTCTTTCTGTAGTCATTTTTAAATGCTTGCACATGCTGCTCCTAGCCAAGATTGTCTTGCCCCACTGAACAAGTTAAATGGATTTACATTGCTTGGAGTCTCAGTACAATTAATGTGTTTTAGAATTTAGATTGATAAACAACCCTCCATGAGTACAGTGGAACAAGAATAAAGAAAAAAAAAAGTAGAAATCAAGAGAAGAGGATAGAATTTTGATGGATTTTAATTTATTATGTATGGAAGGTTGTTAGATGTTATGCATTAATTAATTTGTAGTCTTTGAAAAATATTTTTTTATGAATTTGATTAATTGTAAGTGGCAAATATATTAATCTGTATTTTTTTTTATACTCATCGTAATGTAATATGTGTTTCAGGTGAAGTTGGTGGCTTTTGGGACTTTACTATCAGTGTTATTTTTTTTTCTTATGGATTAATTGTTTTTCCAGTGATGGGTTGGTGATTGGATATTGTAAACGATTTATGAGATATTGTGACGGATTTGTTTCACAGTGTATTTTGATGATGCTATTTGTTGGAAGTTTCATGTAATTGAAATTTTTACCGTATGATGGTATTTGGTACTTCTTAGTTTTTATGAATTTGAATGCAATTTTTATTTCAGTTAATTCAAGTTTTAAATGTGGTTTTTGTTATTTCAATTTCAAAATTCTGGACTTTAAATAATAATATTTCAAAGTTAAAAATAATAATTTTATTTTTTTAAATCTCATGACCGAGAATGCGAATCATTAATATACGACAGACTTTGAAGAAATCCACCATATTCAAAACAATTTAAATTACCCACAAAAATTTCCAATTATTTTTCGAAAAAATTATGTTTTTGCAGAAAACAACCTTAAATAACCATAAACCGAAATAATTGAAACCTAACCCAGTTTTGAGGTATTTGGGGTTTAATTTGGATATGAACCGACCCGAATAGTTCTGACCCGGTCAACGATTTCAAAAAAAAAATTTTATTAGTAATTTTTGGTACAATTTTAAATTCAAATATTAGTATGGTAATATATATTTTAAGATATATTAATTGAAGCAACATGTCACCAAAGTGACTTCTCTTGTGGAAATTAATTTATTTTGGAATATAAATGGTTTTGTGCATGTAATTTCTGTGAATATCGATCGGCCCAAAGGAAGGTCCATATTTAACGGAATTGCATGTGCACCTGCGCTAATAAACACGTGATGATTATTCGGTTTTACGTGCGAACAATAAATCGGCCCAAACGAAGGTTTATTGTTTGACATGTGCTTATTATCATTGATTGATTACTACACCAAGATATCACTTACAAGTTAATATTTTGTCCAAAGATGAAATATTAATGGAGTGTCCGGTATCTTAAGATGGGGTTTACCTTTATTTGAATTTATTTTTGTTTTGAGACTAATATGAGCTTGTTTTAATTGTTTATTGTTTTCTATTCAGTTATGTCTGCTGCAAATATTATTGCCAACATTAATTCAATTCTTATGCTAAATGGCTCTAACTTCAAGTCATGGCAAGAGAACCTCTTAATAGTTCTCGGAGTCATGGATCTTGACCTTGTGTTAAGGAATGATTCTTCCCCAACTCTTACAGATGAAAGTACCCCTGATGATAAAAGGAAACTAGAAAAGTGGGAGAGATCAAATCGCATGTGCATCATGATCATGAAGAAGGCCATTCCAGAAGCATTTAAGGGCTCAATGTCTAAAAGGGCAGCTACAGCTAAGGAGTTCCTTACAGAAATTGAACAAAGGTTTGTCAAGAACGAAAAAGCTAAAATTGGTACGCTTTTGACAAACATAATTTCAATGAGATATACAGGTAAAGGCAATATCAAGGAGTATATTATGGAGATGTCCCATCTTGCTTCTAAGCTAAGAGCACTTAAGCTTAAGCTCTCTCAGGACTTGCTAGTGCATTTGGTTTTGATATCTTTACCAACACAGTTTAACCAGTTTAAGGTGAGCTATAACTGTCAGAAAGGGACTTGGTCTCTGAATGAGCTCATACAGTTAGAGACGTTGTCTTTGAATATGAATATGTTGATATTCCCACAGGTGTTATTGGCATTGATCAGGGTTTCATTCCTGACTTTGTTCAAGACACAACAGATCAAGACAATGTTGGAGAACCCCCCTCATACAAGAAATTATTCCAGAAAAACAAACTCTACCACCTCAAGAACCTATGCCATTAAGAAGATCTACTAGAGAAAGGAGAAGTGCAGAGCCAAACAATTACATGGTATTTCTCCAAGAACATGAACTTGACATTGGAGTGATGGAAGATGATCCAATCAATTTCCATAAAGCCATGAAAAGTTCTAACTCTCAGAAGTGGATTGATGCCGCGAATAAGGAGATAAAGTCCATGAAGGACAATGAGGTATGGGAACTTGTCCCATGGCCAGGAGGTACAAAACCCATTGGTTGCAAATGGATAATTAAGACCAAGAGAGATTTGAAAGGCGATGTGGGGAGGTACAAAGTACGTCTTGTCGCAAAAGACTTTAAGCAGAAAGAAGGCATCGACTATAAAGCGCCTAAAAAGACCTTCTCTCTGGTTTCTTCGAAAGACTCGTTCAGGATTATAATGGCATTAGTGGCGCATTTTAATCTTGAGCTATATCAGATGGATGTGAAGACAACGTTTCTCAATGGTGACATTGATGAGACGATCTATATGGTGCAGCTAGAAAACTTTGTGTCCAGAGACCTAAAGAATGTGGTTTGTAAACTTAAGAAATCCATCTATGGGCTCAAGCAAGCATCTCGACAATGGTATTTCAAGTTTCATCAAGTGATCATCTCATTCGGTTTTGAGATGAATTTGGTTGATGGTTGTATATACCATAAGTTCTGCGGGAGTAAGTAGTATATTTTCCTGGTTTTATATGCCGATGACATTTTGCTTACCAATAATGATATAGGCTTATCGAACGAAACCTAGATATTTCTAGCTAAGAATTTTGAGATGAAATATCTTGGTGACGCCTCTTTTGTATTAGGCATATAGATACACCGGGATCACTCCTGGGGTATTCTTGGATTATCACAAAAGAGCTATATCGAAAAGGTCATCAACAGATATGGCATGCAGGATTGCAAACCATGTGATACCCACGAAACAAGATTAGTCTCTATCAACGCCCTAAGAATGACTTGAAAAAAAGAGATGCAAAATATTCCTTATGCGTCAGCAGTAGGAAGTCTGATGTATGCTCAGGTTTGTATGTAACCGAATATTGCGTACGTTACAAGGATGTTGGATAGATATTTAAGCAATCCAAGAGTAGACCATTAAAAAGCAGCCAAACGGGTTTTATGGTACTTACAGAGAACAAAAGACTACATGCTCACATATCAAAGGTCAGATCAGCTTGAGATTGTTGGTATACTGACTCTAATTTTGCTAGACGCCAAGATAGCATGAAGTCCACGACGGGCTATATCTATATGCTAGCTGGGGGCACTGTTTCGTGGAAGAGTGCTAAACAGTCTCTTATAGCCTCTTCTACGATGGCAACAGAGTTCATAGCATGTTATAAGGCATTCAATCATGGAATATGGCTATGAAATTTTGTCACGGAGCTGTGCATTGTAGATGACATTGGTAGGCCACTCAGATTATTTTTGTGACAATAAATCAACATTGTTGTATTCCAATAACAATAGGAGCTCGATGAAGTCGAAACATATAGAGATCAAGATCCTAGTTGTTAAAGAAAGAGTTCAGAGTAGATAGTTGTCAATAGAGCACATCGGCACAAACTCCATGATTGCAGATCCGCTTACTAAGGGATTGCTCATGAGCACACTGCTAGTATGGGTGTTGTGTCATTAACGGATATTCAGTTTTAGTGGGAGTTTGTGATTTTAAATGCTCTTGTAATATAGACATTTTTCGGTTATTTCAGTTTATGGTTTTTAAGATTATTTTCTGCAAAAGTAAGGTTTTGGTTAATTTACACTCTGATTTTGGGATAGTTTGATCTCACTAAGGTTTAAGGTGGACCAGTTAGAAATAGGCATGTTATGATCACATTGCATGAAATTTCCGTGCTACATATCCACATCATAATCAATGTCATTCAGTTGTATTGGCATTGTAACCATTGATGGGTCGAGTTACGACAGTTGTAACGAATGCTACTTTGATCCTATGTTGGTAGGATTGATGGACCGGATTGGTTATCGATACATTTCGATAATGACGGTAAGGTTGAGCTCATACAGTTATTTTTACAAAGCATAATTATAAGGTTACACATATAGCCCAAGTGGGAGTGATTAGTGTTAAAAATTGTATGTTTACTAAGGGATAAAATGTTATTTTGTACTTATGTTATAATTTACATTTGTGATTATGTAATATATTATGAATTTCTAATTATGATTTTAAATATTTGATATTATGTATTTTTGTGTGTTTATTAGTTAAAAATAATAATGTCATGCAAGTCGAGGCTCCAAACAAATCAACTAACGTCAAAATTGGATTCCGAAGGCTCGAAAAGCTAAGTCATTGTCAAAGAAGATCTGAGACTTTTGTTGTAAAATTATATTTTTTTACCATGTTAGGTGTGGTAATTTTGAGTGGATATGCTTGAGAGAATTATATTAGGATTGTGTTTGGTTTAGTGGGTCATTTATGTTTGATTAGTGAGACAAATGTAAGGTTGTGATTAATTAGGATTTAATTAAGTGTATGGTGTGGATTAATTTTGGATTAGTATAAATTAAGAGGAGGGGGGAACACATCTCTACACACCTTTCTTCACTTCTTTCTCTCCAAATTCTTCTTCATCTCATCTCTCTTTGTAATATTTAGTAAATTTATTTTAATTTAGTTGTTTTTATTTATTTTAATTTATGTTTAATTTAATTTCAAATATTGTTTTATTTCAATTATGTCTAGCTAAATAATAATAGTTAGGGTAAGGTATACCTCTTAGTAGGAAAATATGATTTAATCAAATTCCACTTTTAATTATATAAATTAAATTATTTTCTAATTAATATTATCCATATTTGATATTTCAAAATTTTTATTGTAGACAAACAAGGGAGTTTGGCACAATAAATTCTTATTATCCTAGTATAAAGTATGGTAAAATAGTATTTTGACTTATTGTAGACAAGTTAAATTTTGACACACTAAGTACTTAATCCATAATAAAATTAATAGGAAAATAATAATAATTATACAATTAATCTTTTGAGCAATAAAGAAATATAATAAAATAATTTATTAAATTATATTTACTACTAAGAGTGGATCCATAGCCCTAACTAAATTAATTTCATAGTTTATTTTCACTAAAATTAAATTGCATATATTTAAATTTTATTTTATTTTCTTAGTTAAAATTAAATCATTTCTCTATGGTTCGATCCCAGACTCACCGAGTTATATTATAACTAGACACTCTTACACTTATGAGTTATAAAATACTTTTGAATCGTATCAAGTTTTTGACACTGCTGTCGGAGAAAGATTTTTATTTTGTTTTTGCTTTTTCGTTTTTCAATTCTTTTATTTTCTGAAAATTTGCATTTGTCCCCTTCTTCTTCTCTAAAATTTTATTCTACCCACAAATCTTTTCCAGAATTTCAGTTTGGCCCAAAGTTTTTTATTGTAAAATTATATTTTATCCACAAAGTGAAGAAAATTTACAATAGGTCCCTGACTGAAATTTCCCATAACAATAAGATTTGGACCTATAACTTGAACTTAGTTGGATATAACTTAAATTTTAAACTCGATTTGGACTTAATTGGACACAATTTGGACATTTCGACTTAATAGATTTCGGCTTGGACTTGGACTTTTAAATTTCTGTAATTTAATTTTCGCATTGAATTTCAGTTATTTAATTTCTACAATCAAAATTCTTGCAATTTAATTTCCGCAATTTTAATTTCCTTGCAATTTTACTTTTTCGCATTTAATTTTCAGTTATTTAATATTCCTTTGCAATTTCTCTTTGCTTTTTTTTTTTTTTGTGGTGGGTTCAACTGCCTGAAATTTTTTTATTTTTGTTTATTTATTTTACTGTTATTAACTTATTTGATTTTAGTTTTTTTTTTCTTGTGCATTAATTTGTAAAATTTTTATTTCACATTTTTTATTTTAATTGGCTAGTTTAACTACCTATTTATTTATTTAGTTTAATTTTTCGTTTATTTATTGCGTATGTAATTTTTATTTTTTTTGTACATTTATATTTGTTGTACATTTAAACTTCAGTTTGTTTGTATTTTATTTCTTTTAATTGTGTAATTTTCATTTTTTTTCATTTGTTTATGTATCACATAATTTCACACACACAACATCATCATCATTGTATGAGACGCTGGTCTATAACTTTAAGTGGTAGACTAATTCGTAGATCTCCATCACCAACACCAAACATGGAAGAAATTCAAGGAGAAAATCTTTTGCGCCAACTTAATCCTCAAATTAATCGAGAAGACAACCATTCTCAACATAATGCACAAGATCAGAATCAACCAAGACTTTGAGACACTACATGAATCCAATCAGAACTGGAGCACCGTCGTGTATTGTATTTTCTCCAGGGGCATCTTGATTCAACTTCAAACCAGGTATTATCCAATTTTTACCAATATTTCATGGTTTAGAATCCGAGAATCCATACTTGCGTTTAAGAGACTTTGAGGAAGTTTGTAATACATACACAGACTAAAATTGTAGCATGAACATAATCAGATTAAAGCTTTTTCCTTTTTCATTAAAAGATAAAGCTAAAACTTGGCTACAAAATCTTAGATCCGGATCAATAAGACCTTGGAATAACATACAAGAATAATTTTTGAAAAAATTCTTTCCACCTCATAGAACCAATTCATTTAAATGACAAATCACTTCTTTTACTCAAAAAAATGGAGAAGCATTATACCAATGTTGGGATAAGTTTAAAGACTTGCTTAATAGATGTCCACACCATGGTTTTGAAACTTGGCGATTGGTCAATTATTTCTACGAGGGCTTAACACCCAAAAGTAGACAAGTAGTCGAAATGATATGTAATGATGAATTTAGAGATAAAAATCCTGAAGATGCATTAGATTACCTTGACCAATTAGTTGAAAATGCACAACATTGGGATACTGTTGGAACTTTTGAATTGACAAATTAACCACAACCATCTCCATCTAGTAGAGGAATCCATAACCTTAGGGAAGATTATGATTTACAAGCAAAATTTGCATCCCTAGTTAGAAAAGTTGAAGCCTTAGAACATAAAAAGATTGACCAAGTAAAATCAGTTCAAGAAATTGCTTGTAATGTTTGTAGTTCTAATGACCATTTCACTCAAGATTGTCCTACTCTGCCTGCACTAAAAGAATGTCTCCATGATCAATCAAATGCCATTAACACTTTTAATAAGTCAAACCCATATTCACAGACTTATAACCTTGGTTGGAGAAATCATCCAAACTTCAGTTAGATGAATAATAATAATAATGCACAATTTTCACAAGCACCACCTCCATAAAAGTTTCAAAACTCTCAGCTTTATGTACCATATGTTCCACCACCATGGAAAAACCTAGAAGATACAATGCATTCATTCATTAGAAAGCAAGATGTTATTAACAATCAAAATGCACAAACTTTTTCTGATTTGAAAGATACCCTTACTAAAATTGCTTCTGTACTCACAATTCAAGAAAAGGTAAATTTCCAACTCAACCGCAACCAAATCCTAAGATTCAACAAAATCCACCCATGGACCAAGTCAAGTCAGTTATAACTCTTGGTAGTGGTAAACTTGTTGACAGACCTATTCCTGAACCTTTTGAAGACAAAGATAATGAAAATTCAAAAGGTAAGGAAGGGTTAAATAAACTTACACCTAGTAAAGAAATAACTATTGTTCCACCTAAACCACCAATTGCTCATGCATTGAATAAACCAAAGAAATCAAACCACTCTTATGAAATTTTTAAGCAAGTGAAAGTTAACATTCCTCTGTTAGATGCAATTAAACAGGTACCTTTATACGCCAAGTTTTTGAAAGACTTATTTATTGTCAAGAGGAAATTGAAGGTAAGAAAGAAAGCGTTCGTGGCTGAATAGGTAAGTACCATTCTATCTACTAATAATAAATTAAAATATAAAGATCCTGGTTTTCCTACTATTTCTTGTATTATTGGTGATCACTGAATTAAACATGCTTTACTAGACCTTGGTGCTAGTGTTAATTTGCTTCCATATTCAATTTATCTTCAACTTAATCTTGGTGAGTTAAAATCAACTTCAACTACACTTTTGCTTGCCAATAGTTCAGTTAAAGTACCAAAAGGAATAGTGGAAGATGTTCTAGTAAAAGTTGAAAAATTCATATACCCTATGGATTTTATTGTCTTGGAAATTGAACTTGATGTAAATAATTACAAACCAATTCCTGTAATTTTGGACCGACCATTTCTAGCAACTGCTAATACTTTGATTAATTGTAGGAATGGTTTAATGAACTTATCCTTTGGAAATAGGACTCTGGAATTAAATTTGTTTAACATGTGTAAACAACTTCATGATGAAAAAAATGATGATAATGAGGATGAAGAAGCTGAACTGATTGATTCAATCATTGAGGAACACATCCAGGATGAGAAACTTACAAGCTCTATGACTACTTATTTTACTGATTCATTTGAATCAAGTAATGAATTGAAATGTAATACTACTAATACATGCTCTATACTTGATTCTATGCAGATGCTAAAGGATGTTGTTGTATTTTTAAATGATGTTAAAGTGCAAGCGGACACAACAAGTAGTAAAGTGATGAGTAGTCAGATCGTCTCCACAGGAATTGATCTATTGCAACTTGCTACAGCAATCTTATGGTGTAAATTCTAGCTAAATAAATTAGACAAGATTAAATTTTAAAATTAAAGACTTAATGAAATTCAAAAGTGTAATAAAATAAATGTAATAAACTAAAGCTATGTCACACATAAGGATATACTCAATGACAAAGGGGTAGTTGGATTCTAAACTCACTTAATGGTTTTGACTTTTTTTTCGCTTAAGGCTCTGTTGCTACAGCATCCACTGCAGCACTGGGCAGACTCACTCATGCGTTCTCAGCTGTCGCCTATTGGACATCTTATATCTAAAAGCAACCTAATAGTGATCAGTTGTTAAGCCAACATCTAGTTATAGTATTACACGTTCTAGGTTCTATTGTCCCTAAAATGTGACTACCTATGTCTAGTTCATCACAAATTCTGGATTAAGTATGGCCCTATTCAAATCGAGTTAGACTCAACTTGGGAAACCCAACCTAGAACCATGTATTGTCAAACCTTTTTTAGGCTCTTTCCTAGCTTGTATCTACTAAATGGGTGATCAGCCGAAATAGAGATTTGCAGCACATACAACCAAGGCAAAATGCTGCAGCATATGCTGAGCAACATAATATATGAGTCAAATAACCATCAAGTTCATTTAAAATCTAACTACTTAAAAGTTTAGCTCATGATGAGCTTCAAAACAGTAAAAGCATAAGTGTTTGTCATCAAATACGTCATCAAGAGAGATTTAAAACAAATAAATACAAAGATAAAGTTTAGATACAACAAAGAAGGAAGTGTCACGCTTCAGTCTTGAAGTATCCTCTCTTCTTCTTGTGTGTCTTCGTTATAGCTCTGAAAATCTCCTTGATTTTTGTGTGTGATGGCTGTGAATGGTGGTGGATGATGGTGGATTAAGTGGAGGCTCGTGGTGATGATAATGGGTGGGAATGGATGATGTTGGATGGTAAAAGATGATCGTTTCCTTAAAATGAGTCTTTTTATCTTAGAATTTTGGTAACCCTAAAAGGAATAGAGGACACTTGTCACCATTTGATAGCCTAGGACCACATGATAATTTGTGCTACCAGCCACTATTTTTCTACTGTTGACAGTAGCAGTGACAGTTGTAACAGATTCTGTCTGTTGCTGACATGTGACAACTGGACAGTCTTTCTGTTCTCTCTTATATTGCTATTGGATTGTTGCAGCAGTTTCTTCAGTATTCTTATAGATTTTTGCTTAATATTCTCTCACATGCACGCTGATCTTTTGGTATCTTTCTGCAGGTCTGCTACTATTTTGTCTGCGTCTAATATTGACAGCGAATATTCATCTGCAGCAGATCATGTTGGCTGGCATGTGAGCTGTCTTTATCTATCCTAGCTTCTAGATTGCTACAGCAGTCTCCGCAGCATTTCCTCTGATTCAATTTTTGTCCATCAAACAAGTCTTTTGTTGTGTTCTGCAATCCCACTACTGCAGCATGCGATCCTTCTTCTGCAGCATCCTTTGTCAAGCATTGGGGGTTACCTACAATTATGCACAAAATAAAGGCGTGAAATGGTCATCTACCCATCATTTTATTACAATTGAAATTAAAGACATGCATATGCAAAACATAAATAAAAATACACTAAAACATCACCATTTACTCTCCCAGTAATGCAAGTCTGTGTCTAAATATAGCATGATAACTCTCATTTCATAGAGTTATCAATAGTCTCCAATTACAAGACACATGACAACTTGAAGGGACAATGAAAATGGACAAACCAAAACCCGAGAATAAATCGGTTTATGTTGTTGAAACCTTTAATTCAAATCTTGATGATGCTTGTAAATTACGTAAGTTGCAATTGAATAAACTTGAGGAATTACATAATGATGTATATGAAAATTCAAGAATTATAAAGGCAAGAACCAAAGCTTTTCATGATAAAAGAATTTTTCGGAAAACCTTTTAATTTGGTCAAAAAGTCTTGATTTGTCATTCTCGTCTTCACTTGTTTCCATGGAAGTTAAAGTCAAAGAGAAGTGGCCCATTTGTTGTGAAAAATATATATCCATATGGGGCCGTAAAAATTAATAATCCAAAGAACGGTGTCATAATATAAAAGATATTAAAAAGAGAATACACATTTTAGTCTTGGGAATCTGATTCAAAAAGACTCTATTTGCTAGTTTATAAGAAAATTGGATGGGAAACATATCCTCGACCCATAGAGGGCGTTCAAGCCGTTACTGAACGTAAAACCAGAGGAAGATGTGAACTACAGTCGCAACTACCGCTAAAGCTTCTCCAGTAATTCAGGTGTGATCTTTCCTACTTTTTCTTTTATTATTATTATTTTATCTTTTTCGCCTCTACATGCGTATCTTTAAATTATGTAATGTCCAGGATAATGTTTTGAATAGGTTGGGGGGTGGGGATAGTTGATGTAAATTGTAAATATGTGTGTTTGTTTATTTTCAAAAAAAAAATCCAAAAACAACAAATTTATTTTTAGGATGGCTGTGTAAAGAGTCAATACTTTTGAGACACATCCTAATAGTCCAGTCTATATTATATTTTGATTTTGAAATTCATACTAAGTTGTTTTAGTTCCTTGCTCCTTGAATTACTCAAATTTATGAATTCTCCATTTGGTTATTATTAATTATTAAATTATTTCATTTATTCATTAAACATGCATTATTAAATCATTCTTCATACACACACTATGACGCATGCTAATGGGTTGTAAGTTGAAATTTTTGCAATAATTTTGCTCTTTTGATTCATTGGAGACAATATCAAGGTAGTGGAAAATGTATTTATTTAAAAAAAAAGTAACATAAAAAAATACAAAAAAATACAAAAAAATTTGTTTAAATTTTGTTATATCTGAAACCCGAGTAATTAAGTCCGTTAGGGTGTCTCAACACCTAGTGCCCTAAAGCCAACTGGTTTGGGAGTCACTGACCTAAAGCTCGCTGGGTGATAGATATGTTGTTTTTTTTTATCTGGAACCCGAGTAATTAAGTCCGTAGGGGTGTCTTAACACTTAGTGCCCTAAGGCCAACTGGTCTGGGAGTCACTGACCCATCGCTCGCTACATGGGTGACAGATATGTTATTTGCTTATTCATTATAAATAATCCGAGTAAGTAAGTCCGTATGCGTGTCTCAACACTTAGTGCCTTAAGGCCAACTGGTCTGGGAGTCACTGACCCAAAGCTCGCTACATGGATTAAAAATGTAATATTTTAAAGTTTGTGAATAATCTACTATCTAATAAAAATTGTATCTCTGATGAATCTTTAGAACAAAAGTGTTGTTTTCTTTTGATGAAGCCCCATAAGTATTGTGCTAATTTCTTGAGCATAAAAGAAGGTTTAATAATATCCTAGATAATGATTGAATAACAACAAGTTAAAGGAAAGGAATTTAGGAGAATTCATTTATTTGGTATTTTAGAGGATAGATGAACAACTATTTACTTGTATGTGAATTTTGTAAATCTCAATTTAATATAGCGCTTTAATTTCTAGGGACTAGCAATAAGCTGGTTATAAAGGGTGTGATTAGTGTTAAAAATTGTATGTTTACTAAGGGATAAAATTTTATTTTGTGCTTATGTTATAATTTACATTTGTAATTATGTAATATATTATGAATTTCTAATTATGATTTTAAATATTTGATATTATTATTTTTGTGTGTTTATTAGGTAAAAATAATAATGCCTTGCAAGTCGAGGCTCCAAACAAATAAATAGACGTCAAAATTGGATTCCGGAGGTCCGAAAAGCTAAGTCATTGTCAAAGAAGATCCGAGACTTTTGTTATAAAATTATATTTTTTTACTATGTTAGGTGTGGTAATTGTGAGTGGATATGCATGAGAGGATTGGATTAGGATTGTGTTTGGATTAGTGGGCCATTTGTGCTTAATTAGTGAGACAAATGTAAGGTTGTGATTAATTAGGATTTAATTAAGTGTATGGTGTGAATTAATTTTGGATTAATATAAATTAAGAGAAGGGGGGGAACACTTCTCTACACACCTTCCTTCACTTCTTTCTTCTTAAATTCTTCTTCATCTCATCTCTCCTTATAATATTTAGTAAATTTATTTTAATTTAGTTTTATTTCAAATTTAGTTGTTTTTATTTATTTTAATTATCTTTAATTTAATTTCAAATATTGCTTTTATTTCAATTATGCCTAGCTTAATAATAATAGTTAGGGTAAGGTAAAACTCTTTGTAAAAAAATATGATTTAATCAAATTCTACTTTTAATTATATAAATTAAATTATTTTTTAATTAATATTATCCATATTTTATATTTGGAAATTTTGATTTATTGTAGACAAATAAGGGAATTTGGCACAATAAATTCTTAATATCCTAGTATAAAGTATGGTAAAATGGTACTATTTTGACTTATTGTAGACAAGTTAAATTTTGGCGCACTAAGTACTTAATCCATAATAAAATTAATAGAAAAGTAATAATATTTTATACAATTAATCTTTTGAGCAATAAAGAAATATAATAAAAAGAATTTATTAAATTATATTTACTACTAAGAGCGGATCCATAGCCCTAACTAAATTAATTTCATAGTTTATTTCCACTCAAATTAAATTGCATATATTTAAATTTTATTTTATTTTCTTAGTTAAAATTAAATAAACAAATTAAATCATTTCCCTGTGGTTTGACCCCAAACTTACCGGGTTATATTATAACTAGGCACTCTTATACTTTGGAGTTATAAAATACTTTTGAGTCGTGTCAGAGAGATTGTTGGATTTTAATCCAGCATTGTTGGATCCTTAATCCAACGTTGAGCT
The DNA here is from genome assembly GCA_030449835.1 of Clausena lansium. Lineage (NCBI taxonomy): Eukaryota > Viridiplantae > Streptophyta > Magnoliopsida > Sapindales > Rutaceae > Clausena > Clausena lansium. The sequence goes on along the minus strand of JASUUF010000146.1, from coordinate 1,732,888 downwards.
TATATGTGAATAATTATGTAATGCGGATTATCATATAAGGTTAAGTCCCTTAAAAGTGATCAATGAGATTTTTGGTAATATGAGCTTTAATGTATCTAATAGGGTGTGGACCTTTAATGTGTAAAAACCTAATGGTATTCTAATTCTATGATGGGCATAATTAGGAATACCTAATGACAATAGGAAAAGTTGTCTATATAAGTGTTATGGTCCCCAGGTCACACGTATCGTTCTATTCTTTCTGATATCCCATCATCAGAGAGAGAGCAGTGAGAAATTTAAGGGGTTCTCTAAGATACACGTGCTAATCTGGAAGGCTAACCACGCATATCTTAAGGATAATTAAGCGTTATGGATTCAGGTACGCTTCCACATATTTATCTAGTGATTCTTAGTGATACAACATGAATGTTCCTAGGTTTATATGTGATGATTTTCACAAAAGGATTAGTTCTATCAGCAAGTAACAACACGGAATATCAAGTGATTCGAGGATAATTCTTTGAATATACAATATAAATATATCATTTCAGCCTTTAAAACAATCATGTTGTTCAGTAGGTTTATCAACAAGATTTTTAGCCGTAATCACTATCAATTTGTTAATTATTTTGTTAAATAAGGTGACACTATACAAATTTGATCTCTGAACATGGTGTTAAAAACTCTCAATTCTCATCAATATATCCAGTGTTGTGCTTTTGTTAGCCTAAATGACTATAAATTATATTGATTTTGATGATAACAAACCACATATAATAAAGGCAATATAGTCAATCTATATAATCTTATTTCACAAGTTTTTAAATGGCTAATTTTATTTAAGTGAAATCAAGATAAATGACTTAGCTCTTAATAAGTTCATAATGATCTCTAAACAAATCATTATTTTTTATAAACTAAGGTTTCGATTTTATAAAGCAAATGATTTTACCAAAATATGTGTTTTTATATCTTATGGATCACATTGAAAAGATTTGAGTTTTGGAATCCATAAATATGAATTTTAAATTCCAAAAATAGACCTATTCGAAAAGTTTTATAAAGTATTTAGGTCATACTATAGTTTCTATAAGTTTTGGGGCAAAAGTATAATTTCAAAAAGGTTTCACTGTAGCGTCACTGTAGCAAGGGCTACTTTTTGAAAGTTTTAACGGCGATCCGATAACTCAGTCAACAGTTCACCGATAAGGAGCAGAAAGTTAACAACGGCTAGCGGCGATCCGATAACTCAATTAAGGGGTCACCGATAAGGAGCAGAAAGTCAACACCGGCTAGTTTTCAGCTCCAACTATAAAAAGGCTCATTCAAACTCAAATCAATTGACGAACACAACAATTATCATTAAGCTATCTTCTACATCTTGAGCTTTAACTTGTTTACGTCTTTCATCTAATCACACATTGAGCTTTCATTTGTAAACAGATATATTGCGTGACAGAGATTTTTTGTAATCTTTATTTCATCATCAAAGTTGAGTGATTGTAAGTGTAAGAAACACTTGGGTTAAGAGATTGGGTAATCTCTTGTTGTAAAGGTTGATTGACATCTTGGAAGTCAATTGTAAGAAGTTTAAGCCTTGGGAGGCTTGATAATGAAATCCTCAAGCACGGTTAGGAGTCATGGACGTAGGCGAGTTTGCCGAACCACGTAAAAATTCTTGTGTTTGTTCTCTCTATCCCTTACTCTTTTAATTTGCTGCACTTTAATCTTATTGTTTTGGATTTGGTTGCATTAATTAAAATTGTATTAAGTTTTAATAGCTTAATTTTTTAAATCCCAATGCAACCCCCCTCTTGGGTTGCCATTCATCATCTTAACATTATCTGTTTATGTAGAAAGGAGAGCAGATTCAAACATTAGATAACTTTAATTTTCGTCCTATTAACAAGTGTTAAGGCACTTCTATATTCGAACCCCATTTATGTGGGTAGGTAGGATGGAGATTAAGTTGTCTATAGGCTAAATAATAAAAATAAAAATCAAACTATTCTTTCTTAAAAAAAATAGAAAACAAAAGAAAAGAAAGCACTTCTATAAAATAGACCTAAAAAGATGCTAACTTCTTAATAGAATTCGAAAAAAAAATCTTTTAGTTAGTTTTTATTTCACAATAATCAGTGAGATAACAATTGAAATTACAATGAAATTGCATCACAAAGTAATTTAATACAGCAAAATTAACTTAATACAATAATCAACTATAATAAACGAATTATAGCACATGGATCATAGTAAAATATAAAAAAAAATATAATATAAAACCAGAAAGTTGCAGATGGTCATTAGAACAAAAAACCAAAACAAAAAGAAAAACCAGGCTGCAAAAGAACGTTAGAGCAGCAGCAACATGAACAGAAACAAGAAAACACGAAGCCAGTACGATGACAGCTTCCTTAAAACAGATTGACCACCTGTTGGAGTGCTTCAAGTTACGTTAGTCTCTGCTTCCTAAGATTCAACGGGAACGAAGATTTTAAGTGTTCTGTGTGATATTGGCGTGCTGAAACAGAAGGGAAGCTGCCTTTTTATAGTTTTTGAGGGATTGTAATAGCTGAATCAATTAAATTACACAAATTGAATATTTCATTCAATTCGTAGCAGCCAATTGATTTAATTGATTTTCATAACAGCCCAATGAATTCAATAAATTTGAATTCTGTAACAACAACAATTGAATTCAAATATTTAATTTGAATGAAAACCTGTAATGAATTCAATTTGAATTCTATAACAGCAACAACAATTCAAATGAGCTGTTTTAATTTAAATTCAAAAGCCATAATGATTCTGTAACAGCAAAAGATTTATTCACAAATCAAAACTGAAACTGTTACTGGAAAAATTTAAGAGCAAATAAAAAAACGTGGCCATGTGGGCCTGGGTGATTTTAGGCCGACACTCATGTATGCAGGACGTGCGAGCGCACACGAGTTCAACCAAATTGGGCTGGGATTTACACCCCCTTGCGCATGCGCACATGGAGAGAGCCTCTATCCATAATATTCTTGCTCATATATGGATGTGTATCTATATATAAACACAAATCCCTTAGCTTATTTTTTCCATGTGGGATAAGCCCCATTTCCTTTCAAATTTCCAACATTAAGGATGCACTTTGAGAGTCAATTTCTCATTCACCCAAGCATCATTTTAAGTGTAAAAGTATACCATCTCAAAGTATTTGCGGCATGGAATCCGAAAGTATCAAAATTTTCCACTTTCGTTAAGTAGATCTCGCTTAAAACGTGCCTTCAAAATAGCATAATAATAAGCTATTTTATCCAAAAATCCCTCATATGAATTAAAATTGGCAGCAAAATAGAAAACCACTAGATTTTGACAGCAAAACATTTTTTACTTTAATGATCGAGTTCACTGGATTGATACCTGCATAGGATAGGTAGGTCTCAACCTTTGAACCTTCCCTTGTGTTAGTACATTTACTTTACTGGCTAATCAGTAGACACGATGTCCTTGAACTATTTTGCCACTTGTGTAAACAACAATATATTACACACAGATATCTCTCCTAACACTGTTGAGTTCTCATGGTAATGTTCGTTTTGGCCGTGAACATCTGCCTGGTTCTGCAAGAGTTTCTAAGAATTGCATCCTAGCACTTCCCTTTGAAGCGGCCCCTCTTCTCTCTCACATAGGTGATTTCTTAATTAAGAGTAACTCGTATTACTCCGCTCGGATTTCCGACGCATAAGAATCATTAAGAGCCTAGCTCAACCTTTCTCTTACTGTATCACTGTTTCATTATAGGAATGGACAGTGAGGTGACCCCCACAAGAGGATTACCCCCACAATGATCTGACTTTAGTCTTTACCAATCAGGTTGTCCCTTTGAACCTAGATCTTGGGATCTTCAGTCAACTAGGTTGGGTTTTCCTTTGTTATTGACTTTTTATTCTATGCGCTTTAGTCCCATTCCCCTCGATGACTTTTCTACTAGCTCTCTGTTTAACCCTTTGGTTAGTGGATCCGCAATGTTATCCTTTGACCTCACATAGTCAATAGAGATAACTCCAATAGAAATAAGTTGTCTAATGGTATTATGTCTACAATGTATATGTCTAGACTTACCATTATACATGTTGCTCTGTGCTCTACCAATCGCTGATTGACTGTCGCAATGAATACAAATTGTAGGCATAGGCTTAGGCCACTATGGTATGCCCTCTAAAAAGTTTCGTAGCCATTCTGCTTCTTCGCCACATTTGTCTAAAGCAATGAATTTTGATTCCATTGTAGATCTAGCGATTACGGTCTGTTTAAAGGATTTTCATGATACAGCTGCACCAGCTAGTGTAAACACATAGCCACTAGTAGACTTTGAGTTTTTCACGTCCGATATCCAATTAGCATCACTATATCCTTCTGATACTGCTAGATATCCAGTATAGTGCAGTCCATAATTACGAGTATATCAAAGATACCTAAGTACTCTTACGATAGCTTTCCAGTGATCAGCTCCTGGATTACTCGTATATCTGTTCAGTTAGCTTACTGTATAAGTTAAGTCTGGTCTAGTACAGCTTGTCAAATACATTAAGCTGCCGGTCACTCTCGCGTATTCTACTTGAGAAATACCCTCTCCCCTATTTTTAGATAGATGTATACTCGGATCTAAATTAGTTTTTGACACAGCAGTATCATCTTTGTTAAATTTTCCAAGAATTTTATCTATATAATAAGTTTGACTTAAAATAAGTCCACTAGAAGCCCTTGAGATTTTAATCCCTAAAATGACATCTGCAAGACCCATGTCTTTCATGTCAAATGTAGACTTCAATATATTCTTGGTAAATTTAATCATGTTCTCATCACTTCCAACAATGAGCATATCATCAACGTATAAACATAAAATGGCATTGCCATTTTCTGTTTCTTTAACATAGACACATTTGTCACATTCGTTGATTTTAAAACCACTTGCGATCATCGTATGATCAAATTTTTGATGCCATTGTTTTGGTGCTTATTTCAAACCGTATAGTGACTTGACCAACTTACAGACTTTCTTTTCTTATCTTGGAGCTATAAAACCTTCAGGTTGTTCCATATAGATTTCTTCATCTAAATCTCCATTTAGAAAGGCTGTTTTTACATCCATTTGATGTATTTTGAGATTGCGCAAAGCTGCAATCGCTGTTATCATTCGAATGGAATTTATTCTCGTAACAGGAGAATAAGTATCGAAGTATCAAGGCCTTCTCGTTGTCTATATCCTTTAATTACTAGCCTAGCCTTGTACTTATCTATTGATCCATCTGCTTTCATTTTTCTCTTGAAAATCCATTTATACCCTAAAAATTTACATCTTGGATGAAGATCTACTAACTCCCAGGTATGATTTTGTAAAATGGATTCAACTTCACTGTTAATTGCTTCTTTCCACAAAGCGCCTTCAGGCGAAGTTACAGCTTCCTTGAAGCTTTGAGGTTCACTTTCAAGCAAATAAGTCAGAAAGTCTGGACCAAAAGACTTTTCTGTTCTAGCTCTTTTGCTACGTCTGACCTCAACTTTTTGTTCTTCATCTTGAACTTCTTCTTCTCGAGCCTCGTTTTCATCTTGACTATCTTCAATAATAGTTTCATGAAATTGTTGTGGTTCTCTCGATTCCACTCTAGAATTATAAGGAAACACATGTTCAAAAAACGATGCATTTCTGGAACTTTAGACTCATGCACAAGAAATCGATAAGCATTACTATTATGTGCATAACCGATGAAAATGCAATAAATGGTTTTTTGCCCTATTTTTACCTTCTTAGGTGGAGGAACCACTACTTTAGCAAGACACCCCCACACTCGTAAGATTATATAAGAAGGTGTTCTACCTTTCCATGATTCATATGGGGTTTTTTCTTCTTACTTTCGGGGGATCTTATTTAACAAATAATTAGCTGACAGTACAGTTTCTCCCCACATGTTCTGAGGTAACCCAGAGCTTATCAGCATCGCATTCATCATTTCCTTTAAGGTTCGATTTTTCCATTCTGCAATCCCATTAGATTGAGGTGAATAAGGAGCTGTTACTTGATGTATTATTCCATTTTGTTCACATAGAGTTTGAAATGGAACAACATACTCACCACCTCGATCACTCCTTAATTCCTTGATTTTCCTATTAAGTTGATTCTTAACTTCATTTTTATAGAGAACAAATTTCTCTAATGCTTCATCTTTACTTTTCATCAAGTATACATAGCAATATTTTTGTGTAATCGTCAAAAAAAGTAATAAAATATTTATTACTACCTCTTGTCTGAATGGATTTAAAATCACATATATCACTATGTATTAAATCAAGTGGTTCAGTATTTCTTTTAATTGTTTGAAAAGATGATCTTGTTAGTTTTGCCTCAACACTAGTTTCACACTTATGTCTTAAATCAATTTGGAAATTGGGAATATGCTTCATGTTAATTAATTTACGCAAAGTATTAAAATTAACATGTCCTAATCTACCATGCCATAGATTAGAAGACTCAAGCAAATAAGTAAAAGAACTAGCTTTATTATTATTCTTTGGTTTCATAACCATTACATTAAGCTTAAACAACCCATCATTGACATAACCCTTTTCCCACATACTACCCTATCTCACTCAAACACTATCCGAAAGCCATGTTTTTCCAGCAAAGATTCAGACACCAAGTTCTTGCGAATCTCAGGCACATAGAGCACATTGTTCAAAGTCAGCTCTTTCCCAAAAGTCATTTTTAGAACCACCTTCCCTTGACCTTCAATCTCCGATGCAGCTGAATTCCCCATAAACAACTTCTCTCCATTGTTCACAGCTTCAAAAGTAGTGAACATCCCTTTGTCTGAGCACACATGTCTCGTAGCTCCTATGTCAATCCACCATTCTCTCGGATTGGAGCCAACCAGATTCACTTCAAATATTACTGCTGAAAGATTGATGTCAGAAACATCATGAGTGATGTTCTCCACCATATTAGCCTCACGCTTCTTCTTTGGCAGTCTACAATCCGAAGCTTTGTGACATATCTTGTCACAATTAAAGCATTTCCCTTGGAACTTTGTTTGCTTTCGCTTCTTGGAGACTCCTCCCTTTGCGCCCAACTTATGGTTTTTCTTATTCTTATGGCTATGTTCAACAACATTAGCTTTAGCCTCAGATACAATTCCCCATTTTTTGGCAACTCTGTTTCTTTCCTTAATTTGGAGCTAGATAATCAGCCCCTCAATATTCATTTCCTTGCGCTTGTGCTTCAAATAACTCTTGAAATCTTTCCAAGCAGGAAGCAACTTTTCAATAAAAACAGCCGCTTGAAAAGTTTCACTTAGCACCATCCCTTCAGCATAGATTTCTAATAGTATAACTTGTAGCTCTTGAACTTGACTCATCACTGTCTTAGAGTCTACGATTTTATAGTCTAGGAAACGGCCCACAACAAACTTTTTGGTACCAACATCCTCAGTCTTATATTTCCGGTCTAATGACTTCCATAGCTTCTTGGCTGTTCTTTTTCCAGTGAATACATTATATAATGTATCACTCAGCCCATTCATCACATAGCCCTTGCATAGGTAGTCCGAATGATGCCAAGCATCTATCGCACCAAGTACATGAACATCAGTTTCACCCCTCTTTAGGTTTTGGAGCTTCCTCTGTTAAGCACCTCGCAAGGTTCAATGTGGTCAGATAAAACATCATTTTTTGCTGCCAACATTTAAAATTCTGGCCATTAAATTTTTCTGGCCTCTCAGCATGACTCAATAGAACTGTCATAGGAGCTTGATCCTTCAAAACAGAAGGTCCAGCAACAGCAGAAGTTCCAATAACAGAAGTTGCAGTATGGTTCGTTTCATTCCCCGTAGGTATTGTTGGAGGAGTGGTTTCAATCGCCATCTCACTTTCTAAATCTATTTTAAGATTATTACACAATAATCAGTGAGATAACAATTGAAATTACAATGAAATTGTATCACAAAGTAATTTAATGAGCAAAATTAACTTAATACAATAATCAACTATAATAAACGAATTATAGCACATGGATCATAGTAAAATATAAAAAAAATAGAATATAAAACCAGAAAGCTGCAGACGGTCGTTAAAACAAAAAACCAAAACAGAAAGAAAAACCAGGCTGCAGAAGAACTTTAGAGTAGCAGCAACATAAACGGAAACAAGAAAACCGAGGCCTGTACGATGACAGCTTCCTTAAAATAGATTGACCACCTGTTAGAGTGCTTCAAGTTACGTTGGTTTCTGCTTCCCAAGATTCAACAGGAACGAATTTGTTCGTTAAGCACAAACGGCAAATTCCAGCAAATAGAAATAGTGGCAGAACTTGATCAGAACGGAAACGGCAGAGGAAGAAAAAAAAATTTGAGTGTTCTGTGTGATATTGTGCATGCTAAAACAGAAGGGAAGCTACCTTTTTATAGTTTTTGAGGGATTGTAACAGCTGAATCAATTAAATTACACAAATTGAATATTTCATTCAATTCGTAACAGCCAATTGATTTAATTGATTTTCATAACAGCCTAATGAATTCAATAAATTTGAATTCTATAACAGCAACAACAATTCAAATGAGCTGTTTTAATTTAAATTCAAAAGCTGTAATGAATTCTGTAACAGTAAATGATTTATTCACAGATCAAAACTGAAACTGTTACTGGAAAAATTTAAGAGGAAATAAAAAAACGTGGCCATGCGGGCCTGGGTGATTTTGGGCCGACATTTATGTACGCAAGATGCACACGAGTTCAACCAAATCGGGCTAGGATTTGCACCCCCCTGCGCATGCACCATGGAGAGAGCCTCTATCCATAATTTTCTTGATCATATATGGATGTGTATCTATATATAAACACAAATCCCTTAGCTTATTTTTCCTATGTGGGATAAGCCCCATTTCCTTTCAAATTTCCAACATCAAGGGTGCACTTTGAGAGTCAATTTCACATTCACCAAAGCATCATTTTGAGTGTATAAATGCACCATCTCAAAGTATTTGCGACGTAGAATCTGAAAATATCAAAATTTTCCACTTTCATTAAGTGGATCCGCTCAAAATGTGCCTTCAAAATAGCATAATAATAAGCTATTTTATCCAACAGTCTTGAGTGCACAAAATTCAAAACACTTTCATTTTTCGGTATATTACCATTTGGTACCCATGCCAGCTAATCTACGTTCTTGTTGGTGCCATTTATTTATTAGATATGTGTGTGTGTGTGTGTGTGTGTGTGTGTGTGTACATATATATTAATTTACAACTTGCGGATTTACTTATCAGTATATACGAACTATTACCAAATAAATTGTACAAAATTAAAATACTATTTGACAAATGTAGGATTATTATTATTTTCCTAATAATTACCAATTACTTCGAAAAAATAGTGTTATTAAATGGGAATCATTTGTTTGGTAATGACCATGTCATAAATTCGAAATTTGATAACATAAAATATAATATGATATTTGACTTTTGATTACGAGAATTACGTGAAGTGATGACGAAAGAGATTGTATTTTTTTATTGGTTAACATAAAATGATGTTAATTCTGATTCTCTCCTGATCTGATCATGTACTGAGTAAATTACTCAACTACTGATTGGTTGTTAATAAATAAAAAAAATAAAGAAGTTAAATATTACCCATACGCTACTACTAAAATACACATGATAGAAGATCTTTAAAAGCTCAGTAGAGTTCAAATCAAGAGAGGATCCAATTATGTAACACCTTAATTTGTTATTGTAATCTTGTTTATTTCGATGCTGATCTTGAATGATCTGTACGTGTTAGCTGTCCATGACCTTAGCAAGCTCCCACGTTATTCTCGCAAATTGAATCATATGTTTGGTAATGGCAATGTCATAAATACCAAAATTTGATAACACAAAATATTATGATATTGACTTTGGATTTCTAACTAATACTAGAATCACGTGAACTGATAATGAAGGAGATTGTTTTTTTTTAATAATTAGAGTTCAAAATATTTAACATGATAATAAAATAACTGCAAAATTATATGATGTTATAGTGTTAACTGAAAATAATATAAATTTTTTTAATTAACATAATATCATATGATTTTATTATTATTTCTATTATTATTATTATGTAATCGATAGAACTCTTTATCATTTTCCTTGTAATTAATATAAAAGTATATCAATTCTAAATCAACCAAAGCTATAATTAAACATTAGCCGTTGATCAGTCATCTACTTACCACGTACCACGTAGTTGTCACAATCGGATACCCTTTTTTTAATTTTTATAAAATAAACACTGATGTACACTATATGAAATTCCAACCTTAGATCTAAGTTTTGATAAGACCATCCATTAACTAGCAGAGCCAGGCGTTGGTCTAAAAAATATATTAATTAAAACACACACACACTTGAATTAAAGTTCACGAGATATTGTCACTGTTGGCTACTTGAATTTACATATTTATTATATATATTATAATCATTTCCGATAAACTGTTATCGCCCGCAAATTAAAGGAATATACATATCGAGTCAAAGATTATACAGCTTCAATTTTCTTTTACATTTACAAATTATTATAGCCATGAGATGCATGTCAGCCATTGAAAAATGTTTCATGAAAAAAAAATACCACATTTTGGCAGCTCTGGCCACGATTTTCAAATTAAATTAATAATATTTTGAAAGAAAAGACTTTATTATTGCTATTAGTTTGTCTTGTAATTACCTACGCCCCAGGCACCTACCTTGCACCCTCGGCTACTTCACTCTCTATATATACATTACATGCATGTTATATCAAATCAGAAGCAAGAACTCGCAAAAGCAACTTAATTACTTTGTAATTTTGATTCCGAAAACAGACATCTTTTCTAATTGGAAGATTATGGAAACTATCTGCGCAGGTTTTTAGGCCAACTTCAGTTGAATACCATTTATAATTCTTATTTTAATGTGCATTATGATTAATATTTTTAATCTAAAGGTTTCAGGCAATTACGATTGGTCGGAGATTATCATCTGCATACTATTTCCTCTTTCCAGTGTCGTTGATGATGACGTTGCAAATGACAATCTTGATCTTCTTTCTGTCCCTCAATATGGGAGAAATTCCAACTACACTGGTTAATTGCAGTGTTACTCTTCTGTGTTATGCTTAATTAAATAAAAAGACAGGTATATTATTACCTGTTACTTGTGTGAGCGTTGTTTTGGTTTAATTCAATTGATAAGATCTCTTGAAATATACAAGAGATTTTCTTCGTTATTTAAGTGTACTGTGTTTTTCTGAAAAAGGAAATAAATAAATGAATATTATTGTGTCCATGTGTTAAAATTGATGGAGTAAATTTAACCATGTGCCTAATTATGCTCTCTCTTCTTAAATAATTTTCTGAAGCAAACTCCATGTATTGATAGCTAATTCTTTTGGCTAGCAAGTGAAACCTAGATCATAATTTATTGAATATAAAATATAAATTTATAATTTCATCGTTTAAAATAGTCATGTTGTTTAGTAGGCTTATCATGCACATTGGAGCTTGATTGCAAGACCCACTCGTAAGCAGAGACGAAAGTCGTCGCTAGCATGATTTTCAACCATAATTACTATGAATTAATTTGTTAATTATTTCGTTTAAGTTATATCAAGTTACAAAATGTGATCTCTAAACGTGGAGTTGAAAACCTCCATCATCTTAACGTTATTTGTTTATGTAGAAGGGGAAAACATACTTGGATGACTTTAATTTTATTTATATTCACTAGTATCAAAAATATTTTGTATGCTCGAATCCCGCTTAAATTGATGAGAAAGAAATTGGGTTGCCATTAAAAATTAAAGCATTTTGGTGTTTTAAATACAGAGCACTTCTATAAAATAGACCTAAGAAGATGCTAATTTCTTAATAAAATAATTCTTTGTATTATTCTTGAGTGCAATTAAATTCCTAACCCCAAAACCCTTATTCTTAGAAATGAAAAGGAAAAAAGGAAAAGATGAAAAAGAAAAAGAGAGTAAATCTCTTCGGTCAATCAAGTACTCAAATTCGTAAAATAATATAATACTTTATATATATATATATATATATATATAGAGAGAGAGAGAGAGAGAGAGAGAGTTGATATAGTGCGCGACGTCGAGTACATTACGGCATGTAAGGTCGTGCATGGCAACACATGATTGGGCACTGATGGGACCCACAGCACATAGGGGCCCAATCATATTTTGATATGGACGACGTCACGCACCCTAATGTGTGCGACGTCGTGCACTAGATAAAAATCCTATATATATATATAAACAACTGCAATAAACATAATTAAGAACTTGCTATCTGAGCTCTCTTGAAATTTTATCATGCTGCAATAGTATATTTATCAGATTATGTGTATATTGTGTAAAATTATGAAATTTGGATACGATAATTTGTTTACACACATGGAAGATTATCTTTGTAATTTTTCGTATTCATTTGAGGTGTCAAATTAAGGATGGTAGAAATCCCCACAAGGATGTCGCCACTTGGGGATTTTCCCTTTTTGGGCAGTGCAGAGGGACGATTTTATACCCAATTTCTTATTCAGGGAGGAGACATGGATGATTTTTTACCCAATTTCTTTTTCGATGAAGAGATGGGGATGAGCTGGAATCCACATCCCCTCCCTAATTCCTCATTTCTCCATTTTAATTTTTAATTTTAATTCTATATTTTAGAATTATTAACGAATACATTATAAAATTTAAGTTATAAAATATTAAATATTAGTATAAATAACAAATATCAAAATATTTATATAAATATACTATAAAACTTTCAAGCCTAATTAAAAATATTAATTTCAGTATCTACATCCATTTTATTTATTTTATTATTGATATGAAAGTAATTTCTTTTTTATTTTTATTATAGGATTATGAAGATGATTATGTTGATGATTTGTATTTTATAGTGTGATTTTTGTAATGTATTAGTGTTAATCTAAGATATATATATTGTCAAACTTTACTTTTATTTAAATTTTTTATTTAATATGATTAAATCAAATTTATGAACTAAAAATATATCGATTATTCGAGAGTTTATTCGAGGATCAGAAATCCTCGGGGATCCTCTGTTATTATTCAAGGAGAAAACGATGATCCCCTTAAGCAATTCTAACAGGGATGAGGATAATGCAGAATATCGGGGATGGGTTTGGGGATGCCGCTCCCCTCCCCATTGCCATCCCTACAAATTATAGAAGCACTCTAAGTTACGTAGATGTTTACAGAACTGACATTTCGCTACTAGAAAAATAGGCTATTATAACAGAATTTTTGGTGATAAATATTAAAAAATTAATCATTTATCACAAGAATACGATACACTATCACAAGAATATGATACACTATGTAATAGAGTTTTTATATATCTAAGTAACAGCAACCATAAATTTCTCAAAACCCAAAAATTATGCCTAAATATAGGAAAAAAATAGAGCCGCCATCTAGTCTTCGACGTAGACCGGCACGTGGCCTTCGAGGACCGGCTTCGAGTTCACGTAATGATTCTGCGTGACCGGCCTTGAGTTCACGAAACCATTCCGCGTGACTGGCCTCGAGTTGGCAAAACGACTCCGCACGATGCGGATGGCGTGCTGCTTGCTTGGAGTCGGAATGAAGGAAACTGTACTGTGAGGAGTCAACAACACGAGAAAGACGGTGAATTAGCTGCTTTGTCTTCGAATTAAGGTAAATTTTGGTGGAATTTGAGCTGAAATTTAGTGAGTTGAGTGGGAAGACGAGGTTTTGAAAGAGGAAAAGGGGTGTTTGGTTGGCGAGAAAGCCAGAGAAATTTTTTGTATTTGGGAAGTGATGGGTTCTTTGTTTTTGCTTCTTTATTGTTCTTTATTGAGTAGATGGTGACGGTACAAGCTTTTAAGAATGTTTACTTAATTAAGTGGATAAAAATCTTACATCACTATTTAGATAAATCAGCTAGAGAACGATGGGGATATTGTTGCTCAGGCACAAGCAATTACAGCTCTAGAAGCTCGGCCCCATCTTTCTTTCAATGTTGTTAACACACTGAATAATTTCCTCAGTGACTTCACGGTTTCAATCAAATTTAGAGGTATATGTGGTTTTGATTTGACTTACTTTTAATGAGCTGTAATTAAGGAATTTTTCTATTGTTTCTAGGCCTTTTGGAGAGTTCGGATTGAGGCATCATTTGCTTTGGCTAATACAGCATCTGAAGTATTGTGATTATTCTCATCTTTATTCATTGAATATATTGAGCACATGGTAGGTCCAATATTGTTTGTTACAAAAATGTATGCCAAAACCATTCACCAAAGGTATTCGCATAAAGTGAATTTTTGTAACAAACAACTCTTCAATTGTGAAAATTACTTTGGCAGTTCTCAAACCTATTACAATTGATTGGTGCTTATGTTTTTTATTTATTAGAAAGATATCTTTTGCAAAAACTTCACGAACTTCATTTTTGGAAATGCAATGCTTTATGTGGTAGTACTTGCATTTATTTGCTTGGTCTTCTACAATTTCAGTCAAATGATTCATTTTGACTTGTGCTTATGACTAACTTGTTGACAGAGAAACTAGACCGTTTATGGATGCATTGATGTGCATCCTATGATTGTTCTCTTTATTCACATGTTGAAATTTTTGGAAGATTTTTTTTTTAATTTGATTTGTCACATATTGTGCTTTATTAGTTGGAAATGTTTTGGTTTGTGGAACATGTTGCACTTACCAGTTCTCAGTACTAATATATGATATATACCTCATTGTTGTACAGGAAATTGATTGGAGTATGCTCCATCTGGTGAAATTTTATAGAAATCGAAGGTTTTATGAGAATATTGAATTCCCCAAGTGATATTTTATCTTAGTATGAAATTGTGCTAATATCGCTGCTGCAGTACTTTATTAACATTTTTGTTTTCTGTTCATCTTTCCAGGTCAAATGATTTCCGTGATTTTTCAGAGTATTTTGTTTATGGGGTAATGCCTTGAGGTGGGGTATGTAATGAGTTGTGTGAAGTGGGATGTGATTGGTTCACATAAATTTGCCCTTGCTTCGTGTGTTGAAATCTTTGGATAGTCTGTTTATTTAATGTTTTTTTATTTCTTTTTATTTGGATAATCTTTGAAGCAAGTCTTTCTGTAGTCATTTTTAAATGCGTGCATATGCTGCTGCGAGCCAAGATTGTCTTGCCCCACTGAACAAGTTAAATGGATTTACATTGCTTGGAGTCTCAGTGCAATTAAAGTGATTTAGAACTTAGATTGATAAACAAACCTGCATGAGTACTGTGGAACAAGAATAAAGAAAAAAAGAGTAGAAATAGAGAAAAGGATGGCGAAAACTTTAGGAGAATAGGGAAATCAAGAGAAGAGGATATAATTTTGATGGATTTTATTTTATTATGTATGGAAGGTTGTTAGATGTTATGCATTAATTAATTTTTAGTCTTTGAAAAATATTTCTTTATGAATTTGATTAATTGTAAGTGGCCAATATATTAACCTGTATTTTTTTTGTACTCATCGTAGTGTTATATGTATTTCAGGTGATGTTGGTGGCTTTTGGGAATTTACTATCATTGTTTTTTTTTTCTTATGGATTAATTGTTTTTCTAGTGATGGGTTGGTGATTGGATACTGTAAACAATTTAGGAGATATTGTGACGGATTTGTTTCACAATGTATTTTGATGATGCATGCTATTTGTTGGAAGTTTCATGTAATTTAAATTTTTAGTGTATGATGTTATTTGGTACTTCGTAGTTTTTATGAATTTGAATGTAATTTTTATTTCAGTTAATTCAAGTTTTAAATGTGGTTTTTGTTATTTCAATTTCAAAATTCTGGAATTTAAATAATAATAATAGTAATTATTATTATTATTATTTCAAAATTAAAAATAATAATTTTATTTTTTTAAATCTCATGACAGACAATGCGAATCATTAATATATTAAAGATTTTGAAGAAACCCACCAAATTCAAAACATTTTAAATTACCCACTAAAATTTCTAATTAATTTCTGAAAGCCTTGCAAAATGACATCGCTTGTTTCATGACATATGTGTGATAGATATACACTGTTGTGGGAACATCTAATAGAAAATATTGTCACAGATTTATCACAGGGGCTACGTTGACACATAGAAACTCTGTCATAACGGGGTCGGATGACATATATTCTTTGTCGTAGTAGCCCATTTTTTTAGTAGTGTTTATATTTGAAAATTGTAACTTAATCGATCATACCTGCATATACGTACATGTTGATATATCTTTCATCTGATGCAATTGTTTTGTATTTTAGAGTTTGTTTAGGCTGCAAAATAATTTGGCCAATCTGGTTTAGGTTCTAAATCATTAAAAAAAATGCTCTAGAATTTCAGCTCCATGATTTGGACACATTTCTTTTGGCAAATAACCCAATACGATATTACCAACATGAAAAGGTGTTGAAAATGGGGCATGCTCATCTAGAAGAGCGGTGCACCCACAATTGTTGAAACCAGGTGCAGCACAATTGTTGAAATTGCACCCACTCGGTTTGACAAAATTGAAGCCAAAATTGTTGAATTTTTGGGCCGTAATTGTTGATTTTTGGGCATTATTTTGCCTATAAATTGGAGTGTAGAGGAAGTGCGATATCATCCAACAATCCTCCTCTTCTTTTCTTTAAGCCCATTCTTCAGTTCTTCTCCTCCATTTTGAGAGAGAGAAAGAGTTTATATGAGAAATTAAGAGTTTCAATACTCTTGTGTAATTAGTGAGTAAGAGATTGGGTGTATTGGGGTTCTAAGAAGTGAGCCAAAATATTACAATACTTGTAATCCTCATATCACTAGTAAAATTATTTCCTTCTGTCTTCGCCCGTGGACGCAAGCTAAAAGCTGAACCACGTAATTTCTGGTGTCCTCTGTGTGTGCTTATTCTCATTTTCTTTTCAATTTCATTTTAGTTGTGGCCTTGCTTCACCGATCAATTTCTTAATAATGGTATCAGAGCCTTGTTGCATTTTTAGAGTCGGGGGTACTGTTCACGTTCACATATATAGTTACTATTCATGTGAAATAGTGGGAGTCGATCCTAGCAGAGGCAGTTCATGGTGAAAGTAATAGCGGCAAAATACGAAATTGAGAAGTTCAACGGAAACAAATTCTCGTTGTGGAAAATGAAGATGAAGGTTGTTCTGAGGAAAAACAATTGCTTGGCAGCAATTAGAGAAAGGCTTAGAGAGATAACTGATGATGCCAATTGGAACGAATGGACGATAATGCTATTGTTGATCTACATTTACCACTGGTTGATAAAGTGTTATTGAGTGTAGAGGAGAAAAAGACAGCAAAGGAAATATGGGATATTATCTCAAAATTGTACAAGGCAAAGTCGCTACACAATAAGATCTTCTTAAAGAGGAAACTTTATACTCTTCAAATGGTGGCATCTACACCGGCGACCGACCATATCAACACCTTGAAGACTCTATTTTCACAACTCACAATGTTGGGTCACAAAATAAAGGAAAATGAACGTGCGGAGCTTCTACTTCAAAGTTTGCTAGATTCGTATGATCAACTCATCATCAATCTGACGAACAACAACCAAACAAATAGTAGAGTCTTCGACGATGTTGCAGCGTTTGTATTAATTGAAGAGAACAGGCAGAAAAACATGGAAGACAGGCAAGCAAGTTCGCAACAAGCGAAAGCGCTATCGGTGATGAAAGGGAGATCAACAAAACGTGGCCCCAATGGGAGTCGCAATCATGGTAGATCAAAATCAAGAAGTAAGAAGAATGTCAAATGCTACAATTGTGGCAAGAAAGGACACATCAAGAAAGAGTTTTGGAATAATCAGAAGAGTATAGTTGGTAAAGCACATGAGTCATCAAATGCGTAGGGTTGTGTGGCAAGTACTTCTGATGATAGTGAAATCCTCAATAGCAAAGCAGCAACTATTGCAAAAGGCAAGAAGTGGTTAGCTAATGTCTGGCTTATAGACTCTGGAGTAACCTGGCAAATGACCTCTCGGAGAGAATGGTTTCACACATATGAACCTATCTCAGGAGGATCTGTATACATGGGTAATGATCATGCCTTGGAGATCTCTACTATGGGTACTGTCAAAATAAAAATGTTTGATGGTACAATTTACATAATTTAGAAGGTATGACATGTCAAAGGCGCGAAAAAGAATCTATTGTCATTAGGACAAATAGATAGCCTTGGATGCAAAACTCATGTTAAGAATGGGATCATGAAAATAATTGGAGGCGCTCTTATATTAATGAAGGTGGAAAAGATTGATGCCTATCTATTCATGCTTCAAGAGGAAACACTATAAGAAGCTGATACGTGTATCGCGTCAAATGGAGAAGAATTGGTGATGATGTGGCATCTCAAACTTGGGCACATGCCAGAACAAGGTTTAAAGATTCTCTCTGAGTGAAAGATACTTTCGAGACTCAAATCGATAAATTTATCGTTTTGCGAGTATTGTGTTACAAGTAAGCAACATAGATTGAAGTTTAGCAGATCTAGCACCAGAAGTAAAAACATCCTAGACCTAGTTTAGTCTAATGCTTGGGAATCACCGAATTTATCCTAAGGAGGTACAAAGTACTTCATAACTTTCATTGATGATTACTCCAAGAGATGTTGGGTGTATCCAATCAAGAAAAAATTAGATGTGTTTCCAGTGTTCAAGGAATACAAAGCGCGGGAAGAACTTGAATCCGGAAAAAGAATCAAGTGTTTGAGGACAGATAATGGTGAAGAGTATATAGATGGCGAGTTTCTTGCATTCTGTAGGTAAAAAGGTATTCAGAAGCAGTTCACGGCGGCATACACTCCTCAACAACATGGAGACGCCAAGGGGAAGAACAGGACTCGTACAGAGAGAATAAGAGTTATGTTGAGGACTGTTGGTCTACCTAACTCAATAAGGACAGAAGCATCTAAAATAGCCTGTTATGTCATTAATAGGTCTCCATCAACAGCTATTGAGTTGAAGACGCCGATGGAGATGTGAACTGGGAAATCAACTGATTACTCTTACGTACATGCATTTGGGTGTCATGTGTACGTAATGTACAATGCCCAAAAAAGGATAAAATTGGATCTAAAATCTATGAGATGTATCTTCTTGGGGTATGCTGATGGAGTAAAGGTGTATCGTCTATGAGATCCCACTACCCACAAGATTTTCATTAGTAAAGATGTTGTTTTTGTAGAATATCAATTGCAAAGGAAAGATGGGAATGATAGCACTACTAAGGAAAAAAGCCACCTACACCCCCAAGATTTGCTTAAATGATCACATACATCCTTAATTTCATAAATGGTCACACAGACCCCCTTATTTTCATAAATGACTATTATACCCTTTAATTATTACAACCTGAATAAATATAAATATAGTAATAAGATAAAAAATAATAAATAAATATCATATGATACAAATAAAATATTACATTAATAAAATAATGCATATAATGAAAATTATTTTTAATATTAAGTTATTATTAGTCTATCCCGATGTATTTTATTAATAGTAAAATTTATTAATCCAAAAATTCATTTTAATATTTATACTAATATAATCATAATTAAAAAAGGTATTGTAAATAAAATAATACAATTTTTTATAAATTACAGTGAATTTTAGTTATAATCATTTTAATATTATTAATATGTCAAACATATTTTATTATTATTAAAGAGTATGACAGATTAATAATGTTAAAATAATTTTCTAATATTCAAAATAACTTATAAATTTTATCTTATTTTATATATTATATTATTTTAATTTTATAATTTGTACTTATCATAGTAGTTTATTTAAATTCAATTATTTATTTATTGTAATCAAGTATATAATAGTCAAAAAGGGGTCTGTGTGACCATTTACGAAACTAAGGGGGTGTGTGTGACCATTTAAGCAAACCTTGGGGTGAGGGTGGCTTTTCTCCCACTATAAAAGAAAAATTAGAGACTGTGCCAGTATATGTGAAAAATAATCAAGAAGATTCCGATTCTTCTGAAGCTGCGCCAGAGCACGAGGAACAATAACTAGTCGAGTCCGAGGCTCCAAAAATTCGTCAATCAACTCGTCAGAGATGACAGCTAGTGTGGCACTTAGAGTATGTTACATAAATCAAAGTTGCATACTGTCTTCTACCAGAGGATTGAGATCCATCAACTTTCCATGAAGCTTTGAATAGCTCAAATGCTGTTATGTGGATGACAACAATGTAGGAAGAAACTGAAGCTCTACACAGGAACAAGACTTAGGAACTTGTACCACTACCATATGGAAAAAAAACCATTGGAAGCAAATGGGTCTACAAGATCAAACATGATGGTAATGACTAGGTGGAGCGGCATCGTGCAAGATTGGTGGTGAAAGGATATGCTCAAGAAGAAGGTATTAACTTCAACGAGATATTTTCTCTGATAGTTTGACTCACGATAATCAGAGTAGTCTTAGCAATGTGCTACATTTGACCTACATTTAGGGCAGTTAGATGTGAAAACTACATTTCTTTATGGAGAACTTGAAGAAGAAATTTATATGCTCCAACTAGAAGATTTTGCTGAAACAGGCAAGGAGAACTTAGTTTGCAGGTTGAAAAAAACTCTTTACGGTCTTAAATAGGCGTCGAGGTATTGGTATAAGAGATTTGATTCCTTCATTATGAGCATTGGATACAACAGACTTAGTTCAGACCATTGTGCATACTACAAGAGGTTTAAGGATAGTGATTTTATCATTTTGCTGTTGTATGTGGATGACATGTTGGTAGCAGGCCCCAACAAAAATCGAGTCCAAGAATTAAAGCCACAGTTGGCTAGGGAGTTTGAAATGAAGGACTTGGGACTGGCAAACAAGATTCTAGGTATGCAAATTCACTGAGATTAAAATAACATAAAGATTTGGCTTTCTTAGAAGAATTACTTGAAGAAAATTATACGGCGCTTCAACATGCAAGATTGCAAGTCAATTTCTACCCACTTCCTGTTAATTTCAAGTTATCCTCAAATATGTATCCTAACAATGAAGCAGAGAGGAAGGAGATGTCTTGAGTACCGTATGCATCAGCAGTGAGAAGTTTAATGTTTGCTATGATTTGCACAAGCAGTGGGAGTAGTTAGTAGATATATGGCGAATCCTAGTGGAAAGTATTAGAAAACAGTGAAGAGGATTCTGAGATACATCAAAGGAACATCAGATGTTGCATTATGTTATGGAAGATCTAAATTTACTGTCAAGGGCTACGTGGATTCAAATTTTACAGGTGTCCTTAATAAAAGGAAATCCACTACTAGATATGTGTTTACACTTGCGGGAGGAGCTGTAAGCTGGGTTTCAAAACTACAAACTAATGTGGCTTTATCTATGACAGAAGCATAATACATGGCAGCTACAGAAGCTTGCAAGGAAGCTATTTGGATACAAGGTTAATAGAAGAGCTTGGGCACAAACAAGAGAAAATTCTTGTGTTTTTGTGACAGTCAGAGTGCCTTGCACATTGCAAAGAATCCAGCCTTTTATTCGAGGACAAAGCACATAGGGGTACAGTACCACTTCATTCGAGAAGTAATGGAGGATGAAAGTGTAGATTTGCAAAAAATCCACACTAAGGAAAACCTGGCAGATGTTACGACCAAGCTAATCAATACTGAAAAGTTTGTATGGAGTAGATCCTCTTGTGGCCTAGCAGATATGTAAGCCATATAACAATGGCGAAGCAGAAAGAATGGTGTAGAAATTTATTAGTTCTCAATCAAATCTCCAAATAGGAGAATTGTTGAAAATAGGGTGCGCTCTTCTAGAAGAGTGGTGCACCGACAATTGTTGAAAACAGGTGCAGCACAATTGTTGAAGTTGTACCCACGTAGTTTGACAAAATTGAAGCCAAAATTGTTGAATTTATGGGCCATAATTGTTTATTTTTTGGCATTAGTTTGCCTATAAGTTGAAGTGTAGAGGAAGTGTGATATCATCCAACAATCCTCCTCTTCTCTTCTTTAAGCCCACTCTTTAGTTCTTCTCCTTTATTTTGAGAAAGCGAAAGAGTTTGTGTGATAAATTAAGAGTTTCAATACTCTTGTGTAATTAGTGAGTGAGAGATTGGGTGTATTGGGGTTCTAGGAAGTGAGCCAAAATATTACAATACTTGTAATCCTCATATCACTAGTAAAATTATTTTCTTCTGTCTTTACTCGTGGACGTAAGCTAAAAGCTGAACCACGTAATTCTGGTGTTCTCTGTGTGTGCTTGTTCTCATTTTCTTTTCAATTTCATTTTAGCTTTGGGCCTGCTTCAGCTATCAATTTCTTAACAAAAGGAACGAATTGAAAAGGTTTTAAAAACTTATTTTAATTAAAAGGAGTTACAATTTTTCTTTTTGTGCGCATTTGAAAAGGTACTTTTGCGAATGACTCAAATTTTATCTTTGATTACAAACAGTAACTCCATGGTGGTTACATTATTTTTAAATGTCCCTATTAATTCTACAATAATTTAGATTAAAGGATATAAGGGTTACAAATCTTTGATTTTTTTTTTTTTGTGCTTTTAATTGTAGATTTTTATCCTATGACCTATGATTATTATATAAATGAGCTTGTTGGTGGATAAATTTGGTTAAGCCAATTTAGGAGTGCCACATGGACTAAAGGGTAGAAAATAGAAGAAACGACACATCCTTAGACAGAATAGTCTCATTCACTTCTTTCTTCAATAAAAGAAAGTACGGGGATATTGTTGATGGTCAATTTTGGACTAATAGTGGATGGACACGTGTCAAAAAATGAGAAGAATATTTAAAGAAAGCATTATTCTGGCAAGATCCCCACGCTGAAAGAGGGTCCTATGCTCCACAAAGGATCTCGGGAAAGGAACGTGCTCTACAAACTAAGAGTAAGATACAAAGGAAATAAAGCAAAGCAAGGAACACCAACACCTGCCTAGGGCGCCCTATTATTCAGAAGTTGCTTCTTCATTTTCAAAGGTCAACCTTCTTTAGTCAAATACAGGGACTATAACGGATGTGACAGGGCCTCCAATAAGAATCGCCTACCAATAGGTGAGCACCAACTTAGAATGTGGGATCCACAGACCTTAGCTTTTGACTCAAGCTTGTCCCGATACTCTCAGTCACTATTGTACAAAACAGTGGTACCAAGGGTACATTTAGATATGCGACCGTCAAAAAGCTCATGAGGCGATTGATTCTTTGCCAAATGTCACGACAGACCAGAATGTACCACTTGGAGAGGGACCACATTGGTCCTTAGATCGAAAGGATCCTCAAATGAGAAAGTACCACGTGTGGCACAAGAGAAACTCAAAAGATTTCAAATATCTGAACCCCAAATGAGAAGTACGCAAATGTCCCTACATAAAGAGAGCCACGGCCAACCGGTTCCCACCACGTGTCCAAACCAATCTAAGGGTGCACCCCGCAGCCTTACTATCTAAACCAAGCTCGAACCACAGCTAAGCGCCTCTTTCTCTTTTCCCTTTCGACTTCTTTTCTGGCTCTCTCTTCGTCTATTTTCGAGTTCTTCCTTCTCTCAAACAAATGGAGATCTCTTCCATATTAGAGCTCTCAGAAACCAAAAAAATGGAAAAGATGAAATAGCACCAGGTCATTTGATTACACCAGCTTCTATAGCTATGTTTGCTTCACTCATGATGTAAAATTCAAGATCTACCAGGTAATTAAATTAAATTCAAGATCCACCAGGTACTTTTCTTTAAAACTAAAAGTAAATACCCTTTTGATTTCTGTTGACAAATTTGTTTTTGATTCATTTTTTTTTCCAGGATGGAAGAACGGGAAATTGGATATTGACTTTTCTTGAAGAAAATATTGTAGTGGGGTATTTTCCAAACAAAATTATTCACATTCTTAGAAGATGGAGCTATAAACGTAGCATGGGGAGCTGATGCCTGGAGTTCCTTTGACGGAATTAGCCCTCCAATGGTTAGTGGTTATAGACGAGATGGCCAATATAAATCAATGAAGTTGATTGGATATTAAATTATTTTGGGAATGTTTATTTTATAAATTTGTAGGTTGGAAATATAAAAAAGATAGGGAGGTTCTGCTGAATTTTCATTAAGAACTTTATTGATGATTTTATTTAGTCATTTTAAAAAGAACAAGCTAAAGAGAATCGCCCGTAGAATTAGGGGCGGATAACCGATTGTTTCAATGATCTTGATCATTCTCTTCTCTATTAGAACAATCAAGACCTCTTTGAGCCAAAATGAAGATCATAATATCTTGCATATCTAGAAAGAAGATTCTTGCCATTTTGTTCAACTATGTGATTGATTTGTATAAATTTAACTTTTAAATCACACTAAATCTATAATAAAGGCAAATTTGTTCTCTCTTTACATTCTTCAATTTTAGTCAATATTAGAAGGGGGAAAAAAATTTCGCTGTACATCTTCCCAATTTTAATATATTAACACATTATTGGATAACTATCAAATGAATAATTACTATAAATATCGCTTAATTTATGAACAGAGCGGGAAGTAAAAGAATGAATAAATAAAGCAAAAATGTATAGAATTAATCACTGAGGTGTTGGATTAAGCTTTTGTTGCAAAAGCAATTTCTCATGTTAAATTGCCTGTTTTTTGACAAATGGAAGAACTCTTTCCAATAGTACAAGTGGCATATGTATATACTTAATTTATAACATGCGGATTTACTTTTTACCATATACCATTACCAAATGAACGAATTTCATTGCATTGGAGATGTATAAAATTAAAATACTATTTAGAAAGTGTAGGATTTATTATTACTTTTTTTTTTCCTAATAGTTACCATTGACTTTAAAAAGATAGTTTTATTCAGTGGGAATCCTATATTTTATTTATTGCGGATAAACTATTATTCGCTGCAAATTAAAGGAATATATATATAGAGAGAGTGTCAAAGATTATATATTATCTTTAATTATAGTAAAATTTCGATAAATAAATATTTAAAAAATTAATAATTTTAATTAGATAATAAAATTCTCCGCTCCTGACTTGGACCAATGTATTAAATTAATGATATCGCTAATGGCTTAAAATAATAATTTTTTAATTCTTTATGACCTAATAACAATATAAATTAAAAATTAATCAAATAAAAAAATTAATAATGAATAAAATATAAAATTCATAACATTGAGGTTTTTTTTTTTTCTAACAAGTTCAATTATTTGAATTCAACACTTTGTAAAATACGCATCTAAAGTTCTTTTCTTTTTTCCTAAATTGAACTTATCCTCGCGTTAATTTTTTGCAGAGCAAGCACTGCATTT
The DNA here is from genome assembly GCA_030449835.1 of Clausena lansium. NCBI lineage: Eukaryota > Viridiplantae > Streptophyta > Magnoliopsida > Sapindales > Rutaceae > Clausena > Clausena lansium. The sequence continues at coordinate 1,707,508 of JASUUF010000146.1, read as the reverse complement.
GGTAATTTTTTTTTTTTTTTTGTAAAAGGCTATTATTTAAGGTTACTATTACTTGAGAGGCTTCTTTTGCGAAAATATTTGGTAAAACACAACTATCATCTGGATCATGATTGCTATCAGTAGAAGTATCCATTACCCCTTGAATAATCTCTTCATTAGTAGACGATTCCATCACTAAATCTATACTATTATAGAAGTAGCCGTTGGAGGAGATACTATTGACTTGAGGAAGTATGATTTGTGCTCTTTTATTGATAAGTATATACACATACCAACAAAATTCTTTTTAAAACAAAAAATCTCTTTCTAAATTAATAAATATTCGTTTATCAATAAATTAATAAATTATTTATTTATTAATAAATAAATAGCTTAATTAAAATAATATTTTCCTTAATTATTTTATAGAGCTTTTACTTTTCTTTTAATTATTTACAAATTATTGTATCCATGAGATGCGTGAGTCATTAAAAAATGTTTCAGCAAACAATAACACATTTTATTAACTGCATTTCCAAAATGAAATAATATATTGGAAGAAAAGACTCTATTATTGCTATTAGTTTTTCTTGTAATTCATTAATTCACGCCCCAATCACCCACCTTGGCAATATTTTCGGCTACTTATTTCTCTATAAATACACAGTAAGGTATATTATAACCAAACCAAAAACTAGCTAGCAAAAACTCGCAAAACCAGCTTGATTACTTTCTGAGTTTTGATTCCGGAAGCACAGATCTTTCTCATTTGAGGAATATGGAAACTACTTTCGCAGGTTTTTAGGCTAATTTCACTTTAATATCATTTATAATTCATATTTTAATATGTGTATTTTTTATTAAATTTTCTAATATGAATTTTTCAGGTAAAGCAAATTTAGTGGTAAAAAAGTTATTTAAGAATGATTTACAAAATAATTAATTGTCCAAATTTCTTTTTATTTTAAATTTTTAAAAAATGAGGTTTTTTTATATAATTTTTTTTTTCTGATTCGGAGAGTGGGTGCCATCTATATGGCCTTGGAAGTCAGAATCTATTTAAAAATAGAAGTTTTTAAACTCTAGAATATATATGGAGTTTCATAGTCAATGAATTGAGAATGAATGTTCTTTCTGGAACTCTGTATGTATGAAAAATAACTGATATGAATTTTTAAAAAAAAAAGAAAAAGAAAGAAACATTCGTCATATAGAGATGTACATGTAATTAAACGATTTGTTAGGTGTGGACATTTATTTATTTTATTTTTTTTGCCGGCCAAAAAAAATCTTTTTAAATTTTTTAAAATCTGTTTATTTCATAATTTTGTTTAATTTAGCGCTGTTTTTAAAATATGTAGGAAGTTATTTTGTAAATTTTTTTGAAAAATTACAACCTCTACTTCTGTTTATTTAGATAACTTTTTAATATCCATTTCTTATTAATTTTATGTCATGTTAATTAATCACAAAAGACCAAATTCTTAAATGTAGCATTATTTCAATACAAAATTAAAACACTCATTTTTTTTTTTAAAACAAACATCTCATTTATTTTCGGATGGAAGCTCAAAGATAATAAGATAAATATTGTGGATATTCCTCCACTCGTATAAATAAATCACAACAACGACTAACAAATTTATCTAAAGCATTCGTTGTTTTGTTATAAATCCTTGAAATATGACAGATTAAATTTTCGTTTTGGCATTACTGATCGTTAAGCATTAGAAATAATCCAAAACAGTTTCTTACTAATGTTCTTTATTGGATAAGTAATCTAAAAGAATAAGTTATGTAAAACTGCACCAAGTGATGTATTCTTCCTCTGGGTCTTTTCTCTCTCAAGCGGAAAAGAAACCTAGATAGGAAGTAACAAGGGTTCTTTATTGGATCCAGAGTGATCACCCACAGATTGGTTGTAGAAGTGCGAATGAAATTTAAGGATCAGAATAAGGAGAGTAAAGTTAGACAGTAAACACAGGGGATATTCATAAGGTTGAGGAGGCTGGTGAGTTAGTTGGGAGGTTAATTAACACAACCAGCAGAGCTTTAAAAGGGAAAGGATGGATGCTGACGAGCTTATAAGCAAATGTGAAGCCATAACATTAAAATCAGAAGAGGATAACATGATTAGTTTTGTGGGGAGGATGAAGGTCAAGGGAGAAAAATTAGTAGCGCACTGTCTCGTTGGGAAAATTCTCCTAACACGTAGTGTGCCTCGCGAAGGATTAAGGGCAGCTATGCAGCAAGCTTGGAGAACTACCAAGGAGATGAAGGTGGAAAGCTTAGGAGACAACATTTTCATCTTCAAGTTTGCCTCAGAGAGTGAAAAAAAGAGGTTTCTGTATGGGGGCCCATGGCATTTCGACAGATCATTACTGGTAATTACGAAACCGACAGGAGTTGGCGATGTTAAAAAGCAGGATTTTACCAACGCTTCCTTTTGGGTGCAAATCCACAACATGCCTATAATGTGTATGGACGAAGAGATAATTCAGGACACCCACAACATGCCTATAATGTGCATGGACAAAGAGATAATTCAGGAGATTGGAGGAAGAATTGGAAAGGTTCAAGAAGTAGAAACGGATGAAACAGGGGAATGCATAGGCTCCTTTGCTCGTGTTAGAGTCTTGGTGGATGTTACACAACCACTAACGAAAAGGCTTTTGCTAAAGTTAGAAGATGGAGGAATGATCTCCTTGCGGGTGGCTTATGAAAAACTACCAGAATTTTGCTTTTGTTGCGGATTAGTTGGTCATCAGTATAAAGAATGTCTGGAATACAAAGGCCAGCCAAAAGATGACTTAACATATGGAGTATGGATGAAAGCACAAACAAGAGCAGAGAAAGCAAGGCAGTCCCGAGATAAGAAGCGCTGGAATGGGGAGAAAAGATCAGCAAATACAACACCGGCAAACCAAGAACAGCATGAACAACGACAAATGGGAACGGGTCGGGCTAAACCAGACGAGGAAGGAGGATCCGAATTGCCCCAATGCAATATGGGGGTTACCATCAAACCAATGCGAGGCTTCCAGGTGGATGAGGTTGGTGAAGGCTCGTTAATTAAAGAGGGGGAAGGGAATAGGGTACAGAAGATAGACTGCAGCAAGGAAGCAACTGGTTCAGCCATGGAGCTGATACCTAGAGAAGAGAGCACTGTGGAGGGAAAAATGAACGAAAAAGGGCAGGAAGATGAGATGATAATTGAAAAAGGAAAAATGGACTCAATGGGCCAACAACAAACAAGCAAGATGGCTAGTGAAATTAATTGGGCAAAAAAGGAGCGCAATTTATTGGGCCACTTCCTTTAAAGAAGAGCACAAGGGAGCAAATAAGCCCAAGTCTAGAGGGGAAAAAAAGGCGAACGGGAAGCCCAATTGTTTCGCGGGCAAATCAAACACAAATTTCCTCTCCATCAGCAAAGCTCAAACTGGTGTGGGAAGAAGAAACAGAGCTGTTGGTGAACAATGAAGAAATGTCAATGGAGAATTTATTGGCGGAGGCTGTCGAACAGCCCCGCCAGCAGCCATGAAAATCATAAGCTGGAACGTCCGGGGTTTGGGGAATCCCCGAACGCGGCGCCTAGCCATCAAGAAAATTCTCCACCTGCACAAGCCTCAATTAATCTTCCTCTGTGAGACCAAATTGAAGTCTGGGCAGGTAAAAGCAGTTTGTACACAATTATTTTGCGGTGGATAGCGTTGGAAAAAGTGGAGGCTTAGCTATTTTGTGGAACTCAGATATGGCAGTCCAAATAAGCTCTTACAGTAGGCACCACATAGATTTTCAAGTTCAGAACGCAATGGGGAAGTTTTGGAGGGGCACAGGAGTTTATGGGCACCCCAATGCAAGTCAAAAGAAGCATACATGGACATTATTACGAAGATTGGCAGGTTTGTCCTCATTTCCACGGCTATTTTTTGGGGATTTCAATGAAATCTTAAATTTAAATGAGAAGAATGGAGGGATAGATAGAAATGCAGAGGCAGTTAGAGAGTTTAGAGATGCTGTTAGGGAGTGTAAATTGTTTGATTTGGGCAGTAGAGGCTACCCTTATACGTGGTCAAACAGATAATTTGGGGCACAACTAATTGAAGAAAGGTTAGACAGATTTCTGTGTAACCAAGAATCGAGGGCTGAGTTTTATAATGATCTTGCAACAAATTTGGTACATTAAGAATCCGATCATTGCCCCATAATGATGGGGATTAAAGAGAGATAGAGAAACCTCATTTATGAGAAAAGAACCTTCAAGAGAATCCATATTGTGAAGGAGGAGTAGAATAAATGGCACATTAGCAATGGAGACAATCCTGCCCAGATGTTCAAATCAATGGCCAAAAAATCAATGGCACTGTTGATTTTATGGAGCAAAGACGAGTTTGGAGGCATGGATAAAAAACTGAAGAAATTAATGGAAGCACTGCAGCAAGTGAAGGAGCACAATGATCAATACAGCAGGGGTAATGAAATTAGAAGCATTGAGAAGCAGATTCAGGGCATGCTGATGGAGGAGGAGATGTATTGGAAGCAGAGGTCCAGGGCTGACTGGTTAAAAGCAGGGGACAAGAATACAAGGTTCTTGCATTCCAGAGCATCATCCAGGAAAAGAAAGAACAGAATTGAAGGAGTTGAAGATAAAGTTAGGAATTGGGTAGATGACAAAGAAGAGGTAGAAAACAGATTCTGTGAATACTTCCAGGATCTGTTCACCTCCTCAAGGCCAAGTATGGATCAGATAAGTGCAGCTCTTCAAGGAGTGGATCCGAAAGTGAATGCAGAAATGAATGCGCAGAGCTTCACAGCAGATGATATTAAGGTAGCCCTTTCTCAAATGTGTCCAACAAAAGCTCCAGGACCTGATGGGTTACAGGCTATTTTCTTCCAAAGGCACTAGAAAGTTTTCAAAGAAGGAGTGATTGCAATGTGCCTCTATGTCCTAAACCAGCAAGGTACCATAGCTCCCCTTAATCATACATACATTGTTTTAATCCCCAAAATCAGTAAGCCTAGGAAAGTCACTGAATACAGACCAATAAGCGTCTGCAAAGTAATATACAGATTAGTGACCAAAGTTGTTGCCAATAGGCTGAAACAGAACCTTCATCAAATTATCTCCCCAATGCAGAGTGCTTTTGTTCCAAATAGGCTGATAAGAGATAATGTAATCATTGGATATGAATGCTTGCATAAAATTAGACATAGCAAGGGGAAAAAAATGGCTTAGTAGCTTTAAAATTGGATATAAGAAAAGCCTATGATAGGGTTGAGTGGTCCTTCTTGAAACACACTATGGAAAAATTGGGTTTTTCCAAAAAATGGATAAACCTGATCATGGAGTGTATCACCACTTCTTCCTTCTCTGTAATCATAAATGGAGCTGCTAAAGGCCTAGTACACTCTCAAAGGGGTTTAAGGCAAGGGTGCCCCTTATCCCCTTACTTGTTTTTGTAGTGTGCAGAGGTTTTCTCTAACTTGCTACTGCAGGCAGAGAGACAAAAGCTAATCCATGGCCTGAGATTTGATAGGAACGTCACAATCTCCCACTTATTGTTTGCGGATGATAGCTTGGTGTTCACAAAGGCCTCGGTTGATGATTGTAAGCAGCTGAAGAAAGTGTTCGATTGTTATGCTCTAGCCTCTGGACAACTCTTCAACTATGAGAAATCAGCCATGTTTTTTAGTGGCAAAATTCCAGAGGGGAGGATAACAGCAATAAAAGACATTTTCCAGCTCAATGTAGTCTCAAGGCATGAAAAGTATTTAGGATTGCCCTCAATTGTGGGTAGAAAGAGAACAAGCTTCTTTAATGAAGTCAAACTCAGAGTGTTGAGCAAGATATCCAATTAGCAGCACAAATTTTTCTCGAGTGGAGGCAAAGAAGTTCTTATTAAGGCTGCAGCTCAAGCGGTTCCTGCCTACGCCATGAGCGTATTTAAGATTCCCATAGGATTATGCAATGACATTCAGAGAGCTATTGCTAGATTTTGGTAGGGGTCTAAGGAAGATAGGAAGGGTATCCATTAGGAAATTTGGGAGAAAGTGAGTCAAGCCAAGATTAGAGGAGGACTGGGGTTCAGAGACCTGTCAAGCTTTAATCAAGCTTTAGTTGCTAAGCAAGGATGGAGAATCCTTCAATATCCAGACTCAATGGTAGCCAAAGTGCTGAAAGCAAGGTATTTCAAGCAAACTGATTTTTTTGAAGCCAAATTAGGCTCAAATCCATCCTTCATCTGGAAGAGTATCTTGCGGGTACGCAGGTTCTGAAGAAAGGAACAAGATAGAGGATAGGAAATGGGGAGAAAATTCAGATCCAATCAAGCACTTGGATACCCAGGCCTACAATATTTAGGCCAATATTTGTACCATCCATGCCCACAGAAGCCAAAGTATCAGAACTCATTGATTGAAACCATCAGTGGAATGAAAGCACGATTAATCAGAATTTTTCCAAAGAAGATGCTGAGAGCATAAAGAGAATTCCACTGCCGAGAACCGCCCAAGCAGATGAGTTGATATGGCACTATGATAAGAAGGGAATGTATTCAGTTAAGAGTGGCTATCAGCTAGCCCTCAAGCTCAAGTTTTCTGAGCCCCCAACAGGATCTACAAGCGTTACACATGGCTAGCAAAATATATGGAGACTAAATTTGCCAGGGAAAATCAAAATTTTTGTATGGAGAGCTGCTAAGAATGTAATTCCAACAGCAGAAAATCTCCGGAGGAAAAAATTGCTGCAGGAACCGATATGCCAAATTTGCAAAGCTGGTAGTGAAGATGTGTTTCATGCCCTCAAGGAATGTAAAGTAGCTAGGAAAATCTGGAAATGCACTAACTTGGAGGATGGAAGAAAGGGAGTAATTAGAGAAGATATGCTGACTGTGCTACAGAGATTAATGGAGAAGCTGACCAAGACTGAAATTGAATTGGTAGCTTCTATATGGTGGGCTACGTGGAATGCAAGGAACAAATTCATTTTTGCTGGAAAAAAACCTGATCCTATGGTTTCAGCTGCCCAGGCTAAAGCAATTATGGATGAGTATCAGAAAGTGCAGGTCAAGGAACAATAGGAGCAAAGCGGTGAAAAGAATGGGAAGTTGAAAAAGTGGAGTCCACCACCAATCAATATATTAAAGGTAAATGTTGATGCGGCAATTCAGGAAGAGCAGCAGATTGCAGGGTTATAAGCTGTCATAAGAGACTCCACAGGCCAGGTGTTAGCTGCAGCAGTGAGAAGCAAGAGATTTCAGGGAGATGTCTCAATAGCAGAAGCTCAAGCTGTCGAATTTGGGATGGAGGTAGCAAAGGAAGCAAATCTTGTCAAGGTGATCATTGAAACAGACTGCAGACTAGTAACAAACTTAGTAAACAACAAGGCCAGTAGCAGAACAGAGATTTGGTGGACCATTTCAGAAATTCACAGAAGCAAACAAGAATTCCAGTCGATAACATTTCAGCATGTATCAAGACAATGTAATACCATTGCTCACTCTTTGGCCAAAAGAGCTTTAAGAAGCTCAGAAACTGTAATATGGCAAGCTGAGTTCCCAGCTGACGTACTTTGTATGTTTGATTCTGTTTTTTAATCGAAAGGACTAGTTTCTTCTCAAAGAAAAAATAAAAAAGAATAAGTTATCTAGTTACATTATAAATTTCAAATTATTTTTTACTAGTCGTTTTTAATACCAAGGGTGACTTCACTAACGAGATTTCTTTTTCATTAAGCCATCGAGGGCAGACCAAAACGTCAAGTGATTTCTGAAAAAACTAATAAGCATGTTTTTAACTTCCTCATTTTTTCCCCAAAAAACAGAACTACAGAAGACTATATTTCATGGCATAATCAAATCGTTCAGGATTCTCTTATAATTTAATTTTTATAAAGATTTGAAAAAGACTCCGACACATGTTATTTAAGTTTTTCTATGACTAGGATTGAATTTAATTTGAACTTGCCTTAAACAGACAATAACTAACAAACGTTGAATTTTGATTAGCCGATAAATAATCGTTCCTTTTTCTTATTCTCAATTCAATTAACTAACAAACGCTGAATTTTACATACATAAATAATTGTCTGACAATAAGAAAAAGGAACGATTATTTATGTATGTAAAATAAATTGTAAACTAGCAGCATAAGTTAAATTGCAGATACGCAATAACAGGAATGAATTTAATTCTAGTCTAACATAAAGAATTTTTAAAAGAAATTAAGTTATTTTCGATTACGGGCCTGCTGCTTATGTAACATTTAATTCATTTGATGGGATAAAAAAAAAATGGTTTGAATTGCCATTTTTTGGCACTATGAGAAACTGGAATAGCATCAGAACACCAAAATTCAACAGTGCTGCGAGAATTAAATTATCCGAATTTTTTAATATTTTGAAGCCTTTCCGGCCTAATATTTCTTTTTTGGTCAAATTTGCTTGTCAAAGTTATAGATCTGTGAGAGAGAGAGGGAGAAGAAGATCAGAAGAAGCACCAGCAAGATGATAAGAAATTAAGCTAATCACGTTTGTTAACGGCGGTCAATTTTGGAGTTATAGCCAAAAAATTTATGGGATTTGGCTTGTAATAAGGAAAGCTCAAAATAAATTAAATCCTAACTATAAAAAAATTTAAATGACATGTGCCATAGTATCTTATAAAATTTAGAAAAAAATCAGATTAAGAGAGGATTCATATCCGAATCAAGCACCCTTCTAATGTCAGTTAATGGATATTAATAATTAAATGTAATTTAATAGGATAAAAACAGTGATGAAGATATTATAGTGGGGTATTTTCCAAACAAATTAAATACTACTAGACTTAAAAGATGGAAACATACAAGTAGCATGGGAAGTGGTCATATACCAGATGGCCATTATAACAATGCAGCTTTTTTTATTCTTTTTCCATTTTCTTTATTTTTTTAAAACTACTGGTTTATTTTGATGATGTTTTTGTGCCTTGTGAAGCTGCAAGTAACATTACCCGATATCGTAGAGATAGAAGAAATGATTGTTCTGGGTTACAAAATGGTACACTTTTTTACCATCTTGGGCCTGTAATATCCTTTGTGGAGGACGAGGAGGGTATTGTGGGTAAATGAATAAAATGTAACCTTGCATATGATTGAAAGAGATAGTGTCTTTTTATACAGCAAATGTGTGAGTTTACTTCATAAAATGTAAAAACATTTAGGAAGAGAGAGCGTAACTAAACCGATATGTATAGACTAAACATAACCAATATATTGACTGACACACACAATAACTTTTATATATTTATTCTTTTTTTCAAGGATACATTTTGTTAGAAAGTAAACAAAAAAGATCTCTTGTACATCTCAAAAGATCTTATAAGTCGAACTGAGGTAGACTGAGACATTAACACGAATGATAGGTAATAGTATACCTATCATTTATTTAATTAAACATAAAACAAAAGAGCAATATTGCACTTAATTAACCAATAAGATCGGGATTTCTTCCATATTGAGAGACAACAAGGAGATCAAGATTATCATTCATGATATCGTCATCAGCAATAGATTGGCTTGGAAAGAACGGAAAAATACCCTCCGACCACTTATTACCTGAAAAATTCATGTTAGACAATTAACTTATGAATGCATATACTAAAATAAGAATTATAAATGACATATATGAAAATGAAGTTGGCCTATAAACCTGCGTAGGCAGCTTCCATTTTCTTCAAATCAGAAAAGATATCTGCTTCCAGAATGAAAACTCAAAAAGTAATTAAGTTGCTTTTTGCGAGTTCTTGCTTCTGGTTTGATATAATATACATGTATATATAGATAATGCAGTAGCCGACTGTGCCAAGGTGGGTGGACGATTGGGGCGTAGTTAAACTAATAGCAGTAATAGTCTTTTTCTTTCAATGATTTAATTTAATTGTAGAAAACTGTGCCAAGGTGGGTGCATGATTGGGGAGTTGTTAAACTAATCGCAATAATACTCCTTTCTTTCAAAAATTAATTTAATTTTAGAAAATTTGGCCAGAACCGCCAAAATGTGGTTATTTTCACTTTTCAAAAATAATTTTGGGAAAAGGACATTCAGACCACCAACATTTCATAAAAGGACATAAAACCCCTAATATTTAAAAAAAAACATTCACAACTCCATTTGGTAAAGGAAACCGTTTTCTTTAACATAAATTTTAATTTTAATGTGTAATTACCGTTGTATCCTTTTAGCATATAATTTCAACATACCGTTGTAATTTTTAATTACTCAATTTACCCCTAAATTGTGAGTAAAATTACAAACAGACTCTTATTGCCCAATTCCTTTCTATAAATTTTAATCAAATTTTCTCTTAATACAAAATAAATTCAATCCATTATTTAAGTATAAAAATAAATAAAATTGGTTATTGATGCCATAAATATAACATAAATCTCCATATGTCAACCATTTAAACTTCTATAAAATAGCATATTCAATTGACATAAAAACCACCAATCTAGTAAACATAACAAAAAATCTATATATCATAATATTGTATCAAATTGGTACTGTTAAATATTACAACAATAACCATGATATTTTTTTAAGGAAAAAAACATAATCTGTTCACAAATTTGTATGACAACTCTGGCTACTAGCTTGTGTAGAGCTTCCTCTCATAGCTTGTGTGGTTTTTGCTACATGATTAGCATATAAATATTAGTGTAAAACTTTATTTTTATATAAAACAAACATAAAGAAGACAAAAACAAATTTAGGCTTACCTGAGGGGTGTTGAGTGGAATCAACTGGCATATTTTTGTATGCTCTTTTGTTATGGCCGAAATTGGTACAGTTGCTACATCTTTGCTTAGTCTTTCTTTTCCCTTGTTGTTCCCCTGGCTCTCTTCTCCTCACTATTTTAGGCCTACCAACTCTTGTTTTGATATAGGAGGTAAGACTTTTAGACCTTCAACAATAGGCCATTTAGTTTGATCTAGAAGCGGATGTATGACATTTGCATATGTGGCCAAATATGCTTCCACTGTCAATTTTTTGTCTACATAATCAGCAGCATCCTCGTGTCTTTGAGCAATACATGGCATGGCATGACAAGTTTACATGGTATCGCACAAATTTGATAGACTCCACAATCACAAGTTTTATTCTGCACATTAACTATAAAATGCATAATATAGCACCTAAGTGAGTATTCTAACCCAATTGATTACATATAACAGAATAAAATTGATTTCTTTATTCATACATGTTAACTAAAAATTGATGTAAATCTAAAAATATTTAGTTTTTTTTTTTTATTTATTTATTCTTTTTTTGGCTCTCCTTCGTAGTTGTTCAGTTGAATTTATGTTAGCAAGCCATCAGGATTACAGCGTGCATTAGTTGCTGCAGTATTACAGCTAAATGAGCAAACATATTTTGATAGCATAAAGACTGTATTCAATCAAATTATTGCCAATCCTTATATTCTCCATATACATCACATGCATCAAACGGGCCAGAAACAATATAAAGGAATTGACAGCAGCCCAACAACTCAAAAACCTTATAACAATCGAATCACCAAAATTCAAAAACTCAAAATGAGAGACAACAATAGCAACAAGTAATTCGACCAGCAGCAGCACCGATGAATTGACAGCACCAGCGATGAATTGACAGCGGCAGTTCGGCACTGAGAATGAACTGGCAGCGGCAGCGGTACCAGTTGCATCCGGCGCCCGATCGGTGGCTGCAGCTTACGGGCGCGCGATCGGTTGCTGCAGCTTACGGGGGCGCGATCGGTGGCTGCAGCTCGCGGCAGAACTTGCGTTGATGTTAAGGGTTTGTGCAGATTTGGAAATCGTGTGTGTGTGTTAAGGGTTCAAGTGTGTGTTTTGCTCTCATGTGTGTGTGTGTTTTTCATTGTGCGTGTTCTGTTCGTGTGTGCGCGTTTTGATTGTGAGTTCTGTTCGCGTGTGTGTGTGCTTTGATTGTGTTCTATTCGCGTGCGTGTGTTTTTGTTCGTGTGTATTAAGAGTGTGTGTTAAGGCTGTTTGTTAGTAGAGGTGGGCATTTTTGGGTTCGGGTTCGGGTTAACCCGATCGGATTTTGGGTTGATCAGGTAGCCGAAATTTTCATAATTAAACTCAACCGAATGCCTATTCCGATCCGATTCTATCCGAATTAGTTCGGATCGGATCGGATGGGATCAAATATTCGGGTTGAGTTCGGATCGGATTCGGATAAAATAAGTTCGGCTCGGGATCGGGTTATACAATTCCACATATATTCTCATATATATTGTAAATATCCAAAATTATCCTTATCAATTAGGAAATACAATCGTTAACCCTAAAGAGATTATTATTATTACTAATTATATTAATATAACAAAATAAAAAATACAATTAATAATATAAAATATTTATTTTAATTATCAGTTATTGTATGTCCAATTTAATCATTTATATTCTTACAGTAGTTTAACAATAAGATTTACCAAATACATACAACTGCTTTTAAAATTCGGATACGCTTTCAAAATAAATTTTACCAAACGTTTAACTTATTCTCTTCACAGCTAATTATTTCTACAGCACAGCTAACAACAATTATTTTAAAAGTTACAGCATTACCAAACTGACCCTAAAAATAATGATTTAAGTATTGAGAGATTCATCATCAATCCATTTATGTGCGACCATCTAGATGTTACACATAAAGAGTTTATGCACGACATACAAAAGGTTGCAAAACTTTTTTCACATATAGAGTGAGTCTGTCTTGGATTAAAGATTTGGAAGAGTAATGTTAGGGGATCATAACTGTAACTTGAGCATTTGAGTCCCAAACTAACTATTATCAATATTTTATCATAGAGGGTGATTTATAAAAAATATTATAATAATAAATATTTTTTACAAATATGATGTGGCAGTTACAGAAATATCGTCACATCAGTTGGAACTTAAATTTTGAAATAATAATTGAGACCCTTAAGATTATTGAAAAAAATTGTCTTTTAAAAAATTTCTTTATGTATAAAATAATGTATAGTCCTCCTAAACGAGTGAATAATCGTATAAGAGAAGTTTTTTGAGTATGACCACCCAATCTTAGCATTTGCAATTAACCTCAACCATTGCAAGTGAGACCTCATGAAACAGATTATGTGCTTCAACAACCTTTTTATAGTATCACAAGCTTTTTTATAGATGGAAGTAACTGTTATGAGAAATTGGCAAAAATGTAAAAGTTTTATTTACAAGAAAGATTGTATCAAGAAATTGTCACGACTTTAACCAATTAGTACCATGTGCAAAATCTCATTACATGAATTTTTATTACATTTGCGAACTTGTATCTTGGAACACCGAATCAGAAAAGTGTAATGAGAAATTTTAAGAAAGTGTTACAAAACAATTTGTGACCAAAACAATGAAAAACTTTTGATTTATAAGATTTGACCGACCCAGTATTTATATTGCACTGTCAACGTCATGTCAGTTGAAAGGTGTAATTTGCATCCCAACTTTGTATATCAAAGTTTAACGCATGAAAACAATTTCTATAATAAACTAATTTTCGCATTAAAAAGAAACAAAAAAATTGGTATGATAACAATTTATTAATGTAAGATTGCTGTGGATTTCTGTTCCTATATATACACATCAAACAAACTGAGCCTATACTACTACTCTTACGAAGCCTAAAACTTCTCACAGCAAAAATGCTCTAGAAAACAAAATTGTTTACCTTTGGGGGGAAGTTTATTGGTGAAAGAAATTGTACCTATCATGCATCCTTAATCAATCAAGCAGACTCATTTTTGTGAGTATCAGGGTTAGTTGAGAGTCTTCTCGCCCAAAGAAGGCTTTGATCAGGTGACCAAGAAATTGGGAACACAACTATAGCACACCATCTTAACAGCAAAAGAGCAACTGTAAATGCGAGATTCTCATTGGAATCTTTGAAGAATTGGAGTATTCATGACCAGGATAAGATAACGCAGCATAAGAACTATTTATGCTAATACATCAGTTACAATGGCAAAATGATACCTTTATAAGAGCAGTGCATGTCATTGTCTGTGGATAAAACCCATCACGCACCATCATGGAAACAAGTGCAGAAGCAGATTTGAAGCGTCTTATAACACTACAGAAATCGATCATTATGTCGTATATTGCAGCAGTTGGTGGGATACCACAAGATTTCGTATATTTAAATATTTCGATTGCTCTGTGACTCTGCATGTCAAACGAAATATAATTATAATATAAAGTACGAACATACAACTCATCGAGCAAACAATTGCATACAGCAGCTAATTCATACTTACTTCCTGAACTGAGCTTCAACAAGGGAATGCCACAAGGACACAGTGAATCCAGAGGGCACATGGTATTTTTATTCAGAGAGAGTTCCACAAAAGGAAGACTATTGTGCAAAGGCCAAATTATTGCTGAGGATACTTATTAAGGAATAGGATATCTCTTAATGCAATACTTAAAAGAGCTTTTTTCGGTCAACATAAGAAAAAAATATATAAAAGAACAAAAAATGGCATTCTAGTTTATGGTTTAAGTAATTGAAACAAAGTACTCATTATTCATCCATGCATGGAAAAGGAGTAGAATATACAAGGCAGGAACTTACCAAGTTAATTTTCCATTGATAAAACAACTGTGCTGAATATTGTTCCTCGCCATATCCATTTCTATGGCATTTATCCTTTTTGCAGAGTAAATCTTTTATGGCATATTGCCCTCTTCATACGCGGCATTCACATTACCGAATAATTAACCAAAACTGAAGCTCGTAAGTCCTGATATCTGGCCTCAGTTTTAAATATTAATCGTCTCATTTTAGCAAATACCTCAACAGCACGTAGTTTTAAAAAATTTTACTAAAGCTGTGTGTCTTCTTAAGCATAATTAAAAATGGAGATCAATACCCATTACACACCTTGAGAAGCTCTGTACATGTAGCTTCTATTATTGTAAAATTTCCAGCATCTGCTTCAATATTTTGAGTTCTTAGCCAATTCATTTTCCACGAAAATGTAAAGGGATAACATTAACCAACAATATTTAAAAATTCAATAATTAAAAGCATGTGATAATTTTAAATTTTGCTTGAAGCAGCAGCAGCAGCAACTTAAGGGCCTTTAAAGTAGCATGTGATAATTCAAAAATTAATGTATTACGAAAATTTTTTGCCGGAAAATCCGACGCTCGCGACCCAAATTAAGGGCCTTTAAAGTTGCGAGCTCAGCCCAATAATTGTCAAATGGCGCATTCAGATTTACATATAGTAGATTCTTGAATGGGTAATGCTTCTCACACACTCTAAACATTCTTATAACACCCCCATTAACTTTTTGTAATCGTAATTCTATTATTATTGCAAATTACATAATAAAAAGACAAATATTAATTTAATTAAACTAAAATGTCTTTGCAAATTGTGAATCCCTTATTATTTTTTAAATCCTAATGTATGATAATTATGAATTTATTAATAAAATCAAAATAATTTTGGAAATAATGAAAGAAATAAATTACCCAGTAATTATTTTTTATTATAAATAAGTATATTTACAATTTTTATTAACTTATTCTAAATGATAGTAAAATTTTATTAAAACTCTATTATAATTTTATGTGATTTTTCATAATTTCATCAAAGAAAAAAATATAATTTATATGAAAAGAGGGTTTCTTAAGAGTTTTAAAGGGGTATCACAAGCTGCACTCCTTTAGAAATAGTCACACATGTATCTTTTTAGGTTAAAAAACGGTCACTCAAGTACCAATGACAAAATCTAAATATGAATTGGGTTTGGCTTTCCTAGTGTGAACCCAGGTTAAACACACACGCGCGCGTGGGGGAACGCAAGCACGCGCGCACACACACACACACAGAGGCATAGGGTGATGTTATATTTTTTATTTGGGATTTGGGCTTTACAGTGAACCGCTACTCCGCAACACTCCCCCTTACGATGAGCCCCACACACCCACGCGCGCACACACACACACACATAGAGGCATAGGGCAATGTTACGTTTTTTATATGGGATTTGGGCTTTACGGTGAGCCACTACTCCGCAACACTCTCTCTTATGGTGAGCCACAACCTCTCCCTCCCCTCCCCACACACACACAGAGGCAGAGGGGGATGTTACATTTTTTATGTGAGATTTGGGCTTTACGGTGAGCCACTACTTCCCAACACTCCCCCTTAGATCACCACTTGTAAAGGCCAAATCCCATATAAAAAATGAACATCCTCCATAACGTGTTATAAATAAAATAAATAAAAGAAAATTTTATATTAGAAAGCAAAGTACTTATAAATACCTTGTTAATAAGCTTATAAGAAACTAAATTCTTATTATTTTCAAAATAATCATATGCATCACACATATATATTTAGTCATGAGAAGTCATGGGGAAAGTTACATTTGCAATGTGGGATTTCGGCTTTACTAAAGCAGTGAGCCACTACTTCACAACAGGTCAAAGAATATAACGGGAACTTAAAAAAAAAAGGACACACAGAGAAAAGAGAATATAAAATGAGACAAATGATTACACACTATAAATAACTCTTTTTAACAAAATATTGTTATATACGCTTTCATTTTAAACTTAAGTAATCATTATTGAGGAGGCTACACAATAGAGAGAATATAATTTTATTGGAAAAATATATCTCACTCTTATCACTAATAATATGATATTTATTATAAAATTATTGTCTGAAGTATCAAATAATGTGATAATTGATGAATTAACAATAATTGTCATAAAAGGTTGAAATAGAAACGTATGAATATGAAGTTTTTTTTTTTTTTTTTGTGGGAAAAGGAACGTGAAGTGTTTGAAAAGAAAGAAACGTATGAATAGGATTTACTCAATTAAGGTAAGCCACTTATATTTTGACGTAAAATGGAAATAAAATTATTAGAGAATTGTTGTTTTGCTAATAATTGTGGGAAATGGTTGTCTCCTTTCATTTAAATCTTATCCATTATTAGTACAGCCAACTAAAACAAGATAAACATTTAGTACTGTGTTTATATTTAAAAAAAAAAAAGAATTAATTTTTAGAATATATTGGATGTCAAATTTATTACTTTAAAAATCCAACCAAATCCAAAAATAAATGTCGTGATCTTTGTTGACTTTAGATTCGTAAAGATAGATTCTTGTGGTTTAAAACTATTCATAAATCTCTCTCTGCTATAAACTTTGTTCAATTTCATCAAAATCATCCTCTAAATTTATTAAACCTTATCCAAATACAAATGTCGTGATCTTTGTTGACTTTAGATTTGTTAAGATGGAGTCAAGCAAGTGTTTTCAAACTATTCATAAATCTCTCCCTGCTATAAACTTTATTCAATTTCATCAAAATCATCCTCTAAATTTTTTAAACCTGGTCGAAAATCTTTTATTTAAAGTTCTTTATTTAAAAGAAATAGAATTGCAAAAGTATGCATTAGACATGTATTTGATCAAAAGCAAGAACAAGATAACAATATTTTCTTAAATTAAATTTGTGAGGAAAAAAAAAAGATATTTTTATCAAATATGTTGTGTTCGATAATGTGTTGAAATGTAATATAAATTTGATTGAAGTTTGTTATAAATTTGTAAATGTATTATACCAAGTTTATGATGATTAATTCAAATGCAAAATAATTTTTATAAGTTAATAAGAATTACGAATTTATTAGAATATAAAAAGACATTAAACTATATCTAAAAGATAAATTTTTTTAACTAGGATGTGTCGATAATGTGTTAAAATTTAAATATAAATTTGATTGAATTTTGTACATTATACCAAGTTTACGGTTTATTAATGGAAAAAAGATATTTTAAAGGATGTGGCAGTCTTTGTCAATGGCAATTAGCTGCTAATTAATATTATTTGGGAACTTAAATGATGATTACTGAAACTACTTAGATTTTAATGTATTTATGTTGAAATCTCAGATCTCTTTATAATTATACCCAACGTTAAACGTGTCATCAAAGGAAAGCGAGTATCAAATAAATTTTACATCCGCGAAGGCAAATTTAACACTATTTCCCACGTTTTACGCTCCCCGTGTGACACTCTTTCCAGTTTCCATTAAACAACATGAATTTTATAATTGACCCCCAACTATTTTTTATTTTAACAAATAAAAATATAATTTCTCATAATTCTTAAATAGAACTGTAATCCCATGAGTATATGCTACTCACACACTCTAAAAAAGCTTTTTAACGTACCGAAACCGCCAAAAAAAAAAAAGCTTTAAAATATGAGATAAAATAAAATATTTGAGCACTTAGCACATTGGTTACAATCCAAAATAACACTTTTTTTTTGTGCATTTATAGTTGAAGATTTATTAAGGGTGTATGACTTATTAGTATCATTCTAATTCTATTAAATTGATTATATTTATTATTTAAATATAGTATAACTAGTAATTAAATTGCTCTTTCCATGATTCCATCAATCTGAAGGTGGTTTCGACGAAAAATCTTTTGTTACAACTTCAAAAATTTTATCATTTAAAGTATCTGGCCTAACACCCGCATAAAATAACCATCACTTTTTTTTAAGAGATAAAATAACTATCACTTACAAATGAATGTTACTCACCTTTAAAAGAACTCCAAAAAAAAATTTTCATCCTAATTGATAATTGTTACATAATAATATAATGTGAAATTCATCAAGTCACTAAGTAGGTGATTAATTTCCATAGCTTCTAAAAATAATTAATTATATTATATAATTTATATCGCCATTCATATAATAGGATCATGTGATGGGAATCCTTCTAGTCTAATATAAATAGCACAATATTAGATTTAGAAGGCCACACGTATTTTACTTTACATTGACGAGAGGTGATGTAAGCAAGCAACTAAGACGAAGTAACTAGTGAGGGAAACCAAAAAAATACTAGTAAGGGAGTTATTTAACATAAATAGATAAATTATGCTATTATCCACTAAAACATTAAAATTCAGGGACTACACAATAATTTCCCACGCCATTTAAGCAACCACCAACCCAGTTTTCTTCCAGTTCAAACGACTAAACGAAACTCAATACGACATGAGACGCACACGGCACGAGTCAACAGCCGCAGTCAAAAAATGATTATAATCAACACGACAACTCGATTCTTCCCTCACCCTTCTGTCGCTGCCCGTACGAATTAAATTAGATTTGCCTTTATGATTTGTGATGACGACGCCGTTTTGAGGAACTGATGATGCCTTTTCATTTTCTTTCTGTGGATTCCATTCTTTTTCTTTCTACTTGATAAAACAACTTTCTCTCATTCTTTTCTTTACCTGTACACTTTTTCTTCCTATAAAAAAAATAAAAGGTAAGTTAATAAAAGTGTTTTAAAAATGGAATTAAAAAAATATAAGTAAAAAAGCACTTTTTCCTTAAGTACTTATTATTAGCACCTGCTTCTCTAGTTATAATTGTAATTGTTGTTTGGTTGGTTGTAGGTGGCTAAGCTTCCTGCCTTGGGAGTTCTTCTGTAACTGTGATGAAGACGACCAATTCTGTAAGACCACTCTCTCTATATTTTTGTTTTTGCTTTTATTGATTCTACTTGAGTGTATGTGCGTGTAAAATAAGGACTCTGAGAGATATGATTATTGATGATTGATTGCTTGTTTATTTGTTTATTTTTATTTTTTTGCTTCATTTATACTATGATTATAGCGGAAAGGAAAGAGCTAACCCAAAAGCCAATAAAAAGGATAAAAAAAGTGCTTTTTCCTTCAGTTTGGTTTCTGGGAAGTGCTTTTCTTTTTGTTTGGTTTGCGGGAAATGCTTTCTGCTTCTGTTTGGTTTCTGGGGAAGTGCTTTTTTTCATTGTTTTTGGTTTCTGAGAAATGCTTTTTAAATTTTTTTTCCCCCTTCTATTTGATTGATGGAATGTGGTATATTATCCTCTGTTTGGTCGCTGAGAAGTGCTTTCTGCTTCCATTTCTGGGAAGTGCCTTTTAATTCTGTTTGATTGCTGAGATATGCTTATCTTTCTGTTTTATTGCTAGTAATCTGTAGAATTATTTTTTATTTTTTTATCTATCTGAATTACTCTATTTTGTTAGAGGGAAAAAGCCTTAGGCCTGGCTGATTAGTTTTCAAATAGAAAATTTGAATAATGAGTATTGTATAATTTTCTTTAAAATTTTTTGTACGGTGGTGATGGCACCTAGTGTTTGGGGAAAAGAAAAAAAATTAAATAGTTTTTCTTATAGTTTTTTACTTTTTTGTTTGCATAGGTTCTTTGTTTGAAACACTCTGTTTGGTTGGGGGGAAAATATTAGGAAAATTAAGGAATCAAATGTGAGCACATGTACTGTTTAACTGTTGTCGAAAAAAATGTGTTATAAGTCATTCACAGCGGTATGGGATGGTTATGGAGATTACAGAAAGAGGATTGTCAAGCCGAAGCCATTCTTTTCAAAGTAAAAAATAAAAAATAAAGTAAAATTATTCAATTTAATTGATGAATCTTCTCCCTTTCAGATTTCTGTTCTATCAGATCCACCGAGTAGGTCATGCCTCTGCAGTCTATTCATTGCCGCTTCTTTGATTTGTAGTGTTTACTTCATTGGCAGCTCATTTGTTGCAATGGAAAACAAGGAAGTGAGTTTCTATTTAATTAAAATCCTTGCTGACTTTTATGTTGCAGAATGTAATGACAAATGTTCAGTGGATCAATTTGGATAAGCTGAAATATGTCTGAACTAAGTTGAAATGCCCTAATGTTTTATGCAGAGATTAATGAGATGGGGACTTCTTCATAGCATGTACAGTACAAAACCCGAAACTTGCAAGGTTTGTGTCTTTCACAAAAAGTAAAAGTAAAAGCCGATAGTCCATTTTTCTATTGGCACACAAAGTTATCTAAATTCCTTTCTGATTTCATTTTTCTCTTTACATATGTTCTATCTAGAATCAACAATGCAGGCTTCCTGGAACTGAGGCATTACCGGAAGGAATAGTTTCCAAAACATCAAATCTGGAAATGCGGCCTTTATGGAGCTCCCCATCAAAACTTGTATGTGAGATTGTGAATGGCCATTGCTAGAATCTAATAGCTCATAACCTTTAGTTAAATTCTACATAATTTATCTGTGATTGCTTTTTTTAAGTACCTGGCGAAGAAAATTCTATTCACTCATACACAGTTTCTTTTTCCTGTGAGTCATGACCTCTTTGTTGCTGAAGGTTTGTGAATAGAAATTTTCATACTTTTTTTCTTTTCGTTTCTTTTTAATGCTTATGTTACGAAGTATTGTGTCAGAACAATCAAAAGCCTCCAATGAACTTGTTAGCCATCGCAGTTGGAATTAAGCAAAAGAGGATAGTTGACCAAATTGTTAGAAAGGTCTTGGCCCCTATTCTGCTGCCTCATTTGCTTCCGTAATTATCTTATAAGTTCTGTGCTTGATTTCCATCTTCTTGCCGCAGTTTCCTACGAAAGATTTTGTTGTGATGCTTTTTCATTATGATGGTGTTCTGGATGAATGGAAAGATTTAGCATGGGCTGATCGTGCCATACATGTATCTGCAGCTAATCAAACAAAATGGTATTTTACTTTAATCAGAAAAACCGTTTTCCTGGACATTGGGTGTTGGGGGGGGGGGGGGGGGAGGAGGATATGTTCATGGGTAATTTTTACAATTGTTTCTGGTGTGATAGGTGGTTTGCAAAACGTTTCTTGCATCCAGATATTGTTGCCGAGTACAATTATATATTCCTCTGGGATGAAGACATTGGTGTTGAGAATTTTAATCCAAGACGGTAAGCAGACGTGGTTTCATTTTAGCTTTTACATTTTTAAAGTGATCACCGGCAAAAATCTGTGCCTAAAATTCATACGTAAAATTTTGAAAATCTTAATTACCTTGCAAAACAAAACTGTATGTATATGTGTATTTTGTGTTTACTGGAGCTAGCTAGACCTCATATCTAGAATACTGAATCTTTTGTAGATATCTGTCAATTGTTAAAGATGAGGGGCTTGAGATATCTCAGCCAGCACTTGATCCTGTTAAGTCAGAGGTACATCATCCGATTACTGCACGTCGAAGAAATTCAAAAGCACACAGGTTTGTGTCAAATTAGTTTATCATCAACTTGGTCTTAATACTGTCAAGTTAATATTCACTTTTACATAAGCTTTAACCATCTCTTTGCTGAAACCTTAGCAATTGTATTGGTTAATATATCAAGACTTACTGGTCCTACCTATAACCTTGTCTCTCTTGTGATCTCTTGCATTCAGAGCTGTGCTTTCCTGCTTGTATTCCAGATATTGTGGTTAAATGCTGTCTATAACAGATTTGTAATCGTCATAGTACAGGCATTTTTCTCAATTGATTATAATTTTACTATTCATGAATTTGATTAGTTCAACCTTTTCGAACTAACTTTCAAACAGGAGGATGTACAAGTTTAAAGGTAGTGGAAGGTGTGATGATAGCAGCACTGCTCCTCCATGCATTGGGTAAAGGATCACTTTCTCTATGTTTCTTTTTTTATTTTTACTAACTTATCTATTCCAGCCATATGATTATCAATTATTTTCTTCTGCTTATGCAGTTGGGTAGAAATGATGGCACCTGTGTTTTCAAGGGCTGCTTGGAGATGTGCGTGGTATATGATTCAGGTATAAAAACTTCATGCAACTGTTTTCTTTTGGCAGGTGGAAGATCGAGATTCTGTTTGCAATCTTCATACTACTCAGATTTTGTAGGTATTGTTCTCTAATTACTTTTTCTCCATCAGAATGACTTGATCCACGCATGGGGCCTGGATATACAACTCGGCTATTGTGCACAAGTAATTTTCTATCTATTAGTCCTGTCACTTCAATTTCTTATTCTCTCTGCTGTGCCAATGACAATTAACTATCTTTTAGGGTGATCGAACAAAAAATGTTGGTGTGGTTGACTCCGAGTACATAGTTCATCTTGGTCTTTCTACGCTTGGTGTCACTACAGAACCTGAGGCAAGTACTTGAATTCACATCAATAACAGAATCTTGAGACTGAACTGGTTCAAGAGTTGTCAATTCTGATAATATAATGTTAAAACATTTAATTATTAATTGTAAATTCACAATCTGTCTAAGCTTGAATATTAAGAATGCTCTGACCCATGTCCGTTATCTCACTTTTTACCATCTGCTTCATGCAGTTAAACACTGTTGGACAGGCTGCTTCTGATCTGGAGCAAATTCCAAACCCGGTTGCATTGGTATGTATTTTGAACCTTAAGTCGCCATTCAGCACATTCTTTATCCGCACATAATGGATATTCTTTCTCTGTGGAACTGCAGGCACCATCTCAATCCCGTAGATTTGACAATAGGCCTGAGGTAAGATCCCTTCATTGTTATTGCGTTTGTAAAGTGTTTTTTTCTGTTCAATACGAAGTAGATTCTACAAATTTTGCTCTTTCCATGCACGTGCATGCATTTTCATACATACAAATTCTCGGTTTATTTTTACTCAAAATAGTGTTTATAGGTCCGAAGACAGTCGTACGTCGAAATGCAGATCTTCAGAAATAGATGGAAACATGCTGTAGAGGACGACAAATGTTGGGTCGATCCATATCGACAATCAACAAACCAAACCAGTCATTAATTCTTTTAACATATCATAGGGCATTCTTCGAAGCATCAAACAAGATTTTGCTTCACACCCATACACAGGCACAGATACTTCGTGCATACACAGATTACCGTGCATACAATTCTCTCTGTGATGACACCAAGCATCTCAGAACTATTTATTGTAAAGCACTTAGGACAACAAATGAGCTTGACTTCTGTTTCATAGCAAATGCTGGTCATTTCTTTTGCCAAAATGGAGTAACTCAAGTCAGAATTCTCCTTGTAGTTGCTTCATTCATATTCTTTTACCTTGGTTTTGTGTCTCAGTGATTATTTGTGGTCGAGTCTAATGCGATGTAAATAAATATGTTTTGTGGGTTGAGAATTGTTGTAAATATAATTTTTCTTGTCGATTGCAATGCCATATCTCTTCATGTATTCCCAATTCTCTTTTCAATTTTTCCTTTTCTTCGATGCATGGATAATTCTATTTCAATGTTCTAAATTTAACATGAACCATATCATGGGATGATATGGTGCACACCATTATTATGTACGTCAAGCCACCTGTCTGATGATCATGATTTTGTAGCACAATGTGAATTATGTTGAAACTATAGATTAACCAAAATAGTGCTCCATGTAAAATAGTTCACCATATTATATGGTAATGTTATTCACTAGATCATTAAAATGTAGAGTTTGATATAGTGGACAATGTTGTACACATTATTTTTATAGCTATTTAGTTAATTCAAAACTTTAATACTACTCGTGAGAAATTATAAAATTCTGTCACATGTCCGGATACTCATTATATGGCGAGCATTAGATCATCTTCCATAAAATGTATGTAATTTCGGTTCATTTAATTAGATTGAAATATAAAATATATTAAAAAAACCCCCTAATTTAATTAGTGAGTCAATATTCTCAGTAGATCTAAGGCCCATTATGTCAAGCCACTCTTTGAAGTTTAGCCCATGCTTTCATAAATAAAATAAAAAATAAAAAAACACAAAATTCATACAGTTACTTCCTCTAGTCTCTCAAATTGCGGCACATTTCTAGAAACAATCTTCATAGTCAAGGGTTTAAGCCATTTCTCTCCTCCTCCTCCTCCTCCTCCAAATCAAAATCTCTAGGGTTTAAGGAGCATTTTTACCAAAATGCCCCTCCTCCGCCTCCTCCTCCGCAATAGCAACTACCACCACCATCGACTCTCCTCCTCTCTCCTCCACCAATTCCACAACCTCGCCCTTAACCCCAATTCCCCAAACCCTAGCCCTAATCCCATTTCCACGCGCGGCTACGCCTTCTCCTCCGCCGAAGAAGCCGCCGCCGAACGCCGCCGCCGCAAACGCCGGCTTCGCATCGAGCCGCCCCTCCACGCCATACGCCCCAACCCAAGTCAGCCTCCCCCGCGTGACCCCAACGCGCCTCGCCTCCCCGACACTACTTCGGCCCTCGTCGGCCCACGTCTCAACCTTCACAATCGCGTTCAGTCCCTCATCCGTGCTGGCGACCTCGATGCCGCCTCCTACTTGGCCCGCCAGGCTGTGTTCTCCAGGATTCGTCCTACTGTGTTCACTTGTAATGCGATTATAGCGGCTATGTATCGGGCGAAACGGTATAATGATGCTGTTGCTTTGTTCAAGTATTTTTTTGATCAAGCTGATATTGTGCCTAATATTGTGTCTTATAATAATTTGATTAATACTTATTGTGATGAGGGGAAAGTGGATGAGGGGATGAATGTTTTTAGAAGGATTATTGAAACCGCGTCGGTTGGTCCTAGTTCTAATACTTATAGGCATTTGACAAAAGGGTTTGTTGATGCTAGAAGAATAGGGGAGGCTGTGGATTTATTGAGGGACATGTTGAGTAGACAGTTAGGAGCTGATTCATTGGTTTATAATAATTTGATATCTGGGTTTCTGAATTTGGGGAATTTGGAGAAGGCGAACGAGTTGTTTGATGAGTTAAAACAAAGGTGTTTGGTTTATGATGGGGTTGTGAATGCTACATTTATGGAATGGTGGTTTAATCAGGGGAAAGATAAGGAGGCGATGCAGTCATACAAATCTTTGATGGAGAGGAATTTTAGAATGACTCCGGCCACTTGTAATACCCTTTTGGAGGTTTTGTTAAAGCATGAGAAGAAAGAAGAGGCACAGGCTTTGTTTGAACAGATGTTGGATAATCATCAGCCACCCAATATTCAGGCGGTAAATTCAGATACATTTAATATCATGGTTAACGAGTGCTTTAAGCATGGGAAGTTTTCAGAAGCTATTGAGACATTTAAGAAAGCAGGAACGCATCCAAAATCCAAGCCTTTTGCAATGGATGTTGCGGGATATAATAATATTATTGCTAGGTACTGTGAGAATGGGATGTTGGAGGAGGCAGAGAAGCTGTTTAGAGAATTATCCACAAAGTCTTTGACGCCTGACGTAACAACTTTTAGGACATCAATTGATGCTTATTTGAAGGTGGAGAGAATTGATGATGCTTTGGAATTGTTTAACAGGATGGTGGAATCTGGTTTGCGCGTGGTTGTGAGTTTTGGGACTAAGGTGTTTAGTGAGTTCATTACCAAGGGTAAGGTTGCAGAATGTGCACCAATTTTAACAAAAATGGGAGAGAAAGATCCTAAACCTGACTTCTTGATATATGATGTTGTGGTCAGGGGGTTGTGCAATGAAGGTTTATTTGACTTGAGCAAGGATATAGTTGATCAAATGATGAAGTTCAGTGTTGGTATTACCCCTGCTTTGCAAGATTTTGTACGTGAGACTTTTGGGAAAGCTGGTCGAGGTGAGGAGATCGAGAGAGTTTTGAATGCTGATAGGTGGGGATATGCTGCACCTGTTCCACCCCCTCGAATGACTGGACAGCAGCATTTAGGATACAATAGAATGGCCGGAGAGCAGCAGTTTGGATCAGACCAAATGGCCAGACAGCAGTCTTTAGGACCTAATCAAATGGCAGGACAGCAGCACTTTGGATCGTATCAAATGATGGGGCAGCAGTCTTTTGGCCCTAATCAAATGGCTGGACAGCAGCACTTTACATCGAACCAAATGACGGGAAACCAGTCTTTCAGGCCTAATCAAATGTCAGGGCATCAGCAATTTGGATCAAACCAAATGATGGGGCAGCAGTCTTTTGGATCTAATAAAATGGCAGGAGAGCAGACATTTTCACCGTTTCAAAGGATGGGACAGCAGTCTTCAGGACACAGTCAGATGTTGGGACAGCACTCTTTAGGCCCTCAGGTGTTGGGACAGCAGTCTCTAGGCCCCAATCAAATGGAAAGACAGCAGCCTCAAGGATCTTATCAAATGGGGGGACAGCAGTCTTTTGGATCCAATCAAATGGGAGGACAGCAGCCTCAAGGATCTTATCAAATGGGGGGACAGCAGTCTTTTGGATCCAATCAAATGGGAGGACAGCAGCCTTCTGGATACAATAGAATGGCTGAACAGCAGCACTTTGGATTGCAGCAAATGACAGGGCATCAGCCAAATACAATGGCTCAGTGGACAGGACAACCACCATCAGCACCCTCGCAAACGGCTGGTCAGCAACAATCCTGGCAACCTCAAACATCAGCGCAGCAGCAGTCATGGTCTCAAGCAGCTGAGCAGCCACCAGTAGGACCTCCGCAAGAGGAAGATCAGAATCCATCAATACCCCCTGAATGGCAGGAAAACCACCAACAGGCAACAGCTTGATTCTTATCTACATGAAGTTACAGATAGAATGGCCTGGTTTCTTAAGGGTATGCATTGTTGGTCAAGAAAATTGGCCACGTCATTGTTGTATGTTGAGTCTCATTTACTGCTGCAGTTCTAAAGTGGCAAAATTTGCTCGAGTATAATAATGAGGTAGTTTTTGCTAAGAAATTCTCTCTTCATGTAGATGTTATGCAACTATGTGAAGTGACGGATTAATTATTCTTCTATTTTGGATCTCACATATTTATTTCTGATGTCTCAATTGATAAAGAATATCTCATGCAATGGTATGCTGTGACTTCAAATTTATGTCCTCAGCATAAAAGTGTAGCTTTTGTTGTTTTATAGGCATCGGTTAACTTATTCCTCCCATTTTATTGTGGTATACAGTTGCTATATATGTGGAATTTAAGATATGATAAAACTTGTTCTTTTTGTTTTATCAGAATTTATGAAATACAGGGATGCTATCAAAGTTGAGTGCTGTCCAATTTCCCAGGCATTTGGTTGTGATTATTTTTGTCTGTATACCTCATGGAAATACTCTATGTATATGGATAGTCACATGTAAATGTCTAGTAGTATACATTATGTTTACAGCAGTCTATATATTTGATGTTTCTTGAGAACTTTTATCTTGATATATTTCATTTTTATTGAGAAAATGATTTTATCTTGATGAGCTTGCAACAACCAGTGGCGTTATTATCCAATTCTGACCCTTGATAGTGAGTGATTCTTTCTTGATATTGGACCTTTTGCAAGTTTTTGGTTTCTTAGGTTGATGTTCTTAACCTGAAATTGTCATCATTCAGCTAATTGCATAAAATTGTGTGTGAACTGATTATGGTCGAATACCTTTGTCTAGCCTCCTGAAATTGTCCATCTTTGTAAAAATTTGTCATAGCTAGCTTCTTATGAACTGGTTTTTATATAAATGGACTTATCCTTTGATTCATTATTGAGGTCAAGAATTCAAGTATATTTGTGTGCATTGCTGGGGTGATTTTCATATTTCTTTGGGAA
The DNA here is from genome assembly GCA_030449835.1 of Clausena lansium. Lineage (NCBI taxonomy): Eukaryota > Viridiplantae > Streptophyta > Magnoliopsida > Sapindales > Rutaceae > Clausena > Clausena lansium. The sequence goes on along the minus strand of JASUUF010000146.1, from coordinate 1,679,111 downwards.
GTAGATTTTTCGGGTGGTTCAGGCCCTGGTATCACTTTCTGATACATGTATCACTAAACTTTTATTGAAGCCATAAAATATTAGAGAAATAATCTTATAGAACTGATATGACATAATATGATTAGTAGATTAATATTTATATGCCAATTGATTGTCATTTTCTATTTTGTGGTACAATATCAACCATAGAGGAAGACGTTATTCATCTAAGAAAAAATGTTGCTGCATTCTATCAATAACCCAGAAAAATGCCACCGATCAAGAAAGAAATCAATTCCTAGCATGTGATGAAGATCCCTAATAATCGTATTCTTGCACATCAGAAACAATAAAAATTTATCAAATCAAATCCTTTGATGAAGCATAAAATTCACCAAATGGATTGTATCAGGGATTGTATAACAAAAACCGAAAAATGATGTAAAAAGTTTCTATATTAATGCCTTCTTCACAAAAAAATTTCTTTCAAAATTCGCCAATAAAGTATTACCTGTACACTTTGTTTTTGCATAAATAATGAGATCAACCCAACCCTATAAAAAATTCGAGCTGCGGCAACGCTTCATGAAAATTTAAAAGCTTAAATAGTATTAAAGAGTACAAAAATATTTCCTAGTCAGTTGTCAAAATTCCATCACCTTTGAACTGATTTTAAGCAATGGGTCCAATGTATTAGGAGCAAACTTTCTAGCAAAGAGATAACACCTTGATGTTCTCTGCTCATTGTACAAACATAACGAGCCATTACTGTTCCTAAGGGATTGTATAAATTCTTCTGTAATATTCTCTTTCTTATACATCGCTGGGTGTGGGCCCAACATTGACCAGTCAACCCAAGTCACACTCCGGTTAGCCATCAGTGATCCGTGGAATATGTTCAGGTAAGTTGGAATGTAATGCTCGTCAGGATAGCAAGAAGGCTTACAGTATTTCCTGAAAACTGTAAGGTACTTGGTATCTGAGATGATATAAATGGCCACCTTACGTTGCATTTCAAACCATTGGGACCCTTTCCGCCATTGATAGATCTTGATATGAGGACGCATCCTGCGGCTATAGCGTCCACGACCATAACGCGAAGGATCATCATATGACTCAACAAAGCTGTATGGAGAACCTGTGAGATACTTGTATACAGTTGGGAAATTAAAGATCGGGATACAGCTCTCAGACAGAAGAACAAATCGCTCGTTTGCGAAGTCTAGCAGGGCATTGGCTAGAAGGCGCTTCTCGGCATCAGCCATTTCCACAGTTCCCCATCCAACATTCTGAAGATAAATACAAAGAACAGTTCATTAGGGAAAACAGAAAATTATTACAGACATACAAAAATAAACCAGAGAGCTAGATAAAGAGAGATGCAAGAGCTAGGCTTAGATGGAAGAAGGGGAAAACGATCGCTCATTTTAAGAGCATGACAAGTCGAAGAGGCAATTAAAACATACCACATAAAGCAGAAAAATGCACGATAAACTCAGAGTATAAACTTTTGTGATGTTTGGATCAAAAATCAAATTAACAATTCCACGGCCATCAAGTTTGGGTCCAACCTATATGTTCTTTATAAGCCCAATAATCTGACTACTCTTAAAATTGTAGGTTCTATTTCACATGCTTGGTGATTTTCACCATCAATATTCCAGAATTGTTAGACTCATGATTTATTTACTACACAGAATCTGCAAAAGAAAAAACTTCAAATAATCGATTCAGATACAGAAACAAGTATATTGAATATGCTAGGCTTATTTTACAAGTAAACTTCAGTTAACATATCAAAACCACATGTTGATGCTATCACTTTTCCGAATTATCAAGGGCAGAATCTATTAAAATCCATAACATCTGGACTTAAAACACATCTAGTCAAGGACGGAATAATTAAAAAGTCAAAAATAATGAAACTCCATAAGGAACCATTCCAGCTTCTTTTCCTTCTTCATTTGGCTAGAGCTCATTCTTATTTAGTATGATAATGCAACAGATAGACTAAAAGAAGACATAAACCCAAAACTAAATTTCCCCAACAGATTCATCCTGTGATGACTATGGGCACGTGAAACACTTTCTTACTGATCTCCCTCCTCTGTTACAACATTTGATTTAAATTTCCAAGAAGCTCAGATATCTGAGTAGCGAATTCATCCAACTAGAGGCTCTGGAAGGCTATTGTCAAGTCTAGACAATCCTAAAACTGGGGCAGTTTATAAGGGTGGGCTGGAGAATTATCTAAGTTTTTGGACAGTGATGTTCGCATGGTTCTTTCACCTGAGCTGAAAAATCCCTATACTTGGAGGTAGGATGGCCACTCAAAACTTCTAAGCATCCAAGAAGAACCACAACTCTAGAAAAAGGTCTAACAAAATAGTCCATCAGACTCCATCCAAGTTCTTAAATGGGCTTCAAGGGAAGGATATTGATTTTATTTTCAATTTTTAGAAACAAAGATAGGCACATAGATTGCAATACCTAACAACTAATTGAATTGTGAAGCTCGCCTTGATATAAACGGAGAAGAATATATTTCAAATCTTTTAGCTTCCAAAATCACCATGAGTTGATGTTGCAAAATAATACAGCATACTTCCTATAAAAGACAATCACATCATGAACACTATCCAGAGACCACCCCACAATATGTCATAAATTCAAATTCTCAGCAAGAAAGAATAAACATGGAAATAGGTCATTACTAACATTCTCTTCATTGATTATATATCACGGTTGTAAGTCCTCACGACTATGCACATTGAACTTTACTCAACAGCCATTCTTCTCAAATCTTAAAGAGATTCTACAACTAAGAAGTTTGAACTCCACTTAGCTCACTCAAATAACAAATTAACATAATAACTCAAAAAGAACCTTATCATAAATCAATAAAATTTTCAACAAATACAACAAAATCTGAAAAGAGAAACATGATAGATTACCTGACTAGGGATTTGCCTCCCAAAAAAAGGAGAATTGCCAGAGACATTGAGCTTGTACCCGGGCAGCGCATGAACATAAATAGAGAAATACTTCTCATGCCCTTTGAAAAACCTCTCCCACAGAGGCAACAAGGGCAATGGCCCTCTTGTCAAAAACATAAAGGCTATTTTAGGAGTTCTCTCAAATGGGTACTCTTCTCTGTAAGGCACCATTGAAGCCCTCCAAAAGAGCTGTTCATCAGTCATTCTGTGACTCAAATTCGCAGGACGTATAAACTTGTCAATGTTTAAGTAATCAATATCATCACAAGTTTGAACAACCGTGCAATTGCCTTGCAGAGTTGACAAAGGAGCCGAATAATGATTAGCTGAAAATAAAAACGACTGTGTTGTGAAATACTGATTCATATGTGAACTCGTTGCTAATCCTATGATTACTCCTGCTACAAAAACAACTAAAAACGACAGTATTTGCACCAGTTTAAGTAACCCCACGTACTTCTCCGGCTCGTCTTTCTCCCCTCTACACCTCGCCATTTATTTCTTCCACCAATCGCCACTTTCCTCGAACTCGTCTTTCCCAAACAACACAACAACAACTGAATATTGAATTAGTTTTCAACGAAGTAAAAACTAATTCATGAAACGGAGATCAATTTTTATACTAGTTTCCCAAACAACAAAGACTAATCTTGTCGACTCATATCTTTCTCTTACAATCGGAAAGAAAAATAAACTAATATAAATAAATTTTTATATTAGTTTCACAACTTGTTATGATCGCCAAGGATGGGAATGGAAGCAATGAGAGTGGTAAAGGTAAAGATTGGATCAAAGATTGAGATTGACGATTCTATATAAAAAAAAAAAAAAAAAAAAAAAGAAAACAAAAATTATATGTGATTGGTCTATGTGATAAAAAAGATTCAACAGAAAGTGGTGTGGTTGATGATTTTGATTGAAAACGAAATCGATTTGAGTGATTTTGGTATTCAAAGAGAAGAAGTTTTGAGTGAGAGATTTGGAGAGAGAAACGAAGTGGGGGAAGCAATAATACTTTTTATGTACTACAACTACAAAGTCACTTGAAGGGAATCACAATGTAAGAAAAGAAACAAACTCGAATAAATAAATATGATAGGAAAATTATTAATACAATGATTTTTTTTTTTAAAAAAAATATATATTAATAATAAGATTAAGATTATCATGATTGTTGTTAATTTTATTTTGTTTAATTTGAATGACTTAATTTGGAGTGTAAATTATTATTTTAGGTTCATTATTGATTGCCATTTGCTTTTTTTTTTTTTAGCATCCAAGATTATTTGACTGTAATGAAATTAGAAAATTAATAATGTTAGACATCAAGTTCCAATCTAGTAATATAAAAAATAAAGAGACTTCAATTAAAACAAAAAGGAAAATTAATGATGTTAAGTTGTTATTAAATGTTACTACGAAATGGAGATTTTTTTTTTTTGAAAATAAACTCTTTATTTCATACTAACAATAACTTAAAAATAATAAGACTGGTACTGTAGAAAATTTTCATTATTAATTTAAGTATTACCGGAATAAATCCTTTTTCACTTAAAGTTTGAACAATAAATCTAAGAAGTTCTACCAGGTGAATTCTTATTAATGTGAATGATGTGTAATATGACATTATATTGAGAGAAAAAAAAAAAAAGGAAAAAAATAACACTTATGTGTTACGTATTCAGCTTAACTATCTATGGTCATATGTCGAACATTTTAATAATGTTTCATATTTTTGACTTAAATAAAGTCAAATTCAATTGGGATGTTTAAAAAAGAATCATCAAACGAATGTAATACATGAATAGAATTAAACACGTGTGTCCAAATATTTAATTAGGACATAACCTTCTAGAGAAATCTAAACATGATGCAACAATCATGTTGAAATTTTAGATATAATTTTTCACATAATTAAAATTTTGTATTATTTAAGTCAAATTATGGGACCTCTGCAGGGTTTTCCCAATAAATTATTGATTTAATTTATGCATTTATATAGTGTTTTTTTTTTTGCCTCGATCAAAAGAATATAGTTTTTTTTTTTTTTTAATTTAATGAAGTATTTAACTGGGAAGCTGTTTGTTTGGTCAAATTCTTTGATAATAACGACTTACTAGGAAACTGCTTAACGCCTGTTGCTGTTGCTATTGGGAGCCCATTACGATGCTGACGTGGACAGAGTGGGGCGGCTGTAAAATAAAACAATTTTAAGTGGTGGGCTTTTGTAGATATTATAGTCAAACGTTAGAGGAAGGCTAAAAATGCGCCGTATGCCCATATTACTCGTACTTTCGAGATTCGAGTTATGTATTTTATTTTCTTTTGTTTGTTTATGCCTATGGACTATACAAACCGTTTAAGCCCAAAGAAATAATTCATAATCAAAGCCCATTACAAAGCCCACAATTAAAGCTCAAATTTAGAAAATAGTGATGTTATGCTTACGTAGTTTGTATTCTAATTGATGTGTCGCTAATAAAAATAATAAGACTTAATAATTATTTATCACTTGACCTAATTAAATTGTAACACATAAGTTAGGATACAAAATTTATATCTCAATTAAATAAGTATAGCATTATTATTTAGAAATTATAAATATTAGTTCTATCATCATCGGCACAGAGAGACTCAAAATCTCAAACTCAAACCCTTCAATTTAAAAAATAAGCAGAGGATATGCCTGATCAATCTAATTAAGAATTTTGTTGACAGTTAAGTTATGTTTAATGTACTCGGACTGGGTTTTTGTGGAGGCTTAGAATTGGGGCGTGCTAGCTCTGTCATATTGACATCAATTTTTTCAAATAATAATGATAGGTTTATAGATTTGAGATATAAAGTCTGTATCCCAACTTAAGTTATAAATAACGGGTCATTTTTTTAATGAAATTGTACGCGATATTTCATACGTAATATACTCAAGAGTAAACATTATATGACATGCATCTATGTGATGAAACAATAAACGACAAGCGCTACACAATGTAAAACATAGACGGCATGTCATCTATTGATGAATCTATAAACATCACATTATACTGTTTTTACGAGATGCATGGCAAAGTTGACAATGATATGTTAAAGAAATAGTATAAATAGCATCACACATGAAATGATATTTCTTACAATTTTTTTTTACCCCGGAATAAAAATGGTATGACATGCATCTATTTGACAAAATAATAAACAACATGTGATCAATTTGATTAATATTTAAACATCATATCATATAGTTTTCAATAACATTAGAAGTCTCAACATTTGAGTCCTAACTTAAACTCAATATTATGTGTCACTTATCTATTGGATAATAAATTTTATAACTTGTAAAATTACTTAAATACCATCTTAATGGATGAATGACACATATGTTAAGATTTAAATTAAGATTTTAATATTGAGATAGCTAACAGTATAACTCATGGTTGAAACTTTTACAACATGCATCGATGTGACGAAACTTTAATCGACATGTCATACAAAATTTAATTTGCATATGGCATGTCATGTATATTATGAAAATTTAAACCACATGTAGAGAAAGATCATCATGAAATTATGATAACAGTTGATTTTGAGTATGCACGCTTGGCTCCCGACAGCTGCTAGTGAAAGCAATAATGAAATTAGCTAATTGTAATCACTTTTCAATATTATCACTTGGTAGATTTTTTACTTCTTATTATTATTGTTATTTTAATTTTTTAGAAGAGATATTTTTTTTTAGTAACCTCTTTTTAATTTCAATTATAATATAATCATAATAAACTTTAGATATCTGAAAATGTTATTTTATGTCCTGCAATTTTTTTTTTTATATATACGAGTGGGAGGGCATTTTGGCTATTTCTACTAGGGTTTTCTTTCAAATTGAGGTCATTGAACTTTTAAAGATTTACTATCACATTTTCTTTAATAATTATGTATATGATTAAAGTTTTTTTTTTCTTTCCCCTTTAATCTAGTTTCCACCAACGTGCATGATTAGCCTTTCTACCTTTATTTCAAGATATAAAATTTCTATTTTTTGACTTGACTATATGTAATTCAGTCAAGAAAACAAAAGGAATTTTTATCAAAAATCATAATCGCAGTTCCACTTAGAGCAAAATACACAGTTCTACTTGAGTAAAATACAAGCTTAATGTCGTGTTAATCATATTAGAACGTTGAACAAAATCTAAAGAATATACAAACTTATTAATAAGTACGTGACACAAAATTTATAAAAGATTAAAAACTTATGAAAGATCTGATCGGAAGTGAATTTAATTTAAATTTATAAAATTATTAATGAACATGTGACACAAAATCAATAAAATTTTAACAGAAACATGGACATTAATTCTTTTCACATTCTTAAAATCACAAAACGAATAGACCATAGAGTCTCTTTTTCATTCCTTTTATGAGATTCGTTTCCATCTTAATTTGTTTGGTTTTTATTTTTTTTTCCTTTTGGAAGGAATAATTATTCAATTCCAAAACTCTCATCAGTCAAATAATTTTGAATTGATATTTTTGCCCAAATAATGATGAAAAAAAATTCATCTTTTTGTCCCCGTTGCATGATCCAGAAATTATAAAACCAAAGCAGACCCTAATAATTCTGTTTGTAATAACTAATAATCATTGTCAGAGTTATAATTATGGTGAATTTGATACGTTCGTAAAGATTACTAGATATTAAATTAAAGATAATGATTTTGGATAAAAATAAAATTATCCTTGTCCAACGATTATTTTTCTTTCTTAAATTGCATCTCACATTATTTATCTGAAATGATATGATATGATCTATAATGTGTTATTCATTAAGTGTATAATAGGTTTTCATAAGTTTTAAGTAAATTTATCACTGTATTTATATATCATTATCTATCCTTAAATAAGACATAATTTATGATAGAAACTCAATAATTTAAATATATATATATATATATATATATATATATATATATATATATATATATAGTGATGTTCCAGTATGGATTGGAACACCATCCGGATGGCCAATTAGGAGCGTTGGATCTAATTGGCCTTTTATTTTTTTAGGCTGCACATGGTGGACTGTGGGGTCCACAGTGGCCTTAGAATTTTGATCCAAAGGCCACTGATGGGTGATGGCCTCCCGGACGGTGATCTAATCCGGGATTCTTGGATTGGATCACCATCCTTTATATATATATATATATATATATATATGCATATGTATGTATATAGAATTACTCGAATTAATCGCATTCATAAACTTATTAATATGGGTTCTGTTCTATTATAGCCAAATTTGAATTAAAAAAAAAAAAATCAAATTGTAAGATTATGTATACAATAGAAATATGTGTATAAGCCAAACAAAAATTCACAATTAAAGTTTACAACACAGAAAATTAATTAAATAAATCCCACAATCACGTTAGAAACTCAAACCTTTCACAGTTTTCACTTTAAGGATAAAAAGTTGCTACTTATTTAAATTGTTTGAAATATGCTTATTTTTAATCTGACAATTTTGGTTTTTTAATGTTATTTTAAAAAGATTATCTATTAATTAATTACATACATTTTTTTGAAGAAAATTGTTATTGAAAACCAAATTTTTATGTGAAGAAGCTCTATTCGAAAAAGATTGAACCCATCTTCAAATACCAAAAATTCATTTAAAAAAAATTATTAAAAAATTAATGAACACCATAGGACGGATCTAATAAAATGGTCAACCAATATTAGTTCCATTGCATGCGCCATGTAGTTTCTTGCCCACATAAAATAAATATTTATTCCTTGTCTTATTTATAAAAAATAATAAAAGTTCTATAATCTCATCGGCTCTATCAGCATTTATAATTAAAAAATTAAAAAATGCCCAATGACCATTGAATAAGTCCGAAGTTAATCTTCAGAACGTGGTCCAATCCAAACAGAGCCTATAAACATAAGCAAATGGAGGGAAGTGCTTCTGTTTTTGTTTTGTTTGGTAATAAACAAAAAATTGCTTGTCTTTTTTCGCCCACAAATTATTTTCATTCAATACGTACAACACCACCACGTCACCCGTTGGGGGCCTTGGGGCTGCAGATAACTAAATTTGGGGGGAATGCTGACATGTCATCGTACGTAACCATATTATTATGCAAAAATAAACTTTCCATATATTTATTGTTATTGCATGGTATTGAATATTCGAATTTGATAGTCTCCCCACCAAAGGCAAAAAGCAAAGCAAACCAATGAGCAAATAAAGGATTCACATTCTTTTTGTTGAAGACTGTTAATGAAATTGAAACAACTTCATTTATTTTTTTGTTGCGAAAATTCTAGTATTTTCATATGTTTCAACGCTATATAAAGAAAAGTGTTTTTTTTTTTTTTTAAGTGTTCAAAAGTTTCAATTTGAAACAAGAATCATACATATCCATAGGAGTTTTACATTAAATAGATAAGTCTAGAAGTGATAAAAAAAAAAAAAAAAACTGATTTTGTGGATAGAAAACTGATTTTTTTTTTCTTTCTCATTCATTGATAAAAAAAAAAGAGTTTTTTTTTTTTTTTTTGTTCTCTTGGGTTTGAAGATTGAAGGAAAATGGATCGTGGGAGTGGAGGAGAGGAGGAGAATGATATAGAGGTTGAAGGAGGAGGGTATAATGGTAGTTTTGAAAGTGAAAGGAGAAAGTTTATTGAGAGAGTTGGATCGGGAACATCAGAGGATCATAATTTGAGAGACCCATTGTTGTTGAAGCGTAGGACCAATACAACTTCTCAGATTGCCATTGTTGGTGCCAATACCAGCCCCATTGAGTCTCTTGATTATGAGTATGTATACCCACTTCGTGTTTTGCTTTATCATTTTTTGTTTTTTGCTTTTTTAAATTCTGATTTTCTGTTTGCTATCTGGGAAAATGAAGGAAAAATAATAGAAAGTGTGGGAATTTTATTGATACATGCTTTGTTATGAATGTTTGGTTGGCAAGAAAAATGACGAAAAGGAATTGGGGTAGACTATTGGATCCTATGAATTGGATTTTTTTGCTGTTCTTTATATGTTTTTCTTCATGCATCTTATTGAGGACTTTGTATATTTACTAGCTGTGAAAGTGAAGAAAAAGAAATGGAAATACAATATTGTGATTGCAATGTTCCATTGTGTTTGGATTTTGTTTTTAAAATGCTAGGACATGAGTTTGGTTGGCTAAAAACGGTTTGAAATGAAGTGAAAGAAAGTTTTGGATCTCATGTTCGATCTTGTTTTGGATTTGTTTTTTCTTATTGCTTCATTATGTGTATATATATATCATTGTCAGTGTTTAAAGTTTTTTTTTTTATCCTTTTTTGGGTGGCTCATTTGGGACTAAATTGTTGTCTATTGGGATATTTCAACTTTTCAAGCATAGGCTACGGTGTAGATCTTCGGTGCTTCTTGTTGTGTCCTCTGTTTGGTCGCGATGGTCATTGGAGAAAAGGAAAAGAAACTGAATATTTTGTGAATTATCATGATTGTTCTGCTTCAAACTGTTAATTTATTTCTCACAGGATTGTCGAGAATGAGCTTTTTAAGCAGGACTGGAGAGCAAGACGGAAGGTTGAGATATTTCAGTATGTTGTCCTCAAGTGGACACTTGCACTCCTTATTGGGATACTTACAGGGCTTGCAGCTGTTTTTTGTAACTTTTTTGTTGAGAATATAGCTGGTTTTAAACTTCTGCTTATCAACAATCTCATGCTTAATGATAGGTAAGCTTAACACGACTCCTAAGCTTTCGAAAATTAATCAAACCCTCACCCACTTCATGAAAAATTTCTTTTGACCTTGTTTAAGGACTTTTCATTCTCTTACAACATTTTTTCTTGGTAAACTAACAAACTATTAGGCTTGTAATACTTTGATTAACTACGAAAAGATCCACTCCAGTGCAGGTACTTTATGGGATTTGTAGCAAATACAAGTATCAACCTGGGTTTGGCCATTGTAGCTGCAATCCTTTGTGCTTATATTGCCCCTGCAGCTGCCGGCTCTGGTATACCCGAGGTGAAAGCATATCTCAATGGTATAGATGCCCATTCTATATTGGCTCCGAGTACCCTCTTTGTTAAGGTTACTCAGAAACTAAGACTCTCTCTCGCTCATTCTCTGTTCGTCCATTTATCAATCAATACCATTTTGATTTTACAATGAACTTGCTATAAATTCCTAATTAAACATGGCAGATTTTTGGTTCCATTTTTGGAGTTGCTGCTGGATTTGTTGTCGGTAAGGAAGGGCCTATGGTACATACTGGTGCTTGCATAGCCAATCTACTTGGACAAGGCGGATCGAAGAAGTACCATTTGACCTGGAGATGGCTCAGATACTTCAAAAATGATCGTGACCGGAGGGATTTGATTACATGTGGTGCAGCTGCTGGTGTAGCAGGTGCTTTCCGTGCCCCTGTAGGTGGGGTACTCTTCGCCCTTGAAGAAGCTGCTTCATGGTATATTCTGCCTCTTCCCCATTTCCATGTAGTTATTGTGGAAGCACATAAAAAATAAATCTCATTCATTCCTTTTTATTTCGCTTTCGCATTTAAAATTGTTCAGGTGGCGGAGCGCTCTTCTTTGGAGGACATTTTTTACAACAGCTGTAGTGGCAGTGGTGTTGAGAGGTTTCATAGAATTTTGTCGGAGTGGAAGATGTGGACTGTTTGGACAAGGTGGGCTAATCATGTTTGATGTCAATTCTGCGAAGAACTCTTATAGCTCCGCAGACCTACTTGCAGTTATTTTCCTTGGAGTTATTGGGGGCATTTTTGGGAGCCTCTACAATTACCTTGTGGACAAGGTCCTCCGTACATATAGCATCATTAATGAGTATGCCCTACGTAACTTTTTCCTTTATATTTATCTGTACCAGGTGCATACAGACACATGCTGCTAGAGAAACTGATAAATATTTGATCTTTATAATTGTCACTGATTTTCTTTCAACTTCTGTAAGGAGTATAATAGTTTTCCTGATGTTTCCATTTCTTTTAAAGAAATCATGTATTAAGCTTGCCATGTCTAATCCTACATTTTCTTGCTAACTGATATTGCCAAGGTCATGAACTATGTTTACAAACTTATGCTGCTACAAGCACAAATTTTTGTGTACAAACTTTGCTGTAGCATTGCTGATTGAGAATGCATTGCAGGAGAGGGCCTGTGTTCAAGGTCCTGCTTGTTGCCGCTGTTTCACTTTTGACGTCTTGTTGTTCTTATGGCCTGCCATGGCTTTCATATTGCATTCCTTGTCCGCCTTACCTGGAGGCTGATCAATGCCCCACCATAGGTCGTTCTGGAAACTATAAGAGTTTTCAGTGTCCAGCTGGCCACTACAATGACCTTGCTTCTCTCTTTCTCAACACAAATGACGATGCAATCCGCAACCTGTTCAGCTCAGGCACTTCAAATGAATTTCACCTCTCTACCCTTCTGGTTTTCTTTGTTGCTATATACTGCCTCGGCATTATCACTTATGGCATTGCTGTTCCCTCTGGGCTCTTCATTCCAGTCATAGTTGCTGGAGCTTCTTATGGACGCCTTGTTGGGAACCTCCTAGGGGTTCTATCTGATCTCGACGCGGGTCTCTTTGCACTCCTTGGAGCTGCTTCCTTCCTTGGTGGCACCATGAGAATGACAGTTTCTCTGTGTGTTATACTTCTTGAACTTACTAATGACTTATTGATGCTTCCATTGGTGATGCTTGTTCTTCTTATTTCAAAAACTGTGGCCGATAGTTTCAACCATGGTGTCTATGACCAAATCGTGAAGTTGAAGGGGCTGCCTTATTTGGAAGCCCACGCAGAACCATATATGAAGAACTTGGTTGCAAGTGATGTTGTTTCTGGTCCCTTAATTACTTTTTCTGGGGTTGAAAAAGTCGGGAATATTATGCATGCTCTGCGTTTAACACGGCATAATGGTTTCCCCGTGATTGATGAGCCACCTTTCACACCAGCTCCAGAGTTGTGTGGACTTGTTCTGAGGTCTCATCTTCTTGTGTTGCTCAAAGGAAAGAAATTTACGAAACAGAAAACTATGACTGGATCAGATATTATGCGGAGGTTCAAGGCACATGATTTTGCCAAGGCAGGATCTGGCAAGGGGGTCAAGCTCGAAGATTTGGACATCAAGGAGGAGGAGATGGAGATGTATGTCGATCTCCATCCCATTACTAATACATCTCCATACACGGTTGTAGAAACAATGTCGCTAGCTAAAGCAGCTGTTCTCTTTCGGCAGCTGGCCCTCAGGCACTTGTGCGTTGTGCCAAAAACACCAGGGGTAAGACTCTTCTGCCTCGCACATGCTCGCTTGTGGACACCCTCATAACTAAATGTAGGCTAGAACTCTTGTCTATAAAAAAACTTTCCAGAAATCACTTGAAAATGTTAAATAACCATACATTTGAATGTTCTATATTTGCAGAGGCCTCCTATTGTTGGAATCTTAACCCGACACGACTTCATGCCGGAGCATGTGTTAGGACTTTACCCACATGTTGTTAATCGCCACAAGTAGAGCAGGCAAGCTACAATGTATTTTTTGACCTTTATCGGATTCTATGATATCATTATGAGGTCATTTTTAGGTTGAGGAGTTCCATCTTCCCATTGAGGGAGAGAGAGAATTATTAGTTGAAAAAGGAAATTACGATACATGAGTGTATTAATTTATGAACTCAATGTATTCAATATTTGCAAGTGAGATATATCATATATGATTATGACTTTGTATAGAAAGCCAAATTTGGTTACAAGCTTCAACTTCCATTACTCTTTTCTTCATTTTTTTTAGAGTGAAAAGAAAGAAAGCAGATAAAATGTCGCATTTCATTCATCTTCTTTGATGTTTAAGTAAATATTATAGAGAGATCCAAAGTTGGATTGAGATTTTCAAAAAAAAAGAAAAAAGAGAAGTTTGGTGTCTTACCCATCGTCGTATGCCAAGATTTTGTTGATTTCTCAATAATACGATAGTTTCCAAATTGTGGGGTGCGTCGTTGGGCAGGCAATGAGATAAACTTCTTTTTGGTCAATAATTAATAAATCTTATAATAATCATAACATAATATTTTTTCTTGCGTTTAATCATTGGCATTGATAATGACTGAATATAAAAATTAAAAAAAAAAAAAACTTAGAAAAACAATAGGAAATTGCTATTGTCTTTATTTCTGATGTTAAAAGGAAAAAAAAAAGTTTTAAAGCATTTCTTTAAATTGTACATTACAAAGTGTTTTCAGAAAAAAAAAAACCATTTATGATTTTTGTGGAAATTATACACTAACATACTAAAATTGTAGAAAATTTATTATTTAATTTAGTTTGCAATTTTTGTTTACTCATTCATTTTTCAATCACATAATTCCTCAACCAAATCCCCGCAATTTGTTGCAAGTGAAAAATTGAACCCTAAGCTTTTTTTTTTTTTTTATCAAATTATATGAGATGTTAAAATAAATTAAGCATAAGAAAATAAATTAAGACAACTTTTATTTTCAAATTTAAGGTAGAATTTCTAGTACTATATTAAAAAATTATTCTACTAAGATACACAATGGTTTTTCAATGTGGGTGCAAGTAAGATAGAAATAGTCATACATTGAAATCGAATAATGTCTATAATATAAATTCACATGTTATAACTTTTAAATATCAGTAACATAAAACGATCATGTATATATGAGTACTATCTATATGGTTTAATAATTTTTTTAAATTATAACAAAATACAGGATCTTGAATTATAATATTTCTAATACATATGTATAATTATATACTGTCTGCTTGTATCTAAATAATACCATGTATTTTTAAAAATATAATTAATTTAATTGAATTTTTTTATAGTTGTTAAATTCTTTTATAAACATTATTTAAATAAAAATGAATTAAAAATTTAAAATTTAAAAAAAATTGAAAAATTAGCAAAAATTCAAAACTGACACATGCATGCTGCACAAGATAAAAAAGGCAAAATTCCAGGACTCCCCTGAAAACATTCATCATTTCATTTTCATTTTTCATTTTCACCCAAAAAAAAAAAAAATCACAAAAAGAGTAGCTTAAAAGCTAGATTGAGAAAGGGAAAGAGAAAGAGACAGTTACGTTTTATTATTATTATATTAGATCCAACAGAAAACAAACTAATTTCTCTGCTTTCAATTTCACTCACATTTTTTTTAATTTAAAAAAATGGCGAAAATTTTGATAATTTGAATCTCTAATTTGATCTCATTTTTGAAATTTTAATTAGAATCTCTATAGAAATAAAAAAAAGTCTTGTAATAATGGAGGCAATTGAAGAACTCGCCGAGTTATCGGAGTCGATGAAACAAGCGGCCGCCGTGCTTGCTGACGAACACGTCGACGACAAGTCGTCTTCTTCCAAACGCTCCTCTACTTTCCTTAATGTCGTCGCTCTTGGCAATGTCGTAAGTTTTAATTTGTTTTTATGTGTTTTTGTGGTACGCTATCGTGTTAGCGTAATGCGTGTGAGTTTTGGAGTTGTTAAGTGGATCTTTGGATCTATAATATTATAATGCATTGTAAAATTTATTTATTTTAGTAAAAATTTGAAACAACTATTATAAAAATTGACATTCAAAATTGGTTCTTAATTTACAATAAACTATTTAATCTTAAGAATTACGTTGGAACTGAAATAATTAAATGAGGTTAGAAAATCACAAAAATAGGTTAAAATATTCAAAAATTTATGTTTTCTAATGTGAAATAGAGAAATGTCATGTGTTAAAATTTAGAAATCTTGTTTTTCTCAAAAAAAAAAAAGAATTATTGTATAGTTAAATTATAACTGTTTAGGCATCAAATTCTCTCCAGTATTTACTGTTAGTTTTGTTTCAACGTAGAATTGTGAATTTGACTAATTGGGATAATTTTTTATTTGTTCAAAGCAACAGTATTGGATCCGATTTAATTGAATTCTAGTTTGCTAAAATCTAGTGAAGTGTTGCATGATTTAATACCAGCCAAGTTCTGGGGTTAGTACAGAATTTGGATTACAGAGAATGGGATGATATCCCATTCACATTGCACCATGTGACTTTTTGCATATCAGTCAGGAATGCTTCAGGTCTAAGAGTTTGTTTGGGACTGTTCTTACTTAAATTTGAAAGCACACGCCCTACAGTAGTTGTTGATTGAAAGCCATGGTACCTCCGCCCAACATACCACCCTAGTGTTTTTTGTTTGAGTGATTTGGTGGAGCTGAGGTTAATACTGCCTGAATTAGAGAATGTTACTAATTTTGAAGGAAGTTTACCTTTCTCTTTTTCCTATATTTTCCTAAAGAAAATTTTTAATGGCTATTGTGCTGACTATATCAGGGCGCGGGTAAATCTGCCATCTTGAATAGTCTGATTGGACATCCTATTTTGGTAAGTCTTAATTTTGAGTCTTGGCAGTTTAGTAGCATGCATTATTATAATAGTTTTCTTTTCTGTATTGTGCTGTGAAAAGCCAACTGGTGGAAATGGTGCTACTCGGGCTCCTATATGCATTGATTTAAACAAGGATGGTTCTTTAAGCAGCCAATCAATCGTCTTATTAATTGACAATAAATCACAAGATGTTTCACCAAGTAAGATCTTTTTACAAATATGCTATTGCTATGCAACTTTATTGTTTTATTTTGGTAGCCTAGCGGAGACTGACTCACAGCTAAGCAATCACTATCACTGTTACATGTTTTTTTTTTTTTGTATAGACTACGGGTAGGTTTTTTTTTGGCTTCTGATTGTCCTTGGTCTTTTTGAATTGGCACATCATAATTCATAGGTGCTCTTCGGCATTCACTTCAAAATAGGCTAAGCCAGGGCGTGAGTCGCGATGAAATATACCTGAAACTTCGTACCAGTTCAGGTAATCCTTGATCTTATTCTTCATTTTTTGTTGATTGTGAATGGACTTTGTGCCCTTGCAAGAAGTTAGACCGAATGGCATCTTACATGTGCATTTTGTGAGAGTTAATTTTGTTACACCTATTGCTTGATTGGTTTTAGAAGCTGAATTTTTGTTTTCTCATGTTTGGATCCTTTCTACTAATTATTAGTTGCGTAGATTTCCAGAAAGCCAATTGCAGACCATAAAGATATTCTCTTTACCTAGAAACCTGATTAATGTTGGCAATATATAAAATGGTTTACCGTCCCTGGGATAATACATGCAAAGAATTTAGGCCATCCTAAGATTGAAAACTCTGAGTGAGAGGTAATTGCTTCTTAATCTCCGTTTAGCTGGAGTTTCTATCTTTAGTGTCACTCCTTCAGGTGGGTAGAATAAAAATTTAACTTCTAAATTTTGAGAATCGGTGTTTTGAGAAGACGGATTTAGAGAGCAGTTTTACAGGTTCAAATTTTCAAGATTCTGATCCTATATAAGAATCTCAGAAGTATTGTATGTAATACACCATTAAAACTGAGCATAATAGCTCACAGTAGAGTGTTTGATATATTTGAGTAAACTTGATAGATCCCCTTTGATGTAGGATGGGGAAAGAAAAATATAGACAGACAGGGGAAAGAAAAATAGCTTTTGATATATTTGAGCAAACTTGATAGATCCCTTTGAGTTATTGATGTAGGATTGGGTGTCCCATGAAGATAAAACAAATGGAAAGGGGAACAAAAATAGAAGAAACAGAAGAGATTATGGAGGGGAAAATTTTTTTTATTCCAATAATCATCAAATTCTTTCAAACAAGATAAGCAAGGCCCTATTTATAGTAGCCAAACTCTAAATAACAGGAATATGAAATCAAAGGACATCTACTTCCTAAGATGAAATATAAAATCTACTCAAGGAAACTAAATATAACTCAAACACTTGATTTAAATAAATAATAATTATAACCCTAAAATCTAAAAAAGATCTTAATTTGCATCAATTAGATTCTTTTTAGCTACTTTACCTAGGATGAAAAAAATTTTCCTAGTTGATCCTGAAAGTTGTTTTCTTCATGTTGCCGTGTAAATGCCTACACTGTTGTTTTATGACAAGGGAAAACAACTAGGAAAAATTACTTCCCCCATTTCAGATGTTGACCATTACTTCCCCCAGTGGCTTTTGATCCTTTTTATAACTTATGATACTTGATTGTTGATGAACTTAAGATATAGTGTTTAGACAAAGAAATGAGAATTTTGAGTATGTTCGATTAGGGTAGAAATGGTGAAATAGGAAACAATAAAGGAAAGTGAGATTTGAAAAGTTTAATCTAGACATGTATTTTAGGAGGCTTCTATCCAGCACAAAGACAACAGGGACATATTTCAACTCATCAGATCTACTTCCTCATAAATCTACATAAATCTACAAGCACCTTATGGACAGGGGGAGGTAATAGCCATCTGGTTCTCTATGAACATCATAGTACGTAATGGATTTTATACCTAACCTTTAACCTGATGATAGCCTAAAGATATTCAATTAAACCCTTAAGTATGTGTTAAATCTCTACTTATTCAATTTATTGTATATCTAAAAGTTAAATGTATGAAACTTTTAGAAATAAGTATTGCAAAATCTACAAGAAAACATAAAAAGTTAATTGTAGTGAAACTGGTTTGCACTTTTCCTTTTGAAATGATTATAACATCTCTTTTTAATTTATGAGGGAGATTTTCTTTTTCCTCCAGCTCCACCATTAAAATTGACCGACTTACCTGGATCAGATCAAAGAATTATGGATGATGCACTGGTGAGTGGTTGAATGCTATTTATTATTATTTTTTGTCACCCTAAAGTCACATACTATGCTGCTTGTTACAAAATTCTTTAGATTCAATTATTCAATTTCAAGATACTCGTCCTGTAAATTCATTTGATGGTTTAATTTTTCTGGATGTTTCTTCAGATTAGCAAGTATGTTGAGCACAGCGATGCTGTTTTGCTAGTTATTATACCTGCTACTCAAACACCAGAAGTTTCATCATATCGAGCTCTTAGAATTGCAAAGGAACATGATGCAGATAGTGGGTCATTGTTAACTCTATCTGCTTTTGTTAGATTTAAAGAGTTACAGATTCAATGTCTCTTTAAAACTTATATTTGTAGTGTGAGTTTTATTTTTTTTTTTTGTTCTTCTTATATTTTTAATTGATTGTAGGTACTAGAACAGTTGGTATTATTAGTAAAATGGATCAAGCAGAGGGAGACTCGAAAGCACTTGCAGCTGTTCGGGCTCTCCTATTGAATCAGGGCCCACCAAAAACATCTGATATTCCGTGGGTTGCTGTAATTGGTCAGTCTGTCGCTATAAGTTCTGTATCATCTAGTGGTGGTGCGGCAGATAGCTCTTTAGAAGCTGCTTGGCGAGCTGAAGTTGAAACCCTGAAGAGGCTACTAAGCGGAGCCCCTCAAAACAAGCTTGGAAGGGTTGCTTTAGTGGATACCATTGCTGGCCAGATTCGTAATCGTATGAGTCTTAGGGTTCCAAATCTCCTTTCTGGGTATATGCTTATATCTCGATTGATTTTTGGTTTCATAAAAGTTTTGTTCTATTGTTACAATTCATTTCAATACTTTATTTTTTTCTTTTCTCATGATGGCATTATCTTATGCTTTTTATCGTTATTAGTAATAAAGATGTTTTGACATTCCCTGAAAAATTTGATAAGTTGTTCAGAATTTTGTTTTGTCAGACTCAAGTACAAGTGTTCCTTGGAAAAAATATTTGTGTGTCTTGGCTTGCATTTTTATTTTTACATATTTTGGGGAGTGTTCGGTTGTTTATAAGATTGATTTCAACAGTTTAGAATGCTGAGACTGATTCAGACAAATACATTGTTGAACCTAAGCTCATGCATTGGTGCACAGATGAGATTTTCATGCATAGTTTATTTCCAATTTGAGTTCCTGTATCTTCACTACAGGCTTCAAGGGAAGTCTCAAATAGTTCAGGATGAATTATTGAAGCTTGGTGATCAAATACTTGAGAACACTGAAGGTACAAAGGCTTTAGCTTTGCAGCTGTGCCGTGAATTTGAGGACAAATTTCTCCAACATATAACAGGCAGTGAAGTGAGTTGTTTCTTTAGTAGTGGCACATGCATAATTTTTTATTAACTTCTATATGAAATGAAAAGCAGAGATGTTATGCCTTTGAATATTCTCTGTTCGTTTAAAGAGAAGGATTGTAATTTTTCTGGCCTCTAGTTAACATTCACTTAGTTATACCTTACTTCATTGGTGAATGTACTGCCCTGCTGCCTCAACAGTATGCTTTTTAGGTTGCGCCTGCAGACAGCCATTCTTTATTCTTATTTTTTTAGTCTCTGTCTTATCTGGTACGCCCCTTGAAGTCAGTTTATTTGGAGAGTTTGATACATTTAAAGTACAAGTAAAAAAGTAGTAAATTTATTGCTTTCGTGGAATTCCTCCAAGCAGTTGAACAATGGGTGAAATCAAGAAGTACATAGTGTAGGATTTGGTCCTGTAAAGAAAGAATTGACTGCTGTTGATTGATAGGACTTTGTCAAATCTGTTTTACTACCATATATTTCTTGTCTGACAATTTTCTTTTGTTTTAGGGTAATGGTTGGAAAGTTGTTGCAAGTTTTGAGGGCAATTTTCCTAATAGGATGAAACAGCTGCCCTTGGACAGACATTTTGACATGAAAAATGTGAAGAGGGTAGGGCTTACTTCCCACTTCAAGATATTGTTTTTACCCTTTCATTTCATTTTGTCTTTGGGTGATTTGCTTTTAATTGAATGGTTTCAATTGTATCAGGTTGTCCTAGAAGCAGATGGTTATCAACCTTATCTTATATCTCCTGAAAAAGGGTTAAGGTCCTTAATAAAAAGTGTCCTTGAGATGGCTAAGGAACCATCACGTCTATGTGTTGATGAGGTACATGTGCCTTATGCTTATACTTAGTAGATTTTCATGTCAGATTTGCAAATATTTCTTTTGAGTTCTGCAATATTGGGCTTTTGCTTTGGTTGGTTTATCTTCCATGCAACTCATCTTTTGTTCAAAGTATGTTCTTTTTCTAGCAGTAATCTACATAGATAAATATTAGGACTTTAAAATCACAATTTGCTTGAAACAAAAATTATGTAGCATCTGCGAATTTGATTGGAGTCATTTTATTTCACTCTGTTGTATTTTCTGTGTTGCAATGGTTGCACCTACCGTTTGTGCACCATCGTATTATTGGAATGGGTGGCTTCTTATGGGGAATAGTGAATTCTAGTGGCACTTATTTCCTTCTGCTATTGATTGTGCTCCATTTTTGCTACAGTTTTGACCATGAAGCGCATGGATCTTCTTGTAGTTGTATTTTTCTTGCTTTTCTCGTTAAACCAACTTTTTTGTTGGTTACAAATCAGGTGCATCGTGTATTGGTGGACATTGTTTCTGCAGCGGCGAATGGCACTCCTGGCCTTGGAAGATACCCTCCTTTTAAGAGAGAGGTAATGATGTTTACCAATTCATATATACCTTTTACAAGTCTTGCTAGTTCCATTTTTAATTATTCATCTTATATTTATAAATCTTTTAACTAGGTTGTGGAAATTGCAAGTGCTGCTCTTGATAGATTTAAGAGTGATGCAAAAAAAATGGTAGTTGCATTGGTTGATATGGAGCGTGTGTTTGTTCCACCTCAGCACTTCATCCGTTTAGTGCAAAGGAGGTATGTTAAAAAAGAAACATATAACAGAATTGGATTTTCTTTTCTCTGAATTGTTTACTTTGTGAAATAATGCCCTTCCTGTTATGATGGTTATATGCATTCCTTTTATTTTATCCAATCCATTTGATTTGATAATTTTTCTTTTGCCAATTGTTATGTGAAATATATGAATAATGGTTTAAATTCTGTAATTGGGCATTAGGTTCAATTTCTAATGAAATTGATCGATGATGTGAGGGGTCTCAGCACGGACAGAGTAAACATGATTTGCTATCAAGGGACTGAGCAAAGGATAATAAAATTATAATTTGTGTTCTCTCTTTGTGGTATTTATGAAATCATGAGATAGAAGAGATCATACCTTTTTAAAATTTTTTTTATAAGAACTGATGGGACTGAAACACATGGAAATTTTTTTAGTTGTGGGTAACAATGTTAGTGGTGTACAGCAGATTTGCATGACTATATTCTTCCTTTCCCTCAAATACTTGCAGCTTTGTACACTTTTTGAGTAAAGTGAAAAAGGAAAGTGGAGAGTGTGGGTTCATGCCTAAATTTTCACTTCTTGTTTTTTCATTTGTTTGTGTGAAGATATGTGAATGTACATTTTCAAGAAGTCTTTAATAATCATGTCCATGTTTGTGTGCCACTGTACTAGCGGTTACCGTAGACAAATATTTGTTCTAGTAGTTTTCAAAGAGTTCCCCAGCTTATTTTAGCAGTTTGTTTTGTGTGTTTTGGCCATCTAAAAACTCCATATTGAAGTGTTCATTTTTTGCTATAATTGTGTGGTTGCTTCATCTTTCCTTTTAAAAGAGTTTCCTTGTCTGATATTTAACTCTTTCTCTAGTATATCTTGTTTATCTGATCTTTTAACATTGTGTTTTACCAGAATGGATAGGCAGCGTCGCGAGGAAGAGCAGAAGTACCGATCTTCTAAGAAGGCAGCTGATGCAGAGCAGTCCATACTAAATAGGGTGTGGCTCATTTACTTTTTTTTTTTTTAAAAGCTATGTTGGATTTTATGCGAACTTCCTTCAAGTAAGTTCCTTGATGTTGTATCTGTTGCATATACCATCTTCTCTGTTTTATTTTCAGGCAACCAGTCCTCAAACAGGTGGACCAGACTCTGGAGGAAGCTTGAAATCAATGAAAGACAAATCCAGTCCACAAGATAAGGATGTACAAGAGGGTTCAACCTTAAAGACTGCAGGGCCTGGTGGTGAGATAACAGCAGGTTTGTGCTTAAAATGTCAGATAAAATTATAGTTACATTTCTACAAACTTTTTCGATGATGCGATACAAGTTGTACTATAGGTGTGTTAGTTATACTTTTCCTCTTTTTGGCATGAAAGTTGAGATGATTATATCCAGGATGGAAAGGTGATCTTTCCACATGTGGATAACTGAATCACCTAAATGGATATTTTAAAATTCAAGCCTATAATGTGAGGAACATTTCTTTACACATGCGAGACATAACTTGATTTTTCTTATTGATGAATACTAATAAATGTGTTGCTGAAGTTAGGTAAGGGGAACAAGTCAGAATTTAAGTTTTTCTTTTCTTAGGCCTCTATTTTAAAGGACTTTAAAGATTCATCCTTTCCCTTATTTAGCTCAATTGCTAAGGAGTTGCAAGATAGCCTGGTCAGGATTGCTGAGATCAGTGGCATTTCTTACTTTGGGATTTCTAGTTGCAGGTGTTTGGGGCTTTCTGTCTACAGTTTATAGCAAGTTTGGATGAGCATATCACATTGTATAGCTTTTGTTCCCATTTACAATTTATTTTTTCTCTCCAGGTGACATCAAATTCACTTTTGTAATGTGTATTTGTACAATTTTTCTTGTTTCTTATTAAGAAAAAAAGTAAGAAAAATAAAAAAATTGATCTTAAGTAGGTCTGTCTAATGCTGTAAGCTTTTTAGTGCCATCTCTATTGCTCTTCACCTTACTGAAAGTTTTATCCTTCTTTGTCCCCCATCTAAACCAAGAGTTTATTGCAAAATTTGGCAATTTGTCAACCCTATTAGAAGAGCTCTTTTTGTTAAATTTTAGTTTACTTGTTTAGTTTGATAAAAGCTGTGTTTCTCACTCTTTAGTTGGACTACATTATTTCTTTTTGGCTTATCTTGTTTTATTCTGTTTCTGCAGGATTCTTGTTGAAGAAAAGTTCAAAAACAAATGGGTGGAGTAAGAGATGGTTTGTTTTGAATGAGAAAACTGGCAAGGTTAGTTTGTGTACTTCAGCCTATGCGGTGAGAATTAATGATACTTGAAACTTCACAGTTTCCCTCTGTGGATTATTTTGTCTCATTGATGGATCTTTCAAGTACTTCAAACTATGTTATCTATTTTTACAATATGTTTGATTTTGAAAATCTTGCTAGATCCTTTTTTGTGCACTACTTTTATATGTGCGTGCTTCCTCCATCCCAAAGTTGTACTCCACTATGAAAATGCTTCTTTATAAATAATCAAAATAAATCACATTGGTTGATCAAATTAATTATTTTGTAGTTCTCCTTTGATGTGGATAGTGTTCTTTTTATTTTGATTTGGTAATATTTATTTTAGCAAAGGTGTGCTAGGAATTGTTCTTTTAATAGAAGTATATATGGAGTCAATTTGCAAGCATTTGTCGGCTTTTGACAATGCACTAGTATTATGGGAGAATTAAAATAAAAGGGCAGTTTGACAAATGTGTTTGGGAAATAGGAAGATCTGTGCATATTAGTCACACAGAAGATAAATGACAGAAAATTGTAATTAAATAGTTGGTGCAAACACTTTCATCTTTTCTACTGATCCGTCCTTTGTAAAATGAATGAACAGAAATCTATCATTTTTTAGAAAATAATGTAAGTCCCTCTTAATTAATATGTTTTACTTTTTCCTAATTTTGACCTTATATTGCAGCTTGGTTATACCAAAAAACAAGAAGAAAGACATTTCCGTGGTGTTGTCACTTTGGAGGTATGAAGTGCCTGCTATGCCAATTTTGTTTCAGACTCTGCAAATTGCACTTCTTGTAGACACCTAAATTTTTTATGTTCGATTGGTTTTTCTCTTTCACTTTTATATGTTTATATTGTGATCCACATATTTTTTACTTTTTATTTTTTACTGCCTCTTGATTTAGCTTTGGCTTTTGGGTGAGCTGTATATTTATGATCTGTCTGGGGATATATAGGCTTGGTTGGCTTTGTTCAAATTAACTTAAATAATAAAATTATTCAAGTTTTTCTGTATTCTGACTGCATTTGCTGCCCAATATTTCAATCAACTGATCAGGAATGCTATATTGAAGAAGTCGTTGAAGATGAAGATGCAAAGAGTTCCAAGGATAAAAAGAAACAAGCAGAAAAAGGACCCAGTCTTGTATTCAAGATCACGAGCAAGGTCCCATATAAGACTGTTTTGAAAGGTAGTGATGTGCATATCTAGAGTGCCTGTATATTATTTTGGTGGTTGATTACATTTTCCTTTGGAGTTCCATGCCAATGTATGATGTAATTTTTAATATGCAGCTCACAGTGCCCTTTTGTTAAAAGCTGAGAATATGGCAGAAAAGTTTGAGTGGCTAAACAAGTTGAGAACTGTTATCCAAGCTAGAGGAGGTGAAGTGAGAAGTGATTCCATTCATCCCATGCGGCAAAGCCATTCTGATGGTTCACTTGTAAGTCACTCAATGATGCCCATTGTTGCTTCTTATCAAATTTCATGGATAATTGGATGTAATGATATCATAGTTTCTGTTGATGTACTTTTGATTTTCCCTGCCCTTGGCAACTTTTTTTTCTTGAAATAATTGGGATCCGATATATATATATATATATATTTATTCTGCCCTTCTGATGGTTTTGGTGATTGCGGTTGCTTAGTTCACTGCACATTTATTTAACAAATTTATAGTTTTTTACTGACAGTCTATGCCTGCACTTGTTTGAATGCTTCTAAAACTTTGATGGGTGTGTATCTAATCGCAGTGCAAACTCGTACACTTTTGTAGGATACAATGGCTAGAAAACCTGCAGATCCTGAAGAAGAGCTTCGATGGATGGCCCAAGAAGTACGCGGTTATGTTGAAGCTGTTCTTAATAGCCTTAATGCCAATGTCCCAAAAGTCGGTCTCTTTTCTTAAATGCAAGCAATTATTCTATATCTATCTTTATTGTGATATAGATCTTTTCATAATTGTCATTATTGTTTGGTGAGCAGGCAGTTGTTCTTTGCCAAGTAGAAAAAGCCAAGGAAGAAATGCTTAACCAGTTATACAGTTCGATTAGGTTAGTATCTCCTCTTATACGTAAATGCTGTATGATGTGCTCTTGTCAAACTTTGATCGTTCTGATAAAGCAGTTATATGAACTTGAAGATACATTTCTAAAATAACATGGTATCTTTTAAATCTGTGCATGTGTGTGAGAATGTCGGTGTGTTTCAATAAAAGGACTAACCTTTTGCTTATGTTTTGCTGGGCAGCGCCCAAAGTACAGAAAGGATTGGGGAGCTGCTTCAGGAGGACAAGAATGCAAAAAGCAGGAGGGAGCTCTGCCAGAAACAGTCTACCCTTCTTTCAAAACTTATCAGGCAACTCGGTGTACATGACAATCGAGCAGCTGCTGCAACTAGCTGGTCTAATGATGCAGTTGAACCAGGTAAAGATGGCTGCAGAGACCGCGGTTCACATCTTTTCTTTTCTCTGTTTGTGCTACACTTTTGCATTGGATTTCCATGTATGTGCAAGCGTGGTAGGAGCCCTAAATCTGTTTTAATGCTAAAAGCTATAGAACATTATTTTCTTGTGCATAATGATTAGCTCAATGTTTAAGCGATGTTATTAATTGTATGGTGCATTCTGTAAATAAAACTGGTTGAAAAGTGAAGTAGAACTCCTGTGATCTTGGTACTTTTTCAAGAACACTAATTGTTTCTTAGATATTTCAAATTCCAAATTTCCTTTGTCCTGAACCCGGAAGAATCATGAAAAAGAAAAGACGAAAGACCAGCTGTTTTTGTAGTCTCACCATACCCAAGATTTTCAGGTATTGGCTGCAAGGCTGCATTGTAGGTCATGGCAAGTCTGCATTGTTTCGTGTGTTTAACTATTTTTTAATTTAATTTTCTGCTAACTGCTGTATTATTTTTCAAATATATCTATATTCAGAGAGCAGCCCAAGAAACAGTGGATCTGCAGGAGGCGAAGAATGGAGGAATGCATTCGATGCTGCTGCCAATGGACCCACTGACTCATTCAGATCTGGATCCAATGGTCACAGTCGGCGTTACAGTGATCCAGCTCAGAATGGTGATGAGAGGTCAGGCTCGGGTAGCCGTCGTACACCTTCTCGATTGCCGCCGCCACCACCACCACAATCTGGTTCATCATATAGATTTTAGATAAAATTAGCAGGCTAATAATATCCATGCAATTTTGCCAGTCAGGTTTTGGTCTTGGCCCATTTTTGAGCATTTCTCGGTCTCAGATCAGGTTGCCATAGAATCATAGAGAACAGGTATCGTTGTAGATATATATTGCAGTTAGAACCATCTAATTTTTTTTATGTAATTTCTATTTGCTCATTAATTCTTCTTCCTCTTGTTTGCACTGGGGAAAAAGCTGCTATTCCTTTATTTCTAGGCATATATTACAAATATATTCGTTTGTATCGAATCTGACCAGCAAAGTAAAATTTTGCCCCTTTTAATTTTTAGCACAATTTTGTCCTCCTTTTTTGGGATTCCAGTTCTGTGAAAGATTTGAGCCTTCATAAAGAAAGCAATTCTAATATTACTATTAGTGGTCTGAGTTCTGAAGTTTAATATGTGGTGTTTGGAGAATAGTGTTAACAAATTCTGATAGCAAACTGCGAAGGTACTTTTTCCCATATTCTTTGTTGGAACATTGGGAAGTGCTTTCTTGAAAGATATCTACTAGATTTAATGTAGCCATTGGTAACTAAGGTATTCAAGATTTTTTGAGTGCCTTAGTTCGAGTCCTAGCGATGGTAAGGGTTCAAAACTTCTTCAATTAAGCATGATTGAAGAAATTAACTTGTAAATAGTCTTTCTCTCTTGTAAAATGCGAGTGGTGACAATAAATTTCTTTAATGTAAGGGTTAATTCATCTGGGTAAGTGTTTCATAGAATTTAATATAATATTGTAGTCTCAGTGTATTTGTCTGCTGACATAGTAGTTAAGTGTTTCATAAAATTTAATGTAATATTGTAGTCCCAGTGTATTTGTCTGCTGACATAATAGTTCTAATGTATGATCAGTAATCTGATGTATAATCAACTTAAAAAAAAAAAAGTATCTACAAGATGTTTTATAGGAAAATGTTGAGTGCATTTTATCTTTGAAAGGAGGTTGACTTTATCAAAAGGGTAAACCATTAGATAAAAGCACTTGTACAAACTTTGTATCTCTCAACTTTGTATGCCTATTAGCACAACAAATAATTATGTATCTTAGATCAGTAGTAAAACAAATTAATACCTCTAGTAATGATGCAATTACAAGTATGTAATTATTTAGTATTGAGGTGCTGTAGTTTAAAAGTCATATTTATTGTAGGAAAAAAAATTATAATTATAAGATACAAGTCATATGACTTTTGTATAATAATGGTTGGATAACATATTATTTGTGTTATTATTTTATTAAAAATATTTATTTTAATAAATAAGTTGAACTTATGTTCAACTTAAACTTTATTATAATTTATTTTGACACTACATTAATATAATATGATGTTAGGAATTACCATTGTGATTATAAAAAATTGTAGTGTACTTTTAACTCTTCGTTTTAGCATGGAAATTAATTTAATTATATAGTAAAGAGAGAGAGAGATACGTTTTGATTAACTCGGTTTGTAGTAGATACATTCCATTTTCCTCTCTATTCAGCATTTACCTGGACACTGGATTAATTCGGTTGACCCTACAAATATCAAGTGGTAGTGATTGTTAAATTGCTAAATTATTAATGGGTGGTGGGCTCTGTTTTTATTTTCTCTTTACTGGAAAAAACAAGTGGGACGACTTGTTACATGCATTTTGCTGGACCCTTCGCACTTACTTTTCAATTTCCAAAACTCAAAAGTTCTGTTTCTTTCTTTGCACGAAAAAAGAAAAAAAAAATGTCAATCATCGGAGAGGCGATCCTTACGGCGTCCATTGAGTTGCTAGTCAATAAGTTAGCTTCAGAGGGGATTCGGTTTTTTGCACGTCAAGAGCAAATCCAGTCCGATCTAATGAAGTGGGAGGATATGTTGGAGATGATCAACGCGGCGGTTGCTGATGCTGAGGAGAAGAAGAGGACCAATCAGCTGGTGAAGAAGTGGCTTTGCAAGCTTCAGAACTTGGCTTTTGATGTTGAAGACTTGTTGGATGAGTTCCAAACTGAGGCTTTCCGGAGGAAGTTGCTGCTTGGAAACGGAGACCCGGCTGCTGCTCGCGATCAACCCAGCTGCAGTCGTACAAGAACAAGTAAGTTTCGGAAGCTCATTCCTACTTGCTGCACCACTTTTACTCCACAGTCGATTCAGTTCGATTACGCTGTAATGTCCAAAATCAAAGAAATCAACGACAGATTTCAAGATATTATGACACAG
This sequence comes from Clausena lansium, assembly GCA_030449835.1. Taxonomy (NCBI): domain Eukaryota; kingdom Viridiplantae; phylum Streptophyta; class Magnoliopsida; order Sapindales; family Rutaceae; genus Clausena; species Clausena lansium. The sequence continues at coordinate 1,649,830 of JASUUF010000146.1, read as the reverse complement.
AAAGACTTGTTGGGTTTGAGCGTAAGTTCAGCTGGGAGGACCACAGAAGACAGGCCAAGGCGAGAGACAACCTCTTTGGTGACTGAAGCCAAAGTATATGGCAGGGAGACAGAAAAGAAGAAAATTGTTGAATTGTTGTTGAGGGATGATTTAAGAAATGATGGTGGATTCTCTGTTATACCTATTGTAGGTATGGGTGGGCTGGGTAAAACCACTCTTGCTCAGCTTGTCTACAATGATAAGCAAGTGCAGGATCATTTTGATCTCAAGGCATGGACTTGCGTCTCTGATGATTTTGATGTTATCAGGCTTACAAAATCAATCCTACTTTCAATTGTTACCGACCAGAATGTGGATAATCACGACTTGAATAAGCTTCAAGTGAAGTTAAAGAAGCAGCTATCTCTAAAGAAATTTTTGCTTGTTTTAGATGACGTCTGGGGTGAGAATTACAATGACTGGGTTGACTTCAGCCGTCCATTTGAAGCTGGTGCACAGGGAAGTAAGATTATTGTCACTACTCGCAATCACGAGGTTGCTGAATTCATGGGGACTATTCCAGCTTATCAATTAAACAAGTTGTCAGATAATGATTGTCTAGCTGTTTTCGCTCAACATTCTTTGGGGTCAGATAAGTTATTGGAGGAAATTGGCAAGAAGATAGTGACCAAATGCGATGGCTTGCCCTTGGCAGCACAAACACTTGGAGGACTTTTACGTGGAAAAGTTGACAGAAGTGAGTGGGAAGGTGTGCTTAGTAGCAAGATATGGGATTTACCGGAAGAGAGATGTCGCATTATACCAGCCCTTGCTGTGAGCTATGATTATCTTCCTCCAACTTTGAAACAATGCTTTGCATACTGCTCATTGTTACCAAAGGATTATGAATTTGAAGAGGAGGAGATAATTTTATTATGGTGTGCTGTGGGTTTCTTAGATCACAATGAGAGTGAGAATCCCAGTGAAGATTTAGGTCGTAAGTTCTTTAAGGAGCTACATTCAAGATCATTTTTCCAGCAATCAAGCAACGATGCATCACGATTTGTGATGCACGATCTTATCAACGACCTTGCCCATTGGGCTGCGGGAGAAATATACTTCACAATGGAGTATACCTTAGAGGTTAACAAGCAACAAAGTTTATCCAGAAATATTCGTCATCTGTCATACATTCGTGGAGATTATGATGGCGTTAAAAGGTTTGAGGGCTTGTATCATATCCAACATTTGCGGACTCTTTTACCAGTAACTTTGTCAAATAGTTCGCATGGATACTTGGCTCATATCATTCTTCCTAAGTTGTTCAAACTCCAACGCTTGAGGGTCTTGTCTTTGCGTGGTTATAGCGTCTCTGAGCTACCAAATTCAATTGGTGATCTGAGGTATTTAAGGTACCTTAACTTATCCAGAACTTCGATTAAAACTTTGCCTGAATCAGTCAACAAGCTTTACAATTTACATACTCTTCTATTGGAAGATTGCAATCAACTGAAGAAGTTGTGCGCAGACATGGGAAACCTCACCAAATTGCATCATCTCAAAAATTCAAATACAGATTCATTGGAGGAAATGCCACTAGGAATTGGTAAGTTGACTTGTCTTCAGACTTTGTGTAATTTTGTTGTGGGAAAAGACAGTGGTTCCGGTTCCGGGTTACGAGAGCTAAAGTCTTTGATGCATCTTCGTGGGACACTTAACATTTCAAACTTGCAGAATGTAAAAGACCTTGGTGATGCAAAGGAGGCTCAATTGGATGGAAAGGAGAATCTTAAAGTATTAATGCTTCGATGGACATGCAGTACAGATGGTTCATCCTCAAGGGAGGCAGAGACTGAAGAGGGAGTGCTTGAGATGCTTAAACCTCATAGAAATCTGGAGGAATTTTGCATCAGTGGCTATGGAGGTACAAAATTTCCAAAATGGTTAGGAGATTCCTCATTCTCAAATTTAGTGACCCTAAAATTTCGAGAATGTGGCATGTGTACTTCCTTGCCACCAATCGGACAACTGCCCTCTCTAAGGCATTTGGAAGTATGTGGAATGAGTAGAGTAAAGAGATTGGGTTCAGAGTTCTATGGGAATGATTCTCCAATTCCATTTCCATGCTTGGAGACTCTTCGTTTTGAAAACATGCGAGAATGGGAAGACTGGATTCCTCTTAGATCTAGTCAGGGAGTTGAAGGGTTTCCTAAATTAAGAGAGCTTCATATCATAAGATGTTCTAAACTGCAAGGAACATTTCCAGAGCACCTTCCTGCATTGGAGATGCTTGTTATTGAAGAATGTGAAGAATTGTTAGTTTCAGTTGCGAGTCTTCCAGCTCTTTGCAAATTCAAAATTAGTGGATGTAAAAAGGTTGTGTGGAGAAGTGCAACTGGTCATCTCGGGTCACAGAATTCAGTGGTTTGTAGAGATACATCAAATCAAGTGTTTCTCGCAGGGCCATTGAAGCCACAACTACCAAAATTGGAAGAATTGAAGATAAGAGAAATAAAAAATGAAACATATATATGGAAGAGTCATAATGGATTACTGCAAGACATTAGCTCTCTCAGAAGACTAAAGATTAGAAGCTGTCCCAAACTTCAATCCTTGGTGGCGGAGGAAGAAAAAGACCAACAGCAGCTCTGCGAGTTGTCATGCAGACTTGAATTTCTAAGATTGCGTTATTGCAAAAGCCTTGTGAAGCTGCCACAATCTTTGCTCAGCCTTAGTTCCTTGAGAGAGATAAAAATTGAAAAATGCAGTTCCCTTGTTTCCTTTCCTGAGGTTGCTCTGCCTTCCAAGTTGAGGAAAATATCAATTTGGAGTTGTGATGCACTGAAATCGTTACCAGGGGCATGGATGTGCGACACCAATTCATCTCTCGAGAACTTGGATATTGAATATTGCCAGTCGTTGACATATATTGCTGGAGTCCAGCTACCTCCGAGTCTTAAGCAGTTGGATGTCCGCTATTGTGATAATATAAGGACTTTGGCAGTGGAAGAGGGCATCCAGAGTAGTAGCAGCAGCAGCAGAAGGTACACCTCATCTCTTCTTGAGCGCTTATATATTTACACTTGTCGATCTCTGACATGTATATTTTCAAAAAACGAGTTACCTGCCACGCTTGAGTCCCTTGAAGTTGGCAATCTACCTCCGTCTCTTAAGTTCCTTGGTGTTCATTATTGTTCAAAGCTGGAGTCAATAGCAGAAAGGTTGGACAACAACACAACTCTTGAAATAATCAACATCGTTGATTGTGACAATCTGAAAATTTTACCGAGTGGTTTACATAATCTCCGCCAGCTTCAAGAGATTAGGATAGTTGATTGTGGAAATCTGGTGTCCTTTCCCGAAGGGGGATTGCCTTGTGCGAAACTGAATAAGCTCGATATCAGTTGGTGTGGGAGACTAGAGGCCTTACCCGAAGGGGGATTGCACAATCTGAACTCTCTTCAAGAATTAACAATAGGGGGTGAGCTTCCAAGCATTGAAGAAGATGGCCTTCCCACCAACCTTCATTCTCTTGCGATTCTTCATAATATGAAGATTTGGAAGTCAACGATTGAGTGGGACCGGGGATTTCACAGATTCTCCTCTCTGCGAGAACTGACAATCGGTGGATGTGATGAAGACATTGTGTCATTTCCACCAGAGGACATAAGATTAGGAACCACGCTTCCTCTTCTAACATCTCTGGGGATTTGCAAATTTCCAAATCTGGAACGCCTATCTTCTTCAATTGTTGATCTTCAAAACCTCACTCAATTGAATCTATGGGGTTGTCCCAAGCTCAAATACTTTCCAGAGAAGGGCCTGCCTACCTCACTTTTGAAACTATGTATCTATGGCTGTCCGTTGATAGAAAAGAAGTGCAGAAAGGATGGAGGGCAATATTGGGACTTGTTAACCACCCATATACCTCGTGTTGATATACCTTCGGTTTATCATTGCGTTTATTGATGAGTCAACAGAGGCCGCCTGAAATATTTTATTATTGGTATTTTTTTTTTTTTTTATAATTGGATGTGTTTTGTGTATGAAATTTTAAATCTCATTTGAAAGCTATTTTAAATCAATATGGTTCGGTCTTCGGTGTCGGCATAGTATATAATGGATTTTCGAATTTTTTTTTTTTATTAAAAAAGGAAATGGTAGAGCAATGGGTTTGAGGTGTACAAGAAGAGTAATTTGAGGTTCCTTGGGAGGATTTGCTCGTTAATTTGCTGGCAGAGCTTAGTACTTAATTAGTATGTTGGTGTTCTTTCTATTGTTGTATAAATTGATCAAGTAAATTAAATTTGGTTCATTAAATAGCAAACCGACCATGATTTATCAAAAGCACTTTATCACACAATCTTCGTACATGTACACCATCATCAAATCAAATCCCTTAATAACAAAAACAGAAAATCAAAGAAGAAACAATATCCCACAACAATGTCAATAACATATCAAAAACAAAAAGCAAACTAAGCAAAAGCATTATATTTCTCTAATTACACTTCAGCTTTAGTAGCCTTAACTTAAAATCTACACCGGAAGAATTACCAGCTGCCTCATCAGCAATTAATAATGTTATAATCTTCCTTTAATGGTGTTGTACATTTGAAGTGGTTTTGATTGCTAATTAAACACGCGAGGGCTGGACTGTGTTACAAAATTATTTATACTCTTTAATTTAATGCACTATAGGCATGCTCTTGAATTATTTGTTTCTGTGCCATCACTATTAAACAATGTAGCACTAATTAAGTACTTGGATTTATCATAACTGTCTGTCATTATCTTTATCAATTGGAGTGGGATAATTTCCAACACCCCCCCCCCCCCCCCCCCCCCCCAAAAGTGCACAACGAATGCCGAAGAAAAAAAAACTCTTTTTATTTTTATTAACAATAAACCGAGAATATTAATTTCTTGTACTACTAGAAGTCTCCTCAGAAAGATAAAATATGCTATCATTTTCATTAATATCTTCGCTATCAGTGATTAATTCTAATTTATTAAAATCATCAAACATTTTAATATTTGTTTTCCTTTTCTTAAGACATTCATTTGTATAATGCCCTTATTCATTACATAACCAGCATTTATATTTTTTAAGCGTTATTGCCTTAGATTTGTTCCTTTTAAAGAACTTTTTCGTATATTTATTTTTCTTATAATATTTTTTATTAGTCTTGAAAAATTTCTTCTTTTTAAATATTCTCTTATATTTATAAATTTTTTCTCAACATCTAAATCTTGGAGGTTTTTTTTCATTAATCTTTTATCTCTTATTTCGAAACACGACTGATTTACCCTATTTCGACCAAACCTAATTCTACTTCCAAGTGTATCAATATTGGTTGTATCGTCATATTCTTAACTATATTCTGTCATTATCTTTTTGCCCCATGGGTCTGGTATTTTCATAAAATATAAATTATTGCAATACATTTTCGTATTATATTCTTCTCTAAATTCACATTTATAATATAGTTCTTCGAAGCTACATGTGTAGGCCTTTAGATTACATATATCACATATTTCAAGTCTGGTTAACTTTCTCATGTTTTCCATTCTTTTTCTTTCTAACTTTTGCCGATAATCGGCTTCCTAATCTTCTTCTAAGAATTCTCTTTTTATTTCACATTCAAACCTAGTTAAGATTTGTTCATGAGATTCATTTTCATAAGGGTTTTCCCCATATAATATTTTATTTTTATTATTTTGACTTAATCCCATAAACCATTGTGCAACTATTCCTATAAATGAAGTTTTAAGGAATTCTATGCTATTATTTCTATTTAAATTATAAAATGCTAAAGCAATTTTCATAGATTTTACCCAAGCAGTTATCATTTTATCTCTATTTTTAACACAATCTAAATCTAACCAGATACCCTCATAGCTGATGAGTCTTCTTTATATTCTCCTATAGTCTTATATTCTTTCTTAGGTCTTTTGCTTGGCCTAAATATTGGCTTTGTGATCTTTCATTTTCGTATGTTGGTATTTCTTCTCTAGCATAAGAAGCTCTATTACTATATTCACCTCGTTCAAAGACTCTTAGCTTTGATTCATTCATTTTTAGATGTTCTATTCTTTTTTCGATATCTTATAAATTTATGAAAACATTATCGTCTTCTTCATCTGTTTCAGATTTCTCTTATTATCTGATAATTCCTTTAAACCATTATTTGCATTTTCGCTTAACATTCTTAAACTTATCAATTTTTTATTTCCTTTTATTTTGTTAAATATTGGCCTTACTATAGGCTGAATTTCATTGCTTTTCTTTTCATTAAAGTAAATTATTGTATCTTGTAAGATTTTATTCTGTTATTGAATTATTATGAGTAATTCTACCATATCATTATCAATTCTTTGTACTTCAATTTTCTTGAAGTTCTCCATGTATGTTTATCTCAAATTTATTACCAAGTTGTTCAATAATTCTTTCAATTTTATTTAATTTTATATTTATCGTCATTTATTGTATTTATAATTTTTTATTTCAATATATCATGATCTTCAATTTTGAATTCATTTATCATTTGTTTAATGTGTTCAAATTCATGACTCATTTGATTTCCTAATCTTTTAATTTGATTTATATTTTCATCATTAAATTTTTTTATTTCAAGTATTTCATTTACACTTTCTATATCATTTATAGTTAAATTATGATTTCCTAATTTATTTAATAAATATAGAGAAATCTAGTTTAACTGATTATTTTCCCAAATATCAAAACCATTTATTAAATCAAATGGTTGAAATCTTCTATATGTAAATCCTCTTTGCCTATAACTGGAAGGTGGAAAATTATTAGTTTCTATATTTTGTGAAATTATTAATGGTTCAATATTTATTCATAGTACCATCTGCATGATATTTCGTTACTTTCTATTAAATATTTGTGACATATAATGTCTTTTATTTCTTTGGGAATATAATTATTCTCTAAACCTTTATTTATAAGGCAGAGTTTATACATAAATAAATCTTTATATCCTAATAGCATATTACTAGAAGGATAATATTTACTTCTAATTCTTTTATTATTCCAATTATATTCTTTTCTCTGTTTAACAGTTAAAAGTCTATTATAATCTAGTATAAGATCATCATGATAATTTTCAACAAAATTAATATTCCATTGTTTTCAAGAAAAATTATTTCTGGGATATTCTTATCCTATCTAACGAGATAGGATCTATATTTAATCTTCTTTGATTTATAATTATAAGTTCTCATATTTTAAATTCATGAGCTTTTGATAAATATAATTTCATTAACTGTTTAACATCTAAATCTCGTCTTTCGTATGAATAATATTGCATATGTTTATTAATATTATATTTTATTATTTTACTATCTATCATTACATTAAATCCCCCATTATTAACAAAATAAACAATTATCTCATCATTTATTTTAAATTATTTAATCCAAGTACTTGGCTCTGATACCAGTTTTGCGGAATCAATTCAACCTAATTCAAATACAGGGATGTAAATGATTAAAATGTTAAAATTTTAAAATTTTTAAAATCCGGGGCCAACTATTCTTGGGGGCATCTATCATTTATCATTTTGTTTATATCCCTCCATATGATTAAAACACAAATAAATTCATTTATTTTTGGTCAAATTAATTTTGTCCTTTATTTCCCCTTTCTCCTAATTTATTATATGACCATTGAACGATGGAGTAAAGCAGAAGAAAAGTTAACTCTCTCTCTCTCTCTCTCTCTCTCTCTCTCTCTCTCTATATATATATATATATATATATATATATATATATATATATATATATTTTAAATGTTATGACAATTTGAATATAATTTTGTTAAGTTCGGTTGTGCATCAACATAAAATAAGGGTTAAATTTATGAGTATTTATTTATAGGTGAATCTATGTGAACCCATAAATTCATTAAAAATTTTATCACAAAATTCTCCTTATTCCTTAACCAAAAAATTTTCGTAAGGCCAATAATTAACTTTTTTTAGCAAAACAACTTCAAGAACAATTGGGATGAATATCCAATTCTTTGTATTCTGGTCTAAAGTCTAAATCCATTGTCATGAAATTGTAAGTATGTATTCTTTATAATCCAAAACTCTTTAGTTTTTGGTTTAATTACTAACTAGAGAACTCACCACTTCAATCTAGTTATCTTTGAAACATGTCAAAAGTTTTCTTTTAAAACACAAGAATTTGTTCTGTTTTGACAAGAATAATAAATATATTATAAGCTTTATATCTTATAAATGTGAGATAAAATCAATTTAACTTTTAAACCATAAGACAAAATATTTATTTTTGATAAAGACTTTGGTGTTATAACTTTGTAATTGCCCAACTACAATACCAAACGAGACATGAGCAAAGTTGGAAGCAAATTAGGTTGTGTTTCCTAGTAGCATCTGCCAGCCAAGATGTGATACAAATAGATGATTTCCCTAGTAGTTTTGTGTTTACGACAAAGTTCCATGCAGTAAAGAAAACGGCAATATTTCTGAAAGAAAAATTCAAAGGTTATTTTTGCTTACAATTTTCCTAATTGAAGATGAGCAAGTGCATGTTATTAACAGCTTCATTTTATATTTGCAAAATTTTTCCTTATTATGTACAAAAGCTTGAAACAAGATTTTGATAATTATAGTTACAGGAAGTTCAAGATGGCATTTACAATGTTTTGAGAATACTGGAAATACTGCTTTCCTTTTCAACAACGTAACTTCCTCATATTTTTATTGTACACCATCCTTAAAGGGACCGGATTCGTGTAAGAGCTTCATCACAAGGTTGACCTGCAAAGTCGGGGAAAAAAAATGGAAAAGGTAAAAAGACATGTAACAAGAGAACTAAAATTCATGAGGGCAAGTCTCTTCTCTCTCTCTTTCTCAATGAGAGATACCTTGAATCTTTAGAAGTGATCTTATTTAGTGGAAAATGTATAAATGATTGTGAAAGCACCGAAAAAAAGGGATGTTGATATCATAAAACACAAATTATTAATGGTTTCTGGACCTACTCTTACCTGGATATTGCATATTACTATAAAGTTATCATGATATCTAGTTCCATAAAGAAGGTTACATAAGAACATAAGAAATAGAGAATAGCAAGATTCAAGAAGCAAAGAAAGAGAGTGAATAATTGTCCTCTTGGTGAAATTAAAATCGTTAAGCAAGCAGCACTTCATTCGAAAAATGTGCTTTTGATTTTGACCAGATGTCCTAAAAAAACCTGTACATGAATTAGAATGGGATGTTTTCTGGTACCTGAGTTGATTCACGCACTAGAAAGTTCTCTATAGGTTTCCTGAAATCTCCATCCAGAAGGTAATGGCAGCTGTAAGTTGTCACAGGTAGATAACCCCGCTGAATCTTATGCTCCCCCTGTGCTCCGGCTTCAACTGTGCTCAGACTTAGTTCTATAGCTGCTTCTATTGCCTGAAATGCCACAAGAAACCAAAAATAAATAACTCTGTTTGAATTTGTAATCTAATTAGCTTTTATGTATATCATCAGAAATTGAGTGATGTAATAAAAAACCCAAAGAAACATCCCTTTGTCAATTAGCTTAACCTTACTCATACTCCAGGTCTCAGACTTGCCATTGGTTTTTACATGCACCACTTGCCAGATTATTCTACTTAGAAATGTTTAACGGATAAGAAATAAACCTGGTAATAGCATGCTTCAAAATGCAAACTTGGATAATAGGCTCGTGGGTGACAACCCCACAGACGACCAAAAAGAGTGTCTCCACCAATAAGATTTAATGCTCCAGCGACAGGTTCATCCCCTTTTTCAGCGACAACCAGTAGCACCTGATCTTCCATTTTTGATCCCATATCATGGAAGAAATCCCTTGTTAGATAAGGACTGCCCCACCTAAGGAAAAATCCACAATATATTTAAGATCAAACAATTTTGGGTATGGAAAATTTAAGGCAAATGGATGTGAGAATTCATATATGTGCTTAACAAGGACAAAGGATCTGAGGATAAGGAACAAACTTGTTTTCAGTAGTGTTCCTGTAGAACTGGTAGAAGGAATCCCAATGCTTAGCCTATCAGGACAATCATTAAGTGAAGTTAAGAGCTCAAGAATTCACTGATTGATCCCTACATTCTCCAGGTAAAAATGTTAGAACTATCACTAAATACCTTGATCTCATGACCTCGGAGCCGTTTCATGGTCAAATTCTGCGCAGAAATCTGCATCAAGAAATTTTGCTCAAGATCATTAGCAAGTTGCATGAACAAAACAAAGAAGCAAAGTTGAGAACATATTTAAAACATTGTTGCAGGAAGATATAATGTTTAAAAATGTTACAATTCACAAGGATTCACATATTTGACATTGAAAGAAAACATCAGCTCATCCGGAAGTACCTAATAAAGGTTATATTTACCAAATTGACACAAATAAAAGTAGTAACAATGTTAACCCGGTTCTTTAACTAATGCTATAACTCATTAGTCTTAAGAACTCAACTCATCACATTTTTTCTTTTAAAAGAACATAAGTTTGAAAAAGACAACCTTTTTACGCTCTTGACGAATATTTTTCCTTTTATTTTGCTTCATATCCATTAAGAACTCATCAAAGCTGCACCAATAGATGGAAACTTTTTTATCATTTCTATCTTCATACATGATAAAACAGATGATGAGTTTGCCAGTAGCGAACCCTTGGCATTGAATATAAAATGGGAACAAAATAAAGTGAGACAGCCTTGTAAACCAATTTCTGTATATCACAAAATGACATTTTACAAATAAAGAAACAGGATAAACACTACTAACTTTTTGTAGTTACGATTTCTCCAGTGGTACTGCATTCCAATCCTCTGCAGGAAGCCTTTCTCCCCCAGTTTGCGCCACTCATTTTCTAATGGGAAGGTAATGTGCAGTGATGAAACCCGAGACTGTCAAAAATATGAAGTCACATTAAGAGGGCAAGACACAGCAGATGAATACAAGATATGATTCTTTGTGTCATGGCAAACAGAATATAGAAACACTGCATAGGTGCATTATTGTAATCCCAGTAGCCAACAACAGTATGGTAGCAATCTTTTGAAACAAAGAATCATTTCTCTCGCATTATCAAATATTAAGAATGGACTAAGAAATGAATAATTTTTCTGTTGGGAAAAAAAAAAAGGAAGAAAAGAAAAAACAAGTCCAGGGTATGAAAATCTGCAAACAAATTTTTATTTGAATATTGCTTCAAATGAAATGAAAAGGGAACAACTTTGTGCATTGCGAGTAGCTTTTATTTGATTCATACAATACCTTGGCCGTAAGATCCTTCATCGCAGAAATTATAACATCAATAACTTGATCTTTGATTGAAGTGTTACGTACTAAAATTCTAGGACCAGTTACTGGAGTAAAAGGTACACAACATTGGAACTTCGGATAATATCTTTCTCCATATCCGTAGTAGGCATCTGCCCAAGCATAATCAAAAACAAATTCACCATAGGAATGGCTGCATATCCAAAATAAAAGTGATGAGAAACAGTCAATAAAGCGGTTGAAATTGAAGCTTGTGAAAGAATTATAGAGGAAGCTACATGAGAACTTGCTGCAGTAGATGCTAAACCTTTTAAGATAGAGTGGAACAACACCTAAAACATTTTCACACTCATCCTTGACAACAATATGGCATGGCGTCCATCCTGTCTCCTGAAAACAGTTTACAGACAAAATTAAAATAACAGTGGAATCTTCAGGCTGTTTAGATTGATCATATTGGAAAGAAGAATAGCGCTGTAGACAAAACAACAAGAATAATCAGCACAAATTAATTTAGGCAAAGGCATATAATAATTGTTTATATTTTTTTCTGAATGTTAACATTTTTGAGTCATTCAAGGAAAGATTTAAAAACGGGTGCCAAAAAAAAAAAAAGACCTAGAAATGCTATACTTTAGAACTCGAAATTAAAAAATAAAAAAGAAAAAAATTATATGATAGCTTTTTCTGTTATGTCGAGAAAACAAATGAAAAAAGCCTACCTTTCTAAAAGAGGAGAAAGTTGGGAACCACAATTAACGAGGTACATGCTCAATGAAGAAGCCTCTATAAAGGGTTAATTAGCAGTAAATTAGAATTCCGTACTTGCTAGACGTCCAAATTGATTAACAACTACTAATAAAACTAAAATAGGTGCAGCATGCTGAAGAAATTATTTACCTTCACAGCACAACCTGTCTCTTCTAAGCTCGAAAGAAACCCATGGGTAAGAAATGGATTAAATTTCTCAGGGCCTGTAGCATCCAGAGCACATGCGTCCCAGTCATTTGCCGAAACCTCTGAGATTGAAGAAATAACTGAAAGGCATATCTTCTTAGGCCCCCCATCATTTTCAGCAACTCCCTGAATTTAGTATCAATAATATGCATTAGCTGAAGGACAAAGCTGGTAAACACAACCCTACAAAGATAGTATCCATATAATCATAGTTGTTATAGGAACATTAAAAGAGAACACCTCTGATCCTGACCCAGTTAAAGTGAAATCTCCCAGCGAAGAGTCCAATACTTGTTGCTGCACAGACTTCTTAGTCCCCCAAAACAATGCACAAATTCGAGACGACTGCACCTGTCTCCCAAAACTGTGTCTACATGGTGATTTCCCCTACGATTTCAAAAATCAAACACCTATATTCACATCAATGTTCTCAGCACCAAAATACGCCAATAAACAAAACAGTAATGTCTTAACCGACACCGACAACCATTTTCTATTTAACACATGCAACATAACTGCGAGCCTTCATGGGGGAATTTTGAACAGCATTCTGTTACAAAGATTCCAGAATCTTTCATCTTAATACTTTTCAACACAACATTAAATAAAGCCTGCACTTTTCTTAAATCTTTAGAATCAGATTCGCACATCAAACCCAATTTTAGATTGGTGCCCCAATAACACAGAATGAATCATAACAGGCTTACAAACATTATCATCAACATTTTTCTTGATTTTCTGGGGGATTCCTTTGTCTTGTAGCGTAATTGAATTCATTTCATTTTCATTTTCCTATCAATTTAAAGAAATAAGTAATGATGCATCAGGAAGCGTTTCTGTGAACTCACCTAAGAAAAATTCTTTCTTTTTAATCAAAATCACCTTTGGACGGTATCAAAAGAATTTCCAAATACAACTTTAACTTCATAATAGAAATTAAAGTATTGAAATTGGAGAAACAAACAAACCATAACAACAAAAAAGAAGAAGCTAAAATTAAAACCAAACATATAATACAAAAATTATAATATCAATAATAAAGAGACAGAAGAAAGTTACGAGCTTGGGGGAAAATCGACGGAGAAATGGCGAAGGCTTGCAGTAGCTGCTTACTACTAATGCTACTGCTTCCATTCTTTTTTTTTTTTTCGTAATTGGGATTTGGTCTCTGACTGGAAACAGTGGAAACAAGAAAAACATTGAACCCATCAAATGGGAAAACTGAACGACTATATATCTTCCACGTGGCAACCTAAAAGGCATACACATTAACTTTGTTGTTTTAATTTTACAATTTTTTTCCTTTTCTCCACATTTATTTATTTATTATAAGTGATATTATTTATCTTTAATTTTTGCAAAGGTAGTACATAATTTTTAACTAATTTTATTTGACTGACCACAGAGTTCATATTATATCTTTATTGTTATAATTATCATACATACTTTTACTTTTAGGTTCGAAATTAAAACTTGAGAGGAATTTTTAATGTTGTAAACAATATTTTTCACTATTTTACTATATTATAAATTGTTAAAATTCATTTACAACATTGTAAACTCGTCGTGAACTTTAATTCTTGATTAAAAAACTTTTACTTTTACTTTATTTAATAAAATCAGTGTTTTCTTTACTCTCATATGGTATCTTAAAATTTATAAGATCAAATATCAACATACGTCTGTGTGTAAATGAGGGTTCAATCTCTCGTGTGTATTGTAGATGTTAATTTTTTTTTTTATTCTAAAAGTAGATTTGACATGTTCCGAACTAAGATTTGTATTTTCTGTAGAGTGCTGTGCCCAAATCAAAATTTTAAACACTTATCTCCCTAAAATTAGAATAAAACAACCTAAAGAAGAGGGTAAATGTTTCAGTGGTTCGTACAGTTAAACCAATTAATCAATTAGTTCCTGTATTTTTTAAAATAATCCAAATTGTATTTTCAAGGTTTAAGTGGAATTAGCTACAAAGAGTGCTTGTCCACCTTGAAGAGATTTCTTTTTTTTTTTTTAATATTCCTCGAAGAGATCTAAAGCCACAGAGCTTGTATATAATTTCAGCAAAAAGTAATATATTAATATGAATTAAATTAAACTTCCATGCTCTCTTTAGATGCAAGAGTATAAAGCATACGGTTTGTATATTATTTAATCGGAGCCATATATATATTTTGTTGCACTATGCTGATGCTTTTATTTTTACAGTGTTTTCCAATAGAATTTCCTCTCTAATTTTTATTTTTACTCGAAGCCTTTGATACCATTTTCTTTTGAGTCTTTATCTTGTCCCCACAACAATGAAGCTGCTTTTGTCATCTAAGAACTCTTCGATCTCCTCAGCAAAATGAAGCTGCTTTACAAAATCTTCCTGGTTTCTTTAATTTTTCCCAGCCTTGCTTGCCATTTCTTAAAGTTCGGATTTCTGCACCAAAAGCCTCAATTATTGTATATATACAATAGATATACAGAAGAATTTCTCCACTCAAAGATATAGATAGAGATTAAGATTGATGTTGTAATTTATCAGTCGTGGAAAAAATAAAATTATAATTATGAAATAAAAATTGATAATGTGTCATAAATATGTTTTTTAAGTAATAATTTTGATAAAAAATAATAAATATACTGTAATTTTCAAACTACAACAATGATATAAAATATGACTAATTGCTCAACCACAATGTCAAACAAGACCTAAAAGATATAAAAAGATTTTCAAAATTAATTACCTAGAGACTCCGCGGTAATCAGAAGCACTTTTGAGAAGCCTAAACTTTTTCTGAAATTAATTTGACAAGTTAATTATAAAGCAATAACTAATAAATACATGTAGATGTCATGAAGCCTTTACCCTTTACTTTTATTTTTTGTACATGTAATCAAAAAAAAATTACCGTCTAAGATTGGGCCAATTATTCTTCCTTGGTCATATGTTGCACTTCCTCCAAATCCTGCTGATGATCACTTTGCTAAATACAAGAAGGATATATATAAATTAAGAAATAAGTAGCCAATTAACGAAATTATTAACAAAGTATTTGAAATGTGTGTGTATAATTAAAAATGTAGATGCTTTCTTTTTCCTCTGATATTAAAACGTACAGGAGAGTTTATTGGAGGAGATAAGACCCAGAGTTTAGGAGAAGCCAAGTCTTGAGCCCTGGCTGCTGTCTCTTCACCAGCAAATCCACCTGCCAGACACAAATCAAAATTAATGAATTTAGTGTGTTATCTAGTAAACATAGAAAATGTTAATTAGGCCACTATATTGAAAATGCACTTTTATGAATTAATAATACTTGATAGTGTTGCATGCTAATTAAAAGTTGCAAAGAAAATAATTATATAAACATGTTGTAGACAGGACAAATAAAAAAAACAAAGGTTAATAACTAATTAATAAGATGATTAAAATAAATGAAATAGAAGATTAAACATTTTGCAGAACAAGACCTGGATGATCCTCAGTAAGTTGTTTCATGACCTCCACTGGGGTTAACATCTTTCTTCTTCCAGTGGCTGAGCCTTGGGAGGTGGAGTTGCTGCAGACAGAAGCAATGTTTGTTTAATGATCACCATTTATGAGGCATATATAAAATGCTTCTTATATTAAGTAATTTGATAAATTGCTTCTTATATCAATCTCCTTCCTAGTCTAACCTTCCAAACAGGCCCTTCCAAAG
Organism: Clausena lansium; assembly: GCA_030449835.1. Taxonomy (NCBI): domain Eukaryota; kingdom Viridiplantae; phylum Streptophyta; class Magnoliopsida; order Sapindales; family Rutaceae; genus Clausena; species Clausena lansium. Next base: position 1,633,890 of record JASUUF010000146.1, on the reverse strand, counting down.
TAATTATTTTCAGTTAATTTGATTTTTAAATAATCAGACTTGACAGATTTTTTACAAGTAGCTTTTTAAAAATATGATTTTTTGATATTGTAAGATAAAATACCAAAGATACCCTTACCAAAATAGATATTTTCAAAACCACCTTTATACTAAAATCAAGGGGAAAAGTCACCTACAATGCCATGGTTTGCTTAAAAGGTCACACACACCCCCTTAGTTTCATAAATGGTCACACAAACCCCCTTAATTTCTTAAATGACTATTTTATCATTTGATTATTACAACCCAAATAAATATAAATATAGTAATAAGATAAAAAATAATAAATAAATATCATATGATACAAATAAAATATTACATTAATAAAATAACTTATATTTATTATAGTAGTTTATTTAAATTCAATTATTTGATTATTGTAATCAAGGGTATAATAATAAAAAAGGGGTCTATGTGACAATTTTATAAAACTAAAAGGGTGTATGTGATCATTTAAGTAAACCTTGGGAGTGTGGGTGGTCTTTTCCCCAAAATCAATTAATATTTACTAGTATAAATTAAAATAAAAAAATCAATGGCTATGTCAGTGTGCCGTCAACGGTGACAAAACCACCGTCGGTGACAAAAAATTGATACAACGAAATCAAAATCGGTATACCATATTAGATTCAAAATTTTTAGATCTATACAATGGTATGGTTGCATCATTTACAAAAGAGTTCGTTTGGTGGGTGACAACCAATTTACGGTTAAAAATATGTTACGATTTGATAAATCATAAAATTTTGAATCTGATGATACCAAATATGGAGAATAATTCAAGATATAAGGTGTTCATAAATAAAGAAATTAAGTACATGAGAAATTGCATTATGAGGTCTGAAATTTATATTTCTCACCTCAAATAATATCTGGTAAATCGCTGATTCGATAATGTTAAATTTTCTTCATGATCTCCATCTCCTTCTTGATCTTCTTCTTCAGATCCTACATCTGATGTTCCTCCACATTTCCTTCCTCGTTCAACAACTTCGGTTGTATTTTTTGTTAGAAATATCATTGTGAGGGAATATTTATGAAATTTGTCAACTTGGAAAATATAACCTTTTTGTCAGATCTACAAAATTGATAGAGCCTATGGAATTATTTATAACAAACAATATGTTGTGGTTTTATAAAACTTAAATAAAGTTTATGTTTTAATAAGAAAAAAATCTAAATCCCAAAGAATCCGCTATATAATATGATATATAGTATTGCATTTATGAGACAAAAAATATGTAATTTTATAGAATATTGAGATTTCGTCCTAGTCAATTTTTGTTCTTAAAGTAAAATTTCAAATGTGTAAACCGTAGTTATTGGGTAAGAATAATAACATGCACGCACACAATAGATCTTGTTTTTTATTACACTCATAACTTCAAGGTTTGTAAAATATGTTGTAGACCTCCTTGATCAAGATGTTGACATAAAAACTCATATATTATTATTACACCCTTTAAGTATTGTAACACAAAATTTACTTTAAAATTAAGTATTAACTCATTATTATTAATAATTGATATGAATTGATAAAAAAGTGGCTCGTTGATATAAAACCAAAACTTGATGCACTACAAAGACATTATTATAAAATCTTGGTGACTATATTTACTCCTTTGATAAACATGAGGTGGCCGAGGGTTAATTTCTAAATATTTAAAAAAAAAATGACATAATCCTCTCAAAAAAAAATGACATAATAGTTAATATTTAATGTTGTCAACTCATCATTCCTATGTACCATTTCAAATTATAAAAGCCAATTTAACACATTCGGTCTAAATTAGGTCCATTCTATAACGGATATAAAATTCAAAATTGGAGGGATAAGTGTAAATGACAATTTCCCCCTTACTGTAATTAATATATACCATTTACTCCACTACTGTTTTTATAATAGCTAAAAACCCCCATGACAGCATAATTTTACAATATTACTCTTATTTTTAAATATACTTTTATTCATATTTATTATAAATGAAATAAATCATATAAATAGAAATTAAAATAAAAAATTAAGTATTAAAAACAAGAAATATATGTTTTGATGTGAAAAAAAAATTAATAGTTAAATATTTTTCTTGTACTTCTTTTTATTTTATAGGCATTTTGTTATAATAAATATTTTACAATATTTTATAATTAAAAGGAAAAAATACAATAAAATATTTTTTTTATTATTTTATAATAATTTTATTTATCATTCAAGTTTTCTTATAATAAATTTTTATCATTTTATAATAATTTTCTTATATATTTATTATAAGAAATTGTATTTATTATAAAATATTTTTATTGTATTTTTTCCATTTAATTTTAAAATATTGTAAAATATTTATTATAAGAAATTGTTTATAAAATTAAAAAAGTACAAGAAAAATATTTTATTATTGATTTTTTTCACATCAAAACATATATTTCTTGTTTTTAATACTTAATTTTTTAATTTAATTTCTATTCCTATGATTTATTTAATTAATAATAAATATGAATAAAATAGTATTTGAAAATAAGGATAATATTGTAAACTTATGTTATCATGGGGGTTTTTGGCTATTATAAAAACAGTAAGGAGATAAGTGGTATATATTGATTTTAGTAGGAGAGGAATTGACAATCTCCCTTACTCATATGCTAGCAAATTTGGCTTTTACATATGCGGAAATGTAGTTTGGTTGGAGGGTTTTCTGGCCGAATTATATTGTGTACTCTTTGATTTGGTTGAAATGAAATTTGTTCAAAAAGAGAAAAAGAAAAGTGTATATTTTGATTATTAATAAAATTTCTACGGGTAATTGCTTAAAAAAAAGAATGAAGAGAGAAAAAAATATACAATAAAATCTCTTTATGATCTCATTGTTAGGACCGTCTAATTTTATTATTACAAGGAGGTTAAAACTCAGTAGATGTTTAGCTCAAAAATTATTTTTTGACTTAATTATCCTTAATGTAAGTAACATAGAGGTAAATACATTAATAATTAATTAATGGAGCATGTCAATTCCATGAAGCTCTAAATATGCTTGAGAATCTATAAATACGTACTTTGGGTTCAACAAGAATGTTCATATTAGTGAGTTATTATATACCTGTAAGTTTAAAGATGTGGTATCAACTCTAAAGAATAAATTATTGCAACTTTAAAAAATATTTTAGTTCATGTTAAAACTTTAATGTAACATATTCATTTTTGCAATATATAAATAATTACTATTATGTGGACATAAGTTATTTAGGAAGGGATCTATAAAACTTATAACTTATTACAATATGAAGTTTATTCTTATTTACAGCTGGCTCAAATTGCAACTAGAATTTTTTTATGATTATATAAGAGTTATTTTTATAGAGTATTAATGTGGAGAGGCTTTACTGGAATAAAAACACAAACACAAGCACTATATATTGTTTTCATTATACTCATATGGATAAATTTCGGATTACTCCTCTCATGAAAAAATAATATTCAAAATACTCCCTAAACTATTGTAAATTTTTACTTACCCTCATTTTTTTTCAAAAGATAAACAAAAAATGGGGTAGACTGATCAAAATTATTTTATCTTCTTTACAAAAATAGGAGGTAAGTTGAGTTTTATAATAATTTGATGGTTACTTTGAAAATTGTCATTTTACGAAAGGTTATCCAAAATTATTTTATCTTCTTTACGAAAATAGGAGATAAGTTGAGTTTTATAATAATTTGATGGTTACTTTGAAGATTGTCATTTTACGAGAGGTTATCCAAAATCAAACCTACCTATGTATCTCCTTGATTTGCCAAAAAAATTATAGACCTCTTTGATTTAAAAAAAAGGGACACAAAGCACCCATGTTTTACCATTTTACCTTTATTATAAAACGAAATTGACTTTACTATATATTATAAAACAAATCTTAACTCAATATGATATCAACTTTGACAAGAAGAAAAGATATTTGAAATTTCAAGAATCTAAGAGTTAATTTGAACTATCATAATTGTCAAATAAAATGACGTAACGCTCAACATAAAAAAATATTTATGGTGCGTTTACTAAAAAGGAATCAGAATGGGCATGAATTGAAATGGGTTGAAATGAGAATGAGGAATGGGAATCAGTATAAGTTGTTTACTTGAACTATAATAATCAGAATCAAAATAAGTTGTATTCTCATTAATGTGTTTACTTTATTTTGGAATCCGAATAAGAATGAGTTAGCTTGTTCAAATTACTAAAAAGTTCTTAATTAACTATTGTTATAATTATTAATTTGTATTTTAATTATTGTGATTATTATTATTATTCAAAAATTATTATTATTATTATTAATTATTGTTAATAATAATAATATTATTATTAACATTAATATATTAATTAATTATAATACTTTTTTTCATTAATAATAATAATAATAATCCAGTTAAAAATAATAATAATAATCAAAGTCAACATCATCTTCAGCAATATCATCATCGGCAGCATCATCGTCGTCGACATCATCACCAGCGATGACTGCTACTGCTGGATTGCGAACAGTAAAGATTGCGCAGTGAGGCTCAATCGATTTAGGCAGCCATCGAAGTGAGGCTAGATCCCAGTGAGCTTAATTGTGGTGAAGACGAAAACGACAAAGACGATGAAGGCGGAATCGTGCTATTTTTTTTTTTTTAACTAAGGGTAAAATTGTGTTTATGAATTTTTTGGGCAGTCAAAAATCAATATTCGCGGGAATGGCAGACTGATTCCCACTCCCCCTCGGGAATCAGTCTCCCATCCCTCATTCACAAATTGGGGTGGGTCTCACTATTCCAATTCCGATTCCTGCTTCTAATTTACAAAGTAAACGTTGTCAATAATTTTATCCTAAATTGCGATTCCCTAATCCACGAAGTAAACACATTGATGATGTGCACAGAATTTAAAATCTAGAAGCTGGAAAACTTTATATTTTTATGTTTTAGTATTATGACTATGAGAGGATGTTCTGATTCTTTGCATTAAAATTTAATGATGTAATGTTATTTAGCATTAAAAAGTTTCAATCAATTACACGTAATAGTTATAAAATTCAATCAATTACACAAGTGGACAATCAATCTAATTTCAAAAGAATTCAATTATAAAATTTATTATTCAATAGATAAATTACACATAACAGTTAGGATTCAAAATAAGGCTCAACTATTGGAATTCCTATCATTACGCAAATGAAGGGGAGTTTTCTTACTTGAATTTTTAACTTTAATTAGTGGCAAAAAGTCTCTCATTCGATTTGTTATATGAAATACAATAGTAAATATTTAAACTGAAATAGCATGATTATTTATTTGTAGGGTTCAGCTAAGTTGCCTTAGTGGTTTGGTACCATATTTTTTGTCTTTTTGTGATCCAATCATTGGATCCAACGCAAGACTTGCAAAAGTAAATGCAACGGCAGGATGTGTTTACTTAGATTATTAACATTGCAATTCCTCTAGTTTCCTAAAAAGTCAGAAAAAAAATATAATTATTATTATTTTACTCTCTCACCTCTAGTAATAATCATCCTCATGTCTCCTTCTCACGCAATCCGTGAGTAATCTTTATATGTTCTTTTTTTTTTCCTTCCTTCTTAGTTCTTTATCTTACTTCTTTTAGTAAATATTTTTATTTATTGGCTAAGTTGTTTAAATAATACTAATAAGGAAGAAGTAGGGAATTTTGAGAGGATTTTTATTATGGATATTAGGTAACTATAATGCATGATTTAGTGCACATTCATGAAAGCCACAATCTCTTAAATACAAAATAAAGTCTATGATTACTTCCTAACTTCAGAAAGACAAATCCCTTAATTTATTCCACAAATAAATCAATATTTCATAATTCTCTAATTTTTGCCATCATTCTCATATCTACTTCTATAATTAATTATCCATAATAATGAGAAAGTACATAAGATTAAAATTGAATTGAGAAATGAAGAGGTGTTTTTGTTTCTTTTGTTTTTATTTCTCTAGTTTAGTTATGGGAACATAATGAAGCTGAGTATTGGCAGAATTGTTTTTTTTCTTATCATTTTATGTATATTTGGTAAAATCTGTAGAGAATTATAATGAGTTTAACAATGATGTGATTCATACAAAGATTTCTAATAACTTTGTTGATTTATTTTTATGAACCAAAATGAAAATTGAAAAGTATTTTTTTTTTTGTATAAGAGATAGAAACAAATAAAGTAAAATTCTTCTAATTAGTCAAAACCTAAAATAGTTACTTAGTGTTTAGTTAAACTTCTTTCACATTAGGCAAAAAATTTATGGTTTAAGCTTTTAATAATAATAATACAATTTGAGATGGTAAGTTATTTTAATGTTTGCACGTGTTCAATCAAATTCAAATAAAGGTAGTTAAATCCTAATGAATTTTTAACAAGACTTTCTTTCTAATGTTAATGATTGAAACTTTGTGATTTAATATAGTTGGATTAGAATTCTCTCATGATCTAATCTTCTCCAAAAAAAAAATTCAATAACCAATTGGTAGTTAACAAATTAAAAAATAAAGGTAATTAAATCCTAATCATATACTAACACCAAAGGACAAGTGGCATAAGATCTTTAAAACCCTAGGATCGTTTACATTTAGTTGAGATATGGAAATGATTAGAAAGTATGAAAAGAGAGATAAAAGTTGAATCTTCGTTCTTTATATTCAATAAAAATAAAAAATATTTATGTCTATTGGCAAAAATTGATCATTAAACTAATTGATTGTATCAAATATTGAACAAATAAGCTTATTATCTTTGAGAGACCACCCAACCACTGTAGTAAATCAACTTAAAAACAAGAACCAAACACATCTAACAGTAGATCGAATCCAATTGATGGATTTTCTATGAACTCCTCTTATTGTTATTTTTCTTTTTTTTTTAAATCCTATTACTGTCTTTGAACATTCAGAAATATAAAAATTATCTATGAAATTTAAAAAAAAAAAAAGAGAGAAGAAGAAACAAGATTAAAAAAAAAAAAGGAACGTGGAGGAGAAAAGAAGAAACAATATTAATATTAAACCATGGTCAACAAGAGAGAGAAAATAATAAATAATTTTTAAATTAAGGCTTATATATTAAAATTTTAAAACCTATAACTTTTATTATTTTCAGAAAATACGAAGGACTTTTGTGTAATAGAGCCATATTTGTAGTATGATACCACCGTTGCAAGATAGTTTTGTCCTTATTTGTATTGCAGCGCCAATCACCCATGTCTGCACGGTCGGCTGCTTTTATCTCTGTGCGTACAGATATCGATATTATCCCATATAATTAAGTCACTTTTGGTTACGGTTGGCCAGAAAGCAAAGTTCTTTCTCTGGTTTAAGGAATGTGGAAACCACTTGTGCAGTTTTTTAGGCATAGTACGGTTCAATACCGTTTATAATCTTATATTAATGGGTGACTTAAGTTTTTATTTACTGGATTCATCAAATTCATTGATAGATAGATGAGAATATATTTATTTTTCACATTGTTATATTGTATATATTTAATGAATGAAAAATTAAATCGTGATTTTAAATAAAAAAAATCTAATTTTATATTATTAATACATCTAAAAATAATAGTACAGCTTTCAAAAAATATGTCGAGTGGCGTTCGTTTATTAAATACTTAATTTATAACTTGTGGATTTACTATTAGCCTATGTATACCATTCTCATTTGAGATGAACAAGATTGAAGTATTATTTAAGATGTATAGGATTATTTTCTCAATTGGTTACCGTTCGTTGATTTTAAAAAGATAATAGAAGTGCAACTTCAAGTGTTGTTATTTAGTGGGAATTAATATTAGTATATTTTGGTAATGACAACGCCGTAAATACGGATTTTCATAGCATAAAATAATTAACTTTTCGTTGGAACACCTATCAAATAAAAGTGACCCGTCAACTGGTCTCTACAGACTTCGGTCTTTAGTTTTTAAGCACATTTTTTGGCTAATAACTTAAGTTCAACCTGAAGTTAAAGTGTAAATTTAATAATAAGGAGCGGTCTTCTCAGAGATTATTATTGGATTCGAGTTTCGTGAGTTAATAATAATAGTAAAAAAAACTTGAGTTCGATTTCTAAAGAATTATATATGGGCTCTATCCACCCCTACCTTAAGGACAAAAAAAAATTATCATGCATATATTGCTGCCTACGATTGATTTCCAACCATGTAGTTTCCACCGTACAGATTATAAGCTATCCTTCACTTTCTAGCTTAGATTTCTTTGAAGTGAAGACACTGAGCATTTCATTACGGGCCACTATGCATGTCTTTAACTTGCTGCCAATCTTGAAAACTTTGCCTAATCCATTTGGGGTCTCAACGTAGTCCTTTAAAATTAATGTCACAAGTTCTGATGAATTAGCTTAACTTGCCTTCAACGAAACTAAGGAGAATCTAACATGCTTGACTTGGGAAGATGTTTGTTTTAATTAGCAGGGACTGCTTTGTTTTGATTTGCAGGGACTGCTCTTCGCAGAGCTGATGAAAAATGCTAATGATCAACCCGAACATTTCAGATAATGGAAGAGGTAGTAATGTGCTTAAAAGATGGTATGGTGAACATATGCAATGGTTTACTGATGAAAAGCCTTGTGATCTGAGCTTTCTTGCTTGACAGAGTGCTACTGATCATGATCTCTGTAATTATAAATATCGCTTAATTTATGAACAAGAATTAGAAGAATGAATAAATAAAGCATATATCTGTAGAAGTGACGGAGGGTTTGGATTAATTAAGCTTTTGCTGCAAAAGCAATTAAAGCCACTGATCTCGCCGCCGGAAGCTGCTGGTACTGCTCGCGATTAAAGCCACAGCCGCTGTAAGCTGCTGCTCGTCAATTTGGTGCTGCTGCGTCTTCAATTCACTGGTAATCAAACCACCACTCGTGCGTATGTTTACGGCTGTTTCACTTGTTGATATATTGTTTCTGGCCCTTTTGATGCATGTGATGTATATGGGAGAATATAAAGACTTTGTCACGTAGTGGAAGCTGGAGGACGACTCATTTGCTGACAAGTGACCATCAATGAAGAAGCAGTAAGAATAATTTCTTGAACTAATGATCCCATGCTAGCCATGGCTATGGCTGATGATGACCTTGAGAGACAAGAATGGCGATTACAGATTAAAGCTGATGAACCTTTTCTTTAAGGAAACACTCTAGAGAAGAGAAGACACATTTGAGGGAATTGAAGCTGGCCCTGATGATGAAACTACAGCTTGTGACATGTTTGGGAAACGAGATGTGGCTCCTGCACCTGAAAAAATCATTTTCCAAAATGCTTCTGTATAAGACCTCCAAATTAAAATCTGGTAGCTATATCTGCTGCCTTTTGTTTTGATAAAAGACCAAGATAGTGATTATATAGATTATAGAGAGAAGCACTTGAGCTGCTAATAAAAAAATGAATAAACAATATGTTCAGGTTAATTGGTTGACTTATATACTAGAAGGATATGACAGTAATTACATATTAAAATTAAAATTTCTGTTAAAAGAAACCGTTTCCGTTAATTAATGGGGTTTATATGTCTTTTTTAAAATACTGAGAAGTTTTATGTCATTTTTATTAAACGTTGGGTGCATCAGTCCTTTTCCCCTTTCAAAATAAATAGTATTTAAAATATTTGATAAAGTGCAAATAACTCACCCTTTTAACATGTAGAAGAACACTTTCTAAGTGTTCATGTCAAATGACATTTATTTTATTGGATATATGTATATATATCTAATTAATTTATGCCTTGAGGATTTACTTGTTAGCCTATATATACCAATATCAAAGGAATGAATATTACCTAATTTGAGATGCACAAAATTAAAATACTATTTGAGAAATGTAGCATTGTTTTTTTTTTTCTACCACTGATTTAAAAGTAAAAGAAAATTACAACTTAAAGTGGTGTTATTTTGTGAAAATCAAATGTTTTGGTAATAATAATGTCATAAATACTAATTTGAATAACATAAAATATTATATTGACTTTAGGTGGTATTATTGCAACACCTAATTTGAGAATCACGTGAATTGATATTGAAATAGAGTGTTTTTCCATAATATAAAAGGATATATAAAATTTGAATGAACTATAATTGTAATCTGTTGATTTTGATGTGGTCCCTGAATGGATTGTATTAGTTATCCATGATCAAGAGCCATGGACCCAAAATGCTCCTACATTATTCCTATAAATTGAACTATACCCATTAATATGTTCTCTACTAATCTACTTACCAATTAAACAAGAACAGTTGATTTGTCCCCTACTTTACCACGTTGTTTATATATTTATTTATATAACAGAATCTCGTTAAATTAATACTTGACAACTTTAATTAAATAATTATTTTTATCAATCATGACTTAGTGTCAATATAATAAATTAATAATTTAATAAGTTCATTAGATATTATAAATTTTAAAAATCATACTTTTCTATAATATCCAATCAATACATAATAATTAACTAATTTGAAATTAAATATACATGTGATATGTCTATTTTTTCTTTGTTGTACTGGCATAATGTTTTCGCATTTCATCGGTCATTGTTGTTTTCTTTACACTTTTAAGATGAAAAACTATTATTGTTCTCTATATGCTATGTTAAAAGAAATAAAAGAGAGATTAGCTTAATATACTGTCTTAAGAAAGTATTCTCTAATGAGTTATCATATAATTGTGGTTTAGGCATGTAATCAGCCAAGGAATTATCAAGTGATTAGTTCTCTCAATCAAATGTCAAATATGAATTGCATCGCAAAACTCGACACTACATTCTCTAATTATATTATTTCTACACTTCATAAAAATTTCTATTATTAACGTGCTATTATCGTTATAAATTAATAAATTATTAATTTATTAATATATTAATAATGACTAAATTAACAGATTTTTAATGATCGCAAGATTATTAATTTATTGATGCACTACTGTATATTATCTATTGCCGATAAACTTTTATTGCCAGAAAATTAAAGGAATATATTAAAGGATTATCGAGTGAGTCGTGCAGATGATATCATTTACAAATTATTGTGGCCATCCCATGACATGCATGTGAGCGATTAAAGGATGTTTCAGAAAACAACAACATTTTGGCAGTTCTGGCCACATTTTCCAAAATTAAGAATATTTTGAAAGAAAACACTCTATTGTTGCTAATAGTTTGTCTTGTAATTAACTACAGACACAAGCGATAACTCGATCGCAAAACAACTTAAATACTTTTGAGTTTTGATTCAGGTTCACGAGAAGTTAGCAGAGTTCTCTTTCGATTTGAAGAATATGGAAACTCCTTGCGCAGGTTTTTGGGCCAACTTCAATTGAAAATTACGTATATAATTCTTATTTTAATATATACATTTATGAATAACTGTTGTAACATGAATTTTGCAGATAAGAACAATTGGATGGAGAGTATCTATCCATCTATTTTAAGCATAGTTGATGATGAGAAAGTGAACGAAGACAGTCTTGATCTTCATACTATCCTTTAATACGGGAGAAATCTTGATAAGTCTGGTTAAGTATTGTATTATTATATTACTTTTTTGTGCTATGTTTATTTAAATAAAATGATAAGTCATGTTATTATCTATCAATCGTGTGTGAGTGTTGATTTGGTTCAATTCAACTAGTAAGATTTTTTAAGATCTATAAAAGATTTTCTTAATTTGTGTCCATATGATTTCTCTTACTTAATAAATAAAATTATCATGTGTTAATGTGTTAACTGAGTTGGTCCGTATAATAAAGAAAAAATTGTGGGATATTGTCTATATAATTTAATCAATTTTGCTCTCTTTCTCCCCAAAAAAAAAATAATAAAAAAAATCTCTTTTTCTTCTCGAATATTTTTGTGAAACAAACTACCGGAAATCAAGATTTTTATAATTAATTAAAAATGATAATGTTTTGTAAATGGCGTGTAACATCATGATATTCTGCCGTACAACTGCTCGGTAATGCAGCTGGCTCTATGTCTAGCGCAACACCATTGAAAATGCAGTCTGGGTCAGGCCTTGCTTTAGTAGTATTGCTTTCGTTCCTTTATTTATTTATTTTTTGGGTTTTTTCCGTCCTGCCCCCAAATATTTTAATAATTGCCGCAGCACCCTTAAATGTTTTGATTTGTTGCATCATGCACCTAACTATGTTAATTTGACTGTTTATTCTAACAGTCAAATGACAATTTTGAAATTTTATGCCTTAAATATTATTTGATAGCGAAAAATTAAATTTATTTGATAATTCAATTGATGGGATTATTGTGAAATTAATTTTAATTAAAAATTTTTAACTTAAATATCAATTGATGTACTACGATTTTATGTCATTTATTTTTTTTTTAAATTCAAGACGAGAGATATTTCTGACATTTAACCAAATTTCAGTTCATGAGAAATTATTAAAACTTTTAGATGTATGGTGAAAATTATCAAAACTTTTGGGGGCAGGAAATAACCCTTATTTTTTTTCCCAGCCTTGCTTGCCGTTTCTTATATTCCGAGTTTCTGTGCCAAAAGCCTTAATTATTGTATGTACAAGTACAACACAGATACAAAATAATTTCTCAAGTCGAAGATACAGATAAAGACTAAGTGAATATCAGACTATATCAAAATTAATTACCTAGAGACTCCACGCTAATTCCTTTTGAGGAGCCTATACTTTTTCTGAAATGTGACAAAATTAGTTAGCCATAACTAATAAATACATGTAAATATATAGTAGATGTCTAGAAGCCTTTGCCTTTACTTTTATTTCCTGTACATGTAATAAAAAAGCTTACGGCCGTCTATGATTGGCCAAATATTCATCCTGGTCTAATATGCATGTGCATTTCCTCCAAATCTTTCTGATATATATATATATATAAACACACATACAAGAAGGAGACATATTAATTAATTAAAAAATAAGTAACCAACCAAATTATTAACAAAAAATTTAAAATATGTGTGTAAAACATACAGGAAAGTTTTATTAGAGCAGATAAGCCCCCAGGGTGTATTAAGAGAAGCCAAGTCATGAGCCCCCGGTTGCCGTGGACTCTTCATCTGATAGAGTGCAGAATCATGAGCCAAGAAGGTCTAATCGGCTACCAAAGCCTAATCCTAAACACACTACGTGAAAGGAGCCATGCAATATCTATGCTTAAAATATCACGTGTGGTACATGAGTAGAATGCCAAAAATCGAAGCCATGATTTGGGTTTACTTTGTCAAAGATCGAGCAGAGATTGAAGGAGGACCCGGATCTTAGAAGTTTGCTTTTTATTTACTTTTAATTTTCAGTGTCGAAATAATAGTGAGGTTGTTAGTTGATATTTTATTTTGATTGCTGATTGATTCCAGCCGAGATATTGGTTTGGAAATCAAAGTCTCTTTTTATAAATAAGCTTCAAAGCTATGAATAAAGGCATTCAGATTCAAATAAGCAAAAGCATTGGTTCTTTTCTCACCATAAGCAGAAAACATTACTATAAGCAACTGTGATTGAAACTAAATCTGACTGGGACCTAACATCATCATCATCTGATTGTTGTATAACCGACATAATACCTTCTTTGTATCCGAGAATTTCTCCTAGCAACTTCCTCTTCGATTGTTTGAAAAACACATATATAATTACTAATGACCTTTCCTAAATAAATACATGTACATTTGATGATTTTAAAATCACAGGACTTAGGTAAATGGCTTTGGTTTGCTTAGTTTTTCCTAGTCTTGCTTGCCATTTCTTATAGCTAGGGTTTCTGCATCAAAAGCCTTAATTATTTTATAGCTAGGGTATGACCACTGGAGTGACAAAGCTCTCCCAATATATATGTATTTAATTGCATCTGCATTCCTAAGCCTTGAACTGAGGACCTTGGTTAAGCTAGAACAGTCTCTTGACCTACTGATCTACGCACTTGTTGGTAAAGCTTTAATTATTTTATGTACAACATAGATACAAAAAAATTCCTTCAGTCACGGAAATATAGAGATAAAAGATATTCATGTACAATCAAAATTAATTACCTAGAGACTCCGCCGGGATAATTGGAAGCGCCTTTTGAGAAGCCTATTCTTCTTCTGAAATTTGAGAAAATAAGTTAAAGCTATAACTAATAAATACAAAATGGATGAAATTAATTAAACATTATCCATCAATTAATTTCCTTCATAGTCTAACTTTCCAAACAGGGCCGCCTCTCGGCTGCGTTGGGTAAGCACCAGGGCAGGTAAAGACATGCATGGACAACGAGTTTTCAAAAATTCAATTTAAAAGTGATTATTAAATAAATCGATTTTCAAGTAATCTATATATATATATATATATATATATATATATATATATATATATATATATATATATATATATATATATATATATTTTGAAAAAAAAAGGTGGCAACCATTGGAAATTCAATTATTTGATAATAAAATTTTGGGAAAATGACAACTACACTCCTAAAGTTTGGGTAAATGGTCAAGCAAACTCCCAAAATTTCAATGAGGGACTTTAAGACCCTTTTTTATTATGATATCTTTTGAACATAGTAGTTAAAAAAACTTGGTTTGAAACTTTTTTAAAAAATTGGTTTATATTAAAAATAATTTAATCTATCTAGTAGACTGGTAACATTAAAATATTTTTAATATATAAAATAATTTAAAAAATATAATATAATATATTTATTTTAATCATATATTTATATTTATTAAAATATTTGAAATAATCTTTAAGTTAAATAGATTTTACAATTAATTCAATATATCTTACATGTTAATAATATTAAAATTATTTTTATGTGATATTCATAATAATTTAAATTTTTAAATATTTATTTTATAGTATGTTTCCATTTATTATAAAATTAAGTTTAATAGATAGTAAATTATTAAAATATTTTTTTATTTTAAAATGTATGTATTATTACATTTATTTTAACATTATATTTTAATTTATTATAAAATATTAGAGTCAATCTTTTTGGGTTAATAGAGTCAAATGATATTATAATAAAAAAAGGGTTTTGTTATCCCTTATGAAAAATTTATGGGTTTATGTGATCATTTTCATAAATTTTAGGGGTATAGATGTTATTTTCCTAAAATTTTTAAGATAGAATGGCAAAATACTCTTTAATATAAAAATGAATTTCCAAAAATACCATTACACAACAAATTAATTGATATTTAATTTATTAAAAATAAAAATTCATTGCCTGTGTCACTGTGCCGTCAACAGTGACAACACTATCGCCGATCTAATGAACTTAAAATCGGTACTATCAAATTCAAATTTTTATTTCTTACCTCAAATGATTTTTGGTAAATCGCTGATTTGATAATATTAATCTTTCTTCACGATCATCATTTTCTCTTCTGGATCTTCTCCTGTTGATCCTAAATCTGATGTTACTCCACAATTTCTTCCTCATTCAACAACTTTTGTTGGATTTTTTGTTAGAAATAACATTGTGAGGGAATATTTATGAAGTTTTTTAACTTGAAAAATGGAACCTTTTCGTTAGATGTGCAAAATGGATATAGCCTGTAGCATTATTTATAACAAACAACGTGGTGGTTTTAAATTAATTAAATAAAGTTTTTGTCTTAATAAAATAAAAATCTAAACCCTAAACAATCCGCTGTTTGACATTTAGTATTGCATTTATGAGACAAAAAAATATGAAATTTTGTAGAATAAGATTTTATATTATCCTAGTCAAGTTTTTTAAAAGCAAGGTTTTAAGTTTGTGAATGGCAGTTATTGGGTAAGAATAATAATTCATTATGCATGTACAGTACGTTATTATTTTATTACACCATACCTCCAAGATTTGTAATAATACATTGTGGAACTCCTTAATTTAAAAAAAGTACACAAAAATCCATATTTTATTATTACGCCCTTTAGTTATAGTAAAATAAAATTGACTTTATTTATAAATAAAAAAAATTAAATATTAACTCTATGAGTAATTGATAACTGATAAAAGATCATTAAATAAAAGCTTAATTTGACATAAATTTAACTGAAATTTGAATTGATGTAATGTATAAATCTAAAAGGTTCGGGACTATTTTATCTTGAAATAATGGCAAAAATTCTATTCGTATATCACTTGCAATTCAATCGCAAATATTTATAGTGCATTTATTAATTAGTGCTAGAATCGAATGAGAAATGGGAATAAAAATAATTTATTTACTTGAATTGAAGGAATTAGGATTAAAATAGATTATATTTCTATTAATGTGTTTATTTTGTCCAAAAATCGAAATAGACTATTACAAATTACCAAAATACTCTTAATTAATTATTATCCATAATAATATTATTATAGATTATAATAATAACAATAACAATAATAAAAATAAAAATTCTAAAAATAATAATAGGAGAAAAGGACAATGAGCCCCCTAACATATGGAAAAAGGAACATAAAACCTGTTAACGTTTCAAAATGAGTTTGGATTATTGCAATGATCTTAGAAATGGGTTTGTGGCTGGGCTTAACAAGAAGGTGAGAGATGGCTGATAATTTCTTTATGGAGTTGCAGGGGAAGAGCATTAATCAGTTGTGGAATGACTACAAGGCCAAGGCCGAGAATTAGTTAATCTTAATTATGTAGCTACTATAGTAATTGTAAATTATAATGAGATAATAGTAATTATAAATTAATAATAAATTTACTGTTAAAACAAATGAAAGTTACTGATAAAAAGAGAGTTATGTGTCTTTTTTAAAATATTAAAAAATTTTATGTCTCTTTCTCCAAACGTCAGGGGCTTATATGCCCTTTTCCCTAATAATAATAATAGCTCATCATCAAATGTTGTCAACTCATCATTTCCACAAATTTAGTCCAAGTTAATTAGGTAACATTATTCTACTCATATGTTAACAAAGTTGGCTTTTACATTTATATCCTGTAATTTGGTTTGGTTGGAGGGTTTTCCAGCCGAAGTATCGCATACACATTGATATTTCATTTGATACACATTGAAATGAAATTCGTTTTTTCTTTTCTTTTTTTTTTTCAAAGGTAAAAAAGAAAGTGTAATCCCAATAAATTCAAGCAAGATTTTTTGTGCAGTTATTATATTTTATTAAGGTTCATTTGTAAATAGACAAATGCTAAGTTACAATACATGTAACTTATTCCACTCACATAAACAGTACATAAATAATATTTTAAATATTACTCATATGAGAGAGGAATAAATTATATGTATTATAACTTAGCAGTTCCCTTATAAATATAATTGTTATTATGTATTCATTTAAGTCAATTATTTTTTTGGAAGGAACCTGTACGGACCAAGGACGGTCTGAGCTAATGTCTCACATTGGGGGAATTCTAAGGCCCAAGTTGTATTTTAAAAATAGAGCCTGTTAAGAATTATATTATATTAGTTCATTTTTTAGAATGCTTGTCAGCTTGCTTTTATTGTACTACTTATTCTTGCATTTTATTTTCTTCGAAGGTTTTTTTTTTGGCTTAATTATTGTTGAGTTATTTTTCTTTAGTTTCCCTAGGGAGTAAGGTTTATTACATCTCCTCTTTTTAGGTCTAATCTTTTTGTCTAGGGTTATAAAATTTTTCCTTGTTCATAGAAATTAACCCAAAAAATTTCTAAATAAATCGGCAACTAAAATGTAAAAAATTTCCTAAAATGATCAAACTTATTTGGTTCTGAATCACCTTTAATTTTAATTTGCAATACATTTTTTTTGCTATATCACTAGTTTGAGCACTCACCAAGACTTTTACCCCTTTTCACAAAATATGTGGAATAGAGGTATATTTATATTTCTCCGTAATATTATTAGTGAGAGTAAATTTTTAAGTTAGTCTTGGTAGAGTTTTAAGTTGTATTATGAATATATGTCTAAAGTCTCAATAGAGTTTGATTAGTACCTTGTATTGTTTATATACAAACTCGGGTTTTAAAGATAATTTTACCTTGTATTGGTTTCTCAACCTAAGGGAGAGTAGGTGCTTATATATATATAAAACTAATTACATTTTTTTTTCTTTACTCATAACTATGATGCCATATATCACATTCTATAACGGATTTTTTGGAATTTAGCTTTGTTTTCTTTTTAAGTCATGAATTTTATTTAATTTCCTGAAAACCACTAAATTATTTATTATAAATAAAGGCTCAGGTGCTTATAAGTTATATCCATCTTGCAAATTTCATACAAGGTCTCTTTTCTTAAGAAGAAAAAGGTGCAGGAATAGATGAAGCAGGATCCAAATGAGAAGATCAAGAAGATGATGCAGATATTGAAATTAGTTTTACAAAATCGAATTAGCAATTTACCAGAAACTATTGAAAGGTGAAATATATGAATTTAAACTTCATATTGCAGTTAAATTATAGTGTGATTAATAAACATGTACTGAGTGAGATTTGTGTAGAATCATCGCCAAAGCGGCAAATTAATTAGTATTTAGATTTCAAAGAATCACAAACCAACCAAACTGTAATCCATTTTGAATACTTTAAGGGTATGTATGTAATTCCATTAAACTCTAAGGGTAATTATGTAATCTGATGAAGCCTTGGTCTAATCACTAAAACAGAGGTAGCTGATAAAGATATGATTACCGAATTTTGGGCTTTCATTACAAATGTACAAACAAGTGAACTCCTTTCCCGCCACATGTTCATGATTTTGTAACAGCCCACGAAATGATATATATATATATATATATATATATAAAATAAAGACAGGAAGAGAGTATAAGAAAAACCCATTTGAGTATAGGACTATAAGTGTTTTGGGAAAATATGATTTAGGGCTTTAGTTGTTGCCATTGTTGCCAAAATTGGAGTTGGGTTGACTATAAATATATAGAAGTGTAAATGAGGTCAGCAGGTGTACACTGAATGTGAGTTGACAAAACAACAAAGAATCAGGTCAGCTTTCTCTGGCATTTTGCTCTTTTTCTCTCACTAAAATTGTTAATGCAACTACAAATGTATCTGTAGAGAGTGTTGAGGTTTGTGTAGAATCAACAAATGGGTTGTCAGTTTTGAGCATTTCATGCATAAATTGAGAGCTTTCTGAAGAGAAAGTGAGCAAAAACTTAAGTGGGTCAATACCAGCAGCACTTCTTGTAATATCAGAAGTAAAGCTTTCCACTCTGATTTAATTAGACAGAAAATTTGATTTTTTTTTTAATTTATAATGTAAAACTTTGTGATTCTTGTAGTTAATGTTATACATTTTGGTTTTTGTCTTTTTATTTTTGTGCATTTTTGGGTAGGATATTTAAAAGTTTATTTTTTGACATATAATGGTTCAATTTCAGGTTGCTCTCTGTATATGCTTAAGTTTTCTGACTGTGTTTGTTTGTGTGGTGTGTCAACTTTCTTTTGCCTACACAAAGGATTCATAAAATTTTGGCAAAAGTTTTGCATGAATCATAAATTTATGATTCTCTTTTTAATTTCTTGCACTTGATTTTTCTCGTGTCAACTTATTGCTTTGACTTGTTCCTTTGATTTTGGATGTAAGTTCAAGAGAGAGTACATGCAATAAATTTTTATTGAATTGCTTTGCAAGGAGTAGTTTGTATACTGTTTGTGCACTGTTTAGAATAGTTTGAAAACCAAGTACTGATCTTGTGTGTAGGGTTACAGGTAAAGTTTTCTGTTGTTTGAAATCTACGTGTAGCATCATTTTCGTGAATGTCTTGTTAGTTTATATAGTCATGTATTTAACTTCAGAATTGGATCCAACATGCAGACTTTTGGGATGTCATTTAGTTGCATTAATTCGGGTAAAAAAAGTCATCAACAATTTTTATGAAGAAAGAGGTAGCACTTTTATGAACATTCTGTATATAGTTAAAAGATGAATCCCTCTGCAGTTTGATTTTCCATTTTTGACTTGTTCAATGAATCCCACTTCAGTTTGCCTCATAATGTGCTAGACATGCTGGGATATGGATTGCTTACTTTTGAATGCCTCATGCTACCACATTTGGCGCACGCATAACGTGTCCTCTTTAAGTTGTTCGGTGTTCTGTTTTTATTTGATACAATAGATTCGGGTTGTCGATACTCATTCTCATGTTTTTATTGACTTCAGTGAGTTTTCCTTTTGATCATTATTGTCCATATTATAAGAAATTGGATTCTTAATACCGGCTCATAAACTAATTTTCTTACTTATTCTATTTGGATTCCTTTTAGTTCATTTTATTTTATTACTTACCATATCAAAGTAACCATGGAATGTAATAGTATGTGCATTTTTTTTCCTGTTTTGATTGGATATTTGTTTCCAGAAATGGCAAAAATAGCCAAAAAAAGGCAATCTAATGCCTCTGAGGCTAGTAAAACAGATGAGAGGTCTGAGGTGACCAGAAAACAAAACAGATGCAGATATGAGAATAGTGAAAAAGCATCTGGTTCTCGGAAAATGCCAAAGAGAGCTGCTGCATGTTCAGATTTTAAATATAAATCTCTTCGCTTGTCCAGAAAGGCATCTCTTGTTGAAAACAGAAGGGAAGATGTTGTGGAAGATGAGAAGACTGCTATATACTTGACTGCTGGGAAGGATGACATTCGACCGAATCGAAGGCTAACAGACTTTGCCTTTCATGATGCTTGTGGAAACCTAAAGTCTGTTGAAATGTTGGAAGTTGGTAACTTGTTTGTTTCAGGTCTTATATTGCCTCTTGAAAAATGTGGTGGAAGACAGAACGAAAAAGGCGTTAGATGTAAAGATTTTGGACGAGTTGAATCTTGGGCGATATCTGGATATGAGGAAGGCTCACCAGTATTTTGGATCTCAACAGTCACTGCAGATTATGATTGCATTAAACCTGCGAATAGTTATAAAATGTTATATAACCTTTTCTTTGAAAAGGCTCATGCCTCTGTTGAGGTCTATAAGAAATTGTCAAGGACTTGTGGAGGGAACCCTGATCTGACTGTAAATCAACTTCTTGCAGGAGTTGTTCATTCCATGAGTGATAGTAAAAATTTTCCTCACGGGACATTTATGAAGGAATTTATAATTTCACAGGGTGAATTCATATATAATCAACTCATTGGTTTAGATGAGACATCCAAAAGAAATGATCAGATATTTGAGAACTTGCCTGTGCTCCGTGCACTGCTGGATGAAACTAAGAAGCAACGGAGTTTATTGACTTCAGAAACCACTATATCAAGCAATGTCATAAATACAGGTCTGTAATGCTTATTAGTTACCTGTATTGTTTTCTAGAATCTATTTTGTATTTTGTTCTAACTACTGATAGCATCTATGATTTTCTAATGTTTTTGGTCAATGGTATACAAAGAATATAGCCATGTATATATCTAACTTCAGAATTTGCTTAAACTTGTAAACTAGTTTTGGTATATCATTTAGTTGTGTTAATTTGGGAAAAAATAGTCATCAACAATTAATGTGAAGAAAGTAATAGCACCATTAAGTACATTCTGTATATAGCACGATGAATCCTCAGCAGTTTGCTTCATAGTGTTCCAGACATACATTAATTTAAAGATTGCTTCATTACTTTTGAAAGCCCAGACTACCACATTTGGCATATGTAACAAGTGTCCTCTTTAAGTTGCTCAGTCTTCTGATTGTTTAAATTTCTTCTTATTTGTTACAATAGATTCTGAATGTCAGTACCTTGCTATAGATTCTGAATGTTGGTACCCCATTCTTTAGTCTTTATTGACTTGAGTGAGCTTACATTTTGGTCTTTATTATCCACATCAAAAGTAAAATAGATGATTAATTATCGCTCCCAAACTCGATCGTTTCCTTATTTGTTCTATTAGGGTTCCTTTTTGGTCATTATAGTTCTTCATATACCATAGTAGCCACAGATCTTATTAGTATTTGCTTTTATTCCTGTTTTTAATTGGATACTTTCCCCAGGGATGGAAAAAATAGCCAAAGGAAAACAATCTGGTGCCATTGAAGTTAATATAACAGATGAGAATTCTGAGACAACCAGAGAACAAAAGAGAAGTAGACATGAGAATAGTGAAAAAGCATCCAGTTCTTGGAAAATGCCTAAGAGAGCTGCTGCATGTATGGATATCATGGATAAGTCTCTTTGCTTCTCTGGAAAGGCATCTTTTGTGGAAAGCAGAAGGGAAGTTGTTGCAGAAAATGAAGAGGCTGCCATACGCTTGACTGCTGGAAAGGATGACTTCAGACCAAATCGAAGGCTAACAGACTTTGCCTTTCATGATGCTTGTGGAAACCTAAAGTCTGTTGAAATGTTGGAGGTTGGTAACTTGTTCGTTTCAGGTCTTATATTGCCTCTTGAAAAATGTAGTGGAAGACAGAGTGAAAGAGGTGTTAGGTGTGAAGATTTTGGACGAGTTGAATCCTGGGCAATATCTGGATACGAGGAAGGCTCACCAGTATTTTGGATTTCAACTGTCACTGCTGACTACGATTGTATTAAACCTGCTAATAGTTATAAAATGCTACATAACCTTTTCTATGAAAAGGCTCGTGCCTCTGTGGAGGTCTACAAAAAACTTTCAAGGACTTGTGGAGGGAACCCTGATCAGACTGTCGATGAATTGCTTGCAGGAGTTGTTCGTTCCATGAGTGATAGCAAGAATTTTCCTCACAGGACATCTATGAAGGAATTTATAATCTCACAGGGTGAATTTATATATAATCAACTCATCGGTTTAGATGAG
Source organism: Clausena lansium (assembly GCA_030449835.1). Taxonomy (NCBI): domain Eukaryota; kingdom Viridiplantae; phylum Streptophyta; class Magnoliopsida; order Sapindales; family Rutaceae; genus Clausena; species Clausena lansium. The sequence continues at coordinate 1,611,105 of JASUUF010000146.1, read as the reverse complement.
ACATCCAAGAAAAATGATCAGATCTTTGAGAACTTGCCTGTGCTTTGTGCACTGCTGGATGAAAATAAGAAGCAAGGGAGTTTTATTACTTTGGAAACCAATGCATCCAGCAGTTTCATAAATACAAGTATGAGAATTGGTGAAGAAGAGCAAAACAATCAGTCGAGTTCATCTGCTTCTGGAGGTGAAGAAGATAAAGATATAAAATTGGTGAGGCTGTTGCAGGAAGAGGAGAATTGGCAATCAACGAAACATAATAAAACTCAGAGGCGAGTTGCTTCATCAAGCAAGTTCTGCAGTAAAATCAATGAAGATGAAATTGTCGATGACTATCCTCTGCCTGCATATTACAAGCCCAGTGAGGAGGAAAATGATGAGTATATAATCTTTGACGCAATTAATCCTGATGAGCTTCCTCGAAGAATGCTTCACAATTGGTCACTTTACAACTCAGATTCTCGGTTGATTTCTTTGGAGCTCCTTCCAATGAAACCTTGTGATGATAATGGTATTACCATCTTTGGGTCCGGGATTATGACAACTGATGATTCAAGAGGATTATGTGTTGATGCTAATCTTGATCAGTCTTCATCTGTGGCAGAGAATGTTGGGGGAATACCAGTCTATTTGAGTGCAATACAGGAATGGATGATCGAATTTGGATATTCATTGGTTTCCATATTAGTTCGGACAGATATTTCCTGGTATGCATCTATATCCATATACTATCGAGAGGTTTGGTGGTGGTACTGGTGCTTAAGCTTCCCTTTTTGTACTCTTTCTCTGCTGTCAGTGTTAGTTCTTATCAATTTTGCGATTTTGTTTTCAGGTATAGGCTTGGAAAGCCATCAAAGCAGTATGCAGCGTGGTACAAACCAGTTCTAAAAACTGTGAGGCTTGCTATTGCCCTCATTACAATGTTGAACAATCAGAGTCGAGCATCTCGTCTCTCGTTTGCAGATGTAATCAAAAGAGTGTCCAAGTTCAGTAAGAATAATCCTGCTTATATTTCTTCCAATCCAACAGAAGTTGAAAGGTATGTGGTGGTTCATGGACAGATCATACTGCAACAATTTGCAGAGCTTCCTAATAAGAGGATCAGCAAGTGTGCTTTTGTGTCTGGTCTTTTTGAAAAAATGGAGGAAAGACGCCACACCAAGTCTTTGGTGAAGAAAAAGGTGGTGCTGAAGAAGGAAATAAATTCAAATCCGAGAGCATCAAAAAACAAGGTAATGCAAGCAACAACCACGAGATTGATAACGAGGATTTGGGAAGAGTTTTACTCAAATTATTTGCCTGAAGATTCAGAGGAGGCAGATGTCTGTGAAGTGAAAGTGGATGAAGAACTCGATGAAGAACATGGAGAAAACAGTGAGGAAGATCCTGAAGACATTAAAGTGGAACAGATGCAAGTTGATAAGAATATGGAGAAATTTTGTTTATCTGAAAAAAGTATTAAGCCACCTTGCTCTTCGAAGGGTACCAAATGGGATGGGGAGTTAATAAGAAAAACATGTTTCGGTGAGTCTCTTTACAAATGTGCCATTGTTTGTGGCAACATGGTTAATGTTGGTGGTTGTGTGCTGGTTGAACATGCAGATTCAGATCATTTGCCTTCAATATATTTTGTAGAGTTTATGTTTGAAAAGTCAGATTCAAGAAAGATGGTTCATGGCAGACGCATGCTAAGAGGCTCTGAAACGTTTCTTGGTAATACTGCAGATGATAGTGAGGTTTTCTTGACAAATGATTGCCTGGAAATTGATCTGGAAGATGTTAAAGAAGTTGTGGCAGTTAAAATCTCATTGATTCCTTGGGGACATCAACATCGGAAGACTAATGCTTGCAAGGATAAGATTGATCGTGAAAGAGCAGAGGATCGAAGAATTGATCGATTCCCCATGGAATATTATTGTAAAAGCTTGTACTGGCCTCAGAGAGGTGCTTTCTTTAAGCTTCCAAAAGATACCATGGGACTTGGAACTGGAGTTTGCCACTCTTGTAAAGTAAAGGAAACTGAGAGGGAGAAGCACAGTTTTAAGGTAAATTTGCAAAGAAATGGTTTCACTCTCAAAGGAACTGAATACCATGTTCATGATTATGTCTACCTCGCTCATCATCATTTTGCTGATAAAGATAGGAACCGAGATACATTTAGAAACGAAGGGATGAAAGCGTACGTTGTTTGTCAGTTGCTAGGGATTGAAGTACCAAAGACTTCCACAAAAGCTTGCCCTGAATCCACTAAGGTTAAAGTTCGGAGATTTTTCAGACCCGAGGACATATCAGAGGAGAAAGCATACTGCTCTGACATTAGAGAAGTAAGTATGTTCTAGGAACCGATCTAAACATTTCCTTTTTATTGAATGGAGTAAAATCTGAACATTTTCATGTGTTCTTTATGCCTTATATTTTCTGTGATGCAAAGTTTCTATCTGACTTTTTGGTGTTATTATGTTATTGTGGATCTTATACATAGTTTCTTTGTTATTGAATTCTTAGGTTTATTACAGTAAACTAGTATTGACAGTTCCTGTTACTGGAGTAGAAGGCAAATGTGACATTAGAAAGAAGCATGATCTTGCACCTTTGGATAGCCCCATAATCTTTGAGCATATTTTCTTTTGCGAACATTTATACGATCCTGATAAAGGAACTGTCAAGCAGGTAGTTTATATTTACTCATTTTTCCTATAGGTTATTTCCTTAACTAGATTTATGTAAATTATGTTTATTAAACTGTGGTTTCTTCTTATGCTGACTGTAATGACTCTATAATGGTCAGTTGCCACCTCACATCAAGACTAGTGTGCTAAAAGAGAGGGTGGCTGATGATACTGCTTGTAGAAAGATAAAGGGGAAATGTAAATGGGAAGAGCATGATGGTGCTGTTGACAAACAGACGGATGCTGTCCATAAGAATCGCTTAGCCACCTTAGATATTTTTGCAGGTTGTGGTGGCTTGTCTGATGGCTTACAGCAAGCAGGTAACTTTCAAAGTTCCATGAGCTAGTAAACCAATTTAGGTCTATAGTGACTGACAAATATACAACTAAAGGTGTGTCGATAACCAAGTGGGCAATAGAGTATGAGCAACCAGCAGGAGAAGCATTCAAGGTTAATCATCCAGAAGCTTTGGTGTTTATTAACAACTGCAATGTGATCCTGAGGTTGATGTTTGCTTTCATTTAAGTGTAACAACTCATGGCTTTATGCTCGATTTGGAGAATTGCTTTGTAATCAACTCTTATATCTTCAGTAAATCAATGAATCAAATGCAGGGCTATTATGTCGGCATGTGGGGATGCTGATGACTGTATATCAACTCCTGAAGCTGCTGAGTTAGCAGCAGAACTTGATGAAAAGACAATTAAGAATTTGCCTCGGCCAGGACAAGTGGATTTCATCAGTGGAGGGCCTCCTTGTCAGGTACAACGATCAATCCTCCAGTCTTCTTCTAGGAGTTATTTTGTAAGCAATTCATGGGCTTATTAATTTTACTATTTGTTCTTTGTTATTTCCAGGGATTTTCTGGAATGAATAGGTTTAAGCAAGGCTCTTGGAGCAAAGTTCAATGTGAAATGATCTTAGCATTGTTATCTTTTGCTGATTATTTCCGCCCCAGATTTTTCCTACTGGAGAATGTAAGGAACTTTACATCATTTAACAGAGGGAAAACGTTTCGGTTAACTCTGGCTTCTCTCCTCCAGATGGGTTATCAGGTAGATACCATTTTTGATTTACTCACTCATAACTTTATGGAGGGGTGCTATCAAAATTCCCTGAATTTGTTTCTCCATTTCATTAGTCAATTTAATCTGGAAATTGTGAAAATATCATACAGTTTATATAAATTATTCATCTAATTTTGTTATTATAGGTGAGGTTTGGTGTCCTGCAAGCAGGAGCATATGGCGTGTCTCAATCTCGTAAACGTGCGTTCATATGGGCGGCATCGCCTGAGGAAACCCTCCCAGAATGGCCTGAGCCAATGCATGTCTTCACTGGCCCTGAGCTTAAAGTCAAGTTAGCCCGAAATTCCCATTATGCTGCTGTTCGAAGCACCACAAATGGTGCTCCTTTTCGTGCAATAACAGTGAGAGACACAATTGGAGACCTCCCAGCTGTTGGCAACGGGGCTTCTCTAACAACCATGGAAGTGGGATTTTCTTCGCCTGTGTGTCATACTCATTTTATCTTTATTGTTGTTCCTTCTACTAAAGGTCTTGGTTCTTGTATTTTCCTACTGTGCAGTACAAAAATGAACCTGTGTCATGGTTTCAGAAGAAAATCAGAGGAGATATGCTGGTCTTAAATGATCATATATCAAAGGCAATGAATGAGCTGAACCTCATTAGGTGTCAAAGGATTCCCAAACAGCCTGGTTCTGATTGGCGTGATCTTCCTAATGAGAAGGTGTTTAATTTTAATTTTGACGTAGCTAAAGTTATTATTTCGTGATTGCCTTGGTTTTAAACATTTTCCTCTTCAAATTCCCCCTCCAGGTTCGATTGTCTAACGGACAAGTTGTAGATTTAATACCCTGGTGCTTACCCAATACAGCTGAAAAGCATAATCAATGGAAGGGGCTGTTTGGAAGGTTGGACTGGGAAGGAAATTTTCCAACCTCTGTTACTGATCCTCATCCGATGGGTATGGTCGGAACTTGTTTTCACCCAGATCAGGATAGAATAATCACAGTTCGCGATTGTGCTCGATCACAAGTAAGCCTTTTGGCTATGTATGTTAATATCCGCAGTAGTTGGAATGATGAAAAACTAGAATGACCAAAAATAATTTTTATGCAGCACCGGTGATACTCTTAACTTGAGGAGCTAATTATTGAATCAAACAAGATATATTTTGCCATCTGTTTGTGTTGTCATCTTACCTTGCTCTCCTGATTCATGTAGGGTTTCTCGGATAGCTATAAATTTGTTGGTGACATCCAGCACAAGCATAGGCAGATTGGAAATGCTGTTCCACCTCCTCTGGCATTTGCACTGGGGAGAAAACTAAAGGAAGCTGTAGAAATGAAAGCATCAACATTGTAGGGATATTCATGTGTTATGTGAAATAACTGTTCTTTTATAATATCAAAAAAATACTGTTTTTATTTTTTTATTTTAGAACTTCGGCTTTATTCATAGTAACACTAACCCATTTGAAGACATCGGACCATATTTTCTGAAGGAAATAGAGTGATAATATTTAACCTCCTCAATTTATCTCGTTAGCTCTATTTCTACGTAAATTTTCATTCGAAGTTTTAAAATATATTTTTTCTTTAAAACATAATTCATATCATCCTTAATTAATTATTATTATTATTTTTATCCTTTTCATATTCACACTCATGTCAAAGTGATTAGCCAACAATAAAATTCACTGCAAAATTTATCTTGAAGGGAAAAGGTCCATGCGTCTTTGCTTGAAGAGTGGGACTATTAGCACCCTTGTAATTCTCTTTTCAAGCTCCCCTTCTGTCCAAGCCTACTTTAATTACCAAAATATATATGTTTTTTAAATTTTCAGTTTCTTTTTTATTCAAAAAGAAAAAAATCCAGTTTCTTCCACAGTTCTCGAACTACAGATATTGCTTTTATAAATGTTTGCATGATTAAATCATATACATTTTAACTCCAAAAAAAATTACGTATATGTATGAATTGAGTAGAATTAAAAGTGGACTCCAATTGTTATTATGTATTTTTTTTAAAACAAAAAAAATTAGAATGCAAAATGTTTCAGAGAAAACAAAAAATAAATAAATAAAAACTTTGGTGTAGTTGTGTGGGTGTAATGAGTTATACTGTTAGAGAAAGAAACTTATAGAGAGAGAGATTCATGAGAATGTATTTAGATTTATTTTATTTTTTAATATAATCGTAATAGGAGAGGAATTTTATAAAGATAGGGTGCTAATAGTTCAACATGCCTTTGTTCATTCACTTGTGGGTCTTTCAAAGCTCTAAACACTTCTTAGGAGCAAATGGGCCTTTACACTTCTATATCTAATTAAGAGTAGATGGGTGAATGGGCTTTTACAATTCTAAATGGTAAAAAGGATGATGTCAATTATAAAATTAAATTTACACTTTTGTATCATGAATTCAAAATTCATAATTAAATTTATTCAAATGTTTTTATATAGCTGTTTTATTAGTTTGAAATAAATATATGATCTATTTTCCACATTAATAGTTAAATAAAATAACATAACAAAAATAACTATATATTTAAATATTGATTTTCAATCACCAAATAGAAGATTGGATATAAATTTATAAAAATAATTCAGTCATACAAAATAATCATATTGCCATACATGTACTTCCATTTTCTAGATTTGGTCAGATTATACTGCAGATTCTTCGGGATTTGTATTTGACTTCTAGTAAATAATAAACTTTATTTAGTTTCTTTGAAACCACAACATTTTTTATTATAAATACTAACATCTACTCTATCCTTCATGCCCATATCACAAAAGGTCTCATATCTAAGTTGTAAACTTCAGAAATACTCTTCTCGCAATGATGTTTCTGAAAAAATCTACAAGAAAAGTTGTTGAAAGAAGAAGAAAAGGTGGAGAAACATCAGAAATAGGAATGTCAGATGGTGAAGATCAAGAAGAAGATGATGATCATAAAGAAAGTTTGACTTTATCGAATCAACGATTTACCAGAAACTATTCTAGGAGGTGAGTAAAATAAATTTCCAAATAACTTCATATTGCAACTTCTCCTGCATGTAATTAATAACTATATTCGGGAAGACCTTGTATCATGAATCACTCTCCATATTCAGTGGCATCAGATTCAACATTCTACGATTTCGCTAAAGCCAATATATTTCACTCTTATCAGATATGCAGCCATGCCGGCCTAAATTGAGCAAGTCTCGTCAGTGCCGCCATTGGCTTCTATGCAACTTCTTTCAACTAGAAATTTCAAACAGATAAATGGGGTAATTTAGCTCATGTCCTTGCTTAATAATATAGTTTCATTCTCAATTATTTAACCACCGTCAGGTAATTAATTAATTAAGCCATGATCTGTTATTTGCACTAATACTTTTTTAGCTTCATGAACACTAATCAAAGTATAATTGTGGCTTGCAGGCTCTGTCAACTAGTTCTGCAACGACCGATGAAGCGGATGTCCTTAAAGAAGTTGTGGTATATTATTGATGTCTATTATTATCAATCTCACTCACCGATATTCAGTTAACTTAACATACAGGGGTGCCAATCAAAATGCTGTGACTTTTAAAGTAAATATGTTTGAAAAAATAGTAAGTTGTGGGAGGTGCAAAAAACCCGAATCAATTTCTTAGCTTGATAGCATTTACAAGATTCAAGTTTGAGTGACCAACTAAAGAAAATTGATTGAAAACCACTCAATCAAGTCCTGGAGAAGATCGTAAAGAATTTCATCAAACAATTGTGGAGTAAAATTATCTTTAACTTCCAAATCATAGTTGAAAGTGTTTAAAAAACACCTTGTAATTGCTGAACCAGTCCGAAATTGAGCCTTAATCTGGGAATTAATTGTACAATTGTGTCATTGTTTAAATAAACTTGTCAGTATATGTACAATCACCTCCAATTGGATTATTCATCTATGTATTGTTGATATTATAGGCGAGGTCTGATGCATTGGATGCAGCAGCTTATGGCGTGCTTCCATCTCGTAAACAAGCATTCATTGGCAGCTTCACCCGAGGAAACAATGCCGGAATGGCCAGAACCAATGCATGTCTTTGCCGGTCCTGAGCTTAATGTCAAGTTAGCAAACGGCGCTCCTTTCAGTGCAATAACCGCTAGAGATAGAATTGGTTTTGTGGACGGCTGCAAGATTGTTGGTAACATCCAACACAAGCATAGCAGATTGAAAATGTTGTTCCACCTACTCTGGCATTTGCATTGAGAAGAAACTAAAGGACGTGTAGAAATGAAAGCATTAACGTATACTGAGTAGATAAGATAAACGCATAAATTCATTTTTTAGTCGACAGGTTTTAAACTAATTACCCAGTTTATCCATGTATTGTAAACAATGATCCAAAACATTGTCATTCTCTACTTAACATATCAGATTTGAATTAATTTATATTGATTAAATAGATCTTACAGTCACTACCAATTTTATATGTGATCTAGTTAAATATGGTTATATTAGAAATGTTTCCTTTCTTATCAAAGAGATGAGATAAGCGTGCATTTGGTGTTAAGTGTAATTCAGACTTCTTTTCTCTTTCATTCTCTCGAGTGCTGATATTCTAACAGAAAAAATTTGACAGAACAGTGACATAGCAACATTAAACCGAGCTCATTTTAATCACTCAATTGTCAACACAGTAACAAGGGCTAACTTTAAAATTATTTTTGTCACCATTCTATCATTATCTTGTCTCTTTAACAGTTTTTTTTTTTATTCCTCTCTACAATAACATTTTTTATAAATAGTTTGTTTCCTCATAAGTGAGAAAAAAGTTTAAGGCACCAAAAATTTACGAGCAGATTTATATTTTATAAAAGTGAACAAATCTCAAGGATAAAGATATCGAACGATCATAGGAGGAGCAAATGTTTCTGTTTGTGTTTGTGTTTATTTTCATGCGAAGTCTCATGTCTATCCTTCTGTACATTAGATGCTTCTATCTTTATCTTATCTTCCAGATTTATGATTTAAGTTGTGCTATGACACATCAAATTAAATCCAATGTTTCCTTCTTTGTTGATGGAGATATATATGTCATGCTTGGTCCCTTGTTATATCTGTTTCATTGTTCCCAATCAAACAAAGTACAAAACTGAAAAAGAAAAAAACAGGCTCTCTAATTGTGTTATCATGATTTTCATTGGTAACATGGACAATTTTAATTTGAAATGAAATACTATTATCCATTACCATATGAGAGAAAGACTTTGCAGAATGATAAAATAATAAAAAGAAACAATACAATTGTGATTAGAAAATTCGATTGATTGACAAAGATTAATTGACAATTAATTTTTGCATTAATTGATTAACAAAGACGAATTCAATCCATTAATCATTTTGATTTATTATTTTATTTCCATCATTGTCTCTTTGACTTCGAATATGGAGGGACCTATCCCTATGCTCAAGCCCTACTGAACAAAAAATCTATTATTTCACAATTATATACGTTACCATTTTTCATCTTGTTTTGCAGAAGAGCACTCGTTGCTGCCAACTCACCTAATATCCACTTAATTAGTTATGCATGATCATCACATAATTAAATAAATAAAAACATCAAATAATTCAATCAACAAATAAAAAAGAATAATTAATTCATTACAACATAAAGCGAAAAGCTGCTTCAAAGAGCGCACATTATTATTATTGATTGATAGATAGATGGATAGATATAAGCTTGCAACGAGTGATAGCTAACAAGGGGTGAGGGAACTTTATAAAGGACTTAGACTAAATAACAACTACCATTGAATTAGATGATCAATAAACCGGTTCCTTTTGAGAAAATTTCATCTTCTTTTTATAGAACTTGACCCGTTAAAATCTAAATTAATTAAACTAGAAAGAGTTTTATTTACTTACGAAATAATTTTTACAAGATTAAAATACAACTATTCTGTTCATGACACATGGTAGTCAAAAGGGGTAAATGCCGGTTAGCTCCTTTAATCCAGTCCATTTGAGAAATTTATTCAGTTCATTTGTATTTTTTTTAAAATACCCAAAATGTAATTGTTGTATATTTGTTTCCGTTAAGATAATCTATTTCAATTAATTATCATTTATTTTCACTTGTTGCTTCTCCGATTTGTTTGAATTATCAGTTACAATAATTTTAAAAAAATTTTCAGTTTCTTTTTTATTCAAAAAGAAAAAATTCAGTTTCTTCCACAATCCTCCAATTACAGATATTGTTTTATAATAAATGTTTGCATGATTGAATCATATATATTTCACTCAAAAAAAAAAAAACGTACATGTGTGAATTGAGTAGAATGAAAAAGGATGATGTAAATTATAAAATTAAATTTACACTTTTGTATCATGAATTCAAAATTCATAATTAAATTTATTCAAATGTTTTTATATAGTTGTTTTATTAGTTCGAAATAAATATATAATCTAATATCCACATTATTAGTTAAATAAAATAACATAGCAAAAATAACTATATATTTAAATATTGATTTTCAAGCACTAACCAGGACATTGAATAAAAATTTATAAAAATAACCCAGTCACACAAAGTAATCATATTGCGGTACATGTACTATTTTTTTTTTTAACTTTGAAATTTTATTATTGAAATTTATTGAATGATGGAATATGTGACATTAAGAGATTTGCATACTAATATTCCATCAGCATTTACACATGCCTTGTACACATTTACAGTGCTGGAATGGCAGGCAGTCAGGATCGACTGTACATTTTATGCCGATCTGCCCCCTTTCGGGTTCAACACTTAGGCGACCACCAGCGGAGTCACCATTGCTGCTGGAAAATCGACCTCCCAAGTCCACGTTCCTGGCTTCAACTTCCACCATTTGCCCTGTCAATTTAATCAATTAGCATCAATTAACACCGTGAATTAATTTGTTAATTACAATTGATAGATAGATCAGATTAACAGATAGAAAAATTTAAATAATGTAAAGACTAACGTACATGATGCAATGAGCATGAGGGTAACCAGCAAAATCACGCTGATAGAACCAATCTTCTTCGTAAGCTTCATGTTGATTGAAGTAAATTAAATTACAGCCAGCTCTTCTTGATAATAGTATTTGAACTCATACATGTACTTCTGTTTTCTAGATCTTCTTAGATTATATAGCAGATTCTTCTGGATTTGTATTTGACTTCTAATTAAATAATTAACTTTATTTAGTTTCTTTGAAACCACCACATTGTTTCTTATAAATACTGACATATACTCTATCCTTCATGCACCAATCACAAAGGGTCTCATTTGCCAAGTTGCAAACTTTAGAGATACTCTTTTCAGAATGATATTTTCTGACAAAATCTAAAACGAAAGTTGTTTTTTTTTTTTTTTTAACATGAGACTATTGTTCAAGACTACAACTCATATAATATGAGACTCTAAGCGATATTTACAAATCAGATTATTACTGGAACTAGTATACATTAATTTCTGTGAAGTACTGCTCAAATTTTAACCCTCACAAATATTCGAGGGATGCCTACTCTACTTACATTTGAGGGAGAGAAGACTGCCTCTACTCAATTGTACAACTGAGGAAGGACTAAGTCTCCTATAAATCTTTGTGGGAGGGGGGGCGGCGGCGGCGAACAGCAGCCCTCCATTTGTAAAGCTGCTGGCCGAGTGGCTCACAACTTTCACTCAGTTGTACAACTAAGGAAGGATTAAATCTCCTATAAATCTTTGTTGGGGGGGTGGGGGCGGCGGCGGCGAACAGCAGCTCTCCATTTATAAAGCTGCTGGCCTAGTGGCTCACAACTTTCACTCAGTTGTACAACTGAGGAAGTACTAAATCTCCTATAAATCTTTGTTGTTTTGGGGGGGGGGGGGGGCGGCGGCGAACAGCAGCTCTCCATTTGTTTGTAAAGCTGCTGGCCGAGTGGCTCACAACGAAAGTTGTTGAAAGAGGAAGAGAAGGTGGAAGAACATCAAAAATAGGAAAATCAGAAGGAGACGATCAAGAAGAAAATGATGGTCATAAAGAAAGTTTGACTTTATCGAATCAGCTATTTATTCGAGGAGGTGAAATATAAATTTCCAAATAACTTCATATTGCAACTTCTCCTGCATGTAATTAATAGCTATATTCAGGAAGACCTTGTATCATGAATCACTCTCCATATTCAGTGGCATCAGATTCAACATTCTACGATTTCGCTAAAGCCAATATATTTCACTCTTATCAGATATGCAGCCATGCTGGCCAAAATTGAGCAAGTCTCGTCAGTGCCGCCATTGGCTTCTATGCAACTTCTTTCAACTAGAAATTTAAAACAGATAAATGGGGTAATTTAGCTCATGTCTTTGTTTAATAATATAGTTTCATTCTCAATTATTTAATCACCTTCAGGTAATTAAATAATTCAGCCATGATCTGTTATTGCCACTAGTTTAGCTTCATGAACACTAATCAAAGTATAATTGTGGCTTGCAGGCTCTGTCAACTAGTTCTGCAACGACCGATGGAGCGGATGTCCTAAAGAAGTTGTGGTACATTATTGCTGTCTATTATTATCAATCTCACTCACCGATATTCAGTTAACTTAACATACAGGTGTGCCTATCAAAATGCTGTGACTTTTAAAGTAAATATGTTTGAAAAACTAGTAAGTTGTGGGAGGTGCAAAAACCCCGAATCAATTTCTTAGTTTGATAGTATTTACAAGATTCAAGATTCAAGTTTGAGTGACCAACTAAAGAAAATTGATTGAAAACCACTCAATCAAGTCTTGGGGCCAAGATCATATAGAATTTCATCAAACAATTGTGGAGTAAAATTATCTTTTAACTCTCAAATCATAGTTGAAAGTTGATGAACATAAAATATATACATATTTTACCCTTTATTATATAATTGCTAGTTATTATTATTTGTTATTTTTAATTAATTATATTATTTTATTAAATAGGAAATTAATTGGAGATTACGGATAAAAAGGGCATGAAGAAATCTAATTTGGGAAGCATTAAAGATTAATTGATTTTGGAAGCAAATAGGCATATATGCACGTGAAGTCGAGCGAGGAAACCGAAGCCAGTGAAATTCATTCATCCATGCACATGCAAAAAAGGAAGAGTATGGCCATCACGTGAAGATTAAAGAAGAATTGAATTTAATTCAATTTAATGGCTTTCCCATTTTGCCTTGTTACAAATGGAATAAAGAATCTCAAGGATTCAAATATAGAGGCGGCTGCTTGGCTTACAAGAATTATAATTTGACAAGGATTCGGTTATGGGCATTATATAGAGAGAAGCCAAGAAGACACAAGAAGAGAAGAGAGGAGACGCAGACCGGCAGAGCAGCAGTGCAATTTTGCATGGCTACTTTTATTTTATTTGTTGCTTCCAATTTAAGTATGTCTAGCGATAAGATGGCTACTTTTATTTTATTTGTTGCTTCCTATTTAAGTATGTCTAGTTAAATTTCTTATACTGAGGTTAAAGATGAAATCATATTCAATGAAATAATTGTCTTTTCATTTAATTAATTCCCTATATAGATTCTTTGATGATTATGATTCTTGTTTCACATGATTGATTGAATAATTATCTTTTCATCTTTAATATCATGTATTCTTGATAGGTAAGAGATTATTTGATTAAATCAAGGCTTGGTGAAATAATGATTAATGTCATTCTCTTTAATTATTTGTTTTTCAATAAATTGGATAAATTGAATGCTTAGGAAACTTTGATTCTTTGTTTTTCAATAGGATACATATAATGCTTAGAATCCTGCCTTGAAGTGAAAAAGAACCTACATTAGATTAATTTACTTGGGCTTAATTTTTATATCCATGAGATGACATAGATTGATTTCGAGTTGTCACTCTAAAAATTGGGGATTAATAATAATTAGGTAATTACTAGTTGAATAGTGGTGGATTCTGAAACCTTGGTAACCTCTGTCTTATTGAAATCTCATTTGCTTTAATTGATTTCTTAGTTTAATTAGTTTAATTTCTCTTTAAAACTCAATTTGCTTAACTAGGTTATGATTAATATTATTTTTAAATTTAAATTAGACTTTTCAATTTATAGCAATCCCTGTGGGTTCGACCTCGTTATCACTATTCTATTTTTAAAGATTCGTGCACTTGCGAGTATATTAAAATTTTGCACAACAAAGTGTTTTCAAAACTCCTTTTAATTGCCAAACCAGTCCGAAATTGAGCCTTAATCTGGAAATTAATTGTGCAATTGTGTCGTAGTTGAAATAAACTTATTGTCAGTATATGTACAATCACCTCTAATTTGATTATTCATCTAAGTATTGTTGATATTGTAGGTGAGGTCTGATGCATTGGCAGCTTCAACTGAGGAAACAATTAATGCCGGAATGGCCAGAACCAATGCATGTCTTTTCTCGTCCTGAGCTTAATGCCAAGTTAGCAAATGGCGAGTGCATAATTTATTGAGTTATTTATTAGATGTTGGTAGTTTGTTTCATTTAGGGGTGGGGAAATTTTGGTTGGGTTCGGTTGTATGTAAAACCGAACCGAATCAAACTGGATTGGTTTATTATGTTATAAGGTTCTTTAAACTGACTAGTGTTATGAACCGATCCAATCCAAAGCAATTGATCAGGTCGGGTCTGGTCAATCCGGTTCAATTAAAATTAAGATCATATTTTCTCTTTTATCTGATTCTTTCTATTAATTCAAATATTTTCAGTAGTTACTAGAAAAATTATAACAGAAGATTAAATACTTGGACGATCCTCCATAAATAAAATGCACAAAATAACATCCATTAATAAGAGTAATTTAGTATAAATTAAAATCAAAACTTAAAATCTCTGACTTGCTTTCTTCCCTTCTTTCTTAAAAGCTTCGAATCTCCACAGTTGATGAATCCAATGATGTAAGTACAGTTTCTCAAGCTCTACATGAGAATAATTTAATGTAAATTAATTTAACAAATAAAAAATAAAGATGCATAAATTACAATCTTTGAGTTAAAAGACTTACTAGATTGAACTATTTGATAAGGTTCTAAATCTTGAATACATGAATCATCAATGTTAAAATGAATCTCTTCATTGCTACCAATTGAAGACCGTAAATAATTTTGGGAACAAATCAAGGCTTCCACCATTTGGAGAGTCAATGAACTTTGGAACAAATCAAGAATTTGTCCACCACCGGTGCTAAAAGTCAAATTCAAAGGCTATCATCGAAATAGGAATTGCAAGCATATCCTTAGCAATAAGTGACAAAATTAGATATTTGGCGCAATTTTTCTCCCACCAACTTAAAATATCGAATTTTTCATTGCATGCATCCTCACTTAGGTCAACCAAATACACTTCCACCTCACTTTTCCACACAATCTCTTTTTTTTTTCTTCTCTTTTTTCTTTTCAAAGCTTCTTCTGTATCATAAGTATTTCCTTGTGACTCATTTCTCCTCCATATTCACATGCACATCGCATGACAAAATATTGGAAAAAGGCATGGTAAAATTTATTAACCGCTATTAACTGATCTTTGATGCTTGCTGCCATTGCATCAACCTTGTTGGTATCATGCAAGGATTCAAACCAAAATGAGACATGCTTGAACTTATATTGAAGATTAAGGACAACTGCAATAGTTAACAATTTGTTCATGTTGTCAATCAAACCCCAATATCTATCAAATTTTGTCTTCATTTTTTTTTACCATTATTCTCAACATCAAATATGCATCTTGACACTTTGTTGCCAATAGAGATTGGATAGTACTCACCTGAAAGAATATAAACAAAATAATAGAAATTGCATTAATAATAAATATCATGCTAATCAAGTAATCAAGCTCTTTAACAAAAGAGTTTAAAATTTCAAAAAAAATATCAATAAAATAACAAAAAAGTTATATTTACCCTATGAAAATAAAAATTGGAAGTTATACTTAAAAGGCACTAAATTTCACAGTTGCGTTCGTAAAAATCTATAAAACTGAAAAAATACAGCTGCATTGTCCTAATCTTCAGGTTTAGGAGGCCTTATGTACCCACTTTCATCCACTTCCTCTTTGAAATAGTTACGATAATGTTCTTCTCTTCTTCCAACCATTCAAATTCCTTTCGAAACTTTTATTCAATGATTTTTTTAGACGTTGTTGATATATTGCTAATAGAAATTTTAAATTTAGGAAAATGAGATTATAAAATTTTTGGAATTTCAAATAAAATTATATTTACTGATGTAGAAAGCATAAGGGGTTAAATAATTTAGAAATTAAGGTATTTGAGTCAATTTAAAATTTTTTATTCTATTAGGATTTATCTTGTTTTAGTATTTGAGTCGTATTTATAATTTTCTTATTAGTTATGTTAAATTCAACTATACATGTCACACATACAATAGTTGGTTGTAGTACCTCTTATGTACCACAGTCTTTCTCCTATCTCACATAGGATTTTAGATTATTTCTCGTATTTAAGAAGGATTAAAATTTAATAGCTACTAGTATGAGTAAAGTTGTTATCTCAGTTTATTGTCATAGTTTTCATACTTTCATCAGTAAAATCTTCAATTATTCGCCCTTTGGGTTTATCTCTTTCGTGATCATTTGACTTTTTCTCTCTTTGAGAGCTTCTATGTTGTGTCAATAACTTTTTATAAATAAATTTTTTTTTATGGTTAATGAAAAAATTATCATTGATGTTGCATATATACCAAAATGTCAGGAAATAAAACAAATGATCAAAATGACAAAGATGATGATGATAAGAGTAGCATAAGAAATCTGAAATCATCATCAAATAAAATAATAGAACTACTCTTTTTGTCATAATTAATCATAAAGAGTAAGTGGCCACTGCATTTTTAGTGGCCATTTGCAATTTATCATTGAGGCTTTTCAGTTACTGGTCCTCGATGCCCATTTCCAAAATGCGAGTAAAACTCTTATTGGTTTCCACAACATTCATTTTCACAACGGCAAAAACGCCAGTCTTAGCTGTATTATATGCTTTCTTGCAAGCTTCTACAACGTTAGTGTAATCGGCAACGGCAACCAAGAGCATGCCTTGTTGATTGCTGTCTCTGCTATTCTCTCTAACCTTAGCAGCCTCATCCATAGCTTTAATAGCCCATTCCTCGAACTCACATATTGCAGCGCCGAGGATTTCATTTTGGTTAATCTCATTTCGAGTTCTGATCCGAGTCTTGAGGTCATTGCTAGTTCACACTTGCCTTTGAATGGAACGTTACTACAGGCTTGCGTATTGAGAGGATGAGTAGCCTCAACGTTATACATCATTGACAATGCCATTGCCATGGCCAAGATGATGGTATTGGAGGAGTAGAACTTCATTTTGATATATATACTCGCTTATTATCTTCTTTTGTTTTCTTATTATTAAGAGGAAAAGCAAATGTAACGAGTGAAATAATCTGACAAAAGGTGAGGGAGCTTTATATATATAAGATTGAGAAAAATGAAAAAACAGCTACCATTGAATTAGATCAATGACCGGTAATGCTAGGCATTCTAACATTTAGATCCCAATTTAAATCTTAATTGGTGTGACATTCATCAATTAGATAGTGGTTAAGTAATTTTATAAGCTATAAAATTCATTATCCAATAGATGAGTGACAAATGATATTTTATAGAATTTGACAGGTTATAATCTAACAACACTAGCGGCTAGCATGAGTTTGAACCTACGTAATAATTTGTACAAGATTAAAACTTTTTTCTCTTTTTTGCCGAGATTAAAACTTGTTTCCTCTTTCCTTTTTGTCCTCAACAATTTTTACTCATATCTAAGATGATAAATTTGGATCTAGTGCTGAGCTGACTATACTCAACTCTTTAAAATCTTGCATCATATGTATATGTATAACATTATAGAACTAATATTTAATTATTTTTATATTCTTATACAATAATTACCAATTGTATATTTCTAAAAGGTTAACAAAAAGGCTCAGTAGTGAATTTAAATCACAAGATGAGAATTGTTGTAGTTACTCCCTTAAGTGAGAAAAAATGTAAGGTACCTACATTACTTGAAAATGTGCCTACCAAGACAGCGTGTGATAGATTCTGAAAAAAAATGTGATTACCTTGACAGATAATACGTGACACCTTTTTTTTTTTTAAGGACTTATAGTCACATAGTATGAGAAATTCATGATATATTTTTTTAATTAAAAATTTATGATTGATGAGTGATAGAAATTTTAATTATTATAAATTTTATGATCGACTCGTGATTGAAATTTTATTTGTCCCAAAATTATGATAGAATTTTAATTTTGACTCAATTAGAAGTGGGTTTTGACCGTAATTTTTTAAATTTCTTTTAAAGTAATTCGTTGGCGTTTTGGACAATTTTAAAGTTAAAATAAAAAATTTGAAGAAATGCTCATTTTTTACTTTAATTTAAATAAAATAAAACAAAAAATGCAAAGTGTTTAGCTAGGTCACCATATGAGATTTTGAAAAATATGATTTGATCAGCACATGGTCCTAGATAGCCAGCATTTGTTTCATATCTTACACGACTACTCGCTACAGAAGGCGAGCATTTGAAGAAAATTCTCATTTGTTTCATATCTTACATGACTAATTAGTCCCAACCACACTCAGTAACTTAATTGTTTACTGACCAGGCTTCAAACATTATATAATTAAGCTCCCATTCATTGTTTGTTTAATTATTGATTTTTTTTTTTACTTGTTAATGTTGGGACAATATACAATGTATGCCAAATGGCACAAGAGTGGGAGAAATATGAGCTAGCTTTCTCAAGTCGTATTTGCAAACTTTTCTAATTTTTCCTTCACAAGCATTTATATTGTTAACCAAAAGGAGCCAGCCACTCTATCTTTTCTTCAATTTCCGTGGTACAATCTATCAGCAAACCCGCTATATATAGAATAGCAAAATAGCCGGAAACAAGAACCAACGGCCTCTAACAAAGATTAAGTGTTCTTTATTCTTTCTATTTTGAGTTAAATGTCCATTTATTAGCTCTTATATTTTGAACAATTAATGCCCCAAGGTACACGTTGTGGGTACTTATGGTACAATTAAAAATTACTTTTCTTTACTTAATAGTACTCTTGGTCTATGTGGGAGCAGGACTATGTATAGGATTACAGTCATTAGACTAATTTTTGGACAAAATATTTATCCTATGTTTGACATATTCATTTGGATTAGATTAAGTGGACAAAATTCAATTTTTATCCTAAGATTATAAGATTAGCTATCTTAATTTTCACATGGGTTTAAGGAGGATAAGGCTAGTCAATATTTTGTCCCTTTATTACATCTTCTTTTTTCATTTGTTTATGTATAATTATTAATTAATTTATTATTTGTTTATTCTTATTCCTGATTCCATAAAAATTAAGTACTTACTTTTTGCTTTACCTATGACATCTTCTTTTATTTTTTTTTATTAGTATTAATATTTAATGTTAAAATATTTAGTTAATAAAATATTATATGAATTAACAAAATTATTATTAAGAAACATGTCATTTATCATTTGATTATCATATAAAAATATTTGGTAAATAATTAAGAAACATGTCATTTATCATTTGATTATCATATAATAATATTTGGTAAATAATTAAGAAACATGTCATTTATCATTTGATTATCATATAATAATATTTGGTAAATAATTAATTTTATATTTAATTGTTTTAATTATATTTTGTTTGACATATAGGAAATAATATAGCTCATATATAAATACATATAATTTTAATAATTTTGTTTGTTCATGTTAAATATTATTTAACTTCACTTAAATTTAATTTAACATGTACATAGTCTAATTTGATATCGTACCAAACATAAGGTAGTATTATTTATAATCTATGCTAATCTAATCTAATTATAATAATCAATCCAATCTAATCCTGCTTGCCAAATGCAACCTTCGAAAATAGAATGTTGACTAATAAAAGATGTGGGCTGAAGTAATTCCTTTTTTCTGTTAATGTTCCCATGAGTATTGCCTACGCCCAGTTTTTATATCAGTCAATATCCTAAGGTATCACTATTGTAAAAAGATTAAAAAAATTATTTGTAAAATGACTAACTATAAAGGTGTCTCTTGAGTATTTTTCTAAATGTATTGACGAAACCGACATTTACTAACGACAAGGGTATCTTGGCTGTGTCTGAGTTTCTTCTCCGGAGTAAAATCGGAACGACATGGCATATATTTGGTGCATATGTAAACGTCGTGTCATACACGTACCTGAAATACTTTCGTCATGTCATCTATGATTAAGTTATAACATCATAAGACCAAAGATTTTTTTTCTCTTTTGTTATTTTACTCTCGCTCAACTTAATTTATATTGCGCACTTAAATTATTTAGTGTTGGAATTATAAGAATATTTTAAAATACTAGTGTTCCACATTAGAGGGAAGTAAGAACAATTGTCTTTATGTTTGATTTCATATTTGTGTTTAGTTTTATTTGAAATTAGTCATGTATTGGATTTAATTACAAATTAGACATTAATAAATCAAATCTACATGTGATTTGGATTACTGAAATTAAATTAAATTATGAGACATATGGATGACTGATTCAAATTAAATAAAGAAAGTGGGTGACCAATTCAAATTGAATTACGAAAAGGATTATAGAGGGTTTCTCTATATAGGAGAGACATACAAAACCTTTGATGGGGCCTACTACATAAAAAGAAGAAGAAAAGAGAACAATCTAATTTGTGCTAATTATGGCTCTCTACTTCTGTGTCATATTTTTTTTCATCAATTTTGTTTTGCTGTTCTAAATTGTTGTGCTTAGGAGTGTAATCTCACAAAAGTGTCACTATATCTTAGAGATCAAACCAACTTATTTGTCCCTCTTTCACTGAGAAATCTTCCTTTGAAGTGCGGAATTTAGTCTTAGGGACAGTACATTACACGCCTTAACAAATTTATTGATTGGGTACAACTCTAGGTTAATTAAAATGATGCTCTAAACTCAAGCCATTGTCCATCGCCTTTTTCGATGATTGGAGTCATTGTTCTAGCTAATTTTGGAGGTCAGAAAAGCAATATTGATCCGTGTCGGACCTACAGCTAGGCTAGATCGGGCTGTAGCCCAGTCCAGTTCAGAAAAAATCATTTATATTCCTTATGTTTTCATTAAATTTATATAATAATAGAACTTTTATTTAGTTTTCATATATGTCCTTGATTGAATTATATATTTTTCTAATTGAAATTAGTAACTTATTTTATAAAATGATTAAATTATATATTTATTGATTGATTGAAAACATTAGGGGGCTGAAATGTTATTACGGCTTTAATTTATTTTATTTATTGATTGATTGAAAACATTTGAGGGCTAAAATGTTATTACGGCTTTAATTTATTTTAAAAAATATAATTGAAGAAAAAAGTATGTCAATCTAATATAAAATTGTCACTAGTATTAAAAGTATTTACAAAAATAACATATAGTCACAATTATCAATATTTTCATAAAATTTTTATGTGAATTTTGATATTTCATATATTAGTTACATTAACTAAGAAAACAAGTTAGAAAATAAAATTTGAGTATTTTGAGGAGTTTTTGATAGAAGAGAGTTAGAGCGTCTAGCAAAAAAACGACGACACTCAAATATATTTTTGCTGGATTGAGTTTAGTTTATTATTGAAACTTTTGACTAATAATATTTTTATAATTTAAAAGATGAATAAATTTTAATTGTTTAATTTATTTAAGCCTAGTAATTCAGTACTTGACTTCAAACATTAAAGTTTTACTTGCCATTTTTTATTAATTGTAATTACATATATTGGTTTATTTTAGCTTAAAATTCTTAATTGATTTATTATCCTTACATAATTACATATTATTATAGGTTGCAATGTCAGATTCCATTATTGAAAAATAGTTTTTTATATTTGAATTGCCTTTTTTTTTATTTTTTTTATAATTACTTTTGTTTAGAGTACGTATTTATAGGGATAAGGTTCTTTGTGTCCCCCCTTATTTAATGTACTTCTTTCCATTTATGAATTTTTATATTCACTTTAAAATATAAATTTTTTAATTTAGCGTGGGTAATATAAATTCTTCAGGCCACCCCAGATATTGACTAATATTTTCAACATTTATTGTCAAACATTTTCAAATGCCGCATAACTAGGGTTAGATAAGGCACAAAAGTGATTGGTTTCAAGTGAAAATGAGTTCTTTTTGCTAATATTTTTACTTCAACATTGAGGACCGGGAAAAATAGAATACTCACATAATAGAAATAGTTCATTTGAGAAAAAAATTTTAATTGAAAACAAGAGGTCTTGGGTTTGAACCGAACTAAAAATAGTAAAAACAAGTTCTAAGAGGTCTTAGGTTTGATATTAATTATTCATAACACATGGCTGGTTATGTGCCCCTGATGAACAGATGTATTTTAATTTACAAATTATTACACAAGTCTAGTTTTAGATTTTAACGGGTCAAATTCTATAAACAGAAAACGAAAATTTCTCGAAAGGAACCAGTGGTTAATCTAATTCTATCGATAGCTGTCATTTTCTCAAATCATCTATAAATTCCCTCTACCTTTTATTAGCTCTCAATTGCTTGCTTTTCCTCTTAATAAGACCAAAAAATTAAAAAAAAAATAAAAAAATTGAACAAGAGATTCATTAAAATGAAGAACTACTCCTACTTCATAATATTGGCCAATATTATGGCTTTGTCTTGTGTCTTTTCATTGTATAACGTTGAGGCCAATTCTGAGGTCGATAAATTCTGTCACAATGTTGAATTCCAAGCGGATTGCTCCACCTCCATTCCTGCGAAAATTGGCAATGTAGTAAACGAAAAGGAAGTCTTTTACGCCGCTGTAAAAATCCTTGAGGAAAGGGCTAATGCAGGAATTGATGAGGCTGCAAATAAGAGACCGTCAAGCCAAGACGAGGTTCAAGGTATGCTTATGGCTGCAATCAGTGACTACACTAATGTGGTGGAAGCTTGTGAGAAAGCAAAAGGATCTAAAAATGTAGCTGAAGTTGAATCTGCACTTAAAGAAGCTAGTAATAGTATTAAAAATGTTAATGACATTTTTGCTATCCAAGAAAATCCTTTGCAAGGTATCAATGACAACATGCATATGGCAGCTAGGACTGCAATTCAATTAATCCCAAAGTCACTTGATTAATTAAATGATTTGAGGAGTCAAAGAAAAAGGAAACTGTATTTTCATTTTCAGATTTTTGGGAATTTATATGCTCTTTGAAGCATATGGTTTTGCTTAATATGTAATGAAATTTTTTTTTTCATTAATAAAATGATCGATGTATTTTTGAATTTATGACGATCGAAATGCATTCATAAACGACATAAATGAAATTTATCTTGCCATTAAATAAATGATGTTTGTAGTTGAAAGACGGTGTATGCGCGAGAGGACATTTGGTTTCTCAGGTCTTCATGCAAAGATAAGTTTAAACATGCCTAGGTATCAGATATTAAGATCCGGACTTTGCCATGTTTGGTACTGAGGTACTATAACTTTGAAATTGCAGCTGTTCTGAAAAAAAAATTTATAATTATGAAATAAAATTTAATAATCTGTAGTAAATATGACTTTTAAATATTAACTTTAACAAAAATTGTAGGGTGTAGGATTAATTCATCTTAAGTTATAAGCCACAACAATAAGTATCTACTAAAATACTTTGGTACTATAACTTTTAAGTTATAACTACCCACCCTGAATACTTTGGTACTGCAAGTGGACTTTTGGTTCTCAGGTCTTCAATCAAAGATAAATTTAAATCAGATATTTAACCTTAAGATCATGAGTACTTTGCTACTTTGTTCAAGAGCCCCCAACGGGAGCTCTTCATGCTCTAAGTCACGCACCATAAGGTGCTCGACCTCTACCACTAGAACACTCTTCTTGTTCAACTTTTTATGCTATGCTTCTTGATCATCTAACTTTAGGCAATCATAACAGGTGTTGTGATGTAGCTTCATTCAGAAGAATTTTAAGGCCTGTTTGGCAAGGCAATAAGGTGCTGTGACAGCCCAACTGGCAGACAATGGAGACAAACGGGACCTTATATTAGGCTAATTCGAGTAGTATTTTAATTAGTCTACAATAAACAATGTCATAATCTCATTAGTTTTCAATGCTTTCATTCAATAAAATCTCCTGTTATCGAGTCATTTGCTTCAAAAGGCACATCTTGGCTTAAATCTACAATTGGTTTGTTAATTAAACTATATTACATAATAATTTTCTTAATTTAATATGCATTTATTTTCTTGAAATCTTCGAACTGTAGAATGTGCTTCATGCTTTGATCTTTCTTGTTTTGAAATGAACCTTCATTCCGCTGTTTTGACTGTCACATTTTATTATAATTATTAACCGGTGGACGAGTTGAGAGCATTAAACCAACCATAATATCTTTGAACTCAACAACTAGAATTGCATTCATCTAATGGTATAAGAACTTTAATTTTCTAATTTATATGAAAAATTTGTGCAAGTCAACACACTCCCAAAAGAAAAACCTATTGAAGCACATCTGAATCAGCATCTTGATTAATTAATCCATACAAGATTTTGTTGTGTACATGCACTTCTAAGACAGCACGAGTTGAGTGAATTCAATTCCTAAAATGTACTACTATCAGGAATTAATAGAACCAACCTACAGCCGCAATAAGCATGCTCTTCCAGTGGTCAGAATCTACTGCCTCAGCCTAAGACCAACATCGCAAATGAAGAATAACCGCTTTCCTGACAATCCGGTGTGACAGAAGTCAGAAAAGGTGAATTGAGTTCACTCTGCTCTACTTTTTGATTCAATGAGTGAAGCATGAATATGATTTGATCGGTGAACTGTTATGCCTGCCTAGCTGGATCCCAGCGTTTTGAATGTAAAAGCTTCTGTCACACCGTGAGAGATGCACCATTGTCTGCTCCTGTAAGATTGAGTATTGTCGTAGCAGCCTTCGAAGCCCTGGTCAATAGATGATATGAAAGAAACATCTGTCAGGTCAGTCAATAAGGTAAATAATAACAAATCTACCACATATAAATCTCAAACAACCGAGATTTATTATGTAATAACAGAAGTACGGTATTTGTGAATTTTCTGCACGACGGTTAAGTTCAACAAAAATATGGCCTCAAATTCTCAGTCTTCCACTAGATTGCAGTATTATTTTTTTTATCTCTTCATAACTACACATTATGAATGCTTTGCAGGGCATCAAGGCAGTCCAATGATTTTTTTTATATATGTAGCTAATGATTATGATAACATACGTAAATCGGCAAAAAGTTGGGTCTTATATTAAACAATGAACAAACCATGTCACTGTATTAAAATTAAACAGACTTAGACAGCATCTAATCATTGCCATTGAAATAGGCTTCCAATATTTTACCAGAAGATTCCTTCTATGATTTTGTTAAAGGGGTTGTTCAACATTTTGTTGATTCATTTTCAATTGGAACCCGGAACATCCTAACTTGACTAAAGAATCCTTTACACACATTTTTTTAGTTCATTGATTTGCAAAAGTGATTACTGATTAGAAGCAAGTTTCCCAAGTAGTTAGCAGCAGAACCAAACAAATATAGAAAGAAATTGGCATTTTTTTTTTCCAAAAGAAGAAAGAGAGTTACATACCATGCATCAGGTGCCTGGTATGATGCAGCAGAAGCGCCAAAGCAGGACATAAGCATGTCAGTGTTAATAACGCCTGGATTTAAAGCAACAATTGCCATCCCATCAGTTACCTCCTTTGCCACTGATCTGGACAAACCTTCAACTGCCCATTTTGATGCACAATACGGTGCTACCTGTTGAAATAAAGAGTGGTTTAAGCATAGACTATCACAGTTGTAAGGGAAGTCAGGAATGCCAACATCACTTGGATGCAGAAAATAAAAGAAAAAATGAGGTCATTACATAAGATTGCAGTCTCACAGACTACATTCTGTTCAACTAGACATAGTAGTTTTGTTTCAAAGTAGTTGATAGTCATGTTGCAGAGAATCCATAATGCATAAATAAAGAAAAGACAGAGCCTACTTTTACCAGAGTTTTGGCAGACAAAAAACAAATCTAAAAAACATATTTAGTTTCAGATAAACAGAAATTCCTTGAGCTTCGCATGTTCAGAGAGTTCTGATCTGGGGACTACTACAAAACCAATTTCACACCTCAACTGTTATTACCAATGATGGCATGGCAACTATATCATCTCCATGATTCATTTCTCTAAAGAAATGCCTGCTTCAATGGATAACTTCTCAAAAAAGAAAACCTATTTTCTTTGGTTGTTTATCTTAATGAACTCCATCTCTAAGGTCTACCAATGATAAGGTCTACCAATGATAAGGTCTAGCTCCACTAGTTAGTGGGCATCCTTATCGAGACTTAGGTCTTGGTTCAATTCTCATGTAGTGTGCGTAATTAATTATTAAAAAAAAAAAAAAAGGGAGCAGAAGGCAGGGTGGGCTGGGAGAAAGGGCAACAGAGAAGAGAGAGAGATGACAAATAGGAAACCAAAAGAGAAGCAAGGAGACAAAGAATAGGCAAGGAGACGATATAAAAAGAAAGAGAGAGAGGAAGGTGTGGAGGAGAGCAAGGATAAAGCTATTAATTTGATTTTGACAAATAATTGTCATGACATTTGAAATTTCAGCACATCAAGACATTTGACTATTACATTTTAAGATATCTGGTCATTAAACAAATTGGCCACATTCATTTCAACAATTGCCCAAATGTTTGAAATATCAACAAGAAATTGCCTATACAAGTAGACAAATAAGCTGATTTCGTCTAATGTAGACCAAACTGAATCAATCACAGAACTTAAGGACCAAACTAGGAAGACTAGAATTATAGTTTATGCAAGGAAAAATATTTGAAATTTCATTCGAATCTAGCCATGTACACTAAGTGCACAAATATAACAAAGCAATATTAAGATAATTTATAAATCAATAATTCAGAAAATACTAACATGTTTCAGATAAAGTACCAATGGACATGTTAAATTACCAGGGCAGCACCAGATCTTCCCCAACCAGAAGACATATTAACGATAATCCCTTGCTTCTTTGGAATCATCAAAGGAATGAAGTGACGCAACATATTTGCTATGCCTTTCACATTAGTATCAATAACAGTATCGAATTCTTCTGGGGAGACATCCCAAATCTTGTTATTTTTATTAATAGTACCTGCATTGTTTACTGGATATACATTCAAGTTAGCGCTATGGAAAAAGCAGTTTCACATTAAGAAGGATTAAGAGTAAAAGAAAATAATAGAACCAATACTCTCCAATTGTTGCACAAGCCATCATATTTCCACATTATAGTAATAAGTGACCGAAAACATTCAAGAAAATGTCATTTCAAAACCAGAACAGACGCATGCCGTATTGAATCAACATTCAAGCATATTTAGACAGTAAAATCAAAATGAGAAGTAACCACCACATTGATGTATGCACAGGCAGAGAGTCAATTCCAAGGCAAAAAATTGTTCTCATCGTCCTGAACTAATAAACAGCTAACTACACTTTTCTTTTCATGCCTAGCATCATATTCCTGTAACATCATATGTCATCATTAATTTGAGGTCTTTGAAATATTGTTCAATCAATGAACTTACTAAAAAAAAATTGTAGGATATACCATTTTTAACAAACATAACAAATCCAGTTGAGTTTAGCTGAAATTCTCAAATCAGCAGAACTAAACCACACCCAGCCAATCAGTTCAGCAACGGAAATATTTCTAACACTTAAAGTTATGTTGAACGCTAAGAACAATAAATCAAACATTGAAAAAAAACAAAGAGTCATATACCTATAATATCAGGAATGCCCTTCTTCTCCACGACAAGACGCGCTAGCTCTTCAACACTGCTATTTGACCTCTGCAAAAATAATATCAATTTATTATTTCCATAAATCACTCCCAAAAATTGAAAACAATTCAGCCAACAACATTGCAACGCCCGCGTCCCATCCTATTACATTTGTTCTTCAACAACGCAAACAATGCTTCGCTCAGTACTGCTATGTCACTACTAATCACATCATCCAACTCCACTATTACAGATTTTGTTCCATCTTAATTGATATAAAATTTAATTTTCCTTGCTCAGTAAAATTTAATTTTCCTTGCTCAGTAGTTAAATTAAGTTAAAGAGGCAATTATAGATAATTGCAAAAAAAATAAAATAAAATAATTTTTTTATAAAAAAATTAAAAATTTCATTCACTATTATTACTCATAAAGCTTAAATAGCGAATAAATAAATGAAGAGGCAGACAGAGTACTGACGACGTCGACATTGAGGAAGAGGTGGTGGTCAGGATTGGGGAATTCGGATTGGAGGGAGGTGAGCTTATCCTGTGCGCGGGAGCAGCCGATTACGGTGTGGCCGCGCTTGGCCATCTCTAGAGCTAGGGCTCGCCCTAATCCTCTGCTCACTCCCGTTATCAGAACTGTTCGCGGTACGCCCTTCCCTATCCCGTTAAACGGCGTCGTTCCCGCCATGGTGGTTATAATTATTATTTCCCTCCCTCTCGAACTCTCGATTTCGCTCGCTTTTTCTGTTTTTATTTTATTTTTGCGACTATGTGGGCTTTTATAGGATGCGATCAGTGACTTCGTTCGTGTACACGTGACACGTGGCAAGCTATCTGTGTACACATTGTGGATAGACTGATTTTTGTCAGATTTTTTGTTATTTATATGGTCGGTACTAGAGTACCATCCAATTGATTAGTTCCATAATTTTAATAGTAAATATAATGACAATTTCAATTACAACTACAATTATTACTTATTGAAATCTACAAACTTCATTTTTTTCCTTTTTCAAATTTATTGTATATGAAATTGGAATAAAATTATATTGTCATTAGTGTGTTTATTTTGTCTAAAAAACAGAATGAACTGTTACGAGTTGTTAAAATATCCTTAACTAATTATTGTCTTTAGTATTATTATTATCTATCATAATGGTAACAATAATAATGATAAAATAAAAATGATAAATATAATAACAGTAATAATGATAATTATAATGACAATAACAATAATAATAATAAAATATTAAAAATATTTTAATTAGAATGCTGGCATCAGATGATCTGTATGCAAACGACGCGGCATCCGAGTTGTTGAATTCCAAATGATTTTTACTAAAAGTAAGCAATTGTTTGAAAATATTCCAAATGAATTCCAAATGTTCAAATATCCTCATCATTTACCAAAATTTTTAAATCATCTTAATTTAATTTTTTTCTTTCAATATTTTCAAAAAGAATATTTTGGACGATGATACTCAACTATAACAGCAACATGTATACTGGCTTCTAGAGGTAGATCAAAATATAGGAAATTTACCCATTTGACTACTTTCCAACTTTTATATAAAAAAAGACCAAACTTCAAATTTTTTTACAATAGCAACTATTTACAAGCTTGTTAGACCACAATACCCCTCAAATTTTTTTACAATAGCAACTATTTACAAGCTTGTTAGACCAAAATACCCCTTAAACTAATCAAACAAAACCCCAACTCCCAAGCACCAACCGAACCTCTTCATGCACCACCAAAACACCGTTCATTTCACATATCTCACATTCATAAAACAAAATTGTTTATCCAAGTATCACTAAAACCCACATTCATCGAACTAAAATATTTCTTCAATTTTTATTTTTTATTTTTTTGGGTGGGTTTCATACAAAAGGATACTTTTCTTCATTTTATTATATTTTGGGTAAATTTAATGGTTAATGTGAGTCCAGAGATTTATAAATTAGTAAAATTTCGAAAAAAAAATCCAACGAAAATGGGTTTTGAATGATGCTGAAGACGAAACCTAGAATCTAGGTGACAAGTACCTATCGCCTTGGCGACAAAACTATCGCTCAAATTTAGAATGACTTGTCGCCCAGGCGATAGGCACATGTCGCCCGGGCGATAGGATATTGTATGTTGGGCGATTAGTGCTTGCGTCCCCCAACATATAATCGCATGTAATTCATGCGACTGTTTCTATTGCCTGGGCGACAGTGCTATCACCTGGACGACAGTACTGTCACCCGGATCACTAGAGTTTGTTGATAATTAAAATTTAATTAATATAATAATATTATTGTTTGGAGTATTATTAATAAAGTATTATTACTATTTTGCATCAGGTTAATGGAGTTGGTTGTGCTTAAGAACTTTGATGGAGCATTGGAGACTTTGAAGGATGATCATATGGAGTACGAGAATGGAAAAGTTACCACAATTGCTTGATTTTTCCAAGAGTTGTCAATTGCTTGATTAAGTGATGAAAAGACAACTCTAGAAAGCGATAAACTATGTCGCACGCAAAAAATGGGCGACAGCCTATATGGCGAAAGGTCTGTTGCCTGGGTGACATAGGCTTCTGCCGGGTGACATATGTTGTCACTCGATTTTTTCGAGAGTTGTCAATTGCTTAATTTAGTGATGAAGAGACAACTATTGGAAAAATTGGGTAACAGCCTATGTCGCACGTGTAAATGAAATTCTAAGTGTGCAACCCAAGAGGGGGGGTGAATTGGGTTATTAAAAATTATGCAATCAACAACACAAATCAATTTAAACTAATGTCTTAAGCAAATTGATAAATATAAATTTAAGTAATGAATAAAAAAAGGGATAAGGGAAAGAGAAAAACGAACACAAGAATTTTTACGTGGTTCGATAAACCCCATATACATCCATGCCTCCAAGCACACCAAGCTTGAGGATTTCATTATCCAAGTGTCACAACCCAAGGCTTCAACAATTTACAATTAACTTTCAAGATGTCAATTAACTTTCAAGATGTCAATCAACCTTTACAACAAGAGATCATCCCAAATCTCTTAACCTAAGTGTTTCCCACACTTTCAATAACTCAACTTTGATATTGAAATAAAGTTTATAATAATTTTCCCTCACACAATGTGTATAATTACAAATATAAGCTCAGTGTGTGATTAGATGAAAGAATAAACAAGTATTAACTCAAAATACACAAGATAGCTCAATAATAGTTGTAGTGGTCGTCCATTGTTTTGAATTTGAATGTGCCTTTTTATAGATGAAGTAGAAAACAAGCCGTTATTGATTTTTGGATATTATCGAATCACTGTTCATCTTTATTGGATTGCCATTTGACTTTGAGCAAGTGACCATTGTGTAGTTTTCAAATTTTCGGATCACCGTTTAAAGAAGTCGGTTTGTCGTTTATTTCTAGTAAACTTGATTGTTTTCTGGATTTTATTGGTTAACTGTTATAATAAACGGTTAGCCGTTTGTTACTGTGTTGCAACAGTGAAAACTTTATGAAATTATTGTTTACCTCAATACTTTCATAAATTGTACTATGACCTAAAACTTTATAAACTTTTCAGAATTTCAAACAATATTTGTTGATTTCAAAGTTCTCAAAACTTTTTCAATTTAGTCTAAAAGCTTGAAAACAACTAATTTCATAAAATCATTTTTCCTTTAAATATAAAACCCTTATATTATGAAAATAATGATTTATTTAACATGTCATGAAAAAGAACTTGATCTCACATAAACGATTATTATCTTTCAAGAACTAGTGAAATTATGAAATATATGCATTTTCTATTTTACCCATGACAAGTGATTTGTTTTCACCAAAATCAAAATACCGTATGATCATATAGGTCAACGGTAAAATGGATGATGACCTATACAGCGACGGGCCTGTTACCTGGGCGACATAAGCTGTCCCCTAATTTTTTCGAGAGTTGTCAATTGCTTGATTTTGGTGACAACTGTAAATGACAATTAACAATATGAATATGAAACAAGACTATTAATGTTTAATAGAATATTTTTCTATAGAATATCATCTATAAAAATATCTACAACCATCATATTCCTAAGCAAATCTCCACAAAAGTAAAAGTAAGGTATGCGGCCTAACATTAAATAAGACATGTACATTAACATAAACACTCCATAGTTACCGTGTTGTGGTAAATCATAAAAACGCTAGCATTCCTAACATCTATTTGGTTGCTTACTGGTATCTTCAGCGACCAGGGATGCATCTTCTTGTCAGACATATCTAAACAATAAACTATGACAACATTAGCATAAATGTTTCAAAAAAGAAAATTAAAACATTCGAAAAACTTGCTGTCGCCCAAATTCAATTGGGCGAATGCATGCTGTCGCTTGTGTTGCCCAGCCAAATGGCCATGCGTGTCTTGGGCTTTTTCTTTCCCAGCCAGCAGCCCATGCCACGCATGGCCATTTGGCTAGGCGACAGGAGCAAGCCACCTGCATTGCCCAAGCTATGGCCAAATTTTGGGCAACACAGGCTACCACCCACGTTCTGAATTGGTCAGCACACCAACCTTCTCTTTAACCTCAAAATCACATTAAGTTTAGATCAATAATTTCTTATAGGCATTTAAACAAAACACTTGGTGTGCCATTTATTATAAATCCTAATCTTAAGAAAATTCTAATATGTTCATGCCCAATACATATCCTAATGCTTAACTATCATCAATGATCAATCAACCAAGCAATTTAAACAAGATTTAATCTAAATTAACGAAACAAATGGAGACAATAAAACAATACCTAAGCCACCGGAAGTGAAGGAACTTGCCAAAATTCAAATTGTAGCTCTCACGAAATCACCGCCGGAAGTGAAGGAACTCACCGAAACTCAAGAAACGTCGAAAGTGAAGGAACTCGTATGGGCGTAGTTGGGGTGATAGGAGATATTTTTAGGCCATCTAGGGCTAAAGAATAGGTTTTAAGAAATATTTTGTTTGTTTAGTTTTAGGGGTATTTTGGTCTAAGAAGCTTGTAAATGGTTGATATTGTAAGATAAAATTGAGTGTGGTGTTTTTTTATATTGAAAGTTAGAAAGTGGTCAAATGGATAAATTCCCCAAATATGATCCCATGACTTAGCCCACATCTAAACCAAATTATTATACAAGTTTTATTATTATTATTATTATTTAGGTTCACAACACCTTTGGGTTGGATTCCTTAAAATATTTTAGTGTATTTTCAACTTGACCAAGGTTTGATTGTGTTTGGTCTTATTCTATCCAACTATGAAGTTTTCAAATGTGAATTAATTAGGAATGGTAGAAAAATCGGCCTGATTTGAGTTTGGGTGTTTCGGGCCGGCTTGGCTAACCCGAACATGTTTTCTATACACTAAGGCCGAGGTCGAATTTTAAAATTTAAAAATATATATTACTTTAATTAAAATACACCGCTTAACATATATTTAAAGTTTTAAATCCTTTAAGTCTAATTTTAAAACCTAATCTAATAAAAAATAAAATTTTATAAACTATAAATTTGCAAAGGATTGGTCTATTTATACTCTAAAATTTATTTTAAACACTGTTATTTTAATAAAATTTTATATTAATTAAATATCCATAAAATAATTTACCATTGAGGACAATTTAAAATAGTAAATTAATATACTTTTACTCATTAACCACTAAATCTTACGTATGAAATATGAGTTTTATAACATATATCAAATCTAGTTTATCATTCAAATAATACATATATCCTGGCTTGAAAAAAACTCGATCTGCCTAAAGACATGCTAGGGTTAGGCTCGGGCTTTGCCAAGTCCAACCTGAGCCCGATATTTTACCAGCCCTAAAATTAATTTATACCCAACCCATAAAGTAATGTCCACCATCAATTTATCGATATTTATCAACAAAAATATTTTCTTTATTGATAAGTAATGTTTATTGATTATTACCCATTTATCTTTAGTTACTGTCGATTTCATTATATAAAATTTTGGATGAAACTCATAATTTCTCAATATTCTTGTGATTTCAAATTTTTAGTAGTTCGTTAAATTTTTAGTATTATTATAGTTGTTATTATTGAGTGAGAAAAGATACCTTTAAGATTAGGAGAGACATGCAGGAAAGATGGAAATGAAAAAAATGGTTTTTTTAAATGAATGACACTTTACCCAGAATTGGAGACGAATTTCATGAGTTTTTTTTAATTCTTTGGGCCATGGCCCAGGCTGGGTTGTAACCCGGTCTAGTCCTTTTGTCGGTAAGCCTCCACATCGAACATGTGGTTCGGATATATATATTTTTTGATCCGAGGATAAAATTTTTCTTAGTATTGTTTTTTATTTTTTATTTTTCTTGAGATACTATTTTAAATTGGTAGATGAGTATAGATTTATATGTGTTGGAGCCAATTAAGATCTTGTTTATTTAATAAACACTATCTATTGTGATTTAAAAACTAAATTGATTTGATAAATTACTTGAATATAAAAAATATATAATATCTTTATTATATTTGTCAAAATTAATTTTTAAAAATTATTTTTAGTACATATTATTAATTTTTATTTGTTAATTTTAGTTTTTTTTTCATAACAACAATAGCCTGAAAGTCAAAGCTATAAACCTCAATACTAATTAAGGTTTAAATTGGAAGACGTGGTATAAAAAGAATAGTTATTATTATTGATTGGAAGCAATATTTGTCAAGCAACTTGCTCGAAATAGTACAAAGGGCAATTATTACATAGAAAAAATGGTTTCACAATTTTTGCTATTCTCATCATAAAGCTAAAGAATGGTTTCACGGAGTGCTTGACTAAAGAGTGACTTGACTCAGACTTATATATGTTGAAAATTTGCATTTGGAATTGGGAAACTAACAAACAGCCCCTAAGCTTGCTATTGCCTATAAAAGAAGACCAAGATCTTATATTTTCTTCACATTTATAAAAATTGACAAATTGATTGTCAAGAAACTATGGGGGGTGTATTATTCACAATATTTATGCAGTTTGTTATTTCCCTTATTTTCTTTAACTTTATAGTTGCTAATTTCAATTCTTCTATGTTGTCGCCGCTCTGCCATGATGATGAGCGCTCTGCTTTGTTGCAATTCAAAGAAAGCCTCATCGTCAGTGAGAGTAAAGAGATTGATACTTTATACGGTCCCATTTTTTGTCATCCTAAAGCGGCATCATGGAAACCAGAAGAAGGAAATAACACTGATTGCTGCTCATGGGATGGTATCCAGTGCAATGAAAACACAGGTCTTGTCATCAAGCTTGACCTCTCCAATAGCTGCCTCCAGGGTTCTATCAACTCTAACAGCAGCCTTTTCAAGCTTGTCCATCTTGAATGGCTTGATCTTGCTTTCAACGACTTCGACGGTTCTGGAATCCCACCAGAAATTATTAACCTTTCGAGTTTATCTTATCTAAACCTCTCTTCTGCTGCTTTTACTGGCCAAATACCATTCGAAATCCTAGAGCTCTCCAACTTGGTGTCCCTTGATTTATCACACAATTCATATTATGATCCAGTTGAACTCAAGAAGCCAAGTCTTGGAAATCTTGTTGACAAGTTAACTAACCTCAGAGAGCTTGCTCTTGGTGATGTGACAATTTCTTCTCCAATACCTCATAGCTTTGCATATCTATCTTCTTTGACTTTTTTATCTCTCTCTGGCTGTGAATTGCAAGGTAGCTAAATTCTTACTTTGCTTAATTTTCCACTTAATGTGTCACACCATCAGTATTTCACTGATTCTGTTTTTTTTTTCTCTTTCAAAATCTCAGGAAGAATTCCATCTTCACTCGGTAACCTAACAAAGCTCATCTATTTGGACCTTTCATCAAATCAATTATCAGGTGAGCTGCCTACTTTCATTGCGAGAAATCTAAATTCCAACTTTTCGTAATTTTCTCTTTAATATGTCATCTCACCTTCAGTATTTAACTGATTCTTATTTTTATGTTCCTTTTGATTTTCAAATTCTCAAGGAAGAATTCCATCTTCACTCGGTAACGTAACGAAAATCATCCATTTAGACCTTTCATTTAATAAATTATCGGGTGAGCTGCCAACTTTCATTGGAATCCTTGGTTCTTTGAAAGAACTGGATCTTTTACAGAATAATTTATCAGGTGAGTTGCCAAATTCCATTGGAAATCTTGCTTCTTTGGAACTACTTGATCTTTCATTAAATAGATTTTGGGGCAAAGTTCCACCTTCATTGGGTAATTTGACCCAACTATATTGGTTGTCTCTTGCATCGAATGATTTTTCTGGAGAATTACCTGCTTCTTTTGGCAATCTTAGATCATTGAGAAGATTGGATGTCTATGAATGCAAATTTTCAAGTCAAATTCCATCTTCACTCAGTAATCTTACCCAACTCAGCTTCCTCGACTTTTCTTTGAATAATTTTAGTGGCAAAATGGATCTAGATATATTTCTTGTTAATCTCAAGCTCTTATATCATCTATTTCTATCACCAAACAGGTTGTCATTGCTCACCAAAACCACTTCTAATTCCACTTCACATAAATTTAGGGCTGTAGCATTGGGTTCATGCGACCTTACTGAAATTCCAAATTTCTTGAAAAACCAACATCATTTGGAGTCGCTTGACCTTTCCTCCAATAAAATACATGGGAAAGTACCTAAATGGTTGTTAGACCCAAATATGCAGAATTTCGGCTTCATGAACCTTTCCCATAACTTTTTAACAGGGTTTGATCAACACCCTGTTGTTTTTCCATGGAGTAATAATGGCTTTTCATTCGACCTTAGCTCTAATCGTCTACAAGGAGCACTCCCAGTTCCACCCCAGAATACGGTGAACTATCTAGTTTCAAATAATAGCCTAACAGGGGAAATTCCATCGTGGATATGCAATTTGAGTAACAGTCTTGAAAGCCTTGATTTGTCTTGCAATAACTTAAGTGGCTTACTTCCTCAGTGCTTAGGCAATTTCAGTGATTGGTTGTCAATATTAGATTTACAACACAACAAATTTTCTGGAAGCATTCCTCAAAACTTTTTGAAGGGGAACATCTTGAAGGTGATTGATTTAAGTGACAATCTATTACAAGGAAGAATTCCAAGGTCTTTGGCCAATTGTTCAAGTTTAGAATTTCTTGATCTTGGGAATAACCAAATTAGAGATATTTTCCCCTCTTGGTTAGGAACTCTACCTTACTTGAATGTTCTCATCCTGAAATCCAACAAATTTCATGGCATAATAAGGGAACCTAGAGCAGATTGTGGGTTTCCTAAATTGAGGATTATTGACCTCTCTAAAAATAGATTTATTGGGAAGCTTCCATCAAAGTATTTCCAGTGTTGGAATGCTATGAAAGTTGTCAATGCAAGTGAGCTAAGATATATGCAAGAAGTTATTCCATACAGTGTGGGTAATGGCATTTATGATTAGTCATTGACAATGAGCAATAAAGGTCAAATGATGTCGTATAAAAAGATCCCAGATATCCTCACTGGCGTTATCCTCTCAAGCAATAGATTTGATGGAGAGATTCCAACATCTATTTCCAATTTAAAGGGGCTTCAAATTCTCAGCCTCGCCAACAATAGTCTCCACGGCCATATTCCATCTTGTTTGGGCAACCTAACAGATTTGGAATCGTTGGATCTCTCAAATAATAGGTTTTCAGGACAGATTCCTCAACAGCTGGTTGAACTCACATTTCTTGAATTCTTCAATGTATCGGACAACCACCTTACAGGACCCATACCACAAGGAAAGCAATTTGCTACATTTGATAAGACTTCTTTTGATGGCAACTTAGGACTGTGTGGAAGGCCTTTGTCTAATGAATGTGAGATTTCTGAAGGTCCTACAAATGAAGATCAAATTGAAGGCTCAGAGGAGTCTCTGTTATCTGGTGTATCTGATTGGAAAATCATTCTAATAGGCTATGCGGGTGGACTTATTGTTGGAGTGGTTCTCGGGCTCAACTTTCAGCACAAGAATCCTTGAATGGTTTTCGGAGAAATTTGGAATGCAGTCAGAGAGGAGGAGGAGATTGAGGAGACGCAGGAACTGAATGTGATCTCCAGCAACATGTGAACTTAATTACCTTTTTGTTGTACTGAAATAATTTTGTTTGAAGAAATATGCAATACCATCATATAAATTATGTTCATAGTCAAAATTAATACATCTGGTTGATCTTGAGTTATACACAGAAGAATTTCTCTCTCTCTCTTTTTTCTTTTTCTTTTTTTTTTTAACTATCTGAGCTTACTTACAATGCCAAAAATAAATTGTTAGGTGATGCGCTCAGAGAGGATGTGGAAGATTCCCAAATTATAGTATCGTTGTGTGTACAAAGCAATCTTTTAACAGGAAAAAATTATTATTCATTTAACCAAATCAATTGAACTCGAACAAGACAACAAATAAACTTATGATACATAAATGTTATAGAAGCCTAGAGGGCTAACTCATTCTCGAAAACTAATTTAAGAGTAGAAGTGACGGGTGTCGAAGCCAACAAATATAAAAACCTACTCTAAACAAGTTTGTGTATAGTGATTGAGCAGGATCGTGTCCACAGAGATCGGTAATTATTTAAATACTTTTAAAATGAAAATATAAAATTGGGGGATTTTTGAGATAATGAAAATTAAATAAAAATAATAAGAATGCAAATTAAAAATGGTAATTCAAAATGGGAAAACTCTGGTTGAAGGAATTAACTCAACTTTGATTCGATTACTGATCATTAATACAAATTTAAAAATCATTATTACTTATGAATAGACCGGTTATAGTTACTGAGACCCTCTAATAGCCAATCTCTCCTTAATTAATCGATAATCAAGGTACTACCGTTGATTATTTTCCTAATCAATAGACAATCCTAGATACAATCATAGGATTTAATCAATTGACAGCTTGAAAAACTAGAGAGACTCAAATCCTAATCAACACATATGATGATTCATTTAAATTAGATTGCTTATTCTCATAACACAATGTACTGCTATGCTATTCGTCACAAACATCAAAATTTTCATACCATGAATCTTTCAATTGGCAGTAAATTAAGTTGATAATTAAATAGTGGTCACTTATCTAATTAACAAACATAATCATTACAGTAATTCAGAGAATAAGCAAATACCCAAAAAGCAATAAAACAATTAAAGTATAAGAGAGATCTCACAGTATTGATGAATCAGACCTTCATTAATCCTCAATTAGAAAAATGAATTTTGTTACTCATGGAGAAGAGAGAAAAGATTTTTCTAGGGTTTTCTTCAATTGCGTTCTCTCCCCCTTTGTAATTCATGTCTTTTCTCTCTTATAGTTTCCCAAAAAATAAAAATACTAATATCTAAAATATTATCTAAAGATTTAATTCAAAATTACAAAAATAACCAAAAAGATAAAACACATCAAAATAAAAAATGCAGGTTCTCAGTTGACAGCACGCGCCCACACCTTATCAACTAACTTCTTATAAAGCTCAGAATTTCTCAATGAAGACAATTCCTCCTCAAACATCATCTTTCAGCTCAATTTAGCACCAATCAATAGAATTACACCTACAAAAATAAAGCACAAGTAAATCACTATTATTAAATACAAAACATCGATACTAAGGGAAATAAACAACGTAAAACTAGTGCATAAATTACACTCCAACCAAATCACTCTCATACAACAAATTCAATTATTTCCGAAGCAAGCTCAAAGTATTTCCACCACCCTTGAGCTTGAAGGGGGCTGAAGAAATTAGCTCTGCAAACCAGTCATCCCAACAGCCTAAGACACAGCCCAGAAATCAGAGCAAACAAGCCCAATATTGTGCTGTCACCACTCTCCTCGAAGAGACTTGCAGAGCAAGAATAAATGAGCTTGTAACTAACAAAAACGTGAACTCCTGGTTGTATGAAGACAAAATTCTTTCTGCACACATAGTAAAAACCACACTGAGAAATCTGGAATGTAGGTTTTAGGGCTAACAAATTCTATGGCCAGATGGCGTTTAGTACATATGCTTGGTTGCTACTCCATCTCTTGTATAAAGATCAATGTTTGTAACCCTTGAATCAATCAATGACAACTTTCCAGCAACTCAGATTTATAATTATACCATTACAGAAAATATTAAGTATAACTACCTTTCAGGACACATTCCTCAGCAACTCGTTAATCTCACATTCCTTGGATTCTTCAATGTCTCACACAATAATCTCACGGCTCTGATACTTCAAGGAAAGCAATTTCTTACATTTGACAATACTTCATTTCATGGGAACTCAGGACTTTGTGGAAAGCAATTTCTTACATTTGACAATACTTCATTTCATGGGATGCAGCCGAAAAGGAGGAGGAGAACGAGGAGACGTAGGACCAGAATGTAATTAATCTCCAGCATCATGTCTACTCATTTCTTTATTATCTTAATGCCGTTAGCATAATAATTGCATTTAAATAATCAAATTGTCAAAAAGAGTGGGAAAAAACGAAAGACTTAAAAGGCGTGAAAGTGACCAAAATAATAATAATAAAAAGAGATTTTTAAATTTGTAACTGCAGAAGAAGCCATTAGTTAACAAAAATTATGGAGCATTAATGTCCTAACAAATAAAAATAATTAATTAATTTATTGAAAGAAATTCTTAGTAACAAGGATCTATCGAACTTCTCCTTCTGGGTTCATTTTACCCTTTCGTTTTAAATACTTTGTCATCTAATGGGGTCAAGTTTCCTCTCTTTCTCCTTTATCCGCTCTGCATAATAGAATTTGGCAATTGGCATGTTCTAATGAAAAAAAAAGTTAATTTAAATATCCCATATTTCCCATCACGGCATGTTTGAATATTCTGCATATTGAAGAACATTTGTCTAGCAAGTAGCAATTGAAGAATTTTAGGTAAATAGGTAGTTTGGATGTTAAGGTGATTTAACTCAAAGTTGTTGGTTAAAAACCTTTGTTATCTTTACTTTATTTTTTAAAAAACATTATCATAATTTGTTATTGATCTCCAAATTATCATTTAAACAAATATGTTAACTACTAAACACTATTAATTTTTATTAGTTTCATAAGCACTAATGACAAAGGTACAAATAATTTTGTACAAATTAATGTATACAAATTGATGTGGCATAATCAGATTAATGAAAAGTAATAATGGGTTTTTTTTTTTAATTTTACGAATATATGATGATTTTATATAATCAAACTCCTCATACTACATCAATTTAAACACATTTATTTATACAAAGTAATTGATTGATTGTGACTATATTATTACTCTTTCACAAATAGAGTTTCCATTTGGTTTAAACATTAAAAGCCACGAAAAATCACACCAAAAGAAAGATTATGGAAATTGCTTCAGTTGTAGTGTATGCCACGTGGCTGCGCCATATTTCAAACATTATAGATTTACAGTCACGCCAGCTTCTCTCATTGGACTCTTTTTTATTCTTTTAAGTCAACAAAAGTTAGTTCTTAATAATGTCCCCAAATGTTATGTTTACTTTGGCCTACGGTCGTGGCCTACCAATAAAGCGTGTTTATAACGTATTTTTTTATATATTGTGTTTTGATCCATCTTTAATCGTACCGTACTTTTAAAGCCTACATGCCTAAAACTCTAAGCCTGTCCTGGCCCATATGTGTACCGTGCCATGCCGTGTGCCTTACTAATTTTTTTAATAAAAAGTAAATATAAAATGTTATGATTATTTTATAAGCATAGAATTTTTAAAATTAATTTAGTCTTAATTTTTAAAAAAATCTAATTATTTTATATTTATAATTTATTAAATGAATAAATGATTTCATGATTTTATTAAATAAAATTATAAATATAATGATTTTATAAATCATAAATCTAAACTTAAATAACTTAAATATTTCATTTATGAAATCATAAATTAGTCAAAGGAGATATGTTTCATTTGTGAATGAAATATTTTTCACATTTACACAAAATATAAAATAAATTATGAACGAAATATGCTTTATGATAAATTAAAAGTTGCATTTTCATTCAATGGAATGTTAATTGTTCCTTCAATAAAAATTATTGTTCCTTTAATGTTTTAATGAAATGTTAATTATTCCTTTCATAAAAATTATTTATTATTATTATTAATATTAAGTATATTGGTGATGGGCTTGAATAAAGGGCTCGTAGGCTTAAAAAAACACGCCAGGCCTGTGGGCTTGAAAAAGCATGTTGCCCCCATGAACTTTCTGAAGCACGCCTACTAAAAATAAAAAAGACTAGCCGGCTTTTTTTGGACATGGCACG
Organism: Clausena lansium; assembly: GCA_030449835.1. Classification (NCBI taxonomy): domain Eukaryota; kingdom Viridiplantae; phylum Streptophyta; class Magnoliopsida; order Sapindales; family Rutaceae; genus Clausena; species Clausena lansium. The sequence continues at coordinate 1,569,189 of JASUUF010000146.1, read as the reverse complement.
CGTGGGCTCGTGCAATGGGCCGTGCCAGGCTTAAAGTTTTTAAATTTTGACGCAGGTCATGCCGTGCCGTGCCGACCCATGAATCCTCGTGGGTCGAGCTTTGCCGGCACAGCCTGTTGACCATTCTTATGCGTCATCACTAAAAATTAAGATTGAAGATTTATGTGACCACCGAAAACACATTTATAGCAAAAGTGACGAGAGCATATTACTCTTACATGACTTTCACGAAGATTAATTAATAAGTAGTGGGAGAAAATGAAAACGAGAAAAGCAAACGATTGCACCAATACAGTGTCGGGCTGTCGGCTTTTTTATTCTAACTTTTCTCCTTTACCTTCTCTTTAACAACACTCATATGCGTCCAGGATTGTAAGAAAAAAGATTTCATAAAGGATTTCTAAATCTACACAATGCAAGAAAATTACTAATTACGTACACAATGCAATCAAGTTAATGCAATCTTACAATCATTCATATTCCCTTTTTCCACATAAATCTACTCATAAAGTGATAACATGTGAATTAACAAAATGCTGATTGATGCATACAGTTATGTTCAGCTTCTTACAAAATATAGCAAAATCAAATGCTGACAAAAGAAATGCAGCAAGAATGCAACTCCTGTTACATTTCCCAAATAGATGACTTTGGTTATTTCAGTCAGTTTCTAAAGCAAAACAAAAAATTAAGGGCAGAAACAGAGCTGTAACAGAGGAGTGCAGAGAAGAAAACAGCTTAGGCAATCCATTAGAAGAAAAACGGTGGCTGCTATTTCATTTCAGTATCCCCTGTTTTTGAATACTTGCCCTCTACGTTAGTTCAAAGAAGATCACCTAGTCCATATATATATATATACACTGATTTACCACTGGGGATGAAATGGGATAATAAAATTTTTTGGTGAATCTAAGTGGTAAAAATAAATTCTAAGATAAGATGAAAGTTTCATTCTCTATAAAAAATTTTCAGGAATCTAATTGTTAAAAATAAATTCTAAAAAATAGGATGAAAGTTTAACTCTTACATAAAGAAAATAAAGAAAGAGTACACATTATCCAAAATTTCTCCAAAAACCATTAGACTATACGTAATACATCATTTTTTTTTATTAAAAGAGAAAAAAATAAATTTTCATTGAAATACCCACAATAATATTACAACGACAGATTTAAAAATTACAATATTATCAAACTGACTATTAGTTTAATAATATCCCTAATGTTATGTTTATTCATGTGCATCATCACTAATATAATGTTTAATGTGATAATTAATGTTGGTAACTTTTACAGTGTCCATAATGTTTCGCGAGGTACATCACCACCGAAACGCGTTTAGCAAAAGTGAGGATAAGAAGGAAATGAGTAAAAATCAAAACAAGTGTCAGGTGTTTGGCTTTTCAACTCTAATTTTTTTTTAAGTTCACTTTAACAACACTCCTATGCAATTATCCTGCATCCAAAAAAAGAAAAAAAGAAAAAGAAAAAAGAAACAACACTCATATGCTTCAAGGATTGTGAGAAAAATATCTCTACACATCCTTTTGTCTCAAATGTTTTTTTTAATATAATTTGACAGTTTTGCTTTTGTTGAATTTAGATTTTGGGTGGAGTTATTTGCACTCTAAAAATAATTTTCAACATTCTATTGCTTTGTACACTTAAATGGTAATTTAAAAAAATTGAGTATTATTTTGTATACTCTTTAGAATTCTAAAAAAATCTTTATTTAAACTATTTAAATTAATTAATTTTAAATACCAATAAAACGACACTCAATTTTTAAGAGATTTAGCACTTACTTACAACAATATACAATGAAATAAGTTGTGAATAAATTATTTAACACAATTTTATTATTAATTTTTTGTTGATTTATGTTCAATATTAGATTTTACATCCAAAACAACTTGCAATGAGATCATAATAATAATAAAATAAATAGTACCAAAAAAGAAAAGCAAGAGAAGAATATGAAGAAAACAAAGAAGTAGAACAAAAGTAAGAAAAAAAAATGTTATTTTATGATACTTTTATTTTATTTTATTTTGAAAAATTATCCCTCAACCACCTTAAGAATATGGAGAGTGCAAATATCCACCACGAGTTTCTAATAATATCTCATAATCACCTCAAGTTTTTATTTTATATTGATCAACTACTTTTTCGTTAACTTATGGATTGTTTATTAAATGTCTGAAGTTCAAAATTTTATTTATTTCAATTCTTTTTAAAAATTTGCTTGTTTGTTTTTTTATAATTTATGTCTGATTTCAAACATTTACAACTGAACAGAAAAATTAAACTTTTGTAACTTTTATCGGAATGAAAAAATATTTGAATGAGAAGTAAATATTATATTCTAAAAATATCTCTATAAAATATACTTATTTCCTAAACTATACACTTATTTCCTAAACTATAAAATCTAATCATTTTTTTTGTTTTGATTTATAAGGACATGAATATTAAAGAACTCTGTTTAAAATATTTTATTTATAAAAACAAACAATATGCCACATATATTCAAATATTAAAAAAAATAAATATATTATTTATATATGTATATTCAGACCGATTCAGATTTCAGACAAAAAAATAAACGTTACCTCATTTAAACACGATTAAAAAATCTAAGATAAAATACAATTTAATCCATTAATTCATTTAAGAATGAAAAGCAATATTTTAGGAGGCTTCAAAAGCAAAATAGTTTTTTACCTTAAATTACTTAACGGTGGATAATGGAATCATAGAAGGAACCGTCTGCTAAAATATTGGAAGCTTGTTTGAATGGCCATTGATATTTAATCATATGCTAAGCCTGTTTAGATTTTAATACAATGCTATCATTTGTTCATTGTTTAATATAAGACCAATTTTTTTCCCAATTTATGTGTGTTTACTTTTCGAATTGGAGTGATAATCCTAAGGAGTAGAAATTTTAGGATTGAGAGTGTGGAGTAGAAGTGAGAGTAAGGTGTTTATTTACACATGAATGAGAGTGTGGATTGTCAATCAGAATCCGAATTATTTATTTACTTTGTCTTGGATTGAGAGTGGATTGTCACAAATTACAATTTTACCTTAATGTAAATAATATGTAACTTTTAATTAAAAAATAAATAATATTTATTTTATTATTAATTTTAATTATATAAAATAATAATAATAATTGATATTTTAATGATCTAAAATAAAAAATTTTATGAATTTTCTTATAATTATTTAAAACTAAAAATTATTGATAATATTTATTTAAAATTAAAAATTATTTATGAAATAAAAAAATTATTGTAATTTGTGATATTAATCGAGGATAATTTTGAAAGCAAAAGTAGTGAGAGTGGGACTCCCACCTCCTCCTATAGGAGTGAAAATATCACTCTACACTCTATAAATGAGTGGGATCCATAAAATGAGACTCTCACTCCCACCTTCAAATAACCAAGTAAATGTTGGAGTAGGAAGACTTCAGACTTCTCATTCCCACTCCAACAAATAAACACTCCATATGTATATTGACTACAAATACATAAAAAATCGTTAGATTGCCTTGATGGCTTTTTAGGAATCCATAACCTATAGCTATGAAGAGAAAAAAGAATACTGCAAGCCAGTGGCAGACTAAGACTCTAGAGATCATCTTCTGTCATCATGAAGAGAAAAAAGAATACGGCAAGCTAGTGGAAGACTAAGACTCTAGAGATAATCTTCTGTCATTATGAAGAGAAAAAAGAATAATTCAAGCTATTGGAAGACAAAGACTCTAGAGATCATCTTCTGCTAGCTAGTGGAAGACTTAAGACTCTGGAGATCATCTTCTGGTGCTCGAGTACACAATTGTTGCGACTTTTGTCTGCAATACTAATTAAGTGGTACGTTTAGCAAAGGATCATGTGGGGGCATGTGCCTCCACTAAACCTTTGAATACTCCCATCTCATACATGTATATGGGCCACAATTAATGCTAAATAAATGCATAGTTGACTGTCTTTGACCGCTTTAAATAGTCATATGCCCTCAATGGCTTGGTGGAAAGACATTTTTGTCAATAAAATTGCCTTCTAATCTAAGTGAAGAAATCGTGATATGATTTAGATTTTCTATGTATTCAGTACACTAATAGCCTTTAGGTTCTCCAGTTAGTAGCAAACCAAGAAATGCAGACGCTGACATTACAAATGACGAGGTTTCCTTTAAATTATTATATGTCGAAAAAGGACGCCTGTAACTAAATCTATATCCTCTGAAGGGTACTCTGCGCACGACACATAACTAATTTATATCACCAAAATTATCATTTAAAAAATATATTCCTACAATATACCCACAAAAAATTGGACCCCCCAAAAACAAACAATTTTTTTTAAATATAACACAAATAATAATAATTAGAGTAATTTAGGTCAATTCGAAATGGCTAATTTGGAATCAAATTGAAGTATTAATTGTATCATAGATTACCACCCTCGTGTATGACTATGACGTGACAAAGGCTCGTGGTCATGGGACATTGACTGGTGGACTAGTGAAAAGTCTGTTAAGTCAAGTCATTTTGGTCTTCGTCCGCTCCGTATTGGAAAATGATTTTAGCTTTTAACACTACGAAAAAATATCGTCAACACGAAAAAAAAAAAATGATGCATGATGGCCACGATAAGAAAATATTAGATATCGTTTTAATATGGACCAAGTCAACGTAATTAGTTTACGCTCTAATCGAAACGAGATTAGAACCGTTCTAATCTAAACGACTCAATAAAATTTTTAATAACACATAAAACGAGATTAGATGACGCTTTAATCTAAACGATTCTACAAGAGAGATTTTAATAAATAATCTCAAAGAAAATTATGAAAGAGAATTTTATTAATTGATCAAAGGTTGAAGTTACAATAATAAGACCTTTCTATTTATATTAGAGTAAATCTACTTCTCTAAGTTAACTTAAAAACAGAAACTAAATCACAATTATAATAGAAATAAAAGATTAAAAGACATTCCTTAATTGATTCTAATTAAAATAAAAAATAAAATTTTAGAATACTAAAATAACTAAAATAATGTCCTACATCACATGAATGGCATGAATGTAAAAGTAATAAAATTTGTAACTGGTGATTAAGCCATTATCTAACAAAAATTAATTTCTGAAGAGGCAACGTCCAACCAAATAAAAACAATGTGTTATTAACAATCTATTTAAAAAAAAAAAAATTCTTTAATAGGATTATCGAAATTGTCCGAGGTTTATATTTCCTATAATTTGTCATCTAATGGGTCAATAAATTAATTTGCTTCTTTTTTTGTCCTTTCCCCACTTGAATTTTCCTCCACGGCATGTTGATTATTCTTCATACTAGAGGGCATGCAATTGTCTCAATGACTTTTAAACTATAATTTTAAAGTGTTTCGTATATAATTTCAGGGATTGAGCCTATAATATCCATCCAACCCAAAAGATTAATTTATTGAAAACTATCCTACTTATAAATTCAAGTGATTTATTTTTACTATTTAATGTGAGACATGACTTATTATACTTTCACTTGCGATTTGAAAGTCAGAGTGATTTTATCTCGTAGTCATGTAATGAAAAAACTACAATGCTGTCACTAATTTTTATAAAATTATTATTTAAAAGTGATATTTAATAAATACTATCAAATTTTATTTCATAACTAAAACTTAATTTCATTACGCAACAACTATAGCTATAAGCACCACATAATCAAATACAGCCTTATTTCAGCATAAATCGAACTTGATTTTTAATTATTAATGTTTCTGGTAGCTTCACGTGGGAGTTGCTTTCTCCATTCTTGTCAAGTTAATTCAATGTCTTTTATATATATACATGTAAACGATCGTTTAGTCCTATATTTTAACTTAAGTATCCGTTTAGTCTCTACATTTTGAAAGTTACCTCAAGATATCTCTACTATTAAATATGTTACACTCTCACTTTTTCTTTACTTTTACAATAATACTCCTGCAACAATATTTTTGACATTAATTGTTTAATCTATAAAAAAATTTAATTAGTAAATTAACCAATAATTACTTATTAGCAAATTAAGCAATTTATTAACCAATTTATGACCAAGTCAATCAATACTGACAAGTTTATATGGAGTAGATTCTCTTATGGCGTAGTGGAAACGTAAGCAACATGACAATGGCAAAGCAGAAAGGATGGTGTGGAGATTGATTGATTCTCAATCAAATCTCCAAGTGGGAGAATGTCAAAATCGGTGGTCTTAGTTCTAGAAGCGCTTGCACTAAATTTCATCAAAAGCTGCATGTTTGAATGGAAATGATTGCAGCCAAAATCTAGAAGCAGCTAAAGTCCAAGTCGGCATCTAACCAAAGAAAAATATATAAATAAATATTATTTTATTCCTAAGGTTTAGCTATAAAAGGAGGATGCTCCTTCTCATATTATGTATCCCATCTTCAAGTGTTTTTCCTCTGTTTTGAGAGAGAAAGAGTTGTGAGAAAGTAGAGTCTTAATACTCTTGTCTAATTAGTGAGTGAGAGATTGGGTGTATTGGGGTTCTGGGAAGTGAGCTAAAATATTACAATACTTGTAATCCTTATATCACTATTAAAAATATTTTCCTTCTATCTTCGCCTGTGGATGTAGGCTAAAAGCCGAACCACGTAATTCCTGGTGTTTTCATGTGTGCTTGTTCTTGATTTTTATTCAATTTCATTTTAGCTGTGGCCCTACTTCGCCCATAAATTTCCTATCAACCAAATCCTTTTCTTTACCAAATGACACCTCAATCACCCCTGTTGAACAAACAAACCTTGTCAGTTATAGTAAATAATAAATTTAAAAATCCCAAAAACAAACAAACCTTAATGATGATAATCCAAATTCTAACTTTTGATGTTAGAGACAATCTTCAAAAATCTTCTTCATGCAACGCTTGCAGTGAAGCCTCAGCAAAACAGCCGTCGTCACCGGAGCAAGCATTATGTAATATAATAAAACCCATTAATTAATTAATTAATTAAACATGTCATCTTTGCCTTGATGAATTTTAAACTACAACTCTAACTTGTTCAGTATACTACTTGGGGGGAATGGGCCTAGGATGTCTATCCAACCAAATGACTAATTTATTAACCAACTGATTCACCTTTGCTAACTAATGTGAGACAAAACTTAATATACTATCATTGAGTGGAGGGTTAAAGCAATGTTATTTCACAGTCATCTACCAAAAAGATTACATTGTTGACACTAATTTTCACAAAATTAATATTTAAAAATTATATTTAACAAGCACAATCACATTTTATTTCATAACTAGAATTTAATTTCATTTGGGATCAGAGAACTCTAACTCTGTTGTTCGATGTCTCTACATTTTCTTAAACTCTCTACTCTCCTCGTGTAATTTCACTATTATTTGCAAAAGGCCTTCCTTATTAATATTCCCCTGCTAGTTTGAAATCATCGGAGGAATGAAGGACGCAATATATTTGCTTTGCCTTTCACATTAGTATCAAATTCTTCTGGGGAAACATACCAAATCTTGTTATTTTTATTAACAGTACCTGCATTATTTCCTGGAAATACATTCATGTTGATGTTTTAAGGCTTTTTCAACCGATCTTCAATAATTCTTGAGCAATCGCAATAATGAAAACAAGAACACCTAGAACAACACTAAAGCAATACATGCTGCACCAAGCTATCCAATTGAAAAGGAAAATATGCACTACTTTTATTGATCTCAGCAAACCAATTACAATCGAGAACTAAGAAGAGATTACAAGCTGTTGATCAAAGCTGATCTCACATAATTTCACTAAGAAATGAAGGAGATCGAGAGCAGATATCATGAGTAAATTAAGTATGGATCTTGGATACAGCCACTGCTCCCTTAGCAACTTCATCCCTGATGAACTGAAGTTTCATATCTATATGCTTAGTTCTCTCATGATACATCTGATTTTTGATCAAATGTATGACACTTTGATTATCACAGAAAACTTGAACTATTTTTTGATCTAACCAAAGCTCATTGAGAAGACCTTTGAGCCATATAACCTCCTTTACAACTTCAGTAGCTGCAATAAACTCAGCTTCTGTTGACGATAATGCCACCACATGCTGAAGTGAAGCTTTCCAGCATATCAGGCACATATTCAACATGAACATGTATCCTGAAATTGACTTCCTTTTAGCCAGATCTTTACCAAAATCAGAATCTACATACCCCTTAACCATGTTTGAGTCACTCCTTGACTTCCCATACATCAGACCACAGGTCGAAGATCCTCTGAGATACCTCATTATCCATCGCACAACACTCCAATGAGCCATGCTAGGATAACTAAGAAATCTGCTAACCACACTTACTGCATGAGCTATGTCTGGTCTGGTGCAGACCATTGCATACATTAAGCTCCCAACAACCTGAGCAAATGGAAACTCCTCCAATTGATCCTTAGTTTCTGATGGTTGAACTGCTGATAACTTGAAATGAGCACCTAAGGGAGTTAGAACACGCTTACAATCCAGCATATTAAAACTTTCAAAAACCTTCCTTATGTACCTCTCTTGACTTAGAAACAAGGTACCAGTAGCTTTGTTTCTGAAGATTTCCATGCTAAGAATTCTTGTTGCATTGCCAAGATTCTTCAACTCAAATTCTTTGTTAAGTAGACTCTTTAATTTTTCTATCTTAGATTTGTGTTTGCTGGCAATCAGCATATCATCCACATACAGCAGCTCTCCCTTAATCTGAACTACCAAAGTAAACACAACTGTCATATTGGCTTCTGTGATAACCTATGGAGATCATGAACTCATCAAATCTCCTATACCATTGTCTTGGAGATTGCTTTAGTTTATATAAGGATTTATGCAGCAAACACACATAATCTTCCTTCCTTTTGCACTTAAATCTCTCAAGCTGCATCATGAGTATCTGCTCTTCAAGATTTCCATGAAGGAAGGCTATTTTAACATCTAATTGCTCTAATTCCATATCAAGTAAAGCCACCATATTTAGGAGAGCTCTTATGGAGCTGTGCTTTACAACAGGAGAGAAAATTTCATTGAAATCCACTCCCTCTCTCTGAGTAAAGCCTCTAGCCACAAGTCTTGCTTTGAACTTGGAAGGTTCAACACCTGGAATTCCCGCATTCTCCTTGAAAAACCACTTACAACTGACTATTTTCTTGTTTCTTGGATTTGGTACAAGAGACTAGGTTTTGTTCTTCATCAGTGAATCCATTTCATCCCTCATTGCCTCGAGCCATTTACTACTGTTTTTACTCTCAACAGCTTCAGTATAGTTTTTAGGCTTCTTAATTACCATGTCTTCAGCACACGACAAAGCATAGGTAATTAAATCAGTATAACTATACCTCACTGGTGTATTGATTTGCCTTCTAACCATGTCTCTTGCTAACTGATTATTCTCCAAGTCAGCTTGCTGTAGGTTTGATCCCTCAGTATCCTCAATTTCAATTTTTGTTCTTTCTTCATCATCAGGTACCATTTTCTTATCATCTATATCATATCATCAGATACCTTCACCTCAAGCTTGGAACTATCAGTAGGGTTTTCAGTGTTGTGATTATCAAACACATCAGTAACTGTCTTTGAACCTTCTTTCAACATAACAGCTTAATGAAAAAGAACATCCCTGCTAATGATGCATCTCTTTTGCTCACCATACTAGATTCTATACCCTTTGACCCCATCTGGATATCCAACAAAGATTCCCTTCAAGGCTCTTGCATTAAGCTTTCTTTGATTGATGTGGACATATGCAGGGCACCCAAAAATCCTAAGATTTTCATAGTTTGTAGGTCTTCCTGACCAAATTTCTTCTGGTGTCTTGAAACTAATAGCTGCTGAAGGGCTTCTATTAACTAAGTAACATGCTGTACTTACAGCTTCTGCCCAGAAGCTTCTTAGAAGCTTAGAATTCACCAACATGCATCTTGTTTTATCAACCAAAGTCCTATTCATCCTCTCAGCCAAACCATTTTGCTGAGGGGTGAATCTCACAGTCTTATGTCTCTTTATTCCATGGCTTTGACAGAAACTTTCAAACTCGTTATTGTAAAACTCCAGGTCATTGTCTGTTTTGAGGCATTTAAGGTTGAAACCAGATTGATTTTTGACAAAAGCTTTCCACACCTTAAATTTTTCTAATGCTTCATCCTTGGCCTTGAGTATGTAAATCCACACCTTTCTTGAAAAATCATCTGCCAAAGACATGAAATATTTCCACCACTTACAGATGAGACTTATGCAGGCCCCCAATAGTCAGCATGCACATAATCCAAAACCCGTTTAGATATATGCTGCCCTTTGGGAACTTAGACCTGTGAGCCTTGCCAAGATGCAATTTTCACAGAAATCCAATTCCTTAATTTTGTCCCCACCAAGGAGCCCTTATCTACTAAGCTCTTGCATCCCTTTAACACTCATATGCCCAAGTCTAAGGTGCCACAGTTTGGTTTTATCTTCCTTAGAAACAGTAGATAAACCCACTGTTACAGGCACTGATGATCTTTGCAATACATACAGGCCATTTTCCTTAACCCCTTTCATTACTATCTCAGTCCCTTTCATTACATTTAAGTCACCATTTTCAGACTTAAAGCAATGCCCTGAGTTGTCCAGCATGCCTAAAGAGATTAGATTTCTCTTTAGCCTAGGAGCATGCCTTACTTCATGTAGAGCCCTTATGGTTCCATGAAACATCTTCACTTTGACAGAACCAATCCCAACAATTCTGCACACATTATTGTTCCCTATCAAGACTCTACCACCATCCACAGCCTCATATTTGTAAAATAAATTTTTATTAGGACACAAATGAAAAGAGCAACCAGAGTCTATAACCGACTGACCTTTTGTACTGCTATTTGAAGCCACCAGTAAATCAGCACTTTGATATCCATCAGATGACACATCAGAGGCCACTGCTGCATCTCCAGATTTTTCTTTTTCAACCTTCTTTTTCTCAGGACAATCTCTGATATAATGGCCATGTTTTCTACAATAGAAATACTTCCTCTTTTTCATCTTTTCTTTTGTAGATGCAACATCTTTCTTTACTTGATTCTTGTTCTTTTTCTGCTTCTTCTTTTTTGATCTTGCAACTAAGCCTTCACCATTGCTAAGTTCATGCCCATTATTTTTTTGAATTTCCTTAGAACTCAGAGAGGCTTTAACATCTACTAAGGTTAAAGTGGTTCTACCATATAGCATAGGATCCACAAAGCCTTTATAAGACTTTGGTAATAAACTCAGTGGGAAGAAAGCCTTGTCTTCATCACTGATCTTTACATTTTCAACCCCCTCAAGATCAAGAATGATCTTGTTAAAGGTGTCAATGTGTTCTTGTATAGATACCCCTTCTTTCATTGAAAACGTATACAACCTTTTCTTCAAGAACAGCCTATGTTTTAGGGATTTCTTCATGCACAGGGCCTTCACCATATTCCATATACCCATGGCTATTTTCTCTTCAGAAATTTCCCTAAAGATTGAGTCATTGAGACTCAAAATTAAGGTACTATGAGCCCTATTTTGGATCTGTTTCTTCTTTTCATCAGGCTTAGAGCTTCCTGCCCCATCTTGATCTTCCTCTTCCAAAGCAGACTCAAGACCCTGATGAACCAGAAGTGCCCTCATCTTCATCTTCCATAAAGAAAAATCATTACTAATGGTGAATTTCACTATTTCAGGTTTAGGAAGAGACATGATGGAAACTCACCAAGCTCTGATACCACTTGTTGCTGTTTTAAGGCTTTTTCAATCGATCTTTAATAATTCTTGAGCAATCACAATAATGAGAATAAGAAAAAGATTAAGAATAAGAACACTCAGAACAATACTAAAGCAATAGACACTGCGCCAAGCTACCCAATTGAGAAGGAAAATATGCACTACTTTTATTGATCTCAACAAACCAACTACAATTGAGAACTAAGAAGAGATTACAAGCTATTGATCAAAACCGATCTCACACAATTTCACTAAGAAATGAAGGAGATCGAGAACAGATATTAGGAGTAAATGATCAGCTCGTTATATATTTATGAATCTGGGAATCAATAACAGAATATACAAACTAATGCCACCTCAGCAACCAAATATCATCGGCACCCCTTAAACTGAAGTTAACTGCATTAACACCCCTAACTTCTTGAAGTGTTGGACTTGAGTCCAGAAGCAGCAGCTCATATTCTCACAATTCATGTTAGCCCTATGGACAAAGCAGTTTCACATTAAGGAGGATTAAAGTAAAAGAAAAGGATAGAACCAGTTCTCCCTATTTGTTGCACTAGCCATCAGATTTCCATCTTATATTAACTATTGGCCAAAAAAATAATTTTTTATTTAAATTTGTGAAAAAGATTTAAACATTCTCATCCTAAAATAAGTTCCATGAAAACAATCATGATATTTATGGAATATTTACAGCTAAGAATGAGTGCTACTACTTAATTAATAAAATCTCTTGAACTAATTATTTAGAGGTCCAATCTGTTGAAAAGTCAAATAAGCTTCTTTTCAATTTGGTAGCACAGAAATAGACAAACATGGAATGCTTGTTAAAGTCAAAAAGGGCATGAAGAAGTTTTTGCATTTTGTAGACTTTCTAATGGAATTGAAGAGTTGAGGTTAGGTGGCCGGAAACATTGAAGAAAGAATTGGTTGTCAGGTGCAATAGTGCAAGCTTGGTGCCTATAAATAGAGGGCATTTATTCATTCCATTCTATCCCAAAATGTAGAGTTAAAGAGCTTAAGAAATTTAGCTCTCTCTGAGGGAGTGCAGAGAGAATTCTTTATGAGAGAGTCCAGAGAAAGGAAGCATATTTGCAAGTGAGTTCTTATAAAGTTTGGGAGATCATTTTCTTGGGTGCTCAGTTGGGTTATGCACCATTTGTAGAGATGTGAGAGAAAGTGTGTCTTGAAAAAATTGTTTCCTTCAAGAGTGTGTGAAAGTACTGGGTGTATTTGGGTATTGGGGAAGTGAGGTTCTATTACTCAAATTTGTACTCTATTAATTATTAGTAAAAAAACTTACTCTCTTGTCTCCATGGACGTAGGCTTTATTGTCGAACCACGTAAATCTTATGTCATTTGTTTTTTTTGTGAACATTGGGTGCGTATTGATTCTGCATTTGCACACAAGTGGTATCGGACCATGATGGGTGTCGAAGCCAGCAAATATAAAAAACCTACTCTAGACAAGATTGTGTATAGTGATTGAGCAGAGTCGTGTCAGAGATCGGTAATTATTTAAATCTTTTTAGAATGAAAATGTAAAATTGGGGATTGTTGACAATAATGAAAATCAAATGAAAATAATAAGAATACAAATTAAAATTATAATTCAAAATAAAAAAACTCTGGTTGATGGAATTAACTCAGCATTGATTCGACTACTGATCATTGATACAAATATAAATCATTACTACTTATGAATATACTGGTTATAGCTAGTGAGGCACTCTAATAGTCAATCTCTCCTTAACTAGTTGATAACCGAGGTACGACCGTTGGTTATTTCTCTAATCAATAGACAACTCTAGATACGATTATAGGATTTAATTAATTGACAGCATGAAAAGCTAGAGAGACCTAAATCCTAATCAACAAACGCATACGATGGCTCATTTAAATTAGATTGTTTATTCTCATAACACAACGCACTGCTATGCTATTTGCCACAAACATAAAAATATTTATACGATGAATCTTTCAATTGGCAGTAGATTAAGTTGATAATTAAATAGTGGCCAATTATCTAATTAACAAACATAATCATAACACTAATTTAGAGAATAAGCAAATACCCAAAAAGCAATAAAACAATTAAAGCATAAGAAAGATCTTATAGTATTGGCGAATCAAAGCTTCATTAATCTTAAATCAGAAAAATGAGTTTGGTTCCTCATGTAGAAGACAGAAAATCCTAGAAAAATATTCTCTTTTTTTTCTATCGATTCTAAATCTATTCTTCTCTTTCATGTTTTTCCCCATTTTTAGTTTTCCAAAAAAAAAATACTAATATCTAAAAATATTATCTAAAGATTAAATTCAAAATTACAAAAGTAACAAAAAGATAAAACATGTTAAAATAAAAGCTTCAGGTCCTCAATTGACAGCATGCACCCATGCCTTAGCAATAAACTTCTTCTCAAGCTCAGAATTTCACCAAGAAGATGATTCACCCTCAAACATCATCTTGTAGTGCAATTTAGCACCAATCAATAGAATTGCACCTACAAAAATAAAGTGCAAGTAAATCACTATTATTAAGTGCAAAACATCGATACCAAAGGGAGTAAACAATGCAAAACTAATGCATAAAATGCACTCCAACAGACCACAACAAATGACGCTTCTGCGGCACAACAAGTTTGTTGTGTTTGATTTAGTCATGGCAGGTTATGGCCTATTTTGAAGAGCAACGGGCCAGTTTGCTTGTGAATATTTGCATTGGAAGCATGGTATGAAAAAATATAGAGGCTCTCAGTATTTATATTTGAATTTTCTTTTCTATCAAGTGCTTCTACCAATTTTTATTATAATGTTTTTTTTCATCGAGTAATTTCCATCTATGACAATTGTTTTGATGCTTATGCTTATTATTCTCTTCAAGATATCTTGATGTAGGTTCCTTAAAGTATAAATTCAAAGTTAGAATTCTCTTGTAAGTTTCATTATTACATGGATTCCTATATTGTACAATTCTAGAAATAGTTTAACCTCTCTCTTTCTAAAAGCCTTTATAGCTAGATTCTTATTCATCTTTGTAATATCCATTGATGATTTTGTCGTTCTATTAGTTGCTTGTGTTAAATTATATTTATTTTTAACGAATTTTGGTATTGCTTTGCAGGAGTTGACTTTCGGATATTTTGAGGTTTATTGCTAATGCTATCATGGAGAGATTGAAGAATAGGATTTGGTTAGAACTTTTGCTAATAGTATGTGCAATTTTGACAAAAGAAGAGGTTAATATAAGAATCACTATTTTGTGTTATTAAGTTCTTGTACATTTTACACTCGTTACGAAATTGCATTGACAATTACAAGAGGATGTTAATGGAATCTTTTATATCAATATATTATTAGTTTTATTAATCTTTAAATTAACAAACGTATAGAGCTTTTAATGATAATGTATATATATTCTTAAAGCAAAATGTTATTTGCAACTTCCATACATATGTTGTCGAAAATATACAAGTAAAACAAGGTTTCAACCACATTTATTGAATGTGGTTTAATATAATTTAACAACAGGAAAAACACTCTTAACATTGTGTAAGAATCGTTGTTGAAAATATTGAACTTAAGACAGCATCAACATACATTACAGATTGTTAAAGCCCTTTTTTCTTGTAGTGAATATTTCTCTAATTTTCTTCTATGAAGAATAAAGTTAAGTAGACTATTCTGTCCGAGGGCACATGTCGATCCTTATATATAGGATTTCGTTCTAGTGCACAACATCGCATCTGTCAAAATATGATTTGGCCCTTGCATGCTATGGGTCCATAGGCACCCAATCATATCTTGACATGTGCGATGTCGCACATCAAATATGCTAGACGCCGTGCACTATATCATCTCTCTCTCTCTCTCTCTCTCTCTCTCTATATATATATATATATATTCAATATTATATTATTTTACGAGTTTGAGTACTTGCTGACCGAAGAGATTTACAGTCTATTTCTTCCTTTCTTTTTTTCCCTTTTTTTCTTTCATTTCCAAGGATAAGGTTTTCGGGTTAGGAACTTTGTTGCACTCAAGAATAATACAATTTTTTTTTGGTTGAATTTTAATAACAAACTAGCATCTTCTTAGGTCTATTTTATAGAAGTGCTTTGTTTTGAAGGGACCAAAGTACTTTAACAAAACTTTTAATGGCAACTCAATTTCTAACCAATATAAGCATGATTCGAGCATAGAAATAATTTTAATAGTCAATGGAAATAAAATTAAAGTTATCAAAGAATGTTTTCCCCTTTTACATAAACAGGTAACACTAAGATAATGAAGGTTTTTAACACCACATTTAGAGATCAGATTTTTGTAAATTCACATAATTTAACAAAATAATGAACAAATTGATAAATAGTAATTACGGTGGAAAATCTTGATAAGGCCGACTTTTGTTTGTGATCGACAGTGGGTTTTGCAGTCAAGCTTCCTTTTGCCTGATAAATCTACTGAACAACATGACTATTTTAATAGATGAAATAATAAATTTATATTTTATTTTCCATAAATTATGATTCACAGATCACTTGCTAGCTACAAGAATTAGCTAATCAATATGTGAAGTTTGTTTTAGAAAAATATTTAAGAACAGAGGGCATAATTAAGCTGGCATGGTTATGGTTAAATTAACTCAATCATTTTTAACATATCGACACACAATAATATTTATTTATTTATTTCCTTTTTTAGCAAAACACGGTACACTTAAATAAACAAAAAAATCCCTTGTATATCTCAAGAGATCTTATCAGTTAAACTGAATCAAACCAACACTTGCACAGCTAATGGGTAATAATATACCCATTTTTTTTTATTTAATTAAACATAACACAAAAGAGTAACATTGAGATTAACCAGTGTGGTTGGGATTTCGCCTGTATTGAGGGACAATAAGAAAATCAAGATTGCCATTTGCATTTTCATCATCAACAATACTGAGAAGAGGAAATAGTAGGAGGAACCCTACCGACCAATCGTAATTGCTTGAAAAAATCATATTAAGAAATTTAATCATATATGCACATATTAAAATAGAAATTATAAATGATATTTAATTAAAATTGGTCTAAAAACCTAGGCAGATAGTTTCCATAATCTTCAAATCAGAAAAGATATCTGTTTCCAGAAACAAATTTTCAAAGTAATTAAGTTGCTTTCGCGACTTCTTGCTTCTGATTTGATATAACCTGCATGTAATGTATATACAGAAAGTGAAGTAGCCGAGGGTACAAGGTAGTCAGGTGTATATATAGAGAGTGAAGTAGCCGCGGATGCAAGGTAGGTGACTGATTGACCGAAGAGATTTACTCTCTTTTTATTTTTCTTCTTTTCCTTTTTTTTTCTTTTCATTTCTAAAAATAAGGGTTTTGGGGTTAGGAATTTAATTGCACTCAAGAATAATACAAAGAATTATTTTATTTTATTTTATTAAGAAATTAGCATCTTCTTATGTCTTTTTTATAGAAGTGCTCTGTTTTTAAAACACCAAAATGCTTTAATTTATAATGGCAACCCAATTTCTTTCTCATCAATTTAAGCGGGATTCGAGCATGCAAATATGATGGAGGAAAAATACAAAACAAAGTCATCCAAGTATAGTTTCCCCTCTACATAAACAAATAACGTTAAGATGATGGAGGTTTTCAACTCCAGGTTTAGAGATCAGATTTTGTAACTTCATATGACTTAAACAAAATAACTAACAAATTAATTCATAGTAATAATGGTTGAAAATCATGCTAGCGACGACTTTCGTCTCTGCTTACGAGTGGGCCTTGCAATCAAGCTCCAATTTGCATGATAAGCCTACTAAACAACATGACTATTTTAAACGATGAGATTATAAATTTTTATCGTATATTCAATAAATCATGATCCAGGTTTCACTTGCTAGCCGCAAGAATTAGCTATGAATACGTGGAGGTTGCTTCAGAAAAATATTTAAGAAGAGACAGCATAATTAAGCACATGGTTAAATTAACTCAATCAATTTTAACACATGGACACACAATAATATTCATTTATTTATTCCCTTTTTTAGGAAAACACAGTACACTTAAACAAACGAAGAAAATCTCTTATATATTTCAAGAGATCTTATTAGTTGAACTAAACCAAAGCAACACTGACACAAGTAACAGGTAATAATATACCTACTTTTTTATTTAATTAAACATAACACAAAAGAGTAATACCGCAATCAACCAGTGTAGTTGGGATTTCTCCTATATTGAGAGACAGCAAGAAGATCAAGATTGTCATTTGCAACGTCATCATCATTGATATTGAGAAGAGGACATTGTATGAAGATGATAATCTCCGACCAATCATAATTGCCTGAAAATTTTAGATTAAAAAAATTAATCATATACACATTAAAATAAGAACTATAAATGGTATTCAACTGAAGTTGGCCTAAATAGTTTCCATAATCTTCAAATCAGAAAAGATATCTGTTTCCGGAAACAAAATTTCAAAGTAATTAAATTGTTTTTGCGACTTCTTGCTTCTGATTTGAAATAACCTGCATGTAATGTATATATAGTGAATGAAGTAGGCAAGTAGCCAAGAGTGCAAGGTAGGTGACTAGGGCGTAGGTAGTTACATGACAAACTAATAGCAATAATAAAGTCTTTTCTTCCAAAATGTTATTAATTTAATTTGAAAATTGTGGACAGAGCCACAAAAATGTGGTTTTTTCATGACACATTTTTCAATGGTTCAGAAGCATCTCATGGCCACAATAATTTGTAAATGTAAACGATAATTGAAAATGTATAGTCTGAGTCGATATGTATATTCCTTTAATTTGCAGGCGCATGGTAAAAGCTTGAAAATGAAATAGCAAAATTGTTTGACAATTTTGTTCGTGCAACTAAATGCGAAGTGGTGAGGTTGGTAACCATTGAACAAGTCGGCAATTGTGCAGGCAAAATTGTTGACAAAGTGTGCATGGCTTTAATGCATGCAAATGAAATTTCGTTGAAAATTCTCACGTGTTCTTAGGCCATTACGAATGGTCAGCAATTCATGGGGAAAAGACCACCAACACCCCCAAGGTTTACTTAAATGATCACACACATCCCTTTATTTTCATAAATGATCATATAAGCCCCTTTTTTACTATTATACCATTGATTACAACAATCAAATAATTGAATTTAAATAAACTACTATATTGAATTTAAATAAACTACTATATTGAATTCAAATTTTGTATTTATGATATTGCCATTACGGAAACATGTGATTCCCACTAAATAATTCATTATCTTTCTAAAATCAATGTTAATTGTTAAAAAAAAGAATAATAATAATAATATTATTATTTCTTACTTTTTAAGATAGGAATGACTAAGGAGATATGTATAAATGAACACCGTTCGAACTCAACTAAAATTAAATTCGCCATATCATTATAATGGATGTTATTATCGCTAATTTGGAGTCAGAGTCATGCACTAGTGGTCTTTGTATCGTAAATTACCACCCCTGTGTATGACTATGACGTGACAAAGGCTCATGGAAATCAGCACTGACTCGAGACTAGTGAGGGTCTGTCTTTAATGAGTATCAATTTAGATCTCTGTCTTTAATAAATTTGCTTCTTTTTTCTCCTTTCCCCACTATTACCAGTTCACTTAACTTTTCCTTCACGGCATGTTGAGTGTTCCGTATCCTCTAACAATGCCTTGAATGAATGAGATCTTCTACTCCATCAGTGCTTGGGTGTTGTGTTTCATTTGGGATTAGATTTCTCATATAGACTGTCCGATGTCTCCGCATTTTCTTGAACTCTCTACTCTCCTCGTGTAATTAAGGAGGATTAAAGTAGAAGAAAAGAATAGAACCAGTTCTCCCGATTTGTTGCACTAGCTATCAGATTTCAATATTATAGTCACATTGGCCAAAAACATAATTTTTTATTTAAATTGTGAAAAAGACTTGAATGTTCTCATCGTAAAATTAGTTCCATTAAAACAATCATAATATTTATGGAATATTTATAACTAAGAACGAGTGCTACTGCTTAACTAGCTAGTAAAATCTATTGAACTAATTTAAAGGTTCAATCCTGCTCACATAAGTAAGGAAAGCATATTTGTTTAGATATTTATTGTATTGAATTTCACCCTTTCAATACTTCTACCTAGTTATTACGATTTCAACAAGTTTACGATGTTAATGATCAAACAGTACACTTTCTAAACTAGCTAAAATAGTACCTAGCTAGCTAATTACATAAGGGATTAATGGGATAGATGTGGATGTCTAGTTTTAGAGTTTGAATTTTTTTTAAAATTAATTAAAGAAAATATATTATTCTTAATTAAATAAAAACCAAAGCAACTCATACATAATTTCAGGCGTGTTTACACGTCCAAAACACGAAGGAAAAAAATTGAACCGATCGAACAGAAAAATTGAAAGTTAACTAAATTCATAACTGAAAAGGACAGCTAGCAAAAAAAAAATTACTTTCTGAAGCGGCAATGTCCCACCAAAATAATTTTGATTTATTGAACTTTTAATTTATAATTTAATTGAGAATTTATTTAATTGCCGTCATTCTAGTTATTGAAAATGCTTTTGCTGGGGGTTGGTTCAATATTTGGTTAGAGTCTGATTCCATGCTGGCAGTCCAACTCCTTCTCAAGCTTTCACTTCATCCCCAAGGCCATTTGTCATTGTTTAGAGATCTGAGCTGATCCACTTGCCGGTTTGTTTAACTTTTCCTTCACCGCTGGTACAGTTCGAATATTTTGCATATTTGAGGGCATGTGTCAAAATGTTTGATAAATACTTATAATTCTAATTTGACAGTTTTAATCCTCGTTTGCCAAAATATAATTAATTGCAGCATAGTGATGAGGAAGCTGAAGCCGTGAACAAGATTACTTACAAATATTGAAGCAAAGAGAGATCTTGCAATGAGTTTGGTATTTGACTGTCAACTTGCGAAAGCTCAAGTCCATGTCGCAGTGATTATGTCCAATGAATGAATAGATTTTGATGAAAGAAAATCTGTACATGTACATTTTGTGTACGCAGTGACCTTGTGTTCAATATGCCATGGAGTAGTTTCAAAGAAAGGGATGTTATAATCCATTGGATCACTGAGAAGACAATCTCCACTGCCCCAATTAAAACCTATTTCACTATTCTTGTACTGAAGTTCTGCTTTTCTCAAAACTGTTATTATTATTATTATTATTTTAATGGTCTTAAAGTTATCATTAAAAAAAATATATTAATTTCCAAACACTATTATTTTATGAATAAAGTTTTCGTTTCACCGTCACAACCATATTACAATAGCTGAATTAAAAACAATCACAAAAATAGTACACTAACAATATAAAGAAAAGAAAAACAAGTACTCATAATTAGTAGTGCCAACTCTTCGAAGAAAAAAACCTAATTACATTCATTCAGTTTCTACATCTCCTCTTTCTCCTCCTTGTTTTTTGCTGCATCCCCAATTTCTCCAGAAACCATCCCGCTATTCCTGTGCTGAAGCTGAACCCGAGAACCAATCCTGCTACAAGTCCACCTGCATAGCCTATCAGAATGATTTTCCAATCAGATGCGCCTGAAAACAGAGCCTCCGAGCCTTCAATCTGATCTTCATTTGCTGGAGCTTCAGAATTCTCGCATTCTTTGAACCAAGGCTTTCCGCACAATCCAGAGTTCCCATCAAATGAACTATTGCCAAATGTAGGAAATTGGTTTGCTTGTGGAATGGGACCCGTGAGATTGTTGTTTGAGACATTGAAGAATTCAAGGAATGTGAGCCCAGTTAGCTGCTGTGGAATCTGTCCTGAAAACCTGTTGTTTGAGAGATCCAATGATTCCAAATTTTTTAAGTTGCCCAAACGTGATGGAATACGGCCTTGGAGGTTATTGTTGGCGAGGCTGAGAACTTGAAGTCCCTTTAAATTGGCAACCGATGTTGGAATCTCCCCATTAAATCTGTTGCTTGAGAGGATAATACCCGTGAGAATATCTGGGATCTTGTCATATGTCATCATTTGGCCTTTGTTGCTCATTGTTATTGAGTAGTCATAGAAGGGAAAGTATCCATAGAAGTCAACCGAAAAATACGAAGAGAGGAAATTTCGTGTATATCTCAGCTGACTTGCATTGACAAATTTCATGGCATTCCAACATTGAAAATGTTTTGATGGAAGCTGACCTATAAAGCTGTTGTTAGATAGGTCAATGATTCGAAGCTTTGGAAATCCACACTCCATTTCAGGTTCCTTGATTTCGCCATGGAAGTTGTTGGATTGTAAGATAAGAATGTTTAACTCTGAAAGACTTCCCAACCATGCAGGAAAAGTAACATTGATTTGGTTATTCCCAAGATCAAGAATTTCTAACACTGTACAATTGGCCAATGATTTAGGAATTCCTCCTTGTAATAGATTATGGCTCAAATCAATCATCTCCAAATTACTTCCCCTCATGAAGGTATCTGGGATGGTCCCAAAGAAGTTGTTCTCTTGCAAATCTAGCACTGAAAGTTCACCACTGAAATTGCCAAAACATTGAGGAAGCTCACCACTTAAGTTATTAGCTGACAAATCAAGGATATAAAGACTACTCAAATTGCATATCCATGATGGAATTTCCCCTGTTAGGTTGTTCTTTGAAACTAGATAGTGCCTTGTTTTGGTGGGTGGAGCTGGGATTGGTCCTTGAAGGAAATTAGAACTGAGATCCAAAGTAAATGAATCACTACTCCAGGGAAGAACTGTAGGATTTTGATCAAACCCAGTTAAAGAGTTTTCGGAAAGGTTCAAGTAGCTGAAATTCTGCATACTTGTGTTCAACAGCCATTTAGGTATGTTTCCATGTATTTTGTTGGCGGAAAGGTCTAGCGCCTTCAAATGTTTTTGGTGTCTCAAGAAATGTGGAAATTCAGAAAGGTTGCATGATTGCAGTCCTACAAACAAAAATTTTTCTGAGGTGGTGTAAGAAGAGGCTTTGTTAAGCAATGACAACCTGTTTGATGAGAGATACAAAGTTTCCAAACTTTTTAGACTAAAAAGAAAAGTATCAAGCTCCATTGTGCCACTAAAATTATTTTGAGAAAGCTTGAGATAGCGGAGTTGGGTCAGATTACCTAGTGATGGTGGAATTCGACCTGAAAAATTGCAAGAAGAGACATCCAATCTTTCCAATGACCTAAGACTACCGATAGAAGCAGGCAACTCACCCAAAAAATTGTTCCATGCAAGGTCCAACAATTGTACTTGGGTCAGATTACCCAACGAAGGCGGAATTCGACCATTAAAACTGCATGCCATGATATCTAAGAATTCCAGTGACCTAAGATTTCCAATGAAAGCCGGGAACTCCCCAAAAAAATTGTTAGATAAAAGTAACAGTGAACGCAGTTGGGTTAGATTTCCAATGAACGCAGTCAACTCACCGGATATTCTATTAAATGAAAGGTTTAGTTCTTCCAAAGAACCAAGGTTTCCAATAGAAGTAGGCAACTCGCCCGATAAATTATTATTGAAAAGACTTAGGTGAACAAGCATGGTTAGATTACCAAGTGAAGATGGAACACTTCCTGGAAAATATTAGAAATAAAAATCATTGCTATCCTGATGAAATACTGATGATATGACATGTTAAATTAAGAATTGTAATATTTAACGATCTGAGCCTAATTAAGAATAAAAATTTTAATAATAATAAATTTACCTCGCAATTGGCAGCGTGACAAAGATAGAAATGTCAAAGAAGATAGATTTGCCAACTTATGGGGTATCGAAGAAGAAATTGTCACACCGTCAAGATTAAGCTCTTTCAATTTAGTTTTCTCGACTAGACTTGAGAGACTTGGCTTTCCGAGTTCAAGATTTATTTGATGAGGAAGAACATCAAATGGATCTCTTGACAAATCAAGTGACACTAAGTTGGTGAGCTCTAGGATTTCTGACGGTATTTGACCCCCGAAAAAAGAATTGGAGATGTTTAGATAAGATAACCTCGAAAGTTGATGATTTTTTGTAGGATTTTAGAGGAATTGAAGTTATTAAAAGCAAGATTAAGCCACTCAAGATAGACAAGGTTGAAGAGGCTGCTGCTAGAGTTGATAGAACCCTGAAGGCAGCTATTGGAGAGATCAAGCTTGATGACATGACCTGTATTTTCGTTGCACTCGACTCCATCCCACGAGCAGCAATCAATATCACCTTCTTCTGGCTTCCATGATTCTGCTTTTGGATGACATGGATCATTAATCCAAGGAAAAGAAGTATAAGTCTTGTTAATGATAAGGCTTTCTTTGAATTGCAACAATGTAGTGCGCTCATCATCATGGCAGAGTGGCAGCATAGAAGAAGAAGCTATGAAGGTAGCATTTGTACGATTAATGAAGATGAGGAAATAAGCAAACTGCATAAATGTGAAGAAACCCATAGTTTCCTGGCAAAAAATTACTCTATCAATGTGAAGAACCACAAGGATCTTAATTGGTTTGCTTTTAATGGCAATTTGGAACCATGGCAAAGCTTAATTTTCCAGTGGCAATGGGTAAATTCTCATTTTTCTTCCAATTTTGAATGTGAATATTCAATGTAGATTGGCCTAAGTCCTTCAAGTCGTCGTGAAAAAAATTATTCGGCCAGTGAAAGAGAATTGTATGGACTCGGTGCAAGTCAAGAAAAGTTGTGAGACCAATTTTTCTATGTATTACAATCATATAGAATTAATTAACGCAAGATGCTTAATTAAAAATATCTTCGACAGTTTCAGAAATTCCTTTACATATCTCTTTTGCCCTTTTATATATTATATGTGTCTATCGATTTATTGGCTCCTTCTTCAAAATCTTTAAAACTCATTTCTTAATAGTAGTTTCTCAACAAAGTAATAAAATAGAATATAGGAGAAAAGTCATCATCACCATAAAGTGTGTTCAAAATGGTCGCACAAATTCCTTTACTATTAAAAAACTACTCGCAAAAGCTTAATTGCAAAACAAATTAATAAATAAAAGAGGCAGAGTAACATTGAGGAAGAGATGGTGGTCCGGATGGGGGATTCAGATTGGAGGGAGGTGAGCTTATCCTGGGCACAGGAGTAGCTGATTACAGTGCGGCCCCTATTGGAAAATATTATAATGAAATACATGGATATTAGACAATCTCTTTTAGTAATTTACCAAGAAAATTATAACATTAAGGGCCTCTAAAATTTATCAAATTGATTCATAAATAACGACCACACAACTCTGGAACCTGAAAATCAAGATTCTGCAAATTTTTAATAATTCTTGCTCTAGAATCAATATAATCTATAGCCAAAATAAAACTCCATTATTTCTTTTTACCAAATACGTAGAAAATTATATATCAGTAAATAAGTAAATAATTTACCCAGAAAATACTTTTTCTTTTTACCAAAGGTGCGATTGCTTTAGCCTTGGGGAATCTATTTAGAAAACTTATAAAGGAGTTTGGGTCATGAATGATGCCTCTATTTGCTCGGAATTCACTTGACTCGATAGTTTCAGGAGATTAAAAGACACCAAATTAATTACTTTTCACCTTTTACAATTTTACTTACATTGATAATCCTCATTCGGCAAAAGTGAGGAGACCATACTAGATACTACCCTTTGGATGATTGAATTTGACTGATTTTTACCCTTTTTTCTTTAATCATCTTCCCAAAGTGTCATTTCACAAAATATTAGGAAAATTTTAGATATGCTAGCAATGAATTTACTGAGAAAGATGAATTTTAGCAGAGAATCTCAGTCAACTATTGTTGGCATGAGCACGTGAGAGAGAGTTTTAGATGAAAGAATTATTGTGCTAAAAGAATTTGGTCATTTATCTAAACGGAGAACTAAAAACAAGTAATTGAACAGATGAAGAATTCATGTTTGTGATAAAACAAATTAAGTTGTCTACTTAATTTATTTGTCATTAATCTTTAAGTTTAGGAAAGTCGTTTTACACGTATCTTTATTCTATTGGCTCGTGTCCCCAACTTTGTCCCCATTTATATGCATCTATCATTTCAAAAAAAAAAACAAAAAAGATGTGCAAGCTTCTATTGCTCGATGCTTACAACTATGTTCAGATTCATGCAAGTATGGCAAAATCAAATGCTGACAAAATAATTGCAGCAAGAAGGCAACTTCTCTTACATTTCCCATATAGATGCTGTTGGCTATTTCAGTCAGTTTTTTTTTTTTTTTAACTAAATAACAGAGGAGTGCAAAGAAGAAAATAGCTTGGGCAATGCTTTAGAAAAAAACAAAAAAAGTTACTGTATTTCAATATCCTCTGTTTTTTAGTACTTTTGAGTTTTCTAAAAACATTATAAGTTCCTTCGTATTAATTATATATTTTTTTGTCACTGTTTTACCACTAGGAATGAAATGAGATAATAAAAATTTTCCAGAAATCCATGTGGTAAAAATAATTTCTGAGATAGGAAGAAAGTTTTAATCTTTACCAAATTTTTTCAGGAATCCAAGTATTAAAATTAAATTCTAAGATACGATGAAAAAAATAAAAAAGTGTAAACATTATGCTAGAAGTCTTCAAAAAAAATTACTTACAGTTTCTACCACGTCTCCTGATTCTCCTGATTCTTTCTGATTGCATCCCAAACTTCTCTGTAAACCATTAGCCGACCCTTATTGCTAAAACTGATGCATATCCAGCAAAAACTACCACACATACTGATGCATATCCCAAATTTCTCAATTTTAATTTTTTTTTTTATAAAAAGAAAAACATAAATTTCCATTAAAATAACCACAACAGTATCACAATAACAGATTTAAGAACGCACGCAATGCTATGTCACTACCAATCACATCATCCAACTCAATTATTACACATTTTGTTGCATCTTAATTTATTTATTAAAAAAAATTATTTTTCCTTGCTCAGTAGTGAAATTAAAAAGCATGAATTTGGTTTATTTAGCTACATACAACACTTGCACTAAAAATTTGAAAAAACAACAAGCAATTATAGATAATTGAAGAAAATATAATTTATAAAAGAACAAAATTTATTTATCATTCAGTATTATTACTCTAAGAGCTTAATAACAAATAAATAAATGAATGAATGAATGAATAAATGAAGAGGCAAAGTACTGATGGCATCGACATTCAGGATAAGGTGGTGGTCGGAAGTTGGGAATTCTGATAGGTGGGAGGTGAACTTATCCTGAGTGCGGCAGCAGCCGATAACGGTGTGGCCGCGGTTGGCCATCTCTATCCCCTGCTCACGCCCGTTATTAGTACCGTGTTCGCGATTTGCTTCTCGCTATCCCGTAAAACGACGTCGTTGCTACCATGGTTGCTGTTGTCATTATATCCTGCCCTGTGTACACGTGGTCGATGGACAACTATTTGTGTGACACCATTTTGAAATAAAAGGATTATAGAATTGTCAATAAATTTTAGCTAATTTATAAAATACTGTAATCATAACTTAAACTTATTTTGTATGTTTACAAAAAAGAGTACTTTCGACGATAATACCCCATTTATGACGACCACATGTCAACAAAAGTATTTTGTTTTCTTATTTGATAAGTAATATTTGACAACTGGTAATTTCATTTTATTAAATTTTGGATCAAACTCCGAGTTTCTCAATATTCTATTTGATTTCAAATGTTTATTAATTATTATTATCATTGTCTTTATTATTATCATGATTATGGTGATTAGAATTAAGTGAGAAAAGATATACTTCAGATGAGGAGAAGACATATATATATATCAAATAATTCATTATTGTTTTTGGTGCTTGGTGCAAGGAGAAAATTCACATTAAATTCTGTGAATTTTTTTAAAAAAATAGGTGATTCGGATATTATTTATCTTTTTTTTTTAAAATTACGATATGAGTTTTTTTAATAGTGAAGAAGGAGCCAATTATGTCGATAGAAAATAGTGAAGAATTGAAGGAGCCAATTAAATCGGTAGAAAAGTGATATAAAAGAAAAATTATTATATGACAGTAATTTTCAAGCAGCTTGAAATATAATCGTTAATACAACTTGAGTCAGTTTTATCTTAAATATTAAAAAAAGAAAAGAAAAAAGAAGAAGAAGAAGAAATAGACAGAGGAGTGCAGAGAAGAAAATTGCCTGGGCAATCCTCTGCATTTTCAAAATTATTTTCATCATTTGAGTCCCTAATAAAATTTTTAGAAACTCATTCTATTTTTGGTGTTAAAATAGTAAAAAAAAAAAAAAAAAAAAAAAAACCCACGTTGTTCTATTAGGAACCAAG
Organism: Clausena lansium; assembly: GCA_030449835.1. Lineage (NCBI taxonomy): Eukaryota > Viridiplantae > Streptophyta > Magnoliopsida > Sapindales > Rutaceae > Clausena > Clausena lansium. The sequence goes on along the minus strand of JASUUF010000146.1, from coordinate 1,541,107 downwards.
TGAGATAATAATCCATGTGGTAAAATTAAAAACAGAAACAGAGGAGTGGCTGCTGTTTTATTTCAATATCATCTGTTTTTTTAGTACTTTTGAGTCTTCTAAAAACATTAGAAGGAGATCATCTTGTTCCTTTGGTATAAATTTTATGATTTTTTGTTCACCGTTTTATATCATATTGGAACTGATGAAAATGGGGAATTCCCTCCATTAGCTGATGTTTATTAAGTTAAAAAAGAAAAAAAAACTAGTGAAAACTAGATGATAATTAAATAAATTTAAATGGAAACAAATTCGCAATAGTAGGCGGGGAAAAAGCCACCTACACCCCCATGATTTGCTTAAATGGTCACACACACTCCTTTAATTTCACAAGACTATTATATCGTTTGATTATTACAACCCAAATAAATAAAAATATAGTATTAAGATAAAAAATAATAAATAAATATTATATGATACAAATAAAATATTACATTAAAAAAATAACTTATATTTATTATAGTTAGTTTATTTAAATTCAATTATTTGGTTGTTGTAATAAATGGTATATTAATAAAAAAGGGGTTTATGTAACTATTTATGAAATTAAGAGTGTGTGTGTGTGACCATTTAAGTAAATATTGGGAGTGTGGGTGGTCTTTTCCGTATTATGAGTGATAAATTTTGGCACGATCAACTAACCTGACACAAACACAAGACAAATTAACGAATTTGGATTTACTAAAATTGACATGATTTTTAATTGAGATCAATTAAATAGCTTTCATTTCGTATTGTGGGATTCACTATAAGTCGTCATAAATTATTTCAACAGAAGATCAAGGCCCGCGGACAGAGACTCAAGACTAGTAATTAGAAGTCTTCAAGGATCAATTTTCAGTGATAGCAAGCTCATTTTCAGTCAAGTGGCTTAGGTCTTTGCGAGCATTGAAAGAGATGTATATATGAACACCGTCCAAAGTCAACTAAAGTGATGTTATCTTAGAGTCATCTAATCAAAAAATTATATTGTTGTCACTAATTTTCACAAAATTATTATTTAAAAATTATATTTAACATTCAAAATCACGTTTTATTTCATAATTAGAATTTAATTTTGATTTTTTTAAATTTATTAAAGAGAACATATTATTCTTAATTAAGTAAAAATCAAAGCAACTCTAAATAATTTTAGGCGTGTTTACACGTCCAAAAAAAAAAGGGAAAAAAATTAAACCGAACAGAAAAATTGAAAGCTAACTAAATTCATAACTGAAAAGAACAGGTAGCCAAAAAAATTATTTTCTGAAGCGGCAATGTCCCACCTAAATAATTTTGATTTGTTGTACTATTAATTAGTAATTTAATTAAGAATTTATTTAATGGCTGTCATTCTAGTTATTGAAAATGTTTTTAATAGGGGTTGGTTCAATATTTGGTTAGAGTCTAATTCCATGCTGGCAGTCCAACTCCTACTCAGGCCTTCATTCCATCCCCCTTGGACCATTTGACAATAGGTGGTTAAAGTTGGGTCTTCAATGTAATCAATTATTGAAAATGTTTTTAATAGGGGCCCATGGGCATATTTGCCATTCCAAATTCCAGCATCTTCTAAACATATCCTATATCATGTTGGGTTTAAAGCGGAAGAAAAACAAAAAGTTGGTCTTATTTTTTATTTAAAATTAGATATATCGAACTTGTTCATCGGGGCTTTACTATTTCCTTTCATTTTCAATAATTGATTTAAAATTTGCCTCTTTTTCTCCAGTAAATAAGCAAATAATTTACCAAGGAAATACTTTTTTCTTTTTACCCAAGGTGCGATTGCTTTAGCCTTTGAGAATCGATTTCGAAATATTATAAAGGAGTTTGGGTCATGAATACTGTCTCTATTTGCTGGTTCACTTGACACCAAATTAATTACTTTTCACCTTTTACACTTTTACTTACATTGATAATCCTCATTCTGCAAAAGTGAGGAGACCATACTAGATACTACACTTAGGATGATTGAATTTGACTGATTTACCCTTTTTTCTTTTAATCATCTTCCTAAAGAGTCATTTCAAAAATATTAGGAAAAGCAAGCACTGAGTTTACTTAGAAAGATGAATTTTAGCAGAGATTCTCAATCAACTATTGTCCCTCACCCCGTTGCAATTCATGAAAATTATTGTGCTAAAAGAATTTGGTCATTTATCTAAACAGAGAGCTAAAAAAAGTAAGGGTGAGGTTATTTGTACTCTAAAAATTATTTTGAATACTCTTATTTCAATAAATTATTTTATTACAAAAATATCCATTATATAAATTACTAATAAGGACTCTCTTTAACAAACTAACAGAATATAATTACTCTGAATACTCATAAGTATACTATCTATTCAATATATAATTCTGTTGCCTAAAAATTTTATTTCTAATCTCTTAAACAATATTTAGTTAAACAAGAAGCAAATCAATACTTTTAATATATTTTGAATATATTTTTACTTTTTAATTTTTTTAAAAAGTATTTTTTTGTAGTCTTCTTCTTCTTTTAATCTTCTTCTCTTTCTTCGTCTACGTCATCTTCTTCTTCTATTTTTTTTTTTGTGCCAAATAGATTTTTTTTTTCAATTGTTAGGCTAAAAAAATTGGGTGTAAAACCAATATTGAATATATTATTCAATAGACAAAAAATAATAACTAAAATTTATGTTAAAGAATTTGTTTAGAACTTAATTTGATTCAATCGTTGTTTATACTACATTGTTATTAATTCATTTTGGATGTGCTAAATAGTTTAATTGGTGTTTTGAGTAAATTAATTTAACTAGTTTAAGTAAGCTCTTTTTTGGCATTTTAAAGAGTGCAAAAAATAAAACTTAATTTTTTTTAATTGAACACATGAGTGTATAGAGTAATAGAGTGTTTAAAATAATTTTTAGAGTGCAAATAAGCTCACCCAAAAAGTAATTAAACTGATGAAGAGTTCATGTTTTTGATAAAACAATGTTGTTTACATTATTTATTTATCATTAATCTTTAAGTTTAGGAATGTCGTTTTACACTTGTCTTTATTCTATTGGTTCGTGTCCCAAAATTTTTGTCCCCATTTATATGCTTCTATCATTTCTAAAAAACAGCTAAGATGTGCATACTAAAACAATTCGCAAGTGATGTATTTTTTTATGGGTGTAATAAAGAAATAAATATACCAATACACAATGGTTATACTTCTTGGAGTGATGTATATTTCTGCACTGGGCTGGTCATAGTGAAGGATTACATAAATGATTTCTAAATCTGCATAGGCACATTTAGAGACCTCATGCGAGTAAATTATTGACCTACGCAATGCTATCAAGGTAATGCAATTTCAATATTATTCATATTCTCCTTTTCTACATAAATCTACTCACAAAAGTGATACGTGACTCATGTGAAATAACCAATTGCTGCCTGATGCTTACAACTATGTTCAGATTCATACAAGCATAGCAAAAGCAAATGCTGACAAAATTAGTGCAGCAAGAAGGCAGCTCCTCTTACATTTCCCAAATAGATGCTGTTGGCTATTTCAGTCAGTTTTTAAAAGCAAAACAAAAAAAATTAAAAACAGAAACAGAGCTATAACAGAGGACTGCAAAAAACAAAAAAAAGTGCGTACTGTGTTTCAGTATCCTCTGTATTTGAGTACTTTGATTTTTCTAAAAACATTATAAGGAGATCATCTTGTTCCTCGGTATTAATTATATGTTTATTTTTTTTTGGTCACTAGGAACGAAATGAGATAAAAAAATTTTTCCAGAAATCCAAGTTGTAAAAATCAATTCTGAGATAGTGTGAAAGTTTTATTCTCTATAAAAATTTTCAGGAATCCATGTTAAAATTAAATTCTAAGACAGGATGAAAGTTTAATTATTACATGAAGGTTAAAAAAAAAAAAAAAGGCGTAAACATTATCCTGATTCTCCTCATTCTTTTGGATCGCATCCCAAATTTCTCTATAAACCATTAGCCTACTCTTATTGTTAAAACTGTTGCATATCAAGCAAAACTACCTCTTATACTGAAGTTGGCTGTATGTAATACAACAATTTTTTATTTTTTAACAAAAAGAAAAACACAAATTTCCATTAAAATAACCACAACAGTATTACAATAACAGATTTAAAAACAGTATTGAAATGACAGATTTAAAAACAATCAAAACAATATTACAATGATAATTTAAAGGAAAGAAAAACGCGCACACATGCTAGTGCTTACTCTTCAAAGGAAAAAGCCTGATTACATTCAGTTTCTACGCCTCATCTTTCTCCTCGTTGTTTTTTGCTGCATTCCCAATTTCTCTTAAAACCATCCGACTGTTCCTGAGCTGAAGTTGAACCCGAGAACCAATCCTGCAACAAGTCCACCCCGCATAGCCTATCAGAATGATTTTCCAATCAGATGCGCCTGAAAACAGAGACTCTTCTGAGCCGTCAATATGATGATCGTTATTTGTCGGAGCTTCAGAATTCTCACATTCTTTGGACAAAGGCCTTCCACACAATCCTGAGTTTCCATCAAATGAACTATTGTCGAATGTAGAAAATTGGTTTCCTTGTGGTATGGGTCCAGTGAGATTGTTGTGTGAGACATTAAAGAATCCAAGAAATGTGAGATCAACCAGGTGTTGAGGAATCTGTCCTGAAAACATGTTGTTTGAGAGATCCAACGACTCCATATTTGTTAGATTGCCCAAACATGATGGAAGATGGCCTTGGAGACTATTGTTGGCGATGCTGAGAAATTGAAGTCCCTTTAAATTGGCAATCGATGTTGGAATCTCCCCATCGAATCTATTGCTCGAGAGAACAATGCCCGTGAGGAAATTTGGAATCTTGTCATATGACAGCATTCGGCCTTTGTTGCTCATTGTCAACGAGTAATCATAAATGCCGTATTCCTCGTTGACATACGATGCTCGTAAAATTGAACCTTGCATGTATTCTAGCTCACTTGTATTAACAAATTGCGTAGCATTCCAACATTGGTAGTACTTGGATGGAAGCTTGCCAGTAAATCTATTGCTAGAGATGTCAATAATGCGGAGTTTGGGAAACCCACAATCAGTTTTAGGTTCCCTTATTATGCCATAAAATTTGTTGGATTTTAGGATGAGAACGTTCAAATCTAAATGAGTTCCTAACCAAGAGGGGAAAGTATCACAAATTTGGTTATTCCCAAGATCAAGAAATTCTAACTTTGAGCAATTGACCAGAGATATCGGAATTCTTCCTTGCAATAGATTATCGCTTAAGTCAATCATCCTCAACCACTCTACCCTCAAAAAGGTTTGAGGAATGGTTCCAAAATATTTGTTGTGCTGTAAATTTAATATTGAGAGCTGATTACTGAAATTTCCTAAACAATGAGGAAGCAAGCCACTTAAGTTATTGTGAGAGAAATCAAGGCTTTCAAGAAAATTCAAACTGCATATCCATGGTGGAATTTCCCCTATCAGGCTGTTGTTTGAAACTAGATAATTCCTGGTTTTTGGAGGTGGAACTGGGAGTGGTCCTCGCAAAAAATTAGAACTAAAATCTAAAGAAAATGGATTATTACTCCATGGACAAACAACGGAATATTGATCAAACGCTGTTAACAAGTTATGGGAAAGGTTCAAGGAAGAGAAATTCTGCTCTAACAACCATTTAGGTATTTTCCCATGAATTTTATTGGAGGAAAGGTCAAGCACCTCCAAATTCTGTTGGTTTTTCAAGAAATTTGGAAATTCACTAAGATTGCATGAACGCAGTCCTACCGTACCAAATTTCTGTGAAGTGGTGTTAGAGGTGGCTTTGGTGTGCAGTGACAACTTATTTGATGAGAGATATAATGTTTCTAAATTTTTTAGGCTAATAAGAAAAACATCCAGCTCCATTTTTCCTCTGAAATAATTTCGAGAAAGGTCAAGGCGGCTAAGTTGGGTAAGATTCCCAAGTGAAGATGGAATTGGACCTGAGAAATTGCAAGAAGAGATATCCAAAGTTTCCAATGACCAAAGATTGCCTATAGAGGAAGGCAAGTCACCCAAAAAATTGTTTGATGCAAGCTCCAACCTTTGCAGTTGAGTTAGATTACCCACTGATGGTGGAACTTTTCCCGAAAAACTACATAACTCGAGGTTCAATCTCTTCAAAGAAGTAAAATTTCCAATGGAGATAGAAAATTCACCCGATAATTGATTCCCTGAAAGATCAAGTTCTTCCGAAGAAGGAAGATTTCCAATGAAAGCTGGCAACTCACCAGAAATTTTATTCCTTGAAAGATCAAGTATTTCCAAAGAAGGAAGATTTCCAATGAAAGCTGGCAAATCGCCAGAAAAATAATTCCATGAAAGAGCTAGTGCTTTCAAAGAAATAAGATTTCCAATGACAACAGGCACCTCACCCGATAATACATTCGTTGAAAGGTCTAGTTTTTTCAGAGAACTAAGATTTCCAATGGAAGCAGGCAGCTCACCTGATAATCTATTCTTTGAAAGGTCTAGTTCTTTTAAAGAACCAAGATTTCCAATAGAAGCAGGTATCTCACCCGATAATAATTGATTCCCTGAAAGGTCTAAATGGACGAGCTTTGATAGATTACCAAGTGAAGATGGTATTCTTCCTGCTTTTTTTTTTAAAAAAAGAACATTAGTATACATTGAAATACATGGCCATGACATATTAATTTAAATAGAAAATTTTAATAATAATAATAATGAAACTAACCTTGCAGTTTATCAGAGACAGAATTGTCAAAGAAGATAGATTAGCCAAGTTATGAGGTATCAGAGAATTAAACATCAACACACGACCAAGGTCAAGTGTTTCAAGGTTGGTCAACTTCTCGACTAGATTTGGGAGGCTGGGCTTCTCAAGTTCAAGCGTACCACCACGATAGGCATTTTCTGATAAATCAAGGGATACCAAGTTGGAGAGCTCTAGAATTTCAGGTGGTATTCGACCAGTAAAGAAAGAATCAGAGAGGTTTAGATAAGATAACCTGGAAAGGTTGATGATTCCTGGTGGGATTTCAGAGTAACGGAAGTCATTACCAGCTAGATTAAGCCACTCAAGATGGATAAGATCGAAAAGGCTGCTACTAGAGTTGATAGAACCCTGGATGCAGCTATTGGAGAGGTCTAGCTTGATGACATGACCATTGTTCTCACTGCACTCAACGCCGTCCCAAGAGCAGCAATCAATGTTACCTTCTTCTGGCTTCCATGAGGCCGCTTTAGGACGACATCCATAGTTCCAAGGATTACAATGGTAACTCTCCTCAATGGTGTCATTAATGATGAGTCTTTCTTTGATTTGCAACAAAGCAGAGCGCTCATCGTTATGACAGATTGGCAGCACAGAAGAAGCAGTACTGAAGTTTGCAAGTGTAAAATTAAAGAAGATGAGGGGAAAAACAAACTGCATAAATATTGGGAATAAACTTAGGGATAAACCCATTTTTTCCTCGCAGTAAAATCTATCAAACTTTATCAATGTGAAGACACATCAGCATCTTGGTTAGCTTTTATAGGCAATTTGCAATTAATTTCTATTGGAAGCCAACTTTTTGACCGCGTCCCAAATTACTCCCCAAAAAACCATAAGATTATTCTCGTGTACTGATGTTGACCATATGTATAATACATCAATTTTCATTTTTGTTTGAAAAAAAATGATAAACATAATTCCAAAGTGGTCCAGACCACTTGAATAAAAAAATGAGAAATATTATTTCGATATGATATCAACTCAAAATTCAAATAAATCTTACGTTCAACTGTTGGAAAATGGTGAATTCCCTCCCTTAGACAAGGTTTATTAAGCTAAAAAAAAAATGAAAAATAGATGACAGTTAAATAAATATTAATTGAAACAAATTCACAATAGTAGAAGTGACATTTTTTGCACGATCAACTACCTTGACACAAACACGAAACAAATTAATGAATTTGGATCAATTAAAAGCCTTTCATTTCGTATCGTCGGATTCACTATAAGTCGTCATAAATTATTATCAACAGACGATCAAGGCCCTGGGATAGAGACTAAAGACTAGTAATTAGAAGTCTTCAAGTACCAATTTTCGGTGATAGCAAGCTCAATTTCAGTCAAGTGATTTAGGTCTTCGAGTGCTCGATACATATGTCGTGTCAGAAAATTATTTCTTAGTTTTTAAGATAGGAACGACGAAGGAGAGATGTATATATGGACACCGTTCTAAGTCAACTAAAGTTAAATTCGCCATATCATTATAATGGATGTTAATATCGCTAATGTGGAGTCAGATTCATGTATTAATTGTATTTGTATCATAAATCACCACCCCTATTTATGACTATGACGTGAAGGCTCATGGAACATTGACTCGAGACTAGTGAGAGTCTGTCTTTAATAAGTATCAATTTAGGTCTTCGTCCGCTCCGTGTTGGAAAATTATTTAGCTTTTAAAACTAGTGTTATGAAATAATTATAATTTATGTGGATGTTCATTAAAGTAACCATTGATCTCCTCACAAGCAACTTTTCATCTCTTATAACTCTCATTATCTCTCTAATTTAAAGGTTATTATCTCTTATAATTATGATGCATTACTTACCACTTTATGGTTGTATCACTATAAAAGGAGGCATTTTACTCCTTATTTGTATACACATTAGAATGAATAAAATTCCTCTCTACACACATTGTATCTCTTATTAGCTTTCTCTCTTTCTCTTGATCTATTATTGTGCTCCTAATTGACAAATTTTATAACACGTTATCAGCACGAGTCTCTAGCCACAAGCAATTGATTTGTGTCCTTTTTAAAATATGGTAATACCTCTACTTTGATCTCACAAACCAAGGTATGAATTAAACTATCTTAATTTGTTTATAACCATATGCATATGTTGTTTATGTATTTCTATAATTTAAGAATAATGGATATGTGAAGTCGTTCCTTAATTCTTTTATTAATCATTATATATATTTTATGGGAATTAGATTACAATGTTTATCTAATGTTTCATTCATTGATATTGCTATTGTTTAATATTTCTTATTCTAATATTCAATTGTTATTATATAATTTGTATTCTTGGAATTAAAAATTTCACCTTGAAGTGTGAATATTAAAATCCTTAGAGGTTGAATATTATAAACAATGAAAGTAAATTAAGAATGTATCCCCGAAGGATTGCATTATATATATAATAAAAATTTTCTTTCGATATCTGTTCCTAAAGAACTAATATCAAAATTATTATGTTATTCACCAATATCTTATTCATGAAGGATTCACTATATGTACCCGAAGGACTATAAAAATATTATAAGTTCATGTATATGTCATGTAAGACTATACAAATTTCCTTCTCCATATCTCCCAGAAGGAGTTACAAAATGAATATTACAAGGCATATTGCTCCCTTGAAAAATTTGAAGGAAAAGTAACATAATATATGGAAAAGTTCAAGGGTTGAATTATCATGATGATTTTTTTATCTCCTTGAAGGAATGAAAATTGAATATTCAAACGGATAATTTGTTTCTTTGAAACAATTTAAAGGAAATAGACCATCAAAAGATCAAACAAAAGCACATATATGATTTTCTTGTTTTTTTATATGTATATGAGGAGAAAATCATCAAGAATATATATAAAAAGAACATATGATATGTGTAAATATTTTATTGCTCATTTATGCTCCTGCAGTAGCAAATTGAGATTGTCAATATGTGTATTGGGGCTATTGTTTCTCTTTATATATGAAAAAAATATTAAGCTTTTGATGTAAATAATTGGTCTCATCTCACTAGTGATGTGTTTTCATTCCTTGAAGCGAATGGTTATTTGATAATTGTGAGATTAGTGCTAGACATCTCATTACTAAAGTTATCAATATTACAATGATTACCATTTAAGTATTAATGATTGCAAAATATATATTGCAGCACCCAAAGTAGATCAATTTAAAAATCAAAATAATTTGTGATGAACTAGAAGTTCAATAAGTCTAGATTTTCTTACATAGTTTGAAATGATGAATTTGCAATGGTAAATTTACAAATGAGGCTAATGATTATGTATCGAATTATGGAAAATTCAATGGAATTTTAATCAAAGAGCCAGAAGATTCTCTTGATTATTGATTTTTGTTTAAATCAAGTGAAGATGAATTTATAGAAATAATTTATTATTTGTTATGATTCACCATTATTTATGCTTAAATATTTTGTAATATATTTTATAAATAAGTCATCCCATCACGAGGGGGAGGAAAGCTATACGTGATGGATGATTTGATTTTATTATGTATCACTTTATCTCATCTTAATGTTGATATATCTCATCTTACATGATAGATGATTCTATGTGCATTGTTGATCAATTATTGGATGAATTTATTAATATGTGAAAGTGAAATTTCACAAATAGAATATGATTGCGGTTTGATATATATGATATTCTTGAAAAACGAATGGTGATAGACCAATAAATATATGAATGCCTGAAGCATGTGATTGGTGCAAAAATGTAATTTTCGGGAAGTTGAAATGAAATAATTTGGTGCTCCTGAAGAGACCATATTTGCATGTATAGCAAAATATTATTTGATCTATATTAAATTATTAAATATATTGTCCTTGGAGAGACATAATGTACCAACTAAAAAATGAATCTCAAATACCCTTGAAGAGGTAAATGGTGAGAAATAAAGAGATTCAAATTGTCCTATAAAAGACACGCATGCACATAAAAAAAAAATAGAGATCTTTAGCCCTTTAAGAAGCATATTTATTAGAAGCTTCGAAAGATCTCAATTGGGCACATAAATTGAAAATGAGAAATATTTAATTAATGTTGGTACTTGGTGCAATAGAAAAAATTGAAATTGACATAAGATTGTTGTCAATAAAAATTTAGTTATTATGATAACATTTTCAGGATCCTGAATCACAAAATGTGAAGATCATCAAATTATATGATTAGCCAAAATTTCTTAAATATTCGGACCTGAAGTCTATACGTTATAAAACGTGAAATTAATTAGCAAAAAATTTGAAGAATTTTGGACTTGTAGTCCATACGCCAGAAGTCGTAAAATTTATGAATAAAATGTGAATTTGAACTATAATGTTTCAAAATTAAATTGAAGAATCTATGTACTTGTCCTTGAAGGATAAAATGCTTGAAATAAGTATTTGAAGTACTAAATTCAAAAAGCTTGCAGCTTATATATTCTTGATAAAGCTATAATCATACTTGTATATAGTATAACAATCTAGACTTATAAATTAAAAGTATAATCACTTGAGTGATTTATTATAAGTGGGATATTTGTTCCACTTTGCTATGAGATTTTATTGAAGCTAAATATTAAATTTGCAATTTTTACAAAATGTGTTGATGATTTCATCATAAAAAGACTCTTGAAGAGCTTATGAATTTATTTCTTTTAAGAATAAAATTCATGATGAAGATCTTGAAATGAATGAATTTCTTTCAATTTATGGATTGGAATTTATTAAGTGAAATGCTAATAATATAGAAATACTGGAAGTATTTCATACTCAAAATTGTTCTATTTTAAAATATAGTACATATGTCTTGGTCCTGAAGTACCATATTTTTATTCTGACTTGTGCCTAGAAGGGCATTGGAAAATTGCACAATTGAAAATTGAAATATGTTCCGTATAAACTTGAAAATATCAAAATAGTGTGAAAAGTATATCACACTCTTTCTTTGATATGGATGCTAAAGCTTGATCTTATTCAAGTAAGTCAACAAAATTATGAAGCTACATACATGATAATATTCTTCTAATTCAAGATGATGGCTTTTCCAATTTATTATATATTTTCAAGCTTTCAAAAGATGGTATTGACCCTGCAGATTGTTTCACCAAAGTAATGTTAGTTACAACAAATTATGATTGATCTTTGAAATATCCATGTCATCTTGAGGGGGAGCATATTTAAGAGGAGTTATTGATATGGAGAACTATATGCACTGTACTCTTTTTCCTTCACTAGGTTTTTGTCCCATTGGGTTTTTCCTAGTAAGGTTTTAACGAGGCAGCTTGCACCTCCTTAAAGATATAAAAGAATAGTGTACTCTTTTTCCTTCGCTAGTTTTTTTTTCCCATAGGGTTTTTACTAGCAAAGGTTTTAATGAGGCATATTCTTTGTATGATGAACATCCAAGGGGGAGTGTTATGAAATAATTATAATTTATGTGGATGTTCATTAAAGTAACCATTGATCTCCTCACAAGCAACTTTTCATCTCTTATAACTCTCATTATCTCTCTAACTTAAGGGTTATTATCTCTTATAATTATGATGCATTACTTACCACTTTATGGTTGTATCACTATAAAAGGAGGCATTTTACTCCTTATTTGTATACACATTAGAATGAATAAAATTCCTCTCTACACACATTGTATCTTTTATTAGCTTTCTCTCTTTCTCTTGATCTATTATTGTGCTCCTAATTGACAAATTTTATAACAACTAGAACAATTTGCTTCTTTTTTTCTCCTTTCCCCACTATTACTAGTTCCCTCAACTTTTCCTTCACGCCATGTTAAGTATTCCGTGTCCTCGAGGATATTTGTCATTGATGTTATTGATATAATCTTTGTCTACCAGGCCGATCCATTTTTTATTGCTATCTAGCAGTTGCCTTGATGACTTTTAAACTACAACTCTAACTTATTCGGTATACAACTTGGGGGGACCGGGTCTAAGATGTCTATTCAACCAAAAGACTAATTCATAAACCCAAGTGATTCGCCTTTGCTAGCTAATGTGAGACATAACTTAATATACTTTCATTGAATTAAAAGTTAAAATGGTGTTATCTCATAGTCATCTAACAAAAAGATTACATTTTGTCACTAATTTTTACAAAGTTATTATTTAAAAATTATATTTAACAAACACAATCACAGTTTATTTCTTAAGTAGAATTTAGTTTCATTTGGGATCAGAGAACTCTAACTTTGCTGTCCAATGTCTCAGCATTTTCTTGAACTCTCTACCCTCCTCGTGTAATTTCAGTACTATTCGCGAAAAGCCCTTCCTTTATCAGTAATCCCCTGCTAGTTTGGAATCATCAAAGGAATGAAGGACGCAACATATTGTTATTTTTGTTAATAGTACCTGCATTGTTTCCTGGAAATCCATTCATGTTAGCCCTATGGATAAAGCAGTTTCACATTAAGGAGGATTAAAGTAAAAGAAAAGGATAGAACCAGGTCTCCCTATTTGTTGCACCAGCTATCAGATTTCCATATTATAGTAATTATTGGCCAAAAACATAATTTTTTATTTAAATTTGTGAAAAAGACTTGAACGTTCTCATCCTAAAATAAATTCCATCAAAACAATCATGATATTTATGGAATATTTATAACTAAGAATGAGTGCTACTACTTAACTAATAAAATCTTTTGAACTAACTATTACGATGTTAATGACCAAAAAGCACACTTTCTAAACTAACTAAAATAGTGCCTAGCTAGCTAATTCAATAATGGATTAATGGAATAAATACGGATGTCTAGTTTTAGAATTTGAAAATTTTTTAAATTAATTAAAGAGAACATATTATTCTTAATATAAGTAAAAATCAAACCAACTCTACATAATTTTAGGCGTGTTTACACGTCCAAAAAAGAAGAAAAAAAATTGAACCTAACAGAAAAATTGAGAGCTAACTAAATTCATAACTGAAAGGGACAGGTAGCCAAAAAAATTATTTTCTGAAGCGGCAATGTCCCACCAAAATAATTATGATTTATTCTGCTATTAATTAATAATTTACTTAAGAATTTATTTTGATAGGGGTTGTTTCAATAGTTGGTTAGAGTCTGTTTCCATGCTGGCAGTCCAACTTCTTAAGCCTTCAACTTCATCCCAATAGGTGGTTAAACTTGGGTCTTCAATGTACTCGCTTCACTTAGTGAGATTCTTCTCCTTCAAAAGACTAATGCTCTTCTTTCTCGAGATGTAAATGGCTTTCTAAATTATCGCTTTCTTTAGTGTTATTGTCCTTATATTATTTTAGGATTTTATTTTAGGTTAACTTGATGCATTTAATGAGGGGTAAGATTCAACATGTCTCCCTAAATAGCTGTAATCTGTTTTTATATGTAAATAAAGTTTTCCTCATTCCGGTGGTTACCAAAAGGAAAAAAAAAACATTCAAGTGGTAGTTTCACAAACCAAGGGAAACATCAGCTCACAAGAAAGAGAAAATATAAAGCAAGAAATCTGAATAAATTTTCCTTAATTTATTCAAATCCTGCAGAATTTATTAGAAAATTCATTTTCTAGCCGACCCAACAGAACTTCAATATTATTGGAAAAAGCAAACGGCGAGCGGCAAACTTGTCTGTGCAGTCAGCTCGGCTGTATCAATTTCTTACAGAGAGCCAGAGAGGGGCGAGATAATGCAATGAGTTTGGTATTTGACTGTCAACTTGCGAAAGCTCAAGTCGCCGTCCCAGTGATTATATTCCAAAGAATGAATGACAAAGTGACCTTGTGTTCAATATTATTTAGTTTCAAAGAAACGGATGTTATAATCCATTGGGTCACTGAGAAGACAATCTCCACTGCCCCAGTTAAAACCTATTTCCCTATTATTGTACTGAAGTTGAGCTTTTCTCAAAATTGTTATTATTTTTATTATTTTAATGGTCATAAAGTTATCATTAAAAAAATATATTAATTTCCGAACACGACTAATTTTTTTTAATAAATAAAGCTTTCATTTCACCATCACAACCATATTACAATAGCGGAATTAAAAACAATCACAAGAATATTGCACTAATAATATAAAGCAAAGAAAAACAAGTACTTATAATTAATAGTGCCAACTCTTCGAAGAGAAAAGCCTGATTACATTCAGTTTCTACGTCTCCTCTTTCTCCTTCTTGTTTTTTGCTGCATCCACAATTTCTCCAGAAACCATCCGACTACTCCTGTGCTGAAGTTGAACCCGAGAACCAATCCTGCAACAACTCCACCTACATAACCTATCAGAGCGATTTTCCAATCAGATGCGCCTGAAAACAGAGACTCCTCTGGGCCTTCAATATGATCTTCATTTGCTGGAGCTTCAGAATTTTCACATTCTTTGGGCAAAGGCTTTCCACACAATCCAGAGTTCCCATCCAATGAATTGTGTCCAAATGTAGGAAATTGGTTTGCTTGTGGAATGGGGTCCGTGAGATTGTTGTGTGAGACATTGAAGAATTCAAGGAATGTGAGCCCAGTTAGCTGCTGTGGAATCTGTCCTGAAAACCTGTTGTTTGAGAGATCCAATGATTCCAAATTTTTTAAGTTGCACAAACATGATGGAATATGGCCTCGGATGTTATTGTTGGCGAGGCTTAGATGTTCTCCCAATCAATGATGTTCTCTTTAAATTGGCAATCGATGTTGGAATCTCCCAATCAAATCTATTGCTTGACAGGATAATACCCGTGAGAATATCTAGGATCTTGTCATATGTCATCATTTGGCCTTTGTTGCTCATTGTTATTGAGTAGTCATAGAAGTTAAACGAAAATGCGAAGAGAGGAAATTTCGTATATATCTCAGCTGACTTGCATTGACAATTTTCATGGCATTCCAACATTGAAAATATTTTAATGGAAGCTTATCTATAAAGCTGTTGTTAGATAGGTCAATGATTCGAAGCTTTGGAAATCCACACTCCATTTCAGGTTCCTTGATTTTGCCATGTAGGTTGTTGGATTGTAAGATGAGAATATTTAACTCTGAAAGACTTCCCAACCATGCAGTAAAAGTATCATTGATTTGGTTGTTCCCAAGATCAAGAATTTCTAACACTGTAAAATTGGCCAACGATTTAGAAATTCTTCCTCGTAATAAATGATGGCTCAAATCAGTCATCCCCAAATTACTTCCATTCATGAAGGTATTTGGGATGGTCCCAAGGAAGTTGTTCCCTTGCAAGTCTAGCACTGAAAGTTCACCATTGAAATTGCCCAAACATTGAGGAAGCTCACCACTTAAGTTATTATCTGACAAATCAAGGATATAAAGACTACTCAAATTGCATATCCATGATGGAATTTCCCCTGTTAGGTTGTTCTTTGAAACTAGATAGTGCCTTGTGTTGTGCTATGGTGCCACTTGTTGTGTTGCGGAAGCATCATTTGTTGTGGTCAAATACCACTTGTTGTGTTGTGGTACCAGTTGTGCGTAAATGCGGAATCAATACACACCAAATATTCACAGAAAAATATAGGACACAAGAATTTACGTGGTTCGGCAATAAAGCCTACGTCCACGGAAGCAAGAGAGAATAATTATTTTGTTAATAATTAATAGAGTACAAATTTGAATAACGAAACCTCACTTCCCCAATACCCAAATACACCCAGTACTCTGACACACTCTTGAAGGAAACAATTTTCCTAAGACACACATTCTCTCACATCTCTACAAATAGTGCAGAACCCAACTGAGCACCCAAATGCTCCATTTCTCTGGACTCTCTCACGGAGAACTCTCTCTGCACTCTCAGAAAGAGAGCTAACTTTCTTAAGCTCTCTAGCTTTACATTTTTGGGATACTATAACTAATGAGAATTGCTTCTATTTATAGGGAGTGCACGATTGCACTATTGCCCCTAACTTTCCAAATTGTCAAAGTTATTTGGTGGCCAAACTTTGAACAATTTGGCTAGCTTTTGAAAGTCTTCAATTTGGCACCCACAATTTGAATGCATGCATGTTCTTTCATTTGACTTTTCAACAATTCTCCACCTCGGCGAAGATTTGTCCAAATTTGAGCCGACTACCAACGAACCATCATCCCCAAAGTAATCCTTCATTAAGGATCCAAAATGGCTGTGTTGCTTCAACTGCCTACGTGCCTAGCTACTAGGATCAAGCCAATCGTAGTTCACGATTCTTGAAGGAAATACCTTTACAAACTATCCCATACTCATATCAGAGAATCACATCATCGCAAGCAAGTAAATTTTACCCGAATCTGCTAACTGTGCTCACTATTTGAGATATGTCGTGTCTTCACATCCATAAGACACATATTTCTCCCTTCATCAACTTTGAAACCGCAAGACTGAGTCATTTAGATCTCCTTCTTCACATCCCTAAGTAAGAATGTAGTCTTAACATGAAATTGAGCCAACTTTAACTCATATTCAAATTCTAACGGAAGTCGGATACAAATGGAAGTATGTTTCACAACTGGAGAGAAAATATCTTTATTCTGAGCAAAACTTACTACTGTGAGCCTTGCCTAATAATGAAGAGTTGCTTGTTTTGGAGATCTTTGTTTCTTAGTGTAGCCCTATTTATTGCAATTAGCCCCCAATCCTTTAGGTAACTCTATAAGTTTCTAAGTCTAATTTTGATGAAGAGACTTCACCTCTTCCTTCATGACTAACTTCCGCTGATCACTTGCATTATTGCATATTGTTTCACTGAAAGTGTTAGGCATATCTCATCAACAACTGGAAGTGCAAAGACTACCACCATGTAAGCCATTTAGTTTTCTTTTCTTGGTCTCCTTGTTGCTATCGTCTTTATCTACATCATCTGTTGTTTCTTCTTTTCGTGGGACATCAATAGAAACAACATTTTCTTCAACTCTTAGTGTCACCTCCAAAGTTAAACTCTTCTATGATGTAGAACTATCTGGTCATATAGAGTTGCATCAAACTCCACCCGCTGTAATATTTCATAGGTCTTGTTCTCCACCTGCCGAGAACTAGAAGCCTTCCACATTGAAGCTTCAACAAAAGTGACATCCCTCTAATTACAACATATCACAAATTCAGTTTTCTAAGTGACTTACGTAGCTTACGGCCTCAGTCTAAAACCTCTCATCTAAATCAGCATTAGATAAGATACATCGTACATTTTCCAGTAAAGTACGAACCATATGCTCATCCACACCGATACATCTCATCGTGAAATATTATTTTAGACTCTCATTTTGGCATACTTACAAGAATGGATCACAAGTATATCATTCCATATCAATAAGTAATACTTTGATCTTTCTGCAGGTCGAGCCTCCACTAATTTCTTCCATTTCACGAACATCTCTAGAACCTTATCCTATGCTCGTATTATGTACACCCTTACATGTCTAGAGAAATCAAATGAAACTCAATAATGAATACCACCAATTGATGCAGTCTTGGTCGGTTTCCAAACATCTCTGTGAACACTCAAGCGTCTCACGAGTGTCGTGATTAGCCGTGCCAAGCTTGACCCTTGTTTTCTTTCCTACCAAACAATACTCACAGAACTCCAGTTTACAGGTTCTAGCACCTTCGCAAAAGTCCATGTCTTATTTCAATAGACTTCTCTCATGCATGTCCTCAATCATACATGCTTTACACTTGGCTTCAACTAGAAGCCATACACTTGGCTCATTGCATGAATGCGATTTTTCTGGCATCTCACAAGTACTTTTCTTCCAAAGTACGCCATAGAGCAATCACCTACTCATCATCTTAACCATGTATTTCACATCTTTGAACAAGCAAGACTTAATCTGATCAAAAGCCTTCTCATTCGCACGATCCCAAAATGTCATCATACACTTGTGTCTTTTATTTCTCACAAAAACATCAAGATCAATTTGAATTAGGGAATCCATAACTCTGTGCTCTACATGCCAAAGTTGTTCCCATTAATATTTTCAAACTCGATCTTTTGCCTTCTTACAACCAGTGCTATATGACGAGGTGACAAGTCTCACTTTTGGGAATACTCCTCCGATCTAGCACTTGTACAAACACCTTCTAGAATAGTTAAGGTAGATCTCTCATTCGTGTACTCTTCCATTTCAACAACTCTTCACACTTAAGAGAACAGCTTCTATGATGTTAATTTCGCATGAATATATGCACCAAGAAAGTTTTCAGGAGAATGGAGGGGTCACAACGGTCCCACTTAAAACCCAAACTCCTTAGACTCTTATCGTCTTGTTGACAGAACAAACTACTTAGAATAGACTGTCTCCCAAGTGCAGATGGTCATCTCCACCATATTCATTAATAGCACTGTATATATAAATAGCACCGTATACGTGAACAGTGACGTATACCCCCAATACGAACCATCGGCTCTGATACCACTGGTTGTGCTCTAATACCACTTGTTGTGTTGCGGGAGTGTCATTTCTTGTGGTCAAATACCACTTGTTGTGTTGTGATACCACTTGTGCACAAATACGGAATCAATACGCACCAAATATTCATAGAAAAATAAAGGACACAAGAATTTACGTGGTTCAGCAAGCATGCTCTTTCATTTGACTTTTCAACAATTTGTTTAGGTGGGTGGAGCTGGGATTGGTCCTTGAAGGAAATTAGAACTGAGATCTAAAGTAAATGAATCACTACTCCAAGGAAGAACAGTAGGATGTTGATCAAACCCAGTCAAAGAGTTTTTGGAAAGGTTCAAGTAGCTGAAGTTCTGAATACTTGGGTTCAACAACCATTTAGGTATATTTCCATGTATTTTGTTAGAGGAAAGGTCTATCCCCTTCAAATGTTTTTGGTGTTTCAAGAAATGTGGAAATTCAGAAAGGTTGCATGAACGCAATCCTACAATCAAAAATTTTCTGAGGTGGTGTAAGAAGAGGCTTTGCAAAGCAATGACAACCTGTTTGATGAGAGATGCAAAGTTTCCAAATTTTTTAGACTAACAATAAAAGTGTCAAGCTCCATCGTCCCACTAAAATTATTTTGAGAAAGCTTGAGATAGCAGAGTTGGGTCAAATTACCTAGCGAATGTGGAATTCGACTTGAAAGATTGCAAGAAGAGACATCCAATCTTTCCAATGACCTAAGACTTTCGATGGAAGCAATCAATTCACCTAAAAAATTGTTAGATGCAAGTTCCAACATTGTAGTTGGGTTAGATTACCCAATAAAGGTGGAATTCGACCATTAAAACTGCATTCCATGATATCTAAGAATTCCAGTGACCTAAGATTTCCAATGAAAGTCAGGAACTCCCCAAAAAAATTTTTAAGTGAAAAGAACAATGAACACAGGCAACTTACCGGATATTCTATTAACTGAAAGGTCTAGTTCTTCCAAAGAACTAAGATTTCCAATAGAAGTGGGCAACTCGCCCGGTAAATCATTATTAAAAAGACATAGATAAACAAGCATGGTTAGATTACCAAGTGAAGATGGAACCCTTGCTAAAAAATTTTAGAAATAAAAATCATTAATATCCTGATGAAAATATTGATGATATGACATATTAAATTCAGAATTGTAATATATGGCAATCTGAGCCTAATTAAGAATAAAAATTTTAATAATAATAATAATAATAAATTTACCTAGCAATTGGCAGCCTGACAAAGATAGAAATGTCAAAGAAGATAGATTTGCCAACTTATGAGGTATCAAAGAAGAAATTGTCACACCGTCAAGAATAAGCTCTTTCAATTTAGTTAACTTCTCGACTAGACTTGAGAGACTTGGCTTTCCGAGTTCAAGATTTATTTGATGAGGAAGAACATCAAATCGATCTCTTGACAAATCAAGTGACACTAAGTTGGTGAGCTCTAGGATTTCTTACGGTATTTGACCCCCAAGAAAAGAACTGGAGATGTTTAGATAAGATAACCTCGAAAGGTTGAAGAGGCTGCTGCTAGAGTTGATAGAACCCTGAAGGCAGCTATTGGAGAGGTCAAGCTTGATGACATGACCTGTGTTTTCATTGTAATCGACACCATCCACAAGCAGCAATCAGTATTACCTTCTTCTGGCTTCCATGATTCTGCTTTTGGACGACGTGGATCATTAATCCAAGGAAAAGAAGTATAAGTCTCATTAATGATGAGGCTTTCTTTGAATTGGAACAATGCAGAGCACTCATTATCATGGCAGAGTGGCAGCATAGAAGAAGAAGATGTGAAGGTAGCATTTGCAAGATTAATGAAGATGAGGAAATAAGCAAACTGCATAAATGTGAAGAAACCCATAATTTCCTGGCAAAAAATTACTCTATCAATGTGAAGAACCATAAGGATCTTAATTGGTTTGCTTTTAATGGCAATTTGGAACCATTGCAAAGCTTAATTTTCCAGTGGCAATGGGTAAATTCTCATTTTTCTTCCAATTTTGAATGTGAATATTCAATGTAGATTGGTCTAAGCCCTTCAAGTCGTCGTGAAAAAAAATTATTCGGCCAGTGAAAGAGAAATGTCTGGACTCCGTGCAAGTCAAGAAAAGTTGTGAGACCAATTTTTCTATGTATCACAATCATATAGAATTAATTAACGCAAGATGCTTAATTAAAAATATCTTCGACAGTTTTAGAAATTCCTTTGCATATCTCTTTAGCATTTTGATATTTTATATGTGTCTATCGATTTAATTGGCTCCTGCTTCAAAATCTTTAAAACTCGTTTCTTAATAGTAGTTTCTCAACAAAATGATAAAATAAAATACAGGAGAAAAGACATCAACACCATAAAGTTTGTTCAAAATGGGCACACAAATTCCTTTACCATTCAATATATTACTCAGAAAAGCTTAATTGCAAAACAAATAAATAAGAAGGCTGCTATACTTATATTTTATATATTTTTTAATATCTTTTAGCTTAATTTTATTCTTAGTTTTTATTTTATTATATTAATTATTGTTTTAATTTTATATTTTTATTTATGTAGGTAATATCCAAATAAGGAGAACTAAAAGAGGAATTAAATTAGAACACTCGGGAAGAAAAACAAGTCAAGAATTAATGTTCTGGTGCCTAACAAGAATATCAAGACCGAAATTGAAGACAACTTCCTTAAGTAAAAAATATGATGCATGTGATCAATTATTGAGGTGGTAAGCTAGCATGGAAACAGTGGACATGCAAAGAATTTGGCAAGACAGCCACGTGAGAAGAATTGAAGCAAATCAAATTGGTGACAACGGATTGGGAAGTCACGTGGAGAGCATAAGGAAAGCCACAAATGGGCCAAGAGAAATAAAGGAAATCAATTGCTAAATTATATTATTTTGATGGACATGTGCACACGTGAGTTAGAATTTGACAAGGATTTGGACGTTAATTTCAAGTCAGCCAAGCATTATATAAAAGCCAAGCCCTTGGCTTTTGAGAGAGGAGGCAGCCGCACATAAGCCACAGAACCAAAAGAGAATTCGGCACCTGCACAAAAATAAAGAAGACGAACGGAAGGGAAGAAAAATAAAAGAAGTGGCAGCCGCATAAAGAAGATTTGTTTTTCTATTAAACCCCTCTTCTCTTTTTTTAATTATAAGGATGTTTAATTTTATTATGGATGATATTTTCTTCTTTATTATGAACTAGATATTTTTATCTAGATTTGTAATGGAACCTAGTATGAACCTTAATTGATTAATATTTCTAGTTCTTCAAAATTGCCTTCTATTAATTATTTATCATATTTGTGCTTAATCTATTTGATTGTTTGATCACCAATTGAATAGCACATGTGTAGTTGTATAGATATTGGAAGAGTCATGCATCTATAGATATAAATATGATAACATGTGTTAATTTGAGATGGGAATATACTTAGATTGCATATGCACTTGTTAAGGATCTTAAATTTAATGAATTGCTTATAATTGATCCTCATAGGAATATAGTGGGTTGATTGTGAGTAATATATCTATTTGACCATCGAAAGAGGCTTGTAGAGACTTTAGTGTTCTGAGTGATAATTGAATTAGGTTAATTAAAAGAACTGGATTAAGATTAATAAGGGGATTACTAGGGGAAATTACAAGTCTAGGTTTCATCATCCATTAATTATCTTCGTGTTATTTTGCATTTAATTTACCGTTTTAATCTTAGTTAAGACTTTTTAGTCAATTGTTTGGATTAGATTTGGGAGATATAAATTGATAGATAGTGATAAGATAATATTAGTCCCTGTGGGTTCGACACTCTCACTAATCACTTTATTACTTATTCGATACATACACTTGCATAGTTAGATTTTTAGACAACAAAGGCAGAGTAACGTTGAGGAAGAGATGGTGGTCGGGATGGGGGAATTCAGATTGGGGGGAGGTGAGCTTATCCTGGTCACGGGAGTAGCCGATTACTATGTGGCCCCTGTAGGAAAACATTAGAATGAAATACATGGATATTAAACAATCTCTTTTAGTAATTTACAAAAAAAGTTATAACATTAAGGACCTCTAAAATTTGTCAAATTATTCATAAATTACGACCACACAACTATGGAACCTGAAAATCAATATTCTGCAAATTTTTAATAATTCTTGCTTTATAATCAATATAATCTATAGCCAAGATAAATTCCATTATTTCTTTTTCACCAAATAAGTAAAAAATTATTTATCAGCAAATAAGTAAATAATTTACCAAGAAAATACTTTTTCTTTTTACCCAAGGTATGATTGCTTTAGCTTTTGGAATCTACTTAGGAAACTTATAAAAGCAGTTTGGGTCATGAATAATGTATCTATTTGCACTGAATTCACTTGACTCGATAACTTCAGGAGATTAAAATACACCAAATTATCTACTTTTCACCTTTTACAATTTTACTTACATTGATCATCCTCATTCGCCAAAAGTGAGGGGACCATACTAGCTACTACCTTTTGGATGATTGAATTTGACTGATTTTTACCCTTTTTTTCTTTTAATCATCTTCCTAAAGTGTCATTTCGTAAAATATCAGGAAAAATCTAAGATGCAAGCAATGAATTTACTGAGAAAGATGAATTTTAGCGGAGATTCTCAATAAACTATTGTTGGCATGCGCACGTGAGAGACAGTTTTTGGATGAAAGAACCTGGTCACATGCCCCTCACTCCATTGTAATTCATGAGAAATATTGTGCCACAGGAATTTGGTCATATATCTAAACAGAGAACTAAAAACAAATAATTGAACTGCTGAAGAATTCTTATTTTTCATATAACAAAGTTGTGTACATTATTTGTTTATCATTAATCTTTAAGTTTACGAATGTCGTTTCACATGTGTCTTTAATCTATTGGTTCATGTCCCTAAATTTTGTCCATAATTATATACTTCTACCATTTCTAAAAAACAACTAAGATGTGCATACTTCTTGGAGTACATCAATTGCTACTAAAACAATTCGCAAGTGATGCATTCTCCGACATTATTGTGCTTCTTTTTGGTTAACATTTTGTTCAAAATTAATTTAATACTTTATGGTTTAAAATTTGATTTGATACTTATATTTTTAATTTTCAAACAGTGTAGTTAATTATGTTATTTTAAGTAATGTATTTGAGATGTTTATTATGTGTTGTGAGATTTGGTATATATAATATATTTTTAGCTTTCTTTTAATTGTAAAACAAACAGGAAAAAGATAAGTAAAATAAAAATATATTACCAATCAAAAGCAGCATAACATTAATAAATAGACACTAAATATTTAAAATGACGTTAATAATTTTTTATGCTATTGAGTCAGTGTGATTATGATGTTGTAGTCATATAAATCACTGACATGTAAATAGTATAGTTAAATGCTAACACTATTGTGTCACTATTTTGATAATACTATAGTGACATGAATTACTGACACAAAAATTAGTAACACCAAAATTTAGTGTCAGTGCATTCTGGCGGGATCAATATTGACACAGTTAATAAGTGTCAGTAAAAATAATTACTGGCGCTAAATTGGTGTCATTAAAGTCCTTTGTTCTAGTGGTGTAAATAGGTGGTTTTTTTAATATTGTTTCAATGGCTTTTAGAGACTGAGACAATTTGATTTATGGATTCGTTAAAAGCTAAAGGCTGTTAGTATTTAGTACTAGTAAATCTAAATTATATCATGATTTATTCAATTAGATTAGAAGGCCTTTTAGTGACAGAATTCCGGAGAATTCATTGCCTGTAGTTTTTTAACAGGAAAGTTGAGTGAAATTCTTATCCTCATTCATTTAACCAAATCAACTTTACATTTTGTGGGTTTATCGATGACAAAGAATTGAACTAGAGCAAGGCAAAATAAATATATACACTTATGATAAATTTATGACAAAAACAATTAAAGAAAACATAGTGAAAAAGCAAAGCAATCTATCTATATCTGTATATCTATCTATCTATCTATATATATCTATATATATATATATATATATAAAGTTGAGGATTGGAGAGGTGAGGTGGTATCACCAATGCTCTTCTTTTCATATTATCTTTAATCTAATAAATCTGCTTTATTTTCTCTATATTTCTTCATTACTTTTTATTTTGTTGTGTACTATCAATTAATTTTATTATCTCATTTCATGTCTCTTCCTTTTCCTATACAGATTCAACAATTATTACAGCCCATGACTCTTCCTCTTCACTTGATGAACCGAAACTTGGTGGAGTTGAAGAGCTCTCTCTTGCTCATCCGGATCCTGTTGTTTTAGAACTCAATCGATTACAAAATCAGCTTAAAGTTTTTTCTCTTGAATAATATTAATATTATTATATTAACAATGATCTCTCTGTCAAACTTGGTTTAGATGAAGCCCTGAACTTGGGATCTCTCTGCCTTATTGTTGTGTTTTTTTTATTTTTGTTTTCCAGGATTATATACCCACAGCGTTTGATAATTTCAATGCCAATGTAGTTGTTGATGGTAGCATTGTGAATCTAGGCTATGTGTATCCACTAAGTATTTGGAATATTAGAGTTACAAGAAACGGCGAGGCTAAGATTTCGAAAGAAAGACCGTGAGTGGGAGCGTGAACGTAAGCGTGATCGAGAGCACGAGCATGACAGGGAAAGAGAGAGAGAGATCGGCTGAGCAGGAGTAGTAAGAGGCGGAGAAGCGATTAGTTTATGCACGGGAGTATGAGAGAAGACGGAGGTGATGAAACTTCAGAGGAGAGTGTGAACGATGATGAAGATGACGATGAAGACGGCGGAGGTGATAAGAAAGACCGTTTACCTTTCTCGACGCTATTGCTCTCCGATCCCGTTCTCTGCCGCACAAGGTCAATTTGCGTCATTATATTTTTAATATTTTCGTAATTTAATTTGAACTTTTTTTTTTTATTCAGATGCTGCAGATCAAATAACTTGTTGTTTTATAAGCTTGGATCGTCTGATTAAGTAGCTGTATGTGGATATGTTTACAGTTTTTCAGGTCTTAAGGTTCTTTGTAGCTTTAATTTTAATAATCCCTTGAAGCGTCATGGCTTCAAAGCGTATTCTGAAGGAACTCAAGGATTTGCAAAAGGATCCTCCCACGTCTTGCAGCGCTGGTATAATATTTTTTGTTACTTTTCAATTTGGACCATATTTTAGATGATTTTTATTTTGGTGATAGGATTTATTTGATCTTAATTTGCCGTTTGTGTCAACACGTTGTTGAATTTTAATACGATTGATTCTCAATTCTGATTGGCTATCGATGTATATTATGCTGGGGCAGTTTCATTGGCTGCTGGTTGTTTTTAACCTTTCCAAAAGAGAGCATGAATTTCATGGTCACTTTTTCTTCGCTTGTATTAAAAACTAAATGAATTAAATCTACATTTATATTTAATTCCCGAGCCTGTAATTGGGTAACAAAAGATTTTCATGTTCTTGAACAATAGTCTTTGTATGGAGGGCTGTTGTTGACTTTATTATTTTCATTATTGATGTGAAATTAAGTAGCCTCCATTGAGTTCCATGTCATCTGGAAAAATACTTATTTTAATCATCTGCTCATCTTTTTATATTCTCTGTGTTGAGCAAGTTAGATTCTACCTCAGTTACTTAAGATGAGATGCTGATATTTCTAATATACACTGTCACACATACTGAACCACAAAGGAAGATAAATTTTGGCACCGTAACAGCCCTACCATTGGTAGCAGATTCAATGGACACAACATCTATGCGTAGGGAATCAACTATGCTAGTGTTTGAGATTGGGTTATATGTGCTGAGGCCACATATGCCATTACCACCTGATGGTCCCCATATTTTAGCTCTCCCAGCAGCAAAATTGCACTGAGCTGACCCACAATAGGCTGTTTCATTGGTAGATGACACATAGCCTTTCAAGTAATCAACCCAGAGACTGATGCCTCCAAGATGAACAGTTAATTTTACAGGCACAAGTGGGGTTCTTTGATTGATCTGGGTCACATATTGAAGCGTAGCTGCGTCTTTTTGTACTGGAAGCATGAGGGCTTTGGGGCGGAAAGATCTTTTGGCTATGGCCGGCGGGGAAATGAAGATAGAAAGAAAACAGAGCAGAAGAAATTTGTAAAAGCAGAGACCCATATTTCTGTGCTTCTGATTGTAGTATTAGAAAATGCATATGTTGTTATATTTTATTGTATATAGCTCTTTGTCTTCACTATGTGGATAGAGTTAAACTCACTTTCCACCAGAAGTGGAGCCAACCTTTCTTGAAGGCCATCTCAATCGCAAAAAATAGAACCCATGATCTCTACACAATACGGTGTATAATTATCAGAGCATCCTAAAACACACTCTCACAAATAATTAAGCCATAATTATTGTTATTTTTGGAAAGACAATCAGCATTGGCCTTAATCCAATCGGATATTAAGTTGATGCCAATGAATCAAGTGTAAGAATTGCTGCTAAACAGTAAAAATGTATATAACGTACATATGCTCTGTGTATAAATATATATAATCTGGTAGCATGACAAGCTTTCGTGTGTTTAAAATTTGAATTGAAATATTGAATTGCCTAGCCACTTAGCTAATTTTTAAAAGTAGATTGCCACTTACTCTTTATCTTAAAATTGTGGCCTCTTATAAGAGTAATGATAGATATCATAAATTTTTTATTCCAAATTTCATTCTAAATGATGTGGTATATATTTATTAAGTGCTTGGTAATTTTTTATAAGATTCAAGTGAATTGATTGTATTATCTCACTAACCATTGGATGAATGCCACGTCATTTAGGAAAACTTATTAGGATAAAAAGTTTGAGATGTGTAGCACTACTTAATTGATAGTTATTAAATAAAAAATATAAACAATTAAAAAATTTTAACCATAAACTAGGATAAATACACTTAATTTTGTCACTTAAAAATAAAATTAATATTCTGTGCACATCATTTTTTATTTTTTTAAAAAATATGTCCCATACCTAAGTATCAATTCTTTATGTTTTAGCAATAAATTATGAATGTTCGATAGAGGTTTACAGAAAATAGAGTTGCATTAAAAAAAAAAGAAAAGGAAAAAGAATTAAAGTACAAAATTTATGGAAAAACTTGTATCTATAGTATCATTGTTAATGACTTGCCATTACGTGGGTTGAACTCTAGGCACCCCTGATAACACCTCTTAAAAACTCATACTTTTTATATAATTTTAGCCCAAAAAAAAAAAAAACCACATGTTGAACAAAATGTTGCAATATTGATAATGTGGGAAGTATAAGGGAGATAAAAGTATTGTAATTCATGAGTTGTTATTATTTATCATTTATCAAATATTGATATTTATTATTGTTGTTGAACCTATTTAAATTGTAATTAAATTTAGTAACTTTTAATTTAATAACTATTTGTCAAATTCTGATTAAAATTAGATTTATTTTTAATTTTTTCTATCGAAAGTACTATAGCTTAGTATTTATATGTCATCATTATGCTCAATAAAGTTTGTTTGAGTCAGAAATATTGATAGCGGTTGAAGAAATGTTATGCAAAAAAAAACCTGCGAGTCTGTTTATTTCAAGGAAAGAAATTGGTGGAAAGCACAAATTTGGACAAATTAGAATTGTTTGCTAGTGAATTAATCAAAGAACAAGAATGGAGAAAAAAAGCATTAATAAAAAAGAAAAATTAATGAAAATTACTCTAAATCCAATTGAAATGTAAAATGAATAAAATATCAAATAAAAGTTAACAAAGTTCTTTTAAATTCTTTTTACAAAGCCGCGCAAAACGCAGTTCTATTTCCTAGTAGATGTATAAAGCTGGGGATTGGGAGAGATGATGTGGCATCACCATTCTTTTTTTTTTTTTGTATTATCTTTAATCTAATAAATCTGTTATATCTTCTCTATATTTCTTCATTATTTTTTTATTTTTTTGTGTTCTATCAATTAATTTTATTATATAATGGTGACTTTTGGGATTCTTGATATTATTTAAAGTATTGAAAACATTAATAATTGATTTATTTATTTTGATTTTTATTTGTTGATTGGTGGTTGGTTGTTTCAGATGGTGTTGGAAGCTAGCAAGAAGAAGGCTTTGCAGAAGTAGGCTGCCGCGGCGGCCAAGAGAGGAGGCAAGGCGGTGGCGGCGGTGTCTTCTAATACCCATTTCAATACTCAGACCCCAAAACCAAACCAATTATATTAGGTATTTCATTGACTTCTGATTTCTCCTTTTTAATAATTTGGTCTCAACTAACCCTCGCAAATATCTCACCAAAAAAAAAAAAAATCCCATTTTGTCAGTCTCATTTTCTCAATTTTGTTTCTGATTTAATTGAAAATAGAGGTTAGGAATTGACTCCATGGATGCCGCATCATGCTCTGGAGTATTTCACGTGCGAAGATCCCTATTTCGAATCTTCATAAATTCAATCAACTGTAAGTTTCTTTTTTTATTAATTAATTTCTTTAATATCTTAAGCTCTCTGCTTATCTAATCTGTAGAGTTGGTTTCCGGGATCGTTTTGAGCACGGTTAATGTGGCTTGCGTTTTAAGGATCATGTGATATTTCCACCATTTATTTGATTTTTATTTTTTTATTTTTGTCCTAATTTATTATGTTTCATAGACGCTGTAATTCTCTTTTGATTTGTTGCATTTCCTTTCATATCATGAGCTATGTTATTCTTAAATTAAATTACACTTTGTTTGCTGCATAATTTTTTTATTTTTTTTATTTTCGAATTATGCAAGATTTATTGATTTTCTTATTAATTAATCAATATTATTGTGTTCGAATGAGGCGTATTGGTCGTTATTTTGCATTATGCATTTTGTTACCTTTATTTATGATAATTGTCATTGCTTAAAAAATTTGAATAAAAAAGGTTACAAAGTTTACTACATCAGTGTTTCTTCAGAAAGATACTCTCCTAAAATTGGTGCTTTGTCTGAATGCATGGACATGGAGACTAGGCTATGAGTTTATCAGCATTTTAGGGTTGCTAATTTCATGTTATCCAGTGATTTTTCTATAGCCAATACAATACAGCTATGATCAGTGGATAATACAAAGATGAAGTTTATTTTAAGCTTTATTGGAATCTATCTAAAACTTTATATCGATATCAATGATTTAGTTGGGTTGTTTCATTGACAGGTTAGGTTCTCACACCAGATCTACCGTATCAGTGTCGTGCCAGTCATCTGAGGGATTAAATGATGTCAAAAGAGTTTCAACTCAAGCGCTTGTAGATACTGTCAGGGGATCATATATCTTTGTGATCCTGTCCAGAGAAGAAATCTAGCAGGGATTTGTGCTGCAGGAGTAGCAACATATGGTGAAAATGTTGTAGAATATGAATCTCATGCTCACGCCACAGAAGATAAGGTTGGGGTGTTGCTTCTGAATCTTGGAGGGCCTGACACGCTTCATGATGTTCAGCCATTTTTGTTCAATTTATTTGCAGATCGAGTATGTCGGATTCTTCTCTTTCATCCCCATCTTTGTAATTTTATTATTATATTTTTTCTATTTTATATCTGTATGCTTGAAATATAGAGTTATACTAATGATTATTGTTTTTGAAACAGGACATTGTGCGTCTTCCCAGGCCTTTTCGGTTTCTTCAACGGCCATTGGCAAAATTGATTTCTGTGTTACGGGCTCCCAAAAGTAAAGAAGGATATGCTGCAATAGGAGGTGGCTCACCATTGCGCAAAATAACAGATGAGCAAGTGGAACATGTCTCTTTATTGCTTTTGTTGGAGTAGTTTTTTATTTCATTCGATATATTTGTCCTGCAAGAAGTGAACTATGTTTCAAAATCTGTACTGTATTGCTACCATTTTGTGGTAAACTTTAGTCTGTACTCATAGATTGAATATCCTTTTGCAGGCTCACGCAATTAAAATAGCTTTAGAAGCAAAAAACTTGCCCGTGAATGTCTATGTTGGAATGCGTTATTGGTATCCATTTACTGAAGAGGCTATTCAGCAGGTAGGCTGTCCATCAGTTTCACTTTCTTAGTAACTGTTTTATTTTGCTGGAACTCGATTTGCCTGATATATAATTATATTCTCTGAAAACTTTTGACATTTGGCAGTCTTATGTTTGTCTGCTCCTTTGATGTGCCTGTGTTTTTCAATGACTTATATCTGTTTCTTAAGTTAAATATATCTATATAATTAATTAATTTGAATTCTAAAAGCTAAGGAAATTAAAAAGTCTATTCATTAAATTATTAACACTAAAAAATCAAGTTAATTAATTCTATATAATTAATTAATGTGAATTCTAAAAGCCAAGGAAAACAAAAAGTCCATTCATTAAATTATTAATGAACTTTTTACATTCTATATTATTATCCTATTTCTTAATTGAAGTATTAAGAGTATTCGATTCACTTTTTTTATGAAAAGAAGTGAAAAGTTTATTCACTAAATCTTTATTTAATATAAAAAATTCAAGAAGGCTTTTAAGTTATCAAGTTGGTGATGAGGTGGCATCGCTAAAAATCACTAAAAAAAACAAGTTAATTATATCTATATAATTAATTAATTTACTTTTTTCTTGGGCTTGAAATCTTATATTTGATAATTGCTGAGGGTGATGATGAAAACTGAAGCCTAAGATCAATTCATTGGAAGAATTAATGAAGATGTTCTCATGTCAAGATAATACGGTGATCACGTTCATTCTGAGAAATGTAAATTGGAAATGTATAAATTTCAGACTATTAAGCATGTTGCAATGGATTATCTACTGATACCCATGAATCACGATATGTTGTTATGAATTTATCATTCGTTATTCTAAGTTAAAAATTTTTCATTTCTTGAGCTTTTGCTTGAACCCAATCTACAAGCTTTGAGACTAGATGGAAATCCATTGAGAAGGTATGGTGCATTGAAATTTTTATCCTTTCTTTTCAGATATTTATTTTTGTCATGGGCTTGAAATCATATATTTGATATTTGCTGAGGGTGATGATGAAAACTGAAGACTAATATCAATTCAATGGAAGAATTAATGAAGATGCTGTCATGTCAAGATAATACGGTGATCACGCTCATTCTGAGAAATGTAAATTGGAAATGTATAAATTTCAGACTATTAAGCATGTTGCAATGGATTATCTACTGATACGCATGAATCACGATATGTTGTTATGAATTTATCATTCGTTATTCTAAGTTAAAAATTTTTCATTTCTTCAGCTTTTGCTTGAACCCAATCTACAAGCTTTGAGACTAGATGGAAATCCATTGAGAAGGTATGGTGCATTGAAATTTTTATCCTTTCTTTTCAGATATTTATTTTTGTCTTGGGCTTGAAATCATATATTTGATATTTGCTGAGGGTGATGATGAAAACTGAAGACTAATATCAATTCAATGGAAGAATTAATGAAGATGCTCTCATGTCAAGATAATACGGTGATCACGTTCATTCTGAGAAATGTAAATTGGAAATGTATAAATTTCAGACTATTAAGCATGTTGCAATGGATTATCTACTGATACGCATGAATCACTATATGTTGTTATGAATTTATCATTCGTTATTCTAAGTTAAAAATTTTTCATTTCTTCAGCTTTTGCTTGAACCCAATCTACAAGCTTTGAGACTAGATGGAAATCCATTGAGAAGGTATGGTGCATTGAAATTTTTATCCTTTCTTTTCAGATATTTATTTTTGTCTTGGGCTTGAAATCATATATTTGATATTTGCTGAGGGTGAAGATGAAAACTGAAGACTAATATCAATTCATTGGAAGAATTAATGAAGATGCTCTCATGTCAAGATAATACGGTAATCACGTTCATTCTGAGAAATGTAAATTGGAAATGTATAATTTTTAGACTATTATACACCAACTATACATACATCATTTTTGTGCTTGAAGCATCAAATGTAATTATTCTGAGAGGAGTATTTTGGGTTCTCAAAAGCATCATGCAGATAATCTTATGGCTTAATTGTTTTTGTTGAAAGTACCATTTTTCTGAATTGCCCCATTCTCTACTTTCCACGCGGTTACATCTAGAAACAAAGAGCAGTAAGGCAACAAACTAAAGTCCAATTCTTTTGTTCCAAGTCGATGAGATGAATAGAAGGTTTACCAATAAATTTAAGATGTTAGAAATATCATAATTCTACAGCCAAATGAAAATCTGAAATATTTAGGGGGACCGATCAGCTAAATCCAAGATGTTTTCTTTCTAGGGGGAAAAAATAAATTCCAATGAGGTTTCTTCGAAAATATGTTCATGCAATGTGGATGATCGTCTTGGGTACTTTTGATGTATTTGTATCTCTACTGAAATTCCAAGTAGAAGTGTATTAATTTTTTCTCACTAAATTCTTTTTTTAAAGTTGCGCAAAGTGCGGTTCTATTTCCTAGTATATATATAAAGTTGGGAATTAGAGGTGATGAAGTGGCATCAGCATTGCTCATCTTTGCTAATTATCTATTATCTCGTATATTTGATATTATTGTGAAGGCGTCACAAAAATCACTAAAAAAAATAAGTTAATTATATCTATATAATTAATTAATTGGAATTCTAAAAGAAATAAAATGTCCATTCACTAAATTATTAACACTAAAAAAAATAAGTTAATTAATTCTATATAATTAATTAATATGAATTCTAAAAGCTAAGGAAAATAAAAAGTTCATTCATTAAATTATTAACACTAAAAAAAACAAGTAATTAATGTGAATTCTAAAAGCTAAGGAAAATAAAAGGTCCATTCATTAAATTATTAATGAACATTTTACATTCTATATTATTATTCTATTTCTTAACTGAAGTAATAAGAGTATTCGATTCACTTTTTTGATGGAAGGAAGTGAAGAGTTTATTTATTAAATCTTTATTTAATATAGGGAATTCAAGAAGGTTTTTAAGTTATCAAGTTGGAGATGAGGTGGCATCACTAAAAATCACTAAGAGGCATCACTAAAAATCAATAAAAAAACAAGTTAATTATGTCTATATAATTAATTAATTTGAATTCTAAAAGCTAAGGAAAATAAAAAGGCCATTCATTAAATTATTAATGAACTTTTTATATACTATATTATTATTCTATTTCTTAAGTTAATTATGTCTATATAATTAATTAATTTGAATTCTAAAAGCTAAGGAAAATAAAAAGTCCATTCGTTAAATTATTAATGCTAAAAAAACAAGTTAATTCATTAATGTGAATTTCAAAAGCTAAGGAAAATAAAAAGTCCATTCATTAAATTATTAATGAACTTTTTATATTCTATATTACTATTCTATTTCTTAATTGAAGTATTAAGGATTAATCACTTTTTCGATGGAAAGAAGTGAAGAGTTTATTTACTAAATCTTTACTTAATATAGGGACTTCAAGAAGGCTTTTAAGTTATCAAATTGGTGATAAGGTGGCATCACTAAAAATCATTAAGAGGCATCACTAAAAATCACTAAAAAAAATGAGTTAATTGGAAGAATTAATGAAGATGTTCTCATGTCAAGATAATACGGTTAATCACTAAAGATCAATTCATTAGACGAATTAATGAAGATGCTCTCATGTCAAGATAATACGGTGATCACATTCATTTTGAGAAATGTAAATTGGAAATGTATAAATTTCAGACTATTAAGCATGTTGCAATGGATTATCTACTGATACGCATGAATCACGATATGTTGTTATGAATTTATCATTCGTTATTCTAAGTTAAAAATTTTTCATTTCTTCAGCTTTTGCTTGAACCCAATCTACAAGCTTTGAGACTAGATGGAAATCCATTGAGAAGGTATGGTGCATTGAAATTTTTATCCCTTTCTTTTCAGATATTTGTTTTTGTCTTGGGCTTGAAATCATATATTTGATATTTGCTGAGGGTGATGATGAAAACTGAAGATGTTAGGATGATACGATGATCACGTTCTTAATGAAGATGCTCTCATGTCAGGATAATACGATGATCACGTTCATTCTGAGAAATATAAATTGGAAATGTATAATTTTTAGACAATTATACACCAACTATACATACAACTTTTTTGTGCTTGAAGCATCAAATGTAATTATTCTGAGAGGAGTACTTTGAGTTCTCAAAAGCATCTTGCAGATAATCTTATGGCTTAATTGTTTTCGTTGAAAGTACCATTTTTCTTAATTGCCCCATTCTCTACTTTCCGCGCTTACATCTAGAAACACAGAGCAGTAAGGCAACAAACTAAAGTCCAATTCTTTTGTTCCAAGTTGACGAGATGAATAGAAGGTTTACCAATAAATTTAAGGTGTTAGAAATATCATAATTCTACAGCAAAATGAAAATCTGAAATATTCAGGGGGACCAATCAGCTAAATCCAAGATGTTTTCTTTCTAGGGGGAAACAAATAAATTCCAATGAGGTTTCTTCGAAAATATGTTCATGCAACGTGGATGATCGTCATGGGTACTCTGAATGTATTTGTATCTCTACTAAAATCTCAAGTAGAAGTGTATTAATTTTTTCTCACTAAATTCTTTTTTTAAAGCCGCGCGAAGTGCGGTTTTATTTCCTAATATATATATAAAGTTGGGGATTAGAGTTGATGAGGTGGCATCAACATTGCACATCTTTGCTAATTATCTATTATCTCATATATTTGATATTATTGTGAAGGAATCACTAAAATTCACTAAAAAAATAAGTTAATTATATCTATATAAATAATTAATTAATTGGAATTCTAAAAGCTAAGGAAAATAATATGTCCATCAATTAAATTATTAACACTAAAAAAAAGGTTAATTAATTATCTAGATAATTAATGTGAATTCTAAAAGCTAAGGAAAATAAAAAGTCCATTCATTAAATTATTAATCAATTTTTTACATTCTATATGATTATTCTATTTCTTAATTAAAGTTTTAAGAGTATTCAATTCACTTTTTTGATGGAAGGAAGTGAATAGTTTATTTACTAAATCTTTATTTAATGTAAGAAATTTTAAGAAGGCTTTTAAGTTATCAAGTTGGTGATGAGGTGGCATCACTAAAAATCACTAAGAGGCATCACTAAAAATCAATAAAAAAACAAGTTAATTATATCTATATAATTAATTAATTTGAATTCTAAAAGCTAAGGAAAATAAAAAGGCCATTCATTAAATTATTAATGAACTTTTTATATACTATATAATTATTCTATTTCTTAAGCTAACTATATCTATATAATTAATTAATTTGAATTCTAAAAGCTAAGGAAAATAAATAGTTCATTCATTAAATTATTAATGCTAAAAAAATAAGTTAATTAATTAATGTGAATTCCAAATGCTAAGGAAAATAAAAAGTCCATTCATTAAATTATTAATGAACTTTTTATTTTCTATATTATTATTATATTTCTTAATTGAAGTATTAAGGGTTAATTACTTTTTTGATGGAAAGAAGTGAAGAGTTTATTTACTAAATCTTTACTTAATTTTGGAAATTCAAGAAGGCTTTTAAGTTATCAAGTTGGTGATGAGGTGGCATCACTAAAATCTTTAAAAGGCATCACTAAAAATCACTAAAAAAATGAGTTAATTATATATATATAATAATTAATTAATTTGAATTCTAACAGCTAAGGAAAATAAAAAGTCCATTCATTAAATAATTAACACTAAAAAATATGTTAATTAATTCTATATAATTAATTAATTTGAATTCTAAAAGCTAAGGAAAATAAAAAGTCCATTCATTAAATTATTAATGAATTTTTTATATTCTAAATTATTATTCTATTTCTTAAGTTAGTTATATCTATATAATAAATTAATTTGAATTATAAAAGCTAAGGAAAAAAGAAAGTCTATTCATTAAATTATTAACACTAAAAATAAGTTAATTAATTCTATATAATTAATTAATGTGAATTCTAAAAGCTAAAGAAAATAAAAAGTCCATTCATTAAATTATTAATGAACTTTTTATATTCTATATTATTATTCTATTTTTTAATTGAAGTATTAAGAGTATTCGATTTATTTTTTTAATTAATTAATTGAAGTATTAAGCGCGGTTCTATTTCCTAGTATATATATAAAGTTGGAGATTAGAGGTGATGAGGTGGCATCAGCATTGCTCATCTTTGCTAATTATCTATTATCTCATATATTTGATATTATTGTGAAGGCAACACTAAAAATCACTAAAAAAAATATGTTAATTATATTTATATAATTAATTAATTGGAATTCTAAAAGCTAAGGAAAATAAAAAGTCCATTCATTAAATTATTAACACTAAAAAAAACAAGTTAATTAATTATATATAATTAATTAATTTGAATTCTAAAAGCTAAGGAAAATAAAAAGTCCATTCATTAAATTATTAATGAACTTCTTACATTCTATGTTATTATTCTATTTCTTAATTGAAGTAATAAGAGTATTCTATCCACTTTCATTACATTCTATATTATTCCATTCATTAAGTTTTGCCCAAGCCACTTCTCTTCTTCTTAATATTTTCTCCGCTAAACCTAGGAAATGTTAATAAACTCAATTATTTCATATCCATATATAAATGCGAAACCGACTAATATTTCATTAGAATTTGTTATGTATATCCAATTAATTTGGTTTAGTTTTCTCTAAAATCATTTTTTTTCTTCTTATCAATATTGATCTTTTCCTTTTTTTTTTAAACCGGGATGTTGAATATGGATCCTGAAGAAACTTTTTGTTACTTGATTATCCAAGCTTTTATCAATTAACAATCAGTAAGCCTCTTAACTTTGTTATGATTTATTTCAGTTTTCTTTGTGAGAAGTTGGTGGTGCTTATTAGCTTAAATACAGGGCAGTCGCTTTTCATTTGATCTGCTGCTGAAATACTTTTATGTGACCATGTTAAGGTCTTATAGTCACAATTATTCTTTGTTGACCCTGAGAACAATAAGCACAAAACATATTTTGAGTGCACCAAAATATACTAAGTTTTATATTTTTATTTGTTCTTTTTTTTTTCTGTTTTTTGGGCATGCTTCTTTTTCTAAACCAATAGTAAGGAAACAATATGATGTTAGACTGCAGGTATATTATTCAGCAATAGGATCATATCACTTTTGAATGGCATTGCTCCACAGCATAAGTTCCAGGGATTTAGGAAATTCAAGTGACTATAAACTTCAGAGTTAGTATATATTAGTTGAAGCCACAGAAAATTTAAATCAAGAAATAAATATGTTGTTGTGATTTTTCAAGATTTTAAGTATTTTTATTTCCTGTAATACTATTGATACAACTTGGTGGTCGAAATTGTAATATTCAGTTACATATTATTATTTTCTGTTTCATATCCATGTAAAAGATAATGATGAATAGTATTTGATTAGTAATGAAAGAATCATTTATTGTTAATTTGTTGTATGTAAATTTCTTATGATAATTTGAGGAAATTATTTGTTGAAATGATATAATTATTTAAAAGTAAGTTTTTAAAAAAAACTACAATCCACTCAGTTTTATACTCACCCCATTGAGTTTTATACTCACCCTATTTTATTATATTATTTGTTCTCTCATAAGAGATTTGTAGGTACAACAGCTGACCCAGCAAGAGTAGTTATTTTGAAATTATGGCCACGTGATGGTGCTAGGAGTCATAGGTGTTTTTGTTAAGATATTTTGGATTTTTGGTTATATTTCGTGATTAACGATAATCTACTGTATTTTGCCAGTAGATGTTTGGGTGATTTTTGGTATATTGATTGAGGAGGTTGGTTGTTGAAGTTGGTTGAAAATTGAATTATTTTGAGAGTGTTTGTTTTACAAATTTACAGGTTTGGGAATATTATATTTTTTGGGGAGATTTTGCTGAATTTTCGATAGAATCTTTATTAATAAGATTATTAATAGACGAGTGTCGTATCCAGATAGACTTGCCTGGTGGAGTTCAGGGCGGATCGTCTCAGTTATTCTTCCTAGGATGGGCACATCATGGAGAAAATTGATGATCTTTGGAGATCCTTGCATAAGTCTGATGCTAATGACGAGTCTAGTGATACTGACGAGTCCGATAATAATCGCTTGCAAAACTTTAATTTTAATCTATATTTGGTGTCTTGGGATTGTGGCATCCTTATCAGATTCTCCTGTAATTTCATTTGCCCAATGTTCACAGCTTCTAATGAACTAGTTTAGGGATGCCTTATCATCACTATTATTTTTTTTATTGAGTCCTAAACTTAATTTTGTCTTTGTAAGTACAACATCGATTGACATGTCACGACTTTAGGCCTTGGCTGCTCAGTCTAGCACTTAATTACTTCTCTACAAATTTTGCTCAAGACTCGTGAAGCGCTCATATCATGTTTGACTGTAAGTGGTAATTGAGTTCGAATATAGTTTAAGTCATTCTTATAAAATGGGATTCTACAAAATAGTCTACTTTGGGATTAAAGAACTTGTCTTTTATATTGCTCCCATCAAAGAATGAAATTGTTAAAGCTAATAAAAGCTAACAAAAGTTTTAAGAAAGAACCCTAAGAAGCAAAACATTAATTATTGTCATACATGTAATGTAAAGGATTCCTATTATATAATGCTGGTTTTAAAAACAACTTATTCTTAGTCTTTCAGTTAAAGCATAATGTTTTTAGAAGCAAACAGGTAATATTAATAGAAAGATCATAGTATTTTGTTAATCTATTTATATTCAACTTCATCTTCGGGCATTATTTTCTTTTTTCTTTTGATGGTTGGATCCCTAGACAGTGCTATTTTTTTTTTCTTTTACACTTTCTTTTGGGGTTGATAAGAGATGTTGCTTACTGATGTTTTAGTTCTCTTATAAGAAGCTGTTTATATTTGAAGGAGAGACTACTCCTCATTGCTGCCGATCTGTTCCTCTCTCATTTTGGTAGCATTGCATAAAGGAAGTTAAGATTGAGCGCCGTAGAAAAAGTTGGTGATCTTTGCTTGTTTGATGTGTCCAATAATAGTGATGAATTTGATGGTAGTAATGAAACAGTATGTGTTAATTGATACAAATAGTTATTTTTCTGAGGATGGAGACATCTTGTAGAAGATTGATGATCTTTGGAATAGACCTGTTCTGAAATCTTGTGCTCAAAATATTCAAGGCTTCACCCTTATGAATGATTGTTTTCTCTATCTTTATGGCTTTCATTGACACTTATTCACTCTTTGTAATTGCTTTAACATGGTTATTAGTATAATCTTTCTGTTTTCTTTAAAAAAAAAAAGGAAAAAAAATAAAAGAACAAATTAATTGAACTTATTCTAATGCATCATAGTTAGTGAGAAAAAAATTCATTAATGAATTAATAATGTTAGAGCCCCCAACATTTGAGTTCTAACTTTAGTCCCAATGCTATGTGTCACTTATTTATTAGATGATAAATTTTATAACATGTAAAATTACTTAACCGCCATCTAATAGATGAATATCATATTAGTTGGGACTCAAATTGGGACTTACATGTTGGATGCTTAGCATTGCTCTTAATGATTATTTATCATTCATGGTAATGGTGAGCAAAATGAATTGAGAAGGAGCAAAAGTATAAGGACTAAAAAATCCTTTGGACCAGACATTATAGTCTATTTGATAGAAGGGGTACGAGAGATTCACAATATAAAAAGACCATGATCACACCTATTATAGAGTCTGATCCCCTCACCTATGAAGAGGCAATGAAGTCTTAAGATGCTGCCTTCTAGAAAGAGGCCATTATTGACGAAATGGACTCTATTATGGGTAATAAGACTTGAAAATTAGTTGATCTACCACCTAGTTCTAATCCTATAAGTTGTAAATGGATCTTTAAAAAGAAGAAGAAAGTTGATGGAACAATTAAATGGTTTAAAACAAGACTAGTAGCACAAAGCTTTACACAAAATGAAGGCCTTGATTATTTTATTACATATGCACCTGTTGCAAGAATTGCTACTATTAGAGTTTTGATTGCTTTGGATTGAATTTTTCATTTTGAAATCCATCAAATGGATGTGAGAACAGCTTTCCTAAATGGAGAATTAGATAAAGAACTTTACATGAAACAGCAAGAAGGATTTATTACACTAGGACAAGAACAAAAAGTTTGTAAACTAGTCAAATCTTTACATGGCCTTAAAGAAGCTCTAAAGTAGTGGCATAAAAAGTTTACCAAAGTTATTGTTTCTAACGGATTTAAAATTCATGAAAATAATAAATGTGTATATAGCAGATTTAATGGAAATAAAGGTGTCATGTAGATGACATGTTAACTTTGGAACTAATAGTGAGAGCATTAAACTCACTAAATCATTGTTGTCATCTAATTTTGATATGAAAGACATAGGGCTTGCTGATATGATTTTGAGAATTAAAATTATCAAAAATGATAGTTGCCTAGTATTGAGCTAATCACATTATATGAGAAATTTTTTTAAAAAATTAATTATTACGATTGTAAGCCTGTGTCAACACCTTTTGATTTAAACATAAGATTGTACCATAACAATAAAAGAATAGTATTCCATTTAGAATATGCTTGTGTTATTGGTTGTCTTATGTATGCTGGCTTGTATTAGGCCTGACATTGCTTTCGCTATTGGAAAGCTGAGTAAATATACTAATAATTTAAGACAAGCACACTAGCAAGCAGAGTATAGAATTCTAAAATATTTAAAATAGACAATGGATTATGGTATATACTACATTGGATATCCTTTAGTTTTGGAAGGATTCTCAGATGGTAGTTGATTACTGATCGAGATGATCATTCATCCACAACTAGTTGGATATTTAATCTTGGTGGAAGAGCTATTTCACGAGGTTCAAAGAAGCATACTTGCATGGCAGACTTTAACATGGTTGCAGAATTTGTAGCTTTAGCTTCATATAGCAAAGAAGCTAAATGGTCGAGGAATTTGCTTATAGAAATTCATATTTGGTATAAATCAATGCCTCATGTATCCATTCACTGTAATAGTAAGACAACTTTGTCAACGACATACAGCCAAATCTTAATGGAAAGTCTAGGTGTATTGGTCTAAGACATAGTTATGTGAGACAATTGCTTACAGATGGAGTAATCACAATGAAGTTATGATATCATGCCAAAATTTGGTAGACCCTTTAACTAAAGGCCTTGCAAGGGACACTGTATTAAAAACTTCTAAGAGGATGGGACTGAAGCCAGCATCATATTATCACTAATGATGGAAACTCAACCCAAAACTTAGAACATCAAGATCTTGGGTTCAATGAGCAAAGTACATCATATGTTGTGATAGCGAGCACTATAATATTTTAAGATGCATTCCAAAGGTGAGTTCTTAATACCTGTAACATATGGGAAAGCTACTTATAAGTCTTAATAGACTTATAGATTTTTTAGTTACAGAGACATTCTAAATAAGTCTACCTAAGTGAGTGTAGGAGGTGGTACCGCTTCCTATGTAACTTGGCTAGTTACTAAAGCACTCATGAAAACAGGATATAGACATAGGGCCAATCCACATGTCAGCTAAAGAATACTTGAGAATTTAAAAATTTATGTGTGAGATATATTCGATTGGTCGATCAAGGTCACTAGTTCAAAGCTTGTCTACTATGCCACCTTGATTAACATTGTTATGTTGTCACTATGGAGGGTTCAAGTCCAAAAAACACTTTCATTTATGCATAAGATTTCCAAGCCCATGCGAGATAATTTTTCAAAATTCATTTATTTTGAAAATGGTGGGGATTGTTGGAACAATTTTCAAAACAAATATGTCTTATTGTAAAGACATGTCCAATTAATTGTGCTTTATAAAAGAGGTGTCTTTTCACTTAAGGATGCAACCTTTCATAGTGACATTTCATTTAAAATGGTGATGATTCAATTTGGACCATTGATTAAAATCAAACTTGATTCAATGGAGGGGCACAAGTATATCTATAAATAGAGGCCATGTTTAGGCCATCTAGACATGGAAAATAATGATCCTACACCACTATTTTCTTAGCCCACTTTCCTAAAACAAATTTCATCATATAACATCTATTTTTTATGCATCAAATTTCCAATATATTACTTACTGTATGAACAATTTATTGATTCTAGGCAGGCTTGCAACATTCAAGAGTATTTTGGTTTGTTTTCGTCGATGCACAACGTAAACAAACAAATAAGTGCTTTATTGTATCTTAGATGCATATTTGCTTAACCCATATCCATCACTCAATTGGTGGGGGCAAATAACGTCTTAAGGAAAGCAGCATTTGTAACATGCCTTGAAATACACATTATTTTTTTGCAGTTTACCTATTGCTATTATTTTCCTTCTACATACAGTGTTGTAAACACATTACTATATATAATAAAGTTCCACCATTAGCACTGCAATTCTCTACATTTGCCATTCCCCACAAATATATATCCCCAATAGTCTCCATGTGAATGTGGACCAGATTTCTTCATTGTCGGAACCGATATTGCATCATATCCTATCATTTCTCTCATATGAACATGTTCAAACTAGTATACTCCTTAAAACATGGAAACATGTTTGGCATTTTTGTCCGAGTATAGAATGTGGTCGATTTTTCTCTAGGTCAATGTCAAGGAATCGAGAGTATTTGGTAAAAATTTACAAAATTTTCATCTGAATGCTATTAGTTTAGAGAAGTTAATGCTTGATGTATAACTATAAGATAATTATCTAGAATTTGAACCCAACATAAATAGATG
Source organism: Clausena lansium (assembly GCA_030449835.1). Taxonomy (NCBI): domain Eukaryota; kingdom Viridiplantae; phylum Streptophyta; class Magnoliopsida; order Sapindales; family Rutaceae; genus Clausena; species Clausena lansium. Next base: position 1,497,205 of record JASUUF010000146.1, on the reverse strand, counting down.
CCTTACCTATGCAATTGGGAGTAATGTCAAAGTATTAAAACTTCGAGTTTATTGTCTTTTACCTTAATTAGTTTTCAAAGCGAAATCAATAGTTCTGTTGGAGTTAGATTCTTGTAACCTGGAGTCACCTACAAGAATGTTACCTTATCTTCTTTGAGAAAATTATGCCGAAGACATGTTTTTGCAGATGATCAAGTTATGAAGGATCTAATTGGTGGGTGCCCTTTGATTAAAATTATAAATATCATTGCTTTTTGAGGATTGACAAATCTAGTGTTGCTTAGTAAACTTAAGGAATTCAAGTTGTATGATAACAAATGAATTAAATGGGTGTATATTAATGGAGTGAATCTACATTGAGTAGATATCAACAAAGTCCCTCTATTGTTTGGCCTCAATGTAGCCCCTTGCAAGAATCTAAATTTATTAAAATTATGCCAGCTTTTCATAATGGATGAGTGGCTTTCAAACTTATTTTCAGAACGTTCGTTCCTAGAGTATATACACACAGATCATTGTATGAATTTAAGGAGTATTAAGATTTCTAGTGGCAGTGTTAAGAAATTATTTTTCAAAAGTTGTGATATATTGGATGAGTTCAAGCTTGACACTTTAAATTTAAGAATTTTCAAATATCGTGGTAATTTGGTATCCTTTTCTTCAAATTCTCTAGCTTTGTCAGAAGCTACATTCTTTTTCGGCTCTAATAATATTGACAATCAATGGTTCGAGAAATTAGTTAAACTTCTTGTAAGGTTCAATCATTGTTCCAAAGTTTTAAACTTGGAATGTGTTGGGAAAGGAACCCACGCAAACAGTTGCAAATTAAGCAGAAACAAATTCTTTCCCTTTTTGTGTGATTAAAATGGGATATGTATCGCAAATAAATAAGTAGAAAATAAACCAACACAATCCCAAGCAACAAATCAACCATAAAAGACACAGATTTTTACGTGAAAAACCCAGAATGGGAAAAACTATGGGACCGTAGTCCGATATAACCTTCATTATATTATTAATGGGATTACAGTAGAAATTTTTCTCTAGATAATACTATAGGTTAATAAACATCAGGAATCTCAATAATCTTGGCTTACAGTAACAGCCTAATATCTGTCTCTCTAATAAAAGGGTATCTCAAATAACAACCAACGAGAGGATAAAACGTAAATCAAGACCAATAGATTATAGACGGCGATGTCAGGAACTTATCCTCCAAATGTGGGAGAAAACGGAGTTAAATTCACCTTTCGATTGTTCAATTAAAGATTGAAACTCTTGGCCCCAAATTGAATATCATGCCACTGACTTCTTTTTTCTTTTCTCATCTTTTTGCGATTGGTAACCCGGCTGCCACTTGGTTTTGTTCTTTATATACAGCCAACATCTTTTTCAAATCGTTTTGTTCTTTATATACAGCCAACGCCCCTTTCAAAGCCAAATTTCATGGCAATTTTCATTTAGCCCTAACTTGCTTCATATAATTACTTAAATTCCTAAATTAATGGAACTTTGGGCTTGGGCCACCTAAATGAGATGGACCCAACAAATCTCACCCTCCAGATCGTGGGGGACACCGCCAAGCTGGATCTCTACTTACAAGGTTTTAGATGGACAATGATTTTGTCATCATATCTGACCCATTCTTTGTTGTGTGAATCTTCTCAAACTGCAATTATTTTTTCTCAAGCACGTCTAGTATCCAATGATACCTCACATTAATATGCTTGGATTTCGAATGGTATGTCAAATTCTTTGCCAAGTGAATGGTAGTCTGACTATCAAAGTACACAATATAGCTATCTTGTTTCATAACCAGCTCTTGTAGGAAATTCTTCATCCACAAGGTTTCTTTACAACTTTCAGTGATTGCAGTATACTCAGCTTTTTTGGTAGACAAAGCAATACACTATTGAAGTTTGGACTGCCATAAAACTGCTCTTCTACAAAGGTGAGCAAATATCTTGATAGGGATTTTTTGGAATCAACATCCCCTGCCATATCTACATCTGTATACACTTGTAACACAGGTTTGTCACCACCAAAACATAAACATGTCCTGGAAGTGACAACAATCAACATGCTATCCACATAAAGCAAAAGAACAATAAAATCTTCATCACCAAACTTCTTCACAAATGCACAATGGTCAGATATAGTTTTACTAAAACCATGATTCTTTATAAAAGACTAAAACTTCTTGTTCTACTGTCTTGGTGACTGTTTCAGCGCAAACAAATTTTTATTCAACTCGCACACAAGTTCTTTTTTACTTTGACACTGAAGGCTTCAGATTGCTCCATGTGTATTTCATCCTTTTATGTCACCGTGCAAGAAAGCTGTCTTTATATCAAGCTGTTAAATCTCCAAATTCAAGCTAGCTACTAATCCCAGAACAACTTGGATAGAAGACATCTTCACCATAAGAGAAAATATTTCTTCAAAATCAACACCTTTCTTCTAGCTGAAGCCCCTCACAACCAATCTAGCCTTGTACCGCTGTTGTGAGTTATTTTCAGTCTTCAACCTCTAAACCCATTTGTTCTTTAATGCCTTTTTTCCCTTAAGAAGCTTTACTAAGTCATAGGTGTAGTTCTCATTCATGGATTTCATCTCCTCTTGCATAGCTTTAACCCATTCATTTTTATGTGGATGAGACCTAGCTTCTTCAAAACATTCTAGCTCCCCTCCATCTGTAAGTATCACATACTTATGTAGAGCATATCTAGTGGAAGGTTATCGTTACTTATGTAGAGCATATCTAGTGGAAGGTTATCGTTCTTTAGTGGATCTCCTTAATTTTGACTCAACTAGTGGTGTAGATGGTTTTGGAGGTACTTGCTCAACTGATTCTGCTAGACCAACATTATTATTCTATCTAGCTTCCCCATGATCATCATGAAGAATATGTGGAGAAACTAAAGTAGGAATAACAGAAAATCTGGAGATGACTCAGACTAATCACTCTTTTCTTCATCGCCAACTATCTGATCTTCAAAAAACAAAATATCTTTACTTCTGATGAGTTTCCTTGCCACTGGATCCCATAATCTGTACCCAAATTCTTTATGTCCATAGCCTAAGAATATGCAATCCTTGGCCTTATCATCAAGCTTCGATATTTCGTCCTTAGGAATGTCAACATATGCTCTGCAACCAAACACTCTTAAGTATTTATAAGAAATATCTTTCCTAGTCCAAACTCTCTCAGGCACATTGCTATCTAATGGAGTTAAAAGGAGAAAGGTTAATCAAATCAACTGCAGTACGCATAGCCTCAGCCCAGAAAGGCTGAAAAAGCTTGGCATCAAAAAGCATACACCTGATCCTTTCTTCAATTGTTCAGTTCATCTTTCTGCAACACCATTCTACTGTCAGTTTTGGTACAGTCTTCTCAAGATTGATTCCATGAGATCTGCATTACTGCTCAAATGGTCCTCTGCACTCACCATCATTATTGTTATCTAAAAATCTAACTACACAAGTGTACGTATTGAACAAGTAATAAAATAATGATTGAGAGTGTCGAACCCACAGGGACTAATGTTATCCTATCACTATCTATCAATTTATATCTCCTAAGTCTAATCCAAACAACTTAATAAAAATTCTTAACTAAAATTATAATAGTAAATTAAATGCAAAATAAGCAATAAGATAATCAATGAATGATGAAACCTAGGTTTGTAATTTCCCCTAGCAATCCCCTTATTAATATCAGCCTAGTTCCTCTAATTAACCTAATTCAATTATCACCTAGAACACTAAAATCTCTACAAGCCTCTTTTGATGGTGAAGTAGATATATTACTCACAATCAACCCACTATATTTCTATGAGGAACAATTATAAGCAACTCATTAAGTTCAAGTTCCTTAATAAGTGCACATGCAATCTAAGTATATTTCTATCTCAAATTAACACATGTTATCATATTTAGGTCTATAGATGCATGACTCTTCCGATATCTATGCAACTACACATATGCTATATAATTGGTGATCAAGCAATCAAATAGATTAAGCACAAAATATAATAAATAATCAATAGAAGATAATTTTGAAGAACTAAAAATATTAATCAATTAAGGTTCATATTGGGTTCCATTACAAACTTAGATAAAAATATTTAGTTCATGATAAAGAAGAAAATAACATTCATAATAAAATAAAACATCATTATAACTAAAACAAAAAAAGTGGGGTTTAGTAGAAAAAACTCTAGGAAAAGATCTTTTTTCTTCTCTTTATGCACTACTGCCCTCTCTCTCGGTTTTCCTCCAATTCCTTGTTTTCTCCCGCTGCCAAATTCTTCTCTTTTCCTCTATAAGTGCGGCTGCCCCTCCTTATTTCAAAAGCTAAAGTTTTCCTTTTATAAAGCTTGGCAAATCCTTGAAGAATTAGGATGCTTGGCCGAATCCAATTTTAAGTAATTAATTTGCTTCCCATTTAGCCTTGCACGTGAAGCCCACTTGAAAAGCAACACCCGAATTCAACATTAATCAACATCTTAATCCTTGTCTTTAAAGGATTCCGGCAAAAGCCCAAACTGCCTATTTATCCATGCAAAGAACGTGAAGCCCAAAATCAAAGCCCATGCCAAATTCTTTCAATTCCAAACAATTCCAAACTCGTTCAAATCCACGTGAATGCATGTGATTTATATAATTAATTAATTAGTCAATAAATCAAATAATTCCATTAAAACATTATTCTTCCCATTTTTCTTTCATAGTCTACAATTATTTCTATTAAACTCCGATTTGTTTCTTTGTTTTAGCTCCGCTTTTCTTGATCAAAACTTGCACCACATGCTTTGAATCATCAATGCCTACACAAACAAACAAATAACAAGTAAAACAACTCTAAAATAATTAAACATGATGCAAATCTCATGCTAAATTTAATTAGTAAAGTGCTGCAAAACCACCCTATCAAATACCCCCAAACTTAGGATTTTGCTCTTCCTTGAGTAAAACTAAAATAAAAACTATGAAAACAAAATTCTAACTAAACTACTTTCACAGATGATCACGATTGCATTTAGCGTATGCAACAAACCTTTAAACCCCTAGGTGACGAGTTATAGTCTCGTAAGGGTTTCCAGCGATGATACTCGCAAACATCATTAAAGAATGCCTCAACGATTACATAAAGTATATAGCTAAAAAAAAATTTAAAATATTGATAAAGTTCTAACTTTAAACCAATAGTCAGCCCCATCTCATATTGGATTCTTATATGTTTATGTGAATCAAATCAACCAAAACTCATTCCCAAAATCTTTAATATCAAAAGCCCTTGCATTGAATAATAAACAGAGCAGGTCAAACTAACCTTATCATCTTGATTTTTTTCCTTTTTTTTTATAGGCATAAATTTTGCATTTTCTTTTGTTTTTTCTTAAAGCACATGTTTTTTTTTAATCCATAGTTAGAAGCTTTCACTCTACCCCTTAAGGTAGCCTTCTTCCTATGGTAGATTATCCTCTACATATTGGTGGTACATAGGCCCAAATTACTCAAGGATTGCTTCACTCTTAAGGGTTATAGGTAGCTATTTCTGACTATAGTGCCTGTGTAAACTCAAGGTAAACAATCATTTACTCAATCTAAAATTCTCAACTCGGGCTGTATCAATCTCAGATCTTAAGTCAAAATTCTAAAAGAATCGATAAAAGTGCACAAGATATTTAAAGAATCACAATCAAGATGAAACTAACACAAAAGTCAAGTATAAACTAAGACAATAATAATCCCTTTCTAAAAACCATATTCATTTTCAACCATATACTCATCATTGGCATCAAAACAAAATTTTTTATTTTATTATTATTATTATTATTTTATTTTTTGGGTTTTTTTAAATAAAAGCAAAGCAAATATTCCCACCCCCAACCTTAAAATCAATATTGCCCTCAATGTAAATAAAAGAAGATGGAAAAGAGAAACTTCCCGGGTTTTGCACTTGAAGATGTGAATTTGTAGTGGAGTTGTTACGGGGCATGTGAAAAGTTGATGTTCATCAACTCCCAAACTTGTGCAAAAACAACGTCTGCATGGTTTGGTTGAGGACGTGAGTTACATTCCTGAGTTGACTCGGTAAACAATGGTGGATGAGTTGACTAGATTAGAGAAATTTTGGTCACGGGAAGGGAAGTATGAAGTGTTTGAGTATCACAGGGGTGATGTGTAGGGTGTTGAAGAGCGGCCGGCAGCAAAGAACCACTGTAAGCAGCGGTCAGATCTGCCAGCACGGTGTCGGCTTGGCTCAAGGGAGTTGTTTTCGAATAAGCTGTCAAGGTGGAGGTGGTCAAGGTGGTGGCTAGTGATCTGTGGCTGGTTGAGTGAGCTGCTCGCTCGCAGGCTCGCGTGTCTCATGGCCACTATCTGGGAAGTAGCTGCGCGCGCGATGAAGGCAGCTACTTCGCGTGCATGCTATTAGGCTCGTGAACGCTGTCTGGGAGGCAGCTACACGGGCGATGAAGGCTGCTGCTCGAGTGCAGGAGTTTCACTTCTGTTTGGGAAGCAGCTGCCTCAATACTGAGGGCAGCTGCTTGTGCTCGCCTATAACATTTTTTTTTAATCTCCTCTTCCTTTGCCTGTAATCCACGACCCTCCAAACTTGTAACTTGTTACCTTGTAAAAGTAAATAAATAAATAAATAGATAACAAATTAATTTTAAGAACTTAACAATAAAAAATTTAAAAGAAAGAAACAAAACAAAAGCAATAAAGTTAAATGAAATTGGGTTACCTCCCAATAAGCACTTGATTTATAGTCATTAGCCTGACTGTCTTTTAAGATATCGTTCAAGGAGGCTCATGAATGAAGAGAGGTGATTTAGATGGACTTTGCCCATGTTTCTTGCAATTAGGCCTTTTCCCATGAAAACAAGGTGATGAATCTTCATTGATAGACTGTTGATGTATTGTATGAATGTCAGGAAGGTCAGATGGATGCTTATCCTTAAATGCTTTAATCATTTTTCTATCCACCGTGTTGACTTGAAAACAATCTTTGAGTTCAGATGGATACTTGATAGGAGTGAACAGATTGAAAATAACTTGTTCATTTTGAACTCTCAAAATCAATTTTCCTTCCTGAACATCAATTAAAGCTCTTCCTGTAGCTAAGAATGGTCGGCCTAGAATGAGAGGTAACTCTATATCTTCAGTCATATCCAAGACTATAAAATCTGCAGGGAATATAAACTTGTCAACCTTCACAAGTACGTCCTCAACTATTTCCCTTGGATACTTTATAGATCTATCCACCAATTGTAGGGTCACTGTGTGGCCATAAGTTCACCAAGTCATAATTTCTTAAAAACAGATAGAGGCATTAAATTAATACTTGCACCTAAATCACATAAAGCTTTATCAAAATAACAATTTCCCATAGTGCAAGATATATTAAAACTCCCTGGATCTTTCAACTTTAGTGGCAACTTATTTTGCAAGATGGCAGTGCAGTCCTCAGTTAGCATTACAATTTCATGCTCCTCAAATTTCCTCTTGTTGGATGAAATTTCTTTCATAAATTTGGCATAAAGTGGCATTTGTTCCAAAGCATCTGCAAAAAGAATGTTAATATGCAATTTCTTAAACACATGAAGAAATTTTAAAAATTGCTTATCTATGTTATTTTTTTGGAGATGCTGAGGAAATGGTGTTGGAGGAACATAGGCCTTGACTGGTACTGCTGGTTGAGGTTGTGGTATTTCTGAACTCGTCCTCTTTGAAGCTTTGGTAGTGTCTTCAGTCTGCTCTTCATGAACTTCATTTACTTCTTTTTGCTGCTCATCAAGTTGTTTACCACTCTGAAGTACAATTGTATTCACTTGCTCCCTTGGATTTATCTCAGTGCTACTAGGGAAAGTGCCTTTAGGACAATTGTAGATGGCATTTGCAAGTTGCCCCATTTGTGTTTCAATATTCCTAATGAAAGCTGCTTGGCTTTGAAGTTGAGTTTTAGTTTCTGTCATGAATTGAGCCATGTCGGTGCCCAATTGATGAACCAATTCTTCCAAGGATGGCTTCTTCACTTGAGGAGGTGCTTGAGATTAGAAAGTTGGAGGGAACATAAGCTTAGCAGGCACTGAAGTAGTGTTACTATTGTTCCAAGAGAAGTTTGGATGATTCCTCCAACCTAGATTATAGGAATTTGAGTATGGATTATTAACAACAAAATTCACAGATGAAGAGTTGTTAGGACAAACCTCACTTTGATGATTATCTCCACTGACCTCACCCATTGCAATGATGTTGTGAGTAGGTTGAATCCCTAATGTGTCGATCTTCTAAGATAAAAAGGCCACTTGAGCTGTTAAAGCAGTAAAAGCATCAATTTCATGCACTTCAGCCATCTTCTTTGGCTGTACTCTGTCCATTGGCCACTAGTAATTATTGGAAGCCATCTCTTCTAACAAGTTGTAAGCTTCTTCATAAGATTTGGCCATCAATGTTCCCCTTGCTGCAGCGTCCACTATAACTCTAGTTGAACCACCCAAACCATTATAGAAGGTTTGGATAATCAACCAATCTAGTAATGCATGGTGAGGACATCTACGCAGCAACTCCTTGAATCTTTCCCAAACTCATACAAAGACGCTCCCTCGTACTGTTTGAAAGATGTAATGTCGTTTCTCAATTTGGCAGTCTTAGCAGATGGAAAATACTTAGCTAGAAACTTCTTTGCCAAAGCATCCCATGTAGCAATTGAATTCCTTGGTAATGAATGCAACCAATCCTTGGCATTGTCACTCAGTGAGAAAGGGAATAGTCTTAGTCGAATAGCATTGTCAGTCACCCCATTGTACTTAAAAGTAGCACATATATCCAAGAAATTAGCCAAATGAGTATTTGGGTCTTCAATAGCTGAACCCCCAAACTGAGATAGTTGAACCATCTGAATAGTTACTGATTTGAGCTCGAAGTTATTAGCATCAATAGTAGGGCGCTGAATGCTTGTGTGGATCCCTCCAACTTCGACAATTGCAAAGTCACGAAGTGCCCAATGTTCATCTGCATTATCTGCGTTAGCCATTATGAGAATCTGAAAGTTTTCTTCTTGCCGTTCCTTTCTATTCCTTTGACAAGTCCCTTTCTATTCCTTCAACAAGTTCTCTCAATCTCAGGGTCAAAATGAATGAGTGCTAGCTTTCCTGCACTACACATACACTAGCCAACAATCACTATCAAGCAAGAATAGTTTGGTCTTAGACTTAGTTAATTGTAGTCAATAGTAGCAATAAAAGGCAATGAATAATCCCCGGCAACGACGCCAAAAACTTGTTATCTAAATATCTAATTACGAAAGTGTACATATCGAACAAGTAATAAATTAATGATTGAGATTGTCGAACCCACAAGGACTAATGTTATCCTATCACTATCTATCAATTTATATCTCCCAAGTCTAATCCAAACAACTTAATAAAAAGTCTTAACTAAAATTATAACAGTAAATTAAATGCAAAATAAGCAATAAATTAATCAATGGATGATGAAATCTAGGTTTGTAATTTTCCCTAGCAATCCCCTTATTAATCTCAGCCCAGTTCTTCTAATTAACCTAATTCAATTATCACTCAGAACACTATAATCTCTAAAAGCCTATTTCGATGGTCAAGTAGATATATTACTCACAATCAACCCACTATATTTCTATGAGGATCAATTATAAGCAATTCATTTAGTTCAAGTTCCTTAATAAGTGCACATGCAATCTAAGTATATTTCTATCTCAAATTAACACATGTTATCATATTTAGGTCTATAGATGCATGACTCTTCTGATATCTATGCAACTACACATATGCTATTTAATTGGTGATCAAGCAATCAAATAGATTAAGCACAAACTATAATAAATAATCAATAGAAGGCAATTTTGAAGAACTAAAAACATTAATCAATTAAGGTTCATACTAGGTTCCATTACAAACCTAGATAAAAATATTTAGTTCATGATAAAGTAGAAAATAACATTCATAATAAAATAAAACATCCTTGTAATTAAAACAAGAGAACTGGGGTTTAGTAGAAAAACTCTAGAAAAAGATCTTCTTTCTTCTCTTTATGCGCTGCTGCCCTCTCTCTCGGTTTTCCTCCAATTCCTTGTTTTCTCCTGCTGCCAAATTCTTCACTTTTCCTCTACAAGTGCGGCTACCCCTCCTTATTTCAAAAGCTAAAGTTTTCCTTTTATAAAGCTTGGCAAATCCTTGTAGAATTAGGATGCTTGACCGAATCCAATTTTAAGCAATTAATTTGCTTCCCATTTAGCCTTGCACGTAAAGCCCACTTGAAAAGCAACACCCCAATTCAACATTAATCAACATCTTAATCCTTGTCTTTGAAGGATTCCAGCAAAAGCCAAAACCGCCTCTTTATGCATGCAAAGAACGTAAAGCCCAAAATCAAAGCCCATGCCAAATTCTTTCAATTCCGAACAATTCCAAACTCTTTCAAATCCACGTGAATGCATGTGATTTATATAATTAATTAATTAGTCAATAAATCCAATAATTCCATTAAAACATTATTCTTCCCTTTTTCCTTTCATAGTAGACAATTATTTCTATTAAACTCTAATTTGTTTCAACTCTGCTTTTCTTGATCAAAACTTGCACCACATGCTTCCAATCATCAATGCCTACACAAACAACAAATAACAAGTGAAAAAACTCTAAAATAATTAAACATGATGCAAATCTCATGCTAAATTTAATTATTAAAGTGGTGTAAAACCACCCTATCAATTATCTACCCTGGCATAAGCATGGAAGAACTTAAATATATCAAGCACCTGGTCTTTAAATTTCAAAGCAAAAACCCACACCTTTCTAGAACAATCATTAATAAAAGTTACAAAATGAAGTGCACCTCCTATTGACCTATTTGCATCATGCAAATATCAGTGTGAATCAAATCAAGGATATACGGCTTTCTAGGTAGAGAAAAACTTTTAAAAGTTACTCTATGTGTCTTTCCAACTAAGCAATAAAGGGAAGTCTTAAGGGACATACCTGCGAAGCTGGAAAGAAATCCTTTTCTAGTAAGAGTTTCCAACCCTTACTCATTAATGTGACCAACCCTTTTATGCCATGTCTCAATGTCAAAATCTTTTACAGCCACATTCACATCTTCTTTCTTAATTTTGGCTTCTATCACATAGAGAGTGTTCACTTTCTTTCCCTTAACTAGCACTAGAGAGCTTTTGGTGAGCTTCTATTTTCATTCACCAAGTTGGTTAAAATAGCCATCATCATCAAGTTTGCCTTTAGAAAGCATATTAAGGCAAATATCTGGTATATATCAAACATCTTGAAGCAACAACTTACAACCAAGACTTGTTTCCAAGCAAATATTTTCCATGCCCACAATCTTGGATGTCCCATCATTTCCCATCCAAACATGGCCATAATCACCATTAGTATAGGATGTGAAGCAATCACGATGTAAGGAATATGAAATGAGTACCTAAATCAATCACCCAATCACTGGTATGGCAAGTGAGATTTACATAGCTCTCATAATAAAAAAAAAATACCCATATCGCCATCAACTACGGCTGTAGAGTTCTCTTTTTTAATTTTCTGGCCATCAGCCTTTTCCTTTGCCTGTTCTCCTTTTTATAATCTACACTCCTTTTCTATGTGGCCCATTTTCTAACAGTGAAAGCACTTGACGTTTCTCCTCTAGGACTTCGATCTTCCTCCAAGTTATCACTATTCTGCTGACGGGAATTTCTTCTTTGGCTTCTCCTTCGCCTTTCTTGCTTTTCTGAAACAAGTGCATCTAACTTATAGGGAATTACCTCAACACTTTTTCTTCTAGATTCTTCATTTTGCAACCTCTTTGTAACCATATCCAAAGGTTAATTTCCCATTCGGTGCTAAATCATTCATTAGCACCACAGTGTCTCTTAACTCATCGTCTAGAATAATCTTCATAGTGGTCAATTGATCAACCAAACCCTAAAACTCACTACTGTATTTAGTTATATTGCACCTCTCTTTGGATTTCAAGTGAACAAGCCTTTTCATCAAATTGGCTTTGTTCTGTGTTATAGGCTGCTCATAAATTGTTTCTAATTTCCTCTAAAGAACATCAGCCCTCGATTCCTTCGCGATATAGTAGTACACACTTCGATCAATCAATGACATGGTGGTACACACTTTAATCAATACATGACCTAATAGTACCCACGACCTGCTGGTTCAATTGAGCCCATTTCTTATCATCTAAATCAGCGGGTCTAACTTCTTCGCCTTCAATAGGCTCATGTAAGTCTTTCATGTAGAGCAAATCTTCTATTCTAGACTTCTAGATACCATATTCCATGATTTCAATTTAATCATGCAAGCAAAAAATTCCTCTATCTCAACCATAAAAGGATTAAGAATACACAACCTGGCTCTCTGATATCATTATGTTGGGAAAGGAACCTACACAAGCAGCTGCAAATTAAGAAGAAACAAACTCTTTCCCTCTTTATGCGATTAAAATGGGATGCATACCACAAATAAATAAGTAGAAAATAAACCAATACAATCCAAAGCAACAAATCAATCACAAGAGACAGATTTTTATGTGGAAAACACAAAAAGAAAAAACTACGAGACCGTAGTCTGATATAACCTTCATTATATTAATAATGGGATTACAGTAGAAATTCTTCTCTGGATAATACTAGAGCTTAATAAACATTAGGAATCTCAATAATCCTGGCTTACAGTAACAGCCTAATATCTGTCTCTCTAATAAAAGGATATCTCAAATAACAACCAACGAGAGAATAAAACATAAATCAAAACCAGTAGGATTATAGACGGCGATGTCAAGAACTATCCTCCAAATGTGGGAGAAAATGGAGTTAAATTTACCTTCCGATTGTTCAATTAAAGTTTGAAACCCTTGCCCCCAAATTAAATATCACGCCACTGACTTCTCTTTTCTTCTCTCGTCTTTTTGCGGTTGGAAACCCAGGCTGCTGCTTGCTTTTGCTCTTTGTATATAGCCAACGTCATTTTCAAAGACAAATTTCATGGCAATTTTCACATAGCCTTAACTTGCTTCATTTAATTACTTAAATGCCCAAATTAATGGAACTTTGGGGTTGGGCCACCCAAATAAGATGGACTCAATAGAATGTGATCCTAAGGTATGTTCTTTCCTTCTAAATTCTTTTACCTAAAATTTTCTATCTTGTTTGAATAATTTAGTATCATACATCTTGAAGTTCTAACCCTTTTTTCTTTACAAAAAAAAAAATTCTTCATGAAGGCTGTGATTATACCAAGAGAATTGAGGAAAATCTTGTGTCCACCATTAGTTTATGACAAGTATGTGTGCTTTTCAACCTTTGAATATTGAAAAGCTTCCCTTGCAAATCTTGTAGATGGCTTGCTCTAGAATGCACCACATGCAGAGAACTTATCAATAAAAGATGATCTATATTGTTGGGAGTACAAGATTTCTTTCCAAGTACGCTGTATTTTCATTTATGAGAATTAAAGACTTGATCCATATAGTGAAGATGGAGATGCTATATCAATTTGGGATGTCATACGAGTCCTTGATGAGATGTTATGTAAAATCAATACTTAAATTTCTACTTGCTAATTGGTAGTGTCGTTAGGGTACACCAAATTTAAAACCTTACTAATAATATAAATAACTAGTATAGAGCAAGTAAGGATCGATCCTATGATGATTATTTAGTTTTATTTATTATCAACTCTAAAATAAAAACTTATAATAATAATAATAATAATAATAATAAATACCAATTATAAATAAAGGGGGTTTTATGAATTTTTAACTAAATAGCAAGAAATAAAGAAACTAGAACACGGAAATAATATTTTAATAAAACTCTAATTAAAGGAAAAATAAAATAATAATAATGAAAGCTTTGGCCAAAGGATCATTCGCCACCACCAAACACGCTTAGTATATTAATTCTATCATCAATTTCCATTGAAACTATCAATTGTAGACAATAATAAGCTCTATTAATCCCTATCTTTTCTTAATGAGTCATTGGGCAAAACAAACTCTTCACCCAATCTCTAACCATTAAATAATTTAGAACAAGCTCACTAAATTTAAGATAATGAAAGCATTAAACAAAGAAAGATATTATGTTGATCTAGGCAATAAACACACAAAGCTTAGATTATTTAACCTAGGTTATATTCTCCAATTGAAATCATTGATTCCAATCTGCTACTAATAATTAAAATATCATGACGATTACAGATCAAGTATTTTAATTTAGCAATAGAATCTATTAAAGTCCTATCTAATTGGCCACTTAAATAAGTCAAGAATAAAATGATAAACATTAATTATAGAAGAACATAAACAATCTCAATTAAAGAAATTGAATATAGAAATTGACTATTAATTATATATCATGTCTATGGTTTTGAATTCATCCTCAACTAAATAGAAAATTTAGCCTGACATAATTAAATTGGGAATAAAAGAATAGATAAAACCAATCATAAAGATTAATCCAATCGGCTAGCTCTGCTCCAACTCAATTCTTCTCGGATTCTCTTTATTCTCTCTTCCTGCTGCGGCTGCACCTCGTTTCGGGTTTGCGGTTGTGTGCGGCTGCTTCTTCCTCTTTTACTTTTTTTTATTCCGTTCCGTTTTCCTCTTCTTTTTGCCGCAAGTCTATGCTTTTATAATAGCTTTAATTTTTTTTTGGCACCCTAAATCCTTTTATGGAAAGGATTAAAACAAAAGCCACCGGTTTTAATGCTTAGATTCTTCTTCACGTGATGGCCAAAAACACCTTCTGCATGTGCATGAATTGGCTTCGGTTTTATTGGCTTTCCTTACTTGAATTCCACATGCCATTTTGGCCGAATCCAATTTGGATTCTTATTCTAATTTAAAGCAACTAATTCCATAATAGCCATGCACGTTAATGCATGCATATTGGCCGAATCCAAATTAAGCAATTAATTTGCTTTCCATTTAGCCATGAACGTGAATTGCCACTTAAAGCCATGCCATTGTTTCCTCAATTAATTACAATATGTGCCAAGCTTGCCATATTTACTTGTCAATCAATTCTTCAATGCTCCTCACGTGATTGCATGCATGATGATTAAATATTCCTTGATTTATTTCTTTATTTCTTTATTTCTTTCTCCTTCTCTTTCTTCTGAGCAGATTTCTTCTAGAATGTTTCGATTTAATTTCTCTTTAATCCCAGAATATACATAAAAATAACATAATAAAATATGATTTAATAAAATAACTAAATTAAAAATTAACTAAAATAATTAGAATATTTAAGACAAAAACAAGAAAAAGATGGAGAAATTAATAATAAAATCTAAAGAAAATATGCACTTGTCATTAATTAGCCTTTTATTATCAATTGATTATCATTAAAGGATCCAATGGGATAAATTTTTAACTAAACTTACTTTTAGCATGGTTGAAGCATAATGTTCCTAAATGCATGCAAATAATATTAATAGAATGGTCATGCTATATTGTTAATCTGTTTATATTCAATTTTATCTTCAAACTTCATTTTCTTTTTCCTTTTGACAGTTGGATCCCCAGTGTGTGCTCTTTTTTTTTTTTTCCCTAGGGTGATAATATAGGTTGCTTAATGTTGTTTTAGTTCTCTTAAAAGAAATCGCTTACATCAATCTGTTTGTCCTGACCCAACCCAGACTTGGCAAGATATTTTCGGCTTTGAGCCTTAACGAGGCCCGGATGAATTTATTTCTGAGGCGCCCATACACCCCAAAATGCACCTTGTCAATGAAGGTGTGGATCACCCCTTATAAATCCAGTATCTCTCCCATGTTTTATCGATGTGGGATTTGCCCATGATTTTACATTGTTCCTCTCTCATGTTGGCAGCATTGCATAAAAGAAGTTAAGACTGAGCGCCTTAGAAAATTTCTAGGAAGAGCATATATTGATGTACAAAGTTAATCTTCTGAGGATGGAGAGATCTTGGAGAAAATTGACGATCTTTAGAGATCTTTGTGTGTGTGATGTGTCAGATGATAGTGGTGAAAGCACATTTACTGATACACAAAGTTATTACTATGAGGACAAAGACATCTTGGAGAAGATTGATGATCTCTGAAGATTTTTGCATGTTTATATGTTTGATTGTATTAAATGAGTCTGATAATAGCAACTTTCAAAATTTTAATTTGAGCCAGCCTGTACTTGATATTTTTATGTCTTGGGATTTTGGTATCCTTATCATTAACCCAATGTGTTTATAGCTTCAAATGAACCAGTTCATGTGTACCTTTTCATCACTTCTTTAATCTGAGTCTTAAACTTAAATTTTAGTAGACAATGTTGATTTATGTGTCTCTTGGGTACCAAATAACAAAATATTTGGCTATAAAAAGGTTTCTAATCCTTTCCTTTATTAATCCGCCCCATATTTTGCTACCTAGTACTCATCTAACAGCTTTAAATTCAGTTTATTTGATCCTGTATTTTAGTTGGATCTTTGCATGTGTCTGACTATAACGATGGACCCTAGGACAAATTCTGATTTGTGCCTTGTGGATGTGGTTGTCAATTAGGAAAAAACTTAAGGCACTTGTGTATGAATTGGATATGCAGAAGAAGAAAGGATTTACGCTAGGTGGATTAATTCTTTTTTAGGCAGTTTAACAATGAACAATATATGAATAACATCCGTTTTCAATTAAACTATTGATATTCTAATCATTTCCTTTTTTGACTAATTATATACATTTGTTAGTTAGATATTTGTGGCCGAACTTATTATTTGGATTCTTTCTAGAGTTGCACACAGAATCCAATCCAATCAGTTGAATCCGGTTTTATTGAATTACACAAAAAGTTTGGAAATCAAAAAGTGATTGTTTAGATAATATTTTATTATTTTTTGTGCTTAGCGTTTTGCAATGTCATATCAACATTTCCTCTTTAGGCACTTAACATCACTGTTACATCAAACCCTCCTCCCAAGAAAAGTCTCCCTTGTGTGGCATAACTTAGCCACAACATCTCTCATCTCCATCCGCTCAAATGGAAATTCTGTTGAGCAGAGAACACCAGTTCTAAATATAGCATTCAAACACTCCTCTGCTTTGCCTCTTCTGTCTTCCTTAATATTAGAGTTCTTCGCCATTACCTCCATCAAAAGTGAGGGATCAACAATCTCCGTCACTTTTGATGGTAAAGCCATCTTGGCAAATTCATGGAGAGTAAGTTCTTCATTAAACATTGCATCTGTTGGTCGCCTTCCGGTAAACATCTCTAACAACATAATTCCAAAGCTGTATACATCTCCAGTCATGGATTCTTTGCTGCCTGTGCCATACTCTTAAACATGTTGATTCATTGTGTTAGTTGCCAAACAAATGCTAAGACATAGTAAATGTATAATACTTTTAAAAATATAAATGTACCTTGTATAAATATATCAAGATATCATCATTTTAAAATATGTGAACGGAGCTAAAAGACAAAATGAAAAAACACACAAATTCTAATACAGGGAATTGGAATTCGTGCTTTACTTTTTATCTTTTAGCTTGTTCGTATCATTAAAAAAGATGAATATTCGTATACGAAAATGATGGAATGTGTGTGTAACATGAAAAACTTACCTGGAGCAACATAGCCAACCGTTCCTTTTATTCCAATTAAGCTTGATGGAGTTTTATTAGCAGTATCAAGGTGGCAACTGGAGAGAAATTTTGCTAGTCCGAAGTCACCCACATGGGCAACCATGTCATGATCTAGCAGAACATTGCTTGGTTTTAGATCTCCATGAACCATAGGTGTTTGACAATGGTGGTGAAGATATTCAATTGCAGAAGCCACATCAATGGCTATGTTCACTCTTTGAATGAGACTTAATTTCCAAACTTCAAGATGATCACTGCTCCGGTGCAACCAATCTTCTAAACTTCCATTTTCCATATATTCGAAAATAAGAGCCTTGAAATCAACCCCCTTCAAATCTATACTAGAGCAAATGGTGATGATTTTGATAAGATTTCGATGGCGAATATTTCTTAATGCTTCACACTCAGCCACAAAACTCCTAAAAGCTCCTTTCTGCTTAAGATTTATCACCTTCACTGCAACTATCATTTCATCTTCACCCAAAATCCCTTTGTACACAGATCCAAAGCTTCCTTGACCAATCATGTTTGACAATGAAAATTCACTTGTTGCCTTACTCAACTCTGCGTAAGAAACCATAGGAAATTGATTTTCCATGGGCGACGTATCAACAGGTTTACGTGCAGATCTCCTTCTTCGAATATAAACAATAGTAAGGCATGAGGATAAGATCAAACATGACACTGCCACTGGAATCAACACTTTGAGGAGAATGATTTGTGGTTTTACTGACCTTTTAGATGGACAGGATGGTAAGTGCAATTCATCTATACCCCCACAAAGCTTCACATTCCCCTGGAGTGAAATTTTGGTTTTATTACTAAAAACTCCTTTTGTTGAAACCTCGCCCTCAAAATGATTGTAAGAAAGATTTAAGAATTCCAAGAAAGATATATTTTCAAGAAATTCTGGAATCTGGCCAGACAAATTATTGCATGAGACATCTATCTTTTTAATGCTTTTCAAGAAACCCAAAGAAAGGGGAATGACACCATGAAAAGAATTGCTCGAAATATTAAGATAATCTAGGCATACACAAGCACTTAGAGTAATAGGAATCACGCCAGAAAATTGGTTGCTAGATATGTCCAACTTTACGAGATTCTTCAAGTTACCCACTTGTAGAGGAAGGGAGCCTTTTAGAAGATTATTTGACAGATCTAAGAAAAGTGAAAGTGTTGTTATGCTGAGAAGTTGTTGGGGTAAGGCACCGGTGAGCTTATTACCGGAGGCTTTGAAGCTTATCAAATTCTGACAATTACCAAGGGATGAGGGTATATTGCCTTGCAAGTTATTGGAGCTCAAAAGAAGTTCAGCCAGATTAGTTAAATTGCCTAGAGCAGAGGGAATGTTCCCTTGTAAAATGTTATTAAACAGGGCTAATAGTTGTAAGTTTTTAAGCTCACCAATTACATCAGGAATAGTGCCATGTAATTGGTTTAATTCCATAGTGAGTGCAATTAGATTGACAAGATTTCTTATTCCAGGAGGTATGGTTCCAGATATTTGGTTTGCTCCTATGCGGAAGTAATTTATTGTTGACGAGAGATTGGCTATAGAATGAGGCAGTTGTCCTCCGAATTGATTATCATCTAAACTAAGCACTTTCAAACTACTACAATTAGTTAGAGAGGTTACAAAATCAAGATCATTGGCTGTCCCCGTCCCCAAATTGTTCAGTTCCAAATTTAAGAACGATAGATTCTTAAGGCTGCTAAAATCAATTGACACTTTCCCTTTGAATTGATTTCTGGAAAGGCTAAGGAGATTAAGATTTGAAGCATTGGACAATGAATCAGGAATCAAGCCGAAAAAATTGTTATAATCAATAGCAAGCTCTTTAAGGTTTGGAAGATTTACAACAATGTCAAATGGTAAATTTCCATTGAATCTGTTTGATGTAAGATAAATCAACTTGAGGGAAGAGATATTACAGATTGAATGAGGAAACATACCAGAGAATTGATTTCCAGCTACGTTGAGATAAAATAAGTTTCTTAGTAGGCCAAGGGTAGTTGGAATTTTCCCGCCCAGTAAATTCTCTCTAATTTGAATTACCTCAAGAGCTGAAAGATTCCCAACGAAATCTGGGAGTTGTCCTGTTAAATAATTGCGACCAATGGACAATATCCGAAGCTTCAACAAGTTCCCTATCTCTTCTGGGATTTGTCCTTCGAGCTTGTTGTTGTAGACACGAAAGCGGATGAGGTTACAGCACCAGGACAAATTGGTAGGTATTGTACCCAAAAATGAATTGTTGGACAGTTCTAGTTTCTCAAGCCTTAAAAGATTACCAATTTCTTGGGGAATTTCACCATGGAAGCTATTGTCCGAAAGGTTGATGTACCTGAGGAAGCTGAGGTTTCCAACATAAGGAGACAAGATGCCTCCTATGCTTTGGTTACTCAAATCTAACTCGGTTACCCTTTGATGCTGATGGCCACAAGTCACTCCCATCCATTGGCACAAGTTTATAGTTTTGTTCCATGAAGTTGTGACTCCTGATGGATCATGAAGTTTTGACTTTATGGCAAGCAATGCAAGTCGGTCTGTCTCGTTGGTTTGGCCAGAAGAAAAGCTAGGAGAGTAAATAAGGAACAAGCTGAAGCACCATATCAAAATGGCAAGGCAGCTAATGGAAATGGAAATATTAGGCATTTTTCTTAATGTAAAAAAGTGAAACGCAATATGATGTGTGGGTGATCATCTCTTGTTCATGTGAAGGCTTTTATAAGCAAATTTAATTAGTTTGTATACTCACACATCATATATAGATTTTTTTCTCTTTTGGAGGAAAAAATTAAAGCAGTGGAGCCCTTAATAGGTAGCAGACTGTTTCAACTATTATACGTGTGTTTACTTATTGGAGTGGGTGTGGGGAGTGGGGAATGTAGAGTTCTGCTACTCCAATGTTTACATGCTTATTTAAGGATGGGAGTGGGAGTCCCAATTTGTGGGTCTCGCCCACTTTTGGAGTGTGGAGTCGGATTTCCACTCTCATGGGAGGAGGTGGGATTTCCACTCCTATAATATAGTATCTTATTTATGTTCGTTAAGATTTTATTATTTGTTTAACATTTGTAATTTGTAAAGGCACAAATGTAAAAATATAGACTTTTTAATTTAAATAAACTTAATACTTATTTTTAGGAATTTAGATAAAAAAAAATTATTTCGATTCAGACATTGAACTCTATTTAAAAAATTTAAACTAATTTAAGTCGATCAGATTTCAAATAAAAAAAATGCCACTTAAAATTTAAAATACATCAATTACAAAATATCTTTTTCATTCTTTTTTTTTCTTAGAAAGTACTAATAACCGGCCTAAGTCAATCAGTCACCCTTTCTTATTTTCCCGATCAACTTTTGGAGTACTAATTTAATGCAACGAATCACTCTTGACATTTCAAAAAGCGTGTGTTGAAAAACGAACACAGCCTCTAGTCTCTATCAGATACATTTAATGGTTGAGTATGACAAAAAACTTTCAAATTATAATTAAATTCTGAATTGTTTCGAGGGCACAAGTCAGTCATGGAGGGGTACTCGTCTATTTTATCAATATGAGTTGAATAAAGAACTTGATTTTCCTTGTTAAATTGGATATCGTTTATATATGTTCCATGTTAAATTGCCTCTCAAGGAATTAATCCACCTAGCTTAAATTCCTTTCGACAATGAGTTACAAATAAAATCCTTCAAAGGTTGCAAAGAACTTGATTTTCACATTCACAAGTTTTGAAAACTTTAGTAGCTTTTCGAAATTCCACGTCAAACTTTGTATCAATAGTAGAATTTTATTTTCTTGTTAAAATTGACCAGTGATTGGTTGTTAGTTTGAAAATAGTACAATTCTTTTTTTGAGTGAATGAATATATGAAATGACATAATCCTTATTATGCAAATTTTATTTATTTTTTTAAACACTAATATATTTATTAGAATCAAAAGTATAGATATTTACAATTAAATTCATTAAATTAAATCATAGTTTGAAATTTGTTGCCATACTCAACTATAAGGCTTCACCTGTAATGCAACGATGTATCTCATACAGCTATTTTTTATTATTTTTTTAATTCTGCACATAACGGGCCACCGGTTCCCTCATTTTAATTGGTTAAAGTGAAAAATATTAAAAGTAAATATCACACAGCTACCTTTATTTTAAGTAAATAACAAAATAATCAATTTAAATTATGAAACTACCAAATACCCCCCAACTTTACATTAAAATATATTTAAAAAATGAGACTTCTATTTTTTTTTCCTCAAAATATTTTAACTTCTTACCAATGAGAATATTATTTAAATATAAGTAAATAAATAATATAATTATAAATTATGAAATATTTTTGTATTACATTATAATTTTAATGATATTTTGCATAAAATATATCATATTATTTTATTCATTTTTTGATAAAGCAATGCGATCTAGACCCATAATTAATCAGATTTATTTTCATATATTTAGAAAAAATCAATCTCACAATACATATAGCAAATTAATTCATACAAACTTATGTGCAATTAATTAATTAATTTTTTCTTTTATACTACATTGTTTTGATGGTTACATTTATTCACTATTTTCAAGTTACATCATTTTCTTAAATACTTGTAATAGATACTTCTATATGTTAAATGTAATGTTAATTTTTTATATATTGTTTTTAGTAGTATTGTAATTAATAATTTATAATATTAAACTTTTTTTATGTTGTTCGTAACCATCATTTTTACTTTGTTAGCCAATATTAAATTGATGAAAATGAACTCAACTATGATATTTTATTATTTATTATCAATTTTCATTATTAGAATGTGTATAGACTATATAATCTACATATATGACATTATTTTAATTTTAATAATGTAACTATTAAAATTATTAGTTTATTAATATCATTTTAAAGGTGGGGCATGCGAGAGTCCAAATATAATTGTTAACAATAACCTTCCACATGACTTAACTCGGGACACATACCATATTTTCATAAATGATTATATATACATATTTTTGGATAATTATGTCCCACGACTATAGTGACCTAAATTCATAATGTAATTACTAATGTAACGTAGATAATTATTATTTTTTATTACTTAGTATAGTGACAATAAATTAGTAACAATCAATTTCCTTCTCATCCATGTGAGTGAGGTTCCAACTTTTAACCAGGTGGCAACCACAAGAAAAATTACAATTTCAATACAACTAAATAATGTTGTATTTATTATATTTACCGTTATATATTTTAAGTATGATACAGTTACAATTTTCTAGACAATAAATCAATTGTCACTGAAATATAGCAATTAAAAAATAGGTAGCATTTAGAATGCAAATTATAAAAATAAATATAATTATATTAAATTAACTTACTAACATAAGTAAATTAAAATGAAATGAATAATTTTTCATTTAGACCGGTAAAACTGCCGCTAAATGAATATTTAACAAAATTTTATATTTTTTTTATAGAACTTTATATTTTTTGAACCTGTAAAATTGAAATTTTTTTATTTTTTATTAAAAGCATAAATACTTCATATTTTATTTCATGAAAACCCTAGCCGTTCTAACCAAAATTCTTCATTTCCCTCTCCCTCTCTTTCTCATCTCTTAATTCTCACTGCCATAATATTTTTTTTATCAGTGCTTATTGTTCTCTAATCTCCACACTACACTGATTTTTCATGTCTCCACTCTTCAATTTCTATTTCAATATCCATAATCTGGTGGCCTTTTTTTTTAAAAAAAAATTATGTGACCCATGGTGTCACTTTGTATAAAAAGTTTGATGTGGATTTGGGTAACTTTGAGGAGAAAGTTGTCAATTTTGGCCTTGATGAGGTATATTTTTAAGTTATTTTCTTAGTGATTTAATTGTTTAGGATCATGTGTTTAATAATCTGGGTCTTTTTTTTTTAAATGGTGGTTACTGGTTATGGTTTGAAGCTACTGAAGGCATTGATGTAATGCAAGAATTTTTTGGCAAGTGTTCTCCTTGGTAACACCGGAGCTTAAGATTTTAAGACTCTAATTTTCTCTATTTTCAGGCTTTGCCATTTTAATATTTAATTTGAACTGCTTTGGATGGTATATATATCTAGTATGCTCTGTTTATAAAATCTAGTATGTAAAAAAGAAAAAATAGCGTTGTCTTTAGTGTTATGCTTTTTATGAAAGTTGCTGCTAATGGGTGGTGACTTACACGGTGATGGATAATTTGGAAGTGATGCCAAATTAATTTGGCGTCTCTGCTTCTCAATTTCTGTTTCAATCTCCACTCTCCAGTGCTTGATCTGGTAGCACTTTACTATGCCTCAAATTTTATGTAATCTCCTGTGTCATTGTTTATGGATTGAGATATGGTTTTGATTATTTGGATTAGCCGTGATGACCTTGTTTTTTGGCTCCTTAATATTTCTTAAATTGTTATGCATGAACATTTTGTTTGCCACCTAATATGAATGTTGTGCATTCAACTTCCCTGTTCAGTCACTTGTTGCAACCTCTCAAATTTTTCATTCTTTTTCCTTTTGTTTCTTGAGTTTCTATCTTTAATTTTTCATTTGGAGGATTTTGATATGCTCATTACATTTTTCTTTAATCACAAGAGTAAATAAAAATATGATATGAAATAATAATTCATAGCAGGAATGGAAATGATAGAAAATTAGAGATTGAACTCTTGTTATTTTAATTTGTTATCTTCGTGGTATTACAATATCTTAGGAGTTGTAAAGTAATCTACTCTTATTTTTATATTTTTTTAACTAATTCTATATGTCTAAAGGTTCAATTATATTTCAGTGATATTATTAATAGGAACTTCTATTAGTGTTTCAGCATGTGTATAGAAGATTCGATTTAATTGAGCATTTTTGCCAATGTAATTGATTAGCATTTTTCTTTTAGTTATAGGGGATATTTTAATGATCTAAAACTTGCTTAGTCTTTAATGTTTCAGCTGAAATTATAGTTATTTGATTGTTGGATTTTATTTTATTTGCTTTATTGTTTATTGGATTTTGTTGCTTGTCGTAATTCCTTGGAATATAGTTGTCACATGTAATATGATTGAGTTGCTATTTTAAAATAAAGAAACATTTACCTGTTATTTGATTTTTTTTTTTTGGGTTATATCTCCATAGTCTACTTGCTTAAATGTCAATTTTACTTTTGATATGATAATCTACATGCCATATTGCTGGATTTTATATTACTGTTACTAGTTAAAATGAATTTGTAGGTCAATGGAATTTAGAAAAATGAGATAGGCTTTGTATGAGATAGATGTAATATGCTAAACAATCTTATAGGAGTTGTAGATTTGTTTTTTCAGTGGTTCAAGATAAATGTTTATATCATATGTGTCATTAATTTTCTTAATTACTAATTATTCATTGACTGAATTAGGTAAACTAAGGTGTTAAGGGCAGTATTTTATCTCTTCTTTTAGATTTAGGTACTTTGAATCTTTTTTTTTTTTAATTGAAGGCATTGGTTATATTGTATAATTCAGTTTCTTGGTGAACCAATTCAATTTCTTGGGGATCCAGGTACTTTGACTTCATATTTGTTTGTTGTTTTTCCTTAGTAATAAAAAGGTACTTAGTTTGAAGAAGCACTTTGTAAATTTGTTTTCAAAAGAAGATTTTTTTCGGTTAATTAAAATTGAATTTTAGTAGCATAGTTTATTGTCTCAGTTATTAAAGTGACTTTGAAGAATTGGTTGTTTTGTGTATTGAAAATAGCACAAAAGGGGATTGGAATGTAATTCAAGGGCTGGGTTTTGACCTTGACACTGATTGACTTTCTTTTTTTTTTTCCCCCTTTTTTGTTTGGAACAAGTCATTTTGTATGAGATTAATTGCTAGGATGAGTCATTTGTATGTTTTTCATATTAGATGCTATATCATGGTATTTATTGCTCATGAAGAATGAATCAATTGTCCTGAAAATTTTGATCTTGTTAATTCTTGATGTATTGTTATCTTTATCTTTATTCCAAAAATCACTTTGTTGTTAAATGAAAGTAGACATAAAAGTTGCATTGAACAATCATGCAAGTCGAGACTAATTTTTATATTTTGAATATTGCTGTTAATAAATTCCTTAAAAAATATATGTTAAACTAAAATATGTTTTTGTGTTTATTTTAGATCAAAGTTTGAATTTTTCTGTTGAAAACAAAATATATTTGATCCTGCTTTAGAATTTGGACCATGCATTTGAAATTCTGAATATTGTTGTTTATTTTGTGGTTGCATTGTGTTTTCTAATGTCATTTGCTTTTCTTTTTCATTTGTAAACCCTTGAAATCTAAAATGAGAAGCAGCTAAAGTTTAGTTTTTGGAAGCTGTAAATAGATTTAATTTTTTGAAGTTATTTGGTCACAAGCTTGTAAAAAATTATGATTGTTTTATTACATCTGTTTAAATGGATGGAAGTTTTAGTTTGGTTAAATTTTTAGTGCATCGCATAAATTAATAGGACATTTATTTTTTCGTTTGCAAAGAAATGGCAACAAATCAATACTACCAGCCTTTTTTTGTTTTTCAGAAATGAATCAGCCACACCAAATTCATACCAATAAATGTTGTTAGAGTGTTATATTCTCTTGGTGCCAAATTAGCTGTAAAAACTTTTATAGACGATTATAGTCCAATCACGAAAAATTGAAGAACTGATTTTGTAATTGAAAAATTGACTTATTAATATAATTTATTTTTAAGATAAAAAAGTTTACTTTGGTGACTTGTGATAGAAAAATGATATTTTAATACAAACAAATTAGCATCAATTATATTAATTTTAAATATTTTGTGAGTTATAACTTACGTTTCCTTAACTTTTTATAGATTAAAATTTTTTAGAAGCATTGCAATTGGCTGCATTCTTATATGGTATTGTTGTTTAATTTATAAAAAATTAAGGAAATTATTTTAAAAGTAAAAAGAAAGATGAAAATTATTTTCCCAGAAGCTTGTCAAAAATTCTTATAAACAAATGAATGAAAATTTTTATTTGGTTAATATTTTAGTTCACTGGAAAAATTAATAAGGCATGATAATTTCATTTGCAAACAAATGCCAACAAACCATTTAAAAAAATAATAAATTAAACACGCCTAAATCATAATCATAAATGTTGTTACTATACTGTTAGATTTCCATAATGCCATATATTAATCATCATAAACATTGAAAAATAATTTTAATTAAGTCCTGAAAAATTGAAGGCTTATTTTGTAAATCGAAAATTATATACATATTTAAATGAGAATGATACTCATTAAAAAAAAGTATTGCTAACAAATTATAATTATTTAAATGAAAAATAAGCAAAAATGTGAACAAAGGTCAAAATCTCAAGTATAGATGATCAAATTCATGATCAAATCTCTAGAAATGTTGAATAATTATTTCAACCAAAATATAATATTTCAACGCCCTAAGTTTATTAACTTATGGAAATCAATTGTATAATCAAAATGTTTATAATACCTTAGTAATCTAAAAGAGTACAAAGATAACATAGGACATATATACATTCGTATTATATTTAACTCTAAATCTCATAAGGCATGATATTAATAATAATAAATGTAGTAATATTAAAAATAAATAAAATAGTAGAAGAAATACCAATAAAATGATAATATTACTTATAATAACATAAATTTTTTATTGAAGTGATGATATGTCAAAGAAATTATTTTGAAAAGAAAATAGAGTGGTGAAAATTTTATACAAATTAAGTGTCTTTGATTAAATTTATTTTAAAGATAAATAAATAGAATTAATTGAAATAACATAATGTGTTATCCAACAAGGAAAAAATAATTGAGATTTTTCAACAAAAATAGATTAAGTAAGCTTCAATTTTCTAAGTTAAAATACTTTTGTAACATAACTTATATCGTCATAGCTTTAGAAGCATAGCAATTGTAATCATTCTTACCTATTATTTATCTATTTACCAGTGAAGTTATGAAAAATTAAAGCAATTAGTTTGAAAAGTAAAGAGAAAGATGAAAATAAATGCATAATTTTTTTTAAATATGAATAAATATAATTAATTAAAATAATTAAATGAGAATAAATCTACATAAAGATTAGAAGCTCAAGTATTCATACAATCAAGTTCAAAAGATCTAATGAAGTAATGACGATAAAAACAAATGGACTTAGATTATTGACCCAATATATTGAAAATGATAAAGGGTTGTAATAAAAAATTTTCAATATTATGTGATAAATTGATATTTGTTAAAATAGTAAGGGGTCAAATATAATTCACCTTATTGATATTATTGTTATTTAAAAAAAATGATATTATTATTAGTTAAAAAATAACCTGTAACATGCACTTAAAGTGTTGAAATTTAATAAAAAGAGTAGGAATATGGAACTAAAGTGTGGTGGAAAAAAGAATTGAAGAGGTTAACCTAAAAGTTGGAACGACTTACAACGAATTTAATAAATTTCAATAAGAAGTAGGGATCTTAAAATAAATTTGAAATATCCATCCAAAATATTAGAATTCAGTAGAAAGAGTAGGAAGATAAAACAAAAAATTAGTGGGAACAATAGTTGAAGAGATTAACCTAAAAGTTGTAATTGCTCAACAATAATCTGATAAATTCCAACAGTAAGTAGGGATCTAGAAAATGAACTTGAAACATTGATGCAAATTGTTGAAATTTAATGAAAATAGTAGGAATATAGATCCAAAAAGTGGTGGAAACAATAGTCAAGGAGCTCAACCAAAAAGTTGGGAAGACTTACCAAGAATCTGATAAATTTCAACAATAACTAGAGATCTGAAAATGAACTTGAAATATCTACACAAAATATTGGAATTCAATAAAAAGTCTAGGAATACAAAACTAAAAAATAGTGGGAACAAGAGCTAAAGAATTTAATCCAAAAGTTGAAATAATTTACTAAGAATTTGACAAATTTCAATGGAAAGTAGGGATCTAAATATTGCACTTGAAACATCTACGCAAAATATTGGAATTCAATAAGAAGTGCAGGAATATTGAATCAAAAAGTGGTGGGAACAGGAGCTAAAGAACTTAACCCAAAAGTTGAAATAATTTACCATGAATTTGATAAATTTCAACATAAAATAGGAATCTAAAAATTGAACTTGAAATATCCACCCAAAATATTGGAACTCAATAAAAAGTGTAGGAATATTGAATCAAAAAGTGGTGGAAACAAGAGTTGAAATAATTTACCATGAATTTGATAAATTTCAACATAAAATAGGAATCTAAAAATTGAACTTGAAATATCCACCCAAAATATTGGAACTCAATAAAAAGTGTAGGAATATTGAATCAAAAAGTGGTGGAAACAAGAGTTAAAGAGCTTAACCCAAAAGTTAAAATAATTTACCAAGAAATTGATAAATTTCAACAGGAAGTAGGGATCTAAAAATTGAACTTGAAACATCCAACCAAAATGTTGGAATTTAATAAAAAGAGAAGGAATATAGAACCAAAAAGTGGTGGGAACAAGAGTCGAAGAACATAACCCAAAAGTTGAAATAACTTATCAATAATTTGATAAATTTCAACTAAAAGTTGGGATCTATAAGCTGAACTTGATATATTTACCCAAAATTCTAGAATTCAATAAAACAAGTAGGGATATAGAATCAGAAAGTGGTGGAAACAAGAGTTAAAGAGCTTAACCCAAAAGTTAAAATAATTTACCATGAATCTATTACAAGCGATGATTGATTTAAGATGATTGATTTACGATGATTGATTTAAGCGATAGTCATCGACAAGGAAGAATTTCGAGATCTTTGGTCAATTGTTCATGGTTAGAATTTCTTGATCTTGGGAATAACCAAATTAGTGATACTTTTCCCTATTGGTTAGGAACTCTTCTATACCTGAAAGTCCTCATCCTAAAATTCAACAAATTTGACGCAGTGCGGAAGCGATACTACATGTCATTCTAGCGTACGTTCTTGAAACTCAAGAAGGAGGGCTCTCACAAGGGAGAAAATATCTCAATTGAGAAAATACTTGAATATTATTGATGAAACTTGTTGTTAAGAAACAAACATAACAAGCCTATTTATATTAGCTAAGATTAATCCTAATCCTAATAGACTTATGATTCCTAATCAGAAAAGGAATATTAATTAAACAAGAAAATATTAAACTAATCCTAATTAAACTAGTAAAAGGAATTAAACTAGAAATAGGAATTTAAACTTATGCTTCTACTTATCCTACATCAAAATTACATGGCGTGATAAGGGAGCGTAGAACTGAATGTGGATTTCCTGAACTCCGCATTATTGACCTCTCTAACAATAGATTTACTGGCAAGCTTCCGTCCAAGTATTTCCAATGTTGGAGTGCTATGCAAGTTGTCAATGCGAGAAAGCTAAGATACATGCAAGATATGATTGATTCAGTTGCATTGGCTAGGATGTATGTAGGCTATTGCTTTTATGATTATTCATTGAAATTAAGCAACAAAGGTCAAATGATGTCATATGGCAAGATCCCAACCATTCTCACCGGGATTATCCTCTCAAGCAATAGATTTGATGGGGAGATTCCAACGTCCATTTCCAATTTAAAGGGGCTTCAAATTCTCAGCCTCGCCAACAATAATCTCCACGGCCATATTCCATCATGTTTGGGCAACCTAACAGATATGGAATCGCTGGATCTCTCAAATAACTACCTTTCAGGACACATTCCTCAGCAACTAGTTAATCTCACATTCCTTGGATTCTTCAATGTCTCACACAACTATCTCACGGGACCGATACCACAAGGAAACCAATTTTCTACATTTGACAATACTTCATTTGATGGGAACTCAGGACTTTGTGGAAAGCCATTGTCCAAAGAATGTGAGAATGATGAAGCTTCAACTAATGGAGATCATATAGAAGGAGCAGAGGAGTCTCTATTTTCAGGCGCATCTGATTGGAAAATCATTCTGATAGGCTATGCGGATGGACTCATTGTCAGAGTGGTTCTCGGGCTCAACTTCAGCACAGGAATCCTTGAATGGTTTTTGGAGAAATTTGGGATGCGGTCGAAAAGGAGAAGGAGAATGCGGAGAGCTAGGAACAGAATGTGACTATAGAGTTATGTTTATTTCTCATTGATGTGATTTTAATGGTTTTATTATTGTAATTTTGCATTGTATTCTGCATTTTGTTTAATTGTATGTTTCTTTTGAGGGGTAAGGTTCATTACGTCCTCTGGCTAGGTGTTATCTTTAATATTTTATATTAATAAATTTCCCTCCTACTGCTGAGCTTCGCAAAAAAAAAAAAAGTAGTACTATTTTTTTTGGGGAAGAAATATGCAACACAATGGTACAAATTATGGACATAGTCAAAATCAACAGATCTAGTTATTGATCTTGACTCATATACAAAAGAATTTCTCTTTTTCCCATATAATTTATTTCAGCTTACTTACAATGCAGAAAATAAATTATTGCAATGAAGTGCTAAGAGAGTACGTGGAGAATTCATTACTTGTAGGTGTCAATGCAATTTTTTAACCAGACAGTTTAATAAAATTCTGATTATCATTTAGGTAAACTTATGATAAATACATCAGCTGTTCTTGACAGTTGCAGCTCTGATTGCAAAACCAGATGCTGACATTAGAAATTCAGCACGAAGGATTCGCCTCTTACATTTCCGAAATGGATCCTGTTAGTTATTTGAGTCAGTTTTTATCTTAAAAGCTTAAAAAAAAAAAATAGACACAGGAGTGCAGACATGAAAATTGCCTGGGCAATCCTTTCAAAGTCTTCTGCTTTTTATTTCAAGGGAGATGACCTTGGTCCATTCTCAAAATTATTTTATTCATTTTGAGTCCCAAATAAATTTTTGAGTAACTCATTCTATCTTTAGTGTTAAAATAGCAAAAGAAAAAGCCACGTTGTTCTATTGGGAACGAAATGAGATGATAAATATTCATGTGGGAAAATTAATGCAATCTTACAATCATTCATATTCCCCTTTCCACATAAATCTACTCATAAAAGTGATGCTTACGATTATGACCAGATTCACACCAGTATGGTAAAATAAACTCCTCTTACGTTTCCAAACAGACGATGTTGGTTATTTCTGTCAGTTTTTGAAACAAAACCAGAAATTAAGAATAGAAACAGAGGAGTGGCTGCTGTTTTATTTCAATATCCTCTGTTTTTTAATACGTTAAGTTTTCTAAAAACCATTATAAGGAGATCATCTTGTTCCTTGGTATAAATTTTATGATTTTTTGTCACTGTTTTCTCGCTAGGAACAAAATTAGATAACAAAAATTTTTCATGAATTCGAGTGGCAAAATTTTTAAGTCATTTAGGTCTTCGTCCTCTCCGTATTGGAAAATGATTTTAGCTTTTAAGACTAGGAAAAAAATAGCCAACCAAAATAAAAAAAAATGCAGGAATGGTGTGAACTTGCCCGGAGGTTTATATTTCCTTTCATTTTCTATAATTTGTCATCTAATGGGTCAATAAAAATTTGCCTCTTTTTTTTTCTCCTTTCCCCACTCGAATTTTCCTTCACGGCATGTTGAGTATTGTGCATACTCGAGGGCATGCCATTTCCTCCACGGCGTGTTGAATATTCTGTGCTTACTCGATGGCATTTGTCATTGATGTTGATATTTTCTTGTCTAGCGAGGGGAGTCTTAAAATAATCAATTTTTCATTAAAAGTTGTTCCATCAATAATGAAACATCTCTTTGAACACATGTTACCATTAAAATGATATAGTTGAAGCTTTGGCTAGTTTGGGCTCCACTCTCGAGTCACTGTCACTCTTCTTTGTAAATTACGCACTCATTGTTTGAGTGATGACACCTCCTCAACTTAATTATTTTGGCATTTGTCATTGATGTTCATTTTGGCAATGCCAGAAACAAATTTTTCTTTACGCAAGATTCTTTACTCAAAAATACAATGTCCCTAACATATGTCAATTTTGATCAATTTAAAACTACAAATGTGGTGCCGCATTCACAAACATTATTATGACCATTTACTAATTTCGTGACAATCGGCAAAAAGGCTCAAAGATTGTAAAAGGTCTTTTAAGTATCAATTCTCAATGATAGCAACCTCAATTTTTTGTCAAGTCATTTAGGTCTTCGCGTCTGTACATATATGTCGTGTTAGAAAATTATTTAGCTAAAAAAAATTAACAAAATAAATAAAGAAATAGACAGAGGAGTGGAGAGAAGAAAATTGCCTGGGCAATCCTTTCAAAGTCCTCTGCGCTTTTTATTTCAAAGGAGATCAAAATTATTATTTTTATTTAGGTCCATTTTCAAATAAAATTTTTTATTAACTCATTCTATCTTTGGTGTTAGAATAGTAAAAGAAAAAGCCACGTTGTCCACTTGGGATTTGGGAACGAAATGAGATGATAATCCATGGGGTAAAATCAGCCTCCGCAATGCAATCTTACAATCATTCATATTTCCCTTTCCGCATAAATCTACTCATAAAAGTGATGCTTACAATTATGTTCAGATTCACACTAGTATAGCAAAATCAAAAGCTGAAAAAAGCAATGCAGCAAGAAGGCAACTCCTCTTACATTTCCCAACTAGATGCTGTTTATTATTTCAGTCAGTTTTTAAAGCAAAATAAGAAATTAAAAAGAGAAACAGAGGAGTGGCTGCTGTTTTTCAATATCCTCTGTTTGTCAATTCGTCATATAACTTTGGGAGACTAGGCCTAAGATGTCTATCCAATCCAAAAGACTAATTTATTGAAAATTATCTTACTTATAAATCCAAGTGATTTGCTTTTGTCAGTTAATATGAGACATAACTCAATATACTTTCATTGAATTGAAAGTTAAAGTAATGTTATCTCATAGTCATCTAATGAAAAGATTACATTGTTGTCACTAATCTTCACAACATTGTTATTTAAAAATTATATTTAACAAGCACTATCATATTTTTTTCCATAGTTAGAATTTAATTTCATTATACAATTGCTGTAGCTTAAGCACTACTGCAGTAAACGGAGCCTCAATTTAATTAGCATAAATTGAGCTTAAGTTTTAATTATATATTAATGTTTCTGGTGTTGGAAAATATAGCTTTTAGTAAGCTATATTTGGGCCATATTTTGAGTGGGACCCACTTAGCATAAGTGAAAGGTCATGGAGGTTTCAGAAAGCACTCCATGAACACTTCGATTCTGTATATCATATGCTCAAAATGATGGTTATATGAATGAGAAATTGTCACACAAATATGCACCCTTGATGTTAGAAAATTAAAAGGAAGTGAACTTATCCCACATGAGAAAAATAAGTCATTGGATTTGGGTTTATATATGTTTACACATATATGGATAATCAAGAGTATTAAGAATAGAGGCTCTCTCCACACACACCTGCTGGGAGGTGTAAACATGGATTCAAAATCGGCTTGATTTGGCTGAATTTGTGTGCCCCCGCACGTCCTGTGTATACGAATGTCGGTCCAAATAACCCAAGTTCGCGTGGGCCTAATTTTTACTCCTTTTAATTGCGAAATTATTTTTGCAAACTGAGGTTATGAATCCTTCACTCTATGAAGGCCAGCTTCCCATTCATTTTAAAGAGACACGCAAATTTTCTTTTCTCCTCTATTCTTGTCGTCTATTTTTTTGAGAGAGTTCAACACCGTTGTGGTCCACCAAAATTTCGTGTTCGTGCTAGCGATGAAATTCGTTTCCGTTGTATCCTGGGAAACAGAGACTGGTTCATCCTAAAGCACCGAGTAGGCCGTCAATCTATTTTAAGGACACTATAGTGATAGGCCTCAAGATTCCGATTGCACCGTACTGTTTCCAATTGTTGTTGTTGCCGTTCATTTGCTTCTGATCATAAAGCTTCGCTGATTTTGTTGCTGTTCGGGTGCTGTTCGAGTTTCCTTGCATTTTCTGTTCGTGTTTCTGGTTGCAATATTGTTCGAGATTTGCAAACTGTTCACTGTCTGGATTTCTCCTTCGCTGGTTCAATTCACTATTTTTCTGGTTTGCTCTATTCCCAATTTGTTTAATATTAAAATGTCTATTAAATTTCACATTATTGTCTGCTTTGCTGTAATTGTGATTAGTGTGCAATTTACTTTATTTATTGTTAAATTAATTACTTGCTGTTCACGGTTTTAATCTGTTTAGTACAGATTCGTTATATACTAATAGTTCTACAGTGTTGTGTTTACTGTATTGCATTTATTTGATTTATATTTGCTATCTTACGTATATATTTGATAACATCTGGTACCTTCATATGGGATTTTACTTCGTTGATTTTTGTCCCTTTTTTTCAAGTCAATGTCGGTGAGATGATCTATATGTGTGGTTATTACACCATTTTTTTTAATCTCTAAATAAAGACTTAGCACCTGTTCCAGTGCAACAACCGTTTGATATCCGTATGTACACGTTTCGGCTTTCGAATGCAGTACGATTATCGACCCAAAATTCCATTATTTCATTTCATGCAAAACTAAAACTAGATAATGTTTGTGAAAAATAGAAGATAAAAACAGTAAAACGTAAAGATAAAACCATTAAAAAATCTTGCACTTTTACTAGCATTCATATTTACAATATCGAAATCTTAAATGTTGCCAGAGTTCTAGCTGCTTTTAAGCTCTTTGAATTGGTCTGGATCATCAAAACTAGAGCTTTTCAAGTTGTAATGTTCATCACATGCATATTTTTTATTCCCAGTAATGCCTTGAAAATTCCATTATCCGTATGGACACTTTTTTACACTCAATTAATTCGCCATAGTATTTATATGTACCATTTTTTTAGAAATTTTAATATAACTTTTTTTATCCTTTTTAATTGCGATTGTGAATGTTAAATATAATCTAGATATTTAGGTTTACTTAGGTAGTTAAGTTATTTAAGTCATATTAGTTTTTATTGAGTTTACTTGTTAAGTCATATTAGTTTTTATTGAGTTTACTTGTTAAGTCGCTTCTGTTTTATAGTCTAAGTTATGAGCCTATATAATAGGAGAAAGCCCACCAACACCCTCAAGATTTGCTTAAATGATCACACACACACGACACACCCCTTTAGTTACATAAATGGTCACATAGACCCTTTTTTTACTACTATACCCTTGATTACAACAACCAAATAATTGAATTTAAATAAACTATTATAATAAATATAAGTTATTTTACTAATTTAATATTTTATTTATAGCATATGATATTTATTTATTATTTTTTATCGTATTACTATATTTATATTTATTTGGGTTGTAATAATCAAAGAGTAAAATAGTTATTTATGAAATTAAGGAGGTTTTTGTAAACATTTATGAAACTAAGGGGTGTGTGTGACTATTTAAGCAAACCACGGGGGTGTAGATGACTTTTTCTCTTAATAATTTAACTAAAATTTTATTTGGTAGGATGAGGTTCTACCGAACTTGTCTACCAGGGGTTTATTTCTCACGCTATTTCATTGATCTATTTAATTGTCTCCTTATTCTCCTTTCCCAACTCTTGCCGGTTCATTTAAATTTTCCTTCACGGCATTTACGTGTTTCAATATTTTGCATATTTTGATCAAGTGTTTGCTAAATACATGCAATCATAGTTTGAAAGTTTTAATGCATTGCATTAAATTTGTTCTTGACAATTGCAGCTCTGACTGCAAAACCAGATGCTGATATTAGAAACGCATCTGAGACCTGAGTCAGTTTCAGAAATAGACAGAGGAGTGCAAAGAAGAAAATTGCTTGGGCGATGCTTTCAGCAAGGGTGGCTTTAAGCATAGGCGAACTAGACGGTCGCCTAAGGCCCCATATATTAGGAAGGCCCCATTGTAGTCGTCTAGGCTTTATTACCTTTTTTTTTTTTTGGTATTTCCTTGATACTCTCCAATTAATAGATTTTTATGTTACTTATAGTATGAAAGTCTATTTTTCAAGCCTCTCTTTAATTAATAATTATCCTACAATTAAGAATTTTTATATAATTTCTATATTTGATAGCCTTAAAGTTCAAGAGCTATAACTAATAATATTGTCTAACCATTAATTGAAGTGAACTTTATCTATCCGTTTAAAAAAAATTTAATTATTTAACATTACAAAATTTCTTGCGCTCTTTTCTATAAAAAAAATTATTATATTTATTAGCTTACTTTTGAAGTGAAAAAAAAATTCTCGAAATAATAGTTCCGAAGGAAGTAAAAAAAATATCTGCTTGACTACTTTTCTTTTTAAAATTTCTAAGTATTTTGTTTATTGTTGATATTTAAGATATAGTTAAAAATTGATTGAACTATGAGCCTTTTAATGTTTTCTTTAAATATTGAAATTGTTGAATATAAGGAGGCCTCATAAAAAAAAATTTCGCCTAAGGCCTCCAGAGCTCTTAAGCCAACCCTAGCTTTGAGAGTCCTCTGCTTTTTATTTTTAAAATTATTTTCTTCATTTTGAGCCCCAAACAAAGTGTTTAGTAACTCCTTATATTTTTGGTGTTAGAGTAGCAAAAGAAAAAGCCACGTTGTTCTATTGGGAACCAAATGAGATGATAATCCAAGTGGTATGATAATGTTTAACATGGATGAAGTTTCACCCTTCTCATTTCAATACGAAAAATAAAGAAAGATTGCGCGTGATACAGTATTTTTTTCTGTAACTGATAATTAAGCCATTAGCTAACAAAAATTAATTTCTGAAGAGGCAACGTCCTAGCAAATAAAAATATTTTTTTGATTTAATGTGGTATTAACAATCCATTTGAAAAAAAAAAATCTTTTATAGGATCTATCGAACTTTTCCATATTTCCTTTCATTTTCTACAATTTGTCATCTAATGGGTCAATAAATTAATTTGCTTCTTTTTTTTTCTCTTTCCTTTCCCCACTTGATTTTTCCTTCACGGCAAGTTGATTCTGCATACTCGAGGACATTGTCATGATGACTTTTATACTACAAATCTAAAATATGCCTCCACGGCGCGTTGAATATTCTGTTCCTACTCGAGGGCATTTATCAATGATGTCGATATTTTCGGAGTCTTAAAATAATCAGTTTTTCATTAAAAGTTGTTCCATCAATAATTAAACATCTCTTTGAGCACATCTTACCATTAAAATGATATAGTTGAAGCTTTGGCTAGCATGGGCTCCACTCGAAAGTCACTGTCCCTCTTCTTTGTAAATTACGCTCATTGGTTGAGTGATGACACCTCCTCAACTTAATTATTTCCTTTAGATTTCGTAGCTGAGTTACT
The DNA here is from genome assembly GCA_030449835.1 of Clausena lansium. Taxonomy (NCBI): domain Eukaryota; kingdom Viridiplantae; phylum Streptophyta; class Magnoliopsida; order Sapindales; family Rutaceae; genus Clausena; species Clausena lansium. The sequence continues at coordinate 1,459,232 of JASUUF010000146.1, read as the reverse complement.
AGTCCACCAATTTGTAATGAGCTTCATGTTACAAACCACCCAATTTGAGCCCAAACATGGCCCAAGTCCATGTGCCAAGATGTGCTAGCTTGGCCAAATTCTAGAATGCTCTACAATTTTCCAGCACATCTAGCACATTTGTACATATCCTAGAATTCCCTAAAATTATGTACATGTACATAGAATTCTCTAGGCCATGGAATTTTCTAGAGATTGTCAAGCCTCCCTATAATTATGGGATGGCATTAGGCATTTGAGCATCCAAGCTTTGAGCAAGCAATTCAAGCATTTTTGTAAGCTCTCTTGTAAGCATTCTTGTGAGTAATACAATTTTCCCATTTCGGCTCAATTGCTCTCTTCTCTCTAGCTCTTCCGCAAGCCTCTCCGCTTAGCTAGTCGAGAAACTCAAAGGCTTACTTAGCAACTTTCGGCAAGAGTTGTCCAAGTGCCGCATGGGTTCATTGTGCAAAACACTCATCCGGTGACATTCAGCTGATAATTTTCTGAGATGGGCTCTAATGCACCTAAATTTCTTACTAAGGATGCGCAAGGTTTCCATTTATATAAATTAAGCTATCTTTTGTTGTTGATAAAACATTCCAAAGTTTTGTCTATGTTCACTCACAATGCCAATGCAGAAGCAAAAGGAAGGTCGTCTATGTTGACGATACTGATATCTGATGATTAAATGAAGATGATCCTAAGAAATGATGACTGCATATGCTTGTTCTTCACTACGCTTTTTTATTTCTATCACCAAAAGCTTTATGTTAAATAGGTGGGTTTTTTAATAATGTTTCAATTGGCTTTTAGAGACAGACAATTCGATTTACGCTTTATGTTAAATAGTGTTTAGTACTGATATTATTCAATTAGATTAGAAGGTCTTTCTAGTGACAAAATTGTCCTTCCACCAAGTACATTGAGGGCATATATGGTTGTGCAAAGATAGGATGTGGAGAATTCATTACCTGTAGTTTTGTTGCATGCCAATGCGGTTTTTTTTTAACAGGAAAGTTGAGTGAAATTCTGATTATCATTCATTTAATCAAATCAGCTTTACATTTTTATTGGTTACCGATGTCAAAGAATTGAACCCGAGCAAGTCACAATAAATAAGTACTCTTATGATAACTATATGACAAAAATGGTTAAAGAAAACATAGTGAAAAACAAAGCAATTCTTTTATATAATTTTAGACGAGTTTACACGTCCAAGAAAGGAAGAAGAAAATTGAACCAAAATGTAATGTTTGTTATTTTCTTTTTAAAGAAGAAATGTAAGGATCCATTAAAAAAAAAATCACACCAATATTACAATGACAGAGTTAAAAACAAAAATCACAACAATATTACACTGAAAAATTAAAGGGAAAAAAAAGGAGGAAACATAATAAAGCATACTCCTAAAAGAAAAACCTAATTGTATTCAGTTTCTACATCTCCTCTTCCTCCTTGTTGCCTTTTGCTACACTCCCAACTTCTCCAGAAACCATCCGACAATTCCTGACGAAACGGAAACATAAAAGGCTGTGATAAAGAAACAAAAGTTTCTGAATAATGCAATTTTTATTTGAAAATCTGAATGAATAAAACTAGGGTTTTAGCTCCCTTTTATAACAACCCTAAAAATCTGAATTTACCAAGGTAAGCAAATCCGAATTATAATTCTATAATTAAATTCTTCTATCCAAAATAAAAAAAAAAAGGCAAAAAAAAAAGGGAATCCAAATCCAAGTTATAATTAAAAAGATAAAAATCCTAGAAAAATTAAGAAAAAAAATCTTAAAACATAAAAACGACCAAGAAAGAAAGAAAATTTCCGGCTCGACCACGGACTAGAACTGATTGGTTCGTCTTGTCTCAAGCTTCAAAATGGTATATTATACGTCGAAAACGGACACCTATAGTCAAAGTTATGCCCTCCGGAAGGTATCCTACCTGCGACACGCACACACCTTACATCAATTCCTGTGCTGAAGTTAAACCCGAGAACCAATCCTGCCACAAGGCCACCCGCATAGCTTATCATAATGATTTTCCAATCAGATACGCCTGAAAATAGAGAATCCTCTGTGCCTTTAGTAAGGTCTTCCTTTGTTGGAGCTTCATCACTCTCACATTCTTTGGACAAAGGCCCCCCACACAATCCTGAGTTGCCTACGAAAGAAGTACTATCAATGTATTAAATTGCTTTCCGGTATGGGTCCTGTAAGATGGTTGTCCGAGACATTGAAGATTTCGAGAAATGTGAGCTCAACCAACTGTCGAGGAATCTGCCCTGAAACTTGTTATTTGACAGAATTAGGGCACTAGCTATTTGTATTACTTTTAATTCTGGTTAACCCTATGTGTCCTATTTGTACTGCATCAAACGAATCCATTTTGCACATTTTGGTGGATTGCCCCTTTGCTAAAACATGCTAGCTATTATCTTTGGTTGGTTTTGTGGGTGGGTGCATGACTTTTGGTGCTTGGCTAAAGAGTTTATTTAGTCCCTGTTGCAGTACTGATTGTAGCCTTGCAACCATGATCTGTTGGAGTCTTTGGGTTAATCGAAACGACAAGGTTTGGAGGAATAAGTATAACAGGCTATCTAATATTCTTAATATGGCAGGTCAACATCTGTTCCAGTGGCAACAAGCTAAGAAGAACAAATTCAATATTTTTGAACCTGCTGCTTTAAATCAAGGCTCAATGTGTTGGGAGAGACCTCATGAAGGTTGGTTCAAATGTAATGTGGATGCTGCAACTTTTCACTCGAGGGGAAAGGTTAGTTTTGGGGCTGTCATCTGATGCTCAAAAGGAAGATTTATTGCAGCCAAGTGTGATTGCTTGCTGGGTCAATTTAAGGCTCGCAAGACTGAAGCCCTTGGTGTGTGGGAAGTGCTTAGTTGGATCAAGAATATTCATGCTTTTCCGATTGTTATTGAAATAGATTGCTTAGAGGTTTTCAATGCCATGAGAGACCATATAGTCTATCCTAATGGCTTCGGACTTGTTATAGATGATTGTAGAGCTCTTTCCTTAGGAGAAGTGACTTTCTCTTTTGTTCGACGATCTGTGAACACTGCCGCCTATACTGTTGTTAGGGTGGGAGGTTCTATGTCAAGTCCGGGAGAGTGGAGACATGTTCCACCTTTTTGGTAGATTAATGCTTTGTTTGGTTAATGCAATTATATTTCCGTAAAAAAAAACAAGAATTAAAAGCTACAATTTCCACTACTGTAATGTGCTTTAGCGCCAAAGAGTAAAGTACTTCCTAAATGAAAAAACACCATTGGGAACAAAAAGTCATTACTGAATCATTTAAAAAAATTAATAAATTAAATACAACTCCACTACTATGCCAGCTATAAATTGTTACATTTTCAAGCAAATAATGAATAAATAAATAGATATAAAACCACATTTCCCATTTCTTTCATTTGCTTCTCAAGCTATAGTGCTATACACACTCTTTCATCAATTATTCATAGTTCAACTGTTAATTGAATTTCAAAGTTGTAAACACTGAAATCAAACCATGGATTCAGTAAGGTGAAAATATATAAAGTAGATCAACAACAATTTATGAGCCATGTTGAAAATTTTCTCATCTAGGACTAGCAAGCACCCGAATGGCTAGATCACCAACAATAATTTATAAGCCACTGTGTCTTGGTTTCACTGGATTGCTGGATGATTAGCTTGGTCTTGAAGCTGACATTTCCACCTAGAAGAACTAAGAAAAGAATTAAATGAAATAATATGACATACAATGAATTCAACAAAATAAAAGGACAAATAGAATTAATTAGCAATGCTGCAATTACTTATTGTCATAGTTATTACTTTCATTGCAGACATCGTCATCATAATACTAGCACTAGTAGTCAGAATAATAATAATAATAGTCATAGCACGACTCAAGGAATTTCTGCAGGGTAAGCTCTAAAGAAAGGGATGGAAAAATCTGGGTTCGGGTCAGGGTCTAGACCCGGATACAAAAATATTGTACCGAACACAGATTTAAACCTAGTTTTTTGACTCCGGGTGAAAAATCTGGGTTCCCATATTGTGGGTTTTAAACCTGGATCGCATACAAATAAGAAAATTAAAAAAATCAAATAAAAATTCAAATTCTACAAAAATCAAACACAAATCCAGATTCTACAAAAATTAAATACAATACAGATCCTAACTTTCAATGTTTCGAAGCAATTAACCATTCATAAATATAAATCCATATCATAACATTCACAAAATACAAATCCATGTCTACAATTCAAACTCACGATTCACGGATTTAGTTCACGAACTTCAAGGATTGGCATCCGACGAAGCAACGAACGGTGGCTGCTAATGATATGATGATGATGATGAACACACGTCACAGCCGCAATCGTGATTCGCAAAGGTGGGCAAACGGTGGCCAAAACTGGGATCGTGATTCACAGAGGTGGACAAATGGCAGCCAAACGAAGGCTGATGATTATGATGAACATGAACACAGCGAAGATGGCGAAGAGATGACGAGTGACGACGATGATTTGATGAAGAGAAGAGAAGAGATGAAGAGAGTGGATATGCGGCTGATTTGATGAAGAGAAGAGAAGAGTTGAAGAGAAGATATACGACTGATTTGATGAAGAGAATTAGGGCACTAGCCGTTTTTTTCTATTTATATTAAAATAAAGATATCCGGATGCGGATTTCGATTATTCGACTTTGTCCGGGTCCGGACTAAATTATCATCCCTACTAAAGATGCTAAAAATATCATTTGAAACAAAGGACCTTCAAGAATTCAAAGAAAGAAAACTCATTAACAAAGAACCTAATTTTTTAATCATGATTAATAAACTAAGTACTTATGATTTTTCATTATTAACATAAATTACACTACCTACAATTGATTTTTGCTTTTTGATGTTTCAAATCATACCAAGAAATATTAAAAATTACCAAATCAGTAAGCAGCACAATTACTTGAAAAGACTTTGACTTGTCTAAACCAAAATTGCACCCAATTTTACATTCTAATATAAAGCTTATGAAGCCGAACTTACTTTGACCAAACAACACTATTTAGCTCAGTTAAATGAAACCACAATTGAACAAAGTTCAGCTGAAGTAACTAAATTAAAAGAACTTGATAAAGCTAAAAGTAACTTATAATAGTCTATTTGGGATTCAAAATCACCATATTACAATAATAAATTGTTGTGATTCCTAACATACAAAATGTAGCAGCTTATAAGTTGGCAATCATAGTCAAAGATGGTTGTCAAACATCTTTGCAAATCAAGAAGCTAACAAAGACCAGGTCACACTAAATTAACGTAGAACAGTTCTTTGATATAAAGATACTGAATGTTATACACTTCTAATCCCAAGTCCTGAAACATAAAACAAAAGTTCACCTCACACACTCATAAAGCTAGACTGTTGGAGAAATAAAGAATAGGAATTGGATATAGGTCAATAAACTATTAAGCTAATTAATGCACATGAATGAATCTGTCAAAGCTAGTTAAATAGCCCTCATCAGAGAACTCGCAGAAGCATTCAATTTCCTAAAAGGAGATAACTTACAAGATAAACATTTTGATAGGTAGCAGTACACATAAAATACTAATAAGATAGTATTAACTTACAAGATAACGACTGATGATTGATTCAGTTACACTTACATATGCCCAAAGTCTTAACTTTCAAATCGATTGCTGCTTGCTCTTTTATTTAAAAACATAAACGATGGTGATTAATCCAAACCTCTACCATGCGATTCTAATTTTTGTATTCTCATAATCATAAATTCACTTTTAGGAATATCAATTCTACTATTAAGAACCCAAACTTGATAAAACAATATTATTAGCTCATAACTTCATCAATTGGGTAAATAAAGTCACAATAACAATGCCAGCAGCTGCTTCAATGCATCAACAAACCCATTCCCATTTTAATCAACAAAAAACCCCAACAGCTTTTTCAAAACCTCAACAAACCCATTTTCATTTTAATTAATAAAACAACACCAGCAGCAGAGCAACTTCCTTAATACATTAATAAACCCATTTTCATTTTTGAACAACAAAATAATGCCCAATCACTGATTTCTAACATGCAAAGAGCTTTTTCAAAGACGAACCTTCTAAATGATTCAGTGACTGTCGACTCTAATGCCGACCACAAGCGACACTCGACGTCGTCGACGACACCTTTGATCCACCACTTGTTCTTTTCTCATCCGTTTATCTGAGCTAAAGTTGCAGGATTATGGTTGATTTCTTTATCTTCAAAGCATTTAGAGATGGAGTACGTGTGTGTTTCGGTTAGACAAAGGAGAATGGTTTTAGTGATGGGATAGATTTGATGAAAGAGTACAAACAATCTTAAATCTGCTAGATACAATATGTAGGGCTTGTTTGGGATTGCTTTTGGAGGCTTAAAAGTGATTTTAAAAAGTAAAAAGTTAATTTTGGTGTTTAGTAAACTTTTTTAAAAATCACTTTTGGCAAAATCACCTCATCCTACAGTACATTTTGGAAAGCATGGAATGAGTAGCTTTTCAAAATCTAATTTTGAGAATCACTTTTAAATTTAATACAATTCCATATATATCCTCATATCTATTATAAAAATTCAAAATTATCCTTATTTATTAAGAAATAAAATCATTAACTTTAAATATATTATATTATATTATTACCAATTATATTAAGATAACAAAATAAAAAATAAAATTAATAATATAAAATATTATTTTAATTATCAATTATTATATGCACATAATAAAAAATATTTTATATACTTATTTATAAATGTTTAACTAAATTTTATTCCATATTATGTCCAATTCAATCATTTACATTCTTACGACGGTTTAACAGTAAGATTTACCAAACACATATGATTGTTTTTAAAACTCACAGTACTTTCAAAAATAAAATTTACCAAACGTTTATCTGATTCTCTTCACAGCTGATTATTTCTACAGCACAGCTAACAGCAATTATGAAACGTTGGCCTGTTGTAGTAGATGCGTTGGATAATAATTTTAGAGCTTCAGCATTTTTTATTTAATTTTTGGAATATAAATGTGTTATTACGAATTTGCCCTCGTCCATTACCAATATATGAAACGTTATATAAATGGTAGGGGAGGAAAGTAAAAGTATACCGATACTTTCATTAAAGTGAAAATACGCCAAACGTCAGGGGAGAAAACTAAAAATTATTCATCGGAAACTTTTATAATTGTGTCTCCACCGAAAACGCGTTTCTCTATTTTATTATTATTATTATTTTTCCTTTAACTTCACTTTAACAACACTATATATGTATCCAGGATAGTGAGGAAAATATCTCTACACATCTTTTTGTCTCAAATATTTTTTTAATATAATTTGACAGTTTTAGGTTTGTCTCAAATATTTTTTTTAATATAATGAATTTAGATAATAAGTGGGGCTATTTATACTCTAAAAATTATTTTGAACATTTTATTATTCTATATATTCAAATACTAATTTTAAAAAATTAAGTATTATTTTGTACACTCTTTAGAATTCTAAAAAAATTATTACTTAAATTATTTGAATTAATTAACTTGATTTACTTGAAATACTGATAAATCTATTTAGCACACTCTAATTTTAAGAGATTTAACACATATTTACAACAATTACAATCAAATAAGTCGCGAATAAATGATTTAACACAATTCTAGTTATTAATTTTTTGTTTATTTATGTTCAATATTAGATTTACATCCAAAACAATTTGCAATGAAAACATAATAATAAAAAAATTCTCTATAAATAGTACAAAAAGAGAAAAGAGAGAATAGAAGAAGGGTAAAAAATGTAAATAAATATCATGGGTTTTAGAAAATATCTTAATATCACCTTGAGTTTTTGTTTTATATCGATCAACCACTTTTTCGTTAACTCCACCATTAAAAATTCTAAGATGGACGACAATTTTGTCCATAAATTCATTTAAAAAGGAAAAATAATATTTTAGGAGGTGTTAGAGACAAAATAGTCTTTTAAATTACTTAACGGTGGCTAATGAAATTTTAGAAGGAACGTCCTGGTAAAATATTGGAAGCTTATTTCAATGGCCATTGATTTTTAACCAGATGCAAAGCCTGTTTAGATTTTAATACAATGCCATCATTTGTTTTCGTTCATTGTTTAATATAAGACCAACTTTTTGCCAATTTATGTATGTTGCCGTAATCATTAATTAACTACATATACATAAAAAAATCATTAGATTGCCTCGATGGCTTGTTAAGAATCCATAACCTAAAGTTATGAAGAGAAAAAGGAACACTGCAAGCTTGTGGAGTACTAAGAGGGCCGTATTTTTCATCATCTTCTGTCATCATATAATGAATCTTGGTGTTCGTGCATGCAATTGTCGTGACTTTTAAATGCACTACTAATTAACTGGGAATAAATTTCGAATTACCCTCTTATCTAAGTTCTCAGAATCGTCTCGTTACTTTTAAAAATATTGAATTATAAGGAAAAAATGAATCGTACCACAATTAATGCTAACTAAATGCTCCCACATAGTTGACTGTCTTTGACCGCTTTAAATAGTCATATGCCCTCAATGTGCTTGGTGGAAGGACAATTTTGTCACTAAAATTGCCTTCTAATCTAAATTAAAAAATCGTGAAATGATATAGATTTTCCATGTATTCACTACACTAATAGCCTTTAGGTTCTCCAGTTATAGATCAAATTCTGAAAGTCTCAAAAGGACATTGAAACATAATTCACAAACCCAGATATTAACATAAAGCTTTTGGTACAAAAAGTGAAAGAGCGTGCATGTGTCTCAATATACTATGAGACAGAGAGCATGACCGGGGACAGAGTGAAGACTGAAGAACAAGAATATTGTGTCATTTCTTAGGATCATCTTCATGAATCATCAGAGATCAGTATCGTCAACACAGGCAGGCTGGGGTTTGTTTCTGCATCCTCATCTCGAGTGAACATTGTCAAATCAATAGCCCTCCGAGCAGCAATATTATTTGGCAAATGAACCTAAAAAATATACAAACTATCAAATACATATATCTTCACAACCTAGCCAAAGCAAAGGAGTACATAAATTATTTCCAAATCTACATAGGCACATTTAGAGACCTCATGCCAATAAATTATTGACCTACACAATGCAAGCAAGTTAATGCAACCTCTCAATCTTCCATAATCTCCTTTTCCACAACATTCTACTCATGAAAAGTGAATTAATCAAATGCTTCTTGATTCTTAAAATTGTGGTCAGATTCATACGTGGATATTCTGCAACTGATACTGCAGATTGTGCCGATGATTAGCGGCTGGTGCCACAGTAGAGGCAAGGTCGTATATCATGTTCAAGACCCTCTCAGGGTTCCAAATTTCCAACATGATACCAATTAGGAAATGCTCATTAGATGTACCAGGTATAGCCTGAATAAGTGGAATATTTGAAACGGGCAAATCTCCATATAAATCATCATCTGTGTGGCCTGATGAATCAGAAGCTCCCCCATCATTTTTGAAAGTAAACACAGCAACAATTACTGCAAAGACTAGAGGAAAAACCGACACACTAAAATTGTTCTTGAAATGAATTTCTGCCAGAATAAAATAAACTAGTGTAACAATCAACTGGACAACAGAGAAAGCTAATTTGACTGTCCTAACTAGTTGCTTCTGACTTTCTACACTGGTTGCACCTCTGCTTCTTCTCATGATACAAGCATACATACACATAGCAAAACCAAATGCAGACAACAGAAATGCGGCAAGAAGGAAACCCCTCTTACTTTTCCCATACAGATCTACTAAAAATGATGCTGCTTCCAGCACAAGATAAAACACAGCAAGTGAACGTTTCTTATGTTTTCCAAGCAGCTGACAAACCTGAAATACAAAAACTACAGTCATGTATCTCAAGCAGTTATTATTTATCTCAGCAACATTGATATTCATACCTTCTTGATATTCTGCCATCTGTATTGCTGATTGACTTGACGAGCAGCTGGTGCCATAAGAGAGGCAGGGCTGGATACAAAGCGCAAGTCATTCAGCAAGTTAAACTGGTTCATCAAGGTCCGGATTATAAGTAACAAGAAGTGATTGGCTGTGCTAGGCACATTATCAATAGCTGGAATATGTGAAATATTATAAACGCCGTGTGATGAATCAGCAGCATCCTCATCCTTTTTGAGAAGAAACAGAGTTGCTATAGAAAAGAGTAGCAGCAAAACTGATGCACTGCAATTGCTCTTGACTCCCAAATCTGTTAGTGTGAAATAAACAGATTTTATAATCCATTGGATCAGCGAGAAGACAATCTCCACTGCCCCAATTAGCCGCCTCTCAAATTCTTGTCTGGTTGCTGCGGTAGCTCTTGCTAGAATACAAGCACAAACAGCAATACCAAAACCAAGAAAGAAGCTCCACTTGCTTTTCTTGACTAGATCCTGTACATCTGATATTGCCTCCAAGACAAGATTACTGAGCAGCTCCCACAATGATGAGATTGATTCCAAGACATAATATTTCAGTTTATGTCGAACAAATGATGTAGGCCCCAACAGAAGATAACTAAATATATCTCGCAAAGATGAAATCACTTTTGAGACAAGATAGCCGAGTAGATATACCACAAATGATGTCCCCTCCAACACAAGCTAAGTAAATAGATTCCGTACAAGGGGAAGCACTACAATTGCACTTTTTTTACACTTACTGAGTAACTTATATACCTGTGATATAGTGGAAAAGATTAGTGAAATTTATTGAAAAATTAAATAATATAAATTAGGAAAACAACATTCTCGTAACCTTTTTCTTTTTTCTTTCTCAATGAGGCCTTGCTAATCAATAATGACGCTCTTCATTTCTTTTTCCTTAAGTAAGAAACTGGAGTATCTGTTGTACTGAAAGCAGCTTTAATTCCAAATCCAAACAGGAAATGGGAAAGACCATATAAATCAAGTGGGGTACGTGCTACTTACATGTTCAGTTTATGATGACATTCCAGCATTTTTCAAATATGAAAAAGCATATCTTCAAAATTATGCAAGGAAGAAAAGTTTCAGTATCTTTACATGCTGCCATTTGATGATGGATCCAAAAAATTCTTGAATTCCTCTAGCTTCGACAGTGGATACTGTGTCATCAACACATTCTTGAATTCTTCTAGATTCGGCAGCCTCAGATACAGTGTATTCACTTGATGACACATCTTCTAGTTTATTTTGTTCCATAAATCGATGTGCAGCTAATTGAACATTCACTGCAACCCTGATTTCTTCCTGTAACACAACAGACAGCCGACAGTTTAGAATACTAAATTGAATGTCATAATATATTGTGTAGTACTTATCAATCCAGTTCACACTGCATTTAAATTCTTTAGGTACTGAAACTCACTACAGTACACGAAATTCATGAAAATTTGAGATATGATTTAAAAGTTTCCCAGGGACAAATCCAGAGTGGTTTTTGCTGGCCTACCAAGTCTTTGAAATTGTTTTGTCATTCATTAAGTGAAAAATTTTGAGATCATAAATTGGAGCCCAATTGTATGCCAAACTTTGATTTTCTTACCTCAATAAATCCAAATCCAAACAGGCAAATGGATTTTCGACCATTTTTCAAATATCAAAAAAGCAAAGTTTCCATGTCGTTACATGGCCTTTGACTGTGGGTCCTACATCATCAACACAATCTTGAACTATTCTAGCTTTTGCAGCCTCAGTCAGAATACACTCTCTTGATGACACATCTTCTAGTTTATGTTTGTCGATATATTGAAGTGCAGCTTTTCGAACATAATTATTGGTATGCATAGCATAAATAATGAGCAAAACGGGGACCAATGTAAAGAGACCAAAACAACATTTTTGTATAAGCATTTGCAGGAAGTATGCATGTCTTTGAGTTACTTTAGAGTGCTATATAATTAAGCTTCTCCATAACACCAATTATTTCCACTGTTTTTTCATTTACTTTAGCTTTAATCAATCCATCAGAGTGCTTTTTATTAAGATTTTCAGGTTCAATGAACCTTTCAAGCTGAAAGAATAAATTGAAAGCATAAGGTAAAACTAAAAGAAGTACAGAAATGAAACCTGATTGGAGCGTCGGTTGGCTTCGGCTTCATGTCTCTTGGAGAGATTAGCAGTGAAACGAAACCTCCGTTTCGGATTTTTCACAATTCCACAGAGTTTCCTCCACCTCTGTAACGCTTCTTCTGATGAGTTCTTCGGCCTCACATAAAAATTCTCCTCCAAATATGACTCCATTCCAAATCCTGTTGCTGTTCTCCTTCTTCAATCTTCACAACGAAACCAAACATCACAATTAACAAAACATAAAAGAAATAGAAATAGAAATTAAATCTGTTGCTAAAAATAAATAAATAAATTTTAATATTAGAAATGGGCTTGACTTTACAAATGAACACTCACAAAAAGAGTACAAACACTTACGGTTTGGTCAATCCCCTTGATCTCTATTGATCAATTAATTATCAATTTTCTTCCAATGCCAAAGCTCAAATTTTTTTTTTTCAAATGGCATGCCAAAGCTCAATTTTAAGTAAATTACTATACATAACATATTAGAAAATGAATGATTATTTGAGATCTTTTAAATTAAGGGCGCTGATATTCTGCCCGACCCAATAAACCCAGGTGCCAGAATTTTTTATCATTTACCTCCCTTATATTTTTTTTAATTTACTTTTTTACTCTATAATTTTTAGACTTCTTTTATTAAGTCCTTGTCTATTTGAATTTAGATTGAAATTATTTTATTAATTTTGTATAACTGGACAATTTGTCCTTTCATCTCTTCTACATCTATTTTTAAAATTGTTTAAGGTTTCAACTAATATTTTATATAAGTTTAGATGATTATTATATTCATAAAGATCTATTAGTTCTAAATTAGGATCTGCATTAATAATTATTAATCTCTCTTGAGACAGAGACCAAATCTTTTCTTCTAGCATATTTATGTATATTTCTAAAATATCTTCCCAACTTAAATACATTCCATCCATACTTTTACATAAATACTGTAATCTAAATTCCACATTTTGGATTAAAAAGTTAATGTTATTGTTATTATTATTCATTATGGACATTCTTGAATCTTGTTATTAGTTCTACACCTATCTTGAATTACTTCAAGACTTGTTAAAATTAATTCTATCAATGCTATTCTGTTTTCTTCTTCAAAAGCATCAAATATATCATATTCATCTTCGGCATTCAATCTAGTTATATTTCTATACCAAAGCTTTTTTAGATTTAAATAATCTTTAATCATAGTGATTGCATAAATGATTTGGTATTCTTAACTAAAATTCAAATTATCTATAGCAACTATAAACTTGATGACTAATGATTAGTGTTAAAAATTGTATTTTTATATAGTGATTAAATGGTATTTTGTGCTTATATTATAATTTATATTTGTAATTATGTAATATTCTAGTTAAGATTTTAAATATTTGATATTATGTATTTTTGTGTGTTTATTAGGTGAAATAATACTTTGACGCAATTCGAGGCTCCAAACAGATAAACGGACGTCAAATTTGAATTCCGGAAGTCCGAAAACCTTAGGAGAGACATAAAGGGTCATATGTACTGTTCATATATACGGCACTATTCACGTATACGGTACTGTTCACGTATACGACACCGTTCACACATACCGTATGCTGACGTGGCATTGACTGATGATGTGGCAGCATACTATTGGATCAAAAAGAATGAGCTTACGATAGATATGAGTGCACTGAATAGTTGTCAACTTTGACCAAATCTCAATCGTTCATAATTCAATGGCTACGATCGTGCCACGTGGCTATGGTTGGCTATGGTTGCTACGATCAGCCGTTCTTTGACCAAATCGGATGCTTCAAATGATGCCACGTGTCATGTTGACTTTTGAAGTTTGACCAGCCTTCAGATCTTAATCTAATGGTTGTGTGGAGTGCATACATAAAGCTTATGATGGACCACAAAGCACTGGATTATGAACGAATTTTCCTATAAATATAGCCTCATTTTCATGTATGGGGGGAGCTCTTCTTCTCCAATTTTCTCCTAAATTCTCTTTAGTTTATATTAATAAAATTTTAGTTGTGTTTTTAATATTTTTCGTAATTATTTTTATAAATAAATTTAGTTTTATTTCCAATTTTAGTTGCTTTTATTTCTTTTAATTATGTATAATTTAGTTTTAATAATTACTTTTATTTCAATTATGTCTAGCTAAATAATTATAGTTAGGGTAAGGTGAAACTCTTAGAAAATAAATATGATTTAATCAAATTCTATTTTTAATTATATTAATTAAATTATTTTCTATTTAATTCTATCCATATTTTATATTTTGGAATTTTGATTTATTGTAGACAAACAATGGAGTTTGGCACAATAAATTCTTAATACCTTAATATAAATTATGGCAAAATTGTATTTTGACTTATTGTAGACAAATTGAATTTTGGCACATTAAGTACTTAATCTATGATAAAATTAATTGGAAAATAATGATAATTTATGTAATTAATCCTTTAAGCAAATAAAAATATGATAAAAAGAATTTTTTAAATTGTATTTACTACTAAGAGTGGATCCATAACCCTAACTAATTTAATTCCATATTTTTACTTAAAATTAATTTAGATATATTTTATTTTTCTTTTCTTTTCTTTTCTTGGATAAATTAAAATAAATAAATTTAAATCCTTTCCCTGTGGTTCGACCCCGGACTCACCGGGTTATATTATAACAAGACACTCTTATACTTGGGAGTAATACACTTTTGAGTCGTGTCAACTAACGTTTCCATGTTTTATAAATTTGAGTTACTATTACCACTTTTTATCCTATAACACTAAAAAAAAAACAATTAAGGCCCAATATGCTTTCGTTTGCTGCTAAAATAAAATAAGATGGTTCAAAATTACTAACCAGTGTATTATCTCGCGGAATTCTGAAATAAACTCACTAATTGGCTCCAACCATAGAGAGGTTTGTAGTCAGCACTGTCATAGCTCCACACATCTAGCAAGATCACCTCAGTGTCTATTCCACATGGCCTAACACAACACACTGTTCCACAGCCTAGAAAGATCTGTTTGAGTGCTTTTCTTGCAAACATCTCTGAAAGAGTGCTTAGTAATATGAAATCTTCTTCGATTAGCACAAGTGCTGGCATGTAAAGTACTTGATTTATTTCTAAAAGTATATATAAGATATATGGAAGATGATAATTTCACTCAAAAGTTTTATTTATTTCATAACTGGATAGTTACAGAGAAGAGAAATTATAGAAGCTTTGAAGGTTACAGATGGCTACAAGGATGATTGCCTCCCTCCTGCAAACATGATTCTATTTATTTCTTTGAAAAGATAAGATTACATGATAAGATTACATTACAGATGTTATATTCTTGTGAGATATCGTGGATCCTCTTCAAATAAGGTGACCCTTTTTCTTTTATATTTGTTGACATCTGTTGTCCTTTCTATCGCAGACAACTACTGAGGTAAGGACAAGCTTGATCTTTTTAGATTTTTCTTCATATCATTGATGCCATTCAGCTAGCCTCTTTAAGTAGAATTCTTCATCAACTGACATGTCTTCTTCACTAGATCCATCTTTGTAATTTCTATAGTAATAGCCACAATTATTTTGGTGTTTTAATACCTTGCATATTTCGTGGTGTGTTAACAAATTGGATTCCACAAGATTTTCATATATTGCTTTTTTCTTTTTAATGATGGCCTGATTGGTTAGGATATTTTCTTTTCTACTCATCAAAAAGATGATATATTCTTTTGTGGTCTCATAAAGCCACACAAATTCTTTGCTTATTCTTTCAAGCTGTTCATTAAGGACTTTCATTCCTATTGCCTTTTTGGTGCTGAGTGCTTTTGGCTCAAATAATTCTAAATCATAATCATTATAAACCTGGTCTAAATCAATTGTGAGACTAATCTTTTTGCTACTAACTCCAACCTGTATCATGTGTTGAGCTGGATACTATTTGTTATCACAATATTCAGGACAAGCACTAAGAAATTTAACAAAAAATGACTTCTTTTGTCCTCCTTATCTTTTTTAGTTCAATGGCGGCTTCTTTGATCTTTTTGGGGAGTAATTCTAATTCCCTGAAATTTTCATCAGTATAAATGAGATAAGAATACCATAATCAAACATATCTTTTATCATTTTAAGATCACCTCCTAAAACGAAATTAATCCTTGCGTATAACCCTGAATGATCCGATATTATAGCTTAGCTAGGACGAATCTCATAGGCTATTTTACCAATTCTTTTATATTCATAAGCGTAGTCATTTTCACATGGGATTTTAGCCATTGAAATTGACTGTCTGCTTTTAGTATATTGGGGCTTTAAACTCTGTGAAGAGCTTTGGGAATCCTCTCCCTTCACATATTGTTCTTTGAGATCATGGATTGAGGGGAACCCCTCTGGAATCGGGATCTTTGTATTCTGTGAAGAACACTAGGCGATCTAACCCTCATTTTGGTCCTTGAAATGGACCATTTTTAGCATTTTGCTAATAAATTCTTATGAAGTTTGTACTTTTGGATGATTTTGCAAACTTTTGTCTGTGCAAAGTTTGCTAAATTCTTCTTGGCCAGCATCAATCATAGCAAATCATTTCATTGCTCTTGAGAAACAATTCTTGACCTTCAGAGCACATCATTATGCCTTTTATTTTTCTGGAAAGACTTTTATTTATTACATTCTCTGCTGAGAAAATCTATAATACAATTGTTAGTTCTTTTAATATATTCAATTTTAAAATCATATTCTGCAAAAAATTGCTATCATCTAATTAATCTCTTATATTGAGGGAGATTAGGTAATTTATTAAATATAAAACCTTTAACTTGAGTGTTATCAGATCTTACATTAAATTTCATTGGTAATAAAAAGAAAGTGAATTTAGCTATCGCATTTTTAATAGCTAATAATTCTTTTCTGCGGGCTTAAATGTTCCGCTGGTATATCTACAAATCTTTTTTAGTTCTATTTTTAATACTGCACCTCAGTGATTATCAGAAGCATCAGTTTCAAGAATTAAATTATCACTAGCTGTATGGAATCGTAATCTTGGTAGATTTTTACATTTTTCTTTTAATCTTTTAACTACTTAAGTATGAGATTCTTCCCAAGATTTTGTATTATTCTTTTTTAATAATCTTTGTAAGGATTGTTTTTCTTTTGGTAAGTTTTCTATGAAACCTTTAATATAATTAAGACATCCTAAAAATCTTTGAATTTGCTCCTTAGATTCTAATTTATCTGAAAATAAATATATTTTTATAAATATGAGGTTACATTTCTATTCCTGTTTCATCGATTATTAGTCCTAGAATTTCAATTCTAGGTTTCATTATCTCAACTTTCCTTTTAGAAAGTAATATTTCATGTTTCTTACATTTTTCTGCAAAAGAAATTAAATGAGTAATATGATCAACTTCATTATTAGAGAATATTAATATGTCATCCACGTAAACATTGCAAAATTCATGAAATTCTTTAAAAATTTTATCCATTTTTCTTTGAAATATTTGCTGTGCATTTTTTAATATAAACGGCATTACAGTCCATTCATATTATCCTTGAGGTGTACTAAATGCAGTAAGTGATATACTGTCTTCTTCAAGCTTAATTTGCCAAAATCCAGATTAACGATCAAATTTGCTAAATATCTTTTTATTAATTACAAAAGTAATTAATGTATCTTTGTAAGGTAAAAAGTATCCATCAAATTTGGTATATTTATTTAATTCTTTATAATTAATAACCATACAGGCTTTTCCTCATTTAATTTCCGCATAATTTCTAACCATAAAGGCAGTGCTGCTATTTGGACTTTTAGATTCTCGAATAAGTTTGAGATCTAAGAGTTATCAAATTCTAGTCTATCTTCTTGCTCATATCTCATAGGCTTAACCCTTATGATAACATTTGGATCTTTTAATTCTATCTTGGCATAAGTTTTATCAATTTTCCATAATTGAATTGGATTTTATCAAAATTTTCTAAGCTTTTTTCATAATCAGATATGATTTGAATAAGTTTTATATGGAAATTACCACGCTGGCTGCAGCGAAAATAAAATTTTTGAGTGGTGCGCTTAATAGGATTATAAATCCCTGGAGTGGTAAGGGTAATCCCTAGAGTGGTAAGGGTATGATTATAGGGTATTTAAAGAGTAATTGTTTTGTTAGTCATTATATAAATGAATTGATAAAGGAAATTGACTCCTGAAAGTACATCTGCCCCCATATAATCATAAGACCATAATATTGGTATGCTTAGTATATAATCTTCGATTTGTATTAAGGCTTTTATTCTACATGTTCTGAGAGAAATTTG
Organism: Clausena lansium; assembly: GCA_030449835.1. NCBI lineage: Eukaryota > Viridiplantae > Streptophyta > Magnoliopsida > Sapindales > Rutaceae > Clausena > Clausena lansium. Next base: position 1,440,784 of record JASUUF010000146.1, on the reverse strand, counting down.
TTCTCCATTGATTCCTTGTCCCGTTAAAGGTTTTTAATCTTTCCAATATGACTTTGGATAAATTTTTGAATTAGCTAAGCTAACTCCTGAATCAGTATCAATTAAAGCATGAATCCATTCTGGCTTTTGTTTATAATATGGTACAATTACTTTTATTTACATGATAAAAGGATTAGACATATCTTGAAAGAGTTTGTTTTCTCTCCCTATTTCTCTCCCTATTTCTTATGCAATAGGGAGAAAAATTTTCAAGGAAGTTTATTCCTAATAATAAAGGACTTATATCCATTTTATATTCTGGTTCTATAATGAAAGGAAAGATAAATTCTATTTCTTTAATCTTTAATGGTATCTCACTATATTGGGTTAATGTTTTTCTTTCTCCATTATACTGTACATAAGTATGTGGTTCAATTAGAATCTTTCTATTTAAAAATTTAATCATCTTGGCATCTACATAAAGTTTTGCAGCTAGGATAGCAAAAGTCTCATGCCATGACTTTCTATTATTATATTCAATTTTAATTTTTAGATTTTGATTATTTTTTCTAACAGTTGCTAATATTTCATGTGATGGTGGTATCACAAAATGGCTACATCTTGTAGAACTTTGCTTTTCACGTAAATTTAGATCTCTTCTAGGTATAAAGTTAGATTCTCCACTCATAATTATTCTACCTTCCGGTGTGTATTCTACAGATCTAGAAGTATTTTCTCTAATCAAAGTAGGATGACTTCTTAAATTCATTTCCCATTCTTCTAGTAAATCAATTTCCTCAATAATTCAGGAGATTGTATTTTTCCAACTTTACTAAACAGTTTGTCTATTTCTATAAATTTTTTATCAGCAAAGATTTCACTGTTAGCTGAATTTGTTAAAGCATATTCTATGGCATAAGTTATGCTATATGGATATGATCCATCATACATTATATCAAAGTATTTAAAATCATGACATAAAGTTAAAGTTTTGTTTATATTTCTATCTCTAAGTCTTATGAAATATTTAGGATATATCTTAACTATCAATTTCTTATAATTAAGATTTTCCTGTATTATTCCATGCAATGCTTGTTTTCTATCTTTTATTCTATTATTTAGTACAGTAAGATTTACAGGACAATCAATTCCTTTTTTAAAATGTGCTTTTATCATAATTTGGATTCTTGTAATGTGAATATATTCAATTTTATGTCTATCAATAGGTCTGATTTTATTGATTTTTTCTTCTATATCAGATTTTAATAACAATGGTATATTTGTATTTCCTCTTACGTGCTTAATTTCAATTGGTTCTTCTCTTACTGTGACACCAAAATACATTATATTTTTTCTTTTAACTATGTTAGCTATTCCTTGTGCTAGCCTATCGACTGAAGTCATAGATGTTTCTAATCCCTTTTTATTAATCTTTAGATATTATTTTTTTTATCAAAGATTAATTCTTTATTAAAAGAACATTGCTCTTCTAATTCTTTATCTTGATATAGATCTTTATTATCTATTTCTTCGATACTCATTCTGATTCTGAAGTACTTAAAGTTTCATCAAACAGATAGTATATGCTATCATTTTCACTAACATCATTACTATTAGTGATTAATTCTAATTCTTCAAAATCTTCAAACATTTTAATGTTTAATTTCTTTTTCTCAGGACATTTATTTGCGTAATGTCCTTCTTCATTACACATCTAGCATTTACATTTTTAGGTATTTTTGCCTTATATTTTTTGTATTTATTCTTTTTAAAGATCTTTTTCTTAAATTTATTTTTTTTGTAATATTTTTTTATTAGTTTTGAAAAATTTCTTCTTTTTAAATCTTCTCTTATGTTTATAAATTTTTTTTGAACATCCAAATCATGGAGGTTCTTTTAATAACATAATCCTCGATTTTATTTTTTCATTAATTGTCTATCTCTTATTTCAAAACACCACTGATTTACTCTATTTCAAGAAAACCTAATTCTACTTCCAAGGGGATCAGTATTGATAGTATCATCGTATTCTTGGCAATATTCTTCCATGATCTTTTTACCCTATGGGTCTGGTATTTTCATAAAATATAAATTATTATAATACATCTTTGTATTATCTTCTTCTCTAAATTCACATTTATAATATAGTTCTTCGAAGCTACATGTGTATGCTTCTAAGTAACATATATCACATATTTCAAGCCTAGTTAGCTTTCTCATATTTTCTATTCTTTTTCTTTCTAATTCTTGTAGATAATCGGCTTCCCAATCTTCTCTAAGAATTCTCTTCTTATTTCACTTTCAAACCTTGTTAAGATTTATTCTTAAGATTCATTTTCATTAGGGTTTTCCCTATATAATACTTTGTTTTTATTATTTAGACTTAATCCCATAAATCATTGTGCAGCTATTCCTAAAAACGAAGTTTTAAAGAATTCAATGCTATTATGTCTATTTAGATTATAAAATGCTAATGATATCTTCATAGATTTTACCCAAGCAGTTATCATTTTATCTCTATCTTTAACACAATCTAAATCTAACCATATACCCTCATGACTCATGGATCTTTCTTGATATTCTTCTGGTATTTTATATTCTCTCTTAGATCTTCTACTTGGCCTAAAATATTGACTTTGTGATCTTTCATTTTCGTATGTTGATATTTCTTCTCTAGCATAGGAAGCTCTATTACTATATTCACCTTGTTCAAAGACTCTTGATTTTGATTCATTCATTTTTAAATGTTCAATTCTTCTTTCAATTTCTTCTAAATTTATAAAAACATTTTCATCTTCTTCATTTGTTTCAAATTCTTGATTATTATCATATAATTTTTTTAATCCATTATTAGCATTTTCGCTTAACATTCTTAAACTTATCAATTTTTTATTTCCTTTTATTTTGTTAAATATTGGCCTTACTATAGGCTGAATTTCATTACTTTTCTTTTCATTAAAGTAAATTATAGTATCTTGTAAAATTTTGTTTTATTCTTGAATAATCATGAGTAATCCTTCCATGTTACTATCAATTTTTTGTACTTCAATTTTCTTGAAGTTCTCCATGTATGCTTATGGCAAATTTATTAATTACCAAGTTGATCAATAATTTTTTCAATGTTATTTCATTGAATTTCAATCTTATGCAATCTTGTATCTATTGAATTCTTATTTATTAAATCGATAATTTTTTGTTTCAATATATCTTGATCTTCAATTTTGAATTCATTTATTATTTGTTTAATGTGTTCACATTCCTGACTCATTTGATTTCCTAAACTTTTGATTTGATTTATATTTTCTTCATTAAAACTTTTTATCTCAAGTATTTCATTTGCACTTTCTGTATCATTTATAGTTAGATTAGGGTTTTCTAATTTATTTAATAAATACAGAGAAATCCAGTTTAATTGGTTATTTTCCCACATATCAGAATTATTTATTAAATCAAAAGGTTGAAATCTTCCATATGTGTAACCTCTTTGTTTATAATTAGATGGTGGAAAATTACTATTTTCTATATTTTGTGAAATTATTAACGGTTCAGGTAATTTATTTATAATACCATTTGCATAATATTTCGTTACTTTCTATTAAATATTTGTGACATATAATGTCTTTTATTTCTTTGGGAATATAATTCTTCTCTAAACCTTTATTTATAAGGCAGAGTTTATGCATAAATAAATTTTTGTATCCTTATAGCATATTACTAGAAGGATAATTTTACTTCTAATTCTTTTATTATTCCAATTATATTCTTCCCTTTGTTTAATAGACAAAAGTCTATTATAATATATTATAAGATCATCGTGATAATCTTCAACAGAATTAATATTCCATTGTATCCAAAAAAAATTATTTCTGGAAACTTCTATTCTTATCCTATCTAATAAGAGATGATCTATATTTAAACTTCTTTGGTTTATAATTATAAGTTTTCCTATTCTAAATTCATGATCTTCAGATAAATATAATTGCATTAATTGTTTGATATCTAAATCTCTTCGTTCGTGTGAATAATATTGAATATGTTTACCAATATTATATTTTATAGCTCTACTATCTATTATTAAATTATATCCTTCATTATTAATAAAATAAACAATTATCTCATTATCTATTTTAAATTATTAAAACCATTTACTTGCCTCTGATACCAGTTTGCGAAACCAACTAAATCACCAAATCCCAAATCCAAACATACACATAAAATCACTTAATAAAAACATCAATCAAACAATCAATTTAAAACAAGCGAAGAAGTTTTTACAATTTTGATTTTTATTCTAAATTATTGTTTCATCAAAGGGTCTCTGAGATATTTTCTTATGGCATAGTTCTAGCATCTTTATGGCCGGTAATCATTTCTCATTAAATTATTAACAAATCGGATAAAGTTAAAAATAAGGAAAACATAATTTTATCATTGTATTGAAATATTATTTTTCTTGACTTTAAAAAAATTTCTTACTTTAATAAATTACGGATCTCTCGTTAGGACATTGCTTTAAAAAATTATTTAGCATTTAAGAAACGCCAATCAATCTTATTAGAAGATTAGGAAACGGATGTCAACAACAATAATTTTTTATTTAATTTATTATAAAAAAAAGAGAGCAAAAGCCACCCACAATTCACCCACAATTCTATAGTTTGTTTAAATAATCACATAGACAATACCATAAATGATCACATAGACTCTTTTTTTACGATTATACTCTTGAATTATAACAACATAAAATTTGACCTTAAAATTTTGATACAAATTTTAAGGTTTATTTTTACTTAAATTTTTTTACTTAAAACTTTGACACAAATGTTGAGCCATGAATCTCAAATAATCCAATGATAAATATTGAAAGTCAAAATAGTATTTAATGACGCCAATTCATCTATTATTAGATTGCTGGAGATCAATGACTCAAAATTTATATAAAAAATTTAAGTTGAAATAACTCTACTCATATATATATATATATATATATATATATAATGACTGTAATAATAAAAAAAATTGCCATATATCTTCATACTTAATAATTTAGGGAGTTGTGTTCTAGTAATGGATAAACTTAATAAAAAAACACACATTTTAATACAATATTAAAGAATATGTGTTCTACTTGCTTTTTTAACTTTTTTTTTTTTTTACTTTAATAAAGTAACGATTTAAAATAAAAAAAGAAATTGCTATAGATCATCATTCGTCGGTCACAAGAGGTCAGGCCTCTTTAGACACGAGACTGTGACACTGTTTTTATTTTATTTAGTTAGTCAAGCTTTGTGGATGTGCCTGTGGGAGTGGGACAGCCTCAAAACTTTTGACCCAAAACTTTGTTGATACTGAACTTTTGACCCAATTTAACTTTTTTCTCTAAAATTAAAAATTATATTATCTCAATTCTAAACAAAATCCAAAGTCTTGATTCAGTATAAATCAAGCTGGATGTGTTTTTAGCTAAGAAGTCATCAAATCATGGACAACTATTGCACACCACTTTTAAGTCATATTGGCCATAATATATATATATATATATTTTATGCCTTAGGAAAATTTAGACCTAAGGTGGAAAAAAAAAGAAAGAAAGATTTTTTTCAAATAATCTCAATTAGATAAAACAATTAATTAATTTTTTAAAAAAATTTATTTTATGCCTTTTCTTCATGCTTTTTAAGATGCTAATTTTGTTTAGTTATTAGATTTTAATTCATAAATCAATTTTCTTTTTTTAAAAATATAGGGTATAAGGTATTGATTCATGTAAATATATTTTCACGTAATCATGAGATCAACAAATTAATATCTTGTTTTTCTTCAGCAAAGAATATAAAAATGTAAGGAATAAGTTAAAATTAAGAAATATTAAAATTAGTTGTAAAACAAAAATGCTACCAGAGTTCTAGCTGCTTGTAAGCTAGCTCTTTGAATTGCTCTTGACGATCAAAACTAGAGTCATTGCTTCCCAAATTATTTCTGCCAAAACTGAAATTTACTCGCATTTCAGAATTATCCCTGGCTTACTTAGTACAGTACGCAAAATATTCAAACAATAGATAGCAATGTGTAGTGATGTATATATGTGGCTACCCACTAAAATCATCCAAATCAATGCAATCACTTGTGACGGGAAAATTTGATCTGTACATATTGCTCACGCCGCTGGAAAAGAAGCACGATCAACAGATTGAGGGCGCCCACATTCTTTAAAATTTATATTCGGAATTTTACAATGTTGTAAAAAATTTTTCAATAATTTATAATGTTGTACAACTCGGAATTCACAAATGCACATATTTAGAAAATACGGACATCGGCATCAAACAATGATTATAAGTAGCAAAATGATAAAAATCACATATGATGCTACAAGCCACATCCCACCTGCTGCACATTCATCACACAACACTTGATTCGGCTGTAAATAGATGGGTAGCATCCGTTTGTACTACACTTTTCAATTTCCAGAATTAAAATTCAATTACAAGAATCCACTTGGTTGAAATCATACACCACCTTGTCTTTATATTATGTATTTACGTCCTATATATATATTATCAACAGTTATAATGCAATGAACTTTCTTTTTGCTCATTTTGAAGTTTCCCAACAGCCAAAGCTAGCTGTTTAAGATTGTCAAGACCACAAAATACCAGTATGAACAGATTTCCAGAAACATATAAACTTCACAAGTACTGATCGATTTATACCTTTCGGAAAAAAAAAAGTTTAACATTAATTGACATTTACAATTCCCATGTAAAAATGAAGCTAACCACTTTGCTTAAGAAAAGGAAAAAAATAGAAAAAGAAATGTTAATAGAAAAAAACCTAGCCCACATGAAGGGAAGGAAACCTAGCAATTTAAATGCCACTGAAATATCTACAGGGGGTCGATAAGCGATGGAAGAATGTGTGCACCATCTCAGTTTCTCAGATTTTTCACCATGAACAGATGTTCCTGGTGCATATTCACGTGGAAGCTACGAATCATCTCTCTTTTCGGCGAAAGAATTACCTCATTGCCTGTTAGATTCAACAACCAAAAGAAGCATTGGCTCTGTACTAACAACACCACATGTGTCTCATCTCAAAGCTCTCGTTAAAAGTACTAGCAACTGGCTTGGTCACACCTGCAATTGATGATCTGTAACTGGCATGCAGTTTGAAAGAGATAAAAATGTCAAAGAAGATAGATTTGCAAATTATGGGGTATTGAAGAATCAATTGTCACAGTCACAACACAAAGATCAAGTGCTTTTACGATGGTTAACTTCTCAACTAGATTTCCGAGACTTGGCTTCTTGAGAGTTGAAGATCTAAATTTCCTGATAATTCAAGGGACTAAGGGACTAAATTTCTGATGGTAGTTGATCAGAAAATGAAGAATCAGATAGGTCTAGATAAGATGAGCTCGAAAGGTGAATAATTTTTGGTGGGATTAATTCAGAAGAATTGAAGTTAATTCTTAAAAGCAAGATTAAGCCACTCAAGATATTACAAGGTCGAAAAGGCTGTTAGAGTTGATCGGACCCTCGCGGCTGCTATTTGAGAGGTCAAGCTTGATGACATGACCAGTGTTCTCATTGCACCGAACCCTGTCCCATAAGTAGCAATCAATATTTCATGATTATGTTTAGGACGACATTGATTATACCAATCATAAGAAGTATAAGTGTCAATGATGAGGCTGTCTTTAAGTCTTTACTTTTTTAATTATCCTATACATTAGAAAAATTTATTCGGCTTTAATTATGATGCGAAAAGTGAAATTAGAAAAATGTATGGACACAGTTTAAGGCAATTAAAGTTATGAAATAATTTTTTCTATGTTTATCAATCATATAAAGTAAAAATTTAGTTCCACAGTGCAAGATGTTCCATGCATATCTATTTTGCAATACATACAAACCCTTATTGGTGCATTAAATGGTGTCTTTGTAATGTAACCATTTTTTTTAAAAAGGTATCAATCTAACCATTTTCAAATCACATGAATCTATGTGATTAATTTATTTAGAAAATAAAATCTTCTTATGATCTAGACTATTATGAATTTTTAAAAAATTTGTGTTACATATATTCAAGTGATAGTATATTTTATAACATAACTACTTTTATATTAATGCTTGCCTTCTAAGCATTAAATCAAGATCTTGATGTTTCAAGTATTGGGTTGAGGCTCGATCGCTGATGATAAGATGTGTTGGAGGTCGCATCACTTGCAAAGCCTTTAGTGAAAGGCCTGCTAAATTTTATTGCATGATGTCACATTTACGATTACCCCATCAATAACAATTGTTTCACATATCTTAATGCCAATATGTCTTGAGTTGTCGTTGTGGATTTGGCTATATGCCTTAAACATAGTTGTCTTACTATTGTATGGATATAGGAGGCAGTATTGGTTTGGGCTAGATAGGAATTCGGTGTCCTGATTGATAATCTCAGTTCATTGTTGATTCATTAACCTAGAGTCAAATATTGGTCCTGGAGTGGCTCGATCGATCGGGTCGGTTGATCCAGTCACAAAGTATCACTATTCAATGAAATCCATAGTGTGTTTATTAGGATTATGATTGCATATAAAATATTAATACCCTCCAAATTAAGTGCACGCAAGACCAATTGGACCATTCATAGATTCTCAATAGGAGTAATTATATGAATAATCAACCATAAGATAATCTTGATTACATAAAAATATTTGGCTTATGATCATTTAGATTGAATGACTCTATAAAACTATATGGGAAATATGTTGTGGATCACAATAATTTTGAAGAATAATTTTCAAGAAAATAACATAATCATGAATTTGATAACTGATAACTAGAGAAATATGTAAGGTATATAAATATCTCCAACGTGGGGGCCACTAATTTTGTTGGTAAAATTTTTAAGTAGAAACCGATAGTTCTGTAGTTGAGGAAATTTAGTTGCAATTATGTTAAATACTAGTAATGATAATGATAATAATAAAATTTCTTTTTAAAAAGATTCATACCACGTAGTGTCTTTATCCAAGACAATTGACCATGCCGATCAATTATAGACATCTTGAATCTGAATCAAATGATATAATCATACTCGAAACCCATAATTATAGACATCTTGAATCTGAATCAAATGAGCAAATTGGGGTAAATGCCTCCTCTAGGCCCTAACGATGAAACAAAAATCAAATTGTGAGACTCCTAAAACAAGCCACTGAAACATTACTCACAAACTCATCTATTAACATATATAAAGCTTTTGGTGTACTAAAACTTTGTATAAGAGAAAGAGCAAGCCTGAAGGCAAAGTGAAGAACAAGCACATGGACCTCATTTCTCAGAATCATCTTCATTAGTCATCAGAAGTCTGCCAACATAGGCATGCTGCCGTTTGCTTCTGGATCCTCGTTGCAAGTAATATTTGGCATATGAACCTAAAAAGATGCGAAGTATCAAAGATTTGATATCTGTACTGATGTGGCCATACTGCTATAACAATCGCTAATTACATAAAGGATATCTAAATCTACAGAGGCAGCCTAGCATTATACATACAAATTGTTGAAGCAATCTTTCAGAGACCTCATATGAATAAATTATTCACTTACACAATGCAATCTCACAATCTTTATCTTTCCTTCTTTCCACAATATTGCAAAAGCTTACCGTCTCATGTAGTTTTCTTTATATTCGTAGGAATTCATAGTCATAGAGGTGATAAGTTATGCGAATTCACCAAGTGCAGCTTGATGATTACAATTATGTTCAGAATCATACCTGATTATCAGCAGCTGGAGCCACAAGCGCGCTGTCGAGGCCTGATGAATCAGAAACTTCCCCGTCATATTTGAAAGTAAACACAGCAGCAATTACAGCAAAGACTAGTGGGAAAACAGATGTATTAAAACTGTTCTTGACACCCAATTCCGTCAGAAAAAATAAATGAGCGTAACAATCAACTGGACCAAAGAGAGAGATATTTCCAACACCATAAGTAGTCGCTTCTGTAAATGCATTCTGATTGCAGCTCTAGTTCTTCTCACGATCCAAGTATGTGTACTCATGGTAATAGCAAAAACAAATGCTTACAATAGAAATGCAGCAAGAAGGATGCTCCTCTTACTTTTCCCATATATATCCAGTAAAAATGATGCTGCTTCCAACACAAGATAAAACACAGCGAGTGCACGTTTCTTATATTTACCAAGTAGCTCACAAATCTGTAATATACAAGGAATGCAATTATACATCTCAATCAATGAAAATGTATTGTCATTCATTAGGTGAAATAAAATTTTAAGCTCAGAAATTGGAGGCCAATTGTATGCAAAACTTTGATATTCTGCAATTTTCAAATATCAAAAGAGCATATTTTGATATTTGAAAATTGAAGTGAGTAATAAAAGTTTCAGTATCAATTATCATTACCTCAAGGCCGTTGATGGCACATCTTCATTTGACTGCTGACTCAGATTTTCAGTAAAGTGCAGTACAGCTTTTACAACAACATATAAAACTCTTACTTGTTCCTAGAACACACAGAAAGCCTTTAGTTTGGTATCGTAAAATCAACCATTTTGTACTCTTCATCTTTGCTCTTTACTCTGCATTTAAATTCTTGAGTGTTGATTTTAAAAATTTCCCATTAGGCATTAGCTAGCCTTAATGAAATTAGGCAAAGAACTAAATAGGTAAACACAAAATTACTTATAATTAAAATAAATAAATAAATAAAGCTAACCTAAATTAACTTGAATCGTAAGTTAACTAATAATTAAAAAATATAAAGAAATAAAAGGAATAATTCACACTTAATTCTCTTATTAAGGCTATTCTCAATCATGTTTTTGAAGGAAGTGAACACTAATAAGGTACGTGATTTGGTTGTGAGTGGAAAAATCCATGTAAATTTGGTGGTCATCTAGGATTGAGAGGTAGTAGTGATATCCCTGGGAAGATGAGATAGGTGCTGGTCCCCAAAGATCAGCATGAAGGAGCTCAAGAGGCTGTGTTGTGGAAGGTTCAACAGAAGGGAAGTGTATCATATGACATTTACCAAACTGACATGCTTCACAAAACTTGAGTGATGACAATTTATGAGCATCAAAAGTTGAATCCAAACATTTCATGATTTGTTTGAGAGCATGAACTATCGGATGTCCCATTCTTTTATGCAGTAAATTGTAATCAATGGATTTGGAAGTAACAACTGCCATTGAGGTTGTTTTATTAAATGAAGAAGTGTTTACACATAGTTTAGAAGAGCTTTGAACATTTGATGGAAAAGTACTCTGGACACTAAATGAGCTCAATTGAGTAAACATGGACTCTAGACCTCTTATTGAAGCAGAAACTAAATTTGACAGACCAGACTTTGACAAACCAAACAAAGAAACATGAGAATTTGACTTATGACAAATTGCTGCAAAACTCTTAACTTGATACAGTCCTCTAGCAATCCCCTTAAGCAATATTCTCCCTGTATGCTTGTCCTTAACAAAACAAACATTGGGATGAAATTCAATAAGGACATTGTTGTCAGCAAGTAACTTGGATACACTAATGAGATTTTTGGTAATTGAAGGGACATGTAGAACATGATTGAGATATGCATGTGAATGAGATAAGGTTCTAATCACAGCAGATCCAATACAGCAAATGGACAACCCCATACCATTGTCTATATGCAACTGCTCTCTACTAGTATAAAGAGAGATTTGGAAGAAATTACCTGCATCCTGAGCTACATGGTTAGTGGCACCAGAATCTATGCACCAAGCAGGATCAGCAACAGTGCTGAAGTTAGACATAGGTGCAGAAGCTGAAGTGTTATGAGGAATTCCAGCACTTCCAGCATACACAGGTGATGCAACTCTAGGAAAAACATTGTTATAGTTTCCAGTTATTCATTGAAGTTCAGAATAGCTTGAAGGATGAATGAAACTGGGATTCTGATATGCCATATAACTATAGAAAGGTCTCTTTGCTCTAGGATAATTTGGCCCAACACCAGCACTAAAACTAGGTCCAAAACCAGCACCATTAGTAAATCTAGCACTCTACCATAACCATTTCCAGAAAAATTCCTTAAATTCTGACCTCTTTTGGGCCTAAAACCACCAAATCCTCTATTTCACTTGGTTAAATCTATTCTTGCACTTATAAGCTCCATGACCAAGAATGAAACAAATTTGATACACAATATGTTTATCAGGTCCAGATCCAGCACCAACAACATTTTTGTTATTATCATAACCTCCAAAATTGCCAATTCTAGCATTCTTTGAGTTATTACAACCTGGTTTACTATAGGTTTGGCCTTTTTGTGCAAAATTTGCACTCATATCATGCATAACATCACTCTGCTGTTTTCTCCTACTCATTTCTAATCTGGTTTCATGACTTGGCATCATTGAGTAAACTTCTTCCACAGTGAGTTGCTCTTTTTCAAGTCTAGTCAGAATGTTTGTTACAAGAGACTCACAACTGTCATCTAAACTAGTAAGTAGATGCATAATGAGTTCATTTGAAGTTACAGCATTACCTCCAATAGCCAGAGTATCAGAAATTTGCTTCACCTTGTTATAATAATAACTCACAGAGAGAGAACCTTTCTGAATTGACTGGAGTTGCATTTTCAGAGGCATATACCTTGCTTTAGATTGTGACATAAAGATCTCAGCAAGCATCTCCCACACTTCAAAAGAGGTTTCACAGTGAATCACCATATTAAGACATTGTCCACCATTGATGAGAGCATCCAGCTCTGTAGAAGTTTATATGTCTTCATCCAAGTAATATACTCTGGATTCTCTCGTCTCTGTGAAGCTTGAGCGCCAGATCTGCTCGATCCTTCAGCTAAATCAGTGAGATAACGCTCAAGACAAATACTTTCACTATTGATGAATCCTTCGAGTCCATTTGCCATGATTGTAGCACGAGCTTGTGCTTTCCATACAAGATAGTTAGATCGATCGAGTTTTACTGGTTGAACAAAGTTGAATGAGGTTAAGGAAGTAGCTGTATTAGTTTGATTTTCCATATGTGATGGTTCTAATACCATATTAGAACTGATTAACTTTTTCGGTTAACGAGAAAATAAGAGAAAATTGATTAAGAAGAAATTAGAAGAATCAAGATTACGAAAACTGAATAATTGTTGATACTTTATTTTTGATACTTTATTGTTGATACTTAATTGTTGAATAATTGTTATTATTGAATAATTGTTGATACTTTATTGTTGAATAATTATTATCAACAATAATTGTTGATACTTTATTGTTGAATAATAATTATTCTTGAATAATTGTAATCAAGAATCAAGATTACAATGCTGTATTTATACAAGCTAATAACTGGAAACTAATTCTACAATTCATAACGGAATTGCTAACACACATTTGCTTTAAGCCAATCTCAATAAACCAGCTGTCACTCCCAATAACGAACTGACACGTCAGTACTTAGTTTGTTAACCACTTCAGCTAGCTTGCAACTGTAACCTCTGCTTCAATGCACTTCAGTAGCTCAGCAGCTCACATTAGCTTAGATATAATTTTCAACAATGATCAATGGAAAATATTTACACGGCAATTACAATTTACAACAGATTACAGAGAACAAGCTAGAACTTTCTCTCTCCTCTATCTCTCTATATATTGCTAGGTAATAACGATCAAAACACTACATTAACCAGCCATACAACCGTATTAATAACGATCAAACAAACCCAGATTGCACAGGTTGAAGACACGTGTATAACGGCTTTACCGAACTTGACTAAAAGCTTATCACATGTTCATCACGTGCATCATTTAAGTTGTGATCAAAACGGCTGCACACTGATGTCGTTTTGGTGTTAACATTTAACATTTATAAGATGGGTTTGGCTCATCCAACTTAGTACCAACTAATATAAACCGTGAGATCATATATGCTCTCTCGGACGGTCAGGATTAAATAGATTCACAATATATGAAGTGTACAGGATTATAAAATTACTTCGCTTCAATATCACTTCAATATAGATCTACAGTACCTAAAAAAATTTTATCAAGAAACCATCTTCCTTTACGAAATCATTCAAAATTTGAACAATAAGACCAATTGCCGGCAGGCTTCATCAGTTCTCGGCTAGTGACAGAAGCTATCCTGATATCTTAGCAATTTCTGACGCTTTAGCTTCACAGGTCCTCAGATGAAGCGTACAGTTTTTTTTTTCTAATTTTTTTGGTTGATTTTGATTACCCTTTGATTGCTATACAGATCTTTGTAAGAACCGAGTTCCTGGTTTTCTTATGGGCTGGCGGATGAGACAAAAATATTTGAATGGATTGTTACAATCATTGGTCAACCTGATACTCTTTAGTACTTGTTTTTTTTAGAGTTAATTTGGTTTAATTCTTGTGATTTTATTTTATTGACTTTGTTTTAAAGCTTTTTGGATTTGGATTTTGTTTAAATTTTAATGTTCTATTTGGTGAGATTGGATCAACCGATCAGATTAGGTTTTGGGTTTATTGTATCAATTTACCTGGGTTTTGGGTACTTGGGATCCTTGTTGATGTGCTGTTGGCGTCGTATTGGGTTTTATCTATTGTTGTCACCTGAATTTTTGAATTTAGCTGTATTTTGGTATACCGTTAACAAGTTACTAGTGATCTAAATTGCTTAGGAAAGTGTTGCTTGCTGATGATCTACTATAGTAGTTGCAGGGTTCTATATATGGTTGATAATTTGGAACAATCATTTAAATAAATTGAAAAAGGAAAAGAAAAACCTTTAATCAAACACAACCTTTATAGGAAAAAAATAGCTTTATATTAAGCTATTTTGAGGGCACATTTTGAGTGGAACCTATTTGATGAAAGTGGAAAATCTTGATATATTCGGATTCTACTCCGTAAATACTTCAGGATAGTATATTTATATACTCCAAATGATGCTTGTGTGAATGAGAAATTGACTCTCAAAATGCACCATTGATGTTGGAAATTTGAAAGGAAATGGCTTATCCCACATAAAAAAAATAAGCCAAGAGTTTGTATTTATATATAGATACTCATCTATACATGATTAAGAATATTAAGGATAGAGACTCTCTCCACGCGCGCTGCATAGGAAGGGAGCAAATCCCAGCCAATTTGGTTGAACTTGCGTGTGCCTGCACGTTTTACGTACACGATTGTTGGGCCAAAATCACCCAGGCCCGCATGGCCACGTTTTTTATTTCCTTTAATTTTTTTTTTGTAACAGTTTACAATGAAAATCAAAGCTATTTTAACTTGTGAGAATAAATATTGATCTGTCTGTTAATTAATTCAGAATTCAATATTTAAATTGAAACAACTATTTCAATTTCGAAATTTAAATCCAAAACAGTTTTGATTTGGGAATTCAATTTGCTGTTACACATAGTAATTAGCTGTTATGTAAGCTAATTAAATCAGTTGTTATAATTTTGTAATTTAATTTGGTTTAACAGTTACGTCCCCTTGTGATTATAAAAAGGCAGCTTCTCTTTCTATTTTGGACATACCAAGAACACGCAACACACAGAGCACTCAAAATTCTTTCCTTCTCCTCTGACGTTTTCGTTTTTGATCGAGCTTCTTGCGCTATTGTTGTTCGTCGAAATTGTACGTTTGTGCTAGTCGGATAATTCATTCCCCGTTGCATCTTGAGAAACAGATACTAGCAAACCTAACAGCACTAGAGTAGGTAGTAATTCTATTCTAAGGAGACTGTTTTGAACAGGCCTCGGATTTTCTCTCTATTTGTGTTTCTGTTGTTTATTTATTTCTTAATGCTTTAAAAAATTTCTACATGTTGTTCTTTTATGTTCTGTTTCTCTTATTTATTTTGCTGGTGCTATTCTAATAATTTTCTGCAGGTTTTTTTTTTATGTTATGATTCCTTAAAAATTTGTTTCTATAATTCAAATTCTGTAATTTGTTGCAATTTGTTGTTGCTGTATTACAATTACAGTATTTTTTTTTGTGTAAATTGTTGCTGTTGTATCGTAATTTTTGTGATTCAATTGCTGACTCACATCGTTGTAATTTTTCTAATAATATTAAAACAGAATTAAGTTGAGATGGCAATGGAAAGCACTGATAGAGTACCGATGGCAACCGAAACGAACCCTGTTGTGACAATTGGTGCTGGACCCTTTGCTGTGAAAGAACCAGCCTCTGTGCCTATTCCTTTGAATCATGCAGAAAGGCTAGAAAAGTTTAATGGTTAGAATTTTATACGTTGGCAGCAAAAGATGTTCTCTTACCTGACAACATTAAACCTTGCGAGGTTCTTGACAGAGGATGCTCGTAAACCCAAAGAGGGCGAAACATATGTTTAAGTTGCCAGTGCAATTAATGCTTGGCATCATTCTGATTTCTTGTGTAGAAATGACGTGATGAATGGGCTGAGTGACATCTTGTATAATGTATACATTAGGAAAAGGATAGCCAAGGAGCTATGGGAGTCCTTAGACCAAAAATATAAGACTGAGGATGCTGGTACCAAAAAGTTTGTTGTTGGCCGTTTCCTGGACTATAAAATGGTGGATTCCAAAACTGTGATGAGTCAAGTACAAGAACTTCATATCATATTATTCGAAATCCTTGCTGAAGGGATGATGCTGAGTGAAACTTTTCAAGTGGCTGCTATTATTGAAAAATTGCCCCTTGCTTGGAAAGACTTTAAGAGTTCTTTGAAGCATAAGCACAAAGAGATGAACATTGAAGGGCTAGTGGTTAAGCTTCGAATTGAGGAAGATAACAAAATGGTAGAAAAAAAGGAGTGTTTCTATGGCTAAGGTAAATGTTGTTGAACATGGCCATAAAAACAAAAATAAGAAAAATAATAAGTTAGGTCGTAAAGGCGGAGTTTCCTATAAGCAAACAACATTTCAAGAAAGATGCTTCAACTGTGACAAGATGGGTTATATGTGTTCAGATTGTAGATTGCCTAAAAAGAAACGAGAGGCAAATATGGTGGAAACCATCATTCAAGAAGTTTTAGACATTAACCTTTCAGCAGTGGTGTCTGAAGTGAATTTGATTAGCTCTAATTCGAAAGAATTATGGATTGATACAAGAGCAACTAAACGTGTATGCTTAGATAGAGAAATGTTCATATCCTTTGAAGCTGTTAGCAATGGAGAGAAGCTGTTTATGAGAAATTCATCTACATCTAAGATCAAAGGTCAAATGAAGGTGGTTCTGAAGATGACTTCTAAGAAAGAGATGACTCTGAACAATGTGCTCTTTGTACTTGAGATTTGCAAGAACCTGGTGTCTGGATCTCTGCTGAACAAACTGGCTTCCGAATGGTGTTTGAGTTAGATAGGGTAGTTTTGTCTAAGAATGTAATGTATGTGGGAAAATGTTATGTCAGTGATGGGCTGTTTAAGCTTAATGTAATGACTATGAAACCAAAGAATAATAATAAAGCTAGTTCTTCTGCTTATTTGCTTAAGTCTTCTAATCTATTGCATGGTAGATTAGGACATGTTAATTTTAATTCTCTACGTAAACTAATTAACATGAAGCATATTCCCAATTTCCAAATTGATTTAAAACATAAGTGTGAAACTTGTGTTGAGGCAAAACTAACAAGGTCATCTTTTCAAACAATTAAAAGAAACACTGAACTGCTTGATTTAATACATAGTGATATATGTGATTTTAAATCCATTCAAACAAGAGGTAGTAATAAATATTTTATTACTTTTATTGATGATTGCACAAAATATAGCTATGTATACTTGATGAAGAGTATAGATGAAGCATTAGATAAATTTATTCTTTATAAAAATGAAGTTGAAAATCAACTTAATAGGAAAATCATACATCAAGTCACGACTCTATAAGGAGTGATCGTGGTGGTGAGTATGTTGCTCTTTTTGAGACACTATGTGAGCAAAGTGGAATCATACATCAAGTCACGGCTCCTTATTCACCTCAATCTAATGGGATTGCAGAATGGATGTAAAGAAAGCCTTTCTAAATAGAGATTTAGATGAAGAAATCTATATGGAGCAACCTGAAGGTTTTATAGCTCCAAGATAAGAAAAGAAAGTTTGTAAATTGGTAAAATAAGCACAAAACAATGGCATGAAAAATTTGATCATACAATGATCACAAGTGGCTTTAAGATCAACGAATATAACAAATGTGTTTATTTCAAAGAAACAGAAAATGGCTATTTCATTTTATGTTTATATGCTAATGACATGCTCATTATTGGGAGTAATGATGACATGATTAAATCTACCAAGAATATGTTGAAGTCTAAGTTTGACATGAAAGACATGGGTCTTGTAGATGTCATTCTAGGGATTAAAATTTAAAGGGCTTCTAATTGACTTATTCTAAGCCAAACCCATTATGTTGATGATACTGCTGTGTCCAAAACTACTTTAGATACGAGTGTACATCTATTTAAAAATAGAGAAGATGGTATTTCTCAAGTAGAATACGGTAGAGTGATAGACAGCCTAACGTACTTGACAAGCTGTACTAGACCAGACTTAACCTATACAGTAAGTAAACTTAAATGATATACAAGTAATCCAGGAGCTGATCACTGGGAAGCTATCGTAAGAGTACTTAAGTATCTTCGATACACTCGTAATTGTGGACTGCACTATACTAGATATCTAGCAGTATTAGAAGGATAAAGTGATGCTAACTGGATATCAGATGTAAAAGACTCAAAGTCTACTAACGGCTATATATTTACATTAGTAGGTGCAGCTGTATCATGGAAGTCTTCTAAACAAACAGTAATCACCAGATCTACAATGGAATCAGAATTCATTGCATTAGATAAATATGGCGAAGAAGTAGAATGGCTATGAAATTTTTTAGAAGGTATTCTAAAATGGCCAGAGCCTGTGCCTACAATTTGTATTCATTGCGATAGTCAATCAGCTATTGGTAGAGCATAGAGCAACATGTATAATGGTAAGCCTACACATAAACATCGTAGACATAATACCATTAGACAACTTATTTCTACTGGAGTTATTTCTATTGACTATGTGAGGTCAAAGGATAACATTGCGAAGTGAGGTCAAAGAATAACTTTGCGGATTTGCTATCCAAAGGATTAAATAAAGAACTAGTAGAAAAATCATCGAGGGGAATGAGACTAAAGCCCATATAATAATATGTCGATAACAAAGGAAAACCCAACCTAGTTGACTGGAGATCCCAAGATCTAGGTTCAAAAGGAAAATCTAATTGTTAAAAACTAAAATTGGATCACTATGGGGGTCATTCTCTTGCGAGGATTACCTCATTGTCCATTCCTATAATAAAATAGTGATGCCCGTAGTGGAAAGGTTGAGCTAGGCTCTTAATGATTCTTATGTGTTGAAAATTCGAGCAGAGTAATACGGGTTACTCTTAATTAAGATATCACCTATGTGAGAAAGAAGTGAGGCCGCTTCAAAGGGAATTGAAAAGGGCTCATTCTTATAAACTCTTCTACAACCAGGTAGATGTTCTAGGCCGAAATGAACATAACCATAAGAACTCAACAGTGTTAAGAGAGATACCTGTGTCTAGTATATTGTTGTTTACACAAACGGAAGAACAGTTTAAAGACATCGCGTCTACTGATCAGCCAGTAAAGTAAATATACTATCATAAAGGAAGGTTCAAAGGTCAATACCTACCTATCGTTTACAGGTTTCGATCCAGTGAACTCAATCATTAAGGTAAAAAATGTTTTGATGTCAAAATTTAGCGGTTTTCTGTTTTTACTGCCAATTTTCAATCATATGGGGATTATAGAAAAAAATAGCTTATTATTAAGCTATTTTGAGGGCACATTTTGAGTGGGACCCATTTAACGAAAGTGAAAAATTCTAATGTATTCAGATTCTACTCCATGAATACTTCGAGATGATATATTTATATACTCCAAATGATGCTTGGGTGAATGAGAAATTGACTCTCAAAGTGCACCTTGATGTTGGGAATTTGAAAGGAAATGAGGCTTACCCCACATGGGAAAAATAAGCCAAGAGATTTGTGTTTATATATAGATACTCATCTATACATGAGTAAGAATATTATGGATAGAGGCCCTCTCCACGCTCGCTATGCAGGAAGGGTGCAAATCTCAACCTAATTTGGTTGAACTTGTGTGCGCCCGCGCATCTTACGTACACGAATGTCGGCTCAAAATCACCCAGACTTGCATGGCCACATTTTTCATTTCCTTTTAAATTTTTTTTTGGTATCAATTTATAATGAAAATCAAAATTGTTTTACCTTATGAGAATAAATATTAAGTTGTCTGTTACATAATTCAGAATTCAATATTTAAATTAAAATAATTATTTCAGTTTCAAAATTTAAATAAAAAACAATTTTGATTTGAGAATATCAATTTACAATGAAAATTAAAATTGTTTTACCTTATGAGAATAAATATTAAGTTGTCTGTTACATAATTCAGAATTCAATATTTAAATTAAAATTACTATTTCATTTTCAAAATTTAAATAAAAAATAATTTTGATTTGAGAATTCAATTTGCTGTTACACAGAGTAATTAGCTATTATGTAAGCTAATTAAATCAGCTGTTATAAAATTGAATTCAGAAATTCAATTTTGTAATTTAATTTCATTTAACAGTTACAACCCCTTGTGATTATAAAAAGGCAGCTTCCCTTTCTGTTTTGGACACACCAAGAACACGCAACACGCAGAGCACTCAAAATTCTTTCCTTCTCCTTTGACGTTTCTGTTTTTGATCTAGCTTCTGGCACTGTTGTTGTTTGCCGAAATTATCTATTTGTGCTAGCCGGATAATTCATTCCCTGTTGCATCCTGGGAAACATATACTAGCAAACCTAACATCACCAGAGTAGGTGGTAATATTATTTTAAGAAGACTGTTTTGAACAGGCCTCGGGTTTTCTCTCCATTTGTGTTTCTGTTGTTTATTTATTTCCTGCTGCTTTAACAAGTTTCTGCGGGTTGTTCTTTTATGTTTTGTTTCTGTTGTTTATTTTGCTGGTGTTATTTTAATAATTATCTACAGGTTGTTTTCTTCATGTTCTGATTCCTTAAAAATTTATTTCTGTAATTTGTTGTTGCTGTATTACGATTAAAGTATTTCTTTTTTTGTGTAAATTGTTGCTGCTGTATCGCAATTTCTGTGATTCAATTGTTGACTCGCATCGTTGTAATTTTTCTAATAACCTTTCCTCAAACACAATTACTAATTCTGTATTACTTCCACGTGTGTGATCTCAAGTATCAACTATATCTAAAACATTTGCCTACGGAGGCGTATGACTAGTTTTCATTGTTTATGCCAAAGGAAGATGTGGTGTCTAAGGGATTGAAGATTGTTGATCTGTTGATGAGTACACAAAAATGCTAAGCTGAGGAGGATGAGGAAGAGAGTTATTGAGTTGACGCCTAGAGTTATTTACATAAGGCATGACAGTACTCTGGGTTTGAAGGCTAAACAGAAGGTGCTTTAGAGAAGATTAGATCCAAGCTCAAGAAAGTGTCAATTCAACAAACTAACGAGTTCTATTAGTCTTTTTGGCATTGTAAAGATTATTTAATCACATTTTTTTTCTGTTTAAACTTATTTGTACTATTTAGTATTCCCAACAAAGATGCCGAGGAAATAGACTAATTTGTATTTTCATTGATAATAAATTATAACATTGATGGTTTTATTCCTTTTAATATTTGGGGCACAGTTTGTAGAAATATGTATAATGTTTGTAACATAATGGCAAACAGAATCAACTTAAATTTCTGCAATGTACACTACTGTCATCTTGTAAATCTTTGAAGTTTTTACAACATTCTGTGGACAATGTTCACACTGCAATTATTCATAACCCACCAAAAAATGGAAATTTGCAAAGCTCAAAACTAACTGGAAAAAAATAATAAACAAAGTTATTTGGAGTACCACTACTGGGGAGTAACAAACTTCAAACAAACAGGATGGAGCTAATGGAGATTATGAGATTGCAACCTCCCAAGTTAACTGCAATATATATGTATTAGGAAGCATGGATTCAAGCACAGCTTACTCTTAACATATTTTCCGTTCTCTTTAGTACGGGTCATTGGTAATAAATTCTCATCCCCATCTAAGAATAGCGGAACCCTAAGTTAGACCATCGCCAAAACCTGCAGCTGCAATGGTATGGCCTAGCTTCACCTTCTCACTTCGAACTGCTTCGTCTAATGCTAGCGTAATGGATGCAGCACTTGTGTTACCATAATTTGCCAAGTTTGATATAACACGTTCCATTAGGACTTCTAAACGGTTTGCAACTGCATCTATGATCCTCTGGTTTGCCTGCAATATTTAATATTTTATCATTATTTGTTCTTCTACTTTAACAAGTTCTCTGTTAGTAATTTATCATCACTGATACATGTATGAAATATCTTAACACTTTCATGTTGACAAATCGTAGTGATTTGTTTGAAAGCCCCTCCAGAGAAGCACTGGATTTAGGCGAGCAGATTTTTTATGCTTAGATTATAATCTTTTACAGATGCAGGCAACACATCAGAATTGAATAGCCAATGAAAGTCCTCATCCTAATTAGCTTGCAAAATATTCCAACGTCTACCACTAATATGAAAAAGAAATCTAAACCCACATTTTTATCTCATCATAATAACGTCATTTTGAGCTAGAACCCTTCTGATTCGAGTTCACTCTCTATGGACTATTCTCTTGTGTGCATAAAATTATAAAGACTGCAAAAAAAACTCATTTCACAGGCCAAACTGTTTTTAAATTTATCTCCAGGATGGACTTACTGATAAGAAGGTGAATATTTACCAGATCATACATACCATACCTGATGAAGCAGTAACCAATCAATGCTGAAAAAAGAAAACCTTTAATTAAACCGTTTTGAGAACACTCGTTTAAATAAATTGAAAAAGGAAAATAAAAAACTTTTATCAAATACAATTACTAATTTATATTATTCCCTCATGTGTGATCTCAAGTATCAACCATATCTAAAACCCTGCAACTACTACAGCAGATCATCAGCAAGCAACAATTTCCTAAAAAGCAATTAGATCACAAGTAACTTTTTAACGGTATACCAAAATACAGTTAAATTCAAAAATTTAGGTGACAACAATAGATAAAACCCAAAAAATGCCAACAGCACATCAACAAGAATCCCAAGTACCCAAAACCCACGTAAATTGATACAATAAACCAAAAACCTAATATGATCGATTGATCCAATCTCACCAAATAGAATCATTAAAATTTAAACAAAACCCAAATCCAAAAAGCTTTAAAACAAAGTCAATAAAATAAAATCACAAGAATTAAACCAAATTAACTCTAAAAAAAAAAAACAGGTACTAAAGAGTATCAGGTGGACCAATGATTGTAATAATCCATTCAAAGATTTTTGCCTCATCCACCAACCCAGAAGAAAACCCAGTAACTGGGTTCTTACAAAGATCTGCATAGCAATCAAAGGGATCATCAAAATCAACCAAAAAATTTAAAAAAAAAAAACTGTACACTTCATGTGAGGACCTGTGAAGCTAAAGTGCCGGAAATTACAAGGATATCAGGGTAGCTTCTGTCACTAGCCGAGAACTGATGAAGCCCGCCGACGATTGGTTTTATTGTTCAAAACTCTGAATGATTTCGTAAAGGAAGATGGTTTCTTGATTTAAATTTTTTTAGGGAATTAGGGTACCGTAGATCTATATTGAAGGTGTAACGGAGCGAAGTAATTTGGGAAATTTATAAAAATAATCAAGAAACTTTAACCTCTTTCACAACTAACCACCCAAACTTTTTTTTTATCATAATTAGCCAAACATCTGAATTTTAAACTAAAGTGTCCTCAATAGTTTCAACAAATTTACAAACACATGCCATTCTTGTAAAATTCAAGAGGAATTAATACTCAAAACACTCTCAATACCTTTAACATTAACAAATGATCAAACATTCATCACTCTCAACAAATCAACGAATCTCATCAACAAGTTTTGCACAACTGAAGATATAATAATCAATTATAGAGCTTGAGTAGGTTAGTGTTTGTTCTTATAGCATAATATAATCTTTTAAGGCATTAAGTTTAGAATTTAAGTTCAAAATTTATGTGTATTTTGTTGCAAATATTGTTATTTTCCATTATAAAAATAATGTGACTTGTTAAAATACTTAGCTTAAGTTGAGAAATCATTAAAAAACTGAACACCCGAGTAAAAAATGAAACCCATGATAAGTGGGACAGGCAGAGCTTAGTGCGACAGGCAGTGGGACAGGTGTTTGTCGCACATAAACAACATGCAGAGCTTAGTGCGACAGACAGTGGGACAGGTGCCTGTCGCACATAAACACAGTGAGACTTATGTACACAGGCACCTGTCCCACTGCCTGTCGCACTAAGCGCTGCCTGTCTCACTTATTCAAAATTTATCGAGTAAATTGCGGAGGTCATAACTTATGATACGTGTGTTCGTTTTAGACGTATAATATACCGTTTCGAAGCTTGTGATGAGACGAATCAAAACCTAAAATTGCTTTCTCTATTATACCGTAAAAAAAAATTTGTAGTTGCATTTAAGTGTAACATGCACCAGTGGGACAGGTGCTTGTCGTACATAAGTAGCACTGTATTTATGTGCAACAGGCACCTATCCCACTGCTAGTCGCACATACTATTGCTTGTCTCACTTGAATAAAATGTGTTGGGTAACTTTCGGAGGTCATAACTTAGGGTATATGCAGCCGTTTTAGGCGTATAATATACCGTTTCGAAGCTTGCGATGAGACGAATTATTTCCAAAATCATTTACACCATTATGCCTTAAAATAAAACAAAAAATTTAACTTTATTTACGTGCACACATTACCAGGTTTTGTAGCGTGTAATCATTTTTTTGTGTTTTTAATATATTTCAGGCTTCATGGATACAGTTGTGCTTCAAATGTGTTACGATGGTTGGTGGGAGACGTTAGAGGATGGTCATGTGGAGTATATGAATGCGAAGAATTCAGCTTTTATGATTCATAAAGATTGTACATTTGATCAGTTTCTTGCAAGAGTGTATGAGATTTTGGAGATTAATCGTGATGAATATATTATCTCGATGAAGACAACTTTAAGGTCTAATAACACAACTTATCGTGCATGTTCACTGCTTATGGACATATTTAATGATGAAATGGTCAAGATTGTGTTACGTTTGGCCTCTGAGGTAAACTATGGGTGCATCCCTATATTTATTACGACATCTCCTCGAGTTCCATTCGAAGATGTTGTGCCACTTGCAGAAACTGAAACTTTTTTTAGAGCAAATGACTCTGTCCCTGACATTGAAGAAGATGGGTTACCACAGATGGTGCCGTTGCAGCAAGATTACTCGCCAATTCGCAACAACAATGACACCATTTATAATGATGGCATTACATTAGCAGACGTTGGAGGAGAGGTATTACCAATGATGACGTCAATACAACAACGTTACTCTCCATTCCACAATAATGAATTCCGCAACAATGATGATCCTTTTGATGACATTAGGAACACAGAAGCGGATAATGTTTGTGTGGAACCGTATAATAGTACGAGGGACACTCACTTCGATGGTCTAGTATCTGATGGGGGTGTCGGTAATTCCGATATTCCTATTAATGATGAGGATGAGGGTCGATACGATATTCCTAGTATTCATAGAGACAGGCAACCTATTCCTCCAATGGTCCGTTCGACGAGTTTTGCCTTCAAACTTGGTTGCTCCAGACTTCGTTATAAGTCGAAATTTTGATTATATTGGTGTGGGTAAGTTATTCGCTGAGAAGAATAAGTTAATACTGGAACTGCGTAAAGTTGCCTTATAGGATAAGTTTGATTTCAAGATTGCACAATCAATGACCACACGTTTCAAGGCCCACTGTTCTTCAGAATCATGTAAATGGCGTATTCGAGCAACGAGAGCTTCGAATGAGCATAATGTTCCTTGGGTAGTGAGGAGAGTCGACGATGTACACACATGTTCTAATGAGATGTTGCCTGTTAGTAGTCGTCAAGAAAGACGGATATACACTCCGAATGACATAAGAGCAGACATGCAACATGAATATGGTGTCCAATTATCATACCAGCAGGCATATCGAGCCAAAGTAGTTGGTCTTGATATAGTTCGAGGGACCCCAGCAGAGTCATACAACTTACTACCTAACCCACGTTTTGACTTTGAGAAATGAAGGCACAGTTACTCACATGGAACAGGATGGAAATGCTAATTTCTTATACTACTTTGTTGCCCTTGGATCTTCCATCAAGGGTTTTTTACAATGCATCAGAACAGTGATTGTTGTAGATGGAGCTCATCTAAAGGGGCTATATCATGGAAGCAGGTTTGTGGCAACATGCTTAGATGGAAACAATCAACTGTATCCGTTAGCCATTGGGAAAGCAATGATGCTTGGGAATGGTTTATGGCAAAGTTACATGGAGTGATTGGCGATAGACCAGAGTTAGAATTTATCTCTGACCGATGCACTTCCATCAAGAGAGCCATTATGAAAGTATTTCACAATGCAAGCCATGGTGTTTGCTTTTACCATATAAAGGGTAACATAAAGTCAAAATTTTGGATGTCCCAAGCTCTTTGGGAGCAATTTGAGCTTGCCTTTATAAATGCAGCGAAAGAGTATGGACACGTAGAATTTAAAAAATAACTTGAGGGGTTGTGGCTGCTCCACTCGAGTCCGGCTGATTACTTAGAGAATAATGTGGGTACGTGTAATTGGGCACGGTCAGAGTTCGATGGTAGGAGGTACAGTATTCTTACCACCAACATCGCGGAGAGCGTGAATTCTTTGATGAGGGAACTGCGAAAATTTCCTATTACTCATCTTGTTGATCACTTTAGAAAAACATTGCAGCAATGGTTTTATGATAGGAAAATTGTAGCTAAATCAATGAATACTCGGTTTACAACGTGGGCAGACAAAATAGTCACTGAGAGGAGAAATAAGGCTGAAAGAATGACCGTTAAGCCTATGACTCGGACTCAATTCCAAGTCTTCAGTGGTGGTATTAAGGAGGGGTTAGTTGATATACGTAACAAGAATTGCTCCTGTAAAGTATTCCAACCTGATCAAGAGATGAGTGCACATGCAGTTGCTGCTTGCCTCGCCATCCGAGTAGATTACATAAGCCTTTGTTCAGAATTTTACACCAAGGAAACATTGGTGAGGGCTTATGCACAACCAGTGGAGCCAGTTGGCGACATAGCAGATTGGAATGTTCCAGAGGAAATTCAAGAGATGAACGTTTACCCACCAGTAGAAGCACCTTAACCAGGTCGACGTAAAGAGCTCAGAATACCTTCGATTGGAGAAGATATAAACCGGAGGACTGTGAAATGTGGGCAGTGCAACCAACCGGGCCATAACCGCAACCGATGTAAGAATCCCATTGCATCGAGTCAGAATTAGTTGAAAGAATAAGCAATTATGCTTTTGAAACTCTTATAATTGATGTATTTCACAATTATATATAAAATAGTATTTACTTCATTTGGAGCGCTTATAACTATTTTTATAAGTCCATAATTATTTTTATAACTCAACTTATCAGCATGTAACCAGTATGAGTGACTATGAGTGACACGCTGAGATATTCATGAGTATCTTCACAATTATATATAAAGTGTCCGTATGAGTGACAGGCTGAGATAACGCATTCGGAAACTGCTGCTGCTTTTTGCTGATCAAGCGAAGATACTCATGAATATGCTGTAATGAATAGAAACATGTTGATTAAAATATGTAAACTATACAGAATAGTAACAACACTTCAAAAAATAATACTATACAATAATTACCTCGTCATCTAGCCATCCCATTGAAGAGTGCCCTATAAGTACTTGAAAGAATAAGTGCGAATGTCGGACTGAGCGGTCCACTGTAATTTTGCCATCAAACCATTGATCAAACTCATCATGTAGACGTGGATCCTACAGTCCTCTAAGTGGATTTATGTCCACACTCGTGCTTTCATCAATCTCACGGTCCATTCTTTCGAGGGCGGGAGATGGCTTTACGTTTCGTACTTGATTGAATGGAGGAATCAAGTAAGGACTGTTGAAGACGTACGACGGTATGTATGGATGTCCAAACTTACTTATGCCCGGAGGCGCCTCTGTGAGGATTTGCACGCTCTCTCCACTGCCGTCCCCAATGAAACTATACAATGACATAGGAGTGTGCACATTTTGATTGGCAACATCAAGGTACACTCCACAGTTATTCGGTGCCTGAAAATACCATAAGATGAACATATAAAACAAATATTAGCTTAAATCTAAATCAACATAACTGTTAAAGTATAATTTACTCACCGGATACGAGCGTCCACTTAGAAAATCATTGTACGAGTGTTTCGACGAACCATCGGTATACGTTGAGATAAATCCCATAACCGCTTGTCTAAAATCATTTTGTTCTTTGTACTCTGCCTCAAAATCTGACTTCAGTTTAGAAATGGACCAATCAATCCTATTCATCCGTCGAATGATATAATCATAATGATACTTTGTCCTCGACTATTACTAAAAAATATAAAATATAAAATGAGTCATACACACACACACACACACACACATGAAAACATATTACAAGAATGATTTATACGTAAAGAGCTCAGAATAATAAATTAAATTACAAGGTAACCTCTGAATCCTCACGTCATCGGAATCGGGTGCTTGTTTGTGATTGTCATCTGCAGCAGGCTCATCTTCAACGGAAGTCTACTTCTCTTGTGTTGGGCTCGCGGTGTCGTGATGCACCGCTATTTCCCTTGTAATGGGCAGCTCGTTGATTGAAGGTTGATGCTGAACCAAGTAAAATTAAACTAAGGAGCCAAAAATCTTGAGTTTCAATTAAACAAATCACCATAGTGTTATGATACACTAAACAATACCCATATTACGGACCCAACTGGGGATATATGGCACGTATTTCTCCACAGTCTTCTAATATTTTTTCTCCTTCTCCTTCGAGTTTGTCTAGATAGTTTGTAAAATGTTCCCCTGCATGAAGAATCAAAAACGGTTGTTAGTCTAATCATCTAGTATTTAGTAATATGAAAGTAATATTACACACACACACACACACACAGATATATATATATGTATATATATATATATATATATATATATATATATATATATATATATATATGTATATATATATTACTTACAAGACGAGAATTGTCATTGAAAAACGAATAAACTTCACCAAAGTTTATTTTAGAAGAAGCGATGGGCTTCCACTTCACGATTCAGGGAATCTTCTTTTTCGTTTTGCCGACCCACTCTGACGGCAGCCCTTCAATCGATTCAAAAATTCAGGCCTACATGAAGGAAAATTACAATATCATAAAACCAATCATTATGTATTATTCATTATTACAGAACTAAGTGATCATAAAAAATTATTCAACACACCTGAACAGCGGACGTAAAGCCATAAACATTGTACTTTTCAATTTTATACTTTGGATTTTCCTGGCGAGTCTTCTTAAATTTCTCGCTTTTACAGTTCAATGCATTGTCAAGATTGTCGTATATTATTTCCCACGACATACAACCCCACGGACGACTTCGGAAGTGATCTATGTCATCTACTTGGTGAAGCAATGAGAAATTGATTTGATAATGATCATTTCTTGCATATAGTGCATGGTCTGCAAAATAAAAGAGCGCGATCTTTATCGCATCAATGTCTTCCATAGCCTCGAAGTCCAAGTCCGCAAATCTTGACTCAAATTGCCCAAGATTCAACTTGCGAAACAAACCATCAAAATACCTATTAAGTAACCTATTAGGGGTTTTTTGGTGTTTGGGTACAGCATCTCGACCATAGGAAAGTCCCGTTACTAGACACCACTCTCCAACTGATAATCGTATCAAATGCTCACCAACTTGAAACCACAACTGATCTTTTTCTTTACTTTGTCCATGAGCCACTTGCCTAAGCAACACATTATGCACAAGAACACCACTGAACGGAAAGCTTTGCAACTCCATGAAATGCCCAAATACATCTTCCTTAAACATTTTCAACTGCCGTTTTGTTAATTTTTTCCTGATGGCTTTCACAACTGTTTCTACTTTGCACATACTCATGATGCGCCCAGGGAAGTGATCGCCATCAGGTACCTTCATCATGCCCGGTTTATTCCTTGGTCTCGGTGGATTATCTCTTGCTATTTTCAATTTTTCCATGTTTCTGATACAAATCATATAATTAAATTGTTATATTAAAGAATAAAATGTAATAACCTAATAAATTTAACCAGAACACAGAAAAAATATAGGGACAGAAAACTTGGGATGGGGCTGTCTTTGTGTGCGACAGGTAAATGATGGTACCCTGTCGCACACAAAGACAGTAGCTACGAATACTGCATTAAGTGCGATAAGGTGCCTGTCGCACTAAGAAGAAGTGTCCATTGCTACTGCCTTTAAGTGCGACAGGTACTGTGTCGCACTTGCGATAGGGTACCTGTCGCACTTGCGATAGGGTGCCTGTCGCACTTAGAGGAAGTATGCATCAATACTGCCTTTGAGTGCGACAGGAACCGTGTCCCACCAAAGATGGTGCGACCCGGTGCCTGTCACACTCGCAAGAAGTGATGCTGCTCACTGCCTCAAAGATACGACAGGCGGCATGTGGCACCAAAGATGGTGCGACATGCTGCCTGTCGCATCTTTGAGCACGCGTGCGCTATGCGTACAACAGCCTAGCGTGCGGGACTGTGCGTGCGACAGCCTAGTACCGCGTGCGCCCGCTAGGCTGTCGCACGCATAGAGCGCGTGCGCTCAAAGATGCGACAGGCTGTTCGCGCTACCATCTGGCACCAAAACACCATGCCCAACACATACAAACACACCACGCCTAGCATAAATTTTCTATAAGAAATTTCATCAAACACATAATATGCACTAGTTGTAACTCATTATTTTTACTAAGTTTCGTTTCAGTAATCCCTCTAACAGCCTATAAGAATCTAAAATCCCAATCAAAGTCATTCAAATCATGAAAAAAATCATGTTGCCTTACCTAGGGTTTCGTTCACCGTCGATTGCAGAGGGAAGTTTCGGGTGTGGGAGTTGATCGGTTCAAAGTGCTGAGGATATTTTGGGGCAAAAAAAATTTATTTGGCTAATTATGATAAAAAAAAAAAGTTTGGGTGGTTAGTTGTGAAAGAGGCTAAAATTTCTTGGTTATTTTTGTCTATATCCCAAGTAATTTTATAATCCTATACACTTCATATGTTGTGAATCTATTTAATCCTAATCGTCTGAGAGAATATATATGATCTCGCGGTTTATACTAGTTGGCACTACGTTGGATTTCATCCAACGTAGCCGGACCTTTATAAGATATGCATGTGCTTGTCTCGTAATTCTTTAATTGTACAATTGTTGTCGGCTTGGCTGCAAAAACTAGCGAACAGAGAGAGGAAATTTAGAGAGAGAAAATTTAGGAAGAACAAAGTTTTGGGTTTCTTCTCAATCATGACAGGTTGGTAATTTCCACTAAACTATTTTACTATTACTAAAAACTCTATACTTCTCCAGAAAAAAAAATAGTGAATCGATGGAATTTGAATTGTTTGGCTGCAAACTAAATGAACAAAGAGTGGAAATTTAGGAAGAACGAAGCTTTTAGATGGGATGGTGGATTTGGGGACAAAAGAATTAGGAGGCTCCCCAGAAATCATTACCTCTAAGGTGAATTAACAAAATGTGGGGAGTTTCATGGTATTCATAATGGCAACATTCTTTCTCCATTAATGGTTAGAAGTAAAGGTCGTCCACCTTACAAGCGAAAGCAATCTAAATGCGAGCATATTATTTAGAAAAAAAAAAGTAAAATAAAACAACCAAGATACGAAAGTAATAAATTTTATCCAAAATACTTGTCAAATATTTTATTGTACTGTATTTATAATTTCTATATATTATTTCATTCAAGGGATCTCAAATAATAAGCGGTGAACCGCAAAGACATGGATTAGCCAACAATGCTACTCACGCAATGGTTACTTCTAATAATCCAATGCAGGTAATGTGTTATTATCCTTTCTGGTTGTTGTATAATTACCAGGAGTATGTTATTCTTATTGTCATTAGGTCGATGCCATTTTCCTTTTATCTTTAAAGTAATACATAGATAAAACAATAATATTTTTTTCATAGTTACAAACCTTTAGCTTTTTCTTATTAACTAATACTTTTTAATATATACAGGTCAATCTAGAGTTGTAAAGAGACTAAAGTATGAACTAGCAAGAAGCCAACATAAAAAGATGGAGTTGAAGGATTTAATTGAAAACTTTGGGTCATCAAACTATAATGTTAGATTATTGTCAAATTACTTTCAGAGTTTGATTTTTGCCCGAAATTTATGATGAATTGTGGATTTTTAATTACATGGATGTTTACAAGTCAGGTTTTTGCGATTTTATAGTAACAATACAATCAGGATGTTATGCTTTTGAGATTTGATATTTTTATAGTTAATGAATTTTCCTTTCATATTTTTATAGTTAATGAATCTTTCATTTTATGAATAAAGACGTTTTATCTGTAAAATACAAAAACTTTCTCTATACTTGAATGCATGACTCATGTCCAAAGTTGTGAAATGCTTGCAAAATGAATAATTGTTAGTTAATTATTCTTGCACTGCTTTGTTTCTCATTGCCCTCCAATGATATCAACAATCAAGATGATTAAATCGAAAAAGGAAAAAGTAATGCAAGAAATAGAGGTCAGTTTAACAAGCAGGTCCCTGATATTATTCTTTTAATACAAAGGATGGTGATCAATTAAGTACAACATGTCAATTACATTACTTTATTTATGAACAAAACTTGCTTGATGAGATAGCAGCAACTTAAGCCTCTCTTTCACTAGAAATCACTCCCATTCGCACAAGTAGCCATAACACAAGATATTTTGCAAAATGAAGGAAAAAATCACATCCCAAAATACTTCAATTTAATCATTTTCCACAACTTCGGTGAGTAATTGCTTATTTGAGAAGAAAGCTTCCAAGTTTTCCACCACAACTTTTTGCCAATCCTTGTTGAAAGTTTCCCAAGTAAAGACAGCACAGTGTGGTGACAGAACAACATTATCCAATGCTAGAAGCTCTTTTGGAACATCAGGCTCATTCTCAAACACATCCAAACTAGCACCTTTAATCTCTCCTTGTACCAAACACCGCACCAGTTCTTGCTCATCAATAATAGCCCTATGTCCAAAATTTATGATCACTTCTTCCTTCCCCAAAGTTGACAATACCTACTTATTGATCACATGGTGTGTTTCAGCAGTTAATCCACAGCAAATAAGGAGGATATTACAGTTAGCTGCAAAGACGTTTGAATAGAAAGGGTATGAGATAGATGGGTTTTTCATCCTTGAAGTGTATGATATGGAGCATCCAAATGCATCTAGTCTTTTAGCAATAATGAACTGATGCTTCCAAGTCCAACAATCCCAACCCAGCTAAAAAATGGCAATCATCACCACAACTTCAGTTTCAAAAGTAGTAATATACATCAGCATCTTATTCCTAATATTCATCATAACCTTTACATCTCGTTTTTCTTACAGTCAAGAAAAAGGAAAAATAGAAAAAAAGAAGTATAGCAAAGACTTAAAACAAAACGTAACATCCAGTGAGATCTCAATCATTACTAGTGCAATATTAATCCCAAAAGGGGATAATTGGTTAAGCATATATCTTCTCATCACAGTCCTAATCGGCAAAAAAAAATAGATAAGTTGGATTCCCTTTCAATTTCTCAGGAAAGGGAAAGCCTTAAGTTTATGGCCCCAATAATGCTAAGCAGAGGTAATCCCTCCCCACTAGACAATCTCTACGTAAACTTTGAGAAAGCTTCAAAATTGATATTAAGTCATCTGTGCATTTAATTATATTTATATTACAGTACTTATCCAATAACTATCAATTACAATCTCTATACGCAGTTTGCTTGCTCATGAAATCCAATATATGAGACTGTAAGACAAAAACAACAAAGTGGCTTGGAGTGGAGCAGAGTAACAAACCTTACTGCAGAGGCCAACAAAGTGCCTTCGGAGAAAATGTTTTCAACATTTGCTACAGCGATGCAGTGGCATCGGCACTCGGCAATGTCAATGTGATCGAGTCCGGCACTGGTGGTGATCACCGGCGATGTCCGCTGTAATCGAGGCGCCATCCGATGAGAGAATGGCTTCGACTGACTGTGCGTGTGTTTTCAAGAATTGGTCAAGCGAGAGAGGAGATTCCCACGCCCTTAAGAAGTTGAAATTGTTAGAGGAAAAACATTCATCTCCCATCCTGTCATGATTGAGAAGAAACCCAAAGCTTTGTTCTTCCTAAATTTCCTCTCTTTGTTTACTAGTTTGCAGCCAAGCCAAAAACGATAGATTGAAAAGAATTTCAATTGTATAGAGATAACAAAGGGGTAAGCTTTAAAATAAATTATTTTAGAGGGGTCGATTTTAATTTAGAAGAAATTTATAAGTGCGATGTCATATCAGCTACCATGTCATTTGGGATCTGTTTTGGAATTAATATTTAGATTTTACTATATGTAACATTATTGTTAATTATAATATCAAACAAACCTTACATATTTAGAGACCTCATGCAAGTAAATTATTGACCTACCCAATAAAATCAAGTTAATGCAATTTACTGATACGTTCCTTATGTGAATTCACCATGTGCTGCTTGATGCAATTCACACAAATATAGGAAAACCAAATTCTCACAAAAACAAATACAGCGAAAAGAAATCACCATGTGCTGTTTAATGTGATAACTAATGTTGGAAACTTTTACTGTGTCCATAATGTTTCACGAGATATATCACCACCGACAACGCGTTTAGCAAAAGTGAAGATTTTTTTTTTTTTTTTGAGAAGAGCAAAAGTGAAGATTAAGAAGAAGAAAACGAGTAAAAAGCAAAACATGACGGTGTCGGGCCGTTGGCTTGTCAATTCTTTTTTTTTTTAACACAGATCTATTCATATTAATAACACAAAAATATAAAATCTCTCAGTTTTGGTTTCTCTCTGCTTCTCAGATTTTCTCTTCATTTTCTCCGGAACCAAACATCATCACAACACTTCATAAACTCTAATTTAGTTGATTATAATATTTAGTATGTACAGTAAATGTGTAATTAATAGATAACTAATAAAAAATTTGAAGAGAATCCATATAAAAAGATAAATTTATTTATATAAATAGTCACCCTTACTTCCACTCTACAGAATCGTACATGAGATTTTCACATTATACGGCTCTTCGTTCATTCTTTCGAAAGAATTGCCTCTTTTTCCTCCTTCAATAATCTCCTCTCTTCTTCCATTCCGTTCCCAAGAGTAACTAAGACCAATTCAGTCACATTTTCATGTTCCAATTGAACACTTTTCATTTTTTATTATTCTCAAAGGAGAAGATTATTCTTTTTACCAAACATCTGCAGATCCAATCACACGATCTTATAATAAAAAACAAGAGATCTTTCTCGATCAATCCCCTCTCTGCTTCTCAAATTTTCTCTTCATTTTCTCATGAACTAAATATCATCACAACAATTGATAAATTCTGATTTAATTGATTATAATTTTTAGTATGTACAGTAAATCTATAATTAATAGATAAATAGTAAAAAATTTGAAGAGAATCCATATAAATAGATAAATATTAATAAAAAAATAAAATAGTACCTATGTGGTTATAAAGATAGGGGTATGTTTGGTACAAAATGGGTTCGTTTATCAAAAATTAAGTAGCGGTTGTTAAGTTTTGATTGCACCATATATACATATGTTATGATTGTAGTTACGTAGCCATCTGGACCAATACTTGGTCGCTGAATACGATCAGGAAACGGTGAGCCAGAGCAGAAACGGAACATCGTCAAAGGCAATGTTATTCGTCTCAAGAGCTGCCATGGAAGTACTTGACGGCTTCTGATATTCCGCTTCTGATATATATATATATATAGATTCATATGCGAAATAATATTATTGGTGCTCGAAGAGCCATTGATTTGTCTTTGTTCACTCGCAATGCGGATGCAGAAGCAAACGGCAGCTTGTCTATGTTGACGATACTGATCTCTGATGATTAAATGAAGATGATCCTAAGAAATGACTGCATATGCTTTTTCTTCACTACGCTCATTTATTTCTAGTACCAAAGCTTTATGTTAAACAGGTGGGTTTTTTAATATTGTTTCAATTGGCTTTTATGGTTTCTGCCGAAGCTAAAGGCTATTAGTATTTAGTATTGATAAATCTAAATTATATCATGATTTATTCAATTAAATTAGAAGGCCTTTTTAGTGTGAAAATTGTCCTTTCACTAAGTACATTGAGGGCACATATGATTGTGCTAAGACAGGATGTGGATGATTCATTATTTGTGCTTTTGTTGCACGTCAATGCAGTTTTTTTAACAGGAAAGTTGAGTTAAAATTCTGATTATCATTCATAAACCAAATCAACCTTACATTTTGTGGGTTACCGCTGTCAAAGAATTGAACCCGAGCAAGACACAATAAATAAATACACTTACGGTAAATATATGACAAAAATAATTAAAGAAAACATAGTGAAAAACAAAGCAATTCTTTTATATAATTTTAGGCGAGTTTATACCGGCGAATCTCCATGTAAATCATCGTCTTTGTGGCCTGATGAATCAGAAGCTCCCCCATCATTTTTTAAAGTAAACACAGCTACAATTACTGCAAAGACTAGAGGGAAAACCGATACGGTAAAATTGTTCTTGACATGAATTTCTGCCAGAATAAAATAAACTAGTGTAACAATCAACTGGACCACAGAGAAAGCTACTTCGACTGTCCTAACTATTTGCTTCTGACTTTGCACACTGGTTGCACCTCTGCTCTTTCCCATTATACAAGTGTACATGCACATAGCAAAACCAAATGCGGACAATAAAAATGCAGCAAGAAGGAAACCCCTCTTACTTTTCCCATACAGATCCAGTAAAAATGATGCTGCTTCCAGCATAAGATAAAACACAGCAAGTGAACGTTTCTTATGTTTTCCAAGCAGCTGACAAACCTGTAATACAAAAACTACAATCATATATCTCAAGCAATTATTATTTATCTCAGCAACATTGATATTCATACCTTCTTGATATTCTGCCATTGATATAGCTGAATGACTTGACGAGCAGCTGGAGCTATAAGAGATTCAGGGCTGGATATCAAGCAGGAGTCATGATCGTCAAAATAGTGCCATAAGAGCTGGGGATCGTTACAATTCATCATCATCATTTTATTACGCATCATACCCGGAGGGCCACCATTACTCATCACAGGTTTCATCTTATTGAGTGGCGGATGAGGTTCATCATCAGACTCAAAGTCACTAAAATCTACGTCATCATCAGGAATATTAAACTTCACAGCCTTCTGGTTTTGGTTTTGGCTTCGCATGTCAGGCAGTTTCATGCCCTTGAAATGTGGTGGCAGCTTCAGATCTTGAAACCATTTCATTTGCTGCAGTTGCTGCAGCTGTTGCTGTTGAGAGTTTGGCTGCTGGCCTACGCCGCCTCCTTTAAGCTGATTGTTACTGTTGTTGTTGTTGCCACCTTTCTTGGCATTTTGAGCAGCATTTGGAGCACCCTTTTGAGCATTCATGAGCTGGGGACGGCTCCCATTCATCATCATCATCATCACGTTATTAGGCATCATACCCGGAGGGCCACCATTACTCATCACAGGTTTCATCTTATTGAGTGGCGGATGAGGTTCATCATCAGACTCAAAGTCACTAAAATCTACGTCATCATCAGGAATATTAAACTTCACAGCATTCTGGTTCTGGTTTTGGCTTCGCGTGTTAGGCAGTTTCATGCCCTTAAAATGTGGTGGCAGCTTCAGATCTTGAAACCCTTTCATTTGCTGCAGTTGCTGCAGCTGTTGCTGTTGAGGGTTTGGCTGCTGGCCTCCGCCGCCTCCTTTAAGCTGATTGTTACTGTTGTTGTTGCTGTTGTTGCCACCTTTCTTGGCATTTTGAGCAGCATTTGGAGCACCCTTTTGAGCATTCATGAGCTGGGGATGGTTCCCATTCATCATCATCATCATCATGTTATTAGGCATCATACCTGGAGGGCCACCATTACCGATGATAGGTATCTTATTGGGTGGCGGATGGGGTTCATCATCAAAAAAAAAATCACCAAAGTCACTTAAATCTTCGTCATTGTCAGAAATATTAAACTGGACAGCGTTCTGGTTTTGTTTTGGCATGTGAGGCAGGTTCCTGTCCTTAAAATGTGGTGGCAGCTTCAGATCTTGAAACGCTTTCATTTGCTGCAGTTGCTGCAGCTGTTGCTGTTGAGGGTTTGGCTGCTGGCCTCCGCCGCCTACTTTATGCTGATTGTTACGGTTGTTGTTGTTGTTGTTGCCGCCTTTCTTGGCATTTTGAGCAGCATTTGGAACACCCTTTTGAGCATTCATGAGCTGGGGATGGTTCCCATTCATCATCATCATCATCATGTTATTAGGCATCATACCCGGAGGGCCACCATTACTCATCACGGGTTTCATCTTATTGAGTGGCGGATGAGGTTCATCATCAGACTCAAAGTCACCAAAATCTACGTCATCATCAGGAATATTAAACTTCACAGCCTTCTGGTTTTGGTTTTGGCTTCGCATGTTAGGCAGTTTCATGCCCTTGAAATGTGGTGGCAGCTTCATATCTTGAAACCATTTCATTTGCTGCAGTTGCTGCAGCTGTTGCTGTTGAGAGTTTGGCTGCTGGCCTCCGCCGCCTCCTTTAAGCTGATTGTTACTGTTGTTGTTGTTGCCACCTTTCTTGGCATTTTGAGCAGCATTTGGAGCACCCTTTTGAGCATTCATGAGCTGGGGATGGTTCCCATTCATCATCATCGTCATCATGTTATTAGGCATCATACCTGGAGGGCCACCATTACCCATGATGGGTATCTTATTGGGTGGCGGATGGGGTTCATCATCAAAAAAAAAATCATCAAAGTCACTTAAATCTTCGTCATTGTCAGAAATATCAAACGGGACAGCGTTCTGGTTTTGTTTTGGCATGTGAGGCAGGTTCCTGTCCTTAAAATGTGGTGGCAGCTTCAGATCTTGAAACGCTTTCATTTGCTGTAGTTGCTGCAGCTTTTGCTGCTGAGGGTTTGGCTGCTGGCCTCCGCCGCCTACTTTATGCTGATTGTTACGGTTGTTGTTGCCACCTTTCTTGGCATTTTGAGCAGCATTTGGAGCACCCTTTTGAGCATTCATGAGCTGGGGATGGTTCCCATTCATCATCATCATCATCATGTTATTAGGCATCATACCCAGAGGGCCACCATTACTCATCACGGGTTTCATCTTATTGAATGGCGGATCAGGTTCATCATCAGACTCAAAGTCACTAAAATCTACGTCATCATCAGGAATATTAAACTTCACAGCCTTCTGGTTTTGGTTTTGGCTTCGGCTTCGCATGTTAGGCAGTTTCATGCCCTTAAAATGTGGTGGCAGCTTCAGATCTTGAAACCCTTTCATTTGCTGCAGTTGCTGCAGCTGTTGCTGTTGAGAGTTTGGCTGCTGGCCTCCGCCTCCTCCTTTAAGCTGATTGTTGCTGTTGTTGTTGTTGCCACATTTCTTGGCATTTTGAGCAGCATTTGGAGCACCCTTTTGAGCATTCATGAGCTGGGGATGGTTCCCATTCATCATCATCATCATCATGTTATTAGGCATCATACCTGGAGGGCCACCATTACCCATGATGGGTATCTTATTGGGCGGCGGATGGGGTTCATCATCAAAAGAATCATCATCAAATTCACTTAAATCTTCGTCATCGTCAGAAATATTAAAGTTGACAGCCTTCTGGTTTTGGTTTGGAATGTGAGGCAGTTTCATGTCCTTAAAATGTGGTGGCAGCTTCAGATCTTGAAACCTTTTCATTTGCTGCAGTTGCTGTTGAGGGTTTGGCTGCTGGCCACCGCCGCCTCCTTTAAGCCGATTGTTACTGTTGTTGTTGCCACCTTTCTTGGCGTTTTGAGCAGCATTTGGAGCACCCTTTTGAGCATTCACGAGCTGGGGATGGTTCCCATTCATCATCATCATCATGTTATTAGGCATCATACCCGGAGGGCCACCATTACTCATGATTGGTTTGATCTTATTGAGTGGCAGATGGAGTTCATCATTAGACTCAAAGTCACTAAAATCTTCATAATCGTCAAGAATATTAAACTTGACAGCCCTCTGGTTTTGGTTTGGCATGTTAGGCAGTTTCATGCCTCAAAATGTAGTGGCAGCTTCAGATCTTGAAACCTTTTCATTTGCTGTAGTTGCTGAAAGTAAAGTATTATTCAAATTAATAATGGCCAAATAAACAGAAAGGAAAAGAAAAAGAAATCACTCTGCTTAACGTATACATGAACAAAAACATACAAAGCTAAAGTTCAAAAAATGGGAAATTTCTAAGTTTCCGGGAAGAGGTACCTGAATCTTCATGAACTCTTCATTACTCATTTTTTGCTCTTTTTTTTGTTTCTGTCCAGTCAAATAAAACAAACCAAAAGCTACAACAATGAAACCCAAAAAAAAAGAAGGGGGGGGGGGGATTTGACAATGCTAATAGATCTGAGAAACAGAAGCAGCTAAACCAAATGGATTCAGTCACAAGCTAACAAGCAGAGAGAATAGTCTCAGAGCGGAGAAAAAGTTGAAGAAACATCAAACAACAAGAAGGTTCAGTCTTTGAATAACAAAGAGAAAGAAAAAGAAAAAGAATGAAGGGTTAGAGGAGGAGGTGGCTGAACATTAAAGACCTCTGCTTCCTCTGTTTCAGAATAAGAGAGGGAGAGAAGAGGAGAAGGGAGGCTAAACAGAAGAAAGAGAGAGTGTGTGTGCGCGTTGAGTTGTAGGAGAGGTGCTTATGCAAGATTTGGGGGGGCTTTATTAATTAGTATTTTGCATCAGGTCAGATCACTTTGGACACGAGACCGTGACACGGTTTTTATTTTCATTTACTTAGTCAAGCTTTGGGGCTGTGGCCTGTGGGATTGCCTCAAAACTTTTGACCCAAAACCATATTGATGTCCCAAATGTTTTGAGTGAAAACACCATTAGCAAAAGTGAAGTGTGTACACCATTCTACCTTTCATACCATACATAGCAATTGTGACTTAAAATCACCGTAAGTAGGCGGAAGCCAACAAATAATTTTTAATTTAATTTATTATTTAAAAAAAACGAGAATAAAAAGTCAATCTTATAGTTTCCTTTAATGATCGCATAGACTTTTAATATCATAAATAGTCAGATCCATTTTATTATTATTATACTCTTGGATTATAACAACACAAAAATTGATTTCAAAATTTTAAGGCTTATTTCAACTTAGATTTTTTATTTAAAATTGTGACACAAAATTTGAGCCATGAATCTCATGTAATCTAATGGTAAATATTAAAAGTCAAAATAGTATTTAATGACGCCAATTCATCTACCATTGCATTGCACGGGATCAATGCCTCAAAATTTGTGTAAAAAATGACTCTACCCATATATATGTATGCATTTTTTGTGTTCATGCATATGCCCGCTTTTACGATCTCGTAAAATATTTTATAACATCATAAAATATTTTTTGAGACCGTAAAAATATATTTGTACAAATATATATATAATACTACATATCCTAAATTTTTTATCTCAAATAACTATCTCAAATGTTTGACACTCATTAATTGGTTACAATTAATTCACTCGAATTTTGTAAAGAATTATCAACCAATTAATAAATACCAAATTATTTGAGATGGTTATTTGGAATAAAAAATTTGAAATGTATAGTATTACTCTATAAATATATATCATGACCGTAATAATAAAAAAAAATTGCCATATAACTTCATACATAATAATTTAAAGAGTTGTGCTCTAATAATGGATAAACTAATCAAAGAATGGGTCTTGTTAAGTTACATTTAATGGTAACTTATATCCCTTGTAAAAATACATATGGATCCCACACATATTACAACTTTTACGTTATTTTTTCCAAGGGATGTAACTTAGCAATTGCCTAAAAGAATATGCCGTTTTACTTGCTTTTCTGAATTTTTTTATTGCTTTAGCAAAGTAACCCACAATTTAAAATAATAAAAGAAATTGCCATGTATCATCAGTCGTCGGTTACAACTTACAGCAGGTCAGGTCTCTTTGGACACGAGAGTCGAGACTGTGACACGGTTTTTACTTTTATTATTTAGTAAGTCAAGCTTTTGTGGCCGTGGCCGGGGGGAGCGGGACTGCCTTAAAAACTTTTAACCCAAAACTTTGTTGACGGAATATCACCAGCGAAAACGCGCTTGGCAAAAGTGAAGTGCAGACCATGCTATTGCTACCCTTTTGACGATCGAATTTGATCTTTATTAGTTTTGTAAAAAATATTATTATAAATCTTATTTACTCAATACAGTCAAATGTTCTATTACAGCTATATATTTTTTTTCAGCAATTAGAAATTAAAATTTATAGCATCTCAATACTAAATAAAGTCCAAAGTCTTGATTCAGTATAAGCCGAGCTGGGTGTTTTTTTGACAGCTTTACGTGGGATCACATCTGCCATCTTTCTCCATTTTTTTATCCAGTCAATATCGGCGAGATGATCATAGCTTTACGTTGTGGTTACTGCAATACACAATTTTATTTTATTTTTTCACTGATATAATTAGATACCAAAAGTTTCATTATACAATCATAATATTTATCGAATATTTATAATTGGGAGTGATTGATATGACTTAAATGGTAAAATTTCATGGAGTGATCCAAATTAAAGGTTTGATCCCACTCACATGAGCGAGGAGAGGATTAGATTATTACAAACTATATAATTTATTTTTTAATTTCATAAAATTACCAAATGTGAATTAACCTTATGTTAAAGCCTAAAACAGTCTTCCTGTTCGTAAAACCAATGTCAAATTAATGAAAAACCTTCTTCTTCTTTTTTTTTCTCTTTTCTCCTCCTGGCCATTGTTGTTTTGCTTGAAAAATAAAATAAAATCAAGAGAATATACACGAGTTTTCTTGAAAATTACTGATCTTAAAGGCTAGGGGGAAGAGACTCACGAGGCTTGAGAAGTCCTTAAGTCAAGTCGTGTTTGAAAATTATTTAGCTATGAAGTCATCAAATGATGGACAATATTGCACACCGCTTTAAGTTAAATTGGCCATAATATATGCCTTAGAAAAATTTAGGACTAAGGTTAAAAAAAAAAAAGGAAAGATTTTTTTAAAATAATCTCAATAAGATAAAACAATGAATTAATTTTTTATTAAAAAATTATTTATGCCTTTTCTTCACGTTTTTTAAGATGCTAATTTTGTTTAATTATTAGATTTTAATTCATATATCAAATTTTTTTGGAAAAAATATACAGTGTAAGCTATTGATCCATGTAAATATATTTTCATGTACTCATCATGAGATCAACAAATTAATATCTCGTTTTGTTTAGCAAAGCATATAAAAATGTAAGGAATAAGTTGAAATGAAGAAATATTAAAATTAGTTGCAAAACAAAAATGGTACCAGAGTCCTAGCTAGGGATGGCAAGATGACCCAGCCCGAATTTTGGCCCCACTGACCCGGCCTGAAATTTTAGGGCTTTGGCACAAATTTTCGGGTCAAAGGTCGGGCTCGGGCCAAAAATTAAGGCCCGATTAAATTGTCGGGTCGGGCTCGGGCCATAGGCGGCCCGACCCAACCCTAAACTAAAAAAAAAAAAAAAAAAGCTCACACACGTCTTTGTCTTTTTTATGTTAAATTATGGAATTAAATTGTGAAATTGTATGTTTTTATTTGTATATGATATGACTTTTTTTTTAAACGTTGGGTTGTGGAATTAATTTGTGGAATTGTGTGTTTTTATAAGATGAGTTTCTTTTTTTCTTTTTTTTTTTTAAATGACACAAGTGTAAATCAAATTTTGAATATGAGTTGTGAAATTTGTATTTTTATTTAAGTATTAAATTTGAAATTAGGAAAGAAAATAGTGGGTGGCGGGCTAATCGGAAATAAATCAAACAAGTAGA
Organism: Clausena lansium; assembly: GCA_030449835.1. Classification (NCBI taxonomy): domain Eukaryota; kingdom Viridiplantae; phylum Streptophyta; class Magnoliopsida; order Sapindales; family Rutaceae; genus Clausena; species Clausena lansium. Next base: position 1,396,568 of record JASUUF010000146.1, on the reverse strand, counting down.
GCAAAAAATTATAAGCTGAATCAACAGTAAAATATTGTTTGGGCTTAGCCCGACCCGACGGTGACCCGACCCGAAGCAATAGTGATCGGGCTTTTTGTCGGGTTGGGCCTTTGCTTGAGGTGGTCGGGTCGGGCTCGGGCTCTGCCAAGCCCGAGCCCGACCCGACAATTTGCCATCCCTAGTCCTAGCTGCTTGTAAGCTAGCTCTTTGAATACAAAGTAACTGAAATTGTAACTCCTAAGGCCCAAACTTGCATCCAATGTGATTTTATAATCAAACTGGAAACCCATAATTATAGTCAACCAGAATCTGAATCAAATGAGCAAATGGGGGCTAACGCCTCCTGGCCCTCTAGGCTCTAACCATGAAACAAAAATCAGATTGTCAGACTACTAAAATAAGCTACTGAAACAAAACTCACAATCCCATCTATTAACATATATATAAAGCTTTCGGTACTAAAACTTAAAAGAGAGTTTGTGTAAACAGTATGAGAGAAAGAGCAAGCCTGAAGGCAGAGTGAAGAACAAGCATAAGGACTTCATTAATCATTAGAGGTCACTATCGCCGCATAGGCATGCTGCTGTTTGCTTCTGCATCCTCATTGCGAGTATTATTTGGCATATGAACCTAAAAAGACGCAAACTATCAAAAATTTGATATCTGTACTGATTTGGCCACACTGCTATAACAATCGTTAATTACATTAAGGATTTCTATATCTACAGAGGCACCCTAGCTAGCATTATATATTCAAATTACTACAGCAATCTTTTAGAGACCTCATATGACTAAATTATTGACTGACACAATGCAATCTCACAATCTTTATGTTTCCTTCTTCCCACAATATTTGCAAAAGCTTACCGTCTCATGTAGTTTTCTATATATCTGTAAGAATTCATAGTCATAGAGGTGATAAGTTTTGCGAATTCACCAAGTGCAGGTTGATGATTACAATTGTGTTCATAGCCATACCTGATTATCAGCAGCTGGGGCCATAAGCGTGCTGGCAAGGCCTGATGAATCAGAAACTTCCCCATCACATTTTAAAGTAAACACAGCAACAATTATAGCAAAGACTAGTGGGAAAACAGATGCATTAAAATTGAGCCTGACACCCAATTCCGCCAGAATAAAATGCATGAACGTAACAATCAACTGGGCCACAGAGAAAGAAATTTCCAACACCACAAGCAGCAGCTTCAGAATATGCATTCTGGCTGCCGCTATGATTCTTCTCATGATACAAGTAGGCATACTCATAGTAATAGCAAAACCAATTGCTGACAATAGAAATGCAGCAAGAAGGATGCTCCTATTACTTTTCGCAAATATATCAAGTAAAACTGATGCTGCTTCCAGCACAAGATAAAACACAGCAAGTGCTCGTTTCTCATATCTACCAAGTAGCTCATAAATCTGTGATATACAAAGAATGCAATTATACATCTCAATCAATGAAATTGTATTGTAATTAATTAAGTGAAAAATTTTAAGCTCAGAAATTGGAGGCCAATTGTATGCAAAACTTTGATATTCTTACCTTGGTATATGAGCCAATAACAAACATGAAAGGAGCATTCCTTGATATTTGAAAATTGATGTGAGGAACAAAAGTTTCAGTATCAATTATCATTATATCAAGGCCACTGATTGTGGATCCAACATCATCAACGGGTTCTTGAAATCTTCTAGCTTCGGTGCCAGCGTCAGTCACAATGTATTCACTTGATGGCACATCTTCATTGGAATGCAGACTCAGATTTTCAGTAAAGCGAAGAACAGCTTTTAGAACAACATATGAAACTCTAATTTGTTCCTATTAACACACAGAAAGCCTTTAGTTTGGTATCGTAAATTCAATCATTTTGTACTATTCATCTTTACTCTTCACTCTGCATTTAAGTTCTTGAGTGTTGATTTTAAAAATTTCCCATCAGACATTAGCCTCAATGAAATTAGGCAAAGAACTAAATAAGTAAATACAAAATTACTTATCACTAAAATAATTAAATAAATAAATAAAGATAACCTAAATTAACTTGAATCATAAGTTAACTAATAATTAAAAAATAAATAAATAAAAGGAATAACTGACCTGTAATTTGAGATGCTCGTCCAGATCGGTGAGCTTATGGAAGCTTCTACGGCGGTTCTTGAGGCCATTGTAGGCAGATCTCCATCTTCTCAAGGCTTTCTCCGACTTAATTTCCTGACCATCATCGAAGTCCTTCGAAGTCAATAACTGGCTCATTTGTTTTCTCTTGGTGTCGTTGTTCAGTAATTTTCTTTTCTCTCTTTCTTTTGTGTTTATTCATTTATCTGTTTTAGCTCGACAATGGGTAATTGGATATTTCGGAGTAAGACAGTGTTAGCTCGACAATGGATTACTGGATATTTCCGAGCAAGACAATGTTGAATTGTCAACAAGTGTCCGTACAGCGAAATACTGCTGACTTTGCTATATCCTTCTCGCTTGAAAAAAATAACTCACCTTGTCCTCAAGCGCCTTATAACCGTATAAAAAAAAAAAGTTTGTTTCATTGCACATGACAAATAGAATGAGGAATGTGCAGGATAAGTGGGAGGTGATGACATTCGGCAACCAACTTTGAAAGACCATTTGTTCATTTAAGGATGTCTGACGACCAACTTTGAAAGACCATTGTTTTTTTTAAGGATGTATATCGGCCGCAAGGAATATTTTATAGAGACAAAATTAATAACCTGAATAAATTTATCTGTTAGTGTTAATTGTGAACCAGAATCTGGATTTGGAAAATAAGACGACAATGTGGGTTTTGACCAACCAAAATGTGAGACATGTCGGTCATAAGACTGGAAGCTCTTGTATGACACATACTCATTGTCAGACGAAATGTTAAGTGATGCACGCTCAAATCACGTGACTCCTGAGTCTATTCTTAAAGATCAAAACGATGTTCTTCAAGTCGTTTTGGCTTGCTTATAATAATCACATGGGTTGCACGTGTAAAGGGTGGTTAATTCTGTTAACAGAAGGGGGAAAATTCTGGATTTGTTTAAGAGTGCAAGCTGGCTTCTGGTATAACTTGCAGGAAGCTTCCAGGGTTATAAAAGTTGGTCTAAGGCTCTGTAATTCAGAAGTGAAATTCTTTGTAATCTCCAGAAAAAATTTGTAACTTGAAAAGCATCAATAAAAGTCATGGCTCTCTGTTCTCAAGAGGATGTAGGCTGTAAAGCTGTACCTCTATAATTCTGTCTGTCTTTGCTCCATCTGTTTTGATTTCAGTTTCTGTTAAATTGTTCATTGATCGCTTGTGTTGGTTCTTGACTCATTTAATCAGTGTATAGAGACAGTTCTTGGGGTTAAAGTTTAGACTTAGTTCTGAGCTTTGGTTCAACAGTTAGTGTCTTGTCTTCGGTGATCTTGTACAAATTTATATACAACTTTATGTGCAAAAATAGTATTACTCTTTTCGCTCAATTAAAAAATAATTAAAAAATAAATAAATAAGAAAATGAAACACTAGGTTGAGTTTGCCCATTTTGTCTAGATAAGCAAAACGTTTTTATCATAACTCGTTCCTGCCAAGAAAAAAAATTGCAGCACTAATAAACCCATGAGAAGTTATTTGTAAAACGGCTCCATTGTGACCTGTATCAGTTAATATCGAGCCAATTCCTGGAATTATGAAACCGATATGAGATACAGAGGAATCGGCTATTGTTTTTTATTTAAATTCCATTGGCCGAGAGTTGTTGAATTATTTGCGCGATACCTACTATCATGAATTAGGGGGAAAATATAGAATGGGTGTGCGGTAATAGTTCCATATTGATTAGTAGAAAACACTGCATGTAAGCTTGTTGAGAGGCTTAACGGAGGCAGAGGGATTGCTTTTCCGGTAAAACTGAAATTTACAAATCTTCCACCGGTGAAAATTTATAAGGTAACAGCATTTCAGTTTTCTCCCCGGCACAGGTGGAAGTATTGTATGCATAAACAATCCATTTTATGATTCCCAAAAGCCAAAGATGTTTAAGATTATCAAGACCACAAAAAATCAGAATCTAACTACGTATTTATACTTAATCTGCTTCTTCATATGAACAGATTCTCAGCGTATGCATAAACATATATTGACAGAATTTGTCTATGAGGGCTCGAAAAAATGCAACATATAAATTTTACAACTACCAGTTTTTACTTTTGAAAAAGAGTTGTTTGCACCAAATCGATGTCAAACACTGCCCAAGAAAAGAAAATCGTAACAGAAAAAACCTACCTCACATGATGGGAAGGAAACCTAGCACTTTAAATGCCAATAATCTGTCTGCGGTGGTCGATAAGTGATGAAAGAATGTGAGCACCATCTCAGTTATTTCTAAGATTTTGTACCGCGAGCAGTATTGCATAGTAAATATTCAGCTGGAAGCTAGGAATCATCTCTGTTTTCGGTGAAAGAATTGCCTCATTTCCGGGTAGATTCAACAACAAAACGATGCCTTGGCTCTGTACTAACAACACCACTTGTACCTCATCTCAAAGCTCTTGTTAAAAGTACTAGCAACTGGCTTGGCCACACCTGCAATTGATGATCGGCAACTGGCTTTGCTGTTTGAAAGAGATAAAAATGTCAAAGAAGATAGATTTGCCAAGTTATGGGGTATTGAAGAATCAATTGTCACAGTCATACCACCAAGATCAAGTGCCTTTAGGATGGTTAACTTCTTAACTAGATTTCCGAGACTTGGCTTCTCGAGAGTTGAAGATCTAAATTTCCTGATAATTGAAGGGACACCATGTTGGAGAGCTCTAATATTTCTGATGGTAGTTGACCAGAAAATGAAGAATCAGAGAGGTCTAGATAAGATAACCTCGAAAGGTTGATGATTTTTGGTTGATGAATTCAGAAGAATTGAAGTTAGTTATCAAAAGCAAGATTAAGCCATGACAAGTTTGATCTCATGAACGAGACAATATTGTTTCTATCCGTTAATCTCATAGACCAATTTTTATCCCGGAAACAAGTGGTTAGAAAGAAGTTATAGTTGGACGGTTTGGTTGCCATGCTTTTGGCATGCAAGTATGAAGAGGTTTATTGGGGATTTGATTCTTATATCTGATAAAGCTTACACTAGGAAAGAAGTTCTTGAAGTGGAATCATTAATGCTTAACACTTTACAATTTAACATGTCAGTCCCAACATCTTATGTTTTTATTCAAAGGTTCCTCAAGGCTGCACAATCGGACAAGAAGCTTCAGCTTCTGTCCTTCATCTTAATCGAGCTGAGATGCTCAAGTTCACACCATCTTTGTTAGCGGCTGATGCTATTTATGGAGCTCAATGTACCATCTATGGGTTCAAGCAATGGAGTAAGACATGTCACTCAGAAGATCAGCCCACAGAATGTGCAAGACTTATGATTGGGTTCCACCAGAAAGCAGCAACAGAGAATCTCACTGGTGTTCACAGTATTGCACATCTAAGTTTGGATACATATCAAAATCTGAACCGGCACAATTTCATTTGGAGACTAAGCTATAACAGATGTATAGCTACTACTAACTTTTACCTAATTGGGTTGGAGGGGGAAGAGTGAAAATAAATATAGCAACCAGAGTTGCACACGCAAACCTTTGAATCTTTATTTTAGGCCTGCAGCCCGGTTGTTCATAGCTCTACAGCCATTGTTGTCTTGTATGTTCCAATTGAACATATATATATTTTCTTCTCATTGTAACTCTCTGTTCCATTGAAACTAATACTATTTAATGATGATACAAAAAAAAAAAAAAAAAAAAAGATTAAGCCACTCAAGATTTACAAGGTCGAAAAGACTGCTGTTAGAGTTGATAGGACCCTCGAAGATGCTGTTTGAGAGGTCAAGCTTAATGACATGACCAGTGTTCTCATTACAATAAACCCCGTACGTCCTATAAGCAGCAATCAATATTTCGTGATTCTGTTTAGGACGACATTGATTATACCAATCATAAGAAGTATAAGTGTTAATAATGAGGTTGACTTTAAGTCTTCACTTTTTTAATTATCCTACACGTTAGAAAAATTTATTTGTCTCTAATTATGATGCGAAAAGTGAAATTAGATAAATGTATGAACCCAGTTTAAGGCAATTAAAGTTGTGAAATAAAATTTTCTGTGTATATCAATCATATAAAATAAAATTTTGGTTCCATAGTACAAGATGTTCCTTGCATATCTATTTTGCAATACGTACAAACCCTTATTGGTTCATTAAATGGTGTCTATGTAATGTAACCATTTTTTTTTAAAGGTATCGATGTAATCATTTTCAAAATCAGATGAATTTATGTGATTACTTTAATTAGAAAATAAAATCTTCTTATGATCTAGACTCTTATGAATTTTTAAGAAATTTGTGTTACATATATTCAAGTGCTAGTATATTTTATAACTTAACTATTTTTATATTTTTGTACGAAGCACATATGAACTATAGAATGCATCTGAAATAATTATAATGCTTGCTTTCTACTCAATGAATCCAATATCTTGATGTTTCAAGTATTGGGTTGAGGTTCGATAACTGGTAATAAGATGTGTTGGAGGCTGCATCACTTGCAAATCCTTTAGCTAAGGGACCCGTTAAATTTTTTTGCATGGCCTCACATTTATGATTACCCCATCAATAACCAATTGTTTCACATAACTATATCTTAATGCCAATGTCTTAACTTGTCATTGTGGATTTGGCTATATGCCTTAAACATAGTTGTGTTACTAATGTATGCATATGGGAGGCAGTATTGGTTTGGGCTAGATAGGAATTCAGTGTCCTGATTGATAATCACAGTTCATTGTTGATCAATTAACCTAGAGTCAATTATTGGTCCTGAAGTGGCTCGACGGATCGGGTCGGTTGATCCAGTCACAAAGCAGGGAACGATAGTAATTATAAATGTACTTTTATAAATATCTTTTTAAAAAGTGAAGATTAAGAAGAAGAAAATGAGTAAAAAGCAAAACATGACGGTGTCCGGCTGTTGGCTTTTCAATTCTTTTTTTTCTAACACAGATCTATTCATATGAAATTATTAATAACACAAAAATATAAAATCTCTCAGTTTCGGTTTCTCTCTGCTTCTCAGATTTTCTCGTCATTTTCTCCGAAACCAAACATCATCACAACAGTTCAGAAGCTCTAATTTAGTTGATTATAATATTTAGTGTGTACAGTAAATGTGTAATTAATAGATAGCTAATAAAAAATTTGAAGAGAATCCATAAAAATAGATAAATATTTATATAGTCACCCTTACTTCCACTCTACATAATCGTATATGAGATTTTCACATCATATGGCTCTTCGTTCATTCTTTTGAAAGAATCATCTTTTTCCTTCTTTGATAATCTTCTCCCTTCTTCCACTCCATTTCCACGAGTAACTAGGACCAATTAAGTCACATTTTCATGTTCCAATTGAACATTTTTCATTTTTTATTATTTTCAAAGGAGAAGATTATTCTTTTTACCAAACATCTACAGATCCAATCACATGATCTTATAATAAGAACAAGAGATCTTTCTCGATCAATTCCCTCTCTGCTTCTCAGATTTTATCTTTATTTTCTCAGGAACCAAACATCATCACAACACTTTATAAATTCTGATTTAGTTGATTATAATATTTAGTTTGTACAGTGAATCTGTAATTAATAGACAAATAATAAAAAATTTGAAGAGAATCCATATAAATAGATCAATATTAATAAAAAAAATAAAATAGTGCATATGTGGTTATAAAGATAGGGGTATGTTTGGTACAAAATGGGTTCATTTATCAAAAATTAAGTAGCGGTAGTTAAGTTTTGATTGCACCATATATACATATGTTATGATTGTAGTTACGTAGCCATCTGGACAAGTACTTGGTCGCTGAATACGATCAGGAAACGGTGAGCAAGAGCAGAAACGGATCATCGTCAAAGGCAATGTTATTCGTCTCAAGAGCTGCCATGGAAGTACTTGACGGCTTCTGATATTCCACTACTGATATGCCAAATAATATTATTGGTGCTCGGAGAGCCATTGATTTGTCTTTGTTCACTCGCAATGCGGATGCAGAAGCAAACGGCAGCTTGTCTATGCTGACGATACTGATCTCTGATGATTAAATGAAGATAATCCTAAGAAATGACTGCATATGCTTTTTCTTCACTACGCTCATTTATTTCTAGTAACAAAGCTTTATGTTAAACAGGTTGGTATTTAAATATTGTTTCAATTGGCTTTTATGGTTTCTGCCGAAGCTAAATGCTATTAGTATTTAGTACTGATAAATCTAAATTATATCAAGATTTATTCAATTAAGGGTGCACTTAGGAGTGTGGTGATGTACCTTTTAAGCTACAGCTGCTGTGGAAAAAAAATTGTAATTATAAAATAAAAGTTAATTGTATGTATTAAATATAATTTTGATAAAATTATTAAAGATATAATAGATTTTTTATCATACAAGTGAAAAATTATATAAACATAGTTTTCAAGGTATAGCATCTAGTGTTTACCAAACACTTTAACTGTCGTTGTTGCCTCCTTCTTGGCATTTTGAGCAACTTTTGGAGCATCCTTTTGAGCATTCATGAGCTGGGGATTGTTCCCATTCATCATTATCATCATCATGTTATTAGGCATCATACCCGGAGGGCCACCATTACTCATGATATGTTTGATCTTATTGAGTGGCGGATGGGGTTCATCATCAGACTCATCATCAGATTCAAAGTCACTAAAATCTTTATCATCGTCAAGAATATTAAACTTGACAGCCCTCTGGTTTTGATTTTGGTTTGTCATGTTAGGCAGTTTCATGGCCTTAAAATGTGGTGGCAGTTTCAGATCTTGAAACCTTTTCATTTGCTGCAGTTGCTGAAAGTAAAGTATCATTCAAATTAATAATAACATGATGATGATAATAATGAAGAAAGAGAGAGAGTGTGTGTGCGTTGAGCTGTAGGAGAGGTGCTTATGCAAGCTTTTGGGGGGCTTTATTAATTAGTATTTTGCATCAGGTCAGATCTCTTTGGACACGAGACCGTGACACGGTTTTTATTTTCATTTAGTTAGTCAAGCTTTGGGGCTGTGGCCTGTGGGACTGCCTCAAAACTTTTGACCCAAAACCTTATTGATGTCCCAAAATGTTTGAGTTTGAGTGAAAACACCGTAAGCAAAAGTGAAGTGTGTACACCATTCTACCTTTCATACCATATAATATCAATTGTGACTTAAAGCACCATAATTAGGCGGTAGCAAATGAAGAGCAACTGTGTGACTTAAAAGCATCGCATAGTTATTTGAAGAAAAACTTATATTAATAGTTGTGTAGAAAATATTTTTATAAATCATACTTATCAAACACAATCAAATGTTATATTACAGTTATAGATTTTTTTTTTCAGCAACTATATATTAAAAGTTAAAACATCTCAATACTAAATAAAACCCCAAGCCTTGATTCTGTATAAATACAGCTTGATATGTTTTCGGCAGCTTTATGTGGGATCACATCTATCATCTTTCCCTATTTTTTATCAAGTCAATGTCAGTGAGATGATTATAGCTTTATGTGTGGTTATTGTAATACACAATTTTTTTTAATAAATATAATAAGATACCATAAGTTTAATTATACAATCATAATATTTATTGAATATTTTATAATTGGGAGTGATTGTTACTACTTAACTGGTAAAACTTTGTGGAGTGAGTGATCCAAATTAAAGGTTTGATCGCCCTTCACATGAGTGAGGAGAGGATTAGATTACTATAAAATATATATATATATAAAATTTATTTTTTAGTTTCATAAAATTCCCAATTGTGAAATAAACTTGTGTTAAAGCCTAAAACTGTCTCCCCTCTTCGTAAAACTAATATCAAATTAATGAAGAACTTTTGGTTCATTAAATGATGTCTATGTAGGCATGTAACCATTTTTTTTTTATAAGTATCCATGTAACCATTTTCAAGATCAAACGAATCTATCTAATTAATTTAATAAGAAAACAATATCTGCTTATGATCTAGACTCTTATGAATTTTTAAGAGATTTGTGTCACATATATTCAAGTGATAGTATATTTTACAACTTAACTATTTTTATATTTTTGTATGAAGCATTTACATATCATGGAACGTACGCATCTGAAATACTTATAATGCTTGCCTGCTACTCATTGAATCCCAAATCTTGATGCTTGTTGGGTTGAGGATCGATCACTGGTGATATATTGATGCTGGTGGTCGCATCCCTCGCAAGGCAATTTTTTGCATGATGCAATTATTTCACATAACTATTGGTTTGGGCTAGATGGGAGTTCTGTGTCTTGATTGATAATTTCAGTTCATTGTTGATCCATTAACCGAGAGTCAAATATTGGTCCTTGATTGGCTGGATCGATTAGCTCGCTTGACCCAGTCACAAAGTAGATGTGGATTAACAGATCACTATTCAATGAAACCCATAGCGAGTTTATTTGGATTATTAATTTTAGTGGTGGGCGTGTTGAGTTGCATAAGGTTTATGAAAATACAATCCAACTTAATATTCAATAGATTAAGATAAAATCATTCTAACCCAATTAATTAAAATATTTAACCCAATCCAATCCAACTCTTGAATCATCAGGTTAGATTAGGTTGGTTTGAGTTGAAGGATAAATTAAAATTAAAAATAAACAAAGAAAAAAATATGAAATTTATTATAATTAAATATGAATCTATAAAAATATAAAAATTTCATTCACTATCTAATGTTCGATAAAGAAAGATAAAAAAAACTAACTATATTAAAAATAAGAAAATTTCGATAATGAACTCCTAGACTTTACTCCTAGCTTCCCATATCTCTTTTTCAAATTTCAAATTTAGAACTTCTAAATAATTAGATAGCAGCATGTCCTATAACAAAATGAAACTAATATATAATTATGTAGTATTAAGTGTTTACTAAAAAAAAAAGAAGAGTAGTTGAAACCAACTTACTTTCAAAATTAAAATTAAAAGATAATAAATTTACTTATATGAGAGAGTAATTTTAATTTTGGAATTAAAGTCTAGAACAATAAATACGAGTATGAAATAGTGTCATTTCTAAAAGAATAAAAAGAGGTTAAAAATCAGGTTAGCCGTTTAAGTCTTTAGGGTTTTACAATTGAGGATTAACATATTATTATTATTATTATTTATGTGGACTAGATTAGGTAGACGGGTTCATCATAAGTACTAATCCAACCAAGTCCACATATTAATTGTGTTGGAATCAAACTAGAAAAATGCCCAATTTGAATTCCCCCCAAGAACTACTCCAAGGCTAATAATCTCTGATAAAGATTTCAAGAAGAACGATCTTAATAAGATTTTACAGAATGCTTAATCAAAGAATCAAAGTTATTTAAGAATCAACACAGAAACACACACTTTGCAACCAAAGGTTTATAGTGGTTTGCCCATTTTCTGACCTACATCCACTGTAGAAAAGAGAAGCCATCTTTTTCTAATTTCAGAGTTTCCAAGATACAATCTCAAGAGAACGTGTAATTAAATATCTAGATACAAGTAACAGACTACTAAGCTTTTTATACACGAAGATAAAGATCTAAAATTATTCCATATTAGCCAGCTCATTTTTAGGTTTCTAAGCAAAACAAACCCAGAATTTTATCCCGCGTGTGTAACTGATTCTAACAGCCTTTTAAATGGCTGAACGACACATGTCAAAAGCTTATTTGATCTGATTCTTGAAATGCAGCAAATGTCTGCCGTTTAGTTAAGTGAATCACGTGATAAGTCACATGCTTCACTAATCCACACAGCCGACTTTACAAGCTAGTCATACAGCTCCCTAAAACTTGACATACGACATGTCTCACCCTTCAACAACATTGAACCGACATGTCATTTTAATTATCAAGATCAGATTTGAGCTTCATATCATCACATTCTCCACCTTGAACTCAAATCAGTTACTCATAGTTTCAACCTTTCTATTTACCACCTGCAACTCAGAGCTTGCAGATTCCAGCTGAATTCAAACAAAACTCAAACTTTGCTGTTGCAACAGGCTTTGTTAACATATCAACAAGATTTTCATCTGTGTGAACTTTGATCAGCTTCACCACCCCTTTTGATATCTCTAATATGATGAAATGAACCTTGATGTCGATGTGCTTTGTCTTTTCATGATGCATCTAGTTTTTGCTTAAGCAAATTGCACTTTGACTGTCACAATGAACAATCACCTACTTCTGCTCATATCCAAGCTCAGTCACCATTCCTTTAAGCCAAATGGCTTCTTTAATTGCTTCTACTACTACAGTATACTCAGCTTCAGTTGTTGATAAAGCAACAACACTTTGTAATAAAGCTTTCCAATTTATAGTACAGTGACAGAGTGTAAACAAATATCCAATTAAAGATCTTCTCTTGTCCAGATCCCCTGTATAATCTGCATCCACAAAGCCTTCAACGTTCACCTCATCTTCTCTTCTGATTCCATAAATCAAACCAAAATCTGCAGTACCATTCAAGTATCTCAGAATCCACAACACAACCTTCCAATCCTCCTTTCCTGGATTGGCTAGATATCTACTCACTACACTAACAATATAGGAAATATCTGGTCTAGTTAGGACCATTGCATACATCAAACATCCCACAACACTTGAGTATAGAAATGAGCTCATCTCTGATTTTTTCTCATCAGTCTTTGGACACTGGTGGCATGATAATCTGAAATGAGCTGGAAGTGGGTTCTGAACTGGTTTTGAATTCTCCATTCCAAACCTTTCAAGTACCTTTTTGAGGTAATTATGCTGGGACAACCTCATGATACCCTTTTTTCTATCTCTGATTAGTTCCACTCCAAGGATCTTCTTGGCTGGTCCAAGATCCTTCATTTCAAAAGCACTTCTTAGCTGCTGTTCTAAACTATTTATTAGATCTATATGTGCACATGCTATCAGCATGTCATCAATATATAACAAGAGATAAATCTTATTCCCATCTTTTAAGTCTTTATGATAGACACAACAATCAAAGTTACACCTTTGAAAGTTGTTTTCAAGCATGAACCCGTCAAATCTCAGGTACCATTATCTTGGAGATTGCTTGAGTCCATAAAGAGACTTCTTAATATGGCAAACATGATCAGACTTCTCTGGATTCACATAGCCTTCTGGTTGTGCCATTACAATCACCTCATGTAACTCACCATGAATGAAGGCAGTCTTGACATCTATCTGTTCAAGATGTAAGTCTTTTACTACCATAAGTGCAAACAAGATCCTCAATGATGAATGTCTCACCATTGGAGAGAATACTTTAGTAAAGTCAACTCCTTCCTTTTGTGTAAAGCCTTTGGCTACAAGCTGGCTTTAAACCTTTTTGGCTCTACTTTAGGAATTCCTTCTTTGACTTTATATATCCACTTACAACCCACTACCTTATTGTTTATTGGTCTTTCAATTAAATTCCAAGTATGGTTCTTAGTAAGTGACTGCATTTCATCATCCATGGCTGCTTTCCATTTCTCTAAATCATTGCTGTTAACAGCTTCTAAGTAGCTCCTTGGTTCTTCATTGTTATTTTCATACGCTGCTGTTAATGCAAATGTAATTAAGTCTGCATATGCGTATCTCTTAGGTGGCCTTATTTCTCTCTTTTCTCTGTCTCTCACCAACTGATAACCTCTGACACCTTGATCTTCATCCATTTGTTGTTCAACTTCTGTAATCTCCACCTCAAGTTCCGATTCTGGTTAAGAGTTTGGCTTCTGATTTGTCTTAAAAGCTGATAACTCTACCTCTACTTAAGTCTTCTGACTTCCCAATTACGACTCTTTTGTTGCTGATTCCTTCTGATCTGAGCTTTACAATAATTCAGATTCATTAAACACTACATCTCGACTGATAATAGCTCTTAGAGGTTTTAACTCAGTGCACCAAAGCTTATAACCTTTCACCCCATTAGGATAGCCTAAGAACATACACTTCAAGGCTCTTGGCTCAAGCTTTCCTTGCTTAATGTAAGCATAAGCAGGGCATCCAAAGACCTTCATTCTAGAATAATCAGCAGGTTTCCCTAACCATAGCTCAATTGGAGTTTTGAAATTTATTCCAGATGAAGGGCTTCTGTTCACAATATAACAAGCAGTGGCCAATTCTTCTGCCTATAATGTCATAGGTAGCTTTGAGTGTATTAATGTGCACCTTACTTTGTCAAGTAAGGTTTTATTCATCCTTTTAGCCATTTTATTTTGCTGGGGTGTGTGTCTAACTGTTTTGTGTCTAACAATACCATGATTAGCACAGAAATCATCAAATCTTTTATTGCAAAATTCCAACCCATTATTAGTCTTTAGCCTTCTGACTTTCCTCCTTGTTTGACTTTCAACCAATGTTTTCTATGTTTTAAATTGATCAAACACTTCATCCTTACTCTTCAGCAAGTATACACAAACCATACTGGAATAATCATTTATTAGAGACAAGAAATATTTAGCACCACCTAATGAAGCTGTCAGTGATGGTCCCTACAGATCAGAATGTATATAATCTAGAGTCCCCTTAGAAATATGAGCTCCAGTGCTGAATTTTACCTTTGAAGACTTGCCTATGACACATTCTTCACAGAAACTAAATGACTCTATCTTGTCTCCCAAAACCCCCTGCCCTGACAGTTCTCTCAACCCCCTCTCACTCATATGGCCCAACCTTAAATGCCACAACATTACCTTATCAATATTCTGACTTGATACCCCAACATCCCCTGTAATAGCTCACCTTGAAGGACATACAGGTTATTGTTCATTTTTCCCTTTATTAAAACCATTGACCCCTTCATCACTTTTAAAGTACTTGACTCCAGCTTAACTAGACACCCAATTTTATCAAGCATGCCTAGAGAAATAAGGTTTCTTTTTAATTATGGTACATGTCTAACTTCTCTTAATTCCCTAATCATACCATCAAGTGTTTTCAGCTTAACTATGCCTTTACCAACTACCTTACAGCATGCATCATTACCCATGACTACTACTCTATCATCATAGGCTTCATAGTTAATGAATAGATGTTTATTAGGGCACATATGAAAGGAACAACCAGAATATAAAACCCAATTGCCTCTAGTTTGACCATAAGTGGCTATAAGAACTCCAGCAAAATCATATCCATCAGATTCACAACTTTCTGATGCAACAGCAGCATCTTCACTCTTCTTTTTTGAATCTTTACTCTTAGATTTTCTATCAAGACAATCCTTCTTAAAGTGCCCTTCCTTGTGGCAATGGAAGCACTTTAGATTCTTTAATCTTGATTTGGACCTTTTCTTTTTACCATTCCCATTATCCCTCTTTTCAGTTCTGCCGCTTGCTGTCAATCCCTCACCATTCCTTGATTCTTTCTTTATTGCTGCCTTGGAACTCAGAGTTTCCTTCACATCAACCATGCTGAGAGTTTGTCTGCCATACGTTAGTGGATCCACCAGATTCTTATAGGAACTTGGTAGTGAATAAAGAAGAATCATGGCTTTGTCTTCATCATCAATTTTCACATTGTTGTCTTCAAGATCAAGAATGACCTTGTTGAAGGCATCAATATGATCTGTGATTGATGACCCTTCTTCCATTTGCAAGGTGTACAATTTCTTCTTTGTAGCTAACCTTTTAGCCATTGATTTCTTGGTGTATAGATCCTCAAGCTTTTTCCACAACCCTGCAGCTGTTTTCTCACCCCCAACCTCTTTGAGTACACCATCTCCAAGGCTTAGGATTATAGCACTATGTGCCCTGTTGAGAACATTAGGCATATGTTCATCTGCTACCTTCTTACCTTTCTTGGATGTAGAGGTTTCATCAAGAGCCACATCTATCCCTTGATGAACCAACAATGCTTTTATTTTGAGCCTCCACAGGTGAAAGTCATTTTCCCCTGTAAATTTCTCAACCTCAAGCTTAACATCAACCATTACAAAGATTAAGAGCTTTGGAGTTGGCTCTAATACCAGTTTGTTGGAATCAAACTAGAAAAATGCCCAATTTGAATTCCCTCCAAGAACTACTCCAAGGCTAATAATCTATGATAAAGATTTCAAGAAGAACGATCTTAATAAGATTTTACAGAATGCTTAATCAAAGAATCAAAGTTATTTAAGAATCAACACAGAAACACACGCTCTGCACCAAAGGTTTATAGTGGTTCGCCCATTTTCTGACCTACATCCACTGTAGAAAGAGAAGCTATCTTTTTCTAATTTCAGAGTTTCCAAGATACAATCTCAAGAGAATGTGTAACTGAATATCTAGATGCAAGTAACAGACTACTAAGCTTTTTATACACAAAGATAAATATCTGGAATTATTCCATTTTAGCCAGCTCATTTTTAGGTTTCTAAGCAAAACAAACCCAGAATTTTATCCGCGTGTGTAACTGATTCTAACAGCCTTTTAAATGGCTGAACGACACATGTCAAAAGCTTATTTGATCTGATTCTTGAAATGCTGCAAACGCCCGCCGTTTAGTTAAGTGAATCACGTGATAAGTCACATGCTTCACTAATCCACACAGCCGACTTTACAAGCTAGTCATACAACTCCCTAAAACCTGACATATGACATGTCTCACCCTTTAACAACATTGAACCGACAAGTCATTTTAATTATCAAGTTCAGATTTGAGCTTCATATCATCACAAATTGGGTTTTAAAAAATTGACCCAATTAATCCACGACAATTCACTCAATTCGTCAAAATTAGATTAGGTTGAATTGGTTTACTCACTCGTAATTATGATAACATATAAAATTGTAATGCCCTCAAAATTGACTGCATGCAAGGCCATTTACAGATTCTCAATAGGAGTAATTATACAGATAATCACCCTTAATATAATCTTGATCACATATAAATATTTGGCTTATGATCTTTTTTACCATTCAAATCGAATGACTCTATAAAACTATCTGGGAAAATACAAAGAGTTGAATACGAACGTCTCGCCATGATTTATTTTGAATGTAGGATTTATGGGCACATCAAACTCTTGTCCGAATAAAGAAAACTAATGAAATCATCAAGATGATGCCCAGCAGACCATGGCTATGATAGCTACAAACGGTGATGAGCCAACACCGACTACGGAAATGGAATTTACTATGCCAAGTTCGAGCTGTCGATGATAGTATCTAGAAAAGGAAGTATTAAAGGAAATAAGAAAAGAGAGTCTTCCAAGGCATCAAGCCGAAATATTTCTGGAAAATGAGTTGAAGGTTCGAGATTCGGGATTCTTGCTAATGATTCTATGGATAAAAATCACGATAAACCAAAAATGGAAGATTCTCATATAGCTCTTGAGCCAAATTTCACCGTTGCACCTACTCAGTACAAAGGAAATAAATCCTCTGCATGCACCATCTAAAACATCTCCAATAGACCCAAAAAAAATCAACACTAAGAGGTTATTTGTTAAATGTTTGGAATATAAAATTTTATTAATTTCAGACATTTTTTAAAATGTGTTTGTTTGTTTTTTGTAACTTATGAAATCTAAATAGAAAAAGTAAATTTTTGTAACTTTTATCTAAATGGGAAAAGGTCTAAATAACAAATAAATATTATATTCCAAAAATATCTCTATAAAATAACTCATTTCCTAAACTATAAAATCTAATCTTTTTTTTGTTTTAATATACAAGGACATAAATATCAAATAACCAAGTTTAAGATTTTTTTTTATTATAAAAATAAATAAGATGCCACTTATATTCAGATATTAAAAAAAAAAAAAACAAACACGTCATTCAGATTTTTGTATTTAAACTTATTCAGATTTTTAAAAAATTTAGACCTATTCAAATTTCAGATAAAAAAACAAACACAACCTAAACTAACCTACCCCATATCTACACAAGCAACCTTACCAATGCAAAACCAAGTACAATCTCTTACCCGAGCATTTCGTCAGCCATGCGAAACCCCATTTACGAAAGAAAGAAAATCAAATTGGCAACCCCATAAACCCCACGTCACAACAACCGAATTAACAACCTCACAAACCCCATGCGCCACAATCATGCAGCCTCCATGCAATCCACTAGTGCCTCGCGTAAAGTCACAGCCCCCAAACTAGTTTCCACAAATTCCGTGCAACCCACTTTTGTCCTACCAATTTAGAACCTAAGACACACACAGCCATTACTTTTGTTAAGGCATCGGGTATTGAGAATCATGACCCATATCCATGAATGCATCCTGTCAAGGGCGGACCTAGCTAAGGTTCAGAAGGATTTTAAGCCCCCCATAAGTAAATATTTTTTCTTTTAGGTGGCCTCAAATTTCTTTTGAAAAAGAAAATAAAAAAATTTCTCCAGACTTATTTATTATAAAGTATTTGTGGTTTAGTGGTAAAAGTTATTTTTTAGATCTTTGGAGACCTTGATTCAAATCTCTATAACCACACAATTTTATTTTTTAAGATGTTAATGAAGATTTCCTTCAATTTATTATTATACTTTTTAAATTTAATAACAAAAGAATAGAATTTGAATATTTATATGCAAATTTCCTTCAATTTATTATTATTGCTTTTTAAATTTTAAAATAAAAGAATAAATTTATTTAAGTAATTAAATAGCCCAAAATTGAATAAAAATTTTTAAATCAAGCCCCCCCTAATTAAGCTGGCTGGGTCCGCCACTGCATCCTGTAGTGAGAGGCCAGGTCTTCTTGTGATGGGTAACAACATGGAACCTTTTTGGGGATGAAATAAGGTGACCTCGACCAAGTGACAAGTCTGAGACCATGAACAGAACACCTAGACTAGAAGGTTTTTTTGGTGAACTCGACTTTATAACCTTGACCAAGTGGCAAGTCTGAGACCATCATGAGCAGACCACCTCGATCAGAAAGTATTTTTGGTGAACTCGAATATATCACCTCGACCAAGCGGTCACCAAGAAGCAAGATTTGTTCAAAACAAACTTCATTTTCTTCGAAAAATCAGGCATTCACCTATCCCACTAACAATCACTCAATCGTCTAGAGGGGTAAGATTGTCTTGTCTATAAAAACCCCCTAAAAATGAAAACATAGGGTTCTTGGATCTCTCTCTATTAGTTAACTTAATCTTTCTCAGAACTGTTTTCTCTTTTGTCTCTTTTTTCAGCTTTAATTTTTAAAAAAACTTTTGTTTAAAGCAATTAAAATTAAGCCATGACAATTGTGACAAAAGTTTTTTTTTCTAGAAAAGGCCCGATTATTAACTTGAGCATTGGAGGGTCCATGCTGGAAGCCATCTGGTGCCTCTTATCGTTTTTTGTGAATTTAGGTCATTATTGATTTTAGCTCGCAGATTATCTGCTCATGGTAGCAGGATGTTCTTCCAGATTAGTAGGCTCCTTCCCTACCAAACAAATTTAATTCTGATGCAGAGATCTGGTATCAAGCCATTAAACCGACTGGACCAGATTTCGGCGTCAACAAAACCAATGGGTGACCCACCTGATATAGGAGACTTGGAGATGGAAAATTTAGATGATGAGTCAGACGACAGTGAATATATGGAAAATTGCGAAGAATGACTTGGACTCGTCGGCTGAGGTTTAGTTAGAGGATGAAGATGATATGGATCTTGAACAACTTGCTCTTCAGCAAGATTTGTAAGGGTTTCTACCTCCTTTTTTATTTCCCTTTTTAATGATGTATAACACAATGTTTTGGAATTGCTAGGGAGCCATCTCGCCTGGATTTTGCAGGACTTTTAAGACTTTTATCAGCAACTACAAACTGAATCTGGTTGCTTTATTTGAGCCTCGCATTAGTTGGGGTAAGGCCGATGGTTTCATTAAAAATTGTGGTTTCCAGAGATCTCACCGAGTGGAAGCTAGGGGTATTTTAGGCCAAATTTGGATTCTTTGGGATGACAGTTTCTTGGTGGAGTTAATCACCAATCATAGTCAATTTTTCCATTTCAAAATTATTGATTCGAGTGGCTCTAGTTCATGGATCACGGTAGTGTATGGTAATCCGATTCCCATGGTAAGGAAAACTTTGTGGTCTCAGTTAGATGAGGCTGCAAAGTCTGTCGATGGCCCGTGGATGATTGGTGGGGACTTCAATGCAGTTAGAAAAGTGTCTGAAAAGAAAGGAGGGTCAGCCAGGTCAGTGCTGTGTGTAATCACTTTAACGGGTTACAAACCTGCAATACAAAAACTACAATCATATATCTCAAGCAATTATTATTTATCTCAGCAACATTGATGTTCATACCTTCTTGATATTCTGCCATTGGTATCGCTGATTGACTTGACGAGCAGCTGGGGCCATAAGAGAGGCAGGGCTGGATACCAAGCGCAAGCCATTCAACAAGTTAAACTGGTCCATCGGGGTCCGGATTTTAAGTAAAAAGAAGTGATTGGCTGTGCTAGGTACATAATCGATAGCTGGAATATGTAAAATATTATAAACGCCGTGTGATGAATCAGTAGCATCCTCATCCTTTTTGAAAAGAAACAGAGTTGCTTTGGAAAAGAGTAGCAGCAAAACTGATGCTATGTAATTGCTCTTGATTCCCAAATCTGCTAGTGTAAAATAAACAGATTTTATAATCCATTGGATCACCGAGAAGACAATCTCCACTGCCCCAATTAGCTGCCTCTCAAATTCTTGTCTGGTTGCTGCGGTAGCTCTTGCTAGAATACAAGCACAAACAGCAATACCGAATCCAAGAAGGAAGCTCCACTTGCTTTTCTTGACTAGATCTTGTATAGCTGATATTGACCCCAAGACAAGATTACTGAACAGCTCCCACAATGATGAGATTGATTCCAAGACATAATATTTCAGTTTATGTCGAACAAATGATGTGGCCCTCAACAGAAGACAACTAAATATATCTCGCAAAGATGAAATCACTTCCGAGACAAGAGAGCCGAGTAGATATACCACAAATGATGTCCCCTCCAACACAAGCTAAGTAAATAGATTCCGTACAAGGGGAAGCACTACAATTGCACGTTTTTTACACTTACTGAGTAACTTATATACCTGTGATATAGAGGAAAAGACTAATGAAATTTATTGAAAAATTAAATAAAATAAATTAGGAAAACAACATTCTCGAAACCTTTTTCTTTTTTCTCTCTCAATGAAGCCTTGCTAATCAATAATGACGCTCTCCATTTCTTTTTCCTTAAGTAAGAAACTGGTGTATCTGTTATACTGAAAGCAGCTTTAAATCCAAATCCAAACAGGAAATGGGAAAGAACATATAAATCAAGTGGGGTTATGATGACATTCCAGCATTTTTCAGATATGAAAAAGCATATTTTCAAAATTATGCAAGGAAGAAAAGTTTCAGTATCTTTACATGCAGGCCTTTGATGGTGGATCCAACAAATTCTTGAATTCCTCTTGCTTCGACAGTGGATCCTGCGTCATCAACACATTCTTGAATTCTTCTAGATTCGGCAGCCTCAGATACAGTGTATTCGCGTGATGACACATCTTCTAGTTTATTTTGTTCCATAAATCGATGTGTAGCTAATTGAACATTCACTGCAACCATGATTTCTTTCTGTAACACAACAGACATCCGACAGTTTAGTATACTAAATTGAATGTCATAATATATTGTGTAGTACTTATCAATCCAGTTCACACTGCATTTAAATTCTCAAGGTACTGAAACTCTCTACAGTACACCAAGTTCATGAAAATTTGAGATATGATTTAAAAGTTTCACAGGGACAAATCGAGAGTGTTTTTGGCTGGCCTACCAAGTCTTTGAAATTGTTTTGTCATTCATTAAGTGAAAAATTTTGAGATCATAAACTGGATCCTAATTGTATGCCAAACTTTGATTTTCTTACCTCGATAAATCCAAATCCAAACAGGAAAATGGACATTCGACCATTTTTCAAATATCAAAAGAGCAAAGTTTCAGTATCTTTACATGGCCTTTGACTGTGGATCCTACATCATCAACACAATCTTGAACTCTTCTAGCTTTTGCAGCCTCAGTCAGAATATACTCTCTTGATGACACATCTTCTAGTTTATGTTTGTCGATATATTGAAGTGCAGCTTTTTGAACATAATTGTTGGTATGCATAGCGTAAATAATAAGCAAAACGGGGCCTAATGTAAAGAGTAAAGAGACCAAAACAACATTTTTGCATAAACATTTGCAGGAAGTATGCATGTCTTTGAGTTACTTTAGAGTGCTAAATAATTAAGTTTCTCGATAACACCAATTATTCCACTGTTTTTTCATTTACTTTAGCTTTAATCAATCCATCAGAGTGATACCTATTAAGATTTTCAGGTTCAATGAACCTTTCAAGCTGAAAGAATAAATTGGCAGCCTATGGTAAACTGAAACAAGTACAGAAATGAAACCTGATTGGAGCGTCGGATGGCTTCGGCTTGATGTCTGTTGGAGAGATTATAAGGAGTGAAACGAGACCTCGGATTTTTCAAAAATTCATAGAGTTTCCTCCATCTCTGTAACGCTTCTTCTGATGAGTTCTTCGGCTTCACGGATCCAAAATTCTCATTCAAGTAGTAGTCCATTCCAAATCCTGCTGCTCTTCTCCTTCTTCAATCTTCACAACAAAACCAAACTTCATAATTAACGAAACATTAAAGAAATAGAAACAGCAATGCTGCTTGTCCTACGTGAAAAACATTACCAACACTTATGTATCTGTTGCAGCACTTCTCTAGCTAAACTAAATAAATAAATTTTAATATTAGGAATGGGCTTGACTCTAGAATGACCAGTCTCAAAAAGAGTACAAACACTTACGGTTTGTTCAATCTCCTTGCTGTCTTTATCAATTAATTATCAATTTTCTTCTAACTCCAAAGGTCAATTTTAAGTAAATCACTGTACGTGACATGTTAGAAAATGAATGATTGACTGAGATCTTTTAAATCATTAACATATGGGACAAAGTGAAAAAAATAAGAAAAACATAATTTTGTAACGTATGGGATAAACTATAGAGAGAGAGAGAGAGAGAGAGAGAGTCATTTTTACGCCTATGCTCATTCTTGTAGTCTCGTAAAATATTCTATAACATCATAAAATATTTTGTGAAACCGTAAAAAAATATATCATGACCGTAATAATAAAAAAAATTGTCATATATCTTCATACGTAATAATTTAAGGAGTTATGTTCTAGTAAAGGATAAACCAATGTAAAAGCACATATTTTGATAACATTATCAAAGAATATGTATTTTACTTACTCTTTTACCTTTTTTTTATCCGTACTTTAATAAAGTAATTTGCAATTTAAAATAATAAAAGAAATTGCCATATATCATCAATCGTTCTCACAACAGATCAGGTGTCTTTAGACAGGAGAATGTGACACTGTTTTTATTTTTATTTAGTTTGTCAAGCTTTTGTGGCTACGTCCTGTGGGTGTGGGACAGCCTCAAAACTTTTGACCCAAAACTTTGTCGACGGAATATCACCAGCGAAAACACGTTCGGAAAAAGTGAAGTACAGACCATGCAATTGCTGCCCACGATCGAATTTACGAAATACTATCAAATGTTATATTACAGCTATAGATTTTTTTTGTTTTTTTACAGCAATTGAAAATTAAAAATTATAGTATTTCAATGCCAAACAAAGTCCAAAGTCTTGATTCAGTATAAATCGAGCTGGATGTGTTTTTGGTGATTTTACGTCGGATCACACCTATTATCTTTCTCCATGTTTTATCATGTCAATATTGACGAGATGATCATAGAGTTATGTGTGGTTATTGTAATACACAATTTTTATTCTCATAAATATAATAAGATACCATAAGTTTCATTATACAATCATAATATTTATCGAATGTTTATAATTGGGAGAGATTGATACTACTTAAATGGTAAAATTTCATGGAGTGATCCAAATTAAAGGTTTGATCCCATTCATGAGTGAGGAGAGGATTAAATTTTTACAAAAAATATAATTTATTCAGCAAAGAATAAAAAAATATAAGGAATAAGTTGAAATGAAGAAACATTAAAATTAGTTGCAAAACAAAAATGCTGCTTGTATGCTAGCTCTTTGAATACAAAGTAACTGAAATTGTAAATCCTAAGGCCGAAACTTGGATCCAATGTGATTTTATAATCAAACTCGAAATCCATAATTACATTAAACTAGAATCTGAATCAAATGAGCAAATGGAGGCAAATGCCTCCTCTAGCCTCTAACCATGAAACAATAATCAAATTGTCAGACTACTAAAATAAGCTACTGAAACATCACTCACAAACCCATCTATTAACATGTATAAAGCTTTCGGTACTAAAACATAAAACAGAGTTTGTGTAAACAGTATGAGAGAAAGGGCAAGCCTGAAGGCAGGGTGAAGAACAAGCATACAGACCTCGTTTCTTAGAATCATCTTCATTAATCATCAGAGGTCACTATCGCCCCATACGCATGCTGCCGTTTGCTTCCACATCCTCGTTGCGAGCATTACTTGGCATATGACCCTAAAAAGATGCAAACTATCAAAGGTTTGATATCTGTGCTCATTTGGCCATACTGCTATAACAGTCTTTAATTACATAAAGGATCTCTAAATCCACAGAGGCGCCCTAGCATTATACATACAAATTAGTAAAGCAATCTTTTAGAGACCTCATATAACTAAATTATTGACTGACACAATGCAATCTCACAATCTTTATATTTCCTTCTTTCCACGACATTTGCAAAAGATTGATGATTAAAATTGAGTTCACAACCATACCTGATTATCAGTAGCTGAATCAGAAACTTTCCCTTCATATTTGAAAGTAAACACAGCAACAATTAAAGCAAAGACTAGTGGGAAAACAGATGCATTAAAATTGTTCTTGACACCCAATTCTGCCAGAATAAAATACATGAACGCGACAATCAACTGGACCGCAGAGAAAGAAATTTCCAACACCACAAATAGCAGCTTCCGAAAATGCACTCTGGCTGCCGCTATGGCTCTTTTCACGATACAAGTAGGCATACTCATATTAATAGCCAAACTAGATGCTGACAATAGAAATGCAGCAAGAAGGATGCTTCTCTTACTTTTCCCAAAGATATCAAGTAAAAATGATGCTACTTCCAACACAAGATAAAACACAGCAAGTGCACGTTTCTGATATTTAACAAGTAGCTGACTAATCCGTACCATACAAAGATTGCAATTATGCATCTCAATCAATGAAATTGTATTGTCATTCATTAAGTGAAAAATTTTAAGCTCAGAAATTGGGGGCCAATTGTATGCAAAACTTTGTTATTCTTACCTTGATATATGAGCCAAAAACAAACAAGAAAAGGGATGGCAACATTCCCTGTAGGGGCCCATACCCTACGGGCCCCCAATCAATTGGGGTTGGGTATGAATTTGAAATGGGCTTGTTTTGGGGATAAGCCCAAGACCTAAATATATTTCCGATTTAGATTCGGGAATGTTATCGGGCCCACGAATCCAATCCAAACCCAAAATTTGTTTTTTAATAACAAAAAAAAAATAAAATAAAACCGTAGATATAAAACTCAAGGCCTTTCTCAAAACGCTAGACTCTGCCCATCGCCACCTCTAACTCCAAGTCTCCAACGGAGTTGCCCTTTCCCAGCTTCCCATACGATAACGGTGAACTGCTATGAGCTCGCGATGAGGACGCCATTGTGTTGAGTTGAGTTGACTCGGCGACTCGGAGACTTGATGAGGAGAAGAAGAGAATGTGTCAATGACCTCACATGGCTTGATACAGTAAGGCAAAGAACATTGTTCAAAATTTTTTATTCAATTTTTTAAATTTCTTTAATAATTAGTGCTTTATAGATTTAGCAATGGCGAGATGTTTCTTCTTGAAATTTCTATAGTAACTGGTGAGAGACTAAGAACAATTAATTTTTTCTTTTTGTTTTTAAATTTTAATATTTTTTTTCTTTTAGTTATGTGGAGGTTGTTAAAATTGTAGATCATTTGTAATTTTATTTTTTAAATCTGCTTTTTTTTTTTTAAATTATTAACTTTTTAATAAAAAAAAGGCCTGAATATTTAAAATTATTTTTTAAAACAAAATTATTAATTTTTTAAATAAACAAATAAATGGTCCCGTTTAATCCCACTCAATTCAAAGATTTTCGGGGATACCCGAACTATCTCCAATTAAAATGTTTTTAGGTGTGGGTTGTGTTTAGGATTACTTTCAAACCGGGTTTGGGCTCGGAGATCATGATCCCCGCCCCAAAACAGGCCCATTGCCATCACCACATGAAAGGAGCATATTTTGATATTTGAAAATTGAAGTGAGGAATAAACGTTCCAGTACCAATTATAATTACATCACGGGCATCGACGGTGAATCCACAGTCATCAATGGGTTCATGGCATCTTCTAGCTTCGGTGCAAGCCCTCAGTCACAATGTATTCACTTGATGGCACATCTTCATTGGAATGCAGACTCAGATTTTCAGTTAAGTGAAGTACAGCTTTTACAACAACAGATAAAGCTCAAACTTGTTCCTGTATCACACAGACAACCTTTCGTTCGGTATCTTAAATTCAATATTTTTTTTTTTTGATTTCCCATTAGGCAAAGAACTGAATAAGTAAATACAAAATTACTTATAAATAAATAAATAAATAAAGCTAACTTAAATTAACTTGAATCATAAGTTAACTAATAGTTAAAAAAAAAAAAAAGAATAATTTGAGATGCTCGTCTAGATCGGTGAGCTTACGGAAGCTCCTACGGAGGTTCTCGAGGCCATTGCAGGCAGATGTTCATCTTCTCAAAGCTTTCTCTGACCTAATTTTCTGACCATCATCGACATCCTTCGAAGTCAAAAATTCGTTCGTTTGTTTCCTCTTGGTGTTGTTGTTCAGTAAATTTCCTTTCTCTCTTTCTTTTGTGTTTATTTATTAGCTTATCTGTTTTAGCTCGACAATGGATATTATGAATTTTGGATAATTCGGAGTAAGACAGTATTAGCTCGACAATGGATATTGGATATATCCGAGTAAGACAGTGATGAATTGGCAACAAATGTCCGTACTCCGTAATACTGCTGACTTTGCTTTATCCCTTTCGCTTAAAAAAATAACTCTCCTTGTCCCTAAGCGCCTTATAACTGTAGAAAAAAAGTTTGTTTCGTTACACATGACAAATAGAATGAGGAATGTGTTGGATAAGTGGGAGGTGGTGACATTCGGCAACCAATTTTGAAAGACCATTCGTTCATTTAAGGATGTCGGACGACCAACTTTGAAAGACCATTGTTTCATTTAAGGGTGTATGTCCGCAGCAGGGAGAAGACTGAATAAATCTATCTTTTTGTATCTTGTCTTTGGTGATCTTGTACTAATTTATATATAGCTTTACGTGCAAAAATAGTATTACTCTTTTCGCTCAATTAAAAAAGAATTAAAAATAAATAAATAAGAAAATGAAACACTAGGTTGAGTTTGCCCATCTCGTCTATATAAGCAAAACGTATTCTATCATAACTCAGATCCTGCCAAAGAAAAAAAGCGCACCACTAATAAACTCATGAGAAATTATTTGTGAAACTGCTCCATTGAGACCTGTATCAGCTATCAGGCCTTAGATACAGAGGAATAGGCTATTCATTTTTAAAAATTCCATTGGCCGGGAGACGTTGAATGTGCATAAATTATTTGTGCAGTACCCTACCATCATGAATTGCGGGGAAAATATAGAATGGGCTTGCGGTAATAGTTCCATATTGATTAGTGGAAAACACTGCATGTAGGCTAGTTGAGAGGCTTAAAAGAGGCAGAGGGATTGCTTTTCCGGTAAAACTGAAATTTACAATGCTTCCTCCGGTAGAAATTTATAAGGTAACAGCATTTCAGTTTTTTCCCGGGCACAGGTGGAAGTAGTGTATGCATAAACAATCCATTTTATGATTTCCAAAAGCCAAAGATGTTTATCAAGACCACAAAATATCAGAATCTAACTACGTATTTATAATTCATCTGCTTCTTCATATGAACAGATTCTCAGCGTATGCATAACATATATTGACAGAATATATCTTTGAGGGCTCTATAAAATGCAGCATATAAATTTTACAACTACCAATTTTTACTTTTGGAAAAGAGTTATTTACACCAAACTGATGTTAAACACTCTGCCCAAGAAAAGAAAATCCTAACAGAAAAAATCTAGCCCACATGAAGGTAAGGAAACCTAGCAATTTAAACGCAACTGCTTTGTCTACAGGGGGTCGATAAGCGATGGAAGATTGTGTGCACGATCTCAGTTTCTCAGATTTTGCACCGTGAGCAGTTGTGCCTATGGATATTCACCTGGAGGCCACGAATCATCTCTGTTTTCGGAGAAAGAATTGCCTCATTGCCTGGTAGATTCAATAACAAAAATATGCCTTGGCTCTGAACTAACAACTGGCTTGGCCACACCTGCAATTGATGATCTGCAACTCGCATGCAGTTTGAAAGAGATAAAATGTCAAAGAGGATAGATTTGCCAAATTATGGGGTATTGAAGAATCAAATGTCACAGTCACACCACCAAGATCAAGTGGTTTCACGATGGTTAACAATTATCAACTAGATTTCCGAGACTTAGCTTCTCGAGAGTTGAAGATCTAAATTTCCTGATAATTCAAGTGCTGATATATTATTAATTAATTGTGAGATAGCAAATATATATGATATAAATTCAATACAGTAAACACAATACTGTATATCACAAATCTGTACGAAACATATTAATAACGCAACCAACAAACAATATATAAATAATAATATAAAATAAATTAAATTGCGGACAAACCACAATTATAGTAAAACAGAGAATTCAATAAGAAATAAAATTTAATAAATATATCAAATTTAACCAATTAAGGAAACAGCGAGCAAACTCGGAACAGGATCAGTGAACAGTATCGCAACAGTGATCGATGAACAGTGATCGGTGAGCAGTGCCGCGAACCTTGAAAGGTACGGCGGTCAGTAAACCAGCAAACCAGCGTCCTGTAAAACAGCGAACAGCGACCAGCGACTAGCAAAATAACAAACAGCAACTAGTAAAAGAACCCGAGGCCTACGACAGCAGTGTCCTTAAAATAGATTGACCGCCTACTCGGTGCTTTAGGATTAATTGGTCTCTGTTTCCCATGATACAACGGGAACAAATTTCGTCGTTAGCACGAACGCGAAATTCCAGCGAACCACAACAGTGTTGAACTCTCTCAAAAAGGACGATAAGACCAAAGAGAAAAGATGATTTGTGTGCGGCTGTGTTTTTTCTCTGTTTTTTTTTAAAACGAATGGGAAAGCTGTCTTTTTATAGTGAGGATTCTGTAACCCTAACTTGTCAAAAGTAAATTTTGTAATTAAAATTAAAAGAAGTAAAACCGGCCCACGCGAGCCCGAGTGATTTGGGCCGATATTCGTGTACGCAGGACGTGCGAGCGCACACGAGTTTAGCCAAATCGGGCCGATTTTGGGTCCATGATTTGCACCCCCCTGCGCAGGCGCCCTTGGAGAGAGCCTTTATCCTTGGTATTCTTAAATACCCATATATGTGTAAACATATATAAACCCAAATCCAATGACTTAATTTTTCCATGTGGGATAAGTCCACTTCCTCTTAATTTTTCCAACATCAAGGGTGCATATTTGTGAGACAATTTCTCATTCACATGACCATTATTTTGAGCATATAATATACCGAATCGAAATGTTCATGGAATACTTCCGAAACCTCCACGACCTTTCACTTATGCAACTCGCATGCAGTTTGAAAGAGATAAAATGTCAAAGAAGATAGGTTTGCCAAATTATGGGGTATTGAAGAATCAAATGTCGCAATCACACCACCAAGATCAAGTGGTTTCAGGATGGTTAACAATTATCAACTAGATTTCCGAGACTTAGCTTCCCGAGAGTTGAAGATCTAAATTTCCTGATAATTTAAGTGACACCAAGTTGGAGAGCTCTAATATTTCTGATGGTAGTTGACCAGAAAATGAAGAATCAGGGAGGCCTAGATAAGATAACTTCAAAAGATTGATGATTTTTGGTGGGATTAATTCAGAAGAATTGAAGTTAATTATTAAAAGCAAGATTAAGCCACTCAAGATTTACAATGTCGAAAATGCTGCCGTTAGAATTGATAGGACCCTTGAGGCTGCTATTTGAGAGGTCAAGCTTGATGACACGACCGGTGTTTTCATTGCATCAAACTCCATCCCATTAGCAGCAATAAATATTTCATAATTCTGTTTAGGACGACATTGATTATACCAATCATACGAAATATAAGTGTCAATGATGAGGCTGTTTTTAAGTCTTCACTTTTTTAATTATCCTAGACGTTAGAGAAATTTATTCGGCTTTAATTATGATGCGAAAAGTGAAATTAAAGAATTGTATGGACCCAGTTTAAGGTAACAAAAGTTGTGAAATAAATTTTTCTATGTATATCAATCATATAAAATAAAAATTTATTTCCACAGTTCTTGCATATCTATTTTGCAATGCGTACAAACCCTTATTGGTTCATTAAATGGTGTCTATGTAATATAACCATTTTTTTTTTTTTGAAAAAAAAAGTATCGATGTAACCATTTCCAAAATCAAATGAATCTATGTGATTAATTTATTTAGAAAATAAAATCTTTCTTATGATCTAGACTCTAATGAATTTTTAAGAAATTTGTGTTGCATATATTCAAGTGAAAGTATATTTATAACTTAACTATTTTTTTATTTTCGTATGAACCACAAATATACCATAGAATGTATTTGACATAATTATAATGCTTGCCTTCTACTCACTGAATACAAGATCTTGATGTGTCAAATATTGGGTTGAGGCTTGATCACTAGTGATAAGATGTATTGGAGGTCGCATCACTTGGAAGGCCTTTAGTTAAGGGGTCCCCTAATTTTTTTGGCATGATGTCACAATTATGATTACTCCATGATCAATTCTTTCACATAACTATATCTGAATGCCAGTATGTCTTGAGTTGTCATTATGGATTTGGCTATATGCCTTAAACAGGGTTTTCTTACTATTGTATGGGTATAAGAGGCATTATTGGTTTGAGCTAGATGGGAATTCGGTGTCTTCATTGATAATCTCAGCTCATTGTTGATCCATTAACCTAGAGTCAAATATTGGTCCTGGAGTGGCTGGATTGATTGGGTCGTTTGATCCAATCACAGAGTAATTGTGGATTAGCAGATCACTATTCAATGAAACCTGTAGTTTTTATGAATTTGGAAGAAATAATGTGTTATAAATATTAAGGAATTGTATGAGAGCAATTATTGAAAATGTGAGTCTTATGCTTAAAAGGAATATTAGCTAAATGACCAAAAAGAGCAGAAGTATTTTCACGAGAATAATTGATTGTATTGTTATTAGCATAAGAAGAGCATTATATAGGCATTAGTGGGAGGTATATTTATAATTCTTAATAATATAAGAATATCAATGGGGAGAGCACTTACACTTGGTAATAATAGAAGAACATAAATGGGGGGAGCACTTCCATTCGGTGGAATCCACATCCACGATTCACAACAGCAGTGAGTTATTTATTAGGATTATGATTGCATATAAAATATTAATGCCCTCCAAGTTAAGTGCAAGCATGGCCAATTAGACCATTTATAGATTCTCAATAGGAGTAATTACATACATAATCACCCTTAAGATAATCTTGATTACATATAAATATTTGGCTTATGATTGAAGTAGCATTCAGATTGAAGGGACTCTATAAAACACTGAGGGAAATATATATGCTGTGGATCACGATAATTTTGAAGAATAATTTTAAAGAAAATAACGTAATCATGAATTTGATAACTGATAACTAGAGATGCAAGGTATATAAATCTCTCCATTGTGGGGGCCACTAATTTTGTTGGAAAAATTTTTAAGTAGAAAACGATAGTTCTGTAGTTGAGGAAATTTAATTGCAATTATGTTAAATGCTGGTAATGATAATGAAAATGGTAATAATAAAATCACTTTTTAAAAAGATTCATATCACTTAGTGCACCTTTACCCAAGACAAATGACCATGCCGATCAATAATTAATTGCCACATCAAAAGTTTCTTGTACGACCCAATCAAAACAGTTTCATTTATTATAATTGGCATAATACAAGTTTCATGAATTTGAAGAATCTCAAGTAACTTAACACCATCATTTAACCCCTCAACGAGCCCTATAAATAAAAAGTTATTCAGATAAAATAATAAATATTGAGTAGTTATAATCCAAATTACAGATATTTATCCAACTCGATTACAAAGTAATTGAAATTCTAACACCTAAGGCCAAAACTTGGATCCAGTGTGATTTTATAATCGAACTCGAAACCCATAATTATAGTCATCTTGAATCTGAATCAAATGAGCAAATTGGGGCGAATGCCTCCTCTATGCCCTAACCATGAAACAAAAATAAAATTGTGAGACTCCTCAAATAAGCCACTGAAACATTACTCACAAACTCATCTATTAACATATATAAAGCTGTCGGTGTACTAAAACTTTGTATGAGAGAAAGATCAAGCCTGAAGGCAGAGTGAAGAACAAGCAGATGGACCTCATTTCTCAGAAACATCTTCATTAATCACCGGAAGTCTGCCAACATAGGCATCACGCCGTTTGCTTCTGGATCTTCATTGCAAGTAATATTTGGCATATGAACCTAAAAAGATGCAAACTATCAAAGATTTGATATCTGTACTGATGTGGCCATACTGCTGTAACAATTGTTAAATACATAAAGGATTTCTAAATCTACAGAGGCACCCTAGCATTATACATAAAAATTGTTAAAGCAATCTTTCAGAGACCTCAAATGACTAAATTATTGACTTACACAATGCAATCTCACAATCATTATATTTCCTTCTTTCCACAATATTGCAAAAGCTTAACATCTCATGAAGTTTTCTTTATATTTTTAGGAATTCATAGTCATAGAGGCGATAAGTTATGCGAATTCACAAAGTGCAGCTTGATGATTACAATTATGTTCACAATCGTACCTGATTACCAGCAGCCGGAGCCACAAGCGGGCTGTCGAGGCCCGATGAATCAGAAACTTCCCCATCATATTTGAAAGTAAACACAGCAGCAACTATAGCAAAGACTAGTGGGAAAACAGATGTATTGAAACTGTTCTTGACACCTACTTCCGCCAGAATAAAATAAATGAGCGTAACAATCAACTGGACCGAAGAGAAAGATATTTCCAACACCATAAGTAGTCGCTTCTGTAAATGCATTCTGGTTCTTCTCATGGTCCAAGAATGCGTACTCATATTAATAGCAAAAACAAATGCTGACAATAGAAGTGCAGCAAGAAGGATGCTCCTCTTACTTTTCCCATATATATCCAGTAAAAATGATGCTGCTTCCAACACAAGATAAAACACAGCAAGTGCACGTTTCTTATATTTACCAAGTAGCTCACAAATCTGTAATATACAAAGATTGCAATTATGTATCTCAAGCAATGAAATTGCATCGTCATTCATTAAGTGAAAAATTTTAAGCTCAGAAACTGGAGGCCAATTGTATGCAAAACTCTGACATTCTTACCTCGTTATATCCAAATCCAAACAGGAGAATGGATTCTCGAGCAATTTTCAAATATCAAAAGAGCATAGTTGATATTTGAAAATCGAAGTTAAGAATATAAGTTTCAGTATAAATTATCATTACCTCAAGGCCATTGACGGTGGATCCAACGTCATCAACGTGTTCGTGAAATGTTCTGGCTTCGGTGGCAGCATCAGTCACAACGTATTCACTTGATGGCACATCTTGGTTTGAACGCAGACTCAGATTTTCTGTTAAGTGAAGTACTGCTTTTAGAACGACAGGTGAAACTCCAACTTGCTCCTGTAACACACAGACAACCTTTAGTT
Organism: Clausena lansium; assembly: GCA_030449835.1. Classification (NCBI taxonomy): domain Eukaryota; kingdom Viridiplantae; phylum Streptophyta; class Magnoliopsida; order Sapindales; family Rutaceae; genus Clausena; species Clausena lansium. The sequence continues at coordinate 1,362,572 of JASUUF010000146.1, read as the reverse complement.
CGGTATCCTAAATTGAATTTCAAGGGAGGAACGAAAGTTTCAGGATCAATTATCATTACATCAAGGCCACTGATTGTGGATCCAACATCATCAATGGGTTCTTGAAATCTTCCAGCTTCGTCGTCAGTCACAGTCAAAATGTATTCACTTGATGGCACATCTTCATTTGACTGCAGACTCAGATTTTCAGTAAAGTGAAGAACAGCTTTTAGAACAACATATGAAACTCTAATTTGTTCCTATTAACACACAGAAAGCCTTTAGTTTGGTATCGTAAATTCAATCATTTTGTACTATTCATCTTTGCTCTTCACTCTGCATTTAAATTCTTGAGTGTTGATTTTTAAAAATTTCCCATTAGACATTAACCTCAATGAAATTAGGCAAAGAACTAAATAAGTAAATACAAAAATTACTTATAATTAAAATAAATAAATGAATAAAGCTAACCTAAATTAAGTTGAATCATAAGCTAATTAAAGAAATAAAAGGAATAATTCACCTGTAATTTGAGATGCTCGTCGAGACTGGCGAGCTTATGGAAGCTTCTACGGCCATTGCAGGCAGATCTCCATCTTCTCAAGGTTTTCTCCGACCCAATTTTCTGACCATCTTCGAAGTCCTTCGAATTCAATAACTCGCTCACTTGTTTTCTCATTGTGTCTGTTCAGAAGTTTTCTTTCTCTCTTTCTTTCGTGCTGACCGTTTTGTATACAACAAACAGCTTTCTATTTATTTATCATTTTCAGCTCGACAATGGATGCTTCCGAGTTGTTTAATTATCTTTTTCAGATGGGCAATGGACGTTTCCGAGTAAGACAGTGTTGATAGTCAGCAAGTGTCCGTACTTCCGTATTCCGTACTCCGTAGTACTGCTAACTTTGCTTTATCCATTTGGCTTGGGGAAAAAAAAAAAAAAAAAAAACACTTTCCTTGTCTTTACGTGCTTTATGACTGTGAAGTGCTTTATAACTGCAAATGAAAGAAAAAAAAAGTTTGTTGTGTTACACATGACCAAATAAAACGAGCAATGTGTAGGACAGGTGGGACTCGGTGACATACAGCCATTAATAATTTTATAAAGCAAAAATTAAAAATCCCCCTGAACAGATGTATCTTTTAGTATCTTGTCTCTGTCTTTGGTGATCTTCTAAAAATTTATATGTAATTTTCTGTGCAAAATATAGTATTACTCTTTTCGCTTAATTTAAAAAAAGAATTAAAAAATAAAATAAAAAAGGAATGAAACATTAGGTTGAGTTTGAGTGGAAAATACTGCATGTAAGCTTGTTGAGTGGCTTAACAGAGGCAGGGGGATTGCTTTTCTGCTAAACTGAAATTTACAATGCTTCCTCCGGTAGAAATTTCTAAGGTAACAGCATTTCAGCTTTCTCCCTGGCACAGGTGGAAGGAGTGTATGCATAAACAATCCATTTTATAAAGATGTTTAAGATTATCAAGACCACAAAATATCAGCATCTAACTACATATTTATACATCATCTACTTCTTCATATGAACAGATCTCAGCGTATGCATAAACATATATTGACACAATTTAGGCGTTTAAGGTTCAAAGGATTTTCTATTTTTAATGAAAATTTCATTGTTTGCCACTGTCCAAACATTGTACTTATCAACGTCACATTGAAAAAAAGTTAATTAATTCATTAAAAAAATTTTTAATTTTCATTTAAGAATTTAATGAAAGCCCAGGTCCGACCAAGTTCGGCCTGACTTGTCTAAGTTTGGACAGACTTTTAAAGGATTTGAACTTGTTACCAATAACATGGGCTTAGGCTTAAGATTGAAAAAGCTTGGCCCATGCCTGCAATTTGTCAACCTTGGCAAAAACAAATTTAGCAAAAGTGAAGTGTACACCGTGCTATTGCTACCCTTCTGACGATCGAATTTGACAAAGTACTGTTTTTATGACTAAAGCTTTCATACCACATATAGCAATTGTGACCTAAAGCAGATGAAGGGCCTGTTTGTTACAACAATGGGGCAACTGTGTGACTTAAAAGTTAGCGCATAGTTATTTGAAGAATAACTTATATTAATACCCTTATTAGTTTTGTAGAAAATATTATTGTAAATCATATTTACCAAACAAAATCAAGTGTTATATTACAGCTATAGATTTTATTTTTTTTTATAGCAACTGTAAATTAAAAATTATAGCATCTCAATACAAAACAAAGTCCAAAGTTTTGATTCAATCTAAATCGAGTTTGATGTATTTTTTGCAACTTTACGCTGGACATATCTGTCATCTTTCTCCATTTTTTATCAAGTCAATATCGGCGAGATGATCATAGCTTTACAGGGGGGCATTTGACCTGATCCGAACCGACCCGACCCGAAAAAATCTGGTTCGGATGAGGCATATAACCCAATTGGATTGGTTTTGGCTCAAGCTGATCATATCCGGTCGGGTCAAACCTGATCCGATCCGATCCGAAAATTTATTATGAAAACAAGCACATATTTGGATCAGATTGGATATATATTCTTGTTTAATTCGGATTACATTTCTTCCAACCCGAACCCGAATTTGCCTACCCTATAGCTTTGTGTGTCAAAAATTATTTTATGCCTGTCCTTCATGTTTTTTAATATGCAAATTTTGTTTAATAATTAGATTTTAATTCATATATCATTTTTTTAAAAACACACACACACACAGAGTATAAGGTATTGATCCATATAAATATATTTTCATGTGGTCATCAGGTCAACAGATTAATATCTTGTTTTTTCAATGAGAATATAAAAATGTAAGGAATAAGTTGAAATTAAGAAATATTAAAATTAGTTGCAAAACAAAAATGCTACCAGGATTGTAGCTGCTTGTAAGCTAGCTCTTTGAATTGATCATCAAAACTAGAGTCATTGCTTCCCATTTACTTCTGCCAAAACTGAAATTTACTCGTATTTCAGAATTCTCCGGGACTTAGTTGGTATATGCAAAATATTCAAGTAATAGATAGTAATATGTTGTGATATATATGTGACTATCCACCAAAATCACCCAAATCAATGCAATTACTTGTGATGGGCAAATTTGACCTGCATCTGGTGCTCACAGCGCTTGCTACCATTGGAAGAGAAGTATGAGCAAGAGATTGGCTTGTTAACTAGCAACAATTATTCTCTAGTGCGGACGTTAGTATTTTTTAAAATTTGGATTTGGGGTTTTACAATATTGTAAAAGCTTTTTAAAATGTTATAAAATAATTTTTCAATAGTTTATAATGTTGTAAAACCTTAAATTTACCACAAATGTACATTTTAAAAAATACAGACATCCATACGTGAGAATGATTATAAGTATCAAAATGATAAAAATCACAGATGATGTTACAAGGCACATCACTCACCGATCACTTGCATAAGCTTCCCACCTCATCATCACACACCACTTGCATGAGCTTCCGTTTATACTACACTATTCAATTTCCAAAATTAAAATTCAATAACAAGAATTCACTTGGTTAATATCATCCATGTAGTGGGTCGGACCAACAATTAAGTAGATATTATCTGTTTTGGGCTCACAGTCTATCACGGTTTTATTATTAGGCTTTGCAACCTAAAATGCGATAAAGCAGTCCAAGAACTCTCACTAGCAATGGGGATGTTACAATACAATACCTTGTCTTTATATTATCTATTTACTTCATATATATATATATATATATATATATATATATATATATATAAAATTATTCTTAGATACGGGCGCCCTCATTTTAATGAGGACACTTTTAAACCGTGCGGTTTGAGTTAAGTTTTAATGAAACTATAAAACTATGGGGTTTAAAAGAGTTAAAACTTAACTCTCTTAAATTCTATGGTTTAAAAGTGTGTCCGCATGAAAAACATAAGGGTGTCCGCACTATAGAATGACTATATAAAATCAACAATTATAAGACAATGAACTTTCTTTTTGCTCATTTTTAAGTTTCCCAAAAGTCGAAGCTGTTTAAGATTGTCGATCAAGACCGCAAAACTTCAGCATCCAACTGCCCATTTATACTCCATTTGCTTCATATGGACAGATTCTAAGAAACATATAAATTTTACAAGTACTGATCGATTTATACTTTTCAAAAAAAAAAGTTTTAACATCAACTGATAATTACAATTCCCATGTAAAAATGAAGCCAACCACTCTGCTCAAGAAAATAAAAAATCGAAAAAGAAATGTTAACAAAAAAAACCTACCCCACATGATGGGAAGGAAACCTAGCAATTTAATTGCCAATAATCTGTCTGAAGGGGATCGATAAGTGATGAAAGATTGTGCGCACCATCTCAGTTTCTCAGATTTGTAGCACGAACACTAGAAATCATCTCTGTTTTCGGCGAAAGAATTCTTTGCCTGGTAGATTCAACAACAAAAAGATGCCTTGGCTTTGTACTAACAACACCACATGTGCCTTATATCAAAGCTCTTGTTAAAAGTAATAGCAACTGGCTTGGCCACACCTGCAATTGATGATCTCCAACTGGCTTGCTGTTTGAAAGAGATAAAAATATCAAAGAAGAGAGATTTGCCAAGTTCTGGGGGTATTGAAGAATCAATTATCACAGCACCAAGATCAAGTGTTTTTAGGATGGTTAACAATTCTCAACTAGATTTCCAAGACTTAGCTTCTCGAGAGTTGAAGATCTAAATTTCCTAATAACTCAAGGGACACCAAGTTGGAGAGCTCTAATATTTTCTGATGGTATTTGACCAGAAAATGAAGAGTCAGAGAGGTGTAGATTAGATAACCTCGACAGGTTGATGATTTTTTGTGGGATTAATTCAGAAGAATTGAAGTTAATTATTAAAAGCAAGATTAAGCCACTCAATATTTACAAGATTGAAAAGGTTGTGCTAGAGTTGACAGGACCCTGGAGATAGCTATTTGAGAGCTCAAGCTTGATGACATGACCAGTGTTCTCATTGCACTGAAGGTCGTCCCATAAGCAACAATCAATATTTCCTTCTTTTTCTGTCCTCCATGATTCTGTTTTAGGACGACATGGAGCATACCAACCATAAGAAGTATAAGTGCCAATGATGAGGCTTTCTTTTAGTCTTCACTTTGTTAATATCCTATACACTAGAAAAAATTATTTGGCTTTAATTATGCTGCGACAAGTGAAATTAGAGAAATGTATGGACCCAGTTTAAGGCAATTTTTCTATGTATATCAATCATATATATTGAATTCAGAAAAGATGCTTTAAATTTGGTTCCACAGTATAAGAAGTTCCTCTGCATATCTATTTTGCCATTCAAACCCTTTTGGCTCATTAAATGGTGTTTATGTAACCATTTCTTTTGTTTTTTTTTTTAAAGTATCTATGAAACCATTTTCAAAATCAAATGAAACTATGTGATCGATTTACTAAGAAAATAAAATCTTCTTATGATCTGGACTCTTATAAGTTTTTAAAAAAACTTTGTCATGCATCTTCAAGTGAGAGTATATTTTTATAATATAACTTCTTTTATATTTTTGTATCAAGCACATAGATACCATGGAATGCATCTTAAAAAATTTTACTGCATCTAATCACAACTTATATGATATACTTCTACTCATTAGATCCAAGATCTTAATGTTTCAAGTGTTGGGTTAAGGCTCTATCGCTAGTGATAAGATAAAGCTAGAGTTGCCATCTCTAATAAGGCGTTTAGTTATGGGTTACACTAAATTTTGGCATGATCTCTCAAAGTCAATTATGATTACTCTATAATAACAATGACCTATTGTTTTATATTTTTTTCAAAATTAATTTTTTTAATAGTGCGGTTATTTGAACACACAAAATTTATTTTTACCCCTACTTTCTTAATGAACTCACATAAAAATTTAAAATTAAGGATTTTGTTTTGTACACCTCTCAAAATACCAAAAATGCCCAAATATTTTATAGTTTATACTCAATATAGATTTTCATCTCTTATTCTTCATTCTCATTTTCTTATCCTTCATTCTCATTTTCTTATCAAACACTAATTATTTAAATCTGCAAATTCATATATAGTATTATTAATATTCAAAATGCCATAAACTTAGCATTGAAACATAAATACTATAAAATGGAGGCAATTATGGTATATATGATCTTTTAGAAATAAAGGACCCTTCTTTGGAGGAGGAAAGAAAATCTATAATTATTATTAAGTAAATATAGGATCCAACATTATTGACATTCTTTAGTTGCTAATTAGTCTATGTTTAATAATTAATAAGTATAATAATTAAAAATTATGATTATTTTGATATAATTGAATTTACCAAAATAAAATATATTTGAATCAAACCAAACCCAGACCAACCCAAATGGCTTAAGTTGGGTTAAAAAAATATTAGGATTGGATCCAAATTTTTTCAATTTAGTTTAGATTAATATAAAACCCAACTTAAATTAACCGATTCTCACCTACAGAGTCGTTTACTATTGCATATATATAAATTATAGGAGGCATTGGTTTGGGTTAGATAGGAATTTTGTGCCTTTATTGATAATTCAGTTCGTTGTTGATCCATTAGCCCAGAGTCAAATATTGGGGGTCTTGGAGTGGCTGGATCTATTGAATTTCTTTATCCAAAGTAGATATTGATTTAAAATTAAAAAAAAAAAGTAGATTTTGATTTACATATCACTATTCAATGAAACCAACAGAGTTACTTGGATTTTGATTACATATAAAATTTTAACACCATTTACGGATTCCAAAGGAGTAATTATACAGAGAAGGGTAAATTTCAAATTATTTAATCGTAAATTGATTATTTTTAAATTACTCTCTTATTTTTGTAAACTTCAAGTCATTTCATTTTTATTAAAAAAATATGCGAAAAATAAAGACAGGTTGATGAAATATTTTTAATCTTCTTAACAAAAAAGGAGTAAATTGAGATTTTCAAAAGTAAAAAGATAATTTGAAAATCGTCAATTCATAAGAAAATAATATGAGATTAAAATTTGACTTATGATCTTCATGTTCAAAAACCAAATATCTCTATAAAATTACTTCGATATTATAGGTAATATAGAAGACATCTTTATTTTTCTCTAGGAAATATGCTTTGGAACATAATTATTTTGAAATGTATTTTTCAAGAAAATAACACAATTATGAAGTGATATTTAGAGAAAAATGTAATGTACGTAAATCTCTCCCTTGTAGGGGCCACTAGTTTTGTTGGTAAATTTAATTGCAATTAGGCTAAATAATAATAATAATAATAATAATAACAGTAAAATGATATTAAAAAAGATTCATATCACTTAAATTAACCATGCCAATCAATAATTAATTGGCACATCAAATGTTTCTTGTGTGACCCAATCAAAACAGTTTCATTTATTCTAATTTGCATAATACAAGTTTAATGAATTTCAGGAATCACAAATAACTGAACATCATCATTTAACCCCCTCAACAAGCTTTATAAATAAAAAATGATTCAGATAAAATAATACATATTGAGTAGTTATTGTCCAAATTTCATATATTTATCCAACTCGAATAGAAAAGTAATTGAAATTGTAACTCCTAAGGCCAAAACTTAGATCTAATGTGCTTTTATAATCAAACATTGAAACCTATAATTATGGTCATGAAGCAAATGAACAAATGGGGCAAATGCCTCCTCTAGGCTCTAACCGTGAAACAATAAATCCAATTGTCAGTCTCTTAAAATAAGCCAATGAAACATTATTTACAAACCCAGCTATTAACATATACATAAAGCTTTTGGTACTAAAAATTAAAAGGGTGTTTTGTAAATAGTATTGAGAGCAAGAGCAAGCCCGAAGGCAGGTGAACAAGCATACGGACCTCATTTCTTGGAATTATCTTCATTAATCACCAGAGGTCAAGGCGGAGTGCATAACAAGCATATGGACCTCTTTTCTTAGAATCATCTTCATTAATCATCAGAGGTCACTATCGTCAACATAGGCATGCTTCCGTTTGCTTCTTCATTCTCAGTGCGAGCGATATTTGGCACATGAACCTAACAAGATGCAAACTTTTAGAGATTTGATATCTGTACTGATTTGGCCATACTGCTATAATAATCATTAATTACGTAAGGGATTTCTAAATCTACAGAGACACTCTTAACATTATATATACAAATTATTAAAGCAGTCTTTTAGAGACCTCCCATGATTAAATAATTGACTAACATTATGCTATCTCACAATCTATATATTTCCTTCTTCCCTCAATGCTGCAAAAGCTTACCGTCTCATTTAGTTTTCTTTATATTTGTAGGAACACTTAGTCATAGAGGTGATAAGTTACTTGTGTGAATTCACCAAGTGCAGCTTGATGATTACAATTACGTCCACAATCATACCTGAATATTCTGCAGTTGGAGATCAGCAGCTGAGGCCATAAGAGAGCTGGCAAGGCCTGATGAATCAGAAACTTCCCCATCATATTTGAAAGTAAACACAGCAGCAATTATAGCAAAGACTAGTGGGAAAACAGATGCATTGAAATTGTGCTTGACACCCAATTCTGCCAGAATAAAATAAATGAGCGTAACAATGAACTGGACCAAAGAGAAAGATATTTCCAATGCCCTACGTAGTCGCTCGTGAACAAGCATTCCAGCTGCAGCTCTGGTTCTTCTCACGATACAAATATGCGTACTCATAGTAATAGCAGAACCAAATGCTGCCAATAGAAATGCAGCAAGAAGGATGCTCGTCTTACTATTCCCAAAAACATCCGGTAACAAATCCAGTAAAAATGATGCTACTTCCAACACAAGAAAAAACACAGCAACTGCACGTTTCACGTGTTTACCGAATAGCTTACAAACCTGTACCATACAAAGAATGCAATCATACATCTCAATCAATGAAATTGTATTGTCATTAACTAAGTGAAAAATTTTAAGCTCAGAAATTGGAGGCCAATTGTATGCAAAACTTTGATATTCTTACCTTGGTATATGAGCCAATAACAAACATGAAAGGAGCATTCCTTGATATTTGAAAATTGATGTGAGGAACAAAAGTTTCAGTATCAATTATCATTACATCGAGGCCACTGATTGTGGATCCAACATCATCAACGGGTTCTTGAAATCTTCTAGCTTCGGTGCCAGCGTCAGTCACAATGTATTCACTTGATGGCACATCTTCATTGGAATGCAGACTCAGATTTTCAGTAAAGCGAAGAACAGCTTTTAGAACAACATATGAAACTCTAATTTGTTCCTATTAACACACAGAAAGCCTTTAGTTTGGTATCGTAAATTCAATCATTTTGTACTATTCATCTTTACTCTTCACTCTGCATTTAAGTTCTTAAGTGTTGATTTTAAAAATTTCCCATTAGACATTAGCCTCAATGAAATTAGGCAAAGAACTAAATAAGTAAATACAAAATTACTTATAACTAAAATAATTAAATAAATAAATAAAGATAACCTAAATTAACTTGAATCATAAGTTAACTAATAATTAAAAAATAAATAAATAAAAGGAATAACTGACCTGTAATTTGGGATGCTCGTCGAGATCGGTGAGCTTATGGAAGCTTCTACGGCGGTTCTTGAGGCCATTGTAGGCAGATCTCCATCTTCTCAAGGCTTTCTCCGACCTAATTTCCTGACCATCATCGAAGTCCTTCGAAGTCAATAACTGGCTCATTTGTTTTCTCTTGGTGTCGTTGTTCAGTAATTTTCTTTTCTCTCTTTCTTTTGTGCTTATTCATTTATCTGTTTTAGCTCGACAATGGGTAATTGGATATTTCGGAGTAAGACAGTGTTAGCTCGACAATGGATTACTGGATATTTCCGAGTAAGACAGTGTTGAATTGTCAACAAGCGTCCGTACTCCGAAATGCTGCTGACTTTGCTTTATCCTTCTCGCTTGAAAAAAATAACTCACCTTGTCCTCAAGCGCCTTATAACCGTAAAAAAAAAAAAGTTTGTTTCATTGCACATGACAAATAGAACGAGGAATGTGCAGGATAAGTGGGAGGTGATGACATTCGGCAACCAACTTTGAAAAACCATTTGTTCATTTAAGGATGTCTGACGACCAACTTTGAAAGACCATTATTTCATTTGTATATCAGCCGCAGGGAGAATTAAAAAATAAATAAATAAGAAAATGAAAAATTAGGTTGAGTTTGCCCATTTTGTCAATATAAGCAAAACGTATACTTTCATAACTCGTTTCTGCCAAGAAAAAAAAGTGCAGCACTAATAAACTCATGATAAATTATTTGTAAAACAGCTCCATTGAAACATGTGTTGGTTATCAACCAAGCCTGAGATACGGAGGAATAGGCTATTCATTTTTTAAAATTCTGTCGGTACCTACTATCATGAACCAATGGGAAAACATAGAATGGGCGTGCGATAATAGTTCCATATTGATTAGTGGAAAACACTGCATGGAAGCTTGTTGAGAGGCTTAATGGAGGCAAAGGGATTGCTTTTCCCGTGAAACTGAAATTTACAATGCTTCCAACGATGAAAATTTCTAAGGTAACAGCATATCAGTTTTCTCCCTGGCACAGTTGGAAGTAGTGTATGCATAAACAATCCATTTTATGACTCCCAAAAGCCAAAGATGTTTAAGATTATCAAGACCACAAAATATCAGCATCTAACTACATATTTATAATTCATCTGCTTCTTCATATGAACAGATTCTCAGCCTATTCATAAACATAAAACAGATATTGACAGAATTTACCTTTGAGGGCTCGATAAAATGCAACATATAAATTTCACAAGTACATTTGTACTTTTGAAAAATAGTTACTTACACCAAACTGATGCCAAACACTCTGCCCAAGAAAAGAAAATGCTAACAGAAAAAACCTAGCCCATATGAAGGGAAGGAAACCTAGCAATTTAAATGCCACTGATATGTCTACTGGGGCTCATGGAAGAATGTGTGCACCATCTCAGTTTCTCAGATTTTGCACCATGAGCAGTTGTGCCTGATGCATATTCACCAGGAAGCTTCGAATCATCTCTGTTTTCGGTTGAAGAATTGCCTCATTGCCTGGTAGATTCAACAACCAAAAAATGCCTTGGCTCTGTACTAACAACACCACATGTGTCTCATCTCAAAGCTCTTGTTAAAAGTACTAGAAACTGGCTTGGCCATACCTGCAATTAACCATGCCGATCAATAATTAATTGGCACATCAAAAGTTTCTTGTGTGACCAAATCAAAACAGTTTCCTTTATTCTTATTGGCATAGTACAAGTTTCATGAATTTCAGGAATCATAAATAACTTAACACCATCATTTAAGCCCCTCAACAAGCTCTATAAATATTTAGTTATAATCCAAATTACAGATATTTATCCAACTGGACTACAAAGTAATTGAAATTAATTTTAACACCTAAGGCCAAAACTTGGATCCAATGAGATTTTATAATCAAACTCAAAATCCATGATTATGGTCAATTTGAATCTGAATGATTGAATCAAATGAGTAAATGGGGGCAAATGCCTCCTCTAGGCTCCAACCATGAAACAATAATCAAATTGTCGGACTCCTAAGTTATGCCACTGAAACACTACTCACAAACCCATCTATTAACATAGATAAAGATTTTGGTACTAAAAAGAGTTTTTGTGTAAATAGTATGAGAGCAAGAGCAAGCCTGAAGGCAGAGTGAAGAACAAGCATACCGACCTCGTTTCTTAGAATCATCTTCATTAATCATTAGAGCCAGAGGTTACTACCGCCAACATAAGCATGCTGCTGTTTGCTTCTGCATCCTCATTGCAAGTAGTTGGCATACGAACCCAAAAAGATGTAAACTATCAAAGATTTGATATCTGTACTGATTTGGCCATACTGCTATAACAATCGTTAAATACACAAAGTATTTCTAAATCTACAGAGGCATTCAAGCATTATGCATACAATTTATTAAAAGCAATCTTTTAGAGACCTCATACGATTAAATAAATGACTTACACAATGCAATCTCACAATCTTTATGTTTCTTTCTTTCCACAATATTCAAATCCTCTCAGGGTGTTAAGAGAAATATGGAGCATTGATCGACTTAGTAAACCTTTGGTGGACAGCTGCAAAAGAAAAACGTTATACCTTCCGCATGTGAAGACCAGCAGCTGGGGCCATCGATAAGCTGCCGTTTGCTTCTGCATCCTCAGCAATCGTACTTGGGTTATGATCCTAAAAACATACAAACTATCAAATATTTGATGTCAGCACTGATCTAGCCATAGTACTGCTAAAACAATCGTTAATCACATGAACGATTTCTCAATCTAACACTGGCACTATGACATTATAAATACAAAATTTAGATGCAATCTTCTAGAGACCTCAAATGACTAAATTATTGACTTACAAAACGCATTCAAGTTAATGCAATCTCACAATTTTTAGTTTTCATTTTTCCACAATATTTCAAAAGCTTACTGTCTCATGCAGCTTTCATTAAATTTGTAGGAACTCATAGAGGTGATAAGTTGCTTATGTGAATCCACCAAGTGTGGCTTGATGATTTCATTTATGTTCACAATCATACCTGGATATTCTGCAATTGATGATCTGCACCAGAGGCCATAGACAAGCTGCCATTTGCTTCCACGTCCTGGTTATGAACCTACAAAAAATACACACAATCAAATATTTGATATCGGCTCTGATCTAGCCATGGTGCTACAAAAACAATTGTTAATTACATAAAATAATCTAACAGAGGATTTCTAAATCTAACAGAGGCGCTCTAGCATTGTAAATACAAATTATAAAATAAATCTTTTAGACACCTCTAACGACTGATTTATTGATTTACACAATGCATTCAAGTTAACGCAATCTCACAAATTTTACACTTCCTTCTTCGACAATATTTCAAAAGCTTACTGTCTCATGCAGCTTGTAATAAGAGAAAAAGAAAGCAAACTAAAAAGAGAGAGAGAAACAATGGATGCAAAGTTGTATTTCAATATATAAAAGAAAGTACAAAAGAGGGTTTGTATAGTTGGTGAGGCCCTACATTAAAATGAATGGCTTAATTCATATAATAGCCTAGGATCATGGAGTAAATGGGTAAAATTAATCAAGGGTCAACAGATTTAATCTCCAAGATGATGGAATCCCTAGAATCAAGTATAATTGCCTATGCCATAATATACACAACTTTCTTTAAATTTGTAGGAGCTGATAGAGGTGACGAGTTGCTTATGTGAATTCACCCAGTGCAGCTTGATAATTACAATTATGTTCACAATCATACCTGAAAATCAGCAGCTGGGGCAAGGTCTGATGAATCAGTAACTTCCCCATCATATTTGAAAGTAAACACAGCAGCAATTACAGCAAAGACTAGTGGGAAAACAGATCTATTAATACTGTTCTTGACACCCAATTCCGCCAGAATAAAATAAATGAGCATAACAATCAACTGGACCGAACAGAAAGATATTTCCAACACCCTACGCAGTTGCTCCTGAATAAGCATTCCAGCTGCAGCTCTGGTTCTTCTCACGATACAAGTATGCATACTCATAGTAATAGCAAAACCAAATGCTGACAATAGAAATGCAGCACGAAGGATCCTCCTCTTACTTTTCCCAAATATATCCAGTAAAAACGATGCTGCTTCCAACACAAGATAAAACACAGCAAGTGCACGTTTCTCATATTTACCAAGTAGCTCACAAATCTGTGATATACAAAGAATCCAATTATACATCTCAATCAATGAAATTGTACCAGTATTCATTAAGTTAAAAAGGTTAGGCTCAGAAATTGGAGGCCAATTGTATGCAAAACTTTGATATTCTTACCTCCATACATGTGCAATTCTCTAATATCACAGGAGCAGAGTCTGATATTTAAAATTTGAAGTGAGGACTAGACGTTTCAGTTACATCACAGCCATTGACGGTGGATTCAACATCATCAACGGGTTTATGAAATCTTCTAGCTTCGGTGCCAGCCCCAGGCACAATGTACTTGCTTAATCTTAATAGCACATCTTCACCCAGACTTTCTTGCTCCCGTAACACACAGACAGCCTTTAGTTCGGTATCGTAAATTCAATTTCTTAATCATTTTGCACTATTAATCTTTACAGGTCACACTGCATTTAAATTTTTGAGAGTGTTGATTTTAAAAATCCCCACTAGCCTCAATGAAATTAGGCAAAGAACTAAAAAAGTAATACTAAATTACTACTAATTAGTAATCAGGGAATATAACATGAATTCCTAATTTTTTTTTCGCATTTTTCTTTCCTATCTCTTCTTCGGAAAGCATAAAGATATAATTTTAGGACTTTCATATTCAATTTGGCAATGCATTAAGTAAACTTTGGGGTTTCATATCAAATCTAAGAGTTACTGATTTATTTCCCCTGCTAATGCAGGGTCTACTGACCGGATCTTGAATTAGATTGAAAAGCCCAAGGAAGAATCGAATTAATCGTAAGCTAACCTAAATTAAATTGAATCATAAGTAACTAATAATGGAAAAAAAAAAGGATATGGACCAGTAATTTGGGATCGTTAGCCTCAGACTCGACATTCTTGTAGAGGCCGGCGATCGTACGGGATCTCTTGAGGAAGATGATTACAGTGGTGGCATATCTCAATTTTATCAAGGCTTTCAAATTCGATAACTCCCCCATTTTTTTTTTCCCAATTCAGCTGTTTGGATTTTTTCCTTTTTTTTTTTTTTTGGTTTTTGTTTTTTGTGCTTACTGTTTGGGATACAACAAACTGATTTATCCTTGTGGCCAGCCAAGACTAGCAAGTGTCCGTACACTCGTGACATCACTCCTTGTCCTGGTGCCCGTTTGGGCGACCCACTCATTTAAACCTATGTTGACGCGTGTTGCTATTTGCCCTTTCGCTCTTTGTATGTTAGACACGTGTCTGTTGCTCTTTTTTCTTCGAATTACATAAAGTAGCTCTCATTTCATTGTCAATAAAATATTTAGTAACATTTTTTACCCTCCATTTCCAATGAATTTACATTCGAGGAGCAGTGCTAGCGCGCGAGAATGGCGCGAGAAACTGCAGTATAAGCTGCCGTTTTGACCTTCAACTAGCGCCGTTTTTATTTAAAAAAAAATATTTTCTTTTTTTTTAAAAAAAACTTTTTCGTGCCATTCTCGCGCCCTTCTTACCAAAAGCATTTTCCTTTACATTCAGAATGCCACCGTACTTTTTTGTTTTGTTACTTAATTCTCCAAATTGAGCAAAACACTAGCTTCCACCTTCTTTGACTTTCAAACGCACAAAAGTTACAGAGCATTTTTAGATGATGGTTTAAATTTGAAGTGACTGTCTCAACAACGGCCAACAAGGAGTCGTTTAACTAGGAGTTTTTTTTTTTTTTGGAAAGGAGTTGTATAGATAAGATTATCAAGGCCAGAAGGACGAGTTCGGTATTGTCTTGCATTTTCATTTTTTCCAAAACCAAAGATGTGGAAGATTATTAAGATTACATTTTAGTAATTTCCATTTACCTTACCTTTGTAAAATATCCTTTTATCACGTAATTTAAATTACATTAAGTTTCTATTTTATTATTAGAAAAATTATTAACCATCCACTTTAAGTTATTTAATTATAAAAAATTTATAAAAATTTAAATTTATTTAATTTTCAGATGCATTTTACAAAACAATTTTCTGTTTTCAAAAACCTAAAAAAAGGCCAAAAACGTGTTTGATACATAGTTTTTCCATAGGCATTTTTAAAATAAAAAATCAAGTTTCCACATAATAAGATCAGAGAACACTCATAAATCGCTTTCCTCGGGCATGTTCGGTATTGTTTCTGAATTAGTATTTTCTAAAAAAAATAAGAATAAAAATAATATTTTGCAGTTACTGTATTTCGAGTTTAAATATGAGTTTGGTATCATTTTGTATCTTATATTTTAAAACTAAATACAGTAATATGTGTTTGATGGACATAATTGAGAATTGTAAAAACAATGAATGTGTGTTTGGTAGTACCGTTTTTTAAAATAGTTTTTCTTAAATATTTAAGTCATACTTATAATTAAAAAATAATTGTTTAATTAATACATACACAAACATACTATAAGGAATTTAAACTAAATAATTATCAAAAATTACATGATAATAAAGCTTTCATATTATCATTACTAAAAAAAAATGTTTACATTGTCATTGTTTTTACACTATAATTAAGATATATATTACAACACATGATTTAAACAAAATAATTATAAAAAAATTACATGATAGACATCATGCGCTACGTATGTAATCATTCCACAAAAGAGTTGCAATTTTATGTCTTGTAGCATTTATCTCTTGAACACTTGCTGGAGATAAATCAATATTAGAAAGTGGCCTACCAGTATCTCATTTTTCATTGGTAACCATATCGTGCACATCAAAGTCCTCAAATAATGATTTCAGTTCTGGTAGACCAATCGGCCTTATCCTCACCATCAACATCTTGTGGATCCATGTCTTGTTACTAAAAAAATGAGAAAAAAGATAACATATATTAAATATTAATCAAATTAAAAAAGTTAAGTACAAAATTAGACAAAGTATCTGTAACATTATTACAACTGACTTAAGAAAACAAAGTACTTCAAAGTTCAAATCCAGTAGAAACAATTCACAACAAAAGTCAATTACACGAAAAGATCAAACCAAGTAAAATTTCAGATCTCCATTCTTCTTTGAATTTTCCCACTAATCAAACAAACCCATATATATACATAATACAACTGTGCATATTAGCTTGAAGTTTTTTTATAATAACCATATATACAACTGTGTATATTAAACAAACCCATTTATCCCTTACTTTTTTTATAATAACCAAAAACCACCTTAAGAATATAATTTTATAATATTACCCTTATTATTAAATACATTTTTACTCATATTTATTATAATTGAAATAAATCATAAGAATAAAAATTAAAATAAAAAATTAAGTATTAAAAACAAGAAATATATGTTTTGATGTGAATAAAAAATTAATAATTAAATATTTTTCCTGTACTTCTTTTTATTTTATAGGCATTTTCTCATAATAAATATTTTACAATATTTCAAAATTAAATGTAAAAAGTACAAGAACAATATTCTATTATTTATTTTATAATAATTTTTATTTATCATTCAAGTTTTCTTATGATAAATTTTTTATTATTTATAATAATTTTCTTATATATTTATAATAAGAAATTATTTATAAAATTAAAAAAGTACAAGAAAAATATTTTATTAGTAATTTTTTTCACATCAAAACATTTATTTTTTATTTTTAATACTTAATTTTAATTTTCATTTATATGATTTATTTAATTAATAATAAATGAGTAAAAGAATATTTAAAAATAAAAATAATATTATAAACTTATCTTTATCATGAGATTATTAACTATTATAAAAATAATAGGAGAGTAAATAGTATGTGTTGATTATAATAGGGAGAAAATTGACAATCTCCCCAAACCAAATTACACATATTTATCCAACCGGACTACAAAGTAATTGAAATTAATTGTAACACCTATGACAAAAACGTGGACCCAATGTGCTTTTATAGTCAAAATTGAAGCCTATAATTATAGTCAACTTGAATCTGAATCAAATGAGCGCATTGTCAGACTCCTAAAATAAGCCACTGACATAGGTATATATGGATATTGTTTCTTAGAATCATCAATGGTCACTGTCGCCAACATAGGCATGCTGCCGTTTGCGTCCGGATCCTCATAGCCAGTAGTAATTGGCATAGGAACCTGAAAAGTTGCAAACTAACAAAGATTTGATATCTGTACTCATTTAGCCATACACAAAAGGATTTCTAAATCTACAGAGGCACCCTCGCATTATACATACAAATTATTAAAGCAATCTTTTAGAGACTTCATATGACAAAATTATTGACTGACACAATGCAATCAGAAAATCTTTACATTTCCTTCTTTCTTCTTTCCACAATATTGCAAAAGCTTACCGTCTCATCTAGTTTTCTTTATATTTGTAGGAACTCTTAGTCATAGAGGTGATAAGTTACTTACGTGAATTCAAAAAGTGCAGCTTGATGATTACAATTACGTTCACAATCATACCTGAAGATTCTGCAGTGGGAGATCAGAAGCTGAGGCCATAAGAGAGCTGGCAAGGCCTGATGAATCAGAAACTTCCCCCTCATATTTGAAAGCGAACATAGCAGCAATTATAGCAAAGACTAGTGGGAAAACAGGTGAATTAAAACTTTTCTTGACACCCTTTTTCGCCAGAATAAAATTAATGAGTGTAACAATCAACTGGGCCAAAGAGAAAGATATATCCAACACCATAAGTTGTCGCTTCTGTAAATGCATTCTGGTTGTAGCTCTGGTTCTTCTCATTGTCCAAGAATGCGTACTTATAGTAATAACAAAACCAATTGCTGACAATATCAATGCAGCAAGAAGGATGCTCCACTTTCTTTTCCCATATATATCCAGTAAAAATGATGCTGCTTCCAACACAAGATAAATCACAGCAAGTTCACGCTTCTTATATTTACCAAGCAGCTCACAAATCTGTGATATACAAAGAATGCAATTATACACCTCAATCAATGAAATTGTATTGTCATTCATTAAGTGAAAAAATTTAAGCTCAGAAATTGGAGGCCAATTGTATGCAAAACTTTGATATTCTTACCACGATATACCCAATTCCAAAGAGGAAAATGGGTACGCGAGCAATATTCAAATATCAAAATAGCATACTTTCAAAATTAAGGGAGGAATAAATGTTTCAGTATCAATTATCATTACATCATGGCCATTGATGGTGGATCGAACGGGTTGTTGAAATCTTCCAGTAACAATGCCTTCACTTGGTGGCACATCTTCATTCGAAGGCAGACCCAGATTTTCAGTAAAGTGAGGTACAGCCACAGATGAAGCTCTAACTTGTTCCTGTAACACACAGACAGCCTTTAGTTCGGTATCGTAAATTCAATTTCTTAATCATTTGTACTATTAATCTTTACCGTTCACACTGCATTTAAATTCTTGAGAGTGTTGATTTTAACAATCCCCACTAGCCTCAATGAACTTAGGCAAAGAACTAAAAAAGTAAAACTGAATTACTTCTAATTACTAATTAGGGAAAATAACATGAATTCTTTTTTTTTTTTTCGCATTTTTCTTTCCTATCTCTTCTTCGGAAAGCATGAAGAATATGTGATATAATTTCAGGAGTTTCATATTCAATTTGGCAATGCATTACGTAAAGCCCATTTATTTCCATTGCTAATGCAGGGTCTACTGACCCGATCTTGAATTAGATTGAAAAGCCGGAGGGAGAATCGAATACATCGTAAGCTAACCTAAATTAAATTAAATCATTAGTAACTAAAAATGAAAAAAAAAAAAAAAGAAGAAGGATATGGACCAGTAATTTGGGATCGTTAGTCTCAGACTCGACATTCTTGTAGAGGCCGGCGATCGCACAGGATCTCTTGAGGAAGATGATTACGGTGGTGGCATATCTCAATTTTATCCAGGCTTTCAAATTCAATAACTTCCCCAATTTTTTCATTCCCATTCAGCTGTTAGGATTTTTTTTTTAGTTTTTTGTGATTTCTGTTAGGAATACAAAAACAAAACTGATTTTTACTCTTGGCCAAAGACTAGTCAAGTGTCCGTAGTACTGCTAACATTCCTTTCTTCTTCCCGCTGAAAAAACAACCACTCTCCATCTCCCAAGTGCCTGTTTGTAACTGGCACAGGTGGAAGTGAAGGGAAAATATTCAAAATATATAATTCCGATTAAGGGTGCATTTCGAATGCATATTACAAAACAATTTTCTGTTTTCAAAAAACGTAAAAATGGGATTATAAAATCGTGTTTGATGCATTGTATTTTAAAAGGACATTGTTGAAATAAAAAATAAAGTTTCCAAACTTATCACATAAAATCATACAACACTCATTTATCATTTTCTTCTATTTTATAAAACACCTGACATAAACGACTAAAATAAAAAGTAATATAAAATTCTTTTTTTTCATTCACTGCAAATTTATTCTTTTTTCCTACCAACGCCTTTTTTTTAATTTACTAATCCTCTTTTATCTTTTCTATCACAACTCAACAAGATCTTTTGATTCTTTAAAAAGAAATTAATACCAAATTTTTTCATAATCTCAATAATAGAGACAATATCTCAAACACAAAAATTTACAAACAAATCAAGCAATTCAATTGTGATCAAATCTCTCTACTTTTCTTTCTCTCCACTTTTCTTTATGTATCATCCCCAAATAATAGAAATTCTCATTCACCGCTATTTCTACATTTTTTATTTTGCTGTTTTAGCAACTATATTTTAAAAAAATGCTACCAACGCATTTTCTATTTTTAAAATTACTATTTTAAAAACATTATTTTCAAAAAACACCATTTTTTATTACTCCATTTTCATTTTCCCAAAAGCCAAAGATGTTTAAGATTATCAAGACCACAAAATATCAGCATCTATATACTTCATCTGCTTCTTCATATGAAGAGATCAGCGTATGCATAAACATGTGTTGACAGAATTTACAGCCATAAAATGCAACATGTAAATTTCACAAAGTACTGGTTTTCATTTTTGAAAAAGAGTTATTTACACCAAATTGATGCCAAGCACTCTGCCCAGAAAGGAAAATCGTAACCGAAAAAACCAGTCCACGTGAAGGGAAGGAAACACAGCAATTTAAATGCCACTGATCTGTCTGCAGGGGGTCAATAAGCAATGAAAGAATGTGTGCACCATCTCAGTTTCTCAGATTTTTCCTCTTAAAAAAATAATTCACACAAGCAATTTATTATTTATTCATCTCCACACGCTTCTTAACAATTTTCATAAGTCTGTAAACAATCAGTGAGCTGTCTGAATGATCAGTTTTATATTTTGGGCTGAGAGAAGAATTTCTTAGTCTCATTAACTGAGATTCGCCCAGTCTATAAATTGATCCCCAGTACATGCACTAAGAAGATATCAGATCATTATTCTGTTGAAACTTTGTAGCTGATGAGTTATGATTAACACTTGCAAGATGATAACATTTAAGCAAACTTTCCCTCAATTCTATAACAACCTCTGTTATTGCTATCTTCTGTTTAACCTTGAATGAAAGCAATATCCATAATTTGCCGCAAACTGGAATGTAACTTTTCCTTGTGAGGGATTAAAACTATCTGCAAATGGCTATGATTGCAATTATTTTATTGGTTAGCTGTTTACAAAACATCCTACCACCTTAAATGCTCTTTCCTTATTTTTATACTCTTTTTCCTTTTTCTCCTTGTTTCTACCAATTTTCTTATTCTTTCCTCTACAACATCTCATTTCTAATACCATCAGGAAATTATATACGAAGTATCAGCAATAGAACGCTTAAAAATATGCATGTTTCTAGAAAAGTTTTAAAGATTGAGCTCCGAAAAGCTGCATTTTTGGAAAGAAAACGAATGTATAAATAATCACATATTGCAGGCAAACAGAAAGAGAAAGAACTGATTTCCCATCTGCATAAACAATCATGAATGCTACATCTATTTGCACTGAGAGATCTTGACATAAAATGTAGAATATTGAGAGGACACATCATGATAAGGAAAAGGAACTGAGAATATAGCAGCCAAATCAATTATATCACCTATGAACTACATTCTGCTCAAGAAGATACATTAAGCCATTCAGGATCTGCCTTGTGTATGAAGAGACTTGAGAATCCCTCAAGTGGTACTTTTGATAGAGATTTGCAAGTGAACCCTTCGTTACAAGCTCAATGAAGATATAAAGCCTATTTTCATCCGGAAATCATTTGATAACTTTGAATTAAAGAGCCAGAAATAAAATAAGCACACCTAAACAACCAGACATAAAAGGACAATTTAATATAACAGAGACAAATTCCATAGAAATTCACAAAATTAGTTACTATGCCACACAAAGTGTGCAACGGGGCTACATTTTTCTTCAAATTTAGGACTATAGGGAAGTTCCTTGTTCTTTCATGTACATTACCATATGAGATAGGTTTATATATACTGGGATGCCAGATAATAATGAAGTGCACAACTAAATGTAGCTGGAACAAATTAAATGTGGCAATAACAGAGTTCCCATCAGGTATATAGATAGTTTGGGAACACTGGTGATTTAATTGTAGCATAAAACTTTGTTTCTGAAGAATATCCTGCCAAGTATGACCACTTAATTCAATTGATTATGTTAATGATAAGGACAATGTTGGTATAATTTTCACATAAAAGAAAAAAGAAGAAAAATTCAAATAGTGCTAAAGTCAATAACATGCATTACCAAATACACAGTGCTTCAAATTCCAGCAAAATCATAGGTGTTAGGGGTCTATAAGTGTCACTACAAGCGCAGAGTTCTGGCTCTCACTTCACAAATATCACTACGAGCAAATGAAAGGTAAAAAAAGCAAGCATTAAGGATAGACGCATACCTTGTCTGTGCCAAGATATCGAACTATGTTGTCATGTCCAAACCGACTCAAAAGAGCAATTTCCCGAGCCACTAAACAGATTATTAGAAAAATGATCTTGTCATGTAGCTATTTAGAGGCAGAATAAAAATGTGCAACTGCATGATTTGTAATTTAAAGCAGAGAAAAAGACTACAGAATAATATGTAATGGACTTCCAGCAGGACAAGACTAATCATGCCACCTGCTCAAGTTGAAGAATGCTCTGCTTTCCCCGAGCTCCTTGATTCTGCAAAGAAACCTCCTTCACAGCAAAAAAGAATCCATCACTGCAAACAAACCAGAAAGCATGAGAGAAGCTGCTAAAAATATAAGCATATGCTCATGGATGCTTGCACATAAACATGTATATCAAAGGTAGTAAACAAGGCCAAGTTAATCATTTTAGGTCTGACCACATAAATATAATCCTAACCGCTTTCAGAATATGGATTCATTGCAAAAGAAATAAAATACTCCTCAAAATCTTAGAAATATTTAGAAGTAAATGGTAAAATAGTTGCAAGAAATCATTGTTTCAAGTAAGAATATGCAAAAGAATATCCAGTCTAGCTCATCATCAACCATCACTGCCTCAAAAACGAAATTGAATTTCTCTCACATGATTATTTTCAGAAATAAGACGAGTAGATTTACAAGTAGCTTACCCAAAAACCCCATTGAGGTCTCATCATGAAGTCTATCACTTTTCATGTAGTATCGTTCAGAAAGCAGAAAAAGTATTCCATAAGCTCCTAGAAACTTCCTTCTAATCCAACATTGTACATCCTTTTAACTTATTAAAAACTTTCAGCATGTACATATCAATAAGGCTATGTAACCAAATGGATATTGAAATGAAAACAGAACAATAAAACTCCTGTTCACAAGTTCCAAGTATATTAACACAGGAACAGATTTCACTTACTCAGTGAGGCCTTCATACACAGACGCAAATGACCCACTTCCCAAAAGCTCACCCTTTTGCCATGACATTATTCTTCTTTTAAATTTCCTATTCAGAAAGACATTATAAACTGGTTCCAAAATTATGCTAATTGGATGATCTTTAGAATCATCATCATCATCATGTGAAACATATTCTACATCATCAACACAATCTTGAATTCTTCTAACTTTGGCAGCCTCGGTCACAATGTATTTATGTAATGACATATAATATTGAATTTTATGCCGGAGAAATGCGACCCCCAACAAAAGATTACTAAATATATTCCGCACAGATGAAAATGCTCCCAACACAAGATGACTGAGTAGATATACCTCAAAGTATGTTGCCTTCAATACAGCATAAGTTAATAGATTCCCTACACGGAGGGAAAACACCGCATTTGTATGTTTCAGTATCTTTAAATCATGGCCTTTGATGGTGGATCCTATGTCATCAACAAATTCTTGAAATCTTCTAGCTTTGGCATAGTATTCACTTGATGGCAAATCGTCAAGTGATCTAGTAAAATCAAGTGCACCTTTTTGAGAATGTGGGTTGCAACTTATTCACTTGATGCCGCATCATCAACAAACTGCAATGCAGCTCTTTGAACATAAAGTGCAGTCCTTATTTTCTCCTGTAACACAACAGACAGCCTTGAGTTGGGTATACTAAATTCAATGTCAAAATCATTTTGTACCATTTATCAATCCAGATCCAGTTCACACTGCATTTAAATTCTTAAGGCACTGAAACTCTCTACATTACACCAGTATAACAAAAGGGTAGTGATACTCTTACAAGGTTTGTATCCCAGCACTACCAATACAAAATCACCATTCGGATGAGAAATGATAAGGCTTAATAACTCATCTATCACGTGACCATATAAGATAAAGTCACATCATCTGGGATAAAAACTTTGCATCTCAACTTTGTAAGCCTATCATTATACAGTTAAAGAAAATATGAGAGTTGAACTAACCCTCTGTTCAAAACAAAATCTGTTTCAACGAAGAAAAATAATAAAGGAATGAAAGTAGCGAGTAAAAGAGGACCCATATTTTGGGCTTGTCATCGCTGGCCTGGGCATGGTTGGCGAGATTGGCGACCATACGGGACCTTCCACGGCGGTTCTTGACGATAGCGCAGGCAGATCTCCATCGTTTCAAGGCTTCCTCCGACGGTTGCATGGATCTCATGGGTGTACCGCATCGAAATCCTTCCGAGTTGAAAAACATTTCAATTTGTCTGTTAGTCGGCTGTTAAGACTTGAGTAGGAGAGGATTATTAGCTTTCTTTCATCTCAGGGGCGGAGACAGCATATTGATTGACTGTGGCTTATTGAACGGTAATGTAAAAAAATTTAAAAATAAATAAATGTATAAATTAAAAAGATTTATCATAATTCAAAGTGTGTTTATAATTTTATCTCAGCTGTATTGAATGAAGAGACAAGGAGTTATTCGAAATTTGGAGGAAAAAAGAGGTATATGCCACTGTCGTCACCACCTTTTTGGCTCAGAAAGAAAATAAAAAAAACGGGTTTAGGAATTTGGGATGAGTGCTGAACGGACGGTGGAATTAGTAAAAATAAAATTAATAAAAAATTATTAATGAGCTTGTGGATTATTTAAAAATTAAATTAATATTAATATTTAATTATTTTTGTATTTAAAAATCTTGAGTGTGCGAATTTAAGTGTAAATATGTGTTGGAGGGTGGAGTATATATTATTGGGGGCTTAAGTATAATTCATTAGAGATTTTAGGAAAAACATAAATAAACATTAAATTCTTCTTTTTTTTTCAAGTGGGGACTCAAGTCCGTCCTACAATAACTCCGCCTCTGCTTCATCTTCTCTCCCACACGAAACAGTCAAAACATTATTAAAACGGGGTGTTGAATAAATAAGTGTGTGTGTACATAAAATATACAAGAAGTCAAGAAAGTCTTCCCGGTGCCAACACGTCCACATCATCTGCTGATGTGATGGTGTTGGCCAATTGATTTATGACACACGTGTAATGTGTTAGATAGAGGTAAATTTTTTTTAAAAAAATAATTGCCCTCAAAGGTAGAGTTTCCTAATTTAAGCTCCAAAGAACTAAATTGATTGAACTAGATTAATTTTTAAAAATTAAATTGAATTAGATTAGATTAGACTATCTTAAATTATATACTATTATCTTTTATTTAATATAATATAGAATAGGACTATGGTAAATTTAACTTAATGAAGCGAAAATAACCATCTAATTAGTTTAGTTTTTAAAATTATATTACTAATTGTGGAATTTAATATTAATATTCAATATTGTTGTGTATAAATAATTGAATAATTTTTTAATATTACATACTAGTTAAAATAAATTGTTGAATTAAAATTTTGATTTTAAGCTTAAATTAAATACAAGTTTAAAAAAATTTATTGAATAAAAATTTGATATTAATAGTAAATTTGGATTATAATATGATATTTAATTCTATCTAAATCCATGTGAAAATGGGAACTACTAATCCATGAATTTTGGACTAAAACTTAGACTAATTTATTAATCAGCCAAACACGACTTTTGATTGCATTAAATTTTTTATGGTTCAAATTAGTCTAGTCCCACATTTTTTCCAATATCCAAAAGCACTCTAAGTATAAAACCACATTTTATTAATTAGAGTGCTGCTAGCTGACACGAAGGGCGCGAGAAACGGCAGTGCCCCCAAGCGCCATTCGTGTCAAAAAAAAAAAATTTAAAAAGTGCTTTTTTCCAAAAAGCAACAAAGTTTATAAAACACGCAACGCGCCATTCGACAAACGCACTCGTGTTATAATACTCCAGACTTTGTTAAAAACAAAACGAAGCATTGAGCTTGACTTATAACGCGAAACAGAAGAAAAAAAGAAAAACAGTAGCCATTTTCTACTCCGCCACTTCAGATCCAGATCCAGCAACCAAGAGTCAGTCGCTAGTCACCATTTTGTTTGCCATTTTCTTCCTTCTCTGGACAACTACAAGGTATTATTTCATACATGAAAAATACTTTATAGTACATGGTACATTTAGAATTATTTTTTTAAAATTTAATTTGTTGGAGAAAAATTTTATTGTTAAGTGAGTATTTTGGTGTGGTGTTTGCTGATTTATGTGTTAGCTCATTTAGAATTATTTTTTTAAAATTTAATTTACTGGATTAAATTTATTGTTGGAGAAAAATGTTATTGTTAAGTGATTTGGATGTGGTGGTTGCTGATTTATGTGTTAGCTCATTTATAATTATTTTTTTAAAATTTAATTTGCTGGATTAAAGTAATGTTGGAGAAAAATGTTATTGTTAAGTGAGTATTTTGGTGTGGTGTTTGCTGATTTATGTGTTGGCTCATTTATAATTATTTTTTGTAAATTTAATTTGCTGAATTAAATTAATGTTGGAAAAAAATGTTATAAAAATTTATAATAACTTATTGTTAATTATTTTGTAGAAATGGAAAATTTTGAAAACGAGCATGCAATAGAAGATGTACAACAAGAAAAGTATGAGCCAACTCTCAAGATGTTATTTGATGATCATGAGGAGATGTTTGAGTTTTATTAAGCTTATGGTAAACAAGAAGGGTTTCCTGTGAAGAAGCTAACTAGTAAGAAAGGGACTGTGACATTTGCATGTGGCCGTAGTGGCAAGCCGAAAAGTCAATCTTCTGATCCGTTGAAGCCGAAACCTATTGTGAAAATTAGTTGTGATGCTAGAATTGGAGGTTGTGTAAATGAAGATGGAAAATGGGTTCTTCGAACTTTAAACCTTCAACATAATCACGGATTGAGTCCGGCCAAAGCTAGGTATTTTCCTTGTAATCGGAAAATTAATGCAAGTGCAAAAAAGCGTATTGAAATGAATGATTGTGAGGGAATTAACATTGCCCAGAATTTTAAATCTATTGTTGTTGAAGCTGGTAGGCATGAAAATGTATCATTCTTAGAGAAAGATTGTAGAAATTTTGTTGACAAAGCAAGACGACTACAGCTTGGAGAAGGAGATGCTATGGCAATTCTAAAGTACTTCCAGAAGAAGCAAGCTCAGTGCAAGAGGTTTTTTTTTAGCATTGATTTAGATGAGCATGATCGCATAAAGAATGTATTTTGGGCAGATCCGAGGAGTAGGGCAGCTTACAAATATTTTGGAGACGTCATTACATTTGATACCACATATCTTACCAACAAATATGACATGCCTTTTGCTCCCTTTTTCGGAGTTAATCATCATGGCCAGTCCATTTTGTAAAGATGCGGATTGATTTCACAAGAGGATACGGAGACTTTTACTTAGTTATTTGAGGCGTGGCTATCATGCATATCCGGTTCTCCTCCAATTGGTATTATAACAGACCAAGACAGAGCAATGCAAAAGGCAATTGAGAATGTTTTTCCTACAACTAGGCATCAATGGTGTTTGTGACATATAATGAAGAAAGTGCCTGAGAAGTTAGGGGCTTTTAAAGAGTGTGAATGTATTATTTCTTCTTTGCTTTCCGCTATTTATGATTCACTGAGCCCTACTGTGTTTGAGGAAACTTGGCATGACATGATTACAACATATGATTTATGGGAGAATGATTGGTTAAATGGTTTATATGATGAGAGGTATCGTTGGGTTCCATGCTATTTGAAAAACAATTTTGGGCAGGAATGTCAACAACTCAGCGAAGTGAAAGTATGAATGCATTTTTTGATGGATTTGTTAACTCAAAAATAAATTTGAAGCAGTTTGTGAAACAATATGAAAATGCTTTGAAAAGGAAAGCTGAATTAGAATGGCAAGCAGATGCCAAGTGTTTCAGCAAAAAGACTCAATGTGTGACAAGATATGAGATGGAGAAGCAAGTTGAAGAGGTGTACATAATTTCTAAGTTTAAAGAATTCCAACAAGAATTAACTGCACTGATGTATTGTGATACACGGGATTCTGTGGGATCAATATATGAAATCATTGAATCATATGGGCAAGGTCAGAAAAGAAGCTTTGAGGTTGTTTTTGAAGAAGATGAGTGTGAAGTTACTTTTGTTTGTTCAAAGTTTCAATTTAGGGGGATTCTTTGCAGACATGCTCTTACAGTGTTGATACATAACAGTGTTGAACTACTTCCAGAGAAGTACATTTTATTGAGGTGGAGGAAAGATGTGAGGAAATCGTATAGTAAGGTGAAAGTTAGTTATGCTGTGCAGAATTTATCCTTTCAACAGGAAATATATGATAAAATGTGTGCTGCTTTCGCTGAGGTTACAGATGTAGCTGCTGATCATGAAAGTAGTTACATCTTTGTATTGGATTGGATTAAAAAAGCACTGAACGATCTGCCCAAGCAAATTCGTAGTGAAAGTGTGGAAAAAACTGTTATTGGTGAAGCAAGTGTTACTGGTGAAGGAAGTTGTGGCAGCAACAATGATGAACGTGTAATTAGTGATCCAGTAGCGGCACGTCGTAAAGGTCGTCCTCCTTGTTTGAGGAAACAATCTTTAATTCACAAGAAGCCTGCACAAAGAACAAGAATGCACAACAAAATGAGGTTTGTTCAATTACAAATATATGTTTTGCTAATTTAATTTTTTACTCCGTTTAATTGTCTATTATATTTTTACAGGATTCACAAGCAAATACTTCATCGTCTTATAAAATGCCTAATGAAATATCCACACAGCAGAGCAATGTGCCATGGTAAGTTTGTAAATCTTTATTTTAATCATTTCTTTTAATTGAAAGATATGTAATTAAGTATATTGTTGATTGTATGTACAAATTACAGGAAGGAAGTACTATTAATGGAAATCTCAACCAATACAGGACTTTAGGCTACTACAGTATAAGAATTAAATTCACGACTTTATTATTTTTTAGAATTTGTAATATGAATTTTACATATAATTTTTTTATTTGCTTAGGTACCTATATACCCATCCCAAGTTGGTGAAAATAATTTTTATCAGTCATTTCCTTATAATTGGCGCCCGGCAAGTTGTCGTCTTCAAATCAAATTTTATTAATGTATACTGCTAGTTTTAAATCTCTAAATTATGATATGATTAATTATTATTTTTTTATAGTATAGCAATCACTCCTACTATATGCTTTGCAGTCGCATTATTCTTCTCCTTCGATGAGTTATCAAGGATCAGAAAATGTGAATTTGCAGCAATTACTGCATCAACAATGTAATGAAGACAACAATCACCGTGATTGATGCTTCTCTTGTATTCTGCCATTATTTATTTCAATTAACATTTTGGTTATATTTGGTTAAAAATGATGGATTGTAGTGATGAATTAATAATATATGATTATTATGTTTTCGATGACATCAAATTTTTGGATAAAGGATAAGTCAAACTTTTGATGACATCAAATTAGTAGAAATTTCTAAGTTTACATGCCCTCTTGTTACTGCAGTTTCTAGTTGAATTTTCAAACAAATTGATTTCATTTGTTTGCCGTGAGTTTTTCCATTTATTTCACAATCAATTATCAAATGCACTAGCCGGAGATTTGGCATTGATTGAAATCGGATATTAAATTAACTTGTCCATTACAAGTTTTTAAGTTCCCATTTACCTTTTATGTACTGTGACATCAAACTCTTTCGGTTGCCTATGTTAATGGTTCAAAAACGAAGCATTCAAACAATAATATGAATCTAATTTGAAACTCAATAGAGTGAAACAACTAAGAAACTTATATGTCCAGAGAAAAAGCTATTATATATGTCCAAAGACTTGTCACAGTACATAGTACCAATTGAAATAGCTTAAAAGTAATACTTGAATATAAAGCATAGAACAAGAATCACAAGTATTCTAATTAAATCATATCCTAGTGTCTGTCTCTGACGAAATTCATCATCGAACAAACGTCTCTGTAATTCAAGTTCTTTATGAAACAATTGAAATTTAACAGATAAACACTCAATCTCCAATACCAACTTCCTAACTTCCTCCGCCAACAAGTCATTTTTGTCTTCGTTAGGTTTACGGGCGTCTGCCCATTGAAATTTCTTACATCCTTTACATTTCCAAAATTTACGATTTGGATTCTTTGTTGTACGTGATGTTAACAACTTCATCTGATCACCGTATTCGTTACATGTTTGCAGTGAGTTTCGATTTTCACTTGTGCTAGATGACATAGTCATTAATAGACTATTTAAACTGCAAAAAAAATCCAGAACATTAAAACACAAAAAAAAAAAAAACAGGACTTACCAAAAGTATGCATATACTACACTGAGTTTCAGAAACACCAAACATGTCATTAAACCTTAAACATGTAATATGTTTGTCCAACAGATGAAGAAAACCCAAAATGTTTGTTAAGCTTATTACAAAATACATACGAGCTTCTCTACCCATTCAAATCTATTTATGTGATAGACAAAAAATTCACAACAGCAATTGAAATAAAGAATGAACAAAGCAAAAAATCATTCTAGACCAAACATTACATCATGAAAACTTAATAATCAGAACTAAACTTACTAATCAAAACTTACTTACTAATCAGAACAATACTTACTCAAAATTTACTAAAAGAATGAACGGCAAAAAAAAAAAAACAGAACAAAAATCAAAACCAATAATCGATCTGAACGAACCCAGCAAAAAATAATTCCAGATCCAAAAATTCAGAAGCAATAATCAATCTCAACGAACCCAGTAAAAAAGACAGGAGCAAAAATCAATCTCAACTAACCCAGTAAAAAATAATTCCAGAGCAAAAAAGACAGGAGTAAAATTTCACAACCAACAATCTATCTCAACTAACTCAGCCAAAATCATTCTAGAGCAACCAAAAATCAGAACCAAAATTTCATAACCCATCCCTGATTTTTTTCAAACCCATAAAATCAATCCACACTTCCAACGAGTCCAGCGAAAGCCTCAAAAACCAACCCATTTCATGCTGGGATACTATTTATGAGTGCGTGAGAGAGAAGGAAGCAAATAATACCTTGGGCGACGACCCAGTTTGTGTCGAGAGGAATTTAAAAAATGCCGAACAAAATGGCGAGTGGGTCTTCGGTCTTGCTGGATCTGGAACTGCTTGCTCGTTTATCTCTTCGTGCTGGAAAACAAAGCTTTCAGTTTGGATCTGGAAGGGTAGTGGTTGTTGAAACAAAGATCTAAACGGACTGATCTCGAAGTTTTGGCTTGCGTTCGAGCTGGAAAACAAAGCTTTCAGTTTAGATCTGGAAGTTGTTGCTGAAACGAAGCCTTGAGTTTTGGCTTGCGTTCAAGCTGAAGATTTGCTCTGAGGCTTTGCTCTGAGTTTTGGTGGCTTTGCTATGAGTTTTGGCTTCTGTGTGCTTTAGACTTTTAGTTTTGTTTTGCTCGCAATTGTATATTAAACGCGCTCTTGTTTTTTTTTTTTTTTAACTTACACGCGCGAGAATGGGGGAGGGCGAAACGGCAGCAGAAGCTAACGTTTCTCTCGTCATTCTCGTGCGGTTCTCGCTCTTTAGCATTTTCTTTTTTTTAAAAAAAAAAAAATTGTCCTCAAAAGGTAGAGTTTCCTAATTTAAGCTCCAAAAAACTAAATTGGATTGAACTGGATTATTTTTTAAAATTAAATTGAATTAGATTAGATTAGACTATCTTAAATTATATAGTATTATCTTTTATTTAATATAATATAGAATAGGACTATGGTAAATTTAACTTAATGAAGCAAAAATAATTATCTAATTAGTTTAGTTTTTAAAATTATATTACTAATTGTGGAATTTAATATTAATATTCAATATTGCTGTGTATAAATAATTGAATAATTTTTTAATATTACATACTAGTTAAAATAAATTGTTGAATTAAAATTTTGATTTTAAGCTTAAATTAAATACAAGTTTAAAAAAATTTATTGAATAAAAATTTGATATTAATAGCAAATTTGGATTATAATATGATATTTAATTCTGTCTAAATCCATGTGAAAATGGGAACTACTAATCCATGAATTTTGGACTAAAACTTAGACTAATTTATTAATCAGCCAAACACCACTTTTGATTGGATTAAATTTTTTATGGTTCAAATTGGTCTAGTCCCACATTTTATCCAATATCCAAACCATAGTCTTCTATGGTGGTGTTGGCCAATTATTTGTGGCATGTGTTGCAACACTTTTAAACCCTAATTTTTTTTAATATTATTACTGTTATTATATACAGAATGAGTTTGCTTTAATGCAGGATCCCAGCGCATGTTTCACTCTCATTTGCAGCGTTTTCCTTATCCATTCTTCCAACAATTATTCATTTAAATTAACTAAAACTATCATTCACGACCCAGTATTCCATAACTTTATGTAAAAGCTGAAAAACGAGTCAAGGACAAAAGCATTAGCTTCACCATCGCTTCCTACTGGCACTCGTTTACAATATGGGGAAACTAAAATGTTTCCAAATTTCTATCTGCTTTTAAGCTCTTTGAAATTGGAATTGGTCTTGTTCATCGAAACTAGAGTTGCTTTTCAATTTTGCGATCATCATCAATCTTTTCCCTACTGTTGTAGTATTATGAACAATCGAAATCCTGCAAAATTCTGCATATAAGCATGACATTAATAGAGGGCTAGGTCTAAGATTTCTAGATATCCAACTCAAAAAACCAGTCTATGACTTATCTGACTTATAAACTTAAGTAATCTCCCTTTACTAACTAACGTGGAACAACTCAACGGACATTATACTCCATCTACTTCATATGAACAGATTAACCACATGTTGACAGAATTTACTTTTTAGCTCCATAAAATGCAGAACATATTAGTTTCACAAGTACTGACTTATATACTTTTCAAAAAGAAGTTTGAACATCAGCTTGATATTTACAATTCCCATGTAAAAATAAAGCCGAACACTGCCCAAGAAAAGAAAAATGGAAAGTGAAATCGTAAATGAAAGTACCTAGCATTTTTACATGCCAATCATCTGTCTGCACCTTCTAAGTTTCTAATGCTAAATATCCCAGGGTGGATTGATCTAACAATAGATGCTTTCTCAGATTTTGACCCACAAAGCACAAGCAATTGTGCCTAGCACATATTCACCTGCAATGCACCATCTCTAACACCACATGTGTCTCATCTCAAAGCTTGTGTCATGTTTGGTTTGAAGAAATGAAAGGAAATGAGAGGGAAAAGAAATAAAGGAAAAAAAAATGAATTTCATGTCAAACCGAATAATGAATTTGAGAATGACTTTCTTTTTCTCTCATATTCTCTTCCCTTCTCTCATTTTCATTCCTCTCCTCTCCTTTCATTTGTTCCAACCAAATGGGCTAGAGTACTAGAAACTGGCTGCCGACACCTGCAAAATAGAGAACAATAACACTAGCGTTGAATTTATTCCTAAAGGAAATAGAACCAAATGACACACTGGTTACCCTCAAAGCAAATTAGTATAAGAAGCAATGTAGCCAGATCTAATGCGAATCTCTCAAGATTTACCGGCTATCAACAGGAAGGAGTTACATTATAGCATCTAGAGGCACTTGTATATTCCTTCACTCTGTGAATTGAGGTCCATTTGATGCATCACAATCTCGCTCCTCCATTTCTTATTCCCCGTGAGCAGGAGAGTGAAGTTGTAAACCCAAATGGATATTATATAAATGCATTTAACAATTATTTTCAGCATGTCGATGCTGCTAAACGCAAACAAGAAGTCAAACTTACAACTACAAAATGCAATTAATAATTTAAGGGTCTATTTAGTATTGAGGTGTTGTATATGACTATTGTGAAAAAAAATCTATACCTATGATATAAAAGTTGATAGTGTTTAATAATATAATTTATAAATTATATTTTTTCACGAAACTAGTAAATGTATTATAAGTTTTTCATCAAACAACTATGGCCGAAATTCAATTTGCCTTAAAAGCCGCAACTACACTACAACAGTACCAAACAAGCCCTAAAATTGGGTGATGATAGACTACCTATACATGAACCCCAAAGGATGATCAGAAGCTTTCATGACTGCATGATGAAATAATGAGGAGAAGGAAGTCCCCTAGAAGTTTGCAGTGGCCTCTTTACAAATGGATGCTCCATTAGTTGAGCTGCAGTAGGCCGATCATTAGGGTTGACTTGTAAGCATTTAAGAATAAAGTCCCGGGCATCCCTTGATAATGAATTAGGAATTGGAGGAAGTTCACCCCTGCCTATCTTGAATAATGCCCGCATCTGCCAACACACAAAATTAATCAATATCTAGACACCATATCAAAACTGATGCCAGCTTTCATAAATCACAAGGTTTAATATGAACAAACAGGCATATAAAACATGGAAAATTAGGGAAAGTAAATCAATCTGAATATATGATAATGTGTTTCATACGCCTTCCAAGTGAGAGTATGGAGGACGACGGGTTAACATCTCCAACACAGTGCACCCAAGGCTCCATATATCAGCAGTTAGTCCATAGCCGTCATCCTTTAAATTCACAACCTGAAAAGCACAATTAATTTGTTATCCCCAAACATCTAATAGAAACATTTTTGGTATGAGTCAACGCAATATATGAAAAGAGAAACTTACATTTGAGAAGCAAAAATCCAAATAAACAGAAATGATTGCAGACAAAAACCTTTATTTATTTATTTTTTTTAAAACAAGACAAAAAGTCAAAAACTTGTTAAATATGAAAAAATTACAACTTGAGAAATTCAACTCTCAAAACAGTGGAATTAATCCATAAATTAAAAAATATGGGGAATAGCAGAATAAAACAAATTCTCAAACATAACCATCACTCAATTTTGTAGGTATATGATGTATCTCTCATAACTAGAAATCAATTAATAAACTCATAATCTCATTTTAGGAAAAGGCCATTACGGACTAGCTTGAGCATAAGGTTTTCTAATGAGGTTACAGAAGGTTAATTAATGGTTTTAGCACAATCAAAGATCCCATTTTGGATTACATCGAAAAAGGCATAGGGGACTTTCAGAGAACCATCAAGTTAAATGGAGCTTCTAAGAAGTTGAAGTAAAAGATGACAAAGGACTAGTATTAAGGAACCTCGAGTTTTCAGAAGTCTTTAAAAGTGCTTGTGATATGTCTGGCACATATTACTTACAAGATAGGCACCTTTTACTTCTATTAGTTAAGTTTGCTTATAACAACTTTTGGTCATAAGAGTCTTGTTCTAGCTTCTCATGATATTTCCCTGTGCAAGCATATTAAAAATCTAACTCTACCCGCTAACTCTCATTTTCTGACTTTGCTATTGATTTTTTCATTGCATCTGTGACCTACGTATGCACTGAAATTAGATGAAATATTCTACTATATTGATACAGTATAGAAATAATAGAATTGTAAGGTCTAAATATACAGAAAATGATTATATTATGGTTTGAATTTCTGAAAGTTTCCCCATATAATTATTTAAAGAATCTACTTGGCCATTATTGACCAATACACAATATTTAGCTTGGACTAGTGCAAATCTACTTGATAGACTGTCCCATCTTCTGACATGCCATTTCCTTCTCAAGGCATCACCCAAACCTCATACGGTTTCTTTTGACCTTTTTTTTCCTAGTTTCTTCATCCAATCCTACCTCTGAATTTCTACAGCTTTACGTGAGCCAGTTGATGAAATTCCAAAAATTTTAAGGGATTAGTTATTACATCCACAAATGGTGAGTTAATTGTTTCCTAGTCTGATGGAAGAATCATTCAAGGAATCACAATTTTCACATAAGAATTGCATTCAACTGTCTTTTATCAAAGCCTTGTTTTCATTAAGATAAACCAGATTATACCATACTTTTATAATTTTCTAAATGATAAGAAATTCACTGCATGCTTATCCATTACTTGTGGTTGACAAAATTTTACCTCTACTGTCTTATGAGCAGTGAAATGCCAAAGGCAATGTCTTATGTGGTGAGCAATTTAGGTATTTGAAGGATGATCTGACTAAATTCATTTTGTCAGATTAATGGCTGACTAATTGATAATGGCTGACTAATTGATACTGGTATCTAGACGACCATGAGCCACTTTGGGTGGAAGGAGGCAGGGAGTTTGTGTCATCTTAATAAACAAAGGAATGTTCACCTATTTTACTAAAGAGTCAGTTTCCAGCTTTTTGGTGCTAGCATACCAGGGAAAGTTTGACAAATGCATACCAATACCAAGAACTGGAATAGACTTATCTACATCTAAAATGAAAATAGGTTGTTTCTCATTGACTTCAAATGAAATGCAGCAGACAATATTACCATAACTCAAATGAAGTAAGGTAGAGAATCTGTTTCACAATCCTTAAAACTATACAAAAGGCAAGTAATGGAAAAGAGTAAAAAAAAAATAATAGAAAAACAGCAGTGTCAAATTAAAAAATTAACCTCCTAAAAACTTTGCCAATCCTGTCATACTAAAAAGTGGACTTCAGAAGTCTGAAAAGGAAAAATCAGATTTTATGTCTCAGAGCTTTCAAATATTGCCGAAGATCAATGGTTATTAACAAGTAGATCAGTTACCCTTGAGACCGTGTAAATTTGTTTATAAATGATGGGCATTCGGAAAATAAATCAGATTTTCTCTATATAAATCAGACTACAACATCAGAGGCAAACCTCAGGGGCCATCCAGAATGGAGTTCCTCTGCAGGATTTGACATCATTCATCGTAGTTGCCTGAAAAGATCAAATATATTGCATCATGTACAGTAGCACTCATGAGGTTACGAAGGAGGGGAGAGATTAACTACCTTTGCCAACCCAAAATCTGCAAGTTTTACTGATCCATTTGCTTCTACCAATATATTTGCACATTTGATATCCCTTGAAAATGGAAAGAGAAAAATTTAATTACACTTTAAAAAGTAGTATAACAAAAGCAACTTTTCAATTGTTAGTATCAAGTTCCACTGCCACAATGATAATTGCGGTCATTGCAAAGGATAATGGCGGATAATGGATTCATGCAGCAGATACAATGCAGATGAAACCAAGGCATAATTTTGTGGAGTTCAGGGCACGATTTCTTTCTGCCCAAAATAAACCACTATATGCACCTGGCCTGCAAATCGATTTCAATTTTTCCTCTTTTAATAATAATTTACATACACTAATTATTCATCTCCACATGCTTGTTAACGATTTTCTTAAATCCTTAAAAGTGAGCTAAGAATGAGTATTTTTATTACATTTTGCTGAGAAGAATTATTATTATATCAAATGAAATCCGCCTGGTCTGTACACTCATCGACAAAACATGCATTAAGAATATATCATATTATTATTGTGTTGAAATTTGAAGCTGCTAAGTTATGATTAACACTTGCAAGATGATAACAATCAAGCATAACAAGATTTTCTAAAAGAAAAATGACAACTAATGATGGATTAGTTTAGCCCATTCTACGCTCTTCCATTAATGAAAGTTCATCTTTTGATTTCAACCGCCCCGGAAAGGCCTTTCGGGCCATCTGGTTATTCATTCTCTACAACTGAAGCAGTTGGCCCACCAGAGGCGTTCCATCCGCATCATATGCTGTCGACCTAGGTGGTACGGCCGGGCGCTACTTAAAGCCAAAGAGCTGGGCAGGTTACTAAAGTGACAACGCAAGGAAGGACCCTTCAGGATATTCTTTCAATAGACTTAGTGGAGTGTTGAAATTGAAGGGAGGGTTCCAAGCAAACTTCCATCAATTCAACAAAACAACCTTTGTCATTGCTATCTTCTCTTTAACCTTGAACAAAAACAATATACATGATTTGCAGGAAACTGAAACTGTAATTTTGCTTGTATGGGATGAATACTTATCTGCAAATGGTATAATGGTTCAATTATTTCTTCAAAATGCATTATCAACATGGTTGGTTGTTTCAGTAACACCCTACTACCTTATATGTTCTTTCCTCATTTCTATTCTTCGTTCTTTTCCCTTTGTTTCTACTGATCTTCCCATTCTTTCTTCTACTACATCTCATTTCTATTACCACTAAGAAATTATATATGAGATATCATAACATATGCACTTAACAATATGCTTGTTTCTAGATTACATTTAACATTTGAGCTCAAAAAGCTGCATTCTTAGAATGACAATGAATGTAAAAATGATCACATATGCAGACAAACATCAAGAGAGAGAACCGATTTCCTATCTGCATAAGCAACACGAACACTAGATCTACTGAGAGGACACGTCATAATAAGGAACAGAAATGAGAATACAACAACCAAATAAACTTTATCACCTGTGAATCACATTCTGCTCATGAAGATACTTTAAGCCATTCAGGATCTGCCATGTGTAGGCAGAGACTTGAGAATCCTTCAAGTGATACTTTTGATAGAGATTTGCAAGAGAACCTTTCGTTACAAGCTCAAGGAAGATATAAAGCTTATTTTCATCCTGAAATCATTTGATGAACCAGAAAAAAAAAAAAAAAAAGAGGGAGCCAGAACTAAATGAGCACAGGCCTAAACAACCAGAAATAAAAGGAGACTATTTAATAAAACAGAGAAAAACTCCATCAAAGTTCACAAAAGTGGTTAATGTGCCAACAAAGTGTGCAACAGGGCTACATGTTGCCTCAAATTTAGGAGTATTTGGAAGTTCGTTGTTTTTACATGTATTTTACCATATGAGAAAGATATATACATATACTGGGTGCCAGAGAATAATGAATTGCACAACTTAATGTAGTTGGGAAAAATTAAAGCTGGCAATAGTAGACTTCCCGCAGGTACACAGATACTTTGTGAAGACTGGCGAATATTAACATATTTATAGGTTAAAACTTTGCTGCTGAAGTATATCCTGTCAAGTTTTATATGACTAGTTAATTCAATTGATTGACTTAATGGTAAGGATGATGACAGTAGAATTACACGTAAAAGGAAAAAGAAAGAAAAATACAATTAGTTCTAAAGTCAATAACATGCTTTATTTAACACACAGTGCTTCAAATTCTAGCAAACTAATAGATTAAGGGTCTTTAAATGGCATTTCAAGCACACAATTCTGGCTCTCACTTCATAAATATTAAAAAACAAGCATTGAGGATAGATGCATACCTTTTCTGTCCCAAAATATTGAACTATGTTATCATGTTCAAACCGACGCAAAAGAGAAATTTCCTGAGCCAATGAACAGAAGATTAGAAAAATGATCTGGCCATGCAGCTCTTTAGAGGCTGAATAAAATTGTCCAACTTCATGATTTACAATTTAAAGCGGAGAAAAAGATTACAGAATAATATGAAATGGACTTCCAGCAGAACAAAACTAATCACTCCACCTGCTCAAGTTGAAGAACGCTCTGCTTTCCCTGAGTTCCTTGATCCTGTAAAGAAACCTCCTTCACAGCAAAAAAGAATCCATCACTGCAAACAAATCAGAAAGCATGAGAGGAATTGAGAAAAAAAATATGTTTATGCTCAATGCTCATGGATGCTTGCACATACACATGCATGTCAAAGGTAGTAAAGAAAGGGCAAGTTAATCAACTTAAGTAAGTTTGACCACATAAACATAATCCAAAACACCTTCAGACCATGGATTTATTGTAAAATGAATAAACTTCACCTCAAAATCTTCAAAATATATAGATGTAAATAGTAAAACTGCTTGATTACCATGAGAAACAAGAAGACTAGATTTACATGCAGCATACCCAAAACCCCATTGAGGTCACATCATGGAGCAGAAAAAACACTCAATAAGTTCCTGGAAATTTCCTTCTAATCCAACATTGTCGAAATACAATCAGAACAACAAAACTTCTGTTCACAAGTTGCAAGCCATAACACAGGAACAAAACTTTACTTACTCAGTGAGGCCTTCATACACAGACCCAAATGACCCACTCCCCAAAAGCTCACCCTTTTGCCAGGACATTATTCTTCTTCTGTATTTCTCATTCACAGAAAAATTATAAACCAATTCCATAATCATACTAATTGCATCATCATCATCTGAAATGGATCCTACATCATCAAAAAAATCTTGAAATCTTCTAGCTTCAGCAGCCTCAGTCACAATGTATTCACTTGAGGGCACATCTTCACATAAAAGCAGACTCAGATCTTCAATTAACTGAAGTGCGGCTTTTTGAATACAAAGTGCCACCCCTATTTTTTCCTGTAACACAACAAACAGCCTTGAGTTTGGTATACTAAATTCAATGTCAAAATCATTTTGTACTACTTATCATTCCAGTTCACACTGCATTTAAATTCTTAAGCTACTGAAACTCAATACAGTTCACCAAGTTAACAAAAAATATGAGACTTCGAGAATTGATAAATCAAAAACTAATATCTGCATTTCCCAAAAATCAAAAGAGCATATTTTCAAAATTCAGTGAGGAAGAAAAGTTCGAAGTTTCTTTACATCAACACATTTGACAGTGGATATGATATCATCAACACATTCTTGAAATCTTCTAGCTTCAGTATCGCTGATTGGCACATCTCTCGGTGATTCAATTAACTGAAGCGTATCTCGAATACAAAGTGCAACCCTTACTTGTTCCTGTTAACACAAAGAGACAGCCTTGAATTTGGCATACTAGGCCCTCTGCAGAAAAAGCTATAACGATAAAAAAACTAATAATTTTGACAAAAATAATAAAGATATTATAGGTTTTTCATTATACTTGCAATAAAATCAACCCAACCTCCAAGCCAGAGTACTAAAGTACCAATCGCTTACCAAATATACTATAGTGTTGTCAAAATTCAATAGTCAAAATCATCTTGTACTATTTATCATTCTAGTTCACACAGCATTTGAACACTCTACAGGCTTTGGTTGGACTGCCAAGTTTTCAAAGAGAAAAAATAAAATAAAATGGTTTCAAAACAATTTAGAAAAAGAAAGGAAAAAAATAATGAAAATAATAAAGGAATGAAAGACGCGAGTGAAAGAGAACCTGAATCTGGCGTTTTTTCTTCTCGGCCTCGGAACGCCTGTCGAGATCGGCGACCATACGGTACCTTCTACATGGGTTCTTGACGATAGTGCAGGCAGACCGCCACCGTCTCAAGGATTCCTCCGACGGATGTTTGGGCTTCACATCGAAATCTTTCAAATTGAAAAACTTGTCCATTTTTTTTTGTTTTTTCCTTTTTTTCCCCTTTAATTCAGCTGTTCGCTTAGTTGTTAGTTCAGTGGAATAGCTTACCTTTCACAGAACAGAGTAAAATAGCATTAGGCGACTTTTTCAGATCGATATATATCTGTGCCAATTTTTGAATAAAGAAATCATTGGCGCTGCCGCCTGCTGCCTCTGACTATTTCTACAGTAACTGCATCATGAGATGATGAGATCGACTGAGATTCTTTCTTTCTTTGATTATTCTTGTTATTAATATTATTATTTTGAAAAAAAAAAAATTATTCATCAACTCAACTTCACAAGAACGTAC
Source organism: Clausena lansium (assembly GCA_030449835.1). Classification (NCBI taxonomy): domain Eukaryota; kingdom Viridiplantae; phylum Streptophyta; class Magnoliopsida; order Sapindales; family Rutaceae; genus Clausena; species Clausena lansium. Next base: position 1,320,636 of record JASUUF010000146.1, on the reverse strand, counting down.
TCTTTGTTTGCTTAGTATCCAGGTGAGATAGTTTTTAAGGTTTAATTTTGGGTAGAAATAAAATTAATAATACTTAGACATTATATAAAAATATTATAAATTTTTTATTATATAAATAGTGGATTAAATTAAGTTAACCTACGAGTTAAACCGTTAGTATTTATCAAAAAATATAATACTTAACAGCTGACCCTTGTAAGCTTTTGCTGAAATTTCCTCCCGCTAAATTACAGTGCTTTGATTACTTGGTTTGGTGGTGCTTTCATTATCAGGAAAGTGAGGGAGCAGAACAGAGGATTTCAAATTTTTTTTTTTCCCCTCTTTTCCGTTATTTAGACTCTAACATGCAACAATTAAATTTCCATCGTCCAGATTAATTGCACCTATCATTGCGCAGGCAAAAAAGAAAATTATGATAGATTTGGTTTAACAAAATCTCGGTAAATATATTATTTTTTTGCGACAACATGAGATGATGTTATGGCGGCTCCGTTCTAGAAAAAAATTTAAAATTTAAAAATATTATAAATTCGATTAAGAAATTATTTGTATTAAATTATAACTTAGTTATAAATAATTAGAGTAGATATAATTAGTTAAATTAATTATAAAATAAAATCGTACTAGAAAATTTAAAACGGTAAAGAATTAAATTGTAAAAGTAACTATAAGTATAATTTATTTATTAGTTATTTATTTAATAGATTAAATTAATTTACAGTCTAATTTTTTTAATATATTTTATCATGTACAGTAAAACCTCAGATAAATTAATATCATTAGGAGCATATAAAATCTATTGTTTTATAACTTTTATTTTTTTATATTAAAGATGACATATAGAGCTAGTCTTGCACTTCTTGCAAAATGACAATGCAAATTGAAATTTCGCATTATAAAAAGAGTTAAAATGAGATCCAATTCCAAATTAATCTCAAGAAGCAACAAACAACACTGATAACATATTTTTAAAAAGCCACATGACATATAATCCAGATTTAGTTTCAAATAGTTAATTTTAGTATATATAGTATGGTGGTCCTATAGAAAAATTGAATTTTTTAAAAAATTATTATCTTATAAATTTATCAAATTATTCATTTATTACGTTGGCACCAAATCAAGCTCAATTAAAAATTATTATTCAATAGAAATTATTAATTTATCAAAATTCTACTGTATATAGAATGTTTAACGGTAAAGGATGTAACTGTCCAAATAGAAAAATAAGTAATTCCTTTCCTCTAGAATTGTATGGCAAACCAAAGCATTGGGACGGATCAGGGGAAAATATATCCGAACTCAACCTTACATTGCCCTCGCAAGCATTTGGTGGGTAATGTGTAGCCTTTTATTGTAGTGAGCATAGAATTTGATGTCAGCATTTGGTATTTTCATGACAAAATAATTTCATGCAAGATCATGCTAAAAATTACATTAGATCTGTCTAACGACATAAAGTTGTCAAAAAGTGAGGATGAAAACATTTAAGCTTCTTGATAGCTTCAACTAGCACTCGTACTTACAATATTGGACAGCTAAAATGTTACCAGATTTCTAGCTGCTTTTAAGCTCGATCTTTGAAATGCTCTTGATCATTGAACTTGGTGTTTATCATAGGCATCTTTTGATTCCCAACGAGCGATCATCATCAATCTTTTCATTATTGTAGTATTCTGAATCGAAATCCTGCGATTTGCTTCAAAGTAGAGTGTCTCCTAGATTTTCGATCTTCCTTAGCATCAGTAGGTCCCCAACGATCCTGCTCATCTATGCTTTTAAATCTCTCATCAGATCGATCTGAACTACTTAACTCACGATCTGCTCTGCTTTTTATATTTAAAGTTTACTAAAAAGTCAATATAATACTAAATGCAATTTGTATATCTCGAAAGGCCACCCCAAAGACCTAATCGAGTGGTTTTCAAATCTCTTTATTTGGCTGACCACCAGAGTTAAAATATTATGGGAAATTAGAGTCAAAAAATTAATTTGGACTTTATCTACTATCTTTTTTTAAAGTATAATAATAAACAAATTCGAGAAAATTTTTATAGTGCTAACACCGCCACATCACCTGCCATTTGGTGGTGTTGGCCAATTATTTTGTGGCATGTGTTACCACATGAGGCATGGTAATCACTTTCAAAACCCCTAAATTTTAAAATTTATTACTGTTATTTTAGAATGAGTTCACTTTATGCTGCGCGCGCGCGGGGAATACATAATGCAGTATCCGAGGCTTCACTCTCATTTGCGGCGTTTTCCTTGAAGAATTGTTAATACAATCTATGTATTGTAGTAATAACCGATAGAATCAAGTTCATTCATCCATTCTTTTCCACAGCCATTTGAGAATATTTGTTTGATAAAATTGAATTAAAAAATCATAAACACAAAATTATTCATTGAAAGCAACTAAAAATATCGTAATTTTATGTAAAAGCTGAAAAACGAGTCAAGGACAAAAGCATTAGCTTCACCATCGCTTCCTACTGACAGTCATTTACAATATGGGGAAACTACATTGTTTCCAAATTCCTAGTTGCTTTTAAGCTCTTCGATTTGGTCTTGATCATTGAAACTAGTGTTTTTTTTTTATAGGATCATCTAAACTAGAGTTGCTTTTCAATTTGTAGTGTTTATTATACGAATTTGCTTTTCCATTTGGTGATCATCATCAATCTTTTCACTATCGTGGTATTCTGAATCAAAATCCTGTGATTTACTTCCACTGTAATGTCCTGGACTATCAGATTCGTAACTCTGAACACTAGTAGCATCTCTTATAGATTTTCCATCTTCCTCAGTATCAATAGGTCTCCAACGATCCTGCTCGTCAATGCTTCTACATCTTTTATCAGATCGACCTGATCTACTAGACTTATGATCTGCTCTGCTTTTATCTTTCCTTGAATGTGATCTTCTACTTGAATGCTTGCATGTTGTGTCTCTTCTGCAATAAGATTTCTCAGGTGCAGATTCCCCGTGGTGCCAATTCTTTTTTGATTTCTTTGTAGGTTCACCTGCATCATTTGAGAACTCTGAATCTTCAGTCTGATGTCTCGAGCATTTCCTTTTATGAGCATGGTGTCTTTCTCTGTCCCTCCCTAACTGTTGGAAAAATATAGCTTTGTGCTAGTTATATTTGGGCCACATTTTGAGTGGGACTCACTTAGCATAAGTGAAAGGTCATGGAGGTTTCAGAAAGTACTCCGTGAACACTTCGATTCGGTATATCATATGCTCATAATGATGGTCATGTGAATGAGAAATTGTCTCACAAATATGCACCCTTGATGTTAAAAAAATTAAGCAGAAGTGGACTTATCCCACATGGGAAAATTAAGTCATTGGATTTGGGTTTATATATGTTTACACATATATGAATATTCAAGAATACCAAGGATAAAGGCTCTTTCCACGCACGCTTGCGCAGGGGGTGCAAATCATGGACTCAAAATCGGCTCGATTTAGCTGAACTCGTGTGCGCACGCACATCCTACGTACACGAATGTCGGCCCAAATCACACGGGCTCGCGCGTGGGCCAATTTTTACTTCTTTTAATTTTAATTGCGAAATTTATTTTTGGTAAGCTGCCGCACACGAATCATCTTTTCTCACTAGTCTTGTCGTCCTTTTTGAGAGAGTTCAAACTGTTGTGGTTCACCGAAATTTCGCATTCGTGCTAACGACGAAATTCGTTCCCGTTGTATCCTAAAGCACCGAGTAGGTGGTCAATCTGTTTTAAGGACACTGCTGTCGCAGGCCTCGGGTTCTTTCACTGGTTGCTGTTCGTTCTTTTACTAATCACTAGTTGCTGTTTGCTGGTCTGCTGATTTGCTGTCTGCTGTTCATGAACACTATTTACTATCCACCGCACTGTTCACCGATCACATTCACCGTTGGTATACTGTTCACCAATCCTGTTCCGGGCTTGCTCGCTGTATCCTTAATTGGTTAAATTTAATATATTTATTAAATTTTATTTATTATTGAATTTTCTGTTTTACTATAATTGTGGTTTGTCCGCAATTTAATTTATTTTATATTATTATTTATAAATCGTTTGCTGGTTGCATTATTAATCTGTTTCGTACAAATTTGTGACATACAGTATTGTGTTTACTGTATTGAATTTATATCGTATATATTTGCTATCTCACAATTAATAATAATATATCAACACTAACCAATCATCACCTGAATCTTCAGTGTAATAACAAATGCTGACAACATAAATGCAGCAAGAAGGATGCTCCTCTTACTTTTCCCATATATATCCAGTAAAAATGATGCTGCTTCCCACACAAGATAAAACACAGCAAGTGCACGTTTCTTATATTTACCAAGTAGCTCACAAATATGTAATACACAAAGAATGCAATTTTGCATCTCAATCAATGAAATTGTATTGTCATTCATTAAGTGAAAAATTTTAAGCTCAGAAACTGAAGGACAATTGTATGCAAAACTTTGAAATTCTTGCCTCGTTATATCCAAATCCAAACAGGAGAATGGATACTCGAGCAATTTTCAAATATCAAATGAGTATATTTTGATATTTGAAAATTGAAGTGAGGAATATAAGTTTCAGTATAAATTATCATTACCTCAAGGCCATTGACGGTGGATCCAATGTCATCAACGGGTTCTTGAAATCTTCTGGCTTCGGTAGCAGCCTCGGTCACAATGTATTCAGTTGATGGCACATCTTCATTTAAATGCAGACTCAGATTTTCAGTAAAGTGAAGTACCGCTTTTAGAACAACAGGTGAAACTCCAACTTGCTCCCGTAACACACAGACAACCTTTCGTTCGGTATCTTAAATCGAATTTCAAGCGAGGAAGAAAAGTTTATAGATTCTCAATTGGAGTAATTATATGCATAATCAACCTTAAGATAATCTTGATTGCATATAAATATAATCTTGATTGCATATAAATACCTAGCTTGTGATCTTTATGTACTTTTCAGATTGAATCACTATAAAATTATCTGGAAAATATGCTGTGGAACACAGTTATTTTAAAGGATAATTTTCAAGAAAATAACACAATCATGAATTTGATAACCACACAAATATGTTAATTATATGAATCTCCATATTGTGGGAGCCACTAATTTAATTTGTTGGTAAAATTTTGAAGTAGAAAATGATAGTTCTGGAGTTGAAATCCTGCTCATAAAATATGGAAGAAATTTAGTTGCAATTATGTTAAATAATAATAATAATGATAGTAATAATATCACTTTTAAAAAAAATTCATATCTCGTAGTGTAACTTTATTAAGGCAATTAACCATGCCGATCAATAATTAATTGGCACATCAAAAGTTTCTTGTGTGGCCCAATCAAAATAGTTTCATTTATTCTTATTGGCATAATGCCAAGTTTCATGAATTTCAAGAATCACAAATAACTCAACCCCATCATATAACCCTCAACGTGCTCTATAAATAAAAAGTTATTCAGATAATATAATACGTATAAATTGAGTAGTCATAATCCAAATTACAAATATTTATCCAACTGGACTAACACATGCACTCTTCACAGGCAAAAGGCTATTGAAATTGAGAGCTCTTTTGTTAAATCCTTAATGGTTGCTGTTTTTGGTAGATTTTGGAGTATGAAAGTTGAGAGGGGAAAACCCACTGAGAACAATAAAATTTGTTTTGTATGGAACGCAAGTTACCTCGCTTAACTAGGGTGTGTTTAACTATTTTGGCCTTTGTTTTGACGGAGAAAGAGTGGGAGAATAGGTGAAGATGGTGAGAGCTCGTGAATTGCACTTGGAGAGCTTGAGAAAGAGGGTTTGGGCCTGCAAAACAACAAACAAGGGTCAAAGGTGGAGCCAGTGGTGGCCGGCGACCACACTCCGACGCTCAAGTCAGACTTGGGTAATCTAAGGTTTGAGAGCTTGCAAGCGCTCTGTAATGGAGGCTTGAGATTGAAGATGACCTCTGCCTCTTTTGGTGTGTACGCAAGTTCTATTTTGAACATAAATTATGAGTGAATTTATATAGATTATCCGGATTACCTAGCCACCTGGCGTTATTTCATTGGCGTACTTCGCTGACGTGGTGAAAATATTCTTGTTGTTATTCATATTATTGTTAGAATATTTGTGATAAGCGTGGAGAGCAAGTTTGGAGATCATATACGTGTCATATGTAGAGGAGTGGTCCTCGTGTACCTCTGCTACAGCCGTTAGGAATTTATGGGCGTGGCAGGTGGTCCCAACTATCACAGCAGTAAACTTTTGGAATATCTACAGGCGTGGCAGGCGGCTGTCCTTTGTTTATCAACATTATATTCTTTAGCCGATTCCGTACCTTTTACAGCTGATTTGGCGAATCTTTTTTAGATAATATCTTCTTTATCATGCGATGCCTTTTTTTGAATATTCTCTTTATCTTCTGTGGTTTCCGGGGTACCTCAGGGGTACTGGGGTACCTCGGGTACCCAGGATGAACCATCATCGTCTTGATCATTTCTTCCATCACGCGGGGTACCTCAGGTACTACTAAGATACTTGGATACCCGGGATAGCCTGACTGATCCTATATAATCTTGATGAATTCTTCATTAAGTGGGGTAGCTCAGGTATCACCAAAATATTTGGGTACCCTGTCTGTGATAGCATCGTCTTGGTATTTTTTATTACTACTAGCTTCATATTGACACGTGGCATTTCACTATTGGAAATTAACATGATTGGTCATTAACATCCTGCTTCTAAATGTTCTCTCATCGAACTCTTTTATGAGGTGTAAAGATTGTACATCAACTTTTACAGTTGCTCTCAATTTTAGATTGAGGTCTATTCTCTTAGATTGTCATATTACACCATCAGGCTTGTGGCAAACAACTTGCACATGCATTTGCTTGTATTAATCTGACAGTGAAATCATGCTTTCAATTACACTTTGTTCCAGTTTGCATAGGGGCGATAAATAGAGGAGTAATGAAATCAAATGTCCTTGGTGCGGTTCATATTAAGTCGTTTTTGTCTTTTTGATCAGTGTAATATACTTTCATGGGTCAAGCAGATGGATGCTATATGTGAGTCTCATGTCTTATTTTTCTTTGTTACCAGCTGCCGGGCATTCTCTCTATTTCATCAAAGTTTCTCCCCACTATTATGATCCTCATCAGGCGCTTGGCCGAGGAGGGTCAAGGGCATCGACCTCTGGAAGCCTCAAGACCACAATAGTACATAGCTTCTCAGAGTTTCAGATCCCCGCCAGCAGGATCAAGCTCAATTCCTAAGTCATCTGTATCATCTAACGTTTCATCGTCTGAAAGCGAGTTTGAATACTCAAGTCCAAACTTGATTCACAAGCGAAGCACAAATATCCTAGAGGCTAAATCTTCTTGATGGAAAGATGTTAAAAGTGTAGTATTTTGTATCAAAGTTGGGCAGATTTTTCATAGAACAAATCCTTTTCCCCTGTATCATATGAAAGGGAAAGTGGGATACCAGCTAGAGAGATAGGAAAAGGTCATGGGAATGAAGTCGAGGGAAATTCCAAGTTTTCAAGGCGTAATAAGAATGATTCTGCGATGAGAAATTTGTATATTTATAAATTTTAACGTTAAAATTTATAAATAAGGAATAAAAGAGATGGAAGAAGTCTTTTCTCATCTATAATTTTCTCATTTGAGAAAAGTTGTGTAAATATCTGACCTTAACCCTTTTGATGAATCTGCTTAACTGTCCCCAGAAAGATTTGCATTGCACTGTGTTTGTAAAAGCTTTTTGAAGTTGGTTGATGACTTCATCTATTGTTTGTATGATTCATCTAATTGTTTTTTCAGTTATAAATTTACAATAATAAATTAATTCTCATCTACAATTTGCATTGCACTTTGATGTATAATTAAATTTTGATTTTATTACAATTTTACATATGTTTAATAAAAATCTATTTATTTTAATAATATGAAGTTTAAAAATTCATTAACTTCATATTAGCTATTAGACTAAAAGGTTTAGAACCCTTAATTATTTTTTTCAGTTACAAATTTATAATAGTAAATTAATTGTTATTATGATATTGATGGTTACAAGTTTTTAAAAATGCACCATTAATATTTCTAATCATTTAAATTAAGTATATAAAACTGAGGTTAGAGGTGCTGATGTGGCATTACTATAAGACTTAGTTGAGAAATCTATACAATTATAAGCCCATGTCTCTTCCTCTTTCTATCTAACCATTAATAATAATTACTAAAAAATTTAGTTGAGAAATTAAACTATTACAGCTCATGGCCCTCCCTCTTTCTATCTAGCCATTAATAATAATTAATTATAATAGTGTGGAAGAGGAAAAGGATTCGACTTTTGGGAATTTCAAAGTAATTAATCTCATTCATCTTCTGAATTGTGAGGAGCACTAGCATAGCAGTTAATAGTTGGAGAAGGATGTTCCGTGAGAAAATTGTTTAGATGAAATTTATATAAATATAAAGCTCTAATCCTTTTATTTTCTTCTGCAAAATTTACTTAAAAAATGGCATCCCTCTCTGACCTTCGCAAAATTTGCTAAATCGTAAGTGGTTCACTGCCTAATCTATGTGGTTTTTGTTTTTGCATGTGGTATCATTAGGGTTTACTAAAATTTCATTTTTTTTTATTTCAGTAATGATACTGTCATTACATGTTTTGTTTTGATTTCAAAAATCAAAGTTTCCCATCTAGGTTTTGATGCTTAAATGGTGTTTGTTAAAATGCTCCAATGAATTAGACGTCGTATTGTATAAAACTATTTAATGGGTGTTAGGGTAAGTTGAATTTGGAACCAGTTCCTATTAGATGTGTATCGAAACATTTGTTGATATGATATTTTATTGGGTTTGGTCAAAATGTATTGAAGAATATATTCAGTCTCGCATTCCTATAATTAGTTCAAAATCTGAGTATAAACATGCTATGAATAGCAAGTGGGTTTTGATTGTAAAAGCAAAATCAGGGGAGAGTTATTCGTAAACTTAATTCAACGGGTGTAGCTTCAGGCAATAAGAGTGAAGAATCTATTTTAATGCTTGTTCGCATCAAAGTGTAGGATAATGGGTTTTGAACAAATAATATTTATCTGGCTATTAAACTCTAATTTTTATACTTATATTGAAGCTAGCTTTGATATTTAAGGCTCTTGTGTTGTTTATAGGAAGAGAAGAGTATAGGAGGAAAAAGCTTACGATGAGCTACCATATGAATCGATTATTTCCAAACTCTAATTCAAGTTTTTCCTTGCAAAAAGGAAATGCCTTAAAATCTCAAGTTATACGCTTAACAGAAGAAAAGTTCTTGCTCGATGCTAGACTTGGGACTCCCAAAATTTCTATGAAAGATAAGCTTACAGGAGTGCCACGACCACGCCTACGCCTACGCCCAAACAAGCCTGGGATCAGGTTTCTGATTAAGGTTTGATTCATGGATCTGGTGGCCAAAGAATCACTAATCAAAGAGCAGATTCTGGAGAGATTTTTCATTGATCTGCAAAGACATGAGATTGGATTTGGCTATGGAATTCTTGGATTATATAATCTCTGATGGTTGCTTGCCAGATCTACAACACAATTCTCTTCATTTTCTGTAAAATAGATAATACTAAATTCTTTTTTAATTGCCCCGCAAAGCGGGTTTTATTTCCTAGTATATATATAAAACCAAGGATTGGGGGAGGTGATATGGCATCACCATTTTTCTTCTTTTTACATTATCTATTACCTAAAAATCTACTATATTTTCTCTATATTTCTTCATTATTTTCATTTTTTTGTGTTCTATCAATTAATTTATTATATGATGGTGACTTTTAGAATTTCTGAAATTATTTAAAGCATCTATTATCTAATAAATCTGCTATATTTTCTTTATATTTCTTTTTCATTATTTTCACTTTTTTGTGTTCTATCAGTTAATTTTATTAGATAATGATGACTTTTGGAATTCTTGTTATTATTTAAAGCATTGAAAAAATGCTGGAGTAGCTCCTAAAGAGATCCCACTTCCTCATGAATTTATCTTGAATCGAGATCTTTTGGCTCAAATTTATCCCAGCTTCTCAGATTCTTCGTCGATCAATTCGGCTTCAATCATTACCCTCACTAGCTTGCCGGCAAATGACCAGAAAATCGTCGGAGGCTGTGGTGCAAGGCGATGGTTCAGCAGGCCGTGCAAGGAGCTGCCGCCGCTTACGCCAAGGAGATGGAGAGACTCTCCGCCAAAGAATCTCTTCTTCTCGCCGTGAGTTTTTGTGTTTCTACTGTCAATTTTCAGTTTTTGTTTTGTTGAAATTAATTTAAGAAGTAATTATCTTTTTTAATTTTATTTAATTTATTTATGTTCACTTTGGAAACTACATTTCTGATGATGCATTTAATAGAATGCAGCATAATGTGAGATTTATTAACCGATTATCAAATAGTTCAAGTGCTGCTTGAGAATGCACTTGCACTATTATTTTACTGGAAAAAGATTCTTCTCAGAAGAGTACCGATCAATTCAAGAGCTTTTTCATAATAGCCTCAGAATTGGTTTTTTAGTCCCTATATGCATGAGCTTTCTTTAGTCAATCACTGCAAAAACGGCGCTAAAATGTTAAATGCTTTTGATGATGCCAAAAGCAAGCACACTGATATTGGGTTTTGCAAATCTTTTAGCTAACTTTTTGCTTATTGTTTTATTTTAAGGATGTTGGGGGCTTTCAGGCCTTGGTCACTGGAAAGACAACGAGTATGCCGCAGATTGATGTGAAAGAGAAGATAACTGGTCTTGAGCGGCTCAATCCAACCCCAAGGCCGACAACGTCGGTGCTTAATCAAAACCTAGCATTTTTATACACACTTGCTTTGGGATAAGACTTTTATTTGGTCATTTAGCTTTCCAAGTCTCAATTTCTAGAAGGTCGATGAAACTTTGAGTGGTTTGGGTTTGGAAGCCCTGGCTTTTTCGCTGGTAGATTCATCTTTGAGTGAGTAATTTGGTACTATCTCCCATTAGATGTTTTAGAATCAATTGTATACTTATCATAAACCTACCATTGTTTTTGACTATATTTATAGTTTGACTGAATGGGCTAGCTTCTAATCTTTGCTGTTACATTCATCTTCCTGTAGGGGATTTCCCCTAACAATGGCTTATTTGTCAAATATGGATGTGGTGATTAAGGATGGAAAAGCAAATATTACAGCCAATTTCAAAATATTGAACTCTATAATTTCTCTCGACGAATTTTATATGCTCATAATGTGGATGATTTGACAAATGTCCATTGCATTTGCGATTTTGCATGTTAGGCAGCATTACTAAGCTCTGTTAGATATGCATGTGAAAGGATATGAAGTAAATCCCACTTCATAACAAAATAAGATTAGTGATTAATTATATTCTTGGTGTTGGCCTATGACCCATTGTTTAAGCTTTTGGGCTCAAGGTGGTGGGGTCCTGATGTATTGCTTTCCCGACTACTTGTGCCACTAATAAGTTTTATTAGAGCTACATAAGGGAGAGATTGCTGGATATGTATATTGAAAAAATGAATTTGTATACGAAGAGTGCTCATGAGTCATGACCATTGGTTTAAGATTTTGGGTTTACTGATGAATAAAAGAAGTGATGCAATAATATTAAAGGAGTTAGTTCATCACACAATAGTGTAAGATTTTTCTCAGATGGTCATCCAATTCATGTGTCTAAGATACCGTAAAAGTCAGTTTTGATTAGCTTGTAAGTGGTTCCCATATCGAATGGCTGTCATCCAGCCTCATACTTATGTTTCAATTTCTGCTTCCAATCTATTGTCTGAAGATGAGATATTTATTAGATAATAGATAATATGAAAAGAAGAACAATGGTGATGCCACATCACCTCTCTCAATCCCCAGCTTTATATATATATATATATATATATATATATATATATATATATATATATACACAAAGAAACGTACGTGTAATTTCCTTTCGTTTTCTCACTGTATAATCCCTCCATTTGTCTTCCAATCTTCATCATCATCATCCATCAAAATCAACTTCCTCACTCTTCACACTTTACACTTGATTACACACTCAAAAATTCAATTAGTATCTAAAGCAGGTTGGTTTTGTGGCTGATTGAATGAACCGAGAAGAAATTTCAAATTCTATCTTCTCTTGAGAAGACGAAACCATGACTTATATCCTTTTTTTATTTTCAATTTCAATATATGATTTCGAATTTAAACCATGACTCATATCCTTTTTTTTTTCAATTTCAATATATGATTTCGAATTTAATTAATCTCTATTAATGATTATTGCAATTATTTAACAATTAATTATTAAATTAGCCTTTTCCTTAATTCATTGCTTTTTTATTTTAATTTTGATTTTTGATCGAATCTCATGTGGAAACCAGAGAGAGCGTGATCATGAGAGAGTTGCCGCTTCCAGTGGCAACAAGGGAAAAACCAAAGATGACGGCTTGATCCCGAACAACACTGCGAAAGGTTTTTCCCCCCCTTTTTTCTAATTCTTCCCTACGATATTGTTTTGACTTTTGACTTCTTTTTAAAAAATTAATAAATTATGTTAAAAATTATGGATGCGAAGGCATTGCAAGAGAAGGCTGCCAAGAAGGCGGCGTAGGTGGCTGGCGGAGATTTCGCTGGAGGTAAAGGCAATAATAAGAAATAAATAAACTGAATAAATGTTCGATTGAGATTCCACCCGTGGTTTGTGCTCTTCGAGTTTTTTTTTTCTTAGTTTGAAATTTAATGTGGTGTTAATAAATAATTTGATGTGGTTGTATAACGTTCTATATTTGCTTTGTATTGATATTTGGATTGGTGTTTGAATACAAGAATTTAATTTTTGTTGTGTTTATTTATTTGTATTACTTATTTTGTCCTTTGAGGTGATTGTGATTGTCTAGAACTGAAGCAAGATCATCTTATTAATAGATTGAGAGGAGGTTTTGTGCTTAGTCGCTTTCTTTCTAGTCCATGGATTGCTTGATATTAGATTGATTTATAAATGAGTTTTTTCTTTTTACTCTTTTGGCTGTTCTAAGCTTTTAATATATTGGTGTGAGGTTGTTTAGATGAACTCATCTGAGATCATCCATTCTTTATCATGCATTTATGGAGACAATTGTTTCTAAATGGAGAAAGAAATGCATTCAATTAATAAGCCCGGTCAAGATCATTACGCCCATTTTATTGATTTGCTGTGTCGAGCTGGAAAATTCTCTGAAGCAAAGGATGTGATTGATTCACTGCCATTCAAACCCAGTGCATTATTAATTTATATATACTTCATCTGTTTTCTTTACATTATTTATGCTTTCTGTTGTCTTGAAATACTGAATTATTTTTTGAACATAAGGTCAATATATTTTCTAATTGTGTATTTTTATGTTTGTTTGAGCAGAAAGCAATTTGTAAAAAGCCTGAGGAGTGAAAGGTTGGTGCCCAACCTATAAGAATTCTATTGACTTCATATGTGCGCATGCTCATTTCATTTCAAAATTTTATGCCATCATATACTTTCGTTATCAAGGACCTCTACAAGTGTTTTTTTGCCCTTTATATTGAGCACACCATTGTGTCGATTAGAGTATTTGATTGATGTCTTGCTTGACTTTGTAACTCCATGTAATTTTAAGATTTGCATGAGGTGTTAGCATGAAAGCTGTTTGTACATTATTCTGGCTGAATCGGTACTGTATAAGTGAAATATATGAAAGAAAAAAAATCAATGTAGATGCATTAATTTACTAATATTAGATACTAACACCAATATTGTTTTTAAATATGGTTTGTTAATTCTTACATGAGATGAGGATTACACTTGGTAAACCAATGTATTGGGGCTAGCCTTTGTCTTTCTTTTCTTTTTGTTTTGGCTTCTTTGGAGCATGGATTTTTCCCAGTTCATTTACAAGCTGTAAGCCTGTAGACAGAATCCTAAACTCATAGTCATTTGGAACTGTTTAGTCTTTGCCATTGCTTACTAGGATTACTTATCTTGACAAGGCCTGAATACTAAGTTCACCAAAACCAGCAACTAAATTTTTAGTTGCTGGTTTCATGAAAGATAAGACATTAAACAAAGCTCTGGCCTCTGAAAGAAAACAAACAAGATTAATTAAATACTATTTTTTTATGGGATTTATAAGATTTATTTTTTGATTGTTTTTTCTTTTACCTGATGTAGGATGTACCACCATTGGATCCCACAGAAATTTTGGCACATTTGGTTTGGCAATTTGTTCCATTTTTGGATCAACTTGGTGTTAAACGTGGCAAATAGCTATTATTTTTTTTCTATATTTTTTTTCTAAATTCAAATGCATGATTAGTAGCTTATATATTCTACTAGAATGAAATTTCATGCTCTTATTTTTATCAGTACTATATCTTGAACTTATGGTGGGCTAATAATTTGGCAGCTGAGCTAAAAAATATTGTGGCTCTTTTGCAAAGACAACCAATGACTTGAAGTTCAGAAAATAAATAAATAAATAAATAAATAATGGCTTAGCTAACCTATAAACCAAAAGAGCATCCAATAGAAGACAATGTCACTTGCGAATTAAGGAAACATGTTAACATACTTCCTTAAATCTTATTATATTAGGATGCTTCAAGGCGTTCATAATCTGATTATATTCCTTCATTAACCTATTATATATCTCAATAATGTACCAATTTATGATAAATATAATGTTTTGTAACAATTTAATTATTATCACTTTTTAAAAATATAAAAACATGATGTGTATTCGTATCATATTAACATTGGCTGGTGATATATATATCATATGAAACATGCATAAACACTATCATTATTAAAATCACACGCAACTAGCTATTTGAATAATTTATTTGAAACTATAATTTTTACAATTAATGTTAATTCCAACATCATGTATTATTCACATAATATAAAAATGACCTCCTGGGGATTACAGCAGATGCTTATAGTTATGATCCATTAATTTCAGCATACTGTAAAGACGAGAGATTGAATTTGGCTATTGAATTCTTAGATTATATGATCTCTGATTGTTGCTTGCCAAATATTGTAAACTACAACACAATTCTCTCCACTTTCTGTAAAAAATATAATGCTAAATTCTTTTTTCATTGCCGCGCGAAGCGCTGTTCTGTTTCCTAGTTATAAAATAATAGATTAGTAGATTAATGGAATATGATAATAGATTAATAAAATATGATAAATAATAATGATGGCATACAAGCTGCTGATTCATCTTCTTCAAATTGTAAAATAATGATGGCATACAAAGAATGAGTGATAATTTTATACATTGTACTTTTATAATTTTATGGTTAGTTTGTTGCTTATGTAGTGTACTTAATAATTTGTTTGTATGAAATAAATTTTTTGAGAAGTAAACTTAATTTAAAAAAAAATTTACCCCACCCCAAAAAATAGTGCTAGCCTCGCTACCTACATCAATCTTTTCATCTGCAATATTATTTGGCATATGAAATAAAATAGTTCTTGCGATAATAAAGGAAACTTCTGTTATTGGAGTCAATTTATTATGTTAAATGTCGAAACAAAAAAGAATTAAAAATGAAACAGAGCTGTAACAGAGGAGCAGAGAAGAAAATAACTTGGGCACATGCATGTATGTATGTATGTTCAAAGGAAATCACCTTGATCTATTTTAAAATTGTTTTTACCATATGAAACCCAGTAAATTTTGAATTTGTCATTTCGTTAAAAGCCTAACATCAATTTCATGATCTAATTCAATTATATTTCTCTAAGTCCAGTTTTAGAGCCCAAGTTTAAAGCCTAACCCATGGAAAGTTTTATAAGTAGGTATGAGATTTGAATAATTGGTGATATATGTGGTAGGTAAAATTCAATGGTTATTAATTTTTTTTATAATTTTTTATTTGAATGGATTAGATTTGTTCTCATGTTCTATAAATACACCATTGTGTCATTTGGTTATGCATCAAGTGAAATAAGAAGAATAAGACAAAAATAAGAAGTTGAGCCTTCAAGTAGTTTGAGGAGTCAAGAAGCTCAACAATAAAAATTATAATAACTTGGGGAACATTGATGGAGTCTTATTTACAAGGCCAGGATCTTTGGAAAATCGTTTGCAATAATGATGTGAAGCCACCAACTGAGGATGCCGTTTTGAAGATATGGAATATTAAAGCTGGGAAGGCCATGTTTGCCATCAAGAGTACAATTGAAGAAGGGATACTGCAACACTTAAAAAAGGATAAAATGCCTCAGGAAGCTTGGGACACTTTTGCAACTATCTTTTCAAAGAAGAATAACACACGGCTACAATTTTTGGAGAATGAGCTGCTGTCAATTTCACAACGAAACATGACAATTGACGTCAATAAGATAAAATCCCTCTGCAATGAAATTTTTGACTAAAATCCTACTGCTATAATTTCTGAATCTAGAATAAAGAGAATTATTGTCCATGGTTTGAGGCCTGAGTTTAGAAGTTTTGTTACAGCCATCTAAAGTTAGCCAACCCAACCAACCATTAAGGAATTTAAAAATTTGCTTGTCGATCAAGAAGCGATTGATAAGCAAATGAGTGGGGCCTGAGTAAAGAATGACGAGGATGTTCACCAATAAGAAGAGACATCGATTCATACGATATAATGGTGAAGTATCTAAAGAAGATGTTGACAAGTCAAGAGGTAACCAACAAAAAGATAGCTCACAGACATGGAAGCACAAAAGAATCGCGGGAATGGTGGCCAATACAAGTTAAAGAAGAAGTTCAAAAGGAATTGCTACAACTGCGGAAAAATGGGCCACATGGCAAAGGATTGTTGGTCTAAGAAAAAGTCCGAGGAGAGTGATGCTGCTACTTCGAATTAGAAGAAGGATAGCGACGATGAATAAGAAGCCAAAGCATCTGTTGCTATCAAGGAAGAGAAGCAAGCCCTTGCAGTAGGAATATCTAGTCGGATTAACTGCAAGAGTGATTAGATCGTTAACTCAGGGTGCTCAAATCACATGACTTATGACAAAGAGAAGCTTCAAAATATGACTAAGTACAAAGGAGGTCGTGTAGTAGTGATAGCAAATAACTCGCGATTACCCATAGCTCACGTTGCAAATTTAATAGAAAGACAATTCGTTGTATCATTGTTATGTATGACAATCAGAGGAAAGGATAGAGGTTTTGTGATCCTAATAGTGAATGATGCTACACATCACGAAATGTGATATTTGATTAAGCATCTTTGTGGTGGTCCACAGAAAAAAGAAGAGCTACCATATTTAAAAAAAATTGAAGATCAAATGAAGGAAAGAATTGTCGAAATTCGCCCGAGTCAGGAAGAATCTGAAGATTCTGATGATCCAAGGGATGATGATATTGAGCATGACAAGGTGCAAAGTCCTTGGAAGGCAGGCGTTCACCAGAGTCCTATTAAAGACGAAGAACCAAGTGAACTAGAACCAAGAGCTCTTAAATCTCAACTTAGAAGATTCAAAATAGTGAGAAAGCCAAATCTCAAGTACGCTAATGCAGTGGTTGTAGAAGAAGATAAAATAAAGAACCTAAGACATTTGAAGAAGCAGCAAAGAATTCTCATTGGATGAAGGAGATGGAGGAAGAAATCACCACATTGAACCAAAATCAGACTTACGATTTGGTTCCAAAACCAAAGGATGCAAAAACAATATCTTGCAAATGGGTGTACAAGATTAAAAAGCGCCTTGATGGTTCAATTGAACGGTACAAGTCTCGGTTGGTAGCTTGAGGATTTTCACAATAATATGGACTAGGCTATGATGAAACATTTAGTCCGGTGGCAAAGCTCACAACAGTAAGAGTCTTACTTACACTTGTAGCCATTAAAGAACGAAAATTATGGCAGATGATATAAAGAATGCCTTTCTATATAGAAAATTAGATCAAGAGATCTATATGAACCAACCAAAAGGATTTGAGAATAAAGCTTATCCAGAGTATGTATGCAAGCTGAAAAAGGCACTTTACGGTTTAAAGTAAGCTCTAAGGGCATGGTATGGCAAGATTGCTGAATTCCTAACTCAGAGTGGTTATTCAGTGGCACATGCAGATTCCAGCTTGTTTGTTAAAGCCAGTTAAAGAAAGCTAGCAATACTACTGGCATATGTGGATGATTTGATTCTTATTGGTGACAATGAAGAAGCGATTCGGCGAACAAGAGAGAACTTATTAGTTTGCTTCCATATGAAAGAACTTGGCCAACTTTACTTCATTGGTCTTGAGGTTGATCGAACAAAAGAAGGGAAATTTCTTTGCAAAAAAAAATGCAGCAAAGACTTGTTGAAGAAATTTGGAATGTTATAATGCAAGCCAATCTCAAATTTAATGGAAGTCAATGCAAAATTGTGCACGCACGAAGGCAAAGATTTACAAGGTGGGATGATGTATTGACAATTGACAGGTAGTTTAATCTACCTAACGCTGACTCAACCAAACATTTTATATGCAGTGGGCATAATGAGTCGGTACATATAAAATCCAAAGAAGTCTCACTTGGAAGCGAATTCGGCGAGTACAATGATATATAAAAAGTACAATCAACTATGGTCTATTGTACAAGAAAGGTGAAAGTTTCAAGCTAACTGGCTATTGTGATGCTGACTATACTGGAGATCATGATACAAGAAGATCAACTACTGGGTATATTTTCAGAATTAGGTCAGGAGTAGATTCTTGGTGTAGTAGAAGACAATCAACTGTATCACTATCAACTACAGAAGCAGAGTATAGAGCAGCAGTGATGGCAGCTCAAAAAAGCACTTTGATGATGTAATTGATGAAGGATTTACACTAACTAGTAGATTACGCAGTACCATTGTATTGTGATAATCAATTGGCGATCAGCTTGGCGGAAAATCTAGTTTTCCTTGCAAGAAATTGAAATGCAATGCGTCAAGACAAACAACCAAGTTACAAATTTGTTCACAAAAAGTCTTAATTCTGGAAAGTTTAACAAGTTCCGCCAACAGCTCAATATGGATCGAAGGATGAAAGTTGGTGTTGAGGGGGAGTGTTAAAAGCCCAACACTAATTTCATGATCAAATTCAATTATATTTGTCAGAGCCCAAGTTTAAAGCCCAACTCATTGAAGGTTCTATGAGTGGGTATGAGATTCGAATAATTAATAGTAAGTGTGGTTGGTAAAATTATTGGTGGTAGGAGTGGTCGGCGAAAATCAATGGTTATTAATTTTTTTTGTAATTTTTTATTTGTATAGTTTAAATTTATTCTCATATACTAAAAATACCCTTTTGTGTCATTTGGTTATGCATCAAGCGAAATAAGAAAGAATAAGAGAGAAATAAGAAATGTGACGCGTGAGTTGTGTATATTGTCTCTTGTAAAATATCAATAACGCCCTTCACTTTAGTAAAATTCTTCTATCGCCCAAATAGTTTAATTTTTGTGCAGCCTAGTTCTTCTAAGTTTTTCAACAATTTCATCTCTGCTGTTAAAATAGAAATAGGAGAAACACGCTGTTGGAGGGTATGTGCTCTTATTTATTCTACCATTTGGGATGCTAGTAAATTTTGAATAAGCCAGTTTATTTATTTTGCAAAAGTCTCAAAAACAATAAGGCTAATGCATATTGGTATCTGGCAAGAGATCATCATGTGGGAGCAAGTAAGAAAGTAATTATAAAAAAATTAAACAAAAAGGAAAACATTGACCTTCATTATAACAAAAAAAAAATGGAAAAGTCAAACATTTAAGTTATGTTCCTCTATTCTAGACTTGAAGATCACTGATGAGGCCATTCAAAGACAATTTAGAAGACTTCTTGATCTTTTCCTCTTAAAAAAAAAAAGTTGCTTATGTGAATTCACCAAATGCAGCCTGATGATTACAATTATGTTCATAATCATATACGGACATTCCACGCGTGAAGACCAGCAGCTGGGGCCATAGACAAGCTTCTGTTTGCTTCTGCGTCCTTTGCAACAAGGTTTGGCTTATGAACCTGAAAAGGATAGAAACTATCAAATATTTGGTATCCGCACTGATGTAGCCATAGTACTGCAAAAACAATCTTCAATTACATAAAAGATTTCTAATTCTAAGAAGCCTTCTAGCAATATACAAACAAATTGTAAAAGCAATCTTTTAGAGACCTCAAGCAACTAAATTATTGATCACTTAATGCACTCAAGCTAACGCAATCTCACAATCTTCATATTTCCTTTTTTGCACAATACAGCAAAAGCTTTTACTGTCTCGTGCAGTTTTCTTTAAATTCGTAGGAGCTCACTGAGGTGATAAGTTACTTATGTGAATTCACCAAAGTGTAGGTTGATGATTACTTTATGTTCACAATCATACCTGGATATTCTGCAATTGATGGTCTGCAACTGAGGCAATAGACAAGCTGCCGTTTGCTAACACGCCCTCAGAAATAGCATTTTCCTAAGAATACAAACAATCAAATATTTGATATCCGCTCTGTTCTAGACATTGTACTACTAAAACAATCCTTAATTACATAAAAGATTTCCAAATCTAACAGAGGCACTATAGCACTAATAATACAAGTTATAAAATCAATCTTTTAGAGACCTCTAACGACTGAATTTTTGACTTACAAAATGCATTCAAGTTAATGCAAATCCACATTTTTATACTTCCTTCTTCCATAATATTTCAAAAGCTTACCATCTCATGCAGCTTGTAAACTTAATAACACAGAAAGAAAGCAATCATAAAAAAGGAAAGAGAGACAACTGACGCAAAGTTGCATTTCAATGTATAAAAGAAATACAGAAGAAGGCATTTATATGTAGTTGGTGATGAGCCCCTGATGTAGGAAGTATAGGGGATAAAATAAATTAGGAATTCTATATTTTGAGTCAATTTAATATTTAGCATTTTATTAGGATTTCTCTTATTTTATTAAGCTTATTTGAGTCATATTTGTAATTCTAGTCTAATTAGGATTTTAGATTATTTATCTTATTTGAGAAGGATTAAAATTTAATAGCTACTAATATAAATAAGCTAGTTATCTTAGTTTATTGTAAGACCTTTAAGCTTTTTATTAATAATATTTCAGATTATTTCCTTTTGGATTTATTTTTGTCGTTAATTCGACGTTTTCTCTCTTTGAGAGTTATTATTTCTTGAGTTTCAAGAACGTACGCTAGAACGACAACTAGTATCGCTTCCGCGCTGCGTCAGACCTTGCATAAAAGGAATGCCTTGATTACATATAACTGCTAAAGATCATCGAGTAAATGATTGAAATTAACCAAGGGTGAACATGTTTAATCTCCAAGATCATGGAATGGAATCCCTAGAATCAAGCATAATTGCCATGCCATAATATACTCTAACACAACTTGCTTTATATTTGTAAGAGCTCATAGAGATAATTTTCTTATATGAATTCACCATGTGCTGCTTGATATTTACAATTATGTTCACAATCATACCTGTAAATCCTGCAGTTGACGATCAGCAGCTGGGGACATAAGAGAGCTGGCAAGGCCTGATGAATCAGAAACTTCCCTAACATATATGATATTAAATGCAGCAACAATTACAGCGAAGACTAGTGGGAGAACGGATGCATCAAATTTGTTCTTGACACCCACTTCTGCCAGAAGAAAGTTAACGAGCGTAACAACCAACTGGACCACAGAGAAAGAAATTTCCACCATCCAAACTAGTTGCGTCCGCCAATGTACTCTGGTTGCAGCTCTGGTTCTTCTCATGATACAAGTATACATACTAATAGCAAAACCAACTGCTGACAAAACAAATGCAGCAAGAAGAATTCTCCACTTCATTTTCCCAATTATATCCAGTGAAAATGATGCTGCTTCCAACAGAACATAAAACAACGCGAGTGTACGTTTCTTATATTTACCAAGTAGCTTAGAAGCCTGTAATGCAAAGATTACAATTATACATCTAAAGCAATTATTATGAAGCTTGTTTAATGAAATTTTTGTGATTCAATTAATGAAAGTTTTAAACTCAGAAATTGGAGCCCAACTGTATGTAAAACTTTGATATTCTCACCACGATCTATCCAAATCCAAACTGGAAAACGAATATTCGACCATTTTTCAAATATCAAAAGAGCATGTTTTGAAAATTAATTAGCAAGGAAGAAAAGTTTCAGTATCTTTACATTTTGGCTATTGACAGTGGATCCAAAGTCATCAACGGATTCTTGATTTCTTCCAGCTTCGGCAGCTTGGGTCCGAAGGTGTTCTCTTGATGACACATATTCTAGTTTAGGTTCTTGATTTGTTCTAGCTTCGGCATCCTTGGTCAGAAGGTGTTCTCCTGATGGCACATCTTCTAGTTCAGGTCCTTGATTTCTTCTAGCTTCGGAAGCCTCGGTCAGAAGGTGTTCTGTTGATGAGACATCTTCTAGTTTAGGTTCTTGATTTGTTCTAGCTTCGGCAGCCTCGGTCGGAAGGTGTTCTCCTGATAGCACATCTTCTAGTTCAGGTTCTTGATTTCTTCTAACTTCGGAAGCGTCGGTCAGAATGTATTCTATTGATGGCACATATCCTAGTTCAGATTCTTCATCTCCACTAGCTTCGGCAGCCTCTGTCAGAAGGTGCTCTCTTAATGACTCATCTTCGTCTGTATTTTTTAAAAATTGAACTGCAGCCTTTTGAATTTTAAGTGCCATAGCTAGTTTCTCCTGTAAGAAACACAACGGAGCAGCCTTGAGTTTGGTATACTAAATTCAATATCAAAATCATTCCAGATCACTCCGCATTTAAATTTTTAAGGTACTCTATAGTTCACCAAGTTAACAATAAATATGAAACTGCAAGTGGTGGTTTTAAAAAGTCCCAATAGCTCAATGAAACCGAATTACCTTAATTGCGAGTCTTTTATCCTCGGCAATTTTTTTTTTCAAGACGCATGAGCCCATGCCCAAAAAAGTCAGTGAGCCTCTTTTTTTTTTTTTTAGTTCGCGTGCTTTTGAAAACCCACGTATCTAGCGCTATTTTTCAAGCCCACGGGCCCGACGTGCTTTTTCAAGTCCATGGACCTTTTCTTTAAGCCCATCACCTATATACTTAATAATAATAATAATAATAATAATAATAATAAATAAATAATTTTTATTAAAGGAACAATTAACATTTCATTAAGACATTAATACAATTAGACAACTATATTATCTAATTTTGTAATAACCAATTATAATACACTTAATTTTATTCGAACTACTAATATTGTACTTGCACTTGAACTTCATTGAATAAAAATGCAACTTTTAATTTATTATAAAGCGTATTTCGTTCATAATTTTATTTTATATTTGCGTAAATGTGAAAAATATTTCATTCACAAATGAAACATATCTCTTTTGACTAATTTATGATTTCATAAATGAAATATTAAAGTTATTTAAGTTTAGATTTATGATTTATAAAATCATTATATTTATAATTTTATTTATTAAAATCATGAAATCATTTATTCATTTAATAAATTATTAATATAAAACAATTAGAATTTTTTTTAAACTAAGACTAAATTAATTTTTAAAAATCTATGCTAATAAAATATTCAGAACATTTTATGTTTATTTTTTATTAAAAAATTTTACAAATATACTTTGGCCCATGTGCTATTAATGACCCACGTGCTATTGATGGCCCACGTGCTATTGATGGCCCACGGGCTGCGTGCTAACCTACCAATAAAGCGTGCTTTTTCACGTGCCGTGCTTTGGCTCATTTCTAATCGTGCCGTGCTTTTAAGGCCCACGTGCCTAAAACTCTAAACCCTGCCCGGCCCACGTTCGTGTCGTGCCTTACTAAACGTGTTCGTACCGTGCCGTGCTGTACGAACACGTGCCGTGCCACGTGCCGCCCGGCCTATTGGCCATCTTTAGTAATACTGTGTTCGATTGTGAAAAAAGCCCGTACACAGGCTTTCGAATGACCCTCTATATTTTTTAAAAATAATTTTATAAATTAAAATAATAAATTAAAATTTAAAAATTAATAAAAAAAAACTTAATTCCCTAATTTATATAAATCAATAATAATTCAAAAAAACTTAAATTATAATACTAAACTTTCTCTTAATCGTTGATTAATTAAGGGAATGCTTGAATTAGAGAATACAGCATTAAAAAATTAAATATCTAAGCTTTTATTTACTTCAGTTTGCTTTTTTTAATTATTTTAATTTGAAATATTCATTTTCTTTAATTCATTAATGATTATAACAACTCGTTGATTATTAACTTATTTCAAGTTTACAACAACTAAAAAAATAAAAAATAAATGAATGAGAATCAATTAAATTTTGATAAAAGTTGGTTTTAAAAGTACTTTGAGTTTTAAAATATATTTTTAAAGTATTCTGATTTTTAAAACCAATCCTATATATATGGTAAATCTTACTGTTAAACTATTGTAAGAATATAAATAATTAAATTATACGTAATATTAAATAAAATTTATTTACACATTTATAAGCATATATAAAAAATATTTTTATTGTATATTTATATATGATAATCGATAACTAAAAATAAATATTTTATATTATTAATTTTTTATTTCATCTCAAAATAATAATAATAATAATAATCTATTTAAAATTAATAATTTATTTCTTAATTAATAAAAATAATTTTTAATTTTTATAATATATATGATGATATATATATGAAATTATATTAATTATGAAACTTATTCTTAAAATTAATATCTTATCCCTTTTTCTACTGTATACGGTAGTTCCCATTTTTGGTCAAAGAAGAGTCTCATTTACTGTATTGATCGGTGCTTGCGTATACGTGTCTTGAGCTTTTTCATTGTTATTTTGCGTGAAATAATGCAAGTTCTTCTGAGACACTGTCGGATTCAGATCGTCCATAAACTGCCCAAAAAGCAAATATAATGTCTCTTCTTCTAATAAATTTCTATTAGGCAATTAGATATTAGCATAGCTTTCTTATTTGGGGCCAAAAAGACAATGAGTGCTTTAGGCTTAGAGTATGTCAAAATTCACGCTTGTCCAAATGATTGTATACTCTAAAGAATGGATTATGCAAGCCTTTCTAATTGTCTTACATGCAGTGAATCTAGGGGGAAGAAAAAGGATGGTAGTGTTACCGCTTATAGGAAGGGGGTTCCCGCAAAAGCCCTTCTATACCTAGATTTAGGTGTATGTTTCAGTCCTCGCAAATTGCTAAAAACATGACTTGGCATGTAAATGAGAGGGAATTAGATGGTAAGGTTCAACATCCAGTTGATTCACCGACATGGAAGTTAGTTGATGAAAAATGGCCTAAATTTTGCATCAGAGCCTAGAAATCTACGTCTTGCCTTATAAGCTGATGGCATTAATCCTCATAGCTCTTTTAGTAGTACATATAGTTGCTGGCCGGTTCTTCTTGTAACATATAATCTTCCTCATTGGTTGTGTATGAAACGAAAATTTATAATGTTATCCTTATTCATTTCTGGTCCACAACAGCCCGGTAATGATATTGATGTGTACTTGGCCCCACTAATAGAGGACTTGCAAACTCTATGGTATGTTGGTGCCGAAGCTTATGATGCCTACAAAAGAGAGTTCTTCAATTTACAGGCTCTGTTATTGTGGACTATAAATAACTTTCCAGCTTATGGAAATTTGGCGGGTTGTATGGTCAAGGGTTATTATGCTTGTCCTTATTGCGGTGAAGATATGCCAAAATGTAGACTTAAACACAGTAAAAAAAATGCTTATATTGGCCATTGCCATTGGCTTCCTCATGATCATTCCTTTCGAACTCAAAAGCAGCCCTTTAATAATAAACATGAAATAGAGCCTCCTCCGAAACCACTAAACGGCAAGGCAATTTTTTGAAAGGTGGAGAGTATTGAAAACAAATGGGGTAAAGTGAAAGATAAGAAGCACAAAAAAAGAAGTGAGAAAAAGGATGGTGATGATGATTGTGTGTGGTAGAAGAAAAAATCAATATTCTTTAATTTAGAGTATTGGAAGTACTTACTTGTTCGTCACTAATTAGATGTTATGCACATTGAAAAAAATGTTTGTGAGAGCATCTACGGAACATTACTGAATATACCGAGAAAGACCAAAGATGGCATTAATTCGAGATGGGATTTAAAAGTTTTGAAGATTAGGAAGAAATTGGCACCTGATGTTAAAAAAAACAATCGTACTTTTTTGCCTCCAGCTTGTTACACCTTGACCAAAGAAGAAAAGAAAGGTTTTGTGAAGCCTTAAAAAGTATAAAGGTACCTATGGGTTATTCTTCAAACATTAAGAACCTAGTGTCAATGAAAGACTTAAAACTTCATGGTTTAAAGTCTCATGACTGTCATATTCTCATGCAACAACTTTTACCCATTGCTTTAAGGTCTATCTTGCCAGATCATATTAAATATGTCATTATTAGATTGTGCTTCTTCTTTAATTATTCCTTATGCATTATGGTTGTTGATGTGACTAAACTTGACCAAATGGAAGAAGAAATTGTGCTGACCTTATGCTTGCTGGAAAAATGCTTTCCACCATCCTTTTTTAACATAATGATCCATTTAACTATTCACTTAATAAATAAAGTTATACTATGTGGGCCGATATACCTAAGATGGATGTACCCATTTGAAAGGAACATGAAAGGCCTAAAGGCTTATGTTCGAAATCATAATAACCTCGGAGGATGCATAGCTGAGAGTTACATTGCCGAAGAGGCTTTGGAATTTTGTGGAGAATATGTTTCAAACTTGCGTACAATTGGGCTTCCTCCTGGACTTGACTGGTGGAAAATTAGTTCAACTTGATCATTCTTTAATTCATCAAGCACACCTATATGTGTTGGAAAACATAGAAGAAGTTCCGCCATTCATTAGGTTTGTTAACGTTTTACCTTTAATTTATTACTTTAGTGAATTATTTTTAAAGTATTTGAGCAGTAGCTTAATATGTATTATGTCCAATATGTAGTGAGCACATTCAATGGTTAAAGGGTTATCATTCACAGAAAGCCAAGAATGAAAGGTGGTTGAGCAATGAGCACAACCACACCTTTGCAACTTAGCTTAACAAGAAGGTTAATAATATATACTCCATTATATATATATATATATATATATTAGTAAATCTATTATCATGTTTATACAATTATTCAGTCATTACAGTCATTATTATGTAGGTGTATGAGATGATGGATGATGATGAACATGTCTCAAACACCTTGAGGTGGTTATCTCAAGGACCCCGTCCTTTTGTAGTTAAACATCCAAGATATGACATCAATGGATATCGTTTCCATACTCGAGAACGAGACGAATAATGAGATCATCAAAATAGTGGAGTTAATCTTATTGCATCAACTTTGCGAGTAGAAAGTGCCAAGGACAAAAATCCTATCCTCGGTGACATGTCTTATTATGGGGTTATTGATAAAATACGAGATCTTGACTACCATATGTTTAGAATCACTTTGTTCAAGTGTGATTGGGTTCAAAATAATGGTGGTGTCAAAATCGATGAATTTAGTTTCACGTAAGTGGACTTAAATCGTTTGGGTCATAAATCAGATCCATTTATATTAACTTCTCAAGCAACACAGATCTTCTACGCCACTGATCAACTTGATAAAAGATGGTCAGTTGTACGTCATATGTATCGTAGAGGAATTCCAAAAAAGACAAGTGCTGAGGATATTGATATCATGAAGGAACACAATCCTTTCACTAAAAGTTTACCAAATACTGAAAATTTAAACGATGAGAACAGATATGCAAGAGATGGCAAGCATGGCATTTGGATTGAGGCTTGAAAAAGAAATTGACATTTATTGTTTGTATGTCTTATAATATTTTTGTGTTACATTATCTTTTATTATTATATGTTCCTTGTATTGACTTTGGATGATTGTTTTTCATTATTTATTGTGTTGACTTTGGATGGTTGTTTTTCATTATTTATTCTTTATATTATCTTCTAATACGAAATGTGGATTTATTACAGGAGTACCTTTATGGATAATGGAAAGGACTTGTCGATAAACACCCTAACTAAGAAAGACCTAATTATTCAAGTAATGAAGAGGTTCCTAAGAAGTTAATTCAAGTAATAAAGAGGTTCCTGATGAGTTTCCAAATTCAGAGGATGAAAATGATGTTCCAAAGAGTAGTTCCACTAGGAGAGGACCAACTAAAAACTCTGGCAGGATGAGGATGAGTGGTGGAAAGGTTGTAGTCAGGTACAATAGGCTGGGTGTACCTACTGGCCCTGAAGCTGCTGAGTTGGCAAGCTTTATTGGTCTTTTAGGCCGTACATCTATTTTGAATGTTAACTAAGAATAACAAAATGTTACTCTAGATCTAAAAAGCCGTTTGTGGGAGTTTATCAAGGTAAAATGATTATATATTTTTATATCTCAACATTGAATAATGTATACATTAAACTATTTGATTTTTGTGATATTTATTTTTGTTAGGAACGTTTTATTGTTCATCCAAATAGTAAGAAGCAAGTTTTTCAAGCACTTGATAGTGCATTCAGAAACTTTAAGTACTTGCTCACCAGAAAGTATATCCTTCCCCACAAGCACAATTGTAAATTGTTGAGGAGGCCACCTTTTCAGTACAGTCACATTCCTTAAAATGTTTGGGATAAATTGTGAATTCTAGATTGTCCACTGAGTTTGAGGTAAATACTTTTAATTGTTAAACATTAAAGCATATCATAAACCATTTTTAAATATAATTGGGAACTGTTTTATGTAGAGAATTAGGCGTCAGCAGCAAAATAAGAGAGCTAAGAACAAGTGGAACCATGCTTAAGTAGAATAGGATATGTTGGATTGCTTGATCAAATTGTAAGTAATATGATACTAACTTGACCACTTTTGTATAGCTATTAGAATTCATGGTTGGTTTATTTGCATACTACCTGTAATATAGCCAAATTTTTTAAACTACAATGCTCCGAAACTGAGGTTGATAAGAGTGTAACATGGAAGCGTGCTCAAAAGATGAAAAATGATGAATCTAATGTTGAATCAGTAGTGAAGAAGATTGTAAGTACTTGCAAGTTTTTCAATTGGGTTCTATTAGAAAGAGTTTGATTATTATTATTTATAATTATTGTACTTTTAGGATGCACTAGAAGAGAAAGCTAAAAGAAGAGAATTTAAAGCTGATGCAAGAAATGATATTCTTGCACATTCAATTAGAAGGCATGCTACCACTGGACATATGCAGGGTGTTGGGAAATTTATATCGCCTAAAATGTACTTTGAAACCCCAAACTATTCATTTCAGATGCGACAAGAGAGACTGAACATACTAGAGAGGTTAGATAAGCAAGAAGTAGAATTGAGTGTTATAAAGAAGGAGAGTAAAAAGCAACCTCGCCATTTAGATTTTGGAAGCTCAAACTTTCCATTAGATCAGTAAACAATTGAAGATAAAGATGAAGAACTGATTGCGCGTAATGAAGACAAGGTATGATACAAATTATTGTGCACATTAAAGTTAAAAAATGACTTAAACATTTGATTTTAGACAATTTTAGCCTTAACTAGGACCTAATTATAATCCTTTTTTTGGTTGTTTTTTTAAGGCTCTTCAGTCACTCAGCATGACAAGGAATCGATCACCTGCAAAGGAGAAACATCAAACACTGACAAATAAAAAGCAATCACCAAGAAAGAAGAAAGAATCACCAAAGAAGCAAATGATTGTTGATTGTCCTAGAGACAAACCAGGCAGTCCAAAGAAAAGGCAATCACCAAGAAAAAAGAAGGAATCACTAAAGAAGCAAGTGATTCTTGATTGTCTAAGAAACAAACCATGTAGCCCAAAGAAGAAGAAATCACCAAAAAAAGCCTAAAGAGAAGCAGCTGAAAAAACCAAATGGAAAAGAGATTGCCATGGAACCACTGCCAAGAATAAGAAAAAGAAATTATCACACTGTGCATAGGAACCGAGTTCCCAGGCTTGTAATGTTTGGTAATTTTTGTGAAAAAAACTTGCCTCAAATGGGTCATTATGTACCTTATCAGTTGGATGAAGAGGTATATAAGCATCCATGTAAAGCACATATTATTCTCGATGAATGTCAATCATAGATTCCGATGAAAGAGCTAGGAGCAAACCATATGCACCTATATATCGCATAAGTAATTCTTGCTTCTTTTCTCTGTTTTTTAAAGTTTTTTTTGTGATCTTATTTGTTGGCAATATTATCACTATTTCATTATATTAATTGCATCAGGATGTTGCATGCACACATGGCGAATGATACAGTGGGTAGACCATTTGGGTTCATACACACAGGACTTGTATCATCAGCCCATGATAAGGATGCCTTTGCAACAAGGGTAAAAAGGGCTCAATTTATTGCCGAATGGTTGAACAAAGCAAACAAAGGGCAAATAATTTTCATGCCATATAACCCTGGGTACAGTTCTCTTTACTTTATATTGATGATCATTTAATAAAATTCAATTTTAATTTCAATTTCTTTGTGTAATAGTTTCCATTAGGTGTTGATTGTAATCGATATGATGACAAAGCAAGCATTTTATTTGGATTCTACGAACAACGATTTAGATGATGACACTGATCTTAGGGACATAGTTACCAAGTACGTTAATATTGTATTTCTAACATATTTTTATATATCATAACTATTTACTAACTGTGTTATTGTAATACAGTGCGATTTCAATGCATTTTGCGATGATTGGTAAAAAAAGGGTGAAACCATAGATCACAAAAGTTTTGGTAAACAAACATGACTTTTTAATATTTAATCACTTAAAAGAGTTCATGTGCATATACAGTATGATTATTCTATTGATGATACAGTCTCCAAATCAACCGGAGAGTACTGAATGTGAATACTATGTGCTGAGGTTTATGAAAGACATAATTGCAGACCCGAGTTTACTACTCCATAATGTGAGTAATCATTCTTTACGATGCATTTTAGGATTACTTCACTAATTCACTTAGTACATTTAATTATATATAGTCTACTTTAGTTTGGCATGTGATCATCAGTTGACAGTTTAAAGGGAAATGTGAATACTCTCAAAGTGAGCTTGATGAAGTTCATCTCGAGTTTGCTTCTTTTGTGTCCGAGTTGATAGTATGAACAGTGAAGTTGATGATGCCTAGTTTTTTTAATTTCTAATTATTGGTGGTATTAAGATAGTATTCTGAATTTCTAAGTGGTAGTGAATTTGATAAAGTCTTTATGGAATTTCAAATTCGTTATTGCTGAAGAATGATATTGCTTTGTTGCAAAACTAATAGGTTGATCAGACTGGTTGTAATTTACAAGATATTGTTGTAGATTGGTAATGATCCAGATGATTGTATAGTGATGATATTATTGTGATAATTGATCATTGATGTTGTTTTAATGCTGTTGTAGTTATTTCGAATGATGATGGATGATATTGTTGTGATAATTTAGATGTGCTAATTTTATACATATTTTGACTTTAAAATTTCAATGGACTTTAAAAATTTATAAAAATAATTTCTAAATTAAAAAATAATATTAAAATTTATTTTTATAATATAATTCTCATTATGACACCATACTAAAATCACAAACATGTGACAAATAATGACCCACCATAATTTAAAACTAAATTCATATTACCCGCCAAATTTTTTTAGAATTTACCGCCAAAATATGAGACTATTCTAAATAGTATACTAAAATGACGTCGTTTGGTTCGTGACACATGTGTGATAGATATAAGTAGTCATAGGATCATGTGATAGATAAAAAACTGCCACAAATTTGAGAGAGGGGCTACACTGATAGATAAAAATTCTGTCATAAAAGGGGTCAGATGACAGATATTCTCTGTCATGGTAGCTCATTTTTCTAGTAGTGCGTCGTCTCTCTTAGTCTAAGGAGGTCCAATATAACTTCAGTTATGGTGGGAATACATTTGGATTGTACTTAAATATTAAGTTATTCATATACCATGGTTTCCCTAACTAGAGAATATCATGAATAAGTTTTTATTTGTGACAACATTCTTACATCGTGCAATTTACTATTCCTTAATATGGTGGAATACTTTCTGAAAGTATGCATCTATATAGAATAAGAATCCGTAGTTAAAAAACGTTTGAATAAAGCTAGTTTTACAATTTTAGATGATATGGAAAACATACAGTTATCATTGTCTAAGTTGTTAACATTTGTAAGTCCCGAGAGATTAATAATAGTATTCAGGCATCTATTGTTTTATGTATAAATGTCAACTTTCCTTAGTTGCTCCATTTGGTTTGAGTATTTGACTATCACTAAATTTAATGTTCCTTTATTAACATGTAGGTTGCTGAATAGGGGAAATGGGATGCGGCTTGGAAGAAATGAGAAAGAAAATTGAAGCATTTACATGTGATGCACAACGTAAACAATTACAAATAAGAACTGAAAAATTGGATTGCGAATTGTCATTATTGGTGAACTTTGAGGACCTCCATCTACTATTTATTTTTTGTAATTGATTTTGTGGTTGCAATTTTGGTTTGCCGTTTGAGATTTTATTAGGGTCTTTGGTTAGCTATGTAAAAAGAATTAGTCATTTTGGATTTGAAGTTGTTATAATCTATTTATGGAACCTAGATAATACTTCTCAACTAAGCAATAGTTTTTTCATTGATTGTGGAGAGGACTAGGGTGTATGCACATGGGTTGATTAGCAAAATGATATGTCTGTCATATCCATTCCTTCTTGATAATGGTTGCTAAATTCTTGCAAAATGTTCACGGCTTTGCTAAATTTTTTTTTACTAACAATCTTGTACAGGTGGTCACTGACTTAGTCATAAAGTTATTGATATAGTCTCGACAAGGAAATTGAAAGCAGATGGTACGTAGGTTCCTCATTTTACTCTGATGCGCCTCAATTTTATATTTAACTGATAGTAGAGAGCAAGTTTATAATTTACAAAAACAAGTCTATAATTTTCAAGAACAAAAGCCTTTCTAAAGGCAAGAAATAGTGGGCGCACTACAAGAAAACATACAATAGATGACGGATAGTCTGTGATGAATTATAGGCAAAATGACTTATATCATAAAATTACGATGGACTTGTGATAGAAATTTCAATCTATTATAGATTAATGATGGGCTTGCGATAAAAATATATACCATCAAGAATTTATGATGATTATATGATATAATTATTGTTTATCATGAACTTATGATAGAATCATAGTAGAAATTTAACCTATCAAGAAATTGTGATAGAAAAATGTCTTTGACCTTGACCTAAGTTTAATGTACTATTTTTTTAAAAAAATTAAATTAGGATTTTAATAATTAAAAAATAGCCAACAAAACTGTACTGTTTTGGTACTTTTAACTTCATTTTTTTTTTTTTTTTGGCCACTGGGCCCTTGGTCGAGTGGTTGGAAGTGAGAGTAGTAGTTTAAGCTCCCATAAAAATATTGTGTGATTAACAATTTTTCCTCAATTATTGTAATAATTGAGTGGAGATAGTTTGCTCCGTTACCAATATAATAGAGCGGACGTTTCTTAAATATTAAAGAAGGTTAAAATTTAGGCAGTGCTTAATAAAAATTAATATATCTAGTCCCAGTTATTACAGTATAATTATAATATATCAATAAAAATCTCATGTAAATATGAGTCATAATCTAATTATAATATCAATAAAAATCTCATATAAATATGAGTTATAGCCTGATTGTATAATCAGCGCAAAAAAAAATTTTTTTTTTACGTGTTAAAAATTCATAATAGTTAGAAATCCAAATCCCTAAAAATGTCTTGTTCGTTCATGGTGTTCACAAACCCTTTGTCTGGAACCCTCATTCTTGCCGTTCTTCTACCATTCACATACTGCCGTTGCCGTCATACTTGATTATTCTTCTTTTCGAGTTATTAGTCTCCTTCCAACCCTTGTGTTTTTCTTAATCTCATTCATTCAAAAACGACGTGGGTTTCAACTCAAAATCCGACCCAACCAAAGCTCCGTTGGAGCGAACTCGATGAAGAAGACGGCGAGGATTTGGACTTCCTGCTGCCACCTAAACAAGTGATCGGCCCCGACGACAACGGAATCAAGAAAGTTATTGAGTACAAGTTCAAATATGAGAGCAATAAATCAAAATAACAACCACCACGCGTGTGTGCAAGCTCACTAACGCGAGTTGCTATAAACGCGCCATCGAGAGGAGAAACTGGGCCAATTTCGGCGATGCCATTCGCGAAGACGTCGGTAGCAGACTCACCATGGTCTCCACAGAAGAGATCTTGATCGAACGGCCTAGGGCTCCGGGTCTGTACACACCTTGTGTGCTGCATCTCTAGGTGAATTTTGACGAGGAGGGAGAAGTTGTAAAGAAATGTAACTGCTTTACCACTTTTACCCTTGAATTCCACTCGAATTTTCAAAAGCTGATACTTCTGATTTTAATTCTTTGTTGATTTAGGTCTGACTTTCTGCATCAATTATAATCATAATCCCTCGGTTCTCGTCTCAAGCTGTGAGGTTTATGATCCTAATTGGTAATTTTTTTATTTAGTTTCTTTATTAGCTAAAAGTTGCCTATTTTAAGTTTATACTTTTAAAAAATTAAAATTAAAATGAACTCTGTATTTGGTTAATGACAAGAACATTTATCTGTTTTAAAGATTAAAAATCAATTAAGTTTGGTGTTTTATTTCTTATTTTGTTTTAGTTGGATGGTGTAATGAATAACTTTTTTGAATTTCTAATTGTTTAATGGATGATTTTGGGCAGGCAATTGGATGGATTGACGGTTAAAGAATATGAAATGGATGGGTTTATGCTGCACTTGCAAAATGAGCAGAAAGAAGCAATTATTAAAGCGGAACCCGGTTTGCATATCTGACAGAATTTAGCTTTGGGCCATAAAATGCAACATATAATTAAACTTCACAAAACACTATTTTTACTTTTGAAAAAGAGTTAAGCGTTTTTTTTTTTTTTTTTTTTGAAACCCGAATTCTCAGCCCAAAAAAGAAATTGTAACACAAAAAACCTAGCCCATATGAAGGGAAGGAAACCTAGCAATTTAAATGCCAATCATCTGTCTGCACGGGCAATAAGCGATGAAAGATTGTGTGCACCATCTCAGTTTCTCAGATTTTGCACCACCAGCAGTTGTTCCCAGTGCATATTCACCAAGAATGCAGCGCCATCTCTGTTTCCAGTGCCAAGAATTGCCTGGCAGGCAGATTCAACAGCAAAAAGATACTTAGCATTGTACTAACACCACGTGCCTCATCTCAAAGCTCTTAAATAGTGCTAGCAACTGGCTTGGCCACACCTGCAAACAAAGGACAAGCCAAATAAAGAACAGTAACACAAGCTCTAAAAAAATAATTCCGAATTGATAAACCAAATTACAAAATAACCATGTTGACATGCACGGTATCCTCAAAGCAAATTAGTATAAAAGCAAAGCAGCCAGATCTAATGTGAATTTCTCAAGGTTTGTCCGGTTATCAGCAGGAAAGAGTAGCGTTAAAACATCTAGAGTCGCTTCTATAGTCCCTTCATACCGTGAACTGGGTTCACCAAGGCAGCCATTGGATGCATCACAATCTTGCTCCTCCATTTCTTAGTTCCCTATAAGCTTGACGGTGAAGTTGCAACCCCAAACGGGTATTTTATAAATGTATTTAATAATTATTTTCCATGATATTAAATCCAAACAAGAAGTCAGACCTACAACTACAGGTTGCAGTTAATAGTTTAAATTTGGTGATGCTGCTAGACTACATTTAGGATATAAATAAGCCTCAATGGATGAAAGAAACTTGCAAGACTGCATGATGTTATAACGAGGAGAAGGAAGTCACCTAGAAGTTTGCGTGGCCTCTTTACAAATGGATGCTCCATTATTTGAGCTGCAGTAGGCCGTACATTTGGGTTAACTTGTAAGCATTGAAGAATAAAATCCCGGGCATCTCCCAATAATGAGTTCGGAATTGAAGGAAGTTCACCCCCGCCTATCCTGAATAATGCTTGCATCTGCCAACACACAATTGTGCAATAAATTAACACCATATCAAAACTGATGCAACCTTTCATAAATCACATGTTTAACAAGAAAAAACAGGCATATAAAATAAAACATGGAAAATTAGGGAAAGAAATCAATTTTAATATATGAAAATTTGTTATGTACACCTTCCAAGTGAGAGTATGGAAGCCGACGGGTTAACATCTCCAACACAGTACACCCAATGCTCCATTTGTCAGCTGTTAGTCCATGGCCGTTTTTCTTTAAGTTCACAACCTAAAAAGCAAAACTAATTTTGTTAACTTGGAATGTCTAACAGATGCAAATTTGGTATGTGTCAATATGATAAATGAAAAGAGGTTTACCTATTACTAAGAGTCAGTTTCCAGGATTTTGGTGCTACCGTACTGGGTGATATTTTGCTAAATGTGTACCCAATACCAACTATAGGACAAGACTTATCAACATCTAAAACAAGAGAGGTTTTTTCTCACCAACTTCAAATGAAAAGGTGCTGACGATGTTTCAAAACTCAAACGAAAGAAGGTAGAAGATCTGGTTTACAATATTTAAAGCTATACAAAAGGCAAGCTATTGAAAAATGAAAAAAATAATAGAAACACGGTAGCGTCAAATTAAAAAATTAACCTCCTAAAAACTGTGCCGAACATGTCAAGCTAAAAAGTTGTACTTAAGCTGTGTGAAAAAGAAAAATCAGATTTTATGCGTCTCAGGGCTCAAATATTGACAATGACCAAAAGATCAATGGTTATAAACAAGTAGATCAGTTAAACCTTGAGACCATGCAAATTTGGTTATAAATGATAGACATTCAGAAAATAGATCAGATTTTATCCATAAAAATCAGACTACAATAGAAGAGGAAAACCTCAGGGGCCATCCAGAATGGTGTTCCTTTGCAGGATTTGACATCATTTATTGTAGTTGCCTGAAAAGATCAAATATATCGCTTCAAGTACAGTAGCATTCACGAGTTTTACAAAGAAGTGGAGAGATTAACTACCATTGCCAAGCAAAAATCTGCAAGCTTTACGGATCCACTGGCATCTACCAATATATTTGCACATTTGATATCCCTTGAAAATGGAAAGAGACGAATTTTAAAAGACATACACTTAAAATGGTATAACAAAAGCAACTTTTCAAGTGTCATTGCCAAGTTCACCTGCCACAATTATATTAGCCCAAAAAATAGACCAGCTATGCACCTGGTCTGGAAATTGATTTCATTTTTTTCTCTTTAAAAAATAATCCACACAAGCAATTTATTCATCTCCACATGCTTCTTAACAATTTCCGTAAGTCTGTAAACAATCAGTGAGCGTTTATAACATTTTGCTCACAGAAGAGTTTCTTACTCTCATCAACTGATGTCCGCCTAGTCCATAAATTCATTCCCAATACATGCACTAAGAAGATATCATATAATTATTCTGTTGAAACTTTGTAGCTGCAAAGTTGTGATTAACACTTGCACGATGATAACAGTTAAGTAAACTTCCCCACAATTCCATATAACAACCTCTGTTATTGCTATCTTCTGTTTAACCTTGAATGAAAGCACTATCCATGATTCCCAGAAAACTGAGAATGTAATTTTCGTTGTGAGGGATTAAAACTATCTGAAAATGGTTATAATGGCAATTATTTCTTCAAAATGCATATTCAACATGGTTAGCTGTTTACGAAACATCCTACCACCTTAAATGCTCTTTTCTTATTTCTATGCTTTTTTTCCTTTTTCTCTTTGTTTCTACTGATTTTCTCAATCTTCCCTCTACTACATCTCATTTCTAATACCATCAGGAAATTATATATGAAGTATCAGCAATAGAAACGCTTCAGAATATGCATGTTTCTAGACTAGTTTTAAAGATTGAGATACAAAAAGCTGCATTTTTGGAAAGAAAACCAATGTATAAATAATCACAGATTGCAGGCAAACAGCAAGAGAAAGAACTGACTTCCTATCTGCATAAACAATAATGAATGCGACGCCTATTTGCACTGAGACATCTTGACATAAAATATAGAGTATTGAGAGGACACATCATGATAAGGAAAAGGAACTGAGAATATAGCAGCCAAATCAATTATATCACCTGCGAACCACATTCTGCTCATGAAGATGCATTAAGCCATTCAGGATCTGCCTTGTGTATGAAGAGACTTGAGAACCCCTCAAGTGGTACTTTTGATAGAGATTTGCAAGTGAACCCCTCGTTACAAGCTCAAGGAAGATATGAAGCCTATTTTCATCCTAAAATCATTTAGTGACTTAGAATTAAAGAGCCAGAAATGAAATAAGCACACCTAAAAAACCAGATATAAAAGGACAATTTAATATAACAGAGACAAATTCCTTAGAAATTCACAAATTTGTTAATATGCCACACAAAAGTGTGCAACTGGGCTGCATTTTTCTTCAAATTTAGGACTAATGGGAAGTTCCTTGTTCTTTTATGTACTTTACCATATGAGATAGGTTTTTATCCATTCGAATGCCAGATAATAATGAATTGCACAACTAAATGTAGCTGGCAATAATAGAGCTCCCCACAGGTATATAGATAGCATGGGAACACTGGCAATTTAATTGTAGTGTAAAACTTTGTTTCTGAATTATATCCTGTCAAGTATGACTACTTAATTCAATTGATTATGTTAATGATAAGGGCAATGATGGTATAATTTCACATAATAGAAAAAAGAAAGAAAAATTCAAATAGTGCTAAAGTCAATAACATGAATTATATAATACACGGGGCTTCAAATTCTAGCAAAATCATAGGTGTTAGAGGTCTATAAATGTCATTACAAGCACACAGTTCTGGCTCTCACTTCACGAATATTACCACGCGGAAATGAAAGGTAAAAAAAGCAAGCACTGAGGATTGATGCATACTTTGCCTGTGCCAAGATATTGAACTATGTTGTCATGTTCAAACCGACTCAAAAAGAGAAATTACCTGAGCCAACAAACAGATTATTAGAAAAATGATCTTCTCATGTAGCCATTTAGAGGAAGAAAAAAAAAATAAGCAACTGTATGATTTGTAATTTAAAGCAGAGAAAAAGAGTACAGAATAATATGCACTGTACTGGACTTCCAGCAGGACAAGACTAATCATCCCACCTGCTCAAGTTGAAGAATGCTCTGTTTTCCCTGAGTTCCTCGATCCTGCAAAGAAACCTCCTTCACAGCAAAAAAGAATTCATCACTGCAAACAAACCAGAAAGCATGAGAGAAATTGCTAAAAAAGTTAGTATATGCTCATGGATGCTTGCACACAAACATGCATATCAAAGATAGTAACGCAAGGCCAAGTTAATCATTTCAAGTCTGACCACATAAATATAATCCTAACAACTTTCAATATCGATTCATTGCAAAACAAATAAAATACACCTCAAAATCTAAAAAATATTTAGAAGAAAAAGGTAAAATAGTTGCAAAAAATCATTGTTTCAAGTAAGAATATGCAAAAGATTATCCAGTCTAGCTCATCATCAACTTTCTCTGCCTCAAAAACGAAATTGAATTCGTCTTGCATGATCATCTTGAGAAATAATACGAGTAGAGTTACAAGGAGCATACCCAAAACCCAGTTGAGGTCTCATCATGAAGTCTATCACTTTTCCTGTAGTATCGTTCAGAAAGCAGAGCAAGTGTTCAATAAGTTCCTAGAAACTTCCTTCTAATCCAACATCATACATCCTTTTAACTTGTTAAAAACTTTCAGCAGGTACATATCAATAAGGCTATGTAACCAAATAGATATTGAAATACAATCAGTACAATAAAACTCTTGTTCACAAGTTGCAAGTATATTAACACAAGAACATATTTCACTCACTCAGTGAGGCCTTCATACACAGACCCAAATGACCCACTTCCCAAAAGCTCACCCTTTTGCCATGAAATTATTCTTCTTCTAAATTTCCCATTCGGAGAAACATTATAAACCGGTTCCATAATTACGCTAATTGATGATATTTAGAATCATCATCATCATCAATTCATCATGTGAAATGTATTCTACATCATCAGCACAATCTTGATTTCTTCTAACTTCGGCAGCCTTGGTCACAATGTATTCACATAATGACATATAATATTGAAATTTATGTCGCACGAATGCAACCCGCACAGATGAAAATGCCTCCAACAAAAGATGACTGAGTAGATATACCCCAAGGGGTGTTGCCTTCAATACTGGATAAGTCAATAGATTCCATACATGGTGGGAAAACACGGCATTTGTATCCCAAAGTTTGTATCCGAACACAACCAATACAAAATCACCATTCAGGTGAGAAGTGATAAGGCTTAATAAGTAATCATCACACGAAACCCTCTGTTCAAACAAAATTGTTTCAACAAAGGAAAAATAATAACGGAATGAAAGTGGCGGGTAAAATAGAACCTATATTTTGAGCTTGCTATCCCTAGCCTCGGCACGCTTGGCGAGATTGGCGACCGTGCGGAATCTTCCACGGCGGTTCTTGACTGCAGCGCAGGCAGATCTCCATTGATTCAAAGGCTTGCTTCCACGGCTGTTTAGGTCTTCATCGGTTCCCAGCGAAATATTCCAAATTGAGAAACATTTCCATTTCTTTGGTTATTCAGCTGTTAAGACAGAGAGGAGTAGCTTTCTTCTTGTAGTAAAAAAGCATGACAATAGGCGTGTGTTGCGGTGTCCGAACATTTGCGTGTGTTGCAGTGTCCGTACATAGAGAAATGGCAGCATATGCAGCCGATTCTGTCGTACTTTTCTCCGTATTTTCTTTCTAACATAAACTATAGAATATTTGTTGGGATTCCTTCTACTCTCTCCATTCTTGTGGCGACACGTTGGTAGAGAAAGATATAATTACTGTGGTGCCAATACCACCACATCACCCGCTGATTTGGTGGTGTTTGCCGATTGTCTTGTGGCATGTCTTGCTAGGGGTGGGCATCGGATCGGATTCATCCGAATTCATTCGGATCAAATTCGGATTTGGCTTCAAATCCGATCGGATACGATTTCTGCAATCCGATCGGATTTAATTCGGATCGGATACGGGTCGATCCGAATTATCTGATCGAATTGCACTGTTACTTAAAAAAAATTTATGAAAACAGAAACTGAAATTAAAAACCTAATTGAAAATGAAAACGTAATTGACTAATTCTTAAATTACCATTCACTGAGGCACAAAGCAGCCAAAACCCACCCACAACAGAGAGCAGCTGCGACCCACGACCAAAAGCAGCCGCGAGCCACGACCACAAAGCACCTGCGACCCACAACCACAAAGCACCCGCGACCCACGACCCACGACCAAAATCTAGACCTACAACCCCCATGACCAAAAATTAGACCCGCGAGCGACGGCCACAAACAACACCCACGACCTAACACACACGGTGACCCACATCACAGACGACACAAACCAAACGAACTCAGCAGCCTCTTCATCGACGTCCAACCGCCACGATGTCCTCCAAACCCACGACGCCGAAGACAATCAAGACACAACAGAAACGATCCCAGACGGAAGCCGCATCTTGATCAACATCGACATTCATGGTATTTGCAACTGCCGACGATTTGTGTTTGAATTTGTATTTGATGCATTTGATTCTCCAATGACATCT
This sequence comes from Clausena lansium, assembly GCA_030449835.1. Lineage (NCBI taxonomy): Eukaryota > Viridiplantae > Streptophyta > Magnoliopsida > Sapindales > Rutaceae > Clausena > Clausena lansium. The sequence goes on along the minus strand of JASUUF010000146.1, from coordinate 1,278,910 downwards.
ATTAAATTGTGATTATTGAAAACGTTTATGTGGAAATAGGTACTATAGTAGCAGTACTAACCTTGTCTTTTTGGACGATTTTGTTTTTGTTTTGCTTGTTTGTGTAAATATGTATCAGTGTGATGATGGTTTTCAACTTTTAATTTTGGCGAAGGAAGTTTGATATACAGAAATGTTGTTGTGAATTGTGATGCTGCTGTACTATGAATAAAATGCATGAATTATAGATTTCATAAATTTTTTTGTGAAAGTTGTCAAAAAGGTCCTAAATCCGAGTTCAATCCGAACCGATCCGAATCTGAATTTATCCGAAGTTCGGATCGGATCGGATCGGATTTGAAGTTCGGATTGAAATCAAATTGCTTTTTTCCCAATACGAATTATCCGAAATCCGATCGGATTCTGACGAATCTGAAATTGCCCACCCCTGTGTCTTGCCATATGACACATGAGCATGGCAATTCCAGAAAAAACTTATATTTAGTCCTACTATTTCAGTAAGTCCCATTATGGGATCACAAGTGAGTATCATCAAGCGATCACAAGTGGGTTCGAACTTATAACCATCAAAATTTAATATTAAAAATTTACAAAACCCACTACTTCATCAAATGACAAAGCATTAATGGCTAACTTACTATCAGTTAAAGTAGTAGGACTAACCTATATAAATTTTTCTTCACAATCACTTCGAAACCCTAATTTTTAAATTTTATTACTATTATTATAGAATGAGTTTATGTTGTGCGCGTAATAGATAATTCACTGTTTTCCTTTAAGAATTCGTACAATAAACAATTATTTTACTTTTTTTTAGTCCATGTACTTTTATTCAAGTTTAATATAATCAAAAGTCCAAAACTCAAGTTTATATTCAATAATAATAAACTAAGGTCATGTTAAGTTACAGTATAAGTAACTTACAACCCCTACAACTCATGTAAAAATTAGTAACAAGAGTAGGGCCAACACTTTGTAAATATATGAGTTGTAAGTTACTCATAAAGTAACTTAGCAAAAGTCATAAATTAATAATAGTAAGAGAATATACTGCTAACTATTAAGTTAGACCCTACGACATTAGAATTCCTTTTATATTTAACAACAACAATAAATTTTTCTTAATAATTAACTTAATTATTAACTTGGACTTACATAGAGTCATAAATCATAGTCCATAATAACATTATTAGATACATTTTATAAAATCATAATTTTTATAATTTTATTTATTAAAATCATGATATCATCTATTCATTTAATAAATTATAAATATAAAACAATTAGAATATTTTTTTAAACCTAAGAATTAAATGAATTTTAAAAAATTATGCTAATAAAATATATGAAAATATTTAATTTCAAGTTATTTGTAAAATCATAAAATTTTAAATTTACTTTCATTAAAAAGTGAACCATGCTTATTGCAGACCTTTTCAAGTGCCATACTTTAGCCCATCTCTAATCGTGTTGTGCTTTTAAAACCAACGTGCCTAAATTTCTAAGTCTAACCCAGCCCGCCTGCGTGCGTACCCCATCAAAACAGGCTCATGCCATGTCGTGCCACTTGCCGCCCGGCCTGTTGGCCATCTCTTGGTCTAGATAAGATAACCTCGACAGGTTGATAATTTTTTGTGAGCTTAGTTCAAAAGAATTGAAGTTAATTATTAAAAGGAAGATTAAGCTACTCAAGAATTACAAGGTTGAAATAGTTGCTGCTAGAGTTGATAAAACCCTGCAGGCAGCTAAAGATGGCCAACGGGCAGTACCGGCAAAACGAAGCCCATAAGGGCCCACCGCCCGACACAGCACGACCCACCAACATGGTGGATCCTGCCGTGCCGTGTCTAAATTTTTTTTCCTTGAGCCCGGCAAGGCCCACGACCCAAGTCCACGCGTTCCATGCCCATAAAAGCCCATGACCTTTTCTTTTTAAAAGTGTGCTTGAAAAAGCCCATGTGCTTAACGTGCTTTTTCAAGCCCACGTGCTATTTCTTCAAGCCTATTAACCCATGCAATTACAAATAATAATAATAATCTTCAAGCCCATCAACCCATGCAATTACAAATAATAATAATAATAAAATTTTTATTAAGGGAACAATTAATATTTCATTAACACATTAACACAATTACACAATTATATTATCTAATTTCATAATAACCAATTATAGTACAACCATATATAAAATCATGATATTTATAATTTTATTTATTAAAATTATTAAATTATTTATTCATTTAATAAATTATAAATATAAAATAATTAGAATATATTTTTAAACTAAGACTAAATTAATTTTAAAAAATCTAAGCGAACAAAAAATATTAAAAATTTAATTTCAACTTATTTGTAAAATCATAACATTTTATATTTACTTTTTATTAAAATTTTTTTATAAATATACTATAGCCCACGTGCTATTGATGACCTATGAGTCACGTGCTAATGGCCACATGCTAGCCCACCAATAAAGCGTGTTTATAATGTGTTTTTTCACATGCCGTGCATTGGCCCATCTCTAATCGTGCTGTGCTTTTTAGGCCCACGTGTCTAAAACTCTAAGCCTAGTCCTGCTCACGTGCTTGTCGTGCCTTGCTGTATTTCTTACTAAAATGTGCTCGTGCTCATATTATGCCACATACCGCCCGGCACATTGGTCATCTTTACAGGCAACTAATTAAAAGGTCAACTTGATGACATGACCGATGTTCTCATTGCACTGAACGTCGTCCCATAAGCAGCAATCAATATTTCCTTCTTCTCTCCATGATTTTGTTTTAGGACAACATGGATCATACCAACTATGAGAAGTATAAGTGTCAATGATGAGGCTCTCTTTAAGTCTTCACTTTGTTAATATCCTATACGTTAGAAAAATTTATTTGGCTTTAATTATGGTGTGAAAAGTGAAATTAGAGAGATGTACGAACCCAATTTAAGGTAAATAAAGTTGTGAAACAAATTTTTCTACGTATATCAATATAATTAAAATTTGGTTCCACGGTATACGATGTTCCTTGTGTAACTATTTTGCCATACAAACCCTTTTGGTTCATTAAATGGCATCTAATGTCTATGTAAATATGTAACCATTTTTTTAAAGTATCCATGTAACCATTTTCAAAATCAAATGGATCTATTTGATTAATTTAATAAGAAAATAAAATCTTCTTATGATCTAGACTATTACGGGTTTTTAAGAAATTTGTGTTACATATATTCAAGTGATAGTATATTTTATATTTTTATATGAACCACATATATACCATATAACATATCAGAAATAATTATAATGCTTGCCTTCTACTCATTGAGTCCATGATCTTGATGTTTGTTGGGTTGAGGCTTAATCAGTAGTGATAAGATGATGCTAGAGGTCGCATTCCTTAAAAGGCCTTTAATTAAAGGGCCCGTTAAATTTTTTTGCATGATGTCACAAAGTTAATTATGATTTATCCATCAATGACCAATTGTTTCACATAGCTATTGGCTTGAGCTGGATAGGAATTTTGCATCGTCATTGATAATTTCAGTTCATTGTTGATGCATTAACCTCGAGTCAAATATTTGCCCTGGAGTGGCTGGATCGATTGGCTTACTTGATCTAGTCACAAAGTAGATGTAGATAAATAGATCACTATCTACTGAAACCCATAGTGAGTTTGTTAGGATTATTAATACATATCCTTTTTGTCACTTTATAATTGGATTGAATAAGGTTTGTCAAAATTCATTCTAGTTCGTCAAAATTCATTCTAACTCATTATTGAATGGATTGAGATAAAATTAACCCAACCTAACTATTTGGGGAAAAATTATTGATGTAAATATTGGAAAAATCACTTTGTTTGACCAAAACACCAGGGAAGCTTACAAGGAATTTTTTTGGGGGGGGGGGGGGGGGGGTGTGTAAGCTCCTTAATAGAGAAGTGCAACTTTGGCAAAACACATAATATCGAAGGGCGTAATTAGAACTTAGATTTTGGGTGGTTGAGGGGGGGGCAAGTAAACAATGCATTCCATCATGTGTAAAATAAAAAATATCTCACATTTGGCTAAATACAAGAAGCCAATGAGAGAAAAGATTCCTAGGATGAGCAATAAGGAAATGTCACGTCAGCTACCCTCTACAGTGGTCGGAAGGGTAGCAAGGCCACAAGTTAGACAGGTTGCCACATGTATAAAGCAAGAGGCAAAAGGGTGTTGATAGTTCCTTTGCCTCGTATGCTTAAGCATGTCAACATCTTGGGACCACATGAAAAATTACACAAACATCCTCACCTGAGGGAGAATAGTCAATTAATGAGTGTCATATGTAAAAAATTACTAAAATGACCCTCAGGCACACTCAACAAAAGCTTAAGAAATGCTCCAAAATGGTAACCAACTTTCACTATTGGAAAGACTGCCTTCATCTTCTTTCTTAGAGCACTTTTTCTTTATTTTTGAGAGCTCCAAGGTCTAGTGGACCTTGAGCCACAATTTGCTACTCAAACTCTAACTAAAGCGTCGAAGTGTAGTCACAGGCCACCGCCGGCTTCACCTCCAATACAGATTTCATCTCTATTTTGCAGGTCCCATTCAGCTCAGTTTTGGTGGACTTCATATTCATTTTTATCTCATCTTCTTCCCCTTTTTATTAAACACTCAATCCACCCAGCTACCCTCCTCCATCTTGCCGGAAAACACCTCAAACATAACAAGACAGCCTCTCATCTCTCTTTTCATCCTTTTAAACCACACCCTTATCATTCTAGTTGGTCCTCAAAATCCAACTAAAACAATCACTAAATAAACATGTTTAATCCAATCTAATCCAACTCTTAAATTAACAGGTTGGGTTGGGTTGAAGCTTAAATTAAATTAAAAATTAAATAAAAAGATATGAAACTTATTAAAATTAAATATAAATATAATACAACATGAAAATTTCATTCACTGTCTAGTGTTTGATAAAAAAAGGATAAAAAACTAACTATATTAAAAATAAAAAAAAAATTGATAATGGGCTTCTAGACGTTATTCCCAACTTCCCACATCTCTTTTTCGAATTCCAAATTCGGACCTTTTAAATAATTAGATAGCATAATGTTTTGTTACAAAAGGAAACTAGTATATAATTACGTACTATTAAGTATTTACTGAAAAAGTAATAGAGAAATTGAAACTTACTTTTAAAATTAAACTTATAAGATAATAAATTTACTTATATGAGATAGAGTAATTTTAGTTTTGGAATTGAAGTCTAGAACAATAGATTCAAGAATGAAATAGTCTCATTCATAAAAGAATAAAATGAGATTAAAAATTAGATTAATCTTTTAAGTTTTTAGGGTTCTATAATTGAGGATTAACATATTATTATTATTATTATTTACGGGAATTAGATTGAGTAATATGGGTTCATCATAACTAGTCCAATCTAACCCACTTATTAATTAGATTTTAAAAAATTAACCTATAATAATTCACTCAACCCATCCAAATTAGATTGGGTTGGATCGGATCCATTAGGTTGGATCAGGTTTACTCACCTCTAACATATAAAATATTAATGCCCTCGAAATTAAGTGCAAGCAAGACAAGTTATAGATTCTCAATAGGAGTAATTATATACATAATCACCCTTAATATATAATCTTGATTACATATAAGTACCATTCACATCGAATGAGTCTATAAAATTACATTGATATCCCCCATATATTATGGGTAAAATAGAAGACATCTTATTTTTCTCTAGGAAATATGGTGTGGAAGTGGAACATAATTATTTTGAAGGATAAATTTAACTGATAACTAGAGAAATATGTAAAGTATATAAATATCTCCATTGTGGGGCCCGTAATTCTGTTGGTAAAATTTTAAAGTAGAAAACGATAGTTCTGCAGTTGAAACCCCGCACATAAAATAGGTAGGAAATTTTGTTGCAATTAGGTTAATAATAATAATAATAATAATGATAATAATAAAATCACTTTCTAAAAAGATTCATTTCCCGCAGTGTGCCTTTACTCAAGACAATTAACCATGCCAATCAATAATTAATTAGCACATCAAAAGTTTCTAATTTGCATAATACAAGTTTCATGAATTTCGAGAATCTCAAATAACTTAACACCATCATTTAACCCCCTCAACGAGCTCTACAAATAAAAAGTTATTCAGATAAAATAATACATATATACTTAGTTATAAGCCAAAAGGATATTGCCGCAATCAGTATATACTATTTATCCCTTACTTTTTTTATAATAACCAAAAACTACCTTAAAAACATAATTTTATAATATTACCTTTATTTTTAAATACATTTTTACTCATATTTATTATAATTGAAATAAATCATAAGAATAAAAATTAAAATAAAAAATTAAGTATTAAAAACAAGAAATATATGTTTTAATGTGAACAAACAATTAATAATTAAATATTTTTCTTATACTTCTTTTTATTTTATGGGCATTTTCTCATAATAAATATTTTACAATATTTCAAAATTAAATGTAAAAAGTACAAGAAAAGTATTCTATTATTTATTTTATAATAATTTTTATTTATCATTCAAATTTTCTTATGAAAATTTTTTTATTATTTATAATAATTTTCTTATATATTTATAATAAGAAATTGTTTATAAAATTAAAAAAGTACAAAAAAAATATTTTATTAATAATTTTTTTCACATCAAAACATTTATTTTTTATTTTTAATACTTAATTTTAATTTTCATTTATATGATTTATTTAATTAATAATAAATGAGTAAAAGAATATTTAAAAATAAAAATAATATTATAAACTTATGCTGTCATGAGATTATTAACTATTATAAAAATAATAGGAGAGTAAATAGTATGTGTTGATTATAATAGGGAGAAAATTGACAATCTCCCCAAACCAAATTACACATATTTATCCAACCGGACTACAAAGTAATTGAAATTAATTGTAACACCTATGACAAAAACGTGGACCCAATGTGCTTTTATAGTCAAAATTGAAGCCTATAATTATAGTCAACTTGAATCTGAATCAAATGAGCGCATTGTCAGACTCCTAAAATAAGCCACTGACATAGGTATATATGGATATTGTTTCTTAGAATCATCAATGGTCACTGTCGCCAACATAGGCATGCTGCCGTTTGCGTCCGGATCCTCATAGCCAGTAGTAATTGGCATAGGAACCTGAAAAGTTGCAAACTAACAAACATTTGATATCTGTACTCATTTAGCCATACACAAAAGGATTTCTAAATCTACAGAGGCACCCTCGCATTATACATACAAATTATTAAAGCAATCTTTTAGAGACTTCATATGACAAAATTATTGACTGACACAATGCAATCACAAAATCTTTATATTTCCTTCTTTCTTCTTTCCACAATATTGCAAAAGCTTACCGTCTCATCTAGTTTTCTTTATATTTGTAGGAACTCTTAGTCATAGAGGTGATAAGCTACTTACGTGAATTCAAAAAGTGCAGCTTGATGATTACAATTACGTTCACAATCATACCTGAAGATTCTGCAGTGGGAGATCAGAAGCTGAGGCCATAAGAGAGCTGGCAAGGCCTGATGAATCAGAAACTTCCCCCTCATATTTGAAAGCGAACATAGCAGCAATTATAGCAAAGACTAGTGGGAAAACAGGTGAATTAAAACTTTTCTTGACACCCTTTTTCGCCAGAATAAAATTAATGAGTGTAACAATCAACTGGGCCAAAGAGAAAGATATATCCAACACCATAAGTTGTCGCTTCTGTAAATGCATTCTGGTTGTAGCTCTGGTTCCTCTCATGGTCCAAGAATGCATACTTATAGTAATAACAAAACCAATTGCTGACAATATCAATGCAGCAAGAAGGATGCTCCACTTTCTTTTCCCATATATATCCAGTAAAAATGATGCTGCTTCCAACACAAGATAAATCACAGCAAGTTCACGCTTCTTATATTTACCAAGCAGCTCACAAATCTGTGATATACAAAGAATGCAATTATACAGTAAGTTGAATTGTATTGTCATTCATTAAGTGAAAAATTTTAAGCTCAGAAATTGGAGGCCAATTGTATGCAAAACTTTGATATTCTTACCACGATATACCCAATTCCAAACAGGAAAATGGGTACGCGAGCAATATTCAAATATCAAAATAGCATACTTTCAAAATTAAGGGAGGAATAAATGTTTCAGTATCAATTATCATTACATCATGGCCATTGATGGTGGATCGAACGGGTTGTTGAAATCTTCCAGTAACAATGCCTTCACTTGGTGGCACATCTTCATTCGAAGGCAGACCCAGATTTTCAATAAAGTGAGGTACAGCCACAGATGAAGCTCTAACTTGTTCCTGTAACACACAGACAGCCTTTAGTTCGGTATCTTAAATTCAATTTCTTAATCATTTCGTACTGTTAATCTGTACTGTTCACAATGCATTTAAATTCTTGAGCAATATTCAAGTATCAAAAGAGCATACTTTCAAAATTAAGGGAGGAATAAAAGTTTCAGTATTACATCATGGCCATTGACGGCGGATCCAACGGGTTGTTGAAATCTTCCAGTAACAATACCTTCACTGGATGGCACATCTTCAATTGGATACAGACCCAGATTTTCAGTAAAGTGAAGTACAGCTTTCAGAACAACACACAAAACTCTAACTCGGTCCTGTAACACACAGACAGCCTTTAGTTCGGTATCTTAAATTCCATTTTTTAATCATTTGTACTATTAATCTCTACTGTTCACACTGCATTTAAGTGTTGATTTTAACAATCCCCACTAGCCTCAATGAAAATAGGCTACTAATTAGTAATTAGGGAAAATAACATGAATTCCTAATCCTTTTTTTTTTGCATTTTTCTTTCCTATCTCTTCTTCGGTGAGCATAAAGAATATGTGATATAATTTTAGGACTTTCATATTCAATTTGGCAATGCATTAAGTAAACATTGGGGTTTCATATCAAATGCAAGAGCTACCGAATTATTTCCACTGCTAATGCTGGGTCTACTGACCAGATCTTGAATTAGATTCAAAAGCCCGAGGGAGAATCGAATTAACCCTAAGCTAACCTAAATTAAATTGAATCATAAGTAACTAAAATGAAAAAAAAAAAAGATATGGACCAGTAATTTGGGATCGTTAGCCTCAGACTCGATATTCTCGCAGAGGCCGGCGATCCTACGGAAGCTCTTGAGGTCGGCGATCCTACGGATTCTCCTCTCGGAGATGATTACAATGCCGACAGATCTCCATTTTCTCAAGGCTTTCAAATTCAATAACTCCCCCATTTTTTGGTTTTTTTTTTCAATTCAGCTGTTTGGATTTTTTCCCTTTTTTTCAATTTTTGTATATTTGTTTGGGATACGATAAACTGATTTATCCTTGTGGCCAGAAAAAACTAGTCAGTGTCCGTACACTCGTGGCATATTTTATTGACACATGTCCAACATACTAAGAGCAAAAGAGCAACACGTGTCAACATAGGACAAGGACACGCTTTAAGTGAGTCGGTAGCCCAAACGGGCGCTAGGACAAGGAGAAGGAGGGTGAGGGTGGATTTGTTTTTTTTTTTTTTTATTTGAAATTTAAATTTAGATGAGTCTTAATTTTGTTAAAATCTGAATTATATATATTTGAAAGATATTTTTTTATTATTTTTAATATTTAAATGTAAGTGGTATTTTATTTATTTTTATAAAAATTTACATTTGAAATATGATTATTTGACATTTATATTCCTGTAAAAATTATGTATACTTGTTATAAATTTTAAGAGTTAAATTCATACACATTACAATTAAAATAAAATATATGTAGAATTAAGTAGTAATTGATCTTTAAATAAAAATATTATTACATTACTACATATGCAAAATTTAAAAAGAGGAAAAAAAATAAATTTTATAATATGAGAAAAAAATAGAACGTGAATTAAAAAAAAGGAATGGTTTTATAATATAGGAAATATATATATTTAATAGAGATTTTTTTGGGATATGGTATTTAATTCCTATTCAGACTTTTTTCATTCAGATAAAAGTCATAGAACTTGACTTTTTCTATTCATATATAAATATATGAAAATCATTTATGAGTTGCAAAACACAAACAAGAAAATTTTTAAAAAATCTAAAATTAATAAATTTTCAGGCTTTAGATGTTTAACAAACAAGTTCTTAATTACATTTTTTACCCACCATTTTCAATGAAATTACATTCAAATTGCCACCATACTTCTTTGTTTTGTTGCTTAATTCTCCAAAATGACAGCGTCCACCTTCTTCCGCATTCAAATGCACAAAAGTTATCGAGCATGCTTAGATGAAAGTTCTAATTTAAATTACATTAGGTTTCTAATTTATTATTAAGAAAATTATTAGTCATCCACTTAATTTATCTTATTATAGAAAATACTATAAAAATTTTAATTTATTTAATTTTCAGATGCATTTTACCTAAAAAAAAAAAAGTTTGTTTTATTGTAAACCGACGTTGAATCTGTGGTTTACCACTTTGGTAAAATCCCACATTGATTTGTAGTGTGATCATTGATCCTTTTGATCAACTATATATATGTACTAATGTTTTATATTAAAGAATCAATGAAAATTCAAGAGTTTATAATATAATTGTTATAAGCTCGTTGTGAGATACTTGTATCAAGTGTCTCCATTAGTATAAAATTTTATCTACTGGGTAACTTAAATAAGGTACGTTAATCTATCACATCTATTCATTTATTTTATAACACATTATCAGTACGATACCTTCCTTTGTATGAATAGTTTAGTTATTGTTTGTAAGCATGCTTATTATGATTGCTTTGTCACATGATAGATTTATATATTAGATCTAATTATTATTAGACAATAAATATTTACGAATTATGCTTAATCTTTTTACATGATCAGTTTTAAGATCTCATGATAAGCTTGATATAAGCATGATATATAGATTATTGCTTGCATAAATGAACCTGAAGTTCTAACTACTATAAAGCAATTGATAGATTTCCTCTACTTTAAAATAAAGTACTCCGAAAATATCGAACCTTACAAATCTACAAATTCCCGCCTTAGAAGTTTCTGGAAGAAACTATCTAACCTGGGCCCTGGATGTTAAGATGCATCTGCAAGCCATGGATCTGGAAGATACCATAAAGGCAAGCAATAATGCATCAAGGCAAGGTAAGGCAAAAGCAATGATTTTCCTCAGACATCATTTACACGAGAGCCTGAAAGCTCAATATCTAACTGAGGAAGATCCCTTAGTTCTATAGAAGAATCTGAAAGAGAGATATGACCACCAGAAGGATATATTCCTTCCACAGGCTAAGTATAAATAGTTGCAATTGAGGCTGCAAGATTTTACCAAAGTCCATGACTATAATTCTAAATTATATCGTATCACCTCACAGCTGAAATTGTGTGGTGTGGAAATTAGCGAGAATGCTATGCTAGAAAAGATGCTCTCGACATTCCACGCATCAAATCTGGTTTTGCAGCAACAGTAGCGAGAGCGTCGATACACGAAATATTCGGAATTAATATCCAGTCTCTTAGTAGCTGAACAAAATAATGAGCTACTCTTGAAAAATCATGAGATGCGACCAACTGGTTCCCAAGCATTCCCATAAGCGAATGCAAGTGCTCATACTAGTCATAGATAGGGATGGCAATTTCGCCCGCAAATCCGCCCAAACCCGCCCGCCAAAATTTGCCCGCGGCGGGTAATTTTACGGGTTGCGGGCGGGTTTGGTATTTAATAAATATCCGGCGGATACCCGCATGGTATCCGCCAAAACCCGCATGTCCTTTTTTTTTGTTTAATTACTTTTTTAATTTTAATTAAAATAATATTTATAACTTAAAAATAATTTTTATAATATTTTACTTTTATATAATTTTGTATGGACTATTATTTTTTAACTTAGTGCATAAATTATTTCATTAATTATTATTATAATTTGTTCTTTGGATTAATATTTATAATCTTAATCGTTATTGTAGGAATCTTGTTGGATGGGTGCAAATGATGGTGAATAAAATGAAGATATTCACTCTTGGAGCATGAAATGATAATTGTTGTTTAAGTTAATGCATGGATTATTTGTTGTTTTTTTTAATGGATTTATGTATTTCATAATTAAATTTGAGACGCTATGGTTTTTTTTTTTATGGATTTACTACATTATGTGTACTAGTATGGATATATTAAAATTCTAGTTCCTAAATATTGATTTGGGATTTCATTAGTTGTTTTAAGATCGATTATGCTAGTTCTTAGAGAATCAATTTGGGTTGTATGATTCATTTTTGTAATGGTTCCATTTTAAGTCCTTTCTTTCATAGTTTAATTTCCTTAATTAGTTCAAGTGAATTGGGAATTTGGGACAAATATAAAAGTATTTGTGCTTAATATGGGAACCGCAAAAAATCCGCTGGGTACCATTGCGGGTTTGGTAATTGGCGAAACCCGCAGCGAGCGGGTTTTCTTAAAAAAATTAAAACCCGCAGCGGGTGCGGGTGCGGGTTTGGTAATTTAAATTTTGTGCGGGTACGGGTTTGGTAATAGCAAATCCGCTGCGGGCGATGCCCATTGCCATCCCTAGTCATAGACGCAATAGAAGAGGAAGACGAGGCCGTGGTTATTATCCTCATGATGGTCATAGACACTCTGGACAACGAAACAACAATAGACGCCACCAGAAGTGGAATGTCTATAAAAGACAGGATGATAAAAGTCCAGAAAGGAAAGTCATCAGACGCGAATCCCTTAAGAGAGACAATGAAAATATATGTTATCGATGTGGAGGAAAGAGAAATTGGTCGTGTACCTGTCGTGCGGACAAACATCTGGTAAATCTCTACCAAGCATCCAGGAAGGGCAAAGGGAAGAGTGAGACCAATTTGGTTGGCGACTCTGATCCTGTTGATCTGAGTACTCACCTCGATGCTAGTGACTTCTTGACTGAAAATAGGAGTGAGAATATGGATTAAGTTATCATAATCATACTTGTATTATGTTGTAATAGATTTTATAATCTTGTGACTAGACTTATGTTATCCTAAACTAGTGTCACCTTTTGTGCTTTTTCTACATCTTATAATATGTATGTATTTAAACTTTTTATAAAGGTTATGGATTTTAGAAATAAATTGTTTGTTTTGGGAGCGAAAACTAGGGATGCATGTTTGGCTGATAGTGCAACCATACACACTATTCTTCAAGACCAGAAGTATTTCTTGGAGATAAAAGAATTTGAAGGAAAGGTAAACACTAAATCTTGTCCTGCAGACCTGATAGAAGGCTCTAGAAGAGCTATAATCATGTTAGCAAGTTGAACAAAATTGATAATTGAGAAAGCTTTATTTTCAGCTAGATCCAGAAGAAGTCTGCTGAGTTTTAGTGATATCTGCCGAAATAGATATCATATTGAGATATTAAATGAGAATAATATAGAGTATTTGTGCATTATTAAAAATGTCTCAAGAAAGAAATACATTTTAGAGAAACTCTCAGTTTTCTCATCTAGATTGTATTATACGATCATAAATGCCATAGAAAACCATGCAGTAATGAACCAAAAGTTCATAGATCCAAAATTATTCATGCTATGGCATGATCGTCTTGGACATCCAGGATCTATGATGATGCGTAGAATAATTGAGAATTCTCATGGACATCCACTAAAGAACCAGAAGATTCTTTCATCAAACGAAATTGTTTGCATTGCTTGTTCACATGGAAAATTTGTGATTAGGCCATCCCCATCAAAGGTTGGTATTGAATCTCCATCTTTTTACAAAGGATTCATGAGATATTTTTGGACCAATTCATCCACCTAGTGGACCATTTTGCTACTTTATGGTTTTGATTGATGCATCTACATGATGGTCACATGTATGCTTACTATTTACACGCAATGTTGCATTTGCGAGATTATTGGCCCAAATTATAAGATTAAAGGTACAATTTTCAGACTATCCAATCAAAACCATATGTGTAGACAATGCTGGTGAATTTACATCTAAGACTTTTGATGACTACTGTACACCAGTGGGAATCAATGTTGAATATCTGGTTCTTAATGTACATACACAAAATAAGTTGGCGGAATCATTGATTAAGCGATTGTAAATAATTGCAAGAACTTTGCTCATGCGTACAAAGTTACCAATATCTATGTAAGGCCACGCTATTTTGCATGCTGCAGCATTGATTCGTCTCAGGCCCACTGCTTATCATCAATATTCTCCATCCCAACTTGTACTTGGTCATCAGCCTAATATTTCCCATCTACGCACTTTTGGTTGTGTTGTGTATGTGCCCATACCACCTTCTCAATGCACAAAGATGGGATCTCAACGACGTTTGGGAATATATGTTGGTTTTAACTCACCTTTTATTATCAGGCATTTAGAACCCCTGACGGGTGATCTTTTCACTGCGCATTTTGCTAATTGTCATTTTAATGAGACATTTTTCCCATCATTAGGGGGAGAAAAGCCTCTTGAAGTAAGACATGAGTTAATTTGGAAAGTCCCACTATGTCTCACTTAGATCCTCGTACTAATCAAAGTGAGAGTGAAGTGCGAAGGATAGTACATTTGCAACAGATTGCAAATCAATTATCAGATGCATTTGTAGATGCGTCAAAAGTAACTAAGTCATATATACCTACTGCTAATACACCAGCCCGGGTGATTGTTCCTGTTGAACAGTCAAGTGTAAAGGCAGCTAATGAGTCATGTATTGCACGCCAGAAGCGTGACAAACCACTTGGTTTTAAAGATACTATTCCCCGGAAGAGAAAAACGAAAAATTAGGATCCTGGTGAAAATAGAGCTCGAACATTGGATGTTCCCACATTAATTGAATCACCAGTTCCAGAAGAACAGATAGTCCCTGAAGAGACACATGTCCTTGAAGCCACCGAAGTCCCTGTAAAGACAATAGCCCCTGAAGGGCACAAGATTTTAGAAATAAAGAAAAGTCTACAAATTTTACTTATACAAATGAAATGTGGGACCGTAAAAAATCATCATCGACAATGTATTTTCTTTTACAGTAGCTACTAAAATTGCAAATGAATTTGAGCCTCAAATTGTCGATGTGTAGACAAAGACATGATTGGCCCCAATGGAAAGAACCAATTCAAGCAGAACTGAACTCTTTGGGCAAACGCCAAGTATTTGGACCTGTAGTCCAAACACCAGAAGATGTCAAACCCGTTGGACATAAATGGATATTTGTACGAAAACGTAATGCGTATAATGAAATCACTAGATACAAAGCACGACTAGTCGCACAAGGTTTCTCGCAGAGACTTGGTATTGATTATGAGGATATGTATTCTCCAGTGATGGATACTATTATGGATACTTACTCAATAAGGCCTTCATACACAAACCCAAACGACCCACTCCCCAAACGATCACCTGTTTGCCAGGTCGTTATTCTTCTTCTGTATTTCCCATTTAGATAAAACTTACAAGCCAACATACTAATTGCATCATCATCATCATCTGAAATGGATTGTATATCATCAAAAAATCTTGAAATCCTCTAGCTTCAGCAGCCTCAGTCACAATGTATTCAGTTGAGGACACATCTAGATGTAAAAGCAGACTCAGAAATTCAATTAACTGAAGTGCAGCTTTTTGAATGCAAAGTGCCACCCGGCACCTTATTTTTTCCTGTAATGCAAATAGACAGCCTTGAATTTGGTGTACTAGGCCCTCTAGAGAAAAAGTTATAACTATAAAAATAAAAAAAAACACAATAATTTTGACAAACATAGTAAAAATGGACAAAAAAACAATAAAATCAACCAAGCCAAAGTATTAAAGTACCAATCGTTCACCAAATATACTTTAGTGTTGTCAAAATTCAATTGTCAAAATCATTATGTACTATTTATCATTCTAGCTCACGCAGCATTTGAACACTCTACAGGCTTTGGTTGGACTGCCAAGTTTTCAAAGAGAAAAAATAAAATAAAATAAAATGGTTTCAAAATTCAAAACAAACTAGAAAAAGAAAGAAAGGAAAAAAATAATGAAAATAATAAAGGAATGAAGAAGCGAGTGAAAGAGAACCTGTATCTCGCGTTGTTTCTTCTCGGCCTCGGAACACCTGTTGAGATCGGCGACCATATTGGTTCTTGACGATAGTGCAGCCAGACCTCCATCGTCTGAACGATCCCTCCGACGGATGTTTCGGCTTCACATCGAAATCTTTCAAATCGAAAAACTCATCCATTTTTTTTTCCTTTTAATTCAGCTGTTCGTTTAGTTGTTGGTTCAGTGGAATAGCTTTACTTTTCACAGAATAGAGTAAAATTAGTAATAGGCAAGCGACTTTTTCACATGAATACATGGCGTAATTAGGGGTGGCAATTTGGGTCAGAATTAATTTATTCGATTCGATGCCAATTAAATGGGTTTGGGTTTGGGTTTGAAAAAGTTGATCCGTTTAATAAATGGGTGAATTCGATTCGATTCGTTAATTAAACGAATCGAATCTGGGTTTGAGGACATTGATTCGTTTATTCGTTTAGGATTTGTTTAATAAATGGGTTATAAATGAATCGAATACGGTTTATTCATTTATTATTCGTTTAATTAAATTACTTATTTGTCCTTAAATTTGTTTGAAAATTTTTTAAAACTTGAAGGTTAATATAGTAATTTTTTACGATAATAAGTATAGCCATATGTGAAGTAAGAATTAGAGCAGCAGGCCCTAATTTTTTCATTTCGCTCTTTTTTTCTTCTCTTCATCTCTCAGGCTGCTATCTCAAGTCTCATCTTCATTCTTCCATCAAGAAGCCATACAAATTAAAATAAATTTGACAAAATAACTGTGCTACTTATTTATTCCGGAAGTGGAAAGGCTGATTGTTTGCAAACACTAGGGTATGCTCCGATTCTCTTTGTTTTGTTTGTTTTTTTTTTTTTTTGAGCTATGGGTTTTGGGCTAAATGTTACTCTTGTAAACAAAAAAAAATGTGCTTGTAAATGATTTAATGTGGGAGTGTGTTTGGTAAAGTTTTATCTTGCTTATTTTTTCTTGGCTTTGTAGATTTAATTATTATTTCTTTAACAATTTTATAAGTTTGCTACATATTTAATATTTTGAAATATTACAGTGACTATTTTTAGTGTTGCGGCAAGTTAATATCGCTTTATTTATTTTTTGGTGTATGATTCTTGTTTTCAAGGCAACAAAGACAAAATGAAAAAAATTAAAGAAATCACTTAGTTTATAATTTGAATTTGAATTATTGTTAATTGTTAAGAATTTATAATTTGGTATTTGGATGACTGTATATTTAATTTTAGAATATGGTTTGAATTATTTGTATTTTATATAATGTTAAATTAATTGCCTTTTTATATTTTATTTTGTTTAATTTTGTTTATTAATTATATTTTTCTAAACGAATTGTAAACGAATCCAGATTCGATTCGATTCGTTATGGATTCAGATAAATGAATAGTAAACGAATTAAACGAATCGAACCGAATATTCGTTTAATAAACGAATCAAATTCGAATCCTGAGATTTCAATTCGTTTAATAAACGAATCGAATCCGAATCGTAAAATTTTGACCCAATTCGTTTATGATTCGATTCGTTTATTCGTTTTGTCCCCCTACATGGCGATGACCATTTTTGGAAAAATAAATCATTGGACCCAGCGCCTACTGACACTCATTTACAATATGGGAAAACTACAATGTTTCCAAATTCCTAGCTGCTTTTAAGCTCTTCGATTTGGTCTTGATCATCGAAACTACTGTTTTTTTCTTTTGATAGGATCATCGAAACTACAGTTGCTTTTCAATTTGTGGTGTTTATTATACGAATATGCTTTTCCATTTGGCGATCATCATCAATCTTTTCACCATCGTAGTATTCTGAATCAAAATCCTGCGATTTACTTCCACTGTAACGTCCAGGACTGTCAGATTCGTAACTCTGAACACTAGTAGCATCTCTTATAGATTTTCCATCTTCCTCAGCATCAGTAGGTCTCCAACGATCCTGCTCGTCAATGCTTCTACATCTTTCATAAGATCGACCTGAACTACTAGACTTGTGATCTGCTCTGCTTTTATCTTTCCTTGAATGAGATCTTCTACTTGAATGCTTGCATGTTGTGTCTCTTCCGCGATCAGATTTCTCACGTGCAGATTCCCCATGGTGCCGATTCTTTTTTGACTTCTTTGGAGGTTCACCTGCATCATCTAAGAACTCTGAATCTTCAGTATGATGTCTCGAGCATTTCCTTTTATAAGCATGGTGTCTTTCTTTGTCCCTCTCTAACCAATCATCACCTGAATCAGTGTAATAACTCTTATATTTGCCAACTCCATCTTCATCTAAGTATTTCGAAACATTTCTCTGGTGATACGAGCTTCTCTTTTTATGACACAGGCGTCTGTCTGTGCTTATGCCTTCATCAGATAAATCCTCAATGGATCCAGTATCATCTCCTTTACTGCTGTCCCCATGGCTATCTGGATATCCAACTGCGCTCCTATCTCTTGACCTTTTCCTCAGATGACTACATTCCCTTTCTTTATCTCTGCACCGGTCTGGCTGATCTCTATCAGCTACATGAGTTCTGTTCTTACTATCATTTGGCATTTCCCTTCTGCTCCTGTACCTCGAACTTTTCCTGGTGTGGACATGGCAAGTTTTGGCATCTCTCTCCCCATCAGGCCAATTCCCATCAGTACCAGCTTCTTTTGTTCTGTCCCTGGTGTCCAAGTAATCAGTTGATTTTTCTGAGACACCGCTCCCATGCTTTATGTGTTTCACGGTATGACCATGGTGCTTATCTCTCTCTTTGTCTCTGTCCCTATCTGACCAACTTCCATCAGAATTAGTCTCATCACTTCTGCTTTCACTGTGATAATTGGAGCGCCTCCGACTCCAAGTTGTTTCACGAGCTTGATGTTCATCATCATGGCTTCTGCCAGAACCACTTTTCACACGATCAGCGTCCCTTGATCTAGACCTTCTGTAATGATGCCTGCATAAGAAATTACAAAACCATCAATAATCAGAAGATTTCTAACATCAGCAGTAAATACATAAATAAATAATAAAATTTGATCATAGGTTTCGATCATCATCCCTTGTACATACGATTGCAATGCTACATCACCAAAGGCTTCTTGTTGAACCTAATTATTTTCTTCCATGCTTGCAACATGGTCATGACCAAACATAAAATCGCAATTTTTCGAAAGTGTGTTTTAAACTAGAACAATAGAGATAGACCAAAAAACCAACGGAAGAACTTTCTTTAAATCTTGCATCGTGAGAGCATCTTTTCATTATTCATCGCCTCTAAGAAAACTGAGTTAGGAGACTTGAAGAAAACACAAATGAAGAGAAGGATACTATGAAGAAACCTCTTAAAATTATCGGTCAAACATGGAAGTTTAAAACAGAAAATTCAAATCATAGAAGGTGAATTAAATAAACAAGATTTCATATATATCAAGTACAGTTTTTAGTGTCTACGACCCGTAGTAAAAGCATTACCTGTTGGCATTAGTTGACTCTATCTTGTCAGAGCTCCTCATTTGTCCCGAGTGTTCTTGATTCCAGGTCCCAGATTCATCAGAATAACCAAATAAGGCAGCCATCTTTTTCACCCAATATCTCGGGGGTGGTTTATCCCAATCAGCCCATTCATAGTCTCCACCAGGGTTGCGGAAACAGTGGATAAAATTGCAAGCCATTCCACGAGAACACGTCTGTTAAAATATGCCCAAAGAAGATGATAAGTGTAAAGAAAAGAAGAAAAGAAACAAACTTGTTTCACTACCAAAAGCAAAAATGGAAGGAAAAAGCCAGTGTATAACCCGCACAATTGGCTGTACCTTTAGTCTTGACTTCATATACTCCCCACATATGGCAATCTTCCATCTAGTCACATTAATAAATTCACACGTGATCTGTCAAGAAACACACAAATAAATAAACCATCACCATCCAGAAAATGACATGCCGTAAAATTCAGCAAGACTGTAATCCATTGATTACAATATAAGCATGGGGAAAGATTTCAGATTCAACTATGTCAACAATGTCCACAGATAGTTCAAAGACAGGAGAATGTGCTGGAGTTCATAAAAGCATATAATTTTTCACAGCTTAACCCATTGCAATTTAGCCAGTGTCAAGTCTAAAGGAAACTAGTCAGGTACCTTCTTATTTAGTGAAACAACTGTTATCATAGCAATAAAATAAAATTACTTTAATAACTTCAACTTTCAGACCAATCAAACAAGTAAAGCAATTTTAGTACAATGCACAGCAGCTTAAGCTGAATGGACAATTGGAACAATTATGGAACAAATAGTCCCAAGTAATACTGCAAAAACAACCCTTATATAATGACTTAAGAAAGTAGAATTTTCCCCTAGATCATACCCTTTCAGTCTCCCTTTGCTAACAAACCTGCCCTGGTATTTAAGACTATCCAAATCCTATCAACATGTTAACAAATCCAAATACTGCCTCCAAGAAGACATGCTGTAAGCTTTGCAACTCAAGTTTGTCAGATAAACCAAATCCTATACCCATTGCCAAGAGCATTAATTCAATCCATTTTAACAGGCACCAATTACCAGGAATGCAGGCAGACAAAGAGCATCAAAATGATAGGATATCAGTGTTCTGGAATTTCTATCAGAAACATATAAAGTGGTAAGGCCTGTTCACTCAGAGCCAAACATTTTTTAAAAAGTAGTGACATTATATAAAACAAATAAATATAAAGTAAGCTCCAATAATTCTTCATAAAGACCTGTTTTCCAGCAAAGTAACGACCATTGACAGAATGATAAGCGAGGATGGCTGATTCCAGCGACTTATAGTGAACATAGACATTTCCTCTTAAGTGGGAAGAACCATTTCTACACACCTGCAAAGATTTCTCAGTTACTCTAAGCAGAAAAGGAAGAGGTAACAGCTAGCTTTCTTCATATTTACCATATTTGTTAATCTCAAAATTGCGATATTTGAAAAACCTAAGAAAAGGGTAATAGAAATAAAGAAACTTGAGAAACTCAAAGACAGCAAGTACATTTACAGAAAACAGTTAACAACCTTGAAATTGACAATTTCACCAAACTTCAGGAACTCTGTATGAACATCCTCATAAAATTCTTGATATGAGCGTTCAACTTCTTCATCTGTATACTGAAAAGAAAGGAGGCAAATCAACCAAGAAAAAATTTTGCGTATGTTAACATCAGAAGTATAAAATCAAAAGAAAAGTATGAAAGTATAGTCCGTCAAGAATGCTTTATTTTGACATTGGAAAAACAAAATGATATTTATCAGGAGGTGAAACAACTTATAAAAATACTCTAGCATATAACTCGAAACTTTACTATGATAGTTAACAATTTGACTTCTCTATTTGCATTTCGTTCTTCCAGATAATGGTCAAAGGATAGTGGATTAACATGGAGAGAACTGTGAACCATGATCTCCATTTACATGGTAAACACTATTCAAACTAAATGAAGAGTGCCAACAGCATCTGTCAGTCAATAGGTGCTGCGGCAAATAATCCCAAACCTTCCAAAGTAATGACCATTATTAGAAGAACAGCTCTGAGAACCGACGATATATAGTATATTCCACAAGAAACTACTAGTTGTTAAGGAGAAATTTTTAACTCAAACAGAGTTGTGCAGTTATGTGACTAGTGAGAGAGAAAGAAAGAAAGAAAGAGAAATAAGCCAAACACATAAACAAGAAACTTCATAACAACTAATCTCATTAATTGCAGCACGTTGGATACAGAATAGCTCATAGCCTTCACTCCTACCCAATCAAGGCCAACACCATGAATCTCCATCGATATGAAACCATGAATCTCTGATTTTACATAGTCAAAGAAAAGAAATAAAATGTGAACTCAAAGCACTCACCAGCTATACCATCTAGAATTGTTATAAATACATTACCGTATATCAACTGAAAAAAAAAATTCTGTATAAAAAAACACCTTCTATATAGCAAGGACAATGCGTATATAAAATGATCCAACAAATTGCACAACAGTATAGAAGTTTGGAATAGTTCTTAACAGGATACAAGAATCAGCAATTACAGACCTCGAGCCCCTCATCTTGCTCCCAAGCAAGGCCAGGACCATTATACATATTCTTGATGAGCAGAGTGCACGATTTATCGGGATAAAAATGAACTCTGCTGCATCTCTGACCAAACCGACAAGCTCCGGTCTTCAAATGGAAAGGACAATGAGCTTTATCCTGCCATACATGATAAAAACATTATTGACTATGATCAGGAAAATATAATAGAAATGAAGTATAATACAGTAATTGCAGGTTGAAAATTTCAGATAAAGAGATTGAAAGAAAAGGCATACCTGTTCAGTTCCAAAATTGGGCACTTGTTGAGCTACACTCTCTAATGCCTGCTGTGCATTCTGGTGATCAGCAAAGGCTTCAGATTGTGGGGGAAGAGGATTCGAAGTAGGCCTATCAACATCCTTGAAAGGAAATAATAATTTAGAAAGTTTAGTTTTTGCCATAACCAAAGAGAATGGACATCCTAATGTGAAGTAGACACAAGCCTAACGTAGCTATCAATAGACTTAAAATTACCTCTTTTTTACTCAGCCGGTTCGCATCCTTCTTTGGAACTCTGACCTTTTTCTTCCTGATAATAATCTCATTTCCTTGCCATATAATTTCTGCAGGCCCTTCTTCAACATATTCCCAATCAGCATCCTCACCACACTCATTCTCCTTTTCAACCTGCAAGATATTGAACACCCATCGATATTAAACCTAGAATTGCATTCTCTCCTATTCCAACATTTTCAAATAACCTAACAAAAATTGACAACAGTAACAAGTCTCATAACAATACTTACTTGACATTTTTACATTTCAATGAATCCTTGAACAACGAAAGTAAGTCTCTAAAAATCAATTATAGTGGTCACAAATTCTATTATATTTCCTATTTCCTCAAACTTTCCCAGGCTCCCAGCAGGCAGCAACCAAACATACACACAGAAAATATCACAGCAAAATTCTTTTTAAGAAACAAAATAAACAAACCTGCAATTGCTTCTTGGCCGCTTCTTCTTTTTCTCTTTCTTCTAGAACTTTCCTTCTCTCCTCCTCTTCTTCTTCTTGTTTCTTTTTCTTTAATTCCATCTCACGAATCCATCCCCTCTCTCTCTCCTCAAACTCCTTCAACGCTCTCTCTCTCTTTTCCTCCTCTTCTTTAATCAACACCTCGAGCTTCCTCTGCTCTTCGGGATCCTTCGATCTCGCTTCCTCTTCTTCTCTCTCCTTCGCCGCCATTTCCTTCCTCTTCGCTTTCCTCTTCTTCTTCTTCGCCACCTTCTTCTTCTCCTTTCTGCTCATTTTTGTCTCGTTAACTTCCTCTGCCACACGATTCAATTCTGATTCTTCCATGTTTGTTGAAACAGTTAAGTTTTGTTCGGTTTCCTGGAAAGCTTTTGATTTTCCGGGAAAATATTGGACGAGGGAAGAGAAAGCGGGTGTTCTGTTCACTACCTGCAAACAGAGCTTTTCAATTTTGAAGGTTCTTAACACGACGACGTTCTGCTTAGCTGAAGATGAAATGTGTTGCATGCGCATGATATGATATCGGGATAATAATATCGGGACCCCTTGTTTTACAAATCATACGAAAAGACATAGTTTGAGTTGTTTTTTAATGAGAGTTTGAGATTTAGTAAATTATGTTATTATAGTTGCTATGAGTTTAAAAAATAGAATACATCAACTTGATAAATTTTATTTAAAAAATATTATTTTTTATATAATAACCAAAATAAACATAAATCTAAATTGTCTTTTATTTGTATATTAGGGTTTATGAAAAAATTATATATAATTAAAATGTATTTAAAATATTATAATTATTATTTAATTAAAACATTATGGTTATAATAAGAACTTTAAAAATATATGGTAGTTTATTTTATAAACTGTTTATAAAAAGTAACATCTTACTTACATTTAAAAACTACTATATATCAAAATAGAGAAACTTATGGAATAAATAATTTTTAGAAAATCAAAAACTTATAAAATATGCTGTTTGTAGCATTTCAATTACAATATGAGATGGGAGCTCAGCCTTATTCACCATCATAATTGAGGATCTCTAACACAATAATGGTATGCTTAGAAAATTGAATTGCAAAATTTATTCTTATGATACAATATGATAATTAATTTTTTAATTTCATTATTCCTAATTCATGTGTGTAATTTTGTATGGTCACCACACAAAGTTGGGATATAAATTTATATCCCAACTTTTTATGCCGAGCAATACCCTATTTCAAAATGGAGATGTCTGCATCCAAGGATTTTTCATTATGAGTACTAATACTTGTAAGCATGGGCTACAAAATTTATATTCAATTAATATGGTACCAATATATAAATTCATCATCTGGATGAGATATTATAAGCCGAGATGTTTTCAATTTACATGCATTATGGCATACCTTATTTAACCACTAGATGTGACAACATCAAGAAGGCCCCAAAAATCAAACATGTTTTGTTAACTTTTATTACATGAGGATTGGGCCTGGTCATGCGAATTGGGCTACCTTGGGCTTTTTAAGTAAACAATATTGTTTTCCAAATTTCCGCAGCATAACTCTTTCAATTTCTTGCGTTTTCTAAGAGCCCGAACACCAAAGTATTATATAATATCATGGACAATATGATATTTATAAATTCTCGAGAATTTAGATCTAGATCAAGCTGATCTTAGTTGTATTTATCATTTTGATATATAAATTTCTACCACTCATATCTCATGATTAAATTTTAATTAGTTAAATATTTTTATCCAATAATTAGTAATTACAATTTTTTTAAAAAAGTCAACACAAAAATCATATCAAGATTGAACCCAAATTCGATTCTCTATTCTTTCACGAAATGTTTAAAATTATAATTCTTAAAAAGAAATAACTCCTTGTAATCTTTCCATTATAGCACCCTGTATCACTTCTTTTAAACAGATAATGAATAAATAACTAGTTTAATTTGAAAGTACTTATTAAAATACAAAAATGCTAAAGAAACTAAAAGAAGACAGAATGAAGTCATAACAAACTATAACACTATACAATAATATTTGGGATCCTAACTTGACTCCCAATGTTATGTGTCACTAATTTATTGGATGTTAAATTTCATAGTTAGTAAAATTACTTAATCACCATCCAATGAGTGAATGACACATCAATTAAGACTCAAATTGGGACTTAAATATTGGGATACCTAGCATTGCTCAATACAATATGGTGTTATAATATTAAATGATTATTTTATTATTTTTCTCTTCCACTATATGATATTATAGTTAATTTTGTCTTCCTTCCATTTAATTTTTCTATTTAATAAATACAAGTGCTCATTAAAATAATGTACAAATTTGTGCAAGCCATTAACTGCTACTTGTTGCAGAGGAAAAAAAAAAGGCATTACAATTTAAATTGAAGTTCGAAAATTTTAGGAATATCTTATATAATTTGTATTTTATTTTAAATTATTTCGGTTTTATCTTTTGATAACTATTATTTAATTGTAATTCTACTTTAGGCTTGAGCCTTAAGTTTAGACTAGTATATACATATCTCTTATAACCTTTACATTAGTGTTGAATAATATTAAATTAATCTTACTTTCAGACTCTATGCGAGTATTGAGCTTTTGTTGTAATCTTAAATAATACTAAATTCTAATTTCAAAGTCTATGCGAGTTTTGAGCTTTTATTGAATGAATGAGATCTGACAACTTAAATCAGCGGGTATTCTAAGAATTAAAGTCAAATTTTATTTCATCATTCTAGGTAATCTTGGACTAAATAGAGTCTTGTTGGTTGGTGGCTGCTCTAAACACACTCTCTCTTCCTGTAGGAAATTTTGTAAAGGCGTGAAGAATTAATGCAAATGTGATTTCATGAGAAAATTGAAATGAATGGTTTCTATTAAGTCTTTGGTCTCCTCTTCAGTCATGTCACCATTAATGTCGAGTAATATTTTTCCAAGAATTAAGGCTTGGTTTAGAAATAGCTTGTTCCTGCACATGTAAGCCATCCGCGAATTGAAGTCAACGAAAATGAGATCCCGAATGGTTGAATGCATAGGTAAATTCAAATTAAGTCCTAAATTTTAAATGAAATACAAACGTTTTAAAAAGGTAAGAAGAGCCTGTTATTAGGAGAAATTTATTTGTATAATGTAAAACAGCCAAGACTGCATGTAAAATAACTGTTCACACGGGTGTTACTTGGTAACCGACAATTTGGGTTAACTTATTCATATAGTCGGTTTAATATTAATTTTTCACATATTATTCCTTATCCATTTATTGGGATGATGCTGTTTAAAAATTCCAACATTGAAAATGGAATTAATGTGAATCACTGGATGAAATTTACGGTCTACAATAACTAAATAAGATAAAAAAAAATAAAATAAAGTTTTTATCGTGTATGTAGCTCTTTACCAGTTAAATAACTTAAATTTGATAAAGGATAAGAAATTGTACTAGTTAAATAGGATAGAGAAAGGTTTACAACTTGGAAGGAAAATGAAACTAATTTAAAGACAACAATTAAAAGCCACAAAAATATGATTATTTAATGCATTATAAGTACAAAATATAAGTGATTATACTATTTATTTATAAACGGTATAAAAATTACATTATATAAACTTTTTTAAAAAAATCACTTGATAAATAAATCTCATTATCTTATATCGCTAAATGATAATGTAATTACTTGATTCATATAAATTTCGTAATGCATTACTGTTGATTTTGATAATTTATATGCATAGTGAAAAGTTAAAAAAAATAATCTTCATATATAATGTTTTATCTTACAATTGATGAAGAACATAAACTCATGAAATTCATTTTAATAAGCACAATTACTCAATTTCTACAATGAATGAACTCTTTCAAAAAAAAAAAAATCTATAATTAATGAATAAATAAAAATAGAAATGATACAATTGATATGGTATCTGGAAATATGATTCATTAATAAAGATTGAAACAATCTTTATGTTGATTGACAATCAATCTTTGTATTGATTAATAAAGACAATAATAATCAATCATTTTGCTTCACTATTATTTTATTCTTCTCAAATCTCAATAATGATTTTAAATTTTTTCTATCTTTTTAATGGACGATTATATAATTTTCTGAACGTATTTATCATTACACAATTCTCTAATTTTCATTGTGTGTGGTTTTATAATTTTCATCATATTTTTTTATTTTATATCGTATCATTCACCATATACTATGTCTAACATTATATAAAAATAATTAACAATAAAATACTATCTATTCATGGGCAGTATTAACAACTTTAATTTGTAATTCAATTCATGAACCATTCATTATAAGTTGATGAGATATTTTAGAAACAACTTTGTGATTCAATTCATGAACCAATTTATTATAAGTTGATAAGATATTTTTGAAGTGTATAATTCATATAAACTTTACATATTAATATTTTGCATTTTCCAAACTAGTATTGTAAACAACAAAATGAAATGATACATCTAGATAATGCATATAAAATGCATCTAATTTAAAGTCTCTTTTAAAAAGAGAAGATAAGAGAAGATCTAATTTAAAATCTTATGTAATGATTTTACAATGATTTTGTCTACTATATATGCCCTCGTTTAAAAAAAGTCCAATTGTATTTTTTTTTATTTTTTACAGTGAATAAGTGATTAAAAATAATTATTTATTACTTATATATATATATATATATATAAATATTTGTAATAATAGGATATAAGCTTGACCTAAATTAAATTAAGATTTAAGAAATTACATGTAACTTAGGTAATTGGTAACTATTCATTAAATATAAATCAACGGTGGAGATGTTTCATTTTAAATCAAATAGTTCATAATAATCTCACTATTGATATTATAATTCTTTAAACAGTATTATAGAGAAATCCCCTTTTATCACTAGATTAATATGGAGTCTATGTATAGGCACATCAAATTTTACAATTTTACCTAAATTATAGCTAGGTTAATAAGAAGGGAAAAGAACACCGACAGTCTATAGTTCGGTGAATTAGTCACAGAGAACCCCTCGCTTTAAAAAACAATAATGCTACACATTCTAAATTTTTTGTCCCAAATAAACATCCCAAATGATTTGGCATTCATTAATTGGTTGATATGTTCTTTACAAAATCCAAGTGAATTAATTGTAACCAATTAATGAATGTCAAATCATTTGGGATGGTTATTTAGGATAAAAAATTTGAGATGTATAGCATTACTCTTTAAAAAATAGTCACAGAGATTCTTTTCCTAAACAATTATGCTAACATGAAATATTCTGCCACTATAATCAAAGATCATATAAATGTCCAAATAAGGTCTATATGATACAGCTTTTTATAACAAGAGAGTCACCGTGACTACTTTGTCAAGCAAAGGATGATCAGTGTCCTGTTTCCTCTAATAAGTGTTGGATCAATAAAGACCGATCAATGATCTTAACGTAAAGACTGGTTCAATATCACGTAGATCACGCAACATGGGAACACCATATAATTTTCTCTGTGCTCTACCTTTATAGATATCTGCATGCAGTTTGCTATTTCTCACTTAGCACTAAAGTTGTCTAAATCTATACATGAAGATCGATATGAGCTTATTATATTTTGCACCAATAATATTGTTTTTACACTATTTCACCATGTCTACCTTAGCTTCGCCTACGAGTAGTGTTAAAAACATCACAACGGATCAACATGCTCTTCTTGCATTCAAAGAGCAAGTCATTGATCCTCGAAGTATCCTGGCATATAATTGGTCAATTTCTTACCCAATATGCAGTTGGGTTGGCATTTCTTGTGATGCTCGTCATCACAGAGTCACAGGGTTGAATCTTTCATATTCCAGCCTCGGAGGCCCCATTTCGGCACACTTGGGAAATATTTCATTTCTAGTGTCTCTTAATTTTAGTGGCAACAATTTTCATGGTCATCTACCTAATGAATTGAGGCAATTATCACGGCTCAAATTTATCGATTTTAATTTTAATCAATTGAGTGGAAACCTTCCATCATGGGTTGGTAGCTTACCAAAACTGCGAATGTTGAGTCTTCGTAATAACAGCTTCACAGGTCCCTTCCCAGATTCTCTCTTCAACTTATCAAAGCTGCAGACATTGGAGTTGAGGTTCAATATTGTTGGTGGGAAAATTCCTACCAAGATTGGAAATTTGAGTAAGCTCGTGCATCTAAATCTTGGTAATAACAACCTTCAAGGTACATACCTTCCACCTCGTCCTTTTCAACCTTCCATTTTAATTTGCAAAATACATTCAGTCCTAGTCACTTAAGGTGACTCATTTGTCAATGGAGTTAATACCTTGTTGGTGCAGAATACATTTTATAATTATATATATATGGTGCAAAAAATGCTGCTAAAAACGAGACAAATCAAAATCCAGCCCTGCTCTTTTGAGAGAGATCCGTAGCAGAGGAAAGAGAAGGACTGGGCAGTAGGGGCTTGGCCGAATAGTTTTAAAAAATTTAATATTTTTAGCTGATTATTCATGTTCGAATCTAGAGGAGTATGGGTTAAAAAATTTATTTAGGTTTTACCGATACTCTTTCTTTTACAAACTACACATGAATAAAGAATTTTAAGGAAAAAATCCAGCACTGAGCAGCAGATTCAAAAGAACAAGATTTCAGTTTTTAGCTATCCCCGTGGTATCAATTTCTAAGTACTCAAAAAAAAAAAAATTCCATAAATCTTCAGGGCAAAAGTAATTTTTTTAGTAGAAGTACACATCCCAAAATTTCATAGTAGATGATATGGTATTAATCAATTGGATTGTGAGAAAATATATGCAATTCATTAGGAAATTGAGAAAAATTATTAACCACATGATAAATGACACAAGTTGAGTTTCAACAGATGAGGCACCACCATTACATCATATTAGTTATTAATATTTAATATGTTGTAGCAGTTATAAATAAGTTGCTACATCAGTTTGATACTCAAGAGTCAAATATTAGGATCCTACCATTATTGTATATTTATTCTTGAACATTTGAAATTTAACTTTGTTTTTTCATTCACATGTTATCCAATTTTCACGTACATGCTCTTTTAATTTAAGAATGATTCTTTGTTGGAGTTTTAGTTGAGAATGATTCTTTGTTGGAGTTTTAGTTGTTCTGTTTTTTGGCTTTATCGTAATTTCTATAAAATAGAATTTGAATTCTATACAAATTTTTTATATTTTAACTCTCAAAATTATCAACAATTCCTAATTCCATCACCAATTCCTAGTTCAGAAAATTTATATCAGTGGAGGACTAGTATATGAAATTTAATTTTAAGGAATGTAACTTTACCGATCTTAAAATTATTCTCTAGTTAACTTTTATATTTAATGTTTCTTACCTAATAATAAATATATATTACTCATCAATCTCTTTAATAAGCACATCTGTTATTGTAAAATTGAAAAGCTCAAAATTTATGTAACTCCTCAATGTTGGCATTCTGGCAGGTGAAATTCCAAATGAGATTGGCAATCTACAAAATCTGCAAAATCTTCTTCTTTTTCACAACAAATTAACTGGTCATATTCCCTCCACCATTTTCAATTTATCAACCGTAGATCTCATTAATCTAGCTGAAAATGAACTCTCAGGCCACCTGCCATCAACTGTTGGCAACTCGCTTCAGAATATGAAGATATTTGACTTGTCCGAAAATAAACTTATCGGAACAATTCCTAATTCCATCACCAATGCTTCTAAACTCTATGCCCTAGACTTGACCTTCAACTATTTCTCTGGCCACATTCCAAACACATTTGGAAAATTGAGACACCTCGCAAGGTTTAGCATTATGGGAAATAACTTGACCATCCCGGGAACGTCATCATCTACCGAAGAAGATTGGAGTTTTCTCTCTTCTTTGACAAATTGCAGAGATCTAAAACGAGTCGTTTTAGCACTTAATCCACTTGGTGGCATCCTTCCACCATTAATTAGGAATTTCTCTGTATCTCTTGAGCATTTGTTCGCATACGATTGCCAGCTCAAGGGCAACATTCCTAAAGAAATTGGTAATTTACATGGCTTGATAACTTTAAGCCTCCAAAACAACGGCTTGAATGGAACAATTCCAACTACTATAGGAAGACTAGAGAAGCTCCAAAGTTTAAGTCTTCGTCAGAATAATTTGCAAGGATCCATTCCATATGAGCTTTGCTACTTAAAGGGGTTGAATTCATTGTTGTTATATGAAAATAAGCTCAATGGATCTATACCTCCATGCTTGGCAAGTTTGACATCTCTAAGAGATCTTCTCTTAGGCTCAAACAATCTCACTTCTATTATACCATCATCCTTGTGGACTCTTGAAGGCATCTTAAAAATAGATTTGTCATCAAATTCATTAACCGGTTCTCTCCCTTCAAGTATGAAGAGCTTGAAGGCCTTGATACTTTTAGATTTATCCAGGAATCAATTATCGGGTGATATTCCAATAACCATTGGTGGCCTTCAAGAGCTTCTTAATCTATCATTAGCTGGTAACCGATTTCAAGGTCACATCCCTGAGTCATTTGGCAATCTCACAAGCTTGGAAATCTTAGATCTCTCTAGTAACAATCTTTCTGGCGAGATTCCTAAGTCATTGGAGAAACTCTTATATCTCAAAGATTTAAATGTGTCTCACAATATGCTAGAAGGGGAAATTCCTAACAACGGGCCTTTTAGAAACTTCTCGGCTCAATCGTTTATGTGGAATTTTGCACTTTGTGGTTCACCAAGACTACAAGTCCCACCCTGCAAGGATGATGGCGCCATAAGACGATCGAAGAAAGCCATTGTTACACTTTTCCTCAAATATGTCTTACCTTTAATCGTGTCAATTTTGTTGATAATGGCTATTGTCGTTGTCTTCATGAGACGTCGCAATAAGGCTTCAATGAATTCTGCTCATCAAGAAGATTTTTTACCCCTACCTACATGGAGAAGAATTTCGTATCTAGAAATTCAACGAGCGACAAATGGATTTAATGAATGCAACTTGCTTGGTACAGGTAGTTTCGGTTCAGTGTATAAAGGGATACTCTCAGACGGGGCTGAGGTTGCTATAAAGATTTTCAATTTACAGTCGGAGAGAGCATTTAGAAGTTTTGACTCTGAATGTGAAGTATTGAGAAATATTCGTCATCGGAACCTTGTAAAGATTCTTAGTAGCTGCAGTAATGTTGATTTTAAGGCTTTGGTACTTGAGTTCATGT
This sequence comes from Clausena lansium, assembly GCA_030449835.1. Lineage (NCBI taxonomy): Eukaryota > Viridiplantae > Streptophyta > Magnoliopsida > Sapindales > Rutaceae > Clausena > Clausena lansium. The sequence goes on along the minus strand of JASUUF010000146.1, from coordinate 1,246,473 downwards.
CCAATGGTAGTCTTGAGAAGTGGTTGTATTCTCACAACTATTTTTTAGATATCCAAGAGAGGTTGAATGTGATGATAGATGTGGGATCTGCTCTTGAATATCTCCATCACGGTTATTCACCATCTGTGGTTCACTGTGATTTGAAGCCCAGTAATATTCTCTTGGATGAAAATATGGTAGCACATGTGAGTGATTTTGGCATTTCCAAGCTCTTACGTGATGGAGAAAATTTTGAGACACAAACCATGACAATGGCCACCGTTGGGTACATGGCACCAGGTAATCTTTCAAAAACATTGTATTATATATCATAGATAAAATTAAGACTATAGTAATTTATTTGTCATTTAAGTCATACTTAATAACGTGTGATAAATTGAAATATTTATAATGTGCAGAGTACGGATTAGAGGGAATTGTTTCATCCAAATGCGATGTCTATAGTTATGGTGTTTTATTGATGGAAACTTTCACAGGAAAGAAACCCACAGATGAAATTTTTATTGGAGAAATGAGTTTAAAGAACTGGGTGAAGGAGTCATTGCCTCAAGGATTGACAAAGGTTGTGGATGAAAATTTGCTGCTAGAAGAGCCAGATTTTGCAGCCACTATGGACTGTTTATTGAGCATCATGTATTTGGCTTTGGATTGTAGCATGGATTCACCTGACCAGAGGATATGTATGAAAGATGCCGTAGCCAAGCTCAACAAGATTAAACTGAAATTTCTAAGTGATATTAGTTTGCATAACTAATTAATGTAATACTGTGATATATATATAATAAGTGGCATTGGTCCAATTTGTCAGTTGTAATTTGTATCTTTGTATTTAGATTATGGATTTGGTTTGGATCCTCCTCATTCTTCGTCTTCTATCCTTAGCTTTTATTATTCTAGTGATGTGAGTTATTCATAAAAATAAATGGTTCAACTTACCAAAAAAAAAAACTCCAGCGTACGTATAACTCGAAGCTTTACTATGATAGTTATCAATTGGATTAGGTGATAGTTACCAATTGGATCAGTTTCTCTATTTGCATTTCTTTCTCCCAGAAGATAATGGTCAGAGGATACTGGATTAACATGGAGTTAACTATGAACCATGATCTCCATTTACGAGGTAAACACTACTCAATTTAATTCACCTTCCTATTCTGAACTTGATGTTGGACCTTCGCAATTTAATTCACACTGCCATAATAAGAAATAATTATATAACTGAAGGAAAAAAAAAAGAATATTAAAAATTTTAAAACAAAAATCTCAGTTGCAAGAAAGCTAGCTAATAAAAAATTTATAAGACAAACAAAAAACCAGATTGCTAATGAGCCAAATAAAGTTGATTAAGTCACTGCAACTGCATAATTCAAAAAGGAACCAAAGTAAAAATTAAAAATAACATAGAGGCCAAAAATAAAAATTAGTACTAATAACCATGTATATATGAAAGTAATTCTTAATAAAACTAATATGTGCTAAATGAATGTCTACGACTGAAATTTCCAAGGTGATAAATAGGAAAGACCATATGTGATAAGAGTTGGACGTATTAAACACAACTACGATATAGACACACTAACCCCCCACAAATATCACCTTCTAACATGAGAGATTCCTCTTCTCCTACATGCTGAAAACTCCTCGTACAACACAAGAAAAAGTAAATTATAAATAGAAGCAACCAAAAAAAAAAAAAAAAAAAGAAATATTGGGCATAAATAATGGTGGCTTTGTTACATCTAGGAGACATAATTTTAACAATAGGAAAAATGATACAGCTTGATTTTCTACCACCCCATCTTACATAAAACGGTCACATCCTATTACTATTTATTAACAATTCATCAAATGCTAGGCTTTTTGACAAATTTCATCTTATAGGTCTCATTTCATCAAACACTTGACGTAATGGTTCACATATATAAATAATAGTATATATAAAAAGCACATGTAAATATAAGCACCTCTAAAAGAATAAAAATGGAAAAAAAAGTAAATGCCTCATTAATTTACAAGCTAAATGGATAATAAAGTTGGAAGAAATGTGCATAGGTCAATGACATCTTAATTTTTACAAGAGATTCACATATTTCCTAGTTAAATGGGTAACAAGCAATAGATTTTTAAAACGTAATTAAACCAGGCCATAAACAATCTATAATACCCATCCTTGTGTCATCAAATTGGTACAGTTCTTGTACAATAAATCTCAGTTCTGATTGCACTGACCTTAATTTCACAATGATAAAAAGTGACAATGCCTCCTTCTGTCTCATAGCTATATATCATGACAAAAACATTGTAAAAATAAACAAAAATAAATAAATAAAAAAATATGGAAAGAAAAACTGATGAAAAGAAATTCGAACTTTCCAAAAATTTAAAAAAAAATCCACAAATCTCACTTAACAAGACAATATATCTATTCTTATTAAGTTCTAACTCTCGACTCTTCCAACAAATATATGACTAGCCAATTTGGATTTAATAATTTAAAACAAATTAACGAGAATATCTATTTTTCTAATCAAGTTTCTATATTTCATCGACAACAAACAATTTCTTTTAATAAAAACTAAGAAAAAATACTTCATCTCTTAAGCGTAGGAGAGAACGTAAGACAATAGTGATTTGAGGAGCCGATTTTTTACGAAGCTGAAAAAGAGCCTAATAACAAAGAAGAAAAAATGGCTCTCTGCAATGAGGACGACATCTTCGTACGGCGATCATGTGAAAAAATGTTAGGATCTTATTAGTTTATTTCTTTCCTATGAGAATTGGATTTTCTTATTTAAGGTTCTAATTAGATTATAATTAAGATTGTGTTGAACTATTATAAATAAGTGGTTCTTATTATGTTTTTTCAAGCAAGTAATAATAAAATCAATTCCAATCTCTGTTATTCTTCTCTCCTCGCCTCTAAATTCTTAAATTCTTCAACTATTCTCTCTCAAATTCTCTAATCAAACCCTAAAATCCTATCATCTGGTATCAGAACATATCTTTCTTGGCCACCAACCAATTTTTCTTTTCCCATTAAAAAAAAAAAACCTTTTATTCTCGTTCAAAACAAAAGGGGCCAATTTTCCAGCACAAAACTTTTTACCAATCCTTTGATGTTTGATTGGCTTTTCCTAAGTCAATTGATTGCTTTAATTTTCCACCGACTAATTTTGACTTTGTGGATTACCACCACACGCCAACCCATCCTTAACCTCAGCAGCTCCAGGGCCACGCCTACGCCAGCTAACAACACTCAAACCGAATTTCCTTGAAAAAATTTTTACGCATTATGACTGTCAAGGAGCTTGAAGCCAAAGTTGAGCAATTGTCTCAATAGTTTAATAAAAAGGTTATAGCTTTAGCCAAGCAGAACAATGATCTTCAAGAACTCATGCACTGTGTCCTTCAGCAATTGAGCCAATTGTGCATGGAAGCACAGCCATCTCCTAGTCCATATGAAGTTGACATGTTAGATTGCAGGGACTCTACCTAACAAAAGATAATCATTGGCTGGCATTGCGACCCTTCCGAAGAGAAGGCAATTCATGTTCTCATCAATGATTCACACTCTTTAATTCTTGCCTTCTACAACAACCCTGCACCAGACCCAATGTCCACTCCACCAGCCTCTTCTTTATTGAGACCAATACCGGCTGTCTTACCCAAACTTTTATCATCTTTTATGCATGCTGATAGATATTCTATGGAGGTTTATTTTAATTGGGATGAGCAACTTAAGCCAGGGCATCATTGCAACCAATCTCAGCTATTGATTTTAGCAGTCGATGTCCCGCCTTATCATCCGTACAATACTTTAATTGTTTTCGTTTTGCCTACACATTTTTTGGGTTGGAAGCTGCTCGAGAACTATTTACATTGGCAAATTTATGTTATTGATCATGGCTAGAAGGCTTGCGGACAAGCCTGTTTCAAGGAGCGGGGAATGTTAGGATTTTATTAGTTTATTTCTTTCCTATTAGAATTGGATTTTGTTATTTAAGGTTCTAATTAGATTATAATTAGGATTGTGTTGAACTAATAGAAATAAGTGGTTCTTATTATGTTTTTTCAAGCAAGTAATAATAAAATCAATTCCAATCTCTGTTATTCTTCTCTCCTCGCCTCTAAATTCTTAAATTCGTAAACTATTCTCTCTCAAATTCTCTAATCAAACCCTAGAATCCTGTCAAAAAATTTTTCAACCATTGTCAAGGATTATGGCCAAGAATTAAAGAGAATAAGAAGCTATGATAAGTAAGAGATTGTGTTTGATTGCAAGAGAAAGACGAGAGAGGAGTGCATGCAAAGTTAGGGTTGTTAGCGTTTAGTGATTTTGATGAGGTTAGGGTTTTTTAGATTTCGGGAGTATAAGAGGGAATAAGTTTTGGTGGAGGGAGATTGAAAATTTTGTCTGATTAGAAGACAAAAGGGCGAAACTTGTTTAGCTTGGCGGTTTGTTGTTTGAATTTAAAAATTTATGGTTTGGAGCTCTTGAGTTCAAGTTCAAACTGAAACAAAACTAAAAGAGTTTTTTTAAAAAAATTATTGATACTTTAGTGTCACAGATCATTGATGTTTAATTTACAGACATCATATATAGTGTCACTAAATTGTTAATAATATATCACCATCCTTTACATATTTACAAACATTATATATAGTGTCACTATTTTGTGATACTTGTTTGATAAACATAGAAAATGACCTAAATGTTTGTACATACAAACTCTTGTTAATAAAGTATCACCAGCCAAGTTCACTGAAGGCTAAATTGCTTGTAGTGATATTTTAACATCTTACGTCTCTTACGCTTTGAACTTAGGTAAAGTTACCTGTTTGAAAACCATCGGATCAAGTCCATACGGGCTTATCAATCTGGAGATTGGTTACTAAATCAAGTGAAACTTTACATAATAAAGTTTTTTACATCATGGGTTCGTTTAAAAAGAATTTATATCATATTATTTTCTTATATCTAACAAGATCATTGCATTGCACCTCATTCACCCTAGTGAGACTCAAAACCAGGGCTTTGGATCTCGGGAGACTATGCTCTTACAACTTGAGGCCTTCGACTCAAATTAAGGTTCAAGATGAATTAGTGGAATCTTAAAGTACTTCTACATATTTTTATCCTAAACAACTTTTTTTTAATATATTATCTTAGACAACCTGCTGTGATTACCATTGCTGTTAATTTAAATATTTTACCATTAAGTGTTAATTTAATTATCACTATTCATATCTTTAAATCAATAATCATATATAATGGTCGATCTCATATGCTAGTAACAAATGTTAATACAATATTCATTTTCAAGGCTATTATGAAATTTAAAATTTTTTTATTTTTTTTCTAAAAAGTAATGTGTGATGAAAGTCCAAATCAATTTTTTACAATATAGTAGAAAACCACCTACTGAAGCCAAAGGTTGATGAAAATTATTTTATATTCTTTTGAAACACATCAAATTCAATCAAAATCATTTACTAGAGTGAAATTGATGAAGCGGGGAAGTGAAAGTGGAATTAATAGGGTACGAAACACTAGATATATATCATTCTAGTACGGGACCAAGCCAAAGCGATTACCTTATGCTCTAATTGAAGCATAATTAGATTTCATTTTAATCCAAATGACTCAATGAAATTTTAATAACACTTTAAGTGAGATTAGATGACACTCTAATCCAAATGACTTTACAAGAGATTTTGATAGATAATCCTAAAGGAAATTATAAAAGAGGAGTTTTTATTGAATAATTAAAGTTGAAGTTATGAAAACAATAACAAAACCTCTCTACTTATAATAGAGTAAACCACTCCCCTAAGTTAACTTAAAAAGGAAAACTAAATCACAATTATAATAGAAATAAAAGACTAAGACACTGGCTCTAACTAAAATAAAAAATATCAAAAGATCTAAAATAATAAAATTCTAGAAACCTAAAATAACATCCTACGTTCATCAATCTCCCCCTCTTAAAAGAAACCCATGCTTGAGTTTGGATACATTATGGAAGATGAAATTTGTAGTGTAAGAGCAAATCATCTTGTAATTCAAACTTGTTGTCTTTCTCATCAATCCTTCTTGAAACTTTAAAGAATCCATACTTCATCAATTTCCTTTGCTTATACATTCTTTGAGGCGATGGAGACTTCCAAGAACGAACAATGATCAAATAACTCTTGCATTTCCCAAATTGTTGCTCAAAGCACTCTCTAATAAATTTCACCTTTTCAATCAATTCTTCTTCAAGCACAACATTTTTGATAGGTAGAGCCATATCAATCGTTTCAACTTCTTCAACTGCACAACCTCTATCATATTATTAAGCTCAATGCTCAAATCAAGAGTATGTTGTACTTCTTCTTTAAAAATCTCAGATAGATTAACAATCTCATCATCTTCAACACCTGTCTTGTCTTCCAAGGAAACATCATGCACATTTTCACACAAATTGTCAGATTGGAACTTTAAATCAATAATAAATTGTACCTCATCTTTTGGCATCTCAATCGAATCTTCTTTCTCAACAACAAGTGAATTCATTGGTACATCTTTCATATGTGGAGAGGCACACTTCTTTCATCTAGACGTATTTCGCTTCAGGTTGCTGACTTGTGATAGGACTAAGAATCTCAAATTGGTGTTGTAGATGATGTTGACTTAATTGCTTCGATGCTTAGCTTCTTTCTCTTCTACTTTGCAATACAATTTTCTATTCGATTTGTGTCGCTAAAAGAATTGCATGCTATAAAGTGTATATAGTGTGTGTAGGCATCTTTTCTTGAATATGTAAACCGAGCCCCCTTACAAATATTGTAACTGTATCCTCTTTAGATTCATAATAATATTTGCATCCATAAAATTGTTCAAACTCAGTAGTATAATCAGAAATTAATTTCATACGTTGTTGTACCAAACAATAACCAAGAAGAATGAATCTCGATCTCAACATTCGCTTCATATGTCCATGAAGTAATTTTAAAAAGACCTTCGAAAAGTAGTATATGCCTTTACACTTTGGTCCACCATTCTAGAGGACTCATGTTTATAGAGAATCGGCCACAAATTTTACTTGACCATACTTCGACACTCATAATCATGTATTCCTTAACCTTATCTAACCATGAAAGAAAAATATTCAGGACTACAATTTCGATCATGCTTTCGAAACATGAGGCCTTTTAATATTTCAATCATAAATACAAAGGCAATTGCAAGACTGTAAATAAGGATAAACTTTCAAGTTTGGTGCAGTTGGCGGCTGGTGACTGTGATTTGGTGAGATGATTGTCGAATCTGATAGAGTTAGTGGTCAAGAACATGATGGAGGCAGTGGATTGGCCGGATTCACGGTGATAAATGTGAATCAAAGTGGTGAAACTCAAGGGTTTTGAGGGTTTTGTGTGGTGGCTTATAGCGGCGGGTGGTTCGGATTATGATCATCTATTGCTAGGGATTATGTTGGTGGCGTAAATTGATGGAAAAGGGTGGTGGTTTGGCAGTAGCAAGTGGGTGGAGTGTTCACGGGTTTGGGTGATTCGCGACAGCTCTGGTGGTGGCTTGAGGGCAAGGTTGGCTGGGGTTTGGTTGGTGGTGGTTGGTGAGTATGGCGTTGTAATGACTAGTGGTGAAAGTGGCCCGGTTATAAAGGCAATGGTGGTGGCATTGCGACGGCTAAGGTTTTGTAATTTTGTATTTCTTTTATTTTTCTGTTTTTTTAGTGATGGATTTGGTAGGGATGGATATGGGTAGCTAGGAAAGTTGTGCAATTGGCACAGATCCGATCTGACACCAACTGATAAAGCAAGGTAGTGGAAGCGAAATTAATAGGGTAGGAAACACTTTATATCATTCTAGTATGAGACCAAGTCAAAGCAATTAGCTTATGCTCTAATCGAAGAGTGATTAGATCTCATTCTAATTCAAATGAGTCAATGAGATTTAAATAATATGTTAAGTAAGATTATATGACGGACTAATTTAAATGACTCTACAAGAGAGATTTTAATAGATAATCCCTAAGAGAATTATCAAAAAGAGAGATTTTATTAAATAATTAAAGCTGGAGTTATGAAAGCAATAACAAAATATCTCTATTTATAATATAATAAACCTATTTTTCTAACATACTTTCCTACCTTAACTTAAAAAAGAAAAGTAAATCACAATTATAATAAAATAAAAGACTAAGATACTGACTCTAATTAAAATGAAAAACATCAAAGACCTAAAATAATAAAATTTTAGAAACTTAAAATAACGTCCTACATCAGTAACGAAAAGACTAAGAAAATTAATCTAATCGGAGCAACAAGAAAAAAAATTGAGCCTTTATATTTCATAAATCAACTTCTCCCTATTGTCGCATCATAATGCCATAGAATAATGATATTCAAAGGAATGAAATTTCCTTGTTCTTTTTAAAATCGTGTGAAAAAAAAATTTACATTCATATTCATTAACTAGAAATTTAGCGCCAACTTTGAACAATTTTGCCGCACAAGTTAGTATCCTTGGAAGATTGGTGGAGGTGGTGATGGATACAACGCACCAACGGGTGGAAGGATGAAGTCTTTGGGTGGAGGAACATTAGAAGGAGGAGGAGATAAAATTAGCGTTGGTGGTGGCGATTGGGCAGGTGGTGGTGGGGAGTTGACAGGAGGTGATGAAGAAGAAACAGGTGGAGGAGACTGAACTGATGGAGGAGGGGAGTTAACAATTGGTGGTGGTGAAGAGACGGGCGGAGGTGGGGAGTTAACAGGAGGTGGTGTCGGAGACTGAATTGGTGGGGGAGGTGAGGGGGCTGGTGTTGAAGGAGGTGGTGATTGTTGATGTGGTGGAGCTGATAGTGGGGGTGGAGATCGGTTAGATGGTGGTGGTGATGGCTGAGTTGAAGGAGTGGGTGGAGACTTAGCTGATGGTGGAGGTGAAATTGGCGAAGGCGAAGGCGCTGGTGTAGATGGTGATGGGTGAGGTGTAGGTGAGGGTGGAGATTGCATTGGTGGAGATGGAACTGGGGGAGGTTTTGAAGGTTTTGATGGCTCAGGTGTTGGTGTTGGCACTGATGGCTTTGATGGCTCTGGAGCTGGAGTTGATGGTTTTGAAGGTTCAGGCGCCGGTGATGATGGTTTATATGGTTCGGGTGCTGGAGCTGAAGGTTTTGATGGTTCGGGTGTCGGAGCCGAAGGTTTTGATGGCTCTGGAGCAGGAATTGGTGGTAAGGAAGGCACTGGCGCAGGCGATGATGGTTTTGCTGGTTCAGGTGCTGGCGATGAAGGTTTTGAAGGCTCTGGTGTAGGCGATAATGGTTTAGAGGGTTCAGGAGCTGGAGCTGATGGCTTTGACGGCACAGGAGCTGGCGATGATGGTTTAAACGGTTGAGGTGTTGGAGCTGGTGTAAGTTGTGGAGGTGAAGGTCGTGGTGGAAACTGCACCGGTGGCGGTGGGGACTGCACTGGTGGTGGATATTGAACTGAAGGAGGTGGTAGAGGTGAAGGTGAGGGTGTAGATTGTACTGGAGATGGAGGAGACCGCACTGGTGTTGGAGATGGCGGAGATTGCACTGGTGGTGAAGGAGAATGGACTGGTAGCGGAGGTGGCGGAGATTGCACTGGTGGTGGTGGTGGTGATTGAGGTGGTGGTGAAGGTAGGCGTGGAGAATGCACTGGTGGTGGGGGAGATTGCATTGAAGGTGAAGGTGGGGGTGGAGATTGTACTGGTGGTGGAGGAGAGTGCATGAGTGGTGGCGGAGATTGTACTGGTGTCGGAGGTGGGGGAGATTGCACTGGTGGTGGATATTGAACTGAAGGAGATGGTGGTGGAGGTGGAGATTGTACTGGTGGTGGAGGAGAGTGCACGGGTGGTGGTGGAGAATGCACGGGTGTTGGAGGTGGGGGAGATTGCACTGGTGGTGGATATTGAACTGAAGGAGGCGGTGGAGGTGAAGGTGGGGGTGGAGATTGTAATGGTGGTGGAGGAGAGTGCACGGGTGGTGGTGGAGATTGCACTGGTGGTGGATATTTAACTGAAGGAGGTGGTGGAGGTGAAGGTGGGGGTGGAGATTGTACTGGTGGTGGAGGAGATTGTGGCAGAGGTGAAGGTGGGGGCGTGGGCTGAACCAGTGGTGGTGGAGATTGAACTGGTGGAGGCAATGGTTTTGATGGTTCAGCTGCTGGTGCCGATGGTCTCCATGGCTGGGGTGGAGCATTTGATCTAACTCTCCAATTTCTTGGTGGCGGATTCGGTGAATTGACTGGTGGTAGTGGTGTTGGTATAGGTGTCGAGGGTTTAGGATCTGGAGGTGGTGGCGGTGATGGTGTTGGGGGAGCTGGTGTAGGTGTCTTTTGTTCGGGTGCCGGTGTCGGTATTGATGGCTGTGGAGGAGTTGAAGGTGTGGAAGGTGGAGAGCCTCCTCCTAAACAAACATCCTTACTACAATCTACAGGATTGCTTACTACGGGGCTGCATGTGGTAGCCCACTTTTGACTTGGCCTCCCTGCCAAACAATTGCTTGTGTCATCGAATACACTGCCTTCTTTCGAACCTGGAATGCACTCATTCCCTAATCCTTCAAAATAATTATAAGAGAATGTGAAATTATTTATGTTTGGCAACTCGCAAATTTGCTCGGACACAAATCCTGTTAGCTGGTTATATGAGAGAGCCAATCGACGAATACTTTCCAAACTTGAAAAGCTCTGTGGCACACTTCCGTAGAAAGAGTTAGAGCTAGCATCGAAGACTCTCAACTGTTTAAGCCATCCAATTTCCGATGGCAAACAGCCCATTAGATTATTGTTTGATAATATAATCTCGTTCACGTTTGGCATGTTGCCAATAGATCGTGGGATGCAACCACTGAAATTGTTATTAGCAAATGTCACGACTGAAACTGTTGATTCCCCTATTGTTTCAGGAATCCAGGACGAGAACCTGTTGTTGTTCAGGAAAATAGCATCGAGTTTCATCTTGAAAAGTTCTCGTGGGACCTCACCCTCAAAATTGTTGTACCTGAGATCAAGGTATCTGAGACTTGTCCAGGATAAACATACATACGGGAAAGAACCAACAAGCCTGTTGTTGCTGACATCAAACTCATAGATAAGTTTCCAGTTAGAGAAGCTGTCAGGAATAATCCCACAGAACCTGTTAGAGTTAACATGGAACAATGCTAGATCACTCAACCACCCCAACTCAGCCGGAAAATACCCAGCAATGTCGTTACCGTTCAGATCAATGCCAGCCACAACAGTAATGCTAGAATTAATGGGCGCCGGTGCACAAAATACACTATTGTAAGAACACACATCGGTGCCAACCCAATTCCCTGTCGTGTTAAACGGGTCCGAATATATGGCCTTCTTGAATGCTTGAAGAGCAACATATGCTTTCTTCAGCCTATCATTGGCAAAATATTTGTTCTTAAGATCATAGTCATTCTCAATATTATCTGGAAGTTTTCCATCCTGAGGTAATGTTAAGAGCTGGCGGCGAACAAGGAAAGCTGCTTCAGCATCTGATAAAGCAAAAGAAAATGACGAAAATGATGAACAAATAAGGGAGAAGAGCACAAAGCAGCCAACGACCTGCATTCTTTAGTCGCCTAAGGCTGCCTATTTTAATTGTAGGCTGTTGAACCCTATGTTATTGGTGGGGTTATATAGATGGAATGTCTAATGTCTCGTAGCATTGACAGGTTTGCGTTGCCCTTTTTTGTGCCTTAAATCTCTCGGCACCACATAATTGATTCGGTTACTAATATAAATTTAGAGACTAGCTAAGGATACTAATTATGTTATTTAATTACACCAAGTAATAGCACAGAAGTCTGATGCAAATCTAAAGGTCTGTTTGGGATTAAGATGCTATGGCTTTTAAGCTACAGCTGCTGTAGAAAAAAAACTATAACTATGCAATAAAAGTTAATAATATATAGTAAATATAGTTTTTAAATAATAATTTTGACAAAATTATTAAAGATATAATATATTTTTTGTTATACAAGTAAAAAATCATATCAATATAGCTTCCAAGCTACAGCAGTTAGTGTTTACCAAACACTTTAGTGCTGTAGCTTGCCCAACCTCAATCCCAAACACACCCTAAATTACCAAAAAATTATTATTTAAACCTAATTGAGACACTAGAGAATCTAGAAGTAGTTTCCGAATTAAATGCGAAGGTTAATTCCACTAAGTATAAGAACGAAAACTAAGACCATTATCAGCCAAAGTATCCACGCTATTTAATTATAGTGCCGTCGTAGAAATGGGTTTGTGATAAAGCTACCAAAGAAAAATAGATTTACTTGCACCAATCTAGGAGCTGATTATGCTTGCGAGTTGCGAATCCAATCATAGCAATTTATTTGGTTAATCAAATTTGAGGGGACTTCAATTTTTCTGGACTTCTCCAACAATAATCTCCCATGTTAATATTCCGCAACTAACAAAGTTGGATAATCATTGGACTTATTGGCTCAATAACGTAGTCGACACGAGTAAACATGTGTGTATACATATACTTGTCTTAAAACAAAAATACATGATTTAATTTCTCAGGCCAAATTCCATCTTCCCTCAGGAATCTTTACCCAGCTCAATGTTTTAGACCTTTCTTGGAATAATTTTATTGGCCCAATGGATCTAGATTTGTTTCTTCTTAAACTCAAAAACTTAGATAGCTTATTTCCGTCATCCAACAATTTGTCATTGTTCACAACCACCAATTCTAATACCACTTCCAAGAAATTTTTAATTATACGTTTGCGTTCATGCAACCGAACTGAGTTTCCAAATTTCTTACAAAACCAAGATTACTTGGAAGACCTAGACCTTTCCTCCAATAAAATACATGGCCAAATACCTCGATGTTTCTTAAACATAATTATCCACAGTTTGAGCTACTTGAACCTGTCTTACAATCTTTTAACAGGATTTGACCAACACCCTGTTGTCCTTTCCTGGAGTCGCAGTTTTTTTTTTTTTTTTTCATTTTAGACCTTAGTTTTAATAAGCTCCAAATACTACTCCCAGTTCGGCCATGGCCATCACTTTTTTGCCTACTTTCAAACAATAGACTGACAGCGGAAATTCCACAATGGAGATGCAATTTGAGTAGTCTTTTTGGTCTTGATTTCTTTTACAATAATTAAGCGGTGTGCTTTCTCAATGTTTGGGCAATTTCAATGACATACTTTTGACTTTAAATTTACAAAGCAATAATTCTTTGGGGAGCATTCCTAATACCTTCATGATTGGAGATACATTATTAACGATGATTGATTTAAGAGATAATATATTAGGAGAAAGAATTCCTAGACTCTTGTCAATAACCAGCTCAATGACACTTTTTCCATTTTTTTTGGGAGCTCTTTCAAAGTTGAACATTCTTATCTTACTCCAATAGATTACATGGTGCAATCAGTGAGCCTACATCACATTTGGGTTTTCCCGATCTTCTCACTATTGATATCTCTGATAACAAATTTACAGGCAAGCTTCCATCAAAATATTTTGAGGGTTGGAAATTGGAATAACATGAAAAAACCGAATAGAACCTTGGAAAATATTTGCATGACATAATTCCTTCATCTTTGTCAATTTCCTCATACGAAGATTTTGCATATAATTATTTCTTGTTACAAAGCCAAAATGACGACGTATAACAAGATCCCGACATTCTCAGAGGCATTACTCTCTCAAGCAATAGATTTGATGGAGAGATTCCAGCATCGATTGCCAATTTAAAGGGAATTCGAATTCTCAATCTTTCCTACAATAATCTCCAAGGCCATATTCCATCAGGTTTAGCCAACCTAACAGAATTGAAATCTTTATATCTCTCAAATAACAGGTTTTCTGGAAAGATTTCTCAACAGCTAATTGAGCTTATATTTCTTGGATTCTTTAATGTCTCACACCGCAATCTCATCGGACCTACACCACAAGAAAGCCAATTTTCTACATTTGAGAATAGTAATATTAGTTATTGATGGATCATAGTCAGTCAAATTAAATGGGGGGAGTTATAGAAGAAAAAAAAATTAATTAAATAGGGTGATCAAATATATAGGATATATATGATAAGAATAAATGAAATAAATTGATCAGAATGAAGCTTAGTCCACTTCTAGGAAACAAATAAGTTTTTCCTCCCAAGATAAAATTGGTGTGTTGCAAGGAGCTAGCTAGAACATATGTAGGTACAAGAAAAATGGAGACAGCTAGCAATGAACGAATGATGAAAGAAAAAATAACACCATGTGATCAAGTAGTTAATCAGTTACTGAGGGTTAGGGGTTGGGGCTTCAGATTCTTCTTCTTCTGCTGAGCCTGGGACTTCAGCTTCTTCCTCTTCCCCTTCGGCTGGGCCTGGGGCTTCAGATTCTTCCTCTTCTGCTGATCCTGGGGCTTCAGCTTCTTCCTTTTCCTCTTCCTCTTCTGAGGCCGGGCCTGGGGCTTCAGCTTCTTCCTCTTCTGCGGCCGGGCCTGGGGCTTCTGCTTCTTCCTCTTGCTCTTCCTCGTCCCCATTGTCTCCCTCTTTCTCCTGTGGTTTGACGACCGTGTCCAGAATGTCAAAATTGATTTGAGTTAACTTATGAATATAAATATTGATGTCCTTCATAACATCCTTCTTCCCGTCAACATTTTCTTGGAATATATCCAAAAGATCACCAGTAACCTCACTGGCAAGTTTAATCTCCTTAATCAATAGATCATTTTGGTGTGTAGAGATTGCTTCATGTGCTTTCTTGGTGCTCTGAGACACCACATTATAAACAGCTGTGCCTACCATAAGTTCTTCGGCATCCTTATCCGATGGCTTATCCTTGGTCAATTTATCGGCCTCAGTGATGGCTTTTGTAGTCTCAGCCTCAAGGGCTTTCAAACCAGCTATGAGGGCTGAATTGCCGTCAATGCTCTGACCAGCTAAGAATTTAGGCAATGTGGAGATGCATTCCTCTGAATATTCTGTCTTGGAACATATTTTTTCAAGTTCAGGAGCAACTTGCCCCGCCAGGCCTCTAGAAGTGGCTTCAATGTTGTATATTGAAATAAGAGAAGACAATACGATGGCAAGGATGATGGACTTCATCATTTTGCCCTTTATTCTCTTCTCTTCTATTTCAATTTGGAGGAAAAACTATAACAAATATACAAATCAGAGGAGAGACATAAATTAAAGGTGCCAAGAGGTGACCTTATAAAGATACTCGAAAATTTCCTACATGCTTTGAATTAGGATTTGCATCCAAATTTCCAGCAGAATCGGTCCAATCCTAAAAATTGAGTATGCTATTTATAGAAGAGCATTTCAGCCACCCAAGTAGTTAAACGGTTTTCAAAACTACCTGACTTAGATTTACGTATGCTAGGATTTTCGTCTACCAAATATATGCGAATTTAAATGACTATAGTCTTGAACTAACCTTGTTTTAATTATTTAGTTTAATCTGGTTCCTGCATATACAGATTCGATAGTTTCTTTTCTAAAATTATATTAATTAACAATACTTTGTAATCAATTGATATATAGGTGCATCATGAATTTGTTGGAAATTAATTCCCAAAAACTCCAGTTCGAAATTAATTCCCAAAAAAGGCAAAATAATACACCCACAACACAGTTGGACACTTGAATTCTCAACCTCAATGATCAAACGAGAAGTAGCCCGCCACGCAATCTTAATAATTTTAGGCCTTACATAAATTTTCAAAATTAGGCCTATCATTTAAATTAAAATATTGACTAAATTTTTATGTAAACATTTTGTTAGAGATTAATTTTAAGAAGATAAAAAAAACATAGATAGATTTTATGCATCAATTCATGTGCTATTATTTATGTTAAGGCTGGCATATGGTGCCACATGCAGTCTAGTTATTAATTTGAACACCCATTTACTTTCTACACATTTTACAGTGAGCACTCTCTATAATTCCAAGCATAACCTTGTTTCAACATTCACAAAGTTTCAAATATGACTCCATGCATTTTGTTTTCTCTGTTCTTTTCCTATCGTGCCCATTTAGCTTTCGAAAAATGAGTTGGGAAATATAGAGGAAAGCAAATTTCCAATTTTTTATTTCATCAAAATCATCAAAAAAGAAAAATCTAGAAACAAACCGAAACCCCCCCCCCCCACCCCCCAACACCAAAAAAATCTCCAAAAATAACGGTTTTCACTCACATCAATCATCATTCACGAAAAAAATGCGACATTTGAGTCTTGAAAATGAAGTTGGCAGACAAGTTTGATGCGTGCTGCAGCATACTTGTATGAAGGGCATTGTGATTGGAAAAAGAAAATTTGGAATTTGTTAGAGGTTATGGTGAGTAAACAATAAAATATGGTGTTATGAAATTAGATTAGTGCCAAGGGGTAAAATTGTCTCTTAATACATTTTTATTTTCTATTCCATTATTTAAAAAGTGGGGTAATATGTGTCTTTCTGTAATTTTATTTAAGGAAATTTATGTAATAAAATATTTTATACAATTAGATGTGTTCGGAGTAACTACGGATTTTACCTCAATAAACTTAAAATACTTTACAAATTAGTAACTTACCAAAAACTAGATCTTGGTTTTTTGTATTGTGTATATGTTTTAATTAATAAAATTTTAAATAAATAACCTTAATGTTAAATAATATTCTTTTATTGATCCCACTTAATAATATTCTTTTATTGATCCCACTTTTGGATCAAAGTGCTAAATTCATAAAATTATGAAAAATTTCAAAGAAGTCCTGAAAGTTTAAGAGAAAGAGGAAATCGAGACAAATTTGGTGGCCGGGCAATTCTGGAATTGAAAACTTGACCAAAACCTAAAATTATGAAAAATATCAAAGAAGTCCTGAAAGCTTAAGAGATATCCAAAAGATCCACAAAAGTGCTACTAAGCTGGGTAGATGTATTTCAAGTTTCTGTTTTGAAATAAATTGTGAAAGTTAGTGCTACATGTGAAGCTTGAAAAGTTCGTTAACGATGTTTTGAAAAGATCATCATATATCATGCGTTTGCATTTTATATTTATTATGCATGCATTTTGATATAAGAAAAATTAATTTTTTTATTCAGTTAATACCAATTATAGTTTACTGTGATTCTTAAAAATAAAGATTTTGATTCTTAACAAGTGGACTCACAAAGTTGAAGGACTTGATTTGAAGATCGCAAATGGCTTAGCATAAAAGTCTTTCACTAAAGCATGAATTTGGCCAAGGAGATAAGCAAAATCTCATCGCATTTAGCCATAAGAAATAGCCCCGGAAACCACAATGGCCGAATCAGACTTTACCTCAAGAACTGAAAAGCCAAGCTAAGTAGTAAGATCCAAATCCTCAAGAATAGCCATAAGTTCAGTGAACTCACATAGTTGAAGGACTTGCTTTGAAGATTGTAAGGGTTTGGCTGAAAGTATTTCGCTAGCATTTAGTTCCATAAATAGATTGGGAAAGTTTAAGTTCGGATTTCTAACCCTTCTGCCATGTTATAGGTGTGTGCATTGTTAGTATGATATCGCACGTCAAACTCTTCTAAATTTGGGGCATGACAATCGAAAACCTTTCTCTTTTTAAAAAATTAATAAATAAACCTAGGAATAAATAATTCTAGACCGCAAATCTAGAGTCAATTCATATAATTGGTAGATAAAAATCCAGGGAACATATGAAAATAAATAAACTGTGTAAGTCAAACAGTTTTGAAAACCGTTTGGTTACTTTGGTGGTTTATATGCTATTCTATAAATAGCATATTCAAAACTTAGTTGTGGACCGATTCTGTTGGAAAATTAGGAAGGCAAGTCTTAATTCAAAAGATATAGGAAAATTTGGAGCATTTTATAAGGCCACCTTTTGTAGCTTCCATTCACGTCTCTCGTCTGATTTGCTTATTTGTTGAAAAGAGAAGAGAATAAAGGTCAAAATGATGAAGTCCATCACCGTCTTTGTCATCGCTTTGTCTTCTCTCATTTCGGTATACAACGTTGCAGCCACTTCTAGAGGCCTGGTGGGGCAAGTTGCTCCAGAACTTCAAAAAATATGTTCCAAGACAGAATATTCAGAGGAATGCATCTCCACATTGCCTAAATTCCTAGCTGGTCAGAGCATTGACGGCAATTCAGCCCTCATAGCTGGTTTAAAAGCCCTTGAGGCTGAGACTACGAAAGCCATTACCGAGGCCGATAAATTGACGAAGGATAAGCCATCGGCTAAGGACGCCGAAGAACTTATGGTGGGCACGGCTGTTTATAATGTGGTGTCTCAGAGCACCAAGAAAGCACATGAAGCAATCTCTACACACCAAAATGATCTATTGATTAAGGAGATTAAACTTGCCAGTGAGGTTACTGGTGATCTTTTGGATATATTCCAAGAAAATGTTGACGGGAAGAAGGATGTTATGAAGGACATCAATATTTATATTCATAAGTTAACTCAAAACAACTTTGACATTCTGGACACCGTCGTCAAACCCCAGGAGAAAGAGGGAGACAATGGGGAAGAGGAACAGGAAGAGGACGAAGCTGAAGCCCCAGGCCCAGCCTCAGAAGAGGAGGAGGAAGAGGAAGAAGCTGAAGCCCCAGGCTCAGCAGAAGAGGCAGATGAAGAATCTGAAGCCCCAGGCCCAGCCGTAGAGGAAGAGGAAGAAGCTGATGCCCCAGGCACAACAGAAGAGGAAGAAGCTGAAGCGCCAACCCCCAACCCTCAGTAATTGATTAGCTTCTTGATCAAATGGTGTTGTTTTTTCTTTTATCATTTAAAAGTTACTAGCTCCTTGCAACATACCAATTTTATCTGTGGAGGGAAAATATTTTGTTTGCTAGAAGTGGACTAAGCTTTTGATCAATTTATTTCATTTATTTTTATCCAATCTTATTCCAATCGATTGCCCTATTCTTTTTTTTTAATTTCCCTTTTGTGACTGCTTATGTTGCATAAAAAAATAATAATTAATGTTCTAAATCACTCATATGCAGCCTCTTTGCTTGCCTTGTGCTTTACTTTATTTCAAACGTATTTAATTCAGTTAACTTAGAGGTTGTTTGTTAAATGTCTGAAGTCTGAAATTTTATTACTTTCAGACCATTTTTAAAGTATGCTTGTTTGTTTTTTGTAATTTATGGTTGATTTTTAGACATTTATACTAAATAGAAAAAGTAAATTTTTGTGACTTTTATCTGAATAGGAAAAGTAAACTTTTATGACTTTTATCTGAATGACAAGTAAATAATATATTCCAAAAATATTTCTATAAAATAACTTATTTCTTAAACTATAAAATCTAATCCTTTTTTTTTAGTTTTAACATACAAGGATATAAATGTCAAATAATCAAGTTTAAGATGTTTTTTATTATAAAAACAAACTAGATGTCACTTATATTCAAATATTAGAAAAAGAAAAACAAATATGTCATTCAGATTTTCGTATTCAGACCCATTCAAATTTTAGATAAAAGAAACAAACGCTACCTAAGACTGCATTAAAAAAAAAGGTGGAGTTATTACTTATTAGTTTAATTTGCGCTCTTCTAATATGTATAAAAATTAATTTTATTAATCCCAATAAAATTAACAATATTCATATTAATCCCTGATAATAATTAAAATATATAACTAAAAATAAATCATAATAGTCTCACTAAATTTCAAATTTTTTTTACAGGTGCACACAGCCCACCTCTCTGTCTTTTACCTTTGGCCACTGACACAAACTACCACCGGATTTAAAAATTTGAACATAGAAACTTAAATCTAAACACTGATAATTTTATTAAACAAAAAAACTCTAAACAAGAAGATCAGCCCCCACCCCAAGCATAAAACTGCGAGAAAAGGAATATGTGTAGAAGGATGATCTCAACTCTTTGGTGATATTGTGTGAGTAAAATTTAATTTCTTTATTTTCTTATTTACTAACCACCAATCACCACTTTGCATTAATTTACCCGCTACTTATTTGTATTTTTTTTTCCACCTCATATCTTTTGCTTTTGAAACTCTCAACAACATAGATTATCAATTATCTGACTATTTTTTAAATGAAGCTAATTATATTATTAGCACGCAGCTTATCTTCTCAAGATAAAAATGCAAATTTGAAAGATAGCGATATGCAAAATTATTTCAAAACTACTGTTGATATGACAAGCATAAATAAAACCTACCACTGGAATTATAAACTACTGATTAATACCAACTACTGCTACCATAAACTACTCAATAAATTTCGCATTGCATTTACTTGGACCACCAAACATTGTCCCTCCAAACTCCTGATCATTATATGGAAACACAACTTTAATGTCCTTACATGAGACAGTCATGTGCTTCCTTTTTGCGTGACCTTTAATATTCCAAGGATTAATCTTTGCCGTCGCATTGACTATGACAGTGAAATTCACAGCACCACCTGACAAATCTGCCACAATGGCGTCTGCAATATTAGAGCCCTGGATAAACATCGAGGTGGGGCCCATAATTGCCGGCAATGAAATCCTGTGATCTTGATAAGTAAAGAAGGGTTCAATTCTCCCGGACGAGATGTTTACATCCTTGTAAAAAACCGAAGCCATAACATCGTCACAATAAATATTTTCTCTAGTGTAAGAGTTAGGGTTTTTGACAGAGAATGTAACAATCAATTTAGTGTCTAAATGAGAAGAAGCAACAACCGATTTAGTGTCTAAATGAGAAGAACGGATGCTGAATTGAAAAACAACGACTTGATCAACTTGAAACTCCGGAGGACGAGTTTCGGATTTTGGTAACTTCAGAATTAATACAATCACGCCGAAAAGCATAAGAGCAAATTGTCACGGGCCGCTCAAACCTCCCGCAAACGGAGGCTAACTTTGCGCGCACGGGCACGCTCAGCAAAAGTCCATGTATAGGTGGGATGCACTTAGAAAGGGTTCGCTCAGCAATCACATGGGATGCGCTTAGCAAGGTGCATTCAGCACTGGGCCACCTCACATAACTAACCCACCGGGGTGCATTTAGCGTGGATGCACTTAGCAATTGGGCTTAACCAAGGCGTGTGCGCTTAGTAATCCGGCCCGCATTCTAGAATTCTCTACAATTGTACATATCCTAGAATTCTCTAGAATTTAGCATTCAAGTCCTAGGAGATATTTGTGCAAGTTGCCAACTTGCATGAATGTTCTACACAAAGGCCCCCAACACCTATAAATAGGGGTGCCCACCACCATTTTGAACAACACATCTCCCACACACACAACACACCACACACAACACACAAGCCCTTGTAAAGCTCTCTTGTAATCATCTCTTTCGAGTAATAAAATCATATTGGCCATATTGCTCTCTCTTCTCTCTAGCAATCTTGCAAGCATCTTAGCTTGGCTAGCTTGAGAAGTTCTTAAGGCTTACTTAGCGACTTGTGTACTAGAAAGTTGTCTAAGTGCCACACGGGTTGCTGCGCGCTAAAACTCATCCCGTGACAAGTGGTATCAGAGCGAAGGTTTGCACCCACGCAATCTAGCTCACGAGCAATGGCCAATTTGCCGATCTCTAGTACTACACAAGAGGGCATAGTTGGTGTGGAGATTTCGGAGCCAACACGTGGCCGTGAGGAGGGACGTGCTGGAAAGTCCCGTGGAAAGTCCAAGGCAGCCTCCGTTGATGCCTTGGAGCCTCGAGTGGCCACACTCGAAACATCCATGTCCGCTGTCCAGGACACCCTCGACAACTTGGAGGCAAGGGTGGAAGGTCTTGAGGGTGAGTACGCCGACTTCACTGTCGCAAGCAAAGCCCTCATCCACGACCAAGCCAACACCCTACGAGGGGAGTTTCGAACATTCGGAGATGAGCTGCTCCAATTGCGTAGCTTCGTACAAAGTGAGCTACGAGCGATCCGTGCGGAGGTGGAGGAAGTCCGCTCGGATTGGGCTAGGCACCAGCGCACACTCACATCTAGCCCGGCTTCCTCAAGCTCGAGTGATGCGCGACGCATTGATGTGCCAAAGCCCGACACCTACGACGGCACTCGTAATGCCACTGTTGTGGACAACTTCCTCTTTGGGCTAGAGCAATACTTTGATACCGTGGGCGTACGTGATGAGGCATCAAAGGTGGGCACTGCGCCTACTTACCTACGAGGCGCCGCACAACTATGGTGGCGGCGGAAGTATGGTGAGATAGGCAAGGGCATCTGCACCATTGACACATGGGCAGATTTTAAACAAGAGCTCCGCAAGCACTTTGCCCCAAGCAATGCGGAAAAAGAAGCACGAGCGCGCCTACGTCGCCTCAAGCAAACGGGTAGCGTTCGCGATTACATTAACGAGTTCACTACCCTCATGCTTGAGATAAGCGACATGTCCGATAAGAACTCCCTCTTCTACTTCCAAGGCGGAACTAGATAGGCGGGGCGTTCAATCCCTCGATGACGCCATCGCCATTGCGGAATCACTTGCCGATTATTCCGCCCAGCCCAAAGACAAGAGGCCTAACCACGGCAAAGGTGGGGGAGAGGGTCGGAAGGACAAAGGCCACAACCGCAAGGATTGGGGGCAGAAAAAGCCTCCTAGCGGCAAGCCGGGGCAAAGCAAAGCGGAAGGAAAAAGCCAAGCACCTAAGCCCGCAGCCCATGCTTCATATGCAATGGTCCACATTGGGTTCGCGACTGTCCGGAGAAGAAGTCGCTCAATGCCCTCGCTGCCCAGCTCAAGGGCACTTCCACACCAACGACGGAGGAACCCCGGCCCAGCATGGGTTCACTCCAACGCCTCGGCGCACTCAAGAGCCAGCCACCGGCACCCACAAGAAAAGGGCTTATGTATGTAAGTGCGCTCATCAACGGCCAAACCGTGCGTGCGTTGCTAGACATCGGAGCGACGCACAACTTCATTTCGGAAGACGAGGCCAAGCGCCTAGGCCTCAAGGCAACCAAAGAAGGAGGCACCATGAAGGCGGTGAACTCACCCGCCAAGCCCATTGCGGGCACCGCGCAAAGCGTGCACACGACGCTCGGGACATGGAGCGGAAAGCTTGACTACTCCATCTTGCCAATGGACGACTTCAAGATGGTCCTTGGCATGGAATTCTTCGACCGAGTCCATGCCTTCCCGCTACCGGCCACAAACTCCCTAAGTATCTTCGATGGGGGCATGGCGTGCATGGTTCCTACGGAGCGTGCTAAGTCCGAAGAGAAGACGCTTTCGGCCATGCAATTCAAGAAGGCATTCAAGAAGGACCCAAGCTTCTTGGTCTCCATCCGCGAGCTGAACGAGGGAGAAGATCGCGAAGATGCTCCGAGCCAAGTCCCGTCGCTCATACAAGGAGTCCTCGACGAATTCAAGGACGTCATGCCTCCGAAACTTCCAAAGAAGCTCCCACCTAGACGAGAGGTAGATCATGAGATCGAGTTGGAGCAAGGCGCGAAACCTCCGGCCTTGGCGCCCTACCGCATGGCGCCACCCGAACTCGAGGAGTTGCGGAGACAACTCAAAGACTTGCTAGACGCAGGCTACATCCGACCATCCAAGGCTCCATTTGGTGCACCCGTCCTTTTCCAAAAGAAGAAAGATGGTTCGCTACGGATGTGCATCGACTATAGAGCGCTCAACAAGATCACCATCAAGAACAAGTATCCAATTCCCTTGATAGCGGATCTTTTCGACCAGCTTGGCAAGACGCGGTACTTCACTAAGCTCGACTTGCGATCCGGGTACTACCAAGTGCGCATCGCCAAAGGAGATGAGCCAAAGACGGCGTGCGTAACCAGGTGCGGTTCCTTTGAATTCCTTGTCATGCCTTTTGGCCTCACCAATGCACCAGCCACATTTTACACTCTTATGAACAAAGTTCTCCAACCTTTCCTCGACCGCTTTGTCGTGGTGTACTTGGATGACATCGTGGTGTATAGCGCCACACTTGAGGAGCATGCCCAACATTTACGACAAGTCTTCCAAGTACTCCAAGAGAACGAACTCTACCTCAAGTTGGAGAAGTGCTCATTCGCCCAACAAGAAGTAGAGTTCCTTGGACACAAGATAGCGGACGGGAAACTCATGATGGAGAACGACAAGGTAAAGGCCATCCTCGAGTGGGAACCTCCCACCAAGGTACCCGAGCTGCGATCATTCTTAGGATTGGTGAATTACTACCGTCGCTTCATCAAAGGCTACTCAGCCAGGGCGGCACCCTTGACGGATTTACTCAAAAAGAATCGGACGTGGCATTGGTCCGAAGAGTGCCAACTTGCCTTTGAAGAGTTGAAGAAGGCAATCTCCGAGGAACCCGTCCTCGCCCTTCCGGACCACACCAAGCCATTTGAAGTCCACACGGATGCCTCCGACTTTGCCATTGACGGAGTACTTATGCAAGAAGGCCACCCTATAGCGTTCGAGAGTCGAAAGCTTAATGATACGGAGCGCCGCTACACCGTGCAAGAAAAGGAGATGACAGCCATCATTCATTGCCTACGGGTGTGGCGACACTACTTGCTTGGCTCACACTTCGTGATCCTAACCGACAACGTAGCGACAAGTTACTTCCAAACACAAAAGAAGTTGAGCCCCAAGCAAGCAAAGTGGCAAGACTTTCTTGCGGAATTCGACTATCGGCTCGAGTACAAGCCCGGAAAAGCCAACGTCGTTGCGGATACACTAAGCCGTAAAGCGGAGTTGGCGACGCTAAGCATGAGCCTACCGAAGTCCGACCTTGTCTCACGCATAAAGGAAGGTCTCCAACAAGACCCTCTTGCGAAAGACTTGTTGGGGAAGGTACTCGAAGGCAAGACAAGGCGATTTTGGCAAGAGGAAGGCATCCTCCTCACCAAAGGAGATCGGCTGTTCGTGCCTAGGTGGGGAAACTTGCGCAAAGAAGTAGTCAAGGAGTGCCACGACTCGAAGTGGGCTGGTCACCCCGGAGTAGAGCGCACCACCGCACTCGTCCAAGCCTCATACTTTTGGCCACACATGCGGGATGACATCGAGGCATATGTGCGGACATGTCTTGTGTGCCAACAGGACAAAGCGGATCACCAACTTCCGGCAGGATTGTTGGAGCCCCTGCCACTAGTATCAAGGCCATGGGAGAGTGTCTCCATGGACTTCATAACGACCTTCCCTAAGTCCGACGGTTGCGGAAGCATCATGGTTATGGTCGACCGCTACAGCAAGTACGCGACATTCATCGCCACACCACCCGATTGCAAAGCCGACGAAGCTGCCCGTCTTTTCATCAAGCACATAGTAAAACTTTGGGGAGTTCCAAGGAGCATTGTGAGCGATCGTGACCCACGATTCACCGGCCGCTTTTAGACGGAGCTCTTCAAGATGTTGGGAACCGACCTCAAGTTCTCAACAAGCTTCCACCCACAGACGAATGGGCAGACCGAGCGCATCAATAGCCTTCTCGAGATGTATCTAAGGCACTACGTAAGCGCTTACCAGCGAGATTGGGCTAAGTTGCTGGATGTCGCCCAATTCTCGTACAATCTACAGCGAAGCGAGGCTACGGGCAAGAGTCCATTCGAGATCATCATGGGATTCCAGCCCATGACACCCAATGCCATAGCCTCGACATATGGTGGGAAAAGCCCAGCGGCTCACAAGCTCGCCCGCGAATGGCACGAGGAAGCGGACATCACGCGAGCATATCTCGACAAAGCCGCACGCAAGATGAAGAAGTGGGCTGACACAAGACGACGCCACGTCGAATACAAGGAAGACGATCAAGTCATGATCAAACTGCTGCCCCAACAATTCAAGACTTTGCGGAAAGTCCACAAGGGGTTAGTGCGGAGATACGAAAGGCCATTCCGAGTACTACGACGTGTGGGCAACGTCTCATACCAACTCCAACTTCCACCAAGGCTCAAGATTCATCCGGTCTTCCACGTGAGCCTTCTCAAGCCATATAACGAAGACAAGGGAGACCCAAGTCGCGGAGAATCAAGCCGTGCCCCAACAGCCGTTGTCACCGCATTCGACAAAGAGGTGGAATACATCATCACGGATCGAATTAAGCGAAGAAGGGGCGTGCCGGCATACAACGAGTACTTGGTGAAGTGGAAGAACCTCCTCGAAAGCGAAGCAACTTGGGAACGAGAAGAAGACCTATGGCAATTCGCGGAACACCTCCAAAGCTACAAGCACGAGAGCGCGACGAGGACGCCGCGAGCATAGGTGGGGGAGGATTGTCACGGGCCGCTCAAACCTCCCGCAAACGGAGGCTAACTTTGCGCGCACGGGCACGCTCAGCAAAAGTCCATGTATAGGTGGGATTTACTTAGAAAGGGTTCGCTCAGCAATCACATGGGATGCGCTTAGCAAGGTGCACTTAGCACTGGACCACCTCACATAACTAACCCACCGGGGTGCATTTAGCATGGATGCACTTAGCAATTGGGCTTAACCAAGGCGTGTGCGCTTAGTAATCCGGCCCGCATTCTAGAATTCTCTACAATTGTACATATCCTAGAATTCTCTAGAATTTAGCATTCAAGTCCTAAGAGATATTTGTGCAAGTTGCCAACTTGCATGAATGTTCTACACAAAGGCCCCCAACACCTATAAATAGGGGTGCCTACCACCATTTTGAATAACACATCTCCCACACACACAACACACCACACACAACACACAAGCCCTTGTAAAGCTCTCTTGTAATCATCTCTTTCGAGTAATAAAATCATATTGGCCATATTGCTCTCTCTTCTCTCTAGCAATCTTGCAAGCATCTTAGCTTGGCTAGCTTGAGAAGTTCTTAAGGCTTACTTAGCGACTTGTGTACTAGAAAGTTGTCTAAGTGCCACACGGGTTGCTGCGCGCTAAAACTCATCCCGTGACAAAATGTTACCATAAGAGATAAAATCTCTTCTGGCTTCAATGGATGTTCCGATGTTCTTTTGCCTGTTCGTGTAGAGCCTTGAAGGCACGGTTGCTTTTTGTTAACCGTCTTCCCTTCTTGATGATCATCTTCCATTGGTTCCCTTGCTGAAGTGGAATAGAAAAATACACGTTAATTAATTTGTTAGGAACTTTAATGAGAGAGAGAGAGAGAAGTTTTATGGCTGAATGTGTAAGCTTGCCTTCAATAAGGCCCTCTATTTATACTAGATCATAAATACAGCTCTAGTATATAAGGAATCCTTATACATAAGGATGTCTATTGTCGTTATTCTATAAGAAAATTATTTTCTACTGAAATAAGAATAATTATTGTGTAAATCCTACCAAATTAAGTGGACCACTATTCAGAAAGGAACTAAAAGAGAATTTGACAATTTGTTAAATTCCATGCATTTTATATATTTGTTCTACATTGGTATTTGGTAGTTTATTCAAGTGACAGCTAGTCTGGTACACAATCTCGTGCACTATGCATATGATACAATTTAAAGTGAATTATTACTTGGTCTATTACTTGTGTATTTTTTCAAATAGAAACGTATGTAAGTACCTCATACCAAAAAACCATCTCAAGAATAGAAAATTGCCCTAAGCTTATTTTATTAGTCCAAGAACTCTGTTGATGTGTTTAACACCATGTCACGTGCATGCTGCGGGACTAGTGAAGGGTAAACGCTTTGATACTAAATTGAAATCCTTGCATACGAGGAATATTACATGGAGGAGTAAAAGCTGTAAAGTTAAGGTTAGTAGAATGGATAGGATCTCTCGTGATCTAATTTTTACCAAACAAATTTTACTTAGGTGATTACTATACAAGATCTTTAAAAATTCAAGAGAACTCAAGAGAATCCTGATCCTAAGTAGAACAAGCACAGACAGTAAAATTCAATGAAAAAATCTTGTTCCAATAACTACGATAATCTAATTACGAAACAAATTGACCATAGCTTTTCCTTGGAGAACCCACTCCCCGCGAACTTCGTACTAGATAAATATTAGACCCTAATCGCCTCGCGAGACTCTTTTCTTCCTTTCTTCATATCAATCCTATGGCAATTACACTTAACTTTGGTTTCTTCACTTTCATTTGTTCAGGTCATTGAACAAATTAACTTCTCAGCCAGAAGAATGAAGATTTACTTGGTCAGCTACGACTGGTCGCTTGAGCCCTTGCCGGTGGCCGAATGTATTTTTCTCTTTTTTGACATTTTAAAAATTATTTACAAATTGGTTTTTACAAAATTATTTACAAATTATAAATTAAATGTCACTAAAATAATCTTTTGAGTTTATCGAATATATAATTATTAAAGAATAAATAATCATACCTCACGATAAACATGTATTTCAAAGAATGAAGGGAAAGAATCCTAATAGAAATTACGATTACGTCAATTAATGGAACTAGAATTCCTTTGAAATCCACGGTTCCACTTTCAATTAACAAACAAAAAGAAAATGCAAAAAAAAAAAAATTACAAGATACTAATTACCAATCACCATTTAACATGAACGAAATTTGACAACAAATTTGTGTATCAAATTGTTTAATTAAATAAATCATCAACTGAATGCAATTGCGGATGCAAATGCAAAAGGGCAGTGAATTAGTAAATTAATGATGAGTTACTTGTTACCGACAAAGATGCCAAAACTCAAGTTGTTTTTAGCAGCCATATGCATATTTTCAGTGTATTCTTGAACAGGACTATCCTTAGGAACCAAATCCTGACATTCATAAACGGTCTTAACAGCTCCATCAAGTTCATATTCCAAAGAGCCGAAATCAGAACCATTAAGTGATTCAATGGCGGCCTTGCTTCTTGCGAGAACCACTTTATAATAAGCTTGGACCATGCCAAGTCTAGCTGCATCAATACCTTGGCTTTGGGGTTTCAATTTTTCGATCTCATCAATACCTTCTTGAGCTCGTTTGCCGAGGAGCTTTAGTCCTGCTAAAAGGATATCAGTATGAGTAACATCCTTTGAAACGTCTAAGTGTTTTTGGATTGAATTGATGCAGTCATCGGGGAACTGAGTGCTGGAACATGCTTTCTCAACAGAAACAATATTGGCTTCAACATAATTCAATGAAAGGAGAGATGACAATGCGATGGCCAAATTTATTGCTACTTTAACTGTCATTGTTATTGATCTCTTCTTCCCTTCTATATTTAATTTTATTTTGGAGGAGAAACGGAAAAAAAAAAAAAGGAACAATAGATAGACATTCAAGCTAACACTGCGGGGAAAGACATTTTAAGGGCCCTAAGGTATATAAGTATACGTGCGGTGCAAGCATGCAAATAGCTAGCTACTGCCATTCAAATTTTAGTACTATTCAATCGCCAATTTTGGCTTAGTGTATATTCTGTTTATAGATCCAATTTATTGTTTATTTGACCTTGTCCTCTTCAAATCTGACACGAATTACCACAAATTAATTGCTATAAATCATATCTCAAGAGAAAAAAAAGTTCAAAAATGAAAATAAAAATGAAACAATTATTCAAAGACGTGATGAACTTCATTTACTAATAAATAAGGAAACAAACATATAGGAAGGAATTGTGTATTGAAAATTAAAAATGCACTAGTTTGACGCTAAAATTAAAAATCTATAGTAACAATTGGTAAATGTTTCTAATGCGTTTCTCACACTCTTGGTATGGTGTTCCTGAAGTATAGCTCTCTTTGTATCCTACTCATTGCCATTCGTATCTTCAACCAATCATAAAAATATTCATATGCACATGGCAGTCAGTGAATTAAAAGGGGAAAAAAAATGCTCTCGGAGTATCGAAGGTTTTCTTTGCTTAGGAGTTACGATGTGTGCTATGATGTTAAAAAAATGGTAATTTGGTTCAATCATTCCATTTCTTACATATCGTTTTCATCAGTTACATGTATTCTTCTATTTAGCACACATTAATTAATAATACATTCAACTTTGAATGAGGGTTGATGATTAAGAAGAGTACAATTGTTTTATTATTTAAATTAATGCTGACTTGTTGACGATTGCAGATGAATGAATCTGAACTGATAATCACTTCATACGATTCCATGAACAATTATTTTCTTTTCAATCACTTGTTTAGTTTTTTGTTTTTTTCAATTTCTGAATAACGTAGTGGACAAGTGATAAAGATAAATGACAGATAAAGTTTAGAATCCCATGAGTAATTAGAATTTCATCCAAAAAAATGATTGTTAAATATGTTACATACATAGACCACTCTTTTTAGAGCAAAATCGCTACCCTTTGGGCCTTAGGAGAAATTCACTATTTAGGACTTTTTATATTCCGTAAAATTATTTATTGAATTTTATTTTTAAATTTGTATTTGTAGTTTGATATTTTCATTGTACAAATTAATTAAAACAATAAACTTTGGCAGAATGTATTTAAAAAGAGGTAGCAACAGAAACGAAAAATTAATGGAAAATATAAAAAAATATTAATAACAATAATAATGATTGGGATCCCAACAATTAATTCCCAATTGTTTTGCATCATTTGTCTAATAGAAAATTATACTGATAGCAAGGTGCGTACATAATTTTTTATTCATTCTTTTCATCCATATACATCTTAATAGCAAAACCTTACCTCAGATATTTTTTTTTTTTTTTTTTTTTTTTTGGGTTTGATCCTATGGGTAGTGTCGATAGGATATAAGATATGAAAAATATAGATCAAAGAAAAAATTAAAAGTTTTCATTTTGAGTCTTGATAAGGATCATGATCAAAGCGCTTAACATGACATATAAATTGCATCACGTCTTTATATAATCAGTATTAATATATTTTATTTTAGTCTTTCATCAATTTTTTTGTTAATTAATTTTTTTTTTTGCTTGATAGATTTAATTTACATTAAGAAAGTAATTTGTGGTAATTAGAGGTAGGATTGACGGGGACAATGTCAAATTAATAACAAACACGATCTATAAACAGAATATTTCTCAACCAATTTAGCGATTGTATTGTACTAAATTTTTGGCCGTTGCTATTTTTTACATGCATGCATATACATACATAAGCCTTTATAAGGCCCTCCGTTGTAAGCCCCAAATGGTGTCTCTTATTTCTCATTTCTCCTCAAATAAAGAATATATAGAGAGAGAGAGAAGAGAAGAGATCAAGAACAATGGCAACTAAAGTTACAATCATTTTGGCCATCGCTTTATCTTCTCTTCTTTCATCATTGAATAATGTTGAAGGCACCAATCGTGTTGATGAGTTATGCTTGGGCTCCCAGTTCCCCAACGACTGCTCCGATTCAATCCCAAAATACTTGGACAATCCTGAGAATCCTACTCATAATGATATCCTTTTAGCAGGATTAAAGGTCATTGCTGAACGTGCTGACGAAGGCATCAAGGCTATCGAAAAAATGAAATCCGAAACCAATGGTATTGATGGAGCCAGGCTTGGGATGGTCCAAGCTTATTACAATATGATTCTCGCCAGAAGCAATGCAGCCATTGAATCACTTAAAGGAGAAGATTTCGGTTCTTTGGAATATGAACTTGACTACGCTGTTAAGGCAACTTATGAATGTTTTGATTTGGTTCCAAAGGATTCACCCGTCCAAGAGTACACTCATAAGATTCATATGGCTTCTAAAAATAACATAAGTTTTGGCAACTTTGCCGGTTCTGAGTAAATCAATCATTCATCCTTTTGCTTTTGTATTTTGCTTTTGGATGATGATTTAATCAATTTGGGAAAGAAATTTGTTGTCAGATTTTAAGTACAATTCAATGGTGATTGGGAATTAATTAATATTTTGTAACTGATTCATTATGTTTTTTTGGTTTGCTAATTCAAGATGTAATGAAATGAATTCTGATTCCATCTATTGAAGGAATCTTATTTTATCATCAAAGGGCGGAGAATTACAACCCATGTTTACCCTTAAAAATATCTGATTTAATCAAAATACGTACCCCTGTTTCTTCAGCTCTCTGCCTATCTTTGGCCCACACTATTTATTTTATTTATTTATTCCAGTTGATCAAGTCACTCAAGCCAGCCATTGTGAACTGATATGAGCGAAGAAAAGGAAGTTAATTAAAAATGATGGGCCTTTTTCATTAGTTGGTCAGGTTTTGATTAAGGGTGGAGCTTTTTGTAATTTAAAATTTATTTTGGACATTCACATTTTAATAATTTTTTATATTATTAAATTAATTTTAATGTAATTTATTATTAAGGACAATTTAATAAATTTTATCCAACCATGTCATATTTTATCTACAATAAGCCACATCAACAATGAAAAATTGAATCAATGTTCACGTCAAAATATTGTCCACATTTATGAACTAAACTTTTTTTATTTATTCATTTGTTTGTTAAAAGAATTGATTAAAAAAACATCAAGAAACATGTTCCATTTTTTGTAACTCAAACAAAAGGAATTAAAAACAGAGGTAGAGGAAGAACAATAAACTGCGCCAATCCCATAAGTAAGTAAATAAATAAATCTAAGGAAAAGATTTTTTTTATGCTTTCATGGATTTGGGGAAAAAAACGCTTAAATTGTGGCATTGAACAAAAGAACAAACACATATCAAACCAAATTATGAAAGAAAAATAAAATTTAATAAAAATGGAAAAAGTTAGATATTTTGTTGGTGAAGATTAATATTTTATTAGCAGTAAAGAGGAAATAAGGTAACTAATGAAATGAGTAATGAGGACAATATAGGTATTTAAAATAGTGTTCTAAGTAAAAGTTTATATTTTAAATTTATTAAATGAATGAACGGAGTAAATGAGTGTTCAAAGTAGATTTTAGAGTTAGAATAGCCCTCACCCTTTGATTAAATATATTTGTAGAAAAATTTGCATTATTTTCTACTTATTTGTTTATTTCGGCTAGTTATTAGAATAAAGATTAATTGGGATTAAAATTGTCTCTCCCTCTTTTTTTTTAAAAAAATTAGGACTACATGTCTCAAAGATAACAAGGTGGAAAGTCTTTCAACCAAACATAAGAGTCGCCTTGCACAACTAGCCTTGCCTTGTGTCTTTTAAATTCTCCTTTCGCATTTCTCATCGTTTTGTACACCCATTTGACATCGATTGCCTTGTGACCTTTGGGAAGAGTCGCAAGTTCCCAAGTGAAATCCTTCAAGATAGCTTTGATTTCTTCATCCATTGCTTTTCTCCATTGTTCATCTTGCACAGCTTTTTCGAAGTGAACTAGCTCACAATCAACAAAGAGGCAAAAGAGAGTGCAATTATCAAGTCTCTCAATTACCACATAGAGATCTTGAAGACTCTTTGTACGTTCTTCTGCTCTTTCATTTAAAAAATATTGTGGCAAATCTCCGGGTGTGGTTGATGCTGGTTAGACAGGTGAAGTAACTGGCTCTTATTGTTCTTCTACTACTTGCTCCTTCATTGTTTGTTCATTTTCTTCAAAGTTGAAGTCATCCACATGAGAGCCAAAATTCCATTCTCCTTCTTCATCAAAGATTACATCTCAGCTAATCACGATATTCTCATTGTTTGGATTGTATAGCTTGTATCCTTTGGAATTATTGTCATAGCCGATGAATATGAACTTCTCACTGTTTGTCATCTAGCTTGGCTCTTCTCTAGTCTGGTACATGCACATGGGTAATGCTTCTAAAAACTCTCAAATGGGCGATACTAGGCTTTCTTCCACTCCATGCTTCATGCAGTGTCTTGCCCCACACACTTCTTGTTGGAGATCGGATAAATAAACTGCACATGCAACAGCATCAGCCCAAAACTCTTTCGGTAATCTCTTACTTTTGAGCATGCTTCCTGCCATTTCGAGAATGGTTCTGTTCTTTCTTTTTGCAACACAATTTTGTTGGGGAGATCTTGGAACTGTCAAAGGATACTGAATTCTGTCTACGAATTCTTTGGAAGTGAACTCTCCACCTCGATCAGACCTCATGGGTTTAATCTGGTGTCCATTTTCTTTTTCCATTGTAGCTTTGAATTTCTTGAAAGCTTAAAAAACTTCTGACTTCTGCTTAAAAAATACACCTAAGTCTTTCTTGAAAAATCATCTATAAAGAAAAGGAAGTGGTTACTTTTACCAAGGGAGCTTGGCTTGAATGGACCGCACAAATCAGTATAAGTAAGCTCGAGTGGCTTTTGAGCTCTTGAGTTTGACTCCTTCGAAAAGCTCTTTATAAACTGCTTGCCAAGTGGACATCCTTCACAAAATTGATTAGGGTGATTGATTGAAGGTACGCTTTCACCATGTTCTTCTTTGATAGTAGCTCTAGTCCACCGAAATTGAGATGCCCATATCGAAGATGCCAAATGCAGGTTGGATCTTTGTGACAAGCCTTAAGACATTTTGCAACATTATTTTGAATATTTAAAGGAAACATTCTATTCTTCTACATGCTCACCTTTGTAATTAGGTTTCTTTTGTCATCTCTTAGAAAAAGACTATAATCTTTTAGATGGATATCTGTTGTTAATTTTATGCAATATAGGTGTCAGTGCGCAAGTGTACACAACAAGTAATAAAGTAATGAGTATTGAGATCGTTTCCACAGGGATTGATGTTACTGGTTCTGCTACAGTAATCTTATTCAATGCAATTACTAATAATTTAATAAAAGTAATTAAAATTATGACTAAAATTCAAATAAAATTAAATAACTATTAAATTAAGAATTCTAAATTAAGCAAATGTTTAACACAGATAACTAATCAATGGTTATAGTGTAGTTGGGGATCTAAACTCACTTAATGACTATTGACTTGTTTAACAAATTTCAGTTAAATGTTGCTACAGCATCGACTACAGCACTGGGCACATTCCTAATGTATCCTCATCTATCGCTTGTTGGATATCTTATATATATATATGCAACCTAACAGTGACTAGTTGTCAAGCCAACACTAGACACAGCATTATACTTTATTGGATCTATTAACCATACAAGGTGAATCCCTATGTCTAGTTCATCGCTAATCTTAGATCAAGCATGGCCCTATTCAAGTTGATAATAAATCAATTAAGGAAACAAGATCTAAAACCATGTATTGCTCTGATTCATTCCACTAAGTAGTCATTTTTTAGGATCTAACCTAGCTTGTATCCACTAAATAGGTAGTTAGCAGAACAACAATAATATTGTCAATTCATCATTAAGTTTGTTTAAAATCCAACTACATAAAAAATTAGTTCATAGTCAATAAATAAATAAAAATCATAATCGGTTCAGCCATTAAATTAAACATCTAGAAAAATAAAACATAAAATTGGAAAATATAAAGACAAGAGTTGTTCCACGAGAAGCGCTCTTGAAAGTACTGTGATCTAAACTTCTTCTCCTTTAAAACTCCTCTTGCTGTCTTCTTTTTTCCCCTCTCCCTTTCTTTTATTTATTTGTTTAGGGTTTGTGATGTGTGACCGCCTCTCTAGCTTGTAAAAACGTGCACCCTTTTATATCTTAAAATTAGAGTTTTCCAAAAAAGGCAAGGAAATCTCCATGTAACCTTAGGATTCTAGGAAAGGATCTTTGACTATTATTAGGATTCTAGGAATATATATCCTTATCTTTTTCTAATTACAGAAGATCTTTTTATTTAAATTAATGCAAGCCACGTTTGCCATATTTTGTCCATCAAATAATAATTAGCCGTAGAGAATTTATTTGCTTAACCCACACACATTCGCATCTGTCCTATTTTTGCGTGCTACAAGAGTTGCTACAGCAACTGTTGCTACAACAATGCCTACAACACATTCTCTACTTCAGACTTGATTTATCTTTTTTGCAAATCAACTCTTTGTCATTCTCTGAGTTTCTATTGTTGCAGCATCCATCAATAAAATCTGACCTACAATAATACACTTAATAAGAGCACATAATGATCTAAAACATATAAAATTATTAAAACTCAACTTAAATAAATAGTTATGCAAAATGCCACTAAAAATTAAATAAAAACTCATCATTAACTCTTTAAGTAATACTAATTTAAGCCTAAAAATGCCATGATAACTCTTATTTCATAGAGTTATCAATATCATAGCCCTTTTCTAAGAGTTGACCCAAACTAAGGATGTTTCTTTTCATTTTGGGCACATAGTAAACATTTGAAATTAATTGGTGGCTACCATCTTTCTTGCAAAAAAGGATGTTACCTTTTCCCTTCACTAGTACTTTTAAATCATCTCCAAAAGCGACGTTGCCATTCACAGATTTATTAATGCTAGTAAAAGTGTACCATTTCCATCATTCTTCTTTTCAACATAATTTACTTTGCCATTCAACTCTGTTGTTTAGAGCTCTACATTCTGAAGCATAATGCCTAAACTTTTGACAATTATAGCACTGCACTTGGATTTCTCATACCTCAATCTTGGATTGCCTCTTCCTCGTCCTCTGATTAAGATTTCTCATCTTTCATAATTGGAGTTGTTGTTGTTGAGATTCTAGCATCGTCCATTACCATGACCTCTATCTCGTCATCGGCCTCTACCTTAGACATATTGACTATTCTCATTGTTGGAGCTTTCTTCCTTTTTCTTTGGATTGATTTCCATCTTGAGGAGTTGTTCTACGATGCTTTGCTTCTTTTTCATTTTTTCTTCGTAGGCTTACAACCTTCCTTGAAGTTGTTCAATTGTCATAGTTTCCAAATCTTTGGTCTCCTTTATCATCACGGCAATATGGTCAAACTTCAAGTCTATTAATCGAAGTATCTTTTCAATCCTTACCTCTTTTAACTCTTCACCATTTCTTTTTAATTTATTAGAAATGGTCACAATCTGAGTAAAATAATTAGAAATTGACTCGAATGCCTTCATGTATAAGGACTCAAATTCTCCTCTTAATGTTTAGAGACTAACCTTTTTAACTTATTCTGCTCCTTTGTAAGAGGTCTCTAGCTTCTCCCATGCTTCTTTTGAGGTGGTTGCATCAGGAATCTTTTAAAAAGCATCTTCATCTAATGATTGAAAGATGAGATACTTTGCTTTGTTCTCTTTCCTCTTCAAGTCTTTCAAATTATTCTTTTGCGCTGCAGTTAAAGTGGCTTCATTTTCTGGTATTGTAAAGCCTTTTTCCATGACTTCCTACGCATCGTGCACACCGAATAAAGCCTTCATGTTGATTCTCCACTTGTCAAACTTGCTTCACTTCAATTGTGGAACTTGGAATGACATCATGCCACCATTTTCCATAATTCACAAATTGAGTGAGAATTTTAAGATTCATAATTCACTCAACAGTTAACTTTTAGTCAACGGTCAACATTGGTCAATTGTCAATGGCTCGGTTGGCTTGGCTCAGTTTCGGTTGATCTAACTTAGCACGGTTCAACTCGGCTTGGGTGGGCTCAACTCGGTGAGTCAACTTAGTTTTTGGATAAAACAATTTCGTCTGCGATTACGGGCACGTTCGGACTCTGATTAGGCTGATTCTTATGAAGTTGCGTTCCTTTCGTCGAGTTCTTCGATTTGATATGCTGCACTACTATGTAAAGCAGTGATTATTAGCTCTGATACTACTTTGTTGGAGAATTTTGAAAATCAAACACTCAAAACACTCTTTATTTCTTCAAGAACACTCCTCAAATAATATACTACAACTTTTATTTTTAACTCTCTACAACTAAGAGGTTAAGTTGTTTTTCTCTTGATCCTTAAACTGAATACATTAGGGATATTTATACTAGACAGAGCTTGACACAAACCACAAAATATTAAATACATAACAATTTATAAACCACACACATTACTCAACTAACACACCATTATGGCACCATATGTGGAAAGCTAATCTCCACAACTTTGAGCAAAATATCAGAAGCTTCTAGATGATGAATCACACAAGATTGTTCCATGTTTTGGGCCTTAAATTGATTGGACTTCAATGTTGGATCAAGTTTATAATCCAACATTCTCTACATATCAACATCACAAGGCATTGATGCACGTATATATGGACCCTATCACTGTGGATATGATCAAGGTCAACGACTTAATTGCCAATGCCATTGTTTCTAATTGGTCAAGTGGAGCTATGAATTTCACTATTACAGTTTGGGCGACGACAAGGATTAATCCTTGGAATGGTAATAGTGGTGAAAAATGAAAAATGAAAAATGATGATTGTCTTGCGTAAGGAGATTAGAATAGTGTTTTTATGACAAGTTTGAAGGGACAATGTTTGGTAATCATCCAAGTAAATGCAATACTACATTTGTTGATTAAGGCATCTTTTGTAAGTTATTCAACCTTTTGTGTTATTAAGGAGATTTCATATTTGCAATAATGCCTTATTTTTTTGTCTTTAATATTTGGTTGTCTTAGCTCGTGATTAGGGTTTTTGGATTGAATTAATTAATCAATGAAATTTTTGTATGCCTTTTAGAATAGGCATAATTTTACTTCTAGCTATCTTTATTTTATTAGAATTGCATACAGTAAAACCTCGATAAAAGAATGTTTGATAAATTAATAACCTCACTTAAATAATAAATTCTTCTAGTCCCAACTTGGTTTAGTGTACTAAAATAATAATTTCGCTAAATGCATAGGATAATAATTTTTTTCGAATCCTTTAGGACCTAACGAAAATATAAATTAATAATTGATCAAATATAAAAAAATATTAATAATAAACAACATATAAAATTCACATTATTAATGATTTTTTTCTTGATAACTTACATATCTCAATTCAACTCTTTTCCAAAATATGCATGTAAAGTTATTTATTTATTTTACTCCTTTCAAATGAGAAGCCATGAATCTATTAATTTGAGTCTAAAATTAAAAATAATGAATTATGTATTTATAGAGTTTGTGTTCTATGTTCTATGTACAGTGTACAATGTACTTACATTAATTTATTAATATAATTTGTAAATGCATGATAATTAAAATGTATTTACATTAACTTCTTGGCTTCTATGTACATGTACTTGTATTAATTTATTTATATCATTTGTAAATACATAATAATTAAAATATATTTACATTAACTTTTTGGCTTTTATGTACATGCACTTGTATTTATAACTCATACATGAATCTTAGTTAAAAGAATAATACATATACTAAGAAAACTCTTCATAAATTGATAAGTATTCATTTATTAATAAATAAATAATCTTGCTAAAATACTTTTTTTTTTCTGTCCCAATAATATTATTTTATAGCAGTTTTACTTTATTTTGATTTTATTTGTGGCATATTTTCATCGTCCTGAGCTTAATTAAATTTTGTAATCGAATCTGGTTGTTGGATGGAATCATCATGACTTGCGTAGAAAGACTTCCGGAAAATAGTAAATTGTGTTGCTCGACTAATATGTGAGATTTTCCCATAGTATACATTGCCTGTAGGAAGTAAGATCTTCACATAGTAATGACAACGAATCCTAATATGACTATTAACACATAGGATTTTTTATTCTTGCTATCTTGTCTTTCCTTGCCTTAATTTTTTCATCTTGTGCAATTATTACTCAAAAAAAAAAAAAAAGCCTAAAGTTGATTACATGGAGTGGAAATTGAGAACACAAAAATCTGAAAACATTGTTCTATAATATAAACCAGTTACACATTCTTCTTTTCCTATAAAATCAACCTTTACCAGCAAGCAATTTATCAAATTAAAGAACAGGATAGCAAAAAATCTGAAACAGTGATCACTAAATAATGACATTCCATATTGTTTTAATTTGTAACACTATATTTTATTCTATTGAAAGAGAAGAACACATACATCAATTTCAACGGCTGTATAATTTTCTATTAGTTGATCAATTAATTATTTATCTTCTATATTTTTTCTTCTAAGTAATTACCTCGCACTCCTGCTCTCCCCCCTCTAAATTAGAAGTATACGTGGACTTCACCTCTTAGAAGAAGAGTTTGTGAAGAAGTGCTTTGGGAGAGAAAAGAGTTCTTATCTAATTTGTATGCTAAATTTTAATTGTATATAATTATAAATGCACACATGGTACAAAATCTTAAAAAAATAAGCGTCACGCTAGAAAGAAGAAGTGTTTTATACTCTTCTTCCTTCTTAAATTAAATGGTTTAGAAACAGTGAAATTAGGACTGTCGATCATTCCTATATAGTAATAATAATCACCGTCTTTCTTTTGTTTTACCTTAAAGAAAAACGTTAGTAAATACTAAATACAATCAATGGAAGATCATCACGAACAAGAAGAGAATTCGGCCACCGACCACGTCGAGCTGCAGCCATTCCTCCCTGCCACCGAAAATTCCACCGCCGCCACCAGCGCCGCTGCCACTGAGCAGTCCCCACCACTTTCATCATCAGAAACTGAGCAGTTCCCACCACTTATTTCACCCTCAGCCGAAAAAAAAATTCAGTATGTATGCGGATGTGTATGTATGGCACTACTCGGTTTGCCGTTGATGGCGTTATGTTGGTTTATTGGTTCACTTAAGACATTACAACCTCCAAAGTTCCAAGTTGATACAATGACTGTTCTTCCCTTCAATATTTCTTCAACTCAAATAACTACCCAGTTAACCACCAACTGGGTAGTTGCATTCTCTGTCAAAAACCCTAATCGTTTAGACTACCAACAAATCTATTGTGATGATGTTACGGCTTCCATCTTTTACAAAAATACAAACATCTCATCCATGGCGATAAAACCCTTCCTTACCTATCAAAATCAGAAGGTATCGGTAGAGGTAAATATGGGCCCCTCCTCGGTGAATATCAATGGCTCAGTCGCAGGTGCCATTATTGCAGATTGGTCAAGTGGGTCCGTGAATTTCTCTTTGATATTCAATGCGACGGCAAGGATTAATCCTTGGAGTAATGATGATCAAGAAGAAAGGGAGCTTATGACTGTCTCATGTGAAGATATTAGGGTTGAATTTTTCTCTAGTATGAAGTTTGCAGGGACAATGTCGGGTGGTTCAAGCAAATGCAAAGCTCAATTTGTTTCTTAATTCGGGTCTTAGGCAAATGTGCAATTATTATTATTATTATTTTTAACTTGTAATAGAGTTTGGAAGAATATGGTCTATTACGTTTAGATTTATGTTTTATTTTTTTATTTTTTTAATAATTTAGTTTGTTCGTGTTTGTTGGTAGAAGAACCTTTGGATTTAAATCGACCCTAGTTTTATTATTTCACTCAATGGAAAAAGTTTTCTATGAACTAATTCATGGAGAAGCGGATAAAGAAAAGTTACTGAGTTTTTCTCCTCTGCTTCATTTATAAATGTTTATAGATATAGTACTTAATTTGAACATTATTTGTGCCCTATATTTAAGGAAATTGACTGTTTTGTTGATTTTTGTAAGGGCCATTAATCCAAAAAACGAAAAGAAAAGGAAAAAGTTTTCATCGTTATTAGATTAACAAATGAAATTGTCCTTTAATAATCTATATCTATCTTAGGAGTTAGGAGTGTTGTAGTTCCTTTTCCCTTATGTTTGAAATCGAGTATTTATTTTTCTTTCTTCTGCTACGCACACTTTGAACAACAATCACCAATCTTTTATCATACCTAGTTTTCATAATTTTCCTACTTTTAACCATGAAATATTATCAAAACTGGAAATTTAAAATCTATAAGGCATGCATGATGGATTTGTATTTAGTCCTAAAATTTTTAAATGCACAGACTTAATGAAAAGGAGCATAACTTAGTTAAGACTAGGTCTAAATTCGGATTTGAAACCATGTATTCACATGGATTCATTGTTAAGCATTGAATCCAATAGTTAAAATTTATTTCTCACTTTTTTCCCCTCTTACCTAATCCTTGGTTAAATGCTTAACAAAAAGTCAGTTAATCAGTTCAACTCTAAATAGTAAATTCTTGTCCGCAAGATGGAGAGTAAAAGAAAATAAAAAGAGAAAGAAAATTATAGTAGAGAAAAAAGAGGAGGTAAAATCCCTAGATGGAGAGAAGACAAAAAAAATATAATGAGTGCTCTGTGCTCGTAGCCCAATTCACATGGCAAGAAGTTAGTGCATCTCAACGCAGTATTGATTTCTAGACTAATGGTTGTGAGAGTGACAAAACCCGCGCAATCCATTGATTTTCCATTGTTCTAAACTCTATTTAAGACCAACAAACACAAGATGTTATCTTTATTGACCAACTAACATAACCAACATATAGTTTATTTATCACGATAGAAGAAGTGTGTGGACACAAATAAAGACAATACCTATGCTTTTATTTAATTAATGGTTATTATCCTTTCACTACTGCAAGTATGATGAAATAACAAACTGCTGCGTGAATATTAATGTGTAACAATTTACTACAATAATTACGAAAAAGTTAACATTTCACTATTTTTTTGTTATTATTGTTAGTTAACCTGTTAATTGACTTATAAAATACCAAAATTGCATGCATCAATAACTCCCCAAAAAAAAAAATTTAGATTTTTGACAATTTCAGTAATAGTCCCAAAATTTTAACACAAAAACAATATATGATAGCGTCTGAAAAATCCACACCACCCCCCCCCCCCCCCCCCCCCCCCTTCTTTTTTCTTTTTCTGTGATAGAAGCATCTGAAAAATGCTACCAAAGGTATGCTAACGTTTTGAGCAATGCTAAGTTAGATGGTGTAACTAAAAGCGTTT
Organism: Clausena lansium; assembly: GCA_030449835.1. Classification (NCBI taxonomy): domain Eukaryota; kingdom Viridiplantae; phylum Streptophyta; class Magnoliopsida; order Sapindales; family Rutaceae; genus Clausena; species Clausena lansium. Next base: position 1,203,940 of record JASUUF010000146.1, on the reverse strand, counting down.
CACATAGGCAGCATTTATTGAATGCAAGTATGCAACAAATTATAATGCATAGCACTAAATAACTAAAATGCAATTAGCTATTGTTGCTTTATGTTAATGCTATCACTATATAAATTGATAGCGTTTGAAAAATAATGTGTAACATAACTTTAAAGAAATGCTACAAAAACATTTATAGCTTGCCATTGTAGCATTTCTTAAATGTTAAGAAGATAAATATCTATTTTTTTTATTACTAATCTCCAATAGTCTTCATTCAATTCATTCATTTAATCCATCATTGTATTCATATCATTGGAAAATTAATTGTACATCATACATTGATTTAAAGTAACAAAATGTTTAAACATCCAATAATCGCATAATAATCGTTCAAGTACACAAACATTTACAAAAGATAAGTATGCGAGTGTCATACTTCAATAATTTCTAGTGATCATAAAAAACGCACTACATATTGTCTTCAAAACCTTTTAGCAAATTATCCTTGATCTTTATAACTTGCGTTAAGAATTTAAAAAAAAAAATAATAATTTGTTCCATTAACAAAAGAAAGAAACAAAATAATGGTTCCTTACAAAATTTTCCCATGTACATAAATTAAAATAATTAAAGTATCTTTAACTTCAAATCAGATTTGTATTCTCTCAAGCCAATCAACTTTGACATATCATCCATAAATGCTTGGCATTAGACCAACTCAAGCAAAAAATTAACAAATTCTACAGTTATATTCCTTTAAACTCAAATGGAAGCCCTATTTTTTTTTTCATGCTGCATCTACCCAACTAATCTTCCATTGAGATTCATTGCTAATGTTAGAAATAAATTTAAGAACAAGTATTTCAATCGTATTCTAAACTGCACAAATGCAATGAGCAATTATGATAACATTATTCATTTATTCATGCCTCTACATTCATTAAATATTGTCTTTTGCAGTATAAAATTTAATTTGTTTGAGTATCAGTAGTAGCAGAGCATTCCTCGAAAGAGTGTGCCTAAAGTTTGATCTTCCTTTCTAACAGACCAACACAAGAACAATGAATTTCACCTACAAAAAATTTTGTATCGAAGCTACTCATAAAAATAAAACATGTTGCTATCACGAACTTAGAAAACTTTCAGCGTTTTGCCCCAATTAATGAGCACAATCTAAAGAACCAAGATACATGGCTTCATTGATAACCTTGTTTTTGCCCATTGACCAATTTAATATGCCAATTTCAAGTTTTCTAGCTTAACAAGTTGTCATGACCCAACCAAAACCTGGCAAGATATTGTCTACTTTGGGCCTTAAAAAGGCCCGTACGGTTTTGTTTCTGGGGCACACATATACTCCAAAACGTGCCCTGCTAATTAAGGAACAAATCACCCCTTATAAACCCAACATCTCTCCTGTGCTTTGTCGATGTGGAATTTATCTAGGGTGTTACATACATCCCCCTTTAGGGACTCAGTGTCATCGCTGAGGTTTGCCCCACCATTATTCAAGAGGACACATGGAGCCACTCTGATACTATCTGTCATGACCCAACCAAGACCTGGCAAGATATTGTCCGCTTTGGTTCTTAACAAGGCTTGCACGATTTTGTTTTTGGGGTGTCCATACACCCCAAAATGTATCTTGTCAATTAAGGTGTGATATGTAACACTATAGGCAAATCCCACATCAACAAAGCACATGAGAGATGTTGAGTTTATAAAGGGTGATCTATACCTTAATTGGGAAGATGCGTTTTGGGGTACGGTGCCCTAGAAACAAATCCGTGCGGGCCTTGTTGAAACCCAAAGCGAACAATATCTTGCGTATTAGAGCGGCTCCGTGTGTCCTCTTGAACAATGGTGGGGCAAATCACAGCGAAGACACTGAGTCCCTAAGGAGTGAGACTGACACCTAACAGCATGCATTTGGAGGTGTGAAGATCAAATCTGTGTTTATTGTATGGTCCCAAGAAGGGAAAACAATCACAGCCAAATACTTTGATTAGTGAATAATCTGATTTACATGAGTAGAGTAATTCAAAGGGGGTTTTGTTTTTTAGCACAGGTGAAGCTAATCTATTTATGATGTATGTGGCATAACTGCAGGCTTCTTGCCAGTATTTCAATGGCATTTTGGCTTGAGCTAGCAAGGTGAGACTAGTTTCTACCATATACCTGTGATTTCTCTCAACTTTGCAATTTTGTTCATGCAAATAAGGGCAAGATTGTCTCAAGGTTATCCCTCTTTCTCAAGAAATGGTTTAAAGGTTTTAAATTCTCCACCCATGTCTGTCTGCAATGCCTTGATCTTTAGGTTCAGTAGGTTCTTTAGTTGTTCTTTGAAGGTAATGAATGTTTTAAAAGCTCTGGATTTTGCAATTATTGGAAAAAACTAGGTGTATCTTGTTTTGTCATCCACAAAGGATATATAATATATGTGACCTTGAGTTGTGGCTATTGGTGTTGGCCCCCATAGGTCAGTATGAATCAACTCTAATGCTTTATTGGTTTTTGTTAGCCTAAAGGGCTACATATATTGTAATTTTGATGATAACAAACGTGTGTCTCAAGTGATTTGGTTAATATTGTATTTTACATTTTCACTAGTTCTTGAAGGATAATATTTATGCAAGTGAATCAAGTGAAATCAAGCCCAAGACACTTAATGGACAACGGCTCGATCAAGAACAAAGTTTAGTTCAATGGAATTATTATTGCAAAAAATTCTTGTAAAGCCGGTATGATTTGATATATGTATGGTTTAGCATTTGAGAAGCTCAAGATTTTGTTTAATAAATCATTATTTTCCATAAATCAAAATGTTTTATAATTTTAAGTTAAGTATTTTTTGAAATTGGATGTTTTCAAGTTTTGCACAAATTTGCAAACTTTGATTTCAATAAGTACTATTTTAAATTCCGAAATTGGACCTATTTATAATTATTTAAGACATTTTGGGCCATAATTAAATTACAAGAAATTTTGGGCCAAAATATAATTTTGCAAACAATGCCACCATAGCACAATTCAAATTGCAACGGTAACTTGTACTGTGCAAAGCGGCAATCCGGCTAATTTAGAGGCTAGCCGCCTACTGCTGTTTTTGTGTCCAAACTATATAAACTTAAATCCAATTCAATTTTAGAGACTTTTGCAAGCAAGAACAATTCCATACAACATATTTTGAGCTTCCATTTTCGAAAATCATCATATATTAAATTTCTATTGTGCTATCATTTGTATATCCACTCTTAAAGAGAGTATTTGTTGTAATCTTTAAATTCATTGTAAAATTTGTAAGAGTATAAGTGTGAGAAACGCTTGGGTGAAAAGATTGAGAGATAATCTCTTGTTGTAAAGGTTTATTGATACTTTGGAAGTCAATTGTAAGAATTTGAAGCCTTGGGAGGCTTGGATAGTGAAATCCTCAAGCTTGGTGTGATTGGAGGCGTGGACATAGGTGGGGATTGCCGAACCACATAAAAATCATTGTGTTTGCTCTCGTTTCCCTTACTCTTATTTTTTAGCTTTGTTAAAATTATTACTTTTGATTCCATTAAGGCATTAGAATAAATTGTCGTGTGGTTTGTTTAGCTTAAGTTTTAAAAATCCAATTCACCCCCCCTCTTGGGTTGCATAACTTGTATTTCAGTTTTTCCTACTGACATGCAGAGCAAAATGAAGGAATATCATTTTTTTTTTTTACTTTAAATTGATTACAAGACAGTAGAGTGTTTTTCAGAGCAAACTCATTAATGTGTCCCAACCTAAGGTGCCAGAGATCAATTTCCTTTACAGCTATTGGAACATCACTGCTGGTCTTATTAGCTTTACGAAACTGAACTGACTCATTACTATTGATATTAAAAGATAACATAGACACTGGATTGCTAATGCAATTTATTGACTCAGACACTGAAGATCCAGAAACCATAGAAGAATTGAAAACGTTTTTGCTACTTAGATGAGTAGGCAAACACAGCAGCTTATACGGCCCATCTCTAGCCACTCATTTCACCAGATTTTTCCCATGTCTCATGTCCTTAACAACACACAAAAATTTGTGAAAGTCAACATTAATATAATTGTCATGTAATAGTTTAGAAATGCTAATATGGTTTGTTGGAGTGCATTTTATGCACTAGTTTTGTGTTGTTTATTCCCCTTAATATCGATGTTTTGCACTTAATAATAGTGATTTACTTGTGCTTTATTTTTGTAGGTGCAATTCTATTGATTGATGCTAAATTGAGCTAAAAGATGATATTTGAGGAGGAATTGTCTTCATTGAGAAATTCTGAGCTTCAGAAGAAGTTTGTTGACAAGGTGTGGGTGCGTACTGTCAATTGAGAACTTGCAGTTTTTATTTTGACGTGTTTTATCTTTTTGGTTATTTTTGTAATTTTGAATTAAATCTTTAGATAATATTTTATATATTAGTATTTTTATTTTTTGGGAAACTATAAGAGAGAAAACACGTGAATTACAAAGGAGAACGCAATTGAAGAAAAAAACCCTAGAAAAATCTTTTCTCTCTTTTCTATGAGTAACTAAACTCATTTTTCTAGTTGAGGATTAATGAAGCTTTGATTCATCATTACTGTGAGATCTTTCTTATGCTTTAATTATTTTATTGCCTTTTGGGTATTTGCTTATTCTCTGAATTACTGTCATGATTATATTTGTTAATTAGATAATTGGCCATTATTTAATTATCAACTTAATTTACTGCCAATTAAAAGATTCATAGTATGAAGATTTTGATGTTTGTGGCGAATAGCATAGCAGTGCATTGTGTTATGAGAATAAGCAATCTAATTTAAATGAATCATCATATGTGTTGATTAGGATTTGGGTCTCTTTAGTTTTTCAGGCTGTTAATTGATTAAATCCTATGATTGTATCTAGGGTTGTCCATTGATTAAGGAAATAATCAACGGTGGTACCTTGATTATCGACTAGTTAAGGAGAGACTGGCTATTAGAGGGTCTTAGTAGCTATAACCGATCTATTCATAAGTAATAATGATTTTTGAATTTGTATCAATGATCAGTAATTGAATCAAAGTTGAGTTAATTCCTTCAACCAGAGTTTTTCCATTTTGAATTACCATTTTGAATTTGCATTCTTATTATTTTTATTTAATTTTCATTATCTCAAAAATCCCCCAATTTTATATTTCCATTTTAAAGGGATTTAAATAATTACCGATCTCTGTGGACACAACCATGTTCAATCACTATACATAAACTTGTTTAGAGTAGGTTTTTATATTTGATGGCTTCGACACCCATCAAATTTTAGCGCAGTTGCCAGGGATCGGTGTCATTTATTTAATCCTTTTTACATTTTACTTGGTGTATGGTTCGTTCTTCTTGTATAGGTACACTTTCGTTTGATCCTGAAATTGAGAAGACAGCTCGACAACTGAGACAGCAGACCAAGCGAACCAAGCAACGATCCTCGTCGCCTTTGCTTTCTGAAACAGATACGGTGCCTAATTTGGTTAAATCATCTAGCGAATTAGAAGAACAAGTGATGGCTAGAGCTCTACCTATAGAAAGAACTCTTAGAGAGTTAGCTGAACTTGACTTGAATCAGCAACCACTCTGCATTCACTAAGCAGATTTGGAGGTAAATTTTGAATTAAAATATGGTCTTATTTATTTATTACCTAAGTTTCATGGTTTTGTAGGTGAAGATCCCCATAAACATCTCCAGGAATTTCATGTTGTGTGTTCAAGCATAAGGCCTCAAGGTGTGACTGAAGAGCAGATTAAACTGCGTGCTTTTCCTTTCTCTTTAGATGGGCTAGCGAAAGATTGGTTGTACTAATTGCCTCCTGGATCGATTACAACATAGAATGATTTGAAGAAGCAGTTTCTCGAGAAGTACTTTCCTGCTTCAAGACCTGTCAGCATTAGAAAAGACATTTGTGGGATCAAACAACTTCCTGGGGAGTCATTGTATGAGTATTGGGAGCGATTCAAACACTTGCGTGCCAGTTGTCCTCAGCATAAGATTTTAGAATAACTTCTTATCCAATACTTTTATGAAGGATTGTCATTGATGGATAGGAGTATGATAGATGCTGCAAGTAGAGGTGTGTTGGTGAACAAGACCCCTACTCAAGCAAGGGAGTTAATCTCGAACATGGCTGCTAATGCGCAGCAATTTAGCAACAGAGAAGATCCTACTTCAAGGAAACTTCAAGGAAAGTGAATGAGGTAAGTACTTCTTCTTCTATTGATCAACGTTTAGATAAACTTACTTCTCTTGTGGAAAAGTTTGTTGTAGGTAATGTGCAACAGGTGAAAACTTGTGGCATTTGTTCCAATATGGGTCATCTAACTGATATGTGTCCTACACTTCAAGAAGAACCCTCTGAACAAGCCAATGCAGTTGGAGGATTTTCGGGTATGCCTCAGAAGAGATAGGATCCTTATGCACAAACATACAACCTAGGATAGAAGGATCATCCTAACTTCAGTTATGGAATTAGACCGTCCGGATTCCCACAACAATACCAACCAAGACAACTTGCTTCTCCACAGTCAAACTCTAAGTCAGGTATATCTCTTGAAGAAATTGTTAAATCACTTGCAACTAACACTCAATAATTTCAGCAGGCAACTACAACAAGTATCCAAAATTTGGAATACCAAGTGAGCCATTTGGAGTCTCAAGTATCAGGGAGATTGCCTTCACAACCTAAGGTGAATCCAAAGCAAAATGCTAGTGCTGTCATCCTTAGAAGTGGGAATGAGTTGCAAGAGCATAGCAAGAAAGTAACAAAGTGTGTAGAAGATAAGCTTGAGAAGGAGGAATTGATGCCTCAGTCTCAAGATGTGTAACCCAGCAGAGCGTACCTGTGGTGATACCTCCCCCTTTTCCAAGTCAATTTGCAAAATCCAAGAAAGAAGAACAAGAGAGAGACATCCTTGAGACATTTCGCAAGGTTGAGGTAAACATTCCTTTATTAGATGCTATAAAACAAATACCTCATTATGCTAAATTTCTTAAGGAACTGTGCACCTCTAAGAGGAAGTTAAGAGGAGATGAAAGAGTTCACATGGGGGAGAATGTTTCAGCAGTTCTCAAAAAGAAACTACCTCCTAAGTTCAAAGATCCAAGTATGTTTACTATCCCGTGTAAAATTGGTAGTGTTAGAGCTGAGAAGGCTATGTTAGATCGAGGAGCCTCTATTAATGTCATGCCTCGTTTCAGGAGTAGCTGATAGGTTTAATGCATATCCTGATGGTGTATTAGAAGATGTCTTAGTACAAGTTAATAATTTGGTTTTTCCTACTGATTTTTATGTACTTGATATGGAAGAGGATAACTCTTCTAATTCTATCCCAATTTTGTTAGGAAGACCCATTCTTAAGACTGCAAGGACTAAAATGGATGTATATAAAGGGACTCTCACTATAGAGTTTGATGGAAAGGTTATAGAGTTTAATACGAATGATGCCATGAAATATCCTAGTGATGAACATTCGGTATTTTCTGTGGATGTTATTGACCCTTTAGTGCAGGAGGTTTTTTATTTGGATACTGGAGATTTATTGTTAGCTGCTTTAAATAAAAGCTTGGGCATCAAAGGATTGCAAAAGGATGAAAGGGAGTTTGTTTTAAATTCTGCATTGCAAGATACAATCTTTGAATTAAATACTTTGAGAACTTTACCTCATAATGTGTTTTATATTGAGTTACATTCATCTCATGCAAAACTTCTTCCATCTATTTTACAGGCACCGAAAATAGAGCTTAAACCGTTGCCAAGTCATCTAAAGTACATGTTTTTAGGAGATGGTAAGACACTTCCAGTGATCATCTCTTCAAAACTTAGTGCTTTAGAGGAAGAAAAGCTTATTAGAGTGCTAAAGGATTTCAAAAAGGCTATTGGGTGAACAATTACTGATATCAAAGGGATAAATCCATCAACGTTCATGCATAGAATATTGCTGGAGGAAGATGCCAAACCTTCAATACAAGCTCAAGGCCGTTTAAATCCACTCATGGTGGAAGTTGTAAAGAAAGAAGTTCTGAAACTTCTTGATACTGGTATAATCTATCCAATATCGGATAGCAAATGGGTAAGTCCAGTATAAGTGGTACCAAAGAAGACTGGTATAACAGTTGTTAATAGTCCTGATGGTGAGTTAGCATCCACCCGAGTTCACAATGGGTGGAGGGTTTGTATTGATTTTGGAAAAATTAATTCACTAACTAGGAAGGATCATTTTCCCATTCCTTTTTTGATCAAATGCTTGAAAGGTTGGTAGGAAAATCTCACTTTTGTTGTCTTGATGGTTATTCAGGTTTTCATTAGATACCAGTTGCACCTGAAGATCAGGAGAAGACCACCTTCTCATGCCCTTTTGGAACCTTTGCGTATCGATGCATGCCATTTGGTCTTTGTAATGCCCCCACCACTTTTCAAAGGTGTATGGTCAGTATTTTTTTCAGACTATGTAGAGAATATCATAGAAGTATTTATGGACGACTTTACAGTCTATGCTGATTCTTTTGATGATTGTCTTTATAATCTTAAGAAAGTGCTTGAAAGATGCATTAAAACAAATCTTGTCTTGAATTATGAAAAATGTCATTTTATGGTAGATCAAGGCATTATTTTAGGTCATGTTGTCTCTGCTAGAGGAATTGAGGTAGATAAAGCTAAGATAGATGTCATTAAATCTTCACCTTACCCCACATGTGTGTGGGAAGTTCGTTCTTTTCTTGGTGACGTAGGTTTCTATCGACGCTTTATTAAGGATTTTTTGAAGATAGCTCAGCCTTTATGCAAGCTGCTTCAAAAAGATGTGGCGTTTGAGTTTGATAAAACATGTATGGTAGCATTTGATAAGCTCAAGGAGTTATTGACCTTAGCTCCAATTATACAGCCACCTGACTAGAGCCTCCCTTTTGAGATAATGTGTAACGCCAGTAACTATGTTGTTGGTGCTGTTCTTGGACAAAGGGTTGAAAGAGCTGCTTATGTGATATATTACGCTTTGAAGACACTTGATAGTGCTCAGTGTAATTACTCAACAACGAAAAAAGAGCTTTTAGCTATTGTTTTCGCTTTAGAAAAGTTCCGTTCATATTTATTGGGTATTAAAGTAATTGTTTTTTCTGATCATGCAGCTTTCAGCTATTTGCTAGCCAAGAAGGGAGCAAAACCGAGACTCATCCGCTGGATCTTATTAAATCAAAAGTTCAACTTGGAGATTCGTGACAAGAAGGTAGCAGAGAACTTGGTTGCAGACCACCTTAGTAGATTGATCTCGAGTGAAGAAGCAGCACCTTTGAAAGATGATTTTTTATATGAGCATCTTTTTGTAACTCAAGGTATGGTTCCTTGGTACCCTGACATTGTCAATTATTTAGTTACAAGAACACTACCTAGTGATTTGACGAGGACTCAAAAAGATTAAATTAAAAGCGATGCTAAATACTATGTCTGGGATGATCCTTATTTATGGAAACCTTGCTCTGATCAAGTCATCCGAAGATGCGTATCTAATTATGAAATTCCTTCTATTCTTCAATTTTGTCACTCATATGCATGTGGAGGTCATTTTGGTCCTAAGAGGACAACATCTAAAGTGCTAGAATGTGATCTATTTTGGCCTACTTTGTTTCGTGATTCATATATGTTTTGCGAATCATGTGAGAATTGTCAAAAGACGGGCAATTTAAGTCATAGGAATAAGATGCCACTTACCCCTATTCTTGTGTGTGAAATATTCGATGTGTGGGGCATTGATTTTATAGGACCTTTTCCCTCATCTTTTGGTAATGTTTACATTCTTTTAGTAGTGGATTACATTTCTAAGTGGGTAGAGGCTAAGGCCACTCGGACTAACAATGCTAAAGTTGTTGTAGATTTTGTCAAGTCTCATAATTTTGTCAGGTTTGGTGTACCGAGAGCAGTAATAAGTGATAGAGGCACTCATTTTTGTAACCGGATGGTGGAGGCTTTGTTCAAGAGATATCATGTTACCCATCGAGTGTCTACCGCCTATCATCCACAGAAAAGCGGACAAGCTGAGATATCAAACAGAGAAATCAAGTCTATTCTTGAAAAGACGGTTAGCCCAAATCTAAAGGATTGGAGCTTGAGACTTGATGATGGATTGTGGGTGTATCGCACTGCGTACAAAACCCCCATAGGTATGTCTCCTTATTGGTTAGCATTTGGTAAGCCTTATCATTTACCTGTTGAGCTTGAGCACAGAGCATACTGGGCTGTTAAGCAATGCAATATGCGGATGGATGAGGCGGAAAAGTAGAGGAAGTTGCAGCTGCAAGAGTTGGAGGAGACTCAGAATAAATCCTACAAGAGTTCAAGACTTTACAAGGAGAGGATGAAGACATTTCATGACAGAATGATTTTGAGGAAGGAGTTCTTTGTTGGTCAAAAAGTTCTTCTTTTTCATTCTAAACTTAAACTTTTTCTTGGTAAATTACATTCTTGTTGGGTTGGACCTTTTATTGTTACTAATGTTTTTCCTCATGAGGCAATTGAGATTCAGAATCCAACCTCTGATAAAATTTTTAAGGTTAATGGTCATCGCTTAAAACCTTTTTATGAATGGTTTTCGGTGAATATTGTGGAAAAAATGGCTCTTGAGAGCTCAATTTATAGAGATTGAATATGTCATGAATATGTCTATTCATGAATATGTTTACATCTTTTAAATGGCATGAATATGTCTACCCAAAGACATAAAATTAAAGCGCTTTTTGAGAGGCAACCCAAATGATTTATGTTTATTTTAATCTTTGTTACATCTTTTATCTTTAGTTTTGATTCAGATTGTTTAAATAATATCTTTCTTATTTTGGCCAGAAGAAAATATTTGATTAGGCGTGCCCATATGCTTACTGAAAAAGTTTTTCTGTAATTTTGGTGTCTCAAGTGTTTTAATTTTTGTTAAGGTCTTAACTAAAAAGTACTTCTGCTTTCAATAATAAATGGCTTTAAGGCTTGTCCATATGCTTATTCTAAAAGTTCTTCTGTAATTTATCAAAGCCCAATGGAAATAAGACGTGCCCATATGCTTATTAAAAAATGTACTTCTGTGATTTTTATTATCTCAAGTTTTTTTTTATAATTTATAATTTTATTTATTTTTATTTTTCCTCCGTTTAATTTCTTTACTTAAAATTTTTTTCTTTTAATTTTATATATAATAATAATAATAATAATAATAATAATAATAATAATAAAAAACTAAAAAAAAAGGGGCTAAAAGACGAAATTTGAATTGGGGTTACTATTTCAAAAACCCTAACAAAAATTTTCAGCTATCCACGCCACAACCATCGCACGCGCACTAACCTTCCTCGCCTCTGCAATCAACTACCACCTTTCCACGCTGGGCTCTGCGCGAACCCAGCGCGCAACACAACGCGGCAGCACCATTCCAGCCACGCTCGTTGCTGCGTATCTTTCCTGCACTCCAGTCCTCGCGCACGTTGCGCGTTTCTTCTCGATGCCATCTCCAGCACCAGCTCGTCGCGCAACCTACAACCTCGTCGAGCCCAGCGCGCCACACGACCGCTGCACGCCAACCCGAGCACAATATCTGCACATCTCCGCGTGCCTGCATCTGCAGCATCACGATCCCGCCCCCAGCGCGCCATGCGACATCACCAGCCCGTCGCGCGATCGTGACCTGTTTCCTCTCGTCTTTTTAAAGCTCCAGCCGTGAGTCTTTCAGCCGGCAGCAGCTTGTTCAAGCAAAACTCGTGTAACAATGCCGAAGAGGAAAGCAGCAGCTTCCAAGTCATCAACGGCTAAAAAGAAAAATGTCGCAAAGAAACCCAAGATTGCCGCTCCCACTACGGTGCCATGGAACACAGTTTCAGATTCGCGCCAAGGAGTGAGACAAAGATCAAAACATGGAAAGGGTAAGAGTGTCTTGCTGCTTGCTGAATCCAGTCTCGGAAGGTGCCTCACATTCACAACTCAACAAGAGATAGAGAGGTACAAAGATATTTCCATGCGAAAAATACTTCTAACCAGGTATATTCATTACCGGACTCTAGAAAAATTAAATGTTAGGGAGAAATTTGATTCATTGATAGATAAAATTGGTATGCGAAATTTTATTGATGTTGATTGTTTGGGTTATGTTGAGTTAATTAGGGAGTTTTATACTACTTTTGAATTTAATATGCCGGATAATTTTACTTTGCATACTCCGAATGTTATAAAGTTTAGGTTAATGGGGCGAAATTTTTCACAATCTATCACAGATTTTAACCTTGCTTTAGGATTCATTGACGATGACTATTCTTATAGTGATGCATATTTAGGGACAACTTGTGACTTTAGCGAAGAATTTAGTCCTTATGGTCTTTGGCGCGACTTATCTTTGGATCTCAATGCCTATAACCCAAGTAAATCAAAGAGTTCTTTCTTACGTGATCCTGTTTTGAAATGTGTGCAACGGTTCTTAGCATATAATTTTTTAGGAAAGAAGGATAACTCGGGGGTTTTCTCTAAAACTGAGTTCTATTTTATCTGGTGCATGTTAAATGATGTGAGGCCTAATTTAGGTTTTTGGTTAGCAGATCAATTTCAGAGTGTGCTTAAAAGGTATAGGACTTTATTTCTTGGTCTATACATTACTCTGTTAGCTATAAACTTATGTTGCTTGATCCTGACGATCATGATTTGCATCCTGCCTGCAAGAAAGAATTTTTGGATATGCCTTTGTTTGAAAGAACAGGTGTGGTCGAATTCAAGGAGGGGAGATTTCAGTTTACTGAACCAGGGCCCACTCAACTTCCAAAGAAGCTTTGTGCTAGGAGTGGTGGTACCTTTAATGACGAGTTTGACGAAGGTACTGCTGCCCCGCCAACAATTCCTTCTACTCCTGTACCACCTTTGAGCACTCAGTTAGAGAAAATGGAGCACAAGCTGAACAAGATGGAGCAGAATTTGGCGACATACTTCGAGAGTGTGGGATTATCCCACCATTCTCGCCGAGCCCATAGACGTTATGTGGATCAAAGCTCACAATTCAGGGACATTTTCTTTGCCTTTAATCTTTTGTCCTTATGTTTTATTTCTTTATGTGAGCTTTGATTATCATACATTGGGGGCAATGTATGTTCTTGGTGTAGGGGAGGGATTATTATTGTTATTTTGTTGCTTTTGAGAGGTCGTTTAGTTTCACTTTGCACATCCTTGAATAATTTTTGAGTTAGTTTGCTTTTTGGATATGAGTTGAGATGCATGATTAGATTCGAGTTTTGTTTTGTTTCCAACAAATTGATTGCTTAAATGAATAACTCACCACTATTGATAGTTGGTTTAATTTCTGAGTGTACATGATTTATGGCAAATTCACCAACTTTGTGAGGATTTGAGCCTATGAGAAACCACTTTGCTCTAATTATTTTTCCGAAGTGAATATCAATCTTAGTTTGTCTATTATAGAATTTGCTTTGTTATGCATGTTGAAGCCACATTACGGGATTTTTATGCATTAAAATGATAAGGGCAAAGCACTTTCCATTTTTTTTCTTTTATTTTCCTTTTCTCCACCCAAAGACCTTTATTTGTTAATCTTTGTTTAAACCCTAACCATTCTCTTCACTTGTTTTGTTATTTTTACCCATCTACTTCTCTTCGTCTACTTACCCGTTTACCTTCTTTTTTAGCCTCAATTTGTGGAGATTTTTGGACTTATTGTTTGGATATATTTTGTTGTTTTTGCTACCTTGAATAAAAGTTTCTCAATTCGATCAAGTTGCATTATGCTTGAATAAAATTGTGCAAGGTTCATTTCTTTTGCTTGATTCATCATCACCATTACTGAAAAAAAAAAGCATTATACTGTGAAAAAAAAAGGCATTATGCTTGAAACAAAAAAAACAAAAAAAAATGTTTACATTCTTGGCGACTTGAGTAGCAATAAGCATTTTGATGTCATAAGGTTCATTCAATGGGTTCATTCTTCTCATTTTGATATCTTTCTCTTCCATAGACCTTTCTTTTCCATTCAACCCATTTAGCCTCGTTACAACCTTTTTAAGACCCTTAGATTTTTTCATTTAATTCATGTTTTGTGGATTGAGATGTGATATATGAATAAGCTTATGGTAATAGCATTCTTTGACTTGATTTGAGTGCATAAATGATATCCTAAACACCTTGAGTGTATGGAGTGAAATCAATGAGAGCGCTATTGAATCTCGTTGCACTTGGATTTTGAATAGATTTTCTTGGTGGTTGAGTGATTTTTTACTAGTTTTTAAGATCCTATGCTTTAAAACCCTTGTCTCTTGAATGTTGATTGACTTAAATCCTTGAGGTGTGCTTGCTTAAGATTATTTTTGGATGAGTTAAGATGAGAATTGAGTGAAGATTTAAGATTAGTCTTGAGTTATATGCTTGAGGACAAGCATTATTTTGGTGTAGGAGAATTTGTTGGAGTGCATTTTATCCACTAGTTTTGCGTTGTTTATTCCCCTTAATATCGATGTTTTGCACTTAATAATAGTGATTTACTTGTGTTTTATTTTTGTAGGTGCAATTCTATTGATTGGTGCTAAATTCAGCTAAAAGATGATGTTTGAGGAGGAATTGTCTTTATTAAGAAATTGTGAGCTTCAGAAGAAGTTAGTTGATAAGGGGTGGGCGCGTGCTGTCAACCGAGAACCTGTAGTTTTTATTTTGACGTGTTTTATCTTTTTAGTTATTTTTGTAATTTTGAATTAAATCTTTAGATAATATTTTAGATATTAGTATTTTTATTTTTTTGGGAAACTATAAGAGAGAAAAGACGTGAATTACAAAGGGGGAGAGAATGCAATTGAAGAAAACCCTAGAAAAATCTTTTCTCTCTTCTCTATGAGTAACTAAACTCATTTTTTTAGTTGAGGATTAATGAAGCTTTGATTCATCATTACTAAGAGATCTTTCTTATGCTTTAATTGTTTTATTGCATTTTGGGTATTTGCTTATTCTCTGAATTACTGTCATGATTATATTTGTTAATTAGATAATTGGCCATTATTTAATTATCAACTTAATTTACTGCCAATTAAAAGATTCATAGTATGAAGATTTTGATGTTTGTGGCGAATAGCATAGCAGTGCATTGTGTTATGAGAATAAGCAATCTAATTTAAATGAATCATCATATGTGTTGATTAGGATTTGGGTCTCTTTAGTTTTTCAGGCTGTTAATTGATTAAATCCTATGATTGTATCTAGGGTTGTCCATTGATTAAGGAAATAATCAACGGTGGTACCTTGATTATCGACTAGTTAAGGAGAGATTGGCTATTAGAGGGTCTTAGTAGCTATAACCGGTCTATTCATAAGTAATAATGATTTTTGAATTTGTATCAATGATCAGTAATCGAATCAAAGCTGAGTTAATTCCTTCAACCAGAGTTTTCTCATTTTGAATTACCATTTTTAATTTGCATTCTTATTATTTTAATTTAATTTTCATTATCTCAAAAATCCCCCAATTTTATATTTCTATTTTAAAAGGATTTAAATAATTACCGATCTCTGTGGACACAACCCTGCTCAATCACTATACACAAACTTGTTTAGAGTAGGTTTTTATATTTGCTGGTTTCGACACCCATCATGGTTCTTGGTAATGTTTGGTACACATAATATGTCATTTAAAGCAATGTGTTTGTGTGGGTCATAAGTGAGTAGCACAGATTTGCCAATATGAGATATCAAGAGTTTTTCACCATTTCCAACAGCAAGTTTATCATTACCTTGATACCCAGAGTTGATGCTCATGTTTCCCAGTGAATTTTTCACATGATTTGTGGCACCGCTGTTCAGGTACTAGGCTCCACTGCTTTGGTCATCAGTTGCAACCACATATGCACTTCTTGGTTCTCTTCTACTGTTGGGCTGTGGGACATAGTTTTTCTTGAACCTATTTCTAGCACTTAGCATCTATGTGCTCTATTTATTGCAAATCTGACATGGCCCCTTTTGATCTGAACCATCATCATCAACTATAGCCTTGCCCTTTCCCTTATCTTGGGGAGTTTGGTTTCCTTGACTGTTTCTAGATCCACTCCTAAGATTTCTAAAGACTATACCAGGTTGGTTGACATTTCTATCATTATTACCCTAGTTTCTTCTCCCATTTCTAATTTGTGCATAGTTGGCTTCAATGTTTCCAAAGGTAAGGTTTTGTTCAGTTCTGTTCTCTTGGCTAACCAACATCCCATAGACTTCTGAGAGTGAGGGCCTTTCAGGCATTGAGGTAATGTTGGTTACTGCTGTGTCATACTCAGGACCTACTCCAGCTAAGACACATATGATAAATCATCATCACTCATATTTCTTCCAGCAGCTCTAAGTGCATTCAATGTGGACTTCATCCTAGAGTAGTATTCATGTATGGTGAGTGACCCCATTTTAGTGGTTTGGATCTGGGTCTAAGGTGTAATATTCTAGCTCTTGTTCTTGCACCAAATTGATTGGCAAGAGTTGTCCATACCTTATAAGAAGTAGAACAATCCACCACAGTGCCTACGACCCCTTCACTAAGTGATGATAGCAACCAGCTTAGGAGGATATGATCCTGTTTCTTAGATTTGGTATTCGGGGCTTAGTGTGGTCACAATGGTTTGGTTTGGTCCAGGGTTCATGAA
Source organism: Clausena lansium (assembly GCA_030449835.1). Lineage (NCBI taxonomy): Eukaryota > Viridiplantae > Streptophyta > Magnoliopsida > Sapindales > Rutaceae > Clausena > Clausena lansium. The sequence goes on along the minus strand of JASUUF010000146.1, from coordinate 1,187,290 downwards.
AACTCTAGGAGGATAGACATGGCTACCATCTATGAAACTTTCAAGCTCATTTGCTCTAACGCTGGAGATCACTTGTGACCTCCAGAGCATGAAATTGTTTTGGGTAAGCTTGATAGAAGTGGTGAAAACATAAGCGTTGCTGGTAATGTGTTGACTGGGGGGTGGATTTACTGTCACCTTTCTAGTGTTAGCACCAAAGTTTTGATGCTCAAGAGCTGGGGATAAGTTCTGGTTTTCATTTTGATTCAAGTCATCAATTTGATCGCTTGGATTCAAATTAGTCTGTGAGTTGCTACTGCTTGCCATAGCTCAAAGATGGCTCTAATACCAACTTAAATTCTCAACGAATTGCTTACTAATGCAAGTAGAGCATAAAATAGAGACTATTTCATTGATAACTTGAATGAATCAAAATGAGTACAATGCTTGAGTTTATATACACAACTTGTGAAAGCAACAGCTAGCATTAGGGGTAATATAGGGAATAACTGAAAAATTGATCTGCAAAAATAGTTATCATTAGCCAATCATTGCAAAGCTTCTAGATTCTCCAACTTCCCATGCTCATGTGCTGAAATTCTTCGTCATAACTATTTTGCCACCTCATTAAATCCAGCTCATTTCTGACCTCAGCTGACAGCACGTTAGAGTAGCTTAGGTGGCATGCCAGCTTGGCTCTAAAGTCAGCTGTTGACTCTCCACAGCTGTTATTTTCAACAATTATATTTAAAATGATTCCGACAAGCCGTTTATGTCTCTGAAGAGTAGTCAATAGCTCTGAAGAGTAAAACAACAAACTCTCAAGACGAAAACGAAGCAGAAGTGAAAGATGGTTCAATGCTGACTTCCAACTTTCATACCAGAGTAAGAAGGTTAATTTTTTCACGGCTGCATTAATTGTTCTTTTACTGGTGTATAATCAATGATTCTCATAATATCACAAATTTGATATGATTTTTTTTTTCTCATTAGGCGAGCAATTTAGTTCGTGTTTGAGTATGAAAATTTCTTTCTGGTAAAGTTTTTTTTTCTAATTTCACTCCAAAGTAAATATGGTTTTTTGTTTTTATAATAAAAGAAAGTGTACTTAAGAATATCTTTAAGAGTAGAATCGTAGATTTCCAGACTAATCAGTTTAGATTATAATGTAAGTTTATTTGATGCTCAAATAAACACATCAAACACATCAAATTGAGTTTATTTGATGCTCATACCATCAAATAAACTTAATTCTACATAATGTAAGGCTCATTATGTCCCACTGAGTTGCTGTATTCTTCTTTCTATTCTTAAGAATTTCCCTCGTTGCGCTGAGATTATTTAACCAAAAAAAAAAAATTATGCAGAATTTATTTCAAAAAAATATTCAAAAAGAAAGAGAGCAGAATTAATTAAATTGATTAGGATAATACTTTTATTTTTATTGACGGACTAACTTAATCAACACATAGAAACACAATAAGCTATTAATAGGATAATAAGCTTATTAAATTAATTAAAAATATTCCTAATATCCCTTTTATTTTTATTTTGTGACTTTGATGGTATAGCTGAATGAATTGTATTCAGCAGAGATAAAGTTGTTAAGGGATTGTATTCAGCTTGTAATGAATTGTATTCACATGAATCTCTACGTGTGATTTTATTTAGTATGTCATTTAAGAAAACACAAACATTTTTAATTAATTATAAAGATTTTGGTTCCACTACAAGCTGCATTAATATGTAGAGATCTTTTTTTTTCAAAAAAAAAATATTCAAGAAGAAAGAGAGCATAATTAATTAAAATGAATTGGACAAAATCACATGATATTATCTTTACTGACATACTAAAATAAATAACACATTGACACATGATAGTTTTATTTATTAAGAAAGACGAAATACAAGAACGCTAACAAAGAAAATCTATTGAACATATCAAGGGATCTTAATAGTTGAACTGAACTAAATTGACACTCATATAATTGATAGGTAATAACAGTACCCATCCTTTTATTTAATTAAACATAACACAAAGGGTAATATGCCATGTACTTAATCAAATATGATATGGATTTCTTCCATATTGAGGGACAACAACAAGATCAAGATTATCTTTTTTCACATCCTCATCATCAGCAATACTGGAACAAAACAGTACCATAGCCTCCAACTACTTGTTCTTACCTGAGAAATTAATATTAGAAAATGTATTCATAAATGCATATATTAAAATAAGAATTATAATTGACATTCAACTGAACATGGCTTAAAAGTTAACCTGCACAAGGAGAAGAAGTTTCCATATTCTTCAAATCAGAGAAGATCTCTGCTAGATGTAGTTGAGCTTCAGCGAGTTCATAAATATTTCTGGTTTGATCTGATTTATATATATTCAAGTAGCTGACGGTAAAGATAACGGATCAAAGGCTGAAGTTTTATTGTACAAAAATAGTTAAGATTAAGGCTATCGCTGAATTGCTTGTGCCAGACGTAGGAGCATGCATGGACCCACAAAATAATTAACCTTACGAAGAACAAGAGAATTCGATTTGGTAACTAGCCGCTGCATTTTCCACAAATTTTAATTTTATGAATTTAATATAGTCAAGCTTTTGATGTGTCGTTAATTATGCTTCGATAGTTGAAAAACTTGACACTTTCTCTAGTTGATCCTCTTATATTTGCCATATATATAAAAATAGTAACATATATACATATATACGATGTCTCAACAGTACCCAGGGCTCATTTCAGGCACAAGCAAATCGATCAACAAGTGTGTGTGTGTGTATTTGAGCATAGGATGATGTTGTTGTTCTTACGGAATGTTATTTAAGATGCTGGAAAAAGTCATGATATATACACATATATGACCTACAATACATGGAAACCATATCTTAATCTTATCAAGTGAAGATATTGCACCATAACGAATTAAGTAATAATTAATTAATTTTCATGGACAGGCCACTAGATTAGTCATTAGAGGTGTTTGAAGATATTAGATAATTATGAAGTAATCATATCATTAATGTATGACCTACCTCCTAAACCATATGATCATTTAATTAATTAATTTTCATGGACAGACCGGTAGGTTCGGTTTGTATAGAATTTATATTTAGGCTTTGTTAATAGAATATTGGATTCCTGGTACCTTACAATATGACTTAATTTCCTTTATTAGGCTAACCGGATTTAATTACAATATGACTTAATTTCATTTATTAGACTAACCGGATTTAATTTTATGAGGACTTTAATTTTGGGGGCTTCATTAATGTAGTAATAGACATAGTTACAGCATTAATTATTTCATCAATTGAATATAAAAGAGCACAAAAGCAAATTGGTACGGGAGTTTTCAAAATCGAATGTTGCTCACTGTTAACTTACAGAGGCCACTGATGATATATATAAATTTTGAAACTTCATATGATGTATGGTGTGGAAAGCTCATTGAAAACTCAGAGTCAGCTTTATGCTTGGCTCAGAGTCAAAATCTTAAGTTCTACATCATAATTCATAGGTATGGTTTGGTCAAAAAATGCTTTGCATGGAGACAAATTATTGTATAGATCGTGACTCCCACACAACAGATATATAAATTACCGTAGAGATATAGCTAGGACAACTATTTTAGAGTTAAATTATTCGAGCAAGTTACTTTATTTTTTATTTGCCAGCTTTTATTAGAGTCCTATTTAGCATGTAATTGGCCTATCTCTGTGTAAGGTAGAATTCTTGTTAAGGTAGAATTCTATCTCTGTGTTTGAGTATACTTTAGCTAGTGGATTTGTTCTATTATAAATTGGCTGGTTATGTAATATGTTGGAAAACCTTTAATTAGTATTTTTTCATGGGATTATTTATTTAAATCTCTCTTGGATTAGAATATCATCTAATCTCACCGTTTGGTGTGTTATTTTCCTTCGATCGTCTCACTGTTTTGCTTGCCTTGGGTTGTCGACTGTTTTGTCGTTAGTGTAGTGTCTGCCTTGGACTATTCGCTTTTGTATATTAATTTGCTTAATTTGTATCTATTATTCAACTTCCGTTATCATACTTTTCGTTCCTTTATTCAACTTCCGTTATCATACTTTTCGTTCCACGACCACACAACATCACATCGTCTAAAAATTGTGCCTTCACTATTTCGTAACTGAACTTTTCACGACTCTTATTCCTCTTATACTTCCCATGTATATAGTGTGAGGTGGTCTTAAGCCTCTCTCAACTCTAAAAATTAGCTCCAGGGGTGAGGCTTTCCCTCACCGGCCCCTTCCACAATTGATGTGGGATAATCTCAACAATCTCCTCCTCACACATCGGGCCTTGGGTCATAAGCATAGGCACCCATCCACTCTGTTAGATTGTTGGGCTGAGATGTTGGTGAACCTGGGCTTTGATACCAATGTTAGGTGGTCTTGGGCTTCTCTCAACCCCACTTGGTGGCCCAAAAGCCCAAAGTCTAAAAGGCTTGCTTGATGTACAATTATTATTAAGCTTTCGGACTTGGATGAAATTAACCAAAAGAATATATATATATAGTTGTTCTAAACTTAAAGCACTTAAACCGCACGGTTTTAAAGCTTTCCCAGACTTTCCCGCACTTTGAAATTCCGAAATAGATTGAGATATATGTATAAGCAAGTGAAGCGACAACCCTTAATATTGCATGTGCGTGAAAAGACGAGAGAGAGAAAGACAGTGGCATGAAATTGTTTTGGGGGCAAGGGTTTCAATCTTTGATTGGACGATTAGAAGGTTAATTTAACTTCGTTTTTTCCTAAATTTGGAGAGTAAGTTCCTGGCATCGCTCTTTACATTCTTATTGGTTTGATTTTTGTTTTATCATTTTGTTGGTTGTTATTTGAGATACCCACTTGTTAAAAAGACAAATATTGGGCTGTTACTGTAGGCCATGATTGTTGAGATTCTTGATATTGTTAACCTCTAGTGTTATCTAGAGAAGAATTTGTATTGTAATCCCATTATTAATATAGTAGATGGTTATATCAGACTACGGTCTCGTGGTTTTTCCTGTTTTTAGTTTTTCAAGTAAAAATCTATGTCACTTATGGCTAATTTATTACTTTGGATTGTGTTGGTTTAATTTGTGCTTACTTATTTGTGGTACACATCTCGTTTTAATCACACAAAGAATGAAAGAGTTAGTTTTCACTTAATTTATAGTTGCTTGTGTGGGTTCTTTTCTAAGCAGAGTGGTATCAAAGCGTTAGGTTGTGTTATAGAGGCATTTTCAGCGTGCATGATTAAATTGAAGTCATTGACTTATGGTATTTGGAAGTCTAGAATGGAAGATATGCTCTACATGAAAGACTTACATGAACCTACTCAAGGCGAAGAAGCTAGACCCGCCGATTTAAATAATAAGAAATGGGCTCAATTGAACTAAAAGGCCATGGGTACTATTAGGTTATGGATTGATCAAAATGTGTACCACCATATCGTGAAAGAATCCACAGATGATGCTCTTTGGAGAAAATTGGAAACAATTTATAAGCAGCTGATACCACAGAACAAAGTCAATATGATGAAAAGGCTTGTTAACTTGAAATACAAAGAAGGGCATAGAATAATTGAATGCACTAGTGAGTTTTAAATTTTGGTTGATCAGTTGACTACTATGAAGATTATTATAGATGATGAGTTACAAACATTGTTGTTGCTTAGTTTTTTACCTGAAAATTGGGAGACATTAGTGGTGTCAGTGAATAATTCAGCGCCGAACGAGAAATTAACTTTAGATATGGTTACAGATAAGCTGCGGAATGAAGAATCAAGAAGAAAGAGTGTTGAAGCGGTTCTTTGTGAGTCAGATGCACTCATCAACAGAATAATGATAACCCAAGAGGAAGATCTAAGTACTAGAGGAGAAACGTCAAGTGCTTTTATTGTTAGAAAATGGTCATATAAAAAGGGAGTGTAGATTATGGAAAAGAGAATAGGCGACAGAAAAGGGTGATACCCAGAAAAATGACAAAGAGAGCATTGTAGTCATAATTGATGGTGATATAGGTATTGTTTATGATGAGAGCTCCGTAAATCTCATTTTTGATACCAGTGATTGGGTGACTAATTCGGGTGCTTCATTTAATATTACTGCACATCGTGATTACTTCACATCCTACGTGAATGGTGATTATGGCCATGTTCGGATGGAAAATGAGGGGGCATCCAAGATTATGGGTATAAGAGATATTTGCTTGGAAACTAGTGTTGGTTATTAATTATTGCTTGAGGATGTCAGACATGTACCAGATATTTACCTTAATTTGATCTCTACAGGCAAGCTTGATGATGATGGTTATACGAACCAATTTGGTAATGAAAAATGAAAGCTTACCAAAGGCTCCCTAGCGCTAGCTAAGGGAAAGAAAGTGAATACTCACTATGTGATAGAAACCAAAATAAAAAAAGAATATATGAATGTGGTTGTAAAAGATTCTGACATTGAGACATGGCATTAAAGGCTTGGTTACATTGGTGAGAAAGGGTTGGAAACTCTTGTTAGAAAATGATTTTCACCTAGCTTCACAAGTATGTCCCTTAAGACTTGTGTTCATTGCTTAGTTGGAAAGGCACATAGAATAGCTTTTAAAAGCTTTTTGCCATCTAGAAAGTCACATATTCTTAATTTGAATCACATTTATGTTTACATGAGGTAAAGTAGATCAATAGGAGAGGTGCTTTATTTTGTAACTTTTATTAATGACTGTTCTAGTAACTAATTTTTTATTATTATGTTATTTTATATTCTTTCTTTTTCATTTTATATATATATATATTATTTATTCATATACGTGACAACCGGTTGCTCCCATTTGATTTTTTTATTTTTTAATGTTTGTGGCAGCCAAACAATCAAAGCACTTTTTTAATTTTTTTTATTAGTTTTGCATGTATCATATACTGATATACATGCATGTATATGATCAAGGCTTGGAACTCCAGATAAAGGCTTCATGGAAATGAGTCACATACAGAGCATAAGTAAACCATTGTTGATATGCATCAATTGAGTGAAAATGTTATGCTAAGATGCTTATGAATTATTGTTTCCACCATTCATTAAAAAGTAACATACAAAAGCACTCCATTTATCGATGCTAACTAACTTCATAATTTTGAGCACAAAGACAACTGGACAAGATATAGTCTTAAAAGGGAACTACAAGATCATTGACAAGTGACAACATATCTTAAGACTACTACAAAAACAGAGTGCATGCGAACTAGAAGTTAGATGCATGATGTGAACTAAAACTCCTCAGGTTTTAGACTGAAAAATTCTATCATCTACACTATGAAGCAGGAAATATTGTATTCTTTACCTTTTTTTCAATCCATGCATCAACACATGATTCTCTGGAGACAACTACATCAACACTGCACCACTATGGACACTTATATCACAGACATCTCGATGTGAGACAGCTTTTTTTATTTTAGTTGGGATAGAACGGCGAAGTCCATCTACTTCAAAATGGCAAGGAATTTTTATTAATAGTAGCAACATAAAGAAATTCCAACCAGTAAAATAATGACTGTCAAAAGATTTTAATCCATCAATTAATCCACTCCTTGTGGTTAATAAAAGGCCTCCACTGCCTTTTCTTGCCAAGACAAGCACGGGAATGATAAAGCCATTTTGAATGATGAAATTCAAATACCTGACTTCTCATCTGGATTGGCTCCGATGTAAAGGTCAGTGTTGAGCAACTGTTTAGTCCATAAGCTTAAAGCTCTTGGAAATATTAGTTTTTTGACTCATTCAAAAGAACAATGCATCCACTACTAAATAGGCCAAAAAAAACTAATGGATGAAATTTTCATGAATTTAATACAACTGGCAGAAGTTAACAGTGAAAAGCTAAAATTTATATATTCATGAATTTCCAGTCGAGCATACAAAGATACAATCGAATGCAAGTTAGTTGTGGAAAAGTAAAAGTTGCCATTTGCCAATCAAGACAGAGCATCATTCAGTCTGACTAAATTATAAGGATTATTAGGATTAGAATTTGAGATGAAACTGAGTCAACAGCATATCCTATAATTCAAAATGTTAAAATTTACATGTATGAAAAATAAAAGCAATAGCTATTTTTATGTTTACATCTCTCTGTGTATGTCTTTAGCAAGTAAAACTTTGGGTTGGAAAAACATTTAAGCTAGAGACAACTACGAAATGTTGAAGCTATAATTTGTCTTTGGCGAACGCCTTCATAGAAGAACATTGGATGGCAAAACTAAATCAAGTAGGAAAGTAAGCACCAAGAACAGTCTTTAATGTTCAAGTTATCACTTTTTATCATGGAATCTAGTATTTAATTATATCCAAATTGATCACAAGGCAGTTAAGCAGTAGAAATGGTTGTGTCAATTAGATACAAACCTCTTATCATACTAAATTCCACAAGAATATCTATTAGCTTTCGACAAGCGACAATTAGCCTTCCTTTCATAAAATGTTTCTTCAGCTTTGGCAAATAGTCACAGACATTATGCCCGTCAACAGTTAAAAAATCTAAAGAAATTAAAATAGCTAGACAGAGTTGTACTGAAAGAGTTAATTAATTTTTCTTGTGTATTATTTGTACAAGAGCTCAACTATTTATATGCAGGGCAAGATACTCCACATGGTAAGGATCATTACATAATTATGCAATGATTTCACGAGATTGTTCTTCTCATATTCTCAATCTTGTTGATTTCCTTCCTTGCATACAGATTCTTGCTTTGTATCCAAGATTACGCTTGACAGCTTTAACCCGTTTGTGTGGCATCTGATTTGGACTCTTTTCTAACTCCCCCCTTCAAGCTTAACTGCCTGTTTGAGACTTTAAGCTTTCTCTAAGAAATCTGAAATGATCACAGCTCAAGGATTTTGTCTAACATCTGCCACTTGTTCTTTTGCTCACCATTTGTAATTACTCTGACGACATGTACATCAATTTCGATGTATTTGGTTCGGCCATGGAATACTGGATTGCTGGCAAGAGATGCTGCACTTACGTTATCACACCAGATTACTGGTCTTTGCTTTGGCCTCATTCCAAGTTCTCCTAGTAAGGAGCATATCCAGGTGACTTTAGCACTAGAATCGGCAAGGGACCTATACTCGGATTCAGTGCTAGAGCGTGCCACCACATTCTATTTTTTCGATCTCCATGAGATCAGATTTCCACCAAGGAAGGTACAATACCTACCAACATATCATCTGTCATCTTGATCGCTGGCCCAATCTGCATCGGTAAAGCACATCAGTTCTAATTTTCCTCTTGCTGTGAAATGTAAGCCATAGTTCAAAGTACTTTTAGATATCTGAGAACTCTATTACACCCCTGCCAGTGAGATTGTTTGGGTGCTTCTAGATATTGGCTCAATGTATTCACTGCATGTGCTATTTCAGTCCTAGTTAAGGTAGCACATTGCAGGCCTCCAATTATACTCCTGTATTATACTCCTGTACAAGGTATTATCACTGAAGGCTTTCCTTCCTTCCTTTCTCAACTTAATGCTTGTGCTCATTGGTGTAGGCAAGCTTTTGAATTTTCCATTCCTGTTTTTTTTAAGAGGTCCATGATGTATTTCCCTTGTGATAGGTGCATTCCCTCAGTATTTCTTTCTACTTCAACTCCTAACAAGTATTTCAACGAACCAAGATCCTTCAGAGAGAAACTTTTGTCCAGCTTCCGAATTACATCTTCAATTATCTTGTTGTTGCTTCTTGTAAGTAGTATGTCATCTACATACACAAGCAACAATACTATATCTTTATCTTTCTGCATAAAGAACAGCGACGTGTCTGACTTTGAGTTTTTGAATCCCCAATCTTTGAGAGATGAACTAAGTTTTTTAGACCAAGTCCTTGGAGCCTGTTTGAGCTCATAGAGTGCCTTTTTTAACTTGCAGACATATTGTGTCTTTCTTTTGTCCTTGAACCCTTCCGGTTGACTCATAAAAACTTCTTCACATAGTTCACCATGTAATGCATTATTCACGTCCATTTGTTTTATATCCCAATTGTTCATAACAACTAGGCTTAACACAATTCTGATCGTCGGTGATTTGGCTACTGGACTGAATGTCTCAGTAAAATTGATGCCTGCTGTTTGATGAAACCCCTTGGCCACAAGTCTTGCTTTGTACCTTGCCACAGTTCCATTCAACAAGTAAGATAGGAACACCATTGTCAATACCATAGTTTGTAATGTAAATAAAAGAGAAAAATCATTTCCTAAAAGGTTAATAGGGGATGGGAAAAAAATTGTCAATAAAAGAAACCTAGAGAGTATATTATTAGTAAAGTGTTGTGGTAGGATCACGATAAAGCTCTGTATCTTCAAGAAATTCCTCCTTCTCATCAACCTATTTCCTGAAGTTAATAATTGAAGGCCTAGGCGTGCTAGACTTCCTATTTCCGGCGAATAGAGGGGAAGGATGGACTTGTTCTGTTTGACCCGAGTTCCTTGTTTGTATGCCGCATCCAAAGGACTCTGCATCTCCAGAATCCGGATACTTCGGAATTGGCTAGCTATTGGCCTTTCTGTCTCCCGTAGCTCATCTCGGTTTTTAAAGACTTCTATGATCAATCTAAAAGGACTCACTCAATGAAGATGAAAGATAAAAAACTAATGCTGGTTTTAGATATATCAATGTATAACCAACCTTATGTTACCTCTAGAACTGCAAATTTTGCTTCATATGAGATGTAATTCTTGGAGGCTTTGGCTCTGGGTCCTATAAGCAAAATATCCCAGTTAGAGGCAACCTAAATTTGACACCAAAGAAAAAATAATAATAATAACTAAAGATACAATAGTATTTACAAATCTAAAGAAGTTGTTAAAGATCTGAAATTGGTCCCAGGATGGAAAGTACATAAACTTGCCTCAAAATTAAAAAGGTCTTAAACCAAACACTGGATGTTTGAGATTTGTCAAATGTCTATCAAAAACTTGTTCATAAAGTAGTTAACGAGGCTAGTAAAAGCAAAGATTATAAACTCCATTTTCTTTTGATATGGAAATTGATAAAGAGAAGCAAAGACTTAACTCCGCAATATTGGCTCCTCTAGCACACATACTTTAACTTGTTTCCCACTCCCAAAGCATTTCATAGATCAGGAATCCACTCTAAAGCATCTGTAATCACTAAATATACTATGAGGGTGCATTTGGTGTATTGTATTTCATTACATTAGTTGTATTGCATTATGGTGCAATGTATTAAGGTGCATTGCATTAATATATAATGTACATGTTTGGTGTAGCATGAAGTGTATTATGTATAATAACAATTTTTTATATTGTTTTTGTTGATTTTCATATTATTTAGAATTAAAGTTAATATAATATTTACTCTTAGTTATATTAAATTAATTATATAATTTTTTTAGTTAAAAGAATTTTTTTAATTAAAAGAATAATATATCAACATATTATATATTCATACTTTAGCATTATTTTCAATTTAAAGTTTTTTCCTTACTTTTTCCCAAATATACAAATAACTTATTTTCAATGTTTGAGAAAACAATCATGTCAAAATAAATGAATAATTGAAATATTTTATTATTCTATTTAATTGTTAAAATACAAATTACAATCCCTTAGTTTTATTAAAATCATGTGGAATTCAATATAAAAAATGAACTACCGTTGGTCTGGGAAAATAAATAATGCAATGTCATATGATAGTTGATTATGAAATGACATGCCATTTATAATCAAAATACAAACGACGTATCATCTACAAGGTGTGCCGGCATATACTATCTACACTTGTCGCTTACATAAATAATATGTATGTCAAGCCGTATTGATACATATTACCATGACGACGTGTCGTTTAAAGACAACATGGTAAACGACATGTCATCTGAGACCTGTTTGCTAATTAAAATTTAAAATATTAGATGCAATGTCGTTGAAAAACTTGTCATGGCTAAATTAAAATTTTACAATTGCCATTTTTCAGAACGAAAAAATAGAAAATCACAATTAATGTTTTTTTTTCACTTTTTGCAAATTTCAAGTTTTCTTTTTTAAAAAAAAAATTATTTCGGGATGAATAGGCTATCTTTGACTTTCTTTTGGTATAGTTAATGGTCTTTCAATTTTTTAATTTTAGTTTCGTATATGGTCTCTCTATCCACATATATTAATATTATGAGAAAAAATAATATTTCAAATAAAATGTATTACATATAACATGTATAATTGTAGATGTAAATGTTGATGTTCTTATCATGTTTGCTGATTTTGCAGTGAGATTGAATGAAAGGAGGAGGATAAATGCTTATTCAACTGAACAATGATATTTTACAAGGTGCGAATTCGGTGCTGATTAACCTAGTTATGTCTCTAGTTATATTCATTCTATACAATTTTATCTTCTTGCTATTTTATTGTCTTAGAATGAAAAATGCAACTTGCCCAAGCACCATTGAAAAAAAGAAAAAAAGAAGTACCAATTTGCTCAACCTCTGAAGGCTTGTCACGTCTTGTTAAAAACCAGAAAACATAGTTTGGAACATTTTTATCCCATATAAATAGAGACGGGCTTTTTACAGCGTCGTTTATAATTTTAGTAATAGAAAATTGATTTTGAATATATGTCAATGTGGCTGTTAATTTATTTATTTATTGATTTCTTTCGCTAAATTGAAGCTGCAATTGTCAGGTATTGTTCGTTTAAAGGTGGATACCAATCCTTTTTCTTTGTAATCAATGCACTTCCCAAGTATTAAGCCATTGACTTTGTTGGTATGCATCACTTTTCTTTATTTTAAAAAATATATATATATCTTTTAGGAGGCATGAGTTTTGTATGATTTTATTATGTGTATAATACCTATATATCCTTGGACTCAAGTTTTCCCACTAACTCAAGTTTTTTCACCCAAAAAAAAAATATCTTTTAGGACGCATGAGTTTTGTTATAAATAGTTTTGTTGACTATTGATTGTTATATATATATATATACACACACACACACTCTCGTGTTTTTGCAAGATTAGGTCGTTGTTGGAGTTACAATGCATTTATGCAAAAAATGAGGATGCTACATGCAAATGTTGAGGATGACTACATGGGTATGGTGACTTGTATGCAAACTGAAAGGTAAAAATCTGTTAATCGTTTCATTGCTTCTAGGAGGATAATTTTATTACTACACAAATATATCGGTAAGGGAACTTGTGGCTGCTTCATATGACTTTTTAGCATGATAATATGCCTTTGATTGTATAGGTTGATTAATTAATTTTCATTTCATGGCAGGATGGTGACCCTCAGTTATCCAGTTTTGGTCTTGTAAAAATTAACAGAGATGGAAAAAGCTACAGGGCAAACTTCGTTCATACTCTGCCAGAGGTTTTACGGACAGGTACGACATTTTGGAATGTGTTTTACTTCCCCTGCATCCAGAATGTTCAATTTTATGGTGTTTTTTATTGCATTTTCGAAAATCTTTTAGAAGGATTAGGTATTTTTGCAGCATCTTTCATAAAAAATATTTTTAAAATGAGGGCTTTTGTGGTGTTTTTCACATGCTGTCATAATACAGATTTCTCGTAGTGGTGTTAGTGAGACTATGATGACTTCTTTCTTCCATAATTTACTTAACAAATTTTTCTATTCTTTTTCACATCCATATAGGTTGTAGATGAATTTATTGGATGAAAGTTTTGGGTGACATTTTCTAGTTTAATTATGTAAAATAAGGTATAGTCTTCCCAAGTTTTTTTTTTGAGTATAAACGTCCTAAATGTTTTTTGCCATATTCATAGGTTTTTATTGCATGCACTATTCCTATTTGTTTTTGTTATATTTTCAAATTTTTGAAAGTGATCCAATGGCTTAGTTTTGCTAGCACAGAATGCAAGAACATGATTAAAACTTAACTAACCAAACTTAATCAGAGTTTGATCATAAGGGCACAAATCAGAGTACATGAATAGACATGAACATCTGCATTAGACTTATTCCCTAGTAATATAGAAAAGGAAAAGCTTCTTTATAATCTGTGCAGGCATTCCACAACCTAGGTATTGCTCCTCGAAACGCCTAGGCTATCATATAATATGCCAAAGCATCAGTGGACCTCAATCATACAAAATCCCATAAATGAGTTGTTGTATAGTAGCATGAAGCGGAATCTGCAAATGATTTACTCTCCAAAATCTTCTAAGAAATTAACTAAGACCAACCACAAAGAATTCATTGAGAATAGGAAAAGCCAATTTACATGGTTAAAGTCTCCAATGAATGCAACTCGAATTACATAGTTAGAGTGCGCCTACTTACAGTGACCAAAATCTAGTGGATTCATCCATAAATGATTAGCTTCCCCGTACATTTCATCTTAGAATAGGATCACCCATCGGTATGCACCCCGAATACTTGGTGGGACCAATAGTCACTGAATTTTGGTTGAATGACATGGTGCGCATATAAACTCTCTACGAATAACCTAAATTATTTTGTGTTTGCATAATGTGGTTTACGTTGGAGGTAGTCCATGGGTAATTGGAACTGCCATCTGTCGGGGCTAAATAAACCTAATAACAGATCAAAGTACAATGAAACACAAATAATTCGTAATCGTATAAATGAAAGACAAAAAAATAATAATATACTAACCCCAGCCTAAAAACCTTGATTATTATTGATGGCAACTATTTCATTGTCCCATTCTATTCATCGTCCTTGTGAAGCCCCATATCATTGTCTGCAATATAAGGAAATTGATGGTCTACTGGACCGTTCAGGTTTCCAAAATGAAATGGGATTTGGTTCATGTATTCACATGGTAGGAGAATTCCGACCATGTTGTGAGAGAGAATAGAAGCTAAATTCTGGCCTCTTAAGATTGCTTTTATTAATTCAGGGCGGCTCAAGAGTTTTGTGGAACACACAAAGGAAAAAAAACACAATTTGCATGCATGATGCACCACCATCATCTATTTCCTCATTGCATTTCACTTTATTCAATTAATGTTCATTTTAGCTTTTTTCAGTACATAGGTTGCGGTCTCATCCAACATAGACTATCCATCCACAACATATATAGAGAAATAAAATTAATCGACCTTAAATGCAAAATGACTTTCAGGAGAACAAAATCAAGTCTCCAATCTAATTTCATCATTATAATATAAGAAGTGAACTCTGGCCCGAAGGAGAAGAGAACTCTACCTAGCATAAAGTTGCTCGACAAAATCTATTTCTTCATTATTTTGGTTTGTTATTATTTTTCTTTAGAAGGTTTGTTATTTTCTTGGATGGTGGTTAATGATGTATTATGAAATCAATCTAATGAACACAACATGCTACTAAAAAATAATATTAACAATGACAATCTAAATGTATATGTTCACTAGAAGTATACGTTCACTAGCAGTGCTCAAGATTGAACATTAAAGAAGAGAAGGCTTAAAAGGAGATACATACAATAATTTTGTAGTGTTATTTTTGGCAGCTTATCTGTTATATTGCTTAAAAATAAAGAAATAGAGTTAACCAACACTTTAATTTAAAAGATTAACCTAACATATTTAAAAATAATGAAATATATATTTTTTCAATATTTTTGTTCCCATAGATTCTGTGCAGATTATATTTTGTGGTGTTCATTGAGTTTGAATATAGATAGGTCTAAGTATTGATAAAATGAAGTACACTTGTGATGTCCATATTATGAAGATATAAGACCAACTAAGATAATTGAGAAGTAAGTTGAGGCAACTAAGATAACTGAGAGAATATACGCTTAACATTGGACTTCCCTGCCTATACCACACAAAAATTGAGTAACATGACATAATACAAAACAATTATAAATATATAACTTTTATTAGCACATATGCTTAGTTTGTGACCTGTTGTTGCAGTCTTTTTTATTATTTCCAATTTAAAATTTAAGTGTTATAGTCATCATTTCCTTAAGTGTTTCATTGATGACTGGTGTAGTGTTTGTGATAGGTGCTGTGCTTGTGAATTCTTCGTACCTAATTGTTTAGTTTTTTGGTTTTTGTATGTTTCAAGATAAATTTAAGAAACGCAAGGAGTCTGTTGGACTTGCAGGACAAAAAAGATTTGAGAGCATATTGCGTCATAAAGTTGCTAAGCTATTATCCAAGAGCCTGCACTCGTCTTCTAGTGTTGGGCAATGTTCTCATTTGTCAATTTCTGAGAGAGTAAACCTTGATTAGATTGTTCAGAGACTTGTCACACTCGTGCAGAACTTAGATTTCATAGAAGCAGATTCTAAAAGTCCTAATCCTTCTGCTTCTTCAATTACTATAACAAGAGGTCATCAAGAGAATTGTGGTAAACAATTACTGAAAATCAACCAGCTGAGTTTCAAACTCAAAGATGTGGAATGGTCCAAATGGAGCAAGGTATTCATAGTCATGCTCCAAAAGATAAAAGATTTGATGTTTTTACAGTATCTTTTGCTACCCTGAGGATTCTAATATGTCATTTTAATTCAGTTTTTCAATTCTTGCTTTTCCATCTTACACTTTAGGGTAAGCTGAGAAACTTCAATTCACACCACAATTGTCACCTTTGAACAAAATGGAAGATGCACAAGATGAGTGGCCTGACAAAATGGGTCATCGAGTCAGACAGATGACAGATGTGCTGAGAGTCAGACAGGCCTGAAGATTAGAGTTGGCAAAACAGGTTATCAGACTGTGTTCGTGTCATATCAACTTCGTATCGTGTCAAATTTAAGTCTACCCAAATAAGACCCATTTAATAATTGTATTAAAAGATTGAGACCCAAACCCGACACATAAAATAAATGGGTTACCCAATAACCCATTTAATATCTATATATTTAAGAAAGTAAATGTGTGTGCGTGGACATCCTGACATTAACAAAGTGACGGCGTTCTCACTTTAACAAAGTGAGAATGACCACTAAAATACAAAAAAACACAGATGTCAATACATATATATATATACACACACACACATACATACATACATAATAATTCTCTAGTGAGGGCATCGATATATGGGTTTGCGTGTGTGCGGGTGTGCATGTATGGGTGTGCATGCATAAGTGTGTGTGTGCAAGTGTGCGTGTGCGTGTGTGGAGTGCACCTGCAAGTACACGTGTGTGTATATTACACATTTAAGAACTTTAACTCTTAACTCTGATAAGGAAAAAATCGTGTGGATTTAGACCCGGTCCATTTAATAATTGTGTCAAATTTGACGACCAATATTCATTTATTCATGTCGTGTTTGTGTCGGGTAATTGGGTCGTATCAAATTTTGCTAGCCCTACTGAAGATATTAAAGTTCTGAAATTGATTCAAATAGTATCATAGGAATTTATTATTCAATATTTTCTTACATCTAGAAGAGTATGCTTATAATTGTAGAGACAAGGTGAGGAAAACAAAGATAACGAACTAATTATAGAGGTTGAGGCTTCTTCAAGAAATAGGTGCTTTTGTTGTCACTTATTTCAAATGGTTAAATATAATACACGTTTTTTGATACATTTTCTTTTAATTATTTAGGTGGAGTTTACATTCTTCATGATCGTTTGACCAGTTTTGTAGTTACCTAACACAATCTTTCATTTGAAAAAAAAAGAAATCAACAAGTTAAAGAGGAAGATAACCTGACTGAGACTGTCTTGTCAGGAGCTGGGTAGAGTGGCAAAAGTGGGTTAAAAGGTCACTGCAAATTGTTTAACAGTACATGTTTATAAAATGATTGTTGGCCAGGTCTATGTTTATTAAAAAGTTTAATGCTTGATATGACATATTGAAAGTTCTTTTAATTATAGAATATTTAATTCTTGGTATTCAAATTTTCGTTTATAATCAATTTTTTCTTTTTGAAAATAAAACAAATAAAAATTTGAAAAAAAAAAGTAAAGAAAATATTATAAATAAGGTATGGTTAGTGTTGCTCCACCGTAGAGCACTACATATAACCACCTTATAAATATTAAATGGATATGGTTATTTTTGGTATTTATGGGTGGATTTATCAAATATATTCATCTTAAATTTTTGTATGGGGTGGGTTAATCAATAGGGTGGCTATGTAGAAAATATGGGGCGAGATGTCACTACCCTTATTTATTGGGTTAAAAACTCTTTTAGTCCTTATAGTTTGATCAAATCCAGAAAAGGGAACTCATTCCAGGCTAATAGGTGTTGCTCTACAACTAGGGTGGGGCAAATTCGGATTTAAATCGAGTTTGGATCAATCCGATCGGATTTCAGGTTAATCGGGTTAAAGAAAAAATCATGCGAATATAACCCGAACTTATAATCTGATTCCAACTTAATTCAAATCGGATCTAATTTGGATGTTCTTATTGCTTGTTCTGTTGAAAAAATTGAATGAGTTCTATTAAAAAGCAGCAGCACATTCCTTTACAAATTGTCAACGAATCGTTTAAAGTTTTGAACCAAAACAAATCAACAACCCAGCAAGCAATTTTAACCAAAAGAAATTAGCAAGCCAGCTTGCAAATTCTAACCAAAACAAATCAATGCAACGCCTAAAACCAGTACGCCATAAATGCTCCCAACTCAACATACAAACAACTCCACAAATAAACCAAAAAATTAGTGCTGAAGACTGAGTCAACAACTTGATCAAAGCGGTGCTGACTTAGCGGCTTAGGTCGGCCATGGATCTGCTGTGCTTAGTGGCAGTTGAAGTGATCGAGACAGAGGCTCACGGCTTGGTACAGTGGACAGTGGTGGTGTAGTTGCCAGTTTGGTTTTACAGTGGACAATGGAGTTTTCATTTTGGAGTTTGGTAATGGTGGCGGCTTCAGCTTGTGTGTGTAAGTGTAGAGAAATTAGGTTATGTGATTTTGGCCTTTTTTGCTTGTGGTGGGTGTGACCGTGTGAGGCTTTGTGTTTGTGGGTGTGGTGCTTTGTGTGTGGGTGTGGTGGGGTGTGGGGCTTTGTGCCTTTATGTGTGGGTGTGCGTTTGATTTCTTTTTTCTTTAAATCCAATCTGATTGTGATCCGATCCGAATATAATTCGATTGAATTTACAAAAAAATCGTCCAATCGGGTTTATTCTTCAATCCGCTTACGATGCAAACCCAAAATATTCGGGTCGGGTCGGGCTATTTGCCCACCCCTATCTAGAACTCTAGGCTGAAACTTTTCCCTAGAAAGTTAAAGTCTAGATGGTCTGAGCCCGTCAAATTCATCAAAGTTTATCTTTGTGGCGCTCTTGATCTTCAAGATGAAATGACAGGCCAAGAATTCAAGGTAAATGGGCAGAGAGTGAAACATTACATGGGAGCTACCATGAACAACCCAAAGGAGGATCTATTCTTGAAGGATCCAGCTTGAGTAATCAACGAAAGTCAGGCTCAAGGACCTAAAACCAAGCACTAATTAGAATGCAACCCAATGATGGAAGTGAATTTTAAATTTTCAAGCACTTTAATTTAATTTTTGTTGCTATTCATTTTGTTCCTTTATTTCACTTAAATTTATGAAATTAACTTCTGTGCTTTAATTTAAACTCTTTGTTTTATTTTATGTTTTCTTGTCTTTAATCAGAAATTTGGAGCAAAAGAGTTGAATGCAAAACTTGGATGGGCAGAAAAAAAAAATGGACTGTTAATTGAATATAAATGCTGCAGTAGCCCTCGCAGCATCAGAGAAGAAAAATGACTCTTGGATGAACTGTGCATTTAACGGTTATGCTGCAGAAAATTATCTCAGGTTACAGCATCCGTGTCGGTAAAAGCTCAGTCAACAGTTCCAACGATAAAATAAAAAATTATTACCGTTGCTGACTATCAGGCTGACGCCAGCAAGACAGCAACGGTTTGAATTCAAAGATGGGCCAATTATTTTCAATGCTGTAGCAAAGCAAGGATGGGTAAAATTTTGTGCTCTCCATCAAGACCAAACCCAGTGCTGCCAATCGCCAAGGAGTTCGACTCTAACATGCTGCAACACGACGAGCGCATCATCTGGGTGAGGCAAGATCAAATTCCCCTAGACTCTAAAGAGATCTTATGTATAATTTATAATATTTATGTCTATTGCGGTACTGATGCCGTAATTTTCATTACGACATTATAGAATTTTCCTTAAATGTCAAATTGAATGAATTTTAATGATTATAATTAGATAAGTACTCATCAAATCTCTTTAATTTTATCCATCGACTTTTTTTATTATTATAATTGACTATTAAATATACGTAGCACACTTCTATTTTATCGATTCCTCAGCTAGATACTGTTAATTACCGAATTAATTAATTTGTAAATCTCATAATAATCTTGTTAATAATTAATTGTTTTAATTATCTATAACCGTAAACTAAGAAATTACATCTCCAGTGATTGTCCATGCAATCTTTGGCTCTGTTTGTTGATTATTTTCCATTCTCGGCTGGCTACTGCTTCCAAGTAATTATAGGAATTAGTATAGCTAGCTAAATAAATAATTGTAATAAATTGTTGTTTTGTTATTAAAGTTCAACTCCATCTGATTACTTAAAATAATGAAATAAAATAAATTCACACTCTCCGTCCAGCTGACCATATTTTTCCCTTTTTTTCCTTTTTTTTCCACATTAATTGCGTGCGTATATATATATATATATATATATATATATATATATATATATATATATATTTCCTTTCCAAATCCAGCCATCACATTAGCGGCGGCTTGCTTAACTTTTTCGGTTTTCGACTTTCGTTTTTTTTTCTCAATTTATATTTTTTAATTTGCAAAGAGGGTATGTTGGGAATATTAAAAGTATAGTGAGGATAATTTTGTCATTATAGAGAATGAATTTCTGATTTCCAATCCCCTCTCCTGAAATCAGAACTCCCGTAATCAATTCAAAATTCGTGTGGATCCCATGTAATTCACTTCCATTCCTAACTTCAATTTAAAAAATAAATAAGTTATTCATTTGGATTCCCATTTCGAATAAGTAAACACAGCATAATTTCTTTTAATTTGCTAATGTCGAAATAGAATAAATTCACACTCCCGTTCACATTAATTGCATTACCTTCAATTTGCTGATGGCGAAATAAGATAAATTCACACCCGGCAAAATGAAAGTATGTAACATTAAAATCAACAAACAAAATGTATAATTTGTTAGGTTGTTGCAGCAGTTGGCAAGGGACTTTAATTGAGTTGGCTTGAAAGCTTTGAAGTTTGACTCCGTTGTAAGATAAGATATCTGATAGAGTGATGTTATGCTTGGTTAATCAGAATATTTAGTTTGTATTCTAATTAAAGTGTCACTAATAAAAATTTATTATTTAAATTAAAATTTATATAATTTAATAATTATCTTTCACTCGATCCAATCTTATAGTAATATATTATTTGCCACATCAGTTAGAATATAAACTAAGTATCTTAATTAAGTACATATATCGTTATAGTATTTAATATGTGAGCGCTGTTGACTTCAAAATTATGAATTTACAATAATACTCTAGCTTTTCTGACAACTCAACGGATATCTCCATTAAAAAAAAAAAAAAAAAGGTTTGAGTGGGTTTGAGTTTTTTTTATTCACCTAATTCACGAGGGAACTATGCACATACAATTAAAACGACAAAGTTTCAAACAAGTAACAAGTAACAAGTAACAAAGTTTCAAATTAAGTCTCATATATATGACAGGTACAAATCTTGTCATTTTCCTGCCCATATAAGAGAGAGAAAGAATAAAGCGCTGATAACAATAATAAATGAGTAGTCATCATAAATGGAGCATAATAAAATTACGTAGCTTACTTTATATTCTACCAAGCTAAATCACATAACAATCTTGAAATTGATTGTTACAATTATTTATCACTGCAAATTAAGAAAGTTAGATCTCGATTGATTGTCCTAGTTTTAGAAGGTCTCTCTGTTTTAAATTATTTACACCGTTTGGTGATTCCTTCTCATACTCGATCGGCTACTGCTTCCAAGTTATACATGGTCTCTATTTTAAATAATAATAATAATAATAATGTACCTCCATATGTAATTATTGCTTGCATTCTTAGAAATCGAATCCATATATAATTATATATATAGGGTTTGATCACAGTTAGAGTAAGGCCAACAAAATGAAGGCACAGAAGATTGCGCAGATTGAGGATTTAGACCTTGAAGAAGAAGATGAAGTCTTCACTAAACCAACTTCGCAAAAGGGCAAAAGAAAGAGAAGTGCGATTTCAGTTGAGCAATACATTGATGACCAGAGGGGCCCTATCAAGGCTCCTCAAATCTTCATTAATCTTGATGACTACTTCGACGACGACGACGACTACTTGCACGTACTCAACTTTTTGCCTCACAACACCCCTTTTGGTAAAAGAAAGAAACCCTTTTCAAATCATTCATTGACTGAAAATGGGCAGTTTTCAAATTCCCAAAAAAACGACCCTTCTTTTGTTCGTGAGATCTGCTTGGAATCCAAGCCACCCAAAGAGTCCTTTAGAATCAAGGGTTGCTCTCATTCATATTGTACCGACTGCATAATAAAGTACGTGGCCTCAACGTTGCAAGAAAGCATTACAACAATCGGCTGCCCGGTAACCGGTTGCCAAGGCGTGTTAGAGCCCGAGTACTATCGCAATATACTTCCACAACAAGTTTCTGACCGATGGGGCAATGCGATGTGTGAGGCTGCGATTCATGGGGATCAAAAGTTTTATTGCCCTATCAAAGATTGCTCTGCCCTTTTGATTGACGAAGGAGGATCAGAGATGGCTATAAAGGAATTAACATGTCCTCATTGTAACAGAATGTTATGTAATTGATTAATTCAAATCTTCTTATAAGAGGGCAGATAGAAGTACCTCTTTCAAGTACTTTGATCTACTTTCCAAGTTTCTTATCTGTTCTGCAACAGCTTCATCAAGTCTCCAGCTTTACGCTTTCTCAGACTACGCAACTTCTTCATAACGTATCTGACTGTGCTATGAGGCTTGCTTAATCCCGGAAAGCTACTAAATGCATCAACTAAATGAGGTTGGTTTAGAACCAGAAATCCAAATTTGAGCGCTCCAGTGGGCATCTTCAGAGACAGCCCTCCGACCAGAGACACAGAGAGAGACGAATTGCTGGAAGAATACAGCTTTGTCAAACAGCCTTCCAGATCCCAGCCACACCCCAACCTTCGTAGTTGAATTCCAATCCCGAGAATGATGATCAATCACAGCTCTAGCCCCGTATTTTGCACAAACGGTTAATACATTCTCTATCTCTTTGTTGCTGTATAGGAAGACAGTTGGATTGATTGTTGGACCAAAATTGATTGCTGTATATGAATTCTGTATATTAAAAAATTGATTCTGTGATATGAAAAAAGAGAAAAGAGATAAGGATAACCTCTTTGTGTACGTCAGTCAACAAGCTGGAAAGCCAGAAGCTCATGAAAAAGACAACCATAGTAGTTTTGACTAATCAGTGCAGTAGTCCCTTCTAGTACTTCCACAGTCTTAGACAAGGCCTTAAAGATGGCATCTTCTTCCGAGATGACAAAAGCTA
Source organism: Clausena lansium (assembly GCA_030449835.1). Lineage (NCBI taxonomy): Eukaryota > Viridiplantae > Streptophyta > Magnoliopsida > Sapindales > Rutaceae > Clausena > Clausena lansium. The sequence continues at coordinate 1,163,737 of JASUUF010000146.1, read as the reverse complement.
CTTCTAAATCTGAATAAACCTAGAAAGAAGAAATTGGCTTCCATAAATAAGGAGTTCTTAAAAACAAAAAGCCAACAGATAACCAATCAGAATGAATCTTGAAACCCATCTTATGGCTTGATCAGAGAAAATAGAAATCTCCTCTTGCAATAGCATAATTGAGTCAAGTGGCCGCTATAATGAAAAACAAACACCTGATTTTTAACAAGGCCACAAATAACTGCCGCATGTGAAGGAAGAACATTTCCTCCAAGATATTTTGTATCCCATTGGAGCCTGGGAGGCTGGAGAGCTCAAAGTGATCGGATATATCCAAGAAAAGACGAGATCCAACTTCGCTTGTAACATCTAGAAGGTGCACAAAAGCTGAACTGGTAACAGCCTCAAAATCACCAATCCCAGAAATTACCGCCTGAGGCTTCAGCTTCTTTATCAGCTCCACCACCAAATCTGATTGGCGCGGCGCTTCAATTACTGTGAGATAATCCTCTCACGGGTCAGTGTCTGTACCCTACAAGAAGGAGATTTTTGTAGTTATGCAGCACAAGATGACTACTGACAACAAAGAAATTTGAAGGAGATGGGTTGGGGAAAGGTCTCCGAACATGATTCTAGCCAGGACCATAAATGCAGCGATTACAATAAAGTTCTCAATGCACTAAAGATTGGAATAAACTTCTTAGCTCCACTAGTCAAGGCTGCGAAAATCAACCATCAAAACATAAGATGAAGCTACCGCTGCTCAGTATATTCTTTCGACCTTTCTCCATCTCCCCCTTCAATGTCAACACAAGCCTTGTTGCCCAGTAATAAATGTACAAATGAATGTTTACGGGGAAAAAAATGGAAGTAAAAGGTGAAATAGTTGTGTATTGACCTCTTATGTTTAATCTCTCATTTACACAACTTAGCCTTCATAATATATACAAATATATTAATAAGAATACAAGACATGAGAACACAGGTGAAGCGCAATCATCTTTCAAGGCACTAAAAGGTTCTACAAACTCAGTGCTATAGATTTTCCAAACAGTCAAAGCTTTTAAATTTAAGTCAGCATGAACCTTGAGAATATAAGTGATTAAGACCACAGACATGAACAATTTTCAAATGCAACAACTTGACAATATGTTCATTATTAGTCAATCAAATTGTACTCCTTTCAAAATTAGGAAGTTAAAGAACAAATGGTAAGTTGCAGTCTGGCTGTCCAATATATATTACTCAAAAAAAATAAGAAAATAAAGATAAAGAACCAATCCATCAAAAGCGTAAAAGAGAAAATTGATAAAAATGAGCAAAGTATATTCATAATTTGCAACAAATAGAAAAGGAATCAACATGAGAAATCATATATCAACATTCGAAAACCATAAATTAACAAATCAAAATAGAGAAGTTGATACTCAGCATTTAAATATTGATGAGAACGCTTTGATAAGAAATCCTATATTAACAATACCTGAATCAATAAAACATTACCAATTAGAAATATTTTTCAATTGATTGATTAGGGGGATTAATTTAGGCCATAAATGAAGGGGAAAAAACAAGAGAGGATTTTGGGAGGGTGTCTTATGCTGAGAGAGTGAGAGGCGATTAAAAAAGAGAACTGCCCGCTTCTTTTTCTTATTGACGGTATAATTAAAATTTCTTTTGTAGCTTTTTTTTTTCTTCCTTATCAATTTATCATTTTTTGGTAGCATTCTAAAAATGCTACATTACTTTATATGGTACATAGCATTTAGAATTATGTTACTAATAGAATGATAAACGTAATAAAAAATAAAATATTATCTCTTGTGTAGGTAATGGCAGCTTTTTTTTAGTAAGTGTTACCAAAAATTAATTTTAATAGCATTTGCACAAAATGCTGCCAAAAGTGATATTTTTTTGTAGAGCAACAATAGTAACGAAAAAATAGTAAAGTGTTGTTTTTCTACTGTTAATGTAGTAAATTATTACATTTCAATAATTTGCATAGTGGTTTGTTATTTCACCATACTTATAGTACTGAAAAGGTAATAACCCTTTAATTAAACATATGTAATACAAAAGATTACAGTGCATGCATGCACCTAATCAGAGTGGTCAGGATTTCTTCCATAACGAGGGACAACAAGAAAATCAAGAATTTCATTTGCAATCCCATTGTTAGGAATACTGCCAATCAGAATTCGCGGAATAATGAGACCCTCCGACCATTCATTAGTTGAAAATTTCAAATTAGAAAATTTATTCATATATGCATATATTAAAAGAGTGCAGCTACCATGCAACTGTTGCATGGTACCACACTTTTGTCTTTTATTTTTTGACCCCTTACTTTCTTTTTTATTTATAATTTATTTATAAGGTTAAGATAATTTCATTTTCCAATTCTCTTTTCCTCTCCTTTGTATTCAGATACTCTGTCCCTTTTTCTCCATTTAAATAATTAATCAACTATTAGTCAGTAACTCCCTTCAAATGAAAATATCATTAATCTACCAATTATCTCAATTATTTTTCACATCACAATTAAGAAAAAAATATAGTAACTTGAATTGAATATTTGGATGGCAATTATGAGGCCGTGGCAATTGAATAAATTAAAACAACAATCAAAATCTATATGCTAGAAGTGATTGATGTATATTAGTGATTGATGTATATTAGTTTAGATTTATAAATAAAGTTTAAATTTTGCTATTTACGAGTAACAAATAACTTTGAAATTAAATTATATTGTCATTATTTTTTTATTTAAAGTTCAGTGAGCACATATTTTAAAGTGGCAACTAAAGTATAAGGAAAGAAGATAAAACACATAGTTTTTATACTTATTTATTTAATATTTTATTTTAATAATATTGTGCTAGTTTTATTTTTCAAGTAAATTTATTAATTAAATTTTAATATCAAGTTATCACTTATTTCACTCCTTAGATTAAATAAAATAGAGGGTTAGATATTGATGTTTAATTTTAAGTCAAATTTTTAAGTTGAAACAACCCACCCATTTTTTAATAATTTTAAGAGTGATGATACAGCTACAAACTCTTGTACAAAATTATTTTGTACAAACTGATTTGGCATTAACTCATTGGTTTAATAAAAATACAAAATAATAGAAACAAATCATGTGGGCCAAGAGATATTTAATTCAATCAATTTCATCATGCCACATCAGTTTGTATAAAATAAATTTGTAGAACAGTTTGTAGCTATATTATTGCTATTGTTTTAATTATTCATAAATTTGAGGCAATGTAGATTTATTTGTCAAAATTTTAAAACATTTGACTTTTTAGAATTTCAGTATAAAATAGGGAGTCTAGTGTTAATTACCATACCATAGTTTCCTACCGTTGAAACTAGTCTCACATTAGATCTAACGGTGCACTACAAGAAAAAGGGTCATTTCCAAGGGCAAATACCCTCGAAAATACGCAAAGACACTCATTTCCGAGTGTGACGTGCCATTGACTGTCGTCGTATTAAGTCTTATAGAAAAAGAAAAATTTCCGATGAGCCGTCGAAAGAAAAAAATTATTTCCGAGGGATTTTTTTGGCTTTCCCTTTACCACTCTTGCCTTTTGTCTTCCATCTAGAAAGTCCACAAGTTGGACATTGAGATGCATTTGCATATTCTTTGTAATCGATTATACAATCATTCATACATGCATTAATTTTCTCATAATGCAAACCAAGATCTTTAACAATCTTTTTTGCACCATAATTAGATGTAGGCAATTTTTCGCACATAGGAAATGCATCCTTCAAAACCTCCAATAATGTGTCAAAGGATTTGTTACTCCAACCAATAATGCATTTGATATGCATTAGCTTGACAATAAAAGATAGGTTGGAATATTTTGTACAATTTGAATACAATTGTTATTGAGCCTCTTCTAATAATTTGTAAAAACTTGATGCATTATTGTTAGATTCCTGGGAAAACTTTCTTCAACTAACCCAAACATATCATCACATCCATCATCATCATCACTATAATAATTACCATCAATATCACTATCACTATTGCTCTTTCTAGTTTCCCCATGACAATACCAAGTAGTATAGTCTAATCTCATCCCTTTATATAAAAGATGTCTCTCCACCTCATCCCGAACTAGTCTATATCTGTTGCTACACTTAACACATGGACATAAGATTTTTTTATCCTCATATTTAATGTGGCTAAAAACATAATCAAGAAAACTTTTCACCCCACTAACATATTCACTTGCTGATCTTTCTAATTGAATCCATGATTTATCAACTGGCATCGTGTCTTAATAAAAAAAATATATATGAAAAGCATAATCATTATGCAAGCAGCAGCAACAGTAGCACTCAAGAGATATACAACATCATTTTAAGATATAGAAGCCTCTGCAGATTCTAACCTGCAGAATATAATCAAGAAACTAGCCACCACAAAGCATAAAAGCTTCTTCGGATAATAGTACAGCAATCAAACATAAGCATTAGTATTAATTTATTATAATTTATCTGCAGTAAATATAAGAGTAAAAAAGAATAAAATCGAAGGCCAATAACAAAGAACCTAAACTCTACAACTTGCTTGAACTACTTTGAACATAATACCACATACAAAAATGACTAGAAAAAACTATAGATTAATTAACATATATGTAGAATAAATTATTATAGCCCTCTAACGTAAAAATATTGTAATAAAAACAATTCATAAAATTGTTTAGAGATCACAATGCATTCTGGAAATGCCAGCTTAAGGCTACTATCAGCAGACTCCCTATGCTTCTGGATTTATCTTGTAACTCTAAGGACTAGCTATCACTTTAGACATTTAAACATACTCTGCATTCTATAACATTGCAATAGATTTTTCTTCAAGTAACTGGTCCGACTTTAGCTAGCTATCACTTTAGATTTGCAAAAAAAAAAAAAAAAAAAATTAGAAGCAGCAAAACCAGATAAAAAAACAAAATCAGAAGCAGAAAGTGAGCGATTAAGCAATAGATAGTAACAATTAAAAACTCATGGGAAATAATTAACCCTAAAACTCATCAATGAAATAATTAAACTAAACCATAAGTTAATTTGAAGAAAAAAAATGAAGTCTGCTGCAAATAGAGAGAGTAACAATGAGATAATTACCTTTGCGCGATCGAGAAGTGAGAGGTGAGAGCGAAGCCCCTGCACGATCGAGAAGTGAGAGATGAGAGTGACGATGACGCAGTTGATTCGAGCAATTTTTCCACTGAAGCCCACCCGCGAAAAAGAAAGTGTTTTGAAAAGTAACTTTTTGTGTTTGCTTTATTTAATTTTTTTTAAATATGTTTATTTACAATTATCTCTTAAAAGAAAAGTATAGCCCACCCGTGATTATGTTTATTTAATTTTTATTAATATGTTTATTGAAAATGTCAAGCAATTTCCTTTGAAAATGTCAAGCAATTTCCTTATTGTGGTAGGCTTTAGTGTTTTAATTTATGTTATACAATTATCTTCTCCCATGTGTTGGGCTCTTAGTATTTATGTTTGTATGCATTATCTAAAATATATTTTTGACTTGTATTTTAAACTTAATAAAAAAATAATTCCACCTTTTGTTATTGCTTTATTTAATTATGTTTATTTGCAATTATTTCTAAAAAGTGAAGTAAAGCCAACCCGTGATTATTAATAGATTAACATTAATTAAGACTTATATTATATTTTTTAACGCTATATTCTTCACCACCGAGGGGAAACTGTCCTTAGAAAAGCTAATACTATTTTTCATTCTTATCTGATGGCTCTTTTTTACCTTTAAAAAATGTGCTTATCACCAAGGGTAAATAAAGCCTTCAGAAATATCTCGTCGGTAAAACTACCTTTTGTTGTAGTGGTGACTGCACAAGAAGATAAAATAGGGGTACTATACAATAGTTGCACGGTAGCTGGACTCATATTAAAATAAGAATTCTAAATGTTAATCAAGTAAAGTTTTTCTAATATAAAACCTGTGAAAGGAGTTTCACGAAAAAAGATATGACTTTTCCAATATATTTGTTGTAAGTAGACTTTTTTTTTCCACAAAAATATTCAAGAAGAAAGAGAGCATAATCAACTAAACTGATTTGGACAATACCACACGATTTTAGCTTCAGACAGACTAACATAATTAATAGATTGACACACGATAGTTTTATTTATTACGACAGAATAAGTACATGATGCAAATAAATATGGTCTCTTGTATTAGAGACCTTTGTTATTAAATTGAACCATATCGATACTCACATGACTGACAGGTAATAACAGTACCCATCCTTTTATTTAATTAAACAAAACATAAGAGAGTAACGGTGCATGCATGCACTTAACCAGTGTGATCATGATTTCTCCCATATTGAGGGACAACAAGAAAATCAAGAGTTTCATTTGCAACGCCATCATCGATGATACTACCAAACGGGAGGACAACGGGATTCTCTGACCACTCATTACCTACAAAATTCATATTAAGAAATTTATTCATAAATGGATATATTACAATAAGAATTATAAATGATATTCAACTGAAGTTGGTCTAAAATTAAGCCTGCGACAGAGTTTCCATATCCTTGAATTCAGAAAAGATCTCCGCTTTCGGTGAACTGTATTCAAAAGTAAAGTACTTGAGCTTGAGCGAGTTCTTGCCTCTGTTTTAATATGATATAACGCATGGTGTATATGATTATATATAGATTTAATTAGCCGACGGTGCATTGTAACATAGCAAAACAAATAACGCATGGTGTATATAAAACGGATCAACGGCTGAAGTTTTATCGTACAAAAGTCAGTAAGATTAACGGCTGTGGCTCAATTGTATGTGGGAAAACCACAAAATAAATAATCATAAAAAAGTAGACGAACAAAGAAAGTAATACCAAAATTAATGTTCATGGCCGAAACTAATTTGTTGCTAATTAAGACTTAATCAGGCTTCATATATACTAAAATCGTACAGACGTAAAGACTTTTCAAAATTAGATCCTTTTCACTATTAGTTACAGAGGCCACACATTAATGATGGCATTAGATCGAATCTAATGGTGAATGAATTGGCATCGTTAAAGACTATTTAATTTTCAATGTTTACTATAAGATTGCATGAGATTAATGATTTAAAATTTATGTCAAAAATTAAAATTGAAATGACCCCTACCTTATAATTAATTATAGAAAGAGATTTATTTGCTTTCATACAACTCGATTCTATAATTTTTAGTTGTTGTAATCCTTACAGAAATACCACATCATGACATCAACCAAATCAAGTGAAGATATTGGACAAATAATAATGAAAGAAATTAATCATTTTCATGGACAGGCGTAGATATGACTTTTTCTCGAAGGTATATGGATATGAGATATGTGCTACTGGCCATTAAGGCTTTGTTTGTAAATTTGCGAGAAAATGGAAAAGGATGGGCTAAAGCTGAAAAAGAAAAGTTAACAGCTAGTTAATTTAATTTGTTAACTAGTAGTTGAAAGTGGAATTTGGTTTAGGGAACTTTATATTAGTTAGAGACACGGGGTAACTGTTACATCATTCTTTCATCAATTGGATAATAGCACCAAAGCAAACTTAAAAATGTACCGAAATTTTTTCTATTTAAAAGCGGAAAATATATTATTCGTTGCATGTCAAATCGGTGAATTCATACATCCACTGATCGATACAAGTACATCATCGCAATATGTCTTGTGAATTAGTTGGGCCAATTATGAATTTACAAAATTATTTAATTATCATCTATCAAGTTGAAATATAATTTCAAAGGAAAAAACCGATGAGGGGTCACAGTGCTGGAACTTGGAACTAATTAATTAATAGCATTATTGTTAGTCACAGAGGATGTGTATTTCGATTCTTTTGGAAGGTTCAAATTAGTAAGTTGTATAGCCAATAAAATTTTTTGCATCAGTTTGAGTCGTGTGTTAAGGGCTTTGTTCAACTGATTTAAATGTTCTGTTCCTCCTGACTAAATCAGTTTTTTTTTTTTTTTTTTTGTCTTTTATGAAGATTCATATTCAATTTTATTCTTACTTTATTAATATTGATTTTTGTTCAATTTTAAGAACGTAAAAATTGTGTACATTTGCAATTGCACGTCAATTACTTAAGACCCAGTGGCGCTTCGCCTGCATTGCGATATTCACAGATATACAAGGAAAACAATGATTTGATGATCAAAATAGTGATTTAATTAGTCCTCAAAGGCTTCACTAAGTGGTTATTGATGATCATTTGGATATCCATGGGAGGTGGGAAACAAAGAAAAAAAAATTGACTTTTAGCACCCTTTTACCTTTTTGATAATATATAATATTAAATAAAATTTAAAAAAATTAGTGGAAGAAATGTAATGGTTTGATTTAACTATTCATGGAAATAGAGCTCAATTTGTGGTGAATTTAGTTAGTCGAAAGAATGGAATTGTTTGATTTATTCCTTAGTTATGGTAGTAGAATATTTTTGGAATCTATTAAATTTTATTAGTCAAGAGGTGAGAATCATATAATTTAAGAAGGAAGTATATATCAACACGAGAAATCATATATCAACATTCGAAAACCGTAAATTAACACATCAAAATAGAAAAGTTAATTTACAGTTTAAATATTGGTGGGAAGGCTTTGATAAGAAATCCTATATTAACAATACCTGAAACAATTTTTTAATTAGAAATATTATTCAATTGATTGATTGGGGAGATTAATTTAGGCCATAAATGAAGGGAAAAACCATGAGAGGATTTTGGGAGGGTGTCTTACGCTGAGAGAGTGAGAGGCGATTGGAAAAGAGAAACGCCCGCTTCTTTTTCTTATTGGCGGTATAATTAAAATTGTTTTAGGCTTCGGTCAGCTTTCTTTTGTAGCTTTTTTTTTTTTTCTTATCAATTTATAATTCTTTGGTAGCATTCTGAAAATGCTACATTACTTTATATGGTACATAGCATTTAGAAATATGTTACTCGTAGAATCATAAATATAAAAAAAAGTAAAATATTCTCCGTAATGGCGGCATTTTTTAGTAAGTGTTACCAAAAATTAAAGTTAATAGCACTTTGCCAGAAAATAAAAAAAATATGCTACTGCACACAATGCTGCCAAAAGTGATATTTTTTGTGGTGTAACAATAGTAACAAAAAAGTACTAAAGTGTTATTTTTTATTGTTAATGTAGTAAATTATTACACTTCAATAATTTGTATAGTAGTTTGTTATTTCACCATACTTTCAGTAGTGCAAAGGTAATAACGCTTTAATTAAACATAGGTAACACAAAAGATTACAGTGCATACATGCACCTAATTACAATGGTTAGGATTGTTCTATATTGAGGGACAACAGAAAAATCAAGAATTTCATTTGCAATCTCATCATTAGGAATACTGTCAATCGGAATTGGCGGAATAATGAGACCCTCCGACCATTCATCAGTTGAAGAATTCAAGTTAGAAAATTTATTGGTATACGCATATATTAAAACAAGAATTCTAAATGTTATCAAGTGAAGTTGTTCTAAACCTGTGAAAGGAGTTTCACAAACATAGATATGACTTTTTGTAAGATATTTGTTGGAAGTAGACTCTTTTTTTTCTTACAAAAAAGGGTTATTTTTCGCCTACCTCATATGTTTCAACAAATTTTAGCATGCACCCTAATGTTTCAATACCTATCACCACACACCCTAATCAGCAACTTTCGCTGTTAAGTTTGATGGAGCAAGGGTAAAATGGAAAATGATGGTTTGCTCACGTGATCCCGGTTAGCGTTAATGATCATCTCCAGTATGCTATGTTTTGCTTGTTAGTGCTTATGTGTTTTGGCGACAAGCTCGACCACGACCAAATCAAAAGTAATTGAGAATGTTCAGCGTCGTAGGTTGCAGGCTTTCGGCAGATTCAGAATTTTAGACTTCTGTCCAACGTTAACAAAAAATTTTCTTCGTAAGAAATGGGACGAGTTATTACGGTCCTTTAAAGATCAAGAAAACGCACTGTTTCCTGTGATAAGAGCAAGAAAGAAGTTGAAGGAAGAGTGGTCATCAAAGAAAGCTAATCGTCAAGAGCATGAGGATGAGGAGGAGTATGTATTATCTTATGTCGATATGTGTTGTCTTATGTCGATACCCTGTTAGATTTGCAGCTTCCAGATCACCAGAACAGGAAGCTTAATGAAGAGGAAATATATACTCTGTGCTCTGAATTTCTCACCGCCGGCACTGACACCACGTCGCCTGCACTGCAGTGGATCGTGGCTAATATGGTGAAATACCCACTTGTTCAAGAGAAGCTGTACATGGAGATCAAAGGAGTTGTTGAAAACGGAGAGGAAGAAGATACGGTGAAAGAAGAGGAGTTGCAGAACATCCCTTATCTGAAAGCGGTTGTTTTGGAGGGATTGAGAAGGCATCCTCCAGGGCATGTCTTGGTGCCGCATGCCGTGACAGAAGACTTCACCCTGGATGGATATGTGATACCCAAAAATGGAACTATCAATTTCATGGTAGCCGAAATGGGTTCGGACCCGAAAGTCTGGGAGGATCCAATGGCTTTCAAGCTCCAGAGATTTTTGCGTGATGCAGATTTTGATATAACGGGGAGTAAGGAAATTAAGATGATGCCATTCGGTGCTAGGAGGAGGATTTGTCCGGGGCTCGGTTTGTCTATGCTTCATTTGGAGTATTTTGTGGCTAATTTGGTTTAGTGTTTTGAGTGGAAGGCTGTGGATGGAGATGCAGTGGATTTTTCAGAGAAGCAAGAGTTATCTACCATGATGAAAAATCCATTACGGGCTTGTATTTCTCCAAGAATTAGATGCAAAAAGTGGATGTTCTATAAATCCAATCAAATAATCCGAAGAAAATTTATTTTCATCACTTGCTTCAAGTAAAGAAGAAAAACTAGCAGAAGATACACCCTTCTCAGCCGCATCTTCATATTTCAGCAACAGTATTTGAAACGAAGGGCAAACAAGTCTTTTACTCAAATAATTGAAAATTTCATTAAAATTAATGACAAAATTTACTAATTAGGGTGTGCTGTGATAGTTGTTGAAACATTAGGGTGCATGTTAAAATTTATTAAAATATATAGGGGCAGACAAAAAGTAGTCCTAAAAAAAATATTCAAAAAGAAAGAGAGCATAATCAATTAAACTGATTTGGACAATACCACACGATTTTAGCTTAAGACATACTAACATAATTAATAGACTGACAGACGATAATTTTATTTATTATGATAGAATGAGTACATGATGCAAATAAGTGGTCTCTTGTATTAGAGACCCAGTTTTATTACAGGAGAGACATATAGCGTATTTCAGCCAAGCATTTTGAGGAAAACATCTTCTTTCTACATACAAGAAGGAGATACTTGCATTAGCTTTGGCAATACAGAAATGGAGGCCATACTTGTTGGGCAAACAATTCATAGTCAAGACTGATCATCAGAGTCTTAAGCATCTGTGGTCTCAAAAAATCACAACTGCATCTCAACAGAAATGGTTATACAAATTCATGGGATATGATTTTAAAGTGGAGTACAAGAAGGGTAGGGGGAATGTTGTAGCTGACGCTCTATCTCGAAGTCATGGACAACCACAAGGTGCTATATTTGCTATTTCGCAGTTGTTACCACGGCGGCTTGAGGTGATTAAAGAAGAGGTTGTTGTTAACCCAATATTACAAGCCTTGTAAAAAACAATTCAGCAAGGGGAAGCATTGGGGCCATGGAAATTAAATAATGGAACTATATTCTTTAAGGATCGTATATATTTATTGGAAGACTTTGAACTTGTGACAGCCATTATTAAAGAATTTCATGGAAGCACCCATGAAGGCTATGCGAAAACTTTACAACGCATCAAGGCAATTTTTTATTAGAAGAACACAAGGAAGTAGATTAAAGCATTTATACGAAGCTGTGACATTTTCCAGCGCCACAAAATAGAGCAAATGGCCCCCGCCGGGTTGTTACATCCCTTCTAGTTCCGCAACAAGTTTGGGAAGATATTTCCATGAACTTCATTGAACGGCTGCCAGCATCCAACAGTAAGACAACAATATTTGTAGTTGTTGACTGTTAGAATGAAGTGTGAAGACAGCTCATCAAGCATAATGGGCAAGCTCATCAAAAATGATAAGATAACTTGGTGACTCAGCTAGCACTCAAGGAGACAAAGCTTAATGGGGAGAAAGCTTAGTGAAGTCATTGGAGACAAAGCTTAGTGGAGACAAAGGCCGTGTGATTAGCTAATAAAATAATATAGCAAGCCTGTAAAGTAATGTAAAATTGTAGTATATATTCCAGCTAAAGGAATGGAAACAATGTGTGCATTCACGAAATATTCCTTCATATTGCATTATTCTTTCTTGGTATCAGAGCAGCCTTTAGCGTTCTATTCAATGGAATTTGCTAAGGGTGAACCTGGGATTCAAGAGCCAAATGTAAGAAACACAAACATTGCACCAGTTGTAAATGAAACACTCACAGCACAAAATGCTCAGTCAGCAAATACTGCAGCACAAACAACAGGAGCTATAAATTCTACAAATAACGCACCTTTGAATCATCACTTTCATGACAGCAACTAGTGAAGCAGGTAGTGAACATGGATGGTGTCTGGACAGTGGAGCCACACATCATGTCACAAATGATCTCAGTAACTTAAGCCAAAGATCTGGGTACAAAGGTAAAATTAAACTCCTAGTTGGTAATGGAAATGAGTTAAGCATCTCTCATATTGGCAATGTTATCCTACACACACCTGATAGCACACATCTCACAATATATGATGTGTTATTTTTTTCCTGAAATATCTAAAAATTTGATGGGTGTCGAAGACAGCAAATATAAAAACTTACTCTAAATAAGATTGTATATAGTGATTGAGCAAGGTCATGTCCACAGAGATCGGTAATTATTTAAATCCTTTTTAAAAGAAAATGTAAAATTGGGGGATTGTTGATAACAATAAAAATAAAATGAAAGTAATAAGAATGCAAATTAAAAGTGTAATTCAAAATGAAAAAACTCTAGTTGAAGGAATTAACTCAGCTTTGATTCGACTACTGATCATTGATACAAATATAAATCATTATTACTTATAAATAGACCGGTTATAGCTACTGAGACCCTCTAATAGCCAATCTCTCCTTAACTAGTTGATAATCAAGGTACCACCATTGATTATTTCCCTAATCAATAGACAACCCTAGATACAATCATAGGATTTAATCAATTGATAGCCTGAAAAACTAGAGAGACTCAAATCTTAATCAACACATATGATGATTCATTTAAATTAGATTATTTATTCTCATAACACAACGCACTGCTATGCTATTTGCCACAGATATCAAAATCTTTATACCATGAATCTTTCAATTGGCAGTAGATAAAGTTGATAATTAAATAGTGGCCAATTATCTAATTAACAAACATAATCATGACAGTAATTCAGAGAATAAGCAAATACCCGAAAAGCAATAAAACAATTAAAGTATAAGAAAGATCTCACAGTATTGATGAATCAAAGCTTCATTAATCCTCAACCAAAAAAATGAGTTTAGTTACTCATAGAGAAGAGAAAAAAGATTTTTCTAGGGTTTTTCTTTAATTGCGTTCTCTCCTTTTGTAATTCACGTCTTTTCTCTCTTATAATTTCCACAAAAAATAAAAATACTAATCTCTAAAATATTATCTAGAGATTTAATTCAAAATTACAAAAATAATCAAATAGATAAAACACGGCAAAATAAAAACTGCAGGTTCTCAGTTGACAGCACGCGCCCACGCCTTATCAACAAACTTCTTTTGAAGCTCAGAATTTCTCCATGAAGACAATTCCTCCTCAAACATCATCTTTTAACTCAATTTAGCACCAATCAATAGAATTGCACCTACAAAAATAAAGCACAAGTAAATCACTATTATTAAGTGCAAAACATGGATATTAAGGGGAATAAACTTATGCACTCCAACAAAATCTCATAAGCATTTCAAGCCTGGCCAATCAAAATAACCTTGATATAACTTTCACTAATGGAATTTGTATTGTAAAGGACAAGCTGAGGAGAGTTTTGCTCAGAGGAACTGAGAAAGGTGGTCTCATAAGGTAAATGGAGTCAATAAAGTTGGTACACAGAGAAACAAAAATGAAGTTGCTTCCACTTTTATTTGTGCTGAATCACTGTATGCATCATTGTGTGATCCTGTTAGTTCAAAGGAGTCTTATCAGATTTGAGTCAAAACCTTTAGTGTTTCATTCCAATGTCAAGTCAGAGTCTGTTCCTGAGAATGTAAAACAAATAGGCATTATGTTGATGCCGAAAAACGACCTCAACAGCTGAATTTATTTTCTCAGGGAATAACAGCACGAATCCGCACCAAACGTCAATCTGACCGTGACTTCAACACCTGCCAACCACAAAACACGGTTAGGACACGCCGGGAAGAGTTCCGGCGTGGACCCTCCGATGTTTAAGTCAGAAAATTTGAGTGTAGGGAGAAAAATAATGGGAAAAAATTAGAGAAAGAAAATCTCAGGTGGTGGTGTTATAAATCCTATGGAAGGTTGAGAACTTCAGGTCTAGTCGTTTTTGGTTCAATTTGCCAACCCCTTCACTTGATACTCCCTTTAGTTTAAATAGACCTCTTAGTTATGGGCGGTTTCCTTGTTTTCAGCCATCTCTTTGGCAGTTACAAGTGGTTACTTATCTATTTGAGGGATAGTTGAAAGGATAGTGGCACATAACTCCCCTAGAAAATAAGCCACGTTATCTTGACAAATGACACGTCAAGCTGGCATATTCTTGGGTTGGACATATGAATTTTCAAGTCGACTTACCTCATTTCCAGGTCGGATTGGTGAACTCTATAGTAGTAGTGTAGACAAGATCATGTTTTTAAACCAGGTTGCCAACATAGGCTCCAGGTCGTGTTCATAAACCAGGTAGCTAACATAAGCTCCAGGTAGTACTCTCGAGGTCAGCTCAACAGCAGTAGATTCCGGACGTGCTAGGATCGACCATACTTAGTGTCGTTAGAAAAATCCAACCCAAATACCAGTCCCCTAGTTTTCAATATCGGGAAGTTATTATCGATGTTGGAAACTAATAGTTGAAAAATAGAAAAATTTTCGCAAACCCAGCACCAGTCCCTGAGTTTTCAATACTGAGAAGAATGAGCAGTGTTGAAAACTTGAAATAAAAAGAAATAATAATAATAATAAAACTCACCAAGTGTTCTGAAGAAGACGATCTACCATTCGGAAGCACACATTTATGATTATGGTGGAAATCTCGTTGAAACCAGCCGACACAAGTTAAAAAGGTGAGGCAAATGAAAACGACAAGCACAAAAGAGAAATAGGGTAAGACGAGCCTTATTGAATCATAAGCGTTGAGAATGGACGGCTAAGATAATGCGCCTTTATCAAATGGACGCGATCAGTTTTGTTGTTTTTGCAATTCAAAATTCATAATCCATTTATTTTTGTCTTCTCTAGCTTTATTTGTTAGCCCAAATCACGTGTTTTTTTTTCTTTTTCCTTCACTGACAAGCCCAAATCACATGTTTACTGTTTTAACTTATTCACAAGCTCATGCCCCACACATTTTTAGATTCTTTTACTAGTTTATCAATGTTTTAACACTAAATGTCACAGACGAAATTGAAATGTATTTTTCTAAGATATCACATACTATTACAAGTATGTGATAGAAAAATTTGAAATGTCCAGGTCGATCTCAATTTGGTTTGATATGTATATCAATGTTTTCAATCTCAATTTAGCACCAGTCAATAAAATTGCACCTACAAAAATAAAGCACAAGTAAATCACTATTATTAAGTGCAAAACATGGATATTAAGGGGAATAAACAATGCAAAACTAATGCATAAAATGCACTCCAACAAAATCTCATAAGCATTTCAAGCCTGGCCAATCAAAATAACCTTGATATAACTTTCACTAATGGAATTTGTATTGTAAAGGACAAGCTGAGGAGAGTTTTGCTCAGAGGAACTGAGAAAGGTGGTCTCTTTAAGGTAAATGGAGTCAATAAAGTTGGCACACAGAGAAACAAAAATGAAGTTGCTTCCACTTTTATTTGTGCTGAATCACTGTATGCATCATTGTGTGATCCTGTTAGTTCAAAGGAGTCTTATCAGATTTGAGTCAAAACCTTTAGTGTTTCATTCCAATGTCAAGTCAGAGTCTGTTCCTGAGAATGTAAAACAAATAGGCATTATACATAGGAGACTTGGTCACCCAAACAAGCAAACCTCGATGAAACTAATGTCTAGCTGTAATCAATTCGAAGGAATAAATAAAGTGTTCAATGTCTTTTTGCTAAACTTGTATGCATGGAAAAAGCCATAAATTGCATTATTCGTCTACACTAGAGAAAACAACCAAACCACTTGAATTGGTGCACACAGATTTATGGGGACCCGCACCTATGAGCTCTAATAATGGTTATAAATATTACATGAGTATAGTAGATGACAACACTAGATATACATGGATTTTTCCCTTAACAGACAAAGCACAAACCACAAACATTTTTATTAAATTTAAGAACTTTATTGAGAAATTCATAGGTAATAAGATCAAATGTGTCCAAAGTGATTGGGGAAGTGGATTCAGACCACTAAAAGGATATCTAGAGTCACAAGGAATAATGTTTAGGCATCCATGCCCCTACACGTCACATCAAAATGACAAAGTTGAGAGGAAACACAGGCATATCACGAAAACAGCTCTCACACTTCTTGCTCAATCTAAATTACCATTAACATTTTGGCGGGATGCATGTGAGACGGCTGTGTATCTTATAAATAGACTTCCAACATCTGTGTTGAACCATGCATGTCCTTATGCCAAACTCTATCAAAATGAACCAGATTATAGCCTCCTCAAAACATTTGGATGTGCATGTTATCCTCATTTGAGACTATACAATAATCACAAGCAACAATATAGGACATCAAAGTGCATTTTCGTAGGTTATAACATGAATCACAAAGGTTATAGATGCCTACACAATTCAGGGAGGATATACATAGCAAGGAACGTAATTTTTTATGAAAATGACTTTCCTTTCATTAGTGACCCCTTGTTTAAAACACCAAATCAGTCACAAAGTCAGCACGCACAAAATTATTATATGCAACTGTTCTCTGTGCCATGTATGTCATCTAACTGTGATTTTTCAGCTCATAGAGATTCAGCTCTCACCTTAAAGCAGAACACTACTCAAACTCATGATACAAATGACAGTTCACCCGACCATGTTGAAAACCAATCACATTCTCCTCTTCAACAAACTGAAAACACTCAAGCCATTTTTGAAACCACAAATGAAGAATCTGAAGAAACTGAACATAATCTCCCACCAGAAAACCATGAATTACTATCAGATAAACCAAAAGGCCACCCAAGATCAAAGGTAGGAATCTACAAGCCTAAGATCTATCTGGCCAAGAGAGAACAAAAAGATGCTGAACTTATTCCATACAACACTGCAAATGCCTTAAAAAAGAAGGACTGGAGGAATGCAATGAATGAGGAATTCAATGCTTTGCAGCTCAACAATACTTGGGAGGGGAATATGAAGATCATAGGAAACAAGTGGGTGTACAAGATCAAAGATAATCCAGACGGAACTGTGTCAAGATACAACGCAAGGCTAGTGGCTAAAGGGTATCACCAAGCTGCAGGAGTTGATTATACAGAGACCTTCAGTCTAGTAGCAAATAGTGCAATAGTAAAAATGACGTTAAGTATAGCAGTAGCAAAAGGATGGGAAATAAAGCAAGTAGATGTTAATAATGCATTTTTGAATGGTGAACTGAATGAGGAAGTATATATGGAACAATCGGAAGGGTTTCTTGATCCAAAGCGTCCAAAAGCAGTATGTAAGTTGAAGAAAGCTCTCTATGGGTTGAAGCAGGCACCGAGAGCTTGGTATGAAAAACTTAAAGGAGCTTTGATTGAGTGGGGGTTTAAGAATGCAATCTTGACACATCACTCTTCTATCAAAGTAAAAGGGATAACCATTTGTTGGTTTTAGTATATGTTGATGACATTCTAATAACAGGAAGTCAAATCAAGGATATACAAAAAGTCATTGACTTGCTTGGAAACAAATTTGCTCTAAAAGAACTTGGCTCATTAGCATACTTCTTAGGAATTGAGGTGAAGAAAGATGAGTCAGGAATGCGTTAACTCAAACCAAGTACATCCAAGATTTATTGAAGAAAACATGCATGCAAGATTGCAAAGGAAGTCCCACTCCAATGAATACAACAGTCAAGTATAAGGTGAACCCAGAAATTAAAGAGGGTGGAAGACCATTTGAGGACAAAACCCTGTATAGAAGTGTAATTGGTGCTCTACAATATGCCACAATTACAAGGCCAGAAATCTCTTTCAGTGTAAATAAACTAAGCCAATATCTTGAGGATCCAAGAGAAATGCACTGGCAAGGGTGCAAGAGGATCCTCAGACATTTGAAAGAAACCAGCAATTATGGCTTATTTTATACACCTGGAAGAGAAATGAAAATTGAGGCTTTCACTGAAGCAGATTGGAGTGCAGATAAAGATGATAGAGAATCAACAGAAGGTTACTGCATCTATCTAGCTGGAATTCTTGTTTCATGGAGTGCCAAGAAACAAAGGACAGTCTCAAAGTCTAGTACTGAAGCTGAATACGGAGCATTGTCAAATGCTTCTTCAGAATTGATCTGGATGCAGTCACTTCTCAAAGAGCTCAGTGTCAAGCTTGAGTCATGGCCTATACTATGG
This sequence comes from Clausena lansium, assembly GCA_030449835.1. Taxonomy (NCBI): domain Eukaryota; kingdom Viridiplantae; phylum Streptophyta; class Magnoliopsida; order Sapindales; family Rutaceae; genus Clausena; species Clausena lansium. The sequence goes on along the minus strand of JASUUF010000146.1, from coordinate 1,144,910 downwards.
TGTGATAACATGAGTGCAATTGCACTCAAAAAATTCTGTATTTCATGGAAGAACTAAACACGTTGAGATAGATGTGCACTCATCAAGCAAAATGCTCAAGCTCATAAAAAATGATAAGATAACTTGGTGACTCAGCTAGAACTCAAGGAGACAAAGGCCATGTGATTAGCTAACAAAATAATACAGCAAGCCTGTAAAGTAATGTAAAATTGTAGTATATATTCAATCTAAAGGAACGGAAACAATGCATGCATTCACGAAATATTCCTTCATCTGTCATTGCATTATTCTTTTCTTTGAAAGGTTATCTAAATATGCTCACTTTATTCCTCTAGCTCATCCTTATACAGCTGAGGGAGTAGCCAAAATGTTCTTTGAAAATGTCTTTAAGCTTCATGGTCTTCCAAAGTCAATTGTATGTGATAGAGATCCAACGTTCACTAGTATTTTAGTTCCAGTCATCATCCTCAAACTGATGGGCAAAGTGGAGTTGTGAACAGAACTTTAAAAATGTACTTAAGGTGCTTCACAAGTTCAAAGCCTAAAGATGGATGTGTTAGCTCTCATGGGCTGAATACTGTTACAACACCAGTTGGCATTCAACAATAGAAAGGACTCATTTTGAAGTTGTTTATGGCAAGAGCCCTTGTTTATGACAAGAGCCCTCCTAGATTGCTGAGTTACATTCCTGGTACAGCTCGGGTGGAGGCAGTGGAAAAAGAATTGTTACAAAGAGATCAAGATAGTACAAGAATGTATCCAACGTGCTCAGGACATGATGAAAAAGGTCTATGACTCAAAACGTAGGGATAAGGAATTTAATGTGGGGGATTGGGTGTTTAAATCTGCAACCTTACAGATAGATGTCTCTGGTTGGAAGGAAAAATTTCAAGCTTTCTGCTCGATTTTATGGCCCATATCAGATTCTGGAAAAGATTGGAAAGATATCATATCAGCTTAAGCTTCCACCGTCATCCAAGTTACATCCAGTATTTCATGTTTCTATGCTCCAAGCAAGGATTGGAGAAGAATGTGAAGTACTTGAAGATCTTCCTGACTTGAATCAAGATGAGGAGTTACTTCCAACTCCACAAGCAGAGGCTACATGGGAAGGCCACGAATTGATTTAGGAGCGTTATCCGATTCTTAAGAGGATGGGAACTATTACAATCTAGTTTATTTCTATTTGAATTAATCAAATAAGTCAATTTATTTTATTTAGTTTAAGTCAAGTCAATGGTTGTTAGTAGAGTAGTGAAGTTGTTAGCTGCTTTACTGATCTTTCTACTTATTTGCTCCTAGTTTTGCTCACGGCAGTTATAATGCACTTGTATATAAACATCCTTCGTCATGAATAAAGGGATTGAACAAGTTTATTCACTCAGTATGAGTAATGGGAGGTGCTAACACTTCGAAGTGTTAGCAAATGTGACTGTATCTTTCACTTTCATTAAGCAAACGTTAATTGTGTGTGTAACATGTGCTGTATTAATTTTGTTTCTCCGTTTAGGTTGTAGATGGACTTTTCTATGTTGAATGGGACCGCAGCTTATTTATTGAAAGAAGTGATATATATATATATATATATTAAATCATAATATTGAGCGATGATGTAGTTTTACCATTAAAAACTCAGGAAAATAATTTAATAAGATAAGCATAATAATTGTACTGTAAAATGATAAATTTTGGGGCTGATTGTTAGTGGATTTTTTTATCTATTTTTGTGTATATGAAGAGTGTTTTTTTTTTATAAGAGAGAGACGGTTGATTGCTTAAGTGAGAAAGAAAGAATACATTAAATAAGAGAGAGAAGATGGGCAATAATTTATCATTATGTGGGGACCCATTGCATTAATTTGTTAGCTTTTAGAATTAAAAAAAGGCATGTCATCTCTAATCTCTACCCTTGATTATCTTTAATCTAATGATCATAATTTTGTGTCTAAACTTATGTATAAAATTGTGTCTCTTGAACCTACCCCTATATATATATAGCTTAATTTTATTCTTATTTTTAATTTTATTATATTAATAATTGTCTTAATTTTATATTTTTATTGACATAGGTAATATCCAAATAAAAAAAGCTAAAAGAAGAATTAAATCAAAATATTTAAGAAAAAATCTACATGAAATAATCAAAAAGGAAAAAGAATAAAGAGATTTAATTGAACCAAATCAATGAATATTTATTTAATTAATTATCAAACATGTGGAGAGCAATTGACAAATATAATGGCTTCACGTGATGGGCCTTGGGTTTTAAAAGAATTCTTTGCGTGCATGAAATTAAGAGGCGGCTTGGCTTTTGTTGGAATCTTTTGAAGACAATGATTAAGGAAGCAAAGATTTTGGACTAATAGCCTTGATCAATGTATAAATTCGGTTGTGGCTTTAAGTGGCAAGCATGTGCACAAAATTGGAAGGGAATCTTAGTTATTAATTAAACTCAAATTCCTTGTGAGCTTGGAATTGAAAAGGGCGGCTAGCATTATTAATATATAAGAAGGCCACAATTAAAGCAATTGGAGAGTGGCAAAACTGAGAGCAAAAGCCGAGAGGAAGAAAAATAAGAGAAGCAGCAGCCGAACAAGAGGAGAAGCCGACATTATTTATTGAGTTTTTATTTCTCTCTTTAACTTGTCTTGCTTGAATGTTCCCTATAATGTTTATGGATCCTCTTTATATTCTCATGAACTAATTTATGTTGTTAGGATTACGATATAGCCTAACTATGAAGATTTAATTCCATAAATCTATGATATTTTCAATTTATTATTCCATAATTGAGTGTTCATTATTGTTCTTAATGCTTTTAAATATTTGGCCAATATTCGAATGATTTAAGGATACATAATGAGACCAAGAGAAGATTTATGTATTTTTGCTCTGTGTAATAGATGGCATGAATTGAACGAGAGATAGAGATGTGCCGACGTGATTCGAGCAGTTTTATCTAAGAATATATCCATAAAGCTTAATGAATCTTTGCATAATTAAATTCACATAGAGATATAATGGGTTAATATGTGAGGGTATTTTTTATATTACTCGAGAAAGGATATTGAATAAATTAGGGAAATTCACTGTCAACATGGATAATAATTTTTATTAACACAGATGGAAGATTAAATTAGATTGGCTATGATGAAATTGAATGTCCTAGTGTCTTAATCTCTTGGTGATTTCTATTACTGCTTGCATTCTTATTTAATTTTTAGTTGTTTTATTTTATTTTATTTTAATCTAAATTTGCTTATTCGATGTTCAAATAAATTAGGATTAGAATAATTTCAGTAGCTAATAAAATATACAATCTCTGTGGGATAATACTCTACTCTACCTTATATTACTTATGCCGACTAGTACACTTACTAATTTACACAACAAGAAACCAAAATGAATATTAATTGAGTAAAGTAAAATACACTGAGGAAATAGATGATAGTGGTGCATCATGCATGCAAATGCAATACAAACTCGTATCCATGTTCTTCAGTCATTGAAGAGGTAGAGAATTGTAAAAAAGAAAATTGCACAGTCAAGTGAATATAATATATTACATAGAGGAAGAGTGAGAGGAAATGGACTGATGTAAATGAAAAGTAATTGTTTTTTGGTAAATAGTTATAGGATTTAATTCAGACTTAATAAATGGAACTGTGAAACTGACAATTTAATGCGTAAAATAAGTGAAACATTTACCTTTGCAAATTTAATTGGATAAAGTAGTCAATAGTGGTGTATTATGCACGCAAATGCAATGAGAACTCGTTAAGATAGTAGAGCATGGGTAGCTAGACGACTTGAAAAGACACTTAGACATTTTTTTAACACATAACAATACATGAAAATTATAATAGGAGCCACTTTTAATAGATGAATTTGTCTGTGTTGGGTAGGGTTCTCTTCTCTTTGGGGCTGTTCGCTTTTTATATATTATGATGATGAAACTCTAGGAAGCAATTTTGTATTAAAGATCGAGAAAACATGTGCTGTATTAATTTTGTTTCTCAGTTTAGGTTGTGGAAGGATAGTCTATGCTAGGGATGGCAATGGGCACCGTCCACAGCAGATTTGCCATTACCAAACCCGCATCCGCACAAAATTTAAATTATCAAACCCACCCGCAACCCGCTGTGGGTTTTAATTTTTTTAAGAAAATCCGCCAGCTGCGAGTTTTCACAATTACCAAACCCACAATAATATCTGACGGATTTTTTGAGGATTCTCACATTTAAAATAACAAATATTTAAATTTTAAATTTATAATAAAAATTAAAGTTCCACATAACATACCCAATTCTAAATTTAAATAATTAAAATTTCAACATCAATCCATCACAAATTCTCAAATTTAAATATAAAATACACAAATCCATAAAAAAAAAAAAACCCCACAAACTAGTATCCAAAAGTAACAATACAATTATGCAAAAGCAACACCACTACACCAGCAACAGTTATTATTTCATATTCTCATTCAACACAAGTCTTAAGAGTTAAGATCTTTATTTCATTCACCACCATTAGCACTCATCCAACACGATTTCTACAATGAGTAAGATTAATATTTTCTAAAGAATAATACTTTTTAAATACTAATCCGAAGAACAAAATTATAATAATGAAATAATCTATACATTAAGTTAAAGAATAATAGTCCATACAAAATTATAATAAGTATATAATAATCCATGCATTATTATATATTTCTCTTTAGTTTAGGTTTCCTTTAGTTTAGGTTATGGCTTTAGTTAGGGCTTAGCATGTTATAACTTGCACACATATTTACACTTTACATTTATTTACTTTATATATTTTTAGATTTAATTTTTTTTTCAATTAAAATTAAATTAAAAATATTTGAAAAAAAACACTGCGGGCGTGCGTATCCGCCAGATATTTAGCTAATACCAAACCCACCCACAACCTAGTGCGTGTTTCAATTTATAATACCAAACCCGCCCGCAACCCACAAAATTATTCGCAGCAGATGGATTTTGGCAGGTGGGTTTGAACAGGTTTGCAGGTACATTGTCATCCCTAGTCTATGCTGATGGGACTGCAACCTATTAACTAAAAGAAACCAAAATGAACATTAATTAAGTAAAGTAAAATGCAATGAGGAAATAGATGATGGTGATGTATTCATTCATGCATGCAAATGCAATGAGAACTCATTCACTTGAAAAGGCATTTGACATTTTTTAAATATCTATTGACATTAAAATACAAGACAACTATAATAGGCTAGAGAGAGAAAGGGAGGAGAGCACTTTGAATAGATGAATTTGTCTTTGTGTTGGGTGGGGTTTCTTCTCCTTGGGACTGAAGTTCGCTTTTGATATTATGATGATGAAATTAGATTAGCGACTTGATTCCCTTCTCTTGCAAGCAATTTTGCATTAAAAGTTGAGAAATTAGGTTGTGAATGGATAGTCTATGCTAGATGGGAGCAGCCTATTTATTGAAAAAAGCCAAAATAAACATTAATTGAGTAAAGTAAAATGTAATCAGGAAATAGATTATGGAGGTGCACCATGCATGCAAATGCAATACGAACTCGTATCCATGTACTTTAATCAATTAATGTTTATTTTGGCTTCTTTCAATAATTAGGTTGTGGTCTCATCTAGCATAGACTATCCATCCACAACCTGAACAGTGAAACAAAATTTAATACAACATATGCTTTCTCGACATTTAATGCAAAATTAATTGCAGGAGAAGAGAATCAAGTCTCCAATCTAATTTCATCATCATAATATAAAACGCGAACTCCGACCCCAAGGAGAAGAGAATCTCACCCAACACAAAGACAAATTCATCTATTAAAAGTTCCCCCCACACATTATAATTGTCTTGTATTGTTATGTCAATAGATACTAAAAAAAAACGTTCAGTGCCTTTTCAAGTGGACCAACTACGCATGCTCTACTACCCAAATGAGTTATCATTGCATTTGCATGTATGAATGAATACACCATCATCATCTATCATCTATTTCCTGATTGTATTTTACTTTACTCAATGTTCATTTTGGCTTCTTTCAGTAAATAGGTTGAGATCCTATCCAACATAGAATATTCATCCACATCCTAAACAAAGAAATAAAGTTAAGACAGCACACTCTTTCTCGATCTTTAATTTGAAATTTCTTCCAGGAGAGGAGAGTCAAATCTCCAATATAATTTCATCATCATAACATAAAAAGGGAACTTTGGTCCGGCCCAAGGATAAGATAACCCACCCAACACAGAGACAAATTCATCTATTATAAGTGGCTATATCATAATTGTCTTGTACTGTTATGTGTTAAAAAAAAAAAGTCTAAGTGCCTTTTCAAGTGGTCCAGCTACGCATACTCTACTAACTTAACAAGTTCTCGTTGCACTTGCATGCATGAATACATCACTATTGACTACTTTATCCAATTAAATTTGCAAAGGTAAATTGTTGGTTTCACTAATTTTGTGCATTAAATTGTCAGTTTCACAGTTCCATTTATTAAGTCTGAATTAAATCCTACAACGATTCACCAAACAACATTTACTTTTCATTTACATCAGTCCCTTTCCTCTCCCTCTTCCGCTATATAATATATTATACTCACTTGACCGTGCAATCATCATCATTTTTACGATTCTCTACCTCTCCAACGACTGAAGGACATGGATACGATTTCGTATTGTATTTGCGTGCATGATACACCACCACATCTATTTTCTCATTGCATTTTACTTTACGCAATTAATATTCATTTTAGCTTCTTTCAGTAAATAGCTTGCGGTCCCATCTAACATAGACAGTCCATCTAAAACCTAAACAAAAAAACAAAATTAATACAACACATGCTTTCTCGATCTTTAATGAAAAATTACTTCTGGGAGAAGAGAATCAAATCTCCAATCTAATCTCATCATCATAATATAAAAGAAATAACCTTTCCAACGCAAAGAAAAAATAAATTTAAGAGGCCTATTAATGAGGCACCATGATCTTCCGAGACATATTTATTATGCTTGGATATGATATTTAAGGAGGCAATGCTATTTCTGCCCCTCAATAATCCCACATTTATCCATCACATCACTGCATCTCTTTTGTTTATTTTTTTCCCTTTCCATCTCAATCTTCAAATTAATTAATCATCCTCCTTCATCCCTATAATGTCTAGTGTAATCACACGGCCTGCTGGTGTTTCTTTTTGGTATTGTTAATGGAGTTTGTTTTAAAACTTTGGAAAGATCTTCTATTTGGGAGTATATTATGTCAAAAAGAGGTGACCTTGTGTAAATATGCCATTAAAACATTTGCTCTTGTTGCCATGATCATGAGGAATATTGTTGACATTGTTGCTTGATTGTTGTTTCAAAGAGAGATATGTCAACATTGAGATTGGTGTTTTGCCTGAGGCTTTATGTTTTGTTGATTTGTGAAAAACAGAAGCAGGTAAAGTTGGAATATATATTAACTGGATGTATTTGGTTGGATGGTTCATTAGAACTCATAAAAAGAAAATCAAGAGAAAAATCTAGGTCAATGTAAAGATCTCAAGTGACAAATAATAATTATTTCCAGCGTAATCAACAACAACATGCCCTATGATCATGTTGGGATCTAAAAATGCAACAACATATCATCAAATCAAATTTTGTGTACTAAACATCATAAATCAACAGTCTAAAAATGCATTTAAACTAACTAGAGGGGAGAAGAAGCAAAAGGGTACTATAAGTCAAAAATTCTAAATTACCCTTCACATTTTCTTTCTCAACACACCAAAATAATTATTTTTATGGAGTACTAGTCACCTTCAATCTATACTACTGCATCTGCAATTAAACAAAACCTGGGAAGAAGAAAGATTGATATTTTTGCAGAGTATAAAATAAAAGGAAAAAAAATCAATTTGGTAAAATTGAACCAGCATTATCAAAGTAAGATTCGAAGAGACATTGTGGACAAGATTCATGATCAACCAGTGAATGGCAACCACATTAGAATAACCAGCACCAAGCTGTAGTTTGGTATTTGCTATGAGTTGTTAGGACACCCAAGCAAAAGATTGGGAGATGCGATGTTGAATTAGAAGACGGAAAAATATAACCATCAATGAGAAAACCTTTCTTTGAGAAAACCTTTCTTAAATAGATTATATAATATCAGAAAGATTCATTTCTTTTTTATTAAACTCTCAGTACTTAAAAGTCTTCTCGAATAGATAAGAGGCACAAACGCTTACGATCTAAAAGCACAAAAATAGCATACCATTGAGAAGCCACAGCTCAAAGATATTATATTAAAGTTCTTCTCCGAGGAAAAGAACGTAAGAAAAAAGCAAATAAATAAATGGATGATTTACACTAACCTGTTCAACTGTTTTATTCTTGAAAACCCCATATGTTGTTGAGACCATCTTACAGGACTCTCCAATATGAGTCTCAAGATCAGTAGTGGTGGGCATAAGGATTGAGTTGTCATATTCCTGCTGCTTCAGACCTAAAGATCGACCATTGGATGAATTTATAGTACTATGGGTGGGCATGGGTTGGATAATGCGGGTTGAAACAACCCAACCCATGATATATCTCAATCCAATGCAACCTTGGGCCCGGCAAATATAAAACAATGATAATAGCAAAAAAAAAAAAAAAACCTGGTGTCAGGTGATAAAGAACAAAAAAATTGTAATATTATTATGAACTATGACAAGCTTGTAATTACGGCCATGGCTGTTATAAACATAATGTGCCCTCGTGCAAAAATGAATATGGTGGATACAAACACAAGAAAGCCAAAAACTACCCCCAATTTCAAATTCTTGGCAAATATAAAACTACTAATGAATGTGGATACAAACACAAGTCACTGCAATTCAAAAGCCATCCCCAATTCCAAATTCAATGTAGAACTACTAATTTATTGTACAGACTTGACCCCTTCATCACAACATTTTGACTACGAATTTTTAACACTAACATTTAGGCCAGCCCAATTGATAAATCCAGCAACAACAACAATGGCATATAAACACATACAAAGCTTTTGAAAATACAGATTCATCAAATTATCATTCAAAACACACATAACATGATTCCATAGAATAAACCACTGATACTACAAAATACAGCTCACACTTCTACAATTTGCAACACAGAACAACAAAAGTACTCCTCAATTCCAGCGTCATTTTCAATTAATCCCCAGTAAATCAATAACAAAGCCTTGGTATCCAGACAAAGGAGTTGTGTACTGAAGCCAAAACAGTACCTACTGCTTATATTTTTTTCGTATCAGGCGCAGATGCAATTTGTATGAAATCACAGCAAAAGGCCTGCACAAAGGATGTTACACAGTCAATTGTTTGTATACAAAGTATGCTAAGTTCAAAACTTAACCCCGCTGACTAATTGAATCCTTGCTGCTATTGCTCAGATCTTTCAAGATGTTGTAAATGCTTTCTATTTATTATACTAACAGAAACAGTAATAAGAAAGGAGATGGTTCTGGGCTTTTACCTTTGTATGATAATTCTTCCATAGACCAGGTCTGGAGTATCCTTGGCTGTATCACTAGCCATTTGTTGATTTTGATCAACACAAGTAATTGAATCCATACACCTTTGCAATGGTGGCATCACATGGTAAAAAATCCGGCACATCCATTTCGATATTTCGGAAAGCATCTTCATTCCTGGTCCGTGAGTTGACCTGTATTCGTCTAACAACATGAACTTGTGTACATATTCCTCATGCTTTTCACCCCAGTTGTCAATGCATCAGCAAGCATGCAGACACGGAATTCCATACAGCTGCCGTAAGCCACAAGAGCATGTCTGAAGTTCCTTGTAAACTTCAAAATTAATACAAATCCTTGTTACGATGGCCAGCAGTGGGCCCAATGCCTGACCAACGGTCCATCCTTCACCTTCAATGACATTCTGCAAAATTTGGGCCTCGCTGCCGGAGTGATTTTGTCATACCCATTCCCACCCAGCCAAATATCTTCTTTCAAACATTTTTTATGTCGCAACACACTTGCCATCTAATGTTCTCGCCTCCAAAATAACAATGTTATGACGGTTTGTCCTCTCCATTTCCACCTGGTATTGCACAAGTCGTGCTTAGCCTTCATTGTGATTTGCTCCCATCTATTTTTTTGCCAAGTTGTCCACAGCTTTCAACTTCCACGTGGGGCAATTTACCCCATATGTTGTTGCAATTTCATCCTCTATTACTTTGACGTCAAACCCTGGATTTTGCTGCCACCTATGCAGAGAATTGGCAGCAAGTGTGGGCTGGCATTATGGCTGCACTAATCTTCCAATCACATCTAAGCGCAGAACAATCACAGCTGATGAACTTACTTGTGTCTCCACTACGCATAGGTAATAGTTTGATACCATCCCTCATTGCTTGGGCCTCTACAATTCTTCTAAACTGAAATTCGTTTTTAAATTGATGTACTGAAATTCGTTTTTAAATTGATGTCCCTTGTACATCATCATAAGACTCTTCCCTCCTTCAAATAAAAACCCTTCTGGTGCATCATGGCATCGAATGCTGTTTGTTTCTTTTGGAATAATTCTTCCTCGTACCCTGACCAGCATCCTTCTAATGCACTTTGATCGTCACAATTGTCAGAAAAATTGACATTCTCATCAGCAGTAGCGAATTCTGCATCCCATCCATTATTGTATGACTTCCATGGTGGATCCTCTCCCATCACTGCATTTGCCAATAGGTTAATGGCAGTAACCAAGTTGTTCTGACATTCTCCTCATCATCTTTCAACTCCTCCTTTTCAAACAATGGTTCCACCACTTCACTGTCACAAATGAATTCTAGTCTATTCTCCTTCGAAACATTTTTTTTTTCCTGCTGTTAGGTCGTCTTGCCTTTCTTTTGTCAAAGGTCCACTTTCGGTACTGCATCCTTCTTTTAAATTGATATTCCTTTGATTGTCAATTTGGATTTGCAGTGCCCAGGTCTGATTCCCTTTCATGGTCTACAAACAATTCACTCACGAGCTTCCTGCCCCTCAAACTCTCTTCAATTCTGTCCATTGCATTTCTGGCTGATGGAAGGTCGTCATCTATTTGTTCTGCTTTCACATTAGATGCGTGCGACAGCCTGTAATACTGTGGCGATCCCAAATCTGCAGGTTCCCTTTTTTCCCCTTGCACTGACATCTCCTGGATCCACTCGTTAATGTGCGATTACAATATCCTGCAGTAAATTCCATAAAGCTTTGCTCCCCATTGTTGGCCAAAGTCATACAGTGAGCCTCTCATCACAAACCTGTGCAAGCAAGCTTTTATAAGTGTATGTTCAAAACATATCTGGTAAAGCATACCTGTCGTTTGAAAGCAATAGGTGTAAGTTATAATGAACACAATTGTAAAGAATTAAAATTAAGATTGAAAAACCATTGCAGTAACCACATGAAAGCCTTATTGCGATCCTTTCACTTATAGCTCTATATTGAATATGGTAATATGCCCATTGCAATTTGTAATACCAAACACTCATCCAAGTCGACTTCCAACACCTGGACTATCATTCAGTTTACAATTACTATCTTTAGCCACAAACATTATTATTTTGGTTTACAATTATGTGGTGTGATAAAACTGTTATACTTTCACAAGACTTCCTTGCTGCCTATTTCTCACCTACTATATCCAGTCTTCATTAGAAAAATAAGTAACTTAAGAATCTATTCCCACCCCCCCAAAAACAAAAAAAAAAGGATTGCAGCAAAATACTGTATGAAGAAAAAATAAAAAAACCTAGCCAAACTACCCAATTTGTTATCATCGTGTCAGCCTAACCTTGACCGCTGTATTTCCTAATTTAAGCAAATTCGACATGATGAATAACGAATTCGGAAAATTAAATACATTCACTCATATAAATCATCCCCATCCAAAAGTATAAACCAATAAAAACTTGCAGTTGCTATTATAAAATTATTACAGTAGTACCTCAATTAAGGCCGATGGACATCCCTTACTTCTTTTTGCCATTGATTGCTGCCTCTTTCATATGAATAAAGGTTTCGTCGTAATTCTGCGTTGTCCACCACCGTCGGCGGAAAATAATTTGTGCTTTAAAAATCTCAATGGTTCCCGTCCCGACTGACCACCCATACACACACACACCCCCACAGCGCCCCAATTTATAACATCGACTCAAAGTTAGTATATAAAAATTGTTTTCCACTGCTTTTACAACTCACTCATTTGGGTGGCGAGAAATTGAAGAAAAATTATGCAATCGTTGATTTCATTTATCTTCCCTCGCTACGTAACACGTGTCAATCTATTCGGGCCGAGGAAGCATCCCTCTTACCCCGATTTCATAAGAAGAAATTAGAGTGGCACTACCGGCACCGCTCTAAAACTGACTTACAATCCTTCTGATCGCCCCAGTAAAATAATTAAAAATAATATAATTTTTCCTACCACCTCCACTACTAGCAAAAATACCCTTAACCAAGCTTATTTCTCGTTAACTAATTTCATTTTTTTTTTTAATGTTTCGTCTTCCTTATCTTTGCAATTGAACATTAAAAAAAATGTTTACGAATAATAATGAAAATTTTTAAAAACTTTCGGTTGCATGATAATTTTTTCCCAATTTAAAATTCTTAAAATAGATAAATGATGTTAAGTTAGAACTTAAACTAAAAAAAAAAAGGGTTTATAGTACGTGGAGTAAGATCTTTTAAAGAAATAAAATAAATATAACACATCGACATAAATTTTTAGCAAAATAAATTCATTTGTGTTTAAGATGTGAGTTTTTGTTTTGAAAAAGAAGTGTGGATATTATTTAGATTTAATTTTGTCATTCAATGTAATTTTAGTGAAGGTTAAAATTGTAAAATAATTGAGGGATTTTTAAAGATTTTTGGGGAGTGCCAATCCTTCAACTTAAAAAACTAAGAGTTCTTCTTTAAAAAAAAAAATCAAGAATTGAATTATTGTGACCCTTAAAAAAATAGAGATGGCAAAACGAATAAACGAATTAAATCAAAAATGAATTGAGTCAAAATTTTATTGATCGGAATTCAATTCATTTAATTCACATCAAATCGAATCGAATCAATAAATCACAATCTAGATTGCCACCCTTTCCAAAATACTCTTAAAACCCCTTTTGCTATTATATCCTACTTAATACCAAAAATACCCTTTTTCTTAATAAAGAATATCTTCATTTACAAGTAAATTATGAAACTCCTCCTTTCTCTCACTTCCTTGTTCAAGATCAAGCCTTGGGTTTGAGTCATCTTCTAAACTTAAATCCGATTCACAAATTCACAATAACAATTATTAATTATAACCATCTGCAAAATAGAATAAGAATTTTTAGATTTTTTTTAGTGGCACATCTTTAGGATAGGTAGTTTTTTCAAGACTTTTCGGGGGTTGTTAATTAGACTAATTATATTCATAATTATCTTTAAATGTAATTTCAATAGAGTAGGGGTTGATGAGATTAATGAAGGAGTGTCAATAGTCCAACTCAAAAATTAAAAATTGGTTTGCATATTTGAACTTATTAATTTTCTTTTAACACTTATTTTTTAATTAAAATAATTATCTAATTATAAATTATTATTTTAATTCACTAATTCTCAAAAATCATAAAATTACTCTAATTAACTACTTTCCTCCTCGAGTCGACTGTAATAATGATAAAATCCTACCTCGTTTCTCTCCTTATGTGATGTTATGATTCAAAGTTGTGCTTTTAAGATTTGACAGAAAAGAAAAACACAATAGATTTAATAGTATAAAAATTTTTTATATTTATATGAACAGCATTGCTCTTTTTATTTTGTTCTACACTACATTAAAATTGAATTTGTTAGTTTTTAAATAATTCTATTTGTTCAATTTAATATTTACTTAATGTATCACAATAAATTTTTTATAAGGGAAAGAGATGAAGGGGGAATGAGAGAGAGAACAAAATCAAATAAGTTATATTTTCAATAAAATTTTAATTCAAAAAAAAATACAGGAAAAATTTTAATAAATTCAAATAACCACCCCCCGTGCCCTCCACATATACAACAAACAGAATCCACAAATCAGGTCTTGTTTTTCAGCCTTTAATCGATAAATTCCAATAAAAAATCATGAATTATAGAGGATAGTTTGAGTTTATTTTGGTCATTATGTTAGAGAAGGAAGATGTTGCATCCAGGGCATGAGATAATGGATTCGAAGAAGTATATAACACACAATTCGGTAGGAGACCAATGTGGCCCGACTATTCGGAATGACTCAGTTGCATGAGGAAAGTTTGGAAGCCACATTTCGCTCATGCCTTGACGAGGGAAAAAGAAAATTGAATTTTGAAATTTTCATTATTATGCTGCCAATTCATTCAAATCTTTTTTTATATGCCGCTAATTACTTCAACCAGCCATTGTAAGGATTCCTGCAGTGACTTAACCTTGACAGATTTTGCAACCATGTTCGCAACTGATTTGTATAGTATTTTACATGCCCTACGTGCTACTCTTACATGGGTCACAAAAACATATACAAAGGCTATTGCTAAGCTATAGGGATGGCAGAAGTCCTATGAGGACGGGACCTTCAGGGATTTTTTTTATTTGGAAGGGGGGCATGTGGACGATTTTATACTTAATATCTTATTAGGAAAGGGGACGAGAGCGATTTTTTATCTAAATTCATTTTCAAGGAAGGGACGGGGATGAGTTGGAATCCCCATCCCTTCCCCATTCCCATTTTTCCATTTTAATTTTATTTTTTAGAATTATTAATGAATAAATAATAAAATTTAAATTATTAAATATTAAATATTAGTATAAATATCAAATATCAAAATATTTATACAAATATATTAGTTATAGTCTTGAATTATTATTCGATCAGGTTTTATTCAAAAGGTCATGGCCCAAAATTTTGTTTTAAAATTTTATTAAATAAAAAAACTTTTAAAAAATATTTATTTCAGTATTTATATCAATTTCATTTATTTTATTATTGATATGAAAGTAATTTTTTTTTTATTATAGGATAATAAAGATTAACGAAGATAATTATATTGTTGATTTATACGTTGTAGTGTGATTTTTATAATGAATTAATATTAATATAAAGTATATTGTCAAATTTTATTTTTATTTAAATTTTTATTTTAATATAATTAAATCAAATTAAAAATTAAAAATCTATCGATCATTCGAGAATTTATTTAAAGATTGAAAATCCTCGAAAATCCTCGAAATTCTAACAGCTAAGTCAAATAAGGATGTAGTCCCATCCTTGGGCCCACCCAATAACTCGGATTTAGCCGGGCCTTATGCCACATGTTATTTTATCAATAAATTCAACAAATCATTGCTCGATAAAAGCTACTGTGGATCTTCTGTGTCAATGCATCATTCTAAATCGACAGGAAACTAATGAATGCCTGCCAAGTGTTCAATTCTTGCAACAAAGCAACCGGTTGGTCAGGTTCGTGCACGAACTATAGTGCTCTCTTCTCAACTTTCTATGTTTTGTATAAACTCTCTGTTGATACTGTACAGCAATACTTGATGACATCAAAAGCATTCATTGCATGTCCCAAATTATTATGGTGTTGGTATCAACTACTGGTTAGTATTATCTACGAATAAATATAGGAATCGAAAGATACGTAGCATCTCCAAGTTTCGTTTTCCTTTCAATAATAGCAGACTAGAAAACACAATTAAAGTGAAAGAGGAAGAAGAAGAAATTAATAATACCAGTGGAAATTAAGAGAAAGTCTTCCCTGTTCTTGAAGCACCGAAGATATTGTGCTGACTTGGTGTTCCAAGCCAATAACTCAATGCCATGTGGCACCAAAAAGTAAAATTAATCAAAATTAAAAAAAATTTAACAATTAAGCTGAATTTTAATCCTTTTTCCTGTTGGGAATCTTCCCTCGCTTTTTTGTTCTTAAAATTCTAAATTTTAAAATAAATCTTTTACCCGTATAAATAATTCAAAAAATCAATTCTTATCTAGATTTCCTAATAATCAACTCTGTATATAATTTGAAATGCCATATTGCTAGAAATGAGTATAATAACCTATATTACAATTACTTTCTTGCAATAATTAAAGAAGAAAAAAGGGATTTTGAATTTAAAAATGAAAAACTCTCACTTTTGAGGTTCACAACCTTTACATGCTATACAGATGAGTAAATCTCACACAACTTAAATGCATCTTCAATAAATTTGGGACTTAAAAGTACTAAATGATTTTTGAGGTGGTGAGAATTATGAGGCCTACTAAATGATCAATACAGCAGTTAAACAGAGGGTGAAGTTAACCAAGTATGCCACAAGAAGATAGAGCACACCTGAACAAGTTGATCCTTGTTTTAAGCTGACATTGACAAGCTCACTAAAATTGGAAACCACCCAATAAATTCAGGAATGAGGCAATATGCTACATGATCACCACTTTGTATCTGACCATAAGAAACATTGATGCGAACAATCAAACAAAAGAGGATAAGGATCTCAGATAAAGGACGGAAAAATATATGCATTAATAAATCAAAACAACCGGCAAATTAGCCATTTGGATTTTGATTCTCACTAATTTCAACAATGATGACGTCACAAGAACATCAGTCAATCTACTAGTCCACATGTTTGCACGGATTGGTCCCCCAAAACCAAAAGAAGAATCTTGCCGTCTACAAAAATTGAGTACTTAAACATTTCAAACTCCCATCAAAAGAAAGCAAAATTTGTTTAAAGACTCTCTGTTAATAAACAATCCTTAAGAAATGGCATTGCCTCTCTGAAACTGTCTTCTCCAAATCAACAAAGAACAACACATCTGAAGAGATATCTTTCGTATCAATCTGCACATATCACAATGATTACAACGAAGTTATTAGATTCATAGGAACAAAAAGGAGAGTGAAGATTGCTTCACATTGTTATTTCATGCTTTCTAGTAACACTGTAAATGCATTTTCGAGCTTTAAAATGCATTAAACTCATGGACCAGCTGTTCGCAAGGCAAGACATTTATGAAACCCTGATGGTTTGAAGCAATTATGTAGAAAGTAAAATATGGCACAGTGTACAATTTTCAAGCCTTGACTCATGGACAAAAGGTGTCAAATCATGGTTGTTTACCATTATTCTTCTCTTAATATTTTAGCCAGAAAGAATGGTAGTTACTTTTCAATAAACCCAACGCTCAATATCTAAAATAAGGTTTATTATTATAACTATGGTGTAATTATCATTAATATTACACAAGGCCGCTCCAGTATGTCTGTGATATACACTTACACTGCATTTCTCTCTTCTTTCTTGAAACTACCCTAACACCCTGCTAGTGGACTTTTGAAATACTTGAAGTTTTCAGATTGCATGTGAAATATCATTTTATCAAAACATCTATGAAATGCTTGCCTGGCATAGGCACCTTTAGAAACAAAACTTTCTACTTCAATGAGCATATACCTCACACTATCTCACAATCAATAAATTTAAGTGTGTTAACATAGTAAATAAGTTTAGAATAATATATTGGAACATTATCGCTGCGAGGATGTTTGTTATCAGGTTCAGGAACATTTACTACCTGGGAATGAGAAAACAATGGGTCTTATATGTAGATGTGAATGTTATTCTAAAACTGTAGAACTAAATATGTGATGTAGATCTCAAGCTATAAAACCAAATATGTAGATGTTGATCTCAAAATGAAGTTTTAAATATGTAGATGTATATCTCAAAATGTAGAACTAAATATGTAGATGTAGATCTCAAAAAATCAAGAATTTTCATATTTAATTCCTTTCTCCAGAATATGTTATGTTCAGTTCAGTCACAGCAATATTTCATGATTTCTAGCTGGTTGATTATTTTTTTAAAAAAATAAAGCAGCTAAACAAGCGCTAAAGATTATGAAATTATTCGCAGGAGCTCTCACATTTGATAGATCTCATCTGATTTGCTACAAGTGTTTTCTACCTCAAATGATGCTAAAAACCATGTAAAACTCAGAACTTACTTCATATGTTTATAATAAGTCTCTGAAATTTCATGGGTTAGTTTAATTTCTCTTCGAAGTTATACCAAATTAAATATTGATTATCCAAATTTTTGAAAATACATGTATATGCCACAAAATAATAGAACTTAAATTTGCATTATAAAATTAAACATCCAGGCATACAACAATCCATGTACTGGTCGATCTAATAATTCTCTCCTACGTATATTTTTACCCAAGAATCATGAAGGTATGTACTGGTCGATCTAATAATTCTCTCCTACGTATATTTTTACCCAAGAATCATGACAGTATGAATTATTAGGAATTTTAATGCTGAAACATACCAAAGCAATAACAGAACTAAATTGTGGTAGCCTTCAAGTATACTGCTCTAATCTACAAAAACTCCAGCTAATAACAAGTACATGAAAAGACTGTTATTTTCATAAATTTCTAAACTTGGCATTTCAAAGTGAAATAGTGATGACTTATGAGTAGAGCTGAGCTATTTCTGTAGCTCTTTCTCAAGTTCAACCACAAATTGTTCTCATGAGTTTATTTGTTATTCACAAGTTCATACAGTCATACTTGGTTTGCAAGGTATGAGCAGAGAGAAATATTAAAATTGCAAAGGAAAATTTGCTATGTAAATATAACAATATTTAGGTCAAATCAAAATATAATTTTGGCAAGATAAATCCTAACCTTATTGGCTTTTGCAATCTTGTGAAGTTGTGCTCCCAGTATGGTCTGCTCTTGCAAATTTTCACATCAAAGTTCTTTCCTCTCTGTCAAGCATTACATAGAGTGAGAAAGAGCGCAACCTATTTTGTAGGATGAGCTCATACTCAATTTTCTGCAGTTCGTTAATATTATGAATGAAGACTTTTGTTAGCACACAATCATCAGCATTTCTTATTCTCTACTGCTAGCCGTACGAAAATAATCACTTGGCAATATGACTTTTTGCCTATAAGTTAAATCTATGAAACCGTACTTGTTCTCTAACTTCTAAAAGTCACAAAATGGAGAGTAGCAGTTCAAGTATGCAAAAACTGAACGAACTGTGGACTAACTCTCTAGCTAAAGATTTATTTTCTAGGTGATAGAAAGAACTAAGCCTCTTCCAGCCATTTAGTTAGACAAGTTATGAGTGAAAACTAAAGAATTTTTACATATAATAAACCAGTAGCTCACAATCCCTATGACAAAGGCTTCATAGATGCTGAAGTGAGGGCAAAAATGATGCCCCTTGGCAAAAATGATGCCTCTTAACAATTTGATAAAAAACAAACATATAAGTAACAAGAGAAAAGTGCAATTCAATTTCAAACATCTTAGGAATGTGTAAGTAACAAACCATAAAACATATCGACTCACCTGGATTGAAAGTCCCATATAAAATTGAGTGATGGTAGTATTTCAAAAAGAGAACACATGATGCTTGACACAAGTTCCAGATTTTCAGCAACTATATTATTTAAAACAAATTCGTTTCAAGCATTTAGGACTTGGATGACCAGTCTAAATCAGTTCTGTAAAATGGACATCTTCAGGATATCATGTTTCCTTTCATTACTACAGTTCGGATGCACAAAAAAATTGATAACAAATTCTAGAGCTAGCGTTTTACCCATTTTTATCAAAGCAAGGCGAATGAAATGACCAACCAATAATTTAAATCTCAAATAGAGATTACAAACCAACCAAAAGACTTAAGTGAAAATATTGTATATGGAGTTAAAAAATTAGAACAAGTGCACCTGAGGTAGTAGTCTTTAACTTCTCTCAGGCATTTCATCAAGCGTCTTGCAGGCACATATAAAATTAACTTGTATGTCCCATAACCGGCGAGGACAATCACACGGTAGGTTCAACAAGCTCCATAACTTTTAGCAACTATCATAAAATTAAAGGTAGCCTCATTTCAAGCCATTTAGGATTTGGTAGAAAAGATATTTGAAGATTTATACATATCCTCTAATTTTAATATTATGAAATTAAAAAATTTTCTAGTCCATATATTTTGCAAAAACATCGGTTGTAGGTAAACAATATTTTCGACAGCATTGGTTTTAAAGCACCATACACATTAAGAAATGACTGAATGAATACAGCTAATCGCGGTGGAATAAAATCAAGAAATACTGTAAAAAGGCAACATCATGCCCAAATTAAACAGCATTGACATAAGGAATTCGACTAGTAGCTTGAAGAGAATGTTAAAACCATATCACGGAAAACTATCACGCTTTCATTCATTATACCTCCTTTTAATTAGTTCAAATTTATTACATAAATTAAAACAGATTCAAATTAGCAGGCTAATTTAGTAAAAGGATAACAAGCTAAATTATTTGTTATAATGTATCTGTCTCCGCATGTGCCACAATCTACTTTTGCTGACATCAATGCAAAGTATGTTTTAATGATCCATAAACATATTAATTGTAATATAGAAACAGATAAACACTTTCAAAACCCGTGTGCGGTGTTTCATAATCAAGGCATTGCTCCTGCCATTCCCTGTAAGAGAGATTGTAACATTTTTAGGTTTGAAATTTTGGAAAAATCGGCTAGCCGGTTTTGAGAAAGCGGCTAGCCGCTTTTGCTCCAAAGAGCATATTTTTTGGCTTCTAAAAAACAGCAAACCATTTTCTTCCAATGAGCATTCTGAACTAAAAAAGGCAATCCGAATTTTTGAAAACCGGCAAATTAGTTGTTTACAGAATACTCTTTGAACAAGAAACAAATATCTAGATTTATAAAACGGTAAACCGGTTCAGAACAGAATGCCCTCGGGATAAGAAACGGATAACTGGATTTGTGAATCCAGCAAACCGGTTGTGAACAAGTGTGAATTTCAAACCAAATTGTGTCATTTTTTAAGATGTGTCATTGTTAATGGTTATAATATTTTGATGAATAGACATTTTCTTCAATATATACACACAAAATATCAATGAAAAACACCAGATAATTGTAGATTTCATACTTGTTCTTAAATATAATCTCAATTGCTAGAGATTGTATTGAGGTTTGTTATATCTTAGGGGTAATTAACCATCTTAACTCTATAGAAATCCTTGTTTGTTGAGGGCAAATAAAACCTTAAAATTGTTGGTGAATTTATGAATATGGAGGCAAAGAACAAAAAAAATTTGATAGGTTTGAGGCGTGATTAATTCAGGCCGAGTAGTAGCAGAACTTGAATATGTTTGTGCAATTGGTAGCTTGATGTATGCTATGCATTGTACGTGGCCGAATATAGCTTTTGCGGTTTGCAAAATGTCTAGGTTCACGAGTAACCCTGGTGTTGAACACTGGAAAGTAATTGGAAGGATATTTAGTTATCTTAAAAGGACCATTAATTTGAGTTTGTTTTATAATGATTATCCTGAAGTACTTGAAAGATATTCAGATCCTAGTTGAATAATCAATACAAGTGATAATAAATCCACATCTGGTTGGATTTTTACAATTGTTGGAGGAGCCGTTTCTTGGGCTTCAAAGAAACAAACATGCATAACTCATTTAACTATGGAAAGTGAGTTTATAGCTCTTGCAGCTGCAAGTAAGGAAGCAGAATGGCTGAGAAATTTGTTATTTGATATAGAGTTGTGGCCACAACCGATGCCATCTATTTCTTTATATTGTGATAGTGAAGCTACACTGTCTAGAGCTTATAACAAAGTGTATAATAGAAAGTCTACACATATTAGCTTGAGACATGAATATGTGAAACAATTAATAACAGATGGTGTTATTAATATTGTTTATGTTAGGACTAATAAGAACCAAGCAGATCCCTTAACAAAAGGTCTTTCAAGAGACTTAGTTAAGGATACATCTATTGGAATGGGATTAAAACATTTCTTTGATAAAGTCCCCAATGACGGTAACCCAACTATGTAATAGTTATACCATTATTCCATAGTTAAATGGGTAATAACAAGTTGTTGTTATGTGACTGATTTAGCACCAGCAATGAATAATCCCATTCGAGATGTTCAGTGCAATAATGGAGCAGTTTTCCCTTGCAGGTGATCTTCCATATATGTCACCATACTGTATGCACGTCGAATATATGGCCGGACCAACACTCGCAAAATTCTAGTAGAATGACATTGTACGCAACAGACAAGCTCTTCGCGAATCACCGGTATATTATTTTGGGCTTACATAATGTGGTTCCCTAAGGAGCTTGTCCATGGGTAAGGAGCTGAAACTACGATTTGTCTGGGCTAAACAAATAAAAATAATACATCAAACAACTAAACACAAATAATTCGTAATCATATAAATTAAAGACAAAAAATAATAAATAATAAATAATATACTAACCCCAGCCCAAAAACCTTGATTATTATTGTTGGTGCCAACTATTTCATTGTCTCATTCCCAATCATCGCCAATATGATACTCTATATCATTGGCTTGAACATAAGGAAATAGATAAGCTATTATACCATCCGAATCTCCAAGATGGAGAGGGATTGGGTTTATATATTCATATAACAGGGGATTTTCGACCATCTATGAGAAATAATTGAAGCTAAATTCTGTAATTCAAGGTGGCTGCACTTAGCTTTGTGGAAAGAATTAAGCGTGGCTGAACTTAGATTTTGGAAAGTTGGATCCACTTATAATACTTCCCCCCAGTTTAATATTTGATTGAAATAAACGGCATCCGTTAGATAGAAGTAGGTACATCTAATATGTAATATTACCATCTTGACTAAATGGGCCTTTAGTATGCTGATTGGTCATGTCTCCAACTTCTTTTACTTACATTACCTTCAGTTTGTCTATGATTTAGACTCTCATCTAAACTTTATTGACAAAACACAATCCTAACAAATCAACTTATATGATGTGAATGAGGTGATTGATGCTGATTGGTCAAATCTCCAATTTTTGCATCAAATTTTTTGTGTTATTGTTATTGTGTATGATTAATTCTCAATAACTTCATTATTCTGTAGTATTTTGGTATTACATCTAACTAGTTGTGGTTTTACAGTAAGAAAAGGAAAAGGTCATGCTTAATGAGATGGTTGCAAAGCTAACAAATGTTTGCTAGGACAAATGCATCACAAGTACACTTAAGGAGTAGATTTAGCTCACGTGAATCAGCTTGCCTCGCCAACTGTGCTTAATGTTAATTCACGGTGGGGTCTGCTTATAATACAGCTCTCAATTTAATATTTTATTGAAAAAATGGTAGCCGTTAGATAGAAGTAGGTAAATCTAATGATTAACATGCAATGTTAACCATCTTGACTACCAGAGATGTCTATTTTTCTCTATTTTTAATATTTTTTTCTGATACAAAAATAAATATAAAGAATATTTACAACTAATCGCATGAGGCGGAATATTCATATGATTTACTCTCCAAAATCTTCTAAGAAAATTAACTGCGATCAACCGCAAAGAATTCATTGAGAATAGGAAAAGCCAGCTTATATGGTTAAAGTCTCCACTAACTACAGCTCGAATTACACTGTTACAGTGATCGAAATATGATGGATTCATCCCTAAATGATTACCTTCCCCATGCATTTCATCTTCGAATAGGATCACCCATTGGTATGCATGCCGAATACTCAGTCGGACCAATAGTTGCCGAATTCTAGTAGAATGACATAGTGTGGAATTAAGCTCTTCGCGAATCACTTGTATATTATTTTGCGTTAGCATAATGTGGTTCGCATTGGGGTAGTCCATGGGTAATTAGAACTGCGATCTATCCGGACTGATAAAACCAAATAACATATACAATGAGACACAAATAATTCATAACCATATAAATGAAAGACAAAAAATAATAATATATTAACCTCAACCCAAAAACCTTGATTATTAGTGATGGCAACTATTTCATTGTCCCAGTTCATTTGTAGTCGGTATGAAGCCCCTATCATTGCCTACAATATAAGGAAATTAATAGGCTACTGCATCGTTCGTTTCTCCAAGATGAAAATGGATAATGCTCATGTATACATATGGTGGGGGAATTCCGGCCATGTTGTGAGAAAGAATATAAGCTAAATTCTGGCCTCTTAGGATTACTTTTAATAATTCAGGGTGACTGAAGAGCTTTGTGGAAAGTTATTTACTGAGATTATATTAATAAAAATATACAAAAAAAATACAATTTGCATGCATGATGCACCACCATCATCTATTTCCTCATTGCATTTTATTTTATTCAATTAATGTTCATTTTGGCTTCTTTCAGTAAATAGACTGCAATCCTATCTAGCATAAACTATCCATCTACAACATAAATAGAGAAATAAAATTAATACCGCTCAAGCTTTCTCGATCTTAAATGAAAAATTATTTCCAAGAGAAAAGAATCAAGTCTCCAATCTAATTTGATCATCATAATATTAAAAGCAAACTCTAGCCTAAATGAGAAGAGAACCCTACCCAGCATTAAGTTTCTCAATAAAATATTTTTTTAAATTATTTTGGTTGGTTATTTTCTTGGATAGTGGTAAATAATGTACTATGGATTTAATCTAATGAACACAACATGTTCCTAAAAAATAATATTAACATTGACCACCTAAATGTATACGTCCACTTAATGTAGACGTTCACTAGTAGTGCTCAAGATTGAACATTGAAGAAGAGAAGGCTGAAGAGGAGATACATACAAGAATTCTGAAAGGTTATTTTTGGCAGTGTATCTGTTAGACAAGAAAACTGCACCCTTGTGACCTTTATACTTAAGATTGAATGTTACAGGAAAAGATTTATTATCAATTTTAAGTGGCACCTTTGGCTTTAGGTTTTCAACATCAATCTTGAGCTGAAAGATAGAAAATAGAATTTTGACTCTTAAAGATAATTAGGGGATGAAGAAATTGAAAAGATTAATTCAAAGACTTCTGCAGTAAACTCATCAAAAAATAGCAAATAAGAAGCATCGACTCTTAATTCAACCATTTCTTCTGAACCTTACACCAAAAATATTTTTAAAAATTTTTAAAAAGGAATCCACAAGCTTTAACCATTTACATTTTCATATCATCTATAAACATTAGATTATGAAACAACTGACCTTCTTTACTTTTTGGACACATTAAGAAGGAATAAACTGCCCTTTTAGTCTAGAAGCAATTTGACAGTGGATCTATAGCATCATCGATTTCAAACCAACAAATATTACCCAGCAATTAGTATGCAGAAAAATTAAATTAATCATACAATAAAAAACTTCTATTGTTCAGGAAAAGTGATATATAAGGTCAGCAAACATAAGAATTCATCAAAACTACATACAACATTCAACTCAAAGTCAGCATATGGTAACATTCGTTTCAATGATCTTTGGGTGGGTTGAGTTTTCTCTTGTGTAAGCTCCACCTCCTCAGCATTAGATTCATCATCAAACTTGTGCCTAAAAATAACGTGAATTCACAGTAGTCAAGCAATTAAATTTTTCAATAATTATGGGAATAGCACTAGCGATATGTTGACATGATAATTTTTTTTTTCTTGACAGCAAAAGCACGTATAAGAAGTCACTCAATAATACCAGGTGGCCTTTGCTATGTTATGTTGCATCTCAGACAAAACTCACCCACTTTTAGAGTCATCAACATGGGTCAGCACATCTTGTCTATCCCTTTGAGAAGCCACCTATTAGAAAACAAATATAGAATGAATGAATGAATAGAATACTAATCAAAATTGATTGCCCGACAGACCTTATCTTCATAGTAAACTTCACTTCCTCCAGACTCTTTACTTTCTTCAGCTTCCAAAGATTTATAACTCTTCAAAGCAATTTCCTAAGAAAAATCCAAAAAAAAAAATCAACATTATTTATTTAAACAATAAGTAATATTCACAATAAGTAAATAAAATAGTTTAATTACTTGGTTAGATAAAAGATAACTGGCGACCCTAGAAGGTAATCCAACCAAGACCTTTCTCCCCTAGCACCCCATCCTGAAGAAGACAAAAGATAAGAAGAAGACAAATTCATCACACGCTTCTGGCCAGGGCTGAATGGGTTCGAAATAATTCGGTTAATTAGACTCTAAACCGAACATGAACCAAACATAAAAACTTAACCGAATCGGTTCTTTTCTTCGATTCGGGGACAAAATGAACCAAATTCTATGACAAATATTTTATATTTTACCCCTGTATTACACATTAACATTCACATCAAATGCATAGAAGAATTCCAAGATGGCACAAACTTTTTCATTTCCACAAATGGAAAGAATTTTAATCATGCACTATGTTGTCTATTTTCTTACAGTAGATGATTCCCTAAGATCCTGAACAGCATAATTGTCACAAATTCCTTTACCTTTTTTATTCTTTTTTGGCTGGCCACATATTTATTCCATACATCATAAATTGATATGTAAATCATTTTTTATACTTTTGGAATTATTTAAGCATCAAACATCATCAACCAAATTACAATAAAAAGCAAGTTATCATCAAATAGAAGATTAAATTATCCCTTCAAATATGCAGTTAAAAGAAAATCTAAATTTACTGCCATTATTTGAGGTACACATTAATAGAACCCTTGTGTTAATTATAATTAAATACATCTACTACTAGCTGTTATAAAAAATATACAACAATGATTCTTATCTTAGAAATGATCCAATAAAAGGAGAGATTAATGGTCTTAGAACCCACAGGAGTTCTTGTAATCCCTTAAATGAATGGTTTTATCACAGCTTCCAATAAAATTTCAGTTACAGTTACAAGCCTAGAACCAATGGTGCTTCTACAAAATGGTATAAAGTCAAGGGATTATCTAAAAGAGAACAGCCATCAACTCACTCACACACGACGCTGGCCGACATGTTGTGGCCCTGTGAGACGTGGCTGTAGCCGTAGGGTGTGTTGATTGTGTATGGTTGTGGCCGTGTGGGTGAGTAAATTGTGTGTGGCTGTGGCTGTATGCCACTGTGGGTGTGGTTATGATTGTGAACATGTGGGTATGGTTGATGGTGAAGATCATGATTGTGTGCTGTGGCCGTGTATCTGTGTGTGGGTATGGCTATGGTGACTGTTTTGAGAGAGAATGAGAGGTTTCCGGTTGGGGTAACTGGTTTGACTCGTTCGAGAGAGAGAGGAGAGATTTTGGAGGCTTACCTTTGCTAATTGCTAGTTTTCTGCCAATTAAGGTTTCATTCTTTTTCTTATATAACTTTTTTTTTAAATTTTGAATTAATGGTCTGAATACGAACCGTTCGGTTCAGTTTTTCCTTTCGAACCGACCGAACAGTACTTAATAATTTTGGTTGGTTTGGTTGGCTCGGTTCGGTTCGGTTCGGTTCTGAAAAACTAAACTAAATGCCATCCCTACTTTAAAGGGTGGATAAATCGAGTTTCAGTTATGATTGTTTAGGTTTCGGTTTAAGTTACAACCTGTTCAGATTGGAAAATTTAACCCAATCGGATTCAAAATTCAAATCGATTCTGATTAGTATTAAAAATTGTATGTTTACTAAGGGGTTAAAATGTTATTTTATGCTTATAAAATGATTTACACTTGTAATTATGTAATATATTATGAATTTCTAATTATGATTTTAAATATTCAATAATAAGTATTTTTGTATGTTCATTAGGTAAAAATAATACTTCCACACAATTCGAGGCTCCAATTAGATAAACGAATGTCAAATATGGATTTCGGAAGTCCAAAAAGCCAGGTCATTGTCGAAAAGGATTCATAACTTTTGTTGTAAAATTATAAATTTTTACTATGTTAAGTGTGGTAATTGTAAAAACTATAAATTTTTACCATGTTAGGTGTGGTAATTGTTAGTGGATATGTTTGAGAGGATTGGGTTAGGATTATGTTTGGATTAGTGGGTCATTTATGTTTGATTAATGGGACAAATGTAATGTTGTGATTAATTATGATTTAATTAAGTGTATGGTGTGGATTAATTATGGATTAGTATAAATTGAGAAGAGGGGAACACATCTAACACACCTTTCTTCACTTAATTCTCCCCAAATTCTTTTTCTCATCTTTCTTTGTAATAATTTAGTTAATAAATTTCTTAAATAAATTTAGTTTTATTTTCAATTTTAGTTGTTTTTATTTTTAATTATATATAATTTAATATTAGTAATTGCATACCTTTCTTCATTTCTTTCTTCCCAAATTCTTCTTCTCATTTCTCTTTATTAATGAATAATTTAAATTAACATTTTTAATTCATATTAAAAAAATTTATTAATAAATATATTTAATATTATATAAGTGTTGTAAATACATTCAACTGAACATGCTCTAAAAAATTATGACTGTTATGATTATGATTATTTTAGCTAATACTTATTATTATTAGTTATAATAATATTGATTGATTTGTCTTGAAAACTTTCATGTTTGATTCTGTTGTAAGATAAGATAACCTCTCCTATTACTTAAAATAATGAAATAAAATAAATTTAGAATATCACCAAAAGACTCTTCAAATAAGATTTTACTATTTATTTGAAGAGCTACAACAACATTTATGACTCCTAAAGACACTCCAGTTAAGATTCTTCAAATAAGAAATGGTTCTCTTGCTTTAATTTTGTAGAGTAGCTTTCTCCCTTTTCAATTTATATTTTTTTGCTTTTGATTGGAGAGAGAGAAATAAGTGTTTTAATTAATATTTATTTTTCTTTTAAAAAAATAGTTATTTGATTAAAATAATATTAATTTATTTTATTTGAAGAGTCTTTTGGAGGATAATATATTTTTTCACTCTTTTATTTACCACGTAAGTAAGCAAATAGATATTTGAATAGTAAAATTAGTAGAGCCTTTTGGAGATGTTCTTATACTCTCATTCACATTGATTGTGTTATCTTTAATTTGTTGATGGTGATATAAAATAAATTCATACTAAATAGAATGTGAAGTATTTAATATTAAAATTGAGATAGGTTCAAGAGACACATTTTTAAACACAATTTTTCAACCATTAGATTACACTGAAATGAAGGGTTGTGATTAGATGATATGAGTTACTAGTTTCATTCATATTTTTCTCTCTCCTCTCTTTTATGTTTAGTTCTCTTTCTTCTTTTACTTAAGATTTTCTCTTTTCTCTATCCTATAAATTTGTAAATGCAATAATTTAAACCATCAAAATTAATTCACTTACATAATCTGTAAATTTGTAATTACAAAGTGGCATATATAGCATGGCCCATTTTAATTACCCAGAAGCACTGCCTAGTTGCCTTCTTCTACATACAGTACTTTCTTCAATCAGTGGCTGTGTTGACGAAGATCGTCTTTTTCTCAATCTTCTTCAACTGCACCTGCATTGCATCATTATTTATTTACGGATGCTTCATGATGAAATGAAGAAAGGTATGCAATAACTAATATTAAATTAGCCGCACCCTTGTTTTTCATCTTTGGCCGACGGCATGGTTCCACCGGCCGCTGCCGGACATCCCCCTCCCATCTGCCCACCCTTCCCGTGACCAACCATCCATGCACCAGCCGTTATCTGCCCAAAATCGTACGTCAACGTCGCACCAAAATGTGCAGTTTCTTGCGGCCGGTGATCTAACTGCTGGCAACGTTACCAGTCGGTCGCCGGACCTCTTTATGCATGATTCCGACACTGCCTTGCCTCGCCCAAAAGTTCAGCCTCCATCATCTTCCCAACACGCAGCTGTTGTTCAAAACCCTAGTCGCGATGCGTACATTTCTCGCGTACCTACTGCGCCTCCAGGCCATCCCCACGATGGCTCTTCATTGGCCGATCTCTCCCCTGTTCTTTCTGAGCCGGTTCTTGGCCACACCATCCACCAGACTGCAACGAACCCCAGCTGTCGTGTTTACGAGCTAGATCTGAAAACTTTGCATGGTCTTTTGACAGCCGCCTATGGTGGCTCTTTGCTGCCGACTGTTGCTTCAACCGCCTCACCTTCTCCACGCTTTCCACACCCCACCATATCCACCCGAAACATTCACACGTTGCCTGACCTTCAACCCGCGGCTAAACAAACTTTACTCGAGTTGACTCAGTTACAACTCAGTTCAATCCTTTAACTGAGTCAACTCAGAACCCTAACATGAGTCTTCCACATGACCATGCAGAATCCATGCAGCCGCTTCTCTTGTCCCGTGACCATCCTTCCCCGCCTGTTGCTCGTAACCAAAACCTACCTCAAAGATCTGGAGACAACCCGCAACAAACACAATCTGTTCAGCCTTCACAACCTTCGCAGCAACCCTCTCGTGGTCCAACCAAGCTGTCGGGTTCTCTTGCATGCCCTTCTTCTAACCTCCAAAATAAGCCATTGCCCTCATATGCTTCTAAAGTGAACCCAGCCTTCATCCTTAATCCCACTGCCCCTCCTAGACTATAAAAATCCTTCTTTGATGTTGTGGCCGGTTCATTGATGTCTAATGGTACTGCCGTTCCCGTCAAACCAGTTTTATTACACCGCGGTGAGCCTGCTGTGATGTTTTCTAAGGAGGAAGTGCAGCATATGGCTGAACCTTTCAAACTTGCCTTGGTTGGGAAGTTTTCTTTTGGACGGCCTTCCATGGACATTATTCGGAAGTTTTTTGTTTCTCTTGGGCTTAAAGGGAATTCCCAGATTTCCTTACTTGATAACCGTCATGTGTTGATCAAGTTATCTTTGGAGGAGGATTATTTGCGTATCTGGGTTGTCAGACATGGTATGTTAATGGTCGGGGGATGTGTATTTTCAAATGGAGTACGGATTTTCAGTGTTCTGCGAAGTCTCTTATTGTGCCTATTTGGGTAAGTCTCCCTTATCTACTTGTCCATTTTATTCATTGCAAGTCTACTTTATTTTCTATTGCTGGGGCTATTGGTACTCCTCTGCGTGTTGATCGCGCTACGGCCTCGGTTAATCGGCCATCGGTTGCTAAAGTGTTGGTAGAGTATGATGTCTCGCGGCCTTTGCTGCCGCATATTTGGATTGGTGAGGGTGATTCTGCGTTTTGACAGGATGTAGTGTTTGAGAAGGTTCTTGCTTATTGTTCTGCATGTAAGCACTTGGGTCATTCTGCTGAGGCTTGTTTTGTATCTAACCCTGGTCTTCGTAAGGCCCAGCAATCTAAGGATTCTGCTCCGCGTACTGTTCCTGACAAGGGCAAAAAGCCCATGTTTCCTGCAGATGTACGACCTAGGATTGCACCTACTACTCAGTATGTTGTTGTTGCTGACAATCAGCCTGCGGGCCTGTTCTTTCTAGTGTGGTTTCTCGGCCTAATAACAGTGGGGTTAGTCATGCTTTGGGACAGATTGGTGCTGAGGATGTTTCTTTGGATGATAGGGGTACTGATGCTGGTATTCCGGGGGATGTGGGTGCCGTTTCGGGACATGAGTGGCCTATTATGGATGATACTGATACTATGCATGTAGGTTTCAATACCCATAGCACTGATATTCTGGAGATTGAGTTTGATGGCCCGGGGGGCCGTATTAGTGTTTCCCGATCTGATGTGGATTGTAGCTTTGAGGATTCTGAAGATATAGATGACGGGAGATTTTTGACTGATCCTAAGGATGTTCATACTCTGTTACCTCCGGATGCTGTGATTAGCAGTCTTACCGACCAGAGGGTTGCTAGTTCATCTCGAGGTTTTTCTGTAGTTGCGGGCCGTAAGACTCGTAAGGCTCGGCGGCAGGACAACAGTCGTTCTCCATCCCAATGATTAATACACTCATTTGGAATATTCGGGGGATTAGTAAGGCCCCCACTGTCCGCCGGATGCGAAAATTGATTCGGATGCATAGATTGGCTTTGGTTTGTGTTTTGGAGCCTTTTATTACTGCTGATAGGCTGGAGAGTACTCGGACTCGCCTAGGGATGGATCATGGGTTTTCTTCCCAGTCTGGGAAAATCGGGATTTTCTGGTCGGCTCCTTTTTCGGTGGCGGTTCTTCAGGACGAGGGTCAGGTGGTTCACTGTCGGGTCAGTCATTCTTCTTTTCCTGATCCTGTTTTTGTTTCCCATGTTTTTGCTAGTTGTGATATGCTTGTGAGGGAGCATTTGTGGGATGCTTTTATTTCTTTTGCTGATAGCCATGATGGCCCTTGGATGGTGGGTGGGGATTTTAATGTTGTTCAGCCTCTCTCTGAGATTTCGGAGGGGCATGCACAGTCGCAGGGTGCTATTGATGCTTTTAATTTAGCTTTATTGGATTGTGGTTTGGAGGATGCTGGTTTTATTGGGAGTCCTTTCACTTGGACCAATGGGCGCACCTGGAGGCGTTTGGATAAGGTTGTGTACAATGCTCATTAGTCTGGTTTCTTCTCGACTTTTACAGTTTCTCATCTGAATCGCACTAGTTCATATCACTCTCCCATGTTGTTGTCTTGTGATAGATTGGCTGCTAGAGGACCTTCTAGGTTCAAATTTTTGCATGCCTGGCTTAAGCATCTTGGGTTTCTTGATGTTGTGTGGCAGTCTTGGGGTGCTCCGGTGTGTGGTATTGGGATGAGAGCTTTTCAGCAGAAGCTTGTTTGGTTGAAGCTTTGCTTGAAAACCTGGAATAAGGAGGTGTTTGGTAACGTGTTTGATAGGGTTAAGGAGGCTGAGACGGAGGTTGCTCAGCGAAAACAGCAGTATGATGTCTCTGGCTCTGTTGAGAATCGTGTTGCTTTTATTGAGGCTCTGGCATGGCTGCAGCATGCTTTACTTTGTAAGGAGTTATTTTTGCGACAGTAGTCTAGTGTTCGCTGGGTACGGGAGGGGGATGTTAACACTCATTTTTTTCCATGCGATGATTCGGAAGAAGCGTCAGTTTTTTCATGTGCATCGGATTCAGGATGCTTCTTCTGACTAGATTTCAGAGCCGTCTGCTGTGGCTGCGTCTGTTGTTGATTATTTTTGGGATCTTTTGGTGGGGGGCCCCCAGTCAGTTCTGCCAGTCAAACTTTGATTTTATCCCGTCTTTGGTGACTGTTGAGGATGATGTAGAGTTGTGTAGGATGCCGGATATGGATGAGTTACGGAGGGTGGTTTTTTCTATTGACCCTGATAGTGCTCCGGGTCCGGATGAGTTTTGCAGTCGATTTTATCAGTCCTGTTGGGATATTATTGCTGGTGATTTATTGTATGCTGTTCAGGATTATTTTCAGGGTTCTGATATGCCCAGGGGTTTTCAAAGTACTCTCTTGGTTCTTCTTCCTAAGAAGGACTCTCCTGTCTATTGGGCAGATTTTCGGCCGATCAGTCTCTATAATGTGAGCAACAAGGTTTTGACCAAGTTGCTCGTTATGCGACTGGCCTCTGTCTTGCCTCGAATTATTTCTCCCTCCTATAGTGGTTTTGTGCCTGGTAGGGTTATCTATGATAATGTGCTGCTGGTCCAGGAGCTGGTTCATGATATTAGTCGACGAACTCGGGGGAGTAATGTGGTGCTGAAGCTTGATATGGCTAAGACATATAATAGGATGTTGTGGTCCTTCGTTCTGCAGATGCTAAGGTGTTTTGGCTTTTCAGAGCAGTGGATTTCTTTGGTGAGGCGGGCTATCTGTGGTCCTTAGTTCTCGGTGCTAGTTAATGGGATCAGTCACGGGTTTTTTCAATCTCAGGGTGGTCTTAGGCAGGGCAATCCCCTTTCTCCGTACCTTTTTATCATTGCTGCTGAGTTCCTGTCCTGGGAATTGGATAGACTGTTCTCGCAGTTTCCTTTGCTGCGCTATCACTCTTCTGGTTCCATTCCTGTCTCCCATTTGAGTTTCGCAAAGGATATTGTTATTTTTGCGAATGGGAGTCGGTCTAGCCTCACGAGGCTTATGGATTTCCTGCACCATTACGAAGCGATTTCTGGGCAGCAGATTAGCCAGGCTAAGAGTAGCTTTTATGTTGGGGGTTCAGTTTCTGCTTTGCGACGTGCTATTATTCATTCTGTTACAGGTTTTCAGCAGCAGCAGCTTCCTTTTACTTATCTTGGGTGCTCGGTGTTTGTGGGGGGTCTCAAGATTGCACATTTTGATGACCTTTTTCGGAAGGTCCAGGATAGGATTTCTGGTTGGGCAAATCGGTTGCTCTCTTTTGGGAGGAAGCTAGTTCTAATTCGCCATGTCTTATCTTCTATGCCTCTACATCTGTTCCATGTTCTGAAGCCACCGATTGGGGTTGGCAGCGCCATCTTCCTTCCCGGTTATCTTTTTTCCTCTGGCGGTTATTACATGGTTTCTTGGCTACTGATGACGCTTTGTGCGCGAGAGGTTTCTGTATGGTTTCTCGGTGTCTTTGTGGTCAGGCTGCTGAGACTTCTTACCATTTATTTTTCAAGTGCCCTCGGGTTAGCCAGGTTTGGGAGTATTTTTACCGTTGTTTGGGGTTGCCGAGGTTAGCTTTCTGTCGACTCATACTTTGCTTACTCATTAGAGGAGATGTGCCCCTTCTCAGACTCATTTTCGGGTCCTTCTCCCTTGCTTCATTCTGTGGCATGTGTGGAAGGCTCGAAATGGTTCCAGGTTTGATTCTCATCCTTTTTTTGTGGATGCTGTCATTTTTCGGGTGGTGTCGGACCTTCGGCTTGCCAGTTCTGGTGATGAGTTCTCGGCTTGCTGAGGGGTTACGAGTGCTTGCTTCACCCCGGAGGCCTATTTGTGTTGTGTCTTGGACGCAGCCGCCTCCTGGTGCTGTAAAGCTGACTGTTGATTGTTGCTCTAGGGGTAACCCTGGGATGTCCGCTGCAGGGGGTGTTCTTCGGGATCATCGAGGCAAGGTTTTGGCAGGATTCGGTTCTTTTCTTGGGCACCAGCCGATCTTATTTGCTGAGCTTATGGCGGTTTGTGAGGGTTTGGCGCTTGCTGTTCAGCTGGGTTATTCTATTTTGGAGGTAGAGTCCGACTCGGCCACTGTGGTTTCTTGGATCCTTTCGGGTGGCTCTGTCCAATGGGATTATGCTGTGTTGTTGCGCCGAGTTTGTTTCTTGATTTCCTCTCATTCGTTTGTGGTTCGTCATGTCTTTCGCGAGGCTACATCCGCTGCTGATTTCCTGGCCAATTGGGCCTGTACTTCTCGCTCCAATCGTCGGTTCTTGCATACTCGGGATTTCCCAGTGGGCTTGTCTGGGATACTTTATTTGGATGCAATGGCTGTTCCGCATATTAGACGTTAGTTTTGTTCTTAGTGTTTTATTGTTTTTCTTCCTATTCAGTTGCGTTCTTTTACTTTTTCGAGGAGGTTTTGGCTCATGTCCCCCTCCTTATGTATTTTCTTATTTATTATGATTTATCTTACAGGTAGGGGTCTCGCCTAACCCCCACCATCATGGTGGTTTCTCAAAAAAAAAATGATCAAATTCATATCAATGGTTTTTTTTTTCATCATATCAATGTTTTTTTTTTCCGCATTGCGTTTGTGTATAAACTTTTACTTATTCCATTTACAGATTTTGTAAGTAAATTAATTTTGATGGTTTTAATTATTTTATTTATAAATTTATAAGAAAAATATTAATGAAATTAATAAAAGAAGAAAGAGAAATAAACAAGCGGAGAGAGAAAAATATTAATGAAATTAATATTTAATGTCATCTAATCTTAAGTCTTAACCCTTTATTTCAATTTAATTTTATGGTTGAAAAATTGTGTTTAAACTTTTGTTTAAAAATATGTCTCTTAAACCTGACCATTAAAATTAACAAGCAGCAATTGACTAGGGACTTTAATTGATTTGACTTGAAAGCTTTAATGCTTGTCTTAGTTGTAAGATAAAATAACTATGTTCAAATTTATGAATTTATAACAATGTTCTTACTTTTTTGACAACTCTAAATATATCCCCATTAAAAAAGGAAAAAAATTGAGTGGGTTTGAGTTTCTTCTTCACCGAATTCATGAGGGAACTATGCACTTAAACATTAAACCGACAAAGTTTCAAACAAGTAATAAGGTGGACAATTTACGTCTCATTACATATGACATGTACAAAAATTGTCATTTTCTTGCCCCTATGAGAGATAGAAAGAATAAAGCGCTGATAATGATAATAAATATGGTAGCTCACTTTTATTCGACCTACCTAAATCACA
This sequence comes from Clausena lansium, assembly GCA_030449835.1. Taxonomy (NCBI): domain Eukaryota; kingdom Viridiplantae; phylum Streptophyta; class Magnoliopsida; order Sapindales; family Rutaceae; genus Clausena; species Clausena lansium. Next base: position 1,108,809 of record JASUUF010000146.1, on the reverse strand, counting down.
TAACAATCTTAAAATTGATGGTTATAATTATGCATCACCGCAAAATTAAAAAAGTTAGATCTCGGTTGATTGTCCTAGTTATACAAGGTCTCTCTGTTTTAAATTATTTACAACCGTCTGATGATTTCTTCCCATACTCGATCGGCTACTACTTCTAAGTTATACATGGTCTCTATTTTAAATAATAATAATAATAATATGATTCATTATTCTTAATTTTTGGTTACCCAATGAATCTCCATATATAATTATTGCTTACATTCTTAGAAATCGAATCCATATATAATTATATAGGGTTTGATCACAAAAAGAGTAAGGCCAACAAAATGAAGGCACAGAAGATTGCCCAGATTGAGGTTATAGACCTTGAAAAAGAAGATGAAATCTTCATTAAACCAACTTTGCAAAAGGGCAAAAGAAAGAGAAGTGCGATTTCAGTTGAGCAATATATTGATGACCAGAGTGGCCCTATCAAGGCTTCTCAAAACTTCATTAATCTTGATGATTACGTCGACGACGACAGCGACTTGCACGTACTCAACTTCTTGCCTCACAACACCCCTTTTGATAAAAGAAAGAAACCCTTGTCAAATCATTCAATGACTGAAAATGGGCAGTCTTCAGATTCCCAAAAAAACGATCCTTCTTTTGTTTGTGAGATTTGCGTGGAATCCAAGTCACCCAATGAGTGCTTTAGAGTCAAGGGTTGCTCTCATTCATATTGTACCGACTGCATAATAAAGTACGTGGCCTCAAAGTTGCAAGAAAGCATTACAACAATCGGCTGCCCGGTAACCGGTTGCCAAGGCGTGTTAGAGCCCGAGTACTGTCGCAATATACTCCCACAACAAGTGTTTGACAGATGGGGCAATGCTTTGTGTGAGGCTGTGATTCGTGGGGATCAAAAATTTTATTGCCCGTTCAAAGATTGCTCTGCCCTTTTGATTGACGATGGAGGATCAGGGATTAAGGAATCGACATGCCCTCATTGTAACAGAATGTTTTGTGCCCAGTGTAAGGTTCCTTGGCATGCAGAGATGAAGTGTGAAGATTTTCAGAACTTGAATGAGAATGAGAGGGAGAATGATGACATTAAGTTGAAGAAATTAGCTGTGGAAATGAAATGGAAGAGGTGTCCCAATTGTGGGTATTATGTTGAAAAGTTTCGCGGTTGCAACTTAATTTTATGCCGGTTAGTTTTATGTTGCAGTATTTAAATTAATTTATTGGATTTATTTATCTTTTACTTTTGTTGTTCTTATTCTGAATATGGGGTTAACAATATTGCAAGTTGATTTTGGGGGCTTTGATTTAGTTTAATTTAAGATTGATTATGATGTGTTGCATGTAAGGTTAGAAAAAATCAGTATGAAAACATTCAATACTGATGGAAGGAAGAAAGTACGGATATATATACACACGCACTTCAAGTTTCTCTTTGAAAATGTCACTTTCAGAGTCGAAAAAGAGCAAAATATCTCCGGGTTCCTTTTATTCAAGTCTATACTTTTGAATGATATTTAATACTTTAATTCGTCTTATTGTGAGAAAATTCTCTCTTGCTTTGTGACCCAATGGTGAGTATATAATTCCAAATTACTACTCAACAAATGATTACTTAGCCACATATTTGTTTTTCTTTTCTTTTCTTTTTTAACCCTTTCTTTGGCATTGTTCTCAGGTGTGGAACTCCATTTTGTTATTATTCCAGTGATGTGCTTTTTCTATCCAGAAATCCTGATCCTTGGAAAATGGTTGAAGAATATTTCGTGAATTTGGAGGGTGAACATCAATGGCCAGAGGGGAAACCACCCTAATGAGTAGGCAACCCCTACCATGAAAATGTTTGGTTACCTACCTCAACTCAACTCGTCAAAAGTCAAGGCTTGGCTGGCTTCTTCATCTTTTATTTATTTTGATGTTTATTTTAATATTTGAATTTTTTTAAAAAAAAATATTCATAATCTATGCTTTCCTCTCTCGCTGCTAAGAAAAAATTGATTTTAATCTTTGTTCTGAGGATTTGCGCCGAAGGGACTTCAAGCATGATAAATATCCCAACTTTTAATCATTTTGCTTTTTCTCAGTTTTATACTGCTTTTTAAGAGCTTTTCTTAGTTTTTTCTCCTTTTAAGTGATTTACTCCATATTGTTTGAACTTAACATTACACATCCCATGTACGAAAAACTTGAAATTGAAAATCTAAAATTTAATATATTAATTTGAAGATGAAGAATTGGGAAGAAAATAGAGATTAAAAAATGAATAACATATACATAGTAATAAAAAAAGTAATCCCCATCATTACCCATTTAAAATGCATCATGACCATTTTGCAGCGAGCTCCGTACCCAAAAACAGTAGCATATTAACCTAGAAACAGCATAAAGTTTAACCCAAAAACAGCAGTAAATTTACCTGGAAACAGCAGAAAATTTACCAAAAAATTTAACCTACAAATGACAGCAAACCAAGCCCAAATACAGCAGAAAATCTACCCATAAACAGTAGCAAATCAAACCCAAAATAAATCCTACATAAACTATAAAACAAATTTCTCATCATTTTCCAACTGAAAACTTCTTTAGTTAACAATTTATTTCAACAATCAAACAGCAAATCAATCAATCACAAAAAAGATAAAATAAAATAAAAATATGGCAACAAAAACCTAATTTCATCTCATCACTTTTTCTCACCAACCATAAACCACCAATTCAAATCATCAAAAGGAGCGTGTAACATGTGGAGATCTCAAAGACTTCGCTGTCATGTAAAGGCACATCCCTGACTTTAACAGAAGCTCACTATCGTCTCCTCCTCCTTCTTTAAAGCAGTAATTTTGCCTCTTGCCTGAGCCGTGAAGGACCTTGTCCTCCTCTTCTTCTACATTTTTACACGGCTCTGGACCTTGCCCTCCTCTTCTTCATTTTTATCTTTCTTGCTTCTCGATTTCTTGTGACCAAAAAATTAGGGATTTAGGGCCTTATTAGAATAGTAGTAATGGGAAAATGTTACCTTTACTAACGGTTCCCTTTTTCTATTTTTTACTTCAGAATTTCTTTATTTTAATAAATCTTAAATCTCAATCCAAATAACCTCCCATTATGTAGCTGTGGCCGAAATTACAGTTTGGGTATTTGTTTGTGTCATACACAGTAATCGAGATAACAACTAACAAGTCATTCAAGGCAACAAAACAACTAAACAAGTGTTTTGGCAGTATTGTGAAATTTCAATAATGCCCCCAATACCCAAACGGCAAGTAAACGGAGCAAAGACGTAGGGGTTTTATTTTTTCAAATAAAATGATATTGGCCATCTACTTGCAACAGCCTCAAACCTCAGGAAAGTTTTTAAAAATTACCCCTTCATTTTTATTTATTTCCATACATACACTATAGTACTAAGCATCTTAATGATTAAACTTCCCGAATGTGAAAACAACCTTGTACTTTTAAATGTAAAATTGAATGAATTGATATTGAAGGAAAGTGTTGGGTAGGGAATAAAATAATGTGTTTTTAAATGTCAAACTGAATGAAGTTAATGGTCTTATTAATTAATAAGCTGTATTGTCATCGAATCAAATCCAAAATTTTCCTCCTTTTCAATATTATAAAATGTCACGCAAAAGCTACATGTAGGGTTTGATCACCGTAAGGCCAACAAAATGGAGGCATAGAAGATTATTGAGGTTTTAGACCTTGAAGAAGAAGATGAAATCTTCATCAAACCCACATCGCAAAAGGGCAAAACAAAGAGAAGTGCAATTTCAGTTGAGCAATACATTGATGACGAGAGAGGCCCAATCAAGACTTCTCAAAACATCATTAATCTTGAAGACTACTTGGACGACGACGACGACTTGCGCGTACTCAACTTCTTGCCTCACAACACCCCTTTTGATAAAAGAAAGAAACCCTTGTCAAATCATTCAATGACTGAAAATGGGCAGTCTTCAGATTCCCAAAAAAACGATCCTTCTTTTGTTTGTGAGATTTGCGTGGAATCCAAGTCACCCAATGAGTGCTTTAGAGTCAAGGGTTGCTCTCATTCATATTGTACCGACTGCATAATAAAGTACGTGGCCTCAAAGTTGCAAGAAAGCATTACAACAATCGGCTGCCCGGTAACCGGTTGCCAAGGCGTGTTAGAGCCCGAGTACTGTCGCAATATACTCCCACAACAAGTGTTTGACAGATGGGGCAATGCTTTGTGTGAGGCTGTGATTCGTGGGGATCAAAAATTTTATTGCCCGTTCAAAGATTGCTCTGCCCTTTTGATTGACGATGGAGGATCAGGGATGGCTATAAAGGAATTAACGTGTCCTCATTGTAACAGAATGTTTTGTGCCCAGTGTAAGGTTCCTTGGCATGCCGAGATGAAGTGTGAAGATTTTCAGAAAATGAATGAGAATGAGAGGGAGAATGATGACATTAAGTTGAAGAAATTAGCTGTGGAAATGAAATGGAAGAGGTATCCTAATTGTAGGTATTATGTTGACAAGTTTCACGGTTGCAACTTAATTGTATGCAGGTTAGTTTTATGTTGCAGTATTTAAATTAATTTCTTGGATTTATTTATTTTTTAACTTTGTTGTTCTTATTCTGAATATGAGGTCAACAATATCGCAAGTTGATTTTGGGGAATTTGATTTAGTTTAATTTAAGATTGATCATGATGTGGAAAATACAAGGTTAAGAAAATTGAGTATATGAACAGTCAATAATGATAAATGAAGAAAATATAGATATATACACACGCACACACTTCAAGTTTCTCTTCCAAAATGTCACTTTCTAGTTGAAAAAGAGCAAAATATCTCAGGGTCCATTTGATTCAAGTATATACTTATGAATGATGATTTAATAGTTTATTTTATCTTATTGTAACAATTGAAAATTCTCGCTTGCTTTGTGACCCTATTGTGAATATAAAATTCTAAATTGCTACTATTTTTTCTTAGCCACATATTTTTTCTTCTCCTTTCACTGGCATTGTTCTCAGGTGTGGAACTCAATTTCGTTATTAGTCCATGCGTGAGCTTTATCTATACAGAAATCCAGCTTTTCCAAACGGAAATGGTTACCTTTTAAGGACTGCAGAGCCTATTTCGAGTGTTTGGAGGGTGTACGGCAATTGCCAGAGGGGAACCGCCCTAACGCCACTAGGAAAATTTTTACCTAACTCAATTCCTCAAAAGTCAAGGCTTGGCTGGCTTCTTCATCTTTTATTTATTTTGAGCTTTATTTTCAATATTTGAATTTTTTTCTTAAAAATATTCATAATCTATGCTTTCTCTTTCACTGCTAAGAAAAAAATGATTTTTAATCTATGTTTTGAGAATTTGTGTTGAATGGGCTTCAAGTATGGTGAATATAGAATATCCCAACTTTTTAATTATTTTGCTTTTTCTCTGTTTTCTACTGCTTTTTAAGAGCTTTTCTTAGCTTTTTCTCCTTTTTAAGTGATTTACTCCATATTGTTTGAACTTAACATTACAGGTCCCATATACGAAAAACTTGAAATTGAAAATCTAAAATTTAATACATTAATTGGAGGATGAAGAATTGGGAAGAGAATAAAGAGTGTAAAAATATGAATAAAATATACATAGTAATTGAAAAAAGTAAGCGAAAATGATACAAATCAAGCATACACATTCTTGATTTTTTCTTATTCATACATACACTATAGTACCAAGCATCTTGATGATTAAACTTCTCGAATGCGAAAACAAGGACAGAAGCAGCGAATCAAATTAGCACCAAATTCGAAAACACACCCAAAAATCCCAGCAAATTTTTCTTCGCCTGTTGCTTGCACAACAGGCAATCCGTACACAGGATTTGGAACCATGTACTGCTGATAGGAACAAGAGCCACCACTGTCACCGGGCAATGCTGGAGTACTTATTATAGAGCTTGTTTCGACGGCAATTTCATGTGATGAGTACTGGGATTCGATTGTACTCGCGTAGGCAAGGTCATGGGGTTGATTATAGTCGAGCCACGGAGGCAAGGGCGGCGCCGAGGGCTGAAGCTGAGGCTGAGGTGAAGAGCTAATGGGGCAGCTATAATACTGATGGCATGTTGGAGCAGGGGCAGGGGGGTGATAATAAGTGTAAGGCTCATAATTAAGCTTCTTTTTTCTCTTCTTTCTTGACCAGAACTTGAGCTTCTTCATGGATTTTATCATTTTCATGGTGCCTTTGGAACTTGATGTGAGTGCTGAGAGATGGCAAAAGAAAGAAGATGCAAAGTTATGAATTTGCTTAATTATGTTTGCATATAGACTTAAGATTCTTCAAGTAAGAGCGTTGGTTTGTGGCATTTTTTTTTTTTAAAGAAAAGTTTTGATTGATTGTTACTTTATGCTTTTTCAAATTTTGTGACCGTTGCTCGCCCACTAGTCAGAGCTACTCATTATAAAGTTGTGGTGCAGATGCCATGGTATCCATAATCAAGAGGGGAAGAATGATTTTAAAATCCCGATGAATGAAAGAATCAAAGAACCCATTTGTTTTACACTTTTATTTAACGAAAAATAGTATAATATTATTTTTTTTAATTAATGCAACAAAATGTTACATTTTAATAATTCTTATATTTATTTTTTATTTCAACTAGGGGTGGGCATAGGTTGGTTTATGTTGGGTTTTAAGTTAACCTAAACCAAACTATAAAAATTTGAGTTCAACCCAAACTAATTCATATATTTTCAACTCAATTCAAATCTATTCATTTGGGTTTGGTTTGAATTTTATAATAAAAATATTTTTTATTTTGATAAATTTATTAATTATTAAAATTATAATATTTTTTTATTTTAATTTATCAAAATTATGAATAATAAATTTTACAATAACTTTATCCTTAAATAAAAAAATAATAGAAAATTAAAATAAAATTTAATCACAAAAGTCATTATTTCTCAATAAATGAGAACGTAAACTCTAATAATAAACTTCCACAAACATGACATCAATAAGTAAATTGAAAGAAAGAAAATAAAATACTAGTAGTATTAATATTATTACAACACAAACTCTAATAATGTCCATACAAATCAAAATAAGATAAGGCATCCCAACTCAAGTATCAAACAATCCATCATCATCATTCCCATCTGCAATACTTTAATCAAGAGATTCCATGATCAATTGAGCCTGCTCCTTCACTAACAAAAAAATTATAATATTGAATAGTTATAAAGATGAGTAAATTTGTAAAAGAATACGATTCATACCAAAATCGTAAAAATAACATCAATTCAAAGCCATCGCCTCCGATGTTACACTTGATCCAAACTCTACATTAAATAAAAATAAATTAATAAAAAAAGACTAGTGATAAACAAATATATAATTTTTTTTACTTGTTATGATAAGCAGTTACTTGACATCATAGCTTCATAAAACTCAAGCTCCTCCATCGTTGGTTCATCTTGTAATGGGATAAAAGTGTTACGTAACCAATTTTGTGAGCATATTAACGCTTCCACCATCTTTGGACTTAAAGAACTACGAAATGAATCAATGATGCGTCCTCCAGTACTAAACGCAGATTCTAGAGCTACTGTGATATTGGAATTGCAAACACATCCTTTGCAATGTGTAAAAGAACTCGATATTTCATTGAGTTCATTTTCCACCATGCCAAAATCTCAAAGTCATCGTCATCAACATGTTCACAAGGCTCCAACAAGTACCTCTCCACTTCATTTTTCATCTCAACACAATCATCTTTTCATATTCTTTGTTTGAACTTTGCAACACTTGAAAGTTTAGAAAATCCCACCTTTTTATCAAATTTCATACTATCAACAATTGACGATTTATTAACACCACTAGATGATCCACAACCACCAATATTAGTGTCAAGATCTTTATAATAATCATAAAAACGTATTAAAAGATTTTTCACCGCTTCAAACTTCTTCCCAACCTCATTAATAATAAAAATATCTTCAAAGCAAAATGTCACATATTTTAACTTATAACGTGGATCAAGAATAACCGAAATGAGGAACAAATTATTCAAGTTATCAATTAAAACCCAATATTTTTTTTTTTTTCATACTTGTCGCATTTTAGATAAGACAATATCATCACCACTTTCAATTAGTGAGGTCAAATCAGAATGAATTGAACACATTTCATGAAAATATAAGTTTGAAGTCACAACCACTAAATTTCAAAGTTATATCATAAAATAACTTTAAAAACAAGACAAAAATATAGTTTTTAATATAAAACCCATTTTCATAATTTACCAACCCAAACCATTTAATTCGATTTAAGTTTGGGTAAATCCATGGGTTGTGGATTTATGCCCACCCCTAATTTCAACATAATTAGAGGATAATAACCTTAACAGAAAACTCCCTTACAAGGCAACATTTAAGAATCATTCTCAACAATCAAATTCCACTCAATTATGCCTGTAATTATCAAATAAAAGCTAGTAAAATACAAAATTCACTAGATGAGGGAATTATTCATTATCATTATATCGAATATATACACACAATATGATATTTTTATTTCCAGCACTAATGACTATATATGAAAGTAGTGAGAACATGAATATCGAAATGAAATTAAAGATGTCATTCATTCATACAAAGACCAACCCATACTGCCAAAAGAATTTGGCAAAGAAAATCTTTCCTCAATTCAGTTGAAAAGATTCTCTCAAGGAAAGCAGTACATATACATGCCAGCGAAAACAAGAGAGAGCAAGATTATATATACTTATATACAAAGGGAAATTGTTACCATGTCTTGTGTATAGAAACAAAGATGAAACAAGAAATGAGACGGAACGAGTTCTGTGTCTCATAGGCTGGGCGCCAGATATGACGAGACAAACTTCAAGCTCATCCGGACTTCGAATAAGCAAGCATCTATTAGATTCCCTCGGCAAAAGCAAAATGAGAAACTTTTAACACCCCAACTCTTATGCTTCAAGGCAAGTTCACTCTTTGGATGGCATGTTGTCTATAATGGCTGCTTCTCTCCAAACTTCATGATTCTATAGGGAGAATCTTCAAGGAAATCAACTTACCATTACTTCCATACTCTGCTAATTTCTTACTACATAGGCATATCAGCACCCAGGTCCAACAATAGATGGCCGATCATCGGTATTGACAACCACTTCAACATCTGGCTTGACTGGATTGAGCTCCTCATTACCTGCAAGTTTTACCTTGGGCGGCAGCTTCTTTACTTCTTCCGCTGTGTAGATGAAAATTTTCCTCACCATGCTACAGAACTCACTGCCGTAAAATACCAGAAATTTAAACAATAGAATTAGTAGCACATAAGAGATTGGATTTGCAACCAGTAAACAAACTACTATGTGACAACAAAATGTTTTAACTTTCATCAGCCATTTATACAGCTGGTTTTACCAAAAAATTAAGAGAGTCATGCTACTTCCAAGGAAGTTTAAATTCAATTCAAAGCAAAACTGGCCATGACATAAATCAGAATGCAAGACAGGACGAGAACCGAGGGGAAACCACATTCATGACTTAAAGTCCAACCTGAGTTTAATTTGCATGGTGTATCACAAAAAAGCAACCAGTGAACAATCATGATTTCATGCTTCATTCTTCAAAAACCCACCTTAAGATCTCTCATACACATTACCATTCTTCATAGTTTTAAAATCAAAATGATGAAAAAACTGGTATCAGACACTGGATATATAACACCACACAGAGCGAGGACATGAATTAGACAATCTATTAATTTTTAATTATACTGCACAATGAGCAGTACATCTTTTCAAAATCTTACTGATATTCAGTAGTCGTATTAGGCTGAAATTATAGCACAAGAAAGAGACTGGAAGAGACTGTAAAACACATGAAATCAAGAAGTGGCATTAAATGAACTTACTGCCATGGATCATCTCCAACCATCATCCTGTCTTCTTCATCATCAGTGTAGACCACTTGCCACTTCTTGGTCGATCCACACAGCTCTCCCTCAATTTCAAACATCTCCTCGAGTTTCTTGAGAAGGTCTTCATAACAGTCATATCGTGTCAAATCAACAGCCCTCCCAACTGCAATTCCTTGCATATGAACCTGGAAACAGATCCTCAATTAAACTCTGCAAACTGCATGTAGCAAGACAAACAACTACAAAAGTACAAGTTTACCAAGACACTCATGCCTTATAAGTAGGAAAGACACATAGGAAGTTGTATGAAAATGGTCAAAAGAAAAATATATGCACTTCCAACAAGTCAAAGTTTGTTTAATTTTCCAAGGTTAGCAAAGGTTTCAAAAGTTGAGCGCGCGCACACACACACAGAGGGGGAGAGAGAGAGAGGATATGCCTAAGAAGCAGAAAGAAACTGAAATTTCAAAAAAGAAAATAAATCCCTTTCTGAGATCTGATCTAATGCGTGCTACCTTGTTAAGAAAGGAAAAGTTAAAACAGGAAGCAACCAAATTACCTTTGTGCAACTTCGAATCTGCCTGCTTTGAGACTCCTGAGGAGATCTCAGGCATGATTTCTCTGCATCATAACTTACAGAAGGAATGTCAGATCGATTAATATTTGATGGTTCAGAATGCTGGTCAGAGTCTGCATCTAAACATGGAATTGACCTATCATCCCCCATTGTTCCAGAAATGGTAAAAGCAGGTGAAGCTTCTTCTACATTCGAGTTGTCAACAAGCTGAATGCCAAATAGCCTGTAGGTGTTCCCAGTGCCCTGTCTCTTTTCACTGGGTTCTTTGTTCACAACTGGAGCAAATGATTCTGTTACATTTTCTGCACGGTTAGGCCAGTACATTGAGTTGCTGGAAACAGCAGCCAGTGAGTTATTTCCACTGAAACCAAATGGGTTGCCCTTTGTAGCAGTGGAGAACTTAGGTGATGGATAGAGGTCACGTCCTTGCGGTGAGTCACAATATGAGAAAGCTGACGAATCAACTTGAGATTTCCACATACCTAATGCAGAAAGACAAGATTAGCAACTGAAGTAAAGAAGAATAAGAACAAGGTACATCGTATATAAAGCTATAATACCCAGGACAGAGATATCTGCAGCCTGCGATGGTAAAACAGGTGGTCGTGACCGTTTGTTCCTTTGTGCTGGTTGAGCATTCGTAGTAGTTGTAGTTGCAACAAGTGGCTCCAATTCCCATGATGATACTCTTTCTGGTCGCAAGATTGATGAAGGCTCATCCCATTGAACCTAACATAAAATTGAAACAACATTAAGTAAACCAGGCCACACAGAATTTCCCCCGCGAAAATTCAAAACATAAAAATATTTGACCAGTTACAAAGGAAACGAACACGTAATCTTCTCAAACATTACTAATTTTAAAAGCCACTATTTAATTTAATCAGCATAAAACAAAAAAGCATGGATAAAGCTGAGTGGAATATTGGAATCGCTACCTTAATAAATTCTTTAACTGAATTCAAAACTAACTTGGTGTATAAGAAAAGAACTTGCTAACCTTTAAGGATCTCCACTCTGAATCTGGCCACACTGAACTTTTACTATCCCCAACACCGACTATAGTACCACTGAACCTGTGGAACAATGATAAAATTGGTTAAAAATGTTATTTAACTTCCTCTTTCCACAAAAATAAATCAAAAAGGAAGGTTACCTTCGTTCAGGAACTTCCTCACCCTCAAATGTCATCTTGAACCTCATCCCAACAGAAAGCTTGTGTTTTTTAGCTTCAAGATACTTGTTAACACTTACAATGAACTCAGACCGGCTAGTTCTGGCACGTATTATATTTTATCTCAAAAATAATTTATTGACAAATATTAATAATAATAATTCAAAAAATACATGACATCACAGAACATAGAGGGATTGAAAGAAAAAGGCCCAAACTATAGAAGTACTCGCAAATTTTGATGTCTGTAACAACGTCATCTTGTAAAAACTTTTCTTTACATTGAGCTTCAGCAATTTTGTCCTAAGTTTTACTCTATCTCTCAACTCAGAAATTGGAAATGTTTCACTTGTCAAACATCAAATTGTACAAAGGAAAATACCTTGGTTTGTAGAAGATTGAAAAGAGCGTTCCAGTTGCAATGGCATGAGAAGCAGTGGCAAGTACGCCAAGATGCATACTATGACTAGATATAACTGAAGATGGCATATTCGCCTGTTGTCTCATGTGCCTCCTTACCCCAACACGCAGCTCATCATTTTCCCCTCTGAAACAGTTATCAATAGCAAACATGATAAATCTAGGAAATAAAGCAACGAAACGTTTCATATTAAATATACCAGTACTTGCCTCAGAAATATGAATGCATCGCCTGCTACCAATTTCTTGGAACTAACAAACACACTCCACCCAGTGGTAAGCAAGTGACGCCTTGGTTGACCTGTGATAGGAAACCTTGACGTATCAAAATCCTTAAATTTCTAGAAGCCATGCATAATTTATAATGCATTGGATACAGTAGCTTTGCAATTAACGAAATACATAAACCCTGGCAAACTTTAAAAATAAAGCATGTTGCAGCAAAGTTTCAGCTTCAACTTAAGCTACAAAGTATCATATCCAGTCAGAGAATTTGAAGCCAAACCTCGGAAAATGTGCCGAAAATGCCATTCATTCCCATGCAGATCAGTTGCAACTAGTTCCTGCCAAGGTGGCTGCTGGGACATATCCTGAAATGATCAAGGGAGACAGGCAGGTCAAAGAAATTATCAATACAACATATCATCCTGTAGTATCTGACACAAAAATGATGGATTCACAGCTGAAGCTAACCAATGGGGGGAGACAATCATCTGCATGCCTGCGAAGAACGGAGAACCCACCATGGGTGCTCGTATCAGAAGCAGTTAGTGTCTTACAAAATGAATGAACAGTGCACTTTTCAGGTTCTGGGAGGGGAGGATCTGGACTGGTGACCTTGCTTTGCTGGTGGAATTTAGACAGACAGACATGAAAGAAAGAAAACTGTAAGAATTGCAAGCAATTATAACATGCTAACAAATTTAGTAGTTTCTAAATCAGCTAATTAAAAGATTAGAGCAAAAGGAAGAACGCTCACATCAGGTTCAGGCAACAGTGTTATTTGTGCATAAACTTCATCCGTTTCAGGTTCAGCCTAAAGTAAAAAGAGCAACTGAAGTAAGGACTTAGAAATAGAAACTAACTTTTTAACACAGGTTTAGAACAGTGACATGCTCCCCAATTTATTACAGAATGATCATGAGATAACTCACCCGTCGCTGAACATTAACCACTTTACACAGAATTTTTGATGGCAGATTAAATGAGGGCATTTGCTGCTCCAACCCCTGATGCATCGATGCTTCAAGCTGAAAATTTCAAAAATAGCATTAGTTATAATATGATTGAAACTTACTTGTCCCTACGACATTGAAAAAAAAATTTTGTTCACCTGCAAATGGTGATAGAAAGATATTTTCCAGACCAATGAAATAAAGAAATGGAAGCAAAGAAGTTGACAAAATACTGAAATAAAGCTAATCATGTCTATACATGTATTAAATAGATCAGAAGAGGAACATAAACTACCAACTCTCAACCAGGGGAATGCATAAACTCACATTATATTCTTCTGTTAAAAAACTAGTGTCCTCCACACTTTGGTCATTTTCTATTTTTTTCCATTCTTTTGTGTTTGGCAATTTTTTATAGGGTAGTCATATTTGTCATTCTATAATAGTAAACTCATATAACTAAAAGAACACTCAAACAGAGACAGATTCCAGTTAAGGGTCAACAAACCTGTTCCATGTGACCTTGCGGAAAGTAATAAACTCGCTCCCCTTCACGAGGAAGGGTGACAAGAGGTCCAGCACAGGCATGCCATAATTCCCTGTAGAGTGCATCATTGGATCCCCCTATTAAGTGAACACAAAGGACAAAGTAAGCAGAAAATAAAGCTGGGACAGGAAGAAAGTGAGCAAAACACAAACTGCCCAAACATATCTATGAGATCATAAAATACAACACACTGCAATGACATGAAGACCAAATTACCATCCCAGCCCCTGACAAAATATATCTTATTATCTAGGATTTTACAATTCGTTCATTTATCGGCCATCATGAAATTAGGTACAGATCAAAATCAAAGCAGAAGTTCAAAACCCCTAAATTCATAAGAGTTAAAGAGAGATGTCACAAAAAATTGGTCCGGTTAAGATTCAAAAGTTAAAAGAATAATAATAACTTTCAAATCTAAGAAAAACAAATTTGAATCATCTGATATTGTGTGCTGTGCACCCAAAGAATCTTCTAGCTTCTATATTGAAAAGACTATGATAAAAGCATGCTCTCAAATCAAAAGAACTGTTCTTGAAAACAACCAAACACAATTAACTGCAGCAATTAAGAATAGCAGAGGAATTTGTAGTTACATGAGCCATGGTGCAAGTCATAGACTACATCAGGTGCAAACAAACATTAACCCTGTAACCACTTCGCCTCAGTCAAATCCCATCTCTAATTTTAAAATAATACGACCAATACAAAAAGACGCAATTGAACAGTACATCATTTGACACTAATGAATCATCAATAAATGACAAACAGTGTTGAATAGCAAGTAAACCTGATCGGGGACCTCCGGAGGCATGATTCAAAGGTGCTGCCGCAGCCGCAAATGCCATAACAGAAGCACAACAAACCCTTGAGAGTCACTTGATCAACCTACAAACAAAAGCCCCAAGTTAAAAGTGACTATGCTGTACTGAAAACAAACCCATTACAAGATTATAAACAATCAATTTTCTCAGCAACAAAAACCATCAACTAAAATTGCCTCAAAATGCTGTATTTACTTCTATGACTTGTTATTGTCACAGGTTGATCAGACTTATATAACCAACGGCCCTGATTACTCTCTTTAATGTGTCAGTCTAGCCCTGCTTTAAGCCTTTTAATGACCCAAAAAAAAGCTGGCTTTTAAAGCTTTAACGCCAATTTGTCAGGAAAATAATTATACACCTCTGAAAAAAAAGGGACAGAAATGAAACTTTTCATCACTTTCTAGCATAAAAACAGCAAATTTTCATGAAAAAAGTTGATAAATATAATCAAAATATAGGCTACTACAAAACAAAAGTACACAACTTTCAATGCAAAAAAAAATGTAAAAATCCAGATCGTGATTTTACAAAAACAATTCACTAAAAGTAATACGAACACATAAGATGGACAAAGTAAGAAATGATTTGGGATCTAATAATAAAAACCCAAAAAAAAAAAAAGAAAAACTTTTCGGTTGAGTGAAAATCAGGACTTACTTTCACTAATTAACAACATATCTACACTCAAAACACAAAAACATGTAATGGGCAATCAAACAAATTAATAAAAAGACAAGGTTTCACTACAAATCCATCATTTTCTTCCATTTTCTCAGCATCCAAACAGGAACTAGAAAATTTTAAAAAGAAACTAAATCTGAAGCAAAGGAAAGGAAAGGCAAGAGGGTACCTGCGAGCTGAATTAGGGCTGTGAATCGAGCAGATCGAGTAAGATGGAAGTAAATAAATATTTTTATTAATATATTTTATTGTAATAAAAATATGTGAATGAATATATCGTCAATGTTTGGTCGAAGCCGACACGACCACTTCTGCCTCTTTTTCTGTTCTTTTCTTACACACTCTTTCTCTCTCTCTTTCTCGGTTTTTCTTTTCTTTTCTTTTTACTTTTTTTTTTTGTATTTTATGATTTTTTTTTATCACAATTCACAAAACATGAAATTTAATTTCATTTTTGAATAATATTTTATCATTTTTTTAAAACAGAAAATACATTCAAAAAAGTAAGATCTTTATCTTATGATATGGACATATTATTATTATGCCTGTATGACTATTGGATATTGGATATTTAACACACTAAATTTTTAATTTCTCTTTACCTAACTCATTTAATTAACTATTTATGCCTGAGTACATATGTGTACATACCCATCTCATGTTTGAAATTTTTTGATACAATCGAATCACTCACACTTTTATGATATAAATTTGTTAAGTTTACTTATTTGTATAGAACTGAGAATGCAATATCGATTGTTTATTGTATTTATTTATTTTGTTTATTACTTATTTGTTTATTACTAAAATATTAAATAAACACACATATCTCAATACATTAGATATTATATTTATTTTGTTTATTAGTACATTAAAATATACAATATCTTTTATATATTAGTGGTATTTTCACTTTGTTAAAATAAGAATTTTATATATATATATATATATTATTTTTCTCTAACGAGGACATCTTCATTTCAACAAAGTGAGAATACCACTAAAAAACTAATCCGTAATATATTAAAATTTGTGTTTTTTTATATTTTAGTAACATTTAAAGTGAGGATGTCCATATATCAAAGATTATCTATTATATTTCACATTTTAAACAATGAATTATATAATTTGTTAGAAAAACTATAATTTATAATACGAATATATACGTAAAACTTCCTTTCGATACATCAGATTTCAATAATCCATCATTATTGTTGGTATACATAATCCATGTATATAATAATTATAGAGTATATTATAATATAATATAATTGGTGGTGGAGTATCAAAATGGATAGACTTGACTATCGTATACAAATGGGAAGGTGCGTAATGCGCATACCATTCCCCTTTCTCACTTTTTCAATTAATTAAATTTGAAAAAATAAATAAATAAAGATCCAATTCCAATGAGCTGTTGCCTGAAAAATCCCTACAGCTTCTCCCTGCTGTCCCTTTGTCCACGCGCAACATAATCCCCCCCTTAGTTTATTCGTTACTTTAACGTTAGATTAATTTTGTATTAATATTGGCCTAAAATTACTTTTTTGCCCTTCTACCTACTGGAAATTAACATCTTTGGTTTGCCCTTTCATTCAATAAGTTTTCCCTTCATCACTAAAAAACATGGGAAGGATTGTGACACCCTCATTCAACTGGTTTCATGATATGGTCACGGAGATCTCATTATTTTTAAAAATATTATGTAAATTTCTTTTATGATAATTTTGTCTTTCAACTATGGTGATCCAACTCTGTTTCATGTTAACATAATTATCTAAAATAAGTCTACGTAACTATTTTTAAAAATAAAAGAGTCTTTGCAATCATTTCGTCAAACCTTGTTATTTATTTTAAAATAAAAATAATAATGTTTTAAACATGGTTGATCATGAGGCAAGGAAAATGGATTAGTAAACATTATAATTTTTTTAACTGATATCAAATTGTTCTAAATCTTGTTTTAAGATAGATTGTGAAAAAAAGTATAAATTTTTTGTTGTAGTCGTGTTAAATATTTTATCTTGTCAATTACAGAGCTCGTGAGAGATTTGCTTTATTTCTTGCACAAGAATCATATTTTTATATATATTGAACGTATATAACATGCATGAAAAAAATCAATATAAAGCATGTTTGTTATTATGATTTGTAGTATAATGCCCTTTTATCATCTTCGTTTTTAATCAATATTAAATAAAAAAAAGGAATATTCATTCAATTTAAAATATTGGAGGAAACTAAAATAAAATTTCAGTCTTCGTTATTGAGAATAAATTTGATAAATTTCAAATAATATTGTCTTATCTACTTTACGTCTTCTACGCAAAAGCGTTAAATTTTCTTAAGGTTTTCTTGACGTTTGTTCAAAAGGTCAAATAATGTATGTATATTGGACTTTGAAAATTTTTGGATCAACTAAGTCCTGTAAGGGACTTACTTAAGAATAAAAAAAAGGAATTTCATGAAAATATCATGGAATAAGATTTGATCTTATTTCATGGAGATTCTATAATATTTCATTTGTCAACCTCTTTCACCTGTTTGTACAACCTCCGTTAATCTTGTCTTACTTCGATAAAAATCTATACGATTTCATAAGGTTTCGACTCTGAATCAAATTCAATGGGATCTGATACCACTACGTCATCCCTCGGATCCTAAGCACCTGTAACTACCAAAAGATTGATTCTATTTAAGCTAATCATTTTCTAGAGCTAGCAAAATGGGTCACCGGTTGTGTTCGTATTGTGTCAGTTTTTTGTCGTGTCAAATTTTGATCAGCCCAAAAATGACTTGTTTAATAATCGTGTCAAAATATTGAGACCTTAGCCCCACATAAGAAATAAACGAGTTACCTAATAACCCATTTAATATCTATATATTTAACAAAATTTACATAAACTATTTGCAATATATATGTGTGTGTGTTATAAAATATACATGTCTACCAATATTTTACACATTTACATTGTTGAAGTTCTAAATTTATATAAAATTTTATAAACGAAACACTGTGTATATGTTTTCCTTCCAAAAAAAAAAAGAAAAGAATCGTGTTCAATATTTGAGTTTTGACGATAATAAGCTATAAACTACAAATTAATTTAGAATAGAAAATAAAATCGTGCCATTGGTCGGGTAAACTTTATCCCTAACTCAACACAGAAAAAATTCGAGTTGACCTAAACCATACCTATTTAATAATCGCGTCAAATTTGACGACTCACACCTATTTATTTATATCGTGTTTGTTTCGAATAATTAGATCATATCAAATTTTGCAAGCTCTATCATTTTCAAATGTATCCACATTATTGTTCACAATCATACATTTTAACTGAAAAATTTTCTTATAATTTAATTCACAACAATTTTCGCATTGAACCCATAAATGCTTATATTTTTTCGTTACTTTGCTTTCATTAGAACTTTCGGAAAAGAACTTGTATTTTCATTTTAATTCAAGCATGAGTTTGATTTACACTCCAAGTTTTACTTGAATTCCTTTTATATTGGTGTGCTCCATTAATTCAATAGCTTTAGAAAAAAAATATCTGCTAATAAAAAATAATATAATTTTATTTGGGGAGAGAAAGACTTATCTTCAGGATTGTCCAAAGTAAACAACCATCAACATACTCGCCATTAATTACTTGCGGTAGTTTTTTTTATTCCCACATCACTTGAGCGCCAAATCAAAAGTTAGTTAAGCCCAACGAAATAATAATCTTTCAATATGAAAATGCTAGTTTTAACTAAAAATAATTACTAATAAAATCAATTAATGTTATATACATGATATTAAATTATTGGTGACACGTTAATGAATATTCCAACTATAAGTATTCAAATTTAGTAAGCATGGTTTTATTGTTTACTATATAATTTAGTAAGCATGGTTTTATTGTTTACCAATCATAGGCTTCTCTTTATTTTATTAAAATTATCTAAAAACTAAACAGGTAAACATCCATATTAATTACATTCCAAAAATAAAAAAAATCCGTATATCCATTGTTTGTGGAGGTGCGTTAATTATACAAAATTAATGTGGCGTCGCCCGGACTCGAACCGGAGACCTTCAGTGTGTTAGACTGACGTGATAACCAACTACACCACGACACCGTTTGAGTGTTAACAACCCTGTGTAGGATTTTAACTTAATCTACGCTAGTTACCTCGACAATTAGATGTCCATGCAGCTCTCTGGCCCTGCCGAGAGATTATAGTTTTGCTTTGCTTCTAACATTGGCGCCTTTGATTTCAAATTAGTCGCAAACAAAACACAATTATTTAATCACGAAATTTTTGAAACCCTCGAGAGAGAGAGAAAATGATTCTGAGAACGCCACCGCCGAAGAGGCCAAGAGATGCCGCCGGCGAACCTATTATCGAGTGTCCACCCACCGCCGGCGGGTCCGATCGTCGACTCGTCATCTACGAAGATCCTTCTCCGGCGGGACAGGACACGTCTCATCAACCGTCCGATCATTTGCTCTGCACTTATCAGTGCCGTCAGATGGTACTCGCTCATCATTATCGCTATTATAACCTTTTTTTTATTAATTTTATTTTATTGATTAAATGTTTAATTATCATGTTAAATAAGACTTAAGATCTCTTGGTTTAAGATTATTGTTTGTACTATCACGTCCTAAAAGGAGAGGGAATAAGATTGTCTGATTAGAGCTTGAGTTGAGAAGCAATTTAGTGCCTTTGGGAAAATTGCCCAGTAAAATAACTATTAAGTGCTTCTTTAAAAAGCACTCCCAAGTGTTCTGTTGAGTATTTTAACATAAATGAAAAGAAAAAAAAATACGTATGATTTCTTTCTATCAAAGACAAGGGAAATGGTCATGATTCTAGTTGTCAGTCTTAGTTTACATTGTGGGGCTTGATAAATTTAGCTTTGTTCTATATTTTGCTGTATTATTATTTCAAATAACTCTATCTACTTGCTGTAGGTGAAATCAGATTTTATTGATGCCTTAACCAATGCAGAGAAGCAAGTTCGTGATTATCAATCTAAATTGGAGGAATTGAATGAAAGCTTCAGCAAAGCGGGTGGGTTTTCTTTGAAAAGGATTTACGATATACCTATAACATTTGTTTTACATCCACGTAATTCCTATGTAAATGAAGAGATAAATGATCCTTAGGAGCTTCATGAAAGGAAATAACAAATTTCATGGGATCACTGTCAATAGTTTTTGAAAATTATGGTGAAGGTATATTCATAGTCTAGGATTAGAAACTTGATATGGTCATACTCTTACTTATCGCGGCTCAAGTTTCTTTCGTTTTTTTTCTCTTGTTGTACTTCTCTGTGGAATGCTGTTCAAATGTTTTATGGGCATAGGTTTGGGGGTCTTTTTTTCTCTTCATTTTTTTTTGGGGGGTTTTGGGGTTGTTAGTGGGTTGGGGGTGGGGGGAAGCTGGTTTGGAATTTGCATAATTCAGTAAGGCTAATGTGGTTTGAAACCTCACAGAAGCTGAAAGGAAGAAGTTTCGGGATCAATTCTTATATGCAGAACAAGAACTTGCTGCTGCCAAAGGACGGGAAGGGGTTCTACAGGAGCAGCTTTTAAAGGAAGTTGATGATTCTCAGGGACGATTGAAGAAACAAATACAGCTCTGCAGTGAACTTGAGGTACATTTTGTGATTATCTATATTGAAATATATTTGTTAATCTGCTGGATCCTCTAGCTCTTTGTGCACTTAAAATGGAGCTCTCTTGTTCTGTGTAAAGTTGCTACCCAATTATTGTTTATTTCACGGTTCCAGTGCTATTTTGGAATTTCCTGAGTTATAGTGATCCCTGTCATGTGAAAATAAATAGACTTAGCATTTGTTCTTTTAATCAAAGTGTGCATATTCTCAAATCCGTTCATTGTTCTTGAATCTGATGCTATTTCACAATTTCTGTTTAACTGTGATGCATCTTGTAGAAGCAGTTTCCGGTCATGAGAACTAATTATGAGATGAGAAAGGATAATCCTTTCTGAATGAACTAAATTGTTGATATCCGTACATGCCTAAAGTCTTTTCTGTTCCAAAATTTGTAACTTTTCATATATCATCATATGACAATGGCCAACTAGAGATGAAGGATTAATTTGAGATTTTGAGAAGAGTAGTCCAAGAAGAGAATCTTTGATAGGGTGCTTTCTAAGCCCTTTTCTGGGAGGTGGTAAATGTTGTGGTTTGTAGAAGAAGATTTGTTCTTTTGACTCATAAATATTGAATGTTTCAGCCTTGTAACTTAAAGATCTGTGTCTCTCTATTATATTTATAATATTAATTTTAATTCTTTCATGTTATAAGTATATCTACCAAGTCAGCCCTTGGTTATGATCGCATCAAGATACTCTGTTGCACTTGAATTTTGTCGATGCTGATCTCTCTCTTTTATTTCTCCTGGAGAATATTGTTGTTGACTTCTTGGTACCTTTTCTATTTTCTATCTGTAGTCAAGTTTAATGTGAGGCCAAGTAAATTTTCTTCATTTTGGATTTTAGGTAAAGCATCAGAATCAATTAAACCTTCGTCGTAAAGCGGAGTCTGCTACAGCTTCTGCTGAAGAAAAAGCATCCCTTTTAGAAGGAAAACTTAGCCATCTTTCTGATAGCTTAGAAAGGGAAAAGAAACACCTAAATAATGAGCTTACACAATTGAAGAGAGAATCAAAGTCTTCTATTTCTCGAATAGGTGCAGATGTAAGTTATTGTGGATGTTATTCACATTTGTGGAAATAAATCATTCAGCCTTGTTTATTGATCTATATCTTTGCTGACTTGTGGAAATTGCTTGTAGCTTGAAAGAATGGAATGCAGAGCACAAAATGCAGAGAAAGAATCTGAGATGTTGAAAAATCAGATTAAAGATCTTAAGGAGCAACTTAATGAGGTTTCTCTCTCTCCTCTTTTCTGTATGTTGTCTTCAGATGTCTGATAGTCTTTCTTTAATTTTGGCTTGTCTTTCTTTGTTGTTTGTTCTTTTCTGGTGTTTCCATGCCAATTGAGATGCATGGTTAACGATATATTCGTTTAGTTCATATTGTTATATCATCATCTTATGCTGCCAATTTAGGTTTTCCATAAATAATTCCTTTCTTTTTTTTTTTTAAATTGGCTTTATGTTTGATATCAGCACACTCATTCCGCTTGTCAATATAAAAAGTGATAGGTGCATCTTGTAATATCTTATGTTTGATTGTTCTCTAGATTATTTGACTTATAATGTAATGAACTGGTTTATTTATTTTCCAACAATCATTTATGCCATTTTGTTCCAGTGTTTGAACCAGAAGAGTGAAGTGGAGAAGAAGTTATCAAGTTTCACATTTCAAGAATTTTCTACTACGGACAGTAATATTTTGGTTAAACATTTGCAGGAAGAGATTAGGAACTATGTAAGTCGTGTTTCTGATGGATTGGTGCTTTTTTATTATTAACTTTTTGATTCATTTTTTTAATGCAATTTTTTAATTTATTGTCTTGTAAGCTTCCACTGTCTATGGTGATTTTTCTTGTCCATTTATATACCGTATAAACATGAATTCATGTGAACACACACTTGTGATGAGATTAGGCGTGTTGATAATCGGAAGAAAAAAAAAAAAAAAGACTAATGCATTTTCACCTTACCAGACACCCACATCCACATGAAGATTTTTGTTCTTTTAAATAAGTCATAGCTTACCCATCTACTGCTTCCACTTGAACTAGAGATCACTGGGGTCAAAATGGGCTGGGAGTTGTGCTGTGTATTTTTTTTTTTTGGTACTGATTTGGCTTGATCTTGAGCCTTCTTAAAGTACTCAAAAACTTGTATTTATTTGGCACAATTTGAGTTTTCCTCTCATTATAAGGCTTGCTCAATTTACGTTCTGTGAAGAGTTTCACAGGCTTTTCATCATGTTATAAATAATTTCAAGTCAGGAGGATCAAGTTTTACCCCAAGGTTATGAAAAGCACAAAAGCTCAGTCAAGTTTCGGGTTCTCCTAGAGCATAGGCAAAAGGATCAAAGTGAAGTGTGCTCCAAACAGACATAGTGCATGGTTTTGAAACATCTGAAAAATAAAGAGGCATCGTATGCAACAGAAAGAGTCCAACAATGAAGTCTGCAATGTTGTTCCTGTTGTTTCAGAAGAAAAAATAGGATTACACACAGATTTTATGTTTTTTGTCTCAAAAGATGAGAGTAAAAGACACTTTTACTGATTTAAATTTCTGATTACATTTTATTTGATTGATTCAAATCTATCAGGAGGCTGAAGTTCGAGAAGCAAGAAAACTGAAAGCGTATTATGAAAACACTGAGTTACTGAAAGAGAAATTATTGGAAGAAAAGAGCCGCAGAGAGAGGGTAGAACAAGAATTAGCAAAATTGCAAGAAGTTCAACAGAGTATGAATCAATTGGAAGATGAATTGTCATCTTGGAAGTTGTTGATCAGAGACATCCCTGGCGTGTCATGTTCTGAAGATATACCTGTGAAGTTCGCAGCTTTACAAAAGTATGAGAATAGTTTCACTTCAACAATTTTGGTTTCACAAACTGGAGACTTCTTCACTTTTTGTCATGCTTTTTTCTAATGTTGAAAGTTTTGGTCGAATGTAGAGATGTAATTGATAGCATGATGAAGTTAGGCGAGGCAAATGCACAATTGAAACAAATGGAGGTGGCTCTGGATGCTGCACAACTTGGCAAGCAAAGTGCTGAAACTGAGGCTGCATTTGTTAAGGAGAAGGAAGAAGTATCAAAATCAGAGGTCAAACGCATTGAGTCGATGGTGATTACTATTTTCTTTATTCTTTTTACATCCTTTGAACATAATTTGCTTCCATTTTGTTTCTTTTTCCTCTTCTCTGTCTTTTTACCTTCCAAGTTTGGCTTTTCTAATTTGGATAGCCAAAATTAGAGATTGAAAATAGTGTGGCATTTCTCTCCCTGCTTCATTACTATTTATTTTTCAATCAGTATTTGTATTTTTTCATTTTCTATTTGAAATGACTCTGCATGCCCATGTCTTTCTATTTAGTTCCATTTAGTTAATGTGTTGCAAGGACATAAGGTATAAGCTTCACTTTTTCTTGAACATGTGAAGCCAAGATGATAAATATTAAGCACCTGATAGTAAACTTGTATATGCATAGGATCATAGTTGACAAATGTCTGATAGAATGTATAAACAAAAACATTATAATAGCTTCAATGTGGTTAAATGAGGGTAAAAAGGAACAATCTAGAACGTTCTTGATATTATACATTTACTGAGTATCCCTCATTTGTAATCTTCTTTTAGTTTATATTTTGATAATAAACTTTAAAATGCTGATTTTTTCTTGCAGCTCTCTGTGGTTACTGAAGAAAGAGACAAGTTAAGAAATGCAGTCAATGAATTCAAGAAGCCAAAGAATGATGATGGAGGAGATGAAAGTGCTAATCAAACTCTTATTAAGGTCCTAAAAAATCTGTCCTTTATCTAGTTATTGCATTTTTTTCATTAACAATCTATCTTTATCACATAGTTCATTTGCAGGAGCTTGAATCATCTCTAGCCAAGAAGGAAGGATTCATTGAAGAATTAGAGGGTAATTTACATGCACAACAGGAAATTAATAGTCATCAACGTGATGAAATAAAGTCGCTCAATGAGAAGCTAAACAACGAAGAAAGAAGAATAAAGTCATTAGAGAGGGAGAATGATCGCCTCCGTTCAGAGATCTCTCTCTTAGAATCCAAGGTATGAGCTGAAAATACTTTTTGGCTTCCGTAACAATGCTGTGTTACTAAAGGTTTCAGGGTTAGTACACTGGCGATTGCTTCTTTCATTTATGAATGTTGGTTTTTTCCTCCTTGTTTCTTGTACATGATAGTGAGACCTACACTGAGAAAACGAATCCTTTGCTGAAGATGCTTGATTTAGTTTATATTCTTGGCCAGTAACCACTAGCAACCATTTTGTTATTTTCCTTCCGCAGTTGGGTCATGGTGATTTTTCCTCAGAAAATACGAAAGTGTTGCGAATGGTTAATACTCTTGCAGTTGATAATGAAGCAAAGCAAACTATTGAGGCTTTACAGACTGAATTACAGAAGACGAAGGAGAAATTACAAGCTGTTGAAGAGTTGAAAAGTCAGTCAGGTATTTGTTCCGCTAGTGACAAGCTTTAAGTTTTAGTTATTGTAACGATTACATAGCTCCTTTTCGTTGAACTGTTTCATGACATATATGTGCGTGTGTGTGTGTGTTTTCATTTTACTGATTTGTTATTTTGTTAAGTATTTAGGTGATACTGGAAAATTGGTAGACTCCTATATATCTGGAAAGATAACACAGTTAAAAGAGCAAATTGCAACACTTGAAAAACGTGAAGAAAGGTGAGTCGATGATTGAAATATTTTGGGCACTTTGTTGCCTTATTTTGTTATCTCTTGTAACTGAATCATTTGAATATTACATGTGGAACAGATATAAGACCGTTTTTGCGGATAGAATCTCAGTTTTCAGGAGAGCTTGCTGTGAACTATTTGGTTACAAGGTATCATATGTATTGCTCATGTCTCTAAATGTTCCCATAAATATGAAGTCTTTATTTTGTTTGAATCTTGACTGACCTATCGGGTTGTCAGTAGGTGTCATACATATTGCTTATTTTAAAATGTTCACGCTTTTTGTTGATTTCTGTGGCAGATTGTTATGGATGAGCACCAACGTCCTAATGGAATCCCTGTAACACATTTTACTTTGCAATCCATCTATGCTCAAGGTGATGATGAGAAGCTTGAATTTGAATACGAATCGAGCAATACAAACATTTTGGTAAGTCGAAGCATTCGTAGGAGATATGTTTTTTTTTTTTTGGGAACTTTATTTTGAAATTTATCTTAAACAAAATTTACGAAGAAATTTATATTTTTGATTCTTCAGGTGAATGATTACACTTCTCAGCCAGAGATTTCTCGTCAGGTATTGGGCAGTTTCCTAATCTTTGTAATTTATGTATACACAGACGCATGCTCGTGAGTTTAGAAATGAGACAAGAAGTTGCAAATTCTACTTGAAACTTTTACAGTCTACAGATCTATTACAATCTGAATTCTACTTGGGGTATTTGCCGAGTAGTAATTCGGAAATATGCTCCCCCATCTCTACTTGTATCCAAATTTTTTGGATTAGAGAAATGAGCCCACGTTGGGGGGATTGAACACTGGGCGACTGTGCCCAGTGAGTATATTAATCATTGATGATTTTAACTTCTTCTCAGGGGATGTCATTTGAATCCCGTTTTCATCATTGCAGGTGGACATATTTGTTCGGAAGATGAACTCAATTCCGGCTTTCACTGCTAACTTAACGGTGGAATCTTTCAACAGGCGAACTTTATCATAATCTGAATGGAAAGAACTGAAATACATTTTGATCACTCTTTAAGACTTTTTATCTCAAAAGGTTGTATATTACTTGGATTGATAATAACTTTGTTATGAATATAAGTTGTGACATTATGTTTTCGATAGATGCGGGCGAAAAGCATATATTCTTTGCACACTTTTTTCTTAAAAGTTGTGTTAGTTTTGAACATGGTAGATTATAAATTTTGACTGAAAACCATCAAATGACAAACAATTTGATCTTTGGCTCTTTGCTTGCGATTTTATTGATTTTTTTTCAATATAAATTTGACAATCTTCCTTGTTCCTTGTACATGTGTGTGAGATGAAAAGAAATTTTGGCTCTCTTCACATTAAATTCCAAACTATTCCAGTTTACATCTTGAAATTGTGCAACCACTAGGATTAAATTGCGGCCAGGCTCTGTTTTACAAAATGCAAAACGACTTCTTTCAGCTCATGTATGTTAACGAAAAAGTTTACCAAAGGCCTTTTTAATTTTTTTTGTTATTTTTATTTTGCGACTTTGGTTGTATTAATTTGGTAATTCCTTGATGAATTGTAAGGCGTAATTAAGGGCATGCTTATGAAAAAAATGTAAACATATTTAAATGTAATGATCTTGGTCTCTTGTGCGCGACTTGCAAAAATGAGCCAACAATAGGGAGAGCATAACTAAATTGATACCGACAATATCACAAGATTTTATCTCTATTGAGCATTGACAAACTAATTTAATCAACACATTGACACACGATAATTTTATTTATACATTAAAGAAGATAGAGTACACGAACATAAATAAAATCTTTTGTATATCTCAAAAGATTTTAGTAATTGAACTGAATCAACAGACAGTTATACGATTGATAGGTAATAACAGTACCCATAATTTCATTTAATTAAACATAATACAAATAGTAATATTGCCCTTAACCAGTGTGGTCAGGATTCCTCCCGTATTGAGGAACAACTAGAAGATCAAGATTGGCATTCTCGATCTCATCATCAACCATACTGATATAAATGAAAAAAAATCCCTCCAACCATTCATTCATACCTGAAAATTTTATATCAAAAAGCTTAGTTATTCATAACTCCAAATATTAATGTAAGAAAGATAAATGAAATTCAACTGAAATTGGCCAGAAAAACCTGAGTAAGGAGTTTCCATATTCTTCAAATCAGAAAAGCTAAGATCTCCGCTTCTGGTGAACTGTATTCAGAAGTGAGCGAGCTCCTATTGCGAGTTGTTTGCTTCTGATTTGATTTATAATATGCGCACACACACACACATATATAGATTCATGTTGGTCGTTGCCGGCACATACACATATATATAAATATAATTAATTTGTTGGCAATAATTATGTAACAATTTGCCGGCAAGCATATGTATGTGTATATATAAAGAGTTTGTTGACTCGACATAATTAATACACACATATATATTTTGTGCTTTCATGTTTGTCTCACGCATGCGTATGCATAGAATTGCACAAAACCTGGTCATATTTCATTATTTTTCCCTTATAAAATTATGTATTTAATTTCTTATTCTCTCTTCATTTGGAACTAGTCTATTTGCAGTTTATTATCAAAGGAGGGAAAAAAAAATCTGTTGAAGAGTTAATATGGTCAACTTATTGATTCCAAAATACTATTTTTTTAATCAAATTTATTTTTCTATTGAAAGACTTAAAATATTCAGATATATTTTGATTAGTTTGAGGGTTAGTTGTGTGCAGTAGAAAATGGTACTCGTAACACTATGGTAGTTGTAGTAAAAATTCTGTCATTGCTTCGCCTTTTTTTCTAGTATGATCGAGTAAGGGAAATTTACATCTTATCTATGACAAATTAAATGTGTTCCAGATGGTGAGAATTTTCTTTATACTATTATTGTTGATAACATTTCTTTAAATAATTACTCAACAGCCTCCAATTCACCTTTATCATCAACAAGACGTGCTCAATTTACATCCTGTAAAGAGCTACGAAAAGCATACAAGGCTCAACCAAGCGTCAGGTTCTCCTAGAGCATAGGCAAATGGATCAAAGTGATTTGTGCTTCAAACATACATAGTGCATGATTTTTTTTCTTTTGGAACTAATTTATCTTCTTGTCATTGGATGACTCATTTTCAATCATATTTACATAATTGCAGGTGGACATATTATTGTTCGGAAGATGAACTCATAAATTCTGGCTTTTACTACTAACTTAAACGGTGGAATCTTTCAACAGGCGAACTTTAAGACTTTTATTTCAAAAAACTGTATAGTAATGGAAAAGATTATATTTCTTGTAATTTTGGAGAAATGATCCATGAATTATATGTTGTGCATATATATACAACATCCAATACATATCTATTCTACATACAGAGAATGCAAAGAGAAATGA
Organism: Clausena lansium; assembly: GCA_030449835.1. Lineage (NCBI taxonomy): Eukaryota > Viridiplantae > Streptophyta > Magnoliopsida > Sapindales > Rutaceae > Clausena > Clausena lansium. Next base: position 1,079,679 of record JASUUF010000146.1, on the reverse strand, counting down.
AAATCATGTAGAAGCAAATGCAAATAGTGTTCTGTCTCATGAGTCTGGCTGAGTAGTTTTCAAATAATTTTATTTGGTTGTGCACCTAAGTTTGAATTATGAGTGGAGAGAATAAAAATTGATTTGGGGTTTTTCCCTACCTTTTAATTAAAAAAGTAAATAAAATAATTCAAAGAGTGTTCTTATTTATGAATCATGACCATTTCATCAAATCATATGAAAAATTCTTGTATCAATTTTTTTAATACAGACATTATTTTATGCAAATTTTCGAACATTTAGAAAGAGAAATAAAAAAAAAAACAAACATAAATTCTAAGCGATGAAATTCTTATTGAAAACCGTTTGAATTGTCATGATTGATGATAAACAATGAGTTCTTTGCTTACAATTTTATTGACTTTTCGTTTATATAATTTTGACAATATCGCTTCAACATGTGTTTGAGATAACAAATAAAACTTGTCTCATATTACATTAAATTTTTAATTAAAATCCAAACTATTTCACATTATATCTTAAGCACAATAAGATCTCCATTCTAGTTTAACAAAGAATTGATCGAACATTTAAGATCTATGCTAATTATTGTTATCATGTTATTCGCCATTTCTAGGGCCTACTCAAGAGTTTTGATGGGTCTGAGCTAATTTATAAATTTATTATAAATATCTGTATGAATGTTGGTGCATATAAAAGAGTTAAGAAATATATATATATATAGAGTAATGCAATGTTAAAACTCTTAGCAAAATATATACATTGAACAAAAGAATGAAAACAATGCAAGAAATAAGCTTGTATTATAAATTATTAAAATTATACCTTAAAAAATTATTTATGAATTCTTTTTTATTTTATCGATAGAGAATGCGGAATATTTAAATAATTTGATGAAAAATTGTATGTATAACTGTGAAGGAATAACCCATAAAATTTTAAAAATATTGTTAATTGTTACTATATGTCATTTTGTAACTTTCTAATACTAGTCACATGGTTATAATATATTAACATAATTTTCTTTCGATTAGGCCAAACATAACAATTTTTTATAATAATTTAAAATAAATAAATAATTTAATTATTTTATAAAATAAGTCTCTAACTCCAATTGCAAAAGAATAAGGACATACCTGAAAATAAAACAAAAACTCTATAATTACATGAAAATTAGAAAAAAATTAAGGGATGTTAATGAGTTTATCTTGCGCTAGATTGGGTAGGTTTGCCAAAAAATTGAGGAAAGAGTAAATTTTTTATTACCTCTCGACGAATTCACTATCTTTAAATTACCCTTTACTTTTAAAAATTTCAAGTTCTCTCCATTTTTGTTCAAAAGATAATATAAATAAGAGGTAAATTGAGATTTTCAAAAGTAAAGAAAATAATTTAAAGATAGTTAATTCATAATATGATAATATGAAATTAACCATTAAAGGGTTGTAGGTCAACATTCTTTTAACCATCCAAGTCACTTGTTGGCTGCAAGAATTAATTAACAAATACGTTGAGTTTGTTTCCAAAAAAAAAAAATTCAAGAAGAGAGAGAATAATTAATTCTACGTATATAAACTAACTTAATCAACACATTGACAAACACAACAATTTTATTTATTATTAATTTACTTTTTCAGGAAGATAAAATACAATAAAATAAATGAAAAAAATCTCTTGTATTTATATTTGAAGAGATCTTATTAGTAGATCTGATGAATCAAATCGATACTCACACAATTGGTAAGTAATAACAATATTCATCTTTTTATTCAATTAAACATAACACAAAAGAAACATGGCATCCACTTAACCAGTGTGGTCAGAATTTCTCCCATATTGAGGGACAATAAGAAGATTAAGATTGTCATTTTTCATGTCCTCATCATCAGCAATACTCCAAATAATTAAGAGGATCCCTTCCGACCATTCGTTCTTCCCTGAAAAATTCGCAATTGAAAACTTAATTATATATATATATATATATATATTTATATAAGAGAATTATAAATGATATTGAACTGAAGTTTGGCCTAAAAACCTGCGCAAGGAGTATCCATATTCTTCAAATCGGGAAGATCTCGGCTTCCAGAATCAAAACTCAAAAGTAATTAAGTTGCTTTAGCGAATTCCTGCTTCTGGTTTGATATAATTATATACGAGGTAGGTGATTGGGGCCTTTTCTTTAATTACAAGAGAAAATAATAGTGTATTTTCTTTCAAAATATCATTTAATTTGGAAAACGTGGACTGAACGAACTGCCAAAATACATGTGGTTGTTTTCTGAAACAGTTTTTACGGCTCGCATACGTCTCACGGATACGATAATTTGTAATTAATTAAAAGATAATTGAAGATAATATATAGTCTTTGACACGATATATATATTCCTTTTGCTGGCAATAATTATAATATATAAATTCAAGTAGATGAAGGATCAAAGGCTGATGTTTTATCGTAGATGATTAAAAAAGGATTAAATGCTATAATAGGTCATTTAATTTGTGTTAAGCAGCGCCGAACTTTAATTAATCAAATGACGTAAGATTAATATGCTACTTAATTAATTAATGGGTCAGATTTGATATTTATCCTCTCATGTATATATATAGGAAATATACTCTCTTTCAAATATCACTTTACTTGATTCTCTCTATAACTTAGGAAAGTGTGTTTGCTATAAGATAATATTTCTTTCTGTAATTAATTAAGTTCTTTTTCTACACATCATAGAACTTGTATATAATAAACATCAGTTATTGTAATGTTTTGATTATTAATCAATAATATTATCATTATTTGTTTTACTTACGAGAGTGGAGCTATTATCACCCTTAAAAAATCTTTATAAAACCTATATATCGTAAATTTATATTTTAAACCTTAATTAAAATCACAGTTCATCTCTCTTCCTCTAACCCCACCTAAGTTTTTATTTTTTCTAAATAAAAGACACTTTGTTGTTATAGTGAAAGGATTTTTTTAATTCTTATTTTTATCCTTAAACTAGTGGGTTTTGGACTGTAATTTGTACTTAATTATTTTAAAATTATGGTTTCTCTTGAATTCGTTATTGATTTCTGTCTTCAGAAGAAGCATGTAGAATTATCACATTAAGAGTGTTAAAAAAAATTGGATTAGCATCTATCAATCTTTTCTTGTATGAAAAAAAAAGTTCTTTTAATCTTTTTTCTTTCTCTTATACCATAATTACTAAGAAAGAAGGGTACAAGGACATTTGTGGAATTAAAGTGGGTGTTCTTAGCAGCAAATAGAATTTAATTAATATCTTAGTGGGTGTATTTAAAAGAAGGATTTTATGAGAGTAAAAGGGGGTGCCAATAGCTCCACTCTATTTATAAAGCTAATTTTAATTGAAAATATTATATACAATTCAATCAAATTTCAATAGAATTGAAACTCACTTAAATGTACAATCAACATAACATATCCCAACATATCAAAATCAAATACAACTACGGTTTAAAAAAAAAAAAAAAGCAAATACAACTACAGTCCACTAAAGCCCAGCGCAATAATAAACTACTAGAATCGTTAGGGAGACTCGAATATAACCCAACGTATTTATGAAGCTATTAAGTAGCAATATATGGATTAATTTCTTTTTTGACATTAGAGGTTTTGGCTGTGCTTAAATATAATTCGTAATAGGCCCCTGCGGCCTTACATCTCCAGAAGTCAAACTTGAGGCCCCAAAAAAAAAAAAAAAAACTAGAGGCAACAATGCTCCATCGTAGAGCACGAATTATAGGCACACATAAAAAGTGATAAATAATAAAAAATATATTATAACTTTGATCGCGTGGTTATGAAGGAGTGCTCTACGGTAGAGCATCTCTAATATAGCCGAACCCTATTGATAATTGTGGCTGTCCAAAGCGACTATAATATTTTATGTTGTCAAAATTCGTATTATAATGTTTCAAAACAGATGATTCCTAAACTTATGACTTTTAAATAATAATTCTGAAAAAAAATATTTAACATATTATAAGTTTTTCATCATACAAGTGATAGATCAAATCAACTTAACTTGTATGATTGATCAAATCAACTTAGCTTCCAAGCCATGAGAACTAGTACTCACCAAAAACTTTAGTGTGGTACCATCATGATAAATTGATAATGCCATTACGACTTTCTCTCTCCATAAGCACGTTCTTATACTATCAAAGTCGCAAAATAAAAATAGAAATACAAATTAAAATTAGAAAGACCTTAGTGGGATTTTGTGGCTAATCACAATTTTACTCAACATATGGGTCAAATATCTCATATGCGTTAAAAGAAAAATATTTTTTAGTGGCTAATCATAGTTTTGAAGGTTTCAAACATAAGATAGAATAACATTAAAGTGCAACTTACAGTATCACAATGACTTTAAAAATGTTATATTAACTGAAAATTTAGGTTTAGAAAGGACACTCAAGGAACTTGAATACGTATTAAAAACAAGTGATGAATAAAGGTAATTTTAAAAGGGATATTATCAATTTATCACAAAGTTATTCTGACATATCATGTCAGTATCGTGGTTTGAAAGAAAGTACTTTTTACTACCAACATTTTAGAAATTTATCAAAGTACTGCCAATCCGTTAAGAAAACGTTAATAATTAACAGAAAATGTGTTAAAAGTTGATTTTGCCCTGATTATAAAAGACGATTCAACAGCTACAGGTACAAGTAAAATTTCTTGCTTCCTTTCCTCTTCATAATGGGTGGCAATTGTGCATTCTATATATTAATTAATTCAAGAAAAATAAACAAAACCCAGTTGAGTTAATTTCATATCTCTAAGAATAAATACAAAAATGAAAAGCTCAATTGAAGAAATTTATATGAACACACAATACATACCAGTTGGCGAATCTTTCGAGCTGGAGAAGAGAGAAATCATGCAACTCATCGCTAACATCATCAACATCAAACTCTTTCCCTTTTTTTTTTAAGCCCAAAATAAAGGTTCAACGATTTCTTTAAAACTGGCAAGAAGAAGTTTCATGAAAGAATTGAAGCTTAGCCATCAATTATTTGGCAATGCATTAAAGCAAACCTAAAAAGATCCGTAGTTCCAACAGATGACCGACCCGTGTCTAAATACCACAAAAAAGATATCGTTCCAACATTGGGAAAGCAACAGGCATAAGAACTCGGGACCAAATCAAAACAAACAAGAAAAAGCTTTTGAACTTTTGAAGCTGCAGAAGAGTATAAAAAAAATTGTCTCATCTTCTTCTCAAATTTTATTCCATCAAGGAAATTAACAGTTGCTATTAGTGATAATCGTCATCGCCATGTCCATCTGGAGGTCCTCCTGGGCCTACGACTTCCAGCACAAAGCATTGAGAGCACACCGGGCATTCATATGGCTTGCCTTTCTCCAGCCAAAACCAGACAACATCATGCTCATCCTCGCCTTCACCACCAGGGCATCCAACTATTCTCTTGTCATAGTATGACTTGACAACAGCTGGTACTTCTTTTGTGCTAAAAGGCCCAGTGGGTTAATCTATTTCAGGAATGTTCCCTCCCTCAAGTTCAGCTTCAAGCTCCTCCCGCTCGTGTCCAGTTGCAACAGGATTACCATCCTCGACTTTCTTCTTCACAGAAGTGCCTGCTGAATCAACGCTGAAGTGGCAAGATGCGAAGAGAGGACGAGAAATGAGAGATCGACTGGGGATTGAAGGATTGACCGGCGCCGATGGGCACGAAGATTGAGCTAAAGCAAGGGCTTGGGCTTTGAGCTGTGAAGAGCAGATTCTTCACCACATCAGGTGTTGAAAGTCGACTACGCAGTGTTTTAAGTTCTAATTAAAATGTCTTAAATGCCCTGGTGACATTAGCAAGACATCAGAAAATTTTTAACGTCACTAACGGATTGGTGGTACTTTGATAAATTTCTAAAAGGTTGGTAGTAAAAAGTCCTTTCTTTCAAACCACGGTACTGATATGATATGTCAGAATAATTTTGGTGGTAAATTGATAATATCTCTTTTATTAAAAAAAAAATAGAGTTAATTGAGAAGTGAATGTTGATCAGATAAATTGATTGTCAAAGATCATTTACTCAAATAAGAAATCGCATATAAATTACATGATATTTTTTTCTTTTTATACAAATAAAATCTGCTTAAATCCACGGGGCCAAGAAAGACTGATCCAAACAAAAAGTACATTTTTAAGACCATTTCGACGACAAAGACATGCAACCGACTCCAGGCTCCTAGAAGAAGATAAACATTTGCCCTAATTATAACTTTGAAGCATCATTGTCTTCATTGCTCTTTCTCCATATGCCCCCATCATTTCCAAAATTGCCTACCCTTTCTCTCTTTCTCAATATAGTCATAAATTATTTTGTAAAATTTGATGTTGAAAAATATTATTAGTTGAACTAAAAATAAATTAAGTGGGTCATTTGATGTTTTAATCCAAATAATAATATTATGCCAACTCAGTTTGTACAAAATAATTTGTGTAAAGAGTTTATAGTTCTAATAGTACACTATCGTATCATTTTTATTAGTTTGTGTTTTCATTTAACTAATATTGATATACCACGTCACAAAGAGCTTGTGAATCTAATGTTACTTGACTCGAAAAGAAAAACATAACACTAAAATATATTTCTTGTGGTCTATAATTAATTTTTAACTTATCTGTTTCTTTATCCTTCGATCACTTTGTGACATAGTGTTGGGTATAGTGGTGCACAAAATTATCAAGTTCATGACTTGTGCTAGAATAATATTGTTTAGATGGGCCGGACCAGCGGCGAATTCAAAAACATGATTTATTAGGGGTGTTAAATTACATAACGTCAATATGTGAAAATTTAAATTTTATGGGTTAATAAGTTTACAGAGATTATTTTAATAGATTTAATAGGGTTAAATTAAATAATTGTAAAATCATGAAGTTCGTCGAATGTGATAGGGGTGTCTCTGGCTTGTACAGCTCGGGCCAGCTCCTTGTAGTCATCTCCAACAGCCTCCAGAATTTTGTCCGTAAGATCGTCTTCATCGTAAGGTGCGCCAAGAAGCGCAAGCTCATCTGCTCGAGCCTTAATATTTTGGAGAAATTCTGTAATTGATGCTGACCCTCTAGTCATTTGTCTGATCTGGCTTTTAACTTGCTTAATACGTCCTCTGGAAGGCTTGGCCACGCGTCTTTGGATGTTTTGGCATTGGCCACAAATGGAATGATGATGGGTGAGATGGAGCCAATTATGGCATTGAGAATCAGTTGATCCTGGCGAACCCAAAGTGAATGAGCTGGATTCGGGGTAGTAGTGTTGTTGTCTGTTGTTGTTGCTGAAGGACAAGGCTTAGAACCATCTACGTAGCCAAGAAGATCATAGCCTACGAAAGAGAGTTTGAAACAGCAATTTCCATGATAAGTAATTGGTTGATGTGAGTTTGAGAGGAGTTTTTGCGGCTACATTGATGGTGATTAAGGTGTTGTTGGGGTCATTAGTGTTTCGGATGGTGGCCATTGCAGGATTTTCTTTTCAGAAATAAGAAAAAGAAGAGAAAGGGAGAGCCATAAAGGCTTAGAAGAAATGATGAGAAAGCTTCATTACCAGTGCTCTGATACCATAAAGGCTTAGAAGAAATGATGAGAAAGCTTCATTGCTTTCATTGAGTTGCAAGTGCCAATATATACAGCAAAGAGTACAACATACTACCTATACTATTGGTTTGTTACAAATGAATATATCTTTACATTCAAAATACTTTGAACAGTTAAACTCCTATAATCATGGAGGAGAATCCTCTATCGATGGGTCACTGTAGGCTTTTATTTTTAAAATTAAAGTGTGGACTTTTATAACTCTCAAAGTAAAGTGATGTAGGATGGTTGTGTGTCGCGAGCAGGGTACCTTTTAGAGGGCATAACTTGGGTTACATGTGTTCGCTTTAGGCATATAATATACTGTTTCGAAGGTTATGATTAGATGAAATAAATTTAGGAAAGCATAAGCCATTTTGGTCCATGGTTGAGCCGAAAATTTTATTTCTTTCCTAGTCATTTTTCAGTTTTAAGATTTTTTTATTATTTTTCTTGATTTTTCTAGGATTTTTATCTTTTTTTCTTTTCTAGATATTGGATTTGGAAACCATTTGTTTTGGATTTCTTATTTTTGATTAGGAGAGTTAAATTATCATATCAAATTTCGGATTTGCCTATTTTGGTAAATCACGATATTTAGGCTTGTTATAAAAGGAGCTTAAAACCCTAATTTTATTCATTAAACTTTTCAATAAAATTATCATTATTCAAAAACCTAGTTTCTTCTATCAACAAGCCCTTTAATGTTTCCATTTCATCATAAAGTTTAAATTTTAAGGGTTTACGAGTTTATGAGACTATTTTTATAAATTTAACGGAAGCTACTTTAATAGATTTAACGGAGGCTAATTAATAACTCAAGCAATTTTTTCTATACTTTTTTCAAAATTATTTTTCCAGCATGAGCTTGAGCCCGACTCATCGTGAGTTGGATTTGCCTTTGGGACCATGTATATGCCATTATTTTTACCAACAATTTTATGAATATATTTGTTTAGCCATTGGTTTTTTTTTTTTTTTTTTTTGACAAGGTTTAGCTATTGGTTAATTGTACGAGATCTTGCTCATAGCAGTGGTGAATGAAGGATATCAAGGTTTTCCGCTGCAACAGAAAATTAAGACATGTTCCTCCGCAAAATGTTTTTTGATTGACCAAACAACAAGAAAATGGGAACAAGTCTTGTGTGCTTTTTCAAAAATCACTTTTCTTTTTTGACTTTTAGAAGTCGAGGTTTGATTATGTTTCATATCCACGTATCACATCTAGGGATAGTAATGGGAAGGGGAGGGGATCGACACTCTGTATCCATTCCTAATATTTTGTTTATATTCTCATACCATCTTTGTAGAGGAAATGGGAATCCCTGAATAATAAAAGAAAATCTCTGAGGATACCTGATTCTCAAATAACTGATACTTTTATTTTTCAAACTTGATTTAATTATATTAAAATAAAGGTATAAAATCGTATTGCCAACACAAATACATCAAACTAAACTAAAGCAATTAAAATCATTTTCATCAAACTAAGCCAACGTTATCAATATTACAAGATAATCTATGAAATTAAACAAAAGTAGAGCTTTAAAGTTGAACACGTCCATAAAAATGTTTACGATTATTTTAAAATGTTTATTGTTTATTTTAAAATGTTTATTGTTTACGATTGTTATGGATAAGCACCAACGTCCTAATGGAATCCCTGTAACACATTTTACTTTGCAATCCATCTACGCTCAAGGTGATGATGAGAAGCTTGAATTTGAATATTTTGGTAAGACGAAGGATTTGTAGGAGATCTGTTTTTCTGTTTTTTTTTTTAAACTTTATATTGAAATTTATCTTAAACAAAATTTAGGATGAAATTTATATTTTTGATTCTTCAGGTGAATGATTACACTTCTCAGTCTGAGATTTCTCGTCAGGTAATTTATGTATACAAAAACGCATGCTTGTGAGTTTAGTGTTTCTTCCAAGTCATTCATATTATTTGATTATATTAAACAGAAATGAGACAAGAAGTTGCAAATTCTACTTGAAACTTTTACAGTCTACAGATCTATTACAATCTGAATTCTACTTGGAGTATTTGCCGATTACTAATTCGGAAATATGCGGCCACATATTTACTTATATCGAAATTTCTTGGATAAGAGGAATGAGCCCACGTTGGGGGGCTTGAACACTGGGCAACTGTGCCCACTGAGTATATTAATCATTGATAATTTGAACTTCTTCTCAGTGGATGACTCATTTGAATCCCGTTTACATCATTGCAAGTGGGACATATTTGTTCGGAAGATGAACTCAATTCTGGCTTTCACTGCTAACTTAATGGTGGAATCTTTCAACAGGCGAACTTTATCGTAATCTGAATGGAAAGTACTGAAATACATTTTGATCACTCTTTAAGACTTCTATCTCAAAAGGTTGTATATTACTTGGATTGATAATAACTAACTTTGGTGAATATGAGTTGTGACATTATGTTTTCGATAGATGCTGGCGAACAAGCATATATTCTTTGCAAACTTTTATCTTAAAAGTTGTGTTAGGTTTGAACATGCATGAATATAAATTTTGACTGAAAACCATCAAATGACAAACAATTTGTTCTTTGCTTGTGATTTTATTGATTTTTTTTTATATATAATTTTGACAATCTTCCTTGTTCCTTGTACATGTGTGTGAGATAACAAAGAAATTTTGGCTCTTTTCACATTAAATTCCAAACTATTTCAGTTTACATCTTGAAATTGTGCAACCACTAGGATTAAATTGCAGCCAGGCTGTGTTTTACAAAATGCAAAACGACTTCTTACAACCCATATATGATGACGAAAAAGTTTACCAAAGGTCTTTTTAATTTTTAATGTTATTTTTATTTTGCGACTTTGATAGTATTAATTCGGTAATTCCTTGAAGTTAATATGGTCAACTTATTGATTTCAAAATACTAATTTTTTAATAAATTTATTTTTCTATTGAAAGATCTAAAATATACAAATCCTATGTGGATTTGTGGTGTTTTTATTTGTGGATTTGTCATGGTGCTAAACTTAGATTTATGTTATAGTATTTTTATTTGTGGATTTATAGTATTGTTGTATGTTATTGTAGGTGTTGAATTGTTGATTGTAGAATTATGACTGGATTTTATTTGATTTTGTGAGGTAAATTTGTTGATTATTCAAATTTACAATAATCAATGTAAATTTCAAATTTACAATAATCTGAATATCTACAAAATTTGCCTGCAATCTGCACGGGTATTACCCGCATCCTGATCCACATATTTTTTTTACGGATTCAGATGCAGATCTCAAAATATCAATCCGGATGCACCTACATCTGGATTGGGATCCGGATTTTTCCATCCCTACATGTTCCCCTTTAATTTGCACAATTGAATTATAGCCGTTAATCTGTTATCTCACAAAAGCAACTTAATCGTACTTTTGAGTTGCGATTGTGGAGGTAGAGATCTTTTCTGGTTTGAAGAATATGGAATCTGCGCAGGATTTTACGGAATATGCTTTATAATTCTTATTTTAATACATTCATTTACTAATATGTTTTTAATATAAAATTTATAGATAAGAATCGGAGAGTTTCGAAATTCTTGATTTCAGTATTTCTGATGGTGATATTGTAAGGGACAATCTTAATTTTTTTGTTGTCCCTTAATACGGGAGAAATCCTAAATCCTCACCATACTTGTTAAGTGGATGTAGTGTTGTTCTTTAATTTTATATTTAATTGAATAAAAGGGCGGATACTGTTATTATCTCTCAATCGTATGAATGTTCGTTTAAGATCTCTTGAAATATACAAGAGATTTTCTTTGTTTATTTTTCATGTAATATGTCTTTCTGAAAAAAAAAAAAATTTGTTGTGTTTGTCAATGTTGATTAAGTTAGTCTATACATGTTGACTTAATTATCAACTCGATTCTTGAATCTTTTTTCCAAACAAACTCCACATATATTTTGACTTAATTTTTCACTCATTAGATATATTCACTCTAATGATAAGAATCTCATCTATCTACCATCGTATTTATTAAATCAAGCAAACGAAATTTAAATCATGATAATGGCTCACATGCATCTCATGGATTCAGTAATTTGTAATTTTTAACGTCTGATGTCTAGTTGTAGATTAGCAGAAATCAGATTAACGACTATAGTTCAGTTGTGTGAATAGGTCGGAGCTTGCCTAACCCCCCACCTCTATGGTGGTTTAAAATTAAAAAAAAGAAAGAAGAGATTGCCAATTTTCCTCCTCCTGTAATCAATATATACCATTTATTTCCCTGCTGATTTTATAATAAGTCAATAACCCATCTGACAGCATAAGTTTACTATATTACCCGTATTTTTAAATACTCTTTTTTTCATATTTATTATTAATTAAATAAATCATATGATTGAAAATTAAAATAAAAAAATTAAGTACCAAAAGCAACAAATATACGTTTTGATGTGAAAAAAATTAATAGTAAAATATTTTTCTCATACTCTTTTAATTTTATAAACAATTTCTTTTAATAAATATAAGAAAATTATTATAAAATGATAAAAAATTATTATAAAATAAATAATAAAATATTTTTTTTGTACTTTTTACATTTAATTTTAAAATATTGTAAAATATTTATTATAAGAAAGTGTCTATAAAATAAAAAGAGGTACAAGAAAAATATTTAATTATTAATTTTTTGCCCACATCAAAACATATATTTCTTGTTTTTAATTCTAAATTTTTTATTTTAATTTCTATTCATATGATTTATGTGATTTATAACGAGTAAAAGTGTATTTAAAAATAAAGGTAATATTGTAAAATTATGTTGTCAGGAGGTTCTTGACTGTTATAAAAACAACATGGGGATAAATTGTATATACTGATTACAGTACAGGGAAATTGACAATCTCCAAAAAAAAAAAAAAAGTATGAGGGATTTTCTTTTTGGATTTCATACTTCTATTATTTCCAAATTCATTCGAAATAGGATACATTACCCCCAAGCGTCTATGATTGTCAATACATGCTTTCTTCATTCAATATAATCGAAATAAATCTTAAATTTAAAAAAAAAAGGGTCGGACTTGCATAGATCCGATCCCATGGCTCGCTGATGAACTAAATAATTGTAGCTAATCGTAGCTATCTCAATTGAGTTTAATTGAGAATTGAAACGGACCTATCTTCGAATTGACGTGGATTTTTGAGATACAGTAATGAACCCAATGAACAATTGCTTCCAAGTTGGAATGTTTCTTTACTTCCACAAGCTGGTTGCATGTCTTTGTTGTCCAAATGGGCTTCGAAAGAAAGTTTGGTTTGGATCGGTCTTTGCCGCCCAACGGATTTAAGTAGATTTTGTTTGTATAAAAAGAAAAATGTCATTTAATTTTTATGCAATTTCTTCTGAGTAATGATTTTTGATCGCATTAATTTTTCTTTTCAACCTGCACTTTTAATTACTATATTTACTTTTAAAATTATCTTTATTTATCATTTTTTACAGTAGTTATTCAAGTTTTCCATTCGTTTCCAAACATAAATTTTCTGTAGTTGATTAGACATTTTTAAAGTTATTTTGATAAAATACATGGTACATTTTTTATAATTTATGTTTGAAAATCTTTAGAATTGAGATTAGCACAAAAAAAAAAAAAATCATTTTATTTCAAATTACCTTTATTCATCACTTAATATTGTTTAAAATACTGAAAAAAAAGGATTTAAGAGAAAATAGTTTTACGTTGAATGGGAGTGCAAAATAATTATATGATGAAAGATTTTTGTTTTCGTTTCTTTAATGTTACAATTTGGTTTTTGGGTTATTGTAGTGTAACCCTCATTTTTAATCTTCTTTTAGTTTATATTTTGATCATGATCAACTTTTAAAATGCTGATTGTTTCTTGCAGCTCTCTGTGGTTACTGAAGAAAGAGACAAGTTAAGAAATGTGGTCAATGAATTCAAGAAGCCAAAGAATTATGAGGAAGGAGAAGAAAGGGCTAATCGAACTCAGGCCCTAGAAAATCTCTCCTTTTTCCAGTAATTGCATTTTTTTTAATTAACAATCATCTTCATCACATAGTTCATATGTAGGAGCTTGAATCATCTCTAGCCTGCATGTCTAGGAAAGTTCTGTCAACAAGACGATAAGATTCTAAGGAGTTTGGGTTTTAAGTGGGATCGTTGTGACCCCTCCATTCTCCTCGGAACTTTCGTGGTGCATTTATTCACGCAAAATTAACATCATAGAGGCTGTTCTCTCAAGTGTGAATAATTGTTGAAATGGTAGAAGGTGAAACTTCTAGAAGTGGGGAGAGATCTACCTAACTATTCCAAAAGTTGTTTGTACAAGTGTTAGATCAGAGAAGTATTCCCGAAGGCAAGACTTGTCACCTCGTGATGTAGCACTAGTTGTAGGAAGGCAGAAGATCGAGTTTGAAAATATTGATGGGAACAACTTCGGCATGCAGAGGGCGGAGTTATGGATTCCCTAATTCAAATTGATCTTGATGTTGTTGTGAAAGATAAAAAACACAAGTGTATGATGACATTTTTAGATCATGCGAATGAGAAGGCTTTTGATCATATTAAGTCTTGCTTGTTCAAAGAAATGAAATACATGGTTCAAGATGATGAGTTCATGATTGCACTGTGGCGTACTTTGAAGAAAAGTACTTGTGAGAAGCCAGAAAATTGCATTCATGCAATGAGCCAAGTGTATGGCTTTTGAAAGAAGCCTGGGGTGTCAATGCAGGTGCATGTATCAATATTATTTGAAGAATCTTGATGAAGAGATCAAAGATGAAGTCAAGGCTAAGATTCTTTTACACTCACTTCCAAAAGAATACTGCCATTTTGTGACTACATTGTTGTGTGAAAGAGCATGATCATCTTCAGGATGTCGGCACAACATTGACCAATTTGGAGATTTGGAATAATGATAAATATTTCGAATGTGCATCGTCTAAAACTTTGATGAGCACAGGATGGGTGATGAAGAAAAAGGATGAAGCACGGTGGACAAAAATTCTCGAACTGAATCGAGAAGTAGAATAGCCCGAGATGAGTGTGCCTTTTTGTTATGGACGGGGCCATTGGTAGATAGATTGTCTGAAGGCTCAGAAGAAAGATGGGAAGAAACTAGTAGCAGCAAACATGGCAAGTGACACTGATGATTCCTTGAGTATTACTCCGATGGCGTATTTGGCGAGTTCGAACAAGTATATGCTTGATACCATAGCAACCTATCATTTGTGTTCATTCAGGGAATTGTTTACGGATTTTCATGACTTAGAATCCTGTATGGTTGTGATGAAGATGATCAACCTTGTCGCAAATGGGGATAGAACAGTTCGGGTCAAGATGTTCGAAGGAGTAGTCAGAAAATTGGAAGAAGTTAGACATGTTCCTGTTATGAAGAAGTGTCTAAATTTCGTAGGTGCTTTGAAAGCTAAGGCTACAGGGTTACCAATAAAGCTGGCACAATGAAGTTCACATATGGGGCTATGGAGATTCTGTAAATGGACTCGGTGTTACAACTTGTATTATTAGAAGGGAAGTACAAGTGATGATGTGAACTTTTTGACGCACAGTGACACCACCGAGCTATAGCATGTATGATTGGGGACATGCATGAGAGAAGTCTTTGTAAATTGAGATGAGGCATGGACTTTTGCAAGGGTGTCGGAACTTGCAAAATGAAGTTCTATCAGCATTGTTTGGTAGGCAAGAAAACAAGGGTCAAGCATGGCACGACTAATCATGATACTCGTGAGATCCTTGAATGTTCACAGCGATGTTTGGGAACCGACCAAGACTACATCAATCGGTGGTAATCATTATTGAGTTTCATTTGTTTTCTCTAGACATGTGAGGGTGTACACAATACGAGCATAAGATGAGGTTCTAGAGATGTTCGTGAAATGGAAGAAACTGGTGGAGGCTCAACCTGGCAGAAAGATCAAAGTATTACGTACTGATATGAGTATGGGACAATTTGTGAAGGCATTTCATTTAAGAATTGTGAACTACAGTTGGCTTGATCCTAGTAGCTAGGTACGTAGGCAGTCGAAGCGACACAACCGATTTTGGATCCTTAATGAAGGATTACTTTGGGGATGATAGTTCGTTAGTAGTCGGCTCAGATTTCGAGGTGGAAAATTGTTGAAAAGTCAAGCCCACATGGTGTCATGCCACCAAAATTGAAAATTTGGCATGCATGCATTTGAAGACAAATTGGCATGGAATGGGTGCAATAGTGCCATAATTTTCCCTATAAATAGAACTCATCCTTCATTCTAAAAGGCATCCCAAAATGTAGAGTTAGAGAGCTTAAGACATTTAGTTCTCTTTGAGGGAGTGCAGAGAAAATTCTTTGTGAGAGAGTCTAGAGAAAGGGAGTATCTGCAAGAGAGCTCTTAGAAAGTTTAGGAGATCGTTTCCTTGGATGCTCAGTTGGGTTCTGCACTATTTTTAGAGATGTGAGAGAATGTGTGTCTTGAGAAAATTGTTTCCTTCAAGAATATGTGAGAGTACTGGGTGTATTTGGGTATTGGGAAAGTGAGTTTTGTTACTCAAATTTGTACTATGTTAATTGTTAGTAAAACAATTATTCTCTCTTGCCTCCGGGGACGTAGGCTTTATTGCCGAACTATGTAAATTCTTGTGTCCTTTATTTTTTCTGTGAATATTGAGTGCGTATTGATTTCGTATTTGCGCACAAGTGGTATCAGACCACAACAAATGATGCATCCGCAGCACAATAGTGGACATCTTTGTTCGAAAGATGAACTCAATTCTGGCTTTCACTGCTAAATTAACAGTGGAATCTTTCAACAGGCGAACTTTATCATAATTGGAACAGATAGAACTGAAATACATTTTGATCAATCTTTTAAGACTTTTATTTCAAAAATTGTATGAATATAAGTTGTGACATTATGTTTTCGATAGATGCAGGCGAGCGAGCGAGCATATATATATATATATGTATATATTTTTTTTATTTCAAAAGTTGTGTTAGTTTTGAACATGCATGAATATAAATTTTGTTAGAAAACCATTAAATGACAAGCAATTTGTTCTTTGCTTGCAATTTTATTGATTTTTCTTTTATATAATTTTAACAATCTTCCTTGTACATGTGTGTGAGATAACAAAGAAATTTTGGCTTTTTTCACATTAAATTCCAAACTATTTCAGTTTATATCTTGAAATTGTTTAACCACTAGGTTTAAATTGCAGCCAGGCTGTGTTTTACAAAATGCAAAACGACTTCGTAAAAGGTCTTTTTAATTTTTATTGTTATTTTTATTTTGCGACTTTGAGAGTATTAATTCAGTAATTCCTGGATGAATTGTAAGGCGTAATTAAGGGCATGCTTATGGGAAAAGAGAGAAAGTTCTGATAATATTATGATGATACAAGCCATTTAATTAAGAAATGTAAACAATATTTTTAAATATAAAGATCGATAATAATAATATATTATCGAGTGCATATTAAAAAACTAAACTGAGCGATACTGACAATACCACAAGATTTTATTTCTATTGACGGACTACTTTAATCAGCGTATTGACACACAATACTTTTATTTATACATTAAGAAAGACAAAAGTATATGGACGTAAATAAAATCTTTTATATATGAGAAAAAGCCACCCACACCCCCAAGGTTTGTTTAAATGGTCATCTAGACCTCTTAGTTTCATAAATGATTACACAAACCCCCTTAATTTGATAAATGACTATTGTATCCTTTGATTATAACAACCCAAAAATATATATAAATATAAATATAAATATAAATATAAATATAAGATAAAAATAATAAATAAATATCATATGATACAAATAAAAGATTACAATAAGTATAATTAATAAAACAATGTATATAATGAATTTTTTTTAATATTAAGTGATTATTAGTCTATCCTGATGGATTTTATTAATACTAAAATCTATTAATAAAAAAATTGACTTTAATATTTATATTAATATAGACATAATTAAAAAAATATTGTAAATAAAATAATAGAAATTTTATAAATTATGTAAATGTTAATTGTTAGGTATAATTATGTTAATATTATTAATATGTCAATTATATTTTTTATTATTAAAAGAATATAACAGATTAATAATGTTAAAAATAACGTTTCTAATATTCAAAATAATTTATAAATTTTATCTTATTTTATATACTATATTATTTTAATTTATAATTATATTTATTATAGAAGTTTATTTATAGTAAATTATATTGGATTGTTGTAATTAAGGGTATAATAGTTAAAAAGGGGTCTGTGTGACCATTTATGAAACTAAAGGAATCTGTGTGATCATTTAAGCAAACCTTAGGGGTGTGAGTGGCTTTTCCCCTTTATATATTTCAATAGATTTTAGTAATTGAACTGAACTAAACCGATACTCATACGAATAATAGGTAATAACAGTACTCATCATTTCAATTAATTAAATATAGTACAAAAGAGTAACATTATCCTTAATCAGTGTGGTTAGGGTTCCACCCGTATTAAAGAACAACATGAAATTCAAAATTGCCATTCTCGATCTCATCGTCTACCATACTGATATAAATGAAAAAGAAAAAAAAAATCTCTGACCATTCATTCATACCTGAAAATTTCATATTAAAAAACTTAGTTATTCATAACTCTAAATATTAATGTAAGAAAGATAAACGAAATTAAACTGAAATTGGCCAGAAAAACCTGAACAAGGAGTTTCCATATTCTTAAAATCAGAAATGCTAAGATCTCCGCTTCTAGTGAACCGTATTCAGAAGTGAGCGACCTCCTATTGCGAGTTCTTTGCTTCTGGTTTGATATATAATATGCGCGCACACACATATATATAGATTCATGTTGGTCATTGCCGGCACACACACATATAAATACATATAATTTGTTGGAAATAATTATGTAACAATTTGCCGGCAAACATATGTGTGTCTGTATATAGAGTTTGTTGACTCGATATAATTTAATATACACATGTATTTATTGTGTTTTCAAGTTCGTCATTTTTGTTTCACGCATGCGCATGCATAGAATTGCACAAAACCTGGTCATATCTTCATTATCTTTTTCCTTAAAAAATTTTGTATTCGATTTGTTATTTTCTTCATTTTGGAACAAATCGAGTTGCAGTTTATTATCAAAGTGGAAAGAAAAAAAATCTGTTGAAGAGTTAAGATGGATAAATTATTGATTCCAAAATACTTTTTTATCAATTTTTTTTTTCTGCCATAGAGTTAAAATATACAGATATATTTTGATTATTTTGTGAGTTAGTTGTGTGTAGTAGAAAATTTTCAATACCGTAAAGTTATTTTTAAAGCTTTTTTAGAGTTTTTTTTAAAGCTAATATGTCAGTGGTAATTAATGTTTTAAAACACAATATAAACTTTAAGCAGAATAGGATACGTGTGACTGGCCAGATGGTGAGTTCGGAAATATCTGTTAAAATATTGACCTTACACGAAGATGATATTTTATTTATGGATCTACCTATGTTACAACAGTTGCACCATACCACAATTTGTGTTTTATTGTTCAATCTCAAGACTGGAAAATTTTTTTTTCTAATCAAACAGTCACTGGTCAACGGTTTAGCCGGTTGCTTTATACAATTAAGGTTCTTGCCTTGCTACCATCATGGAGATGTATCATGTACAAGTCAATGGCCAACGGGCACCAAAAAAACACCCATTATTCAGAGAAGCACTTGCTACTGTATCCAATTCCATGTATTAAATCATCAAAAACCAATTTCGTTTGGACTCTTCAATTTCAATTTCATGACTCGACCAAAGCCATCTAACAACAACTCAACAATTGAATTACTCGTCCTAATAGCATAACAATCTAGTCGTCGGTTGCTTGCCCGTTAGAGGCCATTTTCTTACTCATGATTTGAATTTTTGAATTAAGTTTGCAATTATCTTGTACCAATTTTCATCTTCTATACTGCCTTAAGAAGTGAAGATCGACGTCGTTTAAACCTAATTACAATCACTTTCGGTTTCACTTAGATGATGTTTGTGATCCTCTTATACTAATTTTGGTCTACAATTGCCTCAACTATCCATGTCTACAGTTGCCTCAAGTATCCATGTCTTTCAAATCCGCGATAGTATGGCGGGTTGGTGTGGCTGTGTGTGTGCGCGGTGGTGGGTAGTGGGGCTTGCTTGCAGGAGGCGGCGGCTTGGTGACAGTGGTTAGGTGTTGGGGATGATTGGCAGGCGGCAATGATGGAAGGTTAAGTCTGGTGAACTAACAATTGTGGTTAGAGTTTTTGAATGTTTGTAACAGTGGCTAGGATTTGTGAGCGGTGGTGGTGGTTGTGATGGTGGTTCTGGTGGTTGTTAGAGTTTGTGGATGGCGACTAAGGATTGCGATGGTGATGGTGATGGTGATAGTACGGGGTTGTGGGTAGTGGCGGCTCCTTCTGCTTTTAAATCCTGATTACCTTTTAGTTGCAATTAGATCATCTGTACTAAAGCAACCGGTCAAACTGTTGACTGGTGGCTGTTTGATTAAAAAAAAAATTATTTGCAGCTGTTAGATTGAATGATAAAGCATCCAACGGCTCTGTCAAATACAAAAAGTGTGGTATGGTGCAATTGTTGTAACATAGGTGGATCCTTTATTTATACTGAAGCATATAACATTGTTGTAACATAGCTAGGCAACCCAAGAGGGGGTCAATTGGGATTTAAAAAATTATGTAATTAATTAAACAAATCAATTCAAGCTAATGCCTTAAGCAATGATAAATGTAAATTCAAGCATATAAATAAGTAAAGAGATAAGGGATAGAGAAGATCGAACACGATATTTTTACATGGTTTGGCAACCCACCTGCGTTCACGCCTCCAAGCTACCCACGCTTGAGGATTTCACTATTCAAGCCTTTCAACCCAAGGCTTCAACAATTTACAATTGACTTCCAAGCTGTCAATCAACCTTTACAACAAGATATTATCTTAAATCTCTTAACCCAAGTATTTGCCACACTTACAACCACTCAACTTTGATATTGAAATGAAGTTTACAATGATTTTCCTCACACAATGTGTATGATTACAAATGTAAGTTCGATGTGTGATTAGATGAAAGAAATAAACAAGTTTAAGCTCAAGATGTAGAAGATAGCTCAATGATAATTGTTGTGGACATCCTTTGATTTGAGTTTGAATGAGTCTTTTTATAGTTTAAGAGAAAAACTAGCTGTTACTGACTTTGTGCCCAGAACCGGAATTCTATTTGTCTTAACCGGAGTTCCACTTAATGTTACCATTGTGGCTAGAATTTGAATATGTAGACATTCGGATTTCCGTTTCTTAACAACCGGAACTCCATTTGATTCTAGTGAGCCCTTCTGAAGAATCCAGAACTCCGCTTGTCTTATCCGTAACTCCATTTGTTTCCAGAGAGCATTCCTGACAAATCTGGATTTCCGCTTTTCTTATCCGAAACTCTGTTTGCTTCAGTGACGCTACAGTGAAAACTTTTTAAAATTATAATTTTGCCCCAAAATGTTTAAAAACTGTACTATGGCCTAAAAGCTTTATAAAACTTTTCAAATAGGTCCAATTTCAGAATTTAAGAACAACACTTATTTAATTCAAAACTTAAATCATTTCAATTTAGTCCATAACTTTGAAAGACACCCAAATTCATAAAATCATTTTTCCTTTAAGTTTAAAACCTTTATCTTATGAAAATAATGATTTATTTAAAATGTCATGAAGATCTCACATGAATGATTATTGTATTTCAAGAGTTAGTCGGATTGTGAAATATATGTGTTTTCTATATTACCCATGACATGTGATTTGTTATTATCAAAATCAAAATACCGTATGACCGTATAGGTCAACATATACGAAATCACATGCTTGTGAGACTTTATAATACACTCGTGACAGCATTGTATTTATGATAAAAGTTCTATCATTGCTTTTCGTTTTTTTAGTAATGTCAAGCAAGGGAAATTTACATGAAGATGATATTTTAAGATTTCCAAGATCAGTTTGTCAAGGTTATATATTGACTTCTCAATGACCAAATGTGTTTTAGATGGTGAGAATTTTCTTTATACTGTTATTGCAAATGACATTTCTTCAACTAAACTCATTAGGCTCTTGTTAGAGCAAGAAACCTTCGGTGAAAACCATCACCTATAATCCATGAACATTCATGTTGTATCACCAAGAATCAATAATTGAATATGCGGAAGCATACTTGAATCCATAATAGCGAATTACTCTCTAGAGTCATATGGTTAGCCTTCCAGATCAACAAGTTATCCTAGAGAATCCTTTAACTATGTCACTGCACTCTCTCTGATGATGAGATGTTAAAAGAGAATAGAATGTTACGTGTGATCTGGCGACTATAACCACTTATATATATATAACTTTTCCTGTTATCATTATGTATTTCTATTTCAACCAATCATAGAAATAGTAATTACCCTTTTAGTCTCTATACATTAAAGGCCCAAACCCTATCAAATACATTAAAGCCCAAATTACCGAAAACCTTAGTAGATCACTTTTAATTAGGCTTAATCTTATATAACAGTTCGCAACACATAATTATTCATATATAAGCCTAATGTTGGATTAAGGATTCAACAACGTCGGATTAAAGATCCAACAATCTCCTACTTGGGCTATATGTGTAACCTTATAATCATGCTTTGCAAAAACAACCGTATGAGCTCAACCTTACTGTCATTACCAAAATGTATCTATAACCAATCCGGTCTATCAATCATACAAATATAGGATCAAAGCGGCCTTTGTTTCAACTATTGTAATTTGACCCATCAATGGTCACTATGCCAATGCAACTGAATGACATGGATCATGATGTGGATGTGTAGCATGAAAATTTCATGCAATGTGATCTTAACATGCCTATTTTCAATCGGTCCACCTTAAGCCTTAGTGAGATCAAACCATACCAAAATCAAAGTGTAAATAAACCAAAACCTTATTTCTGTAGAAAATAACCTTAAATATCCATAAATTGAAATAACTGAAAAATGTCTATACCATAAGAGCTTTTAAAATCACAAACTCCCACTAAAACTGAATATCCTGTAATGATGCAACACCCATACGAGCAGTGTGCTCATGAAACATTTTAGGTGGCAATCCCTTAGCAAGCGGATCTGTAATCATGGAGTTTGTACCGACGTGCTTTATAGACAACTGTCCACTCTGAACTCTTTCTTTAACAACTACGAACTTGATGTCTATATGCTTCGACTTCGTTGAGCTCCTGTTCTTATTGGAATACATTATTGCTGACTTATTGTCACAAAATAACTTGAGTGGTCTATCAATACCATCTATTATGCACAGCTCGTGACGAAATTCGGCAACCATATTCTGTGATTGGATGCCATATAACAAGCTATGAACTCTACTACCATCGTTGAAGAGGCTATAAGAGACTGTATAGCACTCTTCCAAGAAACAACATCTCCAGATATCATATAGATCTAGCCCGTCGTGAGCATGTAGTCTATTACTCTCTGTAAGTACCACAAGACTCATTTGGCTGCTTTTCAATGGAATACTTTTGGATTACTTAAATACCAGCCCAACATCCCAGTAAAGTATGCAATATCCGATTGCGTACAAACCTGAGCATAAATTAGACTTCCTACTACGGACACATAAAGAATCTTTTGCATTTTCTTTTCATCAAAATCATTCTTGGGGCATTGATTGAGACTAAACTTGTTTCCTTTAGCCACAAGGGTATCACCTGCTTTGCAATCTTGCATGCCATATCTCTCAAAAACCGTTTTAATATAGCTCTTTTGTGATAATCCAAGAATACCTTGGGAACGATTTTAGTGTATCTTTATGCCTAATACAAAAGAGATGTCACCAAGATCTTTCATCTCAAAATTCTTAGCTAGTGATCTTTTGGTTTCGTACAATAAGCTTCTATCGTTGCTGACAAGCAAAATGTCATCGACATATAAAACCAGAAAAATATATACTTGCTCCCACAGAACTTACGGTATATGCAATTATTAACCAAATCCATCTCAAAATTGAATGAGATGATCACTTGATGAAACTTGAAATACCATTGTCGAGATGCTTACTTGAGCCCATAGATGGATTTCTTAAGTTTGCAAACCATATTCTTTAGGTTTTCTGACACAATTTTTTTGCTACACCATATAAATCATCTCATCAATGTTACCATTGAGAAACGTTGTCTTCACATCCATATGATGTAACTCAAGATTGAAATGTGCCAGCAACGCCATTATAATCCTAAAATAGTCTTTTGAAGAAACCAGAAAGAAAGTATCTAATGCGGATTAGGAATCCTAATCAATGCTAATCCTATTTAAATTAATATTTCTTATTGTTTAAAGTTTGTTATTATTTTCCTTTCTAGTTTAGGAATTTGTTTTCCTTTTTCTTCATAGTTTAGGATAATTATGATTAGCATAAATAGACATTTCTTGTAGCCTTTGAAGACAGATTTGAGTTCAATAATATTTCAGTTTTCAAAGCTTTGTGTGAGTTTTTTAGTTTAGTTAATTCTCGGCATTCTGCTGAAACAATGAGTCTTAACCCCCCTAGGTTCACAGTATTCTTTGGAATCAACGTGAATTTAGATCGCTTCTTTATTCCGGTATTCTCTAGAATCAATGGAATATAAGAACAAAAAATTTTCATTGCATCAGTTTGGTATCAGAGCTAAAAAGCCTGGTTCTTAACTGTCCTAAACACCTACCCTTTCTCTTTTTTTTCCCTTGACCCGTTTATCTTTACAAAAAAAAAAAACAAAAAAATAAAAAATCGATCACCGCACGGCACCACAGCAGCCACCGCGTAAGGCTACCGGAGTCCATTTCCATAGTCTTTTTTGACAATCAGCGACCACCAACACAACCAGAACCCGCTGCCCGACCACACTAAGCCATCCCAGACACCTTTTCGCCACCGTAGCCGTCGAAAAATGACCAAAACAGCTGTAAAACTGCCACCTCAATTCGTCAGATTCCACTATACGTTAGCTGTCACCACCACCGTCATTCAATTCCCTCCACCAACACAACCTTTCTAACCCCTCAACACCAACGATCGACGCACAGATTGTCGAAATTGAAATCAAACACAAAACCGCCACCGTTATCTCTAAATTTCGGTAGAACCACTGCCTTTTAAGACAAACCGCCACCACCATCATACCTACCACCCTCAAATCTTCCAGATCCACCCATCCTAGTCCAATTTCCGACCACCATCACCGGAAACCTAAACTTTTCCTTAATTACCATTTTACCCAAAAAGTTTACCCGATTTTCAGTTTAGCCTCCAATCTTTTATAAACTAAATTACTAAAAATGGCTCCAAGAAAAGCTCGTAATGCCCCTTATGCAGCTCTTTACGGCCAAGATAATGTTCCTAGAGATGAAGCTATCGCTAGCATGGCAGCCAGAGTTGATATGTTAACTGTACAAATGACAGAGTTACTCACTGAACATCATTGTACACCAGAACGCGAAGACAAATCAAGTGAAACCTTTGCTAATCTATTCTCTGAACGTTGACATAGAACTGAGTCCACTAACGATAGAAGGTGGGAATCTGGGTTGAGAATTAACATTCCTAAATTTCAAGGAAGTGGCCAGCCAGAGGAATTATTGGATTGAATCAATGCCATTGAGGAAGTTTTTGAATACAAGGATGTTTTTTAGAGCAAACTAGTCTCGCTTGCTGCAACTCGATTCTGTGGAAGGGCAGCAGCTTGGTGGCAACAAACAAAACTCACAAGGACGAGGCAAGGCAAAAAGAAAATTGACTCTTGGAAAAAGTTGAAAAAGCACTTGCGTGGAGCATTCTTACCTCATAATTATGTTAATATGTTATACTAGCAGATACAGAATTTGAGGCAAGGTAATCGATCAGTAGATGATTATGCCACAGAATTTTATTGGTTGGTAGCGCGCAATGACTTAACAGAGACAGAGGAACAACAGGTTTCCCGTTATATTGGAGGTTTACAATCACAGTTTCAGGACCAATTGAATTTACTTGATCTTTACTCTTTTCTGAAGCACACCAACAGGCTTTGCAGTTGGAGAAACAATTTAGTCGATGGACTAGTGACTCAAACTTTCGTGGTTCTTGAAGTGTTGTTCGTAATAATTCAAGTCAACCTTCGTAATTTCGCAATTTCACCCCTTCAAATCCTCCAAACAAAACTAGTAAATCTAGTGAAAGTGGTTAAAGCAGTAAGATCCAATTTTCGGGCTCAGGAATACGCTGTTTTAATTGCGGGGAAAGTGGATACCGAATGACAGAGTGTAAAAAGGGAGGAAAGTATAGTAAAGACTTATTTGTAAACACTGAGGAAAGTGAAGAGTACCAAGAGGAAGAAATTGAAGAGTTTACTGAAGAGCCAACTTTTGATAGTAGTGGCAGTACACAATCCATCAAAGAACATGGTGATATTGGGCCAGTGTTGATAGTAAATCAAGCATTTTTCATCCTAAAGGACAAGATAAAGACATGTGGTTACGTCAAAATATTTTTCAGATTATTTGCACGATTGGAGGAAAAGTATGTCGTGTGGTCATAGACTCTGGTAGTTGTGAGAACGTTATTTTAGAGGAAGCTGTAACGAAACTAAATTTATAGATAGAACCTCATCAAACTCCATACAAGTTCACATGGTTGAAGAAAGGCAATCAAGTAACAGTATCTAAATGTTGCTTAGTTTCTTTATCTATTGGATCAATTTATAAAGGCCAAGTTTGGTGTGACGTTGTGGATATGGATGCTTGTCATCTATTATGGGCAGACCTTGGCAGTATGATCGAAACGTAGTACATGATGGGAAAAGAAATACTTATAGCTTTATGTTTAACAACAACAAGATTGTTCTTCTACGTAACAAGGAGCTCACTCTCAAACAAGAATTGGGTAATTATTTGTTACGCAAGAAGCAGTTTATAGATGTTGTAACAAAGACAAAAAGGGTCTATGTTTTATTGGGAAAGGAGAACCACAGTAATTCGAAGGTTCCTGAAGTTGTGACACCTATACTAGAAGATTTTCAAGATTTATTTTCTAATGAGCTACCACAAGGCTTATCACCTCTCAGGGATATACAACATTAAATTGGTTTGGTACCGGGTTCTACATTACCAAATCAACCTCATTATCGTATGAGTCCTATAGAACATGAGGAATTGAGGCGTCAAGTGAAAGAGTTACTTGGAAAGGGATTTATTCGTGAAAGTCTGAGTCCCTGTGCAGTACCTACATTATTGACTCCAAAGTAAGATGGTTCTTGGAGAATGTGCATGGATAGTCGAGCTATGAATAAAATTACAGTCTGGTATCGTTTTTCAATCTCTCAATTGGACGACTTATTGGATCAACTCAGTGGAGCAATGTTTTTTACCAAGCTTGATTTGAAGACTGGCTACCATCAGATTATGATTTGGCGAAAACAGCCTTTAAAACTCGCGAAGGGTTATATGAGTGGTTAGTAATGTCATTTGGCTTATCCAATGCTCCGAGTACTTTTATGCGGGTTATGAATCAAGTCCTTCATCCTTTCATTGGAAAAATTGTGGTTGTTTACTTTGATGATATACTTATACATAGTACCAGCCACGAATTACATCTATAACACTTGAGGGAAGTACTTTCAGCTCTAAGGACAGTAAGTTTATACACTGCAGTGAATAAGTGTATTTTCTTGACAGAGAAATTATTATTTTTAGGATATGTAGTGTCAATGGATGGTATAACTATTGATCAATTGAAAGTAGATGCTGTTCGAGAGTGGTCACAGCCAACTACTTTATCTGCTGTCAGGAGTTTCCATGGGTTGGCATCATTTTACAGGCGATTCATTCTTCATTTCAGTACTATTATGGCACTGATCACAGATTGCATGAAAGTAGGGCAATTCTCTTGGATAGAAGCAGCTGCTAAGGCATTTGAAATTATCAAAGAGAAGTTTACTATTGCCCCAGTACGTGCCTTACCAGATTTTTCTCTCACTTTCGAGGTACATTGTGATGCATCCAAGATAGGTATTGGAGCTGTTCTTAGTCAGCAAGGCAAGCCTATAGCTTATTTCAGTAAGAATTTGAATGGAGCAAAGGAACGTTATAGTACTTATAATATGGAGTTCTATGCAGTGGTCCAGGCATTAAAACATTGGCGTCATTATTTGATTCATAGAGACTTTGTTTTATACACTAATCATGCCGCATTGAAACATCTCAATAGTCTAGATAAGTTCTCTCATCGACACGCCACATGAGCAGCATTCCTTCAACAGTTTACTTTTGTGGTAAAGCACACTTCTGGTGAATCCAACAGGGTAGCAGATGCATTAAGTCGATGATCCTCTTTGTTGACACAAATGCATAATCAAGTCCTCAGATTTGACACCTTTTGGGAATTATATGTGACTGACCCTTTCTTCGCTCCTTTACTAGAAGACACTGCTGCAGCATTTCGCTCAGACTATCATTTGCTTGATGGATTCCTTTCAACAGTAATCAATTACGTATTCCTG
Source organism: Clausena lansium (assembly GCA_030449835.1). Classification (NCBI taxonomy): domain Eukaryota; kingdom Viridiplantae; phylum Streptophyta; class Magnoliopsida; order Sapindales; family Rutaceae; genus Clausena; species Clausena lansium. The sequence continues at coordinate 1,051,442 of JASUUF010000146.1, read as the reverse complement.
ATTCAAGTTTGAGACTAAAAATCATTGCAAAACTGCATAACGAAAGGCATATGGGTCGTGACAAAACCCTGACTCTCGTAGCCAACATTTATTTTTGGCCTACTATGAGGCGTGATGTCTATCATTATGTCGAGACTTGTCGCATTTGTCAGTTTCCAAGGGTACTGCAACTAATGCAGGATTATATATGCTGCTGCCAATCCCAACACAACCTTGGGTTGACATTAGCATGGACTTTATCTTGGGATTACCCCGCACTCAAAGGGGTATGGATTCAATATTTGTCATTGTGGATCGGTTCTCGAAAATGACTCACTTTATTGCGTTCAAGAAGACTACAGACGCTTTGACTGTTGATCGTCTATTCTTCAATGAAGTCTATAGATTGCATGGTTTATCGAGTTCTATTGTATCTGACCGAGATACACGATTTCTTAGCCATTTTTAGAGGACATTTTGGAAGTTGACTAATACTCGCCTAAATTTCGAAAGTGCTTATCACCCACAGACAGATGGTCAACCTGAAGTTGTCAACCGCTCTTTGGGAAACCATCTACGTAGTCTAGTTGGCGATAACCTGAAGACTTGGGATCAAAAGTTGTACCAAGTTGAGTTTGCTTATAATCATTCTGTTAAGCGTACTACTGGTTTAAGTCATTTTTAGGTAAATTATGGATATAATCCATGAGCTCCCATCGACTTAGCCCAGTTCTAGATTTAGTTTGCAAAAGCAGCAAGGTAGAATGCTTTATTGAGCAACTTCATACAGCTACGCAAGAGTCTTTGAAGAAGACTACCGAAGGTTATAAGATTAATGCAGACAAAAGGCGTTGAGCTTTAGAGTTTCAGGTAGGAGATCTTGTTTGGGTTGTCCTAACCAAAGATAAGTTCTCAGTTGGAGAGTACAGCAAGCTTTCTATTAGGAAAATCGAACCTTTAGAGATTATAGAGTAGATAAATCCTAATGCCTAAAGACTATAGCTTCCTAGTCATATTCGCACCACAGATGTATTTAATGTCAAGCATCTTATTCCTTTCAGAGGTGATCATGATGAAGATGCTGTTACTGACAATCCGAATTCGAGGGCGAATTCTCTCCATCTTGGGGGGAATGATGCGGATTAGGAATCCTAATAAATCATAATCCTATTTAAATTAATATTTCTTATTGTTTAAAGTTTGTTATTATTTTACTTTCTAATTTAAGAATTTGTTTTCCTTTTTCTTCATAGTTTAGGATAATTATGATTTGTATAAATAGACATCTCTTGTAGCCTTTGAAGGCAGATTTTGAGTTCAATAATATTTCAGTTTTCAAAGCTCTGTGTGAGTTTTTGAGTTTAGTTAATTATCGGTATTTTGTGGAATCAACGAGTCTTAACCCCCCTAGGTTCACGGTATTTTTTGTAATCAACGTGAATTTAGTTCGCTTCTTTATTTCGGTATTCTTTAGAATCAACGGAATATAAGAACATAAAACTTCCGCTGCATCAGTATGTTTATAGTAGATGCCTTATTTCTATGTAAAGCCCTTTACGACAAGACGCGTTTTGTACCTCTCCACATCGCCTTTCGAATCCCTTCTTGGTTTTAAAAATCCATTTGCAACCAATGGGTTTCGCACCTTCTGGCAATGTGACAAGATCCTATACGTCATTGTCCTTCATGGACTTTATTTCTTTATTCATGGCATCAATCCACTTTTAAGAGTTAGAACTTTCCATGGATTGACGAAAATTGATTGGATCATTTTCCATCACTCCAATGTCTACCTCATGTTCTTGGAGAAATACTATGTAATCATCTGGCATTGCACGCTTCCTTTCTCTAATGGATCTCCTTAATGGCATAGGTTATTGAGGTGTTAGAGTTTGTTCTTATAGAACAATTTCTTGTATTTTGGGGTTCTCCAACATAAACTTGATGTGTTATGTCTTGAACAATGCTAGGAATGAGACCCTGATCAATGCCAATAACATATGTGAGAATATCAACATATTCATTTTCAAAGACAAAGTTCCTAACTGTATCTTTCCCCATAAACTCGACATCCTCAAAGAACTATGCATTTTCTGACTCAAAAATTGACTTAATCGTGGGATAATAAAACTTGTACCCCTTGGATCTTCCAGAGTATCCAATGAAATAGCAACTCACCGTCCATGAGTCTAGTTTCTTTTCATTAAGCTTACAAGGCTTTGCCTCAGTTGGACATCCCCAAACATGCAAGTGCTTTAGACTAGGCTTTTTGCCCATCCAAAGTCCGTAAGGGGTTATGCCAATCGTTTCAGTTGGAACCCTGTTAAGGATATATGCTGCGGTATTAAGTACTTTTCCCCAGAGTGATTCTAGAAAAGTAGAATGACAAATTAGACGCCTTACCATGTCTTTAAGCATCTTGTTTCATCTTTTAGCAACACCATTCATAGTAGGCAAACCTGGCAAAGTATATTGTATCTCGTGTACTTAGTTGCAGGGATTCATTAAATGAAGCAATTGTATCAATCAAATAAATATTATCATGATCTGACAAGAAACTAGAACAAACTAATTTTGAATAATGAAACAAACTAAATTTTCTATTCCCAAATGAAAAAGAAAAACCAGATTTATCCAAAACGAAAATAGAAATCAAGTTCCCTCTAAAAGATGGAACAATAAATGTTTCATTAAGATCCAAATAAAATCTAGTCCTCAATAATAATCTAAATTTGCCTATTGCTTCAACTTCAACCGTCTTGCCATCGCCCACATAGATGTATCTCTCACCATCACTTGGCTTTCTGCAATTCAAGAAATCCTGCATAAACACACTAATGTGAGTGGTTGCACCAGAATCTATCTACCATTTGTGTCTAGGCACCAAAGTTAAATTAACCTTAGAACAAACCGAATTAAGAAGCATACATTTCTTAGCACGCCATGTGTGATAGTTGGTGCAATGCTTCTTCTTATGCCTTTCAGCTCCACAGAAGAAACAACTAGTACTATCCGGATTATCTAGTTTTTTGTTGTTGTTTCTTTTGAGGTCTTGTATCTGCAGCCTTCTTATCATTCATTCTTTTCTATCCCTTGCCCTTATCCTTAAAAGTTTAGGCCAGGTTAGCACTTTTTGTCTTATCTTTCTTCAACATTTCCTCTTTTTGAACACAGTGTGAAATGAGCTCATTGAGAGACCAGGTCTCTTTTTGACAGTTACAGGTCACTTTAAACTAGTTAAACTATGTTGTTAAGGATATCAAAACCAAATGCATTAGCAAGTCCTCAGAGAGTTCAAGTTTAAATGCTCTCAACTTAGAAGTAAGATGAGACATCTCCATGATGTACTCCTTGATGTTGCCTTTACCTAAATACCTCATTGAAATTAGACTTGTAAAGAGCGTACCTATTTCAACCTTTTCGTTCTTGACAAACCTCTTTTCAATATTCGCAAGGAACTCCTTAGCCGTAGTTATCTTTTTAGATAACGAGCCCCTGAATGCTTTCAGAATGACCTTCTTCATGATCATCATACACATGCGATTTTATTTCTTCCACCTTTCTAAATCCTTTTTGTCATCATAAGTACTCTCATTCGTAAGAGGTAGGGGAGAATCAACCTTTAACACAAGGTCGAGATCCATGGCTGCGAGAACTATTAAGAGATTCTCTTGCGTTGATTTGAAGTTAGAGCCATTAAGCATGAGAATAGAATTGATGTTAGCAGTACTATTAGTAGGAGTCATAACTGAACAGAGAACAATAAACAAACAAAACAAGCTCATATAACTCTAAAAAAAAAAATTCAAATAAAGGTAAACCATATCTCAGGATACCGGACACTCCTTTAATATTTCATCTTTAGATAAAATATTAACTTGTAAGTGATACATGGTGTAGTAATCAAACACTGATAATAAGAATATATCAAACAATGAATCTTCCTTTGGGCTGATTTATTGTTCATATGAAAAATCGAATAATCATCACTCGTTTATTACCATAGGTGCACATGCAATACTATTAAATATAGACATTTCTTTGGGCTAATCGATATTCACAGAAATTACATACACATGATTGTTTATATTTCAAAACAAATTTATTTCAACAAGAGATGTCACTTTGGTGACATGCTGCTTCAATTAATTCCTCTCAAAATATATATAAACATACAAATATTTGAATTTAAAATTATACCAAAAATTACCCTTCAAGAAAATAAAAAATAAAAAAGGGGTCAAAGTCAATGGTCAATGGTTAGCCATTGACCGAATTAGGGCTGGACCGGTCGAGTTGACCAGAACCGGATCCTGAACCAGGCCCAAATTCCCAAACCCTAACCCTAATTTTTTTTTTTTACTTTCCTTGACCGTCACTTTAACCGAGCCACTATGTTGTGGTGACTGCGGCTGGCTTGCTATTGCAGCGAATGGCCGCACCTTGCCTGGTGCCGTCACAATGCCATCTCCTTCTCTTTATTTTTTTTATTCTTGATGCCGCGGCTATGGCCGCCGCTTTTGTTCTTTGCCACGACTCTTCCTCTTGGCATAGCTTGGACAACCCAGGCCGGTGACGGTAACGCCGGTGGTAGTAGTGAGTCCCACCGGCCTTAATCTCAAATCTTGTTTTCTTTTTTTTTTAAACTGAATTTCTGAATTATTTTTAAAAAACCCAATTTTTTGAATATTTTATTTTTATCCTCAACTTGTTGTCAAACTTAATAATACGAAAATTATTAAATTCGAGAACACCAAATATTTAATCGTTAATTGAAAATAAATTCAATTATCAATGATTCAACATGAAGAGGCTCTGATACCACTTGTTAGAACAAGAAACCTTTGGTGAAAACCATCACCTATAATCCAGGAACATTCATGTTGTATCACCAAGAATCAATAATTGAATATGCGGAAGTATACCTAAATCCATAATATTGAATTACTCTATAGAGTCGTGCGGTTAGCCTTCCAGAGAATCCTTTAACTTTCTCACTGCACTCTCTCTAATGATGGAATGTCATAAGAGAATAGAAAGTTACGTGTGATCTGGGGACCATAATCACTTATACAAATAACTTTTCCTGTTATCATTAGGTATTCCTATGTCAACCCATCATAGAAATAGTAATTACCCTTTTAGTCTCTACACATTAAAGGCATACACCCTATCAAATACATTAAATCTCAAATTACCGAAAACCTTATTAGATCACTTAATTGGGCTTAACCTTATATGACAATCCGCAACACATAATTATTCACATAAAGCCCAACGTTGGATTAAGGATCCAACAATGTTGGATTAAGGATCCAACAATCTCTCACTTGGGCTATATGTGTAACCTTATAATCATGCTTTGCAAAAATATCCGTATGAACTCAACCTTACTGTCATTACCAAAATGTATCTATAATCAATCTGGTCCATCAATCATATCAACATAGGATCAAAGCGGCCTTTGTTACAAATGTCGTAACTCGACCCATCAGTGGTCACTATGCCAATGCAACTGAATGACATGGATCATGATGTGGATGTGTTGCATAAAAATTTCATGCAATGTATCTTAATATGCCTATTTTCAATCGGTCCACCTTAATCCTTAGTGAGATCAAACCGTACCAAAATCAAAATGTGAATAAACTAAAATTTATTTCTATAGGAAATAACCTTAAATATCCATAAACTAAAAAAACTGAAAAATGCCTATATCATAAGAGCGTTTAAAATCACAACCTCCCACTAAAACTGAATATCCTATAATGATACGCATAATAGGATATGTGTGACTGGCCAGATGTGGAATTCAGAAATATCTGTTAAAATATTGACTTTACATGAAAATGATGTTTTATTTATACAAAATCACATGCTTGTGAGATTGTATAATACACTCGTGACACCACCATATTTATGATAAAAAATTTGTCATTGCTTCTCGTTTTTTCAATAATGTCAAGCCAGGGAAATTTACATGAAGACGATATTTTCAGATTTCCAAGATCAGTTTGTCAAGGTTATATATTGACTTATCTATGACCAAATGTGTTCCAGATGGTGAGAATTTTCTTTATACTATTATTGCGGATGGCATTTCTTCAACTAAACTGATCAGGCTCCAACTCACCTTTCTCATCAACAAGGCTTTCTCAATTTACATCCTGTAAAGAGTTATGAAAGCACATTGCAATTTTGCTAATTCTTGTTCTACCCTCTCTGTGTGGCCCTTTCCTTCCAATAATTTCTCTTTCAGTAACTCAGTGTTTTCATCGGACGCTTTCAGTTTACTTGCTTCTCGAAATTCAGCCTCCTGATTGAAATTAGAATCAAGCAAATAAATTGTAACCCGAAATTTAAACAAGCAAAAATTGTCTTTTTAGACAAAAACACAAAATCAGTGTAATCCCACGTTTTCTTTCTAAAACAACAGGAACAATATTGCAGACTTCATTTTTGGACTCCTTAATTCTGTTGCATACGATGCCTCTTTCTCTTTCAGATGTTTTAAAAGCATGCACTGTCTGTGCTATCCATAGTATTGGGGTAATGCCTGATCCTTCCTCGACTTGAAACTATTTATAACATGATGGAAAGCCTGTGAAAAAAATACTTTAAGAAGGCTTAAGGTCAAGCCAAATCAGGGCAAAATAATACTTAGCATGGCTGAACTCGACTCACAGCCCTTTTCACCCCCAGTGATCTATATAGTTTAAGCGAATGCAACATGTAAATAACCGGTAGATGGGTATGCTATAACTTATTTAAAAGAACAAAAATCTTTATGTGGATGTGGGCGTATGGTAAGATGAAAAAGCATTAGTCTTTTTTTTTTCCCCTTTTATTTTCCAATGATCAACATGCTTAATCTCATCACTAGTGTCTGTTCATGCGAATTCACATTTATTCGGTATATAAATGAACAAGGAAAATCATTAAAAAATGTTTTAATATTTTACAATCTATTAGATATATTTTATTATATTAAAGTTTATTTTATAAGAAATAGAAACTTAATATTAAAACTTGAATTATTTTGAATATTATCTAAAATAATTATTTTAATATTATTAACGCGTGAGATAGTTTATTAAATGTAAAATCTATTTGCAAATGCTTTAAAATATTTACAAAAAATATAAATATATTATTAGAATAAATATAGTAATTTACATATTTTAATTTTTTTAAATTTTAAAAATATTTAATTTTATTAGTCTAGTAGGCAGATTATATTACTTATATTATAAATTATAAATTTAATTTTTATAATTACTATATTCAAAGGGTGTTATAGTAAAAAAGGGATCTTGGTATCCCTTTTCAAAAATTTAGGAGTCTGTATGACCATTTTCTCAAACCGTAGGAGTGTAGATGTTGATTTGTATTGATTTGTCCCGTTCATCATTACTTCGATGGATGCTTTTCAAAATTCTCTTCTTCTACCGATTTCATTCAACGAAACCTTTACAAAAACAACACAACTCTACAGAGAATAAAACCAAGAGAAATATCAAGACTGTAAATGTAATTAATTAGCTATTGATCAAGGGAAAACAATACAAAAGTCTCTCTGCGGCTGAAGAATGAGACAAACATGCCAAATGAAGTGCAAATTCTAAAACAATAAATGATATCTCAAATCTTAAGAATTAAGATCACAAAATTGTAAAGACCAAGGCTGGGCCGGCTTTAAACTATATTAGGCTTTAGGCGAATTTTTTTTATGAGCCCTCTTTTAATTTTGTAATTTCATACTCAAAGAAATATAAAAAGACTCAAAATTCATTCCATCTTTAATTCTTGAATTTCAACAATAATAAAAAAAGATCCTAAAAAATTTAAAAAATAAAACCTAAAAAGAATAGTCATGAAGATATATATTTTTTTAATTCCATTAAACCATTACAAAATAAACAAACAATCAAATAAGAACAGTATTATTTTCAAATAGAATATTTAATTAGAATGATAAAACATAAAAAGGTAAGATAGTGAATTGATGATCAGATAATAGAAATGGACTTTGTATTTTAAGAAACTAATTTCTTTTCTTTTTTAAATGAACCAATGAATATAATAATTTACTTTATAGAGAAGAGAGTAATAAATTTTTTGATCTACTAATTTTTGAGATCATAAGGCTTTTAATAGAAATTAAAAGAAATACTAAGATTCAAAGATTCTAACGTTAAGCAATTAAAGTTTTTTTAGAAAATTAGAAAGGTAAATAACTTAATTTTTTTCTCCAAAAGACTAATAATGGATGAATTAATGGTTAAATAATATTATTATTTATATCTCTTTAACAATAAGATTACCAAATATAGGTTTTCAATAAAAATAATAATTCTTAATTGTAGGGTAATTATTAATTAGAGATATGTCTAATAGGTTTTCTTATTTCCTACAATACGTAATTTTAAAAAAAATTATTAATTAGAGAATTATTAAAAAAAAACTCAGAAATTGAGGTCTTCCCAAAATATGGGGCCTTAGGCGACCGCCTTGTTCGCCTATACCTAAAGTCACCCCTGGACCAATGCCTAGTTCTATTGATTGGTGGGCGGGCTATCAAGATTAAATTAGGTCTTGGATTTGTGTCTCATGCAGTGTGCACGTGTGTTTAATTAATAATTTTTTTAAAAAATCTGAAACTTTTATCTTTTTTTTTTTAACTCTTTGATAACTTCATTCTTAATGTTCAATTGAAAGTTCTGACAAATTAAATAAGTAAAATTAATCACTACAGTTAAAAAATATAAATGATTAATACCTCAAACAGATCATCATGAAGAACTTAATGCATGCTCTACTTTTTCTTCAGAAAATAAGTATATGTTCAAAATAAATTACTGCCTTGTATTATTTTCTTCTTAAATTTATCACAAAAGACAACCAAAATTTAGACAAGTATTTGTACGTACGTTATAAACATGGACAAATTGACATTCTGAATTACAGATAGGAAATAAGTTTATGCCTACAAATTAAAACGAAACTATTTTTTTTTTGAACCCATCATTCTTCGTGACTTCATAATGAGAAGTATAAAATTGTATAAAGCTATTAGGTTGGTCAATCTTCGCATCATTATAATAACTTTAGAAATAGTCACGCTATACAAAGTATTCTTAAATCATCAGTTAGAGAAGCGGGCAATGCTCAAATTAATTTTTGATCCTATTTCTCCCAAAATTTGAACTTGGTTGCCAATCAAATAAAGCTACTTGAAAAGGCCCCCTGGAGCATTTTGATCGATAAGTTTCAAGAAATAATTTGAGGCCAACAACTCCTCAATTAGTTGAGTTCATTGTTACATTCTCTGCCTTAACTAAAGGTGGAGGGTTTCAGTGGGAAAAAATTTTCAAAACAAAAAAAAAAACGAATTTGAGTAAGATTCTCGAGAAAAGAAGAATATATGAAAAAGGAGAAAACAAAATTATTGATATTAGATGAAAACAATGAAGCAGATTTTTGCTTTCTATTTGATTTTCTCAAGTTTTGCTTTTCGAATGGGTTAGTGAAGTGATAAAACAAACTCAAAGCATTGCATATGTATCTTTTACTTTTGATTGTCAAATTTTTTTTCTTTCAAGTAATCTTAATTTTTATAGCATTATTTTATTGCCAAATATTTTTCAACAAATACATTTATATTTCATTATTAAATGTAATAAATACATATATTACTCATTACAAGTAGAGCTAGAGATCCCGATAAGTGAATTGTGATATAATATAATAATTCAGTAAATTTTATGAAAAATTATTAACCACTGAAATTATTAACCACTTGATAACACGTTGCATGCCACATTGATCATTTGGAATAAAATTTTGGCACTTACTAGCCCACATACATTTTGTCAGATTAAATCGTCTTATGTAGTAAGCGGTTTTGAATTTGCTAAACAGAAGACTGGACTGTAGTAATTAATTTCTTCAATTCTTGACTGTAAATGTTATGGCAATTTCAGTTGAATTTCACTCTCTTCTTTCTTTAGTGTTATTTTAAGAGAGCGCTTTGAAATAATTAGCACAACAATTTTCTGCTCTTGAGAACGAACAGTTGTTGAGGTTGACTGATAGAAGAATATATATCATTTTCCTGTGAAAATAATTATTTGTTGAGGTTGACTGATAGAATATATATAATTTTCCTGCTGGGTTTAGAATCTAAAGACTGGGATTTCACTCTTATTCCAGATGTATCACTAGAATCTTGTATCGCAAAAGAATAAAACAACGATAAACAGCAAAGAACTGATAAAAAAAAACTCAAAAGACTCTAGTACGTGACATTAATTTACAAAAAAAGTACTTAAAATTTTGAGTTTATTCAAAAACCTTCATTTTCTCTTTTAATTTGCTCTGCTTAACTTGTGTCTCCATTATTTATTTATTTTCCATACCTTTTTTTTTTTAAACTTAAACTTGTCTATTGTTTTTTATGCTACTTTATAAAATCAAGAGTTTGGTGATGGAGAGCAAATATTTAGGAGTAAATGCTCGTTTACTCATTATATTTTTACTTAAGTGTCAGTATAGTCCTTATATTTTAAAAAAAAATCTCAAAACACCATTGTAGTTAAATATGTTACATTCTTACTCTTACTTTTAAAATAATACCCTTGCAATAGTATTCTTGAAATTAATTAATTTATCTATAAAATTTAATTAGCAAAATAACCAATAAATATCATTATGAAAGAACTAATATTTTTTGTACCCATGCAACAATGTTGTTAATAATTTATTTATAAATAAATTAATATCAGCTAACTTAAAGCAGTGTTCGATATCCTTGCATAGTTATTTGATAAAAATTAATTCATCAAATTAATCCTAAAAGTGAAATAATAACATAAAAATTTTTGGAAATTTTTATGTTACTCATAAGGCTAATTTGATAAATTAACATTTTTTTTTTCATTTATATTCTCAAGAAGGCAAGAATATTATTGCAAGAGTATTATTGTAAAAGAAAAAAAAAAGCAAGGGTAGAATTATATTATATTCAACAACATGGTATCTTGAGGCATTTTTTAAAATACAAGTACTAAACGAGTACTTAAGTCGAAATATAGGGATTAAATGGGTATTTACCCTTATTTAGGGTTAATTATTTTAGGAAGTATTTTAATGTTGTCAACTAGATTTTAATTAATTAAAGTTGTAGTTGGTATGTTAGTAGAGTATTTCCATTTCTATTCACAAGGTTTCTATTTCCATTTTTTAAATTTTAGATAGATGTACATATCTATGCATGTACTAAATAGGAAGCAACACACAGCGGAAAGATGGATTCTTTTTGCTGGACACTAATTTGTCATCGGTGAATTTGCCAAATTATTGGTAGAAAGTTGATGTAAAAGAAAGTTGATCAAAGAGATCACTTAACATTTTTCTTTTAGGAAAGATTGGAAATCAGTAAAAAGAAAAAAATGTTAGTGGACCTAATTATCAATTGAATCATGATCACCATTGTTGGGATACTAAAAGTGACACTAAAATTTCATATTAGAACTTTATATTTTGAAGGAAAATCTGTGCATTGAATTATGATCACTGACATGATTTAAAAGTGTTTGATTTACTCCAAAATATAAGAGTGTCTAGTTATAATATAATCCGGTAAGTCTGAGGTCAAACCACAGAGAATTTTAAAATTTAGTAGTCAATTATCAAATAAAAATTAATTACAGAAAAAGGGTTTAATAGTCTAAAAAGTGCTAATGTTACAGGATCCACTCATTGGTATTCAAATTATGTTCATAATTTTCTCTCATATTTATATTTTGCATACATTTACTAGTTAATTATTATGTCATTTAATTTTTAACTAACTATTTTTATGGATAAATATAGGAATGAAGTACATGATGTGCCACATCTATATTGGAGTATCGACATAATGTCAAAATACCATATATATCCAAGGAGATCTAGATCTTATAAATTAATATGACATAAAAGTAACTGATTAATAAAATACAAATAATAAACATGTAATAAATAAAATATACTTTAACTCACTTGGGAGAGAAATTAATTCCATAATTTGAATATTTGAGTTTCACCTTTCACCTTAGTTTAGCAAATTAACCACTCATATTGGAAAGAAAAATACTCATTTTATTTAACAAACTTCTGAAGTTTATTACAAGAAAATTGAAAAACAAAGAAGAAAATTGAAAACAAATGAAGAAGAGATTTTTCAGAGCTTTCTCTTTTTCTTCTGCACACCATGCCTCTCCATTCACAGCTCGCCTCCTTGTATAGCGGAATTGATGGAAGTTGTCTCACCTCCAATAATTCACCCTGTTGGCTACTTCTTCATTATTATTTTATAATAATAATATTTTATTATTTCTTCTTCCTTCATATTGCTATCAATAAAGGTGGCCCCCTTTATTAACTTTTTTTTTATATATATTATTTATTTATTATTATTATAAATCAACTGCATTTCTTTTGTCTCCTGTTTCAGCTCCGATTCCTCTTCATTCTCAAAATATACCTACAATAACAAAATATAATAATTAAGATAAAAATTAACATAATAAAATATAATTTACATAAAATTACATTTGGGGAGTATTAAGATAAAATATAAGTTATGAGCACATTAATTAACACTATAAGTGATAAAATGATAATTTAAACTTTTATAAAATATACACTTTTTATTGTTAACACCACCCAACCAATTTATTGCTAGTCCTTAGCAATTAAAGCGCTTCAAACCCAAATCGAAATCTTTTTTTAAATAAACAAACACGCATATTTATAATTTACGTCAACTATCCCCTCGCCCCAACCTATTCTAAACATTATCCTTAACATTACATATTTTAACGATATGCACGCAAAAAGGAGATAAAATAAAATAAAGAAAACATAAATAATAAAAGAAAAAGTAGAAAAGATCACACCTGAACTTGTTGCAGAATCTTAAAGGAATATGACAAAGAACAAGAAAATGTTAGAATTTTTTTTTAAAAAAATAAAACTCTAAGACTTAAGAAGATGCGCCATATTCAGCCATCTTCGACTCAAATTTATCTAAAGTTATTCTTTACAACAAAAATTAGTAAAAACATCACCAAGACTGAGACATTCCATAACTGTCAACTATTCCTCCCCTAAACTGAACGAGACATCGTCCTCAATGTCTTAAAGGAAAGAAGCAGAGTTTAGAAGACATTACCTGAACACTGCAACAAAAAATATTTACAAACGGAGAGTTAAATCTAATTTGCGCTTCTTATTACTGCTACTGCTACCATCATCGGTCAACCAATCCAACACCAAGGTCATGGGATCTGGCTCTGGTTTGTAAGCTTGTAAAAGATCAAGTAACTCATTAGTAGTTGGAGCACAAATAAAGAGTTTTTTTTTACTGTTGAAGAAATGAAATGATTTTTAATTACATGGTTAAGAAATTTTAGCAAGCCATCATAAAAAATATTAACATTTAACAAATCGATGGGCTTTTTATGGATGTTCAAATGGGCCCAAGATGCAAATGTAATTAGTGTCTCCAGAGTTCCAAGATCTCCTGGCAAGAAAATGAAAGCGTCAGCATGAATTAGCATTTCGGATATTCTCTCTTGCATACCTGAGACGACTAACCCTTCTCCAGTTGGTGGGCCGTGTAGGCATCCTAGAGGTTTTAGGGCTTTTGGGATGATGCCTAGCACTTGGCTTCCTCTAGTGAAAACAGTTTCTGAGACAAGCTCTGATAACCCTCGGTCACCTCCTACATATACTAGGTGTAGTTTTCTCTCTGCTATAACATGACTAAGATCTATAGCTGCCTGAATGAACTCCTTGTACTTTCCATAGTGAAACCCAGAAAGCACACAAACATTTTTGAATTGTCTACTCGAAATTGCTGCCATTGGAATAATCTTCAAAAACAATATATGAGGGTTTGAAAAAGAGGTACGTATTTAAAGATTCCAATGACAAACATAATGATATACAACTGTAAATGGGGTGGTGTAATTGTCAAATGACGAGTGAAGCTTTAACTCATAATTCAAAAGTAAACAGAAAAAGCAAACAGTAAAAAGAAAAAGCACATAATAATTAGACATAAAATCACACCATTAAAAGCAATAATTCATAAGATAAAAGATTATTAAAAGAAAAAGAATATTTACTAGTAGTTGTGACTGTAGCTCACATCTCCCTCTGGTTTTATGTCTAGTAATGGCTTGAACGCCCTCGATGCGAGGATAGGCTTCCCATCCAGTTTTCTTATAAACTGGCAAACAGGGTCTTTTTGAGTTAGATTCGCAAGACTAAACTGTTCTCTTTCTTTTTGGAATTGTGTCTATAACTGTTTAATTGCACGTTGTACATATCTGCTTCGATGCGTCTCAAGAGATCGTAAGATATTATCTAACGATTCTTTAATCAAGCCATCTTTAACGAACTTAATTTTATCTTCACGATTATTAGAAACCATTCCTAAAGATTTACAATGCGACCGATTGCAATCAAGTCTTACACAATTATGACATTGAGAGCCAAGTTGTTTAGATCTTCTCTTTTTAGCGAATGTGCTTTTACCAAAACTAGGCATGTAATAAACAAATGGATCAGAAAAATCACCTGCCAATCGGACCTTTGCTTCAATTAACCAGCGAATGTTAGAAGGAATGCCCTTGATCATTACAAACGTAATCGTTCACAATGAACTTTGTAAATTTTCCTAAGAGCATTTTGAGGGAGAGAAGGAAAGTGCTTATGCAATTTACTTTGTATTTCTTCAATGTTTGGTTTTGTGGTTTCAATTATTGTGGGAAACTGGAGATACCGACTTTAGAAGTCATGGAGTACCGTTATCCACCATTTATACGGGAAAGTAAATCCAAATAACAAAATGAAGAGAATCAAATCTGTAAAATCAAATCAAACATGAAAGCGAACAAAACAACAAAAAGAAAACACAAAAAAAAATAATAATAATGAAACTTATATTCGTCCTCTTATTAGATTAATCTCAAGATCCAATTGGATGTCCCGAATAATGCCTTCTATTTTCCCGATTTGTCATTCTAGATCCTCAACATGGGACATTAACGTTAGTGGTCGTAAATCCCAAATAGGATGTGATTTGCAAAATTGTATTAGGCCTCTTAAGTGGAATTTCACACGTAAAAAATTTCTAAGGTGGTTAAAAAGGATCTTTCTCATTGAGGTACTCATTATATATATTAAAAATGATGAAAGAAAACACAATTGTCAAACAAATACGCTTAAGCAAAAAAATATTATAATGCTAAAAAAACTATGCGGTGTGCATCAATCGAGACATAAAAAGAAACAATCAAACAGTAAAAATATTAAATCACCTAATAAAAAAAAGTAATCAAGATTTGGTGGGTCACTCACTTATTTTGGTGTCTTCTTCACGTGGTTGATATTCCAGATATGGTTTTAATCTTTGACCATTAACTTTAAATGTAACACCGTTCTTTGGATTCTCAACTTCCATGGCCCTATATGGATATACATTTTTTTACAACAAATGGGCCTTTCCACCTTGACTTTAACTTTCCTGAAAACAAATGAAGACAAGAATTATAAAGCAACACTTTTTGACCAATTTCAAATGTTTTTCAAAACATTCTTTTATCATGAAAAACTTTGTTTCTTGCTTTAATAATTCTTGAATTTTCATATGCGTCATTCCTTAATTCCTCTAGTTCATTCAATTGCAACTTACATAGTTTACCAGCATTATTAAGGTTTGCAACAGTCCAAAACGCTTTATGCTCAAGTTCCATAGGTAAGTGATAAGGTTTTCCATAAACAGGACGATAAGGAGACATTCCTAAAAACATTTTAAATGCAGCACGATAAGCCCAAAGTGCATCAGTCAGTCAAAGAGACCAATCCTTGCGACTTGGATTAACCGTCTTTTCCAAAATTTATTTTATGTCCCTATTTGCTAATTCAACTTGACCACTTATTTGAGGGTGATAAGGGGTAGCAACTTTGTATGTAATTCCATATTTCTTCATTAAAGACTCAAATGACTTATTACAAAAATGCTTACCTCCATCACTGATAATGGCTCGAGGGATTCTAAATCTGCTCGAAAGATTTTCTTTTAAAAAATAGATCACAGTTTTGTGATCATTGTGCCGACAAGGAATCGCTTCAATCCATTTTGATAATAAAAAGCAACCAAAATATATACAAATCCAAATGATGATGGAAAGAGGCCCATAAAATCAACTCCCCAACAATCAAATATTTCAATGACATGGATGGGATTTAAAGGAATTATGTTTCGCTTTGAGATGGACCCTGACATTTGAAAATTCTTACACATTTTACAAAAAATATGTTAATCTTTAAATAATGTAGGCCAATGAAATCCACACTGTAATATTTTTACAGCTGTTTTCTTTGAAGAAAAGTGAGCACCACATGCTTCAGAATGGCCAAATTGAATGACACTACTTACCTCATCATCTAGTACGCATCTCAAAAAATTTGATCAGAACAATACTTAAACAGGTATGGATCATCCTAGTAAAATCTTTTTACCTCTGTTAAGAATTTCTTCTTATCCTGGGAGTTCCAATCAGATGGCATTTCACCTGTTATAAGATAATTAACAATGTTAGCATACCAAGGCATATTGTGTATAGAAAACAAAAATTCATCAGGGAAAGAATCATTTATGGGTGTTTTATGAATTGAAGACTCATTTGTAAGTCTTGACAGGTAGTCTGCAACAACATTTTCAGCACCCTTTTTGTCCTTGATAGTCAGGTTTGGCATCCTATTTAGACATTAAATATCTTGGATTAGTAAAATCCATCGTATAAATCTTGGTTTGGCATCCTGTTTAGACATTAAATATCTAATAGCAGCATGATCAGAGTAAACAATAGTACATGAACCAATTAAATACGATCAAAATTTATCCAATGCAAATATTACAGCAAGTAGTTCTTTTTCAGTAGTGGTGTAATTCATTTAGGCACTATTCAAAGTTCTACTTGCGTAATAGATGAAAAATGGCTTACCTTCTTTTTTTGTCCTAGAACAGGTCTAACGGCATAATCACTAGCATCACACATCAACTCAAAAGGCAAAGTCCAATTAGGGTTGCATTATAAGGGCTGATGTTAAAAGATTAATTATCTTTTCAAAAGCTTTCTGACAATCTTCAGTCCACTCGAATGGTGTGTCTATAATCAAGAGGTAACAAAGTGGTCTAGATATGGCACTAAAAACTTTTATAAACCTCCTATAAAACCCGGCATGTCTTAAAAAGGATCGGACTTCCCTAACTGTCTTTGGTGAAGGTAATTTTGAGATGACTTCAACTTTGGCTTTATCAACTTTAATTCCTTTAGAAGAAATGACATGACCTAAGAAAATTTCAGAAATAGTCATGAAATGGCATTTTTCCCAGTTTAAAACAAGTCATATTTCTTTGCACCTTTTTCAAAACTCTTTCCAAATTATCAAGACATTTATCAAAAGAATTTCCAAATACAATTAGATCATCCATAAAAACCTCCAAACAATTTTCAACTATGTCACAAAAAATGCTTAGCATGCATCTTTGAAATATTGTAGGAGCATTACAAAATCTAAAAGGCATTCTCCTAAATGAAAATGTTCCAAATAGGCATGTGAATGTGGTATTTTCTTGGTCTTCTAAGGCTATAGGAATTTGATAATAGCCTGAGTAGCTATCAAGAAAGCAATAGTAGTGGTGTCCTGCTACTCTCTCAAGAATCTAGTCTAAAAATAGAAGGGGAAAATGGTCTTCTAGTGGCATCATTCAATTTGCTATATTCAATGCACATACGCCAATTAGATGGGATTCGTATTGGGATTGGTTCACCGTTTTCATTTTTCACTACAGTTATTCTAGAATTCTTAGGTACTACCTGTATTAGGCTTACCCATTTACTATCAGAGATTGGATAGATAATTCCTATGTTTAGTAGTTTAAAGATCTCATTCTTTACCACTTCTTTCATGTGAGGGTTTAATCTTCTCCGTGGTTAATAGGTTGTTTAGGCATTTTCCTTTAAGTGTATTATATGTGCGCAAATTAAAGGATTAGTGCCCATTATGTCTTTTAAGGTCCAACCAATTGCAGTTTTATGCCTTTTTAGAATAGCAAGTAACTTACCTTTTTGGTTGCTTGTGAGTTGGGAAGAAATTACCACGGGATTGGTTTACTGATCTCCAAGATATGCATATTTTAATTTTTCTAGTAAAGGCTTCAGTTCAAGCTTTGGTGCTTTATCTTATTTTGTCTCTTTAAGTTGTCTCATGTCTCCAAGGTTTAATTACCCACTGTCATCTTCAGAATCCTGCATAGAATCAAGTATAGAACATATATTAGTAGTATTACATTCCAAATCTTTACTTGATTCAAATGAACTAGCAAAAAAAAAATTTCCATAGAGTTTGTAAATTTCTCATCTTGAATATATTCCTCAATGATTGGTTTAATGAGTTCAATATCCTCAGTCTCATTATCTTCATCTTCCTTATCACAAGGTCATTTACACATGTTGAACACATTGAGTTCTAACGTAATGTTGCCAAAGGATGAACTCATCACTCTATTCTTGCAATTAATCAAAGCATTAGCAACGGCTAAAAATGGTCGACCTAATATGATAGGAATTTGCTTACATTTATCAGGAATTGGTTCAGTTTCCAAAACAATAAAATTTATAGGATATATGAATTTATCGATTCGAACTAACACATCTTCAATTGTCCCTTTCGATACCTTAATCGATTTATCAGTAAGTAAAAGAGTAGTAGAGGTTGGCTTTAACTCACAAAGATTGAGTTGTTGGTACACTGAATATGGAAGCAAATTGACACTAGCACTAAGATCAAGTAAAGCATGTTCAATTTTATGGTCAGTAATAATGCAAGAAATAGTTGGATATCCAGGATCTTTGTATTTCAAGGCATTATTAGTTGAAAGAATGGAACTTACCTGTTTGCTAGAAAGGTTTTCTTTTGCACCTTATGTTTCCTTTTCACAGTGCACAAATCTTTTAGAAATTTAGCATAAGATGGTACCTGTTTAATGACGTCTAACAAAGGAATGTTGACCTTCACTTGTTTGAAGAATTCATAAATATCTAGCTTGATTAGTGCTTTAGGGAATGAGGGTATAGGAGGAGAGTTGGTTATTTTTTCATGGACCAATGGTTCGTCGGACACTTCTTTAATCTCTGAAATTGACTCCTTACTAATTTCACGAGGATCAAGAGTGTGTTTTTCAACAACTTTACTGCCATGAAGGGTTATAACCAATTTGGCTTGGCTCATTTTTTGGTTTCCAATACTACCCATTTGAGGATGTTGTTGACTATTGGGGTTTGGATCTGGTTAAGGAGGAAACGTACCTTTTTCATGAATGGTGAGGGTAGATGTAAGTTTGGAGATGGTATCTGTCAAATTGGTCAAGGTTTGCATGATTTGGTTATTGATTAACTCTTGTTTTTCAACGAATGACTGTAATGTATCTTCAAGAGTTTTTCTTGGTGGTGGGACATAAGGTGGGTAACTCTGAGAATTTTGAAAATTCTGACGTGGAGAAGGTGGCTGTGAAGGTTGTGCATGATTATCATTTCTCCAACTGAAATTTAGGTGGTTTCTCCAACCAGAGTTGTAGGTCTGTGAAAATGGATTAGGATTTGGCCTTTTGAAGTTATCTATGACATTCGCCTATTCATACAAACTTTCTTTCAGGCCTGGCAAGGTCGAACAGTCCTACGTAGAATGGTTAGTGGCACTGCAAACATGACATGACATATCTTAAATAGATTTTATATGATAATTCTTTTTCGACTCTAATGCTTAGACTTTTCTAACTAAGGATGCAAATTTGGCTTGAAGGTCATGATCTTCCCTAAGGTTGTACATGCCTCCACAAGATGGAGATGATTGGGGTTTACTTGATGACTTATAAGAACCAACAGTGTCCCAATGTTGTGCATTCTCTGCTATATGGTCAAGAAAATCTAATGCATCTTCAGGAAACTCACCATTACACATCATTTCAACAACATGTCTACTTTAGGATGTTAGTCCCTCATAGAAATATGACATTAACCTCCATGCTTCAAAACCATGGTGTTTGCAAATGTTAAGTAATTCCTTATACCTATCCCAACACTGGTAAAGGGTCTCTCTTGGCTTTTGAGTGAAAGTGGTGATTTGCCTTTTAAAGGAATTTATTCTGTGGGGTGGAAAATTTTTTTTCAAAAATTGTTCTTGCATGTCATTCCATGCTCTTATAGATTCAGATCTAAGATTTTATAACCAAGTTTTAGTTTTATGCTGTGCAAATTTTGTTAAACTCGTAAGTGCACGAATCTATTGTATTGTAGATTGATGGTGACGAGTGCCGATCCCACAAGGAGGTGGATTTTAATTAAGCGTAAGGTTAATTTTCTAATTGGTGAGTTGGATTTGTTGTGAAAGTGATTTGGACTATTCTAAAATTTAAATTGAAATGGTATGAATAAACTAGAGATAAAACTATATGAATGAAGTGCTTGGGTCTCTGGATCATCACTCAACGTTGTACCATGGGCTTAATATTTATTATTAGTTCCAATTAAATCATGAGAGAGGGTTTCCATTACTCACGAACCTCATAAATATGGTGCCAAGTGCTTATCGTGCCAAATAGTAAAAACCTTACACTTAGGAGACAGTATACCAGTGCAAAATCTTGACAAGGATTTTACTATCAGTCGACGAAAAGTCAAAACAACCACATAAATCAGAGGGGGAGAGAAAGTAAATTTACCAAATTAAGCCCATGGAACATGTTGAGGCTTCACCTTCAATCCAAGCTTGAAAGAAAATTAGCTACTCATAATTGAACTAGAGATAAAATTGATATTTTATTAAAATACGTAGAAAATACAAGATAGAGAAGGAATTACAGAAAATAGACTTCAAAAATGGATTCAGGGGTGTCAACTTGGGGGGGGGGGGGGGGGCGCCCCCCATTTATAGATGCAATGGGTAAATCATGGCCATTGGATGAAAACAAATTGTAAGCACAAGATTGCCCCATGTGGCAAGCTTTGATTGCTTGGAACACATCATCATTAACGCCACATCAGCTTTTTGGTCTAATAATATGCTGGCACATCATCGGCCAACGCCATATCAGCATTTCAATCTAATAAGATCCTGCCACATCATCGGTCAACGCTACCTAGTCAGCCAATGCTACATCATTTGTCCAATAGAATGCTGCCACATCATCGGTCAATGCCACATCATCGTACAGTATATGTGAATAGTACCGTACATGAACAGTACCGTATATGTGAACAGTGCCGTTTATCCTTTTATGCTTCTCCTTAGGTTTTCAACTGTCCTGAGTTCAAAAATGCTGTCTGTTTTGCTATCCGATGCCTCGTTAATTATAAAATAACCAGAATATCCTTGAAATACATAAAATACTTAAATTATAATAAAACACTCACAATTAAAGTGCAATGGACTTAAATACATAAAAGTAGGAATGTTAGTGAGACTTGGTGTTAAAATGACGATTTTATCCTTTATAAATACACACTTTCTAGCACTTAACACTTTTTTTTTTAATGAAAAAGGAAAAAGCTTTAATCAAATTATGTTCATGCTACAATTTTTGTCTATGTATGCATTACAGACTTCCTCAAAATCTCTTAAATGCAAGTATGGATTCTCAGATTCTAAACCATGAAATGTTGGTAAAAGTTGGATAATACCTAGTTTGAAATTGAATCGAGATATTTCGAGAGGAAATACTATACACGAGGGTGCTCCAATTCTAGTTAGATTCATGTAGTCTCAAAGTTCTTGGTTGATTCTGATCATGTGCATTATGTTGAGAACGGTTATCTCCTCGATCAATTTGAGGATCAAGTTAGGGCAAAAGATTTTCTCCTTAGATCTCTTCCATGATTGGTGGTGGTGATTGAGATCTACGAATTAACCTGTCACTTGAAGTTCGAGACCAACGTCTCATGCAATGATGATGATGTGTGTGTGTAGGTGTAAAATTAGATGATACAAACCAATGAGAAACGTAGAAAGAAAAAAATAAATAAAAATTACACAAAAAATAAAAATAAAAACAAACTGAAAACTAAATAAACAAGTAATATAAATGTACAAAGAAAATACGAAATAAAAATTACAAAAAGCCAAGAGAGGTGTACAAATATTACAAATATATTTACAAATATAAATGTACAAAAAATAAAAATTACGTACACAATAAATAAATAAACTAAAAATTAAAATTAAATAAACAAATTAATTAAACATAAAAAAATAATACATTAAAAAAATATTAACAATTTAGGTGGTATTATAGAACCAGCCATATAAAATAAAAAAAATGCGGAATAAAAATTACAAAATTAATGCATAAGAAATAAATAAACTGAAAAATAAAATAACAATTCAGGCGGTTGAACCGACCATATAAATAAAATAAATGCGAAAAAGAAAAATGCAGAAATTAAAAGAAGATAGAAAGGAAAGGAGTACTTACGTCAAGATGGGTTGTCCTTTTTTTCTTTTTTTAAATTTTATAAATTACTACTAAGTTAAATTCAAATTTGAAAATCCAAGTCCATGTCCATTCGGTCTAAATTATGTTCAAGTTATAAGTCATAGTCCGTAAATCCAAAATCCAAAATCCAATTTTATTCAAGATCTGATTTGCAAGATTTTTTGGGTCAAAATAAAATTTTTTTGTAAGTCTTATGGTAATTATCTAATTTTAGGAGAAAAAAGGGAGCTAACTAAAATTTTGTAAAAAACAAACGAAAATGGCGAAACTTTTGAAATAAAAGAAAAAGACAAAATAGAAATAAGATAAGAATATAATAAATAATAATGAGATGACACTAAATTTTAGAAACTCCCGGCAACAACGTCAAAAACTTGACACGATTTAAAAGTATTTGATTTACTTCCAAGTATAAGAGTGTTTAGTTATAATATATTCCAATGAGTCCGGGGTCGAACCACAGGAAATTTTAGAATCTATTAGTCAATTATTAATTAAAAATTAATTACAGAAAAAGGGTTTAATAGTCTAAAAAATACTAAGATTACATGATCCACTCTTAGTATTCAAATTATGTTCATAATATTCTTTCATATTTATATTTTGCATTTCATTTATTAGTTAATTTTTATGTCATTTAATTTTTAACTAACCATTTTTATGAATAAATATAGGAATAAAGTACATGATGTACCACAGCTATATTGGAGTGTCAACATAATGTCAAAATACCATATACATCTAAGAAGATCTAGATCTTATAAATTAATATGACATAAAAGTAACTGGTAAATAAAATATAAATAATAAACATGTAATAAATAAAATATACTTTAAAAGCACTTGAGAGATAAATTAATTCTATAATTTGAATCCTTAAGTTTCACCTTTCACCTTTCACCATAGCTTAATAAATTAGCCACTCATATTGAAAAGAAAAATACTCATTTTATTTGACAAACTTCAAAAATTTATTACAAAAAAATTGAAAACCAAAGAAGAAAATTGAAAACAAAGGAAGAAGAGATTTTTCAGAGCTCTCTTTTTCTTTTGCACACCATGCCTCTCCATTCTCAGCTCGCCTCCTTGTATAGCCGAATTGGTGGAAGTTGCCTCACCTCCAATAATTCACCCTGTTGGCTTCTTCTTCATTATTATTTTATAATATTATTATTTTATTATTTCTTCTTTCTTCAGATTGGTATAAAGAAAGGTGGCGGCCTTGATTAAACTTTTTTTTATATTATTATTATTTTATTTATTTATTTATTATTATAAATCAACTGTATTATTTTGTTTTTGTCCTCCGTTTTCAACTCCGATTCTTCTTCATTTCTAAAATATACCTACAATAACAAAATAATTAAGATAAAAATTAATATAATAAAATATAATTTACATAAAATTACATTTGGAGAGTATTAATATGAGTTATGAGCACATTAATTAATAATATAAGTGATAAAATAATAATTTAAACCTTTATAAAATATACACTTTTTAGTGTTAAGCAATCACCATTAGTGTGATACTAAAATTTCAAATTAGAATAGTATATTTAGAAGGAGAAAATGTGCGTGCGGTTCCTTTAAGTTTGCCTTATACTTATTGCCGGTAAATTAAAGTATTTATTGGGTCACACATGTCATTAGATGACCTGCTATCAAATGAGTTAATAGTTTGGATTCATACCCCTTTTTTTTTAATGGAATGGTCACCCGAATTAGAGTAATAATTGATGGATCCTTAATCCAACTTTGGGTTTACATGTGAATAATTATGTGTTGTGAATTGTCATATAATGTTAAGCAGTGATCTATTAAGGTTTTCGGTAATTTGGGCTATAATGTATCCGATAGGGTGTAGGTATTTAATGTGTAGAGACTTAAGGGTCATCTTTATTTTTATGATGGACTAAAATATAAATACTAAAAGACAACAAGGAAGTTATCTATATAAGTGGTTATGGTCCTTAGATCATACCTAGCATTCTATTCTTTTCTGACATCTCATCATTAGAGAGATTGCAGAGAGAAGGTTAAAGGATTCTCTAGGAAAATGTGTTACTTTGGAAGGTAAACCACACGGCTCTTGTAAGTAATTTGTCATTATAGATTCAGGTCTACTTCCGTTTATTTGATTATTGATTCATAGTGATACAACAAGATCACCATTATTTGAAATTTTAGAATATTCCTAGAATTTTTGGTGATGGTTTTCTCCTAAGGTTATTTTCTAACACCATTATTGTGATACTAAAATTTCAAATTAGAACAATATATTTTGAAGGAAAATCTGTGCATTGAATCATGATCACCATTATTGTGATACTAAAATTTCAAATTAGAACAGTATATTTTGATGGAAAATTTGTGCTTTCGGTTGCTTTAAGTCTTATAATTATTGCCGGAAAATTAAACTATTTATTGGGTCACACATGTCATTGGATGACCCTACTATCAAATGAATTAATAGTTTAGATTCATACCCCATTTTTTTTATGGAATGGTCATCCGAATTAAAGTAATAATAATATAAGGTAAAGTGAGTATTTAGGTAATGTTTTTCATCCTCGCCAAATTTTTAAATGAAAATAATTATTTTAAGGACCCATGCTCTCACGTTTACACATGGAATTGAATTATTGACTTTAATCTTAATTAACTTTTTATCTACAATTGAATTAAACTTCTGCCGTTGATCCATTATCTTCCATGCATTATTTCTTATAATTATTGCGGGAAAATTAAACTATTTGCACTGTAATGGCGGCTACTTGATGTATATATATCATATCAAACCAGAAA
Source organism: Clausena lansium (assembly GCA_030449835.1). Classification (NCBI taxonomy): domain Eukaryota; kingdom Viridiplantae; phylum Streptophyta; class Magnoliopsida; order Sapindales; family Rutaceae; genus Clausena; species Clausena lansium. The sequence continues at coordinate 1,026,047 of JASUUF010000146.1, read as the reverse complement.
TAAGAACTCGCTCAATCTCAACTACTTACCTTTTTAATTTTGAATACGTTTCACCCGAAACTAGCAGAGATCTTTTCGCCTTCTGATTTTAAGATAATGGATACTCCTTGCCCAGGTTTATAGATAGGCCGTGCATTTTCAATTGAATATATCATTTATAATTCTTATTATAATATGTGTATTTATTATGATTAAGTTTTCTAATATAAATTTTTCAGGTCATAACGATTGGTCGGAGGGGAACTTGAATCCTCGCTTCAGTATTGTTGATGATGAAACTAATGGCAATCTTGATCTTCTTGTGGTTCCTCAATATGGAAGAAACCCTGATCACACTGGTTAAGGACATGGAGTGTTAGTATTTTGTGTTATGTTTAATTAAATAAAAAGATGGGTAGGTTATTACCTGTCAATTGTGTGAGCGTCTCAGTTTGTTTCAGTTTAACTTGTAAGATCTCTTGATATATACAAGAGGTTCTCTTCGTCTATTTACGTGTATCGTGTTTTCATAAAAATAAATAAATAAAAAAATCATTGTGTATCAATATGTTAATAATAATTAAGTTAGACTATATATCTATTGTCAGCTAAATTATGCCGTCTCTTGTTCAATATTTTTCTTAAACAAACTTCACAACTTCACATGGTGGCTAGCTAATTCTTGCAGCTCGCATGTGAGATTGCAAATAACTCAAATAACCTTGCAAAGAACTAAAGCCAAGACAAATGGACTCAAAACGAACAAAAAACAAAAAGAGTTATTTTTTTTCCTTTGTAATTTATGGGTTTTATTGTTTGAGTAGGGTTTTTTAGGGTGGAAACCAAGATATGACTAATACAACCAAGAGCAGCTAGTAGCCGGCAATAGTGCCAGGAAAAACTAATAGAAATTTTGTCTTTTCTTTCAAACTATTATTTCAGTTTGGTAAATATTTTCTGAAACATTTTTTAATGGTTCACATGAATCTCATAGATACAATAATTTGTTATTAATTAATTAATTAAAAGATAATTGAAGTTAATATATAGTTTTGACTCGATATATTTTCCTCTCGCTTGGAAATATTGTTTATCGCCTTATTGGCAATAAATATAAGATTATAAATATATAAATTTAAGTAAATGACGGATCAACGGCAGATATTTAACTGTAGATTAGTAAAAAACGGACTAACGGCTATAGTTCAATTTGTGAGAATAAGGCGGAAACTTGCTTGTACAACTAACACAAATAATTCAAGATCAGCATCAAAATCAACAAAATTAATTACAATTATAAATTAAGATGCTACTTAATTAATGGGTCAGATTTGATATACATCCTGTTATACATATCAAGGAAATTAATACACTCTCTTTCAACATCACTTTACGTGATTCTCTTTATAACTTAGGAAAGTGTGTTAGGAAGCTAATACTTCTTTCTGTAATTAATTAAGGTCTTTTCCTTCACGTCGTAGAAACTGTATATAATAAACATCAGTTATTATAATGTTTTGATTATTAATCAATAATAATATCATAATCTGATTTATTTATACAGCTATTAAGTAGCAATTAAATGGATAAAAAAAATCTCTTTATTTATTTATTTTTTTTGGTCAATAGTTTTGCAGTGCTCCAATATAAGCCCCTACCACTGTAGGAGTTAAACTCGGGGCGTTAGCCAAAGAAAAAAATATATATATAAATCACTCAATTAAGCTTTTGGAGACCATCTCATGGGTCACTTATTGATAGTTGTGGCTGTCCAAAGCCAATCTAATATTTTAGGTTATCAAAATTTGTATTTCTAATGATGCCATTGTCAAAACATATGATTCCCACTAAATAACAACATTTTAAAATAATATAATATTTTATATGAAAATTGAGAAGATGTTTAGCGAGAAATTTTTTTTCTCTCTCTGACTGATTTAAATTAGAAAATGTAAAGAGAAAATTAATTATTGATTCAATGAAGTTTAAAAGTTAAATTTACACAAAATTTTAATGACATAAAAAGAACAAATTGAGAGAATTGAAATGGACAAATTAAGGGTAATTTTGGAATTGAAAATTGAGAGAATTGAAATGGACAAATTAAGGGTAATTTTGGAATTGACGGGGTGTAATCAGATAAAATAAGGGGTTAAATTAGGGATGGCAATGGGGAGGGGAGGGGACCGACACCCCCGTACCAATCCCCGATATTCTGCATAGTCCCCGTCCCCTCCCCATCCCCTTCAAAATCCCTTAAAAGGATTCTCGTCCCCTCCTCGAATAATAACAGGGGATCTCTGAGGGTCCCCGATCCCCGAATAAGCCCTCGAATAACCGATTCATTTTTATTTTTTGAATTTGATTTAATCATATTAAGATAAAAATTTTGCATAAAAGTAAATTTTGACAATATATCTTACATTAACATTAATCCATTACACTCATCTTAAAAAAAAACATTAATCCATTACAAAAATCACACCACAAACTACAAATCATCAACATAATTATCCTCGTCAATTTTCATTATCCTATAACAAAAAGAAAAAGAATTTACTTTCATATCAATAATAAAATAAATGAAATGGATATAGATACTGAAATTAATATTTTTAATAAAAGTTTTTATTTTATTTAATAAAAGTTTAAAACAAAAATTTTGGGCCAAGGCATTTTGAATAAGACCTGATCAAGTAATAATTCAAGACTATAACTAGTTAATTAGGCCCGAAAGTTTCATAGTATATTTGTATAAATATTTTTATATTTATACTAATAGTTAATATTTTATAATTTAAATTTGATTATTTATTCATTAATAATTCTAAAAAAATAAAATTAAAGTGGGAAAATGGAGAATTGGGGAGGGGATGGGGCCGACTCATCCCCATCCCTTCCCTGAAAATGAATATGGGTATAAAATCGTCCACGTCCCCTCCCCGAATAAGAAATTAGGTATAAAATCGTCCCCATACCCTCCCCAAATGGGAAAAATCCCCGAGAAACCCCGTACGCGTGGGCATTTCTACCATCCCTAGGTTAAATTCAGTTGAATGAGGCGAATGAATGCTTCGAATGTGGGCAAATGCTTCTCCTCTTCTCCTAGCAGAGTTTTGTTTGGATCAGCCTTTGTTGGCCCAAGTTTAATCAGAATTTGTTTGTATAGAAAAATGAAAAATCATCTTCTTTGGGTAATTATTTTTGACACTGTCAATAATTTATTTTAAAATTTCCTTTATTCATGACTTAATATTGTTTAAGATACTGAAAAAAAGAATTATAATTTAAGGGAAGATAATTATATGATGAAAATTTTTTGTTTCATTTCTTTAGATGCTACTAATAAGGTTTTGGGTACTGAAAAAATAATTTAGAATTTAAGGGAAGATAATTATTTATATCTTAAATGGGTGTGCAAGATAATTATATGATGAAAAGTTTTTGTTTTCATTTCTTCAATACTGCTAATAAGGTTTTGGGGTTAGGAATTTTGTTGCACTCAAGATTAAAAAAAGAATTTATCTTTTTTTTTATAATTTAATTAAGAAATTAGCACCTTCTTAGGTATATATATAGTTTACAGAGAAGTGTTTTAATACTTGTAACAGAAACAAAATTGAAGTTATTCAATGTTTGATGTTTCCTCTTCTACACGTAATATTAAGGGGAAATTCGAAAAATGACAACTTCAACATACTCCCAAGTTATTATAAACTTCAACTTCCCTTGTGAAATGACAACTTTAACATACCCTACCCCCGCCCCCCTTTTTTTCCAAAAGATAAGGAAAAATGGAGTTGGGTGAATGAATTCTTTTAATCTTCTTTACAAAAATGAGTGGCAAGTTAAGGTTTACAATAGTTTGGAGGTATTTGAAGGTTATCATTTCATGAAGGCGATAATCTGAAATTAATCATAATATTAACAAACAATGTTCAGATGATGAGACCAGATATATTGACGAGAGGTTTTTAACTTCACATATATTCAAAGACCAAAATTTTGTAAATTTACATTTCTTTATCAAAACGATTAACACATTTGTAGTGATTATGGTTGAAAATCAAGTTGATAAACCGACTAAACAACATGATGACTATTTTGACAATTTTAAAAGCTGAAATTATAAATTTGCTTTGTATATTTAAAAAATTAGGAAGAAGGATCAGTTTCTAGTCCCAAGAATTAGCTAACCAATATGTAGATTTTGTTTTAGATAAAGATTCAAGAAGATTGAGCTTCATTAAGTGGACATGCATTGACTAACTTAATCAACACATAATTAGCACACAATAATTTTATTTATTAACTTTCCTTTTTAGGAAAACACAGCACTACATGAAAGTAAACAAAGAAATCTCTTGTATATATCAAGAGATCTTAACAATACTCATATAATTGACAAATAATTGACAAGTAACAACAGTACCCATCTTTTTATTCAATTAAACATAACACAAAACAATAACATTGCATGCACTTAACCACTGTAATCAAGATTCCTCCTGTATTGAGAGACAACAAGAAGATCAAGATTATTCACAATGTCTTCATCACCAGTACTAAAAGGAATTGCGAAACCCTTCGACCAATCGTTTTTACCTGAAAATTTCATATTAGAAAATAAATATTCTTAAATGCATATATTAAAATAAGAACTATAAATGATATCCAACTGAAATTAGCCTATAAACCTGCACAGGCAGTTTCCATATTCTTCAAATCAGAAAGATCTCATTTACAGACTCCATAAGTAGAAGTCATTTTCACCATTGAATTTTTCAAGATCAAACCTTGTACTTGCCATTCTTGATGGACCAACCAGCTATGTATATGGACGCCAATACTCATTCAATTCATTTTCTACAATGACAAATGTCCAAAGTATGCACCTAATGATATAGAAATTAGTATGTTTCTAATACAGATCGGGCTGATTGGGTGACTCATGTCATTGATTCTGACCTGTATTTAGCCACATGTATGTCACCGCTCCCGTCATCTGAATTTCTATTTGATTTTTCTAGGGGCTAGGTTTTCCGATATAAGTAAGGATCAAGAAGCACAAACGAAACTTGTAATCACCAAAGTTTGTACCAACACCGAAAATGAGCTAATGGTGGGCTGGTGCTATTGGCGCTGCTAAGGTAAGATCAGCTCTTACACTTGAAAAATTGATGCTTGTGTTCATATTTTGAAAAATTTTATTTTCAATTTTTCCAAAAGAAAAACGAAGAAAATGAGCGACCTGATCAACCTCAAAAAGACCAGAATGTGGGACTCATAGTAGGCGTTACAGGAATAGTAGGAAACAGATTAGCTGAGATTTTGCCTCTATAAGATACTCCCGGTGGCCCATGGAAGGTCTACAGAGTAGCCCGACGCCCTAGGCCCTACTGGAACTCCGATCACCCGGTTGAGTATATCCAATGCGACGTTTCTGACTCGCATGATGCACAAGCCAAGCTTTCACAACTCATTAACGTCACCCACATCTTCTACGTGACGTAGGCCAGCAGTCCCAATGAAGCCGAGAACTGTGAGATCAATGGTGCCATGTTTCGTAACGTGCTCCGTTCAATAATTCCAAACGCGCCTAATCTCCGCCACATCTGCCTCCAATCTGGAACGAAACATTTAGTGGACCATTTGAGTTATTTGGCAAGATATAGCCTCACGATACGCATTTTACTGAGGATTTGCCAAGATTAAACGTACAGAATTTTTACTACACTCAAGAAGATATATTGTTTGAAGAAGTTTGATGAATGTTGTGGGCACTCTCTGTGTGCATGCAGCTATATGTAAACCCAATGGTGTGGATGGCTACTCAATTGCTTCAGACGCAGATTTGATTTCAGAGCAGCAAATTTGGGTGGCAGTAGATCAGTATGCAAAAAACGAAGCTTTTAATTGTAGCAACAGAGATGTTTTTAAGTGGAAGCATTTACGGAAAGTGTTGGCTGAGCAGTTCGAGGTCGGGAACTATTATGGGTCTGAAGAACGGGGTGAAAGAGTGAGTTTGGAAGAAATTAGGTAAGGAATGAATCAGCTTCAGCCCACAAAGTTGGATGAGGTTGGAGTCTGGTGGTTTGTAGATTTGATGTTAAATGGAGCAGCTTCGTTTGATAGTATGAATAAGAGTAACGAGCACGGGTTCTTGGGTTTTAGAAATTCTAAGAATTCAATCATTAATTGGATTGAAAGCATGAAAATTTACAGGATTGTGCCTTAAAGTGAATGCTCTGTGAATCTCAATTGATAGTGTCACTTTGTGTGAATCTTCAAAGTGTCCCGAAAGTACTATATATATATATATGTAAATGTTCCAATTCGGAATTTTAAAGTGCTGGAAAGTCCGAGAAAGTTTTGAGACCGCACAGTTTAAGTGTTTTAAGTTTTAAGCCTTTAAAGCCATGCAATTTTAAAGCTTTCTTGGACTTTTCTGCACTTTAAAATTTCGGACCAGATCGGGACTATATATATATATATATAGTGGTTTTAAAATTAGGGGTACCTGACTTTAATAAAGTCAAAGATTAGATAAAAGATAAAAAAATTCACATTTCAATATACTACAGGACAAAATACAGTGCGTTGGAATTTGTTTTTTTTTTAATCTTTTAGCTTATCCCTGACTTTACTAAACTCATGATTCTATGATTGGAAAACTACTATATACATGTGTGTGTGTGTGTGTGTGCGCGCCAATTTGGGATTTTATAGTGCAGGAAAGTCGTGTGTGCCAATTTGGGATTTTATAGTGCAGGAAAGTCGGGAAAAACACATAAACCGTGTAGTTTATGTGCTTTAAGTTTTAAGTCTCTTAAACCCCACGGTTTTAGAGCTTTCCCTGACTTTCCCGAACTTTAAAATCGTAGATAAGATCGGGACTCTATTTATATATATAGTAATTAGAAATACTGAAGTTGTATTGAATAATTTCCGCATTGCATATATGCTTTGTTTGCAAAAGCTTGAAAAGCCAGTGTAATTTCCTCATTCAGAATATAACCGTCACTAGCCACTTTGAGCATTTTTTATTCAATGCGATTGTATAAAGCTTAGGTCCAATTTGGTAACATTACAGCTTTTAATATTATTTTTTAAAAAAAAACTTGTCATCGGTTAGTATTGGGTAAATTTTAAAAGCAGTGCATTTGGAAAATCTTGCCGTTAATGTTATTATAAACATGTAAAATATCATACAGCTAAATATAAAATCCAATGAGTGCCGGCAAATGATGCATCAGTTGATACGAAGTATGTGATCATATGTTTGAAAAGTCCAAACTTCACTACACTTAATGCGAGCAAATTCAACTTAATCAAATTCAAACATATGATATTTGTTTAATCAAATTCAACTTAATGCGAGCAAATCACTTGAGGAACTCTTAGGCTTATTTTCTCACAAGAAGAAGAGAATATGCAATCCATTACAAAAATACATCAAAAAAGGAAAAAACACCCACAACTTTTAAGTCACAATGTTGTAACCTTTCACTTCATCAATCCAAGAAATAAATGAATTCTTGGAGTTTCTGAAACCCAAGAAGCCATACTCCTTACCTTTGCATAGTATTCAATGAATGAGTGTGACAAATTAATATATTTCATTTGGAAAATTTGACCTTTAATTTGTTGAATTTTAAAGAGAAAATTTGGCCTTTCTCTGCTCGGAAGTCATAGATAAAAGAGAGAATTGAATCATATTAAATATACGAGGGAAACGTTTTAGGAGGTGTGTTTGAGGGATAAAAGAGGGAGCACGCTTAGATGCATCCCCGCGCAATTCATGCTCTCCTCGACATTGGGGGAAACAGGAGGCCTCCTCAGGGCGTGCTCGAATATAGCTCATAAGAGACTTCCTCGAATTGGGAAAAGGTGAGCAGGTTTCTTCGCAAGGAGAGACTTAAGTTAAGTCAACCTAGAGACTCAGTCAAGAGTCAACCTGCAGATCTCCTCCAAAGAACCAAGGTACAACCCTGATCCACTAATGGCTATTCCTCTAATCCAATAACAAGAGTTCAGACCTCTTATAAAACCTCTGAAAATTCAAATCAGGTAAGTAATTCTCTCTCTTTACAACTGACTCCTCTTTCTCGCTAAAGAATTCTTTCTTTCCTTCAGTTTTTCTTTGAGATTTCTTTTAAAGCTTTTGTTATTCATAACAAAAGCAATTATAATTAAGCCAGGTAAGTTGTGGCACATGTTTTTCCAAAAGGCTCAATAACTGACTTGAGTGTTAGAGAGTTCAGCCGAAAAAATATCCGTCGTCCCCCTAACCGTTATATGTGAACGCAAGTAATCTTCGTAGGAGGTGCTTATGGTCGATATTAGCTGCTCGAGTAGAAAGGTACATTGTTAAACCATCTCCCAATATACAAATTTAATGTTGGCATGGACACTAGTCGCAATAAAACCGGCCAAATTTCCGCATCAATATTTTGGCGCTATCTATAGGGACGACACGAAAGGCTACTTGTACCAGAGCAAGTTAAAGAAATGAGATTTGCATTAGATGAAAGGGCAAAGAAACATGAATACAAGAAGCAACGACGCTCTAGGAGCTAGATTAGGGGTGAATGAGTCAGTCACCTGTTGGGAAAGGAACTCACACAAGTAGTTGCAAATTAAGTGGAAATAATCTCTTTCCCTCTTTGTGTGATTTAAAAATGGGATGTGGACCACAAATAAATAAACAGAAAATAAACCAATAAAATTCAAATCAATAAACCAACCACAAGAAACACAGATTTTTACGTGGAAAACCCAAAACGGGAAAAACCACGGGACCGTAGTCCAATATAATCTTCCACTATATTAATAATGGGATTACAGTACAAATTCTTCTCTAGATAATACTAGAGGCTACCAACATCAAGAATCTCAATATTATTGGCTTACAGTAACAACTTGAAATCTGTCTCTCTAACAAGAGGGTATCTCAAATAACAACCAATGAGAGGATAAAGTAAAAATCAAGACCAGTAGGATTGTAGAGGGCGATGCCAGGAACTTACCCTCCAAACTGGGGAGAAAACGGAGTTAAAATCACCTTCCGATTGATCAATCAAAGATTGAAATTACTATTTCCAAAACCAAAAGAACCGCCACTGTCTCTCTCCCTCTCTCGTCTTTTGCGATTTTTGTGTCTAGGGCCGCTGCTTGCTTTTGTTCTTTATATAGACAAATTTCATGGCAATTTTCTTCTAGCCCTTTCAAGTTTCTTTTAATTACTTAACTACCTAAACTTATTGAACTTTGGGCTTGGGCCACCCAATGAGATGGACCCAACAAATCTCCCCCTCCAGATCATGTGGGGGGCACCACCAAGCCCGCCCTCTGCTTACAGCTTTGTAGTTTCTCCTTTGGCAATGATTTTCTCATCATATCTGACCCATTCTCCGTTGTGTAAATCTTCTCAAGCTTCAACTGTTTCTCCTCAAGCATGTCTTGTATCCAATGATACCTCACATCAATATGCTTGGATTTCGAATGGTATGTCGAATTCTTTGCCAAGTGAATGGCACTCTGACTGTCGCAGTACACAACATAACTATCTTGTTTCACACCCAAATCTTGTAGGAAATTCTTCATTCACAGGGTTTCTTTGCAACCTTCAGTGATTGCAATATACTCTGCTTCTGTGGTAGACAGAGCAACACACTGCTGAAGTCTGGACTACCATGAAACTGCTCCCCCTGCAAAGGTGAGCAAATATCCTGATAAGGATTTTCTACAATCAGCATCTCCTGCCATGTCTGCATCTGTGTACACTTGTAACACAGGTTTGTCACCACCAAAACATAAACATGCCCTAGAAGTGCCTCTGAGATATTTGAGAATCCACTTCACTACTGTCCAATGTTCTTTGCCAAGATTAGAGAGAAACCGACTAACTACACCAACTGCGTGAGCAATGTCTAGCCTTGTACAAACCATGGCGTACATCAAACTATCAACTGCTGAAGCATAAGGAACTCCTCTCATCTCTTGCTTCTCTCTCTCACTTGTAGGACAGTGCTCTGAACTAAGCTTGAAATGGCCTGTAAGTGGAGAACAAACAGATTTTGCCTTGCTCATGTTAAATCTTTCAAGAACCCTTTCAACATATGCTTCTTGAGATAACCATAACTTCCCAGCTTTTCTATCACGAGAAATCTTCATGCCAAGAATCTGCTTTGTCAGTCCCAAGTCCTTCATCGTAAAAGACTTGCTAAGCTCTTTTTTCAGATTATCAATCTTACTAGCATCCTGGCCAACAATCAACATGTCATCCACATAAAGCAAAAGAATGATAAAATCATCATCGCCAAATTTCTTCACAAAAACACAATGGTCAGACATAGTCTTGCTGAAACCATGATTCTCTATAAAAGAATCAAACTTTTTGTACCACTGCCTAGGTGCCTGTTTCAGCCTATATAGACTTTTCTGCAACTTGCACACAAGTTCTTCTTTGCCTTTGACACTGAACCCTTCAGGTTGCTCCATGTATATTTCCTCCTCTAAGTCACCGTACAAGAAAGCTGTCTTTACATCAAGCTGTTCAACCTCCAAATTCAAGCTAGCTGCTAATCCCAGAACAACTCGGATAGAAGACATCTTCACCACAGGAGAAAATATTTCTTCAAAATCAACACCTTTCTTCTGACCAAAACCCTTCACAACCTATCTAGCCTTGTACCGCTGTTGTGAGTTATTTTCAGTCTTCAACCTGTAAACCCATTTGTTCTTCGGTGCCCTCTTTCCCTTAGGAAGCTTTACTAAGTCATAAGTGTGGTTCTCATTCAAGGACTTCATCTCTTCTTGCATGGCTTTAACCTACTCATTTTTCTGTGGATGAGACATAGCTTCTTCAAAACATTCTAGCTCCCCTCCATCTGTAAGCATCACATACTCATCTGGAGGATATCTAGTGGAAGGTCGTCGTTCTCTACTGGATCTCCTCAATTCTAGCACAACTGGTGGTGCTGGACCATTATTATTATCCCCTCCAACTCCCCCATGATCATCATGAACTACAGGTGGAGGAACTGAAATAGGAATGATAGGAATTTCTGGAGATGTATGAGACTCATCACTATTATCTTCATCACCAACTATCTGATCTTCAAGAAACACAACATCTCTACTTCTGATGAGTTTCCTTGCCACTGGATCCCATAATCTGTACCCAAATTCTTCATGTTCATAGCCTAAGAAAATGCATTCCTTGGCTTTATCATCGAGCTTCAACCTCTCATCTTTAGGGATATCAACATATACTCTACAACCAAACACTCTCAAGTGTTTATAAGAAACATCTTTCCCAGTCCAAACTCTCTCAGGTACATCACCATCTAATGGAGCTGAAGGAGAAAAGTTAATCAAATCAACTACAGTACGCATAACCTCTGCCCAGAAAGACTTAGGAAGCTTAGCATCAGAAAGTATACACCTGATCTTTTCTTCAATAGTTCTATTCATCTTTTCTGCAACACCATTCTGCTGAGGGGTTATTGGTACAGTCTTCTCAAGTCTGATTCCATAGGATCTGCAATACTGCTCAAATGGTCCTCTATACTCACCACCATTATCTGCCCTTACACATTTTAATTTTCTTCCTGTCCCTCTCTCAACATAAGCATGGAAGAATTTAAATGTATCAAGCACCTGGTCTTTAGATTTCAAAGCAAAAGCCCACACTTTTCTAGAACAGTCATCAATAAAAGTTACAAAATAAAGTGCACCTCCTATTGATCTACTTTGCATCATGCAAACATCAGTGTGAATCAAATCAAGGATATGCGGCTTTCTAGATGGAGAAAAACTTTTGAAAGCTACTCTTTGTGTCTTTCCAGCTAAGCAATGAACACAAGTCTTGAGGGACATACCTGCGAAACTGGGAAGAAATCCTTTTCTAGTAAGAGTTTGTAACCCTTTCTCGCCAATGTGACCAAGCCTTTTATGCCATGTCTCGATGTCAGAATCTTTTATAGCCATATTCACATCTTCTTTCTTGATCTTGGCTTCTATGACATAAAGAGTGTTCACTTTCTTTCCCTTAGCTAGCACTAGGGAGCCTTTGGTGAGCTTCCATTTTCCTTCACCAAATTGGTTAGAATAACCATCATCATCAAGTTTGCCTGTGGAGATCAAATTAAGGCGAATATCTGGTACATGTCTAACATCTTTAAGTAACAACTTACAGCCAACACTAGTTTCCAAGCAAATATCTCCCATGCCTACAATCTTGGATGCCCCCTCATTTCTCATCCGAACATGGCCATAATCACCATTAGTATAGGATGTGAAGTAATCACGATATGCAGTAACATGAAAGGAAGCACCCGAATCAATCACCCAATCACTGGTATGGCAAGTGAGATTTATAGAGCTCTCATCATAAACAATACCCATATCACCATCAATTATGGCTGCCGTGTCCTCTTTGTCATTCTTTTGGCCATCGACCTTTTCTTTTGCCTGTTCCCTTTTCCACAATCTACACTCCCTTTTTATGTGACCCATTTTCTGACAGTGAAAGCACTTGACGTTTCTCCTCTAGGACTTAGATCTTCCTCTAGGGTTATCATTATTCAGCTGACGAAAATTTCTGCTTTGGCTTCTCCCCCGCCTTTCTTGCTTTTCTGAAACAAGTGCATTTTACTTAGAGGGAACTACTTCAACACTCTTTCTTCTTTTGCTTTTCTTCAATTTAATGAAGCAAGGTACAGGGCAATACATGGGAGGATGGAATGGATAGAGAAGAAGATAGAGGCTCTGACGGCAGTGTTAAATGAGTTAAGAGATGGGCAAATGAGGTTTAGTGGAGAAAATTAGGGGGAGAACCAGGTTTTCCTAGAACCTAGTAATAGAGCATTTCATGGTGTATTGCTATAGGTGTGTTGCTATAGCATTTCATAATAGAGCATTTCACGGCAAATGAAGCCGTGTTGATACGTATTGCTATAGGTGTCAATGTGCAAGTGGACACAACAAGTAATATAATTATGAGTATCAAGATCGTTATACAGAGATTGATGTTATAGGACTTGCTACAACAATCTTAACATTGCAATTTTTGTAAACTAAAGAAAATAAAATAGATGATAATTTAATGATGTATTGAAATTAAAAAAGCAATCAACATAATTAAATAAAGGTACTCTAAATCAAACACAAAGATATACTCAATGGCAAAGGGGTAGTTGGGTCCTTAAACTCACTTAATGGTTATTGACTATTCTTCAATTGAGGTGCAGTTACTACAGCATCTGCTACAGCACTAGGCAGAATCTCTCATACATCCCTAGCTGTCGCATGTTGGATATCTTATATCTACAAATTAACAGTGACCAGTTGTTAAGCTACCATGAGATATAGCATTATACTTTCTAAATTTTATTTGCGCTACAAGGTGAATCCCTATGTCTAGTTCTTCACTAATTTTAGATCAACCATGGCCCTATTCAAATCGAAATTAATTCAACTTGGGAAACAAAATCTAAAACTATATATTGTTTTGACTTGTTCCACTAAGTCAGACCTTTTTTAGGCTCCTTCTTAGCTAGTATCCATTAAATGGGTGGTCAACCGAAATAAAGATTTGCAATAAGTAAAATCAAAACAGAATGCTATAGTAGATACTAAGCAACATACGTATATAAGTAAATTAACCATTATGCATGTTCAAAACCTAACTACATTATAATTTAGTTCATAATGGGCATTGAAACAGTAACAACACAAGTTTTTGTCATCAAATGCATTCCCAAAGAGAGATGAAAATGAGCAAATATAGAATAGAAGTTGAGATCCAAAAGAATCAAGGCGTCACTCTCTTATCTTTGGCGATCTCTTCTTCTTCTCAACGAAAATCCTCTGTTGCAGCCCTCAAATCTTTTGTTTCTTTGTGCATGACAGTTATGTAAATTATGTGTTTCCTTCACATATGCTCTTTTTATATCTTGGGATTAGGGCAATCAAAAGCATGTTGACACGTGTCTCTTTTTGACATCCTAGGACCACCTTTCTTTTTGTGCTGCCTGCCACTGTTTTGTCTGCACGTGACATTAACAGCGCAGTAATAGTTATAGCAGACTTTGTCTGTACTTGACCTTGGGTTACTGCAGTAGTTTCTACAGCATCTTCTCTGATTCAGACTTGTTTTAGTTCATCTGCAGATAAGTTCTTTGTCATTTTCTGTAGGCCTGTTGCTACAGCAATGCAGTTCTTTCTCTGCAGCATCCATTAATAAGGCATGAGCTTTTTAATCACCTACAAGAATGCACTTAATCAGAGCACAAAATGATTTAAAACACTCCAAAATTATTGTTACTAAACTTAAATAAATACTTGTGCAAAATTTAACTAAAAATAGGACAAAAATTCATCATTAACCCTCCAAATAATACTAGTTTAAGCCTAAAAATGTTATGATAACTCTCATTTCATAGAGTTATTGCATCCCCAAACTTAAACCATTACTTGTCCTCAAGTAATGACAACAACACAAACATTTCAATCACACAATCAAACAATAAACAATTTAGACTAGCTTGTTATCTAGCTTGCTCTGATTCATCAACCCTCGACTTTATTCTTAAACATGAAAAATTATCATCAGCAATTCCAGTTCTAGACTTGAGTTTTATTCTATCCAGAGTGTGCGTGTGTCACTTTGATCAAGTTTCAGAGTTGCTACAGCATCACTCAAACAACAGATACTTATCAAAGATAAATCAACAAAAACATTTTCATTTATAGGGGGACAGGGATCATAAATAACTTCAAACTGTGCTACATCATTCATCATTTTCATTTCTCTTCTTTTTTTTTTAAAGACCCTTTAGTGTAACATCAACTTTTCATGTGAATGTTTATCACTTGTAATGATGACACCCAATTACTTAATCAATGCACAAATCAAAGTTGTTGTAGCAAAACATCTCAGATGCTCTAGCTATAGTCTTATCATTAGATACCTTTAACTCAAGGCTGAACATGGGGTTCATGCACCGACTTGGCTACTCAGTTTCCTAGACAGAGGACTTATCTTTCTTTTGGGTTGCTACAGTCATGCTCATAACTCTGGCTGCCTTTTTACTTAAGTCTGCCTATGGGTTACTCAGTAACTAAGCCATTGGAGCAGAGTTTATTCTATTTCCAGCACAGTTTGCAATAATTGTTGAAAAATTTTCCTAATTTCCCCTAAGCTTGACCTATTCTTATAATTAATGGTGCAGATTTTTCATTCAAATCTAACGGTCCACGTCCATTACGACATTGATGCCATAATTTTAATCACGACATCATAGAATAACCCATTATTAATGATAAGAATGAAGAGAGTTTGTAATTAAGAATGAAGAGAGTTTGTAATAAAGTAAACTACGTTAATTAAATGGTGTAATGAATTTGAATTTAAAGATTCATGACTGAATCAGATCGACAGATGCAATGAATTTTAATTTGAAGAATCAATTAATTTGTAATTGATCTGCCGTTTTGTAACTGATCTGCCGTGAGTTAAATTAAAATTAAAAAGTTACATTGTTGATTAAACTACTATAAGTAGGACTTCGATTTCACTTCATTCGCACCAAGAGGAAAAGGAAATCATTCCTTGACATTTAAAAGCATGTCCTTTATTATATCTTTCACTACAATCATAGGATTTTCAATAAGAGTGTTTAGGGAATACTTCAGTATTGCTAACTTCAATATTCCAATTTTGTTGTATCTTAGAAGTAATTTACATAAAAGCCAGTTAGTAAACTTTTCTAAGTGGGATGCAAATAAAACCTTATGAAAAGTGTTACACACGCCTCAAAACCATTGATCTATCCTATTATTCCTCTCTTTTTAACCATCTTAAGGTTTTATTTTGGAAAATATGTCAGATTCAATACGTTTCAAGGTGATGAATAAAGATTTTGTAAACTTAGAAAAATTTGGTGGGGTTAATGTCAGTCGTTGGACGGACAAGATAATGTTTCTCCTCTCGGGATTAAATATCTCCTATGTGTTGTATCTAATTCTTCAACCATTGCCACCTCTAAGTGACAAGGACACCGTTGACATCATCAAACAAAGAAAGAAACGTGAGGAAGATGAAGTGATTTGTAGAGGCCACATTCTCACTCAATACACTTTCGCCACATTCTCACTCAATACACTTTCTGACTATTTATTCGACATTCACACATTTGTCAAGTCTCCAAGAAAAATTTGGAAAGCACTGGAGCATAAATACACTACAAAAAGTAGATATGGATAAATTTCTAATTTTCAAGTACTTTGAATTAACAATGATTGATACTAAATCTGTTATTGATCAAGTCCATGAATTACAAGTAATAGTTACAAAGCTCTGAGAACTGAAAATAGTTCTTCCTAAATTGTTCTGAGTGAGGGCTACAATTACAAAATTGCCTAAAAGTTGGAACGATTATCAAAAGAAACTTTTTCACAAGTCACAAGATTTCAGTTTGGAAGATATACAAAAACATTTGCGTATTGAAGAGGAAACACGAATTCGGGATAAAAAAATATTTTTTTCAAGAATCCTCTAATGTGCATAACGTTGGAAGGAGCAACTATCAAAAGAACTTCAAAATAGATAATAAAGGAAAGTTCAAAAAGAGCTGGTCCAACAATAAATAAAAAAATGGATATTGTTTTGTTATGGTAAGAAAGGCCACTTTATTAAAGACTACATATATATGAAAAATAATGAGAACAAAGATAACGTTGTTGAAAGTAAAATAATGTACATTCGACTGAAAAATTGGAAGGTGACTAACTTTAATTGGCTAACTTGCTATGATTTTTTGAAATGCAAATTGGCATGATTATTGATATAAATATGACAACAACAATTAAGACCCCTGACTGGTGGCTTGACTATAGGGCTACTATACATGTCTGCAATGATGAAGCACAGTATACAAAATATGATGAGATGACAAACAGTCGAGAGGTATTAATAGGAAATAATAACTCTGCAAAGGTTCTTGGTAAAGGGAACTTTAATTTTACATATGGAAGAAACTTACTCATATTAATGTTTTTCATGTCCTAGAAATTAGAAAAAAATCTTGAATCTGCAAGTCTTTTATGTATAAGCGATATTAAAGCAGTACTTGAGTCCGAAAACTTAATATTGTCAAAGAATGGAGTATTTGTTGGAAAGGACTATTCTTGTAATGGGATGTTTAAAATAAGTATCAATAAATAGATTTCTTCTGCTTGTATTGTTGGTGGTTCTTCTTTATGGCATTGTCGTTTAGCACATTTTAATTAACTTCAGATCTTTAAAATGTATGTCTAAACATGGCAAAATGTATGTCTAGGCATGGCTTGATTTCCTATGATGATAAAATTGAAAATAAATGTGACATATACATACAAGTAAACTTGATAAAGAAACTTTTTCCAAAAACTGAAAAAAATACACAATTTTAGAATTTAGTCATTCTGACATTTGTGAATTCAATGGTTTGTTAACTAGGGGAGATAAAAGTTATTTTATCACCTTCATCGATGATTATTCTTGATAGACTTATGTGTATTTAATATCTAATGAAGATGAAAGTTTTGAATTTCTTTAAACATTGTAAAGTTGAAGCTGAGAATGACAAAGAAAAGAAAATTAAAATACTTCGTACTGATAGAGGTGATAAACTATGCTGGTTTCATGTCTTTGTCGGCCAAATGGGCTTAAAAGCGTAGTGTTTGCATCAGTCTTAGTAATGGGTTTAAGTAGATTTTGTTGGTATTTAATTAAAAAAAAAGGTAATTATCCACTGACCACCTCTTTTTTCTGACTTTTTTAAAAATACACAATTTTTTTTTTTTGCTGAATTCTACCTGAAGTTACAATTTATTGCACCCGTCCACTGTTGTCGGTAAACTGTTATAACGATGCTGATGTCACGAGGGTAAAATGGCCATTTCAAACGCGCACTCAAGGAACGACATCGTCTAAGCACTTTGATTTAAAAAAAAAGTGTGCATGGAGTCGAATAATCAAAGAAAAAAATAATTTTCTCTCAAAAAAAAAAGAAAAAATCATTTGTTTGGTTATGGATAGCAGATGGTCTGCAACATCCCCAATGTGCATCCTGGCTGCATCTCTCGCTTCTTGCCGGTTCATCCCCCCACCATGACCCAAGTTCTCTGCCTTTCTTTTCTTGTAATACATTGACAATCACTTCTGCTGCAGATTCTAGTCTTCTTGCAGCCCATCTGCTATCCATTTTAGCAACAACAGCACTAAATCTGAGAAGATTTTTTAGTGTGAGCAACAGAGTTTCACTCATATCTCGATAATGACGAAATATTTGCTTCATTTCTCTGCACTGCTCCGTGCCACGGAAATCTTGAATTGTATTATCAAGTTCCAAAGAGCTAAGAATTTCAATCGCTCAGTTGTAATTGTGCTCTCTCACCCCAAAGCTTCCATGAAAGAATTTGCATCCCCATCTACCAAACCATGGATGCCCGTATGCAACCCCATAAAGCAAGCGAAGATCCATTGACTACTTCCTTTTTTTTTTTTTTTTGCAGGGCCATTGACTTCTTCTTTGATACATCCTCAACAGTGACTTTGCTGCAATCAATCACTAAGGGAAGTTTATATATATTCAATTAAGATAATAAGAAATAATCAATCAACAAGCGAAATTTTTGATTTACCAGGTTCCAAAATTTGTACAAATACGGTCCCAAAGATCCATGATTTCTCTACCACAGAGGTCGACAGAACCTCCTTCAACCCATTAATACAGAGGAGATGACCAAAGCCATTACATTGAATTAGCGCATGTAAGAGATGGGTCTGCAGATCAAAAACACCATCCTCAAGGGGATAACAAAACGAATAATTTTTTTCTTTGATTATTCGATTTGATGCACACCTTTTACAAGGGCCAAATGTTGTTTTTAGAACTGAATATTAAATATAGTTTTTTTTTTTGGCTTTCATTTGGGGTAAAAGTGTAACTTTACAATGGGAGGACAAAACAGTCATTTTTTGCACCCGTCCACTGCCGTCTCTAATCTGTTAAGAAATCTAACGAAATAACTTCAGGTGGACTTCAGCGAAAAAAAAAATTGTGTATTTTTAAAAAAGTGTGTAAAAATAAGTGGTCGGTGGATAATTACCCTTCAAAAAAGGATTTTATATGCAATTTCTTCTTTGAGTAATTATGACATCGTTAAAATTCAAATATCTATCAGAATGTATTTCTCAATAAACTCTATTTATTTTTTAAATTACCTTCATTCATCATTTTTTTTAATAAAAATGTAAAAATATGAAACTAAGTGTTTGGAAGAAAGGAAAATCAGAGAAAATAAAAGAGAAAGAAACAGAGAGTTCCAGAACCTTTTATTGATCAGCTCATAATACATTTAGCTGTGCACTCAGCTCAATTTATAGTTGCTGAGCTTCACTTAAAAAATAACTACCTTGATCTTGTACATCCAACCATCAACTGCCACATGGCAGCCGTTACAACAAAACCACGCACACAATATTTCACTAAAGAGCTACACTAAAACGTTTGCTAACTGTTTGGACACTTCATCTTAACTTCACACATCAACAGCAACATCAGCTCAACAGCACTCCACAGCACATCAGAATATCATAGATCCTTAACACTTTCAAACTATTATTTCATTTTGGAAAATGTTTTCTGAAACATTTTTTTATGCATCTCATGGATACAATAATTTGTGATTAATTAATTGAGTAAAAGATAATTGAAGTTAGTATTTAGCTTTTGACTCGATATATATTCCTTTTGCTGGGAACTATTGTTTTTCGCTCTGTCGGCAATAATTATAAGATTATAAATATATAAATTCAAGTAAAGGACGGATCAACGGCATATGTTTAATTGTAGATTAGTGGAAATCGGATTAACGGCTATATAGTTCAATTTGCGAGAATAATATGGGAACTTGCTTGTACAGCTAACACCTTTCTTCACAAATTATAAAGTACATTGCTACTTAATTAACGGGTCAGATTTGATATACATCCAGTTATAGTGTAATATATATATATATATATATATATATGTGTGTGTGTGTGTGTGTGTCAAGGAAATTAGTACAGTATTTCAATATCACTTTACGTGATTCTCTTTATAACTTAGGAAAGTGAGTTAATAATTTCAGTATTTTATAACATATTTTAATACTTTACAATCTTATATTATATTAAACTAAATTTTTTAATAAATGTAAACATAACATTAAAATAAATATATAAAAATATAAATTATTTTCAATATGATATAAAATAATTTAAATATTATTAATAGACGATATATATTTTATTAATTCTAAAATCTATTTAACCGAGGGATTTATTAAAATTTTTATAATAAATACAAATATATTATTAAAATAAATATAATAATTTACATCTAAAAATTATTTTATACATTAAAAATAGTCTAATATCAAATTAAATTAATTAAATTATATTTATACTTATTCAAAAATTTTAAAGTCAAAATTTTAGTTACTATTTACAAAGAGTATTATAATCAAGAGAGTTTTAATATCCCTTATTAAAAACTTGGGATTTGCATGATTGTTTTCACAAACCTTAGAGTATAGGTGTCATTTTCTTAAAACAAATTATTTATTTATTTATATTTCCTATTGGGAAAACAGAATAAATTAATTGATATTGCCAGCAAATTATTGATTCATATCCAAGTAAACGGATAGCTTTTGAAGTTAATTATGATTTAAGAAATTTTTAGCGAACCATCTTCGTAGACCGAATCGGAATCTCAATCTTTTTGACAGAGAAATCCGATCGATGCAGGAAATACAATGCCAACTTTTAACAGCTGCAGGTTTCTTTAATGTACATGTATATCATTCCAAAACCAAGAACTCACACAATTAGAAATGTTCCAATGTAGGACCTTGAATTTGTTAAAGTCTGAAAAAGCTATTAAGCTATCAAACCACATTGTTTAATAACTTTTTCGGACTTTAATAAAATCCAGGATTCTGAACCAGATCAGCTAGCACTCCTCACACAATTACTAGCTACTTAAATAATATTGAAGAATTTGGAACCTATCTTTGAAAACTTTCAGAAATAATATATAGAAAATAAATTTCATTCAATTAATTCAAGAGCATAAATGCTCATTTATATAAGTATTTGAAACACGAAAATAGAAATGATACAATTAACATAATTTGGAAATAATGATTAACTAACAAAGACTAAGTCAATCAATCTTTCTTAATCAATAGTTAAGATAGAGATTTGATTGATTGTTTTGTTTTTATTAATATTGTTTGATTCTTATCATCCTCCCTCAAGTTGGCGAGAATATTTTTGAACTCCAAGCTTGTCTTTGAAAATTATATATCCTTGATTTTTATTTATAGTCTCACCAAGTGCCATGCAATAAATCATGAAGTATTCCTTTGAAATTTGTCTAGGAAATCTTCCAATTATTTTCATGTACATTTTTTATAGACCATAAAAAATCAAAAGTAATAAATTCATCAAGGAATTCTTTCAATATGAAAGCCGTTCCTTCAATTGTTTTTAAGGAAATCTTCACCCCTTTGATCTTGTCATGAAATTTTTTCATTTAGAAAGCCATTCCATTGATTTTGTCAAGAAAACATCAATTTTGAGGATTCCTTTTCATTCTTTTTTCTTTTGACATCATTTTCTTTGTGATGGCCGAAGTGTGGTGGTTGATGGTGCAATTGAACAACTTTTTTTTTTTGAAGAAATTGAAGAATAATTTAAAAAGAAACTCACAGCTCACCTTTAGACCACCATGCTCTGGAAAACCATCATTGACATGATGATTAAGCCTAAACCCATAAATTTAAGGACTTTCAAATGCTCTAATACCATGAAAACTTTTCAGAAATAATATAAAGAAGATAAATTTGACTCTTATTATTACATGAGCACAAAAGCTCAATTTCAAAATCAAATCTCTCTTTAATAAAATATCATTCTCACTCACTTCAAAGAAAATAAATTTTCTTTAAAAAAGAAAATTTCTCTTATTTTTATAGTGTTACGGACTAAAATCTAGTTTATATTTCTAATTGATAATCTTTGAGCAACAGTGCAGCTGATTTCTTTTTTCTTCCCCCTTTTTTGGAACTTCACGGTTTTATTTTTTATTCTTTCAAAAACAAAATAATATTGCTTGTTTTTTCTGCATAAACAAATTTTGTTTTTCAATTTCTGTAGTTGGCTTCTTATTAGGTATATATTAAATCTTGGCTGCAACTACAATACGGCCTGGGTTTGGTACCCCAGTCGTTTGTCTTTTAGCCAAGTGACCATTGGTTTTGATCTGACGGCTGCAGAAAAGCGACATAGACAATTGGGAGGAACCTGAGAAAAAGGTAATGGGCTGGTCACGTATAAGAAAACAAGTTTTTCATAAACGAGGACATGTAATAGGTTGGCAGTTTCTTGACAACTAACGCATTTACAACAACAGAAACCAGGTGTATACAACTAATGGTTAAGAACAACTTGGGGGAAGCGTGCAAGTATGGTTGGGCTAAGATTGATATGAAATATTTGGAAATGATGAGGAAATGCATTGCGTAAGTAATTGGTGGAAAACTAAGGAAAAAAGTGAATTTGGCCGTTGAGGATGGATACAATAACTAATCTCATTCTTGAATTGTAAACAATAGTATATTTCATTCGTATTTTTTAAAGTGGAGGTGAAAAAAATCCTTGCATGAATGGATAGATAATTTACACTATTGCTGTATTTACTTCCCGAATTGGGGAATAGGAATCTGAAATTGAAATTATTGACAGTCTTTACTTCGAAAAATATGGGTAGAAATCGGAATCAGATTATAAATCGCCCACACCACTTTGGGAATTAGGAATGGAGATTGATTCACGAGCCCCCCCGTGGAATCAATATAATACTCATAAGATTGACCATTTTGCCCCCGAACAAAGCAAAAAATTCCCATATTTGTCGTAAATGAAAAAAATTATTATAATTAATCAAATAATAAATTAAAACTAATATATGAATATATTATAATAAGTAATATATTATTAGTAATAGATTAATAAATTAATATCGTAATAAATTAATACATGATTATAATAATTAGATTAATAATGATTATAAGTAATTAATATACTTTGAATTATATATTATTAGTAATATATTAATTAATATATAATTGTGACGGTAAATACATTGTCAATATTATAATTAATGGAATTACATAATATAATTATTACTAATATATAATTAGATAAACTGTAATTACGTAAATTGTAATTACATAATATAATTAGAAATTATGATGCTGATGATTATTATTATTATGATATTATCATTATATTAGTATTATAAATATTATAATTAGTATAATATTAATAAGCGTAATATAAAAAATAATTAATTAATAAAAGGATTAATAAGTATATTAATTAATATATTAGTAAACCAAACAAATTTAATAATAAATTATTATTATTATTATTATTAATGATAATATTGATAATTAAATAAGTAACTAGTAATAATAATAATAATGATGATAAAAAAAAAATTTCTTCTATTAATATATTATTAACAATAATAATAATGTGAATTTTTATTAGAATTTTTGAATAAAAATTCACAATCAGTAAAATACCAAATAATAGTTATTTGGATAGTTAATTAAGTAATTTTTAGAAAATTGTTTATATGTAACTCATTCTGATTCTGAATCCAAAGCATAGTAAATAGATTATTTGATTTCCAACCCATTCGGATTCCGATTGTAGCAGTTGAAGTAAACAACTGATTGTGATTCTCATTCTCACCCCAGCTCATTCTCATTCCAGCCCATTACAATTACAGCTCATTCCTATGACTGACAAGTAAACAAAACATAAAATTAATTTGGTACAAATTAGGATTATGAGGTATATAAATGCAAACAATTATAAACGGACTTGTGTGTCAAAAGTTGAAACCTAAAATTGCCTTATTTTGCCATAAAATAACAGGGGCTGCAACAGTAATAATGAAGTAATTACATCCTTGCTGTTGTAATAGCTTTTGCAAATCTCGTATTTAACGTAAAGGTTAGATCACGGAAAGAAAAAAAAAAGTGGTACGCAATCACGATTGCATGATGGTTGGACCCCAAAAAAACTTAGACTGTAATGCAGGATACAATATTCTGATATAGTTTTTACAAATGTGTGTTTATGTTTGTAGTTTTAGTTTTCATACTTTGTCAGTTGAATAGAAAAAGTGCATTTGAGTTTTGGTGTAGTAGTTCATTGCGTTGAAAAGAATCTTTTGCTTTGAAACCCAAAAATTTGAGTATAGTTAAGGCTGGAACATTACTCACAGTACCGAAACTGCCAATGAAGATCGTGAACGTTTTGCCTTTTCCGCGTAGGTATATCTATCGTTGTTTAGGTGGAGCTGGTAGAGTTGGCACCCGGGTGATTTGGGTAAAATGTCAGAAGATGTATTTGTTGCATTTTCTTTGACGATGAATTGCAATCGATATAAATTGCGGCACTCTCATTTTATGGATTAATTTCATAATGTTGGTGCATTTTTTTGCAGTTGCATTTATTTTCATGCATGGTTTATTGTTGGATCTGGTATAATATTGGGCTTTTATTGGTGATTCCAGGTTATGAAATTGATTATCTAAGTTGATGGCGTAAGGTATTGCATACAAGATTAGAGCTTATATCAATTAATTAACTTGTAGGTTAGTCAAATATTGGGGTTTCAATATGCAAGTGAAATAATTAAACATATAAAGCATAGTAAAATAGTCTTGTTAACGGTCTTGGGTGTTGAGATAGAGTTTAGTTGGAGTATTAATACGATAAAACTAAAGTCACTTAATAAATTAAGCTGGTATATATCAGTCCTTAGCTGGAATTTACGACATGAATAAGATGTAAAATTAATTCCTTTGGTCGAACTATGTTAATTTTGCGTTCTTGTGAACCTCATTTACATGTTATCTGGTGCAGGTAGCAATGCATGTCAGTTGGTGCATATAAAGTACCAGCTAGCGTTAGCTACAATGCTGGACTGGACTTATTAAAGAGCTTGGGTGCTGATTTGGCCATTGATAACAGAAAGTAAAATACTGAAGAACTGCCTGAGAAATTTGATGCAATTGCTAACATGTGCATTTCCATTGTCTTCACCTGTCAGCTCATATGTAATTAATCAAATCTTATATGTCATTTAAATATGTAACAAATTAGTTACAACTGCTATGTTTGCTATATTTCACAAAGTGACCCAAAAAATAAAGCACCCTTACATTCCACAAGCGAATAAACCATCCTTATTCCATTCATGAACTGAAATCAGCTTTAATGAACACTTAGGAAGCCAGGCAAAATCTACATTACTTAGGGCCATTATATATTGTCCACATCATTTCCAATGCTTGTACAGGAAGCAGCAAAGTACAATGTCTCCGGAATACATTCTTCAAAAATCCTGCCTTTTCAATCCTATATAGTGATTATTCAGCTCATGTCTACTGGGTGATCCAATTTTTTCAATCAAAATCTACTTCCATTATCAAGGATTCCTTCTATCAGTTTATAAATTATTAACATATATTCATATATCAAAGTGCATTACCAATTATCGATATGAATATATCAATATCATTTATTTTTTATTATATTTGTGTGTATATATATATATATATATATTGATATATATATATATATATATATATATATATATATTGATATATATATATATATATATCAAACTGCATTTATTTTATTATTCCCATTCTCTACTTCTCTTCCTGCCAATTTCTATTTTTCAACCAAACCTAACATCCTATGCCCATTTTTACTTGTTCATCCCTACCCAACGGCTTTGTAAGGCACTCCCAGACAACTGCTTGCTACGAAATTGCGAGTATATATGAGCTCACAATATACCCTCCACAGGCTTCGCAAAGTGACTATCTCAACCCACTTTACTCCACCACAACTCAAGTGGTTGTATTCCAAACCAAACGACTTCAACTGACAATTATTAACCTTACGGTGTCACTTTTTCCTCAAATAAATCCCCAATTTGGCGATAATAACACTAATCTGCTTTGTACCCACTCACCCTCTAACTGAATCCTTTGTTTTTTGTATCAAAACCTAACTTACCCTACTTAAGAAGATTAAATACTTCATTACACCTTTCTCAAAACAGTTTGAAGACAATAATGTCCACAATCCTGGCCTGTACACTTCAGCCTTGGGGAGACAGATGATCTTTATCTTTTTTAGTTTTCATTTTACTGGTACTGTTCTTTTAGCCAGTTACCCATTTCCCAATTGTTAAATCTCAGCCATCAAATACCTTCGTCTGTAATCTAAAGGCCCATTTACTAAAAGACAAACGACTGGGGTACCAAACCCATGACGCAAGGTAGCTGGATCCTATAGAGACAACATTGATCCAATGTTATCATATATATGACTCCTTTTTAAGTGCGAATGATGCAGAAATGTTATTAAGCCGAATGGTTTTACAGCGAATTCAACACTGACTCTACTAAACCATATAGCTTAATAGCGGTCCGCATGAAAAAAAATGAGGGCGCCCGCACCTAAGAATTTTCATCATAGATTTTATTAAAGTCCGAGAAAATTTTTAAGCCATATGATTTGATAGTATAATGACATTATACTATTAAATTATATGCCTTAATAGATTTTTCGAACTTTAATGAAATACGGAATTTTTGTTTAGAACATTTCTAATATGTATATATATATATATATACACATACAGAGTCCTTTAGTGCTTACTAAAGTACAAAAAACACATATTTTAATATATTGAAAATTATATTTTTTTGTCTGTTAGTATATTGAAATATTTATTTTTTGTCTGTTAGTAATATCCTCATTTTGTTAAAATAAGGATGTCTGCACTTTATATATATACAGTATATATATATATATATATGTATGTATGTATATTATAATACACATTACATCTGCCCCGTTTAGACATGCATCCTGCTTGGTGTTCTTGACTAATTGTCCTTAATTACCCCTTGTTTTTGAGGCGCTAATTTTCGGGACTTACCAGGTGTATTGGTTGATAAAAAGAATAAGGTAGGGCCGTAGGGTACTTATAATTAATTAAAGTACTCCACACATCCAGCATATGAAAGTCTACGTACCCCATTAATTTCTTCAAACAATTAACCTCGATCCTAACTGAAGTCATAAATTATTTATAATTACATCAATGCTTTACTAGATTATAAGGATATATTCCCCAACTGCTATCGACTTTTTGGGCCAATTAAAGAGACAACTTACAATTCAATATTTTTGGCACTTAATTATTCTATTGCCAGTGTTTCTGATGGTACATGCTATTTAAAAAACATAGACGTTAATCTTAATTAGTTATGAAGATCTTGGTTCCGCTCTGAGATGCAACAATTAGCAAATTAACTGTTTAATAATTAATTAGGCTAATATGAAAAATATCGTACAATTTTATCTTATCTTTATTTTTAATGGACTAATGGAATTAACACATTGACACAATAATTTTATTAAATTAAGGAAGACAAATTACATGGACACAAATAAAAAATATCTCTTGCATGTCTCAAGAGATCTTAGTAGCTCAACTGAACCAAATGGAAATTCACACAATTAACAAGTAATAATAGTACCCATTCTTTTATTTAATTGAACATAGCCTAAAAAAGTAACACTGGATGCACTTAAACAATGTAATCAAGATTTCTTCCATATTGAGAACAACAAAAAGATCAAGGTTGCCGTCATTCACTTTCTCATCATCATTCAAACTTATAAGTGTAACAAAGAAACCCTCGAACCACTCGTTACTTGAAAATTTCATATGATAAAATTTATTTATAAATGTATTAATTAAAATAACAATTAGAAATGAAATTCAGAGTTGGCCTAAAAACCTGCGTAAGGAGTCTCCATATTTTTCAAATCAGAAAAGATCTTGCTAGCTTCCGGTGATGAACTGTAATCAAAACTCAAAAGTAAGTTGCCTTTGTTTCTTGTGTGGTATGATGATATATAGAATGAAGGTGGGGTGATCGCAGCGTAGTTAATGCATGTGCTGTAGATACGGATCAACGGCTGACGTTTCCTCAGAGTTGATCAACAGCTGAAATTTAATTAAAAGATAACGGGATTACAGCTGTTGAATGTTGACGTTGAATTTCCTACATCGATCGGATCTCTGATAAAAGATTTGAGTTTAATTAAATGATCCCGAAGACCCGATGCTGGCGGGGATCAAGTTTCTATCAATTAATAATAAAAGGAAATAAAATAAGGGTAGAGTTTCTACACTCTAAATTTCAGTCTGAACACTCTAATTTTTAATAAAATATTAATATAAAAATATCCTTCATATAATTTAGTAATATGAATAATTAAATTTAAGTTAATAATAGAACACTATCACTCTTAATAATTTTATCATAAACTTTATAATTTTCTTCAATATCAAATCTAGTTCATCAGTATAAAAGGAAATATTAAAGATTTAATATATACCCAATAAGCAGCGAACTACAGAAGTTGAAAAACAAATTTTGTTTATGCAGAAAAAACAAGCAATATTATTTTGTTTTTGAAAGAATAAAAAATAAAACCGTGAAGTTCCAAAAAGGGGGAAGAAAAAAGAAATCAGCTGCACTGTTGCTCAAAGATTATCAATTAGAAATATAAACTAGATTTTAGTCTGTAACACTCTATAAAAATAAGAGAAATTTTCTTCTTTAAAGAAAATTTATTTTCTTTGAAGCGAGTGAGAGTGATATTTTATTAAAGAGAGATTTGATTTTGAATACTTGTGTAAATTGAGCTTTTGTGCTCATGTATGAATAAGAGTCAAATTTATCTTTTTTATATTATTTCTGAAAAGTTTTCATGGTATTAGAGCATTCGAAAGTCCTTAAATTTATGGGTTTAGGCTTTGTCATCATGTCAACGATGGGTTTTCAGAGCATGGTGGTCTAAAGGTGAGCTGTGAGTTTCTTTTTAAATTATGCTTCAATTTCTTCAAAAAAAAATTATAAAATTGCACCATCAATCCCCACACTTCGGCTATCACAAACAAATTGATGTCAAAAGAAAAAGGAATCCTCAAAATTGATGTTTTTCTTGATAAAATCAATGGAATGGTTTTCTAAATAAAATAATTTCATGACAAGATCAAAGGAGTGAAGACAAAATCCTTGAGTGAGGATTTCCTTAAAAACAATTGAAGGAACGGCTTTCATATTGAAAGAATTCCTTGATCAAAGGAATTTATTGCTTTTGAATTTTTATGGTCTATAAAAAGTGTACATGAAAATAATTAGAAGATTTCCTAGACAAATGATTTGATAGTATAATGACAAATGATTTGTGGTATGATGATATATAGAATGAAGGTGGGGTGATCGCAGCGTAGTTAATGCATGTGCTGTAGATACGGATCAACGGCTGACGTTTCCTCAGAGTTGATCAACAGCTGAAATTTAATTAAAAGATAACGGGATTACAGCTGTTGAATGTTGACGTTGAATTTCCTACATCGATCGGATCTCTGATAAAAGATTGAGTTTAATTAAATGATTCCGATGCGGGCGGGGGTCAAGTTTCTATCAATTAATAATAAAAGGAAATAAAATAAGGGTAGAGTTTCTATACTCTAGATTTCAGTCTGAACACTCTAATTTTTAATAAAATATAATTATAAAAATATCCTTCATGTAATTTAGTAATATGAATAATTAAATTTAAGTTAATAATAGAATACTATCACTCTTAATAATTTTATCATAAACTTTATAATTTTCTTCAATATCAAATCTAGTTCATCATTGTAAAAGGAAATATCAATATTATCATTAATAATAATAATAATAATAATAATAATAATAATATATTAGTTAATATACTTATTAATCCTTTTATTAATTAATTATTTTTTATATTACGCTTATTAATATTATACTAATTATAATATTTACAATACTGATATAATGATAATATCATAATAATAATAATCATCATCATCATAATTTCTAATTATATTATGTAATTACAATTTACGTAATTACAGTTTATCTAATTATATATTAGTAATAATTATATTATGTAATTCCATTAATTATAATAATATATTAATTATAATATTAACAACGTATTTACCGTCACAATTATATATTAATTAATGTATTACTAATAATATATAATTCAAAGTATATTAATTACTTATAATCATTATTAATCTAATTATTATAATCATGTATTAATTTATTACGATATTAATTTATTAATCTATTACTAATAATATATTACTTATTATAATCTATTCATATATTAGTTTTAATTTATTATTTGACTAATTATAATAATTTTTTTCATTTACGACAAATATGGGAATTTTTTGCTTTGTCCGGGGGCAAAATGGTCAATCTTATGAGTATTACATTGATTCCGCGGGGGGGGGGGGGGGTGGGCTCGTGAATCAATTTCCATTCCTAATTCCCAAAGTGGTGTGGGCGATTTATAATCTGATTCCGATTTCTAACCATATTTTTCGAAGTAAAGACTGTCAATAATTTCAATTTCAGATTCCTATTCCCCAATTCGGAAAGTAAATACAGCAATAGTGTAAATTATCTATCCATTCATGCAAGGATTTTTTTCACCTCCACTTTAAAAAATACGAATGAAATATACTATTGTTTACAATTCAAGAATGAGATTAGTTATTGTATCCATCCTCAACGGCCAAATTCACTTTTTTCCTTAGTTTTCCACCAATTACTTACGCAATGCATTTCCTCATCATTTCCAAATATTTCATATCAATCTTAGCCCAACCATACTTGCACGCTTCCCCCAAGTTGTTCTTAACCATTAGTTGTATACACCTGGTTTCTGTTGTTGTAAATGCGTTAGTTGTCAAGAAACTGCCAACCTGTTACATGTCCTCGTTTATGAAAAACTTGTTTTCTTATAATGACCGGCCCATTACCTTTTTCTCAGGTTCCTCCCAATTGTCTATGTCGCTTTTCTGCAGCCGTCAGATCAAAACCAATGGTCACTTGGCTAAAAGACAAACGACTGGGGTACCAAACCCAAGCCGTATTGTAGTTGCAGCCTGTCTCTATATATTTTGATGTATGTGAAAAGTGATTTTACAAAAACAATTTTTTCCTAATCATTAAGATCAGCTTTTTTGTGTATATATCCTTGTTATTAATAAGGGTAAATATTTATTTCGTTCTTATATTTTAGATTAAGTGTTTGGGTTGTTCTTATATTTTAAAAAATACTTCAAAACACTCTTATTATTAATAATAGTACTCTCATATCCTTATTTTTTTAAAACTTTTATTATAACTTCTTTAAATTAATTTACAAAGTTTAGAGCTGTGTATAAATCGAGCCATGACAAGGTCTTAATTAGCAACAATAGATGGAACGTATAAATAGTGTTTGGAGCATCACAGATGTTTCGTTCCAAGTGCTTATAAGAGAACAGAGGATTGATGCGGATGGTTTCTTGCTCCAATTCGTTGTGATGGTCCGATAAATTTGAAGGTTTTGTGAAGAAATTCATAGTTTTTTAACTTGTTACTTAGTTATTGCTTACACTTCAAAAGCTGGTATATTATATGATGTTGCAGAGATATCAGTCTCCCTCGATCCTTGTTTGACAAACAAGTTAAATTATCATCTTAAAATTATCATCTTAAATCTAACTTTAATAGCAACACAAATCTAGAGAGCAGATGAGAGAGAAAAGAAAAACATTAAAAAAAGTTATTTTAAAATATTCGTACTCTAATTTTTTATATATTTAATTTCTTGAAGTTTGATCACTATCAATCTACCAAATGATGGATAAAGATATAAAAACAAAATTTATTTATTTATGTTGCCTTAGGGAAAAAAAGAATAAATTAATTGATATTGCCAGCAAATTATTGAATCATATCCAAGTAAACAGGTAGCTTGAAATTAAATATGATCTAATCTAGAAATTTGTAGCCAAGCATCTTCTAGACCGAATCGGAATCTCAATCTTTTTTCATCAGAGAAATCCGATCGATGTAGGAAATTCAATGTCAACTTTTAACAGCTGCGTGCTACTTCATGTGTATATCATACCAGAACCAAGAACTCACACAACTACTAGCTACTTGAATAATTTTGAAGAATATGGAAGCTGCTTGTACTTCAATTTAGGACAAGCTCATATGAATTCCATTTCTACTTCTTATATTAATAATATACGTAATCTGTTTTAAAAAATTTTCTGTTATGAAATTTTCAAATAAGATTGAATGGTTTGAGACGCTTGCTACAGAGAAAATGCATTTTTTGAGCGAATGCTGGGTATAACTCCTGAATAACTAGTGTATGATAATTTTGATCTTCTTGTTGTCCCTCAATACGCGGAAACTCTAACGAGACTTGTTAACTGGATAATAAATTTGATTTGTTTTCAGTTGAGTAAATGTTGTGCTTCTAAAATTTTGTATTTCGGATATAAAATGATGTGGTACCTCAAAATGCCGTTTCATATCATTTTGTCAATAAGGGATACAAATTTTATAAGTGTAATGTTACACTTGGTGTTATGTTTAAATAAATACAAGGACATGTATTATTGATAAAAAGATTGAACAGATAGTGTAGGTTCAGAAATATTGGAGCTTATTGAAGCCCTGATACCATAAACAATTTTTCTATAGTAAGATGAAAACTGAATTAGTTTTCCGTCTCTTATTCAATCGTTACAGAGGTGAATATAAACTTGAACATATATACTCAGAAATGAAAGATTATAAAGACAATATTCACTCTCTGTTAGAGATCAATTTATAAGCTAGCCGTTGGAGCAAATCAAGGTCTGATTTAGTCCTTCAATTTCTGCCCATTGATGCTTTAATTGTAAGGACGAGGTGCTGCGGTCTTCTAGCCTTTTGTGTTGCTAATTTGGTTTCTATCCATTATTGTCGGTCCACGATCTATTATAGGAGGGTTTTGGTTTAACTAATAATAAGATCTCTTATGATATATAAGAGATTTTCTTTGTTTACGTCTATGTTCTTTGATATTTGTTAAAATTATATTTAAAAAATTTTTATCGTGTGTTACTGT
Organism: Clausena lansium; assembly: GCA_030449835.1. NCBI lineage: Eukaryota > Viridiplantae > Streptophyta > Magnoliopsida > Sapindales > Rutaceae > Clausena > Clausena lansium. Next base: position 992,845 of record JASUUF010000146.1, on the reverse strand, counting down.
GTTGATTCATTTATTTTTTTTTTTTAGACCTCAACTACAGGACGAAATTTTATTGGAGAAAAGAAAACAAGTTACATTGCTATAGGGAAGCAAATAAATAAGGAATGTAATGTTTCAAGCTGCACTAGCATGTCTATGATAAATAATAATCTTTAATGATGTACGACGATATTTTAGAATTTTTTATTTTAATTAGAGTCAATTATGAAATGTGTCTTAGTCTTTTATTTATATTATAATTGTGATTTAGTTTTTCTTTTTAAGTTAATTTAAGAAAGTATGTTTACTCTATTATAAATAGAGAGGTCTTGTTGTTATTTTCATAACTTCAGCTTCGATAATTCAATAAAAACCCCTCTTTTAAAATTTTCTTTAGAATTATCTATCAAAATATCGACTGCAAAGTCGTTTCGATTAGAGACAGATATAATCACGCTTCGATTAGAATATAATCTAATCAAGTTGGCTTGGTTATGTACTAGAATAATATTTAGTGTTTGTCTATTCTATCAATTCTGCTTTCGCTACGTTGCTCTATAAGTGGGTATCACAACAATCTGTGCCAATTGCATAGCTTTTCGTGCCACCGTATCCATCAGCCACAAATCACCCAAATCCCCTACCACTGTTTTAAAAAAATTAAAAAAAAGAAATCAGAAAAATCCCAAATTTTGAAACCCCAGCCGCCACAACCCAAATGTCACTCCTCAATCTGACGACTGCCGACACCAGCTGCTGCAACCAACCGAATCACCTTATTTTGGCGTCCAAATCCCAACCATCACAACCGGATTCCTGCCACCAGGACCACCGCGTGAAGCCATAAAACCCCGTGAGCTCTGCCACACCAATCACAACCAATCAACCATTCTAGCAGTCATCCTCACCGTCCAGAACCACCATCAGATTCGCCAGCCACCGCCGACCAACTCCACCCTCAACCGACGCCTGCAACCACCTCACTAATGCAACCCAAACTCGCAAGCCACCACCCTAAAACCTGCTGCCTTCGGCCACCTTCATCGTCGATCACCGCCACTACAAGAATCCCTACTCACTACCCAACAATACCCCCACCAACTGTGGTCCTTAACCACCACAAGAACCGCCACACAGAAAAACCTCAAAACCCGTGGGTTCCACCACTTCCACTGCCGTGAATCGGGCCAATCCACGGCTACCATTGTGCTCCTCACTCTCACAGCTTTCAAGTATAACCATCTTCGTTCCTTTTTATGGCCACCAACCGCCAATGACAAAGACTCCAATTCAAGATTAATACTGCTACAAAAAAAAATTCGCTTGGCCTATCAAGAATTGTTTAATAATCTTCCGAATTTTTCTGAGTATGTTGTCGAAAAATTGTAAGGTGAGCTTGTTGCTATGATTTTTGAAATGCAAATTGGCATGGTGGTTGAATTAAATATGGCAACAACAATTAAGACCCCTGACTGGTGGCTTGATTATAATTTATAGGGCTACTACACATGTCTGTAATGATGAAGCACAGTATACAAAATATGATGAGATGACAAACAGTCAAGAGGAAGTGCCGAACTTTAATTTTACATCTGGAAGAAACTTAGGGTGCGTTTGGTAACGTTTTGTGGCTGGATGTTCTTTGTTTTCCAAAAACGAAAAATAAAACTTGTTTAGTTAAGTTGTTTCTAGATAAATAGTTAAAAAAGTAGATAATGAAAAATTGTCGTTCTCAATCTCTTGTAAGGAAAACTAAAGAACGCCAAATTGGTTCTTGAGTTTTCGGAGAAGACATGAGAAAAAGTAGTTCTTAAGTTTTCCAAGCGTGAGAAAAAGAAAAGCCAAAAGTTATATTGGGCCCACCACTTTTATTAATTAAACTATGAGTAATGATAGATATCCCAACATTTAAGTCTCACTTTGAGTCCCAGTTAATGTGTCACTCATTCATTGAAGGATGCTGAGTTATAAAATTCATCATCCAATAAATGAGTTACACACAGCATTACGACTCAAATTGAGATTCAAATGTTATGATACCAATCATTACTGTTAAATTATTATTTTATTCATTATTTATTCTACTTTACCTGCACCTTATCATTTTGTTAACAAAAGCCTGCACTTTTACGAATACACTACACCACTTTTACTTCTTATCTTCTTCTACTGTAAGTCTGTAACAGCTAAACAGAGTAAGATAAGATCCAGGTACATTTTTTTTTTATTTTAATTTTGTTTTATTTTATTATCCATTAAATGTCTATAATAAATATAATTGTAGTATTAATTTTTAATTTGTTATATGCTAATTAATTCTATATTTATTATTTTATTTTTCATTTTATTTTAACTTCTTAAACTCAATAAATTGTGAGAGCTTTTTCTAAAAATTATTATTGCTAAATGAAATTTGATTTCATTTTGATTAAAATTATAATAATAAAGATAAAATATATAAATAAATTGAAGAAAATTATTTTATAAAAAATCCTATAAAAAATTCTATATTTTTAGACAAACAACCAAATGTATTTTTATTATTTTTCACATTTTCAAAGAAACATTGCTGTTTCATTTTTATATACTGTTTTGAAAATAACCTACCAAACAAATTTTTATTTTAAAAAGCATCACATCAAAAACATCATTCTCCTTCTTTAAAATAAGAGCAAAAAATATTAATTAAAAAATATTACCAAACGCACCCTTACTCTTATTAAGGTTTTTCACATCCTAGAAATTAGAAAAAATTTTGTTTTTGCAAATCTTTTATGTAAAAGCGATATTAAAGTTGTACTTGAAACTGAAAAATTAATATTGTCAAAGAATAGAGTATTTGTTGGAACGGACTATTTATGTAATGGGATGTTTAAAATAAGTATCAATAAAGAGATTTCTTCTGCTTATATTGTTGGTGGTTCTTCATTATGGCATTGTCGTTTGGCATATTTAAATTAACTTTAGGTCTTTAAAATGTATGTCTAAGCATGGCTTGATTTCCTATGATGATTGTTTGAGGAAGAAATATAAAAGTTATGATAGAGCGTCACGTGTCTATGAAGAGAGTTTCCACTTAAAATGGGAACATGAGGTGTTTGGGATGCCCAGGGTACCCTATTTATTTAAGGTGATTTTACTAGTCAATGATACCTGGGATACCCCAAGGACACCTCAGGGTACCCCAATTTAGCTTGTGCTACTCTCGCCATCAAGGGTATGGTATTCTATTTAGGATACCTCGGATACTCTATCTGGGGTATCCCAAGTCATTTGGGGTACCCTAGATATACGTCAAAGGAGTTAAAGGATACGCTGTACATAAATGGGATGGTCAAATGGTCCACAAAATATCCTCCACGCGGCTGTCCTTATCTCAAAAAGATAATATTTGATTTGGCATAATCAAATAGAGGGTATCTTGTCTATAAAGTGGAGACAAACAGCTGTCCTTGGCTGCTGCCCTTACAGCTGTCCAGACAGCCTCTGCAGGAATATTCAGCATTGCCCAGCCAACGTATGCCACGTGTACCAAATGACAAAATCTATCAATAACGGCTACACAATTCCCCATGCTCATTTCTAACGACCCAAAAAGATAAAATGTGACAAAAGAAAGAGGAATATTCTGACATTGACAGCAAAATCAACATTGGAAAATGTACCACGTGGCGGGCTACCCCATCAGCACTATGAAAAGGATAGCCAGGTTTATTCTTGGGATGAGGCTTTTCACCATCACACACACAGAACACAAAAGGTTGAGGCCTTTGTTCTTCTGCCTCTTTCTCCATTTTCAGAGAGCTTGCAAGCTCTCCACTTCTCAAAAGCGTGAGTTGCTGACTTGAGCGTCGGAGTGTAGTCGCCGGCCACCGCCGACTCCACCTCTAACCTCGTTTTCTTGGTTTTGCAGGTCCAGGGCACCTCTCAAAACATCCCCTTAAAAAATCTCAACTTCCCCCATTAACACCCACCTTGCAACCAGTTACCTCCATTAAAAAAAAAAACTAAAACAGCCTACACCCAACAACTCAGCGAGGTACGCCTCAACCCGAAAATAAATTTCATTGTTTTTGGTGGATTTTACCCTTTCACTCGGCTTACCCAAAATCCATCGAAAACAATGATAAAATTGAAAATAAATTGACGTATACGTATAAGTAAAATTGATAAAGAAATTTTTTCCAAAAATTGAAAAAAATACACAATTTTAGAATTAATTCATTCCGACATTTGTGAATTCAATGGTACGTTAACTAGGGGAGATAAAAGTTATTTTATCACCTTCGTCAATGAATATTTTTGATATACTTATGTGTATTTAATATTTAATGAAGATGAAAGTTTTGGATTTCTTTAAACATTGTAAAGCTGAAGTTGAGAATCACAAAGAAAAGAAAATTAAAATACTTCGTACTGATAGAGGTGATAAACTATGCTGGTTTCATGTCTTTGTCGGCCAAATGGGCTTAAAAGTGCAGTGTTTGCATCAGTCGTTGTTGGCCCAATGGGTTTAAGCAGGTTTGTTGGTATTTGAAAAAAACAAAAGATTTTATATGCAATTTCTTCTTTGAGTAATTATGACATCGTCAAAACTCAAATGTCTATCGAGAATGTATTTCTCAATTAACTCTATATATTTTTTAATTAAATTACTTCGATTCATCATTTTTTTTAACAAAAATTATTATTTTTAATAAAAATGTAAAAATATGAAACTAAGTGTTTGGAAGAAAAGAAAATCGGAGAAAATTAAAGAGAAAGAAACAGAGAGTTCCAGAACCTTTTATTGATCAGCTCATAAAAAATTTAGCTGTGTGCTCAGCTCAATTTATAGTTGCTGAGCTTCACTTAACAAATAACTACCTTGATCTAGTACATCCAATCATCAACTGCCGCATGGCAGCCGTTACAACAAAACCACACCCACAATATTTCACTAAACAGCTACACTAAAACGTTTGCTAACTGTTTGGACACGTCATCTTCACTTCACACATCAGCACCAGCTCATCAGCTCCGCATGAGCACACCAACATCAATCAGATTGAAAACAAGATGCAAGAACTAAAGATCGATTCCAGAAAGAATCTAATCTGATGACTAAGATAATCAACAAGTTTAATAAGCAACACCCTGAACCAAGAACAATCACAATCAAGAAACAAAGAGTGATTTACGTGGTTCAGCTGTACTAATTTGTACAATGTTTTCTGAAACACTTTTTTGGAAAATGTTTTCTGAAACATTTTTTAATGGCTCTCAAGCATCTCATGGATACAATAATTTGTGATTAATTAATTGAGTAAAAGATAATTGAAGTTAGTATTTAGCTTTTGACTCGATATATATTCCTTTTGCTGGGAACTACTGTTTATCGCTCTGTCGGTAATAATTATAAGATTATAAATATATAAATTCAAGTGAAGGACGGATCAACGGCATATGTTTAATCGTAGATTAGCGGAAATCGGATTAACGGCTATATAGTTCAATTTGCGAGAATAATATGGGAACTTGCTTGCACAGCGAACACAAACTAATAACCAGCTCAAAAAACGATGTCGTATTCGTGCAGATGAGTTTGATTCACCACCTTTCTTCACAAATTATAAAGTACATTGCTACTTAATTTATGGGTCAGATTTGATATACATCCAGTTATAGTGGTACATATATATATATATATATATATGTATCAAGGAAATTAGTACACTCTTTCAATATCACTTTACGTGATTCTCTTTATAACTTAGGAAATTGTGTTCATAATTTCAGTAACATATTTTAATACTTTACAATCTTTTATTATATTAAACTAAATTTTTTTAATAAATGTAAACATAACATTAAAATAAATATATAAAAATTTAAATTATTTTCAATATGATATAAAATAATTTAAATATTATTAATAGACGATATATATTTTATTAATTGTAAAATCTATTTAACCGAAAGATTAATTAAAATTTTTATAATAAATACAAATATATTATTAAAATAAATATAATAATTTACATCTAAAAATTATTTTGCACATTAAAAATAGTCTAATATCAAATTAAATTATTTAAATTATATTTGTACTTATTAAAAAATTTTAAAGTCGAATTTTTAGTTACCATTTACAAAGAGTATTATAATCAAAAGAAATTTTAATATCCCTTATTAAAAACTTGGGGTTTGCATGATTATTTTCACAAACCTTAGAGTGTAGGTGTCCTTTTCTAAAAAAAAAAATATTTATTTATTTATATTGCCGGTTGGGAAAACAACATAAATTAATTGATATTGCCAGCAAATTATTGATTCATATCCAAGTAAACGGATAGCTTTTGAAATTAATTATGATTTAAGAAATTTATAGCGAACTATCTTTGTTGACCGAATCGGAATCTCAATCTTTTTGACAGAGAAATCCGATCGATGCAGGAAATACAATTCCAACTTTTAACAGCTGCGGGCATCTTTAATGTACATGTATATATCATTCCAAAACCAAGAACTCACACAATTAGAAATGTTTCAACGCAAGATCTTCAATTTGTTAAAGTCTGGGAAAGGTATTAAACCGTGTGGATTAATAGTGTAATGACCATGAAAACTATCAAACTATAATGTTTAATAACTTTCTCGAACTTTAATAAAATTCAGGATTATAGACTAGATCAGCTAACTCTCCTTACTCCTCACACAACTACTAACTACTTAAATAATATTGAAGAATTTGAAAGCTATCTTTGAAAACTTTCAGAAATAATATATAGAAAATAAATTTCACTCTTTTTAATTCAGGAGCGTAAATGCTTATTTATATAAGTATTTGAAACATGAAAATAGAAATGATACAATTAACATAATTTGGAAATAATGATTAATTAACAAAGATTAAGTCGATCAATCTTTCTTAATCAATAGTTAAGATAGCGTCAATCATTTGATTGATCGTTTTTTTTTATTAATATTGCTTGATTCTTATCATCAAGTTGGCGAGAATATTTTTGAACTCCTAGCTTGTCTTTAAAAATTATAAATCCCTGATTTTTATTTATAGTCTCATCAAATGCCCTGCAATAAATCAGGAAGTACTCCTTTGAAATTTGTCTAGGAAATCTTCTAATTATTTTCATGTACACTTTTTATAGACCATAAAAATTCAAAAGCAATAAATTCCTTTGATCAAGGAATTCTTTCAATATGAAAGCCGTTCCTTCAATTGTTTTTAAGGAAATCCTCACTCAAGGATTTTGTCTTCACTCCTTTGATCTTGTCATGAAATTATTTTATTTAGAAAACCATTCCATTGATTTTATCAAGAAAAACATCAATTTTGAGGATTCCTTTTTCTTTTGACATCAATTTGTTTGTGATAGCCGAAGTGTGGGGATTGATGGTGCAATTTTATAATTTTTTTTTGAAGAAATTGAAGCATAATTTAAAAAGAAACTCACAGCTCACCTTTAGACCACCATGCTCTGAAAACCCATCGTTGACATGATGACAAAGCCTAAACCCATAAATTTAAGGACTTTCGAATGCTCTAATACCATGAAAACTTTTCAGAAATAATATAAAAAAGATAAATTTGACTCTTATTCATACATGAGCACAAAAGCTCAATTTACACAAGTATTCAAAATCAAATCTCTCTTTAATAAAATATCACTCTCACTCGCTTCAAAGAAAATAAATTTTCTTTAAAGAAGAAAATTTCTCTTATTTTTATAGAGTGTTACAGACTAAAATCTAGTTTATATTTCTAATTGATAATCTTTGAGCAACAGTGCAGCTGATTTCTTTTTCTTCCCCCTTTTTGGAACTTCACGGTTTTATTTTTTATTCTTTCAAAAACAAAATAATATTGCTTGTTTTTTCTGCATAAACAAAATTTGTTTTTCAACTTCTGTAGTTCGCTGCTTATTGGGTATATATTAAATCTTTAATATTTCCTTTTATACTGATGAACTAGATTTGATATTGAAGAAAATTATAAAGTTTATGATAAAATTATTAAGAGTGATAGTGTTCTATTATTAACTTAAATTTAATTATTCATATTACTAAATTATATGAAGGATATTTTTATATTAATATTTTATTAAAAATTAGAGTGTTCAGACTGAAATTTAGAGTGTAGAAACTCTACCCTTATTTTATTTCCTTTTATTATTAATTGATAGAAACTTGATCCCCGCCAGCATCGGGTCTTCGGGATCATTTAATTAAACTCAAATCTTTTATCAGAGATCCGATCGATGTAGGAAATTCAACGTCAACATTCAACAGCTGTAATCCCGTTATCTTTTAATTAATTTCAGCTGTTGATCAACTCTGAGGAAACGTCAGCCGTTGATCCATATCTACAGCACATGCATTAACTACGCTGTCTATATATAGATGTGTATCATCATATCACACAAGAAACAAAAGCAACTTACTTTTGAGTTTTGAATTTTGATTACAGTTCATCACCGGAAGCTAGCAAGATCTTTTCTGAGTTGAAAAATATGGAGACTCCTTACGCAGGTTTTTAGGCCAACTCTGAATTTCATTTTTAATTGTTATTTTAATTAATACATTTATAAATAAATTTTATCATATGAAATTTTCAGGTAACCAGTGGTTCGAGGGTTTCTTTGTTACGCTTATAAGTTTGAATGATGATGAGAAAGTGAATGACGGCAACCTTGATCTTTTTGTTGTTCCTCAATATGGAAGAAATCTTGATTACACTGGTTAAGTGCATCCAGTGTTACTTTTTTAGGCTATGTGCAATTAAATAAAAGAATGGGTACTGTTATTACCTGTTAATTGTGTGAATTTCCGTTTGGTTCAATTGAGCTACTAAGATCTCTTGAGACATGCAAGAGATATTTTTTATATGTGTCCATGTAATTTGTCTTCCTTAATTTAATAAAATTATTGTGTGTCAACGTGTTAATTCCATTAGTCCATAAAAAAAAAGATAAGATAAAATTGTATGATATTTTTCATATTAGTCTAATTAATTATGCTCTCTGTCTTCTTGAAAATTATTATTAAACAAACTCTATTTATTACGTAGCTAATTGTTGCAGTTCAGAGGGGTACCAAGATCTTCATAACTAATTAAGATTAACGTCTATGTTTTTAAAATAGCATGTACCATCAGAAACACTGGCAATAGAATAATTAAGTGCCAAAAATATTGAATTGTAAGTTGTCTCTCTTTAATTGGCCCAAAAAGTCGATAGCAGTTGGGGAATATATCCTTATAATCTAGTAAAGCATTAATGTAATTATAAATAATTTATGACTTAAGTTAGGATCGAGGTTAATTGTTTGAAGAAATTAATGGGGTACGTAGACTTTCATATGCTGGATGTGTGGAGTACTTTAATTAATTATAAGTACCTTACGGCCCTACCTTATTCTTTTTATCAACCAATACACCTGGTAAGTCCCTAAAATTAGCGCCTCAAAAACAGAGGGTAATTCAGGACAATTAGTCAAGAACACTAAGCAGGATGCATGTCTAAACGGGGCAGATGTAATGTGTATTATAATATATATATATAAAGTGCGGACATCATTATTTTAATAAAATGAGGATATTACTAACAGACAAAAAAATTTAATTTTCAATTTATTAAAATATTTGTTTTTGTACTTTAGTAGACAGTAGAGAAGGACTCTATATATAAATATATATATACATATTAAAAATGTTCTAAGCAAGAATTCCGTCCTTCATTAAAGTTCGAAAAAACTATTAAGGCGTGTAATTTAATAGTATAATGTCATTATACTATCAAATCATATGGCTTAAAAATTTTCTCGGGCTTTAATAACATCTATGATGGGAATTCTCAGGTGCGTGCGTCCTCATTTTTTTTTATGCAGACCGCTGTTAAGCTATACGATTTAGTAGATATAAAAACAAATTTTATTTATTTATGTCCAAGTAAACAGGTAGCTTGAAATTAATTGATATGCCAGCAATTAATTGATATGCCAATTATTATTGATTGATATGCCAGCAAATTATTGATTCATGTCCAAGTAAACAGGTAGCTTGAAATTAAATATGATCTTATCTAGAAATTTGTAGCCAAGCATCTTCCAGACCGAATCGGAATCTCAATCTTTTTCCATCAGAGAAATCAGATCGATGTAGGAAATTCAATGTCAACTTAAGTGAGTTTGATATTATCTTCAAACCTCGCTCAGCCATCAAAGCTCAAGCCATCGCCGATTTCATTGCGAATTTGCCAATGGCTCGGGGGTGAGAAGATCCCAGGGTACCGAGAGCGAGGCTACACCAAAGAGTAGAAGAGGAACAAATTTGGGAAATATATGTGGATGGCTCTTCTAATTCATATGCAAGTGGCGCCTGGAGTAATCATCGTCGACCCGGACAACGTGAAGTTGTGCTATGCCTTGCAATTCGGATTCGTGGCTTCAAACAATGAAGCCGAGTATGAAGCAATTATTGCGAGGTTAAGGATGTCAAAAGCTTTGGGAGCAAAAAGGGTCCACATCAAAAGCAACTCTCAACCGGTGGTAAGTCGATCACTACGGTGTACCAAGCAAAAGGGGAAAACATGAAGGGGTACCTCGAAAAAACCGGAGAGCGATATCTCAATTTAGTGAAGTAAAAGTTGAAAGGGTACCCCTGAATAGAGAAGCTGTGAAGCCGATAATTTGGCCGAGATGGCCTCATTCGAACAGCCCAATCGAGCGATCCCTATCATGACCGGGCATATACCCGCGCCCACCGTTGATCTTCCGAACCTATAGAAGTGGGGTCATTGTCTCGAAGCGATACCCTGGATGGAGCCTATTGTAAGATACCTCAAGCATGGAGGCCTACCTCAAGACTAAGGCGAAGTAAGAAGGTTGAAGTACAAAGCTGCGCGGTACTGTCTTATTGATGACACCCTATACAGAAGAGGATTTACTCTGCCATATTTGAAATGCCCAGGAGGTGAGCAAGCCGAATATGTCTTAAGGGAGATACACGAGGGAATATGCAAAGAACCACTATGGGGCCCAATCATTAGCACAAAAAGCTCTCCGACAAGGGTACTACGGCCTACGATGAAGGAGGATGCTAAGGATGTAGTGAGAAATTGTGACAAATGCCAAAGATTCGCTAAGGTACCCCACCTACCACTGGAGAAATTAACAGTCATGTCCTCTCCTTGGCCTTTCGTTGTCTGGGGTGTAGACCTCATCGGCCAACTACCAACTGGAAGAGGGCAGGCGAGGTATGCCATTGTTGCTGTGGACTATTTTATAAAATGGGTAGAGGCGGAACCCTTAGCAAGCATCACGGAGAGGAAAACCACCGAGTTCATTTGGAAGAGCATCATTTGCGAGATATGGTATCCCCAATGCCATCGTCGGCGATAACGAAAAGCTATTCGACAATGAGAAGTTTCGAAGTTTTTGTTCGGAGCTTGGGATAGCCAACAAGTTTGCTTCCCACAGCTATCCACAATCAAATGGGCGGTCGAGGCGATCAACAAAATCATCAAGGGTATCCTAAAAAAAGAAGCTTGAGGAAAGGAAGGGAGCATGGGTAGATGAGTTACCGAAGTTCTCTGGGCATATCGGACTACCCGAATACCTCTACTAAGGAAACCCCTTTTCGTTAGCTTTTGGAACCGATACGGTGATACCAAAGAGAAATTGGGGTACCCTCTCACGTAACTATGTACTTCGATGAAGCGAGAGAATGCCTCCCTAATCTCGGCCACCCTTGACCTTGTGTCCCAAGGAGAGCTACGACAGATTTGAGGGTAGTGGTATACCAAAGATCGCATTGCGAGCCTCTACGATAAAAAGGTACGCCCGGTCGTTCAAAAAAGGAGACTTGGTCTTGAGGAGAATAACTCGAGAAAATAAAGGTACCCTCCAAGGGATCTTTTGGAGCAAATTGGGAAGGACCATATCGTGTGGATAAGCTTATCGGAGTGGCGCATATAGGCAACTCCATATAGACGGAACAATTGTGAGGCATCCCCGGAATGCAAAGCAATGTTGAGGAAATACGACTAATGAAGGAGGTACTGTCTCAATCTCTCGAAATCTACTTTATCTGTTTTTCTTTAACGTTTATTTTCATGTAATGTGTAATAGACCATATGGGGTACCAGGTTACCTTAGCTTGGTCTGTTGTTATCTTCTGTTCCCTAAGCTTTCGATGTCAAGAATGGGAGGTTCGCCACCCCCTTCTAATTAGAATAGAAAAGCTAAGTCTTGTAATGACCTATGCTTCTATCATTTATGAATACGTTTCCTTTTTTCAAAAATGTGGTGATTCACATTTCTATTGTCATTTTGATCGCCAACAACCTGTTTGAGATGCTATTTATTTTTTATTGCCATGAAAATTGCCTTATTGCGGAGAATGATGGGATACCCGATCTATCCCACTTATTGCGAACATGCTAGAATACCGCATCTATCCCGATTCACGGTGACCTACCGCAGTCGAATCGCAAAAATCAAGCAATCGTGGAAATTACGGCTATTAAAAGAGGGAGGGCCAGAGAAAGCCCGAAGGCGGGATATACTGTAGTACTATAGCGACATGAGTTTCTGTTAAGGTACGCATCCGCCCACACCTCTATTTTCTTAAGAAAATAGGGACTGAATAATTAAAAAAGTATAGGCCGAGAAGGGTGCCCTAAAGAAAAGGGGTAGGAGAGTTACCACCTCTTTTATTTGCCATTACATCAATTATGTGTCACCAATGATTATTGTTAAGATGCACCACGATTTCTATTAAGATATGCGGCAGGTATATCTCAGAAGATTGCCTCGCAAATGCAGACAGTCTGGTTTCTCCAATTTGGCATCCGGGGTACCCCCGACTATATTCAAAGTATTTAAGAAAATCGCCTTACAACCGACAAAGTCTGGTTTCTCCAATTTGGCATCCGGGGTACCCCGACTACATTCAAAGTATTTAAGAAAATCGCCTCGTAACTAACGAAGTTTGGTTTCTCCAATTCGATATCCGGGGTACCTCGTAAGGAGAGTACCCAAAGTAAACGAAGGCCACCAAAAAGGATCTCCGTGCAACCGCCGAAGTCTAAATTCTCCAATCGATTTCTCGGTACCCCCAGTACATAAAAATAACTAAGAAGAGAGCCATGCTACGATAAAATGGGATTTCTCCAATTAGATTCATAGGATACCCCATCGGGGGTACCCTAAATATATAAAAAGGCACCCAAGAAGTGTCCTAAATCACTGTCTCATACAATATAAGTTTGAAATAAAGAGAAAGAAAAGTTTCAAATACAGCCCATAGGGGAAACCCCAACAAGTATTAAAATTCAAAGGAGCAAAAGGTTAGATTGCGGGATGAATATCATCTCTATCATCACTAGGAATAGGAGGACTGTGACGTACCGAAGGTACCCGAACTAGGGGCGACCAAAGATGGAGCTCGAGAGGGAAGCCCCTGCTGGGCTACCTCGGGTACCCTAGAGACTCTCGATGGACTACCGGAAGACAATACGGGTACTGCCTTACTTTCTTCAATCGCCTTCAGAATCGATGCCTTGTCCACCCATTTCTCAACCTGGGGTACCTCTAAGCTTGGATCTATCTTTCAAACCTCAGTCATAATACGGGTGAAGGCATCATTGGCCATCTTCTTTTGCCGCAATTGCATTGCACTGTACTTGGCTTGCAGCTCATCAAAATTGTTGGTCACCCGAGTTCGCTCTTTATTAAGAATATCAAGGTGCTCATTTAACGCCTTCACCTCCCGAGCCGGCTTGCCCTTCTCTCGCCTTGTGGCCTTGCGGCTCGCTCCTCGCCTTTTAATCTCCCCTCGAGCTTCGGAGAGTGTCTCAAAGTCTTAAAGGCAATGGCTCGGGAGGAAGGTCACCCGTGAACAATCAAAATGGATAAATAAATAGATCAACGAATAGAGGAAACGATAAATAAAATGAAAAAATCAGGTCCGGGTACCCCAGGAATGCTTACCTCTTGAGAAGATTTGAAGGCTCGGCTATATCTCTCCCTCGGCTCCTGTCTATCAACTTCGGCGGCGCTCTCGGGGGTGATGTGCTCGGCGAGAATAATACATGTAGCGAGCCAAATGGGAAACTCTCTCATTAGCCAGCGGATCCAAATCGCCCTCGGGCAAATCCTCAAACTTTCTTTTATGGATACGTGGGGTACCCCTCGAGCCGCTAGGAGAGGTACCCTGCTTTTTACCCTTGGTTGGGATCTGTGGAGGTTTTGCCACCTTAGAGGGGGAGCCACTTCTCGAAGGACCGGAGGTACCCCCGTCATTTCTTAGAAGAAGGCGTCGAAGTCATCACCGAAAGCCGCCATAGCTGCACACCAAAATAAAAAGAAAGGTTAGCCGGTCAAAGCAAAAGCATCACAAAAAAGATAAAAAGGGGAAAGGCAAAAAAAATTTGAGGATCAAAATATGGTGATGGCGAGGTATCCCAAACAGGTGGACTAACAATGGGGTACCCCACAACCCCCTTAAGCCGTACATGGGTTACAACCGGAGAGAAGAAGAAGGAAAATTCCTCCTTATCAGCCCAGCTCTCTCCACCGCCCTCTTCCAAAACATCACGGTTCTCTCCGAGAGGCCCGAATCTTCTCCACAAAAGCACTAACATCCTTCCCAACTTCCCGAATCGGACATAACCCCTTTGTCCAAGAGACACCGCGAGAATCATAAGAAATTAAGTATAAAACAAAGGGGGAGAGAGAATTTGTGGATTAGCTAACATAAGACACTAAGACAAAGGAGAAACCCTTACGATCTTCATTGAAGGAGTTCCCGACTTGCACCAATCCACCGTCATCACAAATATCACTCCACCACTCAACATCGGCAACAAACCAACCCTTCTTGTAACCCTTCTTTAAGCTAGAATCTCCGCTCACCAAGTTATTGTGGTGACCACCCCATGCGGAAAAATAGGCAACAACCGGACCGTTGGGTTTCTTTAGCCGGTATAACCCTCTCGGGTCCCTAATCGACACATCCCGCCTAAAAATCTCCGACCACATCACCTCGAAGGCCTCGATAAGGTCCTCCTCCCGGAAGGGACAAATGACTAGGGGCTATCTCAATTGACTCAACACCCTCATAAAGAAGGGTTGAAGAGGTAGGCGAAGCCCTAAGTCGAATAAGTCAATATAGAGGGCTATTCCTTTCTTGACGGGGTACTCGGTATTTCATCTTCATAGGGTACCCTTAGACGAACAGAGATAAGGGAATATGATACTTGGCCCTAAGTTCCTTAAGATCATCGAGGTAGCCCACCTAGCCCCTAAAGAACGAGAGATTGATGGGTTTGGGAGTAAGTGTGGAAGCCTCGGAACTATCCTAGTGGGCCGAGCTCTAATACCAGGGGGACCGGGTTTGAGACTTATGCGAGAGTGGTGTGACGAAAAAGACTGGGACAAGTGTGGACTGTCATGACCGTCATGAGCCACGGAGAGGAACCGGAAGAGCATTTATTGCCGCTTTGGGGGAACCAGAGGGAGGATCTTCGTCCCCACTAATGGAGATATGGGTAACGGGATAGCTAGGGGAACTACCCTCATCGTGCACGGCAACCCACGCCCTTCACCCCAAGAGTTTTTCTCCCACACATCTTCCTAAGTCGAATGCCGCCACATCCCCCATCCAGCCAACAAGACCAACACCAACCCAATAAAACAAGTACGTATCAACCAACCAACAACAAAAAACATGAAAAATAAATGGTTTTTTAGAAATTAAAAAACTAATACGGCCAAACATACACCAAGAAAAAATAATAAAGTGGAGATATACCTTAAAAGCCGAACAAACAGAAAGATCACAGCTGCGGCCACCCAGTAATAATTTCAGTAACAGTAAAATACCAAAAAAAATAATAATAATAGCACACGGAAGCCACACAACGCCGAACAACCATAAAAATCACACCAACCAATGACAAAAATTCTCCGCTTCACAAAAAAATTACCAAAACCACACATATCACCAAAGTTTCACCAAAAACTATCAAAAACCAAGTGGAAAATTATCAAATACCACTAAATACACAAACCCGCAGCAAAACGCCAAGTCTCACCAAAATTTACACGAATCCACCACAAAATAACAAGACCCACCAAGAAATACCAAAAATCGCAAAGCTTTACGAAAAACCATCGGGAACTGGAGAAGATATTGCCCAAACACATCGCAAATCAATAAGATTTGGAAAGGAATCGCGTAAACTCACCCAAATTTAGAAAGAATCCCGAGTTTAGCTGCAAGCAATGTAGGCCCATCGCAACTCGGCAAAAACTCAAACACGAAGCCAGAAACTTCTGAGCTGTATCGGAACCACTAGAACCGCGCCCGGAATCGCCAAAACATTCACCGAAAATTGCTCAAGGATATCGAAAATTACTGCATTAAGGAAGGAAGCCATGAGTAGCCGTTAATCGATAAAAAATGAACAAATGAAAATGAAAATCGACCAAACCTCACCGGAATAGCTCTGGAGAGACCTAACGATGTTAGGAAAGCTACGGGAGTGTTGGAAAACACAGAGCGGCTTCGAAGACTGTTGGAAACCGCGTCTCAACACGCCAAGCGTCTCCGAAAATCGCTAACAACGTCGGGAACCACCAGATCTAGCCGAAAATCGCTGAAACTCACCAACAGTCACCGAGATGTCTCCGCAAACCGCCAAGATCTATTCAAAAATCTAGAGGTGGATAAAGGGAGTTGAAGCCATCGAGTGGAGAAAGAGAAATAAAGGCAAAAATGGAGAAGAAAGAGAAGATAAAGTGAGAAAGACCCACCGTCTGAACCGCGACGAAAAGCCTCCCAAAACTGGGCTCTGAAGCGCCTGGAGACTCGCCGGAATCGTAGAAGGCCGCCAAGAAAGAAAAGAGAAAAGGAAGAGAAATGAAGAAAGAGACCCACCGTGCCAAAGACATGCAGGAATGAGGGAAACCGATCACCAAGCACCGAAGGCCGAGAGAGGAAACCAAAAGTGACCACTGTCGCGCGTGGGTGCAAAGAGTTTCTTTAGAAGATATCCACGGTTTAAAAGAAATTAGAGTAACCTGGGAATTGCAAAATAAGAAAGGGAAAAATAAAGAGAATCCGAAAAGGCAATGAGAAGCTGTTGGAGTCTCAAAAGCTTTGGGAACATTACCCAGAAAATGAAGGATTTTGGGGATTGGAAAATGAGAGAGAAAAGTGTGGATTTTAAAAACGGCACAGATCAGTTTTAAATTGAATGCCTGTCTTCACTGGAGCCAAGACAGATGGAAATTAGTCACATGAGCCTAACATTCATCTTAAAATTTTGAAATTTTAAGTACCAAAGTCAGAAGTTTGTCAGATGTTTAGTTTTGAAGAGGGAGAGTACTGGAAGCGTGTTAAAAGGCTATCAGAATTCGAAAAATTAGAGTTCACGTTCCAGCAAAGGCGGGAAAGAAATACAGTAATATCTCTATTTTTCTTTCGGTTTAAATTTTTAAATTTCAAAAAAAAATCAAGGAATTAATTATCAGCCTCCCAAGGAAGTTATAGGTTGTCTCTCTTATTCAACCTAGGGAGCAAATAGGCTAGATAATCGCCACGTGTCGCTCACAATTTTCTGAGAGTTTCTTTTGCCTCAAATGTTTTCGCCAGAAAGAAACTAGGGGGATGTTGTTTAAGGAAGAAATATAAAAGTTATGATAGAGCGCCACGTGTCTATGAAGAGAGTTTTCACTTAAAATGGGAACATGAGGTGTTTGGGATGCCCGAGGTACCCTATTTATTTAAGGTGATTTTACTAATCAATGGTACCTCGGCTTACCCAAAATCCATCGAAAACAATGATAAAATTGAAAATAAATTGACGTATACGTATAAGTAAAATTGATAAAGAAATTTTTTCCAAAAATTGAAAAAAATACACAATTTTAGAATTAATTCATTCCGACATTTGTGAATTCAATGGTACGTTAACTAGGGGAGATAAAAGTTATTTTATCACCTTCGTCAATGAATATTTTTGATATACTTATGTGTATTTAATATTTAATGAAGATGAAAGTTTTGGATTTCTTTAAACATTGTAAAGCTGAAGTTGAGAATCACAAAGAAAAGAAAATTAAAATACTTCGTACTGATAGAGGTGATAAACTATGCTGGTTTCATGTCTTTGTCGGCCAAATGGGCTTAAAAGTGCAGTGTTTGCATCAGTCGTTGTTGGCCCAATGGGTTTAAGCAGGTTTGTTGGTATTTGAAAAAAACAAAAGATTTTATATGCAATTTCTTCTTTGAGTAATTATGACATCGTCAAAACTCAAATGTCTATCAGAATGTATTTCTCAATTAACTCTATATATTTTTTAATTAAATTACTTCGATTCATCATTTTTTTTAACAAAAATTATTATTTTTAATAAAAATGTAAAAATATGAAACTAAGTGTTTGGAAGAAAAGAAAATCGGAGAAAATTAAAGAGAAAGAAACAGAGAGTTCCAGAACCTTTTATTGATCAGCTCATAAAAAATTTAGCTGTGTGCTCAGCTCAATTTATAGTTGCTGAGCTTCACTTAACAAATAACTACCTTGATCTAGTACATCCAATCATCAACTGCCGCATGGCAGCCGTTACAACAAAACCACACCCACAATATTTCACTAAACAGCTACACTAAAACGTTTGCTAACTGTTTGGACACGTCATCTTCACTTCACACATCAGCACCAGCTCATCAGCTCCGCATGAGCACACCAACATCAATCAGATTGAAAACAAGATGCAAGAACTAAAGATCGATTCCAGAAAGAATCTAATCTGATGACTAAGATAATCAACAAGTTTAATAAGCAACACCCTGAACCAAGAACAATCACAATCAAGAAACAAAGAGTGATTTACGTGGTTCAGCTGTACTAATTTGTACAATGTTTTCTGAAACACTTTTTTGGAAAATGTTTTCTGAAACATTTTTTAATGGCTCTCAAGCATCTCATGGATACAATAATTTGTGATTAATTAATTGAGTAAAAGATAATTGAAGTTAGTATTTAGCTTTTGACTCGATATATATTCCTTTTGCTGGGAACTACTGTTTATCGCTCTGTCGGTAATAATTATAAGATTATAAATATATAAATTCAAGTGAAGGACGGATCAACGGCATATGTTTAATCGTAGATTAGCGGAAATCGGATTAACGGCTATATAGTTCAATTTGCGAGAATAATATGGGAACTTGCTTGCACAGCGAACACAAACTAATAACCAGCTCAAAAAACGATGTCGTATTCGTGCAGATGAGTTTGATTCACCACCTTTCTTCACAAATTATAAAGTACATTGCTACTTAATTTATGGGTCAGATTTGATATACATCCAGTTATAGTGGTACATATATATATATATATATATATATGTATCAAGGAAATTAGTACACTCTTTCAATATCACTTTACGTGATTCTCTTTATAACTTAGGAAATTGTGTTCATAATTTCAGTAACATATTTTAATACTTTACAATCTTTTATTATATTAAACTAAATTTTTTTAATAAATGTAAACATAACATTAAAATAAATATATAAAAATTTAAATTATTTTCAATATGATATAAAATAATTTAAATATTATTAATAGACGATATATATTTTATTAATTGTAAAATCTATTTAACCGAAAGATTAATTAAAATTTTTATAATAAATACAAATATATTATTAAAATAAATATAATAATTTACATCTAAAAATTATTTTGCACATTAAAAATAGTCTAATATCAAATTAAATTATTTAAATTATATTTGTACTTATTAAAAAATTTTAAAGTCGAATTTTTAGTTACCATTTACAAAGAGTATTATAATCAAAAGAAATTTTAATATCCCTTATTAAAAACTTGGGGTTTGCATGATTATTTTCACAAACCTTAGAGTGTAGGTGTCCTTTTCTAAAAAAAAAAATATTTATTTATTTATATTGCCGGTTGGGAAAACAACATAAATTAATTGATATTGCCAGCAAATTATTGATTCATATCCAAGTAAACGGATAGCTTTTGAAATTAATTATGATTTAAGAAATTTATAGCGAACTATCTTTGTTGACCGAATCGGAATCTCAATCTTTTTGACAGAGAAATCCGATCGATGCAGGAAATACAATTCCAACTTTTAACAGCTGCGGGCATCTTTAATGTACATGTATATATCATTCCAAAACCAAGAACTCACACAATTAGAAATGTTTCAACGCAAGATCTTCAATTTGTTAAAGTCTCGGGGAAAGGTATTAAACCGTGTGGATTAATAGTGTAATGACCATGAAAACTATCAAACTATAATGTTTAATAACTTTCTCGAACTTTTTAATAAAATTCAGGATTATAGACTAGATCAGCTAACTCTCCTTACTCCTCACACAACTACTAACTACTTAAATAATATTGAAGAATTTGAAAGCTATCTTTGAAAACTTTCAGAAATAATATATAGAAAATAAATTTCACTCTTTTTAATTCAGGAGCGTAAATGCTTATTTATATAAGTATTTGAAACATGAAAATAGAAATGATACAATTAACATAATTTGGAAATAATGATTAATTAACAAAGATTAAGTCGATCAATCTTTCTTAATCAATAGTTAAGATAGCGTCAATCATTTGATTGATCGTTTTTTTTTATTAATATTGCTTGATTCTTATCATCAAGTTGGCGAGAATATTTTTGAACTCCTAGCTTGTCTTTAAAAATTATAAATCCCTGATTTTTATTTATAGTCTCATCAAATGCCCTGCAATAAATCAGGAAGTACTCCTTTGAAATTTGTCTAGGAAATCTTCTAATTATTTTCATGTACACTTTTTATAGACCATAAAAATTCAAAAGCAATAAATTCCTTTGATCAAGGAATTCTTTCAATATGAAAGCCGTTCCTTCAATTGTTTTTAAGGAAATCCTCACTCAAGGATTTTGTCTTCACTCCTTTGATCTTGTCATGAAATTATTTTATTTAGAAAACCATTCCATTGATTTTATCAAGAAAAACATCAATTTTGAGGATTCCTTTTTCTTTTGACATCAATTTGTTTGTGATAGCCGAAGTGTGGGGATTGATGGTGCAATTTTATAATTTTTTTTTGAAGAAATTGAAGCATAATTTAAAAAGAAACTCACAGCTCACCTTTAGACCACCATGCTCTGAAAACCCATCGTTGACATGATGACAAAGCCTAAACCCATAAATTTAAGGACTTTCGAATGCTCTAATACCATGAAAACTTTTCAGAAATAATATAAAAAAGATAAATTTGACTCTTATTCATACATGAGCACAAAAGCTCAATTTACACAAGTATTCAAAATCAAATCTCTCTTTAATAAAATATCACTCTCACTCGCTTCAAAGAAAATAAATTTTCTTTAAAGAAGAAAATTTCTCTTATTTTTATAGAGTGTTACAGACTAAAATCTAGTTTATATTTCTAATTGATAATCTTTGAGCAACAGTGCAGCTGATTTCTTTTTTCTTCCCCCTTTTTGGAACTTCACGGTTTTATTTTTTATTCTTTCAAAAACAAAATAATATTGCTTGTTTTTTCTGCATAAACAAAATTTGTTTTTCAACTTCTGTAGTTCGCTGCTTATTGGGTATATATTAAATCTTTAATATTTCCTTTTATACTGATGAACTAGATTTGATATTGAAGAAAATTATAAAGTTTATGATAAAATTATTAAGAGTGATAGTGTTCTATTATTAACTTAAATTTAATTATTCATATTACTAAATTATATGAAGGATATTTTTATATTAATATTTTATTAAAAATTAGAGTGTTCAGACTGAAATTTAGAGTGTAGAAACTCTACCCTTATTTTATTTCCTTTTATTATTAATTGATAGAAACTTGATCCCCGCCAGCATCGGGTCTTCGGGATCATTTAATTAAACTCAAATCTTTTATCAGAGATCCGATCGATGTAGGAAATTCAACGTCAACATTCAACAGCTGTAATCCCGTTATCTTTTAATTAATTTCAGCTGTTGATCAACTCTGAGGAAACGTCAGCCGTTGATCCATATCTACAGCACATGCATTAACTACGCTGTCTATATATAGATGTGTATCATCATATCACACAAGAAACAAAAGCAACTTACTTTTGAGTTTTGAATTTTGATTACAGTTCATCACCGGAAGCTAGCAAGATCTTTTCTGATTTGAAAAATATGGAGACTCCTTACGCAGGTTTTTAGGCCAACTCTGAATTTCATTTTTAATTGTTATTTTAATTAATACATTTATAAATAAATTTTATCATATGAAATTTTCAAGTAACCAAAGTGGTTCGAGGGTTTCTTTGTTACGCTTATAAGTTTGAATGATGATGAGAAAGTGAATGACGGCAACCTTGATCTTTTTGTTGTTCCTCAATATGGAAGAAATCTTGATTACACTGGTTAAGTGCATCCAGTGTTACTTTTTTAGGCTATGTGCAATTAAATAAAAGAATGGGTACTGTTATTACCTGTTAATTGTGTGAATTTCCGTTTGGTTCAATTGAGCTACTAAGATCTCTTGAGACATGCAAGAGATATTTTTTATATGTGTCCATGTAATTTGTCTTCCTTAATTTAATAAAATTATTGTGTGTCAACGTGTTAATTCCATTAGTCCATAAAAAAAAAGATAAGATAAAATTGTATGATATTTTTCATATTAGTCTAATTAATTATGCTCTCTGTCTTCTTGAAAATTATTATTAAACAAACTCTATTTATTACGTAGCTAATTGTTGCAGTTCAGAGGGGTACCAAGATCTTCATAACTAATTAAGATTAACGTCTATGTTTTTAAAATAGCATGTACCATCAGAAACACTGGCAATAGAATAATTAAGTGCCAAAAATATTGAATTGTAAGTTGTCTCTCTTTAATTGGCCCAAAAAGTCGATAGCAGTTGGGGAATATATCCTTATAATCTAGTAAAGCATTAATGTAATTATAAATAATTTATGACTTAAGTTAGGATCGAGGTTAATTGTTTGAAGAAATTAATGGGGTACGTAGACTTTCATATGCTGGATGTGTGGAGTACTTTAATTAATTATAAGTACCTTACGGCCCTACCTTATTCTTTTTATCAACCAATACACCTGGTAAGTCCCTAAAATTAGCGCCTCAAAAACAGAGGGTAATTCAGGACAATTAGTCAAGAACACTAAGCAGGATGCATGTCTAAACGGGGCAGATGTAATGTGTATTATAATATATATATATAAAGTGCGGACATCATTATTTTAATAAAATGAGGATATTACTAACAGACAAAAAAATTTAATTTTTAATATATTAAAATATTTGTTTTTGTACTTTAGTAGACAATGAGAAAGGACTCTATATATAAATATATATATACATATTAAAAATGTTCTAAGCAAGAATTCCGTCCTTCATTAAAGTTCGAAAAAACTATTAAGGCGTGTAATTTAATAGTATAATGTCATTATACTATCAAATCATATGGCTTAAAAATTTTCTCGGGCTTTAATAACATCTATGATGGGAATTCTCAGGTGCGTGCGTCCTCATTTTTTTTTATGCAGACCGCTGTTAAGCTATACGATTTAGTAGATATAAAAACAAATTTTATTTATTTAATTGATATGCCAGCAATTAATTGATATGCCAATTATTATTGATTGATATGCCAAGTAATTAATTGATATGCCAGCAAATTATTGATTCATGTCCAAGTAAACAGGTAGCTTGAAATTAAATATGATCTTATCTAGAAATTTGTAGCCAAGCATCTTCCAGACCGAATCGGAATCTCAATCTTTTTCCATCAGAGAAATCAGATCGATGTAGGAAATTCAATGTCAACTTTTAACAGCTGCGTGCTACTTCGTGTGTATATCATACCAGAACCAGGAACTCACACAACTACTAGCTACGTGAAAAATTTTGAAGAATATGGAAGCTGCTTGTACTTCAATTTAGGACAAGCTCATATGAATTCCATTTCTACTTCTTATATTAATAATATACGTAATATGTTTTAAAAAAATTTCTGTTATGAATTTTCAAATAAGATTGAATGGTTTGAGACGTCTGCAACAGAGAAAATGCATTTTTTGAGCGAATGCTGGGTATAACTCTTGATTAAGTAGTGTATGATAATTTTGATCTTCTTGTTGTCCCTCAATACGCGGAAACCCTAACGAGACTTGTTAACTGGATAATAAATTTGATTTGTTTTCAGTCGAGTAAATGTTGTGCTTCTAAAAGTTTGTATTTCGGATATAAAATGATGTGGTACCTCAAAATGCCGTTTCATATCATTTTGTCAATAAGGGATACAAATTTTATAAGTGTAATGTTGCACTTGGTGTTATGTTTAAATAAATAAAAGGACATGTATTATTGATAAAAAGATTGAACAGATAGTGTAGGTTCAGAAATATTGGAGCTTATTGAAGCCCTGATACCATAAACAATTTTTCTATAGTAAGATGAAAACTGAATTAGTTTTCCGTCTCTTATTCAATCGTTACAGAGGTGAATATAAACTTGAACATATATACTCAGAAATGAAAGATTATAAAGACAATATTCACTCTCTGTTAGAGATCAATTTATAAGCTTTAATTGATCTGATTTAGTTGGAGCAAATCAAGGTCTGATTTAGTCCTTCAATTTCTGCCCATTGATGCTTTAATTGTAAGGACGAGGTGCTGCGGTCTTCTAGCCTTTTGTGTTGCTAATTTGGTTTCTATCCATTATTGTCGGTCCACGATCTATTATGTGAGGGTTTTGCTTTAACTAATAATAAGATCTCTTATGATATATAAGAGATTTTCTTTGTTTACGTCTATGTTCTTTGATATTCGTTAAAATTATATTTAAAAAAATTTTATCGTGTGTTACGGTGTTGATTCATTTATTTATTTTTTTTGAGACCTCAACTACAGGACAAAATTTTATTGGAGAAAAGAAAACAAGTTACATTGCTAGAGGGGAGCAAATAAATAAGGAATGTAATGTTTCAAGCTGCACTAGCATGTCTATGATAAATAATAATCTTTAATGATGTACGACGATATTTTAGAATTTTTTATTTTAATTAGAGCTAATTATGAAATGCGTCTTAGTCTTTTATTTCTATTATAATTGTGATTTAGTTTTTCTTTTCAAGTTAACTTAAGAAAGTATGTTTACTCTATTATAAATAGAGAGGTCTTATTGTTATTTTCATAACTTCAGCTTCAATTATTCAATAAAAACCCCTCTTTTAAAATTTTCTTTGGAATTATCTATCAAAATATCGATTGCAAAGTCGTTTGGATTAGAGGCAGATATAATCACGCTTCGATTAGAATGTAATCTAATTACGTTGGCTTGGTTATGTACCAGAATAATATCTAATGTTTGTCTATTCTATCAATTCTGCTTCCGCTACGTTGCTCTGTAAGTCGGTATCACAGCAATCTGTGCCAATTGCATAGCTTTTCGTGCCACCGTATCCATCAGCCACAAATCACCCAAATCCCCTATCACTGTTTTAAAAAAATTAAAAAAAAAGAAATCAGAAAAATCCCAAATTTTGAAACCCCAGCCGCCACAACCCAAATGTCACTCCTCAATCTGACGACTGCCGACACCAGCTGCTGCAACCAACCGAATCACCTTATTTTGGCGTCCAAATCCCAACCATCACAACCGGATTCCTGCCACCAGGACCACCGCTTGAAGCCATAAAACCCCGTGAGCTCTGCCACACCAATCACAACCAATCAACCATTCTAGCAGTCATCCTCACCGTCCAGAACCACCATCAGATTCCCCAGCCACCGCCGACCAACTCTACCCTCAACCGCCGCCTGCAACCACCTCACTAAGGCAACCCAAACTCGCAAGCCACCACCCAAACACCTGCTGCCTTCGGCCACCTTCATCGTCGATCACCGCCACTACAAGAATCCCTACTCACTACCCAACAATCCCCCACCAACTGTGGTCCTTAACCACCACAAGAACCGCCACACAGAAAACCCTCAAAACCCGTGGGTTCCACCACTTCGAACCACTTCCACTGCCGCGAATCGGGCCAATCCACGGCTACCATTGTGCTCCTCACTCTCACAGCTTTCAAGTATGACCATCGTCGTTCCTTTTTATGGCCACCAACCGCCAATGACAGAGACTCCAATTCAAGATTAATACTGCTACAAAAAAAAATTCGCTTGGCTTATCAAGAATTGTTTAATAATCTTCCGAATTTTTCTGAGTATGTTGTCGAAAAATTGTAAGGTGACCTTGTTGCTATGATTTTTGAAATGCAAATTGGCATGGTGGTTGAATTAAATATGGCAACAACAATTAAGACCCCTGACTGGTGGCTTGATTATAGGGCTACTATACATGTCTGTAATGATGAAGCACAGTATACAAAATATGATGAGATGACAAACAGTCAAGAGGAAGTGCCGAACTTTAATTTTACATCTGGAAGAAACTTAGGGTGCGTTTGGTAAGGTTTTGTGGCTGGATGTTCTTTGTTTTCCAAAAACGAAAAATAAAAAACTTGTTTAATTAAGTTGTTTCTAGATAAATAGTTAAAAAAGAAGATAATGAAAAATTGTCGTTCTCAATCTCTTGTAAGGA
The DNA here is from genome assembly GCA_030449835.1 of Clausena lansium. Lineage (NCBI taxonomy): Eukaryota > Viridiplantae > Streptophyta > Magnoliopsida > Sapindales > Rutaceae > Clausena > Clausena lansium. Next base: position 966,191 of record JASUUF010000146.1, on the reverse strand, counting down.
AAACTAAAGAACGCTAAATTGGTTCTTGAGTTTTTGGAGAAGACACGGGAAAAAGTAAAGCCAAAAGTTATATTAGGCCCAGCACTTTAATTAATTAAATTATGAGTAATGATAGATATCCTAATATATAAGTCTCACTTTTAGTCTCAATTAATGTGTTACTCATTCATTGAAGGATGCTAAGTTATAAAATTCATCATCCAATAAATGAGTTACACATAGCATTAGGACTCAAATTGAGATTCAAATGTTAGGATACCAATCATTACTGTTAAATAATTATTTTATTCATTATTTATTCTACTTTACCTGCACCTTATCATTTTGTTAACAAAAGCCTGCACTTTTACGATTACACTACACCACTTTTACTTCTTATCTTCTTCTACTATAAGTCTGTAACAGCTAAACTGAGCAAGATAAGATCCAGGTACATTTTTTTTCATTTTAATTTTGTTTTATTTTATTATCCATTAAATGTCTATAATAATTATAATTGTAGTATTAATTTTTAATTTGTTATATGCTAATTAATTCTATATTTATTATTTTATTTTAATTTCTTAAACTCAATAAATTGTGAGAGCTTTTTCTAAAAATTATTATTGCTAAATGAAAACATTTTGATTAAAATTATAATAATAAAGATAAAATATATAAATAAATTGAAGAAAATTATTTTATAAAAAATCCTATAAATATATAAATAAATTGAAGAAAATTATTTTATAAAAAATCCTATAAAAATTTATATATTTTCAGACAAACAACCAAACGTATTTTTATTATTTTTCACATTTTCAGCTAAACGACCAAATGCATTTTTACTGTTTCATTTTTATATACTATTTTGAAAATAACCTACCAAATAAATTTTTATTTTAAAAAGCATCACATCAAAAACATCATTCTCCTTCTCTAAAATAAGAGCAAAAAATATTAATTAAAAAAAATTACCAAACACACCTTTACTCTTATTAAGGTTTTTCACATCCTAGAAATTAGAAAAAATCTTGTATTTGCAAATCTTTTATGTAAAAGCAATATTAAAGTTGTTCTTGAATCTGAAAAATTAATATTGTCAAAGAATAGAGTATTTGTTGGAACGGACTATTTATGTAATGGGATGTTTAAAATAAGTATCAATAAAGAGATTTCTTCTGCTTATATTGTTGGTGGTTCTTCATTATGGCATTGTCGTGTCGCATATTTAAATTAACTTAAGGTCTTTAAAATGTATGTCTAAGCATGGCTTGATTTCCTATGATGATTGTTTGAGGAAGAAATATAAAAGTTATGATAAAGCGCCACGTGTCTATGAAGAGAGTTTCCACTTAAAATGGGAACATGAGGTGTTTGAGATGCCCGGGGTACCCTATTTATTTAAGGTAATTTTACTAGTCAATGATACCTGGGATACCCCAAGGACACCTCAGGGTACCCCAATTTAGCTTATGCTACTCTCACCATCAAGGGTATGGTATTCTATTTAGGATACCTCGGATACTCTATCTGGGGTACCCAACTTGGGATACCCCATTTGGGGTACCCTATTTGATACATTAAAGGAGTTAAAGGGTATGCTGTACATAAATGGGATGGTCAAATGGTCCACAAAATATCCTCCACGCGGCTGTCCTTATCTCCAAAAGATAATATTTGATTTGGCATAATCAAATAGAGGGTATCTTGCCTATAAAGTGGAGACAAACAGCTGTCCTTGGTTGCTGCCCTTACAGCTATCCAAACAGCCTCTGCAGGAATATTCAGCATTGCCCAGCCAGCGTACGCCACGTGTACCAAATGACAAAATCTGTCAATAACTACTGCACAATTCCCCATGTTTATTTTTAACTGCCCAAAAAAGTAAAATGTGACAAAAGAAAGAAGAATATTCTGACATTGACAGCAAAATCAACATCAGAAAATGTGCCACGTGGAGGGGTACCCCATCAGTACTATAAAAAGGATAGCCAGATTTATTCTTGGGATGAGGGTTTTCACCATCACACATACATAACACAAAAGGCTGAGGCCCTTCTTCTTCTACCTCTTTCTTCATTTTCAGAGAGCTTGCAAGCTCTCCACTCCTCAAAAGCTTGAGTTGCTGACTTGAGCGTCGGAGTGTAGTCGCCGGCCACCGCTGGCTCCACCTCTAACCTCGTTTTCTTGGTTTTGCAGGTCTAGGGTACCTCCCAAAACATCCCCTTGAAAAATCTCAGCTTCCACTATTAACACCCACCTTGCAACCAGTTACCTCCATTAAAAAAAAAACTAAAACAGCCTACACCCAACAACTCAGCGAGGTACCACTCAACCCAAAAATAAATTTCATTGTTTTTTGTGGATTTTACACCTTCACTCGACTTACCCAAAATCCATCGAAAATAATTGGAGCCGTCTGTGGGGAGCGAGCAAAAAGCTTTCAGAGTGTTGCCAAGCTCAGTTGTTGAGTATCACCATGGCCCCTGACGTACCTTCCGACACCATCTTGCGTGACTATGAAAGAGAGAGAGGCGACACCAGTGATGACACTAGTGACTCAGCAAGAAGGGTAGCCCGTATCACCAAGGGTAAAGCCGCCAAACAGTCCACTGGTGTATGTCCAACAGAGGAACCCATTTCCAAACGGTCCTTTGAAGAACTCGCACACGCACTTCTTCGGACTGTGGGTTCTCAAGTCCCTGCACTGGAGAATCCTCCTACGGCTCCAGCCATTCCTCTAAAGCAACTCATCCTACACACTGAGGTACCCGAGGGGAGTAGGCCGCCAAAAGAGCCGTCGAGTACTCGATCCAAGCTTCACCCAATACCTCCACTAGGCGAGCACTACACTGCCTCCAGCTACTCCCGTAGTAGCCAAGGTGCAAAACGTAACAAAAGGGCCCGAGAGGATCTCCGGGACAAGTTGAACTCCAAAAGAGCTTCTCACCTGGCAGAGGTCTCCTCAAGGGTACCTCAGGGTGGGGTACCCCAAGAGTTCCTTGATAAAATGGAGCACTTGGAAGCTCAAGTGAAGCTCCTCTCTGAGAGGCAACATGTCACCAGTGCTCCGACCCCAGTGGGACACCACTCGCCATTCACAATGGACATCCGGTCAACTGTTCTCCCAGACACCTTCACCATGCCTCAGGTACCCCAGTATTCGGGTACCTCTCATCCAACTGAACACGCTGAGCTATACCGTGACCAGATGCTTATTAAGGGCGTCACCGACAAGGCTATGTGTCGGATGTTTCCTCACACTCTTACCGACCCTGCCAAGGCATGGTTTCACTCATTGAAAGTTGGAAGCATATCCTCCCTAAAGCAGCTCCTCATTGAGTTTGCACATGAATTTTCATACGCCTCCTCTCAAGATCAAGCAATTTCCAAACTTGCCTTCATCAAGCAAGGGGAGTCTGAGACTTTGGCCGAGGATACAACTCACTTCCATCAAGAAGTATTACGTACGGGCACGTTTGGTCATCAACAAACGCTTACCCACTTTGAGAAAAACATGCGGTTGTGGAAGCTTTGGAGTTCCTTTCAAAAGCGTCGCCCTCTCTCATATAGAGAGGCCCGGTCCCGGGTGCTGTAGCAGATAGAAATGGATGAAAAGTGCCACCTCAAATGCCAACATGATAAAGTGGAGCTCTTAAAGACTAAAGAGAAGCCTCGGCGACCTGAGATTCCACAGCAGCTGGTACCCCGACTACCTAGGGTACCCCAACTTCACAATCCCCCAAGTCATGAGCTAAGCGAAAGAGGGCAGAGGACCAGTGGGATACCTCGCGTAACCCCACCCGAGAGGCCACCCCAGCAGGATCAGAGGAAGCCACTACAGCTACCTTAGTATGATTCTTACCACCTTTTGACTCGATCTCCTGACCAAATCTTTTATAAGATCAGGGACAGCGGCCTACTCCGCCCATCCAAACCCATGCGCAAGTATCCAAACATGAAGCGTAGCCTAAAATATTACGAGTTTCATGAAGATTTTGGCCATAGCACAGCCGAGTGTTTCAGCTTACGCGAAGAAATTAAGTCCCTCATTCTTAGTGGGTACCTTAAAGAGTTTGTTGCAGACATAAGGCAGGCCAAAAAAAAGCAAGACAAGGGTAAGCAAATTGCCAAGACCAGCCCTGAACGTGAGGTACCCCACGGATCTAAGAAGGGCATTTTCGTTCGTACAATTGCCGGAGGACCTACCCTTGCTGGGCAATCCAGAAAGGCTATTAAAAAATATGGGAGACCGCCATCACCAGCAGTTGCCTTTGGGAAGGAAGTCTATGCCACTGGTTTGGGGGTAGCTCGGGTACCCCACCATCCCATCCCAATTAGCTTCTCAGAAACAGATGGTGAGGGTATCTCATACCCCCATGACGACGCGTTAATTATCACACTCAAGGTGGCCACCGAAAGGTTGCGCGCACGCTTGTTGATACTGGTAGCTCATTAGACATTATTTTCAAGAGTGCTTTGGATCAATTGTTGATTGAGTCGCCAAAAGTTGCACCATGTGATACGCCACTTGTTGGGTTCGCCGGAGATGTTGTCATTCCAAAGGGCATCATTACACTGCCCGTAGCCCTAGGTAAGGTACCCCATCGTATTGTTCATATGGTTGATTTTTTTATTGTTGATCACCTCAGAGCCTACAATATTATTCTGGGTAGGCCTTTCTTAGCTATAACCAAGGCAGCGGTATCCATGCACTACCTTGCTATGAAGGTTCTGACCAATACCGAGGTTATCACCATCAAAGGCGATCAACAATCCGCACGCGGTTGCTATTCTGTCGCCTCCAAAATGAGTTTTCAAATTGCCTCTGATCTCCACTTGAAGGGGTACCCTACTAGGGGAACGCCACCCGACCACATTAGTAAGCGGGCAACAGTTAGAAGGCAGAGAGTTGCCCGTAAAAAAGCCTTGCAAATTGTGGTAGATGCTGCCACGACGAAGGGATATATGGTACCCTACCAGAGCCAAGAACAACCTATAGGTGAACTTGTGGTACCACTTGATCCCCGGGTACCTCAATCAAAAGAATGAGGTATGCCCGTTGAAAAACTCATTTTCGTTTGCATATGCAGCGACGACCCAGCCAAAACCAACCAAGTCGGTTCCACTCTCTCGGAGTATCACCAAGACCAGCTTGTCGACTTTCTAAAGGCAAACCATGATATCTTCACCTGGTCTCATGCGGATATGCCGGGTATCCACCCTTCCATTTCTTGTCACAAGCTTAATGTCGACCCTCACCATAAGCATGTCAAGCAAAAGCGCCGCACCTTCAATCAAGAGAGGTACGACGCCATCGAGCAAGAGGTAGACTGCCTGTCCGTCGACTCTCAACTGGTGGTAAGTCAGATCACTATAGTGTACCAAGCAAAAGGGGAAAACATAAAGGGGTACCTCAGAAAAACCTGAGAGCTGATATCTCAATTTAGTGAAGTAAAAGTTGAAAGGATACCTCGAATGGAGAACTGTGAAACTGATAATTTGGCCAAGATGGCCTCATCCGGAACAGCCAAATTAGGCGGTCGTATCATGACTGAGCATATACCCGCGCCTAGTGTTGATCTTCCAGAACCTATAGAAGTGGGATCATTGTCTGAAGGGATACCCTGGATGGAGCCTATTGTAAGATACCTCAAGCATGGAGGCCTACCTCAAGACTAAGGCGAAGTAAGAAGGTTGAAGTACAAAGCTGCGCGGTACTGTCTTATTGATGACACCCTATACAGAAGAGGATTTACTCTGCCATATTTGAAATGCCCAGGAGGTGAGCAAGCCGAATATGTCTTAAGGGAGATACACGAGGGAATATGCGGCAACCACTATGGGGCCCAATCATTAGCACAAAAAGCGCTCCGACAAGAGTACTACTGGCCTACGATGAAGGAGGATGCTAAGGGTGGAGTGAGAAATTGTGACAAATGCCAAAGATTCGCTAAGGTACCCCACCTACCACTGGAGAAATTAACAGTCATGTCCTCTCCTTGGCCTTTCGTTGTCTGGGGTGTAGACCTCATCGGCCAACTACCAACTGGAAGAGGGCAGGCGAGGTATGCCATTGTTGCTGTGGACTATTTTATAAAATGGGTAGAGGCGGAACCCTTAGCAAGCATCACGGAGAGGAAAACTACTGAGTTCATTTGGAAGAACATCATTTGCAGATATGGTATCCCCAATGCCATCGTCAGCGATAACGGAAAGCAATTCGACAATGAGAAGTTTCGAAGTTTTTATTCGGAGCCTGGGATAGCCAACAGGTTTGCTTCCCCAGCCCATCCACAATCAAATGGGCAGGTCGAGGCAGTCAACAAAATCATCAAGGTTATCTTAAAAAAGAAGCTTGAGGAAAGGAAGGGAACATGGGTAGATGAGTTACCAGGAGTTCTCTGGGCATATCGGACTACCCAGAATACCTCTACTGGGGAAACCCCTTTTTTGCTCGCTTTTGGAATTGATGCAGTGATACCAGCAGAAATTGGAGTACCCTCTCACAGAACTATGCACTTCGATGAAGCAGAGAATGCCTCCCTAATCTCAGCCACCCTTGACCTTGTGTCCGAAAGGAGAGCTACAGCAAAATTGAGGGCAGTGGTATACCAGCATCGCATTGCAGGCCTCTACGATAAAAAGGTACGCCCCCGGTCATTCAAAAAAGGAGACTTGGTCCTGAGGAGAGTAACTTAGAATACAAAGGTACCCTCTGAGGGATCTTTTGGAGCAAATTAGGAAGGACCATATCTTGTGGATAAGCCGATTGGAGCTGGCGCATATAGGCTACTCCATATCGACGGAACAAAAGGGGGCATCCCTGGAATGCAGCAATGCTGAGGAAATACTACTAATGAAGGGGTAGTGTCTCAATCTCTGAAATCTACTTTATCTGTTTTTCTTTAACGTTTATTTGTTTGTAATGTGTAGTAGACCACATGGGGTACCTGGGTTACCCTAGTTTGGTCTGTTGTTATCTTCTGTTCCCTAAGCTTTCGATGTTAAGAATGGGAGGTTCGCTAGTCCCCCTTCTGATTAGAATAGCAAAGCTAAGTCTTGTAATGACCTATGCTTCTATCATTTATGAATACGTTTCCTTTTTTCAAAAATGCGGTGATACACATTTCTGTTGTCATTTTGATCGCCAATAACCCATTTGAGATGCTATTTATATTTTATCGCCATGAAAATCACCTTATTGCGGAGAATGATAGGATACCTGATCTATCCCACTTATTGCAGAACATGCCGGAATACCTCATCTATTCCGATTCACGGTGACCTACCCCAGGTCAGAATCGCAAAAATCAAGCAATCGTAGAAATTGCGGCTATTAAAAGAGGGAGGGCCAGAGAAAGCCCGAAGGCGGGATATACTGTAGTACTATAGCGACATGAGTTTCTGTTAAGGTACGCATCCGCCCACACCTCTATTTTCTTAAGAAAATAGGGAATGAATAATTAAAAAAGTATAGGCCGAGAAAGGTGCCCTAAAGAAAATGGGTAGGAGAGTTACCACCTCTTTTATTTGCCATTACATCAATTATGTGTCACCAATGATTATTGTTAAGATGCACCACGATTTCTATTAAGATATGCGGCAGGTATATCTCAGAAGATTGCCTCGCAACCGACAGAGTCTGGTTTCTCTAATTTGGCATCTGGGGTACCCCGACTACATTCAAAGTATTCGGTTTCTCCAATTTGGTATCTAGGGTACCCCGTAAGGAGAGTACCCAAAGTAAATGAAGGCCACTAAAAAGGATCTCCGTGAAACTACCGAAGTCTAAATTCTCCAATCGGATTTCTAGGGTACCCCAAGTACATAAAAATAACTAAGAAGAGAGCCATGCTACTGATAAAATGGGATTTCTCCAATTAGATTCATAGGATACCCCATCGGGGGGTACCCTAAATATATAAAAAGGCACCCAAGAAGTGTCCTAAATCACCGTCTCATACAAAATAAGTTTGAAATAAAGAGAAGGAAAAGTTTCAAATACAACCTATAGGGGAAACCCCAATAAGTATTAGAATTCAAAGGAGCAAAAGGTCAGATTGCAGGAGGAATATCATCTCTATCATCACTGGGAATAGGAGGACCTGTGACATACCTGAAGGTACCTAAACTAGGGGCAGCCAAAGATAGAGCCTGAGAGGGAAGCCCCTACTGGGCTACCTCGGGTACCCTAGAGACTCTCGATGGGCTACCGAAAGACGATACGGGTACTGCCTTACTTTCTTCAATCACCTTCAGAATCGATGTCTTGTCCACCCATTTCTCAACCCGGGGTACCTCTAAGCTTGGATCTATCTTCCAAACCTCAGTCATAATACGGGTGAAGGCATCATTGGCCATCTTCTTTTGCCGCAATTGCATTGCACTGTACTTGGCTTGCAGCTCATCAAAATCGTTGGTCATCCGAGTTCGCTCTTTGTTAAGAATATCAAGGCGCTCCTTTAACGCCTTCACCTCCTAAGCCAGCTTGCCCTCCTCTGCCTTGTGGCCTTGCAGCTCGCTCCTCAGCTTTTTAATCTCCCCTTGAGCTTCGGAGAGTGTCTCAAAGTCTTAAAGGCAATGGCTCAGGAGGAAGGTCACCTATGAACAATCAAAACGGATAAATAAATAGATCAATGAATAGAGGAAACGATAAATAAAATGAAAAAATCAGGGTACCCCAGGAGTCCGGGGTACCCCAAGAATGCTTACCTCTTGAGAAGCTTTGAAGGCTCGGCTATATCTCTCCCTCAGTTCCTGTCTATCAGCTTCGGCGGCGCTCTCAGGGGTGATGTGTTCGGCAGAATAATACATGTAGCGAGCCAAATGAGAAACCTTCTCATTAGCCAGCTGATCCAAATCGCCCTCGGACAAATCCTCAAACTTTCTTTTATGGATACGTGGGGTACCCCTCGAGCCGCCAGGAGAGGTACCCTGCTTTTTACACTTCGTCGGGATCCGTGAAGGTTTTGCCACCTTAGAGGGGGGAGCCACTTCTGAAGGACTGCAGGTACCCCCCGTCATTTCTTGGAAGAATGCGTCGAAGTCATCGCTGGAAGTCGCCATAGCTGCACACCAAAATAAAAAGAAAGGTTAGCCAAACAAAGCAAAAGCATCTCAAAAAAGATAAAAAGGGGAAAGGCACAAAAAATTTGAGGATCAAAACATGGTGATGGCGAGGTATCCCAAACAGTTGGACTAACAATGGGGTACCCCACAACCCCTTCAAGCCGTACATGGGTTACAACCAGGAGCAGAAGAAGGAAAATTCCTCCTTATCAGCCCAGCTCTCTCCAACCTATCCTCCTCCAAAACATCACGGTTCTCCTGAGAGGCCCGAATCTTATCCACAAAAGCACTAACCTCCTTCCCAACTTCCTGAACCGGACATAACCCCTTTGTCCAAGAGACACCTGCAGAATCACAAGAAATTAAGTATAAAACAAAGGGGGGAGAGAGAATTTATGGATTAGCTAACATAAGACAATAAGACAAAGGAGAAACCCTTACGATCTTCATTGAAGGAGTTCCTAACTTGCACCAATCCACCGTCATCACGGGTATCACTCCACCACTCAGCATCAGCAACAAACTAACCCTTCTTGTAACCCTTTTTTAAGCTAGAATCTCCGCTCACCAAGTTATTGTGGTGACCGCCCCATGCAGAAAAATAGGCAACAACTGGACCGTTGGGTTTCTTTAGTTGGTACAACCCTTTCAGGTCCCTAATCGACACATCCGGCCTAAAAATCTCCGACCATATCACCTGAAGGCCCGATAAGGTCCTCCACCCAAGAAGCGACAGCTGACTAGAGGCTATCTGTAATTGATTGAACACCCTCATAAAGAAGGGTTGAAGAGGTAGGCGAAGCCCTAAGTCGAATAAGTCAATATAGAGGGCTATTCCCTTGCTGACGGGGTACTCTGGTATGGTCTTTCATTTTCATAGGGTACCCTTAGACGAACAGATGACGGAATATGATACTTGGCCCTAAGTTCCTTAAGATCATCAGAGGTAGCCCGCATAGCCCCTAAGAAACAGAGATTGATGGGTTTAGGAGCAGGTGTGGAAGCCTCAGGAACTACCCCAGTGGGCTGAGCTCTAATATCAAGGGAATAGGTTTGAGACTTACGCCGAGGGTGGTGTGACAAAAAAGACTAGGATAAGTGTGGACTATCATGACTGTCATGAGCCACAGGAGAGGAATCAAAAGCGCAGCTATGGCCGCTAAGGGAACTAGAGGGAGGATCTACGTCCCCACTAATGGAGATATGGGTAACGGGATAGTTAGGGGAACTACCCTCATCAGGTATTGGCAACCCACGCCCCTTCACCCTAAGAGTTTTTCTCCTACCTATCTTCCTAAGTCGAATGCCACCACATTCCCCATCCAGCCAACAAGACCAACACCAACCCAATAAAACAGTATGCATCAACCAACCAACAACAAAAAACATGAAAAATAAATGGTTTTTTAGAAATTAAAAAACTAATACGGCCAAACATACACCAAGAAAAAATAATAAAGTGGAGATATACCTTAAAAGCCGAACAAACAGAAAGATCACAGCTGCGGCCACCCAAAGAATAATTTCAAGATATGAAAAAAATACCAAAAAAAATAATAATAATAGCACACGGAAGCCACACAACGCCGAACAACCATAAAAATCACACCAACCAATGACAAAAATTCTCCGCTTCACAAAAAAATTACCAAAACCACACATATCACCAAAGTTTCACCAAAAACTATCAAAAACCAAGTGGAAAATTATCAAATACCACTAAATACACAAACCCGCAGCAAAACGCCAAGTCTCACCAAAATTTACACGAATCCACCACAAAATAACAAGATCCACAAAGAAATACCAAAAATCGCAAAGCTTTACCTAAAACCATCGGGAACTGGAGAAGATATCGCCCAAACACGTCGTAAATCAACAAGATTTGGAAAGGAATCGCGTAAACTCACCCAAATTTGGAAAGAAACCCGAGTTTAGCTGCAAGCAATGTAGGCCCGTCGCAACTCGGCAAAAATCCACGGAGGATTGCCAGAACTCTCAAACAAGAAGCCAGAAACTTCTGAGCCGTATCGGAACCACTACAACCGCGCCCGAAATCACTAAAACATTCACCGAAAATTGCTCAAGGATATCGAAAACTGCTGCATTAAGAAAGGAAGCATGAGTAGCCGTTAATCGATAAAAAATGAACAAATGAAAATGAAAATCGACCAAACCTCACCGGAATAACTCTGGAGAGACCTAACGACGTTGGGAAAGCTACGAGAGTGTTGGAAAACGCAGAGCGGGTTCGAAGACTGTCGAAACCGCGTCTCGACATGCCAAGCGTCATCGAAAATCACTAACAATGTCGAGAACCACCAGATCTAGACGAAAACCGCTGAAACTCACCAACAATCACCGAGATCTTTCCGCAAACCGCCAAGATCTGTTCAAAATCACCAAGATCTATTCAAAAACCGAGAGGTGGATAAAGGAGTTGAAGCCATCGGGTGGAGAAAGAGAAATAAAGGCAAAAATAGAGAAGAAAGAGAAGATAAAGTGAGAAAGACCCACCGTCTGAACCGCGACGAAAAGCCTCCCAAAACTGGGCTCTGAAGCGCCTGGAGACTCGCCGGAATCGTAGAAGGCCGCCAAGAAAGAAAAGAGAAAAGGAAGAGAAATGAAGAAAAAGTCCCATCGTGCCAAAGATATGCGGGAATGAGGGAAACCGATCGCCAAACGCCGGAGGCCGAGAGAGGAAACCAAAAGTGACCACTGTCGCGCGTGGGTGCAAAGAGTTTCTTTAGAAGATATCCACGGTTTAAAAGAAATTAGAGTAACCTGGGAATTGCAAAATAAGAAAGGGAAAAATAAAGAGAATCCGAAAAGGCAATGAGAAGCTGTTGGAGTCTCAAAAGCTTTGGGAACATTACCCAGAAAATGAAGGATTTTGGGGATTGGAAAATGAGAGAGAAAAGTGTGGATTTTAAAAACGGCACAGATCAGTTTTAAATTGAATGCCTGTCTTCACTGGAGCCAAGACAGATGGAAATTAGTCACATGAGCCTAACATTCATCTTAAAATTTTGAAATTTTAAGTACCAAAGTCAGAAGTTTGTCAGATGTTTAGTTTTGAAGAGGGAGAGTAGTGGAAGCGTGTTAAAAGGCTATCAGAATTAGGAAAATTAGAGGTCACGTTCCAACGAAGGCGGGAAAGAAATACAGTAATATCTCTATTTTTCTCTCGGTTTAAATTTTTAAATTTCAAAAAAAAATCAAGGAATTAATTATCAGCCTCCCAAGGAAGTTATAGGTTGTCTCTCTTATTCAACCTAGGGAGCAAATAGGCTAGATAATCGCCACGTGTCGCTCACAATTTTCTGAGAGTTTCTTTTGCCTCAAATGTTTTCGCCAGAAAGAAACTAGGGGGATGTTGTTTAAGGAAGAAATATAAAAGTTATGATAGAGCGCCACGTGTCTATGAAGAGAGTTTTCACTTAAAATGGGAACATGAGGTGTTTGGGATGCCCAGGGTACCCTATTTATTTAAGGTGATTTTACTAGTCAATGATACCTGGGATACCCCAAGGACACCTCAGGGTACCCCAATTTAGCTTGTGCTACTGTCGCCATCAAAGGTATGATATTCTATTTAGGATACCTCGGATACTCTATCTGGGGTACCCTATCTAGGGTACTCCAGATACATCAAAGGAGTTAAAGGGTACGCCGTACATAAATGGGATGGTCAAATGGTCCACAAAACTCCACGCGGCTGTCCTTATCTCCAAAAGATAATATTTGATTTGGCATAATCAAATAGAGGGTATCTTGCCTATAAAGTGGAGACAAACAGCTGTCCTTGGCTGCTGCCCTTACAGCTGTCCAGACAGCCTCTGCAGGAATATTCAACATTGCCTAGCCAGCGTACACCACGTGTACCAAATGACAAAATCTTTCAATAACGGCTGCACAATTCCCCATGTTCATTTTTAACAGCCCAAAAAGGTAAAATGTGACAAAAGAAAGAGGAATATTCTAACATTGACAGCAAAATCAATATTGAAAAATGTGCCACGTGGAGGGGTACCCCATCAGCACTATAAAAAGGATAGCCAGGTTTATTCTTGGGATGAGGCTTTTCACCATCACACACACAGAACACAAAAGGCTGAGGCCCTTCTTCTTCTACCTCTTTCTCCATTTTCAGAGAGCTTGCAAGCTCTCCACTCCTCAAAAGCTTGAGTTGCTGACTTGAGTGTCGGAGTGTGGTCACCGGCCACCGCCGGCTCCACCTCTAACCTCGTTTTCTTGGTTTTGTAGGTCCAGGGCACCTCCCAAAACACCCCCTTAAAAAATCTCAGCTTCCCCCATTAACACCCACCTTGCAACCAGTTACCTCCATTAAAAAAAAAACTAAAACAGCCTACACCCAACAACTCAGCGAGGTACCCCTCAACCCGAAAATAAATTTCATTATTTTTTGTGGATTTTACACCTTCACTCGGCTTACCCAAAATCCATCGAAAACAATGATAAAATTGAAAATAAATTGACGTATACATATAAGTAAAATTGATAAAGAAATTTTTTCCAAAAATTGAAAAAAATACACAATTTTAGAATTAATTCATTCCGACATTTGTGAATTCAATGGTACGTTAACTAGGGGAGATAAAAGTTATTTTATCACCTTCCTCAATGAATATTTTTGATATACTTATGTGTATTTAATATTTAATGAAGATGAAAGTTTTGGATTTCTTTAAACATTGTAAAGCTGAAGTTGAGAATCACAAAGAAAAGAAAATTAAAATACTTCGTACTGAGAGAGGTGATAAACTATGCTGGTTTCATGTCTTTGTCGGCCAAATGGGCTTAAAAGCGTAGTGTTTGCATCAGTCTTTGTTGGCCCAATGGGTTTAAGCAAGTTTGTTGGTATTTGAAAAAAAATAAAAGATTTTATATGCAATTTCTTCTAACTCAAATGTCTATCAGAATGCATTTCTCAATTAACTCTATATATTTTTTAATTAAATTACTTCCATTCATCATTTTTTTTAACAAAAATTATTTATTTTGTTTAATAAAAATGTAAAAATATGAAACTAAGTGTTTGGAAGAAAAGAAAATCAGAGAAAATTAAAGAGAAAGAAACAGAGAGTTCCAGAAGCTTTTATTGATCAGCTCATAAAACATTTAGCTGTGTGCTCAGCTCAATTTATAGTTGCTGAGCTTCACTTAACAAATATAACTACCTTGATCTTGAACATCCAATCATCAACTGCCGCATGGCAGCCGTTACAACAAAACCACACACACATCAGCACCAGGTCATCAGCTTCGCATGAGCACACCAACTTCAGGTCAACAGCACTCCACAGCACATCCGCATATCATAGATCCTTAACACTAATTTGTACAATGTTTTCTGAAACATTTTTTTGGAAAATGTTTTCTGAAACATTTTTTAATGGCTCTCATGCATCTCATGGATACAATAATTTGTGATTAATTAATTGAGTAAAAGATAATTGAAGTTAGTATTTAGCTTTTGACTCGATATATATTCCTTTTGCTGGGAACAATTGTTTATCGCTCTGTCGGCAATAATTATAAGATTATAAATATATAAATTCAAGTAAAGGACGGATCAACGGCATATGTTTAATTGTAGATTAGTGGAAATCGGATTAACGGCTATATAGTTCAATTTGCGAGAATAATATGGGAACTTGCTTGTACAGCGAACACAAACTAATAACCAGCTCAAAAAATGATGACGTATTCGTGCAGATGAGTTTGATTCACCACCTTTCTTCACAAATTATAAAGTACATTGCTAATTAATTTATGGGTCAGATTTGATATACATCCAGTTATAGTGTTATATATATATATATATATATATATATATATATATATATATATATATATATATATATATATATATATATATATATATATATGTGTGTGTGTGTGTGTGTGTGTGTGTGTGTGTGTGTGTGTGTGTGTGTGTGTGTGTGTGTGTGTGTGTGTGTGTGTGTGTGTGTGTGTGTGTGTGTGTGTGTGCGCGCGCGCGTGTGTATGTATGTATCAAGGAAATTAGTACACTCTTTCAATATCACTTTACGTGATTCTCTTTATAACTTAGAAAAATGTGTTCATAATTTCAGTATTTTATAACATATTTTAATACTTTATAATCTTATATTATATTAAACTAATTTTTTTTAATAAATGTAAACATAACATTAAAATAAATATATAAAAATTTAAATTTTTTTCAATATGATATAAAATAATTTAAATATTATTAATAGACGATATATATTTTATTAATTGTAAAATCTATTTAACCGAAAGATTTATTAAAATTTTTAAAATAAATACAAATATATTATTAAAGTAAATATAACAATTTACATCTAAAAATTATTTTGCACATTAAAAATAGTCTAATATCAAATTAAATTATTTAAATTATATTTGTACTTATTAAAAAATTTTAAAGTCGAATTTTTAGTTACTATTTACAAAGAGTATTATAATCAAAAGAAATTTTAATATCCCTTATTAAAAACTTGGGATTTGCATGATTATTTTCACAAACCTTAGAGTGTAGGTGTCCTTTCCTAAAAAAAAATTATTTATTTATTTATATTGCCGGTTGGGAAAACAGAATAAATTAATTGATATTGCCAGCAAATTATTGATTCATATCCAAGTAAACGGATAGCTTTTGAAATTAATTATGATTTAAGAAATTTTTAGGGAACCCTCTTCGTTGACCGAATCGGAATCTCAATCTTTTTGACAGAGAAATCCGATCGATGCAGGAAATACAATGCCAACTTTTAACAGCTACGGGCATCTTTAATGTACACGTATATATCATTCCAAAACCAAGAACTCACACAATTAGAAATGTTCCAATGCAGGATCTTCAATTTGTTAAAGTCTGGGAAATGTATTAAACCGTGTGGATTAATAATGTAATGACCATGAAAACTATCAAACTATATTGTTTAATAACTTTCTCGAACTTTAATAAAATCCAGGATCGTAGACCAGATCAGCTAACTCTCCTTACTCCTCACACAACTACTAACTACTTAAATAATATTGAAGAATTTGAAAGCTATCTTTGAAAACTTTCAGAAATAATATATAGAAAATAAATTTCACTCTTATTAATTCAGGAGCATAAATGCTCATTTATATAAGTATTTGAAACATGAAAATAGAAATGATATAATTAACATAATTTGGAAATAATGATTAATTAACAAAGATTAAGTCGATCAATCTTTCTTAATCAATAGTTAAGACAGAGACAATCATTTGATTGATTGTTTTTTTTTATTAATATTGCTTGATTCTTATCATCAAGTTGGCGAGAATATTTTTGAACTCCTAGCTTGTATTTAAAAATTATATATCCCTGATTTTTATTTATAGTCTCATCAAATGCCATGCAATAAATCAGGAAGTACTCCTTTGAAATTTGTCTGGGAAATCTTCTAATTATTTTCATGTACACTTTTTATAGACCATAAAAATTCAAAAGCAATAAATTCCTTTGATCAAGGAATTCTTTCAATATGAAAGCCGTTCCTTCAATTGTTTTTAAGGAAATCCTCACTCAAGGATTTTATCTTCACTCCTTTGATCTTGTCATGAAATTATTATATTTAGAAAACCATTCCATTGATTTTGTCAAGAAAAACATCAATTTTGAGGATTCCTTTTTCTTTTGACATCATTTTGTTTGTGATAACCGAAGTGTGGTGATTGATGGGGCAATTTTATAATTTTTTTTTGAAGAAATTGAAGCATAATTTAAAAAGAAACTCACAGCTCACCTTTAGACCACCATGCTCTGAAAACCCATCGTTAACATGATGACAAAGCCTAAACCCATAAATTTAAGGACTTTCGAATGCTCTCATACCATGAAAACTTTTCAGAGATAATATAAAAAAGATAAATTTGACTCTTATTCATACATGAGCACAAAAGCTCAATTTACACAAGTATTCAAAATCAAATCTCTCTTTAATAAAATATCACTCTCACTCGCTTCAAAGAAAATAAATTTTCTTTAAAGAAGAAAATTTCTCTTATTTTTATAGAGTGTTACGGACTAAAATCTAGTTTATATTTCTAATTGATAATCTTTGAGCAACAGTGCAGCTGATTTCTTTTTTCTTCCCCCTTTTTGTAACTTCACGGTTTTATTTTTTATTCTTTCAAAAACAAAATAATATTGCTTGTTTTTTCTGCATAAACAAAATTTGTTTTTCAACTTCTGTAGTTCGCTGCTTATTGGGTATATATTAAATCTTTAATATTTCCTTTTATACTGATGAACTAGATTTGATATTGAAGAAAATTATAAAGTTTATGATAAAATTATTAAGAGTGATAGTGTTCTATTATTAACCTAAATTTAATTATTCATATTACTAAATTATATGAAGGATATTTTTATAATAATATTTTATTAAAAATTAGAGTGTTCAGACTGAAATTTAGACTGTAGAAACTCTACCCTTATTTTATTTCCTTTTATTATTAATTGATAGAAACTTGATCCCCGCCAGCATCGGGTCTTCGGGATCATTTAATTAAACTCAAATCTTTTATCAGAGATCCGATCGATGTAGGAAATTCAACGTCAACATTCAACAGCTGTAATCCCGTTATCTTTTAATTAAATTTCAGCTGTTGATCAACTCTGAGGAAACGTCAGCCGTTGATCCATATCTACAGCACATGCATTAACTACGCTCTCTATATATAGATGTGTATCATCATATCACACAAGAAACAAAAGCAACTTACTTTTGAGTTTTGAATTTTGATTACAGTTCATCACCGGAAGCTAGCAAGATCTTTTCTGATTTGAAAAATATGGAGACTCCTTACGCAGGTTTTTAGGCCAACTCTGAATTTCATTTTTAATTGTTATTTTAATTAGTACATTTATAAATAAATTTTATCATATGAAATTTTCAGGTAACCAGTGGTTCGAGGGTTTCTTTGTTACGCTTATAAGTTTGAATGATGATGAGAAAGTGAATGACGGCAACCTTGATCTTTTTGTTGTTCCTCAATATGGAAGAAATCTTGATTACACTGGTTAAGTGCATCCAGTGTTACTTTTTTAGGCTATGTTTAATTAAATAAAAGAATGGGTACTATTATTACCTGTTAATTGTGTGAATTTTCGTTTGGTTCAGTTGAGCTACTAAGATCTCTTGAGACATGCAAGAGATATTTTTTATTTGTGTCCGTGTAATTTGCCTTCCTTAATTTAATAAAATTATTGTGTGTCAATGTGTTAATTCCATTAGTCCATAAAAAAAAAAAGATAAGATAAAATTGTATCATATTTTTCATATTAGTCTAATTAATTATGCTCTCTGTCTTCTTGAAAATTATTATTAAACAAACTCTATTTATTACGTAGCTAATTGTTGCAGTTCAGAGGGGTACCAAGATCTTCATAACTAATTAAGATTAACGTCTATGTTTTTTAAATACATGTACCATCAGAAACACTGGCAATAGAATAATTAAGTGCCAAAAACATTGAATTGTAAGTTGTCTCTCTTTAGTTGGCCCAAAAAGTCGATGGCAGTTGGGGAATATATCCTTATAATCTAGTAAAGCATTAATGTAATTATAGATGATTTATGACTTAAGTTAGGATCGAGGTTAATTGTTTGAAGAAATTAATGGGGTACGTAGACTTTCATATGCTGGAAGTGTGGAGTACTTTAATTAATTATAAGTACCCTACGGCCCTACCTTATTCTTTTTATCAACCAATACACCTGGTAAGTCCCTAAAATTAGCGCCTCAAAAACAGAGGGTAATTAAGGACAATTAGTCAAAAACACTAAGCAGGATGCATGTCTAAACGGGGCAGATGTAATGTGTATTATAATATATATATATATATATATATATATATATATATAAAGTGCGGACATCTTTATTTTAACAAAATGAGAATATTACTAACAGACAAAAAAATTTAATTTTCAATATATTAAAATATTTGTTTTTGTACTTTAGTAGACACTAGAGAAGGACTCTGTATATATATATACACATATTAAAAATGTTCTAAGCAAGAATTCCGTCCTTCATTAAAGTTCGAAAAAACTATTAAAGCATGTAATTTAATAGTATAATGTTATTATACTATCAGATCATATGGCTTAAAAATTTTCTCGGGCTTTAGTAAAATCTATGATGGGAATTCTCAGGTGCGTGCGTCCTCATTTTTTTTCATGCAGACTGCTGTTAAGCTATATGGTTTAATAGAGTCAGTGTTGAATTCACTGTAAAACCATTCGGCTTAATAACATATCCGCATCATTTGCACTTGAGAAGGAGCCATATATATGATAACATCGGATCAATGTTGCCTCTACATATTTTGATTTATGTAAAAAGTGATTTTACAAAAACAATTTTTTCCGAATCATTAAGATGAGCTTTTTTGTGTATATATCCTTGTTATTAATAAAGGTAAATATTTATTTCGTTCCTATATTTTAGATTAAGTGTTTGGGTTGTTTTTATATTTTAAAAAATACTTCGAAACACTCTTATTGTTAATAATATTACTCTCATATCCTTATTTTTTTAAAAACTTTTATTATAACACCTTTATATTAACTTACAAAGTTTAGAGCTGTGCATATATCGAGCCTTGACAAGATCTTAATTAGCAACTACAGATGGAACGTATGAATAGTGTTTGGAGCATCGCAGATGTTTCGTTCCAAGTGCTTATAAGAGAACAGAGGGTTGATGCGGATGGTTTCTTGCTCCAATTCGTTGTGATGGTCCGATAAATTTGAAGGTTTTGTGAAGAAATTCATAGTTTTATAACTTGTTACATACTTATTGCTTACACTTCAAAAGCTGGTATATTATATCATGTTGCAGAGATATCAGTCTCCACTCTTCAGTCTCCCACGATCCTTGAAGTTTAATAGCAACACAAAATTTAGAGAGCTGATGGGAGAGAAAAGAAAAACATTGAAAAAAGTTATTTTAAAATATTCGTACTCTAATTTTGTATATATTCAATTTCTTGAAGTTTGATCGCTATCAATCTTCCAAATGATGGATAAAGATATAAAAACAAATTTTATTTATTTATGTTGCCTTAGGGAAAAAAAGAATAAATTAATTGATATGCCAGCAAATTATTGATTCATGTCCAAGTAAACAGTAGCTTGAAATTAAATATGATCTAATCTAGAAATTTGTAGCCAAGCATCTTCCAGACCGAATCGGAATCTCAATCTTTTTTCATCAGAGAAATCCGATCGATGTAGGAAATTCAATGTCAACTTTTAACAGCTGCGAGCTACTTCGTGTGTATATCATACCAGAACCAAGAACTCACACAACTACTAGCTACTTGAAAAATTTTGAAGAATATGGAAGCTGCTTGTACTTCAATTTAGGACAAGCTCATGTGAATTCCATTTCTACTTCTTATATTAAAAATAAACGTAATATGTTTTAAAAAAATTACTGTTATGAAATTTCAAATAAGATTGAATGGTTTGAGACGCCCGCTACAAAGAAAATGCATTTTTTGAGCCAATGCCGGGTATAACTCTTGATATCCAGTGTTTGTCTACCCTATCAATTATGCCTCCACTACGTTGCTCTGTAAGTCGGCATCAGAACAATTTGTGCCAATTGCATAGCTTTCCAGGCCACCATATTCATCGCCACAAATCACCCAAAACCTTCATCACTGTTTAAAAAAAATTAAAGAAAGAGATCAGGAAAATCCCAAATTTTGAAACTCCAGCTGCCACAACCCAAACGTCACTCCTTAATCTGACGACTGCCGACACCAGTATTTTGGAGTCCAAGTCCCAACCATCACAATCGGATTCCCGCCACCAAGACCACCTCGTGAAGCCATAAAAACCCGTGAGCTCTGCCACACCAATCAACCATTCTAGCAGTCATCCTCACCGTCCAGAACCACCATCAGATTCGCCAGCCACCGCCGACCAACTCTACCCTCAACAGCCGCCTGCAACTACCTCACTAAAGCAACCCAAACTCGCAAGCCACCACCCTAAAACCTGCTGCCTTCGGCCACCTTCATCGTCGATCACCGCCACTACAAGAATCCCTACTCACTACCCAACAATCCCCCCACCAACTGTGGTCCTTAACCACCACAAGAACCGCCACACAGAAAAACCTCAAAACCCGTGGGTTCCACCACTTCGAACCACTTCCACTGCCGTGAATCCGGCCAATCCACGGCTACCATTGTGCTCCTCACTCTCACAGCTTTCAAGTATGACCATCGTCGTTCCTTTTTATGGCCACCGACCGCCAATGACAGAGACTCCAATTCAAGATTAATACTGCTACAAAAAAAAATTCGCTTGGCTTATCAAGAATTGTTTAATAATCTTCCGAATTTTTCTGAGTATGTTGTCGAAAAATTGTAAGGTGACCTTGTTGCTATGATTTTTGAAATGCAAATTGGCATGGTGGTTGAATTAAATATGGCAACAACAATTAAGACCCCTGACTGGTGGCTTGATTATAGGGCTACTATACATGTCTGTAATGATGAAGCACAGTATACAAAATATGATGAGATGACAAACAGTCTAGAGGAAGTGCCGAACTTTAATTTTACATCTCGAAGAAACTTAGGGTGCGTTTGGTAAAGTTTTGTGGCTGGGCGTTCTTTGTTTTCCAAAAACGAAAAATAGAAAACTTGTTTAGTTAAGTTGGTTCTCGATAAATAGTTAAAAAAGTAGATAATGAAAAATTGTCGTTCTCAATCTCTTGTAAGGAAAACTAAAAAACGCCCAAATTGGTTCTTTCCAATTTGAGTTTCTAGAGAAATATGAGAAAAAGTAGTTCTTGAGTTTTCCAAGCATAAGAAAAAGTAAAGCCCAAAGTTATATTGGGCCCACCACTTTTATTAATTAAATTATGAGTAATGATAGATATCCCAACATTTAAGTCCCACTTTGAGTTCCAATTGATGTGTCACTCATTCATTGAAGGGTGCTTAAATAATTTTATAAATTATAAAATTCATCATCTAATAAATGAGTTATACATAGCATTAGGACTCAAATTGAGATTTCTTAAACTCAATAAATTGTGAGAGCTTTTTCTAAAAATTATTATTGCTAAATGAAATTTGATTTCATTTTGATTAAAATTATAATAATAAAGATATAATATATAAATAAATTGAAGAAAATTATTTTATAAAAAATCCTATAAAAAATTCTATATTTTCAGACAAACAACCAAATGTATTTTTATTATTTTTCATATTTTCAGATAAACAACCAAATGCGTTTTTACTCTTTCATTTTTATATACTGTTTTGAAAATAACCTACCAAACAAATTTTTATTTTAAAAAACATCACATCAAAAACATGATTCTCCTTCTCTAAAATAAGAGCCAAAAATATTAATTAAAAAATATTACCAAACGCACCCTTACTCTTTTAAGGTTTTTCACATCCTAGAATATTTGTCTCAAGAGTATGTAGATATAGTTACAATAATTACTAAAATTCTTCATTTTAGAGGTTCAAAGATACAATTAGCAGCACTATTTTTTTCTCATTAAAGTTTATATATCGTGACATTACATAATCATCTCAAGTAGTTGTCATTTGCGACAAATTTTTATAGACATAATTAGTAATTAATTTAATCTCAAATTTGTTTTAAAGACAATTTAATTTGTTATTTCATGACCAGTTACATTGTATCAAAAAATTTCAGATGACCATTATCTCTTATTATAAAAAGTAAGCATTTGCAACAACTCTGTTTAGTCATAAAAATTAACAACTTGTGACAAATCCATTTGTTACAAAGTATATGTAATATAGTCTCACATTATTTTTAACCACAACATATTTATTATTTGATGACTATATATATCGTATCCAAAAAAATTAAAGCGACTACTCTCAATCGTCATTAAAATAAAATAGCATTCATAACAATATATTGTAGTTACATAAATTGAAATCTAGTGACCAAAAAATTGTAGTCACATGAAAGGACTTTAAAATATTTAATTACAATCCAAAGGATTCAAATACAAAGCATGACATTGAAATCCAAATAAATGTGGTTCCTTGCAAAGAAATGTAAATACAAAAGTCATAAAACAAAGTCTTTATTGTTTCAAGCACCACTTCATTTAGATGTTGCACATGAGACCTTGATCAATCATGATGCACAGAAGACAGTTTACAACGAGTCTGCTTGTTTTTTCATGATCATTTCTATAATTGTTTTTGTTAGAAAATGTTATTAAGCATTATATTACTTTCGAAAAAAAAAAAAAAACACATCTTCATTTAGGACCGGCTCTAGAATACTGGGGGCCTTAGGCGAAATTTTTTCATGAGGCCTCCTTACTTTCATTAGCTTAAACACTTAAAGAAACATAAAAGAGCTCAAAATTTAATCAATTTTTACTTATATTTTAAATATCAACAATCAACAAGATAGTAAGAAATTTATTTTAAAAAATCCTTTAGAAAAATTATTTCAAGAAATTATTATTTTTTGCTTCGAAAGTGAAGCAATAAATTTTCTTTATAGATAAGAGCGCAAGAAATTTTATAATGTTAAATAATTAAGATTTTTTTAAATAGATAAATAATTTAATCTTTTTTCTTAGAAAAAACTAAAAATTGATTGACAATTAGACATATTATTAATCATAGCTCTTTAACATTAAGATTATCAAATATAGAATTTTTATAAAACTCCTTAATTGTAAGATATTATTAATTAAAGAGAGTCTAAATATAGGCTTTCTTATTATAAGTAACTTAAAAAAATCTATTCTTCTCAAAAGAAACACTTAAAAAATATATTAATTTGAGTATATTAAGAAAAATAATAAAAAAAAGTTTTTCTAATATATGGAGTCTAGGTGAACACAATGAGGTCTTCCTAACATATAAAACCTTAGGCGACTGCCTAGTTCACCTATATTTAAAGTCGTCACTGTCTTCAATATAAAGGTTAAGAAAACGTATCAACAAAAGTTAGAAGTATCTAATAAAAGTTAGCCATAAACTTCAATATGCAAAAGTGCTTTAATAAAGTAGCTGCAGTAAACAAAACTCAGTAACTATAAAGACCCACAACAGCAGGCTACAATAAATCATAACCAACAATTGCAGTGATCCAAAACCAATATAGAAAGACCTAGAAATAGTAAAAGTAATGCATGAAATTGAGAGGAAATGGTGCCAAAAGAAAAAAAAAAAAAAGCAAACTCAGTAAATAAAAACAAAAAAACTGTACGGGAATATAGCAGTATATTAAAGAAGATTAATTCATTATTACTGTGTTGACAAGGTTTTTTAGTAGCAAAGTTACCTCCACTTGATTTTGTAGGGACTGCATATAATTAATAATTTCATCCAACATGAGGGCCTTTCCAATTACCTAATTTTATGCCCAACCATGTAAAGTTTATAGGAATTATTATAAACATGAAAACTCATTATTTGTTTTAAGACAAGAAAAAGTGAATAAACAAACAAAAAATAGAACTCAAATTACTTAATTACCACAACCATGACCAAGTTTTTGCAAAATCTTCGTCCTCTCACTAAATTTCTCTCTTCTTACCTGAAACCATAATGACAAGACAACTACCCATTAGATGACTTTGACAAAAGTTGGAAACTAAAATAATATAAAAGGTAGTTAGGGATAAAATTTAAAAAAAAAATTGAATTTGTAGTAATATACTTACCCTTTCTGCTAAGCTAAGGCTATTAGTAAGGCAGAAAGAATAGTAGTAGTAGTAAAAAAATTCAAATAATAGAAATCGGAGTGCTCACTACATATAAATTGTCCTAAAGAAAAGATTGCATAATAGCTTGCTTCTTCTAAATGACACATGAGATCCCATAGATAAAAGGAAAATAAAAATCAAGTATGTGAATTTAAAAATGCCTAACCAATAGGGTTTAGTGAGATATTTTCGCTAAATACCAACTGACAGAATCTGACCCACAATAAAAATTTCTATGTTATTACAATAGGATCTGAATAATAAAATTATTGAATAAAACTTTTAACACCTACAAGTCCAAATAACATCAAATAAAATGCCTACAAGCTATTAAATATAAAATGTCCTTGCAGGACTAGAGCCTTGCGGCCAACACTTCAAAATTCCAAGCAACAGTTCTATACTTCTTGATTAACCTTAATACTTGTATAATCAAATATTTATTGAACTCTATATATAATCAAACATATAATAATTCTTAACAATAGTAATAATATAAGTATATGTTCCACGTTATGCTAGTATGATAAAAACATAACGCACAATATATAATGAGCTTATATACGGTACTTACAATATTAAACAATGTACCCAATGAAATATTGGCTTGTTTCTACAAATATTATAATCTAAGTACACCAATTTCTCAAGCAATACCATATAGAATGATATATGGGACCTTACAGAAAAAAAAAAAGAAAATAAAAAAATTGAAGTATGTTAATAACGATTTCAACTTTTGGACTCAAACTCTAAGACAAATTTTGCTTCTGGAAAGACAAACAAAAACTTGCGAAAAACTAAAGTATAATACTTGAACCATATATTAAGCATAAGAATAAAAAAAATAAAAAAAAAGGAAAGAATTAAGAGGCTATATGCATCACCCTCGTTAGTTAAACAACATGAATCGAATCAAAATATTAATGGATATACAAAATCCTTTAAAATTCTCTAAAAATTCAAGTGTCTTCAGATTAAAACGAAAATAAATTTATAAGAAAATCAAGAATGCGCATTCGTTACGGTGTAAATGATAATTAAAACATGTAAAGCTCTGCACTTTGAAACCTCAACTCCATTATTCATCCAAAGAGAGATATATAGGGCATGTACGCTGCTTCTTTGATATTTATCCCCATCATTCAATTATTTTCATCATCTCCGTCCAAACCATTGAAAAACCAAAACTGAATTTAAAAAAAAAATTTCCAGACTTCTATTTATTTGGAGGAAAATAGCGTAACATATATTCCTAGAGACATTGAAGAATGATAAATTAGCATAACATATATTCATGAATCCAGATCCTCTAGCTAGTTAAAAATTAATAAAAAAGACAATAGATTCTATTTCTTAACTTATTTATTACTTTCACGTTATTCCTTATTTAATTTTATTTAAATTTATTATTATCATTTATAAGACTTAGCTACTTAATTTACATGATCTGTTAAGGTACAGTTCTCACAAAATGGGTCACAGATTATGTAAGGTAGCATAGGATTCAATCCCATCCTGCTAAAGAATTAAATGAAAAGAAGAAAGAAACATCAGCAGTGATATGATGTATTATCGCACGTACGGCTTATCTTGTTCTTTAAAATTTTGGAAAACGCCAACCAGCTATATATATGGACGCCAATGCTTTATTCAATTCATTTCTACAATGACAAATGTCCAAAGTATGCACCTAATGATATAGAAATTAGTATGTTTCTAATACAAATCAGGCTGATTCAGTGACTCATGTCATTGATTCTGACCCGGATTTAGCCACGTATATGTCACCGCTCCCGTCATCTGAATTTCTATTTGATTTCTCTAGGGGCTAGGTTTTCCCATATAAGTAAGGATCAAGAAGCACAAACTAAACTTGTAATCACCAAAGTTTGCAAATTGCAGTTTGTACCAACACCGAAAATGAGCTGGTGGTGCGCTGGTGCTATTGGCGATATATGCTAAGGTAAGATCAGCTCTCACACATGAAAAATTGATGCATATGTTCATATTTTTCAAAAGTTTATTTTCAATTTTTACAGAAGAAAAACGAAGAAAATGAGAGACCTGATCAACCTCAAGACGACCAGAACGTGGGACTCATAGTAGGCGTTACGGGAATAGTAGGAAACAGCTTAGCTGAGATTTTGCTTCTATCAGATACTCCCGGTGGCCCATGGAAGGTCTACGGAGTGGCCCGACGCCCTAGACCCAACTGGAACGCCGATCATCCGGTTGAGTATATCCAATGCGACGTTTCTGACTAGGATGATGCACAAGCCAAGCTCTCACAACTCACTAACGTCACCCACATCTTCTACGTGACGTGGGCCAGCCGTCCCAATGAAGCCGAGAATTGTAAGATCAATGGTGCCATGTTCCGTAACGTGCTCCGTTCTGTAATTCCAAACGCGCCTAATCTCCGCCACATCTGCCTCCAAACTGGAGCGAAACATTACGTGGGACCATTCGAGTTATTTGGCAAGATACAGCCTCACGATACGCCTTTTACTGAGGATTTGCCAAGATTAAACATACCGAATTTTTACTACACCCAAGAAGATATATTGTTTGAAGAGGTTGAAAAAAGAGAGGGCTTAACTTGGTCCGTACATCGACCTCAAGTAATCTTTGGATTTTCACCTTATAGTTTGATGAATATGGTAGGTACTCTCTGTGTGTACGCAGCTCTATGTAAACACGAAGGTGTTCCTTTACTATTTCCGGGGACTAAAGATTCTTGGGATGGCTACTTAACTGCTTCAGACGCTGATTTGATTGCAGAGCAGCAAATTTGGGCGGCAGCGGATCCATATGCAAGAAACGAAGCTTTTAATTGTAGCAATGGAGATGTTTTTAAGAGGAAGCATTTATGGAAAGTGTTGGCTGAGCAGTTCGAGATTGAGAACTATGGGTTTGAAGAAGGGGGTGAGAGATTGTAAGATTGAATCAGCTCCAGCCCACAAAACTGGACGAGGTTGGTGTCTGGTGGTTTGTAGATTTGATGTTAAATGGTGCGGCTTTGTTAGATAGTATGAATAAGAGTAAGGAGCATGGGTTCTTGGGTTTTAGGAATTCTAAGAATTCATTCATTTATTGGATTGGAAGGATAAAAACTGACAGGATAGTGCCCTAAAATGAATGTTCCGCGAATCTCAATTTGTAGTGTCACGTGTGTGAATCTCCAAAGTGTCCCTAAAGTACCATACATATGTGTGTGTGTGTGTGTGTAGTGATCAAAAATACTGAAGTTGTATTGAATAATTTCTGCATTGCATATATGCTGTTTGCAAAAGCTTGAAAACAATGTTATTTCCTCTTTCAGAATATTACCGTTACTAGTCACTTTGAGCAATTTAGATTCAATGCGATTGTACAAAGCTTAGGTGCAATTTGGTAACATTATAGCTTTTAATAATTGCCTTCGGTTAGTGTTGGGTAAATTTTAAAAGCAGTGCATTTGGAAAATCTTGCCTTAATGTTATTATAAACATGCAAAATATCATATAGCTAAATATAAAATCCAATGAGTGCCACTGCCACGACAAATGATGCATCAATTGATACGAACTTACGAAATATGTAATCATATGATTTGATAAGTCAAAAATTGAATGCGAGCAAATCACTCGGGCAACTTTAAGCTTATTTTCTCACATGAAGAAAGCGAAGATGCAATCCATTACAAAATACATTTAAAAAAAAAAAAAAAAAAAAAAGAAGCACCCAGAACTTTTAAGGCACAATCTTGTAACCTTTCACTTTATCAATCCAAGAAGCCATGCTTCTTACTCTTATTCATAGAAACCAATTTAGGCTCCCCAATTAACACAAGATCAACAAACCACCACCCACCAACTTCATCCGAACTGGAAGGCTGTAGCTGATTCTCCTCCCACACACCTTCTTTCCCTTCCATGAACTCCGCCCGCTTCACTCTCTGGGTCCCACCACCACCCTCTTCTTCTTCTTCTTCTTCAAAAAGCCCATTAACCTCTATCCCAAATTCCTCCGCCAACACCTTCTACAAATGCTTCCATTTGAATACATCCCCGTTGTTCGTTCTTCGCATACGGATCCACCGCAGCCCATATTTGATGCTCCGCAATTAGATACGCATCCGAAGCAATCGAGTAACACTCCCGCGCAGCTTTAGTCCCAGGGAACCGAAACGGGATCCCTTCGTGTTTACACACAGCCGCTTAAACGAAAAGATTGCGAACGATGTTCATCAAACTGTACGGGGAAAATTCAAATATCGTATCGGGAATGTGCACTGACCACGTGAATTCCTCATTTCTTTTCAACCAGTATATCTTTGATAGTGTAGTAGAAACTCGGTGCGTCTAATCTAGGCATATCTTCCCCGAATGGGCCCAGGTAATGTTTTGTCCCCGTTTGGAGACACACGTGGCGGAGATTGGGTGCGTTGCGGAACATGGACTCGTTGATGTCGCAGTTCTCGGCTTCGGTGGATCGTTTGGTCCGCCTCATGTAGAAGATGTTGGTGACGTTAGTGAGCTGGGAGAGCTCTGCTTCGGTCTCCTCAGGATCCGATATATCGCATTGGACGTATTCGACGAGGTGATCGGCGTTCCATACTTTAAGACACAAAGTGATCGACCAATAACAAAATTCCCTGTAATTGCAAACTAATGCTAACGAGTCATTGATTGCATAGCCACCAAAGTAATCTCAGTAATGTTTCTTCCCAATGGAAACTTCTTAATATGCAGTGCTCAACCCAAGTACATTGTCAACTACCAAAACCTTTGTACGTGAAATAAACAATGTATCTACAAATTGTTCAGTTTACGAGCTAGGCCAATTTACCAAGAATCTGTTATTATAAACTTATCAAATATCCACATATATTTTGAATGTCAACTGGAAATCAAGCAGATTGGTTGCTGAAGCTCTACCCTGAAAGTTACAGCTTGGCCACACCTCACACAACCTTTCTCTTATCCTTCCTATTAATAATAGTCTTTGGAAATAAAGCTTATAGAAAAGAAAATAGTTAACAAAGAAAGCAACATACACTGTAAAGAAATTGTCAAGTGACTGTGGCTGCGAGATTGGACAATAAAGAGTCAAAATCAAATAGGGTAATGTAGAAGTTTCAAGTTTTTACAAGCACCAAAGCACATGTGGCTCAGTGAGAGACATTTATCATTTGTTCCAGCGAAATCGTAACAGTTCCAGTTTTCAAGCTATTTAAAATCTTGTAGACATCAACATGAAAGATCTAGCTGTCAATTATTTGGTCAAACTGAGAGTCTGTAAAATAATAATTTTGAATTTACCCCTTCAGATGATGCTCTTGCAACTGTGCTTGAATTTGATGGTCTGTTAAATTACGGATGAGCCCATGGATAAGAGTTTTCCCTTTAAAATAGACGCTGCAATATCACCCCAATTATCCGCGTATCTGGTCGTATGACAACAGCTCATGATAGTGCAACAAAAAATGTTGAAGAAATCATATCTTAACAGAACAATGTAATGGAGGCAAAATACTCAATGTTTAAGGAATCTGCCCACTTTTTCAGTCAGAGTGTTGCACAAATACAGCATGCTAAAGTTGAAACAAAAGGTAACATTATATCACTGTTAGCAATGTTTCCAAAGTATCCACCACAAGCTGTTAATAAGATCCATATAACCAAAGAGGTTTCCAGGATGTTTACAAGAAATTGGGTAAAAGAAGGAGTCTATAGCTTGCACTTTGTAGAACTTCAAAGCGCTGTTTCCTTCCTCTTCTGGTGTATACAGGCTATGTCTTAATATTTTCACTACCTGTGAAATTCTGTCACAGCAGAACTACAATTACACTTCAGACATTAGCAAGTAATTCATAAATGAATGGAAGGGAAAGTGCTCTCAACCGCAAACAACAGGGCCGCTAAATTGAATTTTGGGTGAACTTCTAAAGCTATGACTCGTGGTAAAGGATAAACAGCTTTTCCACCCTGCTGAGACAGAATCCGAGGAATGTCTATTGATTCAATTGCTGTAAAACAAAATAAGAAGTCGGTGCAACTTTTAGTTACCATTTTGTGACAAGATGCATGTTTAAATGGATAAAACTTTTGAAAGCATGTCATAGAAATATATTAAACAATTAATGTCTATATCCACACATTTTTGTGCGCCTGGTCAGAACATCGGCACAAATTAAGGAGATAACCAGATTGGTAGCTCAATCCAAGTGCTAACAGTACAAAAACTGACTTCATAGTAGGAAAATAATAAAGGAATGACAAAATGTCCCCGTATCGAAGCCACCATTCTTCGGATGAAGAAGGCAGAAAAGTTCTTTTGAGAAATAAAAAGAATGAATAATTAACTTCTAAGCAGGCTTAAAAATTTGCTTGCATCGGAGTTCTATTAGGATTAACTATCACTCTTGTCTTCCAAACTTGAAGTGATCCTTCCCTGCAGAGAGTTACAAGTAACTGTAACATGGGAAGCCAGGCAACTGAGGTGATTGGTTGGGAACCCACCTGTATACTGCAATAGCAGCAAAAAGTAAGCCACTTAATCTAAGTTGACAATAACAATACAATGAGACTGTTACAGAAAAGCAGAAACTAATTTTGCATTAAGAACATATATAGAAATATTTTTATCAAAACTACAATAGTGAAGATCCTAGGACGTTGTAATTCAGAAAACAATAGGAAAAGACAAAAGCAGAATGAATAGTTCTGACATGGAATAAATTACAATTATTATGTAATCCACAATGATCATAACAACTACCGAACCAACTGTAGGAGAAACCAAGTTTCTTTAAATTAACTATTCTCCATGAAAATGAGGTAATTTTGGGGTGGCGCATTAGAAAATGAAGCAATGTTCAGAATGGATGAATGTTTTGCTCTGGCGATCTCGATGGCTGCTTCAACCTTGGCTCCAAAAGAATTGACCTCTTGATTCGTATGAGCTGGAAATTCACCTTCAGTTTTCGGTTTCTTTAATTTTTCTTGTAATTTTAGAAGTATTTAAGTAAGATAAAATGTTTTTAAATTTAAAAAAATGGAGTGTTTTGTGTAATGTGCAGCACATTATTACGGATGTTATCGAAAATAACAATTTTAGAGCCACAAACATGTGGGGGTATAATTATATAAAAGCTTTGTTTTAAATTTAATTATGTATTGTGTGTGTGCAAATGCCAGTGCTTAACTGGTGAGGGTTCTCGCATTTTACTAAAGTATGGGAAATTTATTAGGTCATATGGTAAAATAATGTAATGTTATTACACCGTTACACCATATAGCGTAACAACTTTCTTAGATTTTAATAAAATCCAAATTCTCAGATTGGATAATATATATCTATTTATATATACTCTCTCCGTTGAGCGATCTCGCCACCGTTTGTCTTTTTTTGTGGAGATGCTAGGGTTAATCCACAAATGTATTATCAAAAGTGGAAGCTAATATCTGTAGTATGGGAAGATATTCCATTGAAGAAGGCAGGAAAAATATGTGATTAAAGGTGGTTCAAAGAAGTGCAATGTTTAATTTGCTCCCAAATATTACCAAAAGGAAAGCTGATTCAATGAATTTTAAAAGTTAAGTTTATACAAAATTTTGAAGACGAAAAAAAAAAAAAACCAAATTGAGAGAATTGAAACGGACAAATTAAGGGTAATTTTGCAATTGGCGAGGCATAATGAGAGAAAATAAGGGATTAATTTGAGCAATGATTGGTTCGAATTTGGGCTAATGCTCCACTTCTTCCATAGGAAGACCTAACAAAAGAAGTAAACATGAAGTGTCGTAAAAGATTGGGATTAAAAAAAAAAAAGAGCGGAGTTTACCGTATTTTTAGCACGTACAACCATCAAAACAGAGACTAAAGTAAGGCTCGACAAAACATAATGTATCATGGTAGCAGAGTTTTGTTTGGATCAGTTTTGTAGCCTAGTGTGTTAAGCTGATTTTGTTTGTATCGAAAAAAAATCATCTTGTTTGAGTAATTATTTTTGACACTGCTAATTTATCTCATCAATATTTACTTTTAATTATTTTTATTTATTTTTAAAATCACCTTGACTCATCATTTAATATTGTATAAGATACTAAAAAGAAATTTATAATTTAAGGAAAGATAATAATATGCTGAATGAATGTGCAAGATAATTATATGGTGAAAAATTTATAACTTTAATTTCTTCCCGCCATTTTATTTTAAATTTTAGGATAATCTAAATCACCTTCACCACAAAATTAAATTACCTAATTAGAAAATTAACCCTACACATAATTAAAATCCACCTCCTCGTGGGATCGACACCCGTCACCATTAATCTATTCTACAATAGATTCGTGCGCTTGTGAGTTCAATAAAATTTGCACAACAGCTGTGATGCAGAGGTGGATAATTAGACAAGTAGATGTGAATAATGCTTTCTTGAATGATTTTCTTGAGGAAGAAGTGTACATGTCACAACGAGAAGGGTTTATTGACTCTACTAAACCTCATACTGTTTGCAGACTTACAAAAGCTCTTTATGGTATAAAGAAAGCTCCAAGAGCTCGGTTTGAAAGGTTTAAGTCTGCAATGGTAAATCAGTGGCAGTTTCATAACAGCAAGTCAGATTCTTCTCTATTTTATAAGTGTCATTCTAGTTCTATTTTGCTAGTTTTGGTGTATGTTGATGATATTATAATTTCTAGCTCTAATCTTGATATGGTGCTTCAAGTCATTTCCAATATGCAGCATACTTTTGCTCTAAAAGATTTAGGAGAGCTCAATTATATTTTAGGAATTCAAGTTTCCAATACAGCACAAGGTATTCATTTGTCACAAGCAAAGTATATTGCAGATTTGTTAGCTAAGCACAAAATGGATAAATGTAGTCCTTGCTCCACTCCAATGACTACTTCTCATCATCTTACAAGAAATCCATTGATAATGCTTAACAATCCAGAAGCATTATTGGAGCATTGCAGTACATTACTCTCACCAGGCCAGAAATTGCCTTTCCTATCAATAAGCTCAATCAGTTTCTTTCTTGTCCTTCAGAAGAGCATTGGCAAGCTTGGAAAAGGTTGCTCAAATATCTTAAGGGAAATATTCATTTTGGTTTGCAATTTTCTCAGCTTGGCAACATGGAGATAAGCTGCTTCACTAATGCTGATTAGGCATGTGATAAAGATGATAGCTGGGTATGCTGTGTTTCTTGGAGCAAATTTGGTATCATGGTCTTCCAAAAAGCAACATGTAGTTTCCAGGTTTAGTACTGAGTCAGAGTATAGAGCATTGGCTCTAGCTAGGGGTGGCCAACAGGCCGGGCGGCATGTGTCCGTACAGCACGGCACGGCATGAGCATGTTTTGATAGGGTACGCGGTACAGCACGGCACGCAAGTGGGCTGGGCTAGGCTTAGAAATTTAGGCACGTGGGCCTTAAAAGCACGGCATGATTAGAGATGGGCTAAAGCATAGCACGTGAAAAAACACGCAATAAACACGTTTCACTTTTCAATGAAAGTAAATTTAAAATTATATGATTTTATAAATAACTTGAAATTGAATCTTTTAATATATTTTTTGTTAGTGTAATTTTTTAAATTCATTCAATTCTTAGTTTAAAAAAACACTCTAATTGTTTCATGTTTATAATTTATTAAATGAATAGATGATATCATGATTTTAATAAATAAAATTGTAAATATCATGATTTTATAAAGTATATGTAATAATGTTACTATAAACTATGATCTATGACTCTATGTAAGTCCAAGTTAACAATTAAGTTAATCGTTAAGAAAAATTTATTATTGTTGTTGTTGTTATCGTTGTTGTTAAATATAAAAAGAATTCTAATACCATAGGGTCTAACTTAATAATTAGTATTATATTCTCTTATTATTATTAGTTTATTATTATTGAATATAGACTTGAGTTTTGAATTTTTCATTCTATTAAACTTGACTAAAAGCACATGGACTCAAAACATGTACATAGGATTAAAAAAAGTACGCCAATAACTTA
This sequence comes from Clausena lansium, assembly GCA_030449835.1. Classification (NCBI taxonomy): domain Eukaryota; kingdom Viridiplantae; phylum Streptophyta; class Magnoliopsida; order Sapindales; family Rutaceae; genus Clausena; species Clausena lansium. Next base: position 931,315 of record JASUUF010000146.1, on the reverse strand, counting down.
GCATGCCCTCTTAAAAAAATAAGAAAAAAAAAACTTCTCGTGCTTTTTTTCTTAGACACGGCACGGCATGACCCATGGCACAGCACACGTGAGCACGACATGTGTGTCAAGCTGGGCCTAGCAAAAAAAAATTTGACATTGCACGGCACAACATGAAGTACATAGTGGCACAGCACGGCACGACACGGCACCAGTACGAGCACGCATAGGCTTTCTTTTGATGCCGGCCCGGCCCATTGGCCACCTTTAGCTCTAGGTACTGCAGAGATTATGTGGATTCAAGCTTTGCTATCTAAATTACATCTTCAAGTGCATTCCACGCCCATTATATGGTGTGATAATCAAGGTGCAATTGCTTTGGCTAATAATCCAATTTACCACGCAAAGACTAAACATGTTGAGCTTGACATTCATTTTGTGAGGGAGAAAGTAGCAGCTAAACAACTCAGTATTCTATCTGCTCCTAGTAATGATCAAACCGCAGATATTCTCTCCAAAGCATTCACTTATGACCAGTTTCATTACTTAAGATGCAAGCTAAATGTTCTTCCAGGATCATTTAGCTTGAAAGGGGGTGTTAGAGCATATGATGATGACGTATATGATGATGAAGATACATGAAGATGCAGAACAGATAAGGTGCAGAGCATGTTAAGCTCAGTGATTCAGTCCACAGCTTTTGGTATTGTTATGATATTATCAAAGCTTTTGGTTGTTATGATATTACTTACATATACGGTATTCGGTATTGTTCACATTTACGGATCATTTTCTATACTTTTAATACTCCACATGCACCTCTCAGTTCATTTTCCTTTTACCGCAAATGAGTTGTCGCAATGTGGAGCATGAGAAAAAAATTAAGTGGGGTAGCTTTACAGACATACTCTTCTTTTAACTGTACATATTTGATAAGTTTATTTGACGACATGGTGAAATGACCTGTCTCAAACTCCAAAGACGAATCTAACTAGTCTCGTCTAACATGATTAAATAATTACGTTATTAAGAATATTATCGAAAATTCAATAGCGTCTCCCCTGCATCTTAGACATTTCGAACCAATAAATCTATAAAATAAGCACCCTCAAATATTCCAACATTCAACCAACTCCAATGATTCATTTTACTGAAACATAATATGATACAACGAGGACATTGATATGCATGAATAAACTCATCCAAAAGTCACCCAACTCAATCAAATAATTCTAATCAATAAATACATACCATTCCCTTTTACTCGAAAATTTCATATTAAAAAATTTATTCATAAAGGCATATATTAAAATAGTTATATAAATAATATTTGACTAATTCCCAACCCACCAAAACAAACCTGCGCATAATGGCCGGTACAGCAAGTTGAGTTTAAGTAACAAATTTGAAGCACATGCCGCCACATACTCTTCTTACAACCAGAATATTATTGTTTAATGGGCTTATTTGAGAATTGAAACGGACAAAGGATAGGTGATTTTGGAATCACAGGGGTATATCAAGAAAGAGCAATGAACCCAATGATGCTTCCTCATTAGGGAAAATGTTTATCTTCTTCCGGGAGCCTGTTGCATGTCTTTGTTGTCAAAATGGGCTTAAAGTTAGAGTTTTGTTTGGATCCGTCTTAGTCGGGCTAATGGGTTTAAGCAGATTTTGTTTGTATAAAAATTAAAAAAATATCATGTAATTTATTTGCAATTTTCTCCTAGTAAATGATCTTTGACAAACAATTTATCACATCAGCATGCACCTCGCAATTAATTCTATTTATTTTTCAAATTACATTTATTCATTACTTTTTTAAAAAATATTTATTCAAGTTCTTTGGGTGTCCTTTCTAAACCGAAACTTTTAGTTGTTAATATGACATTTTTTAAACTCATTGTGATACTGTAATATGCATGTTAATGTTATTCTATCTTATGTTTGAAATCTTCAAAATTGTGATTACCCACTAAAAAAATCTTTTTCTTTCGACCAAATATGAGATATTTGACCCATATGTTGAATAAGGGCCACTAAAAATCACAAATTTTTATTCGACCCATCCGATTGCAAAATTACCTTGATTTAGATTGAAAATTTGGGTTTAAAAAAGACGACACTTGAAGAACTTGAATAAGACCTGTTAAAGAAAATGATAAATAAAGGTAATTCTGAAGATATATGTGGCTAACTGAGATAAATTGAAGGATTAAATATCACTCCTCTTATCCTTTTTCTCAATTTGATAGTTTTCATTACACGTTTATTTGAATAATAATAATAATTTGCTTCAATGCCACCTAAGCTTTAATTTAATTGTTTTCGATTGAAAATTTTGTTTCCTTTATTGATAACCAATCGGTCGGTGTAATTTGATCACCTTTTACGTTTTAACCACTGATTCATTAGTTCCGTGAAATTGATTCGTTTTTGTTTTTATTCGAAATGTTCATGTAAACTTAATTTTGGATTTAAGGGGCCAAAATGCCAATTAATACCGCATGATTGTACTTATTATAATGCTAACTTGAGTAAACAGACTTAAAAAAACATTTCTTTTTGGTTGTTAAATAGATGTACTAGATGAGAAAGATAATAATTGTGTTTATAGCTTTATAGGTTCATTCAAAGGGAGAAAATAAAAATGCAATAAGGTCATGGTTTGTTGTAATAGAGTCATAAATTATTTTGTAAAATTTAATATGCAAAAATATTATTATTGAACTGAAAATAAATTAAATAAGTCATTTAATATTTGAATCCAACTAATAATGTTATGTCACTTTAATTTATACAAAATAATTTGTGCAAAGAATTTAAGGCTTTAATAGTGCGCTACCCTATCGTTTTTATTAGTCTGGGTTTTCATTTAACTAATATTTCTTATAGCACGTCATAAAAGTTTGTGACTACTGTTACTTTACCCCCAAAAAAAAAAAAAACTAAAATATTTTTCTTGTGGTCTATAATAATTGTCAAATTATCTGTTTCTTTATCCTTTAATCACTGTGTGACATAGTGTTGGTTATAGTGGTGCACACAATAATGAAGTTCATGAGTTGGTGCTAGAATAATATTGTTTAGATGGGGGGCCGGACCACCTGCGACAAATTCAGAAAAATAATTTATTGGACACAAAATTACATAATAACAAAATATGAAAATTAAGGGTTAGTAAGTTTTTATTTTTTTAATTAAAATGTGACCTTTTATAATTTTTAAAGTTATAGTTTAAATTTTATGGAGTTATGAATTTATGAGACTATTTTCATAAATTTAATGGAAGCTACTTTAATGTATTTAACGGAGACTAATTAGTAATTTAAGTAATTTTCTCTTTAATTTTGTTGAAATTATTTTTTTTTTTCAGTAGGGACTTGAGCCCCCACTAGTCAAGAGATGGATTCACCTGTGGGACCATGTATATGCCATTATTTAGCCATTGGTTAATTGTATGAGATCTTTATAATGGTGAATCAAAGATTTTTCAGCTGCAACAGCAAAGACATGCTTGAGACATGTTCCTCCGCTAAAAGTTTTTTGATTGACGAAACAACAAGAAAATGGGAACAACTTCTCGTTTACTTTTTCAAAAATCACTTTTCTTTCTTTGACTTTTAGAATTAGAGGTTTGATTATGTTCCATATCCGTGTATCACATCTAGTAATAACAATGAGGAGAAGTGGGGATCCACGTCTCCTACCCATCTCCGATATTCTATTTATATCTCCATATCCTCCATGTTTCCTTCAAAATTATTTGAGAAGAGAGAATGGGGATCCATAAATAATAAAAAGGAATCTTCAAAGGTAATCAATTCCTGAATAACTGATACATTTATTTTTCGAACTTAATTTAATCATATTAAAGTAAAATTAGAAATCGTATTACCAACACAAAAACACTAAAATCAACTAAATCAACTAAAATCATTTCCATCAAACTAAGTCTATGTTATCAATATTACAAGATAATCCATAAACTTAACTAAAAGTAGAGCTTTACAGTTGAACACATCCATAAAAATCACATGGTATAAGTCATCAATAAAAGTATCTTTGACAATCTTTAAGCGTTTATATTAACTATTATTTTTATAGATATTATGATATTTGTTATTTAAATATATATCGTTCTAATTTAAACTTAAATGTATTTACTAAAACTTTAAAAAAAATTAAAATATAAATTAAAAATAGATTTGGGAAATGGGGGGATGGATTTGTCATCGAATTTCTGTTGTCTCCTCTACGAATAAAATATTAAGTATTAAATTATCTCTATCCCTTCCTTAAATAAAAATTGCGTATAAAATTTGTTATGTACCCTCTCCAAATAAGATAAATTCATCAAATCCGTGCCGTGGAAATTTCTACCCTCCCTCACATCAAAGAGTTTACTAGATTTGCTCCAAATTAATGACCCTTCCTTCAAGTAAGAAAGTACTTGCTACCTATAGTAGCTAGCCCACCACTTATTTATCCAAAAGAAAATGAAAAGGTCTTCAGGATAGAAGTATGACATTGGGAAAAAGGAATGAGCACCATGCATTGAATCTTAATTTAATCAAATGGGATTATACCTAACATATGCTAATTAATTTCCTCATAGATCCTTTTAATTTGGGATACTTATTAAAATTAAAGTGCAACTTAATTCTTTTACTTACTACTTAAAAACTTCCGTCTTTTTTTTTTCACGTAAAGGATTGAATTCATTTAAATCTTAAGATGCTATATATCAACAAAATAATGTACATTAGGATTGACTAAAGTAGGATATTGATAATATTATTCTTGTGGCATTTAATTTACTTCACTTCTTTACATCAACTATATGCCTCTCCGGCATAATTTGTTTCATAATTTCTTTAAATTTAATACAAAAAGAAAAAAAAACATTTTTTCATCATATAATTAATTAAGGTATGTTTTCATTGATCTCCAATGATTTTGAATTGTTAAAGCCATAGTGATTGGTGATGATGAAGCCCACTCCATTTTTCTCTTTCTGTTGCGTGTTCACTGGAGATGAATTTTTAGAATGCCATCTTGACCAGAAGAGATAGTTGATGAAATTGAGCAAGCTGAGGACTGCTAGCAACCAGTAGAAAAGATCAAGCCTGTCTTTGTTGAGATCATTTTCACTTAGCCAACCTCGATTTGAAGAACTTGAAGTCACTTTGTTCACCAAGGAAACCAGCAATGAGCTTAAGTAGAATCCAAATGAATATGAGCAATAGGTCATTGCTGTTAAAAATGCTTGCATCCCTTTTAAGGATTGTTTGTAGAAGAACTCAATAAGGCCAACTGCTGTAAACATTTCTGATAACCCGAAAATCAAGAACTGTGGGGTGATCCAAAATATTGATAAGGTTTTGCCTGAATCCAATGCTGAGTCTCTTCTCTTTTTCTCCATTAGGGCAGCAGAAACCATTGAAAATGTTGCCAAAAAAAGGCCAAACCCTATGCGTTGCAAAGGGGATATACCGGATTCATGGCCTGTGTATTTTCTCGCGAAAGGTACGAAAAATTTGTCGTATAATGGAACTAGAATGACAAGCATAATGTAAGGGATAGATTGAAGGGAAGCTGGAGGGACATGGAAATTTGTGGTGAGCTTATTGTTCATGGCACTTCCTTGCTGGACTGAAAACGTTTGAAGCTGAGCCAATATGGTGTTGAAAACAATGGTGCAAGCGAAAATAGGAACGACTGAAATCAGTACTTTAACTTGCTCAACTTGAGTGACAGTGCATAATCTCCATGGACTTTCTATTGTATTAGTCCCATCTTCAACTTTGATGCAAGCTTTGTCCAAGAACCTGAAAATTTTGAAAGCAATTGGGGTCTAAATACATTCCATAAACAAATTTTTAAAATATATATATATATATATGGGGAAGTTAAAGTTGTTAATTACACTTTCAACATTAATTACCTGAATCTCTGTGTGAGAAGCACATTTCCAGAGTCATTTGGCACATTATTTTGATTTAATCCATGAAGCATTTGCGGGTTAGATGGACAAATTTGCTTTCTCTTTAATATGGCCGCCACAAAAACCTGAAAAAAAAAATTTTAATTTAACGATAAGAATTGTAATTATTCAGCAGAATGATCCATTGAGAATAAAATAAATATTAATTCTAATACAATATAATACATTGTATAGAACAACTTTTCTATGACAATGAGTCAGCAGACAGCTTTTTATTTTTTGTCTCTATAACCTCATATTATTCAACAGGCACCCATTAGTATGTCACCTTTTTAATTTTTGATTGTCATAAGCAAACAAATTTATATATAAGATTAGGTTTTTGGCAACATGCAATCAAGATCAAAAGAAATTAAATTGCATATTTATTGTATACTAAAGAAATAAAAGTGCTTGCTTATTACTTGAGCGATAGGGGTGAAAATGCTTCCTTGAGGCCGTTTATTTCTGTAATAAAGAGTGCCAGAAACCAAACTGAACAAGCCCAATGCCATGGCAGCTGCGGAGACTCCGAAGCCAACGTCCATGCCGGAGTGAGTTTGTACCCAAACAAGAACAGTTAGGGCTACCAATTCACCTGTGGAGAAGGCAAAATACGCAGAATTGAAGTACGATGAGAGCTTCTTGGACTGCTTAGGATTGCTTTGATCAAACTGGTCAGCCCCATGAGCTATCATGTTGGGTTTAACACACCCACTGCCTAGTGCCACCAAATACAATGCCAAGAAAAATATTAAGGCCTTGAATCCCTTTGCTTGTTCACAGTTTTCTGAATCAGTTACCATGTTGCATTTGGGTGGCTTTAGTTGAGGAAGGTGAGCTTGGACTGAAAGCAATATGAAACCCTGAAAAAAATTTGCATCATAATCAAAATTATCATCAAGTTTCATAATCCAGTAATATTATGTCTTGGTGTAGGTATGATATAAATATATTAGTTATATGCAGATACCGTAGTATTTCTGATGTACTCTTACATCCGCTGTACATACGTACATGCATGGAATCGTGTCATATATAAAAAAACATTCATTTGTTTTTATTCCAGTGGCTAGTTGTACTTGTACATACATCAGATATGCAGAAGATATATATATATGTAGGAAAATAAAAAGAGTGAATTTGAAAGAGGAAAAAACTTACAGAAAGTTCAATAAAGCCAAAGATGAGCATGGTCCAGAAGCTACCCAGAAAGGAATCAGAGAGATAGCCACCAAGGAGGGCCAAGAGAAAGACAGTTCCAATAAAGTTTGTCACAATGTTTGCTGAACTTGACAAAGAGAAGTGCATTTCATTTATCACATATGTTATAAGGTTGTTCCCAACTGCTGCGATTGCCATAATCTCAAATGCTTGTAAACCTGACAAAATTATTACACAATTCACAATCAAAATCCTTATCATAATTTGTAAAGAAAATAGTGGGCAGCCACAATAATTAGAGAGAGAGAGAGAGTTTAAACCGATAATATATATAATTTTTCTTTCTCAGAATTTATAACACCTACTAATATGAAAAATAACTTTATAAAAAATAAAAGAAAAACAATCTCAGAAAATTTCTCAAGAAAATTACATTCAATCCTCTAACAACCACCGGAAACTATGTATATACATGATGCACGATATGTGAATAAATAAATAAATATGCATGCTAATCTAATACGCAAGCAGGTAGGTAAATAGATAGATAGACGGATAGATCGATAAATATGTCTATATGTATGGGTATATATAAAGAGATACCAAGAACAAAAACAGCAGCTTTCATTCCTCCATGCTTGTTAAGGTTTGATGGTCTGCCTCTCCAATCAACAGTGCTCTCTTCATCAGCCTCCATGCCTTTGTTGTTTTTTTGCCTTCTTGCTTCCATTTCCATTTTCTTTTTCTCTCTCTCACACAGAAACTCACAGTTTCTGTTTGTTCACTCTCTAAGCTTGAGAGAAAGAAAGAAAGCAAATTAAAACTTTGCAAGTATTTTAGAAATTGTTGTCTTACTCTCTACTGAAATTGAGGCAAGAGGGTTGCTCTAAATTTATAATCTCCAAGTTGCCACAAATACCTTACAAGATTCTTTCCAAAATCAAAACTAAATGAGAATTTAAGCCCCACATGCTCTAACACCACGTGGATAACACTTGTTCCAGACAAAGAGTAGACGATTTTTCTAATTTTTTAATTTTTTTTTATCAGTTTTTAAACTTTTTTTTCCAAAGAATATTTGAATCATATTTTCAACTCATTGAATGTCGTGTCAATGATTTGTATTTTGTGTTGGATAGAGTTGACATACATATCAAGTTTGCTTTTCGGTCTCTCTTTCATTGGTGGTCCATGCCATATGCCGATATGTACTGTTTAACGTAATATTCTCTCTCTTTTTTTTTTAATTCATTTAAGATTATATCAAATCATTTTCAATTAATTTTAGACATGATTGATTTAGCTTAAAACTTAAAAATCTTAATATAATCATCGAATTTACTATTACTTAAAATCACATATAAACAGAAGGGACTACGGATGCCCTAAGAAACGAAACAAATTCAATTAAATAATTGGTGATTGATTAAAATATATATATAGAGATAAAGTAATATTATACAAATCATATCAATTACTAAATGCATATAGCAGCATTCTCTAGCATAGTAAATGTTATTTCACCAATTTGAGTCTCCTTGTATGCGTTTTATAAAAATATTTTTTCTTCTTATTTTGAAAGACTTGGATGCTCTTCTTATTTTTTTCCCTCTTAGTCCTCCTTATTTTTTAATGATTGGTCAAGTGTGTGATAATTAAGCTAATTATTTTACTTTATTGACACACTTGACCAATCATTGAAAAATAAGGAGGACTAGGAAGGAAAAAATTAAAAAGAGGATCCTTGTCCATTTTGAAATTGGTTTGCTTCTCTTTCATTGGATCATATGTTTAAATTGGACTGCAATGAAAATATACTTTCTAGTAAGTTCCAATAAAACTTTTTTTAATATATATATATGGGCATCCAAATCAATTTTTTAATCATCTACTTCCTGTAGAATAAGAATTAGAAAATAAATTTAGTCTTACCGATCCTGTAATTTAAAAAGAAAATCAAATGGAAGGATTCAAAAAGCATACTATGGTCTACATAACACATGAAAAAAAATTAATTAACAAATGTGATCGATAACAAAATAGGTTAAATTAATTAATTATCTAAAAGCTTGTCCATTGAGGTATATCGTATGCCGACCATTAATATTCAAAACATTTAAAACAAAAGAACGATGAGTTAGGTGTAACTTTCACTACACATTTGGTGAAAAAAAAATAATAATAATTTGTTTATTAATTTAACAAAAATAATAAAGATTATTTAATTTTAACATATAATGCAAGGTGCTGTGTATGATTTACTGATGCGGGTGAAATCAAAGACAGCGAAACCAAGTCAAAAGGTTGTCGGCCTTTAACAACAAAAAGTTTTGAAACATTATAATATTCTCTCCATTTTTTTTTTTTTTTGGTTCATAAGGGTTTGGTTTATTTTATTTTGATTACCAAAAAAAAAAACTAATTTGAAGAGTTTTAAGTTTTAAATATGATATTGTAAAATTTTTGTAATCGGACCAAATCTCTTTTCAAAGGCCAGTATCACGACTTTCCTCGTAAAAGTGAAGCATCATATCTACTTATCTGTTTGGCCATTGCCATTAGAGCATTGCAAAAGGAACACATACAAAAACATTCCAATAACAAATGTAAATAAAGTGATAAACCATAAGATAAAAGGATTTAGACATAAATTTATTATAAATTATGAAAGAGAAATAAAAGAAAATTCTACATAATTCACAAGATTCTTACTATTTATATAAATAATAAAGCGATCTAATAAACACTAGTGTCTACCAAATAGTGAATACTTGGATACGAAACAAAATTTTATGACTTCCTGTAAATAAGATTGAAACTGAAGATTAATCAAACTCTGCTCGGTAGTATTACTCACCCAGAAGTACATCACCTGCCAAATCAATACTATATATTATATATAAAACTTTCCCTAAATATAAGATTAATTCTTACTTCTATTATTTTTTTTAGCAACATGGCAGAAACTTATTGATTTGTCGGCAACAAAAGGGATCAATAGTTTCAAGTGCATGCCAACCTAAACATAGATGATGTATTATTGTATGCTATGCTTTGATTTTCAAGTACAATGAAAGAAACTAAAGTGTTGGAGGACAAAGCGGGAGACAAAGTGGAGACAAATGAATTCTAATCCTATGTGGATCCCATTTTCATCATACAGTGGCCCCTTGATCAATCCATTAATCATCCACTTTGAGATTGCCACGTGTCCTCAATTTAGTCATCCTTTCTTTGCATAATAATGATATTGATACTAGTCAAACCTTGCATTAGTACTGAAAACAATTTGGGAAATGCACTTCCTCTCCTTTCAACTCATCAACTCAAGAAGATTCTTGCATTGCCTACAATTTTGACTCAATAATTTATATATTAGCATGGTTTCTATAATTTTCTAAAACATTTGAAGATAACATAATTAACCTCTATACTTTGACTTTTTACGATACGAAGGATAAGGAAATAATCTACTTAGATTTTGAAGATCAAGTTAAAAAAATGATCCGCTTGATAAGTATTTCATTATGTGGAAGTAAAATCCTTTACAGCAGGGGAGAAACTAGGCACAAGCCCACCTCAAACTAAAAACAAAATTACAGGAAAATAAAGGTCTGAATTGAAATTTCACCATGTCTACATCAATTTTACATAACTTTGTTCTAGCCTCTATATTTTATAATATATATCTCCACTATGACCTCGATCAAACTAAAATGTTGGTTCCGCCATTATTTTATTAATACTTAAATCACAATGAATTTCATTAAATTTGAATCCAACATAGAATATTACATTCATTAGATGATTAATCATCTAAAGAATATAAATTTTGATATACCACCAACACTTGGGATTATATTTTAGTAATTTTTCTTAATTTAGTCATGACAACCTTATTTATATGTGTTTTTGACATATCACTCTCTATTTTATTGGTTTAATTTCGAATTTTGAGCAAGTGAAACGATTTATATATATTATGCCCTCTTTTGGTGGATTTCCTATTCATAAATATTATACATATCACCTTCAATCCATAAAACAAGTCAAAATGAACTTAGACACAAACCCACAAATAAAAAAGCAACATTTTGGAGCAATGAGTTGGATCAAATCGAAGCACCAAGCCATTTTCAAAACTCTTTTACTATTTTATTGAAAGAAGTCAAAAAAGCTATAGATAGCTTGGTGGTTGAGCACACCATACACAGAACCTCAAGCCCTCTTTCTTCTTTAATGTCTTCCCTTCACTTCCTTTCTTTTCTCTTCTGTCCACATACCGTGTCCATGCCCACATTCACAATGCCACAATATATTTAAAAAAAAAAAAAAAAGGGGAGCGCCTTTGGTACTATTTGGGTACAATACATGGCTTAGTGTATCTTTCATCATTCAAACAAGGACAAAAGTCTAAACCAATCAATTTAATTAATTAATTAACAAGTAAAAGTGCACTTTGAGTTTGGAAAATTGAAACATTGTCCTAATGGAGTAGCCATGTTCATCTTGAATTTAGTAGGCTTTGACATTGTTTTGTAAAGTCTTTTAATTCTATTGGTTTACCAACAAATTAAAGATTTGATGAGGCATGCAAGTGCTACTTTTTCCGAATTTTCTCATACCCACTATATTTTACTTAACAATATTGGCCATCTTCTTGATTATTCTTTGACAGACTTAGGTCAAAGACAGTGTTATTGCTTTAGCCTTTTTGGCTTCTTACGGAAATATTTTTATTTCCCAAAACATTCCATAAAATTGTTTATTTCGCTGCATTAATTTCTTCAAGAAATATAAGACATATAATGATAAAATATCTCAAGTGACAAAAAAAAAAATACTGTTCTATTCGGTGCTTTTTGTCTTGTATTTGGTGCTTGTTATCCTACAAGAAAATTTTAAAAAAATGCTACTGATTTTTTTTCACTATAAAAATATAATAAGAAAATACTTTTGGTTCGAAAATATTAACAACTTGTCTAATATTATGCATTTAGGCTCTTGCCTTCAAGTTTAAACTTCTAAATAAAATTATTTAACTAACATGATAATCAGAGCTGCAGGATTGTCCGTATGGACTGCGTTCAAATCACCTTATCATGGACAAATTAATTTATAATTCACACAAAACCAGTTTTGTTAAGATATAGATCCGTCTGTGTTTTATTAATATTTAGATCCACGTGATAAATCTAGCCATTTTGCACATGTTCTATGAGTACTTTTTTTTTCAAGTATTATCCGATTTCAAGTATTAATTTCCTCTCGACCAAAGTGATTGTAAGATTCAAAATTCAAGCATCTTTTTGTAACACTAGATTTTACTAATTAAAGCAATTAGCACTTCTCTTTCTATACATGGGTTGGAATTATTAATAATCCAATGATAAATCACTTCTTTTCTTTTATATATATATATATACATACATATATATGAAAAAAATAAGCTCAAGTTTTATATAATAAAATCTCTCTAGTCTCTATAATCATACACAATATAGGAATAATTTTGATATAATCATAAAAATTTATAGCCCCAATTTGAAATAAAAATAAGTTATAAAAATAAATTTTATAGTGTAATAAGTTATAATTTTTCTATATCCTGCCTTAAGGAACTTGCATCTATATAGTAATAATTATCTGTATATAGTAAAAATTAATGTTATGTTATATTAAAGGTTTAAGATGAAATAAAATATTTTTCTAAAGTTGTTTGGGATAATGATCTACTCTTTGGACTTTTAAAATTACTTTGCATATTCCCAACAGTACATAGATTTATATACTAGCTAGTTTTTTTAAAATATGTCTATCTCTTTTATCAATGTCTATTCATCGATAAAATATGCTCTATTAACTAATTATCAATGTTGCGTATAGTTTGCCTCTATATATAACTTGCTAAAGATAATTAAGTCAAAATAATAATTTTTTTAATTCTACATATCTCTATTAAGTTATAATCTTATCATAGTAATAAAATTAGTTTGGTCCCAACATTATAATTACAAAGAGATTTTACTATATATAAATTAATAATAAAATTAATTTTCTTTTAAACATTAAAAAATAAACGCGATTGTTTTATTACCAACTATTCAGATTACAGCATGATATACCTGATTTGACTAGAAGATCGAATGCTATACTTGATTTGATTAGAAGATCGAATCTGATATGAAATCGAGAGAGAAGCTTTAGTGCATGATTAAATATCACTGAAGCACTGAGCATTATTGACTTTATTGCTTAATGCAAAAAAGAATGTCAAAGCCTTTGACAATGGGCTTTGCCGTAGCGTTTTACACGCTCAGTGGAAACTTTATTTGCCCCAAATCCAATGGTAATCCGAAGTTCATGAGATCTCAAGTAATCATAATTTTCACCAACACATATACATAACAATACCTTTTCAAATTCTCAAGAAAATATATGCTAAAAGTAAATACAAATAATTCATTTACTTTTGGAAGCATAGTGGCCTCTTTACGAATATTTCCTATATAGAAGAAAGAAGAATCTCCCGGTGTTAATATTGAAAAAATAATTTGCTTATACAGTTCTAAAATTTAAGTGGCTAGTGATTATGTTTTAAGATTTTTAATTTTTTAAACTAAAAAATTAAGCTGACCACTAATAATTTCTGTATTGGAAACATTTCTTGTTAAATTTTGACTTTTGAAATTATTATCATACTATTGATTAATTCTTTTCCTCTTCAAAACAAAGAAGTAATCATTAATCTTTCATCTCAATTCATGGTTGTATTTCCCCATAAACAATCGTGAAATTTTTTGTACTTTGGCTTCCATAGCCACACAATATGGTTTTTAAGAGAAACCCAAACAAATTTTTTGATGGGTAAAACTCAAAAAAACTATAATTTATGATCCTATATTAGATACGCATAAATCTATAAATGAAACAATAATCTCTCTTGATGTGGACACATATATTGAAGCTCTTATATCAAATATATGTATTTAGATTCCAAAAAAAAAATCAATGGTGCTCAAACATCTATGGACCAAAACAAGCACATAAAGCTAGCTCTTACAGTCACGCTTACAAAGAAAGATGTGGTACCAAAATGGTTGAGATATATGGTGTCAAATTTGACTTGCGAGTCATTGCTATATGAAAAAGAAAGCGTGAAAGTCTTTTTATATTTGTCTCTCACTTAGTTTGGCTGTTGACATTGCCTTTTTCACTAAGAGAAAATAGGAGCTTCATGTTCATTGCATCTTCTAGTGATCTCAATTATGGTATCAGAGAAACTGAATCTCTATAATGAAAAAGAAAAGGAAAAGTTTATAATGGCACAAGTCACTCAATAGATAGGGATTTGCTTAAAGCACCTTTCCCCAAAAGTGCTTGCGAGTATTTTTTATCACTCCTTCTCAAATGCTTATTTAGGTTTTGGAAGGCAAAAATAATAAAAAATAAAAAAAAAATTTTTTTTCAAATTTGATAAAAATCTTCGTTTAATTTAAATTCTTGTTTTAATATTGGAAAGTCGTGAACATCAGCATATAGGATCCAGATCCAAGTGACAGTCTCAAGTCCCTTGGCTTGACTTAGCTTGAGAAATGACCCGGTTTGACCCATTCCTCAAAAGAAGTTTTTACGGAATCCATGGCCATGTAAAGATTTTTATACATTTTAGTCTTTTAGTCAAAAGCTAAACTAATTTTATAAACCATTTTCATATCTACTTAATTTTTATGAGATATAAAAAGAAACTCGCACGATAGAGGATTGAAATTATGTTATTGTATGTAGTAAAAATAAAATCATTAAAGAAAATAACATTAAAAGAGAAAGATTACACATAAAAATAAAATATATTTTAATAATGTTGTTCTGTTTTGTACAACACTCTCAACCCTCCAATAAAAACTTTTATTATTTTGTTTCTAAAAACTCAGATTTTAGAATGTACATAATGTTGGGGAAATATAAACAAAGACTTGGGAGATCATCAGTAACAAAAATTAATTCCAAAACTTAATTATTTTTTTTTTTAACGCATAGGAGGGATAGGGGCATTCCATAATGTTGTATTGTAATCATCATTCTCATAAAAGTAATGGGGCAAATGACTCCATTAATAAGGAATTTGACGTCTCCAAACTCATGGCCTTATTTGATGGCTCATTACTTGCCACGTATGCCTTCTTATGAACCAATAAACTTCAATAAACAAATGAATCTTGATCTAATCCAACAATCACTAAACTCGTGAAATCAAAGAACACAGGAAGTAGAAAACTTAGGTGTGTTTCAACAAACGATGCTTACTATCACACTTTTAATCTCTATTAAGATTTTTTTTTCCTTCTCTTTTGGTATGGTTGGGCTTATTACATTTGCTGTCCAGCCCGCTGAGATTTTATTACACACATCATTTTCACTACACTTCTTCTCCACTCACTTTCAGCTATATTTTGCAGCCTCGGTTTGTATTTTAGGCCTTCTTCATTTTCAGAAAGTTGTTACTCCCGTAACGATGAACCAATCACTCACATTAACACTTTTTTTCAAATCTCACTCATTTGAAAGAAAAAAATTGGCATCAAAAAGTGATACAATTAATGGCTTAGCTTTTATAACCACCCTTGTTATCAGCATCTTGTTATTTCTTTCAAGAAGTACCATGTCGCTAGATTGATAAGCCCTTCAAGAAAGAACAAAACTTAGAGAATCATATTTGATACTTAAAATAAATCTCAATTGTTCTTAAGCAAATTATTTATAACAGCATGAAGAAGAGTCAATTATATAATAAAGTATAAATAGCAACCTTGTCGAGTGGCTTTCACGCAGTTTTATTTAGTTACTCGAATTCGAATCTTAAAGAAATAAGAGTGAAGAATTGATTTGAAATTCACTAACTCCTCTACATTTTTAATAAATATAAAAATTAAGAACAAAAAGTATGACCATCACAAGATAACTCCAAATAGTCTGGACTCTCGACTGTCAGCCACCTGATTTCCTTTCCAAAAAATATGAGAGTGAGGAAATTAGATATCACGATGCCATGCCCCAGTGCTCACGCTTGTTTGGGCCTAAACAGAACCAATCTTGAGTCCGATGCTATAAAATTGGACCTAAAAACCTTAATAAAAGACCCATTACGATATCTAATTGGGCCTCAATCTAGAGGCCCATCTGAAAAAAGTATTACAATACCTAATAAAAATTTTAGCTTTCCTTCGAAAAGGGTTTCAACTTCTAGATATAGGTCGCGCTTCAATTCCCTTCGGTTTTGTGCTTGTTTTTGCTTTCTTTCTGTCTTGTTGTAGTTCCATCTTCTTTAATTTTCGATTCACAAAGTTAACTGAATTAATACAAATGCAAGGAGGTGAAGAGCTGAGCATTGAAGAGCTCTTTTCAAATCTCTCTACTTACAAAGAGCAGCTTCAACAGGTACTATATTACTTCTGTTCTTTTAGTTTCGTGGGTGAATTGAAACTTTTAATTTTGATTATGTTTTTTTAACTTAATTTTGTAAATCCTGTAATGGGTATCTAGGAATTTGTGGATTGGGATTAGGTTTCTCGAGTTCTATATAAACGGAACTGAATTAGGGTTTTTAATGATAAATATGGGGTTTATGATTATTCATTTGTATGCGCTATTTGTTGAATTGCTTATAAATGAATAACTAGGTAGTTAATTATGCTATGTCTGCAATTCTTAAGTAATTTGATGGTGAATTATCAATTAAATTAATGGTCAATTGCTCGCTCAGAATTCTTATTCTATTCTAGTTGGTTTAATTAGTTGGGCTACTATATTTCTGATCGAGATACTGTATATTTGCTTGCATGTACGTTGATGGTCATAAGTTTAAGTCAGCATTCTAGAATAGTGTGTGCATACATGCATGCTAATGGTACTTTTTGTTGTCTACATATTTTTCTTGTTAATGACTTCTCTCCCCAATGTGGAATCAGGTCAGACAGCTTTTGGTTCATGATCCAGGAAACTCTGAATATGCTGACATGGAAAAGGAGCTGTCTGAGGTGACTTTTATGATTGTTTACTTTTACATTGTTCTCTCTTGTAAAATTATCTTTTTTGAATTACATGCCTTCTCACATACTATGAGTATGTGGGATTCTCTCCCTTTGAATCTGCTGCTTATGCTCATAGTTAGTGTACTGCATTGGAAATATGTGGTAACCATGTAGCAGTAAAAACTCATGAAATCATTTTAGATGTCTAGGTTATCTGTGTAGATCTTGCTATCATCTCGCTTCCCTCTCTTTTGAAGGATCGACATGTTGCTCAAAGAAGCAACAATTTAACTGCTAATGGGTCTCGCGGAGGTTTATTTTTCATTTAAGTATTGAAAAGGTGAGGATGGTTTTTATGTTGAATGAAATAAAGTTCTTATTCTCCGGAAATGGGGACTTCATGGAGAATGAAAACAGAATTGTTGGAGCTATATGTGAAAGTTTAGAGTCTCAACAAGATGCACATCACTTCTATCTTGGTTCCTTTGCAGGTGGTGCTATGTGTGGTGATGGCCAGCCTGCTTCTCTCTCACCTGATTTCAGATGTCACAATGAGATTCTAAGTTCGAATTTTGACAATGATATGCCCTTTACAATGTTAGTTTTGTGTCTTTTTCTTGTATCATACCTGTGCTAAAAGATTTGAGAATGCAGGTGATTGCTTTGACAGAGGAACTCCTCGCAACTGCAAAGCAAAATGCTGTTTCTGTATCTGAAACTGGGACAAGTGCTAGTGCATCTTCTAATTTGATCCAGTCTAAGGAGAATAAAACAGTAAGTTAACATCCTTCAGATGCTATATTGTCTTGTTCTTTAGAAATACTTTATACTTTCATGGAGGCAAAATTCACTTTGACTGGTTTTGTAAATAATTTATTTAAGATTTTTTACCAAATGTCTACGTTGATGGCTTAATTCTACATGAGTTAACTTATATAGGCATATATTTTTGTTTTTCAATGTGATATTTCCTGGCTTTCATATATAATTGGCTTCTTGTGCATCATCATGTCGCAATGACAGCGAAATTTGTTCGCTCACGAGGGTGTCGATAGCTGAATTTTTAACGCTACTGCCAGTGCTACGGCTTAAAAGAAAAAAAAAATTCTGTAGAACACTTTAATTTATCTTTATGATAAACATGAATGCACTTCAGCTACATATTGTATGAATGATGTCCCTTTTTAACGTATAGGAATCAGGAAGCATCTCTGATAATCAAGAGAAGTTTGCAGTGGGCACAAAAGTTCAAGCTGTATATAGTGAAGATGGGGAATGGTTTGTATAAAAAGCTGTCCAAATCTTGCTCATGTTTTTTTTATTCTTTATTTTCATATGCTTTACCTTCTTTTCCCTTTTTTTGATTAGTTGAATGTCCAGGTATGATGCTACTATTGAGGCAATCACGCCAAATGGATACTATGTTACTTATGACGGTTGGGAAAATAAGGAAGAGGTAATTGTCTCTATATTTTGGTTAGGTTATTGAATAGAAAGGAAGGTGGTGTCATTACATTTTATTGGCTGCAAATTCCAGGTGGACCCTGCCAATGTAAGGCCAGTCAATCTATTGGTGAAAGCTGAGAAGGTAGCTGAAGCTACTAAACTAGCTATCAAACGGAAGATTGAACAAGCTGCTGCATCTGAATTTCAGTCTAAAAGCTTACCAGCAAAGCTTCATATAAATCCCGATGATCCGGAGGATGTGGTAAGCGGTTTTCAGCAAAACTTTATTATATATGTTTGCTGCCAACTTCCTGCTTTCTTATTCTGTAACGTCCCGCTAACTTATTAGATAAAATAGAGCCCATTGCTTTTGCTGTACCCTACGATTGATCAAATCCTTTTCAATCTATGATTGTTTGTCCTTGAAGATGCTTTCTAACAATTATACATCCGCAGAAAGCAGCCAAGCGTAAGAAGATACATGCTTTTAAGTCGAAGATGCGATTCGAGCAGCTTGAAGTCACCCAAAATAAACGTCAAAATGCATGGCAGCAGTTCCAGACGACAAAAGGCAAGACTAAGAAGGTATGACAGTTGATGTTCTTTTGTTTTCTGACTTTTCAACGTATACTTACGGCTATTTCTTCCTCTATATATACTCCCAGGTTGGTTTCTTCTCTGGGCGCAAACGAGAGAGCATCTTCAAGTCTCCAGATGATCCTCATGGTAAGGTTGGTGTAACGGGAAGTGGAAAGGGCTTGACAGAGTTTCAGAAGAGGGAAAAGCACTTGCATCTGAAGGGAGGAGGAAATGCCGATATCGACGAGTAGTCTCTCAAGTTCCCTTTCAATCTTTGGTGCTTTTTGTATATCTGCACAGGGACTCCTCCTAGCTTTACATGAATGAGTTCCCTGTGCTACGATTTATTATTACTCAAGTGAATGTTCAAATCAGACACTATTTGATTTCCTTTTACAGACAAGATTTAATTTTGTAGTAATTAGTAGTATTTTTTTAAGACGTGATGAACTTGTTTTTGGTCAGTTAGCCATTACCATGAAATACAGAGCGCCAGCTAAATAAATGCCAGACGGGAATGACAATTTGATGGTGGAAAACATGAAATTAGATTTGTATTATATAATCTTGCTGTGCAAACTTTCGGGGGTAATACTTGGTTTCACATAAATGTCTGATTCGCGTTTAAACCGTTTTATGTTGCAATTCTTTGATGATAATCAAAATACCCCCCCTTCTTTTTTTTTTCCCCTCCAAACTTTTGCAAACTTTTTATAGTCGCAAGGCAAGTTTTAACCATTTGCAGAGACTTGAGTACCTAGTCAGAGAAAATGAGAGCAAAGACACAACAGAAAGAATAGGGTGAACTAGTCCCACCACATTACCATATTTACATGATAGAATCTTCCAATCACATGTTTCCATTTGTGCCATAACGGTGGACCGACTAATTAAACTTAATTTTTCAGTGATTGGTAGCCCCTATAGCAACCTATAATTGGACTGTCCTGCCACATAAACATGATGACGATTAATTTCCTCTTGAGAGAACAAAATTAGATTCCATCACCTTATGTAAGTTAAGCCAATGCGAGCAAATTGGGTATCATCTGCCTCAAATGCAGAGGAACATCTGTTTTTCTATTCATGCAAAAAATGCATGGTAAAAATCTAGGTTAAAATATCACAATGAAAAATGAGATCATGAAACGAAGAGGGCAATGGACTTGACCCTATACAATTAACACAATCATCATGAGGTTCTTTTCTATAATAAGTTGCTGATGCTGCTTCAAGCAAAATTTTTTAAAATTATCAAATGCCCTTTGTACATCTATCAAACAGGGACCAACCCACTCTCTGATTTCTCCCTATGAGTCATTCTCTGCAGGCCCCACAACAGGCAATATCCTCTTCATTCCTTGTAGGGAGAGTTTGATATGTTAAGGTTCAATAGCAAGGGCAAACCAACTCACTCATTCCGGATGGTATAAAACTTCTCCCATAGCGTTGGTGACTTTGAAATTTCACTCATGAGGCTCTTGAATTTCATGCTGCAATCTCCTCCACTGCAAAACAAGTATACACAAGAAGCTTCATTGTCAGTAAACTGCTGATCACTTCAGTAAACTCATCAACGAGCAATGAACGCAAGTAAGCTAAACGATAACAGAAACATGAGGCTTTATTCACAAAGCATAAAAACATGCCTTATTTGATTCAAGGATGCAATTGCTCGAAGTGCACTGCGAATCATGTCTTCATTACGATCTACTTCTTGCTTGACGGCATCTTGCTTTGGCTTAAAATTGATAGTCTTTTGGAGAGGATCCACCAATGAGTCCAACACTGAAAGTAATAATAGTATACATGAGATGAGAAAATCTGTGGCACATTCTAGTCTCAGAAACCAAATTCAGTTTCAAGTTTAATCATTTATATTACTAACCTGCTAATACAGCAGATGGACATTTATCTGCTAACTTTGAGAGGATAAGATGGCAAGGCATTTTAACATCGTAATGATCTGTAAGAGCAAGAGCAAAAGTCACATTAGCCAAAAACTAACAGCCAAAGCACTCATAATAATCAGAAAATGTAGTGGAAAGTGGGAACTAATTAAAGACTGATGTTCTTAGAAATGTTACAAAATTAGAAGTTAAAAACAAAATGGAATAGTCTTTGAAACTCAAATGGTAACTTACATGCGATAAACCGATTTCTAACAAACATGTTAATGGAAGTCTTAGGTTAAATCTAACCAGGAAAAGAAAAAATGTAATTGTAATAGACACTAAAACCCAGCAATCTGAACGTCTACCCCAAAAAAAAAAGATGCCCAGAAATATATGAAGGGTCAATTTTAAAAATATCATGTTAGTCATCTTACCCTCGAGGCCAGATTTGAGGTAAGGAACAATGAAAGATGAAGGGTTCACTTGATCAAGACAACTATCCAACAATGTGTCAACACATTCAAATGCGGCTTTCCTCAATTCAAGTCCGTCATCCACGGTGTGCTTGAAAGGGCCAAGATCAACTGTTCTTATCAGCTCTTTCTGCAACAATCCAAGGTTATAGAATAAGAATTTGAGAATAATAGGAATCCCATAGTTAATTCAGATCAAGAAATCAAATAAGCTTTTTGGACGATCACAAGATCATTAGCAAATCTTATTAATGACAACTCCATGTACTACGCTAAATTTATTTCCCAACCACATCAAGTTGCTATATTGCTATATAAGAGAGAAGTTCAAGAGGATCCATACTAACTGTACGATCTTCAATTTAATTCTTAAGTTACCTTAACAATGGTTTGATCATAAAGAAGTGGCAGCAGTTGTGGAAGAAGACCCTTGATCAAATTAGGCTTATTGTGAGCAAATGTACTCAAAGCCAACACAGCTGCACGCCTGACATGCTGCTCATCCACATCAAATGAAAAACGATAAGGTTTGATACCTCAATTAATAGCCAAACAACAAATGCATATCAAACAGATGAGTGTTACCCTGTCTTGATCTTTGATAAGCATAAGGAATGATGAGATTTCAGGGAATATAATCTCATCTATCTTCTCAGGCCGCTCAACTATAGAATATTTTACGGCAATAACAACTGTTGCTCTAGTAAATGCAGCTGAACTGGTTGTTCGCACCTGCAGGACAGTAACAAAACAGAGCAAAGGAATATGTTCCATAAAGCGTCCATGTTACAGAAGGTAATATCGAGTAAAACAGCCACCTTTTATTTTTGACAGTCAGGTACCTTGAGTGCAGGAACTAGTTTTGCTGGTTCAATAAGTGCAATTTTACCCAAGCACTCAGCTACTACATTGCGGACACCCTCTTCCTCACTTTCGCAATGATTAAATAGTAGATTAAGTATCTTCTCAACACTAGAATCCTGGAACTCTGCTTTATCTACAGATTGCCTTACTATAACCTGTATGAAAAAAAATTTAGAAATTAAAACATAGATATTGTTTTCAACAACATCCAGTTCAGATATAGACTCCTAGCTTATAGTTACCTCCTTCAGAGAATGAAGCAAGAGATATTGTTTCTTCTGCTGGTTATCAATCTGGTCCAAGATAAAGGGTAAAAACTTGGATAAATTACCAACAGCTATGTTCCCAAGAGCATAAGAAGCGGCAGACTTTATCTCTTCAAAAGGAGATTGGAAGGACTCGATAATAACACTTTCTATATGCGCATGCGAGCTTAGATCTTTCCTTCTCCCAATCTCCCCCAGGCATAGCAAGGCAAGGTGCTGCTTGGCCTAAAAAGCAACATTAAATGCAGTTATAGAGCACAGTACAGGAAATCAAAAGATTACTCCAAAAATAAGAGAATCATATTGTACGGGTATGTATGTTGAAAATGCTTCTAAAATAGCAAACACATCATTAATATTAAAAGCAATGTTTGCGAGAGCATTACCAATCCAATCTGTTATAAAACCAAAGTCTTAATTTTACAGCAAATTCTTTTATCTTCATTATTAATTTTAGTGTTAAATCAATCCATACCACCCATGCACGGGGCACAGTATAACAAACTGACGAAGGATACAAACCAAAGGTAAAAAGAACCACAACTTAATTCTAAGTAAATAAGAAACAAGCAAAAACCATACCCTGTCATCATCTTCCTTTCAGTCTCTGTCAGCTCAAATAGAACATCAATAAATTATAAAAGTCTGTTAACAGAAAATAGGCTTACAGAATTAGTGCTGCTGTCATCTTTAAGGATATCAGTAAGCATCTTCACAGTGGATGAGCATTTCTGATCACCAGCAGCCAGGCAGAGAACAGCTACACACTGGGCTATTGAGTACATAGCCTGTTTTGCAACACCACCCGACTGTGGAGATGGTTTAGCACTTGAAAGAAGAGAATCCAGCAGAGTATCAAAACTCGTATTTGCAGAATAAACTAAAGCAGCAAAAAAGCTCTGTAAAGCCTACAATATCAACCAAACAAAGATTAGAAACGTTGAATCATTTGAGACAAGAAAGATATTACTCAAGGAATATGCAAAGTACCACAAGCGCTTGACCCTGCAGCAATGAGCTTTTGATTAAAGCTAGAGCCTGAGGAAGAACTTTATTCCTAACAGCTAAACCAACATTAGGGCTTGACCTCTTATCAGCCATTAAGGTACAGCAAAGTTCCAAGGCAAGAGCAGTCATATGCAAGTCCGAGTCACTGATATAGAGGCAAATCAAGACAACTGTGACTCTGAAACAATAAAAAAGCAATCGTCCATTTCAAATATTCGGAAGACCCAAAAAGAAGAGGAGAAAACCTTATCAGTGTTGAAAGTTCCACGATGATAACTTCATAAGCGGATGCACCAATTTGATCACCATAAGCTACAACTAGGGAATTCAGTGTCCCCAACGTAGCCTGCCTCAGAGCTCGATTAGCCTATTACCCCAAACAAACAAACCAAAAAAAAAAAGGCAAATAAGTAACCTCCCAAGGCAAATCATCAATTCAATAGCGAATAAACAAACCCCCATACCTTTCGCAGGAATGCAGTCAATTCGGCAATTACATGCTCCAAAACACATGTTAGATCTATATGGAGTGGGGAGGCAGCAATAACAGCAAATGCCTGTATTCACAAACTAAGGTTTAAGCAACCATAAAATTACTAAATAAAACCATTTAAAAAACCTAATTTTCCATAACTCCCAAAACTCTGAATTCAATAAAACTTTAATAACTCATCCAAAATAATGAAGAACACACAATAAACACTGTGTCCACCTTGCATCCACCTAACAAATCCATTGAAGAACACTTTTAAGCATCCAGCTTATAAAGGTTCAGCAAATATCTGACTCCAATAATGCCTTAATCCCTATTAACTCTGAAGAGAGGCAACTTAAACCACAGCCAATTCAAATACACCCTTAAAATATTGCAACAGAGCGCAGCAAAATATTTCAACAGAGCCCAGCAAGTGGAAGGGAGGGTGGTGGGGGGTGGGAACTGGCTACATGTACAGCCATGCTGTCAAAGTTTGGCCTTCACTCAAAATTAAAGATTTCCCAGTTGTGCACAATCTAATTCTTAAAACCATCATTTTTTTGGCGCTCACACAGAATTATCCTACTGCAGGTGTGGGAAGCTACTATGATGTTAAAGAACTTCGCATAAATATTTATACACCAAAAACAAAATAACACCCCAGTGAAAGAAAATGAAAACACACTGCTCTCACTTTCTTTTGTATTTATTTATCTTCCAGTGACAACAAAAATTTCAAAAGCCACTAATTCTTCACTCAATTAAAATGAAGACAACAGAAAATCATCAATTCATTTCAATTAAAATGCATGCTTTCAACATCTACGAGAGCAGGAAGGGGACATCACATGATAGCACACAGAGTTATAATATTTCAAAGTCACTCTTTCATCATCTCATCAGAAAATCGGTACAAGACCACTTTACAATTCATATTGCTATCATTTATTAATTTCAGACACCATCAACTATGCTAGTTAATGCTTACAGAGAACTTTATAAGGCTTTAACAATCTAGGCCAACATGTTAAGAGTACATGCTAAAATAAAAACAAAAGAGGAGGTGAACATAGTAGAACTATGTGATCAATATACTCTTAACAGACAAACCTTCACAGCTGTGAGTCTAGTTATCTCATTTCCCATCCGGTCAACAAGTACAGGCAGGCATGCAGGTAATTCTGCTGCAAGGTTATCACCAAAGGTAGAAATGACAAGTCCCATACAAGAAATAGCACACTCCTTAACCTCCTGGAGAAGGAAATCACGAGATATCAGAGAAGCCTTGGTAAACAAATAATAATAATAATAATAATTTAATAATTATACTCATTCAGATAAAAAAAATAGAAATATAATTAAAAATGAAAGTAAGAGGACAAAGGAAATTCTTCTGACCTGATCTTGATCTTGATTTGTTAAGCGCGACATTATGGCATTATAAATTGGCTGAACATAAGGTTTGAAATCAAAACCAAGGCCCTGCATCACAAAATCCATTTGAATAATTTGATAATAGCCGAACAAGACCCTGAGGTGCAGAGAATGCAAAACATTCTCACCTCAACACTTGGGCGGAGAACACGGACAAGTTCCCCACACACTCTTAAAGCCTCAGCTGTGACTTTGTAATAACGCTCACCAACAGCAGATAAAACAGGACTAGAAAGAGCCTGCAATAACATCAGGCATTTTGTTATACAAACCACATGCCCACACACTTAAAACAGAATAAACTAGTATAGGAAAATGGTTGACAAAACAAACAGAGAACTCAATGAAAAATGAAGACGAATAGACAATGGAATATCATAACTTCCGTCACATTACCAGTGAAGACGAAAACCTTAATATTAGTAGATACCAACATTAAATTCAGTTCTCATAGAAATTAGAGATCCAGTCCATGTACCAAATGACCAGCTTTCTTGCACGGTTTCTTCCAGATAAAGAACGTTCGTCCTCACAACAAATTTCATATCATCAAGGAAAATTCCGACATGCCATAAATGGTTGGTTAAACAACAAATATGGCAGCTATCTTCCATAAATTGATTAAACAATTGCAAAATTGCAACCCAAAAGTTGAAGTATCAACATCTTTCTTATTTTTTCCTAATCAATCTGTGCACAAACATCGGCATTAACGTCAGCATGTTAATAAAACAAGACAACACTAAACCAAAGAAGGATTTTCAACTATCTCTTATTCTGCAAAACAATCTATTTCCGAAGGACTCCTATTTACAGAGGTGGAATGGGATCAAGTTTAAAAGTGCAATGTGACTAACTTAACTGTCATGCATAGAAGCAAACCGTATTAAGAAATTCTTCTGCCTTTGACTACATGAGTATATAGCCAAAGACAGATGGGCATAACATAGAAGCAGAGAATTCATTTCAATAGAAATAAAATTATGTGTATAGAAAAGAAAATCTGATACACAAAACAAATTAAAAAACAAGTAAAGAGCAATCTCACCTTGATGTAAGGGTGGAAAACAGGAGGTGAATGTGAAGATAACACCAATCGTGTAAAAGTAAGAGCTTCAATTTTCAAATTTGAAGTAGAAGCTTTGTCCTGGATTAAGAAAATTAAGAAAAATAAAGAGTAAGTCAAAACATCAGCATCAAAAAGAAATCTGCACTAGCCCATAACTCATTTCAAATAGAAACACTTTCACTCACATTCAAGGACTTTTCAATCCCAGGAATGAGTGAACCAATGTGGTCTGCAAGACAATCTGGCAAGACCACCACAAGTTCTCTCAAAACAGAAAATGCACCAACCTGCTAACACACAAGATACTTATTAGAGATAATGAATGCATGGCCAACAACCCATAATAGGTATCATCAATTCTTACCTTTGTTTTGATTGATTTCTCCCTCAGCTGTCTATTTATAGATTTAACAATCTTTGACACTTCTTGCTTCAATAACCATCTTGGACTACACAATATTGGCAATTATATTTAAGCATCAATAGCATTAATATATAAATACTAACCAGGAAACCACAAAAATAATGAAAGTAAAGACAAAAAAAAAAAGGTATATGAATGGCTCAGCAAAAAGTAAATGCATTGTGGACCTCGATGCTATATGAACCAGAAGATGTGATGCATCAGTTCACGGATTACCCAGTTTCTCCATGGCGCTGATGAAGCACATTATAAACAATTATAATTTTACATTAGTTAGCCAGGAATATTATTAAGGTCCAATCGCTTTCAAATATCGACACGGTTATATATATCCAAAAATCATTACAGGCGATAAAATTTTAGAGTTGAAATTTAGGTATTAAAATTCCTGGGGAAACCATTTACACACTAACATCAATTCTTAATCAGTTGGAAAAAAAAACAACAGGCACAAAGTTTGGACAGTAAAAGTACCCTTTTGCCAAAACATGTTGAAGAGGTAAGGTGTCAAAACGTTAAACAAATCTATATCAATGCATGAAATCTTAGGTTAAGTTTCCCGAGGAAAAGTAGGAGGACGAAGAACCTTCTCCTACAAAATCCTTCGAAATTATCCAATTAAACTGCTTTTTGAAAGAAAAGTAAGAAATTGTAAATAAAGATTCCATTACGTCCACTGATCAATTCATCTCAACAGCCTAGAGTTGAAACCAAGATTATTTTTAGGAAACACCAGTGCCATTTGAATTAAAATAAAATGACATAAACGTTCAACTGAGACTGGCTAAGTAGCCGTGACCTCTTATGATATCACTACTACAACTCCCCTAGGTTTGCAATCAAGATCTAGAAGTTAATCAAAAACTGACCTGCCTTTTCTAAAAAGTTCAGAGCAATGTTCAAGTAAATTTTTAAACACTAGAAACTAAGTATTAGTTTCTATTAGAGCAATTGCAACAATGCGTGAGAAAATTACAGAAAAATGGAAGTAAAAGGAACATGCTCATAAAATACATCCAATCTCTTAAGCAAAATGACTAGATTCCATATCTCTACGCTTCTCATTCTTCCAATCGGAGAGTAAGCATAAATGAAGCTAGAAATAAACTAAACAAGTTTAAAAAGAAGTAAAAATCAAGAGTTAACTTCAAGTAAATTGGCAATTCAAGGATCAAAGGAACTCACTTCAATTCATTATTGTCAGTCTGCCCTTTTGTTACATTACCCGTTTGACGTAGCAGCTCAATAAATGTATTGAATACATCCATCTGCAGCAGTAGAATGTCGGATAACAAAACCACAAGTAATATGATAAATGTAGACAATAAAGGTTACAAAGCTTACCTTCACGTTTTCTTCCCTTTCTTTGAACCTATCAATTAACTTAGGACATGCCTACACAATAAGAGCATTGCATCTGCAATAAGTTGTCTACTTAAAAAGAAAAGCAAAGCATAAATCCATTTTTCCGACAGCAACTTACATTATGACTATAGGGTAAACACAATTATAGAAAAATAAATAAATAAACAATCACATACAATTTCATGATTCTAAAAATAATATCCAACATTCAAAGCCATGTCCTACATAATGAAAGAGATGTCCTTTTTTATAGGAATAAGTATCATCAGTCCTTCAATTTTTAGTTTATGGGGTTTTAGTCTCAGGAGTGTTCTGGTAATTTACTATTTTCCCAGGGTTCATCATCCTTTTTCTGTTTTCCATAGTGGTAATAGTCATTAATTTTATCTTTTAGCGGTTGAATTTCTATAGCTCATGGTCTATTAGG
Source organism: Clausena lansium (assembly GCA_030449835.1). Classification (NCBI taxonomy): domain Eukaryota; kingdom Viridiplantae; phylum Streptophyta; class Magnoliopsida; order Sapindales; family Rutaceae; genus Clausena; species Clausena lansium. Next base: position 902,430 of record JASUUF010000146.1, on the reverse strand, counting down.
AAAATAGTCAAATCTCAATCTGTATCCTCGTATGCTTACAATTTATTGAGAGTTTTGATGTGATTATTCTTACTCTAATTCTTCTTCCATTATCTCCGATTTGTCTTTCCTCTTCTCTTTCTATATTTAATCTCAAAAACCCTTCACCTTCAAATACTTGCAAACAGTTCATCAAACACAAGACCCAACAAATCAAATTCCAACATTCGACAAATTTTCTATTTCATATATAATATTTACTGCACTAAAACAGCACAAAAAGACCTAGCATAATCAGCTATTCCAACCAAAAAACCTATATTCTATTGCTAGCATCATAACCCTAACTAACAACATATTTTCCCTAGTAATCCCATCTATCAAAACACAAACAGACCCCAAAAATACATCTTTCACTTGGCCAGAACAAACCAGCAATCTGCCATCAAATTATACAATATCCATTCTTTGTAAACCCTCATCCCGTATACTAGACCCTAAACTCAAAAAATTCTAGAAACCCATCTAGACGAAGAAACATCCAAGACACTCCCAACAGACTAATGTCAGTTCTTGCCTTTAGAGTACCCACTTACAATCCTTTTCATAAAGAATAAAATAGCAATAAATTCAAATCCAATTTCAACCACAACAAATCAAACCCTTTATGGAGGCTACCACAGCAAAATAATGAAAAAGAAACTAACCAATGCAAAAGAAATTCATTGTTTTAATCCAAATAAATATATTCCAAAATAATATCACATATATACCTCCTCATATAACTTTGACAACATCTCGGGACGAGAGACTATTAAAGCTGCCAAGCATTTAGCTGCTGCTCTTCGAACTTTCCAACTGGCATCTTCATCATCTGTATATTCATTTGCACTCTCGCTACACAGCAATAATGGATGCAGATAAGTAACGAATCTATCATGCAGAAATTAATGGTAAACAGTGAGTGTCATACTCTTCTTCTTCCTCCTCGTAAGCCTCATCATCACTATCTTCCTCCATATTATCAGTAAAATTTGGGTCATAACTCAGGTATTCCAGCGTCAGATGAAGAATTTCATCACAGTAGGAAGAAATATCTCTAGGGCATCTTAGCAGAAAACTTTCTAATGCCTGCATGCAAAATTTGATAGATTGAAAGGCATAAATAAACAATATAACCTCAAAAAAGAAAGATATGCAGTCCATACATGCACCATATGAAGCAAACATATAGATGTGGTATAACCATGCAGCACCCAATAACAAAGTTCCAAGCACTGCACTAATAGCACAGCAGCAACTGGCGGTGTCGCTCACCATAAGGTGAGCAACGTTGCCCTCTGGAGCATCCATGTGTATGTGTGTGTCTGTGTGTGTTTGTGTGCTCTGCGTGTGTTCGTGTGCTCTGTGTGTGTGTAGAGAGAGAGAAAGAGAGAAAAGAGTACCTGCAAGCTGTATTCACGAAGCTCCTCATCATTCTCTGATGCACTTATGCAATAATCAATAAGCACCGGCACTGTGTCTCCAAGATGGGGTCCAAATCGATATCCAACAGCACGGCTTAAGAACCAACATCATAATAATTAAAGAAAGTTTCAATTTGCAAGGAAAAAAAAAACAAAACATCAGCAACAATAGAGTCATAATTGATAATGAACATACTATAAGATGCCAGATGAAACATGCATGAAAATAATTATATTAACACTCATTCAAAAATTGCATGTTTAATCTTTCCACATTTAACCATTAACATTCCAACATACAGTTCTACGTTTCACCTTTTTTCTTCATGGAATTTCACCCAATTCCCCAAGATATGATCATGGAAAAAGCAAATATAGGAACCACACAGAAGAAGCTTATAACAATATTACCTTAAGGCACCAACCATTTGAATGTTTGTACGAATCATTTCAGGTTTTGCACCCCTACTTCTCAAGTTACGAACAACTTCAATGGTTGCCTTTGCGAGCAAATCATCTGACAAGCTTGATGCAAGAGATGCTGAAAACAGAGAAGTTGATCAAGTCAGATAGCTCTGTTACTGAATTGATATTCAATTATTAAACATTACTCAAAATGGCTTCAATGATGACCCAGAGATGAAAACAACCGCAGATAGTTTATTCATCTTACCAATGCACGAAACTGATTTCTTTCTGACACTGGCTTGATTGGCACTCAATTGAGGCAACAGTGCACTTAACAGCCGCTCGTGATCATTTGACATTAAATTTCCAAACTTATGAAGGACATCACATAAAATATCAAGGCATTCACATCTTATCTCAGTGCTCATGTCCTGTAGGAAGAAGGCAGAAAAGGCATTAAGAACACCATACAGCTAAGACGAAAACCAATCACAAGATGGGATAAGAGGGAAAAAAAATATACACATAATGTCAAGCAGTAATTAGACCAACTAATTTAAAGTTTCCAAATTGCCTCAGCATATTTCCCAGCTAATCTAAGGATATTGTTACTTAAATTTCAGTTTTCTTTCCAAGAGCCTCATTTTTCTGTGCACACAAAGTGCACTCCCACAGCAATCATTGAACAACCAGAGTTCTCCAAACTCGCACGGAGATTGAGAATTTTGACTGTGTGAACTTGTAACCATAATTTTGGTCCTAATTATCAAATAAATTCTGTGGTATATAGTCCACAGATAAATTTAGTGATTTAAGATGCAAGCAAACAAACAGGTTAATTAAGATAACCAAACTGTTTTGCAGCACATAATGCAGGGAAACAAGGGACCTTACAAAATTGAATATCACAGTTAAGTGATTGAGCAACCAATTCATGTATGCATCCACTTTCTAAAACTATGTACAAAAATAAGTTGAGTATAGAAGACTTTTCTTTTTCACTTGAAACTCCCAAACCTAGGACATAAGCCATCTGTAAGCATTCCTTGACCACCATAGTGAAGCCCAAACCCATTAACATATGGACGAGTGATTTAGAAAGAAAGCGCATTTTCCAAATAAGAACATAATGTCATATCCAAATTTGACTAAGCTTCTCAACCAATCAGACAGATAGTCCAGTCTATTTTAGCAACTCACCGGAAGAGTTATTCCTTTTGTCAACTGTGGAGTTAGCGAAGTATGAATAGATTGAGCAAGAGATGGAGTGGTGACTTCAGCAATAATTGTCTTCAATGCTATGCTAGCAATGTCACGATGCTGATCTTTCCCATTTAGGAGCTTAACACATAATTTATCAGTCATCTCCACAACACGTGGCTCACTCACCTTTTTCACCAATGGGGCAAGACTGCAATACCACATTAGAACATGATATAAAAATAGACGACAAAAGGGAAAACAGCTTCATCAGGGTAGCAACTCTTTTTCCTCTTTCTCCTTTATTTTTTTCCACTTGGACACAGCAACACAAAACAAGCACTAAAGCCTTGTAAGCAAACTCCATTTGAGGTTCTCACTCCCAAACAACAATGAAATATTTTCCTTTTTTTTCCCTCTTTTCCCGAAAGGTCTTACAATGCATTAAAGCAACATAAATCAATCAAACAAAGAACAAAATACACTAAATATAACTTTTACAAGTATATACCATTTGACAGCCAATCCAGAAACATCCCCAGCAACATCATCAAGCTGCTGTACAACTATGTTGGATAGCTTAACCTCAAGATCTGCATCAGCCTTAAAGCTTTCCTTGTTCAATTCATTCAGCAAATCAGATGTTGCCATGTATCTAAAATCTTTATCTTTACCAGTAATCTGTAAACAAGGCAAGGATCGCAAAACGACAAGCCACATAACATATCCGCACCAAAACACACATTAATTATATCAATCATTATATTAGACCGAATAAATAGCAATAGTTAAATAACAAACATTACCTTTTCAAGAATTGCGGCCATCTGCAAATTTGCCATATCTGCTTTAGCTTTCAGCTATGCTATACACAATGTTGTAATTACACAATGCCCTCTTATTTCACAACCTACGCAACACAGAAACAAAGGATAATATAATTAATTAATTATTAATCAATCATACTAACACAAAATATATACATATGTATATATAAAACAAGCCCTAACAAATTCACATAAATAAAATAAGCTGACGAAACATAGGATCAACGTTAAATACTGTATATTACGAAAGGAAAATATATCTATAGAAACATTTTAAAATAAATATTAAATTCAAATATAAATTTAAATAAAATAAAATAAATAAATATTCGACTGAGGTGTGCGATTTTTTTTCACATTATCATATTGCAGACGCAAGTGTATAGAAATTGAAAAAAATAAAAAAAAATTAATTGAGGAGAGTAAACCCTAGGAACTGCGAATGAAGTGTCCGTCCATACAATGAAATCGGTACTACGTGCGATTTCAAAACGACGACGAATTCGATAATTACAAAGAGATGCAGAATCGCAGAGGAAGAGACGCTACCAGAGAGAATGTTGAGGGAATTTTTGTGTTCGTTCCTGCCACTGAGCACTCACTCTCTCTATTTCTTCTTCTCACTTTGGATAGTTTGGTATCTTCCTTATTCTTCATCCATTTGCACTCTTTTGAAGTAATAACATTTGAGTCCCTTAAAGTTTAATAAATTTCATATGTACTTAAATTTTGAGGATATTATATGTAGGGATATAGTTTAGATTTTCTTTGTACAGTATATGAGCTTGCTACTGAATCCGAGAACGTCCATGTATTAACTATTGATTCTACTTGGGAAAATTATCACTCCACTACCTTTCTTTTATCATATGTATATTTAGTTATTATAAAATTTTAATATGTAATTTGTACCACCTTTATTTTTAAACTTATATTAAGCAACCACTTTGATACTAAAAATAACCATTTTAATAAATGAATTAAAAGACTATTTTACTCCATAAAATTTTAAAAAATAAAAATTTATAATTTTAAGAACACCCCTAAATTTAATAAAATAAATAAATCACAAAATCTAAGATGTTAATTTTTTATAATTATAATTTATTTAAAAATTATCATATTAATTTTTAAATTTTTTTATTATTATAATTTTATTTAATTCTTGTAATTAAATTAAGTATAGGGAAGTTTACAAAAATTAACATGAAGAGAAAAGCTCCCTATAATTATTATAAATTTTTCTATAATTAAAATTAAGAAACTTCCCTATATAAATTCAATGAAATTATAATTACAAAAAATTAACATGATATTTTTAAATGAAATTATAATTATGAAAAGTTAACATCTTTGGATTTTGAGATTTATTTGTTTTATTAAATTTAAGGGTAATCTTGTAATTATAATTGTTTTATTTTTTAAAATTTTATAGAATAAATATCTTTTAATTTGTTTAGGGGTAAAATAGTCATTTTATAGTGTGAAAGTGATTGATTGATATAAGTTTAGAAACAAATGTGGTGCAAAGAACATTTCAAAATTTTGTGGTGGTTAGATGTACATATGAAAAAAGAAAGGTGGTGTAATGATAATTTTCCTAATATTTATTACGAATTTATACATAAGAAAAAAAAGAAAATACCAACAGAAATCATTGGTTGTTAAAGAAATATTATTATTGCCAATTATTGTGTCATCGATAAAAGATGCACGTTTAATACACTATCATAATTAACATACTTAGTATCGAGATTCAATTATAGAACGATGGAGACATTTGATAGCCTAAAAAACACTACATGCGAAGCATAGCTAATTGTTATTAACCAACACCCTGTTAAGTTTTCTGACGATAATCTGCATACTATCTCTACGAATAGACAAAGATAAGGTATGTCCTTAAATAACAGGAAGGTCAAACAAATCTATACTTAGCAAGGATTGGTGGAGGTGAGTATTACGGCTTCTCTCACTCGTACCTCCTCATAAAATCTAGAAGAATTTAAAATTCACTTAAAAATTTAGTTAATCACAACACTGTTCATTCTCTTCAAATCAACCCAAAAAAACCTTTTTACTAATCATGTCTAATTTTGATAATTTGATTGGTCTATCGTTGTTAAAACTTAAAGTGACGTGGCGGTGAGTGAATCTTTAGATAATATCTATTGTTAAAATATCATTCATCATTTGACGATAATTTTATTATTTGATATTAGACCAACTCTGTACACAATTGGCTCAAAAACATGTTTATGTAATATTTATTTTTTTCATTAAAATTCTTAATATTTTTTAATTTATGTATTAAATTTATAGTAAATCCAGGTAGATGTTCAAATAAACTGCGCTTTTATAATTGTTTTACCAATCATACATGGCAAATTATTTAATAATTGATTGTTTTAATAATCTAAAGTTACCAATCATATCATCAACTTATTTTTGAAGCTGATTTTTCAAAAGATTCGGACAAAATTGCACATTGGTTTCTTATTTGTAATTTTGTTAAATATGAGAACCTACATGTTAATTAACCCTTTTCCTTCCCTTGCACGTGACTAGTGCGTGGTTGTGATGTTGTATTATATATCAGTGTGTATGGGACCAGTGTGTATGGGACCGTATCGAAACTGAAACCCTATTTGTTTTTATCTGACACGTAGCACTAACTTGGAGTGGCCTTTTTGATTTGTCTTTCCATGGTTGGAGAATAAGTTACAAAATTTGAAAGGATTCGTTTTTAGTATCACATAAAGCATAATTTTATGTTCCTTAACATAAAAAAATAAAATGTATGTGTTTAAGAAAAACATTAAAAAAATTATAATTTTTTATTTGCAACTATACATAGAAATTTTAATCCGATGGATTAAATTATTTCCAATTAATAAATCATTTGCATGAAATATATAATTTACTAAAAACTTCATCGAGTAGTTGTGTAATTCATTATAATGTATTGAGAAAGTGTTTTTTTTTAATTATAAAAATATTCGTATTTAATTAAAATGTCTATGATTTAAAAAAAAAAAAAAGAAAAGAAGATTTAGCTCACCTTATCATCAAATTTTACTTAATTATCATTAATGGTTTTATTATATCCACATGAAATTTACTAATCTCATGAAATGGATCTTCACTCATTAATTTAATTATCTATTTTTTGTACAGCTGTTATTTATTCGAAATCATTTAGTTTTCTTCAAAATTAAAAAAAAAAATTTGCACCAAATGCTTTTCACTTCCTTCGGTATAATAACACTTGTTTGCCATGGCTTCTCTTCTTGCGAAAAGATTTTTTTTTTTTAATGCAAAAAGCTCTTTTTAATATTTTTGGTGTAACTTAGTTGTAATTGGAAACAATGTTTATCCATTTATGGAAGATTAATTAACAATGAAACAGCTAAAAAAATTTTGGACATGTGAAAAAGCACTTTTAATAATGCCAAAAACACTTTTGATATTTTTGGTGTAACTTAGTTATAATTGGATATAAGGTTTAACCATTTATGGAAGATTAAGTAACAATGAAACAGCTTAAAATTTTTTGGACATGTGAAAAAGCACTTTTAATAATGCTAAAAGCGAGTATCGGATAATTATGAAAAAGCAATTATTTCCTTTTTATTCGTCACATGCACCTGCGGATTACAAAAGCACCTAAGAATTATTCTCATGGGCACATTCTTACCAACCAGTGTTACCAAAATTTTTTACAGAAGGTCAATGTCACAAAATTCGAATATATTTGGAATTTGTTGAGAAGGATTTGAACAAAAAGAAAAACAAAAATTGTATTGCTTTCCCTTTTCCTATGGCTATTACTATTCTGATTATTTACAGAAAATTTATACAACAGCAAAATATTAACTTAATTACAAGCTCAATGTTCTTGATTGAACCTCTGGCCCACCCTGTGCAAACTGGCCTTTCCCCTGCAAAACAAGATTAATCGATCAATCAAGTTTCAAATTCAATTTTGGAATAGCAAGAGATAGAAGAATAGCCAACGACATTTAAGGCGAGAGAGACGGAGCTCGAGGTTGGGGGAATGCACTCCTAAAGAGGGAAGAACAAGATCGTACCATAAAATCCTTCGACTTTGTTTCGTGAAGAACTCGCTCCAATTCACCATCTCCACAAAGAATTTTTGCACCACATCCAGATGCATCCACCGATCCAACGGCCTCCTTGTCGACCAATACTGCATTAACACTTGAAGGTCCAATCTTGGTTTCTGGAATCTGAGCGCAAATAAAAAGAAAGAAAACAAAAGAATTTCAGTTATGAACATGGCACGAGGAGCTGGTCCAACTTCCAACCCTTTGCAATTTCTCAAGACAGATAATATACCTCAAACATTGCTTCTGTTAGAATATTTTCTAATATGGCTCTTAGACCTCGAGCACCAGTGTTTTTTGCCATTGCTTTCTTTGCGATCAATCGCAACGCATCATCAGTAAAATGTAGTTTGACCTGAAGTTTGAAGAGGAAAACAGTAGTTAATATGAGCTAACATATTGAGAGCTGCCATATTGGTGACAGTTGTCAATGATTTAAAAGGGAGAACAAAATAAAAATTTCCAAGCCACCAACAAAATGGATCAAAATCTTACATTATTCATGCTGAACATCTTCTTGTACTGTCTGCCAAGAGCATTTCTGGGCTCCATGAGAACCTATCTTACAAGAATACTTCCATCATAATTTGTCTACTTTAATGTAATAATTAAAGAAAACAAAAGGAAAATTTTTCAATTCAAATTCCTTTACATGCTGTACATATAGTAAAGCTCACACATACTTGGATGCATCATCAATCAATTCGGGAATTAATAAGTACTAAATAATTTTTTAGGTTGGTGAGCATGATAGGGTCTACTAGATGGTCAACACAGCAGCTAAACACAAGAAGAAGTAAACCGAGTATACTATCAGAAGATAGAACACACCTGAACAAGTTGATCCTCGTTTAAAGCTGACAAGCTCACTAAAATCGGAAACCGTCCAATGAATTCAGGAATGAGGCCATATGCTACAAGATCACCACTATCTACCTGACCATAAGAAACATTGATGCCAATAATCAAACAAAAGAGGAAAAGGATCTCCAGTGTAGGATGGAAAAAAATATGCATTCATAAATCAAAAGAACCAACAAATCTAGCCATTTGGATTTTGATTCTCACTGATTCCAACAACGATGACGTCACAAGCGCATCAGTCAATCCACCAGTCCTCATGTTTGCACGGACTGGTGCTCCAAAGCCAATAGAAGAATCTTGCCGTCTACAAAGATTAAGTACTTGAGCATTTCAAACTCCCAGCACATGGAAAGCAAAATTTGTTAAAAGACTGAGTTAATAAACAATCCTTAAGAGATGGCATTACCTCTCTGAAATTGTCTTCTCCAAACCAACAAAGGCACCACCACATATGAAAAGGATATCTTTCGTATCAATCTGCACATATCACAACAAAGTTATAAGATTCATAGCCACATTAGTCGTGGCAAACAATTGAGGAAAAAGGAAGAGAGAGATTGCTTCACATTGTTACTTCATGCTTTTTAGTTACACCATAAATGCATTTTCGAGCTTTTAAAAGGCATTAAACTCGTGGGCCCAGTGGCATACAAGGCAAGACATTTAGGAAAACCTTGATGGCTTGAGGCACTTACGTAGAAAGTAAAATGTGGCACAGGGTACCATTTTCAAGCTCGTGAAGAGAATGTGTCAAACTATGGTTGTTTACAATTATTCTGCTCTTAATCTTTTAGCCAGAAAGAATGGTGATTAGTTTTCAATAAACCCTGTGCTCAAAATATCTAAAATAAAGTTTATTATTATTAATATGGCGTAATGGTACTTCAATAATTTCATTTATCATTAATAATACACAAGGCTGCTCCTGTAAGTTTGTGGTATACACTTCACTGCATTTCTCTCTTCTTTCTTGAAACTACCTTAACACCCTGCTAGTGGACTTTTCCGATATTTGAAATTTTCAAATTGAATGTAAAATATATTTCTACCGAAACATCTATGAAATGTGTACTTGGCATGGGCACCTCTAGGAACATAACTTTCTACTTCAATGAGGGTACCTCTCACACTAGCTCACAGTCACTAAATTCAAGTGTGTTAACACAGCAAATAAGTAAGAGAATAACATACTGGAATGTTGTCACCGCGAGGATGCTTCCGAGGTCCATTATCAGGTACAGGAACATTTACTACCTGAGAATGAGAAAGCATTGTGTCTTATATAACCAAAAATTATAGAAACAGAAGAAAGGGTAATACTTCAAACTTGAAAGCTTAACAGTTATCCTAAAAAGTATGAACATGACTAAACTAAGATATCACAGCATCATAAGAATCACAATGTTTCAATAGAGCGGTAACATATATTTTACTTGATGCTTAAGGGTAAGCATTTAAGGAATTTTTTATTTCCTTTAATTAAACAAATGCCAAGCCTGGCACTTAACCCCATAATATTTCACCCCTTACCACCACGTACGAGGACCAGGGAATAAGCACTAGTTGCATGAGTTCTACATTTTAGAAAGTCTGGTCAATTTAAAGTCAAATTTCAAACTGGTTCCCTTGACAGACCAAAGATGAGTTTAATATTATTATCACTTCATTCAATAACCATTTGAGACTATTTTCATGCATGCAGGATTCGAGAAAGATAAAAATCTGTGTTTGACAATAGAAACCTATTATGAGTATGGATTTCAGTACAGCCATGAAATATCAGCTAGGCATAACTAGAAACCTTGACAAGAAAAAAAAAAAAAAAGGAAAAGCAGTTCCTCTTTCAGCATCATCAACAACTGATTGAGGAAATCAAAATAGTAGAGATAATCTCTAGACCAATAATTCAGAAATTAGGAAACATTTAGGATTTAGATTTTTTGAAATGGTCATACTGCACTCTGCAGTGATAGCAGAAAGTTGTCAATAGTTGATTTGTGTCAAAACACTTAACAGACTAAAAAATTAATAAAATTACACCACAGAATTCTGCCATAATTCTCTGGGCCACAGATGAGTTAAACATTTCTTATAATGCAATTGAGTACTAAAATATCAGTTGTGTCTGTATTTTATTTGAATTATGGCAGTTGAAGCAATGTAAATGCACTCCCCATAACAATAAGGAAAAAGTAAACAAGGAAGAAAATACTAAATTGAAAGACTAATTCTGCATTTGTTTTACTCACAGTTCCTTCTAGCATTTTCAGTAATGCCTGCTGGACTCCCTCCCCCGATACATCTCTGCCATTGTTTGGACTCTCAGCCTGCAACCAAATATGACAGGGTATACATAACTCTGGCATAACAGTAACTAAACGTACAATAGCTATATTAACAAATCATAAACTACCTTCACTATCTTATCAACTTCATCAATGTAGACGATCCCTCTCTGAGCTGCTTCCACATCAAAATCAGCAGCCTATGAACCAAAAAGTATTCAAGAAAAAAGCGAAGATAAAAGAATCGCCCTTGAATAAAGCTCTTACAAATTTAATACAGAATAGATTTCTCAAACACAAACTCAATAATCTTATGAATAGACATAAAAATAAGCATAATAGTTTAATGAGTGTACAGGAAAATTCCTATGTCCCAGAACGGGAAGTCCATGATCAAAGACCTGGAAGTTAATAAGAGTGTTTCTGAATGAACAGATGAAAGCAACTAATCAAACCTGATTATCAATTTTTAGATCAAAATTCTCAATGAATCAAGTTACACATAAATTTCAACAACTCGGCGTTTAGAGTAAATATGACAATATATTCTTTTGCCATGTCCCCCACCATTTTTCTTTTTTATGAGTGCCATACATCACAATACTCTCACACAATGAACCACATATATAAAAAATTACCAACCTAGCAGCGGATATAGTATGGAAGCACAATCAAATTCTTAATGCTCCACATATGTTCATGAGGGCATGCGCATGTCAACAGCTGAGAATTAATTACAATACCATTTGTCTCGGAGCCCAAGAATAACATTAACACACCAATATGGAATCTTTGTCTTCTATACATTCAACTTATTAAGAATTAGCAATTTAACCTTACAAGAACTTCAAATTATGAATACCTAAAAACTAAAGGGACATAAAGAAACACAAGAGAAAGGAACAAAAAATTAAAACAGTACCCCAATCCTTTACATCACTTTATTGTTCTTTTTAAATGATGAGTAACTGACTCAGCCTATACTTCTTAGAAGTTCAATCATCAAAAGCATGTGACTCAAAAAGTAAGAAATCATTAATCCCACATATACAGTAAGATGAACTCACCAAATGTAACTGGAAAACCAGTATATCATCCCAGCCATTTATTCCATTTTTCTCTTTATGAAATGAGTAGATTGATACTATCTTAGCCTATACTCTTTGAAGGTTTTATCATCAAATGCAAGTGTATCTGAGAATTAAGAAATTTATCAAGGAAATATGTGTAAATACACAGAAAAGGTGCACCATACCGCTAACAACTTGTACAATACTGATTCCACGTCTTCTCCAACATACCCAGCCTATTGAGAGAGAGAGAACATGGTAGAATTTATTAGAGCAATTTAGCAAAACAACCCTAAAACAAAGCTCTTTCTGAAGAAATCAACTAACGTTAATTTAAGATGCACTGCTATGACAAATGCAAGAGGAAACGATCCTTACAAATAAACCAGAACAGAAACTATACATAAGTAGCAACATGCAGGGACAAAATGTGATCGACATGCACAGATATTATGACTAGATATGATGAAAAGACAGGAGTAACTAGCTTTTGCTTCTTCTTTTTTTCTCAATATGATATTCAACAAACAGATGATACATCAGAAACACAAATGTATTTTAACAGTAGTCATGATAACAAAGATATAAGTGTCACCACTAATCTTTACACGTACAGGAATGAGAGCTGAAAAACTATATGAACCAATGAACTTGCCTGTGTTAAAGCTGTTGCATCAGTGATGGTAAATGGCACATTCACAATGCGAGCCAGAGTTTTAGCAAGTAAAGTTTTCCCTATCCTTATGGTCAAGGAAAAATACAAAAACAAAGATAACAGTTCTAATAAGTTTTGAGCTATCAAATGATAACATAATAATAATAATAAGAAGAAAAGCAACAACCAGGTAAAGAAAACTTGACCATACCTGATCCAGTAGGACCCATCAAAAGTACGTTGCTCTTCTCCAACTCAACAATTTCATCATTTTCAACATTGCAATTGCCCGATTTTACACCTGACCTGGTATTGAGATGATTAAATGGAGCAGCCTCAAAACTGTCAATTATCTAATTTTTAACTAGTGAAAAACTGCATTATTGGCATGTGCAAAGCAAACATAATTGTAAACAAAAATTGAACAATGCCAAAAGCAGCAACCAACTAAAAACAATAAGGACTAAGGGCCCCAAGATTGAGTCAACATAAAGGCGATTAAAAACTAACTCTTTCCGCAAAGATGAATGATATATCCTTTTGTAGTGGTTGTAAACTGCAACAGCAAGCACCTATCACATGAACAAGCATGTCAAGTTGTCAACAAGAGCACAGAAGATATGTGACTGTGAGATACAAATCCAACAACTAAATAAAATTACGCTAAGCTCCATAAGTTATAGAAAATTACTAAACAATGACTTTAAATTTCACGAAATAAATAAACAAATAAGAGCCTCAATTCAAACTCAACCAAATCGTAAAACCTCACTCAGAAGTTCAGTAGTTCAAGCGTTCAACATGATATTCTGATACATATCTCAACAAAAATAAACAGACAACCATAAGAACTGAAATTATGCTCTACCCACTCATCATCTCTACAAGAAAATTTGCTAATAAAAATCAGGTAATGCAAATGCTATAATACCCAAACAATAGCATTCACACGTCTTAGAAGTCTACCATGTTACAACTCTCACATCTCAAGTTATAATCTCATCTCACGTAAACTTGTAACATGGTGTCTACAGATTGATCAAAACAAACTAGGTTGCTAATCTTTTTCCAATTACCCATCCACTTATTCTTAAAAACTTGTGATTCTATTCCACAGCAGCTCAGCATTAAAAGCCACAATATCTCAATCCCAAACATACCATTAACCTGTGTCTGACAGTAAAACTCATTTTGGCAATGCCATCCTTGAAACTCACAATTGAACTTAAAATTTGTAACATTATTTCTAAAACTAGTATCTTTAATACCCTACATACCAAGTAAAAGGTTACCTACTCGAAAAATTAAACACTAGACAAATAAATAAATTACAGATAAGTCCCTGACTGTAGAAATGTTCAAAAACAACCACCGAACAAACCTTTTTTGCTCGTTCCTGCCCAATCACAAACTCATCAAGCCCCTTACAAATCTCCTTCGGCGTCGGCAAATCAATATTCCCCTCGCTATTTCCGTTCCTATTCCCATTTTCAATTTCGCTTTCGCTTTCAATTCCACTACTCTCACAATCTTTTCCAATAATTCCACCCATAATCTCCTCCACCTTAACCTTCCCCAACTCAATAAAGCTCCCTTCTAACGGCGTCAACTTAAACGGCCGGAAATAGAACGCCGTCTTACACTTCGGGCAGAAATTAACGGCCTGGTAAACCCCCGCCTCGCGGTTAGTTAACGATAACGGACGGTTGGAGAAGAGGACGGGGAACTCAGTGGAGCATCGGGGACAGTTAACGTCGGCTCGAACGTAGTCGTAGTCGGCCCCGTAACCGCCGTTGTGATTGTAACGGAAGAGTGGACGGAAGTGGGGGCAATTTGGGGAATTCAGTAGGGGTTTAGAGCAGATAATCGAAGTGTTGTTGGACGTGGTGGCGGTGGTGGTAATTGGGATTAGGCGGTGTTTGGTTGTGAGTTGTTTTAGGGTTTGTTTGGTGCGTTTTAGAAGAAGTGATGAAAACATGTTTCTGTTTTCTGTGTTTTTGCCTTTTTTGGTTTTTGTCGTCGGAAATAGGTGGAATCGAGTGTGTTCAAGTGGTGATGACGGAGAGCTTATAGAAGAGGAACATTTCATCAACAAATAAAAATGTTTTTTTTTTTTTTTTGACAGAAATTGACGGATTTTACGTGTTTAACTGTTTATCGCTCAAAACTTCTGTGTTTATAATACTATGCCAAAATTAAATCTCTTACGTAACCATGTCAATTTTACGAGGAATATATATCCCTATGTTCTGTATACAGAAATTTTCCTTTACTTATCAGTGCATTTTTCACGTGCTCTCATCAGTCTCTTGCATTTTTCATGTGCTCTCACCAATATCTTTTTTTTAAAAGAGTAATTTTCTAATAAGAATCCATTATTTTAATAAAAATAAAGTAAAAAAATAAGAAAAATAAAGACTTTAATACAATATATTTTGCTCTATATTATTTTAAAATTTATATTTTTTATTTTTTAATTTATCACTTATCATGTTAAACTAAAGGAACTTTTATTAAATAATAACTCTTCTTCAAATAATTAAAAAAATAAATTCTTTACAAAATTAGTAAAACTTTTATTGATTTAAAAAAAAAAGTAGATAAAACTCATTCATCATAAATTCTCAACTTCTCGATCCTTGACTTCATAACTAATTTAAAAGAATGTTATAAAATTCAAAACAAATAAATATACGTGTAGCATTAGTAAACAATCAAAGTAAGTAAATATTAGGTAAATGTTTTCCGATTTTAGAAACATGTTTGGGAAACGAATATCAAATGTACTTGAAAGGATTCTTTCTGTTAAAATGAAAAACCAGTTTAAAGAAACTTTACCAATTAACCACTAACCGTTCGATTAGGCTCATTAATAAAAATATATGTCACTTGTATTGCCGAAAGAAATCAAAAACTTAATTAGTAGGTATCTACGCATGTCCTTGTAAGAAAAAAAAAAAAGGAAAGTATATTCACATTTCAAACCAATTCTAGAATCTAGAGGGTATGGATTAGCTAGTAGTTACATATATATAATAAGATTGATTTTAAACTTAGAGATTATTTGTTAAATGTCTGAAGTCTGAAATTTTATTACTTTTAGATCTTTTTAAAACTATGCTTGTTTGTTTTTTATAACTTATGACTGATTTTCAACATTTACATTTGAATAGAAAAAGTAAACTTTTATGACTTTTATCTGAATGGAAAAATGTCTGAATGACAAGTAAATATTATATTACAAAAATATCTCTATAAAATAACTTATTTTCTAAACTATAAAATCAAATCTCTTTTTTTATTTTATTATACAAGAACATAAATGTCAAATAACTAAGTTTAAGATGTTTTTTATTATAAAAACAAAAAAGATGCCACTTATATTTATATATTAGAAAAAAAAAAACAAACATGTCATTTAAAATTTTGTATTCAGATGCATTCAGACTTTAGAAAAATTCAGACCCATTCAGATTTCAGATAAAAAAATAAACGCTACCTTAGCGTTGGATAAATAGAAATTTAATTTAGTGTTGAGTTGAGATTTGTGCTGAACTTTTTATAATATTGTGATTGTTACTTATTGAATATCATAATCGTGCACTATTTTTAATAATGTTATTGTAATAAAAGATTAAAAAAATTTAGTATAACTTAAATTGGTACTGGATCTAAATCTGAATAAATAATTTTTTATAATAAAATAATCTCTTGAGTTGACGGTAAGTGCTTGATGCATAACAAGTGATATCAAAACACGCACATTCAAGTTGTTATATGCATATGGACTAGACCTTTGAGAACATGTGCTATGTGTGATATTATTAAATGATTGTCACATTCGATGTGAGTCTCTTGCGAAACGGGAGAGCGGGCTGAGCCAAGATGCATGGGCTTAGAGTGAGCACGCATCAAGTAATTGAGAGAATAAAGAGTAAACTCTACTTTAATAGCAATCAATTTCTTGCATTTGGTCTATATTCCAAAAATGGCCCAAACATCAAGACCCTCGCAGCCACTGATCATGAGTGATTAATTAACTAAAATTGTTCCTTTTTTTTAATCTCAAAAACGTAACACTTAACAACAATTCTAACTAATTTCTTTTTTAAGTATAAGAACTAATTCGAAAAAATTGCATAACTCTAAAGACTAAAATAAGATAGTGACTATGGTACTCTATCGGTGCCAAATAATTCTACGACCTGTGTATCATTAGATGATCGAATTCTATTAATTTTTATTACTTTATTACCTAAAAAAGGTTTATCAAAAGACTACTCACACTATTCAAGTCTAGTAAATTATGATCTGAGGCTAGCTTACAACATACACTATGAGATACGCTACTCTTTAAAACATCATTGTCAGACTCCTAAAGAGCATTCAATAAAAATGAGATGGTCTTTACTTCTATAAAAGGTAAATTGGCAACGTTACCTCTGATAGAAACTATATGCTATGTATTTTTGAGTTTGATAAAAAAAAATGCTCATTTTGGACATACTTTTAGCCTACGTCTCATTTTGGCCTTTTTAACATTTTCCATATTTTGCCCTTGACGATCAAGTTTATAAAAGTCAGGTATGTACCAAAATCTACAATGAATAAATTTGCATTAATAACGCCGGCATATTGGTGAATAGTAGTGGGCGGTGAACCGCCTGAGCAGAGGAGCAATAAAGTGCGGGCGGGCCCATGTGCATCCAACTTCGATTGGCTTTGCTGAATTGCTGTGATGTGATTGATTGAATATTCATAATCACGATTCACAAACTCCACTTGAACCTGAATCTCCTTTTTGAAAAAAATAATAATAATAATGAATCCACTCTTTTTGTCTGCTCTCGCCACGTATGCACCACCGACTTCACCGACCTACGTGCGGGGCAATCATTATCATTTTATTCTACGGTGCGTTGAAAAATTTATTGGACGGACAACATTCTTGAAAAAAATAGAAATTTAAAAGGTGAAAACAATAAAACAAATTTTCCCTTTAAAATGTGAAAATTTTAAAGTATTTTTTAAATTTAACTTAATTTAAAAAATAAAAAGAATGTGTGTATTTCTGAAAACAGTTCTGTGCTAAAATAAAATTTTTTTGAATGTGTTTTACAATTAAAAGAATTTGTGTTATTTTAAATTTAAAAACTTTTTGTGTGATTTCAAAATCTACAACATTGTCTATCGCGATTTAAATTTAGAGTTCACGTACATTGCTTGCTATTTTAAAAATCCCCAGTCAGCAACACACCTGCTGGGAGCAGTAAGATCTCACAACAGAATGCACAGGCTTTTAATGAAACTAAGATGTTGGGGACACGTGGACGGATCATAGGGCAGTGTGCAGAAGCTAATGAGCACCAATAGCGCAGCACCCAATAGAAGGTCAGAAAGGTCACGTGCTGTCTGTCAACCAAGCCGTCGCCACGTCATCAAGAGCCAGATGCCTTCCTCCACTTTCAGTCTTCACAATCACAACTGTGTGGCTAATTTGGCTTTCCTGTCCGTAGAAACTGACAGATAGAGAGTTCCTGGTTTTTTTTTTTTATCCCCGGGTAATCAATAAGGGCTTTGTTTGGCCGTCCCTTAATTTTTTTCCCCTGTTTTAGGAAAAAAGTAGTTTTTTTTTTCAGCTGTTCTTCAATTAGACAAATATAACCCCTCCAAAATTCACATTGTATACCATTTTTAAAAGGTTTTTGAATACTCTTAAAAAACATTTTGAAGAAACGATTGGACTAAAATTTGAGAAAAAAATTGTAATGAAATTAGTGTAAAACATGAAAAAATTATATTCTTGAGAAACACAGTTTCAATGAAATTAGTAAAATTTACACTTATTTAAAATTAAAATAATTGGCATACCATTTGTGTTGTATTATTTTTAAAATAACTAAAATATATAACAAAATTCTATTAAATGAATGTAGAAATAAAGTTATACTACTATTTTACCATAAATTTTCTCCATAGTAAAGTTTTGTTTGGTGATAAGGTTAAGTAGCAGTAGCTTTTAAGCGATAATAATAGAATATTTAGTAAATAATAGTTGTTATACCTTAAAAGTTAAGTTGACTTGATCATATATTATATAATAAAAATTTTATAACATCTTTATTATTTTTATTAAATTTTATTATTTAAAAATCATATTTATACATATTATTAATTTTTATTTTATATTTTTTTATAATAATTGTAAATTAAAAATTATATTACTTCAATATTAAATTGAACTAAACCTAAATGCGTAATTATTTAAACACCTGTACTTTAACGATCATTAACTTTACACACATCTCCTTTCTAGTTTTTTCTTGTAAAAGAAAAAAAAAATATAAGGCCTTTTTTAAACCGTGAATATACAAATCAGTCATAAATCCGCATAACACATGCTCCACGTTAAAAACAATGTACTTGGATCTTTAGTTTTTGTTATCGTGCATATGAAAAATATTTGCCTGGATCTTTAGTCTTTATCAAATGACAAATTTAAGCACGTCTCAAGATTTTGTTTGGGCGATCCAAACAGTGCCTTATGACATAGGTGCGTTCCTTTGTTTCTTCCTCAGGAGCTCCGTTAAAAGGGAAATGTAAATATGTAATGTAGGCCACCAGCCACATGCCCTTCTTTATATTTCTCTCAGCGGGAATTCCCATTTCGTTAACACCGAAGCCCCTCCTCTTGTAATTTAAATACCTCTCTCTCTACCCCTTCTCATTTCACGAATCGAAAACACTTTTCGAAAAACACTTTTTCGATTCTTCTCCGTTTTCTCTTTTTTTTTTTTTTCCAAAATTCAGATTCTGGTACTCCTCAATTATGACTACTCCTCCTCCAATTAAGCTAAAGCAATCCGCGAACTCTACTGCGGCTGCTGCTGCGGCTTCCTCGGCGGCGCAGGACGCGCGGCTTCTCGTGCGCGAGACGATGCGTATAAGCGCCAACCTGGCGACGTCTAGTTCGTCGATTGTTGGAGTCGGCGGCGGTGGCGGTGGTGCTGCTGCTACTTTGCTGCAATCTGAGGCGGATGAAACGACGGCGTTCCGGCTCGTGGAGGATCAGTTCGTGGATTCGAGCTTGAGGTTGATTTGTAGCGAGGATATCGACGGTCGGAGATGGAATTACGTGGCGGAGAGAGACGGTTCTGGGAAGTTCAAGAGGAATTCCATTCGTGCAATCAGCTTGCAGAGCCCTCAGGCTCCTGCTGAGGTCACTTTCGCTTTTTCACTTCTGTATTATTTTGATTTTTTTTTAAAATTTTAAACAATAATTTTGTCTTATATATATATATGTTTTTCTTTTATTTGTTAAATGTAATTCTCTAGTTCCAATGATGAAGTAAGCAATGAATTTGTCATTATTAGTTGGTAGTCGAAGAATGTTCATTTAAACAATTTAGTGACAGTGTCTGCTCAGGTGAGTTGAGATGCTGACATTTCATCTCACTTCTTATTTAGTCAATCTTGGTCTTACCCAAGTCTTGATCTTGATGAATACGTCAAGGGTATTTTGGGTTGTAAAATGAAAATTCATTATGTTTGTAGTGATGTATGCAGTCTTTGAACAAAAATTTTGGGTGCTGTGATGAATTTTTGCTTGGGTAGTTAGTTGTGATCACGGTTCATGTGTTGAATTTGTGTTGCAGGAGTTGATGTCATTCATAAGATCCTATGTGGTGCCAGATGGTTTCCCGGATAGCGTCACCCCTTCGTATGTGCCATATATGACTTGGAGGGCTTTGAAGGTAATTTTCTTGTTTTCATGAACGATAGTGTAAAGTGGGAAATTAAGGGATTGAAGGGGTAGAAATTATAGAGTTTGAGACAATGGATTCATTAATCTCGTGTTTTGAAATTGCTTAATCAGCTGCCATGTTTGTTGTAGCACTTCTTTGGTGGAGCAATGGGTGTTTTCACAACCCAAACCCTTTTGAATTCTGTTGGTGTCTCTAGAAACAGAGCAACTCCTGGTGCTGTTGCCATCAATTGGATTCTCAAGGTACATATGCTTAGTTTTGGGTATTGGGTTCAATATCTATGTTAATATGAACAATAATCCTTGACATTAAAGTTACGTCATATTTGCAGGATGGTGCTGGTCGAGTTGGAAAAATGATTTTTGCCCGGCAAGGGAAGAAATTTGATTACGACTTAAAGCAGGTAAGATTATTTTCACTTTTGGTATATTTTATATTTAGTTATCACCAGAAATTTTCCTAACTTAATAACATGTTGTAGCTTCGATTTGCTGGCGATCTTCTTATGGAGTTGGGTGCTGGGGTAGAGTTGGCAACTGCGGCTGTGCCTCACCTTTTTCTTCCTTTGGCTTGTGCTGCTAATGTGGCAAAGGTATGATTGTTTTCTTATAGGATAGGTTTACATAGTTGAGTCAATTTTCCTGATTCATACCTATTTTATTGTTTAATTGTAGAATGTGGCAGCTGTAACATCTACATCAACGCGTACGCCAATTTACAAAGCATTTGCTAAAGGGGAGAACATTGGGGATGTTACTGCTAAAGGAGAATGCGTCGGAAATATTGCAGATCTGGTATTCTTGACAAACTAAAAATTCCTCATGTGTTGGAATTACAGTATGTGAATGATTCTTGGTAAATGAATGTTTTTTGCAATTTTGAATCTTACGAAATTAAAATCCTGTATATAAAGATTCATAAATTGAGAGTCAGTAAATGGGGAATTCAGATATTGCATTTAGATAGATTGGTACCAAATCTAACTGATTCCACATTTCCTATCTTTATCTCAAGTATAAGTGATAATTAGAATTGTAAATGGCCCTATAACCTATAATGTAAGAAATTCAAATGCTTTGATTCATTATAATTGTTTTTAAAGCTAGAAACAAATCTTGCCTTGTTGTGCAAAGATTTATAAGTTGCTTATAACTAATAACAACAGCAGTTTAATTTTTCTATTGATACGGTGTACCAAGAGTGAAAGCAAAGAAAATTAAGGGACTGGTGTCATGCTTCAATTTAAGGGATCCAATTTGAGCCAGCTCTGGTGTTTATATCATTGGTATTGCTGGATACTGTAGCATGTGCTGTGTTACATTTCTTTATTTTGTTCACTGGTCATTCCAAGATGAGTTAGTGATAAAGGAGGGTTTCAATTGGTGGCCAGACATGTATCGGATCATTGAAACACAGACATGTTTTGTGTTGCAGGATATCTTGTGTGTATTTTTGTTGCATGTATTGTCAAAAATGAACTAAACTTGAATATGAGCATATATTGTCCTTTGGTAGAATCACAAGATAAAACTGTGCATTCAACGATGATATTATTCTCACATAACCAGACATTGTAACATAAGTGAAGAATTGTTTGGGTATTAAATGGCCATGCCAATTTGTAAGCTGGAATTTACCTTTGCAGTATGTCTAATAAATTTTTGTTACGTATTACTCTGGCACTATTTTTTGGGTTGAGGTTAATATTCTGAACTTGTTTTGTGAAGCTGGGAACTGGGTTGAGCATAATGATCTCGAAACGAAATCCCTCTTTGATTACTACATTCGCCCTCCTCTCTTGTGGATATGTTTTCAGCTCCTACCAAGAGGTTTGACCAGTAGCATTGGTGATATTATTTTCTGTTTGCATTTCTATTATGGAAGTTGCGTTTAACCATGCTAACAGATTTATTGCATTTTTTCTAGGTTAAATCTGTAGTGTTGCACACATTAAACCGTGCCAGGTTCTCTGTGGCTGTAGAATCCTTTCTCAAGACGGGTTAGCATGAGTGTTCTACACGACACGAGATTATTACCATCAATTTTAATTTCTAGTATTCTGTGACGTTCCAAGCAGATTAAATTTAAGTTCTAGATGGAAGCACAAGAAATGAATTTTTTTCATGCCAACTCTTTAAATGTTCTCTTATATATTTGCAGGGCATGTTCCCTCATTGCGAGAGGGGAATTTGCAGGAAAATATATTCAGCTTTCCCTGGTTGAAGGATAAGCCTGTTGTTCTTGGTTAGTCTTACACTACTGAGTTTTTCTTTTTCATTAAAGAAAACATTGTTATGGTCTTCTCCCACCTGTGTTTAATCTGAAGTTTGTTTCACATGTTTTGCAGGATCAAGATTTAAAGATGCTTTTCAAGACCCAGGTGCATATCTTGCTGTAGAACCTTTCTTCGAGGTATGAGAGGAAAATGATTTTCAAGCATGGAAGTCTCTTTCTCTTTAGATTAGTCTTTTCTACCTTGATGCATCTCTTCTATGCATTTAGTTTTTGCTTTCAATTGATGACAGAAAGAGAGATATGTAGTGACATATAATCCTTCAAAGGGTAAAGTGTACGCTTTGCTCAAAGATCAGGCAAAGTCAGATGACATTTTAAAAGCGGCATTCCATGTAAGCTTACTGACTTCTTTTGTTAGATTCTTGTTGTTGTTAGACTACGGTCTAGTGTGTTATCTTCATGTTTTTGGGCTTTAATTTGTAATTTATCTTTGTCTGCAGGCGTACGTGCTTTTGCATTGTATAAATTCATCCAATGGTAGTCGATCTTTAGCTCTGAGGCAGCGGGAATATGACAACTCAAACCTTATGCTCACCACTGCTGATCTTGAGGCTCATATTGGGGAGTCCTGTAAGATGGTCTCAACAACATATGGGGTTTTCAAGAATAAAACATTTGAACAGGTTAGTATAAATAATCCATTTAATAATTTGTTTTTTGCTTGCGTTCTTTCCCTCGGAGAAGAACTTCATTCGAAACTAAATATAATAGCTTTGAGCTGTGGCTTCTCAATGGTATGCTCTTTTTGTGCTTTTAGATCATAAGCATTTGCGGAAGACTCTTAAATACTGAGAGTTTATTAAAAAAAGAAATGATAAATACTCAAGAGTTAATAAAGAAAAATAAATGAATCTTTCTGATAGTTTTACTTTACAATCTATTTAAGAAAGGTTTTCACATTGATGAACATCGCATCTCCCAATCTTTTGGTTGGGTGTCCTAACAACTCATAGCAAATACCAAACTGCAGCTTAGTGCTGGTTTTTCTAGCATGGGTGCCTTCACTGGTTGATCATGAATCTTGTTCACAATGTCTCTTTGAATCTTACTTTGATAATGGTGCTCAAATATTTTCTAAAAAATGCAAGTATTACCTGTTTTCAGAAGTAACTTAAAAGGACTAATTGTGATAAAAAAAAAAATCAATTTCATGAAATAGTGTATGCGGTTTTCTTTCATTGCTTTTGTGGGTGACCTGTGTTATAAATTCTTTCATCTCATGAAAACAAAAAACATTTAAAATGATTTCAAGCATGGCATGTTTGATTATATGCAGTCTTTTATCAAGTGATTACTTAAGAGTTTTGTCCGGATCATAAAATCCCTGGACTCTATGCACCTTCCTTTATTAGTTTTGCAAAATTGAACCAGCTTTATCTCCTGGGCTGTGCTGGGAACTTAGAAACAGCCCTGGAAACTATCTTGAAGATGCCTACAGAAATGCGAAAAAGTACTTGTTAAAGCCAGCTGGGAATTCTTTTCAACTTTATGTAGGACGTTCGCAGCATGCACTGATCACATGTGAAATGAAGTGAAATGCCATTATGCCACAAGGCAAATGGTTCACTTGAATATTGGTTTTAGTATTAAAGTACCTAGGTTTGGTTTCTACAGAATTTGGTGAACTACAAGATATGGTTTTTCTGCTTCTTTTAATTTTTTTTTTGTCATTGATTTTCCTGTAGGGTTGGAGAATGTCGGATTCCCTTCTTAATCCTGGCCGAGCACGGCTTATATTACCCGGTTAAATGGAACAATATCCTCAAGCTCTTTCTTTCATCTAAAGCTGGTTGTCAGTCTTGCTAATCAGATTCTGCATACACAGACGAACCTGCAAACTAAACATACAGGCAAAACAGAGGCTTATATTATATCAATGAGACTATGGGAACCATAAATCTCATTAATACGCGCAAGTCAGTTCTCTCCGTTAAGGAGCCTACTTTTGGTCCGTGATCCACGTGTGATGCTCACGATCGAATATATTTGGGGAAGATAGCAATTGCATTGTGCATTATCGAGTCCTGAAATGAGTCGTCTGCATAGAGTTGCTGGTGTAATAATATGCACAGAAGGCATTCTTTAATCCTCTTTTAAGTGTCGGGTCTTTCTTTTCTCGGTTTAGTTATTATACAGTGTTGAGAGAATCGCAGGGTGTTTTTAAGGCGGGCCGGGAAGCGCATTTTTGTTAATATATGAACCCAGTAATTATAAACGGTCCAAAATTTAACTTTTTTCTCAAATAATATGTTATTGATTGATAATTTTTTATAAGATCAAAGAAATTATTGCATTAATTGTATTTAAGATAATTTTTTGGGATTTGCACTATTCTTCATGAACCCTTCCTTTGCACAAACCACAATGGCCTAAGGGCTCAGGTGGCTGGTAGTGTAGCTTTATTGGCCCGTCAAAGTAGTATTTATCAGCTTTGAGAATACCAATCACACGTACAGTGGCACTCCTGGCCTTTTGCATCGTGTGGTGAGTCCGTGTGTTTTGTGTTCCACAAATGCTCGTGGGAACCATTCATTCAACACGGGCTCTTTTATATTATACTTTGGGAAAATATTAAATCTTTCTTCTTACTTAGGTTTCATTTAATTGTAGATACAGTAGTGTAGATTGAAGATGACTAATACTCCATAAAAATAATTATTTCGGTGTGTTGAGAAAGAAAATGTGAAGAGTATTTTAGAAATTTTGTCTAAATAGTATCCTTTTGCTTCTTGTCCCCACTAGTTTTTTGTTTATTTTTTTTTATTTTTTATACATTGATCAGAATTTTATTGATGTTTACAATTAAAAAATATATATCTACGAGACTATCATTGATAATTTTAGTATGGTATAACTTAAATTCGACGCTCATACAATATTAAAGGAATATCTATTTCACCCATATTAACATGGATAAATTTTATCCTACCCAATTTAATTGGGGAACCCTTAGTTTAAATGCATTTTTAGATTGTTGTTTTATAATGTTTAGTACACAAAATTTGATTTGATGATATATTGTTGCATATGTTAATTATTTGTTCATCCAACTTGACCATAGGGCATAAGGGTGTTCGCGGATTGGATTTTATGGATTAAACATCAATCCATATCCGATCCACAATTTTGCGGATTATAAATTTTCAATCTAATCCAATTCACGGATTGGTGAAATTCAATCCAAATCCAATCCATATGTCTGCGGATCAAGTGCGGATTTGACTCAATCCATATCCAATCCACTATTTTGTAAATTAAAAATTTTTTATTTTGTCCGATCCATGAATTAAATAAATAAAAAATCTAATATAAAAATAATTTTACTACCAATCAAATTTAAAATTGAATAAGATTTAAATAGATTAATTGTTTAAATAAAGCTAGAATAATATATTCAAAGTTTCAAAATATAACATACCGAAAAGAAAAAATCTTATTTGTTTAGATCAACATATGAAAATTAACTAAAATTATGAATTTAAATCTATACAACAGTTGAAACTTGAGAGCTTAGATGATCTATCAAAATGTCCACTTCCAATTTATATTTCGTATTTTAACCTAAAAAAAATAGACATAATTGAAATAAATAACAAATAAAAATATTCGATTTAATAAAAATAATTAATAAATGTTTATCCTTACTTACTATTCCATCAAATGTTATCAAGCTTCATCAAATATTTTCTTATCAGCTCCCAAAATCTTTGTACATGTAAGACGAAAAAAATGTTAATATCCTCAAAATCTTTGTACCTGTAACACAAAAAAAATGTCAACATTTAAAAAATAGAATATTAGCATAAAGTTAAATAACAATCAATAAATACAATTAAAGTTAAGTTATTACATTTACGTATCTCAATATGTTCAATCTTATCTATTACTTCATCAAGGATTATCGGAGTTGAACATAATTAATTTTGTGTGTAAATTAGTGCCTCCAATATCTTTGTAGATAGTGAGTACCAATGTGGATCAAGAACTCGACTAACAATGCTAAATGTTTGGCTTAGGTTTTTTTGTTTTGCTTTAGAATTTACTGTTTAGGAAGTTTTATTTGTCTATTTAATTATTTTATTTTATATTATTATTGGATAAGATACAATATGGTGTTAATGTAACTACATTTTAACTTATTTATTTATTAGTAAGTAGTAATGCCACATTTACAAGTTTTATTTTTTAATTAAATAAATATTTTTATTTTTCTGCAAATTTTTAAATTTTCAATCTAATCCACCAATCCACGGATCAGATTTTTACGGATCGAATTTTTATGAATCAGACGGATTGAGCGGATTGGATCGGATTTTGAACACCCCTAATAGGGCATGTTGTTGTTAAGGATTATGTTGGACATAATCGTTATTTTTCACTTGAGATCTTTACTAACCTAGATTTTTCTCCCAATTTTCTTTTTATTGAGTTGTAAAGAACTATCCAACCAAATACATCCAATTAAACCTATATATACCAACTTTACCTGCTTCTATTTTTCACAAATCAACAAAACATAAAAGCTCAGGCAAAACACCAATCTCAATGTTGACATAACTCTCTTTCAAACAACAATCAAGCAAATAGTCTCAAATCTAGCAATAATATTCCTCGTGATCATGGCAATTAGAGCAGATGCTTTAATGGCATATATACACAAGATAACCTCTCTTTGATATATATGCTCCCAAATAGAAGATTTTTTCAAAGTTTTAAGACAAACCCCATTAACAATTCCAAAAGGAAACAATCAACAGCCCGTGTGATTACATTAGACATTCTAGGGATGAAGGAGGATGATTAATTAATTTGAAGATTGAGATGGAAATGAAAAATTAAAAATTAAAATAAAAAAATGCAGTGATGTGATGGATATATTTGGGTTCATTTGAGGGGTGGAAATAGCAATGCCTCATTAAATATCATCTCCAAGCATAATAAATATGTCTTGGAAGATCATGGTGCCTCTTTAATAGGCCTCTTAAATGTATCCTTTCTTTGCGTTGGAAAGGTTATTCCTAAAATTGAAATACAATAATAGTATTTTAAAAAAAATAAAGAGGTCCCCTCCTTTTCTCTTTCTTTGCAATGTGTGGGATTAGGATTGTTGTAGCCTTGTAGGTGGTTGATGGAACTATCATAAACAATTTTTAAGAAATTGAATTACCAATATAAAAAGGATAAAATATGGATTGTCCTATGTATTGTTTGGCTTCTTTATCACAACATGAATTTACACAATAAAGAAAATTATATTATTTTATTAATGTATGAGGGAGATTATTACTTTGTCCCCGAATATAAATCCATATATATGAACTATATGCCTATGTGTGGCTCCTCGGTATCATATAAATCTCTTTGTGAGTAGTAATAAACTCTCACAACTCACAAGTATATTTTGACTTGTTATAAATAATGAAAAGCACAAGATGTGCATGCCTCGTGGGAAAATTTTGGACAAGTCATAGGCCGTGCAAAGAGTTAGGCAGGTCTCTTAACCAAATCTATTTATTGAAACATGTGATATGAGACACAAATTATAAATTCTACTCATTCAGCTTTACTTGGGATTGATGAGAGATATAGACTACTAATCCCAGCTCAATTTTCATTTTTTTTTTAAATATTTCTTTGTAATTGTTCGAGAAATCTTTTCTTTTCTCTTCATTTTCTTGTTTTCAGTGAAAATACATCCCATCAGAAAGGGCCACGGGTTAAAACAATGTTTAAAAAAATAGTAAAAAGTCACAAACTGACAGTCGAGTTATAACTTCAATTTATCTACTATATTATAAAATATTAAATACTAATAGCATATGATATTAAGGCATACATAGCAAGGAGTCACATTAATCATTAATGGTCCTATATATGAACCAATGATTTTATTTTTCCCCTTCACATGACCTTCGATTTCATCATTTAGATTTCGAATTAATTAATTTTAACCTATCCAATAATTTACAAATAAATCACAAATATAGTTAAATATGTATACTCAATTCGAATCCCTTTAACCTTTAAAAATTGTGATAACTAAGCCATTTTATTTAATTTTTCAGAATACATGGAGATTTTATTTTAATAGTTTAGTGTATATATATATCTTCAGTATTGACCTGATCTAGGATCATAAATTTTATTAAAGTACGAAAAAATTATTAAACCATATAATTTAATAGTATAATATCATTATATTATTAAATTATATGACTTAATAATTTTCATTAACTTAAACAAATCTAAAATACTGAATTGAAACATTTCTATATATCTCTAGAATAAATAAACAAGCCACTTCAACAGCAACATATCTAATATTTGCTCTCGTACAAAAAGATACAATACACAAAAGTATAATAAATGTGTGCTATTTACAACATTTAACGCAGGATACTATGAATAAGTACTCTCCTGTCTTCCTACAAGAAGAACAAAGTAAAAGATTTTGGAACCACATAAATGTACAATACATATCTAAGTTTTAATATTCTCATGTATATCAGTTATATAAGATTTTTATTTTTATTTATTTTCTGGTGCAATCTCGAAGAAGAACAAAGAATATGGAGCGAAATATTTTATCATGCATAATTAATAATTGAAACTTAAAAGACATACTTATATTAAAAGAGGGTCTCATGCTATGTTATATTATATGTAACATACAACAACACTTGAGTTGTCATCTAAAAAAAAAAGATTGCTGCATGTAAAACAATTAAGTTGTTATAGGTGGCTGAATGTTACATTATATATAACATAGTCCAATCCTAAAAAACTCTCTGATAAATTGTTGGTTTGACCAGTAAAACTTCCAAAGGAGTTAAGAGATTTGGTGTTCGAATTTTGTTCAAGAAAATGAAGAAAAGAAAACAAATTTCCTGAGATAACATCTATCAAATCTGTGTTTAATAGCTGTAAAATATAATTTCAAAATCCTAAAGCAAAGAAAATGACCTATCTATGCTAAAAAATTTCAAATGTATAGCTATATTAAATGCACTACATGCAAGATCAAATGAAAAAGGAGGAAATTTATTAACCAAGAAGGTCTTAAATTATATATAGATCAAAATGAACATTAACAATAATACATCTCAGTACCTCATACTAATTAAGTGCTGCAACAATAACCATAACTGAAAACTCTACCAGCCCACCGGTTGACAATAACCAAAGCTACATTACAAAACCAATATTATTCTGAAAATCATAAAGAGTACTCAAGAAACATAACCCAAAAAAAAAAAGGTAGTGTAAAAAAAGTGAATTAATTAGGTTATTAAATATTTTTAAGCAGTAGTAGTAGAAGGAGGATTTATATTATTCTTCTTTGCTAAATTGTGCTTGTTGTTATGCATCCAAACTTTAAGCACTCTCCTCTTGACCCCAATCTCTTGACAGAATTGTTGCACCACAGATTCTTCTTGTTTCTGAATTTTCCACCCAACCTTTTCAGCAAAGTTGAGCATTTTCTCTTTCTGTTCTTGTGTAAACTTTGTCCTGAACCTTTTCTTCACAAGCTGTGTTGTTGGCCTTGCTGCCATTACTACCCCACCACCAATACCATCTTCATGCTCATCTGACTCTGAAGGAATTGACCCCATGTTGTAGGACATTATCATTTGATGTGGTGCTGGTCCTCCTCCTCCTCCTCCTCCTCCTGCCCTTGAAGATATTAGTGTCCCTGTTGGTGTAGGGTACCCTAAAGCCTCAGGGGTAGCTGCTAAAATATTCTTATGGTGTCCTAAAATCACTTTTCTTCCAACCCTATTGAAATGAGGGTTCATGTGATGATGATAGTAATCAAAAGGGTTGATGACAGCTTGTTGTTGCTCACCTTCAATTTCTTTTCTATGAAAGTTTCTATGACAATTGCAAGCTGAGCAAGTGAGTGCTTCAATTGTACCTTCTTCTCCACTAGGCATGAACTCACCACAACCATCAGTTGCATTACCTCCCATGCCAGCTGCATGGTTCTTGAGGCACTCTTTGTACTTGACCATTTTCTTATTGACATTAATGGTGGACCCATTTTGTTGATCTTCTAAATTTGTGGATATGGGAATTGCGGGGCCATTAATGGGAGAAATTTGAGGTGCTGATGAAGCAACTGGGATGATGTTGTTATGGGGTGCATGATGATGATGATGATGATCATGATGGATCATGTGGCCATGGCCACCACCACCATACGCACTGTTTATTGGAATTGGGATCTCTCCTTCTTGACTTGAAAGTTCCATTTCTAGGTATCTCTCTCTATAATTTTATTAGTGTCTTGTTTGTTTATTTGGAGACCAAAAGAGAATGAAAAAAAGACAAAGTGAGAAAATTAAGAAGGAATAGATGGAAACCCTAAATGATCATTAAAATTAAAAGTGGTTGCTTTCCTAAAATCTTAGGAGTTTTCTTGACATATATCCACTTTTCTAGAAGCAACTAAATTGAAACTCAAAAATAAACCTAAAATCACCAAAGCCCTTCTCTCTTGCATGCCAAAAACATAAAAGAAATGAATGACATGTAATCAAAAGGGAAAAGAAAAAGGGTCATAAATTTTCTGTGATGGTACTCAAATTCAGTGACTGTAGACAAAGAAACTGGCAATGCAAAGGGTCACTAAATATTTCAAGTAAAAACTAAAACCACAGTTTGAAAGTGAGTGAGAGAGAGAGAGAGAGAGAGAAAGAAAATGATGGATGAAAGAAGATGACTAAAAGGGATTCAAGAAGTTACCCTCATGATCATGATCATCAACTTATTGAGCTTAAACAGCTATTCCATGGCAAAAGAAGAAAGAGTTTGTAATAGAACAAAAAAATTTAAGTGAGAAAAAAGAGAGAGAAAGAGAAGATTTTGGTTTAAAAAAACCCTAGCTAGCTAGCACAAGCGGGTTTTGAAAGTAAAGAGAGAGAGAGAGAGGAAGAAAGGGAGACAAAATGAAGAGAGTTTTGCAGGTGGGTTTTGCTAGTGAAAGCAAGCACTAAACATGAGCTTATAGTAGTGTTGAGGAGCCAAAAAGGAGAGAGAGAGAGAGAGAGAGAGAGAGAGAAGAAAAGCACATTTATTTTTTTAATTTTTATTTATTTTTTAACAGACAAATAAAAATACAGTGAGTTTTAGCAATGGTGATACCCAAAATATTAAAAAAAAAAAGTAGGGTGATTGCTTTGCTTGCACTATCAGGCATCAAGTTTTTACGCCATGTAGAGAGGGCAGTGTGTGTCAGAGAGTGGAGAGGACAAAGAAAAGAGAGAGAGAAAGAGAGCCACAAAAATAATTATAAAAAAGAAAAATGTTCTTTGAATTTAATTAATTAAAAGAAAAAATTAGCAAAATCTTTTCCGCATTTTGTTTATACTGCCATAAAAGCTCAAAGCTTCATATATAGTTGAGTGGTACATGTCTGTCCACATTTAGAGGGACCAAGTTTTACTCTCTCTTTCAATTGTTAGTACATTATTTTAATGTGTTAAATCCTTTTTTTTTGGGGTAATTAGAAATTTATACTGGTTTTAGTTGAGCAATTTTGTTTTGATATTAAAGATTGTCTTAACTTAGGCTTAGGATCTTAGATTTTATCTTATGTAGTGTACTTAGTCTGATGCTATCCTGTATTTACATCCCTAAGGTGATGTATTATTGACCATTGTTAGTTCTTTAATAAAAGATATATTTTTTTAAAATTAAAAAAATTATTTTAATTTATTTATATTAATATATTGCTTATTACATTTTTTCGTAGCTTAATACAAGTCTCTATAGCTTGAATTACAAAATAAATTGTAAATATAATTGCATGGTACCCTTAGTTACAGGGAGATTGTCAATTTTTCCCCTACTGTAATCAGTATATACTATTTACCCCATGCTTTCTTTATAATAGCCTCATAATTTTATAATATTACCCTTATTTTCAAATATACTTTTACTCATATTTATTATAAATGAAATAAATTATATGAATAGAAATTAAAATAAAAAATTAAGTATTAAAGACAAGAAATATATATTTTGATGTGAACAAAAAATTAATAATTAAATATTTTTCTTGTACTACTTTTTATTTTATAGGCATTTTCTTGTAATAAATATTTTATAATATTTTAAATTAAATGTAAAAAAGTACAAGAAAAATATTTTATTATTTATTTTATAATAATTTTTATTTATCATTCAAGTTTTCTTATAATAATTTTTTTATCATTTTATAATAATTTTCTTATTTATTTATTATAAGAAATTGTAAATAAAATTTAAAAAGTACAAGAAAAATATTTTATTATTTATTTTATAATAATTTTTATTTATCATTCAAGTTTTCTTATCATAATTTTTTATCATTTTATAATAATTTTCTTATATATTTATTATAAGAAATTGTTTATAAAATTTAAAAAGTAGGAGAAAAATATTTTATTATTAATTTTTTTCACATCAAAACATATATTTCTTGTTTTTAATACTTAATTTTTTTAATTTCCATTCATATGATTTATTTAATTAAT
Organism: Clausena lansium; assembly: GCA_030449835.1. Classification (NCBI taxonomy): domain Eukaryota; kingdom Viridiplantae; phylum Streptophyta; class Magnoliopsida; order Sapindales; family Rutaceae; genus Clausena; species Clausena lansium. The sequence goes on along the minus strand of JASUUF010000146.1, from coordinate 868,971 downwards.
AATAGATATCAATAAAAGAGTATTTGAAAATAAGGGTAATATTGTAAACTTATTCTGTCGGCAGGTTATTAATTATTATAAAAATAACAAGGGAGTAAATGGTATATATTGATTACAGTAGGGGAAACTGGCAATCTCTCCTTAGCTATATATATGTCATGCTAGTTATGTGAATGATTTCATCGCAAGAAGTAGTTAATAAAGAATCCAGTGCATTACCATTTCTTCTAAGCTAAAAACTGATGTATTTTCTAAGTAAATAAACATAAGCTCTCTTAATTAATATAATATATGTACGATCAAAAGGTGGTGGTGGTGAAGAGTTATAATTAGTTGAGAGGCTGAGAATAGAAAGCTTGGCTAGTGGGGGTTCTTCCTTGAAGCACCAGACTTGCTGATGAGGGAAAAACTAATCATAGTTTTGCAGAAGCTGCTTTAATTGTTTTGAAATTATAAACATATCCACCCAATCTACCTCTCTCTTTGATCTGCTTTCTTCACCTGCGAATGTGTTCTATGTATAATCAATAGGGGCTTACTCATCAATGTGAAAACGATGTGCCTCTGAAATAGGAAGGACACAATTGCATACTATATATTGATCAGTTCATCACATGAAAAAGGTTGTAGAAAGAGAAATGGAGAAAAATGAGAGGAATAGTAAAGAATAATTCAACTTTTCAATCCAATAGTGATGTATACAATGTTTAGAGAAATCCATTTACCCTTAGAACAATTAAGTAATGGTGCTTGCTAGTTGGTTCAATCTATAAAATTATTGGGTTGTAAACAAATCTTGAATAATTCAAATTCTGCTCACACTATATGGTGCTGGGTAGTTTAGATTTATGTGATGTTAAATAAAAAAAAATGAGAGAGAGAAAATATATTATACATATGTAGTTGCTTTCAAGTTTCACCATTGTAGTTCAGCTAAGGGATATAATTAACTTGGGGAGACTCTGCATTATACACCAATCTTTGAAAATATTTGTTCTAACTATTCTTAGGAGTACTTTGCATTTACTAGAGGCCAAAGCAACTTTAGTCAACTAATATTTAATCCAGGCTACTAACATTATTTTCACATCATTTACAACAAACTGACATTTTGTCCGTGTTGAATATCATTGTTTTATTCAAAAGTGTGGCAATAAATAAATAATTTCCATAAAAAGAGCCCCTAAAACCAACTTCTTTTGATATGTATCTGTAAATGATCAAGAACCTGATATTTTTATGGAGCTATAAATAACTAAAATGCATTAAAATGAAAGTATATAATGTTCAGTTGGATTAAAAGAGGAATCCGAAAAGGGAAAAAAAGGAAAAAAGAAAAAAGAAAAAGGAAAATACATAGGTCCAAATGGTATGCAGAAACTTTTAGACACCTTATTGATGAACTATTCTTTGTTAATAACGTTTTGTTGCAAAGTTTTTCATTTTCATAATTTACATGGAGAAAGACAAATATTTAGTCCCCCCTTTATTAAATAATTATCCAAATCACTTTATTCTTTATTATCCTTGCCTTTATTCCACAATCCAGATCACATTTAGAGACTTTATCCTTCTTTACTTTTTTGGTTTCATCTCTGTTGTCTCTTATTCTAGTAATTCTTCTTAACTATACTTTTTCTTTGTTGCTTTCTTTCTTCCTTTCCTTTTAAGATTCACTATTTTCTTTTTTTCATGAGATTCTGAATTTATTAAATTATGATACAAATCCAAGTAAAATGAATTACACTAATGTAACATATCCTAGTACATATATAGAAAATCATTCATAATTTCTTATTACAATATTTGGATGCAGATCTTGTTCTTTCCAGAAATATATTTTTTCACTTATTTCATTATGAGCTTAAATATATGATCTGATTCATAATAGATCTAATCTAAGCATATCCGACAAACCTCTAAACATTTATTAATAATTAACAAAAGAAAAAAAAAGAAACATATAACAATATATTATTTCGATATATATTACAAACGCCATCTATTTTCATCTTCTTTCTCATAATTAATATCTATCTTATGGTTTCAATTTGAAATAGAGAAGAGGGAGATGTAGTATGTCGAGCTGTGCAGCAAATGGTTAATTATGGTTCTGGGGAAAAGGGTCCACAAGAATAAATAGTGTTGATGACATGACCTTGATCACAATTTTCAAGAATGTTCAGAGCCAAAATTTTGTCTTTCCTTTGGAGAGGAAACATATATACCATCTATCTCAATCACTGCCAGCCCAATTTCTCTGTATATTTTGCTTTCCTTTAAATTGAGTGTCTTAAACCTTACAAAGCTAATTTAAAGGGTCAAAGATAAGACGTAATTGAGATATATGTTGTCTTATCATCATTATTAGGTACCTACCATTCAAAGAAATGGCATATCGCATATCCTATATATACTGAAGAAAAAATTATTGAAGAGAGATTATTATTCATATATCAATTATTTTTCATTTGTATGGTTTCTACTTGTGTAAAGATCTTATACTTTGGTCATTTGATTTGATTCAATCTGACAATTTAATTCTAGTTTGCACACACACATTAATTTCAACCGTTTTTCAGTACTATACTAGCATGTTTGATTTACAATTATGGTTAATGGTAAAAGAAAAATACATAAAAATTTATTTTATGTAAAATTTTTTTTCTATATATGAAAAAAATGTCAACAAGAATCATCTTCTAGTGTTTTGGGATGCCAATGAAAAACCTGTTATATGCCCTAAACTTTTCACAAGAATATACCAATTATCATCTTATCTTATTATGATTTGTCTAAGTTTTGGAGTAGTAAGATATTCGTTTTATTTCCTCTTTTTTTTGGCTTCTTTAAATACATATCATCATCAAGCTTAACATGTAGTTGATTGTGTCATTTTGTTTGAAAACCAAACAAACAAACAAGAAATCATGAAGAGATTTTTACCAACCAAAGAGCTATATTAACTTTTATGGTATATCAAAAGAAAGCATTAATTAATGTATTATTTGGTCAACTAGCTAGAATCCTCAAAAAATAATCAACTTGACCCCTCACATAATACTTTTTAAGATATACCAACTTTCCTCTAATAATCCCATCACCGCCTACATCTTCTTTTGCACATTTGCTTGGTTTTAGGAAACCAAATCTTCTTTTAAGACGCCAATCATTTCCATTTAGCAAATGAAAATTTATGCCTATCATCATCTTGACAACAAGTATAATTACTATTTTCTTGTCGTGGCCAATGAACTGTGCATGAGATAATCTGTTATTTCACTTACCCAAGTGACTAGTGAGGCTTTAATGTTTGTTTGACAAGTACTCTACGTTGTGTGTCTCTTTTTCAAAGAAAATGAAAATCCAAACAGTGACCACCACCATTCCACCAATGAGGTATCATTCTTGCTAACTTCATACTCATTTTCCCACTTTTTCTCTTTATCTCTCCCTCTCTTTAAAACACTAGAATTGATGTGATCGTTTTCATTCTTATCTCAGACGTTTAACAGCCAGCTAGCTCTTCAAAAGCTTTCTGATTCCTTAAGCTTGAATCTTGCAGAAGCTAGCATATGAAATCTGATCTTTCCTTCATTGTTAGGATCTTTGAAGCTTCCATACTATCATTCTTGCAAGCTAATTTTTCACTCCTCAAATGCTTTTTGGGACACAGTCTCAAATTCTTCTATATTTATTATTTTTATAAAAGTGCACGAGCTTAACTCATACTCAAAAATTAGTTTATGAACGTATGATGGTTATATATTGAGCATAATTATTATTTGTTGATGTGAGATTATCTCATTAACAATTTTCATGTCATTAACTTCTATTATTTACTAATGGCCATACAAAAGTTCTCAAGTACATATGTCTACATGTTTTAAAATATAAATTTGAAGTTAGACAACACAGTCTAACTGTAAATTAACTGTGCTTAGACAAAACTCTTTAACTTTAAATTCTCATTTTAAAACATGCAAATGTCAAATTTGGAGGACAAACAACTACCATAAAGATATAACATTATAGTTGGATGTAAAAACTGATCAACAAACGCTAATTCTTCTTAAAATCTAATCTATTTCAATGAAAATAAAATATGTTATACCAAATTCTTTCAGCCCATTTCAGCAAATTCTGTCCCCAAGCAAGGAACATAGCTATCTATATCATATTAACATATTAATACATGATAGTTATTGATCATAGAGCGAATGTTTAGGAAAAGTGAAGCATATAGCTGAAAAGCCAAGCAAATATAAAACACAGCATATGGTACCATATGATGAAAGGAAATTTCAGTCATCGAGTATTTGTCAGTCTTATATATAATCGATTGAGTTTGATTGTTTTTTCAGAACTTTTTTTGCTTCCTGTTTTCTAACCTGAAAACACCAATTCCAATCTTCAAGTTTCAGTTTCTTGGCTTTCTTTTTATTCACATTAGTAATAGTGTTGAGGGTAGTGAAAATATCAGGGAAAAAAAAAGATGAAGAACAAATTAGTGCCACCTTAAATCATATTCATTTGTGAAACGCATGCAAAAATCAATGCCCCACAAACTATACAGTGTAAATCATCAAAACTTTTTAATTAGTTGGCAGGTAAGATTGAAGCACTTTTAAGTGAGTGATTCCTACATTTTTTTTCCTATATATCAGTGATTCCTACATTTTTTTTAGCCAAATAGTTACTAAAAGATAAAAAATTGATTTAACTAAATGATAGTTTAACTCTCTCTCTCTCTATATATATATAATTTTTCCAGACTTTTTTGCACTTCAAAATTTTAAATTAGAACGTTTCTAATATATATATTAAGATTTAGGTTAGTCTTATTGTACAGTTTGGTATTTACCTGGACCTATCCTAAGTTGGTCTTTCATAAATACACGATTTAAATGATAGCACATTTCGAATGCCTGAACCCATTTTGAGTTATATCTGTACTTAAATGAAAGCTAAGAGAGAGGTGCCGATAAGGACACTAGCTGGTGAGCTTCTAATAGTGAACAATGAGTTTGACCATTTTGCCAATCCCTCTTAGGCAAAATGAGTACTGTTAAAGACAATAACTTTATTGTAAATTTGGTGTCAATCCTAAGCTTATCTCAAGGTATGACAAAATTCGGAGATTGTACATTGGGTGTAGGGAATAGAGTGTGTGTGTGCTTTCTGTCTTTGGGACCCTCCTCTCATGATAGATCGAATAATTTTTTCAATTCATTTGCTTTCTTTTAAGTTTTCGAAACAAAAAGCAAAGACAAGAGCTAGCCGTTGGGAACATTCCCACTACTTTAAATTTTTGTCTGGTTTTAAAACCCAAAAGCCAAAGCCATTCACCAACCCAACAACATTCTCCAAGGCATAAGATTCAAAGTAAATTACCCAAAAAAAGAAAAAAAAAGGAAAAAAAAGAATTATTAAAGAAAGAAAGATTGCCTTTCCTTTTACACAATCCGTTAGTATCCAACTCTCTCTTCCCATGCCTCATTGCTATTATCTTCTCATGCATGATTGAAAATGTTAATTCTATGACTTCATTTTTTTAGAAACATTTTATTTGTTTAACGAGCTTAAATCTTGTATTCGATTTAAAGATTCGACGTTTGAACAGATATAGCTTTTCATAAATTAGTTATTGTATATATAAATATTTTCAATCTAAACCCATTATCCACTTTGAAAAGTTTAAAACTTATGTTGCTAACTCAGGTAATTCTCAAATTCCCTCATTATACTGAGAAACATTAGCTGTTGAGAGCATTTATTTATGCTTTAAATCAAGTTCATTTAGTTTTTCACATGAACGGTTAGGATCACGGGACCCCTACTTTCTTTCCTTTTTTACTCCCCACTATTTATTATAACACAAGACACAAGTTATAAAATATTAAATGAATGCCCTTTGAATGACTCAGATTACATCTCACTTGTTAAAAAAAACCAAGTTAATTTGCAATGCATATTCTTCACTGCTTTTTTTTTTTCTTAATTAAAGTTCCAAAATGTAAAGATAAACAAGGAGATAATAAAAGATCGGGCAATTCCTTGCCTTGGGGTTAGAAAATTGATAAAAAGGGGACCATGCAATACAGCTCATGACCCAATAAACACCTGCAGAATAATTATGATAACTATCTTCTTCTTCAAAGATCCAATAAATCAAAAAGATCAAAACATAGACAAAGTTTTTTATGTGTGGTATGAAGTTAATAGCTAGCGAATATTAACTCTGCTTTATTATCTTCTTTTTAATTCTTGGAATTTTGTGTGTTTTGTAATCTCCATCTATATATATATATATATATATATATATATATGTATGCTCTTTATTCTAAGTTGAAAGAGAAAGCTGGCTTATAAAGCATAGACCCTTAAAGAACGGTGAACATTTTTTTCTCACTTTCTTTTCAAAAATGTAATTATAGATAGCATCTCTCTATTGGTTTCTTATTTGACTAACAAATCTCTTATCACTTCGAGTTGGAATTAACTAATGTATATGGATTTGCCTATCATTTAAACTTCGAATAATACTACGTGTTTTTTTACAAGCTTTTTTCGAAACTTTTCATCTTAATTAATGTCGACTTATATAATGCATCAAGTGGATAAGAAAAATCTATATTTATTTCTTCCAGCTCTATTAAATTCGGCCGACCTAAATCAATATATCTGAAGGTCTACATGAGACTCTATGCTAAAGTGAGAGGTGTCAATCCGTATTCTATAGTTAAACTATTTTATAAAAAAAGATAGGTTTAATCAGAAGAATCACTTCTTAGATCACCTTGTTTCTGTCAGTATTTTGTCAATTTTTTTTTTTCCAAATATCATTTCTTGAAAAAGACTTTTAACACTTGACTACGTGAAAAAGGGTGTGAGAAGGAGAAAGGAAAAGTATTGTTTAGAAATAAACATAAATTAATAGACGATAGAATCTAACATCAAGAATCTATATATAATAATATGTATAATCAACTGCAAACGCAATGCATGTGAACTGTTTAATTAATAATTAATAAGCTAGAACTTCAAGATATTTAAAAGTTGCAACAATTTTAATCTCTGCATGACATTAATTAATAATATACAATAAAAAGAGGATAGAAATTAAACAGAAAGTAAAAACACTCAAAAGAAAGATAATGTGGATGTGTGTGTATTTTGTGATGAACTTTATTGCATATATATATACACACACACAACTTAATAATAGAAAACATGATCATTGATCAAGGCTCTGGCATTTGCGTGATCCCATAAAGAAAGAAAGAAAGAAAGAAAGAAATGCACGCTCAAGGACACATGAACTGAGAAAACCGAAGCTTTTAATTTGTCTCTCTGTACAACATTCAATCTTTTACGTAATTTTAATTTTTTTTCTTTTTCTTGGGTCCCCACGTCCAATTTTTTTCGTTTATTCTTCCTTTCACTTTTACTTTGTTACAATTAGTTTGCTTTTTATTTTTGGTGTTTACGTTTATTTCACTTGACATAAACAAGAAATAAAAAAAAAAAAACACTCTACATGTAAGTAATCTCTCCGCCTAAATTTTGGGATTATTAGAATATTTCTTTATTATTTATAAAAGATAGGGGTGGGTAAAATTCAAATTGGTTTTTTCACTTCCCTACGTCTGCCAGATTTGAACTCGAGAATTGTTTGTAGATTTCATTTCTATTCAGAGTTGATATTGGAGGATAAATTTCTCAAATCTGTAAGTTAGAGAGTAAATTTTTATTCTATCTAAAGTTATTTCTTCCAGTATATATATGTATATATATATATGTGGCAATATCTTCACGTACAGTTCACTCTTGTCAAATCAAATAGTAAATTTTATACTTTTTAAGAGGTGGTAAAGTCGTATTTCGTGAAGAGTAATTTCTCCCATATTGAGATTAGACATTCGAGAATAAATGAGAGTAGATTTCACTTCCATCCAAATTAGTTCCCTCTGCATTGTGAGTAAATTCTCAAACAATTAAGTGGGATTAGATTACTATCCCATCAAGCGTTGACAATCCCAAAGTGAAAATTTCGCCTTGTCTTCTAAATATGTAATCGTAGGGCCATAAAATTTCTCAGTTAATAAATAATTGAATGAATAAATTAAAAAGCACTTTTGCAACATGCAAATCCCACCCGTATTTGGGTAACTTGTGCAATTCGAAAAAGCACTTTTGCAAGCCAATCACAACGCGCATGGCCAGGTCTTTGCCGGGCCATGCCAGCACCTTGTTTCATTTGCTTTTTAGCATTATTATTATTAATTTGGTTGTAATAATAACTTTTCAGCAAAATTTACTCGCATTGAAGTCAGTACTAATATTGCAATCTGTGCTCTGCTGAAAATTCACAAGAATCAAACAAAACAAATTAAAGAGTTGCGTGTAAGAAAACACACAAAATGGAAATCAGTGAATTTTGTCTTTGCTGCTGCCCTCTCTGCCTTGCAGATTGCAGAAAATGTTTTTGCATATTTCTGGACACCAGCTCTGATTTTCACCACTGTTTAATCACATGTACAGACAGCACTTTTAAGAGTTACTGAGTTACCCAACAAGAAAAGTTAAAAATTGATGAAAAAAATAAAAAAAAAATTGACTCATCTAAATCTGTGCCCGCCCTCTGCAGCCAGCAAGCAGCAACTTTCTATCTGAATAGGTGTTTTCTGCATTTAAAATAAAAAGTTATCTGAATTTCAACTTTCAGCAGTTTTGTATGCTAACTTGAGCAAGTGCATCAAAGTTGCAACAAAATATCACTAATGCCATACTAAACTTGTACTGGGTAATGCAGTAATGCTTGCTCCCTAAAAAATTAACAATGCACAAGTGGAAGTGTTGAAACACCCACAAGCAAGAGACAACAGAAACACGCACTGAGGGTCGTGTCATGCTAGCTCAACATAAGATACACAATACTGAATACTGCTCTTGTGGTCCCAACATTATCCAGGAGGATTTAGCATCTGCTACTGCTACTGAATGGGTGTAATGGATTCTCCACTACACCAGAATCCCTAGATAGATAAAGGTAAAAGAAAAGATCAAACAGTTAACCTGCCTATGAATATTCATTATTCAACGCCTTCTTGAATCAAAGTGTATCTGTGGGCCTAAAGAATTAGTGGTAATGGTATAAATCTATCTATACATTCAGGATAAGGGACAATACCAGGCTGTGCTTTAGAACTATTGTAAATATGACTGTTGATAAGTAAGCCTGAGAGCTAGCACAAGAAAAAGAATGCTGCTACACACTATCCAACCGCATAAATATTCAATAAACACAAAGTTTCAGATACAATCCCATAGAAAATTGATATACACTCAGCAGTTCAAATTGAGGAATACATTTATCTAACCTAAGAAATAAGACCCAATCAACTGATTCACCAGAAGGATAGTGACATACAGTTATCTGAGCAGGACGGACCATTCTCCAACTGAAACAGTTACCGTTTGCCAAGTGTGACAGCTAAAACATACATGAAATCCTAAATCCTATCACTACAAAATTTTTTTCCCCATGATGAAGTAAAGATACAAGGGGAACACAATGAAGCCACTCACTCTTGATTCTCACATAAGCAGTGAGATTCTTTCAATAATTTGGCAGTTAAGCACACTCGAATAGCCTTGGGAAATAATTTATGTTTCTTCTCATGCCGCTTTGAAGGTCTCTGACAAAGTCTTGTACCTCTGTATTTGCTGCTTTCCAGAAGAGAAAAAGGAGTTAATTGAATTGTTATGGGTCAGATATCAGTGCATTTGTATTTAGAAGTCAGAACTAAGCTGAACCATACCAATTCTGAGACAGATGGCGAGATTTTACTTAGTGCTTGTTCAAAATGAGTTAACTTGATCGTAAATGGAGTCACATCCGAGGAGCTCTTGCTTGATATCAGTTTATCTTCCAAGGCAGCCATTGCGGCTTCATTCATCTGGCATTGGTTTGAAACACGAGTGTTTAACAAGAGTGAGATAAATTTCTTAAAAATCCCCCAAAATGAGCATAGATAGTAAAAATATCAGGATTACGAACAGGAGCATACAAATGTTCACAAGCTGAAGCAAAACAGGCTTGAATGTCATCACAAGATTAAAGTGTATTCCAGCAAACACAAGCAAATAGAGAGAAAAGCGCAGACAAACCATTGCAGCAAGATCAGCTCCACTTAAATTCTCACAAGACTTTGATTGTGCAATGGCGCGCAAATTTACACTGTCATCTATTGGCTTCTTCCTAGCAAGAGCTTCCAAGATCAACCCACGCTCATCTGGAGTGGGCAGAGGGACATAGAGAAGTTTACCAAACCTCCCAGGCCTTAAGACTGCACGATCCATCACATCAGGCCTGCCAACAGAAAGCCACGGCTTTAAGGAAGACATAGCAGCGGCCCTTGTCAAAACAAATTGAGAAAAGATGAATAATTTAATATACCTATTGGTTGCACCAATAACAAAGACACCCTTCCGCTTGTCTGCTCCGTCTAACTCTATGAGTAACTGCAATAAAATGAATAAATTTCATATGTATTGGATAACAAAATAGCTGTGGAGAAAAACACTAGCTAGGAGAGAATGAATCTGTTTATAAAGAGTCATTGCAGATCATGCTAACCTGGTTCAAAAGACGCTCAACAACCCAACCTCCTTCTTTTCCACGCTTTGTAGTCAAAGCATCCACCTATAGATAATCAAAATAATAGAAGACAACGAAAAACAATCACCTCAAGATAACACCTGGAAATACAACAAAGAGACAATAAGGATGTTCTGTTTTGTGATGTTTCTGGGGTATCTAGCCGGATCTGTCTGCATTTACAAAGGAATTCTGACCTTGTCGAGAACCAGAAAAGGAAAGAACTCCACATACTTCCATCTCATTACCATTTTTTTCACCTTTTGGTCTTGAGCAATATCATTGGTACTTTTCTACAATAATATAATACACTATACTAAACTACAATAAACTAGGCTGATATGGGTTAGACTATTCTAACCAAAATTTTTTACTTAAAATTTTGACACAAAGCTTAAGCCATTGATTTCAAGAAATCCGATGGTGGATGAATAACAATCATTAAATGCTACTTTGACTTTCAAAATCTACCATTAGATTGCTTAAAATTAATGGCTCAAGATCAAAAGTTTAAGTAAAAAATTTAAGTTAGAATGGCGCTACCCAATGAATTGCATTGTATAGGAACTACAGAAACAATGATAAAGAGTATAAAATTCCAAAGTGTGAGAGAGTCACTGGAATTACACAAGATTAACAAGTCCCCAGCTAAAGCCCATATTCAAATTAGATAACTACAAATGTTAATTGCTTTCAAGGAGAGACAACCACAAACCTCATCAAAAAAAAGTATGCATGGTGAACATGTTCTTGCACGACTGAATAATGTTCGAACTGCCAGCTCACTTTCTCCAACATATTTATTCAGGAGTTCCGGCCCCTACAGTAACAATGAATTTTTAACTCTCAAGTAAAAAAAAAAAAAAAAAAAAAAAATTCATGAATGAAATAAGATCCGCAGCATCAAAAAATCAGGAATTCTAAAACTGAGAAAAAAAAAAGCAAAAAAGGATTAACCTTGATGTGAATGAAATTGGCTCCTGCCTCATTAGCAACAGCCTTGGCAATAAGCGTTTTACCACAGCCTGGAGGCCCATAAAGCAAAAACCCAGTCTCCAAATCTACTCCAAATTCCTAACGAAATGAATGAATTCAGAACTCATACAACGAAACCAATAATCGGATGTTTTCTCATATAGCTATCTAAACCTTTTACTAGTCTGCTATTCCTTCCTCAATTTTTCTTCCAATCTTCTGAGGATTTGTTCTAGTCGTACGTTTTCCACCTTTTTCCACTTCTAAGAAATATGCATCCTTTTTTTTTTTTTTGGATAAAGAATAAGAGAGTTACAGCTATATCTATGATTACCTTATACTCCTTCGGGAATTTTATACGCCTAACAATATAGCGGTCAAATTCCTGCCTCACGTAATCAAGCCCGCCAACATCTTCCCATTTAACATTAGGAATGGCCGAGAATCCTTCTCTTCTTGATGAGGGTTGAACCATTTTGGTGGCTTCCTGCAGCAGATAAAAATAAACAGCAATTGGCTCAGTCACAGTAAGCTAAATGTTATGCACAATTTCACCACTTGAAAAAAAAGACACTTTGTAAAATAAAAATAGCAGTCACTAACATAAATTTGCATACTACCATGCCATTGTAAAGTATCAAGAATATCTGTGTAAAGCACAGCATATTCATAGGAACTCTAAACAAGGCTTTTGTATGTTTAAATTAAAGCAAATCCATATAAAGCATTTTTGGTTCAACCCCAGGCCAAGGATCACAAGAAAAAGCATAAGCAGCTACAGAAGAAAATACAATGAACACCATAAACATAAGTAAAAAATGTGCATAAATATGCGGGGGTAAAAAAAAAAAAAAAAAAAGATGCAGATTTAAGCTTTTTCATAGCAGATCAGAAGAAATTAGATTATGAGAATCTCAGAATATCGTCTTTAAGAGGGATTACTCAAAATTTTAACTCTAGGTTACCTCAAAATCAGCCATAGTGATTGTGAGCCTTTCCATTTCTTCAGGCAACCATGGCTGCCTCCACCAGTCATCACTATGTTCTGCTATAGAAATTCCAGAAAGCTCAGACTTTCTTTGGTCTATGATTCTCTTCATGGCAAGGTTTCCAGCCTTGTTAGCAAGTGCTGCCAAATCAGCTCCAACAAACCCAGGTGTGGACCTGGCTATTTTCACAAGATCAAAAGAACCTTCTACCCTTAGATTACGAGTAAGCACAGAGAGAATCTGCACCCTGGCATTCTCATCTGGGACACCTAGAACAATTTCACGATCAAATCGTCCAGGCCTCCTAAGTGCAGGATCAACAGCATCCGGTCTATTAGTGGCTCCAATTACAAGAACATAGCCAGGTTTTGAATCAGAGGTATCTGACTTAGATTTTTGATCACCTGGTTGTACAAGTCTATGAGATTCATCCATACAAGTCATTAATTGAGTAACAATCCGTCTCTCCATCTCCCTCTGCAGATTTTCTCTCTTCGAAGCAATCGCGTCAATCTCGTCAATAAATACAATTGATGGTGCAGTTCTGTATGCTTTTGAAAAAAGATCTCGGATATTTTCTTCCGATGCGCCTGATAGCACATTATTAAGAAATCATCGAAAGATATTATACAGTAGCACACAACATAAACATTACAACTTCTCAAAATGCTCCAAGCCATAGGGTAAAGCCCAGAGCAGAAGGAGATAAATTAAATGATAAAAGGTTTGTTCAAGCCAAATTCAGGAGTAAAATTTAATTTGATATCCAATTCTTTAAACTGAACACAATATCCGAATATACAAAACTATACATAAGGATAATAATTTTCTGATTCTCTTTTTCTTTTCAGTGGTATGGTTAAGCTCATTTCCTAAAATACTATTTAGTATTAACAGATTTTTAACAGATTCCCAATCACAATTGAAAAAGCAAGCAAACTACAAGTATAAGAAAAGCAAATCCATACCAGAGACACCCGAGACAATTTCAGTAGCAGAAATTTTATAGAATGGAACACCAGTCTCATTAGCAATAGCATGAGCCAACTTGGTCTTTCCACAACCTGGTGGCCCGTACAACAAAATCCCAGCCATCGGCCGAACTCCCAGCCACTGCGGCAACTGAGGATGATATAAAGGCACAATCACCTCCATCTTCAACTCCTCCAACACACTCTCCATCCCTCCCAAGTCCCGAAACCTTGGGCCCTCCTTCCCCTTCAACTCTTCACCCCCCAAACCCATTCCTCCTTTCACTGATTCTTCTTTCTTCATCTCAACCTCCCCACTTTCCCCATTGGCCAAGTCAATCTTCCTCTGCGCAACCTCAAATTCAATATTTTTCTCTTCGCTTTTCCGCTTTGTGGTTTTTGATTCCGAGTACGAATCGCGTAACATTGATTTCATCAAATCAAACTCCGGCACCACCTTTTCCCCATACACTGCATCTTCCGACGTAGACACTCCATCTTCTTCTTCTGATGAAGAAGATGAAGGCGACGATGTGGATGGACGGTCATGATCAGTCTGCCTCCTCCTCTTAACATGTTCATTCTCCAAATGCATCAGTCTCTCCTCGGCCTCATGAACTCTCTTAGGATTCTTGCTCGTCCTTTTCCCAACCGAGTCTAGGGTTTGTTGCACAAGTCTAGCAAAAGGTTGCTGCTTGGTTCGTCTATAGTCAGGATAATTTGACCGGAGATAATCAATGAGGTCTTCCACCGTTGAGTACTTATTTTCAAATGATTCAATACGACGCCGTAGAATCTCCGAGGGAAACCTGGCCCCACCTCCTCCTGTTCTTCTCCCCATGTATCTCTGCAACAACCTCCCCTAAAATAATTTAATCTTTATATTAATTCTTCAGTTGTAAACTTCAAAATGTCGGGGATTTTTCTCTCTTCAGTTAACCTAAACAATTGTCATTATTTTTTGTTGTTTAATAATGCTAAATTAGTACTAAAATAAAACAAATGATATAAATTTTTAACATCAACAAATTATCAAAGAGTATAATTTTTAAAAAACTAACTCAATATGACGGATTCCGGCGAAGTGAAGGCCACCGAGCGGAGCGGATTACCGGCAGCGACGAAAAATCACAAGCTGCGGCGGAGCAGACGCGAGGGAGAGGACAGCGGCGGCTGCGAATGGGACTGCGGGAGAGACCAGAGGGCAGAGGGGAAAGCATGTGGAGGTTGTGAAATTTCTTTTTCCGGGGAGAAGGGAAAAAAAAAAAAGGGAAAATTTTATTTCTTTATTCATTGTGGTCGGGACTACTGCTTTATCATGCAACCGGCTAAATGTGGATACCACGTGCCACGATTATTTCTATATTGTAAAGAAATTAATTTTATCATTGTTGTTATTTTATTTTGCCAATAGGATTCCGAGTCCGAAAGATGGGACTTAATTTAATTAACCCGTTCAAAACAAATACATTTTATTTTATTTTTAATTAGTTGTTAAATCAATTGAAATAGGGTGTTTTATTTATCTCTCCCCCAAAAGGAAAAAAAAAATTATACATATTTACTAAAAGAGTTGTGGAAGTACTAAAACGCTTTAACGAGGTTATTTTATTTTATTTTCTTTTACTTCAAAAATTTATTGCTGAATTGCATGACGTAGATTGGAAAAAAGATAAATAAATATATAAAGGGTTGGGGTCACCCGAAAGACGAAATCATCCTTCCCATAAAGTCATCTCATCTGCATCCCATATGCAAGTTTAAAACATTACAAGCCAAAACAAGGCAATTACAAAAAACGTTGTCATCACTGCAGTATCACCAACACGGAAACAGCCAATCCCAGGAGCAAAAAGAGGCTCATTCCTTCTTAATAAACATTTTTCTGAACTCATCATTGGATTTGGGCTTCAAATCTTCCCCTTCCTCAGTTATTGGTTTACTCGCAGGAAGACCAAGTGGCCTGACGTTTCTTGGCACTGCAAATGTGTTCTTTCCCTTCAGCTGCACACTGTCACCACGGCCTCTAGACTGTTTGGAAGTCTCAATGGATGATTCTTCAGATGCCGATGTCCCAGCATTTCCGGTCTCTTTGTGAGATTGTGCTGCAAGTTACAACCAAGTAATTAGAAAATGAAAATTGCATGGCCCCAAAGCAAGAACAAGAACTAGGTGAAAGCAAAAATTCCATGTTGTATGATCTAGTTGCAATCCTAAGCTCCATATGCAATTATTCAGACTGAGGGATTACCAGGTCATCACAAAAAAAGAAAATATACAGAAATTCAAAAGTTTCTTCTTAGTTGTTCTAGAATCACAGTTCCTCCAAAATCTGCTACTAATATTTTTGGTCATCAACCGAAATAGTTGTTTTCAACTTCTGGTTAATGTATGCATGCAACAGACACACGTTTGCTGTTCGCATGTAAAATGCTATACTGAAGAAGAATGGAGGGAAGGCAAGCGTAGCCTGGAAATAATATGTGCCTCTGAAATCAGGCTGATGCACACACTTCGAGATGGAAAAGACGGTAACAACGATTTAAAACACTATTCATTTAGCGTACCATGTTCTGTTGGGGCCCTCTCACCACTAGAATTCTTCTTTCTTTGCTTTGGATTTGACCGTGCAATACTTAGCTTCTTCCCAAGGAACATCTGCTTGTTCTTGGCTACAGCTGCAGAAAGATGTTCATCATCGATAAAGTCCACATAAGCCAGCCCCTGAACAAGGACAGCAGAGGGTATAAATATCTGATTGCAGCACCTTCAGAATTAAAATTAAAAGTTGAGGGTAAGCTATGATATGGGTAAAACTTATGTTCAAACATTATGAACAATGAACAACATAACAACATTTTGTGAACCATCTATACATGTTGAAATAACATCCTAAGTAAACCGAATTGCACCATGAACCACCTCTTATAAATCCCTGCTATACCGTCATTCCCAGAAATCGTGCCCATGCAGCAATTCACATTCTGCACACTACACTATTACAGTTTGTGGTCGGGAGTACAACATGGCACTCGAGGACATGACTGACATGTACTTGGAAGCTCAAACAACTTGCTTCCTATTTCTTACTTCAAGCACATAAAACAAATAAAAGAAAGAGACAAATATTGGAATTGATGGAATGAGAGAAAGAAAGAGACCCTTGATTTTCCAGTGAACTTGTCATGCAGAATTCGAATAGAGGAAACCCCACCAACATCACTGAAGAATCGGCGCAAATCTTCGTAAGTGGCCTGCAAACATTGTAACCATCACAATTATGTCTGGGACCTGCTTATCCAGCAGCAAACAGAAAGGCAAAATAAAATCTTTACAAGCATCTATGAACACTGAACAAGAAAGCAGGGCAGAGTTTGTCTACTTGCCTTAAGGTTAATATTTGATAAAAATGCAGTGCACTCATCTGTGAATCCTTTGGCTCTTCCAGGGACAGCGTCTTTGATCGGCTGTTCCTTTGGCTGCTCCTCAACCTTCTGTTTGGTTTCTTTCCCTTCATTTTCTTCAGCTAAGTTCTGCACTCGTCCCTTTTCCTTCTCATGCACTTTCTTGGGTTTCGGGGGTGTATTTTTCTGCCGCTTAGCAGGAGACTGTTCATTACTTCTGTTCGAATCTGATTTTCTCTTTTCACGACCAGTTTTTTTAACAGAATGCTCTTTCTGATCTACTGATTCAGGAAGACATTTGGATTCTTGCTGTGACCTGAATAGCTGCAGTTCTTCTAGACGAGGTGTAACCTAAGAAAGATAGCAGGATATTTAAAACAGCAAGCTAAACCAAGATGAGCGCACATGCATACACACACAAATTACTGGACATAATTTGAAGACTACAGGTGATTGGGCAAATTTCACTCAAAAAGGTTATCATTTCTAATCATTACTCCATAAACATAGTATATTCTCGCTTCAATTCCCATTGGGTTCCATGAGAAAGATACTTGCAATGTAAAAACTAACAACAACAACAACATGGAGAACTTGTAATCACCGATATCAATATATTAAGAAATGCAATGTCTATTTCTACACATCTGAGTTCCTAAAAGGAATTGAAATGCATCAAAAACATCACATTCAAACAAATAATAGGTGCAAAACTGGCGTTTAAACATAAAAGTGGAAAGTGCAGCAAGAGTGCATACCTTCTGCAGAGAATGGTCAAAATCTTCAAGTGTACCATATTCCCGTTCAAATCGAAGCCAAGAGTGGCATATGTCCTGAATGATTCTGTTTTTTTAGGAAAGGAAGGTATCAACTAATCCAAAATGCAGTAAAGAGCAATTTTACTAAATATGCATTGGAATCAGACACGAAAGAGCATTCACAGATACAGACATCCTAAAATAACATCTAATTATCAGAAATTAAGATGCAAGATTTCAGGTGTTTATAAATAAGACCAATTAAACAAACAAGATGGAAAAAAACAAGGCATGTTGTTAAGCAATTAATATTAATTAAAGAAGCTGGACAAAAGAAATTTACCTCTGAACCTGTCCCAGTAAATCTTTTACTGTAGCATCTCTTGTAGATGGATCTAGCTTCATTAGTATGACCCAATTCAATTTCCATAGCTATATAGCTTTGCCAGGCCTCCAACATTGTACCACTGCATTAAGAGAAGCACGAGTTATCCAGAAAATTCACAAAGATTAATCAATGAAAATGAATAAAATGCAGAGATATACATAATAAAGAAATTTTCCTATGTATGCACTGGCAAAAATTAAAATTGTGAACCTGATCCTAAGCAGCCTTTCCCAAACACCATGAGCTGAAACCATATCTTTTCCCAAACTTTGTTCAAGACGCGCCCAATAAGCGTACAAACGCAGCAAACCATCGGTATTCTTCATCTGTTCTGATAAGTAATCTGATGCACGCTGTAAGGAAGAAAAGACACTGTTGTTTATGGACATTTACAACCTCCAAATAGCAGAAAGCTAACAAATTTAAGTGGCATCACAAAGTCAGACAGATTATTTGTTTATCAGCACAAATTTTGAAGACAGCTATAGATACTGTACTAAGGTTAGACTATCAATAGTTGAACATCATGTGAAGACTTAAATCCACAAATTGTTGAAGACATCTTTTCTAGGTCAGAAAGCATCCTGTAGGAATTTTGACTTTTTTATCTGACCAGTGATGATGGTAGCACCAGCCAGCTCTATCACTGGCCAGGAAAATGCTCAATGATCAATTTGATCCAAGAAATAAGAGCAATGAATCGAAATCTAGCAGCCAGAACAAGCTATCTAGAAGTACCAATGCTTCAGTGCAGTGCCTTCTACTTGACATGTAACAAAATTTTGACAAGGAAACTTAAAACTTCACTTAAAAGGACCAGTGAGAGGATACCACAACATTGGACAGAGATATAGCTGCTGGAAACTATTCAACGGAAACCCACAATTCCAATGGCATCTATGCCAGACACCATGTTAAACCTGATGCTGGCATAAGACCCATATACCACAATTGCGGGCCAAAATACTTGATCGCCATACACAAAACAATATATGTCTTGAATCTTAAAAAGTATCAGCTGGCAACTAGCTCCAAGCTACATCCAGTAATCCACAACCGAACATTTTTAGAGTATGATACGGAAAGCTTCAACTTCTTGATATTAAGGAATAAAACCAATTTTAATATTGAATAGCAAAGAGTATAAGTTTACAAACCTGAAAGGTTTCCCTTATCAATGAATAATCTAAGACACCCTCAACTTCACCAGACAATAAAATTCTCCGCCTCAATCCATCTATTCGAGTAAGGAATAAATCTAGGTACTGAAACAAAAAAGAACCAGTTAACAAAAATATACGTGATGAATCAGAAGTTAACACACACACACACACACACACACACACACACACACACACACACACACATGATGAACCAGAAGTAGATATATACCAACTATGACAGCAAATGAATACCAAGGTATGTGAAGTACACATATATAATAATCTTTACCTCCTCAAGGGTGGAAAAAGTACATAGTAGCGACTTCTCAAAGACCTGAAATTAGAAACAGAAAATTTGATGAAATAATGGGTGAATCCCATGTGTATGTAATATGGGCAGAATGAATAAAAAATTGAGTTGACACAATTTATTGCTATAAATATAATTAGAACACTTTTATAAATTTCAAAATACAACAACATTTGTAAAGAAAATAAGTACAGGACATTTAAACAACCCATTTATTAAAATGAAATGAAAGTATAAATGGAGTGGGAACACCAGGAAAGCACTTTTCGAAGCATTCCAAGAGCCACCATGTTATTTCATATGCATTAATTTGTCTGGACAGGTGTATTGCCAATAAATCTCTCTGATTCATGACTGCTTTTGTACAGATGTACAAATGCTAAAGCAAAAATTACTCTTCAAGGAAAATGTATTGCAATTTTAGGGAAAAATATTTAAAAAAAAAAACCTAGGGAATGCTTCTCCTCAATTACTCCCGCAGTCCAGTGTTTGCCAAGAAATTTGCCTAGAAAGATGATTATTTCTTCAACTTCAAACAATCAAAATTAATTACACTCAGGAAAATAGATTAAGCTCAGAATGAAGTGTAACAATTAAACGTACCATGGATATCTCCTCCTCAGAAGCGCGGCAATGTTCCAGAGAAAGCAAATATTGTACCCAAAGTTCTCCAACCCAGGGACAATTTTTTGTAGCCCTGGAATAAACATCTCTCACAACATTGCCTACCTGAAGGGTAGAGTAGATTAGTATACAAATAGCTGCAACAGAAGAATTGAAATAGATAATAAGAGAGTAAACCTTTAATGTTTTGTCAAGATATCGAGTATAATCAAGCCAGAGATCACTTGATACAGGAAAGTCGGTAATAGCACGTTCATAAAGAAGTTGAACTCGAACAGGATCTCCAGAAGATTGCTCATACTTCAAGTAGATCTACAGCAATAACAGATCAATAAATTAATATTAGAATTGAAAGCACAAGATAGAAAAAGGAGAGGAAGAAAGATAATGACACTGCATCCTCCCCCTCCCGAACAGTTAAAAGAGCAGATATTTATTATTTATTATTATTATTATTATTTGTTGCTAAGAAACAATAGATGATGTATAAAATGTAGATATTAATTTTAAGCGAGACAAAAACAAAATACTCATAATGCCATAAGAAGAAATCCAAAAAAAAAAATTGAAATTAATAAAATTTTTACAGCTAGATTTCGCTTATTATAAAAAGCTATCAAATGATGGTAGTAAAGTCATCTACCATGTATTGTTGAAATTTCTCTGAGTCAGATAAATCCTGCCTAGAAATCTGCTCTTCAAGATGAGCTCGTGCATTACACATCTCCAGTGCCTTTTGGTATGATGAGGCAACATTAGAAGAAATCCCCTCTAGATTAGTAGATTCAACATCAAGAACAGCCCCCTGTTCCGCCTCCCAAGATTTGTAGGCAAGAAGAGTTGTACTTGAGTTAGCAAGGGGAACAGACAACTGACGATGGAATATACTTCGAATCCGCTGAATCTGTTTTTCCTTTTCCTGCAAAACAAGCATCAAGGAATATTGGAATGCTTCTCATGTACTAGGGGTGCACAACCCCCCACCTCTTTCTATAGATAATAAACTCATTATTTAACCTAATAAAATAAAGTAAAATAAATTGAATCTCTCACCTTCAAGTTGGTCTCATCAATTGTACAAAATATCGCTTGCTCAAATTCTCTGTACAATTCCCATATTTTACTGCCTTCCGAAACATGCAGACCAGCAGCAGTAATAGCCCGCTCAAACAGATTTCTTGCTTTTGAAATGCCATCGGGTAAACATTTGCGTATAGATGGATCATATTCTTGCACAAATTTCAAGTAATCACACCAAAGAGAGACAGACTGCATCAGAAAAAAGTGAATTCAGCTGTCTTTACTTTCAATGAACTACTATGATGATTAACAGCTTTTTTTTGCAAATCTTATTGTCATCATCTAGAACTTTATTTACCACAAAGGAGACGGAAACAGATGACATAACATGCAATTGGATATAACATGCAGTTGAACTTTCATATAAACGAAAATACTGCTCTTTAGCCACCGTATAATCATTTCTTTGGTTGAAAATGACTCAGATATCAAAATTTATGTATCTAGCAAGATGATCTCCCCCCCCCCTGCCACCTTCTTTTGTGCATCATGAACTGTTTGCACCTCTTGGTAATATTATAAAACAAAGTGAATCAAGCTTACGACTATTACACTTGACTACAATGTTTCAATTTCATAAATTCATGCATAGAGTTAATCAAATTCTGTAAGCATAAAGAGAACAAACCAGATAATCAGAAACTCCTCTTTCGTAAATCTTCTCAACTGCCAAAAGAGCCTCAGGTCTACAAATTAGAGCCCGGTATCAGCAAGAAACCAATTACGTAATGATCAAAACATACATTAAGCATCACAATTACGTACAACTAGAAAAAAGTATGAAATCTTAACAATTAGCTGAGGCCAACAGAAACAACATCAAACATTGTGATTAATTATCTTCCTCAACTAACTCGGCAATCAAATGCCTAATTCTGTAAATATGTGAGCTATTTCTTCTTCCCATAAATTAAACCCCAAAGAATAGAACTCTCACTGTAAATATTCATTTTCCCCTTCTTCAAATTGGTTCATTTTTTCTTTCTTTATACCTTTTAAGCAGGTTTTGTTCCTTTCTACCTTAGCAAATGACTAACATGAACATATATATCCCTAAGCAAATAAATATTTGTTCACAAATTAAAAAACCACTGCAAAAAGGAAATGACAAATACCCAGTTGAAATAGAGGCTTCATCTCTCGCCCATTCCTGCCACATAGTAGGAGTCAATGGAAAAATCTCATTCATGGCTTCTCTAGCTTGTCTCAACTTCTCTATCTCACCCATTTTTCTCAAAACCTTTATATACTGAAAAAAAAAAATTATCACAACCCGAGAAAGAAAAAGCAAATGGGTATCCACAAAAGCACTCAATAAATATGTGTATTGAAGTTACTTGAACATGGGTGTCGTAATTGGAGGGTTCATTAGATAGCTGATACTCGAGGGTTTGAAGCTCCATGTTCTGTTTTGCTTCGTCTTCCGAGTCGGAGTCCGAGTCAGAGGCATCGTTCGAGTCCGACGAGTTGTCTTTTGTTGTTGTTTTAGGGTTGTTCTCAACGTCGGGCATGGCCGTGTCATCATCTTCTGGGATTGTCGCCAGGGTTTCTTCTTCGGGTTCCATCTTCTGAACTCTTCTCACTGTTTCTTTCAGTGACTAATGGTTTTCCAATTTTATGCAAGTTTTTTTTTTTTTTTTTTTTTTTCGAGAAAATGATAAAAAACTGGAGTGCGATAGCTTTGTTTACATCCCTTGCAATCGCATGTTACCGCACTCTAATTTTCTCCGTTGCAATCGGTAATTAAAATAGACTGAGATTAAAATTAATTATAATTAAAATGGATTGAAATTAAAATAGACTAGAATTCTAACTGTAATTACTGAAATGATTTTAGTTAATTATTTTTATTATTTATTATAATATTTGTGATTATTACTGAAAATATTTATTGTTAGTAATAATAGTGAAAATAATAATTATAATCTTAACAATAATGTTAAAATTATTATTACTATTATTATTAATTAATTAATTAATATTAATATAGTTAAAAAATTATCATCATTACATCGTTATCATTAATTTTATTATGATTAATTAATAATATTATTATTATTGATTAATTATTATTATTATTATTGTTAACTACAATTATAAAATAAGAATAATAACAAAATAATAATAATAATAATATTTTAATTGTCGACAAAAGTGGAATTATAAAATTTGGGTACGGTACAATAGAAGGTCAAGGTCCATTTCCCAAAAGTTTTCTATTTAAATATACCATATTTGTCCTTAAATACCAAGTCCATACATTATGACAAATATATGTCCCCATGAAGGTGGGAAAAATAAAAAATACCTTTAAAAAACCAAGAATCTATCCCATTTCCTTCTCTCACGGTTTCTTCCTTTCACCACTCCTTTCTCATAGTTTCCTCTTCTCACCATTTGTTCCTTTGAGGGTTTTCTCTCCTCTTACCATTTTATCTTTTACCTCAAATACAAAGGTTTTTGATAAAAATAAATACTTCAAAAGGTACATGAAGTGGTGGATAAGGTATGTTTAAAATGCAACCATTTTGTATACTTAGGGTTTGATTTGATTTCACTACAAGTATATTTACTAATGATTTATGTGTTTTAATAGTATATTATTCATTTTTGTGCTTGCATACACTCACTATTACATAAATTGTAGGGATTTAAGGCCTCAATTTAAGTTATGAGTGATTGAAAATCAGTCCAAGAAAAAAGTCGAGTACGAAGTCTGGTAGGTTGGGTATTTAGTCGAGTAAGAAATGAAGTAAGGGAAATAAGTAAGTCGAGTACGTATATAGTAAGAGTTAAGTAATTTATAATACAAGTCGAGTAAATTTTTTAAACAAGTTTTTAAACAAGTTGAGTAACAATCAGATTTATCAACTTAAATCTATAAAATTTTATTGTCAAAGATGGTGATCTTGATGGGCATGTGAACATGCTAGAAAAAACTTGCACTTGTCAAAAATTCCAACTCGAACAATTACGATGTGTACATGCTATGGCGGTGTGCAGGCATCGGGATTTTTCAATCTGTGATTACTACTTCCATTACTAGTTAGCCACCGGTTTAGGTACAAGATACTATTTTTACCGCCTGGACAATTAGACATCTAACTCTTAATCACAACAACCTAATTGCAAGAGCAGAGCTCTACCAACTGAGCTATAAGATCCCAATTCTAATAAGACCCCTATGTCTCATTAGCCCATACTGCTCCTGAAAGAATACATGTGGTTAAAAAGATAAATCCTAAACTAATAATATGATAACTCCAATGATCCAATTGTTGAATCATTTTGCAAAAATAAAACTTCCATAGAAGAGAAGCAACTGAAAGGCTTTCAAAAATCTAATAGAATCAAGAATTAAGTTTTCATTCTGTACATGCTAGATCATGAATTAGGAATCACTTTTTCGAGAAATACAAGACATCTAAGTCATACAAGTAAAGAGATTTATTCATTGATAAGAAAAAAAAGGGGAACAGTGATTAGATTGATGATAAAATAGAATCCTGGCTTGTGAATAGTGGTCAACATTTCTATTGGCAAATAGGTGGGTTCCAATTCCATGCCCGAGTACTTATTACTTCTTGGGTTGTAATTGCTATCTTAAAATACTTTTTCTTTAAGAATACTTTTTTAGAGAAAGACTTGAAAAAACCGAAAAGAAATATGTCTGAATAGAACAAAAGGGGGGTGCTTGGGGCTGATCATAGAAAATATTTTTTTTCAATCAAACCAACTTATCCTCTCTATTGGGTGCCTGTTGGAACAAAGACACATTTGGTCGTGACTCCCCAACTTGAGGATTCTAATAGAACAGAAGGAAAAATATCGAGCCAAGAGCCATTCATATAAAATTGAAAACGGTGGATGTACGTTTTATAAAACTCTTGGACCCCTGAATTTGGAGTATCCTAATTTCACGCAATTCATAGCTTTCAACAAGTAATCGATATTTCACGATCAAGTGTGTAGTATTGTTTGTAGTAGCGATCCTTATATATCGTATTAACAATCGAAATATGGTTGAAAGAAAAAATCTCTACTTGACAGGGTGATAAAGGTCCAGAAGAAATTGCTTAGTTTGCGAGAACTCGCTATAAATTCTATTCATATATATTATTCATACATACTAGCTCCAGTTGCATTTTATTGGAATTAGGGAAATAACCAAAACAAAAATCCATTTTAATTTACTTTTTGATCAAGTAATGCATCGGCGTCAGCAAATTATGAGACTATTAACCCTGTTAGTCCTGAAGAGTTATGAGGTGTTTCTAGTGATGTATGTGCCCGCGAAGTATATCCTGCTCTAGAAAAGCAGTCAAGTGGTCATCCAGAAAATAATAGAATACCATCTAAAGGTAAGGAAAAGTTGTCTCGTAAATGCAGTCGGTGTGGTTGTCGTGGACACAGTCGACTCAAATGCATGACACTAATATTGTTATATGAGAAGTGATACCTTGTTTTAAATTTATATGTAATGTAAGTGACTCAATTCTTCGTATTAATTTTGTTAACCTATATGACTATATAGCACTTAGATTTTGATGAGAACAAACCATGTGTCATGGGCAAAATAGGAAATACACATATTCTTTTATTTTGTTTCAAAACAAGAAAATGAATGTTGATTTTTTTAGAGTCTTTAAAATTGTTTTCTTTGTATTTTCTAAAGGAAAAATTCTATCATCTGGATTTATTTCAAATTCTAAGCATAAGCGCGTTTTTGTAAAAGCTTTCAGATCAAAATTCATTTTTGTGCTCAAACGTAAACCGCTAAATTCAAACAATAAGGCGATTAAAGTAAAATTAGCTTATGGACAGAAACTACATACCAATAAAAGGAAAGCAGTAAACTGATTGCATCAAATTAGCTCTTTGGAATCAAACGATAAACTGATAGAGTTGAAGCAGTAAATTGATTATATTTGGACAAGATTCTGGACTCAAATGGTAAATTGTTACTTGCAAGCGGGAAACCAATTCCATTAAGATAACTTATTGGAATCAAACAGCAAACTGGTATATTAGAATCAAACGACAAACTAGTATCCTACAAGCAATAAACGACTTCATCTGGATGACTTTCTGGAATCAAGCGCCAAAATGTTTTCTTGAAGCAGTAAGCCAATTAAGCAAGATTCTAAAATTTCAGCCAGAACAGTAACTGTCGCTTAGTCAAATGGTAAACTGTTTAATAGGAAGCAGTAAATTGTTTATGACTGAAAAGTCAATAACAGCTAGTTTTATTGTTCTATCTATAAATAGCCAAGGAAAATACTATTTCAAATTGCTGTTGAACAATCCTAGCAATCTTTATCAGTATTCAAAAATGTTCTAAACTTTAATCTTGCATACATACATTCATTTGGGCTATTATTTGTTTACATTAAATTGAGAGAGTGTATATCTTTGTAAACTTCATTAAAATTTCAAAAATTGAGTGGCTGTGAGCGAGCAGAATCAATGTGTTCCAATTTCTGGCCTTGCACCAACCTTACAATGGACCATGGACTAAACGGCCATTATCTGAAAGGACTATGTCCATGGGACCCCCAGCTGCCCCGACATGCATGAGCTTTGATTCCTACTATCTCAGGCACATACTGGTGACCCAAACTAACCATCTTCTCTTTCTTATTTCATTCCTTCTACACCCACATTCTATTCTTCTACCTTAGGCCTAGTAGTGTCTATATTGATGCTGGTCTGTAGCTACCTAGCTCTCCTAGTCCCATCCCTCTAGAAATCCCATTCGATGCTTATTAAAGTCTAGGATGAATATTCTTAACTGACTTCACCACTTCTATAATCTCAACCAGTGCATTAGCTAAGGCCAGTAACAACTCGAAATAACATAAGATAAGGAAAGAGAACCCACTTGGATTCTTGTCAATTCTTCTTTTGGTGGACCTTCGTCCGTAGCGTTGGGAAACACTTGAGAAAGAGGTGTATGATTCATCTCAAATTGTAAAGGTCAACAGCCTAGGAAGTCAATTGTAAACGTTTTTTAAGCCTTCGGTTGTAAGGCGTGATTAGTAAAATCCTCAAGCTTAGGTTGCTTGGAGGCCTAGACGTAGGTGGGATTTGCCGAATCATGTAAAAATCACGTGTTTGTGATGTTCTTCCTTGTCTCTTTATTTATTTTTTGCTTGAATTTACAATTTTCAAATTAACTAAGGCATTAGTTTACATTAATTTGTGATTTTATTTGCATAACTTTTAAAATACTTAATTCACCCCCTTGGTTGCTCACTTAGAATTTGCATTTCTATTTTGCCATTAATTTACGCTTTATTTATTTCCTTAATGTTGCTTAAACATGTACTAAATTTAACATTATATGTCTATACAAGGTTTGATGGAGGATCATAGATAGTATGTCGTCTTTAAGGGTGGCGTCGTGGAGTTTTTGGGTCATGGCTTGAGTGCTTGGAGCAACTGAAGGCTATCCTGAGTCATTGTATAAGGATTTCCATACTAAAATTGTACATACAAGGATGAATTTGCTACTTGTTATCAGATGATATTCTATTAAATGTTTTTTGGATAATCTATGGTTATTGCAGATACTTTTTAATGGTTATTACATATCTTGGTAGATGATTACATACTGACACAATCAAAGTCAAGTATAATCGACTTTATACTCGACTTAATTAAAGAGGAATTTTTGTTTCAATATAAGACCAATATTCTCAATTAGTTACCCGACCTCTATACAAAAGTAGAGAATTTTTGCTAAATGAATACTCGGGCAAGGTTACATTGAAGTCAAGTATCTTGAACTCCTTACTCGACTTAGGTGAAAAAGTCGAGAATTTTATTGAATGAATACTCAGACAAGGTTACATTGAAGTCGAGTATTCTCGACTATTTACCCGACTTTGATGAAAGAAGTCGAGAGTTGAAGTTGAGTATTCTCGGCTATTTACCCGACTTTGATGAAGAGTATTTTTGCTGAATATTAGGCATGGTTCAATTTAAGTCTATTTTTCTCGACTATTTACTTGACTTCGATGAAAGAAGAGAATCTTTACTGAAAGAATACTCGGGCAAGGTTACATTGAAGTCGAGTATTCTTGGCCATTTACTCGCCTTCGATAAGAGGAGAATTTTTGCTGAACATTGGACATATGGTTCAATTGAAGTTGAGTATTCTCGACTATTTACTTGACTTCGATAAAAAAAGTAGAGAATTTTTGCTAAATATTGAGCATGGTTCAGTTGAAGTTGAGTATACTTGATTATTTACCCGATTTCAATGAAAGAAGTCGAGAGTTGAAGTCTAGTATTCTCGGCTATTTACCCGACTTCGATCAATTCAGTTTTATGAGTATTTTTATTAAGGATATTTTCATATTTTCCCTGATTTTTTAAGTATATATTTGTAAAGTTAAACTGTAACAATTTGAGGTGTATTTTGGGTATTTTGGGGGGAATGGGTATATATATCCCACACAATTCCCCTATTCCCTAATGAGAATCAAGTTTTCATTTCTTGCTACTAAAAGTGTTTGGTTCTCACATATTTTATTTCCATTCTCACTTCTATTTTAACAATTAAACACCATCACTCATCTCATTTCGAATTCCGATTTCTCAATTTCATAAATAAACACACTACTAATTTGTGGTATATATGCCCGTTGAATAATAGAGTAAAGAACTAAAGAAGAAGAAAAATTAACTATACGATTTCTTTTTTTAATTTTGTGACAATTTGAACACTATTTTTGTTAAGTTATGTTGTACATCAACATAAAATAAGGATGAATTTTATGAGTATTTATTTATATGAAAGAAGTGACAAAGTTAGTTTGTGAATCAAACAAGTAATTAGACTGAAATTTAGAAATATTTACAACAACGCAGTCACAGCCTACTGATTTTGAGTTGGAACTGTGTTAACTAGTTTTAATTTTTTTTTAACTTCAACAATTAATAAAGGTTAATACAAGAGAAAGTACTTTATTTTGGCTGACGCCTCCTCCAACATTTGCTAAGTCAGTAACCCATAATATAATGATGAAGAATATTAATAAAGTAATTTTGATGGATACAAAAGTAGTATTTCTTTAAATTAACAAATATACAACATAATTCAGAAGTGGCCTATGCGTTGCATACCATTCAATTGAAAAAGGAAGTATTGGAGTTAGTTAATTAATTTTCAGCATCAAAAAAATTAAGATTAACATATGATATGCCGTGCAAGTTTGTAAAATCGTATTTTCAGTCCTTGGGACATGATCAATTCTTGTTATTTCTTATTAAACCAGACACAACATTTTAAATTGATTAATTTTTCTTTTCAAAGATTTCAGGTAAAAAATATTCTTAAAATTAATTTTGGATGGTGGTGTTGTTACTTTCAATTCGTGATAGCCGCCTATAAACCAACAGACATTCAGCAAGCTTTTGCTGCCTCTTCAGCAACAAAAATAGTCGAAGTAAAGTGAAATCGAATCCTAGAAATTAAGAGTGTATATAAGTATACAATAGACATACACGTATACATGCGTGCGTGCGTGCGTGTGTATTAATAAGGTCTTACAATTTCATCTTACATAAATTGTAAATACTAAGCGTAATTTCTCCATAATACCTCCCAATAATCTGATGCTAGTGATCCTTTTACAATCACACTACATGTTTGCTTCATTAATTAATTAATAAAGTGAAAACAAAAACAAATAGACCCTCCACACCAATAATTTTGCAAACAACCCAACCCCACCATCTCCTTCTGAAAAAGAAAAAAAGAACACTATCAGAGAATGACTACTTTTCTATTTATTTCAATGTTACTTGATTCCATAAAATATTTCGAAATAAAAGGAAATCATTTTGTATTACTTTTGAAAATAAGTCTATTTGAAATTGTCTCAAAATTAGTTCCATTTCCTGAACAACCACATTAAAAAAAAAGGGTGTAGTTTCCATTTTGTTATTTAAAATTCTTTCATTCATCCTTTCCTTTGGTTAATTAACCAATGTCCAGTTCCTCAAACACGAGCATGCGAAGCTTGCTAAATTATTGGCGGACTGGTGGGTTTTGTCATTCATTTCACTTCAATAATCACGTTATTCTAATAGTGTTATTAATTTATTAAATATGTACCTTTTAGTATACCTTATTTTGATAATACAATAAGATGATGCATATTGTCCTTGTCATTGTAATTATATAAAAAATAAATAAATTAGTGTACTTGTAGTAATAAAAGAGAGATAATTTTCTTTTTTTTTTTTTAAAAAATTTTTACCTTTGCTTTATAAGCAGAAGACTTCTAAAGTCAAGGTTGATACATTCCATTTTCCTCCTTATTCAACAATTTATTTCTCTTTATTCAACAACTAGGAAATAGAACCACGCTTCGCGCGGCAATGAAGAAAAAAATTATGTATTATCTTTTTTACAAAAAATGAAGAAAATTGTATTGTAGTTTACAATATCTGGCAAGCAACCATCAGAGATTATATAATCCAAAAATTCAATAGCTAAATCCAATATCCCGTCTTTGCAGTATGCTGAAATTAATGGATCATAACTATAAGCATCCGATGTTAATCCCTTTTCCTTTGTAGCCCTCAGTACATCTACTAACTTGAAAGTTTCTAATATATTTAGCTTGAGTGATTGTTCTATAGTTTAATCAATTTATGAGAATGTAAATTAATTGATTAGACAGCAAACACAGAAAAAGAAAAAATTTAGATAAAATAATTTTCTTATATATTAATTAAGCGTGCACATATTCATATTGAGTTTTCCACACAAATTTACCAGCCTGCAAGTACAGATCCAAGATCCATAACTAAGGAACTAACTTAAAACTCAAAATCACACAATTCATTTACAAGCCAAATAGACCTTTCCATCTACAATCTCACGTTGACCAAGCATCCGATTGTTTGGAATTCGCTCCACCGACATGCTGTAACAATAACATAAAATCACAAACTAATAAGGGAAAAAAACTTAAAACTTCAGAACAAATTTATTATTATTTTAATAAAAAAGTTAATCATTTTTCTCTACAACCAAACAGAGACAAAAAAAATCTCACCAGAAAACGTCCCAACTCTCCATTCCCAGAATCGGAGCCAAAAATCCATCCTTAGCAAAAAGACTAAGACACACCGGACAAATCAAAGGCTTTCCGTCACTCGCCTCCTTTGCCTTCTCCACTTCAACAATATATTTCATGTTACTCATCTTCGATCGCACAAAGAAACTCCACTTTCTAATTTTGCTTATTAGGATGCTTCAAGGTCCTATGGTTCATAATCTCCCTCTGAACATACTCATCAATCTGTAAGAAACCCAAAAATTAAAACTCCAATCAATGGGGGGAAAAGAA
Organism: Clausena lansium; assembly: GCA_030449835.1. Classification (NCBI taxonomy): domain Eukaryota; kingdom Viridiplantae; phylum Streptophyta; class Magnoliopsida; order Sapindales; family Rutaceae; genus Clausena; species Clausena lansium. Next base: position 837,279 of record JASUUF010000146.1, on the reverse strand, counting down.
AAAAGTCCACGGTCAGAAGCAAGCACATATAACCACCCTCCCCCCAGATTAAAATTCATAAAATCAAAGGAATATATATACCTTCTGGCCTCTCTCAATATACTTGACAGCATAGAGCTCACCACTCCATTTGTCTCTCACAAGCTTAGCAACGCCAAAATTCCCTGAACCAATATCTTTCAGAATCTCATAATGATCCATTTTCCTATTAGCTTCAAAAATTATTGAACGAACTTTTGGATAATAGAAAATATACAAAGATGAAGAAAGTATAAGAAGATAGAGAAAGACACCAGTGTATATACACATATATTATTCTTTACAAGAAACCAGCATATACTATTGATTTACAACATTACATATCAATTCCAGCAATTTCTCCAACCATCTGAAACGTTACTTGCACTCTTATCTCTCATTCATCAGTTTCTAGTGTCATAATAATGTCATTAAGAATGGTGAGCATAAGATTGGGTTAGAAAAACTAAAAGAAACTGCAAACACATATAAGGATCAAAGAAGCATTTTTCGCCTTTGTACATGTCAAAGAACAGTAAATATTTGTACAAGATGAGAAATCCCAGCATAGGATGTCTTACTTTCTATCTTTAGCATGTCTCGCAAAAGGAATTCGGAGCTTGAAAGTATTTCCTTGATAACCAGCCTGAAAGAAATGAAAGTCAAAATAATTTAGAAAGAAAGGGAGAGAGAGAGAATTTATAAGAATGATATTCAACAGAGTAGCATCAAGAAAACCTTTTCTGGAAGGTGCTTGATACTAATGCAAAGTCATTACATTCTAAGCCAACCAACAAAATCTAAAAGAAGATCAATCACTTGAGACATGCCCCACTTAAGCCAGTTAGTGGTACCTTAACATTGAATCCAAGACTATCCAAATCCAGCATGTAAGCAGAATCCACCTGAAAAATGTCATTTTTTTACTAAGCCTATCAATCTCTCTTTGGTAATCAGGACAGAGAAACTGAACCAACCTTGGATAAATCATTCATAACCAAGCGACTGAAACTTCTTCAATTATTTATGTATCCATTCATTTGGTATTGGTGTGTAACATACTGACTACAAGCAATAAGGGCTTAATCCTATCATTTTCCTTCTCAACCAGCGCCAATCTGATCATATAATATAATTATACAGAAATACAGTATTAACCATATAATTCTAGATTACCGAAATCGATGTAGAGTGTTGCGCGATGACTCTTGTATCTTCAGCATGATCTCTGTTCATGTGAGACTGCCAAGAGATGGCAATTCAATTAGAAGATAGAAACTGCCAATGTGATGATAGAAAAAGAATATATAGCAAACAAATACTATGTGAGCAGGCAATACCACAACATGCTTAGAAAACTGAGCTATAGGATCAACTTTTGCTGCTTGGTATTCCTCTTTGCTGAACTCTGAAAATGAAAGCACAAGAAAGATAAATAAGAATTAATTAGGGAATATAGTGGTAGAAATAAAGCAGCAACCCAACAAACACATTCATTAGAGCTGCAAAAATAAATTTCAGTATGTGTAACAGTGTATATTAGAAATATCAGCATCTCATCTTAAGTAACTGAGGCAGAATCTAACTTTCTCTCTCCCTCTATCTGAAGATCAAAGCACTAAAGAAGAAGTCCTGGCATATGATACCATCCAAATTTAATTTAAAAACAAATGCTGGACAGGGGACAAACCTCCAGATCTTAATAAAAATAATTGATAAAATACATCTTATAAGCTACAACAGAAGAAGGGGGAGCATACTAAAATATTAGATATTTTATACACTTATAAGTTAGCATTCTATCTACCGAACAAAGCTTGGAAAAGAAAAAAGATAAAATACATCTTACATTCACTTAAAAATAGAAAATAAAGCTCAGGCGACTAATCACCATGCTCTGCAATTAAACAACTTTCACCTCGAACTGATTTCTACTTATTGATTTTTGGCATTTGTTTACAAATGAAATTTTCACCATATAGTCAGCACAATGAAAATTAATCACCATGCTCTGCAATTAAACAATTTTCATCTCGTTTCCTCAAAGGCTTTCCAATCAAGCAATAATTTAATAACGTTCTCCATGCTCTGTAAAATCAATTAAAAAATAATTCTATTATGGTTTTGACAGGTCATAACACTGAACAACTGAATACAGGTGGAAAAAACATTCCAAAGTAAAAAATAAAAAAAATTAACATTAAAAAAAAAATTTCAAGTGAATATAATAAACACTTGAAATTTTTTTTACTTGTTCTATTATATATATATATATATACAGTCAAATATAATAAACATTGAATTTTTGCAAGTGAATTAAACAGATTGGAAAAAAATTAACAATATTTTTAAGGTTGATACAGTGAAAGGATTAGTGAATTGCATTCAAGAACTCCAGAGAAGAAAATTGGTAACAGCGCTCACAATATATTTGAAACAACTCAAGCATTGTTATATTTATTATTCCGTCAGCTTCAATACATAGATTTGACATGTTGTATTGACATACACACAAAAGGAATCAAGTAATAGGCCATGAATTTTATTTTTCATTTTTTGTTAATACAATTTGAAATTTTATAGATCATAGGGGGAAAAAAATATACATTACCTGACATAAAAGGAAAGGAAAATGCATAATAAACCTTTGCCTTTGCTTATCATATCCACAACAGCCTACAAATCCAAAGAAAAGCCGCAGAAAGCAAATAATGAGAGATTAGGTATAGGATTAAAGGCCTATACATGAAACATGAAACTTCATATGAGGGATAACAAATTAAAGGCCCTCATTATGTCAGGTATAGGATTTCAGTTGAAAAAGTTGACAGCGAACAATAAAATGAGAGATTTTTTGGATGATGTTGATGTATTTTTGTTGTACCTGAACTGGGCATTGGGTATTGGTAAAGACGACATCTGGCGGCGTTGGAATGTAGACGGCTATGGCTGCTCTAGCGAATGTATAAAATGATGACGAAAAGAGGCTGTCCCTTTGTTTCCTTTTTTCGTCTTACGCTCTTTGCTTCTTCTGTAAGCTGAGATTTTGAAACTTATAGAAATTTCTAGCGAATGTATAAAATGATGACGAAAAGAGGGTGTCCCTTTGTTTCCTATTTTTCGTCTTACGCTCTCTTCCCCTTCCGTCAGTTTGCCCGATTTTTATTAATTAATTTCAGTCCATATATTAAATAATAAAGACACAACTTATAGAAAGAGGAAGAGATATAGTCTGTGATAATAGAAAATACGAAAAGATAGAAAGAGGATGCAATTTTGAACATAACTGAAAAAGCTTGACATATTAGTACCTATATCCCTTACCTTTGAGGATGCAATTTTGTGATAGTGAAATGAAGTCACAAACTGGTATATTTTACAAGATGTCATAGGCCACTCATCAAAACAAAAATTTTAAAAACTAAAAAAATAAACATTTTAAAAAAAAAGGCATTGCATTTGTAGCATGAAACTATTTATAGCGAACATACAAACTTGAATCACTACAGAGCATCATCAACCCACGAAAAAATTATAAAATTAGCCAAAAATTATCATACAAAACGTGAAAAAGCAAACAATTCAAACCAAAACCAATAAAAATAAATAAATTCAATCAATATGCAATCGCGTGATTCATAATGAAATCAATAAACAAACTCTAAAATAGACTTAGAACTATAATAATCAACCGAAATTGAAAATTAAAAAATTTTAAAAAAGAAAAAGAAAAAGAAACCGAACCAGAGGCTTGAGCTTTGACCGATCGGGGCTTAACTGTTGATCTAAAGAGAGTTTCAAAAAATATTGATCTGTGGAATATTTTAATTCATTATTTTTAAAAAAGAAATTGGGGAAATTTTAATTCATTAGAGAATGAAGAAGAAGAAGAAAAAGAAGAAGAAGAAGAAGGAGGAGGCGGCAGCAAAGCAAACCCCCAATTCTCTTTTGAGAAGGTTCATTTTTAAGTTTATTTTTTATCATTTCTCACCAATTCGTATCTTCAGTAATTAGTAATTCAACAATTGGCATACTTATTTTATACAGAAAGAGGAAGAGGAAGAGCAAAAGTCATATACCGTAATAGTTGTTGAATCTGTACAGGAAGAGGGAGGGACACGACTCGTGAGATAATAGAAATAATAAAAAATAAAAAATGATAGAAAAAAGATAAGGGTTGAGATAAAAGATAATACGAAGAGAAGGGCATTACTAATGCCACCTTACCTCTCTAATCTACGGCTTTATATAAATATATAGATTGAAGAAAGCAAGAATGTTGATATTCTTAGTGTTGAAGAAATGAACCTGAGTAGACGGTAAGAGAAGAAGAATGTAGGTTTATTCCAAGCTAATTATATTCCTGATATTTAAGATTAACAAAGGGGTTCATTGATTGTCAAGTTGTGCCTAATTAATCATGTTAAGCAAAGCCAAGATTCTTGGTTTGGCTTCTATTTAATTTAATATGTAAATCAAAGGCATGATCATGATCTCCTCCCATTTTATATTTGTGGTGGGCTCTGTTTTTTCTTTTCACTTGTGGGTTTTGCTTATTTGATTTCTAGATTTGCTAGACCCTTCGCAGTCACAAACTCATTCTGCTATAATTCACTTTCTTATTTACTTTAATTTCCATAAACTCATAATTCGGTTTCTTTCTTTGCCATCCAAAATAAAAAAAAGATGAAAAAATAAAAAATGTCAATTATCGGGGAGGCAATCCATACGCCATCCGTTGAGTTGCCGGTCAATAAGTTGGTTCCAGTGGGGATTCGATTATTTGATCATGAATGAAGGGTATCATAAAAAATGATAGTTAAATAAAAGGGCACAAGTATATATATAAACAAGAGTTATGTTTAGTCCATATAGGCATAAATAAAATGATCATACACCACTCTTTTCTTAGTCATTTTTCTTAAAAGAAAATTCATCAATTAACATTTATTTTTTATGCATCAAATATCTAATATATTATTTTTTTTTGTAAGAATAATATATTAATTCTTAGTAGACTTACAACATTCAAGATAATTCAGGTTTACTTTCATTGATGCACAACGCGAATAAACAAATCAGCACTTCATTGTATCTTGGATACAGATTTATTTAATCCATATACATAACTCAATTGATGGGAGTAAATAACGTTGTAAGGAAAGTGATATCTAAAAAATACTTTGAAGTAAACATTAATTTCCTAAAGTTTTAACTTTTTTTATTATATTAGAATTCCACCATTTTTACTTCCATTTTCTATAACCACGAAGGTTCGTAGTAGATACAATACAACAAGTGGTGGTGACTAGTGATTGGTGAATTGCTCAATTATTAGTGGGTGGTGGGCTCTGTTTTTATTTTCATTTTTCTGGAATAAACAACTAGTGGAAGACTTTTCACGTACATTTTGCTTGATCCTTCACACTTACTGTTCAATTTTCTCATTTTGCTTTCTAAAACTCAAAGTTCTGTTTCTTTCTTTGCACCAAAAAAAAAAAAAAATGTCAATCATCGGAGAGGCAATCCTAACCGCGTCCGTTGAGTTGCTGGTCAATAAGTTAGCTTCAAAGGGGATTCTGTTTTTTGCACGCCAAGAGCAGATCCAGTCCGATCTAATGGAGTGGGAGAATATGTTGGAGATGATCAAGGCGACGCTTGCTGATGCAGAGGAGAAGAAGAGGACTAATCAGTTGGTGAAGAAGTGGCTTGGCAAGCTTCAGCACTTGGCTTTTGATGTTGAAGACTTGTTGGATGAGTTTCAAACTGAGGCTTTCCGGAGGAAGTTGGGAAAACCAGCTGCTGCTCATGATCAACCCAGCAGCAGTCGCACAAGAACAAGTAAGTTTCGGAAGCTCATTCCTACTTGCTGTACCACTTTTAGTCCACAATCGATTCGGTCTGATTACGCCATGATGTCCAAAATCAAAGAGATCAACGGCAGATTTCAAGAAATTGTGACACAGAAAGAGTCGCTGGGTTTGATCGTAAGTTCAGCTGGGAGGACCACAGAAGACAGGCAAAGACGTGAGACAAGTTCTTTGGTGACTGAAGCCAAGGTATATGGCAGGGATACTGAAAAGAAGGAAATTGTTGAATTGTTGTTGAGGGATGATGGTGGATTCTCTGTTATACCTATTGTAGGTATGGGTGGGCTGGGCAAAACTACTCTTGCTGGGCTTGTCTATAATGATGATCGAGTGAAGGATCATTTTGATCTCAGGGCATGGACTTGTGTCTCTGATGATTTCGATGTTATCAGGCTAACGAAAACAATCTTGACATCCATTGTTGCTCAGCAGAACGTGGATATTCTCAACTTGAATAAGCTTCAAGAGGAACTGAATAAGCAACTATCTGGAAAGAAATTTTTGCTTGTTTTAGACGACGTGTGGAATGAGAATTACAATCATTGGGTTGACCTCAGCCGTCCATTTGAAGCTGGCGCGCAGGGAAGTAAGATTGTTGTCACTACTCGCAATCACAAGGTTGCAGAATTCATGGGGACTGTTTCAGCTTATGAATTAGAAAAGTTGTCAGAGAATGATTGTCTATCTGTATTCGCTCAACATTCTTTGGGGACGAGAGATTTCAGTTCACATAAGTCATTGGAGGAAATCGGCAAGAAGATAGTGACCAAATGCAATGGCTTGCCCTTGGCAGCACAAACACTTGGAGGTCTTTTACGTGGAAATCATGACATAAGTGAGTGGGAAGGTGTGCTCAGTAGCAAGATATGGGAATTACCAGAAGAGAGATGTGGCATTATTCCAGCCCTTGCAGTGAGCTATTATTATCTTTCTCCAACTTTGAAACAATGCTTTGCATACTGCTCATTGTTTCCAAAGGATTATGAATTTAAAGAGGAGGAGATAATTTTATTATGGTGTGCGGTGGGTTTCTTGGATCATAAAGAGAGTGAGAATCCTAGTGAAGATTTAGGTCGCAAGTTCTTCAAGGAGCTACATTCAAGATCTTTTTTCCAGCAATCAAGCAACAATATATCAAGATTTGTGATGCACGACCTTATCAACGACCTTTCCCGGTGGGCTGCGGGGGAAATATACTTCACAATGGAGGTTAACAAGCAACAAAGTTTTTCCAAAAATCTTCGTCATCTGTCGTACATTCGTGGATATTATGATGGCGTTAAAAGTTTTGTGGACTTGTTTGATATCCAACATTTGCGAACTCTTTTACCAGTAACTTTGTCAAATAGTTCGAGTGGATACTTGGCTCATAGCATTCTTCCTAAGTTGTTCAAACTCGAACGCTTAAGGGTCTTCTCTTTACGCGGATATCACATCTCCGAGCTACCAGATTTAATTGGTGATTTGAGGTATTTAAGGTACCTTAATTTATCTGGAACTAAGATTAGAACTTTGCCTGAATCAATCAACAAACTTTACAATTTGCACACTCTTCTGTTGGAAGATTGTCGTCGGCTAAAGAAGTTGTGTTCAGACATGGGAAACCTCATCAAATTGCATCATCTAAAAAATTCAAATACAGATTCATTGGAGGAAATGCCACTAGGAATTGGTAATTTGACGTGTCTTCAGACGTTGTGTAATTTTGTTGTGGGAAAAGGCAGTGGTTCCGAGTTACGAGAGCTAAAGCCTTTGATACATCTTCGTAGGACACTTAACATTTCAAAATTGGAGAATGTAAAAGACCTTGGTGATGCAAAGGAGGCTCAATTGGATGGAAAGAAGAATCTTAAAGTGTTAATGCTTCAATGGACATGCAGTACCGATGCTTCGTCTTCAAGGGAGGCAGGAACTGAAAAGGGCGTGCTTGACATGCTAAAACCCCATAAAAATCTGGAACAATTTTGTATTCGTGGCTATGGAGGCACACAATTTCCAACTTGGTTAGGAGATTCCTCATTCTCAAATTTGGTATCCCTAAAATTTGAAAATTGTGGCATGTGTACTACCCTGCCATCAGTCGGGCAACTACCCTCTCTAAAGCATCTGGAAGTACGTGGAATGACTAGTGTAAAGAGATTGGGTTTAGAGTTCTATGGGAATGATTCTCCAATTCCTTTTCCAAGCTTGGAGACTCTTCGTTTTGAAGACATGCAAGAATGGGAAGACTGGATTCCTCATGGATCTAGTCAGGGAGTAGTTGAAGGGTTTCCTAAATTAAGAGAGCTTCATATTATAAGATGTTCTAAACTGCGAGGAACATTTCCAGAGTACCTTCCTGCATTGGAGATGCTTGTTATTCAAGAATGTGAAGAACTTTTAGTTTCAGTTACGAGTCTTCCAGCTCTATGCAAATTGGAAATTGGTGGATGTAAAAAGGTTGTGTGGAGAAGTGCAACTAATCATCTCGGGTCACGGAATTCAATGGTTCGTAGAGATACATCAAATCAAGTGTTTCTCGCAGGGCCATTGAAGCCACAACTACCAAAATTGGAAGAATTGAAGATAAGAAAAATAAAAAATGAAACATATATATGGAAGAGTCATAATGGATTACTGCAAGACATAAGCTCTCTCAGAAGACTAAAAATTACAAGCTGTCCCAAACTTCAATCCTTGGTGGCGGAGGAAGAAAAAGACCAACAGCAGCTTTTCGAGTTGTCATGTAGACTTGAATACCTACAATTGAAAGAATGCGAAGGCCTTGTGAAGCTGCCACAATCATTGCTCAGCCTTAGTTCCTTGAGAGAGATAGAAATCAGCCACTGCAATTGGCAGTTGTGCATCACTGACATGTATATTTTCAAAAAACGAGTTACCTGCCACGCTTGAGTCCCTTGAAGTTGGCAATCTACCTCAGTCTCTTAAGCTCCTTTATGTTGAGAAATGTTCAAAGCTGGAGTCAATAGCAGAAAGGTTGGACAACACATCTCTTGAAATAATCAGCATTTCTTCTTGTGAAAATCTGAAAATTTTACCGAGTGGTTTACATAAACTCCGCCAACTTCAAGAGATTAGTATTTATTGGTGTGAAAATCTGGTGTCCTTTTCCGAAGGGGGATTGCGTTGTGCGAAACTGACTAAGCCCGATATCAGTGTGTGTGAGAGACTGGAGGCCTCACCCAAGGGATTGCAGAATCTGAAGTCTCTTCAAGAATTAACTGTAGGAGGTGAGCTTCCAAGCCTTGATGAAGATGGCCTTCCCACCAACCTTCATTCACTTGAGATTTGGGGTAATACGAAGTTTTGGAAGTCAACGATTGAGTGGGGCCGGGGATTTCACAGATTCTCCTCTCTGCGAGAACTGAAAATCGGTGGATGTGATGACGACATGGTGTCATTTCCACCAGAGAAAGAGGACATGAGATTAGGAACCACGCTTCCTCTTCCTGCCTCTCTAACATCTCTGACGATTGGAAATTTTCCAAATCTGGAACGCCTATCTTCTTCAATTGTTGATCTTCAGAACCTCACTTCATTGCAACTCTGGAATTGTCCCAAGCTCAAATGCTTTCCAGACAAGGGCCTGCCTTCCTCACTTTTGCAATTATGGATCTTCAGATGTCCGTTGATAGAAGAGAAGTGCAGAAAGGATAGAGGACAATATTGGGACTTGTTAACCACCCATATACCTTGTGTTGAAATAGCTGGCACGTGGATTTTTGATTACTGAACAGAGGACGAAGTTTGTGATGACTCAACAGAGGACGACTGAAATATTTTATTATTTGAATGTTACTTAGATTTATATGATGAAATTGGAATTATTCTGATCGTGTACAAGAGTAATTCTTTTTTAGGTTCATTGGGAGGATTTGCTCATTTATTTGCTGGCAGAGCGCAGTAATTAATTAGTATGCTGGTGTATTAATTTTTGTTGAATAACAAAGATGCTAACAAATACCAATTGATCAAGTAAATTAAATTTTGGTTCATTAATAGTAAACCGAACATGATTTATCAAAAGCACTTTATTACATAATCTTCGTACACGTACACCATCATCAAATCCCTTGATAACAAAAACAAGAAACAATATCCCACAACAAAGTCAATAAAATATCAAAAACAAAAAGCAAACTAAGCAAAGCATTATATTTCTCTAATTACATTTCAGCTTTAGTAGCCTTCACTTAAAATCTTCATCGGAAGAATTGCCAGCTGCCTCATCAGCAATTAATAATGTTACAATGCTCTTTTAATGGTGGTGTACATATTAAAGTGGTTTTGATTGATATTTGCTCCAGCACACCCCCCCCCCCAACCAAAAGGGCATAACGAATGCCGAAGAAAAAAAAAAACTCTTCTTATTTTTATGAACAATAAACCAAGAATATTAATTTCTTGTAATACCGTAGGACCAAGATTTATAAATAAAACCAAGAGAAATATCTTATGCTATTGGGATTGCCTTGGCTGAAATTTTTCATATTTGACTTCTAATTAATTTGTAATAGATATTATGTTGTTCGACTTTTATCACACTTGCTGTTAAAGATAACAAAGTTGTTCAATCTAAAGAATCTATAATTTCTCCAATAATGCAGACTAGGAGAACCAACTAAAACTAAAATAAACAAATTAATGCTACTATCAAGTACTTGAGATTTTCCCCCAAAAATTAAAAAAAACTAAACACGCTGAAAATATCGTGACCTATTTCATTCATGTAGGTAGGTGAATGCAACATTAGAGGCTGTTTTCCTCATATTTACATACAATATTAAGAAAATTAAAAAATGATAATCAATTCAATTAAAAAACAATGAATAAAAGTGACCTTTTTCTTTATTTTATTTTATTTTTTGCTTATAGACAATTAATATAAATCAATAGCAATTCAGTTGACTAATATTTTTAGTACTTTTAGGTCGTCACTCACTAGACGAAAAAAAAAAAGAAGAAATAATTGCTATTTAAAAATTGCCAAATAAAGATGTGTTTGACAATTAAAAAGCACTAATTATTCTTGTGTCAAATATGTTTATTTGACATTTAGCAAAATTATCATTTATTTTTGTCAATTAATAATAATAAAAGAGTTTTTATAATATAAGATTGTCAAATGTGTACGATTCAAAATAGTCAAACACAAATGACTTGATAATAATATCAAATATTTTACCTTTTTTTTAAAAAAAAAAAGAAAAGAAAAATCACAACAGTGAAATTCATTTTCTTTGGCTGCACATTGTATATATTATAACGTTGAAAACCAAATAAAACCCAAAATGAGCACAGATGGTTAAACTATCAGGAATCTGATTATAAACAGTCATCTAGCTGTACAGAAATAGCTGTAGAGAAATAACTATCAGGAATCTGATTACAAAGTAGCTGTAGAGAAAAACACTAGCTAGGAGAGAATACATCTGATTATAAACAGTCATTGCAGATCATGCTAACCTGGTTCAAAAGGTGCTCAACAACCCAACCTCCTTTTCCACGCTTCGTAGTCTGAGCATTTAGCTATAGATAATCAAAATAATAGAAGACAAGAAAAAACGACCACCTCAAAATAACACCTGGAAATACAATAAAAAGCCAATGAGGATGTTCTATTTTGTGATGTTTCTGGGGTATCTAGCCAAAGCTGTCTGCATTTACAAGATTAAAATAGCCAATGAGTGGACCTGGCTATTTTCACAAGATCAAAAGAACCTTCTACCCTTGGATTACGAGTAAGCACACAGGGAATCTGTACCCTGGCATTCTCATCTGGAACACCTAGAACAGTTTCATGATCAAATCGTCCAGGCCTCCTAAGTGCTGGATCAACAGCATTCGGTCTATTAGTGGCTCCAATTACAAGAACATAGCCAGGTTTTGAATCAGAGGCATCTGACTTGGATTTTTAATCACCTGGTTATACAAGTCTATGAGACTCAACCATACAAGTCATTAATTGAGTAACAATCCGTCTCTCCATCTCCTTCTGCAGATTTTCTCTCTTTGAAGCAATCGCATCAATCTCATCAATAAATACAATTGATAGTGTAGTCCTGTATGCTTTTGGAAAAAGATCTCGGATATTTTCTTCCAATGTGCCTGACAGCACATTATCAAGAAATCATCGAAAGATATTATACAGTAGCACACAACATAAACATCACAACTTCTCAAAATGCTCCAAGCTATAGGGTAAAGCCCAGAGCAGGAGATAAATTAAATGATAAAAGGTTTGTTCAAGCCAAATTCAGGAGTAAAATTTAATTTGATATCCAAATCTTTAAACTGAACGCAATATCCTAATATACACAACTATACATAAGGATAATAATTTTTCCCATTTTCTTTTCCTTTTGAGTGGTATAGTTAAGCTCATTTCCTAAAACACTATTTAGTATTAACAGATTTTCAACAGATTCCCAATCACAATTGAAAAGGCAAGAAAACCACAAACATAAGAAAAGCAAATCCATACAGGAGACACCTGAGACAACTTCAGTAGCAGAAATTTTATAGAATGGAACAGCAGTCTCATTAGCAATGGCATGAGCCAAGTTGGTCTTTCCACAACCTGGTGGCCTGTACAACAAAATCCCAGCCATCAGCCGAACTCCCAGCCACTGTGGCAACTGAGGATGATACAAAGGCACAATCACCTCCATCTTCAACTCCTCCAACACACTCTCCATCCCTCCCAAGTCCCGAAACCTTGGCCCCTCCTTTCCCTTCATCTCTTCACCACCCGAACCCAGGCCTCCTTTCACCGATTCTTCTTTCTTCATCTCAACCTCCCCACTTTCCCCATTGGCCAAATCAATCTTCCTAGGCGCAACCTCAAATTCAATATTTTTCTCTTCGCTTTTCCGTCTCGTGGTTTGATTCCGAGTACAAATCGCGTAACATTGATTTCATGAGATCAAACTCCAGCTCCAACTTTTCCCCATACACCACATCTTCCTACGTAGACACTACAGCTTCTTCTTCTGACGATGAAGATGAAGACAAGGACGTGGATGGACGGTCATGATCAGTCTGTCTCCTTCTCTTAACATGTTCATTCTCCAAATGCATCAGTCTCTCCTCGGCCTCATGAACTCTCCTCGGATTGCTCCTCCTTTTCTCAACCAAATCTAGGGTTTGTTGCACAAGTCTAGCGAAAGGCTGCTGCTTGGTTCATCTATAGTCAGGATAATTCTACCGGAGATAATCAAAGAGGTCTTCCACCGTTGAGTACTTATTCTCACATGATTTAATACGACGCCGTAGAATCTCTGAGGGGAACCTGGCCCTATCTCCTCCTGTTCTTCTCCCCATGTATCTCCGTAATAACCTCCTCTATACTAATTCAATCTTTAGATTAATTCTTCACTTGTAAACTTCAAAAGGTCAGGGATTTTTCTCTCTTCAATTAACCTAAACAATTGTTATTATTTTCGTTGTGTAATAATGCTAAATTAGCACTAAAATAAATGAAATAAATTTTTAACCGCAACAAATTATCAAAGTACAAAATTTTTAAAAACTAACTCAATATGCGGATTCTGGCGAAGTGAAGGCCACGGAGCAGAGTGGATTACCGGCGTCAACAAAATATCACATACTGCAGTGGAGCAGACGCGAGGGAGAGGACAGTGGCGTGTGCATGTGTGTGCATGCGTGCAGTATCATCAACACAGAAACAACTAATTCCAAGAACAAAAAAGTCTCCATCCTTCTTAATAAACATTTTTCTGAACTCATCAATGGATTTGGGCTTCAAATCTTCCCATTCCTCAGTTTTTGATTTACTCACAGGAACACCAAGTGGCCTGACGTTTCTTGGAACTGCAAATGTGTTCTTTCCCTTGAGCTGCCTACTGTCACCATGGCCTCTAGACTGTTTGGAAGTCTCGATGGATAATTCTTCAGATGCCGATGTCCCAGCATTGCTGGTCTGTTTGTAAGATTGTGCTGCAAGTTACAATCAAGTACTTAGAAAATGAAAATTGCACGGCCCCAAAGCAAGAACAAGAACTAGATGAAAGCAATAATTCCATGTTATATGATCTAGTTGCAATCCTAAGCTCCATATGCAATTATTCAAACTCAGGGACTACTGGGCTATCACCCCAAAAAAAAAAACTACAGAAATTCAAAAGTTTCTTCTTAGTTCTAGAAACGTAATTCCTCCCAAATCAGCTACTAATATTTTGGTCATCCACAAAATAGTTGTTTTCTAATTCCCAGTTAATGCATGTGTGCACAACAGATACACATGCTTGCTGTTTGCATGTAAAATGCTATACTGAAAAAGAATGGAGGGAAGGCATGTGTGGGCTAGAACTAACATGTGCCTCTGAAATCAAGCTGATGCACACACCTAGAGATTGAAAAGATGGTAAAAACAATTTAAAACACTATTTTAGCGTACCATGTTCTGTTGGGGCCCTCTCACCAGTAGAATCCTTCTTTCTTTGCTTTGGATTTGACCGTGCAATGCTTAGCTTCTTCCCAAGGAATATCTGCTTGTTCTTGGCTAAAGCTGTAGCAAGGTGTTCATCATCGATAAAGTCCACATATGCCAGCCCCTGAACAAGTACATCAGAGGGTATTAATATCTGATTGCAGCACCTCTGGAATTTCAATTAAAGGTTAAAAGGGTAAGCTATGAAATGGCTAAAACTTATGTTCAAACCTTATGAATAAAGAACAACATAAAACATTTTGTGAGCCATCTATACATGTGGAAATTCCATCCAAAGTAGATCAAATTGCACCATAAACCACCATACATCCCTGTTATACCGTGATGCCCTGGGATCTTGCCTATGCAGCAATTCACATTGTGCACACTCTGCTATTAAAGTTTGTGGTCAGGAGTTCAATATGGAACTCGAGGACATGACTAACATGTACTTGGAAGCTCAAATAGCTTGATTCCTAATACTTGAAGCACATAAAACAAAAAAAAGAAAGAGACAAATATTGGAATTGATGGAATGAGAGAAAGAAAGAGACCCTTGATTTTCCAGCAAACTTGTTGTGCAGAATTCGAGTAGAGGGAACCCCACCAACATCAATGAAGAATCGGCGCAAATCTTCGCAAGTGGCCTGCAAACATTGTAACCATCACAGTTACGTCTAGGACCTGCTTACCCAGCAGCAAATAAACAGGCAAAATAGAATCTTTCTAAACATCTATGAACACTGAACAGGGAAGCAGGGGAGAGTTTGTCTACTTGCCTTAAGGTTAATATTTGATAAAAATGCAGTGCACTCATCTGTGAATCATTTGGATCTTCCAGGGACAGCATCATTGATTGGCTGCTCCTCAACATTGTGTTTGGTTTCTTTCCCTTCATTCTCTTCAGCTAAGTTCTGCACTTGTCCCTTTTCCTTCTCATGCACTTTCTTGGGTTTCTGGGATGTATTTTTCTGCCCTTTAGCAGAAGACTGATCGTTACTTATGTTCAAATCTGGTTTTCTCTTTTCACGACCAATTTTTTTAACAAAATGTTCTTTCTGATCTACTGATTCAGGAAGAGATTAGGATTCTTCCTGTGACCTGAATAGCTGCAGTTCTTCTAGACGAGATGTAACCTAAGAAAGATAGCAGAATATTTAAAGCAGCAAGATAAACCAAGATGTGCAGACAAGCATACACACACAATTTACTAGACATCATTTGAAGACGACAGCTGATTGGGCAAATCTCACTCAAAAAGGTTATCATTTCTAATCATTATTCAATGAGGATAGTATATTCTCACTTCAATTCCCATTGGGTTCAATGAGAAATCTACTTGCAATGTAAAAACTAACAACATGGATTACTTGTAATTACTGATATCATTGTATTAAGAAATGCAATATCTATTTCTACACATCTGAGTTCCTAAAAGCAATTGAAATGCATCAAAAACATCACACTCAAACAAATAATACGTGCAAAATTGGCATTTAAACATAAATGTGGAAACTGCAGCAAGAGTACATACCTTCTTCACAGAATGGTCAAAATATTCAAGTGTACCATATTCTGTCTTTTTAGGAAAGGAAGGTATCAACTAATCCAAAATGCAGTAAAGAGGAATTTTACTGAATACGCATTGGAATCAGCGCCAAAAGAACATTAACAGATACAGACATCCTAAAATAACAACTAATTATCAGAAATTAAGATGCAAGATTTCAGGTGTTTATAAATAAGACCAATGATATAAACAAGATAGAAAAAACCGAGGTATGTTGCTAAGCAATTAATATTAATGAATGAAGCTGGACAAAAGAAATTTACCTCTGAACCTGCCCCAGTAAACCTTTTACTGTAGCATTCTTGTAGATAGATCTCGCTGCATTAATATGACCCGATTCAATTTCCATAGCTATATAACTTTGCCAAGCTTCCAACATTGTACCAATGCATTAAGAGAAGCACGAGTTATCCAGAAACATTACAAAGATTAAGGAACGAAAATAAATAAAATGGATATATATATAGAAATTTTGCTCAGTATGCACTGGTAAAAATCAAAATTGGTGAACCTGATCTTATGCAGCCTCTCGCAAACACCACGAGCTGAAACTATATCTTTTCCCAAACTTTGTTCAAGACATGCCCAATAAGCATACAAACGCAACAAACCATCGGTATTCTTCATCTGTTCTGATAAGTAATCTGATCCACGCTGTAAGGAAGAAAAGAAACTGTTGTTTATGGACATTTACAACCTCCAAATGGCAGAAAGACAGACATGTTATATGTTTATGAGGACAAATTTTGATGACAGCTGTAGATACCATACTAAGGTTAGACTATCAATAGTTAAACATCACGTGAAGACTTAAATCCACAAATTCCTGAAGACATCTTCTCTAGGTAAGAAAGCATCCCATTTGACTTGTTTTGTCCTACCAATGATGATGGTAGCACCAGTCAGCTCTATCACTGGCCAGGACAGCCCTCAATGATCAATTTGATCCAATAAATAAAAGCAATGGATCAAAATCTAGCAGCCAGAACAAGCTATGTAGAAGTACCAATGCTTCAGTGCAGTGCCTTCTACTTGACATGTAACAAAATTTTGACAAGGAAACTTAATACTTCACTTAAAAGCACCAGTAACAGGATACCACGACATTGGACACAGATGTAGCTGCTGAAACCAATCAACAGAAACCCACAATTCCAATGGTATCTATGCCAGACACCATGTTATACCTGATGTTGGCATAAGACCCATATACCACAATTGCGGGCCAAAATACTTGATGGCCATACACAAAACAACATATGTCTTGAATCTTAAAACTATCAGCTGGCAACTAGCTCCACGCTACATCCAATATCCACAATTGGGCATTTTTAGGGTATGATATGGGAAGCTTCAATTTCTTGAAATTAAGGAGTAAAACCAACTTTAATATTGAATATCAAACTGTGTAAGTTTATAAACCTGAAAGGCTTCCCTTATCAATGAATAATCCAAGACGCACTCAGCTTCACCAAAAAATAAAATTCTCCGCCTCAATCCATCTATTCGAGAAAGGAATAAATCTAGGTACTGAAACAAAAAGAACCAGTTAACTAAAATATACGTGATGAATCAGAAGTTAACAAAAATATATGTGATGAATCATAAGTAGATATATACCAAATATTATAGCACATGAAACCAAGGTATGTGAAGTACACAAAAAATTATATCTTTACCTCCTCAAGAGTTGAAAAAGTACATGGTAACGACTTCTCAAAGACCTGAAATTAGTAATGGAAAATTTGATGAAATAACAGGTGAATCCCACATGCATGTAATATAGGCAGAGAAATTAAAATTGAGTTTGCGCAATTTATTGCTATTAATATAATTAGAACAATCTTTTATAAATTTAAAAATACAACGACATTTGTCAAGAAAATAAGTACAGGACATTTAAACAAACCAGTTATTAAAATGCAATAGAAGTATAAAAGGAGTAAGAAACCAAGAAAACACTTTTCCAAGCATTCCAACAACCACCATTTTATTTCATATGCATTAATTTTTCTGCAACAGGCGTATTTGCTAGTAAATCTCTTAGATTCATGTCTGCTTTTGTACAGATGTGTAAATGCTGAAGCAAAATTTACTCTTCAAGGAAAATATATTACAATTTTCAGAAAAAGAGAAAAAATAAACTAGGAATGCTTGTCCTCAATTACTCCCACAGTAAAGTGCTTGCCAAGAAATTTGCCTAGAAAGCTGATTATTTCTTTAACTTCAACCAATCAAAACTAATTACATTCAGGAAAATAGATTAAGCTCAGAATGAAGGGTAACAATTAAACCTACTGTAGATATCTCCTCATCAGAAGCACGGCCACATTCCAGAGAAAGCAAATATCATACCCAAAGTTCTCCAACCCAGGGACAATTTTTTGTAGCTCTAGAATAAACATCTCTCACAACATTACCCACCTGAAAGGGAGAGTAGATTAGTCTACAAATAGCTAAAACAGAAGAATTGAAATAGAAAATAAGAGGGTACACCTTTAATGTTTTGTCAAGATAACGAGTATAATCAAGCCAGAGATCACTGGATACAGGAAAGTCAGTAATAGCATGCTCATAGAGAAGTTGAACTCGAGCAGGATCTCCAAAGATTGCTCATACTTCAAGGAGAGGAAGGAAGATAATGACACTGCATGTTCCCCCCTTCCAACCGTTGAAAGAGCAGCTATTAATTATTTTTTATCATTATTATTATTATTTGCTAAGAAACAATAGATGATATATAAAGTGCAGATATTAATTTTAAGCTGGACAAAAACAAAATACTCATAATGCCATAAGAAGAAATCCAAAAAAAAAAAAATTGAAATTAATAAAATTTCTAGCTAGATTTTTCTTATTATAAAAAGCTCTCAAATGATGATAGTAAAGTCATCTACCATGTATTGTCGAAATTTCTCTGAGTCAGATAAATCATGCCTAGAAATCTGATCTTCAAGATGAGCTCGCGCATTATACATCTCTAATGCCTTTTGGTATGCTGGGGCAACATTAGAAGAAATCCCGTCTGGATTACCAGATTCAACATCAAGAACAGCCCCCTGTTCCACCTCCCAAGACTTGTTGGCCAGAAGAGGTGTACTTGAGTTTGCAAGGGGAACAGACAACTGGCAATGAAATATACTTCGAATCCGCTGAATCTGTTTTTCCTTTTCCTGCATAAGAAGCAGCAAGGCTTTTGGAATGCTTCTCGTGTATTAGGAGTGCACACCGCCCCACCTCTTTCTATAGATGGTAATAAACTCATTATGTAACTGAAAAAATAAAGCAAAATAAATTGAAATCTCTCACCCTCAAGTTAGTCTCATCAATTGTACAAAATATAGCTTGCTCAAATTCTCTGTACAATTTCCAAATTCTCTGAACCATGCAGACCAGCAGCAGTAATAGCCCGCTCAAATAGATTCCTTGCTTTTGAAATGCCACCGGGTAAACATTCGCATATAGATGGATCATATTCTTGTACAAATTTCAAGTAATCACACCAAAGAAGGACAGACTGCATCAGAAAAAGTGAATTCAGCTGTCTTTACTTTCAATGAACTACTATAATGAAAATCTCCACATGTGAAATTAACAGCTTTTTTTGCTATTCTTGTTGTCATCATCAAGAACTTTATTTACCACAAAGGAGACAGAAACAGATGATATAACATGCAATTGAACTTTCATATAAAACCAAAATACTGCACTTCAGCCACTGTATAATCATTTCTTTGGTTGAAAATGATTCAGATATTAAAATTTATGTATCTATTAAGATGATTTTTTTTCCTTTTCTTTTGTGCATCATGAACTGTTAGCACCTCTCGATAATAAAATAAAAACAAAGCGAATCAAGCTAACGACTAGTACGGTTTACTCCAATGCTTCAATTTCATAAATTCAAGCATGGTGTTAATTCAAATTCTGTAAGCATAAAGAGAACAAACCAGATAATCAGAAACTCCTCTTTCTGATTAGATCCAAGTATCAGCAAGAAACCAATTATGTAATTACAAAGTTAACATTAAGCTTTAGGTCACAATTATGTACAACCAGAAAAAAGTATGAAATCTTAACAATTAGCTGAGGCCAACAGAAACAACATCAAACATTGTGATTAATTATCTTCCTCGACTAACTCGGCGATCAAATGCCTATTTCTGTAAACATGTGAGTTATTTCTTCTTCCCATAAATTAAACCCCAAAGAATAAAACTCTCACTGTAAATATTCATTTTCCCCTTCTTCAAATTGGTTCATTTTTTCTTTCTTTATACCTTTTAAGCAGGTTTTGCTCCTTTCTACATTAGCAAATAACTTACATGAACATATATATCTCTAAGCAAACAAATATTTGTTCACAAAGTAAAAAACCACTGCAAAAAGGAAATGACAAATACCCAGTTGAAATAGAGGGTTCATCTCTCGGCCATTCCTGCCACATAGTAGGAGTCAATGGAAAAATCTCACTCATGGCTTCTCTAGCTTGTCTCAACTTCTCTATCTCACCCATTTTTCTCAAAACCTTTATATACTGAAAGGAAAAAAACATTTTTATCACAACCCAAGGAAGAAAAAGCAAATGGGTATCCACAAAATACTCAATAAATAACGGTGTTTTTACTGTAAGGAGTGGAATTGGGGTGGAATGAGAAGGAGAATGGATTAGAGCGGAAAGTGAGAATGAGATTATAATTGGTAAAAATAAATGGGAATAGAAATGTGTTGAAATATTGATTTGGTAAATTAATTAGGAACGAGAAATAGAAATGAGAATTAATTTATCAAAATATGTATAGTATTAAATAATATAATTTTTATTAGTTAGATACATATATAAATATTATTATAAAAATAATATTAATTGAAAAATAAAATTAATAATATTTAATAATAAAATTAATAATAATAATAATAATTAATAATAATTAAAATAATAAAGTTAATATTATTATAAAAATGATATTAATTAAAAAATAAAATTAATAATAATAATAATAATAATAATAAATGTTAATAATGATAATATTAATAAAAATAATAATAACAATAAATAATAATAATTAATAAATAAATAAAAAAATTTTATTTTTTTAAGGATAAAAATGTCAATTCATATCTCCTTCTCATTCTTCTACTTTCATTCACAACCCCTTCATGAGAATGGAATCCCCATTCCTTATTCCCAAATTGTGTGAGATTTATACATTTTATTCTCATTCCCAAATTATATTTTATTAAGTAAACATGAATTTCATTCACATTCCTTAAACTCCCAAGTAGACACAACATTAATGATAAGATTAGTAATCAAACCATAAGGTGTTTTCATGCTTATTAAGGCACATATAAGAGGTAGCTTATTGGCAGTTGGCAATTATGAGAATACTAGGAAATAACTATAAGCAATCTCCAACGAGCGGCGGGCATACGCGTCGCTCTAGCCGGATTCGACTTAGAGGCGTTCACCATAATCCAATGCACGGTAGCCCGCGCCACCGGCTTTTCAACCAAGCGCGATGACCAATTGTGCGAATCAACGATTCCTCTCGTACTAGGTTGAATTACTATTACGACGCGATCATCGGTAGGGTAAAACTAACTTTGTCTCACGACGGTCTAAACCCGACTCACGTTCTTTGTAGTATGTTGAAATTAATGAATCATAACTATAAGCAACCAGTATTAATTCCTTTTCTTTTGTAGCCCTCAGTACATCCATTAACTTGAGAGTTTCCAATATATTTGGGTTGAGCGATTGTTCTATAATTTAATCAATTTATGAGAATGTAAATTAACTGATTAAATAGCAAACACAAAAAAAGAAAAAGCTTAGATAAAATAATTTTTTATATGTTAATTAAGTGTGCATATATTCATATTTGAATATGAATATGAGTTTTCCACACATTTACCAGCTTGCAAGTAGAGATCCAAGATCCATAACTAAGGAACTAACTAACTTAAATGTCATTGAAATCTATTACTCAATTTAAAACTCAATCCTCAAAATCACACAATTCATCTATAAGCCAATTAGACCTTTCCATCTACAATCTCGTGTAGACCAAGCATCCGATTGTTTGGATTTCGCTCCACTGACATGCTGTAACAATAACATAAAATCACAATCTAATAAGGGAAAAAACTTAAACTTCAGAATAACAAATTTATTATTATTTTAATCTCTCCATTCTAACAAATATGAAACATATAGCAAGAAAATATGAAATATAAAAAACATGGATATAAAGTCAAATATGGATTACAAAAACAAAACCAAACCTTAATTGTTAAGGCAATTATTTATTATTGTCATCTTTTGGCAATTTATTTAGGTTTTAATTAAATTGGATTGTAGGCTCAAATGTAAAAGGGAAATAAATCTTATTAATTCCCTTAATTAATAGGTTATCCAATTTAATAGGATTCTAATATTTTATTAGGATAGAATATCTTGTGAGATAAGGTAGCTTATTTATAAAGGAAAATAAAATCCTTTTTGAATGGAAACTCTATCTATATATATAAAAATAAAAAAAGGTATCTCTACAATTGCGGTGGAGTCTGACAAGCCAAAACAGAAAAGAAAAATAATGAGAGCCTCCCAAAAGCAGTGCCGCCAATCACCCTAGGGATTTTCTCCCTTGGCCGCATGTTTTGATTTATGGATACCCTATTTGCAGTTTGATTTATGTCTGTGGTATCCTTGGTCGTATATTAATGCATTCAGGAATGTCTATTGCCATAACTTTCAGTCAGTGAAGATTCCTGTTGGCCGAATGTTTGAAGTGCCAGTCTTCTATTGCTGCAAGCTTCTATTCTTATATTTGTATGTGAGATTTATTTATGAGTTGTCAGTTCTCTTCATCTCACATTCTTTGGTTAAGATTGATTTCTTTGAAAAAATATTGCTATCGAGATTATGAGGCATACCTAAAGGTTTACGAAATGTTAACTGTATAAGAAATGTTTCAATTAGGATAATACATAACTACAAAGTATGAGTCAAGATTTTATTCTGAAGATTAACTTCAGGCAAATTAGTACATTCCAATGCATGAAACTAAAGCCACAGAGCTTCTCAATGCATTTGAAAAATAAGTTAATATCTTGATACAGATTCAGAGCAAAAAGGAGAAAACAATATCAGTGATTGCAAGGTGAAATAATGCCACTACACTAACATGTAACAAACAAGCAATATCAAATAGTCATCAGAAATATTATTAAAGAGCCTCTCTTATAAAAGTCATTTGTAAACTAAATGCAATCATGCTATATCCAATGGAAACTCTAAATATACTCAGTTTATTGAGCAATTTAAGCAGCAGAACCTAACGACCATACACTATACTGCAATATGTGAGTTTTCTTGTAGTACTGGATAAAAAACAACACCATCAACTTGTAGATTGGAGTAGAGGGAAGTAAATTGTGTCTACATGTAGCAATTTGTTAAGCTGTAGAGCAGTTTTCAAGTTGATAGATAGATGAAAATTGAAAAGGTAACAATTATCCATCGTGCAATAATCGGCTATCAAAGTCCTCAAAGGCTTCAATAAAATAAACACTTATGAGAAATTATAAGGCATTGCAAACCGCACAGTATTATCATATACTAAAACTCAGAAGAAGCAAACTTACTGTCAGAGGGCTCTGTTGGCAATGAATTCACAACATGTGCAGCTGTGGCATCTAAACCCTCTAAGTCATTAGGAGCATCTTCTGAAAGGTATCCCACATCAAACCCTGATTTACATCACAGTAGCATTTCCAATATTTTGAAATTAATGTTTCAAACAGAAAATTTTTAGTTAAAGCATGATTTTCTACTATTGTCTTAATAGAAGTGTTCATTTTCCAAGGATTAACAAAGATGTGGGAGGTAAAGTTTTTTTTATAGTTCATTTTTTCTTTAACTCCTATAAACTGAAATGGTGTGCATATTTTCTTGATTTTTAGACAACTACTCTTACAGGCAGTGGAAGGAAAGCCACCAAATATAGTCATTGGTCGAGTAGGGGCAGTTGGGCAAATCCATTTAATCTGTTTCACATAAAATAAAATTCAACTTTTAAATAAATTACGAAAAATAATTGAGTTGTGAATTCTCGTAAATAAAATGAACGTCAATCGTTATTACATTTGGGCCTCGCTCACTTTAGCATCACCTTCCTCATCATAGTTGTCCCCATAAACAGAAAGCTTGAATTCCTCTATTGCTTTAACAACTCAAGGCTTGCAGGTTGCACACATGAATAATTTGCTGTGGTTCATAATCTCCCTCTGAACATGCTCATCAATCCGCAAAAAACCCAAAAATTGAAACTTCAATCAATGGGGGGAAAAAGGGGAAAAAAAATCCATGGGCAGAAGCAAGCACATATAACAAAGGAAACAATTTTCTGGAAAGTTGCGTACTATTTAGCAACTGACAATGGACACCTATTCTAAACTTATACTTAACTCTCAATAGATTAAACCATCAAATATATCAAAAGAAAGGAAAAAAATTCAAAAGTTTGCAAACACAAATTTATTTACTTACAGAAGGTGTGAAGCCATCAAAAGGATTCTTCCCAGCCTTTGAGTCTGCTAAAAGTTCTCTAGCAGTTTTAATGTAAGATTTCAAACCATCAGGATAGCTTGAGTTAAGCTTAGCCACCTAAAATAAACCAAAAACATAAAAATATAAGAAAAAGTTTTCTATTAATTAGAGATTAGATTCATAGCAGAGGTTTTTTTTCTTTTTTCTTTTTCCTCTCTCCTTTGCCTTCATTTGCTTCCATGAATCTCGTTTATTCTAGAGTCAGTTTAAAAATAAACGCAGAAATTTGATAAAAGTTCTGACCTCATCATATAAATAATAACAGTACATATATTCAACACATTTAAAACAAATACTTTCAGCCTCATCAAAAGTTCAAAATTTTTATCTACAGATTTGATTTGATTCAACTGCCTAACACATTCAAATTAAAAAAAAAATTACAAATAAATACCTGATCAAAGAAGGCTTTTTTCTCAATGTCATCAACTCCAGGCTCCACCCACTGCTCAAACAAATGACTTTGTCCCATCTCCATCAGCATTTCCGCTAATTGAACCTGATAACACCACCAAATTCCAATCATAATAAACAAACTCCGAATCCAAAAACCAAAAGAAAAAAAACAACAGAGAATGGAATAATTAATTTGAATTATTCATCGGTGAGAAGAATATGATGAAGATGAAGAATGAAATTCACTCACTTTGATTGCTAAAAAAAAAAAAACATGGTGTACAAACTTCAAAATTATAATTTTTTACAATTGAGGTATCCACAATCATAATTGATAATTCTCAGAGCAAAGGTTAAACCCAGAAATTAAAGAGAACAAAAATCTGTAGCAAGCATGATAATAATTTTTCTTTATTACATAAACACATAAAATAAATAAATTAACACACCACATTGATGCAACAAATAAGCACTTTTAAATTTAACCATTTTTCTACAAAAAAAAAAAAAACATTGTCCAAGACTACGATGTATGTACACAAAACCCTCATTTCATTAAAAGTAAAAAAGAAAAGGAATAAAATTCTTATGATCAAGAAACAGCCACCCCATGATCATTATTATCGGGACAATTCATTTGACAAAACCTGGTGGGTTTATTTGGCTGAAAATTCCCTCTCCTTTGAAGATCATGGCTTGCCGACTTGATGATCTGCATAAAAAATGCCTTTATAAGATTGGGTTTTGATGCCATATTCAACATCTTCTTATTATTAGGAGCATGTTCAACAGTACAAAAATGATTCACATAGTAATATACCAAGAATAGGCTGGATAGAGCTACAGCCTGCAACATTTCACAATTGTTGGCTTAGGCATTAAAATAAAAAAAACCATCTTCATAATCAAGTGTGTCGCAACAAAATGAATCATAGGTCATTATTCTGTTGCATCATCCTCCTCCTCTAGCTCACTTGCAGCATCCCAAATTAAAGAACAAAGAAATATTAAACAACAAAAAAAAAATCTTCAATAGACTTTTCATGCTCCATAGATCAAATCTATGAAACAGCCACAAAACAATTGAAACAAATCAATCTTGCAGGTCATGGGAACAAATTACAGCTACACGTTTGCAAATTTATAGTTGAGTCAGACTCCTAAATGCAAACAAATTGGAAACTGGCTGCCTATCCAAAACACCAATATTTGTTACATGTAATGCAACATATAAACAATCAAATACAAAGACGACGCAGTAGATTTAAATTCTGCATTTAGCATTATATGTTTCCATCCTTTTAATTTTTCTAATGTTCTCTATTCTGCAGCAGCAGCAGCTACTGATAAATGTAGCATTCAGCAGACTCATAACTCAAGCATGTCCTAGTACTTACAAGAAAATTTGTTCAAACAATCAAACACTAACCTTCACTCTCTTCTTCTTTTTCTTCTTCTTCATCGCCATCTCCCTCAAACTCGACCTCATACCTGCCATTCAAGAAATCAACAGTTGACGGTGTCAACACCAGCATCTCCGCATCCAAAACATCAAACAAATTCAATGTCCTTGGCGTCAACATCTTCAAAGTCCCAATATTCCTACTCAATTTGTCCACATTCTCACTCACCTCCATCACTAAAAACATCACTTTCTGTTTCGGGTCCAAACCCCACCTTCTTATCGCCTCAATAAACTCCTTCGTCTTCAGCTTCTCAAACTTCTCATCAAATTCCTCAACCACAATCGTGTTCTCCACTGCCGCCGCACTCGCTATTGCTGTCGAAATTGCCAGCCGTTTCTCTTTCTTGTTTATCTTAATCGACCAGTCCCTGGGCTTAGGTCCAAAAACGAAGGCTCCTCTAGGCTGAAGCGGGGTCCAACATGAGCCCTACCCGTTTTCTTTTGAAAGTAGGGTTTTCGGCTACCACCTCTGACCTCCCCGCGCGTGAGGGTAGACGCAATGCCGCGTCACTTGTGCTGCATGTCGGTGATCAACACTCGATGGACGACTGCATGTACTGTGTCGAGTGTGGCCGACTTTAGGTCGAGGTATGTCTCGCCGATTTTTTCACCTGTAAAGGACAGTCTCGGGAGCGGAGTAGCGAGTTGAAATTGATTTTGATGGATGGTGGTGATGAAGATTGGAAGACAAATGGAGGGGTTATATATTGAGAAAACGAAACGAATTTGTCGTATTTTTTGCCGTTTTCAATGTTTTAAATAACGTCAGGAATTCTAAAGGCCAAAAGTCACCGATAAACATTCAATTATGATAAAAAAATATCAATAAAAATAAGTTAATTTATTAGATTTATTAGAAAATAGATAATTGGGAGATATGAGTATTGGTGATGCCACCTCACCTCCCAATCATCAGCTTAATATATATATATAGATATATAGATATATAGATATGGAAATATCATACAGCTATATATAATTGGCCATCAAAATCTCACTTTATTGCAAATTATACCTTGTGTCCAATTAACCGAAGATTAATGAATTTCTTATTGGGGTGGGTGGGTGGGTGTAATATGTAAGTAATGGCTAGCTTTCTCAGCTGCTGAAACTTGATTTTCAATGTACATACGATCTTTGTTACATTTGTATTTATTGCAACTACATATGTATGTAATATGCAGCTTGTAGGGTTATTTATTTATTTAAATTCATAATTAATATGATCTTTTCAAACTTAGCCAAAGTTGCTGAACATAAAAATACTCAAGTCTTCAGTGTTCTTTACTAAATTAGCATTGATTGGACATTGTTAAATAATGAAAATCGGATTATTATGAAGACTGGATTAGTTACCTAAACCTAAACTAAATTTATATTTTATGTATTTTGTGGCTTTTACAAAATATATTCTTATTGTTGTTCTTGTAATCTCTTCTCGACATTCTCTTGAGTCCTTGGTGAAAATTAATTGAACTTCTAATTAATATGTAGTTACAAAATGGTTAGTGAAGTGATAAAATAAACTCGAAGCATTGCACATATATATCTTTTACTTGTAATTGTCAAATTATTTTCTTGAAAATTAATATTAAAATTTTATAGCAACATTTTATTGCCAAATATTTTTCAGTAAATACATATTTCATTATTACATGATTAATATTTGTTGTCTCTCATTACTCTTCCCAAGCCACATGGATATCATTCCCCATTACTCTTCCTTTGTATTTTACACTAACTCAATTTAATTATATCTTTTATATGACATTACATTAAATTATGATTAATGTAGCCGAGCAGACATATTTTCTCTGTGGCTGTGGTCATTACACAATTGATCAGTTATTTCCTTTGTTTATGTGTTCTGCTTAACATGTAGTGTCTTTATTATTTGTCTATTTTCTCAATATTTCATAAACTTCAAACTTGTCGGATATTTTGATTCTTACTTTATAGAACTACAAGTTTATATTTCCTCCATTGATCCTTGCTCATATTTTGCATCGACTGAAATTACTTATTTGTCTTTTTGGTCTTTGTTCTACATCTTCTTGGAAAACATTATCGAAATCACCCTTAGCGAATAATCAATTGAATGGGCTCATTTCAGTTGTACTAATTTCTTTATCAAGTGGCTGAAAGTTGCTGGGAAACATGTCATCATCTGCCTCATCTGGGAAGCATACCATGTATGAAGATTTGGAAGTCATTGAAAATTGCAATATATGCAAGCGTTGATAAAATATATATAATTTTGCTGCAGGTGTTGACGGAATAAAATTTTCGGTGATACTTGAAAATTGCAGCATATATGCAAGAAAATGGAACAAAGAAGCTATAGCTCTTCCTAATTGGCGCATTTTACTTAATGATGTGTGATAAATGTGGGATTCTAAATTCTAATAATGTTTTGGAGATATGAGAAAATAAAAGGGCTGGCAACAGATGTCTATGCACATGTGAACTTTTGGATTCTCCAAAAATGACTCACTATCAACATGGCCGCATAATTTAAGTTTGTGTTATGTGCGTATACAAAAATTAATCAAACTCTTTTTCACATTCTCTAATGTCTTTGGCCAGAAACATTTGACTTTTCTAATTTGTAATTACCAAATGATCAGAGTATATATTGCAGTATCTTTTAAAAGATGACAAGTGAAAGTAAGAAAGTGACCGACTGACAGTTACAAATGAAATCAATATCGTGAAGGATTGATAAATTAATAGTTTTTGATAGTAGAATTAAAAAAATTAAATCGTTATATTCATTAAAAATCATATCGCATTTCATTTTTCAAAATTTAAAATTGGAATTTCACTCTTATCCCTGATGTATCTCTACCAGGAATCTTGCATTATGAAAGAATAAAACAAGATAAACACCACATTTAAAAATTTGAGTTTATTAGAGATTTGAGTTCTCAAATGGAAGAGTTAATCAACATTGTATATACTTACATGTACTCATCAAAACATGAAGATGCGTTTGTGTGTACATAAATACGTATATTCAAAAATTGATTCTGTGATATGAAAAAAGAGAAAAAAGAGAGAAGGATAACCTCTTTATGTTTTGACTAATCAGTGCAGTAGTCCCTTCTACTACTTCAACAGTCTTAGACAAGGCCTTAAAGATGGCCTCTTCTTCTGAGATGACAAAAGCTACTTCTAAAACTGAATAAACCTGGAAAGAAGAATTTGGCTTCCATAAATAAGGAGTTCTTTAAAACAAAAAGCTAACAGATAACCAATCAGAATGAATCTTGAAACCCATCGTATGGCTTGACCAGGCGAAATAGAAATCTCCTCCGGCAATAGCATAATTGAGTCAAGTAGCCACTATAATGAAAAACAAGCACCTGATTTTAACAAGGCCGCAAATAACTGCCGCATGGGAAGGAAGAACATTTCCAGCAAGATTTTTTAGGACCTGGGAGGCTGGAGAGCTCAAAGTGATCGGATATATCCAAGAAAAGACGAGATTCAAGTCGTATTAATTAATAAGTTAGATGAATGCTCAATGTTCATGCACTTTTGAGCTGCATATGGCAATGAAAATTGAGTGAGTTAACACTATTCAATCAAGCCGCTCTACTTTACAGTGATAGGCACAAATGAAACTAGTGCACATGCCTTAGCTAGATGATAATTAAAATACCAATATTATATTCCCATCATAATTAACAACTAACGATCCATGTAATCCAGTGTCAATTAATTTTCAGTTTCTTGTATTAATTTCTTTTTCAATATATATAATTGCAACTTTATGAGCTGAACATTAATTTCACTATATATAATGGCACCTTTGTGATGTTTTATTAAACCATAGAAGTGGGGGTTCGATTAAAGGATATTTTGAATGATTTATTTAATTATCAATTGTTTGGATTAAGTTTCAGTCAAAAGCAGAGGAGTTGCTTGAATTGGCCTGACTTCCCATTTTGTATTATAGTACAAAACAGAGGTTGTTCAGCCTTCCCAGCTAAGGTTAATTTCAATTTCGGAATGTGATGAACTTAAATCCAGTTCATCTCTTAAGGACTTTAGTCAAACTCAGAAGTCAGAACATAGGACTTCCATGCGTTTGCGTCATCACTATTAATTATTTCTTTCCCACAATTTATCTATAATTAGATATTTGGGCTCATCAACTTTAAAAAAACTGTTATAATGATCTATAAAGCTCTTTAGGAATAATATCATGAAATTTTGAGATTTTCCCTAAAAGGAGCTTGAGCATGGTCAAAGAAGTAACTGAAACAGAGGTTGTGCCCAAGCAGGTCCAGCCGCTATTCTTAGAAATTCGAGCTATTGTGCCTAAAGGGCTTCCAACATCATATTAATTATACTGGTTCTTTATAATTATTAACACATTAATATGGCTAATTAGAAACTAATGAAGAGATGGATTTTTAATTTTGAAAGACATAGAATTGATTGAAGAATATTATTAAAAGGGTGGGACTATTTTGGAGTCTAAGAAGCCACTTTTGCCTTTGAACACTTTTGTAATTATCAAAATGCTCCTCAATAACATTCGTTCTATTATCTTCATTTTTATTTAGTAAACCCATAAAATAAAAATATTCATCAGGCTAAGATTAATTAAACTTTGCTCTCCTTATTTGTTAATAATATCATTTTGCTAATTTTATTTTTCATTGTTGTCCAACAATATCAAGTTTATATTCATTAAAATTCAAAAAAAAAAAATTGGATGGTTGAGATTGCTTCTACATATTCGCAGTACAGTTACTTGGGTATACAAGCAGGCCGCAGCTCATGTTTGAGCAGAAAAACCAAAATTTAATGAGTATCTTCTAGCCCTGCTTCAGATTTGTTATTTGTTTTTCTGCAGTTGTTTATTCCCGTAGAACCTCCTTCGCAGAGAAGTGAAAAATTCAGAAACTCTTCATATGGAACAGATTGAAAACTAAGTCAAAGAAATTAGAATCATGGAGTCTGTGTTGTGCAAATTTGTTAAATATACTTTTAAATAATGAATGAGTTTTGATGTTGAGGAAGAACGTTCTACGGTTTAAGGTTTAATAATTTTATATGGGTACGCGCACTAGATGGCTGTCAAAAGTGTTACTGTTCTCCTATGTTGAATTGTTCTTACTAGTAAATTGAATTATAAGGTTTCTTGTAATAAAAAAAAAGTTTTGAGCGTTTCAAATAAATTTTAGAAGGTAAATAATCTCATATTTATTCAAATTGATATAAATATAATTTTTATTTGATAAATCATCATGTACATTCGTTTATCTTTTAGACTTTTTACATCTATTTCTATTCACTCCCTTGAATCTGAACAATAAACCAATGAATGCTTATGTTTACATCTATCTTGTTGAAGCTTTGGTTTAAAAGAAGCAAAAAAGCCTTTTCTTCTCAATTCTCGTACTCTTGTCACGTTGTTCAAGTTGATTTCTTCACTCATTATCTCTCCTCTTTACTTTCGCCGAACCCATCCGCCTTTGAAAGTGAAATCCTCAACCTCAGTCTTATTTAAGTCACTTTTGCCTTTGTTTGTTTTCAGTACAGCACTTGTTTATAATGTCAGTCTTCACTTTCAGAGTTTTTCCCCCCTTTTTCTTGTTTTAATATTTATATTGTTGAGTTCACAAGATGTATCTTAGATTTGACTATGGCTGCAGGTGAAACGGTGTCCTAAAAAGCCATGTTCACTAAGGGTCTTGACAACAGTTCCCTTCGCTGCGTTAGAGAGGTCAGTTTCACGAATTCCCAATTTTTTGTTTTTCATTTTGAAAATTTTCATGCTGATAGTGTGTAGTGTGTTTTGGGCGTACGTTAATTTATCCTTATTGTTGAAGACTAATCTGATTCTATTTTCTTTCTGAAATGTTTGTTTTGCAGAAGCAAGTTCCATATTCAAATTCAAATCTAAGGCCCCGAAGTGACACCATTACTAACCGCAAGGGAATTGACTAGCCCCCGCCCTCAAAATTCAGGAGCGGCCACTTGCCGACAACTGCAATCCCGGTATCTAGAACATTACCCAGAGATGCAAAGGAGAGTGCCTTTGCTTCTGAAAATGAGATGATCACTGATTCTGAGGATGATGTGTACGGTGGAAGGTACTCCCTTGATTCATCACCGCAAGACCAAAGAATTCCTACTCATGGAAATTCTGTTCAAAGACATGCAAGTTATGCGAGTGATTATGGTTCTTCAGATGTGAGTTCATCGAGGGAGACCATTTTTGGGAGGGAGAGGAATGGTGGGGGGGGGGGGGGGAGAGGTTGGTAAGGGGAAGTGAGAGGACTGTTTACACTGAGGAAGATGAGGAAGAGTCGGATTCGGCTGTTAGCTTAGAGTTTTCAACTATGCAAGTGGCAAGTGTTAGTGGTTCTACTGGGAGGACGAGAACAGCAAATGTCTCAGAAGGGTATGCTTCAACTGTGGCTTCTGGTGCCAATGTAAAAAGTACAGCTTTATTGTGTGTTTGGATAGTTTATATGTTTTGAATTAACTTGTTTCAGAAATGTTATGTGTTTAAATTTTGAGAACTTTCATTTTGTCCTTTTTTGCATAATCATTAATAATGATCTTTTACCCTTTGTTCTCACTAGTTATAATTGCTTTATGCTACGTTGAAGGTCAGTGCATATAGATTTGAATTGATTTGTTCATTGCATATTTGTGCGGGCTTTTCTATTTGGTAAGTGTGTTGCAAGCATGAAGTGTCATTACTAGACATGTCTATACAAAAAATTCACGTCATCCTTAGCAAAATACATCTTGCTTTGACATCATATAGTTCAAGATGCCAAACCGCCCATTATCCTTCGAAACTTCCCTAGAAGACACATTGATGAAAATCCAAATATCAAAAGATTTTGGTGGTACAAACCTGCCTGTTGCTCTTGTTTCAGATAATCCATTGAGTCTACGGAGCATGTTCCGATCCTCTACTAAGATCTTTAACATCATATTAATTTATTTTTTTGTTTTTCCACCAGAGTGCCTCCCTTCACTTTTCAAGGTTTTCTTTGCTATGACATATGCATATGTGAATCTTCCCTTCTCTTGTGATTAGAATGCCTTGGAAATCCTTACAGAAATAAAGATGAATACATATTATTTTTGTTAATATGCAGAAATCAATTTGAATACATTTTATTTTTGTTAACTTTTGCAGTCTTATTCTCCTTTAATTGTATGTAATGCTGTCGCTGTCTTGGCCTATTTTTTCCAGGATTTGTGTTCCAGAAACATGCACCTCGAAAAGTTCACTGATGACGAGGATGATGATGTTCCCAAGGCACCTCCCTTTTCTGGTTCCACTCCGGCGATTAAACAATGTCTAGAACAAATTCCTGCATTTGGAGTACAGAGTGCCACGGTTACAGTGGATGCACATGCCTCATCAACCCGGCAAGATCCAAATGCATCTAAACCTTTGTCTGGGGTTAAACCCACTGATAATCTGGCAGCAGGTTTTCTGAACAGTTTATGAGGTCTATATGAATTTTTTCATGGTTCTACTTGGCAGAAATCAGATGCACTGGAAGTTGGACTTAGGAGCCACATCAGTATAGTTCCATTTTACACACACTCAATGAATTTGTTTTATTGGGATATATTAACTTTACTATTGTCCTTCTTTTCCCTTCTCTGTTTACAGAACTGCAGCTGGTGCAGACTCTGCTGTGCCTTCAAGTTCCCACCCTGCTCGCCTGCCAACATTTCATTCAAGGTATTTTTAACTGAACAACTAAGTGCAGATGGTGCTAATTGCCCCATAAATCTATTTCTGCTATCTATTTTGTTCACCAACTTTGCTCATTTTTCGTATATCAAATTCAGTGCTCTAGGGCCATAGCGTGCTGTAATTGCATACGATGCATGTGTTCGACTTTGCCTTCATGCTTGGGCTAGGGGTTGCATGGAAGCACCTGTGTTTTTGACAAGGAATGTGCTCTACTACGTGATGCATTCGGTTGAGTCACTTCTCACATTGTTTATGATGTGTTCAGTGATCAAGTGGGGTTCACTTTATAGTTCCTGCAGACATTTCTCGACTCTAAGTGGGATAATCTGGATACATTAATCTGAAAAGATTTATCTCTCCCATTAATCTGGAACTGTTATATTGATAATCAGAAGGCTAAGGAATAGGTTGAATGAATCTTCTAAAAGTTTCATATTTAAAAAAAAGGGGACTGAGAGGTTAATACAGTTGGATTCAAAGAAGAGGTCGTTCGAAACCCCTCGGGGCCACTTATTTAGGATATCAACATCCCAAAAGATTCCTGACAACTAAGGTTGTAAAATCTGATGATAGTGCCCATTTCAGAAATCAGTGAATATGGAAAGGTTGATGGATTTTGGGTTTCAACAAAAGGGAGAAAATAAAAAAATAGTCTTTCAAAACCTGTCAGGGAACTTTATAACTTAATTTCTTCTTTTTCTAGGAACATTGAGGAATACTGAGATGGTCCTCTTCACCAAAGCTTGAATATCTCAGTGTTTACATCTGTCATTGTTGAACTTATTTTATTTCTGCCCAGTTCAGTGTTGGCATCCTCTACTGCACTTGTGATGTACTAAGGTTCTGTAAAAGTATTATTTCAATGGCCAATTGCTCGGCCACGTCATATGTAACAGTGCTAGAAATGTAAGAAATTATCGGAAGAACTGAAAGAAACAAAAGCTGTAATGTAGCTTGCTTTTTGGTTCAGTGCTAGGGTTTTGAAGAGTTTCGGAAAGTATTACTGATTTTGTTTAACTTTGAAACCAAAGGATCTTTTGGTTTTGCATAATATACTTTATTGTCAACTGCAGTGCATTTTGAAGTTTTCAAAGTTTTATATTATGACAACAAAGTTGAAAATCAATCTGATGTGACCTTGTCCATTTAAAAGGGACAAAAATCTAAATGCTTTGCAAAAGTCAAAACTTATGCAACTGACCATGCAGATTTTAGAAATTGCTTCTAGATGATACCG
Organism: Clausena lansium; assembly: GCA_030449835.1. Taxonomy (NCBI): domain Eukaryota; kingdom Viridiplantae; phylum Streptophyta; class Magnoliopsida; order Sapindales; family Rutaceae; genus Clausena; species Clausena lansium. Next base: position 801,910 of record JASUUF010000146.1, on the reverse strand, counting down.
GTAGAACATGAGGCAATTGCCTGATCATTGCTAACCATGATCTAAACATGAGGCATTTGCAGATTTTCCAGTAGTTTGCTCTTACATATCTAAAACTTTGGTTATTGAATTTATAGATTGCTGAATGTGCTATTGCAATCATTGCTAGCCTTTGAGAGAATCGTATATTTTTTCCTTCTGTTTTTTATCAAGCTTATCTGCAAACAATCTTCCTTTTGCTTAAAATAAATGATCTATAAAATTTTCCTCCTTTTATTGGCCCAGTGCCAGTTGCTTTTGCCATGCAATGTGATATCCTCCATGTGGAATAGAGTGACATGCATCTTATGTCAGTTTACTTGATATCATAGCTAAGTTAGGGTAATTTTTGGATACCTCCCTTGAGGTTTGCCCTTGCTACACTTAGAGAGAATACATGTATATATTGACATATAGCACCCCTGAACGTGTATAATAGTTAAGGTGTCGTTTGGTCTGTTGATAAAAGTACAATAATACCCTTCACTCCACTCTACATAACTGATAGTACTTATTGCGGTGCGGAACTCGATCTCGCGGGTTGTTGAGCCCGTAGCTGCTCTCGAAACTTGATAATGTAGCGTAAAGTAATAATAAATAAATTTCATCTTCAAGTCCAAATATTTTCTCAAATAAAAGTATAAAATCTTTAACAAATTCATTTAAGATAAATAAATCAAACATAAATTCTGCTCTCAGACTGTATATTAACTGCAAGTATCATAATTTCTTTTCTTTACCTACATTGGCTCCGAAACCAAACAAAACCACCAATTGCCTATTCAACTTATCTCAATTATTATAAAAAAAATAATAATAAATAAATTCCATCTTCACCAAACTCCAAAACCAACACCAAAAGCACATAGCATTCACTTCTTTATCAAGGCTCAAAACACACACATGCAGAATTAAGTTGCCTGGGTTGCGTGAAACTGCACCTTGAACATAGCTTTGATCTTGTTCTTGTCGGACCTCCATCTCACCGACTTAAACATCTTCGCCGGAGCTCCACCTTGAAACACGAACACTCACCGGAGCCTCAGCAACCCCAGCCGAAAAACCACCATTAACAAAACCATTCGATTCAATACTCACCAATCACACAATCAGTATATACGCAATACCAAAATTATAATGTATTAGAGAAAAATTCGACTTTTTTTGTTATTAACTCAGTGAGTTGAGAGCCCGAGTTTAGGACATGATATCTGTCCTAAGTAGTGAGAAGCTAACAAAAGAGCAGATCTAAAGAGAAGCTCATGTATGTGTTTCCTATCTTTTGTAACATAGAGTCTTTTAGAGAGAGATGGCGAGTGCTTTTTTAATTTGATTTTTTTATTTTAAAAAAATATAAAATTGTAAGAGAAGCTTCTTGTACTTGGGTGAAAACCAAAGTGTTTCAAGTCAAGGGAACAGTGAATGCAGGCCCTTGATTTGACAAACAATTCCAATTACGTTATTACCCTTACCTACTAAACGGCACCCTAACGATTATAGACGTTTAAGGGTGCTAAATGTTAATATATGCATATATTCTGTTTAAGTGAAGCAAAGGTAAACCTCAGGGGAGGTATCAAAAAATTATCCAGCTAAGTTATATTCTGTACTTTATCCTGCTGGACATCTTATGTCTAATCAACAAAGTCTTGCGCAGCATAGCGGAGATGCCTCTGCTGCTGTGAGTACATTACATAATTCCATCCTTTATCCTCGTTTGTGTTTTATCTGAATTGCATTTTTGTCTGGTATCCATTCTTGGGATTATACCTTCTTTTACTTGTTCTTAGAGTGCAGCTTGTCGTTTGGCTGCACAAAAGAAGAGTATGGTGGAGATTGAGTCAATTGGAGCTGCAGGCATATCTGATACTGGCCGTGTCAAGAAGTACTTTAGACTAGAGGTAAATAAAATTTCTGTATCTTTGTATTTAGTAATTGCATATGTGCATATGTTAATCTGGTGATTGTCAGTTATTTTCTCAAGTACTGCCAACTTTGTTTCTCTTCCATGAAAGAATCTGTAGTTTTACACAGCTATGAACTGAGTTAGCCATGGGTTATTTGCCATTTCTGGACAGGAGCAGGAACATACTGATGAGGACCTGGATTTCCGAGCCCTGGAAATCGGATTTGTAAGTCAATGGCATAAAACAGCTTTTTCTGCTAATCTTTTGTCATGCTGCAAGTGAAAAGAAATGCAGCTCTCTCTCTCTCTCTCTATATATATATATATAAACGCTATGAATGTTCTTATACTTCAAAAATCTGAGACAACTGGTTTGGTTTTGTAACCTTCATTGCTGTTGGCGTAATTCGTTGACAATATCTTCTAATTTTTTTTTTCTGTGATTTTTCTTTGCTATAAAATTTATCTTCTATTATAATTTAACATCTATTTGTTCTGTCCACCGTCCTTAAGCATCACTAGGCAATTCTTTGTATTAATACTGAACTGTAATTAACTATTTATTTTTGGTACTTGCTCTGTTCTTGTTTTATAATTCTTCTATATATCTTTCATTTGTGCCAAATTTTGTGCACGCTGAATGCAATTGATGCTATTTTCATGCAGGAAATTTGAACTTTTTTATTAAGAAAATCAAAATATGAAACCAAATGCTTTCTTTTGTCTTTGTTCTAGGTTATTACTATTCTTGTCAATGCTTTGTTGGGAACACTCCGAGGCTTTGAAGAAATTTAAAAGGTAACCAAATTTCCTTGAACTATTTATATTTGATTGATGACTATTGCTACAATGATTATGACAATAAATAACCATATATAAAACCTATTGTATGAAAATTGATTTGGAAGTGTTACGAAAATCAAAATTAGAGAATAAGATATTTTTTCTTATTTTGCTTTGTATTATTGGATTTTGTATATGGATCTGTTTGCTGTTGTTAGCAAAACAATATGATTTTGGATTTGTTATAATCAGGTAGTTGTTTATTTTAAAATGCCTTTTATATTTTGTCTTTAAATGGATAACATTTCAAGTGGGCTACTAGTGTTGCTAACTTGCTATGTAGTAGTGGGGTTGAGTCGAATTGTAATAATCCACTATACCTTTCAGATATAATGCCAGTCTTTCTTATTTTTTCGGGGATGATACTTGTAATAAGATTGGATGATGCACTTGTAATATATTAGTTTTTGGTAGATTTTTAGGGATGATATGTAGAAAATATTATGTTTAATATAAAAATAATTAATCTGATTTACTTTCATTAAATTGTGTTTCTTATAATCACTAAACAAAATAAAAATAAATTGTTTTACCGGAATGGGTAAATAAGTCTATAAACTTTTAGGTGAATTAATGGAATTAAAAATGGTTACAAGGTTATTTGCAGGGAAGATTTTGGCTATAAAAATTGGTCTTTCGAATTTGTTTATGGGGAAATTGGCAGCAAGTTGGCCATTATGTTTATTTTAGCCCATAAAATGATAAAATCTTGAAAGTAATAGGAAAAATGAGAAAGTAATTTAAACTTGAAAAAATGACAAAGAAAGAAGAAGAATTTCTAGCTCAACTATAAGGCAGAATGGCAAAAGTGGTTTTGGATTTGGTTCGTTTTGTCGCGCACTAAAATAAAGAAAAACTAAAGAAATCGTTAATGATACAATCATTCAATGAATTATGACTTAATTATTCCGTCGTTAGGATTCACTCAGCCGAAGTAACTAAGAACTCCCATAATAATAATAATAATAATATTATTGAACCATCAAAACTTTTTAGATATCTCTTTTTGAGTTTTGATCCACAGGCACGGAGTTTTAAAATAGTATATTATACGCTTAAATCAAATATATCTGTAGGCTAAAGTATGACCTTTGAAAAATCACAATTAGTACGTGAAATTCAGGTAAAACGGCGAGGCACTACATTTGTTGCAGCTAACCGCTTGGATGGCTGTAACTTTACAAAGTTGAAGCGGCTGGCCGCTACAAGGAATCGACCAACCGGTTTCAACTCTTAAGTCTCGGGTTTAATTGTTTCTTTTATCTTCTTCACTTGCTTCATCACTCTGTCTCTTTAAGACTAAAACTCCATCTCTATCTCACAAATTCATCTTTTTCTCATAGCTTATTTGATACTTCAAAATCATTACACATAACTCAAAACATCAATTATTCATCACTTAAACACCATTTCTCACTCAAAATTTAAAAATCCCAAATCAGAACCCTTATTTGGCTAAACCTGTTTTTTCAAATTTGACTCATTTTTGGCTCATTTTTTTATCAAATTGAATCCATGCATTGCTTTAGCACACTAATATCTTTAATTGGTTCATTTTCACAAATTTAGCACTTGGTATTTTCATAAATCTATGCGGCTTTGGTAATATGATTTTTGTGTGTTTTTGAATGATATAATATTAACTTAAAATGATAGCCCAATTTGTGGCCTCTTATAGTACAAGCATTATGGAAATGACTCATATAATTCGTTATGGAATATTACCTCTATTGAACATATTATGGAATATTATAACATTAGGTGAAGGACTAATATAAGTCACTAAAGAACATATTAGATTGTGTTGTGTTTTCATATTTAATGCTAGCATGGGGAATCATATACACATGCCTTATCAATATAATTCATTGTGACATTGTAGCAACTACTAATAACAATATTTAGTACTATATTTATATTTATACCACCTCTATAATAACATTCCGGTGGACATGAAATATGAAAATTAAATGTGAAACTAATAATAATATGAAATTACTTACAATAAGACAATGTCGGTCATTGAACATGAAATTACTTGAGTTGTTCATAATTATCTGAAATCAATACTAATTTGAAACTTGATATAATACACATAAAACAAAGGATCATAAACTTGCAATTATAAAAACATACAAATCATGGTACAATAAACAAGAAACATTTATCATTATTCTTGACGTACGAACAATTAAACATGAAATCAATGCTAACTTAAAACTTCCTGTAATAAACATGAAACACATGATCATAAACGTGCAATCATAAAAATCCTATAAATCTTGGTGCAATAAATATGAAATACTTACCATTAATTTTGATTTATGAACCATTAAACATGAAACCAATGTTAACTTGAAACTTACTGAGATAAATATGAAACTTATATAAACCTGCAATAATTTAATTAAGTCAATTCAAGTATAATGAGCATGAAAACAATACCATCAAACCTAAAATTACTACCATTAAATGTAAAACTTATTTTTTATTATTACGTTGTTGTTGTTGTTATTATTATTATTATTTTGGTAGTTTGCATGTATAAGATATATGCTTGTATAGTGGCAAAGGCCTATACTCCATTATTCATTTAAAGATCCCAACTGTTTAGATTAACGTAACTAAAATCTAATGGCAGGGCAGAATAATGACAAAAAAGAGGGGTACGGAGCTGGATCCTAGAGTAAAGAAGAACAAAAATTAACTACTGTATATGATTTTTTTTTTAAAAAAAACATTTTGTGACAATTTGAATATTATTTTTGTTAAGTTAGATTGTGCATAAACATAAAATAAGATTGAAATATATGAGTATTAATATGAAAGAAGTGATAAAGTTAGTTTGTGCATACACAATTAAATTAGACTGAAATTTAGGAATATATATATCAATCTAAGTTACACCCTACTGATTGTGAGTTGGAACTGTTTTAACTTATTTCAAAATTTTTTTAACTTCAACGACTAATAAAGGTTAATACAAGAGGACGTGCTTTATTTTGGCTGACCCCTCCTACATTTGCTAAGCCATTAACCATAATGATGAAGAATATTACTAAAGTACTATTTCTTTGAATTAAAAACTATGCAACATAATTCAGAAGTGGCCTATGTAATACTCACCATACGATTAAAAAAGGAAGTAGTGGAATTAATTAATTAATTTTCAGCAATAAAAAATTAAGATTAACTTATGGTACGCCTGCATGCAAGTTTGTATAATCTTATTTTCAGTCTTTTGGGACTTGATCAATTCTTGTTCTCTCTTATTAAATTAATGATATTCACATTTTATGTATGTCTCTAACCTAATCTGGTTAATTTTTCTTTTCAAAGATTTCAAGTAAAAAAGATCCTTAAAATTAATTTTCGATGGTGGGTGTTGTTACTTTCAATTCGAGATGGCCGCCTTTAGAGGAACCAACTGACATTTGCCAATTTGTAAGATGAGATACAAGCATTTATTGACATTCAACAAGCTTTTACTGCCTCTTCAGCAACGTCAATAATCGAAACAAAATGAAATCAAATACTAGGAATTAAAAATATGAAAATTTTTTTTTTCCCATACATTGATTGAACTTCATTTTTAATTGAAATTAATAACCTAATAACGCTACATTTTCATCGAAATTAATAAGTCTTACAAATCCATCTTACATTAATTGTAAATACTATGCGTAAGGGCGTAACTGACTAACTCCTCCGTAATGCCTCCGAATAATATGATGCTAGTTATCCTTTTACAAATCATTATATGTTTGCTTCGCTAATTAATTAATAAAGTTAAAAAAAAAAAAAAACAAATAGACCCCCACGCCAATAATTTTGCGAACAAACCAACCCCACCATCTCCTTTCAAAAAAGGGAAAAAATACAAACAGAGAATTACCCCTTTTCTATTTATTTCACTGTTACTTGATTCCATAAATAAAATGTTTCAAAATAAAAGGAAATCATTTTGTATTGCTTTTGAAAATAAGTTTATTTGAAAATGTCTCAAAATTAGTTCCATTTCCGGAACAATCACAGAAAAAAAAAAGGTGTAGTTTCCATTTTGTCATTTAAAATTCGTTCATTGATCCTTTGGTTAATTACCAATCCCCAGTTCCTCAAACACGACATGCAAATCTTACTAAATTATTGGTGGTGGACTGGTGGGTATTATCTTTCATTTCACTTCAATAATCGCGTTATCCTAATAGTGTTATTAGTTTATTAAATAAATATGTACCTTTTCGTATACCTTACTTCGATAATATAATAAGATGATACATATTGTCATTGTCATTGTAATTATTAAAAAAAAATGTAGTGTACTTGTAGTAATAAAAGAGTGATTATTATTTTTTATTTTAGCTTGCTTTATAAGCAGAAGACTTCTAAAGCCGAGGTTAGGTAGATTCATTCCATTTTCCTCCTTATTCAACAATTTATTTCTCTTTATTCAAGACTTGAAGAAAGCCAGAATGTTGATATTGTTACTGTTGAAGAATTGATAAACTCTATTCAAACTTTTGAAATGAACCTGAATAGACGGTAAGAGGAGAAGAATGTAGCGTTATTCCAAGCTAATTATATTCCTAACTTCTAAGATTAACAAAGGGGTTCATTGCTTTTCGTGTTCTCTCTGAAGTAGTGCCAAATTAATCATGTTAAGCAAAGGCAAGGTTCGTGGTTTGGCTTTTATTTAATTTAATTTGTAAAGCAGAAAAGCACAGGCATGCGAAACTTGCTAAATTATTGATGGTGGTGGGGGCTGTTTTCGATTTTCACTTTCACTTTAGTGTAATAAAGTGAAGACTGCTAAATTTTTGGTAGCGGAACAGTTTTTGTTGTCACATTATTAATTGAGTCTATTTGACTGATAACATATTAATCGTGTTATTATTTAATTAAATATATGTAATAAATAAGTCGAATTTTATGATCAGCTAAAACTTTGTTAGAATTTATTTTGACACGACATTATTATAACATGATGGTAGGAATTACCATTGTGATTATAAGAAATCGTAGTTTACTTTTAAGTCTTCGTTTTGGCATGGAAACTAATTCCATTAATAAGGTAATTATATAGTTAATAGAGAGAGAGAAAGAGAAACGTTTTGATTTAAGATTTTCCAGGCGAAGGTTCGTAGTAGATACAACGAGTGGTGGTGACCGGTGATTCGTGAATTGCTAAATTATTAGTGGATGGTGGGCTCTGTTTTTATTTTCACTTGGAAAAAGATGTTCTTACAAAAGAATGCACAAAGGATTGCACAAAATTTTCTCACACTTGATTCTTCAAAATTTACAAAAGAATGCACTGGTTAAGTCAAGGATTCACCTTGCACAGCTTGATTTTCGTAGCAGCAGGCAAATATGAATAGCAGCGACACAATAAACAGAGAACTACTGGTTAAGGAAAAGTTAGCCGGAAAATGCTAGTCATAACCGTTATCATAGATAATCTGACTAAAATGAAGAATCATTTGCCAATGACAGCAACCTTTTCTCAAATTAGCAATGCTCAAGTTACAAAGAGCATGGCTGAAACTTAAAGGTCTAATATTTATTGGTAAAAAATTTATTCCATCTGAATGTCAGTTCTAAGCAGGCGAGCTTTAGGTGATGGATCTGGAATTTCAGGGATATGAAGGGTCAGATCTTCTGAAAGAAGAGAAAGACTAGATAAAAGTCCCTCCGCATCTTCCAGTCTGGGGAATTGAATTCAGGATTTCTTGATAATTGTTCCAAAGCTGAAGGGCTCATTCTTTTAGGGCTCGTTTGGTATGCCGGATTGGATCGAATTGGATTAGATCGGATCGGATTGGATTGGATAACGCTGGATTATATATAATACTATGTTGTGTTTGGTGTAATATTGGATTGGACTATAAATAATAATGTTTTATGTTATAATGTTACAATTTACAAGTTATTATTATTATTATTATTAACATTATTATAAACTAAAATTTTGTATTATTAATTATACGAATCAACCTCAATGATATTAATGAAATATAAATCATAATTTAAATATTATTTATTTTTTATTTTTAAATATATTTATGATATTTATATTATTTTAATTCAATAATCTATTATTTATAAAAAAAATTTATATTTTTAAATATTAATTTAATAATTAATTTATAATGTAAATTTAAAATTATAAAAATATTTAATAATTAAATAGATTAAAATAAAATTATAATTTAATGTGAGATTAATAATGATTATTAATATAATTTATTATTTACATTATTAAAATCAATATTTTTATTACATTTATCACATATTACTATAATTTTAATATTTATAAATTATTATATTTAATTGAGTTATCCTAAACTAACTAATCCCATACCCCCCTTGGGATAATTTCCTTTGCAAAATTAAAGTTATCTTGTGGGCCCAGGATAACATATTCCTAATACCCTCACAGCACCAAACATGAGACTGGGATAAAATTTTAAAAAATAGTCTAATCCCCCACTTTTAATCCTCTAATCAAATGAGCCCTTATAGGACAATACCAACTGAATCAATTTTAGAGTAACTGTAATGGGGATTGGAGGTTCTAAAATAATTCCACAGCTCCGTAGGCTGTACAAACTTCTCAAATTCTAAAGGGAAATATGACAAACTACTTTTATTGATCTGAGAGTTGCAGCTACTCCCTTCGGCATTTAGAAGACCAACAAAACCAACCACGCAGAGTTACCCACCACAAGACTTCCAGAGTCCCTCAGCGGCAAGAGTCATGTTGCTTATCCCAGATCTCAATGTAGCAGTATACTGCATTGCTGACACAGGAGTAGCTCGAAATACTGCTGCAACCTTCGCTGAGCTGGAATTTCCCCTTGCATATGTTTGTTCACACTTAACATTTTGCATGAAAATTTTAACGTCTTTAAAGCTCCCATCTGTTGCTTGAATCTCTTTATCTAACCCAAATGGACCCAACTTACTTTAAAGCCAATAAATATACGGTCTTTGCCAAGTTGTTCAATAATTTTTTCAATTTTAGTTAATTGAACTTCAATCTTATTTAATCTTGTATTTATAGAATTTTTATTTAATATTGTTATAATTTTTTGTTTTAATATATCTAGGTCTTCAATTTTGAATTCATTTATTATTTGTTTAATATGTTGAAATTCTTGACTCATTTGATTTCCTAATCTTTTGATTTGATCTATATTTTCATCATTAAAATTTTTTATTTCAAGTAATTCATTAGTACTTTCTATATCATTTATGGTTAAATTAGGATTTTCTAGTTTATTTAATAAATATAGAGAAATCTAGTTTAACTGATTATTTCCCTGCATATCAGAATCATTTATTAAATCAAATGGCTGAAATCTTCCATATGTAAATCCTCTTTGTCTATAATTAGATGGTGGAAATTTATTAGTATCTATATTTTATGAAATTATTAATGGCTCTGGTAATTTATTCATAATACCATCTGCGGAGTATTTCATCACTCTCTATTAAATATTTGTGACATATAATGTTTTTTATTTCTTTGGACATATAATTCTTTTCTAAACATTTATTTATGAGGGAAAGTTTGCGTATAAATAAATCCCAGATCTCAATGCAGCAGTACACTGCATTGCTGATGGAGGGGCAGCTCGAAATACTGCTGCAACCTTCGCTGAGCTGGAATTTCCCCTTGCATATGTTTGTTCACACTTAACATTTTGCATGAAAATTTTAACGTCTTTAAAGCTCCCATATGTTGCTTGAATCTCTTTATCTACTCCAAATGGACCTAACTTACTGCAGAAATTGTCCGTGCCGTTGCATTTCCAGTTTGGCACGACAGTGAAAACCCCTTCTTTAGTAACTTGCTGAAGAACTTCACAAATTCCAATTCCTTTATAGATATCAATGCCACCTTTCGTCAAACTATCTTCGACGGGAAATGGATCGCATGCCTTTGAAACAATTTTGTCAGTGCCAAATTCATACTGTAATGACCTGCCACGTTGGGACAAAATGTGAACTTTGTCAAAGCACTTGGGATTTGACTTTGGGTTTAAACTGCTCATCTGCCCTTTTATCACCATATAGGTCAGAGTGAAGGTCAATGGAAGATGAAGCACAAGAAGTGTTAGGTGTTTTCTAATACCTCTTGTTAGGGAATTTTCTAATCCCACCCAAGATCTTGCAACAAAAAATATCAAACAAATAATAAACAGAAAATAGATGGAGAATAAAACCAATCACACAACAAAATAATTTACGTGGAGAACTCCTATAATGGAAAAAAACCACGGCCGCCAAGGACGACGAGAGAAAAATCCACTATGTGAAATATTCTTACAATCACTATAGTAATTTTCTCACACCCAAACCCCAATAACACCTAATCTCTCAATAGACCTACCGTTTCTCTTACATTAGAAACTGTCTACTTGCAGATAACCTGATTGCTGTGTTATTCTTCTGTTGTAAATAAGTGAACCCAACCTCCCTATATAGGGGTGGGCAACGGTTCGGTTCGGTTTCGGTTTCGGTTTTTTTTTTTTATCGGTTCAGTTCGGTTTCGGTTTTTTTTTTTTTTATTGGTTCGGTTTGGATTGAATATTTAAAAAAACCGACGCTTATTTTTTGAAAAAAAAATCGGACCGAAACCGATAGTCTTCGTTCGGATCGGTACGATTCGGTTTCGGTTTTCGGTTTACTTAACGGTTCAGTTTAACAAATTAATTTCGGATTTCGGTCCGGTCCGGTTCGGTTCGGGCCGGTCTGATCCGATTCAATATGCAAGTTTATGAATTACAACTACACTTATCAAATTATACCATTAATTACTACTACTACCAAATCATTCATCATTACCACTAAATTAACTTAATATCATCCATAACACAAGTCCATAACAACATAAAAAATAAAACAATTCTAACAATCACACAAAATTAACTTAATATCATTATTCATTCATAACACAAGTCCATAAGGACCATAACAACATAAAAAATAAAACAAGTCCAACAATCACACAAAATTAACTTAATATCATCCATAATATAAGTCCATAACAACATGAAAAATAAAACAATTCTAACAATGACACAAAACAAAATAAGAATTAGGAAATAGTCAAATATTCAAGCACCATGCAATAGTCAAATATTCAAGCACCATGCAACATCCATAACCATAAGAAACTATTATAACATAAAAATTAAAAATCAACCATAAGAAATGCCATTACTTTGCTCTCCTTTCTCCCTCCATGGGATATCCCAACTTAAATCTACAAAATAAAGTTGAAATGAGTAAAATAAACATAAATATAACTACAAAAATAATATTTCAAAATTCACATAAATGGTACCTTTTATTCTAAAACATCACTCAATTGCCAACTGGTCTTCTTTTGCTTGTGCTTGTTGTGCTAGCATTGGCCTCACAAATTCTACAAAGAATAAAATAAATGTATGAAAATCATTATTTCTAATATTGAACACTACAAATTAATTATCCAAATTCCAAAGTTAACAAATTATGTTATTACCTGCTTCAACAATTTCATAAAATTCAGTATCTTTCTCAGTTGGCTCCATTATGTGATCTCCGAAAAGAGTTGATCGAAGCCAATTTTGACAGCAAATCAAGGCCTCAACTGTTTTAGGAGTCAAAGAACTCCTAAATGGGTCAAGAATGCGACCCCCAGTGCTAAATGCCGACTCCGAAGCAATGGTGGAAACTGGAATTGCCAATATGTCTTTGGCAATCTGAGACAAAATTGGATACCTATGCCAATTCAAACTCCACCAATTCAAAATATCAAAGTTGTCATTTGTCATCTCTGTTTTGTCCGACAAGTATCTTTCAACCTCATTTTGCACACCGTATCCATCTTGTGTACTTGCTTTCATTTTTTTATATTGTGCAAAAGGATCAAGAGAACTAGAGCCAACACTCTCACTAATCCCACTAGTTTGAACCATGCAACTAGTCTTAACAAAGACCGTTTGGATCACTGAATGGTAGCTTTGATAAAGCTTCATAAACAACTCTTTAAGGCCATTACACAACTCCTCAACCTTCTTGGTTTCATACAAACTACTAAAACACCATGTAACAAAATCCATTTTACATCGAGGATCAAGTACTCGCTTGCTAATATCAACAACAAGTTGACCTTCTCCAAATTATTACCCCAATATTTGACAAACTTTATTCTCATAGGCTTGGCCATGTAACTTAACAAAATATCATCACTATCATCAAGAGACTTCAAATGAATTTGAATTTTCCACATCTCATTCAAATAATTATTCGAAGTCACAAACTTAGAACTACTAAATTTCAAGGTCACATCATAAAAGATTGATAGAAATTTGACTAACCTTCTTGCATTGTCCCAATCTTCTTCCATCGGTGGCCCCACTTTGTTTTTCTCGTTCTCATTCTCATCCTCTCCATCAGCTCCGAACCAGTTAACATAATGCCCATCCTCATCTTTCAATCTATCAAATGCTTTTTCAAATTTCAATGCCGATCTCAACATCAAGAATGTTGAATTCCACCTTGTCGGCACATCTAACACCATAAACCCATTATATGAGATTTTTTCTGCATCAACACAAGTTTTGAATTTTTGTAACCTTGATGGTGAAGATCTAACATATTTCACTGCATTACGAATACTATCTATTGATGCCTTCACCACATCCAACCCATCCTTCACAATCAAATTTGTTATGTGTGCTGAACATCTCACATGTAAATACAAACCATTTAAAACCAATGAATCTCGACTCCAATTTCCTAACTTCTTCTTTAAATAATTGACTGCTTTTTCATTAGCACTTGCATTGTCCACAGTAATCGTGAACAAGCTTTCAATACCCCAATCAATCATACATTTCTCAATGATTTTTCCAATGGCCTCTCCTTTATGATTAGAAATGGGTGCAAAACTGAGTATTCTTTTATGCAACTTCCATTTTTTGTCAATAAAATGGGCTGTTATCACCATGTAATTACACATTTGAATTGATGTCCAAGTGTCTGTAGTGATACATACCCTTTGACGATTTGCACTTAACATACTTTTCAACATCTTCTTCTCATTCTCATATAATTGAAGAATATCCCTTGTAATTGTCCTCCGTGACGGCACATCAAACTTTGGACAACAAGTAGCCATAAACTCCAAAAACCCTCGGTCTCCACAAACTTAAAGGGCAACTCATCTTTAACAATCATCTTTACAAGTGCTTTCCTACAAGCCTCTTTACTAAAACCTACAGGGAACAAACTTAGCATTACTAACACCCTTTTCACGAGCTAAAGTACATTGATTTTCATCCACTTTAGGCTTCACTTTTTTGTACACCGGACACCTTTTTTCCAAATGAGTTCTTAAGCCAGAAGTTCCTTTAGCACTTTCACATACATACTCCTTCTTACAGTAGTTACACTTCGCTTTTTTTCCTCCAGGTAGCTTCGAAAATGATTCCCAAACATCTGATCTCAAACGCCTCCCTTTTTTTTCGTTCTCAACATCCTCCTCAAAATCGTCCTTCATAATCTCCTCTACGTCATTGTTATTTTCTTCCATCCTGTACAAAGCCTACTATAATCAATATATAATAAACAAAAATAAAATAATTTATAAAGTGGGTATACAAATGACATAATCATACTGAGCAAATTATTTAAATGGTTGTATAATCAATTACATAATCATCTAATCTTTAGCAATTACATAAATTTGATTTTTTTTAATTATATATGCAAACAAAAATGGCGTAACACAGCAACGAAGCCTACCAAGCTCAGCAGACATAGACGATTATTAAATACTTTAATTCAAATATTTCATACCCAAATAAAATTATTAAATATTTTAATTCAAATATTTCGCACCAAGTTACCAACTAATTTCTCACATTATTATTAAATGTATTAATTCAAAGTTCAAACAATTATTAATGTATTAAATATTAATTCAACAAAAAGCACAAAACTAAGGCATAAGTCATTTCCCATTTAAAAAAAAAAATCAACAAAACCGAGCACTCGAGCAGTAGCGGCAGTCATTTCCCATTTCCCATTTCACTCTCAAAAAGGAAAATTGAGAGTGAAATTACCTTGGCTGGACTGGAAAGAAACGAAAGGGTAACGGCAGCAGCAGCGGCAGCAGAGATGATGAGAAGAAGCAAAGATGCGACAATGGCAATGCGCAGCAAGCGCAGACGACCGAAAAGTGATAAGCAAATAGAGCAGTTGGTGGTGTCCCACAAAGCTCGCAGGCTACAGTACTGGCAGCGGCGACAGCACTAGCAGCAGCGGCGGCAGCATGTGAGGTTTGGTTTAGTTTGAATTTTGGGGCTTAGGGTTACAGCAGTTCTTTTGCATGAACCGCGGCAGCGCAGACGACCAGAAGAAGCAAAGCTGCTGCAGTGAACCGCGGCAGTGATAAGCAAATAGAGCAGTTGGTGGTGTCGCACAAAGGTCGCAGGCTGCAGTAATGGCAGCGACAGTAGCACTAGTAGCAGCGGCGGCAACACGTGGGGTTTGCTTTAGTTTGAATTTTGGGGCTTAGGGATTGCAGCAGTTCTTGTGCGTGAGGAGTTGAGGGCCGGTGTCTTTGCGTCTCATGGAGTTTATATATATCATACATAATTACAAAATTGCCTTTAATTCGGTTTGATTCGGATTTTATAATTAGTGAACCGAAATTTGAACCGAACCGAAAATTTAATTCGGTATTATATATTCGATTTTTTAAAAAAAAAAAAAACCGAACCGAAATCGAAAAAAACCGAACCGAACCGATTTTTTTCGGATTTTGGTTCGGTTTTGCCCACCCCTATCTCTATATATAGTGATTATTTCTTGTAGGAGAATTATTTCTTTTCTTGTACTAGTAGAATTCCTCCTTGAATAAGAAGCCAAATCCTAAAGAGGAAATTACTTATTCCTTAAATAGGAATCCTACTAAATAAGAAAATATCATAGGAAATCCTTATTGAAAAATGAGACATATTTCCTAACAAGTAGAATTTGATCATCTTGCAAAAGAGGTGGCTGGTAATAACTTGAACAAGAGCCCTTCATTCACTCCCATGGATTATTGGATTCAGACTCCCGAGATGGCAGCATTGCAGTTCCCAGCAAACACAACACAATTTCACCACCATTCTTTTTAGATTCAGTATATATCCCTTGAAACGACATCGTAAGTTGAGTATGATTTGCCCACATCTGAAACTGAGGGTTCCCCCATAAGGGTTTTACGCTGACTGAATTAGTGGTCTCATTTTGTTATCTGATTGAAAGCGCGCATATATTTCAGTATGTTAGTTGCTTCCCTCAACTCTTTTTCTTTAGTAACTATTATGGTATCATTTTATAACCTTAATTAGCTTTTCTTTGCTTTTTCGTTTGTCAATATATCTGCTCTATTCTATTCAATTCCTTTTGCTCTATTCTCTCAGTTTTGTTGATCTAAAACACTATGTTTCGTGCAAAGGGTTACTATATTTTTTCATAATGATTTAAGGTACAAAGCAGCAATAAAAGCTGATCATCTGTGTTATGAGATATGCATGATATGTTATTAATGTTATTATTTTCATTTTTTCCCGGGGGATAAGCTGGTGGAGAAAGAGCCTTGTTCTCAAAAACTCCTTCCCTTGAATTTTGTGGCTGCATAAAGTTCAGACATGACATTCTATGAAAAATATTACATCCTCTGGAAATTGTTTTGCCTTAAGGATTAGAAAATTACTCAAAAGAGGGTCTAGATTTTTTGAGCTAGTCCAGTCCTTTTCTTTAATTTGACCTCTGCTGATCACATAGATGTCTTATTTGGATATTCCATATACGATATATTGTTTCTCATTCTTTATGATTTTTTTCTTTAGGCTCTAGAATGCCTTATTGAAAACCACATGCTAACATGTGAGGAAGGTAATGATTTAGTGTTTTCCCAGTCATCTATTTATTTTATCTGACAAAAGTGAATTATGAAAATGTTTACAGTTTGAATTCTAGTTCATACATAAGTGTGCGCGCACACACACACACACATAAAGGAAATTATAGTCACGCAAGAACATGTTGATATAAATTTAATTTGGTAAAGCTCTCTTTGGCTGTGTTCTACTAGCATTTGATTTTTCATGGAACAAATTATTGGATTTGCCGTTGAATTTCAGAAACAAGTTTACTTTCATCATTGGAATTTGGTTCTGAAGATGGATGGCTCTCTTCATTCCACTCATGTTTGATAAAAAAGGTGAACTGTGTGCAAGTTCATTATATGCTCTTCCAAATGTAAATATTTCACTAAAAACTTTCCCATCTGTTTTCCTGATATTGGTCGATATCTTTTTGCTGTGTTTGAGTGCACTGAAAATTTCTCTCTTTCTTCTTTCCTGTCTCCCTTTGTTTTATCCAGTATGACAAGAAGAATGTTGTAGTAGCCAAATTCAGAGAAATTGAAAAAGAAAGATCTGATAGTGTCCATTCGAGCCCATCCTTCTCACACAGTCTGAAAAACAATACTGATCTTTTAGCCTGCAAAGCTGAGTACTATCATTAGTGTGGAGATTTCCAAAAATGCTTTGAACTAACTTCTGTGTAAAAAATAATCATAAAAAATTTATGAAAAAGTGTAATAAATGACAATTATTTAAGGTACTCTTTTAATGATGGTTTTCTTTTTTTTTTTTTTTGGCATAAAACTGACATTAAAATTTATGTTGATACTACAAATAATGACTGCTTAGCAAGAACACGTTGAACTACTTACTTTTAAATTGAAGATTAGGGAAATTACTTGTGCAGGTAAATAATAGTTTTAGTACAAGATTACTGAGTATCATTTTATATATATTATGTCATTTATTAAAAGAAATTTTATATATGAAATTTTCAAGTAAAAAGAAATGGTCAGATATGTACATCTCTCATAAAGGAGACCTTATAGCTTCCTTTTCTTGCTAAACTCGAGGGTTATCTTGACAATGAAATAGCTAATGATAATGTTAATCTTATAGCCCGGCCCCTCAGTATGGGAGAACAATTGATTCTCAATCTAAAATACAGTTCTGAGTCACTCAATCATAACCTAATTAAGAAAAAAACAAAATAAGCTTTCTCACTTAAGATATTTCGATGACTAAATATAAACTATTATTTATTGATTTTCTTTCTAGACACTGTAATCCAATCATGGGTTCATGACGAATTGGCGACCAAAATGAAAAACGATTATGAGTGTCTCTGATAAAATTGCACACCGCTTTGTAATGACACTTGAAACTTTTTTAATTTCATCTTGCACCTAACCATAAAATTGCTCCTTCTATAATCCTATTAATTACCTTGTTGACATTTAAGCCCACGGGTAAAATTTCAGGCCTTCGGATCATTTCAGGTTAGGTCCGAAGGTAGCTTAACTAAATGACAAAGTTCGGGGTACGCGGACTCAGCCTAAAAAACATTAGAATTACACAACTGTCACTTGTATTTGAGGCATACCTAATATTTAATAAAGTGACAAATATATTTGTTAATATATGAAAATTGTCAACTAATAGATGTCACATATACTAATTTTTCTTGTTGTGTCAGTTAAAATTGATTGCTCTATAGCTTCATCTGAACACAAGCTGGGCATTCATATATGATAAAAGATTTGGAAATTTTCAGTAAATTCAAAGCTGAGTTGATGACATACCTCTTGAATTAATTAATCATCATATATGTCTGAATTTTTTACCAATCAAATTCCACAAGACAGAAACTTGCTGGCTTACAAAATTATCAAATTGCAATTAAGAAACTACTATAATGTTATATATAAAACAATAACTAAGAGCAATAATGTTCGAGTGGCCAGTTGATAAATACAGTTAATTTAATGCACTATATGCGAGTTCCTTGAATTAATTGTTCTGTGCCACCTCCCTCAATATTTATAAATACAATTTATCAGTTATTGATTGAAAATGTGGATTCATTATAACTGTTATTAACTACATTAAATCTTCGTAACTAATATACAATAATATGACTAGTAAAGAAGAGGGATCTTATGGTTAGTCATGTCAATATGACAGAAAAAGAAATACCTTAACAAATGCTTAATTTAAAAAAAAAAAAAGCAGAACATGCTTAATAAAAAAATGCGAAAAAAAAAACTATTTTTTCTTTAAACGCATTAATTGCTTTTACTTAATTAGGAACAAGATTTTAAAATGCACTTTATTTTTTATACTACATGTAAACCATCCTCAAGAACCCATAACAACATAAACAGAACATCCACAGAGAAACATCCCACAACAAAACCAAGAAAAGATCAGAAACAAATAGCTCATCAAGCAAAGCAAACAACTCTTCCATTAATTAATAAATTACATGTGAGCCTTGGTGGCCTTAATATCTTCACCAGACTCTTCATCAATGTTAATAACCTTAGGCTGCCTCTTCTTCTACTCTGCAAGCTTCGGCACTGTGATCCTCAGAACCCCATTTTCCAAATGAGCCCTAACATATTCCAAATCAGCACTCATTGGCATCCTACTGCCTCCAAAACTTGCCAGTTGTTCTCTCAGCTTGGTGCTATTTGTCTCCTTCAACTTCCTCTTTTTATTCATCACTCTTCTTCTCCCTACTCTGATACAATCTTACCCATTCAGTTGTGTCCACCCGACTCATTACAAATAGAAGAGGCCAACAAGGAACCCATTGAATAGCAGCCCAAAGAAATAGCCCAAGAAAAGCGACATCAGATTACTCAACAAAGTGGTCGAGTGAGAAGACCTCCTGGATGGATGCAAGACTACGTCGTTTGAGGACAAGAAAGATTGCTCTGCATATTTCGGGAATTATTTTGTTATTGTCCATTAGGTGGTTATTGTTTTTTTTGTTAGAGAATGCTCTGTTTTCTGTTACTGAAGATTCTAGAGTCTTAGCTTGTTTAAGGTGGAAGAACAAATTTTGTAAGTCAAGGAATGAATGAAGATTTCTGATTGTCTCTCAAATTCTATCTTCTTCCTCTAAGTTTCTTGATTTCTTTTCTTATTCTGTGATTGGAGCTGGCACTCGCTCAAAGAGTGTTGAAATTGTTTTTACATCTCTCTAATCTCGCAAGAGAGGTGTATCATTGGTGCTTTCATTGTCCTTCCTCATGGCCGATTCCGATGTTATATCAGCTTTAAAAGCACTCCAAGACAAGTTTGAGGGGCAAGCTTTATCATTCCATCAAACGATGCAACAATTTATGGGTACGGTTGACTCACGTATTGCAGATTTGCGTTCGCAAATCCCTGGGTCTTCCAGTCCCTCTGTCGGCGTCTCTACTCCACCACCCATAGTCATACCACCTACAGCTGCTTCTACAGGAGGACCTGATATTTCTCCTGTACTGCGATCTATGAAAATGGATGTTCCCAAATTTGATGGGTCTGACCCCAACGGGTGGGTTTTCCGCCTTGAGGAATTCTTTGATTTTCATGGTACACCTGAGACCCTTCGTTTACCGATTGTTTCATTTCATATGGAGGGCCGCGCAGCAGTGTGGTATCAGTGGATGAAATCCAACCAATTACTAACCAATTGGAAGGACTTTTGGGTTAATCTTAAACATCGTTTTGGTGCCTCGCTTTATGAAGATCATCAGGGTAATTTATCAAAATTGAGCCAAACCACAACTATTGCCGATTTCCAATCCGCCTTTGAAGATTTGATGAACAAAGTTACAGGCATCTCAGAACCTTTACTGATTAGTTTTTTTATTACTGGACTCAAACCAGATATTCGGCGGGAGCTATTATTTTCTCGTCCCTCGTCGTTGATGGAAACATTTGCCCTAGCTCGTGCTTTTGAGGCTCGCTCAAATGAAGCCAAACAGCCCTTTCGCTCTTGGCCCAAATGGAACCAGACCTCCCCATCACTTCCATCATACCAAACTCTGCAACACTCTACCACTATCCCCACTACCCACAACACACCTCAAATGCCCAAGTCAGTTCCGCCACAACCACCCCCACCACTGCAACCGAATACCTCACCACCACTGCTCCCTACACCTACTTTACCCATTAAACGCCTTACTCCCGCTGAGCTTCGGGAGAAGCGTGACAAAGGCCTTTGTTACTTGACGAAGTTGAATTGCCTGATGAAATAGAGCACCCTGAGATAGTAGAGAATGGTATTATAGGGGATATATCTAGCGTAAATGCCTTGGCAGGGCAAGCCAATCCTCGCTCTCTGCGACTAGTTGGTGCTATTGGTTCCCATTCTTTCCAAGTGCTTATTGACAGCGGTAGTACTCATAATTTCATCAAGCCAGCAGTGGCCGAACGCTTGGGTATCTCAATTCACCCAACACCTAATTTTTGAGTTTACATCGGCAATGGAGATTTCTTGGTGTGCAAACATTTGTGTCCGCAGGTTACTTTGACGATGCAGGGCACCTCATTCACTCTTGATCTATTTGTGCTTCCTATTGAGGGACCCGACGTGGTTCTTGGTATTCAATGGTTGCAATAATTAGGTCGTGTCTCTCACGACTATTCTGCATTGTCTATGGAGTTCAATTGGAATGGAAAAACAGTGTTCCTTAAGGGCGATTTGTCCACAACCCCATCTCTAATTACGTATCACCAATTTCACGCACTTATGCACAGTGCTCATGTTCAAAGTTTGTGTGCCTTACAACCACTCTCCCCACTAGAGGACGACTCTCTACCTCACTCATTGCCCTCTCCTCCATTAGATTTTCCCACATCTCTACCTGCACCTTTTACTCTCCTTTTACAAAAGCACAACAACCTATTTCTTCTACCATCCACATTACCACCTCACCGAACCATTGATCATAAAATTCACCTATTACCCAATCTTTGCTCCAATCAATGTCCGATCGTACAGTACCCCCATTTTCGAAAAATGAAATGGAGAAATTAATCCGCGATATGTCCGACCAAGGTATCATTAGACCCGAAATAGAGCCCATTTTCTTCCCCTGTTTTGCTAGTCAAAAAGAAAGATGGCACATATCGCTTCGTGTTGACTATCGCGCGTTGAATGCTGTAACAATCAAGGATAAATTTCCCATTCCTACGATTAATAAGCTATTTGATGAACTTGGTGGCGTATCGATTTTCAAGAAACTAGATTTGCGGGTGGGTTACCATCAAATCGGGGGTGCACACTCGCGATATTTACAAAATCGCTTTCCGTACTCATGAAGGCCACTATGAGTTCTTAGTCATGCCGTTCGGCTTGACCAATGCTCCTTCACTTTTCAATCCACAATGAACAAGATCTTTGCTGTTTATTTGCGGAAGTTTGTAATTGTGTTCTTTGATGACATTTTAGTCTATAGTTCAACTATGGAGAAGCATTTCCATCATTTGGAGCAGGTATTACGGTGTTTACATTCTCATCAATTTTTTGTTAAATTACCCAAATGTCTCTTCGCCAGGAAACCATTGATTATTTAGGCCATATTGTCTCCGTCTCTGGAGTGCAAGCGATCCCAAGAAAATTGAAGCCATGGTTAATCGGCCATTGCCGCAATCCACCAAACAACTGCGGGGTTTCCTTGGTCTTACTGGATATTATTGGCGATTTATACGTGGTTATGCTTCCTTGGCTGCGCCACTCACTGATTTATTATGCCGTGATGCCTTTCAATGGAATTCACCAAAGAACAACAACTTTTGAGGCCCTAAAACAGTGCAATGGTGCAAGCTCCGGTGTTGAAATTACCAAATTTTGATCTTGAGTTTATATTGGAAACCGATGCTTCAAATGTCGGCATCGGAGCCGTGCTAATGCAACAAAGGCATCCTATATGTTATTTCAAAGAAAAAGCTCGGTCCCAAACTCAAGTGCATCTTCAACTTACATTAAGGAGTTACATGCCATTGTCGAGGCAGTATACAAATGGCGACAGTATTTGTTGGGCAGATTCTTTGTCATCAGTACTGATCACAAGAGTATTAAAGAACTCCTCCAACAAGTCATTCAAACTCCTGCTCAACAAATATATCTTCGCAAGTTATTGGGCCATACAAATCTAGTTACCGATGCTCTTTCTAGAGTTCATGAAGAAGAGGGTGACAATCCAATGCACCGGCCACCGACTTGCTTGTCTCTCGTTAGCCATCCTTCTTGTGATTTATTCAAGACCCTGTTATTGGAAAATGCCACTCTTCTTGATATGTTGGCATTCCATCAACAATGTTCACAGGGTTCTTTAGCTCCTGCATACTCCGTTCGAGATGGGTATCTTCTCTTTCATCATCGATACTACATCAGTTCTCATTCCACTTTAAAACCAATATTATTACAGGAATTTCATTCTTCACCGCTGGCTGGTCATGTGGGTACCAAACGAACCTTGATTCGCTTGTCCTCCACTTTTTTTTGGCCCGAAATGCATAGAGATGTGCAAAAATTTGTGGCTGAATGTTTAATATGCCAACAGACTAAATATTCAACGCAAGTTCCGGCGGGTCTCTTGCAACCTCTTCCGGTTCCAACTTTGGTTTGGGATGAAGTTACGATGGATTTCATAACCGGTCTGCCCTTATCTAAAGGTTTCACGGTTATATTGGTGGTCGTAGATCGCCTTACCAAATCTGCTCATTTTGGCCCACTTCCAAGTCAATTTACAGCTTTAAAGACGGCCGAGTTGTTTGTCGAAATAGTTGTCAAACTCCATGGCTTCCCTAGCTCTATTATATCCGATCGTGACCCGGTGTTCTTGAGTAACTTTTGGAAACAACTATTTTCATTGAGTGGTACGACCCTTCGGCATAAGTCTCGCTTATCACCCACAAACGGACAATCAAACGGAAGTGGTGAACCCCGTTTGGAGCAGTATCTTAGAGCTTTTACTCAAGAAAAGCCAGCTTCGTGGGTGTCTCTGCTTCCCTGGGCAGAATTCAGTTATAATTCTAGTTATCATAGTGGCTTAAAGATGTCCCCTTATCAAGCTCTTTTCGGCAGATTACCCCCAACCATTCCTTCATATACTAAGGGCTCTACTTCAATCCAAGCACTTGAAGACACGTTACTGGAGCGTGATGCTCTACTTCGGTCTCTGAAGGAAAACTTGTTGCAAGCGCAGAATCGAATGGTTCAAAAGTCTAATGTGCACCGCCGAGAAGTTCATTTTGCTGTTGGTGATAAGGTTTTGGTGAAGCTCCAACCATATCGCCAAACTACTGTTGCTTCACGTCCATGTCAGAAGTTGGCTAAGCGTTTTTACGGCCCATTCCCAGTACTGGCTCGTGTTGGCTCCGTAGCATACAAGCTTGACTTACCAAGTACTTCCAAGATCCACCTAGTCTTTCACATCTCCGTTCTTAAGCCATATCGAGGTCCTGCTATCGATGCTCCTTGCTCTTTACCACCACTAAGTGTTAATAATCAACCAATTTCTCTACCAGCTGCAATTTGTGCTACTCGAACAGTGCTTCGCCATGGCAAAGCATTGCCTCAAGTTCTAGTGCAGTGGACTGACAGCTCACTGGAACATTCAACTTGGGAAAATTTTGAGGTCTTCTGTAAGCTTTATCCTGCTTTTCACCTTACGAACAAGGTATGTTTTCAAGGAGAGGAGAATGATACAACCTTACCTATTCAGTTGTGTCCACCCTACTCATTACAAATAGAAGAGGCCAACAAGGAACCCATTGAACAGCAGCCCAAAGAAATAGCCCAAGAAAAGCGACATCAGATTACTCAACAAAGTGGTCGAGTGAGAAGACCTTCTGGATGGATGCAAGACTATGTCGTTTGAGGACAAGAAAGATTGCTCTGCATATTTCGGGAATTATTTTGTTATTGTCCATTAGGTGGTTATTGTTTTTTTTGTTAGAGAATGCTCGCTTTTGTTATCGAAGATTCTAGAGTTTTAGCTTATTTAAGGCGGAAGAACAAATTTTGCAAGGCAAGGAATGAATGAGGTTTTCTGATTGTCTCTCAATTTCTATCTTCTTCGTCTAAGTTTCTTGATTTCATTTCTTATTCTCGTAATTAGAGCCGACACTCGCTCGAAGAGTGTTGAAATTGTTTTTACATCTCTCTAATCTTGCAAGAGAGGTGTATCATACTCACTCTCGCACTCCACTGTTCTCTTTAACTTCGATCTTCACATCATCTTTCTTCACCCCCGGAATGTTGAGTGTGATCATGTGTTCTGTTGGTGTCTCCTTCCAGTCTAATCTTGCCGGGGCTAGAGTTTGATAATGATCACTTCCTTTTGGAATTGTTAGAGGGCTTTGTTCTGGAATTCTGAAAGGATCTTTTGTCATTGGGAACATCATGTCAAAGAGAGGTGATCTTGCGTATGGCATCAGAGCATTTGCTTGTGATGCCATGATCATCAATGTTGCTGCCATAACAAGAAATGACATTGCCATTGCAAGAATTCTTGATTTCTCCATTTGGGTAGCTAGCTAGTTAGTTTTTTTAGAGTGTTTTAAGCAAAGTGTTGGTTGATTTTCTGAGGAAATGGAGGGAGGTGAAGTGGAGAGATATAGAGGGTTAGACAGGATTATATCTCAGTACCTGGATGCTTCTTTAGAAGTATTTGCAAAAGAAACTTGCAGAATATTCTGGAGAAATTTGAGACGTTTCTATTTGAGTTAGAAATCTGAGCTCCTAGCTTACTAGAATATGCAACATCTTACTTAAAATAGTTTTGTATTAATATTGAACCAATTAGTCAGTATAAACACCTAGAATGCTTGATTAAATGAATTCTTAAAAACAGAGTATATCTTCTCCTCAATAGCTAAAATCTTCCTACAGTCTTCACAGCACTTATGTTCGCATATATCTCACTGTCAGCCAAAGCGCCGTCTGGCCTTAATTGACATAAGAGCTCAACAATAACACAATTCACAATTTGATGGATAGTTGCTTTGCTTGATTGGTGTTAAGGAAGCACATATCATGTACAAGAGATCTGCACACTCAGCACGTGCTAGTTAAGTCCAGTCAGCAAAATTAGTTAGGTGTATTTGCCAGCTGTGCAAAAGTAGTTAAGCATGCTCTGATTCTGTGTTTATTCGTTTTCTTTTCTTTCAACTTATCAAAAAAAAAAAAAAAACTGTAATTAGCTTAGCATATATAGCATCTTTGTAATCATTCTTCATGAAGAAAATAAAATCTGAGATCATTCTTCATGAAGCAAACTAATCAAATCAAAGCATTTGCTTGTAATGCCATGATCAAGAATGCTGCTGCCATGACAAGAAATGGCATTGCAAGAATGTAAAATGACACATGTTACCTAATCTGTTTTAAATCAAGATTATCATCATCCGAAATTCCGAATTTTGCATACACGACATTATAAATCTACAATTCAAAGGAAAAAAAAAAAAGAATTTAAACAGATTAAAAGCATAGCCAGTAGGTAGAATTTCACATGAAGAACAACCAATCAACCGAGCTTCTAACTGCATTTGGCCGCTTCTGCATGAAGTAGAGATCCCATAGAATTTTGGTTGCATCCATTCTGGCAAAAATAATAATAACTGATTTCGGTTTGGACTACAAGCAAACATGCAGTTGAATCTGATTGATTAAAAATTTAAAACAGTACCCAAACGATAGAAGAAAAATAAAATGACAAGTAGCTCTAACTAATGCAGGGGACCATATCTTCTTCACGTGACTTCAAAACCTTACTGAAACGTTGCCATTTTTGTACACGTGTTTGAATTCAACTTACTCAACTATCGTAAAGAACTGATGGTCGTATTAATTAATTCGTGTAAGCTAGCTAGCTGAATGTTAAATTTTATTGCACTTTTGAGATACATGTGGCATGGTATGCTCGGGCAATGAAATTGGGCTTGAGTTTCTTTGATATTCAATCAAACAACTAACTAAAACATTTTGGCATTAAAAAAAAATCTGATTTAATAATCTAATCGAGTATGACCCGCACCTTCTCCATTTTCAACTAGAAAACAATATCATTATTACTCAACAGGTTTTTGTTTTCTGCAATCACATAAGAGAAGAAGGTTGAATGGTTGATTCATAATTGGTCACAAAAAGATTTGATTCGTAACTATTACACACGCGTTAGCTAGATGATAATTAATTTGATTCTTTCACTAATAAGAATTGTCATTCTGAATTATTGCTACAATATGAGTTCTGTGTTCTATCATAGATACTGTTCTGGCTACTGTTTTTCATGTTAGATTTGGGATTGATTTTTAGCTTTATCTTTTATGACCAAGCTATTTAGTGGATGGCCATAAGATAGACATAAAATGGATGACCATCCAATTCCCCATGGCTTACACCAAAATTAAATAAGGAAATCCAATACCATCAATTCTGCGTTTTAATTTCAAGTTGAAAAATAGTGAAACCAGACAGTCAGGTGATTTAATTTTGTATATATTTAATCAAGTAAAAATGGAACCTTCATTGTAGCTAGACACAGTTGAACAGTCTATGAATGCACTTTGTTTCTGCAGTTTTCTAATAATAAAATTTAAAGTTTGTATTTAGTAGGTAAGGTTTCTCATCCCAAAATCTTGTTTAAAGAAGAAAATCAATCTCACATAAAGGAATAAAAATTAAAGGACCATGCAAAGATCCTAGAGTAAGAGAAAATTTTGCAATCAGCTTTGAACAGTTTGCAAAGTAACTTCAATAACTAAAAGAAAAAAATAATAAAAGAAAGCCAACATCCGCTGACAATGAAATTAGCTTTTATTCTTTGTTAAAGTGGAATTTATTTGGTAATTAGACATGTTCTTATATATAGTAGCTAACATTCTATAGTCGTAATAGCAGAATGTGCTTCTTCTTTGAAAAAAAAAAGAAAAAAAAAAAAAAAGAAATCGCAACATTCGTTTTTGGAAGAAAATAAAAAAATACGTTTAATGGTAAACATTTGCTCTGTTTTCCTCTGTTTATTTGCTCTGCCAGCTTGTATGGTCTTTTATTATTTGTCTATTTTCCCAGTTTTTTTAAAATCTCAAACTTATAAAATACTTTGATGATTACTTTGTAAAAATCAGCAGTTTATATTTCCTTAATTGCGTTGCTTTCAATTACTTGAGCCTTCACAAGCTAAACCAAACTAAACTTTTTCCTTAGCAAATCTCTTTTAAAAAATTCCTATTTTCCTATAAGACTCTCTTACTTACATAAATTAATAATTACTTAATTCGAAACTAAATTTATATTATGTATTTGTGGGTTTTATCTTATTGTTGTTCTTGTAATTGATTTTGACTTATCTCTAATTTCTTTTGAATACAAAAATCAAATTTATTTTTGATGTTCTCTAGAGTCTTTGGTTCGAATTAATTCAAATTTCTAATTAACAGGTAGTTATAAAATGGTTAGTGATAAAATAAACTCAAAGCATTGCATATATTTCTTTTACTTTTAATTGTCAAATTGTTTTCTTGCAAATAAATTAAATTTTTATAGCATCTTTTGTTGCCAAATATTTTTCAGTAAATACATATTTCATTGGTACGTGATTATTATTTGTTATCTATCATTACTCATCACATGCCACAACGATATCATTCCTCATTACTCTTTCTTTATATGTTAAACTAACTCAAATCAATTATATCTTCTATATGAAATTACATAAAATTATTATATCAATGTTTTTAATATCTTATCATCAAAATTGATTGATGATGAAATGTTAATATAATGTTGGACGGTGATGGTACAATCCATGGCAGTAGGATTAACGCAGTCAAGTAGACATTTTTTATTCAACAATGATAGACGTACTGAGCATAGTGCAGCCCGAATTGACTGAATTGGTCCCTTTTGCAAGATTTGTTGAATTTTTAAGATATTTGTTAATTTTGAATATTTGGATAATTTGTCCTTCCATCTCTTTTGCTTCTATCTTTAAAACTTTTCAAAGTTTTAAAAATAATTTTATATAAATTTACATGATTATCATATTCATAAAGATCTATCGGTTCTAAATTAGGAGCTGCATTAATGATTATTTGTCTCTCTTGGGACAGAGACCAAATCTTTTCTTTTAACATATTTATGTATACTCCTAAGCTATCTTCCCAACTTAGGTACATTCCATCCATGCTTTCACACAAATGTTGTAATCTAAATTCTGCATTATGAATTAAAAAGTTTATATTATTGTTATTATTGTTATTCATTATGGGCGATTTTGAGTCCTATTATTAGTTCTGCACCTATCTTGAATTATTTCAAGGCTTGTTAAAATAAATTCCATTAATACTCTCCTATTTTCTTCTTCAAAGGCATCAAATATATCATATTCATTTTCAGTATCTATTCTAGTCATATTTCTATATTGAATTTTCTTAAGATTTAAATGGTCTTTAATCATAGTAATTGTATAAACAATTTGATATTCTTGACTAAAATCCAGATTATCTATAGCGTTTAAGAACTTAATAACAGATCGTTCCATGTTTTAAGAATTTTGAGCTACTTTTTATCACTTCCAATGCTTATATTATCCAAGAACACAACCAAGGCCCAACATGCTTCTGTTTGTTGCTAAAATTTAAGAAGATAATTCAGGACTACTAACCAGTGTACTATCTCTCAGAATTCTGAGATAGACTAGCTAATTGCCTCCAACCATAGAGAGGTCCATGGTCAGCACCGTCATAGCTCCACACGTCCAGCAAGATCACCTCAGCGACTGTTCTACACGGCCTCACGCAACAAACTGCTCTACGGCCTAAAAGGATCTGTCTGAGTGCTTTCCTTGCAAATGTCTCTGGAAGAGTGCTTAATAATAAGAAGTCTTCTTCGATTAGCACAAGTGCTGGCATGTAAATTACTTGATTTATTTCTTAGAATATATAAGGTAGAAGATGATAATTTCACTCAAAATATTTATTTATTTCATAACTGGAGATGATTACAGAGAAGAGAAATTACAGAAGCTTTGAAGGAGAGGAGATAGCTACATGACGATTACTCTCTCCATGATTTTATTTATATCTTTTTCAAGATAAGATTACATGATCAGATTTCATTACAGATGTTACATTCCTATGAGATCTCGTGGATTTCCTTTAGATAAGGTGACCCCTCTCTCTTTATCTTGCTGACATTTGTCTTCTGTAGCAGACAGCTACTGTATTGCTAAGATAAGAATTCTGAGTTTTATCTTTTTGGCTTCTTTCTTTCAATTATTGAGCTTTGTCAAGTTGGCATCTTTGATTAATCTAGTGGACCTGCTACATGCCTTTTATGAGTTCTTCGTCTACTGACATGTCTTCATCACTGGATCCATCTTTGGATTTTCCATAACAATAGCCATAATTATTTTGGTATTTTAACACCTTGCATATTTCGTGGTGTGTCGGTAGACTGGACTCCACAAGATTTTCGAATATTGCTTTTTTCTTTTTAATGATGGCTTGTCTGGCTAATATATTTTCTCTTCTACTCATAGAAAAGATGAGATATTCTTTTGTGGTTTCGAAAGCCACACACATTCTTTGCTTATCCTTTCAAGCTGTTTATTAAGAATTTCATTTCTATTGCCCTTTTGGTGGTGAGTGCTTTGGGCTCAAATAATTCTGGGTCATAATCATTATAAACTTGGTCTAAATCAATTGTGGGACTAATCTTTTTGCTGCTAACTCCAACTTGTATCATGTGTTGAGCTGGATACCATTTGTTATCACAATATTCAGGACAAGCACTGAGGAATTTGACAAAAATGGCTTCTTTTGTCCTGCTTATCTTTTTGAGTTCAATGGCGGCTTCTTTGATCTTTTTGGGAAGTAATTCTAATTCCTTGAAATTTTCATCAGTATAAATGAGATTAAGAAAACCATAATCAAACATATCTTTTATCATTTTAGGATCACCTCCTAAAACGAAATTAATCATTGGGTATAACCCCGAAGGATCTGGTATTATAGCCTGGCTAGGACGAATCTCATAGGCTATTTTACCAATTCTTTTATATTCATAAGTGTAGTCATTTTCACATGAAATTTTAGCCATTGAAAGTGACTGTCCACTTTTAAAATATTGGGGCTTTAAACTCTGTGAAGAGCTTTGGGAACCCTCTCCCTTCATATACTGTTCTTTGAGATCATGGATTGAGAGGAACCTCTCTAGCATTGGGATCTTTGTATTCTGTAAAGAACACTAGGCGATCTAACTCTCTTTTTGGTCCTTAAAATGGACCTTTTTTAACATTTTGCTAATAAATTCTTCTGAAGTTTGTACTTCTAGATCATTTTGCAAACTTTTGTCTGGGCAAAGTTTGCTCAATTCTTCTTGGGCAGCATCAATCATAGCAATCATAGCAAGCCCATCATAAATCAATTCATTGCCCTTGAGAAGCAATTCTTGACCTTCAGTGCCCTTCATTATTTTGGAAAGACTTTTATCCATTATATTCACTGTTGAGAAAATCTGCAATACTATTGTTAGATCCTTTAATATACTCAATTTCAAAATCATATTCTGCAAAGAATTGCTGCCATCTAATTAATCTATTATATTGAGGGAGATTAGGCAATTTATTAAATATAAATCCTTTAACTTGTGTATTATCAGATCTGACTTTAAATTTCTTTGGTAATAAAAAGAAAGTAAATTTAGCGATTCCATTTTTAATAGCTAATAATTCCTTTTCATTACTATGATAATTCTTTTCTGCGGGCTTAAATGTTCCACTAGTACATCTACAAATCTTTTCTAGATCTGTTTTTAAGACAGCACCCCAATGAGTATCAAAAGCATCAGTTTCTAGAATTAAATTATCACTGGTAGTAGGAAATCCTAATCTTGGTAGATTTTTACATTTTTCTTTTAATATTTTAACTACGTGAGTATGAGATTCTTCCCAAGCTTTTGTATTATTCTTTTTCAATAATCCTTGCAAAGGTTGTCTTTCTTTTACTAAATTTTCTATGAATCCTTCAGCATAATTAAGATATCCTAAAAATCTTTGAATTGGTTCCGTAGATTCTAATTTATCAGGGAATAAATATATTTTTTCAGAAATATGAGGTTGCATCTCTATTCCTGTTTCATCTATTATTAATCCTAAAAATTCAATCTTAGGTTTCATTATCTCAGCTTTCTTTTTAGAAAGTAATATCCCATGTTTCTTACATTTTTCTGCAAAAGAAACTAAATGAGTAATATGATCCACTTCATTATTAGAGAATATTAATATATCATCCACATAAATGATGCAAAATTCATGAAATTCTTTAAAAATTTTATCCATTCTTCTTTGAAATATTTGCGGTGCATTTTTTAATCCAAATGGCATTACAATCCATTCATACTGTCCTTGAGGTGTACTAAAGGCAGTAAGTGGTATACTGTCTTCTTCAAGCTTAATTTGCCAAAAGCTTGATTTGCAATCAAACTAGCTAAATATCTTTTTATTAATTGCAGAGGTAATTAATGTATCTTTGTGAGGTAAAAAGTATCCATCAAATTTGGTATATTTATTTAATTCTTTGTAATTAATAACCATTCGAGCTTTGCTCGTTTAATTTCCGCATGATTCCTAACCATAAAGGTAGGGCTACTATGTGGACTTTTAGATTCTCGGATAAGTTTGAGATCTAAGAGTTCTTTATAAACTCTTATAATAACATTTGGGTCTTTTAATTCTATCTTGGCATAAGTTTTATCAATTTCCCATAATTGAATTGGATTTTTGCCAAAATTTTTATCAAGTTTTTCTAAAATTTTTTCATAATCAGATATAATTTGAGTAATTTTTATATTGAACTCACCACGCTGGCTGCAGCGAAAATGAAATTTTTGGATAGTGCGTCGGACAGGATTATAAATCCGTGGTGTGGTAAGTGTATGATTACAAGGGGTTTTAAGAGTAATTACTTTGTTAGTCATTATATAAATGAATTGACGAAGGAAATTAACTCCTAAAAGTATATCAGCACCCATATAATCATAAGACCATAATATTGGTATGCTTAGTATATAATCACTGATTTGGATTAAGGCTTTTATTCTACATGTTCCTAGAGAAATTTGTTCTCCATTAATTCCTTGTCCCTTTAAAGGTTTAAAATCTTTCCAATATGACCGTGGATAAATTCTTGAATTAGCTAGGCTAACTCCTGAACCCGTATCAATTAAAGCATGGAACCATTCTGGTTTATGCTTATAATATGGTACGATCACTTTTATATATACTATAAAAGGATTAGACATATCTTGATAGGGTTTGTTTAATTCCTTCAATTGTTATTGATATTTCTCTATCCCCTATGCAGTAAGGAGAGAAATTTTGAAAGAAGTTCATTCCTAACAATAAAGGACTTATATCTGATTCATATTCTGGTTCTATAATCAAAAGGAAAGATAAATTCTATTCCTTTAAATTTTAATGGTATTTCACTGTATTGGGTTAATGTTTTTCTTTCTCCATTATACCCTACATAAGTATGTGGTTCAATTAAAATCTTTCTATCTAAATATTTAATCATCTTAACATTTACATAAGATTTTGCAGCTCCCGTATCCAGAATAGCAAAAGTATCATGCCATGACTTTCCATTATTATATTCAATTTTGATTTTTAGATTTTGATTATTTTTTTCTTATTGTTGTTAATATTTCTTGTGATGATGGTATCATAAGAAGGCTACATCTTGTAGAACTTTGCGTTCCACTTAAATTTCTTGGTATAGAGATTGATTCTCCACTTCGTATAATTATTCTACATTCCGGTGTATATTCTATAGTCCTGGAGGTATTTCCTTTAATCAAAGTAGGTTGATTCCTTAAATCCATTTCCCATTCCTTGGGTAGATCAATTTCTCTTAATAATTCAGGGAGTTGTATTTTTCCAACTTTATTAAAGAGTTTGTCTATTTCTATAAATTCTTTATCAGCGAACATTTCACTGTTAGCTGAATTTGTTAAAGCATATTCTATAGCATAAGTTATGCTATATGGATATGATCCATCATGCATTATATCAAAGTATTTGAAATCATGACATAAAGTTAATGTTTTGTTTATATTTTTATCTCTAAGGCTTATAGAATATTTAGGATATATCTTAAATATTAATTTCTTATAATTAATATTTCCTTGGATTACCCCAAGAAGTGCATGTTTTCTATCTTTTATTCTATTATCTAGTACAGCAAGATTTACTGGACTATCAATTCCTTCTCTGAAATGAGATTTTATCATAATTTGGATTCCTCCAATATGAATATATCCAATTTTATGCCTATCACTAGGTCTAATTTTATTAATTTTTTCTTGTATATCAGATTTTAATAACAGTGGTATATTCGTATTTCCTCTTGCATGTTTAATGTCAATTGGCTCTTCTCTTACAGTGGCATCAAAATACATTATATTTTTTCTTTTAACCATGTTAGCTATTCCTTGTGCTAACCTATTGACTGAAGTCATAGATGTTTCTAATCCCTTTTTTATTAATCTTGAGATATTTTTTTTATCAAAGATTAACTCTTTATTAAAAGAACCTTGTTCTTCTATTTCTTCATCCTGATATAAATCTTTATTATCTATTTCTTCTATACTCATTTTGATTCTGAAGTACTTAATGTTATATCAGACAGATAGTATATGCTATCATTTTCACTAACATCTTTACTATCAGTGATTAATTCTAATTCTTCAGAACCTTCAAACATTTTAATGTTTAATCTCTTTTTCTTAGGACACTCATTTGCATAATGTTCTTCTTCATTACATAACCAGCATTTACATTTTTTAGGCGTTTTTGCCTTAGATTTTCCATATTTGTTCCTTTTAAAGAACTTTCGTTTATATTTATTTTTCTTATAATAATTTTTATTAGTCTTGAAAAATTTCTTCATTTTAAATCTTTTCCCATGTTTATAAACTTTTCAGAACATCCAAATCTTGGAGATTCTTCTAATCTTGAACAACATAATCCTCGATTTTGTTTTTTCATTAATCGTCTATCTCTTATTTCGGAACACCACTGATTTACTCTGTTTCGAACAAACCTAATTCTACTTCCAAGGGTATCAGTATTGGTAGTATCATCATATTCTTGGCTATATTCTTCCATAATCTTTTTACCCCATGGGTCTGGTATTTTCATAAAATATAAACTATTGTAATACAATTTTGTATTATCTTCTTCTCTAAATTCACATTTATAATATAGTTCTTCGAAGCTACATGTGTATGCTTCTAAGTAACATATATCACATATTTCAAGTCTAGTTAGCTTTCTCATATTTTCCATTCTTTTTCTTTCTAATTCTTACTGATAATCGGCTTCCCAATCTTCTCCTAAGAATTCTCTTCTTATTTCACTTTCAAATCTTGTTAGGATTTGTTCTTGGGATTCATTTTCATTAGGGTTTTTCCCATATAATACTTTAATTTTATTATTTACACTTAATCCCATAAATCATTGTGCAGCTATTCCTACAAACGAAGTTTTAAGGAATTCAATGCTATTATGTCTATTTAGATTATAAAATGCTAATGCAATCTTCATGGAATTTACCCAAGCAGTTATCATTTTATCTCTATCTTTAACACAATCTAAGTATAACCATATGCCCTCATGACTGATGGGTCTTTCTTGATATTCTCTTGGTGTTTTATATTCCCTCTTAGTCTTCTACTTGGCCTAAAATATTGACTTTGTGATCTTTCATTTTCATATGTTGGTATTTCTTCTCTAGCATAGGAAGCTCTATTACTAGATTCGCCTCGTTCAAAGACTCATGGTTTTGATTCATTCATTTTTAAATGTTCAATTCTTTTTTCAATATCTTCTAAATTTATGAAGCCATTATCATCTTCTTCATCTATTTCAGAGTCTTCATTATTATTAGATAATTCTTTTAATCCATTATTAGCATTTTCGCTTAACATTCTTAAACTTATTAATTTTTCATTACTTTTTATCTTGTTAAATATCGGCCTTATCATAGGCTGAATTTCATTACTTTTCTTTTCATTAAAATAAATTATTGTATCTTGAAAAATTTTATTCTATTCTTGAATTATCATAAGTACTTCTTCCATATTATTATCAATTCTTTGTACTTCAATTTTCTTGTAATTTTCCATGTATGTTTATGGCAAATTTATTACCAAGCAATTCAACAATTTTTTCTATTTTATTTAGTTGGCATTCTATCTTATTCAACCTTAGTTCTATAGAATTCTTATTTATTATATCTATAATTTTTTGTTTCAATAATTCCAAATTTTCAATTTTGTATTCGTTTATTATTTGTTTAATATGTTCAAATTCTTGACTCATTTGATTTCCTAATCTTTTGATTTGATCTATATTTTCATCATTAACATTTTTTATTTCTAGTATTTCATTAGTACTTTCTATATCATTTATACTTTAAATTAGGGTTTCCTAATTTATTTAATAAATATAGAGAAATCCAGTTTAACTGATTATTTCCCCATATGTCGGAAACATTTACTAAATCAAAAGGTTGAAATCTTCCATATGTATATCCTCTTTGTCTAAAACTAGAAGGTGGAAACCTACTAGCTTCTATATTTTGTGAAATTATTAATGGGTCAGGTAATTTATTCATTGAACCATCTGCAAAGTAGTTCATTGCTTTCTATCAAATATTTATGACATATAATGTCTTTTATTTCTTTGGGAATGTAATTCTTCTCTAATCCTTTGTTTATGAGACAGAGTTTTCGTATAAATAAATCTTTATATCCTAATAGCATATTATTAGAAGGATAGTATTTACTTCTAATTCTTTTATTATTCCAATTATATTCTTCTCTTTGCATAATAGACAAAAGTCTATTATAATCTATTATAAGATTTTCATGATAATCTTCAACAGAATTAATATTCCACTGTTTTCAAGAAAAATTATTTCTTGAAACTTCTATCCTTATCCTATCTAATAAGAGTGGATCTATATTTAAATCTCTTCTATTTATTATTATTAATTCTCCAATTCTGTATTCTTGAGCTTTTGATAAATATAGCTGCATTAACTGTTTAGTATCTAAATCTCTTCTTTCATGTGAATAATATTGAATATGTTGACCAATATTATATCTTATAGTGTTACTATCAATTAATAAATTATATCCCTCAGGATTAATATTATCAATAATTAGATCATCTTCCATTTTCAATTATTTATACCAATTACTTGGCTCTGTTACCAGTTTGGCGAAATTCAAACCCCAAATCTCAAATCTTAATACCCAAGACAACTACAAGGGTGTGAATGACTATAATGACCAAACTTTTAAATTTTTGAAATTCGGTAGTTTCAGTTTGCTTTAGTTTTCAGGACATGTATCATTTTTCTTTTTTATTAGTTGTTGTGGCTGTTAACGTTGCACAAAGAATTGATCAGTTATTTCCACTGTTTATTCAATTTTGTGTTATTTGTGTATACAAATATTAATCAAACTCTTTTCGACATTCTCTAGTGTCTTTGGTGAGAAATAATTTACTTTTCTAATTTGTAAATGCCAGTGATTAGTGAAGTGATAAAATACACTCAAAGCATTGCAATACCTTTTAAAAGATAACAATTGAAACTAGGAAACTAATTGACTAGCACTTACAATTGAAACCAATATCTTGATGAATTGGTAAATAAATAATTTTTGTTAGTAGAAATAAAATAAAATAAAATCGTTTTAATTCATGAAAAATCATATTGCATTTCTTTCTCCAAATTTTAAGATTGGGATTCCACTCGTATTCCAGATCTATAACTACCAAAGAATTGATACAACAAAACCCAAAAGACTACTAAATGACATGAATTAACAAGAAACACAAAAAACAATTGAGTTTTTTTAGAGAATTGCATGCTCATCAAAGACAGTATTCCCAACTTTATTTTTTTAAAACTTGTCTATTATATCCTATGCTTTACTTTATAAAATCAGGAGTTTAGTCATGTCTTATTAAAAAAACAAAAAGAGTTTGGTGATGTAAGACAGTTATTTAATTAGGGTTAATTATTTCAATTTTTTTAAAAATTTTTGTCCACTAGATTTTTATTAAAGTAGTATTTGGTATGTTAAAGCAAGCATGAGTAATGATAGACATATCAAATTTTTATCCTGAATTATGTGACATTCATTAATTGATTGATAATTCTTTACAAAATCTAAGTGAATTAATTATATTGTCTCACCAACCAATTGATAAATGCCACATCATTTGGGATAATTATTTAGGATAAAAAATTTAGGATGTGTAGCACTACTCAGTATAAAGTGTTTCTATTCCTATTTAGGAAGGTTTCTACTTACAGTAAATTAATATACCTTCATTCATTGTCGTTCAAGTACAAAAAAACTCTCTGATATACTATATAACTTTTAAACTATATATTTTCTCTTGATAACATTATTTGATGATTAGAAACTAGGGACCCTTTCTAGTGTTTATAATGGGCTATTAGTTACCACTTCTTATAAATTTATAAATACAAATAATATCATTATTCAATCATTTAAAAACTAGACACATGTATATATGTGAACTCTAATTAAATCTTGATACTTGTATTGTATATGAGCCATATCTAAAAATGTGCGTTCTAATTTCTACTTCCATTTTTTAAATGCTAGATAGATGTAGATGTGCATATCTCTGCATGTACTTAAAAGGAAGCAATACATAAAGATGGATTCTTTATGCTGGACACTGAATTTTTTTCCCCCCAATTATTCAATGATGCTTGGTCCACTATGTCCGGTTCGTCAAGCAGACAAGCGCAAGCATGCGAAACTCGCTAAATTATTGATGGTGGTGGGGGCTGTTTTTGACTGTCACCATTAGTATGTAATAAAGTGAAGCTTGCTAAATTACTGGTGGTGGAACTGTTTGTGTTTTCACATTAGAGTTATTTCAATTGTGTCTATTGGTTTGATAACATACTAATCGTGTTATTATTTTATTAAATATATAAGTTTAATTAAATGAGTAGAATTCAGCTAAAACTTTTTTATAATTTATTTCGACACGACATTAACATGATGGAAGGAATTACCATTGTGAATATAAAAAACTGTAGTGTCGCATGTGAAGACTTGACCTTAAGACTTCTGTTCAATTTTCTTATTTTGCTTTCCCAAACTGAAAGTTCTGTTTGTTTATTGCACCAAAACAAAAAAAAAAAAGTCTATAATCGGAGTCGGAGAGGCAAATCTGACGCGTCCATAGAGGTTCTTTGCACGCCAAGAGCAAATCCAGGCCGATCAAGGCGGTGATTGATGATGCTGACTGCTGAGGAGAAGCAGATGACTCATCCCTGGGCCGGGTTGGGTCCGGTCCGGGTCCAGTCCGGCGGGTATGTTTGAGGTCCGCAATCCTAAGTTACACCCTACCGATTTTGAGTTGGAACTGTTTTAACTTTTTAAAAAAATTTTTAATTGTTTTAAATTTTTTTAAAGTTCAACAAAAGGTTAATACAAGAGAAAGTACTTTATTTTGGCTGTCTCCTCCTCTTTCATTTGCTATCCATTAACAAATATGCAACATAATTCAGAAGTGGCCAATGTGGTACACACCATACAATTAAAAAAGGAAGTTGATTAATTTCCAGCAACAAAAAATTAACATATGGTACGCTTGCATGCATATTTGTATAACCTTATTTTCAGTCTTCTGGGACATGATTCTTTCTTAATTAAATCATACTCACATTTTAAATTGGTACCGAATTTTTGTGTATCTCTAATCTAATCTGGTTAGATTAACAAATATGCAACATAATTCAGAAGTGGCCAATGTGGTACACACCATACAATTAAAAAAGGAAGTAGTGGAATTGATTAATTAATTTTCAGCAGCAAAAAATTCTGATTAACGTGTTATATGCCTGCATGCAAGTTTGTATAATCTTATTTTCAGCCTTTTGGCTGGGGACATGATCAATTCTTATTCTTTCTTATTAAATCATACTCACATTTTAAATTGGTACCGGATTTATGTATATCTCTAATCTAATCTGGTTAATTTTTTTTTCAAAGATTTCAAGTAAAAAAGATTCTAAAAATTAATTTTCGATGGTGGGTGTTGTTACTTTCAATTTGTCATGGCCGCCTATAAAGAAACCAAACAAATCTTGCCAAGTTGTGAGATAAGATACAAGCATTTGATGACATTCAGTAAGCTTTTTATTTCCTCTTCAGCAACGTCAACAATCGAAACAGAGTGAAATCAAATCCTACGAATTAAAATCTAAAAAAAAAAAATTCCATAAATTGATTGCACTTCATTCTTAATTGAAAACTATGACAATTTAAATAAACTAATCACCACCACAATTAGTGAATATTAATACCTCAAGTTAATGACTTAATAACGCTATATTTTCATCGAAGTTAATTATAAGTCTTACAAATTCATCTTACATAAGCTGGTGCTAGTGATCCTTTTACAAATTATTACAAGTTTGCTTCGCTGATTAATTAATAAAGTGAAAACAAAAACAAATAGACCCCACACCAAAAATTTTGCAAACAACCCAACACCACCATCTCCTTTGAAAAAGGAAAAAAGTACAATCAGAGAATTACCACTTTTCTCTTTGTATCATCTGTTATTTGATTCCATATAATGCTTCAAAATAAAAGGAAATCGTTTTGTTTTGCTTTTGTAAATAAGTGAATTTGAAAATATCTGAAAGTTAGTCCCATTTCCTGTACAATTGCCAAAAAAAAAAAAGGGTATATTATTCAATTTGCTGGGGTGGCTTTAGTAGTAGGTGAACTAAGCGGTTGCCTGTAAGTGGCTCCATATGTAAGAAGGCCACAAATTTTGAGTATAGATTTATTAATACAATAATAATTATTATTCTAAGATTCTAATAATTTTTTTGAATTACCTATAAATTGTATGAAAACCTAATGTTTAGGCATCTCCCTATTATTACTTCATTTCATAATTATCTATATATTTGATAATCTTTACTTCAAAAGTATTTTTTTTAATTATAAAATATGATTTTTACGGGATTATAATGATTTTAACCTTTGAACCTTAATTTTGTTAATAATTACATGTAAAAAATTCAATACTTTCCCTTTCAAAAACACAACTACTCTATTAAATTATTAATGTTAATTAGATTTTAAAACTTTTAGTATTCTATTAACTCTATTTCAAATTTCAAAAACTAATAAATATTGAATCAACAATACTCAGCTAAAAAATTATTTACTCTTATATCTACAAAGAAAATTCTTCTTATCTTCTCTATAAAGTTCATTTAACATCTCACACCTTACCATCATATTCGTGTAAACTGATCAACTTTGTATTTGCTATCATTTTAATAATTCTATTTTAAATTATTATTATTCTTATTTTTTAAATTTATTGTATTTTTTTTTATTATATTAATAGATGGCTTGAATCAGCTATGACGTTTGTGATTTAAATAGCATAAATGTTGATAATTGAATCAGATTTAATAAACATGGTGAACTTATTTAATGCTCTTTTAGAAATAAATAGATATCTTTTTATTATTCTTTTTTTTTTGGGGATCATGTTGATAATTGTTGAAATTCAATATATTATTAAAGATAGTTAAATTTTGAGCTGTTTAATGTAGAAAGGCCCCAAAAAAAAATTTGCCTAAGACCTCCAAACTGATAGAGCTGGCCCTGCCTATTTGTTTTTTGAAATTCTTTCATTGATCCTTGGTTAATTCACTAATGTCTAGTTGCTGACGCACGAGCATGTGAAGCTTGCTAAATTATTGGTGGTGTTATTAAAATTAATTTCCGATAATGGGTGTTGTTACTTTCAATTCGTGATGGCTGTGCCTATAGAAAAACCAACCGATATTTACCGTTTTGTGAGATAAGATACAAGCATTTGATGAGATTCAGCAAGCTTTTACTGCCTCTTCAGCAACATCAACATTCGAAACAGAGTGAAATCAAATCCTAGGAATTAAAAATCTACAAAAAAAAAAATTCCTTTTTTCCATAAATTGATTGAACTTCATTCTTAATTGAAAATTATGACAAGTTAAATAAATTAATCACCACAGTTAGTGAATATTAATACCTCAAGTTAATAACGCTACATTTTCATCGAAATTAATAGGTCTTACAAATTCATCTTGCATAAATTGTAAATAATAAGCGTAACTTCTCCATAATACCTCCCAATAATCTGATGCTAGTGATCCTTTTACATATCATTACATGTTTGCTGCAATAATTAACAAATAGACCCCACACCAATACCTTTGAAAAAAAAATCAGAGAATTACCACTTTTCTCTTTGTATCACTGTTGCTTGATTCCATATAATGTTTCAAAATAAAAAGAAATCGTTTTATATTGCTTTTGAAAATAAGCGAATTTAAAAATATCTGAAAATCGGTCAGGAAAAAAAAAAAAAGGCGTAGTTTCCATTTTGTTATTTAAAATTCTTTCATTGATCCTTTGGTTAATTCACCAATGTCCAGTTCCTCAAGCACGAGCATGCGAAGCTTGCTAAATCATTCGTCGTGAACTGGTGGGTATTGTCTTTCATTTCACTTTAATAATCGCGTTATTTTAATAGTGTTACCGGTTTATTAAATATGTACCTTTAACAAATCAGTCGAATTTCTGTTAATACAAAATTTTGTTACATCTTATTTCGAGAGGACAAGAATATAATATGATGACACATATTATCATTGTCATTGTAATTATTAAAAAAAAAATGTAGTGTTCTTATAGTAATAGAAGAGAGATTAAAATTTGTTTATTTTAGCTTGCTTTATAACGAAGGTAGATGCGTTCCATTTTCCTCCATATTCAACATTTTTGTTCTGTACTCAACAATTGAGGAAGGCAAGAATGTTGATATACTTAGCGTGGAAGAAATGATACACTCTCTTCAAACAGTTGAGATGAACCTGTAGCAATGGAAAAAGGAGAAGAGTATAGCTTTATTCCAAGCTAATTATATTCCTGACATAAAAGATGAAGAAAGGGTTTGATATGTTTGGTTCTTTACAAAGTTATGTTTTATTATCTGTGAAGTAATGTGGAGTGTGTCCAATTAATCTTGTCAAATATCAAGCAAAGGCAAGATTCCTGGTTTGGCTTGGCTTGGCTTTTTCTTATTTTATTGTTTTTTCATTTCTGTGCTCCTCTGATTTTATATTCGTGGTGGGCTCCGTTTTTCTTTTCACTTTTATGGTGGGTTTTCCTTGATATCTACGCTTGCTAGACCCCTCACCATCACAAACTCATTCTGCTAATTTGCTTTCTCATTTTGCTTTCTGTAAACTCATAATTCTCTTTCTGTTCTTGTCCAAAAAAAGAAAAGAAAAGAAAAAAAGTAAAAAAAAATGTCAATCATCGGAGAGGCAATCCTGACGGCGTCCGTTGAGTTGCTGGTCAATAAGTTAGCTTCAGAGGGGCTTCGTTTATTTGCACGCCAAGGTCAAATCCAAGCCGATCTAATGCAGTGGAAAAAGATGTTGGTGATGATCAAGGCGGTGCTTGATGATGCTGAGGAGAAGAAGACGACTGATCAGTCTGTGAAGTTGTGGCTTGGCGAGCTTCAGAACTTGGCTTATGATGTTGAAGACTTGTTGGATGAGTTTCAAACTGAGGCTTTCCAGAGGAAGTTGCTGCATGGAAATGGGGAACCAGCTGCTGCCCATGATCAACCCAG
Organism: Clausena lansium; assembly: GCA_030449835.1. Lineage (NCBI taxonomy): Eukaryota > Viridiplantae > Streptophyta > Magnoliopsida > Sapindales > Rutaceae > Clausena > Clausena lansium. Next base: position 758,438 of record JASUUF010000146.1, on the reverse strand, counting down.
CAGCAGTCGTACAAGAACAAGTAAGCTTTGGAAGCTCATTCCTTCTTGCTGCACCACTTTTACTCCGCAATCGATTCAGTTCGATTACGCCATGATGTCCAAAATCAGAGAGATCAATTGTAGATTTCAAGATATTGTAACCCAGAAAGACTCGCTGGGTTTGAACGTAAGTTCAGTTGGGAGGACCAGAAAAGACAGGCAAAAGCGAGAGACAACCTCTCTAGTGAATGAAGCCAAAGTATATGGCAGAGAAACAGAAAAGAAAGAAATTGTTGAAATGTTGTTGAGGGATGAGGATGGCTTCTCTGTTATACCTATTGTAGGTATGGGTGGGCTGGGCAAAACTACTCTTGCTCGGCTTGCCTATAACGATGATCAAGTGCAAGCTCATTTTGATCTCAAGGCATGGACTTGCGTCTCTGATGATTTTGATGTTATCAGGCTTACAAAAACAATCTTGACATCCATTGTTGCTGACCAGAACGTAGATACTCTCAACTTGAATAAGCTTCAAGAGGAACTAAAGAAGCAGTTGTCTCAAAAGAAATTTTTGCTTGTTTTGGATGACGTCTGGAATGAGAATTACAATGATTGGTTTGAGTTCAGCCGTCCATTTGAAGCCGGTGCACCGGGAAGTAAAATTATTGTCACTACTCGCAATCAAGAGGTTGTTGAAATCATGGGTACTGTTCCAGCTTATCAATTAAAAAAGCTGTCAGATAATGATTGTCTAGCTGTATTCACTCAACATTCTTTGGGGTCACCTAAGTTATTGGAGGAAGTTGGCAAGAAGATAGCGACCAAATGCGATGGCTTGCCCTTGGCAGCACAAACACTTGGAGGACTTTTACGTGGAAAACATGACAGACGTGAGTGGGAACGTGTGCTCAGTAGCAAGATATGGGAATTACCAGAAGAGAGATGTCGCATTATGCCAGCCCTTGCAGTGAGCTATTATTATCTTCCTTCAACTTTGAGACAATGCTTTGCATACTGCTCATTGTTACCGAAGGATTATGAATTTGAAGAGGAGGAGATAATTTTATTATGGTGTGCCTCGGGTTTCTTGGATCACAAAGGTGGTGAGAATTCAAGTGAAGATTTAGGCCATGATTTCTTTAAGGAGCTACGTTCAAGATCTTTCTTCCAGCAATCAAGCAACGATGCATCACGATTTGTGATGCACGATCTTATCAACGACCTTGCCCATTGGGCTGCGGGGGAAATATACTTCACAATGGAGGTTAACAAGCAACAAAGTTTTTCCAAAAATCTTCGTCATCTGTCGTACATTCGTGGAAAATATGATGGCGTCCAAAGGTTTGAGAAATTGTATGATATCCAACATTTGCGAACTTTTTTACCAGTAATGTTCTCAAATAGTTTGCCTGGATATTTGGCTCGTATCACTCTTCCTAAGTTGTTCAAACTCCGACGCTTGAGGGTCTTCTCTTTGTGTGGATATGGGATCCATGAGCTACCAGATTCAATTGGTGATTTGAAGTATTTAAGGTACCTTAACCTATCTAAAACTAGTATCAGAACTCTGCCTCAATCAATCAACAGGCTTTACAATTTGCACACACTTCTGTTGGAAGATTGTGATCAACTGAAGAAGTTATGTGCGGACATGGGAAACCTCATCAAATTGCATCATCTCAATAATTCAAAGACAAATTCATTGGAGGAAATGCCACTGGGAATTGGTAAGTTGACTTGTCTTCAGACGTTGTGCAATTTTGTTGTGGGAAAAGACAGTGGTTCCGGGTTAAGAGAGCTAAAGTTGTTGATACATCTTCGTGGGACACTTAACATTTCAAAATTGGAGAACGTAAAAGACGTTGGCGACGCAAAGGAGGCTCGATTGGATGGAAAGAAGGATGTTAAAGAGTTAATGCTTCAATGGACATACAATACCTATGGTTCGTTCTCATTGGAGCCAGAAACTGAAAAGAGCATGCTTGACATGCTACAACCTCATAGAAATCTAGAGCAATTTTGTATCAGTGGCTATAGAGGTACAACATTTCCAACATGGTTAGGAGATTCCTCATTCTCAAATTTAGTGACCCTAAAATTTCGACAATGTGTCATGTGTACTTCCCTGCCATCAGTCGGGCAACTACCCTCTCTAAAGCATCTGGAAGTATGTGGAATGAATAGCGTAATGAGATTGGGTTCAGAATTCTATGGGAATAATGTTCCAATTCCTTTCCCATGCCTGGAGACCCTTTGTTTTGATGACATGCACCAATGGGAAGACTGGATTCCTTATGGATCTAGTCCTGAAATTGAAGGGTTTCCTAAATTGAGAGAGCTTTATATTACAAGATGCTCTAAACTGCAAGGAACATTTCCAGAACACCTTCCTGCATTGGAGATTCTTGTTATTTACGAATGTGAAGAATTGTTAGTTTCAATTACGAGTCTTCCAACTCTTTGCAAATTGGAAATTGGTGGATGTAAAAAGGTTGTGTGGAGAAGTGCAACTGATCATCTCGGGTCACAGAATTCAGTGGTTTGTAGAGATACATTACATCAAGTGTTTCTCGCAGGGCCATTGAAGCCACAGCTACCAAAATTGGAAGAATTGGAGATAAATAATATGACAGAGCAGACATATATATGGAAGAGTCATAACGAATTACTGCAGGACATTTGCTCTCTTAACAGATTGAGGATTGAAAGCTGTCCCAACCTTCAATCCTTGGTGGCGGAGGAAGAAAAAGACCAGCAGCAGCTCTGCGAGTTGCCATGCAGACTTGAATATCTAGAATTGAATGGGTGCGAAGGCCTTGTGAAGGTGCCACAATCATCGCTAAGCCTCAGTTCCTTGAGAGAGATAGAGATCAACGGCTGCAGTTCCCTTGTTACCTTTCCTGAGGTTGCATTGCCTTCCAAGTTAAGCAAAATTAAGATTTGGCAGTGTGATGCACTGAAATCGTTACCAGAGGCATGGATGTACGACACCAATTCATCTCTCGAGATCTTGAGTATTGGGTGTTGCGATTCGTTGACATATATTGCTGGAGTCCATCTACCGCCGAGCCTTAAGATGTTGAAGATCTTCAATTGCAGTAATATAAGGACTTTGACTGTAGAAGAGGGCATGCAGAGTAGCAGCAGCAGCAGCAGAAGGTGCACCTCATCTCTTCTTGAGGACTTAGAAATTAGTTGGTGTCCATCTCTGACATTTATATTTTCAAAAAATGAGTTACCTGCCACTCTTGAGTCCCTTGAAGTTGGCAATCTACCTCAGTCTCTTAAGTCCCTTGATATTTGGAATTGTTCAAAGCTGGAGTCAATAGCAGAAAGGTTGGACAACAACACATCTCTTGAAATGATCAATATTTCTGTATGTGATAATGTGAAAATTTTACCGAGTGGTTTATATAATCTCCGCCAGCTTCGAGAGATTAGGTTACAGTTTTGCAGAAATCTGGTGTCCTTTCCCGAAGATGGATTGCCTTGTGCGAAACTGACTAATCTCGTGATGTATGATTGTGGGAGACTAGAGGCATTACCCAAGGGATTGCAGAATCTGATATCTCTTCAAAAATTAACAATACCAAAGCTCCTAAGCCCTGAAGATGGCCTTCCCACCAACCTTCATTCACTTGTGATTGATGGTAATATGAAGATTTGGAAGTTAATGGTTGAGTGGGGCCGGGGATTTCACAGATTCTCATCTCTGCGAGAACTTACAATCAGTGGATGTGTTGAAAACCTATCATCTTCATTTGTTCATCTTGAAAACCTCACTAATTTGACACTCTACGAGTGTCCCAAGCTCAAATACTTTCCAGATAAGGGCCTGCCTTCCTCACTTTTGGAATTATGGACCTGGAGATGTCCGTTGATAGCAGAGAAGTGCAGAAAGGATGGAGGACAATATTGGGACTTGTTAACACTTATACCTTTTGTTGCAGTAGATTTTAAATGGATTTCTGATGACTCAACATAAACGACTGAAATATTTTATTGTTAGTATTTCTTTTTTTAAATGGATTTTTCCTGGCAGAGCTTAGTAATTAATTAGTACACTGGCGTTTTTCTTTTTGTTGAATAACAAAGATACTAATAAATACCAATTGATCAAGTAAATTAAATTTCAAAACATTGGGAGGTGAAGTGGAGAGATATTAGGGTTAGATTGGATTATGTCTCAGTGTCTGGATAGTTCTTTAGAAGTCTTTGCAAAGGAAACTAAGAGAAAATTCTAGCACAGTGTAGAGACAAGAAGAAACATTTTGCAGAATGTTCTGGAGAAATTTGAAACGCTTCTTTTGATTTGGAAATCTGTGTTGGAAGCTCACTAGAACCAAAATATGCCACATGTTACATAAAATAGTTTTGTATTAAAATACTGGAATGATTGATTAGAGAAACCACAATTTCATCAATTATTATTTATATCAGAAATGGAATTGTTCACGCATAAGTGTAATCGGGAAAATATTTTTTGTCCCAACTCATATAGGAGACAACACTAATCAGTTTATCATGTATATATATATAATCTTAAACATCACAATTGTTGCTAACTGGTTAAAACCAGTTCAATTTGATTTTCAATTTATTCACGACAACTACGTCATGACGGGTATCGGCATCAGGCAATAGAAACAGATCATGACAAATGACAATAGCACTTTCCAGTTATCTATATGTATGAAGTTTTTGAATTTAGCTATGCAGTCCAAAGCTCGTTCAAATTCGCTTTCTTCAATGCATTTGTGAAGCGGTAATAACCAGGAATTCCGGTCCATTCACCACTGTTGATGCATAAACCAGTTGCCTTGACTATGGCTTCTGTTGATGAGGTTATCGATAATACCACTCGGAGGTGGGATGAAAGTCTTTAGGAAGGAAAATTAGATCCCTCAAGTGGCAAAAATATGTTCAACAGATGGAATTTCAAAATCCTCGAGATGAGAAAAAGGGAAAGCTCGATTCAAGGCAAGATCAAGTCAAAAACATATTGCCAATTAAACAAAAATATCGGGATAATAGCTATCATTAAGAAAGAATCACGAAAATGCTCATAAAAATATGCTCTATGCTCTTATCTCCCAGGGGATCAGATTACACCAGCTGCCACGTAACTCCATAATCTCCTAAAATAAAGGGAATAAATCTATAACCGCCATGAAAGACTTCATCCCCATGATGGGATAAAGCCACTATGCCCACGATAACCCCAAAAATAGGGGAATCTTGTCCACTCTATTGATGCACGCCCATTTTCTTCTCCAAAAGAGGTATATAAGGTGAAAAATTCACCATAACCAAGGTATGATCACTGAAGCTAACAAAAAATAAATGATTCTTCATCTCGAAAACGCTATTATTGACTTAAGCATCGGAGTGGGCACGCCGGATGCCACAGCCTCCGGCCCTATTTCACCGCTTTTCTTGTTTGTTACTGTGTTTGCAGGTTACCTCCATCTATTATTCCTAGTTCGACCTTAGGTAGGAAAAAATCAGGCGTAAACAGTGGACGTTAGAAGGAGGGCCTTCTGCCAACACAGTTTTGATTCAATCATGATGAAATCATAGATGCTACAATCTCCAAGTTTGCAGCAGTAGCAAAAAGAAATTCGATCGAAAATAATAATTCGGAAGAAGTGGATCACTACCTTCACCAGACCCGCTATTGTTTAAAAATCTAATCACGCAAGTGTACGTATTGAACAAGTAATAAAGTGAGGAATGAGAGTATCGAACCCACAGGGACTAGTATTATCTTATCACTATCTATCAATTTTTACCTTTCAAGTTTAATCCAAACAATTAAATAAAAGCCTTAACTAAAATTATAACGGTAAATTAAATGCAAAATAAGCAAGAAGATAATTAATGGATGATGAAACCTAGGTTTATAATTTCCCCTAGTAATTCCCTTATTAATCTCATTCTAGTTCTTTTAATTAACCTAATTTAATTATCACTCAGAACACTAAAGTCTCTACAAGCCTCTTTCCATGGTCAAGTAGATATATTACTCAAAATCAACCCACTATATTTCTATGAGGATCAATTGTAAGCAATTCATTAAGTTAAGTTCCTTAATAAGTGCATATGCAATCGAAGCATATTCTACCTGAGATTAACACATGTTATCTGTAACACCAGTTATTTATTTTCCTCTTTTTTTTCTATTTAAGTTGATAATAATGGGTGTTTGTGTTTGAGTAAAACTCACAAATTTATTTTAAATAAGTTACGTATATTAATAGTTTTATTAAAAAAAAACTTAATATCATTATTATCTAATCCTACGGTTTTCCGTACTTATTAAAATTCCTTTAAAGTATTCTAATAAAAAAATCTCTTAGTTGTTAAGGATTTTTAAGAGGGAAAGATTGTCTATTCTCTACACCGTTCTAAAAAAAAATTTATAAAGTCTTTGGAGAAGAAAAAGAAAAGAAGGCTTTATAACTTCTTTGCTGGGTGTTCTTTAAGGTATTAGGTGTTTCTTTAAATTATATGATTGTTTATTGCCTTTAATTACTTGTAACATGACTTGGGTAAGATACATGTGTTTGTTAGGCTACGTGTGTTTGTTATGCTACGATGATATGAAAAGTCTGTATTCTATGCTTTAAATCGTTTTATTTAATTAGAATCACATGAATTAATTTTCATAGACATCCGAAGCTTTTCATTGATATATTTTATGTTGAAAAACTCTGAATATGCAAATTGATATGATTTTTTTTGAAGTTGGGTTATTGGTGCTGGAAAATTCCAATTTTCAGCAGCAGTTCTGACTTTTGCAAATTTTTCCACAAGGTTAAACATCTTTAAAAATTAAGATGATTTTTATATCAACAGATCTATGTCTCATACGATCTCATATTTAATTTCATAATTTTATTCATCATGGTTAAATTATTAAAATTCATAACATGCGGCTGCTGCAGATCTGGAAAACTGTTTTCAGAATTGCGGAAGCTGAAAACATGTAGCAGTTTGGACTATTTTATGAACACTAAATGCCATATTATGATTTTATAATGAAATTTCAATCTTTCCTCTGTCTTTAGAAACTGGAATCGCAATTTTTGAGCATGTAAAATAAAAGATATGAATTTTTGGATTTCTGTCTGCAAATCTGGAATTTTCTGGACAGTTTTGCTACTTTGGTGAAAGGTCAATATTCTGACCCGGTTTTCACTTGTGCTTATTTTTATGAATTTTTGTATGCAATGCTATGTATGTTCACAGTTCATCTGTAAATTTTCATGGCTTTCCAACATGTGTATAGGTTGTCAAAAATCAGCTTGTATAGGATGCTCAGGTTTATTCTAGAATATATCTAGGTGTTGAGATAGTACAAGTGCATATGATATTAAGAATGATTGGAATTATGTTTATGGTCAGAGATGATATTGATGAGGATATTTTTTATGATGATTATAGGACATGGGTGAGCTCGTTGGTTTGTCCTTGAGGTATTTACTGTTGATTGCTAAGGATCGAGGTAAGTAGATTTATGCATGATATGTTTTATGAAAAATGTTGTTTATGTTATAACGATTATGTTAAAATGGAATTTATGAAAAACTGATTTTAAAGGTTATCAAATGAATTTTATAAAATAAAAACACTTTTAAATGAATTTATAAAAATGCATTTAAAATGAATTTTCTTAAGAAATTAGTTTTCTTAAATAATTTTCTAAAAGAATTAAATGATCAAAGAAAGGTTCTTAAATGTTTTAAAAGTCTTTAAATGCTATTTATGAAAGAATGTAATGATGGATTCAAAAATGTTTTGGCTCATTGTCCGTAGTAAATGTATACAATGTTAATGTTATGATGTTATGCGATGTTATGGCCAGCTTGCTGGTATGATGATGATGATCTTGTGCACAAGGATGTTATGTTATGAATAATGCGGGGTATAGTACCCTGAATGATGATGACTATGAGGCATGGGCTACCAATATTTATGTTTTAATGGTTTTATGAATGTTTTAATGTTTTTAATATTTTTACATGAATCCATCCCTTATGTTAAATGAAGATGTTATTATATGATGATATAAACTGTTTCAAAGTTACAATGACAAAGGTTTTCAAATATTGTGCATGGATTTGCTTACCGAGTTGACGGCTCACCCCTCGTCTCTGATATTTTGCAGATTGATTAGAGATGTGGCTTCGGTACTGAGATGGAGAGATTACTTTAGCAGAACTTTGGAATTGCTTTAAGGAATAAACTTTTTGCTAGACTTTTATTTAGTTTAGAGACTTTTATTTGGAGACTTTATTTCAGATGTTTTATGTAAGAATTCAATTGGGTTATGAATAATGATTGCCTATTTTGAGGTTTATTAATAAGAATAAATGACACGAGGTTTCATTCCAATTTTACCCTCGTGTTTTTTCATAGGTAAATTTGGGGGTGTTACATTATCATATATAGGTCTATAGATGCATGACTCTTTCGATATCTATACAATTACACATGTGCTATTTAATTAGTAATCAAGCAATCAAATAGATTAAGCACAAAATATGATAAATAATTAATAAAATGCAATTTTGAAGAACTAAAAATATCAATTAATTAAGGTTCATACTAGGGTCCATTACAAACTTGGATAAAGATATTTAGTTCATAATAAAGAAGAAAATAACATCCATAATAAAATAAAGCATCATTATAATCCAAAACAACAGAAGATGGGTTTAGTAAAAAAAACTCTTAAAAAAGATCTTCAATTTGTTTCCTCTTTTTCTCTCTTTATGTGGCTGCTTCTTCTCTTCTTTTTTTCTTCCTCTTAGCTGCTTCTCCCCTCTTTCAAAAGCTAAAGGTTTCCTTTTATAAAGCTTGGCAAATCCTTGTAGAATTAGGATGCTTGGCCGAATCCAATTTTAAGCAATTAATTTGCTTCACATTTAGCCTTGCACGTGAAGCCCACTTGAAAAGCAACACCCAAATTTAACATTAATCAACATCTTAATCCTTGTCTTTAAAGGATTCCAGCAAAAGCCCAAAACTGCCTCTTTATGCATGCAAATAATTCTTTTTAAAGCCCAAAACCCAATCACGTGAAGCTATTCAATTCAAGCTTATGCCAAAATCTTTCCAATTCCATTTGAATGCATGCATGTGACTTGTACAAGTAATTATTAGCCAGTAAATCTAATAATTTCTCTTAAAGCATTATTCTTTCCCTTTTCCTTTCATAGTCGGCATTTAATTCCATTAAGCTTCACTTTGTTTCTTAGTTTCAGCTCCGCTTTTGCTGATCAAACTCGCACCACATGCTTCCAAATATCAGTGCCTACACAAACCCACATTTAACAAGTAAAACAACTCTAAAATAATTAAAAATGATGCAAATTTCATTCTAAACTTAATTATTAAAGTGGTGTAAAACCACCCAATCAAATACCCCCAAACTTAGTATTTTGCTCGTCCTCGAGTAAAATAGAACAAAACTAAACATGAACACAAAGAACAAAACATGAGTAAAATACAACAAATATTTTTTTCACTTGACTCACCACCATTGCCTCAAAGACCTCCCAAATCAAAGCTCAAGGGAAAGTCATTCATGCTACACAAGTCCTAACTTTCAACTCAAAACATGATTCATCCTCATCTCAAATCCCCCAAGTGTGTGTGTGAAAAACCCTTACATTCAATCATTCAACATTCGGATCAGGTTATGCACTCAAAAGCAAAGAAAACGGATCAAGGATCAATTAGGACTTTATTAAGCTTGTGATGTAAGGCTGGGGTTAAGGTATGACAAAGGAATATTTAGGCTTAAATCACCCTTCAAACATTTAAAACATATTAGCAATCTTTGATTAAGAGTAAATCACAATGGAATACACTCTTCCTTGCATTTCATCACCTTTTCACCCATTTCAACATTCACCACCCACTTATTCACTTTTTTTTTCTTTCTTTTCTTTTTTTTCTATTTTTTCTAGTATTTTCTCTTTCTTTTTTTCCGAAACAACTTTGTAATTTCATCACATTTTAATATAAATTGAAGCTTTTTCTCCCAAAAATTTCAATCATTATGCTCAAAACTACATCCTCCCACTCAAACTTTGTACCACAATGGATTTTTACAAGTATGCTCATCATGCTTAAGAGGTGATGGGTAATATTTGGAGAAAAATCATTTAGAAGGGCTATGCTACTTATGTGTGTAAAAACAATGAAAATGGATATAAAGACTCAAACAAGGTAGCAACGGATATATAATTAGCATAAGGTAGGCTTGGAAAAGGCTCAAAGGGTCCAAAGATGGCCTAAAATCATTTCTTTGACAAAGCAAAGTCTAGGATTTCGCCTCAAGTTCTAATCAAATAGGTTCTAGAGTTCATTGAGATCACCATAAATACTTGACATGCATAAAATTTCTCTAGACATTGTAAATAATCAAACAATCAAGTTGTGTGATTAAAAAATCAGGAATTCAAGACAAGTCTAAACCATGCAAGAGTCAACATCCAAACAAATGCACACAATTCCTCTCCAATGAGCTATTCTCGGTCGATCATTCTCATCATTGGTGGTGGTTTGTCACAACAAATTTTTTTTTTTTGAAACATGAAACATGCACATGCAAGACATAAATGAAAACATGCAAAATATGATAAATGCATGCAAAACACAATCAAAACAAAAACAAACAAAGTTCTCCACCCCCAAATTTAAAATCTACAATATCCCCAATGTAAGTAAATTAATCATAGAGAAGGAAAGAGGCTTGTGAACTAAATATTTTTATCTAGGTTTGTAATGGACCCTAGTATGAATCTTAATTGATTGATGTTTTTAGTTTTTCAAAATTGTCTTTTATTAATTATTTATCATATTTTGTGCTTAATCTATTTGATTGCTTGATCACCAATTGAATAGCACATGTGTAGTTGTACCAAGAGTTCATTGATGGTGGCGGAGTTAAACAAAACTTCTTTGCCTCGGACTGTCACCTTATATGTTGAGCTCAAGTGTAGTGAGGATTCAGGAACATTAGCATAAAATTTGCGCACAACAGTCACGATGGCAAGTGGTGGTGTTGCGCAAAAATGTCTTCCAATTCAAGTCTTGGATTGTACGAAATATCTCACTCCCCAGTTTCACCTCGAGATCCCTCTCTTTAATAGTGGACTTGTCTTGAAGGCACGTAAAGCGTTCTTAAGCTTGCGGGCTAATAAACTGGTGCTCTTCGAGTGAAGAAGAGGAAACTTGACTGGTGCGTGAGCGCTTGGGAGCCATAACCTCCACTCAAAGACAAGATGAAAGTTTCAAAGCAAAACGGGAGCATAAAGTCAAAAGAATTAGCAATTTGTCATCAAATCAAATCAATGAAAATGCCACAAGGTTATTCCAATTAATCCTATAATGCTCTCCAATACTTAATCACATTAGGAAATCAATCAATTAATCGCACAAGTTAGAAAAGGATTTGAACATTAAGCATTTAGGGAACGTTAATCAAACATTTAGTGCACACAAAATTTTCAACCAAATTATACTTATAACATCCTCTAATATATAATAACAATATCACAAGTCAATGTAAGTCAAACTTCATAGAAGGAAAGCAACTAAAGTTCATTGGGGAAATTCACCAAACGCCTAGTGTGCACTAGTTTTCATCCCAAAAAATCTAACACAAAATATTGAATCAATCAACCAAAGTCTTAAAAAAATTAAGTTTAAACTAAAGAGCATGAGAGATAAGAATAAAAACCAACGTTGGAGTGCTAATTTTGTCGTCGGATTCCAGTGGAGATGATGGCAAGCGACGGCAGCATGGCTATTTCCGGTGGTGAAGTCGGCGTAGTGAAACTTGCTCCGGTGAGTTGTAATGGTGCCTTTGATGCTTGGTGGAAGGTGTTGATATTGAGGGAATTGGTGAGGTTAAGGTTTAGTTTAGAAAGGACAGAAGAGATGAAGAGGGATGAAGAAAAGCTGAAAAAAATTGGTTTTGATTTGTTTTTTTATTTTTTATTTTCATTTTTATTTTTTCTATTTTGAGGCAGCTGCCTCATGAGTGCAGTAGCTCTCGGGTACGAGGCCAGCTACGCACACGCTGGAGGTAGCTGCACCTGTTCAGGTGTGCGAGCCTCTTGGACGCTGTTTAAGAGGCAGCTGCGCACGGTATGGGTGCAGCTGCGCGCGGTATAGGGATAGCTGCTCGCATGCAGGTGTGCGGCTGTAGCTTTTTTTTTTTAAGAACTTAATCTCCCCTTCTTTTGTCTGTAATCACCAATCCTCCAAACTTGCAATTTGATACTTTGCAAAAAATAATTAAATAATTAAATAAATAGTTGAAAAACTAATTTTAAGAACTTAAAAATAAAAACTTAAAGGAAATAAACAAAACAAAAGCAATAAAGTTAAATGGAATTGGGTTGCCTCCCAATAAGCGCTTGATTTAAATTCATCAGCTTGACTCGCTCTAGCTTTAAGCCGAATTAGTCAGAGTGATGGAGGATTTTTGTCAATCAAATCCACCACCGTTGTAATGTTTGAGACGCTGCCCATTAACCTTGAAAGTGAGGTTCGTCTCTTCATTCTTCAATTCTACAGCACCATGTGGAAATATTTGGACAATGGTAAATGGTCCTCACCATCGTGACTTGACCTTACCTGGAAAAAGCTTTAAACGTGTGTTAAATAAAAAACTTGATGACCTACTTCAAAGCTTCTGACCAGACCATGATCTTTTTGTCATGCCACTTCTTGGTTCGCTCCTTATAGAGTTTGGCATTCTCATAGGCTTGGAGATGAAACTCATCGATCTTATTTAATTGCAACAAACGTTTCTCACCAACAGCATCTTGTTCAAAATTGAGCTTTTTGATTGCCAAATATGCTTTTTGCTCCAAATCCACTGGTAGATGGCGTGCTTTCCCAAAGACCAAGCAATATGGTGACATGCCAATTGGTGTCTTGTATGCAGTCCGATAAGCCCATAAGGCATCATCCAAACTTTTGGACCAATCCTTCCTTGATGGATTCACTGTTTTCTCCAAAATCCTCTTGATCTCCATATTAGAAATCTCCACTTGCCCACTGGTTTGCGGATGGTAAGCTCACTACAAGAAAATGATGCTTTCGCCACAAAGCAAAATTTGTGGCCTATAATGACATTTAGCCACGAAAATGCTGTATCATAGCTAAATTTTGTGAGAGAAATTATAAATATTAAATTCATCCATTTGCCACAAATAGTTTGTGGCTAAATACTATTTTTTAGCCATGAAAATGAAGATCGTTTCTAAAAGCTTGCGCGCACATTGAGAAATTTTGCACCTTACAATTAGCCACGATATTAGGCACGAAAATTTGTGGCTAAATAAAGTAGTTTTAGCCACGAAATGTTTGTCACTGAACAATGTCATAGGCCACAGAATGACTTTGTGGCTATATGTATTGGTTTTGGCCACGAATACTTTTGTTGTTAAATAATTTTATCGGCCACGAAATCAAATCGTGGCTATATGTGTTGTATATAGCCACAAAAAAATTGTCACAAAAATAAAAATATAGGAAACAAATTTATTCTTGGCTGTAGAATGCTTTAGCCAAAAAAAACTTGTAGCCAAAATGTACTGCTTCATAATTTTAAATTTATTCGTGCTTTCTGGCAATATTAAAAATATTATTTTTTTAATAATTGCAATAAATTTACTATTAGGAGAGTGAACGTTACAAAGAGTTCGGGTAAAAATATAATATTTTGATAGAATAAATATTGTCTAAAATTTATAGATAAATAAATTTTTAATATTTTTATAACTTATTTATAACATATTCATAATATATTTCTAATAAATTATTACCTTAGATAGAGTTACTTATATAATACATTAGGCTAATATGAATTTATTGCCTTAGACTGAGCTACGTATATAATTCGTTAGGCTAATATAATACTATAACCTTAGATTGCGTTACTTATATAATACGTTAGGGTAATAAGAAATTATCTCAGATTATGTTAATTACTATTTAATTGGTTAGGCTAATTAATACTAGCATAGTTTAAGAAATTGAATATTGTAAGATTGGTCTGTACACATATCCATATAATAATATACTTTATTTTCTACACATATCGATAACATTTGAACTAATAAATGTTGAATTGTGTGTTTGTGTTAGCAATTAACATAAAAAAGTCATTAATTATTACTTTTCGTTGTCCACTATATATATATATAACAAAACAAAAAAAGATACAATTGAGAAATAGAATTCATCTACAAGTAACAATCACTTTTGTACAAATATATATCCCTTATCAAGTGAACACAAAAAATAATTTAATTGTGACAAAGCATCAGCAAAAAAATTAACACCCACAGATGTATACAAAATATCATTATTATTACTTAAATGAAAACAATAAATCTGAGTACCAATTCTTAAAAAATTTACTAATTATATAAATATAAATACAAAATAATTATTGCTTTAATAAATAAGAAAATTTCATTAAATGGCCTAATCATTATGATGTTACTTTTAGAAAAATACTTGTTACTAAGGAAGTAGATGTACTTTTATTAATATAACATTAAGTAAATAACTTTATTTTATTAAAAAATAATAATTTTGTTAACAAAAAATATAAAACTTTTTTGGTAAGCGCCTAAATTAAAAAAGCGGCAATTTATCGTGCCAAAACTTAACCCAATTTTTCAATAACCTAAGTTTCACTAAAATCTCTCACAAGTTGCGCAGAAAACTCTCCTCCCAAGTCATGACGAACCCTTCAATCTATCTCTGAATCCTCCCTCATCATCTGAAGCCACCACAAATCCTTCCCTCTATCTCGTGCCAATTTCATATCTGCTCCTCATTCCAATTTCAAATCCCAAGTCTTTGAAAATTCGGTAATTTCATTATTTATAAATTCTTCAATTACTTTACTTGATTGGTATTTTATCTTAGTTCTTATGCCTCTTTATTTGTTGTTGCAGAGAACAATAATTACTTGATCGAAGGTTCAAGCATAATTAAGGTGGGTCATGTTTGTTTTTCTTGTTTTTCTCCCTATTGACATAGGATTTCATTCTTATGGGCAATGAGTTCTTTTTTTGTGTTTTATCTAATCTTTATTTAGTAATTAAGATATTGTAAGAGTGAAGAAGAACTGGGTCTTTGTACAAATTAATTAAATCAGATGGAATTGAGAAACCCAATCTTGAATTGTGTTTTGTTCTTCAAACTAGAAATATTAGTTTCACAAAAATAAAATCTCTGTTAAGGTACCTTTGGAATTTAAAAATTTATTTAGGAATAATGATTACATTTTTTGCCTTAGGAAGACATTTCACTTTTCATTTTCTAAATCTAATAAACAACTTATTATTTCATATTTTATTATTTGTTTTGTAAGTTGTCCCATGTTTTCCAGCAGACATGTCACATCAATTATTACATTTCAGTTTATACACTGCCGGTTAGAGCTTGCTTCGTTACAAGTTGGGGTATTTTTGTCTTTTAATCAGTCAACATTAGTCAGTGTTAAAGATAACGGTTTTTGGGGGGTGGATTGATGTTTCCGTATTTTCTGGAAGTGAATTGAAGTATGTCAATCTAATAAGGGGTATGACGAATTTTACCCCATGAAAAATCATATTGCATTTCATGTAACAAACTTTTACGCACGCCACAACTCTACAGAAAATTAACTAAAACCAAATTAAATATCCAAGCTGTAATTAGCTGTTGATCAAAGGAAAACAAGAAACAAATGAATTTGTAATGGAAGCATTCGGGCCCTTCTGCATGAACTACGTATCCCTAGAATTTTGGTTGCATCCATTCTAGCAAAACTATGTAATATCTGATTTTGGTTTGGGCTACAAGCGAACATGCAGCTGAATCTGATTAATTAAAAATTTAAAACTGTACCCAAAGGAAAGAAGAAAATTACGAGCAGCTCTAACAAATGCAGGGGATGCGTGCATATTAATATTTCTCATCAAATCATCACCCATTGTGCTCTGCATCATTTAGTGGTTAGTGATGCAGATGTTTGATAGCATGAATCAGGTGTTTGCTGAAATGTCTCAAGAAAGGACCCTTAAGTATTCATCATCAACATTCATTTTGAATCACAAGGATGCAACGTGGACAAACAAAGATGTAGTTGTAGCTTTGACAGTGCACATGTTATAGCCGTTAGATTAAACAAATGTAAACCATCAGATGACGTTTTGTGTATATATATAGATTCAAAATGAATTGAACATTGCTGTGATGTGTGTGCATTATTCCCTCATTTTGTTTT
Source organism: Clausena lansium (assembly GCA_030449835.1). Taxonomy (NCBI): domain Eukaryota; kingdom Viridiplantae; phylum Streptophyta; class Magnoliopsida; order Sapindales; family Rutaceae; genus Clausena; species Clausena lansium. The sequence goes on along the minus strand of JASUUF010000146.1, from coordinate 742,147 downwards.
CATTACATCACTTTTAAGATTTTTTTTTTCAATAATTTTCAGTTTTCTGACAAATGCTACATAATATGATCGTGTCCTAATTAATAACACAAAGCGTAAATGCAGCTCTAATCTTTTTCAAACTTAGCCACAGTTGTTGAATATATAAATACTCAAGTGTTCAGTGTTCTTCATTAAATTAGCATGATTGGACATAATAAAATAATGAAAATCAAATTATTATGATGGTTGGATTAGGCAGCTAGATTAGTGTTATTTTGTCTAAGTATCAAGGATAACATTCAATTATATATATAATATGTCCTTAACATTTTCTCTTTTAATTAATTTATTATTATAATTTATAAATTTATTTTTTAAAAAATAGAGGATCGCGCTTAACCTGAACTTATTTTGCTTAAGTCCAGCCTAAGCCCTCATGTGAAGTGCCGGGTCAAAAACCCGCAAGCCTAGGTTGGGCCGGCCTGGACTTTTTGGCCTACCCTAGTTCTTTCAATAAAACTCTTTTTAAGTCATTACAAAATTCAACTTAATTTCGGCATTTTACCGTTATGCATATTCAAATTTTCTCTATGGCTTTTATAGTATGTCACAATAAAAATTTTCAGAATCATGCATTTGAGAAGAATAAACACTTGGGCGAAAAGGAAATTACTGCTCTTTTTGGGAATATAGAGGATCACATTGGATTGTTCGTTGTTAATTATGATGGGAAAAATAATATTGGTATTTTAATTATCATCTAGCTAACGCATGTGCACTAGTTTCATTTGTGTCTATCACTGGAAAGTAGAGTTGCTTGAATGAATAGTGTCATATCACAAAAACTCAAAACTCAATTTCATTGCCTGAGCATACCGTGCCATTCGTAGCTCAAAAGTGTAATAACATTGAACATTCAGCTAGCTAGCTTATACTAATTGATTAATACGACTACTAGTTCTTTGTGATTAATTAAAAGAGAAAATATTTGACAATCACAAAAACAACAACTATTCACTCCAATAAACAACATAACAAATACATGGTCTGTATTAAAATTTAAAAAAATAATAGAAAAAGAAAAAACGAAACTTAAATCTTTAACTCATAAATCAATAATCATTTAAAAAATTTAAAATTATAATACGAAATTCTCTCTTAAGCATTGATTAATTAAGAGAGTGTTTGAATTAGAAAATTTAGTATTAAAAAATAAAATTTATAAATTTTTATTTGCTTCATTTTCTTTATATATTATTTTATTTTGACATATTCCTTTTCTTTAATTAATTGTTGATTATAACAATTTATTAATTATTAACTCACCTTAAGTTTACAACACTTAAAAAAATTAAAAAAAGTGAAAGCCCAAGCTCAGCCCTAACCCGGCCCTTATACACCCCTACAATGGCCTTGGGCCTGGGCTTGGAAAACCCCGACCTAAGCTTACAGTTTGCCACCCCTCAAAGAATTATTGATAAGCCCAACTCAACCCAACTAGTACAACCTGCACTTATACAGGTTAGCAGACACATTTTAAAATGATATAGTCTGGTAACCAATCATTCATAATTAACCAGATCGTTGACCTAACTTGACTTAACATAAAGATATTCTCTTTTTTTTTTTTACAAAGAGGAAGTTCTAATGTCTAATTTTATTCTAATAATTTTGGCACTCAAAAAAAGAGAGAAAATCAGTATTTAAATTTCAATTAAAGTTAAAAAAAACTTACTTCTAAGTTTTGATACAAAACATGATTTCTCATAAAAAAAATAATAATTCAATGAAATTTGTTTCAATGATTTTTAACGTTATCAAGCTAATGATACATGTGATGATGCTTAAATTTTTTTGATTAATACAACGTTCCTTTTAAATCTCACCTTGTCACGTTAATTTATCCTACAAAAGATCACGAACAATATTTAATAAGTAAAATAGAACAAAATTTACTATAAAAAATATAAAAGATTAAAAATTCGTATATAATAGTAAATTTCTTTTGCCTTGTTAATTTTTTTTTAATTTTTAGTGACGATAAATTATTTTTATACTTTTTTTTGTACACTGATGTTTATAATATATAAAACCCAAAAAATATTTTAAAAAAGAAAGAGAAAAAGAAGGGCAAAAACCGAACGGCAAATCTAAGATGACCAGCCGTGAGTGTAGAAGCAACTGAATAATGAGACTCAAACTGTTCACTGAAGAACAATTAAGGGGGAGAAACAGAGGCCGAGTGAGTCATTGTTTCTCAACGCTGAAGATGGGGACGTCACCGGTGGTGAACACGTACCCGCTGTCGAGTTACACATTAGGCACCAAAGAGCCGATGATGGAGAGGACACCTCCGTCGCCGATCGCCTTGCTCGCATGAAAGTCAAGTACGTTTTTATTTATTTCTTTTTTTTTCTCTCCTTTTTATTTTATTTTTTAAAATTTTAAATTAACAGTTTCTCCATCTCTCTTGTACGATATGAAAAACCCTAGATAAATCATATAGATTGTTTTTTTATTTTTTTTCCAGAAAAAATGTTGGCTTGTGTTTTGATAGAATTAACATGTATAAGTGATCCGAAATCTTGGTTTCATTTTGTGCTACATTATTTGTGACTTAAAGATCCTAATTTTGATGAAAAATAATTTGGGAAAGTTTTGAATAAAAATTGTCCTTTTTTTTTTTTAGCACCGGATTACGATCTTGGTTTGTAGGGGAAGAAGAAATAATTTGTGTTATAAGAAATATTGCAGCTTTGGAAATTTATGTTTGGAGTAGAATGTGTTTACTTTGGAATTGTGGGTTTCGGCTGTATGAAATAGGGCATGAGGACGAGTGTTGAAGCAATTTTACTGGTATGTTTTGTTTTTGTTAATTGAGTTACATTTTTAACAGCTTTATGTATAATTTTGTTGTGAAACCTCATCCATTGATTTTGGACCTGGCACATGTGTGCAGTTTTTTCTTGTTTAATACCTGTTTGTAATGGTAAATTTTGAGCTTCTACAATTCAATCTTTGCTAGTTTTACCTTCAAATGGTTGAATCATTCAGTTCTGACTTCATTAGACCGGACAAACCAATTAGACTTTAGAAATTATAAGACCATTGAGGAATGAAAATGGGCCATTCTCCAAGCTGTCTTTGCGGTTTGCAACCCTTAGCTTATGATTCATGGTTGTCATCAACATTTGCCTTTCCATATGACTTATGGACTGTTTAAAGAATATTTGCAGAGAACACTATTCGGAAGCAACAAAATTCGGAACATGTTGATTGTATCAAAATTCAGAAGCAACAAAATTTTCAGATTATCTTGGGCAAGGACACTATTGCTGATGTACTTCAATAAATTTGCTATATGTTGTTTTATCTTGCAGGTTCAGGAGCATAATCATCCTCACATACTACTTCTGCAAATTGGAAACCCATTCTGCAAACTTCGTGGTGGGCATTTAAAGCCTGGAGAGAATGGCACGATCTTACTGTTCTACATCATTATTGTGTGGGTCCCTTTTACTTATGTTGATTGGAACTTATGTTGTTTATGATGTCTATCCTTTTCACTGTTTTGGACAGAAATTGCGGGGTAGAAAAGGAAGCTGACCAGCAAGCTTGGGGCGAATTCTACTGCTCTTGTGCCTGACTGGCAGGTGTTATATCCTGTTTCGCTTCAATTATTTGAGTGTAGACTTGAGAGTTCAGAATAATGTCAATGGGAAAACTTAAAAAGAAGTATTAACCAGATTAAGTGCGACATGAGAGGGACTGCTGATAGAAAATATATTCTGTGTCAATTAGGAATGCATTGGCTGGGAAATTCAAGCCTTCTTATTTGCTCATTTGTGCTAAAATAGTAATATACATTTAGTGTGTTTAGTGATAGATGAGAAAAGTAGCATTTCATCATGTATCCTAGATGCCAGCTGTATCAGGAACTGCAGATATTGGAAGAAATGGTCGGAGGGCATTTTTCCTTTTAGCCTTTTTTTAAGCTTGTGAGGATATTTCAAGTTTTCGGATCTAATTATTTTATTATGTTCATCTCGTTTTGCCGACTTCTTATTGCAGATTGGTGAATGTGTTGCAATCTGGTGGAGGCCAAACTTTGAAACCAGAATGTATCCTTACTGCCCTCCCCACATCACAAAGCCAAAGGTAAAAGTTGTTTAAAGCACTAAATGATGATTTTTTCATGTTGTGGACCTCGAGTCATTCTTAATCTTTATTTTTTTTCTTCACGTCGCTAGTGTCATGGGTTCACTCATCCCATCTCTTTTCTTGCTTCATTTTTTGTAATGCAGGAGTGTGAGAAGCTTTTCCTTGTTCACTTGTCTGAGAGAGAGTACTTTGCTGTGCCCAAAAATTTGAAACTCCTTGCTGTACCATTGTTTGAACTCTATGATAATGTCCAGGTATTTAGAATTCATGCCTTTCATCTCTTTGCCAATATATTTTATCTTGGAAGTTTACATTAGTTTTATGCTGTTAAGATTTTTGACTGTCAACTTTTAACTGCCAGATTTCCTATTGTATAGGTAGATAGAGATTTTGCTTGGGACTGAATTTTCCGTTTTCTGACAAATGCAACATAATATGATCATGTCCGAATTAATAATTCAAAGCATAAATGCAGCTCTAATATTTTTCAAACCGAGCCAAAGTTGTTGAATGTATAAATACTCAAAGTATTCAGTGTTCTTTATTAAATTAGCATGATTGGACATAATAAAATAATGAAAATCAAGTTATTATGATGGTTGGATTAGTTAGCTAGATTAGTGTTATTTTGTCTAATTATCATGGATAAAATTCAATTATATATGTCCTTGGTATTTTCTCTTGTAATTAAAATCATAAAATGGCTTGCAATATTGACCATGTATTTGTTATGTTGTTTACTGGAGTGAATTGTTGTTGTTTTCGTGATTGTCAAATATTTTCTCTTTTAATTAATCACAAAGAACTAGTAGTCGTATTAATCAATTAGTATAAGCTAGCTAGCTGAATGTTCAATGTTATTGCACTTTTGAGCTACATATGGCATGGTATGCTCGGGCAATGAAATTGAGTTTTGAGTTTCTGTGGTGTGAAACTATTCAATCAAGCAACTTTACTCTTCAGTTGTAGACACAAATGAAAGTGCACGTGCATTAGCTAGATGATAATTGAAAGACCAAGATTATAATCCTATCATAATCAACAGCTAACAATCCAAGAAGTAACTGAAGCTGTGGCTGTGCCCAAGCAAGTCCAGTCGCTACTCTTAAAAATTCGGGTTATTGTGCCTAAAGGGCTTCCTACATCATATAAATTACACTGGTTCTTCATAATTATTAGAACATTAACATGAGTAGTTTGAAAGTAATAAAGAGATGGGTTTTTTATTTTGAAATAATCAGAATTGATTGAAGAATATGATTAAAAGGATGGGACTATTTATAGTCGAAAATTTACTCAGAATGCCCTTTTATTATGTGAACTATCTAATAGATTTTAAGAATTTTCTTTTTTACTCTGAACACTTTGTAAATATCAAAACACTGCTCGATAACATTCCTTCTATTATCTTTATTTTTCTTAGTACATCCATAAAAATATTCATCACACCAAGATTAATTATCTTTGCTCTCCTTATTTTTCTTAGCCAAGCAAGTCTTCAAAACAAAGAATTTTCTTGTGATGCCATGATCAAGAATGTTGCTGCCCTAACAGCAAATGGCATTGCAAGAATGTAGAATGCCACATGTTACCTAATCTGTTCTAAATCAAGATTAGGATTAGGAACCACGCTTCCTCTTCCTGCCACTCTAACATAACTGGTGAATATTGTTGATTTACCAAATCTGGAACGCCTGTCTTCTTCAATTGTCAATCATCAAAACCTGACAAAGTCAAAACTCTGTAATTGTCCCATGCTCAAATACTTTCCAGAGAAGGACCTGCCTGCCTCTCTTTTGCGAGTAGAGATCTCGGGTCGTCCCTTGATAGAAGAAAGGTACACAAAGGATGGAGGATAGACTAGTGGACTGGTATTTGAAACAGAGGAGGAATGAGTACTGAACTGTAAAAATTAATTAATTATTCCTACTGCATAGGTTTGTAAGTTTCATTTAAAACAGAGGAGCTAGGACTGTATTAATTAATTTCTTATTGGGTGGGTGTAATATGTAATGGCCTCTACTCTGTATATTTCTTGATGTTATTAATATTGATGTTGTATCTTGGCTGAGTTGTAGCCTTCGAATTGCCATCGGATGGTTCAATAGCCAAGCAAGTCTTCAATTATTTGTTAATCTAGTGCTCGACTTATATACAACTAAAAATCAATTTGATTCTTTGACTAATAAGAATTGTCATTCTGAACTAAGGGCCATTGAGCTTAGGATTATTTCAAGTTGGAAAATAGTGAGCCAGAGGTTCAGGAGATTTATTTTTGTATGTATCTAATCAAGTAAAAATGGAACCTGCTTTGTAGCTAGACACAAGTTTCATTGGTTATGAACGCACTTTGTTTGCACAGTCAAAATAAAATTCAAAATCCGTATTTATTGGTTGAGGTATTCGATCTTCCAAAATTTTGTTTAAAGAAAAAAAATATATAAATCTTAGATGAAGGAATACAAATCGCAGGACCACAACAAATATCCTAGAGTGAGGGGAAACTTTATTTATGGTAACTTCAATAACTAAAAAAAAAAAAAAATTAAAAGAAAGCACAACGTGTGCTACCGAAATTACAGAAGCGGATTATGACAATGAAAATAGCTTTTATTTTTTGTTAAAGTGGATTTTATTTGGTAATTATACACGTGCTTATGTACAGTAGCTAACATTTTATAATAGTAATAGCAGACCGTGCTTCTTTTTTGGAAAAAAAAAATTTCGCAGCATTCGTTTCTGGAAAAAATAAAAAATATATGTATAATGGTAAATATTTGCCCTGGTTTCCTTTGCTGACTTGCTCTGCCCAAATTGTAGGGTCTTCATTATTTGTCTATTTTCGCGATTACTTTGTAAAACTCTGAAATTTGCCCTGGTTTCCTTTGCTTACAATTACTTGAGTTTTCACAAACTATACCAAACTAAACTCATTCCTTAAGCATGTCTCTTTTAAATACATATTAATAATCACCTAATTCGAAGCTAAATTTATATTATATGTATTTATGACTTTTACAAAATTTGTTCTTATTATTGTTCTTGTAATTGATTTTGACTTATCCCATCACCAATTTTTTTTTGTGTACAAAAATCAAATCTCTTTTTGACATTCTCTAGAGTTTTTGGTCCGAATTAATTGAACTTCTAATTAATTTGTAGTTACAAAATGGTTAGTGAAGTGATAAAATAAACTCAAAGCATTGCTTATGTATCTTTTACTTTTAATTGTCAAACTATTTTCTTGCAAATAATAATATGATATGCCATACAAGTTTGTATAATCTTATTTTGAGTCTGTTGGGACATGATCAATTCTTGTTCTTTCTTATTAAGTCATCCTCTCATTTTAATTGGCACTGAATTTATGTATATCTCTAGTCTAATATGGTTAATTTTTCTTTTCAATGATTTCAAGTAAAAGAAGATTCTTAAAATTAATTTTCGATGGTGGGTGTTGTTACTTTCGATTCGGGATGGCTGCCTATAGAGAAACCAACTGATATTTGCCAATTTGTGAGATGAGATACAAGCATTTGATGACCTTCAGCAAACTTTTACACCCTCTTCAGCGACGTCAGTAATTGAAACAGAGTGAAATCAAAACTTGGAAATTAAAAAATTGATTGCACTTCATTCTTAATTGAAAACTATGATAAGTTAAATAAATTAATCACCACAATTAGTAAATGTTAATACCTCAAGTTAATGACTTAATAACGCTACATTTTCATCGAAATTAGTAAGTCTTACGAATTCATCTTACATAAATTGTAAATACTAAGCGTGACTGACTAACTTCTCCATAATATCTCCCAATAATTTCATCTTTGCTTCGCTAATCAATTGATAAAGTTAAAACAAAACAAATAGACCCTTACGCCAATAATTTTGCGAACAACCCAACCCCACCGTCTCATTTCAAACAAGAAAAAAATGGAATCAGAGAATTAATTTTCTAGTTATTTCACCGTTACTTGAATCCATAAAATGTTTCAAAATAAATGGAAATCATTTTGTATTGCTTTTGAAAATAAGTTATTTGAAAATGTCTCAAAATTAGTTCCATTTCCTGAACAATTATAGGAAAAAAAGAAAAAAGGTGTAGTTTCCATTTTGTTATTTAAAATTCTTTTATTGCTCCTTTGGTAGTTTGGTTAATTCACCAATATCCAGTTCCTCAAACACGACATGCGAAGCTTGCTAAATTATTGGTGGCGGACTGGTGGGTATTGTCTTTCATTTCAATTTAGTGTAATAATCGCGTTATGTTAATTGTGTTATTAGTTTATTAAATATATATATGTACCTTTAACAAATGAGAAGAATTCCTGTTGATCCAAAATTTCGTATACCTTATTCCGATAAAATAATATGATGATATATATTGTCATTGTCATTGTAATTAAAAAAAAAATGTAGTGTACTTGTTGTAATAAAAGAGCTAGAGATTATTATTATTATTTTAATACAAGCTTGCTTTACAAGTAAAAGGCTTCGAAAGCGAAGGTAGATACATTCCATTTTCCTCCTTAATCAACAATTTATTTTTCTTTATTCAAAGAAAGCAAGAATGTTGATATCCTCAGTGTATAGAAGAATTGACAAACTCTCTTCAAACTTCTGAAATGAACCTCAAGAGACGGTAAGAGGAAGCTTTATTATTCCAAGCCAATTATGTTCCTGACATTTAAGATTAACAAAAGGTCATTGCTTTGGTTCTTTACAAGTTTTATTCTCTCTGAAATAGTGCCTAACTAATCATGTCAAGCAAAGGCAAGATTCTTGGTTTGGCTTTTATGTAATTTAATATGTAAAGCAAAGGCATGATACCTTATTTGTGTTATCTAAAATTTCGTTACACCTTATTTCGACGCGACAGGAATATGAATATAACATTGCGTTGCTAATTGGCATTGTGATTATAAAAAAATGTAGTGCACTTATAGTACTAAATAGAGAGATTAAAATCTTTTATTTTAGCTTGCTTTTATAAGTAGAAGACTACTAAAGCGAAGGTATATGCATTCCATTTTTGTTCTTTACTAAACATTTGAAGAAGGCAAGAATGTTGTTATTCTTAGCGTACAAGAATTGATAGACTCTCTTCAAACATTTGAGATGAACATGTAGCAACGGGAAAAGGAGAAGAGTATATGTAGCTTTATTCCAAGCTAATTATATTCCTGACATATAAGATGAAGAAAGGGTTTGATAGGTTTGGTTCTTTACAAGTTAAGTTTTATTATCTGTGGAATTTGTCCAATTTATCTCGTCAAATATCAAGCAAAGGCAAGATTCCTGGTTTGGCTTTTATTTTAATTGAACATGTAAAGCAAAGGCATGATTCTTGGCTTGGTTTCTTTTCACTTTTATGGTGGGTTTTGCTTGATTTCTACGCTTGCTAGACTCTTCACAATCACAAACTCATTCTGCTAATTTACTTTCTCATTTTGCTTTCCATAAACTCAAAATTCTGTTTCTTTCTTTGCCCCCCCGAAAAAAAAAAATGTCAATCATCGGAGAGGCAATCCTGACGGCGTCCGTTGAGTTGCTGGTCAATAAGTTAGCTTCAGAGGGGATTCGGTTGTTTGCACGCCAAGAGCAAATCCAGGCCGATCTAAAGAAGTGGAAGAATATGTTGGTGATGATCAAGGTGGTGCTTGATGATGCTGAGGAGAAGAAGAGGACTAATCAGTTTGTGAAGTTGTGGCTTGGCGAGCTTCAGAACTTGGCTTATGATGTTGAAGACTTGTTGGATGAGTTCCAAACTGAGGCTTTCCGGAGGAAGTTGGGAGAACCAGCTGCTGAACATGATCAACCCAGCAGCAGTCGTACAAGAACAAGTAAGTTTCGGAAGCTCATTCCTACTTGCTGCACCACTTGTACTCCACAATCGATTCAGTTCGATTACGCCTTGATGTCCAAGATCACAAAGATCAACGACAGATTTCAAGATATTATGACACAGAAAGACTTGCTGGATTTGAAAGTAAGTTCAGTTGGGCCTGGGAGGACCACAGACGACAGGCAAAGACAAGAGACAAGTTCTTTGGTAACTGAAGCCAAAGTATATGGCAAGGAGACAGAAAAGAAGGAAATTGTTCAATTATTGTTGAGGGATGATTTAAGAAATGATGGTGGATTCTCTGTTATACCTATTGTAGGTATGGGTGGGCTGGCCAAAACTACTCTTGCTGGGCTTGTCTATAATGATGATCGAGTGAAGGATCATTTTGATCTCAGGGCATGGACTTGTGTCTCTGATGATTTCGATGTTAGAAGGCTAACAAAAACAATTCTAAGATCCATTACCAAGCAGACCATTGATGACAGTGATTTAAATTTGCTTCAAGAGGAGCTAAAGAAGCAGTTGTCTGGAAAGAAATTTTTGCTTGTTTTAGATGACGTCTGGAATGAGAAGTACAATGTTTGGGATGACTTCAGCCTTCCATTTGAAGCTGGCGCACAAGGAAGCAAGATTGTTGTAACTACTCGCAATCAAGAGGTTACCAAAATCATGAGCCCTAATCATCAAGCTTATCGATTGAAAATCTTGTCAACTGAGGATTGTTTGTCTGTATTCGCTCAGCACTCTTTGGGGACCAAAGATTTCGGTTCACATAAGCCATTGGAGGAATTCGGCAAGAAGATAGTGACCAAATGCAACGGCTTGCCCTTGGCTGCAAAAACACTGGGAGGACTTCTACGTGGAAATCATGACATAAGTGAGTGGGAAGGTGTGCTCAGTAGCAAGATATGGGAAATACCAGAAGAGAGAAGTGACATTATTCCAGTCCTTGCAGTGAGCTACTATTATCTTCCTCCAACTTTGAAACAATGCTTTGCATACTGCTCATTGCTACCAAAGGATTATGAATTTGAAGAGGAGGAGATAATTTTACTATGGTGTGCTTCGGGTTTCTTGGATCACAAAGAGAGTGGGAGTGCTAGTGAAGATTTAGGTACCAAGTTCTTCAAGGAGCTACATTCAAGATCTTTTTTCCAGCAATCAAGCAACAATACATCAAGATTTGTGATGCACGACCTTATCAACGACCTTTCCCAGTGGGCTGCGGGGGAAATATACTTCACAATGGAGGTTAGCAAGCAACAAAGTTTTTCCAAAAGTCTTCGTCATCTGTTGTACATTCGTGGATATTGTGATGGCGTTAAAAGTTTTGTGGACTTGTATGATATCCAACATTTGCGAACTCTTTTACCAGTAACTTTGTCAAACTCTTTTACCAGTAACATTGGCTCATAGCATTCTTCCTAAGTTGTTCAAACTCCAACGCTTGAGGGTCTTCTCTTTGCGCGGATATCACATCTCCGAGCTACCAGATTCAATTGGTGATTTGAGGCATTTAAGGCATCTTAACCTATCTGGAACTGAGATTAGAACTTTGCCGGAATCAGTCAACAAGCTTTACAATTTGCATACTCTTCTGTTGGAAGATTGTAATCGACTGAAGAAGTTGTGTGCTGACATGAGAAACCTCATCAAACTGCATCATCTTAACAATTCAAATACGGATTTTTTGGAGGAAATGCCACTAGGAATTGGTAAGTTGACGTGTCTTCAGACGTTGTGTAATTTTGTTGTGGGAAAAGATAGTGGTTGCGGGTTACGAGAGCTAAAGTCTTTGATACATCTTCGTGGGACACTTAGCATTTCAAAATTGGAGAATGTAAAAGACCTTGGTGATGCAAATGAGGCTCAATTGGATGGAAAGAAGAATCTTAAAGTGTTAATGCTTCGATGGACATACAATGCCGATGGTTCGTCTTCAAGGGAGGCAGAAACTCACAAGGGTGTGCTTGACATGCTAAAACCTCATACAAATCTGGAGCAATTTTGCATCAGTGGCTATGGAGGTGCAAAATTTCCAACGTGGTTAGGAGATTCCTCATTCTCAAATTTAGCGACCCTAAAATTTCAAGAATGTGGCATGTGTACCTCCCTGCCATCAGTCGGGCAACTACCTTCTCTAAAGCATCTGGAAGTGCGTGGAATGACTAGCGTAAAGAGATTGGGTTCAGAGTTTTATGGGAATGATTCTCCAATTCCATTTCCATGCTTGGAGACCCTTCGTTTTGAAGACATGCAAGAATGGGAAGACTGGATTCCTCATGGATCTAGTGAGGGAGTAGTTGAAGAGTTTCCTAAATTGAGAGAGCTTCACATTTTAAGATGTTCTAAACTGCAAGGAACATTTCCAGAACACCTTCCTGCACTGGAGATGCTTGTTATTCAAGGATGTGAAGAATTGTTAGTTTCAGTTACGAGTCTTCCAGCTCTTTGCAAATTGGAAATTGGTGGATGTAAAAAGGTTGTGTGGAGAAGTGCAACTGATCCTATCGGGTCACAGAATTCAGTGGTTTGTAGAGATACATCAAATCAAGTGTTTCTCGCAGGGCCATTGAAGCCACAACTACCACAATTGGAAGAATTGAAGATAAGAAAAATAAAAAATGAAACATATATATGGAAGAGTCATAATGGATTACTGCAAGACATAAGCTCTCTCAGAAGACTAAAAATTACAAGCTGTCCCAAACTTCAATCCTTGGTGGCGGAGGAAGAAAAAGACCAACAGCAGCTTTTCGAGTTGTCATGCAGACTTGAATACCTACAATTGAAAGAATGCGAAGGCCTTGTGAAGCTGCCACAATCATTGCTCAGCCTTTGTTCCTTGAGAGAGATAGAAATCAGCAACTGCAGTTCCCTAGTCTCCTTTCCTGAGGTTGCTCTGCCTTCCAAGTTGAGGGAAATTGAGATTCATCATTGTCATGCACTGAAATCATTACCAGAGGCATGGATTTGTGACACCAATTCATCTCTCGAGATCTTGAGTATTTGGAGTTGCCATTCGTTGACATATATTGCTGGAGTCCAGCTACCACCGAGCCTTAAACAACTGGAGATCTGCGATTGCGACAATTTAAGGACTTTGACAGTGGAAGAGGGCATCCAGAGTAGCAGCAGCAGCAGCAGAAGGTACACCTCATCTCTTGTTGAGGACTTGACAATTTACAGTTGTACATCTCTAACATGTATATTTTCAAAAAACGAGATACCTGCCACGCTTGAGTCCCTTGAAGTTGGCAATCTACCTCAGTCTCTTAAGTTCCTTTCTGTTGGTCATTGTTCAAAGCTGGAGTCAATAGCAGAAATGTTGGACAACAACACATCTCTTGAAATAATCGACACTGCTTATTGTGAAAATCTGAAAATTTTACCGAGTGGTTTACATAATCTCCGCCAGCTTCAAGAGATTAGTATTTGGAGTTGTGGAAATCTGGTGTCCTTTCCCGAAGGGGGATTGCCTTGTGCGAAACTGACTAAGCTCGATATCGGTGGGTGTACGGGACTAGAGGCCTTACCCAAGGGATTGCACAATCTGAACTCTCTTCAAGAATTAACAATAGAAGGTGAGCTTCCAAGCATTGAAGAAGATGGCCTTCCCACCAACCTTCATTCACTTGAGATTTGGGGTAATATGAAAATTTGGAAGTCAATGATTGAGTGGGGCCGGGGATTTCACAGATTCTCCTCTCTGCAAGAACTTACAATCAGTGGATGTGAAGACGACATGGTGTCATTTCCACCAGAGCAAGAGGACATAAGATTAGGAACCACGCTTCCTCTTCCTGCCTCTCTAACATCTCTGACGATTGGAAATTTTCCAAATCTGGAACGCCTATCTTCTTCAATTGTTGATCTTCAAAACCTCGCTTCATTGCAACTCTGGAATTGTCCCAAGCTCAAATGCTTTCCAGAGAAGGGCCTGCCTTCCTCACTTTTGAGACTATGGATCTATTGCTGTCCGTTGATAGAAGAGAAGTGCAGAAAGGATGGAGGACAATATTGGGACTTGTTAACCACCTATATACCTTGTGTTCAAATAGGTGGCAAATGGGCTTTTGATGATTGAACAGAGGACAACTGAAATATTTTATTATTAGTAATTTTTTTTTTTAAAAGTAGGCGTGTTTGTGTATGTAATGGGTTTGCAATTATTCAGCTGTTGAAACTCCATGTTTTTATTTATCCTTCTGCTGTACGGTTATATATATACTCTTTATCAGACTTTGGTAAATATTGTTTTGAAATTTTACCTGTTGAATATATAAATGCTCGAGTGCTCCTTATTAAAATAGCATGATTCGACATAATTAATATGAATGAAAATTGGATTCGCTAGATTTGCATTATTTAATCTAACTTGCAAGTTGTTAAAATGGTGATTATTTCAACATAGATGATAAATTTGTTTTTTGATTATTGACAGAGGATGACTGAAATATTTTATTATTAGTAATTTTTAATTGTAATAGAGCTGGATTATATTTCACAATTATTAACACATTAATATGACGAGGGAATAACTTTATGAGTTGGAGTGCAATAAATTTTTTTTATTTCTTAAAATGCCAAAGAAAAAGACCTTTTCTATTTTTATTAACAAAAAAACCAAGCGTATTAATTTCTTTTACTACTGTGGGATCAGGATTCATGAGATACATATAATTTTGCATTAAAATTGAAACTTATTATAAAACACTGGAATGATTGATTAAAGAAAACACAATTTCATCACTATCATATATATCTGAAGAAGAATTGTTCACACACAAGTGTAATTGGGAAAATATTTCTTGTCCCAACTCATTTAGGAGACAACACTAGTGAGTGTTAGCATGTATATTATAATCTCAAACATCGCAATTGTAGCTAAATGGTAAAAACCAGATCAATTTGATTTTCAATTTATTCACGACAACCAAGTCGTGACGGGTATCATCATCAGCAAAAGAAATGAATCATAACAAAAGAAAATGATAACAGCACTTTCGAAATTTGCTATGCAGTCCAAAGCTCGTTCAAATTCGCTTTCTTCCGGTGCAATTGTGAATCGGCAATAGCCAGGAATTCCGGCCCACGAACCACTGTTGATGCATAAACCAGTTGCCTTGACCATGGCTTCCTTGATATTCGAATCATCAAGCTTGATTTGTTCCATAGCTGTTTTCTCACCACTGCTACATGAATGCTCGCTGATCTTTACAGTTTTGTTAAGATAGGCAGAGGGCTTCGCCACCATTGAAACACCACCGTTGGATTGAACCACTTCCCACCCACATTTCTCAAGTGCCTATTGCAGAAAGATCACGATAAAGAAAATGGTAGCACGTATATTTAGAATTGAGCGATAGAATTCAAAGATTATGTATCGTATGTAATTGGTTAATTCAAATCTTCTTATGTGAGGGCAGATAGAAGTACCTCTTTCAATCGCTTTGATCTACTTTCCGAGTTTCTTATATGTTCTGCAACAGCAATCATCAAGTTCTCCTGCTTTACGCTCTCTCAGACCAAGCAATTTCTTTATAGCCTATCTGACTGGTAACAGCCTCAAAATCACCAATCCTAGAAATTACCACCTGAGGCTTCAGCTTCTTTATCAGCTCCACCATAAAATCTGACCGGTGTGGTGCTTCAATTACTGTAAGTACATCCTCTGAAGGGTTATCAGGATCTGTACCCTACAAGAAGGATGTTTTTCTAGTTATGCAGCACAAGACAACTACTGACAACAAAGATATTTGAAGGTGGGTTGGGGAAAGGTCTCCCAATACGATTCTAGCCAGGACCATAAGTGCAGTAATTACAATAAAATTGACAAGTTCTCGATGCACTATAGATTGGTGAACCTTCTTAGCTCCACTAGTCAAGGCTGCGAAAATCAACCATCGCAACATAAGATGAAGCTATCCCAGCTCATCATATTCCTTCGACCCTTTCTCCAACTCGCCCTTCAATGTCAACACAAAAGTGTTGTTGCCCCAACCAGTAATTTTCATTAAATATATCTACTGCAATTACTAGTTTTTACTTTCACTTAAGGAATAAAGGCAACAGTATAGCAATGAGCTGAGTTCAGATCTGTTATTTTATCATCTCAAAATTCGGTGGTGTGTTTGAACTAGTTTGTGTGCAAGCAAGCAATAAACGCTATTACTTGTTCCGAGAATAGCAAAGAAAATCTGCCAAATAATATTACTTGTTCCAAGAATAGCAAAGAAAATCTGCTATTCTTGTCAATTCTTCTTTTGGTGAACCTTCGTCCGTAGCGTTGGGAAACACTTGAGAAAGAGGTGTATAATTCATCTCAAATTGTAAAGGTCAATAGCCTAGGAAGTCAATTGTAAACGTTTTTGAAGCCTTGGGTTGTAAGGCGTGATTAGTGAAATCCTCAAGCTTAGGTTGGTTGGAGGCCTAGACGTAGGTGGGATTTGCCAAATCATGTAAAAATCACGCGTTTGTTCTGTTCTTCCTTATCTCTTTTTTTTTATTATTTATTTATTGCTTGAATTTACACTTTTCAAATTAACTAAGGCATTAGTTTACATTAATTTGTGATTTTATTTGCATAACTTTTAAAATACTTAATTCACTCCCTATTGGTTGCTCACTTAGAATTCGCATTTCTATTTTGCCATTAATTTATGCTTAATTTATTTCCTTAATGTTGTTTAAACATGTACAAAATTTAACATTATATGTCTATACAAGGTTTGATGGAGGATCATAGATAGTATGTCGTCTTTAAGGGTGGCGTCGTGGAGTTTTTGGGTCATGGCTTGAGTGCTTGGAGCAACTGAAGGCTATCCTGAGTCATTGTATAAGGATTTACAAGGATGAATTTGCTATTTGTTATCAGATGATATTCTATTTAATGTTTTTTGGATAATCTATGGTTATTGCAGATGCTTTTTAATAGTTATTACATATCTTGGTAGATGATTGCATACTGACACAATCAAAGTCAAGTATACTTGACTTAATTAAAGAGGAATTTTTGTTTCAATATAAGACCAATATTCTCAATATTCCGATAAAATAATATGATGATATATATTGTCATTGTCACTGTAATTAAAAAAAAAAAATGTAGTGTACTTGTTGTAATAAAAGAGCTAGAGATTATTATTATTATTTTAATATGAGCTTGCTTTCTAAGTAAAAGGCTTCTAAAGCGAAGGTAGATACATTCCATTTTCCTCCTTATTCAACAATTTATTTTTCTTTATTCAACATTTGAAGAAAGCAAGAATATTGATATCCTTAGTGTATGGAAGAATTGATAAAACTCTCTTCAAACTTCTGAAATGAACCTGAAGAGACGGTAAGAGGAGAAGAATGTAGCTTTTTTATTCCAAGCTAATTATATTCCTGACATTTAAGATTAAAAAAAGGGGTTCATTGCTTTGGTTCTTTGCAAGTTTTATTCTCTCTGAAGTAGTGCCTAATTAATCATGTCAAGCAAAGGCAACATTCTTGGTTTGGCTTTGATGTAATTTAATTTGTAAAGCAAAGGCATGATACCTTATTTGTGTTTTCTAAAATTTCGTTATACCTTAATTCGACACGACAGGAATGTGAATATAACATTACAATACGAATTGGCATAGTGACTATAAAAAAAAAAATGTAGTGCACTTATAGGGTTATAAAAAGAGAGATTAAAATATTTTATATAAAAAGAGAGATTAAAATATTTTATTTTAGCTTGCTTTTATAAGTAGATGACTTCTAAAGCGAAGGTAGATGCATTCCATTTTTGTTCTTTTCTCAACAATTGAAGAAGGCAAGATTGTTGATAGTCTTAGCGTAGAAGAATTGATAGACTCTCTTCAAACATTTGAGATGAACCTGTAGCAATGTTAAAAGGAGAAGAGTATAGCTTTATTCCAAGCTAATTATATTCCTGACATATAAGATGAAGAAAGGGTTTGATGGGTTTGGTTCCTTACAAGTTGAGTTTTATTATCTGTGAAGTAATGTGGAGTGTGTCCAATTAATCTTGTCAAAAATCAAGCAAAGCCAAGATTCCTGGTTTTGCTTTTATTTTAATTGAACATGTAAAGCAAAGGCATGATTCTTGGCTTGGCTCTGATTTTATATTTGTGCTGGGCTCCGTTTTTCTTTTCACTTTTATGGTGGGTTTTGCTTGATTTCTACGCTTGATGGACCCTTCACAATCACAAACTCATTCTGCTAATTTACTTTCTCATTTTGCTTTCCATAAACTCAAAATTCTGTTTCTTTCTTTCCCCCACCCCACCCCCCCCGGAAAAAAAATGTCAATCATCGGAGAGGCAATCCTGACGGCGTCCGTTGAGTTGCTGGTCAATAAGTTAGCTTCAGAGGGGATTCGGTTGTTTGCACGCCAAGAGCAAATCCAGGCCGATCTAAAGAAGTGGAAGAATATGTTGGTGATGATCAAGGCGGTGCTTGATGATGCCGAGGAGAAGAAGACGACAGATCAGTCTGTGAAGTTGTGGCTTGGCGAGCTTCAGAACTTGGCTTATGATGTTGAAGACTTGTTGGATAAGTTTCAAACTGAAGCTTTCCGGAGGAAGTTGCTGCTTGGAAATGGAGAACCAGCTGCTGCTCATGATCAACCCAGTAGCAGCCGTACAAGAACAAGTAAGTTTCGAAAGCTCATTCCTACTTGCTGCACCAATTGTACTCCACAATCGATTCAGTCCGATTATGCGTTGATGTCAGAAATCGAAGAGATCAACGGAAGATTTCGAGAAATTGTGACACAGAAAGAGTCGCTGGGTTTGAACGTAAGTTCAGCTGGGCCTGGGAGGACCACAAAAGACAGGCAAAGACGAGAGACAACCGCTTTGAAAGAAGCCAAAGTATATGGCAGAGAAAGAGAAAAGAAGGATGTTGTTCAATTGTTGTTGAGGGATGATTTAAGAAATGATGATGGATTCTCTGTTATACCTATTGTAGGTATGGGTGGGCTGGGCAAAACTACTCTTGCTCAGCTTGTCTATAATGATGATCGAGTGCAGGAACATTTTGATCTCAAGGCATGGACTTGTGTCTCTGATGATTTTGATGTTGTCAGGCTAACAAAAACAATCTTAACATCCATTGCTGCACACCAGAATGTGGATAGTCACGACTTAAACAAGCTTCAAGTGGAGCTAAACAAGCAACTATCTGGAAAGAAATTTTTGCTTGTTTTAGATGATGTGTGGACCCGGAATTACGATGATTGGGTTCAACTCAGACGTCCATTTCAAGTTGGCGCACAGGGAAGTAAAGTTATTGTCACTACTCGCAATCAAGAGGTTGCAGATATCATGGGTGCTGATCCAGCTTATCAATTAAAAAAGTTGTCAGATAATGATTGTCTAGCTGTATTCGCTCAACATTCTTTGGGGTCACCTAAGTTATTGGAGGAAATTGGCAAGAAGATAGTGACCAAATGCGATGGCTTGCCCCTGGCAGCACAAACACTTGGAGGACTTCTACGTGGAAAACATGACAGACGTGAGTGGGAAGGTGTGCTCAGTAGCAAGATATGGGAAATACCAGAAGAGAGATGTCGCATTATGCCAGCCCTTGCAGTGAGCTTTTATTATCTACCTCCAACTTTGAAACAATGCTTTGCATACTGCTCATTGTTTCCAAAGGATTATGAATTTGAACAGGAGGAGATAATTTTATTATGGTGCGCCTCGGGTTTCTTGGATCACAAAGAGGGTGAGAATCCTAGTGAAGATTTAGGTCGTGATTTCTTTAAGGAGCTACATTCAAGATCTTTTTTCCAGCAATCAAGCAATAATGCATCACGATTTGTGATGCACGATCTTATCAACGACCTTGCCCACTGGGCTGCGGGGGAAATATACTTCACAATGGAGTATACCTCTGAAGTTAACAAGCAACAAAGTTTCTCCAGAAATAACCTTCGTCATCTGTCGTGCATTCGTGGAAAATATGATGGCATTAAAAGGTTTGAGGGCTTGTATGATATCCAACATTTGCGAACTTTTTTACCAGTAATGTTGTCAAAAAGATCGCGTGGATACTTGGCTCGTAGTATTCTTCCCAAGTTGTTCAAACTCCATTGCTTGAGGGTCTTCTCTTTGCGTGGATATCACATCTCTGAGCTACCGGATTCAATTGGTGATTTGAGGTATTTAAGGTACCTTAACTTATCTGGAACTGAGATTAGAACTTTGCCTGATTCAATTAACAAGCTTTACAATTTGCACACTCTTCTGTTGGAAGATTGTCGTCAACTAAAGAAGTTGTGTGTAGACATGGGAAATCTCATCAAATTGCATCATCTCAATAATTCAAATACAAATTCATTGGAGGAAATGCCACTAGGAATCAATAAGTTGACTTGCCTTCAGGAGTTGTGTAACTTTGTTGTGGGAAAGGACAATGGTTCTGGGTTACGAGAGCTAAAGTTGTTGACGCATCTTTGCGGGACACTTAACATTTCAAGATTGGAGAACGTAAAAGACGTTGGTGATGCCAAGGAGGCTCAATTGGATGGAAAGAAGAATCTTAAAGTGTTAATGCTTCGATGGACATGCAGTACCGATGGTTCATCTTCAATGGAGATAGAAACCGAGAAGGGCGTGCTCGACATGCTAAAACCTCATAAAAATCTAGAGCAATTTTTTATCACTGGCTATGGAGGTATAAAATTTCCAACTTGGTTAGGGGATTTCTCATTCTCAAATTTAGTGACCCTAAAATTTGAAGATTGTGGCATGTGTACTTCCCTGCCATCAGTCGGGCAACTGCCTTCTCTAAAGCATCTGGAAGTACGTGGAATGAGTACAGTAAAGAGATTGGGTTCAGAGTTCTATGGGAATGATTCTCCAATTCCATTTGCATGCTTGGAGACACTTTGTTTTGAAAACATGCAAGAATGGGAAGACTGGATTCCTCATGGATCTAGTCCTGAAATTGAAGGGTTTCCTAGATTGAGAGAGCTTGAAATTATTAGATGTTCTAAACTGCAAGGAACATTTCCAGAACACCTTCCTGCATTAGAGATGCTTGTTATTAAAAAGTGTGAAAAATTGTTAGTTTCAGTTACGAATCTTCCAACTCTTTGCAAATTGGAAATTGGTGGATGTAAAAAGGTTGTGTGGAGAAGTGCAACTGATCATATCGGGCCACAGAATTCAGTGGTTTGTAGAGATACATCAAATCAAGTGTTTCTCTCAGGGCCATTGAAACCACAACTACCAAAATTGGAAGAATTGGAGATAAATAATATTGATGAGCAAACATATATCTGGAAGAGTCGTAACGAATTACTGCAGGATATTAGCTCTCTCAGAAGACTGAGGATTGAAGGCTGTCCCAAACTTCAATCCTTGATGGCAAAAGAAGAAAAAGACCAACAGCAGTTCTGCGAGTTTTCATGCAGACTTGAATATCTAGAATTGAGCGCTTGCGAAGGCCTTGTGAAGCTGCCACAATCATTGCTTAGTCTGAGTTCCCTGAGAGAGATATTCATCAGCAGATGCAGTTCCCTGGTTTCCTTTCCTGAGGTTGCTCTGCCTTCCAAGTTGAGGAAAATATCAATTTGGATATGTGAAGAACTGAAATCGTTACCAGAGGCATGGATGTGCGACACCAATTCATCTCTCGAGATCTTAAGTATTTGGAGTTGCCATTCGTTGACATATATTGCTGGAGTCCAGCTACCACCAAGCCTTAAGACTTTAAACATCCAGAGTTGCTATAATATAAGGACTTTGACCGTGGAAGATAGCAGCATCAGCAGCAGAAGAAGAAGGTACACCTCATCTCTTCTTGAGGACTTATTTATTGGCAGTTGTCCATCACTGACATGTATATTTTCAAAAAACGAGATACCTGCCACGCTTGAGTCCCTTGAAGTAGGCAATCTACCTCAGTCTCTTAAGTCCCTTGCTGTTCATCGTTGTTCAAAGCTGGAGTCAATAGCAGAAAGGTTGGACAACAACACATCTCTTGAAGTGATTGACATTGAGGATTGTGAAAATCTGAAAATTTTACCGAGTGGTTTACATAATCTCCGCCAGCTTCAAGAGATTGCTATTAGGAGTTGTGGAAATCTGAAAATTTTACCGAGTGGTTTGCATAATCTCCGCCAGCTTCAAAAGATTAGTATTTGGAGTTGTGGAAATCTGGTGTCCTTTCCCGAAGGGGGATTGCCTTGTTCGAAACTGACTAAGCTCACGATGTATGAGTGTGGGAGACTAGAGGCCTTGCCTAAGGGATTGCACAATCTAACCTCTCTTCAAGAATTAAGAATAATAGGAGGTGAGCTTCCAAGCCCTGAAGATGGCCTTCCCACCAACCTTCATTCTCTTGCGCTTGTTGATAATATGGAGATTTGGAAGATTGAGTGGGGCCGGGGATTTCACAGATTCTCCTCTCTGCGACGACTGAAAATCGGTGGATGTGATGAGGACATGGTGTCACTTCCACCAGAGAAAGAGGACATAAGATTAGGGACCACGCTTCCTCTTCCTGCCTCTCTAACATTTCTGGAGATTAGATATTTTCCAAATCTGGAATGCCTATCTTCTTCAATTGTTGATCTTCAAAACCTCACTTCATTGAATCTTCGAAGATGTCCCAAGCTCAGATACTTTCCAGAGAAGGGCCTGCCTACCTCACTTTTGAGACTACGGATCTATGGCTGTCCGTTGATAGAAGAGAAGTGCAGAAAGGATGGAGGGCAATATTGGGACTTGTTAACCCATATACCTTATGTCGCTACATATGATACATGGATGTTTGATGAGATCACAGAAGACGACTGAAATCCTTCATTATTATTATTATTATTGTTGTTGTTAATTCTTAAATTGGGTGTGTTTGTGTATGTAATTATAAATCTCAGTTGAAAACTTTTTGAAATCAATATGGTTCGGTGTTGGTGAGTTTTTATCATTTATTTTTTTATTAGTATTTTTTTTAATTGGGTGTGTTTGTGAATATAATTTCAATCTCAGTTCAAAACTATTTTAAATTAATAAGGTTATGTGTTGGTGAGTTCAAAACTATATACTGGGTTTTTTAAAAATTGGGTGAACAGAGAACCACTGAAAAATTTTATTATTAGTATTTTTAAAAAAAATTAGGTGTGTTTTGTGTATGTAATTTCAAATCTCAGTTGAAAACTATTTTAAATTAATACGGTTCGGTGTTGGTGAGTTTTTATCATGTATATAATGGGTTTTCGAATTTTTTATTAAACAGTAGATTGCTTTTTTTTTTTTTAAAATGGTAAGTAGATAAATTTAGCCGGGGAGTATTATATTTATTAATTAATTAGATAAATTTCTTATGGCTATCTCATTCTCATCTGCTGGAACTTCATTTTCTTTTATTTATCCTTCTGCTGTGCCTATATATATGTAATATTTCACCTCATCAGACTTTGGAATAAATTGTTTCGAAATTTTATCTGTTGGATATACAAATGCCGAGTTCTCTTTATTAAAATATCATGATTGGACATAATTAATATAAATGAAAATCAAATTATTATGATTGGATAGATTAGCAAATTTCGTCTATTTATAATCGAACTTGTGAATTGTTTAGTGATTGTTTTAAATATTTTATATTTGAATGTTATTTAGATTTATATGATGAAATTGGAATTATTTTGATCGTATGCAAGAGCACTTTTTGAGGTTCAATGGGAGGATTTGCTCATTTATTTGCTGACAGAGCTCACTAATTAATTACTTTGCTGGTGTTTTCCTTTTTGTTGAATAAAAAGATACTAACAAATACCAATTGATTAAGTAAATTAAATTTGGTTCATTAATAGTAAACCGACCATGATTTATCAAAAGCACTTTTCGTACATGTACACCATCATCAAATCCCTTAATAACAAAAACAGAAAATCAAAGAAGAAACAATATCCCACAACAAAGTCAATAAAATATCAAAAACAAAAAACAAACTAGGCAAAGCATTATATTTCTGTAATTACATTTCAGCTTTAGTAGCCTTCACTTAAAATCTTCACCGGAAGAATTACCAGCTGCCTCGTCAGCAATTGATAATGTTATAATGTTCTTTTAATGGTGTTGTACATTAAAGTGATTTTGATTGCTAATGTTACAAAATTATTTTTACTCTTTAATTTAATGCACTATCGGCATGTTCTTGAATTAATTGTTTCTGTGCCATCACTATTAATATTTGCAAAAACAAATTAGCAGTAATTAAATATTTGGATATAACAGAAGAGGGACTATCTTTATTAATGGAGTGGGATATTTTTTTCCCCCCCTAAAAGTGCATAACGAATGCCAAAAGAAAAAAAAAACTATTTTTATTTTTATTAACAATAAACCGAGAACATAAATTTCTTGTACTACCATAGGACCAAGATTTATAAATAAAACCAAGAGAAATATCTTCTGCTATTGGGATTGCCTTGGCTGAAATTTTTCGTATTTGACTTCTTATTTGTAACAGATATTATGTTGTTTGACTTTATCACACTTCCAGTTAAAGATAACAAAGTATGTTCAATCTAAAGAATCTATAATTTCTCCAATAAATGCAGACTAGGAGAACCAACTAAAACTAAAATAAAAAAATAAATGCTACCATCTAGTACTTCAGATTTTCCCCCCAAAAAATCTAAACTTTGATTGTGCAATGGCGCACAAATCAACACTATCGTCTATTGGCTTCTTCCTAGCAAGAGCTTCAAAGATCAACACTGGAGTGGGCAGAGCGACATAGAGAAGTTTGCCAAACCTCCCAGGCCTGTCAACAGAAAGCCACAGCTTTAAGGAAGGCATAGCAGCGACCCTTGTCCAAACAAATTGAGAAAAGATGAATAATTTAATATCCTATTGGTTGCACCAATGACAAAGACACTCTTCCGCTTGTCTGCTTCGTCTAACTCTATTGAGTAACTGCAATAAAATGAATACATTTCATATGTATTGGATAACAAATTTGCTGTAGAGAAAAACACTAGCTAGGAGAGAATGAATCTGATTATAAATAGTCATTGCAGATCATGCTAACCTGGTTCAAAAGACGCTCAAAAACCCAACCTCCTCCTTTTCCACGCTTTGTAGTCAGAGCATCTACCTATAGATAATCAAAATAATAGAAGACAACAAAAAACGATTACCTCAAAATAACACCTGGAAATACAATAAAAAGCCAATGAGGATGTTCTATTTTGTGATGTTTCTGGGGTATCTAGCCAAAGCTGTCTGCATTTACCGAGGAGTTTTGAACTTGTTGGAACCAGAAAAGGAGAGAATTCCACATACTTCCATCTAATAACCATTTTTTTCACCTTTTGGTTTTGAGCAATTTCCAGTGTCTCTCTCAAGAAACTTTTGGGTCTACAACAATATAATACAGTATAGTATATTACAATAAATTAAAGGCTGATGCAGGTTAGGCTATTCTAACTAAATTTTTTTCTTAAAATTTTGACACAAATCTTAACACAATGATTTCAAGAAATCTAATGGTGGATGAATAACCATCATTTAATGCTACTTTGACTTTCAAGATCTACCATTGGACTGCTTAAAATTAATGGCTCAAGATTTGTGTCAAAAGTTTAAGTTAAAAGTCTAAGTTAGAATAGCACACCCAATGAATTGCATTGTAGAATAGTGCCACCCAATGAATTGCATTGTATTGGAACTACACAAACAATGATAAAGAGTATAAAATTCAAAAGTGTAAGAGAGACATGGGAATTACACAAGATTAACAAGTCCCCAGCTAAAGCCTATATGTCAAATTAGATAGCTAATGTTAATTGCTTTCAAGGAGAGACAACCACAAACCTCATCAAAGAAAAGTATGCATGGTGAACATTTTCTTGCACGACTGAATAATGCTCGAACTGCCAGCTCACTTTCTCCAACATATTTATCCAGGAGTTCAGGCCCCTACAATAACAATGAATTTTTAACTCACAAGTCAAAAAAATACATTCATGAATGAAATAAGATCCACAGCACCAAAAATCAGGTATTCTAAAACTGAGGGAAAAGAAAAAAAATGCAAAAAAGGATTAACCTTAATGTGAATGAAATTGGCTCCCGCCTCATTAGCAACAGCCTTGGCAATAAGCGTTTTACCACAGACTGGAGGCCCATAAAGCAAAAACCCAGTATCCAAATCTACTCCAAATTCCTAAAGAAATGAATGAATTCAGAACTCATGCAGCCAAACAAATAATCATCTAATTGGATTTTTTCTTATATAGCTATCTAAACCTTTTACTCAGAACTAGTCCGCTATTCCTTCCTCAATTTTTCTACGTTTTCTATCTTTTTCCACTTCTAAAGAAATATGCATCGTTTTTTTTTGGGGATAAAGGATAAGAGAGATACAACTATATCTATGATTACTTCATACTCCTCCAGGAATTTTTTATGCCTAACTATATAGTGGTCAAATTCCTGCCTTAGGTAATCAAGTCCACCAAGATCTTCCCATTTAACATTAGGAATGGCCGAGAATCCTTCTCTTCTTGATGAGGGTTGAACCATTTTGGTGGCTTCCTGCAGCAGATAAAAATAAACAGCAATTGGCTCAGTCACAGTAAGCTAAATGTTATGCACAACTTCACTACTAGAAAAAAACTTTGTAAAGTAAAAATAGCGGTCACTAACATAAATTGGTATACTACCATGCCATTGTAAAGTATCAACATCAAGGATGTCCGTTTAAAGCATATCATATTCACAGGAAGTCTAGACAAGGCATTCGTATGTTTAAATTAAAGCAAATCCATATAAAGCATTTGTGGTTCAACCCCAGGCCAAGGATCGCAAGAAAAAGAATGGCAATAATATATTCAAAGCAGATACAGAAGAAAATACAATGAACACCATCAACATAAGAGAAAAATGTGCATAAATATGCGGGGGCATAAAAAGGTGCAGATTTAGGCTAATTCATAGCAGATACAGAAGAAACTAGATCATGAGAATGCCAGAATATTGTCTTTAAGAGGGATTACTCAAAATTTTAACTCTAGGTTACCTCAAAATCAGCCATAGTGATTGTGAGCCTTTCCATTTCTTCAGGCAACCATGGCTGCCTCCACCGGTCATCACTAGGTTCTGCTGCTATAGAATTTCCAGAAAGCTCAGACTTTCTTTGGTCTATGATTCTCTTCACGGCAAGGTTTCAAGCCTTGTTAGCAAGTGCTGCCATCAGCTGCTCCAACAAACCCAGGAGTGGACCTGGGTATTTTCACAAGATCAAAAGATCCTTCTACCCTTAGATTACGAGTAAGCACAGAGAGAATCTGTACCCTGGCATTCTCATCTGGAACGCCTAGAACAATTTCACGATCAAATCGTTCAGGCCTCCTAAGGGCGGGATCAACAGCATCCGGTCTATTAGTGGCTCCAATTACAAGAACATAGCCAGGTTTTGAATCAGAGGCATCTGACTTAGATTTTTTATCACCTGGTTGTACAAGTCTATCAGATTCATCCATACAGGTCATTAATTGAGTAACAATCCATCTCCCTCTTCAGATTTTCTCTCTTTGAATCAATCGCGTCAATCTCATCAATAAATACAATTGATAGTGCAGTCCTGTATGCTTTTGGGAAAAGATCTCGGATATTTTCTTCCGATGCGCCTGACAGCACACTATCAAGAAATCATCAAAAGATATTATACAGTAACACACAACATAAACATCACAACTTCTCAAAATGCTCCAAGCCATAGGGTAAAGCCCAGAGCAGAAGGAGATAAATTTAATGATAAAAGGTTAGATCAAGCCAAATTCAGGAGTCAAATTTAATTTGATATCCAATTCTTTAAACTGAACGCAATATCCTAATATGCACAACTATACATAAGGATATAAATTTTTCCGATTTTCTTTTTCTTTTGAGTGGTATGGTTAAGCTCATTTCCTAAAACACTATTTAATATTAACAGATTTTCAACAGATCCCCAATCACAATTGAAAAAGCAAGAAAACTACAAGCATAAGAAAAGCAAATCCATACCGGAGACACCCGAGACAACTTCAGTAGCAGAAAATTTATAGAATGGAACACCAGTCTCATTAGCAATTGCATGAGCCAACTTGGTCTTTCCACAACCTGGTGGCCCGTACAACAAAATCCCAGCTATCGGCCGAACTCCCAGCCACTATGGCAACTGAGGACGATACAAAGGCACAATCACCTCCATCTTCAACTCCTCCAACACATTCTCCATCCCTCCCAAGTCCCGAAACCTTGGCCCCTCCTTCCCCTTCAACTCTTCACCCCCAAACCCATTCCTCCTTTCACCGATTCTTCTTTCTTCATCTCAACCTCCCCACTTTCCCCATTGGCCAAATCAATCTTCCTCGGCGCAACCTCAGATTCAACCTCAGAATCGCCGAAATTCGAGGTAAGTAACTCATTCCATTTAGTTGATAGCAGATAGAGTTTTGATGTTTAGGAAAAAAAAATTCGAATTTTATGTTGAAAAAATTGATTAAATTGATTGTGGGTCTCTCATAACATATTCAAAATAAAATCTTACAACTGTTTTGGTTCATAAAAATGGTGAAAAGTTGATGGATTCTGTATTTATTTAGTTGTGTAATATATATTCAAAAACTATTCAAGGTCGTGTAATACATGACCTTCACTTACACGACCTTCATGTATTACGGGACTTTGCATTAAGAATAAGTTATTTCCTTGAAGTCTTAATTTGTGGTAAGAATTTATATTTGTTGGTATGCAGAAAATGTCAACAAAAATTGGTCGAGAAAAAAAAAAAAAACCAAAGAAACCGAAAGTGAAAATTACTAACTTGTCATCATTAGAGCCAATAAGAATAATAAAGAGGCAACTTAGTGATGATCAAGTGGAGATTTTTCGCAAATCCTGTTTTGGCCACTTTTTAAAGTTAAATGAGTTTCAGTTTTGTGCTCAGTTATTGCACAAGTTAGTATTGAAGCATGTGCATTCAATCGATACAGCCATGTATTTTAAGATAGGGAATAAAGTTTGTCGGTTTTCAATGTTTGAGTTTGCATTAGTTACTAGATTGAATTGTGGAGAATTTTATGAACCTGACCTAGACATTGTTGATGACGGTAGTCGTGTATGTGATGTTTTGTTGGGCGGTTGTACAAAGTTCACAAATACAACTCTAGGTCAGACATTTGAAGTAACTAAGATAGAGGATGATATGGAAAATGGTTAATTTTGCCATGTTATACTTTCTGGGGGTTGTTTTACTTGGGAAGGAGTGCAGGTCACCAATAATTGTAGATCAAATTCTCCATATTGACAACTTTGAAGATTTCAATAAATATCCTTGGGGTCGTGTATGCTTCGAAGCCACATTGGATGGTATAAAGAATGTGATTGCACCTAGAGAGAATAAAGAAAGGGTAAATCCAGATTATATCCCTGAAAAAGAGGCATACAACCTTCATGGTTGCCCATTTGCAGTTCAGGTAACAAATTGTCAATATTGTTTTCATAGAAATTTTTAGAATGGGAAGATTAATTAGTTCTTTTACTTGTACAGGCATGGACTCTTGAAATTTTTCATGAAGTGTGTAATAAGTTTGCCGTGAAAAGTAAGCATGTCCAATATCCAAGGATTCTGAATTGGACAGTCAGCAAGCATGTTAGCTCTGATGCCCTTGACTCTTCCATATTTGCTCAGCAAAAGGTACAAAGGAAACAATCTTAACCTTCCGTATCTCAGTCTCTCTTTTTAAAAAAAAAAAAAAAATTCCATTTGACATTTAATAATTATCGTAATTCTTCTAGCTTAAGGTACAAAAGAAGTTGGTTGTCGCCAATGAAGAAGACCAAATTAGAAACAAACCCAATTGACTCTTTTAACTTTGTAAAAATCGTTCCCATGAAGCATCATTTTCACTATCACCTACACCAAATGCAACAGGGTAGAGTTGATTGTTGCCATTAAGAGATGTTGCAATGAATAATGTTTCTTTAAACTTCCTTTTCATGAATGTACCATCAACTGCAATAACAGGCCTAATACATGAAGTGAATCCTCTTAAAGAACTTCCAATAGCCATGAAACAGTACTTGAAATTGTTTGCAGTGTCTTTTTCAATGAATGTTCAACTTCCATGATTTTTCTTTTCGAGCATTGCCATGTACGAGGGTAATAATTGGTATGAATCTTCCGAAGTGCCCCTAACCATCTCTATTGCAAACTGCCTTGCTTTCCATGCCTTGTGATAACTTATTTCATAACCAAACTCATTTTGAAAATCTTGTCTGATATCAGCATGCTTATAAAAAGATGAAGCACCATCATACTTGTGCCGAAAGTTGTGTGCAACTAGCTTAGATGTAGCTTGGCTGTGATCTTTTTGCTGCGAATCAAGGGAGCATGAACATTGTGGTACTTTCTAATTTCAAACATGTTGCAACCTTTAAGCCTAGTTGCACGAAGCCGCCACTTGCAATTTTCGTCTACACAAACAACAAGTAAGTCTTTGTCTAACTTTGGGGTCTTAAATTGGAACCTTTTTTTTTCACAGCTAGTGTTTTAAGCTTTTCTTGTAAAGCCTCCTTTGAGTCAAACACCTCTTTCTCTATCGACACATCACTATCACTAGCAACTTTCATTGACAATAAATTACTACTACTGGCAAGTAAATTTATTCTAGACACATATGTATTGTTTAAGTTTCTTGAACTTACAGTAGCTGCAGCATTATCTCCTAATGGTGGATCAGTAGCTAATGGTGGCTCATCCAAACAATCAGCAGTAGTAACAAATTCATAAACTGCTTCATGTTCATCACTAAGTCGCGTCCCAGGCAAACACTCAGTTGGTGATTCATCTGCAGCAGTAAAATTGTTCGGGCTGACAATAGGAAATGATGGAGGTACGTAACTCGAGTAAGCATGACTGTCTTGCCATGAAGGACGGGGTGAAGGTTGTCCATCCATGGGAACTGTCGAACTTGACTTGCGTTCAAAAGTTACGCAAAGTGGGTTTCTAAACTCCATTCCACTAGCTATTTCCTCTAAGAAAAACTCCACATCATCATTGGTTTTAATTGTAAGTGGTGGCATAGGATCACATGTCTTAAGCTTGAACTTCGTTATGATTTCAAATTCTGAAGTATCTATACCAATAACTTGAGAGACCTTCTCCACCAATTCTGCATATGTTGTCAATCGTGGTATCATTATCCCTTTAGCTTCAAAACCTTTGAACCTATACTCGTCATTTTGTTCAATCCATACACCGTTGAACAGAATAGGCACACGTATCAAAACCATATCTGTTGACACAATAAAAACAATAATATCAATTTTCATAACTAATAACAACACGACTTACACAACAATATTTCTTACACGACCTTCATATACTACACGACTTACACGACCTTCATGTATTACACGACCTACCCGATTATATTTCTTACACGACTTACATGACTAAATACATGACTTACATGACTAAATACAGGACCCAAAACATTTTTGCCATAAACACATGTTCGTCAACAACATTTCTTGCCAAAAAAAATTAAGTAAACAACCTACATTGCATATATTTGGAGATATAAAAAAAACTAGTAAAAAAATATTGAAAATAGAACATAAAAATGTAAGGAAATTATCTAAATTTTTCTGGAAATTATCTAAATTTTTCTAGAAAATATCAAACTTAAAACCCATCTACATAATTAAAACTCAACAACATTAACATACCTTATTGGGTTGTTTGGTGATTAATGCACCTCCTTTAAATTCAAAAAAGTATGGGTCTTAAAGATGTTAATAGGTGGTTGTATTTGTGTAAGAGGTTTTGAGAGATTTTGAGAGTTTGAGAGCTCGAGAGATGAAATTTGGGTAGAGTGCAAGAGAGAGTGAGGAAGAGTGAATTTGTTAGTTTCATTAAGGATATTTCTGTCTTTACACACATATCTTAAGGTATCCATTAAAATAAAAAAGGAGGGGAGTATTTAAATAAATTTAGAACTATTTTGGGGTATTTAATTAAAAACCCCTAACTTAGGGTAAGGATCTTAGACTTTATCCTATGTATTGTACTTAGCCTTATACTATCTTGTATTTGCATCCCTAACTAGGGTGATGGATTATTGAACATTGTCAGTTCTTTAATAAAAGATATACTTTCCTTCAAAATTGAACAAATTATTTTAATTTATTTATATTAATATATGCTATTTACATTTTATTACTTTTGCAAAATATGTTCTTATTGTTGTTCTTGTAATTGATTTTGACTTATCTCATCTCTAATTTTTTTTTCGTACACAAAAATAAAATCTCTGACAATCTCTAACATCTTTGATCAGAATTAATTGAACTTCTGATTAATATGTAGTTACAAAATAGTCAGTGAAGTGATAAAATAAACTCAAAGCATTGCATATATATCTTTTACTTCTAATTGCCAAATTATTTTCTTACAAATAATATCAGATTTTTATAGGATCATTTTATTGCTAAATATTTTTTCAGTAAATACATATTTCAATATTACATGATTAATATCTATTGTCTATCGCTACTCATCACACGCCACAACGATGTCATTCCCCATTACTCTTTCTTTATTTGTTAAACTAAGTCAAATCAATTACATCTTTTATATGAAATTACATAAAATTATGAAATCGATGTTTATAATCTCATATCATCAAAATTGATTGATGAGGAAATGTTGATGTCATGTAATGTTGCATGGTGATAGTACCTCGCCAGTAGAATTAATGCAGTCATGTAGACACATTTTCTCTGTTGCTGTGGTCATTGCTCAAAGAATTGATCAGTTATTTCCTCTGTTTATTTGTTCTGTTTCACTTGTACTGTCTTTGTTATTTGTCTTTCTGATCTTTGTTCTGTATCTTCTTTGAAAACGTTATCGAAATCACCCTTAGCCAATAATCAAATGAGTAGGCTCATTTCACTTTTATTGATTTATTTATAATTTTCTCAAAAATTTATCCTTTGCGATAGCCATGTGGAGTAGGTCCGACGTGAATCCTGCTAATTCCTGAAGATTAGTCATTTGTGCTCTCTTTTTCATATTTCATATTTCAAGCTTGCTTTCTTCTCGGGCAGTAAAGAATTGTAAATTATCAATCTCTCATATCTCTGTTTTCAGAAAATGAGTTGCTTACCACGCTTGAGCACCTTGAAGTTGGAATTTGCTCGAAGCTTAAATTTTTGTCATGGAGTGCCTATCTACCTCAGGCTCTTAATTTTCAGATGTCTATGCACATGCGAACTTATGGATACCCAAAAACGACTCACTATCAACATTGCCACATAATTTAATTTTGTGTTATGTGTGTATACATAAATTAATCAAACTCTTTTCGACCATTCTCTAGTGTCTTTGGTCACAACTACCAAAATTGGAAGAATTGGAGATGAATAATATTAAAAATGAAACTTATATATGGAAGAGTCATAACTGATTACTGCAAGACATTAGCTCTCTGAGGATGGTAGAAAAAGACCAACAGCAGCTCTGCGAGTTGTCATGCAGACTTGAATATATAGGATTGAGATATTGCAAAGGCCTTGTGAAGGTGCCACAATCATCGCTCAGCCTTAGCTGCTTGAGAGAGATAGACATCAGCCACTGCAGTTCCTTGTTTCCTTTCCTGAGGTTGGACCGCCTTCCAAGTTGAGGAAAATATCAATTCAGAGTTGTGATGCACTGAAATCGTATGAAGCAGTGAAGTAGTGTGAGAATTTAGCTCTACTATGAAGCTGTGTGAGAATTTAGTGGGTGATTCTTTTCATCCTAGCCATTTTTTTAAAAAGAAAAAAGAAAAAAGAAATAGAATTATTTTATGGACCCATGCCCCCACGTTTCAAACATGCAATTGAATTATTACCCTTAATTAACTTTTATCCACAATTAAATTAAACTTCAGCCCTTGATCCGTTATCTTCAATTCAATGCATTATTTGTTTTGCTATTAGTCAGTTACTTCAATGATTCAAACTATATACATGATATCAAACTCGAAGCAAGAACACGCTCTACTACTTACTTTTGATTATACCAAAAAGAGGCTGCATTGTGAATTTATGTAAACTATTTGTGCAACTAAACAACAGTTTAGTACATGTTCATTGAGTATCATTTTATATGTATTATGTCATTTATTAACAAATTTTTATCTATGAAACTTTCAACTAAAAATGAATGGTTGTTGTGATAATCTTAAAATTTTGCACAAGCTTCGCCACCTTCAAGGGGCTGGTGTATGGCGTTGTGGAAATCTCGTGTCCTTTCTTGAAGGAGGGAACTGACTAAGCTTTTATTCGTTTGTAAAAAAAAAAATTAAAAGAAAGCACAACATGTGCTAACAATGAAAATAGCTTTTATTCGTTTGTTAAAGTGGATTTTATTTGGTAATTATACACCTGCTTCTGCTTATATATAGTAGCTAACATTCTATAGTAGTACTAGTAACTGTGCTTCTTTTTGGAAAAATTAAAAAAATATATGAAAAATGGTAAGTATTTGCCCTGTTTTCCTCTGTTAATTTGCTCCGCCCAAATTGTATGGTCTTCATTATTTGTCTATTTTCCCAGCTTTTTTAAAATCTCAAACTTGTCAAATATTTTGATGATTACTTACTTTTATATTTCCTTCAATTGCATATCCAAAATAATGACTGTTATTAAAGAACCGTGATTGATATATTTTCTAAAAAACAAAAGAAAAAGCAAAAGAAAACAGGCCCTATACTAAACGCTAAATCCCTAAAATTACGGATAATTTCTAAACACTAAAAGCATGCACGCACGCAGCCCCTCTCTCTCAGCAGTACGCACACTGCCTGCACACGCAGCCCGTGCAGCAGCAGTCAAGCACGGCAGCACCAGGCCACCGGCAGCCCCTCTCTCTCTCTCTCACGCACGCAGCAGCAGGCCAGAAATTTAAGATTAGCAATTTTATTTTATTTTTACTCTGTAATACTCCTAGTTAGTTTTGAACACAATCAAACAATATGTATTAATGCGGGCATTTAATCAACTACAAGGAATTTGAATGCAACTACCATGAGGTTATTATTTATGTTCTATGACTAAGAGCTTGATTTCTTTATTTGCTTATTTTATTTTTATTAAGATGACATAGTCTACGAATTTATAAGTTCAAATTTGGTTTTGATGTTGTGCTTTCAGCACATCTTGGTTGCTGCCTTGAGAGGACGAAGTTTTTCAGGTCGAATTGATTACACCAGTTTCGAGTGAACTGCTCTAAATTCTTATTATAGTAATCTAACTCTGGTTTCCTGTAAGCTAAACTTTACTAATCAAGCTTGATTATATGCTGGGATGGTTTAGTTCAACAAGGCTACTGGTTCTGTTCTGCTTTTTCAAAGAGATTAATTGGCAAATTATGCCAAATTAACTGCCACATGAAGGAGATTTTCAACTCTCATTTTTTTTTGTATGCTGAATGGTTTATGCTTCCAACCACAATTCTGGTCTTTTATTGGTTTAGTCTTTCCTACTTCTGAACTAGGCTGAACTTTTAGCTGCAATGCCTAAAGACAGAGGAACTTATTTGCTTCCTTTTTCATCTTGTTTCATTACTAACTTTCATGTGCAGTATTTTTAGATCGTTAAAGACTAATAGCATAGAACGTGGTTTTAAATCAAATGTAAAAAGATTCAATTGATAGATCGGCTATGCTTCACTCCACCTACACCTGGATATTTGTTTTAGAGTTTTATGCTGTCTGAATTAGTGGTCTCAATTTGTTATCTGATTAACAGCTTGCATGCATTTCAGTATGTTAGGTGCTTCCCTCAACTCTTTTTCTTTAGTAACTATTATGGTATCGTTTTATAACCTTAATTAGCTTTTCTTTGCTTTTTCGTTTGTCAATATATCTACTCTATTCTATTCAAGTCCTTTTGCTCTATTCTCTCAGTTTTGTTGAGCTAAAACACTATGTTTCGTGCAAAGGCTTACTATATTTTTTCATAATGATTTAAAGTACAAAGCAGCTATAAAAGCTGATCCTCTGTGTTATGAGTTATGCATGATATGTTACTAATGTTATTGTTTTCATTTTTTTCCAGGGGATAAGGGGGTAGAGAAAGACCCTTGTTCTGAAAAATTCCTTCCCTTGAATTTTGTGGCTGCACAAATTTCGGACATGACGTTCTACGCAAGCAGTTACATCCTCTGGAAATTGTTTTGCCTTCTTAAGGATTAGAATATTACTCAAAGGAGGGTCTAGATTTTTTGAGCTAGTCTTGTCCTTTTTTTTAAATAGAATTTTAAGCCTTTTCTTTAATTTGACCTCTGCTGATCATATAGATGTCTCATTTGGATATTCCATATAAGATATTCTGTTTCTCATTCTTTATGATTTTTTTTATTATGGCTGTGCCTTGATTTTTTTTCTTCAGGCTTTGGAATGCCTTATCGAAAATCACATGCTAACATGTGAGGAAGGTAATGATTTAGTTTTCTCCCAGTCATCTATTTATTTCATCTGAGAGAAGTGAATTATGAAACTGTTTACACTTTGAATTCTAATTCATACATAAGTGAGCACACACACACACACACCCCCACATATAAAGGAAATTATAGTCACACAAGAACATGTTGATATAAATTTAATTTGGTAAACCTTTCTTTGGCTGTGTTCTACTAGCATTTTATTTTTCATGGAACATTTTACAATAGGCTAATGCTTTAAATTATTGGATTTGCTGTTGAATTTCAAAAACAAAGTTTACTTTCATCATTGGAATTTGGTTCTGAAGATGGATGGGTTTCTTCATTCTACTCATGTTTGATAAAAAAGGTGAACTGTGTGCAAGTTCATTATATGCTCTTGCAAATGTAAACATTTCAATAATAAGTTTCCCATCTGTTTTCCTGATATTGGTCGATATCTTTTTGCTGTGTTTGAGTGTATTGAACAATTTCTTTCTTCTTCTTTCCTGTCTCCCTTTGTTTTATCCAGTATGACAAGGAGAATGTTGTAGAAGCCAAATTCAGAGAAATTGAAAAAGAAAGATGTAATAGTGTCCATTCGAGCCCATACTTCTCACACAGTCTGAAAAACAACACTGATCTTTTAGCCTGCAAGCTGAGTACTATCATTAGTGTGGAGATTTCCAAAAATGCTTTGAAATAACTTCTGTGTAAGTTGGTGAAGAAATGAAGAAAATATGGCTGCATTGTTCTTGAGATGCTGTATGTCCTTTTTCTTTCTTTTCCTCTTTGTTTTCCTAGATTACTTGAGAAAGACCCTTTCCATCTGAAATGTACCTTGGTGCATTTAGCTGCTGCTATGGAACTTGGACAATCAAATGAACTATATCTGATGGCATGCAATTTAGTGAAGGATTATCCTCAAAAGTAAGCATTTCCTCTTTTCTTATTTCTTTTTCTAGAAAACTTTGGAAGCGTGAAATAACAAAAGGATTTTTGCTATTAGAGTGACTGCCTTTTGATATTAATTTGATCTTCTATTTTTAAGTACTCTATGATTATTATATTGTTAGCTTATGGAGACTTTTCGTTTTTAGGGCTTTGTCAATTATTGAAGTGAATATTTATGTAGACCTACCTAATTTGTGAGTTATAGGTTGATGTCGCATGAGATTAGAATAAATGGTGTTCAAGTAAATGAAATTTTTAGAGTAATCTTGTAGTAAGGCGAAATTAAATTGGAGAAAACAATGAACAAGTAGGTAACCAATTACTATGAAGCTCTAAATTAAGAGTCTGAGTCATATAACTTTTCCAAATTAAATTTATCTCGTGTTTTTCATATGATCTTCTAATTTGTTAGACCATCTTGTGTTTTTTCATATGATTTTCTAGTTAATTTGTTAGACCGTCTAGTTATGGCAGAATTATTCAAGTGACTTAGAAGTTTTTCTCCTAGGGAAAGTTTTTAATTGTATTTATTAGATTTAAATTACTTATTTAACCACTTCCGTAGGATATATTTAAAGAGTTGTTAATATGTTTTCTAAGAGCAAAATACAATTATATTTTTGTTTTGAATTCGTAGACAGGCTGTAAAGATTAAGAATTTTTGGCGCGAGCTGTGAAGATCAAGAATTTTTGGCCAAGTGTTGAAGACAAATTGAAGATATAGTACTAGATCTTTTTTTTCAATCATTAGAAAATATACATGCATGATGCAAGCATACTTTCATCTTGTATACATTTTTAAGTAATCTGATGTTGATATATGTTAAAGTTTTTTCGTAAAACTATCTTTTCTATATGAGACATTCAAGTGAAATTAATATGAAATTTCAAATGAATTGGCTTGAAATGGTTCTTAAATTGTAAATAATTACATAATTTTTTTTTGGGCAATCAACAACAAAAATATGACTGTTATTATGTAAAAACTGTCATTAAAAATATACATTGAATGAAGATTATAAAAAATAATCAAAAAAATTTATGAAAAAGTGTAATAAATGACAATTATTTAAGGTATTCGTTTAATGATGGGTTTTTTTTTTGTGCATAAAACTGTCATTAAAATTTATGTTGATACTACAAACAATGACTGTTTAGCAAGAACACGTTGGACTACTGTACTTTTAAATTGAAGATTAGGGAAACTACTTGTGCAGGTAAATAATAGTTTTAGTACAAGATTATTGAGTATCATTTTATATATATTATGTCATTTATTAATAAATTATTATATATGAAATTTTCAAGTAAAAAGAAATGGTCGGATGTATACATCTCTTATAAAGGAGAACTTATAGGTTACTCTTTTTGCTAAACTCGAGGGTTATCTTGTCAATGAAATAGCTAATGATAATCTTAATCTTATAGCCCCTCAGTATGGGAGAACAATTGATTCTCAATCTAAAAAACAGTTCTGAGTCACTCAATCGTAACTACTAACCTAATCAACAAAATGCAGAATAATCTTTCTCACTTACAATATTTCGACAACCAAATACAAACAGTTATTTATTGATTTTCTTTCTAGACACTCTAATTCAATCATGGGTTCATGGCGAGTTGGCGACCCAAATTAAAAACGATTACGAGTGACTCTGATAAAACTGCCCACCACTTTGTAATGACACTTGGAAAATTTTTTATTTCATCCTGCACCTAACCATAAAATAGCTCCTTCTACATTCCTATTACCTTGTTGACATTTAAGCCCACGTGTAAAATTTCAGGCCTTCGGATCATTTAAGGTTAGGTCCAAAGTTCGGGGTACGCGGACTCAGCCTAAAAAACATTAGAATTACACAACTGTCACTTGTATTTGAGGCATACCTAATATTTAAT
Source organism: Clausena lansium (assembly GCA_030449835.1). Taxonomy (NCBI): domain Eukaryota; kingdom Viridiplantae; phylum Streptophyta; class Magnoliopsida; order Sapindales; family Rutaceae; genus Clausena; species Clausena lansium. The sequence continues at coordinate 702,822 of JASUUF010000146.1, read as the reverse complement.
AAAGTGACAAATATATTTGTTAATATATGAAAATTGTCAACTAATAGATGTCACATATACTAATTTTTCTTGTTGTGTCAGTTAAAATTGATTGCTCTATAGCTTCATCTGAACACAAGCTGGGCATTCATATATGATAAAAGATTTGGAAATTTTCAGTAAATTCAAAGCTGAGTTGATGACATACCTCTTGAATTAATTAATCATCATATATGTCTGAATTTTTTACCAATCAAATTCCACAAGACAGAAACTTGCTGGCTTACAAAATTATCAAATTGCAATTAAGAAACTACTATAATGTTATATATAAAACAATAACTAAGAGCAATAATGTTCGAGTGGCCAGTTGATAAATACAGTTAATTTAATGCACTATATGCGAGTTCCTTGAATTAATTGTTCTGTGCCACCTCCCTCAATATTTATAAATACAATTTATCAGTTATTGATTGAAAATGTGGATTCATTATAACTGTTATTAACTACATTAAATCTTCGTAACTAATATACAATAATATGACTAGTAAAGAAGAGGGATCTTATGGTTAGTCATGTCAATATGACAGAAAAAGAAATACCTTAACAAATGCTTAATTTAAAAAAAAAAAAAGCAGAACATGCTTAATAAAAAAATGCGAAAAAAAAAACTATTTTTTCTTTAAACGCATTAATTGCTTTTACTTAATTAGGAACAAGATTTTAAAATGCACTTTATTTTTTATACTACATGTAAACCATCCTCAAGAACATCCACAGAGAAACATCCCACAACAAAACCAAGAAAAGATCAGAAACAAATAGCTCATCAAGCAAAGCAAACAACTCTTCCATTAATTAATAAATTACATGTGAGCCTTGGTGGCCTTAATATCTTCACCAGACTCTTCATCAATGTTAATAACCTTAGGCTGCCTCTTCTTCTACTCTGCAAGCTTCGGCACTGTGATTTATTCATCACTCATTGGCATATAATCATTTTCCAAATGAGCCCTAACATATTCCAAATCAGCACTCATTGGCATCCTACTGCCTCCAAAACTTGCCAGTTGTTCTCTCAGCTTGGTGCTATTTGTCTCCTTCAACTTCCTCTTTTTATTCATCACTCTTCTTCTCCCTACTCACTTTCAGTACCATGTTCTCTTTAACTTCGATCTTCACATCATCTTTCTTCATCCCTGGAATGTTGAGTGTGATCATGTGTGCTGTTGGTGTCTCCTTCCAGTCTAATCTCGCCGGGGCTAGAATTTGATGATGATCACCTCCTTTTGGGATTGTTAGAGGGGGTTTGTTCCAGAATGCTGAAAGGATCTTCTGTCAATGGGAACATCATGTCAAAGAGAGGTGATCTTGCGTATGGCATCAGAGCATTTGCTTGTGATGCCATGATCATCAATGTTGCTGCCATAACAAGAAATGACATTGCCATTACAAGAATTCTTGATTTCTCCATCTGGGTAGCTAGCTAGTTAGTGTTTTTTAGAGTGTTTTAAGCAAAGTGTTCGTTGTTTTTATGGGGAAATGGAGGGAGGTGAAGTGGAGAGATATATAGGGTTAGATTGCATTATATCTCAGTACCTGGATGCTTCTTTAGAAGTATTTGCAAAAGAAACTTGCAGAATATTCTGGAGAAATTTGAGACGTTTCTATTTGAGTTAGAAATCTGAGCTCCTAGCTTACTAGAATATGCAACATCTTACTTAAAATAGTTTTGTATTAATATTGAACCAATTAGTCAGTATAAACACCTAGAATGCTTGATTAAATGAATTCTTAAAAACAGAGTATATCTTCTCCTCAATAGCTAAAATCTTCCTACAGTCTTCACAGCACTTATGTTCGCATATATCTCACTGTCAGCCAAAGCGCCGTCTGGCCTTAATTGACATAAGAGCTCAACAATAACACAATTCACAATTTGATGGATAGTTGCTTTGCTTGATTGGTGTTAAGGAAGCACGTATCATGTCCAAGAGATCTGCACACTCAGCACGTGCTAGTTAAGTCCAGTCAGCAAAATTAGTTAGGTGTATTTGCCAGCTGTGCAAAAGTAGTTAAGCATGCTCTGATTCTGTTTTTATTCGTTTTCTTTTCTTTCAACTTATCAAAAAAAAAAAACTGTAATTAGCTTAGCATATATAGCATCTTTGTTATCATTTTTCATGAAGAAAATAAAATCTGAGATCATTCTTCATGAAGCAAACTAATCAAATCAAAGCATTTGCTTGTAATGCCATGATCAAGAATGCTGCTGCCATGACAAGAAATGGCATTGCAAGAATGTAAAATGACACATGTTACCTAATCTGTTTTAAATCAAGATTATCATCATCCGAAATTCCGAATTTTGCATACACGACATTATAAATCTACAATTCAAAGGAAAAAAAAAAAAGAATTTAAACAGATTAAAAGCATAGCCAGTAGGTAGAATTTCACATGAAGAACAACCAATCAACCGAGCTTCTAACTGCATTTGGCCGCTTCTGCATGAAGTAGAGATCCCATAGAATTTTGGTTGCATCCATTCTGGCAAAAATAATAATAACTGATTTCGGTTTGGACTACAAGCAAACATGCAGTTGAATCTGATTGATTAAAAATTTAAAACAGTACCCAAACGATAGAAGAAAAATAAAATGACAAGTAGCTCTAACTAATGCAGGGGACCATATCTTCTTCACGTGACTTCAAAACCTTACTGAAACGTTGCCATTTTTGTACACGTGTTTGAATTCAACTTACTCAACTATCGTAAAGAACTGATGGTCGTATTAATTAATTCGTGTAAGCTAGCTAGCTGAATGTTAAATTTTATTGCACTTTTGAGATACATGTGGCATGGTATGCTCGGGCAATGAAATTGGGCTTGAGTTTCTTTGATATTCAATCAAACAACTAACTAAAACATTTTGGCATTAAAAAAAAATCTGATTTAATAATCTAATCGAGTATGACCCGCACCTTCTCCATTTTCAACTAGAAAACAATATCATTATTACTCAACAGGTTTTTGTTTTCTGCAATCACATAAGAGAAGAAGGTTGAATGGTTGATTCATAATTGGTCACAAAAAGATTTGATTCGTAACTATTACACACGCGTTAGCTAGATGATAATTAATTTGATTCTTTCACTAATAAGAATTGTCATTCTGAATTATTGCTACAATATGAGTTCTGTGTTCTATCATAGATACTGTTCTGGCTACTGTTTTTCATGTTAGATTTGGGATTGATTTTTAGCTTTATCTTTTATGGCCTATGACATCCCAATACATTGATATATGACCAAGCTATTTAGTGGATGGCCATAAGATAGACATAAAATGGATGACCATCCAATTCCCCATGGCTTACACCAAAATTAAATAAGGAAATCCAATACCATCAATTCTGCGTTTTAATTTCAAGTTGAAAAATAGTGAAACCAGACAGTCAGGTGATTTAATTTTGTATATATTTAATCAAGTAAAAATGGAACCTTCATTGTAGCTAGACACAGTTGAACAGTCTATGAATGCACTTTGTTTCTGCAGTTTTCTAATAATAAAATTTAAAGTTTGTATTTAGTAGGTAAGGTTTCTCATCCCAAAATCTTGTTTAAAGAAGAAAATCAATCTCACATAAAGGAATAAAAATTAAAGGACCATGCAAAGATCCTAGAGTAAGAGAAAATTTTGCAATCAGCTTTGAACAGTTTGCAAAGTAACTTCAATAACTAAAAGAAAAAAATAATAAAAGAAAGCCAACATGCGCTAACAATGAAATTAGCTTTTATTCTTTGTTAAAGTGGAATTTATTTGGTAATTGGACACGTGTTTATATATAGTAGCTAACATTCTATAGTCGTAATCGCAGAATGTGCTTCTTCTTTTAAAAAAAAGAAAAAAAAAAAAAAGAATTCGCAACATTCGTTTTTGGAAGAAAATAAAAAAATATGTTTAATGGTAAACATTTGCCCTGTTTTCCTCTGTTTATTTGCTCTGCCAGCCTGTAGGGTCTTTATTATTTGTCTATTTTTCCAGCTTTTTTAAAATCTCAAACTTATAAAATACTTTGATGATTACTTTGTAAAAATCAGCAGTTTGTATTTCCTTAATTGCGTTGCTTTCAATTACTTGAGCCTTGACAAACTAAACCAAACTAAACTTTTTCCTTAGCAAATCTCTTTTAAAAAATTCCTATTTTCCTATAATAATTACTTTATTCGAAACTAAATTTATGTTATGTATTTGTGGCTTTTATCTTATTGTTGTTTTTGTAATTGATTTTGACTTATCTCATCTCTAATTTCTTTTGTATATAAAAAATCAAATCTATTTTCGATATTCTCTAGAGTTTCAGTTGGAATTGATTGAAATTTCTAATACTGGTTAGTGATAAAATAAACCCAAAGCATTGCATATATTTCTTCTACTTTTAATTGTCAAATTGTTTTCTTGCAAATAAATTAAATTTTACAGCATCATTTTATTGGCAAATATTTTTCAGTAAATACATATTAATACATGATTATTATTTGTTATCTGTCATTACTCATCACACGCCACAGCGATATCATTCCCCATTACTCTTTCTTTAAATGTCAAACTAAATCAAATCAATTATATCTTTTATATGAAATTACATAAAATTATGAAATCGATGTTTATAATCTCATATCATCAAAATTGATTGATGAGGAAATGTTGATGTCATGTTGCACTGTGATGGTACCATCCATGCCAGTACGATCAACGCAGTCAAGTAGACATATTTTATCAGTTATTTCCACTGTTTATTCAATTTTGTGTTATTTGTGCATACACAAATATTAATCAGACTCTTTTCGACATTGTCTAGTGTCTTTGGTCAGATATAATTTACTTTTCTAATTTGTAATTACCAAATGATTAGTGAAGTGATAAAATACACTCAAAGCATTGCAATATCTTTTAAAAGATTACATATGAAAGTAACAAACTATTTGAAAGTAATAAACTAACTGACTAGCATTTACAATTGAAACCAATATCTTGATGAATTGGTAAATAAATAATTTTTGTTAGTAGAAATAAAATTAAATTAAATCGTTTTATGAATTAACAAGAAACAAAAAAAACAATTGAAGTTTTTTTGAGAATTGCGTGCTCATCAAAGACAGTATTCCCAACTTTTTTTTTAAAAAAAAACTTGTCTATTATATCCTATGCTTTACTTTATAAAATCAGGAGTTTGGTCATGTCAAAAAAAAAAAAAAAAAGAGTTAGGTGATGTAAGACAGTTAATTAATTAGGGTTAATTATTTCAATTTTTTATTTTATTTTTGTCGACTAGATTTTTATTAAAGTAGTATTTGGTATGTTAATAAAGCATTTCTATTCCTATTTAGGAAGGTTTCTATTTAAAGTAAATTAATATATCTTCATTCATTGTCGTTCAAGTGCAAAAAACTCTCCGATATACTATAAAAACTTTTAAACTATATATTTTCTCTTGATAACATTATTTGATGAGAAACTAGGGACCAGTTTTAGTGTTTATAAATGCCAATTATATCATTATTCAATCATTTAAAAGCCACACACATGTATATATGTGAACTCTAATTAAATCTTGATACTTGTATTGTATATGAGCCATATCTAAAAAAGTGAGTTCTAATTATTCAATGGTGGTGAGTCGAATTCAGCTAAAACTTTGCTATAATTTATTGGGACACAACATTAGCATAACATGATTGTAGGAATTACCATTGTGAACATAAAAAATTGTAGTGTCACATGTGGTCTTGACCCTTCAGACTTCTGTTCAATTTTCTTATTTTGGTTTCCAAAACTGAAAGTTCTGTTTGTTTATTTGCACCCAAAAAAGAAAAGTCAATAATCGGAGTCGGAGAGGCAAATCTGATGACGTCCATAGAGGTTCTTTGCACACCAAGAGCAAATCTAGGCCGATCTAATGAAGTGGAAGAATATGTTGGTGATGATGCTGACTGCTGAGAAGAAGCAGATGACTCATTCCTGGACTGGGTTGGGTTCGATCCGGTCCAGTCCGGCAGGTATTTTTGAGATCCCTAAGGTGGCGTTTGTTTTTTTAATTGAATCTTTGAATAATACGAATTTAGTTAAGTCTAATAGAAATTTTAATGAAATCTTAATAACACGTTTGTTTTTTATTTTTGAATGTCTGAATAAATGTATTAAATTATTTTTTTATAACGAAATGTCTAAAATTATTATTTTACATTTATACCCTTATTAAATATTATGCATATTATTATTTCATGCTAAATTTGATTCACTTGGATAATAATCGGAATAATCATAAAATAACTAAACAAATTGCAAATTTTAGGAAGCAATGAAATAATCGCAATAATCAGCACGGCCTACAGCAAAATTAAATGAGGAACTCCAATACCATCAATTGTTCGTTTTAATTTCAAGTTGAAAAATACTGAAATCAGAGGCGCATGCGATTTAATTTTGTATATATTTAATATAGGAAAAAATGGAACCTTCATTGTAGCTAGACATCGGTTAGCTGGCTATGAAGGCACTTTGCTTCTGCAGTTTTATAAGTTTGAATAATAATAAAATTCGAAGTTGGTATTTAAGGGGTAAGGTTTCTCATCCCCAAATTTTGTTTAAAGAAGAAAATCAATCTCACATGAAGGAATAAAATTACAGGACCATTGAAAAGATCCTAGAGTAAAAGGAAATTTTGTAATTAGCTTGGAGCAGTTTGCAAAGTAACTTCAATAACTAAAAGAAAAAAATAATAGTAAAAGAAAGCACAATATGTGCTAACAATGAAATTAGCCTTTATTCTTTGTTAAAGTGGAATTTTATTTGGAAATTAGACACGTGCTTTTATATAGTAGCTAACATTCTACAGTAGTAATAGCAGAATGTGCTTCTCTTTTTTTAAAAAAAAAAATCGCAACATTTGTTTTTGGAGAAAATAAAAAATATATGTATAATGGTAAATATTTGCTCTGTTTTCCTCTATTTATTTGCTCTGCCCAAATTGTGTGGTCTTCATTATTTGTCTATTTTCCCAGCTTTTTTAAATTAAAATCTCAAACTTGTCAAATATTATGATGATTACTTTATATTTCCTCCTCCAATTGCATTGCTTTCAATTATTTGAGCCTTCACAAACTAAACCAAACTAAATGTTACTTTCATTGTATTTGTGATATTTAATTAAACCATTCAAGAAAGGAGATTTTAAATGATTTATTTAATTATAAATTGTTCGAATTATGTTTGGGTCAAAAACAAGGGAGCTCCTTTGTAGAGTTTGCTTTGCCCTTAACACAAACCAGAAAAGATTCAATCAAGATGCACACACTAACTAAGATACACCAGAAAAGATTCAACAACCCAGATACTTAAACAGACGATTATTAAGAAGAAATAAAGAATCAGAATAACAACAAGCTCAAGAACATACAAAATATAACGTGGTTCTGTCTTTTGCAAGACCTACATCCACGGATGGAAAACACCAGTGACAGCCTTTTATTGATCAAGGAATGTTACAAGATTACAGAGCAAAGTATTTCTACAGAGTAAAGCCTCTCTTATTAACAAGGCTATGTCCTCTTGAATTGCTAAGATTATTCACAGAGAAGAGCAATCCAGCTTATAAAGCTACAGCGCAAAAACCTCAGCATTTCCAGAATGTACAGATGATAGACACCCGTCCTATATAACGAATTGGGTTCTTGAGAAATTTAATTCTGTTATGATCAAAACACAGTGCAGTCTGCGTTTCGAACTTAAGTAGCCATGCTTTATTCACATGGCTTCATTAATATATCCAACAATGTTAAAACACTGCCGTTTTCTCATTTGTGTTTGTGTTCAGCACAAACCCAACATCCTTCAATTGGCTTGATTTCCCATTTTGTATTATAGTAAAAAACAGAGGCTGCTTTGCCTTCCCAATCCAGTCTGTACCTGTATATGAATCATCTCTTAGTTGAGATTTGAATTAAATTTATCATATCACAATGTACCACGTCTATAATCTTATTTACAAGTTCTTCGTGATTTCATAACGTGAGGTTCAACAATGTATTAAGCAATTAGCTAGTTGTTACAAATGAAACCAACATCTCGATGGGTTGATTAGTTAATAATAATTTCTGCTAATAAAAATGAAAAATAAATTAAATCATTTTATTCCATATGTATCGCTGCCGGGAATCTTGCATCATAAACTAATAAAACAAGATAAACATCAAAGAATTGATGTGACAAAACCCAAAAGACTCTAGTATATGACATGAATTTACAAAAATGTACGTAGAAAATTGAGATTATTAGACAATTGAGCGCCGAAGGACGGTATACAATTCACTTTCTCCTATTTATTGGCTCTGTTTGTATAACTTGTGTCTTCATTATTTGTCTATTTTGCAAAATTTTTTCGTAAAAAAAAAAAAAACCCACTCAAACCAATTGGATCATTACTATTATTGTGATATTAAATTTTTAAAAAAAATAATTTCAATTTCGAATAGTATATTTTGAAGGAAAATTTTCATCTCTTCTTTAAGTTTGTCTCTTGTAATTATTGCCGGCAAATTAAACTATTTATTGGGTCACACGTCATTCAATAACCATCAAATGAATTAATACGTACTTTAGTGGCTGATTTTTTTCATCTGAGCCATTTTTTTAAAAACAAAAAAAGAAAAAGAATTATTTTATGCCCTTAATTAACTTTTATCCACAATTAAATTAACAATAATGTTAAGAATCCTAACATTTGAGTTTCAATATCATATATTACTTATCTATTAGATGATGGATTTCATACATTGTAAAATTACTTAGCCATAATCCAATTGATGAATGCCACATCAATTGGGACTCAAATTAAAACCTAAATCTTGGGATGCTTAGCATTTAGCTTCGGCCCTTGATCCATTATCTTCAATTCAAAGCATTATTCAATGATTCAATCTATATATTTGATATCAAACTAGAAGCAAGAACACGACAACTACTTAATTTTGATTATACCAAAAAGAGGCTGCATTCGGAATTGAAGGTTATGTAAACTATTTGTGCAACTAAAAAATAGTTTTAGTACAAGATCATTGAGTATCATTTTATATGTATTATGTCATTTATTAACAAATTTTTATCTATGAAACTTTCAACTAAAAAAGAATGGTCGGAGACACCTCGATCTTATGAGGCCAATGGCGAAGCAATTAAGGCCTCGTGAAATCCTTACCTGTGACATCAACACATCTCTCGAGAGATTGAAGATTTATGGGTGCAATTTGTTGACATATATTGCTAGAGTCCAGCGACCCGCAAGCCTTAAGCACGTGGAGATCGAAGATTAATGCAGTAATTTAAGGACTCTTCTCAATGAGAGCAGAAGGGACACCTCTCTTCTTAGCAGTTAAGAGTTGTAACTTGTCAATCTCTCACATCTCTGTTTTCAGAAAATGAGTTACTTGCCACGCTTGAGCACTTTGAAGTTGGAATTTGCTCGGAGCTTAAATTTTTGTCATGGTCTTGAGTTCATTTGCGTGTTCAAAGTTGGAGTCAATTGCGGAAAGGCTGGACAACAACACATCTCATGAAGTATTTAAGATTGGTTGTTTTGATAATCTTAAAATTTTGCACAAGCTTCGCAACCTTCAAGGGGTTTGTATATGGCGTTGTGGAAATCTTGTGTCCTTTCTTGAAGAAGGGAACTGACTAAGCTTTTATTCGTTTGTAAAAAAAAAAAAAATTAAAAGAAAGCACAACATGTGCTAACCATGAAAATAGCTTTTGTACGTTTGTTAAAGTGGATTTTATTTGGTAATTATACACTTGCTTATGTATAGTAGCTAACATTCTATAGTAGTAATTGTAGACTGTGCTTCTTTTTTGAAAAAAAAAATTTGCAACATTCGTTTTTGGAAAAAAAAATGAAAAAATATATGTACAATGGTAAATATTTGCCCTGTTTTCCTCTGTTTATTTGCTCTGCCCAAATTGTATTGTCTTCATTATTTGTCTATTTTCCCAGCTTCTTTAAAAACTCAAACTTGTCAAATATTATGATGATTGCTTTATATTTTCTTCAGTTGCATTGCTTTCAATTACTTAAGCCTTCACAAACTAAACCAAACTAAACTTATTCCCTAGCAAATCTCTTTTAAAATTTTTATTTTCCTACAAGATTATCTTACTATACAAATTAATAATTACCTAATCCAAAACAAAATTTATATTATATGTATCTGTGGCTTTTACAAAATATATTCTTATCGTTATTCTTGTAATTGATTTTGACTTATCTCATCTCATTAAAATAAAATCTCTGTTTGACACTCTCTAGTCTTTTGTCAGAAATTAATTGAACTTCTACTTAATATGTAGTTAGAAAATGCTTAGTGAAGTGATAAAGTAAACGCAAAGCATTGCATATATATCTTTTACTTTTAATTGTCAAATTATTTTCTTGCAAATAATATTAAATTTTTATAACTTCATTTTATTGCCAAATATTTTTCAGTAAAAACATATTTCATTATTACATGAATATCGTTGTCTATCATTACTCATTACAAATAGTGCTACAGATCCCAAATAATGTGGCATTAATTCCTTAAATGGATTGTGATATAATATAATAATTCACTTGGAACTTCTAAAAAATTATTGACCGCTTAATGAATGACATATTACTTATGCCACATTGATGTCATTACTCATTACTCTTTTCTTTGTATATTAAACTAACTCGAGTCAATTATATCATTAATATGAAATTACGTAAAATTATGAAATCAATTTTTTAATCTCATATCATTAAAAATTCATTTAAAAAAACAAAATTAGAAAAGCTCTCTCACTCTCTCGCGTTTCAACAGGGACTTGTAGAGGCACAAAAGAAACTCAACTCCTACTGTTGCTTTTGAGTTGCTGTCGAACTCATTACTGGCAAACCTAGACAACAAGGTTGTTCCGGTCGCCGTTGAACCAAAGATCTTGTCTTCTCTGCGTGCCCACGACGACGAGGTAGAAGCCGAGTGCAAATCTACTGCCTTGAACCAGCATCCTCACCACCACCATCCTCACTACCGCGCGTAAGGTCTCACCACTGCCACCACCACCGCCCTCACTGACCACAGAGTATCCAGATCTGCTCATCTGACTGACTTTTTTCGGTCGCCGTTGCCGGATTACTATTTCAAGTCCTAATCGGTAGTCTCCAGTAGCCACCGCCCTCAGCAACCGCCGTAGAAGTCGAACAAAAGTTTTTCGGCCCGAGAGGGAAGGTGTTTTTTAGTTTGTTTTAGGTTTTATTTTATTTGCTGTGTTTTGGTTTTGTTTTTATTTCATGTAATTTTCTTTGGGTTTTTATTTATTTTCTTTGCATTTTCTGCGTTTGGATTTGCTTGTATTTTGTGGTTGGATGTTATAGATCTGTCGCTCTTGAGATTCTCTGAGTGCCGAAGATGGTGCTGTTTCAGTTTCTTTATGTCAGTGTTCGTATTGAGATGATATATCTATATTAGAGTCGTTGAGGGACTCTAGTAGTTGGTACATTGAGATTCGATGGGCTGGAACGTGTAAACGATTGGCTGAGACAAAAGTTCATCAAGAGGGCTTTGAGGAATTTTTGTTAGTTGTTTGTGTTGTTAATTGTTTGTGTTTTGTTTTAATATTGTGTGATGTTGTATTATATTGTTTTGTATTATCGGATTGGAAAAGATTTCAATTGCATTGGCTGAGGTGGGATAGGTGAGTCCCCTAAAATTCCTCTAGTCCTTAAGTAGTTTTAATAGGTGAAGTTTTTTCTCTTTTCAATTCTTGTAATGATTGATAGAGGCTGCGTTTATTTTAGGCTTGAGTCTTAGGTCTTATCTTAAATATAGTACTTAAGCTGGATGCGGTCGTGCATTTACACCTTTATGGCGTTGTATTATTGGCCATTATTGGTCTTTGAATGAAATTCATTCCTTTCAAAACAAATCTCATATCATTAAAATTGATTGATGATCAAATGCTGATGTAATGTTGTATGGTGATGGTACAATCCAGGCCAGTAGGATTTATGTAGTCATGTAGACATTCTTTCTCTGGTGCTATGGCCATGCACAAAGAATTAAATTGATCAGTTATTTCCTCTGTCTATTTGATCTGCTTAACTTGTAGTGTCTTCATTATTTGTCTATTTTCCCAATATTTCATAAGCCTCAAACTTGTCGGATATTTTACTGCTTATTTTATAAAATTATAAGTTTATGTTTCCTTCGTGGATGCTTGCTCCAAGCCATGTCCTGTTAGTCAGAACATGCAAGCATGTGTGAAGCTTGCTCCTTTTTTCGAACGACTGAAATTACTTGTATTTTTTATTTTTTGTTCTATATCCTCTTTGAAAACATTATCGAAATCACCCTTAGCCAATAATCAAATGAATAGCCTCAACTGGGAAGCATACCATGTATGAAGATTTGGAAGTCATTGAAAATTGCAACATACTGACTGTAAGTGTTGATACAATATATATAATTTTGCTGCAGGTGTTGACGGTATAAAATTCTCGGTGATACTTGAAAATTGCAACAAATGCAAGAAAACAGAACAAAGAAGCTACTCTTCCAAATTGGCACATTTTACTTAATGATGTGTGATAAATGTCAGACTCTAGAATCTAACAATGTTTTGGAGATATAAGAAAACAAAGGGGCTGAAACATATGTCTATGCACATGTGAACTTATGGATTCCCAAAAACGACTCACTATCAACATTGCCACGTAATTTAATTTTGTGTTATTTGTGTGTATGCATACAAAAATTAATCAAACTCTTTTCCACATTCTCCAGTGTCTTTGGCCAGAAAATATTTGACTTTTCTAATCTGTAATTACCAATTGATCTGAGCATTGTAATATCTTTTAAAAGATAACAAAAGAAAGTAAGAAACTGACTTACTGACAGTTACAAATGAAACCAATATCATGCTGGGTTGATAAATTAATGGTTTTTGCTAGTAGAATAAAAAAATTAATTCATTTTATTCATGAAAAATCATATCGCACTTCATTTCCCTCTTCACTAAATGTGTGAAGCATCGACTCAATCAATTTTTTTCTTCTTTTGATTGTATTTATGGCTTCTGGGAATCAATTCCTTCATCCATTTGGCCTTTGCTAGGGACTTCTTTCGATTATCACCTTAGCTTCATAAATTCATCAAATTTCTTATTACATAATAAAGAATACAGTGCGATTTCATATGCGAGTCACCGATATCTAAATTTATCTTTTCTTAACCGATTTTTTCGGTATTCTTTAACACAAACGTGGCCATCTTTGAAGCATTCTTTCAAATCCAATGATTACATTAGATAAGGACAAAAATTATAATACGATACTATAGTTGCAACATAGGTAAAACCTAAGTTTTAACCCTATAACTTGATAATAATATTTGGCGCTACATCAATTTACTTATTCACAATTCTTATTAATAAAAAAATAGTGCGAGAATGAAACTTATTCGTATGGATTTTATTTAGAATGGAGTAAAGAATATTTATAAAATAATAAACATATTTAATTGTTTAATGGGGTGTTTTTAGAACAGGGGTTGTAAAAGAGTCTTGAAGGGGTGCCAATAGTCCAACTCATATTTTTTGAAAAACAAAACAAAACGGGCCCCGTACTAAACACCAAATCCCTAAAATTACCGATAATTTCTAAACACTAAAAGCAAAAACGCGCGCGCGGCCCCTCTCTCTCAGCAGTACGCATGCCGCCGGCACACGCAGCCCTCGCAGCAGCAGCCGAGCACGGCGGCACCAGGCCACCAGCAGCCCCTCTCACTCTCGTGCACGCAGCAGCAGGCCAGCACCAGCAGCCCCTCTCTCCGTCTCCGGTCTCAGCTGTTGCCGTTGCGGCCTCGTTCAGCCTTTGCCATCACGCCGCCGCCGGAGACAGTGAGTTGAGATTTCTTTTTTTTTTTTATTAATGTTTGGCCTGAATTAAATTAGTCAAATTAATAGAGTTGTGATTAATTGTTGTTGCTAGTAAATTTTGTAACGTTGCTGATGAAATTTTGTTTGTTAGTTTAAAACGATCCCGGATTGGTAATTGATGCCAAATTTGTTGCATTTTGCCAATTTTCTTGGGAGTTTTAGTTTTTACGGAGTCGTTAACTGTTCTTTTTCCTTTTTTTTGGTAATATTCTTAGTAGCATAAAAACCACTTGTTTGATGATTTTTTGACACCCACCCAGGGCTCAAAAACACTTCTATGATAAAGATGTGAATGTGCAATTTTAAGGTTCAAAGTGAAGACCCTTTAAGGTTAGCAAATTTATTTTCTTTTGACTCTGTAACTGTAATGCTCCTAGTTAGTTTTGAACACAATCAAACAATATGTATTAATGCAGGCATTTCAATCAACTACGAGGAAGTTGAATGCAACTACCATGAGTTTATTATTTATGTTCTATGACTAAGAGCTTGATTTCTTCATTTGGTTATTTTATTTTTATTAAGATGACATAGTCTATAAGTTCAAATTTGGTTTTGATTTTGTGCTTTTAGCACATCTTGGTTGCTGCCTTGAGAGGATGAAGTTTTTCAGCTAGAATTGATTACACCAGTTTCGAATGAACTGCTCTTAATTCTTATTATAGTAATCTAACTCTGGTTTCCTGTAAGCTAAACTTTACTAATCAAGCTTGGTTATATGCTGGGATGGTTTAGTTCAACAAGGCTATTGGCTCTGTTCTACTTTTTCAAAGAGATTGATTGCCAAATTATGCCAACTTAACTGCCACATGAAGGAGATTTTCTACTTTCTCATTTTTTTTTTGTATGCTGAATGGTTTCTGCTTCCAACCACAATTCTGGTCTTTTATTGGTTCAATCTTTCCTGCTCCTGAACTCGGATGAACTTTTAGCTGCAATACCTCATTACTAAATTCAGCTCTAACGACAGAGGAACTTATTTGCTTCCTCTTTCATCTTGTTTCATTACGAACTTTCATGTGCAGTATTTTTAAAACATTAAAGACTAATAGTATAGAAAGGTGGTTTTAAATCAAATGTAACAAGATTCAATTGACAGATCAGCTATGCTTCACTCCACCTACACCTGGATATTTGTTTACGCTGTCTGAAATATTAGTGGTTTCATTTTGTTATCTGATTGAAAGCTTGCATGTATTTCAGTATTTTAGGTGCTTCCCTCAACTCTTTTTCTTTAGTAACTGCTATGGTATCGTTTTATAACCTTAATTAGCTTTTCTTTGCTTTTTCGTTTGTCAATTCCTTTTGCTCTATTATCTAAGTTTTGTTGAGCTAAAACACTATGTTTCGTGCAATGGCTTACTATATTTTTTTTCATAATCATTTAAGGTCCAAAACAGCAATAAAAGCTGATCCTCTGTGTTGTGAGGTATGCATGATATGTTATTAATGTTATTATTTTCATTTTTTTTCCCTTGGGATAAGCTGGTGGAGAAAGAGCCTTGTTTTCAAAATCTCCTTCCCTTGAATTTTGTGGCTGCATAAAGTTAAGACATGACGCTCCATGCAAAATATTACATCCTCTGGAAATTGTTTTGCCTTCTTAAGGATTTGAGCTAGTCTTGTCCTTTTTTTTTTAAATAGAATTTTAATCCTTTTCTTTAATTTGACATCTGCTGATCACATAGATGTCTCATTTGGATATTCCATATAAGATGTACTGTTTCTCATTCTTTATGATTTTATTTCGTATGGCTGTGCCTTGATTTTTTTTCTTCAGGCTTTGGAATGCCTTATTTAAAATCACATGCTAACATGTGAGGAAGGTGATGATTTAGTTTTTTTTCCAGTCATCTATTTATTTCATCTGAGAGAAGTGAATTATGAAAATGTTTACAGTTTGAATTCTAGTTCATACATAAGTGTGCGTGCGTGAAAATAAAGGAAATTATAGTCACACAAGAACATGTTGATATATATTTAATTTGTTAAAGCTTTCTTTGGCTGTGTTCTACTAGCATTTGGTTTTTCATGGAACACGTTACAATCAGCTAATGCTTTAAATTATTGGATTTTCTGTTCAATTTCAGAAACGAGTTTACTTTCATCATTGGAATTTGGTTCTGAAGATGGATGGCTTTCTTCTTCATTCTACTCACGTTTGATAAAAAAAGGTGAACTGTGTGCTGGTTCATTATATGCTCTTCCAAATGTAAACATTTCAATAATAAGTTTCTCATCTGTTTTCCTGATATTGGTTGGTATCTTTTTGCTGTGTTTGAGTGCACTGAACAATTTCTTTCTCTCTTCTTTGCTGTCTCCCTTTGTTTTATCCAGTATGACAAGGAGAAAGTTGAATAAGCCAAATTGAGAGAATTGAAAAAGAAAGATGTTATAGTGTCCATTCGAGCCCATCCTTCTCACACAGTCTGAAAAACAATACTGATCTTGTCTCCTGCAAAGCTGAGTACTATCATTAGTGTGGAGAATTCCAAAAATGCTTTGAACTAACTTCTGTGTAAGTTGGTGTAGAAATGAAGAAAATATGGCTGCATTGTTCTTGAGATGCTGTATGACCTTTTTCTTTCTTTTTCTCTTTGTTTCCCTAGATTACTT
Source organism: Clausena lansium (assembly GCA_030449835.1). Classification (NCBI taxonomy): domain Eukaryota; kingdom Viridiplantae; phylum Streptophyta; class Magnoliopsida; order Sapindales; family Rutaceae; genus Clausena; species Clausena lansium. The sequence goes on along the minus strand of JASUUF010000146.1, from coordinate 686,213 downwards.
GAGAAAGACCTTTTCCATCTGAAATGTACCTTGGTGCACTTAGCTGCTGCTATGGAACTTGGGCATTCAAATGAACTATATCTGATGGCATGCAATTTAATGAAGGACTATCCTCAAGAGTAAGCATTTCCTCTTTTCTTTCTTCTCTTTCTAGAAGACTTTGGAAGCGTGAAATAATGAAAGGATTTTTGCTATTATTAATTTGATCTCTGTTTAAAGTACTCTTTGATTATTATATTGTTAGCTTATGAAGACTTTTTATTTTTTAGGGCTTTGTCAATTATTGAAGTGAATATTTGTGTAGACCTACCTAATTTGTAAGTTATAGGTTGATGTCGCATGACATTAGAATAAATGATGTTCAAGTAAATGGAATTTTTAGAGTCATCTTGTACTAAGGCGAAATTAAATTAGAGAAAATAAAGAAGTAGGTAATCAATTACTATGAAGCTCTAAATTAAGAGTCTTGAGTCATATACCTCTTCCAAATTAAAGTTCTCTCATGTGTTTTTCATATGATTTTCTAATTTGTTACTTTAGACCATCTTGTGTTTTTTCTTATGATTTTCTAGTTAATTTGTTAGACCGTGTAGATATGGCAGAATTATTCAAGTGACTTAGAAGTTTTTCTTGTAGGGAAAACTTTTAATTGTATATATTAGATTTGAATTACTTATTTAACTACTTCCTTAGGATATATTTAAAGAGTTGTTAATATTTTTTTTTTCTAAGAGCAAAATACAATTATATTTTTGTTTTGAATTCATATGCAGGCTGAAAAGATCAAGAATTTTTGGCTAAGTGTTGAAGGCAAATTGAAGATAACATACTTTCATCTTGTATACATTTTTAAGTAATCGGATGTTCATACATGTTAAAGTTTTTTGTAAAGCCATCTTTTGTATATGAGACATTTGCATACCTAACCATAAAATTGATTCTGTATAATGTTTAAAAATATTGCTTTTGAAAGCAAGTGAATTTGAAAATGTCAATGATGCTTGGTCCAGCCATGTCCAGTTCGTCAAGCAGACAAGCACAAGCTAAATTATTGATGGTGGTGGGGCTAACCTAAGCGTAATAAAGTGAAGCTTCCTAAATTATCGGTGGTGGGACTGTTTTTGTTTTCACATTAGAGTTATTTCAATGGTGTCTATTTGTTTGACAACGTGTTAATCGTGTTATTATTTTATTAAATATATATATTTAATAAATAAGTCGGCTAAAACCTTTGTTATAATTTATTTTGACACAAATGATGGTAGCAATTACCATGGTGATTATAAAAAATTGTAGTGTACTTTTAACTCTTCGTTTTAGCATGGAAATTAATTCTATTAACAAAGTAATTATATAGTAAACAGAGAGAGAGAAAGGTTTTGATTTAACTTGGTTTATGAGTTTGAATCTTCTAAAGCCAAGGTTCGTAGTAGGTACAAACCATTTTCCTCTATGTTCAGCATTTAGCTGGACATTGGATTAATTTGCTTGACCCTACGAATATTTTATATTGAGTTCTGCTATTGGGAGAGAATGCTGAGAGAAGGCTGAGAGAAACGGCAGCTTGTGCTGCCGTTTTGCTCTCAGCCTTCTCTCAGCATAATAAATAATAAAAAAAAGGATGGCATTTAAAAAAAAAAAAAAGACAGTAACATCTCGTCTTCTTCTTTCTCCTTCTTCTTCCTTTTTCTTCTCATTCTCCTCCTTATTATTATTGATCTGAAAAAAAAAAAAAAGGGCAGCGAAGCGGCACATCTCTAATCTTCTTTCTCCTTCCTCTCCGTCACTCCTCCTCTCCATCTCTCCACATTTCAACACCATCACTCCTACCAATAATAACTAAAATATTCAAATAATTATCAGTAAATGTACAATAACTAAAATATTCAAATAATAACTAAAATATTTAAATAATAACTAATATATTCAAAAAATTGCCAGCAACACTTCCGGATCTAAGAGTATTAAGCAGTAGTATAGCTGGAGCCGAAGAATTGAAGAAGAACAAAAACTAGTCGCAGTTGAATGAACTCTTTTGCTTGTGAAGAATGAAAAGTTAGAAAAGCTTTTGATTTGCTCGTAGAAGACAAAGTTGGACCTTTTTGCTTGTTGGAAATTTTTTACTTCACGTGAACAAAAGCTTTTTGAAGCTTTTTGTTTTTTTTTTGCTTATTAAAAGAGTGCTGCAATCTCTAAAAGAGTGGGGCCAAAAGCTGGAAAGAAAAATTGAACGCATCCCACGCATTTGAAAAAAATTTAATGCTGTGGGACCAGCCGAATGAAAGCGCGCAAAGGGAAAGCGTGGAACGACCACCCTGCACGTCGTTTCTCTCGCGCGTCTCTCGCCAATTTCGTGCTCCTAAGCATTTCTCTTTTACATTTATGGAATGTGGTAACAAGTGGTGGTGATTGGTGAATTGCTCAATTATTAGTGGGTGGTGGGCTGTGTTTTTATTTTCATCGTACTGGAATAAACAACAAGGAGAAAACTTGTTATATGCATTTTGCTTGACCCTCACACTTACTGTTCAATTTTCTCATTTTGCTTTCCAAAACTCAAAGTTCTGTTTCTTTCTTTGCACAACCCAAAAAAAAATGTCAATCATCGGAGAGGCAATCCTGACGGCGTCCGTTGAGTTGCTGGTCAATAAGTTAGCTTCAGAGGGGATTCGGTTTTTTGCATGCCGAGGTGAAATCCAAGCCAATGTAATGAAGTGGAGGAAGATGTTGAAGATGATTAAGAAGGTGCTTGACGATGCTGAGGAGAAGAAAAGGACTGAACAGTCAGTGAAGTTGTGGCTTGGCGAGCTTCAGAACTTGGTTTATGATGTTGAAGACTTGTTGGATGAGTTTCAAACTGAGGCTTTCCGGAGGAAGTTGCTGCTTGAAAATGGAGAACCAGCTGCTGCTCGTGATCAACCCAGCAGCAGTCGTACAAGAACAAGTAAGTTTCGGAAGCTCATTCCTACTTGCTGCACCAATTGTACTCCACGATCGATTCAGTTCGATTACGCCATGATGTCCAAAATCAAAGAGATCAACGACAGATTTCAAGAAATTGTGAGACAGAAAGAGTCGCTGGGTTTGAACGTAAGTTCAGCTGGGAGGTCCAAAAAAGACAGGCAAAGACTACCCACAACCTCTTTGGTGAATGAAGCCAAGGTATATGGTAGGGAAACAGAAAAGAAGCAAATTGTTGAATTGTTGTTGAAGGATGATTCAAGAAACGATGGTGGATTCTCTGTTATTCCTATTATTGGTATGGGCGGGCTGGGTAAAACTACTCTTGCTCAGCTTGTCTACAATGATGATCAAGTGCAGGATCATTTTGATCTCAAGGCATGGACTTGTGTTTCTGATGATTTTGATGTTATCAGGCTAACAAGAACAATTCTAAGATCCATTACTAAACAGACCATTAATGATGACGGTGATTTAAATTTGCTTCAAGAGGAGCTAAAGAAGCAGTTGTCTCGAAAGAAATTTTTGCTTATTTTAGATGACGTTTGGAATGAGAATTACAATGATTGGGCTGACATGAGCCGTCCATTTGAAACTGGCGCACCGGGAAGTAAGATAGTTGTCACAACTCGCAATCAAGAGGTTGCAGCAATCATGGGGACTGTTCCACCTTATCAATTGAAAAATTTGTCAAATGATGATTGTCTGTCTGTGTTCGCTCAACACTCTTTGGGGACGAGAGATTTCAGTTCAAATAAGTCATTGGAGGAAATTGGCAAGAAGATAGTGATCAAATGCAACGGCTTGCCCTTAGCTGCAAGAACTCTTGGTGGACTTTTACGTGGGAAACATGATCGGAGTGATTGGGAAGGTGTGCTCAGTAGCAAGATATGGGATTTACCAGAAGAGAGATGTGACATTATACCAGCACTTAGAGTGAGCTACTATTATCTTTCTTCACCTTTAAAACAATGCTTTGCATACTGCTCATTGTTTCCAAAGGATTATGAATTTGAAGAGGAGGAGATAATTTTATTGTGGTGTGCTTCGGGTTTCTTGGATCATAAAGAGAGTGGGAATCCTAGTGAATATCTAGGTCGAAAGTTCTTTCAAGAGCTATGTTCAAGATCTTTCTTCCAGCAATCAAGCAACGATGCCTCACGATTTGTGATGCACGACCTTATCAACGACCTTGCCCATTGGGCTGCGGGGGAAATATACTTCACAGTGGAGTATATCTCAGAGGTTAGCAAGCAACAAAGTTTATCCAGAAATCATCGTCATCTGTCATACATTCGTGGATATTGTGATGGCGTTAAAAGTTTTGTGGACTTGTATGATATCCAACATTTGCGAACTCTTTTACCGGTAACTTTGTCAAATAGTTCGAGTGGATACTTGGCTCATAGCATTCTTCCTAAGTTGTTCAAACTCGAACGCTTAAGGGTCTTCTCTTTGCGCGGATATCACATCTCCGAGCTACCAGATTCAATTGGTGATTTGAGGTATTTAAGGTACCTTAACCTATCTGGAACTGAGATTAGAACTCTGCCTGAATCAGTCAACAAGCTTTACAATTTGCACTCACTTCTGTTAAAACGCTGTAGGCGACTGAAGAAGTTGTGTGCTGACATGGGAAACCTCATCAAACTGCATCATCTCAACAATTCAAATACAGATTTTTTGGAGGAAATGCCACTAGGAATTGGTAATTTGACGTGTCTTCAGACGTTGTGTAATTTTGTTGTGGGAAAAGGCAGTGGTTCCGGGTTACGAGAGCTAAAGTCTTTGATACATCTTCGTGGGACACTTAACATTTCAAAATTGGAGAACGTAAAAGACCTTGGTGATGCAAATGAGGCTCAATTGGATGGAAAGCAGAACCTTAAAGTGTTAATGCTTCGATGGACATACAATGCCGATGGTTCGTCTTCAAGGGAGGCAAGAACTGAAAAGAGCGTGCTTGACATGCTAAAACCCCATAAAAATCTGAAACAATTTTGTATTCGTGGCTATGGAGGCACACAATTTCCAACTTGGTTAGGAGATTCCTCATTCTCAAATTTGGTATCCCTAAAATTTGAAAATTGTGGCATGTGTACTACCCTACCATCAGTCGAGCAACTACCCTCTCTAAAGCAGCTGGAAGTACGTGGAATGACAAGCGTAAAGAGATTGGGTTCAGAGTTCTATGGGAATGATTCTCCAATTCCTTTTCCAAGCTTGGAGACTCTTCGTTTTGAAGACATGCAAGAATGGGAAGACTGGATTCCTCATGGATCTAGTCAGGGAGTAGTTGAAGGGTTTCCTAAATTAAGAGAGCTTCATATTATAAGATGTTCTAAACTGCGAGGAACATTTCCAGAGTACCTTCCTGCATTGGAGATGCTTGTTATTGAAGAATGTGAAGAACTTTTAGTTTCAGTTACGAGTCTTCCAGCTCTTTGCAAATTGAAAATCGGTGGATGTAAAAAGGTTGTGTGGAGAAGTGCTACTGATCATCTCGGGTCACAGAATTCAGTGGTTTGTAGAGATACATCAAATCAAGTGTTTCTCGCAGGGCCATTGAAGCCACAACTACCAAAATTGGAAGAATTGAAGATAAGAAAAATAAAAAATGAAACATATATATGGAAGAGTCATAATGGATTACTGCAAGACATAAGCTCTCTCAGAAGACTAAAAATTACAAGCTGTCCCAAACTTCAATCCTTGGTGGCGGAGGAAGAAAAAGACCAACAGCAGCTTTTCGAGTTGTCATGTAGACTTGAATACCTACAATTGAAAGAATGCGAAGGCCTTGTGAAGCTGCCACAATCATTGCTCAGCCTTAGTTCCTTGAGAGAGATAGAAATCAGCCACTGCAATTCCCTTGCTTCCTTTCCAGAGGTTACTCTGCCTTCCAAGTTGAGGAAAATTAGGATTAGACATTGTGATGCACTGAAATCGTTACCAGAGGCATGGATGTGCGACACCAATTCATCTCTCGAGATCTTGAGTATTTGGTATTGCCATTCGTTGACATATATTGCTGGACTCCAGCTACCACCGAGCCTTAAGAGTTTGTCCATCCAAAATTGCGACAATATAAGGACTTTGGCAGTGGAAGAGGGCATCCAGAATAGCAGCAGCAGCAGCAGAAGGTACACCTCATCTCTTCTTGAGCACTTAACAATTGGCAGTTGTGCATCACTGACATGTATATTTTCAAAAAACGAGTTACCTGCCACGCTTGAGTCCCTTGAAGTTGGCAATCTACCTCAGTCTCTTAAGTCACTTTTTGTTTGGAGTTGTTCAAAGCTGGAGTCAATAGCAGAAAGGTTGGACAACAACACATCTCTTGAAATAATCAGCATTTATTCTGGTGAAAATCTGAAAAATTTACCGAATGGTTTACATAAACTCCGCCAGCTTAAAGAGATTAATATTTATTGGTGTGAAAATCTGGTGTCCTTTCCCGAAGGGGGATTGCCTTGTGCGAAACTGAATAAGCTCGATATCGGTTGGTGTGGGAGACTAGAGGCCTTATCCGAAGGGGGATTGCACAATCTGACCTCTCTTCAAGAATTAAGAATAGGAGGTGAGCTTCCAAGCATTGAAGAAGATGGCCTTCCCACCAACCTTCATTCTCTTGCGATTTCTTATAATACGAAGATTTGGAAGTCAGCGATTGAGTGGGGCCGGGGATTTCACAGATTCTCCTCTCTGCGAAAACTGACAATCATTGGATGTGATAAGGACATGGTGTCATTTCCACCAGAGGACATAAGATTAGGAACCACGCTTCCTCTTCCTGCCTCTCTAACATCTCTGTGGATTGGAAATTTTCCAAATCTGGAACGCCTATCTTCTTCAATTGTTGATCTTCAAAACCTCACTCAATTGCAACTCTCAGATTGTCCGAAGCTCAAATACTTTCCAGAGAAGGGCCTGCCTTCCTCACTTTTGAAATTAAAGATCTATGGCTGTCTGTTGATAGAAGAGAAGTGCAGAAAGGATGGAGGACAATATTGGGATTTGTTAACCACCCATATACCTTTTGTTCAAATAGCTGGCAAATGGATTTTTGATGACGCAACAGAGGACGAAGTTTGTGATGACTCAACAGAGGACGACTGAAATATTTTATTATTTGAATGTTACTTAGATTTATATGATGAAATATTTTAGATTTATTTTTGATGAAATATTTTACTTAGATTTACAATTTTAATATTTTATTATTAGTTTTTTTTTTTTTTTTAAATTGAGTGTGTTTGTGTATGTAATTTCAAATCTCAGTTGAAAATTGTTTTAAATTAATATGATTCGGTGTCGGTGAGTTTTATAATGTATATAATGGGTTTTCGAACTTTTTTTTTTTTTTTTTTTTTTTTTTTTGAGAAGGGTTTCGAACTTTTTAGTTAAACAATAGAATACATTTTTTGCAAAAAAAAAATGGTAAGTAGAATAACGGGTTCGCATTATTTAGTAGAATAATTGTATTAATTAATTAATGAATTAATTTCTTATCGCTCTCTCATTCTCGGCTGTTGAAACTTCATTTTCTTTTACTAATATTTCTCTTCATCAGACTTTGACAAAAATTGTTTGAACTTTTATTTATTGGATATATGAATGCTCGAGTGTTTTTTTATTAAATAGCATGATTGGAAATATTTAATATAAATGAAAATCAAATTATTAACAATGATAATCAAATTATTTTAATTAGAATGCATTTTTTTCAAAAAAAAAAATGGTAAGTGGAATGATGGGTTTGCATTATTCAGCTGTTGAAACTTCATTTTCTTTTATTTATCCTTCTGCTGTACGGTTATATATATATATATTCTCTTCATCTGACTATGGCAATTAAAATTTTAACTGTTAGATGTATAAATGCTCGAGTGCTCTTTATTAAAATAGCATGATTCGACATAATTAATATACATGAAAAATGGATTCGCTAGATTAGCATCATTTCGTCTATGTATAATCTAACTTGTAAGTTGTTAATATGGTGATTATTTTAGCATAGATGATAAATTTGTTTTTTGATTATCAAATGCCGATTGATAGAGTAAATTAATTAATAGTAAACCGACGACCATGATTTATCAAAAGCACTTTATCACATAATCTTCCTACATGTACACCATCATCAAATCCCATAACAACACACAGAAAATCAAAAGCCAAACAATGATATCCCACAACAAAGCCAATAAAAATATCAAAAGCAAAAAGCATTATATTTATTTAGCAACTTTTTCACCTTTAGTGACCGGAAGAATTACCAGCTGCCTCATCAGCAATTAATAATGTTATTATGTTCTTATAATGGTGCTGTACATTATAGTGATTTTGATTGCTAATTAAACATAGGAGAGCTGAATTGTATTACAAAATTATTTATACTCTTTAATTTAATGCAGTATAGGCAGGTTCTTGAATTAATTGTTTTTGTGCCCTCGCTATTAATATTTAAAAATACAATTTATCAGTTATTGAATATTTGGATTTCATCAAAACTGTTTTAGTTGCAATAGAGCAGGATTGTATTACAAAATTATTTATACTCTTTAATTTAATTCACTATAGGCAAGTTCTTGAATTAATTATTTCCGTGCCATCGCTATTACTATTTAAATACAATTTATCAGTTATTGAATATTTAGATTCATCAAATTTGTTTTAATTGCAATAGATCTTCGTATTAACACATTAATATGACAGAAGAGGGATTAGCTTTATGAGTTGGAGTGGGATAATATTTTTTTTTATTTCTTAAAATGCCAAAGAAAAACACCTTTTTTATTTTTAATAATATTGGGACTTGTTAACCCATATACCTTATGTTCAAATAGATGGTAAATGGATTTTTGATGACTGAACAAAAAACGACTGAAATATGTTTGTGTATGTAATTTCAAATCTCAGTTGAAAATTGTTTTAAATTAATATGATTCGGTGTCGGTGAGTTTTATAATGTATATAATGGCCATTCGAAAAAAAAAAAAATGATAAGTAGAATAACGGGTTCGCATTATTTAGTAGAATAACTAATGAATTAATTTCTTATCGCTCTCACATTCCGCTGTACGGTTAGACATATATATAATGCTTCTCTTCAACAGTTGCGAACATTTTTACCAGTAATGTTGTCAAATAGTTCGGATGGATACTTGGCTCATAGCATTATTCCTAAGTTGTTAAAACTCCAAAGCTTGAGGGTCTTCTCTTTGCGCGGATATCACATCTCCGAGCTACCAGATTCAATTGGTGATTTGAGGTATTTAAGGTACCTTAACCTCTCTGGAACTGAGATTAGAACTCTGCCTGAATCAATCAAAAAGCTTTACAATTTGCACACTCTTCTATTAGAAAAATGTCGTCGGCTAAAGAAGTTGTGTTCAGACATGGGAAACCTCATCAAATTGCATCATCTAAAAAATTCAAATACAGATTCATTGGAGGAAATGCCACTAGGAATTGGTAATTTGACGTGTCTTCAGACGTTGTGTAATTTTGTTGTGGGAAAAGGCAGTGGTTCCGGGTTACGAGAGCTAAAGCCTTTGATACATCTTCGTAGGACACTTAACATTTCAAAATTGGAGAATGTAAAAGTTGTTAGTGATGCCAGGGATGCTCAATTGGATGGAAAGAAGAATCTTAAGGTGTTAATGCTTCGATGGACACGCAGTACCGATGGTTCGGCTTCAAGAGGGGCAGAAACTGAAAAGGGCGTGCTTGACATGCTAAAACCCCATAAAAATTTGGAACAATTTTGTATTCATGGCTATGGGGGCACACAATTTCCAACGTGGTTAGGAGATTCCTCATTCTCAAATTTAGCGACCGTAAAATTTCAAGAATGTGGCATGTGTACCTCCCTGCCATCAGTCGGGCAACTACCTTCTCTAAAGCATCTGGAAGTGCGTGGAATGACTAGCGTAAAGAGATTGGGTTCAGAGTTTTATGGGAATGATTCTCCAATTCCATTTCCATGCTTGGAGACCCTTCGTTTTAAAGACATGCGAGAATGGGTAAGCTGGATTCCTCATGGATCTAGTCAGGGGGTAGAAGAGTTTCCTAAATTGAGAGAGCTTCACATTTTAAGATGTTCTAAACTGCAAGGAACATTTCCAGAACACCTTCCTGCACTGGAGATGCTTGTTATTCAAGGATGTGAAGAATTGTTAGTTTCAGTTACGAGTCTTCCAGCTCTTTGCAAATTGGAAATTGGTGGATGTAAAAAGGTTGTGTGGAGAAGTGCAACTGATCTTATCGGGTCACAGAATTCAGTGGTTTGTAGAGATACATCAAATCAAGTGTTTCTCGCAGGGCCATTGAAGCCACAACTACCACAATTGGAAGAATTGGAGATTTATAATATTGAAAATGAAACATATATATGGAAGAGTCATAACGGATTATTGCAAGACATTTGCTCTCTCAAAAGACTGACGATTACAAGCTGTCCCAAACTTCAATCCTTGGTGGCGGAGGAAGAAAAAGACCGACAGCAGCTTTTCGAGTTGTCATGCAGACTTGAATACCTACAATTGAAAGAATGCGAAGGCCTTGTGAAGCTGCCACAATCATTGCTCAGCCTTAGTTCCTTGAGAGAGATAGAAATCAGCAACTGCAGTTCCCTTGTCTCCTTTCCTGAGGTTGCTCTGCCTCCCAAGTTGAGGAAAATTCAGATTTGGAGTTGTGATGCACTGAAATCGTTACCAGAGGCATGGATGTGCAACACCAATTCATCTCTCGAGAACTTGAATATTGAATATTGCCATTCGTTGACATATATTGCTGGAGTCCAGCTACCACCGAGCCTTAAGAAGCTGGACATCGAGTATTGCGATAATATAAGGACTTTGGCAGTGGAAGAGGGCATCCAGAGTAGCAGCAGCAGCAGCAGAAGGTACACCTCATCTCTTGTTGAGGACTTGACAATTTACAGTTGTCCATCTCTGACATGTATATTTTCAAAAAACGAGTTACCTGCCACGCTTGGGTCCCTTGAAGTTGGCAATCTACCTCAGTCTCTTAAGTCTCTTCGTGTTGCTCGTTGTTCAAAGCTGGAGTCAATAGCAGAAAGGTTGGACAAAAACACATCTCTTGAAATAATCAGCCTTTCTGATTGTGAAAATCTGAAAATTTTACCGAGTGGTTTACATAATCTCCGCCAGCTTCAAAAGATTAGTATTTGGAGGTGTGGAAATCTGGTGTCCTTTCCCGAAGGGGGATTGCCTTGTGCGAAACTGACTAAGCTCGAGATGTATGGGTGCGGGAGACTAGAAGCCTTACCCAAGGGATTGCACAATCTGAACTCTCTTCAAGAATTAAGAATAGGAGGTGAGCTTCCAAGCATTGAAGAAGATGGCCTTCCCACCAACCTTCATTCTCTTGCGATTTCTTATAATACGAAGATTTGGAAGTCAGCGATTGAGTGGGGCCGGGGATTTCACAGATTCTCCTCTCTGCGACAACTTGAAATCAATGGATGTGATGAGGACATGGTGTCATTTCCACCAGAGGACATAAGATTAGGAACCACGCTTCCTCTTCTAGACTCTCTGTGGATTGGAAATTTTCCAAATCTGGAACGCCTATCTTCTTCAATTGTTGATCTTCAAAACCTCACTGAATTGAGACTCAATAGTTGTCGAAAGCTCAGATACTTTCCAGAGAATGGCCTGCCTTCCTCGCTTTTGAAATTAGAGATCTATGGCTGTCCGTTGATAGAAGAGAAGTGCAGAAAGGATGGAGGACAATATTGGGACTTGTTAACCCATATACCTTATGTTCAAATAGATGGTAAATGGATTTTTGATGACTGAACAGAGAACAATTTTAATATTTTATTATTAGTTTTTTTTTTTTTATAAATTGAGTGTGTTTGTGTATGTAATTTCAAATCTCAGTTGAAAATTGTTTTAAATTAATATGATTCGGTGTCGGTGAGTTTTATAATGTATATAATGGCCATTCGAAATAACGGGTTCGCATTATTTAGTAGAATAATTGTATTAATTAATTAATGAATTAATTTCTTATCGCTCTCTCATTCTCGGCTGTCGAAACTTCATTGTCTATTATTTTTCTTATAATGCTTCTCTTCATCAAACTTTGGCAGAGGCCAGAGAATTGTTTTGAAATTTTACCTGTTGGATATATAAATACTCGAGTGTTCTTTATTATTAAAATAGCTAGATTGGATATAATTAATTAATATAAATGAAAATCAAATTATTATGATTGGATTTGCTAGATTAGCAGTATTTCGTCTTTGTATAATCTAATTTGTGTTGTAAATGTTTGAATTCTCATTTTGGTGGGGAATCCCACATTGAAAATTTGACAACCCCTCTCCCTTTGATTAGCCTATAAATATGTGTATTATATGTTAATATATGTAAGTTGAAAATTAATGAAAACAAAAGAGTTTATAATATAATTGTTATAAGCTCATTGTGAGGTCTTGTTTCAAGTGTCTCCATTAGTATAAAATTTTATCTACTTGGGTTACGTAATAAGACGCTAATCTATTCTATCTATTTATTTATTTTATAACACGTTATCAATGACGATAAACTTTCTTTCGTATGAATAGTTTAGGTCTTGTTTGTAAGCATGTTTGTTATGGTTGCTTTGTCATATGTTAGATTTACATATTCGATCTAATTATTGTTAGACAATAGATATTTACGAAGTATACTTAATCTTTTCACATGATAAGCATGACATATAGATTATTGCTCGCATAAATGGTAGTATGAACCTCAAGTTCTAACTACTATAAAGTAATTGATAAATTTCCTCTACTTTATAATAAGGTACTACTGAAAATGTCGAACCTTACAAATCTGCAAATTCATACAGAAGTTTCCTAAGAAACTATCTAACCCTGCCCTGGATGTTAAGATGCATCTGCAAGCCATGAATCTAGAAGATACCATAAAGGCAAGGAATAATGCATCAAGGCAAGATAAGGCAAAAGCGATGATTTTCCTCGGACATCATTTACGGAGAGCCTGAAGACTCAATACCTAACGAGGGAAGATCCATTAGTTACATGGAAGAATCTGAAAGAGAGATATGACCATCGAAAGGATATATTCCTCCCACGAGCCGAGTATGAATGGTCGCAATTGAGACTACAAGATTTCACCAAAGTGCATGATTATAATTCGAATTATATCGTATCACCTCACAAATTGAAATTGTGTGGTGTGGAAATTAGCGAGAATGCTATGCTAGAAAAGACGCTCTCGACCTTCCATGCATCAAGTCTCGTTCTGCATAAAGAATAAAGATATCGAGAGCGTCGATACACGAAATATTCGAAATTAATATCCGAGTCTCTTAGTGGGTGAACAAAATAATGAGCTACTTTTGAAAAATCATGAGATGCGACCAATCGGTTCTCAAGCATTTCTGAAGCAAATGCAAATGCTCATAATAGTTATAGACGCAATAGAAGAGGAAGACGTGGTCGTGGTTATTATCCTCATGATGGTCATAGACACTCTGGACATCGAAACAACAACAATAGACGCCACTGAAGTGGAATGTCTATAAAAGACAAGACGATAAAAGCCCGAAAAGAAAGATGTCGACGTGAATCTCCTAAGAAAGACAATGACAATATATGTTATCGATGTGGAGGAAAAGGACATTGGTCGCGTACTGTCGTACGGAAAAACATCTCGGTAGATCTCTACCAAGCATCCAGGAAGGGCAAAGGGAAGATTGAAACCAATTTGGTTAATGATTCGATCCTATTGATCCGAGTACCCACCTCGATGCTAGTGACTTCTTGACCGGAAATAGGAGTGAGAATATTGATTAAGTTATCATAATCATGCTTGTATTATGTTGTAATAGATTTTTATAATTTTGTGACTAGACTTATATTATCCTAAACTAGTGTTACCTTTTGTGTTTTTCTACATCTTATAATATGCATGTATTTAAACTTTTATAAAGGTTATGGATTTTAGAAATAAATTATCTGTTTTTGGGAGCGAAAACCGGGGATGTATGTTTGGTGATAGTGCAACCACACACACTATTATTCTTCAAGACCGAAGTATTTCTTAGAGATAAAAGAATTTGAAGGAAAGGTAAACACTATATCTGGTCCTGCAGACCTGATAGAAGGCTCTGGAAGAGCTATAATCCTGTTAGCAAGTGGAACAAAATTGATAATTGAGAAAGCTTTATTTTCAGCAAGATCCAGAAGAAATCTGCTGAGTTTTAGTGATATCCGCCGAAATGGATATCATATTGAGACATTAAATGAGAATAATATAGAGTATCTGAGCATTTACTAAAAATGTCTTAGGAAAGAAATACATTTTAGAGAAACTCCCAGCTTTCTCATCTGGATTATATTACACAATCATAAATGCCATAGAAAGCCATGCAGTAATGAACCAGAAGTTCATAGATCCAAAATTATTTATGCTATGGCATGATCGTCTTGGACATCCAGGATCTACGATGATGCGTAGAATAATTGAGAATTCTCATGGACATCCACTAAAGAACCGTAAGATTCTTTCATCAAACGAAATCGTTTGCACTGCTTGCTCACAGGAAAAATTTGTGATTAGGCCATCCCCATCAAAGGTTGATATTGAATCTTCATAATTTTTACAAAGTATTCAAGGAGATTTTTTTGGACCAATTCATCATCCTATTGGACCATTTCGCTACTTTATGGTTTTGATTGATGCATCCGCACGATGGTCACATGTATGTTTACTATCTACACGCAATGTTGCTTTTGCGAGATTATTGGCCCAAATCATAAGATTAAGAGCACAATTCCCAGACCATCCAATCAAAACCATACGTGTAGACAATGTTTGGTGAATTTACATCTAAGACTTTTGACGACTACGTACATCGGTGGGAATCGATGTTGAATATCCTGGTTCTTTATGTACATACACAAAATGGGTTGGCGAATCATTGATTAAGCGATTACAAATAATTGCTCGGACTTTGCTCATGCGCACAAAGTTACCATTATCTATTTGGGGCCATGTTGTTTTGCATGCTACGACATTGATTCATCTCGGGCCCACCGCTTATCATCAATATTCTCCATCCCAACTTGTACTTGGTCATCACCTGATATTTCCTATCTACGCACCTTTGGTTGTCTTTGTGTTTGTGCCCATACCACCTCCTCAACGCACAAAGATGGGATCTCAACGACGTTTGGGAATATATGTTGGTTTTAACTCACCTTCTATTATCGGGTATTTAGAACCCACGACGGGTGATCTTTTCACCGCACGTTTACTGATTGTCATTTTGATGAGACAGTTTTTCCCATCATTAGGGGAGAGAAGCCTCACCGAAGTAAGGCATGAGTTAATTTGGAAAGTTCCCACTATGTCTCACTTAGATCCTCGTACTAATCAAAGTGAGAATGAAGTGCGAAGGATAGTACATTTGCAACAGATTGCAAATCAATTACCGAGATGCATTTGTAGATGCGTCAAAGGTAACCAAGTCATATATACCGCTGCTAATACACCAGCCGGGTGATTGTTCTGCTTGAACAGTCAAGTGCAAAGGCGGCTAATGAGTTATGTCTTGTACGCCGAAGCGTGGTAGACCACTTGGTTGTAAAGATACTATTCCCTAAGAGGAAAACGAAAAATCGGGATCCCGTTGAAAATGAAGCTCGAGCATTAGGTATTCCCACATTAATTGAATTATCGGTTCCGGAAGAAGAACAGATAGTCCCTCGAAGAGACACATGTCCCCGAAGCGACGAAAGTCCTGTAGAGACAATAGCCCCCGAAGAGGCACAAGATTTTAGAAATAAAGAAAAGTCTACAAATTTTACTTATACGAATGAAATGTGGGACCGTAATAAAATCATCATCGACAATATATTTTCTTTTACAGTAGCTACTGAAATTACAAAAGAGTTTGAGCCTCAAACTGTCGATGAGTGTAGACAAAGACATGATTGGCCCCAATGGAAAGAAGCAATTCAAGCAGAATTGAATTCTTTGGCCAAACGCCAAGTATTTGGACTCACATAGTCCGGACACCGAAGATGTCAAACCCGTTGGATATAAATGGGTATTTGTACGAAAACGTAATGAGCATAATGAAATCACTAGATACAAAGCACGACTAGTCGCACAAGGTTTCTCACGAGAGACTGGTATTGATTATGAGAATACATATTCTCCAGTGATGGATACCATTACGTTTCGATTCTTGATCGGTTTAACGATCTACGAAAGGCTAGACATGCGCCTAATGGATGTAGTGACTGCGTACTTATATGGGTCACTTGACACCGATATTTTTATGAGAGTCCCTGAAGGATTCAAAATGCCTGAAGCATTAAAAGTAAAAGATCGTAACTTATGTTCGATCAAGTTGCAACGATCATTATATGGGTTGAAACAATCAGGACGCATGTGGTACAATCGTTTGAGTGAGTATTTGATTAAAGAAGGATACAAAAATGATCCCGTTTGTCCATGCGTATTCATCGAAAAATCTGAATCCGGATTTGCAATTATAGCGAGCTTTATGTTGATGATATGAATTTGATAGGAACTCTGAAGAGCTCCTCAAGACTGCTGAATATTTGAAAAAGGAATTTGAGATGAAAGACTTGGGAAAAACTAAATACGCATAAACTGCGGATCGAGCATAAGATAAATGGGATACTTATCCACCATCTGCATATGTTGAGAAAATCTTGAAAAAATTTTATATTGATAAGGCATATCCTTTAAGTACTCCCATGATTGTACGATCTCTTGATCCTAAAAAGGATCCATTCGGGCCCAAAGATGATGATGAAGAAACACTTGGTCCGTATACCGTATCCGAATGCAATAGGTGCATTATTGTATTTAGCTCAATGCACTAGACCGGACATCGCATTCGCGGTAAACTGTTAGCGAGGTATAGCTCGGCACCAACAAGACGACATTGGAATGGCATCAAGCATATCTTTCGATATCTCCGTGGAGCAACCGATTTGGGATTATTCTATTCAAATGAACTAACACATAATCCCTGGTCTTATTGGATATCTTGACGCCGGCTATCTGTCCGATCCCCACAAGGCTCGTTCACAAACAAAGGTTATGTTTTTACTTATAATGGTACTGCAATTTCATGGCGATCTACAAAGCAAACTTTTGTTGCCACCTCTTCTAATCATTCGAGAGATCCTTGCACTGCATGAGGCAAGCGAGAGAATGTGTTTGGTTGAGGTCTATTATTCATCATATTCGAGCACGTGCAATTTGACCTCCGTAATAGATATTCCAACAATTATCTATGAAGATAATGCTGCTTGTATTGCTCAAATTAGAGGAGGATACATTAAGGGAGATAGAACTAAGCACATCTCACCAAAGTTTTTCTACACCCATGAGCTACAACAAGACAAGAAAATTGATGTCAAGCGATTCGCTCCAATCGATAATTTTGCTGATCTTTTCACTAAAGCTTTGCCCACATCAACGTTTGAAAAATTAGTCCATAATATTGGCATGCGTCGACTCAAAGAAATTGACATAAGCCATTTGATGAAATACTTCATCCAGGGGAGCATATTTTGAAGATAAAGGTTTTTGCTGCTATATTTGACAAATGTGCACTCAGTACTCTTTTTTCCTTCGACCAGGTTTTGTCCCCTGGGGTTTTACTTGCAAGGTTTTAACGAGGCGATATTAAGCACATCCAATACATGTATGCAACAAAATGATGAATCCAAAAGGGGGAGTGTTGTAAATGTTTGAATTCTCATTTTGGTGGGGAATCCCACATTGAAAATTTGACAACCCCTCTCCCTTTGATTAGCCTATAAATATGTGTATTATATGTTAATATATGTAAGTTGAAAATTAATGAAAACAAAAGAGTTTATAATATAATTGTTATAAGCTCATTGTGAGGTACTTGTTTCAAGTGTCTCCATTAGTATAAAATTTTATCTACCTGGTTACGTAATAAGGTACGCTAATCTATTCTATCTATTTATTTATTTTATAACAATTTGTAAATTGTTTGTTTGGTGATTATTAAACATAAAAGTTATTTACATTTGCGCGTGTCGATATATAAAATTGAAATTATTTTGATCGTGTACAAGAGTAATTTGAGGTTCGTTGGGAGGATTTGCTCATTAATTTGCTGACACAGCTTTGTAATTAATTAGTATGTTAGTGCAGTTCTTTTGTTGCAGAACAATGATGCTAACAAATGCCAATTGATCGAGTAAATTAAATTTGGTTCATTAATAGTAAAGTGGTTTAATAAACATAAACTAAACAAAGCATTTTACTTCTCTAATTACATTTCAGCCTGAAGAATTACCAGATGCCTCATCAGCAACAATGTTCTTTTATTGGTGTTGTACTGTAAAGTGGTTTTTGATTGCTAATTAATACATGTAATCCATCCTCAAAATTATTTTTACTCTTCAATTTAATGCACCATAGGCAAGTTCTTTAATTAATTGTTTAAGTACCATCGCTATTAATATTTGCAAATACAATTCATCAGTTTAAAGTGGTTTTTGATTGCTATTTAAACACATATTACAAAATTATTTATACTCTTTAATTTAATGCACCACAGGCAAGCACTTGAACTAATTGTTTAAGTACCATGGCTATTAATATTTGTAAAAACAAGTTATCAGTTACTGGATATCTAAATTCATCTCACATTAATATGACCGTCTCTTGAGGTGGGATAAATTTTATTTCGTTAAAATACATAATAAATGCTTAAATGCCAAATAAAAATAATTTTGTAGATCAACCGTAGTTTTTTTTCGCTACTGTGGGACCGGGATTTATAAAATGCAGTTCATTGCTGTTAATACGTGTAAGCCATCCTCAAAGACCCATAAAAACATAAACAGAACATCCAAAGGACCAAAGAGAAACAAATAGCACATCAAGCAAAGCAAACACTTGATTCTTTAATCAAATTACATTTGAGAGTTGGTGGCCTTAATAGAACTACCAGACTCTTCATCAATGTTAATAACCTTAGGCTGCCTCTTCTTCTCCTCAGGAAGCTTTGGCACT
This sequence comes from Clausena lansium, assembly GCA_030449835.1. NCBI lineage: Eukaryota > Viridiplantae > Streptophyta > Magnoliopsida > Sapindales > Rutaceae > Clausena > Clausena lansium. Next base: position 667,167 of record JASUUF010000146.1, on the reverse strand, counting down.
GTGATCCTCAGAACCCCATTTTCCAAATGAGCCTTAACTTGTTCCAAGTCAGCACTCATTGGCATCCTAAACTGCCTCCAAAACTTGCCAATTGTTCTCTCAGCTCTGTGCCATTTTTCTCCTTCAACTTCCTCCTTATAATCATCACTCTTCCTTTCTCCACTCACTCTCAGTACCCTGTTCTCTTCAACTTCGATCTTCACATCATCTTTCTTCGTTCCTGGAATGTCGAGTGTGATCGCGTGTGCTGTTTATGTCTCCCTCCAGTCTGCTCTCTCCAGGGCTAGAGTTTGTTAGAGGGCTTTGTTCTAGAATCCTGAAAGGATCTTCTGTCATTGGGAACATCATGTCAAAGAGGGTGATCTTGCGTATGGCATCAGAGCATTTGCTTGTGATGCCATGATCATCAATGTTGCTGCCATTACAAGATATGGCATTGCCATTGCAACAATTCTTGATTTCGCCATCTGGGTAGCCAGCTAGCTTTTTTGAGAGAGTTTGTTTTGAAGCAAGGTATTCGTTGATTTTCTGGGGAAATGGAGGGAGGTGAAGTGGAGAGACATATATAGGGTTAGATTGGATCATATCTTGATAGTTCTTCTGAAGTCTTTGCAAAGAAACTGGGAGAAAATTCTAGCACAGTCTAGACTCCAGAGACAAAAAAACGTCCTGCATGATGCTCAGGAGAAAATTGAAACGTTCCTTTTGATTAGGAAATCCGAGTTGCAAAGCTCACTAGAATAGAATATGGCACATTTTACTTAAAATAGTTTGTATTAATATCGAACCAATTACTCGTAACTTACTACAGAATACTGAAATGATCGATTAGAAAAAACACATTGTCATCATTATTGTACATGTCTAAAGTTGAATTATTCACACATAAGTGTAATTGGGAAAATATTTTTTGTCCCAACTCGTATAGGAGACAACACTAATCAGTGTTATCAAGTATAAATAATCTCAAACATCACAATTGCTGCTAACCGGTAAAACCAGTTCAATTTGACTTTCAACTTATTCACGACAACTAAGTCGCGACGGGTATCAGCATCAGCCAATAGAAATAGATCGTGACAAATGACAATAGCACTTTTTAGTTAACTATATGTATGATGCTTTTGAATTTAGCTATGCAATCCAAAGCTCGTTCAAATTCGCTTTCTTCCAGTGCAATTGTGAAGCGACAATAGCCAGGAATTCCAGTCCACAAACCACCGTTGATGCATAAACCAGTAGCCTTGACTATGGCTTCCCTGATATTTGAGTCATCAAGCTTGATTTGTTCCGTAGCTGTTTTCTCACCAGTGATAGATGAATGCTCGCTGATCTTTATAGTTTTGTTGAGGTAGGCAGAGGGCTTCGCCACCATTGAAACACCACCGCAGGATTGAACCACTTCCCACCCACATTTTTCAAGTGCCTGTTGCAGAATGATCACCATAGAGAAAATGATAGCACGTATATTTAGAATTGAGTAATATAATTCAAAGACTATGTATCTTATGTAATTGGTAAATTCAAATCTTCTTATTAGAAGGCAGATAGAAGTACCTCTTTCAAGCGCTTTGATCTTCTTTCCAAGTTTCTTATATGTTCTGCAACAGCATTCATCAAGTCTCCTGCTTTACGTTCTCTCAGACCAAGCAACTTCTTTATAGCGTATCTGACTGTGCTATGAGGCTTGCTTAATCCCGGAAAGCTACTAAATGCATCAACTAAATGAGGTTGATCTAGAACAAGAAATCCAAATTTGAGCGCCCCAGTGAGCATCTTCAGAGACAGCCCTCCGAGCAGAGACACAGAGAGAGACGAATTGCTGGAAGAATACTGCTTTGTCAAACAGCCTTCCAGATCCCAGCCACCCCAATTTTCATAGTTGAATTCCAATCCCGAGAATGAAGTATCAATCACAACTCTCGCCCCATATTTTGCACAAACAGTTAATATAGTCTCTATCTCTTTATTGCTGTAAAGTAAGCCAGTCGGATTGATTGTTGGACCAGAAATATAAACCCACGGCTTCTTTACAGTCTCAAGTATTTTCACAAGTGTCTTCTCTGTCACCTTAAAGCCCACTTCCAACTCGGTAGGGATATTCACAATGTTCGCTTTCAAAAATTTGGCAGCAGAAACATAGTTCCCATTTGAGCCTGCTGGGAAGCATAATGTTCCACCTTCTAGGATACAGCAGAGGACTAGCTTGTTAAACAGAGATTGAGAGCAATCCGCATATATGAATTCTGTATTCGTATCAACTGGGAAACCAAAATTGCTCTTGATATACTGTTTGATGCTGGCGGTGACGTCAATCTCTGACTCAGACATGTTTTGTCTTGCGAAACTTTCAAAGATGGCATCCTTGACTGGAGATGGTATCGGCAAGAAGCTTTGGTCTACATCCATATGAATCAGGTTAAAGTTTGGTGTCTCGGTAACTGACAGTTCAGCAGTGTTGAGGACAGAGAGGGCTGAACTAGAAAACCCGATCATCTTAGTTGATTTGGCCTTTTCACAATCCCTCTGAAGAACATTTATCAAAAAGCAATTTCATGAGCTAACTTGCTTCAATTAACAAAATCAAATAGCAAAAAATTCCAATGTAGCGGCTAAAGTGCCGTGAAAATGAACTACAAAGAAATATTAACAAATTCAGAGGTTGGATAAACATACAGCAAGTGAATTAACAAAAAAATTCAAATGGCAAAAGAATCAAGGTTATTACAGTCCATGCATGATACTGAATTGCTTATGTTACTTCCAATTTTTGTAACATAAATATCAACTATCTGATTACTCTCATGTTCAAATGGAAGAGTAAATCAACATTGTATACACTTTCATGGGCTCATCAAAACATGAATATGCGTGTGTGTGTGTACATAAATACGTATATTTAAAAATTGATTCTGTGATATGAAAAAAAAGAAAAAAAGAAAAAAGAGAGAGAGAGAGGGAGAGAGAGATAACCTCTTTATGTGTACGTCGGTCAGCAAGCTGGAAAGCGAGAAGCTCATGAAAAAGACAACCATAGTAGTTTTGACTAATCAGTGCAGTAGTCCCTTCTAGTACTTCCACAGTCTTAGACAGGGCCTTAAAGATGGACTCTTCTTCTGAGATGACAAAAGCTACTTCTAAATCTGAATAAACCTGGAAAGAAGAATTTGGCTTCCATAAATGAGGAGTTCTTTAAATCAAAAAGCTAACAGACAACCAATCAGAATGGACCTTGAAACCCATCTTATGACTTAATCAGACAAAATAGAAATCTCCTCTTGCAATAGCATAATTGAGCCAAGTGGCTGCTATAATGAAAAACAATCACCTGATTTTTAACAAGGCCACAAATAACTGCCGCATGTGAAGGAAGAACATTTCCGGCAAGATATTTTAGGATCCCATTGGAACCTGGGAGGCTGGAGAGCTCAAAGTGATCAGATATATCCAAGAAAAGACGAGATCCAACTTCTCTTGTAACATCTAGAAGGTGCACAAAAGCTGAACTGGTAACAGCCTCAAAATCACCAATCCCAGAAATTACCACCTGAGGCTTCAGCTTCTTTATCAGCTCCACCATCAAATCTGACTGGTGTGGTGCTTCAATTACTGTGAGTACATCCTCTGAAGGGTTATCAGTATCTGTACCCTACAAGAAGGATGTTTTGTAGTTATGCAGCATAAGACAACTACAAACAACAAAGATATTGAAGGAGATGGATTGGGAAAGGTCCCCGAACACGATTCTAGCCAGATATTGACAAGTTCTCAGTGCAGCAATTACAATAAAATTGACAAGTTTTCAATGCACTATAGATTGGAATAAACTTTTTAGCTCCACTAGTCAAGGCTGCGAAAATCAACCATCACAACATAAGATGAAGCTATCCCTGCTCATTATATTCCTTTGACCTTTCTCCATCTCCCCCTTCAATGTCAACACAAAAGTGTTGTTGCCCCAACCAGTAATTTTCATTAAATATATCTACTGCAATTACTAGCTTTCACTGTCGCTTGAGGAATAAAGGCAACAGTATAACAATGTGCTGAGTTCATCTGTCATTTTATCATCTAAAAATTCTGTGGTGTGTCTGAACTAGTTTGTGTGCGAGCAAGCAATAATCACAATTACTTGCTCCAAGAATAGCAAAGAAAATCAGCCAAATAATGGCATTTTCAACTATGTAAAAAATAATAGAAAAATAAATCAGAAATAGATCGCACCTTAATTGCTAAACTTGTCAACCATTGCTTTGGTAAGTGTCTGGTTAGCTGTTCATCAACAATTGCAAGGCGAGGTGAAAATAATCGAAGAGCATTCTCAATCGCCACAGCTCTTGAAGGAAAGACGACAACATTCTTGAGAAACAAGTGGAGAAGAAAAGTTAGGTATGTGGGTTGTTTCACTCATATACAAAAGAAGAGAAAAAGGCATACTAAAGCATCTTTAACTTTGGCCAGTTATTCATGCAGCACTTGCAAACTGTATTTTATAACTGGACTGGACAGTGGTAAATCTACAAATAAAAAGTTGCAGGTCTTGATATGTTCCAGATTCAAAAAGGTGTTTCATTTTACACATACATCAATAATTAGGCCAGTTGCAAATATCTCAGGTCCAGTATATAAACAAGTACATCCAAGTATGTTTACATAAAAAGACTGGGAAAAATAACAAGCACGTGCAGCACATTTCACGGCAACAACAAATTCCATGGTCAAGTTGAATGAACAGATATTAAACAGGAGAATCAAGATTTCATCAAACCAAATTTTGCATGTCATCATAAATCAACAAATCCAAAAATGCATTTATCTACTAGATGGGACAGGATGCAAAGGATACCATTAGATGAAATTTCATATTACAGTATCTGTCCAACGGACATAAGAAAGACCACAAAACAATACAACATATCACAAATAGCATCAAGTAGTAGTGCTCTGAAGAAATTCTAATGTGGATAACAGAAGATAAGCAATTGTCCATAGAGCTCTACATATTGAGAACAAAAACAAACAAGATTGTTTCATACTTTGTTTGTTACAAACAAGTGACTAATACATTTACTCCGAAACTAATATGAATTCACCAAGTTCACATGAAAAGAAATTGAAATAATGCATCAGGGGAAACAGAAACTCAAACTTCACATGCAAAGAAATTGAAATAATGCATCAACCTAGGACAGACATTACAAAAATATCTTGTCCAAATAAGTACAAAACAGATGAGTGGTGCAGGTTTTCTCACATCAGCATTTAGCGGAATATGGTGGTACTTTTTCATGAAGTCAGCAATCAGATTCCTGAATCTTTTGCTTCCAGCTGGTGGCTCATATGGGAAAAAAGAACGCTCTTTTAGAACACTGGCAAGATACGCTAGGAATGGGATCTTCTCATCAGCAACAGAATCATCTTCGAAAGATAAATCCAAAGAACTACTGATCTCATGGAAGCCATTTTTCAGAAACTCAAAAATTTTCTTAACCTGTCCATAAATAGAAGTTGATATCATTTTAGCTGACTTCCCTGGTCAGAGCAATTACCCACTTTATTGATAAAACCCAAATGAAAGGCAAACCTGGTTTGGTTGACGGAGTTGACAACTATAAACTGATAAAGCATGAGAGATACGTCCGCCAGCCTTTCCGTAGGCCCATGCTGTTCGAGCACAAATAGGTTGGTCACCAGAAAGTCCCATGAAGAACTCAAAACGATGTGGACTGTTCTTCTCAATTTCAACTAAGGCTGAAATGTCTGTGTCAGAAGCCTGCAAAAACAAATTTCAAGAGGTGGACATTTGGGATATACAATGAATTTCCAGCAATAAAAGTTCACTTGCCTGAAGAATTTTAGTCTGCCAAAGCTTGTCGACACGGAAGCCACGGCGTTCAAACAAGCGTTTGCAAACGCCCTGTCCTGGACGACCACCCATATTGAAGATCATAATCCCTGAAGGTTTGATGACGGTAATTCCTTCCTCAACTGCTCTAGCAATTAGACCTAAGCCAAACTGATCCTCCACAAAACCCTATATACAGCACAAAAAATGGAAGTAAAAGGTGAAACAGTTGTGTATTGACCTCTTATGTTTCATCTCTCATTTACACAGCTTAGCCTTTGTAATATATACAAATATATTAATAATATTACAAGATATTGAAAACACAATTGAAGCAATCAATCTTTCAAGGCAGTAAAAGGTTCTACAAACTCAGTGCTATAGATTTTCCAAACAGCCAAGGCTTTTAAATTTAAGTCAACATGAACCATGATACAATTTTCAAATGCAACAACTTGATACAATATGTCCATTATTAGTCAATCTACTTGTACTGTTTTCGAAAAGCAATATGTCAAGATGAATAAACTTTCTCAGTCATCCACAAGACATAGTCGATGTTGAGTGCAGCTAGAAACATGAACTATGGGAATCAATGTCATTGTGAAGAGATTACACATTATACAAAAGCTAAAATCAGGAAAAAAAAATCTTTCAAATTAATTTTTCCTATCTTCCTCTCAGCATCTGTCAACTCACATTATCCTTTTCCCACACTCTTTGTTGGTTTGCTTTCTTTCCCAATTGATATTGACCAACTAAAGTCTTCAACCATACCTAAGATATGCAAGCTTCAAACCAAAATTATAACATGTATAATTAGACGCATGTGAAAGTAGAGGAAGCCCGTCAACTTAATTGCTAATTTCAAGACAATTTTCAATTGCACATCACAATTAAATTATTTAGAATATCTTCCAACCTGAAGCGCACAATAGTTACTCAATGAATACAGAAACTCCTCGCTTGCATTTTCAGTGATTATTTTGGACATTGCATCGGGATTGGGATTAAGAATCTGCATGGAGAAAACAGAGTAGGGTAAACTAAGAGTTAAAACTAATCCATGTGGGCACACTAAAATTTGAGCCCGATATTGGATAAACAAACTACACCAAAATTTAATCCCCGAGAAATACCACGAGTTCCAGATAGTAATGGTACCTGAGGTATGCATCCCACAATTCGTTCAAGTTGAATGTCATGATCTCTGCAATAAGCTAGAAGATCAGATTCATGAAACTCCACCCTATCCAGTAAAGTTTTGTTCTCCGCATCATAGATGGGTTGACCTTTTTCATCTAATGCGTTTAAATACAAATTTATCCAAGAGATCTTTATTGCTCTGGGATTAATATCAAGGCCATAGACCTGCAAAAGGATATTCAGACAGCATAAAAGAACTACTACGATGTTATATTTTCAACATGCTTGATCAAAGACTTTCAGACAAGGACAGATTTGATAATTCAGATGTTCATTGATACGTAACTCTTCCGAATAGGAGCACAGTAAAACACCATAATGTGGTGCCAATGCTGTTACTTATAAATAGCAAGTGGCTGTGCAAAAAAAAGAGATAGGAAAACGATGAGCGGAGAAATCATGATGGAGCTCCTGAAGGCACTGGTAAGGAAGTAAACAAAAGCTCCCACATGGCATAAAGACAACAAACCTTCGAAGGCAACCACTTCTCAGCTATGGCAATAGTTATCCATCCATTTCCACAACCAAGCTCAGCCACAGTCTTGTCCTTCAAAATAGAGTCCGGATGCCTATTTAGTCCTTCATAGAAAGTGAATGACCAGTCTTCTGGGATAAAAATGCTAGGGATCACCATCATTGTCAATTTTTTTCTCCCTTGGTAGCCTATACTTTGAAACAATAGAGTGTCACAGCAGCAACCACCATATGGCATGAATTTAAAGGAAAAATTTGAACAAAGACCTATGGATGTTCACGTTGGGAAGATGATAAGTGAAACTTTTATATGATAAACTTACAAAGATAATAATGCAGATGTGAACAAGTTAATAAGCTAGAAAGGATAAAACTGCAATTGGGTGCTTTTAAAGCTCCAGAAGCAGCTTCATGAGTGATATATAAGGGATCATGAATTCCAGTGGGGGAAATTTACATGGTGAAACCATGGCTACCATGCTAGTGTGAGACCTACAAAAACCTCCTAGTGGGCTTGCAAATTTTTCACTAAAGAAAGATGAAAGCTGAGTTGGCTTATAGAATGCATAACTTATGCACAAGATGAATAAAATGGCTAAGGAAATAGCATCAATTATTCAAGTGCACCAAAGTACAGAGCAAGATTTGCGTTTCAGACAGTTAATATGAGGGACTGTGACATTGAACTCGAATTAACTAACATCCATGGAACTTTGTTCATGCACTGATGACAAATTTTCATGAAACAAAATCATTTAAATTTTGGACTCAGTATTCAATGAAGTACTAACTTATTAGAAACACTTAACAGCTGTCATTAGTTCAGTGTTACATAAAAAGCAAATGCTCTCTACCACATAGTATGATTTAGCAACAGACATTCCACTCCCAAGTCAGCTTCAGATATTAATTCACTTCCTATTTGTTAACCATAAACCTAATTATTATATGAGTTAAGAGTGAATAATTACACCAAAGTTAAGTTAGAGTGAATAATTACACCAAAGTTAAATGCTTATGTGAAACTGATCCTGTACTTTTTGGTTGTCAAGAAACAGTAGGAAAAGAAGGGAAAGAAACAAAAGAGAACAAATTGAGAACAGAAGCTCATTGAGCTCACAGAAAAAGACAAAAAATATTTAATTTAAACAAGGACTTCGCATTTGTTTTCTTGGAAACTCAAACCTGACAACGATCGGTGCTCCACCCAAGTTTTCTCAGACACTCATTGGTTGCTCAGAAACACCCAACTAAGGTGGACCCAACTAAAGTCTATTGTATTGTTGAGTGAAAATAATCATAATAAAATAAACAGCCTAAGTTAAGAAAGTTAATGCATAAAAAAATATATATACAAATAACTAATAGCAATCGCAATCATAAATGCTTTCAAGAAATCAAATCAGATTTTTCCTTAAAAAGAAAAAAAAGTTCTGTATTTAAGTTTTCAGCAGAACTAAAAAGAAGAGCTTTTTTTTTTTCCTTTTGGTTCCTTTCAGAAAAATTCCTAACAGTTACTTCTCTAAAACGCACTTCTTCAATTAAAAAAAGCACATAAATCACTTTCAAAAAACACACCTAATTAGAAGAACTATTCCTCCTAATTGTCCGCTACTAGATAACTACCAAAACTGAACTACTCAAAAGCACAATTGCTTCTCTACAATGCACTTCTTATGTCAAATCAGCACTTAAAAACTACTTTCCCAAAAATCACTTAATTCAAAAGCACTTTTCCTCCGAACCACCATCCACAAAACCACTCCCAAAACTCAAAAACAAACAATCACTTCTTAGTCACTAATTCAAGGAAGGTGAAACCACTAGCTCCAAAAAAAAAAAAAAGTCAACCAAATTAAACAAGAAGAAATGAAACAAGGGTAATGGACCTTCGTATTGGTCCAAGACGACATCTTGGATCTGGAAATGGTACTTCTTTAGACACTCGTCCGAGTCATCGACCCGTTTCTGAAGATCCGAAAGAAAGACCCGAGACTGAGCCCGACTACTCGGATCCTCCAGCTTCTCCAACACCGACCGAAACGCACCGTAGGCCTCGTCACCCGATGCCTCGCATTTCCTCAAGAACTCCTCCACCGCCGCCGCTGCCGTCATTCCGTACGTTCACTCAATTTACGGTTCCTACTTTTAGAGAGAGAAAGCTAGCGCGAGCTTACAAAATTGAAAGCAGAAAGTAGAAGTCCGTTTCCTCGTTCCCGGTATTTTGGTGTGCGTGTGTATATATTTATGGAAAAACACATACAAACAGCTATTATTGTATTTATTTAATATTTTTTTTTTAAATATTTTTAATTTTTATGCCGAGCAAGAGAAAAGGTCATGATGTTTTACACGTGGTGCGTGGTGAGTGAATACTTTTTGTCTATGGTGAATATCTTTTTCAAGCACTTTTATGGGTATGCCTTTATAAAGTCAACTTAGGATTAGGAAGAAGCGGTATCTCTCTCCCGAAAATAAAAATTGTAAGGGTATCAACTTTTTTGTGACCCCTTATAGTTTGTTAGAATTTCGTAAAATAACAAAATTCAAACACTTTTAACTTCTCTATACTATTTTGATTCTCATTAGGAGAATTAGGTGGTGTAAAATTATAAATTAAATAATTTTATTACATATTAATAATTTAAATAAATTTTTTAATCAAATTTAAACAGTAAAATAATCTAAACGATAGTATTTTATTATATAACCCGACTGCATGGCAACAATCTCGAATAAACATTTTATCGACTTCTAACAAAAGATAATGGGGGCGTGAATCATGATGGATCTAAATTACAGTACTTTCTATATTAGAGTTCATATTACATTTTATAAAGTTTAGGGGTACTTGAGGATATTTTCAAATTAGGTGTTAAAAATTTTAAAACGCAAGTTCTATAACAATGTCGGTGGTTGCTGGCTGTCGAGCTTTAGACAAGTGACCCACTTCCACTAAAAAATCAAGACGAGCTTATATATAAAAATATAAAACCAATAATTGCATTGGAAATTATAAAATTACACGTGTCTTTTTGTTGCCTAATATTATGTAGTACCTATTCATGATTTGAGAAAATACTAGTGAAATTTGTTTTAAATCTTTTAAAAAAAAATTTCCCTTGACTGATAAATGCTTTTTAAAATTTTCTTTTTCAATTAATTAGTAAAATACAAGTTATATTTCTCTCTTTTGAATTAAAAACCCAAAGAAAACATTTTTATTTTTATCCACATCCAATTCTAGTGCAATTTCCAATGCATTGCTCCCTCATCCTCATTATCCTTTGGAATTTTATCAAATTAATAAATGTTTATATTTTGTCAATTTTCATCCTCATTATCCTTTGAATTTTTATCAAATTAATTAATGTTTTATATTTTGTCATTTCCATAAACCGAGAAAATGAGTGCACGGCAATCTAGAGAATGAAATATATCAAGAGTGAGAGTTGCTTTCTTTATTTGGTTTTGGCCTTGGGTTGGTGACAAAATACTATTGCAATTTGCTTACCTTTAAATTCCTAAAAGCCAAAAGCAGAACGGAAATGGAAACAATGATGACAAAAGCAACACATGGTTTAAGCACGAGTCACAAAATGTGTCAATTCATCATGGAATGCCACTAAAGAATGCAAAGAAAATATAGTTGCCATTTCAAAGCAGAAAGCAAAAGTCTTTATCAAAGAATGTATTATATGATTACAATAAGCAACTTTTCTTTTAATAAGACATGATTCAATCTCATGGCTACATATAAGAGTATGTACTACGTCTGCATATATATACTTATATAAAAGGCATAATTATGTAATATTTGGTGAATAATATTCGAATACTACATTATTAGTATGACACCATGCCATATGATGGTGTCACTTTCATAAACATCCCTCTCACTCAAGAAAAAGAAAAATTCATCCTCTTAGCATTTAATTTAACCCCCTTTCAATAATGATAAAGACATTTATGATCAATACCAAAATTAACCCTGAAACGAAGCCTTTAATTTGAGACATGTGATTGCATACTGAAAAAGCATAGAGTATATATCCCGGTATCCCCCAATGTGCTACATATTCAACAACAAGTAATGCAGTGAACATGCTCGTCAGTACATCAATAACCAATAACAAATCAAATTGGTAACAACTAGCAACGAACAAGAGTATAATTTAATGAATCATATTTGTGTTTTCCTTACAATTTCAATCAGAATCTTCTTCTGCAAGTGTTGAAGATGACTGTGCAAGACAATTGGGAAACTTGAAAGGGAGTGTAGTCAATGGCTGATCATCATCAGCTAATCCTTGGCAAGCTTGACCAAAAGCGTATCCCAATGCAATACCAACTGGAACTGCTACAGCATTCCCAACTTGTAAGTACCTGCAAAATGAACAGTAATATTAAATTGGATTGCAAATTGGTTTCTAAAGGCACCCAATCAAACAAGGCTTTTGCTTGCTAGCTGTTCTTCAAAAACAAAAGCAAGTCTCCACAAATGTTATGCTTCCACAGTTGGCCCATCACAATCCAGATCCTCCAGTAATTCTACTCTAAATGACTGATTTCAGGTTTAAAACGCCATTTTAAAGAACATAGAAACTAAAATGTACTTGCCTTAAAAGGATGGGCACCCCATAAAAAGACCCGCAAACGAAATTGTGGTAAACCATAAGATCCTGCAGCCATAATCCCTAAACGTGTTTGATAGTTCATGGAAACAAGACGCCCTATGGCATAACGAGCCAAAAATCCACTAGAAAACTTCAAAATATTACAACATTCTCCATTAGAACATATTTTGGTTTTAGATACTCAATAACGTCCATAAACACCAGCAGCTGACGATTCTTAATATCTTCCAAGGCAGCTTGTGGGTTTCTGAAGCGATTGAAACCACTAACCCCTTGACATGGGGGCCCTCCACAAATAAAATCAACATCTCCCTATAAAAGCAAGGAGGGCATACAATATATAAGAAATTTACAAATAGAAAATGCAGCTGTAATAAGATATATTACTAGGGACTTACTGGAAGAGGCAATATGTTTGACCTATACCCTTTTGTCACGAACTCTTTCAGTTTTTCCTTGCAGTTATTGATAGACATATTGAGATAAATTATTTGGCATACAACCAAGAAGAGAACAAAAATAATTGCAATGAAATAAAGTACCTCAAGCCCTCGATAGGCTCCCAAGTGTCCTCACTTGGACCATAACCCTTCCACCGCACCTAAACATGTCTCAAATAATGAAATTTATCCGTGTGGCAAATTTATAACGAATTAAGACAAACCTGTTGCAAATCAAGGAAAGGGTATGACTCAGAATACATCCCACAAACATATGTTCTCCTACAAACTAGAAACTACAGTTGATCTTCACTTTAGACATAACACAACATAAAAGCTTATTATCATATGTTTTCATGTAGATTTCTAAGGATCCATCACATTCCCTAATCGAACCTCCTAAAAGTTTCCCTCCTAAAAATTTTGTTAATCAAGTTTCACCACCAAGATAGTAAAATTTCTACCATAACTGGAAGTCATTCATTAATTGTTCTGCAATGCACACTCCAAAAGAATTTTTAAACTTCTGCAGTCATCATAAGGAGGCATTCCTAGTTCATCTTAAGAACTCTTGGCTGGAAAATTTATTAGTACCAGTGTTGAAAGTCAGAGATTGTAGCCTAATTTTGTGTGCATATATTTATTCTTTCCTCGTATAGTTTATTTTTTTCTCAATTTCCTATAACTTCCTTATATAGCCTAGTCAGAGTAGTATATAATGTAAAGTTTGCAACTTCTATGAAAAAGAAATATTTTCTCAATATTTTTCTCAACCAGTTCCACTTACTGCAAATTGCAAAATGGAAGGAGGAAATAATGCATCAAAACAACACTTCCAAGACTTTACTGAAATCAGGGTGATGACATTTTACAACCTTTGATCACTTTCATTATCAAATGAAAAGATGGATTCTGTATCTACTGTTCGATAGGGCTTCATCACTAACAAATGAAAAGGCTTCTTTACTAACTTTTAGATGCAATATTCTAATTTCAGTGCTCCCTTATTATAACAACCAGCAGCATTTTAATTAGTAAAAACTATTATAAAGAGATGCCCTTATTCACCAATTAGATACCAGATAAATCAATCAAATGGCACAAAAGCAAGATAACATATAATCAAGCAACATTCCTACAATGATGAGAATACAATGTAACCAAAAGTCAAGCAAAATATCAAAAAGGAAAATATCCAAGATGACTGATCATTTTCTATATCAAGTATGTATACCTTAAAATGCACTCCGGGTTTCTTTGTTTTGTTAGGATCACCATAGCTGACAGATAATAATCTCTCCACTTCAAATTCTTCATCAAGAACACTGGAGTCATCATCATTTTCTTCTTCTTTCTCTTCTTCTTCTTTGCTCATGAAATTCAAACTTTGTTCCGGTACTTTGTCAGTATCATACAAAGAAAAATACTGGCACAACTTTGCCCATTCCTTCAGTAGAGATAAAAAGTCATCTGCTGCCTCATTTCTAACCTGATCATCATTCAGCGGGGATATTTTGGAGTCATTAAAATAAAAGCAATAATGGATCTTCGCTCTTCAGCGTAGTAACAGATAATTACTACTTTAAGACATTTTACCTCTGTTTCAGGGTGGTTAAATTTCAAACTTTTACATGCATGAGGATTGATATCAACAGCCCATCTCTACATGAACAAAATACACCACAAACCTAATCAGCAAAAACATAAGCCTTATCATAAATTCAAGTACATTAATTAATAATTTGATGAAAATAAACATCAAGTTTCAGATTTTGACTTACTGCAACTAGTTTTACTCCAGAAAAGGATGTGCCAATGCATAGACCAGTAGACATGGCTCCACAGCCAGAATACAAGTCCAGCAAACGCATTTCAGGCTCCCCAGCTAGACTGTTTGAGCCAGTTTCACTTGAAACAGTCGATGATGTATCACTATCCCTTCTATTACTTTCTTAATTGCCAAAGCAAAACAGCAAAATTACAATAAATGAAGATTGTGATAAGGAAAACCACAATATTGAATGCCATGACATTAAAAAAATTGTCAATATTTAAGTTCTCTCGCCATTGTAAAACTCCTATATTAGGGAAACATAAATTACCATTATTGATGTTTGAAAATGTCAAATGAGGCAATGCGTATTTCATATCATAGTATAGCTCGCAGGGAGGAATTTTTTTCTGTTTTGCCTCCAAGTCCATCTGCAATGTGAATTGAATTATTATGGTCGAGAATATCTATATGAAAGCAACTACTTAAAAATAAAAAATTGCGAAATAAGAAAAGAAACAAGCATATGATGGTCATACATTGGCTGTAACTTCAGCGATTTTCACCTTAGATACAATGCAATTCAATGGGTTGTCATCTTTGACATCTGAAAGAAATACTCTTTTTTTATCAACAAGATATGCAAGATCCTTAATGACCTGAAATTAAACCAAAGATAATAAGTTTTATCCACCAAAACAATATGTGAATATATTACTAAGTACCAAAGATAATAAGTTTTATCCACCAAAACAATATGTGAATATATTACTAAGTAATTGCAGGATAATCTCACAGTGTCCTCAGCCCTGTAAAACCATTGAGCCTTAAAGTACGGTTCCCCATATACAGATTCAAACAATTCGACAATTCTAGCTATGTAATCAATAGCTCCCTCCTCAGCCTTCAAACAAAGAAACAAAATATATAAGTATGAATTAGAAACCAATTGTTTAATCAAGAGAGATTAAACATAGCAAGAGAAAGAAATAAGAATTTACTTTGACATAAGCATCATCACCAAGATTGTACAAACAGCCATCCACTGAAGCTTGGGTGTAATGACACCTTGCTTGCAGAACCTCCTCTTCTTCATTCAAAGCTCTACACCCACAAAACAATTAAAATCAACACGACAACTGGTATTTTTAGGATTGAGGTTGTGTGGCTTTTAAACCAAAGTTGATATTGAATAAAATGAGTGGGTGCTAAGTAAGCAAAAGCAACTAAGCAAAGTAAAATTATGCTGCTGTGCTTTCAAAATTAAGCAATAATACATTTCACAAGCATACCTCACAAAGAATAGACTCGTAGAATTTCAAATATTCACAGAAGAATAAAGTAAATAGAAATATAATAAATTGTCATTAAAGGATGGTGAAAAAAGTTACCCAATAGAGGATACTTCTGCAGCAACTTTCTTCTTCCTTCAAATACAAAAACAAAGTACAGGAAACACAACCCAGAGAACATTTTCAGAAATCAAAGAGGACGAAAATGCAAAATAGGGAGGAAAAAAAAAAGAATTCAACCTTTGAGGAGTACTTGTATCTGTCCGGATATCTCTTCAAAGCTTCATCAGCCGGGACAGGCGGGCCCACAAAAAAGAGATCGGAGTCGGGTTTATTCTTCCGGGTCTTCTTCTTGACTCGGTTCACCAGCTCGACCGGCTTCTCTTTCACTTCCTCGTCCTCTCGCTCTTCCTCTTGCTGTTGCCGTTGCTGTTCTGCTAAGGTTAGTTTCCGTCTCTTGGCTTTGGAATGGTTGAATTCTTCTACATCTACTCGGGTCGACGTCCGCTTCGCGGGCCGACCCATTGTTTTATTTCGGATTCTAAAAGGGAGAAGATGAAAGATCCGTTTAGGAAAATTTTCGTTCTTTTATTTTTTTATTAGGGAATTTGAGGATTTTGAATTTTCGGAACGAGCGGGAAAGACTGATGTTTCAATGAGTCCCTTAAACTTTGTATTAAATATACTCAGACCAACATGGTTTTGATTTTTAGACAATTTGATCCCATTCCGAAATTTATAGGGCATGTGCTGGGCTTTTTGACTCTCACCATCGAGGCCCATCACCTTAACGTGCGTTGCGATTTTGCGTTACTGACATCTGCTGTGCATTAATTTTCTTTAACAATATTATTTTTAGTATAAAGTTAAAAAAAAATACATTAAAACAAATTAATGAAGGAATTGAAATTTGTTTAATATTGGGTCAAAAAACAAACAAGCTCGGACTACCAGTCACTTGATGAAAAGTTGATGTTGCCCTTATCAATAAGAAAAATCGATAGCATAATCTTAGACTAGAGAAAAACATATACAAATAGACAAAAAGTGTAGATCATCGAACATAACCACCAATCTGTGTAATGTTTTTTCAATATTAATGCAACACATATTACTATAATGTTATTAGATTTTAAGAAAACAAGGCTTCTTTTTTAAAAAAATAAAATTTGAAGACGGCCACTCTCTTCACTGTATTGCTCAACAAAAATTGCACTTCTCTTTGTTTTGCCCTTCTGTGAAATGTGTTTGAAGAAAATAATTTCATCTCCCTCACTCTTCAAGGTCTAAAATCTCAGTCTCGGGAGTCTTCCGTTCTGTGTCTCCATTATTCTTCCGCCGATTGTGTTTTGTGCCTTCTTTGTTGGCGGGCGTTGTTTTTAGGTTTTGCGTCTCCAATACCAATACGATTTGATTCAAAATAAAAAAAAAATTAATTGGATTAAGAAAACGATTTTTTTTTTCTTTTGCATATTAAGAAAAATACTAGAATTTCAAATTATTATCTCTCAGCAGTTTACTGCTTAAACCTTCATAGTTCTAATATTGACCTTAATTAAAAAATAATTAATTATTTTTTTCGAATAATTTAAATTTAATACACTCTCATACTTTCCATCCACATCTGAAAGTCTAATTAAATAAAGCCTTATCTTCTATATTCTTTCTCCCGTAAAATTTCTTCTGCAAATTTAACAACACTTCCTCTTTAATTGTAAGTTTATTTTCTCTTAATTTTTCTATTTTTTGTTATCTTAAGGAGCCATGCAAAAGCCAAAACGTAAATTTCACATAGACATATGGGCTAAATTTTTTAAATTTATTTCATGAATAATTCTAGTACTAGCTAGCTACAATATAAAAAACTTTTAATTCTATTGTTTCGATGTATATACCAGTGACTAATTTATATTTAAGAAGAATTCTGAAAATAAGGGTACGTAACATTATTTGCCTTTAAAAGTAATTTATTGAATCGATAATTTTTGTAATATAAACTTTTATCATTATGAAAAATTCAATATTAATTAAATCATTTACTGGAAAATATGATTTTAGAAGTTGCTTGCTTTATTGTATTAGAATAACGATCGCACGGGCACATCGGACTCGGACCTCTCTGCCAACCCCTTGAGATTTTTTAGGCCTTGGAATGTTGTGCTCCTTTTCCATTTATTAGGATAAAAAAAATCCCTTTTCGGGTGTCATTACCATTTTACCCTTTGATTACAAACTCAAAAATTGACTTCTGGACTGACTTCCCGTTGATAGCTGGGGAGACACTTGGCAAACTCTACACTACTCACATATAATTGATAAAAAAAATAATAACATTAAAATACATACAATAAATTAATTATAGTAAATATGTTAAAATAAATACGCAAGATATTTTATGCGATAACAACAAATATTAAATCCGTGACGACTGTTTGTACGAATTAATTGATCTTGAAAATTTCAACAAATATTCATATTGAAGTCTGTATACATCAACCACAAGGCAGTGCCAATTACACGATCACTGATGTAGCTTGACATTGATGATGTAGGCCTACTTGAAGCCCCTTTAGCACAAATTCTCAAAACTAAGATTAAAATAATTATTATTTTTACTTAATTGGCTGTGAGAAAGGAATGCACAGATTAATTCCAGTCAGTAATTAATAATACATTATGTATATGAAATTAATTTCATGACCACATGCATCAGACTAGAAAAGAAAAAAAATCACATAAAGCAATAACAGCTAATTGCATTGCAGAAATTCAATGCTTTGTATTATAATTTGTAGCATTGGTTAACATTAATTTGCTTTTAGTAATGCTATACTTAATTAGTTGGCCAGAGTCCTTAATAAAATTGATCCCAATCGATTTGAAGCCGGCGGGTAAAATCTGCAGCATTAGCATACATTGTAATCATGAGGTTTAGGGTCCGTATGGGATTGAGATGTTGTAGCTTTGCTACAGCTGCTGTGAAAAAAAAAAATTGTAACTATGAAACAAAAGTTAATAATATATAGTAAATATAATTTTTGAATAATAATTTTAAAAAATTATTAAAGATAGAATAAATTTTTCATCATAAAAGTAAAAAATCATATTAATATAACTTCCAAACTACAGCAGCTAGTGTTTACTAAATACTTTAGTACCTACCCAATCTCAATCTCAACCGCATCCTTATACGTGCAACATTGCTGCTCTCCAATATTGTTCCTTTCTCATGGGAAAAACTTGCTCCGCACCTGAGAATAGTGGAAGGGAATAAAATGGACAAAATAACAGTGATAGAAGAAGTAGTGAGAAAATATATAGTCTTTTTTCTAATGAAGATATATATAACGTGTATGTATATATGTAAATGTATATATGCAATAATACATCACTAGCCACATCGAACTGAAAGAAAACACTTGAATCAAATGACAGTGTCAATACTTAGAATCAAAACAACCCAAAGACATTATGCTCTTTTTCAACTAGAAAGTGACAATTTGATAGAGAAATTTAGAATTTTTTTTTTTTTTTAAAATTATCATTATTGAATGTTTTCATATTGATTTTTTTGTCTTTTTATATATTGAATGTTTTCATATATTTTTTTTCCCATTACATGCCATATTATAGTCATTAGTCAATTCAAAACTAATCGAGTTAACAATGAACAGTTTTGATAACCCCAGATTCAAAATAAGAACCAACAAATAAAAACAATCAATCCAAGAAATTAAAACTATGAAAGCTTACCTGCAATTAATATAATCGCAGCCGTACGTCTTCTCAACATAGTAGCTGCTATTAGGACACCTCTTCCATTTCTTTTTCTCCGCTAATTTCCTCAACTTATTGTCATTAAGTTCATTCGCATTCAACTTCTTCTGAAACTGTGCACACTGCATCCTTGTATGCCAAGGAACCTAACACTAGGCACAGAACATTCTGTTACAATGACGACATGCTGATTCCTTTATGGCCTTTCTAGATCCCCCATTATCAATAATTAAAACGGCAGAGCAATCTTTGAAAGGGCAATAAAACTTTTGATCCAGATGAATCACAGCCTCGCACCAAGCATTTCCCCATCTATCAAACACTTGTTGTGGGAGTATATTGCGACAGTACTCGAGCTCTAACACACCTTGGCAACCGGTTACAGGGCAGCCAAATGTTATAATGCTTTCTTGCAACTTTGAAGCCACGTACTTGACTATGCAGTCGGTACATTATGAATGAGAGCAACCCTTGATTTTAAAGGACTCATTTGGTGACTTGGGTTCCACGCAAATCTCACAGACAAAGCTGGGGTCCCTTTTTTCGGAATTTGAAGTCTGTCATTGAATGAATTGAAAAGGGCCTCTTTCTTTTACCAAAAGGAATGTTGTTAGGCAAAAAATTGAGTACATGCAAATCGTCATCGTCATCGTAGTAATCTTCGAGATTAATAATGTTTTGAGAAGCCTTGATAGGGCCTCTCTCTTCATTACGATAATGCTCAACTGAAATTGCAATTCTCTTTGTTTTGCCATTTTGTGAAGTGGGATTGAAGAAACTTATTTCATCTTCTTCTTCAAGGACTAAAATCTCAATCTGGGGAATCTTCTGTCTCTCCATTATTTTTGCGCTGATTATGTTTTGTGCCTTCCTCTACTTAAACCCCATCTTTAGGTTTTGCGTCTCCAAAACCAACACGGTTTGACTCAAAAAGGAAAATTTTTTTATTTTTTATTATATATATAGAAGAGAAACATATTTTTTTAATAAGAAAGAATACTAGACTTACAAAGTACATTAATATCTCAGAATTTTACTTTTTAAACCTTTCAATAATTCTAAGCATTTACTCCGGTTGGGTTCACACAACACAAGAGTATATAAAAGTTAAATTAATAATAAAATATTCTTAAATTTTAAATTAATAATAAACTTGTCCAAAAAATTAGACTCGGCGGAATCGAGGGGGGATTCGTTGACTGGTTCATGTCATTTTTTTTTTAAATTTCTTCTGTAAAATTTCTTAAACTTATTTAATCACACTTTCATTTACTTTGACCTAAGGAGCCAAGAGCCAAAGTTTAAAATTTCACATACAGTAGAACCTCATTAAATTAATATTTGATAAAATAATAATCTCGATTAAATAATAATTTTTATCAGTCCCGACTTGAGACCAATGTGGTAAATTAATAACTCGATAAATTTATAAATAATAAATTTTTAGAAAAATTTATTTTTCTATAGGACCCAAGTAATACATACATTAATAACTAACTAATTGGAAACTAAATACATACGATATGTCAATGATTCTATTTGTGGTACTGACATAATTTTTTTGCGCATTTCATCGGTTTATTGTTTCTTTCTTTACACCTTCCAAATAAGAAAATATTGGCGTATTCTATGTTCTATGTTAAGCAAAATAAGAGAGAGATTGTAAATACATTGCCTCTAAAAAGTCTTCTCTAATGAGTTACCACGTAATCGTGATCCAGCTATGCAATCCAACCAAAAGATTATGAAGTAACTGATTCACTCAATTAAAGATCCAATCAAAATCATATCATATAGCATGACTGCTCACTACATTGCCTAATTATCCTACATCTATATTCAAAAAAATTCCTATTAAGAACATGATCATATTATCTTTAGAAATTAATAAATTGTTAATTTATTCATAAATTAATAAATCATCAATAAATTGATTAATAAGTATTAATTTATTGATATATTAATATTCGCTAAATTAATAGAATTTTCATGGTCTCAAAGTTATTAATTTATCGAGATTCTACTTGCATGTAATCAAGTTAACAACAAAAGAGCCAATATTTGAATTTTTGAGTATTTAATTACATTATGTAATACACTCTGTAATTTAACCTGTATATGTGAAATTTACATTTTGTTTATTTATAGGATTAGGATCCTCTCCTAGTCTTTTTTCTCTCCTAATCTCTCATAGTATCAAATATGTGGCTAAGATTGAATAATCAAGCCATTTATTTACAATTAAGCTATTTTTTTCACTAGATTTAAAAGACTAAGATAAACTAAGAGAGAAAAATACTAGGAGAGGATTCTAATCCTTTTGATAAAGTGCTAAACATCAGGTGGTTGACAAATATTTTCTCTAAAAGGTGATACACTTAGGGATGATAATGGGGAGGGATGGGGTGGGAAGGCCTCCTTTGCTCCCCACCCCATTTAGAATTTTATTCCTTCATTTTGATTCCCATTGTTGATTAGTAAACACATCATAAATTCATTCCATTTCAATTGTCATTTAATGACTTTCTAAACACACACTATTTTATTTTCATTACCAACTCTTTCCTACAAAATATGTCAATCCTTCTCTTTGGATATTATATATATATATATATCGTGAGATCTTTTATAGGGAGGAAATTTACGCTATACTAATCTTCTTTAGTGATTGTAATAAGTGCGAATCATGTTTCATTGCAATAAAATAATATGGTTTATCATTTATCTTCTTTGGTGATTGTAATAAGAAAGAATCATTTTTTATTGAAAAAAGTAAAGATGGTTTGTCATTAATTACTTTGTTTGTCTTTATTTTGACAACTATGTATCTTGAGGACAATAAGACCATATGTTTCACAGTTCTTACAGTTATTTAAAGATAAGCATGATAATTATCTTAAATTTTATTTGAAATCGTATCTTAAATGATGTGGTAATAGTCGATGTGTCGTGTATTTATTAAGTAGTTAATAATTGTTTATAATTTTAATTACGTTATCTCACTATTTAATTAATTTTAATATTTTAATATATATATATATATATTAAAATATCTCTTCTAAAGTCTTTTGGATTATGATATCATTTAATCTCGCTTAAAGCGTTATCGAAATTTCATTGAAGGATCCCAATTGAAATCATTGGCTTATCTATTCAAATCTCTCTTGTAAAGCCTTTTAGATTAGAGCATCATCTAATCTCACTTAAAGTTTTATAAAAAATTCATTGAGTCGTTTATATTAAAATGAAATATAATCATGTTTTGAGTAATATAATTGCGTTGGTTTAGTCCGGTATTAAAACGATATCTAGTGTTTGTCTATCTTATCAATCCACTTCCGCTACCCGCTTCGTCTGTAACAGCAGCTGAATTCACCATAACACTTGGGACTTTGACTTAACATGAGTTCTAAAAAACGAACCGAATTAAAAAGATAATTTTAGCAGATGCATTGCGCGAAATTGAAAATGCTACAGATGCTTAACAAATGTTCAATCTTAGGAAATCTAGGCAAAATTATTACAAATGCATTGCATTAATTTTGCAATAGAATTCTTTTCGATCTTGCATTAGGAGGTAAGCCCAAAACTAAAAAAAAAAAGAAAGAAATTAAAGTTGGACAACAAAAGAATTCAAAGCTTTTTTATCTCTGCAAAGTTGTAAATCAAATATGGCAAAATGAGCATTGCAAGTAACAATTCCATAGACACGGAAACGACTGCCGCAAAACAGTATGTTACCAATACCACACATGATGTTGAAGTGTGAACCAGAATCTGAGATGCAGAATAAACGACACTGTCAGTTATACCAGATTAAAATAACCGACATGTCAGTTTATGTCTAGAATTACTTGCTGTATGTAGTCCAGCTAACGTCGTCTGAGAGCTATAAATGAGTCATGCACTTCGCACGTGATTTACTTATAACTCTTATGCTTAAAACGACAAAGTTGGCTGCCGTTTGAATCACCAAGCCTTCTCACATGTTTTGCACGTGTTGAAAAAAGTTCGTTTACTCAGATGTAACAGCCCTGGATCTCTCTAAACCAGTACATAAGGTCATAAGTCTTGAGTATTGGGATTTCAATTTTGCTTTGCTTTTCTCCTTGTAAACTTGTAACCTGAGATTGCTAAAAAATAAAAGCCATCTCTCTGTTTTCTCAAGAGTATGTAGGCCCTTTAAAGGCTGAACGTCTATAATTGCTCCTCTGTTGTTCTGTCTCTTTCTCTATTACAGTGTGTTTTTATTATTAGATTGTTCCTGCTATTCGTTCTTGAGAGTTAAGATCAGTGTGTTGTTATAGATACTTGAGCTCAAGATTGCTTTTACAGTGATCTTTTTCTAACGCATAAAACCAAATTAATGCACCTACACTCAGCCATGTTCAAAGCCAGCAAGCACCAAAAACGATGGTGAAGGGACAGATCCTCATTACCTACCATCAACTAAGAAAAAGAGCACCTTACTTTAAAACAAAGATAACCAGTCTAAACAACAGAAATGAAGAGAAATATTTAAAGTTAGGAAAGCTACTTGAAGAACAGTTTAACATATGCTTCATTAAAGTTTTTTCATAAAAGTATTTACGGATTTACAACTGGCCCATTATTTTTTTTCTCCCCAAAGCACTTGTTAAATAATTTTTCCGGAGGAACTAGAGCCAATACTTAAAACTAACTGTTTTTGAAGCTTGGAGATGCTCGAGAGCTCGAATATTTGGCATAATTAAACCTAACATTGTGCAAAATCTGATCATAAAAATTAATTGACAGAATCAATTAACTTAATTTTTTTATCACGAGCGATGTGAATCCGCAATGGTTAATTTTCTGTTGTAAATAATAAGGAGCTCAATCAATTAATGATCCTGCCACTCGTTTTCCTTTTGGTGGATGTACTGCTATCAATATTCTCATTTTTCTCTTCACAAACATAACGCCTATTTTTCATTTGTACAAATGATCCTCATAAAATTGAATTAAAAAAGTACAAGACATTAATTAAATTTTTTAAACAACATATTATAAGTAACCATCATCATATCTTAAATAATTTAACAAAAAATCTTCACCCCCTTATCTTAATTTAACCTCTATTTCTAATTAAAGAATGTTCTGTCCATCCCGATTATTAGCTAGCTTTATCCTCGTAGCAGGCATTGAAGAAGGGAGGCTCATATATTCAACTGGCTGTAGCATTACTATCACAATTAAATGATTAATTCCAAGTGCAAATGCAAAAAAGTTATTTTAGAGGTAAGACAACAGTTAATAAATCATTACTTTGCAAATAATATTCACACATGATCATTACGTTTTAAGATATCGCCTACAGAAAAATTAAAGGTAATTAATTAATGAGTTTAATTACGATCCTATTTAAACAATTATATTAGCTATATACATATTTGGAAGCAGTAGCCGAAAATGAGATTACGAGAATGAGTAGAAATCGCCAAATAGAGCCAACAAAGATTCCATGGAGAATCACTGGCGATGTTCTAATTACCTTCTTAATTTGCATTTATAAATAAGGAAACTTGATTTTGTGATGGCTGTTGATTGTATTATTGTACGTATCGGGCCATGTGTCACTTGATCATTGGTTATTAGACAGTTAGATGCCAACTAATAATCAGTTGACACACGGGCCGACACGCACAATAATGTACACGACGGTGTGCACTCGATCAAAACTTTATAAATAAGGAATTAAAACAATTATATATTAACATGCTTAAGATTTACAATTTAATTTGATGATAATAGCCGAGGGAGAAAATAGAATTAAGTCTGCTACGAATATTCAATAGCCTATTGTAATAAAAAAAATCTAATTAAAAAAAAAAAGATTTCATGTTTACCTGCCTAATTATTAATTAATCACTAAAGTCATTCCATTTGACATTTAATGACTTTATAAACACACACTTTTTTATTTCCGTACCTAACTCGTTCCTTCAAAATATATCAACCCTTTGCTATAAATGTATAATTATTTTTTGGATATCATGAGATCTTTCATATGTCGGGAATTTGCGCTATACAATAATTTTCTTTATATATATATATATATATATATATATAATAGGTACATTAAAGATACTACACCTAGTTAATACATATATGATATGAGTAATTCAATTAAATATAACTATTAATTATATTGTGATTTTTCAAAATAAATATGCACATGACATACATGTATTAATTAGTAATTAGGTGCAGTAACTCTGATGTACTTTAGAATCTCTCCTTCTTTAGTGATTGCAATAAGTGTGAATCATTTTATTACAATAAAGTAAAGATGGTTTATCATAAATTACTTTGTTCGTATTTTTTTTTTACAATTATATATTTTGTGGACCACTAGACCCTATGTTTCACATTTGTTGCAATCATTTAATTAAACATCAGAAAAATATCTAAAATTTTTATTTCAAAGTGTATATGGAATGATGTGGTGAATGACGTGCTATATATTTATTAAATATTTGATGATTGTTTATAATTTTAATTACATTATCTCACTATCCAATTGATTAACCTCATATAATTTAGGATGAAATTTTGAATTTTATTTATAGCCGATAATCTTACTCAATTATTTTGCGAAAAAACTTCAGCCGTTGATCCGTTGTCTTTACCATACATTATTGCTTCGCTTTTGTTTGGTAAGTTGTTAAAATGAACTCAAACTCAATAGGCTGTCATGTCGTTTTGAGTATAAGAGTTCGAATGCATTTTCATTTCCAGAGTTCCAGAAGCCAATCCGACGTTGTTGATTTGTCATACAAGTTTACTAAGTCAGTCACGTGAACATCATATGCATTCAGAAGTGAAACGGCATTATTAGTTGTCGTTTTGGCTATACTTAAACAAGCACATGAAAGTCACATGGGCTGACGGTTATAGTTGTTGAAATTGGCGGGAATCAGCTGGAAATAACAAATCCAGTAACAGCCTTAATATATGCTGGTTCTGGTACTTGCTTGTGCGATCTGAGAGAGAGATTTGAGAGCAGTAGAGAGAGTGAAAGTTTAACACTTGTATTCTTTGGCTGTCATCTCTGTAACCTTTGAAGCTTGATATAGTGAATTCCTAAGCTTGATTTCTCAGTGGATGTAGACACTGTTCCAAGTATCGAACCACTTAAATTCTATGGTTCTTGGTTTTCTTTTGCTGTTTTCTTTAAATTGATTTGATTGAAATTGTTCATTCGGTCTTGAGTCAGAATTAGTTCTTGGGACATGGGAGTGGTACAAATCCAACGTACAAGAGGTTTATTTCACAACATAAGTTGATAATGGTATTTAATTACTTTGTTTGTCTTGTTACTGACATTATTGTGGACCAGCCCATGCATATTTCGAACTTATCGCAATCTTTTAACCATAGCCCTTAATCTTGGCAATTTTATGTATAATAAAACTTCAGCGGTTGATCCGTGCCGTTGATCCGCAATCAATACTATGGCACTATTGTCTACTTGATCTATATATATATAATATCAAACCAGCAGAAATAACAACTCGCTCAAGCTCTACTACTTACTTTTGATTACGGTTCACCAGAAGCTAGCAGAGAACTTTCCCTTTCTGATTTGAAGAATATATGGAAACTTCTTGCGCAGGTTAATTTTTAGTCCAAGTTCATTTGAATATCATTTATAATTCTTTTTTAAATATATGCATTTGTGAATAAGTTTCCTATTATAATTTTTTTAGGTAAGATTGATGGGTTGGAGAGTTGGAGGCATCATCGTGTCTTTAGTATTGTTGACGATGAGGATATAAAAATAATAATCTTAATCTTCTTGTAATCCCTCAATATGGGAGAAATCCTAATCATACTGGCTAAGTGCATGTAGTGTTCTCTTTCGTATTATGTTTAATGGAATAAAAAGATAGGAATTGTTATTATATGTCAATTGTGTGAGTGTAAGTTTGTTTTAACTCAACTGGTAAGATCTCTTGATATATGCAAGAGATTTTCTTTGTTTGCATCTATATATTTTGTCTCCCTTAATTAATAAATAAACTATTGTGTGTCAATGTGTTGATTAAGTTATTCATATGCTCTCTTACTTCTTGAATATTTTTATTAATCATATACTCTCTTTCTACATGTTTATTAGTTAGCTAATTCTTAATAACTAATTAAGAATGTTTTATGTTTCTTAAATGCGTATATTAACGTGATAATGGCATCAAAACTTCCTCTTTATTTCCTGAAGCATGTCCCTAATTACAACTTTCTCTACTAAAACCAATACATCGCGAGGAATACTATCAAAATCGCAAAAAGTGAAAATAAAAGTTAAATAGACCTTAATGAGATATAATTTTCATCATCATATATATAAACATAGAAATTTGACGTTTTAAATATGAAATATGAAATGATATTTTTTTTATTAATGCAATATAATATTATTGAAGGAAGAGAGGGGAAAGAAAAATAACATCACCTTTCTCACTTCGATTTAAAACTACGGAAAGGCGGTCAAGATTACATAAACGCATGAATGTGATAATTAATCATGAGTTCACACGTGAAACACTTTTAACATCCATAGCAACAATATTCACACATGAATCACTTTTCAAAGATACATCGGCTAAAGAAAAATTAAATATAATTAATAAGTTCAATTGAGTATTGGTAATATTATTACAATCCTATTTAAACAATTATGTATTTGGCTATAGAAATTCATATATGCTTCGAAGCAGTAGCCGCCGAGAATGGAAAGAAATAACCACACTAGGGACGGCAAAATTCAAATCTGGATTCAGATCAAGGTGCATCTAGATCTGGATCTGGATTGATATTTTGAGATTCGCATGATCCACAAAAAATATATGTAGATTCGGATGTGGATAATACCCGAGCAGATTGTGGATGACTTTTCTGAATATTCGGATCCGCACAATAAATTCAAATATAATATCAAATTCAACAAATTTACCTAACAAAATCAAATAAAATCCAATCATAATTTAACAATTCAACACCTAGAATAACAGACAACAACACCATAAATCCACAAATAAAAATACCACAACATAAATCTAAGTCTAACGCCACTACAAATTCACAAATAGAAACAGCACAAATCCACATAAATTCCATTTAAAACCACCACAAATAAAGACACCACCACAGATTCACATAGGTTTTATTTTTTTTCATTGAACTTATATATTTTTTAATTTAATTTTAATTTAATAAATAATTTAATTAAAAAATCATGTGGATCTGGATATCTAGTTTTCTAGATGCACTTGCATCTGGATCTGCACAGATCTTCAATTTTAGCATCTGGTCCAGATCTTCAAGATCTTTGCGGATCTGGACCGGATCTTCAATTTTAGCATCTGGATTTAGTGCATCCAGAACCGCATGGATCTTCAATTTTAGCATTCGGTTTGAATCTTCAAGATCTTTACAGATCTAGACCGGACCCCGAGTTTTTTGCCATCTCTAAACCAAACAGAGTCAAAGATTACTTGGACAATCACTAGAGATCTAATTCTTAGTCTGTGTTTGTAAAAAACTAAAACAATTAATTATTAACAAGATTGTGATGTGCGATTTACAAATTAATTCGGTAATTAATAGTATTTTAGCTGAGGGA
Source organism: Clausena lansium (assembly GCA_030449835.1). NCBI lineage: Eukaryota > Viridiplantae > Streptophyta > Magnoliopsida > Sapindales > Rutaceae > Clausena > Clausena lansium. The sequence continues at coordinate 638,082 of JASUUF010000146.1, read as the reverse complement.
TCGATAAAATAGAAGCGTGACAACTATATTTAATAGTCTATTATGATAATAAAAAAAGTTGATTTATAAAATTAAAGAGATTTTATCTAATTATTAATCATTAAATTAATAAATTCATTCCATTTGACATTTAATAGACTTTCTCAAAACACACAATTTTATTTCCATACGCAACTCTTTCCTTCAAAACATAAAATTGATTAACATATACTAACTTAGAATATTAAATGATTGTATTCAATTGAACATGATTTATGTTATGATAATATATTATCTTATTTATGTTTTTTGAGATGTTTATTATTTGTTTCACATTTATAATTTGTAAGGGCACAAATGTAAAAATACTAGTTTTCAAATTTTTTAAGTTAAAAAACAAAGAACTTAATATTTATTTTTAGCGATTCAAACAAAAAAACAAACATAACATTAGATTATGACATTTAGCTCTATTTAGATTTCAGACAAAAAGACAAACGCCACCATAATGTTTAATAAATTTATTTACACATTTATAAATATGTATCTAAAATATTTTTATTATGTGTATATAATAGTTGAGAACAAAAATAAATATTTTATATTATTAATTTTATTTTTTTTATCTCAATATAATTGCTAATAATAATTATAATATCTTTAAAGTTAATGATTTTATTTATTTATTAATAAGGATAATTTTGGATTTTTATAATATATATAAGGATATATATGAAATTCTATTAAGTATAAAACTAATTTTTAAAATTAAATTTTGAAAAACTACTCATTCCCTGCTTTTCAAATTATGCTCCAGAAGGGGATGATTTTACCAAAAGTGATTTATAAAAAAATTTACTAAACATCAAAGATTTTAGTTTTGCAAAATCACTTTTGATTCTTCAAAAGTAATCAAACGAGGCCTAAATTGGATGATGATGAGGAAAAAAATTGAGATTTAATTCTTCTACCTATAATAGTACGTAATAGATGAGTTTTAAGGGCACTAAAATTTTCTTAAAATATATTAATGTCCTCAATAGTAAATTATATTAGGGTTGTTTTAGTAATATAAAATTTTATTAAAATTAGAGTTTCCAAAATATATATTAGAGTGCAAATAATCCCACATTTTTTAAATATTTTTTCCCCTTTTGAGTATCATGAGATCTTTAATAGGTTGGGAATTTGCATAAATAAGTTCAACAGATTATTGATTTTTTTTTAACCTTTATCAAAATTTTAATATTGATAAATATGTACAACAGATTATTAATATTAAATTTAATTTAAAGTGTATTTATTTATTACATTAAATTAAATACTATATTTATATTTATTGGAAAACAAGAAATTGAAAACAATTTTTGTTGGGTAAATAGAATCAAAGAGCAAAATAGTCAAAAGGGCCATTTTTGTGACTTTATTTTAAACATTTAGGGTCTATGTCTATATTTAAATGTAAATATCCTTTCCCCCCAGAATTTCCACCAATCCCCATGCACATTAATTTTGGCCACATAAACACACTTTACCAGATGATATCGAAAGAATATTTACTTTGCTCGACTTATTATTTACAATTATATATTTCGTGGACCCATTAATTGAAACATATATATAGCCGATAATCCTGCGATGAAACTTCAGCCGTTGGTATGGTATCATTGCTTTCTTTGATCGCCAGTTCGTCTTCTTATTTACAATTATTTACTTTGCGGACCACGTTTCGCACATGCAGTAATTTAACCATAGCCCTTGATCTTACCTCCTTATTGTACGATAAAATTTGGGCCGTTAGTCTATACTTAGCTACGTCACTCTTATTTACTTAAAAAAAAAAAGGAAAATAATATTAAATCTCACCCATCTTTCAATCAATCGTTTAGATTTTTACCCTCTTTCAAGTAATGCTGCATGCTTCAATTTTTTTTTGTTCTAAATAATTATTTTAAATATTATAATATTTATTAATTAGTTGATAATTTTTTACATAATTTAAGTGAATTAATTATAATTAATTAATAAATATTAAATTACTTAAGATAATTATTTAGGACAAAAAATTTAGAATACATGACATTACTGCTTTCAAAATCATCACTCTAAAGCAAATCAAATCTCATCCATCAAAAAATTCCTGCCCACACAGTCCTAATCCCAAAACAATAATATTAGCTAAAACAAATTCCTGTAAAAACTTAATTTTCGCACCGGCACACGCTCTCTCTTTAAACCCATGCTCATAGAAGTACTTCTATTAAATGCCAAAGAAGAGTTTAATTGTGATAACTAAAATGCTTATTTACTTTGGTTATCATTTGTCAAATAATTAACTAGATTATTGAATATTTTCAAGCTTTACAAAGATAGTTAGATTTGATGTTGAATAGAAAGAGAATTAAGGGGTTTATTAAACCAAAAAATTACACGCCTCTCATACTGACATTAAAAAAAATAATAATAATAATAACAGGAAAATATAAAAGTAATAAGAAAGATTTTAGCTGTTAAGTAAACTATTATAAAATTGCTTTCTTTGCTCTCATAAAAGGAAGCAAGCCAGTCCTTCCAATGCACTCTATTGTTTGGTGAAACTATCTGAAACTAACTTGACTTAAAAAAAGCAAACATGCTCATAAATTTATTCCACAAGCAAAAATCATAACTAACTCCTAAATAAAAGGAAGACTAACAAACTTACTAACTTATTCAACTAAAATAAAATAAAAACAGTAAGTCATTTGAAAACTAAAGCTATAACAGTAAGTTGCTGTACTAATTTATGGCTCTATGCCTCACCAAATTACTATAGATGATTTTATATATACGTATTAAAAAAAATTATCATCTAAACGGTGTAATTAAATCTAATTTCTCATACATAAACAGCACTTGGCATATTTTAATATCAAAATCAAGCTTTCACTTTGATTCTCTTGTTTAAACTAGTTTAAATTGAAGAGTGAAATTTGAAGACGAAAATCAGTTTTAGTATTGTCACGTCTTTGTTTGTAATTTTGTCAAAGGATTTTTTAATAATATAAATTTTTATTGAAATAATGGATGTAGTAGGTAGTGTACAAGAATTTATGGGTTCAAATACCGAAACTGATGCCTGAATTGTTTGCCGGGCAATTTTTAAAAACCTCCCTGAGGTTGAGGCAAGTGCAAAAATAATAGCATGGGGCCGCCATTTCTGTGACTGTGCTATGTGCAAATACGAGTATACACTTCCAATACCCCACTTCGATTTTAGAGATAAACTCGTGGACGTGTCTCCTCTAAAATCCATACATGGAAAGAAGATTCTCATTATTTTGCATCTGTAATTTGACATGAAAGCTTAAAAAGGAAAATTATTAATATAGTTGGTCCAACAGTCGTTAATTAAGTGTACGACATCAGTTAACAAATGAACATTATTTCTTTCACATCATCGTCGTAGAGGGGCTGAAGATTTTGGTTAAATCATTACTTTGCTTGTGTTCTTGTTGACAATTATTTTTATTCTTTGGACCACCTTTCGCAGGAGCAAATGAACCATAGCCATTAGGAGGGGCCGAAGTTACACTAAAAATAATTTATTTCCTTCACATGATCAGTATCCGAACAGTACTTTAGGTACTATTTATGTGAGGAGAAGAAAGTTACACAAAATGTAACTTAGAGTTTCCCTAACCATTAATTTGTGAGATTAGAGTTGTGAAAGTTAGCAGGGCTGTTATAGAATCGATGTACGTGGTCTCAAAATATGATTATTATTTTTTATTGTAAATCATATTTTTTATTGTAAAAATCAGTTCTTCGATAAAAGAATAAAGTAAAATATATGAAAAAAATTGTAAAAAAATAACTTAATAATTAATTGCTAATTTTTTTTTTTGCGTGAAATCTATGGCGCTAATACCGTTTTCGATAATAGGAAGTTGCCATTGAAAATGTAATAATATTTTCAATAGTTTTGTTGAATTTATTAGAAATACATGATTATTTATGACCATGTTGTTTCACAATTGATAATAGAAGTTTAATTTCGACCAAATATGAGATCGGTTGAAAATAAGTAGTGAAATTTTGAAATGTTTGGCATTAAGCATTGGTGCCACTATTATTTGCAATGGCAAGAATTATGCAATTGAAAATATGGTATCATTTTTTTTTTCTTTTTAGCAAACACCAAAGTAGTCACAAGTGAGCATTTTAATTCATTGGATGGTAGAATTTGAGCTATAAACACTTTCAACTTACCAAACTTGTGGTAGAAATAAATTATTATTTTCAATGACTTTTAACCATTATAAAAAATATATTTATATTTACCACTATGCTAGATAATTGATCGAAAATAGTATGAAATTACTAAGAATAGTTTAATTATATCAGTGAATCTTACCTATTTATTATACGATTTAACTTGAGTCGTTGATCGGTTAGCTATACCATGCATTGTTTTTTTTGCTACCTCAGAATCACCCACGTTGGCACTGTTGGCTACTTGATATATCTATGTATTTATTTTTTCTTAATTGTTCTAAAATTTTAGATAGATTACAACCTCACAATATTTATCCATTTTGTTTATTATTTTTGCAGTTAGAAAATCTTTTCTAGAGAGGTGAAAACTAGTCTTAAGGATATTACTTCGTATTAGTCTCGACAAATTCATGTTTGCTAACTTGGTCGTAATTTATGCGTTGTAGGACACGTCAATTTCTCTCTCTCTCTCTTTTTTTTTTTAAATATTTAGAATGAAAAAGCTTTTAGGTAAAATGGGAGTTGGGCATAATTTTAAACATAAAATCTTAATTCTTATATCACAATAATTTCAAGCGGCTATATTTTTGTTTTAATACAAATTAATTTATAGTTATTAATTAAATAGAGAGGTCTTGTCATTATTGTAGTTGAAGTCTTTGATTAATAAAAGCCCTTCTTTTGTAAATTTCTTTGGAATTATCTATAAAAAATCTTTTTTGTACAGTCATTTGAATTAGAATAAAATCTAATTACATTTCGATTATAGTATAATTTAATCGTATTAGCTTGATCTGATCTTAAAATGATATTTAGTGTTTACCTATTTTATCAATCTGCTTCCACTATTCTGTTGTGCATTAGGAATTGTATGAGAATAACTTGAGGTTGAGTTGTTTCTAAGTGAGGAGGACTAATATAGAATGAGCAGAATCTCTTTCGGACCCATAAACGTAAGCTTGAGGTAAGAAGAGGTAAGAAGACAATCTCTTTTCTTTCAATATCATTTGGTAAAATAAATGTGTTGTAGGGCCAAAATTTGGTACTTCAGAAGGTAAGAGAAATTATTTTATTTGGGTTCGGTAAACAGCCGCAATGCATGCTGCATTTTTTATTTAAAAATTTTAGTTTCATGAAGCTAACCAATTAATGTCATCTACTCTATGGACCATAAGTTAGCTCACCGGTCCTACCAGTATTTTTGCTCCCTTGTTCTTGACTTGGTTTTAAATATATTCATTAATAATTCAGGAGAATTAAAAAGTATAGTAAGGTGAAATAAAGAGAAATATCAAATATTATTAACCAAAAAAATTGAGAAGAGGCCTAAAAAATAAAAGCATGGGGCTGCCATTTATGTATCTGTGCTATGGGCAAATACGTGTATACACTTCCAATACCCTACTTCGATTTTGGAGATAAACTCGTGGACGTGCTTCTCTAATATCCATGTATGGATAGAAGATACTTATTATTTTGCATCCTCTAATTTGACATAAAAGCTTATAAAGGAAAATCGTTAGTTCTGTCACATCATCGTAGTACAGGAGCTGAAGATTTTGGTTAAATCATTACTTTGCTTGTCTTCTTGTTGACAATTTGGACCACCTTTCGCAGATGCAGACGAACCATACCCATCAATCTTACTATCATGCTTCAGCCATAGCTTGGTTACCTATATACCATGCAGTATTGGGTTGGCCGTATCACTTTGCTTGTTTTCTAACAATACTTTTTTTTGAGGACCACCTTTCTCACATGTAATAATTTAATCATAGCAGTTAATTTGTGAGATTAGATATCTGGTTTGTGATAGTTAGGTTGTGCCATCATAGAATTGATGTTGGTGGTCTCAGTAGACATTTGATGTAAATATTAATAGACATCTGTATACAATACATATCAGTGTGACCATACAATTTTTTTCTTAATTCTTCTCAGTCTTTTCATGTTAATTAATGATGGGATCTCACCAATTTGCTTTAATAAATTATAAGGTGGAAGCTCGTTAGTGATGAAAATGAACTATTTTCTTCACTGTTTCTTGTTATTTAGGGTATTTCTGGTATTGCCTCAAAATTAATATTTTTAAAAATAAAAATAAGAATGAAAATAATGTTTTTCAGTTGCTGTATTTTAAATTTAAGTATGTGTTTGGTATTATTTTTTGTATCATTTATTTTAAAAATAAAAATAATAATATGTGTTCGGTAAATACAATTGAGAGGATAAAAACAATAAATAATATGTTTGGTAGTATCATATTCATAAACAGTTTTTACTAAATATTTAAGTTACTTATAGTAAAAAGTAATTGTTTAATACAAATTAATATAATTTAAATAATTTAAATCAAATTAAAACAACTTAAAAAAATAAATCCATAGACTCAAGTCTCAACTCTCAAGTCCTTAATTAGGATATAATAATAATTTTGCTAACCCAAATCCCATAAACTAACGACAGTTTTGGGAGGAAAAAAAAAAGGAAAAGAAATTGTACTTTTTTGCATATGCAGATTTGACTTTCTTACTTAACCTAAGATTTGAAGTGTTGATGAGCCAAAAAAAAAAAAAAGAAATGCATGAAAATTAACAAAATTAAAAGAAAATAACACCAATATATATGGTTCTCTGCTGGGGAACACAAGATAAAGAAAATGAGAGGTGAGTTGTTAGATGTAATTTTTTTTTTTGGCAAGGAAGAGAGACGAACGATTAGAGGAGCTCAAAGCTGAAAAAAATGAGTGATGCAAGAGATGACAATTGGTGAGAGAAAAAATTAATTTATTATTATGTCTTGGAAATAGCAACAAATAATGTTTTGTAATTGAATTCGTAATAAATTTTAGAGAATAGAGAAAACATGTCAAAGTTGTTTTGTAATTTATAACTATCAACTTGAATCTGGATTTTTTGTTTTACAATTTATTTTTTAGATAAAATCTACCGAACACTTATTACACTTAAATCTTCAAAATAAAAATAAAAGCACCAAGTACGAAACAATACCGATTAGCCCCCTTAGCCTTCTCTCAATGGTGTTAGAAACTCTAAACTACATAATTTGATCTCTGAAATTTTCAGTTTCTATCCCTATTTATCTACCATAACGAGAAAGAGATTTAAAGTGAAGAGAGTAGAGAAAAATTAATAATATATAATAGGACCCACTATTTTATTTTTATAAAGAAATTCACGTTCACCTCAATTTAAATCATTAAAATGACAAAAAAAAATAAAAACTCGTGTCTAAATTTGAGTTCCCTAAACCTAGAGATGGCAAAATCCGGGACTGAACTCGGGCATGGTAATGCCTAAACTCGGCCCATATAAATTTTTAGGCGCTTAGGTCGGCTTTTATTTATACGTTATTTTTTTTTATATTTTTATAATTTCTTAATTTTTAAATTTATTTTAATGAAATTGGATATAAAAATATGAACTTTAAATATTTAAAGTTTTAAATATATATAATGGATGATTCAAATAAATATAATTATTTAAATAATATATATTTTATAATTTTTTTAATAAAATTCGAATTCTGAACCGAATTCCAAAATTATTAAGTAATATTTGAAACTGACCCACATTATCTAGGTCCGGTCCAAATCCAAGTCTACGAGTATTTTTGACATCCCTATATATACCCGATGTAATTTATTTTCTCTTCATTAAACATACGAAATATATCAATATGGGCCATAAATACATGTGATGTGGACCCTAGTTTCTTACGTACTTATGACTTCTCTACAATTATTTATTAGAACAGGTTGGCTTGAAAGCCCAACAAGAATGAGATGTTTTATGTGGTCCAAATATTTTGCGGAAATGTTTTATTAATTAATTTCACACATTTTTATTTACCAATAAATAAATAATTATAGCTATTCAAGGTCTTACTAAATTACATCATCCTCTGAAAATCCATTGTCTTGCAACGTTCTAACTTCTGAGAACTTAAATAATATTGCAAAGAACCAAAACAAAGAAAAAGGGACTCAAAACAAAAAATAAAATAAAATAAAATAAGGGTTATTTTTTATTCGTTTGTAATTTATTGGTTTTATTGTTTGAGCAGGATTTTTTTTTTTGGATGAGATCTGATTTGAACTTAGAATGATGATTTTGAAAGAGCGAAAAAATCTATGGGATTGATAGATGGGTGTGATTTAATTATATTTTCTATTGTATTTAAGTGTAACTGATGATGCTATTTTTTTCTAATTCTTCTTTCTATTTTCATGTCAATGATGGGATCTCACCAATATATTTTGATGAAATATAAGGTGGAAGTAAGTGCATAATGAAAAGGAACCATACTCTTATTATTTCTCTATTTCAGTATTTCTTGTTTAACTTCTCTCAACGGTGTTAGAGCTCTAAACCTCAAATATTTTATAACATTGTAAAGAAATTTTTTTATTATTACTCACATAAAGAATGTGCTTAGATCAACAAATTTTCAACATTACTCTTAACGAGTTTCTTCTCTTTCTTCTATAATTTGGAGGGCTCCTTAACGTCAACATTTTAGATCAATTTTCATCCATGTAATCTATTCAATCTTTTAATTAAATTTTCATCCATTTGATATATTCATTTCAATAATACCATAATAACGATGACTTATTGTGGCTTTTTGACTAAAAACATTACACCATATAGATCGAATGAAATGAAAATTTAAGTCATCATTTTAAGTTAAATTTATTTTTTCTATGAATGGTGCAAAAAATTGAAAGAAAAGTATATAGATGGAGATGAGTTCTTGCGTTCGGGTCCTACTAATAAAGTAGCCAGATGCCATACAAATACAGTACACATTTATTTTACCAAATGATATTGAAAGAAAAGGCTGCTTATCTTCTTATTTATGCCGTTAATCTTACAATTAATCAAACTTCAGCCGTAGATCTGTTATCCATACCAAGCGCTATTAATTGTTTTGTAATGGTATTTATTACTTTAATTTTTTCGTCTTTCTTATTTACAATTATTTATTTTGTTTACGCACATGCAATCATTTAATCATATGGAGCCGTTTATTCGATTGAAGTTGAACTGTTGATCCATTATCTATTACCATACATTAATTGTTCTTTTGCTACGTTGGCACTGTAGTGTCGGCAACTTGATCTATATATATCATATCAAACCAGAAATAAGAACTCGCTCAAGCTCAACTACATACCTTTTCCTTTGAGTTCTGAATACGTTTCACCCGAATCGAGCAGAGATCTTTTACCTTTCTGATTTGAAGATTATGTGAGGGTCTCGGTTTGCTTCAGTTTAACTTGTAATATCTCTTGATATATATAAGAGATTCTCTTCGTCCATTTACATGTACCCTGTTTTCCTAAAAAAGAAAATAAATAAATAAAATGGTCGTGTATCAATATGTCCATACATTAGTTTAGTTAATTATTGTGCTCTCTTTCTTGTTGAATACTTTTATTAAGCAAACTCTACCTATTAGTTAACTAATAATTGCAGCTCGCAGGGAACCAAGATCTTTCTAATTAATTAAGAACGTTTATGTTTCTTAAATGGCGTGTGTATATATCATCGTGGTAATGTCATTACGACTTTTTATTTTTTTATTCAAAAGCATTCCAACTGTATAAGCCTTCTATTGCACAATTTTCATACAGTATAAACATCCATTTTGATTAGAATAAAATGTTACTTTTTAAAATGGTGAATCAATCTAATTTGTATTGGGACAAATTATTAAAAATTTCGACTTTTCACACTGTTTTGATAAGATTTGAACTTCTTGTATGATGGGACTTGGAAAAAAACATGTTTTGAGTTCTCCACAATTGCTAGAGATCAATTAATCTCCCAATTACATTAATTAAAGGAAAAAAGAGGGGAAAGAAATATTGCAGAGGAATTATTAGAGGACTAGATATAGAGATTCTGTTTGATCACATTGAATTTGCATGCAACAGTACTTCTGTCAGATTCTATCACAGATTCACAAAAGCTCCTCATCAAAGTATAGAAACAGGAAATTGTAAAATTTAATGGGGGAAAGCCTATTAAACAAGATAACAAAGCAGCCCTCTGTATTGTGAAATTACTTGCAAGCCTTTCCTAAACACACCAGTGGTAATACAATTACGTACAAACACACAGGATATTGCTTTGTTTTGTTAAGTCAATGACAAGCAAATAATAATACTATTGCTCATCCTAGAGATACTGGGTAATAGCAGAAAACGTAGGAGGTGAAAAAGAAGTGGAAAAAGATGATGCAAGTTAATAAGATGAAAACCTAGCTTTGAGTGGTAAAATTACACGAGTATATCAATTCATGAACAAAGAGATAATAGGTTGTAATCTTTGTCAAACAAGACCTCGAAAGTAAATTAAAATTAATCCCACCGTCTATAACACAGAATTCTCAGAGAAATTAATTCAAAATATAAGTTTGGCAGCCTTTTTAGCATCACCTCTCTCTCTCTCCCCCCATTTGAAACTACCAAAAGTTGTTCAAGATTACATGAACCAGCTGAACTGACAATCTCCAAGCTTTTCTTTGCCACCCTTATTCCTGGCCCTCCATAAAGTTGAACAGCACCCCCTCACATCAAATCCAAACCATCAGTCTTAGTTATAACTTCATCATCAGTCTTAAGTAAATAACTTACAAAGACTTCTGCCCTGCATCGAAGAACAAATTTTTTTCACAAGTTCTATGCCCAACCAAATTACTATAGATGATTTTTACATATATGTATTTAAAAAAAAAGAAAAGAAATCATCTATTTAACAGTGTAATTAAATCTAATTTCTCATACATAAACAGTAGCTGGCATATTTTGATATCAAAATCAAGCTTTCACTTGGATTCTCTCGTTTAAACCAGTTTAAATTGAAGACTGAAATTTGAAGAAGAAAGTCACTTTTAGTATTGTCATGTCTTTATTTCTAATTTTCTCATAGGACATTAATAATAAAATTCTGAATTGAAAAACTCAGGAAGAGTATAGTATAATTAAAATAATGAGTGAATTAAATATGAATGATGTCATGAAGATGGAGGAACCTATATAGCTAATTTAACAACAAATTAAGAAGGGAAGGGAAGGGAAGGGAAAGAGAGATAATTAATTAATTATAGCTACTTATAAAATAAATACCCCCATCCTGCTGGCATCCGATGGATCCACATATATAAATAATATTATTACATAGTTGAGGATGAAGATTGAAGATTAAAGATGTATCATAAGAGAGCTAGCTAGCACGGTTGCATTGACGGAGCGGCGTAGTGGAAACGGAATTGATAGGATAGGAGACACTAGATATCGTTTTAGTACTAGACCAAGCCAACGTGATTAGCTTAGGCTCCGTTCTAATCCAAACGACTCAATGAGATTTTTAATAACCCATAAAGCGACGACTCTGCAAGAGAGTTTTGATAGATAATCCTAAAAGAAGTTATAAAAAATGAATTTTATTGAATAATTGAAGTTATGAAAACAATAACAAGACCTCTCTATTTATAATAGAGTAAACCTACTTCCCTAAGCTAACTTAAAAACAAAAACTAAATCACAATTATAGTAAAAATAAAATAATAAGATACATAACTTAATTGACTCTAATTAAAGTAGAAATTAAAATTGTAGAACGCTAAAATAACTAAAATAACGCCTACTACTTGCACCCTTCTCGTGCTCGATTGTAAATGCCGCAATTTTCAACTTTTTTGGGTTTATTGCGAACAGGGGTGCAACGATCATAGGGTTTGCCTCTTCCACAATCGATTGCTGGTTTGGAGCGTTTGAATGTGTTTGTTGCAGTCGAAAAAGCAAACAATTCCAATTCCGGATGGTCATAAAAGAACAACACATCAGGATCAATGTGGAAATTAGTAATGGCGTTGGTGCTGCTGCCTGCAGCGCAAGATTGATTTGCGGTGAAGAAGAGTATCATCATAACTATGGTCGCTGCTAAGACACCACCTCCGAATCCCATCACATTATTATTTCCCATGCTTTTTTCCTGAACAACTTTTACTGATAACCACTTTTAATTTCGAGCTTGTTTGGGAGATCCCAGCTGCTTCTTGTTGCAAGTTGCCAAGTTCTTACTATATTTATAGCGCTTCAATTATGATTTTTCTTTTTCTTTTTCTTTTTTTGCTTTTTAAATTAAAAAAAAAATTAAAAGGAGAGGGCTTATCCATTCCAACTACTGGTTCTGAATGGTGAAGATATTAATGGCACCGTCATTTATAGAAAGTCTTTGTGACGAAACGGAAACATAAAAGGCTGTGACAAAGAAACAAAAGTTTCTGAATAATGCAATTTTATTTTTAAAAGTTTGAATGAATAAAATTAGGGTATTAACTCCCTTTTATAACCTTAAAAATCCGAATTTATCAAGGTAAGCAAATTTGAATTATGATTCTATAATTGAATTCTCCTATCCAAAATAATAAAGGCAAAAAAAATGGAATCCAAATCCGAGTTGTAATTAAAAAGATAAAAATCCTAGAAGAATTAGGAAAAATAAGAAAAAATCTTAAAACCTAAAAATGACCAAGAAAGAAAGCAGATTTTCAGCTCGACCACGGACTAGAACAAATAAATTAGTTTTGGGTTTGGTTCATCTCATCTCAAGCTTTGAAACGATATATTATACGCCGAAAACGGACACCTGTAGGCAAAGTTATGCCCTTCGGAAGGTATCCTGCCCACGACACGCACACACCTTACATCATCCCCCTCACTTGGAAAAGAACTCGTCCTCGAGTTTGGCTGGTACAAATCGTCATCATCTGGATGATACTCAAACAAATCAACCACGTTGAATGTGTGAGAAATGTTCCAATTATCCGGCAACTGAAGCACATAAGCATTGTCATTAATTTTCCGTGCAACACGAAACGGCTTATACTTGCGTTTCTCCAACTTAGTACAAACACAAGGAAAACGATTGCGCCGTAAGTATGCCATCACCAAATCACCTTCCGCAAACACCTTCTTCCAGCGACGCTTGTCTGCTTCAGTCTTGTATTTAGCATTGGCGGCCTCCAAGTGAGCTCGAACCTCTGCATGAATCTTTAAGGCTTTCTCTACCGCATTATCTGCTGCCTTGCTTCCTCTGACTACAGCTACTGTTGGCATGACAACCAAGTCGCAAACATGACGAGGGGAACTAGTATAGACAATCTCAAAAGGGGTCTTACCAGTAGATCGATTCACCATGCTATTCACCATGCTATTGTAAGCGAATTCAACCTGCGGCAAAGCTGTTTCCCAGTTTCGTTGCTTGTCATCACAAACACAGGGCAACATGTTGCCCAAAGTACGATTGACCATTTCCGTCTACCCATCTGTTTGTGGATGGAAGGCACTACTAAACTGCAACCCTACTAAACTTCATTGACTCCTCCGTATGCTGATGGGTAACTCACCCATCTCGCATGCATCTTACTCAAATTCTGCTGGCTATTAAAGTACTTTAAGGCTTGATGGTCGCTATAAAACGCAAACTCCTTTTGAATCAAATAGTGCTCCCAAGTTTTCAATGCTCTAAGGATGGCATAAAATTCTTGGTCATAAGTAGACCATTTCTGCCGTGCCTCATTCAATTTCTCACTCATGTATTCAATTGGTCGTCCTTCTTGAGAAAGAACGACTTTAATTCTCTTTCCAGATGCATCACACTCAACCTCAAACAACTTGTCAAAATTAGGCAAAGCTAACATAGGAGCAGTAGATAACTTCTCTTTTAGTAAAGCAAAGCTTGCCTCTTCTTCATCTCCCCATTTGAATTTTCCTTTCTTCAAGCACTCTGTGATCAGTGCGGCTATAGTCCTAAAACTATGAATAAAATGCCTATAGAACGTCGCCAGCCCATGAAAACTCCGAACCTCACCCATTGTCTTGGGCGTAGACCAATCTCGAATGGCTTGAATTTTTTACCATTGGCCTGAATTCCATCTGCACCAACTATAAATCCCAAAAACTCTACATGACTCTGTAGGAAGCTACATTTCTTCAAATTGATGTAGAGCTTGTTTCTCCGCAACACCTCCATAACCATCCTCGAGTGCTCCAAACGTGTTACCACATCAACATAATACACCAAGATATCATCAAAATACACTACAACAAATTTGCACGAAAAAGGCTTAAGTACCTGATTCATCAAACGCCTAAAAGTATTTAGTGCGATGGATAACCCGAATGGCAATACGAACCACTCATACTGACGGGGCGGCGTAGCAGAAGTGGAATTGATAGGATAAAAAAACACTAGATATCGTTCTAGTACGGACCAAGCCAACGCGATTAGCTTACGCCCTAATCGAAGCGAGATTAGATCCGTTCTAATCCAAACGACTCAGTGAGATTTTTAATAACGCATAAAGCGAGATTAAATGACGCTTTAATCCAAACGACTCCACAAGAGAGATTTTGATAGATAATCCCAGAGAAAATTATAAAAGGGAAATTTTATTAAATAATTGAAGTTATGAAAATAATAACAAGACCTCTCTATTTATAATAGAGTAAACCTACTTCAAAAAGAAAAACTAAATCACAATTATAATAAAAATAAAAGACTAAAACACATTCCTTATTTGACTCTAATTAAGTTAGAAAATTGACTCCAATTAAAATTTTAGAATCCTAAAATAACTAAAATAACGTCCTACATCATACTCCCCTTCTTAAAAGAAACTTGTCCTCGAGTTTGAATAGAGTCTAGAGGATGAAACTTGTAGTGTATGAGCAAATCATCTTGTAATGCAAATCATCTTGTTGTCTTTCTCATCAATCTTTCTTGAAACTTTGAAGAATCCATACTTCATCAACTTCCTTCGCTTGTACATTCTTCGAGGCGATGATGACTTCCAAGAACGAACAACGATCAAATAACTCTTGCCTTTTCCTAATTGTCGCTCAATGCGCTCTCTAAGAAGTTTTACTTTTTCAATCAAATCTTCTTCAAGCACAATTTTCTTGTCTTCAATGTGAATAGGTAGAACCATTTCAATCATTTCATCATCGTCAACTTTATTTTGCTCTTCATCTTCAACGCTTGTCTTGTCCTCCATGGAAACATCATGTACATTCTTGCACAAATTGTCAGATTGAAACTTTAAATCAATAATAAATTGTACCTTTTCTTCTACAACATTAGGCACTTCTTCAAAATGTGGAGAGGCACAAACTTCTTTCATTTGTATGTCTTTCACTTCAGGCTGTTGACTTGTGATAGGATTAGAGATCTCAAATTGGCGTCTAGGATGAGGTTGTCTTAATTGCTTCAATGCTTGGCTTCTTTCTCTTCTGATTTGCGATATAATTTGCGATTCAATCTGTTTGGCTAAATATATTGCATGCTGTAAAGTATAGATAATGTATGTAGGCATCCTTTCTCGAATATGCAAACCAAGTCCCCTCACAAGTCTTATAACAGTATCCTCTTTAAGTTCATAATAATATTTGCATCCATAAAACTGTTCAAATTCACAAGCATAATTAGAAACTAATCTCGTACCTTGATATACCAAACAATAATCAATAAGGATAAAATTAGATCGCAAAATACGCTCCATATGGTTCCATGATCGAACTTTGAATTTTCTTTGGCGAAGTCGAGAATCTTGCAACTCTTCCCACCATTCTGAAGTACTTATGCTCAATCTACTAGCTGCAAACGATACTTACTCTTCTTTAGGAGTGTGCCAAAATATAAACCAATGCTCAATCTCATCCAACCAATCAAGAAATTTATTTGGACGGGTGCATGCAAATAGTTTTGGTACATGATAAATAAGAGGGCAAGGATGGTAATTTACCATTTATGGTCAAGTTTTCCAACAATGGCAAAACCGTAAATAAGGCTGAACTTTCAGGTTTGGTGTGGCAGGCGGTTGGTGGCCGTAAGTTGGTGTGGGGTTGATCAAATCTGAAGGATTTGATGGTGCGGAACACGATGGTGGCCTCGGATTGGCAGGATTCGCGGCGGTTTGGCCGAAAAACCAACTTGAACTCGCGGCGGCTTGCGGTGGTTCGAGGAAAGTTTGAGGTCGGTTCACGCTGTGGCTGGTCGGGTTTTGATCAATGGAGGATGGGGAGTCTGATGGTGGTGTTGGATACCGGTGAAGGTGGCTGACGGCGGCGGATCGGGTGGTGGAATTCTGCGAGCTTGGTGGTTCACGCGGTGGATACGAGGCTTGATGGCGGGGTTGGCTGGTCGGGTTTTTTTTCGGCTTCTGACGGTGAGTTCGGTGGCTGTTTTGGCTGGCTGAGCGGCGTGGTGTGTGGCCGTGGACGGTGGCAACTGTGGTGGTGGGTGTGGCGGCCAGAGTTTTAAAAATTTGGAATTTTTGATTTGTTTTTTAATAATGGAGTTGGTGGAGATGGATGTGGGTACCCAGGAAAGCTGTGCAACTCGCACAAAATCGCTCTGAAACCATCTAACGGGGTGGCGTAGCGGAAACGGAATTGATATGATAGAAAAACATTAGATATCGTTTTAGTACGGACCAAGCCAACGCGATTAGCTTACGCTCTAATCAAAGCGAGATTAGATCTGTTCTAATCCAAACGACTCAATAAAATTTTTAATAACGCATAAAGCGAGATTAGATGATGCTCTAATCCAAACAACTCTACAAGAGAGATTTTGAAAGATAATCCCAGAGGAAATTATAAAAGGAAAATTTTATTAAATAATTGAAGTTATGGAAATAATAACAAGACCTCTCTATTTATAATAGACTAAACCTACTTCAAAAAAAAAAATTAAATCACAATTATAATATAAATAAAAGATTAAAACACATTCCTTATTTGATTCTAATTAAGTTAGAAAATCGACTCTAATTAAAATTCTAGAATTCTAAAATAACTAAAATAACGTCCTACATCACTTTGTCAACATCCCTAAGGGGTGGTTGATGTTATGTTCCTATAATAAGAGAAGATTTAATCATAATGGCTTATTTAGTGACTAAAAGTATTTATTATTTCGTTATAAAAACTCTTTTTAAAATTATTGGTGTTGTTTGATTGTATTTTGAGTGAAGTTCTTAGAGATTAAATAAGTTATTTTGTCTTTATTAATAAAATTTTAAATTTTAGACTTCCTGAAAGTAAAGATTATAGAGTTTTTAAAATAATTAAATTATCTAAAATACTATTTCATTATCTTTTTTCGTTCCTTTCATATTATATCTTCAACATATTTGATTATTAAATAATTTTATAATTTTTAATAAAAGACATCATTAACAACTCAGTAAATTAAATTTTTTTAAGGAAAAACTCTACTAATAAAAAATTTTACTTAAGTAAATTTTATTTTAAAAGTTATATCAAATGAAGCATTTAAAAATAAAAGATACTAATAATTAAAAGGCCTAATTTGTCCTTGTAATGTATGTATGTAATGTCTGTCACAATCCAACAATTTTTTTTTTATGGGAATACTTCGCAACGTGCCCGTGGACCAGCACCAGCTACTTGATTACATATGTATTGTCGCTGATTTCATTTGCTTTAATTATATTGTGCGGAAAAGTTAGGAGGGCCAATTTTGAAAACCCTAAAGTTTTGTGATTATTTTCATAAATTTCCCCACAATAATTGAGCAAATCTCACATGTTTTTGGACTATTCATGCAAATTTAATTTGGCATCATTCACTTACCATTCTCAAAGGTCAATTTAAATATACTATTCTTTTCCACTAGTTAAAAATAAAGTTTTTTTTTTAATTTTTAATTTTTTTGGGCTATGAGGCCCCGCCACATGTATTTCTTAATTAAGGGCATGATTATAAATAAACTGGGATTTATCACAATAAAAGTGAAACATAATTAAATAATTATTTAGTGTTAAGTGGAAATAATCAAGCTGGTCTGGTCTTTGGTGGCTTGTTCAATCAAGATATGGTACTTGTACCCTCCCACTCGACGCATATTTTTTTTATTACAAAAACTATATATATATATATAGTTGTAAAAATTTTCTAAAAATTTTACATGCATACATAAATTCAACCGAGATATTTTTCATTTCGTTTTATTCCTCTGGAGTAATTATTATTATTTGATGATGGTTACGATTTACGAGATATTCAGTTTACAAGGTTTTTGTTTTTCAATTTTTTTTAATGGTTAAAGTGGATGGTTTTGGGGGTGTTTTTTCGTTATTACACACCCAAATATATCTCTTTCGCAAGTTTGGGACGATAATACAAACAAACTAGAGAAATTGCTGCTCTCAGTTCTTGTTTAATTTGCAAAAAAATCAACAAATGTGATCAATATGTGCCACAAGTTACCAGTCCTCTTTACATCATAGTAAAAAAAAAGAAAAAAAAAAAGAAACTTCAGGTACCATGTATGTCTACTAGGTTTGCATTCAACACAAACATGTACAATATCTAGATATGTCCATAAACTTACGAGCAATTTAATAGAAAAGTTGATGCCAATGACTGTAAAGTTAATTATGAGAGTATCATAGAATATTGGACAAAATCAAACACTTCCTTTGTTACATATTCATATATAATTTCATTTCATGCAATTTTATCATAGAATTGTAGGTGTTTTCCTCATTCTGCTGTTCCACATACATTTTATCAAATCCTTCTGCCTTATTCCAGCAAGTCCAGTTCCTGTAAGTGGCAAAAAGCACAGAAAATTCTTAAGAAAATGATTATTAATGGATCATACATGGTGGTTAATCAGGACGCAGGGCTTTAGATTCACCAGCTAGTGCCGACCATCCAAGTGTGGTAAAAACTCGTATTTTTGGAAGAAGATTAAGGGTTGTGGTAAAAACCCTATCTGCAAAGACCTTATGTTTATATTCAAACCATTCACTTATGAACATGAATGACCGATGGTCGAGGAAGTTACCTTCTTGTATTGCAACTTTTTCATGTTGTCTAAGGCGCATGACCAAGGCTTAGGTGACCCTCTGGAAATATTCATCGCTTATAACAAGTGTTTTCCTTTGTCGGTTTGCAGAACTGGCTCCATTTTCTGGACAATAACAATGCAAGGTTTTCCTTAATTAAAAACGGTCATATAAAAGAATTCGAAGCAATGCAGGCGATTGAAGCGTATCAGCTATTCCAGAAGCTGGTTCAGGAAACCTGTTCCTTGGTTGAGCATCACCTTGATCATTGCCATCATTTCCATCATCACCACCATCACCATCATTGTGATTCTCTTCTTGAAACAGACAGATTAATTTCACTAGACTCCACATTGCATGAAGAGACAAATTACACATCTTCACCAATCATTTAGAAAGAGAGGATATTTGGCATAATTTCACTGGTATCTTAGCTGATTATAGATGTTTTTAGCAGTCTTACTGCTACACGAACATGACGTGGATGTACCTGTAAAAGGATAATTGCATGAATATATGATGACAATGCATAAAAACAACAACACGTGCAGTTGTGCACCAGATCGTTGCTCACATATATTTATATAAATGTACATAAAACTATACAATGTGTAGTGCAACAATCAAAAATGGAGAACTGGTCAGTTAAGGCCATGTTTGTAACTGCCATACGTATTCGGTGCTCAATCAATAGGCAATGCATCAAAATTTTCAATTATAGAGCTGAAAATGTGGAGCAACTAGAAGTACCTTTAATACCGATGATACAGATCCATAAACATCACTTTTCTTCACCTCCTCCATTAGAAAATCCTCAATGACGAGATGACGCAATACGCAGGAAGCTTCTCTTTTGGCAAGATGTTTTCCAGCTCCATGCAGGCTCAAAGTCTCATGTCTGTGTTTCTTGACCTAGTTTTGGCATAAAAAGATGTAAGGAAGACAGCACTACAAGAAAGAAAAACAAGCCAGTACCAAGCATATAATATCCCCAAATGATAGCTCAGTTAACTTGACTCTTGCAGTAGGGAATATGTTTAATTTGAGGTTGGGGGGCAGGCATTGCATGTAACTGAAAGAATGGTACCAAGCATATAATTTATTCTTTAGACATACAAATTGGTTCAAGGAACCTCTGAAGACTTCTAAAATATGAGATGATGAGAACTGCTGCCCCGTTAACTTCATCAGTTCAACCTAAGAAACATGTACAGAAAATGTGATGGGAAAAGCAATGCCACTGCCTGTTAAAATAACTCAAATCCAATATAAATTGTTCCTACATGAGAAGAAAAATGAGATAAAGGCATGGCAATTTTAACGCATAGAATTAAACTTATATACAATTTGTCGGCCCAAATCTAAAGGTGAGGCATTTTTAATTTCAGCTGACTGAATAATAGGAAAAATTAAAAGAAATAGAAATAAATCATCTGAAAAATTGAACCTTTAAATCCTACTAGAAAAGATAAGGGATTTTAAACTCAAGAAGGCAATCAAGGCAATGGTTTTAAGCTAAAGCCTATGTTTCTCTTTCTTAAGAATAAAAGGTCCTTGTTCCACCCATAGGTCATTTAAATTTCTAGACAATTATCACCTCTGAAATTATTTTCAACCAATTGTTTGAAACTTCTGCATATATGTGCAATAGAAAATATACATGTTGATGGTGTTGGTCTAGCAAAGAAAAAGCGAGAAAGTCATGGGCTCACGCTTACTACTGTGAATGCTTGTACTAGTTTGAACATATAGACAGCCTATCATTTTGTCCATGAATGAATAATATTTGCATCAAGGAAGTAGAATCCAGAGACCAAACCATGATCATATCTAGACTCTCACAACTAACTGACATAATATTTGAAAGTGCAATTGGATGTGGACAAGCTTTACAAAGAACAAAGTACATATTAAGAAATGATCTCTTTTTCATAAGCAGACATACCAAACCATATATATAGCCTAAGTCAATAATCTGACACAAATCACAATCAAGTAAGGTCGGTCAAGAAAAACAAACCAGCATATATGGATCCTTTTTGAGGCCCGGACCAACAGCAAGACAATCATATCTTTCTATCCATTTACATAATATTTTAAATAGAGTATAAATTATTTATCTTTCCACAACTAAATAAAAATAGCTATATAAACTATTTACTCACTTGGGAATATAGTCAAACACCTAACCTGCACTCAACAATTCACATTAATTAGTTTCTCCAAGTGCGACGCTAATAGTTTATGTCCAATGATAAAACTTAAAATTTTTGTTATAGGCTAAAATGTGAAATGAAGAGCTGAGATATATCTTCCTTCATATTTAAGTCTATAAGAATGATTTCTAAAATTAATGGGAACAGAACACATATGTTAAACCCTAACCCCTAATTTAAAGCAAATCAAATCATGCCTTATAAATTTAGCAAAAAATACTTAAATAATAATAAATGAGAATATAACTTAAAGCAAAATTCTTTAACAATAAATGGTAACATGTGAGAAACTAGCTGCAACACAAAAGTTTCATTATCCTCACTCTATTGCCAATTAAAAAACTTCTTTTTCTTATCGTCATTATCCAGATCTGGGCGTTTTGACACTGATTTCAACCTGGGTTTTACGGTTTTTGGGTTTCTTCATCGCTTGTGGCTGTCGACTTTTGATTAGCATCGGGTTCAGACTAGGACTCTGATACTCACCTAGAATCGTCAGAGTGAAAAGACTGGAACTGAGGGGTAGCTGCGATAGTTTTAAGCTTTTAAAGAGCCAATTATTTTTGAGCTTATTGCAGTGGAGGAGACTACGGCTTTGAAAAGTACAAAGAGTTTGTGGCTTACCATGAAATTTTTTATTTTTTTTTTATTTAGGCTTACAATGAAATTTGAAAAGCAAAAATCAAGAGATGAAGTTTAGGGTTTCTAATTGGATCTTTCATTCATCCCTTTTGAAATTAAAATTCTAATTTTCTTGGAGCTCTCATCTCAGCTACTGATCTTTGGCTTCAGTTTGCCTTCGGATTCAATGCTTTGGCTTTAGGGTTTGTGGTTAAGGATTGAATGAAGAGGGAAAGATTTCATTGTCCAAGTCAGAAGGAAAGAGGGAAATATTTCTGGGAAATGTCTTAAGTTTTCGTATCACGTAACATACGACTTAGATATAAAATATCAATTGCTACCCTTAGAAAAATAACAAATAACGGAAACAATATTAATATTTAATAAAATTAAAAGAAATTCTAATACACCTAAGAGAAGAAATTAAAGAATTAAAACAAGAAATGAATAAAAATAAAAGCAGAAATGACAATTTTACAAGCAAGTCGAAAGAAAAATATAAAATTTGAAAAATATAAAATTATAAAATCTAAAATAATTAAAAAACCCTCAGAAGATTTTCTACACAAAACACAACCAGGAAATTATGATGAATGATTTATGAATAATAAATACCCAAAAATAATAAAAGATGCCGAAAAACTAAAAGAATAACTAGAAAAAGAAAAAATAAAAGATAAAGAAAAAGAAAAAGTTGAAGTTGAAGAAGATAGTAACTCTGATTAATGGAAAAAGAAATAGAAGATCTTACCGAAATTTTTAGTGAAATAAACTTAAGTGATTTAGAAGATTTGGAAAAAGAATACAAAATAAATATGAACACAATTGGGGGACCAAAATGAAACCAAATGTAGAAGAGCCCAGTCACTTATATAAACAAGAAAAACGAAAAAGGAGACCATTTTATGAATATGTACCACCTAAAAGAAATCAACCTTGGAAATCTGAATATTCGAGCAGAAAATGAATTAAAACCTATAAGTAATGCAGGAGTATTTCTAGACCTAGATTGTAGGATAAATCCACATAAAACCTTAGTAGAATGGGGATTACAAATGAGATTATTTTTTATGTATAATGGATCCAAGGATGACTGGAATGTAGAAACAGAAGATAAAAAAATAAACATATATCCAGAAATATTAATTGCAAGTTTTATAAACAGTGTATATAACTGGTGGGAAGGATTAAGTAATAATGTAAAAGAATTAATAATAAATGCTACTAAAGCAACTTTCTTAAGAAGTAATGAAGAAGGAATAGAAAAAAATGATAGAATATATTGCAAACGAATTCTTAGGAGAAGATTGGGCAGAAAATAGAGACCAAGAAATAAAAAATGAAAAATTAGATAATAGGATGAAATTAATTAACTTAAATATATGCAATATGTGTTACGTAAAAGGAATATACTTGTGAATTTAGTAAATATTATTATAATCAATTTTTTTAACAACGAAGACCAAAGTATATATATAAATTTATATTACTCAAAATTGCCTCCGCCCTGGAATACATATTTTATTAATGAATATGAAAAGTATAAAATCATAAACCATATGCCAAAAACCTTAGGTTCTAGAATAAAATTTTTAAACTTTAGATTAAGTGAAATATGTATGCAGAGAAACTTAATAAAAAGAAGTAGAACAATTGGAGATATCTGCTGTCATAAAATTGAAATGCCAACACAATGGGGATGTAAAATACCTTATAAAAAATATAAAGGTTATAAAAGGCATGGTAAAAAGAAATACAAAAAATACAAACATTTTAAGAAATAATATATAAAACCTAATAGAAGATATTACAAAAGGCAATATAAAAAACAAAAAAGAACTTTCGATAAAAACAAATGTAAATGTTGGAATTATGGAGAAATAGGGCATCTAAGTACATAATGTGCTAAGAAAAAAGTTAGGATTTTAAAAGAAGAATTTGATAAGATAAAAAATGAACTAGAACTAATACATAATTTGTCTGATTATAAAGGAACAGAGGTATACATGTCTGATGGTATTATAGAAAATGAGTCAGAGTAAAGATAAAGAACTAGATAACATCAAGAAAGAAAATATTGAAGAAATATATCAAATAGAAAAAGAGGAAAATATAAAAGGATAGAGCTTAGTAGTAACATTTAATAAAGAAAAATATAATAAACTTTTAAAAGCAAAGTTAGAAAAACCAGACTATAGAATTTTACATAGATTAAGAGATGCATTTAAAATAAAAAAGATAGTATTGCATGAATATTACAAGCAAGAAAAAATAATAACTATAACTCAGGCTGAAGGAAACATAAGGTTAAGTCTATTAAATAATAGAACAATAGATTTAGCTCTTAGAAAAATAAAGAAGGAATCAATAAAAGAAAAAAATACAATACGTTTACTCAGCAGAGATACAAATTTTGGTAAAATCATTGTTTAAAGAAGGCATAGATAGTCCAATAATATTGTCTTTATATGATCAAAGATTCCATGATCCTTGGATAGGATATTTGGGAACAATAGAAGGAAATCTATGTTATACCAAATTATTATTTACCTGTTACCCAAGATATTGTGTTCACATTAAAGATAGAAATCTAGAAGAACTTTAAGTCTCCATTTTAAATTATTAAAGATAATTTGATGAAAGAAGGAAATAGATTAATGACTTTTCATTATTCTGCATTATATAGCTTTTGCAACTCTAATTATAAAGAAATATATAATGACAAACCGTTAATAGAAATCAATAAAGAATGTGAAAAAATTACAACACTCATTGAACCAATGATACAAGAGCTTAAAATACCAACAAATTATAGACTAAGTATTGACGACAAAAAAGAAATAATAAATTCAGAAAATAAGAAATCTTTAATTATTCCAATAAGTTTTAAGGGAAAAACTTTAATAAGAGAAAATTCTTTAAGAAAAAATCATTTAGGAACCAGTCAATTGATTTCTAATCCAAGTAACAAAGTAATGAACATATTTGTCCAATATTTTAATGAGATAGATTACATAAAAGGCCCATATATCATAATAGACACAGGAGCTAGTCATAATCACATAAATCCTGAAAAAAATAATGGATTAATAGTAAAACAGAAAGATATTGCTTATGAATATATAGATTTTAATGGAAATAAACACATATGTGAAAAAGAAGTAAAAGTTCCTATTATAATTGAAGGAATTAGGATTATAGTAACTTGTTTTATAGATTCCAATATGAATAATAATAATCATATACTATTAGGAAATACTTTCTTAGAAGATTTAGAATATTATAAAATAGAAAAACATGGGATTACATTACAATTAAATGGGCATGAAATCTTTTGTAGGAAATGGTAAATAAAGCATATATTAAATATCCTATCTCTGTATATATTCAAATACATACTGTAGAAAAATCTATCCATATATGTGCATTAATAGATATTGGTAGTGAAATTACTATAATGAAAACGTTTTTATATATACATTTAGAAAGCATTAAACATCAACTAGAAAATGTATACAGTAAAAATCCTTTAGCACTATGGAAACTAAAACATCCTAGAGCTAAAATAGAATTAATAGAAGAAAAAATAATTAGGGTAAAACATATGATTTATACACTAGACGACAAGGAAGAATTTAAAATCCAAATAAAAGAATTGTTAAATTTAAATCTTATACGACAAAGTAATAGCCCTCATAATAGTCTAGCTTTTATGGCAATGAAACGAGCTGAACAAGTAAGAGGAAAAGCTAGAATGGTAATAAACTACAAAGAATTAAATAAGTATATAAAATTTGATGAATACTTTTTATCAAATAAGAAAGTATTAATAAATCTTGTAAAAAGGAAAAATTATTACTCTAAATTCGATTATAAATCAGGATTTTGGCAAATAAAAATGGAACAAGATAGTATACCATATACTACTTTTAGTACTCCTTAAGGACATTATGAATGGTTAGTAATGCCTTTTGGATTAAAAAATGCCCGACAAATATTTAAGGACCATAATCATATAATAGTTTATGTAGATAATATCCTAATAGCCTCAAATACGTTAGAAGAACATAGAACACATCTAAAAGATTTTACAAATAAGTGTATAAAGGAAGGAATTGTTTTATCAAAAAAGAAAGCAATAATCGAACTTAAGAAGATAGAATTTTTAAAAATGGTCTTAGACAAAAATGGAATAAAATTACAAAACCATATAGGAAAGAAAATAATAGAATTTCCAGATAAATTAGAAAATAAGCAACAAATACAAAAATTTTTATGATGTTTAAATTATGCAGAAGGGTTTATAGAAAATTTATCTAAGAAAATAAATATTCTTCAAAAACTATTAAGGAAAATAATACAAAAGGATGGAGTGAAGAACATACACAAGCTGTCAATGATCTAAAAGAGCAATGTAAATATGAATCCAAACTAAGATTACCTTATGAAAAAGATAATTTGATAATTCAAACAGATGTTCTAATTAATATTAGGGAGCAATACCTAAAACTAATCTAAATAAGATTTGTAGATACAGTAGTGGAACTTTTAATAAAGCCCAAATAAACTATCCAGTCCATGAAAAAGAATTATTAGCAATTTACAAAGGAATTAAAAAGTTTTCGTTATTTCTATTACAAAAAAGGTTTACTATAGAAACCGATAATACTCAAGTCAGTTCTTTAATAAATGAGAACTTATGTAAAGAGCCACAATATAGAAGGTTACATAAATGGCAAGCATATTTGTCTTATTATAATTTTAAAGTAGTACACATAAAAGGAGCTAACAATTTTTTGGTAGATTTTCTCAGTAGGAATATAAAGTTTGGATCATGAATCCTGAAAGAAATAAATATATATCTACGATTTTCATAGAAATAGATGGCTTAAAGCTGAAGCATATGATGCACATGATGCAATAAATTACTTGAAGGAGACAATACAATCTTACGAAAAGGGAATAAACATATTGGAATCCTATGTAAAGGATCTCATAAACGATATAAACCATAGTCTAGCAATAGATGAAAGCAGTAGTGGACCTATAAAACCACTCAGTGATCAAATAGAGGAAAACCCAAGTTACGATCCAATAGAACCACCTCATACAAAGCTTCCCACTGGAGTCATAAACATAACAGCTAACCCAAAAAGCCTTTCTCCAAAGAAAACCTTTACCATAAACCAATTCTCCTCTGAGGATGATGAAAAATCTTTAAACCCAAAAGAAGAAGACTATAAACAGTTCACCACATGGGTATATTCTACAATACAATATAAAGAAACCATCCTCAAATCATCCAAGAAAAATATATACTCTAGAATGATTGCAATAAAAGGGGCAGATCCTTTAGTAATAGGAAAGCTAGCCCGATATGGATATTTAGATATGATTTATCTGGAGATAGAAATGGAAGAACTGGCAAGCTTTGATGACTTATTAATAAAAGAAGTCTCAAGGTTTGCTAGGAAAAAGCCAATATACTTGAAATTCTATACTATAAGGCCCAAATACACCAATTGAGTTGAATATCAAGCTTTCTACATGGTCACAATAGGCCATATTACAAGAAATGTGCAAATGGAAGTAGCAACAGAATACACCACTGTTCTTCACTTCAATAAAGCATGGATCAGAACTCGAAGAGCTCGAGGGATAAAGGTCATTTGGACCGTCGCAAAAGACCTGTATAAAAGAAACTATAGGACAATTGTACGATTTCAGAATTATATTCTGCTAACAATAGAAGATGTGGGAACACCATCCAAGCTACTGTTAGATCTCATAAACGAGATAAGCACAATGAACTTTCCAGCTAGCCACACAACCCTACAACAGGCGGGCCAGCTCATGGAAATAAAATAAAGCAAAATCATTGTATTTACTTTTAAAAAAGCCATGGAATCTGGCATTAAAATGATGGTGTTGACCACATAATGTAACTTAATTTGTTTTTAAGGGTGGCCATAGTAAAGTGTCGACAACAATAATGTAAGTGGGTCATTATACAGAAGTGACGCATACAATGATGTAATCAAGTATTATATAAAGGAAAGAGAGATCACTGAGAAGGGGGAGCCAAAATCAGATCATTTTTTTCATACTTCGAAAGAATTCTTCAAGAAAAATTTCTCTCTAAATCATGAAAAAATAAAAATCTTATTCTCCAAATCATAAAAGAAATAAAAAACAATCAATCCCTTAGAACAAGAAAGGAAACCTTATAAAAATCAACTAGGAAAAAATAGATCTAAGTCTGAAGTCTCAACAGCGCACAATGATCTCATCTTGCATAGCTCGTGTTTGCCACTTGTTAGCCAAGATAGGCGTTTGAAGGCAGTTAAGGGCATAGCTACAGAGAAAAGGTGACCAGTTGAGGAAAAAGGGACGTGGATTTGTTGGAGTTCTAGAAGATTGAAGTAAGGTAATAATTCTGATCTTATATCTTTGGTGGAGATTGTTGATGAAAGTATTTTATTGAGGAGGAGATTTATTTTATCATGGAAAAAGCACAACAATTGATAAGAATGATGGAAAACATAAACTTTGAAAATATGAACGAACTACAGATAATAGTTAATGAATTATACAATAAAATCCAAGAAAACTGTATATACTTAGATCCAGAAGTAATAGATCAGAGATTTATAAATCAATTGCAATTGTTAGTAGAAAGAAGAATAATAAAATCAACAAAAGATTATTTAGATTTTATGATAAACAATGATAACGTTGACTGGTCTGGTATATAGACGGGAAAGCAGTAACAAAAATTGGGTAGCTTATTCCGAATGGATAATAGTACCCTCTGCACCTCTGGTGTAACAAGTAATGTATCAAATCAAAAAGGTAAATAAAAACTTTTATGGAAGAATTTCATTATAACTTATGTAATAAAATGGGAATGAATAAAATTAAATGGATAGATGAAAAAACTAAGATTCAGTATGGTAGTAATAAAATGATGATTGGAATGAATTGTAATTCATATAAATATATTAGCATGATATTTGATAAAAAAAAGATTTAGTAAAGAAAGAAGAATTAAGTGCAATAGTAAACTTTAATTTGCCAAATGAAATTAAAAGAAAAATAATACATGAAATAGAACAAAAAAGATTATTAGAATATATCACTTTAAACATTATAAATAGAGGAATAGAAGACATAATGTGTATAGTAGAACAGTTTACAGTATTTGATGAAGATAGTAATTTAGTATTATAATCACACATAAATTCTGAAAATTTTAATTTAATATTTGTTATATTTTAGTTTAATAATATTTCTAATAAAAGGCTAGGCCGCAAGAAAATTGGTATCAAAGCCAGAAATGAATCCTATAAACCAAATAGTAGACTCTATATAGATATTAAAAATAGAAAACAAAGATGAAATTAAAAACTTAATAAAGGAAATAAAAGGAAGTAAAAATCATATGACAAATATTGATTTAGATTTAATGCAAGAAATGAGAGAAAGGTTTAATACCAACACTAACGAAGATGAAATAATATTAGGAAAAAGAATGAAATTCATTAATGAATTTATAAAATTTTTAATACACTAGTACAAAAAAGAAACATTATGAAAAATCATCATCAACAATTTTTAGCCCAACAAGGTTTAAACAGAACACAAGAACTATGTGCATGTATAGACCATATGCTCCTAAGTTGGGAAAATAGAATAAATATATATATAGAATTATTAAATCAAAAAATCCAGTTTGTAGAACAAGAAAGAACAGCTTTAATAAATATGGGAGAACATATATATGGAGAATTTATTGATTTATATGAATTTGATGACCACTTATATTTATATAAAAAAATAATAAAAATCCTAGAAAGAATGAAAAATAGATGTAGGTATGATAATATAAGAAATGAGCACCCAAAAAATTTTTGAAAAGAAAAAGGACTTTGATGAAATATTCATCCATAAAAGACAAAATTAAAGTAAGTTACATCGATTGTAACTTAGAGGGATCCACATTTTTTTATTAGATTTAGGTTTATTTCTATTACTTTTTCATCTAAAACGCTCATTTTATTTTTATTTTTAATAAATTTACAATTTAAAATTTGGTCAATCATGGTCAAAATAAATTTCTATTGTAAAATTTTTGATGGAGAAAATTTCTATCACTATCGTACTTTTTTTTTTATAGAAAATAATTCTATCACAAGTCTATCATTAATATTTTGATAAATAAAAATTTTATCACGAATCCATCGTATTTTTATGATATAACAAAATCGATCATAAGTGATTATCATCTATTGTCAGTTTTCTTATAGTGCGGGCAATGCAACGAGTATAACCACACATGGACGGAGCTATTTGTGGACTAGGATGAGCTGTAGCCCGTCCAAAATTTTCAAAAATTTGTAAAATTACCATTGTGCGAAATTTACAAAATTATCATTGCTTTATACTTTAATTTACAACTTTGCTGTTCTATTAATTTACAAATTTGCCATTGAATAAATGAAAAAAGAGAGCATTTTCTTTTGCTCTCCAGAATGTGCCGTCTCTGACTCTGCGTCTTGGCTTCTTCGTGGCTTTTGCGTCTCAGCTTCTTCTTGACTTTGTGCTTCTTGGCTTTGTGCTTCTCCTTCAATTATTTATTCATCTCTCTTGGTAAGAATATATAACAAATTTATTTTTTATTTAATTATTTATAAAATATTTTATTAATTGTAATTTTATTCTTTAGTTAGTTCTTGTTCTAATTTATTGTGTATTTGGGCAAGATTAAATTATTATTAGGTCAAATCATTGAATTTCTAGCAATCAAATTTTTAAATTGATTATTGATACATCATAGATTCTAAGATTAGAGATAGTTTTTTTCGTTAAAGAGAAGAAGCAATTTTCTATTTAGTGCTCTTATAAAATATTTCATGTTATTAGTGGAGCATTATTATCGAATTAATTTGTTTAACTCTGTAATAGATTTTCAGTTGATGGAGTTAAATAATAGATTTACAGATCAGACGGTGGAACTTCTTACTCTGAGCTCTGCTTGGAATCCTGTTGATTCTTTCAAAGCATTTAATGTTGATGATATTTGTAATCTTGTAGAGAGATTTTATCCTCGAGATTTTACTCAATTTGAGATACTTGCTTTGAGAAGATAGTTAGAATGTTTTCAGATTGATGTGCTCCATCTTGTTGAGTTTCAGTGTATTTCTTCACTTTCTTAATTATGTCGACAATTAGTTGGGACAAAAAAGTCTCAAATTTACTTCTTGATATACAGATTGATTTGTTTAGTGTTGATCTTCCTGTTTCGATGGCAACGACCGAGCGAGCATTTTCAACTATAAAGCTTATCAAGACACCACTTCGAAATAAAATGGAAAAGAAGTTTATGTCAAATTGTATGGTTATCTACATTTAAAGAGAATTTGTAGACACTATCGATTCAAATTCGATAATAGGTGAATTTAATTCTAGAAAATATCGTAAGGCACAACTTAAGTAGTATTTAATTATAATTGAATTACGTCTCGGATTTGATGTACTTTCTTATATATTAATGAAATTTTTATTAAGATTTATATTTTTAGTTGCGATAATATTTGGACAAAAAAGATTTAGCCCACCCAAAAAAATTTTTTTGGCTTCGCCCCTGTAACCACATATCCCATCAATGATTTTGTGGTATATCACGCTAATTTGAAGTCTTGGAGCTTTTCAGAAGAGGAAGCAGGAGTTTAATTGTCTTGAACACAGGCTAACTGTGCTATAAAATAGTCCCCCTGAATTAATGAATCCAGATGACATCCAATCTGTGGAGCAGCAAATTGACAAACTTCTGATGGGAGGAGGAATTATACTGGAAACAAAGGTCCAGAGTCACATGGATAAAGCTTGGAGATAAAAATACAAAATTCTTTCGGGCTGAAGTGACGACTGCCAGGAGAAATGGACGGCTCTATTTCAATTACGCAATCCTTCGGAGGAGAGTATGACTGCTGCTTCAGCTCACACGGGTGACACAGGAGATTAATATAATTTTATACCGGCCTTTTCCTAAACAAGAGCATTTTTTTTTTGGATAACGATTGCCAATGGAACGAAAAAATTATTAATAAAAAATAAAAGAATTTACAATTCATGGGGTATAAAGAACCTGACCCCAAACAATCCCAACAAAAGGAAAAAAATAAAAAATAACAAAACAACAGATCAATGCACAAGAAAAACAAACACAAAATCTGACCCAAAAAAAAAATTGTCTAATCGAATCAATAGGACTTAAGGCCACGAGCATCTCTATGAAGAAAAGATAAAATCTCAACAGGAGCAAGCATCCCACCAGATAAAATCATTCACTTTAGAAGCCATGTTAGCCATCATATCTGCAACACCATTACCTTCTTGAAATACATGAGTAAAACAATCAACCATGGAGTCATCTAAAGAAGAGCTTAAAGCAGCCTTATTTCAATTTAATCCTTGGAAAGCTCCAGGTTCAGATGGATTTCCAGCATTGTTTTTCCAAAATTATTAGGATTTGGTTCAGGAGAAGGTAACCAAAATCTGCTTACATTTTCTAAATGAGGGATGCGATATTTCTAAGATTAACCATACTTTAATAACTATTATCCCCAAAATTGAGAATCCAAAAAATGTGCATGAATTCAGACCTATTAGTCTCTGAAATGTGGTACACAATATAGTAGCCAAAGCAATTGCAAATAGAATTAAAACCTCTCGGATCGAATCACTTCCCCTTTTCAAACTGCCCTTATCACTTAACGGTTGATTACAGATAATATGGTAATTGCATATGAATGTCTGCATCATATTAGAAATAAAACAGAGGCAGAAGAGGTATGATGGCTATAAAGTTAGATGTTGGTAAAGCTTATGACAGAGTGGAGTGGATTTTTCTGAAACTAGCAATGCTCAAGATGGACTTTTCAGCAAAATGGGTGGATTTAGTCATGGAATGCATATCTTTATCCCCTTTTTCAGTCTTAATCAGAGGAGACATCAAAGGCTATATCCACCCAAGCCAAGGTCTCAGGCAGGGGTGTCCTGTCTCACCCAAATTGTTTTTAATATGTGTTGTCTTTTTTGATTTATTGTCCCATGCCTGGATGGAAAATTGATACACAGGGCTGGTTTCAATCGTATTTCCTTGACTGTTTCTCACCTCTTATTTGCTGATGATAATCTTATTTTTGCTAGAGCCACTGGTGAGGAGTGCAAGCAGCTGAAATCTATTTTCGATCAAGACACGGCTCCATCATTTGGAAAAATCATCCATGTTTTTCAGTCCTACTGTGTAGCACCATATCATAAATGAAATTAAGGGGATTTTCAATCTTAATGTGGTATCGCATCATGAAAGGTATCTTGGATTTCCATCCATTGTGGGAAGGAATAAAATGCAGTATTTTCACAAGATAAAGGGATGGATAGCGCAATTGTTTTCTTGTAGAGTAAAGGAAGTTCTTCTGAAAGCAGTTGTGTGTGGATGAGAAATCAGCTTGTCATAAATCATACACCGATAAACCAATGAATTTTCGGAAGGGCATTTTTGCCCATCCAAGACTGGAGCATAATATTCCGAAGCGTAAAAAATCCCCAGGATTGGTGGGGGTCCGAGGCCCCTGTTTGAACTTCGATCGTTATTCTAATACAGTAAAGCAAGCAACTTCCAAATCATAGTTTCCAGTAAATGACTTAATTAATATTGAAATTTCATAATGATAAATTTCTTCTTCTACTTGGACTAAAACTCCTATATTCTATTTTTTTTGCGAGTTGGACTATGGCACCCCTCCATAAAACCCCCTTTTTTTTTTTATAATTATACTCAACTCATTGTCAAAAATACCCTTTTTCTAAATAAACCCTCTTTCTCATTAAAAAAATCTTTCAATTTACAATCATTTTCTCACACTTAAAGTTCTTTTGCAATGAAATGCAATGGTTTCCCCACAAGGCATGCAATTGGTACAAGCTAAATAAAGGTGCTGCTATAAATGGTCCACAAGGTTTGACGAAAATTGGAGCAGTAGTCACTGGTCAAGGAGAAGAACTCTAACGGAGAATTTAAATTTATGGCCGCATTAGTTTGCAGGAAATTTTTTAATTAATGAGGTAGAATTTGTCGAATTAAAAGGGATTGTAGGAGTCGTCAAAATGGCTAAAGATATCTACTGGTTTATATCATTTGGTTGATCTGGTTGTTAGAGAAACCTTGATATCAAAATAGAGATCGGATGAATTGTAGATGAAATTAGAGACTTCACAATAACAAAAATGAAGTTATTATTAAGCATATGCCTAGAGTACTGGGCCAAGGTTGTAATTTCCCTTCGCGAACACCTGGCGCTAGAGGAAGCACCTGCAGATATTGGAAATAAGTGGTAGCTTCCTTGGTTGTTTAATATAAAATACACTTTTTACACTTTTTTTTTTTAATAATCTCTTTTACGCCAAAAAGGCAAAAAGACAAATTCTGCAGTTTTGATATCTCTCGTCTCCTCAAAATTTCTCTCTCTACAAAACTAAAAAATTATAGCTTCCCAAAAATAAATATAATCCATATGAAAAAATAAGAAAAAAAAGATTGTTGTTTTAAGTTTGTACTAACCAATTGTATAGATGGGACTAAAAAAGAGGAAAAAAATATAAACAGGGTTAATTCTTTTTTAATTTAGCCTTAAATATAATTATAATATAATAGGGGTTTTATAAGATCAATTAAGGGGTGCCAATAGTCCAACTCTTTTTTTGTTATTTAATGCTTTGCTCTTTTCGTTGATACAGCAAATTTGTTTCTAACGCATCAGTCATCACTGCAATTTTGCTGAATATGTTGGTGCAATTTCTCCTCAATTTCAGGCATATAAGACACTATATATAAAATTCTACGTATTTCTGCCTCAACGCTAATATTTAGCTTGAAATTCCTTTCTATTGAAACTACTGAAAGTATCGGTTTATGTTAAAATCACTTCAATATCAGGCGATGCCCCTTGCTCACCAAGTCTTTTGGGTGATGGGCGATCGCCTGTTAAAATCACTAAAAAAAACCGTTAATTGTTGAGGATTTTGGATATTTGGTTCTTTTTTGTTTAATATGTCAACACTGCAAGTGATTTTGGGGTTTCTCTGATTAGTTTAAAATCGATTATAATGGAAAAAAAAAAAATACAGCATGAAAACATTCAATAATGTGCATGAAAAAAAATTACTTCCAAGTTTCTCATCAATTTGTCAGTGCTCTTGTACAAGAGCAGACGGTTCATTTGATTCAAGTATTGACATTGCCATTCACCAAGTGAAGTAATTTTGAGTGATGGTTTGGCCTTCTTCTTGATGAAATTTAGGAATAACAATTTTAACCTAAAAATTCAATCAACACTGTGGTTATTTATTGGAAATTTGTTTTAGTTTGATCCCATCCTCATAAGACCTTCCGATATCATTCGGCTTACATGTACAACATTGCGGCCGTCAACAATCTTCGTCTTTTGTAGCAAATATAGCTCCGCACCTAAGAACAATACTAGTGAATTAAAAAAAAAAAAAAGAAAAAATAGTGAGAGAAAGTCGTATTATATATATTTATAAATTGATTACTCTGTATATTATTTATTTTATAGTCAGAGATTTTAAGAAATTTTGTTAAAGATCAATATGAAAATCATTTTTTTTATTAGGGTTTATGATAATTTTTCTACAAATTACGGTGCGTAAGAGGAATTTCCAAAGGCTACCTCGGCTACGACACTGGCTACTAGTTGTAGTTAGAAAATGCCATCAAAAGTGAATGATAGCATTTTAGGAAATGCTAAGTTGAATCAATGTAAATAAAAGAAATGAGTAATACTATGGTTACTCAATTTGTATTCCAAGTAATCTATCATCTTATGCGTCATTCATTAGAATTAAAAATCAATTAATTAATATCGTGCATGTGGTAATAAATAATTGGTGACATATCAATTGTGATACAAATTTCAGTATCTCAAGTCTCAACTGATTTATCATAACATTATTGAAAAGAGATTACTTCGAAATGCTACAACTTATACAAAGCATTGATTTACTGCAATTTCCATATACATGATGGATTAATTACTGAATGGAATTAATCTCCTTTCTCACAACTAATTAAGAATAAAATTAATTCTTTTAATCTTTGTTTTAAGAATTTTTGCTGAAGTGGCTTTCGGTGGGCCTACCGCCTACACTAGGGATGCCAAAATCCGGATCCAGGTATAGGGGAATTCGGATGCAGATCCAGAAATGAAAATATTTGGATACAAATATGAAAAAAAATATGCAGATCCGGATGCGGATAGTATTCGCACAAATTGCGGGCGGATATCTTGGATATCTAGATACGCATAAATTAAAATTTAACAATTTAAAATTCAATAATTTACCTAATAATATCAAATAAAATCCAATTATAATTCAATAATTAACAATTCAATACCTAGAATAACATACAAGACCATAAATTCACAAATAAAAATACAACAACATAAAACAAACATCAAGAACAACAAAAATCTAAGTAAATCTAAGTCTAACACTATCACAAATCCACAAATAAAATTAGAAAAACACCACAAATCCACATAAAATAATACGGATCCAGATATATTTTTAATTTAATTTAACTTATATATTTTTAATTAATCCTATTATGTTTTTTCATTTAACTTATATATATATATATATATATATATATATATATATATATATATATATTTATGTAATTTTAATTTAAAAATAATTTAATTAAAAAATAATGCGGATTCGGATATCTGCTTTTCCGAACGCACATACATCGGGATTCAGATTCAGATCTGCACAGATTCTAACCTTTGGCATCCAGATCTATATTTTTTAATGTGCGGATCCGGATTTTTCCTGATCTTTGTGGATCTGGACTGGACCCGAATTTTTTTGGCATCACTGTCTTTGCCATCAATGACTAGCAACATATGATTATTAATACTTCAATGATTGTAATGACACCTTAAAAGAAATTTTTTCATCCAAATAAATGAAAAAAAAAAGTAATAGAGGGTGTCTTGATGTACATGTTGTTGAAAACATAGGAATCTAAATGACTTTTTTGATAAAACCACAAGGGCATCATCGTCTTTTTTCTTAAAACCTAATTACATCTTACTGTGTTGCATTAATATTGAAAAAAACATTAAATTGGTAGTTATGTTCGATCATCTACATTTTTTAAGCTATAGATTTTCTTAATGATAAGGGCAGCATCAACTTTTAATCAAGTCAGTTTCTGTCATTAATTTATTTTTAATTTTTTTAACTTAATACTAAATATAATGTTTTAAAAGAAAATTAATGCATAGCAGAATGGTGTGATGGTACCAGTCAAAAAGCCTAAACCATGCCCCATAAATTTCGGAATGGGAATTGTCTAAAAATTGAAACCAAACTGGTCTGAGTAAATTTAATACAACGTTTAAGGGTCTCAATGAAAAATTAGTCTTTCCCTCAAAATCCTCAAATTCCCTTTGCTAAAATCCGTAATAGAAAAGAATGAAAATTTTCCTAAACGGATCTTTCATCTTCTACCTTTTTATAATTCAAAATAAACAATGGGTCGACCCGTGAAGCGGACGTCGACCCGAGTAGAGGCGGAAGAATCCAACTATTCCAAAGCCAAGAGACGGAAACTAACCTTAGCAGAACAGCAACAGCAAGATGAAGAGCGAGAGGACGAGGAAGTGAAAGAGGAGCCGGTCGAGCTGGTGACCCGAGTCAAGAAGAAGACCCGGAAGAATAACCCGACTCCGACCTCTTTTCTGTGGGCCCACCTGTCTCGGCCGATGAAGCTTTGAAGAGATATCTGGACAGATACAAGTACTCCCCAAAGGTTGAATCTTTTCCTCTTTTTTTTTTTTTGCATTTTCGTCCTCTTCGTTTTCTGAAAGGGTTTTTTGGGTTGTGTTTCCTAACTTTGTTTTTGTTTTTAAAGGTCGTAAGAAGAAGAAAATTGCTGCAGAGGTTTCCTCTATTGGGTAACTTGTTTCACCATCCTTTATTAATAATATTATATTTTTATTTACTTTCTTTTTTGTGATTATTCGAAATTGTATTAGTCTATTTGCTATGGGGAATGTTTGTGAATTGTAATATTGCTTAGTTTTGAAAGTACAGCAGCACAATTTACTTTGCTTTGTTGCTTTTGTTTAATTAGCACCCACTCATTTTACTCGATATCAACTTTGGTTTAAAAGGCACGTAACCTCAATCCTAAGTATTCCGCTTGTTGTGTTAATTTTAATTGTTTTTGTCAGTGTAGAGCTTTGAATAAAGAAGAGGAGGTTCTGCAAGCAAGATGTCATTACACCTAAGCTTCAGTGGATGGCTGTTTGTTCAATCTTGATTTAACAATTGGTTTCTAATTCATGCTTTACCAACTCATGAGGTTGTTGCCAGGGCTGTTATACCTAATAAAATTTCAGGTATGTGAGTTATTGAACCTATGATGTTGTCAGCACCAGAACATATTTAATTAATACTTATCAATCTTTCACAAAATTACTGTTGCATATGCTAACAATCAACTTTGTCAACTAGAAAAATGTGTTCTTCTCAAAATTAATTCATGAATTCATAAACCTTCAAGGTTACATAAGCTTTCATTTTTTAAAAATTTTCTTTTCCTTACCATAGGTTACTAACGATGAGAGTGAAGATGAAAGGAAGTATAGGACAGTAGCTCGGACATAGTTTCAAAAGTATATCAGACTCAGAAGGAACGGTGAGCTTATGAGAATATACTTTGGTCTGTCTATCTCAACTGTTAAATCTTTATCTGCATTTATTATTTTTTCTTTTATTATCATTTCTTTATCAGCATAGTTTACTTGGTTATACTGAATTCTTGTGACATTCATCAAGGTGAAATTGTAAACTGTTGTAGATATAAACCTTTGGAGAAAGCTTGTAAGTCTTCAATGACAATGAATATTTGTAAGCTTGTAAGCTTGAATATTTGTTTTAGCGCCTTTTTGCTTTTTTCTTTTCCAGTTGCGTTGTTTTGCTTTTTCGAGGAGGTTTTGGTTCTTGTCCCCCTCCTTATGTATTTTCTTCTTTATTATGATTATTACAGGTAGGGGTCCCGCCTAACCCCCCACCTTCCTGGTGGTTTTAAAAAAAAAAAAATGAATATTTGGAAGATACCGAAAGGATTGCTTTAATGATCGAGTTTTTAAGACTCTGATAGATATGTTTAGTAACTGATAAATTTCACGTTATCTGATACTTGTAATAGTTTCCATCTTTTTTTTATCTGATATTTATTTTTTGGAATATACCAATATCAATGAGCCAGAAATTTTGTTGCAGTATCTGGATGAGTTTATAGATTTTAAAAATGCATGACCTAATATCCTATGCCTTGCTTATCTAGTTTGAACTTGCATAGTGTTAATTAATTATATTCATGTATTGGAAATGTAGCATTAGGTGGATCTGTTATTCACTCTTGCTCCTCTTGTCTACATAGTTTGCAACATGAATCTTATAAAATAACAAAGTTATAAATGTTGGAATATGATAATCTTGTGCCTCTTTGTGTGGTTAATCTTTCTTCTGCTCAAACGGCATCAAGTCCCTCTTTGTTGTATGGTCATTATCCTTTCCAAGCGAACGATGATATGATTATGAACGAGTCTAATGCATTCCTAAAAGAAAGTTTTATTTCTTTGTCTGCACATTGTCTTTGGCTTATGCTAAAGTGCGTACTTTTGTTTTTTTTTTGAGTTTTTTGCCTACTTTATGTTTTTAGGGTGCAAATTTCAGGGACCTACCAAGTGTATTGGTTGGTCCAGACAACAAGGTTCAATGGGACCCATCAGTGGATAGAGTGATCCTTAATCTGGGAAACCATTGGTACCAAATTGCTAAATTGTGCTTGTAACTTTTTTTATTTCATTAAATTTCCTGTTTACGTAATGAAGTTACTTATTGGTTTAATTATTCGTAAAGGTCCCTGCTTACGCCATGAAGTTTGAACAGCAATCATCAACCAAGTAAGAGCTATATATATTATAATCTTAAATCTGTGCTCTGTTTTACTTGTTATGACTTCATTTCTAAATCATCTTATATATTGATCAAATACAGACCATTTGGCCGTCTACGGTGGGATGATATTGTCAATACAGTAGTGACAAGAGCTCAACCTCACAATCGAGTTAGCCTCTGTTAATATACTATTATGCTATATTCATGTTTGTGTTTACTCATACGCCTCTTCATTTTACCATTCTTTTCCTCGATCCTTCTTTATCCTTCACAAGATCGAGTACCGACAATCCTTGAGAATGCAAGATTGCTAGGGTTCCCTGACTGCTATCGACTTCTCGGACCTACCAAGGAGAGGTAAATGAAATTAAATTGTATCTCTTTATAAAATATTTGCTGATTGCTACTAGCATCTTGTTGACTTTGTCATTGAGGGATCATGGGGCGTTATTGAGGTTTCCTACTTGCATTGCCATTTGTTTATTCAAAATTGAATTTTGATCTTTGTGATCCTTTGAATGATTGGGTCCTTTCCATTTTTTAGTGGCATTCCATGATGAATTGGCACGTTTTGTGACTCACGATTAAACCATGTGGTGCTTTTATCATCATTGATCCCATTTCCATTCCGCTTTTGGCTTTTAGGGATTTTAAGGGTAAGTAACTTGCAAGCTTCTTTTGCCACCAATCCAAAAGGCCAAAACCAAATAAAGAAAGCAACTTGCAAGCTTCCTTCTTGTCCTCTCATTCTCTAGTTGCCGTGCTCTTACTATTTTCTTGGTTTATGAAAACGCAAAATATAAAACATTATTTAATTTGATATGATTTCGAAGGATAATGGGGATGAAAAATGACAAAAAATAAAACATTTATTAATTTTATAAAATTCCAAAGGATAATGAGAATTAGGGAGCAATGCATTGGAAATTGCACTAGAATTGGATGTGGATAAAAATAAAAGGTGTTTTCTTTGGGGTTTTAATTTAAAAGAGAGAAATATAAGTTGTATTTTACTAATTAATCGAAAGATGAAAAATTTAAAAAGCATTTATCAATCAAGGGAAAAAAATTATGAAAAGATTTAAAACAAATTTCACTAGTATTTTCTCAAACCAAGAATTGCTACTGCGAATACCGGGCAACGAACAGACAATTTCCACTTCTTTATATATATATTATTATATAAGTGGGTCACTTGTCTAAAGCCGGACAGTCAGTAACCACCGACATTGTTATGTAACTTCCGTTTTGAAACATTTATCACCTAATGTGAAAGTATCCGTGATGGCCCCAAGCCTTTATAAAATGTAATATTAAATCCAGTGTTGAAAAATATTACAACTTAGATCCATCTTGTATTTTTGTTGTTAGAGGTCGATAAAAGGTCCATTCCGGATTGTTGCTATG
The DNA here is from genome assembly GCA_030449835.1 of Clausena lansium. Taxonomy (NCBI): domain Eukaryota; kingdom Viridiplantae; phylum Streptophyta; class Magnoliopsida; order Sapindales; family Rutaceae; genus Clausena; species Clausena lansium. The sequence goes on along the minus strand of JASUUF010000146.1, from coordinate 596,626 downwards.
TAGTTGGGCTTTATAATAAAATACAATTATTTATATCTATTTTACCATTCGAACTAAGTAAAAAATTTATTTAAATTAATACTATATATCTAAGTCGTTCGGTTGATACAATTTAATTTCGGACCAAAATCATATAAAAAAAGTTAAAAGTGTTTATTTTTATTATTTCATGACCTTCTAGCAAACTATAAGGGGTCACAAAAAGGTTGATACCACTCACCATGTCCCTATAAAACATCATGACCTTTTCTCTTGCTCTACATAAAAATATTATATAAAAAAAAAAAATAGCTGTATGTATGTATATATAGATCTAGTTACGGTGCAACAATTATATCATACCCTTCTTTTTATTTTTTTGTGCTACCACTATTGGATTTTATACAAAAAGTAGTTTCAAGGGACGTGTTCATTTGTTTACTAATAATATAATTCCTGATATTTGTTAAAAATTTAAAAAAGCCAAAGTCCACAAAATTTTGTACTTACATCTTTCTTCTCGAATTCTCTCAGCAAGAATCACTAATCATCATCATTTTGTTACATCACTCACTCTCATAATTTACATTCAAGAGATCAAACATGTTAGATGCATCAACTAAATTAAAAATTAAGATGGGTTTTGAATCTTCGTTAAAGCTCTCAAATTTGGTCATTTGTTAAAATATTTTTAACCTAAAAAAATATAAACTCATTGATATAATAAAGAGGATTTTTACTTTTAAAAATAATAATAATAACCTAACTATTAGAAAGTCTTAGAATTAGATTGTTCAAGGAAAAAATAGAGAGATACGTCAAGGAAAAGAGACATAGTAAAAGGTAAAAAATTTTAATTTACTTACTTATGAATTTCATTGTAGATGATAAATAAAATGTGGGTATAAAAACATATTAATATGATTTTTTTAATTTAAAAAGTTCAATTCATTATTGCTTATGTGATATAGAGCAAATGAATCTTAAGGCAGCAGAGAAGTAGTTTCAGTGAGAATGTCATAATGTCTTTTTTTTATTTAGCTGATTATACATTAGGTTACTGATCATACATCAGACATATGCAATTACTATTTCAGCAGACAAATACACTGAGACTATAATAGTACATTAAATTCTATGAAATACTTGTCCGGACGAATTAACCTTTACATTGAAGGGACTTATTGTCTCCACTAGCATTTTGTGGGGGAGAAAAACTATTTACAAGTTAATTTTACTCAATTATGCTTAATTGAAGAAATTTTGAGCCTCTACTATAGCTGAGACTCGAATTTCTTGAGTGTCTTGGTTACCAATGGGCTACTAAAAGATATTATTTTAATTAAATTGTAAATATGGAATAGAGTAAGGGGTGCAGTCAAAAAAGACAAAAAGTGGGGGTATTGTGCAACCGTCGCACCATAGCTGGCTCCTGTACGCACGCAAGCACCAAAATACGGGAACGAGAAAACAGACTTCTACTTTCTTCTTTCAATTTTCTAAAGCTCACGCTAGCTTTTTCTCTCTACTCCTTTCTCTCTCTAAAAGTAGAAACCGTAAATTGAGTGAACGTACGAAATGACGGCAGCGGTGGCGGAAGAGTTCTTGAGGAAATGCGAGGCGTCGGGTGACGAGGCGTACGGTGCGTTTCGGTCGGTGTTGGAGAAGCTGGAGGATCCGAGTAGTCGAACTCAGGCTCGGGTATTGCTTTCGGATCTTCAGAAACGGGTCAGTGACTCGGAGGAGTGTCTAAAGATGTACCATTTCCAGATCCAAGATGTCATCTTGGACCAATGCGAAGGTACATTATTCTTGTTCATTTTTTCTTGTTTAATTTGGTTGACTTTTTTTTTTTTTGGGGAGCTAGTGGTTTGACTTTCTTTGAATTAGTGACTAAAAAGTGATTGTTTGCTTTTCATATTTGGGAGTGGTTTTGTGGAAGATAGTTCGGAGGAAAAAGTGCTTTTGAATTAAGTGATTTTTGGGAAGTAGTTTTTAAGTGCTTATGTGACATAAGAAGTGCATTGTAGAGAAGCAATTGTGCTTTTCGTATGTTTTAAAGGATTTTTGAGTAGTTCAGTTTGGTAGTTATCTAGTAGAGGACAATTAGGAGGAATAGTGCTTCTAATTTAGTGTTTTTTCAGAATGTGATTTATGTGCTTTTTTTTAAAAAAAAAAAAATTCAAGAAGTGCGTTTTAGAGAAGTAACTGCTAGGAGTTTTCCTGAAAGAAGCCAAAAAAAGAAAAAGGGTCCTTTTGTTTTTTTTTTTTTTGGTAGTTCAGGTGAAAACTTAAAGAAACTGCAGAACCTTTTTTTAAGAAAAATCTGATTTGATTACTTTGAAGCATTTATGATTGCGAGTGCTGCTAATCATTTGCATTTTTTTTTTATGCATTAACTTTCTTAACTTAGGGTGTTTATTTTATTATGATTATTTTCTTTATTTTATTATGATTATTTTCATTCAACAATACAATAGACTTTGGTTGGGTCCACCTTAGTTGCATGTTTCTAGCAACCAATGAGTGTCTTGAGAAAACTTGGGTGGAGTGCCGATCGTTTTCAGGATTCAGTTTCCAAGAAATCAAAAACTAAGTCATATTCGTAGTTTAAATTAAATTAATTTATTTTTTTGTCTTTTTCTGTGAGCCCAGTGAACTTTTGTTTCCACTTTGTTCTCGTTTGTTTCTTTCCCTTCTTTTCCTACTGTTTCTTGACAATCTAACAGAATTAAGCATTTACTTTTGGGGTAATTATTTACTCTAACTCAATATCTGAAGCTGACTTGGGAGTGGAAAGTTTGTTACTAAAAACACACTGTATAGTAGATAGAATTTGCTTTGTAGGTAACACAAATAATTACAGCTGTTAATTTATTTCAATAAGTTCGTACATCATTCGATAATAAGTCCAAGATTTTAATGGTTTTGTTTCCTGAAAATTTGTCATCAGTGCATGAATAAAATTCAATGGATGAACTTCTCTTAGATAATTCGAGTTCAATGCCACAGTTCCTCATATTATTGTATGAAACACTAATCTTGCTCTGTCCTTTGGAGCATTTTAATAATTGATGCTAATTCCTTCACCATTTTATTCGTCTTGCGCATAAATTATGCAATCAATAAGCCAACTCAACTTTGATCTTTCTTTGGTGAAAAATTTACAAGGCCACTAGGAGGTTTTTGTATGTCTCGTGCTAAGGCGGTCACCATGGTATCACTATGTAAATTTTCCCTACTGGAATTCATGATCCCTCATATACCACTCGTGGAGCTGCTTCTGGGGCTTTTTCAGTTTTATCCTTTTTAGCTTATTAACTTGTCCGCATCTGCATTATTATCTTTGTTATCATATGAAAGTTTCATTTATCATCTTCCCAAAATAAATATCCATGGTCATTGTTCACTTTTTTCCTTTAGATTCATGCCAGATTATGGTGCTGGATTTTCTGCTTTGGCACTCTATTGTTTCTAAGTGCAGGCTACCAAGGGAGAAAAAAATTGACAATTATGGTCATCCCCAGCATTTTTATCCCAGAAGATTGGTCGTTTACTTTCTATGAAGGACTGAATAGACATCCAGACTCTATTTTGAAGGACATGACTGTGGCTGAGCTTGGTTGTGGAAATGGATGGATAACCATTGCCATAGCTGAGAATTGGTTGCTTTCAAAGGTTTGTTGTCTTTATGCCATGTGGGAGCTTTGTTTACTTCCTTTCCAGTGCCTTCAGAGCTCCATCATGATTTCTCTCCTCATCATTTTCTATCTCCTTGTTTTGCAAGGCCACTTGATATTTATAAGTATCGGCGGTAGCACCAGATTATGGTGTTTAAATGCACTCCTATTCGGAAAAATTACATATCAATGAACATCTGAATTATCAGCTCTTCCTTGTCCAAAGTCTTTGTTGGAGTATATTGAAAATATAACCTTGTAGCAGTTCTTTTATGCCGTCCGAATATCCTTGTGCAGGTCTATGGCCTTGATATTAATCCCAGAGTTAGATCTCTTGGATAAATTTGTACTTAAATGCATTAGATGAAAAAGATCAGCCCATCTATGATGTGGAGAAGAAAATTTTACTGGATAGGGTGGAGTTTTATGAATCGGATCATCTAGCTTATTGCAGAGATCACGACATTCAACTTGAACGAATAATGGGATGCATACCTCAGGTACTATGACTGTTTGCAACTCATGATATTTCTCGGGGATTAAATTTTGGTGAAGTTTGTTTATCCAACGTGAAGTTTGAATTTTAGTGTGCCCACTTGAATTACTTTAAACTTCTAGTTTAACTTATTCTGTTTTCTTCATGCAGATTCTCAAACCCAATCCTGATGCAATGTCCAAAATAATTACTGAAATTGCAAGCGAGGAATTTCTGTATTAATTGAGTAACTATTGTGCGCTGCAGATTGGAAGATATTCTAAATAATTTAATTATGATGCGCAATTGCAAATTGCCGGGATGTTAGCAATTAAGTTAACAGGCTTCCTCTGCTTTCACGTATTTCTAAGCATATATATTATAACTTTGGTTTGAAGCTTGCATACCTTAGGTAAGGTTGATGTCTTTAGTTGGTCAATATCAATTGGGAAAATAACCGAACCAGTGAAGACCGTGGGAAAAGGATAATGTGAGTTTGACAGATGTTGGAGGAGATAGGGAAACTTGATCTGAAAGAATTTTTTTTCTGATTTTATTTTATTTTTCTTAATGTGTAACCTCTTCACAATGACATTGATTCCCATAGTTCATGTTTCTATGTGCACTCAACAACAACTATCTGTTATGTCTTGTGGATAACTGAGACAGTTTATTCATTTTGACATAGAGTAGATTGACTAATAATGAACATATTGTATCAAGTTGTTACATTTGAAAACTGTTCATGACTGTGGTCTTTATCACTTTTGTTCTCAAGGATCATGTTGGCTTACATTTAAAAGCCTTGGATGTTCGAAAAACCTATGGCACTGAGTTTGCAGAACCTTTTAGTGCCCTGAAAGATTGATTGCTTCAATTTTGTTTTCAATATCTTGTATTCCTATGAACATATTTGTATATGTTATGAAGGATGAGCTGTGTAAATTAGAGATGAAACATGAAAAGCTCAATAGACACTGTTTCACCCTTTACTTCCATTTTTTCTAATTTTTATTTCCCTGTATGTACGGTTTTGTGGAGGATCAGTTTGGCTTAGGTGTAATTGCTAGAGCAGTTGAGGAAGGAATTATTGTTATCAAGCCTTCAGGGATTATGATCTTTAATATGGGTGTTCGTCCAGGACAGCGTTTGTTTGAACTCCGTGGTTTCCGTGTGGACAAGCTTTGGCAGACTAAAATTCTTCAGGCAAGTGAGCTTTTATTACTGGAAATTCATCGACTATCCCAATATTGACCTCTTGGAATGTGTATTTGCAGGCTTCTGACGCAGATATTTCGGCCTTAGTTGAAATTGAGAAGATCAGTCCACGTCATTTTGAGTTCTTCATGGGACTTTCTGATGACCAACGTATTTGTGCTCGAACAGCATGGGCCTATGGAAAGGCTGGTGGATGTATCTCTCATGCTTTATTAGTTTATAGTTGTCAACTCCCTCAACCAAACCAGGTTTGCCTTTCATTTGAAATTTATCAATAAAGTGGGTAATTGCTCCGACCAGGGAAGTGAGCTAAAATGATATCAACTTCTATTTATGGAGAGGTTAAGAAAATTTTTGAGTTCCTGAAAAATGGCTTCCATGAGATCAGCAGTTCTTTGGATTTATCATTCGAAGATGATTTGGTTGCTGATGAGAAGATTCCATTCCCTGCTTATCTTGCCAGTGTTCTAAAAGAGTGTTCTTTTTTTCCCATATGAGCCACCAGCTGGAAGCAAAAGATTCAGGAATCTAATTGCTGACTTCATGAAAAAGTACCACTATATTCCGCTCAATGCTGATGTGAGAAAACCTGCTCCACCATCTATTTTTGTTCTTCCCTGGACAAGTAATTTTTGTATTGTTTGTCCTAGGTTCTGTTTTCCCTGATGCATTATTCAATTTCTTTGGTAGATTTTCCACTGTCCAGTCCAATTATAAAATACAGCTTGTGAATGCTGCATGAATAAACTAGCCAAACTTAAAGGTGCTTTAGTTGCCTCTTTCTCTTCTTTTTTATATGAGTAAAACAATACACATTCCTAACTTTTCTTCTCCACTTGTTTCTCAAGAATGTTGTTGTCTTTCCTTCAAGAGATGTGGCAATTGAGAATGCTCTTCGATTATTTTCACCTCGCCCTGTGATTGTTGATGAACGTCTAACCAGACGCTTACCAAAGCAGTGGTTAACAAGTTTAGCAATTAAGGTATGATCTATTTCTGATTTATTTTTGTGTTACTTTTGACATAGTTGAAAATGTCATTTTTTGGCAGATTTTCTTTGCTATTCTTGAAACAAGTAATAGTGCTTATTGCTTGCTTGCACACAAACAAGTAATATCTTCGTTGTTTGTAGTTGTCTTATGCTGCATAACTACAAAAACATCCTTCTTGTAGGGTACAGATACTGATAACCGTTCAGAGGATGTACTCACAGTAATTGAAGCACCACATCAGTCAGATTTGATGGTGGAGCTGATAAAGAAGCTGAAGCCTCAGGTGGTAATTTCTGGGATTGGTGATTTTGAGGCTGTTACCAGTTCAGCTTTTGTGCACCTTCTAGATGTTACAAGAGAAGTTGGATCTCGTCTTTTCTTGGATATATCTGATCACTTTGAGCTCTCCAGCCTCCCAGGTTCCAATGGGGTCCTAAAATATCTTGCCGGAAATGTTTTTCCTTCACATGCAGCAGTTATTTGTGGCCTTGTTAAAAATCAGGTGATTGTTTTTCATTAAAGTGGCCACTTGATTCAATTATGCTATTGCAAGAGGAGGTTTCTATTTTGTCTGATTAAGCCATAGGATCGGTTTCAAGATTCATTCTGATTGGTTGTCTGTTAGCTTTTTGTTTTAAAGAACTGCTTTTTTATGGAAGCCAAATTCTTCTTTCCAGGTTTATTCAGATTTAGAAGTAGCTTTTGTCATCTCAGAAGAAGAATCGATCTTTAAGGCCTTGTCTAAGACTATGGAAATACTAGACGGGACTACTGCACTGATTAGTCAAAACTACTATGGTTGTCTTTTTCATGAGCTTCTTGCTTTCCAGCTTGCTGACCGACGTACACATAAAGAGGTTATACTTCTCTCTTTTTTCATATCACGGAATCAATTTTTGAATATACGTATTTATGTGCACACACATACATATTTATGTTTCGATGAGTACATGAAAGTGTATCCAATGTTGATTAACTCTTCCATTTGAACATAAGAGTAATCAGATAGTTGATATTTATGTTACAAAAATTGGAAGTAACATAAGCAATTCAGTATCATGCATGGACTGTAATAACCTGGATTCTTTTGCCATTTGGATTTTTTTGTTAATTCACTTGCTGTATGTTTATCCGACCTCTGATTTTTCTTAATATTTCTTTGTAGTTCATTGTCACGGCACTTTAGCCGCTACATTGGAATTTTTTGCCACTTGATTTTGTTAATTGAAGCAAGTTAGCTCATGAAATTGCTTTTTGATAATGTTCTTCAGAGGGATTGTGAAATGGCCAAATCAGCTAAGAGGATTGGGTTTTCTAGTTCAGCCATCTCTGTCCTCAACACTGCTGAACTGTCAAATACTGAGACACCAAACTCTAACCTGATTCATATGGATGTAGACCAAAGCTTTTTGCCGATACCATCTCCAGTCAAAGCTGCTATCTTTGAAAGTTTCGCAAGACAAAACATGTCTGAGTCAGAGATTGACGTCACCCCCAGCATCAAACAGTATATCAAGAGCAATTTTGGTTTCCCAGTTGATACAAATACAGAATTTATATATGCAGATTGCTCTCATTCTCTGCTTAATTAGCTATCCCTCTGCTGTATCCTAGAAGGTGGAACATTATGCTTCCCAGCAGGCTCAAATGGGAACTATGTTTCTGCTGCCAAATTTTTGAAAGCGATCATTGTGAATATCCCTACCGAGTTTGAAGTGGGCTTTAAGGTGACAGAGAAGACACTTGTGACAATACTGGAGACTGTAAAGAAGCCGTGGGTGTATATTTCTGGACCAACAATCAATCCAACTGGCTTACTTTACAGCAATAAAGAGATAGGGAAAATATTAACTGTTTTTGCAAAGTATGGGGCAAGAGTTGTGATTGATACTTCGTTCTCGGGACTGGAATTCAACTATGAGGGTTGGGGTGGCTGGGATCTGGAAGGCTGTTTGACAAAGCTGTATTCTTCCAGCAATTCGTCTCTCTCTGTGTCTCTGCTTGGAGGGCTGTCTCTGAAGATGCTCACTGGAGCGCTCAAATTTGGATTTTTGGTTCTAAACCAACCTCATTTAGTTGATACATTTAGTAGCTTTCTGGGATTAAGCAAGCCTCATAGCAGAGTCAGATACGCTTGGAAACTTGGAAAGTAGGTCAAAGCACTTGAAAGAGGTACTTATATCTACCCTCTTATAAGAAAATTTGAATTAACCAATTACATACAATACATAATCTTCGAATTATATCACACAATTCTAAATATATGTGCTATCTATTTCTTTGTCGTGATCTTTCTGCAATAGGCACTTGAGATATGTGGGTGGGAAGTGGTTCAATCCTGCGGTGGTGTTTCAATAGTGGCGAAGCCCTCAGCCTATCCCAACAAAACTGTAAAGATCAGCGAGCATTCATTTAGCAACGGTGAGAAAACAGCTGCAGAACAAATCAAGCTTGATGACTCAAATATCAGGGAAGCCATAGTCAAGGCAACTGGTTTATGCATCAACAGTGGTTCGTGGACCGGAATTCCTTGCTATTGCCGCTTCGCAATTGCACTGGACGAAAGCGAATTTGAAAGAGCTTTGCACTGCATATCTAAATTCAAAACCATCGTACGTATACTAAAAAGTTCTGTTGTCAGTTGTCATGATTTATTTCTAATGCCTGATGATGATTCCCATCAGTGCCATCACAACTTGGTTGTCGTGAATAAATTGAAAATCAAATTGAACTGGTTTTGCCAGTTAGCAACAATTGTGATGTTTGAGATCATAATATACATGATAACACTGACTAGTGTTGCGGCAGCAACATTGATGATCATGGCATCACAAGCAAATGCTCTGATGCCATACACAAGATCACCTCTCTTTGACATAATTTTCCCAACACTGAAGATCCTTTCAGGATTCTAGAACGAAGCCCTCTAACAAACTCTAGCCCTGGCGAGAGCAGACTGGAAGGAAACACCAGCAGCACTCGTCATCACACTCGACATTCCAGGGATGGAGAAAGATGATGTGAAGATTGAAGTTGAAGAGAACAGGGTACTGAGAGTGAGTGGGGAGAGGAAGAGTGATGATTATAAGGAGGAAGTTGAAGGAGAGAAATGGCAGAGAGCTGAGAGAACATTTGGCAAGTTTTTGAGGCAGTTCAGGATGCCAAAGAGTGCTGACTTGGAACATGTTAAGGCTCATTTGAAAAATGGGGTACTGAGGATCACAGTGCCAAAGCTCGCAGAGGAGAAGAGGAGGCAGCCTAATTTGAAAATCCTGATATTACAGGAGTAACAGAAACTAATACGCTTGGTTTATTGTTAATAAAAATAAAAGAAGTCTTTTCATTTAGTATTTATTATGCATTTTAAGGGAAAAAAAAATTTTATCCTATTCCCTTAATTCATCCTCTTCTGTCGTATTATTGTGTTAATAATTTGATTTTCATTTATATTAAATATTTCCAATCATGCTATTTTAATAGAAAAACACTCGAGCATTCATATACCCAATAAATAAAATTTCAAACAATTTTTGTCAAAGTCAGATGAAGAGAAATTTTAATAAAAAAAACCCACCGACACCGAATCATATTAATTTAAAACAGTTTTCAACTGAGATTTGAAATTACATATTAATTTAAAACAGTTTTCAACTGAGATTTGAAATTACATATACAAACACAGCCAATTTAAAAAAAGAGAAATACTAATAATAAAATATTTCAATCGTCCTCTGTTCAAAGGTAAAATGTTTCATTGGTTCTTTGTTCACCCAATTTTTCAAAAACCCATTATATAGACGATAAAATCTCCGACACATAATCTTATTAATTTAAAATAGTTTTCAACTCATATTGAATTTCTGTTTTGCTATTTACACCGGGTCAAACCCCGAAATGGGTTTATTTGCAAGATTTTCCAGCTTTTGTTAAAAATTTATAATTAACTTAACTGCTTGTACCCTTAAGTTTCTTCTATTAATCAAATAGGTCCTTTTTGTAATATTTGTTGAAATTCTTATAATTAGATGCTAATTTTCAATAATCGGACAATTAGTTCTTCCATCTCTTGAACTTCTATTTTTAAAATTTTGCAAACTTTTAATAATAATTTTATATAAATTTATATGATTATCAAATTCATAAAGATCTATTGGTTCTATATTAGGACCTGCATTAATAATTATTTGTCTTTCTTGAGACAGGGACCAAATCTTTCTTCTAACATATTTATATATATTCCTAAGCTATTTTCCCAACTTAGGTACATTCCATCCATACTTTCACACAAATGTTGTAATCTAAATTCAACATTTTGAATTAAAAAATTTACATTATTATTATTGTTATTCATTATAGGCGATTTTGAGTCCTGTTATTAGTCCTGCACCTATCTTGGATTACTTCAAGACTTGTTAAAATAGATTCCATTAATGCTATCCTATTTTCTTCTTCAAAGGCATCAAATATATAATATTCATTTTTAGTATCTATTCTAGTCATATTTCTATATTGAATTTTCATGAGATTTAAATGATCTTTAATCATAGTAATTGTATAAATAATTTGGTATTCTTGACTAAAATCTAGATTATCTATGGCATTTAAAAACTTAATAACAGATCGTTCCATGTTTTAAGAATTTGAGCTAATTTTATCACTTCCAATCTTATATCATCCAAGAAAACAACCAAGGCCCAACATGCTTCCGTTTGTTGCTAAAATTTAAGAAGATAGTTCAAGGTAACTAACCAGTGTAATATTTCTCAAGATTCTGAGATATGTTCGCTAGTCGCCTCCAACCATAGAGAGGTCCATGGTCAGCACCATTATAGCTCCACACGTCCAGCAAGATCACCTCAACGACTGTTTCACATGGCCTAACGCAACACACTGCTCCACGGCCTAGAAGGATCTGTCTGAGTGCTTTTCTTGCAAACGTCTGTGGAAGAGTGCTTAGTAATATGAAATCTTCTTTGATTAGCACAAGTGCTGGCATATAAAGTACTTGATTTGTTTCTTGAACTATATAAGGTAGAAGATAATAATTTCACTCAAAAGAATTTATTTATTTCATAACTGGAGATGGTTACAGAGAAAGGATTACAGAAGCTTTGAAGGTTAGAGATGGCTACAGAGTTGATTGCCTCTCCCTTCTTACATCGTTTTATTTATAACTTTCAAAAGATAAGATTACATGATAGATTACATGACACATGTTATATTCTGGAAAGATCTTGGAGATTTCCTTCGGATAAGGTGTCCTTGCCCGTTTATTCTTGCTTGACATCTGTTACAAGCTTCTACTGTGCTGATAAGCTTTATCCTTTTGGCATTTTCTCTGACATTATTGAAGCTTGTTAAGCTGGCATCTTTATCTTCTGTCGTGGACCCTTCACATGCCTATTATTAACTCTTCATCTACAGACATGTCTTCATCACTAGATCCATCTTTGGGTTTTCCATAACAATAGCCACAATTATTGGTGTTTTAACACCTTACATATTTCATGGTGTGTTGGCAAACTAGATTCCACAAGATTTTCGAATATTGCTTTTTTCTTTTTAATGATGGCCTGTCTGGCTATAATATTTTCTCTTCTACTCATAGAAAAGATGATATACTCTTTTGTGGTCTCATAGAGCCACACATTTTCTTTGCTTATCCTTTCAAGCTGTTCATTAAGGACTTTCATTCCTATTACCTGTTTTGTGGTGAGTGCTTTGGGCTCAAATAATTCTGGGTCATAATCATTATAAACCTGGTCCAAATCAATTGTAGGACTAATCTTTTTGTTGCAAACTCCAACCTGTATCATGTGTTGAGCTGAATACCATTTGTTATCACAATATTCAGGACAAGCACTGAGAAATTTAACAAAAATAGCTTCTTTTGTCCTGCTTATCTTTTTGAGTTCAAAGGCAGCCTCTTTGATCTTTTCGGGGAGTAATTCTAATTCCCTGAAATTTTCATCAGTATAAATGATATTAAGAAATTCATAATCAAACATATCTTTTATCATTTTAGGATCACCTCCTAAAACGAAATTAATCCTTGGGTATGACCCTGAATGATCTGGTATTATGGCCTGGCTAGGACGAATCCCATAGGCTATTTTACCAATTCTTTTATATTCATAAGTGCAGTCATTTTCACATGGGATTTTAGCCATTGAAAGTGATTGTCCGCTTTTAACATATTGGGGCTTTAAACTCTGTGAAGAGCTTTGGGAACCCTGTCCCTTCATATACTGTTCTTTGGGATCATGAATTGAGAGGAACCTCTCTGGAATTGGAATCTTTGTATTCTGTGAAGAACGCTGGGAGATCTGACCCTCATTTTGGTCCTTAAAATGGACCCTTTTAGCATTTTGCTAATAAATTCTTCTGAAGTTTGTACTTTTGGATTATTTTACAAACTTTTATCATGGCAAAGTTTGCTCAATTCTTCTTGGGCAGCATCAATCATAGCAAGCCCATCAGAAATCAATTCATTGCCCTTGAGAAGCAATTCTTGACCTTCGGAGCACATCATTATGCCTTTCATTATTTTGGAAAGACTTTTATCCATTATATTCCCTGCTGAGAAAATCTGCAATACAATTATTAGATCCTTTAATATACTCAATTTCAAAATCATATTCTGCAAAGAATTGCTGCCATCCAATTAATCAGATCTAACTTTAAATTTCTTTGGTAATAAAAAGAAAGTAAATTTAGCTATTCCATTTTTAATAGCTAATAATTCCTTTTCAGTACTATGATAATTTTTTTCTGCGGGCTTAAATGCTCCGCTAATATATCTACAAATCTTTTCTAGATCTGTTTTTAATACTGCACCCCAGTGCGTATCAGAAGCATCAGTTTCAAGAATTAAGTTGTCACTAGCAATAGGGAATCCTAATCATGGTAGATTTTTACATTTTTCTTTTAATCTTTTAACTACTTGAGTATGAGATTCTTCCCATAATGTTATATTATTCTTTTTTAATAATCCTTGTAAAGGTTGTCTTTATTTTGCTAAATTTTCTATGAAACCTTCAGCATAATTAAGACATCCTAAAAATCTTTGAATTTGTTTCTTAGATTCTAATTTATCGGGGAACAAATATATTTTTTCAGAAATATGTGGTTGCATCTCTATTCCTGTTTCATCTATTATTAATCCTAAAAATTCAATCTTAGGCTTCATTATTTCAGCTTTCTTTTTAGAAAGTAAGATTCCATGTTTCTTACATCTTTCTGCAAAAGAAATTAAATGAGTAATATGATCAACTTTATTATTAGAGAATATTAGTATATCATCCACATAAACAATGCAAAATTCATGAAATTCTTTAAAAATTTTATCCATTCTTCTTTGAAATATTTGTGGTGCATTTTTTAATCCAAATGGCATTACAATCCATTCATACTGTCCCTGAGGTGTACTAAAGGCAGTAAATGGTATACTATCTTCTTCAAGCTTAATTTGCCAAAAGCCAGATTTACAATCAAATTGACTAAATATTCTTTTATTAATTACAGAGGTAATTAATGTATCTTTGTGAGGTAAAAAATATCCATCAAATTTGGCATATTTATTTAATTCTTTATAATTAATAACCATACTAGCTTTTCCTCGTTTAATTTCCGCATGATTCCTAACCACAAAGGCAGGGCTACTATGTGGACTTTTTGATTCTCGAATAAGTTTGAGATCTAAGAGTTCTTTAATTTGTTTATCAAATTCTATTCTATCTTCTTGCCCATATCTCATAGGCTTAACTCTTATAATAACATTTGGGTCTTTTAATTCTATCTTGGCATAAGTTTTATCAATTTCCCATAATTGAATTGGATTTTCACCAAAATTTTTATCAAGTTTTTCTAAAATTGATATTGAAATCACCACACTGGCTGCGGCGAAAATGAAATTTTCAGGTAGTGCGCCGGACGGGATTATAAATCCGTAGTGTAGTAAGGATATGATTACAAGGGATTTTAAGAGTAATTGCTTCGTTAGTCATTATATAAATGAATTGACGAAGGAAATTAACTCCTAAAAGGATATCGGCACCCATATAATCATATGACCATAATATTGGTATGCTTAGAATATAATCGTTGATTTGTATTAAAGTTTTTATTCTACATGTTCCTAGAGAAATTTGTTCTCCATTAATTCCTTTTCCTGTTAAGGGTTTATAATCTTTCCAATATGAGCTTGGATAAATTCTTGAATTGGCTAGGCTAACTCCTAAACCCGTATCAATTAAAGCATGGAACCATTCCGGTTTATGCTTATAATATGGTACTATCACTTTTATATATACTATAAAAGGATTAGACATATCTTGATAGGGTTTGTTTAATCCCTTCAATTGTTATTGATATTTCTCTATCCCCTATGAAGTAAGGAGAGAAATTTTCAAGGAAGTTCATTTCTAACAATAAAGGACTTATATCTGATTCATATTCTGGTTCTATGATAAAAAGGAAGATAAATTCTATTCCTCTAATTTTTAATGGTATTTCACTGTATTGGGTTAATGTTTTTCTTTCTCCATTATACCCTACATAAGTATGTGGTTCAATTAAAATCTTTCTATCTAAATATTTAATCATCTTTACATCTATATAAGATTTTGCAGCTCCTGTATCTAGGATACCAAAAGTCTCATGCCATGACTTTCCATTGTTATATTCAATCTTGATTTTTAGATTTTGATTATTTTTTCTTACTGTTGTTAATATTTCTTGTGATTAAGGTATCACAAGAGGACTACATCTTGTAGTTTGTGTTCCACTTAAATTTCTTGGCATGGAGATTGATTCTCCACTTCTTATTATTATTCTACATTCTGGTGTATATTCTATAGTCCTAGAGGTATTTCCTTTAATTAAAGTAGGTTGACTCCTTAAATTCATATCCCATTATTCGGGTAAATCAATTTTTCTTAGTAATTCAGGGGGTTGTATTTTCCTTATTTTATTAATGAGTTTGTCTATTTCTATAAATTCTTTATCAGCGAACATTTCACTGTCGGCTGAATTTGTTAATGCATATTCTATGGCATAGGTTATGCTATATGGATATGATCCATCATGCATTATATCAAAGTATTTAAAATCATGACATAAAGTTAAAGTTTTATTTATATTTCTATCTCTTAGACTTATAGAATATTTAGGATATATCTTAAATATTAATTTTTTATAATTAAGATTTCCTTGAATTACTCCAAGAAGTGCATGTTTTCTATCTTTTATTCTATTATCTAGTACAGTAAGATTTACTGGACTATCAATTCCTTCTCTGAAATGAGATTTTATCATAATTTGGATTCCTCCAATATGAATATATCCAATTTTATGCCTATCACTAGGTCTAATTTTATTAATTTTTTCTTCTATATCAGATTTTAATAACAATGGTATATTTGTATTTCCTCTTGCATGCCTAATGTCAATTGGCTCTTCTCTTACAGTGGCACCAAAATACATTATATTTTTTCTTTTAACCATGTTAGCTATTCCTTGTGCTAACCTATTGACTGAAGTCATAGATGTTTCTAATCCCTTTTTATTAATCTTGAGATATTGTTTTTTTATCAAAGATTAACTCTTTATTAAAAGAACCTTGTTCTTTTATTTTTTCATCCTGATATAAATCTTTATTATCTATTTCTTCAATACTCATTCTGCTTCTGAAGTACTTAAACTTACATCAGTCAGATAATACATACTATCATTTTCACTAGCATCCTCACTATCAGTGATTAATTCTAATTCTTTAAAACCTTCAAATATTTTAATGTTTAATCTCTTTTTCTTAGGACACTCATTTGCATAATGTCCTTCTTCATTGCATAACCAGCATTTACATTTTTTAGGCGTTTTTGCCTTAGATTTTCTATATTTGTTTCTTTTAAAGAACTTTCTTTTATATTTATTTTTCTTGTAATAATTTTCATTAGTTTTGAAAAATTTCTTCTTTTTAAATCTTTTCTTATGTTTATAAACTTTTTCAGAACATCCAAATCTTGGAGGTTCTTCTAATCTTGAACAACATAATCCTCGATTTTATTTTTTCATTAAACGTCTATATCTTATTTCGGAACACCACTGATTTACTCTATTTCGAGCAAACCTAATTCTACTTCCAAGGGTATCAGTATTAGTAGTATCATCATATTATTGGCTATATTCTTCCATAATCTTTTTACCCCATGGGTCTGGTATTTTCATAAAATATAAACTATTGTAATACATTTTTGTATTATCTTCTTCTCTAAATTCACATTTGTAATATAGTTCTTCGAAGCTACATGTGTATGCTTCTAAGTAGCATATATCACATATTTCAAGCCTAGTTAGCTTTCTCATATTTTTCATTCTTTTTCTATCTAATTCTTGCTGATAATCGGCTTCCCAATCTTCTCCTAATAATTCTCTTCTTATTTCACTTTCAAATCTTGTTAGGATTTGTTCTTGGGATTCATTTTCATTAGGGTTTTCCCCATATAATACTTTATTTTTATTATTAACACTTAATTCCATAAACCATTGTGCAGCTATTCCTACAAAAGAAGTCTTAAGAAATTCAATGCTATTATGTCTATTTAGATTATAAAATGCTAATGCAATCTTTATGGATTTTACCCAAGCAGTTATCATTTTATCTCTATCTTTGACACAATCTAAGTTTAACCATATACCCTCATGACTGATGGGACTTTCTTGATATTCTCCAGGTGTTTTATATTCTCTCTTAGGTCTTCTACTTGGCCTAAAATATTGACTTTGTGATTTTTTCATTTCGTATGTTGGTATTTCTTTTCTAGTATAGGAAGCTCTATTACTAGATTCACCTCGGTCAAAGACTCGTGGTTTTGATTCATTCATTTTTAAATGTTCAATTCTTTTTTCAATATCTTCCAGATTTATGAAGACATTATCATCTTCTTCATCTGTTTCAGATTCTTCATTATTATTAGATAATTCTTTTAATCCATTATCTGCATCTGCACTTAACATTCTTAAACTTATTAATTTTTCATTTCCTTTTATTTTGTTAAATATTGGCCTTACCATAGGTTGAATTTCACTGCTTTTCTTTTCATTAAAATAAATTATTGTATCTTGTAAAATTTTATTCTTTTCTTGAATTATCATAAGTAATTCTTCCATATTATTATCAATTCTTTGTACTTCAATTTTCTTGTAATTTTCCATGTAGGTTTATGGCAAATTTATTCCCAAGTTGTTCAACGATTTTTTCTATTTTACTTAGTTAGCATTCTATCTTATTTAATCTTAGTTCTATAGAATTCTTATTTATTGTATCTATAATTTTTTGTTTTAATAATTCCAAGTCTTCGATTTTGTATTCGTTTATTATTTGTTTAATATGTTCAAATTCTTGACTCATTTGACTTCCTAATCTTTTGATTTGATCAATATTTTCATCATTAACGTTTTTTATTTCTAGTATTTCATTAGCACTTTCTATATCATTTATGCTTAAATTAGGGTTTCCTAATTTATTTAATAAATATAGAGAAATTATTTCCCCACATGTCGGAATCATTTATTAAATCAAAAGGTTGAAATCTTCCATATGTGTATCCTCTTTGCCTATAACTAGAAGGTGGAAACCTGCTAGTAGCTATATTTTGAGAAATTATTAATGGGTCAGGTAATTTATCCATTATACCATCTGCATAATATTTCGTTACTTTCTATTAGATATTTGTGACATATAATATCTTTTATTTCTTTTGGAATATAATTCTTCTCTAACCCTTTATTTATTAGGCAGAGTTTAAGCATAAATAAGTCTTTATATCCTAGTAATATATTACTAGAAGGGTAATATTTACTTATAATTCTTTTATTATTCCAATTATATTCTTCTCTTTGCTTTATAGATAAAAGTCTATTATAATCTATTATAAGATCTTTGTGATAATCTTCAACAGAATTAATATTCCACTGTTTTCAAGAAAAATTATTTCTAGAAACTTCTATCCTTATTCTATCTAATAAGAGCTGATCTATATTTAAATCTCTTCTATTTATTATTATTAATTCTCCAATTCAATATTCTTGAGCTTTTGATAAATATAATTGCATTAACTATTTAATCTCTAAATTTCTTCTTTCTTGTGAATAATATTGCATATGTTGACCTATATTATATCTTATAGTGTTACTATCAATCAATAAATTATATCCCTCAGGATTAATATTATAAATAATTAGATCATCTTCCATTTTTAATTATTTATACCAATTACTTGGCTCTGATACCAGTTTTGCGGATTTAATTTGGAATCAATTCAATTAATTTGAAATAAATTTAATTTAATTAATTAATTACTAAATATAGGGGTGTGAATGAAAGAAATGTTTAACTTTTGAAAATTTTTAATTTAGGAATTCAAGGCCAACTATGCTTCGGAGCTTTTAACTTTTTCCATTGAAATTACATTCGCAAACGCACCCAATTAAAAGAAATAATAATAATAATAATAATAAAATATTTCAGTCGTCCTTTGTTCAGTCATTCAAAGCCCATTAACTATCTATTTCAACACACGTCCCAATATTGTCAGTTCAGCAATCATAAACCCATTTAAAAACGTATTCTACTATTTAATAAAGATATTATTTAATAATCACCAAACTAACAATTCACAAGTCGGATTATACAGAGATGCTAATGTAGCAAGACTAATCATAATAAGTTGATTTTCATTTATGTCCAATCATGCTATTTTAACAAAGAACTCTCGAGCATTTGTATATCCAACAGGTAAAATTTTAAAATAATATTTGCCAATGTCCGACGAAGAGAAATACTAGCCATAAGAAATTAATTCATTAATTTACCCTTTTTTTCAAAATAATATTTGCCAATGTCCGCCACTAAATAATGCAAAGCCGAATTCCACTTACCAAAAAAAAAGGCATTCTACTATTTGAAAAAAAAAATCGAATACTCATTGTATACATGACAAAAACTCACCGCCACCGAACCATATTGGTTTGAAATAGCTTTCAAATGAGATTTAAAATTACATACACAAAACACATCCAATTAAAAAAAAAATACAAATAATAAAACATTTCAGACGTCCTCGGTTGAGTCGTCAAAAATCCATTTAAAACCTATTAGAACATAAGATATATGGGTGGTTAACAAATCCCAATATTGTCCTCCATCCTTTCTGCACTTCTCTTCTATCAACGGACAGTTATAGATCCATAGTCTCAAAAGTGCGGTAGGTAGGCCCTTCTCTGGAAAGTATTTGAGCTTGGGACAATCCCAGAGGTCCAATTCAGTGAGGTTTTGAAGATCAACAATTGAAGAAGATATGCGTTTCAAATTTGGAAAATTTCCAATCTTCAGAGAGTCTAGAAAAGGAAGCGTGGTTCCTAATCTTATGTCCTCTTTCTCTGGTGGAAATGACACCATGTCGTCATCACATCCACTGATTGTCAGTTTTCGCAGAGAGGAGAATCTGTGAAATCCCCGGCCCCACTCAATCGTTGACTTCCAAATCTTCATATTACGCCAAATCTCAAGTGAATGAAGGTTGGTGGGAAGGCCATCTTCATCAAGGCTTGGAAGCTTATCTCTTATTTTTAATTCTTGAAGAGAGGTCAGATTGTGCAATCCCCCTTCGGGTAAGGCCTCTAGTCTCCCACACCAACCGATATCGAGCTTATTCAGTTTCGCACAAGGCAATCCCCCTTCGGGAAAGGACACCAGATTTCCACAACCCCATATTTCAATCTCTTGAAGCTGGCGGAGATTATGTAAACCACTCGGTAAAATTTTCAGATTTTCACAAGAAGAAATGCTGATTATTTCAAGAGATGTGTTGTTGTCCAACCTTTCTGCTATTGACTCCAGGTTTGGACATCCCCAAACAGAAAGGAACTTAAGAGACTGAGGTAGATTGCCAACTTCAAGGGACTCAAGCGTGGCAGGTAACTCGTTTTTTGAAAATATACATGTCAGAGATCGACAATTCTGAATCTTCAAGTGCTCAAGAAGAGATGAGGTGTACCTTCTGCTGCTGCTGCTGCTACTCTGGATGCCCTCTTCCACTGTCAAAGTCCTCATATTATCGCAATCATGGATCTCCAACTGCTTAAGGCTCGGTGGTAGCTGGACTCCAGCAATATATGTCAACGAATGGCAATACCAAATACTCAAGATCTCGAGAGATGAATTGGTGTCGCACATCCATGCCTCTGGTAACGATTTCAGTGCATAACAACACTGAATTGATATTTTCCTCAACTTGGAAGGCAGAGCAACCTCAGGAAAGGAAACAAGGGAACTGCAGCTGTCGATGTATATCTTTCTCAAGGAACTAAGGCTGAGCAAAGATTGTGGCAGCTTCACTAGGCCTTCGCAATAATTCAATGCAAGATATTCAAGTCTGCATGACAACTCGAAGAGCTGCTGTTGGTCTTTTTCTTCCTCCGCCACCAAGGATTGAAGTTTGGGACAGCTTGTAATCTTTAGCCTTTTGAGAGAGCAAATGTCTTGCAGTAATCCATTATGACTCTTCCATATATATGTTTCATTTTTTATTTTTCTTATCTTCAATTCTTCCAATATTGGTAGTTGTGGCTTCAATGGCCCTGCGAGAAACACTTGATTTGATGTATCTCTACAAACCACTGAATTCTGTGACCCGAGATGATCAGTAGCACTTCTCCACACAACCTTTTTACATCCACCGATTTTCAATTTGCAAAGAGCTGGAAGACTCGTAACTGAAACTAAAAGTTCTTCACATTCTTCAATAACAAGCATCTCCAATGCAGGAAGGTACTCTGGAAATGTTCCTCGCAGTTTAGAACATCTTATAATATGAAGCTCTCTTAATTTAGGAAACCCTTCAACTACTCCCTGACTGGATCGATGAGGAATCCAGTCTTCCCATTCTTGCATGTCTTCAAAACGAAGAGTCTCCAAGCTTGGAAAAGGAATTGGAGAATCATTCCCATAGAACTCTGAACCCAATCTCTTTACGCTTGTCATTCCACGTACTTCCAGCTGCTTTAGAGAGGGTAGTTGCCCGACTGATGGTAGGGTAGTACACATGCCACAATTTTCAAATTTTAGGGATACCAAATTTGAGAATGAGGAATCTCCTAACCAAGTTGGAAATTGTGTGCCTCCATAGCCACGAATACAAAATTGTTTCAGATTTTTATGGGGTTTTAGCATGTCAAGCACGCTCTTTTCAGTTCTTGCCTCCCTAGAAGACGAATCGGTACTGCATGTCCATTGAAGCATTAACACCTTAAGCTTCTTTCCATCCAATTGAGCCTCCTTTGCATCACCAAGGTCTTTTACATTCTCCAATTTTGAAATGTTAAGTGTCCCACGAAGATGTATCAAAGACTTTAGCTCTCGTAACCTAGAACCACTGTCTTTTCCCACAATAAAATTACACAACGTCTGAAGACACGTCAACTTACCAATTCCTAGTGGCATTTCCTCCAAAAAATCTGTATTTGAATTTTTGAGATGATGCAATTTGACTAGGTTTCCCATGTCAGCACACAGCTTCTTCAGTCGATTACAATCTTCCAACAGAAGAGTATGCAAATTGTAAAGCTTGTTGACTGATTCCGGTAAAGTTTCAATCCTGGTTCCAGATAGATTAAGATACCTTAAATACCTCAAATCACCAATTGAATCTGGTAGCTCGGAGATGTGATATCCGCTCAAAGAGAAGACCCTCAAGCGTTGGAGTTTGAACAACTTAGGAAGAATGCTATGAGCCAAGTATCCATGCGAACTATTTGACAAAGTTACTGGTAAAAGAGTTCGCAAAGGTTTGGTATGATAGAAGTCCTCGAACCTTTTAATGCCATCATATTTTCCACGAATGTACGACAGATGACGAAGATTTCTGGAAAAGCCTTGTTGCTTGTTAACCTCTGAGGTGTACTCCATTGTGAAGTATATTTCCCCCGCGGCCCAATGGGCAAGGTCGTTGATAAGGTCGTGCATCACAAATCGTGATGGATTGTTGCTTGATTGCTGGAAAAAAGATCTTGAATGTAGCTCCTTGAAGAACTTACGACCTAAATCTTCACTAGGATTCTCACTCTCTTTATGATCCAAGAAACCCACCGCACACCATAATAAAATTATCTCCTCCTCTTTAAATTCATAATCCTTTGGAAACAATGAGCAGTATGCGAAGCATTGTTTCAAAGTTGGAGAAAGATAATAATAGCTCACTGCAAGGGCTGGAATAATGTCACATTCTTCTGGTAATTCCCATTTCTTGTTACTGAGCACATCTTCCCACACACGTCTGTCATGCTCTCCACGTAAAAGTCCTCCAAGTGTTTGTGCTGCCAAGGGCAAGCCATCGCATTTGCTCACTATCATCTTGCCAATTTCCTCCAATGACTTATGTGAACTGAAATCTCGCGTCCCCAAAGAATGTCGAGCGAGTACAGCTAGACAATCATTATATGACAGCTTTTTTAATTGGTAAGCTGAAACAGTGCCCATGATATCTGCAACCTTGCGATTGCGAGTAGTGACAATAATCTTACTTCCCTGTGCGCCAGCTTCAAATGGACGTCTGAGTTGAACCCAATCATTGTAATTCTCGTTCCAAACGTCATCTAAAACAAGCAAAAATTTCTTTTGAGACAACTGCTTCTTTAGCTCCTCTTGAAGCTTATTCAAGTTGAGATTATCCACATTCTGGTCAGCAACAATGGATGTCAAGATTGTTTTTGTTAGCCTGCTAACATCGAAATCATTAGAGACACAAGTCCATGCCTTGAGATCAAAATGATCCTTCACTCGACCATCATTATAGACAAGCCCAGCAAGAGTGGTTTTACCCAGCCCACCCATGCCTACAATAGGTATAACAGAGAATGCACCATCGTTGCTTAAATCATCCCTCAACAACAATTCAAGAATTTCCTTCTTTTCTGTTTCTCTGCCATATACTTCGGCTTCAGTCACCAAAGAACTTGTCTCTGGTCTTTGCCTCTCTTTTGTGGTCCTTCCTGCTGAACTTACGTTCAAACCCAGCGAGTTTCTCTGTGTCTCAATACCTTGAAATCTTTCGTTGATCTCTTTGATTTTAGACATCAAGGCATAATCGAACTGAATCGATCGTGGAGTACAATTGGTGCAGCAAGTAGGAATGAGCTTCCGAAACTTACTTGTTCTTGTACGACTGCTACTGGGTTGATCATGCAGCAACTTCCTCCGGAAAGCCTCAGTTTGAAACTCATCCAACAAGTCTTCAACATCATAAACCAAGTTCTGAAGCTCGCCAAGCCACAACTTCACAGACTGATCACTCCTCTTCTTCTCCTCCGCATCATCAAGCACCGCCTTGATCATCACCAACTTGTTCTTCCACTTCATTAGATCGGCCTGGATTTGCTCTTGGCGTGCAAAAAACAGAATCCCCTCTGAAGCTAACTTATTGACCAGCAAATCAACGGACGCCGTCAGGATTGCCTCTCCGATGATTGACATTTTTTTTTGGGGTTTTTTTGGACAAAGAAAGAAACAGAGTTATGAGTTCATGGAAAGCAAAGTGAGAAAGTAAATTAGCTGAATGAGTTTGTGATTGTGAAGGGTCTAGCAAGCGTAGAAATCAAGCAAAACCCACAATAAAAGTGAAAAAGAAAAACGGAGCCCACCACCAATATAAAATCAGAGGAGCACAGAAATGAGCAAATAATAAAATAAAAAAAAAGCCAAGACAAGCATCATAACTTTGCCTTACATATTAAATCAAAATCAAAGCCAAACCAAGAATCTTTCCTTCGCTTGACAAGATTAATTGGACATTACACATTACTTCTCAGAGAATAAAACTTAACTTGTAAAGAACCAAAGCCATCAAACCCTTTCTTCATCTTGTATGTCAGGAATATAATTAGCTTGGAATAAAGCTACATGTACTCTTCTCCTTTTTCCATTGCTACGGGTTCATCTCAAATGTTTGAAGAGAGTCTATCAATTCTTCCACGCTAAGAATATCAACGTTCTTGCCTTCTCCAATTGTTGAGTACACAACAAAAATGTTGAATATGGAGGAAAATGGAACGCATCTATCTTCGCTTTAGAAGTCTTCTACTCATAAAGCAAGCTAAAATAAAAAAAATTTTAATCTCTCTTTTATTACTACAAATACACTTCTATCTTTTATAATTACTATGACAATGATAATATGTGTCATCATATTATATTCATATCCTGTCCAAATAAGATACAACAAAATTTTGTATTAACAGAAATTCGACTCATTTGTTAAAGGTACATATTTAATAAACTAATAACACTATTAAAATAACGTGTTTGAGGAACCGGACATTGGTGAATTAACCAAAGGATCAATGAAAGAATTTTAAATAACAAATTGGAAACTACACTGTTTTTTTTTTTTCCTCCCCTTTTCCTGTAATTGTACAGGGGATGGGACCCATTTTCAGATATTCTCAAATTCACTTATTTACAAAAGCAATACAAAACGGTTTCTTTTTATTTTGAAACATTATATGGAATCAAGTAACAGTGATACAAAGAGAAAAGTGGTAATTCTCTAATTGTTTTTTTTTTAAAGATATGGTGGGGTTGGGTTATTTGCAAAGTTATTAGTGTGGGGTCTATTTGTTTTTGTTTTAACTTTATTAATTAATTAGTGAAGCAAACATGTAATGATTTGTAAAAGGATCATTAGCATCTGATTATTGGGAGGTATTATGGAGAAGCTACGCTTAGTATTTACAATTTATGCAAGATGAGTTTGTAAAACTTGTTAATTTCGATGAAAATGTAGCGTTATTAAGTTATTAATTCATTAAGTTAACTTGAGGTATTAATATTCACTAATTGTGGTGATTAATTTATTTAACTTGTCATAATTTTCAATTAAGAATGAAGTTCAATCAAATATGGAAAAAAGGATGTTCTTTTTTTTTTTTAGATTTTTAATTCCTAGGATTTGATTTCACTCTGTTTCTATTGTTGATGTTGCTGAAGAGGCAATAGCAAAAGCTTGCTGACTGTCATCAAAAGCTTGTATCTCATCTCACAAATCGGCAAATAGCGGTTGGTTTCTCTATAGGCACAGCCATCATGAATTGAAAGTAACAACACTCACCATCGAAAATTAATTTTAACAACACCACCAATAATTTAGCAAGCCTCGCATGCTCATGCTTCAGCAACTGGACATTAGTGAATTAACCAAGGATCAATGAAAGAATTTCAAAAAATAAATTGGCAGGGCTGGCTCTAATAGTTTGGAGGTCTTAGGCTAATTTTTTTTATTTTGGAAGCCTTTCTACATTAAATAACATAACTCTCAAAGAAATATTAAATAGCTCAAAATTTAACTATCTTTAATAATATATTGCATTTCAACAATTATCAACAAGATCCTTTAAAAAAAGAATAATAAACACATATCGATTTATTTCTAAAATAGCATTAATGTTCACCATGTTTATTACCATGTTTATTAAATTTGATCCAATTATCAACATTTTTGCTATTTAATTCACAAACTTCATAGCTGATTCAAGCCATCTGTTAATATAATAAATAAAAAATACAATAAGCTTAAAAAACAAGAATAATAATAATTTAAAATATAATTATTAGAATGATAGCAAATACAAAGTTGCTTAGTTTAGATGAATATGATGGCAAGGTGTTAGATGTTTGAATGAACTTTATTGAGATCAAAAGAATTTTCTTTGTAAATATGAGAGCAAAAAAAAAAAATTTTTTTTAGTTGAGTATCGTTGATTCAATATTATTAATTTTTGAAATTTGAAATAGAGTTAATAGAATGCTAAAGACTCTCAAGTTCATTGGCTCGAACTGAAGAAAGAATTTGAGACTTCTAGAGTTGTGAAGGTGAAAGTTGATGAGACGTTTGTGTTTAAGCTTAATGAAGCCATGAGAGTTGATTGACTCTAGCTCTGATACCAAATTGAAGTATATAAAGCTATTTGATATCGTTTGGTTTCCAAAAAAATGAAAGAAAATTTTAATGAGCTTGAGAGAACAAAATTTACTAAGAACGAATCAATTAATTTCATTAACAGAATTGTGGTTACCACGATACAAGCTTTGAGAAGATTCCACCGCACACGTGAAAGGAATGAGTTGTTACATCAAACATTTCCAGCTAGCTAACAGATACAAAACGAATGGTAACCACCTTGCTGACTCAGCTGCCACATCAGCTAGGGTAGTTAACTAAACTAACTAACTTAACTAACACATACATTCAACAATGACAGGCGAGTTGTGCTGGTGAATTCTTCAACAGCCTGATTCACTCGTGGCTAGATTTTCACTTTAATCCATATATAGAATATGCTATGTAGCCTGCTGTTGTATTAATAATCAAAAAAATTTGATTGATAAAAGAGATTTGATGTGGATTTACAAACAAAAGATGGCCTTTTGATTCTTTTTCTTTTTATTTGTTACGGTGAGTAACAAATCCCGACATTACCTTAACTTAGATCAAGAAATTTGCTTAATGAACAACGATTTCATAGAAATATATACAGAGTATGCCCTGTTTTTAAGTTTTGCGTATTTATTAAAAAAAAAGGAAAAATTTTGGATTTGATTTAAAAAAAAAATAGAGCTTTTAATTAATTAATAAGAATAGGATTTGGACCCTTTACTAGTTTTCCTTCTCCTAATTTAATTTGTCGTTAGCTTTGAATAATCTAATTATAAAGTTAATTTCTAGAAAAAAAAATTCAACGTTAAGATTTCATTTTATATTGTAACCTAATTATTAATAATTAAATTCATTCAATTTGACTTTTAATGACTTTCTAAAAGCACACAATTTTATTTCCATTCCCAACTATTTCCGTCAATGTCAATCCTTTCTTTTTTCAAATCCCCGAGTTGCAATCAAGCAGTAAAAAAAGAAATGAGAAATTATTTCAATCTTAAAAACGAGGTCTCAATAAATTTGTCATGCAGAAAAAAAAAAAAGCTTAACTAAGACATTGACTTAGTTTTATAAAATTTAAATATTTTGAGAATACAAATCAAGTAAAATAACTTATATACCCTTAATGATCAAATTAATTTAATAATAAATTATAAATTAAGGAGAAAAATTACAAGTAAAGAAATGTCATAAATATCTTTAATAGTTTTCCCGAACTTTATTTAATAGTAAAAGTTACAAGTAGGGAAATAGAGAAAATTTTTAAATTAATCCATATGATTTAATAGGTTTCCCCAAACTTTCATAAAGTCCAGAATCTTAGACCAATACAGTATTTTATATATATATTTATATATATATAGTCTTTCTCTCATGCGGACGCTCTCATTTTTTTATGCAGTACGCTAGAAAACCACATGGTTTAATAGTGTATCTAAATTAGGGGGGGTAAAAAAAAGATGCCCACACCTCAGAATTTCTATATACATATATATATAAATGTTTCATTTTAGGATTCTGAATTTGTTAAAATCTGAAAAACCTATTAAGCTATGTGGTGGTTTAATAGCTATTAACCTATTATAATAGCTGTGAAAGCTATCCAGCAATATGATTTAATAATATAATATCATAATGCAAAATGGCCTCTATACATATATAATTAGATGGGAAACTGGTGGTTTGTTTGTCCAAGGCATCAAACCAAAAGAAGACACACACCCCGCAATCACAAATGACAAAACAAATATTCAACTTGTGATGATTGAGAAAAAAAAAATTGACAAGGACACTCTTCACCTTGCTAGTATAGGTAATGCACAAGTAATTAAAAATAAATTAAGTAGTCCTCACAGCAATCATAATAAAATGACATATGGGGAACATATATAGATATATAGCTAGCTAGTAATATTATTGGATGCATATATGCACGACCAAGGAGTTGTATGTAGCCTGTAGATTCTCCACTAAACTTTTACTACCAATCTTTTGAAAATTTCTGTGAATTATGAGCAACAAATGACAAATTGCTCTTAGGTAAGGGTAGATTTCTTTTCTCTTCCTTTTTTTTAATTTTAAAGAAAAATTCATAATTAATCTAACAGCCTTGTGTCGCGACACGTACCGGATAAATTCATAATGGGCATTTTAAAAAAAAATTCATACATATAACCACTCATAATCAACAAGCATATATATATATATACAGTCCCTGAGTTAGATGAGAGAGATAAAATCAGATGCCTCATGGAGAATTCAGACTACAAAGTTACATACATCAATCTCAAAAGTACAATTTTCTCACATACCAGAATATAATTTATCAAGTTAGCATGGCCCCATGACTATATTATCACATTATCAAATAAATGCTGCAAAATTTTCAAATCTATAATTAGCTAGCAAAGTTTGCAAACAAGCAGCTTCTCAGAAGCACCATTCCAACTAATACACAATACCTCCGATTCTGACTCTAATCCTTCGTGAAGTAATGGATGAATCTTTCAAGAAATGGCAGCAAAGGGTACCTCGGCACCCACTTCCTGCCTCAACCTGCTCTTCAAAAAGCCTACAGAGGCTGCTTGAAGAACAGTTTAATGGGGAAAGGAGAATATTATCAGAGCAGTTGAGTAACATGACAGTGTTACGTGTAGATATGTTAAAGGGTGAATCATCATCAAGCCTAAAGCCTCCTAAAGTGAGATCAGAAGAGTAACAAGTGTTTTCTATTATCAGGGGAGGGCTTATAACAAGCTTATAAGAACTCGGATTAATGCTGCTGATTTTATTGTAAAAACCTTCAGCTGACAATAACTGTAGAACATCATTTTTGCAATACACTCTATACCTGGGGTCTCCACAGTTTTCATTTCTGCTAAGAGGATATGGAACTTCAATGCTGCCACATTTGGGACAAGCATTGTGACCTGACACATGGATTACTAAGATAGTACAAAAGATATAACAAGCATCATTTTCACTCTTGTGCTAAAAACTGAAGGTGAGGAAAACGTCATAGTGAAGCAAGAAAAACTAGAGCTTTAGGAGCCTATTTATACAGCATTAAAGAGTGAACCGCGGAAACAAAATAATAAAGTATCGAAATAGGTACTAATTACATGCAGGAGAGTGAACACTGAAAAATAATTCCAGGCCTAATCAAAATGCAGTTTTCTTAGCGCATTACCACTGAACCTTTGATCTGACACCTGTTAGGATCTTTGATATGTTGGTAGGATTTTTAAATAGTATCACTAATAATTACTGCATTAAATACTTATTATCAAGTTTTATGCACCCCCATGAACTTTAAAGCTTATTAGCTATAACATGGACAGCCCAAATAAGTCCGGCATTGAATATAAAACTAGTAAGTCCGATCCTCATCATTCAATCATTCAGTCATTACTTTGGTGTCAATTGAATCGAATACCAATGATTAACAAAATAACCAGCAACATGTGGTATCACAGCAAGTGAAACATAGAACACAATGGATCAAATACACCAGAATCAGCCACCTTCTATAAGTGAAAATGTGTGAAACCATTGACTGAATGTCAAAATCATGTGATAGGTCTAGGAGAACATTTGAGAAGTGAAATTTTACCAACCATTCCACCAAAAACAAAAAGTGAAATGACTTCAATCAAATCTACTGAGACTAGCAACAATTTTCTGAAGAATAGAAAATGAAATCCAGCATCACCAATGTAAAAAAAATAAAAATGAAATCCAAAATCACCATTGAAAAAAAAAAGACATCAACACTAATCTACTTGCATAAAAACTGAAGAAATTAAAAGATATTCTTAAATTTAAAAAAATAAAATTGAAAACCCGAGATCGAAGACCGAGAGATCGAAGCTGACAGAATCAATAGTTGTTCTACTGTTCTAAGTCGAGAGATCGAAGCTGAGATTGAGAGATCGAAGTTGAAAGTGTGAGATCGAAGCCGAGACTGAGAGATTGAAGTTGTAAAGAAGATGATGAGATGCTGCCGAAACTTGGAATGGTTTTGTATGATCAAAAGCTGTCACCAGCGCTCTTTATCGCCGGTGACATCTGCTGGAAGTGGAGAGAGAGGATCGGCCGATTTTGAGTGAGAGGCTATGGCGTTACGAGAATTAGGGCCTTTTCCATTTAGAATTGTTTAGGGATAAAATTGGAAAATTAAAATTAAGTGAGGGTGAAATAAAAAAATCATAGCTTTTAATGGCATGGAATTCAAATTTCCTTACACATTTAGAAGGAAACCAAATTCCTCAAATATTGGAAATTGGGGTTGGAAAGAAATTTATTTTCCAGCTGATTTTTGCCAAGCGAACAAAGGAAATTGTATAGGAAATGGAATCCTGCCTTAATTTCCAGCAAACGAACATGACCTTAGGACATGAGTTCTAAGTCACCAAGGGGTGAGTAATGTTAATGTTCCTAAAATAAGAAAAGATTTAATTATAACAACTTATTTAATGGCTAAAAATATTTATTTGATTTATTTAATGGCTAAAAATATTTATTCCATTCCAAAAGCTCATTATTTTTAATTGTTGGTGCTGTTTAGTTGTATTTTGAGTGGAGTTTTTGGAGATTAATTAAGTTATTTTGTCTCTATTAATAAAAGTATAAATTTTAGACTTTTGAGAGTAAAGATTATATTATTTTTTAAAAAATTAAATTATTTAAAACACCCTTATTTATTTTATTATCTTATTTCATTCATCTCATAATATATCTATAGTATACATGTTTGTTAAAATAATTTTATAATTTTTAATAAAAGATCTCATCAACAACTAAGTAAATTAATTTTTTTTTTTTGAGGAAAACTCTACTAATAAAAATTTTACTTAAATAAATTTTATTTGAAAAATTATATCAAGCGGAGCATTTAAAAATAAAAGATATTAATAATTAAAAGGCCTAATCTGCCCTTGTAATCTATGTAATGTCTATCACAATCCAACTTTTGTTATTGGAATAATTCACAACTTGCCCTTGGACCAGCTGCTCGATTACATACGTATTGTCACTGATTTCATATGCTTCAATTACAGTGTGTGAAAAATTAGAAGCGTTAAAAGGGTCAAAATTGAAAACCCATAAAGTTTTGTGATTATTTTCATAAATTTCCCCACAATAATTGAGCGAGTCTCACATGTTTTTGGATTATTCGTGCAAATTTAATTTGGCATCATTCGCGGTCTGGTCAATGGTGAGGAGTGCAAGCAGCTGAAATCCATTTTGGATCAATACACGCCTGCATCAGGACAACTCTTTAATTTGGAGAAATCTTCCATGTTTTCAGCCCTACTGTGCAGCACCAGATCATAAATGAAATTAAGGGGATTTTCAATCTTAATGGGGTATCGCATCATGAAAGGTATCTTCGACTTCTATCCATGGTGGGAAGGAATAAAATGCAGTATTGTCACAAGATAAAGGGATGGATATCGCAATTGTTTTCTTGTAGAGTAAAGGAAGTTCTTCTGAAATCAGCTGTTCAGGCCATTCCAACATATTCGCGGCAGTTGTGTGTGGCTATTCAAAAACTAACAGCTGATAATTGGTGGGGCAGCTCTGCTCAGTTACGATGTATTCACTGGTTTGCATGGACGAAGATGTGTTATCCAAAAAAAGATGGGGAGTTGGGTTTTAAAGACTCGATTGCTTTCAATAAGGCAATGATAGGCAAGTTGTGCTGGAGAATTCTTCAGCAGCCTGACTCACTCATGGCTATAACTTTGAAGGCCCAATACGTCACAAATGGAGATTTCTTTAGCAGCAAATGGAAATGTAACTCAACTTACGTTTGGAAAAACATTTTACAGGGATTGTCGCATAATATTCATTTACAGAGACAATTGGCTTCCTAGGCCTACGACTTTTAAACCTGTATCGCCTCCCCTCCTGTCAATTGAAGCAACTGTCGCTGATTTAATATTGGAGGGCAAAACTTGGAATGAACAACTTGTCAGAAGTTGTTTCCTATCCATGGATGCAGATTTGACACTAAAGTTCTCCTTACTCACTCTATAAAAATTAAGAGTGGATTTCAAGTCACTTTATTTCTTATTTATGCAATTCCTACTTCAAGTTCTAGTAAGTTCTTTTTTATTAAGTATTTTAATTAAGTATTTAAAGTGAGTAAGCATAGCATTGTTCTTTCTCAATCAATTTAATACTATGTTTATTAAGGGGCGTTTGTTTTTTTGACTTAATGACTTAATTTCATCTAGTTAAGTCGTTAAGTCCGTTTGTTTTTTTAACTTAATAAAAAATTTCAATCATTAAGTTATTAAACTAATTTTTTTAGCTTTTTTCTTAATCTAAAAAATCTTAATGATATCATTAATGATATTAGCATGACCTAATATCCTATGCCTTGCTTATCTAGTTTGAACTTGCATTGTGTTCATTGATTATATTTATGTATTGGAAATGTAACATTAGGTGCATCTGTTATTCACCCTTACAACTCTTGTCTACATAGTTTGCAACGTGAAGCTCATAAAATAACAAACTTATGAATGTTGGAATATGATAATCTTGTGCCTCTTTGTAGATGTGGTTAACCTTTATTCTGCTCGAACGGCATCATGTCCCTCTTTGTTGTATGATCATCGTCCTTTTCAAGTGAACAACGATGATTATGAACGAGTCTGTCACATTCCTAAAAAGAAGGTTTTATTTAATTGTCTGCTCATTGTCTTTGGCTTATCCTAAAGTGCATACTTTTTTTTTTTTTGCCTACTTTGTGTTTTTAGGGTGCCAATTTCAGGGACTTACCAGGTGTACTGGTTGGTCCAGACAACAAGGTTCAATGGGACCCATCAATGGATAGAGTGATGCTTAAATCTGGGAAACCACTGGTACTAAATTGCTAAATTGTGCTTGTAACTTTTTTTTATTTCATTAAATTTCCTGTTTACATAATGAAGTTACTATTGGTTTAATTATTCGTAAAGGTCCCTGATTACGCCATGAAGTTTGAACAGCAATCATCAACCAAGTAAGAGCTATATATTATAATCGTATGTTTGTGCTCTGTTTTACTTGTTATGACTTCATCTCTAAATCGTCTTATATATTGATCGAATACAGACCATTTGGCCGTCTATGGTGGGATGAAATTGTCAATACAGTAGTGACAAGAGCTCAACCTCACAATCGGGTTAGCCTCTGTTAATACACTATTATGCTATATTCATATTTGTGTTTACTCATTCGCCTCTTCATTTTACCATTCTTTTCCTAGATCATTCTTCATCCTTCACAAGATCGAGTATTGACAATCCGTGAGAATGCAAGATTGCAAGGGTTCCCTGACTACTATCGACTTTTCGGACCTGTGAAGGAGAGGTAAATGAAATTAAATTGGTTCTCTTGTTAAATATTTGCTGAGTGCTACTAGCATCTTGCTGACTTGTCAGTTGTCACTGAGAGAGCATGGGCGTTGTTGAGGTTTCCTACTTCCATTGCCATTGTTTATTCGAAATTGAATTGTGATCTTTGTGATCCTTTGAATGATTGGGTCCTTTCCATTTTTTAGTGGCATTCCATGATGAATTGGCACGTTTTGTGACCCAAGATTAAACCATGTGGTGCTTTTATCATCATTGATCCCATTTCCATTCCGCTTTTGGCTTTTAGGGATTTTAAGGGTAAGCAACTTGCAAGCTTCTTTTGCCACCAATCCAAAAGGCCAAAACCAAATAAAGAAAGCAACTTGCAAGCTTCCTTCTTGTCCTCTCATTCTCTAGTTGCCGTGCTCTTACTATTTTCTTGGTTTATGAAAACGCAAAATATAAAACATTATTTAATTTGATATGATTTCGAAGGATAATGGGGATGAAAAATGACAAAAAATAAAACATTTATTAATTTTATAAAATTCCAAAGGATAATGAGAATTAGGGAGCAATGCATTGGAAATTGCACTAGAATTGGATGTGGATAAAAATAAAAGGTGTTTTCTTTGGGGTTTTAATTTAAAAGAGAGAAATATAAGTTGTATTTTACTAATTAATCGAAAGATGAAAAATTTAAAAAGCATTTATCAATCAAGGGAAAAAAATTATGAAAAGATTTAAAACAAATTTCACTAGTATTTTCTCAAACCAAGAATTGCTACTGCGAATACCGGGCAACGAACAGACAATTTCCACTTTTTATATATATTATTATATAAGTGGGTCACTTGTCTAAAGCCGGACGGTCAGTAACCACCGGCATTGTTATGTAACTTCCGTTTTGAAACATTTATCAGCTAATGTGAAAGTATCCGTGAGGGCCCCAACCCTTTATAAAATGTAATATTAAATCCAGTGTTGAAAAATATTACAACTTAGATCCATCTTGTATTTTTGTTGTTAGAGGTCGATAAAAGGTCCATTCGGGATTGTTGCTATGTAGTTGGGCTTTATAATAAAATACAATTATTTATATCTATTTTACCATTCGAACTAAGTAAAAAATTTATTTAAATTAATACTATATATCTAAGTCGTTCGGTTGATACAATTTAATTTCGGATCAAAATCATATAAAAAAAGTTAAAAGTGTTTATTTTTATTATTTCATGACCTTCTAACAAACTAAAAGGGGTCACAAAAAGGTTGATACCACTCACCATACACGTATAAAACATCATGACCTTTTCTCTTGCTCTGCATAAAAATATTATATAAAAAATAATAATAGCTGTATGTATGCATATATAGATCTAGTTACGGTGCAACTGTTATATCATACCCTTCTTTTTGTTTTTTTGTGCTACCATTATTGGATTTTATACAAAAAGGAGTTTCAAGGGACGTGTTTATTTGTTTACTAATAAGATAATTCCTGATATTTGCTAAAAATTTAAAAAAGCCAAAGTCCACAAAATTTTGTACTAACATCTTTCTTCTCGAATTCTCTCAGCAAGAATCACTAATCATCATCATTTTGTTACATCACTCACTTTCATAAGTTATATTCAAGAGATCAAACATGTTAGATGCATCAACAAAAACAATAAATAAAAAATTAAGATAGGTTTTGAATCTTTGTTAAAGCTCTCAAATTTTATCATTTGTTAAAATATATTTAACCTAAAAAAATATAAACTCATTGATATAATAAAGAGGATTTTTACTTTTAAAAATAATAATAATAACCTAATTATTAGAAAGTCTTAGAATTAGATTGTTCAAGGAAAAAATAGAGAGATACGTCAAGGAAAAGAGACATAGTAAAAGATTAAAAAATTTAATTTACTTACGTATGAATTTCATTGTAGATGATAAATAGAATGTGGGTATAAAAACATATTTATATGATTTTTTTTATTTAAAAAGTTCAATTTATTAGTGCTTATGTGATATAGAGCACATGAATCTTAAGGCAGCAGAGAAGTAGCTTCAGTGAGAATGTCATAATATCTCTTTTTTATTTAGGCTGATTATACATCAGGTTACTGATTATACATCAGACATATGCAATTACTATTTCAGCAGACAAATACACTGAGACTATAATATTACATTAAATTTTATAAAACACTTGTCCGGACGAATTAACCTTTACATTGAAGGGACTTATTGTCTACACTAGCATTTTGTGGGGGAGAAAAACTATTTACAAGTTAATTTTACTCAATTATGCTTAATTGAAGAAATTTTGAGCCTCTACTATAGCTGGGACTCGAATTTCTTGAGTGTCTTGGTTACCAATAGGCTACAAAAAGATATTATTTTAATTAAATTGTAACTATGGAATAGAGTAAGGGGTGCAGTCAAAAAAGACAAAAAGTGGGGGTATTGTGCAACCGTCGCACCATAGCTGGCTCCTGTACGCACGCAAGCACCAAAATACGGGAACGAGAAAGCAGACTTCTACTTTCTTCTTTCAATTTTCTAAAGCTCACGCTAGCTTTTTCTCTCTACTCCTTTCTCTCTCTAAAAGTAGAAACCGTAAATTGAGTGAACGTACGAAATGACGGCAGCGGTGGCGGTGTCGGTGGCGGAAGAGTTCTTGAGGAAATGCGAGGCGTACAGTGCGTTTCGGTCGGTGTTGGAGAAGCTGGAGGATCCGAGTAGTCGAACTCAGGCTCGGGTATTCCTTTCGGATCTTCAGAAACGGGTCAGTGACTCGGACGAGTGTCTAAAGATGTACCATTTCCAGATCCAAGATGTCATCTTGGACCAATGCGAAGGTACATTATTCTTGTTCATTTTTTCTTGTTTAATTTGGTTGACTTTTTTTTTTTTGGGGAGCTAGTGGTTTGACTTTCTTTGAATTAGTGACTAAAAAGTGATTGTTTGCTTTTCATATTTGGGAGTGGTTTTGTGGAAGATAGTTCGGAGGAAAAAGTGCTTTTGAATTAAGTGATTATTGGGAAGTAGTTTTTAAGTGCTTATGTGACATAAGAAGTGCATTGTAGAGAAGCAATTGTGCTTTTCGTATGTTTTAAAGGATTTTTGAGTAGTTCAGTTTGGTAGTTATCTAGTAGAGGACAATTAGGAGGAATAGTGCTTCTAATTTAGTGTTTTTTCAGAATGTGATTTATGTGCTTTTTAAAAAAAAAAAAAATTCAAGAAGTGCGTTTTAGAGAAGTAACTGCTAGGAGTTTTCCTGAAAGAAGCCAAAAAAAGAAAAGGGTCCTTTTGGTTTTTTTTTTTTGGTAGTTCAGGTGAAAACTTAAAGAAACTGCAGAACCTTTTTTTAAGAAAAATCTGATTTGATTACTTGAAAGCATTTATGATTGCGAGTGCTGCTAATCATTTGCATTTTTTTTTTTTATGCATTAACTTTCTTAACTTAGGGTGTTTATTTTATTATGATTATTTTCATTCAACAATACAATAGACTTTGGTTGGGTACACCTTAGTTGCATGTTTCTGAGCAACCAATGAGTGTCTTGAGAAAACTTGGGTGGAGTGCCGATCGTTTTCAGGATTCAGTTTCCAAGAAATCAAAAACTAAGTCATATTCGTAGTTTAAATTAAATTAATTTATTTTTTTTGTCTTTTTCTGTGAGCCCAGTGAACTTTTGTTTCCACTTTGTTCTCGTTTGTTTCTTTCCCTTCTTTTCCTACTGTTTCTTGA
The DNA here is from genome assembly GCA_030449835.1 of Clausena lansium. Taxonomy (NCBI): domain Eukaryota; kingdom Viridiplantae; phylum Streptophyta; class Magnoliopsida; order Sapindales; family Rutaceae; genus Clausena; species Clausena lansium. Next base: position 559,200 of record JASUUF010000146.1, on the reverse strand, counting down.
CAATCTAACAGAATTAAGCATTTACTTTTGGGGTAATTATTTACTCTAACTCAATATCTGAAGCTGACTTGGGAGTGGAAAGTTTGTTACTAAAAACACACTGTATAGTAGATAGAATTTGCTTTGTAGGTAACACAAATAATTACAGCTGTTAATTTATTTCAATAAGTTCGTACATCATTCGATAATAAGTCCAAGATTTTAATGGTTTTGTTTCCTGAAAATTTGTCATCAGTGCATGAATAAAATTCAATGGATGAACTTCTCTTAGATAATTCGAGTTCAATGTCACAGTTCCTCATATTATTGTATGAAACACTAATCTTGCTCTGTCCTTTGGAGCATTTTAATAATTGATGCTAATTCCTTCACCATTTTATTCGTCTTGCGCATAAATTATGCAATCAATAAGCCAACTCAACTTTGATCTTTCTTTGGTGAAAAATTTACAAGGCCACTAGGAGGTTTTTGTATGTCTCGTGCTAAGGCGGTCACCATGGTATCACTATGTAAATTTTCCCTACTGGAATTCATGATCCCTCATATACCACTCGTGGAGCTGCTTCTGGGGCTTTTTCAGTTTTATCCTTTTTAGCTTATTAACTTGTCCGCATCTGCATTATTATCTTTGTTATCATATGAAAGTTTCATTTATCATCTTCCCAAAATAAATATCCATGGTCATTGTTCACTTTTTTCCTTTAGATTCATGCCAGATTATGGTGCTGGATTTTCTGCTTTGGCACTCTATTGTTTCTAAGTGCAGGCTACCAAGGGAGAAAAAAATTGACAATTATGGTCATCCCCAGCATTTTTATCCCAGAAGATTGGTCGTTTACTTTCTATGAAGGACTGAATAGACATCCAGACTCTATTTTGAAGGACATGACTGTGGCTGAGCTTGGTTGTGGAAATGGATGGATAACCATTGCCATAGCTGAGAAGTGGTTGCTTTCAAAGGTTTGTTGTCTTTATGCCATGTGGGAGCTTTGTTTACTTCCTTTCCAGTGCCTTCAGGAGCTCCATCATGATTTCTCTCCTCATCATTTTCTATCTCCTTGTTTTGCAAGGCCACTTGATATTTATAAGTATCGGCGGTAGCACCAGATTATGGTGTTTAAATGCACTCCTATTCGGAAAAATTACATATCAATGAACATCTGAATTATCAGCTCTTCCTTGTCCAAAGTCTTTGTTGGAGTATATTGAAAATATAACCTTGTAGCAGTTCTTTTATGCCGTCCGAATATCCTTTTGCAGGTCTATGGCCTTGATATTAATCCCAGAGTTAGATCTCTTGGATAAATTTGTACTTAAATGCATTAGATGAAAAAGATCAGCCCATCTATGATGTGGAGAAGAAAACTTTACTGGATAGGGTGGAATTTTATGAATCGGATCATCTAGCTTATTGCAGAGATCACGACATTCAACTTGAACGAATAATGGGATGCATACCTCAGGTACTATGACTGTTTGCAACTCATGATATTTCTCGGGGATTAAATTTTGGTGAAGTTTGTTTATCCAACGTGAAGTTTGAATTTTAGTGTGCCCACTTGGATTACTTTAAACTTCTAGTTTAACTTATTCTGTTTTCTTCATGCAGATTCTCAAACCCAATCCTGATGCAATGTCCAAAATAATAACTGAAATTGCAAGCGAGGAATTTCTGTATTAATTGAGTAACTATTGTGCGCTGCAGATTGGAAGATATTCTAAATAATTTAATTATGATGCGCAATTGCAAATTGCCGGGATGTTAGCAATTAAGTTAACAGGCTTCCTCTGCTTTCACGTATTTCTAAGCATATATATTATAACTTTGGTTTGAAGCTTGCATACCTTAGGTAAGGTTGATGTCTTTAGTTGGTCAATATCAATTGAGAAAATAACCAAACCAGTGAAGACCGTGGGAAAAGGATAATGTGAGTTTGACAGATGTTGGAGGATATAGAGAAACTTGATCTGAAAGAATTTTTTTTTTCTGATTTTATTTTATTTTTCTTAATGTGTAACCTCTTCACAATGACATTGATTCCCATAGTTCATGTTTCTATGTGCACTCAACAACAACTATCTGTTATGTCTTGTGGATAACTGAGACAGTTTATTCATTTTGACATAGAGTAGATTGACTAATAATGAACATATTGTATCAAGTTGTTACATTTGAAAACTGTTCATGACTGTGGTCTTTATCACTTTTGTTCTCAAGGATCATGTTGGCTTACATTTAAAAGCCTTGGATGTTCGAAAAACCTATGGCACTGAGTTTGCAGAACCTTTTAGTGCCCTGAAAGATTGATTGCTTCAATTTTGTTTTCAATATCTTGTATTCCTATGAACATATTTGTATATGTTATGAAGGATGAGCTGTGTATATTAGAGATGAAACATGAAAAGCTCAATAGACACTGTTTCACCCTTTACTTCCATTTTTTCTAATTTTTATTTCCCCGTATGTACAGTTTTGTGGAGGATCAGTTTGGCTTAGGTGTCATTGCTAGAGCAGTTGAGGAAGGAATTACTGTTATCAAGCCTTCAGGGATTATGATCTTTAATATGGGTGTTCGTCCAGGACAGGGCGTTTATAAGCTCTGTTTGAACTCCGTGGTTTCCGTGTGGACAAGCTTTGGCAGACTAAAATTCTTCAGGCAAGTGAGCTTTTATTACTGGAAATTCATCGACTATCCCAATATTGACCTCTTGGAATGTGTATTTGCAGGCTTCTGACGCAGATATCTGCACAAATACGCAGATATCTGACGCAGATATCTGACGCAGATATCAGTCCACATCATTTTGAGTTCTTCATGGGACTTTCTGATGACCAACCTATTTGTGCTCGAACAGCATGGGCCTATGGAAAGGCTGGTGGATGTATCTCTCATGCTTTATCAGTTTATAGTTGTCAACTCCCCCAACCAAATCAGGTTTGCCTTTCATTTGAATTTTATCAATAAAGTGGGTAATTGCTCCGACCAGGGAAGTGAGCTAAAATGATATCAACTTCTATTTATGGACAGGTTAAGAAAATTTTTGAGTTCCTGAAAAATGGCTTCCATGAGATCAGCAGTTCTTTAGATTTATCATTCGAAGATGATTTGGTTGCTGATGAGAAGATTCCATTCCCTGCTTATCTTGCCAGTGTTCTAAAAGAGTGTTCTTTTTTTCCCATATGAGCCACCAGCTGGAAGCAAAAGATTCAGGAATCTAATTGCTGACTTCATGAAAAAGTACCACTATATTCCGCTCAATGCTGATGTGAGAAAACCTGCACCACCATCTATTTTTGTTCTTCCCTGAACAAGTAATTTTTGTATTGTTTGTCCTAGGTTCTGTTTTCCCTGATGCATTATTCAATTTCTTTGCACGTGAAGTCCTGTGTTCTGTTTCCCCTGATGCGTTATTTCAATTTTTTTGCATGTGAACTTGAAGCATTCATATTAGTTTCGCAGTGATTCTGTTGGTCATTTACTTGTTTGTAATAAAAAATATATGAAACAATCTTGATATTTTTTGTTCTCAATATGTAGAGCTCTATGGACCAATTGCTTGTCTTCTGTTATCCTCATTAGAATTTCTTCAGACTACTTCTACTTCACGCTATTTGTGATGAGTTGTATTGTTTTTGTGGTCTTTGATATGTCTGTTGGACAAATACTGTAATATGAAATTTTGTCTAATGCTATCCTTTATTCCTTTTGCATCCTGTCCCCGCTAGTAGTTAAATGCAATTTTGGATTTGTCAATTTATTTGGTTTGATGAAATATTGATTCTCATGTTATCTATCTGTTAATTCAACTTGACCATGGAATATGTTGTTGCTGTGAGTTATGCTGCAGGTGCTCGTTATTTTCCAGTTTTTTTATGTAAACATACGAGTTTGGATGTACTCATATATATAGTGGACCTGAGATGTTTGCACCTGACCTACTTATTGATGTACATGTAAAATGAAGAACTTTTTGAGATCTGGAATGGATCGAGACCTGCAACTTTTTATTGGTAGATTTTCCACTGTCCAGTCCAATTATAAAATACAGCTTGTGAATGCTGCATGAATAAACTAGCCAAACTTAAAGGTGCTTTAGTTGCCTCTTTCTCTTCTTTTTTATATGAGTAAAACAATACACATTCCTAACTTTTCTTCTCCACTTGTTTCTCAAGAATGTTGTTGTCTTTCCTTCAAGAGCTGTGGCAATTGAGAATGCTCTTCGATTATTTTCACCTCGCCCTGTGATTGTTGATGAACGTCTAACCAGACACTTACCAAAGCAGTGGTTAACAAGTTTAGCAATTAAGGTATGATCTATTTCTGATTTATTTTTGTGTTACTTTTGACATAGTTGAAAATGTCATTTTTTGGCAGATTTTCTTTGCTATTCTTGAAACAAGTAATAGTGCTTATTGCTTGCTTGCACACAAACAAGTAATATCTTCGTTGTTTGTAGTTGTCTTATGCTGCATAACTACAAAAACATCCTTCTTGTAGGGTACAGATACTGATAACCGTTCAGAGGATGTACTCACAGTAATTGAAGCACCACATCAGTCAGATTTGATGGTGGAGCTGATAAAGAAGCTGAAGCCTCAGGTGGTAATTTTTGGGATTGGTGATTTTGAGGCTGTTACCAGTTCAGCTTTTGTGCACCTTCTAGATGTTACAAGAGAAGTTGGATCTCGTTTCTTGGATATATCTGATCACTTTGAGCTCTCCAGCCTCCCAGGTTCCAATGGGGTCCTAAAATATCTTGCCGGAAATGTTTTTCCTTCACATGCAGCAGTTATTTGTGGCCTTGTTAAAAATCAGGTGATTGTTTTTCATTAAAGTGGCCACTTGATTCAATTATGCTATTGCAAGAGGAGATTTCTATTTTGTCTGATTAAGCCATAGGATCGGTTTCAAGATTCATTCTGATTGGTTGTCTGTTAGCTTTTTGTTTTAAAGAACTCCTTTTTTATGGAAGCCAAATTCTTCTTTCCAGGTTTATTCAGATTTAGAAGTAGCTTTTGTCATCTCAGAAGAAGAATCCATCTTTAAGGCCTTGTCTAAGACTATGGAAGTACTAGACGGGACTACTGCCTGATTAGTCAAAACTACTATGGTTGTCTTTTTCATGAGCTTCTTGCTTTCCAGCTTGCTGACCGACGTACACATAAAGAGGTTATACTTCTCTCTTTTTTCATATCACGGAATCAATTTTTGAATATACGTATTTATGTGCACACACATACATATTTATGTTTCGATGAGTACATGAAAGTGTATCCAATGTTTATTAACTCTTCCATTTGAACATAAGAGTAATCAGATAGTTGATATTTATGTTACAAAAATTGGAAGTAACATAAGCAATTCAGTATCATGCATGGACTGTAATAACCTGGATTCTTTTGCCATTTGGATTTTTTTGTTAATTCACTTGCTGTATGTTTATCCGACCTCTGATTTTTCTTAATATTTCTTTGTAGTTCATTTTCACAGCACTTTAGCCGCTACATTGGAATTTTTTGCCACTTGATTTTGTTAATTGAAGCAAGTTAGCTCATGAAATTGCTTTTTGACAGAAGATCCTTTCAGGATTCTAGAACAAAGCCCTCTAACAAACTCTAGCCCTGGGGCTAATGCTTTTTGTTTGATTGTTATTTTCGATATTTTATTGGGGTTGTTGTAGGATATTGTTTCTATTTAGATTTTCTGTTTTTGGTGTTGTTATGGGATTTGATAATGGCGTATATGTACGAAGATTATTACATAAAGTGCTTTTGATTAATTTCCTTGATCAATTGGTATTTGTTAGCATCATTGTTAATGATTTGATTTTCATTTATATTAAAATTAAATATTGCCAATCATGGTATTTTAATAAAAAAAACACTCGAGCATTCATATATCCAATAAATAAAATTGCGATTAGAGCATTTTGCTATTTAATAAAAAAATTAGAAAACCGATTATATACATGATAAAAATCCACCTGACACTGAACCTTATTAATTTAGAATAATTTTCAACTGAGATTGAAATTACATTCGCAAACACACTCAATTTAAAAAAAAAAATACTAATTATTAAATATTTCAGCCGTCCTCTGTTATATTATATCATCAAAAATCCATTTGCCAGCTATTTCAACGAAAGGGATATGGGTGGTTAACAAGTCCCAATATTGTCCTCCATCCTTTCTGCACTTCTCTTCTATCAACGGACAATTCGAGATCTCTAATTTCAAAAGTGAGGAAGGCAGGCCCTTCTCTGGAAAGCATTTGAGCTTGGGACAATGAAAGAGATGCAACGAAGTGAGGTTTTGAAGATCAACAATTGAAGAAGATAGGCGTTCCAGATTTAGAAAATAATAAATCTCCAGAGAGTCTAGAATAGGAAGCGTGGTTCCTAATCTTATGTCCTCTCTCTCTGGTGGAAATGACACCATGTCGTCATCACATGCAATGATTGTCAGTTTTCGCAGAGAGGAGAATCTGTGAAATCCCCGGCCCCACTCAATCGTTGACTTCCAAATCTTTATATTTTCAAGAATCGCAAGAGAATGAAGGTTGGTGGGAAGGCCATCTTCTTCAATGCTTGGAAGCTCACCTCCTATTGTTAATTTTTGAAGAGAGTTCAGATTGTGCAATCCCTTAGGTAAGGCCTCTAGTCTCTTACACCCACAGATAAGGAGCTTAGTGAGTTTCGCACAAGGCAATCCCCCTTCGGGAAAGGACACCAGATTTCCACAATTCCATATTTCAATCTCTTGAAGCTGGCGGAGATTATGTAAACCATTCGGTAAAATTTTCAGATTTTCACAATCAGAAATGCTGATTATTTCAAGAGATGTGTTGTTGTCCAACCTTTCTGCTATTGATTCCAACCTCGAACAACTATAAACATGAAGGAACTTAAGCGACTGAGGTAGATTGCCAACTTCAAGGGACTCAAGCGTGGCAGGTAACTCGTTTTTTGAAAATATACATGCCAGAGATGTACAACCGTTGATTGTTAAGTGCTCAAGAAAAGATGAGGTGTACCTTCTTCTGCTGCTGCTGCTGCTGCTGCTACTCTGGATGCCCTCTTCCACTGTCAAAGTCCTTATATTATGGCAACCAATGATCTCCAACTGCTGAAGGCTCGGTGGTAGCTGGACTTCAGCAATATATGTCAACGAATGGCAATAACAAATACTCAAGATCTCGAGAGATGAATTGGTGTCGCACATCCATGCCTCTGGTAACGATTTCAGTGCATCACAACCCCAAATTAATATTTTCCTCAACTTGGAAGGCAGAGCAACCTCAGGAAAGGAAACAAGGGAACTGCATTTTTCAATTTTTGTCTCTCTCAAGGAACTAAGGCTGAGCAAAGATTGTGGCAGCTTCACAAGACCTTCGCAATAACTCAATGCTAGATATTCGAGTCTGCATGACAACTCGAAGAGTTGCTGTTGGTCTTTTTCTTCCTCCGCCACCAAGGATTGAAGTTTGGGACAGCTACTAATCTCCAATCGTCTGAGAGAGCTAATGTCCTGCAGTAATCCGTTATGACTCTTCCATATATATGTTTCATTTTTAATATTTTTTATCTCCAATTCTTCCAATTTTGGTAGTTGTGGCTTCAATGGCCCTGCGAGAAACACTTGATTTGATGTATCACTACAAACCACTGAATTCTGTAACCCGAGATGATCAGTTGCACTTCTCCACACAACCTTTTTACATCCACCAATTTGCAATTTGCAAAGAGCTGGAAGACTCGCAACTGAAACTAACAATTCTTCACATTCTTCAATAACAAGCATCTCCAATGCAGGAAGGTACTCTGGAAATGTTCCTTGCAGTTTAGAACATCTTATAATACGAAGCTCTCTTAATTTAGGAAACCCTTCAACTACTCCCTGACTAGATCCATGAGGAATCCAGTCTTCCCATTCTTGCATGTCTTCAAAACGAAGAGTCTCCAAGCTTGGAAAAGGAATTGGAGAATCATTCCCATAGAACTCTAAACCCAATCTCTTTACGCTAGTCATTCCACATACTTCCAGATGCTTTAGAGAGGGTAGTTGCCCGACCGATGGCAGGGTAGTACACATGCCACAATTTTTAAATTTTAGGGATACCAAATTTGAGAATGAGGAATCTCCTAACCACGTTGGAAATTTTGCACCTCCATAGCCACTGATGCAAAATTGCTCCAGATTTGTATGAGGTTTTAGCATGTCAAGCACACCCTTGTGAGTTTCTGCCTCCTTTTCAGCTTCTGCCTCCCTTGAAGACGAACCATGGGCATTGTATGTCCATCGAAGCATTAACACTTTAAGGTTCTGCTTTCCATCCAATTGAGCCTCATTTGCATCCCCAAGGTCTTTTACATTCTCCAATTTTGAAATGTTAAGTGTCCCACGAAGATGTATCAAAGACTTTAGCTCTCGTAACCCGGAACCACTGTCTTTTCCCACAGCAAAATTACACAACGTCTGAAGACACGTCAACTTACCAATTCCTAGTGGCATTTCCTCCAAAAAATCTGTATTTGAATTGTTAAGATGATGCAGTTTGATGAGGTTTCCCATGTCAGCACACAACTTCTTCAGTCGATCACAATCTTCCAACAGAAGAGTGTGCAAATTGTAAAGCTTGTTGATTGATTCAGGCAGAGTTCTAACCTTAGTTCCAGATAGGTTAAGGTACCTTAAATACCTCAAATCACCAATTGAATCTGGTAGCTTGGAGATGTGATATCCGCGCAAAGAGAAGACCCTCAAGCGTTGGAGTTTTAACAACTTAGGAATAATGCTATGAGCCAAGTATCCAGGCGAACTATTTGACAAAGTTACTGGTAAAAGAGTTCGCAAAGGTTTGATATGATAGAACTCCTCAAACCTTTTAATGCCATCATATTCTCCACGAATGTAGGACAGATGACGAAGATGTTTGGAAAAGCCTTGTTGCTTGTTAGCCTCTGAGGTGTACTCCACTGTGAAGTATATTTCCCCCGCAGCCCAATGGGCAAGGTCGTTGATAAGGTCGTGCATCACAAATCGTGAGGCATCGTTGCTTGATTGCTGGAAGAAAGATCTTGACCGCAGCTCCTTAAAGAAATCATGGCCTAAATCTTCACTTGGATTCTCACCACCCTTGCGATCCAAGAAACCCGAGGCACACCATAATAAAATTATCTCTTCCTCTTCAAATTCATAATCCTTTGGAAACAATGAGCAGTATGCAAAGCATTGTTTCAAAGCTGGAGGAAGATAATAATAGCTCACTGCAAGGGCTGGAATAATGCCACATCTCTCTTCTGATAATTCCCATATCTTGCTACTGAGCACACCTTCCCACTCACTTCTGTCATGTTTTCCACGTAAAAGTCCTCCAAGTGTTTGTGCTGCCAAGGGCAAGCCATCGCATTTGGTCACTATCTTCTTGCCAACTTCCTCCAATAACTTTGGTGACCCCAAAGAATGTTGAGCGAATACAGCTAGACAATCATTATCTGACAACTTTTTTAATTGATAAGCTAGATTAGCATTATCTCTTCTGGTACCCATGATTTCTACAACCTCTTGATTGCGAGTAGTAACAATAATTTTACTTCCCGGTGCACCAACTTGAAATGGACGACTGAGTTCAACCCAATCATCGTAATTCCGGTTCCACACGTCATCTAAAATGAGCAAAAATTTCTTTCCAGATAGTTGCTTCTTTAGATCCTCTTGAAGCTTATTCAAGTCGTGATTATCCACATTCTTGTCTGTAACGATGGAAAGTAGGATTGATTTTGTAAGCCTGATAAGATCAAAATCATCAGAGACGCAAGTCCATGCCTTGAGATCAAAATGACCCTGCACTTGATCATCGTTATAGACAAGCCGAGCAAGAGTAGTTTTGCCCAGCCCACCCATACCTACAATAGGAATAACAGAGAATCCACCATCATTTCTTGAATCATCCTTCAACAACAATTCAACAATTTCCTCCTTTTCTGTTTCCCTGCCATATACATCGGCTTCATTCACCAAAGAGGTTGTGGGTAGTCTTTGCCTGTCATTTTTGGACCTCCCAGCTGAACTTACGTTCAAACCCAGCGAGTCTTTCAGTGTTACAATATCTTGAAATCTGTTGTTGATCTCTTTGATTTTGGACATCAAGTCATAATCGGACTGAATCGATTGTGGAGTAAAAGTGGTGCAGCAAGTAGGAATGAGCTTCCGAAACTTACTTGTTCTTGAACGACTGCCACTGGGTTGATCATGAGCAGCAGCTGGTTCTCCATTTCCAAGCAGCAACTTCCTCCGGAAAGCCTCAGTTTGAAACTCATCCAACAAGTCTTCAACATCATAAGCCAAGTTCTGAAGCTCGCCAAGCCACAACTTCACAGACTGATCAGCCGTCTTCTTCTCCTCAGCATCATCAAGCACCGCCTTGATCATCACCAACATATTCTTCCACTTCTTTAGATCGGCCTGGATTTGCTCTTGGCGTGCAAAAAACAGAATCCCCTCTGAAGCTAACTTATTGACCAGCAAATCAACGGACGCCGTCAGGATTGCCTCTCCGATGATTGACATTTTTTTTTATTTTTCGGTGCAAAGAAAGAAACAGACCTTTGAGTTTTGGAAAGCAAAATGAGAAAATTGAACAGTAAGTGTGAAGAGTCAAGCAAATTGCATGTGGAAAGTCTTCCACTTGTTGTTTATTCCAGTAAAGTGAAAATAAAAACAGAGCCCACCACCCACTAATAATTGAGCAATTCACCAGTCACCAGTCACCACCACTCGTTGTATCCACCAGGAACCTTCGCTTTAGAAATCTTCAAACCCATGAACCAAGTTAAATCGAAACGTTTCTCTCTCTCTCTCTCTCTCTTCACTATGTAAGTACTTTATTAATGGAATCAATTTCCATGCTAAAACGAAGACTTCAAAGTAAACTCCAATTTCTTATGATCACAATTGTAATTCTATTGGAAAAATATGCTCTTTAAAACATATTTATTTATTTATTATTATAAATATTTTTCTGATTAATAAAATGAATGAGGTATTTTATTCAAGTATCTCTATTGCATTAATATTTTGAGTAAAGTCCATTTAATCATATTATATGTATTTATGTGATCACCATGTGAATTCACAGAAGACATAAATACAAGTTATGTTATGATTAAATAAATTAAGTTCGCAGTTGATAAATAAAGTTGGGCGCTTTATTTAGGTATAGACTGTAATAAGTTCATTGAGTAATTTGTCTTAATCATATATAAATTTATTGATGTAGCATGACTACATTGAACTGGATATATATTATTTAGATATATATTATTTGTTAATATATGAATAAAGCATGCTTGAGTTTGTATCAATTCATGATTAGAAATTTGTCTGTATTATTGTATTGAATCTGTAACAAGAGGGGTGGTTTATCATCACCATGTTTCCCTCTAGGTTTTAATTTTCTGTTTTAGAATTTTTGTAAGCCACTGGCGTTAGGAATCTGTAACAAAAAAGGTTGTATTATTGCCTAAGAACATCTGAAGAAATTCACCGGACAGAAACAGGAGCAAGAATCCAAAGCAAGACAGAAAGCGAAGCGACGTCTGCAGCGATAGTGCACGCCGCGAAGAAGTGCACGTTGCGCGCGCCACACAATGACGAGCGCGCGGCGGTGTAGTTAGCCAAACGTGCGTGCGATGCTAACGTGCAAAATCTTTGGCGACGTGCGCGGCGGTGCACAAGTTGCTGTGGTCGTGGCTGGCGTCGGGTGAAGAAGGCTTTCCGGCGGGACAGCAGGGAGGTGCATCGGAGAAGACAATGAACAGTTGCTTTCTTTTTTTGTGATGGCGGCTGAGGAGAAAAATACAGTTTTAGGGTTTTTGTGGTTATTATCACCTTAGTCCCTATAGTTCTGTAACTTTTTCGTTTGGGCAGATTTATTTTACTATTTTGCATTTAAGTCCAAGATTTGTTTTGGGCTTGGTAAATCCTAGTTTTAGGTCCAATAAAATTTGGGCTTAATGGATTAAAATGCATGGATATAGTTTAACACATTAAGTTTATTTTTGATCCAAAAATTAAAAAAAAAAAAGAATTAGACCAATAATAAATTTAAAGCCCATTTAGCCAAGTCCATTAACAAACATAAGCCAATGGAAGATGGACATTAACAAAAAGCCCAATAAAAATTAGGCTTAGGATTAATGTATTTTTCATTTTAGGAAAATCATGAATTGAGATTATTTGATTATTATTCTATATGTTATGTTTTGGATGTTAACATGCTATGAAAACATGCCATATAGAATAGGAAGTGTCACTCTATGCATAATGATAAATATCATTCATTTAACATGAATTTACGTATATTGTTTGAAATATTCAAATGCTTGATAATATGATATATCACTTGGATAATATTATAAGAAGCATGCTATTAACAATATATGTATGTTTTTAAAACGAAAAACCAATTTTAAAATATTGAGTGGGAGAGAGAAAATTCAAGATAATTTTTCCCACGGGCTCCATTGTTAGTTCAATAATAAAATTATATATATACCTCGACTTCATGATACGGTGTTGCTCCCTACGGATGGTATATATATTAGATATTTTATTTGATGAACTTTTTTAAAGATAAGATCGAAATATTTTTCAATCTGTTGATCACCCTAACGGTGGCTGCATGATATGGAGAATACGTAGATTGAAATAGTGGTTACACACTCAACTAAAATTTGTTATTAATCTTACCATCGAAGCTCTGTTAACAAATTTAGGCCTAAAAAGATAACGATAGTTATTTATCATGTTTCGACATGAAAGTAAATAATCTAATGGATAATTGAATCTGGTAAGTGTAGACATGACTTCCCCAACGGATAGCTTGTCAAAGCGGTACTAGATTATCGTTACAATAAAATAAAATGCATTTATGGTTTTTTGCATTTTTATTATTTATTGTGAATGTTATATCAAAATATTTATGCATGGATATTTTATTTTTCAGAAATGTCTTCCTTGAGCCCACTTACTATTATCGTGAATCAAAACAAACTCACTGGCGAGAACTATATAGATTGAAAAAGAAATCTATATATTGTCCTAACTGCTGAAAATTATAAATATGTCTTAACCCAGGCATGTCCCCCAGAACCACTAGACAATGCTCATAGAAATGAGAGGAGGCTTTATGAGAAATGGCAAAAGGCTAATGAAATGGCCAAATGCTATATTTTAGCCTCAATTTCTAATATTCTGCAGACCAAACATCAGAATTTGGAGACAGCCACTGAAATAATGGATGGTCTTCAAGAAATGTTTGGGCAGAGCACTCGCTCTGCGAGACAAGTAGCATTGAAGGGTATTATGAATAGCAAAATGGGGAAGGGCACAAGAGTTCGTGATCATGTCCTCAAAATGATGGACTATTTGAATGAGGCTGAGATTCAGGGCGCACAAATCGATGATAACTCAAAAATTGATATGGTGCTAGAATCTCTGCCAGATACATTCAAAGAGTTTAAGGTCAATTATAACATGAACAAAAGAAACATGACCTTAACAGAATTGATGAACAAACTCCATTCTGCTGAAGAGATCTATCGTGTTGAGAAATCTCTGGGAAGCATAAATATTGCTGAAAAAAATTCTTCATCTGGGCCTAAGCCAAAAGGCAAAGGTAAGAAGAAGAAACCTGGGAAAATGAAATTGTCTACGAAACAATATGGCAAGCCTAAAGGCAAGTGCTTCAAGTGTGGACAGAAGGGTCATTGGAAAAAGGATTGCCCTAAGATTGCAAAATCAGGTATAGGAAATCTTTTTGTTATTGAGACTTGTTTAGTTCAGAATCCAATTGACACATGGGTGTTGGATTCAGGAGCAACTAATCATATTTGTAATTCACTTTTTTGGTTTCAGGAAACCAGGAAACTAAGTGAAGGGAGTGTTAGGCTGCAGCTTGGGACAGGATAGTTCGTGTCAGTAGTAAAGACTGGATCTGTTTTATTATCTTTTAATAATGAGACTTTGGCTTTGAATAATTGTCTTTATGTTCCAGACATTAGGATGAATTTAATTTCAGTAGCTTGTTTGTCAAAACAAGGGTACACTGTAAATTTTGGATCCTCTGTTTCTATTTTTTTATAATAATAGACTTATTTGTTCTGGTACATTGGAAGACAATTTATATCATGATCTTTTCTATGTATGACACAGTGATTAATAATGATGAGCATACACATTTATCTAAGAAAAGAAAATTTTCTTCCAACCAGTGCTACCTCTGGCATTTACGCTTGGGTCACATAAACCAAAATAGGATACAGAGAATGATCAAAGATGGGCTCTTGGGTCCATTAGAAAATGAATCATTGCCACTCTGTGAATCTTGTTTAGAAGGAAAAATGACAAAAAGGCCATTCTCGGCCAAAGGAGTGCGTGCTACAGTACCACTTGAATTGGTACATACAGATGTATGTGGACCAATTAATGTACAAGCTTGAGGGGGCTATGAGTACTTCATCACTTTCACTGATGATTACTCTAGATATGGTTATGTTTATCTGATGTGTCACAAGTCTGAATCTCTTGAGAAATTTAAAGAGTATAAGGCTGAGACAGAAAAGCAATTAGATAAGAACATAAAGAAACTTCGATCTGATCGAGGTGGTGAATATCTCTCTGGAGATTTCAAAGAGTATCTGGTTGAAAATGGGATTATATCTCAGTTGACTGCTCCAGGAACACCACAACAAAATGGGGTAATTGAAAGAAGAAATAGAACTCTTTTGGAAATGGTGAGATCTATGCTCAGTTATTCATCATTACCTATCTCTTTTTGGGGACTAGCACTAGAAACTGCAATTTACCTTTTAAATTTTGTTCCATCTAAGTTAGTGCCTAAAACCCCAATAGAATTATGGTTAGGTCGCAAACCAAGTTTACAACATGTTCGTATTTGGGGATCACCAGCACATGTGCTAAAACCAAAGGCAGACAAAATGGATTCACGTTCTGAGGTTTGCATGTTTGTGGGGTATCCCAAAGGAACAAGGGGAGATTTATTTTATAGTCCTCAAGATAAGAAAGTAATTGTGAGCACACACTTTACTTCCCTCGAGGAAGACTATATGAATGACTTCAAACCTAAGAGTAAGGTAGTACTTGAAGAACTGTCAGGTGATCAGACTGATACTCAACTTTCAACACCTATTTTAGAACAGGATAAAGAGTAACAATCTGATCAGCAAAGGATTAACCCTGAACAACCATCACTTTTAGAACCTCGTCGTAGTAGGAGGGTAACTAGGTTACCAACAAGATACATGTTATTGGGAGAAACCTATATGGCTATCTCAGATGAACATGTACAAGATCCCATTAGTTACAATGAAGCTCTAATAGATAGAGATGTTGAATTTTGGAAAAAGGCTATGAATCAAGAAATGGAATCTATGTATTCCAATAAAGTCTGGGAACTTGTAGAGGCACCAAATGGGGTAAAACCTATTGGGTGTAAGTGGATCAACAAGAGGAAAAGAGGAGTAGACGGAAGGGTGAAAACGTTTAAAGTAAGATTAGTAGCCAAAGGGTTCACTCAGAAAGAGGGAATCGATTATGAGGAAACCTTTTCTCCGGTTGCTATGCTTAAGTCCATCAGAATTCTGCTCTTCATTGCTGCAGTGCTAGATTATGAAATTTGGCAAATGGATGTTAAGACTGCCTTTCTAAATGGGCATCTTGAAGAAGACATCTATATGCAGCAACCAGATGGATTCACACAAAAAGGCCAAGAACACATGGGATGCAAGTTGCAGAGATCCATCTATGGATTGAAGCAAGCATCCCGGTCATAGAACATTAGATTTGATCAAGCAATAAAATCGTTTGGATTCATTCAGAATACTGATGAACCATGTGTATATAAGAAAATTCAGGGAAAAACTGTAGCCTTTCTAATTCTTTATATAGATGATATTCTCCTTATTGGAAATGATATAGGAGTATTGACTACAATAAAGAGTTGGCTGGCAAAATAATTTGATATGAAAGACCTGGGAGAGGCTAGTTATATTCTTGGTATCAAGTTACTACGAGACCGGAAGAATAAAACTTTAGCCTTATCTCAAGCGGTCTATATCGATAAGATATTGGCTAGATTTAGCATGAAAAATTCCAAGACTGGCTTGTTACCATTCAGACATGGAATTGCATTCTCTAAGGATCAATCACCTAAAACATCTGATGAGATAGAGAAAATGAGACGAGTTCCCTATGCGGAAGCTGTGGGGAGTCTCATGTATGCCATGCTTTACACTAGACTAGACATATGTTTTGCAGTTGGAATGGTTAGTAGATATCAATCTAATCCTGGACCTGAACACTGGACTGCTGTCAAGCATATAATGAAGTATTTGAAAAGAACTAAGCATTATATGCTTGTGTATTCTGGTGATGAACTTATTCCAGTGGGTTATACTGATTCTGACTTCATGTCAGATAAGGATTCTAGAAAGTCTACTTCAGGCTATGTGTTTACATTAGGAAGTGGAGCTATTAGTTGGAGGAGTGTGAAACAATCTTGTATCGCAGACTCCACAACGGAAGCTGAATATGTGGCTGCATTTGAAGCTGCAAAAGAAGCTGTATAGCTCTACAAGTTCCTTCAAGATCTTGAGGTGGTACCAGATGCAACTGCTCCACTTAAATTATTTTGTGATAATAGTGGCGTAGTAGCTCAATCAAAAGAACCAAGGAACCACAAGAAACAAAAACATATTGAAAGGAAGTATCATCTTATAAGGGATATAGTGCAGAGAGGTGATGTAAAAGTTACTCAGATTGCGTCACAGCAAAACTTGGCAGACCCTTTTACTAAGGCCATACCTGGGAAACTTTTTGACTTGCACTTAGAGTCCATGGGCATGCGTGAGATGCCAAATATGCTTTGAGAGCTAGTGGGAGATTATTGGAAAAATATGCTCTTTAAAGCATATTTGTTTATTTATTATTATAAATATTTTTCTGATTAATAAAATGAATGAGGTATTTTATTTAAGTATCTCTATTACATTAATATTTTGAGTAAAGTCCATTTAATCATATTATATGTATTTATGTGATCACCATGTGGATTCACAGAAGACATAAATACAAGTTATCTTATGATTAAATAAATTAAGTTCGCAGTTGATAAATAAAGTTGGGCGCTTTATTTAGGTATAGACTGTAATAAGTTCATTGAGCGATTTGTCTTAATCATATATGAATTTATTGATGTAGAGTGACTGCATTGAACTGGATCACATATGAGATTTAATTAACTTTGTAATAACTGTCAGACTTATTAAATCTCATAGGCATTGATTTAATGTGATCTTAATCTTGAGTCAATTATAATTTCTTGATTGTAATGGTTATTTCATTTGAGTTACCAATGGGCACGACATACACTTGTAGTCAAGATTACCTGGTATCTTGGTGGGAGCAATTACAAGTATTGAATTTATAGATTGACAATATAGAATTTGTACGACACATTTCTTGATGGGTTTCAGTACTTGATCATAGAATTCTCTGGCCATAATGTGTCAACATATATATATATATAAGTATGTTGAAAATGATCATTAGAGAAAACCAGTAAGTATCAAGGAACAAGATGTAATTAAATTGATTGGACAGTTGAGATATCAATTTAATTAACGATGTGGTACAAAGGATTGTCTTGATAAAGAAATCAATGTGGCTTGGGCGAATTATTATTCGAGCATACAATTATGGAGGTCAGTTCCAATCTTATAGTGGAGTAGAATTGGAATTAAATAATTATATTTGTTTAATTACAAGCTTAATTATTGTAGCCACTATTGTATGTTCCCAAATGATCCTCGGGTTAGCTCATTTAATTGACAACACCATTACTGGACCCAAAAGCAAGAAAACTGGCATATAAGGCAAAAATCTTAATTATAATATTTGTTAAGCTCTAATGTGTTATATACAAGTGTAAATGGGGTCTTGTGATATTTCACAAGGTAGTCCCCTAGTTGGTTACACATTCTCTCTACTTTTACGTTAGTGGAGAGATAAATGTTTAATTTAAAATATTTTAATATTTTAAATTAATGAGATATAATACATGCTAGGGTTTTTTCATAAGCTATTATAAATAAGGATTTTTCTCAAAACAAAAGTAGAGATATCTTTATTAAAAAAAAAAAAACGCCAGTTGCAATTGGGAGTGGTGAAACGGACGCCCACACGTCCAGTGTTGATCAACTTTGAGTTATAGCCTGGAAGATCGTTTGGTGGTGGATCTATAGCTTTCGATTATTCATCTTCTCATATAAATAAGGTATGAGTTTCTAGATTACTTAATTCTTATATATTATATGAGATCAATATTAAAAATATAATTTTTATCCATCAAATTCCTACCATCATGTTATAATAATACCGTGTCAAAATAAATTATAACAAAGTTTTAGCTGATCATAAAATTCGAATTATAACAAAGTTTTAGCTGATCATAAAATTCGACTCATTTATTACATATATGTATATATTTAATAAAATATACACGGTTAATATGTTATCAATTAAGTAGACTCAATTAAAATAACTCTGATGTGAAAACAAAAACTGTCCCCCACCACCATCAATTATTTAGCAGGTTTCGCATGCCTGTGCTTGTCTGCTTGACGAACTGGACAGAGGTGGACCAAGCATCATTGAATAATTGGGGAAAAAAGAAAAATTAGTGTCCAGCAAAAAAGAATCCATCTTTATGTGTTGCTTCCTAAGCTATTTAGTACATGCATAGATATGTACATCTATCTAACATTTACAAAAATGGAAGTAGAATTAGAACTCAATTTTTTAGATAGGCTCATATGCAATGCCCGTGTCTAGTTTTAATTGAGAGATAAATTAAACATAAACACTCAGGTGTTGCTAATTGATTGAATAATGATATTATTGGTATTTATAATTTTCTAAGAAGCGATAATTATGTGGGGGTATATATATATATATATTTATTTATTTATTTGTGGTTATAGAAAATGGTAGTAAAAATGGAAGAACTCTAATATAATAAAAAAAAGATGAACTTTAGGAACTTAATATTTACTTCAAAGTATTTTTTAAATATCACTTTTTTTAAGATGTTATTTACTCCCACTAATTGAGTTATGCATATTAATTAAGTAAATATGCATCTAAGATACAATGAAACTCTGATTTATTTGTTTCCGTTGTGCATCAACGAAAGTAAATTTGAATCCTTTTGAATGCTGTAAGCTTGCTAAAAATTAATATATTGTTCTTACAAAAAAAAAATATATTAGAAATTTGATGCATAAAAAATAAATGTTAATGGATGAAATTCCTTGAGAGCTAAGAAAAAAGTGGTGTAAGATCATTATATTTATATCTAAATGAGATAAACATAATTTACTAAAAAGTGGTGTAAGATCATTATATTTATTAAAAAAAAATGAAAAATTTTGGATTTGATTTTAAAAAAAATAGAGCTTTTAATTAATTATTAAGAATAGGATTTGGACCCTTTACTAGTTTTCCTTCTCCTAATTTAATTTGTCTTTAGCTTTGAATAATCTAATTATAAAGTTAATTTCTAGAAAAAAAAATTCAACGTTAAGATTTCATTTTATATTGTAAACTAATTATTAATAATTAAATTAATTCAATTTGACTTTTAATAACTTTCTAAAAACACACAATTTTATTTCCATTCCCAACTCTTTCCTTCAATATCAACCCTTTCCTTTTTTCAATCCCCGATTTCCAATCAAGCAGTAAAAAAAAGAAATGAGAAAATATTTCAACCTTAAAAACGAGGTCTTAATAAATTTTTCATGCAGAAAAAATAAAAATAAAAAGCTTAACTAAGACATTAACTTATTTTTATAATATTTAAATATCTTGAGAATATAAATCAAGTAAAAAAATTTATATACCTTTCATGATCAAATTAATTTAATAATAAATTATAAATTAAGGAGAAAAATTACTAGTAAATAAATGTCATAAATACCCTTAATAGTTTTTCCGAACTTTATTTAATAGTAAAAGTTACAAGTAGGAAAATAGAGAAAATTTTTAAATTAATCTATATGATTTAATAGGTTTCCCAGACTTTAATAAAGTCCAGAATCTTAGACCAATACAGTATTATATATATATATAGTTTTTCTCTCATGCGGACGCTCTCATTTTTTTATGCAGTAAGCTAGAAAACCACATAATTTAATAGTGTATCCAAATTAGGGAAAAAAAAAAGGATGTTCACACCTCAGAATTTCTATATATATATATATATATATATATATATATATATATATATATATAAATGTTTCATTTTAGGATTCTGAATTTGTTAAAGTCTGAAAAACCTATTAAACCATGTGATTTAATACTGTAATATCTATGAAAGCTATCAAGCAATATAATTTAATAATATAATATCATAATGCAAAATGGCCTCCATACATATATAATTAGATGGGAAACTGGTGGTTTGTTTGTCCAATGCATCAAACCAAAAGAAGACACACACCCCGCAATCACAAATGACAAAACAAATATTCAACTTGTGATGAATGAGAAAAAAAATAAAAAGTGACAAGGACACTCTTCACCTTGCTAGTATAGGTAATGCACAAGTAATTAAAAATAAATTAAGTAGTCCTCACAGCAATCATAATAAAATGACACATATGGGGACCATATATATATATATATATAGCTAGCTAGTAATATTATTGGATGCATATATGCATGACCAAGGAGTTGTATGTAGCCTGTAGATCCTCCACTAAACTTTTACTACCAATCTTTTGAAAATTTCTGTGAATTATGAGCAACAAATGACAAATTGCTCTTAGGTAAGGGTAGATTTCTTTTCTCTTCTTTTTGTTTTTAATTTTAAATAAAAATTCATAATTAATCTAACAGCCTTGTGTAGCGACACGTACCGGATAAATTCATAATGGGGATTTTAAAAAAAATTCATACATATAACCACTCATAATCAGCAAGCATATATATATAAACAGTGCCTGAGTTAGATGAGAGAGATAAAATCAGATGCCTCATGGAGAATTCAGACTACAAAGTTACATGCATCAATCTCAAAAGTACAATTTTCTCACATACCAGAATATAATTTATCAAGTTAGCATGGCCCCATGACTATATTATCACATTATCAAATAAATGCTGCAAAATTTTCAAATCTATAATTAGCTAGCAAAGTATGCAAACAAGACGCTTCTCGTAAGCACCATTCCAACTAATACACAATACCTCCGACTCTGACTCTAATCCTTTGTGAAGTCATGGATAAATCTTTCAAGAAATGGCAGCAAAGGGTACCTCGGCACCCACTTCCTGCCTCAACCTGCTCCTCAAAAAGACTACAGAGGCTGCTTGAAGAACAATTTAATGGGGAAAGGAGAATATTATCAGAGCAGTTGAGTAACATGACAGTGTTACGTGTAGATATGTTAAAGGGTGAATCATCATCAAGCCTAAAGCCTCCTAAAGTGAGATCAGAAGAGTAACAAGTGTTTTCTATTATCAGGGGAGGGCTTATAACAAGCTTATAAGAACTAGGATTAATGCTGCTGATTTTATAGTAAAAACCTTCAGCTGACAATAACTGTAGAACATCATTTTTGCAATACACTCTATACTTGGGGTCTCCACAGTTTTCATTTCTGGTAAGAGGATATGGAACTTCAATGCTACCACATTTGGGACAAGCATTTTGACCTGACACATGGATTACTAAGGTAGTACAAAAGATATGACAAGCATCATTTTCACACTTGTGCTAAAAACTGAAGGTGAGGAAAACGTCATAGTGAAGCAAGAAAAACTAGAGCTTTAGGAGCCTATTTATACAGCATTAAAGAGTGAGCCGCGGAAACAAAATAATAAAGTATAGAAATAGGTACTAATTACATGCAGGAGAGTGAACACTGAAAAATAATTCCAGGCCCAATCAAAATGCAGTTTTCTTAGCGCATTACCACTGAACCTTTGATCTGACACCTGTTAGGATCTTTGATATATTGGTAGGATTTTTAAATAGTATCACTAATAATTACTGCATTAAATACTTATTATCAAGTTTTATGCACCCCCATGAACTTTAAAGCTTATTAGCTATAATATGGACAGCCCAAATAAGTCCGGCATTGAATATAAAACTAGTAAGTCCGATCCTCATCATTCAATCATTCAGTCATTACTTTGGTGTCAATTGAATCGAATACCAATGATTAACAAAATAACCAGCAACATGTGGTATCACAGCAAGTGAAACATAGAACACAATGGATCAAATACACCAGAATCAGCCACCTTCTATAAGTGAAAATGTGTGAAACCATTGACTGAATGTCAAAATCATGTGATAGGTCTAGGAGAACATCTGAGAAGTGAAATTTTACCAACCATTCCACCAAAAACAAAAAGTGAAATGACTTCAATCAAATCTACAGAGACTAGCAACAATTTTATGAAGAATAGAAAATGAAATCCAGCATCACCAATGTAAAAAAAAGAAATGAAATCCAGAATCACCATTGAAAAAAAAAAGACATCAACACTAATCTACTTGCATAAAAACTGAAGAAATTAAAAGATATTCTTAAATTTAAAAAAATAAAATTGAAAACCTGAGATCGAAGATCGAGAGATCGAAGCTGACAGAATCAATAGTTGTTCTACTATTCTAAGCCGAGAGATCGAAGCTGAGACTGAGAGATCGAAGTTGAAAGTGTGAGATCGAAGCCGAGACTGAGAGATTGAAGCTGTAAGGAAGATGATGAGACGCTGCCGAAACTTGGAATGGTTTTG
This sequence comes from Clausena lansium, assembly GCA_030449835.1. Lineage (NCBI taxonomy): Eukaryota > Viridiplantae > Streptophyta > Magnoliopsida > Sapindales > Rutaceae > Clausena > Clausena lansium. The sequence continues at coordinate 536,307 of JASUUF010000146.1, read as the reverse complement.
TATGATCAAAAGCTGTCACCAGCGCTCTTTATCGCCGGTGACAGCTGCCGGAGGTGGATAGAGAGAGGATCGGCCGATTTTGAGTGAGAGGCTATGGTGTTACGAGAATTAGGGCCTTTTCCATTTAGAATTGTTTAGGGATAAAATTGGAAAATTAAAATTAAGTGAGGGTGAAATAAAAAAATCATAGCTTTTAATGGCATGGAAATCAAATTTCCTTACACATTTAGAAGGAAACCAAATTCCTCAAATATTGGAAATTGGGGTTGGAAAGGAATTTGTTTTCCAACTGATTTTTGCCAAGCGAACAAAGGAAATTGCATAAGAAATGGAATCCTGCCTTAATTTCCAGCAACCGAACATGAACTTAGGACATGAGTTCTAAGTCCCCAAGGGGTGAGTAATGTTAATGTTCCTAAAATAAGAAAAGATTTAATTATAACAACTTATTTTATGGCTAAAAATATTTATTTCATTTATTTAATGGCTAAAAATATTTATTTCATTCCAAAAGCTCATTATTTTTAATTGTTGGTGCTGTTTAGTTGTATTTTGAGTGAAGTTTTTGGAGATTAATTAAGTTATTTTGTCTCTATTAATAAAAGTATAAATTTTAGACTTTTGAGAGTAAAGATTATATTATTTTTTGAAAAATTAAATTATTTAAAACACCCTTATTTTTTTTATTATCTTATTTCATTCATCTCATAATATATCTATAGTATACATGTTTGTTAAAATAATTTTATAATTTTTAATAAAAGATCTCATTAACAACTAAGTAAATTAATTTTTTTTTTTCTGAGGAAAACTCTACTAATAAAAATTTTACTTAAATAAATTTTATTTGAAAAATTATATCAAGCGGAGCATTTAAAAATAAAAGATATTAATAATTGAAAGGCCTAATCTGTCCTTGTAATATATGTAATGTCTATCACAATCCAACTTTTGTTATTGGAATAATTCACAACTTGCCCTTGGACCAGCTGCCCGTTTACATGCGTATTGTCACTGATTTCATATGCTTCAATTATAGTGTGTGAAAAATTAGAAGCGTTAAAAGGGTCAAAATTGAAAACCCATAAAGTTTTGTGATTATTTTCATAAATTTCCCCACAATAATTGAGCGAGTCTCACATGTTTTTGGATTATTCGTGCAAATTTAATTTGGCATCATTCGCGGTCTGGTCAATGGTGAGGAGTGCAAGCAGCTGAAATCCATTTTGGATCAATACACGCCTGCATCAGGACAACTCTTTAATTTGGAGAAATCTTCCATGTTTTTCAGCCCTACTGTGCAGCACCAGATCATAAATGAAATTAAGGGGATTTTCAATCTTAATGTGGTATCGCATCAGGAAAGGTATCTTCGACTTCTATCCATGGTGGGAAGGAATAAAATGCAGTATTTTCACAAGATAAAGGGATGGATAGCGCAATTGTTTTCTTGTAGAGTAAAGGAAGTTCTTCTGAAAGCAGCTGTTCAGGCCATTCCAACATATTCGCGGCAGTTGTGTGTGGCTATTCAAAAACTAACAGCTGATAATTGGTGGGGCAGCTCTGCTCAGTTACGATGTATTCACTGGTTTGCATGGAAGAAGATGTGTTATCCAAAAAAAGATGGGGAGTTGGGTTTTAAAGACTCGATTGCTTTCAATCAGGCAATGATAGGCAAGTTGTGCTGGAGAATTCTTCAGCAGCCTGACTCACTCATGGCTATAACTTTGAAGGCCCAATACGTCACAAATGGAGATTTCTTTAGCAGCAAATGGAAATGTAATTCAACTTACGTTTGGAAAAGCATTTTACAGCGATTAATATTCATTTACAGAGACAATTGGCTTCCTAGGCCTACGACTTTTAAACCTGTATCGCCTCCTCTCCTGTCAATTGAAGCAACTGTCGCCGATTTAATATTGGAGGGCAAAACTTGGAATGAACAACTTGTCAGAAGTTGTTTCCTATCCATGGATGCAGATTTGATACTAAAGTTCTCCTTACTCACTCTATAAAAATTAAGAGTGGATTTCAAGTCACTTTATTTCTCATTTATGCAATTCCTCCAAGTTCTAGTAAGCTCTTTTTTATTAAGTATTTTAATTAAGTATTTAAAGTGAGTAAGCATAGCATTGTTCTTTCTCAATCAATTTAATACTATGTTTACTAAGGGGCAGTTTGTTTTTTTGACTTAATGATTTAATTGATTTAATTTCATCTAGTTAAGTCGTTAAATCCGTTTGTTTTTTTAACCTAATAAAAAATTTCAGTCATTAAGTTATTAAACTAATTTTTTTAGCTTTTTTCTTAATCCAAAAATTCTTAATGATATCATTAAAAGATATTTTCTAAAATATCCCTATCTAATTAATTAATTTTTATCTTTACCTAAATAAAATTTAATAATTGCATTATTACTCATCTTTATAACTTGTTATAATATAGTGGTAGACTATTATTTTTTATTTTTTTATTTTCTTCAAAATAGTATTATTTGTCTTCATAATTTTTTATGAATATTTTTCAAATAAAAACATCATGAACTACAATAAAATTGATTAATATATACTAATTTAGAATATAAAGTGTCGTATTCAATTGAATATTTTATGTTATAATAATATATTATCTTATTTGTTATTTATTTAACATTTATAATTTGTAAGGCTATAAATGTAAAAATACTAGTTTTAAATTTTTTAAGTTAAAAAAATAAATAACTTGATATTTATTTTCAGTAATTCAGACAAAAAAAAAACAAACATATCATTCAGATTCAAACATTTAGTTCTATTCAGAATTAAGACTAATTCAAGTTTATTCAGATTTCAAATAAAAAAACAAACGCCACCTAAGTTTGGATACTTAGATAGGATGAGAAATCAGCTTGTCATAAATCATACACCGATAAACCAATGAATTTTTGGATTGCCCATCCAAGACTGGAGCATAATATTCCGAAACGTAAAAAATCCCTAGGATTGGTGGGGATCTGAGGCCCCTGTTTGAACTTCGATCGTTATTCTAACACAATAAAGCAAGCAACTTCCAAAATCATAGTTTCCAGTAAATGACTTAATTAATATTGAAATTTCATAATGATAAATTTCTTCTTCTACTTGGACTAAAACTCCTATATTCTATTTTTTTTGCGAGTTGGACTATGGCACCCCTCCATAAAACCCCCTTTTTTTTTTTTATAATTATACTCAACTCATTGTCAAAAATACCCTTTTTCTAAATAAACCCTCTCTCATTAAAAAAATCTTTCAATTTACAATCGTTTTCTCACACTTAAAGTTCTTTTGCAATGAAATGCAATGGTTTCCCCACAAGGCATGAAATTGGTACAAGCCAAATAAAGGTGCTGCTATAAATGGTCCACAAGGTTTGACGAAAATTGGAGCAGTAGTCACTGGTCAAGGAGAAGAACTCTAACGGAGAATTTAAATTTATGGCCGCATTAGTTTGCAGGAAATTTTTTAATTAATGAGGTAGAATTTGTCGAATTAAAAGGGATTGTAGGAGTCGTCAAAATGGCTAAAGATATCTACTGGTTTATATCATTTGGTTGACCTGGTTGTTAGATAAACCTTGATATCAAAATAGAGATCGAATGAAATGTAGATGAAATTAGAGACTTCACAATAACAAAAATGAAGTTATTATTAAGCATATGCCTAGAGTACTGGGCCAAGGTGGTAATTTCCCTTCGCGAACACCTGGCGCTAGAGGAAGCACCTGCAGATATTGGAAATAGGTGGTAGCTTCCTTGGTTGTTTAATATAAAATACACTTTTTTTTTTTTAATAATCTCTTTTACGCCAAAAAGGCAAAAAGACAAATTCTCCAGTTTTGATATCTCTCGCCTCCTCAAACTTTCTCTCTCTACAAAACTAAAAAATTCTAACTTCCCAAAAATAAATATAATCCATATGAAAAAATAAGAAAAAAAACGTTGTTGTTTTAAGTTTGTACTAACCAATTGTATAGATGGGACTAAAAAAGAGAAAAAAAATATAGACAGGGTTAATTCTTTTTGAATTTATCCTTAAATATAATTATAATATAATAGGGGTTTTATAAGATCAATTAAGGGGTGCCAATAGTCCAACTCTTTTTTTGTTATTTAATGCTTTGCTCTTTTCGTTGATACAGCAAATTTGTTTCTAATGCATCAGTCATCACTGGAATTTTGCTGAATATGTTGGTGCAATTTCTCCTCAATTTCAGGCATATAAGACACTATATATAAAATTCTACGTATTTCTGCCTCAACACTAATATTTAGCTTGAAATTCCTTTCTATTGAAACAACTGAAAGTATCGGTTTATGTTAAAATCACTTCAATATCAGGCGATGCCCCTTGCTCACCAAGTCTTTTGGGTGATGGGCGATCGCCCTGCCAGCCATCGCCCAGACAAAAGAAAATTCAATAATTTTGGTTTAATAACATATCAAATATCATTTTTCATTCTCTGTTTTTTTTTTGGGGGAAAATTATCCACTCAATAAATTAGTATTAACGGCAAACAATGTTACGTACCCCTATTTCCAAAATTCTTCTTAAATATAAACTAGTCACTGGTATAAATAAAAACATTAGAATTAAAAGTTTTTTAGATTGTAGCTAGCTAGTGCTAGCTAGATTTCATGAAATAAATTTAAAAAATTAAGGGTATTTACTGAAATTTAGCCTGTGTGAAATTTACGTTTTGGCATTGGCTCCTTTAGTTGACAAAAAATAGAAAAATGAAGAGAAAATAAAATACAATTAAAGGGGCTGTGTGATTAAATTTGCCGAAGAAATTTTACGGGGGAAAAGAACAAAGAAGATAAAGCTTTATTTAGATTTTCAGATGTGGATGGAAAATATAATTGGAGAGAGTGTATTAAATTATTCAAAAAAACTAACTAATTATTTTTTAATTAAGGTCAATATTAGAATTATGAAGGTTTAAGAAGTAAAATACTGAGAGACAATAATTTGAAATTCTAGTATTTTTCTTATTATACAAAAGAAAAAATCTTTAAAATTAATCAAATTAAAAAATTTTCTTTTTGAATCAAATCGTATCGGTATTGGGGACACAAAACCTAAGACATAACGCCAAAAAAGAAGGCACAAAACACAATCAGCGGAAGAATAATGGAGACACAGAAGACTCCCGAGAATGAGATTTTAGACCTTGAAGAATGAAGGAGACGAAATTATTTTCTTCACACACACTTCACAAAAGGGCAAAACAAAGAGGAGTGCAATTTTGGTTGAGCAATACAATGAAGACGGTAACCCCATCAAGGCTTCTCAAAAGCTTCGTTAATCCTCAAGACTACTACGATGACGATGACGATTTGCATATACTCAACTTTGTGCCTATCGACACTCCTTTCGGTAAAAGAAAGAAACCCTTTTCAAATCATTCAATGACTAGTGAAAACAGGCAGAAAAAAACGCGGAGCCTTGTTTTGTTTTTGAGATTTTCGTGGAACCCAAGTTATCAAATGAGTTGTTTAGAATCAAGGTTTGGACTTATTCAAATTGTACAGGCTGCATGGTCAAGTATGAGGCCTCATAGTTTCAAGAAAGCATTACAACAATCGGCTGCCCGGTAGCCGGTTGCCAATTAGGCCTGTTAGAGCCCGAGTACTGACGCAATATACTCCCACAACAAGTGTTTGATAGATGGGAGATTGCTTTGTGCGAGGCTGTGATTGACGGTGATCAAGAGTTCTATTGTCCTTTCAAAAGTTGCTCTAAAATAATCAAAAGTTTTGTGATGGAGGATCTAGAAAGGCTGTAAAACATTCAATATGTTCCTTAGCAAAGTTTCAGGAGAAGTTAAATTTTAATGAAACAGACCGCAGTGACATTAAGTTGATGAAATTAGTAGAGAAAAAGAAATAATGGAAGAGGTGTCCTAATTGTATGTACGAGGTTGAGAAGATGTACGGTTGCGATGTTATTCTTTGCAGGTCAGTTTCCGTAGTCTTAATTTCTTGGATGTATATTTTCTATTTGTGGGTTCCTATTTTGGATATAGCTAGGTTAAAAAAACCGTTAATTGTCGAGGATTTTGGATATTTGGTTCCTTTTTGTTTAATATGTCAACAGTGCAAGTGATTTTGGGGTTTCTCTGATTAGTTTAAAATCGATTATAATGGGAAAAAAAATACAGTATGAAAACATTCAATAATGAGTATGAAAAAAAATTACTTCAAGTTTCTCATCAATTTGTCAGTGCTCTTGTACAAGAGCAGACGGTTCATTTGATTCAAGTATTGACATTGCCATTCACCAAGTGAAGTAATTTTGAGTGATTGTTTGGCCTTCTTCTTGATGAAATTTAGGAATAACAATTTTAACCTAAAAACTCAATAAACACTGTGGTTATTTATTGGAAAATTGTTTTAGTTTGATCCCATCCTCGTAAGACCTTCAGATATCATTCGGCTTACATGTACAACATTGCGGCCATCAACAATCTTCGTCTTTTGTAGCAAATATAGCTCCGCACCTAAGAACAATACTAGTGAATTAAAAAGAAAAAAAGAAAAAATAGTGAGAGAAAGTCGTATTATATATATTTATATATTGATTACTCTGTATACTATTTATTTTATAGTCAGAGATTTTAAGAAATTTTGTTAAGGATCAATATGAAAATCATTTTTTTTATTAGGGTTTATGATAATTTTTCTACAAATTACGGTGCGTAAGAGGAATTTCCAAAGGCTACCTCGGCTATAACACTGGCTACTAGTTGTAGTTAGAAAATGCCATCAAAAGTGAATGATAGCATTTTAGGCAATGCTAAGTTTAATCAATGTAAATAAAAGAAATGAGTAATACTATGGTTACTCAATTTGTATTCCAAGTAATCTATCATCTTATGCGTCATTCATTAGAATTAAAAATCAATTAATTAATATCGTGCATGTGGTAATAAATAATTGGTGACATATCAATTGTGATACAAATTTCAGTATCCCAAGTCCCAATTGATTTATCATAACATTATTGAAAAGAGATTACTTCGAAATGCTACAACTTATACAAAGCATTGATTTACTGCAATTTCCATATACATGATGGATTAATTACTGAATGGAATTAATCTCCTTTCTCACAACTAATTAAGAATCAAATTAATTCTTTTAATCTTTGTTTTAAGAATTTTTGCTGAAGTGGCTTTCGGTGGGCCTACCGCCTACACTAGGGATGCCAAAATCCGGATCCAGGTGTAGGGGAATTCGGATGCAGATCCAGATATGAAAATATCTGGATGCAAATCCGAAAAAAAATATGCAGATCCGGATGTGGGTAGTATTCGCACAAATTGCGGGCGGATATCTTGGATATCTAGATACGAATAAATTAAAAGTTAACAACTTAAAATTCAACAATTTACCTAATAATATCAAATAAAATCCAATTATAATTCAATAATTAACAATTCAATACCTATAATAACATACAAGACCATAAATTCACAAATAAAAATACAACAACATAAATCAAACATCAAGAATAACAAAAATCTAAGTAAATCTAAGTCTAACACTATCACAAATCCACAAATAAAATTAGAAAAACACCACAAATCCACATAAAATAATACGGATCCAGATATATTTTTAATTTAATTTAACTTATATATTTTTTAATTAATCCTATTATGTTTTTTCATTTAACTTATATATATATATATATATATATATATATTTTTTTTTTTTTATTTTTTTTTTTTTATGTAATTTTAATTTAAAAAATAATTTAATTAAAAAATAATGCGGATTCGGATATCCGCTTTTCCGGACGCACATGCATCGGGATTCAGATTCATATTTGCACGGATTCTAACCTTTGGCATCCAGATTTATATTTTTTAATGTGCGGATCCAGATTTTTCCTGATCTTTGTGGATCTGGACCGAACCCGAATTTTGTTGGCATCACTATCTTTGCCATCAATGACTAGCAACATATGATTATTAATACTTCAGTGATTGTAATGACACCTTAAAAGAAATTTTTTCATCCAAATAAATGAAAAAAAAAAGTAACAGAGGGTGTGTTAATGTACATGTTGAAAACATAGGAATCTAAATGACTTTTTTGATAAAACCACAAGGGCATCATCGTCTTTTTTCTTAAAATCTAATAACATCTTACTGTGTTGCATTAATATTGAAAAAAACATTAACAAATTGGTAGTTATGTTCGATCATCTACATTTTTTAAGCTATAGATTTTCTTAATGATAAGGGCAGCATCAACTTTTCATCAAGTCAGTGATGGTCCGAGCTTGTTTGTTTTTCGATCCCATACTAAAAAAATTCAATTTCTGTCATTAATTTATTTTTAATTTTTTGAACTTAATACTAAATATAATGTTTTTAAAGAAAATTAATGCATAGCAGAATGGTGTGATGGTACCAGTCAAAAAGCCTAAACCATGCCCCATAAATTTCGGAATGGGAATTGTCTAAAAATTGAAACCAAACTGGTCTGAGTAAATTTAATACAACGTTTCAGGGACTCAATGAAAAATTAGTCTTTCCCTCAAATTCCTCAAATTCCCTTTGCTAAAATCCGTAATAGAAAAGAACGAAAATTTTCCTAAAAACAATGATATGATTATGAACGAGTGTAATGCATCAAAAGTCCCTCTTTGTTGTATGGTCATCATCCTTTCCAAGCGAACGATGATATGATTATGAACCGAGTCTAATGCATTCCTAAAAGAAAGTTTTATTTCTTTGTCTGCACATTGTCTTTGGCTTATGCTAAAGTGCGTACTTTTGTTTTTTTTTGAGTTTTTTTGCCTACTTTATGTTTTTAGGGTGCAAATTTCGGGGACCTACCAAGTGTACTGGTTGGTCCAGACAACAAGGTTCAATGGGACCCATCAGTGGATAGAGTGATCCTTAATCTGGGAAACCATTGGTACCAAATTGCTAAATTGTGCTTGTAACTTTTTTTATTTCATTGAATTTCCTGTTTACGTAATGAAGTTACTTATTGGTTTAATTATTCGTATTCGTAAAGGTCCCTGCTTACGCCATGAAGTTTGAACAGCAATCATCAACCAAGTAAGAGCTATATATATTATAATCTTAAATCTGTGCGCTGTTTTACTTGTTATGACTTCATTTCTAAATCATCTTATATATTGATCAAAAACAGACCATTTGGCCGTCTGCGGTGGGATGATATTGTCAATACAGTAGTGACAAGAGCTCAACCTCACAATCGAGTTAGCCTCTGTTAATATACTATTATGCTATATTCATGTTTGTGTTTACTCATACGCCTCTTCATTTTACCATTCTTTTCCTCGATCCTTCTTTATCCTTCACAAGATCGAGTACCGACAATCCTTCAGAATGCAAGATTGCTAGGGTTCCCCGACTGCTATCGACTTCTCGGACCTACCAAGGAGAGGTAAATGAAATTAAATTGGATCTCTTTATAAAATATTTGCTGATTGCTACTAACATCTTGCTGACTTTGTCATTGAGGGATCGTGGGGCGTTATTGAGGTTTCCTACTTGCACTGCCATTTGTTTATTCGAAATTGAATTTTGATCTTTGTGATCCTTTGAATGATTGGGTCCTTTCCATTTTTTAGTGGCATTCCATGATGAATTGGCAGGTTTTGTGACTCACGATTAAACCTTGTGGTGCTTTTATCATCATTGATTCCATTTCCATTCCGCTTTTGGCTTTTAGGGATTTTAAGGGTAAGCAACTTGCAAGCTTCTTTTGCCACCAATCCAAAAGGCCAAAACCAAATAAAGAAAGCAACTTGCAAGCTTCCTTCTTGTCCTCTCATTCATATTTCATTCTCTAGTTGCCGTGCTCTTACTATTTTCTTGGTTTATGAAAACGCAAAATATAAAACATTATTTAATTTGATATGATTTCGAAGGACAATGGGGATGAAAAATGACAAAAAATAAAACATTTATTAATTTTATAAAATTCCAAAGGATAATGAGAATGAGGGAGCAATGCATTGGAAATTGCACTAGAATTGGATGTGGATAAAAATAAAATGTGTTTTCTTTGGGGTTTTAATTCAAAAGATAGAAATATAAGTTGTCTTTTACTAATTAATCGAAAAATGAAAAATTTAAAAAGCATTTATCAATCAAGGGAAAAAAATTATGAAAAGATTTAAAACAAATTTCACTAGTATTTTCTCAAACCAAGAATTGCTACTGCGAATACCGGGCAACGAACAGACAATTTCCACTTCTTTATATATATATTATTATATAAGTGGGTCACTTGTCTAAAGCCGGACGGTCAGTAACCACCGGCATTGTTATGTAACTTCCGTTTTGAAACATTTATCAGCTAATGTGAAAGTATCCGTGAGGGCCCCAAGCCTTTATAAAATGTAATATTAAATCCAGTGTTGAAAAATATTACAACTTAGATCCATCTTGTATTTTTGTTGTTAGAGGTCGATAAAAGGTCCATTCGGGATTGTTGCTATGTAGTTGGGCTTTATAATAAAATACAATTATTTATATCTATTTTACCATTCGAACTAAGTAAAAAATTTATTTAAATTAATACTATATATCTAAGTCGTTCGGTTGATACAATTTAATTTCGGACCAAAATCATATAAAAAAAGTTAAAAGTGTTTATTTTTATTATTTCATGACCTTCTAACAAACTATAAGGGGTCACAAAAAGGTTGATACCACTCACCATGTATGTATAAAACATCATGACCTTTTCTCTTGCTTTACATAAAAATATTATATAAAAAAAAATAGCTGTATGTATGTATATATAGATTTAGTTATGGTGCAACTGTTATATCATACCCTTCTTTTTGTTTTTTGTGCTACCACTATTGGATTTTATACAAAAAGTAGTTTCAAGGGACGTGTTTATTTGTTTACTAATAATATAATCCCTGATATTTGCTAAAAATTTAGAAAAAGCCATAGTCTACAAAATTTTGTACTAACATCTTTCTTCTCGAATTCTCTAAGCAAGAATCACTAATCATCATCATTTTGTTACATCACTCACTCTCATAAGTTATATTCAAGAGATCAAACATGTTAGATGCATCAACAAAGACAACAAATTAAAAATTAAGATGGGTTTTGAATCTTTGTTAAAGCTCTCAAATTTGGGCATTTGTTAAAATATTTTTAACCTAAAAAAATATAAACTCATTGATATAATAAAGAGGATTTTTACTTTTAAAAATAATAATAATAACCTAATTATTATAAAGTCTTAGAATTAGATTGTTCAAGGAAAAAATAGAGAGATACGTCAAGGAAAAGAGATATAGTAAAAGGTAAAAAATTTTAATTTACTTACTATGAATTTCATTGTAGATGATAAATAGAATGTGGGTATAAAAACATATTTATATGATTTTTTTTATTTAAAAAGTTCAATTCATTATTTCTTATGTCATATAGAGCAAATGAATCTTAAGGCAGCAGAGAAGTAGTTTCAGTGAGAATGTCATAATATCTCTTTTTTATTTAGGTTGATTATACATCAGGTTACTGATCATACATCAGACATATGCAATTACTATTTCAGCAGACAAATACACTGAGACTATAATATTACATTAAATTCTATGAAATACTTGTCCGGACGAATTAACCTTTACATTGAAGGGACTTATTGTCTCCACTAGCATTTTGTGGGGGAGAAAAACTATTTACAAGTTAATTTTATTCAATTATGCTTAATTGAAGAAATTTTGAGCCTCTACTATAGCTGGGACTCGAATTTCTTGAGTGTCTTGGTTACCAATGGGCTACAAAAAGATATTATTTTAATTAAATTGTAAATATGGAATAGAGTAAGGGGTGCAGTCAAAAAAGACAAAAAGTGGGGGTATTGTGCAACCGTCGCACCATAGCTGGCTCCTGTACGCACGCAAGCACCAAAATACGGGAACGAGAAAACAGACTTCTACTTTCTTCTTTCAATTTTCTAAAGCTCACGCTAGCTTTTTCTCTCTACTCCTTTCTCTCTCTAAAAGTAGAAACCGTAAATTGAGTGAACGTACGAAATGACGGCAGCGGTGGCGGTGTCGGTGGCGGAAGAGTTCTTGAGGAAATGCGAGGCGTCGGGTGACGAGGCGTACGGTGCGTTTCGGTCGGTGTTGGAGAAGCTGGAGGATCCGAGTAGTCGAACTCAGGCTCGGGTATTGCTTTCGGATCTTCAGAAACAGGTCAGTGACTCGGACGAGTGTCTAAAGATGTACCATTTCCAGATCCAAGATGTCATCTTGGACCAATGCGAAGGTACATTATTCTTGTTCATTTTTTCTTGTTTAATTTGGTTGACTTTTTTTTTTTGGGGGAGCTGGTGGTTTGACTTTCTTTGAATTAGTGACTAAAAAGTGATTGTTTGCTTTTCATATTTGGGAGTGGTTTTGTGGAAGATAGTTCGGAGGAAAAAGTGCTTTTGAATTAAGTGATTTTTGGGAAGTAGTTTTTAAGTGCTTATGTGACATAAGAAGTGCATTGTAGAGAAGCAATTGTGCTTTTCGTATGTTTTAAAGGATTTTTGAGTAGTTCAGTTTGGTAGTTATCTAGTAGAGGACAATTAGGAGGAATAGTGCTTCTAATTTAGTGTTTTTTCAGAATTTGATTTATGTGCTTTTTTTAAAAAAAAAAAAATTCAAGAAGTGCGTTTTAGAGAAGTAACTGCTAGGAGTTTTCCTGAAAGAAGCCAAAAAAAGAAAAGGGTCCTTTTGTTTTTTTTTTTTTGGTAGTTCAGGTGAAAACTTAAAGAAACTGCAGAACCTTTTTTTAAGAAAAATCTGATTTGATTACTTGAAAGCATTTATGATTGCGAGTGCTGCTAATCATTTGCATTTTTTTTTTTATGCATTAACTTTCTTAACTTAGGGTGTTTATTTTATTATGATTATTTTCATTCAACAATACAATAGACTTTGGTTGGGTACACCTTAGTTGCATGTTTCTGAGCAACCAATGAGTGTCTTGAGAAAACTTGGGTGGAGTGCCGATCGTTTTCAGGATTCAGTTTCCAAGAAATCAAAAACTAAGTCATATTCGTAGTTTAAATTAAATTAATTTATTTTTTTTGTCTTTTTCTGTGAGCCCAGTGAACTTTTGTTTCCACTTTGTTCTCGTTTGTTTCTTTCCCTTCTTTTCCTACTGTTTCTTGACAATCTAACAGAATTAAGCATTTACTTTTGGGGTAATTATTTACTCTAACTCAATATCTGAAGCTGACTTGGGAGTGGAAAGTTTGTTACTAAAAACACACTGTATAGTAGATAGAATTTGCTTTGTAGGTAACACAAATAATTACAGCTGTTAATTTATTTCAATAAGTTCGTACATCATTCGATAATAAGTCCAAGATTTTAATGGTTTTGTTTCCTGAAAATTTGTCATCAGTGCATGAATAAAATTCAATGGATGAACTTCTCTTAGATAATTCGAGTTCAATGTCACAGTTCCTCATATTATTGTATGAAACACTAATCTTGCTCTGTCCTTTGGAGCATTTTAATAATTGATGCTAATTCCTTCACCATTTTATTCGTCTTGCGCATAAATTATGCAATCAATAAGCCAACTCAACTTTGATCTTTCTTTAGTGAAAAATTTACAAGGCCACTAGGAGGTTTTTGTATGTCTCGTGCTAAGGCGGTCACCATGGTATCACTATGTAAATTTTCCCTACTGGAATTCATGATCCCTCATATACCACTCGTGGAGCTGCTTCTGGGGCTTTTTCAGTTTTATCCTTTTTAGCTTATTAACTTGTCCGCATCTGCATTATTATCTTTGTTATCATATGAAAGTTTCATTTATCATCTTCCCAAAATAAATATCCATGGTCATTGTTCACTTTTTTCCTTTAGATTCATGCCAGATTATGGTGCTGGATTTTCTGCTTTGGCACTCTATTGTTTCTAAGTGCAGGCTACCAAGGGAGAAAAAATTTGACAATTATGGTCATCCCCAGCATTTTTATCCCAGAAGATTGGTCATTTACTTTCTATGAAGGACTGAATAGACATCCAGACTCTATTTTGAAGGACATGACTGTGGCTGAGCTTGGTTGTGGAAATGGATGGATAACCATTGCCATAGCTGAGAAGTGGTTGCTTTCAAAGGTTTGTTGTCTTTATGCCATGTGGGAGCTTTGTTTACTTCCTTTCCAGTGCCTTCAGGAGCTCCATCATGATTTCTCTCCTCATCATTTTCTATCTCCTTGTTTTGCAAGGCCACTTGATATTTATAAGTATCGGCGGTAGCACCAGATTATGGTGTTTAAATGCACTCCTATTCGGAAAAATTACATATCAATGAACATCTGAATTATCAGCTCTTCCTTGTCCAAAGTCTTTGTTGGAGTATATTGAAAATATAACCTTGTAGCAGTTCTTTTATGCCGTCCGAATATCCTTTTGCAGGTCTATGGCCTTGATATTAATCCCAGAGTTAGATCTCTTGGATAAATTTGTACTTAAATGCATTAGATGAAAAAGATCAGCCCATCTATGATGTGGGGAAGAAAACTTTACTGGATAGGGTGGAATTTTATGAATCGGATCATCTAGCTTATTGCAGAGATCACGACATTCAACTTGAACGAATAATGGGATGCATACCTCAGGTACTATGACTGTTTGCAACTCATGATATTTCTCGGGGATTAAATTTTGGTGAAGTTTGTTTATCCAACGTGAAGTTTGAATTTTAGTGTGCCCACTTGGATTACTTTAAACTTCTAGTTTAACTTATTCTGTTTTCTTCATGCAGATTCTCAAACCCAATCCTGATGCAATGTCCAAAATAATAACTGAAATTGCAAGCGAGGAATTTCTGTATTAATTGAGTAACTATTGTGCGCTGCAGATTGGAAGATATTCTAAATAATTTAATTATGATGCGCAATTGCAAATTGCCGGGATGTTAGCAATTAAGTTAACAGGCTTCCTCTGCTTTCACGTATTTCTAAGCATATATATTATAACTTTGGTTTGAAGCTTGCATACCTTAGGTAAGGTTGATGTCTTTAGTTGGTCAATATCAATTGAGAAAATAACCAAACCAGTGAAGACCGTGGGAAAAGGATAATGTGAGTTTGACCGATGTTGGAGGATATAGAGAAACTTGATCTGAAAGAATTTTTTTTTTCTGATTTTATTTTATTTTTCTTAATGTGTAACCTCTTCACAATGACATTGATTCCCATAGTTCATGTTTCTATGTGCACTCAACAACAACTATCTGTTATGTCTTGTGGATAACTGAGACAGTTTATTCATTTTGACATAGAGTAGATTGACTAATAATGAACATATTGTATCAAGTTGTTACATTTGAAAACTGTTCATGACTGTGGTCTTTATCACTTTTGTTCTCAAGGATCATGTTGGCTTACATTTAAAAGCCTTGGATGTTCGAAAAACCTATGGCACTGAGTTTGCAGAACCTTTTAGTGCCCTGAAAGATTGATTGCTCCTGAAAGATTGATTGCTTCAATTTTGTTTTCAATATCTTGTATTCCTATGAACATATTTGTATATGTTATGAAGGATGAGCTGTGTATATTAGAGATGAAACATGAAAAGCTCAATAGACACTGTTTCACCCTTTACTTCCATTTTTTCTAATTTTTATTTCCCCGTATGTACAGTTTTGTGGAGGATCAGTTTGGCTTAGGTGTAATTGCTAGAGCAGTTGAGGAAGGAATTACTGTTATCAAGCCTTCAGGGATTATGATCTTTAATATGGGTGTTCGTCCAGGATAGGGCGTTTATAAGCGTTTGTTTGAACTCCGTGGTTTCCGTGTGGACAAGCTTTGGCAGACTAAAATTCTTCAGGCAAGTGAGCTTTTATTACTGGAAATTCATCGACTATCCCAATATTGACCTCTTGGAATGTGTATTTGCAGGCTTCTGACGCAGATATCTGCACAAATACGCAGATATCAGTCCACATCATTTTGAGTTCTTCATGGGACTTTCTGATGACCAACGTATTTGTGCTCGAACAGCATGGGCCTATGGAAAGGCTGGTGGATGTATCTCTCATGCTTTATCAGTTTATAGTTGTCAACTCCCTCAACCAAACCAGGTTTGCCTTTCATTTGAATTTTATCAATAAAGTGGGTAATTGCTCCGACCAGGGAAGTGAGCTAAAATGATATCAACTTCTATTTATGGACAGGTTAAGAAAATTTTTGAGTTCCTGAAAAATGGCTTCCATGAGATCAGCAGCTCTTTGGATTTATCATTCGAAGATGATTTGGTTGCTGATGAGAAGATTCCATTCCCTGCTTATCTTGCTAGTGTTCTAAAAGAGTGTTCTTTTTTTCCCATATGAGCCACCAGCTGGAAGCAAAAGATTCAGGAATCTAATTGCTGACTTCATGAAAAAGTACCACTATATTCCGCTCAATGCTGATGTGAGAAAACCTGCACCACCATCTATTTTTGTTCTTCCCTGGACAAGTAATTTTTGTATTGTTTGTCCTAGGTTCTGTTTTCCCTGATGCATTATTCAATTTCTTTGCACGTGAAGTCCTGTGTTCTGTTTCCCCTGAAGCGTTATTTCAATTTTTTTGCATGTGAACTTGAAGCATTCATATTAGTTTCGCAGTGATTCTGTTGGTCATTTACTTGTTTGTAATAAAAAATATATGAAACAATCTTGATATTTTTTGTTCTCAATATGTAGAGCTCTATGGACCAATTGCTTGTCTTCTGTTATCCTCATTAGAATTTCTTCAGACTACTTCTACTTCACGCTATTTGTGATGAGTTGTATTGTTTTTGTGGTCTTTGCTATGTCTGTTGGACAAATACTGTAATATGAAATTTTGTCTAATGCTATCCTTTATTCCTTTTGCATCCTGTCCCCGCTAGTAGTTAAATGCAATTTTGGATTTGTCAATTTATTTGGTTTGATGAAATATTGATTCTCATGTTATCTATCTGTTAATTCAACTTGACCATGGAATATGTTGTTGCTGTGAGTTATGCTGCAGGTGCTCGTTATTTTCCAGTTTTTTTATGTAAACATACGAGTTTGGATGTACTCATATATATAGTGGACCTGAGATGTTTGCACCTGACCTACTTATTGATGTACATGTAAAATGAAGAACTTTTTGAGATCTGGAATGGATCGAGACCTGCAACTTTTTATTGGTAGATTTTCCACTGTCCAGTCCAATTATAAAATACAGCTTGTGAGTGCTGCATGAATAAACTAGCCAAACTTAAAGGTGCTTTAGTTGCCTCTTTCTCTTCTTTTTTATATGAGTAAAACAATACACATTCCTAACTTTTCTTCTCCACTTGTTTCTCAAGAATGTTGTTGTCTTTCCTTCAAGAGCTGTGGCAATTGAGAATGCTCTTCGATTATTTTCACCTCGCCCTGTGATTGTTGATGAACATCTAACCAGACACTTATCAAAGCAGTGGTTAACAAGTTTAGCAATTAAGGTATGATCTATTTCTGATTTATTTTTGTGTTACTTTTGACATAGTTGAAACTGTCATTTTTTGGCAGATTTTCTTTGCTATTCTTGAAACAAGTAATAGTGCTTATTGCTTGCTTGCACACAAACAAGTAATATCTTCGTTGTTTGTAGTTGTCTTATGCTGCATAACTACAAAAACATCCTTCTTGTAGGGTACAGATACTGATAACCGTTCAGAGGATGTACTCACAGTAATTGAAGCACCACATCAGTCAGATTTGATGGTGGAAGAAGCTGAAGCCTCAGGTGGTAATTTTTGGGATTGGTGATTTTGAGGCTGTTACCAGTTCAGCTTTTGTGCACCTTCTAGATGTTACAAGAGAAGTTGGATCCTGTCTTTTCTTGGATATATCTGATCACTTTGAGCTCTCCAGCCTCCCAGGTTCCAATGGGGTCCTAAAATATCTTGCCGGAAACGTTTTTCCTTCACATGCAGCAGTTATTTGTGGCCTTGTTAAAAATCAGGTGATTGTTTTTCATAAAATATTTCAATCGTCCTCTCTTCAATAATCAAAAAGCCAATTTATCATCTATTTCAACACAAGGTAAAATGTTTCAGTGGTTCTTTGTTCACCCAATTTTTCAAAAACCCATTATATACACGATAAAATCTCCGACACATAATCTTATTAATTTAAAATAGTTTTCAACTCATATTGAAATTACATTCGCAAACGCACCCAATTAAAAGAAATAATAATAATAAAAAAAAATATTTCAGTCGCCCTTTGTTCAGTCATTCAAAGCCCATTAACTATCTATTTCAACACTCGTCCCCATATTGTCAGTTCAGCAATCATAACTTTCAAAGATATTATTTAATAATCACCAAACTAACAATTCACAAGTCGGATTATGCAGAGATGCTAATGTAGCAAGACTAATCATAATAAGTTGATTTTCATTTATGTCCAATCATGCTATTTTAACAATGAACTCTCGATCATTTGTATATCCAACAGGTAAAATTTTAAAATAATATTTGCCAATGTCCGACCAAGAGAAATACTAGCCATAAGAAATTAATTCATTAATTTACCCTTTTTTTCAAAATAATATTTGCCAATGTCCACCACTAAATAATGCAAAGCCGAATTCCACTTACCAAAAAAAAAAGGCATTCTACTATTTGAAAAAAAAAATTGAAAACTCATTGTATACATGATAAAAACTCACCGCTACCGAACCATATTGATTTGAAATAGCTTTCAAATAAGATTTAAAATTACATACACAAAACACATCCGATTAAAAAAAAATACTAATAATAAAATATTTCAGCCGATCCTCAGTTCAGCAATCATAAACCCATTTATAATCTATTACAACATAAGGTATATGGGTTAACAAGTCCCAATACTGTCCTCCATCCTTTCTGCACTTCTCTTCTATCAACGGACAGCCATCGATATATAGTTCCAAAAGTGAGGTAGGCAGGCCCTTCTCTGGAAAGTATTTGAGCTTCGGACAATTATCGAGATGCAACAAAGTGAGGTTTTGAAGATCAACAATTGAAGAAGATAGGCGTTCCAGATTTGGAAAATAAACAATCTGCAGAGATGTTAGAGAGGCAGGAAGAGGAAGCGTGGTTCCTAATCTTATGTCCTCTTGCTCTGGTGGAAATGACACCATGTCCTCATCACATCCAATGATTGTCAGTTTTCGCAGAGTGGAGAATCTGTGAAATCCCCGGCCCCACTCAATCAACGACTTCCAAATCTTCATATTACCAACAATCACAAGAGAATGAAGGTTGGTGGGAAGGCCATCTTCTTCAATGCTTGGAAGCTCACCTTCTATTGTTAATTCTTGAAGAGAGTTCAGATTGTGCAATCCCTTAGGTAAGGCCTCTAGTCTCTTACACCCACCGATATCGAGCTTAGTGAGTTTCGCACAAGGCAATCCCCCTTCGGGAAAGGACACCAGATTTCCACACCACTGTACCCTAATCTCTTGAAGCTGGCGGAGATTATGTAAACCACTAGGTAAATTTTTCAGATTTTCACAAGAATAAATGCTGATTATTTCAAGAGATGTGTTGTTGGCCAATCTTTCTGCTATTGACTCCAGCTTTGGACATTCCCCAACAGAAAGGAACTTAAGAGACTGAGGTAGATTGCCAACTTCAAGGGACTCAAGCGTGGCAGATAACTCGTTTTTGGAAAATATACATGTCAAAGATGGACAACTTACAATGCGCAAGTCCTCAAGAAGAGATGAGGTGTACCTTCTACTGCTGCTGCTACTCTGGATGCCCTCTTCCACTGTCAAAGTCCTTATATTATGGCAACCAATGATCTCCAACTGCTGAAGGCTCGGTGGTAGCTGGACTTCAGCAATATATGTCAACGAATGGCAATAACAAATACTCAAGATCTCGAGAGATGAATTGGTGTCGCACATCCATGCCTCTGGTAACGATTTCAGTGCATCACAACCCCAAATTAATATTTTCCTCAACTTGGAAGGCAGAGCAACCTCAGGAAAGGAAACAAGGGAACGGCATTTTTCAATTTCTATCTCTCTCAAGGAACTAAGGCTGAGCGATGATTGTGGCAGCTTCACAAGACCTTCGCAATAACTCAATGCTAGGTATTGGAGTCTGCATGACAACTCGAAGAGTTGCTGTTGGTCTTTTTCTTCCTCCGCCACCAAGGATTGAAGTTTGGGACAGCTTCTAATCTCCAATCGTCTGAGAGAGCAAATGTCCTGCAGTAATCCGTTATGACTCTTCCATATATATGTTTCATTTTTAATATTTTTTATCTCCAATTCTTCCAATTTTCGTAGTTGTGGCTTCAATGGCCCTGCGAGAAACACTTGATTTGATGTATCACTACAAACCACTGAATTCTGTAACCCGAGATGATCAGTTGCACTTCTCCACACAACCTTTTTACATCCACAAATTTCCAATTTGCAAAGAGCTGGAAGACTCGCAACGGAAACTAACAATTCTTCACATTCTTCAATAACAAGCATCTCCAATGCAGGAAGGCGTTCTGGCAATGTTCCTTGCAGTTTAGAACATCTTAAAATATGAAGCTCTCTTAATTTAGGAAACCCTTCAACTCCCCGACTAGATCTATGAGGAATCCAGTCTTCCCATTCTTGCATGGCTGCAAACAAAAGAGTCTCCAAGCATGGAAAATGATTTGGAGAATCATTCCCATAGAACTCTGAACCCAATCTCTTTACTCTACTCATTCCACGTACTTCCAGATGCTTTAGAGAGGGTAGTTGCCCGACTGATGGTAGGGTAGTACACATGCCACAATTTTCAAATTTTAGGGATACCAAATTTGAGAATGAGTAACCTCCTAACCAAGTTGGAAATTGTGTGCCTCCATAGCCACGAATACAAAATTGTTCCAGATTTTTATGGGGTTTTAGCATGTCAAGCACGCCCTTTTCAGTTCCTGCCTCCCTTGAAGACGAACCATCGGTACTGCACGTCCATTGAAGCATTAACACTTTAAGATTCTTCTTTCCATCCAATTGAGCCTCCTTTGCATCACCAAGGTCTTTTACATTCTCCAATTTTGAAATGTTAAGTGTCCCACGAAGATGTATCAAAGACTTTAGCTCTCGTAACCCGGAACCACTGTCTTTTCCCACAGCAAAATTACACAACGTCTGAAGACACGTCAACTTACCAATTCCTAGTGGCATTTCCTCCAAAAAATCTGTATTTGAATTGTTAAGATGATGCAGTTTGATGAGGTTTCCCATGTCAGCACACAACTTCTTCAGTCGATCACAATCTTCCAACAGAAGAGTGTGCAAATTGTAAAGCTTGTTGATTGATTCAGGCAGAGTTCTAACCTTAGTTCCAGATAGGTTAAGGTACCTTAAATACCTCAAATCACCAATTGAATCTGGTAGCTTGGAGATGTGATATCCGCGCAAAGAGAAGACCCTCAAGCGTTGGAGTTTTAACAACTTAGGAATAATGCTATGAGCCAAGTATCCACGCGAACTATTTGACAAAGTTACTGGTAAAAGAGTTCGCAAAGGTTTGATATGATAGAACTCCTCAAACCTTTTAATGCCATCATAATATCCACGAATGTAGGACAGATGACGAAGATGTTTGGAAAAGACTTGTTGCTTGTTAGCCTCTGAGGTGTACTCCACTGTGATGTATATTTCCCCCGCAGCCCAATGGGCAAGGTCGTTGATAAGGTCGTGCATCACAAATCGTGAGGCATCGTTGCTTGATTGCTGGAAGAAAGATCTTGACCGCAGCTCCTTAAAGAAATCATGGCCTAAATCTTCACTTGGATTCTCACCACCCTTGCGATCTAAGAAACCCGAGGCACACCATAGTAAAATTATCTCCTCCTCTTCAAATTCATAATCCTTTGGAAACAATGAGCAGTATGCAAAGCACTGTCTCAAAGTGGGAGGAAGATAAAAATAGCTCACTGCAAGGGCTGGTATAATGCGACATCTCTCTTCTGGTAATGCCCATATCTTGCTACTGAGCACACCTTCCCACTCACGGCTGTCATGTTTTCCACGTAGAAGTCCTCCAAGTGTTTGTGCTGCCAAGGGCAAGCCATTGCATTTGCTCACTATCTTCTTGCCAACTTCCTCCAATAACTTAGGTGACCCCAAAGAATGTTGTGCGAATACAGCTAGACAATCATTATCTGACAACTTTTTTAATTGATAAGCTGGAACAGTACCCATGATTTCTACAACCTCTTGATTGCGAGTAGTAACAATAATTTTACTTCCCGGTGCACCAACTTCAAATGGACGACTGAGTTCAACCCAATCGTCGTAATTCCGGTTCCACACGTCATCTAAAACGAGCAAAATTTTTTTTCCAGATAGTTGCTTCTTTAGCTCCACTTGAAGCTTATTCAAGTCGTGATTATCCAGATTCTTGTCAGTAACAATGGAAAGTAGGATTGATTTTGTGAGCCTGATAACATCAAAATCATCAGAGACGCAAGTCCATGCCTTGAGATCAAAATGATCTTGCACTTGATCATCGTTATAGACAAGCCGAGCAAAAGTAGTTTTGCCCAGCCCACCCATACCAACAATAGGTATAACAGAGAATCCACCATCATTTCTTGAATCATCCTTCAACAACAATTCAACAATTTCCTCCTTTTCTGTTTCCCTGCCATATACATCGGCTTCATTCACCAAAGAGGTTGTGGGTAGTCTTTGCCTGTCATTTTTGGACCTCCCAGCTGAACTTACGTTCAAACCCAGCGAGTCTTTCAGTGTTACAATATCTTGAAATCTGTTGTTGATCTCTTTGATTTTGGACATCAAGTCATAATCGGACTGAATCGATTGTGGAGTAAAAGTGGTGCAGCAAGTAGGAATGAGCTTCCGAAACTTACTTGTTCTTGAACGACTGCCACTGGGTTGATCATGAGCAGCAGCTGGTTCTCCATTTCCAAGCAGCAACTTCCTCCGGAAAGCCTCAGTTTGAAACTCATCCAACAAGTCTTCAACATCATAAGCCAAGTTCTGAAGCTCGCCAAGCCACAACTTCACAGACTGATCAGCCGTCTTCTTCTCCTCAGCATCATCAAGCACCGCCTTGATCATCACCAACATATTCTTCCACTTCTTTAGATCGGCCTGGATTTGCTCTTGGCGTGCAAAAAACAGAATCCCCTCTGAAGCTAACTTATTGACCAGCAGCTCAACGGACGCCGTCAGGATTGCCTCTCCGATGATTGACATTTTTTTTTTTTTGGTGCAAAGAAAGAAACAGAACTTTCAGCCTTAGAAAGCAAAAAATGCATGTGAAAAGTCTTCCACTTGTTGTTTATTCCAGTAAAGTGAAAATAAAAACAGAGCCCACCACCCATTAATAATTCAGTAATTCACCAATCACCAGTCACCAGTCACCACCACTTGCTACCAGATTCCATAAATATAAAATATTTGTAGGGTCAAGCAACATTAATCCAGTGTCCGGGTAAATGCTGAATAAAGAGGACAATTAATGGAATGTATCTTAATACCTTCGCTTTAGAAATCTTCAACTCATAAATCAAGTTAAATCAAAACGTCTCCCTCTCTCTCTCTTTTTGCTATGTAATGACTTTGTTTATTGAATTAATTTCCATGCTAAAACGAAGAGTACTTAAAAGTGCACTATAATTTTTTATAATCACAATGATAATTCCTACCACCATGTCATATTAATGTCCTGTTGAAATAAATTATAACAAAATTTTAGCCGAATATAAATTCAACTTATTCTTTGAATATATATAAAATAAAATAATAACACGATTAATATGCTATCAATTAAATAGACTCAATTAAAATAACTCTAATGTGAAAACAAAAACAGTCCCACCACCAATAATTTAGCAAGCTTTAATTCACTTTATTACACTAAAGTCAAAGAAAAAAAAAAAGAAAAGAAATTGCCCCACTACCATCAATAATTTAGCAAGCGTTACATGCTCGTGCTTGTCTGCTTGACGAACTGCACATGGGTGGACCAAGCATCATTGACATTTTCAGATTCACTTACTTTCAGAAGTAATATTTTTAAACATTTTACAGAATCAAGTTACAGTTATATAAAGAGAAAATTGCAAAGTTGTGTAATTGCAATGTTTTTTAGGCTGTCTCTCCGCACCCCGAACTTTGTCATTTAGCTAAGCTGCCTTTGGACTTAACCTGAAATGATCCGAAGGCCTGAAATTTTACACGTGGGCTTAAATGTCAACAAGGTAATAGGGCTATAGAAGGAGCAATTTCATGGTTAGGTGGAAGATGTCTCACACACAAATGTCTCATATACAAAAGATAGCTTTACAAAAAAACTTTAACATATATGAACATCCGATTACTTAAAAATGTATACAAGATGAGAGTATGTTATCTTCAATTTGCCTTCAACACTTAGCCAAAAATTCTTGATCTTTTCAGCCTGCATATGAATTCAAAACAAAAATATAATTGTATTTTCCTCTTAGAAAAAAAAATATTAACAACTCTTTAAATATATCCTAAGGAAGTAGTTAAATAAGTAATTCAAATCTAATATATACAATTAAAAGTTTTCCCTACAAGAAAAACTTCTAAGTCACTTGAATAATTCTACCATATCTACACGGTCTAACAAATTAACTAGAAAATCATAAGAAAAAACACAAGATGGTCTAAAGTAACAAATTAGAAAATCATATGAAAAACACATGAGAGAACTTTAATTTGGAAGAGGTATATGACTCAAGACTCTTAATTTAGAGCTTCATAGTAATTGATTACCTACTTCTTTATTTTCTCTAATTTAATTTCGCCTTAGTACAAGATGACTCTAAAAATTCCATTTACTTGAACATCATTTATTCTAATGTCATGCGACATCAACCTATAACTTACAAATTAGGTAGGTCTACACAAATATTCACTTCAATAATTGACAAAGCCCTAAAAAATAAAAAGTCTTCATAAGCTAACAATATAATAATCAAAGAGTACTTTAAAACAGAAGATCAAATTAATAATAGCAAAAATCCTTTCATTATTTCACGCTTCCAAAGTCTTCTAGAAAGAGAAGAAAGAAAAGAGGAAATGCTTACTCTTGAGGATAGTCCTTCATTAAATTGCATGCCATCAGATATAGTTCATTTGAATGCCCAAGTTCCATAGCAGCAGCTAAGTGCACCAAGGTACATTTCAGATGGAAAAGGTCTTTCTCAAGTAATCTAGGGAAACAAAGAGAAAAAGAAAGAAAAAGGTCATACAGCATCTCAAGAACAATGCAGCCATATTTTCTTCATTTCTACACCAACTTACACAGAAGTTAGTTCAAAGCATTTTTGGAATTCTCCACACTAATGATAGTACTCAGCTTTGCAGGAGACAAGATCAGTATTGTTTTTCAGACTGTGTGAGAAGGATGGGCTCGAATGGAC
Organism: Clausena lansium; assembly: GCA_030449835.1. NCBI lineage: Eukaryota > Viridiplantae > Streptophyta > Magnoliopsida > Sapindales > Rutaceae > Clausena > Clausena lansium. The sequence goes on along the minus strand of JASUUF010000146.1, from coordinate 510,855 downwards.
ACTATAACATCTTTCTTTTTCAATTCTCTCAATTTGGCTTATTCAACTTTCTCCTTGTCATACTGGATAAAACAAAGGGAGACAGCAAAGAACAGAGAAAGAAATTGTTCAGTGCACTCAAACACAGCAAAAAGATACCAACCAATATCAGGAAAACAGATGAGAAACTTATTATTGAAATGTTTACATTTGGAAGAGCATATAATGAACCAGCACACAGTTCACCTTTTTTTATCAAACGTGAGTAGAATGAAGAAGAAAGCCATCCATCTTCAGAACCAAATTCCAATGATGAAAGTAAACTCGTTTCTGAAATTGAACAGAAAATCCAATAATTTAAAGCATTAGCTGATTGTAACGTGTTCCATGAAAAACCAAATGCTAGTAGAACACAGCCAAAGAAAGCTTTAACAAATTAAATATATATCAACATGTTCTTGTGTGACTATAATTTCCTTTATTTTCGCGCGCGCACACTTATGTATGAACTAGAATTCAAACTGTAAACATTTTCATAATTCACTTCTCTCAGATGAAATAAATAGATGACTGGAAAAAAAACTAAATCATCACCTTCCTCACATGTTAGCATGTGATTTTAAATAAGGCATTCCAAAGCCTGAAGAAAAAAAATCAAGGCACAGCCATACGAAATAAAATCATAAAGAATGAGAAACAGTACATCTTATATGGAATATCCAAATGAGACATCTATGTGATCAGCAGATGTCAAATTAAAGAAAAGGATTAAAATTCTATTTAAAAAAAAAAAGGACAAGACTAGCTCAAATCCTTAAGAAGGCAAAACAATTTCCAGAGGATGTAATATTTTGCATGGAGCGTCATGTCTTAACTTTATGCAGCCACAAAATTCAAGGGAAGGAGATTTTGAAAACAAGGCTCTTTCTCCACCAGCTTATCCCAAGGGAAAAAAAATGAAAATAATAACATTAATAACATATCATGCATACCTCACAACACAGAGGATCAGCTTTTATTGCTGCTTTGTACCTTAAATGATTATGAAAAAAAATATAGTAAGCCTTTGCACGAAACATAGTGTTTTAGCTCAACAAAACTTAGAGAATAGAGCAAAAGGAATTGACAAACGAAAAAGCAAAGAAAAGCTAATTAAGGTTATAAAACGATACCATAGCAGTTACTAAAGAAAAAGAGTTGAGGGAAGCACCTAAAATACTGAAATACATGCAAGCTTTCAATCAGATAACAAAATGAAACCACTAATATTTCAGACAGTGTAAACAAATATCCAGGTGTAGGTGGAGTGAAGCATAGCTGATCTGTCAATTGAATCTTGTTACATTTGATTTAAAACCACCTTTCTATACTATTAGTCTTTAACGTTTTAAAAATACTGCACATGAAAGTTCGTAATGAAACAAGATGAAAGAGGAAGCAAATAAGTTCCTCTGTCGTTAGAGCTGAATTTAGTAATGAGGTATTGCAGCTAAAAGTTCATCCGAGTTCAGGAGCAAGAAAGATTGAAACAATAAAAGACCAGAATTGTGGTTGGAAGCAGAAACCATTCAGCATACAAAAAAAAAAAGAGAAAGTAGAAAATCTCCTTCATGTGGCAGTTAAGTTGGCATAATTTGGCAATCAATCTCTTTGAAAAAGCAGAACAGAGCCAATAGCCTTGTTGAACTAAACCATCCCAGCCTATAACCGAGCTTGATTAGTAAAGTTTAGCTTACAGGAAACCAGAGTTAGATTACTATAATAAGAATTTAGAGCAGTTCATTCGAAACTGGTGTAATCAATTCTAGCTGAAAAACTTCATCCTCTCAAGGCAGCAACCAAGATGTGCTAAAAGCACAAAATCAAAACCAAATTTGAACTTATAGACTATGTCATCTTAATAAAAATAAAATAACCAAATGAAGAAATCAAGCTCTTAGTCATAGAACATAAATAATAAACTCATGGTAGTTGCATTCAACTTCCTCGTAGTTGATTGAAATGCCTGCATTAATACATATTGTTTGATTGTGTTCAAAACTAACTAGGAGCATTACAGTTACAGAGTCAAAAGAAAATAAATTTGCTAACCTTAAAGGGTCTTCACTTTGAACCTTAAAATTGCACATTCACATCTTTATCATAGAAGTGTTTTTGAGCCCTGGGTGGGTGTCAAAAAATCATCAAACAAGTGGTTTTTATGCTACTAAGAATATTACCAAAAAAAAGGAAAAAGAACAGTTAACGACTCCGTAAAAACTAAAACTCCCAAGAAAATTGGCAAAATGCAACAAATTTGGCATCAATTACCAATCCGGGATCGTTTTAAACTAACAAACAAAATTTCATCAGCAACGTTACAAAATTTACTAGCAACAACAATTAATCACAACTCTATTAATTTGACTAATTTAATTCAGGCCAAACATTAATAAAAAAAAAAAAAGAAATCTCAACTCACTGTCTCCGGCGGCGGCGTGATGGCAAAGGCTGAACGAGGCCGCAACGGCAACAGCTGAGACCGGAGACGGAGAGAGTGCGAGCGATCGTGAGAGAGGGGCTGCTGGTGCTGGCCTGCTGCTGCGTGCGCGAGAGTGAGAGGGGCTGCTGGTGGCCTGGTGCCGCCGTGCTCGGTTGCTGCTGCGCGGGCTGCGTGTGCCGGCGGCATGCGTACTGCTGAGAGAGAGGGGCCGCGTGCGTGTTTGCTTTTAGTGTTTAGAAATTATCGGTAATTTTAGGGATTTGGTGTTTAGTACGGGGCCCGTTTTGTTTTGTTTTTCAAAAAATATGAGTTGGGACTACTGGCACCCCTTCAAGACTCTTTTACAATCCCAGTTCTAAAAACACCCTATTAAAAAATTAAATATGTTTATTATTTTATAAATATCCTTTACTCCATTTTAAATAAGATCTATACGAATAAGTTTCATTCTCGCACTCTTCTTTTTATTAATAAGAATTGTGAATAAGTAAACTGATGTAGCACCAAAAATTATTATTAAGTTATAGGGTTAAAACTTAGGTTTCACCTATGTTGCAACTGTAGTATTATATTACAATTTTTGTCCTTATCTAATGTAATCATTGGATTTGAAAGAACGCTTCAAAGATTGCCACGTTTGTGTTAAAGAATGCTGGGAAAATCGATTAAGAAAAGGTAAATTTAGATATAACAAAATCGGTGACTCACATATGAAATCGCACGGTTGCTGTTATGTAATAGGAAATTTGATGAATTTATGAAGCTAAGGTGATAATCGAAAGAAGTCCCTAGCAAAGGCCAAATGGATGAAGGAATCGATTCCCAAAAGCCATAAATACAATTAAAGGAAGAAAAAAATTGGTTGAGTCGATGCTTCACACATTTAGTGAAGAGGGAAATTGAAGTGCGATATGATTTTTCATGAATAAAATGAATTAATTTTTTTATTCTACTAGCAAAAACCATTAATTCATCAACCCATCATGATATTGGTTTCATTTGTAACTGTCAGTAAGTCAGTTTCTTACTTTCTTTTGTTATCTTTTAAAAGATATTACAATGCTCAGATCAATTGGTAATTACAGATTAGAAAAGTCAAATATTTTCTGGCCAAAGACACTGGAGAATGTGGAAAAGAGTTTGATTAATTTTTGTATGCATACACACAAATAACACAAAATTAAATTACGTGGCAATGTTGATAGTGAGTCGTTTTTGGGAATCCATAAGTTCACATGTGCATAGACATCTGTTGCAGCCCTTTTGTTTTCTTATATCTCCAAAACATTGTTAGATTCTAGAGTCTGACATTTATCACACATCATTAAGTAAAATGTGCCAATTTGGAAGAGTAGCTTCTTTGTTCTGTTTTCTTGCATTTGTTGCAATTTTCAAGTATCACTGAGAATTTTATACCGTCAACACCTGCAGCAAAATTATATATATTGTATCAACACTTACAGTCAGTATGTTGCAATTTTCAATGACTTCCAAATCTTCATACATGGTGTGCTTCCCAGTTGAGGCTATTCATTTGATTATTGGCTAAGGGTGATTTCGATAATGTTTTCAAAGAGGATATAGAACAAAAAATAAAAAATACAAGTAATTTCAGTCGTTCGAAAAAAGGAGCAAGCTTCACACATGCTTGCATGTTCTGACTAACAGGACATGGCTTGGAGCAAGCATCGACGAAGGAAACATAAACTTATAATTTTATAAAATAAGCAGTAAAATATCCGACAAGTTTGAGGCTTATGAAATATTGGGAAAATAGACAAATAATGAAGACACTACAAGTTAAGCAGATCAAATAGACAGAGGAAATAACTGATCAATTTAATTCTTTGTGCATGGCCATAGCACCAGAGAAAGAATGTCTACATGACTATATAAATCCTACTGGCCTGGATTGTACCATCACCATACAACATTACATCAGCATTTGATCATCAATCAATTTTAATGATATGAGATTTTTTTAAAAGGAATGAATTTCATTCAAAGACCAATAATGGCCAACAATACAACGCTATAAAGGTGTAAATGTACGACCGCATCCAGCTTAAGTACTATATTTAGGATAAGACTTAAGACTCAAGCCTAAAATAAATGCAGCATCTATCAATCGTTACAAGAATCGAAAAGAGAAAAAACTTTACCTATTAAAACTACTTAAGGACTGGAGGAATTTTACGGGACTCACTTATCCCACCTCAACCAATGCAAGTGAAATCTTTTCCAATCCGATAATACAAAACAATATAATACAACATCACACAATATTAAAACAAAACACAAACAATTAACAACACAAACAACTAACAAAACCACCTCTCTTAAAGTAATCCTCAAAGCCCTCTTGATGAACTTTTGTCTCAGCCCATCGTTTACACGTCCCAGGCCATCGAATCTCAATGTACCAACTACTAGAGTCCCTCAACGACTCTAATACAGATATATCATCTCAATACGAACACTGACATAAAGAAACTGAAACAGCACCATCTTCGGCACTCAAAGAATCTCAAGAGCGACAGATCTATAACATCCAACCACAAAATACAAGCAAATCCAAACGCAAAAAATGCAAAGAAAATAAATAAAAACCCAAAGAAAATTACATGAAATAAAAACAAAACCAAAACATAGCAAATAAAATAAAACCTAAAACAAACTAAAATTACTAAAAAAACTAAAAAACACCTTCCCTCTCTGGCCGAAAAACTTTTGTTTGACTTCTACAGCGGCTGCTGAGGGCTGTGGCTACTGGAGACTATCGGTTAGGACTTGAAATCGTAATCCGGCAAGGGCGACCGGAAAAAGTCAGTCAGATGAGCAGATCTGGATACTCTGTGGTCAGTGAGGGCGGTGGTGGTGGCAGTGGTGAGACCTTACGCGCGGTAGTGAGGATGGTGGTGGTGAGGATGCTGGTTCAAGGCAGTAGATTTGCACTCGGCTTCTACCTCGTCGTCGTGGGCGCGTAAAGAAGACAAGATGCTGGTTCAACGGCGACCGGAACAACCTTGTTGTCTAGGTTTGCCAGTAATGAGTTCGACAGCAACTCAAAAGCAACAGTAGGAGTTGAGTTTCTTTTGTGCCTCTACAAGTCGCTGTTGAAACGCGAGAGAGCGAGAGAGCTTTTCTAATTTTGTTTTTTTAAATGAATTTTTAATGATATGAGATTAAAAAATTGATTTCATAATTTTACGTAATTTCATATTAATGATATAATTGACTCGAGTTAGTTTAATATACAAAGAAAAGAGTAATGAGTAATGACATCAATGTGGCATAAGTAATATGTCATTCATTAAGCGGTCAATAATTTTTTAGAAGTTCCAAGTGAATTATTATATTATATCACAATCCATTTAAGGAATTAATGCCACATTATTTGGGATAAAATTTTGGGATCTGTAGCACTATTTGTAATGAGTAATGATAGACAATGATATTCATGTAATAATGAAATATGTTTTTACTGAAAAATATTTGGCAATAAAATGATGTTATAAAAATTTAATATTATTTGCAAGAAAATAATTTGACAATTAAAAGTAAAAGATATATATGCAATGCTTTGCGTTTACTTTATCACTTCACTAAGCATTTTGTAACTACATATTAAGTAGAAGTTCAAATAATTTCTGACCAAAGACTAGAGAATGTCAAAAAGAGATTTTATTTTTATGAGATGAGATAAGTCAAAATCAATTACAAGAACAACGATAAGAATATATTTTGTAAAAGTCAAAATCAATTACATGACCAACGATAAGAATATTCTGATCAGAATATTTTGTAAAATTCATATAATATAAATTTTGTTTTGGATTAGGTAATTATTAATTTGTATAGTAAGATAATCTTGTAGGAAAATAAAAAATTTTAAAAGAGATTTGCTAGGGAATAAGTTTAGTTTGGTTTAGTTTGTGAAGGCTTAAGTAATTGAAAGCAATGCAACTGAAGAAAATATAAAGCAATCATCATAATATTTGACAAGTTTGAGTTTTTAAAGAAGCTGGGAAAATAGACAAATAATGAAGACAATACAATTTGGGCAGAGCAAATAAACAGAGGAAAACAGGGCAAATATTTACCATTGTACATATATTTTTTCATTTTTTTTCCAAAAACGAATGTTGCAAATTTTTTTTTTCAAAAAAGAAGCACAGTCTACAATTACTACTATAGAATGTTAGCTACTATACATAAGCAAGTGTATAATTACCAAATAAAATCCACTTTAACAAACGTACAAAAGCTATTTTCATTGTTAGCACATGTTGTGCTTTCTTTTAATTTTTTTTTTTTTTACAAACGAATAAAAGCTTAGTCAGTTCCCTTCTTCAAGAAAGGACACAAGATTTCCACAACGCCATATACAAACCCCTTGAAGGTTGCGAAGCTTGTGCAAAATTTTAAGATTATCAAAACAACCAATCTTAACTACTTCATGAGATGTGTTGTTGTCCAGCCTTTCCGCAATTGACTCCAACTTTGAACACGCAAATGAACTCAAGAGCCTGAGTGAGATCGCCACTCCATGACAAAAATTTAAGCTCCGAGCAAATTCCAACTTCAAAGTGCTCAAGCGTGGCAAGTAACTCATTTTCTGAAAATAGAGATGTGAGAGATTGACAAGTTACAACTCTTAACTGCTAAGAAGAGAGGTGTCCCTTCTGCTCTCGTTGAGAAGAGTCCTTAAATTACTGCATTAATCTTCGATCTCCACGTGCTTAAGGCTTGCGGGTCGCTGGACTCTAGCAATATATGTCAACAAATTGCACCCATAAATCTTCAATCTCTCGAGAGATGTGTTGATGTCACAGGTAAGGATTTCACGAGGCCTTAATTGCTTCGCCATTGGCCTCATAAGATCGAGGTGTCTCCGACCATTCTTTTTTAGCTGAAAGTTTCTTATATAAAAATTTGTTATTAAATGACATAATACATATAAAATGATACTCAATGATCTTGTACTAAAACTATTATTTAGTTGCACAAATAGTTTACATAACCTTCAATTCCGAATGCAGCCTCTTTTTGGTATAATCAAAAGTAAGTAGTTGTCGTGTTCTTGCTTCTAGTTTGATATCAAATATATAGATTGAATCATTGAATAATGCTTTGAATTAAAGATAATGGATCAAGGGCCGAAGCTAAATGCTAAGCATCCCAAGATTTAGGTTTTAATTTGAGTCCCAATTAATGTGGCATTCATCAATTGGATTATGGCCAAGTAATTTTACAATGTATGAAATCCATCATCTAATAGATAAGTAACATATGATATTGAGACTCAAATGTTAGGATTCTTAACATTATTGTTAATTTAATTGTGGATAAAAGTTAATTAAGGGCATAAAATAATTCTTTTTCTTTTTTCGTTTTTAAAAAAATGGCTCAGATCAAAAAAATCAGCCACTAAAGTACGTATTAATTCATTTGATGGTTATTGAATGACGTGTGACTCAATAAATAGTTTAATTTACCGGCAATAATTACAAGAGACAAACTTAAAGAAGAGATGAAAATTTTCCTTCAAAATATACTATTCGAAATTGAAATTATTTTTTAAAAAAATTTAATATCACAATAATAGTCATGATCCAATTGGTTTGAGTGGGTTTTTTTTTTTTTTATGAAAAAATTTTGCAAAATAGACAAATAATGAAGACACAAGTTATACGAACAGAGCCAATAAATAGGAGAAAGTGAATTGTATACCGTCCTTGGGCGCTCAATTGTCTAATAATCTCAAGTTTCTACGTACATTTTTGTAAATTCATGTCATATACTAGAGTCTTTTGGGTTTTGTCACATCAATTCTTTGGTGTTTATCTTGTTTTATTAGTTTATGATGCAAGATTCCCGGCAGCGATACATATGGAATAAAATGATTTAATTTATTTTTCATTTTTATTAGCAGAAATTATTATTAATTAATCAACCCATCGAGATGTTGGTTTCATTTGTAACAACTAGCTAATTGCTTAATACATTGTTGAACCTCACGTTATGAAATCACGAAGAACTTGTAAATAAGATTATAGACGTGGTACATTGTGATATGATAAATTTAATACAAATCTCAACTAAGAGATGATTCATATACAGGTACAGACTGGATTGGGAAGGCAAAGCAGCCTCTGTTTTTTACTATAATACAAAATGGGAAATCAAGCCAATTGAAGGATGTTGGGTTTGTGCTGAACACAAACACAAATGAGAAAACGGCAGTGTTTTAACATTGTTGGATATATTAATGAAGCCATGTGAATAAAGCATGGCTACTTAAGTTCGAAACGGCAGACTGCACTGTGTTTTGATCATAACAGAATTAAATTTCTCAAGAACCCAATTCGTTATATAGGACGCGTGTCTATCATCTGTACATTCTGGAAATGCTGAGGTTTTTGCACTGTAGCTTTATAAGCTGGATTGTTCTTCTCTGTGAATAATCTTAGCAATTCAAGAGAGAAACAGAGTGTGAGAGAGAACATAGCCTTGTTCTCTCTGTAGAAATACTTTGCTCTGTAATCTTGTAACATTCCTTGATCAATAAAAGGCTGTCACTGGTGTTTTCCATCCGTGGATGTAGGTCTTGCAGAAGATAGAACCACGTTATATTTTGTATGTTCTTGAGCTTGTTGTTATTCTGATTCTTTATTTCTTCTTAACAAAGGAGCTCCCTTGTTTTTGACCCAAACATAATTCGAACAATTTATAATTAAATAAATCATTCAAAATCTCCTTTCTTGAATGGTTTAATTAAATATCACAAATACAGTGAAATTAACATTTAGTTTGGTTTAGTTTGTGAAGGCTCAAATAATTGAAAGCAATGCAATTGAAGGAGGAAATATAAAAGTAAGTAATCATTATAATATTTGACAAGTTTGAGATTTTAATTTAAAAAAGCTGGGAAAATAGACAAATAATGAAGACCACACAATTTGGGCAGAGCAAATAAATAGAGGAAAACAGAGCAAATATTTACCATTATACATATATTTTTTATTTTCTCCAAAAACAAATGTTGTGATTTTTTTTTTTAAAAAGAAGCAATGTTTCATTCATTTTGAATCTATATATATATATATACAAAACGTTATCTGATGGTTTACATTTGTTTAATCTAGCGGCCATAACATGTGTACCATCAAAAGCTACAGCAGCCATCTTTGTTTGCCCTCGTTGCATCCTTGATCTTATATTATCCTTGTAATTCAAAATGAATGTTCTTCTCATTCTCATGTGCTGAGTCGCTTGCTGAGATGATGAATACTCGAGAGTCCTTCCTTGAGACATTCCAGCAAACAACTGATTCATTCTATCAAACATGTGCATCACTAATCACTAAATAATGCAGATGTAAGATAGTTCTGTTTTGAAAATCAATATAAATCAATCACCTTAGATTTTCTTAGTCTCAGAGCACAATCGGTGATGGTTTGATGAGAAATTTTAATATGCATGCATCCCCCGCATTAGTTGGAGCTGCTTGTCATTTTCTTCTTTCTTTTGGGTACAGTTTTGAATTTTTAACCAATCAGATTCAGCTGCATGTATGCTTTTAGTCCAAAGCCAAATCAGATATTAAGTATTTCTGCCAGAATGGATGCAACCAAACTTCTATGGGATCTGTAATTCATGCAGAAGCAGCCGAATGCTTCCGGCAATTCAGGCAGATAGAAACTTGGTTGATTGGTTGTCCTTCATGTGAAATTCTACATAATGGCTATCCGTTTCGTTGGTTTAAATTGTTGATTTATAATGTCTTGTATGCAAAACTCTATGTTCTTGCAATGCTATTTCCTGTCGTGGCAGCAACATTCTTGATCGTGGCACCACATGCAAATGCTTTGATTTGCTTAATTAGTTTGCTTTTTGTTTCTGATATTTTCTTGGCATTGTGGGATATTATCTCTCTTTTGATTTTCTGTTTTTGTTGTTATGGGATTTGGAGATAGTGTACATGTACGAAGATGATGTAATCAAGTGCTTTTGATAAATAAAATTCCCCTGGTCGGTTTACTTTTACTTCACTAACCATTAATGAGCAAATCCTCCCAATGACCCGCAGACTCTTGTACACGATTAAAATAGTTTCAATTTTTAGGACTAATTCATAGTCACAAAAACAACAATTAACTCCAATAAATCTCATAATTAATGCATGGTCTATCATTTTAGGACTAATTCAAAGAGAAAATACGAAAGACATATAATTGAATTTTATCCATGACAAAGAACTCTAAACAAATTCATATACGTATTTTAGTACTAGTTACAAATTAATTTGTTTCTTCTTTTCCTTTGATCAACAGCTAACTACAGCCTTAATATTTCATTTGGTTTTTGTTAATTTTATGTAAAAGTTGAGTTGTGTGTTGTTACATGAAATCGTTAGGTGAAGGGAAATTTTTAAAAGCATACATCAAAGTAATGATCAAAGGGTCGAAATCAATATAAATATTGATTATCCAAAGATGAGATAAGTGCGAATGAACAGGGAGGACGGTGGGAAGATTTAGCGGCTGAGGAGAAGCTATTTACTTCGTTTTTATGTGACACTTGTGGCAATACTTGAGACTGTAAAGAAGCCGCGGGTATACATTTCTGGTCCAACAATCAATTCAGCTGGCTTACTTTACAGCAACAAAGAGATAGAGAACATATTAACTGTCTGTGCAAAATATGGGGCAAGAGTTGTGATGGGCATAATTTATATACATATTTTATCTTTTATTATATAATTATTAGTTATTTTTATTTATTATTTTCAATTAATTAAATTATTTTATTGAACAAGGTAACAAATTGAAGATTGGGAATAAACCGTGCTTAAAGAAATTAAATTAGAGAAAATCTAAAGATTATTTGGATTTATTAGTAGAAGGTTTATGGTTAAATTACAAATTAAATTAATTGGCCAAATTTACAAGATGAGCTCGTGACAAGCATTAGCAATTAAATGGCTTGATAATTGATATTGGAGAGCACGTGTAAGACCAACAAGCTTTAGAAAGCCAAGCCTTTTGGCTTTAGAATTTGCAAGGTCGGTGGCTTAGGTTAGATCAGCAGTCTTATATGGGTTCCATTAATTTTATTCTGCTCAATTTTTTTTTGTCTAATTAAATTTTTTATACTAAGATTAAGGATGAAGTCATATTCAATGAAATAAATTATTTTTTTATTCAATTAATTTCCTATATGTGTGCTTTAATGTTTATAATTTTTATTTCACATGTTTGGTTAAATATTATTAAATCTTTTCACCAATTCTGTCATGCATTATTGATTGTTACGATAAATATTTGACTAAATCTATTCTTGGATTTATAAAGTTTATATTTGATTATCTTTGATTCTGTGTCTTTCATTAAATTGTTTACACAGAGTGCTTAGGAAAACTTTGACTCTTTGTTATTCAATATATTTACATGAGATGCTTAGATATTATGCTATTAAGCATAACAAAAACCTACATAAGATTAATTTTAATTTGGCTTAATTGTTATATTCATGAGTGGACATAGATTGATTTCGAGTTGTCACTCTAAAATTGGGAATTAATTAGTAATTAGATAATTGTTAAGTTGAACAATGGTGGATTCTGAAATCTTGGTAGCTTTAATTTCTCGAATTCTTACTTTAAATTACTCGTTTTAATTTTAATTACATCTTTGATTTTAATTTCTTCAAACAAAATATTTTCTTTTTAATTAGGATAGAATTATAATTAATTTAAATTAAACTTTAGTTTTCTAAAAATTAACAGTTCCTATGGATTCAATCTCATTATTCCTAATCTATATTACAATAAATTCATGCGCTTGCTAGTACATTAAAATTTGCACGACAACTTGTGAAAACAGACTTCTACTTTCCTCTTTCAGCAATCCGTCTCTCTCTGTGTATTGGCTTGGCATAAAAATATTTTAAAAAATAAATATTAAATAAATAAAATAATAGCTGTATGTATGTGTGTGTATACGCACACACCAAAATACCGGGAACGAGAAAACAGGCTTCCACTTTCTTCTTTCAAGTTTCTAAGCTCACGCTAGCTTTCTCTCTCTAGTCCTTTCTCTCTCTAAGAGTAGGAACCGTAAATTGAGTGAACGTACGGAATGACGCCAGCGGTGGAGGAGTTCTTGAGAAAATGCGAGGCGTCGGCTGACGAGGCGTACGGTGCGTTTCGGTCGGTGTTGGAGAAGCTGGAGGATCCTGGTAGTCGGGCTCAGGCTCGGGTCTTTCTTTCGGATCTTCAGAAACGGGTCGATGACTCGGATGAGTCTCTAAAGAAGTACCATTTCCGGGTTTGGTTGACTTTTTTTTTTTTTTGGGAGCTAGTGGTTTGACCTTCCTTGAATTAGTGACTAAGAAGTGGTTGTTTGTTTTTGAGTTTTGGGAATGGTTTTGTGGATGATAGTTCGGATGATATTTGGGAAAGTGGTTTTTAAGTGCTGGTGTGACATAAGAAGTGCATTGTAGAGAGCAATTGTGCTTTTGAGTAGTTCAGTTTTGGTAGTTACATAGTGCGTCCAATTAAGTGTTTTTTTTAGAAAGTGATTTATGTGCTTTTTTTAATTGAAGAAGTGCATTTTAGAGAAGTAACTGTTAGGAGTTTTTCTAAAGGAGCCAAAAAAAAAAAAAGCTCTTCTTTTTGGTTCTGCTGAAAAATTAGAAGGAAACTACGGATTTTTTTTATTTTTAAGGAAAAATCTGATTTGTTTACTTAAAGCATTTATGATTGTGAGTGCTATTAGTGATTTGCATAATTTTTTTTTTATGCATTAACTTTCTTAACTTAGGGTGTTTATTTTATTATGATTTTTTTTTTTTTTTGGTACAAGGGGGCTCTTATAAAGAACTAAGAGGCAACAAGCCGGGGGTAAGATACCCCATACAAATCACAATTTAAAGCTTGAACAATACCAAGAGGGGGACAAGTAAAACTGTGAAGGCCAAGGGGAAGCATCAAAGCATAGTTGGCAAGAGAATTCGCTGCATAGTTTCCCTCCCTATGAATATGATTAATTGAAATGCACCAATGTCTATTAAGCAGCTCTTTGATCATGCTCACCAGAGGTGAGAAATCATTATTAAGCAAAACAAGACTCTTTACAGCTTCACCACACAGAGACTATCAATTTCTACAACAAGCCGACGAATACCTCTTTGCCAAGCCAAGGTGAGACCCTGGTATAAACCCCAGAGCTCAGCGATTGTAACCGAGCACGACCCAATGTTCATACAAAAGGCAACTATCCAATTACCCCCAGAGTCTAATAATTCCAACAGCACTAGAGTATCCATTCTTTTTACAGGCACCATCCGTATTTAACTTACACCAAGGCCAAATAGGAGGCGTCCACCCAATCAACCTCTCAGTTCTGGTAGCTCTTAGATGAATTTGAGACTTGTTGAGGCGAGTAATCTCCGCCGCTCTAATAATGACACCACGCCTTATGCTAGCAAAGTCAATAGCTTGGTGCTGAAAAGTGAGCTGATTTCGCCTGAACCATAATCTCCATATGGCAACACCAAAAACACAAGACCAAGGTATGCCCTTGAAACAACACCAATTGCTCTTTAAATTTTGCTCCATCCAATTCCGAAGATTAAGCTCAAAGAAATTATGTCGACGATTCACCGGCAAAAGAAGATCCCAAAGTCTCTTAGCGAAAAAATAGTCACGTAGGGCGTGTAGCGTGGTCTCACTCAAACCACATCGTTCGCAGTTTATTGAAAATGTCTGCGCATAAGACTTTAGTGATGTGTCACGTATTATGATGTGTCACGTAGGGCGTGTCACGGAATGTGTTGTTGCCGTGAAATGTGCTACATGTGCTTGTTATTTTTTCCAGTCTTTTTATGTAAACATACTTGGATGCACTCGTATACATACTGGACCTGAGATATTTGCACCTGACCTAGTTATTGATGTACATGTGAATTGAAAAACCTTTTTGGATCTGGAACATATCAAGACCTGCAACTTTTTATTTGTAGATTTTCCACTGTTGAGTCCAGTTATAAAATACAGTTTGCGAGTGCTGCATGAATAACTAGCCAAACTTAAAGATGCTTTAGTATGCTTCTTTCTCTTCTTTTGTAATGCTGTAGCTTTTAAAATAATTGCTGTTAGCTGTGCTGTAGAAATAATTAGCTGTGAACAGAATCAGTTAAGTATTTGGTAAATTTTATTTTCAGAAGTACTGTGAGTTTTGAAAGTAGTTGTGGGTGTTTGGTAAATATTATTATTAAACTGTTGTAAAAAGCCAAATGATTAAAATGGACATAATGCAGAATGAAATTTACTTACACATATAAAAACATGTATATAAAATATTTTTAATTGTGTATTATAATAATTTAATTAAAAATAAAATTTATACTATATTGATTTTATTTATTTTATTTTTTATAACAAAATTTTATTGAAATATTGATTTTGTTTCTAATTTGAATAAGGATAATTTTGGGTTTAGGTAATAACTGTAAAGATATTTATGGAATTGTATTAAGATAAAATTGATAACTTTTCTTCTCCACTTGTTTCTCAAGAATGTTGTTGTCTTTCTTTCAAGAGCTGTGGCGATTGAGAATGCTCTTCGATTATTTTCACCTCGCTTGCAATTGTTGATGAACAACTAACCAGACACTTACCAAAGCAATGGTTCACAAGTTTAGCAATTAAGGTACGATCTATTTCTGATTTATTTTTCTATTATTTTTGACATAGTTGAAAATGTCATTATTTGGCAGATTTTCTTTGCTATTCTTGGAACAAGTAATAGTGCTGATTGCTTGCTTGCACACAAACTAGTTCAGACACACCACAGAATTTTTAGATGATAAAATAACAGCTATGAACTCAGCACATTGTTATACTGTTGCTTTTATTCCTCAAGCGACAGTAAAAGCTAGTAATTGCAGTAGATATATTTAATGAAAATTACTGGTTGGGGCAACAAACTTTTGTGTTGGCATTGAAGGGGGATATGGAGAAAGGTCAAAGGAATATAATGAGCGGGGATAGCTTCATCTTATGTTGTGATGGCTGATTTTCGCAGCCTTGACTAGTGGAGCTAAAAAGTTTATTTCAATCTATAGTGCATTGAGAACTTGTCAATTTTATTGTAATTGCTGCACTTATGGTCCTGGCTAGAATCGTGTTCGGAGACCTTTCCCAACCCACCTCCTTCAATATCTTTGTTGTTTGTGGTTGTCCTATGCTGCGTAACTACAAAAACATCCTTGTTGTAGGGTACAGATACTGATAACCCTTCAGAGGATGTACTCACAGTAATTGAAGCACCACAACTGTCAGGTTTGATGGTGGAACTGATAAAGAAGCTGAAGCCTCAGGTGGTAATTTCTAGGAGTGGTGATTTTGAGGCTGTTACCATTTCAGCTTTTGTTCACCTTCTAGATGTTACAAGAGAAGTTGGATCTCGTCTTTTCTTGGATATATCTGATCACTTTGAGCTCTCCAGCCTCCCAGGTTCCAATGGGGTCCTAAAATATCTTGCTGGAAATGTTCTTCCTTCACATGCGGCAGTTATTTGTGGCCTTGTTAAAAATCCGGTGATTGTTTTTCATTATGGCGGCCACTTGACTCAATTAAGATGGGCATAAGATGGGTTTCAAGATTCATTCTGATTGATTATCTGTTAGCTTTTTGTTTTAAAGAACTCCTTATTTATGGAAGCCAAATTCTTCTTTCCAGGTTTATTCAGATTTAGAAGTAGCTTTTGTCATCTCAGAAGAAGAGTCCATCTTTAAGGCCTTGTCTAAGACTGTGGAAGTACTGGAAGGGACTACTGCACTGATTAGTCAAAACTACTATGGTTGTCTTTTTCATGAGCTTCTCGCTTTCCAGCTTGCTGACCGATGTGCACATAAAGAGGTTATCCTTCTCTCTTTTTTCGTATCACAGAATCAATTTTTGAATTTACGTATTTATGTACACACACACACACACGCATATTCGTGTTTCGATGAGTACATGAAAGTGTATCCAATGTTGATTAACTCTTCCATTTGAAGATTTTAGTAATCAGATAGTTGATCTTTATACTACAAAAATTGGAAGTAACATAAGCAATTCAGTATCGTGCATGGACTGTAATAACCTGGATTCTTTTGCCATTTGGATTTTTTGTTAATTCACTTGCTGTATGTTTATCCAACCTCTGATTTTTCTTAGTATTTCTTTGTAGTTCATTTTCACGGCACTTTAGCCGCTACATTGGAATTTTTTGCTATTTGATTTTGTAAATTGAAGCAAGTTAGCTTATGAAATTACTTTTTGATAAATGTTCTTCAGAGGGATTGTGAAAAGGCCAAATCAACTAAGATGATTGGGTTTTCTAGTTCAGCCATCTCTGTCCTCAACACTGCCGAACTGTCGATTACTGAGACACCAAACTCTAACCTGATTCATATGGATGTAGACCAAAGCTTCTTGCCCTTACCATCTCCAGTCAAAGCTGCTATCTTTGAAAGTTTCACAAGACAAAACATGTCTGAGTCAGAGATTGACGTCACCCCCAGCATCAAACAGTATATCAAGAGCAATTTTGGTTTCCCAGTTGATACAAATACAGAATTCATATATGCAGATTGCTCTCAATCTCTGCTTAATTAGCTATCCCTCTGCTGTATCCTAGAAGGTGGAACATTATGCTTCCCAGCAGGCTCAAATGGTAACTATGTTTCTGCTGCCAAATTTTTGAAAGCGAACGTTGTGTATATCCCTACCGAGTCTGAAGTGGGATTTAAGGTGACAGAGAAGACACTTGTGACAATACTTGAGACTGTAAAGAAGCCGTGGATGTACATTTTTGGTCCAACAATCAATCCAAATGGATTACTTTACAGCAACAAAGAGAGAGAATATATTATCTGTTTGTGCAAAATGTGGGGCAAGAGTTGTGCTTGATACTTCGTTCTCGGGATTGGAATTCAACTATGAGGGTTGGGGTGGCTGGGATCTAGAAGGCTGTTTGACAAAGCTGTATTCTTCAAGCAATTCGTATCTCTCTGTCTCTGCTCGGAGGGCTGTCTCTGAAGATGCTGACTGAAGCGCTCAAATTTGGATTTCTGGTTCTAAACCAACCTCATTTAGTTGATGCATTTAGTAGCTTTCCGGGATTAAGCAAGCCTCATAGCACAGTCAAATACGCCATAAAGAAGTTGCTTGGTCTGAGAGAGCGTAAAGCAGGAGACTTGATGAATGCTGTTGCAGAACATATAAGAAACTTGGAAAGTAGATCAAAGCGATTGAAAGAGGTACTTCTATCTGCCCTCATATAAGAGGATTTGAATTAACCAATTACATATGATGCATAATCTTTGAATTTTATCACTCAATTCTAAATATACGCACTACCATTTTCTTTGTCGTGATCTTTCTGCAATAGGCACTTGAGAAATGTGGGTGGGAAGTGGTTGAATCCTTCGGTGGTGGTTTCAATGGTGGCGAAGCCCTCTGCCTATCTCAACAAAACTGTAAGGATCAGCGAGTATTCATATAGCAGTGGTGAGAAAACAACTATGGAACAAATCAAGCTTGATGACTCGAATATCAGGGAAGCCATGGTCAAGGCAAATGGTTTATGCATCAACAGTGGTTCGTGGACCGAAATTCCTGGCTATTGTCGATCCACAATTGCCAGGAAGAAAGCGAATTTGAGCGAGCTTTGGATTGCATAGCTAAATTGAAAAGCATCCTACATAAAGTTAACTAAAAAGTGCTATTATCATTTGTCATGATCTATTATCATATTTTATTGGCTTTGTTGTGGGATATCATTGTTTGGCTTTTGATTTTCTGTTTGTGTTGTTATGGGATTTCATGATGGTGTACATGTAGGAAGATTATGTGATAAAGTGCTTTTGATAAATCATGGTCGTCGGTTTACTATTAATTAATTTACTCTATCAATCGGCATTTGTTTGCATCATTGTTATACAACAAAAGAAGAACACAAACATACTAATTAATTACTCCAACGATCAAAATTTATCATCTATGTTAAAATAATCACCATATTAACAACTTACAAGTTATAGATTATACATAGACGAAATGATGCTAATATAGCGAATCCAATTTTCATGTATATTAATTATGTCGAATCATGCTATTTTAATAAAGAGCACTCAAGCATTTATACATCTAACAGTTAAAATTTTAATTGCCATAGTCTGATGAAGAGAATATATATATATATAACCGTACAGCAGAAGGATAAATAAAAGAAAATGAAGTTTCAACAGCTGAATAATGCAAACCCATCATTCCACTTACCATTTTTTTTTTTGAAAAAAATGCATTCTAATTAAAATAATTTGATTATCATTGTTAATAATTTGATTTTCATTTATATTAAATATTTCCAATCATGCTATTTAATAAAAAAACACTCGAGCATTCATATATCCAATAAATAAAAGTTCAAACAATTTTTGTCAAAGTCTGATGAAGAGAAATATTAGTAAAAGAAAATGAAGTTTCAACAGCTGAGAATGAGAGAGCGATTGAGTGAGGTTTTGAGTCTCATTTTTGTCAAACTCTAACATGAGGTATATGGATTAACAAGTCCCAATATTGTCCTTCATCCTTTCTGCACTTCTTTTCTATCAACGGACAATACGAGATCTCTAAGAATTAATTCAAACAACAATCTTTGCCTTTGGTAATTTCAAAACAATATATAATAACCGTACAGCAAAATGAAGTTTCAACAGCTGAGAAAGAGATAGCTCTTACATATTACACATTTACACTCACTAAGAATTAATTCATTAATGCAATACCCATTATTCTACCATTTTTTATTTAAAAGAAGTATTCTACTATTTAATTAAAAAATTGGAAAACCCATTATATACATGATAAAAGCTCACCAGCATCAAACCATATTAATTTAAAATAGTTTCAACTGAGATTGAAATTACATACTCAAACACACCCAATTTGAAAAAGATAAAAAAATACTAATAATAAAACATTTCAGTCGTCCTCAGTTCCGTCGTCCTCAGTTCTGTCATCCTCCGTTCGATGATCAAAAATCCATTTACCATCTATTTCAACGAAAGGTATATGGGTTAACAAGTCCCAATATTGTCCTCCATCCTTTCTGCACTTCTCTTCTATCAACGGACAGCCAGAGATCGCTAATTTCAAAAGTGAGGTAGGCAGTCCTTTTTCTGGAAAGTATTTGAGCTTGGGACAATAAAAGAGTTGCAATGAAGTGAGGTTTTGAAGATCAACAATTGAAGAAGATAGGCGTTCCAGATTTGGAAAATTGAAAATCTTCAGAGATGTTAGAGAGGCAGGAAGAGGAAGCGTGGTTCCTAATCTTATGTCCTCTTGCTCTGGTGGAAATGACACCATGTCCTCATCACATCCAATGATTGTCAGTTTTCGCAGAGAGGAGAATCTGTGAAATCCACGGCCCCACTCAATCGTTGACTTCCAAATCTTCATATTACGCCAAATCTCAAGTGAATGAAGGTTGGTGGGAAGGCCATCTTCTTCAATGCTTGGAAGCTCACCTCCTATTCTTAATTCTTGAAGAGAGGTCAGATTGTGCAATCCCCCTTCGGATAAGGCCTCTAGTCTCCCACACCAACCGATATCGAGCTTATTCAGTTTCGTACAAGGCAATCCCCCTTCGGGAAAGGACACCAGATTTCCACAATTCCATATTTCAATCTCTTGAAGCTGGCGGAGATTATGTAAACCACTCGGTAAATTTTTCAGATTTTCACAATAAGTAATGCTGATTATTTCAAGAGATGTGTTGTTGGCCAACCTTTCTGCTATTGATTCCAGCCTCGAACAACTATAAACATGAAGGAACTTAAGCGACTGAGGTAGATTGCCAACTTCAAGGGACTCAAGCGTGGCAGGTAACTCGTTTTTTGAAAATATACATGTCAGAGATCGACAAGCGATAATCAGTAAGTGCTCAAGACGATACCTTCTTCTTCTGCTGCTACTGCTATTCTGGATGCCCTCTTCCACTGCCAAAGTCCTTATATTTTCGCAAAAGCGGACTTCCAACTGCTTAAGGCTCGGTGGTAGCTGGACTCCAGCAATATATGTCAACGAATGGCACTCCGAAATGCTCAAGATCTCAAGAGATGAATTGGTGTCGCACATCCATGCCTCTGGTAACGATTTCAGTGCATCACAACTCCAAATCTCAATTTTCCTCAACTGGGAAGGCAGAGCAACCTCAGGAAAGGAGACAAGGGAACTGCATTTTTCAATTTTTATCTCTCTCAAGGAACTAAGGCTGAGCGATGATTGTGGCAGCTTCACAAGGCCTTCGCAATAACTCAATGCTAGATATTCAAGTCTGCATGACAACTCGAAGAGTTGCTGTTGGTCTTTTTCTTCCTCCGCCACCAAGGATTGAAGTTTGGGACAGCTTGTAATTATCAGTTTTTTGAGAGAGCAAATGTCTTGCAGTAATCCGTTATGACTCTTCCATATATATGTTTCATTTTTAATATTTTTTATCTCCAATTCTTCCAATTTTCGTAGTTGTGGCTTCAATGGCCCTGCGAGAAACACTTGATTTGATGTATCACTACAAACCACTGAATTCTGTAACCCGAGATGATCAGTTGCACTTCTCCACACAACCTTTTTACATCCACCAATTTCCAATTTGCAAAGAGCTGGAAGACTCGCAACGGAAACTAACAATTCTTCACATTCTTCAATAACAAGCATCTCCAATGCAGGAAGGCGTTCTGGCAATGTTCCTTGCAGTTTAGAACATCTTAAAATATGAAGCTCTCTCAATTTAGGAAACCCTTCAACTCCCTGACTAGATCCATGAGGAATCCAGTCTTCCCATTCTTCCATGTCTTCAAAACGAAGAGTCTCCAAGCATGGAAAAGGAATTGGAACATCATTCCCATAGAACTCCGAACCCAATCTCTTTACTCTACTCATTCCACGTACTTCCAGATGCTTTAGAGAGGGTAGTTGCCCGACTGATGGTAGGGTAGTACACATGCCACAATTTTCAAATTTTAGGGATACCAAATTTGAGAATGAGGAATCTGCTAACCAAGTTGGAAATTGTGTGCCTCCATAGCCACGAATACAAAATTGCTCCAGATTTTTATGGGGTTTTAGCATGTCAAGCACGCCCTTTTCAGTTCCTACCTCCCTTGAAGACGAACCATCGGTACTGCATGTCCATTGAAGCATTAACACTTTAAGATTCTTCTTTCCATCCAATTGAGCCTCCTTTGCTTCACCAAGGTCTTTTACATTCTCCAATTTTGAAATGTTAAGTGTCCCACGAAGATGTATCAAAGACTTTAGCTCTCGTAACCCGGAACCACTGTCTTTTCCCACAACAAAATTACACAACGTCTGAAGACACGTCAACTTACCAATTCCTAGTGGCATTTCCTCCAACAAATCAGTATTTGAATTTTTGAGATGATGCAATTTGATGAGGTTTCCCATGTCTGCACACAACTTCTTCAGTTGATCACAATCTTCCAACAGAAGAGTGTGCAAATTGTAAAGCTTGTTGATTGATTCAGGCAGAGTTCTAATCTCAGTTCCAGATAGGTTAAGGTGCCTTAAATACCTCAAATCACCAATTGAATCTGGTAGCTTGGAGATGTAATATCCGCGCAAAGAGAAGACCCTCAAGCGTTGGAGTTTGAACAACTTAGGAAGAATGCTATGAGCCAAGTATCCAGGCCGACGATTTGACAACGTTACTGGTAAAAAAGTTCGCAAATGTTGGATATCATACAAGTTCTCAAACCTTTTAATGCCATCATATTTTCCGCGAATGTACGACAGATGACGAAGATTTCTGGAAAAGCCTTGTTGCTTGCTAACCTCTGTGGTATACTCCATTGTAAAGTATATTTCCCCCCCAGCCCAATGGGCAAGGTCGTTGATAAGATCGTGCATCACAAATCGTGATGCATCGTTGCTTGATTGCTGGAAAAATGATCTTGAATGTAGCTCCTTAAAGAACTTCCGACCAAAATCTTCACTAGGATTCTCACTCTCTCTGTGATCCAAGAAACCCGAAGCACACCATAATAAAATTATCTCCTCCTCTTCAAATTCATAATCCTTTGGCAACAATGAGCAGTATGCAAAGCATTGTTTCAAAGTTGGAGGAAGATAATAATAGCTCACTGCAAGGGCCGGAATAATGCCACATCTCTCTTCTTCCCATATCTTGCTACTGAGCACACCTTCCCACTCACGTCTGTCATGTTCTCCACGTAAAAGTCCTCCCAGTGTTTTTGCGGCCAAGGGCAAGCCGTTGCATTTGGTCACTATCTTCTTGCCGATTTCCTCCAATGACTTATGTGAACTGAAATCTCTCGTCCCCAAAGATTGTTGAGCAAATACAGTTAGGCAATCATTATCGGACAATTTTTTTAATTCATAAGCTGGAACAGTCCCCATGAATTTTGCAACCTTGTGATCGCGAGTAGTGACAATAATCTTACTTCCCTGTGCACCAGCTTCGAATGGACGGCTGAAGTCATCCCAATTATTGTACGTCTCATTGTACTTCTCATTCCATACGTCATCTAAAACAAGCAAAAATTTCTTTTGAGACAACTGCTTCTTTAGCTCCTCTTGGAGCTTATTCAAGTTGAGATTATCCACGTTCTGGACAGCAACAATGGATGTCAAGGTTGTTTTTGTTAGCCTGCTAACATCGAAATCATCAGAGACACAAGTCCATGCCCTGAGATGAAAATGATCCTTCACTCGATCATCATTATAGACAAGCCCAGCAAGAGTAGTTTTGCCCAGCCCACCCATACCTACAATAGGTATAACAGAGAATCCACCATCATTTCTTAAATCATCCCTCAACAATAATTGAACAATTTCCTTCTTTTCTGTCTCCCTGCCATATACTTTGGCTTCAGACACCAAAGAAGTTGTCTGTCGTCTTTGCCTGTCGTCTGTGGTCCTCCCAGGCACAGCTGAACTTATGTTCAAACCCAGCGACTCTTTCTGTGTCACAATTTCTTGAAATCTGCCGTTGATCTCTTTGATTTTGGACATCAAGGCGTAATCAGACCGAATCGATTGTGGACTAAAAGTGGTGCAGCAAGTAGGAATGAGCTTCCGAAACTTACTTGTTCTTGTACGACTGCTGCGGGGTTGATCATGTTCAGCAGCTGGTTCTCCCAACTTCCTCCGGAAAGCCTCAGTTTGGAACTCATCCAACAAGTCTTCAACATCATAAGACAAGTTCTCAAGATCGCCAAGCCACAACTTCACAAACTGATCAGTCCTCTTCTTCTCCTCAGCATCATCAAGCACCGCCTTGATCATCACCAACTTGTTCTTCCACTTCATTAGATCGGCCTGGATTTGCTCTTGGCGTGCAAAAAACAGAATCCCCTCTGAAGCTAACTTATTGACCAGCAAATCAACGGACGCCGTCAGGATAGCCTCTCCGATGATTGACATTTTTTTTTTATTTTTCTGTGCAAAGAAAGAAACAGACCTTTGAGTTTTGGAAAGCAAAATGAGAAAATTGAACAGTAAGCGTGAAGAGTCAAGCAAAATGCACGTGGAAAGTCTTCCACTTGTTGTTTATTCCAGTAAAGTGAAAATAAAAACAGAGCCCACCACCCACTAATAATTGAGCAATTCACCAGTCACCAGTCACCACCACTCGTTGTATCCACCAGGAACCTTCGCTTTAGAAATCTTCAAACCCATGAACCAAGTTAAATCGAAACGTTTCTGATCATAAAATTCGACTCATTTATTACATATATGTATATATTTAATAAAATATACACGATTAATATGTTATCAATTAATTAGACTCAATTAAAATAACTCTGATGTGAAAACAAAAACTGTCCCCCACCAATTATTTAGCAGGTTTCGCATGCCTGTGCTTGTCTGCTTGACGAACTGGACAGAGGTGGACCAAGCATCATTGAATAATTGGGGAAAAAAGAAAAATTAGTGTCCAGCAAAAAAGAATCCATCTTTATGTGTTGCTTCCTAAGCTATTTAGTACATGCATAGATATGTACATCTATCTAACATTTACAAAAATGGAAGTAGAATTAGAACTCAATTTTTTAGATAGGCTCATATGCAATACACGTGTCTAGTTTTAATTGAGAGATAAATTAAACATAAACACTCAGGTGTTGCTAATTGATTGAATAATGATATTATTGGTATTTATAATTTTCTAAGAAGCGATAATTATGTGGGGGTATATATATATATATTTATTTATTTATTTGTGGTTATAGAAAATGGTAGTAAAAATGGAAGAACTCTAATATAATAAAAAAAAGATGAACTTTAGGAACTTAATATTTACTTCAAAGTATTTTTTAAATATCACTTTCTTTAAGATGTTATTTACTCCCACTAATTGAGTTATGCATATTGATTAAGTAAATATGCATCCAAGATACAATGAAACTCTGATTTATTTGTTTCCGTTGTGCATCAATGAAAGTAAATTTGAATCCTTTTGAATGCTGTAAGCCTGCTAAAAATTAATATATTGTTCTTACAAAAAAATTTAATATATTAGATATTTGATGCATAAAAAATAAATGTTAATTGATGAAATTCCTTGAGAGCTAAGAAAAAAGTGGTGTAAGATCATTTTATTTATATCTAAATGAGATAAACATAACTTCTATTTATACATATATTTATACCCTTTTATTTAAACTATCATTTTTTATGATATCCTTCGTTCATTCATGATCGTTGGATGAAGTAATCGAATGGCGCAGGGATTGCCTCCCCCCGATAATTGACATTTTCTCTTTTTTCTCCTTGCCTTTTTTTTTTTGGGGGGGGGAAGGGGTGGGTGGGGGCCTGCTGGGGCGCAATGAAAGAAACC
Source organism: Clausena lansium (assembly GCA_030449835.1). Classification (NCBI taxonomy): domain Eukaryota; kingdom Viridiplantae; phylum Streptophyta; class Magnoliopsida; order Sapindales; family Rutaceae; genus Clausena; species Clausena lansium. The sequence goes on along the minus strand of JASUUF010000146.1, from coordinate 485,457 downwards.
GAATTATGAGTTTATGGAAATTAAAGCAAATAAGAAAGTGAATTATAGCAGAATGAGTTTGTGATTGCGAAGGGTCTAGCAAATCTAGAAATCAAATAGGCAAAACCCATAAGCGAAAATAAAAAACAGAGCCCACCACAATTATAAAATCTAGAATATGCTATGTAGCCTGTTGTATTAATAATCAAAAAAATTTGATTGATAAAAGAGATTTGATGTGGATTTACAAACAAAAGATGTCCTTTTGATTCTTTTTCTTTTTATTTGTTACGGTGAGTAACAAATCCCGACATTACTTAACTTAGATCAAGAAATTTGCTTAATGAACAACGATTTCATAGAAATATATACAGAGTATGCCCTGTTTTTCAGTTTTGCGTATTTATTAAAAAAAAAAGGAAAAATTTTGGATTTGATTTAAAAAAAAATAGAGCTTTTAATTAATTAATAAGAATAGGATTTGGACCCTTTACTAGTTTTCCTTCTCCTAATTTAATTTGTCTTTAGCTTTGAATAATCTAATTATAAAGTTAATTTCTAGAAAAAAAATTCAACGTTAAGATTTCATTTTATATTGTAACCTAATTATTAATAATTAAATTCATTCAATTTGACTTTTAATGACTTTCTAAAAACACACAATTATATATATATATATATATATATATATATATATATATATATATAGTCTTTTTCTCATGCGGATGCTCTCATTTTTTTATGCAGTATGTTAGAAAACCACATGATTTAATAATGTATCCAAATTAGGAAAAAAAAAACAAAGGATGCCCACACCTCAGAATTTCTATATATATATATATATAAATGTTTCATTTTAGGATTCTGAATTTGTTAAAGTCTGAAAAACCTATTAAGTCATGTGATTTAATATTGTAATATTTATGAAAACTATCAAATGCAAAATGGAAACTGGTGGTTTGTTTGTCCAAGGCATCAAACCAAAAGAAGACACACACCCCGCAATCACAAATGACAAAACAAATATTCAACCTGTGATATCATAATTAAAAGACACATACGGGGACCATATACATATATATAGCTAGCTAGTAATATTATTGGATGCATATATGCAGGACCAAGGAGTTGTATGTAGCCTGTAGATTCTCCACTAAACTTTTACTACCAATCTTTCGAAAATATCTGTGAATTATGAGCAACAAGTGACAAATTGCTCTTAGGGTAGATTATATATACAGTTTGAAGAAAATATTCAAATATATAATATACCTCCCGCGGTTCAAGAAGACGAGAACAATGCTAGGAGAGCAAGCATATGATCATTATATATGGACTATCGGTAATGGACGCTTGCCTCATTTAATTCCAACAATAAAATTATGAATTGAAAAACTCAGGAAGGGTTTAGTATAATTAAAATAATAATGAGTGAATTAAATATGAATGACGTCATGAAGATGGAGGAACCTATACAGCTAATTTAACAACAAATTAAGAAGGGAAGGGAAAGAGAGATAATTAATTAATTAATTATCGCTACTTATAAAATAAATACCCCCATCCTGCTGGCATCCGATGGATCCGCATATATAAATAATATTATTACATAGTTGAAGATTGAAGATTGAAGATTAAAGATGTATCATAAGAGAGCTAGCTAGACAACAGCACTGATGGAACGGCACATGTAATGGAAGCGGAATTGATAGCATAGAAGACACTAAATATTGTTCTAATCTTGAAGCCAAGCCGTGCGATTAGCTTATTCTCTAATCGAAACGAGATTTTTAATAACGCATAAAGCGAGACTAAAAGATGCTCTAATACAAACAACTCTACAAAAGAGTTTTGATAGATAATTCCAGGAAAAATTATAAGAAATGAATTTTATTTAATAATTGAAGTTATGAAAATAATAACAAGAGTAAACCTAATTCCCTAACTTAACTTAAAAAAAGAAAACTTAATCACAATTATAATAGAAATAAAATACTAAGACACATACCTTGATTCTAATTAAAATAAAAAATAAAATTCTATAATTCTAAAATAACTAATATCGATGGTACGTGCCAGAAAGATCATGTTTTTTGGAATTATTGGGATCAGGGGTGCAAGGAACATAGGATTTGCCTCTTCCACAAAAGAATGGTGGAGGGGGCTTCAGGAATTTCAAATTCAATACGCTTGCTGCCAATTCCAATTCCGGATGGTCATAAAAGAACAACACATCAGGATCAGTATTGTGGAAATTAGTAACGACGTTGGCGCTGTCGCCTGCTGCACAAGATTGATTTGCGGCGGTGAAGAAGAGTATCATCATAAGTATGGTCGCTGCTAAGACACCACCTCCGAATCCCATCACATTATTATTTCCCATGCTTTTTTCCTGAACAACTTTTACTGATGACCACTTTTAATTTCGAGCTTGTTTGGGAGATCCCAGCTGCTTCTTGTTGCAAGTTGCCAAGTTCTTACTATATTTATAGCGCTTCAATTATGATTTTTCTTTTTCTTTTTTTTTTTTGCTTTTTAAATTAAAAAAAAAAATTAAAAGGAGAGGGCTTATCCATTCCAACTACTGGTTTTGTATGGTGAAGATTGCTCTTCCGTATGTACATATTAATGGCACCGTCATTTATTGAAAGTCTTTCTCAACATTCCCCCCCAGGGGTGGGTAATGTTATGTTCCTATAATAAGTGAAGATTTAATCCTAATAATTTATTTAATGATTAAAAATACTTATTTAGATACAAATTTTTTTTTAAAAATTGTTGGTATTGTTTAGTCGTATTTTGAGTAGAGTTTTTAAAAATTAAATAAATTATATTGTATTTATTAATAAAATTTTAAATTTTAAACTTCTGAGAATAAAGATTAAATTTATTTTATTTCTTTCATATTATATCTTCAACATACTTAATTATTAAATAATTTTATAATTTTTAATTAAAAAAATCATTAACAACTCAATAAATTAAATTTTTTTAAGAAAAAACTCTACTAATAAAAAATTGTACTTAAATAAATTTTGTTTTAAAAGTTATATGAAATGAAGCATTTAAAAATAAAAGATACTAATAATTAAAAGGCCTAATCTGTCCTTGTAATGTATGCAGCGTCTGTCACAATCCAACTTTTTTTTATTGGAATAATTCACAATTTGCTCATGGACCAGCTACTTTATTACATGTGTATGTCACGGATTTCATATGCCTCAATCACATAATATTGTGCGAAAAAGTTAGAAGGGTCAATTTTAAAAAATCTTAAAATTTGTGGTTATTTTCATAAATTTTCCCGGGGCGAGTCTCACATGTTTTTTTGGATTGGGGAATTTTTTGATACCTCCCCTAAAATTTATCCTTGCTACACTTAAAAAAAAAGTATTAATATATTATCATATCACTCCCTAAGAGTGTATAAACATTCAATGGCCGTTTATTCATTAAGGCCAATACTGTAATTACAGAAATTAAACTTTTTAAATTGTCAAAAGCTAATGCACGGTTAGAGAAATCATTTTCCGGAGGAAGCAATAACTTAAAATTTTCTGCCAACGAACACATTTCGGACAGAGTAAAATAATGTATAAAATTTATGTCTGGGTGAGAGCCAAAGCAGAGTAGTGCGTAATGTTTATATATTTTTTTTTTCCAAATCCCCATTATACAAATTTCCTCCTATAATTAAAAGTACAAAAGTTAAAAAAAACAAATAGGAAAAGAAAAAGGATGCAGAATATCGCACCGAGCTTCACCACAAAATTCACAGAAAAATACCAAACACCACAAAAAATCTCCAAACACCACCCAACCCGCCCCGAACGCAAACGGAAAGCACCAAAACAACAAATGAAAGTTACCTAACGCCAAATGTTGCCAAAAAATGGCCCAAACTCTACGCAACTCGCCGAACTCATGAAGGAATCGCCAAAATCCTCAACAATCACCAAGATCCGCCGCAAATCGCCAAGAACCCACTAAGAATCGCTGGAAAGATGCTGAAAATGGGACGAAAATTGCTAGAAATCGCCGAAAAATGCTACAGAGAAGCAAGAAACCCCCACACCCCGTCGGAAACTGTCGAAGCCACTCTGGGACTTGCCGGGAATCTCCAAGGGCAGTCGGAAGTTGCTGCAATGGAACCCCACAGGCCCACACCACCGTTTGCTCACAACAAAGAAAAAGCAAAGGAAAAAGAGAAGAAAAGGAGAGGAAGGGTTTATGTTTAAATCCACCGTTTGCTCACAACAAAGAAAAATCAAAGGAAAAAGAAGAAAAGAAAAGGAGAGGAAGGGTTTATGTTTAAATGTTATTTATTTTGTTTCATTTTTAGTTTACAAATCTTAGTTTTTTTTTCTCCTGAGTTTGACTCTTTTTTTTTTTAATCTTTTGAATGCACAATGATTCAAATGCACAATGACTCTTTTAATCTTTAACTGTGCATCAGCTCTTGACAGTTTAAAAAGTTTAATTTTTGCAATTACATTATTGCCCTTAAAGAACAAACAACCATTTAACGTTTATACACTCTGGAGAGTGATATGATAATGTATTAATACTTTTTTCCTAAATGCAGTGAGGACAAATCTTAGGAGGGTTATCCAAAAATTATCCTTTTTGGATTATTCGTTCAAATTTAATTTGGCATCATTCACCCACCGTTCTCAAAGGTCAATTTAAATATACTATTCTTTTCCACTAGTTAACAATAAAGGTTTTTTTTTTGCGTGTGGGTGGGATTATGAGGCCCCGCCATATGTATTTCTTAATTAAGGGCATGATTATAAACTGGGATTTATCATAATAAAAATGAAACATAATTAAATAATTATTTAGTGTTAAGCGAAAATAATCGAGCTGGTTTGGTCTCTGGCGGTTTGTTCAATCAAGATATGGTAATTGTACCCTCCCACTCGATGCATATTTTTTTTTATTACAAAACTATATATATATATAAAAGGAGTGGATATTTCAACTTAAAATTTTGATTTAAATTTTCTAAACAAATTTTGATTCATTGATCTCATGCGATCAATGTTAGATGAATTGGCATAATTAAATACTACTTTGACTTTCAATATTTACCATTAGATTGTATGGAACAAATAACTCAAAATTTGTATAAAAAATTTAAGTCAAAATTTTAATATATGAATCATTATCTAATGAGAGATTCCTTAAGTTAGTAAGAGATAAATTAAAAGACAAGTAAAACACACAATCAAATATAGATATATATGGGAAAGGATCAATGGTCCTTTAAAATTACACTTATTAATAGGAGAGAGAAAATATAAGAGGAAAAAATTTTTGAGTGGGATCCACATGTATATCACATCCATTGATTCAGTCAAATTTAAGGGCTAATAAATGAGTGTAAAAATAAGTATAATTTTAAGGGATCATTGATCCTCCCCCTATATATATATATAGTATTTTTACAATAAGGGATCACTTACATTAATAGAGTAAGAGTCAAGTAGAAGGTAAAAAATATATATATACACTCCAATGTAATATATTTTGTCTTATAATATATTAAAATATGTATTTTTTTAATCTTATTAGAAAGGGACTATGTATATAATAATTTTCTAATGAAAGATCTATTAAGTTATTAAAATAAAGGATAACATATTTTGAACATTACTCTCAACGAGTTTCTTCTATAATCTATTTAATTTCAATTTTCATCCATTTAATCTATATTCAATCTTTTAACTAAATTTTCATTCAGTTGATCTATTCATTTCAATGATAGAAGAATAAAGGTGACTTATTGCGGTTTTTTTGACTAAAAATATACACCTTTAGATTGAATGAAATGAAACGGATGAAAATTTAAGTCATCATTCTAAGTTGCATTTTCCTTTTTCAATGAAAGGTCCAAAAAATTTAAATTAAGGAGCCAAACCCTAAAAATGTTATGCATAAACTAGAGAACTTGACCAAAAAAAATTAAATTTAGAGAACTTGGTAGTGTCGGTGGTTGGTAAATCGCGGTGGATAATAGCGATTTGGGTGGCAGTTTGCGGCTGGTTTGGTTTGTTTTTCAGTGGCTATGGCTGCATATCGGTGGTGATATGGATTCAGCTTTGATGGCCAGCTTCTTCTGGTTCTATTGGTGGTGAGATCGACGGAAAAAAAGATTAAGATTGGTGGCCACGTACGGTAGCTGTGAGGGTGGTTCGGGTTTTGTTTTTTTACTTGGTGGAATTAATGGGTGATAGAGGAAAGATTTGTGTGGTGGGTGGTTAATAGTTAGGAAAGTCCTGCTTGGCATAGAGAAAGGCTCTGATACCACTTAACGCAGTGCGGAAGCGATACTAGATGTCGTTCTAGCGTACGTTCTTGAAACTCAAGAAGGAATATCTCTCAAAGAGAGAAAACGTCGAATTAACGACAAAGATAAACCCAAAGGGAATAATCTGAAATATTATTAAAGAAAATCTTGTAAGGTGTTACATAAACTAAGATAACTAGCCTATTTATACTAGTAGCTATTAAATAAGAGAAATAATCTAAAATTCTAATTAAACTAGAATTACAAATATGACTTAAATAAACTTAATAAAATTAAAAAAATCCTAATAAAATATTAAATACTAAATTGACTCAAAATCTAGAATTCCTAATTCTAGCATATATGTTTCCTACATCATAATTGTAATTGTAATTCTTCAGAATATTCCAAATTTATTCATTTTAATGTACTTAATTAGTCCCATTTTAACTTCAATTTTCTTTTAGGATAAGAGGTAGTTATAGTTTTTTTTTTTTAATCTCTTATCTGTCCGTAGATTTAAACTTAAATGACTAATTAAATAAAAAAATTTAAAAAACCCTCGACCACACACCCTCCTTGGAGCAAAAATCAAAATGTCAAAAAACTTCCCATTGTAACTTGTACATGCATATATAATTTCTCCACGTATAAATAACTGGCTTTATTTGAGCGAAGTCATCAAAAGCTACCTAGTCCTAGTGCTCTATATACTCTCTTTTAATTTGCCCTTGTTCTCTCTTCTACGATTGCTGGGGCTTTCTAGTTTACTCGGGCGTAGTTCAGTTGATCATAATATAGAAATAAAAAATAAAAATTATAGATCTTTCTAGCCACAATTAAGATTATACAGTTTGAAGAAAATGTTCAAATATATAATATAACTCGCTCGGTTCAAGAAGACAAGAACAATGCAAGGAGAGCAAGCACATGACCATATGGACTATCGGTAATGGACACTTGCCTCGTTTTTAATTCGAACAAAATTACGGATTGAAAAACTGAAGAAGGGTATAGTATAATTAAAATAATGAGTGAATTAAATATGAATGATATCATGAAGATGGACTGATGGAGGAACCTAGCTAATTTAACAACAAATTAAGAAGGGAAGGGAAGGGAAAGAGAGATTATTAATTAATTATAGCTACTTATAAATTAAATACCCACATCCTGGCATCCGATGGATCCACATATATAAATAATATTATTACATAGTTGAGGATGAAGATTGAAGATTAAAGATGTATCATAAGAGAGCTAGCTAGCACAGTTGCACTGATGGAGCGGCATAGTGGAAGCGAAATTGATAGGATAAGAGACGTTAGATATTGTTCTAGTACTAGACCAAGTCAACGCGATTAACTTACGCTCTGTTCTAATCCAAACGGTTCAATGAGATTTTTAATAACGCATAAAGCGACGACTCTACAAGAGAGTTTTGATAGATAATCCCAAAAGGAGTTATAAAAGATGAATTTTATTGAATAATTGAAGTTATGAAAACAATAACAAGACCTCTCTATTTATAATAGAGTAAACCTACTTCCCTAAGCTAACTTAAAAACGAAAACTAAATCACAATTATAGTAGAAATAAAATACTAAGATACATAGCTTAATTGACTCTAATTAAAATAGAAATTAAAATTTTAAAATGCTAAAATAACTAAAAATAACGCCTACTACTTGCACCCTTCTCGTGCTCGATTGTAAATGCTGCAATTTTCACCTATTTTGGGTTTATTGCCACCAGGGGTGCAACGATCAAAGGGTATGCCTCTTCCACAATCGATTACTGGATTGGAGCGTTTGAATGTGTTTGTTGCAATCGTAAATGCAAACAATTCCAATTCCGGATGGTCATAAAAGAACAACACATCAGGATCAGTATTGTGGAAATTAGTAATGGCGTTGGTGCTGCTGCCTGCAGCGCAAGATTGATTTGCGGTGAAGAAGAGTATCATCATAACTATGGTCGCTGCTAAGACACCGCCACCTCCCAATCCCATCACATTATTATTTCCCATGCTTTTTCCTGAACAACTTTTACTGACCACTTTTAATTTCGAGCTTGTTTGGGAGATCCCAGCTGCTTCTTGTTGCAAGTTGCCAAGTTCTTATTATATTTATAGCGCTTCAATTATGATTTTTTTTTTTGCTTTTTAAATTAAAATAATAATAAAAAATAAAAAAGGAGAGGGCTTATGCTTATCCATTCCAACAACTGGTTTTGTATGGTGAAGATTGCTCTTCCGTATGTACATATTAATGGCACCGTCATTTATTGAAAGTCTTTCCCAACATTCCGTATGTACCTAATTATTAATAATTAAATTAATTCAATTTGACTTTTAATGACTTTCTAAAAACACACAATTATATATATATATATATATAGTCTTTTGCTCATGCGGACGCTCTTATTTTTTTATGCAGTATGTTAGAAAATCACATGATTTAATAATATATCTAAATTACAAAAAAAAAAAAAAAGATGCCCACACCTTAGAATTTTTATACATATATATATATAAATGTTTCATTTTAGGATCCTGAATTTGTTAAAGTCTGAAAAATTTATTAAGCCATGTAGTTTAATACTGTAATATCTGTAAAAATTATCCAGTAATATGATTTAATAATATAATATCATAATGCAAAATGGCCTCAATACATATATAATTAGATGGGAAACTGGTGGTTTGTTTGTCCAAGGCATCAAACCAAAAGAAGACACACACCCCGCAATCACAAATGACAAAACAAATATTCAACCTGTGATATCATAATTAAAAGACACATACGGGGACCATATACATATATATAGCTAGCTAGTAATATTATTGGATGCATATATGCAGGACCAAGGAGTTGTATGTAGCCTGTAGATTCTCCACTAAACTTTTACTACCAATCTTTCGAAAATATCTGTGAATTATGAGCAACAAGTGACAAATTGCTCTTAGGGTAGATTATATATACAGTTTGAAGAAAATATTCAAATATATAATATACCTCCCGCGGTTCAAGAAGACGAGAACAATGCTAGGAGAGCAAGCATATGATCATTATATATGGACTATCGGTAATGGACGCTTGCCTCATTTAATTCCAACAATAAAATTATGAATTGAAAAACTCAGGAAGGGTATAGTATAATTAAAATAATAATGAGTGAATTAAATATGAATGACGTCATAAAGATGGAGGAACCTATATAGCTAATTTAACAACAAATTAAGAAGGGAAGGGAAGGGAAGGGAAAGAGAGATAATTAATTAATTAATTATCGCTACTTATAAAATAAATACCCCCATCCTGCTGGCATCCGATGGATCCGCATATATAAATAATATTATTACATAGTTGAGGATGAAGATTGAAGATTAAAGATGTATCATAAGATAACTAGCTAGCACAGTTGCACTGATGGAACGGCGTAATGGAAGCGGAATTGATAGCATAGAAGACACTAAATATTGTTCTAGTACTAGACCAAGCCAATGCGATTAGCTTATTCTCTAATCGAAACGAGATTTTTAATAACGCATAAAGCGAGACTAAAAGATGCTCTAATACAAACAACTCTACAAAAGAGTTTTGATAGATAATTCCAGGGAAAATTATAAGAAATGAATTTTATTTAATAATTGAAGTTATGAAAATAATAACAAGAGTAAACCTAATTCCCTAACTTAACTTAAAAAAAAAAAACTTAATCACAATTATAATAGAAATAAAATACTAAGACACATACTTTGATTCTAATTAAAATAAAAAATAAAATTCTATAATTCTAAAATAACTAATATCGATGGTACGTGCCAGAAAGATCATGTTTTTTGGAATTATTGGGATCAGGGGTGCAAGAAACATAGGATTTGCCTCTTCCACAAAAGAATGGTGGAAGAGGCTTCAGGAATTTCAAATTCAATACGCTTGCTGCCAATTCCAATTCCGGATGGTCATAAAAGAACAACACATCAGGATCAGTATTGTGGAAATTAGTAACGACGTTGGCGCTGTCGCCTGCTGCACAAGATTGATTTGCGGCGGTGAAGAAGAGTATCATCATAAGTATGGTCGCTGCTAAGACACCACCTCCGAATCCCATCACATTATTATTTCCCATGCTTTTTTCCTGAACAACTTTTACTGATGACCACTTTTAATTTCGAGCTTGTTTGGGAGATCCCAGCTGCTTCTTGTTGCAAGTTGCCAGGTTCTTACTATATTTATAGCGCTTCAATTATGATTTTTCTTTTTCTTTTTTTTTTTTGCTTTTTAAATTAAAAAAAAAAAATTAAAAGGAGAGGGCTTATCCATTCCAACTACTGGTTTTGTATGGTGAAGATTGCTCTTCCGTATGTAGATATTAATGGCAAAGTAACACAGCACTGTCATACATAGAAAGTCTTTGTATAGGTGAGAACTCGTGCCCTCAACATTCCCCAAAGGGTGGGTGATGTTATGTTCCTAGAATAAGAGAAGATTTAATCCTAATGGCTTATTTAATGACTAAACGTATTTATTTCGTTACAAAATTTATTTTTTAAATTGTTGGTATTGTTTGGTTGTATTTACTAACAAAAATTTAAATTTTAGACTTCTAAGAGTAAAGATCGTAGAGTTTTTTAAATAATTAAATTATCTAAAATACCCTTATTTATTTTATTCTCTTTTTTCATTCATCTCATAATATATCTTTAATATACATGTTTGTTAAAACAATTTTATAATTTTTAATAGAAGATCTCATTGATAACTAAGTAAATTATTTTTTTTTTTGGGGAAAATTCTACTAATAAAAAATTTACTTAAATATATTTTGTTTGAAAAATTATATCAAGCAAAGCATTTAAAAATAAAAGATACTAATAATTAGAAGGCTTAATCTGTCCTTGTAATGTATGTAATGACTGTCACAATCCAACTTTTTTTATTGGAATAATTCACAACTCGCCCTTGGACCAGCTACTTACTTGATCACATGTGTATGTCGCGGATTCCATATGCCTCAATTATATTGCTGTGCGAAAAAGTTAGAAGGGTCAATTTTGAAAAACTTTAAAGTTTTGTAATTATTTTCATAAATTTCCCCACAATAATTGAGCGAGTCTCACATGTTTTTGGATTATTCGTCCAAATTTAATTTGGCATCATTCACCTACCATTCTCAAAGATCAATTTAAATATATTATTATTTTCCACTAGTTAAAAATAAAGGTTTTTTTTTTTTGGGTTATGAGGCCCCGCCATATATATAAAAGGAGTGGATATTTTAACTTAAAATTTTGATTTAAATTTTTTACACAAATTTTGATTCATTGATCTCATGCAATCTAATGTTAGTTGAATTGACATCATTAAATACTACTTTGACTTTCAATATCTACCATTAAATTGTATGAAACTAATAACTCAAAATTTATGTAAAAAATTAAAGTAAAAAATATAATATATGAGTCATTATCTAATGAGGAATCACTTAAGTTATTAAAAGACAAGTAAAACAAGCAATCAAATGTGTGTGTGTGTGTGTGTGTGTAGTAATTTTACAATAAGAGATCACTTACATTAATAGAATAAGAGTCAAGTAGAAGGTAAAAAAAAAATATACACTCTCCAATGTAATTTATTTTGTCTTATAATATATTAAAATATTTTTTTTTTTAACTTATTAGAAGGTGACTATATATATAATAATTTTCTAATAAAAGATTCCTTAAGTTATTAAAATATACAATTTTGAACATTACTCTTAACTTCAACATTTAATTTCAATCTTCATCCATTTAATCTATATTCAATCTTTTAATTAAATTTCCATTCAGTAGATCTATTCATTTCAATAATAGAAGAATAAAGGTGACTTGTTGCGGTTTTTTGACTAAAAATATACACCTTTAGATTGAATGAAATGAAGCGGATGAAAATTTAACTCATCATTTTAAGTTACATTTTCCTTTTTCATTGAAAGGTCCAGAAAATTTAAATTAAGGAGCCAAACCCTAAAAATGTTATGCATAAACTAGAGAAGTTGACCAAAAAAAATTAAAATAAATAAGACAATATATTTATATGAAGAAACTTCTTTATTAGAAACATTTCAGGCACCAAATGTAAAGCCGTTGAATGCATAACGATATTAAAAGGAAAAGATTGAACATCTACATAACAGATCAAGTCTCACACTCTAAACTAAATAGTAAATACACAACTAAGTAAACACTAAACATGGCAAAGTTGATTTATTAAATCAAACAACAAAATGGGAAATGAAAACAAGTCCAAACTTCAATCCTCTTCCAATATGTCACCATAATCTTCAGCCACCTATTAAGAAAAAAAAAATCAAGATGGATACATATTTAGAGGACTGGATAGAGGATCTGTTTGATCATATTAAATTTGCATGCAACATTTCTGTCAGATTATATCACAGATTCACAAAAGCTCCTCATCAAATAATAGAAAGAGTAAAGGGGATTTGTATAACTTAATGGGGATAACCAACTAAACAAAATAAGAAAGCAGCCCCCCTGCATTGTCAAATTACTTGCGAGCCTTCAGAAAACACAGCACGGATATATAATACAAGCACACCGGATATTGTTTTGTTAAGTCAATTATAAGCAACTATTATTTCATACAATACTAACAAGTAAGATGCAGTATTAATTTAATTTAATATCGTATGATTTCCCAATTAGCCCCCAAAAAAAGAAAATTGCATTAATTATCAATAAATATAACACTTTTTAGATGAAATCTAAAATGTAGCAGCTCCCATTGATTCATTGACTTGCTTGACCTGATATTGATTATTTCTAGAGTCGTCACTTTTGTTTTTAGTTCACACCACACAAGAAATGACTACTAGTAGACTAGACACACAAAATTATGTCAAAATGTACACTAATATGATACCTTATTTGTCCTAATGATCTGATGAGTGGAATTAGTAAAAATGCAATTTATATTTGTTTGGTTGTATTAGTAAAAATGCAATTTATATTTGTTTGGTTGTTTTTCACATTGGAGTTTTTGGAGATTAATTAAGTTATTTTGTCTCTATTAATAAAAGTATAAATTTTAGATTTTTGAGAGTAAAGATTATATAGTTTTTTACAAAATTAAATTATTTAAAATACCCTTATTTATTTTATTATCTTATTTCATTCATCTCATAATATATCTTCAGTATACATATTTGTTAAAATAATTTTATAATTTTTAATAAAAGATCTTATTGATAATTAAGTAAATATAATTTTTTTACGAGGAAAACTCCACTAATAAAATATTTACTAAAATAAATATTTTTTAAAAAATTATATTTTAAAATAAAAGATACTAATAATTAAAAAGGCCTAATCTGTCCTTGTAATGTCTGTCTCAGTCCAACTTTTTTGATTGGAATAATTCACAGCTTGCCCTTGGACCACCTACTTGTTGATTACATATGTATTGTCACGGATTTCATTTGCTTTAATTTGAGTGTCGGACAGATAATACTACAATTGAGCGAGTCTCACTCTCACGTGTTTTTTGGATTATTCCTGAAAATTTAACTTGGCATCATTCACCCACCATGCTTTAAGACCAATTTAAATATATTATTCTTTTCCACCGGTTAAAATAAACCTTTTTTTCTTTCCATTTTTTTTTTTTTTTTTTTTTTGGGTTATGAGGCTCCGCCATATATATTTCTTAATTAAGGGTATGATTATAAACTGGGATTTATCATAATAAAAATGAAACACAATTAAATAATTATTTAGTGTTAGCAAAAATAATTGAGTTGGTCCGGTTGTTTGTTCAATCAGGATATGGTAATTGTACCCTTCCACCCACGCACTTTTTTTTTTAATATAACAAAAACAATACATAAGGAAGGGATATTTCAATTTAAAATTTTTTACTTTAATTTTTTAAATAAATTTTTAGTCACTAATCTCATACAATCCAATAGTAAATGAATTGACTTCATTAAAATTATTTTGACTGTAAATATCTATTATTAGATTGGATGAAACCAATGACTCAAAATTTGTATAAAAAAATAAGTTCAAACAAAATATATGCGGCAATGGCGTGTGGAGTTGGCATCGTTTGTTGAAGCACGCCGGTGACTATGTGGAGTAACAGTGTGGAGATGGCAAGGTGAACGAGAAAACAAAACTGATATTTTTTTTTTTCTCTCTCAAAACAATTACAAACCCGTATAAACTCAACTCTCACACGGGTTTGGTTTATACGGGTTTGACCACATTACAAGTATTTTTTTTCTAGATTATAATACATTGAGTAGTTACTAAACATGGTATTATAATACTTTAAATATTATGAGGAGTGCTAATATCATATAATGAGGGCTGCCAAACATGCCCTTAAATTATTAAGGGTGCATTTGGCACACTGTATTGTATTATGCTGTATTGCATAATGCAGGTATATTTTATTAAGCTGTATTGCATTAACACTGTATTATAATAATAATACGTATTTAGTCTTTATCTTTATCTTGCATATTAAATTTTATATTATACTATATTCGGTCTTCTGTTTATCTTCGTATTAATTTTAATTATACTATATTAATTTTTTTGTGATTAGTTTATATTATATATTTAGAAATTTATATTTATTTGCTATATTAAATTATTTAAAAATAATTAATTTTTATATATTGATTATTATAATATAATTAAATATTGTAATATTATATTATATTTTTATATACTATTTAAGTATTTATTATTAGTTATATGAAATTATAAATTTATTAATAAATTATAAAATAAAAAAATATATACTATAATATTATTGAATAATAAATTATAAAATTTTTAATTTATATTAATAATTATAAGGTAAAAACAAAAAATAAAAATTAATATTATATTAAATTAAAAAGTTTTATTTATTATTATAATAAAGTAAAAATATAATCATTAATTTATATATATATAATATAATTAAATAATACATTATTTAGTTATATTTTTAATATAATAAAAATAAAATATAAATAATAAATTTATAATTATAATTATAAAATAAAAATAAAATAAAATAAAAATTAATATTATATTATATTAATTAATTTATTATTATTAAAAAAAAAAAAAGAGGCGCTAATGTGGGAGCTAAACACGAAAGCCCAATAATCCCATGCCCATTTTTTTTACCAAATATGGACATGATATATAAACAATACACACAGTGATTTAATACACCCTTTATACAAAAACTAAACACATCCTTAAGTTAAGAGATTTTTAAAGACAAGCAAAACATACATGACATAACTCTATTAAACTGCATGATTTAATAGTGCATCCGTATTAAAAAATAAAAATAAAGGCATCATAATCCAAAATTATATATATATATATATATAATTTTCTAATAAAAGAGCTCTTAAATTATTAAAGTAAAAGAATAACATAATTTCAATAGTACTCTTATCAAGTTTCCCTTGACTTCGACATTTTACTTAAATTTAGATCCATGTAATCTATTCAATGTTTTAATTAAATTTTCATTCAGTTGATATTCCTTCCAATAATAGAAGAGTAAAGGCGACTTATTGCGGTTTTTTTGACCAAAAATACACACCTTTAGATTGAATGAAATGAAACAGATGAAAATTTAAGTCATCGTTTTTTAAGTTGACTTCTTTCAAAAAATGGTAAAAAAAATTTAAATTAAGGAAACGAACCCTAAAAACGTTATGCATAAAAATAGAAAACTTGACCAAAAACCAAAAATAAATAAATAAGACAATAATTTATGAGGAAACTTCTTTATTAGAAACATTTCAGGCACCAAATGTAAAGCCATTGAATGCATAAGGATATTAAAAGCAAAAGATTAAACATCTACATAAAAGATCAAGTCTCACACTCTAAACTTAATACACAACAAAGTAACACTAAACATGGCAAGGTTGATCTTATTAAATCAAACAACAAAAATGGGAACTGAAAACAAGACCAAACTTCAATCCTCTTCCAACATGTCACCATAATCTTCAGCCACCTATTAAGAAAAAATCAAGATAGATACGTGTTTAGGGGACTAGATAGAGGATCTGTTTGATCACATTAAATTTGCATGCGACATTTCTGTCAGTTTAAATCACAGATTCACAAAAGCTCCTCGTCAAAGAGTAATAAAGGGGAATTGTAAACTTAACGGGGATAACCAACTATTCACAAAAGCTCCTCGTCAAAGAGTAATAAAGGGGAATTGTAAACTTAACGGGGATAACCAACTAAACAAAATAAGAAAGCAGCCCCTCTGTATTGTGAAATTACTTGCGAGCCTTCAGAAAACACAGCAGGGTTAATACAAGCACACTGGATATTGTTTTGTTAAGTCAATCATAAGCAAATATTATTTCATAAAATACTACCAAGTAAGATGCAGTATTTAACACATGATTTCTCAATTAGCCCAAAAGGTTTGTAGGATCAGAAATCGGATTTTCATAAATCAAACACTGACAAACCAATGAATTTTCAGAACGGTATTATTGCTCATCCTAGAAATGACAAATCTCCAAGCTTCCAGCCCTCCATAGAGTTAAAAAGCCCCTCGCATAAAATTCCCAGTTTGAATGTGATTCATTGTTAAGACCCCCCATAAAAGTGAAAAAGAACTTGCCGGTTGAACTAGCTAACCCCCACAACTGCATTCCCAATAGATAAAATAACCATGTAAGTAAATCACTCAACAATAAGAAACTAAGTGTTAGTTATAACTTCTTCAGTGTCAGTAAATAACTTACTTCCCTGCGTCTAAGAACAAACGTTTTTCATTCGTCTTATGGCTAACCAAATTGTCTATATTTAGTATTTAACACAACTTAATTTCCTAGCATTCCTCCATCAAAGTTGATCAATTAGCCACAAACAACCAAATCATAGTCAAATTGAATGAAGTAGCAACCACATTGCAGAAGCAAGACGTGGGACTGCCTCACATGGAGCTATTGCAGAATAGAACCCCAGATGAACAGTAACAACTCTACACATTCAGCTCAACAAAAGATCATGTGAATAAAACAACACAATAACAATATAATGCACATCAAAAGCGTATAATTTAGCAATCAGAAATGATGAGAGCAATGAAGCCAATGAGGTCATAGTACAAATAAAAACCTAAACTATATACAAACACGTCATAAAGCACCAGAAAATCCTAAATCTAGCACCAATAGCAAGGAAATAAGCATAATACGTAAAACGCAAAAGAAATGAAGCAAACTACCCAGCTGACCAGAGAGCAGGTGAACCCGATTAGATCTTAATATCAATAAAAACATAAATTTCAGACATATTCGTTTCATAAAAACCCAAAAAATCCAAAAATTTTACACAGACTAGCATGGTTAACAAACATATCGTAACTGAAAAAAAAAACGCTAATTCATAAAAGAACAGGCAAGAAGATAAATTTATTGTCAAATATGTAGGGCCAGCAGCTGAAGCACGATGGATGAATCTGATCAGATTGTTAAACCAAACTAAGAAAAACCTAAAATTTACACATACCCAAACCAAACTAAGAAAAACCTAAAATTTACACATACCCATTTCATAAAATCCCCAACAAAACCCTAAATCTCAAAAAATCACAACAAAAACAAACCTAACAAAAAGTTATAAAAGAACATTACGCAGAACAACAAAAAGAGAGAGAGAGATTTTTACAGTCAAATGTGGGAGCAATTCAACAACAGACCTGACAGAAGCAGGAGAGCTGAAGAGATTCAGTGAGAAGAGGAAGCAGCGTGCTGGTGGTGGGTGTGGTGAGAATGAGAAGGAGAAGGAGCGATGACCCTATTGTAGACTTGTTCGCCAACAAGATAGATTCCAAAAGCGACGAGGGCGATGCCGAGGCCTGGAGTGGCATGACGCAGATTGCTTGTCAGCAGTGGATGCTTTCTCCACCCATCTCTTCGCCTGAAGAACTCGCCCGTGTGCCCCATCCTTTCACTTATTTTTGTCAACAATCGCCAACTCTTTCGATCGATGCTTCTTCTTCTTATCTCAGTTGTGTGGAATGCGGAAACTGCGAAATTGATCGTTCTTTTGCGCTGCTGTTCAGTTTGCTGGCGTTGTGTATCTTTTGGGCTTGATTGGGCCTGGCCTTTATCTCCATCTCACTCGGCTAAGTAAGCCCATTAGCCCATAAAAATCAGCATATTTATTGGACATACTTCTTCCCGTCGGCAACAATTACCTCATAGGTTGAGTTGAAGTTGTGAATTAACCAACGTAAACTACACGTGCGATAATATCCATGATGACACAATAGCATGAGTAACATCCTTAAAAAATTCTTCAATAATGTAAATTGTAAAGCTTCGAGTGGCAAAATCGTGGATGTACAATACTAAGAATAAAATACAAACTATTTTAAATGCTTGGACACAAAATAATTTGCTTCCTCCTTTAAATTTACAACATCTTCAATCAAAATTCATTCTCGAGCTTAATACTAAATTACTGCTGGCAGTGCCAGAATGATTCTACACCTGTAAATCTACTATCTGATTTAGCTAGCTTCCTTAACGACACTATGCTTGCAAGCTGAATCTTCTTTTTCTCTCCAGACTGCATGCACTTCATCAGTCCTGAATCGCTGGGTGAAGGTTGATTCCTCTAACGGAGTTGATGAGCCATGAGCAAAAGCAAGCAGACCAGTGTACGCAATCATTGCTCCATTGTCAACGCAATAGCGGTCATCAGTTGCAAACAGCCTTCCACCCCGCTCAGAGCACATTATTCTCATCATCTCTTGCAAGCGCTCGTTACAACCCACACCGCCTACAATAAGAACATCCTTTTTGTCACAATGTGCCATTGCCCGTTCTGTGATCTCCACAAGCATTGCAAAAAGCGTTTCCTGTAACACATATCATCAAGCAAAATGTAAATGTACAATTACGTTAATACACCATTCATATAATGATTCATGAAGAATGGCTAGATATAATTGCAGTCTTTAATGCTATGGCTCATGCTGTTCCAACATCTTGAAGGATAGAAAAATGCAACTAACCTGCAGGGAATAGCACAAATCTGCAGGAGTACATTCATTATTGCTGAGCTTCTCCGCAGCAGTTGCTTCAATATAGCTCAATATCCCGCTAAAAGAGACATCCATCCCTTTTACAACATAAGGAAGATCAAGAAACTTTTCTCCTTTCTTTGCCAGCTGGGAAAGAAGAAAATCATATTAGGCGAATCAAGATGGAAGACTTTCTGTCCCATCGCTCAATCTTCCAATCGAAGCGTTAACCACAAGTCAGCAGCCAAAGCTATAAGCATAATTTATTTTTTGATATATGTCCTATTAATGCATGTATAGATTTCCATGATGATTCAGGAAATGACGTATGATGATCAACTGATGTGCGAGTACCAGAAGCACTGTTCTCGAATTGTGAGATACACACTTAAACCACCTCATGTAGGCCCCACATAAAGACCTAAAATTCAACTGCTCTAATTCATTACCTTACCTAAATATTTTACAATTACATTTACAATCTAAATGGCTTTAATCCTTCCTAAAAGGAAAAAAAAAGGTTAAATAAACCAGTCTCACATACCTGCTCAATGTTATATCCAGGACTTGGATCATTGGACAGTGTTAGGACCCTAGCAAACCGATCCAAGCAGTTACCCACAGCAATATCGATGGTCTCCCCAAAGATCCGATACCTTCCTTCACTATAAGCAATCACTTGGGTATTTCCACCACTGACATACAACACAACAGGATCCTCAGCTCCAGTCACAATCCTCCCCATCTCAATATGTGCCACACAGTGATTAACGGCAACAATTGGCTTCTTCCACAGCTGAGAAAGAACCCGGACAACAACAGCAGCAACTTGCAGCGGTGCTCCCATGCCTGGACCCTTGGTGTAACAAAGACAATCAATTTCATCTGGGGTTATTCCAGCAGTTTTCAAAGCAGATTTGACAAGTGGAAGAACGTGTTCTAGATGGTGTTGGGCAGTTTCTCGAGGAAGGAATCCATGGCCAGGTGGAGTAATATAAGTGTGGCGTGGATTTGATAAAATACTTCCATCTAAAGTAACAACCCCAACACCAATCTTGTTGGCTGACCCTTCAAATCCAAGAGCCATCATCCTCTTCATCTTTAACCCTGTATCCATACCCAAAAATAGATAAGTTTCTACTAGGAAAATGACTAAACTAGAGAGAAATGGACAATCATCCTCAATCCCAATATTTAGAATAAATACAACAACTCAAAAATCATGCTTAGTCACAGATTTCCAACTCCACATACTTACACAACAGCCGTACTTAACAGCAAGCGATCAATTCCACAACAGCTGTGTGTTAAAATGCCACAGCATCCGAATCCTAAGCGTATTTACATCAAACAGATAAAGTGACTCGTGTAAAAAAAAAATTGAATTTTTATATTTTCAGGAGCAATAAACCTAATTATATGCCTATGTCTACTCACACTAGGGGGCTTTGAGCCTCTTTCATGATCTAAAGCTGAGAAATGTTGTGACTTTATTATATGGAAGCATTTATAGAGAAATTGGCGCGAAATGAAAATAGAAAAAAAATTAAATATAAGAAGCTAACCTTGGGGATTTGCGACTGTTGGCAACGAAAGGACAGCGATACGGACAACAGGCGACAGTGATGGAAGGAGGAGGAGGAGGAGGAGGGAGGCGATTGAGAACGTGTTAGGGGTGAATTAGGGTTTTTACGTTAAGGAGTTATGGTGGGCAGTGGGATTGTATCGAGTGTGGGAGTGTCCACGAGTTGCAAATACAGTGCCTTTTAACGAACGACACGTTTCAGCATTAATATTCAATTTTTTTCGGAAAATATTAAAATGAGGTGAAACTTATTAAATTACTTGTGAATCTCTCTATAATTTATTTCATTAGTTTTTTTATGCTAAAAATATTTGTTAATGTTATTCTTTTTTTTTTTAATTTTGGACTTTACTTTTTTTTTTTAATGGAAAACTCAAACTTTTAAGTAGCTACCCTAATTTCTCATGGATGTACATGATATTTTTGTAACATAACTAAATTCAATACGGTTAATATATCGAAAGTAGATTAAAAAAGTAAAATTTTAATATTTTTTATCATTAAATTTAGATGATGTTCATAATACAGAGCTCAAAGCTCTTCGCTTTAGCATACCATATTATTTTTGTGAATTACTCAATTTTAGATTATTTCATAAGTACATAGGCCAATTTCAACGCCGCAAAACTTCAAACTTTAATATATTATCAAATGTTGTAATCATATTGCCGATATATTAGCTAAATTTACTCTCAGGTGTTCTAAATCCTTAGTTAGTTGGAAGATTTTTAAAATATTATTTTTAATTTAATCCTGAAATATTATATCCGCTTTTATTAAAAAAATTAATTTATCTAAATTTACTATTGGCTCATTTGTTTATCACCTTCTGAATTTGAGGGGTAGGTGTGTGAATGAAACTTTGGATGGTAACTCGGCTTTTATTTCAAAGAAAGCTGTCTTAAAAAAAAAATAAAGAAAGAAAGAAATTGAAAAAACCTTAACAGCACATGAATAATGTTCCTTTTGATTTGTCTCCGTCTGCGCAGAGTCAACAAACACACACTACATTCTCTGCTTTAATCTCTCAGCAATATTTCACTTCTTCATTTGCATGTTTCAATTTCAGTATTTGACTGACTGAGCAAGGTGAAGCTGACAAATTAGACTCATGGGCCTGCTTCAACTGAACCTTGCTCTGTCTTCTTCTTCTCTTTCACTGTTCCCAGATAACCACCAAACTTTCTCCAGAACTGGTAACTTTTGATGGGTAATGAAGCATTTTCTTTGCTTGTTATTTTGATGTGATTTTTATTCAATTTGGTGCTTTTCAGGTCATAAAAATCAGTTCTTTGGCTTGACAAGGAGGGCCCGGCTTGCAACATCCGGGATTAGATGTTCTGCTAAAGTTGATAATGTAAGCGGGATTTGTTTCCTTTGAGTTGCTTTACATCAACTTTATGCATATACTTGACGTGGGTGTGATAAAGATGACATTTTTAGCAGTTATTCATGTTATGTTCTTGTATCTCAGGGTTCTGTCATTGTTAAAGATAAGAGTGTATCAGTTATTCTTTTGGCTGGAGGGAAGGGAAAAAGAATGGGGGTAAGATCTTCTTGTTTTTATCAAGAGGCTTATTTTCATGTGAGTTGTTATTTGTATTGTTTGGATATGCATTCAATGCTATGGTATTATCTGTATTGTAGGTATAAGTTTGTTACTTTCTTCAATTCCTGTAGTTCTCAATTTTCTTCTTTCAGATGATGGTTATTTTATGTTTGTCCAAATAGGCGAACATGCCAAAGCAGTATCTACCACTTTTGGGTCAACCCATTGCATTGTATAGGTAAATGCCAATAACTTGCATCAACAAGATTGTAATATTTCAACAACCTGTGTTAGATATTAATTTTTCTATCAAAGTTTTGATGTATGGTTTAAGAGGGACTTCCATGTTTAAACTGTAACCTATGGTTGGTTACATTCAGTATGAAAAATCAAATAGAATTTGAGAGGTGGTCTTTCTGGGGATATGGAGTTTTCTTCTTGATCCAGAGACAAACATTATAGTATTGCCCTAGTGTTGTGAATGTGATTCTCAATTTATGTTAGAATAGTACTTGGGTTAAAGTATCCTGGGTGGGATTCATTTACTGAAGTTTGCCCTTAAAACAAAGTAAGGATGACGTGTTTAAAGTTGTAATGGTAATTGTTTCCATTGCTTATGTCTGATCCTCGTTCTTTTTTTTTCTGAAAATAATAAAATGCATCTTTTCTTCAGTTTCTACACTTTTTCGCGCATGGTTGAAGTGAAGGAAATTGTGGTAGTTTGTGATCCATCTTACAGTGACATCTTTGAAGGTTTCTGTTCTCTCTCTCTCTCGCTCTCTCTTCTTGTGCTTGCATAATATGCTTCCTCCCATTAACTAAGTATACCAGATTTGGTCACCTTTTAATGTTGGGTAAAACCGGTACCAGAAATATTTAAACTAATTTGTTGATTTTTCTCTCAGAAACCAAAGAGAAGATCAACGTAGACCTTAAATTCTCACTTCCTGGGAAGGAGAGGCAAGATTCTGTTTACAGCGGACTTCAGGTGCATGGATAATTAAGAGGACATTTTGGTTTCTTTATCAATGTTCTTGCCTTTTCAACATCTTATGTTGATTCAATTTTCCTCCCGTGACTGCAAAAACTTTCTAAAAACTATTCAATGGTTAAGTTTTTGGGTGTCTCACAGCCTATCTCCTCTTTTGAATTTTTTTGGGCAAGATGCTCAAGGGGGTACATGACTCTGCTTAAAGGCATGCATTTGTCACCTTTTAATTCAAACTGCTAGCAAATAAATTTCTCTGCTCATAAATTTTACTTAAAGAAAACCGGATTTTGCTTGAAATTTGGCAGCAACACTTCCTTATTCTTCTTCTTTCTGTGTTTGTATTTGATCTGTTATTAATTCTTCATGCCATGAATTCTTAGAATATAACCAAACAACATCTCGAGGATTGGTTGTGCACATAAGTGGATTATTAGCTTCTTTCTGTATTTTTTCGAAAAAATTAAACTTCACGTCCCACAAAGAAACCCACAATAAGACACTTATATCAATGGTCTATTCAGTTATATGTTTCATAACAAATTATTCGAAAATTATGGTGTCATGATATCCAGTTCTTATTTTTTTTTCCATCCAGTGTCTTGATTTGCTCTTTGTGGCTGATATATTGAACATTAAATTTCATTTGTATTGTTATATGCTGCTTTTGCATCCAGGAAGTTGATTTAAACTCTGAGCTAGTGTGCATCCATGATTCTGCAAGACCTTTGGTATTATCTAAAGATGTAGAAAAGGTAGGGGCTGGTGGTTTGGTTTAGTAAACAGGTCTAGTAAACATTACCATATTTTCAAGGAGATCCAGAAAAATATTGGCAATGGTACCTTATTATTTTACCACTATTAGGTTCTTACGGATGCTTTGCGGGTTGGAGCAGCTGTACTTGGTGTTCCTGCCAAAGCTACAATTAAAGAGGTGCACATTAGCCTTTGCACTTATACCATTTGGGATTTTATACATCTTTTTAATTCACTTTCTTGTTCCAGTTAAAATTCATCGCTCTCTGCTTCTTATACTCTGGATGTACATTGGAGAATACAATTTTAAGAAGCAAGTAGTTTTATAGATTTGGAAACTCATTCCCTAATATATATGCAGGCAAATAGCGAATCTTTTGTGGTTAGAACCCTGGACCGCAAAACACTTTGGGAAATGCAGACCCCTCAGGTTTGCTGTCGCAAGAGACTATATGATATTTCTGTTCTCAATAAATACTCTACAATTTGCCATATTGGATATATTATTTTGTAACTTCCATAAATCTTTTGATACAGGTGATTAAGCCTGACTTGCTTAAAAGGGGTTTTCAGCTTGTCAATAGGTACTGCATTTGCTTTTAAGCTCCTCATCCATAAATCTTTTTACTGTGAACCTATTATGCTGATACTGATGTATATGATTTCCAGACAAAAACAATTTACTGGTTGTTCCATTTTAAATTCATTGTGTTCGCACCTTTATACAGAAAAAATGTTCTTAGCGAACTGTAATTGTCTACAGGGAAGGTCTTGAAGTTACTGATGATGTATCTATAGTGGAGCATCTCAAACATCCTGTATACATCACCGAAGGATCTTACACCAACATCAAGGTAACCGATGGAAATCTCTCCTGTTGCCCTTACTGATTGACATTTAACATTTTCATATTACACAATCGACATTATTTAGCCTGCAATACAATAGTTTCCTCAAAAAATTCACACTATAAATGAAAAAGGTGACCTTGAAGTTATATGAATTGCAAATTGATGTATTGTGTATTCTGAATTGCAGGTTACAACCCCTGATGATTTGTTACTAGCAGAGAGAATATTGAATTTGAGCTCAGAGTCTTCTTAATAAAGGCTTTTATCCATTGTGTTGTATTTTGTTTTTGTTTGATGCTCTAATCTCTTTGAACTTTTGGTTCCGAAATATTAACCAAACACTGAGGTCCATACTCCATACTTCATCACAGTACACCTTGAATAAATGGGATTCAGTATACAATGCCGTTCAAGTTTTCTATTAAACATTTCAAATTTTCGTTTACAATTCCAGTTTGATTTCTATATTTGTAATAGATGTTTCAAGTTTAGCGTAAGAAGTTTCAAATGTTGTGTTGAGATCTGTAACATACAATATATGAATGCATACTAGCGGATGCGTAAATGAATGGGTTGACTGGCACCATGAGCAACTCGCAAAAACTAATTTTACTAAACCAGCAAACAAGGCAGTACAAATGCTGAATTGCTTTCATCTTAGGCTGTTTCTCGTTATATATAATTCATGGCATTAAAAATTAGCTGCAGCTAAACAAATGGCAAAGTCTAACAGATCCTTTTCATTTTACATCATTCTCTTTGAGCTCGCATTCTTGAAGAATGGTTTAACTGGGAAATAAATACACGAAAAATTTGCAAAGAAAACAATAGGATGAATTCCCACCTATTTAAATTTAAACTCCCCATTTATCTTCTAAGTCTGCTTTCACTTTTTTTTGCCTTTGTGCAATCACTAAATAATGAAAAATGCCCGCCTTTTCGTGATCGAACAGGGGTTCCTTTGACCTGTTTACAAACAGAAATAGAACCTGATGACTTTGTCCAAAATGCTAGAATGAAGGAAGAAACATATTAATACTGATAGAATACCTTTCCCTTCTTATGAGGTTTGGTGTTATGCCAACAGAATAGCCCACTGCAACCTCCAGCTTGTGACCCTGATTCATATCCCCTAAAGAAACACCAGCATTTAGCAAGAGAGTATACAATCTAAATGAAAATCTAGTACCTCAAGAAAATGGTAAACTCAACAATCTTGAATTTTCCAATATCGGATTAATCCAGTTTTCTCTAAACTTCTGGAACTAGGTATTGGACTTTTAACTGGATCTTGTAAGATCAACCCTATACCTAGCAAGAAGCTAGGATGTAATACACCAAATTTCAAGCAACCCAATTGTTCTATCAATTTCTAGGCTTTAGTTTTGGAAGTCTATTCTCCATTGGGACCTAAGGAGTTCAGAGTATTACAGAAAAAATAATATACAATTACAATAGACATCAGCAAAAGACTTACTGGTTCTCTTTGCTGAAATTCCCCATAAAAGTGCTATCATGCAATAAGCTCGGCGACATAGGGTAATTTTCACCCTTTTTGCCATTCTGGTCCTTCTGGAGCACTCTATCTTCATTAAGCTTCAAAATTTTGAGTTCCTGATTTAATTCATCTTCCCATTGCTGAGAAGACAATCCTGATGAAAGAATGGACTCCATATGATTTTGTCGATAGATATCCTCCTGAGGCAATACTTGATTCTTCTCAGGTCTCAAATGACTCAATGATCCAGGGGTTCCTTTCTCTGTAGCCTGTAACCAAGCAGTTTCTAACCTCTGCTCGCGGATAATGGATTCTATTCGCTGCATTGGAATCTCCTGCTTCCTCCCTTTTGTACTACTAATTTCAGAATTACCGTCAGCCAAAAGCGGAGAACAATTTGAATGATCATCCTCTCCTTTAAGCTTACCTTCTAACTCATTGAAACTTCCTCTGGATACTTTCCTCACTACATTCACAGGAATCTGTTGTGAGTCCGAATCAGAATAATTATCGTTTGCATTTGAGCAAAATGCCTTTCTTTCCCTCTCAATTGCGGCAGTGGTTTCTGTCTTTTTCAGACCTTTAGATAACTCATTAGAAATTCCATGGTGAATAGAAGCCTCACCATCCGGCAAGAGGATTATTCTAATCTCTACATTGCGTCTCAATACAGTTTCAATTGAATTGGTAATGCTGCTCAAAAACCTTTCTGCTCTTGACTTAATATCTCCATCTCCAAATGCAACGTAGGCAATTAAAACTCCTGCAAGGAGAAACATATAGAAATCTAAACACTTGCAAACATCATTAAGGCAATTTTAATCTACAAGATGTGGACCAAAGAGGCCAATAATAGGGAGCTAGAGACGGAAAAAGACAAGATTGTTACAGCAGTATACACCTTTACTCAAGGAACTTAATAAATCAAAATCCATATTAGAAGAGGCCAAAAATAGGGAGCCAGAGACAGAGAAAGACAAGATTGTTACAGCAGTATACACCATTTCTCAAGGTACTTAACGAATCAAAATCCTTATTAGTTTTGCAGTTTACACTTAATATGCGCTTTACCCACCTTCATTAGGGTTGGCAAAATCCGGGCCAGGTCTGGGTATTGCCATACCCGGACCCGGCCCGGACATGCTTTTTGGCCACCCGGTCCGGGTTTTAAAAAACCCGGCACCGGGCCGGGTTTTTTTTCCGGGTTTTGAAGCCCGGATTTTTATATTTTATACTATTATATATGTATTTTTTAAATTTTTTAATTTATTTTAATGAAATTAGACATGAAAATATGAACATTAAATATTTAAATGTTTAAAATTTTAAATATATATAATAAATGGATTAAATAAATATTATTATTGAAAAATATATATATTATAATAATTTTATTTTATAAAATCCGGGTTCCGAGCCGGACCCGGGCTTTTCAAGTGATACCCGGGACCGGCCCACCCTCATCTCCGGTACGGGTATTACCCGGCCCGCATTGCCCGGGTCCGGTCCGGGCGGGTATTTTTGCCACCCCTAACCTTCATCTTTATAAAACTTCAAAATTCAAGATACCTAAATTACAAAAAAAAAAATTAGCAATCTTAGCGCAAAGGATTATTTTCACCCAAAATTTCCTGAAAGCACTTCTTGACTACTTGAATTTTTTTAAAAAAAAAAAATTAAATAAGATTTTTTAAAAAAAATTTATTAATTAAAAACACACGCACGCTACCAAGGCCTAGCTCCACTAGTTAGTGGGCAGCCTTCTCAAGATTTAGGTCTTGGGTTCGAGTCTCATATAGCGTGCATGTGTATTTAATTAATAGGTTTGAGAATTAAATATCAGTAATAACAATTAAGAGCGCGCACACACACAAACATATCTATGTACATATTCTTTTACATTGTGTAATTCAATTTCCCTGGAAAACTTATTGGACTTACCTTCAACTTCAGAGATAGACAAAAGCTTTCCATGGACCTGCAGTAGCTGCTTCAATGTCTTCGAATGACACCTTTCAATACATTGTGCCCAGATCTCACCTAGCTTTTCTAAATTTCTGCATGTAATAATCGTATTTCCAACAATATCACCATTCTGTGAGACAGCCAAGGCACTAGCATCCTTCAACCGGCTATGTGAGGGCTTGGAATAAGAACTACGACCATCAATCCGTGATAACACTTCTCCGAGATGGCTGGAATTTCCATTAACTGGTTCACGCAAGGAAGCAAGGGAAGCTGAATTTTGAGGCATATATCGAGGACCTGACATCTGCTTGTAGACAGCTGCTTCTCTTGAAGTACTTGATGGATCTTCCTCAGTAGTCCTAGAGCTCTGCCTTCTACTGCTACCTGACTGAGTGAGATCCAGAGAATGCACTGAACCAAGCTGCAACAAGGTTGCTGTGAACCATGTTGAGCGTTCACTTGAAAGCCTTAGCTGTTTCTCAGCCTCTGAAAGAAGCTTCAATGCATGCTTTAATCTCTCCAATTCTGCTTCAGTTACTGGAGAATGACAACAACAATCCATATCAGCAATTTCAATTATAATATTTCTAACTGACTGCAGAGAATAAATTTTACAATGGGTTTCAAACTCAAAATGTTTCTCCTTTTCTTTTTGGGTGCATTTCGATTGAGGCAAAGACAAATAAATGAAAGTTGGAACAGCAGCAAAAGGTGGATACAATGGATACAATGTAACCAATCTAAGTTCTGAATATAATGTTAGCCAACTTTCCATAATGGGTTTAAGTTGACTGCAAATACATGACAAGTAACCAAAAGAATTGATCTTTTTGGAAAATTGCTAAACTTACCATATAAAAAGTATGATGAGGCGGACCAATGATAATAGATACATAACAATATTTGTCCTTATGAGAATTAATGGGGCATTTGGTTGCCTCAAAGACGTTATATACAAACCGTGTGTACTTGAGTCCATGTAGATTTCAGTAAAACAAAAAATAAAGAGAAAAATGCTCCTCCGACCAATTTGTTTGACAAGCTGGGTATTACCAATCTATGAGTTAGTATATCTAGGAGGTCTGGTATTCCCAATATTAACTAACCAAAATTGAGTTAACTGGGATCAGCGTTTTCTATCTCTAATTGATCTAATTAGAGAACAAGTTTTCTATCTCTTTGGAGCTTTTGCTCCTGAAGAAACAACCATGAAAAAGTGAAATGGATAATACTCACAACTCCTTCCACCAACAGTGTAGGTTCCAGCAATGATATCCATTATGAGGCTAGCCAGTTGAGACATCAAAACCATTGGATCAACCCCAGAATCCATCAACTCCCTGGCTCTTTTCACCGTTTCTGCAGTGTCTGATGACATTGCTAATTCTAAAAGTTCCAGTAATTTCTCTTCTGAAACAACCCCCACCTGCCGAGAAGTCAGCAAATTGCATATGTAAGTTTGAACTAATTATATGCACAATTAAAGGATCAGAAAAGAATGAAACTCACATGCACTTGAGATGGTTTAGCTTTTCTTTACAAAATTAGTTTAACTCTTTTGTTAATTGATCACATTCCCAATCATGAAATTATGGTAGTGTTAAAAACTAAACCTGAATCAAACCATGCCAACAAAGCAATGTTGAGAAAACTCACAAGTTCATTTACAAGAGATGAAGTGATTCTTTTTCCAAGCAAACTGAGCTGGTCTAACATAGTTTCAGCATCTCGAAGAGAACCATCAGCGTTCAGAGCAATTAAATCCAATGCGTCC
Organism: Clausena lansium; assembly: GCA_030449835.1. Classification (NCBI taxonomy): domain Eukaryota; kingdom Viridiplantae; phylum Streptophyta; class Magnoliopsida; order Sapindales; family Rutaceae; genus Clausena; species Clausena lansium. The sequence goes on along the minus strand of JASUUF010000146.1, from coordinate 455,126 downwards.
GGCTCAACATCCAGAGTCTCATCAGCAGAAATTTTCCTCAACCTAGCTACAATGTCACCATCTTTAATTTTGTTGAATAGATACTTTTGACACCGCGACTGTATGGTACGGGGTACATTGTCAATATCTGTTGTTATGAATATGAACACAACTCTCTGTGGTGGTTGTTCAAGAAACTTGAGAAATGCCAGCCACGTCTTTGAGGGCAACAGGTGACACTCATCAATAACAAAAACCTTGAATCGTGGAGAGGCTGATGGAAGTCCAGCAGCTAAGTGTTTCAAAATGTATCTAACTCTGTCAATTCCTTTTTTATTGGTGCCATCAACTTCCATAAAATCCCTATGTTTGCCAGAGATGAAGTCGTTGCATTCTCTGCAGTACCCACAAGGCTTGGTTTGGTCAGTAGCCACACAATTCAGAGCAGCAGAAAAGATCTTGGCCGTTGACGTTTTCCCTGTCCCTCGAGGACCTTGGAAAAGATAAACAGGAGCAATCCTTCCCCTTGAAATAGCATTCGCAAGTGATTGAACCACAATATTCTGTCCAATCAATTCATCAAAGAAGATTGGTTTGTATTTCTGGCTCAAACTCCTCATATTCTCCAATGCACCTTCCTCTTCTCCCTCTCCATTTAAAGCTACAATCTCTAACCCATCTTGACTCCTACAGCTTGATGACCACCTCCTGCCATCTAATCTACTTAATGCCTCCAAATCGAGCTCCCCAAAGTTAGTAGAAAGTTCATCATCACTTCGGCCAGTTCCGATAGATGACCCTGCTCTCCCATCACCATTATTGGCGAGTAATGGGAGAACACCTTGGGCACTTCTCGAAGCCATTCTCCGTTTGTTAGAAACAGATGACGAGCGTCTCCTTCCATGATACATCGTCTGACTCCCACACAAAATACTACTTCCTTTCCTCCTTAGAGTATCTGAAAGGGAAGGAGAGTAACAACTCCCACATACCCCTCTATGTTTTGGTGTCCTCTTTGACCAATAGCATGGAATCCCACATCCTTGACGACCCGGGAGATCCAAATGATCATTCATATCATCTTCATTATCATTCAGGGATGCTGTTGTGGCATCCCAAGATCCAATTGTACTAGGATTACGATTAACATACCTATTATAAGAACTAGTAGACAATGCAGGCGTGCTATAAGTATAAGAAGAATCTTCTTTTCTACCAACTCTCAGCAACTTAGATGACGAATGTGGCCAGTTCTTATGCTTAAGTTTTAAAAGCAATGGGGAAGCCCCAGAATATTTACGAAGATCCTCCGAATTACAATAATCTTCAGTATCATCAGATTGCTCAACAGACTCATCCCTGCCTAAACCTAATGCCACTGAATTCCTAGCAAGAATAATTTGTTTTTGTTGATATCTAGTTAAAGAATCCAAAAGGGTTTTATTTCTCTTACTTTTCCTCTTAGCTGCCATTGCTCTTTTCATTGCTGGAGTTGCCAAAGACACAAGATTTGCATCTCTACACCTGAAAATTGACGACGCCCGATTCTCACCCAAATAAGTATCACTCTTTGAATCACCACCATTTCTTGCATCACTCAAGCTATCATCAACACTTTCGATAACCGAAGAAGATCCTTCATCCTCATCATCATCGACATCAATATCATCATCATCATTTCTTCCAACTGCACTAGTCTCACTTGAAGATTTCTGACTCTTCCAATTATACAAAAACACCCTCTTCTCTTTCCCATTCCCATTCCCATTATTAACACTCACATTATTGTCTTCATCAACCAATTGCTTGTTATTGTTATTGATCTTCCAAGCAGAGCCAGAAGCAGAAGCTGCTGCCACTGCTGCTGCTGCTATAGATCTGGATGAACTCAATGGTGACTTCCAAGAAGAAGTGGTCCCCGGATCACGCAAAACCCGGGCTGCTTTCCTAATTTGTGTCAGCTCTTTCTTCAACTGCAACCTCCCTCTCATTTCAGCCATTTCCCTTGATCAAACCAAGAATCAACAAAAATACCCACAAACCCCAAAACAAAACTTTACAAGTTTAAAACAATACCCACATTCCCATTTCACTCATCAAAGCTTCAAACCCACATACACAAAATTTACAATCATACAAACCCAACAACAAAACGGAAGAAAAAAATATTGTAACTTTGAACAAAAAATGGTAATAAATGATTAATGAAAGAGAGAGCGGATAGGAAAGAATGGATTTTGAGTTTTGACAGTGTGTGAGCATGAAATGGACCAGTACCTGACAATATAAATAATATTTTTTGTTGTTTTTCCTTTTCTTCTTCTTCACTCACTGTCACTAGGGTTTTTATTTCATTTTTTTCTATTTTTGATTTTTGATTTTTTATGGCCTTTTTTTTCCCTATTTCTTAGTTGGCGCCTCAAATCAAAAGTGTTGAAAGTTGAATCTTTGGAATGTGAGTGAGTGAGTGAGTGAGTTTGTGAAAAGAGAACTTTGGACTGTGGAGGAAGCCCCGCGGTCCCCGGGATTTCTACTTCTTTTGATACTTGTGTTGTGTTTTTGTCTTTCAATTTTTTTTTTAATCTTTTTTTACAGTTTTGGCCTTTTACAGTTGAAACAGTTTCATGCATTCTTCTTGTCTTTTGTCTGTTTTATTACACAATGTTTTTGAGTGATTTATGGAAATATTTATTACAAGAAAGAAAAAGAAAAGTTAATAAAGGAAAAAAAAAACTTTTTAAAGAATATTTTTGAAAAATTATTGATACTACTATTTTTGTTAATATATATTGTATTGGTAATGTGGTGAATGGTATACCTAAAACATTCAATTAAAGGAACCGTAAAATGTTCTTGTTTACATCGATCAATATTAATATCATACTATGTTATTACACTAATGCTCTATCATTATTGTCTATTTACGTGATTTAAGTGTTAAGAGACTATATAAAAATTTTGAAAAATTTTAATTGGGAATGTCTACACTACACCTTGTAAATACACATGCACTATAATATTATTTTGAACAATATAAAATACAGACATTTGCACAATAGAATAGAACAATTCAATTCAGTAGTTTGATCTTTCATAGCTATTGATTAAATTGGTTGGCATTTTCTGTTTCTATATTCATTTTTCATTTGAGTGTCCTTTCTTGGAGGTACAAGTCATTAGGTAGTGTTCCTTGCATTTTCAGTAAATGCACATTCGCCCATCTCGTCAACCAATATGGTTGGACTTATTGAATGAATCAAACTTGTGAATTCATGCCAAGATAAGGTGAAGGAAAAAAAAAGAAAAAAAAAACAGCTAAGGGTTCATGTTATCCAAACAAGAAACATGCAATAGATCTAATTATCAATTGCATTTTTTTTTTCAAGAATAATGTGACAAAAAATAAAAAGAAAAGAAAAAAAAAACTTTTTAGAGGATGCAGTGAATAACAATGTGATCTCTATTTTTTTTATATAAAAAAAAAAAAGAAAGAAAAAGAGAGAGAAAGTGAGTGAAATTTTAGACTCTAAAATAACACTAGAATAAAGTTTCATCGTTTTAATTCCAATAATTAATATATTTAATGTATTACCAATTTCGACAATGGATATCATTATTATGATGTTTTGTATTATCATTTACTATTTATATGATTCGTATGTAACGATTGATATTATTAATTTCACATTTCATGTAATCATTACATATTAATCATATTTATCTTAATTTTGGTTTTCATTTTTAGAAATCAAATCATAATTTTATCGCCACCATGAAGATCAAGATTTTAGATTCCATGTTGTAGCAATATCCATATGTTAGCAATTGAAAATGGCTTTATCAATCACAATCAAAATGTAGACAAAAATGGGTGTTGGTCAAGTTTTGGTGATCGAACGATCAATTTTCTATTAATTAACAACAAAAGCATGTGCCAAGGCCACAATGAGACGTCTCTCTATCATGGTTTTTTGTTCACAATTCTTCTTAATTTTAATAATTTTCCAATTAAACAAATCCTTTAAGATATTCCCAAATCAGATCTCTTTCCCTCTTTAGCACGTGATTGGTTAGTCAAACATTAAATTGTTTATTAGTTGGAGATTAAATGACATTAAATTTTTTACTTAGAAGATGCTTTGCCATCTACAACCAAATGCTCAATCACATGCAACTTTTGGTTTCTTCAGGTTTTTGTCAATTGAATATTAATCATCGCTTGAGCTTGCGCAACGAAACTACTAGTTAAACGTCATCAATAATTCTAATTTTGAATTTCAATTCTCTAATTCAGAACGTGAACACACCATATGTGTAAAAATATTATACATACAAAATTGGGATATGAAATTTACGGTAAAACATTATAAAAATAGATAAAACTACCAAAAACTCTCTTTTTCTAGAGAAACTCCAGACCATTGTTAAAACACTAATACCTTTTGCTAAGCCCTAAGCCATTGAAACGGATTTGTAAAGACAAGGCCAATGCAGGGGTTTTTTTTGGTTGTGTTTGGTTTCATGTGCTTTTTTTCTGATAGAATTTTTGCAGACAAAGAAAACATGTTTGATTTTGGTGGAATTCTATTGTTAGATTTTATAACATGACAATAAATTTTCTATTTTGATTAATACCACAAAAAGCTTATCCAATTGGCAACATCAAACTTAATAATGCAATTGAAACAAATAGAAACTTTAAAGAGTAGGTCCCCTCGGCCTCGAATGAATTGAAACCCACTTGATCCCACAAGTCTTTATTTCATTGCTTCTTTGTAGATTTTAGATATGAGGGAGTTTTTAACCTTAAGCTCCTCCACATAGAAACAAAAAAAGAGATCTAACGAGTTGAATTAAATTAACATCTATATTTTTGCTCAATTAAAATGGAATACAAAGTTGCATGAGTTAATTATGCCTTCATCTCATAATTGCGATCAAAATTTCTTTTCCACATGAACTAATGATTATCATGATTAATACCTTGAGTTAAATGTCTTGATTCTTTCTAAAGTTCTCCAATTGCATGTGTGTTTTGTTAAATCTTAACTTTTTTTTTATATTTTGGTGATCATTATCTATGTCCATAATGAAATCATTGAAAGTCAAAATGTAAACATGTTACTCTGCAGTGATTCATTCAAGATAAGACCCTCATCAGATTTTTATCTTTTTAATTTTTGAGTGAGAACATTCTTCTACCAAAATCCCTACATTTGGGATGCGTACAGTTGGTGAAATACTATCAAATCACTTTTTCACTTTTTAACATAAATTTAGCAATAGATTGTGGACAATCAGAAGACTGCCTCATTATTATCAGTTTGTACTTGCATCCACTTATTGATCCATCAAAATGGGCTTCAACATTTGATTGCTTCTTGAAATTGAAACTTTTCGTCCAATTGCTAGCAAATGGTGGACAACAATATTGCACCAAAATTTAGAAGCATGTTATGGAGACTTCAAGTTCAAGCCAAGTTATGCTTCAATTTCCTTGCATGTTTGATGCTACAATGAGGGATGTTCCAATCTTTTCCTTTAACAAAGGACACAGTCATAGAATAGGAATAGCCTTTGTCAATGATGCTTACACATTCACAACAAGAACTTTAGATCAAGCCACCAGAAAACTTGCTCCAACATTTGCATTTCTAAATGCCAGCAGCTATTTGAAAACACAAATTCCAGAGAAAATTAAACAGAAGTTGCAAATTCATTGGCTAAAACAGGTATCTGACTCTGTTTTACTCTCAAACTGTAATGAAAAAAAAGTTCTAATCTTGTCTGCTTCGTTCGATCGTTGTTCAATTCCCAGCTTCATAACTAATCTTAAACTCTAGCCCTCTTGCTACTGCAGCTGGGGCACTTGTACTGCTTGATGTGCTCGGCCTTCGCAGGTGTAATCTTTACGCATTTGCCGTGGAACCATTTCTCACAGATATCGCAGCAGATCCAGAATTCGTCAGTGCCATAGTTATCCCCGCATGCTCCACAGGTGGCACCCTGTTCATCATCTTCCTCTTCTTCATCACCGCTATCATCATCGTCCTTCGGTGGTGGAGACATCTTCACTGCTTTGGTTTGTGATTCAGCTGGACGAGACTGCTCAAAGGCAACATCCAAACAGTGAGAAAAAAGGATTTGATAAAATCGATAGACCGAAAAAACCATTCAAGTTCCAAATTCAATTTCCTCAAACCTTCCCACTCGATTTGCTTTTGCTGCTATTGTGATTAGCAGATTGGTCCTTTGGTTGCTTAGCATTTCCAGTTACAACTTCAAAGATGGTCGGGAGATCATTTATCATCTGGAAAAGTTTCTTCCTGCAAAATCCAATTCCAACAAAAATTAGAACCAGACATTCAACTTGACTTCATTAAACTTGGTCAAGCATAGGATCACAGGCTTCCTATATCATGTATAACTTCAACAATAGTTCCGCAGTATATCGTTCAACTAGTCCTATTTTTGTCTTTTGTTTAAGAAATCTAAGGGCATCATGGTCAATTACATTACTAACATTCCATTGAGCAGCATCAAACAGCAGAATGAGTCAGACTTTGTCGGAGACCATAAACTTCCTTTCGTTAATGACAAATTGAATGCATAGGTTGTCAAACATCATATGTGATGCAGTTGATCATAAGACTGTGTAACATGAATGAGATGAAAGAAACATAGTAACCAAGTTGGTTTGAACCGAATTTTATAAGATGACAAAGAAGAGCTCTACGAGCGAAAAATGGTCCAGAATATGTAAAAAAACCTTGACAGGTCTTAATGCGTTGACCACAGAATAAGCAATCATAAATTAATGTCAAGACAACATTATTGGACTTGTTAAACTTAATATTGGTTGATCAAGTTACTAATAAATAGTTATAAATACAAATATGAGAAAAGAGAAATCAACACCGATTACCATTATAAAAGATAAATAAGTGAAATGATTAAACATATATTCTTACTCTACCCTGGACTTACTACCTTAAACTTTCAATTTAAACAATCTTAACCATAAATTTAATGATATATCTATGTATCTCTTTTATCATTTTGTAATGTTCAAAAACAGTGGCGGAACCATGAGACAGGACTAAGAACTAACAATATGATACCAGAAATGCAGATACTAACGCCAAAGCTGTGGAAATTGCAGTTAATGCAAGTAAATGAGCAAGGAAGAAGAGAATACCTTTCATTCTTGCCAAATCCAAAGCGTGCACCAAAATAAAAAGCTACGGCAAGCAACCATGAATCACTGTGCACTGCAACCAGTGATAACCAGTCCTTCTCCTGCATTCCATCCCTAGCAAAGTTTATACCTAACGCTGGCTCGGGAAGCTCGGGAGGAACTTCCTCAACAGGCAGGTTAACTTCCCACGTCTCATTAGGAAGCCCATATAGGCACAAGTTCTCCTTTTCTGTATGCATAATACTAGTAGTTTAAATAAAAATGTGCAATCTGCCTTGAATTGTTCATATAATCAGATCTCATTTTATCATACCAATAATTAAAACCACATAAAACTATTTAGTTTCATAAAACATTAAGAATGCAGAAGTAGAGTGTTAGTCCAGGAAGATACTTTTTTATTGACATCAACTGCTCTAGCAACATTTCGACATAAACCATAAAAACAAACGAGATTTGATTATGGACATAGAGTATACCAGCCAAACATAATGACAATTGGAATTAGAGTTCTATTTTTTTACAAACAAGTCAAATAGCAAATAAGGCAACATAATAGACAACACAACAGCCACAAACCAAACTATATGGTGAAGTTTTGCACTCCAATAAACATTGATGGAAATAGTAAAGTGAACTTCGTGTTAGCCAACTCACCTGAGAAGAAAAAGATATCATATCATAATATCATGACAGAAAATAAGTCAATAAACATACAACTATAAGGAAATTAGATTGAAGGATCAAACTGAAAATACTGGGAATTTCCACAGACATAAAAGCAGGAGTCCAACATAAATAATCACTACCACCAAGAATTCAGGAATTTTCTGCTATCAGGCAGCTGCACGATCCCTATTTTCCCATGGGGATTCTTCTTGTGTCACAGTTTTCCTACTTGGTCGTAATGATGCAGTTTTGGAATAACATGTGGCACATTGTAAAAGTGAACCAAACTAAACGTTCAAGCTTTCCACTCCAGCTGCTATATGTACGTAGGAAGGCTAAAGTGAAAATATCAATGCTTACTAAAAGAAACAATAAAATGTATACAAAATGACTGGAGAAAAAAACAATAAAAAATAGTACGATAACAGATACCATATAACTCAAGAAAAAATATGGATAATTACATAAATGTAAATGCCAAGGATTCAACAGAAGATAACAACACACTTCCAACAAACATAGCTGCATCAATCCCAAAATAAATAAATGAATACCACCAGAATTTTGGATTTTTCAGCAATTATGCAGCCAAATGAAGTATTTTGAAAATTGATTATGCAAACAAATAAATCACAATATCAACAAATGTCCGGAACTTCCACAGAACCAAATGCCAAGAATTCACACTGAACTAACCATCTGCTTCCTACCAATATAATAATCACAAGAACCTGACAGTCATGAACACCAAAGCTAGAGATTTTCTCCAGCTAGGAAGCCAGCTGGACGGAAGTTAATGGGTACAACAACACTTCAAGATTTTAAGTTCTAGTCTATTTACATAGACATGACTTGAAATTCAGCAGCAAAAAAAATACATTATAGCAGCAATTTCAATTCATTTGATTCTTTGAATGAAAAATGTCCTTCAAACTAGTGAAAAGCAAAAATAAGTGTGTTTACAGAAGAAAACATCATGGAATGAGTTAATGACCATGTAAGTGAGGAAACACAGAAATTTCTGAATAAGACCGAAACTAGCCATGTAAGTGAACTAAGAAAATGCAAGCCTTCAAGTGCTACAACAATTAAAACAAGCATTTCCATCTTGAATTAAAGACAAATCATGAACTTTGTACAATCTCAAAACAGTCAGACAAGCATGAACTTAGTTAATTCATATCACAGTCATTGTCTCTATTAAAAATCTTCCAACTTAAAAAAAAAATAAATAAATAAACAAGTTGGTTCCTTTAACAAAATTTGCCCCTCCTTACATGAAACAGAGATATAAAATTTGCCTCTCTTTACATGAAACAGAGCTATAAATAATACGTACTACTTATTAAATACACGGTCATTCAGTCAATATAATACAAAAATATAAAATAAAAAAGAAGATAAAACAAAGTCAAATTACAATTAAATAAACAAAAAATAGATGTGGAATAGAAAACCCACCAGGATCGCACTGCTGGTAGAACTTCTCAACATCTGCAACAACCCAGAAAATTAAAATTAAAAAAACTAATAATCATAAAACTTTGACGAAATAAAACAAACCCATTAATTAAATTGACCAAAAATAAAGAAGAAAATATTAAGCCATTACCAGTAGTTAAAGCCTTAATCAAGCCAGCCCGTCTGCCCTTAAAATCGCTGAAAACCTCCTCCACAGTTCTAGGTATAGGGTGCGGTATCCCTTCCATAGCAAGCAAATTAACTAATTTATCTATAATTATCTTCAAATTCCAGCAAATGGGTTTCGAGTACTGAACAAAAGGAGTGAAATTTGAACGGAAAAAATAAACTTTGACGAAAGGAGCCTCAATTAGGGTTTTGGTCCCTTTTCCGATTTGGGAAAAAAAGGTTTCCTTTTTAATGTGTCTAGCTTTTCATTATCTGTTTGAATTAATTGAATTGAATTTGTGAATGGACAACAGAAAACAGAAGAGACCCAGAAGAGAAAAAGGAAAGAGAAAGAGAAAGAGAGAGAGAGACAGAGAGAGAGAGAAAGGCAAGAGACAATTTTGGGTTTGAGTTTGGGTTAGAGATTTGTGTGTATAAAAGATAGCGAGATGGGGAAAATTGCCAAAGTCATAATAATAATATCGTTATTTTTTTTTTTCTTTTTAAAAGAAAGGTTTTTATTAAGGGTTTATGTAACGTTATTTCTTATTTGCCCAATCTTGGGGGACCCACTCCGGGCTACAGAGTTAATATATTTGTATTTTAAATTAAGAAAAAAGGGGGCTTGTATTGAAGTTTGTATTACAAAACATCAAAATGATGACCAATAGAAATGCCTACTGTTGGAGGAATCTATTAACAAAGACTTTGGACAATGTTACCCTTTTAGGTCTTCGCCATTTAAACAATGATTGAAAAGCTTAAAATTCTGTGCACCAAATGTAAAAGTAAAACCTGTAATTTGAATGTAAGATATACAAAATATTAATATAAGGTAAATTTTGAAATAATGAAGTCTAGGAAGAAAATCATGTTATGTTTTTCAGTTCCGTATTGGAGTAAGTTGTTTTGAGCTAACTGATTTAATCCGTGCATGTGCTTGTCACAAACAAACTTAAGTAACGTAGCCAGAAGACATGGCTCGCATGTCATCTATTTATTTATTTTTATCGAGGAGGGTAGATGATTACAATTTGATACTCAAATTTTTATTCTCTACTACTCAATTTCTTATTCGAAGAAGAATAAACGAGAATTGTATTAGGTGATTGACTCAAATTTTGTGTTAAAAAGTTAAATTAAAATATTACCTCCCATGTAGTTATTAGTTATTAAATGATGTGTTTTGGCATTTAAAATAGAAGGTTAATGGTCTATTAAATCCTAGCCCTAGATATAACTTAAGTGACAAATGTTATATCTCCTATAAATCTTAGCAAAAATAAGATTAAGAGAGGATCCGAATCCTTTAAATTTTTATTATATCTTTTTCATAATTCTCATAAATATATTTAAAATATATTAGTATGTATGTAAATAAAAATATTCTAATATTTATAAAAATAATATAAATAAGAGATAATATAAAGAGTTGAATAAAATATGTCATTGCCTCTATTATATCGACAAATAACACCTTTGTTTTGTGGACAAATTACAAATGGATTATGTGTAATATTGATGATATTAACTTAGTTTAACAGAAATGTTTTAATTGACATTAGTTTATTTTGATCTTTTTGTGTTATGGACAGATCACATGTGGATTATGTTGTAATATCAATGATATTAGCTTAGTTTGATAGAAATATTTTAATTGATATTAGTTTATTTTTATATTTTTGTGTTGGTAATTTGATTTTATACTTTCATTGTAAATATGATTATATCAAGTTCAAAAAATAAAATTATCAATTATTCGGGGATTAGGCACCCTCGGGAATCTCCATCTCCTCCCCTCAAGTAATTATAATGGGAAGAGGAGGGGTTACAAGGACTTAAGCAGAACTTCATGGATAGGTACGAGAACGTTAATCCCCTCCCTTCCTCTCCCTATTTCCACCCCTATCACCAATTGACAAAATAAAACACGTCACATTAAAAGAAAATTAAAATTCAGTAATTGTTTATTTAGAAATTGAGATCACCATTAACAATTTTATATGGGACTTTGCAAAAACTAGTTCATTACCCATGCACATCTAACGTACATGTATTATTCCATGCATCATGCTATGTACATATTAAATCATGAATACAATTGGCTTTTAAGATACTTTGGTGGCAAAATATATAGTATACACGTGAGACTAAAAAATTTCGTGGTAAAGATAGTGGAGGTTCGAGTCTTCAAAGCACATAACGTTAAGAATTCTCATTGAATGAACAATTCAATAAGAGATCTCAGATTCAATTGATACTAATATAATACATTGAATTGATCTTACTATATATTTAAGTGAGTAAGAAAACTGCAACTTATTCTAAAAATCATTGCAAAAATTCTAGCACAAATGAGAGGATTATGTGATGTGGTATATATAAATTTTCACAAATTTTTAAGGTAATTTATTATGCACTTTACACTGATGCCATCTTTTACATGCTGAATATTACATCATTTTGGATGAAAAGTTTGGATACATTTTTGGATGAATAGTGTTATTGATCAATAATATATGGTCACACACATTTGCACACTTTTTTTTTGGGAAATTATCACCTTTAAATTGTCTTGTTATCAAACATATTACAAAACTTTTAGACTGTATCATTCGTTCACCTAAAGTTGACAAAATATATCTGCAATCCATTAAGTCATTAACTACCGTTTAAATATTAATAAAATTACAATAAATTGATGATTTTACCCTTGAAACTCAAATTAAGGTAAAGGAAAATTATCACTAGTATACCTTTTAATTGTCATATTATCAAACATGCTACTTTAAGTGTATATCATTCGTCCAACCAAAATTGATAAAATGTATCTATATCCACTAAATCATTAGCTACCGTTTAAATGTAATGACATTAGAGAGGTAATCTAGTCTTTTAATATAGAAATAATATCTTTTAATTAATTAAACATCAAAGGACCCTTAAGATCTAATAATTTAAACATGCCTAAATAAGTAAGATAAAGAACCATATCTTTGGCACCCGTCTTATAATTCTTCGTATTGTTGTAAAAATACTTCAACTCTGCAAGTTTGCATCCAAGCATTTGTCCTAAAAATAAAAACAACCAATTAATTGATTTCTTCTTCTTAATAATTGGCTTCACACAATTGCTTTGTCTGTAAAGTTTATAATTCGAAAGATTAGGGTTCATCCAAATAGCCGACGATTAGTGGCCATGACTTAAATTGGTGATTTTCTGGTAGATATGGTGGTGAGGAGTATAGCGGTGGTGGCAGTGAAGGTCAACTCGCGGTGGTAGAGGCAAATCAGAGTTGTAAAACTCGTGGTTTTGATGGTTGTTTGTGCGGCGGTTTATTACGGTGGTTAAAGATGGTGGTTGGTTGGGTTTTGTTAGGCAGAGGCTAGAGATCGAACGGTAGTGATGATTGATGGCGGTGAAGACTGTAGGCTGCGGATATTATGGTGGTGGCTTGTGGTTTGGTAAGAAGGTGGTGGAAAATACATTTTGCCAACTTTGGGTGGACGAATAATATAGACTAAAAGTATTATAGTAATGTAGTATGTTTGATAATAGGACAATTTAAGGATATATAAGTGATAATTTTTTGTTAATTAATTAAGAGATATTATTTCTATATTAAAAGACTAGATTACCCTTTTAATGCATTACATTCAAACGACAGCTAGTACTTAGGATGAACGACTGATACATATTGAAAAATGTTGTAGTACTTTTGATAATAGGGTAATTTAAGGATATACGAGTGATAATTTCCCTCTTCTTTTTTTTTTCAGAAGATGACAATTAATAACATTAACCACAACTAGAGAGTAGGCCCTCAGTTACTGAAAAGAACCAATAATATAAATCAAAGGGGAAGAGTGGACTGTTGGTTACTACTAAGCATATATATACTTACTCTCTCTGCAGTTAGAAATAACAGAAATCTTTTACCACACTCTTAGAAAATAAATCTTTATTCACAATCTTTTTTACACTCATTTTCAAGAAAGATTAGGTGAATGTCATCAAGAATTGTTCAAGAACATAATGTATTGGCTTAAGCTGATAATGAATGGACGGATGACGTGATTGAAGCTGCAGTGAACCTTAGGATGGAATGCATGTGCCAAGTATCTCACACAGTAATGTTTACGTCAAGAAGATGGTTAAATTGGATTAAGTAATCTTGTACCAATATGTCACCATTTCTGTTGGTGGAAAATGCAAAAAAAAGTAAATATCTTGATGATTTCATCATTAGACCACACCGTACTCCAGGTAAGAGCTCTTCTTCATCATCAAACTCTAACTCTAAGTCGTTTAGTGGATTCTGCTTCGTTAAAAAAGACTGGGGGCCCAAATATGATGATCCAACATGTTTTCTTGAACGATGTGTTGGAAGTGTAAAGGATAGAATTATGTTTGTTGATGGTAAATATAACATCAGGGATTTTGACCCTTTTGCCAAAACTGTTATTACTTGCCCAGTCTCAAAGATTCCTTTACTGATTTCAAAGAAAGAGAATAATCAAGAAAGTGACAATTTCTACAATACCAAGTGTTTCTTCCTTAGTCAACTGTGTTGCTTTGCTTAATGATAAGAAATATGTTGCTGTTTTAAGAATAGGTGACCATCATTGGTTTTTTTTTCCCATGTTCCTGTAGTTATGCCAATCTTTTGTGTATAGAGACTGAACTACATCTGCTTTGTGTTTCAACATTGATGTGTGGACTTTTTTTTTATTAACTGTTGAGGTATGGACTCTTAGTAATCTAAGTTTGCAGAGAACATTAATCTTTAATAGGCTGAGTGTAAGTTGGGACGTGAAGGCTGATCTTAAAAGTAAGAGGATTTTTTACTTGCATAAGATGGATAGAGAATTTTTATTAATTGTGAGATTAGTTAGTGTAGACCTAAAGCATGTACGCTGTCTAGTTTTTAAATTAGATACACCATAGGAAATCTTAGAGTTGAGAGTCTTTCAGTCTTATAATGGTAGCTGGAATCAAGTCACAAGATTGGGAGATGGTACATGTTTTATTGGAATTAACGAAACTGTTGTCTTGCCAAAGTGATGGAACTCCTATTTGCACCAAAATGAAGTCTACTTTATTGAGAATTAGCTAGCAACATTTATTAGGAGCTTGACATCTTGGGCATTCATCAATATCAGACTTTAAAAATATATTTACATGATTCGCACTAATTTCTCAGTTTTCCTCTGGAGCGAATGAAGTCATCCAATTAGTTCTTCCCTACTTATTGCACGGGGTGCGTAGCTTAATTAGCAGTTTTAATTTAGAGAATTTTGGACTTCATATTTGTTGATGATTTTCGTTTGATAAACTCCTGGTTTGTGGTATATGAGGATTTTTTTTTGTTTTGGAACTAAATTGTCGATATTGTAAGCTGGGATTGATGATTGATTCATATGTTTTTTGACCTTATTTGATCTATGATAATCCTTTATGATGTTAATGTGAGATGATATTGATCAATGTGTGTGTACGTGTGTGTAATACACATGATGAGTTATCATTGGGCTGATGTGGTGCTCTAAGAGTACCGTAAGACTTTTTCCAAAAAAAATATAAAATATCAATGGCATAATTAGAATTTTTGTTGTCGAAGACCATAATAAAGAAACTACTAACTTAATTAACTAGGATATAACATAAAATTTATAAAATTGAAGAGTAAATATGGTAGGGTTGGCAATGAAACGGGATTTGCCAATCCCAGTCCCTTCTCATATATTCAATTGGTACAAAAAAGATATCTCATTCCTATACCGAAATTCTTGGGCGCACTTGGAGTACTGTTATTTTTCCATTCACCCCTTGCTATGTGTATGCTTCAACTAATCATGATAAACAAACTCATTGCAAATAGTCAATAGATAAGGAGCTATGCTCTAGAAATACTAAAAATCTTCTTATGAATTAGATATTAAAATTTGAGATTATTCATTGCTTAATTAGATACTATTCTCTATTGACCACTATTAATTACTATTAAAAAATCTATCTATAACCACAAATCGAATTCGAATTTTCCTACCCCAAGTAGTGACCTGATTATATCAATCAGCACTAATCAAGTACGAAAAACAAAACCAACAAATTTCTTCCAAACTCAAGAGCAGACAATTTAATACTTGTAAAATTAAATTCCAAATTTTATTTTGCAAGAAAGAAACAAAGTAAGAGCAAATTAAATTGTTACTTGTATTGATCTAGCTACCATGAATTTGGAACAACCCAAAATGGAGGAGGTTCAATCTACAAAAATGAGTTATTGTCATCATAATATGGCGACGCGACTTACCTTTGTTACAAGGCCACACACCCCTATCGTGACTCCCAGAATCAGGATTATTTTGAATCTATTCCCAAGAATCATCTGTGTAGTAGATTAAACCCTTCCATAAATTCTGAAAATCTTATGCCGAAGCAGACAGTGAATGATTTCTACCAAAAACAAAACTTAATTACCAAACAAATCCTAATTTTCTATAACATTAAGGTCAATCTAACAATTGAGTTTGAAATCGATCTTACAAACCCTGCATCTTTTTGTCTTGTGTGGTATTCCTTCTTTTTGAGGGTTAGGTTTCCACGTAAGCCTCATAACAAGCAAAATATCTCCCATAGATTACTTTCTAGAGCCGTGCGGTTTGCCTTCCAAATCAACACGTTTTCCTAGATAATCCTTTATTTAACTTTCTCTCTGCACTCTCTCTGATGATTGGATGTCAAAAAGAATATAAAGTTACTTGTGATTTGGCGACCATAACCACTCATTCAGATAACTTTCTTGTTATCTTTTGGTGTTTTTATAATCCATCATAAAAATAGAAATTACCCTTAAGTTTCTACACATTAAAGACCCACACCTTATTAGATACTTTACAACTACATAACATGGCTTGGTATCTACATTCGATAACTTTGGAAATGATGCCTTCGTACACAAGAGGAACATTATTATTATTATTATTATTATTATTATTATTATTATGTAATTTTTTGAAATTGCATGCTTCAATCAACCATTCTGTGCTGAAACTTAGTGATAATGCATAAACAGCACTAGTATCATTTTAAGATACACAAATAACATTGCTATAGCAATAACAATAATGTTCTTGGCCTTAAATATTAAACCATTCTCCAAGTCCTTCTATGTAGTTTCTTGGTAATAAGCAATTTTTGATCTATCATTGTAGATGACTACAACTACATTGTTATCATCCTAAAAGTAGGGACTCGTTGACAAAATGGCCTTATTGAAGAAATAATATTTGATTTCCTTGATTGTCATGAAATGCGTTGGTGTACACCATCTTTGTGATCATTTGAAATTACATTGTATCCATCACCATGATGACCCACAACATCCGGAAAAGTTACCAATGAAGGGAGCAGAATATGAGTACCAGAGAATGGATTCAACAAATAAGGGTCCGTAGTTTCACAGTCCAAGAGCACGAGCCAATCGTGAGATGATCTGATGCAACCCTGCTTCCTAAAATCCTTGTAAACACACCTTTTTATTGTGTAAAACTTTCTTTCATCAACACTATAGAAGCGATAGCCGTTTACATGTACATTAACATGAGCCAAGGAATTGCATTGGATGATAAGGATGATAATACGTGTTCCTTAATAATCATACACAATAAAGAGAAAATGGTGCTCAAACGGATATGCTCTATACGTGACAACCGATTTAGGATTAAAATTAGAGATCGTGATGGAGATCGCTATATCCAATTTGCTGATGGTGATGATGATCAATGATGATGGCGACGACTTCCCCCGCTTCTCTTCTTCGTCCATTAATTCCATAAAAAATTAAAATTAACTGCTTACTTCAAAATAAGCATGGATGGCATTAATTTCAATTTATTTATAATGGTCTTTTAGTTATATTTGAAAGGATTAAGATCCCCTCAACTTCTTATGAGCAAAAATTCACATGTTGATTGGTGGTTAATAAATTTAAAGAATAAAAAAGTTAAATTCTATACATACACTATTATTACATGATATATGACATAAAAAGCTCAGAAGAGTTCAGATCAGGAGAGGATCCTAATTCTATTTGAAAATGAAAACTATTTCTTAAATTATAGAGAAATCAAAGTTAATCGAAATAAGGAATCTTGAAATAATAATACAAAAAAGAAAAGAAAATATAATATAATTGAATCTCATATCTAATTTTACTTATACTGCTAGAAGTTTTAGGATTGAATTCTCAACTTGTAATAATTTTGAATTTTTTTGTTAATTTTAATCTATATTTAGTGGATTTATTCATTTTTTATTGATTAAATTGTTAAAATAAAATAAAATTTTAGTTGATTAAATATATGTTCACTGTATTGTTTATACACTTTACAAATTAATAAATTATTAATTTATAAATTAATTAGTACCTCTTTAAATTGATAGATTTATATGATCGTGGCATTATTAATTTATAGACTTCACTATAAATAAGAAAACTTGTCACAATATATTTTAAAAATTATTTTTAAACTTTGAAAAGTTAACTACAAAAAATTCACATTACCAAATTAAACAGAGGGGTTAACTGAGGGTTAAAATTGTCATTTTAAAAATAAATGAAACAAATTTGTGTTTTTCTTAAACGACGTCGTTTGGAATCGGAAGTGGTCTCCTTCACCGCCAAAAATTAGCGTAGACCCTCCGTTTCTTCTCGGCATGTGCAAATAGTTTACAGTAACAACCTAACAACAAATGTTTCACTCATGGGTTCGGGCCGTTTTGACCCGAAAGAGTTCTTTTGGTTTTGGTCTTTATGGCAGAAGCATCTCTTCATCAACAAACCCAGTGAACTTGTCCAAGCCGTTCAATTTCACTCTCAATAGTTACTCCCATATCGGAGCTTCAACCTTTGGTACTTTTTTTTTTTTTTGTTTCTTGGATCTCCATTTTATGATATCATGTGTTTTCTATTGTTGTTTGTTAATGTTTCAGTCATGTATTGGTTCTTAGGATCATTATCTCTAGTGGGTTCAAGCTTGAATTGTAATTTATTGCCTGAGGTTACCAGGGGATTTTGTGGGGTTGTTCAAAATGAGCCTTTGGAGGATACCCACGTTGAGCCTCAGCCTGATGGTGTAGATAAAGACCAAAAGGTTAGCTTTTTGTATGAGAAGCCAGTGGATTTCACCAAGATTGACATTAACTTGCTTCCTACTGTCATGATTATTGGCCGTCCTAATGTGGGAAAATCAGCTTTGTTTAATCGGTTAGTATGGATATTGTGTTTTATTATTCATTTTGTAAACTTATGAGTTTTGGGTGTTAGTGAACGGGATTTTGTTGAGTTTTTAGGTTGATTAGGAGGAGGGAGGCTTTGGTGTACAACACTCCAGATGATCATGTTACTAGGGACATCAGAGAGGGACTTGCTAAACTTGGGGATTTGCGGTTTAAGGTCTTGGACTCTGCGGGGTTGGAAACTGAAGCGACTTCCGGGTCTATTCTTGATAGAACAGCAGGGATGACTGCAAACGTGCTCGCAAAGACTCAATTTGCAATTTTCATGATTGATGTGAGGTAAGTTCTGTAGACGAGTTTCTGCATATTTTGTGATCCGTGAGAGTTTGACTTGAATTTTCAATCTAAGGCTCATGATGACAAATTTTTTATTGGGGTCTTTTGTTTTCATTTTTTTAATGAAATTTAAATGCATTTGATTGAGACTAGAATGATGTAACGTGCTTCACCAAAAAAAAGAATGATGTAACGTGCATGTTCAGAAAATACAACAATTTGTTTGATGAAAACAGGATTTTACATGTCGTATCTGATATGATTGCAGAATTTTAGTTATTTTGTTTGGTAATTTACATCAGGTTGGGCTTTTCTCTATATATCTGAAAATTTGTTATGTACGCTGTTGATTGAAAAGTATTCCTAAGGTGTTGTTGTATATTTTTGTTATTTCTTGTCTAATTTTGGTGCAAAAATATAAATCCTCTCTTGGTGTTTCCTTGTGGCTAGATCTGGACTGCATCCTTTGGATTTGGAAGTCGGAAAGTGGTTACGTAAACATGCCCCACAAATCAAACCTATAGTAGCAATGAATAAATGTGAATCACTTCATAATGGCACTGGCTCTCTTGCTGGAGCTGCTGCTGAATCCCTAATGTTAGGATTTGGGGACCCCATCGCTATATCTGCTGAGACTGGACTGGGTATGACAGAACTATATGAAGCTCTTCGCCCTTCGCTTGAAGATTATATGCTTCGAGTTTTAAATGGTAAGATCATTTACACCTTTCTTTTTCTTGGTATTTCCTGTAAACATGTTGAGTGAATATTCTGTATATTTTGCTTAAAAGTTCATAGAAGTTTTTGAAAGCTTAAGTTCTGATTTTTCAAAAAGCATTGACTAGTCCACCATAAATGCTTTTCTATTAGTGCTCAATAAAAATTTTCATAAGCAATGCTAAAGCATGAATTATTATAAATTTTTGTTCAAAGAGTTTTTGGTCTTTGGAAATCAAGATAATAGTCAAGTTTATTTGCAAGTGAGCAGTGCAACATGCATTTATGCATTTTTTGGAGTGTTATACCTAGTCCAGTCACAGTGGCATGGAATGCAATTAATGGCTTATGCAAGAGTTTTGATTTGGTCAACTTCAGTGGCATGGAATGGACATGTTTGTGTTTTATATTTGTGTATCTCATTTCCATTTCATTATATGTATAGAACCTTTTGCTTTGACATTTCATCTTATACTTTTAAAGTTCCATGGATGCACTTTTATAGAAGTGATTCCATTGTGTTGAAGATTTTATCAACAAATCATTGTTATTATTTAAAAAGTATAAAACTATTTGATGAAGAATGGTTTAATTAATTTGCATAACTGATTCCCATCTTGATATGGTATAGTTACAAGAAGATGACATGGGCACTCTATTTGTAAAAATTTTTTACCTCCATAAATTGCTTTCTTGACAAAATGGACATTTAGATGATCGCTCTTTTCTTCTTCTATTTTCCCTCCTTGCCCGTTGACTTATGTAGATGGCTGCACTCAAACCAATAGCTCCACTGAGGATGGTACCTCCCCTGAGGATGATGAGTCTAAGTTGCCATTACAGTTAGCAATTGTAGGAAGGCCAAATGTTGGGAAGTCAACCTTGCTCAATGCTCTGCTACAAGAAGATCGTGTTCTGGTGGGTCCAGAGGCTGGTTTGACAAGAGATTCAGTGAGAGTGCATTTTGAATATCAAGGAAGGACTGTATATTTGGTACATACTCGATTTTCTTAATCCTTATTTGATAGTATGATATAGTTGAGTTCAGTTTATTAAATATACATATATGAAGCTTATAAATCTGTCCTTTTTGGTTTGTTATCTTTTTAACATTATGGACTGTGTCAAACACCTTTTATAGAGAAGTGATATCTCTCGAATCTTAGGGTTCTGTTTATTATTGTATTTTTGTTTAGTTTTCTGCTAACTTTTGGATTTTAGACATGACGTAAAGTTCAATTAATTGTTCCAGGAAAGGTATCTCATATGGTCTTAGTTTTTGGGTAATAATTTGCATTTTTGGTATTAGTTCATATCTACTTTAGGTTTCTTTCTTCTTGTTAAAATTTCTTATTGTTTATTGTTATGGTGAATTACCATTATTCAGGTTGATACTGCAGGTTGGCTGCAAAGAGAGAAGGAGAAAGGACCTGCATCATTGAGTGTTATGCAATCAAGAAAGAATCTGATGAGGGCTCATGTAGTTGCTTTGGTCCTTAATGCTGAAGAGGTGGGTCCTGACTGATTTTTTGCATTATTCTAACAAATCTATGAGCATGTGCTTCTTGAAGCCAATCCTGTCTGGTGTCAATGAAGTTTCCATGTGCCATCATTATTTCCAAGCCTGCTAATTGTTGTCTGTGACTGTGAATGTAAATGGAATTGTTAAAAGTGAGAAATTTTTCTAATATGCTTGATTTTTGTAGGATCATGTGAGTCCTCCACTACGGTGGATGACATGTTTAACATAAAACCAAAGGCACATCACAATATGATAATACAAATTGTGAAAAATTATAGACAAAACATGGTTTTGAGAGCAAATTCTTCTCTATTGATGATGGATATGCTTATATGTTCACCTCATGTACAATGATCAGGTTGCAAATGCTAGATGTAGTATGACACACGCAGAAGTTGTTATAGCGAGACGGGCAGTGGAAGAAGGACGTGGTTTGGTTGTAATTGTGAACAAGATGGATCTTCTAAGTGGGAGACAAAACTCAGCCTTGTATAAAAGGGTCAAGGAAGCTGTTCCACAAGAAATTCAGACGGTTATACCTCAGGTTCGTCATACTATGGATTTTTATGTAGTTATATCTCGTGTGATTTATCCTGTTTTGTCCTCAAGAACATCGTGTGGTTCAATGGTAAAATTCCCAGGCTGCCAATTGAATAGCATTTGATCATAGCTAAATCAGGTGCTTATTTTGGATATCTTGTCTTGCTTCTGTCTGGAGTGGATTTTGTTTCCTTATACCCGCACACATATTCCTTTACTACTACTAAAAGCAGTGTAAGAAGTATTAGTCGCATGGAGGTGATTTCCTAACAAAACCTAATGAGGAGTTGGTTTGCTCAGAGGGCTAGCAGCGAATTAAAATGACTCTAGCTTTTTGTACACGAATGATTTAATATTAAGGTAGTGATACTTTGGAGATTTATCTGCTGAGGTACTCTAAATATGAAAATTTGTGTTAATTCTAAGGTGCTTGGAAGTTTATCTTGGTCAGGATATTTGGATTTGAAAACTTTCTTACAGAGAAAAGCAATTTGAAGTGAGCTGTCACTGTAGTAAAAACTTAGTGGAAGAATTAGGGGCTACAAACAACCTCTTGAAGAAAGAACATGCATGAATGAAAGCAGGCAGTCCAGAGTGATCCTCTGTTACTGACATCATCTACATAAAAGCATGTGCACCCCTGTTATATCTTATCTTATACATTCAACAGTAAATCATAAACTAGGTGACTTAGCAGCATGAACACATGGTTTTTCTGGCAGGTGAGTGGAATACCTGTCGTGTTCACTTCAGCATTAGAAGGAAGGGGCCAGATAGCTGTCATGCACCAGGTCATTGATACTTACCAAAAATGGTGTTTAAGGCTGCCTACATCTCGTCTTAACCGTTGGTTGCGTAAGGTCAGTATGGAAGGCCTTTGGCTTTTGGCCTTTCCCTTTTCCGATTACTGCATGTGATGCTGATTATAAAACACGCTCTTTCTCTTGCTGTGTCTGTTTGGTGGTCAGGTTATGGGCAGGCATTCTTGGAAAGATCAGTCGGCCCAGCCTAAGATCAAGTATTTTACCCAAGTGAAGGCTCGGCCTCCCACATTTGTTGCCTTTCTGAGTGGGAAGAAAACACTATCCGATACAGAACTCAGGTTCTTGACGAAATCTTTGAAGGAAGACTTCGACTTGGGTGGAATTCCCATTAGGATAACGCAAAGGTCAGTGCCAAGAAAATGCGGTAGTAGCAGAAGTAGCCAAAATACTGGCAAAAAATTTGAGAGGACCTTTTCTGATAAGAGAACTGTCCCCGTGTAAGAGGAAAGAACACAACTAAAACTTCACTATATATCCCATTTGTTGTCCATTATTTTTTATTTATTCTTTTTGGTGTAAAAAGGCAGGGTGGCATCGTCTGTGTTAATGTTTGCAAGTTGCAGATGAGAATGGTTGTGTTGGTGTTGTATTTCTTCATACATTCCTGAATGTGTAATGCATGCATAATGATTGGGCTTTTTCAAAGTTTCAATTAGTTTTGCCTATCTCTGTAGTAAACTGTTTTGGTTTTGACAATTTGGGCTTGTATTGGGCAACTGGTGCGGTCGTGGGCTTTTTTTCTATTTTGATTTCAACATCCTTCTTTTGAAATTTGTTTTCAAATTTCTAGTGAGCTTGACGAGTCAAAATATCATCATTTATTTGATTTATTTTTTTTTAATGAAATTATAAGGAGCTCTTAGATTTTGCAATCACTTTATTTTAAATAAATATTTAGGTTAGTTGTACCGTTTATAATATAATACATTATTAGTTCTATTATTATAATTTATGACGCGGTATTAATTATTGTTACACTTCAACTTATCTTTTAACTTAACGAAGGACACTTGCTATAGAATGCTCGGCCTCCCACATTATTTCCGCGTTCATCCAATAAAACTGAGTTATGCGCTTTCATTTTAAAACTAATCTATAACTAGAATGATGTTAATTAATGCAAATAAAATTGAGAGAGAAAATTTAAAACATGTTTATCGAGTTCGAATTCATATGTTCAGTTAAATAAAGTTATTTGAAATCCTTCACCGAACCGAGAATGTAGTCGTACCAATTAGATTAGACCTAGATGTAGATGCAGAAGTAGATCCCACACACACACACACAGAGCATATATGCATCCTTCATCTGCATGTTAATACCACCGCAGTTTCTTCATCTGCATTGCAACTACCATTTCTTCATCAGCATGTTATTACATGCATATATGCATCCTTCCTGGCCTGTCACGTTCACATTTTCATGCATATATATTTATGTGATATACTCATATATATGTATATATGTATTCATGCGGGCCCGAACTATATATGAATCACATGCATGCAGAGATCAATTAAAGGAAGGACGACAGAATCGTATATATGCATGATTGGTAAGGCATATATATATATAATGCATGCAGAGTCAACTTCTTTTGCAGAGTTTGTAATTTGTAAAGGATCAAAAAATATTCACGGGATTCCGGCACTCTCTCTCACTGCATGTTAATTAGAAGATGAAGAAGAAATTTAAAAGGAAAGAAAAGAAAAGAAAAGAAAATTGAAATAACAACACCAACAAACTCAACAAGAACAACAAAAGAATTAATTGCTTGTCTTATGTCATTATGTGTTAAGTAGAAGTATAAATGAATAGTCAGAGAGTCAAACAGAGGTCTGGAGGTCCTAGTCTGATCAGACGGTCAAATTTTGACCTCCCTCTTTATTAAAGAGTTATAAAATCCAACGGTGACTGTGGACCTTCATCCAGTTATGTTCTGACCGTGACTAATGATTGTGATATCCACACCTTACACAAATTAGTATTGTAATTGACATTAGTGTGGTAATGAAGTAACAACGTTTTATTCCTCTAATTTTTTTTTTTCAAAAAGAAGTAATAACATGATTAATACACACTTGGGTTTTGTGACAATTAACACAGTCATTTTACCTTTCTCCTAAAAAATTAAAAGACATTTTAACGTGTATGAATTCATATTTCATCATAAAAAGATGTTTAAGTTTATGTATAAGTGTGATGCTTAATAGCTAGCCACTGAGGTCTTAGCTTAGTAGTGAGCATGTGAAGTTAGAGTTCTCGTGGGGAATCAAACATTTCAAATCCATTAAATTGGGTGGAGTAGATTTTTCTCTTAATAATAGTATAATAGTTTTATAGTCGACTTTTGGACTGTATTATAAGTGGATAAATTTAAATTATCAGTATATTTTAAATTGTAATACGTGTAGATACTGACTCGCTTAATTACTAACTAGTCTTACCATAAATAGATGTTTAATTTAAAAGTCGGCAACTTATGAAACTGCGAGCTCAACTAACTAAATTAACCAGCAATATTAATTATTGACACGTTGTGTATTGTACTTGATTGATGATGAAAATTTGATAAATTTTAGAATATCTCTGAGGTACCAAGTCAGCCATGCAACAAATAAATAATATTATGACATGTGTGTATTTATTTTGAAAAATCAACATGCAATTGGTTGTTATATAAAATTTAATACACATGTTATACATGTATTAATTGGTTGCACTACCTCTTATGGGTGCGTTTGGGATTGAGGTTGGACAGCTGTAGCTTAAGAGCTACAGCACTAAAGTGTTTGGTAAACACTAACTGCTGTAATTTGTAAGCTATATTGATATGATTGTTTTACTTGTATGATGAAAAATTTATTATATCTTTAATAATTTTGTCAAAATTATTATTTAAAATTTGTATTTATTGTATTTACTACATACTATTAACTTTTATTTTATAATTACAGTTTTTTTTCCAAAACAGCTGTAGCTTAAAAGCTACAGTACCCCAATCCCAAATAGACCATATGTATGGTAGAATTTCTCTGAAAATTTATACAAATTCTGACAAGTCTTTGTGTCATTGAATCCGATATCATAAGGGGTCACGTTATTGGTGGGGTTAGGACATGGCGATTAATAATCTATAGCGATTGTTCATGTCCTTTAATTTTATTTCCCGAATTAAGAGCCATTATGGCATTACCGAACTTCACCGATCGAATAGATATTATGCGTTTGAACAAATTAAATACATTCTTCAAACGTTGAATTGGAAAGTTTTATGTAGATATTTAGAGTCCATTTATTGACCAGATTAAACTAAAAACAACAGAAAATTAATATATAGAAGCAAATTCATTGGAAAACAAGAAACATGACGATAATTAGAGATCATTTCGGCCTCAAGTACTGTGAATTCTTAGATCTTTTGAGCTTTATTCCAAAGAAACATTTTAATCAAAGCAAGTGAAAGGAAAAATTTTCATATTTCTCATGCAAATCAAGGAATACATTTTTATCTCCGGTACTTGTATGGATGAGTGGTCTTTCGTTCTCTTTATTTGGTTAGCCATCCGATTTAACTCTTACGAGAAGTAGGAGTCAAAAAAATTATGTTTGAGCTTTGACTAATCTTCCTTTCAAAAAATAACTAAAGAAAAAAAAATGAGATAGAGAGAATGGTATTCTTAGTAAATAACTAAATATAGCATTGTCAATAATAAATTTATAAGTTTAATATTTAATTACAAGTCATTTCTAGAAGATTTTATCATCAATTAATAAAGATTTTCATGTTGGAATTTTATATGGATATTTAAATATATTAACGTCCCACATCGGAGGAAAGTATGTGACAGTAATTATTTTTGTGTTTAATTTGAAATTAGTCATTCGATTGATTTAATTACAAATTAGAGTTAAATAAGTCAAACCTACATGTGATTTGGATTATTCAAGTTGAATTAAATTATGAGACATATGGATGGTTAATTCAAATTAAATAAGGAAAAGTGGATAGCTAATTTAAATTGAATTAAGAAAATGACTTTAGAGGTTTCTTTATATAAGGGATATATACAAAGCCTTTAAGGAAACTACTACTGCTACTACAAGAAATGAAAAAGGAAGGAAACAATTTCTTTCTTTAACTTGAGGTTATAAATTATTGTGGTTGGAGTGCAACCTCACAATGGTGTCATTGTATCCTGGAGGTTAATCTGTTTTGATTTGTGTCTTTTTGCACCAAAAATAGTTATGCGTTTCTAGATGCAATTGTTGGATTAAATAACTATGTTTCTGCTTTGATTTGTATCTTTTTCCACTGGAAAATCTTCCTTATGGGAGTGAAAATTAGTTTTAAGGACAATACTTCACACATGCTTGACAAATTTATATTTATTGAGCAGGTAACAGCTTCAGCATTATGAAATACAACTTTCTGTTTCGTGGCTGTAAATTTTGTGTTTTGGATACACCTTTTAGGTTGGTGTATTTTTTTTTTATGTATTTTTTTTTTGGTGTCACAGTTTCAGTTGATTTTGAAGTTCAAAGAAACAATATTAACACATATTTCCAACATTTCAATCAATGGTGGCAAGGTTGGTGGAAGTAATAATATCAGTCAAGTAGATTTATTTAGTTTTGGTGTTGAGAAAGTTCTTTGACAAAGACTTTGTCCCTATTAAGCTAAACTATATATATACAAGTGAAAATGACAAAAAAATAAAAAATAAAACAGAGAGAAAAGGGAGAGAAGAAAAAGAGAGAAAGAACAAGAAATCAAGTAAATAATTGAGAGAATATTGTTTCAAAAATTGAATTTTGCAAAGACAAGTCGTGAGTTGACAAACATCAAGATAAGAAATGAGAAGCTACGAAGAATTAAGACATTGTGATAGAAGAATATCCAGCAACTATCACATGCACCACGTGGTGTTGAATATCATCATATAATACAATATTGCTCAGGAGCAAGTTACATACTGCGTCGTTTAATCACTTTCTTTTTCCACATATAAGAAATTTTAGGGAAAAAAGAAGAAGAAAGGAAATGAGTTAATCGTATAATTTATTATGTACGTAGTCTGCAATTGTTTCAAATAAATAATTGGAATTTGAAGGATTTTATGTCAAAGAAAGCAACAAAACGAACATGTATATCAAAATTACGAAGAGACTCGACCATCAAATTAAAAATTTAAAGAAGTCCTTTCGTACAATGAATTAAATGTATTGAATTGATCTTTAGTTTAATGAAAATTGTTGACAGAAAATTAAATTACTTCATTACATGGCAATGCATGGAAGATGGGAATTGCTTAAATTTTATTATTCGTTTGAAGATTTCTTGGAAAAAAATAATCACATCGTAATTTAAATTCAATTTTCATTCATTTCCATATCTCATATGGAATTAATCGATATATATAGCTGACCTTTTAAACATCAAATCATGAACAAACGTCCCCAGTCCAAATTAATTAACGTCTTCGCCATATATAACGTACTGGCAACATAATGCAAGCAACGTCATGCGCATACCCAATATTTGTTAGCTAGCCATTTAACTAGACCCCCCACAAGAAAAAAGAGAAAATTTGTTTGCTTCTAATGAAAATTTAATGATAGCAATAGCTTGGCTTGTATGACTGAATGTGAGTGTATGTTTTTCTAGTACATGCATGCATGGGAGGGAAAAAAAAAACGAACCGTAATAAAATTAAAATGACAATTGGTTGGACGGCTCAATAGCAACATGGTCGGTGATACTTGGTGAGCCTTCTGCCTAGCCAGCTTGCTTGTTTGGGTCCTCTTTGGATTCGTTTAATTAATTACGACTTGATTTTACACTCTCTGTTTAGCAGAAAGAGCCAAAGAAAAAGGTTCGCAGGAGAACCGCCAAATTGGCCCCCACGATTACAACTCAACTCAACTAAACCACAAAATAACGACAGGCGTCCTTAATTTGCTTTGCAGCAATATTTGACTTCATTGCACTTAGCCCGTCTTACTAAATTTTCTATCGTTGCTTTCTATACTCTCTTGTAGGGAATATAGAAAGTAAATTGATTATATAACTCATAAAAATATAGTTTATAGAATTTTTTTTTTCTTTTGTATTTTATTATATAAATAGATATAACTTTTAGCTTATCTTATGTGTATAATCCATCTTCATATCTATAAGGAAGGATATTATCATATTTTCGTGCTAGAAAGAATCCCAAATGATGTGATATATGATGTGTCATTCATTAAGTAATTGTTAATTTTTAAAAAATTTTAATTTTTGAAAAATTTTAAGTGAATTAATTATATTATATTATCTCGTCATCCAATTAATACATACCATATCATTTAGGACGATTTTTTGAGATATGTAGCATTACTCGAGAATTAATCTTGACTATCTAGACTATAAACGCATTTTAAGTTACAAAATTTGACAACAGAATTGTTACATGTAAACGGTATGTACAAGATCTTTCTTAATTATAATCAAATGTCATCTTTTTGACATACAAACAAACGGGAGAAATTAACACCAGTATGTGATGTGTATATGAAAAACTTAGGACCATTATGTTATACACTAATTATGACAAAATCTAATTTATTATATGGCAAGAAATCAGAACAATATATGAGAATTAATAATCAAGACCATGTCATACACACAGGGCAAGAATAATGAGTAATTTGTATGTTGATGGCAAATGAATCCCAGTTTATGGTACGAAGATGATATTTTCCCTTAATGTCCTCTTGAATAAATTGGTTTGCTAATATTGTAGCTAAAGAACTTCATTGTCATCGTTCTAATTTCTATTACTCTTTTAATTACTAAGGGGGGTTTGTTTTTGACTTAATGACTTAAAGTGACTTGACTTAGTTAATTAAGTCAATTAAAGGCATTTGATTTTATAACTTAATGAGATTTTTTAGACTTTTGGTTGAATAAAATAAGCTAATTATGTTGACTTTTTACGGAATGAAAAAAAAAATCTTAATAAACCAACTAAATTCTAATATAAAAAATATCCCTATACTTATTATTTGTTTTTCATACCTACCCCCAAAATCCAAGCATGCCTACCAACTAATATTAACTCATATTTGGTTTTGGGTAAATATATTTGTTTAGTTCCTATATTTTGACTTAAGTTCATGTTTAGTCTATATATTTTAAAAAATACTCAAAACATCCCTGAATTAAATATATTACATTCTTATCCTTATTTTTTCTTTCTTTTTATAATACTACCCTTCCAACAATATTAGTGACATTAATTAATTTATCTATAAAAATTTAATTAGCAAATTAACCAATAATTATGATCAGTGTGAAAGAACTAGTATTTTTTGTACATGTACACCAATCTTAATAATAATTATTTATAATTAAATTAATATCAACCAACTTAAAGCAATGTTTAATATCTGTACAACAATTTTACTAATAATTATTTTATAAAAAATTAATTTACCAAATTAATCCTAAAAGTAAAATAATAACATAAAAGTTTGTGTTAATTTTTATGTTACTTTTAAGATTAATTTGATAAATTATCAGTTTTTCTTTTTATTAATATCCCCAAGAATATTACTGTAAGGATATTATTGTATAAAAGGATAGAAAATGTAAGGGTAAAAGTGTAAAATAATTAAGTGTCTTGAGGTATTTATTTAAATATAAAGACTAAACAAACACTTGCCTCAAAATATAGGCAGTAAATGAGTATTTACCCTTTGGGTTTTTTTTTGCCTTTTTCCCTTAGCATCCCTCCTCATGTTGCTAAGTTGCTTCATTCATCAAGTTCTTGAATTTCCCATGCATTATCATCATAGTTATCATTCGAAAGCTTTTTATGTAATTATATAGTATGTATTTATAATATCTTTTTTTTGCTGAATTGGATTTTAATATTCTAAGGTGTGATTTTGGGATTAGGCCTTTAGGGTTAGGGTTTATCATTATTTGTCCAATTTATATTACTTTTGCTTATAGATTTTAATATTTAAATTTAGTAAGTGTACAAATATAAAAATATATGTTTTTATTTTTTAAAGTTAAAAAAAGAAAAACAACTTAATACTTATTTTAAGAGAATTAGAAAAAAAAATCATTCAGATTCAGGCATTCATATCTATTTAGAATTTAAATTAATATAAATCTATTCAGAATTAAGACAAAAAGAAAATGCCACCTAAGTCTACTTAACTTTTAATAAAGGCAATCTAATTTCTACTTAACTTTTAATAAACGCAATCTAATTTCTTCCCAACTGATGTGAACAAGATTTGAACCCAAGACATCTAATGTGCACTCAAGAGATTTTACTAATTAAATTAGCTGACACCCATAGGAAGCCCCCTCAACATCATTTCCCGTAAAATCTTTCAATGTTAAAATATTCATAATTTAATGAAACAATTTTTATGTTTATCGGAAGAGGCTTTTGCCATTCACAAATGACACTTCTTGACATTTGTCCTAAGAATTATAAGCTTCTTCGATAAATATTAAGCAACTGAAATGCCAAATAATTGCTCATGCATGAACAACAAAATAGATGGTTAACCTTCAATTTGGTTAGGATTTTGAATTTTCTTTTATACATATTAAAAACTTTGGTGGTTGAAACATTAAATGATAGTTTTAAAAAGAATGCAAATAATAAATTATCTTATTTAATAGCCTCATTTTTTTCCCCCACTCTCGAGTCCATGGATTTGTCTTAGATACTTTTAGCAGAAGACGAAGTGATGACTGGCAGCAAATTGCCTCTGCCTCATTGTAGTAGGCTTAAAGCCATCTACTTTCCTTGCCTCCATTTTAAAATTTTTATTACTCTTTTTATTTGTTAAGACAAAAAAATGATATGTGGAGTGGAGGGCATTTGAATAGGAAACCTTATTTTATGAACCTATCTAATTAATTAAATATAGTTTAGAAAACAATATCAAAGTCACGGACACATAAATTAATTTCTCTACGCGTTTCCGCTCATCATGGAGTCAATTAATTAAATTAATTTTCTCAAATACTTCACCTTTGCTCAAATTCCCATAGTTTTATTTCATATTGTACGACCTAGATAGAATATGAGACTGGAGATCTTGATTCATCTGAGTTCTTCAAAAGTGTACCCCATGAAAATGACATGGGTATAGTTTCAAACTTTTTAATAATAATTAATTTAATTAATTATCTAATCAATTGATTGATACTATTAACAAATATACACTTTGATCAAGTCAGAATAAATAAGAATATAAAAATGGAAGTGGGTGAAAATAACGAGCCAAAAGTTCATCATAGTACATTGCACCTAACTGTAACTTGAATAGCTGGAAAAAAAAAAACTGTAACTTGATAGCTAATCATTTATTGTCATGCGCATAATATCAATTGACTTTATTTGTTAATTATTTTTATAAATTTAATCAATGAATTATACATAAAATACTACGTCATTTAAAATACAAATTAAGTATTCAGGATTAAATCTCAACTTAAAAAAAAAAACTCTCTTACTAATAGTAAGAGAAGGGTTGTCGTTGTCATTAGTTACTGTAAATTCTCTTTCTTTCGATCATATTATCTTCAACTAAAGTAGTATGCACGCAGGTTCCCATGAACAAAGAGTCAAAATATGATCTTTCTCGATCGAATATTTCCAAATCCTCCAACCATCATTCAATTGGGACCATGCAAATTTTTGACAAGAGGACAATATCAAGCAATTGTTAAGTCAATGCCCACTTATCTATAAAAAGACACATTCTCTAGCTAGCAAGGATTTTACTGCCTTTCTTAATTTTTCTTCAAATTAAAGATACAAGTTTATATATATATATATATATATATATATATATATATATATATATATATATATATATATATATATATCTAAAAGATTTGCTTTTTCACGGAATTTCGAGGACCCATTTTGATATATTTATAGTTCTGAAATGAGACACGGTTTGGCTTTTACATAACAAAGCTAAAACATTATGTTCAACTAAACCTAGCTTAATCCCCATGATTTTCAAAAAGTAGGATATGATTTTCCTCTATCAACTAGTAAGTCCAATAAATGTGAAAAGCTTCTAAATATGTTGGTGCAATTGTTGACTATAATTAGTCATTTTTGATCTCATATACAATATTTTATATTCAGTGATATTGCCATATGACGTTACATTATTTACCTAGGCCATGCGTCCTACAAAAACAAATCTATGAACATATAAAATAGATTATTTGACACATAACTAATTAATAATGCATCAATAAGTACAGAATGTGAAACAAGAAATGGAAGAGAAAATATACAAAAAACAAAGAGAAGAACAGAGGCAGTAGTTGTCATAATAAAGAGAAGAGTAGTCACGGGATTCTATAGACTATATATAATCTTGATCGATTTTGCATATTCATCTCCAGCCCATTCCCACTTAAATTCATGCTTTGTCAGTCTCCCTAGCCCCCACTTCAATTACTTTTTAACAACTAGCTTCATACGATTTGTGAATTTTTTCTTTGAAAAAAAAATCCCTATACTTATTTTATTACTTAAGTGATTTTGATATGTGTGGGTAAATTTTTTTTTTTTCAAGTTTTGCATCAAGAGAAAACTAATTTCCTCATGATCAATACCCATATATGTGAGCAAGGGCGGATCCATCATCTTTGCTCAGATCAAACTAAATTATTGATTTATTATATAAATTTGTGTGAATACTGCTGTAACCTACAAAAGAGTCAAAATACATATATTAATTAATGTGAGATCAAGAACCTCATTCTAACTAAATATAAATTTGTAATAAAATAAATCTCTAACTTTAATTAAAGAAATTAATTACTATTTTAATATTGAATTTTAGAGATTCTAAACATAACTATAAATGGTATTTCAGTTATTTTAATAGAGATTAAATTTGGGACAAACTTGAGAAAAAAGCGACAACACTATTTTTACCTAAAAATCATAAAACTCTTATGGATTTTTATGAATGTTTTTTTTTCCTAGATTGGGTTGCCACTATATAAACCCACCTTTGTATTATGGGTGGTTCAAACATAGAGATTTTACTAGTTGAACCAACTAGTTTAACTAACTGTAAACAATTATGACTGTTATTTGGTTCAACTATAATAAAATGTCTTCTTGATGGTACATGACAACAGGGGGTTTGAGATAATAAGATTCACATAAAATTTTTTTCAATCAAGCTTATTATGCAAGAATCAAAGCCACTATGACACATGTATATGAGATATCAAAACCATTATGAAATGTGAAGGAATCCCCGACTCATGGAGTATGATTATTTTTCTGCATAAATTACAAGCCTATAAATAAGAAAGTAAAAATTCAATTTTTACTTTCTACATGAGGGTTTCTAATCCTAAAAGAACTTTTACTTTTCATTGTATTAGAGGCACTTGCAGACACACCCTTTTTCATAATTTGTGATCTTACAGGCATGAAAGCATAAATATAGGTATTTTGAATAATTTTTAAGCGTACAGGACCTAACTAAATTATTAGCTTAAACTATAAAGGGTAAGGGAGCATTTACCCTACCGAAATATATACTAAAAAATTCATCTTTTGATTTAATGCACGTATTCCATATTTGCTAGATTATTAGAAATCTTTGTAACATAACTTAATTAGCGAATATCCAAATCTTATGATGGTCTATATGTTACATTTACTATTGATTTTTTTTTTCTTTTTTCTTTTTGAAAAAGGTAATTAAGGGTGGACACTAAATGACAGCAGGTTAAGAATAATTTATTTTCAAATAATTTTTTTTATTTTGATGATCTATATTTTATTTAATAATCACTAATGACTCACTTGAAAATTGTCCCGAAGGAGCTCAGATTAAAAATATTTTTTTTTGTATATGTTGGATTCATTACGATTGAGTGATGAAGCTGATTAATTCAGTTAAGAGAACAAATAAAATTTGACTGGAAATAAAATTAAATTGAGCCTTTTGTACGGTAGAAGAAAGAAAGGTCAAAGGGCACTGTTAAGGAGGTTAATTAAAGTAGTCATCCAGTGTCCTTGAGATGTCAATTATCTCATCTTAAAAATCTTCTCTCAAGTAGGGCCTTGACGATATATGTATATTATATGTATATAGATCTTTCTATGTACACCCATCACTACTCTTCCTATGTTCTTCTCTTCTTTCATCTTGATCTTCTTCAAAATTAAATTATTTTTTTGTCATATTTAATTAATTAGTAGCAAATTAAATTAATTAATATTAAATAATAGCTCTTATCTTAATACCCACTTGCATGCATACGTACATTAATACACCACCACTCAGTTATTTCGTACAATTTTTACATGCGTGTATATATATAAACAAATCCAAACTCCAGCTTTTAGGTTAAAGGCAATTGCAGCAGCAACCATGAGCATAAGCATGAGCATGAGCAACAACAACGACAGCAAAGATGATGATCACGAACACGACGTGGTTATGCCTGGCTTTCGCTTCCATCCTACCGAGGAAGAACTTGTAGAATTCTACCTTCGCCGTAAGGTTGAGGGCAAGCGATTCAATGTTGAACTCATCACTTTTCTTGATCTTTATCGCTATGACCCTTGGGAACTTCCTGGTAATTGTTTATTTATATATACATACACACACTCCCTCTCTTTCAAGGCATCCTATCCCACTTAATCAATCATCTTATCTTTTTCTTTTAATATATCTTTCTTCTGCATCATGTGCTAGCTAGGTAGCTACTTTATCATATGCTGGCTATAATTAATTATTTTTATATGTATAAGAATGAACTCAATTGCATCATTTGTGGATCATCTGCAGCTTTGGCAGCAGTGGGGGAGAAAGAATGGTTCTTCTATGTGCCAAGAGATCGAAAGTATCGGAACGGGGACCGTCCCAATCGAGTTACAACATCTGGGTATTGGAAGGCAACCGGAGCTGATAGAATGATTAAAGGTGAAAATTCGCGTTCAATTGGCTTGAAGAAAACCCTAGTTTTCTACTCTGGGAAAGCTCCTAAAGGCATCCGTTCCAGTTGGATTATGAACGAATATCGGCTCCCACAACACGAAACTGAACGATACCAAAAAGTAAGTAAGAGTAAAGTAATCACTCAAGAATTAACAAATTAGAAGTCAACAATTTTCCAAGCTTTCTAACATGATCTTTATGAAGATATGTTATCTTGATTTGATTACATATCTTGTTGGAACCCTAACTCACAAGCTTTCACTAGAATCCTAACCCACAATTGTTTCCCCCCAAGTTTGAGAGAATAATTCCGAAAGATTTGCTATATGGATCCATTGGGATAGAAATTCAAATGACAGGATCTTGTCAAGAAAAGATAAGAAATTTTAATTCCAGGAAAATATTCCTGTCAGTTTAATAATCTCTAATCATGTAGAATTTAATGGGGTTTGATTATTGTATTGTCTCGAAAATTCATGGCTACATGCATGAATATTCAATACTTCTGCTACTTCTCATATGTATAAACAGATTCTTAATGCCCTAAAATATTTTCATGCGAGTCCTTCGTCTTCTCTTTAATTGTATCATTTCATGAAATATCTCTTCATTTTTTTATCTTCTCCGTACTTTTTCAGGCAGAAATATCACTTTGCCGTGTACACAAGAGACCTGGAGTCGAAGACCACACGTCTCTTCCTCGTTCTCTTCCAACATCAAAAGCATCTTCTTCGAGAACCGGGTCATCCACGTCGACTGCACGACCCGATAAAATATTATACTCTCATCATCATCGTCATGGCCTTGAAAGATTGCAAGGTTTTGGTGGGCAATCATCACATCAACAAATGGAAATGGTAACTGATGAAAAAATGAGTACTAATACCGATCAAACTGATGGAAGCAGCAGCAGCTGCTCAGATGTGACAGCAGTTCTTGGTCTCTCAAAGCAAAATGTGTACCGTCCAAATATGGCTTCAATTACCGCGTCATTACTTGGGCTCCCATCTTCAATAATGGAAGAACAAGCTGCAGCTTCAACTTTCGTCCCTAATTGCACTACCACTACTCTTTTTCCAGTAGCTTTATCTTCTTCCTCTTCTTCTTCTTCTCTTGTTTATTCCAATGCAGCCGATGAGTTTCACAGGCTTTTAACCTATCAACAAGCTTCAATGAATCCCCAACAACAGTATTACAATATCGATCATCATCTTCACCTCCAGGAATTGCAGCCACAGTCTCTCAACTTGCTTGCAACCCCACTTCCGGCCGCCTTCTCGGACAGACTTTGGGAGTGGAATCCAATACTGGAAGCAAACAGAGAGTACAATGATCCATTCAAGTAATTGATCTAATTATGGCTTATATATATATGGACCAAATTCATTCTGATGGTTTATCTCATTAAGTGGCTCGAACTTAATTAATTCTCTATTACTTTTATGTAATGACATTGATAGCTTGAAATATGACATAATGCACATGATTTCTATTTGCTTAATTCTCCACTATGGTTGAGTGATTCCTTCTGCAAAACATCGCTTTAGCACATTGCTCAAGTTTTCCATATAAATTACCATTCGTTGGTGTATAGAGTAGTTTACTTCTCCTCATCGTATTCTTTTGTTCAAGGGTTTTGAGTCTTCCTATATGTAATGTTGGATCCAATTTTTTTTTTTTCATAAAATTTGAAAATCAGCCTCTCTTTGCTTGGAGCAAATTTTTAATCGACTGTTAATTAGATTATTTTAATGTGTAATATTTTGTCAAAAAAGCTTTGTTCCCAAAATAAAATGCAGTTTAAAAAATTAAAATAAACTTTTTCGAAACAAATTGAGATTTTAGCCTCAAAAGTTCTTTAGTTTGATTGCAATTAATAATTAAACTTTTATGACTCTTGGGTCTTAAATAATATTACACAAATTCAAATCAAATCCATTGCAATTAATAATTAGCCACTCTTTCCATGAAGTTTATTGTGTTGCCAATCGTTTGCCGAACCAAGGTTTAGAATGCTATGCTTACACTTGGGAGGATGATCCACAACAGGAGGAGATTTCTAAGTTTCTTATTATGTTAAAGGGTTCCCTACTTATTGATTTTTTAAAAATTTGTTCATCTATAATTTTCCTATTTTTGCTGTTTATTTTTTCAGCTTTTATTTTGTGTCTAACTACTTCGATGGCTCGCTATATCCCCTTCCCCTTGCTACACACATATATATAGACACACGTTTAACATTGTTGAGTTGCTGTAATGGTGATCAGAGTATGTTATAATTAGTTGGTGATGGGAGAATTATTAATCTATGTATCGTAATTTGAACTTATCTGAGCTTTGATTTTCCAACGTATGTACTTTGTTATTGTTATTCATGTATGTCATGTATGGTCCAGTGAAAGAGGGATGTCCTTTGCTTTGGTTGAAATTCTGAACAAGATTCTACGTGAGAGGCAAAATTCTGCCTTGTATAAAAGGGTCCTCGAGAAATTAAAGACAGATATATCTCAGGTTCGTTGTTGTGAATTTTTAGATAACTGGTATTCTTTGTGTTTGTTTTTAGATTAATTTTTTAACAAAAGAATATAAATGCTTTATTCAATAACATAAACACTTGCGTACAACCCCTTGGTTAATTAAGTTAATTGATACCTCCCCCACTTAATTCTAAGGTAAAGGATTCAAGTCTCCACACCTAAATATTTTATGTTGAACTGGCATTCGAGTGTAAATTAATTAAGTTTATGGACTTCTACATTAAAAGTTTAGGCCCACCTGAGGGCTTCTATTTTGCTGTAAAGTATCTCTTTAGTGAACTTGATTACATTACTTTGATTTCAATTCCACTGTGATGACAATAACATGTTCATCCACAGGAACCAGAATTTTGTTTTTTTCACATCAATGAAACCATCCGGCTTATAATTGCCACGAAATGACACTATAAAATCTAAAAATGTAGCCTATTGATTTTGTTCATTTCGTTTACATACAAGTATTGTTTCTTGTCATGATCAAGATATCACTTTTACAACTCCTGCATGTGAACTTAGTCCTATGGCTAATACTAATTTGATATAATGGTTGTTATTCTCGGTCCATTAAAAAGGTTCTGGTGATTGTTTTATTAGCTAGTCACATGATGTCCTTCATATAGACTCCTTTGGATTTATATTGAGCCTTGCTAAGTCAACAACCAGCGACCATATCCTTCTTACTGACTCACCATCCAAAGAAGTATTGCTGATGAGGTTTCATTGAGACATCTGATTGAGCGCTAGATTCAATTCATCAAACAAACTTACTTCCCTAACACCCATATTTATTTCGATTTTAGACCTAAAAATGATATTTCAGACCCACTTCACAAAAAGGCGGTACAAAAAGAGTAGTGCAATTTCAGTTGAGCGACATATACAGTGAATTAAGAGAGAGAGGCCCAACATCAATGCTTCTCATAACTTCATTATTATGGAAGAATGTAATAATGAGGACGAGGATTTAATTTGCATGTATTCAACTTTATAGCAACACTCCTTTTGGCTTTTGCGTGAGAACCAAGTTAGCAAATGAGCCGTTTAGAATGACATCTTGTGGAGAAGGAATTCTAGAATTTCTCCTTATGGAGATCCATTAATTGATGTTATATGAGAGATAAATATATAATGTTTGCTCAGATAAATAAAAAGTTTGCTATGATATATATATATATATATATATATATATATATATATATATATATATATATATATATATATATATATATATATATATATATATATTGATCAGGATTATATATATATCTATCATGTGGTTTTAAAACTTTTCCGTACTTTCTTGTACTTTAAAATCCCGGACCAAATCAGGACACACACACACACACACACACACAACTATCCTGTGGTTTTAAAGCTTTCCCGTACTTTCTTGTACTTTAAAATCCCGGACCAAATCAGGACACACACACACACACACACACACACACACACACACACACACACACCTATCCTGTGGTTTTAAAGCTTTCCCGTACTTTCTTGTACTTTAAAATCCCGGACCAAATTAGGACACACACACACACACACACACACACACATATATTGAAAACTCATTTGGAATACATATATGATATTTATATATGTATGTTAGATTATTATAACAAATGACAACATATATATATATATATATATATAAGTTTAAGAGACACACTTTTAAACACAAGTTTGGACATAATATTATGACAATTAGATTGGAAATAATCAAGCGTTGAGATTAAAGATGATATGATTTTTTTTAATTCTTCAAACTAACAAATTAATGTACTGGGTCCCCATAATAATAAATTATTGCCCATTCTTCTCTCTCTTACTTAATATATTCCCTCTTTCTCTTTTATAATATTAGCCATCTCTCTCTTCTAATCTTGTCTTGTTAGATTTTGTTAATCTATTCCCATCAAAATTGCAGGACTTGATGAGAAATCAAACTTGGATCAGGCTATGAATAGTGATGCTGAGCATTAATTTTGGAAGTTTAATTTCTTATCACTTTTTTTTTCTCTATATTGTTCGTTAACTAATTGTAATAGATAAAATGTTTAGTGTAGACGGAAGGTAGTTTGTTACAGCATGTATGGTTTAGTCTTGTTATAATATATTCATTTTTGTTCTTTTTTTTTAAGAAAATACATTTTCATTCTTTAGAAAAATAAAACAAATTGTGCATTAATTATTATTTGAATCCTTACTATTGAGTGTA
Source organism: Clausena lansium (assembly GCA_030449835.1). Classification (NCBI taxonomy): domain Eukaryota; kingdom Viridiplantae; phylum Streptophyta; class Magnoliopsida; order Sapindales; family Rutaceae; genus Clausena; species Clausena lansium. The sequence goes on along the minus strand of JASUUF010000146.1, from coordinate 414,699 downwards.
TAACACAATTTATTTTGATATTTTTGTAGGTGAGTGAAGAAGGTAAAATAAGTTTATACCATTTTCTATGGTGCTCAAATTTTAGAGTGGAGTTCTTTTATTGATTAGATTCTTTTTTTTTTTTTTGTTGTTGTACTTGGTGCTTTGGGATTTTCTTTTTTACCCAACGTGTTTCAATATTAAGATATCATTTAGTAAGAGACGAACTATTTTGTTTTGTAGCAACTGAGTTTTATTCTTAGTTACAAAATTTTTGCAGTACGGTCAAAATTTCTAGGTATAAGGCAATTGTAAATCACAAAAATGAGATATGATGCAACTTCTACTGTAAAAAAAAAAAAATTAGTGAAATAATTTAATAAGATAAACATAATAATTGTATGAAAAAAAATAGGGAAATAATTTATGAAGATAAACATAATAATTGAAAAGTGATAAAAGAGGGAATATATTAAGTAAGAGTGAGAAGAATGGGTGATATTTTATTATTGGGTTATTATTATTTCAGTACTTCAAGAATTGTAAAATATAAAATGACTACAATAAGTATTTTTCTCTATCATTTTACTACTATATCTTCGCAAAACCTTTCATTTTACTACTTTTCCGTTAGGACCGTTAGTTGATCTGTTAGTTGACTAATAAAATATCAATTTTACCCTTCATAGTAAAATACATGAATAGAGGTATCAAATAATAGAGATAAAATTATTGTTATGCCTCTAAATTGTTAAATAATAATTTTAACCATGAATTTATCAATAATTCTAAAATTATTATAATTATAAAAATAATGAATTGACAAAAATACCCCTGATATTTTTGTTAAAAAACGTACTGTCCACTCTAAAAAAACATTAAATATTGAAATGTTGATTATGTAGATAAGCATTAAGTTTTTTTTTTAGAATAGATTGTGTGTTTTTTTAAACAAAAATATTCAACGAATTTTTGTCAATTTGTTACTTTTATAATTATAATAAATTCAGGATTATTCATAAGTTCATGGTTAAAACTATTATTTAACAATTTAGGGTCATAACATAATTTTTTGTTCACTATCTGATTTCTCCATTCATGTATCTTACCATAAAGTGTAAAATTGTAATTTTACTTGTCAATTAACTGATCAACTATCGGTCCTAACAAAAAGCAGTAAAATGAAAGGTTTTGCAAAGATATAGTAGTGAAATGATAGAGAATAATTCTTCTTATTGTCATTTTATATTTTATAATCCTTGAAGTACTGAAATAATAATAACCCTTTATTATTATATGAGGATCCACTGCATTAATTTGTTAGTTTTTAGAACTAAAAAAGGTCGTATCATTTTTAATTTCAACCCTTGATTATCTCTAATCTAATGGTAATATGTATATGTATACAAATATATAGATATATATACATATCTATCTTATATATTATTATAAGATAGATATATAATAATATATATATAATAATATTATTATATATATAATAAGATAGATATATAATAATAAGGATCCATATGTGAATCTTTCTACCATACCATACTATCTATTTTTATTATTTTCATGTATAAAGATAGAAACTGAATAGAGATCAATCTACAATATAGATATGGATCCTTATACGCAGTATCTCAATTCTATACATATATATATATATATATATATATATATAAAGTCAAGGATAAGTTAACAGATAAAAAAAAAAAACACAGACTCCAATGCACTGTATTTTATCGTGACGTGTATTGAAATTTGTGTTTTTTATCTTCTAGCTCATCCCTAACTTTAATATGGTCAAGGACTCCTGATTGGAAACCCACTATATATACATAGTCTCAGATTGCTTTGCGGCAGTCTTTTCTGTAATGAGAGAAATGAGAGGACAACGTACGGTTCATACAAATCATGGGAGTAGGAGATGTAGCTTGTATTGGCCTGTAGGTGACGACGTAAGAATATAAGGTAACGTATTTTGTTCCGTTCTCTATATATGTATATATATATTAATGAGTTACAAGGAGGAGAACGCATCATTATAGTAGATGTAATAGTGAATCTTATGGAATTTGTCAAGCAAGTGGGCACGACTAAATTATTTTGTTACAACAGACTGCTTGGGAAGGATGCGAGTCACCCCAAATTCTGTATTTTTTGCTACTAAAATGGAGTTAGACTACCAACGCGCAAATATGCGTCAGATTGTGTTTTGAAGTTCTCTCGTTTAGCGTCCTGTCCTAAGTCCTGTCCCGTCCCCTCTAGCTAGTTATGTTCTCTCTATAGGTCTGTATTATGTCTTCATATTCCCAATAAACCCTAAATTGTAATAGTTGTAGATTGTAACACTTAAAAAATATATATATTAAGAAAAGGTTATAGCTTTCTTTTATTACAAAAAAGAAAAAAGAAAATTCTAATTGATTTTATTAGTTGGTTAGGTTAAAGAATCAAACTGGTGCAGGATTTAGATGACGATCTAATTTCATCTTCTGAATTGAGTTTAAAAATTCATCCCATCCTTCAAATTAGTAATTCGAATTATCAAATCCAAATTAGAATAATTTGCCATCAATAATGAAAGATTCTTAATTATTGTAGGATAATTATCAAATTCTGCTATATGTAGGATTGTGACAAAACTTAACCAATATATACCTATAGCTATAATATAGGGCATTCAATTCCTCATCTCAATCAAAGATTCTTAATTTCTATTATAGCAGATGCATTCTAAAATTTCAAACACATACTGACACACATAGTAAACTAGCTACATCTTCTGAGAAATAAAATTAATATACTAAAGTAATTATTAGTGACTTTATATAATGCAGCCATGCATGGACCTCTCTGGCTAAATTGTTGAAATCCCACAATGCTATAGCTGCTGTTGCTTACTAGCAAGAAGCACGCACGCCTACAATAGTATATGTGTTGTTAGTCTGTACAAGTGGGGTATTAATCTTATTGCTGACCTTGCAGTGTATATTAAAATTGGTTAGAACCTGGTAAATACTACTGGACAATATATGCTAGCTAGCTATAGCTATAAATAAGCTACTTGTGAAAATCATCAGATCCTATTTTAATTATGTCCTTTTTTTTAATGAACGAGAGTTTATAAAGGAGAGATTTAATAATAGCATTTACTCTCTATCATGTGCCTTTCAAGAAAGTCTAGAATATCTCTAATATACCATTCAATAATATATATTCTAATAACTTTCCGTTAAGCATTTTATATATATATATATATTCCAAAAACTGCTACATGATTGAGAATTACAGTAAATATGTAAATGAATATATATACACCCAGCACGATAGATACCACGGACGTTTCCAAATGACAAGCACAAATAAATCAAAAATTGCATGATCAGATTATATGCTGGGAGAGATAAAAAATAAATAAATCAAGTCAACAAGAAAAAAGCAACGGGGATTTTTCTTAATGGAGTGGTTCTAGAGACACCTAAGTAGTGTGACCCCCCGGTAGATCGAGTTTGTCTGATTTTGGTTCCGCAGCTTGTTTTTTTTTCCCCATATTTAACAGCAAGAGAAAATCCAAATTTCTTTTGAGGGTTTGTTAGTCTCTCTGTCATCAGTAACAGAATCAAAATTTGAATCCATCTTTCTTGTCTCCATTGTGAATAATGTTAATTTATTGTGAGAGAAATGGGTCCAGTTCCTGCAATTCTAGCGTGTTACTTTCATAGCTAGTTGAACTTTTGTCTCTGATCTAGGATTTTACTTCTGGGATCAGTTAATCGCATGCGTGGATCATATAGTAGATAGAGAAAAACCTATTTTTCAGAACTGAAACACATATTTTTAAGCTTAGAATAAGACTTATTATAAGGGCATCCTTCAGATTAAAATATTGTGACTGTTAATCCATACCTTATGAGATGAAATCACTAAATCTTAATAACAAGTATGTGGGTGGGTTGTTAACATTAGCCATCAAGTAAATTGAGTGTTTATATCAAATACTCAAGTTTTGTTCGCTCAAATTTAAACTGTAGTACTACAAACCAAGTGTACTTTCAAAGGTTTAATAAATGAAAGTATGAATTACAAATAGGCTAGAGAACATTAAGACTGAAAATTCAGTTTGTTTCGTTTATTTTCTTTCATTAATTATTTTCCTTAGGTAAACTGCTAAGGAGAATCTCATATTAGAATAAATAGATAATTTTTAAATTTGAGTTAGATTCACTAACTTCTAAATGGTATCAGAGTCAAATCTCATGAAAGAATGAGTCCACACCACCTTTCTATTTGTCAAGAAGAATTTCACCTATCTAAGTGATAAAAGCCTTGAAAACATAATGAAAAGCAAAGAGGCAAAACAACAAAGAGGAATTCTTAGATATTCCTGCTTTAAACACCTCTCTCATTCGATTCTTGTATATTTACATTTCAACAAAAAAAAAATTCAACGTATGACGGAGTGTACATTAGGAGCATCATATGAATATCATAACAAAAAGCATAAAGCTCCACCAAACAAGATTTATATTTCGAAAAGCCATTGGGGTCATATGACAAGAACTTCTTAAGAGGATTTGGATTTTGGAGGCCTATCAATCAAGAAGGAGAAGTTCAATAAAGCCCTATATTACCCAGGTTTGTTTCGAAAAATTAAGCAGAAGTATTTGTAAAGCAATATTTAGTACAAGGAATTACTTAACCTTAGTGGAAAAATAAGCAAATCTTTTCGTCCATCATCATCAATCAGTCATTTATATTCTTCGATTCTTGTAATGTACTAACAACATGAAAGTACTAGAGCAAATAATTAATAAAGCTTCTAGCTAGCCAGATAAAAATAATCAGTGGTGACATGAGTTTATAACTATCTCTAAATAAGTATGTACCATATATATAAATTTCATAATTGATCAATAATTACTTGAATGGATCATTGTACTCTCTATTTGCTTCCGGGATCGGATTCCACTCCCACAATCTGTCCGAGAAGGCTGCTGGAAGCGGGCTTGGAAGCATATTGACAGACAGCGGCTGCGATTGCGGCGGCAATTGTGAGAAGTGTGAGTGATGCTGCTGCTGCTGATGATGATGCTGATCATTGAAATATTGTTGTTGCTGGTTCATGGAGGCTTGTTGATAGGTTAAAAGCCTGTGAAATTCATCAGTTGCATTGGAAGAAACAGCAGAAGAAGAAGAAGAAGTAGATAAAGCTACCGGAAAAAGAGAGGTCGTGCAATTAGGAACTAAAGTTAATGATGCTGCTTGTTCTTCCATTAATGAAGGTGGCAGCCCAAGTGCTGTGCTAATTGAAGCCATATTTGGGCGGTACACATTTTGTTTTGAGAGTCCAAGAACCGTGGTGACATCTGAGCAGCTGCTACTTCCGTCAGTCTGATCAGTATTAGTACTCATCTTTTCAGCTTCCATGCCCATTTGTTGATGTGCTGATTGCCCACTAAAAGCTTGGAATCTTTCAATGGAAAATTGATGATGATGATGATGAAGAGGGTCTGGTTTCTTATCAGATTGCATTGTCGATGTCAACGATACTGATCTCGATGAAGATGCTCTTGAAGTTGGGAGAGAACGAGGGAGAGATGGGTGGTCTTCGACTCCAGGTCTCTTGTACACACGGCAAAGTGATATTTCTGCCTGAAAAAGTATAGGGAAAGAAGTAAATGAAGAGATATTTGGTGAAGTAAAGTAATTTTAGAGAAGATCGAGGACTTCAATGAAAAACTAGTCCGACATTAAGAATCTGTTTTTGTAGTCATAAGAAGTGGCAGAAGAAGCATTCAATGGACAGTTAAGTGAGAAAGTTCATGCATGATGCTATGAATTTGGAGAAAAGAAAGACAAATTAATCAAACCCTAATGATTCCGAAACACTTTCTGTCAGGAACTTCCAGCAAAATCTAATATCTCATTTTTATCTTAATAGGATGCTTTCATTTTTCTCTCCCAGTGGAAATATTTTCTGACAGAAAGTCTATGGTAAAGTCTCAAACTTGGGGGAAAAAACACTGTGGAAAGTGAAGAAATTTGGCCCAAGTGAGGATCAAATGAGAGCATACGAGCTAGGGTTCATGATATGCAAATCAAAGATAACATTTCTTCATCATCAACAATTTCAAAACTCTTTCAAAAAACTGAAAATTAAAGAGAAAGCTTAGAAATTTTCTGCCTTCTAATTGCTTATGACCACCTTTTGGTATCGTTCTGTTTCATGTTGCGGCAACCGATACTCGTTCATAATCCAACTGGTGCGGATGCCTTTAGGAGCTTTCCCAGAGTAGAAAACTAGGGTTTTTTTCAAGCCAATTGAACGAGAATTTTCACTTTTAATCATTCTATCAGCTCCAGTTGCCTTCCAATATCCAGAAGTTGTTACTCGATTGGGACGGTCCCCGTTTCTATACTTTCGATCTCTGGGTACATAGAAGAACCATTCTTTCTCCCCAATCGCTGCCAAAGCTGATGATCAACAAATGAAATGAAATGAATTCATAATTGAGTATAAATAATTAGGGCAGAAGATAATAAAGTAGCTGGCTTAGCTAGCACACATGATAGGTAACTAGCTACAAGACACAAAAGAAATATATATTACTAAAAAGAAAATACAGATAAGATGATTGATTAGATAGGATAGGATGCCTTGAAGGAGAGGGAGTGTATGTATGTAAAAATAAATAATTACCAGGAAGCTCCCAAGGGTCATAGCGATAAAGATCAAGAAAAGTGATGAGTTCAACATTGAAACGCTTGCCCTCAACCTTACGGCGAAGGTAGAATTCTACAAGCTCTTCCTCGGTAGGATGGAAGCGAAAGCCAGGCATAACCATGTCATGCTCATGATCATCTTTGTTGTCGTTGTTCTCGTTTTCGTTGTTTTCATTGTTGTTGCTCATGTTTGCTGCTGCAATTGCCATAAACTAAAAGCTAAAGCTTATAGAATCAAACTTGAGTTTGGGTATGGGTTAGGCTGTCTTATTTATACTTGTATAAACGGTACGAAATTGAATATGTGGTGTGTGTATGTATGTATGTATGTCTATGCAAGTGGGTAGCTATTAAGATAAATTAGGAGATGGTGAAATTAATTTTTCGCACTAATTAATAAAAATAATAATACAAGTAAGAAAATGATGAAGAAGGAGAAGCGATGAAGAAGGAGAAGAGAGAAGAAACAGGAAAAGAGTCGTAGTGGGAGTTAATTGAAAGATCTACACAGCATTGAGGCCCCACATGAGAGAAGGTTTTAAGATGAGAAAATGACATCTCAAAATATAGGACAAGGGTGACCACACTGAGCCTCCTCAGCGGTGCCTTTTGGACCTTTCTTTAATATTTCTTCCACCAATGAAAAATTTAATTTTATTTAGCTAGGTTGTTTACTCATTAATTATTTTCACCAAATTATGCAATTATAAATTGCCTTTGCTCACTTCTCGTCTCATTTCAGTTTCTCTTTTTCTTTGCTAGGCCAAGTCAAGTCTACTATATTTGTTCTTGTAATATATATCATGATAAAAAAGAAAAAAAAATATATTTTGTATTTTGTTATTTAAGATATATAATAGTTTGCTTGGATTTTTAACAGTCTACTCCACACGACTATGGGTCTAAGTCTCGACGGCTTTGCTTCTAGATCCATTCAAAATGTCTCATACGGCGGTTTTGGTAAGAATTGAAGCTCATAATATATAGCGATGGTCTGGATTTCCAGCTCCTTCGGAAGTCGAGATAGGTGACAGCGCTAGCCAACTATTTCTCATCAGGCAATGTGAGAATTCTGACACTCCTTGCCCTTCGGTTGCTACATGAATAATTTGTTCTGTAATAAAGGGAAAATAAACCACAATTTCAAAATTTTAAGTATTATTTCATGTTAACATTTGAACAAATCCACATATGGTACCAATCATGCAATAAACCTTAATATGTAACATTTAATTTCAGATTTAATGTGTGAATCCGATTCCATTATGCCAAAGTCACTAATTAAATCCGAGCAAAGTTGATGATTTGGATTTAATTTGATTTAATTACACAAATAGTACATGAAAATAATTTTAAAATTAAATCATAATGTACGTAGCATCTCTTCTTAATTTTTCTTTTAATTAGGGATTTGAAAATTAATGTACAGTTTAACGAAGAGATGCAGTACTTAAAATACGTGAGCTGATTAATGACATTTGTTTTACGTATATATATTTAATAAATCGAGTAGCTAGCTTGCCTTTTGGTTAATTAAGATAATTAAGATAATGATTTCTTTACGCTCATCAATTACAAATTATGCATGAGTAAGGGTATGTTTGTGAGGGCATTCAATATTAGACACATACTTTTAAAATACAAATTGTACGTGTAGCTGGTTGTATAAAACTAATTGGAGTGGGGCTGGGGAGACAAAGCATGCATAGGTGGGGGATGGGTTGGAGCTGATGAATTTGCAAAATCGATTTAGTTTGTAAATGGATGGATCAAGAGAATCCCGTGACCACTCTTCTGTTTATGACAACTACTTCCCTTTTTCTTCTTCTTTTTCTTTTTTTCCTTCCCCTTTTCCATCTCTTTCACATAATCACATTCTATACATATATTTGGTAAATTATCGATTAATTTTATCCTCATTTGTACTACAGATGAAAATTTTCAGGTTGCATATCTTCACGTTTTACAAGAAACAGATTGAGCAGTGCAGGGTTTTTGTTTCCTGATTTAGTACTCTAAAATAATAATGTATAAAATTATATTATATTGTATAAAGTTCGCATGTTAAAAGCACGGATATTCTTAATAGAAAAATAGAAAGTATAAATGGTATAATATTAATATACATATATGACGCATGGTGAACGAAATTGATCAAATATTAAATTAACCGTAAATAAGAAAGGAACTCTATAGAACATTTTTTAAAAATTTTTTAGAAGTACTTTACAGGTACAATTGAACAAATTATTAAATGAGCTTTTGTATTGGTATACGATGAGCTATATATACAAGAAAATTAAACATACACGTAATTATATACAAATCATGGTGATTGCAAGATCGACCTTAATTAGTAATAATCGTGGGAATCATGGTAATTGATTATGAAGAGATTATTTTCTCTCTAATTATATGTTAGCTCTTATCACCGATTAGCTTTGTGCCATATGTTTAAATAATTTTTTGAGTAGGGCTAATTAGTAGAATTATAAAATCTCTTGTGTTGAAGACAATAAGTTTGGGATTTATACTCCACTCGTTTATACAAATAGGAAGGGAATTGAGTTACTGTTATGTTATATTAAAATAAAAATTCCACATATTTAGGATTTAATTATCTTGAAAGAGGAATATCAATTCAAACTTTTTGAAAATCATGGATTCAGGCTAGCTTTCGTTAAGTATAACGTTTAGGCTTTGTTATGTAAAAGGCAAACCATGTCTCATTGGAGTGCTAAATACTCCTATATGCATGCGTCCTCATAACTGTATGAAAAAGTAAACCATTTTAGACTAATTTCTACTTTTAGATTTGGGAAGAAAATTTCAAAAACGCCGGTAAAATATCTAGCTAGCAAGCAAAGAGGTGTGTCTTTATATACAAGGGATCATTGACTTGATTATTTCTTGATTTTGTCATCTTCTTAGAAATTTGAGAGGTCTCAAATGCGTGGATAGAATCGGATAGTATTCGATCGAGAAGGATCATGATTTGTTGACTCTTTCGTCATGGTAGGCTCGAGGCCGCATGGATACAACTTTAGTTAAATAATTATTAGATCAATTGAGAAAGAATTTTCCATGACAAGGACAATCCTTCTCTCTCATCATTGTAATTAGGGTATAATTTACTTCTTCAAAATTTAAATTACCAGTTAAATTAGGCTAATACAATGCGATGGATATTATATTCTGAGCAAAAATAGGTTAGTGGGCAGCACGTAATTGCTTATGTTATATATTTTGTGGTTGGCGATACTGTCATGTGGTACTGCCTCATAATCTACAACCTCAACTCTATTCACAAGCTTTCATAAAATATCATGTGTGTACGTAGTTGTTCATAAGAAATTAAGTAAGTAATTAACATTATTTGTTAGTTCATTTTTGTTTATATATATATATGTATATATATAAATGTTCCAATCCAAGATTTTGAATTTATAAAAATCCGAGAAACTATTAAATCATATGGCTTAATATTTTTGTCGGACTTTAATAAGGTCCAGGATCATGGACCAAATCAGCACTCTCTCTTTCTCTTTATATATATATAGAGAGAGAGAAGGAGAGAGACTGAGAGAGAATTTTGTTTGTAGTAGTGAGGAAGAAAGATAATACTGGAAGCTAGAAACCCTAAAGTCAAGAGAAAGAATAAGAGAGGTGGGATCTTACGTATAATTCCAACTAGAATCGATTTGGTAATAAGATTTGGTTACCAATTTAGACACATATATAATTGGTTATCAAATAACAGTTAGGTAATGTACTTTAACAAGAAATGATGAAATTTTGGCTTATTATTTTCACCTACTTCCAATTTTATAATCATACTCATTTTGACTTGATCAAAATTATGTTTCTTAATAAACGATCGATCAATTGATTAAATTAATTATATTTAAACAGTTGAGACTATTCCCAGATCGTTTTCATGGGGTCCCTTCGTAAACCGACCACATTTTGGCCTACTTTCTCAAGATTCAGAACTCAGATGAATCAAGATTTTCGATCTTATATTCTAGCTCCTACAATATGAATTAAAAAAAGGGGAAAATAAAATATAATATCAGCAACAGTGAAGTTTTTGAGAAAAAATTAATTAATTAACTCCATGATGAGCGGAAACGCGTAGAGAAATTAGATTATATGTGTCCGTGACTTTGATTTTGTTATCTAAAATTTGAGCTCTATCATATATATTTTGATGTGAAGTAATGACTTGGATATATATATCATACATACATTATCTATCTAACAATGGTATTGTCTCTTTCCAAGTTCTCTAACTGCGTATTGCTTTCTTATTTAATATTAGTGTTGTGAGAAAGCAACAATTATTGTGCCGCTGTTTGATTCTGAAAACACAACTGTTATATCAATTGCCTGGTAAAATACTTACTTTTACTTCATACCTATAGATTTATAACTTACTAATAAATTCATTCCATTACAAAAATGTATTAAATGTGCCAATAAATGAAGGAATACAAAATTTTTAAGGTAATTAGTAGTATGGTTGTGAAAAAAGCAGCAAAATGTCCCTGCTTGTCACGAGAAATTAACTATTTACACCCTCATTTTTGGAAACAACAAAACGCCTCTATTGTCGATAAATGTTTCATTAATTGTCAACTCCATTTTTTTTTAATTTTATAATGAAATTTGGGATATTATCAAATCCCCACCAAAAGTTTCTTGACATATCAATTCACCACTAAGATTTCCTGACAGTTACATTTTGCCAACTAATTTTTTAGCTATTATCATTTTATCACCAAAATCTTAACATTGTTAAAAAATTGCTAAGCTCACAAAAATATTTGTGAAATTTCAAGCTGGAGTTATTTTTTTATTTTCCTTTTTTTTTGGGGATGTTTATCTTTTTCATGTAGACATCTGATTTACGAGCTATTTTTGTTCTTTTTCTTTATCTTAGTTATTAGACTTTTACTATATTGAAATATTCTCATAATCGAATTCTAGGTTTTCTGATAGAGTGACAGTAATTAAAATTTTTTCATGCATCCATAAACAAACAAATTCTTGATATTATTTTCATTTGTACAAATAAATTTTACCATATTAAGCTCAATTATAATTAAACTAATCAAATATAATAATATAAAATTATAATAATTGAAATAAAGAAAAAAAAATAAAAGACTCATAAATTAGATGTATAGAGAAAAAGATAAAAATCTGTAAAAGAGCTAAGAAAATAAAAAATAACTCCAGTTTGAAATTTCTCAAATACCTTACATTAGCAATTGTTAGGTTTGGTGGTAAAATGCTAATAACAAAAATATTGGGTGATAAAATATAATTATTAAAAAACTTTGGTGATAAAATGATATGTTAGAAAACCTTTGATCGGTATTTGATAATATCCCACGAAATTAATCAGTGTTTAAAGTCCATTTATGAACCACCAAATTTGTCTATTACCGAAAGGACAAATTGTCCTCCGAAACGTGTCTAGGATGTTTAACACTAGGCATGGGCTACAGTAGATTTGCTCCACCGTAAACAACGAATCACAATCACATACGCAAAGTGATGAATAGTAAAAAATACGTTATAACTTTAATCATGTGGTTACGAAGAAGTGCTCCACCGTAGATACAATTCAACATAGTCGGACCTTTAACACTAATAACGTCAGGGATTTTAATGGATTTTAAATTATAAAGGAAAAATAGGAATTATGATTCTCTTCTTGATCTGAGCTCCCCTGAACTTTTAATGATCTTATGTCAAGTGTCATGTGGTAATAGTATATTAGCAAGATTTAACTTCTTTATTTTTTTTATTTATTAACCATTAATCAACACATAAAATTTTTAATTAGGAGAAATTCATATTAGAAGAGAATCTTAATCCCTATTTTTTTCCTTAATAATTTGAAACCCATTAAAATCCATGACGTTATAATGTTAAACATCCCTATACACTTTTTGAAAGAACAATTTGTTCTTTTTGTAATAGACAAATAGTTAATTACGCCAAGCATGAGGGGGTTTGACCATTTTTCCTATACTATTTCATACTTAAAACACAATTAATCATATTGCTGTATATTAAAGACTTCATATCTAATTTTTTGTACAATTCAAAATCAAAATAAATTATGATAAATTTGAATATTTACGTACTTGAGTTATACTTATTATGCATCAACAGGCCTTATTCTCAATTTACGTAGCTCCGTACTATGTGCTCGAACTTGCTGGAATCACTAGAGGGGATCCATATAAATTAGTAGTTGGATTCCGATGATTATTGAAACTAAAGTATATTTCCTTTTTCTTCTCAAAAAAAAAAAAAGTATATTTCCTTTTTGACCTGAGAATTACCGAATGAATAAATTTTTAATCATGCTTATCATAATTAAACAAAAAAGAGAGAGACTAATATTAAATCAAAAAGGTGGAGAATTATATTAAATCAATGGTTTAGTCATTTAAATTAAAAAAAAAACATTTACTTAACATAGTAGATTAATCAAACTTTTCAAATAACATACCGATTGTATACATACGTACATACATACATACATACATATATATAAAAATCAAAGTCGTGTATTCAAATGTCTCCATATATCCAATTAGGATTTTATTCATAATTTTGAATTCTCCTGAATTTGTGAAGATCTTGTGTCACATGTTGATCTATTAATTAGTATTAGAATATGAATAAGATTTAATTACTCTTATATTTTATTTATTAATCATCAATTACCCAAATAAAATTTCATCGGAGTAAACTCAGAAGGTTATTACTTAACAACAAAAGAGTCATGAAAATGAAGGCAAAGGTAGGTATGAATGGCATTAAGCCCTACAATTGCATGAGGCAGAGGGAAACTACTGCCTGCCAGTCATCACCTCGTCTTCTGCTAAAAATATCTAAGACACATATGAATTTCAGTTAATTTTAGTCCCAGCAGTGTAGAAATTATGGGTTAGCTAAAGAATTTAAGGTAGCAAATACACAAATAAAAGAATATAAGATAGCACGAGATCAAATGAAGCCAAATTAAGCTGGCAAATCAGCAAATGAATGGGCCCGTGGTTATTTTGTGGGTTAGTTGAGTTGAGTTGTATTTTGTGGAGCATTAGCCACAAATATCCCGTGGCCTTGGCAAATTTGGCGGTTCTCGTGTAGCCCTTTCTCTTGTCTCTTTGCCTTGCAAAAATTTTGTGGTCTTACTCTCACATAACAATTTTAGCCAAACAGATATTGTAAACTTAGTGTAAAATCAAGTAATAAATGTATGAAAAAAAGCAAGTTGCCTGGACAGTGGCTAGCCGGAGGGCTTACCAAATATCACCGACCATGTTGTTATTGAGCCGCCCAACCAATTGTCATTTTTATTAGATTTTTAAGAAAAACTACGCTCACATACAATCATACAAACTATTGCTATCATTTAATTAATTTTCATTAGAAGCAAACAAATTTTCTCTTTTTCTAGTTAGGGTCAAGTTAAATGAATTTAATTGAATCTACACAAAATATGTCTATCATTCACTTTATTGCATGTGGGCTTAAATTATTGTTGTAATAACCTTGACGTTGCTCGCATTTTGTTGTCAATACGATATGGTGATGACATATATTAATTTGCCGGCAGTTGGGATTTTTGAGGAATATTGATAGATAATTGTTTTTTAGCTTGTCTTGTTGATTATAATAAAATAGCTTAGTTACTGGTTATACATATAATTGTTAGAGAAACCCCTATAAACTCAAAAATAAAAAATAAATTAAGCAAATAGGTAAGAGTTTGACAATAATAATAATAAAGACAAATCTTATTGTATAATACCAAGTATATTATATAAATATTCAAAACAATAAAAATACTGTTATACAGTAAAATCTCAATAAATTAATAATCTCGATTAAATAATAAAATCTTCCAATCTTGACTTAGGCTAGTGTACTAATTAAATTAATAATTTTGCTAAATGCATAAGATAATAATGTGTGTGTGTGTATTTGAATCTTTTAGGGCCCAATGAAAATATAAATTAACAAAAAATTACTAATGAATAAAATATAAAATTCATAACATTAAGGAGCTTTTTTTTCTTACAACTTCAATTATTTGAATTTAACTCTTTACAAAATATGCATCTAAAGTCTTTTTTTTCTTTGTTCCAAAATTAAATTAAGTCTCGTCCTTACTTTTGTACAGAGCATGCAGTAAATTTAATATATTTTTCTTTATTTCTTTCTAACATATTACAAATGTAGGCAATATAATAAATTGATGTATATTCCAGTAGGAATGATAATAGATATTGTATTATAATATATATATATATATATATATATGCAATATGTTGAAATCAGGTAGCCAGCATTATGGATAGTATCCGTTAGAGGAGATACTGCTGACTTGAGGAAGCACGATTTGTGCTCTTTTATAGGTAAGTATATACATGCGCCAACAAACCTCTTTTGTACAATAAAAATCTCTTTCTAAATTGATAAACATTCATTTATCAATAAATTAATAAATTATTTATTTATTAATAAATAAATCAATATCTTCACTAAAATAAATTTTTTTTCTTAGATCCAACAATATTATTTTATAGATGTTTTGCTGTGATTATGATTTTAAGAATTTGAAGTTTGATTGACAATAATTGAGTCAATCAATTTTTATGTCGATTGATAATCTCTTCTACCATTTCCTTATTTCTATCTTTTTTTGGTCAATGTTCATAGATTTTTTTTAACTACCATAATGACTATTTATTTGTTATTTGTTAAGTAGAATTTAGCATAATAAAAACTGAAATTTCTTTAATGGGTTATAGGTAGCATAATTTATTTTTTTGAAATAAATTTCTTGATTTTATATTCGTAGCATTACCAACTATATAAATATATTACATCATTAATTAATTATCTTCCTTTCCACTATGAAAAATAATATAATAATGAGTACTTAAGCAATATTGCATTATTAATTAATAATAGGGAGGGGTTATTTCAAATTTTTTGACACAAATTTTAAATCATTGATCTCATGTATTCCAACGATGGATGAATTGACACGAATGAGTTGCATGAGATCAGTGACTTAAAATTTGTGTCAAAATTATAAAAAAAAAATTATTTGTCTAATATAATTAATTATAATAACTTTCGAGTTTGTATGGTATTATACTAGTTGTTGGATTTTTTTTAAATCACAGATATCTAAATTATGCATAAATTCTCATTTCTTTTATTGACACGTCGACCAGCGACTTTTCTATGTAAAAATCAAATTTTGAAATCATATTCTCTCAATTATTTTTTTGATTTCTTCTGCGTTCTCTCTTCTTCAAGGCCCCCCTTTTTTTCTCTCTTTTTTTTCGTTATTTCGAATTCGACGAAGTCTTTCTCAAAGACTTGAAGAGGACAAAGTCTTTCTCAAAGAAAGTTCTTCATCACTTAGACTAAATTAATATATTTGCTAGAAATTATTAATTACTTACACAAACATTGCCACCTTGATTTCAAAACTTTCAGCGAAGATCAAATCTTGTAGCAAAGACTTAAAAAAGCTTGTTTTTAGCTAAACTTCCAAATTAATTTTTTAACGAAAAACTAGTTACATGCTAAAAATCAAGAAATAACCTTTTTTTTCCCCATAATTTCTTAAGCAAGCTGCTAATTAGATTATGGGCATAATTTGAATTTTCCCCCCATTAATTTGCTTCTAATCTTGAACTATAAATGCATATATATGTTTTGAAGAGTACTCCCCCAATTTATATAAAAATAGAAATGAGATCTTAAATATCTACATAAAATATTCCAATTTCAATTTTGAACAATGAATTTACCTTTCATCAATAGTATATATAATATATTCGATCGGTGAAGTTTGGTAAGGCCATAATGGCACTTATTACATAAAATAAAATTGAAGGGGACACGAACAATCGCTATCGAACCGCCCTGCGCATGCCCTAATAATATCTTGACACCTTATCGAGTTCAAGATACAAAGACTTGTCAGAAATTTGTATGAATTTATCATCAAGTACTACACACAACTTGCAATTAATAATAATATTGATTGTTAATTTAGTTAGTTGAACTTGTTGCTTCATATCATAATTTGCCGACTCTTAATTGCGAACATCAAAATATCAATCAAGTTATAAGACCAGTGAGCGAGTGTTTATATCGCAACTTAACAATCTCAAGTTGCAATATCGATCGGTTGATTTCCTTGATGATGTGGAACATCAAACTTGAATAATTATCAAGAAATTAGCGTCAATTTATAGCAAATTAAATACGAATTAATATAAATAAATGTAACGTTTATGTTGTATCGTAGCAAAACCTTAAAGTATTAAATGTTGCACATTACAAAATACAGATTTGAACAATAACAATATTATTCCGATTTTATGTTATAGCATTGCAGAGCGTATGCGTAAATATTGTTCGTATAAAATGTGGACATTCAGACCGAAGAAATTTCAATCAAGAATCACAAAATTTCAAAATAGAAGTGAGACTTACAGTGAGGCGTATACTTACACATAAGCATACATATTATCAGTAGTCACGATCAGTCGATCATAGCAACAAAATTGAAGGAGGCCGCCAGGGTCCACAATCACCGTTGGATTTAATTAATAATTAAGGAGGGTCAAACTTTGACCATCTGACCAGACCAGGACTACCTGAACCCCGATCCCTCCTTGACTCTCTGACTTTTACATTAAATGTTCCCTCTTCTAGTTAAGAAATGGAACCAACTCCTTGCTACGTTCTTCAATTTGTTGGGGACCTTGGGGTTAGTTGGTGTTGTTTTTATTTCAATTTTGTACTATTTTTAGTTCTTGGCTTTTCCATTTTTTACTGAGTTAATAATTAAATATAAGCATTATGCATGCAGGTATCTCGTGAGTATTAATTTGATGATACTTTACAACTTCTCTGCAAAAAGTTGACTCTTGAATTCACCAATCATATATATAATCAATTGTCTTTTCTTCCTCGATCTCTTCGCATGTGATTCATATATTTAGAGCATCTTGTTTCTACATGTTATTTTGTACTATGTTACAATTTGGTCTCTTCGTAATTACTACATCACATGCATGCACATTTCTCACTCTGCATGTTAAAACTTACGAAAGTTTTGGGCTGCTCAAGTCGCGCGAGTAATTGTGTTATTTTGTATGTGGAGTAGAAAATTTTTGGGATGTTAATGGTTATTTGAGATTCGAATTTCACTCACCTTATCTTGTAATTAGTGTGCAAGGATGTTCCCCACGTTATATGTCGAACACATACTCAGAGGAAACAATGCGATGTCTCATTAATGGAGTTGAGGCTTTTAATGAACAGTGTGAAATTGTGAATCCCTATCCAAATTAGAAATTAATAACAAATATTTGCTTGCCGGCCTAATCATGTTATAAGCTAAATTAATGTAGGATCACATGATAACAGCAAAAATACTTTTGCTGATATTTTATTTCAGAAGCCTTTTAATTTCTAAATGCATGCTTGATCGCTTCTTAATTTATATATACTGCGAACAAAATTCATATCAGAAAAAATGTGTACTAACTGAAGTATGCATATGTTAATCTCATTGAAGATTGGAGTTCTTTTGTCTTTGATTAAAATTAATTTACACTTGAAACGATAGACAAAGATCATTCGAAAAGCTTTTAACTGATATCTTATCATAATGTTGCTTAATAACTATTTTATAATAAGCGAAAATATATATTATATAAAGTATAATTAATCAATCATTTTAACTCCATTCCCAAATATAAGAAAGTGTTCCGTATTCCTGATATATACATTCTATCATTAGATCCTGATGATCATGTGTATGGACCAACTAACAAGACAAAAGTAAATATACTTGTGAAAAAAATTTGATGTAAACGGATGAAAGAGTATATACTATAAATTCGACCCAAGATTTTGCTTATACGTGTATATATATATATATATATATATATATATATATATATATATATATATATATATATATATATATATATATATATATGAGTAAAGATCTAATGGGCAACTGTGCTTATCTTATGGTAAACGACCATGACATGTGACGCTATTTGATTAATCTATAGTTTTAATACTATTAACAAGAAGTCACAACATTCTGTCACGTGTCCAGATGCTTATTAGATCATCTTCTACACATATGTGTAGTCTCGATCTAGTTTAGGATCCTAGTTCCGAACCATATTACAATTAGGAATGAGCTAAAAGACAAAAAAATATATGTAAATTTCAAAACATTATAGGATAAAATACATTGCATTAGAGTCTGTGTTTTTTTTTTTTTGTCTGTTAGTTTATCCTTGAATTTAATATGGTCAGAGATCCCTGATTGAAACACACACATATATACAGTGCAGATGCTTTCATTTTTTTATACAGACACTCTATTAAGCCATATAATTTAATAATATATCTGCATAAAGAAAAATGAGCGATTTCGACATGAAAGAATTATTATATATATGTATAAAAGATACTGTATATGGTAATATGTAGATGGTCCCACATGTAGATGTACATATTGAGTATAGGATTATGGATGGAACTCTGACAGGCCGAAGAGGAGAGAACAGAGAAGCATGTTGAAGAAGCGGTGGTGGTAGATATGATGAGGGAGAAGGAAGCTAGAGCTTCAGCGGTGGTATTAAATGGATTTGGATTTAAAGCAGCGGTGAGTTTGTTTGTTTGTTTTGTCTGATGGGAGACAATATTTCATTTCCTGTAAAGCATTTACCGGCAAAAAGATTTGACCAACACAGAAACACATAGCATTAATTAATAATATCAACAAAATTAACATCATTCACTTTGAGGACAGACTCACTGACAATCATATAGATCTACCAGTACCACACGTACCAATCGATTGCTGCTTTGGTGGTGGGTGCCTCACCCCCTCTCTCTCTCTCTCTCTCTCTCTCTCTCTCTCTCTCTCTCTCTCTCTCTCTCTCTCTCTCTCGTATTTCTTCATACGTGGTCAGATTTTATTGGAAGTTCAGTCGAGCCCAAATTGTGTAGTTGGATGATGGGTTTCCTTTGGTAGGTATACTTCATGTCTGGGGTCCAAATCCAATTAGTAAGATCCTTTAAAGCATGGGTTTGGATGAACACATAATCCAATTACATAATGAGTAGTAATATTCGATCCCTTCGGCTTATTTCATTCATCTCTATTTTTTTCATTTTGATTTAAACCCGTCTACATAACCTAGAATTTTCAAATTTTAACCTTTCTTTTTCTTTCTTTCTATGATTAAAAACTGATGAAAACTTTGCATCTTTTGATCTTACGGCATTCCTTTGATGCTCATGAATGACTTCATAATTCCGCAATACTGTGCATTAAGATTGTTCATCTTGTTTGTGCATTGTCAAGCTTAATCTTGTGCACATAACATTGATTAGGCGGGCTGCAATTTCATGGCTCGGTTTGATGCATAAGTGACTCAAATAAGATGACCAGTATCAAATTTTTTGGATTCCTCGTATTAAAAACTTTGAAACTAATATTGCCTCTTAAGCTAATTCTATTATGCAACAAGAAAACAAAAATTTGCCGTTGCTAGCAACAAATTGCTAAACAAGGACTGTTGGAAAAAAGAATTTGATGAATAAATAATCTTATAAATAAATAAAGTTAATTAAAGTGTAGAAGCTAATGAGATAAATTATGAGGGTCAAATATCACCGCTCATACATATTTTGAAGCACACGAGATGAATTTCTCAAAAGTGCCTTTTCCTAGTTTAGCACGAGGCTATGTAACTTTTAACTACACATCAATTAGTTTGCAAATGGCGAAATGCAGGCCAATATATGCGCTGCTTAGGCCACTACAGAATAGGAGGGTAAGGTGAATTTATTTTGACAATCCAATTCCAAACTGATCCAAGTACCACAAATGCATAACATATCATAACTAACTCCCAAAAAGAGCAAAACAACAGACCAAACTAAGAAAAACTAACCTAAAAAGAAAAAACAAACTCAGATTTTGTACAGAAACAAAGGAACAACGACCCCAAACGCAACTAATCTTATATATCTGTCCTGTTGAATATCCAATTCACTGTCTCCTTTATCAGCAAGAAGATTAAAGAAGATGCGTCTAGCATTGCTTTTCCTTCAAACATCAAATTAAAGTTCAAGGACCCAGTTCAAAAACAATTATACTGAAGATGAAATTGCACCAAGGAAAAAAGATAGTCAAGTGCACCTAGACATGCCAGTACAGAAGTCCATCATACTGATAGGCTAGCTAATAGGAGAATTAATAAAGATAAGATTTCTTAAACTTGAACTAAATACAATAAAAATCGAAGAATGACACAAATGGGAAACGTGCATTTCCTTTTGTCCTTCCCCTAGCAAAGAAACAATAGTGGATTTTTGCATTTCCTTTCTCTGAACTTAATACCTGTACTAGTGTGGCCACCGGTGAAATTGACCTTACAACTGAATTTGTTCAGTAAAATATTCTGTACCCTTTGAGTAATTCATTCCTGTATCTGCTAGTTCACTAAAACAATATCTCATATATATATATATATATATATATATATATATATACTGTGGCAAGCCTGCTAGAGTTCAAAATCAGCAGTAAGCATGGTTTAGTAAGCATGGTTTGAGGAGAGGGCATGATGTAAGTTATATTAAATGAGCTACTTTGACTCATTCTCTGAAAGTTTATTCCTCATATCCTTAAGAGCATCCACAACTTCAGAATCAAGATTGTGCTTTAACAATCTGCCTTGAAAGGAATGCGATCTGAAAAACAAATAAAAAAGAAAAATAAAAAATAAAATTTCAGATATGGTCAACTCAAAGACTTAGGTATAGGAAAAGGGACCACCAACAGTATGAGGAGCTGACCATGTAACTTAACGAAATGGAATGCAGTGAAACTGGCCCCTCATGTATAGACCCACACAAACAACTTATGCAAATGGGCAACACACAAACATATGGTAAACTAAGAGGCAAACACACATAACCGGAACAACTTGACAAACTTAGATGTATTTATCATTTTAGACCTTTGTTCTTGAAACATCCTCTCGACCTCCTTTTGTGATGCTTTAATCTATACATCATCAAAGAGACAAAATTAGTATAAACAATGAACGGACAATAGTTAGTTGATATATGATGATTTAAAGATCAAATAATGATAATATTACACGGAGATTTATACAACAAAGTTTTAAATTAAACAAAAGATAAAAATTTCTTAACTAAGCTGAAAGTAGATATATGAATTCCTACACCTTATGACACTATTTTACATGTAGAACACTTATGGTCATTAAATTTTTAGAAAAATGAGCTTCAATAAGCAAAAATATGAACTTTCTTATCACGCAAAACTTCAATTTGTTATGAAGAAAAGAAAAGCAAGAACAATACCAAAAATGTCATTATAGTGACCAGTGAAATGCCAAACTGCCCACACATGAAAGAATAACAAGTTTAACAACCTTATAATAAATAATCAAGCTGACCTCAGAAACCAATGCCTTGGAACTCCAGATAAAGGCTCCCTGGAAATGATCAGGTAAGTTCACTAGCTCACATACAGGGCAAAAGTAACCAATTTTGATATGCATTAATTGAGTGAAAATTCTTTTATGCTAAGATGCTTACCACTTACTGTTTCAACCATTCATTAGAAATGAACATACTGAACCACTCCAATTATAAAGCACTAACCAACATCATATTTTGAAGCACAAAGATGAGATGGAAAAGGAAACTAAAAGAATATTCACAACATATCTCATGATTACTACGAAAACTCAGAGCAGAGCGCATACCGCTCCATATGCTGCATGCTGCTGCAAATGATCAGAAGTCACAACCCAAACTTTGGGGCATCCATCCTCTCTCAAAGCTACTATCTGTCACACAAACATGATTCGAGCCTGCTAATCAGAAAACAGCAGTAAAATCACACTTCAAACCAGACTAACGATATACGTACAGAAGGCATAACGTAATAATTCCCACAGCACCACATTATGATTTGACCTTTTCTAACAAAATAAGAAAAAATAAATTTGGGAAAAAATAAGCACGGTTCATCACAAAAGGTTACTCATTTGGGTGATTGCTGACTTTTTTTCTTTTACGTGCAATTTAAAAGTGTTCCGGGAATCAATAAGAAGAACTTAAACGAATATTCTGATAGAATGCCAATAAATTTATACTAAATTTCTACCTCAATATGCAATGTATGCAACAGAGAGTCAAGTGAGATCCAATGAAAGGGAAAGAAATTGATCTAGGGGAAAAGATCTTTATGGTAAAGGACAAAATACAAGAGGAATCATTAACGGACATAGTAGTCATAAATTCCTCAGGTTTTAAACCGAAAAATTCTATCATTTACATTGTGACGTAGGAAGTCTAAGATTTTTTTACCTCTTTTTCAATCCAAGCATCAGCACACGTTTCTCCGGAAAAAACTATGTCAACGCTGCACCATTATGAATGCTTAATATCACAGATTTGAAACGAAGTTTAAATGCCAAGGAAATTTCAGTTAACAGTAGAACATAAAGAAATTCAACCAGTAAAATAATGACTGTCAAAATAGTTAATCAGCACCAATTAACCCACTTTTTGGGGTTAATAA
This sequence comes from Clausena lansium, assembly GCA_030449835.1. Classification (NCBI taxonomy): domain Eukaryota; kingdom Viridiplantae; phylum Streptophyta; class Magnoliopsida; order Sapindales; family Rutaceae; genus Clausena; species Clausena lansium. Next base: position 391,277 of record JASUUF010000146.1, on the reverse strand, counting down.
CATAGATAGATATACGGCCTCCTCTGCTTTTCTTGCCAAGAGAAGCTGCGAACAATTACAAGGTAATTTTTCTTTTTTCTAGTTGTATACCAAAACATAAAAAATGTAATCTGTTGAGTAATTATTATACCATAAACTTGAATAGATAGAAATAGGTAGAAAATAATACTTGATCTCTAACAAGTTCATTTTATCATCAGAAGCCCACTTCATGAATTTCCAGTCAAGAGTACAAAGATACAGTCAGATGCAATAAATTGTGGAAAAGTAAAAGTTGCCAATCAAGACTGAGCATCATTCAATCTGACCAACCGATATGCACAGCAGGATCATGGAACCTTTTGTGTCCAAAAATACTAACAACAAGAAATGTGTATATGTAACATAGGTCTATCAACTGGATATAAAGCACATTCCGCAGTAGGATATCACAGAAAACAAACAATTCTGCAGACAGAATTGAACTTGAAGAATAAAAGAGTTAGAAAATGATAGAAGCATGGTTTAGGTTCATAAATAATACCCTATAAACTCTTCCTTGTGTGTTGGCAGTCCAGACATCAAGGCGTCAAACACAACAACTACTTTCACCTCTGTAAATATTTCAGAAATAATAAAATGAGGTTGCAACATCAACAGAAAGAAAACAATTAACAACCAAGTATTAGGATTACGATTTGAGTCGAATTTGAGTCAACAACATATCTTATAATTGAAATATTGCAACATACATGTATGAAAAATAATAGTTGCACCTATTTTTATTTATTTTTTTATCTTTATATTTCTCTAATGTATGGCTTCAGTGCTGTAAAATTTTTGGTTGGAAAAATCAGTGGAGAAAGACCATATGGTCAAATCTAGTAAATTCATCTGACTTCGCTTCATTTTGTTCATGTACTAACACTTTATTTGACAATTTGACACTGCAACTTTTAATTTGAGACTACTACGAAACATTAAAGCAATAACAGGTCTCTGGGGAAAACATTCAAAGAAGAAACTTTGATAGCAAAATTTAAAAATGTAGGAAAGTAAGCATAGGGAGCAATGTTAAATTTTCTTCAGGTATCTACTATTAAAGTATATCCAATCACAAGTTAAGCAGTAGAAATATATCTGTCAATTAGGTTATACGTATGCATGATTCTTGTATAGCCCAAGCAAGGCTGCATCACATTTGAACAGCTGCAACATACAGAGAAGCCCCTTATAGAAGAAAAAAGAGATAAAAAATACAAACCTCGTATCATACTAAATTCCACAAGTTCCTCAATTAGCTTCTGACGAGCAACATCTAGCCTTCCTTTCATAAAATGTTTCTTCAGCTTTGGCCAATAGCCACAAACATTATACCCATCAACAAGTAAGACAGGAACAGCATTATCTATACCCTGGTTTGTACTGTAAATAAAAGAGAAAATCCTTTAATAGAAGGTTAAGAGGGGATCAATGAAACAACAAACAAGGCAAATAGAAGAAACCTGGATAGTATATTACTAGTAAAGATTTGTGGTAGGATCACGGTAAAGATCTGTATCTTCTGGCAATTCCTCCTTCTCAACCTTTTTCCTGCGGTAACTAGTTGAAGGCCTAGGAGTGCTAGACTTCCTCCTTTGAAACTCCTACAAGGGCTTACTTAATTAAGATGAAAGATAAAACTGATGCTGGTTTTAGATATGTCAATAAAAAACCAACCTTCCATAATCTCAAGAACTGCAAATTTTGCTTCACATTAGATGTAATTCTTGGAGGTGTTGGCTCTGAATCCTATCAGCAAAAAGCCAGTTAGAGGCAACCTAAATTTGACAAAGAAAATAGTATACCAAAAGAGACAAAGTATTTACAAATATAAAGGAAAAAAAAAATTATGAATCAAACACTGCTCCTACTCTGGAACATACATTAATTTGCCAAAAAATTAAAAAAGGCCTTTAAACCAAACATTATAATCCCCATTTTCTATTGCTACGGAAATTGATTAAGAGAATACAAAATAACAACCTATTGTTGGCTCCTCAGGAACACATACTTACTTTTACTCCTTTTTTCCACTACCAAGGGTGATATGCTCATGTAAGGCACTTTCTGGTTCGGGAATCTACCTCTACAAGCATCAGCAATCTCTAAAAGTCTAATGATCATTTTCAGCTTCCATATATTTGCTTACAATTGTAAACCATTGCATCACATATTATTATGATCATTCAATAAGAATATATTAAATAAACTAAAACAATCATCTTCTGCATCATGATCATGAGCAGCCAACAACTGAAGATTGTTGATATATAAGAAAAACGAAAAATTAAGACACCCATATGAGCTAAACACTTACAACTAAAATTAACTACTTTGGAGCATCCAAAACTTATTGAACTTATTGAACTATATCACACAAACCCTTTAAAGGAGAGTCTATGATATGCTAAATTCAGTTCATAAAATTAAAAAAAAAAGTCCACTAAAAAAGACCAACTTTCCAATCAAACAAGAGAAGATTGCGAATTCAAACAAAGAAACGATGAAAGAACCTTAGAAGAAGAAGAGGATTGGGACTTGTTGTTGCTCTTTGCCATTACAATAACAATCTTGAATGAAGATGAAGGTAAACAAGAATTCCCACAACCACCAAATGGAAATGTAGCTGTTTTCATGGCCTCTTGCTCTGCTTAGTTCCTTCGGCTTCTTATTACTGTTTCATTTACTTCTTCGTGTTCTATCATTTTCAACCAACCTCTTCCAGTAAAGGCTGATGCTTTCATGTGTTATTGGGTCTGTTGTTCAGGCCATGAAATGGGATTTGTGGATATCGTTGGGACAACTGTCCCGATGGAAAACAACTCGCTTGTTATACTTGGAACTTTCAGGTAAAAGATAAATCGTTTTGTCGTTGATAAATAAAACATATAAATGACAAATAGCTCAAGTATGTATACTGTAAACGACAAGACGTTCAATAAACTGGAACTGCAATCAATTTCACTTTCACATGTTGGGCTGGCCCATTGTATTTGGTAGGAACACCGAGTAACCAAGATAAATTTTGGAACACCACTATCCATTATTTCGTTATCTTATGTTAAAGTGTTCTTACGGTTGTGGATATTAAATTTTATTAAAATAGAAAAAAAATTATTAATTAGACTTAATAATATAATTTTATTAGATTATTAAATTATGCTATTTAATAATTTTTATGCTCATTATATTATTAAGTAGCATGATTTAATAATTAATTTTGGAACACCACTGTTTAGTATTTCGTTATTCTATGTAAAAGTGTTCTTACGATTAAGGATATTAAATTTTATTAAAGTTAGAAAAAATTATTAATTAGACTTAATAATATAATTTTATTATATTATTAAATTATGCTGTTTAATAATTTTTATGATCATTATATTATTAAACCACACAGTTTAGTAATTTTTCTGAATTTTCCAAAATCTTAGATTAGAATATTTGTATCCTTTGTAATATTTGAGTAATTAAAAGAACCGTCTAATAGTATATGTACAAAAAATTAACATAAAATTTCATATAAAAGATAAAAAAAAAAAAATTTGTTTTGTAATAAATTCTTTTTTTTGTTTTGGTTGTTTTCTAATGATGATATACTACTTATTGTACACGCATTATTATTATAATTATAATTCTGTTTGACCTCTACTGGTTTTTATTTTTTCTTGTCCTGTAATTGTTGTACGGCATATATATGTAAATGTAATTAGTGTTTCTTTAAGGAGCTCAAGAATTCAAAATTGAATGAAAATGCATAGTTACACGTTCCCAAAGGCCAAAAGAGTCTATATCTTTATCTATATATATACACATTTTCGTACTACGGAGTCAACGCTTTGTTTTTTAATACTAGTATTATTAGACTTTTCAGTAAAAAAAATTCATATTCATCGCAGACGAACGACAAGTCATACTACTCACTCCGTCGGCATTCAGCAACCAACTTCAAAACTACGTAACCTCTCCAAAGATTCATCAACGTCATCCAAATTCCAAAATGCAAAATGATCATTACAAAACATTATCCCAATCCATCCAATTCATTATCATATCATAATCCTCTGATTATAAAATCCCCTTCACTGTAATCCAAAAGATCGAGTATAAGTTTTTTTTTTTTTTTTTTAATTTTTACGGAATGACGTCAGAAGCCAAAAAGGATGAAGAAGCAGTGTGCGTGACCGGAGCCAACGGGTTCATCGGCACGTGGCTAGTCAAGACCCTTTTAGACAACAACTACACTTCCATAAACGCCACCGTTTTCCCCGGCTCCGACCCATCTCACTTGTTCGCCCTCCCCGGCGCCGGCGATGCCAACTTGCGAGTGTTCGAGGCCGACTTGTTGGACTCCGGCGCCATTTCGAGGGCGGTTGAGGGATGCAAGGGTGTATTCCACGTGGCGTCTCCTTGTACGCTGGAGGATCCTGTGGACCCGGAGAAGGAGCTCCTTCTGCCGGCGGTGCAAGGGACGCTCAATGTGCTTGAGGCTGCTAAGAGGTTTGGGGTGAGGCGCGTGGTGATCACGAGCTCCATTTCGGCAATTGTGCCGAATCCCGGGTGGAAAGATAAGGTTTTTGATGAGACTTCGTGGACTGATCTTGAATATTGCAAGTCACGAAAGGTAATTTTTTCCTATCAAAGTTCCTATTTTTATTTTTTAATTTTTTTATTTGGTTAGTGAAATTTATAATTATAAATGTGGTTTGTTGAGTGATCAATAGTTGTAGTTATTTTTAGCTGAAGAGAATGCTGATGAAAATTTTGGATGATTGTTTGCTTCTAAATTTTGTGGGTTTAATTTGTGAATTACAAGTGAAAGATATGCTCCAAAAGTGCTTTTGGTTTGCCAAAATCGATTTTGAGTAGTCGGAAGCTTGCTTTGTGTCTCTTTGTGGTATTTGGTTGAACTAGGCAAAAGCTTTTCTTGATAGAATAGCACTTGGTGCTTAGTATTTGAAGAAGCCAAAACAGCAAAGCACTTAAAGTGGTTTTTTTTTATTTTAAAAAAAAAATGCTTTAATGAACCACTTTCACTTGAAAAAACTTGCTTTTGCAAAAAGTAATTACATGACAAAGGAGATTTGCCAAGTTTCACTTGCAAAAACTTGCTTTCGCGGGAAGTAATTATATGACTAATTTCATCAATTAAATACATGGATGGATGATAAATTTCTTTTTGCAAAAAAGAAAAATGCTGGTATGGTGAGATTATAAGATTATAGGTTCTTCCCTTGTTTTGTGATCCTGGAACTCAAATTGATAAAAGACCAATCCGCATCTATGCATATACAGTATTTCCGAGTGATTTAAAATACCCAGTTGTGACAGCCTTTTATCTGTTGTATACATCTGATTTTGTTTATTACAAGTTTTGTGGGATTTTAATTGTTTATGCTGCATTTCTATTCCCTTGATTATGGCAGAAGTGGTATCCCGTGTCAAAGACATTGGCAGAGAAAGCTGCATGGGAATTTGCTGAGAAACATGGGGTGGACATTGTGGCCATCCATCCTGCTACATGTCTGGGCCCACTCATCCAGCCTTATTTGAATGCGAGCTGTGCTGTACTACAGCAGTTGTTGCAGGGTTCAAAAGATACTCAAGAGTATCACTGGTTAGGAGCCGTGCATGTTAAAGATGTAGCAAAGGCGCAAGTGTTGCTATTTGAATCTCCTGCTGCTTCTGGTAGATATCTATGCACAAATGGTATCTATCAGTTTGGTGACTTTGCTGAAAGAGTCTCTAAACTCTTTCCTGAGTTTCCAGTTTACAGGTTTGTATTTCAGTCACCCTCATGCTTAATATTATTGCTTGCTATTTCATATTATCATAGTTACTGTTACCCTCTTCTATATTATACTTCCACATGAAAAAAAATGGTGTCATTTTTCTATTAAGTGGCCGTATGATGCAGAGTTTGGTAGCTGTCATTCCCAATGATAGGAAAAATAAGGCTACTATCAATTCTCATGAGAATCACCGGGATGAAGTGTCACTGTGTTAATCACAAATTAACTGATTTGGCATTAAGTGTCACTATGTTAATCTGAAAATTGATTTGAGAATCAAGTCTATATTTGACCTGTTAGTACTTAACATCTGTTTGAATCATGAGAAATCAGTCATTATTGTTTTTAGCTATCACACGAAGGTGTATGTTTATTTAATTGATTTTTGATATTTTTGGTGGTGCATTGGCAAAAGTGGCAATGTTGGTGGGGGCATGAGAGGTTACCAGAATAGTTAAAGTCTTACTCTTTAAAATGATATCATGACATGGTCTTGTGTAACATGACCACATCCTTTAATTTTATGTTTTACTTTATAGATTCCCATTCCTTGTTATGTTTTTCTTTACTCTTTACCCGTTGCCTTTTCTGGAACGTAGCTAAGAGATTATTAGGAAGATCGGCTTAAATGGATGAGAGGTGAAGTTGAATTGGTTTTTGATTGTAGAGGGAGAAATGGTAAAAGAATTTATTACAGAAACTGACAACACTCAATTTCAGTAGTCTTTCTTGGGGGTTGGTCATTTTGAGTGATCGGTAGGAAAATTCATATTCTAACATGGTGATCCTAATTGAAGGTGATAATTGCACCGTATGTGGTGCACAGTTGGACATAAACATAAAATTTCTCTCTTAAATTATTATGACTTTCTAGTGCTTATCCTTTCATGGTTATGGTGGAACCCTTGGGAGCTTCTCTTATTTGAAATTTTGTTTCTTTATGCCCACTTTTTATGAGCCTCTCACCATTGATTACATGTGTCCACTTTATGAAGTGGAACTTTTCTTTTCCCTTATATGTGTCCACTAAGAACTGGAGCATTTTCCATCACCAATAATTCAGTTCTTGATGGATACGGTAGAATAACAATATTCATCTCTGATAAATCTGTCAATTCAATTGCTTTGTTTAGTTTGCCTTCAATATTACATCTTTGTCTCTGTTTAGCCTTGGTGAAGAAGCTTTACATTTTATATGCTGCCGAGACATCCTTTTGAAGCATCCTTTGAACAAAATGCAAATGGTTAATTGTTTCGTATACTATTTCCGCATTAATATAGAATAAAAAATCAAGAATTGTTTTACTTATGAAATGGTTCTTCTATTGCGTTTGACAGAACTTTAGAAATTTAGGAATACTATGTTTGTGTTTACAATTTTCAAGACCTGCGCTGGAACCAGTAATTCAGTGGTAAAACTCAAGTAACGTTTTTTTAAATGGTTTTCTCTCTGTTTCTACTGGTTAAAAGTATAGGCTTATAGTGTCTTTAGATTTCAAAGGTATATGCATCAAATCAGTGATTTCCTTATTCTGCTTCTTGAGGCTTATTTGATGGTTTCCTAAATGGATTTGATCTCATGATTACCAATCATTAAACATATCTTCAATTAAATTGTTGGGTGCATTGGTACTGATTTGTAGTTTTTGTCAAGTGGGGGTTCATTATTCTTAAAGAAAATGCTTCCATGAACATCCTTTCATGAGAGAAAATTCCTTTGTACTTCGAGACATTTGAAAGTCATGCCAGTTGATGATGTATGCCACAAGGAGAAAAAAAAAACAAAACAAAACAGGACAACCTGGATGTCTAGTTATGCATGTATCAAGACAAGAGAAATATTAATTGATATAACAAGAATTTATCCTTTGCTATTATTGGCCATTTTGAACTTTTCTTGGTTTTGTTCCAGAATAGTTGATTTTTTTTCTTTTTTTTTTTTCCTCGAATGTAATTAATACTTTCTTCCAATTAGTTCAAAGTTGTTTAATAACTTGGATGACAAACAGGTTCAATGGGGAAACTCAACCAGGTCTGATTCCTTGCAAAGATGCGGCCAAGAGATTAATGGATTTGGGGCTAGTTTTCACTCCCGTTGAAGATGCTGTTCGTGAAACTGTAGAAAGCCTGAAAGCTAAAGGCTTTTTGGGGCAGCAAATGTCACAATCTTAGTTCGTTTTTATTTTCCTGGTTCAGGGTGGAGGGTGGGAGGCAAGAGGGGGCCTGGCCCTGGTGGTTAGGTGCTAATATTTTTCAAATTTTTGTTTCTTTACTTAGTTGTCAGTAATTATGAATGCAATAAAGTCATTAAACTTTCCTGATATAAATTAATTTATCTTTCTCTTTCATCATTCTTATGTTCGGAAAGGAACTTTATTCCTTAATCTTATTATTATTATTATCCTTCAAAATACTGACCATTACCATTTAATCATTACTCTTTGTTGTAACTTCTATGATTCAATGAATGAGTTACGAGAAACCAGAAGCCTCTCATACACACCCAGAAAGCATGTGAAAATCTGCTGAATGAGTCCAAAGGCTTTGTTTGCCACACAGAACACAAGATTAAATTATAACCTGCATCTATAGGCTTCCGAAAGGAAATGGGTGATGAGATAGAACTTTACTATTTTTGCTGGAGGCAAAAGTTTGTCCATCTTTGATGTAAATTAAACTATGCGAAAGCAAAGGGCACGTGATTGAGGACCTTATCGTTCTTTTTTAGTAGGGTCTTTGACACCCATTAACAGGCAAGTTTAGTTAATCCACTGAGTTCAATTCAATTCAATTCCCTCTTATTGCTTTTGGTTTTTAGTCTTTTCCCCATCTGCCTCTTCATTTTTTAAAAGCCACCAACACTCCATGTGCATCAACTTCTTTACTCTTTGTTCTCGCTGCTTTCTTCCAAGTAAAGAATCTGATCTTTTATCTACGGATTGAACAAGAGAACAAAGAGAGAGAAAGTGAGAGTTGCTCTTCTAATCATGGAGGTTCCTCTGGCATTGCATGTGCATCAATCAATTCTCCCCACTTCCCATTATTTTACACTTCTATCCAATCTTTAATTTTCTCTCTTCATCATATATATACGTATATATACATATACATATCCTTCGTTCATTATCTAGAAGTAGAAAGAAGCCTGTAGAACAATTCTTAATCCTACAATGAACAGTCCGGCCCCTTGTTGCCGATCCTGGTGAGTACTTTTCTGACCATTTGATCCCTTAATCCTATTTCCTATAACAATTCGGATATGGGAATTTGTTTTTTCGTGTTGTTTCTTTCTTTTGAATGTCTGTGAAGGTCCATAAGTGAGGACTCATTGAGAAGATATGTACACTTTGCAAGTGAGAGCTGCATACAGGAATTGTTATCAGCTTCAGACTCGAACAGGTTTGGAAATGGCGATGATGGATGGAAAGTTCTTACTCTTGACAATGGAGTAGAGATATCAAAGAGAAGGTCTGGTTCACTTCACACTTTCCGAAGCCGGTGGCTGCTCAAATCAGTCTCACCTCAGCAATTCATCACTGTTGCCAATGCTATAGATGCTGCCAAGGTGATGATCAATTCTTGGCCCTTGTAAAACATAAATAACGGGTCGATATTGATTAAAGTATCATTGTAATTGTGTAAAACAGATATAAGTTGGTCCAACACAATGAAAAGAGAACTTTTGTCCTTAAGCATACATGCATGTGATTCTTTTATGTTTAGTTGTCTTCATCAGGAAGACAATTTACAGCTATTTTGGGGCAAGGATTTAAATAGATTTTTTTTTTTTTTTTATATATATGTTTATGGAACTTGGAATTATATAAGAAAGCAACAGCAATGGGAGTAACTATTAATGCGCAAGTATATTTACTTTAATTCTTATCATTGCTGTCAAATTTGCTTACAACAGCAATGGGATTCCGATCTGGTTGAAGCCAAGTACATTAAAGATCTTGAAGATAACCTGAGCATAATCCGACTTAGGTTCGGGGAACACTCGAAGCCGCTCTTTAGAAACAGAGAGTTCATAGTCTATGAACGCCGCGAAACCATGGAAGATGGTACCCTTGTAAGTAAAACAAAGAGGGCTAATTATTGTTTTTTTTTTTTTTTTATGTTCATGACATATAAAAATTTTTCTGGGGATTTTAGGTGGTAGCGGTAGCTTCACTGCCAAAAGAGATAGCAGCAGGATTGCATCCGAAGCAAAATAATTCAATAAGGGGACTGTTGCTTCAATCAGGATGGGTTGTGGAGAAGCTTGAAGATGACTCATGTATGGTCACTTATGTCGTTCAGGTAAATTAAAATACATGTATTGCAAAATTTATATATTGCCATATTGATTAAAACAAAGTTCTTTTATATCTTTTCTGTTTCTCAGTTGGATCCTGCGGGATGGGTTCCAAAGTGCTTTGTGAATCGGCTTAACACAAAACTGGTTATGATCATTGAGAATCTGAGGAAGCTAGCACAAGCTTGTCCAACAAATAGTGATACATGAATTTTCATTCCTTTTGTGTAAAATGATTAAAACTTAAGATATAGTAATGTTTATAGTGATGAAAAATTCATTAACTCTCCCTCAATATTTGAATTTGCTTTACTCTAGCTTGCTGGAGCTTATAAAGAAAAATATATCGGTTGCGTTTTTGTTTAATGTTAAAAATACAACAGTCTAAAGTGTTTTGTAAATACTCACAACCACAATCCAATCACTAGTGATTCTATTTTTTGTCGCAATGATAGATTAAAAATCAAATGACCACGTCAACTCCAAACGTAACATAAATTCAAATTTTGAATCTCACCAAGAATAAATGCTTTAGATATGTATGATTGTAATAAAGTGGTCTTAAAATATTAATTATGATTAACATAAGAAAGATGGTAATTGTGAGCACTTTCACTAGAGATGATATTTAATAATAATAATAATAATAACTTTTAGAAGATAGTACCAAATAACCACTAATATGTAAAAATAAACTTTAAAGGCACTTGCGATTATTTGGCATGTGGATGTTGGACCACTAGTTTCTGGGTGATCATGTTTCTTCCCCTTTTTTTTTTTTTTTTCAAACTTTCAATTAGTTGTTCTTGTCCTTGGCTAAGAAACAAATAAAAGAAAAAATTTAAATAAACCTAGAAAAAAGGCTAATTATGTTGTGTTTAAGGGATTCCTTAAAAAAGCAAAAAGATAGATACTGCTTTTATGAAAAGCAGAAGTTCAAATAATTTAAGGACCGCCTTGGAGCTTAGTAAATTAATTAAATGCGGTTCCTTTAATTGATAATTAAAAGGAAAAGCAGAAGTTCAAATAATTAAGGACCGCCTTGGAGCTTAATAAATTATTTAGATGTGGTCCCCTTAATTGATAATTGGCATTGCATATGCATTCATGGAAATGCCATCATTTTAGTTCCATTTCGGCCATCAAAATAATAAGGGAAAGCTGATTTTATCTTTTTGAGGAGAGAAATGAACTCTTTGTCTTTATTAATAATAAGCTTCAGGTTTCGAGGTGAGACTAAATTGGACTGTATATCGGCGCATATAAAATTTATACATAACAATTTTTTCAAAAAAAAAAAAAAAAAGGAAAAAAATGGGATCTCTAGTGTTGATCCAGGAGTGGAAAATTGAAATAATCAACAAATTATAGAAAAATATATAAACAAATTTTATGGGTGTGTGAAAGTGTATAATAAACATCACACATGGGACAACATAGAGAGTTTGATAACATATATATGGAGCTCAGCCAGCTACTTTTCTGGTTGCTTGAAATGTAATCAAAATTATGGCCTGGGCCTGCCTTAATTACAAAAATATCTGCACACAGTCACACACATATATATAAAAGATTAACCTCTCCCATGTTCCAATTTGCTAACACATATTGCAATAAACAAATAGAAAAATCCCTCTACTTGAAGGAGAGATTATCACTTGGGATTGCAACCAATTATAATTAACATTCTTAATGAAACAAATAAATATATTCTATACCAGCGATCGAGTCAACTAAAGCCTAATGGCCTCATGGCTGTTGGAGTGAATAACTTTTAAACCTTTTATTAACCAGATACTTTTTGGAGGAAAAAAAATAAGAGAAGATGAATATTTGTTGAACTTGGAGCTTTTTCTTTTTGTCTCTTTTTTAACACTAGTATTTACATTATAAATTTACAAATATTACAATAAAACATCCCTAATTAATTAAATTAATATTATGTTATGATCCCATCTAAATATTTGAGTCTAAGATGGATTAGATCTATTTTCTTTGCACATATAAAAAGACTCCAACTCTTTCATATTTGCGTCACATTAAGATCAATTAATATCAAATGCAAGACCAAAATAGAAACATTAGATGGAAATCTTATATAATTAATTTTACTACTATATTAATTAATGAAGAGAAGATATGAGTCAAGATCCGAAGAGAGTGCAAAAGTTGGCAATTACTAGTGCATGTTATGTAATAAATAAACAAATCAAGCTTTCACAAATTTTCTCGAACGTCCAAACCGCCTGGTAACAATGGCCAATGTCTCACTTGAGTTTGAGTACATGAATCTCTTGATCATCACCACACTTATAATGTTGGTTATTTCACTTCTCTTCATCACTCTCTTCACAGCCCACAAATTTAACAAAGAAATCAAGATGGGTAATGGAGCTGATCAAGACTGTGTTAAAAAGAATGCACATAACAAGCTCAAGCTCAAAATGCTTCTGCTTGTTATACTGACAAATCTTCTCACAATTTACATTTTCACAGGCCCTTCTTTCAGCTTGAAGCTTAACAGTTACTCCAACCAGCTTACTCTTCCTCTATTGAACTCTACAGCTCTATTGAGTGAGCTCAGCTCTACAAAAATCGAGCTTGCTGCAAGTCATGGCATCATTGTTGAGTTGCAGCAGCAACTTAAGTCCACCAACTTGCTTGTACAAGCCCTTCTAATTGAGCTTACTAGAGAGTTTGTACATTCAAATGAGAAAGTGAGCAACATTAATTTGTCTACAGTGATGAGTAAGTTGAGTGATGATTTAACCGTTGGTTTGCCTGATGAGGTGAAGCTTGCTGTAGGTCCTCATAAGTTGCCACTTGGATACTCTCCGAGGATGGGATCCGATGAGGTGATTGCCCCGGTTGGAGCTGGATGCTTGAAGTTTCATGATGAGTTGGTGAAGTACATGACTTATGACATTGGTGGGGAGTGTCCTGTTGATGATGTTTTTGCACAAAGGCTTATGCTTAAAGGGTGTGAGCCTCTGCCTCGCAGGAGATGCAAGCCCACGTCTCCGGTCAATTATGTCGAGCCAACGCCTGTTCCGGATAGTCTTTGGGCAAAACCTGCTGAGACTAGTATCATCTGGGATCCATATTCATGCAAAAGCTACCAGTGTCTTATTGATAGGAAGAAAGCACAAGGGTACTTCGACTGCAAAGACTGCTTTGATTTGCAGGGCAGAGAGAAAAGTAGATGGCTCATTGACAATGGGAAGCTTGATTATGGTATTGATCAAGTTCTGAGTATGAAGCCTCTGGGGACAATCCGAATTGGATTTGACATAGGAGGGGGAACTGGCACATTTGCTGCTAGAATGAGGGAGAGGAATGTGACTATCATCACAACCTCATTGAATCTAGATGGTCCTTTCAACAGCTTCATTGCTTCAAGAGGCTTGATTCCGATGCATATTAGTATTTCCCAGAGGCTTCCATTCTTCGAAAACACACTGGATATAGTTCATTCAATGCATGTTCTCAGCAACTGGATACCAGATGCCATGCTCGAGTTCACACTCTATGATATATACAGGGTGCTGAGGCCCGGAGGGATCTTTTGGCTAGACCGTTTCTTCTGCTTTGGGTCACAGCTTAACGAAACTTATGTTCCAATGTTGGATAGAATTGGATTCAAGAAGCTGAGATGGAATGCTGGTATGAAGCTTGATCGTGGAGTCAAGAAAAATGAATGGTACTTTTCTGCTCTGTTGGAGAAGCCAATGACCTGAGGTATACAATGATATTCCATTTTGCAAAATGAACACTCTCTTTGTATGATAATTGTCTACAATTGATGATCAAATGCAAGATACTTTCATACATAGCTTTCATGGTTTTTGTATTGAGTTCAGATTATAATCAAAGAACAGAAAAATAGAAATGTAAAACAACATGAAGTAGAATTAATTCCAAACCACATAATCTCACACGAAATTTTTGGAAGAGAAGTATACATGCACTTCTTTACATAGTTTTTCTATCATATTCTCACAAGCAAAGAACTGAATGGCACAAACAATAACAAACTCTGTTGCATTTAGTACCTAAAGGTGATGCTACTAAATACAGAAGTACACTGATCTTGCCTAGCGTAACATTCAAAACAATAAGTGAATACTCACTGAGGCTCTGTTTTTGAATTTGGAAAGCCACCGCTATAACCATAATCAAAGCCTTCTTCATTGTTATACGGATGGTGGAAATTTCCCTTGCTTGCATCCTCATACCTTGCTGAAGAGCATTCTGATTCTGCATTTGGATTCAGACCCGCTTGCACCAAAATGCTCTCAATCTCCTTCACCACTTCACTCATTGTAGGCCTGTCATCTCCTGATTCTTGCACACATTTCAGTGCAAGATCCACGTACTTTTCGAAACCGTTCAGTGTCGTACTCAAACCAATGGTTGGGTCAATTAATTCATAAAGGTTGTATAGCTCTTTCTTCTTATCCATTGCCGTCCTTATCTCTCTCACAATGTATTTTCCACGCTCTATGGGTCTTCTTCCAGAAAGTAGCTCCAGCATCAGCACACCAAAGCTATAAACATCACTCTTTTCAGTCAATTGTTGTGTCATGTAATATTCTGGATCCAAATAGCCCTGCACCCAAAAAGATCCATTCTCAGGGCAGATAACATTGGTTCAGAATCCTCTGTCAATGTAAATATTTGCATGAATTCACATAATTTTCTAATCTAAACATGGTAGATGGAGTGTCCATGTGGAGATACTCACCATTGTCCCTTTAACTTGAGTAGTGATATGGCCCTTTTCACTATCACTCATAGATTTCGAGAGACCAAAATCAGCAACTTTGGCATTTAAGCGTTCATCCAGAAGTATGTTGGGTGATTTAATATCCCTATGTATAATAGGCGGGTTGGCAAGCTCATGCAGATAGGATAAACCTCTTGCTGCACCAAGGGCTATTTTAAGTCTCCTTTTCCAATCCAATCTGATTCCATTCTTCCCTGCATTTTCAGTATGTTGACAATTACCATCCTTTATATAAAGCATGCAATTGAAGAATCAAAAGGTTCCAGAAATCATGGTGAAGAAGATACCTGCTAAACTGACCCCCAGAGAACCATTCGGAATAAACTCATATATCAGCATTTGTTCACCTCGCTCGAAGCAAAATCCCAAAAGGCTGACAAGATTTTTATGATGGACTCTTGATAGAAGTTCAATCTCCATTTTGAATTCTTGCCCACCTTGTATAGATCCTTGTTGAGCTCGTTTGATGGCAATCAGTTGTCCATTGGGAAGAATACCCTTATAAACCTTCAAAGATTTTGATGAAATAAAAAATTTGGGTATTCATTGATGGTTGTTTTAACTTTCTAAGTTAATAGGATAATTTACTTACAAATTTAGCATTTTTCAATGAGCAAGCTGTTTTAAATGTGACTAGGTAGATACATAAATAATTGACCGCTACCAATAAATGTACGAGGGTTTCATTTTTTTTTTTCACATTGATTATACAATTATACTATAACTCATATTTACATGAGACTTTTACTGATTTTATAATCAGACTGTAATAACTGGAACAAGTTACATTAATTCTTATTAAACACTGCCCAGATTTTAATCCTCTCTAATATTTGAAGGACGTCTACCCCATTGACATTAATTAGTAACGGAGCAGACTACCTCTACTTAATTATTGCACATAATTGAGGAAGGACTCTTAACCCCCACAATGATGCTTTCAATTGATTGGCCTAAATTCATCTATATATGCTGACAAATATACATACATGGCAAGTGATGATACATCAGTTATTTGATAATTATGTTTATCGTTATTCTAATCCTTCCTTCCATCTTAGGGCATATTCTGTCCTGGATGAAAGCATCACCCTGAGGCAGAAGGTGGCTTTGGTTTTGTGTGCTTGTAAAGTGTCTAACTTAAATTGTACTGGGATAAAATTAGAAAAATGTCCATAATTACATGACTCGTTTGAGAATATGGTAAAAGTAACCACATAATAAATTAAATATCAATGGGAGAGACTTGTGCCTCGTAAGTAGGGCATTACACTGGAATAAGGCCAGAGAGAGATAGATGAACCAAACCTTTCCATAGCCCCCCGATCCAACAACGTTAGCATCTGAAAAATTGTTAGTGTATTTTTTAACCTCTTCAAAGGAGAAACATCTTGCTCCTTTCAGTTGAGGAATGCTACCACTGCTTTTATTCATGTCCCAATGTGCTGCATTTGTAAAACATAAACAAATTTAATTGTTTACCAACTGGAAAATGCTAAGAGCACATCAAGTCCTTAACATACCAAAAGGATTCTGTTCATTGGCTTTTTCTGCTCTTCTCTTTTGACGATAAGCATAAACTCCTGCAAGCAGTAATAGTAACAGTACGACACAGCCAGCAGCTGCTGCTCCAATGATAACCCCAGTGCTTGTCGACTTGTTTGATCCTCCAGATTCTCGAAGATGATGCACAAACAGAAACATTAATATCAATGAAAGCAACATTGCACTAATACATTTTGTTCTATGACAGTAGCAAAATTACCGGCAAAGTACTGATACTGATCACCAATGAAGAAGTACGGTCCAAAAAGATGAGGAGGCTTGTAAATCGCGTTGCTAAAAACAAACCCAACACTATACACTCCTGTTCGGTTAAAACGTTCTTGGCCAGAAGGAAAAAATCGTACGCTCAATTCAAGGTATTCAAAATTATTCTTGCGTGGATTACTGAGAGAAATGGAATCTATGGGAAGTTTATAAGAAGACTGAAAAGATGTTATCAAAGACTGCTCGAGAATTTCATAGTAAGTTGTGTTTCCCAAGTCTGAAAATGAAGTAGCTATGAAACCTAGAGTTCCTGTATATGGATAGGCACATTGACAGGTAGGGCTAGCATCCCGACCTGCGTTGCAGGGAGCAGATAGACAGTTCTTTGGTTTCGTTAAATAAGGGGAACTTTGTTGGGAAAGTCTGCAGTAACCTTTAGCAGTTCCCCACTCCTGACAAATTGGGTTATCAACAAGTCTGCAAAATTTAGAAGAACATAACCTCAGTGAGTTGAAAACACATTGTTTCTAGTACTCTGTATGGTACATATGGCGCTTTAACTGTCACGAAATTATTATTTATTAAGTTTTCCAGAAAGCTATTGGAAAAGAATTCCTAGAATATGGGAAGAGTAAGCTTTACATTAAGTTAACGCTAGGTGCTCCTCCTCTTTCTGTGTAGGCAGAGATGCGATTACTCTGCAAATTAACAAGCAGTTTTTTACCGTAGCCGGTGCCAAGGTCCAAGGTGCCATTAAGCCCGTTGTTTTTCATGACCCTATCAAAATGTGATAATTAAATCAGAGCACAAGAGTGATTGCATTTATATGGAGTTTGTTAGTGATCTGTTTTGTGTTTGAAGCTAAAGGTTTCAATTTGTGTGATTCATTTGTAATTTTCAATAGTTTTTACATCGGATAGGGTGCTACTTGAAATAAAAGCTAAAACTTACAGAGTCTGCAGATGGGGAATGCTGAACAGATCAGCAGGAATTTGACCTTCAAGACTTGTATTCTCCATCATTCTGTCACAAAAAGTAGTCAATTATTCTCCTTGTTTACATGAAAATTGCCCGTCTTGAATCACAGAAAGACAGAGAAATGCACAGAGATACACACATGAAAGAGGTCTTACAACATAGATAATAAAGAGACACATGCAAAAGAAGTGAGGAGCCATAATAGGCTAATTTGGAATTTGAACAAGCATCAACATGGAAGAGCTGTAATCTACAATATCAGTTGCAAGAAAAGATGCAATACAGAATATATGGACCTTCTTGAAGTGGAGATGTGTGAAGAACTGCAGTTCTGGACCCAAAATACTAAGGGTAACACATAATCGAGTCAAATAGCATATGTGTACATGTTTTACTTGTAAAGAGTAATTATTTAAGAAAATAGAGGACAGAGATGAATACAATGATGTTAAGGATTGCATGCTTGAAAACCATGAAGGAACATCTGATGCATCGAAACTGTTATTACTCATGTCCCTGCAAATCAATTGTTATAGAATGAAAATAAATCAGTATTTGAGATGCTTTATCTACCCCAATATTATTGATTTGAAGATACAAGTAAATGTAGTAAAACCTTTTCTACTTACAAGTAACTGAGGAGGTTCAATCCACTAAAGTTAGGCACCGCACCAGTCAGTTTATTGTTGGACAAGAACCTGAAAAATATTATTACCCAATACTCTTCATTTCAAAATAATTTGTGGTAAAGAATTGGAACTAACTGTCCAAAAATAAAATGTAAAGCATATTTGCATATCTATGTTGTCAGCATACAGCTCATGAACACTCGTAAGATTGTTGAGGTTTGAAGGAACGGGTCCGCTTAATGAATTCCTATCAAAACGTCTGTAATCAAGATGAGAAATTCATCAGAAAAGACATCACAAAGACTCACTATCAGCAGTACACCATAGCATTTCACTTGAATATGAGATGTAGATACTCACACAACTTCCAAACTTTTCACTAGTCCAAGGGTGGCAGGAAGCTCGCCAGTGAGGTTGTTGCTGTCAAATAGCCTGGCCCAAGGAGCGAGAAAGTGAGAGTGATAGAATGAAAGTGATGCTTAAATTTGCAATGTTTCAGATGATCATTCTCAGATAGTGACATAAAATACAGGAACTAGTTCGTTGCAAAACTTACACATGAATCAGAACCATGTCTGGTCGGAAAAGTTTCTCTGGTATTGAGCCTGACAGTTGATTCTTTGAAAAATGACTGTAGATGATGAAAAGAAACTTACGTGAATGAATTCATGCAAGACTATAAGTTAAGAGAGCTAAAAAGATCAAACAGATTTGCCATACAAGTGCTTTGTATGAACTAGCATATCAAGACCAGGTGAATTTCCATCGGAGACTGGGATCTCCCCCTCAAGTTGGTTGTCAGAAAGATCGAGCCAGTAAAGATTAGACAAATTGCCAATGGATGGTGGAATTCTTCCACTGAAACCATTAGAATTCAAGGATCTGCACGCAGTAGCAACGGAAGTTTTCAAATTCATTGGTCTGTTGACAAAAATATAGAACTACACCGGCAAAAGATGTAAAAGAATGTAAATGTATAAAACCAACAAAAAAGGCCTTGAAATAAACCCCTCAGTCGATGTGTTTTCATAATATTAACAATTGCAACAGCCTAAGTTAAACATTGCAGAGTCAAAAATCCTTACAGATAGACCAACTCCTCCTGTAGAGATCCAATTGAGTCGGGAATTGGTCCAGAGAAACTGCAACCCACCAGGATTCTGGCATGCGAAAATATAGTTTTTGTTAAGGCTCTAACCACAGAAGTTTGACAAAAGCAAAACCTTTTGACAAGAAAAAATCTCCTCACAAATTTGATAGCTTCTTCAGATTCCCAATTGTTGTTGGAAGTGGTCCTCTCAAATCCTTGTTGTAGGATAAATCCCTATAAGAAGAGTTTACAGTCAAATACTTAGAATAGTGCATACTTTAACTAGTTTCAACATATGAAGATTTAAATGTCCCCCATACATGATAGAAATTCAAGTGAGGATATATAGAAGACCTACAGGGTATGCAACTCCGATAAACCGGTGATGTCTCCGGATAGCTGACCTTTCAATCCGATGCTGTTTAATGTTCTGAAACAGAATGGATTGCATAATAATGCAGAAATAGAAACCTTCCATGAACAACAATATGTAAAAAACAATTTGCAAATATCTACATGGAGGTCACACGCGAATCTGTGCAGCCAATTCCTTCCCAGTTGTCACCACAAGGATCACTGGTCTTCCAACTTGGCGGTTCATTCTCCCATATATCTTTGAGTGCTTTTAAAATAACAACTGCATCAGAAGGGAGATGTTTTTAAGTGTTTATTGATGCTAAAAGACTCAAATCACTTCTGATACCAATCAGTAGATTGAAAAGCTAGCACTTGCTCACACACAGAGACAAACACAAACACAAACACAAACACACAGAAGACAGCATCATGCAGTTCAACAAGTATTTCAAGTACATATCAACAAGAAAAATGGAGATGCTTTTGCTAAGTGAAGTGAATTAACTTACAGTCTTCATCATTAGTCACAGCTGCTATGATAAAAATCTGCAAGTAAACAGACAGCAGAAACACTTTTCCTTTGACACCCATTTCTCAACAAACCACAAATTACTCAAAGCTCAAAAGGATCAAACTTGATACATTTGCAACCTATGATTCCGTACATATCTCAGAAAATGCAAATTAAACATTGCATGTAGTCAAATACTAAGTCAGTATTCAACCTTTATATTTTTTATTTTCATTTTTCACTTTCAAAAATATTAAATGGTGCAAGAAAGTATAATGGCGTTGTCATAATGGAACACACTACATTAAGAATGAAACCACACACGATGGCCAACGCAATTAATAAATATCTGTAGGTTTTTGGTGATCGTTTTTTGTCCATTTCACAAGTTTCATGGGGAAGAAAAATTCAAACTTCCAAATTTCATCCTGAAAGAAACATTATCAGATATTTTAAGAAAGAAACAAACCATAACGCAAAAGCAGGTTAATCAGATTTTCCACACCCTGCTTCTAGTATATTATCATGAACCATTCAGCCGTTTCCCCTTCCATTTGCTTCATAAATTATCATTTCTTTCGCTTATAATAGATCATGACTAATATTACAAAGTGTGACAAAATGATTCGAACACGTTGATCAACATAATCAATTAAAAGGGTGAAAAAGAAAGAAAGGTGACAACTTCATGCTCATGTCCACCAAATATATGCGCCCACTTGCTCATTAAATCTTCTGCTCAAATGTGACTCCCTCTTCACATGCGAAAGCAATTCAAGTTACACACACAACACCTTAGACAAATAAAGTCTTAGAACTTGTGTTCATTGCACATGCTATTGTGGATGCTGATGCTTTCAATGGGTAATTTTTTTTTACAAAAATAGATCAAATTTAAAAATATGAATCTCCCTTGCAATAATACAAGACAGTATTTTTTTTTTTTAATCTAATATGTATTTAGATAATATATGTAGATTCATTTGTCTCAAATCGTTGTGCTTTCCACATGACGATATGTCTATATACCTCTAAATAAATGAGCTGCTACCTAATGTATAGACATAATTTTTCATTTTTAAATTCATTTTGGGCATATGATTCGGTCAGACAAAAAGAATTGTATCAGTATCTCAATTGATAAGTAATATCTAGTATAAAATTAGCTTATCAGAAGAATAAATATATAGCATATAATTTGTTTGTACTTTTTATTGAATTGCATAGATTTACTTGAAAAATATATTATTAGTACGGTCGTCGACTTTTGTTATATTATATTATTATGTATGGTTTTTTTTTTGGTTTATTTCCGTCATGCCCTCAAAAGTTTCAATAAATTTTAAAGTACACCCACAAGTTTCGATAATTTTCACCTCACCCCTATTTTTGTTAATTTGGCTGTTAATTTTAACAGAATTTTTTGAAATTTAGTTAAATATCAGAAATACCCCTTATTTTGAATTAAAAAAAAATTAAATGACAAAAAATTAAATTTATTTGATAATTTAATTGATGAATTATTGTGTAATTAATTTTAATTAAGGATTTTTAACTTAAATATCAATTAATGGACTAGAATTTCACTATTAAATAATATTTAAGGCATAAAATTCTGAAATTATCCTTTGACCGTTAGAATAAATGATGAAATTAACGGATTTGGGTACATGGTGTAACAAGTCAAAATATTTGAGTGTGAGGCGGAAAATGTCGAAACAATTGGGGGTAGAGTGGAAAAAACCCTTTTTTTTTTTTTGAAAGATTATATAATCTATGGTTTAGAATAAAACAAGTCATGATACGGTTGTACCAAGTCAAAAAGATGAACGCGCGTGCACATAATTTTTTAGCTAAATAAAACTTAAGTTATGACCGCATGAACCGATAGTACTCTGTACTCTAGACCTAAAGAGATGAGTTTTTTTGAGTTCTCACAGTGTCATAATTTATAGGGATAACGATTCAGCGTTAAGTTGAATTTTTATTGAGTACTGAATTAATGGTTGATAGATAAGATAAATAAAAAAATAAAAAATTAAAATAATTTTAATCATTGATTCAATGCTCAATAAAAATTTACCTCAGTACTGAATCTTAATTTAAGTTATAAATACTCATAAAAGGTATTGATGAAGATATTTTAAGTGTTTATTGATGCCAAACGACTTAAATCATTTTTTATACAAATCCTTAATTCTTTCATTTACATATCAACAAGAAAGATGAAGATGCTATTGCTAATTGAAGTGAATGAACTTACGGTCATCATTATTAGTCGCAGCTGCTAATTGCTATGATCAAATGCTGCAATTGACTATGATTATTTTTTACACCCATTTGACAACAGACCAAAATTTTTACTCGAAGCTCAAGAAATCCATTTGCCTTTCATATATTATTATTCTCTAGTCTCTAACTCACATTCAACTAAACGATTGTCCCATCACATTTGGCACATACTGAGTCCATAGAAGTAAACGGTGCAAGATGGTATAATGGAGTTGTCATCATGGAACCCAGTAACTGGTTTGCATTTATATGAAACAAAACGAAAAGGACAATGCATTTAATAAATATCTTTTCAAACTTTGATTAATTGACTGGCTGGTTTGATTGATATAGTTTTTATATCCACAAGATCAAGATAATCTTTTCGATCATTTGGACCAAGTTTCTTGAAAAGAAAATTCATACCGCTAAAATTTTACCATGAACAAGTTTGTATTTTTAAAAGAGTAATAATATAGTTATAAATTTTTATATAAATTTATTTTATATAAATTAAAGTGACATGATTCAATTAATTAAATTAAATATCTCTGAATTTATATAATTTATTTTTATTATTTTATATTTTCATTCAACTAATGAGTTAATGTCAAATTAATTTGTATAAAATAAATTTATACAAGAATTTGTAGCTGTATCATCACTCTTTTGAAAAATAAATCATTCATCAAGTAATAGTAGGAAAAGCAAAAATTCCACACCTGCTACTACAATATTATTATTAGGCAATTGTTAAGTTACATTTAATGTAACTTATACTCCTTGTAAAACAATGCAAAAATTATAACATATGTGAGATCCACATATATTTTTATAAGGAATATAAGTTATATCAAATATAACTTAACAAGACCCTTATTATTAATAATCTCAAGAGCTCTTTTAATCATTTAGCCGATTTTCTACTACCGTTTGCTACATTTTTTGTCTCAATAAATCATGTTAAATTTAACATATCTGACATAAAATGTCATTTGATTTGTGAACATATTTAATAACCAATAATAATATATATAAGAAAATTAATTCTTCGATGCGGGGTTCTTGGATTTGTACGTAATTGACTGCGAAGGTGCTCTGAATTGCTACCAAAATTGGCTTAAATTTTAAAAGCCATATCCAACAAGATGACACGCGATTGACTATAAATATATATATATATATATATATTGACAAAATCATGATAATCTAGGAATTGATAATTATCCAAAGAAAATAATAATAATTGATCCCTAAATTGACACTTTTGCCTCTCCAATTTCTTTTTCTCCCCCCTCGTTCCCACTTGAAAAATTCAATACCTGATTTGGTTGGCTATTGGATTTGAAATGAATAGCAGTGTCATAATTCTCCCAAAGGCAACAAAGAAAGCTGATAACTTCACGTTCAACTTCATGCTGGTCTGGCACATTAAATTTAGAGCTCAACTCCATGACTCCCAAGTGCATTAAAGAGTGACAATCTCCCTTGTGATAATTTTTCATTAAATTCAATAGCTGATTGATTAAAACCAAAAGATTACTTTTTTTTTTTGTTTTAAATAAAAAAATAAAAAAGAAAAAAGATGTGATGTTGCTTTTATCCTTTCTTTTTTTTTCCCTTTGTTTGTCAAATAAGATGGGAACGGGATAATGTGATTCTATAAGTTGACAGTCATATCATATTTGCTACAGAGGGCAGGGGTTTAAATTATTTTAAAGAAAAATTTCATCGGAAAAACGAGTACGCAAAAGATCCCAGAGGTTTCAGTTAGGATTTTGAATAATTATCAACTAAGCGAATTAACACATGATTTCATTGTAGGTATTGCAGAGTTTGAATGACGATAGATATTCTTGTGGCGTGACTTGGCTTAGTAAAATGGTTATATCCAGAAGTCATTTTATTTTAAATAAAAAATTTTCAGGTACGGACACTAAATATAAAGTTTATATGAATTTACTATTATACCATATGACATTAGCGTGATTATATTTAATTAATTATAATGTTATAGTGTAATAATAAAACTGTACGAAATTGGTATCTAAGCATTTGTACTTAAATTTTTAAAAATCGTCAAACATGCATTTGTCTCCTGACGTTATTTGTGTTAGAAAATGATCACAAACTTTGTTGAGGAAAAAAGATGTACGTCCAAAAGGATATCGTGTCACCGTTTATTTAAAATTAAGAAGGGTGTTGATATATAATTTGCCATGATTATCATAAAATTGAGCCCCTTGGCAGCCGAACAACTTTTTTTTGACCGGCAGCAACCGATTTTTCCAACCGGTTGCTACCATGAATTTGTAAATTTTTTTGAAATAAATTTTAAAAAATTTTATAAGGAAAAAAATTCGTGAAAAATAGTAATAATAAGAAAAAAAAAGTTAATTAAAGTAAAAATGGAAAAAAAACATAATTTTTATTATAAGAATTATGAAAAATAAAATAAAATGAGTGCTCAAAAAAAGACAAAAGTTTATTTCATGTTTTATGTTCAATGTTGCATGACATATGTAAATTGTTTCATGTTTTGTGTTATGTGTTTCATGTACTTATCATCGAAATCACCCCAATATTTTTCTTTTTATCCCCTGTTTCATGTTTAAGTTCAAATTTCATGTAATATGTTAAGAGTTTCATGTTTGATGTTATGTGTTTGAAGTTATAGTTGGTTTCGCCTTTTATTTTTATTGTTGCATGACATATGTAAATTGTTTCATGTTTTGTGTTATGTGTATCATGTACTTATTATCGAAATCACCCCAAAATTTTTCTTTTTATCCCCCGTTTCATATTTAAGTTCAAATTTCATGTTATATGTTAAGAGTTTCATGTTTAATGTTATGTGTTTGAAGTTATAATTGGTCTCGTCTTTTATGTTCATTGTTGCATGACATATGTAAATTGCTTCATGTTTTTAGTTCTGTGTTTCATGTGGTTATTTTTCAAATACCCCCAAATTTTTCTTTTTATCCCTTGTTTCATGTTTAAGTTCAAATTACATATTATATGTTAAGAGTTTCATGTTTAATGTTTTACGTTAACTTAAACATGTGGTCTCATATTTTATGTGCATTGTTTCATAATATATGTAATATGTTTCATGTTTTTAGTTATGTGTTTTATGTGATTATTTTCCAAATACCCTAAAATTTTTCTTTTTTTGCCCCGTTTCATGTTTAAGTTCAAATTTCATATTATATATTAAGAGTTTCATGTTTAATGTATTACGTTAATTTAAACACTTGGTATCATATTTTATGTTTATTGTTGCATAATATATGTAATATGTTTCATGTATTTTGTTCTGTGTTTCATGTAATTATTTTTTAAATACTCCAAAAATTTTCTTTTTACCCCCAGTTTCATGTTTGATTTTGCAAGAACCATGCTTTAATTGAATCTGTTGTTAGTGTGTTACTATTTTAACCGCACTCATGATATGGAATTTATATTCACCTTAACTTGTGGACAAACTGATGTCGAATGATTGCGTCGGATAAGCTGTGTTAAGTTTTTATTTGAGTAAGTTTTTAAATTCATTTAATTCATAGTTTTTTTAAAAAAATACTGTAATTGTTTTATTTTTATAATTTATTAAATGAATAATTGATATACTGATTTTAATAAATAAAATTTTAAATGTCATGATTTTATAAAATATATGTATTAATGTTATTATGAACTATGATCTATTACTCTATATAAGTTCAACTTAACAATTAAGTTAACACTTAGGAAAAAAATTATTATTGTTGTTCTTTAGTATTAAAAAAGAATTAAAAAACAATAGGGTCTAATTTAGTAGTTAGTATTTTACTATTATTAATTTATTATTATTGAATATAGACTTGAGTTTTGAATTTTTTATTATATTGAATTTGATTAAAGACATGTGGACCCAAAAAAGGACATAAGCTTGAAAAAAGTATGCCAACAACTTGGCATGCTCTCTTAAAGAAAAATAAAAAACTTAGGGTATTAAAGAATTTTATGCTCCAACCAAACGAACCTGAATTTTTACTTTGAATCATAAAAAACATATAAAAATGTGCAAATAAACTCAATCGGTAACTTCTCTAGTAGATAATTGCATACTTTTAAATTTTAATTCTATGAATTAATTAGGTTTGCATATTTTCACATAAATTATCTTGAAACTATGAACATGAACACTTTTATATGTAATATATATAATTCTTGAAATTAATAAAAACTTCAAAATTATGAAATATAAAATTCATTAATAAATAAAAAATAAGAGTGTATAAACAACATCACAATCCATCACGAGGCCTTTTAGCTCTATCTTTTATTTCATATATAATTTTTCAAATTCATTTATAACGACCAATTCCATGATAAATCAAGTGATAAAAATAATCTCTATAATTATTTGTTTCATTGTCTCTCTTTTTTTCCATTAATTTCTATTAAGAAATAAATATGGAAATGTTGACTTAGTGGTGGACTGATATACTTATATTTTATATATATATTTTACTATATTTTAGCTTAATTTTATTCATAGTTTTTATTTTATTATTTTAATTATTATCTTAATAAATATTTTTATTTATGTAGGTAATATTCAAATAAAGAGAATTAAAAGAAGGATTAAATCAGAATATTCAAGAAGAAATCTGCTTAGAATAATGAGAAAGGGTGAAGAATAAAAGAAGAAAATGAGCAATGAATTCCAATGGCAATTTCACATTCACGTGCGTGGCAATTTCACATTCATTGGCATGGGCTTTGAAGTGGGCTTCACGCATGCATGAATTGAAAGTGGCGGTTTGGCTTAATTCCTTTTGGATTCGGTTTGGCTTAATTCTTTTTTTTTTTTTAAATCCAATTGAGTTAAGGATTTGGGGCCACCGACTGAAGCATTATAAAAGAGAAGAATTTGCTGCAGCCGCACAGAAGCCATCGGGCGGAATTGAAGAAAAAGAAGGAAACAAAGACAGAGCCGCACTGACTTGAAAAGGTAGAAAGAGCAAATTGAAGATCACGAGTTTTTTTTATTAAATTTTTCTTCACTTATTTTAATTTGAAGGATGTTTTATTTTATTATGGATGATATTTTCTTTGTTATTATAAACTAAATATTTTTATTTAGGTTTGTAATGAAACCTAGTATGAACCTTAATTGATTTACGTTTTAGTTCTTCAAAATTACTTTCTATTAATTATTTATTATATTTTATACTTAATCTATTTGATTGCTTGATCACCAATTGAATAGCATATGTGTAGTTGCATAGATATCGGAAGAGTCATGCATCTATAAACCTAAATATGATAACATGTGTTAATCTGAGATAGAAATATACTTAGATTGCATGTGCATTTGTTAAGAAACTTGAACTTAATGAATTACTTATAATTGATTCTTATAGAAATATAATGGGTTAATTTTGAGTAATATATCTACTTGACTATCGGAAGAGGCTTGTAGAGACTTTAGTGTTTTGAGTGATAATTGAATTAGGTTAATTAGAAGAACTGGACTAAGATTAATAAGTGGATTACTAGGGGAAATTATAAGCCTAGGTTTCATTATCCATTAATTATCTTCGTGTTATTTTGCATTTAATTTACAGTTATAATTTAAGTTAAGGCTTTTTATTTAATTGTTTGGATTAGACTTGGGAGATATAAATTGATAGATAGTGATAGGATAATATTAGTCCATGCGGGTTCGACATTCTCAGTCATCACTTTATTACTTGTTCGATACGTACACTTGCGTAGTTAGATTTTTAGACAACATGGACCATATGATTACATGATGTTGTATATACAATAATAGAATTAATTAACATTTCATTTTAATATCACTAATAATACATTTTCCATTTTCATAAATACTCAAAAGCATAATACATTTTCCATAATACACAGCTTCTTTTATCGTAAAACTAACTTTAAGATCATTTTGCAATAACAATTAATGATTGTGAGCAGCGGTATGAGAGTGAGTTGTGCGATCGTGAGCAGCGGCACGAGCGTGTACAGGGAGAGAGACAGAGAGAGAGAGCAGTAGTAGAGTGAGAGAAAAGGCTTTTGTTTTATGATGGAGAGAGGAGATGATTTCGTGCCTTTTTCAACCGATTGCCCCTTTTTTTCTTTTTTCTTTTATTCACTTTTTTTTTTAATTTAAGAGCCCAACTATTGGATTCAAATAAATTGAATCCAATAGTTTAAAAACACCTTTTGCACCATATAGGGGATTTTAACCCCTGTATTGTAGCCATAGCCATAATTTGCATGAACTTGACACTACAGCAACTAAAGAAATAAACTAATTTTAAAGGAGAGATTAGCTCTAGGGAAAATAGTTCTTTCGGTACCTTTTTCAAATAGCTAGTAGGCTTTTTATAAAAGCCAATGGGAACACACGATTCACATTACTAATTGTTTATAAACAACAATAGATACATACAAATTCAGAAAAAAAAATAATAGTTACATACAAAACAATAATGCATGAAATACGGAAATAATGGAAAAGATGGGCAGTATTGCGCATGTAGTTAGTGGAACACATGTCAAGCACCCTTTTTTTTCAAAATAAACTAAAAACTAAGTCCAGACATGGTTCAAGTACGTAAGAAGCTTTGTTGGCTGTTGCTTGTTATCTGGACACATATCCAGTGTCTATATCTATATCTTTATTTAGCATCAATAATAATATTAAAGAGCAAGCAATAGCTAATTCATCGAGAAACGAGAATGGGAATTGAGGGGGAGAGTGTGGTGAAGGTGAAGCTAGTAGAAGCAGCAAAAATATTCAATCCAGAAAATGTAGTTGTGAGCTATTAATGATGTCTCCGAATCGCTACGACCACATAAGACGACCACAATTAGGCTTTCTTTGAAGTTTTATTGTGCTTGCCTCGCTATCTAAGATATCATGAACAAGCTAGCGAGCAGGATTAGGCAAGGAGGCTGCTAAACTAAGAACAAACCAGGTCAAAACAACATACCCACTTCATCCAAAAATTCAAGGATTGAGTTTTATCCATAAAAACCACAAGCCCATGATTCTAGGGAATAAGGGAGCTGGAATCATATCTAAAAAACCTATAATCATGGGAAGGAGGATTTGAACTCCTATAAAGCTCCCAAAAGGATAGAGGATAAGGGTTCCAGAATTTTGAACTCCATGGATCCCTATCTAACCATATGAAATTTGAAGATTTATCTTTTATCTTTTTTATCTTTTTAGTTTTTTTTATCATAATCCTTTCTTCTCATCATTCTTTCTTATTTAAAGGAGAGTTTCTTCTAATTTTTCTCTTTTTGGTTCACTTTGATTGATTCTCTTTATGCTAATATTCATATACCCAGCTATCCCATGAAAAACCTGTGATATTGACTTGAGCGTTGGAGGATTAACATTGGAAAAACTTTCAGTGCCCTTGACTATTTTTCTGGTTGCAGGTACTCGCCAGGTCGAATTGTGTTCACCAACGTTCAATTCCTGGTCACTAATTTTTGCTCAGACTATTGGGTAAAGGCATGAAATTGTCTCTTCACATAAATAAATTTAAATGCTGGCGTTGGAATCTAATAGGTAGCACACACACCGACACGACTAAATTATGGCATCAATACACTTCATCTTTTTAATTCTCTCCACAACCAATAATGATACCAATTTTTCATCTATCTCAGTCTCCGTCGCCATCTATCAACCCTAGCAAGACCTCACTGTCTCCATGTTCAAGTTCACAATTTATTTGGTTTGACTTTTGGGTTTGCATTTTCACTGTCACTTCTCGAGAACAACTAGACGCGTTGTTGACTAAAATTAAAATAATGCTGCTGTTACGCTACCGAAGGCTAATGAGAGGAGTGTGATAGACTTCAAAAGGGATGTAGATCAAGTGGCGGAGGGGACAGGGCAAGAGTGTTAGCTTTGGTCGCCCACTTTGTTTGAAGACATGGTCAAGTGCATGCTGTTCTGCAATTGCCAGCTGTTTTTCCCTCCTTTTCTTTTATTTTTAGTGTTTTAGTTTTGCCTATCATCCTTTTGATATATGTTAGAGTGCATTTTATGCACTAGTTTTGCGTTGTTTAATCCCCTTAATATCGATGTTTTGCACTTAATAATAGTGATTTACTTGTGCTTTATTCTTGTAGGTGCAATTCTATTGATTGGTGCTAAATTGAGCTAAAAGATGATGTTTGAGGAGGAATTGTCTTCATGGAGAAATTCTGAGCTTCAGAAAAAGTTTGTTGATAAGGCGTGAGAGCTTGCTGTCAATTGAGAACCTGCAGTTTTTATTTTGACGTGTTTTATCTTTTTGGTTATTTTTGTAATTTTGAATTAAATCTTTAGATAATATTTTAGATATTAGTATTTTTATTTTTTGGAAAACTATAGGAGAGAAAACACGTGAATTACAAAAGGGGAGAACACAATTGAAGAAAATCCTAGAAAAATCTTTTCTCTCTTCTTCATGAGTAACTAAAGTCATTTTTCTAGTTAAGGATTAATGAAGCTTTGATTCATCATTACTGTGAGATCTTTCTTTTGCTTTAATTGTTTTATTGCTTTTTGGGTATTTGCTTATTCTTTGAATTATTGTCACGATTATGTTTGCTAATTAGATAATTGGTCACTATTTAATTATCAAATCAATCTATTACCAATTGAAAGATTCATGGTACGAAGATTTTGATGTTTGTGGCAAATAGCATAGCAGTGCGTTGTGTTATGAGACTAAGCAATCTAATTTAAATGAATCATCATATATGTTGATTAGGATTCAAGTCTCTCTAGTTTTTCAGGCTGTCAATTGATTAAATTCTATAATTGTATCTAGGATTGTCTATTGATTAGGGAAATAATCAACGGTGGTACCTTGATTATCGACTAGTTAAGGAGAGATTGGCTATTAGAGGGTCTCAGTAGCTATAACCGGTCTATTCATAAGTTATAATGATTTTTGAATTTGTATTAATGATCAGTAATCGAATCAAAGCTTAGTTAATTCCTTCATCCGGAGTTTTCCCATTTTGAATTACCATTTTTAATTTGCATTCTTATTATTTTCAATTAATTTTCATTATCGTCAAAAATCCCCCAATTTTATATTTTCATTTTAGAAGGATTTAAATAATTACTAATCTCTATTGACACAACCCTACTCAATCACTTACACAATCTTGTTTAGAGTAGGTTTTTATATTTGTTAGCTTCGACACCTATCAATATAATGTAGCTTCTTTGGTTGGTTGGTTTGTTTGTTTTTTCTTGCATATTTTGCAACTACTAGCCACTAATTACAAATTATATCTTTAGAGAACTCGTTCTCAATTTCGTTGCCATATAACCAAACTGTTTCTTGAATTTTGTGCTTTGGTAATGGTATTTGCTTGAGTGACAGAAGTTGTCCTTTAGATATTAAATTCAGTTTGAGATTGAGAGTTGGGGTTTTTAGTCCTTGGTTGTTGAATGGAATGTCCCGTTCTCCATTGCCAAGGCCTAACTATTAGTTACCCAACATTGGCTATTCTGCTTTCAAAATTTAGCAAAAATAAATAGTTATAAAATTATTTTAATCTTCATTTTCAACCTTTTTTCAGACTTTAGAGGCTTCAAAGTGAACTGTATTTTGCAAAATTTTGAAGTCTTTAACTAAAAGCTACGACATATTTAATTTTAATAGGTGGCCAAGAACTTTGAACATGGCTAGAGCCTTTTGCAAACTTTAGTGGTAGCTTCATTGCTCATTCGGTATCAGTGAAGATTTTATTCCGAAAACTCGGGCAGGAGAAGCAAAAGCCGAAAAGTTTCGAAAGTTTCCTCCCAGTTGATAAGTAGAATTGCTGAGATCAAAACAAGCTCAGAAGGTATGCAATTTTCTAGTTCATTTTTATGTCCATCATCATGTATTTCTTTTTTATTAATAATATTGCCATTAATACAGACAATATGTATTTCTTTTCTACTTGAAATATAAGCTAATATGCTAAATACATTCCTTTGATATATCTATCAGTTCACCAGACACACACATGAAAGAGGTCTTATAGCATAAATAATGAGTGAGGAGCCATAATAGGCTAAATTGGAATTTAAATGCATCAATACGAAAAAGTTGTAACCTACATTGTTGGTTGCAAGAAAAGACCTTAGTACAGAACATATGGGCCTTCTTAAAGTGGAGTTGTGTAAAGAACTGTAGTTCCGGACCACATTGTCGACTCAAATATCATATGTGTACATGTTTTACTCGTAAAGGGTTGGTAATTAAGAAATGAGAGGAAAAGATACATACAACGTTGTTAAGGATTGTATGCTTGAAATCCATGAAGGAATATCTGACGCATCGAAATTGTAACTACTCATGTCCCTGCAAATCAGTTGTTATATAGAATGAAAACAAAACAACATTAAGTAGATTCTTTATTGCCACAAGATTACTGATGTGAGGATATAAGTAAATGTACGTAGTAAACCTTTTTTTACTAGAACCTTTTCTACTTACAAGTAGCCAAGGACATTCGAGCTAGTAAGGATAGGCATCAGACTAGTCAGTTTATTGTTGGACAAGAACCTGAAAAATAGCATGGCTAAACACTCTTGATTGGGAAATAATTTGTGTTGAAGCATTGGAAGTAATTGTTGTCTATAAATAGAGCATAAAAGATTATTTCTATATCCATGTTGTCAGCTTACAGATCATAAGAATTGTAAGATTGTTGAAGTTTGATAAATATGTCCCGCTCATTGAATTCTTATCAAAGCATCTGTAATCAAGATGAGAAATTCATCAGAAAAAGACTTCACATAGACTTGCTATCAGCAATACACCAAAGCATTTCACTTAAATATGAGATGTAGATGTTGGATTTTTTAATCCAATATTGTTGGATCCTTAATCCAACGTTGGGCTTATATGTGAATAATTATGTATTGTAGACTGTCATATAAGGTTAAGCCTAATTAAAAGTGATCTAATAAAGTTTTCAGTAATTTGGGCTTTAATATATTTATCAAGGTGTGTGCTTTTAATGTGTAGAGACTAAAAGGGTAATTACTATTTTTATGATGGGCTGAAATAGGAATACCTAAAGACAACAAGTGATTATGACATTGGTGGGGAGTGTCCTGCTGATGATGTTTTTGCACAAAGGCTTATGCTTAAAGGGTGTCAGCCTCTGCCTCGCCGTAGATGCAAGCCCAAGTCTCCGGTCAACTATGTCGAGTCAACGTCTGTTCTGGATAGGCTTTGGGCAAAACTTATTGAGTCTAGTATCATTTGGGATTAATATTCATGCCAAAGCTACCAGTGTCTTATTGATAGGAAGAAAGCATCAGGGTACTTCGACTGCAAAGCCTGCTTTGATTTACAGGGCAGAGAGAAAAGTATATGGCTCATTGACAATGGGAAGCTTGATTATGGTATTGATCAAGTTCTGAGTATGAAGCCTCTAAGGACAATCTGAATTGGATTTGACATAGGAAGGGGAATGACAGAGAGGAATGTGACTATCATCACAAGATCACTGAATCTAGATGGTCCTTTCAACTAGGGGTGGGCATTCCCCGGTTCGGTTTAGGGGCTGAACCGAAATCAATCGGTTCTTAGGAATACACCGAACACGAACTGAATTTGAGAACCAAACCGAATTAGTTCGGTTCGGTTCTCAAATTTGGTAAGAATTGGTTCGGTTCAGTTCTTTAACATTTTATGAATTTTGCAGTTATCCCAAAATCTTACTAGAAATTATAAAATGTAAGTTAAAAAAATTATAAGCAAAAAATATAAAAAAAATTATGTGATTGGTGATCCATTTCATAAATAAAGAGCATAATAACATTTTTTTTATAGAAGCATAATAACATATTATGAAATAAGTTAAAGCATATTTCTATAACAATATGTTTTAAATAAAAAATATTTTTTAGAATTTAGGGTTATATATTTTAAATTAAAAATATTTTAGGGTTAGAAATTGGGAATCGATTTAAATTTTGAGGGATTTTAGAATTTAGGTTTATATATTTTAAATTAAAAATATTTTTTAATTAAAATGGGTTTAACCAATCGATTTGTCGATTCGGTTCGGTTCTAAACCAAACTGAACACATACCAATCAGTCCTCAAAAATCCAAACCATTCGATTTTTACCTCTAGAATCGAACCATTTGCCCACCCCTACTTTCAACAGCTTCATTG
The DNA here is from genome assembly GCA_030449835.1 of Clausena lansium. Lineage (NCBI taxonomy): Eukaryota > Viridiplantae > Streptophyta > Magnoliopsida > Sapindales > Rutaceae > Clausena > Clausena lansium. Next base: position 356,569 of record JASUUF010000146.1, on the reverse strand, counting down.
TTCGAGAGGCTTGATTCCAATGCATATTAGTATTTCCCATAGACCTCCATTCTTTGAAAACACACTAGATATAGTTCATTCAATGCATGTTCTCAACAACTGGATACCAGATGCCATGCTCGAGTTCACACTCTATGATATATACAGGGTGTTGAGGTCTGGAGGGATCTTTTGGCTAGACCATTTCTTCTGGTTTGGGCCATAGCTTAACAAAACTTATGTTCCAATATTGGATAGAATTGGATTCAAGAAGCTGAGATGGAATGATGGTATGAAGCTTGATCGTGGAGTCAAGAAAAAATTAATGGTACTTTTCTGCTTTGTTGGAGAAGTCAATGACCTGAGGTGTACATTGATATTCCATTTTGCAAAATGAACACTCTCTTTCTATGATAATTTTCTACAATTGATGATAAAATACAAGATACTTTCATATATATCCTTCATGATTTTTGTATTGAGTTCAGATTAGAATCAAAGAACAGAAAAAGAAAAATATACAACAACATGGTGTATAATTAATTTCAAGCCAAATAATCTCACACAAAATTTTTGGAAGAGAAGTATACATGCCCTTCTTTACACAGTTTCTCTATCATATTCTCACAAGTAAAGAGCTGAATGGCACAAACTATAATACCCCAATTTTTCTTAGGCATTATGTAACACCCCAATTTCGCCTAAGAGCAAAACTAGAGTGAAACCCCAAATCAACAATCTTATTATCAATCTTAAGAGAAATTTTCCATTATTCCCAAAACTCAAAATCAAATCCAACTAGTAATTATTACAAAAATCCATTAGAAAAGCTCTAGTTCAAAACATCGTCTAGAGCAACAATAGTTTATTAACGAAAGGAAACTCCAAAGTCTCTGGCTATTATTCTATCCTCTAAATCAAGAGCCCGCAAATCTAATTCCATCTGCAAAAATATTTGTGACGAGGGGTGAGCCGACAACTCAGTAAGTAAACCCATACATATTGTGTCACTACTGTTTTCCAAATACATTGAACTCATTTAAGAACATAAACCATAGCTCAAAGTAAATCAAAAACCAATTTAAAACCTTATTCAATAGCCAATAGATGGTAAAATATTTCAGTAAATCGGTATCCCATGTCACGTAGTGTCACCTATAATCCCAGTGACCCGGCCAGTAATTCATTTAAGGGTACTATACCCTACGGTACTCATCAGTGGGTGTACACAATCGGTATACAGCTAGCTGTTCAGTCAATTCAATATCGATAACGGTAACTACGGATAATAAGCCAAAACTTAAATACAATTTTTTGGTCTTCAATAACATTCAGTAAAAGCCACATTTTAAATAACATTCAATAAAATTTCTGTAACATATTCAAACTGTTGGAACCTTCCAAACATTTTTAAAGAAAACTATTTAAGGAAAAACAAGTGTTTAAAATTACATTTTAGAAAATAACTTTATGAAAACGTATACTAAACAACTATTTTTGGAAACCTTTATAATTAAAACATGTTAATTATTAAAACAATTTCCAAAATCAATTTATAAACCATATTAAAACCACTAGTAATATGTATAAATCTACTTACCTCGATCCAACGCAACTAAACAAACCTTCACAATCTGAGACCACATGAGCTCACCCTCAACCTATAATTACCAATACATTATCATTATCAATAAGTTTGTAAATTTGACCTCAAATCATAGCCCAATCATCCTTAAACCATTAACCATAATGTCAATATAACCACCAATTCACTAAAGTATACCCAAACACCCTATATGAGCTTATTTTTAACTAATTAATGACATGCCCAAATCACACGAAATTTACAGAGATACTGCAACACATACACATCATGCCACAAAAAACATATCAGATTTAATGGAGTTCAGAAACATAGTCAAACACTGTCATAAACACAACACTCCAAAACTGTCCAGAACATTTACAACAGAACAAGTCATACTCAAGAATTTATAATTTAACTTCCACTATATGAAATTCAGTGAAACCAGTTCTCACATTCAAAGGACACAATATTAGTCATTAATAAAATATTTACAGAACATTAATAATTTTCAAAGTATTTTAAAAGCGCATCAACACCAGCCACCGAAACCCAGAAGAACTGTTTCCGGAACTGCAGCAGTCTTACTAACTGATTTTTTATAATTTTTTCAGAAACCGAAAAATCACGAAATTGAATATCAGATAACTAGACATGCATACGAATCAATAAAAAAATTTTCGTAACTAAATACATTAATTAAGTTGTCATAAAAATTATAGAAATCGGAACTACTGCTGGAAATCAAAATTTCCCAGCAGCACTGTTCCAACTTCGGAAAATCACATAAAATCACACTAATAGAATCCATCAATAAAAATTATATGTCCAGAAACCTTAGGAAGTCTAGTTTTTCAACATATAAACCGTTTTCCATAACTCTCAATAGATAAAAAAATATTCAGTCAAACGTCCATGCTACTCATAAAATCTCATATTCACAACCACACAAAATAGCATCAGAATAAATCATACATACAACAAACATGCACATATAGCACAGAATCACCAGTTTTCACATATAAATCATCAGAAAATACCTTATTTAACTTCTCTTCACAGAAACAACTAATTCCAAGCCAAAGTAAAATAAGATCAAATAAGAATAAATCTCTTTTTTTTCCCTCTTTTCTTTTGAAACGTGAGAGACCCTTCTTCTTCTTCTTTTTTTTTGAACAAACATATTTAATTAGGGTTTTAATAAAAGAGTTTAACTTTTATTCAAATTTTAAAACAAAACACGTTAAACCTCTTTTTTTTAAAAAAAAAGATAAAACGTATTATCTAAAAAATAAAACATATTATCTATTATAAAGAAAAGATAAAGCAAATAATTAAAGATAAATAATACAAAATTCAAATAAAATAATAATAAATAAATAAATAACGGGTGTTACACATTAGTTATTTCATTAAGTGTATTTTAGCCTTTTCAACTTAATGTAATTTTGTAACCCTATTATAAAATGAATAAGATGTATTGACTTTCCTATTACGATAAAGAGAAGGAAAAAAAAGAAAGAAAGAAAGAAACGATGGAGAGAGAGAGAGAGAGACGGTGAGAGGAAGAAAAATACGGAGAAAAGAGAGAAAAGAAAAGAAAAGGAGAAGAAGAAGAAAGTCTTCTTCTTAGTTCGACCATGAGCAACACACAAGATCAAGTTGTGTCGTTTGAATTGGATATTGTGCTGAGAGAATATTGGGAGATAAACTTCAATTCTTGGTTTTTGATAATTTATTATGGAGAAGCATGATTTGATATTTATTGCAGAAGTAGAAACTTAAGATTTTGCAAAAAATATGCTGACAGTGAGTTATTTCAAAAATCATAGTAATTTGTACAAATTATTTTTAATTCTCTATTTTGGATATGTTAACCTAGACATCTTCAAGAATGTTTTGAAACTTGTTTTGATGAAATCGGATTTCAACTTAATTTGTTATGAAATTTTCAAACTAATTCTGAAAACCTAGAAATTTCTGATTTTAGTGAAAAACATAAAGTACTGAATTATTTTACCATGGCTAGACTTCTTTAAAAATTATGAAATTTGGACCAGTGATTTATATATATGTCTAGTGTGATTCTGAAAATTTTCATGATTTTATGATAAAACAATAAATTGTCTTGTGTTTTTAAAGCAAGGATGTACGAAACAGAAAACTATTTGACATATTTGATGATGTCTGAAACGTAAATTATTTTCAATAGTATTTGAAGGAATTAAGCTATGTCATTTTTACAATGAATTTCTAGTATGTCAGCATATGCTCTGTAAAGTTTCAAATTTTCAAAATAAGGTATTGATTTATTAAAAATCAGATGACATGAGCTGTTCTGTTATGGGATCGAATATTGAGATTATTTGAGATTGAGTTTAGGAGATGTTTAAAATGAGAAATTTGAGGACATTGGAGTTTATGATTGTGATATGATTATATCTTATGAGAACTTTCTTATTGATTTTAGGCCGATGATAGCAATACATATTTGTTACATGTGAATGCCAAGGGGTAAGTAAGCTAGACTTCTAAACGAATTACAATAAACAATATGTATATGTTTGACATGTTTGAAAAACCTATTTTTGATATGTACGGATATGGATTTATATGTTCCTACCCATGGGTTATGTGATTTGTTATGTGTTGAGCGTGATTATGTACATGGGCATATGTGTGTGCGAAAGTTCATTGGCATATGCATGAGCATGCATTAAGTTTTCCATGAATGAAGAAGTGGATTTTAGCAAACGGATTTTATGCATTATGAGATTTTGCATTGGGGGCCACCTCTTGAGGGCCGACGTGCCTCAAAGTGCCACGTATAGTGCAAAATGCCATGCACAACGCAAAGTGCCACATTTCAGGATATGTATTTTGTTCAAAGAAAATGTAAAAGTTTAAAGGTGATAGAAAGAGATTTTGATAAATTTGTTTTACAATGTTTTCAAAAGACCATGTCATGTCATTCATTTGCATTATATATAAGTATGTTTGTATTTTGATATATAAAAAACTAGTTTGCTTATTGAGTTTTGTACTCATTATAATTTATTGTCATTTAATTTTTAAAAATCAGGATTGATTCGTGTTAAGTGAAAAGAGAACTTATGATTAAGGATTGTAGATGGTTTGGCAGAAATTTAGAATTCTTCCGCTGCAATTTAATAATTGTATTTGTGAATTAAATTTTTAATGTTTGTAAAGAGATATTTAAGCTTATATGAGTTTGAGGTTAGATTCGCCCATGGGTTTCGGGCCGGGGTGATACACAAACAATAACAAACTCTGAAAATAAATTGCATTTAGTACCTAAAGGTGGTGCTACTAAATACAGAAGTACACTGATCGTGCCTAGCGTAACATTCAAAACAATAAGTGAATACTCACTGAGGCTCTATTTTTGAAGTTGGAAAGCCACCGCTATAACCATAATCAAAGCCTTCTTCATTGTTATACGGATGGTGGAAATTTCCCTTGTTTGCATCCTCATAACTTGCTGAAGAGGTTGCGGATTCTGCATTTGGATTCAGGCCAGCTTGCTCCAAAATGCTCTCAATCTCCTTCACCACATCACTCATTGTAGGCCTGTCATCTCCTGATTCTTGCACACATTTCAGTGCAAGATCCACGTACTTTTCGAAACCGTTCAGTGTCGTACTCAAACCAATGGTTGGGTCAATTAATTCATAAAGGTTGTATAGCTCTTTCTTCTTATCCATTGCCGCCCTTATCTCTCTCACAATGTATTTTCCACGCTCTATGGGTCTTCTTCCAGAAAGTAGCTCCAGCATCAGCACACCAAAGCTATAAACATCACTCTTTTCAGTCAATTGTTGTGTCATGTAATATTCTGGATCCAAATAGCCCTGCACCCAAAAAGATCCATTCTCAGGGCATATAACATTGGTTCAGAATCCTCTGTGAATGTAAATATTTGCATGAATTCACATAATTTTGTAATCTAAACATTGTAGATGGAGTGTCCATGTGGAGATACTCACCATTGTCCCTTTAACTTGAGTAGTGATATGGCCCTTTTCACTATCACTCATAGATTTCGAGAGACCAAAATCAGCAACTTTGGCATTTAAGCGTTCATCCAGAAGTATGTTGGATGATTTAATATCCCTATGTATAATAGGCGGGTTGGCAAGCTCATGCAGATAGGATAAACCTCTTGCTGCACCAAGGGCTATTTTAAGTCTCCTTTTCCAATCCAATCTGATCCCATTCTTCCCTGCATTTACAGTATGTTGACAATTACCATCCTTTATATAAAGCATGCAATTGAAGAATCAAAAGGTTCCCGAAATCATGGTGAAGAAGATACCTGAGAAACTGTCCCCCAGAGAACCATTTGGAACAAACTCATATATCAGCATTTGTTCACCTCGCTCGAAGCAAAATCCCAAAAGGCTGACAAGATTTTTATGATGGACTCTTGATAGAAGTTCAATCTCCATTTTGAATTCTTGCCCACCTTGCATAGATCCTTGTTGAGCTCGTTTGATGGCAATCAGTTGTCCATTGGGAAGAATACCCTTATAAACCTTCAAAGATTTTGATAAAATAAAAAATTTGGGTATTCATTGATGGTTGTTTTAACTTTCTAAGTAGTCAGAGTACAAGTTAATAGGATAGTTTACTTACAAATTTAGCATTTTTCAATGAGCAAGCTGTTTTGAATGTGACTAGGTAGATACACAAATAACTGACCACTACTACAAAATGTATGATGGTTTTATTTTATTTTTTTTTACACTGATTATACAATCAGACTATAATTTATATTTACATGAAACTGTTACTAATATTACAATCAAACTGTAACTCATATTTAAATGAGATTCTTACTGATATTGCATTCAGATTGTAATAACTGGAACGAATTACATTAATTCTTATTAAGCACTGCCTAGATTTTAATCCTCTCTAATAATTAAGAGTCGTCTACTCCATTTACATTGGTAACGAAGCAGACTGCCTCCACTCAATTATTACACATAATTGAGAAAGGATTCTTAACCCCCACAATGATGCTTTCAATTGATTGGCCTAAATTCATCTATATATGCTGACAAATAAACATACATGGCAAGTGATGATACATCAGTTATTTGATAATTACGTCTATCTTTATTCTAATCCTTCCTTCCATCTTAGGGCATATTCTGTCCTGGATGAAAGCATCACCTTGAGGCAGAAGGTGGCTTTGGTTTTGTGTGCTTGTAAAGTGTCTAACTCAAATTGTATAGGGATAGAATTAGAAAAATGTCCATAATTACATGACTCATTTGAGAATATGGTAAAAGTAACCACATAATAAATTAAATATCAATGGGAGAGATTTGCGCCTCGTAAGTAGAGGCATTACAGTGGAATAAGGTCAGAGAGAGATAGATGAACCAAACCTTTCCATAGCCCCCCGATCCAACATCATTAGCATCTGAAAAATTGTTAGTGTATTTTTTAACCTCTTCAAAGGAGAAGCATCTTGCTCCTTTCAGTTGAGGAATGCTACCACTGCTTTTATTCATGTCCCAATGTGCTGCATTTGTAAAACATAAACAAATTTAATTGTTTACCAACTGGAAAATGCTAAGAGCACATCAAGTCCTTAACATACCAAAAGGATTCTGTTCATTGGCTTTTTCTGCTCTTCTCTTTTGACGATAAGCATAAACTCCTGCAAGGAGTAATAGTAACAGTACGACACAACCTGCAGCTGCTGCTCCAATGATAACCCCAATGCTTGTCGACTTGTTTGATCCTCCAGATTCTCCTAAAAGATAACGCACCAACAGAAACATTAATATCAATGAAAGCGACATTGCACTAATACATTTTGTTCTATGACAGTAGCAAAATTACCGGCAAAGTACTGATACTGATCACCAATGAAAAAGTAAGGTCCAAAAGGAGGAGGAGGCTTGTAAGTCTGGTTGCTAAGAACAAACCCAACACTATACACTCCTGTTCGGTTAAAACGTTCTTGGCCAGAAGGAAAAACTCGTATGCTCAATTCAAGGTATTCAAAATTATTCTTGTGCGGATTACTGAGAGAAATGGAATCTATGGGAAGTTTATAAGAAGACTGAAAAGATGTTGTCAAAGACTGCTTGAGAATTTCATAGTAAGTTGTGTTTCCTAAGTCTGAAAATGAAGTAGCTCTGAAAACTAGAGTTCCTGTATATGGATAGGCACATTGACAGGTAGGGCTAGCATCCCGACCTGCGTTGCAGGGAGCAGGTAGACAGTTCTTTGGTTTCGTTAAATAAGGGGAACTTGGTTGGGAAAGTCTACAGTAACCTTTTGCAGTTCCCGACTCCTGACAAATTGGGTTATCAACAAGTCTGCATTAGAAGAACAAAACTTCAGTGAGTTGAAAACACATTGTTTCTAGTACTCTGTATGGTACATATATGGCACTTTAACTGTCACGAAATTATTATTTATGAAGTTTTCCAGAAAGCTATTGAAAAAGAATTCCTAGAATATGGGAAGAGTAAGCTTTACATTAAGTTAACGCTGGGTGCTCCTCCTCTTTCAGTGTAGGCAGAGATGCGATTACTCTGCAAATTAACAAGCAGGTTCTTACTGTAGCCGGCGCCAAGGTCCAAGGTGCCATTAAGCTCGTTGTTTTTCATGACCCTATCAAAATGTGATAATTAAATCAGTGCACAAGAGTGATTGCATTTATATGGAGTTTGTTAGTGATCTGATTTGTGTTTGAAGCTAAAAGTTTCAATTTGTGTGATTCATTTGTAATTTTCAATAGCTTTTACATCGGATAGGGTGCTACTTGAAATAAAAGCTAAAACTTACACAGTCTGCAGATGGGGAATGCTGAACAGATCAGCAGGAATTTGACCTTCAAGATTTGTATTCTCCATCATTCTGTCACAAAAAGTAGTCAATCATTCTCCTTGTTTACATGAAAATTGCCCATCTTGAATCACAGAAAGACAAAGAAATGCACACAGATACACACATGAAAGAGGTCTTACAACATAGATAATAAAGAGACACATGCAAAAGACACATTTTCAGTGAGGAGCCATAATAGGCTAAATTGGAATTTGAACAAGCATCAACATGGAAGAGCTGTAATCTACAATTTCAGTTGCAAGAAAAGATGCAATACAGAATATATGGACCTGCTTAAAGTGGAGATGTGTAAAGAACTGCAGTTCTGGACCCAAAATACTAAAGGTAACACATAATCGACTCAAATAGCATATGTGTACATGTTTTACTTGTAAAGAGTAATTAAGAAAAGAGAGAGCAGAGATGAATACAATGTTGTTAAGGATTGTATGCTTGAAAACCATGAAGGAACATCTGATGCATCGAAACTGTTATTACTCATGTCCCTGCAAATCAATTGTTATAGAATTAAAATAAATCAGTATTTGAGATGCTTTATCTACCCCAATATTATTGATGTGAAGATATAAGTAAATGTAGTAAAACCTTTTCTACTTACAAGTAACTGAGGAGGTTCAATCCACTAAGGTTAGGCACCGCACCAGTCAGTTTATTGTTGGACAAGAACCTGAAAAATATTATTACCCAATACTCTTCATTTCAAAATAATTTGTGGTAAAGAATTGGAACTCAAAAAATAAAAGGGTAATTAATTACCTCCTAATGACACTTTTTTTGACAAATTTCAAAAAGGTGACAGGGTTTTTAAAAATAGGTGAGGGGTGATAATCCGTTTTAATTATAAAATGACGTTTTTGCCCCTAGAGTTATTTATAAAATAATGTTTCTACTCGTATAATAGTTACAAAATGACATTTCTATCCCAATAATTAATTACAAAATATTTTTTTGCTCCTACTCAATTATTTTTAATTTTTTAAATAGAAAAAATTATAAAAAAATTACATTTAAGTCTAATTAACGGGCTTTTTTTTGTTAAATAAAAAAAATTTAAAAATTTCTTATTGAATCAAACAAAATTTTCTTATTAAAGTTAACTATAATGTTTGACTCAATAAGAAATTTTTTTTAAAAACTCTCGCCTATTTTCAAAAACCCTGCCACTTTTTTAAAATTTATCAAAAAAAGTCTCACTCGAAAGTAATTAACCCAAAATAAAACATAAAGCATATTTGCATATCTATGTTGTCAGCATACAGGTCATGAACACTCGTAAGTTTGTTGAGGTTTGAAGGAACGGGTCCGCTCAATGAATTCCTATCAAAACGTCTGTAATCAAGATGAGAAATTCATCAGAAAAGACATCACAAAGACTCACTATCAGCAGTACGCCATAGCATTTCACTTGAATATGAGATGTAGATACTCACACAACTTCCAAACTTTTCACTAGTCCAAGGGTGGCAGGAAGCTCGCCAGTGAAGTTGTTGCTGTCAAATAGCCTGGCCCAAGGAGCGAAAAAGTGAGAGGAATAGAATGAAAGTGATGCTTAAATTTGCAATGTTTCAGATGATCATTCTCAGATAGTGACATAAAATTCAGGAACTAATTCGTTGCAAAACTTACACATGAATCAGAACCATGTCTGGTCGGAAAAGTCTCTCTGGTATTGAGCCTGACAGTTGATTCTTTCCAAAATGACTGTAGATGATGAAAAGAAACTTACGCGAATGAATTCAAGCAAGACTATAAGTTAAGAGAGCTAAAAAGATCAAACAGATTTGGCATACAAGTGCTTTGTATGAACTAGCATATCAAGACCAGGTGAATTTCCAACGGAGACTGGTATCTCCCCCTCAAGTTGGTTGTCAGCAAGATCCAGCCAGTAAAGATTAGACAGATTACCAATGGATGGTGGAATTCCGCCCCTGAAACCATTAGAATTCAAGGATCTGCATGCAGTAGCAACGGAAGTTTTCAAATTCATTGGTTTGTTGACAAAAACATAGAACTACACCGGCCAAAGATGTAAAAAAATGTAAATGTATAAAACCAACAAAAAAGGCCTTGAAATAAACCCCTCATTCGATGTGTTTTCATAATATTAACAATTGCAACAGCCTAAGTTAAACGTTACAGAGTCAAAAATCCTTACAGATAGACCAACTCCTGTAGAGATCCAATTGAGTCGGGAATTGGTCCAGAGAAACTGCAACCCACCAGGATTCTGGCATGCGAAAATATAGTTTTTGTTAAGGCTCTAACCACAGAAGTTTGCAAAAAGCAAAACATTTTGACAAGAAAAAATCTCCTCACAAATTTGATAGCTTCTTCAGATTCCCAATTGTTGTTGGAAGTGGTCCTCTCAAATCCTTGTTGTAGGATAAATCCCTATAAGAAGAGTTTACAGTCAAATACTTGAATAGTGCTTACTTTAACTAGTTTCAACATATGAAGATTTAAATGTCCCCCATACATGATAGAAATTCAAGTGAGGATATATAGAAGACCTACAGGGTATGCAACTCCGATAAACCGGTGATGTCTCCGGATAGCTGACCTTTCAATCCCATGCTGGATAATGTTCTGAAACAGAGAATGGATGGCATGATAATGCAGGAAAAGAAACCTTCCATGAACAACAATATGTAAAAAACAATTTGCAAATATTTACATGGAGGTCACACGCGAATTTGTGCAGCCAATTCCTTCCCAGTTGTCACCACAAGGATCATTGTTCTTCCAACTTGGCGGTTCATTCTCCCATACATCTTTGAGTGCTTTTAAAATAGCAACTGCATCAGAAGGGTGATGTTTTTAAGTGTTTATTGATGCCAAAAGACTCAAATCACTTCTGATACCAATCAGTAGATTGAAAAGCAAGCACCTGCTCACACACAGAGACAAACACAAACACAAACACACAGAAGACAAAATCATGCAGTTCAACCAGTATTTCAAGTACATATCAACAAGAAAAATGGAGATGCTATTGCTAAGTGAAGTGAATTAACTTACAGTCTTCATCATTAGTCACAGCTGCTATGATCAAAAACTGCAAGTAAACAGACAGCAGAAACATTTTTCCTTTGACACCCATTTCTCAACAAACCACAAATTACTCAAAGCTCAAAAGGATCAAACTTGATACATTTGCAACCCATGATTGTTCCGTACATATCTCAGAAAATACAAATTAAACATTGCATGTGGTCAAATACTAAGTCAATATTCAACCTTTATATTTTTTATTTTCATTTTTCACTTTCAAAAATATTAAATGGTGCAAGACAGTATAATGGCATGGTCATAATGGAACCCACTACATTAAGTATGAAACCACACACGATGGCCAACGCAATTAATAAATATCTGTATGTTTATCTTTTGGTTGGTGGGATTCATTAATAAACCGAAGTCTATAATCAACTAGATAATGTTTTTGGTGATAATTTTTAGTCCATTTCACAAGTTTCATGGGGAAGAAAAATTCAAACTTCTAAATTTCATCCCGAACAAGTTTGTATTTTTTAAAAAAGAAACAAATCATAACGCATAAGCGGGTTTATCATGAATCATTCAGCCGTTTCCCCTTCCATTTGCTTCACAAATTATCGTTTCTTCTGCTTTGACTAATATTACGAAGTGTGACAAATTGATGCGAACACGTTGATCAACGTAATCAATTAAAAGGGTGAAAAAGAAAGAAAGGTGACAACTTCACGCTCATGCCCACTAAATACACGAACCCACTTGCTCATTAAATCTTCTGCTCAAATGTGACCCCCTCTTCACATGCGAAAGCAATTCAAGTTACACACACAACACCTTAGACAAATAAAGTCTTAGAACTCGTGCTCATTGCACATGCTATTGTGGATGCTGATGCTTTCAATGGGTAAATTTTTTTTTTTTTTAACAAAAATAGATCAAATTTAAAAATATGAATCTCCCTCGCAACAGTACAAGACAGTATTTTAGTTTTTAATCTAATATGTATTTAGATTATATATATAGATTCATTTGTTTCAAGTCGTTGTGCTTTCCACATGATGATATATTTACATGCCTCTAAAATTGAGCTGGTACCTAATGTATAGACATAATTTTCCATTTTTAAATTCATCTTGTGCATATGATTCGGTCAGTCAAAAAGAATTGCATCAGTGTCTCAATTTTAATTCAAACGTAGGTTTGATTCGTACTTCAAAAAAATATTTAGCGCACATAAAAAAAACAATGAGAACAACTAATATTTTGAATTTTCCTTTTCTTGTCAATAGAAATAAAGTATTATTGATAAGTAACATATAGTATAAAATTAGCTTATCAAAAGAATAAAAATATAGCATATAATTAGTTTGTACTTTTCATTGAATTGCAAAGATTTACTTGAAAAATATATTATTAGTACGGCCGTCGACTTTTATTATATAATATATGGTTTAGAATAAAGCAAGTCATGATATGGTTGTATCAAGTCAAAAAAGATGAACGTGCGTGCACATAATTCTTTGGAAAATAATTGATGCCCTGAAGAATAGTAGGCCCCAAGGGCCCGAATTTTAAAAATTTTAAAATTTTAAAATTTAAATATTTTATTCACTTACACCCCTGTGTTTGACTTGGGTTAAATATTTTTTGCAAAACTGGCATCAGAGTCAAGTTTTTTATTTTAATAATTTAAAATATATGATAAGATAATTGTTTATTTTATTAATAATGGAGGATATAATTTAATGATAGATAATAGAACCATAAAATATAATATTGGTAAACATATTCAATATTATTCACATGGAAAACGAGATTTAGATACTAAATAATTAATGCAATTATATTTATCAAAGGCTCATGAATTTAGGATTGGAGAACTTATAATTGTAAACCAAATAGGTTTAAATATAGATCCTCTCTCGTTAGACAGGATAAGAATAGAAGTTTCTATAAATAATTTTTTTTTGAAACAATGAAATATTAATTCTATTAAAGATTATCACGATGATCTTATAATAAATTATAATAGACTTTTGTTTATTAAACAAAGAGAATAATATAATAATTTGAAGTAAAGATTATTCGTCTAATAATATGCTATTAGGATACAAAAATTTATTTATGGATAAACTCTGCCTCATAAATAAAGGTTTAGAAAAGAATTACATACCCAAAGAAATAAAAGATACTATATGTCATAAATATTTAATAGAAAGTAACGAAATAGATGGTACTATGAATAAACTACCTGACCCATTAATAATTTCTCAAAATATTGAAACTAGTAGATTTCCACCTTTTAGTTATAGGCAAAGAGGATATACATATGGAAGATTTCAACCTTTTGATTTAATAAATGATTCTGATATGTGGGAAATAATCAGTTAAACTGGATTTTTTTGTATTTATTAAATAAATTGGGAAATCCTAATTTAACCATAAATGATATAGAACGTGCAAATAAAATACTTGAGATAAAAAATTTTAATGATGAAAATATAAAGCAAATTAAAGGATTAGGAAATCAAATGAGTCAAGAATTTGAACACATTAAACAAATAATAAATGAATGCAAAATTGAAGATTTGGAAATATTGAAACAAAAAATTATAGATATAATAAATAAGAATTCAATAGAAACAAGATTTAATAAGATAGAATGTCAATTAAATAAAATTAAAATGTCAATTAAATAAAATTAAAAAAATTGTTAAACAACTTGGTAATAAATTTGCCATAAATATACATGAAAAATTTCAAGAAAATTGAAGTATAAATAATTGATAATAATATGAAAGAATTATTCATGATAATTCAAGAACAGAATAAAATGTTGCAAGATACAATAATTTATTTTAATGAAAAGAAAACTAATGAAATTCAGTTTATGGTAAGGCCAATATTTAACAAAATAAAAAGAAATGAAAAATTGATACTGTTTTTGGTGATCATTTTTAGTCCATTTCACAAGTTTCATGGGGAAGAAAAATTCAAACTCCTGAATTTCATCCTGAACGAGTTTGTATTTTTTCAAAAAGAAACAAATCATAACGCAAAAGCAGGTTGATAGGTAAATTTCAGTTTAGAAAGGAAAATCAAAGAAGCAGAGGAAGAATAGAAGTTGATTAGAAGGGGAAAGTCAATTCTCATTCCAAAACCATCCCCATTACAAGTCCAAATAAGTTCCTTAAATAGACCCGTACATACCAGTAACCAAACAACACTGGAAAGGAGGAAACAATTACTTGAAAATAGGAACATGCAACCACTACTATAATATTAAGACTAAGTCAATAACCAACTAAAGATACTTGAGTCCTATGCACCCTTGCATGGCTTGTGACCATAACATTTGTATTAGCGTTAATCAGATTTTCCACACCCTGCTACTAGTATATTATCATGAATCATTCAGCCGTTTCCCCTTCCATTTGCTTCATAATTTATCATTTCTTTTGCTTATAATAGATCATGACTGATATTACAAAGATAAGCGAGAAAAAAAGATGCGAACACGTTGATCAACAAACTCAATTAATATATAGCTTGTATGTGAAAGTTCGTCAGTCGGGACATTCTTCTCTTTTAAATACGAATTTGTACATTATTACATCCAAAATAGTCTACTCTTTCTCTCCACTAAGAAAAACTTATAACAAAAATCTAAAATTAAAAACAAAATCCAACAATAGCCCGAAAATGGATTGAGTTACATTATTTTGCGAAAGCCGGCCAGATACATATTGGCACCCGACATTGACTGAGAGAGAGAGAGAGAGAGAGAGTAATGATAACATAAGAATTGATCAAAAGTTGGTGCCCACGTCCACTAAATAGATGCACCCACTAGCTCATTAAATCTTCTGCTCAAATGTGACCCCCCCCTCTTCACATGCTTAAGCAATTCGAGCACACACAACATCTTAGACAAATAAAGTTTTAAAACTCATGTTCATTGCACATGCTATTGTGGATGCTGATGCTTTCAATGGGTATTTTTTAAAAAAAAAAAAAGATCAAATTTAAAAATATGAATCTCGCTCGCAATAGTACAAGACTATTTTTGTTTTTAATCTAATATGTATTTAGATTATACATATGGATTCATTTGTTTCAAATCGTTGTGCTTTTCCATATGATGATATATTTATATACCACTAAAAACAATGAGCTGGTACCTAATGTATAGACATAATTTTTCATTTTTAAATTCATTTTGTGCATATGAGTCAGTCAGACAAAGTAGAATTGCATCAGTATTTCAATTTCAATTCAAAATATTTAGCGTACATTAAAAAACAATGAGAACAATTAACATTTTTGAATTTTCCTTTTCTTGTCAATGGAAACAAAATATTATTGATAAGTAGTATATAGTATAAAATTAGCTTATCAGAAGAATAAATATATAGCATATAATTAGTTTGTACTTTTATTGAATTGCATAGACATATGGCTGTACTTTTTGTTATATAATATATGGTTTAGAATAAAACAAGTCATGATATGGTCAAAATAGATAAACGTGCGTGCACATAATTCTTTTAGTTAAATAAAACTGAAGTTATGATTGCATGAACCGATAGTACCCTGTACTCTAGACTAGGAAGAGATTGAGTTTTTTTGAATTCTCGGTGTCATAATTTAGAAGGGTAAAGATTCAGTATTAAGTTGAATTTTTATAGAGTACTGAATTAGTAATTGTTAGATAAGATAAATAAAAATAAAATTTAAAATAATTTTAACAATTGATTTAATATTTAGTAAAAACTCAGTTCAGCACTGAATTCCAATTCAAGTTATAAATAAATACTTATAAAAGATAAATCCTAAATCACATTTATTGTAACTTACAACCAAGAAAAATAATGTAAAAATGAGTAACTTGTAAGTGGATTATATGGGGCCAATCTTATAATTTTTCTTTGCTTTTGGTGGTCGTAACTTGGGAATACCCTCCATAAAATTATTACATTATCGAAGGATACACACATATTCTTTTTATATATATGGAGTCATTTTGTAACGGGGACATCACTAAAATATAAAAAAGAAAAGAGATTTCAATACATTAAAAAATATATTTTTATATTTGTTAATGTATTAAAATTAATATTTTTTTATCTGTTAGTACTATCTTCACTTTTTTAAAATGAACATGTTCTCACTAGATAATTATTATTATAATAAGAATAATAATATATAGCTTAGTTACTAGTTTTGATCTACTGCAGAATTCATTATTAATTCTATTCTAAGGGGCTACATGTAATTGAAAAAAATGATGGATCACCAAAACTGCATGCCTAATGGTTTGGTTAAATGGCTAACAAAATAATTAGCTTCTCTTTCTTTTCTAACATAATCTATTGCTCCATGAAATATATAAAAACCTTAAATTATCGACGTGAATAATTAATTATTAAATACACTATCTCCCGCCAAGGTTTATAAATACTCGGCTATCAATTTCTAACCAACATATAAAATGCAAAGCTTTTTACTTTATACTTGATCATTAATATGTCTAAAATAATGCATTAGTGCATAATTGCTTTTAGTTTATTTTGTAGGTTATGACAGTCCCACGGATTGTTATATATATATATATATATATATATATATATATATTAATACTGACCTGGTCCAAGTATATTCCAAAAAATTATTACACTATATGATATGCAATAACATAATAGCATTGCATGAACGTTTTTATATATGTATATAAGTATGTGAGCATTACTGTATAAATACGTAAATTCCTAGTTCCTATAACAAATTAACAAACGTTCAAATCCTATTTACATTGACGCTAAATACCAAGTAATATTAATACGTAAAAGTCATTATATAATGGCCATGAATGATATTTGAATTTTGATTAATTTGCGGTGATTTATTTAGCTGGTCGTTAACTCATTATCTGTTGAGAGCTCCGGCATTATAAGCATACTAGTGTGTGTAAGGAGCGTTCCCGCGCTGTAATATTGAAACATTTCTATTATTCAGCTGCTCCTGACTGACAATTAAGAATGTAAAATATCAGTAGAGAGAATTACAGAGGCAAGATTGCAAGACCCCCATTCATCGAGAAACGAGAATGGGAATGGAGGAGAATGTGCTCAAGCTGAAGCTTCCACTTCCAAAAACGTTCAATCTGGAGACGGCAGTGTGCAGCCACGGCCTGTTCGTGATGTCTCCGAATCGCTAGGACCCTCTTTCTCGATCCCTTTCTCGGCCTCTCCATCTTTCTGATTCTCTCGACAACGGCAATAGCGATACCAATATTTCCTCAGTCTCAGTCGCCGTCACCATCTATCAACCCCAGCAAGACCCTCACTCTCTCCACATCCAAGTTCACAATTCTGGTTCTGGGTCCGCGCCGTCACTGTCACTGTCAGTTTCTCAAGAGCAGCAAGACGCGTTGCTTGCTCAAGTGAGGAGAATGCTGCGGTTGTCGGAGGCTGATGAGCGGAATGTGAGAGACTTCAAATGGATTGTACATCAAGTGGCCCAGGTGGAAGGGGAAGAGTCTCAGTATATGAAGGGTTTTAGTGGGAGAGTGTTTCGGTCGCCTACTTTGTTCGAAGACATGGTCAAGTGCATGCAATTGCCAGTCTGTTCTCTTTTCCTTCCCTTTCTTTTCTTCTCCTTTTAGCGTTTTCGTTTTGCCTATCACCTGTTTGATATAATGTGCCTTCTTTGGTTGGTTTAGTCGTGTTTGTTGTTTGTTCCGTATTTTGCAATTACTAGCCCCATTTTATTACATCTTCATAGAGCTCGCTGTCAAATTTTGTTGCTATATAACCAAAATGTTGCCCACATATTTTCCCTTTTTATGCTCTAGGATTGGCTTATCTGACTGAAGTTGTCTCATAGATTAGATTAATTAAGGTGCTATGACTTTTAATCCATGCTTGTTGTTGAATGGATTGAGTGAGTTGGTATTTTCTACATATTAGTTACCCACCAAATGGTTTAGCTGCTCTGCTTTCGCAATTAAGCAAAAGCATAACAGTTATCAATTATCATTACCCTAAAATTTCAATTTGAACCTCGTTTCACAAAAATTGTTGCATACTATGAGGTTTAATGAATTGAATCCAAATTTGCAAATTATTGAAGTTTTGATTTTTAACTAGGAGCCAGTTACCCATGTAATTTTATTAGGTGGCCGAGAACTTTGAGCATAGCTAGAGCCCTTTGTGAGCTTCAGTGGGAACTTCAACATTGCTTACCCAGTATCAGTGAAGATTTTATTCCGAAAACACCGGCAGGAAAAGAGTCAAAGCGAAAGCAGAAAGTTTTGAAAGTTGCCTCCAAGTTGACAAGCAGAATTGCAGAGATCAAATCAAGCCCAGAATATGATATAAATTTGAAGCTGGATTGTGCTGGAGTTCAGGAAGAGAACGTACAACCAAGCTTCCCTCGAAACGACATTGAAGATGATTTGCATAGATTGAATGAGCTGTTTACAACGGATTCTCCATCTGCCTGTGACAGGATTGGTAACTTTCCTAGCCCAAGAGAACTAGCAAACCTTGATGAGAGTTTTATGGCAAAGCGCAGCAACCTTGGCTACAGAGCAAGTCGCATCTTAAAACTTGCAAAATTCAGTTAAGTGAACTAGAAGATATGTGCAACGAAACGAGCTTAACAACCTATGATAAGCTGGCTGATTTATGGATTTGGGCCATTTACACGCAACAATGTGCTTGTATGCATAGGATCTTACCATGTGATTCCAACCGATTCTGAAACTATTAGGCATTTGAAACAGGTGAATTAGTTTTTACCCTTCCTTAAGCATCCTTATTTGTTGGAAGAGTTTCGGATACTATTAATACATTCGTTGATGCAGGTCCATGCTAGAATTTGTACTAGTAAAACAGTGCAAATGATTGCCGAATCAATCTATGGAAAGTTTGCACCTTTTCAGTTTTTGGCATACTGGTAAAAACAAATGGAACTCAGCCATTCTTTTATTTATCCTTATGATCCTCTGACTTACCCAGTTATGTAGTTCCCTCACTTGATCTTTTTCATTATTAGGTCAGAACTATGGCACTTTCTACGAAAAGAGATTTGGGAAGGTAAGTGAAATAAGCATAAACTCATCCCTTTTGACAATAAGCATACCAAAAGGATTCTGTTCATTGGCTTTCTCTGCTCTTCTCTTTTGACAATAAGCATAAATTCCTGCAAGGAGTAATAGTAACAATACGACACAACCAGCAGCTGCTGCTCCAATGATAACCCCAATGCTTGTCGACTTGTTTGATCCTCCAGATTCTCCTAAAGATAATGCACCAACAGAAACATTAATATCAATGAAAGCAACATTGTACTAATACATTTTGTTCAATGAAAGCAACATTGTACTAATACATTTTGTTCAATGAAAGCAACATTGTACTAATACATTTTGTTCTATGACAATAGCAAAATTACCGGCAAAGTACTGATACTGATCACCAATGAAGAAGTAAGGTCCAAAAAGACGAGGCTTGTGAATCTGGTTGCTAAGAACAAACCCAACACCAGACACTCCTGTTCGATTAAAACATTCTTGGCCAGAAGGAAAAACTTGTATACTCAATTCAAGGTATTCAAAATTATTCTTGCGTGGATTACTGAGAGAAATGGAATCTATGGGAATTTTACAAGAAGACTGAAAAGATGTTCTCAAAGACTGCTTGAGAGTTTCACAGTAAGTTGTGTTTCCCAAGTCTGAAATGAAGTTGCTGAAATCTAGAGTTCCTGTATATGGATAGGCACATTGACAGGTAGGGCTAGAATTCTGATCTGAGTTGCAGGGAGCAGGTCTACAGTTCTTTGATTTCGTTAAATAAGGGGAACTCGGTTGGGAAAGTCTGCAGTAACCTTTTGCAGTTCCCGACTGCTGACAAATTGGGTTATCAACAAGTCATCAAAATTTAGAAGAAAATAACCACCGTGAGTTGAAAACACTTTGTTTCTAGAACATATTATGGTACATATGGTGCTTTAACTTTCACGAAATTATTATTTATGGAGTTTTTCAGAAAGCTATTGAAAAAAAAAAATTCATAGAATACAGGAAGGGTGAGTTTACATTAAGTTAACGCTGGGTGCTCCTCCTCTTTCTGTTTAGGCAGAGATGCGATTACTCTGCAAATTAACGAGCAGCTTTTCACTGTAGCTCGTACCAATGTCCAAGTTGCCATTAAGCTAGTTGGTTTTCATGACCCTATTAAAATGTGATAATTAAATCAGGGCACAAGATTAATTGCATTCATATGGAGTCTGTTACTGATCTGTTTTGCGTTTGAAGCTAAAGGTTTAAATTTGTGTGCTGCTTTTGTAATTTTCAATAGCTTTTACATTGGATAGAGTGCTACTTGAAATATAAGCTAATACTCACACAGTCTGCAGATGGGGAATGCTGAACAAATCAGCAGGAATTTGACCTTCAAGATTAGTATTCACCATCATTCTGTCACAAAAAGTAGTTGATCATTCTCCCAAAAAGTAGTTGATCATTCTCCTTGTTTACATGAAAATTACATGCCCATCTTGAATCACAGAAAGACAGAGAAATGCACACACCACACAGACACACACGCGAAAGAGATCTTACAACATAGATAATAAAGAAATGCGTAAAGACACAAACTCAGTGAGGAGCCAAAACAGGGTCATTGGAATTTGAACATCCATCAATATGGAAAAGCTGTAACCTACAATGTTAGTTGCGAGAAAAGACATAATACATAACATAAAGTGGAGTTGTGTAAAGAAAGTGCTATTCTAGACCCAAAGTACTTAAGGTAACACATAATCGACCCAACTGGCATATGCGTACATGTTTTACATGTAAAGAGTTAAGTAAGAAAGGGACAGGACAGAGATACATACAATGTTTTGTTAAGGATTTTATGCTTGCAAACCACGAAGGAACATCTGATCCATTGAAACTGTTATTACTCATATCCCAGCAAATCAATTCTTATAGAATGAAAATTAAATCAGTTATGCGATGCTTTATCTACCCCAATATTATTGATGTGAAGATATAAGTAGATGTAGTAAAAACTTTCTACTTACCAAGTAGCTGAGGATGTTCAAGCCAGTAAGGTTAGGCATTGGACCAGTCAGTTTATTGTTGGACAATAAATTCAACAGCTGATTGATTTTTTTTTTTTTTTTGAAAAGAATAGCTGATTGATTAAAACCAAAAGATTACTGGTTTAAAAAAAAAAAAGGATGTGATGTTGCCTTTATCCTTTTTCTCTTTGTTTGTTACATTAATTATAATAATGGGAATGGGATAATGTGATTCTATCAGTTGATGGTTATATCATATCTGCTACATAGGGCAGTGGTTTAAATTATTTTAACGAAAAATTTCCTGTGAAAAACGAGCAAGCTAAAGCTCCCAGAGGTTTTTAGACTAGGCTTCAGTTAGGATTTTGAATAATTATCAACTAAGCGAATCAAACATATGATTTTATTGCGGGTATATTCTTCTAGTGTTTAGTCGTATTTTGCTACCATTGCTAAGTTTGAATGACAATGATATTCTTGTGGAGAGTTAGAGTTTGAAAGAGTGTTTGGTAGTTGAGAAAAGCAGAGAAAATGAAGGAAAATACAGAGAGAAATTTGAGCTGAATTTTATGAATGAAAACTGAATCTTGTTACTTTTGCTGATTACAGACGTATTTATACAATGATCTTGAACATTCTAGATTCAACATGTACAAGCTATATATTTGTTAAGCTAAGCAACATGCTTTAACAAACTACCGGCAATGTAACTAACTTTACTAGCAACACTAATCAACTTTGTTAACATGCTGAATTAGTAACTAATCTATTCTAATTATCTTAACATGGGGTGGCTTGGCCTGGCAAAATGGTTATATCCAGAAGTAATTTTATTTTAAATAAAGTTTCTCGGGTGCGGACACTAACTATGAATTTTATAATAATTCATTAAAACACTATATAATATTAGCGTGTTTATATTTAATTAACTATAATGTCATATGATATAATAATAAATCTGCACAAAATCCGTATTTAAGCTTCCGTACTTTAAAATTTTTATTCTTTTAATTTCTCCGGACTTACATGTCTTGAAAATGATCACAAACTTTGTTGAGGAAAAATGGTGGGTATGTCCAAAACGATATTGTGTCACCATTTATTTAAAATTAAGAAGGGTGTCTGTATCTGTATCTGTATCTGTATCAGTATTTAGCATCAATAATAATATTAAAAAGCAAGCAAGAGCTCATTCATCGAGAAACGAGAATGGGAATGGAGGGGGAGAGAGTGGTGAAGGTGAAGCTAGGAGAAGCAGCGAAAAACATTCAATCTGGAAAGTGCAGTCACGGCCTGTTAAACAAAGCCCTTGAAACCATTTCTCGCCAGATCCAAACCCCTTCCATCAACCCTTCTTCTTCTTGTTCTTTCTCAAGTCAAGTTCCTTGAAGGGTCAAAACAGGCAGCACATCTCAATTAAGCTAGGCACCACTTTCCCTCAATACAAATTTATTGTGTTTAACTAGGTTTTTATTCTTTACCCAAAATCTAGTTAAAACAGATTCAATTCCAGAGAGCAAAAATTGTTTTCTGTCAATTTCCTGAGACATTCTATTTAAGTCTTAAAGTTTTTCAATGAACACTTAGTAATTTGCATCAATAATCTTGAAACTCTCTCAAATAAAATTGGTGTTATGAAAATGGTAGATATGTATCCCACAAGGCTAACCAATGTTTCATTGGTATCTTAGTCCGTAATTAATATTGGTTGATGGAGCTCAAACTTATGTATTAGTTGGAAAGCGAATTATGTGCAGACATTCAAAAAGGAATAGCTCGGTTTTGGTGGAATTCAAAGGAAGAGCACAGAAGCATACATTTGGGCCAGATGGAAGAAAATGTGTACTTCCAAAGGAAGAGGTGGCATGGGCTTTAGCCATTTAACAAGCTTTAGCCAAGCCTTAGTGGCCAAGCAAGGATGGAGAATAATTCAATTTCCAGACTCCCTAATGGCAAAAGTTTTGAAGGTGCAGTACTTTAAGAAGACAGATTTTTTTAATGCAAAATTGGGGTATAAACCATCATTCATTTGGAGAAGTATATCATTTGGGGTAGACAGGTGCTGCAGCAAGGGTTGAGATGGAGAATAGGAAGTGGAGAGCAAGTCAAGATTTACAGCAGCAATTGGATCCCTAGGCCCTCAGCTTTTAAGACAATATCAGCACCAACACTGTCAATTGACGCCAAAGTCTCCATGCTGATTAATGAAGAGCATAAATGGAATGAGGCTTTAATCAGACAACACTTCAAGTCTGAAGATGCAGATTGTATTTTGAAGATTATGCTGCCAAGATTTTCAAGACCAGACCAACTTCTATGGGCTTATGACAAACATGGAAATTACCCAGTAAAGAGTGGCTATCAGGATGCTCTAAGACTCAAAACTTCCAGACTATCCTAGCTCATCAAAGGCAAATCCATCTGAGTGGCATGCAATCTGGAAATTGGATTTACCCGAGAAAGTTAAAATATTCATGTGGAGGGCAGCACAGAACTTGCTACCAACAGCAGAGAACCTGTGGAAGAGAAAAGTTCTGCAGCAACCTTGGTGTCAAAGATGTGGTAAACAAGGAGAAAATGCCTCACATGCGCTGCTAAACTGTAAAGCATCTCAGAAAACATGGAGAAACACAGAATTTTCAGATTGTACCCAATTGTTTGTAAACCAAGATCTGTTGAGTGTAATTCAAATTGTAGCTGGAAGAAAAGCAAGGCAGAAATGGAATTGTTCATAGCATTATGTTGGGCTAATTGGCATTCAAGGAATCTTTTTGTCTTTGAAGGGAAGAAGGAAGATTCTCAAGTATCACTGGCCAAAGCAGAAGCAATCGTGGAATCATATCGGAAAATCAAATCCCCACCGCTGCCTTCCTCTATAAGTCAGAGTTGCAAAAAAAACCAGAGCTGGAAACCTCCTCCAACAAAGTGGTACAAAGCAAATGTGGATGCAGCAACCAAGTTTAAAGAGCAGGTGGCGGGCCTAGGAGTAGTGATTAGAAACTCTGAAGGCAATTCTGTGGCAGCAGCACAAAAGCAAGTCAAATACTATGGAGATGTAACTGCAGCAGAAGCAATTAAGCTGGGGATAGAAGTTGCAGAAGCTACGAATTGTGTGCCTTGATAATTGAGTCAGACTGTCAAGTAGCAGTGGATTTGGCTATAGGAAGGAAAAGCAGTAACACTGAAATTTGCTGGACTATACTGGACATTCAAGAAAAACTAAAGAGATTAAATAACTCTACGTTGCAGCATATTCCAAGGCTGCAAAATGAGACTGCCTACTCAATTGCTAAAATAGCGCTGGAAAGTGTAGAGCCAGTAATGTGGTTGAATGATTGCCCTTCACATCTCTTGTACCTTTTCTCTGTTTGATTTATTGAAAGCTAAGCTTTTATGTCAAAAAAGAAAAAATTGGAAAGCGAATTACAAAAGTAAACAATATTTTTACTAATTATCTCTCGACTACTTGAACTTTTGGTGTAAATAGACCCCTAAAGATGATGAGTTAATTGGCCTCCTGGCTTCTACTATGTGCATCTAGCCTATAAACGTACAGTCGTACACGAAGGTGTTAAAATAAACCCCCTCAATTGTTGCAGTTAAATTTGCAAATTGCAACCCGTGTACCCATTAACCTATTGACAATTGCCTCCTTTTTTTTTTTTTTTTTTAATGGTCAAATATTCTACCTTTGCTGCAATCGGTATTCTTAACCAAATATCTTTGGATGCCCGTGTCACATGGCTTCTGGTTTACAATTTCAATACATTCAAACTCAACCGTTTATTTATGCTCTAGGATCGAGCGGCTCAAATTGGCTAGAACTAAGTTGGAGATGATCCAACATAGCTGGACCCACTGACAGTTGGCCGGCATGTCACACGCACAAGACATTGTTCTTTAATATTATAGAACATGATGCACCTGTGAGTAGAATATAATATGGAAATGATGGTCTAATTTAGTTGCCCAGAGTGAAATGATACATGCATTATTATCCCTGAATACAAACAACGTGAGCGTCTGGAACCCTAACTGTAAAGGCTAGACAATATTTTTCATGAAAGGTAAAAGCTAGACAATTAGAAACCCTATATATCTCTGAGTAGGAGGAGCTGAACAACTTCGATGTTATTAATAGGAAAAAAAAAATACATGGTGATGGATTATTCATGCAATTCTAGATTAAAAACAGAAAAATAGCATGCAAATGATAAAGAAATTAAGCGAACACTTGGCCAATTTAATTGATTGCAGTGCGGAGAACATGACCGTTAGCTGCATTGAATAGCTCACACTTGTTTAATCACTCTAATCTTGTACCTGAATGCTGATCTGATACTCCAACTCTTTCCTTAGAAAACACAACTTGATCTCCCACCTTGGCTTGCATGTTTCTCTAAATGAATTGTGCACCCGTGAGCAAAATTGCTCGCGGATGTGTGTAAGCCCAGGCTGTCTTATCGGGTCGAAGGCCCAACAAACGTTACTTGAATTAGTTCAGAAATAGTTGCACTTATCTTCTTTATTTAGGTTCTGTTTGGTACAGCTTATTATAATAGAGTTTATAGAAGTAAGGCTTATATTCGTAGAACTTTTGACAAAAAATTATTGGGTTTTTGGTTGTCAATTAAAAAAGTTCTTTTCAACCATTTAGACTGTTTAGTTATGCAAAACTAAAAGTACTTTTGTATAATTAAATTACCAAAAATGATACGTAAACATTTTGAATAATATAAAAAAGAAATATAAAAAAGTATCAAGACTTCACACTCATACCTGATACGTTGCGGTAGCTATGAATTTTCTCTCAAGTGGTGGTTATGTGTAGGACTTGGTATTTAATTTGCCGGTAATTTCATTTAAAAAAAGTGGCAATAATGTGTTATCCGGCAATAATTTTTATTGCGTAGATTTTGTAGATAAATAACAATATTATGTAATTAATAAAATATTTTTAAATTATTTTTTATATTATATATTTTTTTTAAAAAGCTCTCTAACCTCTACTCCAAAAAATTTAAATTTTAGGCTTTTGCTAATAGAGGTAAATTAGCTTATTTAAGCTAAAAAAAACTATATGAAAAAAACAACCAAACAACAAAAAAAAATTTTAAAAACTGCTTAAGGGATTAATTAAGTACTTATAGCGACTAAATAAGCTATATTAAACAGGCACTTAGCTTATTTCCAGCACTATTATATATTTCCCATTCCGTGTTTATTTTTATCTAGATGTTCTTAGCAGTTACAAGTCTAATGTTGTTGTAATAGTGGAAAGTGGTAATGGTTGAATCTTCCTAAAGATTCGGTCTAAACATCCTTACGGTTAAGTTGTATAATTTGGCAAGAATTAATCAAAGGAGACATGTTGGAAGT
The DNA here is from genome assembly GCA_030449835.1 of Clausena lansium. Taxonomy (NCBI): domain Eukaryota; kingdom Viridiplantae; phylum Streptophyta; class Magnoliopsida; order Sapindales; family Rutaceae; genus Clausena; species Clausena lansium. The sequence goes on along the minus strand of JASUUF010000146.1, from coordinate 329,646 downwards.
TTATCAAACCTGTGGTTCAATTCTCACCAGAAGAGAATTAATTAACATTCAACTTGACTCTGAATGAGACCTAACAATGTACAGTACCTGTCTGCCACAAATCTTTTTTTTTTTTTTTTGGGTGTGAGGTAATACATTATCAAATCGTTTTGGCATTTTTTATTATTAACATTAATTCTTCGACTGTTAAAACATTAACTTTTGAAAAATGATATTCTTACAAAAGCTTGCATAAAATGCACCGCTTTCTTCTCACGTAAAACACCACATACACGCACGCAACAAACACATCAGTCTCCCTCATGTCTCCTACACAGATAGCCAAACTGCGACGAAGCAAAAATTGACTAAAAGAGTAATGGGATATGTTTTTTTAGTGTTCGTAAAACCATCCAAGTAATCAGACTGATTGCAATCTCCCAACTCAATTAGACAAATTTTGGATGCCAAGCAAAAGCCAGAAAAAATGATAAAAGAACAATAGATCTACAAATCTTTGGTGACCATATATATATTGTATGCCTATAATGCTTTTCCTCATAGAGCTCTTTGACAAGTTGAGTTTCAGTTCCAACTTGAAATCTTCTCCAATGAGTAGGGGTAAGTTTGAGATCTCTATTGTCTGAAACTATTACAAGTTTTTGCACAGGTGTCCTTTGAATAAGTCTTTAGCTTGTAACGTGGCCGTTTCAACTTGCTAGGTGGCTTGGCATTAGTATTTAGTTGTTAAATAAATCTTTATTGTTAAGAGTTGGATTTTATTTGAATAAGTCTTCCTTTATCTAAGGAATGGACGTTGTAAAGCTCTTATATATTTGGAAGTTCAATGAATAAGAAGTCATGCATTTTTACCAACTTCACTTGAAGTAAAATATTGGAGGACTTGGGGTTTCCCTTGAAGCCCCTTTCTATGGATATTTACTTTGTTTCTAATTCTTCCTTATAACTCACAGAGACGACCAAATAGATAGAACTAAAGACGCCATACCAAAGTGGTATCAGAGTTTGTATGCAACCAAGCTTGTTAAATTAGATTTCCCACGTTATAATGGAGGGGAGGATCCAACTAGTTAGCTATGTTGAGCTAAACAATTTTTTCAATTCCAAGGTACTCTGGAAGTCGATCGAGTGTCACTTGCGTCATTCCATCTTGAAGAAGACACTCAATTGTGGTATCAGTTGGTAAAACAGGACATGAAGTATCTCTTGGGATGATTTTCGGAACGAACTTCTCTCTCGGTTTAGTCCTAATCAATTTTGTGATTTTTTCGGTGAACTAACCAAATTACAGCAAACTTGAATTGTGCAAGAGTATCAATCACAATTTGAAACTGGTGCAACAGTTGCCAGAGAAAAAAGGAAATCTAAGAAGGGAGATATCGCTGCCAGATAATAGAAAAAACCTCGTCCCTTGGTCTAGAAAAATGCACAAGCTCCCAAGCTGTCCGCAAATGGAAAATGCCATTAGGAGAGCGATCCCACCGAATCAAATCAAATACGGATCCACATGAGATAGGAATCAAAAGTATCCACTCAACAATTGATGATGTATTGTATTTTGGGGAATCTCTTTTTGTTTTTTTTTTTAATTTTAAAATAACACTTTTAACCAATTTGTTAACTAACCGGCTGTATTATTTTAAAGTAATTAAAAATTTTTATTAATAGAAATAATGTGTAACATTGATTAAATCCAATAATACATATTTCTTATATTATTGATGTCGTAAAAAATTACAGCATCATAGAAGGACCCTTATTCTATATACATTATAAAATCTCAATAATAACCTTAATTAAAATATCGTTTTTTCAGTTTGTTAGAATAGAAATGAAAAGATGCTCTCGACTCTTCGGACATTCAATGACAAAATATATGATGAAGAATTACCCTTTTTTTTTTTCTTATGGCCATTGCTGATTTGCTTAAAAATTTTAGTTTTGATCATTGTCGGAAGGAGTTAAATACAAAATAGTGTCTATATGGTGTGGGTTTAAAATATTTAACAGGATCAGAAAAAGACATGTGATGGGGTTGTGTTGTTGAGGAGAATATACTAAAATGGGCCTACGGCGTTTGGGGTGTTGAGGAGAATATTCGACGTCAACTAATAACAGATCTTGGACTAAAAGTATAAGTTTGAAATAACCCTCGATTCATAAATTAGCTTATGAGTGTGAGTTAGGTTAAAAACTTTTTATACAATTTTCTTGTTTATAAAACTCCGGAATCCAACTTTCTCATCTTATATAATATTAATACTTCAATGCGGTCTCATACTGACAAAATCTAAACAAGGTAGCAAACTGGCCGTTTAATTGCTTGCCCTTAGTAGTATATTAATTTTTGTTAATTGCTTTCTTTTGATATTTTAATATTTTTTTCTCCGTTTTATCATTAACAATTCTTTTTGGTCAGCTTTTGGTGTTTAATTGTCAACCAATCATGTTCACACAAGTCAACTGGAACAAAAAGTTTTTAAAAAATTGCTTTGATTTTTTTTTTTAAACTACTTTGATCTTATTGATTAAACAGATTTTTAATGATTACGGTCATTATCTCATTAACAATTCTTTTTGGTCATCTTTTGGTGTTTAATTTTGAACCGATCATGTTCTCACAAGTCAACTTAAACAAAAGGTTTTTAAAAAATTGATTTGATATTTTTTTTAAACCTACTTTAGTCTGATTGATAAAACAGATTTTTTTTTAGGGTTTGGCTACCTTGACTTGTATTTACGTTGGAATACTTTTTTGTATTCATATAATTAAAGTTATAACATATTTTTTATTATTTATTATTTTACGTATATAATTATGATTCGTTGTCTCTAGCGGAGCAAATCCACCGTAACTCATGCCTTTCAATTATTAAGGTCATTATCATTGCAGAATTTTACGTGAAAGTTATGATAGCAAACGCATGCACACACACTCTCACGGGACCGCTTATTATATAGCCACGGTTTGTGATACAGCCAAATGTAATATTTTATTGGAAAAAGGGTATACGTTAGATAGAAGTAGGTACATCTAATGTCTAATATGCAACAATACCCATGTTGGCTACCGGATATGCCAATTATTATTTCATCAATTATCTTATCTAAAAATTACGGTCGTTGGATTCTAATGCTTCTCTCTCGTGATAATAACAGCCTTCGTGTTCACGCTGCCCAATTCTCTCTGTTATTGTTTTCCATTAAATCCAATTTTTTTTTTCTTTTTTGAAAGCCTTAAATCCATTATTTTGGATGAATCAACTTGGTGTTCAAGAACATTCACCACCCATCACAGCAAAGAGCAAAGATGTAGTTGAAGGAGTGCCATTTATTCAAGCTTACTCGATCTTTCACTCGCGCTTCAATCCCTCACTCAATTTCTCACGCTCAGCTTCAGTTCGTCACACTTAGCTTCAATTCTTCACTGTCGTGAATCATATCTCTTGCTGGATCTCTCTCTTTTGTCTTCCAATAGATTCGGTGAGCTCTCTCTCTAATTTAATATATGATAAAAAAATCTTATCATATCATTTAAAGATGCTTGGAATTTCAATTTAATTTATGAATATTACTTGCAATTTCAGTTTCAATAATTTGATTTTGCAATTGAGAAATTACTACTTGAAATATTGGGATGATTTCTAGGGCTTGTCATATTTTGTTTTTGAACAGATAGAGGTACAATTAAGTCATACTGCAGTATTAGAGAATATATAAAATTTGTGTTATTTTGGACGTTAAAAATTATTCTTAAATGTTTGTAAAAGATTAAGAAAAAGGTAGAACTAAGTTTTAAGCTCATACACACTTTGTTCCAATTTTTTTGGCTTTCTTCCTGCATAATGCAGAAGTTTCCACTGAATAAACTCAGTTTGTAGCCCACTCAGTTTTAGCATCATGAACACATTCATATTTGTAGAATTGTTTTTTTTTTCTACTTCTTTTTGTACTAATGTTAAACAAAAACAACAAGTATTGGTTATAATTATTTTCAACCATAATAATCATAGACTCGTAGTAAAAAGATTCAAGAGTCCATGACTTAGGTTAAAGAAGAAGAAGAAGAAGAAGAAAAGATTTTGGCCATTATAAGCAAGGTTTAAATAATTACTTGATAAACGGACAGACTAGCATTATTTGAATGCTAAACTTTTGGGAGTTGATCAATGGTCACTCCAATCTCTTTTGACTATTTTAATTAAGATTTATTTTTGTAATTAAAAATATATATAGATCAATGCCTGTGTGGGCATAATCATATTTGTGGCATGACTAAATGTGCAGCTACACGTATATGTATATATAGGCTATAATCAAACATCTAAAATCATTCATGATATTGCTGCTATTTTACTAAGTAAACTTAATGATATTTTTGGCCCCCATCCATCAGATTCTCTAATTAATTTCCTGAAGTTCAATATTTAACAAATCAGAAATCATCTAATTAACTTGTGTGTACAGAGGAAGAGAGGACAGAAGATCAAACAATGTGCAATTGCAAAACAAATGGACAACCACCAACGGAAGCACAAACGACTATCAGTGGGCTTGCAGAAAAAAAGTGCTCTTATTCCAAAAGCAAACGGTGAGGATGCAGTTCCAACATCTTCAACTTACGGATTTGTCTTTTACTTGTAAGCAGTCGTTGTGACTTACCTCTCGGGAAAGAAACTCGCGCGTACCAAATCATACTAACCAGATGTTATGCTTTTGCAGCAATGAAGAAGTTAAGCGTTTGAGAAGGCAAAACTCAGATTTGTCTGTCACTACTAGGGTTAGTATATTCATTAAATGTAGCTCATACATAAATTATTTTGAGGGATTTTTATGTTTTAATACATATTCATTGCATCTTTTTTTTTTTTTTTGGTTAATTTAGATTGATGGGTGTTATGCTGGATGGTCTGAATCTGATTGATGCTCCACTTACAAATAGTATCCATCACTCACTTTCTCATGACTTATTCAATGGGTATCTTTTGAGCTAAAACAATTGGTGACTTATTGGAGATATTAATTTCCGTGCAAATTATGCTCATATTTTCATACTGAGCATGTTATCACGTGCCTGTTCTTAAATTGAAAATGTCTTGTCTTGAAGGGGTGAGTAAAATCTACAATAAATGGCTGAAAAATATGGTTTCTTCTTGTTTTGTTTTTATTAGATTGATACTATAAGATTTAGGAGATGCCTTTGAAATTAGTATCAGATGAGACACGTTCTAAAAATGAATGCGATTGAAATTAGTATTTTGAAATTTACTAGAGAAAAATTACAATCCCCTGAGCACTGACCCTTGAGCGCTGACAGTGAAAAAAAATTTAATAATAAAGTTTTTTTATTTGATCTAGCACTTAATAATAAAGTTTCGTAATCTGGATAAGACAAGTTAAGGTTAGCCAAGGAAGGTCCAAAATGGCAATTGTAGAATGGAGTTCCTAAATGCTATTTCTATAATTGGGGGTTATGCTTGCTTCTTATGTGACAAATTCAACAAGAATTCATATTTTGTTCCAGATATGTTTGTTTTTATAATCCTTATAACTTAAACTATTTTGACTCATTTAACAGCTCACTTACTCTCAACATTCTATGTTTATTTTTCCAGACTGCTTATGGCAAGTAAAAGAGACGGTCACATGACGCCATCAGTCACCAAGAGGGGGCTGTTGATACTACCATTGAGGATTGTAGTCGTCCATCATATGGTTTTGTGTCCTACTTGTAAGTTGAAGCTATTATTTTGTTAATCAAACTTTACATTTATTTATATTATTCATATGATTATATTGAACATCAAGAGTTGGTAAATTTCTATTAAAAATAATTTTGTGGAGAAAAAAGTACTAGTTGTATTGAAAGAGGAGGCCGTAAGCTTTTATAAGTCCTTAGGCAATTACTCAGTAATTTCATTGTAGAAATTCAAATTTTTAACAATATTGCATGAAAGGTTAATGATAACATGATAGGCTTTTGCCAAAGAAAATAATTTATGGCCTTTTCAGAAAGAAAAAAGAGTCAAAATCTACTTTATACAGTATGAAAGTACGGGCTCTTAGTGTCTTAATTAGAATTTCACATGATAATTTCAAAACCAATTTTTTTCCTTTATTGGGACTCAAATCCCTGGTGCTCTGAAAGGCCCTCCACACATATATATTGGTGTTCTATTGTGTTGATCTAAATGCTTAATGGTTCATTATCCCTCTGACAGCGATGAACAAGTAAAGCGCATGAAGACTTCTGATGATAACTTTGTTGTTACCAAAGAGGTATTATATCACCATATTGTTTCATGTCACAAGATTCTTTCTGTAATTTGTAACATACCCTAAATTGACAATTGATTTACAGTAATCAACGGCGTTGTTCAGTCTTCATTTGGATTGTGTTTTGGTGCAAAATATTTGTTGGTTTATATGAATTGAGATCTAGTGATTATTTGGATTAGCTGTGATGACTTTGTTTTTAACTTCCTTAATATTTCTTAAATTGTTAGGCATGAACATTTTGTTTGCTTCATCAAATGGTATGAATGTTCTGCGTTCAACTCCGCTGTTCAATCATTTGTTGTTACCTCTCCGGTTTTTCATTCTTTTTCCTTTTGTTTCTTGAGTTTCCGTATTCTTTAATTTTTCATTTGGGAGGATTTTTATTTGCTTGTTACAGTGTTCTTTGATCACAGTAGTAAATAAAAATATGACATGAAGCAATCATTTGTAGCAGGAATGGAAATGGTATGGAAATAGAGATTGAGCTCATGTTATTTTAATTTGTATATCATTGTGGTTTTATTACTCTAGCGATTGTGGAGTATTCAACTCCTATTGTTGTATTATTTTTAACTAATTCTTTCTGTCTATATGTTCAGTTCTACTCCAGTGAGATTATTAATGGAAAATTCTATTATTTTTCATGAAGATTCAGTTTGCTTGATTATTTTTGCCAATGTAATTTATCAGCATTTTTGTTATTGCCGATATTTTCATGATCTAAAACTTGAATTTAGACATTATCTATTTGAAATAAATTTTGTTTTTCAAATTAAAATTTTTTTTCAGTGAAAAAATAAGAACAGGTCAATCCATGTGATTGTAAAATTGTAATTCATAAATGATAATTGAGAATATTGATTGTTATTGTTAAATTTTCAAAATAAATTTATTAACTCTTGTTACGTCATGAAAATTGGAGAACTTATTTCAGAAACTGAAAATTTTATACCTTGTTTTTCGGAGACAAAAATGCATATGAAAAAGAATGATAGTCATTAAATTAGTATAAAAATTTTTTGATTATAATTACTATTTAAATGATAAATGAGCATAAATATGTCTAAAGATCAAAAGCTAACCATAGATGATTAAATTCATGATCAAAATTATATTTCCTAAAGTTACGGATAATCTTTGTTTATGAACAAATGCCAACGAAGGGTAGCAGATTATTTTTTAAAAAAATTAAATATACTAAAATCATATCTATGAACGTTTTTTATTTGTAAACAAATTCCAACAAATCAATGAGTAAAAGACCATTTAAAATAGATTAACTAAGTAAATATGCCAAAATCCTATTAGAAATTTTTTTATTTTCATAATACTATATTGGCCATAACAAACTCTTAAAAATTGTTTTAGCTTAGTCTTGAAAATTTTGAAGAATTTATTTTATAAATTAAAAATTATATACATGCTTTAGAAAAAAGAATGATACTCATTACAAACCAAAAAAAAATGTTGTTGTTAACAAATTTCATGAGGCTTGATAGTAATAACAAATCTCTTGAGAATAATTTTATGTTTTAAAATTGCTGTTAAAAAATTTCTTTAAAAAAAAAAGAAAATTACCATTGCAACATCTTTCTTTTGTCATATATACATCTAACTATCATAAAATTTTGACATATTCTTTGAACCATCTTTTTCTTTTTAAACTTGTATCAATCAACAACTTTTATACTATAAAATGACTATTTTACCCTAAATAAATTATAAGACTATTTTATTCTACAAAATTTTAAAAAAATAAAAAAAATTATAATTACAAGATTACCCCTAAATTTAATAAAACAAATAAATCTCAAAATCCAATGATGTTAATTTTTTATAATTATAATTTCATTTAAAAATTATCATTTTTATTTTTTGTAATTATAATTGCATTTAATTTGTATAGGAAAGTTTCTTAATTTTAATTATAAGAAAGTTTATAATAATTATAGGGAGCATTTCTCTTCATGTTAATTTTTGTAAACTTCTATACACTTAATTTAATTACAAGAATTAAATGAAATTATAATTTAAAAAATTAAAAAATTTAACATTATAATTTTTAAATAAATAATAATTATAAAAAATTAGCATCTTAGATTTTATGATTTATTTATTCTATTAAATTTAGGGGTAATCTTGTAATTATAATTTTTTTATTATTTGCATAATAAAATAGTCTTATAATTTATTTAGGGGTAAAATAGTCATTTTATAGTGTAAAAGTGGTTGATTGATACAAGTTTAAAAACAAAGATGGTCCAAAGAATATGTCAAATTTTATGGTGGTTAAATGTACATATAACAAAAGCAAGGTGGTGCGGTAATAATTTCTCTTAAAAAAATGTTGTTAGAAATTTGTATATAGTTTTGTGTTTATTTTGTATTAGAGGCTTTTTTTTCTGGTTGAAAATAAAATTTATTTTATCCTACCTAAGGATTTAGGACATGCATTTGGAATTTAAATATTATTTATTTTTCCTAGCGTTGTTTTCTATTATCATTTATTTATTATTATCATTATTTTTGTTTTATTTTTGCATGCAGAGACCCTTGAAATATAACAGCATTTGAAGTCTAGTATTTGAAAGTTGTAAATTGATTTAGTTTTTGTATTGGTTTTATTTGATGTTAAAAGTTTTAATATACTTCCAAAAGCTTCCCATTCTCACCTCCTCCATCAAAATGAGAGCTCTAATAATTATTTTCAATTTTGCATAGTCCCTTCACTTTGATTCCAACTCTTAAGTAGATAAAAACACATCATTTATCGCTTAAGTATTTTAAATAATATTATTAGAATAATAATATGGGCAAGGATATTTCCACCCCATTAATTGTCAAAACCCACCCTACTTACAAAAAATAATTACAATAAATTTTTAATATTTATAATAAATACAAATAAACAAAAATATTTGTATAATTAATAAATTAAATCATTCTTGTATTTTTTTTTCCTTAGATTTTTTTTATTGCTAAGGTTGCTTTAATATAAGTTACATTTAATTATTTTATCTTTATATCATAAAATGACCCAATTGCATGATTTAATAAATAATTTTGTGAATTATATGTGTTATTGTATCTAATGTGTTATTGTATCTAATACTCTAGGTATTTAATTATGTGAATTATAATCTAACTTTTTAAATGAAGTTATATTTTTTCAACATTTTAGATGTAAATAACATAAATTTCACAGCCTACTAATTTACATGAGTATTGTCTCATAGTAATGAAATGTTACCTAGCTTGTCGGAACACTCAACCCAAAGGTAGTGAAATATTAAAACCAAAAATTGAGAAAGTACAAGGAATTCTAGGAACGAATCAAACCCAAAAAAGAATTTATAAATCATATTTGGTATCTAACCCAAAATTTCGGAATATTACCTAGTTAGTTGGAATGCACAACACAAAACTAGTGAAATTATTCGGTGGAATATGAGAACCTTGAAACGAGAAAGTTTAACGAAAAATTGGAACAATTACCCTATGTATTGATATTTAACTAAATTATTTGGAATGTAATTATTTCATTAGTTTTTTTTACAATTCATTATATTTTTTTCGAAATTAATTTTTTCAAATATTTTACAGCATCCCACTACTTTTCTAATAATTATTTGTAATTTTTCTCTATTTTTAATATTTTTTTGTGATACAAAATCAATTAAATAAATATTTACAACCGGTAGAATACCGGTTGCTCAAGTTGTAAATTTAACTGTTTGATACTGTACAACTGTACTGCAGGATGACCCCACTCTCACTACCTCTAACTCCCATTTGGTCAAATTTATGGCAGCAGCCAGCCAGCCAGCCAGCCACACTCACTATCAAAGGAGAGCTTTCTACATCAAGAACGCTTTTCTTTCACTAAAAACAAATAACCACCGAACGCTAATGAAGTTTCTTCAATTTGATGTTGATATTTTTGTGAAGGATCTCAACTTTTGTTTCCGAGACGTACATATAATCAATAAAGTACAATTATAGATAAAATCATTGCCATCTTATGATTATTGATTACGACCTTTAAGAATATTCTAGTGATATATTTATAATCATTCATTTGGAATTGCATGTTATCCTTTTTGTTGCAGTTATCGTGTACTTAGATTTAGTAATCCAGTAATTATTTAGATACAGGTTTATAAGCCTATCTCACACTCAAAAGTTGCAAAAAAAAACTAAACCTCCGGGTTACTTAAAAAAACTAATCAAAACCCCCATAATATTTTGAAACACATCCAATTTCCTTTGAGCGTTAATTTTTTTTTGCTAATCTTACCATTTTACCCTTAGTGGTTGTTTGTTTAATGCTGAGAAAACGAATACCTTTAATTATTTAATTAATTAAATAATTATGAAAAAAATATGGGAATTGTCTTAATTTTTCAATTAATTCTGAAAAATTTTATAATTAAATGTAAAATTAATATGCATATTATTAATATATATATATATATATATATATATATATATATATATATTATTTTTTGCGAGAATAATAAGCTTAGGGCATTTGTAACAATAAGTAAAAAAAAAATAGTACACACATATATATTAGGCATTATCTAGCAAGGGACCCCTTAAGTTTATTAAGGAATAAACTTAAAGATCTCCAATATAATATTTTTTATTTTATAATATATTAAAATGTATAATTTTTTTATCTTTTAACATATTCCTTGACTTAATAACTTGAGTGATCACTCGTTACAAAAATCGCTTACCCTCTGTATATATAATAAACCTGACCAAATGAGAAGCAGCAAGTGAGAGTGACAGAGGGTGCATGCGTTTGGTTTCACAATTTTCACGTGGCTTTCGAAACGACGAGTGATGTTGATTTTGCTTGGTGTTAACTCATAACTCATATTGTTCACTCAATTTGTCAATGAAAAGAAATTAAAGAATCGATCATTGATTTTGTGGTTTCAATTTTGTCGCCTTCTTCGGTTTTTTTTTTTTATTATTTTAAATATCAAAAAACAAGTACAATTTAGTTGACAGCAACATCAAGAGCACTTTTGGCCTGTCTGGCAATCACTCGACAGCAAAACGTAATATTCAAAGTTTTAAAAAATGCTGATGCTTGATCATTAAAAGTGACAGTAAAAATGAATGCACCAACAAATTAATTTCTCAAATCCATCCCTGAAAAAATATATCCACAAGTATTAATTAATTAAGTTTCTTCTATTGATGTTGATATTTTTGGGAAGGATTTTATCTACCTAAATGCTATGCATATTTGAATTGGTTTAGATAATACTAGGGTTGGCAATGGGATGGGATGAGATGAAACGGAATTTACCAATTTCAGTCTTGTCCCGTATATGTAAATGGGATTAAAAAAATATCTCATTTTCGTCTCTTTATTTTTTTTTGGGATAAAAATTTATTCCAGTCCCGTCCTGTTAAATATTCCCTCTCATCCCATTATCCCGAACCGTCCCAAATATAAATAAATAAAATTTAATTTTTTTTCTTTTAAGGATCATCATAATTTAATATAACAACTTTAATCATGTTAAAATATCTAATAATTCAACAATATAATAATAAATCGAATCAACAGCAAAAGAAAAATTAAAATTTCAAAGTTTCAATACTAAACCAAATCAATCTGAGTTCTAAAGTTTAAGCAAAAACCGAAAATTAACAAAAACTTCCAAAAGTTAACTTCAATTCCAGTTTTCATTTCATTTGACAACAAACCTTCATTTTCTAACCGCACTTTCAAATTTCTGTATAAACCTACAGGAATTAATAAAGAAAGGTAAGAGTAAGACTAATATATTTTGATAATTACATAATAACTAAGTGACTAAGTTATATAGGGTTACTACTACTATAAATTATTAATTTTAATTGTGATTTTTAGCTGACACTTTACTTTCTAATTTTATTATATTTATTATTTAATTTTAATTTCAACTTTTAAAAGTTAAAATTACAAAATAATTAAAAATTTAGAATAATTTTAATATTAATAGGATATACAGGACGGGACGGGATTTTATAATTGATCATTCTCCCGTCCAAAAAATATGTCAAAATAAAGGTATGATTTATTTTTGTTCCAATCCCATTCCAGTTTAATTTGGGATATAAAAATATGTCTCAATCCCATCCCAAACCGGACGGAATCCCTCAAGATCTCATCCCAACAGAAATAATTACCGTCCCTAGATAATACTTAAAAGAAATCACTTATTATATTTGGTTTATGACGAATATATATATTGATTCTCAATTTTCATTCACCTCAGCAGTCAATGCTCAAGTAGAATTATAACTTTTAGTAATAGGACAATAATGCATTATTCGTTTCTTTTTTCACTTTACATTCACTTCCCAAAAGGACCGGCCTCTGATTAGGTGGGTGCTGGTAATCATCAAAAATCAATTTTGTCAACCAAAGCAGAGTATGTTGTTGAATAAATAACGCGGACCCACGTACGACAATAGTGTTAACCTAAGATAACGATAAAACTGAAGAAACATGATTTGATAGAAAAGTTAATAATGCCAAAAAGATTTGATAATGATTTTCAATTTGGTCGCTTCATTCTTGCGTTTTTCTACTATAAAAATATCACCCTCTCGAGCATCACAACAAATACAATTTATTTGAAGTCGAAAGATCAAAATTCGTCAAAGTAATGGAAGTGTACTCGAAGATTCTAACTAAAACGGATGTTTCTACTCGGCTGGAAGTTAACTTCAGGCGTCTTAATGATTTTTTCCCGGCATTCACAGCTGGGGAATACCACCAAAACTTGGTCGCAGAGGACGAGAATGGAGCAGAGTGGACATTCGTCTTGTGCATCCGTCGTGAGGGACGGCACAGGAAACCCTGTATCAGCCAACGCAGCTGGCTTCCTTTTGTTAAGGAAAAGCAAGCTCAAGTTGATGATAAAGCTGAGTTTTCTAGGGAAACAGATGGAGCTAATGGATTAGCAGGCAGGTACAAGATTAGAGTGATGAAACCAGTGAGGCTATTCAATGAAACTATCGGTTATGTTCCCCGCATTCCAAACAACTAAAATGGACAAGTGTTCGCTTTCTTTATTAATTGCATGTTGTTGTTATTATTATTATTATTATTCTGTTTTTCTAGTTGAAGTGAGATTTGTACGTTCATGCTATTTTAGTTCAATTTCTATGCATCTTCATGTATTTCTTTTCTATTAATAATATCGCAGTTGTTCAACTCTCTCTCCTCATAGATATCGAGGGTTTCTATTGTCTAGCTTTTACATTAATTTCGAAAAAAAAAAATTGTCTAGTCTAGCTTTTACAGTAAGGCCATGTTTCCATAAGCTAACATTGTTTGTATTGAGATGTATATATCATTTCAATTTGGGCGGCTAATTTAATTTTACGATCGTTATCTTTGGTTTTTTTCTTTTCTTAATAAGATTCTCTCTATATCGAGGTTATTAAAAAAAATAATAACATAAAAAATTCAGCAGCTAATTTTACGACCATCGGCATTACTCTACCGAATTCCAAGTGATTGACACGTGCTGCATGATCTATAATCTTAAAGGCCAACATCTTACATATATATTCCAAGAGAAGAGGGGACAAAACAGCCTAATCCTTTTAATTATTAGACACATAATGTGGTAGGAGAAGGCATCATTTATCCAAACATGTGTGTACGTACAAACAGATATTCTGATAATCTATTCAATAAATTCTTATTGAATGGTCAAGATTCATATAGAAAAAAGAAAAAAAGAAAAAAATTGTTATAGTATGAAGAGAATGATTGGGTAAAAGCATCACAAGTGTTATCATCAGTTGATTTTATTTTTCAACCAATTCTTTCAATTCAAATCACTTAAAACTCACAAGAGTATGTGGTAGGTCATGAGCGTCCAAAATCCAACTTTCTTAAGTTAAATGACGTTAATACTTCAATTCAGATCGGTATCGACAAAAACCAAACAAACTAAACTGACCTATAACACTTACCATTAACAATTCTGTTTGGTCCGCTTTTGGTGTTTAATTTTTATCAAATCATGTACACACTCAAGTCAACTGAAACAAAAGCTTACATAATTTGATTTTTTTTTTTGAACCTACTTTGATTTTTCTTTGATTAATAGATTGTTAATGATTAAGAGCATTATCGTTACAGATTTTTACGTGAAACCAATAAAAGCACACGTGCACACTGTCACTATCTCTTACTTCCAATTTGGTCAAAATTTATGGCAGCAGCCACGTACACTCACTTTCAAAGAATTTTTTTTGTTTTTATAGTTTTTCAAAGAATTTTCTACATCAACATCAAGAGCACTTTCTTGTCTGGCAATCACTTGACAGCAAAACGTAATATTCAAAGTTTCAAAAATGATGATGATTAAAATTGACAGCAAAAGTGAATGCACGAACAAATTAAATTCGCAAGTCCTTCACTGAAAGTATGTATCCACCAAAAATTAATTAAATAAGTTTCTTTTCATTGATGTTGATATTTCTATTTTTGGGAAGGATCTCATTGTTGTTTCAGAGACATACCTATAACAATTAAAAGAAAATTATACTTGATATTGCATAGATCTTTCTGAATAAAGAAATGAATCTACCTAAATACTATGCATATATGAATTGGTTTGGATAATATTTAAAAGAAATCACCCATTATATTTGGTTTGTACAGACGAATGTGATGATTCTCAATTTTCATTCACCTCACCAGTCAATACTCAAATAGAATTATAACTTTTAATCATAGGACAAAATGCATTATTCGTTTTCTTTTTTCACCTAATTCATAGGACAAGATGCATTAATCATAGGACAAGAATTAAAGATTGAGAAGAATATTCCACCTCTCAAAAAGACCGGCCTTTGGTTGGGTGCTGGTAATCATCAAAAATCATTTTTGTCAATCAAAGCAGAGTATGTTGTTGAATAAATAACACAGGACCCACGTACGATTGTGTTAGACCTATCATAACGATAAAAGTGATCAAACATGATTTGATAGAAAAGCTAATGTTTCAACAGCCTGAAGAAATGCCAAACAGATTTTATTATGCTTTTCAATTTTGTCGCTTCTTGGGTTTTTCTATTATAAATATCACACCCTCGTGCATGCTTTGATCAGATCACAAGAAGTACGATTTATCCGACATCGAAAGATCAAAATTCATGAAAGCAATGGAAGTGTACTCGAAGTTTCTATCTGAAATAGATGTTTCTACCCGACTGGCAGTTGAGTCCAACACAATTGGTGAATTTTTCCCAGCATTCGAAGCTGGGCAATACAGTCAAAACTTGGTCGTAGAGGACGAGAATGGAGAACAATGGCCATTCCTCTTGTGCATCCGTAAGGGACCGTTCAGTAGACCCACTATATCAGCTGGCTGGCGTCGTTTTGTTATGAACATGCAAGCCAAGGTGGGAGATCAAGTTGTGTTTTCTAAGGAAAGAGTTGGAGGTATCAGATCAGCATTGGGGTACAAGATTAGAGTGATTAAACAAGTGAAGCTATTCAATACAGCTAACGGTCATGTTCTCCGCACTGCAATCATTTAAAATGGACAAGTGTTCGCTTAATTTCTTTATTACTTGCATGCTATTAAAATGGACAGCTTGGGACTCTCTCTTTCAATTTCTAACATGTAAATGCCATTTCAGTTTCCAACACCAATTTGATGGAACCTGCTAAGATTATGATGTTTACACATTAATTCCCTTTTTTTTTTTTAATACCATAACCGATCTCTATAACTGTACTCAATTTAAAAATGACTAGCTAGAGTCCAAAAGAAATTCTAGCTCTCCACTATGTTTTTGCTGCACTGCTATTAATTATAGAGAGAGCTCGCAGAAGCGGGAGTGGGACAGAGAGATTGAGACGGGGGAGAGAGAGAGATCACTGTTTGCAGTGAGATGAGGGAGAAAGAGCGTGCGTGTGTGTGCAGTTCCACTCCTGAGAGAAGATTTTATACTTTGCACGAAACGCACCATTTTGAGCAAAGTGTTGTGCTATCCTTTGTGAGAGTATCACCGCTGATTTCTTTATTACTTGCGTGCTATTATTCTCTTTTTAATCTAGAATTGCATGCTGGCCAACTGTCAGTGGGTCCAGTTATGTTGGATCATCTCCAACTTAGTTGTAGCCAATTTGAGCCGCTCGATCCAAAAGCATAAATAAACGGCTGAGTTTGAATGTATTGAAATTGTAAACCAGAAGCCATGTGACACGTGCATCCAATGATATTTGGTTAAGAATACCGATTGCAGGAAAGGTAAAATATTGGCCGAAAAAAATAAATGGTAATTGTTAATAGGTTAAAGGGTACACGGGTTGCAAATTTAACTGCAACAATTGACGGGGTTTATTTTAACACCTTCGTGTGCGTTTATAGGTTAGATGCATATAGTAGAAGCCAGGCCAATTAACTCGTCATCTTTAGAGGTCTATTTACACCAAAAGTTAAGGGGTTTTGCTAGCTTACAATTTCAGTAAGCTACAGCCCCTAATAAAATGAAAAAAAGATGGCGCACCTGAATCTATCTCCAGTTACTAGTTTTAGCATGAATGCAACTTACATAGACTGTAAGGTAGCACGACCCAAAAGTTAAGTAGTAGAGAGATAATTAGTAATATTGCTTACTTTTGTAATTCGCTTTCCAATTAATACATAAGTTTGAGCTCCCTCAACCAATATTAATTACAAAGACACCAATGAAATATTGGTTAGCCTTGTGGGATATATATCTACCATTTTCACAGCAACAATTTTATTTGAGAGAGTTTCAAGTTTATTGATACAAATTACTAAGTGTTCATTGAATACTAAGAGTTTGCTAGCTCTCAATAACAGTGGTGGCTAGGGGTAGAAGAAGAGCCTCGGCCTTGTAGTTTGTGTAATGCTTGTGTGTGTGAAAAAGGAAAAGCTTTACCGTCATATATTGAGTGTGCCCTAGATATATCTGTCACCATGCCACCTGGCGCAATTCCATTGGTGCTCTTTACTGTCTTGGCAAGGATATTTATGTCCTTTTGCAACATGACCTTTTGTTCCTTTGGAGCATGCTTGGAGAATAAGCTAGCCTTTTATTCTCTCAACTTTGGCCACACGAACATGTGTAGGCATTTCACAGGGTGGTCCAACTGCCTCTGCAAAAGCAGCCCTGCAATTGCTGACGTGTCAGATGAGGACAAAGGGTCCCAACTGTTTTGGGTGAGCCTTATTGGCTTTTTGCTAGCATGGCAATTTGTTACTCCCTCTTTTTCAATAAAATGCCTCCTCATTGATTCCTTATTTTCAGCAAAGGAATCAACATTCTTTTTTGTGATAACCGTCCCCCACATACGGGCTATTTTGGACGATTTCCCTAACCTTTTCTACCCTCGATATGGTGGTACTTGGGTGTTATCTTGATTTTTGACCTACCCAGTATAAACTAGCTTCCTCTTGGTGACTTTTCTATTATTAAGCTATACTGACACGTGCATTTTTCTATTGGCCTTCCATTTCTTCCCTAAATAGAATCCATTGTTCCTCTTCGATTGCTAAATAGATCTCTTATATATATTTATATAACTATAGAAATTGTTCCTCTTCAAATCTCCAAGTTCAAACCTTACAGCGGCAGGATTCAACATCATTCGATCATCCTTTTCATTAAGCTTTGTCAATTCTTTCTCATGGTTACAATTACAAAAGTGTGCTTCATCTTTTTTGTTAGAGCTTTTCATCTTTTCTTTCCATCTGCTCTTTCCATCTTTCCGTAGATATATAATTAGTCAATCTTGTAACATCAAGCATGTCTATAAAATTATGTAACCAAATGAATAGAATATCAATTAATAAACAAAACTAAAGATTTTGTTGAGCAAACTTTTAACTGCTATATTTTCATAATTTGGTTGTCTCCAAGTTTTGGAATTTATAGACCAACATTTATAAAATCCAATTGTAATATGGAGATACATGCCTTTGGGGCCTGTTTGAGCACATACATAGCTTTGGACCATGTGCTTAGGTGGTTTTGTCCTTTCGGGGGCTATTTTATGCATGCGATGTGATGAGATATGATTAGATAAGAGGAGATTACTTAAAAATAATATTATTATATTCATATAATTATTTTATTAAAATAAAATTATATTATATTTATTTTAAAAAAATAAAAATATCATATTTATTTAAATAATATTATTTTATTTATTTAATAATATTACATCTATTAAAAATAATAATATTATACTTATTTAATATAATATTATTATATTTATTTAATTTTAATAGTATTATATTTATTTAATAAATAATTAACAATAATAAATAGTTTATTAAGAAAATATTAATTTTGTACTATATTATTATAGTAATGTTTCATTCTTCTTGCTCTTATCAATAATTTTTAATTTACATAATTAAAATTAAAATTAATAAAAAAAATGTGATTTACATAATTAAGAATACTAATAATTATTATTAATTTATATAATTAAAATTTAATAATAAAATAAAAAATATATTACTTTGTAATTAAAAATTATGATTCTTTAAATAAGAGTAAAACTATAATTAATTTGAAATAATTCTCTCCCAATCTAAAATAAAGTAAACATGTAAATGAGATTCTGATTTTTATTCCACACTTTTATTATAGTGTAAGTAAACAACTTATTTTCACTTCCACTTCTATCTTCACTCCAATCCGAGAAGTAATGGTTTTATAAGCATCAAAACGGTAAAAGTTTGTAGTCATTTCGCTCATGTCTTAAGTAGTTCACGTGACTAGCATGTGAGAAGCCTATTTAGGTTAGTGACAAGCCTGTGACACACGTGTTCAAATTATGCAATCTAAGTTTGCTGGTCTGTTATGATTTCTATTATATAAAGCTGGTGAACGGGTCAGATTGTTACGTGTGTTGTGAGCATTGTAAAGACAGGTTTAAGAGAGAGAGGGAGTTCTAGCTTGTTCTCTGTTATTTTTTGTACAAGGGTCTGTAAAATTCTCCACTTATTCATCAATAAAGCGCATCTGATAGCTTCTCTTGTAGATGTAGGTTGTGCCTTCTTGGACTACTGAAACACGTTAAATCTCCTCTGTTTCGATTGTGATTGATTCAATTTCTTGGCTATTTATTGTGAAATCTAGTTACTTAGATATAGTCATTGTTCTTGTGTTCATATTGAGTAATTACAGATCTTAAACTTGATTTGTGCAACCTGTTTGATCTGTTCAAAGATCTTAGGTAGTGGTTGGTCTTGCTGAGTTGAGCAGTAGATTAGTCACTACATTAA
The DNA here is from genome assembly GCA_030449835.1 of Clausena lansium. Lineage (NCBI taxonomy): Eukaryota > Viridiplantae > Streptophyta > Magnoliopsida > Sapindales > Rutaceae > Clausena > Clausena lansium. Next base: position 310,063 of record JASUUF010000146.1, on the reverse strand, counting down.
GTGCTTTCTATTTGAAATATATACATAAATGCAATAAATTTCATGACATTTGATTTGGTGTAAATAATGGTATAATTGTCACTGCTGGAATTGTAGTTAAGTAACTACTTTTAAAGCTTCTTGTAGTGAATGATACCTAATTAAAATTTGTTTTAGCTAATTGAAATTATGGAAAATATGAAGTGGTAGATTATTACCTTTTATCATTTAATTAAGTTTATAATAAATAACGTTCTATCCCTCCGTCGTTAGTTTTAAAAATAATCTAAAAATATTTTGAACCTCTTGTAGTTCAATGATCCCTAAAGTTATTCAAGCTCATTAATTTTACGGTAAACATAAAGTATTTAGAGGATAATTACCTTAAGAAAAAGAAAACCAATCACTTTAATCATAAAAGAGCGGAAATATTTTCACTCCACAATTTTCGTAAGTCCACCTCACTTTTTTTAAATAATTACAATAAATCGATATTATTTTTTAAGAAAATATAATTCAATAACAAGTTTGTACAATTAATAAATTAAATCATTTCTATAATTTTTTTTTTTGGTTTAGATCTTTAGACCATATTTGACTATTATTATTATTATTTTTTTTTTGCAATTACGAATTAGTGTGATTACTAAATCAGCTATAATTTTTTTTATTCAAATTTTCTTATTTTTAACTTGTCTCTTTGACTTGAGTTAACGTAAGGATCCGTTCAATCCTATAGCAAAAGGAAATGGTCTTGGCGCAATAGTTTTCTCTCTTTCTCTCGCTCGATCCGTCGTGGAAAAATCACTAATGATGCCATTTTCGACAACAACTACACTTCCACGAACGCCGCCATTTTCCCCGGCTCCGACCCATCTCACTTGTTCATCCTCCCTGGCGCCGGCAATGCCAACATGCGAGTGTTCGAGGCTGACGTTTTGGGCTCCGACGTTGTTTCATGGGCGGTTAAGTGATGCAAAGGAGTATTCTGCGTGGCGACTTCTCGCACGTTGGAGAAGGAACTTGTTTTTCCGGCGGTTCAAGGGACGCTTAATGTGCTTGAGGCTGCTAAGAGGTTGGGGTGAGGGGCGTGGTGGTCACGAGCTCCATTTCAGCGATTTCTGCTCTGAGTCCCGGGTGGAAAGATAAGGTTTTTGATTAGACTTCGTGCACTGATCTTGATTATTGCAAGTCTCTTTTAAGGTTATATTTTCTTATCAAAGTTCCTATTTTTATTTTTCAATTTTATTCGGTTAGTGAAATATATCATCTCCATAAATATAGTTTGTTGAGTGATTACCAGTTGTGGTTGTTCTGAGCTGAAGAGAATATTGATGAACAATTGGGTGATTGTTTTGTTTGCTTATAAATTTTGTAGGTTTTATTTGTGAACTTTGAGTGGAAGGTAATTTCAAAAGTTCTTTTGGTGTTACCAAAGTGGCTTTTGTGTAGTCGGAAGCTTGTTTTGTGTTTATTTGTGGTGTTTCGTTGAACTAAGCAAAAGCTTTTCTAGTTTTCTTTATAGAACAACACTTGGTGATTAGAATTCGCGAAATTGCTGGGCTTTTTTGGTAGAAAAGCAAAAAATTTCAAGTGCTTTTAAGATAAACCTTGACGAACTGCTTTCACTAAATTCAAAGAAAGTGATTATATGACCAATTTCATCAGTTAAATTTATGGATGGAAGATAAAGAGTTCTTTTTGCCAAAAAGGAAAGTCTTGGGACAGTGAGATTATAGGTTCTTAAATTGGTTTGTGTTCCTGGAACTCAAATCGATGAATCAAGACCAATCCGCCTGTATGTATATTCATTTTCTCGAGTGAAGTACCTAGTTGTGGACAGCATTTTTGCTGTTGCATACATCCAATTTTACATGTGGGATTTTAGTTGTTGGTTAATATACATCCTATTAATGCTCCTGCTCCTTCTTGTTGATATCTATGCACAGATGGTATCTATTTTACCTGTTAGTACTTTTATTAATTATTGTTTTGTTTTTGATATCTATCAGTCTCCAACCTCTTCCCCAAGTTTCCTGTTCACAGGTTTGTAATACGCCTCACACTCACACCTAATATTATGGCTTGCGGTTTCATTTTATCATAGTTACTGTGACCCTCTTCTCTATTATACTTCCACATGAAAAATAAAATGGTGTCACTTTTTCTATTAAGTGGCTCCACGATGCAGATTTTGGTAGTTGTCATTTCCAATGATAGGAAAAACAGTTACAATCAAATCTCATGAGCATGGCCAGCATAAATTATCACTACGTTAATTCCTAAACTGATTTGAGAACCGAGTGTATATTTTCCCTGTTAGTACTTTTAATAGCTGATTGAATCATACAAAATCAATCATTATTTTCATTAGCTATCACACAATGGAGTATATTGACTTAGTTGATTTTTGGAATTTTTGGTTGTGCGTGGGCAAAATTGGCTGTTTTGGTGGGATGAGAGAGCTTACGAAAATCCTTTTTGATATAAAAAAAAAAAAAAAAGAGAGAGAGAGAGAGAGGGAGAGGTTATGAGAATATTTAAAAAGTTTTACTATTTATACTGAAGCCATGACATGGTCTTGTGTAACATGACCACATCCTTTAATTTTATGTTTTACTTTGTAGATTCCCTGAAAGAATGGTCCTTGTTATGAAGTTAATCTTTTGCATATTAGAGTTTGCTTACTGTTACCTTTTTTGGAACTGTAAGTACAGAGATAACTGAAGAGATCATTTTATATGGATGAGGTGAAGTTCACTTGGCTGTTGATTCTAAGTGAAGAGGGAGAATTGCAAAGAATTTAGAACAGAAAGTGACATGACATTTAGGGATCAGTTGTTTTGAGTGATCAATGCGACAATCCAGATTCTAACACAATGATCCTAGTTGAAGGTGATAATGGCACTATATGTGATGCACAATTGGAAATGAATATATTATTTCTCTCTTGAATTATTATGACTTTCTAGTGCATATCCTTTCATGGTTATGGTGGAGCACCCCGTGGCTCTGAGCTTCTCTTTTTTGAAATTTTGTTTCTTTAGAATCACTTCTTACTCTTTAGAATTGAATGAGCCTCTTACTATTGTTTACATGTATCCACTTTATGAAGTGGAGCTTTTCTTTTCGCTTATATGTGTCCACTATGAACTGGAAATTTTCTTCTCGAAGTTCAATTCTTGATAGTTACGGTAGAATAGAATAAAAATATTCTCCCTGATAAGCTTGTCAATTAGATTGCTTTGTGTAGTTTGCCTTCTTTATTAGATGATTGGCTCCCTTTAGCCCTGGTGAGGAAGCTTTACATTTTATTTGCTGTCCTTGAGTCCTTTTGAAGCATCCTTGGAACAAAATGCTAATGGTTAATTGCTTCATAAACCAGTTCTGCATTAATATAGGAAAAAAATCAAGTATTGTTTTAGTTATGAAATGGTTCTTCTGTGACTATGACAACTTTAAAATTTAGGAATACTATCAATTTGAATTTTATGTTTCTGTTTACAATTTTCAAGACCAGCGCTGGAAGTATTAATTCAATGGTAAAACTCCACTAACATTTTGCTATGGTTTTCTCTGTTTTTCTAGAGGTGGTGAATAGTAAAAATATATGGTCTCTAGATTTCAAAGTTTATGTGCATCAAATCAGTGATTTCTTACTCAGCTTCTTATCAAATCAGTATACAGATATAAGCTGAGTCGGATTCTATTCCTACACAATGGAACTTTGAACTATATATAAAAGCAATAGCCAAGTATATTTACTTTAATTCTTAACATTGCTGTCAAATTTGCTTACTACGGCAATGGGATTCTGATCTGGTTGAAGCCAAGTACATAAAAGATCTTGTAAGCTCAACATAATCCATCTTAGGTTCAGGGTCACTCGAGCCACTCTTTAGAAACAGAGAATTGATAGTCTATGAACGCTGTGAGGCCATGGAAGATGGTACCCTTGTAAGTAAAACATGTACAGAAGGTTAATTACAAATTCTTTACACAAATAATGTACAAGATTTTTAATGTTCCTGACATATAAACATTTTTCTGGGGCTTTTAGGTGGTAGCAGTGGAGCTTGACCTGCCAAAAGAGATAGCTGCAGGACTGCATCTGAAGCAAGAATGCAAGATAATTCAATGAGGGGACTGTTTTCTTTAATCAGGATGGGTTGTGGAGAAGCTTGAAGATGACTCGTATATGGTCATTTATGTTGTTCAGGTAATTAAAATGAAAAAAAGAGTCTTACTTGTCTACATGTAATGCAAAATTTATATAATGCCATATTGATTAAACAAATTTATTTTATTTATTTTATTTATTTTTTCTGTTTCTCAGTTAGATCCTGCAGGATGGGTGCCAAAGTGCTTCGCGAATTGGCTTAACACGAAACTGATATTGATCCTCGAGAATATGAGGACGCTAGCAGATGCATGTCCAACAAATGATGATACATGTATTTTAATTACTTTTGCGTAAAATGATAACTTAAGATATAATATTGTTTATAGTGATGAAATTGATTATTAACTCTCCCTGTAGATCTCAAATTAGCTTTTCCTAACTAGCTTGAGCTTATAAAGGGTAGCTTGTAACTACTGGGTTTCTACTTAAATCTTTGAAGCATAGTACCTAAGTGTTTTGTCCACACTCACTAGTTCTCTTTCAAGCACGGGGTGTAAACGGAATTTTGCTTATTCTATGTTAAACTTTTGGCTTTGAAGACTTAAAAGATTTGCAGGATCAATCAAATTCCATCGAAAATAAATTTAAAAAAAAATGAAAAGGACTTACGAAGCGTGTTTTTAGCATTTTCTAATTAGAAAGCTACTAATTAATAAACTTTAAAGGCTATGGCGATTGTGGATAAAATTATAAAATGAATATCACCACATTAGTTGCCCTTTTAACTCGGTAAATTATACGGGTTAATTAACCGCAAAAAATAAAAAATAAAATAAAGATTGGCATGCATGCATTCAAGGAAATGAAGATTTGTCTTTTTCTTTTTTCGTATTTTTCTTTTTTGATATTGTATATCTGCATTAAACTTTGGTTCTATAACAATTATATTAAAAAATAAGTAGTACTCAAAACTCAAAGCAAACATTTTCACGTTGGCAAACTAAAGAAAAACCAGAGGATACGGGCAAAGCATCGGGGGAAAGAAATAATTATATACGATAATAAAGCTTGGTGGAATTCCAGATTCCAAATATTACTGAAAGATGTTCTCACCAATCCGACCATTCCAGTATATATAAATAAATCCATAAAAAGTATAAATACAGTCAGTCATCTCCTGTTCTCTCCAGTCAATAGAAAGTACACAATATTCTACATTGGATGAAAATGAAATTTCCAGTCCAGTCCAGTCCTGATGTGTTTAGCAATCAAAATCAATTTACAGTACAAGAAAATTTTATTAAGACACAAGGTATATGGATTAGCAAGTGCCAATATTGTCCCCTGTCCTGTTTGCACCTTTCTTCTATCAACGGACACTTCTCGATCTCTAAACGCAAAAGTGAGGTAGGCAGGCCCTTTTTTGGAAAGTATTTCAGCTTTGGACAATTTGTAAGTTTCAATGAAGTGAGGTTTTGGTCACAAATTGAAGAAGATAGCCTTTCTAGATTTGGAAAATTTAAAATCTCAAGTTGGGTTAGAGAAGCAGGAAGCGTGGCTCCTAATCCTATATCCTCCAGTGGAAATGACACCATATGCTCATCACATCCACTGATTGCAAGTCGTCGAAGAGAGGTGAATCTGTGAAATCCTCCCGACTCCGTCAATGACTTCCAAATCTTCATACTATCTATCTCAAGTGAATGAAGGTTGGTGGGAAACATACCATCCTCTGTGAAACATAACAAGCTTGGAACACCTCCTATTGTTAAATGTTGAAGAGAGGTCAGATTGTGCATCCCTCTGGGTAAGGCCTCTAATTTCTTACACCCACATATCACGAGCCTCTTCAGTTTTGCAGAAAGTAATCCTCCTTCAGGAAGGGACACAAGATTTCCACAATCCTGTATATCAATCTCTTGAAGGTGGCAGAGCTTATGCAAACCACCAGGTAATATTTTAAGATTTTCACAAAAAACAATCTCAATCACTTCAAGAGATGTGTTGTTGTCCAACCTGTCTACTATTGACTCTAGCTTTGAACAATGCCAAATACTAAGGAACTTAAGAGCCTGAGGTAGATTGCCAACTTTAAGGTAGTCAAGTGCGGCAGGTAACTCATTTTTTGAAATTAAACAAGTGAGAGATGGACAACTGTGAATTTCTATACATTCGAGGAGAGAGGTGTGCCTTCTGTTGCTGCAGTGGATGCCCTCTTCCACTGTCAAAGTCCTCATATTATCGCAATTATAGATCTCCAGCTGCTTAAGACTCGGTGGTAGCTGAACTCCAGCAATATATTTCAACGAATGGCAATTTCTAATATCCAATATCTCAAGAGATGAATTGTTGTCAAGCATCCATGCCTCAGGTAAGAATTTCAGTGCATCACAATTCCAAATCGAAATTACCCTCAACTGGGAAGGTAGAACAGCCTCGGGAAAGGAAACAAGGGAACTGCAGTTGTGGATTTGTATCTCTGTCAAAGAACTAAGGCTGAACGATGATTTTGGTAGCTTCACAAGGTCTTGGCAATCTCTCAATTCTAGTTGTTCAAGTCTGCATGACAGCCCAAACTGCCGTTGATCTTCTTCTTCTTCCTCTGCCACTAAGAATTGAAGTTTGGGACACCTTTCAATCTTCAACCTTTTGAGGGTGGCAATGTCTTGCAGTAATTGAGTTTCATTCTGCCACATACATGTAAGCTCATCAAAATTACTGATATCCAATTCTTCCAATTTTTGAAACTGTAACTTCAATGGTCCTCCAAGAGACATTTGATTTGAAATATCTACACAAAGTTGTGACCCACGATCAGTTGTACTTCTCCACACAACCTTTTTACATCTATCAATTCTTAATTTGCAAAGAGCTGGAAGACTTGTAACTGAAACTAACAATTCCTCACAATTTTGAATGACAAGTATATCCAATGAAGTAAGATGTGTTGGCAATGTTCCCTGCAATTTAGAACATCCTAAAATATGAAGCTCTCTCAATTTAGGAAACCCTTCAACTCCCTGACTAGATCTAAGAGGAATCCAGTCTTCCCATTCTTGCATGTTTTCAAAATGAAGAGTCTCCAAGCATGGAAAAGGAATTGGAGAATCATTTCTGTAGAACTCTGAACCCAATCTCTTTACTCTACTCATTCCACGCACTGCAAGATGCTTTAGAGAAGGAAGTTGCCCGACTGACGGCAGGGCAGTACACATGTCACAATTTTCAAATTTTAGGGTCACTAGATTTGAGAATGAGGAATCTCCTAACCAAGTTGGAAATGTTGTCCCTCCATAGCCACTGATACAAAGTTGCTCCAGATTAGTATGAGGTTTTAGCATGTCAAGCACGAACTCTTCAGTTTCTGCCTCCCTTGCAGACGAACCATCGGTACTGCGTGTCCATCGAAGCACTAACACCTTAAGATTCTTCTTTCCATCCAATTGAGCCTCCATGGCATCACCAACGTCTTTTACATTCTCCAATTTTGAAATGTTAAGCGTCCCACGAAGATGCATCAATAACTTTAGCTCTCGTAACCCGGAACCACTGTCTTTTCCCACAACAAAATTACACAATGTCCGAAGACAAGTCAACTTACCAATTCCTAGTGGCAGTTCCTCCAATAAATTTGTATTTGAATTTTTGAGATGATGCAATTTGACGAGGTTTCCTATGTTTGAACACAACTTCTTTAGTCGACGACAATCTTCTAACAGAACAGTATGCAAATTGTAAAGCTCGTTGACTGATTCAGGCAAAGTTCTAATCTCAGTTTTAGACAGGTTAAGGTACCTTAAATACCTCAAATCACCAATTGAATCTGGTAGCTCGGAGATCCGATATCCACGTAAAGAGAAGACCCTCAAGCGTTGGAGTTTGAGCAACTTAGGAAGAATGCTATGAGCCAAGTATCCATGCGAACTATTTGACAAAGTTACTGGTAAAAGAGTTCGCAAATGTTGGATATCATAAAAGTGCTCAAACCTTTTAACACCATCATAATCTCCACGAATGTATGACAGATGACGAATATTTCTGGATAAATTTTGTTGCTTGTTAACCTCTAAGGTATACTCCATTGTGAAGTATATATCCCCCGCAGCCCAATGGGCAAGGTCATTGATAAGATCATGCATCACAAATCGTGATGCATTGTTGCTTGATTGCTGGAAAAAAGATCTTGAATGTAGCTCCTTAAAGAAATAACGACCTAATTCTTCACTGGGATTCTCACTCTCTCTGTGATCCAAGAAACCCACACCACTCCATAATAAAATTATCTCCTCCTCTTCAAACTCATAATCCTTTGGAAACAATGAGCAATATGCAAAGCATTGTTTCAAAGGTGCAGAAAGATAATAGTAGCTCACTCTAAGCGCCGGTATAATGTCACATCTCTCTTCTGGTAAATCCCATATCTTGCTGCTGAGCACACCTTCCCAATCACTCCGATCATGTTTCCCACGTAAAAGTCCACCAAGAGTTCTTGCAGCTAAGGGCAGGCCGTCGCATTTGATCACTATCTTCTTGCCAATTTCCTCCAATGACTTATGTGAACTGAAATCTCTAGTCCCCAAAGAGTGTTCAGCGAACACAGACAGACAATCATCATTTGACAACTTTTTCAACTGATAAGCTCGAACAGTCCCCATGATTGCTGCAACCTCTTCATTGCGAGTTGTGACAACTATCTTGCTTCCCGGTGCGCCAGCTTCAAATGGACGGCTCATGTCAGCCCAATCATTGTAATTCTCACTCCAAACGTCATCTAAAATAAGCAGAAATTTCTTTCGGGACAACCGCTTCTTTAGCTCCTCTTGAAGCAAATTTAAATCACTGTCATCATCCGTCTGCTTAGTAATGGATCTTAGAATTGTTCTTGTTAGCCTGATAACATCAAAATCATCAGAGACACAAGTCCATGCCTTGAGATCAAAATGATCCTGCACTTGATCATCATTGTAGACAAGCTGAGCAAGAGTAGTTTTACCCAGCCCGCCCATACCTATAATAGGAATAACAGAGAATCCACCATCATTTCTTGAATCATCCTTCAACAACAATTCAACAATTTCCTCCTTTTCTGTTTCCCTGCCATATACCTTGGCTTCATTCACCAAAGAGGTTGTGGGTAGTCTTTGCCTGTCTTTTTTGGACCTCCCAGCTGAGCTTACGTTCAAACCCAGCGAGTCTTTCAGTGTTACAATATCTTGAAATCTGTTGTTGATCTCTTTGATTTTGGACATCAAGTCATAATCGGACTGAATCGATTGTGGAGTACAAGTGCTGCAGCAAGTAGGAATGAGCTTCCGAAACTTACTTGTTCTTGTACGACTGCTGCTGGGTTGATCATGAGCAGCAGCTGGTTCTCCATTTCCAAGCAGCAACTTCCTCCGGAAAGCCTCAGTTTGAAACTCATCCAACAAGTCTTCAACATCATAAGCCAAGTTCTGAAGCTCGCCAAGCCACAACTTCACAGACTGATCAGCCGTCTTCTTCTCCTCAGCATCATCAAGCAACGCCTTGATCATCACCAACATATTCTTCCACTTCTTTAGATCGTCTTGGATTTGCTCTTGGCGTGAAAAAAACCGAATCCCCTCCGAAGCTAACTTATTGACCAGCAGCTCAACGGACGCCGTCAGGATTGCCTCTCCGATGATTGACATTTTGTTTTTTTTGGGTGCAAAGAAAGAAACAGAACTTTGGGTTTTGGAAAGCAAATTGAGAAAATTGAACGGTAAGTGTGAAGGGATTCTGTACCTAATTTTCAACAAGCACCTCCTTGATCTTCACCAGCATCTTCTTCCACCTCATCAGATCGGCCTGGATTTGCTCTTGGCGTGCGAACAACCGAATCCCCTCTGTACCTAATTTTTTGACCAGCAATTCAACAGACGCCGCTAGAATTGCCTCTCCGATGATGAGAGTCATTTTTTTTTTCGGAAGAAAGAAACAGAAGGAATTTAACAGCCGAGTAAAAGATAAGATTAGTGTTTTTTTGAAAAAGAAAGAAGGTTCAGCTTCCAAGCCTATTCATTACGTCTAAAATGCCACGTGTCTTCCACTTTACTCTTTTTATTCCAGACGTGTTTTCAACTTTAATTTTCCATTTATTCTACTTTACCTGCTTCACATACTTTACTTTATTCGTCCGTTAAGCTTCATTTTCAATAAAAGTGACTAGGAAACCAGAGCGCGTCACCAACTCTTTCTTTAATTTAAAAGTACGGGAAATTAACGGTTAATTAATTTTAAATTATTTTGTTATAAAAAAAATATTATAATACTTTTAAGTTATATTATTTATTCACCTTAATTTTACAATATATGTCATTATCTACTAAATTATTAGTTTCCTTAGAAAAGAATGGGACTATTTAAACCCACCAAATTACTCAATAAATCTGTTTACTAAATAAACTTACTCTCAAATTTTAAAATTTTAAATTTTACTTGATAAAATCACTTAAATACTTAATACATCCTTACTAAACCCATTTTTTATAATAATAATGATTATACTCATTAAACCTATTAAATTCACCTATAAATCCATTATAAATGAAATATATTGAAAATGAAGCACTCAGTGAAAGCTATTGCAACAAAAGAAGCAGCAGCAGCAAAAACATTTTATGGTGTAGCTGAAGCATTTTCAAGAAAAAAAATGTTGCTGATCTCTCATTTTGAATTTTGAAATTAAAAAAAAAAAACCCAAGAGCTTTCAGTATGTGTGGAGAAGAAGAAGAGAACGCAGCAGAGCTTAAAATTGGAGTCGAGTTTTTGAAGGCCAAGTGTGTTGATGAATTGTGAAGTCGCGTTGATTCTTCAATATAAGTATGAGCAGCTTCAGCAGATTTCTGATGATCCCATAAATCAAGTTTCTCAAGTGTTTGAGAAATCAACCAATAGGCCTTTGGTCTAGTGGGAGAGCACTTGCTCTCACACAAGTGTTCGAACCCCCATAAAAATAATTATGGAGGTTTAATTTCCTTCCTCAATTATGAAATAATTAAGTGAAGGTAGTCTTTTCCCTTACGAAATATGAGTAGAGTTTGCGTCCCTCAAATATTAGAGAGCGTTAAAATGTAGGTAGTGCTACATAAGAATTAATGTTAACCTATCCCAGTAATTGTCTAATTATAAATATCAATAATAGTCTCATGTAATATGAGTTGTAATCTGAGTAATAGTCTTATGTAATTAAAAAAAAAAAAGTGTTTTGAGTCGCTGCAAGAATCCTGATACTATTAGACAAGTATGAAAAACCCTTAGTAGATACCAGTTGGCTGAATTCGAGCTGTGTGTACTTAGAAATCTTTGCCCCGAGATCGTGGAGGAAGTCGTTGCTATTTTACCTTCTATAAGGACTAGGGGACGGGCTCACGATAATGAGGCAATTGTACTGATAAAGAAATTTGAGTAATCACAGCTGGAGCTACCCATTGAATTTTCTTAGAAAAAATGCATTGGCTATTGTAATGTATAAAGTTTGAATTTGAGAGAGTTGTTTGTATTTGCTTTATTGACCAAATATTATCAGTGAGATCTTGGTGAAATAAGTTTTCAATTAAAAAAAAAAAAAAGAAAAAGAAAAAATTGCTGCTGGTACTCCTCATCGTGATCATCCCAGACACAAGAGTTCAGATGATGGTCCTTTATCCAAGCATGTGGTAAATTCCAACAGCTATTGGCATAATTTCCTACTTAATCTTTTTCCATTGGCCAGTCTCTATTACATATCTGAAATATAAAGATTGGTCTCGCGATGATTTTGTTGTTTCTTCTCTTTAATGAAAATATTACTATAATTTAATAAAATTATATTAAATATAAAGATTGGTTCAAAGAGCAAAAATTTTATTTTTTTATTATATTTTAATGTCTATAATTACAATTTAATTTAGGGGTACTTTAATCATAAAAATATTATTTTTAAAATAAATTTAATGAGTAATTTGGTGGGTTCAAATAGCCCCACCTATTAGAAAATTAATGGAATTATAATATATTGACTACTTTGCCCTTGAAATTCAATTTAAAGTAAAAGGACATAGGAAAATTATTAGTGATGTACTATAAGTTTATCATGTTATCAAAAAGATAAATTTGTTTAATTTTCTTCCTTAAATTTGTATTTTGTATCAATCGTCCAACAAAACGTTAACACTATTAGAATATTTAACATAGTTTAATAAGTAATAAAACGGTCATTTACCCTTGAATTCAAGAGTATTTTTGAATTTGCACCATACATAATAAAATAAAATTCAACCATTTTTAATTATGAAATCAAATTAGGGATTGAATTTAACTTTCTTTACTTTTATTCCCTAATCTTTAATTATTTTTCTGCTCAATAAAATAATTCAATTAATTAAAAATAACAAATAAAAATAACTAACAAATCTATCTATAAATAAAAAGCGGAGCCTTAGAGTGATGAGGTGGCATCACCAATACACTTCTTCTTGTATTTTCTATTTTCTCAGCCAATGTCTCTTCCACTCTCTTTCTTTTATATTTTTTATAAATTATTTCAACCCTAACTCTTCCTCTTTTTAACCATTATTTCAAACTTTTTATATTTTATATTTTTATTTCTATTATGTCAGTCCATGTCTCTTCATTTCTCAACTTTAATCTCTTCATTTTCCAACTTTAATGCGTGAATTATATTTTCTATAATTCTAATTAGCGGTCTCCCTTGGTTTCTATTACCCCTGTCTCTTTGATTTCTGAACTTCAACTTCAAAGCGCTTCCAAAATGGTTCATTTTTTTATCTTTCTTCTTTCATCTCTGTATTTAAGCTTAATTGTAACTAGAATGCTTAATTTTAATGAGAAAAAATACTTATTTTTGGTTGCTTTTTTATTTTGGTTGTGCATTAAAACAGCAGGAAGGAGATTACATAGAGTTTCACAGGAAGCGAAAGGGCTATCGTCTCTGTCACTTCAAGCGCAAGCGCAAGAAAGAGGCGCATGATGTCCATAAGTGATCTGAAATTGCCCAAAAGGTTTATTAATTCTTCCAAAAAGTACTTTTTTCCTGTTTATTTAGAAAGCGTTTATTTCTGAGCTGAATTTTAATTTTTTTGAATTATGATTACAGGCTTTGGGTATTAAGGGCAAGATGTTTATTAAGAAACGCTTTGGCAATTGGCGAATCGTCGATTAGCATTTCGAGGTTCTCAGATCTGAATACGGTGACGGTTTCGTTGTTGATTTGTGAAGATGTTTTGGCGTACGGCAGGATTGACCACTGCGTCTTCAGTGAGATTTTTTCTTTTTATGTTTCACTTTTTGAATCTTGATCTGTATAGGCATTTGGTTCTGCTTTTGCATATACGCAAGAGCATCATTTGCATATTGGATTTCATTATTTTTATTGGAGAATAGGATTGCATTTTATGCTATCTGTTATTTTCTCTTTGATGTTTGGCTGCTGAGGAAATTGAGGATGATTGAATGAATTATGCACATTTGCGATATTCAGAGAAGCATAGGCCTAAAGATTTTGTGGATTAGTGTAATTTACTCTCATTTTGAATTGAAAGACTATTTAGGTTTAGGTTTTGTTATAGAATAAATTTTCATTCGACTTATTGGATGTGATTCTAGAAGCCGTTATTCAACCATTCTAGCAGTCTGAGAAATTAACACAGCTAGCTTTAAGTTGAGAGGGAAAAATAGGAATTCGTGAAATGATTTCTTGGATTTCAGTAGGAGATAGGAAGAAATATAGTGAATTGTGATATGATCAGAAATATATGAGTGGTGGGGTGTTCTTTGTTTACTATAAAAAAAAAAAAAAAAGAGTCGTGGGATGTAGGCAATTTGACTTTACTGATTGTGTTTTCCTGGTATTATCTTAAGTTGACTTTATCTATTATACAATCAGTATGCTGAATTGCAAATCTTCTTTGTATGATGATAGTACACTATATATCTTGTATTGTCTTTAATGATGGCTTGTAAACCTTTGTATATTTATAAAGTGAGGTCTATAGAGTTAAAATTGTATTGGTCATTGTTGAAGGAGGAATTGTTCTAAGATTAATAATTATGACCGCTGAGCAGTTGATCATCATTTTTGCTGGATTTTGCTTCTGTAACGAGCTCTTACTAATTTTTGTTGTACTTCCTTGTATCTTCTTCCATTAATTAGTTTAAGAAATTAATAAGATATATGAGCTAGGTTTTGCTTGCTATTTTTTAATCCATTTCCTTAAGCCTTTTGAGTCTGAAAACATTATAAGCCTCCATATTTCAGTAGAACAATGAAGAGAAGAGATATGTTGTTGCCTTCACGTTTGACTTCTGTATTGTCTAATACGAACTTAATTTAGGACTGTTTGTTGTTAGAATTCTTCCTAAAAGAAATTAATTTAGCAAAATCTTTTCTGCTTTTAAAATCTTTGTTCTTGCAAGTGGATATTACAATACAATTACCGTTGCTTGCTACACTATTGGGCCTCTTAAACTGTAGTGTTTTAATGTATAATTTGACAATTTAAATGTACCATTTCTTATTCACTTCTGAACCATAAAAGACTGTTTCCTATCTTTGTCTCATGAAGTTGGAAGCAGTTGTAATGTACTTATAAGTTCAATTGTTTTTCTTCAACCTTTGGATGGCAGAGGATGATTTGAAAACTCACCCTTGAATTGTCAATGTCATCTTTATCACTTTTTTATTTTTCAAGCTCAGACAAATTTACAAATATATGGACATAAGATAAGTTTGAACATTTTTTTTGTGTTATTATTTCATCTAATTACAGGTGGAGACAATTTTGGATAAGGAGAATTTTACGTTGGCGGAGCTTCTTGACGGGGATGATATAATTCAAGAATGCAAAGATTTGAATGGCCGTCTTATCAATTTGTAATTCCTGTTTTTTAGAAATTTTTTTTTTAAAGATCTCCTTAGTATATGTTTATTTTTTTGGACATTTTCTTCTTGATGATTCTTTCTTTTATTGCTTGCACTTCTCAACATTTTTTTATCTTTTATTATTTTATTTTTTGGTTAACGTGGTAATAGTGTTAAGTTGATATTTGCTTCAGCCTACAGATTCTACTTCTAGATTATAGCCATCATATTTCTGTCTTTCAATTTACAAGAAAGGGCTCAGGTTGAACAACTTATTGAATATATTGTGGTTGAAGCTCCTGAGGATGCTGAAAAGAGGAGAACTTTCAAGTAGGTTTGACTGATGAACTCGTGAATCTTGTTTTCAGATTTTCTGGTATACCAAGTTGTATTACTGTTGATATTGGTTTTTTTGCTGTTTAAATAGGTTTCCTTTCATTGCATGTGAGATTTTTACTTGTGAAGTTGATATTATCCTTAAGATGCTGGTAAAGGATGAAGAGGTAAAAAGTTTGTGCTCTCTTTTTTTTTTTACTTCATTTTATGTTTTAAAGCTTAAGTGATTGAACTGTCTGGTAAGTTATTGTTTTCTTGTCAGTTGATGAATTTGTTGTATTCCTTTTTGGAACCAAAAGACTCCCATAGTACATTGTTGGCAGGGTACTTCAGCAAGGTATATCATATTGAACTCTTTAGATAATAGCATCTCAAGTGAAAGTAAATGTAATTCTTATACATTTTATTTGAGATTCTCTGTGTATTAAGTTATAGTCCTATTTGTCTTATGTTGCCTTAATTTCTTTTTCTAAGGTTATTTGTGTATTATTGCGGAAGACAGTTCCTTTAATGCATTATATTAAAGTAAGTTAAGGTTTCTAATTTATTTGATTTTATGTCTCTTTCTGCTTATTTGTGTGTCAAATGATTGTTGTGAATTGTGAAATATCTGTTTACAAACAACATTGTATAATTTAGTCCTTCTGGTGCATATCAATGAAACATACCTTTGAAGGATGCAGATTCAACTTTTATAATTTACTCATTTTTGTACTCTGTAGAGTTTAGTGAATACCTTTTATGTACTTTTTTTTTTTCAAGGTAGTGATTGATCTTTGTTCTCTCTTTATCTTGATTGACTAGTTAGAGTTCCATGCCAAAAACTTGTTAATTGCTATAGCTGCATGCCGCTCAGCTCTTTTTGTTATAAAGGAATGTGACGGAGGGTAGTGGAATTTTGCAGTTTGCAAATAAGGCTATTATCTATCCTCCCTGCATGAGTTATGTGGTCTCTGTGAGTTCAGCAATCATGAGAATTGTGGGATTACAGTAGTTCTGGACTTGTCCTGATTATTTGATGATAAATTCATATGGAATTGGTTTCCTTTTGTTGAAGGTTGAAACCTTTGTTTTTTTTATCCAACTAAAGAATAAGAAATGGAAAGCTATGGGAATTGAAGCAAGTTGTTAGCATTGTGATCTTTATCTGAATTGAAACTAAATAATTCGAATCAGATGAGTTAGTGAAAAACATAACTCATGAAATTTCACTAATATCATTCATTAATATTAAATATAATATATATGCAAATACAGCATGCTGTTAAATATAATTTGGGTAATAGAAACCATCATTAATATTATTGTATGAATTAGTGATAAAGTGGAATGAATTAAGGTTTCCTAGGTTGGATTATTTTATTGTTTATTTTATATTCTATATTATTTTCAATGGCAATTTGACGTTAGTTTATCTTTATCGTGCATAATTGATTTTGGTAAGACATTAATTATATAATAATTTCACTAATATCATTCTTGGTCTATTAATTTTACTTGCAAAATCATTGATATTTCTCCAATAAAATTAATTGATATTTATCATATGTCATAAGAATTTATAGACAATTTACATCATGTTAATACTCTTATTCTTGGTCTACAATATCATGTATACAGATTAATTAGAATCTGTATATTATTAAGAAAATTAGTTTCAATTATAATATACTATATTAAGCCTCGGATTTTTATTGTTTATCTATTTTATGAAGAAAATTAGTGTACGCTTTTATTATAAGTATTGCTATGCTGGGAATATATGCAAGTGAAAAAAGTTTCTGCCGACCATTGAACGTAAAGCGTTAGTTTTTATCAGTTTTATCAAGTGCAAAGTAAGAAAAAAAATAATATTAAATTTTTGTTTAAAGCCGCGTGAAGCATGGTTTTATTTCCTAGTATTTAATAAAAGGTAGAATATTTATTTATTATATGCTTATCAATGGGGTTATTTAAACCCATAATTTTATTGACTAAACCTATTTTCTAAAAGAATCCACTGCTATAATTTAAACATAAAGAGTTATTCTATACACCTTATAAAATCTCAATAATAACCTCAATTAAAATATTATTTTTTTATTTTTTATTTTTTTTTTCTTTTATAACTCCCAGTATTAATTCCTTACTTTCTATAAGGCCAATCTCTCTCTTAAAAAACAATACTTTTTCTAATTTCATATAAGTCCCAATTGTTAGAATAAAATTGAAAAGATGCTCCCAATGACAAATATATATATATATCATACATTATTTAGTAAGGGATACTTTAAATTATTAAGTTAAAAGACAAATTAAAAGATAAGTAAAATATACACTTCAATGCAATATATTTTTTTCTATAGTGTATTAGAATATGTGTTTTTTTTTTTTTTTTGTCTTTTAACTTATTCCTTAACTAAATAACTTAAGGGATATCTCATTGACAAAATTATTATTGTTGTTGTTGCTATGTACCGAGAGACGAATGCCCCTTATAAATAATAATAAAATTTTTATTTATTTTTATATAATAATAAAATTTTTATTTTATTTTAAATATGTCCCTAATTTAATTATATATATTTTTCAATTGGAGTTAGTAACTTATTTTTAAAAAATGATTAAATTATATATTGATTGAATAAATGGAAATCATTAGGGGGCTAAAATGTTATTACTACTTTAACTTATTGTAAAAACATTCTAATTGAAAGAAAATTATGTCAATATATTATAACATCATAACTAGTGTTACAGTAGAATCTCTCCATAGTGATATTTTATATAAGAAAAATGTCCTTGAAGTCATAAAAATTTCTAGTCCTAATTTGGACTAATTATAATTAAGAATAAACTCTACATTATAATAAGTTATGATTTTTTCTAGATTCACTCTAACAAAACTTGCCCTCCTCTTAATAATAATTACTTACATGTTGTAAAAACATTTATGTTATATTATATTAAAGGTTTAAGACAGAGTAAATATTTTTTTAAAAAATGTTGTTTTGGATAATGATTTGTTATTTAGAGTTGTTACCACTAACCAAATCTTTATACAATATTCATAGAATTTAGATTGTGAGAAAATATTAAAGAGAATACAAATATTTAGACTTTTAAGATGATTTTGCATATTCCCGACACTACATAGATACATGTTTTAATTTCTTAAAATAATGTTTATTTCTTTTATCAATGTCTATACATTGAATTTGAGACGCTCCATTACTTAATTATTAGTGTAATACATACTTTACCTCTATATCACTGGAATTAAGGAAAATTAAGTTAAAACAATAATTTTGTAATTATACCTCTATTAATTTATAACCTCCTCATAGTAACTAAATTAGTTTTCCCAATATTATGACTATAGAGAGGTTTTATTGTAGAAACTTAAAAAAAATAATATGTAAAACAATTAAGATTTGCACAATTTCATTGTTAGTTTCCTCCACAGCCATTCTTAGTCATTTTATTTCCATTATATTCTATAAGCCTCATTTTGAATAAAGCTGAAAAAGGAAACCAGAGCCCGCCACCAGACTCCTTTTTTTAATTTAAAATATGGGAAATTATTGTTAAATCAATTTTAAATTATTTTGTTATAAAAAATACTATAATACTTTCAAGTCATATCATTTATCCATCTTAATTTTACAATATGTATCATTCACCTATCAAATCATTAGTATTTGTTAGAAAATTAATAAAATTATAGTAAATTGACTATTTTCCCCATAAAACTAAATTTAACGTAAAAGATATAGGAAAATTATCAGTCATATACCCTAAGTTTATCATATTATCAAAAATACTACAAAAATTTTAATTTGTTTGATTTTCTACCCTAAATTTGTAATTTTTATCAATCGTCCACCAAAACGTTAACATTGTTAGAATATTTAATAGAGTTTTAGTAAAATGATAATTTTACCCTTGAATTCAAGGGTATTTTTGGCTTTGTACAATAAGTAATAAAATAAAATTTAGCTTTTTTAATCATGAAATCGAATTTAAGGATTGGATTGATTGCATGTTTATGAATTAGGGTTTAGAGTAATTTGCAGATTTAGTTTGATTATTCAAATTTGTGAAGATAAATTGAAAAAACAAATTAGATTTTTTTTTAGGGAGCTTGCTAGTTTCCCCTTACTGAAATTAATATATACAACTTACCTCCCTAATGTTTTCATAATATCTAATAAACCCATGTACCAAAAGTTTAAAGGAAAAGAAGGGTAAACGAGTCATTTGCTTGATATTTGATCTTGAGAATATGAAATATATATTTATTCAAAGGAAAAAATGTTTAAAAATAACAAAAAGTACAAGAAAAATATTATTAATTTTTTCATTCACACCAAAACCTATATTCTTTATTTTTAGTATTTAAAATTTTTATTTTAATTTCAATTTATATGACTTATTTAATTTATAATAAATATGAATAAAAATATAATTAAAAATAAGGGTAATACTATAAAATTATAATGTTAGAATGGTTATTGGATATTATTAAAACAGTATGGGATAAGTAGTATATACTAATTTCACGTGGGGAAATTAGCAATCTCCAAAATATTTTTTTTATTTTTATATTTTAAACTATTATATTTTGTATTCAGCATGTTAAATGTCCGAATTACCCTTGTGACGTGATTAATTATAAATGGTAGTTAATTTTTTGTTGGACGGTTGATATAATTTACAAATTTAGGATGAAAAATTGAAAAAATTTAAACTTTTATAGTATTTTTTATAACAACGTAAATTTAAAGTGGATGACTGACAACTCTTCTTTTATTTTTATTTAACATGTTAAATGTCTAAATTACCCTTGTGACATTATCACTTATTAAAGAATACTAACAATTTGGTGGATGAATGATACATATTCTAAATTTAGGGTGGAAGGTGATATATACAACTTGAAAGGTGTTGTAATATTTTTTATAACAAGACAATTTAAGAGTAGGCAGTTGATAATTTCCCTCAAAATATTTACTGTGAAAATATAATTTGATCAATTACTTATTTGACCTTGTTCTCTTTTCCTTCTTCTCTTCTCTTATAAGAAATTGATTATGATACATGAAATAAATATTTCATTTAACAAATAAAATTGTTCAAATTAACAAATAATTAAGGGTAATTTTATTATTTTTGAGAATTAGTGAATTAAAATAATAAATTATAATTTGATTTTGATAATTATTTTAATTAAAAAAGTGAGTATTAAAAAGAAATTAATGAGTTCAAATGATAGCATCCTTAAATAAATAATAATTTACTAATTCACCCATCTTCACCGCTTATCCTATTTTCATAATAACATCACATGTAGATGGAAGGTCGTGCAATCGAGTGGAATGCATTCACCTATTTTAATAATCACTTACAATTCTTTTACAAAAATATAATTTTTTAACCTACAAATTCATTACTCATCATCATCTACATAAACTGGATCTTTCGGTTAAAATTGTCACATTTACAATTCAACAATTTTTTTTTTTGGCTAACAATTTAGCATTAAGGATGAAATGATTATTAAAAGTTCATAAATAAATTATATGGTAAAAATAATTTATAGGCTGGATGAAAGTGTGAACTTTTCTATTTGTTTTCAAATATATAGTAAAACCATCTGAACAAATAATCTAGCAAAAGTTCAATTTCAGCCGAGAAGGTTGAATTGTAATTAGAGAAGATAATATATAGGAGGGATGAAAGTGTGAACTTTTCTATTTGTTTTCCAATATATAGCAAAATCATCTTAACAAATATCTATCAAAAGTTCAATATCAGCCGAAAAGGTTGAATTGTAATTAGAAAAGAAATTGGAACAAACGTATCAATTCTGATGGTAAAATGGACTAATTGCCAAACATTTTCAAAAGCCATACAAAATGCTTTCCTTTTGTTTTGAAACATTTTAAAGAATCAAGTAGCTTTGATTTGGCTTCAAATTATGTCTCTTCCTTACTGTATAATCATTTTATTTTAGTTACAATTAATTATAAAATTACTCTAATATAATTATTACAACAATAATACTACATATCCCAAATATATTGTCCTAAATAACTATCCCAAATATTAATTGGTTACAATTAATTCACTTTGATTTTGTAAATAACTATCAACCAATTAATGAATCTCAAATTATTTGGAATACTTATTTAGAATAAAAAATTTAAAATGTGTAGCATTACTCTTATTATAAATATGTGATCGTGCATCCCATTATTCATGCCATTATTAGCGCCTGCGCCTTCTACCGAAAAGTCTGTGTTTTATCTAAGAAAAGCATTTTTTTTTTAAGAAAAAAATGATAATGATGAAAATATGTTCAACTTATAGTAGGAAAAGTAAATGCTAAAATTTGGTCCGCTAAATGAATATCTTTAAGTTGGTGTTTTTGGTGGTAGGGGAGAATCATACTCTAGTTCCTCAGAAAGATGATTTTTACCGCTGACTTTGTTTTTGGTATCATATTATATTAATAAAAAAATGTAAAGTATTCATAAACAAATATGATATTTTTTAACTACAAATCTAAAATTTAATACAGTAAAACCTCTTTATAGGTATATTATTGGGACCAAACAGTTTTTTTACTATAAAGAAGTTGTAACTTAATAGAGGTATAGTTATAAAAAATAATGTTTTGACTTAGCTGTTCTTAGTGTAAGTGACATAGAGGTAAAATATGCACTACATTAATAATTAATGAAAAAATATGTTAAATTCAATGTATAGATATTAATAAAAGAGATAGACATAGATTAAAAAAATTAGTATATGTATCTACATAGTGTTTTAAATATATAAAGTCATCTTAAAGGTCTAAATGCTTGCATTCTCTTTAATATTTTTCTCTCAATATAATTTTCATAAATAATATTCATTGTATAAATCATTGTCCCAACAGTTTTAAAAATATATTTTGTTCCATGTTAAACCTTTCATGTAATATAGGATATATTTTTAGAATATAAAGATAATTATTATTATTATGTGGAGGCAAGTTCCTTAAGATGGGATCTGAAAAAATTATAACTTATTATAATATGGAGTTTATTCTTATTTATAATTAATCCAAATTTAGACTATAATTTTTCATGACTATATTGAAGTTATTTTTATATAAAATATTATTATAGAGAGGTTTCACGGTACCTGTACAAAACAAATTTAATCAATTTTTGTGTTATAATTGCCACATTTGCAATATAATCGTTTGCTTTTTTGTTAATAATTTAGCACCATGACCATTAAAAATTTATAAATAACCCAATTGGCATAAACAGTTTATATGAGATGAAAGTGTCAATTTTCCTTATATAATTCTACAGCAAAATCATATGAACAAATGTCTTTCAAAATTTCAAGTTCAGTAATAAGATACGTTTAATTTGGGGGTATATTGCATCATATTTACAGAAAACCGGACAAATTGCTGGACATTTTCAAATTTACTTATTTTCAAAAGCAATACAAATTGCTTTCCATGTTTAGAAACATTATACAAAATCAAGTACTTTGACTGTGAGATTAGGGTGCGTTTGGCACACTGTATTATATTATGCTGTATTGTATTATGTTGTATTACATTAGCACTGTATTATAATAATACTGTATAGTGTTTGGTACTACACTGTATTGTATTAATTTTATATTATATTATGTTTGGTGCTACACTGTAATGTATTAATTTTTAATAATACTATATAAATTTTTTTATTAGTTTATATTATATATTTAGAAAATAATATTTATTAGTTATATTAAATTATTTAAAAATAATTAATTTTTATGTATTGATTATTATAATATAATTATATAATGTAATATTATATATTATATTTTTATATACTATTTAAGTATTTATTATTAGTTATATTAAATTATAAATATATTAATAAATTATAATATAAAAATAAAAAATATAATATAGTATTATTGAATAATAAATTATAAATTTTTTTAATTTATATTAATAATTATAATGTAAAAACAAAAAACAAAGATTAATATTATACAATATTATATTATATTTAAAAGTTTTATTTATTTATTATTATTATTATTATAAGTAAAAATAATAGCAATTTATTTTTATATATTGATTATTATAATATAATTAAATAATACTATATTATATTATATTTTTGTATACTATTTACACATTTATTATTAGTTATATTATATTATATTATAAATTTATTAATAAATTATAATAAAAATATATAATATAATATTATTGAATAATAAATTATATATTTATTAATTTATATTAATAATTATACTATAAATATAAAAACCCAAAATATTATATACTATTATATTAAATTAAAGCAAAAGCAAATAATATTATATAATATTATTTATTATTATTATTATAAAGCAAAAGCAAAAACGAAGGGAAAAAAAAAAGAACAAAAGCAAGCTTAATGCGTTCCCTCCATTTGCAAGAGTTATCGGTTAGCCATTTTACCACTAACGGTTAGCCGATAGCTTTCAGAAACTAAACTTAAGTCCTACAAGTTATCGGTTAGCTGTTTTATTGATAACGACTAGCCGTTTTGATCCAGAGAGGCTGTAATCTTGCTTCACGTTATCGGTTAGCAGTTTTCTGAGTTAACAGGAATCCGTTTGCTTCTAGAAAATTATCTTTGTTCAAAACATTTTTGGCTTAAGCAATTTAATCCAATTTTAAAACATGTTTAAACTATAATCAATTTAAAAATGTGTTTGTTATCATCAAAATTATCATTATGGAAATGTATATGCTAACATCTACAACAGAGTCATAAAATAATAAAGTAGTGTAATAGTTGTAATCTAATCACCAACAG
The DNA here is from genome assembly GCA_030449835.1 of Clausena lansium. NCBI lineage: Eukaryota > Viridiplantae > Streptophyta > Magnoliopsida > Sapindales > Rutaceae > Clausena > Clausena lansium. The sequence goes on along the minus strand of JASUUF010000146.1, from coordinate 285,894 downwards.
AATGAGTTGTGTTAAATAATTCAAGTACACACATCCTCAAACCAAGATACTAATTCAAATTATTGGTTAGAATATATACTCCCTAATCAAACTCCACCTCTCCTCTCATGTTCACGCAAAAGCATCCTAACATATACTAACTTACGGTCACGATCGTTTCGTAATACCTTGAAAGCCCTTATATGTGAAGGTTTGTCTATCATTAGATTTAAGGCAATAAGCTCATCATCCATAGAAAGTCCCATCAAAGCAAGCTCTTTACCAATGTAATCATAATCTTCACTACTTCCAAACATGTTTTGAGACATGTTAGCATTGGCTTGGTGAAATGCTGAAACCAATTTGTCAATGCCAATAGCTAGATGTTCATTTGATTTAGAATTCTTCTTGTGCAATGATTGTGAACGTGATCAAGTAGTGTCTTGAGAATTCGATCGTAGGGTAGTAGACATCGGTGAACCTTCATCATCAATCTCATTGTCATCATCATGAATTTCTTCTTCAAGTGCTGCATTAGCCATATCAATTGGAGTTTCTGCTAACCTTCCAGTTACACAATCTTTTCCAAATATATTTGCTAGCCTCTCATAATATGGACATGGCTTATCCCTCCAATTGCTTGCATCTTTATGGGACTACAATAATAAAATTAGAAAGTTAAATAAGCTCTATCGTATTTATAATAAACAAAATTAAGGACTATGTTTATAAATCATGGCATAAAAAAATTCATTTTCTTATAGATAAATAAATTATGTGTTTATAAATAATTTTCTTTATTTTAAATTCAAAATAGTAACCTCTACATATAATTTCCATACTTCTTCACTATCAACCACCACACATTTTCTGACATCATTCCATCCAAAACCATTAGTGTTCAACATATCAAATATCACCCCATAGATCTTCTTCCACATCCTTATTTTAGAGTCAATATGTGGGTACGCCTTCAAACCTCTCCTTGGTAATAGTTTTTCTAGTTCATTTTCAATATATTTATAACTTCCAGCTTTGAATGTACCATTATCAGCTCGACAACCATTTGCAACTGGTAATAAATTGGATGAGGCGTGCTAAGGACAATCTCTTGTGTCTACGACTGTCTTAACCGCTATTTTCTTTATGTGTCATGATACAATTTGTTTTTTTTTTAATGATTTGAATTGAGGTAGCATTTATTTTTATTTTTTTTGAAAAGTTTGAATTTGAATACAAATATTTGAACGACGGGTGGTGATATTTTCACCCATAAATTTTGTAAATCCACCCTATTTTTAAAAAATAATTACAGAAAGTTCATATTATTTTTAAAAATTTCAAATAAAGAGGAATTCTGAAGAATTAATCAATTAAATCAATCTTAATTTATTTTTGTGACATTTTAATTTATTATTTTTACTTAGATTTTTTAATTAAATTTGACTTCTAAGATTGCTTTAACCTAAATTTAAATAGGCTATATTACCGTTAAAAGTTAAAAATACCAAAAATTTGCTTTAACTTCTATATTTTTTTAATTTTATCAACCTTTAATTAAACTAATATAATGTCTTCATGAGACAATACTCATGCAAGTTATTAAGCTATCAAATTTATGTCATTTATATCTAAAATATGGAAAATATTATACTTCATTTAAAAAGTTTGATTATAAGTCACAAAATTAAGTAACTAAAATATTAGCTATAAGAACACAATATTTCTTCGGACAATTAGGTTATTTTATATCATAAAGGTAAAATAATTAAATAAAACTTATATTAAAGCAACCTTAACAACAAAAAACAATCTAAGTAAGAAAAAAATATAAGAATAATTTAATTGATTAATTATACAAATATTTTTGTTGATTTACATTTATTAAAAATGTTGGGAATTTATTATAAATATTTTTCATAAATAGGGTGGGTTTACATAATTAATGGGATGGAAATATCCTCACCCTTTGAACGACATGTTTAATTTTTTTGAGAAAAGTACATTAAGTCCCCTAACGTTTGGGAAAAGGGGTGTAAAACCCCTTAAAATTTCAAAAAAGACCTAAAACCCCCTTTTTTTGTTAGTAAATCCTGTTTGTTTTAATAGTAAATTTATTTTTAATTAATAATTACCATTATGTCCCTATATGAAACAAATCAATATATTGATTTAAGACATGTTATGTGTATAATGAAATCAACAACTTTTTATTTAAAACTTATTCTGAAATAGGGAGCTAATTTTACTTCCCATTCGCCCAATTTGCCTTTCATCCATATATAAGCCTATTTAGTACCTTATTTTGCCCATTTTGCTCTGGAAGAAAATAAATTTGATTTTAATTTTATACATTATACATCATTTTTTATTATCCTGTCATTCGGAAGGGTATATTCATAATTGTAGGGTGGATAATTTGTTTAAAAGGTAATTATGATTATATCTTAATTTTAAGTTTTAAATAAAAAAGTTGTTAATTTTATTATACACGTCATCAATGATGTTTCTTAGATGAATATATTGATTTATTTATTTATTATAAGGACATAATAGTAATTGTAAATTAAAAGTAAATTTACTATTAAAACAAATGGAATTTACTAACAAAAATGGGGGTTATATGTCTTTTTTGAAATATTAAGGGGTTTTATATCCCTTTTCCCAAACGTTAGGAGGCTCACTGTCCTTCCCCCCCTAATATATCAAAATATGAGTAGCATCTTATTTGTTTTTATAAATAAAACCCTTAAACATGATTATTTGACATTTATATCCTTCTAAATCAAAACGAATAAAGAGATTAGTTTTGAGTTTAGAAAATAAATACGTTTGATAGAGATATTTTTAGATATAATATTTATTTTCCATTAAGATATTTTCTCATTTATATAAAAGTTACAAAAGTTCACTTTCTCTATTCGTACGTGAATATCTAAAAATCAGACATAAATAATAAAAAACAAACAATTAAATTTAAAAAAAGGTTATGAAATTAATAAAATTTCAGATGTTTAACAAACAAGCCCTTAGATGATTACATCAAGCACCTAATTTTGTTCACAATGACAAAATTGCCACTCTTTTAAAATTACATAATTATCGTTTGGAGTTAGATAGAGAAGCACAAACCATTCTTCCTCATCTTCTTTCTCCCTCACCTTTTTGGGTCCCGCGGGCACAAGTCTTGATTTAAATATTTTATTTAGGCTCTTGTTAACACTCAGGTGGGCAAAAAAATTGTTGTCCAAAAAAAAAAGTCCAAATTATTGATTCAATATGGTTTTTTGAATAAAAAAACCGATCGGTTTATATGAGAAAAAAATTAAAACTCAAAAAAATAAAAAAAAAATACAAAGAAAATTTTGGTTAAAAGCGAAAAAATTTAACTGAATCAAAAATCAAATAAATTCAATTCATTTTAAATTATTATTTCTTTAAAAAAAAAAAAAAAAAACCAATGATTACGGACCCATCCTTTGCCCACTTCTACCTTTAATTGAATTGTTGCTAACTTGGTAAGCAATTAATCGTTGGTGTTGTGGGTCTGCTTTTGTTTTCATTTTAGTGGAACAACGAACAAGCATGTCATTTCTGATTCTGAGAAGCGGAGATATGTCATACCTGATTTGTAAGGATTAATTTAAAACTTCAATGTAGCATGAAATTGTTGTTCATGCTAACAGTCTTAGACTTTAGACCTTGTTATATATTGTTCTGTAAATTGATATGTGTATATGCGATAAGAGTTTAGGCACGAAATTTTAGCAGATCAAGATTATTATCATTTATTTTTTTTCTCATGGATAGAGAAATCCATATTATTATTTAGACTTTGAAGAAGCCTTGTTTGAGTGGCCGCTTACTTCTCTCCATCTTTCAGTCTTGCTGTTAGATTTTGCTAAAGGATTGGGCCTGGTCCAATGTGCATTGGGCTAGCTTATTTCTTACATTCACTCAAATCAAAGACCTGGTAATTTTTATCCCCATCATTAAGGATTCATGCATACTTCATATGTGTAAATAATAATATGGATAATTATCTTGATCTGCTAATAATAACTCAAAAGTGGTAGAAATCCAGCCGAAAGGAAGCAGCCAATGAATAACTCAAATAAAAAAAACCCAAGAATTGAAGCGAATCCAGCAAGCACACCAATCCTACATTGCAAGCTTCAAGAGCAACACAATGTCTATTATTTAGCTGACAATTAGAGAAGCAAGATTGCAAGACCCCCCATTTATCGAGAAACGAGAATGGGAATGGAGGAGAGTGTCCTGAAGCTGAAGCTTCCACTTCCAAAAACGTTCAATCTGGAGACGGCAGTGTGCAGTCACGGCCTGTTCATGATGTCTCCGAATCGCTGGGACCCTCTTTCTCGATCCCTTTCTCGGCCTCTCCATCTTTCTGATTCTCTCGACAACGGCAATATCGATACCAATATTTCCTCAGTCTCAGTCGCCGTCACCATCTATCAACCCCAGCAAGACCCTCACTCTCTCCACATCGAAGTTCGCAATTCTGGTTCTGGGTCCGCGCCGTCACTGTCACTTTCTCAAGAGCAGCAAGACGTGTTGCTTGCTCAAGTCAGGAGAATGCTGCGGTTGTCGGAGGCTGATGAGAGGAATGTGAGAGACTTCAAAAGGATTGTACATCAAGTGGCCCAGGAGGAAGGGGAAGAGTCTCAGTATATGAAGGGCTTTAGTGGGAGAGTGTTTCGGTCGCCTACTTTGTTTGAAGATATGGTCAAGTGCGTGCTGCTATGCAATTGCCAGTCTGTTCTCTTTTCCTTCCCCTTCTTTTCTTCTCTTTTTAGTGTTTTCGTTTTGCCTATCACCTGTTTGATATAATGCTGTTTTTTTTTTCCCCCTTTTTGGATGATTAGGAGGAAGGGCTTCTTTGGTTGGTTTAGTCATGTTTATTGTTTCTTGCGTATTTTGCAATTACGAGCCCCATTTTATTACATCTTCATAGAGCTCGCTGTCAAATTTTGTTGCTATATAACCAAAATGTTGCCCACAATTTTACCCTTTTTATGCTCTGGGATTGGCTTATCTGACTGAAGTTGTCTCATAGATTAGATTATATTTGAGATTAAGGTGCTATGACTTTTAATCCATGCTTCTTGTTGAATGGATTGAGTGGGTGGGTATTTGCTACATATTAGTTACCCACCAGATGCTTTAGCTGCTCTGTTTTCACTATTAAGCAAAAACATAACAGTTATCAGTTATCATTACCCTAAAATTTCAATTTGAGCCTCGTTTCACAAAAAATTGTTGCATAATATGAGGTTTTATAAATTGTTGCAAATTATTGAAGTTTTGATTTGCAACTGGGAGCTAGTGACCCGTGTAATTTTAATAGGTGGCCGAGAACTTTGAACATGGCTAGAGCCCTTTGTGAGCTTCAGTGGGAACTTCAACATTGCTCATCCAGTATCAGTGAAGATTTTATTCCGGAAACTCCAGCAGGAAAAGAGTCAAAGCGAAAGCAAAAAGTTTCAAAAGTTGCCTCCAAGTTGGCAAACAGAATTGCAGAGATCAAAGCATGCTCAGAAGATGATATGTATTTGAAGCTGGATTGTGCTGGAGTTCTGGAAGAGAACGTGCAACCAAGCTTCTCTCGAAACGACATTGAAGATGATTTGCATAGATTGAATGAGCTGTCTACAACGGATCCTCCATCTTCCTGTGATAGGATTGGTAACTTTCCTAGCCCAAGAGAACTAGCAAAACTTGATGAGAGTTTCCTGGCCAAACGCTGCAACCTTGGCTACAGAGCAGGTCGCATCTTAAAACTTGCCCAGGATATTGTTGATGGAAAAATTCAGTTAAGTGAACTAGAAGATATGTGCAACGAAACGAGCTTAGCAACCTATGATAAGCTGGCAGAGCAGCTAAGTCAGATTTATGGATTTGGACCATTTACACGCAACAATGTGCTTGTATGCATAGGATTTTACCATGTGATTCCAACTGATTCTGAAACTATTAGGCATTTGAAACAGGTGAATTATTTTTCACCCTTCCTTAAGCATCCTCATTTGTTGGAAGAGTTTTGGATACTATTGATAAATTCATTGATGCAGGTCCATGCTAGAAATTGCACTAGTCAAACAGTGCAAATGATTGCCGAATCGATCTATGGAAAGTATGCACCTTTTCAGTTCTTGGCATACTGGTAAAAACAAATGGAACTCAGCCATTCTTTTATTTATCCTTACGATCCTCTGACTTACCCAGTTATGTAGTTTCCTCACTTGATCTTTTTCATTATTAGGTCAGAACTGTGGCACTTCTACGAAAAGAGATTTGGGAAGGTAAGTGAAATGCCTTACTCTGATTACAAGCTTATAACAGCCAGTAATATGAGAATAAAAAATATTCGTCAAGTTAAGAGGAGGAAGATATCCTGACCGAGTGGCATATGATCAACTAACTAGAGTGGCAAAAGTGGGACAATGGTTATTTTTGTTCTTGCTTCATTGTGACATTCATATCTGGTTTTTTCCCATATTTAATGTCTGATATGACATTTGGGAAGTCTATTTAGCATTTTAGCACACCCAATGTCTTCTAATATAAACTAAACATTCTGATATAATTAGGTTTATTTTGTTAGCGAGGAATTACAGGCCTCCTTTGGGTTTGATTTGTTATGATTCGATTACTTTTGATCTTTTATATTTCTTGTGATTTTGATTGTTTAATTTTGATTATTATCGTCTGTGGTTCTCTCAGCTTGATGATTCATGTCAAGTAGTTGCTCCATTGCTTGAAATGCTGTGAACTGATAACTTCAAAGCCTCATAACCCGAATGAGGTTTTCACATAAAACAACATCAACGTATCAATAATAATCCAATTACGACGTTTAGCATCTAATGATGAGTGCAACAGTCTACAAGTGAGTTCTAAAGAGAGTGAGGCTCTAAGCATTTTTGTTGACCGACAGAAGTAGTTGAGAATGAGAAGTGGGTCAGCATGTAAATTGAAGTGTTTTTTCCTTCTCAGCTCTTTAACGAAAGGCTATATCTTGTATTGCTGAATGTGCAAACCAGAAAGGGTGGTGACCTGCTTGTTTCTCGGAAAACGTAAGTTTTGACCGACTCTGATAATAGTTCGCAAACCGAGGGCATGGTACTGATTCTGTTTTTAATTTATAAGTCTCTCTCTTCTAAGGTTTCCAACTTCAGAAAGCCAAGGAGTAAAGAGAGGCAGCAGAATGAGCTCAAGAAATTCTGATTATTTAATGATTCAATGGTTATTATCGTACAGTAAACGAAACAACCCGATCCTACTTGCAAACTCCTCGAAAGCTTAAGTAAAAGATCCAAATGTTCACGGTTACTGCAGCTTACTGGTGGGTCAACGAAGGTTGATCTGAAACACAGGAAGACCAAAAGGAATTAACATTAATTCAACAGAGCAGTAATGGAAATCATTAATTCAACGAAGGTTGCTGTATGCCTCATGCAACCTCCGTATAAGAGGGAATTTTATCTGCCTGTACATTGTACATGCAGATACAGGTCCCTCTTTGTACATCATTGGATTGGAAGGTCTATTTTTTTTGGTTTCGGAGTAGAATATGGTACCGATGCAAATTAGAAATATAGGGTCTTTCTGAATCTTGAATGAGATAGATAAATTGCTTGAAGATGTAACCAATACATGAATTTTAAAAGGAAGGCATTACCATATCCTGTTAAAATTATGTTCAAAACAAGAAAAATGGTAACGCAAGGAAATATTTTTGCTATGTATACACACACACACACACATACCTGGATGTGTATGAAGAAAGGAAATTGGTATACAAGTCCGAACGCAATCACCATATGCACATTCCAGCAAGAAATGGATTTGCCTTCCATCTAAGAAAGGGAAGCTGCAAGATTGAGAAGTACCAATTAAACAATTTTGTGCAAGTGAATGCAAAATGCTCAGCCATAGTAAGTGTTTAAATTAGCTTGAGTTCTCTTCCACTAACATACTTAAACTTTAAATATGAATTTCATTTTGTTCTTCAAAAGGGGTGTGTGTAGATGTTCGAACCACTGTAAGCACTTTCGTCGACGGAATAAGCAGTTCCAAGTAGAAACCATACAACGAGGCCACAAACAAGTGGTGGAGATTGAAGGCTAAGTCCGATAGCCAAACTCTGATAATTAATATCAATGAATTAAATTAAGGTTACAAATTAGAAACCAATGGGAGACATTTATCGCATGCTGAATGTTAATGCCACTAATTAACATATAAAACACGAATTAGGAAGGTTTTGTTAAAGAAAACAAAAATATGGGGTAAAAGTTCGTTTAGTCACACTATATTTTGAGGTTAGTGCCCGTTTAATCCCTGTATTTTTAAACCTCAAAGCATCCATGTCGTAAAACTATTGACACCCTTACCGTACTTTTTGTTTCTTTTGTCTTACTTTTACAATATTACCCTCTTATAATAATGTTTCTCTTTTTTCATTAAAAAAAATTAAATTACCAATTTAATCTCAAAAATAAAATAGAAATAAAAAATATATATTAATTTTTGTGGATCACTCTGCTAGGAGTTAATATATTAATTTTTTTATTTATGTAAAAAAAATTAGTAATTTAATTTTTTTACAATATTAATTTTTTTGGACATATGTGAGCTTCCACAAAAAAATAATAAATATTCTTTTTGTTTTTATTTTATTTTTTGGGGTTAAATTTGTAATTTAATTTTTGAGTAATGATAAGTATTATAACATTTAAGTCATATTTTAAATCCCAACTGATGTATCATTCATTCATAAGAGGGTACTTAAGTAATTTTATAAATAATAAAATTCTTCATTTAAAAAATGAGTGACACATAGCATTTAGGGGTGGGCATCGGATTGGATTTGGATCGATCCGATCCGATCCGATATAAGCTTATTAGGATCGGATTCGGATTTACAGCTAAATCCGATCGGATAAAGAAACCGGATGTTACTAGATGCAAGTGACGCTGCCTCGCCGAAGGGCTCATCGCGAGTGGGTCAGTAAGTCCAGAGGAGTTGACGATTAGGAGACAAGAAGAGCATCATCCACAAACCCAGCCAATCTCCTTGAGAAAAATCCGGCTGGCTGTCAAGTCATCAACTCCCTAGCTGTCAACTCCCTAGCTGTCAAGCGTCGCAACCAACAGCCGCTGAGCCCATGAGACGCATGTTGTCACGCTGCGAACCGAAGCCGTAAGCAAAAGCTAAAGTTCGAAACCCAGTCGCTGATTTATTTGTTTATTGTAAGTTCCAATTGAGTCAGATCCATCAAATATTGTGAGGTGCAGAGGTTATAAAAATGGGTACTTTAACTTTGAAAAACAGAGGACTAAAGGTTTGGGTCTTTTGAATTGCTTGTGAATTTGTTTTTTATTTTGCCAGCATGTTATTCTCATTATTTTGATTTAGCTTTCTTGCTTTTGGGATGCAATTGTGACTGAAGATCTTAACAAAACAACTGATCTTAAAATGAACACAATTTCATTTCTTTCTTTTTTTCCCATTTGTTGGCTTGCTGCATTTTTTATTTATTTATGTGATTTTCAGTTTTGTATTGCAACTTATGGATTCATATGATATAATTGAACACATCTGAATCTGATTTTTATCATATTACGGTATTATCGATCTGAATCCAAATGGAATCTGAACTATTCATCCGATTTGAATTGTTCAGATTGGATTTGGATCGGATATAAATTCGGATTGCATTCGGATGACTTTTTTAGCCATCCGAACAATCTGAAATCCGATCGGATGGACCCGAATCCAATCCGAATCCGATTTTGCCCACCCTTAATAGTATTGGAACTCAAGTTATGGCTCAAATATTGGGATCCCAATCATTACTCTTAATTTTTTTTGTTTTTATTAATGTCAAAAATAAGGAAATATTATTGTAAGAGGGTAATATTGTAAAAGTAAGCTAAAAGGAACAAAAAGTAATGGCAGAGGTGTCATTAGTTTAACGACATGGATGTTTTGAGGTATTTTTAAAGGGACTAAATGGGCTTTTACCCTAAAAACATGTACCATCAATAGCATTGTTAAAGTAATTATGAGTCCAGTTCCCATCGATAATTCACAGGAGCTCAGGGGGAGATCGGGCTTGTTAATCTGACAAGTTTTAAGTGAATTAATTCCATTGACTCACCATCCACTTGTTGAATTAATGCTACGTCATTTGAGATGAAATTTATGATAAAAATTTGGGATGCCTAATACTACTCTTTTAAAATATGACATGCATAGAATAAAATTTAAGACCCATAATTTCCACGATGTTTGGTCTTTTAATTATCATCTTACCCCTATGTAATGAGTTGATAATTTTATCATAAGAAGGTCAATAAAATCTCAAACTTATCCATAAACTCTATAAGCGAAAAATTAAGGGGAGAGAGAGAGCCATAAAATAAAGAGTAAAGCGAAGCTAACTCGATTGATATATTTAGTTTGTATTCAATTAATGTGTCACTAATAGAATTTCTCTATTTGAATGTGAAATAATAAGCACTAATACTTACTTGAGACTAGTGGCGAAGCTAGCAATATATTTTTTTGGTGGGTTGACTTTTTTTTTGGCTTTAAGTTTCTACGATGACAAAATTCAGGCCACGTCTACATTGCAACAGTGGTTACAAACCCACTTTTTTGTCCTTAGAGCTAACGGTTGTTCTGCAAAGCAATTTTGTCTGTAAACAAATTTTCAAATCTTGCGAGGATTGAGGTTGAAAAGTTTGATGGAATAATCAATTTTGGCTTGTGGCAAGTTCAAGTCAATGATATATTGATTCAATCTGGTTACATAAGAAAAGTAGAGGTGATATAAACCCTGTTCCCATTAGTGGAAACCCCTAAAGGTGTGTAGACAATCAAGGCACCTTAAAGAAGATTATCGGAATAGAGCAAGTTCGGCAAATAGCTCTAAATCAATAGAAGGAGATACTGATAATATCAGCTAGTGGTGTGTCTCTTTTCTCCATGGAATTTTGGCATGCCATGGAAAATGATATGTTATTGCTAGCGGGTACACAATATTTGCACACAAGGAATGGTTTGGTGTTTATTCAAGGTGTGTGGTGGAATTTTTTATGTTGATGGCTGGAGACTCTCAAGGAAGCCAAACATGAGAGTGAGTATTTTTAGCAAGGTGATCGACATGTGCCGAATATGTGTACTCTAGATAAGGTGGAGTATGATGATTCTCGATGTATAGAATTATGAGTACTGGATAGAGGACAAGATTTTACTCATGGTGGAGTGATTCTTATAGGCCCTATGTGATTGTCGTTTTGGTGGAGTAAAGAAGGTGGAATACAACGTGGTTGTATGGATATACGGTGGAGATTGTTAGAAAATATGTATAATTTTTCAATGAGGATTTATAAATCCTAAATTAGGATATTTCTTAAGCTTTTCTTATTTAGTAATTTTCTTATTTAAAGAATAAGTAATTTTCTTTTAGAACTTAACTTATTTAAGGAGGAATACAACTAGTATTAGAAAATAAATATTTCTCCTATAAGAAATAATCATATTAAATATGAGGAAGTTGGGTTCACTTGTTTGTAAAACATAACACGACAATTAGTTTCTCTGCAAGTAGATAGTTTCTAATGTGAGAGGAACGGTAAATTTATTGAGAGATTGGGTATTATTGAAGTTTTTGGGTGTGAAAAAAATATTAAAATGATTGTAATAATTTTTTACACAGTGAATTTTTTTCTCGTCATCCTTAACAGACGTAGTTTTTTTTCGGTATATGAGTTTTTTACGTAAATTCTTATATTATGTGATTGATTTTATTTTTTATCTATTTTTTACTTATTATTTATTTAATATTTTTATTTACAAAATTTTGGATGAAATTAAAAATTCTCTTACACAAAAAAAACACCAAAAGCTGATTCTCATTAAACCAAAAACAACCAAACCCATCTGCAGTTTTGCCGAGAGAAATTCAAAGAACAAAAAAGAATCATTTTATATTTTTTTGGGAGACATGAAAAGACCACACTTTGAATTTAAAAGAAAGAATTTATAATTAGTTTTTTTTAGAGGGCTAGGACGGGCTGTGTTGCTTACTAGTTTGAGCCTATTAGGTAGTGTCTAGTACTTTTGTGAGTTAAAATAATCCCATCGTTAGAAAATTAATCAGTCTTTTATTTTTAAAAATTACTCAAAATGTCCTTGTTATTACTTTCACAGTAGTGATAGATGTACCGAAAATTTGAGATATCGAGAAGACCGAAACGGCAATAGTAACTGTGTTTAGAAACTTTAATTAGTTGTACGTGATTTTCACGTGATCAACAGTGAAATAAAATTAAAAAAACAAACAGTAACGAAGATTTTGCCGCTATTCCCTCCATTTTCTTCTCTAAATTTTAATGAAATTGTATTCATGCCCACCTCCAACCAGTTCACCGTCAAGCACGAATGTAACACTTTCTGGTTGCTCCTTGCTCTTGGTAAGTCAATGAAACCCTCATACTACTCTGCATCTCAGTTATCTAAATATACAGTGTACATTTTTTAACACTCCATGCACTCATACGAAGTGGAACATATCATCAAATAAAAATTTTCATGGAAAATCAAGACTCAAATGCGATCAAACAGAACCCATCATCATATAAAACAAACCCATCACCATGCAAATCAAATATCAAAACAGAAAAAAAAATAAAGCATACCTAGATGGTGAAGACAAGTAAAGAAGCTAGAATGGTGTTGATGGGTTTCGTTTTAAAGGGATTTGGGGATTTTGGGGCTGGGGAGTCGATTTGGAAGATAATGGATTTGGGGGTTTTGGGGCTGAATTTTCCCTTTTTTTTATTTTTATTTTTTTATGTTTGTCACGTGAAAAACATGTGAGGCTCATTAAAATTCCAAAGCACACGCAATATTACCGTTTCGGTCTTCTCGGTGTCTCAAATTTTCGTTACATATATAATTTCTCTCACTTCCATATGTGGTGGTTCTACCTTTTCAAGTGTAACTAATATTTTTGTTAGGTATAACTGTAAATTATATCTTACATACAACAAATAAATATACGTAGTAAAAAATTAATTAAATAGATTCTAATGAAATCAGATATGCAATAGCCAATAGATGCGTTTTAGATAATATTTAAAAATACATAGACTTGACTCAAATGTTAAAGACTAAAGAGCATTTTCCCATCCAAAACTTACCAAAGGAAAAAAAGGATGCTATGTCTATTACAGTAACTTAATACCTTCTTTCCTTCTCAACGTAAGAAGTGAATAAGGAGATATTCAGCATAGAACAACTGCAAATTCAACAAAATAATTGGAAGTGATTCTGAACTAAATAATGGAACTTGCATGAATTCGATTTCGTATCACAAATCAAATTAAATAGATCAATCACTTGCCTTCCAAGTGAACATGTAAAAAGAAAATGTAGATGCATTATTGGAGAGATCCACAGTTTGAGCTCGAATCCATAGTAAGAAAGCGAGTGTGAAGTGGCCAATTATCTGCAAGGGCAAAAAAAAAAAACCATATTTCGGCATGCAACATAGACAAGGCAAAATTTGTTTTTGAAAGTAATTCAATTCTTACACTGACAAGCTTCCCATGCAGGAAAGATGAAGAAGCTCCAACTATTACAGCAACTCCATAAGCAAATAACAGCGTATAAACACAAAGCCAAAGTGCCTTTTGAGAAGAAAATAAAAAATATTTGTTAGCCAATTCTTATACTTTGATTAGTCATTTATTACTTGAATCTCTAATTTTTAATTTTCAATACATCACTGACGTTATAATTTGAACATTCAAACTTTATTAAAATAAAAAACCCATCTTTACTTTTTGGCAAACACATTACACTAAATTAATATTCAAACACATTATGTTGTTGAAGGATAAGAGTGTACGTAATGGTAAAAAGAAACAATACTTTTTTTTTTTTTGTTACCATTTTATTGTTAAAGATGTAATTAATGTTAATTTAAAAATTAGAAGCCTAAATGGTGAAAGAATACAAAAAAGGAACCTAAGTATCATTCTCCCTCACATATGACTAATTTACTCTAAGCCTGACAAAAGCTCATACGACTTATTAACACGACACAAACCCACATGATGAAAAAGGTTTAAGATCGAAAAATCCATTTCACCCGTTACCCAATAACATTTAATATTATAATTTAATAAATTTCATAACTTAAATTATAAATTTTTAAAGAAAAAATAAATTGACTACTTATATAAAGTTATGACAAACCTTAAACATTTAGTAGCCATCATTGTACATTTACATCTTCTCATGTAACGCAATTATCTTTTTATAATTTTTTTCTCCTAAGATTTTAATCAATAATACCAGTGCCTAGAACTAAATAGTTGATTTTTTTTTTGTACATTATTTGATGGTGTTAAATATGAAGAATTTTAATATTTCTTTTTTTGGTGTTATATTTTTAAAAGCTATATTTTATATATTGCTATTTTTGTTAAACTAGTTAAAAATATAATATCAAAAATAGTGGGTTATATGGGTTGGTTCAGGTAATACAATAGTTATAGCAAATGGGATTAGATTCTTATTTTACAACCCAATAAGTTAATGAGTGGATTCGGATATATATAATTTAATAAGACAAGATAACAAAATGACACGAAACTACTTAAACGCGACCCATTGCCAAGCCTAATTTGCTTACTCTTTCTTTCCCTAATTTGGAAGAGATTGAATGAATGCCAAATTTTTTATCGCCATCCTCATCGGGTATATCCTGTTAAAAGTTCAAAACAAGTAAATTAGTAACGAATGGGAATATTTTGCTATGTAATAAATTAATTTATACACAAGACACAAAATCAATTCGATAATCCCCCACTTTATTAAAATGTAAGAAATCTATTAAGTCATATAGTTTAATAGCTTCTCCAAGTGCATATATATAAATTTGTAGGTGTGGGTGTTCTTTTTTTTTTTTTTCATGCGGACACGCTATTAAACCATAATATTTAATTGAGTCAGTATTCAATTTACTATTAAGCCATATAGTTTAATATGGTGTCTACACTGATTTTATTAAATTATATAGCTTAATAACTTGTTCGCATTAAAAAAAAAAAAAGACGGTCGTATTAGAGAATGACTATATGTATATCTTCAATCACCTTGATAACTGACAATACAGCGGAAAGGGTACATATGAAAGCAGCTGCAAATATCAATGGTCTTGTGATTATGACAGGTTTGCCAAGCACATATTTCTGTATAAATATATATAACCCACTTTAGTTGAAAAAAAGGGAAAAGTAGAAAAAATTAAATAATTCTTAAATATTTCACAATTATTAAAATAATTATTTTCTTAGACTGCAGTAACTAAAGAAAATTTAATTACTTGGCTAAATAGTATAATCGTATGCCTATTCCTCCTTTGATGACTCCAATAGTATAATCAATTGAATTATAGATGATAATTTTATAAGAAATATGACCAAAACCCTCATTTAGATAAAAAATTTAACCACTCATATATCATGTTTTGAAACCCTCCATAACTCCCATGACATTACAATAATAAACTTTAGGAGGGTGATTCATATTTTTTATTTTATAAGACAAATCTGACTGTTAAAAATTGAATGAACTTCAAAGTTAATTTTGAAAGGAAAAAAAAAATGATGCTAACGAAACATTGGTAATGTCAAGGGATTTTTGTATGTTTTGAAACATGAGAGAAAATTAGTTAATCTGCTAAACAAAAGAGAAATTTTGGCCGGTTTTCTTATTTTTATATATGATTTCTTCTAATCAAAGATTTCATTTTCCAAACCTAATAATGTAATTTCATTTCAATAATGATTCAACTCATTTTGTTTTATTTTATTTATCCCACATCTCCCTTTCTACTAATTAAACCAAATATCACTTAAACCCACGACCAAATTATTACATGAAAGCATGTAATTGACTCCTCTAGGTCATAGACAATCCCATAACAAGATAAAGATCTTATGTATATATACGTACATATATACCTGGATGTGTATGAAGAAAGCAAATTCGTTTACTAGTCCGTACGCAATCACCATGCACATTCCGGCAAGAAATGGATTTGCCTTCCATCTAAGAAAGGGAAGCTGCAAGATTGAGAAGTACCAATTAAACAATTTTGTGCAAGTGAATGCAAAATGCTCAGCCATAGTAAGTGTTTAAATTAGCTTGAGTTCTCTTCCACTAACATACTTAAACTTTAAATATGAATTTCATTTTGTTCTTCAAAAGGGGTGTGTGTAGATGTTCGAACCACTGTAAGCACTTACGTCGACGGAATAAGCAGTTCCAAGTAGAAACCATACAATGAGGCCACAAACAAGTGGTGGAGATTGAAGGCTAAGTCCGATGGCCAGACTCTGTAATTAAGGTTGCAAATTAGAAACTAAAGGGAGACATTTATCGCATGCTAGCTTGATGTTATTGTCCCTAATTAACATATAAAACACGAATTAGGAAGGTTTTGTTAAAGGAAAAAAAAAAACACGTACCATCACTAGCATTGTTAAAGTAATTGCGACTCCAGTTGCCATTGATAATTCACCGGAAGCCAAGGGGAGATCGGGCTTGTTAATCTTTGACAATAATTTTAAGCTCATTTAGCGAAAAAATTGTGAAGCATGAAAACGCGCATACTATGACATGTATACCCCACGAGCACAACAAATATTGGCAGGAATGCCCTAGAGCCCAACCCAATTTAAGTTATTTTATTTTTTATAAGCCCAGTTGGGCCCAGTCTATGGAGTCCAATACATTTGATTGATTGTTTTTTTTTTTAAACATGAGACTATTGCTTAAGACTACAACTCATATAGAATGAGACTCTAACTGATATTTATAAATCAGACTATGAAGTACTGTCCAGATTTTAATCCTCACTAATATTCGAGGGACGCCTACTCCACTCACATTTGGCGAGAGAGAAGACTGCTTCCACTTAGTTATACAACTGAGGAAGGACTAAATTCCCTCACAAATCTTTTATGGGGTTCGAACAACAGCTCTCCATTCTACCAATACAGGTGATTGATTGTTAAATTTATTACATTATGTTACGTGATTCGTTGTCAATTTATTGTTATGAAACTTATGATATGTTATTAGCCACAATCCAAACAAGGCAATAATAAAAATAGTCGCTACAAAACTACCTTGTCAATTTCAACATCGGTCAACTGGTTTAAAGTCCCCACATAAGTGTTCATCAGCACTGCGGACACCAGGGCCTGAAATATATGCGAAGAAAAATTTAATAAACATTTACAAGTAGTTGTATTCTCTCTAATCTATCACCTAAAATTCAATTACCTTTAATAATCCCATGAAATATTTTGGAGTCAAATCAGCAAAACTTTGCAGTGGAAGAATAGAAATCGATGCTATCCCAACAGTCTGATTCATAGAATTCGGAAAAAAAAATAAAAAAGCAAAATGGTATCAGTCAGTCTTTATAAAAACTTCACATCATTTTATCAACACTAGTGAGGAGTTTACAAGTGTTGCTGCTTAAAAATCGTCCACCACAAGAAGAAGAAGGAACTCACAGTGCCAAGCACAGCGAAGGGACGAGTAAAAAGGTATAATGCATTTAATTTCTTGAGGAGAACATGAACATCCTGATCGTAGCTGGTCGAGATATTACCATCCTTATTGTCTGATGCACAAATTTGTTGTAACGGCACAGGAACGCGGCATTTGTTGAACATGAACGGTAATTTGCAATTTCTGTTGCTTGTATTCTCTTTGTTTCGAAACTTATTGGCAGAATAAAATGAACTTTGGGAGCATTTCATACCGTACTTCTTGCCTTGACTTCTGTAGAGGCCGCCGTGCACTTGTGTCAATGGCAATTCAAGTGTTTTAACGCAACCTGGACCTGAAATGGATGTTCAAGTGAATTAATTACACAACTTAACAATTTATTAACTGGTTAATTACATTATCAATACATTAAAATCAAGAAAAAAAAAATCCTACAAGATCCCATAATTTCAATGATGTCTGACCTTTTTAATTACCATCTTTCCCCTATATAATGAATTGATAATTTGGTGAGTCTATTTGAATTTTAAACCCCACTAAAACATTCACTAAACCCACATTTCAATGAATTTTTTATTAATAAAGTTTCCCAAAAATAAATTACAATTATGGACAAGATCATAGAACTAAATTTAAAAAAAAAAAAGATATCACCATCTTGATCTCCTTTTTATTATTATCTCTCTTTGCTCAATGGGTATACAATTAATTGTAATCACAAAGAATAACAACTTAAGAATTGTCCTTTGTCAATGAAAGAAGAAAAGTGTAGGAGGAACGAAAATTGTCTGCTTGCACGCTTTGGCCTTGCTTCTAAGTTTAAAGATGATACAATTTGAATTTTCTTTCTCATATGCTACCATGATAAAAGATTGAAGGAAGTTGGATTTGGTAATAAGTTCTTCCTAGCAGACTCGGGGAGGTTTTTTAGTCAATATTTTTATATTCATGTGTGACGATATATTACAAATAAATGGTGGTGTGAGATTTTGTTATTGGTGTGATTTATAAAAATTCATTTAAAGGTTAATGGGACAAGACTCAACGGATATAAAAAATGAATACGAGAGTGAAACCTTGACATCGGTAATGGTTGAGACAAATCCATAAATAATTGTTAAGATGGAGAAAGGTTGAAGAAGCCGGAAAAAAAATTACCAAAATTATAATAATTTTGTTTAATAAGGGTAAAATAGGTATTAAGATGGGTTTTATAGAATAAAATGTAAAACTATAAAATTTGGTGATGAGTTTGTTAAGTAGTTGTGTTTAATGAGTTTTTTGGTAGATTCAAATAATCTCACCCTTAAAAATTTTATCAAGGCCATATAAAATCTCAAATTTACCCATAAACTCTAAAAATAAGGAGAGAGCCATATAAAATAAGAGTATTGTTACACATTCCAACATTTAAGTCTTAATTTGAGTTCCAACTGATATAGCATTCATCCATTGGATAGTGGTTAAGTAATTTTACAAGCTATAAAATACATTATCTAATAAATGAGTGACACATGACATTGAAACTCAAACTAAGAATCAAATATTGGGATCCCTAATATTATTGATATAAAGAGTAATGCTAAGCTTACTAGATTGGAATGTTTAGTTTGTATCCCAACTAGTGTGGTATCAATAATATTTCATCATTTAGATAAAAAATAATTATAAAATCCAATAATATAACACTAAGCCTATCAAATCGTGCCACATCAATTGGATGCAAACTATTCCTTTTATTATTTTTGAAAAGTAATACTTTTTTTGGAAAGATATAAAAGTAGTAATTACTAATATAAATTATTGAACACTATTTTAATGTCTATATTTGTATACTTGAATACAATAGAGTTAAATCGTAACAATATATTAAGAGAAATACATTCTCTCTGAGAATAAAAGTAGTGAAATGAATTATTTAGTTAGGGGAAGAAAAAATTCTAAAAGATATAAAATAAAAATTGCATTAGAATGAAGTTAATTGACCAAAGAAATAATTAAAAAAGGAATGAAAACTCATGGGAAACGTTAAGACTTACCAGCTCGTGGTAAAGAATAGTCTTGTGGAGAGAAACTTGAACTCGAATGCATTTGAAGCATGATTTCTACTCTATCCTACACTCTATTCTATCAAAGATTCAAGAGTTTAAATGAAACACATGATTTATAGTTGTCCGGAGCTGTAATTAATCATTAACACGCGCCCAAGAGGTCAAATTTATGTAGCTATCACTGGAGATTATTAAAATACTAAATGTTCATTATCACTTTACATTATAAAAAGATTCTTTTATAATTAATTATTAACTGAAGGAAAATGATAGGATAGTTTGAAGACTTGAAGGCAATCAATGGTATTAGGTAGCTAGGTATGTAAAATTTCCTTCCTCGTGGTTGGAAATTAAACCCTCTTTTTTTTTAAAAAAATAATAATTAAGGATTAAAGGGCGATAATATATTGTCACATAAATATAAATACAATGTCATATAATATTTAAGTATAATATATAAGTTAAGATCTAAGACTCAAATTTAAGTTAGGGTGATCCCAACAACAAACATTATTATAAATCAAAAGGAGAAAAAAGAATTACACACATTAAAACTACTTAAGAGCTTAGAATTTTATAGATTGAAAAAGAAAATAATACAATTCACCACAACACAATCATAATAACAAAACACAAACAAAGAATATAAAAACCACAAAGCATGATAACCACCCCTCCAGTATAATATTTTAACCAAAAACGAAAAATGACACGTACGTAGATTCTTAATGTTTCGAGAAAAAAAAAGGATAAAAATTAAAAAAAAAAAGAGCTCTCATAATTTCATTAAAAAATATTGAGACTGGCTGCGTCTAAGGCGCCCTAGTTATACAATACCCTTTTTTCGTCATCTTATTAGGCTTTCGTTGGATTAAATTAGAGGAAAATCTACCAACAAGCGTGTAGATCAGTTAGTCAAGGGATTGTTCTAACTTAACTAAGATCTTTGGTTCAAGACTTGGGAATGCAGATGCGATTAAATACTTGTTGGAAGAGCTTTGCCGCTCTAGTGGTCCTATCCGGCCCGAATCTGGATTAGTCAGGGTCTAATGTGGTCATGGACACTAGATGGTTTAGAAAAAAAAAATTAGAGGAAATCTGCCTCCAAAAAGAGTAGACCACTTGTGAAATAACTTATACCGACGATTTTATTGACAAAAGGTGAACAATTAAGTTTCAACTATACGGTTCAGTGTAACAATGTATGGGTTCGATGTTAAAATACAAGATAAAGGTCATGTGAATCAACTGAAAAAATTAGAATCAATAAACGGCTTATGAACCATTTAGGATCAACTTAATAAACGGATTATTAATGGGTCATTACGAATAAAATAAGTGTTCGTTCATTTAATAATATAATAATAATTTATCATTCATTTAATTAAATTGAATTGGATATTTTGGGTTCGAGTATAAGTAGACTTGTCTCTCCTTCTAAATATATATTTCTATATAAAATTTCCATGGGAACTATCACCTCTCTCACTGTTTTGTGGCCTTGTGGGTGTAGCTACTATCCTCTAAAAATCTAAGAGATCTGTGAGCAATTCATAAAGGTTACATGTTGTACTGTATTGTAATAGTATTAATGTAAAGATAGTTTTCATTGAATTCTGATTGCAAGTATATCAGTTATAATGTATCCCATTAAAAAAAAAATTGCCCTATTTCAATAAGACTCAATTTTCATAAAAGTGAAAAAAGAAAATAGAGACCATCACCAAATTAATTTACCAATTCACCCATCACCAACCCTTGTCACATTTTCATCACATGTAGATGTAGATTATACTCCAAGAATTCAGGCATTCAGCAACCATCTTTTTAGCGATGAAAATTTTTCGTTGCCTTATGTATGTTTTAGCGACCAAATAAATATTTTGTCGACATATATATAAGAAAAATATAATATTTAATTCAAATTAGCCACGAATTTCCTTTTTACCACCAAAACATTTAGCAACAAACAAAAAAAATTGGCGTCGAAACTTTTTGCGACAAAATATTTTTCTATTGCAATGAGTTTCTTTGTCGCCATAAGTAAATTTTTGTGACGAAACAACATTAGTTGCTAAAGATACCTTTATTGACGAATAATTTCGTCATTAAAATGTAACCAATGGCGACGAAATTTGTTTTGTCACTAAATATACATATAGCGACGAAATTGTAAGTTCGTTTAAATATTTAAAGCAGTTGAAATACTGTCAAACTTTTTTGCCTTTTTTTGACAAAATTTAAATTGCGTCTCTAAAAATGAAATTTTAATGACAAAATTCTATTTGTTTTGCTAAACAATGTGAAAATTTTATAAGCCATTTTCTGCCAAAATTAATTTTTAGTGGCGAAATTTTAATAAGTGAAAGCCGTCGCTAAAAACTCTAGTACTTTATTTATATCTCAATTACTTTTATTCTAACTTCTTTAACAATCATTCTCTCATCTCTAATATATAATTGTGAGAGGAAGAAACCATGAGGGGAAGAAATAGTGTAGATTTATGGTTTTTTTAAAGGTATTTTTTATTTTTCCTACTTTGGTGAGGTATAAAAATATAATAGAGTATAAATTTGTTATTTAGGAGCAAAAACGATGTATTAAAATAAAAAACCCGATTAATTGGTCCGTTGCTAAACAATTATCAGCTGGTGCGGCCTTGCGGGGCTGCTTTTGTTTAGACTATAAATGGAGAGAAAGCCAGCATCAGCAAAGAAGCCAAGTAAACGGCCACTCAAACAAGGCTTCTTCAAAGTGGTAGTGGCTCAACTCGTTGTCAATCCTGCAAAAAGGAAGCAAGACAAAAAAAGCCAATAACTCCAAAAAAAAAAAAAAAAAGAAAATTAGCCAAGAAGTGAAGCGAATCCAGCAAGCACTCCAATTCTACGTGACAAGCTTCAACAGCAACATAATTTCTATTATTTAGCTGCTCATTAACTGACAATTAGAGAAGCAAGACTGCAATACCCCCCCCCCCCCCTTCATGGAGAAACGAGAATGGGAATGGAGGAGAGGGTGCTGAGGCTGAAGCTTCCACTTCCAAAAGCGTTCAATCTGGAGACGGCAGTGTTGATTGCTCAAGTCAGGAGAATGCTGCGGTTGTCGGAGGCTGATGAGAGGAATGTGAGAGACTTCAAAAGCATTGTACATCAAGTGGCCCGGGAGGAAGGAGAAGAGTCTCAGTATATGAAGGGTTTTAGTGGGAGAGTGTTTCGGTCGCCTACTTTGTTTGAAGATATGGTCAAGTGCATGCTGCTCTGCAATTGCCAGTCTGTTCTCTTTTCCATCCCTTTCTTTTCTTCACTTTTTTGTGTTTTCGTTTTGCCTATCACCTGTTTGATATAATGCGTCCTTTGCCTATCAACTTCAGTCATAGCACGCTTCTTTGGTTGGTTTAGTCGTGTTTGTTGTTTCTTGCTTATTTTGCAATTACTAGCCCCATTTTATTACGTCTTCATAGAGCTCACTGTCAAATTTTGTTGCTATATAACCAAAATGTTGCCCACTTTTTTTTTCCCTTTTGAATCCAAATTTGCAAATTATTGAAGTTTTGATTTGCAACTGGGAGCTAGTGACCCGTGTAATTTTAATAGGTGGCCGAGAACTTTGAGCATGGCTAGAGCCCTTTGTGAGCTTCAGTGGGAACTTCAACATTGCTCATCCAGTATCAGTGAAGATTTTATTCCGAAAACTCCAGCAGGAAAAGAGTCAAAGCAAAAGCAAAAAGTTTCAAAAGTTGCCTCCAAGTTGGCAAACAGAATTGCAGAGATCAAAGCATGCTCAGAAGATGATATGTATTTGAAGCTGGATTGTGCTGGAGTTCTGGAAGAGAACGTGCAACCAAGCTTCTCTCGAAACGACATTGAAGATGATTTGCATAGTTTGAATGAGCTGTCTACAACGGATCCTCCATCTTCCTGTGATAGGATTGGTAACTTTCCTAGCCCAAGAGAACTAGCAAAACTTGATGAGAGTTTTCTGGCCAAACGCTGCAACCTTGGCTACAGAGCAGGTCGCATCTTAAAACTTGCCCGGGATATTGTTGATGGAAAAATTCAGTTAAGTGAACTAGAAGATATGTGCAACGAAACGAGCTTAGCAACCTATGATAAGCTGGCAGAGCAGCTAAGTCAGATTTATGGATTTCGACCATTTACACGCAACAATGTGCTTGTATGCATAGGATTTTACCATGTGATTCCAACTGATTCTGAAACTATTAGGCATTTGAAACAGGTGAATTATTTTTCACCCTTCCTTAAGCATCCTCATTTGTTGGAAGAGTTTTGGATACTATTGATAAATTCATTGATGCAGGTCCATGCTAGAAATTGCACTAGTCAAACAGTGCAAATGATTGCCGAATCGATCTATGAAAGTATGCACCTTTTCAGTTCTTGGCATACTGGTAAAAACAAATGGAACTCAGCCATTCTTTTATTTATCCTTATGATCCTCTGACTTACCCAGTTATGTAGTTTCCTCACTTGATCTTTTTCATTATTAGGTCAGAACTGTGGCAATTCTACGAAAAGAGATTTGGGAAGGTAAGTGAAATGCCTTACTCTGATTACAAGCTTATAACAGCCAGTAATATGAGAATAAAAAATATTCAAGTTAAGAGGAGGAAGATATCCTGACAGAGTGGCATATGATCGACTAGCTAGAGTGGCAAAAGTGGGACAATGGTTATTTTTGTTCTTGCTTCATTGTGACATTCATGTCTGGTTTTTTCACATATTTAATGTCTGATATGACATTAGGGAAGTCTTTTTAGAATTTTAGCTCATCCAATGTCTTCTAATATAAACTAAACATTCTGATATAATTGGATATGTTTTGTTAACGATTTTTACCGGCCTCCTTTGGGTTTGATTTGTTATGATGCGGTTGCTTATGATCTTTTATATTTCTTGTGATTTTGATTGTTTAATTTTGATAATTATCGTCTGTGGTTCTCTTGGCTTGATGATTCATGTCAAGTAGTTGCTCCATTGATTGAAATGCTGAGAACTGATAACTTCAACGCATAATCCCCAGCGCTCTCATAAAAGCCTCAAAACCCAAATGCGGTTTTCACATAAAACAACATCAACCTATCAATAGTAATCCAATTATGACGTTAACTAGAAGAAACAGAACTAAAGCTCTCAGTTATAGCAAACATATGCTAAAAGGATCTCATTTATTGATGACGCCTAGCAGCTAATGATGAGTGCAACAGTCTACAAGTGCGTTATAAAGAGAGTAAAGCTCTAAGCATTTTTGTTGACCGACAGAAGTAGCTGAGAATGACAAGTGGGTCAGCATGTGAATTGAAAAGTTGTTGAAGAGGTGTGGTGGGGCTTGTGCTTTTCGAGATGGGTTTTGAGTTCTGCCCAATGTTGTTTTCTTCTCATCTCTTTAACGAAAGGCTATGTCTTGTATCAGTTGTATGGCTGAATGTGCAAACCAGAATGGCGGAGGCCCTGTTTGTTTCTCCGGAAAACGTACATTTTGACCAACTCTGGTAATAGTTCGCAAACCGAAGGCATGGCACTGATTCTATTATAGAATTAGGGTTATTTTAGTAACTTAATTTTGCTTTAAGCTTAAACGTTCTATATTGAGCTTTAGCTCGATCATCACACACAGTGGTTACCAATAAATTTGGACACTTTATTCCTAACTTCATTAGACCGTAATTAAAAAATACAATAAAGTGAATAAATATTCTTATTGGAGAAATTGATTTTAGTTTGAAAATAATTAGTTTGAGGAGTCTCAAATTTGTTGATTTTACTTTCTAAATAAACTATTTAGACTCACAATTGCAAAATCATGATAGTTCAACTAGTGTGTACATTTGAATACGATAATGAAGATACAATGTGTGAGCTTTCATAGATTTGAATGAATTTTTATATATTTCATTCATCATTTTTATTCAATTAAATGATATCTTATTTACCCATTTGTTATATTTTTATCTATTATATATGGGGGAGGATCAATGAACCCTTAAAATTACACTTATTTCTACACTCATTTATTAACCCTTAGATTTGAGTGAATCAATAGATATGATATACATATGGACCCCACCCAAAATATTTTCCCTCTTATATTTTCTCTCTCCTATTAATGAGTGTAAAAATAAGTGTAATTTTAAGTCCATTGATCCATCCCCATTATATAATGGCCTTTGTGTTAGCCTTTTAGGTTTAGTTAAATGACTGAATAATAAGGAAGGTAAGTGACAATTAAAAACATGGCAAATAAGTGAATTCCTTTATTTAGGCCAACTTCAGAAAGTAAAGAGAGGCAGCAGAATATAAAGACCTAAAGTCTACAACTGAACTCTCTTAAGAATTCAATCCAAGCACATTCCATAAACCAAATGAGCTCAAGAAACTCTGATTACTTAATGATTCAATTATTATTATCATACAGTAATACCATACAAATTCTAAACGAAACAACCTGATCCTACTTGCAAACCCTTCGAAACCTCAAGTAAAAGATCCAAGTGTTCACAGTTACTGCAGCTTACCAGGGGGGCAACGAAGGTTGATCTGAAACACAGAAAGACCAAAAGGCAATAAAATTAATTCAACAGAGCAGTAATGGCAATCTTGATCACATAACTTAACCCCAGAGTGTTACAACAACTTGAAGAACTTTGATAAGAACGTTCAAATAGCTACAGTATATTAGTAATTAAGGGTACACTGACTGCATACCTCCTTAGCATGTTGTTGAAACTATGAGTTCATGATGAAGGGGCGTCCGGCTGTTTATCTGGCACAGCATTTTGGAATGCAGGTAGCTTGCTGTATGCCTCATGCAACCTCAGTAAAAGAGGGAATTGTGTCTGCATGTACATCAAGGAACGAAAAACTAGTTGTCACATGCATACAAAGTTATGCATTTGATTGGAAGGTCTATTTATTTTCAGTTTTGAAGTAGAATAAGGTACTGATGCAAATTAGAAATATAGGGTCTTTCTGAATCTTGATTCTTGAATGAGATACAGAAATTGCTTGAAGACGTAATTTAACCCATACGTGAATTTGAAAAGGAAAGCATTACCATGTCAACCTTGAACCTGTTGACTGCTGAATAAAGCTGTGGTGCTAGAAACAAATCTGCCTGCAGGGTTGATAACATAGATAATAGGAATAGTCATATCACATAAACTCCCTTCACACATTCTTATGGCTTGATAAATTAGAAATCAAGTTTTCTATGGCACATAATATCAGCTCAAAAGAAGAACCATGTGCACATTGCGATCTCAGAAAACAGAAGCAGGTCATAATTCATAACCTTGTAGTGTATTTCAGGCCATAAAGAATAAAACTGGCAAAGACAAATCCATGTTCTTTCTACTGGTTTTTTTCACATTACCTCCTCACGCACTCTCTCTTGCTTCTGTTAAATGATTATCTTCATATTTTCAATAGAAAGATAAGAGTAACCTCAATGTTCAAAAGTAATCACTACATGAAAGAGGCATAGATCAATGAAATTATTCGAAATTCAATGTACAGATGACCCACATGCAGCCAAGTTTA
Organism: Clausena lansium; assembly: GCA_030449835.1. Classification (NCBI taxonomy): domain Eukaryota; kingdom Viridiplantae; phylum Streptophyta; class Magnoliopsida; order Sapindales; family Rutaceae; genus Clausena; species Clausena lansium. Next base: position 258,679 of record JASUUF010000146.1, on the reverse strand, counting down.
GTTTTGATTTATGAACTCCAGGCTGCATATTGCAATTGCGAGTATATACTCTTATATCTTGTCAGCTCTACCCAAATTAATAAGAATGACCCCCCAAAACCCTTCCTCACAACTTAAATCTTAAACCTCAATTGCACCAGTAGGAATTTCCACTCCCTGCTTTTGGAAAGAGCTTGCACAGACTATTATGTACCATAGATGGGTTTACTATAATGTACATAGATGAAGCAATAAACACTGACCAGGAAAACTTCATCACCAGTTGCATATTCCCCAGTATAGTCTTTCAACAGCTTCTCAAGTGCTGAAAATGCAGGCTATAGTCGGATCAAGACAGAAAACTAATATTGGAAAGATAAACCATCAAAACTCTGCAAGATGGATATTATTTGGTAGGATTCGCTGGGAAGAACCAAATTAACTTCAATGATAATTAGTATTTGCATGTGGAAACATGGAAATATACATGTCTTGTGAATTTGTTTATACCTACAGTTTACATAGCTTTAAAACTTATCATTCAAGTACATGGAGCCTCATCAATGGACCTATAAAAATCTCGTAGAAACCTAAAGAATGCCAACAATGACCATTCAAATTCATCAACTAAAAAAATTAAAATTGCTCATTGGATATATTAACATGGATCTTTTAATTTTTCCAGTGTAACGTTTATGTAATACTTACCTGCAAAGCCTTTTCTTATGTGAGTTTTAGCCCAGGCAACTCTCTCATTTGCACTAACTTTTTCCTCAACGTACTTCTGTAAACGGAAAGAATCAAATAGAATAAAATTTCCCATAAATATTCCAACCATGTTGTACACGTTTTTAAAACCCATGATAGAAAAGGATTTCAGAAACAGACCAGTACAGGTAGACTCTGAAGAGGTTGTATGCTCGAGGAAACAAGATTTGCAGCCTGTAAAATAGGTAAAAAAGGAAATTCATTGGTCTCCAAATCTGACACACTTCTGGTAAATTGTATAGCAGAATGGATGCAGTAGTTCCACAACCAGAACAGAGGCAGCAGAAAATAAATGGATAGTTTATTTACATCAGTTAAGGATTTTGCATACGCAGAACAGGAAAATAGGATTCTTAGAGTCATCTCTGTTAAATTGTGCATGCTAACTCATTGCTATAGCTGGTTTCTGAAACATACTATAGAAAGTTATCTGTATGGGCACTAATCTGTATGCTTGCTTTTTACATTTGCCAGATGCTGTATAGAGCATATATACACTTTGAAAGACAGAGAACTTTTCTTTTCTAAATCTTGAGAGGCACTGTAATGATGCACGATTGAGCTAATAAATAGGACAAACCAACAAAATTAACATATTTGCAACAAAACCATGGATTTGGACACGTCACCACTTGTACGTGCAACTGATGCTATAAGCAGAGTCTGAGAATCTACATTTACTGATGCAAAGTGAAATATACCAAAAGAGAGATGATAACTAAGACACTGAAGGATAGCAAATTTGAAATTGACCTGATAATTGATAGCTTTTCTCTTAAGATCAGAAGGCAACAATGGGGGCTGAGGATACTTCTCTTCCAGATACTGCAAAATTCACAACCAACTCGTGTATTAGCAAATAACCATTTGTATCAAATATCACAGAAATAAACTAAAATAAAAAATAACAAAAAGCAAATGAATGACCGACCATTAAAATAGCAAAAGAATCAGATACAACAACCTCTCCGTCAACCATCACCGGCACATAACTAATAGGGTTAAGATTCATAAACTCTACAAAACCAAATATACATTGTGAAAATGACGAATATACATTTTTATATACTAAGACACAATTACTCACCAGGACTGAACACAATTACTCACCAGGACTGAATTGCTCTCCTTCCATCAAGTTAACTGCTTTGTACTCATATTCTAACCCTGTAATTAATTACACAGAAATCACATTTTGACAGTCTAATTCAAAAGGGTTGAGTCAGCAGTCAGGAGATCACGAGTTGACCTTTCAAGTTGAGAGCAATTCTGACACGTTGTGCGCATGAACTCCTCCAGTGTGAATACAGCTTCAGCTTATTATCTTTGCCACTTGCCTGTTAATAACAGTGTGAATAATAACAACAACATAAATTTGTAACAACAATTCATGAAACAAGATGAAGATTTTCATCGTACCATGTTTTATGATCAACAGGTTGTGTCTGTAACCACCAGGCCACACGGACACAGCAGATCGAAGTGACTGGCGCCGCAGCACTAGAAAAATTCACGATTATTGACGCCACGGGTGGGCAGAACCGAACAGAAACCCAAAAAAATCGGTTCGGTTCGGTTTTTGGTTTCGGTTCGATATTTTTAAAGTAAAAAAACCGAAATAATAAATATCGAACCGAACCGGATTGATTTTCGGATAAAAAAATTAAAAAACTGAACCGATAACAATGGCATTTTCATAATTTTAACGTAACATATATACACACACACATCACCACCACTCACGCAGCTGAATCCTAAGCCCCCAAATTGAAAACCGAAAGCCCCACATTCGCAACCCCACATCGGCGTCGCTGCAACCTTGCCTGCTGGTGGTGCTGCCGACCTTTTGCTTTTTTGCTTTTCGTCTTCACCAATCACTGCTGAGTGCTGCCTGGCCTGCCGATAACGAGAGATGAACACGGCTGCTTCCTTGTGGTTTGATGGCCATCTCGCCATCGTTGCTAGCGTGCCACTGCCGCTGCTGCCGCTGCTTCCTTCCGTCTGTTCCGTCACTTCCGTCGCGAGCCAGCTAGCCATGTAATTTAAGTTTGCTCTATTTTCTTTTTTTATTTTTCCCTTGAAGTGCTCTTTTTTTTCTATTATGATAACTGAAGTGATTAATTAATTATGATGATTTGCCGCAGAATATATAGAGAAAATGATACTAAATTGGATGCAAATATATTGATCTGCAAATGGGTTGAAAAATATTTTAGATTTAACTAAATGATTTTCTGCAAAATGAGAGCAATATTAATTAACAATTTACAGGATTTTGGGTAAAACATTACGAGATAGCAGGTGCCGAAATGATCAAACAATTTCATTTTTCTGCATACAAGTTTCATTTAACTAAAAGAAAATAATATATAGTTGCTAAAGATATAGAAAAAAAATATTATGTATAACTAGTTCACTTTTTATGGTGGTATTTATTTATTTATTTATATTTAGGTATATTAATGTTAATTTATTTTTTAGTTACTAACTACTCTACAGCACATACGTTTCAATTCTCATCATATTCTTACTAATAATTTGCTTCAATTCTCTACAGCACATATGTTTTAATTTTTAAAGCTGCGGAAGTTGGTGAGAAAGGGGAGCAAAGTGATCGTGTTTCTTATAATTGATTTTTAATTTATGTTGTAATAGTTTATTATGGTTATTGATATTGCTTGGTACTTAGTATGTGACATTTTTTATTTTGTTTTGTGTTATTGTTGGAATTTTTTTATTTTTTGTGTTGTCATGGACTTATATGATGGATGATATTAAGTTAATTTGGTGAAGATGATGAATGATTTGGTGGTGGTGGTGGTGGTAGTGGTTAATAGTATATTTTGATGAATGTAGTAGTAATTGATGAAATTGGATATTGTAGAGTACTAAATATATTGTAATAGTATTTTATATTGTAATTGTTTCCAATGGTTATGGATGTTGCTTGATGTTGTTGGGTATTTGATTATTTTTTTTTTTTTTGGTTTTGTGTCATTGTTAGAACTTTTTTATTTTTTATGTTGTTATGGACTTATGTATAGGTGAAATTAAGTTAATTTGGTGATGATGATGATGAATGATTTGATAGTGGTAGTAGTAGTTAATAGTATATTTTGATTGATGCGGTAGAAATTGATAAGTTGTAGATTGTACATGTATTGAAAATGAAGAAATTAGTGTGAAATAAAATGAACCGAAACTGAACCGGATCCAAACCGAAAACCGAACAAAAAACCGAACCGATTAGCAAATGGAAACCGTTAAGTAATGGAGGTCGGACCGAAAATCAAAAATCAAACACAGAACCAAAATCGAACCGATTCATTAATTTCGGTTCGATTTTTATTTTTCCTACAAATTTTTAGTTTTTTTAATTTTCAATCCCAATCGGACCGAAACCGATAATTATCTCAAAATCAAACCGAACTGATGGCTATCCCTAATTGACGGACTAGTACTCTATTGTTTGTCACCTAACTATTTAGACCCACGTTTGTTAAAAATCCATCTCGTTAGCTGCCCAGCATTGAGCAATGTATATTTTATTAGCCTGCATCTGCATGTGATGTAATTGAAATTAGGCTTCAGTAAACAGACGCGATCCCCCACATGGATTATCTTATATCTCCATTATATTAATATAATGTTGCCCACTCTGTCCACAAGGAGTTGAAGCTCCGGTCAACTGACCGGTGGCGGGTGAGGATTGTCACTGTCTGAATATTGCTACCAAACTGTTAGGCCCTAATAGTTTATTTTAATTTATTTTTTTATGAGATTATATTTTTTTTATTGTAATTATAATTTAAGGTTCTAATTAAATTTTAATTAAGATTGTATTGACTTACTATAAATGAATGGTTCTTATTATATTTTTTAAGTAAGTAATAATAAAATTAATTCTAACTCTTATTAATTCTACTCTCTTCCCTCTAAATTCCTAAATTCTTCGTATATTCTTTCTTAAATTATATAATTAAAACCTTAGAACCTACCATTTGATCTCAGAGCATATCAAAACACCCATTTTCTTTTACCGTTACAGCATCCAAAATTTTTTCCAACATCCCTTGACTTCTAATTTGGCTTTTGTAAGTCAATCAATTGCTTTTAAGTTTATTCCACCAAAACTAGCACCACCTTCAACCGTCAGCCAGCACCACCACAACCCCAAATTTTTATTTTGAGATTTTTTTCGATCATCATCATCTTTACAGTACTTAAAGAAAAAGTTGCACAATTATCTCAAATTGATGAAAAGTTTACAGTCTTAACTGCTCAAAAAAGGCTCTAAAAGTATTTTTGCAAGACATTCTTGAAGAATTGGGCCAACTGTGTAAGGAAGCACAACCATCTCCTAGTCCACATGAAGTTGACATGTTAGAATGCAGTAACTACACCAGCCTCTTCTTTATTTAGATCAATACATGCTGCCTTACCCAAACTTTTATCACCATTTATGCATGTCGATAGACATTCTACGGAGGTTTGTTTAACTGTGATGAGCAACCTAAGCCAAAACATCATTGCAACCAACCTTAGCTATTGCTTTTAGTAGCCGATGTCCTATCTTATCATTTGTCCAATACTTTAATAGTTTTCGTTATGCCTATACACTTTTTGGAGTTGAAGCTGCTTGACAACTATTTGTATTGGCAATTTTGTGTTATTGATCCTGGCTAGAATGCTTGCGGACAAGCCTATTTTAAGGGATGGGAAATTAGGTTTTTATATTGTAATTATGATTTAGGGTTCTAATTAGATTACAGTTAAGATTGTGTTGAGCTACTATAAATTAGTAGTTCTCATTATACTTTTTAAACTAGCAATAATAAAATTAATTCTAACCCCCGTTAATTCTTCTCTCTTCTCTCTGAATTCTTAAATTCTTCATCTATTTTCTCTTAAATTCTCTAATTAAAACCTTAGAACCCTCCCACAACAAACCTTTAATTTTCTCCTCTCTTTCCTAGTTTGTCTCTCCATCTTTCTCTTTCTCTCTAACTTATTTTTCCTTCTTTTATATCTGTGCATACAACCACTTGTATTCATTTAAGAAACAGAAAATTCACAATTTTGTCGGAGGCGGCATTAAATTTAGTACAAAAGCTATTAGACATGGGAGAAGATACTTGTGCTGATGAATTATATATATATATATCGATGAATTATACTTGTATTATTATATATATATATATATATATCAAGCAAATAAGAGAGTGAGTCAGTCGCTATTGAGTCATTGACCCTAGTTCTCCTCGTGTTGCAAGAAATTAATAATTCACATACTAAGTTACAAATGATTAGCTTTCTTTATTTATTCTTATGGTCCAAAAGCATTTATGTTTTCATTTCAACCAATAATATTAACTTCGTCGCCTATAATATCCAGTCGCTAAAAGTAACTTGCCACCAAAAAAAAAAAAAAAAAAACCGACAACTAGAATGAGAGCTTGCACATACACATGCTTGCTTGTGTTTAGGCCAACTAGAGAAAGGGGAGGAGTAAAGAGGCAGCAGAACATAAAGATCGAAAGCTTACAGCTGAACTAGCTTAAAGAATTCAATTCAAACACATTTCATGTTTTAGATGATACAGAAAACCAAATGAGCTCAAGAAATTCTGATTATTTATTGATCCACTGGTTACTAACATAGAGTAACGCGATACAGATTCACAACAGAACAAATCAATCCTACTTGCAAACTCTTTGAAAGCTCAAGTAAAAGATCCCAGTGCTCTCACTTAAATGCTGCTTAATGAGAGTCAACAAAGGTTGATCTGAAACACAGAAAGACCAGAAGGCATTAACGTAATTTTAACACAGCGGTAATGGTAATTTGATCCTGTAACTCAACCACAGTGGATTAGAAAACAGCTTGAAAAACTTTGATATGAACTTTCCAATACTAATAGCTGCAGTTTATTAATACATCCTTAGTATTCTGTTGTAACTACTAGTTCATGATGAAGGGGCATCCGGCTGTTTTTCTGGTACGGCATTTTGAAATGCCGGTAGCTTGCTGTATGCCTCATGCAACATCAGTAAAAGAGGGAATTGAGTCTGCATGTAGAGGAAAGAAAAACTCATTGTCACATGCATATAAAGTAATGCATTGGATTTGGAGGTCTATTTTTATTGGTGTTGAAGTAGAATATGATACTAATGCAAATTTGAAATATAGAGTCTTTCTGAATCTTGAATAAGATACATAAATTGGTTGAAGATGTAATCAATACATGAATTTGAAAAGGAAACCATTACCATGTCAAGGTTGAACCCGTTGACTGCTACATAAAGCTGTGGTGCTAGAAACAAATCTGCCTGCAGGGTTGATAACATATATAATAGGAATAGTCATATCACATAAACTCCCTTTACACATTCTTATCGCTTGGTAAATTAGAAATCAAGTTTTACCGTGGCCGACCAAATATCAGTCCAGCAAAGCACAATCAAATACATATCATGATCTCAAAAACTGAAGCAGATCAGAACTCGCAACATCATAATGTATTTCAGGCCATAAAGGATAAAACTGGCAAAGACAAATCCTTGTTTTTCTACTGGTTTTTTTCACACTACCTCCTCACTCACTCCAACTTCTGTCAGATGATTATCTTCATATTTTCAATGGAAAGATGAGAGTAACCTCAATGTTCAATAGTAATCACCACATGAATGAGGCATAGATCAATGCAGTTATTAGAAATTCAATGTATAGATGACCCACATACAGCCAAGGTTAATTTTGATTTTATGAACTCCAGGCAGTATATTGCAATTGCAAGTATATACTCTTATATCTTGTCTGCTCTATCCAAATTAATAAGAATGATCCCCCAAAACCCCTCCTCAAAACTTAAATCTTAAACCTCAGTTGCCCCAATAGGGTTTCCACTCCCTGCTTTTGGAATGAGCTTGCGCAGACTATTGTGTATTATAGAAGGGTTTACTATGTACATAGATGAAGCAATAAAACTAACCAGGAAAACTTCATCGCCAGTTGCATATTCCCCAGCATAGTCTTTTAACAGCTTCTCAAGTGCTGAAAATGCAAGCTATAGTCAGATCAAGCCAGACAACTAATGTTGGAAACAGAAACTGTCATAACTCTGCAAGATGGATATTATTTGGTAGGACTCTCTGCAATAGACACACACACACACACACACACACGCATATATACATATATATATAGACATATATATATTAAAATAAGTTTCCAATCAGGGATTCTTGTCGGTGCATTGATGAGGCTCCATTCTTGAATGATTAGTTTTAAAGTCAATTAAACTGTAGGTATGCACAAATTCACAAGCACATATATGTAAATTTCCATGCATATATATGCAAATACAGGCAATAAAAAACTATCACAAGCACATATATGTAAATTTCCATGCATATATATGCAAATACAGGCAATAAAAAACTCGTAGAAACCTAAAGATTTCAAAGAATAACCATTCGAATTCATCAACTTTAAAAATTAAAGTTGCTCAAAGGATATATTAGCACGGATCTTCTAATTACTCCAGTGTAACATTTATGTAAGGCTTACCCGCAAAGCCTTTTCCAATGTGAGTTTTAACCCAACCATCTCTCTCATCTGCACCACCTTTTTCCTCAATGTAGTTCTGTGATGCAAGAGAAGCAAAAAGAATAAATTTCAAAAAAATATCACACATGTAATAAATGTCATTTAAACTCATGATTGGAAAGGCTTTTAGAGACAGACCACTACAGCAAGATTCTGAAGAGGCTGTATGCTGGAGGAAACAACATTTGCAGCCTGCAAATTGGGTCCAAAAGGAAATTCATTGGTCTCCAAATCTAACACACACTTTTGATCAAATTGCATAGGAGAATGGATGTAGTAGGTCCACAAACAAAACGTAAAGGCAGCAGAAAATGGATAATTTATTTACGTCAGATAGGGATCTTGCATGCCCAGAACAGGAAATTAAAGATTTTTAGTCTTAGAGTTATTTCTATTACGTTGTGCATTGCTAACTCTACAGTTATAGCTGGTTTCTAAAACATGCTACAGAAAGTTATCTGTATGGACACCAATATGTATGCTACTTACATTTGCCAGATGCTGTGTAGAGCATACATATCCTTTGAAAAAACTTCTACCTTTTCTTTTCTAAATATTAAGAGGCACATTACTGATGCATGATTGAGCTAATAAATAGGACAAACCAACAAAGTTGACATATTTGCAATAAAACTTAGCATTTCCATGGCTTTAGTCATGTCAGTACTCAGCCGTACATGCAACTGAAGCTATAAGCAGAGTCTGATAATCTCTGTTTACCGATGCGAAGCGAAATAAACCAAAAGAAAGATGATAACTAAAAGAAAAAAACAGAAGCAAATTTGAAATTGACCTGATAATTGATAGCTTTTCTCTTAAGATCAGAAGGCAACAATGGATGCTGAGGATACTTCTCATCAAGGTACTGTAAAATTCACAACCGACCATATATAAGTAAATAACCATTAGTATCAAGCATCACAGAAATAATCTAAAATCGAAAGCTGCAAATGAATGACTGACCATTAAGATAGCAAAAGAATCAGATACAACAAAATCCCCATCAACCAAAGCCGGCACAAAACCAATAGGGTTGATCTTAAACAAATCTACCAAACCAAACATAAAACAACAAAAGAAGTGAAGCCCACAGCCAATTTTGAAATCTAACATCTGGGTAATGAGATCGTGATAAAAAAATGATGGCTAGTCACATTTATATTAAGACAAAGTAACCCACCAGGACTGAATTTCTCTCCTTTCACCAAGTTAACTGCTTTGTACTCATATTCTATCCCTGTAATTAATTAATTGCATAAAAATTAGCAGACAAAATAAAATTTTGACAATCTAATTCAGAAGGGGGTGAATCAAGAGTAAAATGAATTGAAAGAAAAGAGATGACCTTTCAAGTTGAGACCAATTCTGACACGATGTGAGCATGAACTAATCCAGTATGAATACAGTTTCTGCTTCATGTAACAGTCAGTTGCAGTCTTAATAACAATCGTAGTAATAATAATAATAATAATAATAATAATACAAACAATAATAACAATCGGAATAATAATAATAATAATAAAATTATCCACCAACCATATTATTTTTACGTTTTTTTTAAAATACATAATTTTTAAATATTTTTATTAAACTTATTTTTTTCACCTTTCTACTTTCATTTTCAAATTATTATAATTATTATATACGTCATAAAAGTAAAATATTTATTTTATTGATGTCATTTATAGCATAAAATACTCATTTCGTTGACGTTATTTATGACGTATTCCGTTAATTCTCTTCACGATTTGAAGACAGAAATAAATAGATTAAAAGATATATAATTTTAGATAAAATTCAATAAAAAATTTTAAAAATTATATATTTTTAAAAAAATAAAAATAAATAAATAGACCGTGGATCATTGCCCGTAATAATAATAATACAAACAATAATAACAATGATAATAATAAATGTAAAATCTTAATGCCAAAACATGAAACAAGATGAAGATTTTTTGTTATCATACCATGTTTTATCAACAGGTTCTATCTCTGACCAGACTACACAAGCACAGCAGACTGAAGTGGCCGACCTAACACCTCTGCTTTTTTATAATGAGCAAAGCGATGGCTTTTTGTTCTACCATGTAAACGATAAATAAATTATAAATTAATCCAATTTCCTTGGGCATGCGTAGGCAATTACGTTTTTTAATTGACGATCGGATTGTTGTATAAATCGGAGAACGACACGACAGCTCGTAAAAAGTTACAAGTGCTTTTCCCTTTTCTCATCTCATGTATTAGGTCACCAATATTTTCTTTGGCACAATTATACCCTCCGTTATCATCAATCATCTCAACAAAACCACAAATTTTTTTCCCATTAATTAAAAGTCGGGACAAAAACAAAATCATGATTCTCTCATCTAACGTTAAATTCCACGATTTTGCTTCTTACATGGTGTTTGTTTTTGCATGCCCTGTTCTGTTTTCGTATGAAGAAGCTGAGTTTTGGTTTTATTAGCACAACAAAAGCACATATTCGTAAGGCATAAGCTACAACAATCCGAATTAGTAGGGATTATTATGCTTTATCATTTAACAAGTTTCTTTTTAGTTGATAAAAGGTCTCAAAAAATAGAATCAATATACAATAAAAACCTCTGTAGTGATATTTTATAAAAATTTTGGTCCCAATTTAACCAAATATAGATAAGAATAAATTTTGAGTAATGTTAGGTATCACAATATTTAAAGTTCAATTTGAGTCCAATTGATGTAGTATTCATTCATTGGACGGTAGTTAAGTAATTTTATTAATTATGAAATACACCATCCAGTAGATAAGTGACACATAATATTGGGACTTAAGTTGAGACTCAAATATTTAGATCCCTATCATTATTGATAAATTTTACACTATAATAAGTTATAATTTTTAATAAAAAAGACACCTACATCTCTAATATATTGTGCGAAACGGTCATGTAGATCTTATGTTTTTAATTAGGGACATCAAGACTTTTTTTGTACTATAATACTCTTTGTAGATAATAACTCAAAAATTGACTTTAAAATATTTTAATAAATACAAATATAATTTAAATAGTTTAATTTGTCTAGTAGACTAACAATATTAGAATAATTTAAAAAATGAAAATTATTATATTTATTTTCATAAATTTTTTTATTTATTATAAAAAAATTTAAATAAATCTTTGGGTTAAATAGATTTGAAAATTAGTAAAATCTATCTCATGTATTAATAATATTAAGATAATTTTATAAAATATTGAAAATAATTTAAATTTTTTTATATTGTTTTACTATTATGTTTCTGTATAAAATTTAGTTTAATATAATATGAGATTGTAAAGTATTAAAATATTTTTTAATATTGAAATTATTTTAAAATGTATATATTGTTACATTTATCTTAATATTATATTTCAATTTATTATAAAACATTGGAGTCAATTTTTTTAGTTACTAGAGCCAAAGGTTATTGTAGTTAAAAAGGCGGCTTAGTATCCCTTACCAAAAAATTAGAGATCTATACGACCATTTTCCTAAATCTTAAGGGTGTAGGTGTCATTTTTCCTAATTTTTATAGACCCTGTCTTAAGAAACTTGTCTCTTGGTAATTATCTTTATATTGCAAAATATATATATTTTTATTACATTAAAGATTTAGGATTGAAAATAATATTTTTTCTAAAATTGTTTCGTACAATGAATTATAATATAGAATTGTTATCAAATCATTGTATAATATTTATAGAATTTACATTCAGAGAAAAATATTATAAAAAAATAATAACAGTTAGACATTTAAGATGACTTACATATTTTCAACGCTACATAAATATATGTACTAATTTTTTGAAACTATGCCTGTCTCTTTTATCAACATTCGATTTGATATTAATTATTAATGAAGCCATTCGATCCACCATCATGTATTCTCTGTTTTTCAACTTTTTGATAAGTTACAAATTATTAACTTTCTTTATTTATTCTTATGGTCCAAAAGCATTTATGTTTTCATTTCAACCAATAATAATAACTTCGTTACCTATAATATCCAGTCGCTAAAAGTAATTTGCCACCAAATAAAAAAAAATCCTACAATTAGAGTGAGAGCTTGCGCATAAACATGCTTGTGTTTAGGCCAACTTGAGAAAGGGGAGGAGTAAAGAGGCAGCAGAACATAAGATCGAAAGCCTACAGCTGAATTCCTAGAAAAGCATTTCATATATTAGCTCGACTTATGATGAATCCATTTGACTGATGATCAAACTACCAGCTTAAGAATTCAATTCAAACACATTTCATGTTTTGGATGATACAGAAAACCAAATGAGCTCAAGAAATTCTGATTATTTATTGATCCAATGGTTACTAACATAAAGAAACACGATACATATTCACAACAGAACAAATCAATCCTACTTGCAAACTCTTCGAAAGCTCAAGTAAAAGATCCCAGTGTTCTCACTCAATGCTGCCTAATAAGAGTCAACAAAGGTTGATCTGAGACACAGAAGGACCAGAAGTCATTAACATAACCTTAACACAGCGGTAATGGTAATTTGATCACGTAACTTAACCACAGTGGATTAGAAAACTACTTCAAGAACTTTGATATGAACTTTCCAATACTAATAGCTGCAGTTTATTAATAATTATGGGTACAATGTGTTGCTGCACACTCAGTATTTTGTGGTGACTATTAGTTCATGATGAAGGGGCATCCGGCTGTTTTTCTGGTACAGCATTTTGAAATGCTGGTAGCTTGCTGTATGCCTCATGCAACCTCAGTAAAAGAGGGAATTGAGTCTGCATGCAGAGCGAGGAAGGATAAACTCATTGTCACATGCATATAAAGTAATGCATTGGATTTGGAGGTCTATTTTTATTGGTATTGAAGTAGAGAATATGGCACCAATGCAAATTAGAAATATAGGGTCTTTCTGAATCTTGAATAAGATACATAAATTGCTTGAAGATGTAACCGATACATGAATTTGAAAAGGAAACCATTACCATGTCAAGGTTGAACCTGTTGACCGCTGCATAAAGCTGTGGTGCTAGAAACAAATCTGCCTGCAGGGTTGATAACATATATAATAGGAATAGTCATATCACATAAACTCCCTTCACATATTCTTATTGCTTGGTAAATTAGAAATCAAGTTTTACCGTGGCCGACCAAATATCAGTCCAGCAAAGCACAATCAAATACATATCGTGATCTCAGAAAACTGAAGCAGGTCATAACTCACAACCCTATAATGTATTTCAGGCCATAAAGGATAAAACTGGCAAAGACAAATAATTGTTCTTTCTACTGGTCTTTTTCACAATACCACCTCACTCACTCTCTCTAATCTCTGTCAGATGATTATCTTCATATTTTCAATAGGAAGATGAGAGCAACCTCAATATTCAATAGTAATCACTACATGAAAGAGGCATAGATCAATGCAGTTCTTAGAAATTCAATGTATAGATGACCCATATACAGCCAAGGTTAATTTTTATTTTATCAACTCCAGGCTTTATATTGGTTAATTTTGATTTTATGAACTCCAGGCAGTATATTGCAATTGCAAGTATATACTCTTATATCTTGTCTGCTCTATCCAAATTAATAAGAATGATCCCCCAAAACCCCTCCTCAAAACCTAAATCTTAAACCTCAATCTCCCCAATAGGGTTTCCACTCCCTGCTTTTGGAATAAGCTTGCGCAGACTATTGTGTATTATGGAAGGGTTTACCATGTACATAGATGAAGCAATAAAAACTAACCAGGAAAACTTCATCGCCAGTTGCATATTCCCCAGCATAGTCTTTTAACAGCTTCTCAAGTGCTGAAAATGCAAGCTATAGTCAGATCAAGCCAGACAACTAACGTTGGAAACAGAAACTGTCATAACTCCGCAAGATGGATATTATTTGGTAGGACTCTCTGCAATAGACACACACACACACACACACACACACACATATACATATATACATATATATATATATAGACATATATATATTAAAATAAGTTTCCAATCAGGGATTCTTGTCGGTGCATTGATGAGGCTCCATTCTTGAATGATTAGTTTTAAAGTCAATTAAACTGTAGGTATGCACAAATTCACAAGCAGATATATGTAAATTTCCATGCAAATATATGCAAATACAGACAATAAAAAACTCGTAGAAATCTAAAGATTTCAAAGAATAACCATTCGAATTCATCAACTTAAAAAATTAAAATTGCTCAATGGATATATTAACATGGATCTTCTAATTTCTCCAGTGTAACATTTATGTAAGGCTTACCCGCAAAGCCTTTTCCAATGTGAGTTTTAGCCCAACCATCTCTCTCATCTGCGCCACCTTTTTCCTCAATGTACTTCTGTGAACGGAAAAGAAGAAAAAGGAATAAATTTGACAAAAATATTACAACCATGTAGTGAATTTCATTTAAACTCATGATTGGAAAGGCTTTTAGAGACAGACCACTACACCAAGATTCTGAAGAGGCTGTATGCTGGAGGAAACAACATTTGCAGCCTGCAAATTGGGCACAAAATGAAATTCATTGGTCTCCAAATCTAACACACACTTTTGATCAAATTGCATAGGAGAATGGATGCAGTAGGTCCACAACCAAAACATAAAGGCAGCAGAAAATGGATATTTTATTTATGTCAGTTAGGGATCTTGCATGCCCAGAACAGGAAAATAAAGATTCTTAAGAGTTATCTCTACTACGTTGTGCATTGATAACTCTACAGTTATAGCTGCTTTCTAAAACATGCTATAGAAAGTTATCTGAATGGACACTAATATGTATGCTACTTACATTTGCCAGATGCTGTATAGAGCGTAAATATTTGCAATGAAACTTAGCATTTAATTCCATGGATTTAGTCGTGTCAGTACTCAGTATTACATGCAACTGAAGCTATAAGCAGAGTCTGATAATCTTCATTTAGAGATGCGAAGCGAAATAAACCAAAAGAGAGATGATAACTGAAAGAAAAAAGAAAAGCAAATTTGAAATTGACCTGATAATTGATAGCTTTTCTCTTAAGATCAGAAGGCAACAACGGATGCTGAGGATACTTCTCATCGAGGTACTGTAAAATTCACAACCGACCATATATAAGCAAATAACGATTAGTATCAAATATCACAGAAATAATCTAAAATCAAAAGCTGCAAATGTATGACTAACCATTAAAATAGCAAAAGAATCAGATACAACAAAATCCCCATCAACCAAAGCCGGCACATAACCAATAGGGTTGATCTTCAAAAAATCTACCAAACCAAACATAAAACAACAAAAGAAGTGAAGCCCACATCCAATTTTGAAATCTACCATCTTGGTAATACGATCGTGATAGAAAATGATGGTTAGTCACATTTATACTAAGACAAAGTTACCCACCAGGGCTGAATTGCTCTCCTTTCACCAAGTTAACTGCTTTGTACTCATATTCTAACCCTGTAATTAATTAATTGCATAAAAATTAGCAGACAAAATCAAATTTGGACAATCTAATTCAGAAGGGGTGAATCAAGAGTCAATTAATTGAAAGAAAAGAGATGACCTTTCAAGTTGAGACCAATTCTGACACGATGTGAGCATGAACTCCTCCAGTATGAATACAGTTTCAGCTTAATATAACAGTCTCATTTTCAGTCTTAATAACAATCGTAATAACAACAACAACAACAACAACAACAATAATAATAGTAATAATAAATGTAAAATCTTAACGACAAATCATGAAACAAGATGAAGATTTTTTTATCGTACCATGTTTTATCAACAGGTTCTATATCTGACCAGACTACACAAGCACAGCAGACTGAAGTGCCTGACCTAACACTTGTGCCTTTCGACAATGAGCAAAGGAATGGCTTTTTGTTCTACCGTGTAAACCATAAATTATAAATTAATCCAATTTGCTTGTGCGTGCGTAGGCAATTAGGTTTTTTAATTGATTCTAAATTGTTATCTAATTATACCAGTCGGAAAACGACACCCACCGCCACGACACGACACGACACCTGTAAAGTCACAAGCGCTTCTTCTCTTTTCTAAATTGTTATTTAATTTTTTTGGGACAATCATTCCCTCCATTATCATCATCTCGACAAAGCCACATATTATTTTCCCATTAATTAAAAGTCGGGATAAAAACAAAATCATTATTCTCTCATCTAATGTTAAATTCAACGATTTCGCTTCTTACATGGTGCTTGTTTTTGCAGGCCCAGTTCTGTCTTCGTATGAAGCTGAGTTTTGGTTTTATTAGCACAACAAAAGCACATATTTATAAGGCATAAGCTACAAGTTTCTATAAAAATTAGTATGGATTATTATGCTTCGTCATTTAACAAGTTTCTTTTTAGTTGATAAAATGTCTCAAAAAATAGAATCAATATACAATAAAACATCTGTAGCGATATTCTATAAAATTTTGGTCCCAATTTAGCCAATAATAGATAAGAATAAATTTTACACTATAATAAGTTATAATTTAAAAAAAAAAATACATACACCCCTAATGGTGATGTAGATCCTGTGTTTTTAAACGAGGGACACTAATGCTCTTTTTTTACTATAATACTATTTGTAGAGAGTAACTAAAAAAATTAATTTTAAAATATTTTAATAAATACAAATATAATGTAAATAGTTTAATTTGTCTAGCAAACTAATAATATTAGAATATTTTTGAATGTATAAAATAATTTTTAAAATATAAATTATTATATTTATTTTAATAATATATATTTATTATAAAAATTTTAAATAAATCTTTGGGTTAAATAGATTTTACAATTAGTAAAACCTATCTCAGTATTAATAATTTTAAAATTATTTTATATAATATTGAAAATAATTTAAATTTTTATATATTTATTTTACTATTATGTTTCTATTTATTATGAAATTTAGTTTAATATAATAAAAGATTGTAAAGCATTAAAATATTTTTCTAAATATTGAAATTATTTAAAATGTATATATTGTTACATTTATCTTAATATTATATTTCTATTTATTATAAAATATTGAGGGGTCTCAATATCTCTTATTAAAAAATTAAGGATCTACATTATCATTTTTCCAAATCTTAAGGGTGTAGGTGTTATTTTTCCTAATTTTTATATATCTTGTCTTAAGAAACTTGCCTCCATATAGTAATAATTATCTTTATATTGCAAAATATATATGTTTTTGTTACATTAAAGGTTTAGGATGGAAAAAAAAAATATTTTTCTAAAGATTTTTGGTACAATGATTTATTCTCTAGAATTGCTATCAAATCATTGTATAGTATTTATAGAATTTATATTGAGAGAAAAACATTATTGAAAATAAAAATATTTAGACTTTTAAGATGACTTGCATATTCCCAACGCTCCATAAATATATGTACTAGTTTTTTGAAACTATATCTATTTCTTTTATCAAAGTCTATAATTAGATTAGAAACTAATTATTAATGTAGTGCTTATTTTATCTCTATATTACTTGCACTAAGAATAATTAAGTCATTCTATTGAGTTATAACCTTATCATTTTTTTTATTTACAGAGATATTCTAAGGAATACAATGAATATTACTGATATGATATCAGACTATAACTTATTGTAATTTACAATGGGACTAGCCTATATTAATCCTCTGAAGTACTGCCAAATTTTTAACTCTCACAAATATTTAAGGAATACATACTTTACTCACATTATATAAGGGAGAAAACTGTCTTTTATACAATTATTCATAATTGAGGACACGGTTCGAGCCCTCACAAAAGATAATTTAGGAAAGGAATTTAGCCCCCATAATGCTTTTGTGGGGGCTCAAAACGTGTCCTCACATGAGGACATGCTCCTTGCCACTCGGCCAAAGGTCGAATGTCTAGTTATAACATTATCATAATAATAAAATTAATCGGTTCCATCATTATAACCGTGGATAGAGAAATTTTACCGTACATCAAAATTTTTATTCATCTTATGTCTATTATTGTGATTGTACAATATTGTCACACAATACTTAGCAATAAAATTTCTTAAACACAAGAGTACACAATTTTTATTTGACTTAGGTAGAATGAAACTTTCATTCATTTTCAAAATAATTTTACCGCTTGGATCCCTTATAAATTTTTTATGTTCTTTTTATTATTTTAAAAAGAATCCACCACCACTAATGAGTAACAAAAAGATACAATTTTTATTACACTGTTAAATACAATTTGTAAATTTTTTTTTTGTTATAGTTGAAGAGTAAATATTATATTTTTACATACAAATTGATTACTTGAGACACTATAAATAAAAGCTAGTTGAAAATTTTTTTTTGGTATTTTAAAAATTATACTAATTGTCCTCTTTAACATTTTTTGTTATTGTTTTATTACCAACAGGACCGGCTCTAACCAATTGGGGGCCTTAGGCTAAATTTTATTTTAGGCCTTCTGACGTTAAAATATCAGCTCTTACGAGAACATCAAATAGCTCAAAATTCAACTATATTTAATAATATCTTGAATTAGAAAAATTATCAACAAGATTAAAAAAATAATAGGAAATATAACTATTCATTTCCATAAGAACATTAACTGGTTTTGTCTTCCACAAATTTCATCTCCTTAAAATATTCTAAACCTTCATCAGTCATTGTCATAATCTCTCTTGTTCGTGAACTTTAAATCATTGCTTCTACCCGCTATGATCCTTACTGCAAGCCATCATTGATGCAAATTACTAATCAATTAAATTTTATTCTTCTTACTTTTTAAGATGCAAAATTATTAATTAAAATGTTATATTCTAATTTTGCTAACAAATCTAATGTAGATAATCCATTTAATCTTTCTTGTGACATTTTAGTTCTTAAATAAATTTTATTAACTTTAATTTTAAAAAACTTCTCTCAGCAAAAACAACAGTTACAGGTACTATGAATAATATTCTATAAGCAACAAATGCATTTGGAGAATAATCTATTTTTTAATATAATTAAGTATATCAAGTGGAGTATTTCTTTCAATATGTAAAACTTCTTTTAAGATTTTTAACTCCGAAAACAAATCTAATCCATTAATATCATAAAACATATTATATTTCAAAGCATTTTCAAGATTAATACAACAACTTTTTAAACTTTCATCATCTAATAATTTTAATTTTTCAAAATTAAATAAAAATCCAAAAATATATGAAATTGCTCAAATCTATTGGTGTTTGAAGAAATAGCTTAGTCTACTGTATATAAAAAGTAATCAATTCTAAAAGAATCTTCAGGAGACAAAATTCTTTCTTCATTATTATTCTCACCAAATTTATTTTTTCTACGAATTATATGTTTTTCATGAAATTTTGGTTCCATTTCCATTTTATTTGTAATTTCTTTAGCTAAAATCATAGTAGACACAAAATCATTTTCTGTATAAATTTCAGAAAATGATGTAAGATATTTAAGTTTATTTATGACAACATCAATTTGCATATCTTCCATTTGTTATCTTTTAATAACAGTGTTCACAGCAAAAAATATATCATACCAGATAGTTATACCAAACAAAAATTCAAAGTTTTCTGATTCATACGTTGCTAAACATTTAGCTTCACTTTTTATCTTAGGATATTCACTAACTTCTGCTAATTCAAGTAAAGCATTTTAATTTGGGGAGCTTGAAATCATATTCCTTTGACACATTCTATGTGACTCTCTCAACGTGTTTGTGACAATGATTTAATAGTTAAATTAGGTATATTATCTTGTAAAATTTTCCATCTCTTAAGCGAAGAAGAAAATAGTAAATAAACACGTTGAACAAGAATTAGCCACATCACAAAGTAATAAGTTAAGACTATGACAGCCACATGGGGTATAGAATGCTCTACGATTTATTTTTAATAATCTTTTTTGTACCCGTTGATTTTTTCCTTTCATATTAGATCCATTATTAGGGGTGGACATAAAATCCACAACCCATGGTTCAACCCAAACCCAAGCCCAAATTAAATTAAATGGTTTGAGTTGGGTAAATAGTTAAATGGGTTGGATTTAGGTTATGTTATATTAGACCATCTAAATATGATTTAGGCTTGGTTAACCCATTTGACATAATTGATCATATTTTTTTAAAATCAGTTATTTTAATGGTGTAGCTATTTGAATCCATAAAATTTATTTTTACACCCATTTTCTTAATGAGCCCATATTAAAATTTAAAGTTAAAAATTTTTGTTCTTTACATCTCTCAAATTACCAAAAATGGCCTAATATTTTATATTCATTATAAATTTTCATCTCTTCTTCATTCTCATTTTCTTCTCCAACACTAATTATTTGAAACTGCAAATTCATAGATAGCATTATTAATATTCAAAATGTCATAAACTAGGTATTGCAACATAAATACTATAAAATGGAGGCAAATATGGTGTATATGATCTGTTGGAAATAAATGACCCATTTTTTGGAGGTGTTCTCTGCAATTGGTTGCCTTTGTTAAGAATAAGTAAGTTTTATGTCAATTTTCTTTTTCTATGTCACCTTGATATTTCATAAATTTTGTTATATACTTGACGATTCATGAGATAAGATAAAACTATAAATATTAATAAATATTAATATTAATATTTATCATGCTTCAAAAGATATTTAAATTTGATACTAGAAAAAAAAGAGGAACAGAGAATTAGCAGAGTGATCCTTTAAGTAGGTGTAATTTTTTTTAATTTATTATAATTATAATAATATTGTACTTTGTATTTATTAGTAATTTTCTTTATGGTCTTTTTGTAATATTAAATTTTACAAATTAATGGACATAAAAAATATTTTTGTATCACATATATTGACAAAGATATGTTGACGAATTACACACTATTGGATTTTAAATTTTTCTATATATTCAAATATAGTACCATTATCAGAAAATGAGACCTTATAGCTGTGAAACGACCACCTACAGAGGTGGCGACACTATAACTTTGCTAAATTTTTTAAGTTTTTCAATCATTCTTTTTATAATGTCTTACTATAGCATAGATCAGAAAATTCTGATTTTGATTATGCCAAATTTGCCTGGATCATGGTTCATTAATTATTATTAGCAAAGGTGATGTCACCAATGACCGTGGATTAAATCAATTTTATCTTTTTAGTAATTAATTTAAGAAAAATCATTAATTGTCATATTAAATATTAATTAATTTTTCTAAGGTATTAATAAAAAATAGAAAGTCAATAAATTTTTGTATTAAATAATTTTGAAATAAAATTTAAGTGTTATTAATTTAATATAGAAATATAAAATATCAATAAATTTTTGTATTAAATAATTTTGAAATAAAATTTAAGTGTTATTAATTTAATATAGAAATATAAGTATCAATTTTTGTCATTTCCATATACATCACAATTAGATGAGTAATTTACCAAGTATATCTTAAAAGCTTATTATTTGATTTTATAATATTTATTTTTATAATTAATATCGATTTAGTAATTAATATATATAATAATTAATAATTATTATAATTTTGATATAATTAAATTTACCAAAATAAATGACATTTGAATTATAAAACCCAAACCAAACCCAAAATGAGTTGGTTTGGGTTGGGTTAAAAATTGTTTGAGTTGGTTTGGTTTGGACCCAAACCTTTTTGGTTTGGTTTGGGTTAATCTAAAACCCAACCCAAACTAACTCATGCCCACACCTTTACGAGTTACTCACCCGTCCGCCACTGGAAACACCATTTCCCGTTCTACTGGCATGTGTTAAGCACGCCACCAGCATTTATTTTGAGCCAGGATCGAACTCTTCATGAGATTTATAGTTGCATTACTTATAGCTTCCTTGTTCGTAAACAAAGCTGATTCGGAATTGTCTTTCATTCCAAGGCATAACTTATATCCATGCATTTCATATTTGGCTGGATTTCGCTCCTAGAAATATTGCCAGCCCTACCCCCCCACGTCAATCCCACGAGCCTCTTATCCATTTCCATTCTTATTCGATCACGGCTAGGGATGGCAATGGTACTCGCAAACCCGTCAACTTGCTCAAACCCACCCGCTGCAGGTAATTTTGCTAGTTGCAGGTAGTTTTGGTATTATAAATTGAAACCGGCACTAGGTTGCTGGTGGGTTTGGTATTAGCTAAATATCCGGTGGATACCTGCATGTGTATCCACCGAACCCGCAATATTTTTTTCGAATATTTTTTAATTTAATTTTAATTGAAAAAATATTTAAATATAAAAATATATAAAGTAAATAAATGTAAAGTGTAAACGTGTGTGCAAGTTGCAACTTGCCTAAGCCTTAATTAAAATCATAACCTAAACTAAACGAAACCTAAACTTAAGAGAAATATATAATAATGCATAGATTATTATATACTTATTATAATTTTGTATGGACTATTATTCTTTAACTTAATGTATGGATTATTTCATTATTATAATTTTTTTTCTTCGGATTAGTATTTAAAAAGTATTATTCTTTAGAAAATATTAATCTTAATCATCATTTTAGGAATCATTTTGGATGGGTGCTAATGGTGATGAATGAAACAAAGATCTTAACTCCTAAAGGTTGTGTTGAATGAAAATATGAAATGATTATCGTTGTTGGTGAAGTGATGTTGCTTTAGCATAATTGTGTTGTTACTTTTGGATACTAGTTTGTGGGGTTTTTTTTTTTACGGATTTGTGTATTTCATACTTAAATTTGAGAATTTGTAGTGTGTTGGATTGATGTTGAAATTATAATTTTCTTTTACATTGATTAAATTTAGAATTGATTACGTTATGTAGAATTTTAGGTTATTATTATAAATTTATATATTGATCATTTGTGATTTTAAATGTTAGAACTCGCAAAAAATCCACAACCGGCGGGTTTTCTTAAAAAAATAAAAATCCACAGCGAGTTGCGGGTAGGTTTGGTAATTTAAATTTTATGCTGGTGTAGATTTAGTAATGGCAAACCCGCTACAAGCGGTACCCATTGCCATCCCTAAATTCACTGCGAGCGAGGCCAAGTCAAAATAGAAAAACTCACAACTCCTATTAGATTTAGGACCATTATCATATCCTTGTCCTCTTACGTCATTAATATCAAGTTCAAGAGTTTTAATTACATCCATAACTTCATTAAAAAAACCTTTCCTAGCAGTTTTGTTAAATTGTAAAAATCCTAAAAGGTATTCTTCAACCTTTACTTGATTTGTTGAAATATCTACACATATTAACATAAGAGACATTTGTTCTTGATGGCTTGTATCTGGATTACAATCAAGTATAACTGAAAAATACTTTGCTTCCTTAACTTTGTTAACAATTGAATTTTTTTTTCATTTTAAATGATAGCATCAATATCAGTTCATTTTGTATGTTTTGTCCAAGATAATGATAGTGAACTTCATTGGTTTTAATGCGCCGAACATGTTCTTGCATTGTTGGATCAAATTCTGCAATCATTTCAATTAAATTTAAAAAATTTCCATTTCTCTCTTCATAGATCTTCTCATTTTTTTTCCATGAAATGCTAAATTATTTTTAGCAACATTCTTTACAACAACAATAATTCTTATTAGTACTTTTTACAAGTGTTCTTTTTCCTTGTTAATTCTTTCTTAACATCTTTATCAATTATTTTTCTTTTCGATAGTCTTACTTCAAAATCAACCCATGCATTCGTATTAGTTTTATGTTCATTGGTTGTTTCATGACTTTTAAGTTTAGAACTATGATTTTTCCAATCTCTTATTCCTTCATCATTAAGCTGATATTTGCTACTATTTGCATTGAATAATTTGCAACACAAACAATATACTATGTCAAAATCTTTTGAATACATTAACCTTTTTTGTGTCATGTTTTTCTCCATTTGGTAACATTTTAACATAAAATGCAATAGAGAAATGCCTAGAATTTCCATCTTTTGGGAAAGTTATATCACTCTCTCTAATTTGGGCCTTTTTCTACTAAAAGATCTCACAAGTTGTCTCAACATTTTCCCATCTTCCTAGATCATAAATATTATCTAGAACAAATACATTTCCTACGTCAACTTTGTTTGATTTTTATTGTTATCATCTTCAATCTTGTTTATTTCATTCATAGTTTCATCATTGTTTAATCTATTTGAAGCTGGTTGTTCAATAACTAATTCTTTACTTAAATCTATATCTTTTTTTACTAGTTGTAACAAATTTATCGAGAGCTCATTTTTTAGATTAGACTAACTTTTTTAATCTCCTCTTTTTTCGTAGTTTTTCATATCATGATGCATACTTTCTAGTTGGCATGTTTTTCAAATGTTAAAAAAACAAATAAACAAACAAAATTTGTTTTCTAGATTATTCAAGCCATATAAATCAATACAAAAAATCAAAAATAAATTAAATTTAAAAAGGATAAGAACAATAATAATTAAAAATAGAAAAAAAATAGAATGATTGCATCTGGAATTAAGTCAGTTGACTAGATGAATATGATGATGGCAATGAATAGAATGATAGCAACTAGAATTGGGTCAATTGAGTAGATGGATATGATAATCGCAATGAATTTCGTAGAATAAAGAGAAGAGAAGAAGAAAATTTTTTTTGCTGAAAGTATCCTTAATTTAATGTGAAATAGGCAATGAGGTTTTAAATATATTTAAATAAAATACTAAAAGTTAGCTCTCAAAATCAAATATTAATAAGATAAGAGTTATTTTTGGAAAGGAAAAGCATTGAATATTTTTTTTTTGGGAAATAGTAAAAAAAAATAATGAAGTAACATTCAAAATAATTATTATATCATATATAAAAAGATATCTTGTATTTAAGATAAAGATTATCAAATAAGAGAGATAATTATGAATGCGAGAAATAATAGGAAAAGGCTAATTTCAATGATATATACGTAACTTATTTTTTTTTTGAATCTTAAAAAAAATTTAATTACACTAATCAATATTTATATATCTAAAAATTGGGGCCTTCCTAAATATGAGGTCCTAGACAAGAACAAAATGTTTTTCTTACATAATTATTTATTACAGATAAGTAATAAAATAGAGAAATAAAACAAACACATACACACAATACACACAATATGCCATCCTAGAGACTTAATTGAGTGGTTTTCAAATAGTTTATCAGACTGGCCAGTCTACCCGTAGTACTAGCAACATCAATTCTTGTAGAAAATAACGAGAAAAACTTATTAAGAATGTAACATTTGCTAGCCCAAGTGGCCTTGAGCTTTCAGGCTTTCCACTGCCTCACGAACAGTCACTTCAACCGGAGTGAACTCTAAACCCAGATCGATTAGCCTCTTTGCTGCATTCTCACAAGCTACCAGGCCAGGTTGAGTTTCCCCCTCGAACCTGCAGTATGTAATCCAATTTGAAAAAAAAAAAAGGTTAACAAAATATCAAGTCAGTAAAGAAACCAAGCAATAATTAAATAAGTAAAGAAACCAAGCAATAATTAAATAACTTGCACATATATATTTAGATGTCTCTTGTGTGGAGTCCTCCTCTAATATTGCGGACGACACCATTTATTAAAATTCAGACAGGAAAATTTTCACCAATTCAGTCTATCATTATTGTTAAACATCAATTCAAATGAGTAAACTACTGTTCGATTAACGGCAGGAATGTTTACCACTTCTCATCAAAAATGTAATAATTGTTTTCTCCTAAAAAGATAACGTTATCATACGCTTATAAAAGTAAGCACATGAATATTTGGGACCATTTTTGAAAATGAAATCTTAACTTTAAACTGTTGATGACTAACTTTATGGACAAAATATGGATACCCTAACTATATATACGCACACACAAACCTGTGAATTGGAAACTCAGGGAAGAGTTTGGCGACTTTTTCAGCAAATTCAGCAAACTGATAAATTCCATTGGTGCAAAGGTATCTACCAGAAGCTGCAGGAGTTTCAAAGAGCAGCACTTGAGCCTTAGCCACATCTTTAACATGAACAGCTCCCAGCCAGTAATGCTCTTGAGTATCTTTTGACCCCTGCAACAAACGCTGCAACACAGCTCCGCTCGCGTTCACATAAGGCTGCGGAAATGGCCCAAGAGATGTGGCTGGATGGATTGCCACCACATCCATTCCATTCTTCTCCGCAAATTCCCATGCAGCTTTTTCTGCTAGAGTCTTTGACATTGAATACCATATCTAACATAGAAAATTAAAAAAAAAAAACAGAAGTTAAATCCCAACCGCTAAAAATCAGCATAACTCATATCAACATGGCCTCTCTCTAAATTCAAGAGGTCGAGGCCGACCAGGAGTGATACTAGGCTAGCTACTGTAAAAAAGCTTACTGTGGCCAAAATAATTTATTTCATATACGTAATCTATACTAATTAGTATTTCAATCTATAAAACAATTTTTTTAACGATCTAATCCTTCAAATTTTGACAATTAGACATTTTATCCCTATATTTTATATAATTTCTTTAAACTTTTCCAATAAAAAGTGAACCGCCGTACTCTTTATCTTTTGACAGAGATTAATTTAAAATATTGTAGATCCGTCCAACAACCCGATAATAATATTAAAGATAAATCTAAACCTTATAAACCGGAATATATATGCACACACACGCGTGCGCACTACCTTTTGAGACTTGCAAAAGTCAAGGTCGGTCCAAGAAGTTTCATCAAAAACCTTGCCTTGAGGCCAAGAGGGATTGGGCACAATGGAAGAAATGGAGCTGGTGAGCACCACACGCCTGACAGAAAACTTCTTGGCAGCCTCCAAGACATTGAGGGTGCCTTGGACAGCAGGAATGAGCAGCTCCTTTTCAGGGTCCTTGGGATCATCCAGCGTGTTAGGAGAGGCAAGATGGAAGACCCCACTGCAGCCCTCGATGGCCATGGAAATTGCATCGTAGTCTAAGATGTTGGCCTCGTAAACATGGACGTTGAGCTTAGTGGCGCCTGGGAGGCTGAACAAGTGGGATGCGTCGGTGCCGGGAAAGATGGCAGCGTGAATTCTGGTGTAGCCTTTTTCTAGAAGGGTTCGGACCACCCATGTTCCGATGAACCCGTTGGCTCCAGTCACGCAAACTGCTTCCTTTTCAAACCCTGTCATCCTTTTTTTCTCTCTAATTATGTGACGACTTTGTGAAGTGTGGAGTCGGAAGGTAGAGCTACACAATCATTTATAGAAGGCAAGGTTTTTTTTTTTTTTTTTTTTTTTTAAATATAAAAAACAATAGTCTTTGGATGCTACTGAATATACTAAAAATTTTAATGTTGAGAAAATTTTGGATTCTAAGAATTATTGATCTCTTTTCATTCACTTCTTTTCGTGTAGTTAAAATTTTTTTTTAATAACTATTTAAAAAAACAACTGAATTGATTGTAAAAATATATAACAATATTCTTAGAACATTCATTTTTTCATTTAATAGGTAAGTATGTTCAAGACTAAATTAATTTTTGGATTAGGATCCTCTCTTATGTTTTTCTATCTTAGTTTCTCATAATTTTTTGAATTTAGTACAAAAAATAGCTTAATTGTAAATAAGTGGCTTAATTCTTTAATCTTAGCCACTTATTTCACACTAAGAGAGATTGAGATAGAAAAACACCAAAAGAGAATCCTAATCCTTAACTTTTTAGTCAATATCTCTTTAGATTTAAAATTGGGGTGGTCATGGATGCTCTTTATCTCTTTAAAGAATTGAACTTAGTTGCCAACTAAAAAAATAAACCACTCGATCCAGCCCTTCGGGACCGATATTTTTATTTAATAGTAGCTCGAGTCACATGACAATAATCAAAGATCCATTCATATGCATACGAGCTTATTCTATCAAGTTAAGGAGTAACACTGTTGTTTGATAGTCAGCACAAGTGATCAATGAGGTTGTTACACAAGGAGTTATAGCTCAGCCCAGGTGGTTGTGTGATCTGTACACACAAGCTGTGAGGTGGGATTAGTTAGTTGGGATTAGTAGCTTAGTTAACAAGTTAGTTTGATATTATAAATAAAGCGAGCGAACTACTATCTGTATGTTCGTTTTGTGAAATAAATCAAGGAAAATTATTACTTATATACCCTTAATATATATTTTTTATCAAATGTACTAACATACTTTTAATGTGTATCAATCATCCATCTTAAATTGATAAAATATATTTGCCGTTTACTAAACCGTTAGCTGCTGTTTGAAAGTTAACGGAACTGTAGTAAATTAATGATTTTGCTTGTGAAAGTCAAATTAAGGTAAAGAAAAATTATCACTTGTATACCCTTAAATTGTCATATTATTACTCATATACCCTTAAAATTATCACTTGTATTCTTTATTTTCATATAAAAAGACTAGATTATCTTTATGACATCATCACATTTAAAAGCAACTAACGGTTTAGTGGACGGCAGAAGCATTTTGTCAATTTAAGATGGATAACTGATACACCCTAAAAAGTGTTATAGTATATTTGATAGCAGAATAAATTAAGGATATACAAGTAATAATTTCCCAATAAATCAATCAATTCATTTTCTCTCAAATCTCAATAGTATTTTCTCTATTTAAAACACCTTTAATTAGGATTAATTAGATTTTTCAATTATTAGGATAAAAGAAGGGAAAAAAAATCACAACAAAGAAATTTGATTGTAAAGTGTAAACCTACAGTTTTTTTTGGGGTAAATTTCGAGAGTAAAACATACAAAGCAGGAGGTAGAAAGCACTTTATATTTCACCTGATTAATCAGTTTCAGAATTTGAGTGGTCTCATCCCCATCAGCCCAGCCATTGAATCATTGATATGATCACATGCATTGTTTTCAGAGGCACGCAGGAGAGTTACAAGACATTGAAAATTCACATGCCCATTTGGCACGACGGGCGTGGCAAACGTTTTGCTGGACTCGTAGCAGACACTGATACGATCGATCGCGATGTGTGTTTTCCTTTCTTCAACAACTTTTTGAAAAGTTATGAATGATCACCTCTAAGTTTTTTGGTATCTTCTCTTCTCTCTTCCCTGCCATAAATTATACGTTTGGCCACAAATTGGTGATAGAGATTGCCCCTTATCGTTTGAATGCGGTTATTAGATAATTAACCTTCAATATATTTTAAAGATATTTTTAATATTTTCCAAATTTGAATCTATAGTTTTTGCTTTTATCTTTTTGACCCTTCAGCTGAAAAAATGTTAGGTACTCTAGTACATATTTTCTCATCCATTAAATTCACATGCCTTTTCTCTTTCATTGCTTGTTAAACCAAATAATAATATAATATTAATTTTACTAATTATAAAATTTATAATTTAATATAAGAGTAACACATACATGTATTTACATTATAAATTATGATCTAAATGTTGAGATTTTTAATATTATTATAAAATAAAAATATAAAAACAAAGAGCGAGACTATTAGCACCCCTCTGATATCTTAATGAAACCCCATTTTCTCCACATTTACAATTTTTACCTTGAATTTGTTTACACTCTTTTATCATCATTTTTACTTTTCATTATATTGTAAAAAAGAACAGAAGAGCTGTTGTAGATGCAATTTGCTCATACGCCAAAACTACAAAAGATTTTTTATTATTAACACCAGCATCAAATGAGATTTGAAACAATATTTATTTAAATTTTGATGAGAAGTCAAAGATAAAACAAAAGAGTTAGAGAGAGAACATAGCAAAGAAAGAGGAGACACCATTAAAAAAGTTCTTTCAAGAATTGTTTAATTATTGTTTCAAGAAAAGGAATTCATGGTATCAATGCACGCCATTAACTGGAAGACAGAAGAAGATTTGCATTTTTGATGGGGTTCACGGAGAAGTAACTGAATAAGGGTTACTGAAAGATACTGTACATTTAAATGGGTAATATTTAGCAAAGGTGTTTTATAAGAAATCTAGGACTGAAGGGTACCAGTAGCTCCATCCCAAAAAAACACAAAAAAAAAAAATGTTTTGCAATTGACATTTTGTAGTTGGGTTATTGGGCTTGGATAAGTTGATATTGGTGAACTCAACCCAAAATAACATCAAACCTCTAATAATCTGACTAGATTAGTTGGGCCAGGCCGAAGATGTTAGATAACTTGGGTTTTTGCCCACCTTAGCAGAGCTTGGTGGAGCTAGCTACTAATATATTTTCCTTTTAGCATATTAAAAACCAACAAATAATAATCTAACATAGAAATGATTTGGGCCCTGGGCGCCATAATAGAAATGATATCTCTTTATCTTAATGATCATATGAGGTGAGGAACACCCAGAGAAAGTGACGTAAAAGTCTTTCCTCATAATTTTATTTAAATTGTGAACATTTATTATAGACACGCACACCTAAAATACTACAAAATCACTGCAAATAGTGCACCATTAAGCACCTAAAGGTGCATTTCAATTTGTCAAAATTATAAAAATTTCCTAAAAGATTAAAAATTAATTGTTTACACCCCTGAGTTTGTTTTGAGATGAATTATTTCCGCAAAATTGGATGAATTATTTACGCAAAACTGGTATCAGAGCCAAGTATATAGTTGAA
Source organism: Clausena lansium (assembly GCA_030449835.1). Taxonomy (NCBI): domain Eukaryota; kingdom Viridiplantae; phylum Streptophyta; class Magnoliopsida; order Sapindales; family Rutaceae; genus Clausena; species Clausena lansium. The sequence goes on along the minus strand of JASUUF010000146.1, from coordinate 227,762 downwards.
ATAGTTTAAAATAGATGATGAGCTAATTGTTTATTTTATTAATAATGGAGGATATAATTCAATGATAGATAGTAAAATTATAAAATATAATATTGGTAAGTATATTCAATATTATTCTAATGAAAGACAAACCTTGGATATCAAGCAGTTAGTGCAACTATATTTATCGAAAGCTCATGAGTTCAAAATTGGAAAACTCATAATAATAAAAACTATAAATTTAAATATAGATTCTCTTCTACTAGATAGAATAAGAATAAAAGTTTCTAAAAATAATTTTTCTTAGAAACAGTAGAATTTTAATTCTGTTAAAGATTATCATGATGATCTTACAATAGATTATAATAGATTTTTATCTATTAAACAAAGAGAAGAATGTAATTGGAATAACAAAAGAATTAGAAGTAAATATTATCCTTCTAGTAATATCCTATTAGGATATAAGGATTTATTTATGCATAAACTCTGCCTTATAAATAAAGGTTTAGAGAAGAATCATATTCCCAAAGAAATAAAAGACATTTTATGTGATAAATATTTAATAGAAAGTAATGAAATACTATATAGATGGTACTATGAATAAATTATCTGAACCATTAGTAATTTCACAAAATATAGAAATTATTAATTTTCTACCTTCCAGTTATAGACAAAGAGGATTTACATATAGAAGATTTCAGTCATTTGATTTAGTAAATGATTCTGATATATGGGCAAAATAACCCGTTAAACTGGATTTCTCTATATTTGTTAAATAAATTAGGAAATCCTAATTTAACTATAAATGATATAGAAAGCACAAATGAAATACTTGAGATAAAAAATTTTAATGATGAAAATATAAATCAAATCAAAAGATTAGGAAATTAAATGAGTCAAGAATTTGAGCACATTAAACAAATAATAAATGAATTTAAAAGTCAATAGATACAAGATTGAATAAGCTTGAAATTCAATTAATTAAATTGAAAAAATTATTGAACAAATTGTTAATAAATTTGCAATAAACATACATGGAGAACTTCAAGAAAATTGAAGCACAAAGAATTAATAATAATATAAAAGAATTATTCATTATAATTCAAGAACAGAATAAAATTTTATAAGATACAATAATTTATTTTAATGAAAAGAAAAGTAATGAAATTCAGCCTATGATAAGGCCAATATTTAACAAAATAAAAGGAAATGAAAAACTGATAAGTTTAAGGATGTGTAAGCGAAAATGCAAATAATGAATTAAAAGAATTATTTGATAATAATGAAGAATCTGAAACAGATGAAGACGACGACAATGTCTTCATAAATTTAGAAGATATCGAAAAAGAATATAACATAAAAAATGAATGAATCAAAGCTAAGAGTCTTTGAATAAGTTGAATCTAGTAATAGAGCTTCTTATGCTAGAGGAGAAATACCAACATACGAAAATAAAAGATCATAAAGCTAATATTTTAGGCCAAGCAAAAGACCTAAGAAAGAATATAAGATTCTAAGAGAATATAAAGAAAGACCCATCAGTCATGAGGGTATATGATTAGATTTATATTGCGTTAAAGGTAAGATAAAATGATAACTGCTTGAGGAAAATCTATAAAAATTGCATTAGCATTTTATAATCTAAATAGACATAATAGCATAGAGTTCTTTAAAAACTTAATTTATATGATTAGTATCACAATGGTTTATGGGATTAAGCCAAAATAATAAAAATAAAGTATTATATGGGGAGACCCCTAATGAAAATGAATCTCAAAAACAAATCTTGACAAGATTTGATTGTGAAATAAGAAAAGAATTTTTAGGAGAAGATTGGGAAGTCGATTTTAGGCAAGAAGTAGAAAGAAAGAGAATGGAAAACATGATAAAACTAGCTAGGCTTAAAATATGTGATATATGTCACTTAGAGGCCTATACTTGTAGCTTCGAAGAACTATATTATAAATGTGAATTTAGAGAAGAGGATAACACGAAGATGTATTATAATAATTTATATTTTTTGAAAATAACAGACCCATGGGATAAAAAGATAATGACAGAATATAGCTAAGAATATGAAGATAATACCAATACTGATACACTTGGAAATAGAATTATATTTGCTCGAAATAGGGTAAATCAGTGGTGTTCTGAAATAAGAGATAGAAGATTAATGAAAAAATAAAATCGATGATTATGTTGTTTAAGATTAGAAAAACCTCTAAGATTTGGATGTTTAGAAAAAATTTATAAATATAAGAGAGATTTAAAAAGAAGAAATTTTTCAAGACCAATAAAAAATATTACAAGAAAAATGAATATAAGAAAAAGTTCTTTAAAAGAAACAAATATAGAAAATCTAAGGTAAAAATACCTAACAAGTGTAAATGCTGGTTATGTAATAAAGAAGGACATTATGCAAATAAATGTCCTAAGAAAAATAAAGTAAATATCAAAATGTTTAAAGATTTCAGTGAATTAGAATTAATCTCTAACAGTGAAGATATTAGTGAAAATGATAGCATATATTATCTATCAGATGACACTTCTAGTAGTTCAGATTCAGAATGAGTATATAAGAAATGTATATCATAATTCATCTAGGGCAATTATCCACTGACCATATGTTTTTTCGTGTTTTTTAAAAAACACACATTTTTTTTTTTTGCTTATTTCCACCTGAAGTTATATTATCTTGCACCTGTCCACTTCTGCCTACATGCTGTTAGGAAAATTAACAGAATATTAATGAAATGATAATTTACCCCTGAACATAAAATGACTATTTTGCCCCAACTAAATGACAAAAAATAAATGAAAGATTACAAACATACTGAATTATTTTCATAAATAAAATAATATATATATATATATATATATTAAATTAAAAAAAATACCAAATTAAAATCATAAAAATTAAAAAAAAAATTGGCAACAAGCAATTTACTTTACTACCTAAACAATACATATAATACAGAATCTAATTCATCCAAACTTACAATCATACATGTTTGGAGATACAAACAACTTGAATGTACCCAATCAATTGAAATTTCAAAATACCTAACTTGATTGGAAGGAAAAATCCCAAACCCTATCTTAACAGTCGCTAAAACTAACAAGAGGCAAAATCACAATGATGAAAGATTGCTTGCTTCCCCTAGCTAGAGAGTGTGGATGGTTGGCGATGGTGACATGATGCCGGTTGTGTGGCGCGGTGGAGCGAGCACTTAGCAATGAGAAATTTCCTGGCTCCTAGTGCGGTGGAGACTTGGCAATGCGGTGGCTACTGGGGAGGCTGAAGCTTGGCGCAGTGGGTGATCAACGTCGGCAGTGAGTTGATTAGCTTGAGAGTTGAGAGAGAAGAAACTGCTACTTGAGAATTGCTTGAGAATTGAGAGAAGTTTGAGAGTTGAGAGGTTTAGGGAGGATGAAGAGGCTATTTTCATTGCTTCATGTGTGCTTTAGACCACTTTTGGCTCTTTTCCTTTTTTTTTTTCTATTCAAAGGGTGTGAACAACGTCGTCCCTTGAGTGCACATGGGAAATAATCGTTTTGCCCCTATAACGTCAGTAATATTATAATAGTTTGCGGATAGAAGTGGATGGATGCAATAAAATGTAACTTGAGGTGCAATTTAACCAAAAAAAAAAATTATGTATTTTTGAAAAAGTCAAAAAAAACAAATGGTCGGTGGATAATTACCAATTCATATATATCAGGCACCTATGCTTCTTTTCTTTAACATGGGAAAAATGAGAATGAAATTTTTGAGAACCAAAAGTTGAAAAGATTTTTTTTTGGGCTAATTGCTAAACCTCGACCGTACATATTCATAATAAGCAATGCTATTTAAAAATAAACAAATAAACAAAAAATAAATAGAATTAATTATAGCACTATACTATATAGGAAAAGATTATTAATTAATACTATAATAAAATTTATTATATCTTCCCTCCATCTTCCTTTCTTTTCGTATTTTTAACATTTTTTATTATAACATGAGGTAAAAAGCATTTACATTTAAGGTGATAATATGCATAGTTTCAAACTTTTGAGAGGTCACCAACCATTAAAACATAATCACATTGATATGGTCACATCAAATGCCTATTTTTGCAGGCTTGCAAGAGAGTTTCAAGACAATTCAATTCTTTTTTTTTTTTTTAAATGGAATTATGACTTTTGTTAATTCAAAACTCGAAGAATACACATTACACTTGCTAGGAGAGAATTCACCCAAATGGAAGACATCCCCGAACTCAAAAGTAAACTTGGCTGTCTGAAGAGACTTAACATTACAGAGTCTATGGGTGAATTGAACTTTACTCTCAGTGAACTCATTAACTTGATTTTGAATATAAGATATTACCTAGAAAATGGAATTCTGCTGCCCTTCCTTTTGTTAACTAAGTCTGCTACCCTTTAGAATCAGTATTTATATTTATGGATGCTGCCTTATTTTGCTTAGCCACTTGAACTTCCCAAGCAACAGAATCAGCTTCAGCTTGCATAACATACCTAAAGAATTGAACCTTCTTTACTGCAACAACTACAAAACTTCCTTCATAATCTCTCACTACAACTCCTAATCCAGCAGCCAGATTTGCAGAATTAGTTGCTGCATCCACAATAATCTTCAAAAGACTCCTTAATGGGGAGCACCAGCTCTATTGAATTGTAGCTTTCCTGTTCTCCAAATGATTTGAACTTGGGATCTTAAACCTCCTGTAAAATTATATAATAGCTTCATCTTTAGCTAAAGTAATCAAAGGGTCCACTTGTTTCGTTTCAAAAATAAATAAATTTATGGTATGCCAAGCAGCCCAACAAACTAAAATTAGAAGCTCCATTTCTGCTTCTTTTAAACACACTATCATGTCTTGCATAACACTTATTATTGGTTGCTCCATAAAGTTCAAAATTTTTCTTATAAAAGGAATCAATTTCCAGATCTTCCTAACCACTTTACATGTTAACAGAGCATGTGAAATGCTTTCAACATGCCTTGTGTACGCTTGAAAAATAGGATTAGGAATGATCTTCTTGTGTTAGAGATTATCTGCTGTTGGAAACATATTTTGAATAGCCCTCCACATAAAATTCTTCACCTTAGCTAATAAAGTAAGAGTCCATAGAGCTTTCCACACCTTTGATGCAATCCTTAAACCACTAGGGGGAGATGGAAACTTGATCTTTTAAGCTATCTGATAACCACTTTTCACAGAATAATTTCCTTGCTTATCATAGTGCTAAAACAATTGATCTTCTCTAGGCTCTTTTGGAAGAGGAATACTTATAACTAAATTAGCATATTCTTTCATGAAACTCTGATAAACCTTTGCCTAGTTCCTTTTGTTGTTAGCTTCAATCAGTTCAACAACCACACTATTAATTGGTAAGGATCAAGTAGATATAGGTTTGAAAGTTTCTTCTTTTGAAATCTAGTTGCTGTTATAAATCTGAACACTGTTACCCCTACGAATTCTCCATCTATAGCCCTTATGAATGACTTATATTCCTCACAAGATACCTCAATATATATGAAGGATTTGATTCCAGTTTTGCATGCACGAAATTAGTTTGTCTAAATATCTTGCTTGCAAAACTTTAGATACAAGTGAGTTGGGAAACTATAGAATTCTCTATGCCTACTTTGCTATTAGTGCATGATTAAAACAAGCAAAGTCTTTGAACCCCATGCCTTCCCTTATCTTTGCTTTGCTCATTCTTTCCCACTTAACCCAATGAATACATCTTTTGTCATCTTTGGATCCCTACTAAAACCTTGTTATAGCCTTCTAAATGTCATTGCATAGTCCATTCAAAATTCTAAACACACTTATTGTGTAGCAAGGTAACTTCCACACCCCATGCTAGATTAACAAATTGTACCTTTCCAGTTAAGCTATACGGGTCAGACACCCATATTGCAGGACTATACAATCATGTTACATGAAATGTCCTAAAACCAAAGCAAGCTGCTCCTAAGAGAAATAAGAAATTCCTTATCCTCACTTGAAAAAAAATTATGCTGCTAGCTATATATTTTGCTAAGAACCCTTAGCTTAACATCATTGAAGAAGCTTCATTTATTTTTTCCCACCATAGATGCTAGCCCCAAGTATTTCTCGTGCCTAGAAACGACATTGAGGTTGAAAATTCCTTTGATTGCATCCATTTCCTTAGCTTCGGTATTTCTACTGAAGAACATTGATGATTTGTCTATATTAAAAAGTTATCTTGATGCCCTGGTGTAGTAATCAAAGATTGCTTTCAAATGTAGACAATCTGCCACAACTGCTCTCATGAAAATCAAATTATCATCAGCAAATAATAAGTGAGATATGGCTGTAGTACTATCAAATCTTAATCCATGGATAAGATTATACTCTTTAGCATGTAGCATTAAGCTAGAAAACACCTCCGCACACATAATAAATAAGAATGGAGATAAGAGACACCCTGTCTTATTCCTCTTTGAGGAGTGATTAGTCCTTTAGGCACCCAATTGATAAGCACTAAGAATGATGTTGAGGTGATACATCTCATAATTAAATCTACCCAGCTATGAGAAAAGGCTAATTTTAACATTGTTGCTCCAACAAAACTCTACTCTATCCTATCATAGGCTTTACTTATATCTAGTTTTAAAGCAACCAAAGCTTTTTCCTTACCCTTGTTATGCCTAATTTTGTGAAGGCATTCATAACTAATGATAACATTGTTAGTAATTAACCTATTGGAAATGAATGCACTTTAAGTGGGAAACATAATTTTATGGAGAATGTGTTTAAGCCTATTTGCTATAGTTTTTGCCACAATTCTATATAAGACACTATACAAGCATAGGCCTAAAGTCTGATACTCTCTTAAGCTTCTTTACTTTAGGAATTAAAGCAATATAAGTATGATTCAGAGGGGCTAAAGCACTTTTCCCATTAAGCACATAGAGACAAGTAGAAAGAACACCTTTGTTGACAAGCTTCCAATGTTTCTGAAAGAAAACAGCAAGAAGACCATCCGAGCCAAGGGCTTTGGTAGGACATATTTATGCAAGGGCTATTCTAGCTCTTCATTCATCTTATTTGAAACTTTAGGAATTAGACCAACCAAGTATAGTCTCCCTAAAAATCCCATTTCAACTAATCCACTATCTTGCACAGCTTCCCTAAACTCATTTATAATTCTATCACCCCTATTATTACCTCTTCTTTTTTTCCTCTAAATAAAAAATTTCGTTAAAATCCTATAGCAAAGCCAAGGTGAAGATATTAAACCTGCCAGGCTCCTCAATAGAGTCTAGGTATGCCTCTTTTGACTTGCTTCTAGATTGCCGTAAATTCCAGTGCATCTCCAATTCTTTCTGTTTTCATTGCAAACTTTAGCATCTATGTGGTGAGAACTAAAGGATGCAATATTTACATCTACATTGGCATTTCATTTTATAGCCAAACCCCTTCTTAATCCATTTTTACTGATCGAAAAACAATAATCAAACTTCAGCTTTATCCTAACATCATTCATCTGCCCAAACAACATCTTTGTTTCACACACAAAATAATTTGTGGCCGGTACACTTGGAGAATTTTCTTTAAAGCTAGCAACTTTCGGGGATTCTCCAAACATTGAACATTCCAATTAAGGATTTTTATGGCTGTCAGCGGGGCTAGACACCAGCCTCCACCAATAATTATTAGTAATTAAATCAAAGATCTCCACTTCCTCCATATTTGCTATCTCCCAACACAATTTAAATTTTGTTGCGGGGGAATGAAAATAGCTTACTGTATCAGCATCCTTTTGTGGGCTTCCTACCTTTGAATTTTTTTTGCATGGGCTTGAAATTTCAACTTCACTTGTGGGTGTTTTCTTGGTGATTGGACTAACTTTATTTACGTCCTTTCCATTGAGGTTTCTAGCTTGGAGTTTCCATATTCTAATCTTGGGCTTTTTCAAAGTTTTTCCAAGCCCATCATCCACAACCTCTTCATCCTAACTCGCTTGGGTATTTTGGGAATTCTGGCTATGTACACCTGTTAAAGCCCTAAATTTTTAATTTGGTCTTCCACCCCTATTTCCCCCTATTTTTTCTCCCGCCTTCTTTTTCACTGCCCTAAAACTGTCTACATTGCTAGCTATAAGTGTCTGACTTTTGCTACCATCTAACTGCTGTCTCAATTTCCCTACTAGGTTTGCTTGTTTAATGACCCCCTCAGCCAAGTGTTCAACTCCTATTGGCTTTGTGTATCCACCCATTCTTCATTTGGTCAACTTTGCCCTGGTTTTCACATTTGGTTACGGTGCTTCTATTGTTCTTTTGACTGTTTATGGTGCTCTTGACTCACAGCTTACCCTTCTCTTCTATCTTTATACTGATCTCATCTTTCTAATTCCTATTTTGCTTGAAGCGATCTGGGAGTGTAATCGCTTTCAACCAAGGACCAAAAGCAAGATCCTTTTTAAGCGATCCTTTATATTTCACACATTCTCTAAATTTACAGCCAAGTTTACGAGAACAAAAAGAAAAGTCTGGTAATCTTTCATATAGAACTGGTATTGGAATCTTATCCTCCCCATCCTGCTCCAAGAAGATGATCTTCTTCAAAGGTTTAGTTATATCAATTGAAATTTTGATTCTCGCATACTTCCCAATATATTCACAATTATTATCTACCTCTACTTTTTCAACTTTCCCAATAATAGCTCTAAGCTCCTCCACAGCGTCTAGATTCATACACACAATAGGTAGGTTGCAAAGATGAACCCAGAATAATGTACGAGTAAATGCCTATGGGGTAATGCTTCAAATACCTTTTGGTTCTATAAGAACTATCAATGACCACCAGTTATAAGCCTTCTTTTGTCTGCTTCAAGAGCAAATTTGAACATGAAATTGTTGTCTCCCAGGCTCTCAATCTTCACCTCTCACACTGTCCTCTATACCTGTTGCACAACCACATGCAAACCCTCCTTATTGACCCCAATCGTGATTAATATTTTTCCTGTAAGCACCCCTCAACAGTTATAGCTCCCTTTGCTTTCATTTTGCTAGTAAATGAAACCTTGTCCTCCTCTTCCTTCTCCAAAGCAATCGATCTACATTTCCTAATAGGCTCCCCTGTTTCCATAGGGCTTTCAATGTGTTTTACCTATCAAAGACCATTGTACACTACTCACTTAACTCTCGTGTTTAAGAACTCACCAACCCACTACAGTGACATGCACTCCATGTTATGAAAACTCCTTGTATAAATACGAAACATACTCCATAAGAGAGCAAGAACCAAAGTGACACTAAGTGCTCTTTTTAGAGAAAAAAGCTCTGGTGAAGGAAGACTTCCCCAAGACATTGCAACTCACATGCTCAATTTAGTAGAATATAATGGGCGTGACAAACGTTTTGGTGTGTTTGGAATGAGCTAAAAGTGTATTTGGATATATTCTAAGAAAATGAAAAAGAAAGAGAAGGAAAATGAATTCTATTTTTATTTAATTGAAGTAATAGAAACAATTACATACATTAGTATTTATACTGATCAAATACACATATGTATAAGGTACTAGATATTATTGGAATATTCATGCACATAACTAATAATTACTGAGTCTATTACATTCTTCTTTATAACAAATTTTACCATGTCAGCATAACTAATCTAATAAGTTGCTTGCTATACCACCAAGCTTATCATGCTCTGCATTCTATATTCTTTGTATCAGCTACATCAATACATATTCTAATACGCTACACTCATACCAAACATTGATACGATCCCAGCGATGTGTATTTTCTCTTTTTCAAAAAAGGGTTTTTTTTTTTAAATTCACATTTTGGGTACTTTCTCTTCACTACCATAAATTATATCTTTGTCCAGAAATTGGAGATTGCTAATTAACCTTCAATATATTCGAGTTTCTATAGTGTATTAAAATTTATGGTTTTTTTATCTGTTATTACATTAAAATTTGTGATTTTTTATCTGTTATTACATTAAAATTGTGTTCTTTTATCTGTTAATAGTATCATCATTTTAACAAAATGAAAATATTCTTATTAAAAAATGATTAATATATACACACACGCACAAAAAATATTGAAAAGATTAAAACTTAAAATAGTAGTGACGCAACAAATTGTAAAATGCGGCTCATTATTTTCAATTATCTATTTCATCACTTATATACAAAGATGGTGCATATACTCATAATCTGATGCATGGATACTATTCATTGTCCTTCACAAACCAATTCAATTCACAGTCTTTCTCAAAGGTTCTGATCCTAAGTTTGTCTTGTTAGTTAGTCGCCTGTTGTCCTTCTCATCCTTTACATCACGGAAAATGCTAGAGAGATAAAAGTTGACAAAATTCCTGGTAAAAACAATAAGAAAATGCATTTAATTTTTTTCATTTTTTCAAAGAATAATGTTTCTGATCCCAACATTTGAGTCACATCTTGAATCTGAATGTCATGTGTTACCCATCTTTTAAATAATGAATTTCATAACTTATAAAATTACTTAACTACCATTCTCTTCTATCCTTTTATCAATCTTGAATCTTGATCCTAGTAGAGTCACCAGATGAACCATATCCTCTAACTAGTCACCAAAGAATAGCTGGAGCTTCATTAAGACATTTATTCCACTGTTAGGACAGATTTAATTTAATATCAACATCATATCTTCCATATCATTGATATTGGGGACCGAGGGAAAGATTTAATTTAATTCTCTTGTTTTGTAAAAAATTAAAAAAAAAAAAACAATTTGTACTTCCAGATTTTTCTTAACATGTACTTTCTTATCTTAAAATATTAGAAGAAATGCTTGGTGTTTATTGAAAGTAGGAAGCGTTTCTTTCTCTATATCATTCCTTGATGATCTTCAACTACAAACATCCATAAGGAAAATGAAATTTAAATTTGTTTTAATTTCCATAATATATATATATCATTTGTAACTATTTAAAGGAAAAAAGAAGCTGACCTCTTTCTTTGGTTTCCAAATGAAAAAGAAAATTACGAAAATTCAAGAAACTACTCAAAATATCTTTTCCACTAAGGAAAATGACATTCATGGACACCATTTTATCACTTTACCAATTCCTCAAATGCATCCTGTGGATTACTTGGCCAACAGCTATACCACACACATTTATTAAAATTGTTAATATTAATTCATTTCATTTATGAAGAGTAATATTTGCGTGACTCTCGTCGAAATCAACTCACAGTTACTAGAACAAATGCGTTGCAATATTAACTTGTAATTGTTTTCATTATGTAAAATGAAAGATATTAGTTGTTACATCTATATAATAATGCAATTACAAACATAAACCAAATTGGCATATTATTATTGAAAAGACTAATAACACGATTATTTATTATCTCTGTATAAACTGATATATGAGTTATATTATAATTAGTCGAAGAAAAATAAAAATAAAAATAAATTATAGAGGTCATATGCCGTTTTCATTCACATCATTGTATCATTGTTTTATCAAATGTTGTTCAATGGCCAACCCCGTTTCAAATCTTAAGAGAGTTAAGAGAGTTAAGAGAATAAAAATCAATTTGAGAATTGCTCATTCTTGTCTTTTAAAGGTTTATTTAAAAAAAAAAAAATCTATTTTTCAATACGTTTAAGAAAAACGACGGTAAGTAATAATATATATAACACACAGCACATGACAATCATGAAAAACTGCCGCACCAATCTGTAGACAATATTCCTTGTAACTCTTTCATAAATTAAATTCAACAATACATAAGGGTGTAGCTATATAAGGGCTTAAATTAATGTCCAAAAATTTACAATAATACTAGAATTACATAATTATGATACATAATTTGTATTCCAATTGATGTGTCATTAATTTTTAATTAACATATGTATGTTGACATTTTTTTTTTCATCATTAGTACGATAATACCCACTACCTATCAAATGATGACAGGTTAAATACCATATCATTTAAAATACAAATCATTTGAAATACAAATTATATATTCTAAGTATGTATGTATAGCATAACTCAAAAATTTGTTTTATATTTTAGTTATGATTTGTTCCATGTAACTTACGGAGCAGGAGTAATGTAAACATATAAATTTTTTATGTTTTGGTACCGTGTTGATACTATTGAAAAATTTTCGCCGGTGCTCAGGAAGCAGGAGCAATGTAAATTATGTAATTAATCATGTACCTGTATTCTCTGATGATTTTTTTCTTTTTCAGGGAAAAGGACTTTACCTAATTTATTTAAATATAGAATTAGATGACAATTTAATGGGACGGAAAACTACTTTGCAAGCAACTGCGTACGCAAAAATTGAGTGGACATAAAAATCACACTCACCACCACTGAATTTTCATATGTTGTCTTTCTCTTCTATGACTTCAATCATATCATGCTTTAGTTGTGAAAATTGGGCATCACTCAATTGTTTTCCTGATAAAGCATTTGCTTCCTTAAGTTAAAAGTGTCTACGTGTAGTGTGTGATTGTTAATTTCTTTTTTGAAAATTGATATTTGATCGAAAATTTCGTTAAGTTGAATATATTTATTTATTTTTATTTAAGTGATTGCGAATATCCTAATACAAATATGAGATAGGCCATCGTCCAAATACAGATGGCTGGCGATGAGCCATCTTTTAAATTATCAAAATTATTTCTTTTTATTTAACGCAATAATAAATTTTCAAAGAGCTACATAAAAATGCCACAAAAGTCTAGGTCTAGTGAGGCATATAATCACTTCAATAAAAATAAGGTTGTAGTTCAAATCTCTTTACGGGGATTAAATTTCTGAACTAATCTTATGATGTGGTGGGAATCACTTCTTATTAGATAATTTTTAATGGATTATATCGTCAGTGTGGCTTTCATGTGTTTGAATAAATTTTTATTTTTTGGTCCGGTGTTGATTGAAAATTTTTGCCAACGCTTAGGAGTCTGGAAGCAGGTCTGAGTCTGAGGTATTCATATAATTAGATGACAAATGGGATCGAAAACTATATACAGTAAGTACTACATAGGACTAGAAGGCAATCGAATATTCGAAAACTACATAACAGAAACAGACTGCTTACAGAATAAAATTTGGGTGGACATTCTTTCTCCTTTGTCAAATTACATTCACTGGTACCACCACTTTCATTTTCCAATGTGCTTCTTTCTTTTTCTCTGGCATCAATGTGCTTAGTTTTTTTTATTATTATTAGGTCATGGTTATATTAAATCAGCTGTAAAGTAGAGCGCGAATCACAACCATACATACAAAGTGATAAATAATAAAAAATATTTTATAACTTTAATAGTGTGGTTATAAAAGAGTACTCCACTGTAGTGCTGATCTTACATAACCGAACCCTTATTATTATTATTATTATTATTCCTATTATTATACAATAATAAGATTCTTATTATTATATTATTATACTAAATCGGCCACGCACTCATTGAACCTAAGTTTTAAGAAGGTTATTTCTCATCGCTGAAATCTAGACTTTTGACTTCATCAATCGTGTTCAGTTGTATGCACTTTAAGGCACCACTCATTTTTCTAATTAAAAAAATAATCTAATATTTTAGCGAGGTTAAATTAGATTTTTTACTTTTATTACCAATATTTAAAAAAAAAAACTACCTATATTTTACAATTTTTGTGAAGGAAAAAAAAAAAAAACTGTTTAGTTCTCGAAATAATGCTCTCAACAAGCTCATCACTGGACTGCAAAACCAATGACAGCATTTGCTGGTAATATATCTGAGGTTCAAGTATTTTTTGTGTATATTGCAAAAATTAATTTCGTTTTTATTTAGAAACAATTCCAAAACCAAAAGGTAACTCCCTGCAAATGTTAACAACACATATCAGTTCTGGTGGGGACCAATTTCTCATCAGACTTTAAGCAACGAGTGGTATAATTTTTTCCGAATTTTAACGTGTACTGTGAGAAATCCAGGATAATATAACTGGTTAGCATAGTACGGGGTTCCACAAATTTTGGACGTTTTTCTTCTCCGTTTGTATTTATGTAGCTGCCAGGCCTCCTAGGTTCAGTCATCACTATTCACAGACTGAAAAACAGAACCAAAAGAATTTATTTTGTTGCCATGGATGAACACTCTGTTCGTACACCCCTTCTTAATGGAGGTGTTGATGCTGTTCATTACAAGCAGACACCTCTGTATGTGTCAGCATTGAAATGGGTTCTCAAGATTTTAATGTGGGTGATTTTTGTTGCATGGGTTGCTCTCATTTTTCTGTACCCATCAGAATTTGGCAATGAATTGACTCAGAAATTCTCTCGAGCTACCTCTGGAACTATCTTTGGGATTACAGGTTGGAAAATTCAAGCCAATTTTTTTTATTTATTACTTGATAATTCATCTTATATCTCCTGTTTCTCCCATCATGTTTGATAGATAATACTTGGAATTGTAGGAAGTATGTTCCTCATATTCAGTGGACCAATTGCTATTATCGCATTTCTTGCCATAGCACATCTTATTATCTCTGGGGAAGAGGATTTCCGAAGGTATGTCATTTTGTACTTACTACTACCTGCAATTCTGTGAAATGAATCTAAGCCAATAATCATATGAGTTGTTTTGTAAGTTGTAACATGCATGAAACGTGGTTATACATAGGAAGAAGGCTTCAAAACGTCCGAGTTTTCGCATGTGGACATTCCCGGTTATTGTTGATGGACCATTTGGGGTTGTTTCTGCTGCTGAGTTTGTTGGGATTGTGCTCTTTGTTGTGTTTATTTTCTCGGCTGTCTATTCTTATACCATGAGGAATATCAGTCTCCTATCTGAATTCCGGATTCCTTCTAAAGAGCATGGGTAAGATATTTTTATGTTCCTGCTTTCTATAGCCTGTCGTTTATTTTATTACAAATTAGTTTCTCACTCAATACTTTACTATAACTCAGTTTGTTGAAGTCAGCAATTTTTTTGTTATTCATAAAATTTTCTTCTTTACACTTTTCCTCTCCTCTGATATAATATGATTCTGGTTTAATTTAGAATAGTTCTAGACCAATCCTCTGCTACTAGTAGTTCTTGAGACTCCCTAATTTATTTTTTAATTGAACTGCTTTGACTGGCCAGAGCATGCTATCCTTTCTTCTGAACGCTTTTGGATTGACTGGGGGTCTGCGTAAATTAAATTAATATAAAATTATTACTGGGACCTGCAGATTTTGTTTGGATTTCCGAATTTTCTTTTTCTCTCGTTCCAAATATGACCTGACTGGAATTTAAAACCTTCAAGATTTACTAATTTCATGTTTGGATTGCTGTACAAGTTCATAACTTCATACCATAGATTTTATGCATTTAAATGCCAAGAATTTGATGCACTTTCTCTGTTAGGTCTCATGTTTTCCTCTGTTAAACAATTGTAACCTTATTTAGTTTGCTAGAAAATTTTAAAAAATCATAAAAATTTTTGTTTTGTTCTTCACATTTTCTTCTCCTCCTAATTTTTTAATCCATTTGTAAATCTTCAGCTTGCCTGATTGATAAAATTTTGTAGGTTCCTGTCATATATAATAAGATCTAGATGAAAAACTCAGATCCTTCACAGTGTTGGTGTTGGTAATTTGCAAGTTTTCTATGTTTTATATGCAGAGGGCTATCATCGGTCTAACTTTCCTGCTTTACATGAATTTTATTTCAGCATTTGGATGTTGGAACTGACGGGACTTCGCTTGGGTATGATTGGATTACTTTGCTTGGCATTTTTATTTCTCCCGGTGGCAAGAGGTTCTGTTCTTCTCCGGCTTATAGATATCCCATTTGAGCATGCTACAAGATACCATGTATGGCTGGGGCATCTTACAATGCTGCTCTTTACTCTTCATGGGCTATTTTATGTAATTGCTTGGGAAATTCAAGGTCGCCTAGTGCAAGAAGTGAGTCCTCAAACTCTAGGCTTTTTCTTGTATTTGTTGATATACATAATTGGACGGGTGTGGGTGTGTGTGAGTGCAAGTCCTTCATGAAACATGTGTTTGTATTTCTGCTGAAAGAAGCATAAATCTACTCAGATTAAAAAAGATGCTATGATTCTCTTGATTGGCTTAAGTATCTGCTTCAGAAGCCTGATATAGATGGTCTGGCTTGTGTATTGTTTGTGAAGTTCTAAAAGTTTTGTTTTTATGACATCTTACAGTTATTTCTCTTCATGCACAAAAATTTAGTAATGGCATGACATGAAATAACAGACTAAGAAACGTTTAATCAAAATATTGAAAATACTGTCAATGTCTTTATTTTCTGTATATACTCTCCTTTCTCTTCCTTAATTATTTAAGGAGTGGGAGTGAATCAGTTAAAGATAATAAATTAATCTTTTACATTATGTTTTAATTGCTTATTGTAGCTGCTGGCATGGAAAAATATTGGAATTGCCAATCTTCCTGGAGTTATCAGCCTTTTAGCTGGTCTGATGATGTGGGTGACATCACTTCATCCAGTGAGAAAGCATTATTTCGAGTTATTCTTCTACACTCATCAATTATACGTAGTCTTTGTTGTCTTCTTGGCACTGCACGTTGGTGACTTTGTATTCAGTATAGCTGCTGGAGGAATATTTCTTTTCATACTTGATCGATTTCTGCGGTTCTGCCAATCAAGAAGAACAGTGGATGTACTTTCTGCCTCGTGCCTTCCATGTGGAACTGTGGAATTGGTCCTATCAAAACCTGCAAGTAATTATAAGTTTTTGCAATCTATTTGTTTCCTTTGAAATTTGTAATTACTGTATAATTGATTTTGTTCATCTTTGTTAATTCAGATCTACGATACAATGCCCTAAGTTTCATTTTCCTTCAAGTTCGAGAATTATCTTGGCTGCAGTGGCATCCTTTCAGTGTATCATCTAGTCCGCTAGATGGAAAATATCATTTATCTGTTCTCATAAAGGTTCTTGGAGAATGGACTGAAAATTTAAGGGATTATATATTGAGCAAATCAGAGGCAGATTCACAAGTAGGCCCCCCTCCACCAGTTCTTCCTCCACAAGGACACCCTCCACCAGTGCATCCTCCGCAAGGGCCTGTTAGAAATTTGATGTATGTACTCACTCCTTTGTTGGTGTGCTTGTAGATGGCAACTGATGATCCCCATTTTTACATACTGCATTGGCAATTATCTTAATTCTGTTTCAAAATATTTTTCTAAATATAAAATGGATTGGGAGTTGCTCTTTATTTTCCTAATTCATGATGCTTGCATTGAGCATAAAAACGCCAGATTGACTTTAATTTTTATCAAATTTCTGATTAATTTTCCTTTTTTTCTTTTAGGTATGAGAACCTAATTTTAGTTGCAGGAGGCATATCAGAGGCAAATCCACAAGTTGGGCCCCCTCCACCAGTTCCTCCTCCACAAGGGTCCCCTCCAGCAGGGCCACCTCTACAAGAGGCCCCTCCACCGGTTCCCTCTCCACAAGGGCCGCCTCCACCAGTTACCCCTCCACAAGGACCCCCCAGAAACTTGATGTATGTAGTCACTCTTTGGTTTTGCATGCTTGCAGATGCCAAGTGATGATCTCTATTTTTATGTATTGCATTGGCAATTCAAAATATTTTGCTAAATATAATGTGGATTGCGAGTTGCTCTATATTTTCCTGATTCATGATGTTGGTATTGAACATTAAAAAAGAGCTTTTCCTGATTGACCTTTTGTTTCATCAAATTTCTGACTAAGTTTGCTTTTGTTCATTTAGGTATGAGAACATTATTGTAGTGGCAGGAGGCATATCAGAGGCAGAGCCACAAGTAGGGCCCCCTCCACCAGTTCCCCCTCCACAAGGGTCTCCTCCACAAAGGCCCCCTCCATCAAGGCACCCTTTACCACCTCCTACCAAGATAACAGCTTCTGTTGAGGGTCCATGTGGTCATGAAGTACCATACCACTTGATGTATGTACTCACACCTTGGCTTACATGGTTGTAGATGCCAACTGGTGATCCCCATTTTTATGTACTGCATTGCAATTATTTTAATTCTATTTCAAAATGTTTAGCTAAATATAATGTGGCTTGCTAGTTGCTCTATATTTGTCTAATTCATGATGTTTGCATTGAGCATAAAAATTAAAAAGAAAATATTCGTGCCAGAATTACTTTAAGTTTCGTCAAATTTCTGATTAATTGACTTTGTCCTTCTGTTCTTTTAGGTATGAGAACCTAATTTTAGTGGCCGGAGGCATTGGAATTTCGCCGTTCCTGGCTATCTTAAGCGATATTCTCCACCGTATCAACGAAGGGAAGCCTTGTCTACCAAGAAATGTTTTGATTGTTTGGGCTGTCAAAAAATCTAACGAGCTCTCTCTTCTTTCAAATTTCTACAAAGAGTCAATTTGTCCATTTTTCTCTGACAAACTAAATCTTGATACTTCCATTTATGTCACACGAGAAACAGAACCTCCATTGGTAGGTTTACTGTTTACTCTCAGTACTTTGTATTCACCATTGCCTACCTGATTTTTTGGTTTAACTGTTTTAATAAAATTGCTTTGATCAGTTTGTTCCATTTCATTTTTTATTGCAGGAAGAGGGTAAGCTTCACAAGACTATGAGTTCTTCTATCTACCCTGTCTCCAGTGGTTGTACCATGTCAGTTTTGGTTGGTACAGGAAATAATGTATGGTCTGGACTATATGTTATCTCTTCTACAGTAGGCTTTATAATTTTGGTGGCTTTGTTGAATATTTTATATGTAAACCCCTTCAACATAAATTCATGGTGGTACAAAGGACTTCTTTTCTTAGCTTGCATGGTTGGTGGTGTTTTAACCTTTGGAGGTACTGTGGTCGGGTTATGGCATCTTTGGGAAAGAAAAAGTTCTGCAAGAGAGGATTATAAGGATGATAGGGTAGAGGTTGATAATGCTCATATTGTTGGAACTATGGCACACGATGATCTAAGTAAGAAGGATACCAAAAGTTCAACTAATATTCTGTATGGTTCAAGACCGGACTTCAAAGGTATGCCTCTACTATTTTCTGCAGTACAACACCTGATAAATCTATCATCTACTTAACCATGGCTGGTGGTACTACTGTTTAGTTACTTTACGTGTAGATAAGCTTTGCTTTCCATGGAGTCTTGCTAGATAGTGTTCCGTTGCCTGGATTTTGCTTCTGTAGTAGACACAAAAGTTTGAGATCTTGTGAATATTGAGCCAAATTTTGCTAGTATTTCTTGACTCCGTGTTCATCTTCTTGACTGCAGAAATTTTTGGATCCACATCAAAGAAATGGGGCCATGTTGATGTAGGCGTCATTGTTTGTGGTCCTCCATCTCTTCAGTCAAGTGTTGCTAAAGAAATCAGGTCACACAGCTTAATGAGAGAACGTCACGATCCAATCTTCCATTTCAACAGCCACAGTTTTGATCTGTAGCCACTGCAGTTAATATCTTCTCCCTAAATCGTAATATTTTAATATAGGCATGATAAGTTCCTGTGAGGGGTGTACTAGTCTAGCTGTATATATGAATGTGCATATATGATGGGGATCTATAATTCGAAGTTGTATCTATATGTAGACATATTTTACTTCCAATGTATAATATATAGATAAATCTTATCGAAAGTGTTGACATAGATATCTACTTCAGTTGGCAGATGGTACATGAAATGAGCTATGGCCTGGCTATATTTTAATTTTGGGTTTTAAAGGCATCATTTGCATAAACACTGATATGTATCATGTGGCTTGTGCAATGGAATCTTTGGAAGAGAAAGGCGGGGAATAGGCCTGGAAATATATAAGCTTGATGTGGTGCTGAAAAAGAAAGCAGTGGCAGACAAGGATTTATGCCTGGAATCTTTTATTATGGATGCAGACCAGTCTTCAAAGGTACTCCTGCTTTTTGTTCTTCTTGTTTGAGAATGTATACTGAAGATCTACACTGGTATATGTTGTCGAATTATCGATTATACATCTTGACTTGAGAATGAGCTAAGCAACTGAGGTCCGGTCCTGGTACATTAAATTGTGAATTGATTTCGAACCAGCAGTTCAATTGATCACCAGGTGAATACATGGTGATAATAAGTCAGGTTATCTAGCCAATTTAGATGGCTTCGTTTTTATGTTTCCAGTCTGCAGAAATTTTTGGTTCGATACAGACAAATGGGGGCCGGTTCAGTGGGGGACCTGTAAGTTTAGCAAAAGAATGCAGGTAACAGAATTTAAGAAGAGTAGGGACCAAGCAGCAGTCACTCTATCCTCCATTGTGAGTTTAGCAGCCTTATGTGGTTTTTATTTGCATTAATATCCACCAAAATCTCCTCCCCCTGAACTAAGTAGGTTCTTAGCTTTGCAGTTGCATGTGCAAAGAATAATGCAAAGCTCAATGTCAATGTATTTGTTTGTTGGTGATTTAGAGTGTAAATCAATCCAAAACGACAATATAGCTGACAAAATGACAATTTTCTTTATAAGCAGAAAAATACAAAACAAAAGACATTCTGTATACAGTAGATGAGACTAGCACCGACGTGACTCAACTCATGCTCATATGGGTACTGAGAGAGGCTGGCCATGCCCATGAGATGAGAAGTAGGGTGACACGTTCAATGGAGTTAAGACATGGTTGTTTTGTGGAGTTTGAAACATTTGTTGGCAAGATAATACATTATTATTACTATGGGGTTGTGGATTTGTGAATTGTGATGGAGAAGAGTGTAAAAAGAAAAAGCCACAGCATTGTGTACAGTAGCATAAAGCCAAAGCCCAAGTACTTATTGTATATAATACTCTTACTACCATTAAAGTTCAGACACGCATAAAATAGAATAATAGAATATGGAAAACAGAGAGCACTAAGTAGTAAAGAAAAGCAATAATTATTATTAGTGATGGAGAGATATCTTGGAGTGTCGGCAAACGTTATGGTTGAATCTTGTAAAGTTAAGGTGTGCGGTAAAACTGGTGGAGTCGGTGGCACGGCAGTTGTCAAAGCCCCAAAGGTTAAAAAGAAAGAAAAATCTTTCTTGCCAACTAACGGATGGAAAATGATAATTTTATTACAAGGCAAGGCAAGGCAAGGGCAGGGCTAGCGCTATAGATTATGAATTATGATGATACCTACCGTTGGTTTGAAATGAGCTTTCAACGAAATCTGGACCGATCCGTATTTTAAATCGGCACCCACCAAACCAATACAGATCACTCTACATAGTAAACAAATAAATAATATAAAGGGTATTATCATTCAGGTCCCTAAATTTTTACATTTTTTAAATAAGGATATAAATTTTTTAATTTCTATTAAATAGGCTCTATCTTGATCCCATGACCTGATTGAATAATTTTCAAGTGACTTTATTTACTCGGTTACTCAAGTTGGACTCTTGTGAGAGGTAAGTCTTGAGAAATTAAATTGAACTTTGCCTGCCTCTCTATCTTTATAAAAATAAAAATATATAAAAAAAGATCACTATCTTTACAATATATTAAAAGTAAATTACCAACTCTATTGTGTGGATATTTTTCTTAAATTGAACCAGTTCAATTAATTGAGTTCAAATTTTTTTAAATCAATTTAAAATTTTCCGCTCAAATATATACGGTAATGCTAACAAGTACAACAGAGTCAGAAATCTGTGTATTAGAAATGAACAAATTATGTAATTAGTTGAGAAAAAAGTGGTAATATTGGGATCTAAATGATAAATCTTAATAATGTGATGAAAAAGTGTGTATATACAAAAAGTAGACAGACAGGCTGTCAATGTCGTTTAGTGGACTGGTTAGTGTCATCAACAGTACCAAATTTAATTAAAAAAAAAAAAAAAAAAAGAGTGATAAAAAAGAATCCAATCCCATCCCTACAATCCCACATGCTGATATAACATAACATACATTATTATTATTATTACTCTGCAAGTAATTTGACAGCCAGATCAGAGCACCACCGTCACCACCAAACCACACCACACTCCTCAAAAACCGCACCACAGCATTCACATTTTAATTCTTGAGAGAGAGAGAGACAGAGAGATAGATCTAACATATCCTTAGCTGAGGGGAGAGCGGGTGAGTGATTTGATTTTGGTAACAAACAATGAGTATGTATGGAAGAGATCCGTGGGGTGGCCCACTGGAGATCAACACGGCGGACTCAGCCACTGACGACGATCGGAGTAGGAACCTTCAGGATTTCGACAGGGCAGCCCTGTCTCGGCCCTTGGATGAGACCCAGCAGAGCTGGCTTCTGGGTCCCACCGAAAAGAAGAAGAAGAAGTACGTAGATCTGGGTTGCATCATCGTCAGCCGTAAGATCTTCGTCTGGACTGTCGGCACTCTTCTCGTCTCCGCACTCTTAGCCGGCTTCATCACTCTTATTGTCAAAACGGTGCATCGTCATCACCACTCTCATTCTCGCCCTGATAATTACACTCTCGCTTTGCACAAGGCCCTCATGTTCTTCAATGCCCAACGATGTACGTAATTTCCTATCCTCTCCTCATTTCCTTTAGCTTTAACTTTATAGTGAATTTTGTTTTCTGGGCTGAAATGCAGCTGGCAAGTTACCCAAGCATAATAACGTTTCTTGGAGGGGAAATTCTTGTTTGAATGATGGAAAATCGGCCTCCTCTAGTATTTCCAAGGATCTGGTTGGGGGTTTTTACGATGCTGGGGATGCCATTAAGTTTAATTTTCCTCAATCTTTTGCTATGACTATGCTCAGCTGGAGTGTGATTGAGTACAGTGCTAAGTACGAAGCTTCTGGTGAGCTTAACCATGTTAAGGAAATAATCAAGTGGGGTACCGATTACTTTCTCAAGACCTTCAATCACTCTGCTGATTCCATCTCCAGGATGGTTGCTCAGGTTTGACTCTTTTTCATGTCATTTGAATTTGATGATAGCGGTTCATGCATTTTGTTCCCAAAGATTTATGCTTGCAATGTTATTCATATGTTTGTCTATATGTTCAATATGATTGCTCTTTGGTACCTATGAAAGGAAACGCAAAAACCCAGATTTCCTTGACATCAGATTTGTGGAAGAATAGTAGATCTCTTATGGGGTAGCTCGTCTGATCTATTGGTGTTTTCCCTACATTTTTTAGGTTGGGGCCGGGGATACTTCCGGTGGGAGCACCACTCCCAACGATCATTATTGCTGGATGCGACCTGAGGACATTGATTATGCTAGACCTGTTTCAGAATGTAGCAGTTGTTCGGATCTTGCTGCTGAAATGGCTGCTTCTTTGGCTGCTGCCTCCATTGTTTTCAAAGACAACAAGGCGTACTCACAGAAGCTAGTCCATGGTGCCAAAACCCTCTTTCAGTTTTCAAGGCAACAGCGAGGCAGATACAGTGCTGGCAGTGCAGAAGCTGCAAAGTTCTATAATTCCAGTAGTTACTGGGATGAGTTTATTTGGGGTGGAGCTTGGTTGTACTATGCAACAGGAAATTCTTCCTATCTTCAGCTTGCTACTACTCCTGGTCTTGGAAAACATGCTGGTATTTTCTGGGGAATTCTGGACAACAGTGTTCTTAGCTGGGACAACAAGCTTGCTGGTGCTGCAGTAAGTTCATCTGTCTTCATGCTACTTGTTATTAACTTGTTAAAGTAGCTATGTGATCTAATTATGTGGTTTCCCATTTTTCTCACTGTGAGATTTATGCGAGCAACCTGTAATTGGAATTAGTGGGGAATACTCCTATGAATTTAGATCACTTTGATATAATTTGAGCTCGTATAGAAAATCCTTCTGGGATCAGGTGAGATAATGTGCTTCTGAATTATGTATTGAGAAAAAAAAAATTATTGTCCTCTTTTTTTCCCCTTTTAATCTTTTAGAAGACAAAATTCTTAATTCAATGAGTATGTATCAGTTAACGATGTCTTGATATACTCCTTGCTGTAGTTTCACTTATTTCATTTAGATAAAAGCTGTTTGGTTGTTTTTGAATTTATTCATTTTTTGCCTTTTTGGGAATTTAAGCATGTTAGTTTGACCCTGCTTGAGTCACTCAACAAATTGGACTTAGAAACTTCATTATGGATTAATTTAAAGGTTTCTTGGTGTACCCTGTCTTTTGGTTGCTGATATAACCTATATTTTGTTGCAGCTGCTTTTGAGCCGATTGAGATTGTTCTTGAGCCCCGGATATCCCTATGAAGAAATGTTGAGGACATTTCACAATCAAACCAGTATAACTATGTGCTCTTACCTTCCAACTTTTACGACTTGGAATAGAACCAGAGGTAACTATTGTTTTCTACCATGGTCAATTTGCAATAATTTATTTTTAGTGATCTCACTGTAACTTTCTTTGGAACCTTTCACAGGAGGCTTGATTCAATTAAACCATGGAAACCCGCAGCCTCTGCAATACGTTGCCAATGCAGCCTTCTTGGCAACCTTATTCAGTGATTATCTTGATGCTGCAGATACACCTGGATGGTACTGTGGACCCAATTTCTTTTCAACTGACACCTTGCGGGAATTTGCCAAGAGTCAGGTATGTTGTTGTTAGTTTTCCATAATCTCAATGGTCTAGGAGATTGGTATCATTTCATACATTTATTGATATGTGCCCATATGGTGGGTCATAACTGTATTTTCTGGTTGTGTTTTGACAGATTGATTACATCCTTGGAAAAAATCCTCGGAAAATGAGTTACATTGTGGGTTTTGGTAATCATTACCCTAAACATGTCCACCATAGGGGCGCTTCTATCAAGAAGAATAAGATCAAATACAATTGTAAAGGAGGATGGACATGGAGGGACTCTTCAAAGCCAAACCCAAATACACTCGTGGGAGCCTTGGTTGCTGGTCCTGACAAGCACGATGGTTTCCGTGATGTTCGTACCAATTACAATTATACAGAACCAACTCTCGCAGGCAATGCAGGTTTAGTTGCAGCACTTGTGGCTTTGTCGGGCGAAAAGAGTAGAATCAGCATTGACAAGAACACCATTTTCTCTGCTGTTCCACCAATGTTTCCAACTCCTCCACCACCTCCGGCGCCCTGGAAACCATGAGACACACTTTAGGAAACTTGATGTTTTTTCGTTTAGTATGTTGTGTGACTAATGGTCAGATGATTTTGCTGCACTAGTAGTTTTTGGAACATGAATCACCTTGAAGGAAAAGAATATGCAAAGATGAACTGGAAACGTGCATGGTGCAGTAAGCTACACAAAAATTTGTGGAGCTCTGGGGATAAATTGTGGACACTATCAAGCATTAAAGAGTTGGTGTATCTGGGAAGTTTACTTTTGTTTGTAATTTGTGATATAGATAGTGTATATGTATGATACCAATCTTGTATTCTTTAAAAACATGAGAAATTTGAAATTATTTTAACAATAAATTCCACTTAATCTCTAACAGTTACCTTCTGGTTGGATAAAATCCCTTTTTTTTTTTCTCCGATATTGCTTAATTTGCGCTTTTTTTTTTAACAATTATTGTTACGTTCATGTGGGTGAATGAACGAAGTTTTTAATATTCCTTCTTTCTAAGCACTTGATTTGCATCAACTTGTTGAGGGAGAGTTGCGTTGACTTATGCAGTAGATCTGCATCATCTTGTTGATGGAGAGTTACGTTGACTGACAGAGCAGACAGGCTGTACTTGTTGATCAAGTAACTTGTTCAGACACGGTCTCTGCTTAATTAATTATATACAACGATGTCAAAGAGTAGAAACTCACATGAACATACATTATTGATACGCCAGGCAGAGGCAGAGCAGAGACTATTTCTCGACTCTTGAGAGCAGCTGAGAGAGCGATTAAACCAGGTGAAAATGAGTGTGTACTGGGGTGATTTGCAGGATCCAAATGAAGTGGAATCACTCACAAATGATGATGGAAACAAGAACATACAAAGGCGCCGCTGCAAGATCTTGGTTTTGACAGTTGGCACACTCCTTGTCTCCCTATTCGTGGCTGGTTTCATCACTCTTCATCACATTGATGCTTCTCCTCCTCCTTTCAATTTGCACAAGGTGGGCCTTGTTTTTTTCAAGCCTCAACGATGTAATGTTATCCCTCAACCTCCCCCACTGCTTACTTCGGATTTTAGTTCTAATTTAACAAATTTGTTTCTGGCTGTTTTATTAATTACAGCTGTGAAGATACGCAAGCATAATCATTTTTCGCCGAATTACACACTTGCTTTACACAAGGCCCTCATGTTCTTCAATGCCCAACGATGTAAGTAATGCCCATCTCATCTTGATTTTCTTAGTTCTTAATGCAGACTGCAAAGCATTAGAATTCCTAAACAATGTTTTTTTAATAGATTTATTATTTAGGAGCGATCTTTCTCTGTAGTTTTCTAATTAGTATAGCTTCAATAACTCATAGTTAGCATAAGTATGGGTTTGACTTATTTCGTGGCTATTAATTTCACATTGCTATCAACCCACCTAAGCACTGCATCATTTCCTCCTTTACTTCATTTATTATTTAAAATTTAATTATGTTACCGTAAGATTGATTAATTGCAGCTGGGAAGCTACCAAAGAATAATAATGTGTTGTGGAGGGGTGATTCTTGTCTGAAAGATGGAAAATTTGATTCCTCTAGTATTACAAATGATCTAGTCGGGGGATATTATGATGCTGGAGATGCAATTAAGTTTCATTTCCCTGCATCTTTCACCATGACGATGTTGAGCTGGAGTGTGATAGAGTACAGGGCCAAATATGAAGCCGCTGGGGAGCTTAACCATGTAAAAGAAATTATCAAGTGGGGTACTGATTACCATCTCAAGACCTTCAATCATTCTGCCGATTCTATTTCCAGGATCATTGCACAGGTATTACAGCATATTCTTTGTTATTTGCTAGTGGCTAAGACATTGTATAAGGAAAGATTAATGATTTGCTTTATTTCCACGTTAATGAGTTCAATCAGTTTTATCTTCAATTCTTATTTACTTCCTATCCGTGATCCCTCACATCGAGACTCTTTCTTAGGGGAAGTTATAATGAAAAGAAAAGACTCTAATCCTACAAATTGAGGTGTGATTTGTAGGCCTAAAAATGAATGAGGTTTAGGAATTGGTTTTTGAGGTTTTCTTTAGATGAGGGTTAGCTTTGGCTTATGATTATCATAAGCAAGTAAACTAGATAGGAATGAAAATAGGTGAGAATCAGTACCTACATAAGCTCTTGGAAAGCCAATATCGTTAAAGAACATACCAATGTATCTCTTCCATAGCCTTGGAAGTCGGAATTGGAGAGAACATTCCATTTCGGGGAGATGGGGGCCTAGAAAATTGCTCTGTTTGTGAGCAATTTCCTCGGCTTTAGATTAATATGACTTGGAAAGGTAACGTAACCAGAAAAGGTTAGTTTGTTTTTGCATTTTTTATCTTAAGCTCAAGAGAATATCAACATTCAAAGAAGATATCGCAACATGAATCTGGCCTCCTCATGGTATTTTATGTGCAGGCAGACAATAAGACTTTGGGTTCACCTACTTAGATCCTTTTCTTTGATTTTGATAAAGATTTTGTTGTTCCCTACAAAACAAGATATAAAAGAACTGGCTACTCTGATCAATTCATTATCATACCTTTCGATAGGTTGGAGTAGGGGACATATCTGGTGGGAATAAAACTCCCAACGATCACTATTGTTGGGTCCGTCCTGAGGATATTGATTATGATCGTCCTGTACAAGATATTGAAGGACGAATATCTTTCAGACAATATCCTCAGTTGGGAGTTGCTAACAAGATATCTTGCAGGACATAGAATGTGATACGGTGGCAATAGAATGCAAATATGCGTTACAGAAAAGATAGAACAGTATATTTGTATATATGCTTTTAATGTGAATATATTAAAAGATAAGCTTGTACAGTTAATTGTACTCATCTTCGACACATTACTTCATTCTTTCAGTCTTTTACTTGCTGTCAGTTACATTCTTTTCCTTATCTTTCGTACAGGCTGATTCTTTGCCTCCCCAAAGTTCTCAGCCATGCCTTCCATATATTCACATTCTTAAAAGCATATATATTCACATTCTTTTCTGTAACGCATATTTGCATTCTATTGCCACCGTATCACTCAGCTTTTGTCAAATTAATTCGAGTGTCTCAAGATATGGCAGAGGAGTCTTCCTCGTCAAACTCTCTGGAGCATACACCAACATGGGTGGTTGCTGTTGTGTGTTTTGTCATTGTTCTCATATCTCTTTGTGCCGAGCGTGGCCTTCACAGACTTGGAAAGGTACCCAGACAACCATTATATATTTTGACAAACTTTAGGCTAATATTTCTTCTCAATATTTCAGCAGTTGCTCAGATCTTGCTGCTGAAATGGCTGCTGCTTTGGCTGCTGCATCAATCGTCTTCAAAGACAATGAGGCATACTCAAAGAAACTTGCCCACAGTGCCACAGTGCTCTTTAAGTTTTCAAGGCAATATCGAGGCCGATACAGTGCTGGTGGTGTAGAGGCTGGTTGGTTCTATAATTCCACGAGTTACTGGGATGAGTTTATCTGGAGTGGAGCTTGGTTGTACTATGCAACTCGGAATTCTTCCTATCTTCGGCTTGTTACAACTCCAGGTCTTGGAAAACATGCCGGGATTTTCAGGGGAATTCTGGACAACAGTGTACTTAGCTGGGACAACAAGCTTGCTGGTGCCGCAGTGAGTTCATCCATCTTCCTGCTACATCGTAACTTGTCTAAGACCAATGTGATCAAATTTTGTGCTCTAGTGTGCTGCCCGCCATGGCATTCACATTGCAAACCTGTAATTTTAACTAGTTGAGGATTATGCATTCACACTTGTATGTATCAGCATGTTAAATTGGTTTAAAACATCTTTTGGGGTTGAGTGCAATGGCGTGCTTTTCAATAATGTGCCTTAGCCAAACAAAAATATTTAAATATATGTTGTTGTCCTGTTTTTAGAAAATTTTTGAACGCAGAACTTCAAGTCTGCGTAAGTCCTTATCGATGGCATATTCATTTACTTTTTGTTTTAGTACTTACACCAACATAAATTTATTTAAAAGCTGCGAATTGTTTTGAATTTTATTGATTCATTACCATTTCAGTAATGTAAGATTGTTAATTATAATTTGAAGATTTCTTGATTTACCTGTTTACTGCTGATATAACCTACTTGATTCTAGCTTCTTTTGAGCCGGTTGAGATTGTTCTTAAACCCGGGGTATCCATATGAAGAGATGTTGAGGACATTTCACAATCAAACTGCCGTAACTATGTGCTCGTACCTTCCAAATTCAAGCTGGAATAGAACCAAAGGTAAACTGTCATTTTCTTTTTACAGTTAGTGAATTTGTAATATATTTTTCAGGAATTCACAGTTACTATCTCTGAAATTTTCATAGGAGGCTTGATCCAATTAAACCATGGGAGGCCTCAGCCTCTCCAATATGTCACCAACGCAGCATTCTTGGCGTCCTTATTCAGTGATTACCTTGAGGCTGCTGGTTCACCTGGATGGTTCTGTGGACCCACTTTCATATCAGCTGATGTGTTGCGAAGATTTGCCAAGACCCAGGTATGCATAGACTTTATCCTGAATTGTAAGGTCTAGGCTAGGGGTTTGGTTTTGCTCATTATTATTTATTTATTTTTTACTATTTGATTAATATATTACGGCTGATAAGCTTATTTTTCTCCTCACATTTTGCAGATCGATTACATCCTGGGCAACAATCCTCAGAAAATGAGTTACCTTGTGGGTTTTGGTAGTCGTTACCCACAATATGTCCACCACAGAGGCGCTTCTATCCCTAAGAATAAGATAAAATACAGTTGTGAAGGAGGACAGAAATGGAGAGATTCTTCAAAGCCAAATCCAAATACACTCGTGGGAGCCATGGTTGCTGGTCCTGACAAACACGATGGTTTCCATGATGTCCGTAGTAATTACAATTACACGGAGCCAACTCTGCATGGCAATGCAGGTTTAGTTGCAGCCCTTGTGGCTTTGTCAGGCAAAAATAGTACTGGTGGTATTGACAAGGACCCCATTTTCAATAAGGTTCTGTCACGATCTATTCCAATGGCTTGACCTCCACCCCTTCCTCTGCCTTTTCCTCAAGCTATGTTGATGTAGCAAAGAATAACAGTGGAAATAACGATAGAGCAGATGATAATTGTTGGGATTATGTGCTCTTCAAATCATAAAGCATATTGATCTATTTATTTTATAATAAATACATTTTTAATTAATAAAATATTTGAGACATTTTTCAATTATCTTAAGTGCATAAATATTTTGAATAAGATTCGTTAAATCATACTATATGTATTTATGTAATTATCATATGGATTCACAAAGACATAAATATAAATTATCTTATAATTAAATAAATTAAGTTCGCAATTGATAAATAAAATTGAGTGCTTTTCTATATTTAGACTGTAGTAAATTTTTTTCCCTTTAGATCTGCTAATCTTAACAAGTCTGTTTCGAGCTGTGTGGTAGTCTTTTGCCGTCAGCCCAACAACAAAGGTCTAGATAATTGTATTTGAATATTCAAAATGCCTCTTTGTAATCTTAACTAAGCAAACAGTATCAAATCGATACTATGACCGCTGTGAGAACTCGAAGGGAGTGGATGTGAGAACTCTTAACTGATTCCTCTAATCAGTTACCTCATCCACCTAATTGCATTTTTGTGCTTTGCTTTGCTTCGGTTACAAAGCAACTTCTTCGACACATTACTTCATTCTTTCTGTCTTTTACTTGCTGTCAGTTACATTCTTTTCCTTATCTTTCGTACAGGCTGATTCTTTGCCTCCCCAAAGTTCTCAGCCATGCCTTCCATATATTCACATTCTTAAAAGCATATATATTCACATTCTTTTCTGTAACGCATATTTGCATTCTATTGCCACCGTATCACTCAGCTTTTGTCAAATTAATTCGAGTGTCTCAAGATATGGCAGAGGAGTCTTCCTCGTCAAACTCTCTGGAGCATACACCAACATGGGTGGTTGCTGTTGTGTGTTTTGTCATTGTTCTCATATCTCTTTGTGCCGAGCGTGGCCTTCACAGACTTGGAAAGGTACCCAGACAACCATTATATATTTTGACAAACTTTAGGCTAATATTTCTTCCCTTATGGCCGAACTCCATGCCATAACTTCATCGAATTTCACCGTGTGTGTCTATATTGAGCTTGTCTTCCAGTTTATATATTATATCTATAGAGAATGTTTAGAGAAAAATAAATTATAAAAAGAGCTGATTCTTTCATGAAGATATTTTTGGGACAAGGGCAAATTGGTGGACGCCTATGTAATCTGAATTAATGTTGTTTTGCATCAGTTCTAACCAAAGTCTGCAAGCTTAATCTTTCATGAAGATATTTTTATTTTTCTGACACTCTTTTCTTGAAGATGTTTACTACTATGGAAATTCCCTGAATGAACTTGGTCTCTTTCTTGTTTTTTTCTTCTGGTTTGACAATTCAGTTCCTGAAGCATAACAAGCAAGACGCACTCTTTGAATCCTTGCAAAAATTAAAAGAGGGTTTGTTGCCAGTATCTGTCTCTTTTTTTACTTCCTACACAGTTATTTCCCTTTTTTTATTCGCTTTCTGGAAACTATGTCGCTGATGATATAAAAGGCATTAATATAATGTTAAGAAATGGAAAAATTGCCAATGGAATTGCCTTATTTAATCCTCATTACTGTAATGCCGGATAAAATTTGAGGAAGTTCCAAGATAATGAATACTTGCAGGTAAGGGAAAACGAGAAAAAGCATATTGTCACCCTGCAAGTCCAGTTCGTGTTATTAATAGAATTGATGCTTTTAAGCCTAATCAATGTGTTGCTGATGCTTGTAACAGAATTGATGCTTCTAGGGTTCATTTCCCTTCTGTTAACGGTTTTTCAAGATGTGATAAGCCACATGTGTATTCCAACTTATCTTGCATCCCACATGCTTCCTTGCAAGATGGACACTGTCTCACATGAAAAATTTTCTCTGGGAACTGTAAACAATCGACGCCAGCTCTTGTCCGAAGATGCTAGCACAGAACATTGTGCAAAGAAGGTATGCTACTATGCTTTCCCTTTCAGAAATTCTCCTCCTACATGAATGATTTTTCATTGTCCAGTAAGGCAGTTGAACATGAATAAGGTGCATTTTCATACGTTGGCATAGAAGCAATAATTTTTCTTGTGAAAGCGATGGGGTAAGAGTTTTTACATTTTTAATTTTACATGGATAAAGATGGCTATGAGAAGAGGAAAGACGATTCATATAGATTCAAAGTTGCATACAAGGTGTAATGTTCCGTTTAAGAAAGATTCTTTGATATTCATTTCTCCAATAATGATCAAATTCAGCTAACAATCACAATTTGGCCTTTCTCTTTCCTTACTCAGGGGAAGAATCCACTGTTATCGCTGGAAGCATTACACCAGCTGCACATTTTTATCTTTGTATTAGCAGTTACACATGTGATCTTCTGTGCCACCACAATGGTTCTTGCAGGGGCGAAGGTAATGTATTCAGTGTGTCACTCGGTTTTAAAATGGTGTAAAATACAATTTGCAAATGGATGAATGGGAAAATTTCACTCGGTTTTGAATCTCAAAATGTTGATGCGTTTATTTTTTCTGTCATACAGATAAACCAATGGAAGCATTGGGAAGATTCAGTTAGGAATGAGCCTCAGTCAGGAAAGGGTAACATGAATTTAGAAGTCCAAAACATATTGACCAATTTATCTACAGCAGATTTAAGTGCTTCATTTTGCTGCAGGTCGAACCAAGGAAATTCCTAGACAACATCACTTTGAGTTTTTAAATACACGTGCAATTGGATATTGGAGAAAGGCAGCTGTTGTAAGCTGGCTGGTGAGTGGCGCAGTTCTTTCCTATTAAGCTCAGCTAAGGAGTAAGGCTGTAATTGCTACATCTGTTGATACAATTGCTCATTTAGTTATTATGTCTTAGTTGCAGATATCATTCTTCAAACAGTTTTATGGTTCTGTGACCAAGTCAGATTACATAGCACTTCGACAAGGATTTATAATGGTTAAGTTCCTCTGAAATTATCTCTAGTACTTCCTAAATCATTTCAAAGTTTGCTGCTGTGTATAATACTAGTTATTTTCATGTTTTTTTTTTTCCTCTTTTTTCAAGCAGGCTCATTGCCCTAGAATCACTAGTTTTGATTTTCACAAGTACATGTTGAGGACACTTGAATGGGATTTCAGAAAGGTTGTTGGCATAAGGTAACCACAAAAAACATTGCAGATCCTAGAAACACTCAATTGAATTTTTATTAACAATATATCAACTAATATCAAATGATCAGGTGGTACCTGTGGCTATTTCTTGTCCTCTTCTTGCTGCTGAATATTGAAGGTAATCTGAATCTAGTGCTGATTCTTCTTGAATCATAGTAAACAGTAATAGAATTTCTAACAAGTCCCTTGTCTGTGTTACAATTAATGCAGGATGGCATTCATACTTTTGGTTGGCGTTTTTACCATTAGTTGTAAGTGAATATGCGATTCCGTTACATTCCATCAAGTTCTTTTAGACATTAACCTAATCTTTGTGAGTTGGGTGGAGTGACAGCTTCTACTTTTGGTGGGTGCTAAGTTAGAACACATTATCACCCGCTTGGCACAAGACGTTGATCTAAAGAGAAGGTTGGGTCAAGACGCAGGACGAGTGAAGCCTTCTGATGAATACTTTTGGTTTCAACGCCCGGCCATTGTTCTTAATTTGATTCACTTCATTTTATTTCAAAATTCATTTGAGATTGCTTTCGTCGTCTGGATTTGGGTATGTAAGCAAAGTCTAATTCACCAATGACTATAAATTTCAAAGCATCTACGTACTTGATCAACGCAGTCAAGTTGTTCAATTTCTATCGATGCAGTGCACATATGGATTCCAATCATGCATTATGGAAAAACTTGGTTACATCATCCCGCGACTTATCATAGGGTAAATCACCGGTCATTCTCCTTCATACTATTAATAGAACAGTGGCTTGTTTGCTGATATTGTTGTTACATTTCTTGCTTATTATGCAGTGTGATTGTTCAGGTTCTCTGCAGTTACAGCACATTACCTCTGTATGCCATCGTGACTCAGATGGGCGGACAGTTCAAGAAAGGGATTTTCGATGATTTTGTACAATCATCTTTAGACGTCTGGATAGAAAATACAAAGAGTAAGGGGGAAACAAGCAAGAGGCAAGGCTCCATCGAAGGTTCCAAGAGTCAGGGTGATACAAGCAACAGGCAGAGCTCCGTTTCAGATGCCACTGGAACACAGATGATGATGATGACCCAAGAGACCAATGAAAATGCTCATGTTGCTCAAGAAATGCTTCCTATTGAAGAAACAACAATATCTATAACTAAGCTCTCTTCTGTGCCGTAAGTTTTTCCCATTCGTACAAATTCCAAGAATGTTATTTGTCACAAAACTCAGCATTTCATCCCAAGATTCCCTTTTGCAGACAGAAAGTTTAGTGTGTTTCAATGTACAATGAGATATAATTACAAGTACTATGATAAAATGTGGCTTGCACTAAAACGGGGAACAAATAGTATGCTTGGTACCTATTTGCTTAGATGCCTTTTACAACTAATACAATACAACATTCGGTCGGTGAACCTTCTTCCCCACAACCCTTTTTCTTTTCTGTTCTCTATTTTTGCAGTTGCATAGATCAGACCTAAAACCACCCAAAGAAAACGAAAAAAAAAAAGAATTACAACCAACATCAAGGAATGTAATACCCCTGTTAACATACCTAACTTTTTACAGATACTAAAATAATCTGTCCAGGGCGCAAGCTACAATGATAAAGATGAGGAAGTCGGGTGCTTGGGTCTTTCAAGTGGAAGCTTATTCATTTCAAAACCGCTAACGGTGGAAGTAGAGGTTTCTTCTCCATTGACCTCTCCTCTTTCAAGCTCCTTCAAAGCTCTTTTTGCATACACAGTAAAAGCAATAATGGTAAGAACTGCAATAATGAAGGAAATAATGTTGTACACAATCTCTACAGTAGTCAAGTGATAGTTCCCATACTTCACATCTGCTAATGTCCGTATTAATCGACCACTGCAACAAATGTAAAGCAGATTGCATAATAAGACACATGGCAGATAAAGTTGTGTCAGCAATTTCGTAATTAGACTAACTCAAATTAAACCCATGGATATTTTCAGGAAAAAAGATTCTTTTTCATAAAATAATCCCAAGAACAGACCTATAAATGTAAATGAAAGCTTCTGGCACCATTCCAGCAACTGACCCACATAAATAAGGCCAAAACCTCATACTTGTAACAACAATTGCATAGTTGAAAATTGTGTATGGAAATGGGGAAACCCTAAAGAGAGCAACCACTTGAAACTGATGGAACCAGCTTCCTTCTGCAGCAAGTCTAAGCATAGCTGCCTTCTGGGGCCACCTCTTCAACCATTGCTGCACATTCAACCAAAGACACACATAAGGGCCACTCAATTGCAAAAGCAGACAATAATTCATTCGCAGTTAAAGCCGTCGAAATCTTACTTGGATGCGGTCACGGAACAGCAGTCCAATCCAATAGGGAAGGACCATACCAATAGTTGTACCAACCATAATTATCACAAATCCCAGACCATAACCGAAAATCATACCAGCTAACCACATTGAAGGGCCGGAAGGTATTAAAAATACAGGGAACAAGGCCAAAGAAGCAATGAGCACTATGGCAAGAACAGGACGACCAAAGGCAGTAGCTTCCCATTGCATGACTGGGAAAAGAACCTGCAATAAATGGATTAAAGTTTCAGAATCAAAATTAATATCAAGCATATACATGGCAAAGATACTCTAATCAGAAAGGGACATGCCATGTTTGACATACTATAAACTTGCAGGGATTTTAAAAAAACACGTGAGAGTTAAAACAAAATTTGAAAAGTTTTCACACTATATGACAAAGGAAAGAAAATGAGTCCACTATTTTATTTCACAGAACCTTATAATAATATTTTTGTTTTTTCAACTTAAAATTCCTTCAAGAAGATGCTCATTTTATGTTTCCGGCAGAATAATTCGTTTTGGAGGCATAGGTAATTTTGAGATGTTTCCATGTAAAAAATTTAGCTAGCCAATCAGGAAATTATCAACTTCAAATATCCAGTGCGTCCCTGAGTCCCAACAACCCTGAAATCCCTCAATTTTCATTGTTACTGGATGAAATTCTATCTATAGGAAAGTAAAGATATTTTCTTAGTAAGCATAACAATTTGACATCAAACCATTATAGAGCTTAATGAAACAAAACTGATAAATAATCAGAAACAGACATTGTTAATTCCATTCTCTGAATTGTTTTACTCCTGATCATTTTTAAAGTGGAAAGAACTAAAATAAACATCATACCAAATCAACTTCAAATTATTCACATGACATCATGCAACTCACTGTATTAAGTTTTAGAGCTTGAATGTTTTATACATATGCACAGTAGATCCTCATTAAATTAATACTCTATAAAAATTGATAGCCTCTACTAAATAATAGTTTTTGTCGGTACCGACTTGGAGCCAATGTGATAAATTAATAATTCGATGAATCTTATTTTTCTATAGGACCCAATTAATATATTATAAATATATATATATATATATAAATGCTTTACGAATTTCATAGGTCATTATTCCTTTCTTAAGACCTTTCAGATGAGAAGCCATTGTTTTATTCCATGCGCTATATTAAGAGAAATGAGAGAGATCGACTAAATATATTGCCTAAAAAAAGTATTCTATGATAAGTTACTGTAATTGTGATCCAGCTATGCAATCCAGCCAAAGGATTATCAAGTGATTGATTCGCTCAATCAAGATCAAATCAAAATCATATCATACAACTTGACAGAATCACTACATTCTCTAATTATACTACCTCTATAATTCACAAAAATTCTTATTATGAACGTGATATTATCATTATATATTAATAAATTATTAATTTATCAATAAATTTTATCATAAAGTAATAAAATTTATCGATATATTTAATATTCGCTAAATTAATAGATTTTCCATGGTCTCAAGACTATTAATTTATTGAGGTTCTACAGTATGCAAAAGAGGGCAACAACTAAATAAAGTAATGTACAAATTGAAGTTACGTTTAATGACAACATCATCAATGGTGAGTGAAAACAAGAAAAGTGATACAATGGTAAGAGCGAGAGAAAGAGCAAGAAATACTAACAGTAGGTACCTTCTCGAAAAGAAAAGGGACTCCCCATTTGAGGAAAATGAGAATTATTATAACAAGAAGAATGCATAATGCTAAGGTTCTGATCCAGCGGATCAGTGATTTAGTCCTTGTTTCTGGCTGAGGTTGTAAGGTGTCAGCTTCAGCAGGCCTTGGTTCATCAGATATAACCAGCCTAACATATTCACTGTCTTCCTTAACACGATGCACAGAGTTCTCACTGTGTTGCCCCAAGTCCTCAGATGAATTGGGCATCTGTATCAAGACACAGAAGGTTGTTGTATGAACAAAAACTACAACTAAAGCATCAAGTGGCTTGATGCAAGCATACACAAATAAAATGTCTTGACATCAACACATGCAAAAACTGTTGTCAAATCGACTAGTCGAAGTCTGATATGACAAATATAGTTGAAAAAATAAAACCCGGGTGAGGCTTGAAAAGCCAGAAACCTAGCTCTTCCAAAATCCCACCCAAAAAGAAGAAAATAAACTTAGAGTGGTTTGCAGTTTCAAGAACCCTCAAAAGTTCGAAATAAGTAGAAGAGTTCAATTAATGGGTATAGAAACAAAAAAATGAAACTTCAAAATACTGTTGTATCTGTTTAAAGCTAAAATTCCTACAAACTTAGCTCAAAAAGATGATTCTTTTCGGTTTCTAGGCAAAGCATAAAAGAGATGGCTGCTCATATATTCTATCTACTAGTTTGATAATAGAATAAAATTAGGTTGTTTGCTTCCTAATTCAATGAATCGGGTTTCTAATTAGTTAGCAAGAACTGAAACAAAAAAAAAGGAAATTAAAAATTGCAAGAGCTTCAAAGAGAAGTTTGATTGAAATAGATTAAAAGAATAAAAATATTTCACCTCTTGCTCTTAGTTTGAGGCCGTGGGAGATGCCGCCGGCAAGCCGATGATAGAGATAAGCGATAGAGGCTCCAACGGACGGGTGGGTAGGTGGGTGGTTATGGTTGGTGAATTCGATACGATTACCTTAAAACTTTTTCAAAACTTTAAATTAAATTAGAACGCCCACCACCTAACGGCCACGGGGGCTACAGTTTAGACTGACCTTACACCAAAAGCAATGCCCAATGCCTCTCCCCTCCCTCTTACTCTTTGTGCTCCACGCCAGCAGCACTCATGCAAATCGTATTCCTTTCTCCTGGAACCGAATTTCATCCTCATTTTCATTTAATTTAATAATCTGAACACAAATTTATTTTTTACACGTGTCCAGTAAGGAAACACTTTTTTCTTTTTCTTTTTTTTTTAATAGAGTCCTATGCGGAAAATTCTTGTCAAAATAAACGAAAAAAGCAGTATTTATCGCTTAAATTTATTGTATCTAGAAAGTCAAATCAATGCATTTTTCTAGTCAACAAATTTATTTTTATTTAACGTCAAAGATTTATTCCTGATGTGAGGGCATAAAAAATTAAAAAATAATAATTCTTAAGATATATTCCATAATTCGTGAGATAATACCATTCGGGACCTTCAATTTCTAGCAATAACACCCAAGTCCCTGTCATAATTCTTTGTTCCATATACAATCTTTGAACTTTTAGGATCGTTTGAAATTATTTTTGGAAGACTTAAAATTAATTTTAAAAAGATAAAAGTTGAATTAGCTACAGCTAGCCTTGGCATATTTATAAGGATCCTAAGGACTATCATAAATACGGCACAATTATGGTGTATTTATTAAACAGAAATTAGAATTAGTAGTAATGAGAATGGGCTGAAATTAGAATAGAAAATGGAAATAAGAATAAGTTGTTTATTTGGGTTGTAGGAATCGGAATCGGAATAAGCCGAATTATTTCAAGTTACTAAAATACCCTTCGTTTATAATAATAATAATAATAATAAATAAAATAATAAAAATTAATAGATTTTAATAAAATAATATTAAAATAATAATAACGACGTTATTATTATTTTAGTATTATTTGTGATTATTATTATTATAAAACTGATATTTATCAAAATTTAATAATGATAATAATAAATAAAATAATATTAATAAATATAATAATAACATAATTAAAAAATAACTATAATAATAATAATAACAACAGCAACATTTAATTAATAATAAATAATAAATAAATAATAAAAATTAATAGATTTTAATAAAGTAATATTAAAATAATAATGATGACATTATTATTATTATTTTAATATTATTTGTGATTATTATTATTATAAAAATGATATTAATTAAAAATTAAAATTAATAAAATTAAATAATAATAATAATAATAATAAATTAAATAATAAAATTAATAATAATAAATGTTAGTAATGATAATATTAATAAATATAATAATAACAATAATTAAAAATAACTATAATAATAATAATAATAATAACAACATTCAAATAATAATAATAATAAATAAAATAATAAAAAATAATAGATTTTAATAAAATAATATTAAAATAATAATGACATTATTATTATTATTTTAATATTATTTATTATTATTATTATAAAAATGATATTAATTAAAAATAAAATTAATAAAATTTAATAATAATAATAATAATTAGAATAATAAAATTAATAATAATAATAATAAATGTTAATAATGATAATATTAATAAAAATAATAACAACAATACATAATAATAAATAAAATAATAAAGTTAATATAATAATAATTATAATAATGACATTTAAATAATGATAAATAATAATAAATAATAAATTTTATAAAATAATATTAAAATAATAATAATGACATTAATGATAGTAATACTAACAATTAAATAATAAAATTAATAAATTTTGATTATAATAATAATAATGAAATTAATAATAATAATAATAATTTAAATAATAAATTTAAATAAATTTTTTATAACAACAACAACAATAATAATAATAATATATTATTATTATTGTCAAATAAAATTATTATTATTATTATCATCATCATTAGAGGACCTATTTGTAAATAATATAAAATTTTAGGTTATTTTCATAATTTTGCAAGGACTAAAATATAAAAATGTCAAAACTTGAATGAAGGCATTTTCGAAATATTGAAATGTTAGTAGGGTTATAATTGGAAGTTCAGGGAATAGGAATCTCATTCCCAACTCCCCCCATGGGAATCACAATCTGAGGAATAATTCTCAAATTTTTGTGGGACCCACATAATTGATTCTCATTCCCAATTCAATTTTAGCAAGTAAACAAAGTATTGATTCTCATTCCAGCATTCTCATTCCCATTCTCCCAAAGTAAACAAACCATTAATTGTTTGTTTTTCACAATCATTGGCTGATGTTGATAGCACATCCAGAAAAGAACCTTACGTTCAGAGCAATTACCTGAAAAGTCCAACCCAAAGCTTACAAGATCACTAATTAAGGGCTAGTTTAGTAATGTTGTAGATTTTAAAATAATTGCTGTTAGCTGTACTGTAGAAATAATCAGCTGTGAAGAGAATCAGTTAAGTGTTTGGTAAATTTTGTTTTCAGAAGTACTGTGAGTTTTAAAAGTAGTTGTGGGTGTTTGGTAAATCTTACTGTTAAACTGCTGTAAACAAGCAAATGACTAAAATAGATATAATGTAGGATGAAATTTATTTACACATATAAAAACATGTACATACAATATTTTTAATTGTGTATTATAATAATTTAATTAAAATAAAATTTGTACTATATTGATTTTATTTCTTTTATTTTTTTATAATAAAAATTTATTAAAATATTGATTTTATTTTTAATTTGAATAAGGATAGCTTTGGGTTTAAATAATAATTAAAAGGATATTTATGGAATTGTATTAAAGGATAAAATTGATTCTCAAAATCAGAATCTAAAAGCTACTCCTTGCATACTTTTCAAAATCAGCTTCTCCTATAGAAGATTAATGAAAAAACAGAATCGATGATTATGTTGTTCAAAATTATAAGAACCTTCAAGATTTGGATGTTCATAAAAAAATTTATAAACATAAGAGAAGATTTAAAAAGAAGAAATTCTTCAAGATTAATAAAAAATATTATAAGAAAAATAAATATAAGAAAAATTTCTTTAAAAGGAACAAATATGAAAAATCTAAGGTAAAAATGCCTAAAAAATATAAATGTTGGTTATGCAATGAAGATGGACATTATGCAAATGAATGTCTCAAGAAAAAAAAAATTAAACACTTAAATGTTTGAAGGTTTTGAAGAATTAGAATTAATCACTAATAGTAAAGATGTTAGTGAAAATGATAGCATATACTATCTGTCTAATAAAACTTTAAGTACTTCAGAATCAGAATGAGTATAGAAGAAATAGATAATAAAGATTTATATCAGGATGAAGAAATAGAAGAACAAGGTTCTTTCAATAAAGAATTAATCTTTGATTAAAAAAAATATCTAAAGATTAATAAAAAAGGATTAGAGACATCTATGACTTTAGTTAATAGATTAGCACAAGGAATAGCTAACATGGTGAAAAGAAAAAATATAATGTATTTTGGTGCTACTGTAAGAGAAGAACCAATTGACATTAGGCACGCAAGAGGAAATATAAATATACCATTGTTATTAAAATATGATATAAAAGAAAAAATCAATAAAATTAGACCTAGTGATAGGCATAAAATTGGATATATTCATATTGGAGAAATCCAAATTATGACGAAATCTCATTTCAGAGAAGGAATTGATAGTCCAGTAAATCTTGTTGTACTAGATAATAGAGTGAAAGATAGAAAACATGCACTGCTTGAAGTAATTCAAGGAAATCATAATTATAAGAAATTAATATTTAAGATAAATCCTAAATATTATATAAGTCTTAGAAATAGAAATATAAACAAAACTTTAACTTTATGTCATGATTTTAAATACTTTGATATAATGTATGATGTATCATATCCATATAGCATAACCTATGCCATAGAATATGCATTAATAAATTCAGCTAACAGTGAAATGTTTGCTGATAAAAATTTATAGAAATAGACAAACTTTTTAATAAAGTTGGAAAAATACAACCCCTTGAATTATTAAGAGAAATCGATCTACTAGAAAAATGGGAAATAGATTTAAGGAGTCAACATACTGTAATTAAAGGAAATACCTCTAGGACTATAGAATACACACCGGAAGGTAAAATAATTATAAGAAGTAGAGAATCCATCTCTATACCTAGAAGAGATCTAAATTTAAGTGGAATGCAAAGTTCTACAAGATGTAGCCATCCTATAATACCACCATCACATGAAATATTAACAACTGTTAGAAAAAATAATCAAAATCTAAAAATTAAAATTGAATATAATAATGAAAAGTCATGGCATGAGACTTTTGCTATCCTGGATACTGGAGTTGCAAAATTTTATGTGGATGTTAAGATGATTAAATATTTAGATAAAAAGATTCTAATTGAACCAGATACATATGTAGGGTATAATGGAGAAAAAAAAACATTAAACCAATACAGTGAAATACTATTAAAGATTAAAGGTTGTGAAGAAGAGGAACAACGGCAATGGAGCAGTGTTGTCACATAGCACAGTGCCTGACGGGCTATGGAGTCGGACGATGCAGTGGTGGTGATGCTTTGGTTTGCGCGACACGGTAGTTGACTCTCAAGTATAAGAGTGTCTATTTATAATATAGTTCGGTGAGTCTGAGGTCGATCCACAGGGAAAAAATTTAATTTATTTATTTTTATTTTATTTAAGAAAAGAAAAGAAAATTTAAATATACACAACTTAATTTGAGTGAAAATAAACTATGAAATAAATTTTGTTAGAGTTACGGATCCACTCTTAGTAGTAAATATAATTTAATAAATTCTTTTTACCATATTTCTTTATTGCCCAAAAGATTAATTATATAAATTATCATTATTTTCCCATTAATTTTATTATGGATTAACTACTTAGTGTACCAAAATTTAACTTGTGTACAATAAGTCAAAATATCATTTTACCGTACTTTATATCAAGATATTAAGAATTTATTGTGCGTGCCAAACTCCCTTGTTTGTCTACAACAAATCAAAATTTCAAAAAAAAATTATATGGATAATATTAATGAGAACGTAA
This sequence comes from Clausena lansium, assembly GCA_030449835.1. Classification (NCBI taxonomy): domain Eukaryota; kingdom Viridiplantae; phylum Streptophyta; class Magnoliopsida; order Sapindales; family Rutaceae; genus Clausena; species Clausena lansium. Next base: position 184,442 of record JASUUF010000146.1, on the reverse strand, counting down.
TTTAATTTATATAATTAAAAATATAATTTGATTAAATCATATTTTCTTACTAAGAGATTCACCGTATTCTAACTATTTTTATTTAGCTAAACATAATTGAAATAAAAAAAATATTTGAAATTAAATTACAGATAGTTAAAAGAAAAAAAAACAACTAAAAATTGAAAATAAAACTAAATTTATTTATGAAATTAATTTACTAAATATTACAAAGAGAGATGAGGAGAGAATTTGGGGAGAAAGAAGTAAAGAAAGATGTGTTGAGATGTGTTCCCCCCCCAATTTAAACTAATCCAGAATTAATCCACACCATACACTTAATTAAAACCTAATTAATCATAACCTTACATTTTTCCCACTAATCGAACGTAAAAGACTCATTAATCAAACATAAACCTAACCCAATTCAATCAATCACACCTAATTATTCCACTAATAATTATCACACCTAACATAGTAAAAACTTATAATTTTACAATTACTACACTTAACATAGTAAAAAAAACTTATAATTTTACAACAAAAGTATCGGATCCTCTTCGACAATGACCTAGCTTTTCGGACCACCGAAATCCAAATTTGACATTCGTTTATTGTTTGGAGCCTCGAATTACATGAAATTATTATTTTTATCTAATAAACACACAAAAATACAAACTATCAAATATTTAAAATCATAATTAGAAATTCATAATATTTTATATAATTGCAAATGTAAATCATAATATAAGCACAAAATAACATTTTAATCCCTTAGTAAACATACAATTTTTAACACTAATCACACCCCCCAACCAACTTATTGCTAGTCATTGCATGTGAATTTTGTAAATCTTAATTTAATATAGCGCTTCTATTGCTAGGGATTAAATTAAGATTGACAAAATTCACATGCAAGTAAATAGTTGTTCATCTATCCTCTAAACTACCAAATAAATAAATTCTCGTAAATTTCTTTACTTTAACTTTTTGTCATTCACTTATTATCCAAGATATCACCAAACTTTTTTTTGTACTCAAGAAATTAACACAATACTTATGGGGCTTCATTAAAAGAAAACAAGACTTTTGTTCCAAAGATTCATCAGAGATACTATCTTGATTAGGCAGTAAATTATTCACAAAATTCATAAAATAACATTTTTAATGCATCTAGTGAGCTTTGGGCCAGTGACTCCCAGATCAGTTGGCCTTAGGGCACTAGATGTTGAGACACCCTTACAGACTTAATTACTCGGGTTTTAGATATAGTGAAATTAAACACATTCTTTTTTTTTTTGAAATATATACATTTTCCGCTACCTTGATATTAACTCCAATGAATCAAAAGAACCAAATTATTGAAAAATTTTAACTTACAACCCACTAGTATGCATCATAGTGTGTGTATATGAAGAATGATTTAATAATAACTGTTTAATGAATAAATGAATTAATTAGTGATAATAAAATGGAGAATTCACAAATTTGAGTAATTTAAAGAAAATGGAACAAAAATAACTTACTATGATTTTCAAAATCAGAATATAATACAAACTGGACTATTAGGATGTGTATCAAAAGTAGTGACTCTTTACACAACCATACAAGGCAATAAAATTTTTTTTGTTGTTTTGGATTTTTTTTAAAACATAAACAAACACACATATTTACAATTTACGTCGACTATCCTCACCCCCCAACCTAATATAAACATTATCATTATTATTACATAATTTAAAGATACACATGCAAAATGGTAAATAAAATAAAATAAAATAAAGAAAACATAAATAATAAAAGAAGAATTAAGGAATCATATTTGAATTTGCTGCAAACGCTTAAAAGAAGATGACAAAGAACATGACAACGTCAATTTTTTTAAATTTTTTACTTTTTTTTTAAAATATAACTCTAAAACTAATAAGATTTGTTTCTAGAGTCATTATACTCTATATTCTGCCGTCTTCGACTCAAATTATCCAAAGTTAGTTTTTACAACAAATACTTTTAAAATATCACCAGGACTGAGACATTCCACAACTGTCAACTATTCACCCCCCAACCTAATTGAGACATTGTCCTCAATGTCTTAAATGAAAAAAGAAGAGTTTAAAAGACATCACTTGAACATTGCAGAAGCTTGGCTCATAATTCAAAAGTAAACAGAAAAAAAATAGTAAAAAGAAAAAGCAAACAGTAATAAAATCACACTATTTAAAGCGATAATGCAAAAGATAAAAGATTATTAAAAGTAAAAGGATATTTACTGGTAGTTGCGACTGTGGCTCACATCTTCCTCTGGTTTTACATCAGTAACGGCTTGAACACTCTCTATAGATTGATGATAGACTTCCCATCTATTTTTTTTATAAATTGGCAAACATGGTCATTTTGTGTCAGATTCCCAAGACTAAACTGTGCACTTTATTAATCAATATTTAATGGGTCATTCAAATTGATTTCGGTGTCTTCTTCACGTGGTTGGTATTCCATATATGGTTTTAATCTTTGACCTTTTACTTTAAATATGATATCATTATTTAGATTCTCAATTTCTATGGCCCCACATAGATATACATTTTTAACAACAAATGGGCTACTCCACCTTGACTTTAACTTTCATGGAAACAAATGAAGACGAGAATTATTAAGCAACACTTTTTAACCAATTTCAAATGTTTTTCGAAAAATCCTTTTATCATGAAAAGCTTTGGTTTTAGCCTTAATAATTCTTGAATTTTCATATGCATCATTCCTTAATTTGTCAAGTTCATTCAATTGCAATTTACTTACATTACCAACATAATCAAGATTTGAATTAAAAACTTTAATAGCACAAATTGATTTATATTCAGGTTTTGGTTCATCCACTTCCGTCGTCTTTTCAAGTTGTATCATGTTTCTAAAGCTCAATTGGCTACTGTCAGCTTCAGACACCTACGTAGAATCAAGTATAGAGTATGTGTTAGTAGTATTACATTCTAATTCCTTACTTGATTGAGATGAACTTGCAAAACAAAAAGAGTTTGTAAATTTCTCATCCTGAATGTGTTCCTCGATGATTGGTTCAATATCTTTATTTTCATTATCTTCGTCTTCTTTATCTCAAGGTTGTTCACACATGTTAAACACATGGAGTTCTAACTTCATATTGCCAAAGAATAAATTCATCACTCCATTCTTGCAATTAATCAAAGCATTAGCAGTAGTTAAAAATAGTTGACCTAATATGACAAGAATTTGCTTGCATACATTAGTAATTGGTTCAGTTTTCAAAATAATAAAAGCTACAGGATATATGAATTTATCAACTTGGACCAAGACATCTTCAAGTATCCCTTTTGGTACTCTAATTGACCTATCATCAAGTAAAAAAGTGGTAGAGGTAGGTTTTAACTCACCAAAATTGAGCTGTTGATACACTAAATATGGAAAGTAAATTGACACTAGCACCAAGATCAAGTAAAGCATGTACAATTTAATGGTCCCCAATAATACAAGAAATAGTTTGACAACTAGGATATTTATATTTCAAGGCATTATTAGTTAAAGGAATGGAACTTACTTGCTATACTAGAAAGGCTTTCTTTTGCACCTAATGTTTTCTTTTACAGTACACAGATCTTTAAAAAATTTAGCATAAGATGGTACCTATTTAATGACGACTAGCAAAGGAATGTTGACTTTCACCTATTTGAAGACTTCATAAATCTCTGGGTTGTGGTTTGATTTCTTTGGCTTAATCAATGCTTGAGGGAATGGGGGTATAGCCGTATAGGAGGAGAGTTGGTTATTTCTTCATATGTTAAAGGTTTGTCGGACTCTTCCTTACTCTTAAAAATTAACTCTTTACTAATTTTACGAGGATCAAGAATGTCTTTTTCGACAACTTTACCACCACGAAGGGTTATAACCGATTTGACTTGACTCATGTTTTGGTTTCTAGTACTACCCATTTGAGGATGTTGTTGACTCTTGAGGTTTGGTTCAAGTTAAGAAGAAAACTTACCTTTTTTATGAATGCGAAGGTTATGTAAGTTTGAGATGGTATCTATCAAATTGGTCAAGGTTTGCATAGTTTGGTTTTTGATTGACTCTTGTTTTTCAAATGAATGCAATGTATATTCAAGAGTTTTTGTTAGTGGTGGAACACAAAGTGGGTAACTCTGAGAATTTTGAAAATTCTGACATGGAGGAGTTGGTTGTGAAGGTTGTTCATGATTGTCATTTCTCCAACTGAAATTTGGGTGGTTTCTCCAACCAGAGTTGTAGGTCTGTGAATATGGATTAGGATTTGGCCTTTTGAAATTGTCTATGACATTTGCTTGTTCATGCAAACTTTATTTCAAAGTTGGCAAGGTTAGACAATCATGCGTAAAATGGTCAGTAATACTGCAAACATGACATGATATATCTTAAACAGATTTAATATGATCATTCTTTTTCGACTCTAAATCTTCGACTTTTCTAGCTAAAGATGCAAATTTGGATTGAAGGTCATGATCTTCTCTAAGGTTGTACATGCCTTCACCAGATGGAGATGGTTGGGGTTTACTTGTTCACTTATAAGAACCAACAATATCTGTTGTGCAAATTTTATTGAACTCGCAAGCGTACGAATCTATTATGGAATAGATTAATAGTGACAAGTGTCGATCCTACGAGGAGGTGGATTTTAATTGAGAGTAGAATTAATTTTCTAATTGGGTAATTTGATTCAAGGTGAAGGTATTGAAATATTTTATCTTAAAATTTAAAATAAAATTGTGGGAATAAACTATTGTTGAAACTATGTAAATAAAGTGCTCGGGTCTCTAGATTTGCACTCAACAATGCACCGTGGGCTTAATATTCATTATTAGTGCCAATTAAATTGTGAGGGCGGTTTCCACTCCTCATGAATCTCTCTCTAATAAATATGGTGCTAAGTGCTTATCATGCCAAATAGTAATAACCTTACACTCGGGAGACGGTATACTAGTGCAAAATCTAGACAAGATTATTATTATCTATCGACAAAAAGTCAAAACAACCACATAAATAAAAAAGAAAGAGAAAGTAAATTTACCAAATTATGCCCATGGAACATGTTGAGGCTTCACTTTCAACCCAAGCTTGAAAGAAAATCAGCTACTCATAATTGAACTAGGGGTAAAATTGGTATTTTATTAAAATACGTAGAAAATACAAGATAGAGAAGGAATTACATAAAATGGACTCCAAAAATTGATTCAGGGGTGTCAAATTAAGTGATGAGCCCTCCTTTTATAGATACAATGAGTAAAATCATTACTATTGGATGAAAACAAATTAGACGCACAGGATTGCGCCATGTGCGTCCAATTTCTTAGAACACATCATAGTCAACGCCAGATTAGTTTTTTGGTCCAATAATATGCTGTCATGTCATCGGTCAACACCACATCAGCATTTCAATCGAATAGGATGTTGCCACATCATCAGGCAATACCACATAGTCAGTCAATGCCACATCATTGGTCCAATAGAATACTGCCATGTCATCGGTTAATGCCACATCATTGTATAGTATATGTAAACTGTACTGTACATGTAAACAGTGCCGTTTATCCTTTTATGCTCCTACTAAAGTTTTCAACTGTTCTAAGTTAAAAAATACTGTCCGTTTTGTTGTCTGATCTCTCATTCATTGTGAAATGACCATAATACCCCTAAAATGCATAAAATATTTAATTATAATAAAACATACACAATTAAAGTACAAGAGACTTAAATACATAAAAATAGGGATGTTAGTGAGACTTGGAATGTAAAACGACAAATTTTCCCTTATAAATACACACTTTCTAGCACTCAATAATGTCCCAGTGTTGTGCATTTTCAGCTAATTGGTCAAGATAATCTAATGCATCTTCAAGACTTTTATCTCTAAATTCACCATTACACATCATTTTGATAACCTGTCTATTTTGAGATGTTAGTCCCTCATAGAAATATGACACTAATCTCCATGTTTCAAAACCATGGTGTGGGCAAATGTTAAGCCTTATACCTATCCCAACACTGGTAAAGAGTTTATCCTGCCTTTTAAGTGAAAGTGGTGATTTGCCTTTTGAAGGAATTTGTTCTGTGGGATGGAATATTTTTTTTCAAAAATTACTCTTGCATGTTATTCTATGTTCTTATTGATTCAGATTTAAGGTCTTGTAGCTAAGTTTTAGCTTTATCTTTTAGTGAGAAAGGAAAAGGCTTTAATCGAATTATGTTCATGCTATAATTTTGGTCTGTGTATGTATTACAAACTTCCTCAAAATCTCTTAAATGCAAGTATGGATTCTCAGATTCTAAACCGTGAAATGTTGGTAAAAGTTGGATAATACATGGTTTGAAATTGAATCAAGATGCTTCGGGAGGAAATTCTATACACGAGGGTGCTCCAGTTCTGGTTGGATTCATGTAGTCTCTCAATGTTCTTGGTTGATTCTGATAATGTGCTTTATGTTGAGATGGTTGTCTCCTTGATCAATTTGAGGATTAAATTGGGCCAAAATAATTTCTCCTTAGGATTTCTTCTACGATTGGTGGTGGTGATTGAGATCTACGAATTAACCTACCACTTGCAGTTCGTGACCAACATCTCATGCAATGATGATGATGTGTGTTTGTGTGAAATTATGTGATACACAAACAAATGAGCAAAATAAATGAAAATTACACAAATTAAAAAAATAAAACAACCTGAAAATTAAATTAAAAAGTAATATAAATGTACAAGAAAAAAATGTAAAATAATAAATAAACAAACTGGGAATTAAATGTGCAAAAAGATAAATATACAAAAAAATCAAAATTACATATGCAATAAAAATAAATAAACTGAAAATTAGATAACAGTTCAGGCGGTAGAACCGACCATATATATGAAATAAAATAAATGCGAAAATTAAATTGTAAAGGAAAATTAAATAACTATTCTGGCGATAGAACTGGCCATATAAAATAATAAAACAAAAAAAATGCGAAATAAAAATTACTCAAATTAATATACAAGAAAATTAACAACAACTGAAAATTAGATAACAAAAATTAAATAACAGTTCAGGCGGTAGAATTGACCATATATATGAAATAAAATAAATGCGAAAATTAAATTGCAAAGGAAAATTAAATAACAGTTCAGACAGTAGAACCAACCATATAAATAAAATAAATCAAATACAAAAATTAAATTGCAGAAATTAAAAAGAAGGAAAAAGGAAAAGAATACTTAGCTCAACATGCAGTGTCTTTTTCTTTTTTTCAAATTTTAGAAATTACCAACCAATTAAATTTAAATTTAAAAGTCCAAGTCTATGTCCATGTCCAAATTAAGTCCAAATTGAGTCCAAAAGTTCAAGTTATAAGTCTAAGGGGTTGTGCGTTTTTTATCTGAAGTCTGAATTTTAATTTTTTTCAGAAATTTACAATTTTTATTTTTTTTTGTTTTCTATTACTTATATCTGATTATAAGATGTTTAGGTCTGAATGAAAAAAGTTAATATTGTGACTTTTATCTGAATGACAAAACGTCTTAATATTCTCTCTCATTAATACCCATATTAAATAAATTTATTTTATATTATATAAATTATCCTTCTATTTTTTTATTTATCCTTTTTTTTTGGTTATATAAGTGTATTCAACAATTTTTTTTTTTTGTGAATGAGAATTTTAAACATAATTGAACTTTAGGTGAATGTATTTTACAATACGTCAATCTCTTTATATTTATATTTACCATGTCTATAATAGATTTTGAATTTTTTAGGAAAAAAGCCACCCAGACCCCTAATGTTTGCTTAAATGGTCACCTAGACCTTAGTTTCATAAATGGTCACACAAACCCCCTTAATTTTATAAATGACTATTGTAATCTTTGATTATAACTACCCAAATATAAATATAATAATAAGATAAAAATAATAAATAAATATCATATGATACAAATAAAATATTACAATAAGTATAATTAATAAAACAATGTATATAATGAAAATTAATTTTTAATATTAAGTGATTGTTAGTCCATTCTGATGGATTTTATTAATGCTAAAATCTATTAATTCAAAAATTGACATTAATATAGACATAATTAAAAAAATATTGTAAATAAAATAATATAAATTTTATAAAAGAATATAAATGTTAATTGTTAGGTATAATTATGTTAATATTATTAATATGTCAAATATATTTTATTATTATTAAAAGAATATAACAGATTAATAATGTTAAAAATAACTTCTTTAATATTCAAAACAATTTATAAAATTTATCTTATTTTATAATATTCAAAACAATTTATAAAATTTATCTTATTTTATATACTATATTATATTATTTTAATTTATAATTATATTTATTATAGAAGTTTATTTATAGTCAATTATATTGGATTGTTGTAATTAAGGGTATAATAGTAAAAAAGGGGTCTGTGTGACCATTTATGAAATTAAGGGGGTCTATGTGATCATTTAAGCAAACCTTGGGGGTGTGGGTGGCTTTTCCCCATTTTTTTAATATATTAATTTTAATTTAGATGATTAAATAATTCTTGATTGACTTATGTAATTAACAATAAAAAAATATCAATATAATATACTAAAAATAGCATTATAAGTATCATATATTAATGTAAAAAAATATACATGTTAGATATATAATTAAACCGTTAGCACTATATTAAAACATTCCTCCTAGAGTAGCTGTTAATACGAATAATAAAAACTCTATTATAGTCATTTCTGTACATTCAATGTACTCCACGGATAGAGGAATACAGAGAGTTAAATATAGTAAAATAAGAAATTGAAAGATCTCGTTGAAATTGTTCAATAAAATAAATATAAGTATTGTTAATATTTATGAGGTTATATATGTCAAAATATCATAATTTATATGTTTTCTTTTAAAAAAATAAATAACTTAACATTTATATTCAGATATTGAAAAAAAAAAAAAAACAAACATACCGTTTAGATATATGTATTCAGACCTATTCAGACTTCAGCTAAATTCAGACCCATTCAGATTTTAGACAACAAAAAAAAAATGCTACCTAAATCTTATTTTTATGGGAAATTTCAGTGAGGAACCTATTTTAAAATTTTCTTCATTTTTACCGATAAAACAAATTTTAAGATAAGAAGAAGGGGGCAAATGAAAATTTACAAAACGTAAAAGTAATTAAATCGAAGATATAGAATAAAAAAAATAAAACAAAATAAATTTAACTCGACAAATAAAAATTTTCAAAAAGAAAAAGGAATTAAAAATGAAAGTTTAAAAATAAAAATAAAAATAAAGCAAAATAAATACATTTTCTCGATAATGACACCAAAAACTTTGACAAGACTCAAAAGTGTTTTACTCCTAAATACAAGTGTCTAGTTATAATATAACCTATTGAGTTTGGGGTCGATCCACGGGGATAATATTTAATTTGTTTATTTTAATTTATCTAAAAAATTGAAAATAAAATTTAAATATATGCAACTAAATTTTAGTGAAATTACGAAATTAAATTAGTTAAGGCTATGGATCCACTCCTAGTAGTAAATATAATTTAATAAATTCTTTTTATCATATTTTTTTATTGCCTAAAAGATTAATTGTATAAATTATCATTATTTTCCCATTAATTTTATTATGGATTAAGTACTTAGTGTGCTAAAATTTAACTTGTCTACAATAAGTCAAAATACCATTTTACCATACTTTATATTAGGATATTAAGAATTTATTGTGCCAAACCCCATTGTTTGTCTACAACAAATCAAAATTTAAAATTAAAATATGGATAATATTAATTAGAAAATAATTTAATTTATATAATTAAAAATAAAATTTGATTAAACCATATTTTTTTTAAGAGTTTCACCTTACCCTAACTATTATTATTTAGCTAAGAATAATTGAAAAATTATTATTATTAAATTATACATAATTAAAAATAAAAACAACTAAAATTAGAAATAAAACTAAATTTATTTATAAAATTAATTTACTAAATATTACAAAGAGAGATGAGGAGAAGAATTTGGGGAGAAAGAAGTGAAAAAAGGTGTGTTGAGGTGTGTCCTCCCCCCCCCCTTCTATTTATATTAATCCATAATTAATCCACACTATACACTTAATTAAAATCTAATTAATCATAATCTTACATTTGTCCCACTAATCAAACATCAATGACCCACTAATCAAACATAAACCTAACCCAATCCAATCAATCACACCTAACATGGTAAAAACTTATAATTTTACAATTATCACACTTAACATGATAAAAAAACTTATAATTTTACAACAAAAGTATTGAATCCTCTTTGACAATGACCTAGCTTTTCGGACCTCCGGAATCCAATTTTGACATCCATTTATCTGTTTGAAGCTTCGAATTGCGTGAAATTATTATTTTTGCCTAATAAACACACAAAAATACATAATATCAAATATTTAAAATCATAATTAGAAATTCATAATAATTTACATAATTACAAATGTAAATCATAATATAAGCACAAAATAACATTTTTATCCCTTGGTAAACACACAATTTTTAACACTAATCAATGGTGGTGGAGCTAGGGTGTCTTGTGGCAAAGCAAGCTAGTGTGGTGGTGATGGAGCAAAGCCGGTCGGCCAGCCGTGTTATTGGTGGAGAGATCTACGATGAGAGAGTTTTAAGTTCTAACGGAGTTCTTCAAATTTTTTTTTTTGGTTCTTTAAATGGTAGGAAACCTGCATAAACCCGACTCCCCCACGGGTTTAGTTTATGTGGGCATTGCTACATTATAATCTTATGTAATACAATATGTAATAAAAGCCAAACATAACATATTATTAGTTTATATAATATAAAGTTTTGATACAATGTTAAAAGGGGTGCCAAACACACCCTTAATGTATTGTATTGCAACTAATTAAAAGATTATCAAGTTGAAATAATAAAATCTCTTTTGTGAAAATAAGAGATTTGAATCCCACTCATGGATGAAGCAATTGAATTACCCTTGAGTCTTAGGGATGACAGAAATCGCCGTTGAGTCGGGGGCCTTAAGGAATTTTTCATATTTTGGGAGGGTACGAGCATGATTTTATATCCAATTTCTTATTCAGGGAAGAGACCGAAATGATTTTTTTACCTAATTTTTTATTTGGAGAAGGGATATGATGAAGTGGAATCCCCATCCTAGGGGTGTTCAAAATCCAATCCAATCTGCTCAATCCGTCTGATCCGCAAAAACCGATTCGTAAAAATCCAATATGTGGATTGATGGATTGGATTAGATTGAAAATTTGAAAATCTGCAGTTGGTGGATTGGATATGGATTTACTTCTGTAAATCAGCAAAAATCTGCGAATCCGCAAAAAAAATAAAAAAATTTATTTAATTAAAAATAAAACTTGTAAATGTGGCATTACTACTTACTAATAAATAAATAAGTTAAAATGTAGATACATTAACACCATATTATATCTAATAAATTATTATTTTTACCTAATAAACACACAAAAATACACCAATTCATCATATTGGCGCGCACTTTCTGATTTGCTTCCTACTATGTCTAATCTTATGTTGAAGAGGGTTGTTGCTGATTTAAGGTGTAAACTGTGCGGCAGCCCGGGTGAGTCAGTTTTGTACACTTTATTTGTTGTGAGCATGCTTCTGATCTATGGAATTTATCTCTCTTTGCTGGATATGTTTTGCCTAGTCGTTTTTCTTGTTTATGGGATGTTTGGGACAATGTGCATTCTGTTTTTTCATCAGTTGAGCTTTATTTATTTGTTTTGATTATGTGGGGGATTTGGAGGCATAGAAATAAAATTTTGTATGCTGGGGCTGTTGCTTGTCCTTCTTTTGTAATATCTTCTGCTCAAGGGCTGCTTGATGCTATTCTTAACCGACCCTTCACGTATGCGAATATTTCTTTCCCAATTGTTTCCCCTATAATTTGGGCATCGCCTCAAGTGGGTTGGTTTTAGCTTAATTGTGATGCACCTATTAATACTCAGAAGGGAATGGTTAGTTATGAGGCTGTGATTCGAAATCATGAAGGTTTAGTTATGTTAGCAGGGGCTGACATTGGAGTTTATTCTGATGATGTGAATGTGGCTGAGGCGGAAGCCTTACGCTTTGGTTTACGACTTGCAAGAGAGGCTGGTTTGTCTTCGTTGATCGTAGAGTTAGATTCGTTGTATGTTACTCAGCTCATCAAAGGGCATCAAAGTATGAGGACTGCTCTTTTTTGGATTATAACGGATATACAACAACTTGTTCTACCAAAGCATGACTTCAAGATTCAATATATCTCAAGGAATTGTAATCAAGCTGCAGATGGTTTAGCTAAATATGCACTTCATCTTTGTAGCTCTTTTGTTTTGCTTGAAGAATTTCTGCAAGAACTAAATTGTTATCTTTGAGATATTTTTATTATGATTTAATGAATATTCTTATTTAAAAAAAAACACCATATTATATCTTATCCGATAATAATATAAAATAACTAAGTAATTGAATAATAAAGTAATAGATATAGCTTCCTAAACAGTTAATTATTTAAACAATTAATTTATTTAAATATTTTTCAATTTTGAATTAGATAGAATTAAAAATTTTTAATCCACAAATCAATCCGCAAAATGGTGGATTGGATCAAATCCGCATCTGATCCGCAGACGTGTGGATTGGATTTGGATTGAATTTCACCAATCCGTGGATTGGATTGGATTGAAAATTTATAATCTGCAAAATCATGGATCGGATATGGATTGATATCCAATCCGCAAAATCCGATTCGCGAACACCCCTACCCCATCCCCTCCTTATTTCTCTATTTTCTCATTTGAATTTTTAAATTTATTTTTCTAGAATTATTAGTGAATAAAAAATAAAATTTAAATGGTTAAATGTTAAATATTGGTGTAAATAAAAAAATATCAAAATATTTATATAAAATAATATAAATATTAGTTAATATAAAGACTTTGATGTAATTTAGACTTAACCACATCCCAAAGCCCACAAACCCACAAGCCCAGAATCTACAAATCAAATCCTAAGCCACTCTCTCACAGTCTGACTCATTCTTTCTAAATTATTTGCACCGCAGTCAGTACCCAGTTCGTCCTCATCTTATCATAGCCAAGTCGCATGTCACGTCCCCATCTCATTAATTTGAGTATATATTCATTTCATTATTGACATGAAAGTAATTTCTTTTTCTTTTTATTATAAGATTATGAAGATTGACGAAGATTATTATTTTGATGATTTGTAGTTTGTAGTGTGCTTTTGTAATGGATTAATGCTAATTTAAGATATATTGTCAAACTTTATTTAAAGCTTTTTTATTTTAATATGATTAAATCAAGTTTGGAAACTAAAAGTGTATAATTATTCAGGAATCGGGACCCTCGGGATCCCTTATTATTATTAGGAGATCTCCATCCCCTCCTCTTAAGCAATTCTGAAGGGGACAGGGAGGGAATAGAACATATACAAAATATAGGGAATGGGTATGGGGATGTCAATCCCCTCTTCTCCCCATTGCCATCCCTATTGAGTCTGGACTTTTTTGATAAAATTTGAAAAGGTTTCTCGTTAAATGAGAAAATGAAACGATATTGGGGTAAACTATAATATGTGTGTATATATATACATGTACATATGTATATACTTGTTTTTTAGGCAGACGGAGGCGGGGTTGTGCTCGGCAGTTTAGTGTAGTAGTGTCTATCGCTACATGGTGGAAGTGGAAAAGGAAAAGTAAAAAAAAACTAAACTAGGGTATAATAAGAGGGGAAGATGGCGAGTAAATGGAGGTTAGCGGGAATGGAAGTGCCGTTCATCAGCAGCGATTCTGTCAAGTGGATCGAGGTTTCAGTTTCTTCTTCTAATAATAATAATAATATTAGTAGTGATAATGTTGCTCCTCTAACAGCGGATTGCGCCTCGTGCTCCGTCCTTGAAAATCCTTCTCAGTATCTTATTTGGCGAATTCATAAGAATCTTCCAACTTCTCTCGAGTTACTACACATCTCTTCTTCTCATCAATTCACCATTCTGGGTTTGCGTATCAATTTCCCTTCCCCCCTGTCGCCTTTTGCTTTTATCTGTAGTAGTAACAACACTAATATTCATGTGCTTCATGCGTTAACTGTCTCTGGAATTGCTTTCCGACTCAAATTTTCATCTAATTTCTCCGTTTATGAGTCCACTCCTCTTTTCCCAAATCAAGACATTTTAGAGTTCAATTTGGTCAATTATGGAACTGTACCCATAACAAGAGTAGCCGCAACCGCTGGATGCCTTGTCGTTGGTCGAAATGATGGATCTGTTGCTTGCTTCCAGCTTGGCATTCTTCACCCTGCTTCGCCTGGTATTACCGTTTATTCTCCTATGTTATTGTTATTATTTACCTTTAGGCTTTTCATTATGCTCGTGTCCCTTTTTTGGCTGTTAGGCTTTCAGCAAGAGCTTCGGGATGATACAGGAATTGGTCGTTTGTGGGGTTTAATGTCAAGGTAACCATTTCAACCATTTTCTTTCACATGTATAGAATCGAGTGCTTAATTTGCTGTTCAATAGAAACATCTTAATTTGCTGCTCTCTCAGCCACTACCTCTAAGGGCTTGCATTTGAATCATTTCATGATGATGCAGGGGTAGGATGTTAGGTCCAGTGCAGGATTTGGTAATAGTGGAGGTGCTGGGCAAAATGCTTTTATTTGTGCTTCATTCTGATGGCATGTTTCGAATATGGGACCTTTCTTCTCATAGCAGGATTTTTAGTCATACAATGACCAATCAAGTTTCTGAAGGCAATTTCTATCTCTTCGTTCTTCTAGATTATGCTAACTATTCAGTGGTTTTAATGTTTGATTCCATCATGTTCATCCCTGATTTGGATGTGTAATTTATTCATTTTCCCATTGAAATGCTCAATGCATCGTTGAAGAAAGCTTCATTTTAGATTAAGGGCTTTTATTTAAGATTTTCATATTATTGTTCTTTGTACATTATTTGTTCTTTACCATATACTTTCAGGAGCTCTACCTATGAAGTTGTGGGTGGGTGAAGCTAGAGGCAGCTCAGGCATTATTCCTTTTGCAGTCTTGTACAAACGCACTCTGGTATGTATCTGAAACAGATACTGAGTCTTTATGTTGGTTAGAACGCTTGAAATTTGTTGTGGCATTTTCTCTTCTTCCTATGTTGTCCTGCAAATCTTTACTAGCTGAATTTATCGGTTGCATATGTACACTTATGAGTGTGTTTTTAGGATGTATTATATGTTTGGTTCACTGTGATATGGATATTTGACACATCTTTAATATCTAAACTTTTCTCAGAGTTGAAAACTGCGATAGTTGAAATTTCGAGCTAAGCTTTGGATTAGGGTCAGCAGTTATTTAAGTAGGGAGTGGCCAAAATAGTTTGGTTCGGGTTGTGACTAACATTATAAAATATAATATAATGAAATTTGGACTAGGAAATACAAGCGATCACGCATACCCATGGTTTCAAAGGGTCTAAATGTATCAGACAAAAGCTGGCTCTGGGCATTGGTAGATTTGCATAAAGTGGTCCAGAAATTCATGCTAGATTTTATCATATACTGGAATTTCATGCTTTAACCAAGGACTTGAAGTTTCCTTTGCTATAGGTAGGCAGCATTCTTTTCCTTTATTCTATTTGATTGTCTCTTTTTCTCTTTTCCTTTTTCTTTTTTCTTTTTTTTCTGTTTCTTTTTGTGTTATACATTTTGGTGTTGTTTATTTTCCTGAGAGTTGGAAGGGGTACATATTATTTCATCTATTGTTGCATTATTGGCATTTGTCTGCAGTAATGCTGAAAATTACATCTGATAAAATCTTTTAGCTTTCTTTATGTCCTAATCTTTTAGCTTTCTCATTCCTCTGATAAGAGAATAGTTTATTTTGTGTTCAATTTACATTGAAGGAATATCATTGATTACTTTGCAAGTCGTTTGCAACCATTTTGAATGATATTTTGATGAAGGAAGTTGGCATGGAGATGATTTATGTCTATAGTCTTCAATGTAATTTGGGGGACAAACTGCTACTGTCATTGGAGTCCTCAATTCAAGATATTCCTTTGAACGAGGTAATCGACACTACATTTTCCTGTTAAATGATTTTGTTAAAGATATTTTTAAAAAAATGCGTAACTTGATTTTAGGGAAACACAGAATACCTTATTTCATTCTGATTTTGAAGTTGAAAATTTTATTAATAGCTTAAAATTGCTGCTCTTATTTTGTCAGGGGGCATGTATTGATGTCAAACTTACTTCAGACAAGATATGGATATTGAAGGATAGTGGATTGATATTTCACAATTTGTCAAATAACGATGTCACTGAGTGAGTTTTTAGTGCATCATGTTGGCATAATTCTTTTCTCTATAGTATGTTAGTTTAACTGTTCGTGTAGTTCCTACATTTTAGGTATAATATGTCTATGGAAAAATGAGAAGCATGCATCCGTGTAACTATAGCATACTTATGTTAATTCAGGACTCGTACTGTCATTTACGACTTTTCCTTTCTGATTCTATATGTATATGTGTACTGCTTGATCCCCAGTTTATGTATTTGTGTCAACATTTTCTTTCGTTGTTTTCTATTATTGTAATTGTTTTTTCTGTTTGCTATTGAATAAGAACTTCTAATATATCTTTGTTCTAGCTAAGCTGTTTCTGCTACATTTATTGTTAGGCAAGAAGCATGCTGCTATGCTATGCAAGAAGAATTTGTTGCTGAACAGCTGTTTCAAAGTTCTGAATATTCATCTGATGATCTTCTGTCAATCACCCATTCATTGGTTACCTCTGCCAAGGTGCAGTGACTGAATTTGCTATTCATAAAAGTTGATGGTTTTTTGTGGTGGAGTTGTAAGTTAAGTTTGTTTACATTGGAATATAGGATTTGCTTTCTTTACTATTTTTCTACTTTCTTTTTTCTCTTTTTGACAATGCTACACACTTCTTTTAGCAGAAAGTGCTTCAAAATAAAAAAATCTAACGTAGTTGCGCCTTTAGTTTTTCATAATGCGTACCTCTCGGCCTGGAAATAACAAATTGATTTGTCTTTTTCTATTTTTCAGGATTACACCGTATGACGAGTGTTCAATATGAGTGTTTATTAATTTTCTGCTTTTGTCACAAAAAAAAAAACCTTTATTGTGCTTGTTTTGCTTGCTCACTGTTGTCTTTCGGAAAGTACTGTTGCTTACATTGTTTTATCCGTTTTACTATTTTGCAGGATCATGTTGTGTCATTTGTATCTTCTATTTTCTTTCGCAGGCTGCGTCATCCTGGAGTTCATCATAATATCGTGCTTCGTGCAACTTTGCTTGACTATAACAAGCGTTGGACTGATTCTGAGTTTCAAAACTTAACTGTTGATGGACTCAAAAAGGAGATCATTTCACTGATTGAACATGAGGTTTCTGTTGGCTTTATTATTTCTCTTTTATTTTTTACACTCACTCTCACTGATAGTACTTTTTTAAGTTTACCATTATCTTCCTTTGAGGGGTTCTGGATGGTGTGTTGTTAGCAAGCTGATATATGGTATGTTTTGTGCTAGGGTGTTGCTGAAAGTCATTTGTCAATATTTTATGGATGGAAGAACTTCTGCGCACGATATTTCCACCACTGGTGCAAGAACAATGAGCCATATGGTTTATTTGTTCAGTCCTCAACAGGTGCAGTTGGTTTACTCAGAAAGAATTCAGTGTCTGCTTTTCGTAGTCTGGAAAACATTGAGCTGCTTATTGATGGTATGCTATATGTTCATGCTTCTATGCAAAGTAGAATGAGATTTATTTGCTTTTGAGCATTTATTCATTCTTATCCGCCCTTCCCCTCTTTCTCTCTGTGGGCTTTTTTAAACTTCGTACATGACTTTCGTTTCCCTTGTTTTGCTAGGTTGTTCAGATGAACTTGGTGATCTTGTAAGCTTTGGTTTGGAATTTTCAGATGATCACTCTGAGCGTGAGATTCTTTTTGGACTGCTCAGATGTATTATCAGTATTAGCCATCAATTAGGAAAATCAGCTTCTGCTATATTTTATGAATCACTGGTGGGCACACCAACTATCTCAGCTGAAGAACTTGTTCCTTGCTTACTGAAGATTCTAGAAACAGGATATAGTTCCTCAGTAGTGGCACTCAACATGTCAGATCTTGGAGCTGATGTTGCTAGGGAGAAGGAACTTGCAAATCACAAAAATCTTAGAAAATTCTCCATTGACATGCTATTATCTCTTCATGCTCTGGGCAAAAAGGCTGTGTCATGGGATAAAATCCTGAATGTCCTTGAAAGCTATCTACAGTTTCTTGTGCCTTGCAAGATCTTACAAGATTTGGATGCTGGAGCTGTTTTTAATATTAGTACTTCCATCTTGGTCCAGGCTACTTCTCAAATTGCAAAGGTGATGTTTGAGTCTGCATTGGATGTTCTTCTATTCATAAGCTATCTGTTGAGCATCGGGGGCCAGGTCAGATTTTCTCCCTTTTCCTTGTAATTTCAATTTGTATGTAGCAAAATTAAATTGTGATCTGCTACATTTTGACATCTGCTTGATATCTGTTTGTATTTCTACTTCTAGTATGCTTATACCAGACTATTTTTAGCTTTTCTGATGCTGGCTATTGAGCTTAGAAAATCATCAAATGTTAAATGATCTACTAGGAATTGGTCAAAATTATTTGGCATTTTATGTTGCTTTCCTTTGCCCAAATATTGATGCTTGAGAAAGCAAGGTTAATATTTGAAGTTATAGTTATAAGTTTATAAGGGCCTCTTCGGTATTATTTTCCAATCGCTGTTTCCATGAAACAAA
The DNA here is from genome assembly GCA_030449835.1 of Clausena lansium. Lineage (NCBI taxonomy): Eukaryota > Viridiplantae > Streptophyta > Magnoliopsida > Sapindales > Rutaceae > Clausena > Clausena lansium. Next base: position 165,568 of record JASUUF010000146.1, on the reverse strand, counting down.
TATGAGAAAGAAAATGTATTTGAAAATTAATTTAAATATGCGTTCGGTATCATTTTCAAAAATAATCTTGAAAACGTGAAAAAGTAAAACACATTCGGTAGGAATATTTTAAAGAATTATTATTGGAATAATTTTCATTAACTAAATATTAAATAATAGTTAATCATTTTTATTATTTAATTAGTTTGATTATTTTAATTTTAAGATTAAATTAGGTGATCGTATTAATTTTATTTGTGTTAAGAAAAATGATAAACTATATACATATTTGATTTAATTAATGTACAAAAACATAAATATTATGATGTATAAAAGAGAAAAGATTGAGGAAATTGGTTTTTTAGATGATGATGTTGATGGTGATGATGATGGTGATGATGATGATGATGATGATGATACCAACAATAACAACAACAACAACAATAATTCTTTATAATAATATTATTACTATTATTATTGATGATGATGTTATTGTTATTATTATTATTATTATTTTGAGTGTTAGTAGAAGAAAGTTGTTCATTTTGGAGCTTAATATTAGAAAACAAGGAAAACAAGAAAAAGTTATTTTCCTGTTTCCTTTGTTAAAAGTGTAGAATGAATTTTACGTTTCCAAAAATGTTTTTAGAAATGATCTATCAAACACGTATTTAATGTTTCCTGAATTTAGAAAACAGAAAATAGAATTTGAAAACAATACCAAACACACCCTAATATTCTGTTGATTCGTCTTGTTTTTGCTTACCCTACTTCATATAATGATAATTATGTTTAGCTTTAGGTGACCATCTTGAAAATCTTTTTGTATAAGTTAAAGTTGTTTCCTATAAGAAAAGTTTCCCTTTTATTATTGTTATTATTCTATCTTCGAGGTTGGTGTGAGGGGGCATTTGATTCCTAGCGTGCTGCTCTACTAAAAGAACTCTAACCAACTAGGATACCCCCTTGGGTTTATAGGAAAAATATACCTGTTATGGTTATCAATCACGTTTATACAAGTTCCTTTTAGTGCTCATTCATCATGGCCTTAAGAATTTCTATTGCCAATAACACTTCAGACAATTCCTTTTGGTTTATTTTTGTTGATGGAAGGTTAAAAAATGTCATGTTTCCTGTTAGTATCATTAGCAAAAGAATATTAATGAATTGTTAACAGTTGAATTAATCCTTTCTGTAGTAAGGGATTGTAATAGTTCATGTAGGGTTCTGATATTGTTCGACTGTTATGTACAATCTTTTATTTCTTTTATTTTTTAAAAGTTTTTAAAAATATTAATGCAACTGTTAGATCTCTTGGTATCTCCATGCATGTATCTTAGGTGCTTTCACTTACTTGGAAGAGGAGATCCAACATTTCACTCTTACATGGGCGAAATACTTATATTAGAGAGATCAATTAGTATTCGGTTTGGCTATTTGCACTCTAAAATTTACTTTGAACACTTTATTACTCTGTACACTCATTTAATATATTTTAAAAAACAATTTTTACTCGCACACTCTTTCAATATCAAAACAGTCCTTTATTAAACCTGTAATATTAATTATTGATTTTTTTTTACACCCACAGAATATTTCGTCATCCTCTAAGTCATAACTCATAATGCCCAAGAATGTTTATAATCAATTGACTCAACTTTTCTTTGTATTTGATGTCCTTCTATAAATTTGTTCTTCCCCTACAAAACTTCATTTCTTCATGTTTTTTGTCATATTGAAGTAAAGAGTGTGCGGCCTGCTTGATGACTTCCCAGATCATGTAGAACTAAGTGTTTTATTTTTATAATGGATTAAATAGGATGATGAAGAGGAAAAAAATTGAAATTTAATTCTTCTACCGGTAATAGCATGTAATAGATGAGTTTTAAGGGTACTAAAATTTTCTTAAATTATATTAATGTCTTTAATGGTAAATTATATTAGGGCTATTTTAGTAATATAAAATTTTATTAAAATTAGAGTGTCCAAAGTATATATTAGAGTGCAAATAGTCCCATCCTTCAGTATTCTAGTTTGATGATGTTTGGGTTGCTTCGATGTTGACAATTTTCCATTTTACCTTTTTGTAATACCTGACTTCCATGTGTGTTATCAAATGACTCTATTATGTTTATCCTTTTTTCCCGTTTTTAATAAGAATGATATTTATTTCTTTTGGCATTATCTAATCTTTTTGTATGTTTTCCCATCTGTGTTTATCAATAATTTTTTTTTTCTTTTTGTAATATGTTTAAATGCATCTATTAAGTTTACATGTAAGTTAACTCAGTTTTGCATACAGATTGGTATATCGCATAATGACATATCGAGAATACAACTTGAATTTATTCCCATGATTCAAGAAATTGTTTTTGAGTGGCTTATTATTCTATTTTTTGGTACCACTCCATCTGAATCACCTACTTCAGAAGATTTCAGCTCTCAGCTTTCATCATTACAAATTGGTAAGCTTTTTTGTAATATTAAATAGAGTTACTATTAATGTATACGAAAAAGAAAATAAACTTTCCGTTAAGGTTATTGGTTGGGTTTTTTAATTCCATTTTATACTAAATATTTGATAAGAAACAGAACATTTAGTCCACTCCGTCCTACCCAAGGTCATAATCTGTGCTAGTTGTCTAGATGTCAAATCTATTTTTAGTTTTTACATAATAAAATTGCTGGCCCACGTTTTGCCATTTCCTTTTCTTCCAAATGGATGAAATCACTCTTTATGACGAGGCATCCACATTGTATATGTAAAATTGGGAGAAATGTATGAAATCCTTTGAGCTTGGGTCTCAATAAATGAAATACATATGCATTATTTTAGACTTTTCTACAATCCACATCTTTTGATATTATTGGAATCAGGAAAATACTCTGTTTTTATTGCCTAGTCTTGCATACCTTCTGTGATTATCCCATGTAGGATAAAATCATTTTGTTGATGTAACGGTTTGATAATAATCCTAATATATGGTCCAGGTAGCAATGTTGGCAAAAGATCATGGAATGACAAGCTCGGCAAATGTGACTTCACCTTAGCGTTTATACTTATGCTAAATTTTCAAAATTCCTCGGGAGACCACATTTCTCTAAGATGTCTCCCCAGCCCACAAAAAGTTACTAGTTCAGTGCGGGGATTTATCAGTTGGGTTATTTGGGGCAAAACTGGGGAAGAATCTACTTCTTTCTTGAGGCGTTCAACTCAGCTTTCACTTATCCTGCTTAAACATGGCCAGTATGATGCAGTTAAGGTAAATCCGGGGCTTTAATTTTCTTGCATTAATAGTTCTTTTGGACACTTACTCAAATTAAACATAAATATACACTTTTATAGATATTTTGAGTGAGTTCTGCTGATTTTTTTTTCCCTTTTTATGCCCCGTCTGAAGTACCTACTTACTGGCACGGAGGCAAATTTGCAAAAGGAGAAATCATTTAGAAGTATACAAGATAGTGATGGTGACTGGTGTGTACTCCAACATCTTCTAGGATGTTGCCTTCTAGCTCAAGTACAATGCGGATTACATGGATTTTTGAAAGAGAAGAAAGTCTGTGAAGCAGTTCGCTGTTTCTTCAGGTATATATTAAAATTTCCAATTAGTTGTTATAATTATCATGTCTTTCCACCACATATCCCATGAAGGAAACTCCAGAGGGGCCACTGGAGTCTGACTTTTCCGGTAACTTGAAGAGAGAGTGAATCTTTCACTTTATTTTACACTATGATTTTGGATTCTTATTATGGTTCAAAATTTTATAACTGTGTGATGTTTCTATTATTTGAGAAGAATGAGATGGAAAGCACTTATGAAACTTGCTCTTTAAGGGATTTTTCTTTTTTTAATATGAACAACATAGAACAATTTTTATTGATGACAAAACAAGTTACAGAAGAAATGATCTCAAACTTGAAATGTTGTGATCCAGCTTTTGTAAAATCTGTATGTTGTCTGATAATGTTAAGAAGAATTGTAAGGGAGCGTTATTTTGATGTAAGAATTTGACTGAATGATGATGGTTGAGAACATTGTTCTTGTACTCCTTCCCAGAATGTCAAATTACTTGTAGGTGATATGATCTCAGAGATGCAAATTTAACAATAAATTTTTTGTGAAGAATCTTTATTGGATAATATCAAAAATTGATGCTTTGTTTACTTCTGCATTCTGCTATTCTTTGAGACTACACTTTCATAATTTTTGGACAAGCCAGATCTTAATGGTTCAATAATCACAGTGATTTGCAAAATGTAGTTTTCAATAATTAAATAAGTCCTTTTTTGTTTCCCCAAATTCTTTGCAGAGGGCACATTGGGTGGCAAAATCACCCCCTTTTTTCACCTCTTTAAAGTAAATTTCTTAAATAATTTTTTTCACCATGTACTGTTATTTTTATCTTTGTACAAAGCTGCAAATTCATGACATTTTTGCAAATACTGATTTGCTTATACGTTGCTAAAGTAGTTAATGATTGCTGCTTAAACTACTTACTTCAGAGCTGCATCTGGGCAAGGAGCTTGTCAGGCTTTGCAAAATTTGTCTCACGAAGCAGGTTTACCAAATCTTGGATTTAGTAAGTTATTCATAACAAAATTCAAAACTTTTTTACATTCTTTGAAGGCAAGGGTAATTTCATTTTTTCGCTTAATTTTATGTGTACAGATGGTTGCTTATCTTATGCGGCATGGAAGCTTCATTACTATCAGTGGGCAATGCAGATATTTGAGCAATATAATGTTAGTGAAGGTGCTTGTCAGTTTGCTCTTGCTGGACTTGAGCAAGTTGATGAAGCTCTTAGTCCAAAAGATGATTGCCATGGTGAAAATCCACTCAATGAATCAGCTGCTACCATCAAAGGACGACTTTGGGCTAATGTCTTCAAGTTTACTTTAGATCTTAATCTTTTGCATGATGCATACTGTGCAATAATTTCAAATCCTGATGAGGAAAGCAAATGCATCTGCCTCAGGCGTTTCATAATAGTTCTGTATGAGCGCAAAGCAGCAAAGGTTTTCTACCAAATAAATAAATTTTCCCTTTGTTCTTCACTGTTTGTTACTGCTATTGGTTGTTATTTCATGCCTTTCAAAATTGATTGATCAAATCATATTCTTCTATTGTAATTTTGAGGGATGGAATATAGGAATGATGAAATTTGTATGAAATTTGTACGTTAACTTAATTTTTGACTTGAGAGTGATGTTACAGATTCTGTTGAACCAGACTTATCTTGTAAAATTAGGGTTGGTTGTGTTTCTCAAATGCTGGAGTTAATGGTGCCTGACAAGCTCATTTCAATTTTGCACGCTTATTGTTACTATCTATGTTATTTATGCATGTAATTTGCCTGTTGTTTACCATAGTACCAAAGTTGGGCTTTGTGATATTTCCTGTAATGCTGTGAGAATGAATTTAGTAATTTGTAGTTATTATAGATTATTCGTCCGTTTCTCCTAAGATAATCTTTCCAACCAACCTGTTACTTATTGGAAGATTTTCATCTTTATTTACTGCAGCTTCTTTGTGATGGTCAACTACCTTTCATTGGTATAGCGGAGCAGATTGAGCGAGAGCTTGCTTGGAAGGTATCTTCTTGTTGCGAAGATGAAATTCAAATTTCATGGCTTTTGTTTTCTTAATATTTTCTCCCTAATTCCAATTCTCTTGGAACATTTTTCCGCTAAATAGGCAGACCGTTCAGATATCTTAGCCAAACCAAACCCGTATGAGTTGCTTTATGCATTTGAAATGCAACGACATAATTGGCGAAAGGCAGCAAGTTACATGTATCTCTATTCAGCTCGTTTGAGAACTGAACCAGTTTCAAAAGATAACCAGCATATTTTATCAGCACTACAAGAAAGGCTGAATGGACTTTCTGCAGCTATCAATGCATTGCATCTTGTTCATCCAGCTTATGCTTGGATAGATCCTTTCCTTGGGAAAAATTCTCTTCAAAATGAGCATTATCCAAGTAAAAAGGCTAAAAAATCAGTGATAGAACAATGTAAGTGGTCGAAACACAATATCCGATTTATATGTTTACTTATTCTACTAGATTTTAGCTTTGGTTCTTCTCATAACTACTGTATTTTAATCTTGCTTTCCATTGCTGACTTATGTTCAGTTATTCTACTAGATTTTAGCCCTGGTACTTGTTATAACTATTATATTTTCATCTTACTTTCTGCCAGTGAGTTATGAATTTGATTATGACTGATCTTTCTTCGTGGTTTACCAATTATGCATTTGACTATTTAGTTCAAGGCAGTAACATGCTTCTTTCCTGTAGTGGTCGGCAATGATATTCAGCCCCAGTGTCTGCAATCATACATCGATATAGATAAACTGGAGAAAGAATATGTGCTCACTTCAGCTGAATATTTACTATCAACGAGAAATGTGAAGTGGACGTTTAATGGTAATGTGTTTGAGAGCTCTACATTAAGTTATCTTTAAAATGAGATGAAAGTTTTTATATTTTTAGCTAAATTATGAATAAGTCTGAATTTGGTTGAAGTCTATCTAGGGTTCCAATAATCTAATCAATTCATGCACTTATTTTTTCTTTCTTGAACATCTGCTGTAAGTGTTCACTTTTATGAATCAGAATGACTAAAAATTAATATTTTTTACATGTATGCCCTCTTAGGCGCTACATATACTAGTACATTACATAATATGTAAAAGTTAAATTGTTTGACAAGATATGAAAAGAATTGTTTGTATCTGACCAAAATGTATAATCTTAATTATTGAGCATATTCAGTTTACCTATTTATTATTTATCTAAAAGATTATTTTTTAGAAGTTTATATTTAAGTCCTTGGAAGTTTACCGTTAAAAAATATAGTGAGTTATTTTCTACTGCAAAAGCTGGCAATGGAGATAAGATATGCTTTTCAGAGGATGTTTAGGTTGGGATCATCTTTGGTTCACAATATTGTTAACTATCTTTTTCTCCAATGTGCCTATGAAAAGTATGATGGCTGGATATCATCTGCATCGAAGAGGTGGAATTATAATTTATTTAGGGATTTGAATGAAGATGTAGATCTGTTGTTTGCTCTCTTGGTGTTGATTGATTTTTGTTGTAAGTAATTGTTTGAGGGAAGATGGTAGGATGTGGATGTGGGAGTCTTAAGGTGTTTTCCCATGTAAGTCTTTTTATACCCTTTTGATGAATGATTTTATGATTTCTTTTTTGGAATCGGCAAGTGTAATTTAGAGATTTAAGGTGCCCACTAAGGTTAAAATTCTTCTTCTTTTTTCTTTTGGCTTTTTTTTTTTGAGCCAAAAAAAGAAAAAAAGAAAAAAAAAAGTGAAAGGCTTAATACTTGTGATATGGTAAAGAAGAGTATACCAAAAGCCTTTTGATCTCCTGAATACTAGTGATGTGTATGTTGAAGGCTGAAAAACGTTTTCATTCTGATGAAAAATCTTAGTAGTGGTAAGTTTGAAAGACAAACAACCAAAACAATATGTGACTAATTTGGATTCATGTTTAGACTTCAGACTAGAAAACAAGTAGGCTCTTAATGTACCTTTGATTGTTATCCAGGTGTCATGCACCTAGCTAACTTGTATATCTATGCCCATGTCTTTTCTTTTATATCATGAATTCATGTTTTCAATTTCTTTAAAAACAGTGAAATAAAATTAAGTTGAAATTGATAAATCTCTCTGTATCCTACACGGGTATCAAATGTAAAGTTATGAGTATCTGGAATTCCTAGGAACTGAATTTCTTGGGATTTTTATTTCATGAGAAAATCATCAAATTCATTGTTGATGAGAGAGGAGTAAATCTTTCTTTATCAACTCCTGCAGTATGTTTATCTCAAGATTATGTTCAAGAAATCATTGTATCTTGATATTCTTTTTTAGGAATTAACGAAGTCCCATCAGATTTGGTTGATCTCTTGGTCCAGACAAATTTTTACGATATGGCGTTCACAGTTCTTTTGAAATTTTGGAAGGGCTCACGATTAAAGAGGTATAATTTCCATGCGTAGGTTGCACAATATAGTTTTAATGTCACTATGAATACTTCCTTTGACTTTTCAGTACATAACATTTAGGGCTTTCTTGCTCAGGGAACTGGAGATAGTTTTCTTTGCCATGTCATTAAAATGCTGTCCAAACAAAGTAGACTCAGCATGTGTCGGGTAATAAGTCCTAAGTCTCACTCAATTTGTTCTTGTTTTCTTCATTTATTTTTTAAGCATGTTTATCTGTAATATTGTGATTGACAACTATATGGAATGATTTCAGAACACATGGTCTCTTGCTGACATCTTCAAAAGATGAAGTGGTTGTTCGTGGTTCTCCAGATAACATTGCTACAACTCACCAATATAAGGGGAATGATCAATGGGAAACTCTTGAGCTTTACCTTGTTAGTGTCTTTTCATGCTTCAATTTCTGTTTCATAATTCATCTTCTTTTCCTGCTGTTTTTGGCGTTAATGAAATGATAAAATGAAAAGAAATACATTGAAAATTGTTGGGGCGTTAATGAAATGATAAAATGAAAAGAAATACATTGAAAATTGTTCGAAACTTCCAAATTACTGCTAGAAGTTATACAAAATTGACTGTCCCGATCCTGCTTGATTTGATTTAATAGTTAATGCTTCTTAGTTTCTTGATTGTTTATGGTTTCCTGTTGTAAAACATTATAACATTTTTGTTTTAGAAATTAGAAATTCACTACCAAAATAGGATAATTTCTTAGAGTAGTTGATAGGGTTCTTCTTTATGTGATCGAATTTAGATTTCTATTCAGAAATTGCACATGGTACTGCAGCTTTAGGTTTCCTCGGCAATTGTTTTTCTTTTTGCCTCTATCCCCCATACTGCTCGATTTTTCAGCCTTCATTGTTCTGGATTTGTTCTTTTTTTCATTTTTTCCTTCATCTTTATTTGTCACCTTTTTTAACCCCCGCTAAAAGAAAATTTATTTTGTTATTAAAATATCTGATTTAGTATCATCTGAAACTACTTTGTTACTTATTGAAAATATTGATTTAGTATCCTCAGAAACTACTTGTACCATTGTAAGTGACACCCAGTCCATTGCCCAATCTGTGAATCTCTCCTTTAATCCTAGCCTTAAAATTAGAACCTGCAAACATAGCAGCAGAATTTTCATTCACTAGTCCCAATCAGCCAAATTATTCCTGGAGAGAAGAAGAAAATGGGATTTCTAATGAAACATTCTCACTCTGGAAATTGGTGATCCCGAGTTAGAGACATGGCTGCAGTTAAGGAACAGCTGTCTCAATTTTCACTGTTAAGTAAATGGATACTTAAGATCTATTGATTCTATAGTTTCTGAAGTTATGCAATTTGTGTAGTGTATCTTGACTCTATTACTTGATCTCCCAAGCTTGTATCTGACAGTGGCTATTTTCAAAGCTCGATGTGAAGTGTGTATTAGGCTGAGTGAAGTGTGCAGTTCTCTATATCCATTGAAGCATTGTCACTGTGTCCATCTTAATGTTCAATAACTTATATGACATTTTTCTCTCTCGATTTCTGATTGAAGCTGAAGATTATGTCTTCTGCAGCATTCGTGTACCTGTGGTTGAATTCTGACTCAATGAAACTAACAGGAAAACATACAAGTGTTTTGACAACAACAAATCATCTGCATCTAAACTCTTATTTTTTCTTACATTATCTGACCCATCTGATTTTATGCTCATGGAATAATCATATATTGCAGATTAAGTATAAGGACTTTCATGCCGGTTTGCCAATAATTGTTGCTGAGACCCTTCTTCGTACAGATCCGCGCATTGAATTGCCTCTATGGTTGATCCGTATGTTCAAGGTAATTTTTCTAGCCAGACACTGGACAGTCTCTGTGTGCATTTTGCTTTTATCGTAAGACAAAACCAAGTTATATTTTGTGATTTATTTTCTGTTTGATTATTAAGATTGCACAAGCATTTCAGCATGATTTCGCCATTTTTCGTTGTTTTTTCTCTAATTAATGGGGGTAGAGCAATCAAAATTTCGTTATATTGACTGAAAGATCCTGAAAAGTGTGACAAACATGTTACATTCCGTTTGACTAGTTTTTATTGATTTATTCATTAAAGCTGCTGGTCATTTTTTAGGAGTCTTTTACGTAAAGAAAATATATGGCCCTTGGCAGTTGAGGAAGCCAAATTATGGAAAATTCCAAAAATTGACTGTTACATACTGCAGTGGTGTTCCTTTTATTTCTCAGCTTTTTTCTTGCAGTGCAAGAATTATTTTCTGATAGAATTCATCATGCTCATCATTTGCATTGACTTATCTGTTATATGTTTCATTGTCTTTTTTAGAGCTTTGTTGTTAATGTTGTTAAGTTTAGAAGATAAGTGGCTTTCACCTTTCAATGTTGAAATTGGATTTGCTTTGGTTGTGTCTTGTCATATAAAGTCATGCCTACAGTCTAATTACATTCTCCTGGATTTGATAGGGTGATCGAAGAGAAAGGACATGGGGTATGACCAGCCAGGAATCGAGTCCTGCGTCCTTGTTTCGGCTATATGTTGATTATGGCCGATATACAGAGGCCACAACTTTGTTGCTTGATTACATAGAGTCCTTTTCATCTATGGTAAGTTGCAATCTTCCTGGCAATCTTATATTTTTCACTATTACAGAAACAGGCATTCCTGCTGCCAGCTGGTTATTTGTTTTGTCTAGGATAATATCATGACAAAACTACCATTTTTGCATCCATTTCATTATGTGCTTTGGATACAATAATATTCTCTTTTTCTCTAATTTCAATGGTAGAGATTTTTATCGTCCTTATCTGCATGACATTTTGAGAAATTATGCTTTCAGTAATGCTATATGCATGGTCATTTGGAAGCCTGTAACTTTGAAAGGCATAGATTCTGCAAAATTTTTTGTTTATGTAAAATTCTCAGAAACCTGTGTAGTACATATATTTATATTGTTATGCTTCCTGCCCATCTGTGTTAAACACAGTGTTTGTTTAGAAATAAAAGAAAGATCAAGGATCAGTTGCTAACTCTTCGAGGGGATAGCACCTCCCGCACCTCAATACTGAGTGAAAGTGGTATATCTGATCTTTTCCAGGCCAATATTGCCTATGTGCACTAATTCTCCTATCGCTGAAAGGAGCAGGTTCATGTCAGGGTTTGGTAGTAATAATTAGGATCTAGCAGTTGGGGTGGTCTTCTTTTGGATGCAGTCAGGGTATTCCGTATTTTTAATTCAAGTGTTGAAAGAATTATCAGCCTTTTTGATATGGAATATATTAATGGCATATTGATGAACTTTCAGAACTTTCATGTAGTTTCTAAGTACCTGTGCGTCCTATCTTGATCGTTCAACAGATCAGTAATGAAATGTTAGCTAAGTTCAGTGTACACAACACACATCTAGCGTATTTTTGGACTTTCCATGTAATTTAGATGTTCTCTGCATTATCCTATATGGAATTTCGCATTATAATATAATCCTCTGAAGGTCTTGATTAAGTTAAATATATCATCTACCAATATTTTTCTTCATATATGGTTTCTATACTATGTAGCAGATGGTGGATTCAGTTTTTATGGATTGTCTAGAAATGCTGCGATGGTTTACATGTGATATAATACATTCATCTACAAGATTGTATGATTGATATTCTGATTTTTATTTACTGCCATTATCAACTATTTGCAGAGGCCAACTGATGTTATCAATCGGAAAAGGCCATTTTCTGTATGGTTTCCATATACAGCGATTGAGCGCCTTTGGTGCCAACTTGAGGAATTGATCAGGTCAGGTCAGATGGTTGATCAATGTGATAAGCTTAAGAAGCTGCTACATGGGGCATTGTTGAGTCATCTGAAGCTGGTATGTCACTATATTGTATATTAACAGTTATTTTCAAGTTCAAATTTAATTTCGTTGTCTTTTTTTACAAGCTTCTCAATCTTGTCTATAAATTTCAGCTGAAGGTGGACTCAGATGATGCAATATCTGCTGCCTCTAGTTGAGGACTGTGAGCAAGTACAACTGACATGTTATGCAGAATCAAAATCTAGGGTTTGCTACATGGGGCTGCCTCTAATATTTATTTGCAAATGTTTTACATTGCCTGGGGCTTTCAATTTGTGGAAAGTCTGACAGGAGGATGCACAAAGAATGGTCGTTAGTATATGCCTCGACGATGAGAAAAGGAGAAATACTGGAAACGCAGAGTTCATCAAAGCTGTACAATTGGACCCTTTCTAAAATTTTTTTTTTCTCCCCCTTAGATGTCTGTAACATACTGTCATGATAAACACACACTGCTAAGTTTGTATTCGTCAAATGAGGATGATAATTGCCAAAGGCATATTCCTTAACAAGAAAATTGTGCAAATTAGAAGTGCATTGAGACGCCAACAAATTGAAAAAGAGTAATGTTATACATTCTAAATTTTTAGTTCCAAATAACTATTTAAAATGATTTGACATTCATTAATTAGTTGATAGTTCTTTACAAAATTGAAGTGAATTAATTGTAATAAATTAATAAATATTAAATTATTTAGAATAATTATTTAAGATAAAATTTAGAATGTGTAATATTACTGATTGAAAAAGAGTAATACGTTAGGTATGATTATGTAAATGCTATCTTTTGTTTAATTTGACCTTAGACCAGACACACCAGGTCATTCCATATGATATAATTTAAACACAACTTGAAAAATAGTCTTTAATGATTCTAAATAATAAATAACGCAAGCGGGGGAATTTAGATAATAACCAGTTAGTTATTTATTGGTCTATAAAAGCCTTACCACCAAAACAAACAAAAACCCAAAATCCCCAATCCCGTCAAAAATCAAAGGTTATTGCTCACGGTTTCAACCTAAAAATCGTGAATTTTGGATGCTGTCGAATTTTGCATTAATTTGTTGCACGCACGTAGGTATTGGTGAAAGTAAAACTATAGAAAAAAAATGATATGAAATTCTTTAGAAAGCCTTTTTATAACGGTTCTGGTGCAAAAAACCCTAGGAAAATAGAGGCAAAGCTTTTGAAAAAAATTACTGAAACTAAACATACATAGTTTAGTGTTAGTTTCTTTCATCCCAAAGTCAAAGGCTATAACACATGGTTTCACGCCGAATATCAGAATTTTGGTTGCTATTGAAATTTTTGCTAGTATTTTGCACATACGTAGTTATTAGTGAAACTGAACAATAAGGGAAAAAAAAAAAAATCAATTTCGAGGCTAGAAATATTTTTTACAAGTTTTTGAATATTTTTTCAAAAAAAAAAATTATATAGGGGTTCCATTTTGTGACATAGGAAGCACACGGTTTTTGGTCAAATTTCGGTACTGGCCTACGTTGAGGATCTTGAACAACAACTTTGGGAAATAGAAGGTGGTATACATAACTTTCAATTACAACTTGAGGTTAGCGCAATAAGAGGACTTATGTAAGTTTTATTTGTTTATTTATTTTTAGTGTGTTTTCTTTTTGTTGTTTTGTTCACTTTCATGTTTGTTTTGATTTTGTAGTTTTGATTTTGTCCCTTTTGTTATTTTATTTACTATCCCGTATAAATGGCGGATAACGGTACTCCGTGACTTCTTAAGTCGGTATTCTCAGTGTCCCATAATAATTGAAACCCAAAACCAAACATGGAAGAAATACAGCATAAACTACATAAGCGTTTTCCTTCTCTCCCTTAAAATGCTCTTAAGAAAATTTACAAAGCTCGTTGTGAAAGATTTCGTCTGTTAATGCTCCATGGCATTCCCTTTGACATTCGTTGGTTAATTGAAGCAAAGGTCCAATTGGGAGGTGAGTTTTCTGATCCATTTATATCTTACATGCCTGGTTTTGGAAAAAGCACATTCGCTAAAAATAGAAGAGCTAAACGACTTGGCTCTAAATGTCGTAACTGTGTAAGACTTCAATGCAAGCGAAAGATTTGTAATTCTTTTGGAATGGTTTTTGATAATCGTGAAGATAAAATTCAATTCGTTAAAGATGGCCTGAGTAAAGAATCGTTAGATGACATCTTACGATCTCTTGAGACGCATCGAAGCGGATATGTACAACGTGAAATTCATCAGTTATGGCCACTATTCCAAAAAGAAAGAGCACAATTTAGTATTGGGAATCTGACTCAAAAAGACCCTGTTTGCCAGTTTATAAGAAAACTGGATGGGAAGCCTATCCTCGACCTATAGAGGGCGTTCAAGCCGTTACTGGACGTAAAACCAGAGGAAGATGTGAGCCACAATCACAACTACCAGTAAATATCCTTTCCTTTTAAATCTTTTATCTTTTGCATTATTGCTTTTAATGATTTGATTTTATGTCTAATTACTGTTTGCTTTTTCTTTTCACTATTTGCTTTTGAATAATGAGCCAAAGCTTCACGCGTCATTTGACAAATACACCACCCCATTTACAGCTGTGTATCATTATTTTTGTCATCAAGATCTTTAAATATTTGCTTCTTTTTCAAACCCTCACAAATTATTTCTGAGATTGTTCCAATGGCAGCAACTTTGAGTAGACAATTCAAAAATATTTGTGTGCTTTCTGGGTTTCGATATGGATTGTACAAGGAGTTTGTTCAGGCTGCTGTAGATCTTGGTTGTGCTATAGCAGAGAGAAAACTACACCTGGTATATGAAGGAAGTGACCGAGGGTTATCAAAGCTTGTCTCAGAAGTTGTTTTCACTAGAGGAGGCCAAGTGCTAGGCATCATCCCAAAAGCTCTAAAACCTTTAGGATGCCTACCTGGCCCACCGATTGGAGAAGAGTTAGTCGTCTTAGGTATGCAAGAGAGAATAATCGAAATGCAAAATCATGCTGATGCTTTTATTTTCTTACCAGGAGATCTTGCAACTCTAGAGGCACTAATCACATTTGCATCATGGGCCCATTTGAACATTCATCAAAAACCCATCGGTTTGTTAAATGTTAATAATTTTTATAATGGCTTGCTAACCTTTATTAACCATGCAATTAAGAATCATTTTTTTTCACCCACTGTTAAAAAGTTGTTTATTTGTGCTCCAACTGCTAATGAGTTACTTGATCTTTTACAAGCTTACAAACCAGAGCCAGATCCTATGGCCTTGGCATTGGATTGGTCAACCGATGATGGTAGCAGTAGCAGTAATAAGAAGTGCAAATTAGATTTAACTCTCAGTTTGTAAATATTTTTATTTTTGTGTTTAAGTGATGTCTTCTAAACTTTACTTCTTTCCTTTAAGACATTGAGGACAATGTCTCATCCAGGTTGGGGGGAAGGAATAGTTGACAGTTGTGGAATGTGTCTGTCCTAGTGATGTTTTTACTAATTAGTATTGTAAAGACTAACTTTGGATAAATTTGAGTCGAAGATGGCAGAATTATAGAGTGTAGTGACTCTAGAAACGCATCTTCTTAGTCTTAGAGTTTTATTTCTAAAATTTAAAAAAAAAAAAACCAAAAAAATAAAAATAAAAATTTGTCATCTCTTTTAAGCTTCAGCAGCAAAGTCAGGTATGATTTTTCCTAATTTCCCTTTTATGTTTATGTTTTCTTTATTTTTCGCATTTTTGCATTAATGTCTTTAAATTATATAATGTCAAGGATAATGTTTAGAATAGGTTGGGGGGTAAGGATAGTTGACGTAATTGTAAATACATGTGTTTGTTTATTTTTCAAAAAAAAAAAAAATCCAAAAACAACAAAAATTTTTTGTTTGTCTAGGATGGCTGAGTAAAGAGTCACTACTTTTGAGACGCATCCTAATAGTCCAGTCTGTATTATATTTAGATTTTGAAATTCATAGTAAGTTGTTTTTGTTCCCTATTCTTTGAATTACTCAAATTCGTGAATTCTCCATTTGATTATCATTAACCATATAATTATGTCATTTATTCATTAAACATGTATTATTAAATCATTCTTCACACACATACACTATGACGCATGCTAGTGGGTTGTAAGTTAAAATTTTTGCAATAATTTTGTTCTTTTGATTCACTGGAGATAATATAAGGTAGTAGAAAATGTATATATTTCAAGCCAAAAACAAAAAAAAAACAAAACAAAAAAAAAAAAATTGAATACGATAAATTTCACTATATCTGGAACCCAAGTAATTAAGTCCGTTGGGGTGTTTCAACACCTAGTGTCTTAAAGCCGACTGGTTTGGGAGTCACTGGCCCAAAGCTCGCTACATGGGTGACAGGTATGTTGTTTTTCTCTGGAACCTGAGTAATTAAGTCCGTAGGGGTGTCTTAACACTTAGTGCCCTAAGGTCAACTGGTCTGGGAGCCACTGGCCCAAAGCTCGCTACATGGGTGACAGATATGTTAGTTGCTTATTTATTTTAAATAATCCGAGTAAGTAAGTCCGTAGGGGTGTTTCAACACTTAGTGCCCTAAGACCAACTGGTCTGGGAGTCACTGGCCCAAAGCTCGCTACATGGATTAAATTTGGAATATTTTAAATTGTGTGAATAATCTACTACGTAATAAATATAGTATCTCTGATGAATTTTTAGAACAAAAGTGTTGTTTTCTTTTGATGAAGCCCCATAAGTATTGTGTTAATTTCTTAAGCACAAAAGAAGGTTTGATGATATCTTGGATAATGAGTGAAGGACAATTAGTTAAACTAAAGAATTTGGGAGAATTTATTTATTTGGTAGTTTAAAGGTTAGATGAACAACTATTAACTTGTACGTGAATTTTGTAAATCTTAATTTAATATAGCGCTTTAATTGCTAGGGGCTAGCAATAAGCTGGTTGGGGGGTGTGATTAGTGTTAAAAATTATATTTTTATATAGTGATTAAATGGTATTTTGTGCTTATGTTATAATTTATATTTGTAATTATGTAATATGTTATGAATTTCTAGTTAAGATTTTAAATATTTGATATTATGTATTTTTGTGTGTTTATTAGGTAAAATAATACTTTGACGCAATTCGAGGCTCCAAACAGATAAACAGACGTCAAATTTGGATTCCGGAAGTCCGAAAACCTTAGGAGAGACATAAAGGGTCATATGTACTGTTCATGTATACGGCACTATTCACGTATACGGTACTGTTCACGTATACGACACCATTCACACAAACCGTATGCTGACGTGGCATTGACCAATGATATGGCGGCATACTATTGGATAAAAAAGAATGAGCTTACGATAGATATGAGTGTACTGGATAGTTGTCAACTTTGACCAAATCTCAACCGTTCATAATTCAATGGCTACGATCGTGCCACGTGGCTATGGTTGGTGAGTTGGGTCTGAGGATCCGAACCTTTGTATTTGGGTTGACCTGATCCATCCATTAACCCGCCAAATCTCAACCGTTCTTTGACCAAATCGGATGCTTCAAATGATGCCACGTGTCATGTTGACTTTTGAAGTTTGACCAGCCTTCAGATCTTGATCTAATGGTTGTGTGGAGTGCATACATAAAGCTTATAATGGACCGCAAAGCACTGGATTATGAACGAATTTTCCTATAAATTTAGCCTCATTTTCATGTATTTGGAGAGCTCTTCTTCTCTAATTTTCTCCTAAATTAAAATTTTATATTAATAAAATTTTAGTTGTGTTTTTAATATTTTCGTAATTATTTTTATAAATAAATTTAGTTTTATTTCCAATTTTAGTTGCTTTTATTTCTTTTAATTATGTATAATTTAGTTTTAATAATTACTTTTATTTCAATTATGTCTAGCTAAATAATTATAGTTAGGGTAAGGTGAAGCTCTTAGAAAATAAATATGATTTAATCAAATTCTATTTTTAATTATATTAATTAAATTATTTTCTATTTAATTCTACCTATATTTTATATTTAGGAATTTTGATTTATTGTAGACAAACAATGGAGTTTGGCACAATAAATTCTTAATATCTTAATATAAATCATGGCAAAATTGTATTTTGACTTATTGTAGACAAATTGAATTTTGGCACATTAAGTACTTAATCTATGATAAAATTAATTGGAAAATAATGATAATTTATATAATTAATCCTTTGAGCAAATAAAAATATGATAAAAAGAATTTGTTAAATTGTATTTACTACTAAAAGTGGATCCATAACCCTAACTAATTTAATTCCATATTTTTACTTAAAATTAATTTAGATATATTTTATTTTTCTTTTCTTTTCTTTTCTTGGATAAATTAAAATTAATAAATTTAAATCCTTTCCCTGTGGTTTGACCCCGGACTCACCGGGTTATATTATAACAAAACACTCTTATACTTGGGAGTAACACACTTTTGAGTCGTGTCAGCAACAGATTTACACTAGCTCCTAAATCCAACAAAGCATTCTCAATTGTGTGGTTCCCTATACTACATGAGATAGTGGGGGAGCCTGGGTCTTTGTATTTTAGAGGAATTTTATGTTGGAGTATAGAGCTAACGTTTTCTGTTAAAAAGGCCTTCTTTTGAACATGAATGTTTCTCTTTTTAGTACAAAGGTCTTTAAGAAACTTGGCATAAGAGGGCACTTGTTTTATAGCATCAAGCAAAGGAATGTTAATGCTTACCTGTTTTAAGATTTCAAAAATCTCACCTGTGGAATTTCCTTTCTTTGCTTTAGCTAACCTTTGAGGGAATGGAGCTTTGGGGACATATTCCCGTATGTTGCTTTCTTCTTTCTCCTTTGATGAAGAGTCCTCAGCATCTACATGTGCATCTTGGGCTGTTTTTGTCACTGGCATTTCCACTTTGTTGTCGACTTCTTTTCCTTTTCGCAAGGTCATGACAGCTTTGACTTCTTCATGGTGCTGAGGTGAACTGGTTCTTACTTCATGCACTTCTTTGGGATTAGGCACTGGCTGGCTTGGGAATTTGCCCTTCTCGACGGTCATTGCCAAGTTTTGAACTGATGAGGCAAGTTGACCTACTATTTTTTCGAGATTCGAGATTGATTGGGCTTGTGAGTTGAATCCAGCTCTCATCTCATTCCGCAACTCATCAATGGTGCGGTTTTGTTGCTCGATTGCAGAGTGAGTCCAATTTTTGAGACCTTTAATTACCTCTTCCCATGGTTTGGGTTGTGAGTAGTTCTGGTTCTGATTATATGGTCTAAATGGTGGCTGAGAGGCTTGAGGAACAGGAGGAATTGGTTGCATTGGAGCTACAGTTGCTGTGTTGTTTTGTTGGAATCCTTGAGACCATGAAAAATTTGGATGGTCTCTCCATCCAGGGTTATATGTGCTGGAGTAAGGGTTGTAATTCGATTGTTTTCCCATCACATTTATGGCATTGGCTTGGTCTGGGTATGAATCTTGGTCAAATTGGTTGGAGGCATGTGGCTCTGTTGTTTTGGTAGCCGTTAATGATGAAATTTGTCGGGAAAGACCTTCAACCATTTCTTTGACTTCCTTGATTTCTGATCTTGACTCGCCCATGTGAACCTCATTTACTCCTTTGACTTTTCTTACATTCCTGAACGATCGGCTTCGCTGTTGGGAATTATCCGCTTGGCGCTGGAAGAAATCCCAAATCTCTGATGCACTTTTCGACATTAGCTCTCCTCCACTTGTTGCCATTAGCCATTCTTGCACATGTGGCAATAATCCCTCCAAAAAGTATTGGCATTGGTGACACTTCTCATACCCATGATGTGGACACTTCAAGAGTAGCCCATTGAATCGCTCCCAGGCTTCAAAGAACTGCTCGTCTTCTCTTTGGGTGAATTCTGAGATTTCCCTGCGAATAGCATTGGTTTTATGCACTGGGAAGTATTTATTTAAAAATTTAGTAACCATTTTTTCCCATGATGTAATGCTATTAGCAGGCATTGTGTTAAACCATGAACGAGCTCTATCTTTTAAAGAAAATGGAAACAATCTAAGTTTAACATCGTCATCTGAAAAATTTTCATATTTAAATGTTTGACAAACAGCATGAAAATCATTCAAATGGTTATATGGGTCTTCATTTTCTAGGCCATAGAATGTTGGGAGACAATTTAGCACACTAGGTTTTAATTCAAAACTCCTAACAGCTACATTTGGGTATCTTATGCATGATATGCTTAAGTTGGCTAAGGGACTAAAGTAGTCCTTAAATGGCCTCTCCTGTGGTGCTGGTGGTTGTTATTGCAAATCCATTTCAATTTTATTTTTAATTGCAACGTGTTTGTGTGTGCGAAGTGTTTTTTCTAGTTCAAGGTCTATAGGCTCAAGATTAGGTGATTGTGACCTTCGACCATGCATGCAAAGAACACACAAAAAAAATGAAAACAAAATAAAATAAGTAAATAAAATAAGAATAAAACTAATAAAAATAAAGAGAAAGGAGAAATTAAGTTACTAACCTTATCACGCTGTTACAACCTTACTATGAAAACACACCCAATTGCTATTATTGTACAAAAAGAAAGAAAAGTAATACGTGAAGTAAAATAAATTAACTTAAAATAAATTAAATGAAATTAAAATAAGTTAATAGGCGGTGGAACCGGGCAAGTACAATATGAAAATAAGTAAAAGAAACAAAAAAAAATGAAATTAAAATAAATTAATAGGCGGTGGAACCGGCCAAATTAACAAGATAAAAAAAATTACAAAGAAAAATAAAATGAAAATTAAATTACACAAATTTAAGTAAGAAAAAAAAAGAAGAGAAATGTTTACCTTAATATGCGAATTCACTTTCTTTTTTTTTAATTAATTAATTAAATAAGGAAAAGAAAATTACAAGAAAATTATTTACACAATAAAGAAAATAAACTCTACAAATTAAAATGACTTACCTCCCCGGCAACAGCGCCAAAAACTTGTTGTTTAAATTTTAATGAACTCGCAAGCGCACGATTCTATTGTAGTATAGATCAATGGTGACGAGTGTCGATCCCACGAGGAGGTGGATTTTAATTAGGTGTAGGGTTAATTTTCTAGTTTGGTAGTTGGATTTGTGGTGAAGACGATTTGGATTACCTTAAAATTTAAATTGAAATCGCGGGATTAAGCTAGAGATGAAACTATATAAATAAGGTGCTTGGGTATCTGGATCTGCATCAACATGCACCATGGGCTTAATATTCCTTATTAGTGCCAATTAAATCATGAGGGGGATTTCCACTCCTCATGAGCCACACTCTAATAAATATGGTATCAAGCACTTATCGTGCCAGACAATAATAATCTTGCACTAGGGAGACGGTAGCACCGGTACAAAATCTAGACAAGATTATTACTATCTGTCGACGAAAAGTCAAAACAGCCACACAAATTAGAGGGGAGAAGAAAGTAAATTTACCAAATTAGCCCATGGAACATGTTGAGACTTCACCTTCAACCCAAGCTTGAAAGAAAATTAGCTACTCATTTTTGAATTAGGGGTAAAATGGGTATTTTATTAAAATACGAAAAAAATACAAGATAGAGAGGGAATTACAGAAAATGGACTCCAAAAATGGATTCAGGAGTCTCAAATTAGGGGGGGGAGCCCTCCTTTTATAGATACAATGAGTAAATCATGGCCATTGGATGAAATCAATTCCGACGCTCAGGATTGCGCCACGTGGCAAGCTCTGATTGCTTTGAACACATCATCAGCGACTGTGATTCAGTGTGTCGCATGTAACTTAAGACAATTTTCGCATCCAATGACTTGCTGCCACGTCATCAGTCAACGGTAAAGTCAACCAATCTTGATCAAGTGCATTGCTTCTATCAGGACAGTACCGTATACATAAACAGTGACATTTTTCTTTTTATGCTCCTCCTAAGGTTTTCGACTGTCCTGAGTTCAAAAATGTTGTTCGTTTTACTGTCTGATGTCTCGTTAATTGTGAAATGGCCAGAATTTCCCTGAAATACATAAAATACTTAAATTATAATAACATACAAACAATTAAAGTGCAAGGGACTTAAATACATAAAAGTAGGGATGTTAGTGAGACTTGAAGTGTAACATGATGATTTTATCCTATATATATACACACTTTCTAGCACTCAACAGGTACTGATAACTATATGAAATGAGAGTTTTTTCAATAACGTGTGCAGACAAAATTAACATGTCCCTCAAACTCAATTTTGTGCGAAATTATGCATAAGCATATGTTTACATTTAGTTTGTTAATTTAAAGCATTTTAGCTTATTATATATTTTCATTCATGGTATTTTGTGTAGGAAATTAAAATGTGCAAATACTGCTAATGGCTACTGAAACAACTAATGTAGAAAGATTAATAAAGAATTAAGAAACAATTATAACAATTCCAGCTATAGCAGTAAAGTTGTCGCAAGGTTGCTACAGCATGGTCGCAGCACGAGGACGCAAGGCTGACTCCACGCGATTAAGGGGTTAATTAGGGATGATGTGGCATGAGAATTCTTTGGCGTGTGGGGCAAGAATAAAATAAGATCGTTGGAGAATCCTATCACAATAGGGAGTAACCCTTGGAAGCATAATATAAAAAGGAAGCTATGATTAAAGAGAGAGGAGAGCTGTGAGAAGAACTCAGCCATTCCGTGCACATCAAGAAAAACAAAGAAATTATGGGTTGAATCCATGCAAAAGACAGGAAGTTCATATCGCAATTCATCAACCGTGCTTCTTTACGATTTAGTTCTTTGACTCTTTTACTTCTTATTTTATTTCTTTTAGAAGATGTTTTTTATGGCTAAATCAAATTATGCTTTTATTTATTTGCTTAGCATGAGCTAAATTTATATGTAGTTGGGGTTTAGACGATCTTAATGATGATTTGACTTCTATAATTATTGCTTCAGTGCCTGCTGCAGCATTTTGTTTTGATTGCGCTTATTTAATTTTCTATTTCGGCTGACCACTCATTTAGAGATACAAGCTAGGTTTGATCCTCAATAGAGGCGGCTTAGTAGAAATAAATCATAACAATACATGATTTTAGATTGGATTTCCTTAATTGATTCTTTACTAATTTGAACAGGGCCATGTTTAGGGTTTTTAGATCTAAGAACGTATAATGTTATATCTAGTTACGGCTTGGCAATTGGTCCTTGTTAGGTTGCAATTTTAGGTGTAAGATATCCAACAGGCAAAAGATAAAGATACATTAAGAATCTGCCCAGTGCTGTAGACGATGCTATAGCAACTAGCTCTAACATTGATTAATAAGTCAATAATCTTTAAGTGAGTTTAGATTTTTTCCAACTACAATTTAATCAATTCGTTATTCCTTAGTGTTTAACGTGTGTTTTGGTTTATTAAAATTTTTAGTTATTGATCTTTTATAGTTAATTAGGGTTTAGTTAGATAAATTATTTAAATTATTTTTATTTACTCTGTTATAATTGCACTGAACAGACTTGTTACAACAAAGTTGATAACACTAATCTATGTAGAGACGATCTCAATACTCACTATTTTATTGCTTGTTGTGTACATTTGCACACTGACACTTATTGCACAAAATTTACAACAGGTTTTTAGCACCATTACCGGGGATTGATTGTTTATTAATTTTTGCTAATTTAATTTTATTCGGTGCTAACTTAGTTTGTTTGAATTATCGTGTTGACAGAATTGCTCTAGCAACCCTTGCATGCATAAATATAAATCAATTGAGTATCAATTTGATCCAGAGATAGAAAAAACAGCAAGGCAATTGAGAAGAGAGCAAAAAAACTCAAAATCTGTTGCAGACATGGCTAACTTACAAAATATGGGAGATTTTAATAAAAAAGAAGTGATTGAGCTGGTTGATGTTAATGAATGACATGAAGGTCAGAATAATCAAAGGCAACCAGGGAATCATAATGTCATTGTTATGGCAGATGACAGAGATAGAGCTATAAGAGACTATGCATTATTGACTCATCAAGCTATAAACCCTAGAATAATAAGACCGGAAGTGCAAGCTGCGAATTTTGAACTCAAACCTGTGATGTTTTTGATGTTGCAAATGGTGGGACAGTTTAATAGATTGCCATCTGAAGATCCACACCTTCATCTCAAGCTATTCTTGGAAGTGAGTGATGCTTTTAAAATTACTGGAACATCACAGGAAGCATTGAGGTTGAGACTTTTTCCATTCTCATTAAAAGATAGAGCAAGAGCTTGGCTTAATTCTTTACCACCAGATTCCATTACCACATGGAATGATTTGGCCAAAATTTTTTTGATGAAATACTTTCCACAAGGAAATGCCCTCATCATGGTATACCTTGCTGCTTTCAATTGGAAACTTTTTATAATGGGTTGAATTCGAGTACTAGGTTAATGGTTGATGCTTCAGCAAATGGTGCATTATTGTCCTAATCTTATAATGAGGCCTATGAGATTTTAGAAAGGATAGCTAATAATAATTATCAATGGCTATCTAGTAGGCAAGCTGCAGCAAGAGGACCAGCAGGAGTTCATAATATGGATGCATTAACAATCTTGTCAGCCCAAGTAGCTTGGTTAATAAATATGGTGAAAGCTATGACTATTGCTCCAACAGCAGTTAATCAAGTTGCTGAAGCAACTTGTGTGTACTATAGTGAAGGGCATTTGTTTGATAATTGCCAGGGAAATCATGCTTCAATGGGAAATTTCAATAGAGCAAATAAAGGCAATCCATACTCAATTACATATAATCCAAGATGGATGTAGCACTTAAACTTCTCATGTTGCAGTCAGCATCGATATCAAAATGCTGCAGTAACTAGTGAACAAAACAGACCTGCACCACCATGACTCCAACAACCAAACCAAGGGCAAAGAAACACAAGCAATGATCAGATCAGTTCTCATAAAGCATTACTAAAGGAGTGCATTGTAAAAAATGAAGCGGTTGTTCAGAGTCAAGCAATACCGTTGCGAAATTTAGAAAATCAAGTAGGGCAGCTTGCTACAGCATTGAGCAACAGACCACAGGGTAGTCCACCAAGTAATATAGAAAATCCGAGGTGAGAAGAAAAAGCATAGTGTAAAGTTATCAACTTAAGATCAGGAAAAGATGTGCATATACCAGTAGGCATACCGAAAAGAAGAGTTAATGATGCATTGGATCAAGAAGAACCTCAAGAACCATTACCTTTCAATGCACATTGAAATGAAGAAAACAGCCATGCTATAGCAACAACAAAACATATATAGCTAGCACAAGTTGACACAGATGTTACAACACCAACTTAGAACACGGCAACATAAAAGAGGGTTGTGCAACCTGCTGCAGTATAACAGTTCAGACATCCACCACCATTTCCGTAATGATTCCAGTAGCAGAAGCAAGACAAACAATTCAGCAAATTCCTGGAAGTATTGAAGCAATTACACATCAACATTCATTTCGTGGAAGCATTGGAGCAGATACTGGATTATGTCAAATTTTTTAAGGACATCCTGACAAAGAAAAGAAGATTAGGAGAATTTGGGACAATTGTTCTAACACAAGAGTGCAGCCATATGCTTAAAAGCAAGATGCCTCAGAAATTAAAAGATCCAGGGAGTTTTACACTTCATTGTTCAATAGGTAATGGATATAGTGGCAAGGCATTGTGTGATTTGGGAGCAAGCATAAACCTTATGCCTTTGTCAATATTAGGAGTTGACAGATAAAGTTAGACCCACAATAGTGACCTTGCAATTGGTAGACAGATCTCATGCTTATCCAGAAGGAAAAATTGAAGATGTATTAGTGAAGGTGGATAAGTTTATATTTCCAGTGGATTTCATTGTGTTAGATTTCGAAGCAGATAAAAATGTTCCCATCATATTAGGAAGGCCTTTCTTAGATATGGGGAAAACCTTAATTGATGTTCAAAATGGAGAATTGACTATGAGAGTCAATGACCAACAAGTTACCTTCAATATGCTTGAAGCAATAAAGAGTCCAGATGAAGTAGAAGATTGTAATCTTGTTAGTGTTATGGAATCTGCTGTAGCAGAAGCATTCATTGATTGCTGCAGTAAAGAAGATGAAAGTGTAGACACAATTAAAGAATTAGAAGATGAAGACAGGGAAACGGTTTACATAACGTGGTCTGGAGAAAAACAACCAAACTGAATCAAGCAATTTGAATCCCTTGACCTTTCAAATAGGGAAGTAAAGCCATCTAAACCATTAATTGAATCTCCTTCTACTTTAGAATTAAAACCTTTACCAACACACTTAAAATATGTTTATCTTGGTGATAATAACACATTTCAAGTAATTATTTTATCTTCTTCGGATGCAGATCAAGAAAGAAGCTTGGCAGAAGTATTAGGTAAACATAAAAAAGCTATTGGACGGACAATGGCAGACATTATAGGAATCAGGCCATCAATATGCATGCATAAGATTCTGCTAGAAGATTGCTACAGTAATTTTGTAGAGCCACAGAGAAGGCTAAACCCAATCATGAAGGAAGTAGTCAAGAAAGAGATAATCAAATGGTTGGATGTTGGGATTATATATCCAATATCAGATAGCTCATGGATAAGTCCAGTCCAATGTGTTCCAAAGAATGGAGGTGTGACAGTAGTAGCAAATAAGAAAAATGAACTCATTCCTATAAGAATAGTGATGAGATGGATAGTGCATATGGATTATAGGAAATTAAACAATGCCACAAGGAATGATCACTTTCCATTGCCCTTCATAGATCAAATGTTAGATAGACTCGCAAGGCAGAAGTATTACTGTTTCTTGGATGAATATTCAAGGTATAATCAGATTGCTATAGCACTAGAAGATCAGGAGAAAACTACATTCACTTGTCCATATGAAAATTTTACCTTCAAAAGGATGCCATTCGGCCTATGCAATGCTCCAGCAACTTTCCAAAGGTGCATGATATCCATTTTTTCAGATATGGTGAAGAAAACTCTTGAAGTATTCATGGACGATTTCTCGGCATTTTGAAAAACGTATGAAGATTGTTTAAAAAATTTAGAAAGTGTGCTTCAAAGATGTGACGAAAATAATTTAGTACTTAATTGGGAGAAATGTCGCTTTATGGAGCAAGAAGGGATAGTTTTAGGGCATCGAATTTCTAGAAAGGGATATAGAAGTAGATAAAGCAAAAATTGAGGTAATTGATAAATTACCACCTCCTACTTCAATTAAAGGGATAAGAAGTTTCCTAGGACATGCAGGCTTCTACAGAAGATTCATTAAGGATTTCTCAAAAATTGCCAAATCTTTATGCACATTGATGGAGCATGATAAAACATTCAATTTTAATAAGGAATGCTTACAAGCATTTGATGCACTCAAGAAAGCCCTCGTTACAGCACTAGTTGTTGTAGCACCTGACTGGAACATGCCATTTGAATTGATGTGTGACGCCAGTGACCATGTTATTAGAGCAGTGCTAGGACAACGTAAAGGTAAAATTTTCCATTCTATTTATTATGCCAGCAAAACTCATAATAAAGCTCAAATTAATTATACAACAACTGAAACAGAGTTATTAGCTGTCGTATTTGCATTTGATAAATTTAGAGTATACTTGGTAGGCACGAAAGTTACTGTTTATATAGATCATGCAGCAATCAAATATTTAATTTCTAAAAAAGATGCCAAATCAAGGTTAATTAAATGGATCCTATTGTTGCAAGAATTTGATTTAGTAATAAAAGATAGAAAGGAACTAAAAATTGGGTAGCGGATCATCTATCAAGATTGGAAGCAACTGCAGATACATTAACCAGGCAAGACATTATTGAAATATTCCTAGATGAACAATTGTTGATGCTGTAGCATGCCAAGTGTTACAGCAAGATGGATTTCCATGGTATACGAACATTGCCAATTATCTAATAAGTGGACTATTACTACCTGATTTAAATTTCCAGCGAAAGAAAAGATTTCTTCATGATGTTAAAAATTATCAATGGGATGAAGCATATTTATATAAGTTGTGTGCTGACCATTTGATAAGAAGGTGTGTACCCAACAAAGAAATTCCAAGTATTTTGCAGGCATGTCATACTAAAGCATACGGAGGACATTTTGGAGGCCAAAGAACAGCAGCAAATTCAATTAGGTTACTATTGGCCTTCTGTTTTCAAAGATGCTCATGAGTTTGTTAGATGTTGTGACAAGTGTCAACGGACTGAAAATATATCTCTGAGGCATGAACTACCATTGACTAACATCTTGGAAGTAGAACTTTTTGATGTATGGGGAATAGACTTCATGGGGCCATTTCCACTATCCTTTGCGAATTTATACATTCTAGTTGCTGTAGATTATGTATCTAAATGGGTAGAGGCAGCAGCACTTCCCACAAATGAGGCTTAGGTAGTGGTGAAATTCCTTCAAAGCAATATTTTTACAAGATTCGGGACTCCTAGAGCCATAATAAGTGACGAAGGAACTCATTTCTGTAATAAGGTATTTGCTGCAGCATTGATCAAATATGGGGTCACACATAGAGTTACTACAACATACCACCCACAAACTAGTGGCCAGGTAGAAATATCCAACAGGAAGATCAAACGAATTTTAGAGAAAGTGGTGAATCCAAATAGAAAGGATTGGTCCACCAGATTACAAGATTCATTATCGGCCTACAGAACTGCATATAAAACACCATTTGGTATGTCCCCGTACAGGATTGTTTATAGGAAGGCTTGCCATTTGCCAATAGAGTTGGAGCATAAAGCCTATTGGGTATTGAAACAATTGAATATGGCTATGACTACTGCAGTAGAGCAGTGCAAGCTACAGCTCTGTGAATTGGAAGAGTTAAGGTTGTTCTCTTATCAAAATGCAAAGATTTATAAAGAAAAAACCAAATAGTGGCATGATAAGCACATTCAGTCGAGAGAGCTAATTTAAGGGCAACCGGTGCTTTTGTACAATTCTAGATTGAAATTGTTTCCATGTAAATTAAAATCTAGGTGGTCCGGACCATTTATACTCCTAAAAATTTATCCACACGGGGCTGTAGACCTCAGGGATATAAGAACAAGGCAAATATTTAAAGTCAATGGACAACAAGTGAGTAAGGCCATTGATTAAACTCAATAATGCACACTCTCTTACGGTTGCTTACAAGTTACCCGACTATGCACACAATGGCAAAATATCAAAAAAGTTTGATGTATGGAGTCTTGTGATACTAATCTTCGAGTTATAACTGGCAAATTTCCTGAAAACTATCTATTACAAGGTTATGATATTAAGGTAAGCTTGTCAAATTGGGTCAATAACATGGTTAAAGAAAAAAGGACAAGTGAAATGTTTGATAAAGAGATGAAGAGAGCCAAAAATAGTAAGAGTGAAATGATAAATCTTTTGAAGATTGAATTGAGTTGTTGTGAAGAAGATGTGTTGGCAAGGATGGAATTTAAAGAAGTTATTGAGAAGATTGAGCGATTGAAAGAGGGAGGTACTGATCATGATGAACATTTTAGTGATGGGTATATATGTTCAAAGCATTAATGGGTCAAGGGATGGGTTCTTCTCACATGGCTGATTGGGAACTATGCAAACATTTGAGGTGTGATTTGTTGCACCTGCTGATAATTGATGATGAAAACAAAAAGATGAGGATGGAATTTTTTGTTTTCGGGGAATAAATTTCATATTTATGAATGAAATGAGAGGTTGGGAGAGAGAAAAGAATGAGGTTATTGTGGTTAGCTAGTGGTGTAATTAATTTGTGTAAGTTGAAGTTTAGAGAAAAAAGCCATGCACACCCCCAAGGTTTGTTTAAATGATCACACAGACCCTTTTAGTTTCATAAATGGTCAAAAAAACCCCCTTAATTTTGTAAATGACTATTATATCATTTGATTATAACAACCCAAATAAATATAAATATAGTAATAAGATAAAAATAAAAAATAAATATCATGTTCGAGGAAGAATTAGCAAACTAAATAGTAAAATGCCATGGGTCAATATGAAGTTTGCAGTGATAAAAATACCGAGACGATGCTGATTCAGTCAGGGTACCTATTGTAAATTTTTTGCAATAGGTGTTAGTGCGCAAGTGTGCACAAGTAATAAAGTAGTGAGTATTGAGATCGTCTCCACAGAGATTAGTGTTACGAACTTTCCTATAGCAAGTCTATTCAATGAAATTATGATAGAGTAAATAAAAATAATTTGTCTAACTAAACCCTAATTAACTATAAAACATCAATAACTAAAAATTTTAATAAACATGTTAAACACTAAGGAATAACGAATTGATTAAATTGTAGTTGGAAAATCTAAACTCGCTTAAAGATTATTGACTTATTAATCAATGTAGAGCTAGTTGCTACAGCATCATCTACAGCACTGGACAGATTCTTAATGTATCCTCACTTTTTGCCTGTTGTATATCTTACACCTAAAATTGCAACCTGTCAAGGACCAATTACCAAGCCGTAACTAGATATAACATTACATGTTCTTGGATCTAAAACCCTACAATGCGAATCCCTATGTTTAGTTCTTCACTAATTCTAGATTAAACATGGCCCTATTCAAATTGATAAAGAATCAATTAAGGAAATTCAATCTAAAATCATGTATTGTTATGATTAATTTCCACTAAGCCGTCCCTATTGAGGATCAAACCTAGCTTGTACCTCTAAATGGGTGGTCAGCCGAAATAGAAAAGTAAATAAGCGCAATTAAAATAAAATGCTGCAGCAAACACTGAAGCAACAATTATAAAAGTCAAATCATCATTAAGATCGTCTAAACCACAACTACATATAAATTTAGTTCATGCTAAACAAGTAAATAAAAGAATAATTCGGTTTAGCCATCAACAACATCTTCCAAAAGAAATAAAATAAGAAGTAAAAGAGTCAAAGAACTAAATCCTAGAGAAGCACGCTTGATGAATTACGATATGAACTTCCTCTCTTTTGCACGGATTTAGCCTCTGATTTCTTCTTGTTTTTATTGATGTGCACGAAATGGTTGAGTTCTTCTCACAGTTCTCCTCTATCTTTAATTATACCTTCCTTTTTATACTATGCTTCCAAGGGTTATTTCTCATTGGGATAGGATTCTCCAACGATCTTATTTTATTCTTGCCCACACGTCAAAGAATTCTCATGCCATGTTAGCCCTAATTAACCCTTTAATCGCGTGGATTCAGCCTTGCATCTGCGTGCTGTGACCATGTTGTAGCAACCCTGCAACAACTTTACTGCTGTAGCTAGAATTACTATAGTTGTTCCTTAATTCTTTATTAATCTTTCAACACCAATTGTTGCAGCAGCCATTAGCAGCATTTGCACATTTAATTTCCTATACAAAATACCATGAATGAGATATATAATAAACTAAATGTAAACATATGCTTATGCATAATCTAATTAAAAGTAATGCAAAAGATGAATATAACTCTCAAAGTAATCATGATTCAAGCCTAAAAGTTTTATAGAGTTATCACACCCCCAAACTTAAACTATTACTTATCCTCAAGTAATGCAACACAATTAAGCTATGCCGTCTATATTGATTCTGAACTCATAAACCCTCAGATAAAATGTCACCATAACACACACACAGTTACCAATAGTAGCTCCAGCACTAAACTCAAGTTCAATTCTATCTAATGTGCGTGTGTGCTACTCTTACGGTTAGAATCTTGCTGCAACAGTACTCATATAATACATACTTCCAAAACAATTACTTATAACGGCATAGGGGTTCATCATTTCACAACTGTGCTATAGCAAACTAAAAAGTTTTTTTTTTATAGCAAAGACCCTTTAGAGTACATGTACTTTTCATGTGAATATCTCACTAGGGTACTGCTGACACCCAATTATTTGTTCCCTGTACATATCAGAGTTGCTGCAGCAAGAACATCAAATATATTATAGCTGAGTCATAACTTCAGTCCCCTTTTACTCAAGGTTGAAAATGGGGCTCATGAACAGACCTAGTTACTCAGGATCCAAGACAGAAGACTCTTATTCCATTGCATTCACTAAGTTGCTACAACAATGCTCATAACAGCAACTAAGTTTCTACACAAAACATAATATGGGGTTCATACTCAGCTTTGGCTACTTGGTAACTCAGTCATTGGAGCAAAAATTCATTCCATTTCATACACAGTTGTACTATAAAATTTTTCTTCCTTCTTTTTTTTTCGTATACTGCTATAGCAAACTTACTAACTCCAGTAGAGCTATATGTGTAGAGACAAAATTTCCCTTTCATCTATTACTGTTGCTACTGGAGGTGACTCTTCTTACTTCATGCAATTCATCCTCATTGGGCTTCTAATCAAATGCGCAAAATCTAGACATACAGATCTATTCATCCCATATCACATTCAACTCATGCAAATTTTTATTCATAATGAAAGATTATTACATAATGGACACAAACTTGACACAACCCCCCCAAAACTTTAGAGGTGTTGTGTCCTCACAAGCACATGAAAACAACACAAACATGGATGGATTATTACTTTAAAGAAATGAAATAACACATGAATGTAGAAAGATAGGATGAGAAAGTTAAATAAAAAGAAAAGGGAAAAGAAAAAAAATTTTGGTAGCTGATAAATAGGCTGAAGGGATACTCCCCTGTGTAGTTGGCTGGTTGCTTTTGATTGTAGGAGAAGATTTATTTTGATTGAGCTCCACCTTTTGGGCTCCTCCTTAGTGAGCTGAGTGTTGTAGCAGTGGCTTTCTTCTTAGGTTTCGGGCTAGTCTGAGGCTTTCTAGTGGCTCTGGACAGATTGGTCTTAGATCGCTTGTGCTCTGGGTCTTTTGGAGTTTGCATTGATACTACCCCCCCAGAGGTTAGTGCCCCTTTATGCTTGCTGGAACCCTTAAGTAGCTGGGCTGATGACTTGTTGAGAGTGAGTTTTGTTCGAGTTAGTGAAGATGTTGCTGCAGTAGATGTTGGAGTAGTAATGTCAGCGATCATTTGTCTCAGAGTTTGTCACTATGCTTTTATTGTAGCGCTCCTTTGAATTCCTGCTTCCATTGCAGCATCTAGTCCTTCCTCATCATCGTCCTCAGATTCTTTATCCTCTCCGATAATATGTTTCCCTTTAGGTTTGGGAGGCACTATAGTGGGTTTGTCATCTTTGTCTTTTTCCCTTTTGTCATCTTGTTCTTCATCCTTACTACCATCTGCTTCTTCCTCACCATCATCTTTAGATCTTGTGTGCTGCTAGTCTGTTGAATCACTTTCATCCTCCTTGACATCTCCCTCTGCTGCTGGTGCTGGAATTGGCTTTGCTGGATCGGAGAAATTGAATTACTGCAACAATACATCAGGGAAATCATCATGTTCGCTCTTCATGAACAAGACAAACTGATGCTTCTGCTTTTCCAAATGCTACAAGCATAGCCAAAATTTTTTATTTTCCTCAACTTGTGCAGCTACACAGTTATCTATGCTTTTCACCAGAGTTTTCAAAATTTGTTCAATTTCTATTGATGACTCTACCGCAGCCTGAGGCTATGGTTCAACACGTTTAGTGTGCCTTGCTGGTGTTGCGGCAGCACTGAGTTCTCTAGCAATCCTTTCCATAGTTCTAGCCATCATGGCTCCTTCATTCTTAAGTCTCTTATCTGTCTTATTAATTTTCACACCAGATAGCTCGCAAATACCCATTAGTAAGGAGGGAAAAATTAAAACTGTAGACTTTTGAGTACTAATTGAACGTTCTCTAATTTGTTTTTCAATTAATCGGCCTGCATTTATTCTCATGCCTTTCAAGATTGTATATAGGAGTACCAATCTGTCCTGAGAGATAGTGGTGGTGCGTGTTGTGAGCATAAGCCTAGATTTCAAAAACTTAACCTAAACCTTAGCCATGGGTTTGAGATCAATTTGGTTAACTACCCTGCCTCCTTATTGACCTAACTACTTCCTTTAATAGTAAGAGTTTTTAATGCATCTCTTCACTTTTTGTTAATCATTTCCTCAACATATTTGGCATATTCACAATCAATATCAGGAGGTAGTTCATAGTAAGCATTAATAACGTGGGGGTTAAGGGGTACCTATTTTTGTCTTACCCATATGCTCTGTTGACCATGCTGGAGCATGCTGGCATAAAATTCTTTCAAAATGGGCACCACTGGATCTTGTAGATACATGCAGAGCTTGCTCCATCTTAATTTTACTGCTATGTCGAGCACAAATTTGATTGCGCCAGTGGGTGGTTGAGGAAACTCAAAACCCTTCTCTTCCAGAAGCTTTCGGTGCTCAATGAAATCTTTGACCTCTCCTCTGCCAGGTAACTATGGAAATGCTCATGGCCATGCAGTCTTTTTGCTATTTTCTTAACTCTAGGCATGCTGTAGCACTGTAAAATAGTAGAAAAATACTTGAATAGAAAGAGGTTAATCGCTGTTTTAGTTGCAGATGAATATTGGGGGTGAATATGAATAGTAACTGCCCTAATGTATATAAGGAAGAAAAACGTGAAAAGCTTTAATTAAATATGGAAACCCATTTTTAAGAGATTGATTTAATTAAAATTGATTTAAAAGAGGGCAAGATAATTGCCAAATTTTCAGAGGTAGATATCCTCTTGATTTGCGAATTTTACTACCAGATGACGTCATGGTATTTAAGTTTCAAACGGTAAATTTTTGACATGTGAGCCCAACGGAAAAATCATTATTTAATGGCTTTTTGAATTAGTTTGTTACTATAGCAACCATTATTATGCTGCACCAGATATGTGATTATATATTATATTTGTTTAACAAATGGAAATTAAATCAAAATTAGTGGATTTTTTTTAAGAGAAAATTAGTGGTATTAAGACACTAACATTATTACTTTTTTTTTTCTCTTTTTGCAAGCCTATGAATTTTTGTCATTTAGAGATTGGGCTGTTGGCAAGAGAAATCTAAGGTTGGCCCTCAAATAGGGATGGCAAAAAGACCTGGCCCAAATTTTGGCCCTACTGACCCGACCTGAATTTTTGAGGCTTTGGCCCGAATTTTCGGGTCAGAGATTAGGCTCGGGCCTGATTGAGTTGTGGAGTTGGGCTCGGGCCTTAGCTGACACAGACCGACCCGACACAAAGTTAAAAAAAAAGATCACTTGATTCACACATGCACACTACACACTCACACGAGACACGCACATCTCACACATAATTACACAAATCTGAAATCTCACTCACCAGTCACCTCTCAAATTTCTCTCTCAGTCTCAAATCTCACATCTCTCTTAGACCACTGCTCGCCTGAATGACATCACCCCATCGTCATCCCTCGCCTGCTCCAAGGGTCCAAGTTACCGCACACAAGGCATCAGTCACTACTTCAAGCAGCCATGCACTAGGAAGGACAGAGAGGGGCTTGAAAGTTCAATCGCTACCGTGTGAATCCGCCACCTCTTTCACTACCGTGTGAATCTGCCACCATTATTTGTTGCATGTTGGCCATATTTTCTTGGAAAATTTTTTGTTTATGTAATTTGAAAGCTTAGTCCTAGGTTTGTTTTTGGGTTTGTGATATCCTTATATACAATATTAATTTTGGGTGAAATGCATATGGGAAAAATGATATTCAAAATGTGGGGAATTTTGTTGGGCTAATGACTAATGTACTTTTAGGTAGTGAAAATACTAATTTATCTAGCAAAGTTCAAACAATATTGCTAGTTTTAGGTGAATTTTGCTAGTGAACTTAAAGTAGGTTATAAATAATATCCTAATTATAGATATATAACCACCAACTTTATTCTATTCTATCCCCAAATTTTCGGGGAAAGAATTTTAATTCCTGCAATTCCATAGATTTCTCCGTAATTAAGTAGAGTAGACTTCTTCTTCATCCCAACAAATATCCTACTGTAATCAAGGATTATGTTAGTTGCTTTATAGGTAAAAATTAGCCAAGGTCTGTTACCATTTTAGAAGGAGTGGCCTTCTTGGGATTCAAGTACTATGTTTTAACTTTAATAAATATGTGAGTTAATGAAAAAAATAAAAGGAAAAAATATTATTACTTTATAGATAAAGTTACTTTATAGATAAACACCGGCTTGATTGGTTTTATTATTATTATTACAATATAATGTCTAAAAAAAAAAAAAAGTGCTGCACTCATTTTTGTTATGGTACACATAATATACATGTTTGAAATGACTTTTCTAATAGTCATAAGTGGTTATTCAGTCTTAAAAGTTTTTTCAAAAAATTTTAGTGTTATTTGGTTTTCTTAAGTAAGCTATTTTGTCTTTACTAATATAAGCTTTTTGGGTTTTTGAGGTTAAAAGTTAAGAGAGCCTTTATAAAAATTTAAATTATCTAAAATTTCATTTTTTTTATTTCATAATCTTATTTCATTCTTTTTATGATACAACTTTAAAAACGTGTCTATTAAGTAATTTTGTAAGTTTTTAATAAAAGCTCTCATCAACAATAAAAATAAAAATAAAATGCTTTTGATAAAAGCTCTACTTGTTGAATCGATTGGGCTATATTTAAAAAAATATATATTCTAATCTATGTTCATTTTGGTGTTGTTTTAGATATTACAAAATCTATGTTTGTTTTGTTTTTTTTTTTTTTAGTTATTCATAAAGGGCAATATAGATATTTTATAAGTCAACTCAAGTGTTATTTTTTATATTTAATATAGTAAATTGTTATATTTTAATAAGTCTTGTAGTCGTTTGTTATTTTGACATAGTTAAGAGTAGTGAAAGATTAAATAATATTTACACTTTAACAAATCAGGCCCCAAGAATTGATGCTTGTAATTAGGCCTCTAATGGATATTAATCATCTTAGGGTAATATTTATAATTGAATTTCTTTGATTTAATTAATTTAGCATTCACTCAATCAATTTTTTTTCCTTTTAATTCAAAATTATTACTTGACAGTAAGTAATTCCATTTTACCATAGCCACAACAATTACACTGCAGAGGGGTGGCAATCTGGGTCAGGATTCGTTTATTCGATTCGATTCGATGCAAATTAAATGGGTTTGAGTTTGAAAAAATTGATTCGTTTAATAAATGGGTGAATTCAATTCGATTCGCTAATTAAACGAATCGAATGCGGGTTTGAGTACATGGATTCTTTTAATAAATGGGTGATAAACGAATCGAATACGAATTATTCGTTTAAAATTCGTTTATTATTCGTTTAATTGAATTACCTATTTATCCTTAAATTTATTTAAAAAAAATTTAGAATTTGAAAGCTAATATCGTAATTTAAAACTATAATAATACAAAGTATATAAATGAAGCATAAACTAGGGCACAGCCGATCCTAATTTTTGTTCTTCATCTCCAATTCTACTCTTTCTTCCCCTTCTCTCTTCGGCTCCACCCTCTGCAGACGGCCACAGGCACAACCGTTTTATTTTGTTTTCTGCACATCTGAGCTAGCTAGCAGCCATTTCGTTTTGGTTTCCACCATCTTACTGTCACCTAACACACGGTAAGCTCATATTCTTTATTTTTTTAATTTTTAGCTTTTCTTTTCCTTCTGTTACAGCCTAGCTCCAGTTACAAACTCTCTTCCTCTTGATCTCAACGTAACATCTGATACTAATACCAGTAATCCACACCGTTGGATCACTCCCGGTCACCACCACATTAGCGCTTTGAATTTTGTGAATTTTTTGCAAACAGAGGTTCTTAAAGAAGCGTTGACCGTTTTGGTGCTCTAGCGTTTGGGTGGCTGGCTATTGAGTTGGCTTTCAAGCCATTCCTCGACAAGGCTCGAGTCGCCATGGACAAATCTGATCTTGCTCGCGATCTCGATGACATCGTTGACCAAACCAACAAAGCTCCCTCTGAATCTGATGATGCGGCCGATGACAAAAACAAATCATCCGACGCCGACGGCGAGAACTAAAGAAATCTTTGCTTTAAAACTTGAATTTTAATTATTGTTATTTGTATTATTAAAAAATTGTAATTTAGTGTTTGGATGAGTGTATATTTTAAACTTTTAATATTGTGGTTTGGATTTTTAGATTATTTGATATTTACTTAATTTTTTAAAATGAATAGTAATCATACTCAACGAATAATAAACGAATTCAAATTCAATTCGATTCGTTTATTCTACAATAAATGAATTAAACGAATCGAACTGAATATTCGTTTAATAAACGAATCGAATCCGAATCTTGAGATTTCAATTCGTTTAATAAACGAATCGAATTCAAATCAATAGAATTTTGATCTAATTCGTTTACGATTCGATTTGATTCGATTCGTTTATTCATTTTGCCACCCCTAATCACACATACTTTAATTAGATGCAACTGATTAGTCAATTATTTATTTATTTACATAGTGAACAAAATCATTCTTCTAACAAGTGCAAGGAAAGTAATTGAATGGCCATATTTGCGGAAATTAGCAATTATTTGAAACTTATTTTGCTTCATATCCGCAATACAAATAATGCAGCAGATCCATTTCGTAGCATGATTGCAAGCACAAATCTTTATCCGCTTATTATTTCCAATGGAGTAAAAAGCTTTTTAATTAGGCAATGGAACTCTTTTGCGATACTCTGCTAAAGCCCTCAATGGGAAAATATTCCTGTATTCTGCATAGTGTAACATGCAGTTTCTCATGAACACTCCCATAATTTCCTGCAAATTAAAAAAATTAATGAATAATTAGCAAACATTTGATGTCAATCAAGTTAATTGTTTAAGCATTCGATATTATAAGCATCAAGGCCAAAGCATTTTCAAGTGGCCTGTAATTTTCTTTAACTGGTCACTCGAGTTAAATTATGGGAGAAGTAGGAAAACTTCATTTGGACTTCATCCACCCCTACCTTTTAAAATAAATAAATAAAAATTATTATAAGCACCAATTTTTTACCTGTTGCGGGAAGTCTCCATTTTCCAACTGTGAGTTGACCAACAACTTTACACCACGATGAATAGCATTTGGGTCCCTATCAGCCTATTACAAAATAAAATATAAATTTAAAATCAGAAGTCACTAAATCTTGTGCTAATCTGAGCCGTTGATCTTTTAAAGATTTAGTTTGTGCGCTTTTATATTCTTATCCAATAGAAATTGATAAATTAATGTGACTAAAGCATAAGCTGACCTGCCCCGCACTAATTAAACTAAGAACTGCCAATGCAGTGTGTACCACGGTTGATCTCTTCCCTTCAAGAGGTGTATATATCTGTATCAACAATGAGAATCAAAATTCAGCTAATTATTTAAGTGCCAATGTAATATATGAATAAACTTAATATAAATGGATTAGGATCCTCTCCTATAATATTTCTATTCTACTCTCTCCTAGTCTTTTAAATTTAATGAAAAAAATGACTTAATAATAAATAAGTGGCTTGATTATTCAATCTTAGTCACTTATGTCACACTAGGAGAGAATAGAATAGAAAAACACTAGGAGATGATCCTAGTCCAATATAAATACATATACGTTATATAGATCGAGCCTAATAAATAAGTAGAAATGTCTAGGATCACTAAGTAGATATGTCTAGGATCGCACATGCCTTAACTATTATTGCGAAAATTACCTTATTTGGGCATGATTTGTAGCTCTCTCCCCAACCACCATCATCAATTTGTGCATTTAGTAGAAAATCAACTGCTTTCTGAATTGCAAGGCAATTGTTGTAAGTCTTGCCAGCAGCTTGCAAACCTCCGAGAGCAAAACAGGTACCATATATGAAGCAAATTCCCCAATTTCCATACCTATATACATAGACATGTTTGCACATCAAGTTAATTTCTCTAGCATTTTGATGTTAATCGGACAGAAATGTTACAAAAGACTCAATTAGTGTTAAAATAATAATAATAATAACCATGAACCATCAGCAGTTTGTTCGTCTTCAATGTACTGCACAGCTTTCACGATGAAATTTTCAATCTCCTGTTTTCTATGATGAGGGTATAATTTCTTAAACAACATAAATGCTTCGATTACTGATGCAGTGCATTCGACATAAGTGTGCTCTACTACAAGGTCCTCAAGAAACTCCACCGGATTTAGCCACTGCAGAGGAAAACAGATTACAAAAATTAATTTATCATTTAAGATTCTAATAATAATGCTTACACTGAAAAATAAGATCCTGCTTGGAATTGAGGTTGGGCAGTTGTAATTTTTAAGCTACAGCACTAAAGTGTTTGGTATACACTAACTACTGTAATTTAGAAGCTAAGTTGATTTAATTTTACATTTGTATGATAAAAAATCTATTATATCTTTATTAATTTTGTCAAATTATTATTTAAAAATTATACTTACTATATACTATTAATTTTTATTTTATAATTATATTTTTTTTTTCTACAGTAATTGTAGCACCTCAATACCAAATATGTTGAACTTGTGCATGCAAGTGGCAAACAATTGCATGTGGGTAGTTACAACTTTGGACTCTTGGAATAACTTTTTGACTTTTGGAAGATTTGTTGAGCGAGTGGGAGACATGATTAAGTGGGCACATTATTAGTGCTACTTTCGGTACCACTTGCTTGTGTTTAAGAATTAAAAATTGGAGAAAGAGAGATCTTGGAGCCTATAAATAGAAGCATCATTTCCTTCTCCAAACATCCTATTTAAGAGTTACGTGAGAGAAGTCAAGAGTAGAGAGAGTATCTTGAGAGCTTCAAGCTCTTGTTCTAGTGTTTTGAGAGTTAGGGTGTATTGGGATTTTGGGTAGCGAGCCAAAATACTATAATAATTGTAACTCCTTTTCATTAGTAAAATATTTTTTTCTGTCTTCGCTCGTGGACATAGGCTTAAATTCGAACCAAGTAATTTTGGTGTTCCTGTGTGATAATTATTTCTCAATTTCATTTTTGCGGTGGCCCTGCTTCACCATCAATTTCCTAACAAAATAGAGCCTAAATTAGGTGTGGTTTAAGTTGTTACCTCCAACAACAACGAGGCTCCAGCTTGCTCCCAAACTGCTAATCCACCAGTTTTTTCATCCTGCAATAAGTTTAGAATATTATTGAAGGCTATTGAGCTTAATGAAAATTACACGAAGGTTAAATTTCGGATTATTCCCTCATAAATTGACTATTTTCAAATTGTCTCCTTTATTTTTTAAAACCTCAAGTTATCCCTATATTTGGTCAAAAGGTAAGGGAAAAATAAGGGCGCGGTTGATGAATTTTTTTTTTTTTGGTCAAAAGGTAACAAAAATGGAGGGTAAATTAAGGTTTTCAAAAGTAAAGGGAGCATATTTGAAGATAGTTAATTCACAAGAAGGTAATCCGAAATTAAACCTACAAAAACTGTCATACAATTTAAATGTTACCTGAAGAGAGAGTAAGAAATTAACAGCATCATATAGTCTCTCAGGTTCCATTTTCTCGCCAACAATTTCTGGTGGCATCAATGAGAGTTGTAGGACACACTATGAAGATGTAATAAACTTTTGTTAGGAGCACTATGATTGGCATAAAAGATTTGGCTCTAAACTAGCTTTCAGTGGTTGAAATAAGATATATAGCTACCTTCAAGCCTTCTGCGGTACAATCTGAAACTTGCCATCCGTGATCTTGATCCGAAAATGTCCATGCTCCTTTAGAAAAGTGTCGAAAATTGCCTGTATATTCACCTACTGGATTATCCCTAATCTTCAAAAATTTCAAGTGGAATGTTTCAATAAAGAGAAAAGTAATTGGAGGGGCCGGTAAAACAAAGGTATGTTGAGCTAATAAATAATGCTTGTAGGATCTGAATATGAAACCTGAGCTTTCTTCAAGTAGTCGTGTCCTTTAGAGAGTACTGGTTCAACTTCATCAACAATATTGCAAGCAATCAAAGCTTGAAGACCAAGAGCAGTATCCCATGTTTGGCTACCAAAAGTCTGCATAAGGATGGCAGTAGTATCAAGTTTAGCTATATTGTTAAATTGTTAGTACTATTGTAGCGAATATGAATAATGAAGCAGCAACCTGAACTTTCATTCCATCTTCCCCTAGCCAAATGTAATCTGCAATCCTACTAAGATGCTTCTTAAATGCAATTCCGTTTGGATCTTCAACCCAACAAGCAAGCATACACAATGGCTGTTCAATTCGACAGTGGTAACTGTGAGTGTTAATTGGACCATCAACAAAACGCGTACAGAATGAAAGCTGATACATATTTTCCTTCTGTTCTGCATTATGGTAATAACAACATTACCTTTTCAACACAACCTATAGTAATGTACCGACTGTTATGGTCTTCATAATGAATGAACTTCATTGTTTCTTTTAAAGCCTTCTGTCTGATAAGCCTGTTCAAAGGCCAACGAGTTAGTAGAGGCTCGCCAGCTAAGTACAGCAAATCCCAAAGTACTTCCTGTACAAAAGGATGGGGATAGTAGAGATCCTCCTGCAATAACAATTTTGCAAATTTAATAACACCTGATTAAGATAAAAGCATCAATGTGTATCTATCAAATATAACGAGAATGCTAAATGTTAAAAATCACCTTGGCACAGAGATGGCGAACTTTTCTCCAGTTGATTTCATTGTAAGGCTGAATGTGAAGTTCTTCCCTCAATTGTTGAATAAGTGGAGTGATTGGACCAACAAACCTTTTCCCATATAAGTAAGACACAGGCATGTAAACCAGTCTACAAAAGCACCACATTTTTGCTGCATTTACAATTAATGTAAGTTTTCAGAATAATTGAGTGTCAAAGAGACAAAAGCAAATCCTCTGCCCTGAACAGAGGTTTCTATTGAATAACAGAATGCACATACATGGATGAAGTGGAACAAAAGAAGGAAGGATCCAGAACTCTGGGGGCATTGGGTTGGTGCCAGACCATTCAAATATTCCAAGTAACTAAAGATCTCAGTGCAACAGAACAAAAAAAGGGGGGAATGAAAATTAAAATTTTGATCATTAAATATTCCTTGGCGTGTAATTTACTAATAATTCGTATGTGATCAATCTTACTGAAAGCCAATTCTTTCCCCAAGAGGGTATGTATGTGGCACCACCATGGTCGCGAATCCATTTACGTGCTCTAGCACAAGCAATGTCTTCGCCATCATTGGGTCCTAATCCCAGTAAACGCATACAAAGGTAACTGAAAACTGTACCGAACATGCTGCTTGGACCCTCTACATGTATTCCCCAGCCACCATCTTCATGCTGCAACACAAACAATATCATCACATTAGTACACGCATGTATATAAATGTGTGTGACCGAAGTTTAATAAATAAGCTCAATTCAGAAAACTTAAAATATTAATTATTGAGCCAGTACCTGATGATTGTACAAATAGCGAAGAATTTCTCTGCGATGCTCAACTGTGAAGATAGTATTAAGATGACCTGTAATGTACAGGCAGAAGATCTGAAAATTTTCAAGGAAAAAGAAAAAAAAATGTAATGGTTAGTTGCCTAAATTCTAAATAACTGAGAAAAATACAGCAACACTCCGAGGTTTAGTGAAATAGCTACTGAGATCTTATTATTTTTATAAATGGTCACATAAACTTTTTTTTTGTCAGTTATATTTTTTGGTTATAATGACCCAACTATATATATATATATATATATATATATTTTGATACAAGGGAGCCTAGTAAAGACTAGTGCAAAACAGACCGGAGAACAGAAGAGTGACCCAATTATATTTTATCCAACCATAATTGTCCAAAAAGAGATCTATGTAGCTATTTCTAAAAATAAGAAGGTTTCTGTACCATTTTGCCAAATCAAAGAGTACCACTATCCTTTGTACGAATATTTTGGCAAGGGAGATTGACACACTAATTTTCAGTTTTTACCGTACTTTATACTTTCCTGATGTCAATGATTTCACAGAAAAATCCACTCTAGTCATAAAGTAACTATCTTTTCCTGTTAAAATTTTCACATCAAGAAGTAATAGAGTATTCTAAAAACTATTAGAAAATTTGACAAATTACCAAAAAAAACGAAAATTTTATAGATAAAGTGTAATCGTTCTCATGATGAAAAGAAAATACTTACAAATGGAGGAAGAAAATACATGGGGCCGGCATTTTCAGCAGGCCAATGGCCATCGCTAGCTTGTATAGCTGAAAAGTAATGAGCAGCCCTCTTCATTGCAATGGTGGCAGTTTCATATGTGATTGCTTCACCATCCTTAACCTTTACTTGAGGAATTGTTTGTTTGAAATTTTTCTCTCTCAGAAACTGTCTTTGTCCAAAACATAATTAAATATTTGATGAGAAAATGGAGCTCTTTATTTTTAGGCAAGGATACATAATTAAATATTTTAGATAATAAGAATGGTGATTACTCTTATTTACTTTGTTGATTTTTTTTTTGAAAAACTTCCTAATATTTATTTAATTTAAACTCTAAAAAACAATTTGGTCGGCACATGCTTCTCCTATCTTAAGGTCGAAAGTTAGAGTCATCGAGTATGACTATATAAGAGTTTATTTAGTTGATTTTTTATATAATTTTTTTTAAATCCTAAAAATGTTGAAATAGTTATACTGCAATATGCTATTGGATGGTTTCTAATACTGTCAAGTCAGCTGTGACTTCCGTCGTTTCCCTGTTTAGACATTATCGGAATTAATAAATTTTTTTTTTTTGGGAATATTTGGGATTAGTAAAGTTAAGTTGTCCCCTACTTGGGAGTTGGGATTATTGTTAAAATAAGATTATTTTATGATTTTGAACAAATAAGTTAATTAACTGATAATCCGTTTAATTTTATTTATTTATTTTAAATAGATTACCTTATAATTTTTCAATTTCAGTACGATTTTTTAAGTAGGTATAGCAGGGTATTACTTTTTAAGAAAATATGATATAATAATCCATAAGAAAATGAATACAATTTAAAAGAATTATTGTCAATTAAATCATGATC
The DNA here is from genome assembly GCA_030449835.1 of Clausena lansium. Classification (NCBI taxonomy): domain Eukaryota; kingdom Viridiplantae; phylum Streptophyta; class Magnoliopsida; order Sapindales; family Rutaceae; genus Clausena; species Clausena lansium. The sequence goes on along the minus strand of JASUUF010000146.1, from coordinate 120,845 downwards.
CATAGAAACAATTAATTAGTTAAATATCCAGAATAGTATATATGCATGCATACGAGGAGCACAGTTCATCCAACTAAAACACATAGTTGTGTACGACCTAACTTTGAAATTCACATTTAACACAAGCAATGAATTTGTTTTTGTTGAAGATGAAGCTCAAATCTGGATTCACATGTGAGTTTGACAAGTCAGATGCATTCTACGATTGCACATGACAAATCAGTTGTGTATGGACGACTTGTCAGTTATAGAAATTCAGGGAGCTATATGACATTTTTGTAACATTGGCTGGATAAATAAGTAATACAAATGATTTAACACATGCATCACTTACTCAAAATAGTAACAATACGTGACGTTTTGAAGATCAGATTTTGTAAATCCTTGACACTAGTTCACTAGGGATTTGAAAGGTTGCTAAAACCGTTATACACGCAGGCAATAAGTTATAGGTTTCTTCAAAACAAACCCAGAAAACATTAGCAGCTGATTGGTGCAGGGTTTTTCTTGATCCATTACTCTTTTATATAAGGCTTTGTGATTAGATTTGTGCATACAGAGATTCAGTTACACTTTCTCTAGAATCTTGTATCTTGTAAAAGCTCTAATAGTGAAATCTTTCTTCTCCCTCATAGTGGATGTAGGCTCACTTTGTGGCCGAACCACTATAATTCTTAGTGTCAAGTGTGTGTGATTAATTCTGTCATTCTTGAATTCTTTGTTAAGATTGCAATTGATAGTCTTAATCAGGTTAAGCTTGTGTTCATTGAGTCATTACTCGCGATTATAGAGCATAAAGAGTGGATCTTGGAGAATCTAAATCGGTTCCTTTACTGATTTTGGTTCAACAAATTAGTATCAGTGACATTCTCTGAGTTCTTGATCTCAAAATGGTTGCACCCAAGCTTGAGGTAGAGAACCTTGTTGGTGCATCAAGGGCTGGATGAGGCACTTAGAGCGGCTTCATCACCCAAGAAGCCAAGAAAGATTGCTAATGAAGATCTACCTGATGTGTTAGATAGAGCACTCAGTGCCATAGTTCTGAGTCTTGGAGATGGTGTACTCAAAGAGGTTGGTAGTGAAAAGACAGCAGCGGGTCAATGGAAGAAGCTTGAGGACTTATACACTAAGAAATCAATGGCTAAGAGATTAGCCACAAAGAATAAGCTTTATACTTTATAGATGGAAGAAGGATCATCAATCCTTGATCATATTGATGCCTTCAACAAGATCATCTTAGATCTTGAAGACATTAATGTGAAAATTGATGATGAAGACAAAACCATGATCTTGCTGTGTTCATTGCCAAGTTCCTATGAGCATTTGGGTGATACACTTATGTATGGGAGACAAACCCTTACCATAGCGGATGTAAAGGAAACTCTGAGTTCCAAGGGGAAGGTCTGAGAAAGTTTGACAATAAGGGGAAGGTCTGAGAAAAGAGAAGGGGGCAAAGGAAAGAAGAAAATATCTAAGTCAAAGCCAAAGAATTTAAAATGCTTCCAATGCCACAAGGAAGGTCATTTCAAGAAAGGCTGACCTAAGAGGAAAAACAAGAATAAAGACACAAAAGAGAAGAGTGGAGATATTGATGTTGCATCAGAGAATGAGAAATCTGATGGCAATGACTCAGCTGGAGTTCTGATTGCTACTAATGGCCAAACAAGAGGTATTTGGGTTCTAGATTCTGTTTATTCCTTTCACATGTGTCCTAACAAGAGTTTATTCATGAACTATGAAGCTTATGATGGTGGGGTAGTTGTAATAGGTGTTAATGCCAGTTTTAAGGTAATTGGTAGAGGCTTGATTAAGTTGAAAATGTTTGATGGCATGATTAAGGAGTTAAGGGATGTCAGACATGTGCCTGATTTAAAAAGAAACCTTATCTCTCTTGGGATGCTTGATAAAATAAGATGCTTAGTTAAGCTTGATTCAAGTACCTTAAAGCTTATGAAAGGGTCAATAGTGGTAATCCAGGAAAACATGAACAATGGCCTATTTGTATTTCTAGGTTCAACTGTTACAAGTGATGTTGTGGTGTCAAACTAGAATTTAGACAAAACCATGTTGCGGTATATGAGGTTAGGCTATATGAGTGAACGAGACTTAAAAGAACTGTAAAAACAATTAGGTTTAAGAGTGGATAAGATAGAGTCTTTGAGGTTTTGTGAAGAAGTTGTCCTAAGCAAGTCTTAAAGGGTGAAATTTAGTACAGGTGTCCATAACTCAAAAGGAACTCTAGACTATATCCATGTTGATCTGTGGGGGCTAGCACAAATAGCTACTTCAGGTGGGGCAAAGTATTTCTTATCTCTCATTGATGACTTTTCTACAATGTTTTGGTTATATGTGTTGAAAAACAAGGATGATGTATTTGATCAGTTTAAGACTTAGAAGACATTGGTAGAAACTCAAACAAATATGAAGGTCAGAAGGCTTAGGACTGATAATAGTTTGGAGTTTTGTAACAAGAAGTTTGATGATTTTTGCACTAAACATGGCATTGTAAGGCACAAGATAGTAAGGCATACACATTAGCAAAATGGACTAGCTAAACGGATGAACAAGACTTTGGTTTATATGGTGAGATGTATGCTTATACATTCAAAGCTATCCATGTCTTTATAGGTAGAGGCTTTATCTATAGTATGTTATATTGTAACAGAAGCCCTTCTGGAATTAACTTCAAAACACCAGTTAAGCTTTAGCCTGGTAAACTAGTAGACTATTCTAGCATAAGGGTGTTTAGTTGTCCTGCATATGCACACATTAAACAAAGGAAGCTTGAACTTAGAGCCTTTAAGTATGTGTTCCTTGGCTATCTAGATGGGATGAAGGGATATAAGCTCTGGTGCACTAATTTAAAGCCACCAAGAGCTATTATCAGTAGAGATGTTGTGTTTAATGAAGCTGAGATGCTTCAAAGCATAACACATTTAAAATCTGTTGTCACAGAGCCTAAAGACAAAGATCAGAAGTCTCATTTTGAGGTGGATTTGTCAGCTTTTAAGACAAAAAAAAACTAAGGAACGAACCTGAATCATGATCTGATATGGAGATTTATAAACCTGAAGATGATTCTACAGGTGTTCAAGAAATCAGGGATTATCAGTTAGTGAGAGATAAAGAGAAAAGAGTGATAAGGCCACCAAAGAAATATGCTTATGTAGATCTCATTGCATTTGTATTGATAGTAGCACATGAGGTAGAAAATGATAAACCAATAACTTATTCAGAGGCTGTTAAGAGTGATAAGTCAGAGGAATGAAAACAAGCTATGGATGAGGAGATGCAATCACTGACCAAAAACCAAACATGGGAGCTAATTGAAAGACCATAAATAAGAAAGTAGTGGGTTGTAAGTGGATTTATAAGGTCAAAGAGGGAATACCAGGTGTTAAACCACAAAGATATAAAGCTAGGCTTGTTGCCAAAGGCTTGACTTAAAAGGAAAGGAATTGATTTCATAAAGGTGTTTTCTCTCCTGTTCAAACACTTATCTTTGAGGATCTTATTAGCACTTGTAACTATAGAAGACATGCATCTTGAGTAAATGGATGTCAAGAAAGACCATAAATAAGAAAGTAGTTGGTTGTAAGTGGATTTATAAGGTCAAAGAGGGAATAACAGGTGTTGAACCACAAAGATATAAAGCTAGGCTTGTTGCCAAAGGCTTGACTCAAAAGGAAGGAATTGATTTCATAGAGGTGTTTTCTCTCATGTTCAGAAACTTATCCTTGAGGATCTTATTAGCACTTGTAACTGTAGAAGACATGCATCTTGAGTAGATGGATGTCAAGACTACTTTTCTTCATGGTGAGTTAAATGAGATTATTATAATGGCTCAACCAGAGGGCTATGTAGATTCTGAGAAGGCTGATAATATTTTTCACCTTAAAAAGTCATTACATGGGCTCAAACAATCTCCAAGACAATGGTATTTGAGATTTGACATATTCATGTCGGATTATGGCTTTCAAAGATGTAACTTTGATTGTTGTGTGTATTTCAAAAATTTTGAAGATGACAACAAGATTTATCTGTTATTGTATGTTGATGATATGCTGATAGCTAGTAAAAGCATGGAGCAGATAAATATGCTAAAACAACAACTGAGGGAAGCTTTTGAGATGAAGGATCTTGGAGCAGTAAAGAAGACCCTTAGGGTAGATATAATCAAAGACAGAAATGAGGGTATCTTACCTTAACTTAACAAAAATACGTTAGAAAGGTGCTTGAGAAGTTTGAAATAAAGAGTTTAAAGCCTGTTCAGTCGCCATTACCAGCTCAGTTTAGACTCTCATGTCAACATTGTCCCAAAATCGGTTTCTTTACTGATTTTGGTTCAACAGTTTCTTAATTTCAATTTACTTCCCAAATTATTTAAAACATGAATGCAACCTCATACACAGCTCAAAAAATTAAGATAAATGGTGTCATCATATTGATGAAAACATTTTGTCTTTTTAATGAAGAATGACGATTAATATGTTGTGAGGGTAAAATGAAATACGTGAATTTACAAAAGTGGGTAAATTGAAATTTAGATAAAGTAATTAATTAGTTATATCTGTTGGCAATTTTATTAGTGGCCCATATGTCACATTATTGAATGGGTCATAATTAGGTTTAAATAATAAAATAAATAATGAACTGAAATCTTATTGGTCAATTAGGAAAAGATAACTACCCACTTTGATGGAAAGTAGGGAATTAGGGTTTCATTAAAATTGGTCCTCTCTCCACCCATATATATTGGATATTACATTAATTTTCTCTCAATTAGAAAGTGAGTCACTCTAAAGGGGTTAAGAGATAGAACCAATTTTGCTAATCTTTAATTTTTGCAGTGAAACTTGATCTAGAAAATTACTATGGATCAAGGTATGTCTTCTTTCAATTATGGTGATGTCAAAATCATGATATTCTGTAATACTAGGAATTAAAGTTTATAAAATTAGGGTTTATTTGATTTATGAGAATTGTAGAAAATTCCAAACAATTGATATCAGAGCTTTGTTTGATAATTCATGATTTTCCATTAAAGAATTTTAAAACTTCTCACTCTTAATTTATGTGTATAATCCTCAATTTAGCTAAATTAATATTTTTATGCGAATGAATAGTATCTGTGAACCCATGAATAGTAATTATAAACAGTGCCATAAACAGTAACTATGAACAGTAATCGTGATTGCATGTATGATAAATCATGAAATTATGTGTTTTGCATGTTATTGTATTATGCCACAGATAAGTATGTTCACATTCACGTGATTATAAATCCAATAAAAACTATTAATAATTGTCCATGAACTATGAAAAACATACTGCATATGGGCTTATGAATCTCACAGAATTGGCTTGATGCATTGATTGACTTTATGTGATTTATGTGATGTGTACATATATATTTGAATTATTATATATACATGCAATATTAATGAACTGAAGGCACTTACGTTCTTTTTCTTGAATATATGAATATTACCGTAAGTATTTATATGTCTATTATTGTTACAATATTCGATATTATTTAATTTTGATGTTTATATCATATATAATTTGTTAGTCACCAAAGTAGCCAAATTAGAAAGTTTTTCATAGATGTTAAATTAAATTTAGTTTCAAGTACTCATAATTATTGTGATGCTTATGATTGAATAACATGATGATTTTCTTGTATGGGTATGTTGAAATTCATAGGTTATAAAATATATAGGAATTGTCCAAAGGTTGATTAATTAATTTTATAATCTATGATTATGATTGTGGGCAATTAGTATGCATGACTAGATATGTTTAGTATATCCAAAGATAGCAAGCATATCTAGTTAATGTGTATTTGATTACTAATTATGTAAAATTAAAACTAAGCATCAATTATGTTTATTGTACAGCATTGTTATAACGCCCAAAGGTGAATCTCAATATGCACTTAATGTTTATGTGAATTTTATCTGAATCTGAATTATGTGTTTAAGTTTAAAGCATTAATGTGTGAGAATTCATATATATTTGCAGCATATGTGCTTGTTGCTCTTCATTTGCAAGCTTCCTTAATTACCCTGATTTGTCTGAGTAGGCCCAATTTCACTTAGGTGTTTTAGATCTTGACTTAGCACTAGCTATTAATTGAAAAGCCAACTGCTATTACTGATGAAAGTAGCACTGAAGAGAGATCTCTCCATAAGGCTTGGGAACTATCAAACAGACTGAGCCTGATGTTTATGTGAATGACAGTTGCCAACAACATCAAGTCCACAATTTCAAGAACTGAAAGTGCTAAGGAATATATGAAATTTGTGAAAAAGCATTCTCAGTCTGAATTGGCTAATAATTTCCTTACAGGGGCATTAACGGGTACATTGACCACCTGTAAGTTTGAGAATACACTTACTATGCATCAGCAAGTGATTGAGATAATAGACACAACAGCAAAATTGAGGTCTATTGGGATGGAAGTGAGTGAGAGCTTCCTTCTGTAATTTATTATCAACTCCTTGCCTTCTAAGTATGGTCCATTTTAAATAAATTATAACATCATTATAGACAAACGGAGTATGAATGAACTCCAAACTATGCTCATCCAAGAAGAGGCAAGATTTAAGAGACAAGGAACTCCCTCAGTTAACCTCGTGGGTCAGAAAGAAGCTGAAAAGAAGCCTAAAAGAAAAAATTACCATAAGAGCAAAAAAGAAGCATCAAAGCTAAAAGTGTAACCCACTTAAGTCCACAATAAGGACATCAAGAATGAGAAGTGCCATTTTTACAATAAATATGGACATTTCACTAAAGATTGCCTGAAGCGTAAAGCTTGATTCGAAAATAAAGGTAAGCCTAGTGCTTTAGTATGTTTCGAATCAAACTTAGCTGAAGTTCCTCATAACACGTGGTGGATTGATTCTAGTTGCACAATTCATGTTTCAAATACAATGCAAGGATTTCTTACAATCCAAACCATAAACCCAAATGAGAAGTTTATCTTAGTAGGGAACTGGGTTGAAGCTCCAGTTGAAGGCATTAGGACTTACCATTTGATTTTAGACAATGGACATCATTTAGATATTTTAAAGACTCTTTATGTTCCTTTTGTTTCTCACAATTTAATTTCCTTGTCTAAACTTGATTCTGTGAGATATTCTTTTATATTTGGGAATGGATGTTTCAGTTTGTTTAGACATAATAGTATTATTGGTTCTGGAATTCATTCTGATGGATTATACAAATTAAAGCTCGATAATATTTTTGCTAAGTCTCTGGAATGAAAGTTCAGTTTGCTTGTGGCATAAGCGTTTAGTTCATATATTCAAAGCAAGAATAAAGAGATTAGTAAAGATTGAAATCCTTCCAAATTTGGATTTTGCTGATCTTGATATTTGTGTGGATTGTATTAAAGGAAAACAATCAAAACACACAAGTAAGAAAGAAGCCACATGAATACACAACTTTTTGAGATTATACACATTGATATATTTGGGCCTTATGGCATTCCATCTTTTGGTGGAGAAAAGTATTTCATTACCTTCATTGACAATTTTTATGCTATGGTTATATCTATTTGTTGCATGAAAAAACTCAATCAGTGGATGCCCTAGAGGTATTTATCAATGAGGATGAAAGGCAACTGGATAGAAAGGTGAAAATTGTCAAGTCTGACAGAGATGGTGAATAATATGAAAGATATGCTAAGAATGGACAATGCCCCAGTCCATTTGCCAAGTTCCTTAAAAGACGTGGCATATATGCTTAATACACGATGCCAGGTACACCAAAACTGAATTGTGTAGTAGAAAGGCGTAACCATATATTAATGGATATAGTTAGGAGTATGTTAAGTCACTCTTCTTTGCCCGCATTGCTGTGGATGGAAGCGTTAAAGACTGCTGCTTATTTGTTAAATAAGCAGTTCTAAAGACTCCTTTTAAACTGTGGACGATAAGGAAATCTAGTTTAAGACACCTATATGTTTGGGGTTGTTAGGTGGAAATAAAGATATAATCCACATAAAAAGAAAGTGGATTCAACAACAGCCAATGGATATTTCATTAGTTATCTAGAAAAGTCTAAAGGGCACATATTTTATTGTCCTCGCTATAGTACTAGAATTATTGAATCTGGAAATGCTAGGTTTATTGAAAATGGTAAAATTAGTGGGAGTACAGAACCACGAAAAGTGGAAATCTAAGAAGTTAGAATGCAAGTTTCATTCCCTATAACTTTTTCTAAAGTTGTTGTTCCTGTGGTTGTTGAACGCACTAACAACATTCAAGAACAACAAATAGGGAATGATTATGTGGTTTATTTACAAGAGTCAAAATTTGACTTGGGAATTAATGAAGATCTAGATTCGTTTTCACAAGCCATGAAAAGTGCTAATTATGCTAAATAGGTAGATGCCATGAAAGAAGAGTTGAAATCAATGGATCACAATAATGATTACGACCTTGTTGAATTGCTTGAAGGTAGTAAACGAATCAGGTGCAATTCAAATGGCAATGTCAAATGATACAAGACCAGACTCGTTGCCAAAAGTTTTACTAAAAAGGACGGTGTTGACTACAAAGAGACTTTTTCAAAAGTCTCTAAGAAGGACTCATTTAGAATTATTATGGCATTGGTGGCTCATTCTGAATGGAAATTTGGAGAAGATGTTTATATGGCCCAACCTGAAAGCTTTTCAACTGAAGGAAAGGAGCACCTCGTGTGTAAATTTAAAAAATCAATATACGGACTTAAGCAAGCCTTCCGACAATGGTATTTTAAGTTCAATGAAACCATCACTTCCTTTGGATTTAAAGAAAACATCGTTGGATGATGTTTATATCTCAAGGCCAGTGGGAGTAAGATTATCCTTCTGATTCTATATGTTGATGACATTTTGCTTACTGCTAATGAACTTGGTCTACTTCATGAGACAAGTAGTTTCTCTCTAAGAACTTTGAAATGAAAAATATGCGTGAGGCATCCTATGTGATTGGAATTGAAATATTCTGTGATAGAGCACAAGGATTATTAGGTTGTCTCAGAAAGCATATATTAATAAATTTTTAGAGAGATTCAGAATGGAAAAATTATCTGCAAGTGTTATCCTAATTCAGAAAGGGGATAAGCTCAGCCTTATGCAATGTCCAAAGAATGAATTGGAACACAACTAAATAGAAAAGATCCCTCAGGCATTCGTTGTTGAAAGCTTGATGTATGCTCATTGAAAAGCTGCAAAGAAAGTACTAAGATATTTGCAAGGAACGAATAATCACATGCTCACTTATAGGAGATCCAATCTTCTTGAAATGATAGGATACTCATATTCAGATCATGTTGGCTGCGTGGATACCAGAAAATCCACATTTGGTTATTGTTCATAATGATTGGAGGAGCTATCTTATGGAAAAGTGCAAAACAGTGTGTCATTGCTACTTGCACTATGGAAGTTGAGTTTGTGGCATGCTTTGAGGCCATTGTTCATGGACTATAGGAGCGGAACTTTATTTCAAGGCTTGGAATTGTAGACAATATTGCTAAGCCGCTGAAGATTTATTGTGATAATGCCGCATTAATCTTCTTTTCAAAAAACGAAAGAAAGTATTGAGATACTTGCAAGGAATGAATGATCACATGCTCACTTATAGGAGATCCGATCTTCTCGAAATGATAGGATACTAATATTCAGATCATGCTGGCTGTGTGGATACTAGAAAATCCACATTTGGTTATTGTTCATGATGGCTGAAGGAGCCGTCTTATGGAAAAGTGCAAAACAATCTGTCATTGCTACTTGCACTATGGAAGTTGAGTTTGTGGCATGCTTTGAGACCACTATTCATGGACTATAGGTGTGGATCTTTATTTCACGGCTTGGAATTGTAGACAGTATTGCTAAGTCGCTGAAGATTTCTTGTGATAATGCCGAAGCAGTCTTCTTTTCAAAAAATGACGTGTATTCGAAAGGTGCTAAACATATGGAATTAAAATACCTTGTCATTAAACATGTTCAAACCAAAGAGTGTTAATCGAGCACATTAGCGCCAACTTTATGATTGTGGATCCTTTAACAAAAGGATCAAACCCGAAGGTTTTTAGTGAACATGTTGAAATGACGGGTATTACTGGATGCCATTATTGACATTGTGTTTAACTTTTTAGGCTCTTTTTGTATTAGACACTCTAAACTCATTTAAGTATTGTTTCTGGTTCTGTTATATCCTATTTGACTTAATGGTATATACATAAATGTTGATATGATTGTTAACAGGATTTGTCTCTTACTAAGACATTATTGTTGGACCATTATTATTTTCTTTCCCATTACAGGTCATGTTAAGTATAAAACTGATGTTGTGATACATAAAAGGAACTATGTCGAAACAATGATGTGGAATCGCTATGATCCATATTAGTTTTTGCTTAATGATGATTTTATGGCTTGATCAATGCAAGTAAGAATTTAGTTCTTACTATGTGCATAACGTTTATTATTATTAAATCTTTAAGGTGACTGTGCCACATGGGCCAAGTAGGAGAATGTTGGCAGATTTTATTAGTGCCCCATGTACCACATTATTGAATGGGTCCTAATTGGTTTTAAATAATAAAATAAATAATGGGCTGAAGTTTTATTGGCCAATTAGAGAAAGGTAACTGCCCATTTTGATGGAAAGTGAGGAATTAGAGTCTTATTAAAATTGGTTCTCTCTCCACCCATATATATTAGATATTACGTTAATTTTCTTTCCATCAGAAATTGAGTCACTCTAAAGGGTTAAGAGAGAGAAATCAATTTTGCTAATTTTTAATTCTTGCAGTAAAACTTTATCATAAAAATTAATATGGATCAAGATATGTCTTCTCTCAATTATGGTAATTATGCTGATGTAAAAATCATGATATTCTATGATCCATGGGATTGAAGTTTATGAAATTATGGTTTTTTTTTTTTAAATTATGGTTTATTTGCTTTATGAGAATTGTAGAAAATTCCCAACAATATACCTGTATGCGCCAAAGAAGATCACCCGCTGGCTTCACATTATGTCGATTGTTGTAAAAATTTTGTCGAGCTTCTTCAACTTCAGCAAGCTCTTCCGGTGAGCCAGCATTTGGATCAAATTCCCATATTTGCCTTCCCACAAAATTGTTTGTTGTGAACATATATGGGCTATTTTTGTCACCCTCTGCAATCTTTAGCCTCCACATATTTGATTCGATCCTTATTTCTGTTTACATATAAATTAACTTCACATTATCGCTATATAATAGATAGATTCTTGATTATTATTCATTATTTGAAGCAAAAATAAAAATAAAAATTGATAGAAAGATAAAGAAAACTAATTCATTATATTCATGAAAACTACACTTATCTCTTATCCTCGGTTTTCTTGTAATCATAGAGCTATCAAAGAATTTAGAATATTCGCCAAACCTAGTAGTGTTTTTCTTCTTTAATTACGTAAGTTAACATAATTAATTCGCTTTTTTAATTTTTGGTAACATAAATAGCATATACCAATTTGATCGATTAGTTCTAAGTTTATAGAGCTTAGATGAATCTACCAACTTATTAAAATATGAGTTTACCAACATTTTCTGGTACTTATGATTTGTAAAACGTCCTTTCAAAAAAAAAAGTTTGTGAAACGTAGGTGATAATAATTAACCAACGTATATGAAAGTTACTACAAGACCAATCATAAAGAAATTCCTTACTCGATCTACATACAATAAATGTTTAATTAGTTGTCATTTTTATAAAATGTGGAAGTCCGAAGGTTGATGGATAAAAAAATAAGATGAAGAAAAAAAAAGGTTCATATGAAAAATGTTAACAAAGTTGTTGATTGAACTAAAGTATTGTGGTAAGTAGTAAAAAGGAGTGAAAATAAAACAAATGGTTTCACCTTGAAGATATGAAGATTTTTTATATATAAACAACGAAGCTGGGTTAAAAAAGGGAAAAAAAATTTAAGCGCATATTAGTGAAGTCTAATAAGAGTCATTGAAAAGCTTACGAATTTGATCGATTAGGTTGACAGGAGCAAGAATTGAGAAGGTTGATGTTGGCTGAAAAAACTATAACAAGGCTTAAATGCCACTCCATGCATGGTATTATGGCCCAAAGAAACTCTATATATAATAAAATTATAAATCGGTGAATAAAAGATAATCAAGTCACTTTCCGCCCTTAATGTCAATGCATTAATAAGAGAAAACAAAACATCAAATCCGGCATCCGCCGTCTCCCAAACTGTCAACTCCTCCGCCTACTTCTTTATTTTTATTGGTGTAATTATCTATAGGAGTGGCAATTGGGGGTTATTTTGATGTGACTTTTCGTATCATATTAAATTTAAATAAACATAGATATGATTCATTTATTAATCATATTAAAATATAGATACAATCTATTTATTATTAATGTTAATCTTATTGATCTATTTAATAAAAAATTAATTTAAAATATAACAAATATGTCAATTTATTATAAAAAAAATTCAGAAATAATTTAACATGATATTAGTATGACATGAATAAGTTTATGATAAAATATGTATATGACACAAATAATTAATTTAGTATTAAGCATATATACTATATTTTTTTAAATAATATTACTAAATATTGATTGATACTTATATCATAAACTGGTCCACACGTTGAGATAGTGCAACAAGGATACAAAATGATTATTACTCATGTTTTATTATATCAATACATTTGTTAACCGTGTCAATTTATATCAACACAAATCCAAAAAAATCATATCGTATAATTATGTCGTAACCCATATTGCCACCTCTTGGATGGAGCATATGAAACTGCTATATCATAATTCGGAAGATGAAATTCATATTCTAAAAGTATTGCATCATATTTTAAATCAATTAACTATTATTTAGTTATTACGAATTGTAAATTTTAAAGTAATTTATGTTTATAATCTATCTTTATTGATAAAATTTTTGAAGTTTAACCTTCGGATTGAATTCGAGGGCTAGTTTCGAATAGTTGTTGAAATGTTCAAAAGTAATTTTAAGAGCCTAAAACTAATTATGATTTTGAGATACTATTATATCTTATATATTTTTGCATATAAATGACGTGAATCCAAAATTATTCTCTCATATATGACATGAACCCAAAATTATTCTTCCTAAATTTTGAAATAAATCATAAAGTTTAAGAAGATCATTAGTATTTGAATTTTTTTTTTCTCCATTTGAGTTTTGAGATGCTAAAAATTCAGGAAACTTATAGAAATTTCCTCTTTATTGGAGATTCGTATACCAACGTCTCAAATGATTGCGGCCCCATTTAAGATTGAGGTTAAAACTCAATAAACTGCTTATTTTATAATTTATGACAAAAATAGTATTTGATAAATTTTGTAAAAAATACTTATTTCATAATTTTCTCCATTTTGACAGCAGCTTTTAAAAGCATGAATGGGTTTGCTTTTCATCAGCAGCTTATTAAATAAAAGACCACATATTTTTAAAATTCCTATTATAAACTTAATATTTAAAAAAATAATTATACCTTATTTTTTCATACCAGTAAGTTCATATTTTTTTGTATTTTACTTTCATTTTCTATTATAAAATTTATTAAGACTAATATATGATTATGTAAATTTGTTTTGAACCATAAACAATTTCACATGAAATTTAACCATGATTTTTAAAATCAATTTCATAACCAGAGCTTTTAACATTCAATCTACTTATACTTTTTTTATAATCATGATGTTTATTGCAACAAGTTTGATATGCATGTAATGCATATACTTTCTTATTTTATTTGGACTATATATTGTATGGATTTTTATTATATTTTATGTAACAAATTATTAAATTCATTAGACTTAATTTAATTGAATTTTTTCATTTCATGTAATTTTATGCATATTACTTAAAAAAAAATATGTCTAAACATTATTAAACATACTCCAAAAAATAAAAAATAATTAAAATTTATGTCTATTTTGGTCATTATATAACAAACCAACACATTTGTAATACAATTTACCAAATATTTGTGCACTGTTTTTCAAATTCACAACAACTATAATAATACAATTTATCAAACACAAAATTTTTTTTTTAATCAATAGTTATTATATCTACACAACAAAGCAGTATATTTAATTGGCAACTACAACTAACACCCGCCCGTGCTATGGAGTCCATGTGGGATGGCCATCGGTCACCATCCCAAATGCCACCGACCATGCTATGGAGACCATGTGGGATGGGCATCGGTCACCATCCCAATTGCCACCGACCATGTTACCATCACCATAAATCATGGGTCCGCTTATAATGCAACCGCTGCATGTCATACAGCCGTTTTTATTTTTTATTTTAAAATTTATTGCCCGTTGGATAATTTTATAAGCAATCTAACGGCTTCTATAATTTACGCATGAAACCGGCTACCGAACGAAAGAATTGGAAGTGGGAATTAGCAAATATCAAGAGTAATTATCAAATAGCTACACCCATTTTAACTAAATATCAAAATTATCAATTTAAATTAGGAAAATGCTAAAAACCCCCTCAACATGAAATATTTGCAATTTTTACGGATAAAAAATTACTTTAAAATATGTAATGTCTGTATTAATGAGAATAATATTCATATTAGTGTAAATCAAATAGATCATAAATCAAATATATTTTTTCTTATTTTCCATCTAACCATTGGATTTTTTTCAAATAATTATACTTATCCATGGTACCAAATATCATAGTTAATCATCAATTATTATTATTTTCAATATTAGTAGTACTAGTGACTAATATTAATGGTATAAATCTGTACTGTATACGAGGAATATATAATGTATCATATATTTGATATTTGGATTATACTCACAAAGATTATCTTACACAAATTACTTCATACAAATTTGACATCAATTAATTAAATTATTGCATACTTTGATTAATATTTTTTTGATATATTATTAAAGTATTACATGTAAAATATTTGATCTCGTGTTATTAGTGGTATAATAGTTCATGGTAATATAACATTCAAATTTATTTTAGATGTTTTTAAGGGAAAATGAGGATTACCTCCTACTGTCCTCTTCATGTTTTAAAATATGTTTAAACTCTCCTAAAGTTATAACAGTGTAAACTTTATATATCGTTTTACTATTCTACCCTTAGTCTTGATGTTAGCCATAAAATTTAAATATTATGTAAAGTAATTTTTCTCCATAATTTATAATTTATTTTAATCATTGGGGGTATATAAGACATTTCACATTATTTTTAGAATATTTAAATTTTATGGCTAACATCAAGGCTAGGGGTAGAATAGTACAATGATACATAAAGCTAACACTATTATGACTGCAGGGGGATTTTGACCTATTTTAAAACATAAGAGGGTTCTACCTTCTTTAAACAATAGGGGATAATTCTCATTTTTCCATATTGTGAATAACTATCATTATAGTCATTATTGCTACGATTAAACTAAAATCAGCTTATGATACTTTCTATGATATTATATATTGTTTTACGGAAAGTGTGTATAGTCTATATGATATAATTTTTTATAATAATAAAAGTTTTAGTAATGTTTATATATATAGTCTAATTGAATGTGTTTATCTAAAGTGTGTATAATCTGATTTTATTTTTTTTCCCGCTTGAAAACCATTTGGTCAGGTCAACAAGGGACAATATTTTTCAAAAATAAATTTTTAATAATATAGAGTGCAATTTTGTTAGGTATTATTACAATAATTTTTGTTGACATTGTATTGTACTCTTGAACTAAATTAACGATATAACTGGACATTTATAAGTTTAGTGCACATATGATTATATGATTTAATCATGATAATTAAAATTTTAAAGCATACTACATTAATTTGAGTAATACTCACTTATAAAAAAATATTACATAATTCGCTTAGTAATTGATGTAAAATATGATGTGCAATCAATTAATACAAATTTATTACACTAATAGTAGATAATAAAATAAACTATCACTAAAATATTACAATTAAAAATAAGGGCAACATCAACTAAGCTATAAATTATGTATCCACCTATATAAGTATATTGTTAAATAAATTTAATTTTTATGACTTACAAAAAATGATTGCAATTTAGAGCAATAAATAAATAGTTTTAAAATAGCAATCAACATTATTGTTAAATTACAATGTTGAATTTACCTATAAGAGAAAATTCTCCTTTCAATTTTTAACTTACGAAGCAAAATTAATGGTTTAAAATATCTTCTTTTTTTCTTGACTGCAATGATTTTCTAATGTTTTTTTTTTACAAAATGTTGTTTAATTTGAATTGAATTTACTGTGTTTTAAGCATTAATTAAAATAAATAAATGGTGACTCAGTCGAATTGGATTCAAAGTAAACAATAATTTACAAAAATAATTTACAAATCTTAAATAAATAAATAAATAAATTTTGGAAAAAAATAGAATGGTAAAATTTTTATGACTTAAAAAACGAACTTAATTCTGAAACTAATTTATTTCAAATATAGATAAGTACAATTAATTTGAAATGATAAGATAAGCATATCTATAATTATCAAAAGCTCAAATATAAATAAAGTTGAGTTCAAGAAATCTCATGAAGTCAAGAAGATCAATAAAAAAAAATGTTTCGACAGAATTAGATTAGGTAAGTTTCTAATTTTTGTGACTTACAATGTTGAGTATAGTTTATAAGAAAAAAAGATTAGGGGTTAAAATAATGAACTTTTAGTATATTGCGGCAAGTTGATATTTCTTGAAATAAGAGGAATAAAATGAAAATTACCTTATTAATATTATTATTTTCGTAATAAAAATTCACTTTGAATTTTATAATTTCAACTTGGAATTTAACCCATAATATTGAAATTTAGCGTAGGCACTTGGGAACTTGAAACACAAAAGTAGTGAACTAATTAATTGAAATATTTGAAACCATAAGTGAGAAAGTTTAACCAAACTTTGAACTAATCTAACCAAATGTAAAAATCTAAAAAGTAAATTTGGTACCTAATCCAATTTATTAAGGCCTTACATAAATAATGGGAATATTCAACACAAAACAAGTGAAATTATTAGTTGAAACACATGAACCCATAAGAGAGAAAGTGTAAACAAAATTAGGAACTCATCCAACGAAAAATATAGTATACTTGGAATTTAACCTAAAATTTTGATATTTCACGAATTTAGTAGGAACATTAAACTTTAAATTAGTGGACTAAAAAGTTGAAACATATAAACCTATAGTTGAAAAGGTTTAACCAAAATTAGGGACTAATCCAACTAAAAATAAAATTATACAAAGTAATAATGGTATCTAGCCCATATTATTGGAATCTTACCGAGATAATGGGAATATTCAACACAAAATTCGTGAAATTATTAGTTGAAACAAATGAATCTATAAGATAGAAAAAATATATCCAAAATTAGAAACTCATCCAATGAGAAATATATTTTACTTGAAATTTAACCTAAAATGTTGATATTTCACGAATTTAGTTGAAACATTAAACACAAAACTAGTGGACTGAAAAGTTGAAACATGTAAACCTATAATTGAGAAAGTTTTACCTAAATTAGGGATTAATTCAACCAAAACAAGGTTATACAAGTAAAATTGGTATATAACCTACATGTTTGGAATCTTAACTAGAAAATGGGAACATTCAACACAAAACTAGTAAAATTATTAGTTGAAATATATGAACTCATAATAGAGAAAGTTTAACCAAAATCAGGAACTAGTCGGACGAGAAATTAAATTTACTTGAAAATTAAGCCTAAGTATTGGTATTTAATGATTTTAGTAGGAACAATAAACGCAAAACTAATGGACTAATAGTTGAAATATATTAACCTATAGTTGAAAAAGTTTAACTCAAATTATGAACTAATTCAGCCAAAAATATATTCTACAAATTAAATTTGGTATTTAACCTAAATAATTGAAATCTTAACTAGATAGTAGATAGTGGGAATATTCGACACAAAATAAGCGAAATTATTAGTTGAAACTCATGTACCAATAAGGGAGAAAATTTAACCAAATTAGGAACTTGTCGAACGAAAAATAAAATTTACTTGTAATTTAATCTAAAATATTTGTATTTAATGAATTTAGTATGAATATTAAACACAAAACTAGGGGATTAAAAAGTTGAAACAAAAGAACCAATAAATGAGAAAGGATAACCAAAATTAGGGACATGTGAAATAAACTTAGAACATCCACTTATTAAATTGATAGTTAACCAAAAAAATTAGAATATGATTCTTTTATAGTTTTTTAATTTTTTTATGTTAAAAAATTTTTAAATATTTTTCTCATTCAATTATTTTTTATGTTTATTATTTAAAAATTTTCTATTTTTTCATATTGTTAATTTTTTTAGCATTGAAAATAAAATTTTAAAATTATTTAATGAATGTTCAAGTTTTTGGCAGCAGCTGTATCTCACACAACCGCCGTATTGAAGGATGACCCATAAATCATAGGTTATTTAAAAGAAAAACCAAAGCAACTGTTGACAATAAATATGTGTTGATCGAGGTACTGAAAGTTATTGCATTTATTTAACAGTACCAACCTTTGCTGACTTTTTGGCAATGAAGTTATTATATCTATGATGCGACTTTATACACATCGGGTTGATACCAAGCATACGGAAAGGTAAAAAATCTATAATTGAGGTTCGGGGTTCTGTATAGAAACAAAGTTGGCTGACGTTATTAGGATTAGAAAAATTATTTCAGCACCATTTCTATTTTGTTACATATATATTTAATTGTTATAAAATTTTAATATACTTTTTATATTATTTTTATTTTTAAATTTATATCAATCAATTATTTTGACACTAACAAAGTTAGAATCTGTTAAAGAATTTAAATAAAACGATAATTTTACACTTCAATGAATTAAAATATCATTTTATTTTATAAAATTTTAAAAAATAAAAAAATTATAATCATAAAAATCCCTTAAATTTTATAAAACAAATAAATCTCAAAATCCAATATATTTTTTAATTATAATTTTTAAATGATAATTTTTGTAATTATAATTTTTTTATTATTTAAGGTTGGTATAGGCTATTATTATTTTGGTAATTAATTTAAACAATGAAAATTATTTGATAATTGTGATTATATGATTACTAATTTTTTATTAGTTTGAGATATCTTTAAAAAAAAAAAGAAAAATAACTTATATGAGTATTACAAGTTTTAACGTCAAAAGGATTAAAATATCAATAATATTTTATCATTTAATTAAATGGTACTCACTCAATTAATTAAATGATAATTATAA
Source organism: Clausena lansium (assembly GCA_030449835.1). NCBI lineage: Eukaryota > Viridiplantae > Streptophyta > Magnoliopsida > Sapindales > Rutaceae > Clausena > Clausena lansium. The sequence continues at coordinate 101,500 of JASUUF010000146.1, read as the reverse complement.
TTTTTTTATTTTTCAAAATTCTGCATGATAAAATGGCCTTTAATTCTTTTATGGATAAAATGGTCATTTTATTTAAATTATTTAACAGATTCTAACTTTATTATTATCAAAGTAGTTGATTAATACAAGTTTAAAAACAAATGTCAAATAGATGTACACATAACAAAACAGAAGTATTGCAAAGATAATTTGGTTTGAGGAAATGTGAGAAAGTGAAAGGAGAGAAAACTGGAGGAAAAGAGAGAAAATGAGAGGAGAGGAGAATAAAATATTTTTCTGATGTTTGGTTGTTACAAAATTATATAAAGGAAGGAAATCTCTAATTTTAATTTAGACAATTTTAGCATTAAGTGTTAAACTTTCAATAATTATCATAAATATAATTCAAAAAATTAAATAATAAATTTATTAAATATATTTACAAAAACTAACAAAAAAATATTTTAAATAACATACCTTTATTCATAATTAAATTAAAAATTCATAAATATAATTTTGTGTTATTAATTTAAGTAATTATAATTAATTTAATATATTTCTAAAAAAATTATAATATAATATAAATAATTTCTTTATCAATATATTGTAATTTTAAAATTTAATTTAAAAACCACAAAAAAGAAATAGAGCCGCCGTACGGGGCCGTCGACCACCGACCGCCGCTACACCATCTCATATAAGCTTGTGAATGATATGAAAATGATTAGAGATTAACGATCTATATAATAGATCAACTCATTTAGCCGAAAATTTTGATCTGTTTCCGATTTGCGGAAGTTAAAAAGTTTCTAAACACTTTGAACCGGATTTGAACAATATATATTGATTTTTTGAACTCAACGACAGCGTAGTATTGTTGATCGTTGGCCGGCGAGTCCAACGGTACCGGTGGTAAGATTTCACGCCACCAGTGATAGCGACGGCAGAGTTCCGGCGGTCTTGCAGAGAGATTATAAAACATAGAAGATTATAAATATGAGGAAAGGGTGTCCAGAGAAATTATGTTTTTTAAAATTTTCATTAGGTAATATAACTTTGATTAAATGAATAAAGAAATATATTGGCGTAATAAATTTTCTTTGAAATTATATAACCACATTTAATTGACTTCGGTTTTAAATTCAATTGACCAATATGGTAAAACACAGATCTTCTTTAAATTAACTTCGGACGTGTTGTAAACAATGAAGCTGGGTAAAAAGAGGGAAAAAAATTTAAACTCTTATTAATGGAGTCTAATAAGTGTCATATTGAAAAGCTTACGAATTTGATCAATTTGGTTGATAGGAGCAAGAATTGAGAAGGTTGGTGTTGGCTGAAAAAGCTATAACAAGGCTTAAATGCCACTCCATGCATGGTGTTATGGCCCAAAGAAACTCTATATATAATAAAACTAGGAAATAGAACCGCGCTTCGCGCAGTAATGAAAAAAGAATTTAGTATTATTTATTTTACAAAAAACAGAGAGAATTGTGTTGTAGTTTACAATATCTGTCAAGCAACCATAAGAGATTTTATAATCCAAGAATTCAATAGCCAAATCCAATCCCCATTCTTTGCAGTATGCTGAAATTAATGGATCATAACTATAAACATTCGATGTTAATCCCTTTTCCTTTGCAGCCCTCAGTACATCCACTGACTTGAGAGTTTCCAATATATTTGGCTTGAGTGATTGTTCTATAGTTTAATCAATTTATGAGAATGTAAATTAATTGATTAGATAGTAAAAGGAATTTAGATCTATTTCCAATAGATGTAGGCAATATTAAAATCCTAGAATCAATTAATTAACGACTTAATTAATTAAATTCCTTAATAAAGCGAAGCCTAGGAAAATCTCCAATATATAATTAACCTTGTTATATTAAAAACACAAAATTAATTAAACGAAATTAATTTTCAGAAAATACTGTTCATAGTTACTGTTTGTGGATTACTGTTCATCCGCATAAAAAATATTAATTTTTTCCAAAAATAATAAATTGCAGAAATTAAAAGACACGGAGATTTTTACGTGGTTCGGATTAATCAATCATACATCCACGAGGCCACGTCTAGATGAAAAGCAATTCACTAAGTTGAGATATTACAACCTATGGATTTACCAATCTTAAGACTCTCACTTACAGTTTATCACTATACAGCTTACTCAACCTTAGACTGAATATGCTTTTCTTGAATAACCGCTACACCTCTTGATCCACGATCCTCAAGGCACTTCGCAAAGTGATCAATAGCAATTTTTCAATTCTTCAATGTCTAGTGATCCAAGATCCACATAGACTCTCTGCAGCGATGAACAAAAGTAGTCTTGTTACAAGACTTGAATATAGAAGATAATATAAATCACACAACTTGATGCTTTTTTGCTTTATGCTCTGTGTTGTGTGTAACTATTCATTTGTGAATCACATCTCTTTATATAGGCACCAGGATTTCAGAAAAATAGCAAGTCTTAAAAAACTTGGATTCTTTCCAAATAAGAAATTCTTTCCTCTTATAATTCCTATGAACTAGAATAGGAATAAATCTAATATTCTTGCCTTACTTGTTGTTAGGGAATTTTGAATTCCACCCAAGATCTTGCAAGCAAAAATATCAAACAAAAATAGATGAAGACTAAAACCAATCACACAACACAAGAATTTAAGTGGAAAACACCTATAATGGAGAAAAACTACGGCCGCCAAGGACGATGAGAGAAAAATCCACTATGTGAAAAATTATTACAATCACTCTAATAATTTTCTTACATCCAAACCCCAATAACACCCAATCTCTCAATAGACATACAATTTCTCTCACACTAGAAACTGTCTACCTATAGAGAACTAGATTGCTGTGCTATTTTTCTGTGTGTAAAAAAGTGAACCCAACCTCCCTATAAATAGTGATTATTTCTTGTAGGAGAAGTATTCCTTTTCTTGTACTAGTAGTATTCCTCCTTCAATAAGAAGTCAAATCCTAAAGAGAAAAGTACTTATTCCTTAAATAGGAATCCTACTAAATAGAAAATATCCTAGGAAACCCTTATTGAAAAATAAGACATATTTCCTAACACTTGTCTCCCAAGGAATATCTAGAGTATTAATAAATTTCATGTTTGAAGTTATTCTTGCCTTATTTGTCTCCCAAGAAATATCTAAAACATTAATAAATTTGATGTTTGAACCTCTAAATAAATCATACGCGCCAATTATAAAATCTCACCATTAATTGACTTGCTAAATTAGACACCTAATTAAACTAGGAAATAAATATTCCTAATAAGTAAACAAATATTCCTAATAAGGAAACAAATATTCCTAATAAATTGGAATCTCACTAAATTATGAAATTAATAAATTAATCCCTTTTACAAGATATGCAATAAATAAATTTCTAATTTAACTAGACTTGCCATAATATGCCAACTCTATAAATAATAGACTTAACAGATAGCAAACATAGAAAATGAAAAAGCTTAGATAATATAATTTTCTTATATGTTAATTAAGCGTGCACATATTCATATCTGAATATGAATATGAGTTTTCCACATATATTTACCAGCCTGCAAGTAGAGATCCAAGATCCATAACTAAGGAACTAACTAACTTAAATGTCTTTGAAATCTATTACTCAATTTAAAACTCAATCCTCAAAATCACACAATTCATCTACAAGGCAAATAGATCTTTCCATCTACAATCTCGTGTTGACCAAGCATCCGATTGTTTGGATTTCCCTCCATCGACATGATGTAACAATAACATAAAATCACAAAACTAATAAGAGGAAAAAACTTAAACTTCATAATAACAAATTTATTATTATTTTAATAAAAAATTGAATAATTTTTCTCTACAACCAAACAGAGACAAGAAAAATCTCACCAAAAAATGTCCCAACAACTCTCCACACCCTGAATCGGAGTCGGAAATCCATCCTGAGCAAAAAGACTCTGAAACACAGGACCGATCGAAGGTTTTCCGTCACTCGCCTCCTTCGCCTTCCCCACTTCAACAATATATTTCATGTTATTCATCTTCGATGGCACAAAAAACTCCTCTTTCTAATTTTTTTTTTCTTATTATATTAGGATGCTTCAAGGCCTTGTGGTTCATAATCTCCCTCTGAACATGCTCATCAATCTGCAAGAAACCCAAAAATTAAAACTCCAATCAATGGGGGGGGGGGGGGAAAGAAAAAAAATCTATGGGCAAAAGCAAATACATATAATAAAACCCCCACCCTGATTAAAATTCATAAAATCAAAGGAACATACATACCTTCTGGCCTCTCTTAATATACTTGACAGCATAGAGCTCACCACTTCATTTGTCTCTCACAAGCTTAGCAGCGCCAAAATTCCCTTAACCGGTATCTTTCAAAATCTCATAATAGTCCATTTTCCTATTAGCTTAAAAAATTATTGAACGAACTTTATAATTTCAGAGAGTGAGGGAGATGAATAAATTGAATTGTAAATGTAATGTTTTGTATAATAAAAGAAATGAATGTTTTGAGCCTTATAATTAAGTATTACTAATGGTCAGATGGTTAGATAGAAAGAAAAAGAGACATGGGCTTATAATTGTATGGATTTCTCAACCAAGTCTTTTGACCTATCAACCTAGTTTCTGACACCATTAAAAATCCAACATTTTCTCATAAGTTTTGATCCTATTATTTACAATTATGGTAAAAAAAAAACCATAAACTTATTAATTGAATGCATATCTATCTCCATTTAGAAACAATTGTCTCCATAAATGCACGATAAAGAATGGATGATCTCAGATGAGTTCATCTAAACAACCTCACACCCATATATTAAAAGGCTAGAACAGCCCAAAGAGCAAAAAGAAAAAACTCATTTACAAATCAATCTAATATCAAGCAATCCATGCACCAAAAAGAAAGCGAATAAGCACGAAACCTCCTCTCAATCTATTAAAAAGATGATCTTGCTTTAGTTCCAGGCAATCACAATCAACTCAAAAATAAATAATACAAATAAATAAACACAACAAAATTAAATTCTTGTATTCAAACAGTAATCCAAATATCTATATAAAAAAAATATAAAACATTATACAATTACATCAAATTGTTTATTAACACCACATTAAATTTCAAATTAAGAAAAAAAAAACTCGAAGAGCACAAACCACGGGTGGAATCTTAGTTGAACATTTATTCAGTTTATTTATTTCTTATTATTGCCTTTACCTCCAGCGAAATCTCCGCAAGCCGCCTGTGCTGCCTTCTTGGTGGCCTTCTCTTGTAGGGCCTTCGTGTCCTAAATTTTAACATAATTTTTAATTAATTAATTTTTTTAAAAGAAGTCAAAATTCAAAACGACATCGTGGGAAGAATTACAAAAAAAGGCAAAAAAAAAACCTTTCGTAGTGTTGTTCCGGAGTCAACTCGTCGTCTTTGGTTTTTCCCTTATTGCCACTGCGAGCAGTAGCTCTCTCGCGATCGCGCTCTCTCTCTAGTTTCCGTGTGAGATTCGAATCAAAAATCAAAATCAAAATAAAAAAGCACTGAATTAAGGAAAAGGCTAATTTAATAATTAATTGTTAAATAATCGCAATAATCATTAATTGAGATTAATTAAATTCGAAATCATATATTGAAATTGAAAAAAAAAAGGATACGAGTCATGGTTTCGTCTTCTCAAGAGAAGATAGAATCTAAAATTTCTTTGCAATTCGTTCAATCAGCCACAAAAAGTCAATGAAAAACCAACCCGCTTTATATACTAATTGAATTTTTGAGTGTGTAATCAAGTGTAAAGTGTGAAGAGTGAAGAAATTGATTTTGATGGATGATGATGATGAAGATTGGAAGACAAATGGAGGGATTATAGAATGAGAAAAAGAAAGGAAACTATATGTACGTTTCTTTGTGTTTTTGTCTTCAATTATTAATGTTTTCAATGCTTGAAATAATATCAGAAATTCCCAAAAGTCACCATTATATAACAAAATTAATTGATAGAACACAAAAAGGTGAAATGAAAAGTGGTGAAGAAATAGTGAGAAAACATAGCCGATTTATTAGATAATAGATAATAGATAACATAAAAAGAAGAGAAATGGTGATGCCACGTTAGCACCTCTAGACTTAGCTTTATTTTATATATATATATATATATATATATATATATATATATATATATATAAATCGGTGAATAAAAGATAATCAAGTCACTTTCTGCCTTAATGTCGATGCATTAATAAGAGAAATCAAAACATCAAATCCGGCATCCGCCATTTCCCAAATTGATAACTCCTCCGCCTACTTCTTTATTTTTGTTGGTGTAATTACCTATAGGAGTGGCAATTCGGGTTATCTTGTTGTGTCTTTTCGTATCATTTCAAATTTAAGTAAATATAGATACGATTTATTTATTAATCATATTAAAATATCAAAATATAGATATGATCCATTTATTATTAATGTTAATCTTGTTGATCCATTTAACATATTTAATAAAAAATTAATTTAAAATATAACAAATATGTCAATATTATTATTAAAAAAATGGTCATAAATAATTTAACATGATATTAATATGACATGAATAAGTTTATGATAAAATATGTATATGACATAAATAATTAATTTAGTATTAAGCATATATACTATTTGTCTTTTAAATAATATTATTAAATATTGATTGATACTTATATCATAAAATGGTCCACACGTTGAGATAGTCCAACAAGGATACAAAATGATTATTATTGATGTTTTATCATCTCAAAACATTTGTTAATCATGTCAATTTATATCAACACAAATCCAAAAGAATCAAGTCGTATAATTATGTTGTGACCCATATTGCCACCTCTTGGATGGCATATGAAACTGCTATATCATAATTCAGAAGATGAAGTACATATTCTAATAATATTACATCATATTTTAAATCAATTAACTATGATTTAATTATTATGAATTGTAAATTTTAAAGTAATTTATGTTTATAATCTATCTTTATTGATAAAATTTTTGAAGTTTAACCTTTGTATTGAATTCAAGGGCTAGTTTCGAATAGTTGTTGAAATGTTCAAAAGTAATTTTGAGAGACTAAAACTAATTATGATTTTGAGATACTATTATATCTTATATTTTTTTTTGCATATAAATGACGTGAATCCAAAATTATTCTCACATATATGACATGAACCCAAAATTATTCTTACTAAATTTTGAAATAAAATCATAAAGTTTGAGAAGATCATTAGTATTTGAAATTTTTTTTCCACATTTTGAGTTTTGAGATGCTAAAAATTCAAGATACTTGCAGAAATTTCCTCTTTATTGGAGATTCCTGTACTAACCTCTCAAATGATTAAGGCCCCGTTTAGGATTGAGTTTGAAACTTAATAAGCTGCTTATTTTATAATTTGTGACAAAAATAGTATTTTGTAAATTTTGTAAAAACTACTTATTTCATAATTTTTTCCATTTTGACAGCAGCTTTTAAAAGCAGGTAGGGGGTTGCTTTTCATAAGTAGCTTATTAAATAAAATACCACATATTTTTAAAATCCCTATTATAAACTTAATATTTAAAAAAATAATTATGTCTTATTTTTTCATACCAGTAAGTTCATATTTTTTTTGTATTTTACTTTCATTTTCTATTATAAGATCTATTAAGACTAACAAATGATTATGTAAATTTTTTTTGAACCATAAACAATTTCACATGAAAGTTAACCATGATTTTTAGAATCAATTTCATAACCATGGCTTTTAACATTTAATCTATTTATATTTTTTCTATGGTCATGGTGTTTATTGTAACAAGTTTAATATGAATGTAATGCATATTATTTTTTTATTTTATTTGGACTATATATTAGTATAGATTTTTATCATATTTTATGTAACAAATTATGAAATTCATTAAACTTTATTTAATTGAATTTTTTCACTTTATGTAATTTTATGCATATTACTTTTAAAAAAAAGATATGTCTAAACATTATTAAACATACTTCAAAAAATAAAAAATAATTTAAATTTATGTCTATTTTGGTCATTGTATAATAAGCCAACACGTTTGTAATACAATTTACCAAACATTTGTACATTACTTTTCAAACTCATAACAACTACAATAATATAATTTACTCAACACTAAATTATTTTTTTGATCAATAATTTATTACATCTACACAACAGAAGCAGCGTATTTAATTAGCAACTCCAACTAGCACCCTTCCGTGTCATATAGTCCATATGGGATGGCCATCGGTCCCAATCTCAATTGTCACCGACCCCGTTACCATCGCTATAAATCATGGGTCCGCTTATAATGCAACCGCTACATGTCATACAGTCGTTTTTATTTTTTATTTTAAAATTTATTGCCCGTTGGATTACTTTATAAGCAATCTAACGGCTTCTATAATTTTACGCATGAAACCGGCTACCGAACCAAAGAATTGGAAGTGGGAATTGGCAAATATCAAGAGCAATTATCAAATAGCTACACCCATATTAACTAAATATCAAAATCATGAATTTAAATTAGGAAAATATTAAAAATCCCCTCAACATGAAATATTTGCATTTTTTATGGATGAAAAAATTACTTTAAAATATGTAATGTCTGTATTAATGAGAATAATATTTATATTAGTGTTGATCAAATTGATCATAAATCAAATATATTTTTTCTTATTTTCCATCTAACTATTGGATTGTTTTCAAATAATTATACTTATTCATGGTCCAAATATTATAGTTAATAATCAATTATTATTATTTTCAATATTAGTAGTACTAGTGACTAATATTAATGGTATAAATTTGTACTGTATACGAGGAATATATAATGTATCATATATTTGATATTTGGATTATACTCACAAAGATTATCTTACACAAATTACTTCATACAAATTTGTCATAAATTAATTAAATTATTGCATACTTTGTTTTATATGTTTTTGCTATATTATTAAATTATTACATGTAACATATTTTGATCTTGTGTTATTAGTGGTATTATAGTTAATGGTAGTATAACATTCAAATTTATTTTAGATGTTTTTAAGGGAAAATGAGAATTACCTCTTATTGTCCCCTTCATGTTTTAAAATATGTTTTAACTCTCCTAAAGTTATAACAGTATTAACTTTATATATCATTTTACTATTCTACTCTTAGTCTTGATGTTAGCCATAAAATTTATATATTATGTAAAGTAATTTTTCTCCATAATTTATAATTTATTTTAATCATTGGGGGTATATAAGACATTTCACATTATTTTTAGAATATTTAAATTTTATGGCTAACATCAAGACTAGGGATAGAATAGTACAATGATACATAAAGCTAACACTATATGACTACAGGGGATTTGAACCTATTTTAAAACATGAGAGGGTTCTACTTTCTTTAAACAACAGGGGATAATCCTTATTTTTCCATATTGTTAATAATTATTATTATAGTCATTATTGCTACGATTAAACTAAACTCAGCTTATGATACTTTCTATGATATTATATATTTTTTATGGAATGTGTGCATAGTCTATATGATATAATTTTTTATAACAATAAAAGTTTTAATAATGTTTATATATATAGTCTAAATGAATGTGTTTATCTAAAGTGTGTATAATCTGATTTTATTTTTTAGCCCCGCTTGAAAAACATTCGGTAAGGTCAACAAGGGACAATATTTTTCAAAATTAAATTTTTAATAATATGGAGTGTAATTTTGTTAGGTACTATTACAATAATTTTTGTTGACATTGTATTGTGCTCTTGAACTAAATTAACAATGTAACTGGACAATTATGAGTTTAGTGCACATATGATTATATGATTTAATCATGATAATTAAAATTTTAAAGTATACTACATTAATTTGAGAAATACTCACTATTAGTAGTCTAATGTTTATTTATTATTAAACATTAATTTAGTAATGTTTAGATATATATAGTCTAATTGAATGTTTCTATATATAGTCTAATTGAATTATAAAAAAACATTATATAATTCGTATAGTAATTGATGTAAAATATGAAGTGCAATCAATTAATACAAATTTATTACACGATTAGTAGATAATAAAATAAACTATCGCTAAAATATTACAATTAAAAATAAGAGCAACATCAACTAAGCTATAAATTATGTATCCACCTATATAAGTATATTGTTAAACAAATTTAATTTTATGACTTATAAAAAATGATTGCAATTTGGAGCAATAAATAAATAGTTTTAAAATAGCAATCAACATTATTGTTAAATAATGTTGAATTTACCTATAAGAGAAAAGTCTTCTTTCAATATTTAATTTAGGAAGCAAAATTAATGGTTTAAAATATCTTCTTTTTTTCTTGACTGCACTGATTTTCTAATGTGCTTTTTTTTTTACAAAATATTTTTTAATTTGAAATGAATTTACTTTGTTTTAAGCATTAATTGAAATAAATAAACGGTGACTCAGTCGAATTGGATTCAAAGTAAATAATAATTTACAAATCTTAAAATTTTAATATGAAAATTAATTTTCACAGTTCAAGGGATAATCATATAATAAATAAATATTTTGTATTATCATAACAATTTGAAAAATAAAAATTTGAGCGGTACAAATTGCATGCAATTTTTAAAAATGAAATTTTGATTGAAGTGATGAGAAATCAAAGAATTTATTTTGGAAAAAAATAGAATGGTAAAATTTTTATATGAATTTAAAAACGAACGTAATTCCGAAAAAATAGAATGGTATAACAATTACCATTCTTAAAATTTCAATATAAAAATTAATTTTCACAGTTCATGGGATAATCATATAATAAATAAATATTTTGTATTATCATAACAATTTGAAAAATAAAAATTTGAGTGGTACAAATTGCATGCAATTTTTAAAAATGAAATTTTGTAGTGATGAGAAATCAAAGAATTTATTTTGGAAAAAAATAGAATGGTAAAATTTTTATATGAATTTAAAAACGAACGTAATTCTGAAACTAATTTATTTCAAAGATAGATAAGTACAATTATTTCAAAATGATAAAATAAGCATATCTATAATTATCAAAAGCTCAAATATAAATAAAGTTGAGTTCAAGAAATCTCATGAAGTCAAGAAGATCAATAAAACAAATGTTTCTGACAAAATTAGATTAGGTAAGTTTCTAATTTTTGCGACTTACAATGTTGAGTGTAGTTTATAAGAAAAAAAGATTAGGGGTTACAATAATGAACTTTTAGTATATTGCGGCAAGTTGATATTTATTAAAATAAGAGGAGTAAAATGAAAATTACCTTATTAATATTATTATTTTCATAATAAAAATTCACTTTGAATTTTATAATTTCAACTTGGAATTTAACCCATAATATTGAAATTTAACATAGGCACTTGGGAACTTGAAACACAAAAGTATTGAACTAATTAATTGAAATATTTGAAACCATAAGTGAGAAAGTTTAACCAAACTTTAAACTAATCTAACCAAATATAAAATCTAAAAAGTAAATTTGGTATCTAATCCAATTTTTTAAGGTCTTACATAAATAATGGGAATATTAACACAAAACAAGTGAAATTATTAGTTAAAACACATGAACCCATAAGAGAGAAAGTGTAAACAAAATTAGGAACTCATTCAACGAAAAATATAATATACTTGGAATTTAACCTAAAATTTTGATATTTCACGAATTTAGTAGGAACATTAAACATAAAACTAGTGGACTAAAAAGTTGAAACATATAAACCTATAGTTGAAAAAGTTTAACCAAAATTAGGGACTACTCCAACTTAAAATAAAATTATACAAAGTAACACTGGTATCTAACCCATATTATTAGAATCTTACCGAGATAATGGGAATATTCAACACAAAATTAGTGAAATTATTAGTTGAAACAAATGAACCTATAAGACAGAAAAAATATATCCAAAATTAGAAACTCATCCAATGAAAAATATATTTTACTTGAAACTTAACCTAAAATGTTGATATTTCACGAATTTGGTTGGAACATTAAATACAAAACTAATGGACTGAAAAGTTGAAACATGTAAAACCTATAATTGAGAAAGTTTTACCTAAATTAAGGAATAATTCAACCAAAAAATAAGTTATATAAAGTACAATTGGTATATAACCTAAATTATTGGAATCTTACCTAGAAAATGAGAACATTCAACACAAAACGAGTAGAATTATTAGTTGAAATATATGAACTCATAATAGAGAAAGTTTAACCAAAATCAAGAACTAATCCAAAGAGAAATTAAATTTACTTGGAAATTAACCCTAAATATTGGTATTTAATGATTTTAGTAGGAACAATAAATGCAAAACTAATGGACTAACAGTTGAAATATATTAACCTATAATTGAGAAAGTTTAACCTAAATTATGAACTAATTCAACCAAAAATAAATTCTACAAATTAAATTTGGTATTTAACCTAAATAATTGAAAACTAGATAGTAGATAGTGGGAATATTCGACACAAAATAAGAGAAATTATTAGTTGAAACTCATGTACCATTAAGGGAGAAAGTTTAACCAAAATTAGGAATTTGTCCAACGAAAAATGAAATCTACTTGTAATTTAACTCAAAATATTCGTATTTAATGAATTTAGTAGGAATATTAAACACAAAACTAGGGGATTAAAAAGTTGAAACAAAAGAACCAATAAATGAGAAAGGATAACCAAAATTAGGGACATGTGAAATAAACTTGAAACATCCACTTATTAAATTGATAGTTAACCAAAAAAATTAGAATATGATTCTTTTATAGTTTTTTAAATTTTTTTATGTTAAAAAAATTTTTAAATATTTTTTCATTCAATTATTTTTTTATGTTTATTATTTGAAAATTTCCTGATTTTTTTCATTTTATTATTTTTTTAGCATTGAAAACAAAATTTTAAAATTATTTAATGAATGTTCAAGTTTTTTGGCAGCAGTTGTATCTCACACAACCGCCGTACCTCACACAACCAATAAATCATAGGTTATTTCAAAGAAAAACCGAAGCAACTGTTGACAATAAATATGTGTAGTCACATATGAAAAATATATATTATCTAACACCAATAATTCTTGGGTCTGACTACATTACTGATTGTGTAACTAACCCCTAGTGATTTGACATGGTCATCACTCAAATGTTGACACATGTCAATTAATGTGGATGTGGGACATCATGACTGGCAAAAGGGGTAAAGTGTAGGTTGCAATCTGGTGATGATTGCTTGGTTAGAGGGGACGAAAAATTGGTTTACAATAAAATGAGTAACAAAAGTTTGGTTTGTGTACAACCAAAAATGGTGCAAAATTATGATATATTTTTACTACTGTTATTTTGGTAAGAGTATGGTTTATTACTATTGCTACAATTATTATCATCATCATCATCAATAATAGCTAAAGGTGTTCAGAATCCAATCTGATCCGCTCAATCCGTTTGATCCGTAAAAATCTAATCTATAAAATTTTGATATGTGGATTAGTGGATTGGATTGAATTGAAAATTAAAAAATCTGTAGTCAGTAGATCGGATATAGATTTACTTCTGTAAATCCGTAAAAATCTATGAATCCGCAAAAAAAATTATTTAATTAAAAAATAAAACTTGCAAATGTGATATTACTACTTATAAGTTAAAATATAGTTGCATTAACACCATATTATATCTTACCCCATAATAATATAAACCAAAAAATAATTAAATAATTGAATAAACAAATATAGTTTCCTGAACAGTTAATTTTAGTTAATTTTCATGTATTGATCTAAACAAATGAGATTTTTTATTTTCGGTGTGTTATATTTTAAAACTTTGAATGTATTATTCTCGTTTTATTTAAACAATTAATTTATTTAAATTTTATTCAATTTTGAATTTGATCTATAGTAAAATTATTTTTTATATTATATTTTTTTATTTAATTGTTTCTTGGAATGGAAATAATTAAAAAATTTTAATCTGCAAAATAGTAGATTGGACATGGATTGAGTCAAATCCGCATTCAAATCGTAGATATATGAATTGAATTTGGATTGAATTTCACCAATTTGTAGATTGGATTGGATTGAAAATTTAAAATCCGCAAAATCGTTGATCGGATATAAATTGATGTCCAATTCGTAAAATCCGATCTGCGAACACCCCTAATAATAATCACATGAGCCTTTTAACAGATAATAATTTATAATAATAACATTTTAATTTTTGAATTGCGGGTGAAATATGAATTTCAGGATCAAGGGCGGAGCTAAAATTGGAATTCTAGCCTTTCTAGGGGCCAAACTGTCAAGGAAGTGAAATTTAAGTGCCAAGTTCTGAGAAATACTTCATCAACATAGGGGTTTAATGTAAAACATTTAACTTTAATGAGTCAAAGTACAACATTCTCAATATATTAGGCTCAAGAGTATAAATATATCTTTATTTTGAGGCCTGCAGGGATTGCAGGCTACAGAGCTGGTTACCCTCTCCCCTAGCTTAATTTATACATTTTTCCCAACCATTAGATTTATGTCATCTAATCCAACGAGCCAGAACAGCTTTGCTGTTAGTTACAAAATCTGTAATGTCGATGGAGCCATCATTCTTGGGTGTAATCTTGTCCCAAATTTGTTTTTAGTACAGTGATCAGGAGAATTTACTCTAATGATCCATTATTCATTGGATTGGCGATAATTTTTGGTCACTCCAGTGTTATGCCATTCATGTTATTATAACAAAAATTTATGTTGATTGACGTACCGAAAGGTATTGCATTTATTTAACAGTACCAACCTTTGCTGACTTTATGGCAATGAAATTATATCTATGATGCGACTTCATACATATCAGCTTGATACCAAGCTTGGGGAGGCAAAAAATCTGTAATTGAGGTTCGGGATTTTGTATAGAAACAAAATTGGTTTATGTTATTAGGATTAAGAAAATTATATCTATATTATTTTTATTTTGTCATATATATATTTAATTATTATAAAATTTTGACATATTCTTTACATTACTTTTATTTTACTTTTATTTTTAAACTTGTATCAATTAAATATTTTGACACTAAAAAAGTTAGAATTTGTTAAATAATTTAAATAAAACGATCATTTTACTTTTAAATGAATTAAAAGATCGTTTTATTCTATAAAATTTTAAAAAATAAAAAAATTATAATCATAAGAATACTTCTAAATTTTATAAAACAATTAAATCTCAAAATCCAATACGTTAATTTTTGTAATTATAATTTTTTTATTATTCAAGGTTGGTATAGACTATTATTATTTTGGTAATTAATTTAAACAATGAAAATCATTTGATAATTGTGATTGCATGATTACTAGTTTTTTATTAGTTTGAGATATCTTTAAAAAAAAAAGGAAAATAATTGATATGAGTATTACACGTTTTTAATCTCCAAAGGATTAAAAAATCAATAATATTTTATCATTTAATTAAATGGTACTCACTCAATTAATTAAATGATAATTATAATTTTTTATTTTTCAAAATTCTGAATGATAAAATGGTCTTTTAATTCTTTTATGGGTAAATGGTCATTTTATTTAAATTATTTAACAGATTCTAACTTTATTATTCTCAAAATAGTTGATTAATATAAGTTTAGAAACAAAGGTCAAAGAGATATACGCATAATAAAACAGAAGTAGTGCAAAGATAATTTTTCTTAGGATTAATTTTAAGGTGATGTTTGGTTTGAGGAATGTGAGAAAGTGAAAGGAGAGAAAACTGGAGGAAAAGAGAGAAAATGAGAGGAGAGGAGAATAAAATACTTTTTAAATGTTTGGTTGTTACAAAATTATATAAAGGAAGGAAATCTCTAATTTTAATTTAGAAAATTTTAGCCTTAAGTGTTAAACTTTCAATAATTATCATAAATATAATTCAAAAAAATAAATAATAAATTTATTTAATATATTTACAAAAACTAACAAAAAAATATTTTAAATAACTTACCTTTATTCATAATTAAATTAAAAATTCATTAATATAATTTTATATTATTATTAATTTAATATATTATAATTAATTTAATATATTTATAAACAAATTATAATATAATATAAACAATTTCTTAATCAATATATTATAATTTTAAAATTTAATTTAAAAACCACAAAAAAGAAATAGAGCCGCCGTACGGTGTTGCAGGCCACCGGCCGCCGCTACACCATCTCATATAAGCTCGTGAATGATATGAAAATGATCAGAGATTAACGATCTATATAATAGATCAACTAATTTAGCCGAAAATTTTGATTTGTTTCCGAATTTGCGGAAGTTAAAAAGTTTCTAAACACTTTGAACTGGATTTGAACAATATATATTGATTTTTTTAACTCAACGACAGTGCAGTAATGTTGATCGTTGACCAGTGAGTCCAATGGTACCGGCGGTGAGATTTCACGCCCTAGTGACAGCGATGGCAGCGTTCCGGCAGTCTTGCGACCGTTAAATTTATATTTTTGTATTTTTAGATTAATTAATTAAATAAATTTATTTTATTATCCTTACTTAAATTTAATTAATATAAAATTATCTATAATGTTAAGTTGATAGAATAAAATTATAAGTAATAATTATTTGATTACATTAAACAAGTTAAAAAATTGATGGGGTATTTTTGGAAGCTTTGGTTTTCAACTGAAGGGGAAGTTGAATTCTTCACTCCTTGGTGTAGAATTCAAATTCTACATTATGATAGATATTAAATTCTAATAGAAATGAAATTCGTATATATTATGTCAAACCAAACAACAAAAATAAAAAAAGAATTCAAATTACTTTCCTCTCCTCTATTCTCTCTTTCCAACCAAACTCTACCTAACAATATATTTAACAATAATAATATACATTTTAATACAATGTGTTTTGTCTTGTACTATATTAGAGTTTGTGTTTTTATTATCATTTAGATAATCCCTTACTTCAGTAAAGTAAAGTATGAGATCTTTCGTTGGAATATTACTCATTAACAATATATTATGTTTATTAACAATCTATAATATTCTTTGCTTTTCAATTGTATTGAAGATGTACTTTTTAATGTCAATTGCGTTGTTAATGGAAACACAAATATTTTAATATATGAAAATCTTTAATTAAATTTTTTAAATTAAATCTCATTGAAATATATTATGGAAATTAAAATATTAATTAAGTGGAGCATTCGCGATATTTGGGACAATTGAGATGGGACAAGATTTTGAACCGTCCAAGATTAGTCTTAATTTTAATTCCAATTATACAAATGACATAGAACATTAGTCTAAATTTATATTCCATTTAAGTAATTGGGATGGAAATGGAATGTGAAATGGAATGTCAAATCATATATCATCCCCGACCATTACCATGTCCAACCAAGCATGCATGAGAACTTCCTTTCCCTTCTTACACTCACTCATTATTCTTTTTTCCTATTTGGAAACATTAATATAATATCTCATTCCTACACAAGAAACAGTGTTACAAAACTATTCGTAATATGAATCAAATTACATTAATTTATTACAATAAACAATTGGGTCTATTGGTACAATCCTACAAAATTACAAAAGAGAAGTTCTGGTGCACTTGAGAAATCAACAAAAGATATTTCCATCTAGTAACACAAACAGATTTGAGCTCCATTTAGATTTCCCTCGACTCTTTTCATAGATTCCCACTAATGAAAAAGTATATAATTAATTAATGCATGAATTAAAAAAAAAAGAGTCATAATAGAGGTACAAACTCAAGTCTGTACAATTTAATGTGGTATTATTAAATTAGTTGGATTAAATACCTATTGACCTACATAATTTACATTTGTTATTTTGTGTTTTCATCCGATCAATAAACTTATGCCGCATCAATTTGTATAAAATAAATAAAAAAATATTAGTGCTTGATCTAACTAATTTTCTCCTTCTCTCTATGTTTAATTTATGTTCATTCATTCAAGATGGGTCTATCCTGAGACCTTGACAATTCTTTCTCATTCCTTCTTCAAGTTTGGTATAAAAATTATTAGAGAGAGATAGATGAACAACGCTTAATGGTAACATCATTTTCAACCCTTTCCTTTCTTTTATTTTTTTAGGATCCTGTTATGTTGGACTTACTCCACACCTTAAAGCACTCCTTCATAACTATATGATCAAAGTTATAACTTATTTTATACTATTTATCACTTTGATCATGTGGTTATGAAAGAGTGCTCCAAGGTGGAGCAACTCCAACATAGCCATTGCGTTTTTTTTATTTTTATAAGAACCCTTTCCTTCCTTGGTATCTAACTGGGGAAGAAATAAAAAAGGCAATGATAGAACGCCACGTGTCCACTTGGAAGATTTTTGCTAAAAATGGGAACCTGGCGTATTTGGGGCACCCGACCTATTCCAAGTAATTTTGACATCAAGGGTACTTGGGATACCCCGAGGATACCCCAGGGTACCCAATCTATCCGATGTGACTTTGGCTATTAAGGGTACCTAGGGTACCCTAGGAGAATACATGGTATCCCAGGTACACCAAAGTAGTTGAGAGATATGCCATACAAAATTGAGATGGTCAAACAATCTCCAAAAATATCCTCCACGCAAGTTGTCACTATCGCCAAAAGATAATATTTGATTTGGCAAAATCAGATAGGAGATATCTTGTCAATAAGTAGGGGACAAATAGCTGTCCTTGGCTGCCTCACTTATAGCTATCTAGACAGCCTTTGTAGGAATGTTTAGTACAACTCTGCAGCGGACCCCGCATGTACAAAATGACAAAATATGTCAATGACGGCTTCACTACTCCCTATGCGTGATTCTAATGGCTCAAAAAGTAAAAAGGAGACAAAAGGACAAGGAATGTCTTGGAATTGATAGAAAAATCATCATTGAAAAATATGCCACGCAGTGGGGTACCCCAACAATATTATATAAGGGTAGCCTGGTTCATTCTTTCACACATTCACCACTACACACACACACACACACAAACACACACATATTACACAAAGGCTGAGGTCCTCTTCTTCAACCCTTTCTTCTCCATATTTTCAGAGAGCTTGCAAGCTCTCTACTCTACAAAAAGCTTGAGTTGCTCCCTCCATTAAAAAGCCCAAACAACTCACACTTTACAACTCAGTGAGGTATCCGTTGAGCCCAAAAAATAAAATTAATTATTTTTAGTGGGTTTGAAACTTTCAATTTGCTCGTCCAAAATTAATTAAAAACAATTGGCTCTGTCTGGGTGGGGACGCACAAAAAGCTTCCCCAACTATAGCCAAGCTTAGTTGTTGAGAGTGTTTGTGAGTAATGGCACCTGATGTACCCTCTAATATGACCATGGGTGACCATGAGAGGGTAAGAGATGATAGCAGTGAAGACACCAATGATACTATAAGGAGGGTAGCTCACCTCAACAAGGGCAAGTCCCCCAAACAATTTACTGGTATTCACCTAGAAGAAGAGCCTACCTTACAACGGCCCTTTGAGGAACTTGGCCATGTGATTCTTTGGGCTATCGGTTGAAAACACCCCGAATCGGAGCATCCATCCACAACTTAAGACATGCCTCTAAAGAGACTTGAGAAGCAGATCATCCCACATCCTGAGGTACTCAAGGGAAGTAGGCCGTGGAATGAGCCGTCAGGTACCAGATTTAAGCCTTAGACAGCACTTACACCAGTCGACCACTATGCAGCCTCTATTTACTCCCATAGTAGCCAAGGTACAAGGCCTAACAAAAGAGCCCGCGAGGATCTCTAAGACAAGTTGAACGCCAAAAGAGTTTCCCAACTGGCAGCGGCATCCTTAGGGGCACTTGGGGTACCCCGCGAGTTGCTCGGAAAAATAGAACGCTTGGAAGCTTAAGTCAAACTCCTCTCTCAATGGTAAAATGTCACCAATGTTCTGACTCCAATGGATACAACTCGCCATTCACTATGGAAATCTGGATAGCTGTGCTTGTAGACACCTTCGCCATGCCTCAGATACCGTAGTATTCGGGTACCTCTGATCCAGTAGAACACGCTGAGCTATACCGTGATCAGATGCTCATTAAGGGCATCACTAACAATGGCATGTGTCGTATATTTCCCCATACACTCACTGGCCCTACTAAGGCTTGGTTTCGCTCATTGATGGTAGGCAACGTATCCTCTTTAGACTAGCTACTCACAGAGTTTGTGCATGAGTTTTCCTATGCCTTTTCTTAAGATCAAGCGATCACCAAACTTACCTTCATTAAATAAGGGGAACCTGAAGCCTTGGCTAAATATACGACTCGCTTCCACCAAGAAGTATTGC
The DNA here is from genome assembly GCA_030449835.1 of Clausena lansium. NCBI lineage: Eukaryota > Viridiplantae > Streptophyta > Magnoliopsida > Sapindales > Rutaceae > Clausena > Clausena lansium. The sequence goes on along the minus strand of JASUUF010000146.1, from coordinate 81,164 downwards.
GGACTGGCACATTTGGCCACCAATAAACACTGACCCGCTTTGAAAAGAACATGCGATTGGGGAAGCTATAACTCTCCTTTCAAAAGTGTCGCCCTTTCTCATATGGGGAAGCCTGCTCCTAAGCTTTGCAGCAAATAGAAATAGATGAGAAATGCCACTTCAAAAGATAAGATGACAAAGTGGAACCTTTAAAGACCACGGTGAAGTCCTTTAAAATTGAGATCCCTCAACAAAGGGTACCTAGGGTACCTCGGCTTCGTAGCCCACCCCAACATGAGCGAAGCAGAAGAGGGCAAAAGATAGGTGGGGTACCCCGCCTGCCCCTAATTGATAAGCCACCCCCACTCGAACCAGAAAGAGCCACCGTAGAGACCTTAATATAACTCTTACCACCCTTTGAATTGGTCTCCTGAACAAAGCTTTTATGAGATTAGGGACAGCGGCCTACTTTGCCCACCCAAACCTAGGTGCAAGTACCCAAACATGAACCGTAGCCTAATGTATTATGAGCTTCAAATTTAGTAAGGAGATCGAGTCCCTCATTTTCAGGTGCCCAGAACTAGAGAGGAGTAGGACAAGGGTAAGCAGGTGCCCAGAACCAGCTCTAAACAGGAGGCACCCTAGGGATCTAAGAACGGAGTTTTCGTTCATAAAATCGCAAGAGGACCTACCCTCGCTGGGTAGTTCAGGAAAGCTATAAAAAAGTATGGTAGATGTTGTTAATTTTATGCAATGGGTTGTCAGTGTGCAAGTGGCCACAACAAGTAATAAAGTGATGAGTATACAGATCGTCTTCATAGGGATTGGAGTTATCTACCTTGCTACAGCAAGCTTATTCAATGCAATATTAAATGTTTCAATAGAAATAAATTAAAAATTACCAACTTAAATTTCAAACAACCAATAACTAAGATTTACTAAAATAAACAAATGTCAAACACAATGGAATATTAATGACTATTGAGTAGTTGGGATCTAAACTCACTTAATGACTATTGACTTGTTTGACAAATTCTGGTTCACTTGCTACAGCATCAACTACAACACTAGGTAGCATCCTAATGTATCCTTGACTGTCGACTGCTGGATATCTTACTCGAATTACAACCTAACAGTGATCAATTGTTAAGCCAATGTTTAGATATAGCATTATATGTTCTTAAAATCTATTAACCTTACAAGGTAAATCCCTATGTCTAGTTCTTCACTAATTCTAGATTAAGCATAGCCCTATTCAAATTGATATTAAATCAATCAAGGAAACCTAATCTAAATTCAAGCAGTGCTTTGATTTGTTCCACTAAGCAGCCCTTTTTGAGGATTTAACCTAGCTTATGTTTACTAAATGGGTGGTTAGCTGAAATAAGGAATTAAATTAAGCACAATCAAAACAAAATGCTGTAGCAAACATAGAACAACAATAATATAAGTCAATTCATCATTAATTTTGTTTATAACCCAACTACATTAAAAATTTAGTTCATACTCAATAAAGAAATAAAAACTAAGATCGGTTCATCCATTGAAAACATCCTTAAAAAGAGATAAAACAAGAAAGAGAGGAATTAAAGAACAAGAATTGGATCCCAAGTTATCGCTCTTGACTAGTTGTAATCTGTGCTTCTTGATCTCGGAACGCTTATTCTGCAACCTCCAAGTTTTGTTTCTTTCTTTGTTTCCTTAATGAGCAAGGAAAATTTTTTATGTGTAAGCGACGACTCCCTCTTTGATGTGTAATCTTTTTTTTTCTATACATAGCATGCGACTTAGGGTTACAACTCATAATGTTAGGAATTGTGGTGGATCTAAATTATGCTTGCCTCACAAGTTAAGGAATTCACTTGCCACATCAGCCCTACTTGTCCCACGCTTCTCTTGAATCAACCTCATATTTGCTTGCTACAGACTTGCTGTAGCAACTCTGCAACATCATTTCTATTGTAACTTGAATTATTTAATTTGCTTCTCCGTTCTTTATGATTCCTTTCTACGCTATTGTTACAGTATCCATCTCTAAAATTTGAACCATTTAATTCCTTACACAAATTGCCATTAATAAGAACACATAATGAGCTAAAAAGCTTTAAATTAATGTAATCAAATTTAAATAAGTGCATGTGCAAACATAACTAAAAATTGATGTAAAAGATAAATATTATTCTCTAAGTAGTCATAATTTAAGCCTAAAAATACTATGAAAACTCTTATTTTATAGAGTTATCACACGCCCATATTTAAACCATTACTTGTCCTCAAGTCATACAACACACAATCATGCAAACAACAACTCAGCTCTGCTATCTAGATTGCTTTAACTCATTAACCCTCATATAAAATACCACTATTGAACATGCAATATTACCAATAGCAGCTCCAGCTCTAGACTTAGGTTCAATTCTGTCGAAAATGTGTGTGCGCTACTCTGATCAAGTTCAGAATTTCTACAACAGTATTTAGCAATAAATTTTTCATAAGGATAGAACAATAAGAACAATTATATCTACGGAAGAAATGGAGTTAAACAGCTCTAAAACTATGCTACAAATAAATTAATTTTTTTAAAGTCATATATACCCTTTAGTGTACATATACTATTCATGTGAATACCCAACAGGGGTATTGATAACACCCAATTACTTATTATTTGTACACATCAGAGTTGCTGTAGTAATGGCATCGAAGATGCCACAACAAAGTTATACCCTTAGACCTTTTTTACTCAAGACTAAACATGGGGATCATGCACAGGCCTGGCTACTCAGTTTCCTATACAGAGGACCTCTTCTTCTTCTTTTTTTTTTTTTTTTATAATAGTTGCTACAGCAATGCTCATAATATATGCTAACTTTTTACTCAAGTTTGCATATGGGGTATTGTTGTGCAAATTTTAATAAACTCGCAAGCACACGAATCTATTATAATATAAATTAATGGTGACGAGTGTTGATCCCACGAGGAGGTGGATTTTAATTAGGTGTAGGGTTAATTTTCTAGTTGGGTAATTGGATTTGTGGTGAAGATGATTTGGACTACTTTAAAATTTAAATTGAAATGGCAGGATTAAGCTAGAGATGAAACTATATAAATAAAGTGCTTGGGTATCTGGATTTGCATCAACATGCACCATGGGCTTAATTTTCCTTATTAGTGCCAATTAAATCATGAGGGGGATTTCCACTGCTCTTGAACCACACTCTAATAAATATGGTGCTAAGTGCTTATCGTGCCAAACAGTAATAACCTTGTACTTGGAAGACGGTAGTACCGGTACAAAATCTAGACAATTACTATCTATTGACGAAAAGTCAAAACAGTCATATAAATCAGAGGGGAGAAGAAAATAAATGTACCAAATTAGCCCATGAAACATGTTGAGACTTCACCTTCAACCCAAGTTTGAAAGAAAATTAGCTACTCATTATTTGAACTAGGGGTAAAATGAGTATTATACTAAAATACGTAGAAATACAAGAAGGAGAGAGAATTTTACAAAACTAAGCTCAAATATGGATTCAAGGGTGTCAAATTAGGAGGGAGAGCCCTCTTTTTATAGATACAATGAGTAAATTATGGCCATTGGATGAAATCAATTCTGACGCTCAGGATTGTGCCACGTGGCAAGCTTGGATTGCTTGGAACACATCATCAACGACTGTGATTCAGTGTGTCGCATGTAACTTAAGCCAATTTTCTCGTCCAATACTGTGTTGTCATGTCATCGGCCAACGTCAAAGTCAACCAACCTTGATCAAGTGCATTGCTTCTATCATAAGCTCATTTTTTTCGGTCCAATCATAAACTGCCACGTCTTCGGTTAGCGCCACATAAGCAGTCAATGCCATATCATTCGTCCAATCAAATGCTGCCACGTCACCGATTAATGACACGTCATCGGTCAATGCCACATCATCGTACGTATATGTGAATAGTACCATACATGATCAGTGATGTATACACGAACAGTACTGTATACGTTAATAATACCGTATACGTGAACAGTGTAATTTTTTCTTTTATGCTCCTCCTAAGGTTTTCGACTGTCCTGAGTTAAAAAATATTGTTCGTTTTGATACTTGATGTCTCGTTAATTGTGAAATGGCCTGAATTCCCAAAAAATGCATAAAATACATAAGTTATAGTAAAACACACACAATTAAAGTACAAAGGACTTAAATACATTAAAGTAGGGATGTTTGTGAGACTTGAAGTGTAACATGACCATTTTATCCTCCATAAATACACACTTTCTAACTCTCAACACACCCCCCAACCAGCTTATTGCTAGTCCCTAGCAAATTAAGTGAAAATAAAAGTCAAAACCAAAATAAAAGTAGAGATGTTAGGGATTTTTTTTTTTTTTTACAAACAGTTGTGTTTACTTCTTCAATCAGACTAATGATAGTATTCAAATAAAAGTATAAGCATTATCTCCAACCTAAAGAAATATTACTCATACATTAACCATCCACATGAATCAGTCTAGTAAACTTTGTCAATGCCACATTAATCAAGCCACTTTCAAGAATGACATGTCAATCCCTAAAATCTCACCAGTAGGAGTGACACTCTTAAAAGAAAATTATATTGGAAATTTTCAAAATAAATGGTATCTTTTTGTAGAGACATGTCCCATATGGTGTCTTAATGTAAAGACATGTTCAATTATTTGTACCTTATAGAAGAGATACCTTTTCACTTAAAGATATATCTATTCATGGTGAGGTACCTTTTCATTTAAAGACATATCCATTCATGGTGACATTTCATTTGAAATGGTGATGGTTCAATTTAGACCATTGATTTAAATTCAAATCTTGATCTAATGGTCACGAATGAAGGGGTATCATGAAAGATGACAACCCAAATGAAAGGGCACAAGTATATCTATAAATAGAGACCATGTTTAGGCCATTAAGACATGAAATAAATGATCTCACACCACTCTTTTCTCACCTTCTTTCCTAAAACGAATTTTGTCATAAAACCATCAATTTTTGTGCATCAAATTTTCGATATATTGTTTTTCTGCAGTAACAATATATTGATTCTTGGCAGGCTTGTAACATTCAAGAATATTCAGGTTTGCTTTCGTCAATGCACAACGCAAGCAAACAAACAAGTGGTTCATTGTATCCTGGAGGCGTATTTGCTTAACCCATGTGCATCACTCGATTGGTGGGGGTAAATAACGTCTTAAGGAAAGCGATATTAGTAACGTGCCTTGAAGTACAAATTATTTTTCTGCAGTAATTATTACTATTTTCTTTTTACACATAGAGTTGTAGACACATTACTTATATTATAAAGTTCCACCATTGTTGCTGCAATTCTCTACATTTGTCATTCCCCAAAAGAATATATCCCCAACATTCTTAAGACGTTATTTCTACAACAATGGCACCAAGTTCATCTCTTCGATAATTCGTAGCAGATTTTGTCAAATTAGAGAGATTTGATGGTGGCAACTTTATACATTGGCAGAAAAAGTTGCATTTCTTATTGACAAGCCTTAATGTGGTCTATGTTCTCACAACAACAAAGCATCAAGAATGTGAGGATGAGACATTAGCAGAAACTAGAGCAGGACAGAAGTGGGAGTAAGATGACTATGTGTGCAAGGGACACATTTGCAATGCTATGTCTGATACTTTGTTTGATCAATACCACAACAAACCCTTAGCGAAAGAAATATGGGACTCATTGGAGGTTAAGTACATGATGGAAGATGCAACAAGTAAGAAATTCTTGGCTTTTAAATTTTTTAATTATAAAATGGTAGATAATAGACTTATGGTTGAACAATATAATGAGATTTTGCATATTCTTGATCAATTCAACCAACAAAACATGAAAATGGATGAGTCTATTATTGTTTCTTCAATTATTGATAAACTTCCTCCCTCTTGGAAAGACTACAAGAAAAGTCTTAAACATAGCAAAGAGGAAATTAGCCTGGAAGGCTTAGGTCAAAGTCTTCGTATTGAAGAGGAACTCAAGCTTAATAGTCTTGAGGAACAGGCTGCTCCATTATCTAAGATTAATGTTGTGGAGGAGGGGAAGGAGTATAAACATACTAATCACCCTAAGAACAATCAAAAGAGAAAGTTTGATTCCAAAGAGAATCAAAACAATAAGGAGAAAAAGAAGGGTGTATGCTACCATTGTGGAAAGCCTGGCCATTTTAAAAGAGATTGTCGACTTCTTAAGAAATAAAAAGAAGGTTCGAACACAAATTTTATGGCCATGATATCCGAGATCAATGTTCTCGAAGATGAAAATGCATGGTGGATAGATTCTAGTGCAACTAAGCATGTGTGCAAGGATCGTAGCCTTCTCACATCTTACAAAGCAATAGATGATGGCAGTGTTCTTTACTTGAGAAATTCCTCCACTGCAACAAAAGGAAAAGGCAATGTGCAACTAGAGTTTACTTCTGGAAAAATCCTAACTCTTACTGATGTTTATCATGTACCAAAAGTTAGGAAAAATCTTGTATCCAGCAGTCTTCTTAATAAGTTTGGCTTCAAACTTGTATTTGAGTCAAACAAATTTGTATTGTCTAAAGGTGGTACCTTTGTTGGGAAAGGATATATGTATAAGGGGAATGTTTAAACTCAATATTAATGAAATGAATGCTTCTTCTACTTACATGATTGACTCATTATCTTTATGGCATAATCGTTTAGGACATGTGAATATTAAAAGATTGCATGATATGGCTAATTTAGAATTAATTCCTAAACATGAAAATGATATGCATGAAAAATTGTAAACTGCGTGCACAGACTAAAATCACAAGAACCCCTTTTCCAAAAATTGAAAAAACATCTTCTTTGTTGCATTTAATTCATAGTGATGTATGTGATATGCATAGTAATCCTACTAATGGAGGTAAAAAATATTTTGTTACTTTCATTGATGATTTTTCAAAATATTGCTATGTATATTTATTACATTCTAAAGATCAAGTTTTAGATAAATTTAAAATTTATAAAAATGAAGTTGAGAATTTTTGTGACATTAAAATTAAATGCTTTAGAAGTGATAAAGGAGGTGAATATTCATTTCCTGAATTTTGTGAATCTGTTGGTATTGTGCATGAAACTAGCATTGCATATACACCACAACAAAATAGTGTAGCTGAAAGGAAAAATAAGACACTAATGGAAATGGTCAATGCTATGCTTTTTAATTCTGGGCTTGGTAAAGGTTTTTGGGGTGAGGCATTTTTGACTACATGTCATGTTTTGAATAGAGTACCCAATAAGAAAACAAAAGAGACCCCTTATGAATTATGGAAAAAGAGAAAGCCTAATATTTCTTATCTAAGAGTTTGGGGTTGTCGAGCCATTGTAAGACTACTTGAACCTAAGATAAAGAAATTAGGAGAAAGGGGTATTGAATGCATATTTTTAAGATATGCTGAACATAGTAAAGCTTATAGGTTTCTTGTAACAGAACCTAATAACTTTGTCGAGATTAATACTATAGTAGAATCGAGAGATGCCATATTATATAAAAATAGATTTTTCACTATACCAAAAAGTATTGATTCTTAAAAGGTTGATAAACCAATCAGAATTGGTCAAAAGCGTGATTCTAATGATGAGTAAAATCTATTGAGAAGGAGCAAAAGAATAAAGACTCAAAAATCCTTTGGACTAGATTTTATAGTCTATTTAGTAGAAGGGACAAGGGACTCACAATCTAAACAGACCATGATCACATCTAATATAGATTCTGATCCCCTCACCTATGATGAGGCAATGAAGTCTCAAGATGTTACCTTCTGGAAAGAGGCCATTAATGACGAAATGAACTCTATTATGGGTAATAAGACTTGGAAATTAGTTGATTTACCACCTGGCTCTAATCCTATAGGTTGTAAATGGATCTTCAAAAAGAAAAAGAAATTTGATGGAACTATTGAAATGTTTAAAGCAAGACTAGTAGCAAAAGGCTTTACACAAAAAGAAGGCCTTGATTATTTTGATACATATGCACCTATTGTAAGAATTGCTACTATTAGAGTCTTGATTGCTTTGGCTTCAATTTATCACTTTGAAAGCCATCAAATGGATGTGAAAACAGCTTTCCTAAATGGAGAATTAGATGAAGAAATTTACATGAAACAACCAGAAGGGTTTGTTATGCCACGACAAGAACACAAAGTTTGTAAACTAGTCAAATCTTTATATGGCCTTAAACAAGCTCCAAAGTAGTGGCATGAAAAGTTTGACAAAGTGATTGTTTCTAATGGATTTAAAATTCATGAATCTGATAAATGTGTATATAGCAGATTCAATGGAAATAGAGGTGTGATTATTTGTTTATACATAGATGACATGTTAATTTTTGGATCTGATAGTGAGAGCATTAAACTCACTAAATCATTGTTGTCATCTAATTTTGATATGTAAGCCTGTGTCAGCACCTTTTGATTCAAACATAAGAATGTACCCTAATACTGGAAGAGCGGTATCCCAATTAGAATATTCTCGTTTTATTGGTTGTCTTATATATGCTATGACTTGTACTAGGCCGGACATTGCTTTCACTGTTGGAAAGCTGAGTAGATATACTAGTAATCCAAGCCAAGTACATTGGCAAGCAGTGTATAGAATTCTAAAATATTTAAAACAAACGATAGATTATGGTATATAGTACACTGGATATCCAACAGTTTTGGAAGGATTCTCGGATGCTAGTTGGATTACTGATCGAGATGATCATAAATCCACAAGTGGTTGGATATTTACTCTTGGTGGAGGTGCTATTTCATGGGGCTCGAAGAAGCAAACTTGTATAGCAGATTCTACCATGGCTGTAGAATTTGTAGCTTTGGCTTCATGTTGCAAGGAAGCTGAGTGGTTACAGAATTTGCTTATAGAAATTCCTATTTGGTCTAAACCAATGCCTCTTGTGTCCATTCACTATGATAGTAAGGCAACATTGTCAAGGGCATATAGCCAAATCTATAATGGAAAGTCTAGGCATATTGGTCTAAGACATAGTTATGTGAGACAATTGATTATAGATGGAGTAATCAAAATTGTGAGATCATGCCAAAATTTGGCGGACCCCTTAACTAAAGCCCTTGCAAGGGACATTATATTAAAAACTTCTAAAGGGATGAGACTGAAACCAGCATCATGTTATCACCAATGATGGAAACTCAACCCAACACTTGAAACATCAAGATCTTGGGTTCAATGAGCAAAGTACATCATATGTTGTGATAGCAAGCACTATAATATTTGAGATACATCCCAAAGGTGAGTGCTTGATACCTGTAACATATGGGAAAGGTTAAGCTACTTAGCTTTTAAAAGACTTATAAATGTTTTAGTTACAGGGACATTCTAGATAAGTCTACCTATGTGAGTATAGGAGGTGGTGCTGCTTCCTATGTAACTTGGCTGGTTACTAAAGCACTCATGAAAACAGGATATAGACACAGGCCAATCCACGTGTCAGGTAAAGAATACTTGAGAATTTGAAAACTTTTGTGTGAGATATATCTGGTTAGTCGAATAAGGTCAGTGGTTCAAAGCTTGTCTACCATGCTACCTTGATTAACTTTGATGTGTTGTCACTAAGTGAAGGTTCAAGCCCAAAAGACACCTTCATTTATGCAAAAGTTTTCCAAGCCTGTGCGAGATAATTTTCAAAATTCATTTATTTTGAAAATGGTGGGGGATTGTTGGAAATTTTCAAAATAAATGGTGTCTTTTTGTAGAGACATGTCCAATTATTTGTACCTTATAGAAGAGGTACCTTTTCAATTAAAGACATATCCATTCATGGTCACAATTCATTTGAAATGGTGATGGTTCAATTTAGACCATTGATTTAAATTCAAATCTTGATCTAATGGTCATGAATGAAGGGGTATCATGAAAGATGACAACCCAAAGAAAGGGCGCAAGTATATCTATAAATATAGGCCATTTTTAGGCCATTAAGGCATGAAATAAATGATCTCACACCACTCTTTTCTCACCCTTCTTTCCTAAAACGAATTTTGTCATAAAACCATCAATTTTTGTGCATCAAATTTCCGATATATTGTTTTTAACATTATATATTGATTCTTGGCAGGTTTGTAACATTCAAGAGTATTCAGGTTTGCTTTCGTCAATGCACAACGCAAGCAAACAAACAAGTGCTTCATTGTATCCTAGAGGCATATTTGCTTAACCCATGTGCATCACTCGATTGGTGGGGACAAATAACGTCTTAAGGAAAGCGACATTCGTAACGTGCCTTGAAGTACAAATATTTTTTCTGCAGCAATTATTACTATTTTCTTTTTACACATAGAGTTATAGACATATTACTTATATTATAAAGTTCCCCCATTGTTGCTACAATTCTCCACATTTGTCATTCCCCATAAGAATATATCCCTAACAAATTAAACCCAATAAAAATAGTCACTCCAATGAATGGTAAATTGAGAGAAAATAATATAAAGACAGTTTCACACACTCTCATCAAGATGAAATAATGCCCACAGCTTAGAAATAAAATGATCTCAAGTCAAACAAAGTGCTAGTCAAACCAATGTAGTTATTTTATGCATTATTACATCATTTCAGCCATCTCACTAGCTTCAACTTAGACTATAGTACTCTAAAATCAAGAAGGACTTTTATTAGGATGTAACGTAGGTTAGGGATACGGCTAATAAAGAAGGGGATGAAAGGAAATACAAAATATATGTTTGAGAAAAATAGAGATCTTTGGAAATTACAAGGTGCATTTCACTTATTTGGCTCTTATTCTTTTTTTTTTGAATTGCACATCTTTTTTTTTATCCTCCCTTTTTTTTTCATTTTTTTAATTCACATGTCATTGTTTTTTTTTAAAAAAATAATATATAAACATTGCACCACTTTTCAGAAAAAAATAGTCATCTAAATTTTTCTCATACATGAATGAGTGATAGAACACATAAAATATGGGGTGATACTCCAAATTGGAGTGGGATATGTTGATAAGTTAACAAAAAAAAGTTTTTTTTTTTAAATAAAAGGCTCAAAGGGGTTAACTATGGATATTTCACTTAAGCGATGGCTAGATAAGGCTCAAACAGGCCAAAGATGGCCTTTCCGTCATCTTCTAGGGCTCTAAATAATCTTCCATATCTACTAATCAGATGGATCTTCAGATGTAGCAACACAAACATTTTAAAGATTGATTCGAAGGAAAATATAGAGACCATGTGTAAAATGGTAAACTGTTAAGCTGTATGAAGAATGGACAAAAAGAGTTACTCTCCAAGAAAAATAAAGGCTCAAAAGCTCACTTGGAATTTATTATGACATGTACATTCCATCAAGTAACTCAATTAATTTCACCCGTCAGATTTCTCCAATCTACATGCAGAGTAGCAAACATGGTGTAACATAACTCAAGGCCAAAGATAATACAAATACTAAAATTTGAAAGTCATCATGTCATCCAATGTCACAAGATCACACAAAATACCTTAAATTTTTTTTTTGTTTCTTCCATAAGACATAATAAAAGTAAATGTCAGAAAAACAACTTTTTTTTTTTTTAACTTCAAGACTTAGAAGATGCGTGTCTAGAGTAACTAACTCCATATTCTGCCATCTTTAGACTCAACAAGGTTAGTAAAAAATATAACATCACTACTACTAAATATTCCGCAGCATTCAACTATTCCCTTCCCCCAACCAGAACAAGACATTGTCCTCAATGTCTTAAAGGAAAGAAGTACGGTTAAGAAGATATCACATGGGTGCCGCAACATAAAATAAAAGCAAATTTTTACAAGTGGAGAGTTAAATCTAATGTGCACTTCTTACTACGGCTACTGCTACCATTATTAGTTGGCCACTTCAACTCAAGGTTCTTGGGATCTGTCTCTGGACTATAAGCTTGTAAAAGATTAAGAAGTTCATTAGCAGTAGAAGCACAAACAAAGATTTTTTTTGCTGTGAAAGGAACAAAATGATTTTTTATTGCGTGGTTAAAAAATGCAATAAAGCCATCATAAAAGTTATTGACATTTAACAATCCGATGGGTTTTTAATGAATGTTCAGATGGGCCCAAGATGCTAATGTAATTAATGCCTCAAGAGTTGCAAGATCTCCTAGTAAGAAAATAAAAGCATCAGCATGATTTAACATTTCAGTTATTCTCTCTTGCATATCTGAGACGACTAACTCCTCTCCAATTGGTGGGCCAGGCAGTCATCCTAAAGGTTTTAGGGCTTCTGGAATGATGCCTAACACTTGGCTGCCTCCCTTAAAAGCAGCTTGAGAGACAGGCTTTGATAGCCCTCGGTCACCTCCTCCAAATATCATATTTAGTTTTTTCTCTGCTATGATTCGACCAAGATCTATGGCTGCTTCAACAAACTCTTTGTATTTACCAAAGTTAAACCCAGAGAGCACACAAATGTTTTGAATTGTTTACTGGAAGTAGCTGCCATTGGAACACTTTTCAAAAACAAATTTGTGAGTGCTGAAAAAGAAGTTCGTATTAATGGATCTTGGTAACAATGATTTACAGCTGTATTTATGGTGGTGTGTCTTTGTCAAATGATGCGTAAAGCACATGGCTCGAGAGTCAAAAAGTAATTAGTAAAAAGAAAAACCAAACAATGATAAAATCACAATATTAAAGACAATAATGCAAAGGATAAAACAACAGTGAATAAAAGGATATTTACAGGTAGTTGTGACTGTGGCTCACATCTTCCTCTGGTTTTACGTCTAGAAACGGCTTGAACGCCTTCTATGGGTCGAGGATAGGCTTCCCATCTAGTTTTCTTATAAACTGGCAAACAGGGTCGTTTATAGTCAAATTCTCGAGACTATATCGTGCACACTTTTTCTGCAATAATGACTATAATTGGAGAATTGCTCGTTGTACGTATCACCTAGGATGCGTTTCAAGAGATAAAAGGACATCATCCAATGGCTCTTTATTCAAGCCATCCCTTATGAATTGAATCTTATCTTTCCTGTTATCAGACACCATTCCTAAAGAAGTACATGGATATTTATCATAGTACATTCTAGCGCACTTATAACACGAAACTGGAAGCCGTTGAGCTCTTCGTTTTCTTAAATAGTTTCCTTTATCCGAACTAGGCATGTAAGCAATGTATTTGGGAGGTAACTCACCTGCCAATAGTACTTTGGCTTCGATTAGCCAACGGATATCAACAAGGATGTTGTTCCTTAAAAGCAATCACATGCGTTCAGACCGAACTTTGTGGATTATAAGGAGAGCGTTCTGAGGGAGTGAAGGAAATCGTTTGTGAAGCTTTGTAAGAATTGTGTTTCTATCCATACCTTCACCTCAGAGTATCAGTTGTTCTGGTTAACTGAAGTAACCGACTTGAATTGTCATGGAGTACTGTATCCGCCACTTAACTGAGATAACAAATTACTGTACACTAAAGAAAGATAATTATTTTGTAAAAGCAAGTAAAACATGAAATTGAAAGAAAAAAATAGAAAATAATAAAAAAAAACAATCAAACAGCTTCAAATGGTAAAGTAAGACAAAACGACAAAAGTTAAGTCACTCAATTAATATGAAAGACAACTTAATCAGGATTTGGTGGGTCACCCAATTTGATTTTGGTGTCTCCTTCATGTAGTCAATATTCCAGATCTAGTCTTAATCTTTGACCAGTAACTTTAAACATGACATCGTCCTTTGGATCCTCAATTTTAATGGCCCTATGTGGAAAAACAGTGTGAACAATATATGGTCCAAACCATTGAGAGCGTGACTTACTTGGGGAATGGTGAACACGGGAATTGAATAAAAGTACTTTTTGACCTGGTGTAAAAGATTTTCTCGTGATTTGCTTGCCATCAAAGACTTTCATCCGCGTTCTGTAGTCCTTAGCTTTTCTATATTTGAGAGTCTTCTCACGTGCCAGTTGTAATCTCTTTTTCAAACTACTGATGGGACGAATGATGCCTTCATTCCTTTGTTTGTTGTCAAGGAAGAATGAGATGGTTTCTTGCAATGTGCTTTCTTCTCCCACTTTCTTTTTCTCTAAAGTGTCGGGTGATGGTTTAAGTTTAAGCTTTGGTGCTGATTCTAATGATGGGATGAGATTTTCCTTTGATGGTCCCAATTGCTCTTTCTTTGAATTCCATGAATCGAGAAAGTCAGTGATCCCGTCAAAAACCAAACCAAAGTTAGTTAACCATTTTTATAAAGGATCATCACTAAGATTAAAAGGTAGAGTATGATCAATTAATTCTTCTATTATATCCACATCAACAATTCCATCATCTGTATTGTGAGGTATTGAGTTCCATGGTCATATTACCAAAGGACAACTGCATATTTCCAGTCCTGCATTGAATGTGAGCATCGGTAGTTGCCAAGAAAGGTTGGCCTAGGATAATGCTGACGTGCTTCTTCGAATCCTGTACTGGTTGAGTGTCAATCACAATGAAATCTACAAGAAAATAAATTTTGTCTACCTGGATAAGCACATCCTCTACAATACCACGAGGTATTTTCAAGGACCGATCTGCAAGCTGTAACACCATTGGCGTTGGGTGTAATATTCCCAATCCAAGTTTCTCAAATACAGAAAAAGGCAAAATATTCACACTAGCTCCCAAGTCCAACAAAGCATTCTCAAATGTATGGTTCCCTATACTATATGAGATAGTGAGGGAGCCTGGGTCTTTAAATTTTGGGGGAATTCTGTGTTGGAGTATAGAACTAATGTTTTTTGTTAAAAAGGCCTTCTTTTGAATATGAATATTTCTCTTTTTAGTGCAAAGGTCTTTAAGAAACTTGGCATAAGAGGGCACTTGTTTTATAGCTTCAAGCAAAGGGATGTTAAAACTTACCTTCTTAAAGATTTCAAAAATCTCACCTGTGAATTGTTCCTTTTTTACTTTAGCTAACCTCTAGGGAAATGGAGCTTTTGGGACGTATTCTCATAGGCTACTTTCTTCTTTCCCCTTTGTTGATGAATCCTCAGCATCTATAGGTACATCTTGAGTTGCTTTTGTCACTGGCATCTCCACTTTATTGTCGACTTCTTGAGTTGCTTTTATCACTGGCATCTTGAGTTGCTTTTGTCACTGGCATCTTGAGTTGTTTTCGCAAGGTCATGACGGTTTTGACCTCTTCATGTTGCTGAGGTGAGCTGGTACTTATTTCATGCACTCCTTCGGGATTGGGCACTGGCTGGCTTGGAAATTTACCCTTCTCAATAGTCATTGCCAAGTTTTGGACTAATGAGGCAAGTTGACCTACCATCTTTTCGAGATTCGAGATTAATAGGGCTTGTGAGTTAAATCCAACTCTCATCTCGTTCCGCAACTCGTCAATGGTGCGACTTTGTTGTTCTATTGCGGAGTGAGTCTAATTTTTAAGACCTTTAATTGCCTTCTCCCATGGTTTGGGTTGTGAGTAGATTTGGTTCTGATTGTATGGCCTAAATGGTGGTTGAGAGGCTTGAAGAGCTTGAGGAATTTGTTGCATTGGTGGAGCTGGAGCTGATGGTCCATTTTGTTGGAATCCTTGAGACCATGAAAAATTAGGATGGTTTCTCCATCTAGGATTATATGTGCTAGAGTAAGGGTTGTAATTTGACTGCTTTCCCATCACATTTATAGCATTGCCTTGATCTGGGTATGCATCTTGGTCAAATTGATTGTAGGCATGTGGCTCAGTTGTTTTTGTAGTCGTTAATGATGCTATTTGGCGAGAAATTCCTTCGACTTCCTTGATTTCTGATCTTGACTCGCCAACGTGAGCCTTATTTACTCCTTTAACTTTCCTCACATTCCTGAATGATCGGCTTCGTTGTTGGGAATTATCTGCTTGGCGCTGGAAGAAATCCCAAATCTCCGATGCACTTTTCGACATTAGCTCTCCTCCACTCGTTGCCATTAGCCATTCTTGCGCATGTGGCAATAGTCCCTCCAAAAAGTATTGGCATTGGTGCCACTTCTCGTACCCATGATGTGGACACTTTAAGAGTAGCCCATTGAATCACTCCCATGCTTCAAAAAATTGCTCGTCTTCTCTCTAGGTAAACTCTGAGATTTCCATGCGAATAGCATTGGTTTTATGCACTGGGAAGTATTTATTTAAAAATTTAGTAACCATTTGTTCCCATGATGTATTGCTATTAGCAGGCATTGTGTTAAACCATGAACGAGCTCTATCTTTTAAAGAAAATGGAAACAGTCTAAGTTTAACATCATCATTTGAAAAATTTTCATATTTAAATGTTTGGCAAACAGCATGAAAATCATTCCAATGATTATATGGGTCTTTATTTTCTAAGTCATAGAATGTTGGGAGATAATTTAGCACACTAGGTTTTAACTAAAAATTCCTAGCAGCTATATTTGGGTATCTTATGCAGGATGTGCTCAAATTAACTAAAGGACTGAAGTAGTCCTTAAATGGCCTCTCCTGTGGTGTTGGTGGTTGTTGTTGCAAATCCATTTCAATTTTATCTTTAAGTGCAACGTGTTTGTGTGTGCGAAGTGTTTTTTCTAATTCAAGGTCTATTGGCTCAAGATTGGGTAATTGTAACCTTCGACCATGCATGCAAAGAAGACACAAAAAAAAAATGAAAACAAAATAAAAAAAAATAAAATAAAAATAAAACTAATAAAATAAAGAGAAAAGAGAAATTAAGTTACTAACCTTAGTACACTGTTCCAACCTTACTACGAAAACAAATTCAAGTGCTATGAAAAAAAAGAAAGAAAGAAAAAAAATACGTGAAGTAAAATAAAATAACTTAAAATAAATTAAATGAAATTACAATAAATTAATAGGTGGTGGAACCGGCCAAATTAACAGGATAAATGAAAAATTACAAAGAAAAAAAATAAAATGAAAATTAAATTACAGAAATTTAAATAGAGAGAGAAAGAAAAGAAATATTTACCTTAATATGCGGATTAGTATTCTTCTTTATTATTATTTTTTTAATTACGAAAAAGAAAATTACAAAAAAAATTATTTACACAAATTAAAATTGACTTACCTCCCCGACAACGGCGCTAAAAGCTTGTTGTGCAAATTTTACTGAACTCGCAAGCGCACGAATCTATTGTAGTATAGATTAATGGTGACGAGTGTCGATCCCACGAGGAGGTGGATTTTAATTAGGTGTAGGGTTAATTTTCTAGTTGGGTAATTGGATTTGTAGTGATGATGATTTGGACTACTTTAAAATTTAAATTGAAATGGCGAGATTAAGCTATTTCTTTCGTACTTTAGTAAATACCCATTTTACCCCTAATTAAATTATGAGTAGCTAATTTTCTTTCAAGCTTGGGTTGAAGGTGAAGTCTCAACATGTTCCATGGGCTGATTTGGTAAATTTACTTTCTTCTCCCCTCTGATTTATGTGGCTGTTTTGACTTTTCGTCGACAGATAGTAATAATTTTGTCTAGATTTTATACCGGTACTACCGTTCCCTAGTGCAACGTTATTACTGTCTAGCACGATAAGTGTTTAATACCATATTTATTAGAGTGTGGTTCATGAGGAGTGGAAATCCCCCTTATGATTTAATTGGCACTAATAGGGAATACTAAGCCAATGGTACATGTTGATGCTGATCCGGATACTCAGGCACTTTATTTATATAGTTTCATCTCTAGCTTAATCTTGCCATTTCAATTTAAATTTTAAAGTAGTCCAGATCATCTTCACCACAAATCCAATTACCCAACTAGAAAATTAACCCTACACCTAATTAAAATCCACCTCCTCGTGGGATCTACATTCGTCACTCAAAAGCGCACGAATCTATCATAGTATAAATTAATGGTGACAAGTGTCGATCCCACGAGGAGGTGGATTTTAATTAGGTGTAGGGTGAATTTTCTAGTTGGGTAATTGGATTTGTGGTGAAGATAATTTGGACTACTTTAAAATTTAAATTAAAATGGCGGGATTAAGCTAGAGATGAAACTATATAAATAAACTGCTTGGGTATCTGGATCTGCATCAACATGCACCATGGGCTTAATATTCTTTATTAGTGCCAATTAAATCATGAGGGGGATTTCCACGCCTCATGAACCACACTCTAATAAATATTGTGCTAAGTGCTTATCATGCCAAACAGTAATAACTTTGCACTTGGGAGACCGTTGTTACCGGTACAAAATCTAGACAAGATTATTACTATTTATCGACGCCAGATTATTACTATCTGTCGATGAAAAGTCAAAACAGCCATATAAATAAGAGGGGAGAAGAAAGTAAATTTACCAAATTAGCCCATGGAATATGTTGAGACTTCACCTTTAACCCAAGCTTGAAAGAAAATTAGCTACTCATAATTTAACTTGAGGTAAAATGGGTATTATACTAAAATACATAAAAATACGAGAAGGAGAGAGAATTTTACAAAACTAAGCTAAAAAATAGATTCAGGAGGTGTCAAATTAGGGGGGGAGAGCCCTCTTTTTATAGATACAATGAGTAAATTATGGCCATTGGATGAAATCAATTCGGACGCTCAAGATTGTGCCACGTGGCAAGCTTAGATTGCTTGGAACACATCCTCAGCGACTGTGATTCACTATGTCACATGTAACTTAAGCCAATTTTCTCGTCCAACACTGTGTTGCCACGTCATCGGTCAACGTCAAAGTCAAAGTCAACCAACCTTGATCAAGTGCATTACTTTTATTGTAAGCCCAATTTTTCAGTCCAATCATACACTGCCACGTCATCGGTCAATGCCAGATCATCAATCAACGCCACATAAGCAGTCAATGCCACATCATTCGTCCAATCAAATACTGCCACGTCACCAGTCAATGCCACGTCTCGTACGTATATGTGAATAGTATCGTACATGATCAGTGATGTATACGTGAACAGTACCGTATACGTGAACAATGCCATTTTTCCTTTTATGCTCCTCCTAAAGTTTTCGACTGTCCTGAGTTCAAAAATGTTATTCGTTTTGATATCCGATGTCTCGTTAATTGTGAAATGGCCTGAATTCCTAGAAAATGCATAAAATACATAAGTTATAGTAAAACAAATACAATTAAAGTGCAAAGGACTTAAATACATAAAAGTAGGGATGTTATTGAGACTTGAAGTGGAACATGACTATTTTATCCTCCATAAATACACACTTTCTAACTCTTAACAGGTATATACTCAACCCTGGTTACTTGGCAACAGAGTCATTGGAGCAAGACTTTATTATATTTCTAACACAGTTGCACTAATAAAAAGATTTCCCTTTCTTCCCCCCTAAACTTGGGTCACTCAAACTTCGAAAACATTTTCACCTTACTCGACCTTATACTGCTGCAGCTGACTCACTAACTCAATCAAATCTATATTTGTAAAGATAGAATATTCCCTTCACCTATTATTGTTACTACTAGAAGATAATTATTTTCTTGCTTCATCACACAATTTATCCTCATTGGGTTTTTCATCAAAGAAACAGATTCTAGACAAGAAGCGCTACACTAACACACTCAACACAACCCCCCCAAACTTGAGAGATGTTGTGTCCTCACAAGCACATAACATAAAACAAAACAGAAACACATAGCATAACTTGAAATAAAATTGCATAAAAAATGAAACACAAACATATAAAGAAAAGAAACTAAAAGAAAACTTGAAAAGATATTAAATTGGCTGGTGGGGAATACTCCCTTGAAACACTAGTGGAGCAGAGTTACTTCCTTTGAGCTTCACTTTTTAGACTCTTCCTAGAGGAACTGAGTGCTGCAGCAGACGACTTTTTCTTCTACTGAGGACTTGTTTGAGGGCATCCAGCAACTGTGAACGATTTTGTCTTAGGTCACTTGACTCTAGATCTTCTGGGGCCAACGATGTCATTGCCCCTTTAGAAGGTGGTGCCCCTTTTCGCTTGCTAGATGCCTTTGGTGTTTTGGCTGTTGACTTGGTGGAAGTAGCCTTTGGTTATGGAGTTGGAGAGGTTGCTGCAGCACACCTTTCAGCGGTAATGTCAACAATCATTTTTTCATCCTCTATCTCAACATCAACATCCTTTTTTTCATCTTCTGACTCCTTATTTGCCCCAATGACATGCTTCGCTTTAGGTTTGGGAGGTACCACAATAGGTTCCTAAGCTTTGTCCTCCTCTTCTTCTATTTGTTCTTCCTCTTTACTCCCATATTCTTTTTCATCATCTTTCTCTAATTCACCTTGTTGGTCTTCTTCCTCATCTTTGCTACTCTATTCTGTTGCACCTGTTTCTGATGTGGCCTTGTCATGTTCTGCTACTGCTTGTGTTGCTGGAGCAACTACTTCTGGTTGGGCTTGCTGATGTACTGGTATAGTCTGCTTTGTATCTTGGAAATTAAATTGCTGTAGTAAGGAGTCTTGGAAGTCAGCATACTTGCTCTTCATGAATAAAGCAAATTGATGCCTTTGGCTTTCAAGGTGCATTAGGTATGCCCATAATTTTTTATTTTCTTCCTTTTGGGCCTCCTGTTAAGTGTTAGAAAGTGTGTGTTTATGGAGGATAAAATAGTCATGTTACACTTCAAGTCTCACTAACATCCTTACTTTTATGTATTTAAGTCATTTGCACTTTAATTGTGTGTGTTTTATTATAACTTATGTATTTTATGCATTTTCTAGGAATTCAGGCCATTTCACAATTAACGAGACATCGAACATCAAAGCGGACAGCATTTTTGAACTCAGGACAGTCGAAAACCTTAGGAGGAGTATAAAAGGAAAAATAGTACTGTTCACATATACGGTATTATTTACGTATACATCACTGATCATGTACGGTACTATTTACATATATGTACGATGATGTGGCATTAACCAATGACGTGTCATTGATCGGTGACGTGGCAGTATTAGATTGGACGAATGATGTGGCATTGACTGCTTATGTGGCGTTGATTGATGATGTGGCGTTGACCGATGACGTGGTAGTGTATGATTGGACCGAAAAAATGAGCTTACGATAGAAGCAATGCACTTGATCAAGGTTGGCTGACTTTGATGCTGACCGATGACATGGCAACACAGTATTGGATGAGAAAATTGGCTTAAGTTACATGCGGCACACTGAATCACAGTCGCTGATGATGTGTTCCAAGCAATCTAAGCTTGCCATGTGGCGCAATCCTGAGCATCCGAATTGATTTCATCCAATGGCCATAATTTACTCATTGTATCTATAAAAAGGAGTCTCACCCCCCTAATTTGACATCCCTGAATCCATTTTTGAGCGTAGTTTTGTAAAATTCTCTCTCCTTCTTGTATTTCTACGTATTTTAGTATAATACTCATTGTATCTATAAAAAGAGGGGTCTCCTCCCTTAATTTGACACCCCTAAATCCATATTTGAGCTTAGTTTTGTAAAATTTCTCTCCTTCTTGTATTTCTACATATTTTAATATAATACCAATTTTACCCCTAGTTCAAATAATGAGTAGCTAATTTTCTTTCAAGCTTGGGTTGAAGGTGAAGCCTCAACATGTTCCATGGGCTAATTTGGTAATTTCACTTTCTTCTTCCCTCTGATTTATGTGGCTGTTTTGACTTTTCGTCGACAGATAGTAATAATCTTGTCTAGATTTTGCACCGGTGCGACCGTCTCCCTAGTGCAGGTTATTACTGTTGGCACGATAAGTGCTTAATACCATATTTATTAGAGTGTGGCTCATGAGGAGTGGAAGTCCCCCTCATGATTTAATTGGCACTAATAAGGAATATTAAGCCCATGGTGCATGTTGATGCAGATCCAGATACCCAAGCACTTTATTTATATAGTTTCATCACTAGCTTAATCCCACCATTTCAATTTAAATTTTAAAGTAGTCCAAAACATCTTCACCAAAAATCCAATTACCTACTTAGAAAATTCACCCTACATACAATTAAAATCCACCTCCTCACGGGATCGACACTCATCACCATCAATCTGTACTACAATAGATTCGTGCGCTTGCGAGTTCAAAAAAATTTGCATAACAAGTTTTTGGCGCCGTTGCCTGGGAGGTAAGTCATTTTAATTTGTAGAGTTGATTTTCTTTATTGTGTAAATAGTTTTTTTTTGTAATTTTCTTTGCCTTAAAAAAATAAAAATAAAAATAATAAAAATAAAGAAGAATCTCAATCCGCAGATTAAGGTAAATATTTCTTTTCTTTTTTCTTATTTAAATTTATGTAATTTAATTTTCATTTTATTTTTCTTTGTAATTTTTTTTGTTAATTTGGCCGGTTCCACCGTCGATTAATTTATTTTAATATCATTTAATTTATTTTAAGTTAATTTATTTTACTTCACGTATTCCTTTTCTTTTTTTTTGTACAATAATAGCAATTTAGTACGTTTTCGTAGCAAGGTTGTAACAGCGTACTAAGGTTAGTAACTTAATTTCTCATTTCTCTTTATTTTTATTAATTTTAATTTAATTTTATTTTATTTTATTTGGTTTTCATATTTTTTTTTGTGTTCTTTGCATGTATGTTCGAAGGTCACAATTACCCAATCTTGAGCCAATAGACCTTGCATTAGAAAAAACACTTCGCACACATAAACACGTTGCAATTAAAATTGAAATGGATTTGCAACAACAACCACCAGCACCACAGGAGAGGCCATGTAAGGACTACTTCAGTCCTTTAGCTAATTTGAGCACATCATGCATAAGATACCCATATGTATCTGCTAGGAGTTTTGAATTAAAACCTAGTAAGCTAAATTGTCTCCCAACATTCTATAGCCTAGAAAATGAAGACCAATATAACCATTTGAATGATTTTCATGCTGTTTGTCAAACATTCAAATATGAAAATTTTTCAGATGATGATGTTAAACTTAGACTATTTCCATTTTCTTTAAAAGATAGAGCTCGTTCATGGTTTAATACAGTGCCTGCTAATAGCATTACATCATGGGAACAAATTGTTACTAAATTTTTAAATAAATACTTCGCAGGGAAATCTCAGAGTTTACCCAGAGAGAAGACGAGCAATTCTTTGAAGCATGGGAGCGATTCAATGGGCTACTCTTGAAGTGTCCACATCATGGGTACAAGAAGTGGCACCAATGCCAATACTTTTTGGAGGGACTATGGCCACATGTGCAGGAATGGCTAATGGCAACAAGTGGACGAAAGCTAATGTCGAAAAGTGCATCGGAGATTTGGGATTTCTTCTGGCGCCAAGCAGATAATTCCCAACAACGAAGCCGATCATTCAGGAATGTGAGAAAAGTCAAAGGAGTAAATGAGGTTCATGTTTGAGAGTCAAGATCAGAAATCAAGTAAGTTAAAAAAATAGTCGAAGGACTTTCTCGCCAAATAGCATCATTAACGACTGCAAAAACAACTGAGCCACATGCTTGCAATCAATTTGACCAAAATGCATACCCAGACCAAGCCAATGCCATAAATGTGATGGGAAAGCAATCAAATTACAACCCTTACTCCAGCACACATAATCCTAGATGGAGAGACCATCCTAATTTTTCATGGTCTAAAGGATTCCAACAGAATGGACCAGCAGCTCCACCTCCACCAATGCAACAAATTCCTCAAGCTCCTCAAGCCTCTCAGCCACCATTCAGACCATACAATCAGAACCAAAATTACTTACAACCCAAACCATGGGAGGAGGCAATTAAAGGTCTCAAAAATTGGACTCACTCTGCAATAGAACAATAAAATCATACCATTGAGGAGTTGCGGAACGAGATGAGAGCTGGATTTAACTCTTAAGCCTAATCAATCTCGAATCTTGAAAAGATGGTAGGTCAACTTGCATCTTCAGTTCAAAACTTAGCAATGACCGTTGAGAAGGGAAAATTTCCAAGCCAGCAAGTGCCCAATCCCAAAGGAGTGCATGAAGTAAATTCACCTCAGCAGCATGAAGAGGTCAAAGCTGTCATGACCTTGCGAAAAGGAAAAGAAGTCAACAACAAAGTGGAAATGCCATTGACAAAAACAACTCAAGATGCACCTGTAGATGCTGAAGACTCATCATCGAAGGAGAAAGAAGAAAGCAGCATACAAGAATATGTCCCCAAAGCTCCATTCCCTTAAAGGTTAGCTAAAGCAAAGAATGGAAATTCCACAGGTGAGATCTTTGAAATCTTTAAGTAGGTAAGTGTCAACATCCCTTTGCTTGAAGCTATAAAAAAAGTGCCATTTTATGCCAAGTTTCTTAAAGACCTTTGCACTAAAAAGAGAAACATTCATGTTCAAAAGAAGGCATTTCTCACAGAAAACATTAGTTCTATACTCCAACACAGAATTTTCCCAAAATTTAAAGACCCAGGCTCCCCCATTATTTCATGTAGTATAGGGAACTACACATTTGAGAACGCTTTGTTAGACTTAGGAGCTAGTGTGAATATTTTGTCCTTTTCTGTGTTTGAGAAACTTGGATTGGGAATATTACACCCAACCCTAGTGGTGTTACAGCTTGTAGATCGGTCCTTAAAAATACCTCGTGGTATTGTGGAGGACGTGCTCATCCAAGCAGATAAGTTTTATTTTCCTGTTGATTTCATTGTGATTGACACCCAACCAGTACAGGATTTGAAGAAGCACATCCCTATTATCCTAAGCCGACCTTTCTTAGCAACTGCCGATGCTCACATTCAGTGCAGAGCTGGAAATATGCAATTGTCATTAGGCAATATGACTATGGAACTGAATATCTTCAACATTGCCAAACAACCTCATAGTACAGATGATGGAATTGTTGATGTGGATCCAATAGAAGAATTAATTGATCATAGTCTGCCTTCTAACCTTAGTGACGATCCTTTACAAATGTGTTTAACTCACTTTGGTTTGGATTTTGATATTGACAGATCTATTGATACGGTCAATGTCTTACTTGATTCAGCACCATCCATGGACCTTAATAAATGAAAGTCGAGAGTTGAGCAACTGTCACCATCAAGGGAAAATCTTGTCCCATCATCAGAATCACCACTAAAGCTTCAGATCAAACCATCACAAGACACTTTGGAGTATACATTCATGGGAGAAGAAAATACATTGCCAGAAATCATTTCATTCTCCCAAGACGACAAACAAGAAAATGAAGGCATCATTTCTAGTTCAAAAAAGAGATTACAGCTGGCAAAACATGAGAAGACCCGCAAATATGGAAAAGCTAAAGACTACAAGAAGCAGATGAAAGTCCTTCATGACAAACGAATCACGAGAAAATCTTTTACACCAGGTCAGAAAGTATTTTTATTCAATTCTTGCCAGCACTTTTCCCCAGGAAAGTTACGCTCTCGATGGTCTGGCCCTTTTTTTGCTCACACTGTTTTTCCACATGAAGCAGTTGAAATTAAGGATCTAAAGAACGGTGTCACTTTTAAAGTAAACGGTCAAAGATTAAAGCCATATCTAGAGTACCAACCACATGTAGAGGACATCGAAATCGATTTGAGTGACCCACCAAATTTGAATTGAGAATTTTTTTTCCTTTGCTTTTCGGTGATTTAACTTTTTGTCATTTCATTTTACTATTCTTTTGCTAATCGAAATTATTTAGGTTTGCTTAAGCGTGTTTGTTTAACAATTGTATTTTCTTTTATCATTTTTAATCATGCAAAGATCCTCTTGAACTACCTTGGAAGACTTCTACGTGTAAAATCTCATCTCAGAAGCCAGATACGATTTTGTACATCACATCCTGTTTGGGAATGACGGCCACCAGAGTTGGTATTCCATGTTGAGGATTTAGAAATATAACTCAGAGAAATTGAAAGAGGCATATATGAAATGCAATTGAAACTTGAGGTAAATTCAATAAGAGGAAGATTGCGAAATTAATTTTCTTTGTGTGCTTTAATTTATTACCCCAGTTAAGTGGTGGATAACAGTACTCCGTGACAATTCAAGTCGGTTACTTCAGTTACCGAGAACAACTGATACTCTGAGGTGAAGGTATGGATAGAAACATAATTCTTACAAAGCTTCACAAACGATTTCCTTCACTGCCTCAGAATGCTCTCCTTACAATCTACAAAGCTCGGTCCGAACGGATGCGATTGCTTATGCGGAACAATGTCCCTATTGACATCCGTTGGCTAATCGAAGCCAAGGTAATATTGGCAGGTGAGTTACCTCCCAAATTTATTGCATACCTACCTGGTTGTGGTAAAGGAAACTATTCAAAAAAACGACGAGCTCGACGACTTCCAGTTTCGTGTCATAAGTGTGCTAGATGTACTGTGATAAAGATCCATGTACTACTTTGGGAATGGTGTCTGATAACAGGGAAGATAAGATTCAATTCATAAGGGATGGCTTGAATAAAGAGTCATTGGATGATATCCTTTTGTCTCTTGAAACGCATCCTAGTGAAAACGTGCAACGAGCAATTCTCCAGTTATGGCCATTATTCTAGAAAGAGTGTGCACGATATAGTCTCGGGAATCTGACTATAAACGACCTTGCTTGCCAGTTTATAAGAAAACTAGATGGGAAGTCTATCCTTGACCTATAGAGGGCGTTTAAGCCGTTTCTGGACGTAAAACCAGAGGAAGATGTGAGCCACAGTCACAACTACCTATAAATATCCTTTTATTCACTATTGTCTTATCATTTGCATTATTGTCTTTAATATTGTGATTTTATGATCGTTTTCTTTTTCTTTTTACTATTTACTTTTTGACTCTCGAGCCATGTGCTCTACGCGTAATTTGATAAGGACACACCACCTCATATACAGCTATAAATCATTGTCACCAAGATCCTTAAATACAAACTCCTTTTTCAGCACTCACAAAATTATTTTTGAAAAGTGTTCCAATGGCAGCTTCTTCCAGTAAACAATTCAAGAACATTTGTGTGCTGGTTTTAACTTTGGTAAATACAAAGAGTTCGTTGAAGTAGCCATAGATCTTGGTCGAATTATAGCAGAGAGAAAAGTACATCTGATATTTGGAGGAGTTAACCGAGGGTTATCAAAGTTTGTCTCTCAAGCTGCTTTTACTAGAGGTAGTCAAGTGTTAGGCATCATTCAAGAAGCCCTAAAACCTTTGGGATGTCTGCCTGGCCCACCAACTAGAGAGAAGTTAGTCATCTCAGGTATGCAAGAGAGAATAACTGAAATGCTAAATGTTAAGCGTTAGAAAGTGTGTATAACTGAAATGGATAAAATGGTCATGTTACACTTCAAGTCTCGCTAACATCCCTACTTTTATGTACTTAAGTCCCTTGCACTTTAATTGTGTGTGTTTTATTATAACTTATGTATTTTATGTATTTTAGGGGGATTCAGGCCATTTCACAATTAACGAGACATCGGACAGCATTTTTAAACTCAGCACAGTCGAAACCAGAACTACTCTCAATTTAGACCATGGGAGGAAGCATTGCAAAATCTCAAGAATTGTACTCACTCCACGATCGAGCAACAAAACCGCACCATAGATGAGTTGCGGAACGATATGAGAGCTGGATTTAACTCACAAGCCTAATCAATTTCAAATCTTGAAAAGATGGTAGGTCAACTTGCTTCATCAGTTCAAAACTTGGCAATGACCGTTGAGAAAGGCAAATTCCCAAGACAGCCAGTGCTTAATCCTAAAGGAATACATAAAGTAAGTACCAATTCACCTCAACAGCATGAAGAGATCAAAGCTGTCATGACTTTGCGAAAAGAAAAAGAAGTCGACAACAAAGTAGAGATGCTGGTAACAAAAACAACTCAAGTTGTACATGTAGATGCTGAAGACTCATCATCGAAGGAGAAAGAAGAAAGCAGCATACAGGAATATGTCCCCAAAGCTGCATTCCCTCAGAGGTTAGCTAAAACAAAGAAAGGAAATTCCACAAGTGAGATCTTTGAAATCTTAAAATAGGCAAGCATTAACATTCCTTTGCTTGATGCTATAAAACAAGTGCCCTCTTATGCCAAGTTTCCTAAAGACCTTTGCACTAAAAAGAGAAACATTCATGTTCAAAAGAAAGCTTTTTTAACAGAAAACGTTAGCTCTATACTCCAACACAAAATTCCTCCAAAATACAAAGACCCAGGCTCCCCCACTATCTCATGTAGTATAGGGAACCACACGATTGAGAACACTTTGTTGGATTTAGGAGCTAGTGTAAATCTGTTGCCTTACTCAGTATTTGTGAAACTTCGATTGGGAGAATTACACTCATCTTCAGTGGTGTTACAGCTTGCAGATCGATCTATGAAAATACCACGCGATATTGTTGAGGAAGTGCTCATCCAGGTAGATAAGTTTTATTTTCCTATTGATTTCATTGTGATTGACACTCAACCAGTGCAGGATTCGAAGAAACACATCCTTATTATCCTAGGCCGACCTTTCTTGGCAGCTGACGATGCTCACATTCAGTGCAGAACTGAAAATATGCAGTTGTCCTTTGGCAATATGACTATGGAGCTGAACATCTTCAACATTGCCAAACAACCTCACAATGTAGATGATGGAATTGTTGAAGTGGATCTAATAGAAGAATTAGTTGATTATACTTTTCCTTTTAACCTTAGTGATGATCCTTTACAAAAATGCTTAACTCACTTTGGTTTGGATTTTCATATTAACAGGTTTATTAATGAGGTCAATGCCTTATTTGATTCAGCATCATCCATGGACACTAATAAATGAAAGTCAAAAGTTGAACAACTAACACCATCAGGGAAGAAACTCAGCCCATCATCAGAATCACCACCAAAACCCGAGCTCAAACAGTTACCCAACACTTTGGAATATGCGTTCTTGGGAGAAGAGAGTACTCTGCCAGTAATCATTTCATCTTCCCTAAATGATAAACAAAAAGGCAAGTTGTTGGAAGTTTTAAGAGAGCACAAAGAAGCATTAGGATGGACCATAGCTGACATAAAAGGTATAAATCCAATAGATTGCATGCATTACATTCATCTTGATGAAAATGATAAACCTACTAGAGAAATGCAACGTCGGTTGAATCCTAACATGAAAGAAGTCGTGAGAAATGAAGTTCTTAAACTATTAGATGCAGGTATCATTTACCCTATCTCTAATAGTTCATGGGTCAGTCCTGTACAAGTTGTCCCTAAAAAGTTAGGAGTCACAGTGGTTACTAATGCTGATAATGAATTAATACCCACAGAGTAACTACAGGGTGGCGTGTATGCATTGATTATAGAAAATTAAATTCTATCTCACGTAAAGACCATTTTCCTTTGCCATTTATCGATCAAATGTTTGATAGATTAGTAGGTCATGAATTTTATTGCTTTCTAAATGGCTACTCAGGATATAACCAGATTCCCATAGCACTAAAAGATCAAGAGAAAACCACTTTCACTTGCCCTTTTGGCACTTTTGCATATAGGAGAATGCCATTTGGATTATGCAATGCACCTGCTACATTTCAACGATGCATGTTGAGCATATTTTCTGACATGGTTGAACACTTCCTTAAGGTTTTTATGGATGACTTTTTTGTTTTTGGTGATTCATTTGATTAGTGTTTTCATCATCTAACACTCGTTCTGCAGAGATGTATAGAGAAGAATTTGATCCTAAATTGGGAGAAGTGCCATTTTATGGTAAAACAAGGTATTGTTCTCGGTCATATCATTTCGAGCAAAGGTATTGAGGTTGACAAAGCCAAGGTGGATCTCATTTCCAATCTTCCTCTAGCTAAAGCAGTCAGAGAAGTAAGATCTTTCCTTGGGCATGCTGGTTTTTATAGACGTTTCATTAAAGATTTTAGCAAAGTCTCTAGACCCTTATGCAATCTACTTGCTAAGGATGTACCTTTTGTCTTTGATGATTCATGTCTTAAGGCATTTGAAAAACTAAAGCAGTTATTGACCTCATCACCCATCATTCAGCCCCCAAACTGGAACTTACCTTTTGAACTTATGTGTAGTAGGAGCAGTATTAGGACAAAGAGTTGATCGAATCCCCCATGTTATTTACTACGCTAGTATGACATTAAATGATGCACAGTTGAACTACTTGACCATTGAAAAAGAAATGCTAGCAGTAGTGTTTGCATTAGAGAAATTTCGATCTTATCTTATTGGCTGTAAAATAATTGTGTTCACAGATCATGCTGCTCTTAAATATCTTCTAACAAAGAAAGATGCAAAAGCTAGACTAATTCAATGGGTGTTACTTTTGCAGGAATTTGACCTTGAGTTTAAAGATAAGAAAGGCACCGAAAATGTTGTGGCAGATCATCTCTCTCATCTCAATTTTGATACGATTCCAGAATCATTACCATTGAATGAATCATTTCCAGATGAACAATTAATGAGTGTGGAAGTATTACCATGGTATGCTGATATAGTTAACTATCTTATTATAGGGCAACTTCCTGAGCATTGGACTAAGCAAGACAAAACCAAATTTTTTGCAGAAATAAAGAATTTCTTTTGGGATGACCCTTATCTGTTCAAGTATTGTGCAGATCAAATTGTTAGACGATGAATCCCAGAAAATGAATTCTAAAAAATTCTCTCATTCTGTCATGAGCAAGCTTGTGGTGGCCAACTTTATTTCAAAATGCTTACACTTTTTGCTCTTCATGTGACAGGTGTCTACATATGGGAAACATAACACGAAGAAATAAAAATTTTAGTGGTTGAGATTTTTTATGTCTGGGGCATCGACTTCATGGGGCACTTTCCCCTTTCTTTTGGCCATCAATACATATTGGTTGTTATTGATTACGTATCGAAATGGGTAGAAACAATTCCATGTAGAACCATTGATCACAAAGTGGTGATAGGATTTTTGAAAAGCAACATCGTTTCGCGCTTTGGATTCCCTCGAGCAAAAATTAGTGATGGTGGCACCCACTTTTGCAACAGACCATTCAAAGCTCTTTTGGAAAAATATTCCATCACTCATAAAATGGCGACCCCATATCATCCGCAAACCAGCGGCCAAGTTGAGATCTCCAATCGAGAAATAAAGCACATATTAGAAAAGACAGTGAGACCAGACAGAAAAGATTGGTCATTGCGACTCGATGATGCACTCTGGGCATATCGAACGGCTTTCAAGACACCTATTGGGATGCCACCCTATAGGCTGGTATATGGAAAAGCTTGTCACCTACCAGTGGAACTCGAACATCGTGCATATTGGGCCATCAAGAAATTCAACTTTGACATGCAACAAGCTAGGTCAGAAAGAAGATTACAACCGGTAGAACTTGAGGAAATTCGCAATGACGCATATGAAAATGCCAAGATTTACAAGCAGCGAATGAAAGTCTTTCATGACAGGCAAATTATAAGAAGATCTTTTACCCCAGGTCAAAAAGTGCTTTTATTCAATTCTCGCTTGCACCTATTCCCAAGTAAGTTACGCTCTCGATGGTCTGGCCCCTTTATTGTTCACACTGTTTTTCCACATAGAGCAGTTAAAATTAAAGATCCAAAGAATGGTGTCATTTTTAAAGTAAACGGTCAAATATTAAAGCCATATCTAGAGTACCAACCACATGTAGAGGACATCGAAATTGATTTGAGTGACCCACGAAATTTGAATTGAGAATTCTTTTTCCTTTTCTTTTCGGTGATTTAACTTTTTGTCATTTCATTTTACTATTCTTTTGCTAATCGAAATTATTTAGGTTTGCTTAAGCATGTTTGTTTAACAATTGCATTTTCTTTTATCATTTTTAATCATGCCACAGATCCTCTTGAACTACCTTGGAAGACTTCTACGTGTAAAATCTCATCTCAAAAGCCAGATATGATTTTGTACATCACATCTTGTTTGGGAACGACGACCACCAGAGTTAGTATCGCATGTTGAGTATTTAGAAATACAACTCAGAGAAATTGAGAGAGGCATATATGAAATCCAATTGCGAAAAAGACATCAAAATCGATTTAAGTGACCCACGAAATTTGAATTGAGAATTCTTTTTCCTTTTCTTTTTGGTGATTTAACTTTTTGTCATTTCATTTTACTATTCTTTTGCTAATCGAAATTATTTAGGTTTGCCTAAACGTGTTTGTTTAACAATTGCATTTTCTTTTATCATTTTTAATCGTGCCACAGATCCTCTTGAACTACCTTGGAAGACTTCTACATGTAAAATCTCATCTCAGAAGCCAGATACGATTTTGTACATCACATTCTGTTTGGGAACGATGACCAGCAGATTTGGTATCCCATTTTGAGGATTTAGAAATACAACTCAGAGAAATTGAGAGAGGCATATGTGAAATCCAATTGGAACTTGAGGTACATTCAATAAGAGGGCGATTGTGAAATTAATTTTCTTTGTGTGCTTTAATTTGTTACCCCGGTGAAGTGGCGGATAATGGTACTCCGTGACAATTAAAGTCTGTTATTTCAGTTTCCCAAAATAACTGATATTCTGAGGTGAAGGTATGGACATAAACGTAATTTTAGTAAAGCTTCACAAGCGATTTCCTTCACTCCCTCAGAATGCTCTCCTTACAATCTACAAAGCTCGGTCCGAATGAATGCGATTGCTTATGAGGAACAACATCCTTACTGACATCCGTTGGCTAATCGAAGCCAAGGTAAGATTGGCAGGTGAGTTACCTCCCAAATTTATTGCATACATGCCTGGTTGTGGTAAAGGAAACTATTCAAGAAAACGAAGAGCTCAACGACTTCCAGTTTCGTGTCATAAGTGTGCTAGAATGTACTGTGATATAGTCATAAGTGTTCGTGTCATAAGAGGGAAGATAAGATTCAATTCATAAGGGATGGCTTGAATAAAAAGTCATTGGACGATATCCTTTTGTCTTTTGAAACGCATCCTAGTGGATACGTGCAGCGAGCAATTCTCTAGTTATGGCCATTATTCCAGAAAGAGTGTGCACGATATAGTCTCGGGAATGTGACTATAAACGATCATGTTTGCCAGTTTATAAGAAAACTGGATGGGAAGCCTATCCTCGACCCATAGAGGGCGTTTAAGCTGTTTCTGGACGTAAAACCAGAGGAAGATGTGAGCCACAGTCACAACTACCTGTTGATATCCTTTTATTTCACTGTTGTTTTATCATTTGCTTTATTGTCTTTAATATTATGATTTTATCACTGTTTGCCTTTTCTTTTTACTATTTCCTTTTTTACTCTCGAGCCATGTACTTTACGCGTCATTTGACAAAGACACACCACCTCATATACAGCTATAAATCATTGTCACCAAGATCCTTAATATAAACTTCTTTTTCAGCACTCACAAAATTATTTTTGAAGTGTTCCAATGGCAGTTTCTTCCAGTAAACAATTCAAGAACATTTGTGTGCTCACTGGGTTTAACTTTGGTAAATACAAAGAGTTCGTTAAAGCAGCCATAGATCTTGGTCGAATCATAGCAGAGAGAAAATTACATCTGATATTTGGAGGAAGTGACTGAGGGTTATCAAAGCTTGTCTCTCAAGCTGCTTTTACTAGAGGTAGTCAAGTATTAGTCGTCTCAGGTATGCAAGAGAGAATAACTGAAATGCTAAACCATGCTGATGCTTTTATTTGCTTACCAGGAGATCTTGCAACTCTAGAGGCACTAATCACATTAGCATCTTTGGCGCATCTGAACATTCATCAAAAACCCATCGGTTTGTTAAATGTCAATAATTTTTATGATGGCTTTCTTGCATTTCTTAACCACGCAATAAAAAATCATTTCATTCCTTTCACAGCGAAATTTTTTTTTATTTGTGCTTCTACTGCTAATGAGCTACTTGATCTTTTACAAGCTTATAGTCCAGAGCCAGTTCCCAAGACCCTTGAGTTGAAGTGGCCGACTAACAATGTTAGCAGTAACCGCAGTAAGCACTGTACATTAGATTTAACTCTCCGCTTGTGATAATTTGCTTTTGTTCTATGTTGCGGCACCCAGGTGATATCTTCTTAACCTTACTTCTTTTATTTAAGACATTGAGGACAATGTCTTGTTCTGGTTGGGGGGAGGGAATGTTTGAATGCTGTGGAATATTTAGTAGTAGTGATGTTATATTTTTACTAACCTTGTTGAGTCAGAAGATAGTAGAATATAGAGTTAGTTACTCTAGACACGCATCTTCTCTGTCTTAAAGTTCAAAAAAAAAAGTTTACTTTTCTGGCATTTACTTTTATTATGTGTTATAAAAACAAAAACAAAAAAAAAATTTAAGGTATTTTCTGTGATCTTATGACATTGGATGACATGATGACTTTCAAATTTTAGTATTTGTATTATCTTTGGCTTTGAGTTATGTTACACTATGTTTGCTACTCTGCATGCGGGTTGGAGAAATCTGACGGGTGAAATTAATTGAGTTACTTGATGGAATGTACATGTCATAATAAATTCCAAGTGAGCTTTTGAGCCTTTATTTTTCTTGGAGAATAACCTTTTTTGCCCATTCTTCATACAGTTTAGCAGTTTATCATTTTATACATGATCTCTATATTTTCCTTCGAGTCAATATTTAAAATATTTGTGTTACTACATCTAAAGGTCCATCTGATTAGTAGATATGGAAGATTATTTAGAGCCTTAGAAGATGACGGAAAGGCCATCTTTGACCCGTTTGAGCCTTTTCGAGCCATCCCTTGAGTATAATATCCATAATTAACCCCTTTGAGCCTTTTAAAAAAAAACTTTATTTTTTTTGTTAACTTATCACCTTGTCCCACTCCAACTTAGAGTATTACTCTATATTTTATGTGTTCCACCATCCATTTTTGTTTGAGAAAAATTTAAATGACTATTTTATTCAGAAAAGTGGTGCAATATTTAAAAAGAGCCAAATAAATGAAATGCACCTTGTAATTTCCAAAAGATCTCTATTTTTCTCAAACATATATTTTGTATTTCCTTTCATCCCCTTCTTTGTTAGCCATGTCCCTAACCTACGTTATGTCCTAATAAAAGTCCTTCTTGATTTTAGGGTACTATAGTCTGAAGTAGAAGCTAGTGAGATGGGCTGAAATGATGTAGTAATGCATAAAATGACTACATTGGTTTGACTAGCAATTTGTTTGACTTGAGATTATTTTATTTCTAAGTTGTGGGCATTATTTCATCTTGGTGACAGTGTGTAAAACTGTCTTTATATTATTTTATCTTAATTTAACATTCATTGGAGTGACTATATTTATTGGGTTTAATTTTCTTTTGAGAGTGTCACTCGTACTGGTGAGATTTTGGGGATTGACATGTCATTCTTTAAAGTGGCTTGATTAATGTGCAATTGATAAAGTTTACTGGATTGATTCATGTGGATGGTTAATGTGGGAGTAATATTTCTTTAGGTTGGAGATAATGCTTATACTTTTATTTGAGTGCTATTATTAGTCTGATTGAATAAGTAAACACAACTGTTTGTAAAAAAAAAAATAGCACTTTGGTTTTGACTTTTGTTTTCGCTTAATTTGCTAGGGACTAGTAATAAATTGGTTGGGAGGTGTGTTGAGTATTAGAAAGTGTGTATTTATGGAGGATAAAATAGTCATGTTTCACTTCAAGTCTCACTAGCATCCTTACTTTTATGTATTTAAGTCATTTGCACTTTAATTGTGTGTGTTTTATGATAACTTATGTATTTTATGCATTTTCTGGGAATTCAAGCCATTTCACAATTAACGAGACATCGGACATCAAAACGAATAGCATTTTTGAACTCAGGACAGTCGAAAACCTTAGGAGCATAAAAGGAAAAATGGCACTGTTCACATATATGGTACTGTTCACGTATACATCACTAATCATATACGGTACTATTCACATATACGTACGATGATGTGGCCTTGACCGATGATGTGTCATTGACCGGTGGTGTGGCAGTATTTGATTGGATGAATGATGTGGCATTGATTGCTTATTTGGCGTTGACTGATGATATGGCGCTGACTGATGACATGGCAGTATATGATTGGACCGAAAAAATGAGCTTACGATAGAACCAATGCACTTGATCAAGCTTGGTTGAGTTTTGACACTGACCGATGACGTGGCAACATAGTATTGGATAAGAAAATTAGCTTAAGTTATATGCGGCACACTGAATCACCGTCGCTGATGATGTGTTCCAACCAATCCAAGCTTGCCGCGTGGCACAATCCTGAGTGTCCGAATTGATTTCATCCAATGGCCATAATTTACTCATTGTATCTATAAAAAGGGGGCTCTCCCCACCTAATTTAACACCCCTGAACCCATATTTGAGCTTAGTTTTGTAAAATTCTCTCTCCTTCTTGTATTTCTACGTATTTTAATATAATACCCATTTTACCCCTAGTTCAAATAATGAATAGCTAATTTTCTTTCAAGCTTGGGTTGAAGGTGAAGCCTCAACATGTTCCATGGGCTAATTTGGTAATTTTACTTTCTTCTCCCCTCTGATTTATGTGGTTGTTTTGACTTTTTGTCGACAAATAGTAATAATCTTGTCTAAATAGGGTTTAGGGTTATTTTAGGGTTTAGGGTTTAGGGTTGTTAAGGGTTTAGGGTTATTTTAGGGTTTAGGGCTTAGGGTTGTTTTAGGGTTTAGGATTTTTTAGGATTTAGGGTTTAAGGTTTAGGGTTGTTTTAGGGTTTAGAATTTTTTTTTTTAGTTAGAAACCACCAAGATGGTGGGGGGTTAAGCGGGACCTCTACTAGTAATATAAATCAGAATAAAGATAAAAATACTTAAGGAGGGGGACATGAACCAAAACCTCCTCGAAAAAGCAAAAGCAACACAACTGGAAAGCAATAAATAAAAGAGCACTAAAATCAACACTAACTTCTGATATGCGGAACAGCCAACGCATCCAAAAGAAATATCCCAGACAAGCCCACTGGGAAATCCCGAGTATGTAAGAACCGACGACTACAGCGAGAGGTACAGGCCCAATTGGCAAGAAATCAACAGCGGATGTAGCCTCGCGAAATGCATGACGAACGACCACCGAATGAGAGGAAACCAAAAAACAAACTCTACGCAACAACACAGCATAATCCCATCGAATAGAGCCGCCCGAAAGGATGCAAGGCACCACAGTGGCCGAGTCGGACTCTATCTCCAAAACAGAATATCCCAGCCGAACAGCAGGCTCCAAACCCTCACAAACTAGCATAAGCTCAGCAAATAAGATCGGCTGATGCCCAAGAAAAGAACCAAATCCTGCCAAAACCATACCCCGGTGATCCCGAAGAACACCCACAGCAGCGGACATCCCAGGGTTACCCCTAGAGCACCCATCAACTGTCCGCTTCACAACACCCATCCTAGGTGAAGAAGCACTCGTAACCCCTCAGCGTGCCGAAAACCCATCACTCCCCGCAACTGAGACGGCTTAAAGCCAAAAGCAGAACTGGCAAGCCGAAGGTCCGACACCACCCGAAAAATAACAGCATCCACAGAAAAGGGGTGAGAATCGAACCTTGACCCATTTCGTGCCTTTTACACTTGCCACAGATTGAAGCAAGGGAGAAGGACCCGAAAATGAGTCCGAGAAAGGGCACATCTCCTCCAATGAGTAAGCAAAGCATGAGCCGACAGAAAGCTAACCCTCGGTAACCCCAAACAATGGTAGAAATACTCCTTAACCTAGCTAACCCGAGGGCACTCGAGAAATAAGTGTCGAGAAGTCTCAGCAGCCTGACCACAAAAACACCGAGAAACCATACAAAAACCTCTCGCGCACAAAGCGTCATCAGTAGCCAAATAGCCAGGGAACAACCGCCACAGGAAAAAAGATAACCTGGAAGGAAGATGGCGCTGCCAAATAATAGAAAAAACCTCATCTCGTGGCCTGGAGCAACGCACAATCTCCCAAGCTGACCGCAAATGGAAAGCTCCATCGGGAGCAGAATCCCACAGGATCACATCAGGCTCGTCAGCAGAAATCGGAATCAGCACTATCTGCTCAACTACTGACACAGGTAAGAAGTCCAGGAGCTTACCCCTATCCCAAACAGTACCCCGCCAACAAAAAGATACCGGCACCGTAAATGCAGCGCTAGCGTTATAAAAGAACAAAGGGTGGGAACCCAGCCAACAATCGTACCAAAAACTACAAACGCTTACGCCAACCAACCAGCGCACATGAGGCTCTGCAACACAACGAATGGAACAGAGCCGTCTCCAGAGAGGAGAAGTTGGGTAACGAAAATGTACCACACCTGGATGAACAGTCCGACAATACTTAGACTTCATGTCAGAAGCCCATAAAGAACGCTGCTCCCTAAACCTCCACCATAGCTTAAGCTCAAAAGCCTCAGCCAGATCACCAAAAGACCAAATACCGAGACCCCCCTCCTCCATCGGAAAGCAAATCTCCGGCCAGTAGCACCAATGGATCCTCCTCCTAGACCCAGAGTCGCCCCATAGGAAACGAGTGAACATTCTCTCCAACTGTTGAACAACCCTAATCGGCAGCCTTAGAACATGGAACAGATGCAGAGGCATAGAAGATAAGACATGGCGAATCAGAACCAACTTCCCCCCAAAAGAAAGCAACCGATTTGCCCAACCAGAAATCCTATCCAGGACCTTCCGAAGAAAGTCATTAAAATGAGCAATCTTGAGACCCCCCACAAAGACCAGGCACCCAATATAAGTAAAAGGAAGCTGCCGCTGCTGAAAACCTATAACAGAATGAATAATAGCACGTCGCGAAGCAGAAGCTGAACCCCTAACATAAAAGCTGCTCTTAGCCAGACTAATCTGCTGCCCAGAAACCGCCTCGTAATGGTGCAGGAAATCCATTAGCCTCGTGAGGCTAGAGCGACTCCCATTCGCAAAAATAACAATGTCGTCTGCGAAACTCAAATGGGAGACAGGAATGGAACCAGAAGAGTGATAGCGCAGCAAAGAAAACTGCGAGAACAGTCGATCCAATCCCTGGGACAGGAACTCAGCAGCAATGATAAAAAGGCACGGAGAAAGGGGATCGCCCTGCCTAAGACCCCCCTAACCCCATTAACCCGTGACTGACCCCATTAACCAGCACCGAGAACCAAGGACCACAAATAGCCCTCCTCACCAGAGAAATCCACTACTCTGAAAAACCAAAACACCTCAGCATCTGCAGAGCAAAGGACCAGGACATCCTATCATATGCCTTAGCCATATCAAGCTTCAGCACCACATTACTCCCCCGAGTACGTCGACTAATATCATGAACCAGCTCCTGGACCAGCAGCACATTATCATGAATAACCCTACCAGGCACAAAACCACTCTGGGAGGGAGAAATAATATGCGGCAAGACAGAGGCTAGCCGCATAACGAGCAACTTGGTCAGAACCTTGTTGCTCACATTACAGAGACTGATCGGCCGAAAATCTGCCCAATAGACAGGAGAGCCCTTCTTAGGAAAAAGAACCAAAAGAGTGCTCTGAAAACCCCTGGGCATAGCAGAACCCTGAAAATAATCCTGAACAGCAGACAATAAATCACCAGCAATAATATCCCAACAGGATCGATAAAATCGACTGCAAAGGCCGCGAAACATCATATTCTACTAATACCCTAGCAACGGACGGTCTATTAACCGATGCCGTCCGTTGGGATATTATTGCTGGTGACTCTTTATTCAAGAGACAAAAGGATATCGTCCAATGACTCTTTATTCAAGCCATCCTTTATGAATTGAATCTTATCTTCCCTCTTATGACACGAACACTTATGACTATATCACAGTACATTCTAGCACACTTATGACAAGAAACTGGAAGTCGTTGAGCTCTTTGTTTTCTTGAATAGTTTCCTTTACCACAACCAGGCATGTATGTAATAAATTTGGGAGGTAACTCACCTGCCAATCTTACCTTGGCTTCAATTAGCCAATGGATGTCAGTAGGGATGTTGTTCATCATAACCAATCGCATGCGTTCGGATCGAGCTTTGTAGATTGTAAGGAGAGCATTTTGAGGGAGTGAAGGAAATCACTTGTGAAGCTTTGCTAAAATTACGTTTATGTCCATACCTTCACCTCAGAATATCAGTTATTTTAGGAAACTGAAGTAACAGACTTTAATTGTCAGGGAGTACCGTTATCCGCCACTTCACCGAGGCAACAAATTAAAGCACACAAAGAAAATTAATTTCACAATCGCCCTCTTATTTAATGTACCTCAAGTTCTAATTGGATTTCATATATGCCTCTTTCAATTTCTCTGAGTTGTATTTCTAAATCCTCAACATGGGATACCAACTATGGTGGTCGTCATTCCCAAATAGGATGTGATGTACAAAATCGTATCTGTCTTCTAAGATGAGATTTTACACGTAGAAGTCTTCCAAGGTAGTTCAAGAGGATCTGTCGCATGATTAAAAATGATAAAAGAAAATGCAATTGTTAAACAAACATGCTTAAGCAAACCTAAATAATTTCGACTAGCAAAAGAATAGTAAAATGAAATGACAAAAAGATAAATCACCGAAAAGAAAAGGAAAAAGAATTCTCAATTCAAATTTCGTGGGTCACTCAAATCGATTTCGATGTCATCTACATGTGGTTGGTACTCTAGATATGGCTTTAATCTTTGACCGTTTACTTTAAAAATGACACCGTTCTTTGGATCTTTAATTTCAACTGCTCCATGTGGAAAAACAGTGTGAACAATAAAGGGGCCAGACCATCGAGAGCGTAACTTACCTGGGAATAGGTGCAAGCGAGAATTGAATAAAAGCACTTTCTGACCTGGGGTAAAAGATCTTCTTATAATTTACCTGTCATGAAAGACTTTCATTCGCTGCTTGTAAATCTTGGCATTTTTGTACACGTCATTGCGAATTTCCTCAAGTTCTGCCGGTTGTAATCTTCTTTCTGACCCAGCTTGTTGCATGTCAAAGTTGAATTTCTTGATGGCCCAATATGCACGATGTTCGAGTTCCACTAGTAGGTGACAAGCTTTTCCATACACTAGCCTATAGGGTGGCATCTCAATAGGTGTCTTGAAAGCTGTTCGATATGCCCAGAGTGCATCATCGAGTCGCAATGACCAATCTTTTCTGTCTGGTCTCACTGTCTTTTCTAATATGTGCTTTATTTCTCGATTGGAGATCTCAACTAGGATGCTGGTTTGCAGATGATATGGGGTTGCCACTTTATAAGTGATGGAATACTTTTTCAAAAGAGCTTTGAATGGTCTGTTGCAAAAGTGGGTGCCACCATCACTAATTATTGCTCGAGGGAATCCAAAGTGCGAAACGATGTTGCTTTTCAGAAATCCTATCACCACTTTGTGATCATTGGTTCTACATGGAATTGCTTCTACCCATTTCGATACGTAATCAATAACAACCAATATGTATTGACGGCCAAAAGAAATGGGAAAGAGCCCATGAAGTCGATGCCCCAGACATCAAAAATCTCAACCACTAAAATTTTGTTTAGGGGCGTCATATTTCTTTGTGTTATGCTTCCCATATGTTGAAACCTATCACATGAAGAGCAAAAACTGTAAGCATTTCGAAATAAAGTTGGCCAATAAAAACCACATTGTCAAACTTTTGCAGTCGTCTTTTTGGCACTGAAATGGCCACCACAAGCTTGCTCATGACAGAATGAGAAAATTTTTTGGAATTCATTTTCTGGGACGCATCGTCTAACAATTTTATCTGCACAATACTTGAACAGATAAGGGTCATCCCCAAAGAAATTCTTTATTTCCGCAAAAAACTTAGCTTTGTCGTGCTTAGTCCAGTGCTTAGGAAGTTGCCCTGTAACAAGATAGTTAACTATATCAGCATACCATGGTAATACTTCCACACTCATTAATTGTTCATCTGGAAATGATTCATTCAATGGTAATGATTCTGGAATCGTATCAAAATTGAGATGAGAGAGATGATCTGCCACAACATTTTCGGTTCCTTTCTTATCTTTAAACTCAAGGTCAAATTCCTGCAAAAGTAACACCCATTGAATTAGTCTAGCTTTTGCATCTTTCTTTGTTAGAAGATATCTAAGAGCAGCATGATCTGTGAACACAATTATTTTACACCCAATAAGATAAGATCGAAATTTCTCGAATGCAAACACTACTGCTAGCATTTCTTTTTCAATGGTCAAGTAGTTCAATTGTGCATCATTTAATGTCATACTAGCATAGTAAATAACATGGGGGATTCGATCAACTCTTTGTCCTAATACTGCTCCTACTACACATAAGTTCAAAAGGTAAGTTCCAGTTTGGGGGCTGAATGATGGGTGATGAGGTCAATAACTGCTTTAGTTTTTCAAATGCCTTAAGACATGAATCATCAAAGACAAAAGGTACATCCTTAGCAAGTAGATTGCATAAGGGTCTAGAGACTTTGCTAAAATCTTTAATGAAACGTCTATAAAAACCAGCATGCCCAAGGAAAGATCTTACTTCTCTGACTGGTTTAGGTGGAGGAAGATTGGAAATGAGATCCACCTTGGCTTTGTCATCCTCAATACCTTTGCTCGAAATGATGTGACCGAGAACAATACCTTGTTTTACCATAAAATGGCACTTCTCTCAATTTAGGATCAAATTCTTCTCTATACATCTCTGCAGAACAAGTGTTAGATGATGCAAACACTGATCAAATGAATCACCTAAAACAGAAAAGTCATCCATAAAAACCTTAAGGAAGCGTTCAACCATGTCAGAAAATATGCTCAACATGCATCGTTGAAATGTAGCATGTGCAATACATAATCCAAATGGCATTCTCCTATATGTAAAAGTGCCAAAAGGGCAAGTGAAAGTGGTTTTCTCTTGATCTTTTAGTGCCATGGGAATCTAGTTATATCCTGGGTAGCCATTTAGAAAGCAATAAAATTCATGACCTGCTAATCTATCAAACATTTGATCGATAAATGGCAAAGGAAAATGGTCTTTACGTGAGATAGAATTCAATTTTCTATAATCAATGCATACACGCCACCCTGTAGTTACTCTGTGGGTATTAATTCATTATCAGCATTAGTAACCACTGTGACTCCTAACTTTTTAGGGACTACTTGTACAGGACTGGCCCATGAACTATCAGAGATAAGGTAAATGATACCTGCATCTAATAGTTTAAAAACTTCATTTCTCACAACTTCTTTCATGTTAGGATTCAACCGACGTTGCATTTCTCTAGTAGGTTTAGCATTTTCATCAAGATGAATGTAATGCATGCAATCTATTGGATTTATACCTTTTATGTCAGCTATGGTCCATCCTAATGCTTCTTTGTGCTCTCTTAAAACTTCCAACAACTTGCCTTTTTGTTTATCATTTAGGGAAGATGAAATGATTACTGGCAGAGTACTCTCTTCTCCCAAGAACGCATATTCCAAAGTGTTGGGTAACTGTTTGAGCTCGGGTTTTGGTGGTGATTCTGATGATGGGCTGAGTTTCTTCCCTGATGGTGTTAGTTGTTCAACTTTTGACTTCCATTTATTAGTGTCCATGGATGATGCTGAATCAAATAAGGCATTGACCTCATTAATAGACCTGTTAATATGAAAATCCAAACCAAAGTGAGTTAAGCATTTTTGTAAAGGATCATCACTAAGGTTAAAAGGAAAAGTATAATCAACTAATTCTTCTATTAGATCCACTTCAACAATTCCATCATCTGTATTGTGAGGTTTTTTGGCAATGTTGAAGATATTCAGCTCCATAGTCATATTGCCAAAGGACAATTGCATATTTCCAATCCTGCATTGAATGTGAGCATCGGCAGTTGCCAAGAAAGGTCGGC
Organism: Clausena lansium; assembly: GCA_030449835.1. Lineage (NCBI taxonomy): Eukaryota > Viridiplantae > Streptophyta > Magnoliopsida > Sapindales > Rutaceae > Clausena > Clausena lansium. The sequence goes on along the minus strand of JASUUF010000146.1, from coordinate 37,496 downwards.
CTAGGATAATGGGGATGTGCTTCTTCGAATCCTACACTGGTTGAGTGTCAATCGCAATGAAATTAACAGGAAAATAAAACTTATCTACCTGGATGAGCACTTCCTCAACAATATCGCGTGGTATTTTCATAGATCGATCTGCAAGCTGTAACACCACTGAAGATGAGTGTAATTCTCCCAATCGAAGTTTCACAAATACTGAGTAAGGCAACAGATTTACACTAGCTCCTAAATCCAACAAAGTGTTCTCAATCGTGTGGTTCCCTATACTACATGAGATAGTGGGGGAGCCTGGGTCTTTGTATTTTGGAGGAATTTTGTGTTGGAGTATAGAGCTAACGTTTTCTGTTAAAAAAGCTTTCTTTTGAACATGAATGTTTCTCTTTTTAGTGCAAAGGTCTTTAGGAAACTTGGCATAAGAGGGCACTTGTTTTATAGCATCAAGCAAAGGAATGTTAATGCTTGCCTGTTTTAAGATTTCAAAGATCTCACCTGTAGAATTTCCTTTCTTTGTTTTAGCTAACCTCTGAGGGAATGCAGCTTTGGGGACATATTCCTGTATGCTGCTTTCTTCTTTCTCCTTCGATGATGAGTGTTCAGCATCTACAGGTGCATCTTGAGTTGTTTTTGTCACTGGCATTTCCACTTTGTTGTCGACTTCTTTTTCTTTTCGCAATGTCATGATAGCTTTGATTTCTTCATGGTGCTGAGGTGAACTGGTACTTACTTCATGCACTCCTTTAGGATTAGGCACTGACTGGCTTGGGAATTTACCCTTCTCAACGGTCATTGCCAAGTTTTGGACTGATGAGGTAAGATGACCTACCATTTTTTCAAGATTTGAGATTGATTAGGCTTGTGAGTTAAATCCAGCTCTCATATCGTTCCGCAACTCATCTATGGTGCGGTTTTGTTGCTCGATCGTGGAGTGAGTACGATTCTTGAGATTTTGCAATGCTTCCTCCCATGGTCTAAATTGAGAGTAGTTCTGGTTTCGACAGTGCTGAGTTTAAAAATGCTGTCCGATGTCTCGTTAATTGTGAAATGGCCTGAATCCCCCTAAAATACATAAAATACATAAGTTATAATAAAACACACACAATTAAAGTGCAAGGGACTTAAGTACATAAAAGTAGGGATGTTAGCGAGACTTGAAGTGTAACATGACCATTTTATCCATTTCAGTTATACACACTTTCTAACGCTTAACATTTAGCATTTCAGTTATTCTCTCTTGCATACCTGAGATGACTAACTTCTCTCTAGTTGGTGGGCCAGGCAGACATCCCAAAGGTTTTAGGGCTTCTTGAATGATGCCTAACACTTGACTACCTCTAGTAAAAGCAGCTTGAGAGACAAACTTTGATAACCCTCGGTTAACTCCTCCAAATATCAGATGTACTTTTCTCTCTGCTATGATTCGACCAAGATCTATGGCTACTTCAACGAACTCTTTGTATTTACCAAAGTTAAAACCAGCACACAAATGTTCTTGAATTGTTTACTGGAAGAAGCTGCCATTGGAACACTTTTCAAAAATAATTTTGTGAGTGCTGAAAAAGGAGTTTGTATTTAAGGATCTTGGTGACAATGATTTATAGCTGTATATGAGGTGGTGTGTCCTTATCAAATTACGCGTAGAGTACATGGCTCGAGAGTCAAAAAGTAAATAGTAAAAAGAAAAAGAAAACGATCATAAAATCACAATATTAAAGACAATAATGCAAATGATAAGACAATAGTGAATAAAAGGATATTTATAGGTAGTTGTGACTGTGGCTCACATCTTCCTCTGGTTTTACGTCCAGAAACGGCTTAAACGCCCTCTATAGGTCAAGGATAGACTTCCCATCTAGTTTTCTTATAAACTGGCAAGCAAGGTCGTTTATAGTCAGATTCCCGAGACTATATCGTGCACACTCTTTCTGGAATAATGGCCATAACTAGAGAATTGCTCGCTGCACATATCCACTGGGATACGTTTCAAAAGACAAAAGGATATCGTCCAATGACTTTTTATTCAAGCCATCCCTTATGAATTGAATCTTATCTTCCCTCTTATGACACGAACACTTATGACTATATCACAGTACATTCTAGCACACTTATGACACGAAACTGGAAGTCGTTGAGCTCTTCGTTTTCTTGAATAGTTTCCTTTACCACAACCAGGCATGTATGCAATAAATTTGGGAGGTAACTCACCTGCCAATCTTACCTTGGCTTCGATTTGCCAACGGATGTCAGTAAGGATGTTGTTCCTCATAAGCAATCGCATTCATTCGGACCGAGCTTTGTAGATTGTAAGGAGAGCATTCTGAGGGAGTGAAGGAAATCGCTTGTGAAGCTTTACTAAAATTACGTTTATGTCCATACCTTCACCTCAGAATATCAGTTATTTTGGGAAACTGAAATAACAGACTTTAATTGTCACGGAGTACCATTATCCGCCACTTCACCGGGGTAACAAATTAAAGCACACAAAGAAAATTAATTTCACAATCGCCCTCTTATTGAATGTACCTCAAGTTCCAATTGGATTTCACATATGCCTCTCTCAATTTCTCTGAGTTGTATTTCTAAATCCTCAAAATGGGATACCAAATCTGCTGGTCATCGTTCCCAAACAGAATGTGATGTACAAAATCGTATCTGGATTCTGAGATGAGATTTTACATGTAGAAGTCTTCCAAGGTAGTTCAAGAGGATCTGTGGCACGATTAAAAATGATAAAAGAAAATGCAATTGTTAAACAAACACGCTTAGGCAAACCTAAATAATTTCGATTAGCAAAAGAATAGTAAAATGAAATGACAAAAAGTTAAATCACCAAAAAGAAAAGGAAAAAGAATTCTCAATTCAAATTTCGTGGGTCACTTAAATCGATTTTGATGTCTTTTTCGCAATTGGATTTCATATATGCCTCTCTCAATTTCTCTGAGTTGTATTTCTAAATACTCAACATGCGATACCAACTCTGGTGGTCGTCGTTCCCAAACAAGATGTGATGTACAAAATCGTATCTGGCTTTTGAGATGAGATTTTACACGTAGAAGTCTTCCAAGGTAGTTCAAGAGGATCTGTGGCATGATTAAAATTGATAAAAGAAAATGCAATTGTTAAACAAACATGCTTAAGCAAACCTAAATAATTTCGATTAGCAAAAGAATAGTAAAATGAAATGACAAAAAGTTAAATCACCGAAAAGAAAAGGAAAAAGAATTCTCAATTCAAATTTCGTGGGTCACTCAAATCAATTTCGATGTCCTCTACATGTGGTTGGTACTCTAGATATGGCTTTAATATTTGACCGTTTACTTTAAAAATGACACCATTCTTTGGATCTTTAATTTTAACTGCTCTATGTGGAAAAACAGTGTGAACAATAAAGGGGCCAGACCATCGAGAGCGTAACTTGCTTGGGAATAGGTGCAAGCGAGAATTGAATAAAAGCACTTTTTGACCTGGGGTAAAAGATCTTCTTATAATTTGCCTGTCATGAAAGACTTTCATTCGCTGCTTGTAAATCTTGGCATTTTCATATGCGTCATTGCGAATTTCCTCAAGTTCTACCGGTTGTAATCTTCTTTCTGACCTAGCTTGTTGCATGTCAAAGTTGAATTTCTTGATGGCCCAATATGCACGATGTTCGAGTTCCACTGGTAGGTGACAAGCTTTTCCATATACCAGCCTATAGGGTGGCATCCCAATAGGTGTCTTGAAAGCCGTTCGATATGCCCAGAGTGCATCATCGAGTCGCAATGACCAATCTTTTCTGTCTGGTCTCACTGTCTTTTCTAATATGTGCTTTATTTCTCGATTGGAGACCTCAACTTGGCCGCTGGTTTGCGGATGATATGGGGTCGCCATTTTATGAGTGATGGAATATTTTTCCAAAAGAGCTTTGAATGGTCTGTTGCAAAAGTGGGTGCCACCATCACTAATTTTTGCTCGAGGGAATCCAAAGCGCGAAACGATGTTGCTTTTCAAAAATCCTATCACCACTTTGTGATCAATGGTTCTACATGGAATTGTTTCTACCCATTTCGATACGTAATCAATAACAACCAATATGTATTGATGGCCAAAAGAAAGGGGAAAGTGCCCCATGAAGTCGATGCCCCAGACATAAAAAATCTCAACCACTAAAATTTTTATTTCTTCGTGTTATGTTTCCCATATGTAGACACCTGTCACATGAAGAGAAAAAAGTGTAAGCATTTTGAAATAAAGTTGGGCACCACAAGCTTGCTCATGACAGAATGAGAGAATTTTTTAGAATTCATTTTCTGGGATGCATCGTCTAACAATTTGATCTGCACAATACTTGAACAGATAAGGGTCATCCCAAAAGAAATTCTTTATTTCTGCAAAAAATTTGGTTTTGTCTTGCTTAGTCCAATGCTCAGGAAGTTGCCCTATAATAAGATAGTTAACTATATCAGCATACCATGGTAATACTTCCACACTCATTAATTGTTCATCTGGAAATGATTCATTCAATGGTAATGATTCTGGAATCGTATCAAAATTGAGATGAGAGAGATGATCTGCCACAACATTTTCGGTGCCTTTCTTATCTTTAAACTCAAGGTCAAATTCCTGCAAAAGTAACACCCATTGAATTAGTCTAGCTTTTGCATCTTTCTTTGTTAGAAGATATTTAAGAGCAGCATGATCTGTGAACACAATTATTTTACAGCCAATAAGATAAGATCGAAATTTCTCTAATGCAAACACTACTGCTAGCATTTCTTTTTCAATGGTCAAGTAGTTCAACTGTGCATCATTTAATGTCATACTAGCGTAGTAAATAACATGGGGGATTCGATCAACTCTTTGTCCTAATACTGCTCCTGCTACACATAAGTTCAAAAGGTAAGTTCCAGTTTGGGGGCTGAATGATGGGTGATGAGGTCAATAACTGCTTTAGTTTTTCAAATGCCTTAAGACATGAATCATCAAAGACAAAAGGTACATCCTTAGCAAGTAGATTGCATAAGGGTCTAGAGACTTTGCTAAAATCTTTAATGAAACGTCTATAAAAACCAGCATGCCCAAGGAAAGATCTTACTTCTCTGACTGCTTTAGCTAGAGGAAGATTGGAAATGAGATCCACCTTGGCTTTGTCAACCTCAATACCTTTGCTCGAAATGATATGACCGAGAACAATACCTTGTTTTACCATAAAATGGCACTTCTCCCAATTTAGGATCAAATTCTTCTCTATACATCTCTGCAGAACGAGTGTTAGATGATGAAAACACTAATCAAATGAATCACCAAAAACAAAAAAGTCATCCATAAAAACCTTAAGGAAGTGTTCAACCATGTCAGAAAATATGCTCAACATGCATCGTTGAAATGTAGCAGGTGCATTGCATAATCCAAATGGCATTCTCCTATATGCAAAAGTGCCAAAAGGGCAAGTGAAAGTGGTTTTCTCTTGATCTTTTAGTGCTATGGGAATCTGGTTATATCCTGAGTAGCCATTTAGAAAGCAATAAAATTCATGACCTACTAATGTATCAAACATTTGATCGATAAATGGCAAAGGAAAATGGTCTTTACGTGAGATAGAATTTAATTTTCTATAATCAATGCATACACGCCACCCTGTAGTTACTCTGTGGGTATTAATTCATTATCAGCATTAGTAACCACTGTGACTCCTAACTTTTTAGGGACAACTTGTACAGGACTGACCCATGAACTATTAGAGATAGGGTAAATGATACCTGCATCTAATAGTTTAAGAACTTCATTTCTCACGACTTCTTTCATGTTAGGATTCAACCGACGTTGCATTTCTCTAGTAGGTTTAGTATTTTCATCAAGATGAATGTAATGCATGCAATCTATTGGATTTATACCTTTTATGTCAGCTATGGTCCATCCTAATGCTTCTTTGTGCTCTCTTAAAACTTCCAATAACTTGCCTTTTTGTTTATCATTTAGGGAATATGAAATGATTACTGGCAGAGTACTCTCTTCTCCCAAGAACGCATATTCCAAAGTGTTGGGTAACTGTTTGAGCTCGAGTTTTGGTGGTGATTCTGATGATGGGCTGAGTTTCTTTCCTGATGGTGCTAGTTGTTCAACTTTTGACTTCCATTTATTAGTGTCCATGGATGATGCTGAATCAAGTAAGGCATTGACCTCATTAATTGACCTGTTAATATCAAAATCCAAACCAAAGTGAGTTAAACATTTTTAAAGGATCATCACTAAGGTTAGAAGGAAAAGTATAATCAATTAATTCTTCTATTAGATCAACTACAACAATTCCATCATCTGTATTGTGAGGTTGTTTGGCAATGTTGAAGATATTCAGCTCCATAGTCATATTGCTAAAGGACAATTGCATATTTCCAAACTTGCATTGAATGTGAGCATCGACAGTTGCCAAAAAAGGTCGGCCTAGGATAATGGGGATGTGCTTCTTCGAATCCTGCACTGGTTGAGTGTCAATCGCAATGAAATCAACAGGAAAATAAAACTTATCTACCTGGATGAGCACATTCTCAACAATACCGCGTGATATTTTCATAGATCGATCTGCAAGCTGTAACACCACTGAGGATGAGTGTAATTCTCCCAATCCAAGTTTCACAAATACTGAGTAAGGCAACAGATTTACACTAGCTCCTAAATCCAATAAAGCATTCTCAATCGTGTGGTTCCCTATACTACATGAGATAGTGGGGGAGCCTGGGTCTTTGTATTTTAGAGTAATTTTGTGTTGAAGTATAGAGCTAACGTTTTCTGTTAAAAAAGCTTTCTTTTGAACATGAATGTTTCTCTTTTTAGTGCAAAGGTCTTTAGGAAACTTGGCATAAGAGGGCACTTATTTTATAGCATCAAGCAAAGGAATGTTAATGCTTACCTGTTTTAAGATTTCAAAGATCTCACCTGTGGAATTTCCTTTCTTTGCTTTAGCTAACCTCTGAGGGAATGGAGCTTTGGGGACATATTCCCGTATGCTGCTTTCTTCTTTCTCCTTCGATGATGAGTCTTCAGCATCTACAGGTGCATCTTGAGTTGTTTTTGTCACTGGCATTTCCACTTTGTTGTCGACTTCTTTTCTTTTTCATGACAGCTTTGATTTCTTCATGGTGCTGAGGTGAACTAGTACTTACTTCATGCACTCCTTTAGGATTAGGCACTGACTGGCTTGGGAATTTACCCTTCTCGACGGTTATTGCCAAGTTTTGGACTGATGAGGTAAGTTGACCTACCATTTTTTCAAGATTCGAGATTGACTGGGCTTGTGAGTTAAATCCAGCTCTCATCTCGTTCCGCAACTCATCAATGGTGTGGTTTTGCTGCTCGATCGTGGAGTGAGTAAGATTCTTGAGATTTTGCAATGCTTCCGCCAGTTTATAAGAAAACTAGATGGGAAGCCTATCCTTGACCTATAGAGGGCGTTCAAGCCGTTTCTGGACGTAAAACCAGAGAAAGATGTGAGTCACAGTCACAACTACCTATAAATATCCTTTTATTCACTGTTGTCTTATCATTTGCATTATTGTCTTTAATATTGTGATTTTATGATTGTTTTCTTTTTCTTTTTACTATTTACTTTTTGACTCTCAAGCCATGTGCTCTACGCGTAATTTGACAAAGACACACCACCTCATATACAGCTATAAATCATTGTCACCAAGATCCTTAAATGCAAACTCCTTTTTCAGCACTCACAAAATTATTTTTGAAAAGTGTTCCAATGGCAGCTTCTTCCAGTAACAATTCAAGAACATTTGTGTGCTCACTGGGTTTAACTTTGGTAAATACAAAGAGTTTGTTGAAGTAGCCATAGATCTTGGTCGAATCATAGCAGAGAGAAAACTACATCTGATATTTGGAGGAGTTGACCGAGGGTTATCAAAGTTTGTCTCTCAAGCTGCTTTTACTAGAGGTAGTCAAGTGTTAGGCATCATTCCAGAAGCCCTAAAACCTTTGGGATGTCTGCCTGGCCCACCAACTAGAGAGAAGTTAGTCGTCTCAGGTATGCAAGAGAGAATAACTGAAATGCTAAATTTTAAGCGTTAGAAAGTGTGTATTTACAATGGATAAAATGGTCATGTTACACTTCAACTCTCGCTAACATCCCTAGTTTTATGTACTTAAGTCCCTTGCACTTTAATTGTGTGTGTTTTGTTATAACTTATGTATTTTATGTATTTTAGGGGGATTCAGGCCATTTCACAATTAACGAGACATCGGACAGCAGAGTCGTTTATAGTCAGATTCCCGAGACTATATCGTGCACACTCTTTCTGGAATAATGGCCATAACTGGAGAATTGCTCACTGCACGTATCCACTGGGATGCATTTCAAGAGACAAAAAGATATCATCCAATGACTCTTTATTCAAACCATCCCTTATGAATTGAATCTTATCTTCCCTGTTATCAAACACCATTCCCAAAGAAGTACATGGATCTTTATCACAGTACATTCTAGCACACTTATGTCACGAAACTGGAAGTCGTCGAGCTTGGCTTACCACAACCAGGCATGTATGCAATAAATTTGGGAGGTAACTCACCTACCAATCTTACCTTGGCTTCGATTAGCCAACGGATGTCAATAGGGACATTGTTCCTCATAAGCAATCGTATGCGTTCGGACCGAGCTTTGTAGATTGTAAGGAGAGCATTCTGAGGGAGTGCAGGAAATCGTTTGTGAAGCTTTGTAAGAATTATGTTTCTATCCATACCTTCACCTCAGAGTATTAGTTGTTCTCGGTAACTGAAGTAACCGACTTGAATTGTCACGGAGTACCGTTATCCACCACTTAACTGGGGTAAAAAATTAAAGCACGCAAAGAAAATTAATTTCGCAATCGTCCTTTTATTGAATTTACCTCAAGTTCCAATTGGATTTCATATATGCCTCTTTCAATTTCTGTGAGTTATATTTCTATATCCTCAACATGGAATACCAACTCTGGTGGTCGTCATTCCCAAACAGGATGTGATGTACAAAATCGTATCTGACTTCTGAGATGAGCTTTTACACGTACAAGTCTTCGAAGGTAGTTCAAGAGGATCTGTCGCATGATTAAAAATGATAAAGGAAAATACAATTGTTAAACAAACACGCTTAAGCAAACCTAAATAATTTCGATTAGCAAAAGAATAGTAAAATGAAATGACAAAAAGTTAAATCACCGAAAAGCAAAGGAAAAAGAATTCTCAATTCAAATTTGGTGGGTCACTCAAATCGATTTCGATGTTCTCTACATGTGGTTGGTACTCTAGATATGGCTTTAATCTTTGACCGTTTACTTTAAAAGTGACACTGTTCTTTGGATCCTTAATTTCAACTGCTCCATGTGGAAAAACAGTGTGAGCAAAAAAAGGGCCAGACCATCGAGAGCGTAACTTACCTGGGGAAAAGTGCTGGCAGGAATTGAATAAAAATACTTTCTGACCAGGTGTAAAAGATTTTCTCGTGATTCGTTTGTCATGAAGTACTTTCATCTGCTTCCTGTAGTCTTTAGCTTTTCCATATTTGTGAGTCTTCTCATGTTTTGCCAGCTGTAATCTCTTTTCTGAACGAGGAATGATGCCTTCATTTTCTTCTTTGTCGTCTTTGGAGAATGAAATGATTTCTTCTCCCATGAATGTATACTCCAAAGTGTCTTGTGATGATATGAGCTGAAGCTTTAGTGGTGATTCTGATGATGGGACAAGATTTTCCCTTAAAGGTGACAGTTGCTCAACTCTCGACTTCCATTTAATAATGTCCATGGATGGTGCTGAATCAAGTAAGACATTGACCTCATCAATAGATCTGTCAAGAGTTTAGGGTTATTTTAGGGTTTACGGTTTAGGGTTAGGGTTAGGGTTTAGGGTTTCGGGTTTAGGGTTTAGGATTTTTTAGGGGTTTTTTTATTGGAAACCACCAAGATGGTGGGGGGTTAGGCGAGACCCCTACCTATAAAATAAATCAGAATAAAGTTGAAAATACATAAGGAGGGGGACATGAACCAAAACCTTCTCGAAAAAGCAAAAACAACGCAACTGGAAAAGTAATAAACAAAAGAGCACTAAAATCAACACTAACGTCTGATATGCGGAACAGCCAACGCATCCAAATAAAATATCCCAGACAAGCCCACTTGGAAATCCCAGGTATGTAAAAACCAACGACTGTAGCGAGAAGTACAGGCCCAATTGGCCAAGAAATCAGCAGCGCAGCGGACGTAGCCTCGCGAAATACATGGCGAACGACAACCGAATGAGAGGAAACCAAAAAACAAACTCGACCCAACGACACAGCATAATCCCATCGGACAGAGCCAAAAGGATCCAAGACACCACAGTGGTCGAGTAGGACTCTACCTCCAAAACAGAATATCACAGCTGAACAGCAAGCTCCAAACCCTCACAAACTGCCATAAGCTCAGCAAATAAGATCGGCTGATGCCCATGAAAAGAACCAAATCCTACCAAAACCATACCCCAGTGATCCTAAAGAACACCCCCAGCAGCGGACATCCCAGGATTACCCCTAGAGCACCGATCAACTGTCAGCTTCACAACACCAAGAGGCGGCCGCGTCCAAGACACAACACGAATAGGCCTCCTAGGTGAAGGAAGCACTCGTAACCCCTCAGCGAGCCGAGAACCCATCACTCCCCGCAATAGAGACGACTTAAAGCCAAAAGCAGAACTAGCAAGCCGAAGGTCCGACACCACCCGAAAAATAACAGTATCCACAGAAAAAGGGTGAGAATCAAACCTGGACCCATTGCGTGTCTTCCACACTTGCCACAGAATGAAGGGGCACATCTCCTCTAATGAGTAAGCAAAGCATGAGTCGACAGAAAGCTAACCCTCGATAACCCCAAACAACGATAAAAGTACTCCCAAACCTGGCTAATCCGAGGGCACTCAAGAAATAAGAGTGGAGAAGTCTCAGCAGCCTGACCACAAAAACACCGAGAAACCTTACAGAAACCTCTCGCGCACAAAGCGTCATCAGTAGCCAAATAGCCATGCAACAACCGCCACAGGAAAAAAGATAACCTGGAAGGAAGATGGCGCTGCCAAATAATAGAATAAACCTCATCTCGCGGCCTAAAGCAACGAACAGTCTCCCAAGCTGAGCGCAAATGGAACGCTCCATCGAGAGCAGAATCCCACCGGATCACATCAGGCTCGTCAGCATAAATCGGAATCAGCAGCAATGATAAAAAGGCACGGAGAAAGGGAATCGCCCTGCCTAATACCACCCTAAGACTGAAAAAACCCGTGATTGACCCCATTAACCAATACCGAGAACCAAGGACCACAGATAGCCCGCCTCACCAAAGAAATCCACTGCTCCGAAAAGCCAAAGCACCTCAGCATCTGCAGAACGAAGGACCACGACATCCTATCATATGCTTTAGCCATATCAAGCTTCAGCACCACATTACTCCCCCGAGATCGTCGATTAATATCATGAACCAGCTCCTGGACCAGCAGCACATTATCATGAATAACCCTACGAGGCACAAAACCACTATGGGAGGGAGAAATAATACGAGGCAAGACAGAGGCCAGCCGCATAACGAGCAACTTGGTCAGAACCTTGTTGCTCACATTACAGAGACTGATCGGCCAAAACTCTGCCTAATAGACAGGAGAGTCCTTCTTAGGAAGAAGAACCAAGAGAGTACTCTGAAAACCCCTAGGTATAGCAGAACCCTGAAAATAATCCTGAACAACAGACAATAAATTATTAGTAATAATATCCCAACAGGACTGATAAAACCGACTGTAAAACCCATCCGGACCCGAAGCACTATCAGGGTCAATAGAAACTGTAAAAGTAGAGAAGGAACCAGACTAATGAGCATTGCACACAACCCTATCCAAACGCCTCTAGGTGCGCCCATTAGTCTAGGTAAACGGACTCCCAATAAAACCAACATCCTCCAAACCATAATCCAATAAGGCTAAATTAAAAGCATCAATAGCACCCTGAGGCTGTGCGTGCCCCCCCGAAATCTCAGAGAGAGGCTGCACAATATTAAAATCCCCACCCACCATCCAAGGGCCATCATGGCTATCAGCAAAGGAAATAAGGGCATCCCACAAATGCTCCCTCACAATAATATCACAACTAGCATAAACAAAAGAAACATAAACAGGATCCGAAAAAGAAGAATGACTAACCCGGCAGTGAACCACCTGACCCTGATCCTAAGTAACCTCCACCGAAAAAGGCACCGACCAGAAAACCCAAATTTTCCCAGATTGAGAAGAAAAACAATGATCCATCCCAAGGCAAATCCGAGTACTGTCTATCCTATCAGCAGTAATAAAGGGCTCCAAAACACAAACCAAGGCTAACCTATGCATCCGAATCAATTTCCGCAATCGGCGGACAACGGGGGCCTTACTTATCCCCCGAATATTCCAAATAAGCGTATTAATCATTGGGATGAAGAACGACTCCTGTCCCGCCGCCGAGCCTTCCGGGTCTTTCGATCCGCAACTACAGAAAAACCCCGAGACGAACTAGCAACCCTCTGGTCAGTAAGACTGCTAATCAAAGCATCCAGAGGTAACGAAGTATGAACATTCTGAGTATCAGTCAAAAATCGCCCATCATCCATATCCCCAGAATCCTCAGAACTACAATCTACATCTGATCAAGAAACGCCAATACGGCCCCCCCCGCAATCAAAATCAAACTCTGGAATCTCAGTGCTATGGGTATTGAAATCCATGTGCATAGTATCAGTATCATCCACAATAGGCCGTTCGTGTCCCGATATGGCTCCCACATCCACTTGAATACCAGCATCAGTACTCCTATCATCCAAAGAAACATCTGCAGCACCAATCTGCCCCAAAGCATGACTAACCTCACTAGTATCAGGCCGAGGAGCCACACCAGAAAGAACAGGCCACGCAGGCCGATTGTCAACAACAACAATATACTGAGCAGACGGAGCAACCCTAGGCTGCACATCTACGGGAAACATGGGCTTTTTGCCCTTGTTAGGAACAATACGCTGAGTAGAATCCTTTGGTTGCTGTGCCATACGAAGACCAGGGTTAGATACAAAATAAGCCTCGGCAGAATGACCCAAGTGCTTACAAGCAGAACAATTAACAGGAACCTTCTCAAACACTACATCCTGCCAAAACCCAAAATCGCCCTCACCAATCCAAATACGCAGCAGCAATGGCCGCGAAACATCATATTCTACCAATACCCTAGCAACGGACGGTCTATTAACCGAGGCCGTAGCGTGATCAACACGTAAAGGAGTGCCAATAGCCCCAGCAATATCAAATAAAGCAGCCTTGCAATGAATAAAATGGACTGGTAGATAAGGGAGACTTACCCAAACGGGCACAATAGTAGATTCCGCAGAACACCAAAAATTCGTACTCCATTTAAAAATGCGCATCCCCCTGCCATTCACATGCCACGTCTGGCGAACCCAAATACGTGAGTAATCCTCCTCTAATGAAAGCTTAATCAACACATGGCGGTTATCAAATAAAGAGATTTGAGAATTACCTTTCAGCCTAAGGGAAGCAAAAAACTTTCGGATCATGTCCATTGAAGGCCGGCCAAAAGAAAACTTCCCAACCAAAGCAAGTTTGAAAGGCTCGGCCATCCGTTGCACTTCCTCCTTTGAAAACATCACAGCGAGTTCACCACGATGTAGCAGCATCGGCCTGGCCGAAACGGGATTAGGAGTGGAGCTTATGACAGCATCCAAAAAGGTTTATTAGGTCGAGAGGGGGCAGTAGGGTTAAGGATCGCAGCTGGGTTCACAGTAGAAGAGTGGGAGCCTGTGGAAGGGTTTGGCAAATAAGGAGAGGCACGGGCTTGGTTGAGCGATTTGCCAGCAGTGGTAACATTATCACTAGTAGGAAACTGCTTGGTTTGGCCACGGGAGGGGTGATGCGAAGGCTGAACAGAATGTATTTGAGGTGGGTTTTGTCCAGATCTTTGTAATAGAGGTTGGTTACGAGTGAAGTGTAGAGGAAGATGGTCACGAGTCTGCTGCTGCATGGGTTCTGCATTGCCCGAGTTAGTTTTTTGAGTTGACTCAGTTAATGGATGAGGCTGAGTTGACTCAGGTAAGTTTTGTTTAGTCACAGGGCGAGTATCCAATTTGGGTTTTGAACCTAGAAGGTTCTCTAGCAGCCAATCTATCACAAGACAACAACATGGGAGAGTGATCTGAACTAGTGCGATTCAGATGAGAAACTGTAAAAGTAGAGAAGAAACTAGACCAATGGGCATTACACACGACCCTATCCAAACGCCTCCAGGTGCGCCCATTAGTCCAGGTAAAAGGACTCCCAATAAAACCAACATCCTCCAAACCACAATCCAATAAGGCCAAATTAAAGGCATCAATAGCACCCTGAGGCTGTGCCTGTCCCCCCGAAATCTCAGAGAGAGATTGTACAACATTAAAATCCCCACCCACCATCCAAGGGCCATCATGGCTATCAGCAAAAGAAATAAAGGCATCCCATAAAAGCTCCTTCACAATCATATCACAACTAGCATAAACAAAGGAAACATAAACAGGACCCGGAAAAGAAGAATGTCTAACCCGGCAGTGAACCACCTGACCCTGATCCTGAATAACCTCCACCGAAAAAGACTCCGACCAGAAAACCCAGATTTTACCAGATTGAGAAGAAAAACCATGATCCATCCCAAGGCGAACCCGAGTACTGTCTAGCCTATCAGCAGTAATAAAGGGCTCCAAAACACAAACTAAGGCCAATCTATGCATCCGAATCAATTTTCGTAATCGACGGACAGCGGGGGCCTTACTTATCCCCTGAATATTCCAAATAAGCGTATTAATCATTGGGATGGAGAACGACTCCTATCCCGCCGCCGAACCTTACGGGTCTTTCTGCCAGCAACAACAGAAAAATCCCGAGACGAACTAGCTACCCTCTGATCAGTAAGACTGCTAATCACAGCATCTGGAGGTAACAGAGTCTGAACATCCTCAGAATCAGTCAAAAATCGCCCATCATCCATATCCCCAGAATCCTCAGAACTACAATCCACATCTGATCGAGAAACACCAATACGGCCCCCCGCCATCAAAATCAAACTCTGGAATATGAGTGCTATGGGTATTGAAACCCACATGCATAGTATCATTGTCATCCATAATAGGTCGTTCATGGCCCGAAACGGCACCCACATCCATCTGGATACCAGCATTAGTACCCCTATCATCCAAAGAAAACTCCTCAGCACCAATCTGCACCCCACGAGTAACATGCCGAGAGATCGCACCAGAGAGGATAGGCCCCGCATGTCGATTGTCAGCAACAACAATATACTGAGTAAACGGCGCAACCCTAGGCTGCACATCTCCAGGAACATGGGCTTTTTGCCCTTGTCAGGAACAGTACGCTGTGTAGAATCTTTTGATTGCTGTGCCTTACGAAGATCAGGGTTAGACACAAAACAAGCCTCGGCAGAATGACCCAAGTGCTTACAAGCAGAACAATAAGCAGGGGCCTTTTCAAACACCATATCCTGCCAAAACCCAGAATCTCCCTCACCAATCCAAATACGCGGCAGCAACGGACGGCCTATTAACCGAGGCCGTAGCATGATCAACACGCAAAGGAGTACCAATAGCCCTAGCAATATCAAATAAAGCAGATTTACAATGAATAAAATGTACTGGTAGGTAAGGGAGGCTTACCCATACGGGCACTATAGGAGACTCCGCAGAACACCGAAAATCTGTACTCCATTTGAAAATACGCATCCCTCGGCCATTAACATACCACGTCTGGCGAACCCAAATACGCGAATAATCCTCCTCTAGAGATAATTTGATCAACACATGCCGGTTGTCAGGTAAGAAGACTTGAGAATTCCCTTTAAGACCAAGAGAAACAAAAAATTTCCGAATAATATACATCGACGGCCGACCAAACGAAAACTTCCCAACCAAAGCAAGTTTAATAGGCTCTGCCATCAACTGCACCTCCTCCTTTGAAAACATCACAGCAGGCTCACCACGGTGCAGCACCACCGGCCTGTCCGAAGCGGGAGCAGTATTGGGGCCTGTAACAGCATCGAGGAAAGACTTTTGTGGCCTAGTGGGAGCGGTCGGATTAAGTATAGCAGCTGGATTCACAGTTGAAGCATAAGAATCGGACGTCTTATTTGGGAGGTTGGAAGGGCCACGGGTTTGGTTAGGGAGAGAACCATCAGCCATCGTATCTTTGATACCATCAGGAGGAGTTCAGGTTTTGCCTCGGGGGAGGGCTGTTTTGTTTTGGCCACGTGAAGGAAGTTGGGTTTGGCCCCGAATGGGAAGTGGCTGATTGGCTTGGCCACGAGCGGATGTAGTATTGGATGGAGGCGGTTGCTGCAGCGAGTTTGCGTGGTTTAGAGGGGGCCGTGAGTTAGAGATCTGAGTTAACTCGGTTAAAGGTGCATGAGTTGACTCGGTGGCTGGATTTTTGGTTACGGGAAGGGAAGTGGGTATCGTATGGTTGGCGCTTGGAGGGTGTACAGGATTTGGGGGTGTGGTCGCCAGCAAAAAACCACCAGATACGGCAGTTAGGAGACCACGTAAGGTTTCGGGATCGGCCTCGAAAACGCGATGGCCAGGGTTCGTGGCGATGGGATTCTCTACCGACTGAGGATGACACTGAACAGACTCAGAAGAGGCAGGAAAGGTTTCTGGCAGGAGGAAACCAACGTAGGGGAGATTTGTTGACGCTGCAACTGCACATGCGACGTGCGCATGGCGGCTAGGGTTTTTTGTTGCAGCAACGTGTTTGACCAGGGATGGTGGCTGGGCTATTGGTTCAACGGAAAGAATGTCGAGATAAGGCAAGGACAGCGCCGGAGGCCGACTAGAAGCGTTCCCGACGTCCAAAACTCCGGTAGCGCTGGTCAACACAGTTTGACCTATTACGTACGTTTGCGACAGATCTGATTGCAGGGTCGGCGGTAGCTCCTGGTCCCGAGAAGGGTGGACAGAGGGGTGAGGGAGGTCCGGCGGTGGAGGGACACCACCACCGGCGGCCGGTGGAGCCATGCCGGCTGCCAACAACTTGATAGCTTGGTGCGGCTAGTTGAGAGAGTTTTCGCCGAAGAGAGAAAAATAATTTTTTTTTTAGGGTTATTTAGGGTTTAGGGTTTAGGGTTAGGGTTAAGGTTTTTTTTTTTAAAAACCACCCTAAGGTGGGGGGGTTAATAAACAAAAAACAGAAATACATATGGAGGGGGACATAGACCAAAACCTCCAAGTAAGAAAGCAACAACAAGCAGAAAACTAATGCATTCGGCCACGAGTGTTCTTTCGATATTTGCTTCCAGTAGTTAATTTGATACCCTTCCTAGACCCAGAAGCATGCGGACCAGCAACACTAAAATCACGATCCAATCCAAGCCCCCCAGTACCTTCAGGCTCAGACGCAAAGTAAGCACTCGCCAGAAAATCTCCAGAGCTAAACTCCTCATCAGATTGGAAAGGAATATCTGTAGAATGAGTGTTAAACCCTACAGTCATAGTAAGAATATCATCAACACGGTCACGGAAAAAAGGCGAACTAGCAGAAATCCGCCGAGCGCCCCGTTCAAGATCAGATAAACCTCCGACATCTCGCCGACCAAGATCATCACGCAAATCCGAACCTGAAACAGAGCCATCATCTGCATCTACTTCGGCAACAGCCTCATCATCTGCATCATCCGCAGCATCATCACCATCAACCGAAACAACCGGAACAGGAGGCCGAACATCCAGATAAGCATCCACACAATCATCAGGCCTCAGAGAACAAACTTCCTCACCCATAAGCTGAGGAACTATACCAGGAACAGGCTCCGAGGGTCGACTATCAGAAATAACGACGTACTGAGCAACAGGACTCTCTCTAGGCTGACCCTCCATAGATTCACCCTCATTAGACCGAACCGGACCACCCAAAGCAACTTTCGCCACCTCCTGGGAAGACCGAGCACCCCGGGAAGTCTCACCAGAAATAATAGTCCTTTGGGGATGATTATCAGATACCACAACATAGTGGGTACTGCGAGCAACTCTAGGCCGGACATCTACATCGGACATGGGCTTTTTGCCTTTATCAATAGGCTGAGTTGGACCAGAGGGCTGGGACTTACGAAGCTCAGGATTAGTAACAAAAAAACCATCAGTAGTATGCCCAAGATGTTTACAAGCACTACAATAGGCAGGGACCTTCTAAAAAACAACATCCTGCCAAAACCCAGAATCACCCTCACCAATCCAAATACGCGGCAACAATGGCCTCAAAATATCATACTCAACTAATACACGAGCCACAGAAGGCCTATTCACCGAGGCCGTGGCATGATCTACACGCAAAGGTGTTCCAATGGTAGCAGGAATAGAGAATAAGATGTTCAACTCCACAGAACATCGAAAATCAGTGCTCCATTTGAAAACTCTCATACTACGGCTATTAACATACCAAGTCTGTCTAACCCAGAGCCGTGAATAATCTTCCTCCAAAGAGAGCTTAATCAAAACATGTCTATTATCCAATAAAGAAATCTGTGAACTCCCTTTCAACCCCAAAGACACAAAAAATTTTCGAATAGCATCCATAGATGGGCGGCCAAAAGAAAACTTACCAATAAGAGCCAGCTTGAAAGGTTCGGCCATGAGCTTCACTTCTTCAGCAGAAAAAAAAAACAACAGGCTCACCACGATGTAATAAAGCCGGCTTAACCGGAACTGAAGGGGCAGGAGTGCTCGTAACTGCATCCAGGAACGACTTGTTAGGTCTAGGAGAAGCGGTGGGATTAAGAATGGACGCATATGAAGCCATAAGGCGATTTGGTAAGTTTGGAAGGTTACGGTTTTGGCTTTGGTTTTGGGTTTGGCCACCAGGCATCTCATCAGCACGCGTGGATTGGTGCGAAAGTGTTGGTGGCTGCACTGATTGGGGGGTTCGCGGGTTATGGCCAGAAGGTTGCAACGGGTTTTGGTGGCGATTAAGTTGGGTTGTTGTTGGCGATGAGGGCTGTGTAGAGTTTGTTGGTTGCGGGTTCCCAGATGGTTGAAACAAAGTTTATCCGCAAACAAGTTCGCCATGGGGGGGCTGTGGCTGCATGGGTTCGTCATGGCAAGGAAGACACGAACTGGGGCTGTGAGTTGACTCAGCGAGGGGAGCAAACTGAGTTAACTCGGCGGAGAAAGATTTGGCCATGGGAAGCGATGCACGCATTGGAAGACCGTTGGAGGGTGACATGGTGGGTCGGAAGACCGTTGGAGGGTGGCCGGCAGAACAGAACCACCATAAGCAGCGGTTAAAAGGTTGTGTACAGTGTCTTTATTGTGTATAAAAACACGAAGGCTGGGGTTCGCATCGGTTGGGTGTGACATAATACCAAGAGCCGGCACAGGAAGCGCTGAGGAGGCTTCTGTCATGGTCGAAACACCGTGTGGAAGGGCTGGGGAAGCGGACGCTGGACATGGGGCAAGTACGTGGCGGCTAGGGTTTTGAGATCTACTCTCGGCCTTTGAAGAAACTTGTGGCTGGGGAGTCTGGGAGGACATGACAACGACGGAAAGGGCCACAGAGGATGCCGGCGGCCGAGAAGCAATGCCCCCGACGACCAGATCTCCTGTAGCGGCAGTCAACACAGTTGGACCAGCGAGGTTCATTTGCGAGGGGCTGTTTCGTGAAGAGGGAGGCTGCTGCAGCGGTTGTTGGTCGCTGAAGTGGTGGGCAGTGGGGTGGGGAGGGGTCAGCGGTGGCTGGGCACCACCACCGGCAGCCGGTGAGGCCATGCCGACGGCCAAAGATGGAAAACAAGGGTGCGGCTAATTGAGAGAATTTTCGCTAGGGTTTTTTTTTTTTTTTTTTTAGGGTTAGGATTAGGTTTGTTTAGGACTGTTTAGGGTTTAGGGTTGTGTTAGGGTTTAGGGTTTTTTTAGGGTTTGGGGTTGTTTAGGGTTTAGGGTTTATGGTTGTTTAGGGTTGTTTAGGGTTTAGGGTTTAGGGTTGTTTAGGGTTTAGGGTTTAGGGTTAGGGTTGTTTAGGGTTTAGGGTTATTTAGGGTTCAGGGTTTAGGGTTATTTAGGGTTTATGGTTTTTTTAGAGTTTTTTTTTTAAACCACCCTAAGGTGGAGGGGTTAGGCGGGACCCCGTAGCCTGTAAATTAATAAACGAAACCAGAAAATACATATGGAGGGGGACGTAGACCAAATCCTCCAAGTAAGAAAGCAATAGCAACAACCAAAATGGCACAAAAAAAACCAAACCAAAAAAAAAAAAAAAAATTTTTTTTCTCTTCGGCGAAAATTCTCTCAAGTAGCCGCACACTCGCTTCTTCACTTTTGGCCGCCGGCATGGCTCCACCGGCCGCCGGTGGTGGTGCTCAACCACCGCCGGATGTCCACCACCCCACTGCCAACCCTTCCTGCCATCGTCCACCCCTGCAGCAGCCGCCACGTCCACAAACCAGTCAGCCGAATCTGCAAAACAGCGCCCAGATCTTGCTGTCTGCTGCTACCGGTGATCTGACCGTCGTGATTCCTCCTGGTCGGTCGTCAGCACCTCCCCCATGCCCACCCAACCTGTCTCTGTCTGAACCAACGTCCCAAGCCTTCCCAATACTCGATCGCGTAGCTGCAGCGCAAAACCTTAGCCGACGTGCTCACTTTCCTCGCGCAGACGCTGCATCCCCAGCCCTTCCCATCGACGGTTTTTCTCTAGCCGACTCCTCTCTTCCCTTTTCTGACTTGTTTCGTGGTCAAATACTATCACATACAGCAACGAACCCATCGCAACGTGCTTTCGTGTCAGATCCGAAAATCTTGCATGGGCTGCTGACCGCCGCCTTTGGTGGTTCCTTGCTACCGGCTGCGTCTTCCTCCGTCTCATCTTCTCCACCTTAGCCAAACCCTCCTGCCCTTGCAAAACACAGCCATACGTTGCCTGATGCCCGGCCTGTGACTGAACAACATCGACCCGAGTCAACTCAGCATCCTCTTAATGAGTCAACTCACAATACTCACTCGGGCAATGTAGAACTCATGCAGCAGCAGCCTCGTGACCATCCCCCTCTAAACGTCACTCGTAATCAACCACTTTTACAAAGTTCTGGACAAAACCCACGTCTAATACAATCTGTCCAGCCTTCACAACCTTCGTCTCACCATTCCCGTGGCCAAACCAAGCCTTTTCCCGCTAGTGCTAATGTAACCTCTGCTGCCAAATTGCTCAACCAAGGCCGTGCCTCTCCTTATTTTCCAAACCCTTCCACAGGCTCCCATTCTTCTACAGTGAACCCAGCTGCCATCCTTAATCTTGCTGCCCCTTCTCGGCCCAACAAGTCTTTTTTGGGCGCTGTCAACGGCTCCACTCCTACTCCCGTTTTGGCCAGGCCGGTGCTGCTGCAACGTGGTGAACCCGCTGTGATATTTTCAAAGGAGGAAGTGCAACGGATGGCTGAACCCTTCAAACTTGCTCTGGTTGGGAAGTTCTCTTTTGGCCGACCATCAATGGACATAATCCGGAAATTTTTTGTTTCCCTTGGGCTGAAAGGTAATTCCCAAATCTCTTAGCTTGATAACCGCCATGTGTTGATTAAGCTTTCATTAGAGGAGGACTATTCGCGTATTTGGGTTCGCCAGACATGGTATGTCAATGGCAGGGGGATGCGCATTTTTAAATGGAGTACGGATTTTCATTGTTCTGCGGAATCTCCTATTGTGCCTGTTTGGGTAAGCCTCCCTTATCTACCTGTCCATTTTATTCATTGCAAGTCTGCTTTATTTGATATTGCTGGGGCTATTGGTACTCCTTTTCGTAAGGCACAGTAACCAAAAGATTCTGCTCAGCGTACTGTTCCTGACAAGGGTAAAAAGCCCATGTTTTCGACAGATGTGCAGCCTAGGGTTGCCCCATCTACTCAGTATATTGTTGTTGCTGACAATCGGCCTGCCGGGCCTGTTCTTTCGGGGGAGGGCTCTCGGCCTGTTCCTCGTGGGGTGCAGATTGGTGCTGAGGATGTTTCTTCTGATGATAGGGGTACTGATGCTGGTATTCAGATAGATGTGGGTGTCGCTTCGGGCCACGAACGGCCTATTATGGATGACGCTGATACTATGCATGTGGGTTTCAATACCCATAGTACTGATATTCCGGAGTTTGATTTCGATGGCGGGGGAGGCCGTATTGGCATTTCTCGATCAGACGTGGATTGTAGCTCTGAGGATTCTGGGGATATGGATGATGGGCGATTTTTGACTGATCCAGAGGATGTTCATACTCCGTTACCCCCGGATGCTGTGATTAGCAGTCTTACTGACCAGAGGGTTGCTAGTTCGTCTCGGGGTTTTTCTGTTGTTGCGGGCCGAAAGACCCGTAAGGCTCGGCGACGGGACAGGAGTCGTTCTCCACCCCAACGATTAATACGCTTATTTGGAATATTCGGGGGATAAGTAAGGCCCCCGCTGTCCGTCGATTACGAAAATTGATTCGGATGCATAGATTGGCCTTGGTTTGTGTTTTGGAGCCCTTTATTACTGATGATAGGCTAGACAGTACTCGGATTCGCCTTGGGATGGACCATGGTTTTTCTTCTCAATCTGGGAAAATCTGGGTTTTCTGGTCGGTGCCTTTTTCAGTGGAGATTATTCAGGATCAGGGTCAGGTGGTTCACTGCCGGGTTAGTCACTCTTCTTTTCCGGATCCTGTTTATGTTTCCTTTGTTTATGCTAGTTGTGATATGACTGTGAGGGAGCATCTGTGGGATGCCCTTCTTTCTTTTGTGGATAGCCATGATGGCCCTTGGATGGTTGGTGGGGATTTTAATGTTATCCAGTCTCTCTCTGAGATTTCGGGGGGGCACGCTCAGCCTCAGGGTGCTATTGATGCTTTTAATTTGGCCTTATTGGATTGTGGTTTGGAGGATGTTGGTTTCATTGGGAGTCCTTTTACCTGGACTAATGGGCGCACCTGGAGGCGTTTGGATAGGGTTGTGTGCAACGCTCATTGGTCTGGTTTCTTCTCTACTTTTACAGTTTCTCATCTGAACCGCACTGGTTCAGATCACTCTCCTATGTTGTTGTCTTGTGATAGATTGACTGCTAGAGGACCTTCTAGGTTTAAATTTTTGCATGCTTGGCTAAAGCCTCCTGGGTTTCTTGATGTTGTGCGGCAGTCTTGGGGTGTCCCGGTGTTTGGTACTGGGATGAGGGCTTTTCAGCAGAAGCTTGTTCGGTTGAAGCTTTGCTTGAAAAGTTAGAATAAGGAGGTGTTTGGTAACGTGTTTGATAGGGTTAAGGCGGCTGAGATGGAGGTTACTCAGTGGGAACAACAATATGATGTTTCTGGCTCTGTTGAGGATCGTGTTGCCTTTTCTGAGGCCCGGGCACGACTGCAGCATGCTTTACTTTGTGAGGAGTCATTTTTGCGACAACAGTCTAATGTTCGCTGGGTACGGGAGGGGGATGCTAACACCCGTTTCTTCCATGCGATGATTCGAAAGAAGCGCCAGTTTTTTCATGTTCATCGGATCCAGGATGCTTCTTCTTGATCGATCTCGTAGCGAGGCCTTTGTGTTGCGTCTGTCATGACTATTTTCAGGGTCTTTTGGTGGGGGGCACTAGTCAGTTTCGCCAGTCAGACTTTGACTTTATCCCGTCTTTGGTGACTGCTGAGGATGACATGGAGTTGTGTAGGATGCCGGAAATGGATGAGTTACGGAGAGTGGTTTTTTCTATTGACTCTGATAGTGCTCCGGGTCCGGATGGGTTTTGCAATCGATTTTATCAGTCCTGTTGGGATATTATTGCTGGTGATTTGTTGTCTGCTGTTCAGGATTATTTTCGAGGTTCACTATTGGTTCTTCTTCTTAAGAAGGACTCTCCTGCTTCTTGGGCTGATTTTCGGCCGATCAGTCTCTGTAATGTGAGCAACAAGGTGCTGACCAAGTTGCTCGTTATGCGACTGGCCACTGTTTTGCCTCGTATTATTTCTCCCTCCCAGAGTTGTTTTGTGCCTGGTAGGGTTATTCATGATAATGTGCTGTTGGTTCAGGAGCTGGTTCATGATATTGGTCGACGTACGCGAGGGAGTAATGTGGTGCTGAAGCTTGATATGGCTAAGGCATATGATAGGATGTCGTGGTCCTTTGTTCTGCAGATGCTGAGGTGTTTTGGCTTTTCGGATCAGTGGATCTCTTTGGTGAGGCGGGCTATCTGTGGCCCTTGGTTCTCGGTTTTGGTTAATGGGGTCAGTCACGGATTTTTTCAGTCTCAGGGTGGTCTTCGGCAGGGCGATCCCATTTCTCCGTGCCTTTTTATCATTGCTGCTGAGTTCTTGTCCCGGGGATTGGATCGACTTTTCTTGCAGTTTCCTTTGCTGCGCTACCACTCTTCTGGTTCCATTCCTGTCTCCCATTTGAGTTTCGCAGATGATATTGTTATTTTTGCGAATGGGAGTCGGTCTAGCCTCACGAGGCTAATGGATTTCCTGCACCATTATGAGGCGGTTTCTGGGCAGCGGATTAGTCAGGCTAAGAGCAGCTTTTATGTTGGGAGGTCAGTTTCTGCTTCGCGGTGTGCTATTATTCATTCGGTTACTGGCTTCCGGCAGCGGCAGCTTCCTTTTACTTATCTTGGGTGCCCGGTGTTTGTGGGGGGTCTTAAGATTGCTCACTTTGATGACCTTCTTCGGAAGGTCCGGGATAGGATTTCTGGCTGGGCGAATCGGTTGCTTTCTTTTGGGGGGAAGCTGGTTCTGATTCGCCATGTCCTATCTTCAATGCCTCTGCATTTGTTCCATGTTCTGAGGCCGCCGATCGGGGTTGTTCAGCAGTTGGAGAGGATGTTCACTCGTTTTCTTTGGGGTGACTCTGGGTCTAGGAGGAGGATTCATTGGTGCCACTGGTCGGAGGTTTGCTTCCCGGTGGAGGAGGGGGGCCTAGGTTTTCGGTCTTTTAGTGATCTGGCTGAGGCCTTTGAGCTTAAGCTTTGGTGGAGGTTTCAGGAGCAGCGTTCTTTATGGGCTTCTTACATGAAGTCTAAGTATTGCAGGGCTGTTCATCCGGTTGTGGTACATTTTCGTTATCCGGCATCTCCTCTCTGGAGACGGCTTTGTTCCATCCGTTGTGTTGCAGAGCCTCATGTGCGTTGGTTGGTTGGCACTGGCACTTGTAGTTTTTGGTACGATTGTTGGCTGGGTTCTTGCCCTTTGTTCTTTTATAATGCTAGTGCTGCATCTACGGTGCCGGTGTCCTTTTATTGGCGGGGTACTGTTTGGGATAGGGGTAAGCTCCTGGATGTCTTACCTGTGTCGGTAGTTGAGCAGATTTTGCTGCTTCCGATTTCTGCTGAGGAGCCTGATGTTATCCGATAGGATTCTGCTCCTGATGGATCCTTCCATTTGCGGTCAGCTTGGGAGATCGTGCGTTGCTCCCGGCCTCGCGATGAGGTTTTTTCTAGTATTTGGCAGCGCCATCTACCTTCCAGGTTATCTTTTTTCCTGTGGCGGTTGTTGCATGGCTATTTGGCTACCGATGACGCTTTGTGCGCGAGAGGTTTCTATATGGTTTCTCGATGTTTTTGTGGTCAAGCTGCTGAGACTTCTCGACACTTATTTCTCGAGTGCCCTCGGGTTAGCCAGGTTTGGGAGTATTTCTACCGTTGTTTGGGGCTGCCGAGGGTTAGTTTTCTGTCGGCTCATGCTTTGCTTACTCATTGGAGGAGATGTGCCCCTTCTCGGGCTCATTTTCGGGTCCTTCTCCCTTGCTTCATTCTGTGGCAAGTGTGGAAGGCACGAAATGGGTCCAGGTTTGATTCTCACCCCTTTTCTGTGGATGCTGTTATTTTTTGGGTGGTGTCGGAGATTAGACTGGCCAGCTTTGCGTTTGGCTTTAAGCCGTCCCAGTTGCGAGGAGTGATGGATTCTCGGCTCGCTGAGGGGTTACGAGTGCTTCCTTCAACTAGGAGGCCTATTCGTGTTGTGTCTTGGACACGGCCGCCTCTTGGTGTAGTGAAGCTGACAGTTGACGGGTGCTCGAGGGGTAACCCTGGGATGTCCGCTGCTGGGGGAGTTCTTCGGAATCACCGGGGCATGGTTTTGGCAGGATTTGGTTCTTTTCTTGGGCATCAGCCGATCTTATTTGCTGAGCTTATGGCAGTTTGCGAGGGTTTAGAGCTTGCTGTTCAGCTGGGATATTCTGTTTTGGAGGTAGAGTCCGACTCGGCCACTGTGGTTTCTTGGATCCTTTCGGGCGGCCCTGTCCGATGGGATTATGCTGTGTTGTTGCGTCGTGTTTGTAGCTTGGTTTCCTCACATTCGGTAGTCGTTCGTCATGTTTTTCGTGAGGCTACGTCCGCTGCTGATTTCTTGGCCAATTGGTCCTATTCTTCACGCTGCAGTCGTCGATTCCTACATACTTGGGATTTCCCAGTGGGCTTGTCTGGGATAGTACACTTGGATGCGTGGGCTGTTCCGCATATCAGACGTTAGTGCTGTTTTTAGTGCTCTTTCGTTTATTGCTTTTCCAGTTACGTTGTTTGTGCTTTTTCGCGGAGGTTTTGGTTCATGTCCCCCTCCTTATGCATTATTATCTTTATATTGATTTATTTTACAGGTAGGGGTCCCGCCTAACCCCCCACCTTCTTGGTGGTTTAATAAAAAAAAAAAAACCAAAATGGCACAAAAAGCATAAAGAACTAGACCCGAAAACTAATGCATTCGCCCGCGTGTTTTCTTTCGATATTTGCTACCAGTGGTTAATTTGATACCCTTCTTAGACCTAGAAGCATGTGGACCAGCAACACTAAAATCACGATCCAATCCAAGCCCTCTAGTACCCTCAGGCTCAGAGGCAAAGTAAGCATTCGCCAAATAATCGCCAGAGCTAAATTCTTCATCCGATTGGAATGGAATATCTGTAGAATGAGTGTTAAACCCGACATTCTGAGTGAGAATATCATCAACAGGGTCACAAAAAAAAGGAGAACTAGCAGAAACCCGCCGAACGCCCCGCTCAGGATCAGAAAGCCCCCCAACAACTCGCCGACCAGGATCACAAGGAGCATCCTGCAGATGCAAATCCGAACCTGAAACAGAGCCATCATCTGTATCTACTTCGGCAACAGCCTTATCATCTGCATCATCCGCAGCAACATCAACATCAACATCAACCGAAACAACCGGATCAGGGGGTCGAACAGCCAGACAAGCATCCACACAGTCATCAGGCCTCAGAGGACAAACTTCCTCACCAATAAGCTGAGGAACTAGATCAAAAACAGGCGCCAAGGGCCGACTATCAGAAATCACAGCGTACTGAGCTACAGGACTCTCTCGAGGCTGGCCCTTCGTAAAACCAACCGCATTAGACCGAACCGGGCCACTCAAAGCAACATTCGCCACCTCTTGGGAAGACTGAGCACCCCAGGAAATCTCACCAGAAATAACAGCCCCCTGGGGACGATTATCAGAAACCACAACAGATTGGGGACTAGGAGCCACTCTAGGCTGGACATCTGCATCGGACATGGGTTTTTTACCTTTATCAGGAGGCTGAGCCGGACCTGAGTGCGGCTGGGACTTGCGATGTCCGATGCAGATGTCCGATGTCCGTTTAGGGTTTAGGGTTTAGGGTTATTTAGGGTTTAGGGTTGTTTAGGGTTTAGGGTTATTTAGGGTTTAGGGTTTTTTTGGGGTTTAGGGTTTAGGGTTGTTTAGGGTTTAGGGTTTAGGGTTTTTTAGGGTTTAGGGTTGTTTAGGATTTAGGGTTGTTTTAGGGTTTAGGGTTTAGGGTTAGGGTTTAGGGTTTAGGGTTATTTAGGGTTTTAGGGTTTTAGGGTTTAGGGTTTAGGGTTTAGGGTTGTTTTAGGGTTTAGGGTTTAGGGTTTAGGGTTGTTTAGGGTTTAGGGTTTTAGGGTTGTTTAGGGTTTAGGGTTTAGGGTTGTTTAGGGTTTAGGGTTGCTTAGGGTTTAGGGTTAGGGTTAGGGTTGTTTAGGGTTTAGGGTTAGGGTTAGGGTTGTTTAGGGTTTAGGGTTAGGGTTGTTTAGGGTTTAGGGTTGTTTAGGGTTTAGGGTTTAGGGTTATTTAGGGTTTTAGGGTTTAGGGTTTAGGGTTTAGGGTTAGGGTTTAGGGTTTAGGGTTTAGGGTTGTTTAGGGTTTAGGGTTTAGGGTTTAGGGTTTAGGGTTTAGGGTTAGGGATTAGGGTTAGGGTTAGGGTTTTTTTTTTTTTATTAAAACCACCTTAAGGTGGGGAGGTTAGGCGGGACCCCCTTACCTGTAAATTAATAAACGAAAAAAAGAAATACATATGGAGGGGGACATAGACCGAACCTCCAAGAAAGAAAGCAATAGCAACAAACAAAATGGCACTAAAAGCAGAAAGAACAAAACCCAAAAACTAATGCATTCGCCCGCGTGTTTTCTTTCGATATTTACTACCAGTAATTAATTTGAAAATCTTCATAGACCCAGACGCATGCGGACCAGCAACACTGAAATCACGATCCAATCCAAGCCCCCCAGAACCCTCAGGCTCAGAGGCAAAGTAAGCATTTGCCAAGTAATCACCAGAGCTAAACTCTTCATCAGATTGGAAAGGAATATCTGTAGAATGAGTGTTAAACCCGACATTCTGAGTGAGGATATCATCAACAGGGTCACGGAAAAAAGGAGAACTAGCAGAAACCCGCCGAGCGCCCCGCTCAGGATCAGAAAGCCCCCCAACATCTCGCCGACCAAGATCACAAGGAACATCCTGCACACGCAAATCCGAACTTGAAACATAGTGATCATCTGCATCTACTTCGACAACTGCCTCATCATCTGCATCATCCGAACCATCATCAACATCAACCGAAACAACCAGAACAGGAGGTCGAACAACCAGACAAGCATCCACACAGTCATCAGGCCTCAAGGGACAAACTTCCTCACCATTAAACTGAGGAACTATACCAGAAACAGGCTCCGAGGGCCGACTATCAGAAATCACATCGTACTGAGCTACAGGACACTCTCGAGGCTGACCCTCCATAGATCCACCCTCATTAGACCGAACCGGGCCACCCAAAGCAACATTCGCCACCTCTTGGGAAGACCGAGCACCCCGGGAAGACTCACCAGAAATAACAGGCCCCTGGGGACGATTATCAGAAACCACAACATAATGGGTACTAGGAGCCACTCTAGGCTGCACATCTGCATCAGACATGGGTTTTTTACCTTTATCAGGAGGCTAAGCCGGATCCGATGGCGGCTGGGACTTACGAAGCCCAGGATTAGTAATAAAACAACCATCAGCGGTATGCCCAAGGTGTTTACAAGCACTACAATAGGCAGGAACCTTCTCAAAAACAACATCCTGCCAGAACCCAGAATCCCCCTCACCAATCCAGATACGCGGCAACAAAGGCCGCGAAACATCATACTCAACTAAAACTCGAGCCACAGAAGGCCTATTCACCGAGGCCGTGGCATGATCAACACGCAAAGGTGTTCCAATGGCCCGAGCAATATCAAATAAAGCAGATTTACAGTGAATAAAATGGACTGGTAGATAAGGGAGACTTACCCAAACAGGCACAATAGGAGACTCCTCAGAACACCGAAAATCGGTACTCCATTTGAAAATGCGCATCCCTCGGCCATTTACATACCACGTTTGGCGAACCCAAATACGCGAATAATCCTCCTCCATAGATAAATTGATCAACACATGCCGGTTATCAAGCAAAGATATTTGTGAATTACCTTTCAGCCCAAGGGAGACAAAAAACTTCCGGATCACGTCCATTGACGGCCGGCCAAAAGAAAACTTCCCAACCAATGCAAGTTTGAAAGGCTCAGCCATAAGTTGAACTTCCTCCTTTGAAAAAATCACCGCGGGTTCACCACGATGCAACAGCACCGGTCTGGTCGGACTCGACGTGTCATGAGTGCCTGCAACAGCATCCAAGAAAGACTTTTGAGGTCTAGTAGGAGCGGTA